>OX327002.1:20855298-26611945 GCA_946800695.1 Geum urbanum
AATGCGGAAAGAAACGAGATAATATACTACGTGCTAGCTAATACACTGGAGGAGCAGATGCGGGGCCGAGTCCTCCGCCTCCAGCCGGGTCGTTGTCGTCGGGGTGTGGGTTCGGAGGAGGTTGACATACTTCTCGATTTTGGTTCATGAGCGCGATGAGTTGGGCTATTTGTGCTTGTTGTTCGTCAAGTCTTTGCCGCATTGACTCATTCTGCTCTTGTGTCCGTCGATTCTCCTCTCGTGCCAGTCGAGCCTCTTGAATGGCTGCTTCGACGGCCGCTGCCTGACTCCTTCTCCGCTGCCCCGAACCTCCCGTAGATGATGAGCCGGAGGTCGTCGACAAATCTCGTACCACCCTAAGCCCAAAGTGCCTAACCTCCTTGCCAGCTCTACGACCGTAGACCTCATCCGCGATTGCAATTTGGCTCTCTAAGGATAGAGGAGGCAGGTCTTCCGGCGGCACATCTGGGAACGCAAGCTGAGTGTTGGCCAACTCTTCATGCGCACGCTCTATCGCCCTTGCCTACAAAATTATAATTAATTTATTATAATTTTGTAATCATATTTAAATAATAATTACTATAATTAAAAGCACATATATATATATCACTTACCCCGCATTGACTCGCTTCATTATCGAGCCCTGGCGTCACGTACGCGCTTACGCTTGCATCAATAAAAGGGTGTTTGGAACCCTTATCCTTGTGCTCCTTGGCAATTTGAATGAACTGCTTGGCGCCGGTAGTATGGTGTTTCTCCTTCTTCCCCCGGTTGGCTTTGTTGACACCGGAGAATTTCTGTTACACAAGATAATTAAATCATTAAAAAATGAATAACTACAATTTAAATAATTCAATTATTTTAATTGAAATAAAAAAATTAAATTAATACCTTAAATTGTTCATCGGCAAAGTGGTTACACAACCACTCCCACTCATCTTCTCTCTCCCCTTGCAGCTCTACCGGGGGAGGCACGGGACCGACATCTTTGAAGTACTTATGGAGCCTGTACTTCCAATCTTTGTAGATGGAGTTGGCGGTTTGATTGATATGCCTCAACATAGCCGGTGTCGGATCCACGTCAAATTGTTCCTATGAAAAATAAATAGAAAATTATAATCGTATATATTATGAAATTTTAGGCCGAGATTAACAATATTATATAATAACTAAATTTAACGTATTACGTACCGAAAGATCTTTGAAGACTTTCGCCTTCTCATGATCCGGCGCCTCCTTCCAAGTAGGGGCAGTGATACGAACCCGGTTACGGATGATTGACCCTATCCCATGCGCCGAGAGACTTGCTAGTTGAGCTGTGGGAGGGCCACCGGTGAATTCGTCGTACGGCAAGTCGATCTTTTTACCGGTCGCCTTGCAAATATGCTCCGCTTTCCCCCCTTTAACGAGACCCCGAGTCCTTTTCGGTTCCGGGTCAGTGGGGGCCCTCCTTTGCCTACGGCGGGCGCTGTACATGATTGATTCGGCGGTGGAGGACGCCTGAGTACTTCCCGTTGAATGGGTACCGGACGTCGGAGATTGGAAGGGGTCGACGTCATCACCGGTCGAGATGAATGGGGGAGCGGGAATTTCCCCAGAGGGCTCTACGGACGGACCAGATGATCCGTCCGGATTGAGAGCGTCGTTGCCCTCCTGTTGAACCCAACCGACTTGGGCCGCCAACATTCGGAGCATCTCATCTTCAGCCTCCAGTTGGGCTTTCTTCTTGCCGGATGTGGTCTTTGGGGGAGCCATTTAAACCTAAGAGTACGGTGTTAAAATACCTACTTACGATAATAATTACAACTTAAAAATTAACGCTAATTAATTAAATACGTTTAAGATTTAAATAGAGTACACTAGCTTGGCATTTTTGGTCGTTCAATGGACGTGCGACCATCGCGATAAAGTGTAAATTTTCAATTAATCAGCCTTGGTTAAATCGAAAAACATGGCCACTTAGGGATAGAGATAACGCGAGAGGCAGGACTAATTTCGACAAAAGTCTTTCTTAGTCCAAATCTTGTCACCAGTCATAACCCGTTTCTAGACACCATGTCCGACATTCGGCCAATTTTTCGAAAATTTACACTCCCTCAAGTCCTTTGCAAACTCCGCCCTCTACCTCGTGTCCATAACTTCACTTAGGTTATGGTGTGCGGTGATGAAATCCACACATCACGAGGGGTTAAGGAGATAAGCAAGGAAAAGAGGGGCCATCTATTCCAAAGAGTGCGACTTAATAATTACCAAGCCTATGTACTAAATTTAAATCGAACACGTACTACTAATTAATTTACTAGAAAATAAACGTAAATATTAATTAATATTTCCTTTAATTAGATGCAATAATTTATATTTATTTATCATGCAACTAATAATAAATAATTTAATAGTCAATTCATTTAATCATGCAACTAATAATATATAAATAATTACAATAATTACAATAATTATGATTTAATTAATTAATAACAATAATTAATCATTTATTAAATATTTAAACTAATTATTCAATTAAATTCTACTAATTAATTATATTTAGAATTGAATTAATTAAATAAATAAAATTATTTTAATAAGAGAAAAATAGAAATTTACTGAACCGGAGTTTGCGGGAATATCGACGGAGTTGAGTCGTCGGAGAAGAGGAACCACGGCGGAAATAATGTCGTCGGAGCGTCGCCGGAGGAGGATCGCCGGAGGAGAGGAGAGGAGAGGAGAGGAGAGGGAGAGGAGGAGATGGAATGATGAGAAAATGAGGGGGGGGTGCTGTTCTATTTATAGTGTTTCACTTAGACGACGGAGCACTATTCTCCGTCGTCTAAGTGCACCTGGACGACGGAAACAGTGTTTTCCGTCGTCTAGGTGGCGGTTTAAAAATTTTCAATCGGCGCGTAATTAATCGGCGGGACGTTTTGAACCGCCATGATTTTGGACTTAGACGACGGAGAATGGATTCTCCGTCGTCTAAGTGAAAATTCAAGCGGTGCCGAAAACGGAAGCGGTAAATTGAACCGCCATAATTTTGGACTTGGACGACGGAGATGGTAAGTTTCCGTCGTCCAAGTGAAAATTACATGAAAAAATAAAACAAAAAATTATTTGAACCGCCATGATTTTTGAACCTGGACGACGGAGATGGTCATTCTCCGTCGTTCAGGTGAGCACCTGGACGACGGAAAATGACCATCTCCGTCGTCCAGGTTCAAATTACGTAAAAAAAATTTTAAAAAATAATTCCCTAGGAATTTAGCGATCTGTCATTCAAGTGAAATAGTCGTATAATATCGATGAACGCATCGTATATATTAATAGTTAAATTTGAACCGACGATTAATTTTACGTATTGAAACATGTTAAGTATCGACTAATCTTTATGACTTAAGTGTTCATGAGTAGACGCTCATTTGCAGCAGAGTATTAACGAAATTGAATTTGGACAAAACAACCGTTGGATATGTTCGTCGTAACATAATATATAATTATCTTCAAAGGACCATAAAATAATAAGTTCGGGAAAGGTTTGATCGGCACAGTCAACCGCAAAACCGATAATTTCACAAACCGGAAACGTGGATACAAGGCATTTCGCAACTCCGATTTTCGAACCGTCGAAACTCACACACCAAGAATTGTTTACTCTAAAGTCTTGATGAAAAGAAAATGCATTGGAAGAAGGTCTAGAGGGTCGTTGTCTTAGAAAAAATTACGATATCTGCACCTGGACGACGGATATGAGCGTTCTCCGTCGTCCAAGTGCGCACCTGGACGACGGATAATGACGTTCTCCGTCGTCCAGGTGTATAGACCCTGAATTCAGGGGTTAGGGCCTTACTGTTTAGGGTTTAG
This sequence comes from Geum urbanum, assembly GCA_946800695.1. Taxonomy (NCBI): domain Eukaryota; kingdom Viridiplantae; phylum Streptophyta; class Magnoliopsida; order Rosales; family Rosaceae; genus Geum; species Geum urbanum. Next base: position 20,859,151 of record OX327002.1, read on the forward strand.
GGTTTGTGAACTTGGACGACGGAAAATTACCATCTCCGTCGTCCTAGTGTGCACCTGGACGACGGATAATGACCATTTTCCGTCGTCCAGGTGCATAGACCCCGATTTCAGGGGTTAGGGCCTTAGGGATTACGGTTTAGGTCGTCCCCGGTCATTTGTGTACGTGTCCGTTCAATTATTCTGATTCAAAAATATAATTAAAAAATTGATCGATCGATCCGATCTGCTAGATTTAGGGTCCAGGATTTAGGGTTTTATATGAGATTGAGATTTGGCGTGGCGCCAAAGGTGAAAATGGCGGGGGACCTAATATAAATGTGGACGGAATTCAGGTGTCCGTTCAATTATTTTGAATGACCATAAAAAAATTAAATAAATGATCGATCGATCCGATTTGCTATATTTAGGGTCGAGGATTTAGGGAGATAGCCAAAATACCCAAAGGCGACAACCTGCAATTAATTTCTCCGTTGTCCAGGATATGTAATTCGGATTAATTAATTACCGTAAATTAACCTGCATCGATCATATATATATATATTACAATAATTACAATAATTAATTACCAATTAATCTCCCTCGTCGTATGACCGTACTCTTCGTCATAATCATCATCGTCCTCATCCCCGTTAGACGACGGCTCATCCTCGTCATCGAACTCAACATCGTCCGACGAATAACCTGAGTCCTCGTCCGCGTCCTCTTCCTGCTCGTCTTCTTCATCTACCTCATTGATAATCTCATCTTCAGTTAGATCTGTACAACCATCAGGCATGGGTAACCGTTCACCATCTTGAACCAGGTCCATTATATCCGAGCGGACCATAGAAATATTAGGCTCTTGATAGGCAGGAATGTCTCTTTCTGGTTCAGCAGCATCTTCAGTCGTCGCCGGTGTCCCTTCAATTGTCTCTGTATTCCATATTCCTCGGTGAGAGATATGGTTCACTATTTTCCACCCTTCACCGGCTTTCGGATCGTCGAGATAGAACACCTGCCGAACTAAGGTGGCGAGAGCGAAAGGCTCATCCTCATACCAGTGCGAGTTTGTATCGACTGATAATAGTCCCAGGTCTTCCTTTGTACGCTTGAACCATCTGCACTTGAATAGGAAAACGTTGACATCATTCCCGTAACATAGTTGAACCACGTATACAATAGCCCCGTAATATAGATCATTGTCTTTCCCAACCGCTACCCCACTATTTTGTGTTCTTCTTCCTTCGTCTCGGGCCAATGAATAGAACTTTACACCATTCACAAAACATCCGGGATAAATATAGTGTTTAACCGGCTTCCCTGCTAGCAAGTGCTTTGGCCATGACCACCACCCTCCGTGGTTATCAGATTTTTGCAGATCAATCATCTGCGAAAAAGGGCAAATTAATATAAGGGTTTACTTTCTACAAACATGAGCGATATGTATTTAAATAATTAATACCGAGTCGTACGTACGTACCCATTGGAAGAAATAATCGGGAAACTTCTTCTTAACCATTTTCTCAATCCACGCCGAACTCTTGTTTTGATTTAACGCCTGAAGCCTCTCCCTGTATGACAACATGTATGGCTCAAATTCGTCACAGTCTCGCAACACTACCCAATGTGCCTCAATAAGTTCTTCCCGTGTTAACGATTCCTTTAATACTCCTCTAAACGGTCGGACGACATTGGGGACGACAGAAAGATTGATGCGGGCACTGCGATCGAAGGCAGTGGGAGGGGGTGGATCTTTGAGGTACCTGTTGTAGTAAGTAACACACTCATGCATTAGGTATGTCTCTGCTATGGAGCCATCCGGGGCCGACCTGTTTTTGACGAATGACTTATACTGTCCAAGCTGTCTACAAAATCAAACGTACACATTACATAAGTACATATAGCTAGCTAGCTAGTATATATATAATCTCCAGTGGAACAAATTAATTAATTAGTTGTACGTACCTTTCTTGAGGATACATCCAAGTGTACTGGACCGGACCAGAAATAAGCACCTGCTCGGGCAGGTGGATCATTAGGTGAATCATGATGTCAAAGAAAGCAGGGGGGAAAATCTTCTCTAGTTTGCAAATGATGTGCACAATTTGTTGTTGCAATTCCACCACATCTGACTTCTTTAATTCTCTGGCGCATAACCTCTGCCACCACCTGCACAATGCTACTATTGGTTCTACGACGTCCCGAGGCAAGTATGGTCGAATTACCACTGGAATCAGACGTTGCAGCATAACGTGATAGTCATGTGTCTTTAGACCAACAAACTTGTGTTGCACCTCGTCCACTGCTCCAGTTATAGTAGCTGCATACGTAGCCAGATAACGAACGCCCTTAAACCAGTGAAATACAGAACGTCTAAGCGTCGGCTTCACTGTGTAAGGTGCATCTGGCATCTTGTTGTACACTCATTTCCTATCCCTCCTCAACCACAAGGGACGACGTAGATTCATTGATTCCAAATCTTTGCGCGCTTTGGGAGTATCTTTAGTCTTGAACTTAATACCGAGAATTGTTCCCACCACGCTGTCGCACACATTCTTTTCTATGTGCATCGCGTCCAAGTTGTTCCTCAGCTTCAACTTCGACCAGTAAGGGAGTTCAAAGAATATACTCTTGTGATCCCAATAGCTCAGATCATGTGGAGGAATTGGATTGCATTTCTTTACATCCGCGTCATTGCTCAACACACCAAAGTCGAAATAGCTCAACCTCTCTAAAATCTCTTCGCTAGACCAACTACGGGGTTTAGGATTGTTCTCTACCGTACCGTCGAAATGAGCTTCATCCTGTCGCCACGGGTGGTCGTGAGGAAGCCATCTACGGTGACCCAAGTAACACACCTTCCCCGCGTGCCAACTAGAGTTCACGTCGTCCAAACATATAGGACATCCATTATATCCTTTTGTCCTGCAGGCTGCCAACATCCCATAAGCTGGAAAATCGCTGATCGTCCACATTACGGCAGCCCTCATCGTGAACATCGTGTCAGTGAATTTGTCATAAGTTGGGACTCCATTTTCCCACAACAGTTTCAGCTCGTCGATCAAAGGTCTGAGGTAGACATCTAAGCACTTCGATGGAGATTTAGGACCTGGAATTAATACGGTAAGGAAATTAAATTCCTTGTTCATGCACATCCACGGAGGCAAGTTGTACGGCATCAGAATAACTGGCCAAGTGCTGACGGCGGAGCTATTACTTCCCCAAGGATTGAATCCGTCTGTAGATAGGCCGAGTCTAACATTTCTAACCTCTGAAGCAAAGTCTCCAAATTCTCTGTCGAAATGTTTGAAACCCTCCCCATCCGCGGCGTGTCGCAGGACATCGTCATCTATTCGCTTTTCTGCGTACCATCGCATCGCCTCTGCTGTGTGTAGAGACATGTACAGGCGCTGCAATCTGGGAATCAAGGGAAAATATCGAACAACTTTCACAGGAATTCTCTTTTTCGAACTCTTCCTATTCAACTGGAATCTGCACTGGCCACATACGGGACAATAGTCCAACTCTTTATACTCTTTGTAAAATAGCACACAATCATTCGGACATGCGTCAATTATCCTGTACTTTAGGCCGAGGCTGCTCAGGATATTTCTAACCTTATAATGAGATTTAGGAAGATTGTGATCATCAGGAAGCAACTTACATATTTGCTCCTGAATTTCGTCAAAAGCACTCACTGACATTTTGTGCTTCACTTTTATCTTCATTTGCTCCATCACATATTGCAACACATTCTCTCGACATCCAGGGAACACCGGGGTCTGCGCTTCAAGTAGCATCCGGTTGTACTTTTCCATCTCACTGGTGTCAGTGGCCAAGCTAGCTGCGGGGAATGTGTCATCATGCTCATTGGTGGTACTGTAACCTCCGTCTTGGTGTTGGTGTCCTCCATGACTACATCCCGGAAACGCATCATGGACCAAATCTGCAGTTGGGTTGCAAGCTGGGGGTCCGGCACCACTGCCGCTGGATGAGGCACCATGGTAACTGTACCCTGAGCTGAAGTCTGCTGCGCTGAACTCTACTGCTTCACCATGCTCGCTCCATGTAGTGTAACTCCACATCATACCATTTTCGTACAGGTGTTGCACCATAACATTAACCTCCGCATACTGACAATTAAGACATTTCTGACACAAATTCACAAATTCGCTAATTCCATCCATATACCGGACATCACATCTATTCTTCAACTTCATCCAACTCTTGTCCATACTGCTACAAAATATTATACTTAATTAATTATTACATATATATATATATATTTGTCCATTAATTTACGCTTAATTATAAGTACTCGATCTACATATCGATCCATCAATTACGTACGTATGTACGTAATTTAATCGATCTGTACATATATATATATAGCTAACATCAGCTAACATCCTTGCATGTATATATATATGTACGTACGTTTTCACTAAATACATATTAATTAAGCAAATTTTAACTGCGTACGTACGTACCTGCTGGCCTTCTCGATATCTTTACGTTAATTAAGCTAACTAGCTAGTCAGCGGAGATCCCTTATCGATCCTGATTCTTCTCGGCCTAGCTAGCTTCTAGCTACCTCGAGCTCGATCCCTAGCTTCTCATTCTCCCTTCTCCTTCAATTCTTCTTCAAATGGAATCATGAAGAGATCGAGGCTAGCTAGGAATGAATTCGATCAGTTTGGCAGTGGGTATATATATATAATGCTTCACTTAGACGACGGAGGTGTCGGTACGTCGTCTAAGTGGAAGTACGTTTTGTGAACTCGGACGACGGCGTGTCGGTCCGTTGTCCAAGTATCCACCTGGACGACGGAGAATACAATCTCCGTCGTCCAGGTGATCACCGGGACGACGGAGAAGACTCCGAGGTCCAGGTGATCACCTGGACGACGGAGATTGTATTCTCCGTCGTCCAGGTGATCACCTGAACGATGCATATGACTCCGAGGTCCAGGTGATCACCTGGACGATGGAGACGGAATTCTCCGTCGTCCAGGTGATACTTGGACCACGGAGTTTTCTCCGTCGTCTAGGTGTCACTTGGACGACGGAGACTTAGTGTTTCCGTGGTCTAAGTGCTGTTTTCTTGTAGTGATCCGACTTCCTTAGCGAATACTAGCGCCATCCTCAGACACTGAAGTCAGTCGGAGATATAGATTCGATACAAGCCCCGTAGGGATCATAATCTAGATATCCTCCGTTCAGCCCCTTTTCTAAAAAATAGACAAAAGTTGCGGGGGCGAGGCTTTCCCTTTAGGGTTTATTCACGCTTTATGGGCTTTGTTAGAAGTGGATCTCATAAAGTTATGGAGGAGTGTTGGCATTGAAAGTGCTGCAGTGGGTATTAAAATACCTAATGATTTACAAGCCTGCGGTTCGGCTAACCTTCCAGCCCCGTTTTCGAAGTGTTCTTGCGGAACCTCTGGGTACTTATCCTTTAAGAAAGGCTCGAGAGACCTACTTGCCACGTGGCAAGAGGCCATTAGCCAAAAAAACTGTCATAAGATCTCAAAAGAAAGAAGAGTATTTGAATCTGGGTCCCCTATGATACTTGGCACGAAGCGATGGGTCCTAAGGTAGATTGGAAGAGAAATCCGATCTCCACTCTTACAAAGAAATACGAAGGCTATAAATAGGATATTATATATAAACCTTACATATACATGTACATGCGCACAAGTTTTTTTACAAACGACTTCACACTTGTAGCTTTGAAGAGGCACTCAAGTGCTTGAAGGAGAAATAAAGAGAAGCTCTCCGTAGGGAGTAAAGTCCCCAAGAACCAAAAGGACATGGGATATGGGACGCGTGTCTAGTTCTAATTGGAAAGAATATTTCTTCTGTCTCCCGCCTGAGACAGTTTGACACGCGGTGATACCTGATTGGCTCCAAATCTATACTCCAAATCTAGACTATAGTAGTAGAAATAATATCATTCAAACAAGCACGCGGGAAAAAGCAAGCGTCTGATCAGATCAGATAGGTCAAACATCATTTTTCCTAAGCGAGGACGGAGCTGGCGAGCGACGATTGCCCTATCTCTTAAATGGGGGTTGGCTTTGGGGCTCTGGCGCGGGGGAAGGGTCTACTTCTGCTCCATCGGAATGCTTTTGGTGGCAGGTCTTTCTATTACTGATATGGACCTCACTAACGGGTCTCGTTCTGTACCTAGGTATAGATCTATATCACTAAGGTCAGTATATGAATCTGCTGCGTCTTTTATCTCAGGTGTTGGATCACCTACTAACTCATGCTGGCTCCAATGCCTCATCATCCTCAGACTTATCCTGGTGTATGCTAGAGTCATCTACATTCACATTTGCAGATTCCATGGCTGCCCTAGTACTTTCCCGTTGGTCAAGTTGCTTTGCTCCTTTTGTTGTAAACTCTATATGCCTTACTGGAAAAGAGAATAACCTAAGAATCAGGGTCACTGCGAGGAGTTGGCTTTGGCTAGGTTTTCTCTGAGGATATAGCCCTCGTGTGTTCAATGTTAGGCCTCTTACCGCCCATAGGGAGTTCTTTTTGTTCCTGATCTAAGGTACACTCTATTAGCAGTATAACATTAAAATTGCCTCAGCCAAAAAGTGTTGCGCTATTTTTACATTTACTAGCGGCCATTTCGAGAAATACCCTTTTTTTCCCCATTTTGTTGAGCGGCAATAGAGAATTCATGCTTGATTCCTTTTTCATTACAGTACTCAGCAAAAGATGCATTCTCACCATGATCCGTTCTGAGTCGAATGATGCAAGCACCGGATGCATCCTTCTCAGTTTGTATTCTATTGCACATTTTCTTTTGAAAGCTTCTTCTGACTTATCGTGCAAGAAAGATACCCACGAGAAATAATCTACCAAGGCCAGACTTCTTGCCACCAATGCTTTCTGTTTGCATTGGACCTACCAGATCCATGTGCAACAGCTCCAAGGGGTGACAGGTGGTGGAAATGCACTTGATAGGTTTCTGAGGACTTCTGGTCTGCTTTCCCGATTTACATCCTTCACATGCGCCTTCTTGCTTGCCTCCCAACTTAGGCAATCCTCTCATGGGAGAGCTTAGCTTAAGAAGATCACGAAAGTTCATGTGACCTAAACGCTTGTGCCACAACTCCAAGACATCATTACTAGCTTTATGACAGACTTTGTCATCAGTGGCTTCTCTTGCATTTGCGCAATAGCAATTGTCCTTTGATCTTAAACCAGTCAGCACTTCCTTTTCATTAGAATCATTGACTCTACATCTTTCTTTGTTAAACTAAACATCTCCTATTTCATCACAAAGCTGACCGGAGATTTGTCTTCAGGTCTTCAACAAGCGGGACATTCTTTAAGCAAGGAATTCCGGGAGTTGAAACAGTGCCTCTCCCTACGGTCTCCCACTTCGCTATGCTCAAATTCATGTAATTTTAGCTTTCCTTCCATCACCAAACGTGACAGCTCCACTCACACATTCATTATAAGCAGTTTCACGTTCTTCTTTCTCAGTAATGAGGATCCTGACAAGATTTTTCTGTTCATCAAGTTGTCTTTGGACAAAATTACATTTTTCCAGTAAGGATGAACGAAGCTTCTCACTTGTCTCAATTTGAGTAGTCTTAATCTCAGACCCCGCCGCCTTTGGCGCCTTTAAGAAAGGTGACTTCTTCTCTCAAGTCTGTATTCTTATTACAGACTTTCTCATACAAATCATCCAACACTCACGCCTTCGGCCCCTCCAGATTATGTTCTTCACAGTCTGACTCATCTGAGTCTTGATCTTCAATCCTTCCCAAGAAGGCCTCCTCATCGCTTTCAGATTTAGAGTCATCTCCAGAGTCACTCTCACTTCAAGTGGCCTATTTCATTCTTCCGTTTCTTCTGAGTGTTAGCACATTCTGAAGCAATGTGACCGAACCCTTGACACTCATAGCACCTAGCTTGCTCTTTTCATTCACTCTGGATAACCTAGAGGATTTGTCAGACGATTACTCTCTAAATCGAGAGGCGCCAAAGGCGAAGCAACGGCGGTAGCTCGACCATAGGGAGAGGAGGGAGTTGGTCTTTTGCTTACTTTTTTTTTACTTCTTCGAATTTAGAACCCTTCTAAACCGCTTGGTGAGAAGAGCAAGCTGCTCTTTAGTAGACAAGCTCTCACACGTGTATTCATCCTCTTTACTTCATAACCTTAAGTGCTACGCTCTTGCTGGATTTCCCCCCATCTCGTACGTCGTGATGGAACCAATCAACTCTGCAAGCTTGTACGTGTTCAAATTCGTGGATTCTTCAATAGCAATCTTATTAGAGTAATACATCATGAGAAGAGACCTCAAAATCTTCTTGACAATTATATCCTCGGGCATTAGATTGCCTAGGTTGCAACAACCATTTACAATGACACTCAACCTAGCATAGAAATCTCCTAATTTTTCATCTTCAGACATCTTAATATTCTCAAACCGTGTCGAGAGCTGTTGAAGTTTAGAGGCTCTGCGAAGTTTGCTTGCTTGACCGTTAGGGAGAGGGAGGCTTTCTTCTTCGCTTGCATAGTTCTTCATCAAGAAACGGTGGATGAGAAACTGACCCCGAAGCACGATACGTCCTAGAACTACCCACGGATCTCACTAAGTATATCTAGTGACCCGCTCTGATGCCAAATTACTAAGACGGCCCTGGAACTAGCCTAGAGGGAAGTGAATAGGCTACACTGTCTAACAATCAGAAAAAATTGGAATTCTCCGGAAACATTAAGGATTGTAAACCGTGTTTAGTCCTAAAAACTATCCTTACTTCTGTTAAGCCGCCGTTCATTCCACAATTAAGCATTCAAATGGATATAAACGTAAACAACAAAGAACATCCACACAACCAGGAGCAAGACAACGATATGTTTACGCGGTAAAAACCCCACACAAAGGGCAAACAGCCGCGGGCCTAAAGAAATCAGTAATCAGTAATATGAAAAAGTACAAAAGAACTTACAAAACTAGATCTTTCTCATCCCGATCTCGAGTCTTATATAAGATCACGCCATGCGGCTGACGCCAGCATGTCAATAAGTTGCATGAGCCTTTACCTTATGTCAATAAGTTGTATGAGCCTATGAATGTAAATACTACGGCGAGTCTCATGAAAACCCACCTTTGGTGCCTTGCGCTGCTTCGTCTCTGATCGAGATCGAGGGATTTCGACGCCTAGGGATTTTGTTGTCATGAGATCTTTTCGCAAGAGGGGCGTGCATCATTGGACCTCGTCCGCTGGGTTACCTCGACTTGGGGACCTCCACTTAGAGTAAGCAAGGAACGCACACCCCGTCCAAACAAAATTCCGATTACATGAACCGTGTGAGACCGAGCATAGATGGAGAAACTATGAGAAAGGTTTGCGGGTGAATATGTAAATTTATAAGTATGAATTTTCGCAATCTAGTAAGGTTCTGAAAGAAAGTTTATCGAATGCAATGCTAAGTAGAGGAGGGCCACAGCGACTATATTTTCTATTTTTTAAACCATCTTGCGTAAAATTAAGATAGAGGGGAAAGGTACGCAGTTGTTCGGCAAGGAATGGAACGAGGTGGCTCGGCTGACAAGGAATGGAACGAAGTGGTTCGAACAAAGAGAGAGGACAGGACTCGCTTTCCAGAGTAAGAGTCTTTCTCGACTGAAAAAGGCTTTCCGTGAGGTTGCGAAGCAAAGGCTACGAAGTAGAGGTCATTTCCACTAATAGAATTTTATGAATATTTTACATTATCCTAGAGTTCCATAAATGTGTCAAATTCTTTATGAGTGGAATTAGGCCATTTTAACGCCAGGCCTGTTGAGAATTAACACACTCCCGGATTGCATGAAAAAGCGTTTCAGTATTAACATGACATCTGAAACACAAACTAGAGGAAGCCACACGACGCTGTACAAGATCGTCAAAGGTAGGAATAATACCCCCCATAAAAAAATCTTTCCTCGCGGAAAGCCTCTTTCTTCCACTTCGCTACGCTTAGTGCCTCTCCTGTTGGTCGACACCTTTGGTTCCAGCAAATTCATAATGGAATTTCCTGCCCACCCGTTTTTGCAAAGAGAGAGGAAAAACAAGAACAAAACACCTCAACTACATTGTGTTGCCCCGTACGCCATATCCCCGAAGCATCATAAATCCCTTCTATCTTCTTCTTCTTTTTCCGCCCTCGTGAAAGAATTGAAAAGCAGCAGGTAATGAATGGCGAGTCGATTCTTTCAGAACCTCTACCAACGGTTGAGCTAGGCTCACTAACTTCAGAAAGGGCAACTATACAAGGGAAACTTAACTGCCTAGGTCTATATATCGTTTTCCATTAGGAATACTCCCGCATGCAACTATTCCCTAAGGCATGCTTTTCTCGCGAATAAAAAGAAAGTCTTACGTACAATGTAGCCGGAGTTCCTACCCTTCCAGGAGCATATATATTATTTAGTAGACGACGAAATGGGCGGTGCAAAAGGAGAAGAGGAGAAGTCTTTCCGCCGAATAGCTGCTTTCGCTCGTTGCTTAAAATCATATGTAATGTATCTCACTCAACCCTGTGAATCACCCTGTAACTCAAACTCATCTTGAGGCTCCGGAAGAGAGGTTTCTTCTCAACTACTAAAAAAGTGGGACTCCGGGGAAGGTTCTGAAAGAACAGAACAGGTTACTATCCAAGAAATGGCCTTTCTGAAGATCTTATGATACCTCGACATGTTGAAACGGATGTTTTTCGGTAATGAAGCCGTTTTCCCTTCCTAGGGGTGCCTAAAATATATACATTTCTGGTCTGGGTCAACTCAACCTACAAAGGCTAGAAATGGAGAGGATGAAGCAAAGCAGCGGCAAGAGCTATAATACATCTGTATGCTATTCTGGTGCTATAAACCAAGATCTCTTCGTCGGGATCGCCTGAAGAAAGCCAAGAGGAAGCCTAAGCAAGTGAAACTCTCGCGAATAGGAGAAGAAGTCTAGCAGCTCAAACTGAGAAGGAGGGGTGCCGGTGATAGCTCCTCCTTCGCTCCTTGCCTGTGTCTCGCCTATAGATGAGCTTTTGTCAGACTTATCTGTTTTAGACCCCCCGGAAAGATTCCTCGAGTAGGTCAAAGAGAGCTGGGGAAAGATCATCCCATAGGCTTGTTCTCTCAGGGGGTAGAGTGCTCCGACAATTACTTCTTTTAATGCTCTTTCTGATCGACATTAAGCTTTCGCAGTCAATATCTGAAATTGATGATGTAACTAAGTGGGTATCACGATGCCTTATCTATCCAAGACAGAATGCCTATGATTGGACAAGGCAGTACGAAAACCAATCCCAAAAGGGGTAAGATTTTTTCATATCTGAATTCGTGTATTGTATTTATTTAAGTAGAAGAATAGTCAACTAGGGCTTGTCGAGATATGAATGAAATGGTGCTCCACAAGGGCACCTTCATTACAGGAAGAGGGGGTGATTGTACTTTGAATGGACAGAAACTCCAGCTGGTTGACCTGGTTACCTCTGCCAAAGATGAATAGGATTGCTAAAAGATCGATTTGAAGCCAAAAAAACCCACTTTCTTAAGTTCAGATTAAACTCACCCCAGAATATATTTAAGACAAAATACTTCCAGTTGGAAGCTCCCACAGCATCAACAGCAACGGTAATTGCCAGTCCTGTTGTCTCTCCTGTCGCATCTGTGTAAACTGTCCGTTGCGAGTGAAAGAACTGGCATCAGTCGGATCTGCATTCATTTTTAAGGTGCTTTCCTTTGCTTGTTTCAGTCCATACCCTGAGTTGAGTGGACTAACTAGATGTTAAGAAACGCCCTGGGCATGTAAACCTCCAACTGGTTGACCTGGTTACCTCTGCCAAAGATGCAGAGGATTGCTAAAAGATCGATTTGAAGCCAAAAAAACCCACTTTCTTAAGTTCAGATTAAACTCACCCCAGAATATATTTAAGACAAAATACTTCCAGTTGGAAGCTCCCACAGCGTCAACAGCAACGGTAATTGCCAGTCCTGTTGTCTCTCCTGTCGCATCTGTGTAAACTGTCCGTTGCGAGTGAAAGAACTGGCATCAGTCGGATCTGCATTCATTTTTAAGGTGCTTTCCTTTGCTTGTTTCAGTCCATACCCTGAGTTGAGTGGACTAACTAGATGTTAAGAAACGCCCTGGGCATGTAAACCTCCGGTGGATTGGTCAAATCCTAAAAAAAAATTTCCATATATATTATATTCTTTCAGTGTGGTATTATCATAGATAACCATGATAATATATTCTATCTATTTCTGCATAATATATTCTATCTATTTCTGCTCTTAACAAAAAAAAAGAATCGTTGAGTCCGACTTCTTCTTTTCTTCTGGTGGGAATAATTTCATTCTAGATATGTAACTTATTATCTCCAGAGACAACTCTTTCGTTGAACTAAAACCCCTTTTTTCCCCTTCTTTGATTTTGACTTTTATTTTGATTAATACTTACTTAATTAATACTTATACTTACTTAACTTAATTAATTTAAATTAATTTAATTAACGGCTAAGCTATTTCATAACCTGAGCTTTCCTTAACCTGCTGACCGCCTTTGGCGCCTTAGCCTCCCTTTCCCTTTCTTTATCTTTATATCGACAACATAAACACAAACTAAATCTTGAATTGCGTAGATAAACAAAACAAAAAGAACCACTTTCGAGCTGAAAGAAAGAAAGAATGGCTTTTTGGTCCCTTTCGTCCAGTGGTAAGGACATCGTCTTTTCATGTCGAAGACACGGGTTCGATTCCCGTAAGGGATAGGTCACTGTGGACGAGTTCAGATTTGCTAATCCGAATAGGAATATTGATTCGTTTAGTTGTACTAAACGCGGGGAGCGGTATTGCAAGCTCCAATGCGGGCGAAAGGCGCTAGACGGACTAACGGCAAGCGAGATAAAGAAAGCTTCTGGCCGTTGCTTATTTACTTACTTTTAGTAAGACTAAGCAAAATTCGATGCATGGTTGCTTACAAGAGCTTCTATCTGTTCTTTGCTGGTGGAAACTTCTATCTGGCCTATGTACGCGACTTTGAATCAGAAAAGGAAAATGGAGCAAGGGAGAAATAAGTTGTCCCCTCTTCTCTGGTAACCCGCCACCTCTTTTTCTACATATGCGGTGGCGGGTTTGGCTAGGTAACATAATGGAAATGTATCGGACTGCAAATCCTGGAATGACGGTTCGACCCCGTCCTTGGCCTCGGGGAGTGGCGAACAGCGCGGAACTTTAATTAATCAAATGGCATAAGGGGGCGCTTTCCTTTGTTAGAAATCCACAGACAACATTCTGGAACTTCCAAACCAAATAAATGCAACATGAGAAGGAGCTTTTTACGTTATGCTTCAATAGAATGAATTCGGTTGGAGGAAGTCCGTCAGAGGATTGTGGAAGAGACAGTGGCCGAGTTCAAGGTATCTTCCGAGTTTGAGAAGGTCAGGGCTGACGCGGTCCGGGCTTTCAAGGATTCGGAAGAGTTATAGGACTTGGTTGTTGCTGAGGCCAATGTCCAATGTGAGGACTTCTTCTCGCTCGTGCTGCCATTCGTGAAGGTGGACGAGTTTGAGGCATAGTAAGCCGCTGAGGCTGAGAAGCTGAAGTGCTCACTTGAAGAGCCGGAGGTTAGGGCGCAAAGCCGAGGGTGATGGGCCAGTGCTGGAGGAGGGTGGGGCTGATGCTACTGCTGGGGCCAGCTAGTTATCTTGTATTTTTGCTTTCTCTTTTGTTTTTTCTTTGTACTCTTATGCCTGCGTGCGTTTAGTGAATGAATTGTGTCCAACTTTTGGGAAATATATCTAAGTACCTTTTGTTTCAATTACATTGCTTATCTGAGTGTGTTTGATGTATACTTATATTGTTATTGGCACACAACAAAATGTACGATCGTACATATGCAAAAGATTACAAAACGTATCACTAGATGTACGCGCGTTAGATTATGAAACGTGCGATCGTGCTCAAAAGCAGGTAGATGAGCACTTAGTGAAAATATTTCCTCAGGTATTGTGTGTTCCAGGGATTGCATATCCTTCTTCCGAACATGTCCTTGATGTAAAACGTACCCAGACTTATGACTGCGTCGATGATGTACAGACCTTCCCATGACGGGCGTAAGCCTTTCGGCATCATTTGAACTGCTTTCATGACCAGTCTCCCAGTTGAAGCGGGCGCTCCTTCACACGTTGGTTGAATAGTTAAGTGACTCGCTGCTTGTTTGCGGTGTTGTGAAGATGTGCCGTGTCGCGTCTTTCTTCTAGGAGATCGTTGTCGAGTCTAAGTCCTTTGCCGTTGGTGGTGGGGTCGTAGCTTTCGATTCTTAAGCTCTTGTACGTGAGCTCGAGTGGTAGTACGGCCTCCGTTCCAAATGTGAGACTGAACGGGGTTTCTTCTGTTGGTGTCGTTGCCGTAGTTCGGATTGACCATAGTATTTTGGGGAGTAATGTGGGCCAGCGTCCGTACCAAACATATCCCTTTTTGATGAGTTCAATCTTCTTCTTGATTCCTTCCTTGATGATTTTGTTTGCTGCTTCTACTTGTCCGTTTATTTGTTGGTGTGTTGGCGACGCAAATATCAGATTGGTACCTTGCCTTTTGCAGAATGCTTTAAGCTCGTTGTTGTGGAATTGTGGCCCGTTATTGATAATGATGTTGAGCGGGGTGCCATAGCAATAGTAGAGGAAACGCCATAAGAATCTCTTCACCTTTTCGATCGTGATCTTGACCATCGGTTCTGCCTCGATAAACTTGGTGTGGTAGTCAATGATTACTATGATGTATTAATATTGGCCCTTAAATTTCGGTAGTTCTCCGATGAGATCGAGTCCCCATTGTGCAAACGGAACAGGAGAAGTGAGGATCGATAGAGGAACCGCGGGCGCATGATTTTTTTGTGCGTAGAGTTGACACTGATGGCAGGTCGTAGTGATCGCAGTTGCATCCGCGTGGATGGTGGGCCACCAGAATCCACAATGGAGTGCCTTCTGTGCGATGGACTGTGCTCCCGCGTGGTGGCCACAGACGCACGAATGGATTTCCCTGAGTATCTTGTCGCCTTGCTCCAGTATAACGCATTTGAGGTTGGCCCACGTTTTCCCCTGTCTGTACAGGCTGTCGTGTCAGATGCTGAAGTTGACTGCTCAGGCTATGATGTTTCGTGCTTGGGCCCGATCTGCTGGTAGTTCGCCCCGTGTTTTGTATTTGATGATGGGGTCCATCCAGCTGGCAACTAGTGGCTCGATCGTAAACATTACTTCTGGCGTTTTCGTGATGCTTGGTCTCTTTAGGATTTCCACTACTCGTTGCCCTGGCTCCGTTTGTATGGGTAATGTTGCTAAGCGGGCGAGTGCGTATGCCTTGGAGTTTCTTCCCCTTGGGATGTGGTTGATGTTGAATAACTTGAGCTTGCTTAACATTGTGCATACGTGGTCATGGTATGCCGTCATCGTATCGTCATTCGTCTTGAAGTCGCCCTGGATTTGGTTGATGACCAGTTGTGAATCGCTGAAGATGTTGATGCTCGGGGCTTCTGAGTTTCGGGCCAGTTGTAGACCAGTGATAAGAGCTTCGTATTCGGCCTCGTTGTTTGTTGCTTTGAATTCGAATCTTCGTGCGTATTCGGCTCGTACGCCCTCGGTCCCGGTGAGGATGATCCTAGCCCCGCTGGTGTTCTTAGTGCATGACCCGTCCACGTAATGGTTCCATGGGTATTCGGGTTTTTAGGGTGCTTCCTTAGGAGGCTCCGTGCTAACGGGTAGCGTGTTTAAAGGACCTAACCCCGATTTAGTTTCCTAAACCGGAATCAAGCCCCTTCTGAAGACACGAACTTGCAAAAACATAGAAATTTCGGCAGAGTTTCACTATATCTCGGAATTACCATTAACCTGCACCCGAAAATACACTTCATCCTATGCCACAAAAGCCAAACCGTGGGCACCAATCCCATCTGGATTTCTCAATATCATAACACAATGTAAAGTAATAAACAAAAGTTGTAACTTTACAGAAATCTAGGGAAAATCTTAAATATAACATCAGAGTATTCAGAGCGACCTCTAGTATATATATACATAAATACACAACAGTAGGCTAAACAAGAAACCTACTGGAAAAGAAAAGTAGCTCGAATACTAAGCCTCCGACTATGACGTGCGACACCAGAATCTAAACTGCAAACTGGGCATTGAAAACAAAGAGCCCAGGGAAAGACATATAAACTATTAGAGTGAGTGGACGAAAATAATGTCTTTCGCCGAATAATATATGTTATAAAAACATATGCGATTCTAAATGAATGAAAATGATATGGTACACGAGGGAAACTCTAACTCCTCACGCGTACAGAGCATGGATCATAAAATCCTGCGGGGTCACTCATGGACACGTCCGCACTAGTACAGTCCGAATCACGGGATCCCAGAACCATACGTGATTCTAGCCAGAAAGGCCTCAGGTCAAAGGTCTGCCCCCCTGGTAAAGAACTCGAGTCAAGGTCACAGCCTCCCCCGGTAAACATCCTCGGGGATCAGCCGGGATGCAGGTGTATCGATACAACAATATATACTGTGATTGTACTCTGTGTAAACCAGATCATCAATAGTTCATGCAATGTATTGAGCATAATATAAATGCGTATTCGTAATATATAACTATATAAGCATATTCGTCAGTGCATAATCGTAAAACACATGCTCGAATAAATCATTATCCCATATGCATACTCATGCTCATAAAATGTGTAATAAGGACTCGCAAATAATCAGTGAAAAGAAATGTGTCCACTCACAGACAAGCACAGCGCGCAAACGCGCTAATGCCGAGATCCGGCGGAAGATTCCTCGCCCAATGTACGATCTCGATCCCCTGAATAAACACAAAATATAACTAATCAAAATCAAAATTCATTACTCTATACCACACCTCGGAAACTAACCATTTCCGGAAACATATAACTCGAATACAAAATAATCGTCGAAAACCCCCAAATTGTCCACATAAACCCTCGATTTAAAATCCGATTTCCAAATCAACTCGAAAATCTCAAGGCTGCGATCGGGGCGGGATTACGAGCAAAACGACATAAGACTTTCCAAAAAGTCAACTCTCCGCCGGAGCGCCGCCGCAGCCGGCGGCGGCGTGGCATCAACAGTGATGGATTCCGGCCAAAACTTTCAGATCACAAGTACACCTCAAGCCCAACACATCTCTCTTCTACACCAAGCCTCAATTCCAAGCCCACCAGCCGGAATTCACCTCGAAACCCACGGAATCCATGGATTCCAATGAGTTTTTCGGCGAGCTCCAAACGGCGACCAATCCAAAATTCCTTCCACCCAAAAGCATCAAGGGGTTGAGAGGAACCTTTCCCCCCACAACCCCGACCCCAAATGTCGCCGGAGCACCTCACTCGATTCCGACGAAATCCCTAGATTTCCTTGAGCTCGTTCTCTCCCAAAACCTCATCAAATCACACAATTCCAAGTTCTAAACCATAGGAAATCAAGAGAGGATTCTAACCATACCCAAATTGTAGCCGAAGGTGGCCAGAAACGAAAATTCGCCGGCGGGTCAAACGGTGGTGCTCCTCCTCCTCGGTCAACGCGGGTCAACGGTCAATTTTTGGTCAAACGACGGTCAAACTTCCAAAACAGTGATTTTCGACAATTTTCCGACTATTCCGATATTTATAGTCGTGGCTCGATACAATCGACGGTCCAAATCGAATCACATCCATGTTTCGGATAACTCAAACTCAAACGGATAAACACGACTAAATCACGCGATTTCAAATATTCATAACATATTCCTTGGTTATCGAAACAATTATTCGAAACCGCTCACGAACTCGAAATCATGCATACTCTAATTCTGGTGAAGAGACTCATCTCAAATTCTCGCCCGATAATTTAGTCGTGAGTAAGGCCGCTAAAACTGCTCAATTACGACAAACAGTGATTACTCGTAAACTCGCGGATTAAGCCGATTTAACGTACTAATTCTGATTCGGGTCGTCACAAATCTACCCCCCTTAAAAAAAATTTGACCTCGAAATTTACGTACCTGCTTGGTGAACAGATGAGGATACTGCTCCCGCATATGCTGCTCGGTCTCCCAAGTGGCTTCCTCAATTGAATGATTCATCCATAGGACCTTCACAAGCGGTATGACTCTGTGCCTCAACTTCTGCTCACGTCGATCGAGAATCTGTACAGACTTCTCCACATATGTCAAATCCTCCCGGATAGGAAGCTGATATGGCGCCAAAACATGTGATGGATTTGAAATGTATTTCCACAACATCGAGACATGG
Organism: Geum urbanum; assembly: GCA_946800695.1. Lineage (NCBI taxonomy): Eukaryota > Viridiplantae > Streptophyta > Magnoliopsida > Rosales > Rosaceae > Geum > Geum urbanum. The sequence continues at coordinate 20,877,439 of OX327002.1, forward strand.
AAAACATCATGTACTCGAGCCATATCAGAAGCCAACTCCAATCTGTAAGCCACGGCACCAACTCTCTTTGTAATCTCGTACAGACCAATATACCGTGGTCGAAGCTTGCCACGCTTCCCGAAACGCACAACTCCCCTCTAAGGAGACAGTTTCAGGAAGACCCAGTCGTCCACCTCGAACTCGAGACTCTTTCTTCTCACGTATGCATAAATTTTCTGGCGATCTTGGGCAATCTTCAGTCTGTCCCGAATAATCTAAATGTCCTCGGTGGTGCTCTTCACCAGATCAGGACCAATAAGCCATCGCTCGCCTACCTCACTCCAACATAATGGAGTACGACACTGCTTCCCGTATAGAGCCTCATACGGTGCCATATCAATACTGGCTTGATAACTGTTGTTGTAAGCAAACTCGATCAAATGCAGTTGCTGGTCCCAATTTCCTTTAAACTGCAATACACATAACCGCAACATATCCTCGAGGGTTTGAATAGTCCGCTCAGACTGCCCATCAGTATGAGGATGGAAAGCTGTACTGAAATGCAATCTAGTCCCTAAGGCTCGCTGCAATGCCTGCCAGAACTCTGAGGTGAACTGACTGTCTCGGTCAGAAACAATGGATACATGCACACCATGCAAACGAACAATTTCCGCCAAATACAGCTTTGCTAACCTGCCCACAGAAATCTTCCCTGAAGTGCAAAGAAATGGGCTAATTTCGTCAATCGGTCAACAATAACCCAAATACCAGTATTACCAGCTGCAGTACGCGACAACTTATACATGAAATCCATGGTGATGTGCTCCCACTTCCAAACCGAAACCTCTAAGGGTTGTAGCTTTCCCGCAGGTTTCTGTCTCTCTACTTTAACCTGCTGACAAATAAGACATCTGCTCACATATGCAGCAATCTCCCTCTTCATATTTCACCACCAGTAATAGGCTCTGAGTGTACGAAACATCTTCGTACCACCTGGATGCATCGCGTATGCAGAACAATGAGCTTCATCTAAAATCTCTTTCTTCAAACCCTCGTCCCTGGGTACACATAATCTGCCTCTGAATAGCAATGTACCATCATCACTCAACCGAAACTCTGTTAGCACACCATTCCGAATCAAGGTCTTCTTGTCCAACAAATAGGAATCTACATCCTGAGCTTCCTGAACCTGATCAACCAATACTGGCTGAACCTGGAAGCTAGACAACAAGGCTCCATCATCATCCCACTCGAATTCAGCTCCAGTAGCCCGTAGCTCTGCCAACATGGAAACTTTGGCCACACACACGTGAAATAATGAGGCTCCAGATTTCCGACTGAGTGCATCAGCAACGACATTAGCCTTCCCTGGATGGTACTAAAAGGTGCAATCATAGTCATTGATCAACTCCATCCATCTGCGCTGTCTCATGTTCAAGTCTGGTTGCATGCGCAAATAGGTGAGACTCTTATGATCTGTGTATATCTTGCATTGAACTCCGTAGAAGTAGTGTCTCCAACTCTTCAAGGCTAATACAATGGTGGCCAACTCCAAAATCATGCGTAGGATAATTGACTTCATGTGGCTTCAACTGCCTGGAACCGTAAGCCACCACTCTACCATGCTGCATCAAAACAATACCAAGTCCCAATTTCGATGCATCGCTGTAAACCACAAACTTTCCACTGTCGTCAGGTAAAGTCAGAACCGGTGCAGTAGTTAACTTCCCCTTCAAGAGTAAGTAACTCTCCTCACATGCATCAAACCACTCGAACTTGACACATTTCGTCGTCAACCTGGTAAGCGGAGTGGCAATCCGTGAAAAATCCTGCACAAAACGCCGATAGTAACCTGCCAAACCCAAGAAACTCCTGATCTCTGGTACGGTGGTAGGTCTACTCCAATTCAACACGGATTCAATCTTGTCAAGATCTATGCTGACTCCCTCAGCAGATATCACGTGACCCAAAAACTTCACGCTATGCAACCATAACTCACACTTGCTGAACTATGCAAATAGCTGATTATCTCCCAAAGTTCGCAAAACAGCTCGCAAATGCTTCTTATGCTGGCCCACACTCCTGGAGTAAATCAGGATGCCGTCGATGAACACGATCACAAACTTGTCTAGGAATCGCCTAAACACCCGATTCATCAAGTCCATGAAAGCTGCGGGGGCATTGGTCAACCCAAACGGCATAACCAAAAACTCATAATGCCCATATCGTGATCTGAAAGCTGTCCTGGCCACATCTGACTCTCTGATCCTCAACTGATGGTATCCAGACCAGAGATCAATCTTTGAAAAGACTGAAGCTCCCTTGAGCTGATCAAACAAGTCATCAATCCGTGGCATGGATACTTGTTTTTCACGGTGACTTGATTCAGCTTCCAGTAATCAATACACAACCGCATGGAACCATCATTCTTCTGCACAAATAATACAGGAGCACCCTACGGTGATACACTGGGTCGTATAAAACCTTTCTCCAGAAATTCTTGAAGTTGAATCTGTACCTCCTTCAACTCCGCTGGCGCCATACGATAAGGTGCCTGTGATATTGGTCCAGTGCCTAGTAAAAGCTCAATGGTGAAATCGATTTCTCGAACTGGAGGAACACCTGGTAATTCCTCCGAAAACACATCTGGAAACTCAGAAACAACCTCAATGTCACCAATGTCTGGCACAACATCCGTAGTATCCACAACATGAGCTAAATATGCAACACAACCCTTTTTCATCATCCGCTCGGCCTGCATCGCTGTAATCACACACGGAAATGAAGTATTCTTCTCACTGCGAAATAGTATCTCTCGAAAACCTGGACGTCGAAATACAACCTCCTTCTTGTGACAATCGAACATAGCCCAATGTGTCTCCAAGAAGTCCATACCCAAAATCACATCAAAGTCAACGATATCCAGTAATACCAAATCTGCGGCTAAACCATAACCTCCAACAAAGATCTCACAATCCCTATAAACCCAACCAATACTCACAACCTCACCGGATGGATACAACACTCTCCATAACCCCGGAAGTGCAGATGCAAGCATAGTAGCTAAAGATGACAATCTATATGATATGAATAAATGCGTAGCACCTGGATCTAGCAAAGTAAGTACTAGATAGCCAAAAACATGCAACGTACCAATAACAACCTCCGGTGAAGCTTTGCCCTCACGCAATGACATAGCATGAACCCTAGCCTGTCCGGCTGGTCGTCCACGCTGAGGGTGATTCTGCTGTCTGCCCTGGCCAGAAGACTGTACTGATCGAGCCCCAGAAGTGGTACCCCACTCTCCTCCTGAACTCTGAGCTGCCTGACTACGAAAACCAGCAGGCTGAAGACATTCCCTCGCGTAGTGACCCTCCTGGCCACATCGATAAAAACTGGTAGTGCCTCACTGACAAGGACCAGAATGATGCCTGTTGCAGAAGTTGCACAATGGATACTCCCTCGGTATAGCAAAAGTGCCACCAGTACGTCGAGGATAGCTGGATCCGCTAGAACCCCAACTGAAGTGTGGTCTCTGTGGTCGATCCCTCCTCCATCTCTGTCTATGTCTAGCTGTACTACCCGATGGTCTATATGGTCCATTGCTAGAGGATGATGCCGATCCTGATGTGCCTGAACTCAGCCGCTTGGAAGGTCCTCGACTCGGTCCACTCTCCTCAAATCGTCGAGACTGGAATCTCATCTGTCATTCCTTCTCGGTATCCTCGCCTTGAAGTGCAGCACTCACAAACACATCAAAGTTGTTCTGAGGCATCATAGTCAATATCCCCTTGATGTTCAGGTTCAAGCCCAACTCAAATCTCCGGCACTTGGCTTCCTCTGTAGCCACCATGTCACGAGCAAATCGGGATAAGCGAGTAAATCTGTCCCGGCACTCAAGTACTGACATACTACCCTGTCTCAAGTTTGTGAACTCCTTATAATTCTACTGCTGTGTAGCCTGGTTGAAATACCTCCGCATAAACAAATCTCTGAACAATGTCCATGAAGTATCAACCGGAACTCTATCAATGCTAACACACCAGAAGTATGCATCAGACTTAAGTAAACCAATTGCTGCCACTGTCATCTGCTCAGGAGTGAAACGCAGACGCTCACAAACTCGTTCAACCTGAACCAACCATGCCTCATACATCTCTGGATCAGCTGAACCCGAGAAAACAGTCGCTCCAACAGTTCGAGCTTTGACCACAGGGTCAAAACGCTCCTTCAAACGCAATACTCGCATAAGCAAGTCATGCGTCTGGCGATCCTCATCAGGATCCACATCCCTATTAACACGGGGACCACGTCTAGGAGGCATCCTAATGATAAGAGAAAAACATTAGTCACAAGCACAAGGAACGTAATCATGAAACTTCAGACATTTGAGATCACACAACACCCGAAGCATTGATGAGTAACCACTGGCCAGTCGGGTCATCACTTCAGACATGCAGTACATACTCAAATATCCTTAGTATCATAACTACAGAAGTCTACAGAACATGAAACCTAATGCTCTGATACCAAGCTGAAAAGACCCAACCCCGATTTAGTTTCCTAAACCGGAATCAAGCCCCTTCTGAAGACACGAACTTGCAAAAACCATAGAAATATCGGCAGAGTTTTACTATATCGCGGAATTACCATTAACCTTCACCCGAAAGTACACTTCATCCTATGCCATAAAAGCAAAACCGTGGGCACCAATCCCATCTGGATTTCTCAATATCATAACACAATGTAAAGTTATAAATAAAAGCTGTAACTTTACCGAAATCCGGGGAAAATCATAAGAAAATATAACATCATAGTATTCAGAGCGACCTCTAGTATATATATATATATATATATATAAATACACAACAGTAGGCTAAACAAGAAACCTACTGGAAAAGAAAAGTAGCTCGAATACTAAGCCTTCGACTGCGATGTGCGACACCAGAATCTAAACTGCAAACTGGGCATTGAAAACAAAGAGCCCAGGGAAAGACATATAAACTGTTAGAGTGAGTGGACGAAAATAAATGTCTTTCGCCGAATAATATATGTTATAAAAACATATGCGAGTCTAAATGAATGAAAATGATATGGTACACGATGGAGACTCTAACTCGTCACGCGTACATGGCATGCATCATAAAATCTCGTGGGGTCACTCATGGACACGTCCGCGCTGGTACAGTCCGAATCACGGGATCCCAGAAAGGCCTCAGGTCAGAGGTCTGCCCCCCCCCCCCCCCCGGGTAAAGACCTCGGGTCAGGGGTCACAGCCTCCCCCGGTAAACATCCTCGAGGATCAGCCGGGATGCAGGTGTTCAATACAACAATATATACTGTGACTGTACTCTGTGTAAACCAGATCATAAATAGTTCATGCAATGTATTGAGCATAATATAAACGCGTATTTGTAATATATAACTATATAAGCATTATCGTAAAACACATGCTCAAATAAATCATAATCGCAGATGCATGCTCATGCTCGTAAAACATGTAATAAGGACTCGCAACTAATCAGTGAAAAGAAATGTGTCCACTCACAGACAAGCACAACGCGCAAACGCGCTAATCCCGAGATCTGGCGGAAGATTCCTCGCCTAATGTATGATCTCGATGCCCCAAAAAATCACAAAATATAACTGATCAAAATCACAATTCATTACTTTGTACCACACCTCGGAAACCAACCATTTCTGGAAACATATAACTCGAATACAAAATAATCGTCGAAAACCCCCAAATTGTCCACATAAACCCTCGATTTAAAATCCGATTTCCAAATCAACTCGAAAATCTCAAGGCTGCGATCGGGGCGCGATTACGAGCAAAACGACATAAAACTTTCCAAAAAGTCAACTCTCCGCCGGAGCGCCGCCGCCGGCGTCAACAATGACGGATTCCGGCCAAAATCTTCAGATCACAAGTACTCCTCAAGCCCAACAAATCTCTCTTCTACAGCAAGCCTCAATTCCAAACCCACCGGCCGGAATTCACCTCGAAACCTACGGAATCCATGGATTCCTGTGAGTTTTCCGGCGAGCTCCAAACGGCGACCAATCCAAAATTCCTTCCACCAAAAAGCATCAAAGGGTTGAGAGGAACCTTTCCCCCCACAACTCCGACCCCAAATGTCGTCGGAGCACCTCACCCGATTCCAGCGAAATCCCTAGATTTCCTCGAGCTAGTTCTCCCCCAAAACCTCATCAAATCACACAATTCCAAGTTCTAAACCATAGGAAATCAAGAGAGGATTCTAACCATACCCAAATTGTAGCCGGAGGTGGCCGAAAATGGAAAGTCGCCGGTGAGTCAAACGGTGGTGCTCCTCCTCCTCGGTCAACGCGGGTCAACGGTCAATTTTTGGTGAAACGACGGTCAAACGTCTAAAACAATGATTTTTGACAATTTTCTGACTATTCCGATATTTATACTCGCGGCTTGATACGATCGATGGTCCAAATCGAATCACATTCACGTTTCGGATAACTTAAATTCAAATGGATAAACACGACGAAATCACGCGATTTCAAATATTCATAACATATTCCTCGGTTATCTAAACAATTATCCGAAACTGCCCACGAACTTGAAACCATGCATACTACAATTCTCGTGAAGAGACTCATCTCAAATTCTCACCCGATAATTTAGTCGTGAGTAAGGCCGCTAAAACTGCTCAATTACGACAAACAGTGATGACTCATAAACTAGCGGATTAAGCTGATTTAACGTACTAATTCTTATTCAACTCATCACAGTGTTGAGGACGGGCGATGTCCCCTTTTCGGCCTCTGTGTATTCAGCTATAAAGTCCGCGATAGCCTGGCCCTTTATTGCTGTTCGGGGCGCGTAGTGGATGTCATATTTGCTTAGCTCGACTGCCCAATTCACCAGACGACCACTGTGGTCGGGCAATTGCAATACCTATCGTAATGGGATACTGGTGAGAACATGGATACTGTGGGTCTGGAAGTATGGCCTGAGCCGCCTTGCTGCTGAGACGAGTGCAAGTGTCACCTTCTCGATTGTAGGGTAACAAGTCTCGGGAGGTGTCATGCCCTTTTCGGTGAAGAAGACTTGCAATTTGGAATTTGTTTCTCTTCGGACCAGGGCCGAACTAACGGTCGTTAGGGAAGCAGATAGTTACATATATAGGGCTTCTCCCTTTACGGGTCTAGACAAGAAAGGGATTGAGGCGAAGTACTGCTTGATTGATGCAAACGCGGCTTCGCAATCGGTTGTCCAAACGATGCTTCGCTTGTTTGTCGTTCGGAGGGCTTTGAAGAACGGTGTACATTTGTCGGAGTAACGGGAGATGAAGCGATTAAGGGATGCCAGTTTTCCCGTTAGGCTTTGGAGTTCGTCTTGTGTTGTGGGGGGTTGCATGTCTAGTATTGCCTTGACCTTTGATGCTAAGGCCTCGATGCCCCCCTTGCTGATGATGTATCCAAGAAACTTGCTTGTTGTTACGCCGAACATGCATTTGGCCGGGTTCAATCGCATGCCCTTCTTGATCAAGAGTTCGAGTACAGTTCGTAGGTGTTCGGGGTGATCTGTTGCCTTAGTGCTCTTGACCAGTATGTCATCGATGTAGACTTCTACGATTTCTCCCGTCGAATATGATGTTCATCAATCTTTGGTATGTGGAGCCTGCATTCTTTAGGCTAAACGACATGACTACGTACTAGTAAAGCCCATTGTCCGGTGTGAAGCATGTGGCCTCCTGGTCTTCGGGGTTCATGAGGATCTGGTTGTACCCCGAGTATGCATCCATCATTGACAGTAGTTCGTGCCCGACAGTGGCGTCTACAAGCTGATCGATCTGGAGTAACGGGAAACTATCTTTCGGACAGGCCTTGTTCAAATTACTGTAATCTATGCACATGCGCTAAGATCCGTTTTGCTTCTTGACCATGACGGCATTGGAGAGAGATTTCGGGTAGTCAACTTTTCGGATGAAACCGATTTTTAGCAGTCTATTAACCACCGCGTGCATGGCTGCGTATCGTTCTTAGTCATACGCCCGTCGTTTCTGCTTTATCGGCCTTGCAAGTGAGCTGATGCTGAGTTTGTGGGAGATAATGCTTGGGGAAATTCCAGGCATGTCCGTGGAAGACCATGCAAATACCTGTTGGCAATCCGTTAGGACCTGGGTTAGCCGAGCTGCCATGTCGGGCTCTAACTGTGCGCTGATGCGGATCGTGTGCTCCAGGTGTTCACGAGATAGTTGTATCGTACGTTGCCCCTCCCACTCTTCGGCGGGTCAGATGGTGTTCAGTCCATCACGCAGGTCATTAGTTTGCTGCTCTTCGGGGGAGCACTCTGCCACTGCGAGTACTTCCATTCACGTGTTGTCTTTATCTGGTCGAACAGCTTTTTCCATGAAATCGTACCCTCTGACTGTGCCGATTCCGTAGTCTATTGGGAACTTTTCCATGAGCCTATGGCTTGCAATGATCAACCTCAGCTTCAAGATACCCGGTCTTCTGAGGATCATGTTGTAGGACGTGTGGAGGTCTATGATAACGAAGTCTGTTCTGATTTCGCTCTGAGAGGTTCCTGGTGCACCGATGCCGAATCGCATGTAGTCGCTACCGAGGGGGTAAGTGGTCTCGCCTGAGAAGCTTGCGATGCTCTCGTGGTCTTACGTCATCTTGCATTTTGGACGCCTGAGACCTTCGTACACCTCCCGAAAGATGATGTTGACGGAAGCTCCGTTATCGATGAGGATTCGCTTGACTAAGTATCGGTCCACCATTCCGTCGATGACGAATGGGAGCGTGCTATTCTGGTTACCTTCTTCCTTGTAGGTGAAGGTGATTGGAGGCTAATCCTTCTTGACAGCCTTCGGTGGATTTCTAGGATGTACCGCAAATACGTCCCTAGGTCGGGGTTCTTCCCGTTCTTGTTGGCATTCGGCCTTCCGCGTCCCTCCCGAGATGTTGTTGATGGTGCCCCTCATTCGTATATCTGTAGCCGGGTGTTCTGCGTTTGTTGCTCTAAAGATCAGCGTTCCTTCCGTGTGCAGTCGTTCGATTTCCTTGGCTAAGATTTCGCAATCGTTAGTGTTGTGGGTATTCGAATCATGATACATGCACCACGTTCCCCTGTTGTTTTGCATAGGGGCAATTCCAGGAGCTCTAGGCATGGGCGGATGGATTTGTCGTTTATTCTGTTTGAGCACTTCCTCGTTTGTGCCCTGGGTAATGGAGAAGACTGTGTGTCGTTGGTGAGAGTCTCTGGGTGGTGGGTTTCACGGTGGTGAACGCTCGCAATGGGTTTGCTGATACTATTTGTGGTTCTTGTGTTCGCGATAGTGATCTTCGCGCTTGCGGAACGTGGTGGGCTGTGCTTTTGGTGGCGGATTCTTGGTTTTATGGGGGGATGGCGGGCGATCTTATGTGTAACCGTGTGTCTTCAAGGTCGGTGTCGTGCTTGGGCCTTGCGCTCCGTACACATGGGTTTCCACCTGTTCCTTTTGGACGATTAGGTCGATGATCTCATCATACCCGAGGTGGTCCTTTCTGACCATCTTCTCCACGAATGGGGTTCCCATCAGGTTTTCTAGTAGCGTCGTTTTTGCTACGTTCTTGTCGAGGTTCCTGCACGTGTTCGCAAGGGCCCTCCACCAATTGATGAAGCCAGATAGGTTTTCATTGTCCCCCTGGCGGATCTATAGAAGCGTGCTGGCGGTGTTGTACTTGCCCTGTAGCCGGTATCACTTAAGGAAACACTCTATGAGCTCATCGAATGAGTGGATGGATCCTGTGGACACCTCGGAGAACCGGTTTCATGCTTCTTTCGCCAGTGTCTCCTGGAACAGAAAACAGAGGGTTGTATCCGAGTACCGGGTACCTGCGGTGGCGGATTGATACTCGTCAATGTGTGTTCACGGGTCTCCCTTCCCGTTGAACCTGCTGATCTTGACGGTTTTGGAATATGGGTCCCTACCCTGCGCCAGGATATCATCCGATAAGGGGCTCACACGAGTATACATTCCTTTTGGCCCGGTGTGCGTGCTTTTCTTGAGTGACATGATTTCGGCCTCCATCTCCGTCATTCGCCGGAGCATGGCATTCCCAACTGTCGTGGTGGGTTCCTCGTCATCATACTCCCGTATTCTTTCGAGCAGTGGTGGAGGTCCTGGGAGCCAGTTGTTTCGCAGTCCCTATGGCGGGTCAATCCTGACAGCTTGCCTGCTCGTTCCTGGCTCTTCCGTTGGTCCCGATTCCTCTCGTTGGGTTTCCTGGCTTCGGATGAACGCGTCAAGCCAATCCTCCAAGCGCTGTCGAGCTTGGCGTTCCTGGTCTCTTTCTGTTCGGGCCGTTTGGAGTTCTTTCACGAGGTGGGTTGCTGCTTCGTCCTCCGTTAGGTCGTTGACACTGCTGATCGCGTCGACGGGTGCGTCTCTCGTCTTTCGGCTTTCGGGTGTAATGTAGTCTGTTGCCATCTTTGCTGCTATGGTTTCGAATGGTTTACGATTGCTCGGTTCCCACAGACGGCGCCAATTGTTTCTACCAAACTCCGTAGGAATTCCAGTAAAAGTGCGGATGGGATCAATTCGGATAGTCTGAGCTTATCGCGCGTATGTCATCCTTTACCTGCTATTAAGAGTAATACACCAAATGATCATTAGGAGCCTTGACGGATTATTCCCACCTTCGACTCTCCGACGCTCAAGTTAGTGTATGAAGCGTAACAATAGTTTGGTAAAGTAACGGGGGTACCTTGTAACTGTCATAAATGTGTTGTTTATATTGGCGGTTGAGTATGGAGTCTTTTGTTGCTCTTCGATGTGGGATCCTGCTTGTTTGTTCATGATCTGTCCTGGTACCTTCTGTTTGTTGTTCCGAGCGCATGGGCTTTCAGATGGTGTTGCTTCCTTGTTTAAAGTTGAAGCTTGTATTGCTGTCTTGCGTTTGGTGTGGGCTGTGTTGACCTGTTTGGAGTGACTAAGTGTGCGACCATTATGTATTTACGGGATCACGTACCAACAATTAGTTCTCCCTCTTTTTGGCAAGGAATGTCAAAGGGAACCATAGAATAACCATCAATCTTTATGTTGTTCGAGTACAATAATAGGCACATCAGAGCTGTCAACATACTCCCCCTCAGTCATAGCAACCTTGTTATTGATGAAGAACTCAGAGTCATGAGGGGTGGAAGCAGAAGTATCCCCAACAGAATAGACAACATATCCAACCGAAATATTTGGCAAAATGACTACATGCAGAGAGTTAGATGCGAGTTAGATGCAGGGAAAATAATGAATGTAGGCGAGACCTTCAGTTATGCATGTGTGAAGAACAGTTGGAAAAGAAACTGTCATGGGGAACAATAAACAATCTCCACAAAATATTATGGGATGAAGCTAAAAATGAATGCAACAATGCAGACATGCGAGCATGTTTGATATATCAAAACTTGACCATAGTAGAGCAAAGGATATTGGGAGAACACGCAATTCATGAATCAACTTTTTAGCAAAAAGTAACATTTTGCAAAATATTTGACAACTTTTATCAAGATTAAAAGGCATCGAAATGTATACCAAAACTTCGAAGACTCCTTCTTAGAGTGTGCATAAAGAAAAGAAAAAAGAAATAACATACTAAGGCACACGAACCAAAATATATTTGACTAAACAAAGTCTGGGATAGATAGATATTGTCAATCCCAAATTCAAGATAGTTTAAGCATAGATTGGCAAAGTGTGATATTTTTAATGTCTTGGTGGGTCAAATTTTACACATGGATGTATGACTGCAAAGAGAACACCATTATCATGGTCTTAATAATCAGAACTTGAAACATCAAATAGGTGTGTGTGTGTGTGTGTGTGTGTGTTTGTGCAAAAGTTTAACCTATGGGATAAAGTGGAGCATCAAATGAGATGAGAGATGGTACAGTAGAATGTGTGACTTTGTCTCAACCAATCTTGTAGCTTCAACCATTTCAAGCGACTTTGTCACATTCAGCCTATGGCTCCAACCATTGCAAGTTCAAGGCATTTTTTCCAAATTAGTTTGTTTAGCCATGAACTCATCTAAGAAATCATTCTCATAGATTCACGTAACGAAGTAGTTATCATTGACTTCTTGAGCAGATGCTCTAAAGAGCAATATGTGTAACAAGGATACTTAGCGGATAACTAGTTCGAATCCATCGAAGGATAGAATGAATCTGAGTGATCCTTACTGGTTCCATAATGGTGCACCTAGTGAAGGACTAGCTCTCAATTCATTTAACATTTCACCTTTTAGGTGGCAATTCATTTATAATTCAGAGCTTCAACCAGATCACAATTTCTCCAAGGATACACATCCTTAACACCTCATCTCATCTCAAATTTCTAGCTCTATTTAGTGCAACCCACAAAGTTCTCTTGGTGACAATTATATTCTATATAGTCCAAAAAATGATTATGACCATAGATAATAAGAACCCTGAGGTATAGATGCACACATGCAAGCGATAAATGCAGCAAATCAGACCAAGATAGATGAAATATAGACACAACACTTAGGTCAAGTTTAAAAACATATCCAGGGATATCACATAAATCTCAAATCCCAAACACGAAAAAAGGATACTAACACATTTTTTTTTCTTTGGAGAATAAACACATATGTACACTTCTACTAAAACTAAGAACTCATAGGGGAAGAACTCAAGTAATGGTATACACACTAATGGCCTTTCAAGGGCTCTTGAATAGAAGGTCATTAGGAAGCTTTTCAAAATTACTTACTAACATGTTAGCTTTACTTCAAGTCATCATTGGTTCATCAATCTTACCAATCACATCAGAGATGAAGTGATTCTCTAAACTTGCATTTTTTCATAACTTTGGGGAGCCTGGATAACAAGAGTCTCATCTATTCCGGTACCTTTAGATTCATATTATTTGTCAAAAGAGTCATCATCTTGTACTGGGTTCCGCTCAACAATTAGCACATCATCCCCAGACATTGGTGGCATTATTTCGATACTTGTTTCCTCCTGCAATGGATAATAAGAAGAAACATAAGAGCACATAGGAGAATCAGTTATTGTAACGCTTACTTTTTCCATGATCTTGCATGATCTTTTGTTGTACACTCAGTATGCTCGACCACTCAAGGCATATATAGCCTAAAAAGACTCATCGATCACACGTAGCATCAAACTTTGTCAAGTATTCACGATCCTTGTTGATAAAACATGGACTGCCAAACACTTTCAAATGAGAAATATCTTGTTTCTTACCCTTCCAAAGTTCATAAGGAGTTTTGTTAGTGCCAGGTCTAAAAATCACTCTATTAAGACTATAACAAGCATTATAAATAGCTTCTGCCCAAAACATATGTGGAAGGTCAGCAGATCTAAGCATTATTCTCCTTATTTCAATAAGAACTCTATTCTTTTTTTCAACAAACTCATTATGTTGTGAAGTGATTGGAGCAAAAAATTTATGATGCCCACCAAATTCATCATAATAGTAGGCAAAGAAGAAGTTGTCAAATTCAGTACCATGACCTGACCTAATTCTAGTGATGCACTTATTTTCAGACAACTTCCCTTTTGAAATCTTTTTTGCAAGTTTGAAATATTTTTCAAAAATTAGAGTTTTGTCGCCCATGAACATAACACATGTGAACCTTGAAAAATCATCAACAACAATAAGCACATACTTCATACCTGGGACACTTTCAGTTTCAATTGGTCCTACTAAATCAAGATGAAATAATTCAAGCACATTTGAAGAAAGTTTAGCATTTAATGGATGATGAGAGATGTGGGATACCTTACCCATCTTACAATCTCGACACATACATGATGCCTTTCCAAAAAGTTTAGGCAGACCTCGAGCTCCTCATTTTGAGAAAAATTTCATGACATCTTTGTGATTCAAGTGGCATAATCATCTGTGCCAGAGTTCAAGAGGACTCTCTCTTATAACGAACTGAAAGGACACTTGTGGTCAAAATTTATCATTTGCATGAACACAATAGCAATGATTCTTAGTCCTTTCTCCTTTCATGATACTCTTACCTTTACCATCAAGCACCAAACACTTTGCTTAATCAAAGGTAACAGTTTCATATTCGTCAACAGTTTGACTCACACTTAAAATGCTAACTTCTAACCCTTTAACAAAAAGAACATTCCTCAAGTTCGGGAGGCCAGGGGTGTTTACCGTCCCACATCCAATAATCTCAGCTTAAGAACTATCTCTAAAAACAACATCACCAATATGATAAGTGTCATTCATGGAAGTGAACCACTTTTTGTCACCAGTCATATGTTTTGAGCAACCACTGTCCACATACCAAGAATCTGAACATCTTGCCGACAAGACAATAAATGCAACATTGCACACAACAACAATCTTACTATCATTCTTAGGATAGGTTTTAATCTTAGAAAATAAACACACCACATCATTTCTAGATTCTTTTCATTAGCAACCTCATGAACCTTAGGAGAGGATTGGGGAGTGGAGTCTTGATACCTAGGGTTTGACCTTTTTTTCCAAGTTGGTTTCCATTTCAACTAACTCTATTTGGGGATAGAAAGGGACTGAGCAATCCTAGATAGTTCCTTTAGAGATTTTTCTAGAGAGGATTGGAAAGACATGAGAGGATCATTGATTTGAAGATTCCTAGAGTAAGGCTGACTCCTTCTAAGTTTGTTGCAGAAAGGTCGGATATGGACAACAATTCCACAATGATGGGAAGTGAGAAAGTACCGTTTAAAAGGTCTAAAGAACGTAGGTGTTTCAGTTTTCATCCTTTCCAACAGCTTTAGAGGCTCTCCTAAAATGGATTATTTACCCTTGACAAACACAAACTTACCACTAGGTCTAGAAGCCTCACTACTCTCAAATCATAAACCATTCTTGTTACCATCCACCTTACCCATCCCACACATTTTCAATAACTTTTCAGAGCCTATGGAGAACTAAGCAATCTGTTTTTGGGATTCTCTAAGGGAATTTTCTAGGACAAGTTTCTCAGAGGTCAAGGTGTCAACCAGATTTGTTTGATGGTCAAGTTTTTCCTTAAGGGATTTCACTTGATCTTCGAGACAAGCTAAACCTGATTTCCACTTAGCTTTTCGAGATAGATACTTCTCTTGTATCCCAGAATATGCCTCCTCACTTTTTGAAAGTTCATTAGTTAGAACTTCAATTTTAGTGAGCATAAACTTAAACGCAACACATAATTTAGTGTATATATCCTGACCCTCATCATCAAAATCCTCATCTTCAATAGACTCATCTAATGTAATTGAACTAACAAAAACAACTGTTTCCTTTTCATGATCTGAAAATTATTTGGGATCGCTATCACTTTAGGTATCCTTGAGTACTCTATGGGACTTGTTTATCTTGTTTACACAATCAACATCTTTATGTCCCACGCCATTGCACTCAAGACACCTATTGCCATTTTGAAAAGATTTTGACTTGTGATTCACATTATTTGAAAAATCATTACTTCTACAAAATCTAGAACTCAAAGCAATTGACTTTTCCTTCCTAGGTTTTCTCTTGATAGCTTTATAAGTTTTCAAATTGTCAACTAGCTCATGTAGAGAATAAGTATCTTGATCATGAGCTTCCTCGATGGCATTCACTTTTGAATCAGAGAAAGGAGGTAAAGCACAAAGAAACCTTCTAACATTAGTCCCCCGATTAAAAAGCATCTTAGAAAACATGCTATAACCATTATATATAAGAACATCATGATCAGAAAATATGCATATATATAACATCATGATCAGAAAATATGCTTCAATAAATGAGAACACTAAAGAACATGCTGTTGGAAGCAGAGAGCAAAAGAAGATATCTCACAACTGAAAACGCTGAACAAGGCTTTTGTGAGCTTGAGGCTTTGAACTTTGGGGGGGGGAACAAGAATCTTCTAGAGCCTGATCATGTAGATCTGAAAAGGGCCACCACAATGGCCAAAAAAATAAAAGAAATTGGTAGAGCAACTTCTAAAGCCACATTTGATCCAAAATTATTAAAAACAATAAATCAGTGGTTATAGTGCATGACCAAAAACAATAGTCAGAGGACTGTAGTACATATGCATCAAATTCTCAGTTCTAATCATTATCAAGTTCATAAAATTCAATCTCATATAAAGAAATTATAAAATGCTTACACTGCTGCTTGGTTATAAATAACGGCAATAGCAGATTTAATATAGGTTGGAGAAGCAGCAAGTGGGAATTAACAGACTAATCTAAGAACTAAACATCTTCTTCCTCGGCTGTAAACCCAGCTAAAACTTTTTGTGTGGTACACAGTATGCTGTCAACACTTTCAACTTCTTATAAAAGCATATTTCTCTTGTTATTTGTCCATGTACATTAACTAAAATAATAGTAAAAAAAGTGTTTTAAAGATCAATATCAAAAAGATTTATATTCAGATAGTAGAAGTGATACAGACTAAATAAGACTCCCGTACAATATGTGTTAACGCAGATGATTTTTCTTTTGTCAAAAAGGTCTATAAAGATCAATATGGAAAAAATTAACATTCACGCGATAGAAGTTATGTAAGCTGAATAAATTTCTCCTTCCATATGTTTAGACATAATATTTTTGTCCAGGAAGAGGTTGTATAAAAGAGAGACTACATGGGAGGAGATGAAAAAAGACCCAGGAACCGCATATACCATTTCTCTTCCTTTTGTTGCTGAGAAAAAGCCAGATTTTCCCACTAAAATGACTTGCCCGAGTACACACACATTGACACATATATAAATAGATGCATCTAAATGTAAATCAAGCCCTTTTATATATATATATATATATTCTATGAACAGAAGGTTTCAGTTTATTTTCTATGCTGTTCTATGGCTTATGACAAAGATTGAAAGGACAATTAATCCATACCAGATGAAAAGAGCAAAGATACAAAATAAAACAAAAAATCCCTAAATTTAAAGACATAGGAACAAAACATATTAAATTACATTTAGCATTATATATAACCAAATAAATTGCAAACCTAAACGAATCATTGCCTAGTTTCCTTTGCTGTGTCTTCATTGTCGACCCCTGCATCAATACATCTCTTCCCAGAGTCAATAGCCTCTATTTCAAGTCAACCCTGATCTTCGCCATCTTTTGATTTTCCTCAGTGCTACTACTTCTATAGTTGGTGGTTTTGTTTATTCCCAAAATAGTTCTCTTCTTTTGCCATTTGAAGTTTTGATCTTGCAAGCATTGCACAAAGATGGTAAGCACAGACAAATTACAAATCAGATCAAAACCCTGAACAAATAAGGTGAAATTAAATAGAAGAGGAGAGGAGAAAAGAACTTGAAGTTGCTGGAAAATCTTGAGGGTCGAAGGGTGTGTGTTTTGATTTTTGGAGAGCGGCTCAGAAAGTCACACGAAAAGATGCACCACAATCTCGGAAGGATAAAAAGACCTCATCCTGGCTTTAACACTCTCTAAACTCAAAAAAGAAGAAGCAAAATTAACATTGACCTACTAAATTAACATTAAAGAAGCATTTAAACCATTTCTAGGTGATGAATTGTATACTTTATAAGATATTACAAGAGAAAATGGGAAGAAGCATTAGAATTGAGCACATTATTAGAGTTTAAGATACTGCTGTACAGAGAAACAATTACCTCCACAGTCAAGAAGAACGACAGTGGGCGAGACAATTTAAACTTGGAAGGCTTATCACCCAAGTGAACCTACAAAAAAACTGGTAAAAGACATTTCAACCATTTGGTAAAATTGTCTCGTTTTCAATAGTTAATTCCAACTATACCATATCAAACATGAAGGGCAAGAGTATCACAGTATCACAGAACCAAAAGAAAATGACCTGGCTAGCACATAACCCATCTATGCACTTCGATTCACTAATTCTGAAAACCCCAATTTTAAATGTTTACCCAATCTCACCCAAAAAAACCTAACATTACAATATTTACGAAATTCATAGGCATAGAAGAAAACCAAAAGATGACCATCAGTCATCAAAAGTATTTCTCTCACACTATCTGTGGAAATCGAACAATGGAGGGAAACCTCGGTCTTTCCAACAACCAAATGAGGCACTTGATAACTGAAATCAAAATTAATTAAAACCACTGTAGGGCTTCTGACTTAACATATCAAATGAATCAAATTTATGCATATATATAAGGACACTTCCACTGATTAATACCATAAAGACTTGGAAGTGTCCATGACAATCACTTCCCTCCTAGTATGAGCGAACCAAAATGAAGAAAATAATGAAGAAAGTGCACTGATTTTGCTATACTCAGGGAAAAAAACATCGAAACTTTCTTAAATAAAGGAGATGAAGATTATCTTTAGAATAGGTAATTTGGGTGGTTCTGTTTGAGACGGTGTCTCCCAGCCAGAGCTTGCACTATTCCAGTTGAGAAAGCGTTTCTATTGATAACATCAAACTAGAACCCATATTGTTTCAATAGAGCAAGAGAACTTGGGGAAGGTGAAGTGGGTTTGGAATCAGTGAACATATGTTGCGTGAGAGAGTGAGAGATCTCAGAGTTCACCAATTCAGATTGAGCAATCGAGCTCCACAATCAAAACACAATTGGAATAGCCCATAAGACAAAGCCTTCACGAACTGATTCCGATTTGAACACCAATCTACCTGAACTATAAATAATCAAAAGAAAATATAAATTGATTTCATAGACCCAAATTAGAAACTTGGAGCTAACGAAAATCGTAAAAACAAACTAATAAAAGAATAACGGAAGAAATTTGGAGCCTAGCTCCATCGTACCCATGGACCATGATTGCGAGCTACGGTTGGCAGATTCAGATTAAAAAATCATCTTATTCTTCTTTCTCGGAGAGAGATATCTGAACTGAGGACGATCTGAGTTTGCAGATTACGATGCGACACGTGTTACTGCGAGATAGCGTCGTCGATAAAATAATATTTGGGTTTTTTAAAATGACTTAGACGACGAAGTGTCTATTGTTCATCTCTAAGTAGATTAATAACATCAACATAATTGATCTTCTTCAGTGCTTCCCCTAATTTTCCCTTAAATCCCTAAACCGCTCTCCTCTCTCTCTGTTGCCAATTTCCACTGCCGCCCTTCCTCCTCTCTATGAATGCTGCCTCACCTCACCTCATCTCTCTCTCTCTCTCTGTATGAATTTTTGGTTGAAGTTGATATATGATTTGGTGGTTCAAGTTCATTTATGAAGTTGATTTAAGAATGGTACTAGATTGATTCATAATAAATTGATTTATTGGTATTGGATTGAAGTTGATTTATTGGTACTGGCCGAATTGATTCATAAGAGAGAGATAGGTACTAGATTGATTCATTGGGTGTTGCATATATGTGTGTGTGTTTTGGACTGTAATTAGGATTGTTTTATAGGTACTGGATTGCTATATTGGTTGATGCATATATGTGTTGTTTGGACAGTAATACTCGATTGTTATATAGGTATTGGATTGCTATATTGGTTGACGCATATAGAGTGACCTTGAAACTGTTGATGCATATAGACTAAATGTTGTTTATTTTCTGTTGTAGCGCTTAAGATGCTTGGTGGGAGGAAGTGGTAGGCTAAACAAGAGAAGAATGCCAAATGGCAAGCCCTAAGTCGACAGATGGGTTGGTGTCAAAGGTTGGAGGAAACCGTTACGGCTCCTGAAAAGCCAACGACGATTCCTAATGCTCCCCTTGAAGTGTCGATAGCCTATAGAGTCGAGTCAGTAATTTTTGCTTTAGGAGCCGCCTCGTCACAACCTCCCTTATCTTCCAACGAATCTTTTTTCTTTAGCGCCAGATGTAGTGTGAACAAAGACCCCTCAAGACTGACCCCAAAGTGGACTTGGGGACTTGTGAAGGGAGCTAAAGTTGAGAAGATGGTAAAGTCAATGAAGTAGAGGATTAAGGTGTCATACGATGATTTCACCAGAGGACCTCCGACGCTGGATTTCAGCAGCTTGTACTCGCACAACATCAGATCTATTATGCGGAACAACATACGTATGAAGGTTCCCACATTGAGCGACTTGGACCAGGCTGACAAGTTCAAAGTATATCGTCAACTCTCGGTAATAAGGTCTATTTTATTTCATTTTATTTCATAATTAATTACAAAATGTAGGGTTTAGGAATTAATTATTTTTTAAATTTATTTTTATTTTTTTCCTAGGTTCATTAAAACTATGCTCAAATTAAGGAGATGCGTGAACACATAAAGCAGACAGATTCGAGTATTTTCTCCGATTAGAAGTACTGGCTGCACTAGTATTACAAGGCACACAGTGCGATGAGTGTCCCAGTAGAGTTAGCGGAAAAGAGAGATTAGTGGAAGTGGTTGGTCGCGCACTTCGAGTCCGATAAGTTTAAGATTCGTCCTGTTTTTCTTAAAGGTAATGAATCATTTATTAATTTTTTAAAAATTAATTATTATTTAATTTTCCTTGCTGTGAAACAAAAATTGTTGGTGACCAACATGAGAAATCATGACAAGAAGATGCTGCACTATAAATCGGGCTCGCAGAGGATGATCAACAAGGCAAAGGCTTATAGAGATACGGGTTCGAGGCAGTGTTATCTTGCTACCTACGAGACTCGTTATCAGGGGACCCGAGCAAAGAAGATATGGCAAGTCAAAATGTTGTAAGTAACTCTTTTTCTGAAATTGATTCAGTTTAATCTTACTGTGGCTTAGAAGAAATTGAATCATGATTAGGACATTTTATTAGGTTGTACTCTTGGAATTTTGTTTAGTTTGCTAAACATGATTCTGAACTTGAGAAATCCGGATAGGAATTGGTGCCCACAGTTTGTTATTTTGGATTTGGCTATTCAAAGTATTTTCTTTCGTGCACGGTTTAGGTTTCCTCCATTTTTAAGGGAAACTATGCCAAATTTTCTTTAGAAATTGACATTCATATATTGTTCACAATATAATTTTCAGGAGAGAAAAAATAGGCCGAGGAAGAATTTGTGCGCATACGGTCACATAACCTAAAGATGATGCCTGGAAAGCTGTCTCCTTTATCAAATGAGACTCAGATTAATGTTGCAGATACATTTTTCGGCCACCGACCTGGGAAGAAGGTTCGTGACATTGGGTGGGCAATCAAGCGAGATTTGACCCAGCCATCAGTTTCAATGAGTCAGTGTTAAAGTGTGGTGATTGTTGAAGGAACTCGACCCCGATTTAGTCGCCTAAATTGAAATTAAGACTTAACAACCTTACTATCATAGTTCCTACGTACAATTTCAAAACAGAAGTGGAGATCCACAACTCAAAAGTCACAAATCAAGGAAATAGTTCCACAAATTGGTTCACAACTAAATATAGAAGACATGCAATCAACTATTTTTGACATCAGAGAAGCTAAACATTCTAAACTAGCTATGCAAACCAAAATGCTAACTTGCATAATCAACTTTGGATCCTATGGTAGACATTGCTATACCACAAATTGTATGTGTGCCCGACCTCAGCTGAAACTCTGTAACCTGGGCATTTGAAAATGAAAGACCCATGGAAACACAAAGAAAAATATGAAAACTGTTTGAGTGAGTTGACAAAATCTAATCATCGAGTATGTGAAGAGCAAAATATACCATATGCCTTTCTGCTGAAAATGATATAAAAAGTAGCGAGTCACAGATATTATATATAAAAG
Organism: Geum urbanum; assembly: GCA_946800695.1. Classification (NCBI taxonomy): domain Eukaryota; kingdom Viridiplantae; phylum Streptophyta; class Magnoliopsida; order Rosales; family Rosaceae; genus Geum; species Geum urbanum. Next base: position 20,899,104 of record OX327002.1, read on the forward strand.
AAATATATAAGAGATACATCAAAGGGGACACCTGACCCTTCTCGAGTATCATGTGCTAGTGGAGGCAATGACCGAATTCCTTTGACCTGGCCACCTAAAGTCGTCTGATGACTCCTGACACAAAGATGACGTGAATGCTAAGAGAAAAGTGTTGATCCTTCCCTGGAGCTACTCGGGGATCAGCCAAGTAACCAATGCATCGATGCAAAATTGATAAGATTGTCTACTATATATCTAGCTGGCCTCCAAAAGAAAAACTAAAATTTGATAAAATAAAACTATAATGACTCGCTAAATGATTGTGAAAAAAAAAATCCATTCACCTAGATCACCTGATAAGTTGCACACTAATCAACTCACGTGAAAGTCCTACTCAAGGTCTCTATGGAAAATCGAAAGTCTACGAATTAATGAATCGTAACATTTTACATCTAATGTCAAAGACCAAACCCATCTAGGGAGATTCACTGAAAGACTGGTATTAGATATTCGTAAATGTAAGTCACCATTAGAGAAACATTCTCGTCCTTAATGAGTCATGTAATCAATGCATCACGTCTCGATCCTAATCGATGTGTCGTACTGCTCAAACTTCGTAGATAAATGAGCCTCGACTCGACACATGACATTCTATCATGTTGAAGTGTTGAGTCACCTCAGTTCCTGTACATAAATCCAAATCCATTTAACAACCTCTTCATTACAATCGATACAGAATTACGAGTAGAACAAATAAAAAATTTTGCCAAAATTCCTCCACTGACGGCAAAGCCGCGGCTGCGGTGCCTTTTTCCGACGACCCGAAGTCCAATATGTGCTAAATCAACCCAACAAAAACTTCCATAACTATGACAAAGTCCAAATCTGAAGAGAACACTCCAAAATTACCTTTTTACTCAAGAATACTAAAATTTCATAAAAACTTCAAATCGTCGATTCTTCCTCCTCGGTTGGAATTGGAGTGTGTTCTTCTTATGCTTAGACCCTTAGAGAGGAGAGCTATAAAAGCCCATGGACTTCCCTCATCAAATTCAGGTCCAAAAAGAAAAACCCCTAAATTTGAGGTTTTTCCCTGAGGAATCTTCTCTTTGACTTTCCGACGATCAGATATAGCTTCGGGTGTGGGTAGAAAATGATAGAGGGAAGCAAGACAAAAATTTTGAGACCAAGCTTGACCAGGTTGGTGGCCAGTGCGACCTGCTCCATCGCCAGTTGGACAAAGTCGTGGGAAGAGAGAGAAATTTGGGAAGGAGGTGAGAGAGAAATTGACCCAAAATGAGTATAGTCATCCTTCCACTTCTAGAAAATCTTAACTTATAATCTTGCTTCTTTTTTTCTTATTCGTAACTTCTGTAAAAAAATCTCCATTGACCATAAGCTTGGTATCTTGTTTCCGAATTTAACATTCAAATTGTTCACATACTCGTCACGATTAGTTTAATGCTTTGAGAAAGAATTTTTGTTTTGAAAAACTTGTTCAATTAGAGATCGATCGGGAGGTCCTCAAAATTTCACCAGCGGTAGTTTCCGAATTTGATTACTTTTCACCTGGATCCTTTGAAGTTCATAGAAATTAGTTTGAATCTCTAAAAAATCCAAAGAAAGTATTTCCAGGCTCAAAATAATTTGCTCTACAACTTTCATGAAGAAAGTAAAACCAAAATCATAACTTCAATAATGCTGATATTTAAGTCGCAAAAACTCGATAAACGTGATGTGATATATTAGCTCATTGATCAACACGACTATCAAAGATTAACTTGCTAATTTGGGTTCGGATCAATAGAGCTGTCGAGGAGCTGGTTCGATAAGGATGCTCGAGCAGCCAAGGAGCAGGCTTGAGTGGCCGAGGAGGAGGCTCGATCAGCCCAGACTCGTATTGATACATTACAAACTCACATTGTTGGGCATGACTCCTCCCACTTGTCATCCAAATATCACGTCTAGATACTCTGGACATGATGATGATGATCCGAGCACCGAGGGAATCAGCTGGATCCAAACTCCCAATGTCAATATCGATTTTTTTATTTAGTTAGTTTATATTTCAATTGATAAACTTTTTATGTACAAGTTTTATATTTAATATATTCAATGAATATTTTCTTGAATATTTTCTTGATTTAACATTTAATTTTTAATTCAATTTCTAATTCTCAAATAATTATAGAAAGAAAAAAAACTTAGATGACGAAATGATAACCATTTTGTCTTCTAACAAGAACCTTAAAGACTACAGAAAAACTTTTGTCGTCTTGAATGGATCAGTTGGACGACGAACGTATAGGCTTAGTCATCTAGCTATAGTTACTAAGACGACGAAATAGTTTATGTATTTATCATTTAAGTGTGCTACTTAAGATGAAGAACACTACGGTTCGTCGTTGAAGTTATAACATCTAGACGACGAAACTTTATCAGCAAATTTTCGTCGTCTAAGAAATTTTATGTGACGAAATTTTTTTTCATCTTTTTCAAAAGAGTTTTGTCATCTTGAAACTTAGACGACGACATTTGTTTCATCGTCTTAAATGGGACTTAGACAACGAATAATTTTTATTTCATCATTTAAGTACTTAGACGACAAAATTTAGACGGTGAAAATTGGCTCTTAGACGACGAATTGCCTTCGTTGTCTATGTTTGTTTTTCTGGTAGTGTATATAGGTGTTATGAGTTTGAGTAATGACCGAAAAGGGTATGAAACCACACTTGACATTTCATTGACTCATTTATATGATTTAATAAATACTAAAATTCAATTTATTCCTAGAGACATCCCTTAGTTTGGTAGATACAATTTTCTTACAATAATCCTTATTTTTTCCTCAGTAATCAATTGTAGCCAAAATCAATATATCTATAGAAATTTAGAAACTCTTAATACAAAACTCTAATCGAGATTTGTAGGTCTCCGATTTGCATGAAGAATCTACCAATGCACGTAGATGATAAAAAGCTCCAAAGGTTTGGGTTCAGCTTCGGTGTGATTTGATTCATTTCAATTTAGGAATTTGATTGTATTTGTATTTTTTCAAAATTGAGAATGATGAGCATGACCAAGCCTCAGGTTTGGCAGCCATGCAAGAAGAAGAGGTTCAGGATTTGATTGATAGAGTTCTAGAATCGGAGGAAGTAGATCTGTGAAGAGAGGATAAACCCGATTTGTAATGGCGGACCTTGAGGCTGAGCTCGATTAGCCAATCAATTAAGTTGCTCAATTTCATTAATGGTTCAATTAAGTTAATTCAATTTCATAAATGATGTAAGGTTGAGCTGCGGCATCAATGACAGTGGCTGAAGAGCGTGGGCGCAGGGGGAGGGAGGGAAGCGTGTGACGACCCGGACCAGAATCAGAAGTATAATCAGCTTGATTTGTGAGTTACAGCGTAGTCGCGGATTTTCGACAGATATTGGAATCGCCAGAATTGTTAACGACTAAATCATTGGCCCAGAATTGGAGCTGGGTCTCTTCTCGAGAGTCGTTGTACGTGTGATTTCGAGTTCGTGGGCGGTTCCGGATCGTTATTTGGACGACCTAGGAATTAATTATGAATATTTGAAGTTTCGACGAAAACGGATTATTATGGCGAGCTACTTAACGACTAAATTATCGGGCAAGAATTTGGCTTTGGATCCTTCACGGAAGTTGTTCAGAATTTAATTTCGAGTTTGTGGGAACTTCCGGAGCATGATTTTGAGTTACGAAGATTTAGTTGCGAATATTGCCGTTTGTTGATTGTTTGGTTGATTTAATTATATGTTGGTTGGAACAGTTGACTTTTTATCCGATTGGCCGATATGTTTGACTTTGGGTGATTATTTAAGAACATGTTGAGATGAGTTCGTGGCCGCGAGATTTATCAGAATCGGAATTACGACGAGAAAGTTACGCCCGTTTGAAGTTCGTCGAAAATGATAATTACAAGTTTCCATTTTGGGAAAGGCTATAAATAGAAACCTGCTAATTTGGGCAAGTAAAAGACTTACCATTTTGAGGTTTGATCGAGTTGACCGAGTCAACTCGGTGGAGAGAGGAAGTTCTCCACGGTGCTCGACGGTGACTCCACGGTGGCGAAGGATTCCGGCCCCCCCGTGGGACGGGGTTGGTCCCGTTCGAAGCGCCTCAGCCTCCTCGTCCCTTCCCCTGCCACCGTTCAAGGCGAGGCTCGCCGGAAATGGGAGGAAATCCGGCCAAAATTCAAGGAAAATTTGTGAAATCGGGTTCCACTTTTTAGGCCGAATTGAGCTACAACTTTGAGTGGGCTTTGAAGCTCTCATCACTAGCAAGCTACCATGTAAGTTTGGAGTTCTAATTCATCTTGTGTATGGAGAATTTTGGAATTGAAATTTGTGAACCAATTCGGTTTTGCTTGAAATTGACATGGTTAGAGTGAGAATTGGCCTTTGTTGTAGTTGACAAAGTTGCTCAGTGGACGATTTTGAGTGGAATAGGGGTTGCTCCGCCGTGAAATTCTCCGGTCAGCGGCGGTCAACGGAAGTCAACGGTCAAAGTTTGACTTTTTTTTGGACTTTCGACAAGTTGCATGTCATTTGACTCGAAATCGCGCCTCGATCACAGTGGGGAGGTTCGTTTCTCGATTTGAGCATCCGAAAGTACAGCGAGGTATCGAGGTGTGAATATCAGATTTTCGACGATTCGTTGACTTTGAGTTATGTGTTTCCGAGAATGGTGGTTTCTCGTGATTTGTCTTGTATTGTCGAGTTATGACTTTGAGTATTGAATTTTGTGAATATTCAGGTGTTCGTGATCGTTCGTTTGGCGAGGGACTTTCCGCCGGATCACGGGTTAACGCATATCGCGTTACGCTACTCTGTGAGTGGACAATTTCTTTTCACGGAATTCTTGCGAGTCTTTTATATGATTTTCGAACTTGAGCATGCGTATTGAGATTACGGATTACATGAGCATGTATTTTACGATTATACGATTATACTTATACGGATATACATATACGAATATGCATACACTTATATATTGTTTCATGCATTTGCATCGAGCTGTTTATGATTTGGTTTACACAGAGTACAGTCGTGGTTACGTTGTAGTATCGATACACTTTGCCTCTCGGTTGATCCCCGATGGTAGGCCGCCTGGAGGGGCGTTTCCCCAACCAGACCGGTGAGGGGCGTATCCCCGGATCCGAGGCCATTTCTGGCTAGAATCACGTGTGGGTCTGGGATCCCGTGATTCTGACTATACTAGCACGGTGTGTGTCCATGAGTGACCCCGTGGGATTTTTACTTGCATGCTCAGTACGCTGGAGGATTATGGTTTTACCTCGTGTACTTATTGTTTTTATTTACCTGGACTCGCATATGTTATTTTAAACATATATATGACCTGGTGAAAGACATTTATTTTCGTCCACTCACTCTAACGTGTTTATTGTCTTTCCCCTGGGCTTTTCGGTTTCCGTGTCCAGTTTGCAGTTCAGGCTTTGGTGTCGCACGTCGTGGTCGGAGGCATAGTGCTCGAGCTACTTTGTTTCATCCAGTAGGTTTATTGTTCTACCTACTGTGGTATGCGTATATGATTATGTATTAGAAGTTGCGCTGAGCATCCTATTGTATATGCTATATGATTTTACACCGGATTTCAGTAAAGTATAGATATATTTATTGATTTACTTTACTATTGATATATTGAGAAATCCGGATGGGATTGGTGCCCACGGTTTGCTTTTTGTGGCATAGGATGAAGTGTATTTTCCGCGTGCAAGTAATGGTAATTCAACGTTAGTAACGAAACTCTGCCAAAATTTCTACGGGTTTTGTTGGTTCGTGTTTTCGAAGGGGTTTGATTCCGATTTAGGGAGCTAAATCGGGGTTGGGTCCTTTCAGCTTGGGTTCTGTAGACTTCTGTAGTCGTGTTTACTAAAAATATTTGAGAATGTACAGCATGTCTGGAATGGTGACCCGACCGGCCGGCGGATAATCATCAATATTCCGGGTGTTGTATACTTTCAAATATTTAAAGTTCCATGATTACATTCCACTTGTTGTGAACGATATGTTATTCATTAGGATGCCTCCTGACGTGCTTTCCGTGTCGGTACGGTTGTGGATCCTATTGAGGATCATTCGACGCGTGAATTGCCAGTGAACTGCGGATTTGGATGAGTATTCTGAGTTCAGAGATTTGTGTGGCACGGTTTGCCTGGTTGTGTGTGTATGAGCGTCTACATGTTGCCTCAGAACTGAGTGTTGTGGCAGTGATGTTTGCCTGAGTCAGATTGTTATGTTTGGTGGGCTGATATTGTGTGAGTTCCGGTTGCTACTCCATGGCCTACATTCAGAGTGTTGTTTATATGGTAAAGGTTTATCAGGCTACCCAACGTTCGAAGGTGGAGTGTTTACCCACCTGAGGCAGAGATGCATTGTCCACATGTTTGTCCCTGTTTGCACGAGTTATATGGCTTCAGAGGAAGCAGTGCACGAGGTTCGAGATGAGTTTGAACCTGAGTAACAGAGAGAGTCTGATGTTTGTGTCTCGAGATTACCGTGAGGAGCTTTGTGTGCTGCACTCAGTGGCGAGGCTATTAAGAAGGAAAGTTGTACGTGGTTTCCGATGTGATGGTTTGAGGAAAGTGGACTTAGTCGAGACTTTGATGAGGTCGAGTTCTGACACTACAGGATCAGTGACTTCATCAGGCTGTGGTCTTTTCGCATATGTTGTGGGCCATCAGATCAGGCAGAGGATCCGTTTTGCGATAGCGGAGATCACAGAGTAGCGGATTTGCTCATGTGGCATGAGTTTGGGCGATCGTTGGTGATCCTTTCACGATGCAGGTGTTGCGGTGACTTGTGTTCGTGGAGCATTTTCAGTTGCTGTTTCGGTGGCCAGGAGCGTCACGTTACGAGAGAGTGCCCTCAGTCAGCTGTTGTAGCGGTTCGGTAGCTCAGAGTTACGAGGAGATCCTCATGTTGTTCCTGAAGTTTGATCAATGTACCATTTTGATGAGTTATTCAGCGAGTTGCAATTGACGTGGGCGGCTAGTTGGGCATGTTGGAGTTCGTGCCATGACCTTGTTTGAGGACAGACTTTTCTCCGAGGTTACTGTTGTTTGATGTCCATGGCTATTGTACCTGCATCTCCACTTCCGAGGCTTTACAGAATGTTGCATCCATCCGGAGGTTGCGAGATCCTTACTGAAGGATATGGGTTAGCCGCAGATCTGTTATAGCTGGACATTGTGGTTTGATGTGACCATGAGTGTAGACTTACGGATGACGCATTTGGCTGTGTTCGAGTACCTCGAGAAGGAGGTTGTGTTTCGACGACCAGATTTCCCCGAGATGCTGTTTCGCGGTGATGGTCGAGCGGATGATGGAGATGAGTTGTGTTAGTGCTTAGCTCATGTTATGAATACTACGGTTGCTGTGCCGACATTGGTGACATTGAGGTGGTTCCCGAGTTTCCAAGTGTGTTCCGGAGGAGTTACCAGGTGTTCCTCCAGTTCGGGAGATCGACTGCACCATTGAGTTTGTATCGGGCGCTGGACTCATTTTACCGGCATCTTGTCCATCTGAGCCAGCGGAGCTGATGGAGCTACAGTTTCGACTCCAGGAGTTGCTGGAGGAGGTTTCAGGAGATTTCATGTGACCCCACGTATTTGCATAGTGTGCACTTGCATTGCTTGTACGGATGATGGATTGTTCGATGCGATGGTGCACTGACTACCGGAAGCTTGATTTTCTTCAGAGGAGAGTGTGTATCCTCCGCTTTGGATTGAGGATTGGTTTGATCTGCTCGCGAGAGCTTCAGTCTTTTTGAAGATTGATTTCGGGTCCGGATACCATCAGTTGAGGTTTGATGAGTCAGTTGTGGCTATGTTAGTTTTCAGATCATGGTGCAGGCATTACGAGTTTTTGGTCACGCTGTTTGGTTGACCAATGCCCCGTTGATCTTGTGGACTTGATGGACCAGGTGTTCAGACAGTTTCTGGACGAGTTTGCGGTCATGTTCGTTGGCAATGTCCTAATGTACTCCGGGAGTGTGAGCCAGTACCTGAAGCAGTTGCAAGCGGTTTTGCGGACCTCGCGAGGTGATCAGTTGTTTGCAAAGTTCAACCAGTGTGAGTTTTGGCTGATTAGCGTGAAGATTTTGGGCTGTGTGATGCTATCTGAGGGAGTTGGCGTGGTACCTGATCAGATGGAAGCCATGTTGATTTGGGGTTGACCTACCATTGTACCAGAGATCCGGAGTTTCTCTTGGGTTTGGCAGGCTTTTACCGACGGCTTTGTGCAAGATTTTCCCGGATTGCCACTCTATTTTCCAGATTGACGAAGAAGGCGTCAAGTTCGAGTGGTACGATGCATGCGAGGAGAGTTACTTACTCCCGAGGGATGGTTGACCATTGTTTCGGTTTTGACCTTACCTGATGATCGCGACGAGTTCGTGGGTTATGGCGATGCATCGGGATTTGGATTTGGTTATGTTTTGATGCTGTGTAGCATAGCGGTGGCTCATGGTTCCGGGCAGTGGAACTTTGTGTAATTATGTATCCTGTGTATGAATTGGGTGTAGCTGTCCTTGTGTTAGCATCAGTGAGTTCGAGACTCTATTACTATAGCGTGCAACGCAGTGTAGGACGTACACTGATCACTTGGATTTCATCCACTTGCATTTCGGCCAGATTTGGGCTTGAGGCAGTGTAGATGTATGGGGTCGATTCGCGACTATGGCTGCACCTTTGAGTTTGTTCGGGAAAGGCTGGAGATCATACTTTGACCATCCGTTTGGGATGTCGTTGCTGATGCATTCAGTTGGAAGTCAGGAGCTTCAGTGTTTCATGTGTGTGTATGGCTCGAGTTTTCGTATTAGCCGAGTGTGGCTACGAGAGTTGAGTTCGAGTGCGATGATGTTGAGGCTCGTGGTTTTGTGCGCGTTTGGCGCTAGTGGTGCGGAGATGCATCAGATACTTCAAGTTTACTACTCGTGACGCAACCTGTAGAAGAATATAGCGGCTTGTGCGTGCATATGCCACATTTGTCGACTGGCGATGGCTAGGAGGCAGAGACTTGCCGAGAAGTGTCATCCATTGAAGATTTCCGATTAGACGTGGCGATTGTTGCTGTGTTTGTGTGTGTTTGTATGCATTTTAATTTGTGGTACCAGTTGTCAGGCCTTTGTGGATCGTTTGATGAACTCGGTACATTTCCTTGTACTTTCGGAGATGATTTCAGTGGTAGGCTGGCATGGCTGTGTTTGACGGAGGTTGTCCATCTACGTGGTGTACCTGTGTCTCCGTTCGCTGATTGAGATAATCAGCTACGGCTGAGTGTGGGCGAGCTTTGCAACGAGCATTGTGGACCAGATTACGAGTTAGTACCGGTTCTAATCCTCAGATTGGCGAGCGATCTTCGAGGACTATTCAGGCCTTAGAGGGCATGTTGTGGACTTCGGTATTGCAGTTCCGGAGGATTTGGGACCAGCAGTTTCAGATGTTTGGAATTGCATGCAGTACCAGTTTGTTGACCACTGTGATATTGGCGTTGCTTGATGTCGTTTTGAGGAATGATGCTGTACTCCATTGTGTTGGAGTGAGCTTGGTTGAGTTTGAGTTGATGTTTGATTCTGAATTTGTGGTATGTGTTATCATAGACTGTCAGATTAGCGGAAATGGGATGATAATTGCCCGAGTCCGATGTTTGAGCTATGTTGATATGAGTGTGTGAGTTGTGTTGATGTGTGTTAACTGAGTTGTGATTTGCCATGTGGTTTTGATCCGTATATGGTCATAGGTGAGTGTATGTTGTGCCGTATAGTTCGGCGTCGCCTATAGAGTTGGTTTTTGTGTGTGTTGTGTTATGTTCCGTGTGGCGGAACTATGTTTCAGGTTTGTTTCGCATTATGTACCCTACCTGTTCCTTATGCAGGAACACTTGGCTATTGTGTGGAGCCAGTCCAGATTCGAGATTTGAGGGTACATGAATTTCAACACGGAGCTATCTCCTATTGTGGAGTTTGTTATCAGTGTCATGTAGTTGAGGTTGCCACTGGGCAGTTGAGCAGTATGTAGAGGCAGTGCTCCTACTTTAGTCGGCAGACTTGGAAATTTCGAGGTCGAAATTTTTTTTTAGGGGGGTGGATTTGTCACGACCCGGACCAGAATCAGAAGTATAATCAGCTTGATTCGTGAGTTACAGCGTAGTCGCGGATTTTCGACAGATATTAGAATCGCCAGAGTTGTTAACGACTAAATCATTGGCCCAGAATTAGAGCTGGGTCTCTTCTCGATTGTCGTTGTATGTGTGATTTCAAGTTCGTGGGCGGTTCCGGATCGTTATTTGGACGACCGAGGAATTAATTATGAATATTTGAAGTTTCGACGAAAACGGATTATTATGGCGAGCTACTTAACGACTAAATTATCGGGCAAGAATTTGGCTTCGGATCCTTCACGGAAGTTGTTCAGAATTTAATTTCGAGTTTGTGGGAACTTCCGGAGCATGATGTTGAGTTACGAAGATTTAGTTGCGAATATTGCCGTTTGTTGATTGTTTGGTTGATTTAATTATATGTTGGTTGGAACAGTTGACTTTTTATCCGATTGGCCGATATGTTTGACTTCGGGTGATTATTTAAGAACATGTCGAGATGAGTTCGTGGCCGCGAGATTTATCGGAATCGGAATTACGACGAGAAAGTTACGCGCGTTTGAAGTTCGTCGAAAAGGATAATTACAAGTTTCCATTTTGGGAAAGGCTATAAATAGAAACCTGCTAATTTGGGCAAGTAAAAGACTTACCATTTTGAGGTTTGACCGAGTTGACCGAGTCAACTCGGTGGAGAGAGGAAGTTCTCCACGGTGCTCGACGGTGACTCCACGGTGGCGAAGGATTCCGGCCACCCGGTGGGACGGGGTTGGTCCCGTTCGAAGCGCCTCAGCCTCCTCGTCCCTTCCCCGGCCACCGTTCAAGGCGAGGCTTGCCGAAAATGGAAGGAAAATCCGGCCAAAATTCAAGGAAAATTTGTGAAATCGGGTTCCACTTTTTAGGCCGAATTGAGCTACAACTTTGAGTGGGCTTTGAAGCTCTCATCACTAGCAAGCTACCATGTAAGTTTGGAATTCTAATTCATCTTGTGTATGGAGAATTTTGGAATTGAAATTTGTGAACCAATTCGGTTTTGCTTGAAATTGACATGGTTAGAGTGAGAATTGGCCTTTGTTGTAGTTGACAAAGTTGCTCAGTGGACGATTTTGAGTGGAATAGGGGTTGCTCCGCCGTGAAATTCTGCCGCCGCCGCCGTGGACGGCGATCAACGGCGGTCAACGGTCAAAGTTTGACTTTCGACAAGTTGCATGTCATTTGACTCGAAATCGCGCCCCGATCGCTGTGGGGAGGTTTGTTTCTCGATTTGAGCATCCGAAAGTACATCGAGGTATCGAGGTGTGAATATCGGATTTTCGACGATTCGTTGACTTTGAGTTATGTGTTTCTGAGAACGGTGGTTTCTCGTGATTTTTCTTGTATTGTCGAGTTATGACTTTGAGTATTGGATTTTGTGAATATTCAGGTATTCGTGATCGTTCGTTTGGCGAGGGACTTTCCGCCGGATCACGGGTTAACGCATATCGCGTTACGCTAGTCTGTGAGTGGACAATTTCTTTTCACGGAATTCTTGCGAGTCTTTTATATGATTTTCGAACTTGAGCATGCGTATTGAGATTACGGATTACATGAGCATGTATTTTACGATTATACGATTATACTTATACGGATATACGTATACGAATATGCATACACTTATATATTGTTTCATGCATTTGCATCGAGCTGTTTACACTGCAAGAAAACAGCACTTAGACCACGGAAACGTAATTGTTCCGTGGTCCAAGTGACACCTGGACCACGGAAAAGACTCCGTGGTCCAAGTACCACCTAGAAGACGGAGAATACCATCTCCGTCGTCCAGGTGGTCACCTGGACGATGGATACGGTATTCTCCGTCGTCCATGTGATCACCTGGACCTCGGAGTCTTCTCCGTCCTCCAGGTGATTACCTGGACAACGGACCGACACGCCGTCGTCCGAGTACGTAACGTACTTCCACTTAGACGACGTACTGACACCTCCGTCGTCTAAGTGAAACATTATATAAGCCCGATGCCAAACTGAATTCATTCCTCGATCTCTTCATTCCATTTGAAGAAGAATTGAAGGAGAAGGGAGAAGGAGAAGGGAGCTAGCTAGCTAGAAGTCCGAGAAGAATCAGGATCGATAAGGGATCTCCGCTGACTAGCTAGCTAGCTTAATTAACGTACAGATATCGAGAAGGCCAGCAGGTACGTACGTACGCAATTAAAATTTGCTTAATTAATATATATTTAGTGAAAACGTACGTACATACATGCAAGGATGTTAGCAATATATATATGTACAGATCGATTAAATTACGTACGTACGTAATTGATGGATCGATGTAGATCGAGTACGTATAATTAAGCGTAAATTAATGGACAAATATATATATATATGTAATAATTAATTAATTATAATATTTTGTAGCAGTATGGACAAGAGTTGGATGAAGTTGAAGAATAGATGTGATGTCCGGTATATGGATGGAATTAGCGAATTTGTGAATTTTGCGATAGAAGATGGTCATGGAAAGAAACGTTTCAGGTGTCCGTGTCAGAAATGTCTTAATTGTCAGTATGCGGAGGTTAATGTTATGGTGCAACACCTGTACGAAAATGGTATGATGTGGAGTTACACTACATGGAGCGAGCATGGTGAAGCAGTAGAGTTCAGCGCAGCAGACTTCAGCTCAGGGTACAGTTACCATGGTGCCTCATCCAGCGGCAGTGGTGTTGGACCCCCAGCTTGCAACCCAACTGCAGATTTGGTTCATGATGCGTTTCCGGGATGTAGTCATAGTGGACACCAACACCAAGACGGAGGTTACAGTACCACTAATGAGCATGATGACACATTCCCCGCAGCTAGCTTGGCCACTGACACCAGTGAGATGGAAAAGTACAACTGGATGCTACTTGAAGCGCAGACCCCGGTGTTCCCTGGATGTCGAGAGAATGTGTTGCAATATGTGATGGAGCAAATGAAGATAAAAGTGAAGCACAAAATCTCAGTGAGTGCTTTTGACGAAATTCAAGAGCAAATATGTAAGTTGCTTCCTGATGATCACAATATTCCTAAATCTCATTATAAGGTTAGAAATATCCTAAGCAGCCTCGGCCTAAAGTACAGGATAATTGTCGCATGTCCGAATGATTGTGTGCTATTTTACAAAGAGTATAAAGAGTTGGACTATTGTCCCGTATGTGGCCAGTGCAGATTCCAGTTGAATAGGAAGAGTTCGAAAAAGAGAATTCTTGTGAAAGTTGTTCGATATTTTCCCTTGATTCCCAGATTGCAGCGCCTGTACATGTCGCTACACACAGCAGAGGCGATGCGATGGTACGTAGAAAAGCGAATAGATGACGATGTTCTGCGACACGCCGCGGATGGGGAGGGTTTCAAACATTTCGACAGAGAATTTGGAGACTTTGCTTTAGAGGTTAGAAATGTTAGACTCGGCCTATCTACAGACGGATTCAATCCTTGGGGAAGTAATTGCTCCGCCGTCAGCACTTGGCCAGTTATTCTGATGCCGTACAACTTGCCTCCGTGGATGTGCATGAACAAGGAATTTAATTTCCTTACCGTACTAATTCCAGGTCCTAAATCTCCATCGAAGTGCTTAGATGTCTACCTCAGACCTTTGATCGACGAGCTGAAACTGTTGTGGGAAAATGGAGTCCCAACTTATGACAAATTCACTGACACGATGTTCACGATGAGGGCTGCCGTAATGTGGACGATCAGCGATTTTCCAGCTTATGGGATGTTGGCAGCCTGCAGGACAAAAAGATATAATGGAGGTCCTATATGTTTGGACGACGTGAACTCTAGTTGGCACGCGGGGAAGGTGTGTTACTTGGGTCACCGTAGATGACTTCCTCACGACCACCCGTGGCGACAGGATGAAGCTCATTTCGACGGTACTGTAGAGAACAATCCTAAACCCCGTAGTTGGTCGGGCGAAGAGATTTTAGAGAGGTTGAGCTATTTCGACTTTGGTGTGTTGAGCAATGACGCGGATGTAAAGAAATGCAATCCAATTCCTCCACATGATCTGAGCTATTGGGATCACAAGAGTATATTCTTTGAACTCCCTTACTGGTCGAAGTTGAAGCTGAGGAACAACTTGGACGTGATGCACATAGAAAAGAATGTGTGCGACAGCGTGGTGGGAACAATTCTCGGTATTAAGTTCAAGACTAAAGATACTCCCAAAGCGCGCAAAGATTTGGAATCAATGAATCTACGTCGTCCCTTGTGGTTGAGGAGGGATAGGAAAGGAGTGTACAACAAGATGCCAGATGCACCTTACACAGTGAAGCCGACGCTTAGACGTTCTGTATTTCACTGGTTTAAGGGCGTTCGTTATCCGGCTACGTATGCAGCTACTATAACTGGAGCAGTGGACGAGGTGCAACACAAGTTTGTTGGTCTAAAGACACATGACTATCACGTTATGCTGCAACGTCTGATTCCAGTGGTAATTCGACCATACTTGCCTCGGGACGTCGTAGAACCAATAGTAGCATTGTGCAGGTGGTGGCAGAGGTTATGCGCCAGAGAATTAAAGAAGTCAGATGTGGTGGAATTGCAACAACAAATTGTGCACATCATTTGCAAACTAGAGAGGATTTTCCCCCCTGCTTTCTTTGACATCATGATTCACCTAATGATCCACCTGCCCGAGAAGGTGCTCATTTCTGGTCCGGTCCAGTACACTTGGATGTATCCTCAAGAAAGGTACGTACAACTAATTAATTAATTTGTTCCACTGGAGATTATATATATACTAGCTAGCTATATGTACTTATGTAATGTGTACATTTGATTTTGTAGACAGCTTGGACAGTATAAGTCATTCGTCAAAAACAGGTCGGCCCCGGATGGCTCCATAGCAGAGATATACCTAATGCATGAGTGTGTTACTTACTGCAACAGGTACCTCAAAGATCCACCCCCTCCCACTGCCTCCGATCGCAGTGCCCGCATCAATCTTTTTGTCGTGAGAAATGTCGTCCGACCGTTTAGAGGAGTATTAAAGGAATCGTTAACACGGGAAGAACTTATTGAGGCACATTGGGTAGTGTTGCGAGACTGTGATGAAGTTAAGCCGTACATGTTGTCATACAGGGAGAGGCTTCAGGCGTTAAATCAAAACAAGAGTTCGGCGTGGATTGAGAAAATTGGTTAAGAAGAAGTTTCCCGATTATTTCTTCCCATGGGTACGTACGTACGTCTCGGTATTAATTATTTAAATACATATCGCTCATGTTTGTAGAAAGTAAACCCTTATATTAATTTGCCCTTTTTCGCAGATGATTGATCTGCGAAAATCTGATAACCATGGAGGGTGGTGGTCATGGCCAAAGCACTTGCTAGCAGGGAAGCCGGTTAAACACTATATTTATCCCGGATGTTTTGTGAACGGTGTAAAGTTCCATTCATTGGCCCGAGACGAAGGAAGAAGAACACAAAACAGTGGGGTAGCGGTTGGGAAAGACAATGATCTATATTACAGGGCTATTGTATATGTGGTTCAGGTATGTTACGGGAATGATGTCAACGTTTTCCTATTCAAGTGCAGATGGTTCAAGCGTACAAAGGAAGACCTGGGACTATTATCAGTCGATACAAACTCGCACTGGTATGAGGATGAGCCTTTCGCTCTCGCCACCTTAGTTTGGCAGGTGTTCTATCTCGACGATCCGAAAGCCGGTGAAGGGTGGAAAATAGTGAACCATATCTCTCACCGAGGAATATGGAATACAGAGACAATTGAAGGGACACCGGCGACGACTGAAGATGCTGCTGAACTAGAAAGAGACATTCCTGCCTATCAAGAGTCTAATATTTCTATGGTCCGCTCCGATATAATGGACCTGGTTCAAGATGGTGGACGGTTACCCATGCCTGATGGTTGTACAGATCTAACTGAAGATGAGATTATCGATGAGGTAGATGAAGAAGACGAGCATGAAGAGGACGAGGACGAGGACTCAGGTTATTCGTCGGACGATGTTGAGTACGATGACAAGGATGAGCCATCGTCTAACGGGGATGAGGACGATGATGATTATGACGAAGAGTACGGTCATACGACGAGGGAGATTAATTGGTAATTAATTACTGTAATTATTGTAATATATATATGATCGATGCCGGTTTACGGTAAGAAATTAATCCGAATTATATATCCTGGACAACGGAGAAATTAATTGCAGGTTGTCGCCAAATCTCAATCTCATATAAAACCCTAGCTAAATCCTGGACCCTAAATCTAGCAGTTCGGATCGATCGATCAATTTTTTAATTATATTTTTGAATCAGAATAATTGAACGGACACACAAATGACCGGGGACGACCTAAACCGTAAACCCTAAGGCCCTAACCCCTGAAATCGGGGTTTAGAACTTGGACGACGGAGAATGGTCATTGTCCGTCGTCCAGGTACATACTAGGACGACAAATATGGTCATTATCCGTCGTCCAAGTTCACAAACCCTAAACCCTAAACAGTAAGGCCCTAACCCCTGAATTCAGGGTCTATACACCTGGACGACGGAGAACGTCATTCTCCGTCGTCCAGGTGATTACCTGAACGACGGAAACGCTTATTTCCGTCGTCCAGGTGCAGATATCGTAATTTTTTCTAAGACAACGACCATCTAGACCTTCTTCCAATGCATAGTCTTTTCATCAAGACTTTAGAGTAAACAATTCTTTGTGTGTGAGCTTCGACGGTTCGAAAATCAGAGTTGCGAAATGCCTTGTATCCACGTTTCCGGTTTGTGAAATTATCGGTTTTGCGGTTGACTGTGCCGATCAAACCCTTCCCGAACTTATTATTTTATGGTCCTTTGAAGAAAATTATATATTATGTTACGACGAACATATCCAACGGTTGTTTTGTCCAAATTCAATTTCGTTAATACTTAACATGAGCAAATGAGCGTCTACTCATGAACACTTAAGTCGTAAAGATTAGTCGATACTTAACATGATTCAATACGTAAAATTAATCGTCGGTTCAAATTTAACTATTCATATATACGATGCGTTCATCGATATTGTATGACTATTTCACTCGAATGACAGATCGCTAAATTCCTAGCGAATTATTTTTAAAATTTTTTTTTACGTAATTTGAACCTGGACGATGGATATGGTCATTTTCCGTCGTCCAGGTGTTAACCTGAACGACGGAGAATGACCATCTCCGTTGTCCAGGTTCAAAAACCATGGCGGTTCAAATTTATTTTTGTTTATTTTTTTCATGTAATTTTCACTTGGACGACGGAGACTGACCATCTCCGTCGTCCAAGTCCAATTTTTATGGCGGTTCAATTTACCGCTTCCGTTTTTGGGACCGCTTGAATTTTCACTTAGACGACGGAGAATTCATTCTCCGTCGTCTAAGTCCAAAATCATGGCGGTTCAAAACGTCCTGCCGATTAATTGGCGCCGCTTGAAATTTTTTGAAACCGCCACTTAGACGACGGAAAACACTGTTTCCGTCGTCCAAGTGCACTTAGACGACGGAGAATAGTTCTCCGTCGTCTAGGTGAAACTCTATAAATAGAGTTGCACCCCCCCTCATTTTGTCATCATTCCATCTCCTCCTCTCCTCTCCTCTCCTCCGTCGACGCTCCGACGACATTTTTTCCGGCGTGATTCCTCCTCTCCGACGACTCAACTTCGGCGATATTCCCGAAAACTCCGATTCGGTAAATTTCTATTTTTCCCATATTAAAATAATTTTCATTTAATTAATTAATTAAATTCTAAATATAATTTAGAAGTAGAATTTAATTGATTAATTAGTTTAAATATTTAATAAATGATTAATTATTGTTATTAATTTATTAAATCATAATTATTGTAATTATTGTAATTATTTATTATTAGTTGCATGATTAAATGAATTTATTATTAAATTTATTAAATGAATAAATTATTATTCATAATTTATTAAATGAATCAATTTTTTATTAAATGCATGATAAATAAATATAAATTATTGCATCTAATTAAAAATTATTAATTAATATTTACGTTTATTTTCTAGTAAATTAATTAGTAGTACGTGTTCGATTTAAATTTAGTACATAGGCTTGGTTTATTAAGTCGCACTCTTTGGAATAGATGGCGCCTCTTTTCCTTGCTTATCTCCTTAACCCCTCGTGATGTGTGGATTTCATCACCGCACACCATAACCTAAGTGAAGTTATGGACACGAAATTGAGGGCGGAGTTTGCAAAGGACTTGAGGGAGTGTAAATTTTCGAAAAATTGGCCGAATGTCGGACATGGTGTCTAAAAACGGGTTATGACTGGTGACAGGATTTTGACTAAGAAAGATTTTTGTCGAAATTAGTCCTGCCTCTCGCGTTATCTCTATCCCTAACTGGCCATGTTTTTCGATTTAACCAAGGCTGATTAATTGAAAATTTACACTTTATCGTGCGGGTCGCACGTCCATTGAACGACCGAAAATGCCAAGCTAGTGTACTCTATTTAAATCTTAAACGTACTTAATTAATTAGCGTAAATTTTTAAGTTGTAATTATTATGGTAAGTAGGTATTTTAACACCGTACTCTTAGGTTTAAATGGCTTCGCCAAAGACGACATCCGGCAAGAAGAAATCCCAACAGGAGGCAGAAGATGCCATGCTCTGATTGTTGGCGGCCCAAGTCGGTTGGATTCAACTGGAGGGCAACGACGCTCTCAATCCGGTTGGATCATCTGGTCCGTCCATAGCGCCCTCTGGGGAAATTCCCGCTCCCCTATTCATCTCGAGCGGTGATGACGTCGACCCCTTCCAATCTCCGACGCCCGGTACCGGTTCAACGGGAAGTACTCAGGCGTCCTCGACCGTCGAATCAATCATGTACAGCGCCCGCCATAGGCAAAGGAGGGCCCCCACTGACCCGGAACCGAAAAGGACTCGGGGTCTCGTTAAAGGGGGCAAAGCGGAGCGTATTTGCAAGGCGACCGGTAAAAAGATCGACTTGCCGTACGACGAATTCACCGGTGGCCCTCCCACAGCTCAGCTAGCAAGTCTCTCGGTGCATGGGATAGGGTCAATCATCCGTAACCGGGTTCGTATCAATGCCCCTACTTGGAAGGAGGCGCCGGATCATGAGAAGGCGAAAGTCTTCAAAGATCTTTCGGTACGTAATACGTTCAATTTAGTTATTATATAATATTGTTAATATTAGTTAAAATTTCATAATATATACGATTATAATTTTCTATTTATTTTTGATAGGAACAATTTGACGTGGATCCGACACCGGCTATGTTGAGGCATATCAACCAAACTGCCAACTCCATCTACAAAGATTGGAAGTACAAGCTCCATAAGTACTTCCAAGATGTCGGTCCCGTGCCTCCCCCGGTAGAGCTGCAAGGGGAGAGAGAAGATGAGTGGGAGTGGTTGTGTAACCACTTTGCCGATGAACAATTTAAGGTATTAATTTATTTATTTTATTTCAATTAAGATAATTGAATTATTTAAATTGTAGTTATTCATTTTTTAATGATTTAATTATCTTGTGTAACAGAAATTCTCCGGTGTCAACAAAGTCAACCGGGGGAAGAAGGAGAAACACCATACTACTGGCGCCAAACAGTTCATTCAAATAGCCAAGGAGCACAAGGATAAGGGCTCCAAACACCCTTATCTTGATGCAAGCGTAAGCGCGTACGTGACGCCAGGGCTCGATGATGAAGCGAGTCAATGCGGCGTAAGTGATATATTAATTATGTGCTTTTAATTATAGTAATTATTATTTAAATATGATTTCATTATAATAAATTAATTATTCTTTTGTAGGCAAGGGTGATAGAGCGTGCGCATGAAGAGTTGGCTAACACTCAGCTTGCGTTCCTAGATGTGCCGCCGGAAGACCTGCCTCCTCTATCCTTAGAGAGCCAAATTGCAATCGCGGATGAGGTCTACGATCGTAGAGCTGGCAAGGAGGTTAGGCACTTTGGGCCTAGGGTGGTACGAGATTTGTCGACGACCTCCGGCTCATCATCTACGGGAGGTTCGGGGCAGCGGAGAAGGAGTCAGGCAACGGCCGTCGAAGCAGCCATTCAAGAGGCTCGACTGGCACGAGAGGAGAATGAGTTGATGCGGCAAAGACTTGACGAACAACAAGCACAAATAGCCCAACTCATCGCGCTCATGAACCAAAATCGAGAAGTATGTCAACCTCCTCCGAACCCATACCCCAACGACAACGACCCAGTTGGAGGCGGAGGACCCGGCGGCGCATCTGCTCCTCCAGTGTATTAGCTTGCTAGTTAATTATCCCGTTTCTTTATTTCCGAGTTCCGAACAATATTTTATAATTTTTGTGGGTTTTTAATTTGGATGTGTATGTACAAATTAATTAATTATTTAATTAATACATTAATTAATATTAAAAATTTAGTTTAATTAATTATTTTCGACTATTTTTCATTATTTAAATTAAATTAATAATAAATTAAATTACTAATATTTAATTTGAATTTATTTTTTTTTTTAAATTAAATAGTCACTTGGACGACGGAGATTATGTTCTCCGTCGTCCAGGTGCAAAACCCTAAACCTAACCCTAAACCCTTAACCCCTAACCCCTAACCCCTAACCCCTAAACCCTAAACCCTAAACCCTGCCATTCTCCGTGGCCCACGTGTTCACCTGGACGACGGAGGATCAGTTCTCCGTCGTCCAGGTGAACACCTGGGCCACGGAGAAACTAGCATTATCTGTGGCCCATGTATGCACCTGGACGACGGAAACGCTAATTCTCCGTCGTCCAGGTGAACACGTGGGCCACGGAGAAACGAGCAATGTCCGTGGCCCATGTAGTCACCTGGACGACGGAGAATTAGCGTTTTCGTCGTCCAGGTGCATACATGGGCCACGGATAATGTCCGCGGTCCAAGTGAACTTGGACGACGGAGAACTAATTCTCCGTCGTCCAGGTGCTTGGACGACAGCACTTAGAGCACGGACCTTGGACGACGGAGATTCCGTCGTCCAAGTACTTAGACGACGGAAAACGTCACCTAGACGACGGAAATGGTCCGTGGTCTAGGTGCAGTTTTCTTGTAGTGTTATGATTTGGTTTACACAGAGTACAGTCGTGGTTACGTTGTTGTATCGATACACTTTGCCTCTCGGTTGATCCCCGATGGTAGGCCGCCTGGAGGGGCGTTTCCCCAATCAGACTAGTGAGGAGCGTATCCCCGGATCCGAGGCCATTTCTGGCTAGAATCACGTGTGGGTCTGAGATCCCGTGATTCTGACTGTACTAGCACGGTTTGTGTCCATGAGTGACCCCGTGGGATTTTTACTTGCATGCTCAGTACGCTGGAGGATTATGGTTTTACCTCGTGTACTTATTGTTTTTATTTACCTGGACTCGCATATGTTATTTTAAACATATATATGACCTGGTGAAAGACATTTATTTTCGTCCACTCACTCTAACGTGTTTATTGTCTTTCCCCTGGGATTTTCGGTTTCCGTGCCCAGTTTGCAGTTCAGGCTCTGGTGTCGCACGTCGTGGTCGGAGGCATAGTGCTCGAGCTACTTTGTTTCATCCAGTAGGTTTATTGTTCTACCTACTGTGGTATGCGTATATGATTATGTATTAGAAGTTGCTCTGAGCGTCCTATTGTATATGCTATATGATTTTACACCGGATTTCAGTAAAGTATAGATATATTTATTGATTTACTTTACTGTTGATATATTGAGAAATCCGGATGGGATTGGTGCCCACGGTTTGCTTTTTGTGGCATAGGATGAAGTGTATTTTCCGCGTGCAGGTAATGGTAATTCAACGTTAGTAACGAAACTCTGCCAAAATTTCTACGGGTTTTGTTGGTTCGTGTTTTCGAAGGGGTTTGATTCCGATTTAGGGAGCTAAATCGGGGTTGGGTCCTTTCAAGCGGGGGTGGATGGGAGGAGGTTGATGTTCGACGAGTTAGTAGCATCTGAGGAGGTTGGAGACGGTGAGCCTGAAAGGTGGTGGGGGCGGGAAGCCAGAGAGAGAGAGAGAGAGAGAGAGAGAGAGAGAATACAAATAAAATTTAAAAATAAAATTATAAGGGTATTAAAGTTGTTATACCTTTTTATTCGAACAAAAAAAGACACGTCAACAAAGTTAACCGAATATAGACGAAAGTTGATGGTAGACATTACATTGATAAGATTTCGGGAGTTTACACATCACATTGATAGTTTCTGAATGTCGGACATCAAATTGATACATCCCAAAGAGTTCAGGCCCTGTGGGTGAATTTTTTCCTTTTGCTCAAAGAAAAAAAGTATCCATGTGACGACCCGAACCAGAAATGGTATAGTAATCGACTTAATCCGTGAGTTTTGCGAATAATCGAGATTTATCGTAATTAATCAAATTGGCGGTTTTGATCACGACTGAATTATCAGACACGAATTTGATTTGGGTTTGTTTGTGAAAAATGTAGAGAATTTGATTTCGAGTCCGTGGGAACTTTCCGAGGATTTTTCAGATAATCGAGGAATATAAAATGAATATTTGAAATTATCGCCGAGTTAGTCGTGTTTATCCGTTCGAGTTTGAGTTATCCGAATTGTGGATAGAGCCGAGTCGCGACGTATAAATAGCCGAATAGTCGTAAAATTGTCGAAAAAGTGCGAAAATGAGTTGTTTGACTGAGTTGACTGTTCTGGACCGAGTTGACCGAGTCAACCCGTGGCTGACTCAGTGAGTCACGACTCGCCGTCGCGGTGGTCGCCGGAATACGGCGCGGTTGCCGGAAAGGAAGGTAAGGCTTTGAAGCTTGATGTTTAGGCTTTCATTTGATGTATGGGTTGTGATGTTTGGTGGAGTTTTTGAGTTGTAATTTTGGAGGAGAAATTGTGTGGAATCGGGGTCGACGGATGGCGGTGCTCCGGCCACGGTGGTGGCCGGAGATTAGGGGGGAATTGTTCGTGGGGCCACGGCGATGCCTTTGGGAGTAGCCTCGAGGGTCGCCGTGCGCCGTGGACGGAGTTCCGACGGAGAACAGGGTCGCCAGCCAGTTTTGAGATTGAAGGGTTTTTGACCTGATTTCCGGCAGTTCACGGTGGAATTGGTGGTTGGTACAGTTGAGAGATGTGTTGGGCTTGAGGAGAACTTGGAATCTGGGCTTTCCACACCAGAAAATCTCTCCGGTGATGGCGCCGCGGCGGCGGCGGCGGCGATCAACGACGGAGCTCCGGCGAGGCGTCACGCCCCGATTAACGCCTTGAGGTTTTCGAGATGATTTGGATACCGGATTTTAAGTCAAGGGTTTATGTGGAGAATTTGGGAGTTTTCGTCGATTATTTTGTATCCGAGTTATGTTTTTCCCGAAATGGTTGGTTTCCGAGGTGTGGTACAGTGTAATGAATTGTGATTTTGATCAGTTATATTTTGTGATTATTCAGGGGATCGAGATCGTACGTTTAGCGCGTTTGCGCGCTGTGCTATCTGTGAGTGGACATTTATTTACACTTTCGTAGCGAGTTCTTGATTTCAGTATTTATTTCCAGTACAGTATTTAGATTATTTATTGTTTTGGAGGTAATATTTTATATTTTATGGTGATGGCATTTATTTAGCATTGATGCATTGACTACTCGGCTGATCACCCCGGTAGTCCAGTTCCAGGGTTGAGAGATTCCCCTGATGTACCCACTAGGCTTGAGAGATTCGCCTAGTCTATCACCGCCGGGCTTGAGAGATTCGTCTGACCGTCGGGCTTGAGAGATTTGCCTGACACCTCCATTTTTTCTAAGAACTCGCATTGTTTTTATATTATATAAATGGTGAAAGGCATATGTTTATTTTCGTCATTCACTCTAACGATTTTATTTGCCTTTCCCCTGGGCTTTTCGGTTTCCGTGCATAGTTTGCAGTTCGAATTCTGGTGTCGCACGTCGCAGTCGGAGGCTTAGTATTCGAGCTACCTTTCTTTTCCAGTAGGTTTCTTGTTTAGCCTACTGTTGTGTATTTATGTATATATACACTAGAAATCGCTCTGAATACTCCGATGTTCATATTTTCAGATGATTTTTCCTGGATTTCTGTAAAGTTACAGCTTTTGTTTATTACTTTACATTATTGTTATGATATTGAGAAATCTGGATGGGATTGGTGCCCACGGTTTAGCTTTTATGGCATAGGTTTAAGTGTATTTTCGGGTGCAGATTAATAGTAATTCCACGATATAGTGAAACTCTTCCAAAATTTCTATGGTTTTTGCAAGTTCCTGTTTTCAGATGGGGTTCGATTCCGGTTTAGGAAACTAAATCGGGGTTGGGTCCGTTCAGCTTGGTATCAGAGCATTAGGTTTCAGGTTCTGTAGGCTTCTGTAGTTGTGATACTAAGGATACTTGAGTATGTACAGCATGTCTGGAGCGATGACCCGACTGGCCAGCGGTTACTCATCAATGCTTCGGGTGTTGTGTGTTCTCAAATGTCTGAAGTTTCATGATTACGTTCCTTGTGCTTGTGACTAATGCATTTCTCTTATCATTAGGATGCCTCCTAGACGTGGTCCCCGTGTTAATAGGGATGTGGATCCTGATGAGGATCACCAGATGCATTACTTGCTTATGCGAGTATTGCTTTTGGAGGAGCGTTTTGACCCTGTAGTCAAAGCTCGAACTGCTGGAGCGACTGTTTTCTCGAGTTCAGCTGATCCAGAGATTTGTGAGGCATGGTTGGTTCAGGTTGAACGAGTTTGTGAGTGTCTGCGTTTCACTCCTGAGTAGATGACAGTGGCAGCAGTTGGTTTACTTGAGTCGGATGCATACTTCTGGTGGGTTAGCACCGATAGAGTTCTGATTGATACTCCGTGGACACTATTCATGGATTTGTTTATGCGGAGATACTTCAACCAGGCTACATAGCAGCGGAAGTATGAGGAGTTCACCAACTTGAGACAGGGTAGTATGTCAGTACTTGAGTACCGGGATAGATTTACTCGCTTATCTCGGTTTGCTCGTGACATGGCGGCCTCAGAGGAAGCCAAGTGCCGGAGATTTGAGTTGGGCTTGAACCTGAACATCAAGGGAACATTGACTACGATGCCTCCGAACAACTTTCATAAGTTTGTGAGTGCAGAACTTCCAGGCAAGGATATCGAGAATGAAAGACAGATGAGATTCTCGACGATTTGAGGAGGGTGGATCGAGTCAGGGACCTTCCAAGAGGCTGAGTTCTAACACATCCGGATCGGCATCATCATCTGGCAGTGGACCATATAGACCACCAGTTAGTATAGCTAGATAGAGACAGAGATGGAGAAGGGATCGACCACAGAGACCACAATCCAGTGGGAGTTCTAGTGGATCCAGCTATCCTCCACATACCGGTGGCACTTTTGCTGTACCGAGGGAGTATCCATTGTGCAATCTCTGCAACGGGCATCATTTTGGTCCTTGTCAGCGAGGCCCTATCATTTGCTATCGTTGTGGCCAGGAGGGTCACTATGCGAGGGAATGTTTCCAGCCTGCTGGTGTTAGTGGTCAGGCAGTTCAGAGTTCAGGAGGAGATCGAGGTGCCACTTCTAGGGCTCGACTAGTACAGTCTTCTGGCCAGGGTAGACAGCAGAGTCACCCTCAGCATGGACGACCAGCCGGGGAGGCCAGGGTTCATGCAATGTCATTGCGTGAGGGCAGAGCTTCACCGGAGGTTGTTATTGGTACGTTGCATGTTTTTGGCTATCCAGTACTTACTTTGCTAGATCCAGGTGCTACGCATTCATTCATATCATATAGATTGTCATCTTTAGCTACTATGCCTGCATCTCCACTTCCGGGGTTGTGGAGAGTGTTGTATCCGTCCGGTGAGGTTGTGAGTATTGGTTGGGTATATAGGGATTGTGAGATCTTTGTTGGAGGTTATGGGTTAGCCGAGGATTTGTTACCGCTGGATATTGTCGATTTTGATGTGATTTTGGGTATGGACTTCTTGGAGACACATTGGGCTATGTTTGACTGGCACAAGAAGGAGGTTGTGTTTCGACATCCAGGTTTTCCAGAGATATTGTTTCGCGGTGAGAAGAATACTTCATTGCCATCTGTGATTTCAGCGATGAAGGCCGAGCGGATGATGAAGAAGGGGTGTGTTGCATATTTAGCTCATGTTGTGGATATTATGGCTGCTGTACCAGACCTTGGTGATATTGAGGTGGTTTCTGAGTTTTTGGATGTGTTTCTGGAGGAGTTACCGGGTATTCCTCTAGTTCGGGAAATTGATTTCACCATTGAGTTTTTACCAGGCACTGGACCTATATCTCAGGCACCTTATCGTATGGTGCCATCGGAGTTGAAGGAGCTACAGATTCAACTTTAAGAGTTGCTGGAGAAAGGTTTCATATAACCCAGTGTATCACCGTGGGGTGCTCATGTACTGTTTGTGCGGAAGAAGGATGGTTCTATGCGGTTGTGTATTGATTACCGGAAGCTGAATCAGGTCACTGTGAAGAACAAGTATCCGTTGCCACGGATTGATGATTTGTTTTATCAGCTCAAGGGAGCTTCAAAATTTTCAAACATTGATCTCAGGTCTGGATACCATCAGATGAGGATCAGAGAGTCAGATGTGGCTAGGACAGCTTTCAGATCACAGTACGGGCATTATGAGTTCTTGGTTATGCCGTTTGGATTGACCAATGCCCCTGCAGCTTTCATGGACTTGATGAATCATGTGTTCAGGTGGTTTCTGGACAAGTTTGTGATCGTGTTCATCGACGATATTCTGATTTACTCCAGGAGTGTGGGCCAGCACAAGAAACAGTTGCGAGCTATTTTGCGGACTCTGCGAGATAATCAGCTGTTTGCGAAGTTCAACAAGTGTGAGTTTTGGTTGAATAGCGTGAAGTTTTTGGGTCACATGATATTTGTTGAGGGAGTCAGCGTGGATTCTGACAAGATTGAAGCCGTGTTGGTACTCCACTTACCAGATTGATGGAGAAAGGTGTCAAGTTCGAGTGGTCTAATGCATGTGAGGAGAGTTACTTGCTCTTGAAGGAAAAGTTGACTACTACACCGGTTTTGACCCTACCTGACGACAGTGGAGAGTTTGTGGTTTACAGCAATGCATTGAAATTGGGACTTGGTTGTGTTTTGATGCAGCAAGGCAAAGTGGTGGCTTACGGTTCGAGGCAGCAAAAACTATATAAAGTCAACTATCCTACCTATGATTTGGAGTTAGTTGCTATTGTATTAGCCTTGAAGAGTTGGAGACACTACCTGTACGGAGATCAGTGCCAGATATACACAGATCACAAGAGTCTCACCTTTTTTCACACGCAGCCAGACTTGAATATGAGACAGCACAGATGGATGGAGTTGATCAATGATTATGATTGCACCTTTGAGTATCATCCAGGGAAGGCTAATGTCATTGTTGATGCACTCAGTCAGAAATCTGGAGCCTCATTATTTCATGTGTGTGTGGCCAGAGTTTCCATGTTAGCCGAGTTACGGGCTACGGGAGCTTTGTTTGAGTGGGATGATGATGGAGCCTTGTTGGCCAGCTTCCAGGTTCAACCGGTATTGGTTGATCAGGTTCAGGAAGCTCAGGATGCGGATTCCTATCTGTTGGACAAGAAGACCATGATTCAGAATGGTGTGCCAACAGAGTTTCGGTTGAGTGATGATGGTACATTGTTATTCAGAGGCAGACTCTGTGTGCCTAGGGACGAGAGTTTGAAGAAAGAGATTTTAGACGAAGCTCATTGTTCTGCTTATGCTATGCATCTCGGCGGTACGAAGATGTTTCGTACACTTCGAGCTTATTACTGGTGGCGAAATATGAAGAGGGAAATTGCTGCATATGTGAGCAGATGTCTTATTTGTCAGCAGGTTAAAGCAGAGAGACAGAAACCTGCTGGAAAGTTACAGCCCTTGGAGATTTCGGTTTGGAAGTGGTAGCACATCACCATGGATTTCGTGTATCAGTTACCCCGTACTTCGGCTGGTAATACTTGTATTTGGGTTATTGTAGACTGATTGACAAAATCCGCCCATTTCCTTGCACTCCCAGGGAAGATTTCGGTGGGCAGATTGGCAAAGCTATATTTGGCCGAGATTGTACGACTACATAGGGTGCCTGTATCCATTGTTTCTGACCAAGACAGTCAATTTACTTCAAAGTTCTGGCAGGCATTGCAACGAGCCTTGGGGACCAGATTGCATTTTAGTACAATTTTCCTTCCTCAGACTGATGGGCAGTCTGAGAGGACTATTCAGACCCTCGAGGATATGTTGCGGTCTTGTGTTTTGCAGTTTAGAGGAAATTGGGACCAGCAACTGCATTTGATTGAGTTTGCTTACAACAATAGTTATCAGGCCAGTATTGATATGGCAGCGTATGAGACTCTATACGGGAGGCAGTGCCGCACTCCATTGTTTCTGGAGTGAGGTGGGCGAGCGATGTCTTATTGGTCCTGATCTGGTGAAGAGCACCATAGAGGACATTCAGATTATCCGGGACAGACTGAAGATTGCCCAGGATCGCCAAAAAAGTTATGCGGACGTGAGAAGAAAGAGTCTCGAGTTCGAGGTGGGCGACTGGGTCTTTCTGAAACTGTCTCCATAGAAGGGAGTTGTGCGTTTCAGGAAGCGTGGCAAGCTTCGATCACGGTATATCGGTCCGTACGAGATTACCGAGAGAGTTGGTGTCGTGGCTTACAGATTAGAGTTGCCTTCTGAGATGGCTCAAGTATACGATGTTTTCCATGTCTCGATGTTGCGAAAATACATTCCAGATCCATCACATGTGTTAGTACCACATCAGCTTCCTATTTGAGAAGATTTGACATATGTGGAGGAGCCGGTACAGATTCTCGATCGGCGTGAGCAAGAGTTGTGGCATAGTCATACCGCTTGTGAAGGTCTTATGGCAGAATCATTCAGTTGAGGAAGCCACCTGGGAGACCGAGCAGCGTATGCGGGAGTAGTATCCTCATCTGTTCACCTAGCAGGTACGTAAATTTCGAGGTCGAAATTTTTCTAAGAGGGGTAGATTTGTGACGACCCGAACCGGAATTGGTATAGTAATCGGCTTAATCCGCGAGTTTTGTGAGTAATTGAGATTTATCGTAATTAATCGAATTGGCGGTTTTGATCACGACTTAATTATCGGACACGAATTTGATTTGGCTTTGTTTGTGGAAAATGTAGAGAATTTGATTTCGAGTCCGTGGGAACTTTCCGAGGATTTTTCGGTTAATCGAG
The DNA here is from genome assembly GCA_946800695.1 of Geum urbanum. Lineage (NCBI taxonomy): Eukaryota > Viridiplantae > Streptophyta > Magnoliopsida > Rosales > Rosaceae > Geum > Geum urbanum. The sequence continues at coordinate 20,928,473 of OX327002.1, forward strand.
GAATATAAAATGAATATTTGAAATTATCGCCGAATTAATCGTATTTATCCGTTCGAGTTTGAGTTATCCGAATTGTGGATAGAGCCGAGTCGCGACGTATAAATAGCCGAATAGTCGTAAAATTGTCGAAAAAGTGCGAAAATGAGTTGTTTGACTGAGTTGACTATTTTGGACCGAGTTGACCGAGTCAACCCGTGGCTGACTCAATGAGTCACGACTCGCCATCGCAGTGGTCGCCGGAATACGGCGCGGTTGCCAGAAAAGAAGGTAAGGCTTTGAAGCTTGATGTTTGGGCTTTCATTTGATGTATGGGTTGTGATGTTTGGTGGAGTTTTTGAGTTGTAATTTTGGAGGAGAAATTGTGTGGAATCGGGGTCGACGGACGGCGGTGCCTTTGGGAGTAGCCAGAGATTAGGGGGGAATTGTTCGTGGGGCCACGACAATGCCTTTGGGAGTAGCCTCGAGGGCCGCAGTGCGCCGTGGACGGAGTTCCGACGAAGAACAGGGTCGCCGGCCGGTTTTGAGATTCAAGGGTTTTCGACCTGATTTCCGGCAGTTCACGGCGGAATTGGTTGTTGGTACAGTTGAGAGATGTGTTGGGCTCGAGGATAACTTGGAATCTGGGCTTTCCTCGCCAGAAAATCTTTCCGGTGACAGCGCGCCATCAACGGCGGAGCTCCGGTGAGGCGTTGACTTTTTGAAATTTGACAAGTTTTATGCCGTTTTGCTCGTAATCGCGCCCCGATCATCGCCTTGAGGTTTTCAAGATGATTTGGATACCATATGTTAAGTCAAGGGTTTATGTGGAGAATTTGGGGTTTTCGTCGATTATTTTGTATCCGAGTTATATGTTTCCGGAAATGGTTGGTTTCCGAGGTGTGGTACATTGTAATAAATTTTGATTTTGATCAGTTATATTTTATGATTATTCAGGGGATCGAGATCGTACGTTGGGCGAGGGATCTTCCGCCGGATCTCGTGATTAGCGCGTTTGCGCGCTGTGCTATCTGTGAGTGGAGATTTATTTACACTGTCGTAGCGAGTTCTTGATTTCAGTATTTATTTCCAGTATAGTATTGAGATTATTTATTGTTTTGGAGGTATTGTTTTATATTTTATGGTGATGGCATTTATTTAGCATTGATGCATTGACTACTCGGCTGATCACCGGTAGTCCAATTCCAGGGTTGAGAGATTCCCCTGATGTGCCCACTAGGCTTGAGAGATTCGCCTAGTGTATCACTGTTGGGCTTGAGAGATTCGCCTGACCGTCGGACTTGAGAGATTTGCCTGACACCTCCATTTATTCTAAGAACTCGCATTGTTTTTATATTATATAAATGGTGAAAGGCATATGTTTATTTTCGTCCACTCACTCGAACGATTTTATTTGCTTTTCCCCTAGGCTTTTCGATTTCCGTACCCAATTTGCAGTTCGGATTCTGGTGTCGCACGTCGCAGTCTAAAGCTTAGTATTCGAGCTACCTTTCTTTTCCAGTATGTTTCTTGTTTAGCCTACTGTTGTGTATTTATGTATATATAAAGTAGAAGTCGCTCTGAATACTCCGATGTTCATATTTTTAGATGATTTTTCCCGAATTTCTGTAAAGTTACAGCTTTTGTTTATTACTTTACATTATTGTTATGATATTGAGAAATCCGGATGGGATTGGTGCCCACGGTTTGGCTTTTGTGGCATAGGTTGAAGTGTATTTTCGGGTGCAGGTTAATGGTAATTCCACGATATAGTGAAACTCTGCCGAAATTTCTATGATTTTTGCAAGTTCGTGTTTTCAGATGGGGTTCGATTCCGGTTTAGGAAACTAAATCGGGGTTGGGTCATTTCAATCCCATCCCACTTTTTGATCGTGATTCCGTCGAGTCCACCACTCCCATCAAAAGCATGCTAAACTCCAATAAATTCCAATTTTTCTAATACCCAAAGAGCTCCAAGTAATATTACTCCCATGCCATTACCAAGTGATCCAAAGGTCATTAAACTTGATTTTCACTAACCCAAAGGTCACCAAATTAAAAAATTATATGTGTTTTTCATTCACGTACTCACTTGCATATAATACTATTCATTCACCTTATCAATTTACCACTTGCATATAACGCTATCTATGATAAATAGTACCTTTACTTGTGAATATGGCATCTTTATGTTACTATAAATAATATCTTTCTTCATGTTACTACTTAATTTTTTTACTTTTTTCAGTTTACTAATTGAGGTTTATTTTTATCGTCACTTTCTATTTTTTATTAAAAAAAATTCATTAACAAGGATGGTATTTTGGACAATGTGTTTATTTTCTCATTGTTGAATGAAAAAATATGATAGATTGTATAATTGTAACTTTTTCATTGATAGAATGCCTTATATATAGGCTGGTACAATCTATTACAATAAATATCCCAGTATAACAGGGATTATTTGTATCTCACTCTATACTAAACCATATCTAATTAGGACAAGACACACACCAGAAGTTACAAAGAATAAATCTCCTTAAACACACCCCCTTTTGTCGATGGCCTAATGAATGATGCATGACCTGTTGCCTCACTAAAAGCCTTGCCAAGCAAATAAAACCCTTATAGGTAAAACAAAAGCTTGGTCTAAGGAAAAAAGAGTACAACACATCAACTAAAAACGCTACTACATGTGACGTAGACTCCCTCTGATATCTACAGAAATGTAACTTTCCTTGACTGTAAACTCAGTCATGGAGTTCAGATAACCTATGCATACCAATACGTCTCACATGTTTCACAAGTGTAGGTTTAGGTATTGACTTGGTAAACAAGTCCACAGCATTATCCGTCGGAATGGAGGCCAAGTGAACCAAGTGGCGGAGATTAGTGTGGAGTCGGTGACTTGCTTGATTTGTGAGAGCATGGTGCATGAGATTCTTAGTTGTCCTCACCAAAAAGCTTACTCGGATATTATTGAAGAATGTAAAGGACTCTTCTATGACCAACAAAGGAATGATCCTTACTCCAACACTTACAATCTGGGTTGGAGAAACCACCTTAACTTCTCATGAGGTGGTCAAGGACAAGGCAACCAAGGAGGATAAGGTGGGTTGCCAATACGAAATGGTGGTTTCCAAGGTCAAGGAGAAAGATATAATCAAGGAATTAATCAAGAAAATTTTGGTACCTCAAGTAGTGTTGGCAAAGGGTTCTCAAATTACGAAGGAGCTCCCGGATATGCACTAAAGCCAAATGGAGGATTTATCAATGCCTCAGGAGGTAACAGTTACCAACCAAGAGCACATTTTGTTCCTAGAGCTCAACAACCACCATTGCTCCAAGCACCAATTTCTACACCTCAATTGGAAGCGCTGAAACCCAGCACAAATGACTTGCTTGCCAAACTTGTTAAGAATCAAGAGGAGAACAAGAATATGTGTCTTGAAATTTTCATGAGCATGAAGAGTGAGAACCACACCCTTTTCAATGAAATTCAAAGCATCATTCACAAGCTGGAAACTCAAGTGAGCCAATTGGCGAACGCATTCACCATACAAGGAGGTGGCAAAGCTTATGAGTTTCTTTCCACCATCGAAACAAATCTCAAGCATCAAGTGAATGTAGTGAACACGGTCTTGAGATCCCAAAGGGGATTTGAGAACTATGATGATGCTCCTATTATGGAGAGTGATGATGAGGATGACTTAAATACATCATTTGTGTCTAAGAACTATTCCGGAGTTGAGAAGGCTACTACGAGTAGAGGACAAGGTGGTGAAATTGTAAGAGAATTCAGTTTTTATACCATATAAAGATGAAGAGTCAGATTGTGATGAACTTGACGAGTTTGAGGTTGAAAAATTGGGTTCAAAGACTGGTTTGAGTCACCAAGGGAGTGCCAGAAAAGGGCTAGATGGTGTCGGAATGGATCAAGGATGGCCCAGGAATGATTTTGTTGAAGAAGGATATAATAGGAGACGCAACAACATTCCTTCGAAGGATCAAGAGAACCATTCGATCCATTGAAGGAAGCCCTCGGGTCCACATGATAGTATTCCTCGATGGATCGAGAAAAACTCTCGACACATCGAAGGCAAGCCGCAGGGAACTTCCAAGGGGCATTCTGAGAAGGTTCAACAAGATGAGGAAGTATACCTGCCTTTTCCTCAAGTGGAGAACAAAGAGAGGGCTCAAGCTAACTTAGATCAGAAGACCAAGGAATGTTTGGATGTCATCAAGAAGGTTGAAATCAATAAACCCCTCATTGATGTCATTCAAACTATTCCTATGTACTCCAAATTCTTGAAGGACCTATGCACAAACCTAAGGTATAACAACAAGATACAAGGGGAGGTACAAGGATCCGAGAAAGTAAAAGCTCAATGTCACTGTGACGGCTATCATAAAGGAAAGTACTCAAGAAGTTGCAAGATCCGAGAAACTTCACCGTGCCATGCATTATTGGGATGAATCACTTTGAGAAAGCTCTGATGTACCTTAGGGCTTCTATTAATTTAATTCCATATTTGGTGTACAAGGCCATTAGCTTGGGAAAAATGAAGTCGGTGAACATGTCATTGCAACTAGCGGATCACAGCATAGTTCATCCAAGGGGCATAGTGGAAGACGTACTCATCATGATTGATGACTTCATAATGCCAACCGACTTTTTAATTCTTAAAATGAAGGAACTAAGAGGGCATGAGGATCTCTGTGACGACCCAGAACAGATTGAACAGTGTCATCAGCTTGTCCGTGAGATTATGAGTAATGGTAGATTTCCGATAATGGATTTACTCGCCAGGTTTGATAACGACTTAATTATTGGCCGAGAATTGGAGCTGGGTCTCTTCTTGAGAGTCGTTGTACATGTGATTTCGAGTTCGTGGGCGGTTCCGGATCATTATTTGGACGACCGAGGAATAAGTTATGAATATTTCAAGTTTCGACGTAAATGGTTTAAAACAGTGGATTAGTTAGCGACTAAATTACCGGACGTGAATTTGGTTTCGGCTTCTTCACGGAAGTTGTTGAGAATTTAATTTCGAGTTTGTGGGAACTTCCAGAGCATTATTCTGAGTTACGAAGATTTAGTTGTGATTATTTCCGATTGTTGATTGTTTAGTCGGATTATGTATGTGTATGGGCTGAACAGTTGACTTTTAATTGGTTTGGTCGATGTGTTTGACTTCAGGTGATTATTAAAGTACATGTTGAGACGAGTTTGTGGCCACGAGAATTATCAGAATCGGAATTACGACGTGGAAGTTACGTGTATTTAAAGTTCGTTGAAGAGATAATTACGAAGTTTCCAAAAATGGAAGGCCTATAAATAGAAACCTGCTGTTTTGGGCAAGTCAAAACTTAGCATTTTGGGAGTTGACCGAGTTGACCGAGTCAACTCGGTGGAGGGAGGAGACGTGCGACGGCTCCACGGCGGCCATGGGGATTTCGGCCACCTCCGGGCTTGGCCCGTAGCTCTTTCTACTCGTCGTGATACCCTCTTCACCTTCCCGGCCTCCATGCACGGCGAAGCTCGCCGGAGGAGGAGAAATTCGGGTCAAAAGTTTGGAAGATTTTGAGTGATTTCGGGTTCCATGTTTTTGGCCGATTTGAGCTGCAATTTTGGGTGGGCTTTGAAGCTCTCATCCCCTAGAAGCTACCACATAAGTTTGGTGATCTAATTTTGCTTGTGGATGGAGAATTTTGGATTGGAAAATTAGGTACCAATTCGGTTTATCATGAAATTGAGCTAGTTAGAGATTGAATTGGCCTTTGTTGCAGTTGACAAAGTTGCTCAGTGGATGATTTTGAGTGGAATAGGGGTTGCTCCGCCGGAAAATTTTCAGTTTGGCGGCGGCGCCACCGTGGACGGCGGCGGTCAAAGTTTGACTTTTTGGGATTTTCGACAAGTTGCATGTCATTTCACTCGAAATCGCGCCCCGATCGCAGTGGGGAGGTTCGTTTCTTGATTTGAGCATCCGAACATACAGCGAGGTATTGAGGTGTGATTTCCGGATTTCCGACAGTTTGTCGTAATCGGATTACGTTTTTCCGAGAACGGTGGTTTCTCGAGATTTGATTTGAATTGTCGAATTATGATTTTGAGAAATGGATTTTTTGATTATCCAGGGGTTCGTGATCGTTCGTTTGGCGAGGGACTTTCCGCCGGATCACGGGTTAACGCGAACTGCGTTACGCTAGTCTATGAGTGGACAATTTCTTTTCACGGAATTCTTGCGAGTCTTTTATATGATTTACGAACTTGAGCATGCGTATGAGATTTCGGATTACATGAGCATGTGTTTTACGATTATACGATTATACTTATACGGATATACGTATACGAGTATACATACACTTATATGTTGTTTCATGCATTTGCATCGAACTGTTTATGATTTGATTTACACAGAGTGCAGTCTCAGTTACGTTGTTGTATCGATACACTTGCCTCTCGGCTGATCCCCGATGGTAGGCTACCAGGAGGGGCGTTACCCCGACTGACCGGCGAGGGGCGTTTCCCCGGAACCGAGGCCATTTCTGGCTAGAATCACGTGGAAGTCAGGGACTCCGTGATTCTGACTGTACTAGCACGGGTGTGTCCATGAGTGACCCTGTGAGATTTTTACTTACATGCTCAGTACGCTGGAGGAGTATGATTTTACCTCGTGTACTTTATTATCTTTATTTACCTGGACACGCATATGTTATTTTAAACATATATATCAACTGGTGAAAGACATTTATTTTCGTCCACTCACTCTAACGAGTTTATTGTCTTTCCCTTGGGCTTTTCGGTTTCCGTGCCCAGTTTGCAGTTCGGACTCTGGTGTCGCACGTCGTGGTCATAGTGCTCGAGCTACCTTATTTCTTCCAGTAGGTTTATTGTTCTACCTACTGTGGTATATTTATATGATTATACATTAGAGGTCGCTCTGAGTATTCTGATGTATATGCTTATACGATTTTACTCCGAATTTCAGTAAAATATAGATATATTTATTGTTTTACTTTACTGTTGATATATTGAGAAATCCGGATGGGATTGGTGCCCACGGTTTGATTTTTGTGGCATAGGATGAAGTGTGTTTTCCGCGTGCAGGTAATGGTAATTCTACGTTAGTAACGAAACTCTGCAGAAATTTCGAAAGATTTTTGTTGGTTCGTGTTTTCGAAGGGGTTTGATTCCGGTTTAGGCAGCTAAACCGGGGTTGGGTCCTTTCAATCTCCCCTTAATCTTTGGAAGATCTTTCATGGCCACGGCAGGTACCAAGATTGATGTCAAAGCTGGAGAGCTTACCATGACCGTGTTTGAGAAGATGAGGGCATTCAAGATATTTGACAAGATATCACCAATCTCTTCAATACAAGCTATGAGAATTAAAGTTATGGATGAAGAAGCCAAGGATGATGAAAAAGTCAGTTACAAGGAGCCAAAAGACTATGAGTTGAGTGTCGAAGATGTGAAGGCATCGAATAAGAACAAGAGCCATGAAAGGAAGAAGTTGAAGCCGTGCAAGAATGTGGATGACATGCTAGTAGTAGGAAGCAAAGTCACCTTGAAGAACTCCAACCCCTTAAGAGATGCAAGCTACAAATTGCTTGAGATAGACCCAAATGGAGTGGTGCATTTGAAGAACTTGAAGAATGGGAGAACTTTTGTGCTTCATAGAGAGTAAGTAGAGGCTATGAAAGTGGGGACAAAAAAATTGGGAAGGTTTATCACTTTAAGGACCCAACCATGATGACTTAACCTAGTCATTCTTTTAGCAACAGTGTTAAGGTCGTTAAACTTGAACCAAAGGATGGTCGAACACCATTAGCTATAATTGAGAATAAGTTTGAGGTTGGAGGAGTATAGAACATTATGGAATAGAAGTGAAGAACTTGAAGAAGGGAAAAATTTCTAAAATATTGAAGTAGTGCAAACCTGAGGCATTCCTTCTATCTATCAAAGCCAATTTTTCTAATGCCTCAAAGGTTACCCAAAGTTTTGCATCCGAGGCCCAACCCCATCAAAGGTCCTTTCCCTTTTCAAGCCTATTTTGAAGACCAAGATCTTAGAACTTTAAGGCATGGATTATAGATTAATCCCTTGATGTCTGAAAGCACCGTTGGAGACTCGTGACCAACCCGTATGTACCTTTGGATGGTGAGGCCTAACTTGATCTTTGTTAGTTTACATGTTTATGCACATGGAGCTAGGTGCCGATCTTCAAAGCGTTTGCACCCTCTTTATCCCTACTCTCTTTACTTCTTTGCATAATATGAATATGTTTGCAAATGATGCTTAAGTAGAGTTTTCTTTAGAGTAATGTTAGAACGTGGTAGTATTGTGTAAGTGTAAGGTCCCCTCATGTTATATGCTTGATTACATTTTCATTTTTCCTTTGAAATATGATTAGTATGCATGCCTCTATTGTGGTTGGTAGGATTCTAATAAATTTATTACTTCTTAGAGACTATATGACCCTTAAAGTGTGAATACATGCTAGTTGTTATGCTTAGAAAACATGCGTTAGCGGAATAAAATGTGATGTGATATTGCTTATGTACCTCTTGTGCACTTGTGTGTGATATATTGCCTTGATGCAAATTCAGGATAATTTGGTTTCAAAGTGTGAGGTAGTAGGCTAAGTCGTACCACTTCTTATCCTAAAAATCCAAAAAAAAAATTGAAAATTTGAGAAATTGTAATGCAAAAACATGTGTGTTTTGGTGTATTTGTGTCATAATAATGGTTCTTGACAAAGAAATTGAATTTATGGCTAGTGAATTGCATGATTTTAAGCATGTGTGAAACAAAAATGGAAATAATGCATTTTTAATAGGTTGAAAAGCATATGTCTCTCAAAATGTGTGCATGTGAGAAAAAGAAGGATTAACATGTTTCAAAGCTATCATTGCCTATGTGAGATTTTGAGCCAATTTGTGCATGACTAGCTTATATAATACACCAATTCTTTCATATGTGATATCAATTGGTTATGCGTGATCTACAACTTGCTTTGAACCATGCAAACCGCTTTCCAATCATGAGTTATTTCAAATATGATAGAGGCATTTAGGACTATCACCACTTTTTGCCAAATAGCCATGTGTCCCTTGAGTGAGCACGAGTTGCGACACCCATAGATAGCTCTTTTGGTTTAGCCTTTATTCCATTTCCATATATGTACCTAAACACTTAACCTAGTGTAGTATCATTACCTTTGTTCTAAAGACTTGGTAGAGATTTCAAAGCTAGCATTCAAAAGATAGAGTGAAGATGATGTTGTATAAGATATTTTGTGTGTATGGGGATAGACTTGTTCAAGCAACTTGTATGTTAGATTGCCGAAAAGAAAAAAGAAAAAAAGAGTTAAGTTGAGAGCTAGGAAAAGAATGTAAAAATATGTGATGCTCTCCAGAAATAGGTTTAAATGTAATAGGTTTGGATTAATGACCCCCATACTTGTGGATATGGAGTTTGTCACCAAAAGAAGGCTTAAGAGTGAAGAATTTTAGCTTTTGTCCTACCCACAAAGCCCAGAGATAGTTTAGAATGAAACTTGCGTCCAAAAAATTGAAATCTGGCCCTTGCTACTAAAGGTTAGTCATGGTGATCCTTTGGAATGGGAGGAGTGCATGATTGACAAGTTTTGGTGCTATGATTAAGTCTTTGGAACATATTTTTGCACCACATACCTAAATTGTGAATGCCTTAGCCCTAACCCCATTACAACCCTTAATAAGTCATCTTAATTTGAAATGCTTGTGTTTGCGGAATGATGGAGTATTTGGTTGAAAATCAAGCTTATGGAAAACATGTGATCAATTTGATTGTTGAGTGCAAACACTAACCCTCTAAACACTTGAGTGCATTGAGTGACATCATGTGAGTTAGATGGTTAGAAATATATTAGTTTGAATACATCTAAATGCATGCATTTGGTTTGACACACTACCGAATTAAGACCCATTGCCGGTGACTTTAAGTCGCCGGCCTTGTTTTTTTTCTCGCCAAAAATGTCATTGCCGTCGCCGGAAATTGCCCGCCGGAGATAGCATCGCCGGCGACTCATTTTCACGTCGCCGGTAATGTCGTTGACATTGCCGGCGACTTAAGTCGCCGACAATGTTAGCGCCGCCGTGGCCGGAATTTGAAGCCATTACCGGCGACTTAGGTCCATGTCGCCGGCAATGGTTGGAAAAATTTTGAAAAAAAAAGCCAGTTCTGGATTAGGCCCAATTCCAGAACCAATTCCAGAACCTGCATTGAAAGACATAAACCGTACAATCATACAAGTTCAACCGTACACACATAAATGTCCAACGTACAGTATAAATAGCAACGATACGAAAATTAACTACAACTACACGTCAGGGTCGAGGAACTTGCGGGTCAGGGTCGAAGAAATCCATGTACTCATTTGAACTCCGGTGGCTACCCTGGTCTCGCTGTGGCGGTGACTGGTGCGGTGGTGGTGGTGGATAACTGGGGAACAAAGGGACCGGGGGAGGTGTGGGGAGCGGTTGTCTGGTAGTCTGAGCCACGTACATCGTCTGCACCCAGGTGAACATTTGTGTCTGCTGCTGGACCATGAGTCGGTGTTGCTCGATCATCCCCCGGTACTCGGCATCTCTGACTGCCTGCTGCTCGGCCATCTGCCTCATCTCCTCCATCTGCCTCCTTTGCTCCTCCAACTCCCTCTGCGTCCTATGAAGCTCCGCTGCGAGGTTATGACTAGAAGTTGAACTTCTTGACCCGGTAGAGTATTCTGAAGTGTTCTTCAATACTCCTTCGCCCGCCGAGCCCATTCCCCTACAGTAGTAGGTATTCTTTCCAGTCCCGCACGCTTTTGCCATGATCTGAGCCGCTATAGGGCGATCAAGCGGATCGATCTGAGAGGCATACTGGGTGACTTCTTCCTCGGAGCAGTCAGGATGGTTATTCCGAGCTATATTCATGGTCACTTCTGTGGTCGCCTCCTCCACTCTCGCCTAATTGAAAAGCAAAAATGAATAACGTATTATTTAACAAAATAAATTAATATCAAAAAATAGTTTTATTAACACATGCAGAGGCGAAAGACTTACCGCTTCTTCAGGGCACTGCGGATAGAACTTCTGATGAATATACACCAACGGGTTCACTTCTTGTTGTTGCTGCACCTTACTCGACCAACCCAAATAGTTGAGTGAACCTGCATGATGGGCCCTGGTGTTTTTCAATATTCGCCCGGTTCGTCTTCGAAATCACCTTGTTTGATAAACATATGTAAAAAAATTAGTAACTAACTATTTGAATGTGATACGATACATTAGGCTTGTAAGATATATTCAGGATGCATACCTTCGCTTTGGGGTGCTCGAAGTGGGCTATCAGCCACAGCTACTCGTACTCCCTAAACCAGAATTCGCTAGGGGTAGAACCTCGGCCTAGCTCCTTGTATACAGTGTAATGTGAAGAAAGCTCGTTCTTCCACTCTTTATTCCTATATTAACACCAGGAAAAAAAAGTTAGAGATATTAAAACACTTGATAAACAAAAATCTAACTCGATATATACTCAAATAACTCGAAGCATATCACCTCATATGTAGTTGACGCTCTACCCACGTGTGAATAAGGCATTCATCCACGTCGAACCACACCTGCAATATGAATATATAGTGTAATGTGAAGAAAGCTCGTTCTTCCACTCTTTATTCCTATATTAACACCAGGAAAAAAAAGTTAGAGATATTAAAACACTTGATAAACAAAAATCTAACTCGATATATACTCAAATAACTCGAAGCATATCACCTCATATGTAGTTGACGCTCTACCCACATGTGAATAAGGCATTCATCCACGTCGAACCACACCTGCAATATGAATATATAAACGGTAAAATTATATATTTATTCGGACTTAATTAATAAATGTAAAATTTACGTAATGAAAATACGATTTAACTCACACTCAGTGCATTATGCACTTGCATCTTCACGTAGATAGGCACAGATTCCCAATCTGGCCAAAGCATTGGGACCTTGTCCCGCACGATCGCCCCGGCCATGCTGACATATTTTCGCGTGGTGTCAAATGCCTCGATCACCTCGCCATCCTCATTGGCCCTAATGGGCGTTTTCCTTCCCCCGATGGCCTGCTCAAGTCTCTTCCCGGTGCAGGTGCCTCTAGCCCCTTTCCGTTTTCCAGTACCATTAACGAAATTGCCTAATAATACAATGTCAACAAATTGATATCATTAATTGAACCTATCGTAAGTCTTAAGTAATAATTAAGTAATCAATCTTGTTAAATAAAATTTACCTGAATCATCCGTTTGTTGGTTGGTGCACCTCACACTCAAAAGATACACGGGGTCGAACGGGATGAAGTTGTACGCTTCCTCCACGCTCAGGAACTCCGGCCGTCCTTCAACATAAATAGGCATCCCCCTATCATCGAATTCAGGGATCACAGGAATCTCGTCGGGCAGGAAGAGACCGGACGGCGGAGATAGACGAGGCCTGGACGATGAGGCGCCAGCACCATCTGCCTCAGATGATTCCCGTGAAACGGGAGTAGGCACCGGGCGAATAGGGGGCATTCGGATGGAGGGAGTTTCTGATGCCCCCGTTAACTGTCGCTCATCTGAGGGTCTGCTGACTGAGGGACGTCTGCTGACTGAGTGTCTGCTGACTGAGGCTCGAGGCTGGACTTCCGGTTGCACGGCTCCGGATCGTGCAGCTTCCTCCTCTGCTCGCGCAGCTAGCAAGGCTTGTGTGCGAGCATTCATCATTGGCCCACTGCGCGTGTTGCTGACTGCGGCTGAGGAGGAAGCTTGACTACTGCTCCCTCCACTATTTCGGGAACCTCTCCGTTTGATGCCTCCAAGCCAATTTGCCGCAAAACCTCCTGGACACCGTAATAGTCATGGATTCGGTTCTATAACAAATCGGAACCGGAACCGTTTGGAACCTGAACCGGGCGGAACCGGAACCGTTTGAACCCGGAACCGTTTGGAACTGGAACCGTTCGGTTTCAAACGGTTCCGATTACAAACAGTTCCAGTTCCAAACGGTTCCGGTTCCACGCGGTTCCGGTTTAAAACCGTTCTGGTTCCAAACCGTAATAGTCATGGATTCGGTTCAATAACAAATCGGAACCGGAACTGTTTAGAACCGGAACTGTTTAGAACCGGAACCGTTTGAACCCGAAACCGTTTGGAACTGGAACCGTTCGGTTTCAAACGGTTCCGGTTCCAAACAGTTCCGGTTCCACGCGGTTCTGGTTTAAAACCATTCTGGTTCCAAACCGTTCCGATTCCGATTTTTCACCTTAATTTATACATTAAATTAACAACTATATCACCTTAATCCAAACACGTTAAATGCCGATTCCGATTTTTCACCTATTATACGTTAAATTAACAACTATATCACCTAAATTAACATATATACATACATCATTTTCGACTTAAAATTTTTCACATATATATATACATCACATATATATACATCATGCATCTTAATTAAATTTAATTTTCACATATATATATATACATCCCATATTAATCCAAATCACGCACCCTAATTAATTTTCCACATTTTTCACACACACATATATATACATCACATATTAATCCAAATCACGCACCCTAATTAATTTTCCACATTTTTCAAACATTACCGGTATATATATACATTGCATATAAATTAATCCAAATCACCCTAATTAAATTTAATTTCCACATACATATATATATACATTGCCACATACGTACATACGTACATACGTATATATATATATATATATATATATGCATAAAAATAAATAAAAATTGAGAGAGAGAGAGAGGGAGAGAGAGTGAGCTTGCATGCACCTGCCATGGTGAAGCTCGAGGTGATTTTTTGGCGACGGAGGTGAGGGGAGGAGGTAAAGGAGGAGGGGAGGAGGGGAGGAGGAGCGGAGGAGAGGAAATTTCAATTTGAAATGGAGTTTTTTAGTGTGGAGAGAGGAGAAGGGAGAGGAGGTGAGGGGAGGGGAGAGGGGAGGAGAGGAAGAGAGATTTGAGGAGAGGGAGGCGGCCGGAACAGTTTGGGAGGAGGAGAGGAGGAGTTTTAGGGTTTGAGATAGTGAGAAATGAGGGGGAGCTCGAGCTAGGTTCGCCCATATTCAGTAAACATTGCCGGCGAGTTAGTTGCAACTCGTTGGTAATGTCATTATTTCCCGAAGAATATCCGACTACGATTTCCGACTACGAATTCCAACACGATTTCCGACTACAATTTCCGACTACAATTTCCGACTACGATTTCCGACTACGATTTCCGACTACGATTTCCAACACGATTTCCGACTACGTACAATTTCCGACTACAATTTTCGACTACAATTTCCAACTACGATTTCCGACATGATTTCCGACTACAATTTCCGACTACAATTTCCGACTATAATTTCCGACTACAATTTCCGACTATAATTTCATACTACAATTAAAATACGTACATCATTAACATACTAAGGATGATAATTGTAATCATCTTCATCACTTGAGTCTGACTCGGTTTCATAGGTAACCTCTGGCAATATATGGATTAACATCGAGAAGTTCTGCTCCAGTAATTCGAACCACACTCCCAGATCTCACATTATTAAGGCGAATCGTAGATGATTCCGGAATGTCAAAAGCGTTCGGCTCTTGGTATGTAGTAACTTCCTCATCATCTGCGGTCTCACCAAGTGTGGCAGCACTGTATATGTTTCTATGAGCAACATGGTTAACCACCTTCCATGGGACTTTGTTCAGAAGATCGTCAAGGTAAAACACTTGTTTTACTGATGAGCAAGAACGAAAGGGTCTTCTTCATACCAGCTAGTAGCAGTATTCATCGAAAATGTTCCGTACTGATCGGTCCTTGTGTTCTCCGGGCTAGTATCAAACCATCTACACTTGAACAAGTGCACTTTCATGCGGTTCCCATAAATTAGTTCAACAACTGAATGAAGGACACCGTAATAGTCAACGCCATCCTACCCACCATGGACCATCACCCCACAATTCTGTGTTTTCAGTCGGTCGTCTCGATTTTCACATATAAATTTCACGCCATTGACCTGACACATCGAGTAAACTTTTGAAGCTATCGGTTTCATCGCCAGGACCCTCAATTCGTTTGACCACTCTGGGCAACCATCATTTGCTACATGGTTCATCTAAAAACGATAAGAAATACGTACATAAGAATTACAAAACTTAGAAACCACAAAACCACGTACGTACACACATGATATATAAGGATATATATAAAAAATAGACATATACACATATACCCTTACCCATTGACCAAAGTAGTTTGCAAACGTCCTGTTGTGGTAATCAACATTTCCGGCAATAGCAGGGCAGTGAAGATGATAGTTTTTCCAATATTGTACTTCTTGACAGTTAATCAGTACCGACCAGTGGGCAATGGCTACCTCATTTCCATCCAACTTGTACGACTTTGGCAAGCTTCCCTGTACTACCACGTCATTGGAGATGATAGAAAGGTTGAAATAGGGTTCATCAAGCGCTCCCAAATACACTTTGGTGTAAGTTACACACTCGTGCGCAACATATGCTTTAGCGATACACCCTTCAGGTGCATATTTATTCTTCACATAGTCCTTGTAGGCTCCCAATTGTCTACAAGTTAACAAGTGCATGTTAACATACTTAAAAAATAAGAATTTACATATAAAAACATAGGCAAACCAAATGTATGAATCATTTGTACCTTTCCATGGGATACATCCAAGTGTAGTGTACGGGACCGGTAAGCAACAATTGTTCGGGAAGATGGATCATCAGGTGAGGCATGATGTCGAAAAAATTTGGGGGAAATATCCTCTCAAGCTTGCACATGATAAAAATGATGTCATCTTGCATCTCCCTGAGATCTGATTTTTTAACTTCTCTGGTGCATAACTCCTGAAAGAATCTTGACAAGGCCACCAACGGCTCTACCACCTCTTTGGGCAGGTACCCTCGAATGAAAATAGGGAAAAGGCGTTGAAGCAGTACATGGCAGTCATGACTCTTTAATCCGTACATCTTATTGTCCCGGAAGTTAACACACCTGCTTATATTTCCTGCATATCCATAAGGATACCTTCATATATATATATATATATATATATATAGCTATAGGCAACAATTATATTTCTCGCATATAACCATAATCCGGTAAAAATTTAAGGCCAAATTCCTGCATAGCCATAAGAATATATACCTGACATTACTCAGCCACCGAAAAATTTCATGCTTATGCTTCGGCTTTACGGTGTAAGGAGCTTGCGGCATTTTTCTCTTACCATCTCTTAACCACAAATGTTTCCGCAGTCCCATAGCTTTCAGATCAATGCGTGCCTTAGGGATGTCTTTTGCTTTCCCCTCCAAGTTAAGAACTGTGCCCACCACACTTTCACACACATTCTTCTCTATGTGCATGACATCTAGGTAGTGTCTGATAGGCAACCTGGGCCAGTATGGGAGTTCCCAGAATATGCTCTTGTGTGTCCAAAACTTATACCTTTCAGGCTTGTCTGGAATTGACGCCACTATGTCAGAATGATTGCTCAGCTAGCAAAAATCATATTCATTCAACACTTCCAAAATTTCTCCCCATGTCCATCGCCTGGGTGCCACACCTGTTTCCACAGTCCCATCAAATGCGTCTGGATCCTGCCTAAATGGGTGATCATATGGAAGCCAACAATGGTGACGCATCTGAACAATTTTACTGCAATGAGGACTGCAACAATCAACCGTCATACACTTTGAACAAGCCCTGTAACCCCTGGTAACGTTGCCCGACAACATACCGCGGGCAGGAAAATCACTGATGGTGCCAACAAGCATGGCATGCATCTGGAACATCTTATTTTTGAACCTATCGTAAGTGGGGTGGCCACACTCACTCAGGTACTTAAGCTCCTCAATCAAAGGCTTCAAATACACATCGAGACACTTTCCTGGATAACCCGGGCCCGGAATTAACAGAGTGAGCATATTGTATTCCTTCTTCATGCACATCCATGGTGGAAGGTTGTACGGTACCAAAATAACTGGCCATATACTGTATTGAAGACTCATGTTGCCAAAAGGGTTAAATCCGTCAGATGAGAGCCCTAGCCAAACATTTCGGACCTCTGCTGCAAAATGATCAAACTCCCTGACCATGTGCTTCCAAGCCTTTCCGTCGAAAGGGTGTATAAGGGTGTCATCGTCAGGCAAATTCCTCTCAGCCCACCATCTCATTGCTTCGGCCGTGAAAGCACACATGAACAACCGCTCCAGCCTATCCATAAGCGGGAAATATCGAAGTATCTTCACAGCTTTCTTGTTGCCTACAGGAGTCAACTTATACCTTTCTGTAAAACATACCGGGCAGGCTTCAAGGTCTTCAAGATCTTTTCCCCAGAAGAGAATACAATCATATCTGCATGCATGGATTTTGATGTAGGAAAGCCCAAGATCTTTTAGGATATGTCGCACCTTATGATGAGTGGTAGGAAGACGATGACCGGGTGGCAGTAGCGAAGCAGTCCACTTCAGCTAAGAATCAACAGCTTTGACAGACATTTTGTTCTCCATTTTGAGCTGCATCACTCCCATCACACTTTCAAGAACAGTCTTACTACAACCGTCGTACAACGGAGTCTGTTGCAATGCAATCAGGTTGTTGTACTTGTCCATACCGCTTGTGTTGACATGAGCTCCAGGTAATGGCTCGACTGGCTCAATATGGGGGAAACCCTCAACGACGGGAGGGACATTTGGTGCTTCATCAGCAAATACACCGCTCTCATGAGGAAACATATCATTGATTAATTAACATCGATGTTGGATTATAGGATGGATTGCCCCTCTCAGCAAAATCTCCATGATCATAGCGTGGACTGGCCCTCTCACCAAATTGTCCATGATCATGCGGACCCGCTAACGATGTTTCACCGTAAATGTGTATGTATATATATGTGTGTGTTAATCAACTCTAATTAAATCAACACATGCATGCATATATATATATATATATCGATCTAATTAATTAGATCGATCAACACACACATATATATACATACACATTTACGTATATATACACGTACCTATATATATATATAGCTTCCCGAGTGATCGAGTTTTCGACGCGCGCCTTAATTTTGACAATACCGAAGGATCGATTTCAGAGCGTTTTCCTTCTATCGATTTCACCGGATTTTTTTCGATCCAAATGAATGAGCTGCTGCGATCTGCATCTAATATAAGAGGCATTGCCGGCGATTCATTAAATCACCGGAAATGGAGACATTGCCGGCGAAATCCCGGCGAAAAGTCGCCGGTAATGTTGCAAGACATTACCGGCGACCTACTCCGTCGCCGGCAATGTCTTGCAACATTACCGGCGACTTTTCGGATACATTACCGGCGACGGAGTAAGTCGCCGGTAATGATGATCATTACCGGCGACTTTCCCAGTCGCCGGCCTTGTTTTTCCAAAAATCGCCGGTAATGTTTCAAAACGTGGTAGTGACATGTAGCATGTTTGGTGTATTAGACAGGCATTGATTTCATATTCTAATTATGCTTAAGAGAAGTTCAATCCATTAACCATGGTTCTTTGAGAGAAAATATTCACCAGTTGGGACACTTACATGATTATGTGTGATCTTGTGTTTTCCTTTATGCGTTGAGTCTAGCTTAGTTTACTTACTTTTCTTCTTTGTTTGCTTGAGGACAATCAAAGTCTAAGTGTGAGGTAGTTTGTTAGGCCCATAATTATGCGCTAATTATGTCCATAACCCCATGCTTATTGCTTTTCTTTTATCAATAAAGAATCAATTTTATATTGTTTCGTTGTTATTCTAGGAAAGTGGAAGTTGAAACGAAACCGCTCTAATATATGAACATTAATCACTTTTAAGAGAAGCCGAGCGCAATTCCGAAGTCCTTGGAGAAGATTGAGCAAAATGGGGAAAAGGACAAGAAGTCAACACCAGTCAATGGTCAACTCCGGCCGGTCATCACCGGTCAATAGAAATGTCAAGTCAAGTTTGGGCCAAGGCCTCAAGAGTCCAAGCCCACATGGAAGATATTTTGACAGATAGATGCAGATGCAAGTCACATGACTTGGGGTGAGTCACACATTAGAACCACCTAAAAGCCTAAAGTGTTGGATCATGTCTAAGCATCTAATTTTGAATTTCAAATACTAAAAATATCTTCATAATACTTATAGAGTCGAGCTCCCCTCATCCCACACACATATTTCACCTCACTTTTACATTTCTCATAGTTTAGTCTCTCTCCATAGCCCCCAACCTTACCCAAATCCTCTAGCTATCTCCTCTACCTCTAAAACCCCCTTTATCACCACCAAAAGCCCTAAGAATCTTCATCATCACCACCATACTCTCATAGTCACCCTCTTCACCCTAGCCTATGTTGGGTTCACTCTCTTTGTTAGTGCCAAGAAGCAAGAAGGGAAGAAGGGACTTGAAGAGCTTGGAAGCTTTGCTTAAGGGAATCTTCGGTTATTTCTTATACTTATTAAATCCTCTCTATGTATCTAGACTCCACTTTTACTATGTGTAGCGAGTAGTCCCATTTAGAAAGCTAGGGTTTGAACCCTAGCCTTATGAACAAATAATGTCTTGATTTATGTATGGTTTATATTTTTAGTGTAAGTTTTGTGAAGTTGTGTTTGTGAATGAGCTACTTTGTGTTTGTAGATATTTATGTGCTTGAACTTTATGATTGGTTTCACCTATACATGTATTGATTCTAGCTAAGTTAATGTATGTATTGAGAAACTAAAAATGGGACCTTATTTGGATTATCTACTCACTTAAGGCTAGATGAGCATGTAAACATGATTATGGTCTATTTCAAGAGGGTTTACCTTAAGGTTTGGTTTCCAAGCACTAAGAAATGACTAGAGCTTCCTTAAATCTCAATAGATTTGAGGATCTTTAGTCAAGCACACATTAAATCGAAAAGGTTATTGTCGCTACTAGTAGGTTCTCTTGATTCGTAACTCAATAGGTGTGAGTTGGGAGATTCACTTAGACTTCCTCCTGGATCCTCTAATAGAGGTTGAAGAAGCGGAATCTTCCACATTTATCACATTATATGCTTGTTGACTGCACTCACGTGACATACAGTGAAGACATAAGCCCAAAATGACTTATGTCTTGATCCCGATTCACTAAACGCTTCAAGGTTGGGCTCAAGTGGTCTAGAGTCCGAAATGACCTATGAACTTGGGTTCAAAACCAAATGTGACCCAAAAGGTCTAATTTGGACATCAACTTGTATGAAACGGACTTTAATAATCTACCTTCATAAATTGGGACATTGTTTGTGCAACAAATGGCTAGTAGGGATTTCTCTAGTCAACCATTCTTCTTATCGTGAATTTGTTTGCTATTTAGATTCCTTGCTTCAGACTAAACTAAACAATCAATCAATCTATCGTTTAATCACTCACTGTAGTTCAATCACCCCTTGCAATGCTAAGTTTCTAAAGGACTTAGTTTTGTGAGGTACATTTCCACTTTTTATTTTAATTTTAATGTTGTGTTTAGTATCTAGTTAATTTGTAATTAGAGTGCTTAATTGAGTCAAGCTAAGGACTTTAAGTTATCAATCCTCGTGGGTTTGACACTCGACTTTCTTATAAATACTATAACTCGACCCCATATACTTTCGGGCGGAAATAACTCTTTATACTTATGGGCTAGTTCTTAGTGCATAAAGTGTGTGCGGGTAAACTTTTCAATAGTAATACACAATAGTTATTGTCCATTCTCACAATAAATTTTCAAGTGGAAACCGTTGGCGCAAATATTCTTGAAACTTAGCAAGGTTTCATTGGCCTTTGGAGTGTATAAGGCATCACTGATAAACAATCTTGTACCATGAGGCAGCATAAAGTTTGCTAAACCAAGCTTTTGAATAACCGGCGCTGCACCAATCATAGTAGTCTCTGAGGATTTGTATGGAAAAAGATCTACAAACAGTTACCTATTTGGTATAATGGTGTGCATAGTATCACTATCTATAAGATACTCAATCTCGCCTTGAGACATCTACAAAAGCTATGTAAATAAATAGGTCTTTGAACTAAAGACCAAGCGGGTACTTTAAGTAAACACTTAAAGATTTGAATAGGGATATGACATTTGCTGAGTGATGATATGGCATGCTAACATTGTTCTGAACCATTATCTTTTGATAAAAACCGATGTAGAACACATCCAAAAACACCACATCCAGGTACACTCTTCGGCGGGTCGAGTAAATCCCTCGACGGGTCGAAGAAAACCCAAAATAGAACTTATATTTTTGATACTAAATGTCGACGGGTTGATATAAATGTTCGACGGGTCAAAAATCTGTCTAGAAGCACCCATTCCATGAGTCGAACGAATGTGTCGACGAGTTGAAGAAAACCTAAAACCGATATCGATTTTTCGATTTCTATATTCGTGAAAGGACCCAACCCCGATTTAGCTCCCTAAATCGGAATCAAACCCTTTCGAAAACACGAACCAACAAAAACTTTTCAAAATTTGGGCAGAGTTTCGTTACTAGCGTGGAATTACCTTAACCTGCACGCTGAAAATATACTTCATCCTATGCCACAAAAAGCAAACCGTGGGCACCAATCCCATCCGGATTTCTCAATATCTCAACAGTAAAGTAAACAATACAAAATATAGTACTTTACTGAAATCCGGGTTTAAAATCGTATAACATATACAATAGGAAGCTCAGAGCGACTTCTAATACATAACCATATATGTAAACCACAGTAGGTAGAACAATAACCTACTGGAAGAAACAAAGTAGCTCGAGCACTATGCCTCCGACCACGACGTGCGACACCAGAGCCTGAACTGCAAACTGGGCACGGAAACCGAAAAGCCCAGGGGAAAGGCAAATAAAACGATAAACGTTAGAGTGAGTGGACGAAAATAAACATATGCCTTTCACCAGTTTATATACATACTCAATGTAAAACAGTGCGAGTTCGGAAAACACAACAACAACAACAACACATATATATATATATGGAGGTTGTCAGGCGAATCTCTCAAGCCCGACGTCAGGTGAATCGCTCAAACCTGACGGTGAAAGGCCAAGGGAATCTCTCAACCCCGGCGGCACTCAGGGGAATCTCTCAACCCTGCTTCAGAGGAATCTCTCAACTCTGGGCCAGAGGAATCTCTCAACTCTGGTAGCATCGATGCAATAAATGCCATCACCAATAAACATATAATACACCTCCGAAAATAACACATATATCTCAATCATCGTATAAAACAAATACGGAAAATCAATAAATCCACTAACTCGCAAAATCAACAGTAAAAATAGAAACTTGTCCACTCACAGTCTGGCGTAACGCGTATCGCGTTAACCCGTGATCCGGCGGAAAGTCCCTCGCCAAACAAACGATCACGAACGCCTGAATAATCATAATGTCCAATTCTCACAAACATAATTCGACAATTCAAAACAAATTACGAGAAACCACCGTTCTCGGAAACACGTAATCCGATCACGACAAACTGTCGGAAATCCGGAAATCATACCACAATACCTCGCTGTAATTTCGGACGCTCAACTCGAAAAACAAACCTCCCCACTGCGATCGGGGCGCGATTTCGAGTGAAATGACATGCAACTCGTCGAAAATTCCGAAAAAGTCAAAGTTTGACCGCCGTTGACCGTTGACCGCCGCGTTGACCGCCGCCCACGGCGGCGCCACCACCAAACGGAGAATTTTCCGGCGGAGCAACCACCATTCCATGCAAAATCACCCACTGAGCAACTTTGTCAACTACAACAAAGGCCAATTCTCACTCTAACATGGTCAATTTCATGAAAAACCGAATGAACACACAAATTTCAAACCCAAAATTCTCAATCCACAAATCGAATTAGAACACCATGTTTATATGGTTAGAATCACCTTGAAGAGGGCTACAAAACCCAGTATCTCTTGAAGTTCAACTCGGCCAAATTTGAGGAACCCAAATCACCAAGTTTTCATCAATTTCTTGCCGGAAAATCCTCACTCCACGGTGAACCATACCGGAAAAGGAGGTCGGGGATGAACTCGGGGCCTTGAGACGAAGGGAACAGGACCACCCCCACGCCGTGGGGTGGCCGGAACGTCACTCGCCGCTGGCGAGCCGTACGGCGTCGCACCCCTTCCCCACAGCTCGGTCAAACCGAGTTGACCAAGCCAGTCAACCATTAACTCATCTTTTGACTTTCCCTTTTAGGTAGGTCACTAATTATAGCTTTCCCGATTTGGAAACTCAAACTTATCCATTTCGACGAACTTTAAACACGCATAACTTTCTCGTCGTAATTCCGATAATTCTCGCGGTCACAAACTCGTCTCAACATAATCTTCAATAATCACCCGAAGTCAAACACATCGGCCAAACGGATAAAAAGTCAACCTTTAGAACCAACACACATTTAAATCGACTAATTAATCAACATACGGCAAAATTCGCAACTAATTCCTCGTAACTCCAAATCATGCTCCGGAAGTTCCCACAAACTCGAAATTAAATTCTGAACAACTTCCGTGAAGAAGCCGAGACCAAATTCTCGTCCGGTAATTTAGTCGCGAACAAACCCGCCATTTAAATCCGAACTTCAAATATTCATAACTAATTCCTCGGTCGTCCAAATAACAATCCGGAACCGCCCACGAACTCGTAATCACATATAGAACGACTCTCGAGAAGAGACCTAGCTCCAATTCTCGGCCAATAATTAAGTCGTTAACAAATTCTGGCAGTTCAAACATCAGTCGGCAATCTCTGACTACGCAGTAACTCACGTATACAGTTGATCATACTGCTGATTCTGGTCCGGGTCGTCACAATTCGATGGGTCGAGGAGTATGCTCAACAAGTCGAAATGGGATAGACATGGAGACAGAGGTGCTAATTTGACAGGCCGAGAATTTCTTCGACAGGTCGAGAAAAATTTCGATGGGTCAAAGGATACCAGAAATCAAAAACATCGTCTTTTTTTGTGTCACATTTTTACTGTATCATTATGTCATATATAAATGTAAACATCGAACGATACACTACATCAGAGTAAGTCCAGAGTAATCCAGGCCCACCCCAGATTACCGTAGTAATCCAGAGTAAGTCTTGCAGGACCCGTATTAGAGTATGTAGGACAACCTAATTGGTACCAGGTACTGTAGCACGAGCAACCCTAAACTTCAACTAAGAACCTACAGTAAGAAGACGAAAGCTGTAGATTGTCCTGCCTCAAACTCTGGATGGTCACAACTTCAGGCGGCTAACCTGCAAACTAGGCAATTTAAAACAAAAGGTCCAGGGAAAGACATAAAAAATAAAACGTTCGAGTGAGTGGACAAAAATCATAAGCTATAAATCAGTAAAACTCTAACTCTATGCCTTTTTTGCTAATTTCTGTGAAATAATGCGAGTTCAAGTTTCATAAATTGAACTTCAACTGGAGGTAGTCGTTCAGGGTGTTTGTCCTAACCCAGAATGACTGTATGTATGAAAAGTATGGTGATGGGATCGTCTAGGGTGTTTGTCCTAAATCGAGATAATCTTGGTCAAGCAGGGTGATTGTCCTAACTTGGTCTGACCGGTTATCTGGTAATCAGCCGAATAGTTAGAGCTTCGATGCAACTAAATAAAACTATCACAAAGTAAACCTCCAAATTAAAATGCTATAAAACATACTGTAAATTAAACTGAAATTTTGAAATGCTGAAAAAAAATGAACTCGCTATCGACTGTAAAACTAAAAGGTCTACTCACAATACTGTGTCGTGATTCCCATCCAGTCAAATTAGCCTGTCAGTTGACGTTTGTAAACATCTGTCACTGTCTACTAATATGTCATCTTGAAATAACGATTATTGTTTAATAACTAATCGTCAAAAATCATAATGAATAGCAAACCTCACATACCAATGAGCATTATCGTCGAGAACCTCGCATTCTCGAACATCGTGCTTCCCAAATTAATGACGAGCTAATCAAATTCCAAATTTAAATTCTTGAATCCTTTTTATAATCGCAACATATTCCTCAAACGTTATGCGACTTAAAGTCGAATCCACAACCAATTCAATAGTTTAATAATATCGTAAAATCGTTTAAATAATATCTGATTAATCACACGTCTTAATTTACAATGTCCAATTCAATTCAATAAATTCTTCGTTACATTCATTATGTAATTACGAGCAAAAAGATTTAAAACTTTTGTCGAAATTCAACTTTGCCGGAGCACCGCCGTGGACCACCCCCGACTCCGGTGGCCCAGTGACTTTTCCCGTTGACCCAAACACCAAACCCTTCCTCCCAACAAGCCTAACAGTCTGTTTAACTACGGTCACGGCCAATTCAGCTGAAAACAATTCCAAAATTGGCCTGAAAGATTCCTGGCCAGAAAACCCTCCGTCAAGCCAGCTCCGTCGTTGAGCCACCATTGGCATTGCGATAGGTCGCGTTTGACTCACGAAGAAGAGAGGGACTAAATCCTTGACACCTCGCCACCTTAAACGATGTCAACTGCCGGTTACGACGGAGACCCGAGTCGGTCACGTTAGAGATCCCTTGATCTCGACCAAATCGACTTGCATGCATCTAATTCCATACACCAACACAATCTAAAAAACTAGGCGAACTCATTCATATCTGAAACGTGGTCGGAGGTGTCACAGGAGACGGTGACCGAATTCCTCTGAAACCCGAGACTTCTCTCCTGCGATTCTCTCGCTTCAGCTCTCCATCGTTGAGAATGAAGCCATCTTGAGGTTAAGGATGATGAGATGAAGCTTTTGTGAGCAGAATCGTAACTTAAGGTGGCTAAATGGTCTTTGACCACCGGAGAGCACGTCAGCGACGATTTTTCGCCACGGAGACCCAAGTCAACGCGGGTCAACGGGCCTGTGGCCAAAAATGGAAAGTCTGACTCTCCATTTTGGGAAATTCGTATTTATACTCGCGACTAACGAACTCCATAAATCATTACAAATTTTCGATGACCGCAACTTCTTCGTCGTAACTCTGATTTTAACACTTGACGTAGCCACGAACTCGGCTTGATAAATTCTTCGACTTTTCTCAAAGAAATATCTCAAAAAAAATAAATTGATAAATTTTCATCGAAACGCCAGTGATAGTTACCGACAGTTAAAACTAATTACCATCAAAGATTAATGTTTAATAAAAAATAACAACATAAATATCGGGTCTGGATTTTACACATAGGTGCTCATTCAACAGGTCAAGAATTTGTTCGACATGTCAAAAAGTGCAAAACTGATGCAGAATGTAGCCTTCCACGTGTCGAGAAAAATCTCGACAGGTCAAAGGATACCGGAGATCAAAAACATCTTTTTTTTTTGTGTCATGTTTTTACTGTATCATTATGTCATTATGCCATATGTAAATGTAAACATAGAAGGATACACTATATTTGTAATGAAATGTCACTCTCAACACTTTCATATACCGAAAAATAGAGAAAATTTCATTACTTGCCAACTAAAAAGTACATTATAGATGTTCTTATCCAAAAATTAAATCAAAACAAAGAGAAAGGTCTAAAAAAAATTACTGAAAAACAAGCCAAAAAACAAACCAAAAGCTTAAGTCTATTACAGAGATAACCCTCTTTTACACATACTATTCAAAATTCGGAGTAACTAAGTCGTTCTCCTTGTCCTCTGCAATCACGAGATTGGTGTCAGCATCCATCTTGAAATCTCCAGCAAAGTTGAACTCTTGAGCTAAATACTGCTTGTGCCTCTTGTAGATGTTCTACATTTCTTTCCTAGCATGACACTGCTTATGCATATGCTTTGTTGAACCACACCAGTAGCAAGTGAATTTTCCAGAATTGGAATGTCTTTTCCTATCATTAACCAAACCAGATTGATTCTTATTGGAGTTGACGTTTTGATCTCTATGTCAAAGTAGATTTTGACTGTGGCCTTGGCCACACCCACGCCTTCCTCTCCCGCCACGTGAAGTTTGTCCGCCAAGACTGTAAGGTTTTGAACGATCATTCTTTTTGTCCTTATAGGCCTTTCCTCTAGTTTGGTAACTCTCAGGTTTTTAAGTATTAGTCGATGTTGAGTTATTATTGAGGATAATATCATGATACGTTTTCTTTTTGGCTAGACTATTCATGAGATTATTGAAGGTAAGGATCCCCCCTATTCGTACTCGATCCGATATTGATGAGCAAGAGTGCTCATAGATATTGGGAAGGTATTTAATGACTTTTCAATCTAAACTCAAACTGCAGATCCAACATCTCTTGATTATAATCTTGGATATGATCTTTGGAAAATCTAGAAGCTTAAGGACTTCCCATCTTGCAATCAACTCAAGAAGCTATGTATCATGCACATTCTCGAATCATTGCTTCAAAGCATTCAAGCAATCCAGAGGAATTGTTTTCTTTAAGTACTGCTTCTTGAGAGTTGAATGAATACGATGCATCAAAAATACGAGGACTTAACCTTTCGCTTCAGCTGATGATAGAATGACATTTGGCTCAGCGAATGGATGGTACTGTTAAGTCTCTTTCTGATGAATGTGTTAACCACATCAGAGACCCAACGATATTATTCCTTTCCTTGAAGATCAAGGATGTCGAATTCTGACCAAACCGGCTTGTTCGAACTCATCTACAAAATACAAAGAGATTTAATTTGTATCGATCAAAAAATCACGATCACTAACATGAATTTTAAATGAATAAGAATGTGATCCATGATGTATGGTCACAAAATCGATCATCAATAAACAGTGGCTCAAAAACCACACTTAGGAACCATGATTAACCATCACATTGAATCAATTTCCCTTTCTTTCTTTTATTTTCTTTTTCTAAACCATGACTCCCCATAACCATCACTCATACTTTATGAATATTAGTCCATAGGAACTAGGGCATAGATATGCAATAATCAAAATATCACAATCCTAAGATCTAGGGTTTTACAGGAAGTAAGTTTTATTCCTAAATCTAGACATTTACAGTTTAAGAAATTTTTTACCTCAGTTGGTGTTATGATCGATGTGACCAGTACAAAAGTTGGATGACGTTGAGGAAGAGCTCGTCCGAAACCGTTCTTTGGAAGTCAAGCAATATTGTCAAAGTTGGAAGGTTCGTTGGAGCGTGTGCTTCACAAGGAGGATCGTCGGAATCAAGGAGGAGGAGACGAACTTGTTGAGATTAGCGATGGAGAAGAGCTGCCGCATTGAAGGCTTACTTTCTAAGGTTAGAGTTTTTTTATTTCTTCGTGGTAATAGCTGGTTATTAACTTACAACGTGCCTGATAACTTGCTGTAGTTTTTTTATTTCTTCGTGATACGCTATGATAAACCATGTATCAGAATGTATCAGAGCGACCTCTAGTGTAAATATATACAATATATACATCAGTAGGCGAAACAAGAACCTATTGGAAAACACAGGTAGCTCGAATCACTAGCCTCCAACCGCGACATGAGACACCAGAATCCGAACTGCAAACTGGGCACGGAAACCAAAAAGCCCAGGGGAAAGGCAAATAAAACGTTAGAGTGAGTGGACGAAAATTAACATATGCCTTTCACCAGTTTATATACATAATCAATATAAAACAATGCGAGTTCAGAAAGTATATATATGGAGGTTGTCAGGCGAATCTCTCAAACCCGACATCAGGTGAATCGCTCAAACCCGACGGTGATAGGCCAGGGGAATCTCTCAACCCCGGCGGCATACAGGGGAATCTCTCAACCCTGCCCATAGGAATCTCTCAACTCTGGCGGACTACCGGTGATCAGCCGAGTAGCCGAAGCATTGATGCAGTAATGCCATCACCAATAAATATAAAACAATACCTTCGAAAATAACATATAACTCAACATCGTATAAAGTAAATACGAAAAATCACAATAAATCACGAACTAGAAAACAACTGTGAAAATATAAACGTGTCCACTCACAGATCAGCAAGCACACACTCGCGCTAATCTCGTGGCCCGACGGAAGATCCCTCGTCCGAAGCACGATCTCGATCTCCTGAATAATCATAAAACATAACTGATCAAAATCATAGCCCACATCTCTGTACTTAACCACGGAAACCAACCGTTCCCTGAAACATATTAAACTGTATAAAATAACCGACTAAATTTCTGAAATCTCCACTCGAAACCTTCGACTGAAAATTCGATACCCAAATCAATACGAAAACCTCAAGACGATAATCAGGGCACGATTACGAGAAAAATGACATTAAAAACACCAAAATCTGAAAAGTCAACGGTCTGGCTGGAGCGCCGCCATTGACCGCAGCCGCCGCCGGCGACTCGCCGTCAACGGAGACTTTCTCCGGCGAGGAAACTCCAAATTTGAAGATCTCCTCAAGCCCAATCACTTTTACAACTACAACAAAGTCCAATTCAAAGCCTAGCACCTCCAATTCAGCTCGAAACCGAACGGAATCAATATTCCGGCAACCGATTCAGGTTCACCGGAAAACTCAACCAAACCCAAATTAAAACATAGGGGAAGCATCCCTGGGGTTAGGGGAGTCGAAACCCTCACCACCCAACCACCGTGGCTCGCCTGAAAGCCACCCCCCGTCACCGGCGATAATCCGAAACCTAACCCGATTCGAACCTCACCAAATCTCCATCAAATTTCACAATTTCAAATGCAAAACAGTTAATAAACTCAAGGGAAAGCGAACCATACCCTCAACAAGGCCGGAGATGGCCGGAAAAATCAAGTCGGCCAGCGAAACCAAACGGGAAAGTTTTCCTCCCTCGGTCAACGGTCAAACTTCCAAAAACGGAAAGTCAACTCTGGTCAACTCCCAAACAGTGATTTGCGACTATTTCTCGACTATTTTCGATATTTATACTCGCGCCTCGGGTCGATCGACGGTCCAAAACGAATAACCAATATGATTCGGATAAACACGAAATAAATGAATAAACTCGTCGATAATCTGAAACTTCAAATAATCATATTATATTCCTCGGTTATCGGAAAAATCATTCGAAACCGCCCACGAGCTCGAAATCACGTGCTCTACAACTTCCGTGAAGAAACTCAATTCAAATTCTCAGTCGAAAATTAAGTCGCGAACTAAATCAGCAATTCACACAATTAACGACTAATCGCGATTAAGCTTAATGTCGTGAATCGTACTGGTTACTCTACTGATTCTGGTTCGGGTCGTCACAAATCAACCCCCCTTAAAAAAATTTCGACCTCGAAATTTACATACCTGTCAAGTGAACAGATAAGGATACTGCTCCCGCATACGCTGCTCAGTCTCCCAGGTGCCCTCCTCAACTGAATGGTTTTGCCACAAGACCTTCACTAGCGGGATCACACGGTGTCTCAGCTCTTGCTCACGACGATCGAGAATCTGCACAGGCTCCTCCACGTACGTCAAATCCTCTCGGATCGGTAACTGCTGTGGGACTAACACATGTGAAGGATCCGAGATGTACTTCCGCAACATCGAAACATGGTAAATATCATGAACACGAGCCATCTCAGCCGGTAGCTCAAGTCTGTAAGTAACAGCTCCAATCCTCTCTATGATCTCGTACGGACCAATGTATCGTGGTCGAAGCTTGCCGCGCTTCCCGAAATGCACAAGACCCCTCCACGGAGATAGTTTCAGGAAGACCCAATCGCCTACCTCAAACTCGAGACTCTTCCTCCTCACGTCTGCATAACTCTTCTGACGATCCTGGGCGATTTTCAATCTATCCCGAATGATCTGAACGTCCTCCATAGTGCTCTTAACCAGATCAGGGCCAATAAGCCATCGCTCGCCCACCCCACTCCAACATAACGGAGTGCAACACTGCTTCCCGTACAGGGCCTCGTACGGTGCCATCTCAATACTGGCCTGATAGCTGTTGTTGTAGGCGAACTCTATCAAATGTAGCTGCTGGTCCCAATTCCCGCGGAACTGCAACACACAAGACCGCAACATATCCTCAAGTGTCTGGATAGTCCGCTCTGATTGCCCGTCAGTCTGAGGATGAAAAGCTGTACTGAACCGCAACATCGTGCCCAAGGCTCGCTGCAAAGCCTGCCAAAACTCAGAAGTAAACTGACTATCTTGGTCAGAAACAATAGACACAGGCACACCGTGTAGGCGAACAATCTCTGATAAGTACAACTTGGCCAATCTGCCCATTGATATCTTCCCCGGAAGTGCAAGAAAATGAGCGGATTTCGTCAGTCGATCCACAATAACCCAAATACTAGTGTTGCTAGCCGAAGTAAGCGGCAACTGATAGACGAAATCCATCGTAATATGCTCCCACTTCCAAACCAGAATCTCTAGTGGCTGTAACTTCCCTGCAGGTTTCTGCCTCTCCACTTTAACCTGCTGACAGATCAAACATCGCCTCACGTACGCGGTAATCTCCTGCTTCATGTTGCGCCACCAGTAATACGCTCGAAGTGTACGAAACATCTTCGTACCTCCGGGACGCATCGCATACACTGAACTGTGGGCCTCATCCAGAATCTCCTTCTTCAGGCCTCATCCAGAATCTCCTTCTTCACGCTCTGAACAACAATGTACCATCGTCACTCAATCGGAACTCTGTAGGCATACCATTCCGTATCATAGTCTTCTTGCCCAACAAGTAGGAATATGTATCCTGAGGTTCTCGTACCTGATCAACCAATACGGGTCGAACCTGAAAACTCCCCAACAAAGCTCCTTCATCATTCCACTCAAACTCGGCACCCGTAGCCCGAAGTTCGGCTAACATCGATACTCTGGCCACGCACACATGAAACAACGAAGCTCCAGATTTCTGGCTAAGTGCATCTGCTACAACATTGGCCTTCCCTCGATGGTACTCGAAAGTGCAATCGTAGTCGTTGATCAACTCCATCCACCGGCGTTGCCTCATGTTCAAATCCGGCTGCGTCTGCAAGTAAGTGAGACTTTTATGGTCGGTGTAGATCTTACACTGGGCTCCATACAGGTAATTTCTCCAACTCTTCAATGCAAACATAATAGCGGCTAACACCAAATCATGCGTCGGATAGTTGACCTCATGTGGTTTCAGCTGCCTGGAACCATAGGCCACAACTCTACCATGCTGCATCAATACACAGCCAAGCCCCAACTTCGACGCATCACTGTACACTACAAACTCACCGCTATCGTCTGGCAATGTCAGAACCGGTGCAGTAGTCAATCTCTCCTTCAGGAGCAAATAACTCTCCTCACATGCATCGGACCACTCAAACTTGACGCCCTTCTTCGTCAATCTGGTCAGTGGTGTAGTGATCCGAGAGAAATCCTGTACGAACTGTGACGACCTGAACCAGAATCAGTTGTGTATTCTGCACGATTCACGAGATTGGTCATAGTCGCAGTTTTACGATATATATGTGGTTTGTTGATTCTATTTGTGACTATATTTTCGGCCGAGAATTTGAGTTGAGTGTCTTCACGGAAGTTGTAGAGTACGTGATTTCGAGTTCGTGGGCGGTTCCGAAAGATTTTTCCGATTACCGAGGAATATAATACGATTATTTGAATTTTCAGTTTTCGACGAGGTTATCCGATTGTTTCATGTTTATCCGAAACGTGATGGTTATCCATTTCGAATCGTCGATCGACCCGAGGCGCGAGTATAAATATCAGGAATAGTCGTAAAATAGTCGCAAAAACACTGTTTGACGTTGACCGAGCTTTGACTTTCCAAATTGGGAAAGTTGACCGTTGACCCGAGGGGAGAAAGTTTCCCGTTTGGTTTTGCCGGCCGATTTTCATTTTCCGGCCACCTCCGGCCAAGTGAAAGGTATGATTCGCTTCCCATGTGATTTCGAGTTGTTTGGTGTTTGGTTTGGAGAGAATTGGTGGAGTTTTGTTGGAACCCGAATCGGGTTGTGATGCCGGAGTTCGCCGGAGTTGGGAGGTGGTGCTCCGGCGAGTTGTGGGGGTGGATTTGATGAATTTTCAGTTCCCCTAGCCTAGGTAAAGCTTCCTGGGTGGTTTATTTTGGGATTTGATGTGGTTTTGAGGCAACCCGATTAGGTCACCGGAGTTTGAATTCCGAGTTGTTTCGAGGGGAAATTGACATGGTTCCGTCTTGAATTGGACTTCGTGCCAGTTATAAGAATGGATGGACTTGTGATGAGCTTCATTTCTGGAGCTTTCTCGCCATGAAACTTCACCGTTGACGGCGCGCCGCCGCCGCCGCCGGCGGTGAACGGCGGAGCTCCGGCGAGGAGTTGACTTTTTGGTTTTCGATGAAATTAATGTCATTTTTCTCGTTATCGTGCCCTGAATATCGTCCAGAGGTTTTCGGATTGATTTGGGTAGCGGATTTTCAGTCGAGAGTTTTGAGTGGAGATTTCGGGAATTCCGTTAATCATTTTGTACTGCATTGTATATTTCCGGGAACGGTTGGTTTCCGTGGTTAAGTACAGAGTTGTGGGTTATGTTTTTGATCAGTTATGTTTATGAATATTCAGGAGATCGTGATCGAGATCGTGCTTTTGGCGAAGGATCTTCCGTTGGGCCACAAGATTAGCGCGAGTGCGCGTTCTGCTGATCTGTGAGTGGACAATTTCTTTTCACGGATTGTTTGCGAGTCTTTTTACACGTTTTACGAACTTGAGCATGCATACGAGATTTCCATTTACATGAGCATGTGTTATACGATTATGCCTATACCAGTATATATTATGTATATACACTTATATATTGTTTCATGCATTTGCATTGAACTATTTACGATTTGGTTTACACAGAGTACAATCTTAGTATATGTTGTTGTATCGATACACTCACATCCCGGCTGATCCCCGAGGGTGCCTATCTACCAGGGGGGACTGTTTCTTGTGCCGATGTAGTTCCGGGTGGAAACAGATACCCTGACCTGAGGCCTTTCTGGCTAGAATCACGTGTGGGTCTGAGATCCCGTGATTCGGACTGTACTAGCACAGATGTGTCCACGAGCGACCCCATGGGCTTTTATGCATGCTCTGTATGTGTGAGTAGTTAGAGTCTCCCTCGTGTACCTAGACGCGTGAGGAGTTAGAGTCTCCCTCGTGTACCATTTGATTTTTATACATTCGACTCGCATATGTTTTTATAACGTATATATATCATTCGGTGAAAGACATTTATTTTCGTCCACTCACTCTAACGATTTTCATGTCTTTCCCCTAGGCTTTTCGGTTTCCGTGCCCAATTGCGGTTCAGGTTCTGGTGTTTCACGAGGCTAGTGATCTGAGCTACCTGTGTTTTCCAGTAGGTTCTTGTTTCGCCTACTGATGTATATATTCTATATATTTACACTAGAGGTCGCTCTGATACATTCTGATACATGTTTTATACGGATTTTCGTGGATATATTATATATTACAGATATGTTTTCTGTTTATTGATTATGTTATGATATTGAGAAATCCAGATGGGATTGGTGCCCACGGTTTGGATTTTGTGGCATAGGATGAAGTGTTATTTTCTGGGTGCAGGTTAATGAAATTCCGCGTTAGTAGCGTTACTCTGCCGAAATTTTTAATGGTTTTTGTTGGTTCATGTTTTCAGAAGGGGTTCGATTCCGTTTTAGGCAACTGAATCGGGGTTGGGTCCTTTCAGCTTGGTATCAGAGCATTAGGTTGTCAGATTCTGTAGACTCTTGTAGTTGTGACACTTAGGGTATTTGAGTCTGTACAGCATGACTGGAGTGATGACCAGACTGACCAGCGGTACTCATCAATACTTCGGGTGTTGTGTGTTCTCAAATATCTGCGGTTTCATGATTACGTTCTTTCTGCTTGTACCTAATGCATGTCTTGTATCAGTAGGATGCCTCCTCGACGTAGTCCCCGTGTTGATCGGGAAGCGGATCCTGATAAGGATCGCCAAACGCGCGACTTGCTAATGCGAGTGCTGCGTTTGGAAGAGCGTTTTGACCCTGTGGTCAAGGCTCGTACTGTTGGTGCTACTGCATTTTCGGGTTCAGTTGATCCAGAGATATGTGAGGCTTGGGTGGTTCAGGTTGAACGTGTATGTGAGCATTTGCAGTTTACTCCTGAGCAGATGACAGTGGCAGCAGTCGGATTACTTGAGGGTGATGCATACTTTTGGTGGGTTAGCACCGACAGAGTTCCAGCTGATACTCCGTGGACTTTGTTTCGTGATCTATTTATGCGGAGGTACTTTAATCAGGCTACCCAGCAGCACAAATATGAGGAGTTTACGAACTTGAGGCATGGCAGTTTGTCTCTACTTGAGTACCGGGACCGATTTACCCGTTTATCTCGTTTATCTCGTTTTACGCGTGATATGGTGGATACTGAGGAAGCCAAGTGTCGCAGGTTTGAGCTGGGGTTGAATCTGAATATCAAGGCGACTCTGACTACGATGCCTCAGAACAATTTTGATGAGTTTGTCAGTGCAGCACTCCGAGGTAAGGACATAGAGAAGGAGATGCAGCAGAGGTACCAGCCGAGACGGTTTGAGGAAGGTGGACCGAGTCAGGGGCCTTCAAAGAGGCAAAGTTCTGATACTTCCGGTTCAGCTTCATCCTCGGGTAGTGGACCTTATCGACCACCAGCTAGTGCATCAAGACAGAGGCAGAGGTGGAGGAGAGATCGACCGCAGCGACCACAGGCTAGTGGGAGTTCCAGCTGTTCTAGTTATCCTCGGCGTACTGGTGGCACATTTCCTATTCTGAGAGACTATCCATTGTGCAGCCTCTGCAACAGATATCACTTTGGTTCTTGTCAGCGAGGCCCTGTCACTTGTTATCGTTGTGGCCAGATGGGTCACTATTCGAGGGAGTGCCCCCAGTTGTTTGGTACTGATGGACAGGCAGCCCAGAGTTCCAGAGCTGAGCGAGTAGCCACTTCGGGAGATCGACCGGCACAGTTTGCAGGCCAGGGTAGACAGCAGGGACAGTCCCAGCGAGGACGACCAGCCGGACAAGCGAGGGTTCATGCTATGACTCTACGAGAGGGAAGAGCTTCACCGGAGGTCGTTATCGGTACGTTACATGTCTTTGGTATTCCAGTACTTGCATTGTTAGATCCAAGTGCCACACATTCATTCATATCATATAGACTGTCATCGTTAGCTACGGTACCTGCATCTCCACTTTCGGGGTTGTGGAGAGTGTTGTATCCATCAGGGGAGATTACAAGTATCGGTTGGGTTTACAGAGATTGTGAGGTGTTTATTGGAGGCCATGGTTTAGCCGCTGATTTGTTGCTGCTTGATATTGTGGAATTTGATCTGATCTTGGGTATGGACTTCTTGGAGACGCACTGGGCCATGTTTGACTGTCACAAGAAGGAAGTCACGTTTCGATGACCAGGGTTACCCGAGATACTGTTTCGTGGCGAGAAGAACACTTCACTACCGTGTTTAATTTCTGCGATGAGGGCAGATCGGTTGATGAAGAAGGGTTGTGTTGCTTATTTAGCCCATGTTGTGGACACTTCAGTAGCTGTGCCAGACCTTGGTAATATTGAGGTTGTGTCTGAGTTTTCGGATGTGTTTCCAGCGGAGTTACCCGGTATACCCCCTGTGCGGGAAATTGATTTCACTATTGAGTTGTTGCCGGGTACAGGACCGATTTCGCAGACACCGTATCGTATGGCACCAGCGGAGTTGAAGGAGTTGCAGATTCAGCTCTAGGAGTTGCTAGAGAAGCGTTTCATTCGACCGAGTGTTTCTCCGTGGGGTGCTCCAGTGTTGTTTGTGCGGAAAAAGGATGGGTCCATGCGTTTGTGCATCGACTACCGGAAGCTGAATCTGATTACGGTGAAGAACAAGTATCCATTACCGCGGATTGATGATTTGTTTGATCAGCTCAATGGAGCATCAGTCTTTTCGAAGATTGACCTTCGATCCGGATATCACCAGTTGAGAATCCGAGATTCTGATGTGGCCAGGACAGCTTTCAGGTCGCGGTATGGGCATTATGAGTTTTTGGTTATGCCGTTTGGGTTGACCAACGCCCCCGCAACTTTCATGGACTTGATGAATCGGGTGTTCAGACGGTTCTTAGACAAGTTCGTGATTGTATTCATTGACGATATTTTGATCTATTCCAGGAGTGTGGGCCAGCATAAGAAGCATTTGCGAGCAGTGTTGCGGACTTTGCGGGACCATCAGTTGTTCGCGAAGTTTAGCAAGTGTGAGTTCTGGCATGATAGTGTGAAGTTTCTGGGCCACGTGATATCGGCTGAGGGAGTCGGTGTTGATCCTGACAAGATCGAGGGCGTGCTGAACTGGAGTAGACCTACTACTGTACCAGAGATCCAGAGTTTCTTGGGGTTAGCAGGCTATTACCGGCGGTTTGTACAGGATTTCTCCCGGATTGCTACACCATTGACCAGATTGACAAAGAAGGGCGTCAAGTTTGAATGGTCTGATGCGTGCGAAGAGAGTTATTTGCTCCTGAAGGAGAGATTGACTACTGCACCATTTCTGACATTGCTAGATGATAGTGGTGAGTTCGTAGTGTACAGTGATGCGTCGAAGTTGGGGCTTGGCTGTGTGTTGATGCAGCATGGTAGAGTTGTGGCCTATGGTTCCAGGCAGTTGAAATCACATGAGGTCAACTATCCGACGCATGATTTGGAGTTAGCCGCTATCGTGTTAGCGTTGAAGAGTTGGAGACATTACCTGTAGGGAGCTCAGTGTAAGATTTTCACCGACCACAAAAGTCTTACTTACTTGCAGACGCAGCCGGATCTGAACATGAGGCAACGCCGATGGATGGAGTTGATCAACGATTACGATTGCACTTTCGAGTACCATCCAGGGAAGGCCAACGTTGTGGCTGATGCACTTAGCCGGAAGTCTGGAGCCTCGTTGTTTCATAGGTGTGTGGCCAGAGTGTCGATGTTAGCCGAGCTTCGAGCTATGGGTGCTGAGTTCGGGTATGATGATGAGGGAGCTTTGTTGGCCAGTTTTCTGGTTCGACCCGTATTGGTTGATCAGGTGCGTGAGGCTCAGGATTCAGATTCTTACTTGTTGGGCAAGAAGACCATGATACGGAATGGTATGCCTACAAAGTTCCGATTGAGCGACGACAGCACGTTGTTGTTCAGAGGCAGGTTATGTGTACCCAGAGACGAGAGCCTGAAGAAGGAGATTCTGGATGAGGCCCATAGTTCAGCGTATGGGATGCATCCCGGAGGTACGAAGATGTTTCGTACACTTCGAGCGTACTACTGGTGGCGCAACATGAAGCGGGAGATTGCCGCGTACGTGAGTCGATGTTTGATTTGTCAGCAGGTGAAGGCAGAGAGGCAGAAACCTGCAGGGAAACTACAGCCACTTGAGATTCCAGTTTGGAAGTGGGAGCACATTACGGTGGATTTCGTCTATCAGTTGCCGCGTACTTCGGCAGGCAACACTAGCTTTTGGGTTATTGTGGATCGATTGACAAAATCCGCGCACTTTCTTGCACTTCCGGGGAAGATATCAGTGGGCAGATTGGCCAAGTTGTACTTATCAGAGATTGTTCGCTTGCATGGTGTGCTTGTGTCTATTGTTTCTGACCGTGATAGTCAGTTCACCTCTGAGTTTTGGCAGGCATTGCATCGAGCTTTGGCATGAGGTTGCGATTCAGTACAGCCTTTCATCCTCAGACTGACGGTCAGTCCGAACGGACCATCCAGACTCTTGAGGATATGCTGCGATCATGTGTGTTGCAGTTCCGCGGGAATTGGGATCAACAGTTACATTTGATTGAGTTCGCCTACAATAACAGCTATCAGGCCAGTATCGAGATGGCACCGTACAAGGCTCTGTACGGGAAGCAGTGTCGCACTCCGTTGTGTTGAAGTGAGGTGGGCGAGCGTTGGTTTATCGGCCCTGATCTGGTGAAGAGCACTATGGAGGATGTTCAGATTATCCGGGATAGATTGAAGATCGCCCAGGATCGCCAGAAGAGTTATGCAGACGTGAGGAGAAAGAGTTTAGAGTTCGAGATTGGTGATTGGGTATTCCTGAAACTATCTCCGTGGAGAGGAGTTGTGCGTTTCGGGAAGCGTGGCAAGCTTTGACCACGGTACATTGGTCCGTATGAGATTACGGAGAGGGTTGGAGCTGTTGCTTACAGACTTGAGTTGCCAACTGAGATGGCTCGTGTTCATGTTGTCTTCCATGTTTCGATGTTGCGGAAGTACATCTCAGATCCTTCACATGTATTAGCTCCACAGCAGTTGCCGATCAGAGAGGATTTGACGTATGTGGAGGAGCCTGTGTAGATTCTTGATCGTCGTGAGCAGGAGTTGAGACGCCGTGTGATTCCGCTGGTAAAGGTCTTATGGACGATATTCAGTTGAGGAGGCCACCTGGGAGACTGAGCAGCGTATGCGGGAGCAGTATCCTCATCTGTTCACTTGACAGGTACGTAAATTTCGAGGTGGAAATTTTTTTAAGGGGGGTAGATTTGTGACGACCCGAACCAGAATCAGTTGTGTATTCTGCACGATTCACGAGATTGGTCATAGTCGCAGTTTTACGATATATGTGTGGTTTGTTGATTCTATTTGTGACTATATTTTTGGCCGAGAATTTGAGTTGAGTGTCTTCACGGAAGTTGTAGAGTACGTGATTTCGAGTTCGTGGGCGGTTCCGGAAGATTTTTCCGATTACCGAGGAATATAATACGATTATTTGAATTTTTAGTTTTCGACAAGGTTATCAGATTGTTTCGTGTTTATCCGAATCGTGATGGTTATCCATTTCGAATCGTCGATCGACCCGAGGTGCGAGTATAAATATCAGGAATAGTCGTAAAATAGTTGCAAAAACACTGTTTGACGTTGACCGAGCTTTGACTTTCCAAATTGGGAAAGTTGACCGTTGACCGAGGGGAGAAAGTTTCCCGTTTGGTTTTGCCGGCCGATTTTCATTTTTCGGCCACCTCCGGCCAAGTGAAAGGTATGATTCGCTTCCCCATGTGATTTCGAGTTGTTTGGTGTTTGGTTTGGAGAGAATTGGTGGAGTTTTGTTGGAACCCGAATCGGGTTGTGATGTCGGAGTTCGCTGGAGTTGGGAGGTGGTGCTCCGGCGAGTTGTGGGGGTGGATTTGATGGGGTTTCAGTTCCCCTAGCCTAGGTAAGGCTTCCTGGGTGGTTTATTTTGGGATTTGATGTGGTTTTGAGGCAACCCGATTAGGTCACCGGAGTTTGAATTCCGAGTTGTTTCGAGGGGAAATTGACATGGTTCCGGCTTGAATTGGACTTCGTGCCAGTTATAAGAATGGATGGACTTGTGATGAGCTTCATTTCTGGAGCTTCCTCGCCGTGAAACTTCATCGTTGACGGCGCGCCGCCGCCGCCGGCGGCGGTGAACGGCGGAGCTCCGGCGAGGGGTTGACTTTTTGGTTTTCGATGAAATTAATGTCATTTTTCTCGTTATCGCGCCCTGAATATCGTCCAGAGGTTTTCGGATTGATTTGGGTAGCGAATTTTCGGTCGAGGGTTTTGAGTGGAGATTTCGGGAATTCCGTTAATCATTTTGTACTGCATTGTATATTTCCGGGAACTGTTGGTTTCCGTGGTTAAGTACAGAGTTGTGGGTTATATATTTGATCAGTTATGTTTATGAATATTCAGGAGATCGTGATCGAGATCGTGCTTCTGGGGAGGGATCTTCCGCCGGGCCACAAGATTAGCGTGAGTGCGCGTTTTGCTGATCTGTGAGTGGACAATTTCTTTTCACGGATTGTTTGCGAGTCTTTATACACGTTTTACGAACTTGAGCATGCATACGAGATTTCCATTTACATGAGCATGTGTTATACGATTATGCCTATACCAGTATATATTATGTATATACACTTACATATTGTTTCATGCATTTGCATTGAACTATTTACGATTTGGTTTACACAGAGTACAGTCTTAGTATATGTTGTTGTATCAATACACTCGCATCCTGGCTGATCCCCGAGGGTGCCTATTTACCAGGGGGGACTGTTTCTTGTGCCGATGTAGTTCCGGGTGGAAACAGATACCCTGACCTGAGGCCTTTCTGGCTAGAATCACGTGTGGGTCTGAGATCCCGTGATTCGGACTGTACTAGCACGGATGTGTCCACGAGCGACCCCGTGGGATTTTATGTATGCTCTGTATGCGTGAGGAGTTAGAGTCTCCCTCGTGTACCCGGACGCGTGAGGAGTTAGAGTCTCCCTCGTGTACCATTTGATTTTTATACATTTGACTCGCATATGTTTTTATAACGTATATATATCATTCGGTGAAAGACATTTATTTTCGTCCACTCACTCTAACGATTTTCATGTCTTTCCCTTGGGCTTTTCTGTTTCCGTGCCCAGTTGCAGTTCAGGTTCTGGTGTTTCACGTCGCGGTTGGAGGCTAGTGATCTGAGATACCTGTGTTTTCCAGTAGGTTCTTATTTCGCCTACTGATGTATATTGTATATATTTACACTAGAGGTCGCTCTGATACATTCTGATACATGTTTTATGCGGATTTTCTCATATATATATATATATATACTACAGTATGTTTACTGTTTTTTATTTATGATATGATGTTGAGAAATCCGGATGGGATTGGTGCCCACAGTTTGGCTTTTGTGGCATAGGACGAAGTGTTATTTTCAGGGTGCAGGTTTATGCAATTCCACGTTAGTAACGAAACTCTGCCGAAATTTTGAATGGTTTTTGTTGGTTCGTATTTTCAGAAGGGGTTCGATTCCGGTTTAGGTAACTGAATCGGGGTTTGGTCCTTTCACTAACCGCTGGTAATAACCTGCTAAACCCAAGAAACTCCGAATCTCCGGTACAGTAGTAG
Source organism: Geum urbanum (assembly GCA_946800695.1). Taxonomy (NCBI): domain Eukaryota; kingdom Viridiplantae; phylum Streptophyta; class Magnoliopsida; order Rosales; family Rosaceae; genus Geum; species Geum urbanum. Next base: position 20,970,354 of record OX327002.1, read on the forward strand.
GTCTGCTCCAGTTCAGCACGGCCTCGATCTTGTCAGGATCAACACTGACTCCCTCAGCCGATATCACGTGGCCCAGAAACTTCACACTATCCAACCAAAACTCGCACTTGCTAAACTTCGTGAACAACTGATGGTCTCGCAAAGTCCGCAACACCGCTCGCAAATGCTTCTTATGCTGGCCCACACTCCTGGAATAGATCAAAATATCATCGATGAATACAATCACAAACTTGTCCAGAAACCGTCTGAACACCCGATTCATCAAGTCCATAAAAGCAGCGGGGGCGTTGGTCAATCCAAACGGCATAACCAAAAACTCGTAATGCCCATACCGCGACCTGAAAGCTGTCTTGGCCACATCCGAGTCCAGAATCCTCAACTGGTGATATCTGGATCGAAGGTCAATCTTCGAAAAGACTGATGCTCCCTTAAGCTGATCGAACAAATCATCAATCCGGGGCAACGGATACTTGTTCTTCACTGTAACCTGATTCAGCTTTCGGTAGTCAATGCACAACCGCATAGATCCATCCTTCTTCCGCACAAATAACACCGGGGCACCCCATGGCGATACACTGGATCGAATGAAACCCTTCTCTAGCAACTCCAGGAGTTGAATCTGTAACTCTTTCAACTCCGCTGGCGCCATACGATAAGGGGTCTGTGAAATCGGTCATGTACCCGGCAACAACTCAATAGTGAAATCAATCTCCCGCACAGGGGGTATACCAGGTAACTCTGCTGGAAACACATCCGGGAACTCGGAAACAACATCAATACTACCAAGATCCGACACAGCTGCTGTAGTGTCGACCACATGAGCTAAGAAAGCAACACAACCCTTCTTCATCAACCGATCCGCCCTCATCGCGGAAATCAGACACGGTAGTGAAGTATTCTTCTCGCCGCGGAACAGTATCTCGGGAAAGCCTGGTCGTCGAAACGCGACCTCCTTCTTGTGACAGTCAAACATGGCCCAGTGCGTCTCCAAGAAGTCCATACCCAAGATCAGATCAAAATCAAAGATATCAAGCAACAACAAGTCTGCAGCTAATCCATGGCCTCCAATAAACACCTCACAGTCTCTGTATACCCAACCGATACTCACAATCTCACCTGACGGATATAACACTCTCCACAGCCCCGGAAGTGGAGATACAGGTACCGTAGCTAATGATGATAGTCTATATGACATGAATGAATGCGTGGCACCTGGATCTAACAAAGCAAGTACTGGAATACTAAAGGCATGTAACGTACCGATAACGACCTCTGGTGAAGCTCGGTCATCTCGTAGAGTCATCGCATGAACCCTTGCCTGCCCGGCTGGTCGTCCACGCTGAGGCTGTCCCTACTGCCTGCCCTGGCCCATAAACTGTGCTAGTCGAACTCCCGAAGTGGCACCTCGCTCAGCTCCGGAACTCTGGGCCGCCTGCCCATCAACATCATCAAACTGGTAACACTCCCTCGCGTAGTGACCCACCTGGCCACAGCGGAAACAAGTGACAGGACCTCGCTGACATTGACCAACATGATGTCTACTGCAGAGACTACACAACGGGTACTCCCTTGGTACAGCAAAAGTCTCACCAGTACGCCGAGGATAACTGGAACCACTGGAACCCCCACTAGCCTGTGGTCGCTGCGGTCGATCTCTCCTCCATCTCAATCTCTATCTCGGTACACCAACTGGTGGGCGATAAGATCCACTGCCAGAGGATGAAGCCGAACCGGAAGTATCAGAACTCTGCCTCTTTGAAGGCCCCTGACTCGGTCCACCCTCCTCAAACCGTCTCGGCTGGTACCTCTGATGCCTCTCCTTCTCGATGTCCTCACCTCGGAGTGCTGCACTGACAAACTCATCAAATTGTTCCGAGGTATCGTAGTCAGAGTCCCTTTGATATTCAAGCTCAAACCCAGCTCAAATCTGCGACACTTGGCTTCCTCAGTAGCCACCATATCACGCGCAAAACGAGATAAGCGGGTAAACCTATCCCGGTACTCAAGCACAGACATACTTCCCTGTCTCAAGTTCGTAAACTCCTCATACTTGCGCTGCTGGGTAGCCTGATTGAAGTATCTCCGCATAAACAAATCTCGGAACAAAGTCCACGGAGTATCAACTGGAACTCTGTCGGTGCTAACCCACCAAAAGTATGCATCAGACTCAAGTAATCCGACTGCTGCCACTGTCATCTACTCAGGAGTAAACCGCAGACGCTCACATACACGTTCAACCTGAACCACCCATGCCTCACATATCTCTAGATCAGCTGAACCCGAAAACACAGTAGCACCAGCAGTACGAGCTTTGACCACAGGGTCAAAACGCTCTTCCAAACGCAGCACTTGCATCAGCAAGTCGTGCGTCTCGCGATCCTCATCAGGATCCGCTTCCCGATAAACATTGGGACCACGTCGAGGAGGCATCCTACTGATACAAAACAAGCATTAGGTACAAGCAGAAAGAACGTAATCATGAGACCGCAGATATTTGAGAACACACAACACCCGAAGTATTGATGAGTACCGCTGGCCAGTCGGGTCATCACTCCAGTCATGCTGTACAAACTCAAATACCCTAAGCGTCACAACTAGAAGAGTCTACATAATCTGACAATGTAATGCTCTGATACCAAGCTGAAAGAACCCAACCCCGATTCAGTTGCCTAAAACGGAATCGAACCCCTTCTGAAAACATGAACCAACAAAAACCATTAAAAATTTCGGCAGAGTAACGCTACTGACGCGAAATTTCATTAACCTGCACCCAGAAAATAACACTTCATCCTATGCCACAAAAGCCAAACCGTGGGCATCAATCCCATCCGGATTTCTCAATATCATAACATAATCAATAAACAGAAAACATATCTGTAATATATAATATATCCACGAAAATCCGTATAAAACATGTATCAGAACGTATCATAGCGACCTCTAGTGTAAATATATACAATATATACATCAGTAGGCGAAACAAGAACCTACTGGAAAACACAGGTAGCTTGAATCACTAGCCTTCAACCGCGACGTGAGACACCAGAATCCGAACTGCAAACTGGGCACGGAAACCGAAAAGCCCAGGGGAAAGGCAAATAAAACGTTAGAGTGAGTGGACGAAAATTAACATATGCCTTTCACCAGTTTATATACATAATCAATATAAAACAATGCGAGTTCGGAAAGTATATATATGGAGGTTGTCAGGCGAATCTCTCAAGCCCGACGTCAGGTGAATCGCTCAAACCCGACGGTGATAGGCCAGGGGAATCTCTCAACCCCGGCGGCATATAGGGGAATCTCTCAACCCTGCCCAGAGGAATCTCTCAACTCTGGCGGACTACCGGTCATCAGCCGAGTAGCCGAAGCATCGATGCATTAATGCCATCACCAATAAATATAAAACAATACCTCCAAAAATAACATATAACTCAACATCGTATAAAGTAAATATGAAAAATCACAATAAATCACGAACTAGCAAACAACTGTGAAAATATAAACGTGTCCACTCACAGATCAGCAAGCGCGCACTCGCTCTAATCTCGTGGCCCGGCGGAAGATCCCTCGCCCGAAACACGATCTCGATCTCCTGAATAATCATAAAACATAACTGATCAAAATCATAGCCCACATCTCTGTACTTAACCACGGAAACCAACCGTTCCCGGAAACATATTAAACTGTATAAAATAACCGACTGAATTTATGAAATCTCCACTCGAAACCTTCGACTGAAAATCTGATACCCAAATCAATACGAAAACCTCAAGACGATAATCAGGGCGCGATTACGAGAAAAATGACATTAAAAACACCAAAATCTGAAAAGTCAACGGTCTCGCCGAAGCGCCGTCGCCGGTGGCGGCGCGCCGTCAACGGAGACTTTCTCCGACGAGGAAGCTCCAGATTTGAAGATATCCTCAAGCCCAATCACTTTTACAACTACAACAAAGTCCAATTCAAAGCCTAGCACCTCCAATTCAGCTCGAAACCGAACGGAATCAATATTCCGGCAACCGATTCGGGTTCACCGGAAAACTCAACCAAACCCAAATTAAAACATAGGGGAAGCATCCCTGGGGTTAGGGGAGTCGAAACCCTCACCCCCAACCACCGTGGCTCGCCTGAAAGCCACCCCCTGTCACCGGCGATAATCTGAAACCTAACCCGATTCGAACCTCACCAAATCTCCATCAAATTTCACAATTCCAAATGTAAAACAGTTAAGAAACTCAAGGGAAAATGAACCATACCCTCAACAAGGCCGGAGATGGACGGAAAACTCAAGTCGGCCGGTGAAACAAAACGGGAAAGTTTTCCTCCCTCGGTCAACGGTCAAACTTCCAAAAATGGAAAGTCAACTCTGGTCAACTCCCAAACAGTGATTTGCGACTCTTTCTCGACTATTTTCGATATTTATACTTGCGCCTCGGGTCGATCGATGGTCCAAAACGAATAACCAATATGATTCGGATAAACACGAAACAAACGGATAAACTCGTCGATAATCCGAAACTTCAAATAATCATATTATATTCCTCAGTTATCGGAAAAATCATCCGAAACCGCTCACGAGCTCGAAATCACGTGCTCTACAACTTCCGTGAAGAAACTCAATTCAAATTCTTAGCCGAAAATTAAGTCGCGAACTAAATCAGCAATTCACACAATTAACGACTAATCGCGATTAAACTTAATCTCGTGAATCGTACTAGTTACTCTACTGATTCTGGTTCGGGTCGTCACACCCTATAAAATAGTAATTCTCTCTATCTCTATCTAGACTACATCATATTTGACTAGAACAAGACACACACCAAAAGCTATGGAGAATAAATCTCCTTGAACAATTTAGAAATAATAAAATGGTTATAGTTAGAAATATTTGACATATATAGAAGGCCTCATTTAGAAATATAACTTATTTGATGTTAAGAATCACTACCAGAAAAACGCACTTAGGCGACAAAACCTTAATGGTTTTGTTGCTTGAGTACGACTTAGACGACGAAACAGTATTTCGTCGTCTAAGCCAAAAAATTCATTGTCTGAGAAACACTTAGATGATGAAACAAAAAGCGTCGCCTAAGATAAAAAAAAACTTCATTTAAGTAACACTTAGACGACAAAACAAAAAACGTCGTCTAAGAGAGAGAAAATTCGTCGTCTAAGAAACCCTTAGACGATAAAATCCAAAATAGTCGCTGTGACAACCCGGACCGGAATGGGTATAGTATGTGGCTTAATCTGCGAGTTTCTCGAGTAATTAAGGTTTATCGTAATTAATCATCTAAGCAGTTTTGATCACGACTTAATTTTCGGACACGAATTTGATTTGGGTTTGTTCGTGGAAAATGTAGAGAATTTGATTTCGAGTTGTGGGAGCTTTCCAAGGATTTTTCGGATAATCGAGGAATATAAAATGAATATTTGAAATTATCGTCGAGTTAGTCGTGTTTATCCGTTCGAGTTTGAGTTATTCGAATTGTGGATAGAGCCGAGTCACGACGTATAAATAGACGAATAGTCGTAAAGTTATCGAAAAAGTGTGAAAATGGGCTGATTGACCGAGTTGATTATTCTGGACCAAGTTGACCGAGTCAACCCGTGGCTGACTCAGTGAGTCCGTGACTCGCCGTCGAGATGGTCGCTAGAGTACGGCGTGGTTGCCGGAAAGGAAGGTAAGGTTTTGAAGCTTGTTGTTTGGGCTTTCGATTGATGTATATATGGTCTGTTTTGGTGGTGGTTTGCTTGGTCAATTTTGTTGGTGAAACTCGCCGGAATCGGGTTTAATGGTGGAGTGTTTTCCGGCAGCTTTTCGAGGGGGATTTTAGGTGGAAATGGTCGGGTTTGAGATTGGGATGAAGTCCCTTGAAGATGGGAGGCCGATGTGGTCTCACGGTGAGGATTTCGCCGGAGAAATTTTTCGGCCGGTTTGAATTTTGGTGACTTTCGAGCAGATTTCCAGCCACAGTGGTGGCTGGACGGTAGTGATCCTTTGGGGAAAAAGGCTTGGGTTGAACAGAGGAAGATTTTGGGGTCTTGGTCGCCGGGAAATTCCTCCGGTGACGGCGCGCCGCCGCCGGCAGCGACAGTCAACGGCGAAGCGTTGACTTTTTGGAATTTGACAAGTTTTATGCCTTTTTGCTCGTAATCGCACCCCGATCGTAGCCTTGAAGTTTTCGAGTGGATTTGAGTAGTGGATTTTAAGTCGAGAGTTTATGAGGAGTATTTGGGGGTTTTCGACGATTATTTTGTATCTGAGTTATATGTTTCCGGAAATGGTTGGTTTCCGAGGTGTGGTACAGAGTAATGAATTGTGATTTTGATTAGTTATATTTTTGTGATTATTCAGGGGATCGAGATCGTACATTGGGCGAGGGATCTTCTGCCGGATCTCAGGATTAGCGTGTTTGCGTGCTGTGCCAATCTGTGAGTGCACCTTTATTTACACTGTCGTAGCGAGTTCTTGATTTCAGTATTTATTTTCAGTACAGTATTAGATTATTTATTGTTTTAGAGGTATTGTTTTATGTTTTATGGTGATGGCATTTACTTAGCATCGATGCCTTAGCTACTCGGCTGATCACCGGTAGTCCAGTTCCAGGGTTGAGAGATTCCCCTGATGTGCCCACTAAGCTTGAGAGATTCGCCTAGTCTATCACTGTCGGGCTTGAGAGATTCGCCTGACCGTCGAGCTTGAAAGATTCGCTCGACACCTCCATTTATTTTAAGAACTCACATTATTTTTATGTTATATAAATGGTGAAAGGCATATGATTATTTTCGTCCACTCACTCTAACGATTTTATTTGCCTTTCCCCTGGGCTTTTCGGTTTCCGTGCCCAGTTTGCAGTTCGGATTCTGGTATCGCACGTCGCAGTCGGAAGCTTAGTATTCGAACTACCTTTCTTTTTCAGTAGGTTTCTTGTTTAGCCTACTGCTGTGTATTTATGTATATATATGCTAGAAGTCGCTCTGAATACTCCAATGTTCATATTTTCAGATGATTTTCTCGGATTTCTGTAAAGATTACAGTTTTTGCTTATTGTTTTATATTATGATATGATTTTGAGAAATCCGGATGGGATTGGTGCCCACGGTTTAGCTTTTGTGACATAGGATGAAGTGTGTTTTTCGGGTGCAGGTTAATGGTAATTCCACGATATAGTGAAACTCTACCGAAATTTCTATGGTTTTTGCAAGTTCGTGTTTTCAGAAATGGTTCGATTCCAATTTAGGAAACTAAATCAGGGTTGGGTCCTTTCAGCTTGGTATCAGAGCATTAGGTTTCAGGTTCTGTAGACTTCTGTAGTTGTGATACTAAGGATATTTGAGTATGTACAGCATGTCTGCAACGATGACCCGACTGGCCTCATCAATGCTTCGGGTGTTGTATATTTTCAAATGTCTGGAGTTTCATGATTACGTTCCTTGTGCCTTGTGACTAATTCTTTTCTCTCATCATTAGGATGCCTCCTAGATGTGGTCCCCGTGTCAATAGGGATGTGGATCCTGATGAGGATGTCTGGAGGAGCGTTTTGACCCTGTGGTCAAAGCTCAAACTCCTGGAGCGACTGTTTTCTCGGGTTCAGCTGATCCAGAGATATGTGAGGCATGGTTGGTTCAGGTTGAATGAGTTTGTGAGCATCTGCGTTTCACTCCTGAGCAGATGACAGTGGCAGCAGTTGGTTTACTTAAGTCTGATGCTTACTTCTGGTGGGTTAGCACTGATAGAGTTCCGGTTGATACTCCATGGACATTGTTCAGGGATTTGTTTATGCGGAGATATTTCAACCAGGCTACATAGCAGCGGAAGTATGAGAAGTTCACTAACTTGAGACAGCGTAGCATGTCAGTACTTGAGTACCGGGACAGATTTACTCGCTTATCTCGGTTTGCTCGTGACATGGTGGCCTCAGGGGAAGCCAAGTGTCAGAGATTTGAGTTGGGCTTGAACCTAAACATCAAGGGAACATTGACTAAGATGCCTCAGAACAACTTTGACAAGTTTATGAGTGCTACAATTCGAGGCGAGGACATAGAGAAGGAAAGGCAGATGAGATTCCAGTCTCGACGATTTGAGGAGGGTGGACTGAGTCAGAGACCTTCCAAGAGGCTGAGTTCTGACACATCCGGATCGGCATCATCATCTGGCAGTGAACCATATAAACCACCAGTTAGTACGGCTAGACAGAGACAGAGATGGAGGAGGGATCGACCACAGAGACCACAGTCTAGTGGGAGTTCTGGCGGATCCAGTTATCCTCGACGTACCGGTGGCACTTTTGCTGTACTGAGGGAGTATCCATTGTGCAACCTTTGCAACAGGCATCATTTTGGTCCTTGTCAGTGAGGCCCTACCATTTTCTATAGTTGTGGCCAAAAGGGTCACTATGCGAGGGAATGTTTCCAGCCTGCTGGTGTTGGGGGACAGGCAGCTCAGAGTTCAGGAGGAGACCGAAGTACCACTTCTGGGGCTCGACCAGTACAGTCTTCTGGGCAGGGCGGACAGCAGAGTCACCCTCAGCATGGACGACCAGCTGGACAGGCAATGGTTCATGCTATGTCATTGTGTGAGGACAGAGCTTCACCGGAGGTTGTTATTGGTACGTTGCATGTTTTTGGCTATCCAGTACTTACTTTGGTAGATCCAGGTGCTACGCATTCATTCATATCATATAGATTGTCATCTTTAGCTACTATTCCTGCATCTCCACTTTCAGGGTTGTGGAGAGTGTTGTATCCGTCCGGTGAGGTTGTAAGTATTGGTTGGGTATATAGGGATTGTGAAATCTTTGTTGGAGGTTATGGGTTAGCCGCGAATTTGTTACTGCTGGATATTGTCGATTTTGATGTGATTTTGGGTATGGACTTCTTGGAGACACATTGGGCTATGTTTGATTGGCACAAGAAGGAGGTTGTGTTTCGACATCCAGGTTTTTCAGAGATACTGTTTCGCGGTGAGAAGAATACTTCAGTGCCATCTGTGATTTCAGGGATGAAGGTCGAGCAGATGATGAAGAAGGAGTGTGTTGCATATTTAGCTAATGTTGTGGATACTACGGCTGCTGTACCAGACCTTGGTGATATTGAGGTGGTTTTCGAGTTTTCATATGTGTTTCCGGAGGAGTTACCGGGTATTCCTCCAGTTCGGGAAATTGATTTCACCATTGAGCTTTTACCATGCACTGGACCTATATCTCAGGCACCTTATCGTATGGCGCCAGCGGAGTTGAAGGAGCTACAGATTCAACTTCAAGAGTTGCTGGAGAAAGGTTTCATATGACCCAGTGTATCACTGTTGGGTGCTCCTGTACTATTTGTACGGAAGAATGATGGTTCCATGCGGTTGTGTATTGATTACCGGAAGCTGAACCAAGTCACCGTGAAGAACAAGTATCTGTTGCCACGGATTGATGACTTGTTTGATCAGCTCAAGGGAGCTTCAGTCTTTTTGAAGATTGATCTCAGGTCTGAATACCATCAGTTGAGGATTAGAGAGTCAGATGTGGCCAGGACAACTTTCAGATCACGATATGGGCATTATGAGTTCTTGGTTATGTCGTTTGGGTTGACCAATGCCCCCGCAGCTTTCATGGACTTGATGAATAGAGTGTTCAGACGATTCCTGGACAAGTTTGTGATCGTGTTCATCGACGACATTCTGATTTATTCCAGGAGTGTGGGCCAGCACAAGAAGCATTTGCAAGCTGTTTTGCGAACTTTGCGAGATAATAAGCTGTTTGCGAAGTTCAACAAGTGTGAGTTTTGGTTGAATAGTATGAAGTTTTTGGGTCACGTGATATCTGCTGAGGGAGTCAACGTGGATCCTAACAAGATTAAATCCATGTTGAATTGGAGTAGACCTACCACCATACCAGAGATCAAGAGTTTCTTAGGTTTGGCAGGTTATTATCGGCGCTTTGTGCAGGATTTTTCACAGATTGCCACTCCACTTACCAGATTGACGAAGAAAGGTGTCAAGTTCGAGTGGTCCGATGCATGTGAGCAGAGTTACTTGCTCTTGAAGCAAAAGTTGACTACTGCACCGGTTCTGACTCTACCTGACGACAGTGGAGAGTTTGTGATTTGCAGCGATGCATCAAAATTGGGACTTGGTTGTGTTTTGATGCAGCATGGCAAAGTGGTGGCTTACGGTTCTAGGCAGCTGAAACCACATGAAGTCAACTATCCTACGCATGATAGATACATCCTAAAAATGGAATATGAGGCTCGATCTCAGGGCCAGGAAACTCATAACGGAAACTGCCCATTGTTTTCTTGATCCTTATAGACACATCATTTGATGGGAAGGCCTAAACTGAATACGAATTTTTTTTCTATTTTTTTCTTTCTTTCTGGTCTTGGGGCTTAACTTTTCACATTTTTTTTTTCTTCTCTTCAATATTCTCTTCAATAGATACATCCTAAAAATGGAATATAAGGCTCAATCTCAGGGCCAGGAAACTCATAACGGAAACTGTCCATTGTTTTCTTGATCCTTATAGACACATCATTTGATGGGAAGGCCTAAACTGAATACGAATACCATTCCATCTTCGTTGCTGAAAGACTAAATGAAGAATTCTTGAATAGAGAAAAGTCCTACAACATAAGATTAATGATGGTAGCTTCTATTTGTAATGTGCATATTAATTTTATCATGGATGCATTTTCTATAAAAAGAACATATAGTAAGAAATTGTACATACATACACTCCAAGAAAAATGCTCTTAGACGACGGAACCTTTAAATAGACTTAAGACGATTGTAATAATTTGTGTCGTCTTAAGAAATTTTTCGTCGTCTAAGGCACAGTTAGACGATGGACATACATTTCCGTCATCCAAGTGGTCAATGAGACGTCGGACCGACACGTCGTCGTCTATGTGAGCACTTAGACGACGGCGTGTTGGTCCGTCGTCTCATTAACCACTTGGACGACGAAAACTAGGCTCAGTCCGTCATCTAAGTGGTCACTAAGACGACGTACCGATGCTGCGTCATCTAAGAGATGCATTATATATTATCCATGCCAGACTCTCTTCCTCTCCGCCCGCTATACACAGATCACAAGAGTCTCACCTATTTGCGCACGCAGCCAGACTTGAATATGAGATAGCACAGATGGATGGAGTTGATCAATAATTATGATTGCACCTTTGAGTATCATCCAGGGAAGGCTAATGCCGTTGCTGATGCACTCAGTCGAAAATCGGGAGCTTCGTTGTTTCATGTATGTGCGACCAGAGTTTCCATGTTAGCAGAGTTGCAGGCTACGGGAGCTGATTTCGAGTGGGATGATGATGGAGCCTTGTTGGCTAGCTTCCAGGTTCGACCGGTATTGGTTGATCAGGTTCGTGAAGCTCAGGATGCGGATTCCTATCTGTTGGACAAGAAGACCATGACTCGGAATGGTGTGCCAACAGAGTTCCGGTTGAGTGATGATGGTACATTGCTATTCAGAGGCAGATTATGTGTACCCAGAGACGAGGGTTTGAAGAAAGAGATTTTAGACGAAGCTCATTGTTCTGCTTACGCGATGCATCCCGGCGGTACGAAGATGTTTCGTACACTTCGAGCTTATTACTGGTGGCGAAATATGAAGAGGGAGATTGCCGCATATGTGAGCAGGTGTCTTATTTGTCAGCAGGTTAAAGTAGAGAGACAGAAGCCTTCGGGAAAGTTACAGCCCTTGGAGATTCCGGTTTGGAAGTGGGAACACATCACCATGGAGTTCGTGTATCAGTTACCGCATACTTCGGCTAGTAATACTGGTATTTGGGTCATTGTGGACCGATTGACAAAATCAGCTCATTTCCTTGCACTTCCAGGGAAGATTTCTGTGGGCAGGTTAGCAAAGCTGTATTTGGCGGAGATCGTTCATTTGCATGGTGTGCCTATATCCATTATTTCTAACCGAGACAGTCAGTTTACTTCAAAGTTCTGGCAGGCATTGCAGCGAGCGTTGGGTACCATATTGCATTTCAGTACAGTTTTTCATCCTCAGACTGATGGGCAATCTGAGAGGATTATTCTGACCCTCGAGGATATGTTGCAGTCTTGTGTTTTGCAGTTTAGAGGGAATTGGGACCAGCAACTGCATTTGATCGAGTTTGCTTACAACAACAGTTATCAGGCCAGTATTGATATGGCACCGTATGAGGCTCTTTACGAGAGGCAGTGCCGTACTCCATTGTGTTCGAGTGAGGTAGGCGAGTGATGGCTTATTGGACCTGATCTGGTGAAGAGCACCACAGAGGATGTTCAGATTATCAGAGACAGATTGAAGATTGCCCAGGATCGCCAAAAGAGTTATGCAGACGTGAGAAGAAAGAATCTCGAGTTCAAGGTGGGCGATTGGGTCTTCCTGAAATTGTCTCCTTGGCAAGGAGTTGTTCGTTTTGGGAAGCGTGGTAAGCTTCGACCACGGTATATCGATCCATATGAGATCACGGAGAGGGTTGGTGCCGTGGCTTACATATTAGAGTTACCTCCGGAGATGGCAAGGGTGCACGATGTTTTTCATGTTTCGATGTTGCGGAAATACATTCCAGATCCATCACATGTTTTGGCACCACATCAGCTTCCTATTCGGGAAGATTTGACATATGTGGCGGAACCAGTACAGATTCTCGATCGACGTGAGCAGGAGTTGAGGCACAGAGTCATACTGCTTGTGAAGGACTTATGGCAGAACCATTTAGTTGAGGAAGCCACCTGGGAGACTGAGCACTATATGCGGGAGCAGTATCCTCATCTGTTCACTTAGCAGTTACGTAAATTTCGAGGTCGAAATTTTTCTAAGGGGATAGATTTGTCACGACCCGGACCGGAATGGGTATAGTATGTGGTCTAATCTGCGAGTTTCACGAGTAATTAAGGTTTATCGTAATTAATCGGCTAAGCGGTTTTGATCACGACTTAATTTTAGGACACGAATTTGATTTGAGTTTGTTCGTGGAAAATGTAGAGAATTTGATTTCGAGTTCGTGGGAGCTTTCAGAGGATTTTTCGGATAACCGAGGAATATAAAATGAATATTTGAAATTATCGTCGAGTTAGTCATGTTTATCTATTCGAGTTTGAGTTATTTGAATTGTGGATAGTGCCGAGTCGCGACGTATCAATAGCCGAATAGTCGTAAAGTTAACAAAAAAGTGCGAAAATGGGCTGTTTGACCGAGTTGATTGTTCTTGACCGAGTTGACCGAGTCAACCCATGGCTGACTCAGTGAGTCCGTGACTCGCCGTCGAGAGGGTCCCCGGAATACGGCGCGGTTGCCGGAAACGAAGGTAAGGTTTTGAAGCTTGTTGTTTTGGCTTTCGATTGATGTATATATGGTCTGTTTTGGTGGTGGTTTGCTTGGTCAATTTTGTTGGTGGAACTCGCCGGAATCGGGTTTAATGGTGGAGTATTTTCCAGCGGCTTTTCGAGGGGGATTTTAGGTGGAAATGGTTAGGTTTGTGCTTGGGATGAAGTCCCTTGAAGATGGGAGGTCGAGGTGGTCTCACGGTGCAGGATTTCGCCGGAGAAATTTTCCGGCCGGTTTGAATTTTGGTAACTTTCGAGCAGATTTCCGGCCACGGTGGTGACTGGACGGTGGTGATCCTTTGGGAAAAAGGCTTGGCTTGAAGAGAGGAAGATTTTGGGGTCTTGGTCGCCGGAAAATTCCTCCTGTGACGGCGCGCCGCCGGCGGAGCTCCGGCGAAGCGTTGACTTTTTGGAATTTGACCAGTTTTATACCGTTTTGCTCGTAATCGCGCCCCGATCGTAGCCTTGAGGTTTTTGAGTGGATTTTAAGTCCAGAGTTTATGAGGAGTATTTGGGGGTTTTCAACGATTATTTTGTATCCGAGTTATATGTTTCCGGAAATGGTTGGTTTCCGAGGTGTGGTACAGAGTAATGAATTGTGATTTTGATCAGTTATATTTTTGTGATTATTCAGGGGATCGAAATCGTACAATGGGCGAGGGATCTTCTGCCGGATCTCATGATTAGCGCGTTTGCGCGCTGTGCCTATCTGTGAGTGCACCTTTATTTACACTGTCGTAGCGAGTTCTTGATTTCAGTATTTATTTCCAGTACAGTATTGAGATTATTTATTGTTTTGGAGGTGTTGTTTTATGTTTTATGGTGATGGCATTTACTTAGCATCGATCCATGGGATTGGTGAAAGGACCCAACCCCGATTTAGTTGCCTAAATCAGAATCGAACCCCTTCTGAAAACGTGAACCAACAAAAACCATTCAAAATTTCGGCAGAGTAACATTACTAACGCGGAATTGCATTAACCTGCACCCTGAAAATAACACTTCATCCTATTCCACAAAAGCCAAACCGTGGGCACCAATCACATCCGGATTTCTCAATATCATATCATAAACAATAAACAGTAAAGAAGACTGTAATATATAGTATATCCGAGAAAATCCGTATAAAACATGTATCAGAATGTATCAGAGCGACCTCAAGTGTAAATATATACAATATACACATCAGTAGGCGAAACAAGAACCTACTGGAAAACACAGGTAGCTCGGATCACTAGCCTCCGACTGCGACGTGCAACACCAGAACCTGAACTGCAAACTGGGCACGAAAACTGAAAAGCCCAGGGGAAAGACATGAAAACTGTTATAGTGAGTGGACGAAAATAAATGTCTTTCGCCAGATGATATATGTTATAAAAACATATGCGAGTCAGAATATATATAAATCAAGTGGTACACGAGGAGACGCTGACTCCAACTCGCGTACAGAGCATGCATGGAAAATCTCACGGGGTCACTCATGGACACATCCGTGCTAGTACAGTCCGAATCACGGGATCCCAGACCCACACATGATTCTAGCCAGAAAGGCATTGGTTCAGGGGTACTGCCCCTCGCCGGTCAGGTTGGGGTACTAACCCTCCTGGTAGGAATCAATCGGGGATCAGCCGAGATGCAGGTGTATCGATACAACAACGTGAACTGAGACTGTACTCTGTGTAAATCAAATCATAAATAGTTCGATGCAAATGCATGAAATAATATATAAATGCATATACGTATTGTATACTGGTATAGGCACAATCGTATAACACATGCTCATATAAAACATAATCTTATATGCATGCTCATGCTCGTAAAACGTATGTAATGACTCGCGATTGACAGTGAAAAGAAGTTGTCCACTCACATGTGAGCGAAACGCGCACTCGCGCTAATCTCGTGGCCCGGCGGAAGATCCCCCGCCCGAAGCACGATCACGATCTCGATCCCCTGAATAATCATAAAACATAACTGATCAAAATCATAGCCCACAACTCTGTACTTAACCACGGAAACCAACCGTTCCCGGAAACATATTAAACTGTATAAACAATCAACTGAATTTCTGAAATCTCCACTCGAAACCTTCGACTGAAAATCCGATACCCAAATCAATACGAAAACCTCAAGGCGATAATCAGGGCGCGATTACGAGAAAAATGACATTAAAATCATCGAAAATTGAAAAGTCAACCATCTCGCCGGAGCGCCGCCGTTGACCGCCGCCACCGGCGGCGGCCCGCCGTCAACGGAGAGTTCCTCCGGCGAGGAAGCTCAAGATTTCAAGATCACATCAAGCCCAACCTTTTTCTCAACTACCACAAAGTTCAAATCTCACCGGAACCTTACCAATTCAGCTCGAAACCGAAATGAATTCAAACTCCGGCAACCACCACGGGTTCACCGG
Source organism: Geum urbanum (assembly GCA_946800695.1). NCBI lineage: Eukaryota > Viridiplantae > Streptophyta > Magnoliopsida > Rosales > Rosaceae > Geum > Geum urbanum. The sequence goes on from OX327002.1 coordinate 20,986,088, forward strand.
AATCCACCACATCAACCCAATTAAACCATACAGGAAGCATCTCTGGGGCAAAGGGAGTCGAAACCCCCACCTCCCACCCACCGTGGCTCACCGGAAAGCCACCCCCCATCACCGGCGAATTCCGGCAAACCGACCTGATTCGTTCTCATTCAAATTTCCATCAATTTCCATAATTCCAAACACAAAACAACTTAGAAACACAAGAGGAAGAGAATTATACCCCTCACGTGGCCAGAGGTGGCCGGAAAATGCAAGTCGGCCGGCGAAAACCAAACGGGAAAGTCCTCCCTCCATGGTCAACGGTCAAACATCAAAAAATGGAAAGTCAACACTGGTCAACATTTCAAACAGTGTTTTCGACAATTTGACGACTATTTACGATATTTATACTCGCTTCTCGGGACGATCAACAGTTCAAAATGGATAACCACAACAATTCGGATAAATACGAAACGAACGGATAAACTCGTCGAAAACCAAAACTTCAAATAATCATATTATATTCCTCAGTTATCGGAAAATTCATCTAGAACCACCCACGAGCTCGAAATCACGTACTCTACAACTTCCGTGAAGAAACTCAATTCAAATTCTCAACCGATATTTAAGTCGCGAGCTAATCCAGCAAACCACTCTATTAACGATTAATCGCGATTATACGCAGATTCGTGAATCGTACTGATTCTGGTTCGGGTCGTCACAAATCTACCCCCCTTAAAAAAATTTCGACCTCGAAATTTACATACCTGTCAAGTGAACAGATGAGGATACTGTTCCCGCATACGTTTCTCAGTCTCACAGGTTGCCTCCTCAACTGAGTGGTTCTGCCACAAGACTTTCACTAGCACACGGTGTCTCAACTCCTGCTCACGATGATCGAGAATCTGCACAGGCTCCTCCACGTACGTCAAATCCTCTCGGATCGGTAACTGCTGTGGGGCTAACACATGTGAAGGATCTGAGATGTACTTCCGCAACATCGAAACATGGAAGACATCATGAACAAGAACCATCTCAGCTAGTAACTCAAGTCTGTAAGCAATGGCTCCAACCCTCTCTGTGATCTCGTACGGACCAATGTATCGTGGTCGAAACTTGTCACGTTTCCCGAAACGCACAACTCCCCTCCACGGAGATAGTTTCAGGAAGACCCAATCACCCACATCAAACTCGAGGCTCTTCCTCCTCACGTCTGCATAACTCCTCTGACGATCCTAGGCGATCTTCAATCTGTCCCGGATAATCTGGACATCCTCCATAGTGCTCTTCACCAGATCAGGGCCAATAAGTCATCGCTCGCCCACCTCACTTTAACACAACAGAGTGCGACACTGCTTCCCGTACAGGGCCTCATACGGTGCCATCTGAATACTGGCCTGATAGCTGTTGTTGTAGGCGAACTCTATCAAATGTAGCTGCTGGTCCCAATTCCCGCGGAACTGCAACACACAAGACCGCAGCATATCCTCAAGTGTCTGGATAGTCCGCTCGGACTGCCCGTCAGTCTGAGGGTGAAAAGCTGTACTGAATCGCAACCTCGTGCCCAAGGCTCGCCGCAATGCCTGCCAAAACTCAGAGGTGAACTGACTATCTCGGTCAGAAACAATAGACACAGGCACTCCGTGCAGGCGAACAATCTCTGATAAGTACAACTTGGCCAATCTGCCCATTGATATCTTCCCCGGAAGTACGAGAAAATGAGCGGATTTCGTTAGTCGATCCAAAATAACCCAAATACCAGTGTTGCCAGCTGAAGTACGCGGCAACTGATAGACGAAATCCATCGTAATGTGCTCCCACTTCCAAACCAGAATCTCTAGTGGCTGTAGTTTCCCTACAGGTTTCTTCCTCTCCGCTTTAACCTGCTGACAGATCAAACATCGGCTCACATACGTGGCAATCTCCCGCTTCATATTGCGCCACCAGTAATACGCTCGAAGTGTACGAAACATCTTCGTACCCCCGGGATGCATCGCATATGCTGAACTATGGGCCTCATCCAGAATCTCCTTCTTCAGGCTCTCATCTCTGGCACATATAACCTGCCTCTGAACAACAACGTACCATCGTCGCTCAATCGAAACTCTGTAGGTACACCATTTCGTATCATGGTCTTCTTGCCCAACAAGTAGGAATCTGAATCCTGAGCATCTCGTACCTGATCAACCAATACGGGTCGAACCTGAAAACTGGCCAACAAAGCTCCCTCATCATCCCACTCAAACTCGGCACCCGTAGCCCGAAGCTTGGTTAACATCGATACTCTGGCCACACACACATGAAATAACGAAGTTCCAGATTTCCGGCTAAGTGCATCAGCTACAACATTGGCCTTCCCTGGATGGTATTCGAACGTGCAATCGTAGTCGTTGATCAACTCCATCCACCGGCGTTGCCTCATGTTCAAATCCGGCTGCGTCTGCAAGTACATGAGACTTTTGTGGTCGGTGTAAATCTTACACTGAGTTCCATACAGGTAATGTCTCCAACTCTTCAATGCTAACACAATAACGGCTAACTCCAAATCATGCGTCGGATAATTGACCTCATGTGGTTTCAGCTGCCTGGAACCGTATGCCACAACTCTACCATGCTGCATCAACACACAGCCAAGCCCCAACTTCGACGCATCACTGTACACTATGAACTCACCGCTGTCGTCTGGCAATGTCAGAACCGGCGCAGTAGTCAACCTCTCCTTCAGGAATAAATAACTCTCCTCACATGCATCGGACCACTCAAACATGATGCCCTTCTTCGTCAATCTGGTCAGTGGTGTAGCAATCCGAGTGAAATCCTGTACAAACCGCCGATAATAGCCTGCTAAACCCAAGAAACTCCGGATCTCCAGTACAGTGGTAGGTCTACTCCAGTTCAGCACGGCCTCGATCTTGTCAGGATCAACACTGACTCCCTCAGCCGATATCACGTGGCCCAGAAACTTCACACTATCCACCCAAAACTCGCACTTGCTGAACTTCGTAAACAACTGATGGTCCCGCAAAGTCCGCAATACCGCTCGCAAATGCTTCTTATGCTGGCCCACACTCCTGGAATAGATCAAGATATCATCGATAAACACAATCACGAACTTGTCCAGAAACCGTCTGAACACCCGATTCATCAAATCCATGAATGTTGCGGGGGCGTTGGTCAACCCAAACGGCATAACCAAAAACTCATAATGCCCATACCGCGACCTAAAAGCTGTCTTGGCCACATCAGAGTCTCGAATCCTCAACTGGTGATATCCAGATCGAAGGTCAATCTTCGAAAAGACTGATGATCCCTTAAGCTGATCGAACAAATCATCAATCCGCGGCAACGGATACTTGTTCTTCACCGTAACCAGATTCAGCTTCCGGTAGTCAATGCACAAATGCATAGATCTATCCTTCTTCCGTACAAACAAAACCGGGGCACCCCACGGAGAAACACTAGGTCGAATAAAACCCTTCTCCAGCAACTCCTGGAGCTGAACCTGCAACTCTTTCAACTCCGCTGGCGCCATACGATATGGTGTCTGTGAAATCGGTCCTGTACCCGGTAACAGCTCAATAGTAAAGTCAATCTCCCGGACAGGAGGTATACCGGGTAACTCCGCTGGAAACATATCTGGAAACTCAGAAACAACCTCAATACTACCAAGATCTGGCATAGCTGCCGTAATGTCTACAACATGAGCTAAGTAAGCAACACAGCCATTCTTCATCAACCGATCCGCCCTCATCGCGGAAATCAAACACTGTAGTGAAGTGTTCTTCTCGCCGCGAAACAGTATCTCGGGAAAGCCTGGTCGTCGAAACGCGACCTCCTTCTTGTGACAGTCAAACATGGCCCAATGCGTCTCCAAGAAGTCCATACCCAAGATCAAATCAAAATCAACAATATCAAGTAACAACAAATCTGCGGCTAAACCATGGTCTCCAATGAAAATCTCACAGTCTCTGTACACCCAGTCAATACTCACAATCTCCCCTGACGGATATAACACTCTTAACAACCCCGGAAGTGGAGATGCAGGTACCGTAGCTAATGATGATAGTCTATATGACATGAATGAATGCGTGGCACCTGGATCTAACAATGTAAGTACTGGAATACCAAAGACATGTAACGTACCGATAACGACCTCCGGTGAAGCTCTGCCCTCACGTAGAGTCATGGCATGAACCCTTGCCTGCCCGGCTGGTCGTCCACACTGAGGCTGTCCCTGTTGTCCGCCCTGGCCCGCATACTGTACTAGTCGAGCTCCCGAAGTGGTACCTCGCTCTCCTCTGGTACTCTGGGCCGCCTGATTACCAGCACCAACTAACTGAGGACACGCCCTCACATAGTGACCCACCTGGCCACAATGATAACAGTTGAGGGTACCTCGCTGACATGAAACGTGCCACCGGTACGCCGAGGATAACTAGAACCGCTGGAACCCCCACTAGCCTGTGGTCGCTGCGGTCGATCTCTCCTCCATCTCGATCTCTGTCTCGGTACATTAGCTGGTGGTCGATAAGATCCACCGCCCGAGGATGAAGCCGAACCGGAAGTATCAGAACTCTGCCTCTTTGAAGGCCCCTCAAATCGTCTAGGCTGGTACCTCTGCTGCCTGTCCTTCTCGATGTCCTCACCTCGGAGTTCTACACTGACAAACTCGTCAAAGTCGTTCCGAGGCATCGAAACAGGAGACTACAGCTTCTTCCTCTACCAATGGACCTTCACCATCGCCGCCGCTAGCATCACCAACGGCTCCATCGCCAAGAGGACCCAGTTCGTGGCCTACCTCATCTACTCATCCTTCATCACCGGCTTCATGTATCCGGTTGTCTCTCACTAGCTCTGATCAACCAACGGTTGGGCCAGCGTGACGACACGGCCCAATGACTTGTTATTTGGCTCCGGAGCCATCGACTTTGTTGGTTCCGGAGTTGTCCACATGGTCGGCAGTATCGCCGGACTATGGGGTGCCATGATCGAAGTGCCACGTATCGAACCGGCCGGTCCATGGACTTACGTGGACACAACATTTCTCTAGTAGTCCTCGACACTTTCTTGCTTTGGTTTGGCTGGTACGGATTCAACCCCAGCTCGTTTCTCACAATAATTAAAACCTACGACTACGACACCAACAACGGTTTTTACGGACGTCAGTGGAGCATCATAGGTAGGACAGCTATCACGACCACATTGGCGGGATGCACGAATGTACTAACAATATTGTTTAGTAAGCGGTTGATGGTGGGACACTGGAATGTTCTAGATGTTTGTAACGGTTTGCTAGGCAGGATCGCTGCCATCACCACCGGCTACTCGGTGGTGGAGCCGTGGGTTCTGATCGGGTGCAACTACTTGGCCAAGAAGATGAAATACAACGACCCTCTCGAGGCGGAGCAACTCCACGGTGGCTGCAGCGTGTGGGGATTGTTGTTCATGGGGCTATTTGCTACGAAGAAGTACATGAACGAAGTTTATGCAGGCCATCTGGGGAGGCCGTACGGGCTGTTGATGGGCGGTGGAGGGAAGCTGCTGGAGGCGCAGGTGGTGGAGATATTGGTGGTGTTCGGGTGGGTGACGGTGACGATGGGGCCGTTATTTTATGGTTTGCACAAGTTGAAGCTTTTAAGAGTTTTCGACGAGGACGATACGGCGGGGATGGATATGACGAGGCATGGAGGGTTTGCTTACGTGTACAATGATGAGGATGATGCTTCGAGTAGACCAGGAGAGTTTCAAATGAGGAGAGTTGGACCGACGGATGATGCTAGTCCTTGCCCTTAGTAGCACGTTGTGTAGTGTTTTGTGGTGCTTGAGTTTTGTCTTAGTTGGGGTTGAAATAAGCACTGAGGTTGCTCTATTGGTAAAGGTATTGAACTTATCCATTGACGAACCAAGTTTGAATCTCAGTACTCCCTGTTTGGAGAAGAAAATCTCATTTTTCTCTCCTAAATAACAACCCATTTGTGCATTGGGTTTGCTCCATGATCAATGTATTGAATTATCCACTGGCGAGTCTGGTTTGAATCCTAATACTCCATTTGATCGTACCTAAATTTTTAGCTATGGTACAACAACTCAATATGTGTGTAAAAGCCAGAAAAATCAGGGAATGCCCTCGTCTATAGTACTCTCTAAGAGAGTTTTATTCCATTCAAAACCATAAGGCCGCCGACCTCAACTTTCTGTCCCGATCTCTCTCCTCTCTTCCCCAAAATTAAATCATCCTACATATTCTTCTTCTCCTCGCCAAGAGCAACACCCTCATACCATTGCATGTTGGTTTCGGTAGAGAACATGGCAAACCAATTTTTGGACAACCATGGATTTTCAAGAAAATGATGTGGAGATGTGACTTGAGGTCGACCTCGAGGCGGATTTCGACGGTAATGTTGGTGGTGTCGAGTGCCACTATGGCGTGGTCCGAGTTTTCTCACTCAACCCGATTCTAGAGGCAAAGGAACGAGGTTTTGGGCTCAAATGAAGCAGATCTGGTGCCTCCCTTATGCACCGGCCAAAGTACTCTTCCTCCGAAAATCTGCAGTCCGGTTCTTCTGCACTTTTCGGGATGTCGGGGAGCTGCACTAAGCCATTTATGGCGGGCCATGGTTTTATGGGAATGCCACAGTGGTAGTGGACATATTCAATGGGTTCTCCGATGTGATGGCGGTGCCGGTGTCAAGGGCTTTGGTTTGAGGTGGCACACCGGATAAAGGCTTGGATGAGACATGAGCTGGAAAGATTGGACGGGCGATTGGTCAGTACAAGAGTTATGATTCGCTCAAACTCACGTACTCTCACCAATTACGAATTCAGGTGGTGGTTGATCTCAGCAAAGGATTGGTGGTAAGACGCTGATTCAAGTTTCCTGGAGGACTATCGGTAATGTTATTCTTTCGCTATGAAAATATGAAAGGTTTATGTACCTTTTGTGATTCTTTTGTGCATTTGGATGGGGTATGTCCTATGGTGGCAGCCCGTGATGCAGGAAAAGCAGCGGCGGGAGGTGGCAGTACCTCGGCTGAGGCGACATGGACGCTCCTCCGGGGTTTGAAACACCTCAGAATTGTTATATGGTTGGTCTTTTATACCACATATCAACAACCGATTGGTTAATGAAGTAAAAATTCAACTAGCTTACAATAAGCTTGGGGCACCAAATTATCGCCATTGCCTAGATTTTTCAACCGCGCTCTGCTGCCGAAGCCCTCGCCGCCACTCTCTCTTTCTCCTCTTTCTTTTCTAGCTACCTCCTCCCTTTCTCCTTCCCTCTTTGCCGATATCTCTCTCTTTTCTCCTTTCAGCCGATCTCTCTCCCCCCTGGCGGCGACGACATCCTCCCGACCACCAGTTCCCTCACCGCCTGCGTCGATTGATTTGGACACCAAGGAACCATGATGACAATTTTAAATTGGTCGCCCGCCATTGTCGACCACCTCTCCTCCTCCTCTATCCGTCGATGTCCTCTCCTCCTCGCCCCACTCTCTCGTCAAACGATGTTGATGACGTCGACGTCTGAGTTTGGACATTGAGGACGAACCGACGAAGATGATGATGGTTTTGTGCCCCAAAATCAATGGCCTAGAAAATTCAAGAAAAACAAATTGGATGGCTTAGACTGACCTAGAAAAAAAATCAAATTTAGTTCAAATTAATTTTATTTTATTTTATTTATTTTAAAATTATAAGAAGTGGGTTAAAATTTCGAAAAATTCTACGAAAATTTTCACGAAACCGTTTTAACTTCTACATTATTCTAAAATTATCGAACACAAGAAAATTTCAAGACAAATGTGTCATTCGATTATCATTAATTAAGTATAGTGGAATATAATTGTTTAAAAATTCTAGTAATAGTAGAAAAAATAGAGAAAACATACCATACGATTAGATCTATAGATTATTTCGTACATGATGTGCCCACTAGTATTGTAGAATTTGTTGAATGCTTTGAACAAATATAATCTTTTGAAAGTGAAACAAACCATAGGATGGAGACATATAACTATTGTATGGATAGTGTAAAATTTCGAGCCGCTTTGGTCATCATTTGGGGCTTGATCCGCGCAGCCAAGCCCGATGGTTATTTATGCCCCTATTATCATTATATACGAGTCACAAAGAAAAATGTTATCGCACATCCATTTAGGAAAGAAAAATGTAATACCTGTATACAAAGGTACCTCTTACAATGTCTTGGACGGAATGAGAGAAAATTTTAATTGCTGAAGTCGCCAATAAGGCAAAACTAGCAGAATAAAAAAAAAAGGATGACCGGTGCGTTTGACCAAATGGATCGAGACTGAGACCATGATGAACTGGCTGAAATTTGAACCATATTTTTTTAATAGTTCAGTGATCGCATTGTACGGTAGATTTCTTAAAATATATTGTTGTTGACCACGATTGATGTGGTCAACCATCACTTTACGATGAAGAGTGAAATACTCGTTCTAACAAACCGTACTCATAGTGGAACAACACTTTTATAAATTTTCCAATATATAGGATTTGTATGAAAAGTTTCCGAACAGGAATCAATATCTACCAGTTTGGTTAAAAGTAGTCGATGGCCAGGGAATTTGTATAAATATTTTCCAACAAGAAAGAATAATTCCTATTTACACAAATAATTGCCGATCAGGAAGGTTTTATTGCAATTTTCTCTCATTAATGCGTCAAGCTCCTCATCTCCTGGGTTTTGGAGAGCTGGGTTTTGGTGAAATAGTGAATCGCTCCTCATCTCCTTCTGAAACCCACCAGCTCCAACTCTAACACTAAAGGAGCTATAATTTCTACAAACCTATTACACAAATCCATCATCGAGCTAAACATAACAAAATCAATGAACAGATCTAACATAAACAATCTGAACACAAGGATCTAGGACCATTGCCGGCGGAGGGAGTGAGAGAGGAAGGAAGCCAAAAAAAAAGAAGAGAAAAAGAGAGCGGCAACGAGAGTTTCCGACAGCTAAGACTAGCCGATGAATATGGTTAAGGACGAGAATCTGGTGGCCTGAGCTTATTGTAACCTCAAATTCGAATAGTAAAACAATGACTGAGATTTAAAAATAAAATTAAAAAAAAAGGGTGCAAACAGACGGGGTGTATTCGAGACTAACTCCTCTCTCTCTCTCTCTCTCTCTCTCTCTCTCTCTCTCTCTCTCTCTCTCTCTCTCTCTCTCTCTCTCTCTCTCTCTCTCTCTCTCTCTCTCTCTCTCTATTCTCAAATACTCCCCCCTTCTCTACACCCCCTATTTTTTTATAAATCTCAGTTGTTGATGTACTCTCTGAATTTGAGCTTACGATAAGCTCAGGCTACCAGATTCTCGTCCTTAACCAGATTCATCAGCCAGTCTCACCCACCGGCAACCGCACTCTACCGCCCGAAACTCTCATCGCCGCTTTGTTTTTCTCCTCTCTCTTTTTTGGCTTCCTTCTCCCTCCCTCCATCGCCTTCGGCTTCTGCTCTGGACACCTAGAGCCTTGTGCTCAGATTGTTTATAATAGATATGTTCATTGATTTTGTTATATTTAGCTCAGTGATGCATTTGTATCATTGTATGATAGGTTTGCAGAAATAAGAGTTCCTTCGAGGTCGGAGTTGGAGCTGCTAGGTTTCGGAAGGAGATGAGCTTAACGCACTATTTCACCAAAACCCAGCTCTCAAAAACCCAAAATATGAAGAGCTTGACACATTAATGAGAGAAAATTGCAATAAAGCCTTCTTGATCGGCAAATATTTGTGGAAATAGGAATTATTCTTTCCTGTTGGGCAATATTTATACAAATTTCCTGGCCATCGACAACTTTTGACCGAACTTAGAGATATTGATTCATGTTCGGAAACTTTTCATACAAATCCTATATATTGGAAAATTTTTAAGTGTTGTTCTACTCTGAGGACGATTTGTTAAAACAACGGTTTCACTCTTCATCATAAACTTACGGTTGACCACATCGATCGCGGTCAACCACAATATATTTTAAGAAACCTATCGTACGATGTGATCCTTGAATTATTATAAAAATATGGTTAAAATTTCAGCCAGTTTTGTCATGGTCTCAGTCTCGATCCATTCGGTAAAACGCGTTGGTCGTTTATGGCCCTATTTTTTTTTCTGCTAATTTTACCTTATCGACCACTTCGGCAATTCAAATTTTTGCTCTCTTTCCATCCAAGACATCGTAAGGGGTACCTTTGTATGCAAGTATTACATTTTGCTTTCCTAAATGGATGTACGATAGCGTTTTTCTTTGTGACTCATATATAAATGACCATCGGGGTTGACTGCGAAGATCGAGTCCCAAACGATGATCAAAGTGGCTCAAAATTTTACACTACGCATGCAATAGTTATATGTTTGTCCCTCCTACTATTTGTTTTTTGATATTTGATTTGTTTCCAAACTTTTCACTTTCAAAAAATTATATTTGTTCAAAGTATTGAACAAGTTCTACGATACAAGTGGGCACATCATGAATTAAATCATTTCTTCAACACGAATTCATGAATTTCGTAATATCAAATAGTCAAAGTAAAAATAGGGAACCATAAAATACCGCGGGTATTTTTTGATAATTTTTTCAACGACCGACCTATTTATATTTTATTTTTGAGAGTTTACAACTGACAATTTCGTAGAATTTTTCATGGAAATTTTGTGGAAATTTTCGTAGAGTGTTTTAAAATTTTAACCTACTTATAATTTTTAAAAGAAATAAAATTAATTTAACCTAAATTTGATTTTTTTTTCTAGGTCGATTTGAGCCGTCCAATATATTTGTCTTTCCTTGAATTTTCTAGGCCATTGATTTTGGGCCAAAAAACCATCGTTGTCTTCGTCGTTCATCCTCAATGTCTAAACTTTGACATCGGCATCGTCGGCATCGGCCGACGAAAGAGTGGGGTGAGGAGGAGAGGAGATCGACTGATAAAGGAGGAGGAGAGGAGGTCGACAACGGTGGGCGACCGATTTAAAATTGTCACCCCGGTTGCTGGGTGTCTAAATCAATCGACGGAGGCGGCGAGGGAACCGGTGGGCGGGAGGACGTCGTCGCCGCCTGGCACTACCGCCGCAAATACTATAGCCGACGATATATGTAAAACTATAGCTGACGAGATAAAAATCTCGTCGGCTATAGTGGAAAAAATGATTTTTTTTTATTTTTTTTTTAAAACTCGTCGGCTATAGTACTATAGCCGACGATAATGGATAAAAATCTCGTCGGGTATACTATTACCGACAGGTTTTAGCCAGCCGACTTTAGCCGACGACCCTTAAATATCGTCGGCTAAAGTCTGTTGGTTAAAACCTGTCGGTAATAGTATAGCCGACGAGGTTTTTATCCATTATCGTCGGTTATAGTACTATAACCGACGAGTTTTTAAAAAAAAAATTAAAAAATTCATTTTTTCCACTATAGCCGACGAGATTTTTATCTCGTCAGCTATAGTTTTACATATATCGTCGGCTATAGTATTTGCGGCGATAGTGTGGGAGAGAGAGGGGGAGAGAGATCGGCCGAAAGGAGAGAGGAGAGATCGGCCGAGGGCAACAGATCGAGAAAGGGAGGAGGTAACCAGAAAAGATAGAGAAGAAAGAGAGAGCGGCGGCGAGGGCTCTGGCGGCAGAGCGCGGTTGAGAAATGTGGAAAATGACGATAATTTGGTGCACTGAGCGTATTGTAAGCTCATTGACCTTTTACTTCATTAACGAATCGATTGTTGACACGTGGCCATTTTAAAAATAAATAAATAAGGTGTGTATCGAGAGGACAGATTCGGCATCAAATGCAGCCCCATAGTCGATCTCGGCGGCCTCCATAGTTGATCGACCTCATTCTAAAATCATACCAGATTTACACCAGCTATACATGGAGCTAACTAATCTGCCCAATCTCTTAAAGTGGAACTTTAAGTTCTAAGAGGCGTAAGATAGAGTTCAATAGATTACACAAAAGCCATTCAAAATCAGGCCTGGAACACAATTTAGATCAAATCCAAAGCCAAGATGGATCAAAATCAAACATCAACAATCACAAAGTTCGAAAGCACTCACACAAAACATCATATATGCATGTCACAACATATATAATCGCTCACCTTGCATATATGATATATGCATGTCAAGACGCGTACATACTTGGTCGCCCTAACCTCCATCCAACATGTACAGTTTGTTGACTACGGGCTGGCTTGCAAGTTTCGCCAACATTTAAGGCGCGACAACTAAAAGAGTCGATTCTTCAGATCAATGTACGTAGTATCAATTTACAGTCTGTGTAGAGAGATTGAGTAGGTGGTGTTTATTTCTTCCTCTTCATTTCTTTACCAACTTCCTTAACTTATCATTAAAGCAGCAAAACTAGTATTCAAGTCTCACGTACGCGATATCAACTAACTGAAGTAGAAAGTTATGGAGCTCTGTTTCTGCAATGTACTTCACCAGTTCACCTGCTCGATCTGAACATAAGCATATGTGTTCATGCAAATCCCATATCTCTATGGTATGGCACTCGATCATGGCATAGACAATATGAGTGTCTTTCCTCCGTAGACGCGATACGAACTGTGATGATTGACCAGCGGTGCCAAGCCTCGTGGTCGATGCCATGCTTGTTGCTGAGTCTGAAATATATAGTTCATGAGCAAGAGTCGGATGCATGAATTTGGGTTTATTATTCAGCGGTTTGCACGATTTATGTGACCCACCCTTAAACAGCAAGCATGACTGAAACCAGGGTCCATGACACAGCGCCATGCATGATCTGTTTCCGCTATCGATAGGGATAAGGTAAATTGAAGACAAGCCATGATACATAGCTCAAGTATACTTATTATTTTAATTAAAAGTTCAAAAAAAATGTTGGAAGGAAAAATCTGAATAACATTCGAGCTTATTGAAACCCCAAATCTTTAAGATCGGATAGGGACGCTCATGTTGTTACGCGGAAACGAGCGACAAATACACTCATTAATTCCATTTTAGTACTCAGATCTAACAAGAATAAAATATTTGTACAACTCCTTATAACCAAACGGCATGACTTCATCTTTCAAATATTAGATTCCAAATTAATGGCTGAAATCTAGGCCACATTTTTCGAGCACATGTTTGTGCTACATAAGCAATAGAGAAAGAGCAGCTGCTAATTAGTTATTTCTTTACTCAAAGAAAACACAAATTCGGTTGTATATATACATTACTTTCTAATTTTTTTTATTGCTTCTTAAAATTACTTTTACTCACATTTTGTTTCTAGATCAACCTTTTCTTGACAGAAACTTAAACGACACAGCTAATAAGCTAGAGTAAGAAAAGACTAGCTACCTGGTCCTCGTAATATTTTGGGTGATTGATCACCAAAAATTAGAAGTACAAAAAAGAATGCCCGAGAGCTACTTCTTTTGGGCAGCAAGTAAACTTCAAAATTCAAATGTCACACTGACTTTAATGGGTAGTTATGAATGGAATCATCCCATGGGTTATCATCACCATCTTGGTCTAAATCTGAAAGTGACTTCCAAACAAGACTCCCCACCTTAAACCCAGTCCCAAACGCCAACATCCACACCCTATCTCCTTTCTTCAATCTTTTTTTGGCTTCAAAATAAGCCAACTCATAGAACACTAGGCTACTCGAAGTGTTCCCAAAACGGTGCAAACTCATCCGAGCCGGCTCGGTCAAGTCGTCATCCAGTCGCAGAACCCTACCCACCTGCTCGATCACCGCCTTTCCACCGGTGTGGATACAAAAATGGTCAAAAGTCTTGGTGAAGTCCGGCACAAATACTCGTTTGGAGTAGTACTTGCTGCTCCTCCATGATAATATCTTACAAACAATCACAGAGTAGACATACCTAGCGAGTTGACTCAGCGGTAGAACTCGAGGACCAAGGATCTTGACGTGTTCACGTAAATATGCCCCTGCAACGGGAATGAGATCTTTGGTTAGAGCAAACCCTAGGTTTCCTTTTTCATCTTCACCTTGAAATGCAGCCTTGTAAGCTCTGTCGCTTGCGCCGTGATGAGTCCGAAGAGATCCGAGAAGTTCCATCTTGGCCACTGGGCGACAGCTCAGGTCGTTGGTGAGTAACACCGCCGCGCAACCGACACGGAAAATGCAGTTGGTTACGAGCATGGGACGACTGTCACCGAAATACCAGCTCAAGCTAATACTCTCGGTGATGACCACTAGGGCATATTTAATCTCTTTGCTACTCTTGAGTAAGTTAGCAGCCAAATCGATCGATAACACGCCGGAGCTGCACCCCATGCCGCTTAGGTTGTATGTTTTCACGTCCGGTTTGAGGTTAAAGCGGTTTACGATGAGGGACGAGAGAGAAGGTGCGGGAGAGAAGCTGCCACTTGTGACGATTAGGGCGTCGATGCGAGAAGCGTCAATGCCTGTTTTGGAGAGGAGTGAGGTGACGGCAGAGAACATGCCTTGCCGAGCTTCATCCATGGCGGACTCGAGCTTTATATTCGCTTCCGGTTCGGATTGGAAGACGAACTTCGGGGCGTAGGTTTCGTCTCCAAGGCCGGATTTGAGGAAGATCTGACGCATGAAGCCTACGCTCTCATTGTTAAACCGGTTTGTGCGGTGCACAAAGGCTTCAGAGGATTGCAAGTTGCATTTTTGGGTAGGGTCTGGTTTGAAGCAGGAGTAATCGAGGAGGTAAATAGGGTTGGGACGAGAGGAGTAGTAATAGAGACTCGAAATGAGTAGAAGCCAAATGCAGAACAAAGAGATAGTTGTTGGAGTGGGATAGGTGAATAACAAGAGAAGGAAAGCTAACAGAGCTAAAAACGAGGCCAGGAGGGAATTGAAATGTGATGAAGATTTCATGTTTGATATATTGCGAAAAGGTTCTATACCAATGCGAACATATTTATATTCAAAGGTCATTTGGCTTACAGCTCGATCGTTCCGATGCTTAATGGTTCGACCAGAGAGAGATGAAAACAGTTGGAGAAGTTAATGGTTTGAAATCAAATTTATTGTTATGCGTTGAACTAGCTACCACGCATCTACTAGTACTTATGGTTTGCCTTGTGTATGCAAGTAAGTTTCTATTTTCAATAAGCATATATGTTCGAAAGGACTTTGGTGAAACGGGTGAAAATTTCTGGGTATTTAATTATGTAGTGAAGGTTTCTTGGTTTACAAAATATTCACAGAAAGATGAGTACCGTTAGTCAATTTAGATATCGGAACTTATTGCAAGTTGAACCATGCCATGATTTGGTTTCTATTTTGGTACCAAGAACTGAAGATTTTTTGGTTTATGCATCTCCATGATCCATGCCTCTTTCCTGGTTTCCACTCTTACGTACCACAACGGAAATACGTTGTTGGTCTCAAAGAAGACCTTAATCATGATGTCTTTTTAGTCTAACATGGCATTTCAAGTCAATTCTACATCATCACATGGTCAATTCACAGTCCCTACTTTTTTTCAATATGTAATTTATACTGGATCAACGAGTTAAAAGACCTGCCTGATCTTCATGGTCTTCCCTGGTGTTCAAAAACTTCATCAACGACATTATACACAATTATTGATGCTCCATGAATTGAGCAAAGGACATGTGATAAATGATAATTAAAAATACCAGTATACTAAATGTAAGAGACTAGCCATTGGGTCATCAGAAGAATTTACCACAAAATGTGTCATCTGAAAATATTTATACATCACAGAAAGAGAAGATTTACCCATGTAACATGCTATTCTGACTTCCAGTTTTCTTATATGAGTGCTCTTATATCAACAGGAATATGGAAAAGCGACCGCTTTAAGAGGATATTTCCTGTGTATGCTTGCACCAGTTGCTTCAGACATGTCCAAGTCCTCCCCATTGACACCATCCGGCAATGCCCAATCAAAAAAGTGCACTATACTGGCCAAAGCAATCTCTTGAACAGCCAACGCGAACTGAATTCCAGGGCATCCCCTTCGGCCAGCCCCAAATGGAATGTATTCAAAGTTATCCCCCTTATAATCTATTACACTATTCAAGAACCTTTCGGGCTCAAACTCTTCTGGGTTGTTGTATGACTTTGGATCTCTTCCAATTGCCCACGCATTCACTATAACTTGCGTGTTAGCCTTTATGTCATAACCGTTTATTTTCACATCTTGTCGTGAGACCCTAGGCACTAGTAATGGAGCTGGAGGATGTAAGCGAAGGGTTTCTTTTATCACTGCCTTTAGATACTGCATGCCAACCAAATCATCCTCTGTTATATCCACGTTGTCTCCTACTATTGCTCTGACCTCATTTTGCAATTTTTTCATGACTCTTGGATGCCTTAGAAGCTCGGACATCACCCACTCTATGGCAGTAAATACAGTATCAGTGCCGGCAGCAAACATATCCTGCAAAAGAAATATTGGTTAGCCAATTAGATCAACCTCGATAACAGTATACGGATAAACATATAAAGTGAATGTTGGATTACGGATGATGAAAATTGATTTATTTGTGACGGCTAGAAATTTGTTCGGCAAATGATACAACAGTATTTCCTTTCCTTTATTCAAATTCAAGTCTGCTGAATATGTTTAGAGCGGCCAATGTGCCACTACACCAGCCACTTTTAACTTGGGAAAAACAATATTTATCACAACTTTAATATTCATCATCGTCAACTAATAGACAATCTACATTTAAGCCAATATGAAAGAACATGAACATTCTGATTCAGTTTCAACAAGAAAACATGATTAAATAACAAAAAAAGAAAAATAATTACCAGCGTCACATAAACTTCATTGCAAAAAAATATGTATGTTTCGATTCGGCCAGGCTATATAAGACTTGAATTCACCACACCAAGGTTGCTACAATAACTATGATAGAAACTGGTACATCATCCTGAAATTTTTTAACAATTTGAATAAATTTTGGACAAGGTAAAAAGCCAAAAACATTAATAATTTAGTTAAAGGCTTAGCAATTTGCTACCGATTGGTATGTATTTAATGCAGAATGATTAAAAGAGTATTACTAATGGGTTTAGGATTTGAAAATTACCAGGACAATAGCCTTTATGCTAACTGCATCAATAGGATATCCAACCACATCAGCATTTTCTTTCTGAAGACTAAGCAAAACGTCCACAAAATCCCTCTGATCACTGTTGTCCATATGAACAAGGTCATGATCATTTTCAGTACTCGTTGAACGACACATATGCTCTTGAACAACCATTTCTAAAAAATCATCAAACCGCCTTGCTAGATTATTCACTTTACCATCCAACCCATTAACAAGACTAAACCAAGCGAGCCATGGGATATAATCACCAATATTGAGACGTGACATTAGGTCCGAAAGCTCTACAGAAAGCTCTTTAAACATCCTCCCACTTTCCCCTTGATCACTGTACTTCCACCCAAGAACCACTCGATAGACAACATCATTAGTTAGTGAAAAAAACAACTCACTTAAATTCAAAACAGGTGAGGAGGCGGATGGCGACGATGATATAGAACAATTCTTTCTGATGTTGTTGATCATGGATCTTGTTTCCTCTTCTCTCACCCCACGAAAAGAGCGAACACTTTTATGGCTCAAAAGATTTATAACACATATACTTTTTATCTCCCTCCAATACTCCCCATAAGGTGCTGATAAGATGTCTTTGTAATTGTAGAAAAGCTTTTTGAAGAAGATCATCTTAGGTCTGTCACTGAATGTGCCATCATGGGTCTTCATAATCATATGGGCAGCCTCAGCCGATGAGACCACAAGGACTGGCACACTACCAAAGTGCAGCAGCATGAGGGGCCCATGTCGTTGAGCTAAGACATGGAGACAGCGATGAAGGTGCAAACCTAGTTGATGAAGGTTTCCAATAACTGGTAGCTTTACTGGAGATGGTGGAGATGCGTTTGTGGTGGCAGCTAAAGTTGAGAAGTTGGAAAACCATTTCAAGAAGAGGATGAGAAAAATGGCCAGCAGTACTAATTCCAAGGAAGAATGTAGTAACAAGCTCGAGAAGTTCTTGTTCTGTTTCAGCTGGAGTATTTGCATGAGATTGAACATCTTTTCTAGCATTTCAAATTCTATCTGTTTAACTATGCTAAATAACAATGTATCTTGACTTGTTCGGTTACAAGCTCAGAGACCCAAGGCTTTGCAAGAAGAAACAGGATACGAGAGCATACCTACGGAAAAGCATAAACTCGATTAATATGAAGGGGTTAGTAACAAATAGCACCTAAACATTTCACAATCAACATTTCACGATCACAACTTCAAAAGAAAATGAATCAAAGTGGTACTCAACTTCCAAAGAAACCATACACATTAAGTTGTTTGACGTCTGCAAGTTTGAACATCAAAATGAAACAAGAGAACCATGTATGAGCATAAATGAGGCAAAAGAAAAAAAATTTTAAAAAAATATAGGATAAACAGTAGGATAAGCATCCTTCTAGTCATATCCATTTGAAGATAGCAGTAGAACCACAAACTGATAGGCAACATCAACACCAGAAGCTCAACGTGAATGAAACAATGTTACCAACTTGCTGATCATGATAAAACCCGCTGCCGTGCCATATCATATGAAGTTGAGATAGATAGAAATAGCATTTAGATTACAGTATTTAGACCTCAAATATCTCTGTTCCAGAGTATTAGGTGTTCAAAACCATGAGGCCCTCCAAAGCTGATTGTAAAAAATGAAAAGAAATATGATTCAAGATTCAGAGGTATATGTCAACTTGGAAAACTGTCAAACAAAAGAGAAGCTGGTACACTGCTATAGACTCCTCAATTTCACAATTTATTTTCTTTAATAACTTCCAACACATAGACGGATAGTGCAGATTTTAATCTAATAAATGAAAGAATATTGCAAGGGTCAATAGAAAAAGATGCAGAGTGATCATACAGTCATTATGTTCAATTTGGAAACCTGAAATTTACTATACATCACAAAAAAAAATGTACAATCATCCAGATTTAAGACACTACGCTGACATGATATTACTACCAAAGAGGAGGTCAGAGATTCGGACCACCTAAAGATAATTTCCGGGGTTCGACCTTAAAAAAACACGCGGAGAAAGAAACAGTAAGAGGTCACTAACAGCATCAAGCAAGGAAAATCAATTCAGTACACGACCAAAAACGAGAAAATGGAACATATAGAACAAGAATGGATGAGGGAAAAGAAGAGCTCTGAAAATTACCTTGGATTAGTACCTTATTCGTTATAGAAGCTCGAATACTTAGAGATTACAATGAGATCCATGAACTTTGGCCTCTCAGAAGTTCCATCCGTAGTAAAACATGAGAATCAAAAACTGGGCATTTCAGTTCTGCATTAGATTGCTTTTGGAGGATGCATGAATGAGGAAATGGTCAACCATTAATTACAGAGAGATGTAAAACCAGAAATGAGTACTTACAAATCAGAAGTCAGTATAGATGTCTGGATTATCCTTATGTTGACTTCTTAAAAAAGAAGGAAGTTAGAACATACAATATTATTATACTATACTGAATCAAAAAACTTATCCACGACAGTGTCATTGTCCAAGCCTTGAGTTTACCTTTCATGCCGTTTATACCTCATCTACAATTGGGTTGTCTACTTTGTAACTTTGAGTAGACAAGAGCAGCTCTTTGCAGGGAACATTGAAGTTTGAAAATAGAAACCCGTTTCTGTCGTATGCAAAGAAACCCAAATATCAGTACAAACTCAAAAACACATTCATCATCCAAACCGGATCATCGAGTTAAAAACAAACACATAGTAACGTATACAATGGCCGAAAAACCGAAATGAAAATTGAAATTGAAATCCAGTTATACAGACTAGTAGAGCTCAAAGAGAGTCCTTAATAGGCACTGGCGGAGGGAGAAATTTTTTTCTGTGGGGCGGTACGTAAATAATCGAAGACAAAATGTAACTACCAGACTGGTCACCCAAGAAGATCCTAGACACTCGCCCACCACTAACCAAAGGTCTGCGTAGCAACCCTTTTGGACCAGACAACATTAATGGTTCATTGTCAAACACTGGAGAAGATGAAAACCTAGCTTTCATCTACACCATGAAGAGCAAATCCACCTACACCTAGCCCACTGCTATCCCATACCAGCTGAGACACCTGACGGCCCCAACATATATAAGGCATTCCCACAATCGGAAGCCAGAGAAGTTGTTTGGGCTAAATTTAAAATAACATTCATTTTTAAAAAATGAGCTGGAGTTATAATGGACCGGCCACCGCAGCCTAGCAATTCTAAGAGAAGAAGGAATGTGCAAGATTCCTGACAAAATAAGGAAAGCACGAATCAACTAAATATCGAATCTATATTCTATTAATCAATTTCCTCGCTCGATGAGGGAGATATCAAGACTATTATAAATAGACAAGATTAGGACGGATTGAGGACCTCTACACACATACGCAAATGTGCTATTAGCAAACAAGCACTCTCTCACGAGAAACCAACGACAACAGTGAACTTATAATCAACACCAAACAGGGCATGAAGATTCGAAGGTTTTCTTTGTCAGAAGAAGGCGATTGAAGGAATTGACACTAGACAAGGCGTGAAGGTTCAGGAGGTTCAAGAAGTCACCATATATCATGGTTCTCAATAGTCGCCAAATAAATTGCTCTGCTTTGCACGAGACAGGATGTGCGAAGTATTGATTTTCATGGCTTAGCAGCGAGACACGAAACCTAAGCCTTCAAAAAAAACTTAGGCCGTATAAGCGTATCGATTCAATACATCAATTAAGGGATACTTGCACGCCGCACTGATTCACGTACCATATTCAAATCAAAGGCCGTTATTCTCGATAAATACATTTAAAGAGCATTTACTCTTAGGAAGTTTGGGGAGTAGGCGTGGTTTTTGGGGGCTAAAGTTGAAGATAAAGATTGGGTATAGTAAATTTCAAAAAAGGATCAATAACTGGGCCGGATTTGATAGAAGTTAAAGTCTTTGAGTAAATAGTTTACAAAAAGCCCAAGCCTGGGGCCCAGAATCAGAGTTATACAACATTTAGCCTAGAAAATTGCCTAACTCTTTGATTCTAATCTTGGCTCACTCGTAGTCAACGTGGGCCGTAGATTGCGTTGTTGTGGCGCAAGTATTTTCTACAAACTTCAGATATGATTGGCCATCTTTCAGCACTCGCAAAGAAAAAAGACATTTCTCTCAAATATTGGCCTCCATCGCTTCCAGCTCAGCTTGGAGTCGAGCGATCTTTGCCTTCTTGTTATCGATATGCTGAAGATCATCCTCGAACTCGTCTGCGAATGCCTCATGGTGTTCTTTAGTGTTTCACCACTTCCATTTGTTCTCACGGCATAAAGAAACTACTTCACCTTCCTCTCGTTCAGCCTCGTTGATATTAAGGTACAACCAGAGGAGTTCATTCAATTTTAGCTCCATCTCATCCAAGACATGAAAGTGAACGGGGGTCACATCATTACGACCAGTTTGGATGTATGACTTCATGACTGCAATGGTGTCGTTGTTGTCAAGACTAAAGGTCCACATATCCTGAAGGTAAGCGAGAGCGGTACGCACTTTATCAAGCTCTGTGGGAGGTTAGACAAGTTCCTGGTACACCCTCACAACTTCCTCAAGTGTCGCCGCCATGCCAGGCTCGCATTCTTAGGATACACTCTAGACACTGAAGAAGAAGGTAAGCTAGCTCGGGAGACATTGCTGGATAAACAACCATGCAGGACATTTTGGAAACAGTTCATTACCAATCTTCCAGGCGTCAAAGAAAATTCACTCATATCAGGTGCGTCATCATTGAGCTCCTGCGAGAAACATCTAGTTGAGCATCCGAGTGGTAGGAAGGATTAAAATAAGAGCAAGGATATGAAAACATACCAAATTTATTTGAGGCATAGCTTCACTCTCCTGGTCACAGCGGTTTTCTAGAAGCGACAAAGGAGAAAAGGCGTTCTAGAGATTCATGGCATAAAAAGCAAAAGTTAGGAAGCTAGGACCTGAATATGGAAGAAAAAATTAAGAACAAAAGTTACCTTTGAGAGGTTACCAGTGTCTGCAGTACAAGTTTGTTCTTAAGGAGGCTGAGTGACTATTTCCTCAATTGCAGTCTCCGCTGCAGCCTTCTCTTTACCGCCTTGGTACAGAGGCAGGTGGTTTATGGCCCAGGTCTCAACATGGACTTCGTCGACATCCAAGGCCTAGATAAAGAACAAAATAAGTGATTAAAAAATTATATAACAGGTTTTTCCAGAATAGTTAGTGAAAAATTTAAGAATACCTCAATAATGGGTTCATCATCCATGGCTCCTGCAATAGGTGTCTAAACGACTTCAATAACAGGATCCGCAGAGGGCATACTGGTTGGGATAATGGATTCCAGAATCAGACCTTCCAAAACCTAAAGGAAAAGAGGTTTAGTTTAGTAGATAGAGTTGGCTTAGGCCAAGTAGAAGTAGGAGAACAATCATACCATCGAAGCTGAGTGTGGGTTTGGTTCGCTAGAGGTATCTTCGCCCGTAGTGACCCAAAGTTGCGAGAGTTCTTCAACATTGAGTGTTGCGGCAAAGGTTAAGGCATGCAGAGGACAATCACTTGCAGTGTCCTCAGAAGAGCTGCTGGAAATCCGACCGATGTTGGAGAGGATTTTCTCTGGATGAACAGGTTCTTGATGTGGACTTCCTGAAGAAGGAGAACAAGAACTGGAGGTGTTCCCTTCCTCATCCAATGATGAACGCTGAGTTGAAAAACCCATAGTAGGATTTTGTGTTGGCTGGGCAATTGCAGTGGTGTCCTATTCAGAACTTTCAATAACGAAACATTTTCGCGGATGTCACTGAAGACAAAGAAAATCAAACCAAGATAAAAGAGTAGTAATCCACATGCAAGGAGGGAAAGAGGTTAACTACTTCTTCATCTTCTTCTGATTACTCGCTACCACTCCAACCTTCTCTGGGGGACCGAGGGGGAGTGTTAGCTTTCTGTTTCCCAAGAAGGGTGGAGGTCCTGGTCTACCTAGGAGCAGCATTGATAGCTGCTATGCTGGCAGCGAGAAGTTTACTCTTAGACATTTTCCGAGGGGAGGCACCAGTTCTTTTAGAGGTTCTTTTCCTATCTGCAACAGTGATAACTTGAGCCTTTGGAACCCCAGCTATAAGCTTATCCGCAGAATACTTGAAGTATTTGTCGAAAGACGTTGTGAATATCTAAGGAAACACTGTAGCTTCATCGTATTCCCGAATTGCCTTAAAGCGTCGGCTTTTCCATTTGCAGAAGGACTCAGTAGTACCATCGTCAATGCAGATTTTCTTGCCCGCATAAACAATTGCGTCGCATGACAAAGGCCAAAAAGTGGGAATGGCTGCAGGTGCAAGTGTGGCCTTGGAAGATTTCTCAATGTTTACTCGCCACGAAGTAAACCGATTGCGTGACTCGATCAGAGGGCAACGCACGCCTTGTGAAAAATCAAATTGGTGAGCAAAGTGGTTGGGAGCACAAAGCTCAAAGCCGAGTGAAAAGACCCAACCCTAGTCTAGCTAATAAAACTAGAATTAATTCCTAACGACTGACCATACTCTAAGAAATTTTACGATAATTTTTACATAATTTCCTTTGAAAACTAAAAAACAAAAAAAATCTGCAAGAAGATAACACTTCTAAAACCAAATTTCAAAAACAAACCGTGGACCACCAATTGTCAATCCGGATTTCTCAACAAATGTCACAAACATAATAATAAACTAAACTCTGAAATTTTGAGACTTATTTACAAATACTAGTTCTAATGACAACAAGGAGTGAACTCAACATCTACAAGAGTACAGAAAAGGAAATAACATAACATACTGAAATTCAATGCAACTTTTATGTACAAACGATACATATGAAATAGTCTAACAGTGGACTGAAATCTACTAATGAAGAGCTGACAGATGGACTCAGAGCCTTCGACAATACCACGGAAACTCAGGATTTATACTACAGCTTGGGCAACAAAAACCAAAAGGCTTAGGGAAAGGCATTTAAAAACATAAAATGTTAGCGTGAATGCAAAAAGTCGCATGTGATCTTTGTAAATAATAAAATATAGTTTAATGCATTTTTGCTAATCTATGTAAAATAATGCGAGTTCAAGTATCATAAATCTGAATCCTCATGGAGGTGGTCACTCATTAGTTTTTCCCTGACATGGGTCAACTATCTGTATATAAAAAAAATATAGGTGATGGGTCAGACAAGGTATCTTGACCTCCCCTGACGGGACAGACGAGGCACCCTGACGTCCCCTGATTGGACTATCCGGTGATCAGCCGAACAGTCAGTGCATCGATGCAACTAACTAATGTCATCTCAAAGAAAAAACCTCCAAATTAAAATGCACTGAAACATACCGTAAAATAAACCAAAATACTAAAATGCTGAAAATTGAACTCGCTATCGACTGTGCAAATAAAAAAGGTTCACTCACAAATCTGCGTCTATAGCTAGGGTTCAGTAGAATTCCCCTCGTTAGGGTCGTGATCTCGATGTCCTGTAAATATTAATCATACGATATCAACACAGGTAAAAATTATGGAAATCAACTCTAAAAACAACCCTGAAAACCACGTCGATGAATTCTACAACCTGCCTAGCCGGAGCTCCACTGTTAATGGCAGCGCATGGTCGTCACGCGTCCTCGATGAAGGTGCTCCATTTTCAATGTTTGATACCTCATTGGAATGCACTCAACGAGGCCTATCACTTTGATAACTAGACTGAGGTCCAATTCGACGAAGTTGGGGTCCAAAATCGCCGTGAACGGCAAGGATCCAAACTCTGGCAACTGCCACCAACGACAGTGATTTCGCCCTCAAAATGTTCCTATTCTCGAGCCAACCAAACTCCTAAATCTACGTGGTCCAAAAAACCCTCACGTGGCCGAAATCGGCTTCAAGAGCTACGATCCTAAAATTGGCCTAAGAACTCCATGGCGTCGAATCTCCGTCATAGAGCTTCGATGGACCTCGCTACCTACCCAGATAGACTTAGAAGGGGGAGGACTTGAATGGCCCCCAAACCCCAAAGCTTGCTAGAGTGCCGCCATCGCCAGCGGCGATCCCACAAAATAAAACCAGATTTGGGTGGCACCCTAACACCAGCAAATCCCAAAAACAATCACAACAAACAATCAAGAAAGCTAAGAGCTTCCAAAATCCTACCTTTTTGACAGCAAAGATGGCCAAAAAACCAAGAATTACGACAGGTCAGGTCAGGCGGCGTGGCGCGGGTTGGTGGAGGAAAACGGGTCGAGCCCGAGGTATTTTCTGATTTTGCGAAAATATAATTCAAAAATCAATTATTTTTCATATTTTCTCCTACCGAATTTTAATAACCACTAAAAATAGCCCGTTTAACCAAAAAATTCCCCTAAAATTCTTACAAGTTTGAAATTAACTACTCTACAACTTCCGTGAAGAAAGTTAAATCAAATTATCATCCGATAACAAGTCGTTAACAACTCACTCAACGCAACTAATCCACAATATAGCTTAATACTATTCGATAAGTGCATAATTTTGGTTTGGGTCATAACAATCCACCCCCCTTAAAAAAATTTCATCCTCAAAATTTACATACCTACAAGAAAAGATGAGGGTACTTCTCCCTCATACGCTGCTCTGGTTCCCATCTGGCTTCTTCCACTGCATGATTCCTCCACAAAACCTTCACTAAAGGAATTGTCTTGTTCCGGAGAACCTACTCCCTAAAGTCAAGAATCTGCACTAGTTCTTCAATATAGACTAAGTACTCATGTGACGAAATCTGCTGAGGCACAATAACATGAGAGAGATCAAAAATGTATTTCCGCAACAAGGACACATGGAACATATCATGAACTCGTGCTAGTTCTGATGGTAACTCCAAACGATAAGCAACATTGCCAACACGTTCAATAATCTCATATGATCTGATGTATCGTGGCTGAAGCTTGCCATGCTTTCCAAATCGAATTACACCCTTCTATGGTGATAATTTCAAAAATACCCAGTCACTAAATTCAAACTCGAGATCCTTCCTCCTAACATCTACATAACTCTTTTATCGATCATGGGCAGCCTTTAACCTATCTCAAATGATGTGCACGTTCTCTGTCGTTTCTTGCAATATCTTGACCAATAAGGCTTCTATCTCCTGTCTCGCTTCAGCACAGCAGAGTCCTACACTATTTCTCATATAAGGCTTCATAGGTGACATTCCAATGTTGGAGCCATCTTATACCGAGCTTGAGCTATAGAACCTGTACCTGGAAGTAGCACAATCGTGAAATCTATTTCCCTTACTGGAGGAAAACCTGGCAATTCCTTAGGAAAAACATCAGGATATTCCCTAACCACCTCAATCTGCTCAAGGTTAGGGGTGGAAATACAAGTATTCACTACATGTTCTAGATATGCGGTACACCTTTTTCGCAACATCTTCCCAGCCTTCACAACTAAAATAAGGTATGATGAAAGAACTTTTCTCTCCCCACAAAATAAAATCTCAGGTAACCCCAGACTTCTAAATGCTACCTCTTTCCAATGACAATCAACCAAAGCCTAATGACTGCTCAGAAAGTTCATGCCCAAAATTAAATAAAAATCCACGATGTCAAGAGGTATCAGATCGGCAGATAATCCAAAACCTCTAACCATAATGCTACAGTCTCAATACACTAGCCCAATTAAAATCACCTCGCCAAAAGGATATATCACTTGCCACATTTCTGATAAGGGAGTGGCAGGTACATTAATTATTGATGCTAATCTCACGGATATGAAAGAATGTGTCGCCCCCGGATCTTTAAAGTATAAACAACATAACAAAATCATGTAATGTACCAATGATCACATCCGGAGATGCTCTGCTCTCCTGAAGAGTCATCCGATGAAGTCGAGCCTATCCAGTCAGTCACCATTTCTAGCTCTAGTCCTAATAAGCTGGTTGTCTGGGTGGTGGTGCGGTTCTAATTCCTGAAATGACTCCCTGATCACTACCAGAACTCTGCACCAAAAATTCACCTGAGGTGTCCCTTACGAACATTCCCTCTCAAAGTGGCCCATTTGGCCACAACAGTAGCAAGCTGAAGTCCCAAGCTGACACTGTCTAGAATAGTGTCTGTGACAAATGTTGCATAAAGAAAAATCTCTGATGCTGGTGGAGTAGGTCGATATCTACTAGACCCACTAGAACTGGCCCTTGATCCTTGCCTTTATGGTCGACTCCGCCTCCATCTCGAAAAATAACTCAAAAGACGTGCTCCAAGAGCAGAGGTCTAAGATCCCTCACTAGAAGATTATGTGGAACCAGATGCGCTATAGACTCCCTTTTTTTAAGGACCCTGGTTGGGCCCACCTTCCTCGAATCTTTGAGTCTGGCCCTGCTTAGATCATGCCTCTCTTTGCATCTTACAGCGGCACTGACAAACTCATCAAAATTAGTGCGTGACACACCTGACATGTATGGCGCAATCTCGAGCCGCAAACCTTGCTCAAATCTCCAACATTAGTCCTTCACTAACCTAACAGAATTTGATACAAATCGAGATAAGCGAGTGAAACGGTCCCGATACTCTATCACAGACAAGACTCCTTGCCGAAGATTCATAAACTTCTCATATTTCCTCTGCTCTATCGCTTCACTGAAAAAGTGACTCATGAACAACTCCCTGAACTCTGCCCACATGGCGATGGTCTCATTCCTCTCAATGCTCTCCCACCAATGATAAGCATGGTCCTGCAACAAATCCACAACTATCTATGTTCTCTTCTCTAGGGTCAACTGGGACGCAGGTGGTCGCATACTCGACCAATCTCTATAAACCAGATCTCATGAGCCTCAGGGTCATGAGATCCTGCAAAGGGAACTGCTCCTGCCTTTTAGGCTCTAGTAACTAAATCATCACGCCGGCATCAGGTGTATAATTAATTCACGCATCTGTTAGGTGAAAGATCTATTTAGCTTATTGTTAAAATTAACCCACTCAAGAGACCAAGAGAAAATGGCTCAACTATAAGATTCTAGACACTTAACAATGCACAACACTAGGAGTTGTCATGGGGATCCGCCGGCCGGTCGGGCCATCATCCTGGGAGTGTTGTACACTATCAAATGCCTGCACTGACATGACCAAAAATTCTACAGAATCTATGACATAATGCTCTAATACTAAACTGAAAGGACTCAACACTAGTTTAGCTAGTAAACTAGAAAAGTCCTAACGACTAACTATACTCTAAGAAAATCTACGATAATTTTGACATAATTCCCCTTGAAAACTGAACAACATAAAAACCTGCAAGAAGAGAACACTTCTAAACCAAATTCCAAAAACAAACCGTAGACCACCGATTGTCCATCCAGATTTTTCAAAAAATGTCACAAACATAATAATAAACTAAACTCTAAAATTTTAAGACTTATTTACAAATACTAGCTCTGATGACAACAACAAGTGAACTCAACATCTACAGGAGTACACTACTGAAAATAACATAACACTATTGATATTCAAAACGACTTTTATGTACAAATAATACATATGAAATAGTCTGGCAGTGGACTCGAACCTACTAATGAAGAGATGACACGTGGACTCGAAGCCTTCGACGATACCACGCAAACTCTGGATTTACACTGCAACCTGGGTAACAAAAACCGAAAGGTCCAGGGAAAGGCATTTAAAAACATAAAACATTAGCGTGAGTGGAAAAAATCTTGTGTAATCTGTGTAAATAATAAAATACAGTTTAATGCCTTTTCCCTGATCTATATAAAATAATGTGAGTTCAAGTATCATAAATCTGAGTCTTGATGGAGGTGGTCGCTCAAGAGTTTTTCTCTGACCTGAGTCGACTATCTGTATATAAAAAAAATGTAGGTGATGGGTCAGACAAGGTATCCTGACCTCCCATGATGAACCAGATGAGGCACCATGACCTCTCCTAACTAGACTATCCGGTGATCAACCAAACAGTCAATGCATCGATGCGACTAACTAATGTCATCACAAAGAAAAAACCTCCAAATTAAATGCTTTGAAACACATAGTAAAATAAACCAAAATACTGAAATGCAAAAAACTGACCTCGCTATCAACTGCGAAAATAAAAATGGTCCACTCACAAATCTGTGTCTACTGTTGGGGTCTAGTGGAATTCTCGTCGCTGGGGTCATGATCTCAATGTCTTGTAAATATGGATCATACGATATCACT
This sequence comes from Geum urbanum, assembly GCA_946800695.1. Taxonomy (NCBI): domain Eukaryota; kingdom Viridiplantae; phylum Streptophyta; class Magnoliopsida; order Rosales; family Rosaceae; genus Geum; species Geum urbanum. Next base: position 21,015,325 of record OX327002.1, read on the forward strand.
ACATGTAAAATGTATGAAAATCAGCTTTACAAACAACCCCAAAAACCATGTCGATGAATTCTATAATCTGCCTGCCCAAAGCTCCGCCTTGGATGGCAGTGCATGGCAATCACGAGCCTCCAACGGCGGCAGCATATGGGTCACACGTGCCTCTGGAAAATGTGCTTCATTTTCAATGTTTGATACCTCGTTGGAAAGCTCTCAATGGGGCCTATCAATTTCATAATTGGATCAAGCTCCAATTTGACGACGTTGGGGTCCAAAACCGCCATTTACGGCGAGGATCCAAACTTCGGCAATTTCCACCAACGACAGTGATTTGGCCCTCAAAAATTTCCTGTTCTCGAGCCCAACTAAACTCCTAAACCTACATGCTCCAAAAACCCCTCACGTGGCCGGAATCGGCTTCGAGAGCCATAACCCTAAAATTGATCAGAAAACTCCATGGCATCGAAGCTCCACTGTAGCACCCTAACACCTGCGAATCCCAAAACTAATCACAAAAAACAATCAAGGAATCCAAGAGCTTCCAAAACCCTACCTTTTCGATGGTGAAGATGGTCGGAAAACGAAGAATTATGGGGGGTCGGGTCAGGCGTCACGGTGTGGGTCGGTGGAGGAAAATAGGTCGAGTCCGAGGTATTTTCTGATCTTCTAAAATAATAGTTCAAAAAAAGGACCTATTTGTACCCCTAAGCAGTTGACAAGACCAATGGTCCAAAATCCATCTAATCAAGATCAAACGGCTATGATTTCCAAAAGGACCTAAAAATCAATTCTTTTTAATATTTTCTCCTACTGGCTTCCGATAATCACTAAAAATAGCTCAGTTAACCTAAAAATTTCACAAAAATTTCTACAAGCTTGAAATTAAATATTTTACAACTTACATGAACAAAGTCAAATCAAATTCACATCCGATGAAAAAGTTGTTAACAACTCACTCAACGTGACTAATTCGCAATAAAGCTTAATACGATTCGATAAGTCGTAACTTCAGTTCGAGTTATAACATAGAGATTAGCATCAAGAATACGAAAGTCTGCACATGAAACACTTTGGATGAAGATATTCCCCACTGCTGCTTCCTGATAGGGAGAGATGATGAATCCTCTCTTTAAGTCATCCGGGAACCGACAGTTGACAATTACCTCTGCCATTTCTTGAGGATACTCCTTCAAATTGAAATATTTGCAAAAGCTCTCAAAGTAACCTGGAGGGTTAAAGCTCCCTACTCTAAGTAGAGTCCTTCCCATGAGCTCCTTGTCATCAAATCCCTTGAGCAGCGAGTGGCAGAAGTATGGGAAGTAAGTCTGGATCCATAACTCTGGAATCCAGATGGGACCTCTAACATTGTACTTGAAGGAGTTAGTAGATATCCAGCAAAGCTTCTGGCCATTGAAAATCGCTTCAGCGACCTTAATGAAGTTACTGGTAATTTTGTATGCATTTACACATAACACATACTTGCAGAGCCAGTATTCAAGGAAAGTAATACCTCCCACATCTTCTTCGTTGTCCTTGTAGAAATTTTTGCATGCAGTATTCGACTTGACTTGTTGCCCACTATCAGAGCTAGCTTGGATAGGGAAGGTTATTTCATCAAGGTCCCCTGGGACATACGGGTGTAAGAAAATGATAGTCACGACATCAAGGAGTGTAATAATCATATCACCACATGGGAAGGCGAAAGTATTGCTACTAGAATCCCAGAAACAAAGAGCGGTAATGATTGGAGATTGGTGCCCGCCAACAGGTAGCTTGAAGCACAGGTCTAGGGTCTGGACGATGCCCTCTTCCTCCCATTTCTTGGAATCACGAGTAGCTTGCTTCTTATACCACACAGATTCATCTATTCTAGTGGTAGGCATTTTCCTAGCTTCACGCCAATCTCCTTATTCTCCCATTCAAGTGGCTCGGCTTCTTCTTGCCGGAATACTAGATGAGCGACTTTTACTGGGTGAGCAAGTGCAGAAGGAACTTTGTGGGTATCTAGCTCTGAACCAGCAGTTCAAAAGTAGTGTAGGGGCTAAGACTTTTTCTGTGCAATTGCCCTTGCATGTGGGCAATGAAGTCAGCGAAAGCCATGCTAGTGAGCCCGTCGTGAATCTTGTTCTTGTAAGGGGCCATTCTTCATACTAAGGTAATCAGAAGGATTGAAAGATTGTATGTGAGTGAAGGAGGCTGAAGAAAGCAAAATAATTTTTAGACTCAGAAGGGTTGTAGTCGAAGAAAGCAGAAGTGGGACAATTAAATAGTGGTCTGCATTAAGGGTGCAACTTTTCAGAATAGCATTTGAAAGGCCTAAGCAAGGCTAAACGTTATCGGTTGGGAGGAGGCGACACGACCGCACATCTAAAACCCTCTTCAGTTGCACCCAGAGTTTATCTCGAGGTTTTGGGGGAAATGTTTTGGCCTAACTTTAAAATAGCATTCATTTTTAATAAATGGGCTGGAGTTATAATGCGCCGGCCACCGCGGCCCAGCAATTCTCACATTGTGGAGCAAGAAGAAGAAAACTGCGAGATTTCTGACAAAATAAGGAAAGCATGAGTCTACTAAATCTCTAATCTATATTCTTTTCAAGAATAAATTTCCTCGCTCAATGAGGAAGATATCAAGACTATTATAAATACGCAAATTTGTTCTCATCAAACAAGCTCTCTCTCACAAGAAACCACGACAGTAGCGAACTTAGAATCAACACCAGATAGAGCGAAAAGATTCGAAGGTTTTCTTTGTCAGACGATGACGATCAAAGAAATTGACGCCAGATAGGGCGTGAAGGTTCTTAAAGTTCAAGAAGTCACCCTCTATCCAGTTTTCTCAACACTCGTCAAGGAAATTGATCTACTTTGCACCAAACAGGGTGAGCGAAGTATCAATATTCGTGGCTCAGCAGCGAGACACGAAACCTAAGTCTGGAAACAACTTAGGTAAGAAGAACTTATCGAGCGAGATTTATGCTCTCCTAGCTCCAATCGCTTGTAAAGAAGCAAAGTTAGTTATGCGCAACATACATCGACATTCTTTCCCAGGCAATGGCACGCCAAGCATGCACCACCAAAAGAAACAGTTTGTTATTCTCTAGTCACAACTACCTGCCGGAGAAAACGGAGCCAAACAGAAGTGACCTCAGAATTATTCAAGATCAAGATGTACTTACGAGATGAGAATGGTTTGACTCCAACTGCTCGGTGCCCTAGAAAACATCAAAGATGGTCTACATTGATGGTTCTGCGTTGCCATGCCAGAAAGAGAATTAAGCTCCCAAAACCCTAGCTAGCGGAGCCTTCATTCCCTAGCTAACACATTACTTTTATGCTATAGGTTATACATTTTATATTTCTAATGGTGATTTGTATTGTTAATCTATAAATAAGTTGAATCCGAGAAATGACTAAATTGCTTCGAGTTAATTAACCGGCTAGCTTGAGATACAGTTCTCTCTAGATATATATGGCTCAACTCATACGTCTATAAAGATTTACAACGGCAGCTTAGGAATGCATATATAGCATTCTCAGGTCAAACAAATAATTATAACAATGCTAATGCTTTTGACCATTTTTTTCATTTCTTGATGGAAAAGGAATGTATTTATGTATTCCCAACTCCTTTTTTTATGTATATATATTCCTAACTTTAATATGCATGTTTCTCAGCTCTTTGAATCGTAAATTTACAAAGTGCTTCAGAAGTTGTACAAGCTTTTCAGAAATAATATTATATGTATATGGCACACGATAATCACAATGTTTCCATATAGAATGGGAAAAGAAAACGCACTTAATGGAATCAATAACAAAACTAAAATCTCATGTAGAGATGCTGCCAAAGGACTTGACCTAAAACCACATTCCCTACCACTTGACTAGCTCCAATTCTATTCTTCTCTGCATTATTTTTCTTCTACTTTTTCTTACATTAATTAGTTTTCTATTAATAGGGAGTGGATGATTTAAACATTCTTTACTCGTTAATCTTTGCTTAATTAGTTTAATCAGTTCGTATAAACAATCATCAAAAGCGGGGTAGCTTTAAAAGTGTCCAAGCATTTTAGCTCATGGAAAATCAGGAGGGTCGGATTCGGCTGGGATTCGTGTATGGAGTTGTTATCGTATCATCATGAGAAGTTTATGGGCCCACCAACTCATGTGGAACGCAATAAGTAGACGACCTTCGAAATCAGCTGGTTGAATCGGCTTTTTTTTAATGGAATGGAAATCGTATTACACGATTGAGATGTACGTGGTGGCTCAATCGTCACAAATCTATGCAATGAGTTGGTTTCTTTTTACCCTGCTCTTTTGATCAGTTATAACACATATATGCAAATTTGTTTTAGAGAGATACAGAGGAAGATTCAATGGTGTATATGGGACAATATGTGTCGGTCTGAAGTTAAAGTGAATTTAGTTTTCGTAATAGTTATGTCTTTTATCTAGTTCCATCTCGGTCTGAAGTTAAAGTGAATTTAGTTTTCGTAATAGTTATGTCTTTTATCTAGTTCCATCTATTAGCTGTTGGAAAATGGTGGTTTTCCATCATTTTAAAGTGACAATTTAAACAAAATAATTGAGTGTGTTGCACTTAACTTTAATGTGAGGGAAACATGGATTTGTATTCTCCTACAAGAGTACATAAAGATTATGTATTCATTTGTTTAAATTGGTTAAGGGGTGAATGAGAAATTGTCACCCAAAGATGGCTACTTGAAACAAAAGGAAGGAATGTGATCCTACATGGGAGAAATTAGAAATGTGGAGGTCTTTATATATGATTGCACCTTTCTATTCCTTGAGTAAGTGAGTAGAGAGACTCTCTCTCACGCGCGCAAGGGGATGTAAATCTTGGATGAAATGAGTATGCTATATGGATATTAATGTATAAATAGAGGCTTTTTGGGCCAGGCCGCACGAGTTTCCTTTTACACTCAGGAAAGACTTTTTGCATTCCTCGAGACCTTTTAACTTCTCCGATTACACACTATTATTGGCCGGTTTATGGTGGGTTTTCACTCATTAGTTGCCGGTTTATGGTGGGTTTTTCACTCATTAGTGGCCGGATTAAAGTTGCTTGGTTAAATGGTGTGTAACTCACAACTTTTTGGTTTCAAGCAATGATGATCAACCCATTCCCAACGTGTATAAATGGAGGCATTCCACACCCTCAATCTTCATCCCATCAGAAGCAATCTCCTCTTCTGATCACTTCTCTCCCTCTCTCAACTCAGAGAAAAATCCGATAATAGAAAAATGTATTCTTCAGTTCGAAGAGAAGTTCTTGTGCTGCGGTACAAAACTTGAAGTTGTTTTATCCTGGGAGAACAACGTCATACAACTTGTGGGCGGCGTAAAAGTTCTTAAGAAAAACATGTAATACACGTGACTCAACTTAGTTCATATTGTTAACCTGAATTTATTCTTCGTTCATATATTTGTAATTTACTAATTATTTAATTAATATTTTATTTATTATATTTAATTTAATATCAATTACTTTTCCCACCAAAACAGACCAGGCGTTTTTTTTCTATAGCGAAAATCGTCGGTTGCTCTAATCATCACTCTTGTTCCTTCCATGCGGGATGCTCCTTCCTAGATTTGGCTTATTATTTTGACAGTTAGGTAGTTCGTGAAACGGTAAGCATTATCTGCCTCCATCTATTATTGCTTCAGTCTGCACCATTCATTTGAGTATGACACTAGGCAGATCATCACTACTTGAGAATTATTTTATACATTAGGTATGTCATACTCTCATTTACTAGTAAATGAGAACGATTCATTTACTATTTGAGAACGATTGTATTCTATATTTGAAGCATATATTAACAGTATATGAATAGGAACAAATTATAGTGGTGATCATAAAATTTGTTCTAAATTACAAATTTAGAAATAAAGTACACATCTGATTTTAGAATGGATGTTAGAATCTGCCACTCCATCTAAGCTTTTAGAAAACAAAAGAGTTGAAGAAATTCTTCAATATGATGATGGAGACGTTATTATTAAATTTGACAATAGCAGAAGATCCACTCGATTATCGCTATCTGAGGACAGTAGATCTTCTATTTCATCAAAAAACGAGCATATTCAATCTCAAAGGTTTTATACTCCAAACCAAACTATGAAAGCCTCACCATCAGGCATAAGAACTCCTAATCTTGTATTTGATGGAGTTTGTACAAATTCTCAACAGATTCCTCAAGGAATATATCATGAGGAACCTGAAACATTATCAGAATTTAATGACATTGCATCAATAAATGTCATTTCTATTCCATTTACTTATGATCGACAAGCTTGCAGTAAAGATCTTATGCAAGAAAAATATAAATCATTTAGAAAATGGTTCTTCTCTACATTCAAAGAAGAAGAACAAAAAAATTATAAGTTCCTTTATCATGAAACTATTAAATCCCAGGAGAAAGTTATATCTTTCCCTATTTGGTTTTTAGATTATGCTAATAACCAAGATTATCCATTTTTAAATGTGCTTAAGTCCATGGAAAAAGATTGGACTACAGCAAAAGGTAAAACTATTACCTCTATTCATCCACCTTCAGAACATCTGAAGATTAAAGCAGGTGAAACAATTATTGAGTCAGTTGCTTTCAGTCATGAAAAACAACATAATTATACAAACTTGACTCTTCAAACTATGTGCTCCCAAATTGGGAGAATGGAGGAAAAAATAGAAAAAATTACAGTACCTCCAGTTTTAAAAGAAACTAAATCAAGTTTATCTTCACCTATTATTAATTCTACTCCTAAAATAGTAGAACCTTCTATTTTAAAACCAAGCATCAATATTACTATGCCCAGTAAAAAAGATATTGATATTGTTTCGATTCTGACTCAACAGTTAGAATCGCTACAACTTAATGGTCATAAATCAAATGAGAAAAAAGCTCAAATAGCTACTATCTCAGAAGCATTCTCTGATTCAGACAATGAATCAGATATTAATGAATTTGAAAAACAAATTCTGGCAATGGAAGATGATCTTAAAAAAGATCAGACTCCTAGCATAAACCAAAATATTTTTGGAAGAAGCACTGCTTTTGACAGAAAATCAGTCCCTACTGCTTCGACTAGACATTATTATACTCGTCCTACTCCTCGGGACTTATTATTTGAGGAAGAAAATTCAAATATTACTGCTAGCTTTAGTGCTATAACCATTTATGAATGGAATATTGATGGACTATCTGAATATCAGATTCTCACATTATTACACCGTATGACTATGTATTTCACTGTTTGTATATCAGCTCATAATACTGATAAACAGATTGCAGAATACATTGTTGCAGGATTTGCTGGCCAACTCCGTGGTTGGTGGGATAACATTATTACCTCAGAACAGCAGCAACAAATATTAAATGCGACAAAAATTATTCAAACTCCAATGACCATGAAAGATGAACAAGGTCAAGACAGTATTATATATACTGAAACCCCTATTTCTAATGCAGTCTATACCCTGCTAACCTCAATCTTATTAGCTTTTGTGGGATCTAACCCAGTTTCCTTCGAAAGAAATAAAGATTTATTAGTCAATCTGAAATGTCCCACTTTAACTCAGTTTAGGTGGTATAAGAATGTATTCCTATCCAAAGTTATGATCAGGACAGATGCCAATGCTGACTTCTGGAAAGAGAAGTTTATAGCAGGTCTTCCTACTCTCTTTGCCCAAAAGGTCAGAGATCGTATTCTTAGAAAACATGGAGGAAACTTCATTCCTTATTATGAATACACCTATGGTCAACTCATCAGTGAGTGCGTTGCTGAAGGGTTATCCCTCTGCAATGATATTAAATTAAAAGCTCAATTAAAACGCCAACATTTAACTGGCAAAACAGAAATTGGTGAATTTTGTGACCAATTCGGTTTTGATCTCCAAATTCCAAATAAACAAAAAATATCAGATTCAAAATCTTATTATAAGAAAAAGAAACGCTTTATTAAGAAATCTTCTCCTCCCCAGGAAAAGAAAAAGCGAAATTCAAAACCATATAAAAAGAATTATTCTCAGAATTCTTCCAATATTATTTGTAGAAAATGTGGAAAAACAGGCCACTATGCTAACAGGTGCTGGACCAAGAAGAAAATTAATGAAATTTCTGATGAAGGTCTGAAAAAGCAACTATTAGCAATTCTTCTAAATCCCTCTGACAACGAGTCAGAAGAACAGGTTAATATTATTGACCAAGAAACTGACAGTTCTGACTCTGAGTCTTCCTCCTCTTTGTCAGATTGTGGTTGTAATGCAAATCATTACAAAGCCATTCTTGAAATGAATGGGTTAAGCATAAACGTGCTTACATCCCAAGAAAAATCTATTCTTGACTTGATTAATGGGATCCAAGATCCTGAAACCAAGAAAAATATGATTGAACATTATTTAGAAACAATAAAGAGAGAGAATAAACCTCGAGATTCTCCTTATATCCCAAAGGAATCATATTCCTTAAAAGAAGTTTTTGATGGGTTAAAAACTCACTCTTCCAAGAAACTATCTATTTATGATTTACAGGAAGAAATTAACTCCATAAAAATGGAGGTAAATATTATAAAAGAAAGAGAAATCTCTATTTCTGACTTAAAGGCAGAAATAAATATTTTAAAAACAGAAACCAAGTTTCTTAAGGAATTTATCAGTAAGATAACTCTTGAACAAGGAGAATCTTCTAATTCCAAGGAAGAAAACTTTCTTAATATTATTAATCAAGTAACATACCAAAAATGGTATTCCAATGTAACTATTGTTATTGATAAAGACTATGTCTTAAAAGGAATTGCTCTTATTGACAGTGGAGCAGATTTAAATTGCATTTGTGAAGGGATAATCCCTACACGATATTATGACAAATCATCACAGTCTTTAAATACTGCTGATGGTTCAAAACTAAAAATTAGATATAAATTATCCAACGCCTATATTTGTAATTCAGGTATGTGTTTTAAAACGCCCTTTGTTATGGTCAAAGGTCTGACCCAACAAATCATATTGGGAACTCCTTTCCTTAGTCTTTTAGAACCATTTACAAAGACAAGTGAAGGTATTATTTGTGAGGTTGAAGGCCAAAAAATAATCTTTGGCTTAATCACTCAACCCCAAACTCGTCAAATTGACATGATAAGAGATACTCTTATTTTCAAAGAAAATCAGATAAATTTTATCCAATCTGATTTAAAAATTATGAGTATAACGACTCAAATTAATTCCCGTCAAAATCAGATTAAATCATTATCTGATAATATTAAAAGAGAAATTTGCAGCGATCTTCCTAATGCTTTTTGGGAAAGGAAAAAGCATATTATCACTCTTCCTTATGAGCCTGATTTTAAGGAACAAAACATTCCTACTAAAGCTAGGCCAGCTCAAATGAATGCTGAACTTATTGAGTATTGCAAAGCAGAAATAAACTCTCTTCTGCAGAAAAAATTAATAAGAAAATCCTATTCTCCTTGGAGTTGTACATCTTTTTACGTAAATAAAAATGCCGAAATCGAAAGAGGAACTCCTCGATTAGTTATTAATTATAAACCTTTAAATAAGGTTCTTAAATGGATTAGATATCCATTACCTAATAAGAAAGATCTCTTGGCAAGACTCCAGGAGGCTTCAATATTTTCAAAATTCGATTTAAAATCGGGATATTGGCAAATCCAAATTGCAGAAAGTGACAGATATAAAACAGCTTTTACTGTTCCATTTGGACATTATGAATGGAACGTAATGCCTTTTGGGCTTAAGAACGCTCCTTCAGAATTCCAGAATATTATGAATGATATTTTTACACCTTATTCTTCATTCTCTATTGTTTACATAGATGATATTCTCATCTTCTCCCAATCGCTTGACCAACACTTCAAGCACTTAAATATATTTATTAATCTTATTAAAAGAGCAGGACTAGTAGTATCTGCTAAAAAGATGTCTATTTTTCAGACAAAAATTAGATTCCTTGGTCAAGAAATAGAACAAGGAAGAATTATCCCTATTGAGCGAGCCATTCAATTCGCAGAAAAATTTCCAGATGAATTGAGAGATAAAACTCAGCTTCAACGATTTTTAGGAAGCTTGAATTATATTGCAGAATATTATAAAAATCTGTCAGCTGATAGCTCTCCTCTTTATGAAAGACTGAGAAAAAATCCTCCTCTTTGGGGAGAAATCCATACAAGAGCAGTAAGACTTATTAAGTCAAAAGTAAAAAGCCTCCCTTGTCTAGCACTAGTCTCACCAACCAGCTTCAAAATTGTTGAGACAGATGCTTCAGACATAGGATATGGAGGGATCCTTAAACAAAAATTTCCTAATTCAGAAAAGGAAATATTATCCAGATATACTTCTGGAAAGTGGAATGATGCCCAGAAAAACTACTCCACTATAAAAAAGGAAATTCTGGCTATTGTTAGTTGTATTTCAAAATTCCAAGATGATTTATTAAATCAAGAATTCTTATTAAGAGTAGACTGTAAAGCAGCTAAAGATGTTTTGGAAAAAGATGTCAAAAATTTAGCTTCTAAACAAATTTTTGCTAGATGGCAGTCTATATTATCCATATTTGATTTTAAGATAGAATTTATTAAAGGAGAAACTAACTCTCTCCCTGATTTTTTGACTAGGGAATTTATTATAGGCACCAAATGAGCCAGTTTAGTCGTGGCTCCAGAGGGGGCACCAGCTCGCGAGCCGGGCCTTATTCGCGAGGAAGAGGTAGAAAAGACTACAGCTTCCCTATGATGACAGACTCCAGGAGTCTCACCAATTCTCCTCCTCCTACCAGAGAAAAAAGGAGTGAGCCAACTGACATGGCGGATTATTTATCCACCGGAAAATCTCAAGAGAGCTTTTCTGCTGCTCTAAAAGAACCTATTCTTCCTGGTATTAAAAAGACTCTGGAAGAACAAATTATTATTCTCCAGAAAGGAGACGAGAGATATTTCAACTCTCCCAATACTTTGGCCAAAAGGTACTTTGAATCAGAAGCCAATTTTCCTTTATTTAATCAGAAAAATAGGAAATATTATGAATGCATTCTCATCGAGACAGGTTCAATAAAATTTCATCATATGAACCAAAATAAACATACTGAAGACATTTCCTTCAGTAAAGCGTTTATTCAACGCGTGATCCATATCTCTGAATGGGGCCTAAACCCCAACAAATCTATTGATTTGAAATTTATTCATGACAGCTTCAATTATTGGGATTACATCGAAGCATGGAATAAAGCTTTTTATTATCAGAACAAAGCTGAAAAGCATACTTGGTTTATTAGGATAGAACCATCTATTTTTAAACAAGAATTACCATTTTGGTTTTATAATTGGTTTGACAAAATGGGACCAAATGAAGATTTCCTCCCTGAGGAGCTTTTTAATTCCTACAAAAGCTATATTTTAAATGATCCAAAACAGCAGGATGTAAGGATCATCAGTGGAAGCAATTTTCTTCATTTTTTGGCAAGATTCAGTCTTCCCTGGATCTGGCAATGGACTTTTTCTATTTGTCAGCTAGATATTGGGGTTCTTTTCCTCAACCGCCAATTCTTCTATAAATGGTGGTCCAAATTTGATTATAATCCTCATTTATTAAAAATAAATGAATGTATTGAAGAATTCAAGAAAATGAAGCAGGAATATACTCCTCAAGATGATTCAAAAAGGGATTTTGTCATTCCTTCTTTAGCAGGTCTAAAAGCTGCTTTTCCTTTAGCTTCCCCCAAGGAGCTTAAGAAAATATTATTGCAAAATCTTGCGTCACAAATAAACAGTAATGTGGCAGTCCTTTTCAAGGGCTCTTCATCCAAAGCCTCTTCAAACTCTACATCGATGGGAGAGGAAGATGTTGATATTGATCAAGAAGTTGAAGACGATGGTTCTCAACAAAATGAAGACATGGAGGATTATTTGGGAGCTGTTCCTTTTTCTAATCCTTCAAAAGAATTATTGAGCTCTCTTAATGAAGACCTGCCTGAGATCTCCCAGAACAAGAAGGCTAAAGCCAAGATGGAGACAAAGTAGTTAGGTTTTAGGGATATTTTCCCCTCTTGTAATAGTTTAAAAGAAACATTCAACTTTTCCTTTTTTCACGTGTTCGATGGGGCCCAATTAGCACCCGGCGTGATTTTCGGAATAGTTTTGCTTTCTTTAAACTTTAGCTTTTTGTTTGTTTTTCGTTTGCTTTTAGCCTCCGGTAGCCAGTAGCTTTGCTTTTAGAGTCTTTAAAAGGGAACCTCTCTCCCTCATAAGTCAAAAGTTTTAGTTTTCCTTCTCATATAGCTCTACCTTCTCTCTACCCTCTCTCTCTCTATCTTCATATAAACAGTTGTACTTATCTCTGATTATCAATAAAATCACCATTCATTTGAGTATGACACTAGGCAGATCATTACTACTTGAGAATTATTTTATACATTAGGTATGTCATACTCTCATTTACTAGTAAATGAGAACGATTCATTTACTATTTGAGAACGATTGTATTCTATATTTGAAGCATATATTAACAGTATATGAATAGGAACAAATTATAGTGGTGATCATAAAATTTGTTCTAAATTACAAATAAAATCCGTCATATGTACCATTTTCATACCTTAAATCTTTGCTGCTTATGTCTTTTTATTTTGCCTAAATTTGTCCGGTACAGCTTGAGTAAGCATGGTTCACATTGAACCAGCCTCAATTTTATCGTGTTGGAGTGAGTAACACTCCATATATATATTTAGGAGGTATATATTCTGTAACTAAGTATGATTTTGTAATTGATTAGGTTTGCTTCTAAAATTGTAAGTATACTTGTATATATACCTAATTCAGGATTGATCAATATATCAGAAAATTTCTAAAGTATTGTGCTCTATTTGACTTGGTATTAAAGCCTAAATTGATCCTTGTAATCTGACCTGACCTGAATTCTGTTGCCTGACTTGAACCTGAACCATGTTTCACGCGTTGAAATTGAAAGTTGCCTTCGACCCGTCGAAATCTGACGACCTGAATCTATTCTTGTTTCTTGATGAAATCATCATATCCTAACCTGTTCGATGTATCGACACCAATTGCTTGAATTTTTTTGAAGATCTACTCTTCTTCCTTGTTCAAGATCGTCTTGTCCTGAATTGTTCCTGCCCTGATCAATAGACTCGTCAGCTTTCCTGATATGTTCATTGCGTGTCTTATTCGCTTTTGAAGAGTTTATCATGGCTTTAGATATTTCAATGTTTGAAGAACTTAATTTTAGTGGCATGGGGAGCCAAGACCACATGGAGGGTAGTATTTCTCTAACTGAGAAACATCATGGTAAAATTGGTATTCCTTTGAAGGCTTTGGACTTTACTGGTGGTGATACATGGATAATTGATTCTGGTGCATCTAATCATATGACATTTGATAAGTCATTGTTTTCAAGTCTGTCACATTCTCCTATAACTGAAGTGTCTAATACAAATGGTGTGTCTTTTTCAGTCTTAGGTTACAAATGTTACATAATGTTACATAATGTTACATAATGGTCAATCCAAGTTACTCCATCTCTTATGTTACATAATGTTCTTTATGTTCCCTCTCTATCTCATCATATGTTGTCAGTATCTGATTTGAATTGCCAAAACAAATGCTATGTTACTTTTTATTCTATGTATGTGTTATTTCTGGATCTATGTACTCAGGCAATAATAGGCAAAGAGATCAGAGGGGGAGACTGTTTCACTTGGATTGCATGTATAGCAGAGAGACACAAGCGTCATCAAGACCTATTGCTTTGACATTGAATTCTGATCGAGTTAAAGAAATTTAATTACGGCATCACCGGTTTGGTCATCTGTCCTTTGGTATTATGAAAAAGTCTATGTCATCCTTGTTTCTGGGAATAAAAGAATCTAGTCTCCATTGTAAAACCTGTATGTTCGCTAAAAGTCATAAGTCTAGTTACTCTCTTAGTTCTCATTCTAGTTAAGCACCAGTTGAGTTGATCCATTCTGATGTTTGGGGGCCATCTAAGAATCCAATCTTAATAGGAATGAGATACTTTGTTCTGTTTATTGATGATTTTACAAGATTGACATGGATTGTGTTGTTGAAAAAGAAGGATGCTGTGTTTTCTGCCTTAACTGCGTTTCATAATCTTATTTGAACTCAGTATGATGCTTGTGTGAAAGTGTTTCAGTCTGACAATGGAAGGGAGTTTGTCAATCATTCTTTTCAAGATTATTTTAAACAATATGGAATTGTTCACTAGACTACTTGTCCACAGACACCGGAGTAGAATAGAGTTTTTGAGAGAAAAAATTGTCATTTTCTAGACATGAGAAGAACACTCCTACTCAATGCCAACATGCCAAAATATCTTTGGGGAGAAGTTATATTGTGTGCATCTCATCTCATCAATCGCTTACCATCAATAGCTCTTCAGAATCAGATTCTATTTTAGGTACTGTCTTGTCATATTGCCATCTCATCTCTCAACAAACTTCATGCTCATGTCTTTGATTGTGTGGCATATGTTCATCTTCATAAGAATCAAAGATCTAAGTTAGAGGCTCATGCACTCAATTGTGTGTTTGTTGGCTATGGCACTCACCAGTAAAGATACAAGTGCTACCATCCTCCTTCTCAAAGTTTTTATGTCACCACGAATGTCCTATTTAGTGAAGATTTGTGTTATTTTCCCCTACGACGTCTCAGAGTGAGGAGAAAAAGAATGTATTTTATGGAGACCAGTTTGAAGAACTAGAAGTCATTGTTACAATTGAAAGTACCCCAGCCGGAGCAACTGTTCGACCCATCGAGAAGGAGCCACGACCCGTCAAAACTGGTGCCCAGAACCAACCTGTAGCTGACCTTTGGCCCGTCGAGGAGAAGTCTTGACCAAGGCTGATGGGTCAGTTCCGAGTTCTAAAAGTGTTCAACATGTCGAACAAGTGTCCGACACGTCGAAATGAGAAGAATTAGTCAGTAATCAGCCACCAATTGTTAAAGATGTACATGCAAGTCAAATCTCTCCCTCTTTCTCAACGCTCCTGGTCTATCGTCACCTAAGATTTGTAGTAGTATTCCTTTGTCTAGTTCTAGTGTCCTTGAAAAAGTCTTACCTACTAGGTCAACCCGTGGTCAACCTTCAAAAAGATATGAACCTCTCTGTAAGTAAATGGTTGTGGTAAATCACTCACAATTGTGACACTACAGTCAGTAATCAAAGCCTAAAGACATTGACCTTGTCCAAAGGTAAGGCATCCTAATTATTAGGATATGTTGTTGCCTTGTCTGGTTAAGGTTAGTATCAATAGGTTTTATATCAATTAATGATATGGATCCGCTGCTTATCTGATAAGGTGGACGTATTTCTACTTAATCAAAACAATATCACATCCAAGAGATTCTGCAATCAAAGTGATTGATTCGCAGCTAAACTCAAGGAGAATGTGGACATTAGGTCATTGTTACCCTAACCATATATATGTAGAAGATGTGTGATATGGTTGGTGGTTGATTGAGAATTACTGATCAGATCTGATCTTGTGAACTCTATTGTGAAAGCTTCGTTTTGTATTTGTTTACCTTTGTTGTTTATGCAGGAGTGTCTGCTGCAGAGGTTAGAAGAGAAAATTGTATTGTGATCAGAAGCTAGCTTGCTGCCTTGAAGAAGGAAACAGGGAGGTTTCCTAGCTTGACAAGAAGAAGTAATTACAAACTATTTTCTGTTGATATTCATATTACTACTTAGCATAGCATGATTATGCTTGTAATTTGATTACTCAGATTGTGTAAACAGTTTGATATTATTGATCTTGGTTCGGTGTTTGAGACAATGGTTATGGCTGATGATGAATATGTTGATGACTTTCATCTTAGGTTGTCTAGGATAGTGGGTCAGTCTAGAAGTCTTGGTGAACCAATAGAAGAGTATAGAGTTATTATTAAGTTTTTAAGGATTCTGCCACCTAGACTTAGGTCAAGGGAGCAATCATAGAAGACTGTCAAGACTTAGACACTTACACCTTAGATGAATTGGTTGGAAATCTTAAAACCTTTGAGATGAGTGAAAGAATTGAGAAACCAGTCAAATATGATCAACAGTCTAAGACTATTGCTCTTTAGTCTGTTGAAAAGGAGATGAAAAAGCAATGGTAAATCTGAGTCTAGTGAATTGGCTTTAATGGTAAAAGAGTTCAGGAAGCTGCTTAAGAATAGGAAAAACTCTTCTTCTAGTTCTTCTTCTTAGAAAAACGAAAAGAATGAAAAAGGTACTCCATCTGATAGAAAGAAACCTAAGTGTTTTGAATATGGTGACATTAGCCACATGGCTGCTGACTGTGGTAATTAGCGTTTTGCAGACAGGAGACCAAAGGCACTGAAGTCCTCTTCTTGGAGTGACAGTGATGATGACAAGAAAGCTGAGAAGAAAGAAAAGAATGTGGCTCTTGTGTCTTCAGTGAGATCAACTCAAACTGGAGATTCTGAAAATGACTCTGAGATATATGATGATGAAGTAAATGACAAGTACATGAAGCTGTACAAAGCCTCAAAGTTTATGGTCAAGAAAAATAAACTCCTTGAAGAAGAAATTGACTATCTTCGACAAGGTAAAGTTAATCTGGAATGTGAGCTGGGGAGGATCAAAGATGAGCAAAAGAATGTCCCTGAAAGTTCAGTGAATACTGTGTGTCAGGCTAATGATGAATTGACAAAGAAAATTGATCAACTTGAAGTTTAGGTGAAAGCTCATCTTCTCTTGAATGTTTCTCTTAACCTAGAAGTAAATTCCTTGTAGGAACAACTGAAAAAGACTGAGGAGAGATTCCTAAAGTTTGATGAAAGCTCTCAAAAGGTCAATCAACTATTGTTTCACAAGAAAGATCATGGTGATACCAGTGGTTTGGGACATTAGAAAGCTGTAAACTTTGTCAAAATCTCTACAAAGGTCACAAGAGCTATGGAGACTGAGACCAAGGATCTACACAAGTTCAGAGGGAACATTTATAACAAAGATCGAGGAAAAGGTATGATTCAATCCTTAGCAGAATCAAGGTATGCTCTTGAAAAGGTAAAATTTATTCCTACTTGTCATTTATGTGGTGAAAAGAGTCACATTAGACATTGGTGCAATAAGCTTGATAAGTATTCAAGTTCAGCTCAAACTTCTGAAAAATTTAAACAATTTGATAACAGTTTCAAACATGAACTGAAATCAGAACTGATTGAACCAAGATTGATATTGTCTAAACTTGAAAATTTAATTGAAAAATCTCAGGTTATGGAACAAGGCATGAATTCTCACTCTAATGTGAATAAATACTCAAAATGGAAAGTGAGAAACTCTTAGAAATGTCTCATTTCCAAAATAAGATTGAACTCTTCTAATGAATCTTGTTTAGATTGTGCAGGCACCTCTGAGCAGAAGAATCACTATAAAGTAAAGTGCCTTGTGTCATTATCTGCTCTTCTAGACACTAATCATAATTTCTGGTATGTTGATAGTGGATGCTCTAGACACATGACTGGAAACCTGAAATAGTTCTCCACTATAGACTCAGACTTCTCATGTGGAGAGGTTACTTTTGGTGATGGCAAGTCCTGCAAAATAAAGGGAAAATGAACTGTCATAGCACCTAGAATTCCAAAGCTCACTGATGTCTAGTATGTTGAAGGGTTATCTACTAACCTAATGAGTGTGAGCCATCTGACTGATGGATATAAGGATGTTAGTTTAATCGAAAGAGTACATGGTCTTGGACATAGAAGGATGCTTTGTCATGCAAGTATTAAGATCATCTGACAACTGCTACCAAATTCAGTCTGATGATGGTGGAAATGCAACACGTATGTCTATCTCCATAGAAGATCAGCTTAACCTCTGGCATAAGAAACTAGGACATGTTAACTTTTGAGATCTACTGCCTTCTAAGGAATATGTCAGAGGACTTCCTGTATTGAAAAGAAATCCAAAAAAACTGTGTTCAGGATGTAAAATAGGAAAACAGACAAGACAACCTCACAAAGTGGTGAATACTGCATTAACTTCTAGACCGCTAGAATTGATGCACATGGATTTGATTGGACTAGCACAGATTACCAGCTTTGGTAATAAAAGGTACATTCTGGTTGTGGTAGATGATTTTTCTAGATTCACCTAGGTTGAATTTCTTGTAGATAAGAGTGAAACATTTGAGGCATTCAAAGAATTGAGCACAAGACTGTTGGCTGAGAAGTATGCTCAAGATCTCTAGATCGTTAAGATCAGATCAGACAATGGAACTAAATTCAAGAACAGTTCCTTCTCTAATCTGTGCAAGGAAAAAGAATTTTCCATGAATTCTCATCTCCCATTACTCCTCAACAGAATGGTGTAGTAGAAAGGAAAAATAGAGTCCTAGTGGATATGGCTAGAGTCATGTTACATTCTTCTGGAGTCAACACAAACTTATGGGCAAAAGCGGTTAACACTACCTGTTATACTGCCAACAGAGTACTTCTAAGACCAGGTACTGATACCGCCTCCTGTGAACTATGGAAAGGTAGGAAGCCTAAGGTAAATTACTTTCATATCTTTGGGAGTCCTTGTTATATCTATAGGGATAGAAAAAAATTAGCAAAATTTGATGCTAGAAGTGATCCTGGAATTTTTCTAGGATATTCACTAAAAAGTAAAGCCTATAGAATCTATAACAAAAGAACAAGAAATGTCAGTGAATCTATAAATGTCTATAGATGATCATGGATTTGTTCCTGTTGAATATGAACAGGTATGCGCTGATCTTTCCATGTTTGAGAATTCTCCTGGTACAGGTGACAGTAATACTTCAGTGGAAGATCCCATACTAGGACCAAGTCTAGTATTCAGACAAGGCTTCAGATAAGTTCAGAATGTTATCAAATGCTTCAAATGTTATCAGCAGATGTTATAAGAAATCTAAACAATGGCATTAGGACTCGAAGTCAAATCAATGCATCAAATGCTTCAACTGAAGAAGAAGATGAGGTCAGAGAGGAAGTAATCAGTGTAACTTCTCTCAGATGTTTTGTCGTGAAACACAAGAAAGACATTAATATCATCAGATGTTTTAGCTTTGTCTCACTCATTGAATCGAAGAACATCAAGATTGCCATGACTAGTGATGATTGGATTACTGCAATGTAAGAGGAACTGAACCAGTTCAAGAGAAATGATGTATGGACCCTGGTTGACAGACCAAGTGACTGCAACATCATAGGGACAAAATGGATCTTCAAGAAGAAGCTAGATGAATTTGGCAATATCACCCGGAACAAAGCACGGTTAGTGGTTCAAGGCTACTCTTAGATAGAAGGTATTGAGTTTGATGAAACATTTGCTCATGTTGCTAGATTAAAGTCTGTAAGACTTTTAATTGCTATAGCTTGTCATCTAAAGTTTAAACTGTTTCAAATGAATGTTAAAACTTCATTTCTGCATGGTGAGCTAAAAGAAACAGTGTATGTTAAACAACCAAAAGGCTTTATAGATTTTACTTATCCAGACCATGTTTATAGATTGAAAAAAAAACAGTTTATGGTCTCAAACAAGCTCCTAGAGCTTGGTATAAAAAACTGTCTATATATTTGGTAAATCAAGGGTAAACGAGAGGATCCATTGATAAAACTCTCTTTATGAAACGTCGAGGTCAGGACATCATGATTGCACAGGTTTATGTTGATAACATAGTGTTTGTTTCCACAAGCTCTACGCTCACTAAGGAATTTGCCTCTATACTTCAAGGAAAATTTGAAATGAGTGCTTATGGTGAATTAACATATTTTCTTGGCCTTCAAGTTAAATAGATAGACTCAAGTATGTTTCTTTCACAATCTAAATATGCTGAAAATCTGGTTAAGAAGTTTGGTCTTTCTTTATCAAAATCTGTGTCTAACCCTATGAGCACTACTACAAAGTTGTGTGAGGATACATCTGGGAAACCTGTTGATCCCACTGTTTACAGAAGCATGATTGGTAATATCCTCTACCTTACTGCCGGCAGACCAGATATTTGCTACAGTGTAGGTGTATGTGCCAGATTTCAAGCTTTACCACGCGAGTCTCATCTAGAAGCAGTTAAAAGAATCATAAGATATGTTCAAGGTATTATTCACTGTGGTGTATTCTATACTAATGAGACTAATGTGGAGATAGCCGGATACATTGATGCTAACTGGGGAGGAAATATGAAAGATTGACGAAGCATTTCAAGAAGCATCTTCTTTGTGGAGAACAATCTGGTATCATGACATAGCAAGAAGCAAAATTGTATTTCCTTCTCTACTATAGAAGCTGAATACATAGTTGCAGGCACTTATTGCACACAGATGTTGTGGATGAAGAACATGCTCTATGATTATGGGATTCGTCAAGGCAAACTCACCATATTCTGTGACAATACCAGTGCTATCAATATTTCCAAGAATCACGTTCAGCACTTACAGACCAAGCACATTGATCTGAGATATCATTTTATCAGAGAGCTGGTTGAAAATAATGTTCTGGAGCTGAATTTGTGCCCACTGATCAACAGTTAATTGATCTCTTCACAAAACCGTTGAACACTGCCAGGTTTGAA
Source organism: Geum urbanum (assembly GCA_946800695.1). Classification (NCBI taxonomy): domain Eukaryota; kingdom Viridiplantae; phylum Streptophyta; class Magnoliopsida; order Rosales; family Rosaceae; genus Geum; species Geum urbanum. Next base: position 21,035,921 of record OX327002.1, read on the forward strand.
TATCTGAGAAGTGCCATTGGGGTTTGTGCTTTGCACTAATCAAAAATAAAATGTCTTCAGATCAGAGATCTCTCCACAGTATCTCAATTAATGTTCAGGTTTGAAGTTTCCAAGTAAATAAGGTTCACAAGTTCTTTAACATATTTTTGCCATGTAGGATTCGGTGAGCCTTTTTGTGCCTATGTTTTCATTAAGTCTAATCTTGACTTAAAATCCTTTCCTTCTGGGTGTTGCAGATTAAGACAGCTTCAGCTAGAACTTGCATTATATCTGTGGTATCTCTTAATATCTCTAGTTAATGAATTGAAAATGGTAGAGGCATCTATTTGAGTAGTGAGCACCATGATTAAACTGAAAACTCTGCCTGTTAGATTTTCACTAAGATCAACCTCTTTGAGCCATTACATTCTTTCCTTTTCTTGTTTATCCTTCACAAACAGCCAGCCTAGTGTAGCTTATCCTTCTTCTCCTTCCCGGGTGAATGTGTTCTATCTACTTATGGACTATGTATTTCTCGACTTCTCCACACTCTTTAGAAGATATGATGCTTTGCATGGTGAAGAAAAGAAATTTTCAAAATGACAAAACTTCCTGATGAAGTACAAAATGATGCAGAATAGACTATTAGACAACTAATATCCTGAGTGACATAGATTATCCTCCAGGAGTGCGGTTCAAATTGTTCTGAAGATCACAATCTCTAAATGAAAAATAGGTGTTTCACCATCCTTCCAGTCTTAGGTCACTTCAACTTTCAAACTGTGACGTTCATAGAACAAGTACATGAGCAATATCATTAGAAAGACACATTCACCACTACAAGTATTAGTATAGACAGCTTAGACCCTGTAGGATACTCTCACCTTTCTAATTCTCCCCCCCCCCCCCCACAGCCCTATTACAACCTTGATCAAATACCTCTTGATTCAATTTTTTTTAGCTTTGATTTCTCCCATCACTGATTAAAATGCAAGCCTATGGCCTGGTAACTGTTCTTACTACTGCTTTGAGTGTTAGTATTCACCACTATACTTTATTTTGTGAGTTAGTGATCCATTCATATGAGGGTGATGTTGAATGATCTTATGTAATCTTGCTTGCCTTGATATTAAGACTAGGACTAATGATACTATCTTGAGTTTTCTTGATCTTTAGCAGGTTGGATTTGGATAGTTTGCACCATTCTTATCACTGGTTTTTCTTCAGTATTTTGGGCCTCGATGTTCCACTGGATTGTGGACTTAATTAAATGGATTTGGACTTTTTCACATCTTCCTACCCTATTAAGTACCGGAGACATGAATTGGGAAGGAAAAACTTCTCCACTTTCGAAAATCTTTAGGATTCTGTGCACGGTTATCAACAGAGAGGGTTTTTCTACTTCCCTACTTTCCCTTTCATCTTCTCACTGATCCTATTTAAGATGGTTCGATGTATATGCTCTCACTATCGCCTTACTAATTTCGAGCTCTACCACCATCAACAACTTCTGCGTCGTCGATTTGCTATGGCTGGTTCTCCTCCTCACTCAGACTCTGCCACCAACAACCATCTTCCTCCGCCATCAGTTCTTTATCGTCCTCCATCTCCGCCTTTTTTGCGCTCCAACCAGGAGCGTCTTGCTATCTTGGAAGAGGATGTGGCTCATCTTCGCCATACGGTTGATGAGATGGCTCTCCACATGCGTGATGTTTGAGAGGATGTGGGGACCCTCCTAGGTATGGTTTCCGACATGCTCTATATATCGGGTCTCATCTGTTCTCCGTCTTGAAATCGACACATGGATCGGGTCTTAGACCGTAAGCGCTGTCGCAGGGATTAGGCCTTGCCAATCAACCATAAAGGGGGAGAGATGGAGACCTGCATGCGTGTTCTGAGGGGGAGTACTTCTCCTACTTTTGTCGGTTTTTGATCCCATCTTTTTGCACAATTTACCCCTTCCATGAACAATATTGGTTTTTGATTTTTAGGGTTATCAACTTAGGAATTTTTCTAGTGATTGATGAATTATGTAGTGGCACATTGTTAATTCTTGACTGATAGGTTGTTAGTTCATATTGCTAGTGGTGTGTCTCATTTGTGTGAAAATTGATTACTTCCAGGTACTGTCAATTCAGTGTTGAGTTGTGGTTGATTTTCCAAGGGGGAGTTTGTAAGTAAATGGTTGTGACAAATCACTCACAATTGTGACACTGCAGTCAGTAATCAAAGCCTAAAGACATTGATCTTGTGCAAAGGTAAGGCATCCTAATTAGTAGGATGTGTTGTTGCCTTATCTGGTTAAGGTTAGTATCAATAGGTTTTATATCAATTAATAATATAGATCCGCTGCTTATCTGATAAGGGGGAAGTATTTCTACTGAATCAAAACAATATCACATCCGAGAGATTCTGCAATCAAAGTGATTGATTTGCAGCTAAACTCAAGGAGGATGTGGACATTAGGTCATTGTTACCCTAACTATATATATAGAAGATGTGTGATATGGTTGGTGGTTGATTGAGAATTACTTATCATATCTGATCTTGTGAACTCTATTGTAAGAGTTCCATTTTGTGTTTGTTTACCTTTGTTGTTTATGCAGGAGTGTCTGTTGTAGAGGTCAGAAAGAGAAAAGCTTACTGTGATCAGAAGCTAGCTTGCTGCCTTGAAGAAGGAAACATGGAGGTTTCCTACCTTGACAAGGAGAAGTAATTACAAACTATTTTTCTGTTGATATTCATATTACTACTTAACATAGCGTGCTTATGCTTGTAATTTGACTACTCAGATTGTGTAAACAGTTTGGTATTAGTGATTTTGGTTCGGTTCTTTTCCTGAAAGTCTTGCAAGGTTTTTATCCTCCGTTGAGGTTTTCCCTGCGTGAATACTTCGTGTGTTGGTTCTTTGTGTTTCTGTTCTAGTCTTAGCACTTTCACTCTCTTATCAATTAAAACCAAGTATCTCGTAGCTAATGTGTCAACTCATAGATTGTCTAAGCCCTATATAGTCTTTGTGAATCAATTATCTGTGTATCTTTTCCTAGTAATGTGTAGGATGCAATCAGGAAGGGGAAATGGGCCAGAGCAATGGAAGCTGAGATAGATGCTCTCAACAAGAATGGTACTTAGGACTTTGTATCATTCTCACCTAGAAAGAAGATTGTTTTGTGTAGATGGGTTTATACTATAAAGCATAATGCAGATGGCTCAGTTGACAAATATAAGGCGAGGTTGGTTTCAAAAGGATACACTCAGAAATATGGAGTGGATTATGATGAGACGTTTGCACCAGTGGCAAAGAACAATATTATTCGAGTCCTTATGTCTTTGACAACTAATCTGGATTGACCCTTGTAACAGTTTGATTTGAAGAATGTCTTTTTTCATGGAGATTTGAATGAAGAAATTTACGTTGATCTTCCTCCAGGATATGATACTTCTACAGGTGAAAAGGTGGTGTGCAGATTGAAGAAGTCTTTGTATAGATTGAAATAGTCTTTGAGAGCTTGGTTTGGAAGGTTCACAGCTTTTATGAAGAAGATTGGGTATAAATAGAGCAATTCAGATCATACCTTGTTCCTGAAGCATCGACAGGGTAAACTAACTGCTTTAATCATTTATGTGGATGACATGGTTATGATAGGTAATGACTTTGATGAAATCAAGAGGTTACAAGTTCAATTATCTTCTGAATTTGAGATGAATGATCTTGGGAAGTTGAAGTATTTCTTGGGAATTGAGGTAGCCTGAGACAAAAATTGTATTATATTGAGTCAAAGAAAGTATGTTCTAGATCTGTTTGCAGAAACTGGTATGCTTGACTGTAAACTAGTTGATACACTCATTGAACAAAATCATCAGATTATAGAATATCATGATCAAGTTCCTATAGACAAGTCCCAGTATTAGAGGTTAGTTGAAAGATTAATTCACTTGTCAAACATTAGACCTGATCTTGCTTATGTTGTTAGTGTGATGAGCCAGTATATGCATAATCCTAGTGAAGATCATATGAATGTTGTGATAAGGATTTTGAGATACTTGAAGTCTGCTCCTGGTAAAGGCCTTGTGTTTTGCAAGCATGGAGATTTAGGAACTAGTGGTTACACTTATGCAAATTGGGCAGGGAACATCATTGACAGGCGTTCTACTTCTGGCTACTTCATATTTGTTGGTGGAAATCTAGTTATTTGGAGGAGTAAAAAGTAGAATGTGGTAGCTCATTTTAGTGCGGAAGCTGAATATATCGGTATGGCTCAAAGAGTTTGTGAGTTGTTGTGGCTAAAATATTTGTTACGAGATTTGGATTTCAGGCAGAAACAGTCGATGCCTCTTTATTGTGACAACACTACTACAGTTGAAATTGAACATAACCTAGTTCAGCATGATCAGACGAACCATGTAGAGATTGATAGACACTTTATCAAGGAAAAGCTAGATGCTCGTATTTTCTCATTCTCATTTGTTCATTCAGATGAGTAATTAGCTGGCATCCTTACTAAAACTATTTCATCCAGCACCTTCAGTGACTCACTTGACAAGTTGGGCATTCGAGACTTATATACTCCAACTTGAGGAAGAGTGTTGGAGTGAGTCACACTCCATGTATATTTAGGAGATATATATTCTGTAATTAAGTAGGATTATATAATTGATTAGGTTTCTTTCTAGAACTATAAGTATGCTTGTATATATACCTAATTCGGGACTGATCAATATATCAAAAAATTCTCCCAGTATTGTGTTCTAATTAACTTACCGTTCAAATTAGGGCTGGGACCGAGTCAGTTCGGGCCGATTTTTGGCCTGATCCGAAATCGAACCTGAAATAGTGTTTTCGTTCGGTTAAGCCCAATTTAGTTTTTGTTGGGACAATTTCGGCCATTATGGACCTTAATACTCTATTCACAATTTTATTGTTTTGGACCATTTTGGGCCATAAAATTAAATTCTCTGCACATGAAAATAATTAAATGCTCAATGTGTTCACACAATCCAAATCCAAAAGACCAAAACAGTATCTTTATACATATTTTGATTCCTGCAATAACATAAAAAAAAAACTTCAACCCAAGAATACAAAGACCAGATGTTTCCAAATCAATCCCATTAGCAAATCAACTTATTTATATGACAAATATAAAATAATCCAAAAAAAAGTCTAAATCAGTCCACAATTTAACAAAAATATTTGTTCATTACAGTTCAAAATCAAATCTTCCTCCAGCTACTGCTACTAAGATAGTTGAACCTTACAAAACGAGAGAAATATAAGTCAGAATATTAAATAAGTTAAGAAAAAGAATGGTTAGATACAAGAAAAAATTGACAAAGAGGAAGGCTTGCTTACAATGGCGGAGCCACGTAGGGGACGGGTGGGCCTTGGCCCTCTGAATTTGCATAATTACCTTTTCTTTTCCATATATGACACAGATATGATGATGGCGTAGTGGTTATAAGGCTGATTGTGCATGCACTTAACCTAAGTTTGAAACCCAGAGATATGAAAAATGTTATTTTTCAATTTCTGTTCTTTCTTTTTATTTTGGGTCCTAAATTTTCAATTTTTGTTCTTCCTTTATCTCTCTCTCGCCCCTACTTGCTTACATATATTTATAGATTCAGCCTAGAACCAGTTGAATACCAACCATTCGGATGAAGACAATGAAGCTCTTTGTTCAGTATTCTAATCAAACAAAGTGAATCGAAGGTTAAAATATGACTCACGGCATATATAGAATTAATACTCCATACTACATAACCGAATAACAAAACCAAGAGATGAATCTAATATGACTCACTATGAGAGATTTGTTCATCGTGAGTTTGTGGCTGAGAGCAATGAGAAATGCGAGAGAAAGCTAAAGAGAGGTGAGAGGTGAGAGGTGAGAGGTGAGAGAATCCGGAAAATTAGGTAAAGTCTTTGTTTATATATGTTCGAGAAAGATACAATGAATGCAGGTTTATGATAGTATAAATGTAACCTAGCTAGAAACATGACACATGGCTCTATCCTAGGCCTAGTTCAAATAATCAAATTACATGAACGATAATAATTCTACCTATTTATCAAAAAAAAATTATAATTCACGGTGAATCTGATTCATAGGAGAGTTTCCCATATATTTGTCATACTTTCGAATTCATACTTGTCATTTGATATGAATGGCATCCGCATGTCATGCATTGATCTCATGGATTTCTTCTGCGAATTACGAGAGCAGAGGGAGGGAAAACAATCCCAAAATATTAGACCGACATGATGTATAAATTGTGAACGAGCTTAGTTTTTAAATACGAAGTTGATGATGAGGAAGAAGAAATCAGTACTGGATTGGCTAAGAATACACAGCATCGCATATTAAAAAAATGAAAGTGAGCTAGGTACGTGTCATGTAATTCAGACAAAGAATGGAAAGACTGAGAGAGACATATGCTGCTTTTTAATAACTTTGCAACAGCCAATAAATTATAAAAGGTCACCCTTCTATATGTTTCTCTCTCGCTGTCATCAGCTCTTCCTAGCTAGCCTCTCTCAAACACAAATGCCATATTACGCAGCAAGCTAACTAGCTAGCTGATCCATTCCGGTCTTCTCATATCTGCCTTCAAAAAAAACCTTAGATCATCTTCTCCGACGAAGAACATTACTAGTCGATAGAGAGCGAGATCGATCATATCCATTCCTCGAGTTCGTGGATCAGTATACGTTGTCTGTGTATTCCTTTGCCTATATATAGCTCATTTCCATACAAGATCGAGCTACACACTCTTCAAGCTCTATCTCGACCATCAGGCATCAGCTCACTGCTTGTGTAGTAACAAAACGTACCAAACCGAATTTAAGGTATGTCCATTTCTATACCGTCTCATCTTTCATACGTTCATATGCTATTCTGGTGTTCTTGTTTTCTTTTCTGTATTGATCTCAGGAAGAGAGGAAACAGTACGTGTTTCTACTCCTTCCTTTCTTGTTTCTGCCTGCACCTTTTTTTTTCTTCTTCTTTCTTTCTTTGAGCTTTGACAATTTTCTGATCCCAAAATTAATGAAGGCATCTTCTTCAAGAAAAACAAATCATGAAAGCTACTCTTCTTTAAAAATTCTATCCGCATGCCACAGAAAAAGATGAACAGCAGAAAGAACTCTTCCTTTAGTTTCAACCAGTTGCTTAATTAAAAGTTACTTTAAAATTTCGAATCCCATTACCAACAACGTTTCCACTCTTTATTCTATTCTATTCATATTGGAGTGTTCTTCTTGTTACAATGTTATTGATCGATGCCCCATAACAATGGAAAGTTTTTATCCAGTTCTATTTAAGTGGACTATAAGCTATAAATTATAGTTTTGACGGTAAATACGTAAGTTTCATAGGAAAAAGACAGATTTTACAATACTATATGCCTCCCCTCTGTCCTGATAGGAGACCTTGAAAGAGACCTTGAAAGGTTTAAACCAGAGAAATAGCTATATATACAACAAATTAACAAGGACCGTCCGAATTGAGACCGTACTGTACAAAATGTCAAAATCTACATAAGCTGTCGCCGACAAATATCGATCGGGCAGATCAAACAAATGTTCCAGAATCCCTCTGAATCAAATGGTTCGGTTTAACCTGAAAATAGGATTTAAAGAGGTATTTAATTGTTGTAGAAAAATATTTGATAGACTGAAATTGTAATTTTTTTATTGATAGAATGTGTTATATATAGAGTGATACAATCTGATACAATAATTGTCTATCTGATCTTACACTAAAAGTTATAGAAAATAATTTTTTTTAAACAATATTTTTGTTTTTCTCAAGGAATCACATTGTAGTTTGACTTTAGGGTTTAGAGGGGCATTTTTATAATTATTTTCTGATTTTTCAATATTGAAATAGAAAGGATAAACTTTGAATATTAGAAACGTTGGAAAAACCCCAAAATAGTGAGCAACAACATATGGGCATGATTGATTTGTTAATGGGACTATTTATTGTCTTCGAGGGGGATCCCCGGCTCCAGCCTCCATATTGCCTCATTTTTCGGTTGACAGGAGGGGCACAAGTTCTCAATGAAATCTTAAAACTTGGACAATAGTTCGATTTATTTTTTCGTGAGACAATTTTTATTTTAAATTAGCCAGTCAAGGCTTGTTCTTTTTTATTGAGGAAAACGACGAGGACGGTAATGTTATTAAGGAATACGATTAGGATCATAATATATGACATCTAGAACCGATTCTGAAGCAGAGGTGAACCATTCATAAAGAATGTCACGATCATAAACAAATATGTGTACTACACTATTACAGTAACTAGCATTAATAATTCTTAAATTCATAAGACTCAACAAATGTAACCTCACCGGGATCATGAGAATCATTAATAAATAGACATACGCATACTCCTGAGCACTCAATTGTGGTAGGTATGATAACCCTAATGATACACACAATCCATATGAGACACGAATAAGCTATGTACAATAAAATCAATAATTGATTGCAAGTAGCGGCCCAGAGAAACCAAGTCAGCCAAGAACAAAACCTATTGGGACAAGGTTTGGGATCAAGCTCAAAGAGATTCCAAAGTCTCACTCGGCCCAAGGTAATCAACCCTGTACTCGAACCACTCGCCTCCCAGTATCGCTTTTAAGCACCGCTGCACGCCCCGCGAGATGCCCAAGCAATCCTTGATTTGGACGAAAGTACACTGGAAGCAGCAAAGCTCTTATAACGCGAATGATGAACCCCATCCGCTCCTCGCCCACCAGATCCGGAATCATTCATCTTCCCTCGATCCCTAACACGGAAACGCCAGATCCGGATAGGGTGTGACCCCGACCGACCAAAGCAGTAATCAAGCAAGGCAGAGCCTGCCTCCCATAGAAAACGTCCACTCCTCTCTGCAACAACACCATAGAAACGTCTCTATACAACAACTAGACCATGTCGGAAAGAAGATCGAAAAATGACGCCAAACAAAAGCGTCCCAGGGACGACATCAAGGAAGTCAAATGTCGTATTGGTCTGGCGACAAGGCTGAAGGAGGGTCGCCGCCACTGTTGATCGCCTAGGGCTAGAGAGAAAAGGCATGTTTTTCCTCCAATCTTCTATAAGTAGTCAAGGCTTCTTTTTTTAAATAAGGTTAGAAGATAACAAGATTCTTCCTAGAAAGAAATGAATATCTAACACAGTCAAGGCTTCTTTTGTTAAATATGATTGCTACTTTAGGTTCATTATAGTTGGCAAAAATAATTTTTTTTACTTATTCAATTATAGCTTATTAGGTATACATACAAAACATTCTACAAAAACCAAAGAAGGCAAAATATATATATATATATTTTGAAATACGTCGACTCTATTGAAAATATAATACAATTCCTTTTATGTAGAAGCTACAACACAAAGAAAACGCAAAACCAACAAATTAATAACACAAGTACGAGAGACATCGAACGAGATGTCGAGATATAATCTAGCAAGGATCGGATATTATGAAATGCAATAATGGATTCAACAAGACCGAGTATGAACACGATTTTGTTGCTAATTACCAGTGATATGACAGACCATATACTTGCTTAATTAAAATCTCGAATATATACATGTTAGAGCACCATATACATCTCAAATAGTAAGTATGATGCTTAAATAGTAATCTAAACATCGAGTGGTTTACATGATTGAGTAATTTTGTCAATCTAGCTAATAAAAAATATAATTTCGCTCTTTTTTTTTTCCGAAACAAAGCTCCCGTCTAAATGAAACTGACATTACATAATTTATTGAATTGTTCCTTAATTGTCGAAAAGAAAAAAAAAATGTCAACCAACTTGTTCACAATGAAGCATGTCGGAAAGACTGCATGACCAGTTAATTAAAAGTCTTAATGAATATCTACTATAGTAAAGCAGTTTAAGTCAAACGTAAGTTTGGTGTTATCAGTCTCATCAAATTTTGAACTTTCAAAATTATTTTTAATAATAACAAAAAAAATCTAAAAAAACAAAGTTGTAAAAGAAAATGTAACCTCTTACCCCTATTTAATTAGTATATTTTTTTGCTAGTTCGTGTTTATATGTACAAAGTACAAATTTCCTATATAACAAACTTAGGTTTTCATCAAAATACACGTTATTGTTCCTAAGAACACTGTTTATGACTGGATATTTCCGTCTTTTGCCTGAGAGAAAAGCACTGTTCACAGTTACTATTCACAGTTACTGTAACCCTTTTTATTTTTATTTTTTACTGTTTTACTTTTTCATTTTTACAGTTTTACTTTTTAACAATTTTTACAGTACTATATTTTACTTTTTACTTTACAGTTTTAATTACTTTTTATTTTGACTTTTATCATTTTTTTTATAGTTTCTTGTTTTACTTTTTTATTTTTATAGTTTTAATGTTTTACTATAACTTTCTATCAATTTTTTTTACGGTTTTATATTTTATTTTTTTACTTTTATAGTTCAATTTTTTACTTTAATTTTTGCCAAACCTTTTTACAATTTTGTGTTTTACATTTTAACAGTTCTAATTTTACTTTTAGTTTTTAATATTCACACATCATTTTCATAGTATTATTTTTTAACAATATAATTTTTATTTTTTACTTAAACTTTACAATAAAAAAAAATTATATAGATTTTGCCTAAATTCTCCGCATTAATTTTTTTTGTTTTAACAAGTTTCATCTTTAACAATTTTTTTTACCTAAATCATTATCTCATTTATGCATCATTTCGAACTCTTTTTAACGTATATTTTTTTACCTAAATCCTAATCTCATTTATGCATCATTTCCGACTCTTTTTAACGTATATTTGCAATACCGCGCCTTTGACGTGGGCTATTCAATTATAGATTTTATACCATGATTGTTGAGTTTGGATTCGATTAGTTAAACAATGGTTATGCTTCTGATTTAAATATGATTATTATTTAGGAGATTAATATGATTCATAAGAACTTATGATTCATATTCATAGGTTTCCTCTGTTTCAACTATTGATCTTACTTTGACGGCAAACCGCGCCTCAGCGCGGGGGATAACTCTAGTAATTAACAGAATGCGGATTCCAATACCCTATCATTCTTGTGCGATCAATATTGAATGACGATGAAAAACAAACCTAAAATACAAAATTTTCCAAAGTGTATCCTAAACCTTGCGAGGTAATGTAAGCAGCAATGTACGTCAGTATGTTGGTTGATATGTACGTTGATATGTTGTAGATTTTAAAGTAGTCTTCAGATCCTAATCACGTATATACAACAAAACTTCTGGGTGAACCGAGCTAAATATATGGATCATGCTGGACTTCACTCCAAACACTAATTTTAGTATTGACACGTGGTACAATCTCAGTGTTGTATTTTTTCAACTTTTTTCAAATCTGAATGAGTTTACAATGAACTCGGTGTACAAAATATTTCCCTGCCCAATAAGCCAAAGTCATCTCGGTCGCCACTGGGATTCTTGCCCACCTCAGTGTACAACACAATTAATAATCAAATCATCAGAAACCAGCTTCCATTAGTTCACAATCTCCGATAGTTGCATCAAAACAACACCAAGATCAATACTAACATTTGTAGTAGATGCAGATCGGATTGATTAGAAAAGTGAGTAATTAACAAATCTAAGGACCTGTTTTGAGAGAGGTCCAGATGTGGTGAGTTCTTCGGGGACGAAATCTCCGATGACACGCCGAGGAGTTTACAGAGACGACTAGCGTACGGTGCCTTTCACGGCGAGCCAAAGAAGACCCACTGTACGTTTCGATCTTTTGGATCCTTGTTATTTAGATCCAAGTCTCAGATACCAGGTGTCGAATATTCGATGACGCGGCGCATGAGCTAGTCTCAGATCCTAGGCTGGAATATAAGCACCGGGAAATGTTTTGCAAGTCGTAGGCGGTGCAGGTCCAGAGGGAGAACCGGAGATGAACAAGTCAATTAAGGAGGAGAGGAGGTAGGGATCACATACACCGACTCAGTCCAATTTGAAAAAATTGAAGAAAATAACGGAATAGATGCCGACACGTGTCAAGATTCTATATGAAATTTAGACTTCAGAGTGAAGTCTATTGGTCTATTATTGGGGTGCATTCCAGATTCTATATGCAAGTACATATACTATCAGTCAAGGCATAATCTTAAAAAAATAGTAATAAAAATCTCCCATATGATCGACTAATGAGAGTAAGACTGATATATCAGTACAAGAGGACTATGAATGCATGCACGAGGACAAGCTGGCTTATCAGTACGTAGGGTTAAACCACTTGTCAAGTTGCAGCATATCTGGCCATCTGTCATGATGCACATAAATGGTTACTGCCGGTCGACATTGGTGGCCGGTTGGTATATACATTGGTTCGCTTTCATAAAATTGCTGAGGTGCTCCAGTTGGATAGATTGATCCGTTATCCTTCTATTCAACGTACACTACATCCATAATGCTACTGATCGATTTCCAATCTTATTATTTTTTTGGTATGATGATGATGATATTGATGCAATTTTTTTTCTTCCCGCAAGTCTTGTGAGCTCACTAAAAGCTTGGATAGATAAAGGGGTAATGTCCTTTTTGATGTATAATTGGAAAATGAATGACTAGTCTATTTCCACTGCCACTTTTCATGATGTATCATAGTCGACTATATTAGGTTTCTAAAACACTATGGTATTAATTACACAAAGAGCTCGAGTTTGTTAAACATCATAGCTTTGGTTTCTAAAACGTACTCTATGGTATTATTATAAGACACTATTATGTTTTGGTTAGTCAGTCTGGTATCTAAACATTAGCGTTGCCTTTCTTTTCAAAGACTTGTCTTTGGAAGATACTTGACATTTATAAGTCCGGATCACCTAATTAATTTCAATATTAATATATGTGTGATGTAGTATCTCAATTTGACATAGTAAGCCAACCACTCTTGCAAGATTGCAGATCTGTATTAATTTGCTATGATGGTAGACAATGGCGTGATTTGGTAGTTTTCTCTACATCATGATTGTCATCGACGATTTTGCTAGTTTCTTCGAGGATAAGATAAATATGTTTAAGGAGAATAATATGATAGACTATAAATTATAACTCTTTCATTAATAGAATGTCATAAATGTCCCGATATAACAGAGATTATCTGTATCTAATCTATATTAATCCGTATCTAATTAGGACAAGACACACACCGGAAATTACAGACAATAAATCTCCTAAAACACTCCCTTTGTGTCGATGGACTAATAAATGATGCATAACTTGTCTCCTCACTAAATCTTGGTTTAAGGAAAAAAGAGTAAAACACATCAACTACAAAAACTACTACATGTGACGTAGACTCCCTCTGATGTCTACAGAAATGTAACTCCACCTGACTGTAAACTCAGTCATGGAGTTTAGATAACTTGCGCATACCAATGCGTCTCACATATTTCACAAATGTAGATTTAGGTAGTGATTTAGTAGACAAGTCTGCATCTTTATCCACTGAACCAACCTAGTTCATATGAATAATCAATAACTGCTGATATTGCCGATTGTAGAAGTACTTTGGCGAAGTGAATTAAGTATGACACCATTAGCGTAACCCAACTTCATTTGTTCAATGCAAACCGCATTATCCTCAAAAGTGCAAGTTGATACTATCGTAGTAGATGATAATCCACTAAACCCTTAAATATGGTGTAAAACTGTCCTAAACTAGACACACTCATCAACCGCTTCATACAAATCTTTAATCGTTAGAATAATTCAAGGAAGTAGTAACAAGGGTTTACTTTGTTGTTCTCCAAGAAACCGTCATGTTTCCTATAGTGAATAATATGTATGGGAACATCTTTTATATGGGTCAGAGGGGTACCCAATATCCGCAAATTCGACCAACACATCAACCGGTGTTTCAGAATAGGGGACTACATAAAAACTGCTCGCAGCAGGAGATGAATTCAACGGGTCGAAGACCTCACTCGACGGGTCGAACGGATGGCTCTGATCCAAGGCACTGGCTTCGATGGGTCAAAAGACCCCTTCGGGTTATTACCGTTCACTACATTCGGTAGGTCGAGAGATATGCTTGATGGATCAAAATGCCCAGAACTTGAGTGCTGCAATTCAACCATCCATTTTTCAGGAATTTCAAGCTTTTCTCTATTTACTTTGTAAGGGAAGAATAAGCTCAAGTCAGTAGATCACTTCAAGTACTTGAAGATGTGTTTTACTCCATTCCAATGACTTTGTGTATGCACATACCGAGAAGACAATGTTTGGATGTGTGCACCAAGCTATATTTAATCAAGCTCTAACCGCACTAAGATATGACATCTCAGCTCCAAAAGTTCCTCGATCACCATCATCTCTTCAGATGAAATAGATCCTTTTGGTTTCTAGACTCCAAACAACCATTGGTGTACTAATACAATGTGCTTTGTTCATTGTCTGATTAGACATAAGCAAACTGGTAAATAAGAATTCAACCAACTCGATATTGCATCTTAACCAAGACTTAATCGAGTCCTACTAAGGTCTATCATCTCAAACAACTTGTTCATCTACTGAACACGCATGGGCATAACTTTTAATTCTTGTATCCCTTCCCAATCAAGTAGTCTCACTAAAACGTGTAAATCACAACTTACCGGATTATTTCAATCCATATAGTGAATGTCTCAATCTAATTACATGAGCACTCCGTGGTTTAGAGTTACTTGAATTGGGTAGAACCATATCAACCAACACTCACATATATATCTCTGAATTAAGATCCCCATAGAGATATATAACCACATCCATAAGCTGCATACTCAGTATTTTTGAACACTACCAAACTGATAAGGTAGCAGAAAATGATGATGTCTATGACCTGAGAATACATCTCCTCATAATCAATACTAAGGCATTGAGAGAATTCTTGCGCCACAAGTTCTTCTCATTGTGCTTCTAAACAAAGACTCATATGTGTCTAACCAACATACCATTTGATGGTCATATCACTACCATATTGAAAACTTGCCATTTGTAAGAGAGTCTAGTTCAGCCTAAATTGCAACTTTCCATATCGGTCAATTTTCTCTACATTAACCGTTGACAATCCGCAACAAAGAAATGTTCCACTTCATAGTCATTAATTCTTGAGCAACAGATTAAGTAAATGCATTATCAACGAACATGAAAGAACTATCCATAATAACGCTAGTGTTTGTTTAACTTTGTGAGATTTCTTTGTTTACTGACATCATCATTGACTCTAAGGCATACCCCAGTGTTTGTCAATGTTGAATTTTAGACATAATTGCAGTAAGAAACAATTTCATGTGTTGATGATGAGCGGTTGTGCCTTGATGACTTGCATTTTCACCGGCAACTCATCAGTGGATTTTGACCGATGCTACACCCCCATTATGGGCAGAAGAAATACTATCTTGCCTAGGTGTTGCGTTAACTTGCCCAATATCAGAGACTTTTAATCTTGCAGGATTTGTAGTATATATAACTGATCTCATCACTTTCATAATATCAGTAAAGAAGTCAGTCATCGAAACTGCTACTTTTTGAAGATCAAGAATGCATTGCACTTCAATCTCACACTGAGATGAGTGAGGATCATGAAGAGATATAGTGGGACATTCCATGTCAATTTTTGACATTTATCCAGAATGGAACCATTCCTATCTCCTCTAATGGGGGGAAGTATGTCTCATCATAGTGATTATCTGCAAAAACTAGCAGTAACGAGATCTCCTATCAAATATTTGAAATAGCGGACAATCATTGGAGAATTATAACCAACATAAATGCATAATCGTTGTTGATGACCCATTTTTGTACGCAGTGGAAGAGTAGTAGGCACATGTACTGTGCACTAGAGATGCGTAGATGTGAGATATTAGGCTTATATCCCGTGACCAACTGGTATGCACTATAATAGTTGGCGATTTGTGAGTATCTAGCGAATAAGAATAGCTGCATGTAATATTACATATCCCCAAGTAGATACTAGCAAATTAGTATGCATAACCATTGCTTTGGCCACAAGTTTAACCACTTGATTTGTATTTCTACTAAACCATTCTATGAATGAACATTGGAAACCGGGATATTCAACAACAATCCCAATCAACATGTAGTAATGAACAAAATATTTGATGTAAACTCTCCTACATTAAACCAATATGAATGACCTGATTGAGTTGGTCGGGTAGTGAGCCCAAACCTTAATAATATGTGCTAGGAGTTTTGAAAATGCAGCATGCCATGTGGATTGTAAAGACGTGTGACCTATGCATCGATGCATCAATAAAAACCATATAAAAACAGTCTGCAAACCATTTTGATTGATCTACAAATAGATTCTTGGAATCTATGGAGGAATGAAAGTTGTGTCGACAACAAAAGACCGTCGTGCATGTAAACATTATAGACATAAACAAGCAATATTGTCGGGATTATGCTTTGCAAAATGAGCAATGTGTATAAGAGATTGCAACATATGAATTTGGTGGGAGAACGCACGACGCCACAACGGTATGTTGTCGGGATTGTGTTGCACTCATCTTGGAGACCGAACCTGAACCGAGTGGAGTGATCTCAATTCCCCCATCTAAAATGATTGTTTTAGATATTCCACATGTTTCTTTGCTCTTAAGAGCATATGACCATGAGAATTTCTCAATAGCTTGATCATCAAAATGGAAAAGCTCATATGAGGCTAAGTCACACATAGTAATATAAGTGACTGCATTAGATTCAATGATCAAAACCGTAGTAAGATATAAACCATTATAAATCCTCATAAACTTCTCTAGATTGCGATGTTGGCTACTACTCTACGGAGATTTGACACAAAACTCTCTTCCATTCTCACAATATTGTTTCAAGTGAAAACCGTTGGCACAATTTTTTTTCAAATATGAGCAAAGTTTGAATGACCTTTTAGGTGCATATAACACTCAATCTCGCCATCATATATCAACAAAATAATGTCAATCAATCCATTTTTAAACCCAAGACATGGCGGACACTTTAAGTGAATACTCAAAGAATATTTCAAAAAGGGTGTAACCCTTATAGAGTGCTGATATGGTATGATAATACCTAAACACAACTGATGTATAAAAATATCTGACCGGTCGAAATGACCATTGTATATTAAGTTCTATGGCATGACAAAAACCGATGTAAAACCACATATGGTGCTGAAATCCAGGTTGGTTGGAAAATTTTGAATTTTTTTCAACATTTTCCAAGAAAACCGATGTAAAGCACATCTAAAATCAACACATCCGAGTGCATTCTTCAAAGGGTCGAGAAACATCCTCGACGGGCGGAAGAAAACCCAAAATAAAAATTTATTTTCCGATACCAAATCTCGATGGGTCAAAGTAATCTTTTGACGGGTCTAAAGTTTTTCTAGGAGCATACCTTCGATAACAAATTTTTGACAGGTCGAAGAAAACCTAAAACCGATATCGATTTTCCGATATCTATACTTTGATGGGTATAATGAAATTCTCGACGGGTCTAATGTGGACATGAACGGAGATAGAAGCAATCTTTTGAAGGGTCAAGTAAATACTCGACAGGTCGAAGAATACAGAAACCGATCTAGAACGAAACTATCGACATGTTGAATAATTTCTAAGATCAAAACATCTTCCTTTTCGTGTCTCGTTTTTACTGTATCATTGTGTCATTATGCCATATAAAATTGTACACATCGAACCACACACTCTATAAGTAGTGAAATAACATTCTCAACACTTTCGTAAAACCGAAAAATATAGAAAATTTTATTACTCGTCAACTTTAAAAATTACATCATAGATGTCTTATTCCGAAAATCATGACTTAAAACAAAGTCTCGAACCATGACTAAACCAAGTCAAAAACAAACCATGACTAAAACCAAGTCAAAAATAGAGCTAAACTTGATTACATAGCAAAAACTTGAGCCTAATATATAGACTACTAAAAAAACTGCAGTCTCCAGACTTGCTTTTGTATTGTTTGCTATTATAAGATTGGCTTTACCGCAATCTTTCATCTCATAGTCTTCAAATAAAGTTAGTATCATGTGCGAAGTATCGTGCGTACTTTTGTCAGACATTTTGGGTGCACAACATTGTTTGTGCATGTGCTTGGTAGAGCCATATCTATAACAAGTTGACAAACTCAAATTAGAAGCATAATTTGAAGAATTTCTCCGATTCCTAGAACCAGAATGATTCTTCTTGGAGTTATGGCTATTGTCTTGGTGAGTCTAAGTCAAGTTTCGACTATATCCTCTAGCACGATTTTTGCCTCGTCCTCCTTTTCCACCAAGGTTATTGTAAGGCTTAGAACAACTATTCCTTTTACCCTTACGTGCATTCCCACCAGTGTTGTACAACACATGGATCTTTTTAGTACTGGCTGGCCAAGCATTATTGATAAGAAGAATCTCGGGATACTGCTCTTTCTTGGCCAATACATTCATGAGATCATCGAATGATCTTAGTTTTCCTTGGTCATAATCTGTGTGATATTAACTAGCAAGTGTGTTCATGGAAGTAGGGAATGTGCTTAAAGACTTTTCGATCATAGCCAGATCGGTCTTTACAATGCTACAAACATTCAACTCTGATTGTAGCTCTAACATAGCTTGATTGAATGCATCAATATTTGGATAATCCAATAATTGGATTGAATCCCATATTTCTTGCAATTCTTGAAGTTGTGCATTATGCACATTATTGAACTAATCTTGTAAAGTCACCGACAAAACCGCGGGGTCATTCTTTAGTAAATATTATTTTTTGTAGAACTGGATGCATATGTTGCCTCAAGAACATGAGGACTTGAGATTTGCGTGCTGGAGTTAGTGGCTAAGTACTAGGTGGTGGTGGTGGTTGGACTGTATCCGTCAGATTCATACCGAGAAGCACGTTCTCAACATCTGACACCCAACAATGGTAATCTGCTCCTTGAGGATCAAGGATATCAAATTCAGGCCTTTCCGGCTCTATTGATGTCATCTACAAGAGGGACAAGAGATGTAATTAGTTTACCGATCGAAGAACCACGATCACTAATATCAAGTTTAGGGAATAAGAACCGTGATCAACGATGTTTGGTCACAATTAAAAATTGATTATCAATAAACGATGGCTCAAAATCACACCTAGAAACCGTGATGAACCATCACATATGATCGATTTTCCTTTATTTTCTTTTATTTTTCGAAACCGTGACTTCCCCAAAATCGTCACTCATACTTTATGGATATAAGCCCATAAGAACTAGCGCATAAATATGTAATAAAAACAAATCACAATATCACAATTCTAGATCTAGGGTTTTGCAGGAAGTAAGTTTTATTCTTAGATCTATAGATTGATGGTTTAGAAATGTTTACCTCGAGAGTATTATGCTCGTATGAAAAATTCGCTGTGAGAGAAGTTTGAAGAAATGAAACACGTCCACAAAACTTCCAGTAGAAGGAGGATTTCTTCTTCTTTCTTCTTTTTGGGCAGATTAACCTTCATGCACTCAATCGATCATAACTTTCTCTAAACACATCCGAATTAAGATTTTCAAGAAGTTCTGGAAACTAGACATTTGGGAATTTCCGTTCGTATGAAAATCCCTCTCTGGTTTGTCCTGAGTTGCTTGCAATCCTCTGTCGAAGTTGGTTATTCTGTACAGGCTCAATTTTGGCCGGAAAATCAGAGATTCTGGGAGAAGGAAATGCCGATTGGTGGAGATCGACGGTGAAGGAGGAGCTACCGGCGGTGTTTTGGGGTTATGATTTTTTTTTTTTTTTGTGGTGATGGCTAGCTATCAATTCAGAGCATGCTGATAACGTGTTTAAGGAGAATAATATAATAGACTGTAAACTGTAACTCTTTCATTGATAGAATGTCATATACATAGGCTGATACAATCTATTACAATTTTCTGTATCTAATGTATACTAATTCGTATCTAATTAAGACAAAACATATTAAAAATAATAAAGAATAAATCTCCTAAAACAAAATAATAGTTTATAGGTGATGTGGCACCGGTGGGAGCATTTTTGCTTAGTGGATTGGAGCTGTAAATTACCATCTCAAAGTCGATGCACGGAAAATTACCTTTTTATTTTCCAACTGTTTTTGTTGGCGGCAGTTCTTCTTCTTCTTCTTCACCCCCTTCTCCCTCCAAAATATTTTATTTTCTTTACATTTTGTTTATAATTTTTATAATTTTTGTTTTGTTCTGCAACCATGGCTCCGCAGATGAAGCCTCACCCAAAGAATCAGCAGCAGGTACTCCATCATTCGCTGTTATTATTATTGCTTTATGCTTTTTCTGTCATTGTGTTTGTGTTTTTTTTGGGTTAATTGTGTCCGTTGTGGGAAACTAAGAGCTAATCTGCAGAGGAGTTGGGCTGAAATGTGTTGTTTGGATTGGTCCTGCGTGCAGCTCTTTTGGCCCAAAGTCGTCGTCCGCAAATGGCTCAACATCTCCGCTAGAGACTCAGACTACAGCGCCGACACTGACGACGAAGACGACTGGGAGCCCGACTCTCCAACCCAGCAAGGTCACACCTTTTTATTCCAATTTGATTATTTATTCCAATTCTGATAGTGGGTTTGTTTCGAATTTTTATAAATGTTGTTTCTACTGTGGACTGGTTTCTGTTTTTGGTTAAGAAATGACAAGTTCAAGTTTTTGATGGTTATATCTATGTGGACATAATGCTAGTGTAAGGTGGAATTTGATTACTGTTTGGTCTTGTCTTGTTGTTTAAGGAATACCCTTTTTGGGGATTTAGAGTGATGGAAAGTTAATGTTTTGCAGATTTGGGTCAACGGGGAAGAGAATCAAGGTTTAAAGATATCAAAGAAGATGTATCAGAGGATGAAGACACTGATGGTACATTTATTCTGCACTGTGTATTTAGCTTCCCTTTGGAGACTTAAACTTTTGTTTCTTTTGTTTATGATTAGTGATGACTCATATTCCTGCTTTGGCTGAACCTATTTGAGATTAAAATTATCTGTTTCTAAGCTTAATAAGTTTGCATTGAAGGTCTGAATCATCTCTTCTCATTATTGTGTTCTTTTTATTTTCTGGATTAAGCAGATGCTCTTCCTAGAATACGAAGACGAAAATCAGAGACGTTTAGGAAACAGTATATAAATACAAAGGAACTCAGGTTCACCTCTAAAAATTTCGTATTATGACTATTATTGATATAACCTTAGTACTCTGGAGGCATTGTTTATCAGGCTGTATTCATTAATTCTTTTATCCGGTGTTTTCAGAATATGTGTCGGCACGTGGAATGTTGCAGGACAAATTCCACCTGATGACTTGGATATAGATGGTTGGCTGGATGTCAACAATCCAGCCGACATCTATGTAATTGGGTTCGTATAGATTACTTACATTTTCACTTTCAAATTTTGAAGATGCACTGTTTTGTTGTTCCTCTCATGATCTAATGTTCCATAAACATTATTGCTTTAATAAATTTTATTCAATCATATCTATCATGTTATTCTCATTAAGCTCAATTTTCCTTTGCTATTTCTACCCTGTTGAATTTTTGTGTCCCATTTAAATCTATATTTTAATGTGTTGTAATTGCTTAACTGCCTCTTTTTATTCTTTCCGGGTCAAGTTTCAATTGTGTTTCCCAGTAATATGAAAATGTTTCAATTTCAGTCTTCAGGAGATTGTGCCACTTAATGCTGGGAATATATTTGGTGCTGAAGATAACCGCCCAGTTAGGAAGTGGGAAAACGTTATTCGTGACACGTTGGATAGATTTCGACCTGCAGTCAACAAGGTTAAATCCTTTAGTGATCCTCCATCACCCTCAAAATATAAGCCAACTGATGATATCCCATATTTGGACGAGGAGATATTAGATGACAGTGACAGTGATATTGGCGAAGAAGTCCATCCATTTGATGACGAAGCCAAAGATTTGGGTTTCAGCAAGGATACTTCAGTCACAAGTGAAATAGTGAATGTTGATGCTCCACTTTCGGATTGTACTGATAGTACTAAAGAGGGTATTCAAATGGGACTGGATTTACAGAGGCAGCATTCTGCTCCAAAGAGATTAGATAGGTTGTATTGCCTTCGGGCAGATGATTGCACATTAGATGAAGACACTTCTACTGTCCAACCTAATGGCAAGTTAACTGAAATGCTTAGTGCGTCTGAAAGAATTGGTTTGAGCTGGCCAGAGCGTCCTTTGAACTTGTTATCACAGCACTTATTAGAGAGACGGAATTCCTTTAAACCAATGAAATCTTTCAAATCCTCAAAATCTTTTAGAGCATACAATTCATTCAAGTTAGCTGCGAATAACATGGCACCAGAATTAGCATTGCTTTCAGAGATTGATCTTGAATCCCTCATGAAACGGGAACGAAAATCATCATATGTAAGGATAGTAAGCAAGCAGATGGTTGGGATTTTCATAACTGTATGGGTACGTAGGAGCTTGCGTAAACACATTCAAAATTTAAAGGTGTCTACTGTTGGTGTTGGTGTAATGGGATACATTGGCAACAAGGTCAGTTTCTTTCCAGATTTACATCTCTATTTTCCTTTAGTAATTTTTTTCTTATCATTATAACCATTGTTGTCAGTGGTATACTTACTACACTAATCTAATGATCTCATGGTTACTAAATCTCTCTTAGAGTTAATTCTGTGGTTACTTTTTGTATCATGCATTGCTGAACTGATGTCAACTTCTATTGGCTGGACCTGTATCACTTAACCAGTTAGCCCAGAATGTAACTTTGGTTTGCAATACCTTTAGAGGGGATTCACTGATCCCTTTTTTTAATAAGAGGGGCTTCGCTGAACCTTGGTGTTCTTGTTTGTAGACATTATATTTTCCACATGTCTCATGCTTTTATGGTCTGCAGTATCCATGAACCTTAGAACTACTTCAATAATGTGCATTTACTATTATATTATTTTTATTTGATATTAAAACAGTTTCTCATATTTTCCAGGGATCTGTATCTGTCAGTATGTCCATTTATCAGACGCTTTTTTGTTTTGTGTGCACTCACCTGACAGCAGGTGAAAAAGAGGGAGATGAATTGAAAAGAAATGCTGATGTTCTTGAGATTCATAAGAGAACTCACTTTCATTCGTTTTCTGGTATTGGGCTTCCGAAAAGTATCCATGACCATGAGTAAGTATATGGCCCCTAACATTTTTGTTGATAAGTATGGTACCTAATTCCAATAAGCTAATTGTTTCATTATTTTTCTTGAAATAATATGTTTATCATATACAGGCCTATTCTGTTAATGAATAATCAGTTTCTATGGAGAAATTCTAATGTGTTTCACAAAATAAAAATGGTTGTGTGACACAGACTAATTTCTCTTTGTTTTCAGCTGTGTGTGACTGAAGTAGACACCTAATTAAACTTCCGGATATGCAAATGCACCTGAAGAAACTAATAATTAATAGTTTGACGAGGCATTCAACGAGTAGAAAGCCTGTTGCTAAAAACTAAACAGTTTGAGTTGAAAAACCAACCTCTCTCTATATAAAAATAATGCTGCATATACAGGTTGTTTCATATGATTGCTGCATATACTTAGTACATGGGTTGTCTAGAATTCTGATCAAGAATGGAAGTCCTCATTTATTACTTTAACGATTGAAAGATCAGCTTCATTGCCAGCATACAACTGTAACTTTACCAGTGGTTGTAAGAATTTCATTTATTCCTTATCAAGAGATTAAACTAAGAGTATCTTGTCCTGCAGAAGAATAATTTGGCTGGGGGATCTAAATTATCGTATCAATTTGTCATATGAGAAAACACGAGAACTTATCTCCAGAAAGCAGTGGTCCAAGTTGGCTGAAAAGGACCAGGTACAAAATAGTTTATGTTTTATTCTTTCCCTTTTTTAGAGATATCTTTGTATTCATCTTTACTAATTGATAATGCGTCTGTTGAGTAGCAGTCAAGTATCTGTGTTCTTGTCACCGTGGATTTATCGGTGTTATCGATCCCATTTTGTCTGTTGAGTGATCTATGCTTACAGTTTCTACGGCAATCTTTGACATAAATGGTGTCCCAGTTGAGCGTATAATTTTGGTCAAAATAATGTTAATTTTTGCCTTAGAGTAGATGGTTCAGTAACTTGTATAGTGCTAAACTATATCAATTGGTTAAAATTTCAATTCTAGAAGTGGCCAAGCATCAACTGAATTTCTTGTGCAAAGACAGATTAAATAAATTCAGTTTTATATTTATAAAAACATATTAAGATGTAGCAAGATAGATTATCTTAAGTCACTTGTGTGCACTTTCAAATCTATCAAATTATTTCATTAGTGATGTGTTATACTGAAACCAAAGTTTGACTTTCAAACTTGTACCCAATATATGACTGGTTGTAACATGTCCATATGTATGGAGAGTACTGTATAGCATGTATGCTTTTGGGAGGGATCATGTCGGTGGGATTTTCAACCGTGAACTATTTCTTAATTGATTGAATGTTAGCCTCGGTGGGCTTTACAACACATAACTTAAGCACATTGACATTTATCCTGACAGCTTACACGACAATTTAGAAAAGGTCGACCGTTTGATGGATGGTCTGAGGGTGTTCTAAATTTCCCACCAACATATAAGTATGAAATGAATTCAGACAAGTATTACGGAGAGGATCCAAAAGCTGGACGGCGGACTCCAGCATGGTAGGTTTGCACTGATCCAATCTACTTGTTCTTTTTTTATATACATACAAACATTATTTGATAATCTATTAATTGCATAGTGTAACAATAAATATAGTTTGTCAAATAAAGTTCAAATGTTGAATGTGGTAATCAAATGGCTAATTATTTCTGATTGGGCTGATTTTTGCAAACTTGACGCTTGTTAAGGAATCTAATTTTGATGATCAATTATTTTGTTAATTTAGTGGAAAACTGAGCTTCAATCCGGTATTTCGAAGCTAAGCTTCGCTCTTGATAGAAACTATATCTTTATAGATAAAATATTCTCTAGTAAGGAGGCCGTTAACATAAATATGGTAAAAATTTCATTATTAAATCATCACACAACTGCTTACTTGTGTACATTTTTCTGCCAACAGTTCTTTATGAGATTTTCCCTTTTACATGTTGCGTTTTTATAGTTCGCATCTTTGATTTATAAAAGTAGTTAAAATTCCTTGAAAGTTTTGTTTTTCTCTAAAATTATCTGGATGCCCTGGTGGTAATTTAATGTTGAATCGCATGGGAAGCTTTATAAAATGATACTGATATGTACTTTTATGAATCTTTAAGGACTTTGAAACTGGGCCAGAAATAATTCTGTTGATCATTATACAGTAAATTAGGTCAGCCTTGATGTACTTGTCATCTATTTAGAACTCTTCTTCCCAATTAAGAATAAGAGTTTTATTCTTTGATGTTTGTAGTAATCCTTACCATTTATTGTCTTTATGTCTATATGTCTATACCTTATACATACAAAATTTACCATACTGTGCTTCCGTTTTCAGGTGTGACCGTATTCTTTCATATGGTCGAGGAATGAGGTTACTGCAATACAAAGGGATTGAACATAAATTTTCTGATCATCGACCAGTGACTGCAACATATATGGCAGAGGTTGAAGTGTTTTCTGCTAGAAAGCTTCAGCGAGCCCTCACATTCACTGATGCAGAGATTAAAAATGAGGAAGTCACGGCGGATATGGGCATCGATGTTGGAACGAATAGCTTCAAAATGGAACAGGCAAGTACTTTAATTCTTAGTATCTGGTTGCTCATCTTTTACTCCACCCAGTATATTGACAACCTCCTTTCTTCGGTTTTTCTGGAATGGGTCGTGCTTAGTCATAAGGGTTTTCGGGTATTTTTATCCAAGCTTGATTTTGGAAGATTTTGCTTTCACTGAGTTGTGTCCAGATTTTTGAGCACGTGGACATGCTTGTGCTTCTATTCCTAAACTTTCTTCCCCATGCAGGGTATATCTGATTGGGGACGTTGAGTGATTAATCTGAGGCTGTAATGCTGTGCATGGTAGTCTGGGAAAGTGGTGATTTTTATCACATACAACCATTTTATTCTTATTTGTGATTACTTTTTTAGCACTCAACAGTGATATATGTTGTCTGGCCAATGAGAGAAGAGAAACATTGATCTATGTTGCTGATAGATAGTAAATTGTTTAGGGTTGTTTGCAGATTGGTCTTGGAGCATATTAGTTGAGTTTGAGTTACACTTCATAGAGAGTTCATATAGATTTTAGAGAAGTTTGATTATTCATGTGGTGTATTGTATGATCCATCTTCTGGAGTGAGTCCTTGTCGAGTTGTACAGAAATAATCATGCAAGTCACACAATTAATTCTATTGAATCCTATTAGATAATGTTTGATGTTCTTTATGCCAAGTTTGGTGACTTTGAATTGGTTCTCCCCTTACCTGGTTTCGAGGTCCCCTTTGGAGTTGTCTGGATAATTAGGTAGTGGCAACTGCCTCTTTATGTGATGTGTTCATGGTTTTGGAGAATCTGCCGCCTGTGCATGCTGCTCATGTTTCTATCATTCTCAAGCTCTTTGTTGGCGTGGCAGCGAGAGCTTGAGAAATTGATCAAGTACGCCATAAGATGGCTGAGGTTTATGGAAAGTTTTGTATTGGAGTACTTTGATTCGATGTTCAAGATTGTCCATGCTGATGTTGCTTGGCACAGGGAAGCAATACGTTGCTTGAGCCATGGTTTCTGGTTTTATGAATGAACAAATTTGTGCACCCTACTTTGTTGTGGAGATTAGAAATGCTCTATGCGGGTATGTACCCGACCAAAGCACTTGGGTCGGATGGTATGAATCTACAATGTTATCAGAAATATTGGTATACGATTGGTGAGGATGTGGCTGTTGTTGTTGTTTAGTCGCTTCTCGACACTAATAGGTTCGTTGTTGGGTGTTACAAATTTTACTCGTAGTTGTCTTATTGTAGAAATGGATAATCTGTTATTCACATTGAAACTGTAATGTTCAGTATTGCTCTAATATACACAGCAGTCTTACTATTCTATATAGGAATGTGATCAAGACCATAAAAGCACTATCCAATAGAATAAAATCAGTTCGCAACATTCCTAGAATTAGACTTTGATGATGAAGATTCTGTTGCTGCAATCATGGAGCTGATTGCTTTAACATCCCCTCAAACTTGGTGGTGGTGAATGGACAAGTTTGCGCTGAAGAAGATGGCGCTGCTTATGCAAAGCCTTGGTGAGAAGGTCAACCGGCCAGTCCACTAAAATAGGATGAAACAGACACGATGGCTTCCTAGAGCGACCTTTGCACGCACAAAATGGTAATCCAGCTCAATATGCTTGGTGTGGGCATGAAACACTGGATTAGAAGCCATGTATGTAGCACTTAAATTGTCACAATATAAAAGACCGGGGAAATGAACATGAGCACCGAGTTCATATAATAGATAACACAACCAAGTCGATTCAGCGCTAGCGTGAGCAAGTGAACGATATTCTGATTCAGCACTAAACGAGCAATGGTTGGTTGCTTCTTTGAATACCAAGAGACCAAATTAGACCCCACAAAGATGAGATATCCGGATGTGTACCGGCGCGATTCGGGACAACCAGCCTAGTCGGCATCAGAGGAAGCGAAAAGATGAACGTGGCGTGTTGTGGGCAAAACTGAAAGCCATAATCAAGAGTGCCTTTAACATACCGGAGAATACGCTTGGCTGCAACAGGATGAGGAACGCGAGGTGCGCTCATGAATTGAGAGATGAAGTTGACAACATGAGCAATATCCGGGCGAGTGATGGTAAGATACTGGAGCGAGCCTATTATCTCACGAAAAACAATGGATTGTCAGAAAAATTGCCATCGGTTGCAGTAAGTAAGGATTTGGCGGACATGGGTGTGTAGGTTTATTGTCTAACAAAGCATGCTTTGCGAGTATGTCATGGACGTATTTTAGTTAAATGCCATGAGAGAGATAAGTGACCTGCAAGCCAATGAAATAATGTAGGGGACCAAGATCCTTAATATCAAAGTGACATCCCAACGCATCGATGAAACTTTGAAGCACACGATTGGTATTGCCAGTTACCACAATCATCAACATACTATAAGATATAGATGATGTGTTGTCAAGTGCGGTAGATGAACAATGAGGAATCAACAAGTCTTTGATGGAAGCCAACAGATAACAAGAATGAACTGATGCGCTGAAACCATGCCGATGAGCTTGTTTCAGTAGATAATGAGCTTTGTGGAGCTTACAGACATAGGTGGGCTTCTCATGATTAATGAAACCAGGCAGTTGAGACATGTAGACATCTTCACGAAGCAAGACATCCAAATGTCGAAGAGACCATCGTCGAGACACAACAAGAGTGAGGACAGTCCCGGGACACAGCAAGAGTGAGAACAGTGCGAATAGAGGTTGGTTTGATGACCGGACTAAAAGTTTCCTCATAGTCGATCTTGGGCTGCTGGTGAAAACCTGGTGAGTGGTGACTAATCGAGCCTTATAACGCTCAACTGAGCCATCGAATTTCCTCTTAGTATGTGAAACACCCATTTGCAACATACTTGTGAGCTGGAGAAGGAGACACAAGTGACCAGTTCTGATTCTTCAATAGAGCATTGATCTCATCGGTCATTGTTGTACGCCAAAGTTCATGTTCAACTGCCTGGGAACGACAAGAAGGTTCAACAGAGTTAACTTTAGTGAGCAAGGCATGAAGGACAGGGTACCTGGTTGTGCCATCGAGCGTGAGTGAGGAGCGTGTGACCATCGGATGCGATGCCATGAGGAGGTACGATGGGGCAGGCAGCGGAAAATCATGTAGATTTTAGAGAAGTTTGATTATTCATGTGGTGTATTGTATGATCCATCTTCTGGAGTGAGTCCTTGTCGAATTGTACAGAAATAATCATGTAAGTTACACAATTCTATTGTGTCCTATTAGATAATGTTTGATGTTCTTTGTGTTTCTCATGACTCATGTGTTAAGAACCATGTTGCAATAACAAGACCATTTCACATAAACATGAACACAATTGCTGTAACCAGCTTGCATATATACATAACTAGAAGAATAAGAAGAATGCTGAAAACTTACCGTTCTCAGCATTATAGTTGGAGAAGATCTTCGACATCTTGATGCTATTATTTGAACTGTTCTGAGGAAAACCTTCTATGCTTCAATACCTATGCTTCAGAATGGGGCTGAACCTTCTGCTAAAACGTATTGAACATAGGGGCTTTACTCCTGTATATATAATGATCTAAACCTCTGTATAACCCATCCCATAAGGAGTTATAGAGTTAGATACGAACTGTATGAGCTGTAATGCTGTAGTAAGAATAAGCCTCTTCACCTAGACTGAATGTTGCTGCAGATGCAACTAGTATGAGTTTCCTGCTTTGGCTAGGAGACAACTGCCTTGGCCAACACTGTATTAGAGTTTCAATCTGTTTATTCCTTGTGATGTTTCGATTTAATGCATCAATGTAGAGTCCATTTCTAACATTTTCCCACTGGACTCACATTACATATGCATATCTGAACTTAAACAATCTGAAAGCATAACAACTGTAGTGTGCACTGGAAAAACATAAACACTCATAAACTCATCAGACTGGTCAATAGGCAGATATGATACAGGACCAGAATCAGATTTAGCTATTATAACCAAAATGATTAAAGGTCACTAATATCACATCTGTAATCACATAGGCATGTTGGTGAAAACGTGATATATTGACTGATGTGTCTACCTGCAAGTCAACTACTCACTTCCCTCTTAAAAAAAAAAAATTTTGATTCAAAATCAAGAACTATAAGCAGCAAGTCACAGAATGCTGTATTCTAAAACTGTTATTCTTTGATCACTGTAAACATGATATGTTATTAATCAAAACTAAAATAAAACATTGTACAGTAACCTGAAAATATCATTTTTATTGAAAATTTAACTACAAAGTCTCAAGCTCTATTACAAATAAGATAAAAACAAAAACTTCTAAGCTGCTCCCACTGAGCTCAAGCTTCTAAATATGCTAGCAGTCCCAAATTCCTGATGTGTTTGTGAAAACAAGATGCAGATAAAGACTTAGTGAATGAATCAGCAAGTTGATCATTAGTACCAATATTCAAAATTTCAATTTCTCCACGTTTGACATTCTGTCTCACACTATAGTACTTAAGATCAATGTGTTTAGAGTTATTAGACCTTTTACTGTTCTTGCTAAAAAATACTGCAGCCTCATTGTCACAGAATATTTTTAAAGCTCCTGAAACAATTGAGCTTAAGGCTTGAATTCAGCCTGCATAGTAGAGGTGGAAATTATTCCCTGTTTCATAGTTTTCCATGCTACAGCACCTCCTGCAAGCATGAATACATATCCTGAAGTTGATTTTTTAGAGTTAGGGTAATTTCCAGCAAAATCAGAGTCTGTATAGCCTATTAACTCTAACTTTTTGACTTGTCTATGTACTAACAAGTGAGATTTGGTCTTCTGTAAGTACCTAAGAACCTTTTTTCCAGCTATCCAATGTTCTTGAGTTGGACTGGACTGAAATCTGGACAAAATTCCTACTGAAAATGCTAAGTCAGGTCTTGTGCAGACCTGTGCATACATCAGACTTTCTATTAATCTAGCATAAGGCTTACTCTCCATTGGAGACATCTTCCCCCCATTTTTAGAAATTTTGGACAGTTTATCACCTTTAGTCATAGGTGCATCTCCTTCAGAACATGTTTCCATGTTGAATCTTTTCAAAACTTTTAGTATGTAGTTCTGTTGAGATAACCCCAGTAATCTTTGTGATCTATCCCTCTTGATTTCAATTCCTAAAACATATGAAGCTTCTCCTAAATCCTTCATATCAAAGTTGTTAGATAGAAAGGATTTGGTGTCTATAAGTAATTTTATGCTGCTACTAGCTAGTAATATGTCATCTACATACAGTATCAAGAATATGAACTCATTTCTCACTGTCTTTATGTATACACATTCATCTACGATGTTCTCTGTAAAACCAAAAGATGACACAACCGAATCAAACTTCTTGTACCATTGCCTAGAAGCCTGTTTGAGTCCATAAATTGATTTTCGTAGTCTGCATACATGATTTTCATTACCTGATTTTACAAAGCCTTCAGGTTGTGTCATATAAATAACCTCATCTAAATCTCCATTTAAGAATGCAGTTTTTACATCCATTTGATGTAGTTCCATATCATAATGGGCTACTAAAGCCATTATAATCCTGAAGGAGTCTTTGGTAGACACTGGAGAGAAGGTTTCATTATAGTCAATACCCTCTTGCTGTGTAAATCCTTTAGCTACCAGTCTAGCTTTATGTCTTTCTATGTTGCCATTTGCATCTCTTTTTGTCTTGTAAACCCACTTACAACCTATTGCTTTATGGTTTGGATCTGGTTTTACAAGTTCCCATACAGAATTTTGTTTCATTGATTTAATTTCAGCTTCCATGGCTATTTTCCATTCATTAAGTTCACTGCTTTCTAAAGCTTGTTTATAACTTAATGGATCATCATCATTTGCTAGTATATCTATCTCTTGCAAATATACCATAAAGTCACTATCATCTCCATATACAGGTTTTCTTTGTCTAGTTGATCGTCTAGATTGAGGGATTTCCATGATCTGTTCTGGAATTTGTTGGTTCTGTATATTTTCATTTTGCTCAGGGTTTATCAAATGTTCAGCTACTTCTGGAACCATGTTATTTCCTAAGTTTTGATTCTGTATTGCTGTTGCTTGATGGATATCATGGTCTGTGTCAAAAGGCAAAATATTTACCAGTGCTTCAGTTTCAGTAACTTCCTCAAGTTCTAAAGATAAATCTTCAGAACTTGTGTTACTAACTCCTTCATCCAAAAACTTTGCTTGATTAGTTTCAAGTGTTCTGGAAGAATGACTTGGTGAATAAAATCTGAACCCTTTTGATTTTTCACAATATCCTATGAAATAACAGCTTGTGGTTCTGGAACTTAATTTTTGTGAATTGAGCTGTGGTATTCTAGCCTCAGCTTTACATCCCCACACATGGAAATGGGTGCCACACCACATTTCGAATGGTGTTTTCTCTACAGATTTTGAAGGTGATCTGTTACAGATATAATTAGCAGTTTTAAGTGCTTCACCCCACAAAAAGATAGGCAGTCCTGAGCTACACATCATGCACCTAACCATGCTCATTTAGGTTCTATTTTTCCTTTCTGCTACCCCATTTTGAGATGGGTTATAGGGAGTGGTATACTGTGCTTTAATGCCATTTTCTTGCAAAAATAATGCAAACGGTCCCTTCTGTTGATTTGCATAAGTATGTTTTCCATAGAATTCCCCTCCCCTATCTGACCTTACTACTTTAATTCTCCTTTCTAATTGCAATTCAACTTCAGTTTTAAAATTTTTAAAAGCTTGCAATGCTTGAGATTTTTCTGAAAGTAAGTAAATGTAGCAGTATCTTGAATAATCATCTATGAAGGTGATGAAATAGGTGTTTCCACACAGCGTTTTATGCTTAAATGGTCCACAAATGTCTGAATGTATAAGTTCCAGCAGGTTCTGACTTCTTAATGCTTTTAGTTTTCTGAATTTTGTCAGTTTTCCTTTAATGCATTCCACACAATTTTTTAAGTCACTGTAGTTTAGTTCAGGGATGATTTTGTTTTTCTGCAATGTTTTAAGTCTTTCTGTAGAGATGTGTCCAAGTCTTCGATGCCAAAGACTTGCTGATTTGTTATTGAAGAGTGTTTTTTTCACACCAATAATGGTGTCAATACTGTCTGTATCTGTATGGTTCTCTATCAAATTTATATCAGTTTGCAACGAAGTACATTCTAATTTCAAATAATCATTTGTAAAAGAACCATAGCCAATATATTTTGAACTCTAAAATTTTTTTATTCCACTGAAATCAATAACAAGTTTACATCCAAGTTTAACCAAAAGACCTACTGAAATTAAATTCCTTTTAAGAGAAGGAATATAAAAAACATTGTCCAAAAAAATAAAATTTCCTAAACCAAAATCTAACTTCAGGGTTCCTATTGACTTCACTGCTACCCTTGAGCCATTTCCAACACAGACATTAACTTCATTTGTCCTTAGAGCCCTCCTCCTTGTTAAACCCTGTAGAGATGTAGTTATGTGAATATGAGATCCTGAATCTAACCAGTAGGTGTTCATATCAGTGTTAATGAAATTTACTTCTAAAGAGAAAACTGATTTAGAAAACAACTCACCCTTTTTGATCATCCAAGCCTTGAAGCCACTGCAGTCCTTCTTCATGTGCCCCACTTTTTTACAGAAGTAGCACTTGTACTTAAAGGATTTCTCAGTTTTAGTTAATTATGCAGTTTTTCCAGATGACTTAAATTGAGTAGTTTTCTTAGGCTTAAACTTGTTCCTTTTTCCCTTTGGATTTTCAACTAGGTTCACTGCAGTGGTAGGCATAGCCTCCTTCTTTATGTTATCTTTTTCATCTACACACACTGAAATAAGCTTGTTCAGATCCCACTTGGTTTCTGAGGCATTATAGGTAGTTCTAAGGTGACTGAAGGTCTGAGGCGGTGAGTCTAAATCCACATGCACAATCTGTGCATATGATACCCCCATATGCAAATCCCTGAGTTTGGAATTAAGTTCAATGAGGTGGAGAATATGCTCTCTCATGTTCTTATTGCCATCATACTTAAGCTTATAGAATTTCTTACTGAGTCTAGCAGCCTCAGCTTTCTCACTTGCCACAAATTTTTCACCTATTGCTTCCAGAAAATCAACTGCATCCTCAGGCTCCTCTATTGATCCCCTCACAATGTCTGACATGGTATTTCTAATTACATTCTTGGCCAACCTGTTAGTTCTAGTCCACTCTCTGAAATGCCATTTATCATCCTCACTGCTATCATTATTTAGATCCCCAGGTTTTTCTTCTACAAGACAGTAATCCATCCCTTGATGCATAGAAAGATAAAATTCCACCTGGTTCCTCCACTTCCTATAGTTATTCCCATTAAGCAGTTCTACCTGCCCTAAGGTTGCAATTTCAAGTCCTAAAAGAAGGAGAAAATAAAAAATGTGTAAGTGTTTTATCAAGCATTTGTTCTATACTATAAAACTGTGTTTTGAATAACAGAAACACATAACATGAAAATTGATCATACCAGTATGTAAATTTTCCCCATACATAATGAACCTTTTAAAATAACATCTTTGTGACGCAAAATTTTAAAATGTTCTGTAATTAGTCTGTATTAGTACACTGCAATTGTAGAAGTCAGTTATTCAAGGAGCATCTGATGTCTTTGGACAAGAAAATATTCAAGGAATCCATATAAACTTCTGGTTTTTACATGTACCACTGTAATGTTTAAAAGCTCACACTTTAACACTTCTTTGGAAGACAAAATAAGTGAGAATTTGAAAACACTACACAAGATTGGTTTCTGTATATCGTATTTCATATTGAGTCAGACAAGAAACATTTGCTTTGTGCAAAATTATTCAGATACTGATCCAATACATATGCTGAAGATTGATTAGATAATATCTGAGGGATTTCGATTTCAAAACAACATACAAAACAATCAGGCAATCAGGCATACCACATAATAATTTCATATTCATACTCTTTAACCCAGAAACTGAATGCGGAAATTTTTAATTTGAACCTTTAAGAATTAATTTCAGAAAACATACCTTTGCCTTTGCAAAAAGCACAGCTTCAACCATAAAATAAAACAGATGCAGAAAACCACTTAAACAAGCTTTATTTCTTAATATGTTTTAATCTTTAGTAATTTGTCAGAACTATAAGAACATGTTCAACGATTTGGTAAACAAAATCGATTCATGATTTGTGAAAATCCTATGCTCTGATACCATTTGTTAAGAACCATGTTGCAATAACAAGACCATTTCACATAAACATGAACACAACTGCTGTAACCAGCTTGTATACATAACCAGAAGAATAAGAAGAATGCTGAAAACTTACCATTCTCAGCATTATAGTTGGAGAAGATCTTCGACATCTTGATGCTATTATTTGAACTGTTCTGAGGAAAACCTTCTATGCTTCAATACCTATGCTTCAGAATGGGGCTGAACCTTCTGCTAAAACGTATTGAACATAGGGGCTTTACTCCTGTATATATAATGATCTAAACCTCTGTATAACTCATCCCATAAGGAGTTATAGAGTTAGATACGAACTGTATGAGCTATAATGCTGTAGTAAGAATAAGCCTCTTCACCTAGACTGAATGTTGCTGCAGATGCAACTAGTATGAGTTTCCTGCTTTGGCTAGGAGACAACTGCCTTAGCCAACACTGTATTAGAGTTTCAATCTGTTTATTCCTTGTGATGTTTCGATTTAATGCATCAATGGTCCATTTCTAACATCATGGCCACCCGCGAACCAAATATTTAGAGATCCCATTGAGATAAGCACATACTCTTGCAGTCTTGCATAAGTTATTTAATTTCCCAACATTATATGAACTTCAAGATTGAGTTACCAATCTAGGGGAGTTATATTTAGTAGACATCAGGAGGACTCTACATCACTTGTAGTAATTTTTTGTAGTTGTTGCGTTGTACTTTTTTTCCTTTCGACCAAGTTTTTTGTTTGACCCATGAAGTTTTTTGTTTACTTGACAATCTTTTTAGTGAGACAACATGTTAGGAGCTTAACACAAGGGGAGTATTCAAGGAAAGAGTATTCGTGGTATTTCAGTGTGCGTCTATATCAATTAGTGTAGAAGTGAATACTCTATCAATCCATTTTTTAAGGATATAGATTGTAATGTTTGTATTTAAAGTCATCTGTCGATAAATAAAATAAGTTTTTTTTATTTATATTTAAAAAATTCAGTTTTATGAATAATTAATAGAAGTTGATAAATTACCAAAACGTGAACCGGAACATTCTTTGAGGCAAGCGTGGATGCGAATGACTTGACATCACTAACAGATGAAAGATCGCAGACCTAGGACACAAAGTTGATCAGGTAGTTGCTTAGAGGATATCACTACCTATGTAGACAATTTAGTAAATGATATCCAGCAAATATAAAGACCACTAAAGGGTTGACATATATACCTCCAAATGAACATTTTGGTTACCAGTTTTAGACTGAATTTCAGATTGTGCAGCTTTGCCCCTCTCCTTGTTTCGACATACCATAATAACAGTTGCCCCGATTCAAAATCACAGAACATCACCGA
Organism: Geum urbanum; assembly: GCA_946800695.1. Taxonomy (NCBI): domain Eukaryota; kingdom Viridiplantae; phylum Streptophyta; class Magnoliopsida; order Rosales; family Rosaceae; genus Geum; species Geum urbanum. The sequence goes on from OX327002.1 coordinate 21,072,200, forward strand.
GAGAAGAAATATCAGTAGTGGCATAAAGTTCATGAAAGAATACAAGCCAAAATCTAACGCAAGAAAAGCACCGTGATGCAAGTCCCTCAGCAGTGGGCGTAACCAATGCCTGAATTAGCTTCTGGTTTGAATCTCTTCGAAGGCTCTCTACAATATGTAGTTAGTTCAACATAAATTAATCAGTTGAAGACAACAAAGATCGATGAAGTTAGAGTGAGCAACACACATGCTTCTTGGTTACATTGTTGAAGTAATTTCCATATATCTACTTAAATTGACATTTATTGGAAGCAAATTAAGAAAGGAAATAGCCACACAACTGAGCATGATGTAATGTAACAGTTCAATCGCTGTGAAATGATAACTTGAAATATAGAGAGAGATAGAAATTGGAGATTACATGAAACCGGACTTGGTATAATTGAGGTATCCATAGGTTCCATATTAGAATTTTGCCACAATGGAGCATGTAGGGGTCACTTTGGTTCCAGAAAAACAGCTTTAAAAATCTTAGATTGTGGTTTCTTTTGGCCTAACATTTTTCGTGACTTTCATGAATTTTGTACTAAGTGTGATAGGTGCCAAAAGAGCGGCAACATTGGTCAACGTGATCAAATGCCACAACACTATGTGATTAATGTCGAAATTTTTGATGTTTGGGGCATAGATTTCATGGGACCATTTCCCATGTCTAACGGTTACACTTATATTTTACTCGTTGTTGATTATGTTTCGAAATGGGTGGAAGCAAAAGTCACCCGTACTAATGATTCGCGAGTTGTTGCAGATTTCCTTAAGGCTAATATTTTCACAAGATTTGGAATGCCGCGCGTTCTAATAAGCGATGGAGGGAGTCACTTTTGCAACAAAACGGTTGAGGCTCTATTGAAGAAATATGGCGTCACACACAAGGTGTCTACGTCTTATCATCCACAAACAAATGGCATAGCCGAAGTTTCTAACCGTGAGATCAAGAAGATCTTGGAACGAACCGTTAAGCCAAACCGGAAAGATTGGAGCCAATGTTTAGATGATGCATTGTGGGCTTACCGAACGGCCTACAAGTCTCCCACTGGAATGTCATCGTTTCGATTAGTTTATGGGAAAGCATGTCATCTTCCGGTGGAGCTAGAGCACAAGGCATGGTGGGCCGTCAAGAAATTCAATATGGATCGAGATAAGGCTGGTTTGCATCGAAAGTTACAATTATGTGAACTTGAGGAGATAAGGAATGATGCTTTTGACAATGCTTGGATCTACAAGGAGAAAACAAAGATGTTCCATGATAAGATGATCTGACGCAAGAACTTCATCATTGGCCAGCAAGTTCTTTTATTCAATTCTCGACTTAAGATATTTCCGGGAAAGCTACACTCTAGATGGATTGGACCATTCGTTGTTCTCGAAGTATTTTCCCCTGAAGCAGTCCTTATCAAAAGCCCAATATCCGGCAATGAGTTCAAGGTTAATGGCCACCGTTTAAAGCCATATCACTACAAGAAAACTGCACCTAGACCACGGACCATTTCCGTCGTCTAGGTGACGTTTTCCGTCGTCTAAGTACTTGGACGACGGAATCTCCGTCGTCCAAGGTCCGTGCTCCAAGTGCTGTCGTCTAAGCACCTGGACGACGGAGAATTAGTTCTCCGTCGTCCAAGTTAACTTGGACCGCGGACATTATCCGTGACCCATGTATGCACCTGGACGACGGAAACGCTAATTCTCCGTCGTCCAGGTGACAACATGGGCCACGGACATTGCTCGTTTCTCCGTGGCCCACGTGTTCACCTGGACGACGGAGAATTAGCGTTTCCGTCGTCCAGGTGCATACATGGGCCATGGATAATGCTAGCTTCTCCGTGGCCCAGGTGTTCACCTGGACGACGGAGAACTGATCCTCCGTCGTCCAGGTGAACACGTGGGCCACGGAGAATGGCAGGGTTTAGGGTTTAGGGTTTAGGGGTTAGGGGTTTAGGGTTAGGTTTAGGGTTTTGCACCTGGACGACGGAAGACATAATCTCCGTCGTCCAAGTGACTATTTAATTTTTTAAAAAAATAAATTGAAATTAAATATTATTAATTTAATTTAAATAATGAAAAATAGTCGAAAATAATTAATTAAACTAAATTTTTAATATTAATTAATGTATTAATTAAATAATGAATTAATTTGTACATACACATCCAAATTAAAAACCCACAAAAATTATAAAATATTGTTCGGAACTCGGAAATAAAGAAACGCGATAATTAACTAGCTAGCTAATACACTGGAGGAGCAGATGTGCCGCCGGGTCCTCCGCCTCCAGCTGGGTCGTTGTCGTCGGGGTATGGGTTCGGAGGAGGTTGACATACTTCTCGATTTTGGTTCATGAGCGTGATCAGTTGGGCTATTTGTGCTTGTTGTTCGTCAAGTCTTTGCCGCATTGACTCATTCTCCTCTCGTGCCAGTCGAGCCTCTTGAATGGCTGCTTCGACGGCCGCTGCCTGACTCCTTCTCCGCTGCCCCGAACCTCCCGTAGATGATGAGCCGGAGGTCGTCGACAAATCTCGTACCACCCTAGGCCCAAAGTGCCTAAGCTCCTTGCCAGCTCTACGACCATAGACCTCATCCGCGATTGCAATTTGGCTCTCTAAGGATAGAGGAGGCAGGTCTTCCGGCGGCACATCTGGGAACGCAAGCTGAGTGTTAGCCAACTCTTCATGCGCACGCTCTATCACCCTTGCCTACAAAAGAATAATTAATTTATTATAATGAAATCATATTTAAATAATAATTACTATAATTAAAAGCACATAATTAATATATCACTTACGCCGCATTGACTCGCTTCATTATCGAGCCCTGGCGTCACGTACGCGCTTACGCTTGCATCAAGATAAGGGTGTTTGGAGCCCTTATCCTTGTGCTCCTTGGCTATTTGAATGAACTGCTTGGCGCCGGTAGTATGGTGTTTCTCCTTCTTCCCCCGGTTGGCTTTGTTGACACCGGAGTATTTCTGTTACACAACATAATTAAATCATTAAAAAATTAATAACTACAATTTAAATAATTCAATTATCTTAATTGAAATAAAAAAAATAAATTAATACCTTAAATTGTTCATCGGCAAAGTGGTTACACAACCACTCCCACTCATCTTCTCTCTCCCCTTGCAGCTCTACCGGGGGAGGCACGGGACCGACATCTTGGAAGTACTTATGGAGCTTGTACTTCCAATCTTTGTAGATGGAGTTGGCGGTTTGGTTGATATGCCTCAACATAGCCGGTGTCGGATCCACGTCAAATTGTTCCTATCAAAAATAAATAGAAAATTATAATCATATATATTATGAAATTTTAACTAATATTAACAATATTATATAATACCTAAATTGTACGTATTACGTACCGAAAGATCTTTGAAGACTTTCGCCTTCTCATGATCCGGCGCCTCCTTCCAAGTAGGGGCAGTGATACGAACCTGGTTACGGATGATTGACCATATCCCATGCGCCGAGAGACTTGCTAGCTGAGCTGTGGGAGGGCCACCGGTGAATTCATCGTACGGCAAGTCGATCTTTTTACCGGTCGCCTTGCAAATACGCTCCGCTTTGCCCCCTTTAACGAGACCCCGAGTCCTTTTCGGTTCCGGGTCAGTGGGGGCCCTCCTTTGCCTACGGCAGGCGCTGTACATGATTGATTCGGCGGTCGAGGACGCCTGAGTACTTCCCGTTGAACCGGTACCGGGCGTCGGAGATTGGAAGGGGTCGACGTCATCAACGCTCGAGATGAATGAGGGAGCGGGAATTTCCCCAGAGGGTGCTACGGACGGACCAGATGATCCGTCCGGATTGAGAGCATCGTTGCCCTCCTGTTGAACCCAACCGACTTGGGCCGCCAACATTCGGAGCATGGCATCTTCTGCCTCCTATTGGGATTTCTTCTTGCCGGATGTCGTCTTTGGCGGAGCCATTTAAACCTAAGAGTACGGTGTTAAAATACCTACTTACCATAATAATTACAACTTAAAAATTTACGCTAATTATTCAAGTACGTTTAAGATTTAAATAGAGTACACTAGCTTGGCATTTTCGGTCGTTCAATGGACGTGCGACCCGCGCGATAAAGTGTAAATTTTCAATTAATCAGCCTTGGTTAAATCGAAAAACATGGCCAGTTAGGGATAGAGATAACGCGAGAGGCAGGACTAATTTCGACAAAAGTTTTTCTTAGTCCAAATCCTGTCACCAGTCATAACCCGTTTCTAGATACCATGTCCGGCATTCGGCCAATTTTTCGAAAATTTACACTCCCTCAAGTCCTTTGCAAACTCCGCCCTCAACCTCGTGTCCATAACTTCACTTAGGTTATGGTGTGCGGTGATGAAATCCACACATCACGAGGGGTTAAGGAGATAAGCAAGGAAAAGATGCGTCATCTATTCCAAAGAGTGCGACTTAATAAACCAAGCCTATGTACTAAATTTAAATCGAACACGTACTACTAATTAATTTACTAGAAAATAAATGTAAATATTAATTAATAATTTTTAATTAGATGCAATAATTTATATTTATTTATCATGCATTTAATAAAAAATTGATTCATTTAATAAATTATGAATAATAATTTATTCATTTAATAAATTTAATAATAAATTCATTTAATCATGCAACTAATAATAAATAATTACAATAATTACAATAATTATGATTTAATAAATTAATAACAATAATTAATCATTTATTAAATATTTAAACTAATTAATCAATTAAATTCTATTTCTAAATTATATTTAGAATTTCATTAATTAATTAAATGAAAATTATTTTAATAAGGGAAAAATAGAAATTTACTGAATCGGAGTTTTCGGGAATATCGCTGGAGTTGAGTCGTTGGAGAGGAGGAACCACGCCGGAAAAAATGTCGTCGGAGCATCGCCGGAGGAAGATCGCCGGAGGAGGAGAGGAGAGGAGAGGAGAGGAGAGGAGAGGAGAGGAGGAGATGGAATGATGACAAAATGAGGGGGGGTGCAACTCTATTTATAGAGTTTCACCTAGACGACGGAGAACTATTCTCCGTCGTCTAAGTCCACTTGGACGATGGAAACAGTGTTTTCCGTCGTCTAGGTGGCGGTTTCAAAAAAATTCAAGCGGCGCCAATTAATCGGTGGGACGTTTTGAACCGCCATGATTTTGGACTTAGACGACGGAGAATGAATTCTCCGTCGTCTAAGTGAAAATTCAAGCGGTCCCAAAAACGGAAGCGGTAAATTGAACCGCCATAAAAATTGGACTTGGACGACGGAGATGGTCAGTCTCCGTCGTCCAAGTGAAAATTACATGAAAAAATAAACAAAAATAAATTTGAACTGCCATGGTTTTTGAACCTGGACGACGGAGATGGTCATTCTGCGTCGTTCAGGTTAACACCTGGAGGACGGAGAATGACTATCTTCGTCGTCCAGGTTCAAATTACGTAAAAAAAATTTAAAAAATAATTCGCTAGGAATTTAGCGATCTGTCATTCGAGTGAAATAGTCGTACAATATCGATGAATGCATCGTATATATGAACAGTTAAATTTGAACCAACGATTAATTTTACGTATTGAAACATGTTAAGTATCGACTAATCTTTACGACTTAAGTGTTCATGAGTAGACGCTCATTTGCAGCAGAGTATTAACGAAATTGAATTTTGACAAAACAACCGTTGGATATGTTCGTCGTAACATAATATATAATTGTCTTCAAAGGACCATAAAATAATAAGTTCGGGAAGAGTTTGATCGGCACAGTCAACCGCAAAACCGATAATTTCACAAACTGGAAACGTGGATACAAGGCATTTCGCAACTCCGATTTTCGAACCGTCGAAGCTCACACACCAAGAATTGTTTACTCTAAAGTCTTGATGAAAAGACTTTGCATTGGAAGAAGGTCTAGATGGTCGTTGCCTTAGAAAAAATTACGATATCTGCACCTGGACGACGGAAATGAGCGTTTCCGTCGTTCAGGTAATCACCTGGACGACGTATATGAAGTTATCCGTCGTCCAGGTTCTAACCTGGACGACGGAGAATGACGTTCTCCGTCGTCCAGGTGTATAGACCCTGAATTCAGGGGTTAGGGCCTTACTGTTTAGGGTTTAGGGTTTGGACGACGGATAATGACCATATCCGTCGTCCTAGTTTGTGAACTTGGACGACGGATAATGACCATATTCGTCGTCCTAGTATGTACCTGGACGACGGATAATGACCATTCTCCGTCGTCCAAGTTCTAAACCCCGATTTCAGGGGTTAGGGCCTTAGGGTTTACGGTTTAGGTCGTCCCCGGTCATTTGTGTGTCCGTTCAATTATTCTGATTCAAAAATATAATTAAAAAATTGATCGATCGATCCGAACTGCTAGATTAAGGGTCCAGGATTTAGCTAGGGTTTTATATGAGATTGAGATTTGGCGACAACCTGCAATTAATTTCTCCGTTGTCCAGGATATATAATTCGGATTAATTTCTTACCGTAAACCGGCATCGATCATATATATATTACAATAATTACAGTAATTAATTACCAATTAATCTCCCTCGTCGTATGACCGTACTCTTCGTCATAATCATCATCGTCCTCATCCCCGTTAGACGACGGCTCATCCTCGTCATCGTACTCAACATCGTCCGACGAATAACCTGAGTCCTCGTCCGCGTCCTCTTCCTGCTCGTCTTCTTCATCTACCTCATCGATAATCTCATCTTCAGTTAGATCTGTACAACCATCAGGCATGGGTAACCGTTCACCATCTTGAACCAGGTCCATTATATCGGAGCGGATGACAGAAATATTAGGCTCTTGATAGGCAGGAATGTCTCTTTCTAGTTCAGCAGCATCTTCAGTCTCCGGCGTCTCTTCAGGTGTCATGGTATTCCATATTCCTTGGTGAGAGATATGGTTCACTATTTTCCACCCTTCACCGACTTTCGGATCGTCGAGATAGAACACCTGCCGAACTAAGGTGGCGAGAGCGAAAGGCTCATCCTCATACCAGTGCGAGTTTGTATCGACTGATAATAGTCCCAGGTCTTCCTTTGTACGCTTGAACCATCTGCACTTGAATAGGAAAACGTTGACATCATTCCCGTAACATAGCTGAACCACATATACAATAGCCCCGTAATATAGATCATTGTCTTTCCCAACCGCTACCCCACTGTTTTGTGTTCTTCTTCCTTCGTCTCGGGCCAATGAATGGAACTTTACACCATTCACAAAACATCCGGGATAAATATAGTGTTTAACTGGCTTCCTTGCTAGCAAGTGCTTTGGCCATGACCACCACCCTCCGTGGTTATCAGATTTTTGCAGATCAATCATCTGCGAAAAAGGGCAAATTAATATAAGGGTTTACTTTCTACAAACATGAGCGATATGTATTTAAATAATTAATACCGAGACGTACGTACGAACCCATTGGAAGAAATAATCGGGAAACTTCTTCTTAACCATTTTCTCAATCCACGCCGAACTCTTGTTTTGTTTTAACGCCTGAAGCCTCTCCCTGTATGATAACATGTACGGCTCAACTTCGTCACAGTCTCGCAACACTACCCAATGTGCCTCAATAAGTTCTTCCCGTGTTAACGATTCCTTTAATACTCCTCTAAACGGTCGGACGACATTTCTCACGACAGAAAGATTTATGCAGGCATTGCGATCGGAGGCAGTGGGAGGGGGTGGATCTTTGAGGTACCTGTTGCAGTAAGTAACACACTCATGCATTAGGTATGTCTCTGCTATGGAGCCATCCGGGGCCGACCTGTTTTTGACGAATGACTTATACTATCCAAGCTGTCTACAAAATCAAATGTACAATAAGAATAAGTACATATAGCTAGCTAGTAATCTCCAGTGGAACAAATTAATTAAGTAGTTATACGTACCTTTCTTGAGGATACATCCAAGTGTACTGGACCGGACCAGAAATGAGCACCTGCTCGGGCAGGTGGATCATTAGGTGAATCATGATGTCAAAGAAAGCAGGGGGCAAAATCCTCTTTAGTTTGCAAATGATGTGCACAATTTGTTGTTGCAATTCCACCACATCTGACTTCTTTAATTCTCTGGCGCATAACCTCTGCCACCACCTGCACAATGCTACTATTGGTTCTACGACGTCCCGAGGCAAGTATGGTCGAATTACCACTGGAATCAGACGTTGCAGCATAACGTGATAGTCATGTGTCTTTAGACCAACAAACTTGTGTTGCACCTCGTCCACTGCTCCAGTTATAGTAGCTGCATACTTAGCCAGATAACGAACGCCCTTAAACCAGTGAAATACAGAACGTCTAAGCGTCGGCTTCACTGTGTAAGGTGCATCTGGCATCTTGTTGTACACTCATTTCCTATCCCTCCTCAACCACAAGGGACGACGTAGATTCATTGATTCCAAATCTTTGCGCGCTTTGGGAGTATCTTTAGTCTTGAACTTAATACCGAGAATTGTTGCCACCACGCTGTCGCACACATTCTTTTCTATGTGCATCGCGTCCAAGTTGTTCCTCAGCTTCAACTTCGACCAGTAAGGGAGTTCAAAGAATATACTCTTGTGATCCCAATAGCTCAGATCATGTGGAGGAATTGGATTGCATTTCTTTACATCCGCGTCATTGCTCAACACACCAAAGTCGAAATAGCTCAACCTCTCTAAAATCTCTTCGCCCGACCAACTACGGGGTTTATGATTATTCTCTACCGTACCGTCGAAATGAGTTTCATCCTGTCGCCACGGGTGGTCGTGAGGAAGCCATCTACGGTGACCCAAGTAACACACCTTCCCCGCGTGCCAACTAGAGTTCACGTCGTCCAAACATATAGGACATCCATTATATCCTTTTGTCCTGCAGGCTGCCAACATCCCATAAGCTGGAAAATCACTGATCGTCCACATTACGGCAGCCCTCATCGTGAACATCGTGTCAGTGAATTTGTCATAAGTTGGGACTCCATTTTCCCACAACAGTTTCAGCTCGTCGATCAAAGGTCTGGGTAGACATCTAAGCACTTCGATGGAGATTTAGGACCTGGAATTAGTACGGTAAGGAAATTAAATTCCTTGTTCATGCACATCCACGGAGGCAAGTTGTACGGCATCAGAATAACTGGCCAAGTGCTGACGGCGGAGCTATTACTTCCCCAAGGATTGAATCCGTCTGTAGATAGGCGGAGTCTAACATTTCTAACCTCTGAAGCAAAGTCTCCAAATTCTCTGTCGAAATGTTTGAAACCCTCCCCATCCGCGGCGTGTCGCAGGACATCGTCATCTATTCGCTTTTCTGCGTACCATCGCATCGCCTCTGCTGTGTGTAGCGACATGTACAGGCGCTGCAATCTGGAAATCAAGGGAAAATATCGAACAACTTTCACAGGAATTCTCTTTTTCGAACTCTTCCTATTCAACTGGAATCTGCACTGGCCACATACGGGACAATAGTCCAACTCTTTATACTCTTTGTAAAATAGCACACAATCATTCGGACATGCGTCAATTATCCTGTACTTTAGGTCGAGGCTGCTCAGGATATTTCTAACCTTATAATGAGATTTAGGAAGATTGTGATCATCAGGAAGCAACTTACATATTTGCTCCTGAATTTCGTCAAAAGCACTCACTGACATTTTGTGCTTCACTTTTATCTTCATTTGCTCCATCACATATTGCAACACATTCTCTCGACATCCAGGGAACACCGGGGTCTGCGCTTCAAGTAGCATCCGGTTGTACTTTTCCATCTCACTGGTGTCAGTGGCCAAGCTAGCTGCGGGGAATGTGTCATCATGCTCATTGGTGGTACTGTAACCTCCGTCTTGGTGTTGGTGTCCGCCATGACTACATCCCGGAAACGCATCATGGACCAAATCTGCAGTTGGGTTGCAAGCTGGGGGTCCGGCACCACTGCCGCTGGATGAGGCACCATGGTAACTGTACCCTGAGCTGAAGTCTGCTGCGCTGAACTCTACTGCTTCACCATGCTCGCTCCATGTAGTGTAACTCCACATCATACCATTTTCGTACAGGTGTTGCACCATAACATTAACCTCCGCATACTGACAATTAAGACATTTTTGACACGGACACCTGAAACGTTTCTTTCCCTGACCATGTTCTATCGCAAAATTCACAAATTCGCTAATTCCATCCATATACCGGACATCACATCTATTCTTCAACTTCATCCAACTCTTATCCATACTGCTACAAAATATTATAATTATTTAATTATTACATATATATATTTGTCCATTAATTTACGCTTAATTATACGTACTCGATCTATATCGATCCATCAATTACGTACGTACGTAATTTAATCGATCTGTACATATATATATATATAGCTAACATCATTGCATGTATGTACGTACGTTTTCACTAAATATATATTAATTAAGCAAATTTTAACTGCGTACGTACGTACCTGCTGGCCTTCTCGATATCTGTACGTTAATTAAGCTAGCTAGCTAGTCAGCGGAGATCCCTTATCGATCCTGATTCTTCTCGGCCTTCTAGCTAGCTAGCTCCCTTCTCCTTCTCCCTTCTCCTTTAATTCTTCTTCAAATGGAATGAAGAGATCGAGGAATGAATTCAGTTTGGCATCGGGCTTATATAATGCTTCACTTAGACGACGGAGATGTCGGTACGTCGTCTAAGTGGAAGTACGTTACGTACTCGGACGACGGCGTGTCGGTCCGTTGTCCAGGTAACCACCTGGAAGACGGAGAATACCATCTCCGTCGTCCAGGTGATCACCTGGATGACGGAGAAGACTCCGAGGTCCAGGTGATCACATGGACGACGGAGAATACCGTATCCGTCGTCCAGGTGATCACCTGGACCTCGGAACAGACTACGTGGTCCAGGTGACCACCTGGACGACGGAGATGGTATTCTCCGTCGTCCAGGTGGTACTTGGACCACGGAGTCTTTTCCGTGGTCCAGGTGTCACTTGGACCACGGAACAATTACGTTTCCGTGGTCTAAGTGCTGTTTTCTTGTAGTGTATCATTCGATCATCAAGGAAGAAATTATTGATGACTCACGGCTTGAGAACCCAATCCCGTCAAACACAACATAAATAAATTCACGTCTAGGCTGTAAGACGCTAAAAAACAAACGTTTGTTGGGAGGCAACCTAATGGAGGAATCGTCAAAGATTTGTTCTCTCCTCCCTTATCTTTTTAATTTCATTGCTTATTTACTTTACTTAGCTAAAATTTTCGTGGGTCTCTCTCTTCATACTTAGTTCTATATTTCCTTTAATACATTGAGGACAATGAAGAGTTTAAGTGTGAGGGAGGGGTTTACAACTTTCTTTGAGTCGTAAAATTACAAAACCGGGCAGACAATGTAACTTTCTGGCGAATGATGTGAAAGGACCCAACCCTGATTTAGTTTCCTAAACCGGAATCAAACCTCTTCTAAAAATACGAACTTGCAAAAACCACAAAAATTTCGGCAGAGTTTCGCTATAACGTGGAATTGCCATTAACCTGCACCCGAAAACACACTTCATCCTATGCCACAAAAGCCAAACCGTGGGCACCAATCCCATCCGGATTTCTCAATATCATAACAATAATGTAAAATAATACTCAAAATTGTACTTTACAGAAATCCGGGGAAAATCATATGAAAATATAACAGTAGTGTAATCAGAGCGACCTCTAGTGTATATATACATAAGTATACAATAGTAGGCAAAACAAGAAATCTACTGGAAAAGAAAGGTAGCTCGAACACTAAGCCTCCGACTGCGACGTGAGACACCAGAATCCGAACTGCAAACTGGGCAAGAAAACCGAAAAGCCCAGGGGAAAGGCAAATAAAATCGTTAGAGTGAGTGGACGAAAATAATCATATGTCTTTCACCATTTATATATATCATAAAACAAATCGAGTTCATAAAATGAATGGAGGAGTCAGGCGAATCTCTCAAGCCCGACGGTCAGGCGAATCTCTCAAGCCCGACGGTGATAGACTAGGTGAATCTCTCAAGCCTAGTGGACACATCAGGAGAATCTATCAACCCTGGATCTAGATTACCGGTGATCAGCCGAGTAGCCAATGCATCGATGCTAAGTAAATGCCATCACTATATAAAATATAAAACAATACCTCCAAAAAAATAATAAATAATCTCAACATCGTACTAGAAATTAATACTGAAATCAAGAACTCGCTACAACAGTGTAAATAAAGGGTCCACTCACAGATGAGCACAGCGTGTAAACGCGCTAATCACGAGATCCGGCGGAAGATCCATCGCCCAACGTACGATCTCGATCACCTGAATAATCACAAAATATAACTGATCAAAATCACAATTCACTACACTGTACCACACCTCGGAAACCAACAATTTCCGGAAACATATAACTTGATACAAAATAATCGTCGAAATTCCCAAAACTCTCCACATAAACCCTCGACTAAAAATCCGATATCCAAATCAACTCGAAAACCTCAAGGCGATGATCGGGGCGCGATTACGAGCAAAACGACATAAAACTCGTCAAATTCCAAAAAGTCAACGGGTCACCGGAGCTCCGCCGTTGCGTCAACCGGAGAAATTTCCAGGCAGCCAAGCTCACCGTAGCTTCTCCTCCTCAAGCCCAACACATCTCTCAATTGTGTCAACACCCAATTCCGCCGTGATTAGCCGGAAATCAGCTCGAAAGTCACGAAACCCAAACCGGCCGGAAAACTTTCTCAGGCAAAATCCACCACCGTGAGGCCATCTCGGCCTCCCAACCTCAAGGGGTCTCCTCCCTACCACGAACCCATCCTTTTCCACCAAAAACCCCCCTCGGAAAGTCGCCGGAGCGCCACCCCCAAACGGACCTGATTCCAGCCGGAATTCCATGAACTTCCACTCACTCGTTCTCCCTTAAATCGAAACCAATTTTCACAAATCCAAGTTCTAAACAGTTGCAAATTTCAAGGAGAATCGAAATATACCAAAATCAAAGCCGGAGGTGGCCGGAAACGAAAGGTCGCCGGCGAGTCAAACGGCGGTGCAATTTCCTCTCTCGGTCAACGCCGGTCAAACTTCCCAAAACAGTGTTTTCGACTATTTCCGATATTTATACTCACGGCTCGATACGATCGACGGTCCAAATCGAATCACAATCACGTTTCGGATAACTCAAACCCAAACGGATAAACACGACGAAATTTCGCGATTTCAAATATTCATAACATATTCCTCGGTCGTCAAAATAATTATCCGGAACCGCCCACGAACTCGAAATCACGCGTACAACAATTCTCGTGAAGAGACTCAACTCAAATTCTCACTCGATAATTAAGTCGTGAACTGAACCGCCAATTCGATTAATTTACGGAAAACTGTAATTACTCGCTAACTCGTGGATTAAGCCGATTACTATATTGATTCTGTTTCCGGTCGTCACATGATGCCCTAAAAAAAAATTATTTTAAGTCATACTTAGTGTATTTCGTTGCAATTTAGTGTAGTGGATGAATACTTGTCTTTTAGTAAGAAATCCGAGTGGATTGGTGTCTAGAAGGGGACGGTTTCTAAGACAGGTTTTGGATGTGAGAAAAGACAAGCTCGAAAATCACTCCTACCTCTTTTGGTCTCTCTCGCAAACTGGCCATTTCATTTGGTTGCCCAAAGAAGACAAGCACTAAATCTACGCTTGTTTGAGAGTCTTTTTTTATTTTTAGGACGCCCTTAGTTAGTCTATGATGAAAATGAACCAAAAGAAGAACATAAATGACGTTGGAAAACACTAAACTGATTTCTTGTGCTAAGAAACAGGATCTTCTAGTGAAATGGACCGAGTGCTCAAGTATTTGCTGTTCTTCTATCTGTTTATACAATTTGCTGATTTTGTGGTACGTACTGACTTCTTTTTCATTCTATTTGAATTCTGAAAGAGAAAAAAAAATCACAATGCAATTCTTGTTTTCATACTTTTACATGATTTTTAGGAAGCTAATATAATATACTATGCCGCTTTTAGGTTAACAACGCTGGTATGCTTGAGCATACTAGAGTTACCACATCAGAAGGGTGCATCCTTGATCATCTGTGAATTCACCTTCTATATGATCTCTCTTTGGGTTTATATGACTTAATTACATGACTTAGCATTTTGCTTATTTGAAATGCCAGGTTTGAGTCGAACTTTGCTGTAAATGTGCTTGGCACCTATGCCATGACTGAACTGATGTTACCATTGCTGGAGAAAGCTGCACCCGATGCAAGAGTTATTACTGTTTCCTCTGGTGGAATGTACACGGTTCCGTTGACCAAAGATTTACAGGTAACTGATGCACATTTAAAACACATGTTAATTATTTGTCTCTCTGTTACTTATAAATGATAAATGTGTGTCTAGTGCAGTTTGATGAAGGCAACTTCAGTGGGGTCAATTAGTATTCTCGAAACAAAAGAGTTCAGGTTGATAATCTTTACATAAAATGTTTGCATTACTTTTCAGTAAATTCTTACATTAATTTATAGTAAATTCTTGTATTTTGGCTGTGATGCTTCAGAAACTGTCAAGTTGGGTGAATTGATAATGTGATGAGTCATATCTGCTCTATATTTAAGTTGGAGTAGAACATAGCAAGTCCACGAATCTTTTTGCTCGAAACTTACATAGAATCTTTGAAATTGCAGTGTGCTATGGCACATTAACTTAGTTTAATTGAAAATTAACTTATCGTTCAACTTAAACAAATTCATTTAAATAAAATCAGTGCTCAGCTTTGAAAGCTATGGTTTAGATTTGGATTGAGTAGTTCTGTTATTGGTTCCAGGAAATTGAAAGACATTCAGGGCAATGTCGTGAACACAGAAAATGTATGTGTCGGAGAGAATCCTTAGACTTATCTTGGTCTGTCAATTTTTTTCTATTTTACTCCTTAAACCATCAATGAACATTCACTAAATGTGCTAGTGATGGAGGACATCCTTAAGGCAGTTTATAATGATACATATCTCCAAACTGCGTCAGGAAATACAGTGCTTTTCTTTTTAAATCATTGTAACATAAAACTTGGTCTATATGTATAATACTAGCATCACCTGTAATTGCTCAACTAAATAAGCATAAAATGTGTTTAGGTGAACTGGATGAATATAACAATAATTCGTTTAAGCTATTTCTTGTGCTTAACATATTCTTTTGCACGTGGCACTAACTGAGAAATGGACCGAAACAAACAAAAACATATTCTTTTGCAAGGCCAAATTTTTGGATCTTGAAACCTTTAATTAAATTGAAACCCTGAATTACTACCACTAAATTTTTTTCCTTCTGCTGTATCTAAAATTGAAAACTGAACTGTGAAATCTGCAAACTCTGAAGAGATGGCTAACGTGAATAATGAAAACAGTTTTGCTAATAATGATGGAGCACTCATCCCCAACAATGGAGCAATCGCCATGTAACCCGTTCACAACCACTCCCACATGCAACACCATTCAGGATAACTCCGCTTTTTCCATCGGGAAACTCTTCACTGAAACCAACTATTCTAGTTGGTCTGCATACATGAAAATTCGACTTGAAGGTCGAAACAAGCTTGATCTTCTCACCAAGGACCCTCCTGCCACTACCTCTGCTGAATATTCAACATGGGTTGCCGACAACGGAAATGTGAAGTGCTGGCTTATTGAAAATATGTCTTCTGGAGTGCGAAAACGGTACCTCAGATTATCCACTGCTAAGGCAATTTGGGATGCCTTGTACAAGACTTACTACGATGAATCTGATGAAACCCAGATTTTTGAGTTTCATCGTTTGTGCTATACGACGAAGCAAAATGGACGACCTCTCTCAACATACTACAACGAGCTTGTTGAATGGCTCGATGAAATGGACCAACGCGTGACACACTCTCCAGAAATAATTGATGGTGTTATGAATGAATCCTCCTGCATGACTTGCCGGCGTGTTTATATGTTTCTGATGGGACCAGATGTTGAATTTAGTCAAGTTTGTGAAGAGCTTTTGAGGAGAGAACAGAAGCTGGACCTTGAACAAACATATGCTCATGTAAGACACTTCCATAACAATCAAACCTCCCTCTCCGCACCTCCTCCACGTGAGGTTTTTGTCATGGCTACTTCCTCACGGCCAACGCTGCCCAGTCCTAGCGCCACCAAGGTCCTCTACCTGGATTCTTTGGCCCTCTTCGCTCAGGTGAAAAACCTCCTGCTAAAAACTCACACTTGACGTACTCATTATAAGGAAGTTGATCATACAAAGGAACGATGTTATAAGCTTGTTAGATATCCTGAATGGTGGAATTTTACTAGAAAGCTTCGCAAGAGCACCCCGAAAGCAGCTGTAACCACCACTGAATCTCCTACTCAACCATCGACACTCGTCGTTGAAACAGGTAACGGGGGTAAGGCATCCTCTCTTAACACATTATCTTCGGCTAGATCTTGGATAATTGATACAGATGCTACTGATCATATGACAAATAATCCTAGTATAGTTGATACCACTAAAATTTCTCTTGAACATGTTGTGTCTACTACTGATGGTTCTCCTTCTTTTGTTCTTGGTGAAAGATCTATACAACTCTCTCATGAACTTACCCTTGATTTTGTTCTTGTTGTCCCTTCTCTTGCTTCTAACATATTATCCGTTCGTCAGATCACTAGGGGCCTATCTTGCTTTGTAACCTTTTATCCCAATTTCTGTAATTTTCAGGACATTCTGACAAGGGGAACTCTGAGTTATGGTGTTAGAATGGGAAAATTATACTACCTGGAGTTGACAAGCAGTGGACAGCAGCAAATTAGTCAAGCAAACAGTACAAGTAGCCTGAATAAAGCCAAGGAAGCGATGTGGTTATGACATCGACACTTAGACCCTTTGAATTTTGGATATCTTAGGAAATTGCAACCTCAATTATTTTCAGTTGTTGATGAATTTGATTTCAAGTGTGATGTATAGAAATTGGCCAAGAGCCACCGTATTACGTATTCCCCAAGTTTGAATAAAAGTTTAGTTCCTTTCTTGAAAATTCATTAGGATGTTTGGGGTCCTGCAAGAATTTCTTCTCATTCTGGATTTCGCTACTTTATGACTTTTATTTATGAATGCACCAGAATGACTTGGGTCTTCTTGATGAAGTGTAAAAGTGAAGTATATGCCATATTTGTTGAATTTCACAAGATAGTGGCAACTCAGTACCAGCAGCAGATCAGAGTTCTTCAATCTGATAATGGTAGAAAATATGTGAATGGCAACATGTTTAACTTATTTGGGTGTTTATGGGATCCAGCACCAAACTTCCATCGCATATACTCGCCAACATAATGGCTTGCCTGAAAGAAAGAATCGACAATTGGTAGAAGTTGTTCTTGCCTCCCTCTTTGGTATGAACGTCCCACACAATCTTTGGGGAGAAACTTTATCTTCTGGTACTTACTTGATCAATTGCACCCCATTTCCTATCATTGAGTTTCAAAATCCCTATCAAAAATTTCATGAGTTAGTGACAGCACCGTCTCTGCCAAATTTGAAGCCAAGAGTATTTTGGTGTACCGTATATGTTCATATCAACAAATAGTTGCGAGGCAAGCTTGATTCGTGCGTTGTGAGGTGTGTCATTGTTGGCTATGCAGAATTTCAAAAAGGTTATAATTGTTATGACCTACTCTATAACAAGATGCATGTTTCATTGGATGTCTCCTTTTGTGAATCTGTACCATATTACTCAGGAGGAGCTTCAGAGTCTTCTCTTCAGGAGGAGAGAAGTATATATGAAGGAAATCCTCTGAACATACAGAAATTTGAAGAATTGGAAAAGTTGGAAAGAAGCTTTGAAGTTTCTGGAAATTCTGGAAATTCAAAAGATGACCCGAGAGCCTCATTCAATGGATCGAAGGAAACTCTCGATCCATCGAAACCTGCATAGAAGACAAACCCGAGAGCCTCATTCGATGGATCGAAGGAAACTCTCGATCCATCGAAACCTGCACAGGAGACGAACCCGAGAGCCTCCTTCGATGGATCGAAGGATATTCTTGATGGATCGAAGCTTGCATCTGACACGAACCTGGGAGATACCTTCGATGGATTAAAGGATACCCTCGACCCATCAAAGACTTGACCTGAAGCTGAAACGTCACAACCTTCTTCTGAATTGAGATCTCTTGAAGACCCCCCTTCTACTCCATCAACTGAAGAGTCTTCCCATAATGTATCTTCTGAGGTACATATTAATAACAATGAATTGGGTAGTGTAGAAGTTAGTATACCTAGGAGGTCACAATGGGAAACAAAAAGGGTTCCAAAGAAACAATATGAACCATCCATAGAAGCCAAAGCCAAATATCATATTGCTAGCTTTGTATCTCACAATAGGTTGTCTGGATCATATGCACTTATTATTAATCAATTATCTACAGTATCTATACCCAGTAATGTGCAGGATGCCTTGGCGGATTCAAAGTGGAAGCAAACTATGAATGAAGAATTGGAAGCCTTACAAAAGAATGGAATGTGGGAGCTTGTTCCTGCCCTACCTGGAAAGAAGACAGTTGGGTGTAGATGGGTATATGCAGTGAAGCTAAAAGCAGATGGAAACATCGATCGATATAAAGCTCGTCTAGTTGCAAAAGGCTATACTCAACTATATGGAGTAGATTATCAAGACATTCGCCCTAGTGGCAAAGATCAGCACTGTACGTATCCTCATAACTTTAGCAGCAAGACATGACTGGCCATTACACCAATTCGATGTGAAGAATGCTTTCTTGAATGGAGATTTGGAGGAAGAAGTGTACATGTATATTCCTCCAGGTGTAAACTGCAAGCCATGTGATGTTGGAAAAGTCTACAGATTGAAAAAGTCATTGTATGGATTGAAGCAGTCTCCTAAAGCTTGGTTTGAGAGATTTTCTGGAGCTATTAGGAAGTCTGGATATCGACAGAACAACTCTGATCATATCTTGTTCATTAAACGCAGGGGTGGTAAGATAACTGCTCTTATTGTATATATAGATGACATGGTTGTTACAGGTGATGATCCAACTGAAATGGAACAATTGAAGAAGCGTTTGTCCCAAGAATTTGAGATGAAAGATTTGGGTCCGCTGAAATATTTCTTGGGAATTGAAGTTGCAAGATCTAAGGAGGGAATCACTTTGTCACAACGAAAGTATGTACTTTATCTTCTTACTGAGACTGGAATGCTGGATTGTAAACCTGCTAATACTCCTATTGAGATTAATCATAAGTTGGAGTTGTGTCCTGGTCAAGTTCCAATAAACAAGGGCAGGTACCAGAGGTTAGTAAGAAGATTGATCTATCTGTCACACACTAGGCCTGATATTGCATATGTTGTAAGTGTTATGAGTCGGTTCATGCATGATCCAAGTGAAGAACATGTGGAAGCTGTGATACGAATACTCATGTACTTGAAGTCTTCACTTGGAAAAGGTCTATTGTTTTCCAAGGATGGTGAGTTTGGTGTCATAGAATATTCTGATGCAGATTGGGTTGGTGACAAAACAAATGGGGCCTCTACAACTGGGTACTTCATATTTATTGGTGGAAATTTAGTAACTTGGTGAAGTAAGAAGCAGAATGTGATTGCCTATTCTAGTGCTGAAGCCGAATACCGAGGAATGGCAAATGGAGTATGTGACCCGTTGTGGATTTAAAATATATTGAAGGAGCTAGGATTCAAGCTCCATAAAGTCATGGATTTACATTGTGATAATACCGCTGCAATTGAGATTGCTCATAATCCTGTATAGCATGATCGAACAAAGTATGTGGAGATAGATAGACATTTCAGCAGGGATCACTTTGATAAGAAGAATATACTTTTCCTTTTGTAACATCTGAAGAGCAGTTGGCGGATGTACTCACTAAAGGTTTGTCACACTATGCATTTGTTGGATTGATTGAGAAGTTGGGCATGATTGATATCTATGCACCAATTTGAGGGGGAGTATTGGAAAATATTATTGTGAATATCCTTTTGTAATTAAAATTAAAATTGTATAGATGTGATAGGAATATAAATATATTTTCCTATTAGGATACCACTTGTACATTTTTATTAACCTCAAAATTAGGATGAATGAACCATTGAATTCTCCCTGAAACATAATTCAACTAAACAAGGGGATCGGATTCTATTCTATGCACCCGGGTTGGGCTGAGACACCTGGGGTTGCCAAGAGTTTACCAAGTTTCTCGAAAGCGTATGTAACATTTCACATTATATCTTCACTTAAATTTTGTTTCTCTGTCCTACTCTTATGTTTCTTCCGTTTATATTGTCTTCAGTCTTTCGGGAAAGCTTAGAACAAATGACGAAGGTGCAGACACCGTTATTTGGTTAGCTTTACAGGCAAAAGAGAAACTGGTATCTGGGGCATTCTATTTTGATAGAGCAGAAGCACCTAAACACCTGATGTTTGCAGCTACCCGTGCATGGTGTGATTGACTCGGTTATTGACAGTCTCAAATGCTTATCTAGCAATGCTGCACAAGATTAGAAACTTTATAGCGATATTTCATCCGCATCGATACTTGATCTGCTGCGATGTATCATTAAGTCTGAAATATTCATTCTGAATGAAAAGAGACGAATCAATATAATAATAATAATAATAATAATAATTAAGCAAAAAATACTTATGGTTAAATTTTCAAAAACTCAGACAATTGTCCCTGGATAATTAATCTATCTTTAATTATCAATTGATCTGTTTAATGACAAAAAAGTAAACTACAACTGCACTATGTACACATCACATGCATAAAAACTACTCTACATAAAAATCTCAAGCGCGTATGCACGTGCATACTGCTAGTAATAATAATAATAATAATAATAATAATAATAATAATAATAATAATAATATCGTTGTAGATAGAGAGGGTGACGAACTGGCAATCCACACTCGGATAATTCATTGAGTACAAGGGCCACTTATAATGGAAATGGAGACGAATTTATTGAAACTATTATCGTAGAATTTTGCTCATTAAAGTTCTGTTACAAGGGGGAAACTTTTTCCTTTTTTATGTTTGTTACAGATGTCCCAGGGTTCTACTTGATTCCTCTAATCATATAGCTCACAAAGGCTTGCACGAAATTTCAATACGATACTATACAATAAAGCTACCATATGCTCCATGCCTCCATGGTTAATGAGTACTTGTACAAGTTATTAGCAAGCAAGGCAGAAAGAACATTATTTACAAGTCTCATCCAGCTCGGATATTATGTGCTATCATAGGCATTCACCTCTCTATTTCATTCGAACATCACAAACAGGTAAGAGCCACAAGCCCTACTACATGTCCTATAAGTTGCACATTCCATCACACGCAACCACCTGAAGAAGCCAGCAGTGCTGGTTTTCTTAACCAGTATTGCTCAAATCTCTGCCTCGCATATTCCATGTAGTCAAAATCAATTTTGTTCACAAAACCCTGCAAACCGGCAACAAATTTGATTTTCATTATACATTATACACCACAAGGGAATACATAGTGAACTCAATGCACAGGCTATTATGAATAGAAATGTAATCAGAAAGAGCACAATTGTTACCGATATTATTCCCCATAAACCCCAGAAGATATGGTTCGCCAATGTGTACTGCTCTACTTTGCAAACAAACTGCTCCACCTCAGCTTCACTCGGTTCATACCCTGCATGGAAGGACAGGAAAGTAAGCCTCGAATTTCAATTCTGAGCAAACAGTTTTTTTAATGGGGATCTATGGGATTTGCTCCTACCGCTTGGTGTGACTCGAACACAGGACCTAAGGCCTATATCCTAGGTAGTGATGCTCTTACCACTTGGCTAACTCACTTCATTTATTCAGAGCAAACTCTAGCTATAGGAACGTTGCTCTATTGTTTTTTGGTTTTTCTTTTCCCTTCTCTTCCCTTCCACCTACTACAAGGTTGTTTAAAGCAACTCATTGCAATTGGTGACCAGCAAGAATTGCTATATCTCTCGTTCTAGTTAAACCAGTGAGCTTGTTACCATATACAGAGACCAAATATGCACTATCTATGTGCATAATAAGCTCTATCATATCAATATTCCCGACATACTCTTAATGTTGAAGCTTATTAATGTTATTTTTTTTACTTGTAGTACCATAGAATGAAATACAAAATCAGTTGAGTATAAGAACACGGACCAATATCAGTAAGTACTATCATACACTTAATAAGATAACATAGAGCAAGAAACTAATGCCAGTTACCAGTATCAAGAACTGAGATCAATACCTGCAGAGCTAAGATATACACGCACAAATCTCTGGCGTTCCTCCAGACCTGAGGAAATGGAGATAAAAATACAAAGTACTTATACCATGTTTGCAACTGGATGGATTTTCAAGTCAAGTACAAGAAAATGGAATGAAGAAAATAATGTTAAGAGATCTACTGAAACTCACCAGGATATTTTGTATAGTCCAAGAAGTGAGGTACCTCAGAATGGTAGTTCGCTACCATTTCACAGAAATGATTTGCAAGGTCATAGGCAACAGGATTGAAGCTGGCATATTCATAATCCTGGAAACATTGAAATAAAATACAATAATTATCCTATAGACAGAGCAACTGAGGTATTTAACAGAGATTTAAAAGATCTCAAGAAGAAGTAACTGGTGAGCTTTTTCTGGAAAAATACTGCAGAACTTCCTGTCTTCAATATACACATGGTATGTGTTCATAGTGTCTAAATAAGATTCATCACCAAAAAAAAAATGCAAGTATTCAGGACCCTTTTGGCCCTCAATGCTGTTAATTTTCTTATTTAGTTTTTAAAGCCAATAATACCGGAATATAGCATTATGAATTTCTTTGGGATTACTGATTCTAGGTTTCACTTTCACTCTACATAGACACCATTCTATAATGTACTAATATCCACATTAGAAGACCTTCATAGCTATTTTCTACTATTCAAGAGTCGAAAAAATAGGTTATTAAGAACACTCACATTAAATTATCCAAGTCAAGAATTTAAAATCATGTGGATTTCGCAAGGCATCACAGGCCTATTATGAGGTAAATAAAAACTATGACGTGTGAAAGATGGGTGAGAAACTAACCAAGTAACTTCTAAAACCATTGAAAATATAACCAAAAATGGAACAGGAAACTCACAATGAAAGTGATGAATCTGGTTTCTTCATCCATCATTATGTTACCATACTGCAGGTCATTGTGACAGAATCCAATATCTTGACAGTCCTCGGATAGATCCTTCTCCAACATATTAATTTCTTCCTCCAAAGTATCCAAGCCAAATTTCTTTTTGTCTTTAATCGAACATAGAGTTTTAGCCTCACCAAGCCAGTTTCTGTGAATGAGTAAGTTACATTAACAAATAAATTATTTTGGAAGGGCTAAAGTAACTTTAAAAGAAATTTAAAGTACCTCATTCTATCCCAAAGTACCACATTTCTTGAACCAGGCATATCTAGATTGTGGAACTCTCTCAGCTTAGCTGCTATGATAACAGATATTTCAGGATGACGGAGGTCAGATGCAGATAGTGTCTGAGAATTAGAAGAAGAAAAAACTGTTAGAGAAGTGTTCTTCTACAATGGGGATTAGGAAAAGATTAAGCTAAACTAACAGAAACACACATTTTGTGTCCAACTTAAACTTAGGAGACTAAAGACAATTGGATTTTGTCAAAATATCAAGAGTTTTGACAACCCTGAAAATTCAATTGCCCTGATAAAAGCTGATTAAGTTTAACAACGATGCCGTAGTTTTTGGTTCTGCTTTCAGTACTATCCAAACTAGATTTTCCATAAACTGTAGCTAAGCCATTCAGACAAATGGAAGGAGAAAGTGGGAGAAAAGCACAACGTGTAACATCTTCATTACCTGTAACTATATGCTATTATTTCTCCGGGTTTCTATAAATTTACAAACAAGTGATTCTGTATATCCTTAATCATACTTTAAATTAGGCTTAGCAGTAATCATTTAAGTAGTTATTGTTTAGGATTTTGCAATCTTATTCACAACCTCATAGAAATTAAGTTGGGAAAAATCCTTCATATCCCTAATACCTCTCCTTCAACAAAATACAAGGGAACTAGATACCCATGAGATACTCAAAAAGAAAAAGTTAAAGCACCTCTTTCAAAAAAAAAATGGTCAATGATACTCTGCGTATTGCTCTCTGGACCATTCAATACAGTTCTAAAGGGCAAATTGAACCTTATTCTTATTCTAATCAAGCAATAATATACTTTCAATGTGCCACTTTCCTTACAGAATAAAGTAGTGACAATCATAGCAGATTGAGTAAAAGTATTCCAATAATCATCATCACTGAAAAGACATCAACTTTATGAAATGGCAATCCGAGAAGGAGATAGGCATACCCTAGCATGAATGAACTCCTCGACACGTCCTTCTGGGAACCGTCCCAGAAGGCGCGGCCCTTGACCGTGCTTGGACATGCACTCGAAGGTCCTGATCTCATCATCCCTATTGAAAAACACATCAACCCCTTCGCCATAAACCCGGACAAGAACTTTCCGCGGCAGACCGCCATTCCTAGTTGGCCAATTCACTTGATACACCTCATTAGTCATGGCCCCCTTCAATGGGATGACCTGCAAGGCATTCATATCATCCACTACATCCCCCCATCCAGAAGCTACAGATACAAGTACCTTCTTTAATTCCTCAGGAAGACAACCTTCAAGGAAACCAATTGTCTTTACGGCCATTGTGTAATATCACAATCCAACAAAACAAGACAGAGCTAAACGGTTTTCGCCAACCAAATTCGACCTGCATAGCACAGAGCCTGAACCATTAACTAGAGCAGAATCTAAAACTCTACAACTTCATATCTCATACACTCAATACTAAAATCCTTATTAGGCCCATGAACACACACAAAAAATAAGTCAAATGAAATTCAGGGGGTACTTATATCATCATGCCAGTGATATAATTGACAAAAGTTGTAATGAAAAGAAACACACCCAAGAATCAAAACTAGAACTCAGAACGAAAAACAAGCTCAAAGCTGCAATCTTTTCTCTTCAAAAACTTGTATCTTTACTGAAATGCTTGTAATATGAACGGATAATAACAACAAAGAAGGTCTCTGACCTTTTAAACCAAGAAGAAAAGGAACGCTGCACTGTGAGACCAAACTCCAGAGAGACTTATAAAGGAAGCAGAATATTTCAAAGTTAGAGACTTTTGGCCTAGTGACGAAAGAAACAGAACCCAGAATCGTTTGGTGGGGTCGTTTGAGGAAGTTAAAAACTCCCCAGAAGAAACTAGTCCAAAAACAGACTTTTTCCCTTTGGCTTTGTCAGCAGATAAATCCGAGTTGGGAAAATCTCAGGGATTCTGGGCAGTGTAAAACTAAAACCCAAATGGTAAAAAGCAGCAGAACTCTGGGATTTGGGAACCTTGGGGGAGATTCTGATTCAGATATTTAGTACTTGGAGACGAATTCCAAGAATTCCAAGTAAAAGGTAAACGAAGAAAAAGTTAAAAGAGTCAAACTAGCCAGGTATTATTTTATTATTATTATTATGGTGATGATTCAATCGTTGATATTATTGAGACGAGACGTGTAGTGCTTTCTTTCTTTTTTTTCTTTTTTTTGTGGGTGTAGAAATATATATATATATATGGACTATAAGGATTGGATTACGGCTTTCCGGACCCTGAGAGCATGTGGAAACAAGTAGTTGACTTTCTGGTGTTTATATGGTGGACGTGTTCAAACGCGTTAGGATATAGCAAAATTTTCCACATTTTACTGCTGATGTTTCTATTTTGTTCGTTAATCGAAAACAAGATTCTGTTTACTTTGGTGCAAAACTTCTTGTTAATGCTTGTTTGTGTACACGGAAGATGAGTTGTCGGCAAAAAATGCCACAAAGTATGTTTTGGCATAGGTTCAAAGATGGATGTGATGTGACGTGATTGGGGTTGTCATAATCTAGATTGGGCTCGAGTTGACAAAAGTCAACTAAACTGAGATTGGGTTGGACTTAGTCCATGCTACAATATAGCGACATTTACCCGCTTGTTAGGGCTGGGCCCCGGACCAAAGAGGAGTAGACTTGACCAAAATAAGCTAGGACTACTAGGTTGCGTTGAGACACACAAATTTCACAAACCATTAACCAACAAGGGTTAATGATAAGAACAGAATGGTAATCTCGTCTCGGATGCTCCCGGGATCTTTCGATGGATGATCTATATTAGTTATCTGCTAAGAGTCTAAGACCGGCAACGATTAAAGAGAGATTGGGGTTCCGACTTTCAACCCTCTAATGCATAAGTCAGTAACGTGTAATAAATTTGGGTGTACTGAGTAACGAATACATACCATTAATGTTGAATGGTCAACTATTTATGACTGGTTGAAGTTGGTTGTGCCATTATGGCTTCGATGTGGACGTAATACACTTCAGGTTCCGTAACAAATATGTTGGTCTCACCTTAATGATGTGCGTGAGCAAAAACCATGGTTCTGATAAGGATGACACTCACCCCACCAAGTCCCCCAGCTCTCCAACTAAGATTGAACTCCTATAAATGTATCGTTAGCGTAAAGTGTAGATTTTATGGGTAGCAAGCCCAGTGACGCAATTTTCGACGGTGTACTCCTTCATACCTCCTCCGAAAATTCCTCTTAACGATGTATCCTTCATATCACCCAGTAAGGTATGTCTCAAATGGGCATGACAGCAAATGAGGTTCCTTTGGCTGGTGTACTCTCTACATAGCTCCCAACCCAAAGCCCTTTCACCGGTGTACTCCTTTATATCTCTCGGTGAGATTACAAGCAATAAAATGATATGCAATGCCCAGGATGATGTATTCCTTCATATCTTACGTCTGAGCTCTTCCTATTGGTCGGTGTTCGCTACACCAATAAGGTAAACATAAAGTAAATGTGCATAATAGGAGATGAGGGAGTCCCCAAGTACGATGCATAAAGAAGAAATTGAGAAATGGGAAGTCCCCAATTTCTGGAGGAGATAATAGTGACGAAGGGAGTCCCCCAGTAACAATGCATAAAATGAAAATGGGAAGTTCCCTACCTTTGAGTGCGGTTTGAGCTGTTAATTCACATGATTGGAACTATTAGGTTTATGAAAGACCTGATGTATAAATGCACAAAAAATAAGTGAAAAACACATATCCATTTTGACATGAAATGGATACATCCATGTATCTTGAAGAGGATCATACTGATGGAGGAAGTCCCCAAGTAACAATGCACGGCGCGGAAATGGGAAGTCCCCAATTTCTAGAAAGGATCATAGTGATGGGGAGTCCCCAACTTTCCGAAAATCATTGATAGTGATTGGTGCGGAAAAGAAACTCTGCCGCAATACAAATGGATGAAGTGTTTTGTTTCTTGACACGTGAATCGGGTTTTGAGGTATTATATGCCACCTAATGTCGAGGTGACATGTGACACAATGGGTGTTTAAGGGCGTGCAAATGTATAATCCTAGGTTATCGCTTTAGTGAGTATTAATGAAGGATTTTTGAGGGTCGTGCATGAGAGCGATCATGAACCAGTTCAATTTATCTTCTCGACGGTTCTATGTGGTTGCTTTGTACTAGACACATGTCATCATCCCAACGAGCAAATCAGACCACGTTCGATGGTCCAGATTGATTTTGGGCAACCTATATTATCGAAACTCTTTCTTCTTTCCCACACTTTGTTCATTTTGCTCTCACATTTTCACATTCTCTCCAAAAATTGATAGACTGCATAATGATTAGTTTTGCCATGTCAAATTTTATCTAATTCTTCAAAATCTAGATATTTACTTGCAAATGGATACATGGAAAATTTCCTATCCAACAATGTTTTTGGCAAGAACCACATGTACAGATTGTCACAAAACTTAGTTTTTGTCTAAATTAAAATGTTATCATAATAATTTAACATTATAAAATTGAAAACATAGTGTAAATAATAAAATATTCAAAATAGCTGAAATGTGACGGCATGTGTTATTGGAGATGGTTCATTAACTTGTTAATAAAATGAGTATTTCCTGGATTATATTATAGCTGTAGTCTAGTCTAGTTTGTCCCTCCTCAGTTTGTTTAAAAAGAAAAGAAAAAAATTAAGTTTTTCACACATGTGATGCATGTGTATGGTTTCTAGTTTCAATCAATAAATAACGAAATACAGAACAAAGCCAAGAAAGAAAGACATCGTAAATAATGTTAATGTAGAACTTGTGCAGTGTTCTTTAATTATCAATTTAATGCAAAGTATTGTGCACAATCACGTGCACATATTCTACTACATTTGTCTAGTGAGGAGTGCTATGAGCAATGAATAAAATATCGGATATTGAATAAATATCGACGTTTTAAAATATGAATATTTCGATGAAAATATCAATAAAATATTGATTCAGTCACACGAAAACAACGAAAATTAAGATAAATAAATGAAAATTTGTATTGAAACTTTCTGAGGTTGTTATATGAACAATTATGTACCTTACACTACAAGAAAAGGAGACATTACCGGCGACGGGAGGTCGCCGGCCTTGTCTTTTTTTTTCGCCGGAAATGTCATTCCCGGCGACGAGTCGCCGGCAATGACGTCGCCGGAAATCTCCCGCCGGTGTTAACATTGCCGGCGACGGGAAACGGCGTCGCCGGCAATGGTTCCGCCGCCGTGGCCGGAATTTGTGACATTGCCGGCGACTGAGGTCCATGTCGCCGGCAATGTCAGAAAAAATTTTGAAAAAAAAACGCGGTTCTGGATTGGGCCCAATTCCAGAACCTGCATTGAAAGACATAAACCGTACAATCATACAAGTTCAACAGTACACATAAATGTCCAACGTACAGTACAAATAGCAACGACGATACGAAAATTAACTACAACTACAGGTCAGGGTCGAGGAACTTGCGGGTCAGGGTCGAAGTAATCAAAGTACTCATTTGAATTCCGGTGGCTACCTTGGTCTTGCTCTGGCGTTGACTGGTGCGGTGGTGGTGGTGGATAGCTAGGGAACGGAGGGACCGGGGCCGGGGGAGGTGTGGGGAACGGTTGTCCGGTAGTCTGAGCTTCGTACATCGTCCGCATCCATGTGTACATCTGAGCCTGCACCTGTGTCTGCTGCATTTGGTACTCGGCCATCTGCCTCTTTTGCTCCTCCAACTCCCTCTGCGTCCTATGAAGCTCCGCTGCGAGGTTACGACTAGAAGTTGAACTTCTTGACCCGGTAGAGTATTGTGAAGTGGTTTTCAATACTCCTTCGCCCGCCGAGCCCATTCCCCTACAGTAGTAGGTATTCTTTCCAGTCCCGCACGCTTTTGCCATGATCTGAGCCGCTATCGGGGGATCAAGCGGATCGATCTGAGAGGCATACTGGGTGACTTCTTCCTCGGAGCAGTCAGGATGGTTAGTCCGAGCTATACTCATGGTCACTTCTGTCGTCGCCTCCTACACTCTCGCCTAATTGAAAAGCGAAAATGAACAACGTATTAACTAACAACATCTATTAATATCGAAAAATAGTTTTATTAACACATGGAGAGGCGAAAGACTTACCGCTTCATCAGGGCATTGCGGATAGAACTTCTGATGAATATACACCAAGGGGTTCACTTCTTGTTGTTGCTGCGCCTTAGTCGACCAACCCATGTAGTTGAGTGAACCTGCATGATGGGCCCTGGTGTTTTTCAATCTATTCGCCCGGTTCGTCTTTGAAATCGCCTTGTTTGATAAACATATGGAAAAAAATTAGTAACTAACTATTTCAATCTGATACGATACATTAGGCTTGTAAGATATATTAAGGATGCATACCTGAGCTTTGGGGTGCTCGAAGTGGGCTATCAGCCACAGCCACTCGTACTCCCTAAACCGGAATTCGCTAGGAGTAGAACCTCGGCCTAGCTCCTTGTATACAGTGTAATGGGAAGAAAACTCGTTCTTCCACTCTTTATACCTATATTAAAACAAGGAAAAAAAGTTAGAGATATTAAAACAGTTGATAAAAAAAAATCTAACTCGATATATATTCAAATAAGTGGAAGCACATCACCGATTATGTAGTTGACGCTCTACCCACGTGTGAATAAGAACTTCATCCACGTCAAACCACACCTGCAATATGAATATATAAAAGGTAAAATTATATATTTAAGTGGACTTAATTAATAAATGTAAAATTTACGTAATGAAAATACGATTTTACTCACACTGAGTGCATTATGCACTTGCATCTTCACGTAGATAGGCACAGATTCCCAATCTGGCCAAAGCATTGGGACCTTGTCCCGCACGATCGCACCGGCCATGCTGACATATTTGCGCGTGGTGTCGAATGCCTCGATCACCTCGCCATCCTCATTGGCCCTTATGGGCGTTTTCCTTCCGCCGGTGGCCTGCTCAAGTCTCTTCCCGGTGCAGGTGCCTCTAGCCCCTTTCCGTTTTCCAGTCCCATTAACGAAATTGCCTAATAAAACAATGTCAACAAATTGATATCATTAATTGAACCAATCGCAAGTCTTAAGTAATAATTAAGTAATCAATCTGATGTTAAATAAAATTTACCTGCATCGTCCGTTTGTTGGTTGGTGCACCTCACACTCCAAAGATACACGGGGTCGAACGGGAGGAAGTTATACGCTTCCTCCACGGTCAGGAAATCCGGCCGTCCTTAAATATAAACAGGCATCCCCCTATCATCGAATTCAGGGATGACAGGAATCTCGTCGGGTAGGAAGAGACCGGACGGCGGAGATAGACGAGGCCTGGACGATGAGGCGCCAGCACCACCATGTGCCTCAGATGATTCCCGTGAAACGGGAGTAGGCACCATCCGAATATGGGGCATTCGGATTGAGGGAGTTTCTGATGCCCCCGTTGACTGTCGCTCGTCTGAGGCTCTGCCACCGGAGGGACGTCTGCTGATTGAGCGTCTAGAGACTGAGGCTCGAGCCTCGAATTCCGGTTCCACGGCTCTTGATCGTGCAGCTTCCTCCTCAGCTCGCGCCTCTAGCAAGGCTCTCGTGCGAGCAGTCATCATTGGCCCACTGGGCGTGTTGCTAACTGCGGCCGAGGAGGAAGCTTGACTACTGTTCCCTCCACTATTTCGGGAACCTCTCCGAAGCCAATTAGCCGCAAAACCTCCTGGACATCGTAATAGTCATGGATTCGGTTCAATAACAAATCGGAACCGGAACGGTGTGGAACCGGAACCGTTTGAAACCGAAACTGTTTGTAACCGGAACCGTTTGTAACATAACGGTTCCGGTTACAAACAGTTCCGGTTCCAAACCGTTCCGGTTCTATAACAAATCGGAACCGGAACGGTGTGGAACCGGAACCGTTTGAAACCGGAACTGTTTGTAACCGGAACCGTTTGTAACATAACGGTTCCGGTTACAAACAGTTCCGGTTCCACACCGTTCCGGTTCTATAACAAATCGGAACCGGAACGGTGTGGAACCGGAACCGTTTGAAACCGAAACTGTTTGTAACCGGAACCGTTTGTAACATAACGGTTCCAGTTACAATAAGTTCCGGTTCCAAACCGTTCCGGTTCCAAACCGTTCCGGTTCCAAACCGTTCCGGTTCCAAACCGTCCCGATCCCGATTTCCACCTTCATTTATACGATTAATTAACAACTATATCACCTAAATTAACGACTATACATATTCGATGTGTATATATATATACATCATGCATCTTAATTAAATTTATCCATCACATATTCATCCAAATCACAAACCCTAATTAATTTTCCACATTTTTCACACATATATATATCATGCATCTTAATTAGGTTTAATTTCCGTATATATATACATCACATATTCATCAAAACCACATTTATACATAATTTTCACATATATATATACATCACTTCATATTCACATACCTAAATATATATATACATCACATATATACATACATGCTAATTTAGAACTTATCACCCTAATTTCCAACTTAGCACCCTAATTAATTTACACATACACATACACATACACATACACATACACATACACATGCACATGCAAAAAAATAATTAAAAATTGAGAGAGAGAGAGAGAGGGAGAGAGAGAGGATCGGACCTGCCATTTTCTTCCACCTACAATGGTGAGGGGAGGAGAGGAGGGGAGGAGGGGAGGAGGGGAGGAGGAGATTTTCGGAGGAGGAGAGGAGAGGGGATCGGTGGAGAGGAGGAGAGGGAGAGGAGGAGTAGAGGATAAGGAGGAGGAGTGGGAGAGGAGGAGGAGGACACTCACCGGACCGATTTGGGAGGAGGAGAGGGAGAGGAGAGGGAGAGGAGGAGGAGAGGGAGAGGAGGAGAAATGAAAGGCTCGGGCTGGATAAAATCACAAACCAGAAGACATTACCGGCGAGTTGCTTATAACTCGTTGGTAATGTCATTACCAACGACTTCAACTCGTTGGTAATGACATTACCAACGAGTTAACTCGTTGGTAATGACATTACCAACGAGTTATAAGCAACTCGTTGGTAATGACATTACCAACGACGAGTTAACTCGTGGGTAATGTCATTACCAACGAGTTGCTTATAACTCGTTGGTAATGTCATTACCAACGACTTCAACTCGTTGGTAATGTCATTATTTCCCGAAGAATATCCGACAACATTTTCCGTCTACGATTTCCGGCTACATTTTCCGACTACATTTTCGATTATCAATTTCCGTATCCGTACGATTAATGACTACATTTTTCGTCTACATTTTCGATTAATGATTTCCGTATACGTACGATTAACGACTACATTTTCCGTATACGTCCGATTAACGACTACATTTTCCGTATACGTACG
This sequence comes from Geum urbanum, assembly GCA_946800695.1. Lineage (NCBI taxonomy): Eukaryota > Viridiplantae > Streptophyta > Magnoliopsida > Rosales > Rosaceae > Geum > Geum urbanum. Next base: position 21,105,089 of record OX327002.1, read on the forward strand.
ATTAACGACTACGATTAACGACTACGATTTCCGTATACGTACGATTAACGACTACGATTTCCGTATACGTACGATTAACGACTACATTTTCCGTCTACGATATCCGGCTACATTTTCCGACTACAATTTCGATTATCAATTTCCGTATACGTACGATTAACGACTACATTTTCCGACTACATTTTTGATTATCAATTTTCGTATACGTACGATTAACGACTACATTTTCCGTATACGTACGTACCATTTCCAGCTATGCACATTTTCCGACTACAATTTCGATTATCAATTTCCGTCTACGATTAACGACTATAATTTCCGTATAGGAATTAGTACCCAGTCTTAAGTGTCTAACAATCAATGCTTCAACAGATTTGTCATCAATGCTTCAAAATAAATTAATAAGATAGCATTAAAGTGACTAAACCACAAACAATCAAGTAATCAACAATTCAAAATGAATTCCCGCTGTGAGAAGATATAATGCAGAAGTTGATTATCCTCTTATGCATTTCTCAGCCCTACAATTTTCGACTACAATTTCGACTACATTTTCCGACTACGTACGATTTCCGACTACAATTTCCGACTACAATTTCCAACGTACTAAGGATGATAATCGTAATCATCTTCATCACTTGAGTTTGACTCGGTTTCATAGGTAACCTCTGGCAATATGTGCCGCTCCTCGTCATCTGAATCAGCGTCAACTTCATATGGATTAACATCGAGAAGTTCTGCTCCAGTAATTCGAACCACACTCCCAGATCTCACATTATTAAGGCGAATCGTAGATGATTCCGGAATGTCAAAAGCGTTCGGCTCTTGGTATGCAGTAACTTCCTCATCATCTGCGGTATCACCAAGTGTGGCAGCACTGTATATGTTTCTATGAGCAACATGGTTAACCACCTTCCACGGGACTTTGTTAAGAAGATCGTCCAGGTAAAACACTTGTTTTACTGATGAGGCAAGAACGAAAGGGTCATCTTCATACCAGGTAGTAGCAGTATTCACCGAAAATGTTCCGTACTGATCGGTCCTTGTGTTCTCCGGGCTAGTATCAAACCATCTACACTTGAACAAGTGCACTTTCATGCGGTTCCCATAAATTAGTTCAACAACTGAATGAAGGACACCGTAATAGTCAACGCCATCCTGCCCACCATGGACCATCACCCCACAATTCTGTGTTTTCAGTCGGTCGTCTCGATTTTCACATATAAATTTCACGCCATTGACCTGACACATCGAGTACACTTTTGAAGCAATCGGTTTCATCGCCAGGACCCTCAATTCATTTGACCACTCTGGGCAACCATCATCTGCTACATGGTTCATCTGAAAACGTCCATATATTAATACGTACAGAAGAAATTATGTCATCTTGAAACCACAAAAGCACGTACATACATACATGCTATGTAAGGATATATATATAAAAATAGACATATACACATATACTTACCCATTGACCAAAGTAGTTTGCAAACGTCTTGTTGTGGTAATCAACATTTCCGGCAATAGCAGGGCAGTGAAGATGATAGTTTTTCCAATATTGTACTTCTTGACAGTTAATCAGTACCGACCAGTGGGCAATGGCTACCTCATTTCCATCCAACTTGTACGACTTTGGCAAGCTTCCCTGTACTACCACGTCACTGGAGATGATAGAAAGGTTGAACTGGGGTTCATCTATCGGCATATGTTGTTGGGGGTCCTCTACATTTTCGAGGTACACTTTGGTGTACGTTACACACTCGTGCGCAAGATATGCTTCAGCGATACACCCTTCAGGTGCATATTTATTCTTCACATAGTCCTTGTAGGCTCCCAATTGTCTACAAGTTAACAAGTACATGTTAACTTACTTAACCAGAAGTCATTACATATAAAAACCATAGGCAAACCAAATTTATGAATCATTTGTACCTTTCCATGGGATACATCCAAGTGTAGTGTACGGGACCGGTAAGCAACAATTGTTCGGGAAGATGGATCATCAGGTGCGGCATTATGTCAAAAAAATTTGGGGGAAATATCCTCTCAAGCTTGCACATGATAAAAATGATGTCATCTTGCATCTCCCTCAGGTCTGCTTTTTTAACTTCCCTGGTGCATAACTTCTGAAAGAATCTTGACAAGGCCACCAACGGCTCCACCACCTCTTTGGGCATGTACCCTCGAATGAAAATAGGGAAAAGGCGTTGAAGCAGTACATGGCAGTCATGACTCTTTAATCCGTACATCTTATTGTCCCGGAAGTTAACACACCTGCTTATATTTCCTGCATAGCCATAAGGATACCTGCATATATATATAGATGAAGCCATATATATGGACCAATTATATTTCTCGCATATAACCATATATACTCCGCTAAAAATTTAAGGACAAATTCATACATAGCCATAAGATCGAATATATACCTGACATTACTCAGCCACCGAAAAATTTCATGCTTATGCTTCGGCTTTACGGTGTACGGAGCTTGCGGCATTTTTCTCTTACCATCTCTTAACCACAAATGTTTCCGCACACCCATTGCTTTAAGATCAATGCGTGCCTTAGGGATGTCTTTTGTTTTCCCCTCCAAGTTAAGAACTGTGCCCACCACACTTTCACACACATTCTTCTCTATGTGCATGACATCTAGGTAATGTCTGATAGGCAACCTGGGCCAGTAGGAGAGTTCCCACAATATGCTCTTGTGTGTCCAAAACTTATACCTTTCGGGCTTTTCTGGAATTGACGCCACTATGTCAGGATGATTGCTCAGCTGGCCAAAATCGTATTCATTCAACACTTCCAAAATTTCGTCCCCTGTCCATCGCCTGGGTGCCACACCAGTTTCAACAGTCCCATCAAACGCGTCTGGATCCTGCCTAAATGGGTGATCATATGGAAGCCAACAACGATGACGCATCGAGACAATTTTACTGCAATGAGGACTGCAACAATCAACCGTCATGCACTCTGAACAAGCCCTGTAACCCCTGGTAACGTTGCCCGACAACATACCGCGGGCAGGAAAATCACTGATGGTGCCAACAAGCATGGCATGCATCTGGAACATCTCCTTTTTGAACCTATCGTAAGTGGGGTGGCCACACTCACTCAGGTACTTAAGCTCCTCAATCAAAGGCCTCAAATACACATCGAGACACTTTCCTGGATAACCCGGGCCCGAAATTAACAGAGTGAGCATATTGTATTCCTTCTTCATGCACATCCATGGTGGAAGGTTGTACGGTACCAAAATAACTGGCCATATACTGTATTGAAGACTCATGTTGCCAAAAGGGTTGAATCCGTCAGATGAGAGCCCTAGCCAAACATTTCGGACCTCTGCTGCAAAATGATCAAACTCCCTGACCATGTGCTTCCAAGCCTCTCCGTCGGAAGGGTGTATAAGGGTGTCATCGTCAGGCAAGTTCCTCTCAGCCCACCATCTCATTGCCTCGGCCGTGAAAGCACACATGAACAACCGCTCCAGCCTATCAATAAGCGGGAAATATCGAAGTATCTTCACAGCTTTCTTGTTGCCTGCAGGAGTCAACTTATACCTTTCTGTAAAACATACCGGGCAGGCTTCAAGGTCTTCGAGATCTTTTCCCCAGAAGAGAATACAATCATATCTGCATGCATGGATTTTGATGTAGGAAAGCCCAAGATCTTTCAGGATATGTCGCACCTTATGATGAGTGGTAGGAAGACGATGACCGGGTGGCAGTAGCGAAGCAGTCCACTTCAACCAAGAATCAACAGCTTTGACAGACATTTTGTTCTCCATTTTTAGCTGCATCACTCCCATCACACTTTCAAGAACAGTCTTACTACAACCGTCGTACAACGGAGTCTGTTGCAATGCAATCAGGTTGTTGTACTTGTCCATACCGCTTGTGTTGGCATGACCTCCAGGTAATGGTTCGACTGGCTCGATATGGGGGAAACCCTCAACGACGGGAGGGACATTTGGTGCTTCATCAGCAAATACACCGCTCTCATGAGGAAACATATCATTGATTAACATCGATGTTGGATCATAGGATGAACTGCCCCTCTCAGCAAAATGTCCATAATCATAGCGTGGACTGGCCCTCTCACCAAATTGTCCATGATCATGCGGACCCGCTACCGATGTTTCACCGTGATAAATCCAACAAGTGTACTTATCCCAAAACCCGTATTTACTCAGGTGCCTCTGCACTTTATCAATGGGAAATCGAAATCGATCGCTGAAACACTTACATTCTTTACACGGGCAATAATGAAGTGTAGTGTCTCCACAATTAGCCTTCACAAAATCCACAAAACTCCTAATTCCCTCGTGATATCTGACATCCCATCTTTCGAGGCTCATCCAACTCTTGTCCATCCTGAAAATTCTAACAATTTTACGTATTAATTATATATATATACACACATTCACTACTAATAATCGACGTGATCTCTCAATTCAACTCTAATTAAATCAACACATGCATGCATATGTATATATATCGATCTAATCTCTGAATTCGATTCAGTACTCGATGATAGTACGTATTCAGTACTCGATGATAGTACTCAATGATATATCGATCTAATCTCTGTTAAGCCTGGCTCCGATAACAATACGATAATACTAGTCATTGATTCAGACACAAAATTAACTACAAGCTGTTTTCTCGTTTCGGTGACCGTACATCAACAACATTTCATATATATATATATATATATCTCACGAATTGGATTTGATCAACACACACACACACACATATATATATACCACATATACGTATATATACACCTACGTACCTATATAAATAGCTTCCCGACTGATCGAGTTTTCGACGCCCGCCTTAATTTTGACAATATACCGAATAATGATCGATTTCAGAGCGTACGTTTTCCTTCTTTCGATTTCTCTGGATTTTTTTCGCTCAAAATGATTGAATGATCGAGCTGCCCGATCCGGCATCTAATATAAGACACATTGCCGGCGACGGAGTAAGTCGCCGGAAATGAAGACATTACCGGCGACTTTACGCCGGAATCTCGCCGGTAATGTTGCAAAACATTACCGGCGACTCCAACCGTCGCCGACAATGTCTAGGAGACATTTCCGGCGAAATTCCCGCCGGAAAATCGCCGGTAATGTCTCCCTAGACATTGCCGGCGACGGTTGGAGTCGCCGGTAATGTTTTGCAACATTACCGGCGAGATTCCGGCGACATTGCCGGCGACGGGCTAAGTCGCCGGTAATGTTGAACATTACCGGCGACTTTTCCGGTCGCCGGCCTTGTCTCCGGTGATCTCGCCGGTAATGGGCAAAAATGTTGTAGTGTTATGCGAAAAAAATAAATAGATCAAACATTAAGATATGAATTTGTTAAAATTAATGTTATATGAATTACTACGTTTCTAAGTGCTGATAATTATTTGAATATGATTTAATAATTCTCAATATTTTTTTGATGGCTCAATTTCTTTAATATTCTTTAAAGAAGTTGTGATCGATGAATGGTGTAATGAATTGAGTGAAAATGCATATATTTATAGGATACATGCTTAAATGGTTAGTTGGAATTAAAATTTAAGATTCGACATTTACAAAATTCTTCAAATTATTTTAGTTGTATATATATTTTTTTAATTATTTATCAATCAATGGTCGAGTATGACTTGATAAGAAGGTTTTGTTGTATATAACTGAACATCGTTTGAATCTGCAGCCATTTACCAATTTTTTTGTTTATATTTACCAAATATCATTAATATGTTGGGTTGTACTTCAGTGTGTTAACGTAGTATGCATTAAAACACATGTTATAAAAGTGACCTGATATTACAGGTTAACCATTAATCGGTAAACATATGTTTTAAGTTAAGGTGGTATGTAAACCTAAATAAGTAAATGTAAGACCATGTTTTGGTAACTTGTTAAAGTTACAAGTTTAAGGTTGAAAATGAACCTAAACAAGAAATTTACAACATAAAAATCAAATTTGTAGTTTTATGGTTCAATAAACATCTTAAAAGGTAACTACAACAACCATATTCAATATAGTTGGGCCATTGTAGTTTAAATCAACGATCGTCCATGGCGACTGAGGAAGTTTAAATCTGAATAGTTGGGCCATTGTAGTTTTCCTCTCGCATATAGATAGTAGGTTGTGTCTCACCAAGCCATGTATAGTCATCTTCACTTACCTCTTATATTTTACTTTCTGTAGTTGCAATATATGTGAAGCAAACCGTTACTGCTATCCATTCTTCTATACAAGAACCGAAAGTTACTTACGGAAGGCAGTATATGGGTAGTCATGATAGTATGTGCATTTTCTGCCTGAGTCTTCATTGTAGGAAGGAGTGAGAATGTCAAGAACAGCACACGGTGTGACTGCAGTGAAAGAATGCAGATTCCCTCTAGTCTTTGGGTATAAAACTAATGTCCCACATGGTGCTATTACAACTTTGTCAACTGCCAGCTTTGTCAGTTTTACTGAATTGAAGAGCAATTAATTGCTTACTGTGTATTGCAGAGAAACAAAGTATGCATAGAACAATCTGTCAAAGCCCAAGGAACTACAGGAGAGCAATAAGAATTTTTTTTAAGAATTCTAAATCATTCAAAAGTAGCTATTTCATTGGAAAAGCTCACATGGATTGTAATTTGATCCCTTTCTTTCCTGAATAGGATCGACCCAGTCATAACCTCTCACATGCAAAGAGTCATGCAACACTTTGCTAAAAACAGTCATGCCATGGTAATCATGAATGACTGCAGAAGTAGGAAAACAGAATTTACACATTTGCATAAAATTAGTCAATGTTAGTATAAGAGAGCACTAAACAACACACAAATAATCTACAATTTCAAGCAATAAGTCATATGAATGGTATTCTAACAACCATATCATGAACAACTACACACAGTAAATAAGACGTACAATTAAAAGTTCATATATGAGATTTATAAACATCCACATATACAGTATTAACTCTTTTAGCAACAATACTTTCTAAATTTTGGAAATCCAAATACTCTTACAAGACCTGTCTCTTATCAACAAAAATGTACCACAAGTTTCGCCCACAATACTTGATCAATGTAGATTTACCAGCAAGTGAGTGGATAACAATTTTGTTAATAAACATGGTAGTTTTAGTGCTTGTGAAATCCAAGGGAAAGCTTACTTTAGTCTCCATCAGATAGTAATCACGCCATAAGCTCAGGAGAAATAACGAGTACTTAAATGAGGGAGAGAAGGTTAACAAATCCAAAGCCGATACAATGTCTAATTGGTTTAAATGAGGGAGAGAAGTTTTAGTGCTTGTGAAATCGAATGGTGGCCTCTAATTATACGATTGAGATAATGTTAACAGGTAGTAGGTAATATTTTAGACATAATATAACTGTTAGATCAAATTAAAAAAAATGAATGCTCAAGATTAAATCCTAAATTTTAAATAAAAAGTTACTTATTTAGGTTTAGTATTGTTCATTGTGAGAAAACTAAACTTGATATTACAACCTTAAAGAAGTAAATTAGTTTACCATTTCATGGTTATGTTTTAAACATGTGTTTTATTGTAAATTGTGTTAACACACTAAAGTAGTGTCCTAATATGTTAATATATATAAATCTGTAAGAATCAGACATCAATTATCATTTATATATATAGATCAACAATAGGGCTTTTGATTAGTAAATGTTGTTAGTTCGAATCTCACTTGTGTGAGAAAATTTGTTGAAATTTTTAGAGAATTGGGCTGGGCCTCATATAATTGGGCTGAGACTCATATAATTGGGCTGGTCAACCATAAATTTCGGTCAAATTTTTCTAATTTCTGTAATATCGCCAAAATATTGGGATATTTCGAAAATATCTCAATATTTTGACGAGAATTGGAGAAAACTGAAATTAATATCGTCAGGTGAGAAATCCAAAAATATCGCTGATATTATTTTATTCCTTGGCTATGAGTGTTGGCCCAATTTTTGAGCAGGTTATGTTGCTACCTGTTGGACATTAATTGTGAGATTGAAATATGAGACTCCACATTTTTTTTAAGATTAGTCTAACTTTTTTTAAGTTTTACTATTCGTTGTACTTCAATGCTTAGTTGATTTTATTCTAGGTGGTTCGCTTTTGTTGTGTTATTAAGTTGTGCACTACAAGAAAAACACACTTAGACCACGGAGCTTTTACGGTTCCGCGGTTTAAGTGTAACTTAGACGACGGAAACAATGTCCGTCGTCTAAGACGCACTTGGATGACGAAACGACTCTTTCCGTCGTCCAAGTGGCCACTTGGACAACGGACCGACACGCCGTGGTTTGAGTGGCCACTTGGATGACGAGGTCTAAGTCCGTCGTCCTTGTATACACTTGGACGACGAAAACTTGCTGAGTCCGTAGTCTAAGTGGTCACTTAGACGACGCACCGACCCTCTGTCATCTAAGTGAAGCATTATATAATGTTCATGCCGAACTGTCTTCCTCTTTGCTCGTTCATCTCAACTTCATCTCCATATATATGTCGATCATTCAATTCTCTCTCTCTTGATCAGACTCTCCTCACGCGTACATACATGGTGCATGCAAATTCTAACTAGCTAGCACTATATCCGAGCATCGATTTGCCATATATCGGAGAAGGCTAGGTACGTACGTACGTAGTTAATTTCTCAGCACTATTTAACGTTTATATATATAATTAATTGTACGTTTGATTGATTTCATTATTAATAAATAGTACATCTAATATATATTTATAATTAAGTTAGGTAATTGATGATATATAAATATATATATATATATTAGTTAATTAATATAGACCAGTAGTACGTATATATGCATGGATGTTTAAAAATTTGGTTAATATTTAGTTAAAACGTACATGCATGTTAGACATATTAAATGCTTAGTAGAAAAGTACACTTTGACATCATTCTTAGGATGTTTGATTGATTGCACAAGTATTGCACACTTAGCGTAGGTACTATTAGCAAGGTAGTACTGAAATTTGTAAAAAAAATTGTTTACGTTGTAGCTAAGTTGTGGTGTCTGGCCTGCTATTACATTATCAAATAGTGATGAACGTCTAAGAACATTTATGTCATTTGGAGCTCCAAGAATTCCAAAGAAAACATGCCATATAAGTATCTAGATCGGACACGACTTCGAGAACAATAGTTGTTTTTTTTAATTTGTTGCTAAAGCTTCTCTGCCATCCCATGGGACAATTCTTCCATTGCCAATTCATGCAGTCAATGGAACCTATCATTTCAGGAATCCTCGTCGCTCACCTCTTAGTAATAGCCTATCCAAATATCATGTTGTAGAAGCCCTGAAGGTAGCATTCTTAATAAGTGGTGACTATGGTACAACAAAATCAAGCAAATTCTCAATGGTTGTTCATTGAGGCATACGATGTTGGAAAAATGGTGGTTTTCTACCATTTTATTGGAACAATTTAAACCAGGAAATTAAGTAAGATACATTAAATATTAATGAAAGAGAAATATAGCTTTGTGTTCTCTTACAAGAGTACATGAAGATTATGTATTCATTTGTTTAAATTAGTTAAGAGGTGAATCAGAAATTGTCACCCAAAGTTGGTCACTTGAAACATAAGAAAAGAAGTTTGTCTCATATGGGGAAACTAGGAATGGTGAATGTCTTTAAATACGATTCCACTTTTCTATGTCTTGAGTAAGTGAGCAAATAGGCTTCTGCTTCTATTAGGGCTCGTTCAAACGAGTTTCATTTTGCACCTAGAATTCTATATTTTGACCTTTGACTTTTCACATTCCTACAGTACAATGAAATGTTTGGGCTTTCAACTAACATATGTTATGACTGAATTAAAATGGCTGATAACCTTTGGCCATTCAACTAGAGGTGGGACATTGTAACCGAAAACCGGAAAAAAAAAACTTGACCCAAAACCGAGCCACGGACAGAAAAACCCAAACCCAACTCGATACATACCGAACCTAAAAAATTGAAACCGAAAAAAATCGAGACATTTGGTCTGATTTCGGTTTTTTATTTACAAAAACCAAACCGAATCAAAAAACTGAAGTATGGAAAAAACAACATCGTTTTTGTATTTTCTAATATATTATATAAATATGTGCAAAATAAAAACTCCTAAAATCCTTTTATTTTTTATACACAATCCTTGTCAAATTCTCATAGAAACGAATCAAAATGTTAGGCGATTCGAAAAAATGTCTTTTATAGACAACTTTTTAGTTATTTTTTGAAAAAGTTAGTTTTTATTCATTATGTAAAAAACCGAAAGAAACCAAATTTTTTTGAAAGAACTCAACCCTAGTTTAGCTAGTAAACTAAGATTAAGTCATAAGGACTAACTATAATCTAAGAAATTCTGTGAAAATTTTGAGATAACTTTCCTTGAAATTGAGACAACCCAGAAACCTGCATGAAGATGACACTTCACAAACCAAATCCCACAAACAAACAGTGGATCACCAATTTCCATCCGGATATCTCAACAAATGATATATATATATATAAGTAAAAACGAGAAACTCAACTCAGAAATTTAAATATATATTTACAACGTACAGGTTTTGAAGACAAGGAAAAGTAAACTCAACGACTACAAGAATAGCTGACTATTTACATGAGCACCCTATTTACATGAGTACCACTGAAAATGATATAATACAACCAATATTATGAGCGACTCCTATATACATATGATACATGGTAGTAGTGGAGCTGAAACTTGCTAGTGAAGAGGTGACAGGTGGACTCGAAGCCTTCGACGAAACAAAGCACTCTTGGGATATACACTGTAGCTTGGGCGACAAAAACCGAAGACCCCTAGGAAAGGCATTAAAATATAAAATGTTAGAGTGAGTGGACAAAAATAACATAATCTGCGTAAAACGATAAAACTAAAATATCATGCTTTTTCGATGATTTCTGTGAAATAATGCGAGTTCAAATATTAAAAAATAAAATACAATTGAAGTGGTCATTCAGGGTGTTTGTCTTACCTGGAACAACTGCATGTATGAAAAGTAAGGTGATGGGATCGTTTACGGTCTTTGTCCTAACCCGAGATAATTTGGGTCGAGCAGGGTGTTTGTCATAACCCGATCCGACAGGCTATCCGGTGATCAGTCGAATAGCTAGGGCATCGATGCAACTAAATAAAACCATCACAAAGTAAACATCTAATTTAAATGCTTTGAAACATATGGTAAAGCGTAAAGAATAATAATATGAACTCGCTATCGACTGTGAAAATAAAGGTTCACTCACAAGTCTGCGACTACTACTGGGGTCCAGCGAAATTCTCCTCATTTTTGGGGTCATGATCACGATGTCATATCCATAAGGATCACATAATATCCGAACATGCAAAACTATGAAAATCGGCCATAAAAATGACCTCGCTGGAGCTCCGCTGTGGGCGGCAACCCGTGGCCCTCATGTGCCTCCATAGGAAGCAGCGCATGGGTCTCACGCGCCTCTGGTGAAACTTCTTCGATGGGGTATTTTAATACCTTGTTGGAAAGCTTATACCAAGCCCTACAACTTTCATAACAAGTCCGAGGTCCAATTCGACGGCGTTTTGCCAAAATTTACATAAACAGGCTGAAAAACCTATTTCCAGCGGCCGCCACCAACGACGACGATTGACCTCTCAAAACCTTTCTCTCCTCCAGGCCAACCTAACCCCTAAACGTACGCACCCCAAATCAAAGCCAATTCACCGAAATCGGCGCTCAAATTAATCTCACGACTCAAAATTGGCCAGAAAACCCTATAATGTTGAAACTCCATTATCAAGCCACGATAGAGCTCGAGACCACTCTCACGAGACTCAGAGGAGGGAGAGCTCCACATCCTTCTGACCCCGACTCTCAAAACACACCGGAGAACCGCCGAGCCAGGCAGCGATTCTCCACGGGTTAACTTGATTCGAATTCGGGTTACCCCGAAAACCTTGCAAATGCCAAAAATAGACACAACACAATATCAAGGAAGCTTTAAGCTACAATTACCTACCTTAATCGACGTCAGAGGTGGCCGGAAAACGGTAATCCGAAGAGGTTTGATCAAATGCGGCGCGGGTCAGTTTTCTTGCAAACCGTGTTGAGTCCGTGTGATTTTTTGGTTTGGGTTTTTCTGAAAAATCCTATTTATACCCTTAAGCTCCTCAAATAATCAACGACCTAGATTCAATCTTGTCGTGATCTAACGGTCGAGATCAAATCAACCAAAAATAATTCCCGTTTTAATAATTTCTCACGCCGACTTTCGATAATCATAAGAAATTGCTCATTTATCCCAAAAATTCTCAAAAAATTCTTACTGTCTTAAAATAAAATACTCTACAAGTCTCGCGAAGAAATTCAACTAACATATGTTATGGATGAATTAAAATGACCAATTTTAATGGTTTGTAAATGCAAAACCTTTCGGTAGCCAACATTCACTGTCCTACATGTATAAATAGTGCTTCCATCCTCCTCACTCTTCACTCATTCAGAAAAGCATCTTCTCCTTTCTATGTTTCCTCTCAAAGAGTTATAGTTGAGTTCTAAATTCGGTGATAGAGAAAGATGTTTTTCAGCTTGTTTAGGAGTTGTTGTGTAGTGAAAACACAAAACTCAAGTAGTCGTTGTATCCTGAGAGACGTATGCCAAGCATGCCCAGTGCACTGGAGTAGGCGGTGTAAATGTTCTTAAGGAAAACGTGTGATACACGTGACTCGACTTTCCTTCCTACTCAGATTATAACCATCCACCATTCGGTAACAAGTTCATAATTTCTTGAATTTTGTTCTTGAAATATTTTTTAATCTAATTAATTAAATTAATTAGTATTTTTTGAATTTGGCTGACCATGCTTATTACTGCTTCCTTGATGGATATTCCGGGTACAAACAGATCAGCATAGCTGAAGAATATCAAGAGAAGACCATGTTTACATGTCCTTTGGTACTATTGCTTACAGAAGAATGCCATTCGGTTTATGCAACGCACTAAACACCTTTCAGAGATGTATGTTAGCCATCTTTTCGGATTACATTGAGAAGATCATTGAGGTATTCATGGATGACATCAACATCTTTGGAGATAGTTTTGACACATGCCTTAGTAACATGTTAAGGATCGAAACACTTCACGCCACAGATGAGAAAATGGCATCAGTGTGTCAAACGCGCTGAGAGGAGGACTCGTAGTGGAGCTAATCAATTCGACTAATTAAGAATATCTTTTACGTAACTACTTTTGTTTTCCAAACTATAAATTGCAGTTTTTTTTCCACCATGAAACTACTAGTATTAATTAGTATTTGTTACTCCATTTTTTTTTCTTTCAAAACAACACCAAGCAAACGACTTTTATAAAGAAGATATGAATGGACAAAAATTTCGCCATCAAAGTTTTTACAATTTTTCGTGCAATACTTGAGTGACATTTGATGATCCACCACAAGAAAGCTTTGGTCCACCACTAGTGCAAAGCCATATTGTCTTAGAAGATGATGAGATTCAAAAGAATCTACTCCAACACAAAGTTCGACTCCCGGTTCCCTTCCACAAAGGGGCGAAATACTGCAAGAAATATGCAATTGAAGGCTAAAGAGAAGAAGCAGAATGTTTTTTGAGAAAAATTATTAGATAACATAGAGCGAGTGAGGGACATAAACTACAAGGCAAAAAGACAAAAAAGCCTTAAGAGAAAATGCAACGCTGTAGGAAAGAGGCAAATGGGCCATTTTGCAGTGCACATGGTTAAAGTGTTATTGGTTCCACCACTTTTCATTTGATCGACAAGGATTTAGGGAAAACCGTCTTGGTTGATTTGATTGACTTGGGCTTTGTTACATTTTTTAGTGTATATTAAGGGTTTAATTACAAAAGATTTGAGTCTTGGTCGGGCAAAAGTCACTGCGATGTATTTTCTCTAAGAGAGAATTAAAGGAGGATGTATGAGAGATGGAAAGAGAAGAAGTCATTGTGTTGATGCAAACCGTTGATTTTACTCCAAGAACATGACATGTCACAATAGCAGAGATATGAAGGCCCTAATTAAGAGTTTGAGATGACACAAATTATAACCATGAATATCTTCTGGGGGGGGGGTGGGGGGTGGGGGGGGGGGGGGGGGGTGAAATTTTAGCCCAAGGGCTACATTAGCTCCTCAAAAGAATTGTAAATGGCCTAAGAGGGGTGGCTGAGCTAAACTCAATAAGCTCAAACATCGGGGGTGCTATCTTGATATGGGCCCAATTTTGGACTATATTTTGAATTATGTTTTCGGACCTGGACCCAATTCGGGTTTGGTTTGGACCAGTTGTTGTTTTTATGAAAACGTTGCCTTAAAACAGGATTATATATATAAATAAATATATGAGAGACGAGAAATTTTATTAACACATCTCTATCCTCTAAATACACACCTCAATTTTTTTTCTCCAATTATTTTATCAAAATTCCTGTTATGCCCCTCTTGAATCCCAATTTTTTTTCGACTTCAGGTCTCGACAACCATGTACCCAATACTACAATACTTGAGATAGGCATTGAGCTTGCTGCCATATCCATAAACATGAACATTTAAGTCTTAATCGAACTTCATTTGATTCTGTCATTGTATACCAAATTCCTATCATTCATAGGTTTACTTGATTTATTTGATATCCATAGTCCAGTACCAACTCTTACAAACCTCTTCAATCAATCTGGGTTGTCATTCACAAAGAGTAGGTGGATTCAAAGAATATTAAAACAAAGAATCTTTGTCTTCTTTCATCTTTGTTATTATTTAATTTATAATCGCAATCTCACAAGAGGAAGAATTGTTCATCTCAGCATAGTAATCTTGATGAAGCTAGGTTTTATTATCTGTATTTCTATCTGAAAATTTATATTTTGGGTTTAGATCGTTGTTTCAAGCAATTTTGTTTTTCCTCTGATGGCCTGTCAAATGGTTAAGGGTTAAAGTGTAATAAAAAATATATCAAAAAGAGGTATATATATTGAGTAATTAGGTGTGCAAATAAAACTACCGAGGGGAAACGCTGTCTGTGTTCTCGAAATCAACAAAATCTGACAGCGGCAGCAATGCAAGCTAACCCATCCGGTAAGTTTCTTACTCGTTAGTCGACATTTATTTGTTTTCTGTCGATAGCCCACCTAGCTATAAATACTGCTTCATGCTTTGAACAGATTTGGGAACTTGCAAAATGAGTAGGAGCAGCAGCAGCAGCTCCTTAAACCATTGTTTGGCAACAGTCTCTGTCACTGTCACTAGATAACAACAACAACTTACTCCATTCAACTTTTAGGGTGTTTTCTTCGGTAATACTAGCAATGTTCTTGTAGGAAAAGTAAGTGATATTAAATTAAATATAATAAAAAAAATACTAATTAAATAATTAGTAAATTACAAACACATGAACGAAGAACAAATTCTGGGTAAGAATATGAACTAAGTTGAGTAACGTGCATCACACGCTTTCCTTAAAAACTTTTACGCCGCCCGCAGGCTTGTATGGCGTTGTTCTCCCAGGATAAAACAACTTCAAAGTTTTGTACTGTAGCACAAGAACTTCTCTTCGAACTGAAGAATACCTTTCTCTATCGCCGGATTTTGCTCTGAGTTGAGAGAGGGAGAGAAGTGATCAGAAGAGGAGATTGCTTCTGATGGGATGAAGAATGAAGGTGTGGAATGCCTCTATTTATACACGTTGGGAATTGGTTGATCACCATTGCTTGAAACCAAAAAGTTGTGAGTTACACACCATTTAACCAAGCAACTTTAATCCGGCCACTAATGAGTGAAAACCCCACCATAAACCGGCCACTAATGAGTGAAAACCCACCATAACCGGCCAATAATAGTGTGTAACCGGAGAAGTTGAAAGGTCTATCGCATACTCATTTCATCTAAGATTTACACCCTCCCTGCGCACGTGAGAGAGATCCTCTCTACTCACTTACTCAAGGGATACTAGGATACAATCATATATAAAGACTTCCACATTTCTAATTTCTCCAATGTGGGATCACATTCCTTCCTTTTGTTTCAAGTAGCCATCTTTGGGTGACAATTTCTCATTCACCCCTTAACCAATTTAAACAAATGAATACATAATCTTTATGTACTCTTGTAGGAGAATACAAATCCATGTTTCCCTCACATCAAAATTAAGTGCAACACACTTAATTATTTTGTTTAAATTGTCACTTTAAAATGGTGGAAAACCACCATTTTCCAACAATTCCCCACATGAATGAACATTGGCAACCGAAGACTTGGTGATAGATTCTGCGGTTGAAAACCTGCATAGGATAGGTAGGGGTCAACCCTTTGTACTTTCCCTTGTGAAAGCATGCTTACTTTACTAACTAAACAGTAAACGCGATGTCTTTGAACTATTTTCCGTTTGTGTAAACGATGGCATACTTCACACAGATATCTTTCTGATATTTTTAGTTCTCACTGTTGTGTCCGTTTTGGCCCTGGACACGCGCCTGGTTCTGGAAGAGCTTAACAAGAATTGCACCATAAACAATTCTCTTAGAAGTGGCCCCACTTCCCTCTTACATAGGTGATTTCTTAATTAAGAGTAACCCGCATTACTCTGCTCGGATTTCCGACGCATAAGAATCATTAAAAGGTTTGAGCTTAACCTCATTCCTTACGGGCATCACTATTTTCATCATAGGAATGGACTTGGGGAAAATCCCCACAGTGATCCGGCACGGTCTCTACAATTTAGTTGTCCCTTTTGAACCTAGATCTTGGGATCTCCAATCAACTAGGTTGGGTGTCCATTGTAAAGACTTTAACTTATGGGCTTTAGTCCCATTCCCCTCGATGATTTATCAACCAACTCTCAGTTTAACCCTTTGGTTAACGGATCCGCTATGTTATCTTTTGACTTAACATAGTCAATAGAGATGACACCAGTAGAGAGTAGTTGTTAATTTGATAGTATTATGTCTTCGACGAATATGTCTAGACTTACCATTGTACATACTGCTCTGTGCCCTGCTAATTGTAGATTGACTATCGCAATGTATGCAAATTGCAGGCACGGGCTTCGTCCATTTTGGAATATACTCTATGAATTGGCGTAGCCATTCTGCCTCTTCCCCACATTTGTCTAGGGCAACAAACTCAGATTCCATCGTGGATCTGGTTATAACAGTTTGTTTTGAGGATTTCCAAGATACTGCTGCACCCCCTAGTGTGAATACATATGCACTAGTAGACTTAGAATCTTTCATATCAGAAATCCAATTTGCATCATTATACCCTTCTAAGACAGCTGGATATCTGGTATAGTGCAGCCCATAGGTATGAGTATACCTTAAATACTTGAGTATTCTTGCATTTGCTTGCCAATGCATTCCACCAGGATTACTCGTGTACCTGCTTAGCTTGTTCACAGAATAAGCCAAGTCTGGCCTTGTATAACTTGTTAAGTACATTAGGCTTCCAATGACTCTAGAGTATTCTAATTGAGAAACACTCTCTCCTTTATTCTTCGAAAGATGAAGAGTCATGTCAATTGGAGTTTTGGCAACTCCAGAATTTTCCTTGTCAAATTTTCCAAGGATATTATCCACATAGTGGGTCTGATTTAGTATCAGCCCTTCCGATGTCTTTGTGATTTTTATCCCTAAGATCACATCCACAAGACCCATGTCTTTCATGTCAAATCTAGAATTTAACATGTCCTTAGTGGATTTGATCATCTTGTTATTACTTCCAACAATGAGCATGTCATCGACATAAAGACATACAATGACATATCCACTATCCGTTTCTTTAGCATACATACACTTGTCACAATCATTGATTTTAAAACCATTAGTGATCATAGTGTTGTCAAACTTTGCATGCCACTGCTTTGGTGCTTGTTTCAAGCCATACAATGACTTCACCAGTTTACATACTTTTCCCTTTGGATTAGGAGCTGAAAAACCCTCAGGTAGTTCCATATAGATCTCTTCATCTATATCTCCATTTACACTACAAGAAAATTGCACCTAGACCACGGACCATTTCCGTCGTCTAGGTGCAGTTTTCCGTCGTCTAAGTACTTAGACGACGGAAACTCCGTCGTCCAAGGTCCGTGCTCCAAGTGCTGTCGTCCAAGAACCTGGACGACGGAAATTTAGTGATTTGTCGTCCAAGTGCACTTGGACCTCGGACATTATCCGTGGCCCAGGTAGCCACCTGGACGACGGAAACTCTAAGTCTCCGTCGTCCAGGTGAACACCTGGACGACGGAGATTGTTAGATTCTCTGTGGCCCAGGTGTTCACCTGGACGACGGATAAATAGTAATCCGTCGTCCAGGTGCATACATGGGCCACAGAGAAGCTAAAAATCTCCGTCGTCCAGGTGTTCACCTGGACAACGGATAACTAAGTCTCCAACGGAGAACGGCAGGGTTTAGGGTTTAGGGGTTTAGGGTTTAGGGTTTAGGGTTTAGGGTTTAGGGTTTAGGCTCTTGATAGGCAGGAATGTCTCTTTCTGGTTCAGCAGCATCTTCAGTCGTCGCCGGTGTCCCTTCAATTGTCTCTGTATTCCATATTCCTCGGTGAGAGATATGGTTCACTATTTTCCACCCTTCACCGGCTTTCGGATCGTCGAGATAGAACACCTGCCGAACTAAGGTGGCGAGAGCGAAAGGCTCATCCTCATACCAGTGCGAGTTTGTATCGACTGATAATAGTCCCAGGTCTTCCTTTGTACGCTTGAACCATCTGCACTTGAATAGGAAAACGTTGACATCATTCCCGTAACATAGCTGAACCACGTATACAATAGCCCCGTAATATAGATCATTGTCTTTCCCAATGGCTACCCCACTGTTTTGTGTTCTTCTTCCTTCGTCTCGGGCCAATGAATGGAACTTTACACCGTTCACAAAACATCCGGGATAAATATAGTGTTTAACCGGCTTCCCTGCTAGCAAGTGCTTTGGCCATGACCACCACCCTCAGTGGTTATCAGATTTTTACAGATCAATTATCTGCGAAAAAGGGCAAATTAATATAAGGGTTTACTTTCTACAAACATGAGCGATATGTATTTAAATAATCTCATCCGAGTCGTACGTACGTACCCATTGGAAGAAATAATCAGGAAACTTCTTCTTAACCATTTTCTCAATCCACGCCGAACTCTTGTTTTGATTTAACGCCTGAAGCCTCTCCCTGTATGACATCATGTACGGCTCAACTTCATCACAGTCTCGCAACACTACCCAATGTGCCTCAATAAGTTCTTCCCGTGTTAACGATTCCTTTAATACTCCTCTAAACGGTCGGACGACATTGGTGACGACAGAAAGATTGATGCGGGCACTGCGATCGGAGGCAGTGGGAGGGGGTGGATCTTTGAGGTACCTGTTGCAGTAAGTAACACACTTATGCATTAGGTACGTCTCTGCTATGGAGCCATCCGGGGCCGACCTGTTTTTGACGAATGACTTATACTGTCCAAGCTGTCTACAAAATCAAACGTACACATTACATAAGTACATATAGCTAGCTAGCTAGTATATATATAATCTCCAGTGGAACAAATTAATTAATTAGTTGTACGTACCTTTCTTGAGGATACATCCAAGTGTACTGGACCGGACCAGAAATGAGCACCTGCTCGGGCAGGTGGATCATTAGGTGAATCATGATGTCAAAGAAAGCAGGGGGGAAAATCCTCTCTAGTTTGCAAATGATGTGCACAATTTGTTGTTGCAATTCCACCACATCTGACTTCTTTAATTCTCTGGCGCATAACCTCTGCCACCACCTGCACAATGCCACTATTGGTTCTACGACGTCCCGAGGCAAGTATGGTCGCATTACCACTGGAATCAGACGTTGCAGCATAACGTGATAGTCATGTGTCTTTAGAGCAACAAACTTGTGTTGCACCTCGTCCACTGCTCCAGTTATAGTAGCTGCATACGTAGCCGGATAACGAACGCCCTTAAACCAGTGAAATACAGAACGTCTAAGCGTCGGCTTCATTGTGTAAGGTGCATCTGGCATCTTGTTGTACACTCCTTTCCTATCCCTCCTCAACCACAAGGGACGACGTAGATTCATTGATTCCAAATCTTTGCGCGCTTTGGGAGTATCTTTAGTCTTGAACTTAATACCGAGAATTGTTCCCACCACGCTGTCGCACACATTCTTTTCTATGTGCATCGCGTCCAAGTTTTTCCTCAGCTTCAACTTCTACCAGTAAGGGAGTTCAAAGAATATACTCTTGTGATCCCAATAGCTCAGATCATGTGGAGGAATTGGATTGCATTTCTTTACATCCGCGTCATTGCTCAACACACCAAATTCGAAATAGCTCAACCTCTCTAAAATCTCTTCGCCCGACCAACTACGGTGTTTAGGATTGTTCTCTACCGTACCGTCGAAATGAGCTTCATCCTGTCGCCACGGGTGGTCGTGAGGAAGCCATCTACGGTGACCCAAGTAACACACCTTCCCCGCGTGCCAACTAGAGTTCACGTCGTCCAAACATATAGGACATCCATTATATCCTTTTGTCCTGCAGGCTGCCAACATCCCATAAGCTGGAAAATCGCTGATCGTCCACATTACGGCAGCCCTCATCGTGAACATCGTGTCAGTGAATTTGTCATAAGTTGGGACTCCATTTTCCCACAACAGTTTCAGCTCGTCGATCAAAGGTCTGAGGTAGACATCTAAGCACTTCGATGGAGATTTAGGACCTGGAATTAATACGGTAAGGAAATTAAATTCCTTGTTCATGCACATCCACGGAGGCAAGTTGTACGGCATCAGAATAACTGGCCAAGTGCTGACGGCGGAGCTATTACTTCCCCAAGGATTGAATCCGTCTGTAGATAGGCCGAGTCTAACATTTCTAACCTCTGAAGCAAAATCTCCAAATTCTCTGTCGAAATGTTTGAAACCCTCCCCATCTGCGGCGTGTCGCAGGACATCGTCATCTATTCGCTTTTTTGCGTACCATCGCATCGCCTCTGCTGTCTGTAGAGACATGTACAGGCGCTGCAATCTGGGAATCAAGGGAAAATATCGAACAACTTTCACAGGAATTCTCTTTTTCGAACTCTTCCTATTCAACTGGAATCTGCACTGGCCACATACGGGACAATAGTCCAACTCTTTATCACTACAAGAAAACAGCACTTAGACCACGGAAACACTAATTCTCCGTCGTCCAAGTGAAACTTAGACGACGGAAAAGACTCCGTGGTCCAAGTACCACCTGGACGACGGAGAATACCATCTACGTCCTCCAGGTGACCACTTGGACGACGGAGATGGTATTCTCCGTCGTCCAGGTGACCACCTGGACCTCGGAGTCTTCTCCGTCCTCCAGGTGACCACTTGGACGACGGAGATGGTATTCTCCGTCGTCCAGGTGATTCCCTGGAGGACGGACCGACACGCCGTCGTCCGAGTTCACAAAACGTACTTCCACTTAGACGACGTACCGACACCTCCGTCGTCTAAGTGAAGCATTATATAAGCCCACTGCCGGCCAAACGTACTGATCGAATTCATTCCTAGCTAGCCTCGATCTCTTCATGATCGATTCCATTTGAAGAATAATTGAAGGAGAAGGGAGAAGGAGAAGCTAGCTAGGGAGCTCGATCGAGCTAGGTAGCTAGAAGCTAGCTAGGCCGAGAAGAATCAGGATCGATAAGGCCGGGATCTCCGCTGACACGCTAGTTAGCTTAATTAACGTAAAGATATCGAGAAGGCCAGCAGGTACGTACGTACGCAGTTAAAATTTGCTTAATTAATATGTATTTAGTGAAAACGTACGTACATATATATATACATGCAAGGATGTTAGCTGATGTTAGCTATATATATATATATGTACAGATCGATTAAATTACGTACATACGTACGTAATTGATGGATCGATATGTAGATCGAGTACGTATAATTAAGTGTAAATTAATGGACAAATATATATATATATGTAATAATTAATTAAGTATAATATTTTGTAGCAGTATGGACAAGAGTTGGATGAAGTTGAAGAATAGATGTGATGTCCGGTATATGGATGGAATTAGCGAATTTGTGAATTTTGCGATAGAACATGGTCAGGGAAAGAAACGTTTCAGGTGTCCGTGTCAGAAATGTCTTAATTGTCAGTATGCGGAGGTTAATGTTATGGTGCAACACTTGTACGAAAATGGTATGATGTGGAGTTACACTACATGGAGCGAGCATGGTGAAGCAGTAGAGTTCAGCGCAGCAGACTTCAGCTCAGGGTACAGTTACCATGGTGCCTCATCCAGCGGCAGTGGTGCCGGACCCCCAGCTTGCAACCCAACTGCAGATTTGGTCCATGATGCGTTTCCGGGATGTAGTCATGGCGGACACCAACACCAAGACGGAGGTTACAGTACCACCAATGAGCATGATGACACATTCCCCGCAGCTAGCTTGGCCACTGACACCAGTGAGATGGAAAAGTACAACCGGATGCTACTTGAAGCGCAGACCCCGGTGTTCCCTGGATGTCGAGAGAATGTGTTGCAATATGTGATGGAGCAAATGAAGATAAAAGTGAAGCACAAAATGTCAGTGAGTGCTTTTGACGAAATTCAGGAGCAAATATGTAAGTTGCTTCCTGATGATCACAATCTTCCTAAATCTCATTATAAGGTTAGAAATATCCTGAGCAGCCTCGGCCTAAAGTACAGGATAATTGACGCATGTCCGAATGATTGTGTGCTATTTTACAAAGAGTATAAAGAGTTGGACTATTGTCCCGTATGTGGCCAGTGCAGATTCCAGTTGAATAGGAAGAGTTCGAAAAAGAGAATTCCTGTGAAAGTTGTTCGATATTTTCCCTTGATTCCCAGATTGCAGCGCCTGTACATGTCGCTACACACAGCAGAGGCGATGCGATGGTACGCAGAAAAGCGAATAGATGACGATGTCCTGCGACACGCCGCGGATGGGGAGGGTTTCAAACATTTCGACAGAGAATTTGGAGACTTTGCTTCAGAGGTTAGAAATGTTAGACTCGGCCTATCTACAGACGGATTCAATCCTTGGGGAAGTAATAGCTCCGCCGTCAGCACTTGGCCAGTTATTCTGATGCCGTACAACTTGCCTCCGTGGATGTGCATGAACAAGGAATTTAATTTCCTTACCGTACTAATTCCAGGTCCTAAATCTCCATCGAAGTGCTTAGATGTCTACCTCAGACCTTTGATCGACGAGCTGAAACTGTTGTGGGAAAATGGAGTCCCAACTTATGACAAATTCACTGACACGATGTTCACGATGAGGGCTGCTGTAATGTGGACGATCAGCGATTTTCCAGCTTATGGGATGTTGGCAGCCTGCAGGACAAAAGGATATAATGGATGTCCTATATGTTTGGACGACGTGAACTCTAGTTGGCACGCGGGGAAGGTGTGTTACTTGGGTCACCGTAGATGGCTTCCTCACGACCACCCGTGGCGACAGGATGAAGCTCATTTCGACGGTACGGTAGAGAACAATCCTAAACCCCGTAGTTGGTCGGGCGAAGAGATTTTAGAGAGGTTGAGCTATTTCGACTTTGGTGTGTTGAGCAATGACGCGGATGTAAAGAAATGCAATCCAATTCCTCCACATGATCTGAGCTATTGGGATCACAAGAGTATATTCTTTGAACTCCCTTACTGGTCGAAGTTGAAGCTGAGGAACAACTTGGATGCGATGCACATAGAAAAGAATGTGTGCGACAGCGTGGTGGGAACAATTCTCGGTATTAAGTTCAAGACTAAAGATACTCCCAAAGCGCGCAAAGATTTGGAATCAATGAATCTACGTCGTCCCTTGTGGTTGAGGAGGGATAGGAAATGAGTGTACAACAAGATGCCAGATGCACCTTACACAGTGAAGCCGACGCTTAGACGTTCTGTATTTCACTGGTTTAAGGGCGTTCGTTATCCGGCTACGTATGCAGCTACTATAACTGGAGCAGTGGACGAGGTGCAACACAAGTTTGTTGGTCTAAAGACACATGACTATCACGTTATGCTGCAACGTCTGATTCCAGTGGTAATTCGACCATACTTGCCTCGGGACGTCGTAGAACCAATAGTGGCATTGTGCAGGTGGTGGCAGAGGTTATGCGCCAGAGAATTAAAGAAGTCAGATGTGGTGGAATTGCAACAACAAATTGTGCACATCATTTGCAAACTAGAGAGGATTTTCCCCCCTGCTTTCTTTGACATCATGATTCACCTAATGATCCACCTGCCCGAGCAGGTGCTCATTTCTGGTCCGGTCCAGTACACTTGGATGTATCCTCAAGAAAGGTACATACAACTAATTAATTAATTTGTTCCACTGGAGATTATATATATACTAGCCAGCTAGCTATATGTACTTATGTAATGTGTACGTTTGATTTTGTAGACAGCTTGGACAGTATAAGTCATTCGTCAAAAACAGGTCGGCCCCGGATGGCTCCATAGCAGAGACATACCTAATGCATGAGTGTGTTACTTACTGCAACAGGTACCTCAAAGATCCACCCCCTCCCAGTACTGCCTCCGATCGCAGTGCCCGCATCAATCTTTCTGTCGTCACCAATGTCGTCCGACCGTTTAGAGGAGTATTAAAGGAATCGTTAACACGGGAAGAACTTATTGAGGCACATTGGGTAGTGTTGCGAGACTGTGATGAAGTTGAGCCGTACATGATGTCATACAGGGAGAGGCTTCAGGCGTTAAATCAAAACAAGAGTTCGGCGTGGATTGAGAAAATGGTTAAGAAGAAGTTTCCTGATTATTTCTTCCAATGGGTACGTACGTACGACTCGGTATTAATTATTTAAATACATATTGCTCATGTTTGTAGAAAGTAAACCATTATATTAATTTGGCCTTTTTCGCAGATGATTGATCTGCAAAAATCTGATAACCACGGAGGGTGGTGGTCATGGCCAAAGCACTTGCTAGCAGGGAAGCCGGTTAAACACTATATTTATCCCGGATGTTTTGTGAACGGTGTAAAGTTCCATTCATTGGCCCGAGACGAAGGAAGAAGAACACAAAACAGTGGGGTAGCCGTTGGGAAAGACAATGATCTATATTACGGGGCTATTGTATACGTGGTTCAGCTATGTTACGGGAATGATGTCAACGTTTTCCTATTCAAGTGCAGATGGTTCAAGCGTACAAAGGAAGACCTGGGACTATTATCTGTCGATACAAACACGCACTGGTATGAGGATGAGCCTTTCGCTCTCGCCACCTTAGTTCGGCAGGTGTTCTATCTCGACGATCCGAAAGCCGGTGAAGGGTGGAAAATAGTGAACCATATCTCTCACCGAGGAATATGGAATACAGAGACAATTGAAGGGACACCGGCGACGACTGAAGATGCTGCTGAACCAGAAAGAGACATTCCTGCCTATCAAGAGCCTAATATTTCTATGGTCCGCTCCGATATAATGGACCTGGTTCAAGATGGTGAACGGTTACCCATGCCTGATGGTTGTACAGATCTAACTGAAGATGAGATTATCCATGAGGTAGATGAAGAAGACGAGCAGGAAGAGGACGCGGACGAGGACTCAGGTTATTCGTCGGACGATGTTGAGTACGATGACGAGGATGAGCCATCGACTAACGGGGATGAGGACGATGATGATTATGACGAAGAGTACGGTCATACGACGAGGGAGATTAATTGGTAATTAATTACTGTAATTATTGTAATATATATATATATATATGATCGATGCTGGTTTACGGTAAGAAATTAATCCGAATTATATATCCTGGACAACGGAGAAATTAATTGCAGATTAATTGGCGCCAAATCTCAATCTCATATAAAACCCTAGCTAAATCTTGGACCCTAAATCTAGCAGTTCGGATCGATCGATCATTTATTTAATTATATTTTTGAATCAGAATAATTGAACGCACACACAAATGACTGGGGACGACCTAAACCGTAAACCCTAAGGCCCTAACCCCTGAATTCGGGGTTTTTACACCTGGACGACGGAGATGGTCATTCTCCGTCGTCCAAGTTCACAAACCCTAAACCCTAAGGCCCTAACCCCTGAATTCAGGGTCTATACACCTGGACGACGGAAATGAGACCTGGACGACGGATATGAAGTTATCCGTCGTCCAGGTTCTGACCTGGACGACAGAAACACTCATTTCCGTCGTCCAGGTGCAGATATCGTAATTTTTTCTAAGACAACGACCATCTAGACCTTCTTCCAATGCAAAGTCTTTTCATCAAGACTTTAGAGTAAACAATTCTTGGTGTGTGAGCTTCGACGGTTCGAAAATCGGAGTTACGAAATGCCTAGTATCCACGTTTCCGGTTTGTGAAATTATCGGTTTTGCGGTTGACTGTGCCGATCAAACCCTTCCCGAACTTATTATTTTATGATCCTTTGAAGACAATTATATATTATGTTACGACGAACATATCCAACGGTTGCTTTGTCCAAATTCAATTTCGTTAATACTCTGCTGCAAATGAGCGTCTACTCATGAACACTTAAGTCGTAAAGATTAGTCGATACTTAACATGTTTCAATACGTAAAATTAATCGTCGGTTCAAATTTAACTGTTTATATACACGATGCGTTCATCGATATTGTACGACTATTTCACTCGAATGACAGATCGCTAAATTCCTAGCGAATTATTTTTAAAATTTTTTTTTACGTAATTTGAACCTGGACGACGGAGATGGTCATTTTCCGTCGTCCAGGTGTTCACCTGGACGACGGATAATGACCATCTCCGTCGTCCATGTTCAAAAACCATGGCGGTTCAAATTTATTTTTGTTTATTTTTTTTCATGTAATTTTCACTTGGACGACGGAAACTTACCATCTCCGTCGTCCAAGTCCAAAATTATGGCGGTTCAATTTACCGCTTCCGTTTTCGGCACCGCTTGAATTTTCACTTAGACGACGGATAATGATCATCTCCGTAGTCTAAGTCCAAATTCATGGCGGTTCAAAACGTCCCGCCGATTAATTACGCGCCGATTGAAAATTTTTAAACCACCACCTAGACGACGGAAACACACGAGCAATGTCCGTGGCCCAGGTGCTCACCTGGACGACGGAAACACTAAGTCTCCGTCGTCCAGGTGAGCACCTGGGCCACGGACATTGCTACCATTATCCGTGGCCCAGGTGTTCACCTGGACGACGGAGACTTTGTGTTTCCGTCGTCCAGGTGAACACCTGGGCCACGGATAATTTCCGAGGTCCAAGTTCACTTGGACGACGGAAACACTAAGTCTCCGTCGTCCAGGTTCTTGGACGACAGCACTTGGAGCACGGACCTTGGACGACGGAGTGTCCGTCGTCCAAGTACTTAGACGACGGAAAACTGCACTTAGACGACGGAAATGGTCCGTGGTCTAAGTGCAGTTTTCTTGTAGTGTATACTCTTTGTAAAATAGCACACAATCATTCGGACATGCGTCAATTATCCTGTACTTTAGGCCGAGGCTGCTCAGGATATTTCTAACCTTATAATGAGATTTAGGAAGATTGTGATCATCAGGAAGCAACTTACATATTTGCTCCTGAATTTCGTCAAAAGCACTCACTGACATTTTGTGCTTCACTTTTATCTTCATTTGCTCCATCACATATTGCAACACATTCTCTCGACATCCAGGGAACACCGGGGTCTGCACTTCAAGTAGTATCCGGTTGTACTTTTCCATCTCACTGGTGTCAGTGGCCAAGCTAGCTGCGGGGAATATGTCATCATGCTCATAAGTGGTACTGTAACCTCCGTCTTGGTGTTGGTGTCCACCATGACTACATCCCGGAAACGCATCATGGACCAAATCTGCAATTGGGTTGCAAGCTGGGGGTCCGGCACCACTGCCGCTGGATGAGGCACCATGGTAACTGTACCCTGAGCTGAAGTCTGCTGCGCTGAACTCTACTGCTTCACCATGCTCGCTCCATGTAGTGTAACTCCACATCATACCATTTTCGTACAGGTGTTGCACCATAACATTAACCTCCGCATACTGACAATTAAGACATTTCCGACACGGACACCTGAAACGTTTCTTTCCCTGACCATGTTCTATCGCAAAATTCACAAATTCGCTAATTCCATCCATATACCGGACATCACATCTATTCTTCAACTTCATCCAACTCTTGTCCATACTGCTACAAAATATTATAATTAATTATTTATTACATATATATATATTTGTCAATTAATTTACGCTTAATTATACGTACGTACTCGATCTACATCGATCCATCAATTACATACGTACGTAATTTAATCGTTCTGTACATATATATATATATAGCTAACATCAGCTAACATTCTTGCATGTATATATGTACGTACGTTTTCACTAAATATATATTAATTAATTAATTAAGCAAATTTTAACTGCGTACGTATACGTACGTACCTGCTGGCCTTCTCGATATCTGTACGTTAATTAAGCTAACTAGCTAGTCAGCGGAGATTCCTTATCGATCCTGATTCTTCTCGGCCTACCTAGCTCGCTTCTAGCTAGCTAGCTCCCTAGCTTCTCCTTCTCCCTTCTCCTTCAATTCTTCTTCAAATGGAATGAATAGATCGAGGCCAGGAATGAATTCGATCAGCTTATATAATGCTTCACTTAGACGACGGAGGTGTCGGTACGTCGTCTAAGTGGAAGCACGTTTCGTATACTCGGACGACGGCGTGTCGGTCCGTTGTCCAGGTAATCACCTGGACGACGGAGAATACCATCTCCGTCGTCCAGGTGATCACCTGGAGGACGGAGAAGACTCCGAGGTCCAGGTGATCACCTGAACGACGGAAAATACAATCTCCGTCGTCCAGGTGACCACCTGGAGGACGGAGAAGACTCCGTGGTCCAGCTGACCACCTGGACGACGGAGATGGTATTCTCCGTCGTCCAGGTGGTACTTGGACGACGGAGTCATTTCCGTCGTCCAGGTGTCAGTTGGACCACGGAACAATTATGTTTCCGTGGTCTAAGTGATGTTTTCTTGTAGTGTTAGGAAAGAAGTTTTTACATCCATTTGATGTACCTCAAGATTTCGCAAGGCAGCAATGACAAGTATCATTCTAATGGAAGTTATTCTCGTCATTGGAGAGTAAGTGTCAAAATAATCCAGGCCCTCCTTTTGTCTATAGCCTTTAATCACAAGCCTTGCCTTGTATTTATCTATTGACCCATCTGTCTTTATTTTCTTCTTGAAAATCCACTTGGAACCCAAAGGTTTACAACCTGGTGGAAGATCAACCAGTTCCCAAGTGTGATTCTGCATAATAGAATCAATTTCATTTTTGATAGCTTCTTTCCACATAGGACCATCTGTGGAATTCACAGCCTCTTTAAAGGTTTTAGGTTTACCTTCAAGCATGTACGTCATAAAATCTGAACCAAAAGACTTTTCAGTCCTTGCTCTCTTACTTCGTCTAGGTTCTGCCTCAGACTCAGTTGCTTGGTCCTGGCCATCGTCTGTAGTGGCCTCATATGTCCGTTTAGAAGAACTAACTTCTCTTATGGACTTGCATGGAAATATCGTTTCAAAGAAACATGCATTCCTTGATTCCATTGTTGTATTTTCATGTATATCCGGGATTTTTGATTTATGCACTTGGAACCAATAAGCGGAACTATTCTCTGCATACCCAATGAAAATACAATCAACTGGTTTTGGCCCATTTTTAACCTTTTTAGGTTTATGTACTTGTACCTTGGGCCAAACATCCTCATACTCGCAAGTAATTATAGGATGGTTTTCTTCCTTTCCATAATTCATATGGAGTTTTCTCTTCTTTCTTTTTGGGTATCTTATTTAAAAGATAATTAACCGATAAGATGGCATCTCCCCACATGCTTGGTGGCAAACCAGAACTTAACAGCATTGCATTCATCATATCCTTTAAGGTACGATTTTTCCGTTCAGCCACACCATTTGATTGTGGAGAATGCGGTGTTGTTGTTTCATGTATAATCTCATGCTGAGCACAGAAGTCAACAAATGGTGATTCATACTCACCTCCCCGGTCACTTCTTATGACCTTTATGGTTTTATTGAGTTGATTCTCAACCTCATTCTTATAGAGAACAAATTTCTCTATAGCTTCATCTTTGCTTTTCATGAGGTACACATAGCAATATTTCGTGCTATCATCAATAAAAGTGATAAAATACTTATTGCCACTTTTAGTTTGAGTTGCCTTTAAATCACATATGTCACTATGGATTAAATCAAGGGGTTCATTATTTCTTTCTATACTCTTGAAAGATGTTTTTGTTAGTTTTGCCTCAACACAAGTTTCACACTTTTGTTTATGATCAATTTGGAATGTTGGTAAGTGCTCCATGTTAATTAGTCTTCGCAAAGTATCATAATTAACATGTCCGAGTCTACCATGCTATAAATTGGAAGACTCAAGCATATAAGTGGAAGAGCTAGCTTCATTCATTTTCTTGACTATAGTCATTACATTCAGTTTGAACATACCACCACTCATATAGCCCTTACCCACATACATTCAACTCTTAGATAAAACAACTTTGTCAGACTCAAACACTAGGCGAAACCCATGACTGTTCATCAGAGAGCTAGACACCAGGTTCTTGCGGATCTCAGGAACATACAGAACATTATTCAGAGTAAGCTCATTTCCAGAGTTCATCTTCAGCACGACCTTTCCTTCACCCTTGATCTCAGAAGTAGCAGAGTTCCCCACGTACATTATCTCACCATCCTCAGATGCCTTGAAAGTAGAGAACATCTTCTTGTCAGCACAGACATGGCGAGTGGCACCAGTGTCAATCCACACTCCTTTGGGTTTGAGCCCACCATGTTTACCTCAGATACCACAGCACAGAGATTGATATCAGACACATCCTTAGTGACTTCTTCAAACAAGTTGGTTTCCTTATTCTTCTTTTTCTTGGCCAGCTTACACTCGAAGGATTTGTGACCAGTCTTGTCACAATTGTAGCACTTGCCTTCAAACTGAGGCTTCTTGCTAATGCTTCCCTTTGGTCCCAATCTTGACCTTTGATTCTTGTTCTTCTTGGTCTTTGAGCTTTGACCATACTCCGCCACATTAGTCTTGGTGGAGTAGCTGTTGTTGACCCAGCTCTTCTTTTCAGATCCTCGATTATCTTCTTCAATGCGAAGCCTAACAATCAGATCATCCATGCTCATTTCCTTTCGCTTGTGCTTCAAGTAGTTCTTGTAGTCCCTCCATGCAGGTGGTAATTTTTCAATGACACATGCAACTTGGAAGTTTTCTCCTAGAAGCATCCCTTCAGCGTGAATCTCATGCAAGATCAATTGAATCTCTTGGACTTGGTGACCACAGTCTTGTTGTCCACCATCTTATAGTCAAGGAAGCGGCCCACAATGAATTTCTTGGGCCGACATCCTCAGTCTTATACTTCTTTTCCAGAGACTCCCATAGCTCCTTGGCGGTCCCCATGTTAAGATAAACATTGCATAGGGCATCCGACAAGCCATTCATGATGTAGCCCTTGCATAGATAGTCAGAGTTATGCCATGCATTCACAGCCGTAACTGTTTGCTTATCAGGTTGCTCATCATCATTCTCGTCGAACGAAGGAGCATTCTCAGTCAAGAACCTTGCAAGATTCAGTGTGGTCAGGTAGAACAGCATCTTCTGTTGCCACCTCTTGAAATTTTGCCCATTGAACTTCTCAGGTATTTCTCCATGAGAAACTGAGACAGGTACACTTGGAGCATGCACAGCAGGCATCGGGTTCGAATTCTTGGGTCCATCCACAGATTGGGCCGACATTTTCTACAAAGTAACAAAATGTTTAGGCAACGGATTAATTCAATATCACTATAAAAGTTCTTAAGATTGTAGGAAAAGTAAGTGATATTAAATTAAATATAATAAACAAAATACTAATTAAATAATTAGTAAATTACAAACACATGAACGAAGAACAAATTCTGGGTAAGAATATGAACTAAGTTGAGTCACGTGTATCATACGCTTTCCTTAAGAACTTTTACGCCGCCCGCAGGCTTGTATGGCGTTGTTCTCCCAGGATAAAACAACTTCAAAGTTTTGTACTGCATCACAGGAACTTCTCTTCGAACTGAAGAATATCTTTCTCTATCACCGGATTTTGCTCTGAGTTGAGAGAGGGAGAGAAGTGATCAGAAGATGAGATTGCTTCTGATGGGATGAAGAATGAGGGTGTGGAATGCCTCTATTTATACACGTTGGGAATGGGTTGATCATCATTGCTTGAAACCAAAAAGTTGTGAGTTACACACCATTTAACCAAGCAACTTTAATCCGGCCACTAATGAGTGAAAAACCCACCATAAACCGGCCACTAATGAGTGAAAACCCACCATAAACCGGCCAATAATAGTGTGTAACCGGAGAAGTTGAAAGGTCTCGAGGAATGCAAAAAATCTTTCCTGAGTGCAAAAGGAAACTCGTGCGGCCTGGCCCAAACCAAAATTCGTGTCCGCAAGACGTGGGCGCACACAAGTCCATACCGCATACTCATTTCATCCAAGATTTGCATCCCCCTACGCGCGAGAGAGAAAGCCTCTCTAATCACTTACTCAAGGGATATTAGGATGCAATCATATATAAAGACTTCCACATTTCTAATTTCTCTCATGTGGGATCACATTCCTTCCTTTTGTTTCAAGTAGCCATCTTTGAGTGACAATTTCTCATTCACCCCTTAACCAATTTAAAAAAATGAATACATAATCTTTATGTACTCTTGTAGGAGAATACAAATCTATGTTTCCCTCATATCAAAATTAAGTGCAACACACTTAATTATTTTGTTTAAATTGTCACTTTAAAATGGTGGAAAACCACCATTTTCCAACGGTTCTAGTAGTTTTTACTAGAAATGTTGTGATCACAATGAAGATAGTACTGAATTTCACATTTTTCGCTTTGTTGTTGCAGATAGTTTCGTAGCTGGTGCTGCTGCTGGTGTTGTTGTTGAAGCCGCTTTATACCCAATTGACACTATTAAAACTCGATTACAGGTATATCAACATTCTGGCTGTAGAGATGTGTTTGGTTCTATGGTTATGATATATTAGGTGTCTTGTTTTTCATACATTTTAAAATAGTTGAATTGCTTGTTTTCCCTTGCCTAGTTCCTTCCCTGAAAGTGCACTATTGTTGTTTTTCCATAATGTGTCTACCATTAGTTTATGTACGTCTTCGTGCTGCATAAAACTTGATAGTTCTTTAAGTTTGTTCATTCTCTTTCTCATGTGTCTACTTTTAGGTTGCCCATGCTGGAGGGAAAATTATCTTAAAGAGTCTATATTCGGGATTGGCTGGAAACCTTGCTGGTGCCTTACCGTAAGTACCTTAAGGGGTCTAGATTAAAGCTTGCTGCTTTATTTGGTGCTCTTCTGTTATGAATATCTTTGGGTACAAAGCATCTGAGACTATGAAGTAGTAACCCAAGAAAGCTTTAGATGAATTAATATATATATCAAGTTCTGCAACAGTGAATTCATTTCAGGTGCATTCGTCCTTGGTTCTTTTTTGTTTCTTTTCTTGATTAATTTTTCGTAATTTTCCTCCAATAACCAAAAGTGACCTGGTTCAGTATACTTCACTTTTATTTTCCGACTCTAAACATGGTTTATGATGATTGAGGTATAGTACACAACAAGTTCTCGGGTTTGACTGTTTGCTTGAGACCCTTTCTCAATCCTCTGAAATCTGGACAATAGAAGAAGCAACATTTTTTTTAACAAAAGACAAGAATAGCAGTTGAAATGAAAATGAGTAGACGCAAATTTGTGCACTTGTTTTTGATGATTTATGTTCTCAGTTTTAGTATGATGTTTGAAGTATCCCATGCAAACAAGCATCTGAGGGCGGGAAGAAAATGTAGATCATGTAACAACGATAAATAAGTGTCTTGTTCTATTGGAAGACCACATAATTTATAGTTTGGAACACTTCTGTATTGGAGAAGTGCAGATTTATTTATCAAAGCTCGTTGAAATGCTGAAGTTCTCTCATTGAGAGTCATGTAGTTGACAGACTTTCTTTTCCTCACAGGGGTTCTGCCATATTTGTTGGTGTATATATGAACCTACAAAGCAAAAGCTGCTGATGTCACTACCAGAAAGTCTCAGTGCTTTAGCTCATTTGGTATGTTACTTTATTTTCCATGTAGAATTGTCTAATTCATGTTCTAGGAAAGAACTGCTATAGTAAAAATCTCTATTTGGTACCTGAAATGCAGCCTAATGCACATTTTGATTACTCGAATAGTGGCACCTGAAATAGTGCTCAGTTCCCAATATAGTACCTCCGTCCAATTCCTACGGTGCTCCTACATGGCCAATTTTTTATAATGATAGCTTTGCCGTAAATTATTTCCAAGGTTAAAAGTCTTAAGTTGCCACTGTAGGAGACATGATCCCCGCCTGTCCTGAATTAGCCGAATAGGTGCTAGTAGATGCTTTCATGTTTGAATCCTAGGTCTGTTTGTTCAGAGCATGCTTTTAGTGGTATTGTCTGTTTAGTTTCTGCTCAATGGATTTCTTCTCCATCATCTTTATAAATCTCCTTCCATAGTCATATTTTCTATGAGTTTATATAATTATAGTCATAAAATAAATAGTTACGGGTCAAGTACACTTATGGTTCTGGTACTTGTAGAGAATAACTTTCTCCTGTCACTTAATAGCACTTGTCGTGTAATAGTGATGGGCGATGGTGATAGTCACATATTTTATGTGTCTATTTAGTATTTAATTTGCTTTCTATGTTTAGTTTATTGTTATTAATCGAGTGAATTAATTACGTTAATTTGATTTTAGATGTTTTGAAGATTAATGAAGTAAGGAGATTAAATAATACAATTTGAGAGTTATTGTGGAAGATGAAGACTTACGAAGTGAAGAAATCCTATTTTGAGAAGAATACAAAGTGCAGCACGTGCTTTGTTTTTAGCTAGGTTAATTAGCTTGGCGGAGGGAGATATATAAAGTCCTTGGCAAGCACGTGATGAAAAAGTGCACATGGGTTTTACTAGTTTAATTAAACTAGTTAAATGATATATATTTATATATTTGCTGCTTGGCGAGGAGGAGCTTGGCGAGCTGCTTGGAGTTGCTGTTTGAAGAGGAGTTGGACTTTGGGAAGAACTCCATTTTGAGTTGGATTGCTGGCACGTGGGCTAGCTAGGAATTGACCTAGCTATATTATATATATAGCTAGCTAAAGAAGAAACAGGACGTGTAGAAGAGATTAAGAGAAAAAGACAAAAAAAAGGAGGAGAAAAGAAGAATAAAGAAAGAAGAAGAAGTTGAAGAGAAAAAGAAGAGCCGTATTGCAAGCCTGCGATCCCGACGGGGATCAAGAGTTTATTTCTTCTCCTTCTTAGTTCATATTTTATGAATACTTCAATGTTATTATCTAAGACTATGAGTAGCTAAATTTTCTTTGTTAGAGGCTGATTGAAGCCCTAGATATGCTGACGATTTTAAACCCCTTTTGATCTATTAATTATTTGGATGAGTTTTGTTTCACTGTTTTCTCACCGTATGATTTCTATGTTCATGTTTCTTTGAGTGCACGCTTAGATGCATGGCTTAGGATCTATAGTCTTGATTATGTATATGACCACCTTATCATTACATATTCTCTAGAGACAAACATGAATTTGTGTGAAACAAGTCTTAGTGATGTAAGGGTGACCACCTTATCAACCCTGGAAGCTTTGTTATTTTTCAAACATTCTTAGAACGTAATGACTTCAGTTCTCTAGGCTTACATCACCACATGTATAAGTCGGTTAAGTGAGGATCGAGATCGAGCGGATTGTTTCTCCCTCTTTCATGCCAAGTAAGAGAGTACAAGATGACTTAACCAGAGCTCTTGTGTGGGGAGTATTCATCCAGAGATCGAATCTGCCACACTTCAGAGGAACGCCTTCTGAAGACCCCCAGGACCACCTCAATGAGTTTACAACATTAGGCAGAATCCAGAGATCGACTAATGTGGAAGAGGATACTGTGAAACTCCACTTGTTTTCGTTCTCTTTGAAGGAGCAAGTAAAAGCATGGTATAATTCTTTAGCTCCTCTATCTATGGACACATGGGAGAAGATGTGCTTTGCATTTATGAAAGAGTTCTACTCTGCTTCTCGCACCAAGAATTTGAAGAAGCAAATTAGCACATTCAGGCAGAAAGACAGTGATGAATTACATGAAACATGGAGCCAGTTTAAGAGTCTTATTTGACAATGCTCTCATCATAAGTTTGACCTTAACACTCAAATAGAGTTCTTCTATGAAGGACTTGATTTTTTTAACAAGTCAAAGCTTGATTCAGCTTGTAGGGGAAATTGGTGGAATATGACTGGAGCTGAAGCTAAGGAAGTTGTTGAGAATCAAGCTAAAAATTCAAGGCAATTTCAGTCAAGGGATAGATCCATGGGAGCAAGTAGAACATCTCTTAATGCAGTTGCAATCGATGGAGCCATGGAAAAAAGATTAAGCTCTATAGAGAATGATATTGCTCTGATTGTGAGTAGTCTGAAAGTGAGCAAAAAGACAACAGTTGCTCCAGCTCAGGTTGTGTGCACTTTATGTTCAGCTACAAGCCATCTAGCAGAAGATTGTCCCAAGTTCAGAACAGATGAAGAGGTTGATCAAGAGAAATAAGCAAATTACTTCCAAAGACAACCCAACACATATGGAGGAAATAGAGACCTATTGAGCTATAAGAGCAACAATGCGCTCAATCCTCCTATTGTTCCACCAAGTTTTCAACAGAGACAACCTACAGGAGATGGACATCAGTTTGGCCAAAGGCGTATGCCTCAGCAACAATAAGCTCAAACTCAAACATCATCAGGACACTCTACCTTGGAAGCCATGATGCAACAAATGATGTTTGACAACAAGAAGGAACGAGAGGAGAGTAGTGCTTTTCGCCAAGATATCAAAGTTACAACTCTGCAGCAAGGGAAGACAATTGACTTGCTGGAGCGACAAGTGAGCCAAATTCAGCAAACACTTGCTCAAGTCAAGGAAGGAAGTCTTCCTATCAACACTCTTCCCAATCTCAATACAAAATATGAAGCTCATGCAATGACCTTGAAGAGTGGGAAGGTGTTGGAAGAACTTCCCAAGTCAACAAAGAGAAAGTGGGAGGAGTCCGTGCTTGAACAACTAATCCCTTACAAGTCGTTGGACAAGCCGTTAGAAGATTCTGCAGGAACCCCAATTCGAGCCGTCGAAAATGCACCTGAAACAGAAAAACTGACAAATCAAAAATCAGGTTAGGTATCCTCTACTCCTTCTCCTTTTGTTATTCCTAATTTACCTTTTCCTAGCAGGTTGAAGAAGCAGGTGAAGGTTGAAAAAGAGAAGGAGATCTTGGATGTGTTCAGAAAGGTAGGAGTAAACTTCCCCTTGTTGGATGTGATCAAGCAGATACCACAGTATGCAAAGTTTCTGAAAGATTTGTGCACAACAAAGAGAAAATTCTATGGAACTGAGACTGTGGCTTTGGGAGAGAGAGTATCTATAGTGCTTCAAAGAAAGCTTCCACCTAAGTTGGATGATCCAGGACGTTTTACGATCCCATGTACCATTGGTGATCACAGGTTTGCGGGTGCTTTACTTGATTTAGATGCTTCCATTAATTTAATGTCATACACTGCTTATAATAGGTTAAGAATGGGAGAACTTATTCCCACAGGTGTCACCATTAAACTTGCTGATCGGTCTAACTGTTATCCTCGAGGTATTATTGAGGATGTTTTGGTGCAGGTGGGAGATTTGATATTCCCAGCCGATTTCTTTGTGTTGGAGATGGAGCATGAGCCAATACCATCAGAAATACCATTAATTCTTGGAACACCGTTCTTGAGAACAACGCGTACAAAGATAAATTGTTTTGATGGATAATTGAGTATGGAAGTAGCTGAGGAGAAAATCCACTTCAATATTTATGAAGTTCTCAAACATCCAAATAGTGATGATGCTTATACATGTTGTTCAATTGACACTTTTGAGAGTTTTGTGCAGGAATTCTTTCAATATTCATTGGAGGAGGATCCTTTGAGAAAGGTCATAGAGGTATCCGGGAAAGAAGACATTCCAGGTCTGGAGCTTAGCGATCTTGTCAAGAAGTTTGGCAAGGGAGGACTGGAGCTTGGTGAGGAGAAGAAATGCCGACCTGTCGAATTTGAACCTATCTTTGAGATAGCTTCGGGTGAGGATCTTAAAATGGAAGAGGAGTATTATGCTATGGAAGAAGCACTTAAATCCCTGCCAAGTATGAAAGGTAAATATTCTAAACCCATTTCTCTTCCGATTTCAGATGACGTTCTGAAAGGACCCAACCCCGATTTAGCTCTCTAAACAGGAATCAAACCCTTTCGAAAACACGAACCAACAAAACCCGTAGAAATTTTGGCAGAGTTTCGTTACTAACGTGGAATTACCATTACCTGCACGCGGAAAATACACTTCATCCTATGCCACAAAAATCAAACCGTGGGCACCAATCCCATCCGGATTTCTCAATATATCAACAATGACGAAAGTAGTAAATATAACTATACGTACTTTATAGAAATCCGTGGAAAATCGTATAAGAATATACAACAGAATACTCAGAGCGACCTCTAATGTATAATCATATAAGTATACCACAGTAGGTAGAACAATAAACTTACTGGAAGAAACAAGGTAGCTCGAGCACTATGCCTCCGACCACGACGTGCGACACCAGAGCCAGAATTGCAAACTGGGCACGGAAACCGAAAAGCCCAGGGGAAAGACATGAAAACTGTTAGAGTGAGTGGACGAAAATAAATGTCTTTCACCACGTAATATATGTTATAAAAACATATGTGAGTCGAAAGTATAAATAATCAAATGGTACACGAGGGAGACTCTAACTCCTCACACGTCTGAGTACACGAGGGAGACTCTAACTCCTCACGCATACGGAGCATGCATAAAATCTCACTGGGTCACTTGTGGACACATCCGTGCTAGTACAGTCAGAATCAAGGGGTCCCTAGCCCGCACGTGACTCTAGCCAGAAAGGGCCTCAGGTCAAAGGTCTGCCTCCCCCCGGTAAAGGCCTCGGGTCAGGAGTCACAGCCTCCCCTGGTAAACATCCTCGGGGATCAGCTGGGATGCGGGTGTATCGATACAACAACATATATAAGGATTGTACTCTATGTAAATCAAATCATAAATAGTTTAATACAAATGCATGAAACAATATATAAGTGTATATATACGTAATATATATACTGGTATAGACATAATCGTATAACACATGCTCATGTAAATCGAAATCTCATATGCATGCTCAAGTTCGTAAAACGTGTATAAAGACTCGCAAACAATCCGTGAAAAGAAATGTCCACTCACAGATTAGCGTAACGCAGTTCGCGTTAACCCGTGATTCGACGGAAAGTCCCTCGCCAAAAGAACGATCACGAACCCCTGAATAATCACAAAATCCATTTCTCAAAATCATAACTCGACAATTCAAATCAAATCACGAGAAACCACCGTTCTCGGAAACACGTAATCCGATTACGACAAACTGTCGGAAATCCGGAAATCACACCTCAATACCTCGCTGTAAGTTCGAATGCTCAATTCGAAAAATGAACCTCCCCACTGCGATCGGGGCACGATTTCGAGTGAAATGACATGCATCTTGTCGAAAACCCCAAAAGTCAAACTGTTGACCGCCGTTGACCACCGCCCACGGCGGCGCCGCCACCAAATTGAAATTTTCCTGGCAGAGCAACCACCACTCCATGCAAAATCACCCACTGAGCAACTTTGTCAACTACAACAAATGCCAATTCAATCTCTAACTAGCTCAATTTCATGCAAAACCGAATTGTTCCCAAAATTTCAAATCCAAAATTCTCCATGTACAAGATGAATTGGAACACCAAACTTACATGGTAGCTTCATGGTGATGAGGGCTACAAAGCCCACTCCAAATTGTAGCTCGAATCAGTCTAAATCAATGAACCCGAATTCACTCAAAACTTCCTCAATTTTGGCCAGAAATTCCTCCTCCTCCGGCGAGCCTTGCCGTGAAAGGAGGCCGGAGTTAGGATGGGGGTATCCATACGAGTTGAACGGGACCAGAAGGAAGCTCGGAGGTGGCCGGAATCAACATCACCGCCGTGGAGCACGCCGTTCGCCGTCGGTCTTCTCTCACACCACCGAGTTGACTCGATCAACTCCCAATCTGGAAATGTTTGACTTGCCCAAACAGGTAACTACTATATATAGTCCTTCCAAAAATAGAAACTTTTAAACACCATTTTCGATAAACTTCAAATATCCATAACTTTCTCGTCGTAATTCTGATTTCGATAATTCTCGCGGCAACAAACTCGACTCAACGTATTCTTCAATTATCACCCGAAGTCAAACACATCGACCAAACTAATAAAAAGTCAACTGTTCAACCCAAACACATATTTAAACCGACTAAATAATCAACAATCGAAAATATTCACAACTTAATCTTCGTAACTCGGAATAATGCTCCGGAAGTTCTCACAAGCTCAAAATTAAATGCTCAACAACTTCCGTGAAGAAACCAAAACCAAATTCTCGTCCGGTAATTTAGTCGTTAAGAAGGTCGCCATTATAAACTCGATTATATCGAAACTTCAAATATTCATAACTTATTCCTCGGTCGTCCAAATAACGATTCGAAACCGCCCACGAACTCGAAATCACACATACAATGACTCTCGAGAAGAGACTCAGCTTCAATTCTTGGCCAATGATTAAGTCGTTAACAAGCCTGGCGATTCAATCATCAGTCGGAAATCTGCGATTACGCAGTAACTCACGAATCAAGCTGATTATACTTCTGATTCTGTTTTGGGTCGTCACACGTTCTTGTTCCATCTATACAGGTGGCACCCACTTTAGAGTTGAAACTTCTACCCGAGCATTTGAAGTATGCTTTTTTAGGGGAGGATGATACACTTCCAGTCATCATCTCTTCTAAGCTCTCAACGTTACAAGAGGAGAAGTTGTTGAATATACTTAGGGAGTACAAGGCCTCCATTAGATGGACAGTAGCCGATATCAAGGGCATCTGCCAACATTGTGTACCCACAGGATCTATCTAGAGAAGGGAGCTAAGCCAACAAGGGAAGCTCAACGTCGTCTTAATCCTCCCATGATGGATGTTGTCAAGAAAGAAGTCATTAAGCTTCGTGATGCAGGTAATATTTATGCTATTTCTGACAGCAAATGGATTAGTCCTGTGCAGGTGGTGCCCAAACGTTCAGGAATCACAGTGGTAAAGAATGATGAGAACATGTTGGTGCCTCAAAGAGTCCAAATGGGATGGAGAGTGTGTATTGACTACCGCAAGCTCAATGCCACCACAAGAAAAGATCACTTTCCGCTCTCATTCATTGATCAGATGTTGGAAAGGTTGGCAGGTCATGCATATTACTGTTTCTTAGATGGTTATTCAGAATACAACCAGATAGCCATACATAAGGATGATCAGGAGAATACCACCTTCACATGTCCCTATAGCACTTTTGTTTATAGGAGGATGCCATTTGTCTTATGCAGCAATGCACCAGCGACATTCCAGAGATGTATGATGAGTATTTTTTCTGACATGGTTGAAAAGATCATTGAGGTATTTATGGATGACTTCTCTGTTTTTGGTGATTCTTTTGATATATGTCTTCATAATCTAGCTATGGTTTTAGAGCGCCGTGTAGAAACTAACATTGTGTTTAACTGGGAAAAATGTCATTTTATGGTGGAGCAGAGTATAATTTTGGGACATGTTATTTCAGCTAGGGGTATAGAAGTAGACAAAGCTAAAGTTGATATTGTGCGGACCTTACCACCTCCTTCTACTGTGAAGGAGGTGAGATCTTTTCTTGGCCATGCAGGTTTCT
This sequence comes from Geum urbanum, assembly GCA_946800695.1. Classification (NCBI taxonomy): domain Eukaryota; kingdom Viridiplantae; phylum Streptophyta; class Magnoliopsida; order Rosales; family Rosaceae; genus Geum; species Geum urbanum. The sequence continues at coordinate 21,147,110 of OX327002.1, forward strand.
ATCGCAGGTTTATCAAGGATTTTTCCAAGATAGCCCGACCATTGTGTGCATTGCTGCATAGAGACATAGCTTTCAACTTCACCGATGAGTGCTTGCAAGCATTCAATAAGCTCAAGAAGTTTCTCACTACAGCTCCCATCATTCAAGCACCGGATTGGAGTCTACCATTTGAGCTCATGTGTGATGCTTCAGACTATGTTGTTGGCGCTGTTCTTGGCCAACGACCACCAAGACTTCCACATGTCATCTATTATGCCTCCCGTACTTTAAATGATGCACAGTTGAATTACTCAACTACAGAAAAGGAGCTATTAGCAGTGGTTTTTTCTCTTGAAAAGTTTAGATCTTACTTGTTAGGAACTAAAGTTATCATATTTACTGACCATGCTGCTTTGAGATATTTGATGACTAAACAGGATGTCAAGCCCAGGTTGATTCAATGGATGCTCTTACTTCAAAAGTTTGATATTGAGATCAAAGACAAGAAGGGAACTGAAAACGTGGTGGCAGACCATTTGAGTAGACTCACCCATAGGTCTACAACCGAAGAGGACACTCTTCCTCTCAGGGATAGTTTTCCAGATGAACAACTCTTTGTTGTTCAAGCTGTGGAGCCCTGGTATGCTGATATTGTAACTACAAGGTAAGTAGATATATTCCACCAGACTTCACCAGAGCGCAGAAGGACAAACTTGTCAAGGAAGCTAAGTACTATGTGTGGGATGAGCCATATTTGTGGAAACATTGTCCAGACTTGCTGATAAGAAGGTGTGTGCCTGAAACTGAATTTCATTCCATTTTATCTTTTTGTCACTCACATGTAGCAGGAGGCCATTTTGCTGGAAAGAAGACTGCGATGAAAGTACTTGAGAGTGGATTCTTCTGGCCAACACTGTTTGGTGATGCACATAAGTTTCATAAATCATGTGCTAGATGCCAACTGACAGGTAACTTAGGTCCTAAGGATCAAATGCCCCAACACCCAATTTTAGTGGTTGAGATTTTTGATGTGTGGGGTATTGACTTTATGGGTCCTTTTCCTAGCTCTTTTCAGAATAATTACATTCTAGTTCCAACTGATTATGTTTCAAAGTGGGTGGAGGCAGTGGCCACTCGTACTAACGATGCCATTGTTGTTTTGAAGTTCTTAAAATCACTTTTTGTGAGATTTGGCACTCCCATGTACATATTAAGAGAGGGTGGTTCTCACTTTTGCAACAAGTCATTTGCAGCGTTGCTCAAGAAGTTTCATGTGCATCATAAGGTGGCAACACCTTATCACCCTCAGACGAGCGGGCAAGTAGAAGTATCTAACCGGCAGATCAAGCAAATTCTGGATAAGGCTGTCGGACCAGCAAGGAAGGATTGGAGCCAACGCTTGGATGAAGCGTTGTGGGCTTATAGAACAGCTTTCAAAACACCGATTGGACTGTCTCCCTATCGGATGGTTTATGGAAAAGGCTGCCGGAGCTTGAACACAAGGCATATTGGGCAGTGAAACGATTCAATTTTGATATTGATGATGCCGGTGTTCATAGGAAGTTACAACTGAATGAGCTTGCTGAGATTCGAAATAATGCCCATGAATTTAGCCGCATTTACAAGGAGAAGACAAAAATGTTTCATGATAAGATGATCAAGGAAAAAAAATTTGTCAATGGGCAAAAAATGTTGTTATTCAACTCGCGGCTGAAGTTGTTTCCAGGTAAGCTTCGGTCCAGATGGACTGGTCCTTATGTTGTCCGTAATGTGTTTGCTCATGGTGCAGTTGAAGTTCTGAATCCAAGAGACGGCAGCACATTTAAGGTAAACGGACATAGACTCAAGCCATTTTATGAGCCGTCTCAAGTACGAGACGTTTTGAGATTCCTCTTCAAGATCCCACACCAGAGGATTGAAATTGGTGTGCACTGTCTGGCTGAAGACGATAAACTTAGCGCTACTTGGGAGGCAACCCATGTTGATGGAGAAGTGTGGAAAACCATATTTGAAATTCTTGACTCTCTGTCTTTCTCCTTTGCTTTATTTTTCTCCATGTTTAATGTGATTTATGATGTGTTATGTGTCTCATTCCATGCTTGTTTGATGTATTATATTCTTTAGTTTTTTTTTAAATTGAGGATAATATAAATTTCAAGTGTGGGGTAGGGTTTATATCATATCATTAGCGTCTATGTATAAATTTTTCGTTATTTCGGTTCTGTGAAGTATGCTGTTTTGTGTAATTTATTTGATATAGCTAGACGTCTCGCAAATTTCTGAAATTTTGAGAGAATATTTTTAAATGTGTCTAGTTTATTATATTACAATTTCAGCTCATTCCAATGTGTGATTAATTCTGTAAAATTCTTGTGAGTGGGATGAGTCTAGCGAGCCTTGTTTTTCGGTTCTGTGAAGTATGCTGTTTTGTGTCATTTATTTTCTATAGCTAGGGGTCTCGTAAATTTCTGAAATTTTGTGAGAATGGTTTTACATGTGTCTAGTTTATGATCTTAAAAGTTCAGCTCATTCAAATGTTTGATTAATTCTATAAAATTCTGGCGAGTGGGATGAGTCTGGCAAGCCTGAGATGGTCTTTTCCGACGACTAGTTCGTTGTGGAAGGGTTTCCTCGCCAGAATTTGGTATTTTTGAGTTTTTATTTATTTTTCTTGTGTGTTTTAGTATCTTATTTTAAAAACCAAATACAAAAGTAAAAAGTGTCAAGAAAAATACAAAAAGAGTCACTTGTTTTGAGTCTTAGGTGCCCTTAACTAGTCCATGATGTGATTATATCTTCCCTAATTGTGACTAAAAGATGATCATGTTATTTAAGTTTCTTTGGTTAATCTTGATATTTGGTGCATATGTGAATGTGTAGTGGATGTAGAAACGAGTTAACATGGTACAGATTTTTTGGCATGCTTAAACTTTGTTGAGTATCATTTAACCTGTGAGCAATTGAGCCTATATGTGAATACACATGCTTTCTTTATTAAGTGTCAATTGCTTGCCACAGATTAAGTTAATGGACTCTAGATATTACTAGAACTTTCTCTTGTGCTTTTCAAAGTTTATCGTCAATACATGTTTTGATTGAGGAAGTGATAAAGGCATTTAGGGGACACCACCATTGCCATATGAAGCTTGTGTCCTAATTTTGTATACACAAGATGTGCACCCCTTAGTTAACCACTTTGAGCCTACATGTTTAAATTTTTTGTCATCACCCACATATCTCTGACCTTAAACTTTAGAATAGTTATCTCTTTACTTTTGTTCTAGGACTTGGTAGAGCTATACATGCGACAGGTATGTGAAGACGATGACAATGTCAAAAGGTGATGCAAGGAAATAAGTATGGGGTATCAAGCTAATGTTTCAAAAAAAAGAAAAAAAAATGTGATGTCTAGCTTGATACTCGAGTTAACTATTGATGAAAACAATGACGTGAAAACCCAACAAGATGAAATTCGGCCATAAAAGTGAGAAAGTTGATGGTTGTAAAGTTTGAAGAAGTTTCTTATTTGATGCTAGGTTCTAGAATCATATTTGAATTCCATATCCATTTGTTCTTTAACCCATGAGCCAAGCCCCATTACAACCCATGAAAGTCATTTTGATTCTCAAGATGGCAGCCTTTGATTTGTGGAGATTAGTCACACGAGTAAGTTTATGGTGTGGTCCATTTGGCAAGTAAATTGACTTGAGTGATTACCTTAGACATACTTTGAGAGAAACACTTTTGAGAGCATATACCTGTGAGGTTGAATCTTGACTTGTTTTTCGCATGCTACAGCTTTTCTTTCACCATGATTATGTCTTCGTCCTACATATTACATGTGTGTCATGCATTGAAATTAACTTTCGAAACTTTATGGAATATAAATTTGGAGTCACACTAATCTTGGTGTTACAATTGTGGAAGATTGCTGAGACAACATGTTGAGGGTGTTAGAGTCATGTAGTTAGAGTCTTTGAGTCTTTTTAGAGTCTTAATTTAGTGTTTTGCTCGAGGACTAGAAATGACTAAATGTGGGGTATTTTGATAGTCGCATATTTATACGTCTATTCGGTATTTAATTTGCTCCCTATGTTTAGTTTATTGTTATTAATCGAGTGAATTAATGATATTTTTTTGTTTTTAGGTATTTTGGAGATTAATGAAGATAATGAGATTAAATAATATATTTTGAGAGTAATTGTGGAAGAGGAAGACTTACAAGGTCAAGAAATCCTAATTTGAGAAAAATATAAAGTGCAACAGTTTGGCGAGCATGTGATGAAAGAGTGCTCGTGAGTTAATTAATTAAATTAATTGAAGACATATATATTGCAGCTTGGTTTTGTTGTTTGGCGAGAGGCTATATATAAATTTGTGCTTGGCGAGCTGATTATGAGAAGAAAGGGAGGTTTGGATTTGGTTCTTGGAGAGAGGAAGCTTGGCGAGGCTGTTTTGGTAAGAGAGGTGATTGATTAAGCTTGGACTTCAAGAGACGTAACAAAATAGGAAATTAGAAAGAAGAGGTGGATTTGGAGTTGGAGACTGGAGCACGTGGGTTAGTTACCTAGGTTAATTGCCTATGCTATTCTAGCTAATGAATATAAATAGTTAGTGGAGCTGTTTGGAAAAGGGGGCTGGACGGCAGGGAAGAGGACGTGATAGAGAGAGATTGGAGAAAAAGACAAAGAACAAATAAAAAAGAAAGAAGAAGTTGAACGTAGAGAAGAAAAGATCCACACTGCAAGTCTACGATCCCGACAGGGATCAAGAGTTTATTTTTTCTCCTTCTTAGTTCATCTTTCATGAATTATTTGATATTGTTATTTAAGATTATGAGCAGCTAAATTTTCTTTTCTTAGGGGCTGATTGAAGCCCTAGATATGTTTACGATTTTGAACCCCTTTTGATTCTATTAATTATTTGGATGAGTTTTGTTTCACTGTTTTCTCACCATATGATTTCGATGTTCATGTTTCTTTAGGTGCACGCTTAGATGCATGGCTTAGGATATATAGTCTTGATTATGTATATGACCACCTTATTATTGCATATTCTCTAGAGACAAACATGAATTTGTGTGAAACAAGCCTTAATGATGTAAGGTCGACCACCTTATCAACCCTTGAAGCTCTGTTATTTTTCAAACATTCTTAGAACATAATGACTTCAGTTCTCTAGGCTTACATCACCATATGTATAAGTCGGTTAAGTGAGGACCAAGATCGAGCGGATTGTCGCTCCCTTTTTCATGCCAAGTAAGAGAATGTAATACACAAGATGACTTAACCAAAGCTCTTGTATGAAGAGTATTCATCCACGGTTAGTTCAATTATATTCGGGAGGTCGTAAGTATGTCTAGGGTGGAGAGAAGTTCTTAACATTCATATCTCATTGGTTATCTTCAACAATTTACTTTCTGCAATTTACTGATTTCTGCATTAGCTGTATATTAGCCGATTTATTTCGGTAACCAAATCAATTCAGAAAACCCTCAAATTTTGTGTGGTAGTCCACCACTGTGTCCAATTTACGTGTCATTTAGGTCTGTCTAGAGTAGGTTCGTATTGTCATTAGTGTACTGTAGTCGAATCTGTCAGCATTTCAGTTTTGTATTAGGATTTAGTTTCACTTATTCCTTGTGTTCGATAACCCTTATTTATCTTATTACGTTGATATATCCAGGTTGTGAATATGATATTTTTGAAAGGTGTTTACCTGCCTTGTCAGATGGTAGAAAAAAGTGTAACTTTCAGCATACAAGATCAGGCAATTGCTATTTTAACAGTTGTTCAGCCATCAATCAGACTGGAGGTGCTATTGGACGTGCTGCTTCTTCTATTGTACGAGTGCCAACTGAGGTAGGGAATTTGAATCTTTTACCATTTATTTATATGTTCTTTTCTTCTGCCTGTTACCACTTTATCTCTTCTCAGGTTGTCAAGCAAAGGATGCAAACTGCACAATTTGCTTCCGCCCCAGATGCACTTCGCCTTATTGCTAAGGAAGGTTTCAAAGGTCTTTATGCGGTACACCACGGTCACCCTTCTCTGTTCTTACTTTCGTAGTCTGAGTCAAGTTTTAAGTCTGAAGTTGTGTTCAGTTTAACCTAGCACTTTAGCATGTATCCCTCTGAGAGACTACTTTGAAAAGTCTAATTATAATCTTAAACATGTGTTTAGATGTCTGCTAAATGTGAGCATTAATTTCTTTATTTTTGTCAACGGTTTACAGTTCTCATGCTATGATCTGTTTTCGGGATTGCAGGGTTACGGATCATTCTTATTGCGAGATTTACCATTTGATGCACTTCAGTTTTGCATCTACGAGCAACTTCGAATGGGGTTCAAACTACCAGTAAGAGAGGATAATTATCCTATGGAGACATTTAAAAATTTACAAAAACCAATACTTAGCTCTTCGTCTAAAAAATAATAATTAATAGAGACTCAATTGTACAGCTGTTGGAAGAGCATTCACAACTTCATGTTTTCTCTGTGAAAACAGTATTTAAATAATTGATTTGCTGGTGGAATATATGGATGTTTGCTTCTAGAAATTATTGAATTCTGGCATCGCTATCTGCAGGCACGAAGAGGCACGAAGAGATCTGAATAACCCTGAGGTAGCTATGATTGGTGCTTTTTCCGGTAATTTAAGATTCCAACTGCTTTCTCTGTTTGTCTGTCGGGTTCTTTTGTTTTAACTCTGCGGAATATAGTTTTCTGTTATTATATTATAGTGTGTACTGCAGGTGTATGAAGGTATGCTTTGTTTTGTATACTTTTGGTGTCTTTAATATTTGATGGTTAGACTTCTGTTCACCCTTTGAGAAGTCTTTTTCCACAGCATTGACTAGCTGCAAAATCAATACCGGGAGTTTCTACCTAGGCCAACTCTTCCTGGTCTCTAATCTTAAACTTTGACCTCTGGAAAAGTAAAAGAAAGAAAAGGCGTCTTAATCAATATGTTGTGCAGTCAAATTGCTGATTTGGAATCTGTAATTAGTGGAGCATTACGCTTCAGTAGCATTTGGTTTTAAATGATAATATTGCAAAAGTCTGCATATTGGATGATCAGCCTAAGTGTCAGGAGCCGCAGTCTACTGACATGTCGTGTGGCCTCCCGACAGGTTGTAAAGTCACAAGCAAGTTTGTCCAGGGTCATGAGTTAAGTCTGTGGTTGATTGTTTGTGTGCCAGAGTTAGAATAGTATTTTTTCCTTTCATTATGACTTCTCAAACATTTTAATGTTTCTTCTTGCAAAGTAAAGTTATGTAAAATATCATATAGAGGGAGGTGTTCCTAGTCAGCATTACTGTTAGACTCAGGAACTAGTATAGGTAAGCACATGTACTTTTGTCTCTGTAAACGTCTTACTATCAATAAGAGAGGAGATTCAATCATCTGTGTATTGTGAGATTGTCCCATTCCATTCTTAAATTATTTGTTCATTGTTGTGTTCTTCGCTGACGCTCAATTCACACGGGTGCTTGTTCGCTTGCTCACATGCACGCTTGCTTGCTTATTTGTTTGTCTCTTACATTATATTAATATCGTGTGGATTATTGGTGCTTGCAAGGTACTCATTTGGCTGACTTGCTAACAGGCAAGAGCCGCACGGTCCGTTTTGTCGCTTCTCAAAGTCGGCCTGTGACAGTTGGTATCAGAGCCGACTCGGCTCACTAGCTTGAGCTAGATGCCTAATATGACGACCGATTTAGCTAGATCGAGGACCAACTTGGAGAACTTGCGGGAATTCCTGACAGATTGATTAATATCACAGCACTTCTTGACCATGTCAACCTAGATGAAATGGCGGTGCGAGTCGATGGGATTGAAGATTTGAAACCCCGAGTTGGGACCCCTGAGAAGAGGAAAGTCTCAAGGGAAAGAGCCAGAGACCTCGAGCAGGGGCCTCTTCAAAACGAGCAGATTGGAGCCATGAGTGATGCTCTTGACACCATGCAGGTGGCTATGGACTCGATGACGGAGAACGTTCGAGCCACTATTGATGCATTCAAGAATGAGTTGTTGGAAATGAATTCCAAACTCAACGTAGCCATCTGTGCGATGGAAAACCAACCTGTGATGGACTAAAGGAAGGTGAAGATATAGGAACCTCAAGCATATGGAGGGGCGCGAGTAGCCAAAGAGCTTGAGAATTTCCTATTTGATATGGAGCAGTACTTCCGAGCTGTGAAGCCTGATTCTGAGGAAGTGAAGGTGAACATGGCAACAATGTATTTGTCAGGAGACGTCAAGTTATGGTGGAGGACCAAGTACAACGACATCCAAAGGGGCGTTTGTACTATCGCCACTTGGGAGGAACTAAAGAAGGAGCTTAAGGCCCAGTTCTATCCCGAAAATGTTGAATACGTCGCCATGCGATAATTAGGAGAGTTGACACACACCACTAACATCAGGGAATTCGTTAACAAGTTCTCTATACTAATGTTGGACATACCGGACATGTTTGAGAAGGACCGGTTGTTCTACTTCCTGGAAGGCCTGAAGCTGTGGGCGAGAACTGAACTTCAAAGGCAAAGGGTGCAAGACTTGGCAGCTGCCTAAGCTGCCGCAGAAAGACTTACTGATTATACTTTTGATGAGAACCCCAACAGAAGGCCGCCACAACCTTCACATGGGAACACTAACAAAGGGGCGCGACCTGTGCCAAGTAAAAGTGGGGGAGCAGAGTCCAAATCTTCGAGCTCAAGTGAGGGAGATCGAAGAGTATGAAACCCCATAGTTTCTGCAACTTCCAAATCAGCTGGCTCTACAGACGCCTTCATGCCTCGACCCTTCAATTCCCAAGGTTACACTCCTAAACCAATCTCTTGTTTCTTATGTAGGGGGACTCATAGAGTTAATGAGTGTCCTCATAAAAGTGTTTTATCTACTTTACAAGCATCTATCCTGTCTCAGGGGAGCGATGATAATGAAAAGCAAGCAAAGGAGACAAGTCATATGGGAGCGTTGCGGTTCTTGGGGGCTATGGAGAAGAGTCAAAGACCCCTGTGAAGCTCTAATCAAAAGAGTTGATGTTCATAGATGTAATCATTGAAGGGAAACCTGCCAAAAGTGTGATGGTTGACACCGGAGCTACCCACAACTTCATCTTGGAGGCGAAAGCAAAAAGGTTGGGGTTGAAGACGGAAAATGATGTAGGCCACATGAAAGCTGTGAACTCAAAGGCGGCACCCACAGTAGGGATTTCAAAAGGAGTACGCCTGAAATTGGGACAGTGGGAAGGGAAAATTGACTTAGTCGTAATGCAGATGGATGACTTCGACATCATATTGGGAATGGAGTTTCTGCTGGAGAAGAAAGCCGTCCCCATCCCTACTGCCCAACATTTGGTCATCATGGGGGAGAACCCATGTGTAGTACCCACAAGAATCAAGCAGCCCACCGAGCCTCGACTATTGTCCGCTTTACAATTCAAGAAGGGTGTGAAGCACCAAGAACCATCATATGTCATTGTTCCCTTGACAAAAGAGGATAACAAAAGTGGGGTAGTGCAGATAGAGGTCGAAAGGGTATTGATAGAGTATGCAGATGTGATGCCTCCAGAACTTCCGAAGCAGTTTCTCCGAGAAGAAGTGTGGACCATGAGATCGAGCTTCTGCCAGGATCAAAGCCACTGGCATGAGCACCCTATATAATGAGTCCCCAAGTAGTTGGTGGAGCTTAGAAAGCAGTTAGAAGCGATGTTAGAGGCAGGACAGATTAGAACGGCAAAGGGGCAGTTTGGCGCACCTGTGTTGTTTTAGAAGAAACATGATGGGAGTTTGAGGATGTGCGTAGACTACCAAGTCCTTAACAAGATCACAGTATGGAACAAGTATCTCATTCCTCTAGCTGCAGACTTGTTTGACTAACTCGGTGGTGCCCAATATCTCACAAAGCTAGATCTTCGCTCAGGGTACTATCAAGTTTGCATTGCCGAAGAAGATGAACACAAGACAACATGTGTAACCAGTTATGATGCTTTCGAATTCTTGGTGATGCCCTTCGGGTTGACAAACACCCCTGCAACTTTCTGCACACTAATGAACCAGGTGTTCCACGAGTTCCTCGAAAAATTTGTAGTGTTCTACTTAGATGATATCGTTGTATATAATTCTACACTCCGGGAGCACACGAAGCATTTGAAAATGGTATTTCAGAAGCTGAGAGAGAACCAGCTTTATGTGAAAAGGAAAAAGTGCTAGTTCGCATAAACCACGATCAAATTCTTGGGTCAGATCATCGAACGGGGTCGCATCTGAATGGACATGGAGAAAGTAGAGGCCATACAACAATGACAAACTCCCAGGAATGTGCGGGAGTTGCGTTCTTTTCTTGGGTTAGCAAATTACTATCGAAGATTTATCCACAACTACTCGAAGAAGACCACTCCTCTGACTGAGCTTTTGAAGAAGGGAGTAGAGTGGGTATAGAGTGGCGAATGTGAGACCGCCTTTATAGAGTTGAAGAAAGCAGTGATGGAAGACCCGGTACTGGCTCTACCGGATGTCACTAAACCCTTTGAGGTGCAGACAGATGCCTCAGACTTTGCCTTGGGGGTGTGTTGTTGCAAAAGGGGCACTCCGTGGCGTACGAGAGCCATAAGTTATCAGAAGCTGAGAGGAAGTACACGACCCAAGAAAAAGAACTTCTGGCTGTAATCCATTGTTTGAGAACATGGAGGCATTACTTGTTGGGGTCCAAATTTGTTATGAAAACAGAAAACTCAGCTGTGAGTCACTTCCTCACCCAACCGAAGTTGACTCCTAAGCAAGCTCGATGGCAAGAGTTTCTCGCGGAGTTTGACTTTCACTTTGAACACAAGGTTAGTCACACTAATCAGGTGGCGAATGCTCTTAGTTGCAAGACTGACCTCGCTGCCTTAAAGATTTTAGCGAGTTTGTCTAGCAGTGTTGTTGCCACGACAATCAAGCAGAAAATTCGAGAGAATTTGGAGAATGATCATGTGGCTCAATCTCCAATAAAACTTGTTAAGGAAGGGAAGATTCGTTGCTTTTGGTTGGAAAATGGACTCTTAATAGCAAAGGGAGGAAGGGTGTTTGTTCCGAGAGCAGATGGCCTACGTACAATATTGATGAGGGAATGCCATGACATTCTTTGGGCGGGACACCCTGGATGGCAAAGAACTCATTCTCTTCTGAAGCAGGGGTATTACTGGCCGTAGATGAAAGATGATCTAGCAGAGTATACTAAGACTTGCCTCATATGCCAGCAAGACAAAGTCGAGCGACAGAAGGCGCCGGGGCTGTTGCAACCCTTATCACCACCCACACGACCATGTGAGAGTGTATCGCTCAACTTCATTACAAACCTTCCCAAAATCGGGGACACCTCAGGTATACTGGTGGTGGTGGACATGTTCTCTAAGTATGCCACGTTTGTGCCAACACCAAAGCATTGTCTCGCAGAAGATACAGCAAACATTTTCTTTAAACACGTAGTGAAGTATTTGGGAGTACCTCAAAACATAGTCAATGACAGAGACACTAGATTCACTGGCACCTTTTGGACGGAATCGTTCAAGTTGTTGGGGTCAGAGTTGAACATCTCATCAAACTATCATCTTCAGACAGATGGGCAGACTGAGAGTTTTAATGGGATGTTAGAGGAGTACTTGAGGAATTTTATTCATGCCAATCAGAAGAATTGGGTGGCATTAATCGATGTCACCCAGTTTTGTTTCAATTCGAAGAAGAGCTCTACAACTAACAAAAGTGCCTTTGAAATTGTCACAGGTCAGCAACCTCTCATACCGCACACAGTACACGAAGTCTATCGAGGAAAGAACCACCGCGCATTCAACTTTACTAAGGAGTGGAAGAATAATGCAGAGATTGCTCAAGCCTATCTGGAGAAGGCGGCCCAGAGAATGAAAAAGTGGGCAGACCAAGACCGAAAGCCCCGTAAGTTCCAACCCGGAGACATGGTCATTGTCAAACTTCTCCTGGAGCAACTTAGGTTCTTGCGCACCAGAGACACCCGACTTTTCAGAAAGTATGAAGGGCCACTCCCAGTCATTTCTAAAGTGGGGAGATGCTCCTACAAGTTAGACGTCCCCGCCTGGTTACGAGTTCACCCAGTTTTTCATGTAAGCAACCCCAAGCCTCACCACCCTGATACTGAAGACCTTACCCGCAACCAGCCAGCACGTGAACAAGTTGACGTTCGATCACCAAAGCCGAAAGAAGTAAAACAAGTTCTTACCGAGAGGATGATAAAGGTAGGGAGATACCCGCGCCAACAATTTCTAGTCAAGTGGAAAGACCTTGGAGATGAAGAGACAAACTGAGAGAATGTGGATGCATTAAAGAAGTTCAAACAAAAGATCAAAGTTTTCAAGCGGAAAGAGTCGTCGAGGGCCTCGACATCTTTAGTGTGGGAGGATGTCAGGAGCCGCACTCTACTGACATGACGTGCGGCCTCCCGACAGGTTGTAAGGCCACAAGCAAGCTTGTTCAAGGTCATGAGTTAAGCCCGTGGCTAATTGCTTGTGTGCCAGAGTTAGAATAGTATTTTTCCTTTTATTATGACTCCTCAAACATTTTAATGTTTCCTCCTACAAAGTGAAATTATGTAAAATATCATATGAGGGAGGGGTTCTTAGTCGGCATTACTGTTGGACTCAGGAACTAGTATAGGTAAGCACATGTACTTTTGCCTCCCTAAACGTCTTACCATCAATAAGAGAGGAGATTCAATCATCCGTGCATTGTGAGATTGTCTCATTCCATTCTTAAATTATTTGTTCATTGTTGTGTTTTTCGCTGACGCTCAGCTCACACGGGTGCTTGCTCGCTTGCTCACTTGCACGCTTGCTTGCTTATTTGCTTGTCTCTTATATTATATTAATATCGTGTGGATTATTGCTGCTTGCAAGATACTCATTTGGCTGACTTGCTAACAGGCAAGTACCGTACGGTCCATTTTATCGCTTCTTAAAGTCGACCCGTGACACTAAGCATGTAGATAATTTACTGAGAAATGGCTCCCTTATTCTGATTGCCAAATGCCAATTTCTAGGGAATTTTTTTTGCTTTTCAATGTGAGCCTCATTTAATATATTGAATAAGGGTTTTCTCTCAGGAAATGAACTTGTTCACGTGTGCTTGATTTGTGCAGAGTATAGAAGTCACTCTAGTCACTAGGTGAATCATGCATATGAAATGCACCCTTTACTGAAAAGCTCATCAATCAACTCTAAATAACTTGCAGGTGCAATAACTGGTGCAATAACTGGAGCAATAACTACTCTTCTTGATGTGATAAAAACGAGATTAATGGTTCAGGTAATGACTGTCATCTCCCCTTTACTTTTGTTCTATAAAGGAAACTCTGTTATCGTTTGATTCGTTTCTGTCATTATTTTCGTTGTAAAACTGTGCAGGGATCCGAAAACCAGTACCAAGGAATTTGTGACTGTGTTAGAATCATAATGAGAGAAGAAGGAAGTAGTGCTTTCTGGAAGGTTTGCCCTTTACTGTTCTACATGATGATTGTTCTTTCAAAGTGGTACACTTCTGTTATTATTTATTTACCATTCAAATGGCCCTTTACTATTCTAAATGATTGATGTATTTTTAAAGGGGAACTTTTATTTGTCATGTGGTCACTGTAAGTTTGCACTTTGCAGAAACTTAAGTTTGGCTTTCGTTTTCTTTGTTTCTGTTGAATTTTTTCCATCTTCATTTCTGTAGCGGCTAGCGGCTTCATTTGTTAAATAGTCCTCTTTTGAAATTTTAATCTTTTATCAGTTGCCAGTTCATTCACAGCCAGTGGTTTACCGGGTCTCAACGAAGTATTGTGACCACTATTTAAGGCTGCTGCTCTGCATATCTATATCATGACATGTCTTAGTTTTTATCTATTGCATGCATCATTTTTTTCATATCTCCAAAGATTTATTTCTTTCATGCTGTGTTTGAGTCTCAAAAGGAAGAAAGATGTCGATGGTTTAACAAGAACTTTGTTCACGTAATACTTCATTTCTTATGGCGTAGAATTAGGATTTGCATCTGTGAAAGCTTTCGCTGTGTAAATTTAAGATGGGGCACCCGTTAATGATATGATATCCATTAATCTCATTATCTAGAAGACAGAAATGCACTAAAGCGTACAACTCAGAGGGTTTAAATATCTGCTAGAGGTATGTACATACAACTAAGTCTGCAGTTTTCCATATTGACACAAGGAAACAAACAAATGATACCTGTGAAAATATGAATAACCGGTAAGGAGCTAATGTATGCACTCGGCAGGACTTAATTTTCTTTGATGTTTATTTTGGAGCAAAAATTAATTCAAAAATGAACTTTTGACACAATGCAGTCATTTTCTTTGAAATTAATCAGCCAAGACACAATTTAATGTGTACGTGCTAAAAGATTCAGACTGAGTTCCTGCTTTGGCAAAATATCAATGTTGAAAATCCAATTTTGTTTATTTTTTTAAAGTTGATGGCTTTGCAATGAGGTGAGCTTATTTTTGCCATTTCTGCAGGGAATGGGGCCAAGAGTACTGTGGATCGGTGTCGGAGGTTCTATTTTCTTTGGTGTTCTTGAACGAACAAAGCAAATACTCGAGCAAAGACGCCTCAGGGATCAAGAGTCGACGACTTCCAAGCGTTGCTGACTTCAGTAGACTTGTGTTTAAATCAACAGGCCGGTTGCAACACAGGAAGTGCTACCCATATAAATTGAACTAGTTGATCCCTTCATCTAATAGACTAAATAAAGACAAGACTAAGGAAGATATCAGTCATGTAGTCACTGCACACATAGTTTCCCAGCCTTTCTATTTCATTGCTCACATATGGGTTTCCCATATTAACTATTTTTTTGCCAAGTTGACCAGGTTGCTCGACTGGTTTGGCATCACGTGCATGGCACATGATTGGCGCGTACACGATACGCCTTTGCATACATGTGGACCTACAGAATTGACCTGGATGACCACATCCGCAACTTGACGGTCAATTTTATGCGTAGAAATGAAGAAAAAATTGAAAGGTTATTGTTGACATCAAGTTGGATCATCAACCCTTCATTTTTTCCAAGATTATCACGAGGAGCGTTCGTCAAGGCTTTGCGATATAAAATATGTGGCCGGCCAGATCCTTTCGTCAATCATGTATAATTACTCAATTTTAGAAGTTTTTGAATTTTTGTTCTAAATAAATTTTCAAACCTCGATTTTATCAAATTTCAAACCATATATGTCCCAAGTTTTGATCCTGTGACCTAAGCATCATATATACATGCTATTACCCTAAACCATAAGATAGCATCTTCAGTACAAGGGCATCAGTCATGCAATGCAATAATCTCAATCACTCATTTTATTTAATTATATATGGCATTAACATCAATGTTAACATCAAAATAATGAATGATTGAGATTATATCTTATAAATTAGTACCTTGAAGAAGTTTCCATCTAATAAAAAGTAAGACAAAAGTTATTCACGGCGAGTCTACTTTTTGGGTAGAACTCAAAAGTCTTTGTATAGTTTTGATATTTTATAAAACTAAGACTTATCGTTTAGAATGAGCACTAATTCAAGTATTGCTTGTTAAACTATCCTTAACAAAGTTGACAAATTTCACCCCATTTTAATTAAGTGTAAAAGTTTAATGAAAATGCATAAAAAAAACAAATAAAAAAATGGGTGCATTTCGTAAAAAAGAGGGTGTCGGTTTCACTCATTTTGATTTATATGTCCATGATGTGATAAGTGATGTTAACTATTCCAACTAGTCCATTTCGTCCCCCACAGGAAGATGCCTTATGTAAAGATTCTATTTAACAAAGGAGCGCTCTCTCTCTCTCTCTCTCTCTCTCTCTCGCTAGAGATTCTGCCCAACAGATCACATATTACAAATATAACATGGCTAAGCTACCAAAGAGCTCCTACGTTGTGTGTCTGCTGGTGTTTTCTGTTGCTGTTAATCTATCATTGATCTTCAAGCTGTACGGACATGGAGGTCGACATCAGTGGGAGCTCAGCTGGACCAGAAAGGCAGCAGAAGAAGCCGAGCATGCCGCGGCGGTGCCTTGCTCGGGTCACGGCAGAGCTTACTTGGATGGCTTGGTTCTCGACGGCAAGGCACCTGCTTGTGAGTGCAATTCTTGCTATGGAGGCTCAGATTGTTCTCAGTTGTTCACTGATTGTGAATCAGATGCAGACAGGTATGTCTTTAATTTGTCTAGCTCTTTGTTTCTCACTCTTGCAGTATAATGGTGATCGACTCACTTTGATTCTTGATCATGTCATTCTTGTTTGCTAGTAAATCAAGAATCTTGGCCTGCAGGACAAAAAAAATGGTGAATTTATTGATTAATTAAATACTTCATTAATTAATTTATTATTTCAATTAATTAACTCAAGTATTATTTTCATGTCATTAAATTAGAGTAGAGAATTATTTTCATGTAAATTTGAGATTATTGAACGTGCTACACATCTAGTATAAGAGATAATGATCCTGTTTGGGATTGCTTTCTAGAGCTCTAAAAGTGCTTATAAGAATTTATAAGAATTTTTAAAATGCTTCTAAAATTAAGAAGCACATGCTCAAAATACTTTCAACTACTTCTGAAACTCAACAAATATTTTTTGAATTTTTCTCTATTTATAATGAATTTTTTTTAATTTTAAAAGCGTTTTTAGACATTTTAAAAGCAATATGTCCAATTATTATTACATTTCCATACAAAACAAAAGGTTCGAATCACTAAGTTTCTTTTAACAAATCGTCAACTTGAATGATTGTTTATTAATTGATAAACATAACACCACACTCTTTTGTCAAACTTGACACTCTCATTTGATTGTGTTGTTATGTATATCAATTTGCTCGTGAGATTTGTTAGGCTATATATATTTGAATCGTAGAGGGAAACATTGAAATTAATTAGTAGAAGAATGAGGCCATGTGAACGGTGGTTTGCAATTTTGCATATATAATGAGACATCTATCTGCACTTTTGTGATGTCAAACTCAATTATTGTTGTTTTCTATTTGCTTGGAGAAACTTAATTATTTATATTCATCACAAAAAGTACGGTACCCCATTATGATTATGTACGGGTCAAAATCTAGATAATGAGACAGCCATATGAGCTAGAAATTAGAAATTCAGAAAATTGTGTTTGGAAATTCCAAACCGACTTGTAGGGTACCTTATCAGTAGCTGGGTTGCATCCAATGACAAAAATTGGCAACGTTTTGGTTGCAGTGGTGATCCATATTTCTTAGAGCCCTTTTGGATGCAGCATGCTTCTGAAAGTGCACTTCTAGTAGCAGGGTGGCATCGAATGGGCTACTCATTCTCTGATCATGCTTTCATCTCACAAGAGCTAGAGAGGCTCATCCGTAAAGTACACTCCATTGCTGGTAATGCAGTCACTCAAGGAAGATACATTGTGATTGGTGCCGGCTCAACCCATCTCCTCAACGCTGCAGTTAAAGCTCTATCTTCCTCGTCGACAACGGATAGTTTCAACTCCTCCTCCTCCCCACCTGCTAGTGTTGTGGTTTCAATTCCTTACTACGCGGTTCGATTCTACTTCTTAACTTGGCCTACTTTCCTCTATATATACGGTGCGTTTATGAAAAGATGAGATAATGGTTAGACTCTATCAGCAGTAACCAATAAACTTGTTGAACTAGTAATGTGGTTAAACTGTCTTCTTTTTGGATCTCTAACTTATGAAATAGGAATGGCATTTCACATCACAAATATGTACATGTGACTCAATTCTTGTAGTATATGACAGCTTTATGAAATGCAAACGGAATATATCCGATCCTTGGATTACAAGTTTGAAGGGGATGGATCGTTGCTGCACAACATAACTGATGGTACTAAGAGGGTTATTGAGTTTGTAACCGCACCAAACAATCCCGATGGAAAGCTAAACAAGGCAAAATTTCAAGGACCAAATTCTGAAGCAATCTATGATCGTGTTTATTACTGGCCACACTTCACACCGATTCCAACTCCAGCAGATGACAATGTCATGATATTTTCCATTTCCAAGCTCACTGGCCATGCCGGTACTAGACTTGGGTACCAATCAAACCACACAACTACGTTTCTTAAATCCTAGCAAACTACTTCCTCTGGCCATTTGTTACTTGTGCTTAGACTACTAATTGTGCATTTGCAGGTGGGCAGTGGTAAAGGATAAGTCGGTGTACGAAAGAATGTTGCAACACACTCTGACAACTAACTTGGGAATTTCTCGCGATGCTCAGCTAAGAGCTTTGAAGCTTCTGAGTGTAGTCGTTGCAGATGGCGGTGAGGACATTTTCAACTTCGGGTACACCACTATGAGGAAACGTTGGGAAGATTTGAATACCGTACTGTCTGTATCAAACCGCTTTTCTCTTCAGGAAATGGAACCTCAGTACTGCACTTTTGTCCGAAAAATTAGAGGACCATCTCCAGGTAAATATTTGCAATTTCCATAAATATTGTTTAGGGTAGCAAGTTGTACTACTTAGTAACACAGATACACAACAGAGAAGGGAAATTATTACCATTAATGTACCGGTACATGAAAATATACCAACTTGATACGAAGGTAGACAAGTTCGATACAAATGAAAGTAGTCTAGCTACCAATATATCAAACAAGTCTCCTTAGACGTCGAGCATCATCAAGTAGACTTATTTGAAATCTATATCAAAGTATTCTACTCATGTATCCATTTGTTAATGCACCGTAAAACATCTCAATAGAGAATTTGTGATGATAGTACTTTCATATGATATGAAAGAAAAGTACAAATGTACGTTGACATACGACATACATGCAACTTATCTTACAAGTTTGATCTTTTTTCATGGAAGCTTATGCGTGGGTGAAGTGCGAGAGAGAAGAGGATAGACATTGCTACGCAGTCCTCCAAGATGAAGTGAATGTTACCGGACGCCAAGGAAGTGTATTTGGTGCTGAGGATCGATATGTTCGACTCAGCCTCATAAGGAGCCAGGATGATTTTGATATATTGCTTCAACGACTGAAACAGTTAGTGTCCAAGGAAGATGGCGAGCCGAAAACCTATATGAACAATGTGATATAGCTAGTCAATTTCATAATTAAAGGCAGAATAAGTTATAAGTAGCAGTATATACGTACGTAGTCATTAGTAGTTGTACTCTCCAAGTGTATAGTCCACGATTCCTTTAGAGGTACTTAATTTGGAAGTGCGAAATGTCACGTACGTACTCATTATGCAATAATATTTGTTTACCTTAATGAGTCCAATATGAATTTACTTTAATTTTTCTTCTTTATTTGTTAATTGCCATCTTTAGACCTAGAAAATTTACCGTAGTGAGGATATGTTATCCTAGAAATTTTTGCTCCCCTAGAATGTACTAAGCTCTACTATGTGTAAGATTTTATTGAATTTCATCAATTATTTGATCTAAATATGGTACCCAACAAACCATAGTTAAACATGATTAGGTTAGAACAACTAGTTAAAAGTTACATCTAAAGAAATCAGTTACCCCACACCCTATCTAGCTATGTCACCCCAAAAATACTACATCACTACGATTCGGCGATTCTCAGCTTTTTTCATCACGAGTGCCACCGAATTCCTCTGTGCGGGGTGTCGTGCACAATTCCACTGGACGAAGTCTGGATTCCAGACCTAAGAGACAACAAAAGCCCATCTATTCATCAGTGAGAAAGTAGCACAAATAAAGATAAGCTTTAAGCACACTCTGGGCCTTAGCAAGTAGGGCACCCAAAGCACAAGCCCACTCCTCCACTCTAGAACAGACGAAGCCCACCCTTTGCCTCCTTTGATTCCCGCCGACAAAGTCTTGTCGGCCAGGCGTGCTTATGGTTTCCATCGCTACCGTCCATTGATCGTCAGCCCAGGACTGTCAACGTTGCCACTCTACCACCCAACCCTAAATCGAGCTCGCTGTGATCGCAACCTCTCGATCTGAAACTTTGAACGCTGAGCTGGCTACTACCTCAAATGTGCCATCGTCTCTGGCCCACCCACTACAAGAAAACATCACTTAGACCACGGAAACATAATTGTTCCGTGGTCCAAGTGACACCTGGACGACGGAAATGACTCCGTCGTCCAAGTACCACCTGGACGACGGAGAATACCATCTCCGTCGTCCAGGTGGTCAGCTGGACCACGGAGTCTTCTCCGTCCTCCAGGTGGTCACCTGGACGACGGAGATTGTATTTTCCGTCGTCCAGGTGATCACCTGGACCTCGGAGTCTTCTCCGTCCTCCAGGTGATCACCTGGACGACGGAGAATACCATCTCCGTCGTCCAGGTGATTACTTGGACAACGGACCGACACGCCGTCGTCCGAGTATACGAAACGTGCTTCCACTTAGACGACGTACCGACACCTCCGTCGTCTAAGTGAAGCATTATATAAGCTGATCGAATTCATTCCTGGCCTCGATCTATTCATTCCATTTGAAGAAGAATTGAAGGAGAAGGGAGAAGGAGAAGCTAGGGAGCTAGCTAGCTAGAAGCGAGCTAGGTAGGCCGAGAAGAATCAGGATCGATAAGGGATCTCCGCTGACTAGCTAGTTAGCTTAATTAACGTACAGATATCGAGAAGGCCAGCAGGTACGTACGTATACGTACGCAGTTAAAATTTGCTTAATTAATTAATTAATATATATTTAGTGAAAACGTACATACATATATACATGCAAGGATGTTAGCTGATGTTAGCTATATATATATATGTACAGATCGATTAAATTACGTACGTACGTAATTGATGGATCGATGTAGATCGAGTACGTACGTATAATTAAGCGTAAATTAATTGACAAATATATATATATGTAATAATTAATTAATTATAATATTTTGTAGCAGTATGGACAAGAGTTGGATGAAGTTGAAGAATAGATGTGATGTCCGGTATATGGATGGAATTAGCGAATTTGTGAATTTTGCGATAGAACATGGTCAGGGAAAGAAACGTTTCAGGTGTCTGTGTCAGAAATGTCTTAATTGTCAGTATGCGGAGGTTAATGTTATTGTGCAACACCTGTACGAAAATGGTATGATGTGGAGTTACACTACATGGAGCGAGCATGGTGAAGCGGTAGAGTTCAGTGCAGCAGACTTCAGCTCAGGGTACAGTTACCATGGTGCCTCATCCAGCGGCAGTGGTGCCGGACCCCCAACTTGCAACCCAACTGCAGATTTGGTCCATGATGCGTTTCCGGGATGTAGTCATGGTGGACACCAACACCAAGACGGAGGTTACAGTACCACTTATGAGCATGATGACACATTCCCCGCAGCTAGCTTGGCCACTGACACCAGTGAGATGGAAAAGTACAACCGGATACTACTTGAAGCGCGGACCCCGGTGTTCCCTAGATGTCGAGAGAATGTGTTGCAATATGTGATGGAGCAAATGAAGATAAAAGTGAAGCACAAAATGTCAGTGAGTGCTTTTGACGAAATTCAGGAGCAAATATGTAAGTTGCTTCCTGATGATCACAATCTTCCTAAATCTCATTATAAGGTTAGAAATATCCTGAGCAGCCTCGGCCTAAAGTACAGGATAATTGACGCATGTCCGAATGATTGTGTGCTATTTTACAAAGAGTATAAAGAGTTGGACTATTGTCCCGTATGTGGCCAGTGCAGATTCCAGTTGAATAGGAAGAGTTCGAAAAAGAGAATTCCTGTGAAAGTTGTTCGATATTTTCCCTTGATTCCCAGATTGCAGCGCCTGTACATGTCTCTACAGACAGCAGAGGCGATGCGATGGTACGCAGAAAAGCGAATAGATGACGATGTCCTGCGACTCGCCGCGGATGGGGAGGGTTTCAAACATTTCGACAGAGAATTTGGAGACTTTGCTTCAGAGGTTAGAAATGTTATACTCGGCCTATCTACAGACGGATTCAATCCTTGGGGAAGTAATAGCTCCGCCGTCAGCACTTGGCCAGTTATTCTGATGCCGTACAACTTGCCTCCGTGGATGTGCATGAACAAGGAATTTAATTTCCTTACCGTATTAATTCCAGGTCCTAAATCTCCATCGAAGTGCTTAGATGTCTACCTCAGACCTTTGATCGACGAGCTGAAACTGTTGTGGGAAAATGGAGTCCCAACTTATGACAAATTCACTGACACGATGTTCACGATGAGGGCTGCCGTAATGTGGACGATCAGCGATTTTCCAGCTTATGGGATGTTGGCAACCTGCAGGACAAAAGGATATAATGGATGTCCTATATGTTTGGACGACGTGAACTCTAGTTGGCACGCGGGGAAGGTGTGTTACTTGGGTCACCGTAGATGGCTTCCTCACGACCACCCGTGGCGACAGGATGAAGCTCATTTCGACGGTACGGTAGAGAACAATCCTAAACCCCGTAGTTGGTCGGGCGAAGAGATTTTAGAGAGGTTGAGCTATCTCGACTTTGGTGTGTTGAGCAATGACGCGGATGTAAAGAAATGCAATCCAATTCCTCCACATGATCTGAGCTATTGGGATCACAAGAGTATATTCTTTGAACTCCCTTACTGGTCGAAGTTGAAGCTGAGGAACAACTTGGATGCGATGCACATAGAAAAGAATGTGTGCGACAGCGTGGTGGGAACAATTCTCGGTATTAAGTTCAAGACTAAAGATACTCCCAAAGCGCGCAAAGATTTGGAATCAATGAATCTACGTCGTCCCTTGTGGTTGAGGAGGGATAGGAAAGGAGTGTACAACAAGATGCCAGATGCACCTTACACAGTGAAGCCGACGCTTAGACGTTCTGTATTTCACTGGTTTAAGGGCGTTCGTTATCCGGCTACGTATGCAGCTACTATAACTGGAGCAGTGGACGAGGTGCAACACAAGTTTGTTGGTCTAAAGACACATGACTATCACGTTATGCTGCAACGTCTGATTCCAGTGGTAATTCGACCATACTTGCCTCGGGACGTCGTAGAACCAATAGTGGCATTGTGCAGGTGGTGGCAGAGGTTATGCGCCAGAGAATTAAAGAAGTCAGATGTGGTGGAATTGCAACAACAAATTGTGCACATCATTTGCAAACTAGAGAGGATTTTCCCCCCTGCTTTCTTTGACATCATGATTCACCTAATGATCCACCTGCCCGAGCAGGTGCTCATTTCTGGTCCGGTCCAGTACACTTGGATGTATCCTCAAGAAAGGTACGTACAACTAATTAATTAATTTGTTCCACTGGAGATTATATATATACTAGCTAGCTAGCTATATGTACTTATGTAATGTGTACGTTTGATTTTGTAGACAGCTTGGACAGTATAAGTCATTCGTCAAAAACAGGTCGGCCCCGGATGGCTCCATAGCAGAGACATACATAATGCATGAGTGTGTTACTTACTGCAACAGGTACCTCAAAGATCCACCCCCTCCCACTGCCTCCGATCGCAGTGCCCGCATCAATCTTTCTGTCGTCACCAATGTCGTCCGACCGTTTAGAGGAGTATTAAAGGAATCGTTAACACGGGAAGAACTTATTGAGGCACATTAGGTAGTGTTGCGAGACTGTGATGAAGTTGAGCCGTACATGATGTCATACAGGGAGAGGCTTCAGGCGTTAAATCAAAACAAGAGTTCGGCGTGGATTGAGAAAATGGTTAAGAAGAAGTTTCCTGATTATTTCTTCCAATGGGTACGTACGTACGACTCGGATGAGATTATTTAAATACATATCGCTCATGTTTGTAGAAAGTAAACCCTTATATTAATTTGCCCTTTTTCGCAGATGATTGATCTGCAAAAATTTGATAACCACGGAGGGTGGTGGTCATGGCCAAAGCACTTGCTAGCAGGGAAGCCGGTTAAACACTATATTTATCCCGGATGTTTTGTGAACGGTGTAAAGTTCCATTCATTGGCCCGAGACGAAGGAAGAAGAACACAAAACAGTGGGGTAGCCATTGGGAAAGACAATGATCTATATTACGGGGCTATTGTATACGTGGTTCAGCTATGTTACGGGAATGATGTCAACGTTTTCCTATTCAAGTGCAGATGGTTCAAGCGTACAAAGGAAGACCTGGGACTATTATCAGTCGATACAAACTCGCACTGGTATGAGGATGAGCCTTTCGCTCTCGCCACCTTAGTTCGGCAGGTGTTCTATCTCGACGATCCGAAAGCCGGTGAAGGGTGGAAAATAGTGAACCATATCTCTCACCGAGGAATATGGAATACAGAGACAATTGAAGGGACACCGGCGACGACTGAAGATGCTGCTGAACCAGAAAGAGACATTCCTGCCTATCAAGAGCCTAATATTTCTATGGTCCGCTCCGATATAATGGACCTGGTTCAAGATGGTGAACGGTTACCCATGCCTGATGGTTGTACAGATCTAATTGAAGATGAGATTATCGATGAGGTAGATGAAGAAGACGAGCAGGAAGAGGACGCGGACGAGGACTCAGGTTATTCGTCGGACGATGTTGAGTACGATGACGAGGATGAGCCGTCGACTAACGGGGATGAGGACGATGATGATTATGACGAAGAGTACGGTCATACGACGAGGGAGATTAATTGGTAATTAATTACTGTAATTATTGTAATATATATATATATGATCGATGCCGGTTTACGGTAAGAAATTAATCTGAATTATATATCCTGGCCAACGGAGAAATTAATAAATATTGGCGCCAAATCTCAATCTCATATAAAACGTACCCTAGCTAAATCCTTGACCCTAGCCGGCCTAAATCTAGCAGTTCGATTGGATCGATTGATAATTGAACGGACACGTACACAAATGACCGGGGACGACCTAAACCGTAATCCCTAAGGCCCTAACCCCTGAAATCGGGGTCTATGCACCTGGACGACGGATAATGGTCATTATCCGTTGTCCAGGTGCACACTAGGACGACGGAGAATGGTCATTCTCCGTCGTCCAAGTTCACAAACCCTAAACCCTAAACAGTAAGGCCCTAACCCTTGAATTCAGGGTCTATACACCTGGACGACGGAGAACGTCATTCTCCGTCGTCCAGGTTAGAACCTGGACGACGGATAACTTCATATCCGTCGTCCAGGTATAAACCTGGACGACAGAAACGCTCAAATCCGTCGTCCAGGTGCAGATATCGTAATTTTTTCTAAGACAACGACCATCTAGACCTTCTTCCAATGCATTTTCTTTTCATCAAGACTTTAGAGTAAACAATTCTTGGTGTGTGAGCTTCGACGGTTCGAAAATCGGAGTTGCGAAATGCCTTGTATCCACGTTTCCGGTTTGTGAAATTATCGGTTTTGCGGTTGACTGTGCCGAGCAAACCCTTCCCGAACTTATTATTTTATGGTCCTTTGAAGACAATTATATATTATGTTACGACGAACATATCCAACGGTTGTTTTGTCCAAATTCAATTTCGTTAATACTCTGCTGCAAATGAGCGTCTACTCATGAACACTGAAGTCGTAAAGATTAGTCGATACTTAACATGTTTCAATACGTAAAATTAATCGGCGGTTCAAATTTGACTGTTCATATATACGATGCGTTCATCGATATTGTACGACTATTTCACTCGAATGACAGATCGCTAAATTCCTAGCGAATTATTTTTTAAATTTTTTTTTACGTAATATGAACCTGGACGACGGAGATGGTCATTTTCCGTCGTCCAGGTGTTCACCTGAACGACGGAGAATGACCATCTCCGTCGTCCAGGTTCAAAAATCATGGCGGTTCAAATTTTTTTTTGTTTAATTTTTTCATGTAATTTTCACTTGGACGACGGAAACTTACCATCTCCGTCGTCCAAGTCAAAAATTATGGCGGTTCAATTTACCGCTTCCGTTTTCGGCACCGCTTGAATTTTCACTTAGACGACGGAGATGGTAAGTTTCCGTCGTCTAAGCCAAAAATCATGGCGGTTCAAAACGTCCCGCCCCTTAATTAAGCGCCGTTTCAAAATTTTGAAACCGCCACCTGGACGACGGAGAACATTGTTTCCGTCGTCCAAGTGCACTTAGACGACGGAGAATAGTGCTCCGTCGTCTAAGTGAAACTCTATAAATAGAGTACGGCTCATCTTCTTTTCCTCATCCCTTACAATTCTCTCTATCTCTCCTCTCCTCTCTCTCTCAATCTCATTCCGGCGATATTCTCCTCCGGCGACGACGCTCCGACGATACAACTCCGGCGTGGTTCGATTCCTCCTCTCCGACGACACAACTCCGGCGAAATTCCCGAAAACTCCGATTCGGTAAATTTCTATTTTTCCCTTATTTAAATAATTTTCATTTTATTAATTAATTAAATTCTAAATATAATTAATTAGTAGAAATTAATTTAGTAATTAGTTTTAAATATTTAATAAATGATTAATTGTTGTTATTAATTAATTAAATCATAATTATTGTTATTTAATACTAATTAAATGAATAATTGTAAATTTGTTGTTATTAATTAAATAAATAATTAATTATTGTTATTAATTAATTAATTAAATAATTATTGTTATTAATTAATTAAATGGTTAATTATTGCATGCTAAATGGAAAATAAATTATTGCATGTAATTACGTGTATTTTTTAGTAAATTAATTAGTAGTACGTGTTCGATTTAAATTTAGTACATAGGCTTGGTGTAATTAAGTCGCACTCTTTGGAATAGATGGCGCCTCTTTTCCTTGCTTATCTCCTTAACCCCTCGTGATGTGTGGATTTCATCACCGCACACTATAACCTAAGTGAAGTTATGGACACGAGGTTGAGGGCGGAGTTTGCAAAGGACTTGAGGGAGTGTAAATTTTCGAAAAATTGGCCGAATGTCGGACATGGTGTCTAGAAACGGGTTATGACTGGTGACAGGATTTGGACTAAGAAAGACTTTTGTCGAAATTAGTCATGCCTCTCGCGTTATCTCTATCCCTAACTGGCCATGTTTTTCGATTTAACCAAGGCTGATTAATTGAAAATTTACACTTTATCGCGCAGGTCACACGTCCATTGAAC
Organism: Geum urbanum; assembly: GCA_946800695.1. Classification (NCBI taxonomy): domain Eukaryota; kingdom Viridiplantae; phylum Streptophyta; class Magnoliopsida; order Rosales; family Rosaceae; genus Geum; species Geum urbanum. The sequence goes on from OX327002.1 coordinate 21,174,131, forward strand.
GACCGAAAATGCCAAGCTAGTGTACTCTATTTAAATCTTAAACGTACTTAATTAATTAGCGTAAATTTTTAAGTTGTAATTATTATGGTAAGTAGGTATTTTAACCCCGTACTCTTAGGTTTAAATGGCTCCGCCAAAGACGACATCCGGCAAGAAGAAAGCCCAACAAGAGGCAGAAGATGCCATGCTCCGCCGCTTGGCGGACCAAGTCGGTTGGGAATTACCACCGGAGGGCAACGACGCTCTCAATCCGGACGGATCATCTGGTCCGTCCGTAGCGCCCTCTGGGGAAATTCCCGCTCCCCCATTCATCTCGAGCGGTGATGACGTCGACCCCTTCCAATCTCCGACGCCCGGTACCCATTCAACGGGAAGTACTCATGCGTCCTCGACCGCCGAATCAATCATGTACAGCGCCCGCCGTAGGCAAAGGAGGGCCCCCACTGACCCGGAACCGAAAAGGACTCGGGGTCTCGTTAAAGGGGGCAAAGCGGAGAGTATTTGCAAGGCGACCGGTAAAAAGATCGACTTGCCGTACGACGAATTCACCGGTGGCCCTCCCACAGCTCAGCTAGCAAGTCTCTCGGCGCATGGGATATGGTCAATCATCCGTAACCGGGTTCGTATCACTGCCCCTACTTGGAAGGAGGCGTCGGATCATGAGAAGGCGAAAGTCTTCAAAGATCTTTCGGTACGTAATACGTTCAATTTAGTTATTATATAATATTGTTAATCTCGGCCTAAAATTTCATAATATATACGATTATAATTTTCTATTTATTTTTGATAGGAACAATTTGACGTGGATCCGACACCGACTATGTTGAGGCATATCAATCAAACCGCCAACTCCATCTACAAAGATTGGAAGTACAGGCTCCATAAGTACTTCAAAGATGTCGGTCCCGTGCCTCCCCCGGTAGAGCTGCAAGGGGAGAGAGAAGATGAGTGGGAGTGGTTGTGTAACCACTTTGCCGATGAACAATTTAAGGTATTAATTTATTTATTTTATTTCAATTAAGATAATTGAATTATTTAAATTGTAGTTATTCATTTTTTAATGATTTAATTATGTTTTGTAACATAAATTCTCCGGTGTCAACAAAGCCAACCGGGGGAAGAAGGAGAAACACCATACTACCGGCGCCAAGCAATTCATTCAAATTGCCAAGGAGCACAAGGATAAGGGTTCCAAACACCCTTATCTTGATGCAAGCGTAAGCGCGTACGTGACACCAGGGCTCGATAATGAAGCGAGTCAATGCAGCGTAAGTGATATATATATATGTGCTTTTAATTATAGTAATTATTATTTAAATATGATTTCATTATAATAAATTAATTATTCTTTTGTAGGCAAGGGCGATAGAGCGTGCGCATGAAGAGTTGGCCAACACTCAGCTTGCGTTCCCAGATGTGCCGCCGGAAGACCTGCCTCCTCTATCCTTAGAGAGCCAAATTGCAATCGCGGATGAGGTCTACGGTCGTAGAGCTGGCAAGGAGGTTAGGCACTTTGGGCCTAGGGTGGTACGAGATTTGTCGACGACCTCCGGCTCATCATCTACGGGAGGTTCGAGGCAGCGGAGAAGGAGTCAGGCTGCGGCCGTCGAAGCAGCCATTCAAGAGGCTCGACTGGCACGAGAGGAGAATGAGTCAATGCGGCAAAGACTTGACGAACAACAAGCACAAATAGCCCAACTCATCGCCCTCATGGAACAAAATCGAGAAGTATGTCAACCTCCTCCGAACCCACACCCCGACGACAACGACCCAGCTGGAGGCGGAGAACTCGGCGGCGCATCTGCTCCTCCAGTGTATTAGCTAGCTAGTAGTATATTATCTCGTTTCTTTCCGCATTCCGAACAATATTTTAATTTTTAATTTATGGGTTTTTTCGTATGTACAAATTAATTTACTTTGATTATTTAATAATTAAGTTATTAATTAATATTCAAAATTTAGTTTATTTATTTAATTTTAGCATTTTTCATTATTTAAATTAAAATAATAATAAATTAAATTAATAATATTTAATTTCAATTTATTTTTTTAAAAAAAATAAATATTCACTTGGACGACGGAGATTATGTTCTCCGTCGTCAAGGTGCAGAACCCTAAACCCTAAACCCTAAACCCCTAACCCCTAACCCCTAAACCCTAAACCCTGCCGTTCTCCGTCGTCCAGGTGTTCACCTGGACGACGGAGACTTAGTTATCCGTCGTCCAGGTGAACACCTGGACGACGGAGATTGTTAGCTTCTCTGTGGCCCATGTATGCACCTGGACGACGGATTACTATTTATCCGTCGTCCAGGTGAACACCTGGGCCACGGAGAAGCTAACAATCTCCGTCGTCCAGGTGTTCACCTGGACGACGGAGACTTAGAGTTTCCGTCGTCCAGGTGGCTACCTGGGCCACGGATAATGTCCGAGGTCTAAGTGCACTTGGACGACGGATCACTAAATCTCCGTCGTCCAGGTTCTTGGACGACAGCACTTGGAGCACGGACCTTGGACGACGGAGTTTCCGTCGTCTAAGTACTTAGACGACGGAAAACTGCACCTAGACGACGGAAATGGTCCGTGGTCTAGGTGCAATTTTCTTGTAGTGACGATTGCGAGCCACCTTTGAAACAGGACCTATGTTCAAGAAATTTCTTCTCTCAACCTTTTGACTATGAATAACTAAGTGAATTCCTCTTATCGTAAGTATACGGGGTCAAGTTATAGAATTTGTAAGGAAGTCGAGTGTCGAACCAACGAGAATTGACCACTTAAACTCGTTGGTTTAAACCGATTAGGTCCTAGATTACGGTATTACCTAAGCATGCAATGTGACCCAAAACTAATTAATGAAAATGTGAAATATGTATCTTACCTAGCCAAGTTCTTTGGTAACCTAACTATGCAAGGGGTGGTGTCTACAATGAATGATAGTCCAATTGATGGTTGTTTAACTAACTAAATTAAGTGAAAACATAAAGTAAAACAAAACAAAACAATAGAAATGTTTGGTCGGCTAGAGATGTCACCACTAGCCAACTCAATGTACCAACAATGTCCAAGTTATGAGTTTCGTCCAATTCACACATGCTTGTCCAATTTGTGATCATTTCGAGTTACCATTGTTTGTAAACCGAATCTCTTATGCCATTAGAGCAGTAGAAGTATTCCGGTCCAACATTCAAATATAAAGCAAACTGAAACTAGAATGCAACTCAATTACGAATCATATCATAATCATACCATATGCCTAATGAGTTCAATATGTGTTCACTTATGATTAGAATACATGAAAGTAAGTTCTAATGACTTTCCTAATCCACACATTTTATATTAGAACATGAATCAGAAGAAGTAACGATTAGGTACAAAGCCCCTTCGAGTCAATGTAAGCTTGATTGAAGCTCCTTGAGTCATTTGGACTTCAAGAAGGCTTCAGTCCATGCTAAAGCCTAATGAAAACCAGACCTTAAGCTCATCTTCTCAAATGCAACCTAAGTCATTTTTACGTGCTTATCTTCCTTAGGTGAGTTACTAGTTCACTTAGGTTCATTTTTAGCTTCCCTAAACTTATCTCAACTTAGTCATGGCTAAGACATGAATATGAAAACATTGAATCAAGCTCAAACATGCAAACATACCACAATCATATCACAAGCTATCAAACTCATTCACAACATGTAGTACACTAAACCGAATTCAATTCCATAACTCAAAACATAGTTGTATGTACATCAAATTAGCTAGGGCTAAACCCTATCCTTCCAAAAGGCAACTACTCACTAAGCATAATGTAAAGTAATCTTAGATACATAACTGAAGAGATAGAGAGATGTAGAGATAACCCAAGAACTCTTAAGCAAGCTAAATCATCTTTAGTCTTCAAGCTCCATCTTCTAGACTCCAAAATGCATCATTATCAGAAATACACACTTAGGTGACAAAATCCTTTTCCGTCTCCTAAAAATATTTTTCGTCGGCTAAGTCCAACTTAGGCGACGAAATATCATATTCGTCGCCTAAGAAATATCTTAGATGACGGATCACATAAGTCATCGTCTAAGTGTGTACTTAGATGACAACTATTATGTTTCGTCACCTAAGATGCTCACTAAGACCACATAAAATAATTTGTGTCGGCTAAGTATGACATACTTAGACGACGAAACAATTTTCGTCGTCTAAGTGATCACTAAGACGATGAATTATTTAAATCGTCGCCTTAGATTAAATAACCTAGACGACGAAAACACAATTTTTCGCCTAGGTATACACTTGATGACGAAATATAGGTTTCATTGGCTAAGTGAGCACGTAGACGACGAAAATGGTGTATACTTAGGCGACGAAAATTTACACTTAGGCGACGAATAATTTCGTCGCTTAAGAAAATGCAATTATTAGATCAGATTCTTTTTTCTCCTTGGGCTCTCTCTCTCTCTCTCTCTCTCTCTCTCTCTCTCTCTCTCTCTCAACAACACCCACACCTCCGATCCCAGCCAACCAAAATTCATCAAATATCGATTTAATTTTTCAACTCCCGGAGTTCTAGTTTACCCACTTATCTCCTTATCGGTGAAGGTATTAACTCGTTTCTCACAATTAACTTTTTTGAATTTAATACTGTACTTAATTACGTACGGTGATTTATTTTTTCGGTGAAATATTCCGGCGAATATATAGTTTTCGGCGACCTTAGCTTAATTACTTATTGTATTGTATTGTTAATCTAATTTTAAGCTAATTGGTTAGTTAATTAGTATGTTTAATTTGATTAATTAGTTAAAATATGTTTGATTAAGCTAATTGGTTCTTTACAATTAATTGTTAAGCAAATGGTGTTTAAGCTACATAGTTAAGCTTAATTAATTGTATATATATGTGTTTAATATATTGTTAATTAAGATAATTGTAAAGCTAATTGTTTAATTTAGGTAATTGTATGTTTAATTAATTGTTAATCTAGTTGTTTAGTATATGTGGAATAATTAGTTGAAAAATTATATATATAATATGTAAATGCATTTATATTAAATTAATAATATAATATAATATTAGCCAGATTAATTATAGTGTATATATATGCTACTTAACTAACTATGTTATGTAATTAATAGATTAATATATTTATATATGTTAGATTAATTAATTATTGATTGAAAAATTATATAATATAATTATTAATTAACTTGCGCAGAAATATGGACTAGAGGTTGGATACAGTTGGCGAATAGAAGTGATGTGCGGTATATGGATGGAATCAGAGATTTTGTGTTTTTTTTTGCACTAGAACATGGTCAGGGAAAAAAACGTTTCAAGTGTTCATGCAGAAAATGTGTTAACCATCAGTTTGTGGAGGCTAATGTTAGTCTCAACACCTGTATGACCACAGTATGATGTGGAGTTACACTGCGTGAAGCGAGTATGGTGAAGTAGTAAACTTCAGCTCAGGACCAGACTTCAACTCAGGATACAGTTACTATGGTGCCTCATCAAATGGTAGTGGCGCCCCTGCTTGGAACCCCACTGTGGATTTGGTCCATGATGCTTTCCGGGATTTAGTCATGGATATGGTCACCAACACAAAGAGGAAGGTTACGATACCACTCATAATGACACAGTCCCCGATAGGTCATTTTCTTCGTCTAAGTAGGTTTTCATAATATGAGCTCAAATTTTGTGTTGACAGTTCGAAGTCAGATTTACTAAGAGATTCGTAAATTAATCAATGTACATACTTTTTCGTTTCGGTGAAATTAATTAATTAATTTTGGTTTTATGCATGATTGACTATACCGATCAAGCCCTTAACAAACTTCGTATTGAATGAAATTGAATCTACTTACATATTTAATGGTGATGAATATATCTAACAGTTATTTTGTCTGAATTTAATTTCGTTAATATGGATGATACAAACATACGAACACATACGTTATTCAACATTAGTAGATGGCATGGATAATGAGTATCAACTCGTCAATCTAGATTTTAAATCAAATTTTAATTAATTTAAATGTAATTGATATATAAAATTTCAACGTATTACAAAATGTCCATCATGTCGAATCGAAATGGTTTTACGATTATTAATATTTACAATCGTTTCCATCTTTTAAATTTTATCGATATTCACAAAACAGACTATATCGATCGAATATCAAACTCCACCGAATTTGCGTCAATTTTTTTAACCATTATATAAATGTAATGATTACATCTGACGGCTAATTTCTTCCTATTTTTAAGAAGGTAGACAAAATTTAATTTTAATTTATCTCAAAAAATATTAAATAAAATATCACTTAGATATCGATGAAGAAATTACTTTGTTTCGTCGTCTAAGTGACTTCTTAGGCGATGAAATCATGTATTTTCGTCGTCTAACCCCAAAAATTTAGCGATTCATTTTTTTGCCCCAAATTTTTAGAGGCACATTTAAAAATGACTTAGACGACGAAAGTTGTTGATTTTGTCACCTAAGTCGATCTATATATTACTAAATTGGAAACATATTGATTGACTTCTCTCTCTCTCTCTCTCTCTCTCTCTCTCTCTCTCTCTCTCTCTCTCTCTCTCTCTCTCTCTCTCTCTCTCACCTAAACCCTAGGCGCCCCCTGCAATCACGCCACTAGCCACCTCCCCTCCTCACCGGAGTGCATCTCCTCGCCGACCGCCACCCAACCTCGCCGGCAACAATAATTAATTGTCGGGACCCTCCTCTCTCGCTCGCCACAGCTCTCGTCCTCTCTTGCTCGTCACCGCCACCTCTATGAGCCCTGTCACCTATTACTCTCCCTCCGTCGTCGCCTCCATCGCATTGTCGCCTCCCTATCGGTATCTCTCTCTACCCATCCCTATATATATATTTCTATATATTATATGTATATATATTTCTACATATTATATATATATATATATAAATGGATTAATTTTCATATATGAAATTGTGATAAATTGTATGTATTGAATAAATTGTATATGTTGGTGTGGAAATAATGGGAACTATATTGGATAAATTTTTATATAAATTTGGTGAATATGGAATATATATTGGATATATGTGGATGATGGATATGGATATATATATATATGTATATTGTATATATATTGGTGAAATTAGATATGGAAATTGGTGAAATTGTATATATGTCATGTGGTTTATATGTATATATGAAACTGGAAAAATTTGGTGATGATATATGTATATTTGATATGAAATTTGGTGATGATATATGTATATGGATAAAATTGGATAAATATGGTGATATGTATATGAATTTGCGAAAATTGGTGAAATTTATTTTTTTTCAGCTTAATTAAGATGCCGCCAAGGACACACGCAAGCAGAGAAGGATGCCAAACTCCAATTCGTTGCACAAAAAATGAGTTGGGGGAAAACCTCAGAGGAGAATGTTATGGCTCATCCGAATCCTTCGGCGACTCGCCCAATCCCTCATGTTCCACATAAGTCGGCCATAGCCTATACGAACGACCCAGCCGTCAATGCTTCAACGGCGACATCTAAAGGTCCGGAAGAGTCAGTCGATGATACTATTCACTACAGCGCTTGGTGCAAGGCCAGGAGGCAGCCATTAGATCCGCTCCCCAAACGAACTCGGGGACTTGGGAAGGGCAACAAATGCGAGCGCATAGTCAAGTCAACGGGGAAGAAGATCAAGGTGTCGTTTGACAAGTTCACTCGAGGCCCTCCGTCCTTGTAGATTGGCAATCTGTGCTCGCACAACATCGACTCAATCATACGGAACAACATCTGTATGGTTTTCCCTTCGTGGAAAAAGCTGCCCGAGTGCGAAAAATTGAGGGTGTACCACGAACTCTAGGTACTACTATTATATTTTATTTATTTTTATAATTAATTACAAAGCATAAAGGCATACTGTATATGATTTTAATTTTTTATTTATTTTCCTAGGTACATTTTGAGGTCGAATGCTCACCAAAGATGTTGGAGCACATCGATGCCATGGCTACAAACATTTTCAAGGATTGGAAGTACGACCTCCACAAGTGCTACCTCAAACATAGAGTCTCGCCTACCCCACATGATCAGTGAAAGGAAAGGGAAGAGGAGTGGCAATGGTTTGTCGAACACTTTTTGAGTCCGACAAGTATAAGGTTCGTCTTCATTTTCTTTAATGTAATAAAAATTGAATAATTTATTTTTTTTAACCATTTATTTATTATTTAATTATTTTTGTTGTGAAACAGACAAGGTCAGAGACCAACAAGGAAAATCATTACAAGAAGACCGCCCACCATTCTTCGAGCCCCAAAGGGTTCATCTACTTGGGCAAAGGGGCACATAGATGTGGGTTCTAAGCATGGTTTCTTGGATGCTAGTATCTCTGCTTATGTCAAGCCTGGGGTCTTCAATGAAGCAAGTGAACGCGGCGTAAGTAACTCATCTTTCCTAAATTAATTAAATTTAATCGTACTTCCGAAATGTATCAAAATTTAGTATAACGATAATTACATTTTTAAGAAATTGAATTATGATTAGGATATATTAGTTAGGTTGTGCTCTTGGAATATGATTTTGAACTTGAGTTAGGTTATGTTTTAGTTAGTTAAATTATGATTTTGGAACTTGAGAAATCCGGATGGGAATCGGTGCCCACGGTAAATTTGTGGTGTTGAAATTGGTTATTCGAAGTGTGATCTAAGTCTTCTAAGTCGATCACTAAGATGACGAAGCTTCTTGGTTTAAACCCTAGACGATAAACATTGATCTTCGTCATCTAAGTGGTGCCACTTAGACGACGATTACAGGTAGTCGTCGTCTAAGATAACTCTAAGGCGATGAACAATGTCGTCGTTTAGAGGTATAATTTTTCGACGTCTAAGTACTTATGCGGTGGAATATGGTTCATTGTCTAAGATGCTACTTAGGCGACGAAACAAAAAAGTTTTGACATCTAAGTACTTAGGCTATGATTGTTAGGCGACGAAAGTTTTGTCGCCTAAGTACTTGGACGACGACAAAGAGCACTTAGGCAACGAAAATTCTTTTCGTTGCCCGAGTGTATTTTTTGGTAGTGCATCCAAGCTTGTAGAGGAGGTAAAGGAGACCTCTAAGACCCCAAGAGGCAAAGAAGAAGAGGGATTACTTGTCAACTATTTGAGCTCTAGAAATCTCACCAAACCCTAAAATAGAGATAAGAAGAGGAAAGGCTTGAATTCACAAAGAGGGATGTACAATCAAGTGAGGAGGAGGAGGAAAGGGAGAAGAGCCTCAAGGGAAGCAAGGTAGCTCCACCTTAAAGGGATGTTTTGGTGGTGGTAGGGTGTTTGAGGTGGAGGAGAGAGCTAAAGGGTTAGGGTGAGTGAGGGCTAACTCTAGATGCAAAAACTATGAAAAATTTGAGAAATTGAAAGGACACAACCCCGATTTAGTTTCCTAAACAGGAATCAAACCCCTTCTGAAAACACGAACCAACAAAAACCATAAAAATTTCGGCAGAGTAACGCTACTAACGCGGAATTGCCATTAACCTGCACCCGGAAATAACACTTCATCCTATGCCAAAAAAATCAAACCGTGGGCACCAATCCCATCCAGATTTCTCAATATCATAACAATAATGTAAAGTAATCATTAAACTATATTTTACAGAAATCCGGGGGAAAAAATCGTATAAAAGTATACATCAGAATGCTCAGAGCGACCTCTAGTGTATAATAATATAAATATACCACAACAGGCAGAACAAGAAACCTACTAGAAGAAATAAGGTAGCTCGAACACTATGCCTCCGACCACGACGTGCGACACCAGAGTCCGAACTGTAAACTGGGCACGGAAATCGAAAAGCCCAAGGGAAAGACATATAAACCGTTAGAGTGAGTGGACGAAAATAAATGTTTTTCGCCGAATAATATATGTGATAAAAACATATGCGAGTCTAAATGCATAAAAATCAAATGGTACACGAGGGAGACTCTAACTCCTCACGTGTACAGAGCATGCATCATAAATACCGCGGGGTCACTCATGGACACCCTTGCGCTAGTACAGTCTGAATCACGGGATCCCAGACCCACACGTGATTCCAAGCGTACTCAGGGATCAGCCGAGAAGCTATGTGTATTTATACAACCCTGTCTACTGAGACTGTACTCTGTGTAAACCAAATCACAAATACTTTCCATGCACATGCATAAAACATAATATAAATGTATGTATATTCGTAAACGCATATTCGTAAATGCATAATCGTAAAACACATGCTCATATAAATCATGATCATAACTGCATGCTCATGCTCGTAAAATGTATATAAAAGACTCGCAGTCAATCCGTGAAAAGAAATGTCCACTTACAGGTGAGCGTAACGCAATACGCGTTAATCCCGTGATCCGGCGGAAAATCCCTCGCCAAACGAACGATCACGAACCCCTGAATAATCATAAAATCTACTGCTCAAAATCATAACTCAACACCTCAAATCATATCACGAGAAACAACCATTCCCGGAAATATATAATTCAATATCGACGAAATAGTTAAAAATCCGATAATTACACCACAAAACCTCGCTATAATTTCTGATGCTCAATTCGAAAAACAAACCTCACCACTGCGATCGGGGCGCGATTTCGAGCGAAACGACATATAACTCGTCAAAAAACACGTCGGACGAAAAGTCGCCGCTGCTTCCGGCCGACGGAATTTTAGACCTGCCCAGAAAATTTCATGCTACACATGGTTTTGAAGATATCGACGATTCCAACAACTTTCCAGTTATAAGTTAAGGCCAATTTTGACCGTAAAACCTCCAAAAATCAACTCAAAGTTCCAAACCCTTACCGAAATTTCAAATCGACGGATCTCTCTCCTCCGGCCACAGCAACCCTCAAGACCACTTGCAATAGCTTCCTTAGCTCGAGGCTAACAAAAGCCCTGAAACCCCAAGCTCCAACTCTGCCGGAAAAGCTACCTCCGATTACCCCAAAGTTTCGCCGGAAAACCATGAATTTCGCCGAGCCATATCTTCCTCCTCCGGCCACCATAGGAGGTGATCCAACTCTCAAACCTAAGAGGTCAACGAGCCCAACAAACTCCATGAAGGGACCCCGGCGAACCGTGGCCAGAATCGACCTCCACGGGGGCACGAAGTCGCGGCACCAAATAGCCCAAAACGGGTCGACCCAACCCGGTCAACCTAGTCAACTCAGCCTGCAATTTTTGGAAACTTTCCTAAATCGGCATGTATCGTTTCCGTATTTATACCGTACGCGTATCGAACCCCAAACGGATAAATACGACAATATTCAACGGACAAAAATATTCACAACTTATTTCTCGTAACTCGGAAAAATTCTCTGGAAGTTCCCACGAGCTAGAAATTAAATTCTCTACAACTTCCACGAAGGATCCCAAATTAAATTCTCGTCCGATAATTTAGTCGATAATAAAGCCTCCATATTAACAGATTACATCGAAATCACGACAAATCACGAAACTCGCAAATCAAATCGATAATCATTCCATTTACGGTTCAGGTCAATCAACGGTCCAAAACGGATCACAATCACAATTCGGATAGACTCGAACACCAACGAATAACCTCGACAATATACCGAAATTTCAAATATTCATGTTATATTCCTCGGTCGTCGAAATAATAATCCGGAACCGCCCACGAACTCGAAATCACACGTACAACAACTCTCTCGAAGAGGCTCAACTCAAATTCTCGGTCAATAATTAAGTCGTGATCAAGTCTGGCGATTTAATCAATTATCGGAGAACTGCGATTACGCGCTAACTCACGAATTAAACTGATTACACTACTGATTCTGTTCCGGGTCGTCACAAATGAAAGGACCCAACCCCGATTTAGCTTCCTAAATCGGAATCAAACCCCTTCGAAAACACGAACCAACAAAAACTTTTCGAAATTTGAGCAGAGTTACGTTACTAGCGTGGAATTACCATTACCTGCACGCGTAAAATACACTCCATCCTATGCCACAAAAAGCAAACCGTGGGCACCAATCCCATCCGGATTTCTCAATATATCAACAATAACGTAAAGTAGTAAATATATATGTACTTTACTGAAAATCCGGAGTAAAATCGTATAACATATACAATAGGAAGCTCAGAGCGACTTCTAATACATAATCATATACGCATACCACAGTAGGTAGAACAATAATCCTACTGGAGAGAACAAAGTAGCTCGAGCACTATGCCTCCGACCACGACGTGCGAAACCAGATCCTGAACTGCAAACTGGGCACGGAAACCGAAAAGCCCAGGTGAAAGACAATAAACACGTTAGAGTGAGTGGACGAAAATAAATGTCTTTCACCAGTTGATATATATGTTATAAAAACATATGCGAGTCCAGGTAAATAAAAACAACATAGTACACGAGGTAAAACTCACACTCCTCCAGTGTACTGAGCATGCAAGTAAAAATCCCACGGGGTCACTCATGGACACACACCGTGCTAGTACAGTCAGAATCACGGAGTCCCAGACTTCCACGCGATTCTAGCCAGAAAGGCCTCAGGTCAGAGGTCTGCCTCCCCCCGGTACAGGTCACGGGTCAGGAGTCACAGCCTCCCCCGGTACACATCCTCGGGGATCAGCCGGGATGCGAGTGTATCGATACAACAACATATAACGACTGTACTCTGTGTAAACTAAATCACAAACATTTCGATGCAAATGCATGAAACAGCATATTTATATGTATGTATACTCGTATACGTATATTCATATAAGTATATCGTATAATCGTAAAACACATGCTCATGTAATCCGTAATCTCAATACGCATGCTCAAGTTCGAAAATCATATAAAAGACTCGCAAGAATTCCGTGAAAAGAAATTGTCCACTCACAGACTGGCGTAACGCGTATCGCGTTAACCCGTGATCCGGCGGAAAGTCTATCGCCAAAACAACGATCACGAACCCCTGAATAATCACAACGTCCAATATTCAAAGTCATAATCTGACAATACAAATCAAACCACGAGAAACCACCGTTCTCGGAAACACACAATTCAAAGTCGACGAATCGTTGAAAACCCGTATATACCACCTCAATACCTCGCTTTACGTTCAGACGCTCAACTCGAAAAACGAACCTCCCCACTGCGATCGGAGCGCGATTTCGAGTCAAATGACATGCGACTTGTCGAAAGTCAAAAAGTCAACCCGTTGACCGTTGACCGCCGTTGACAGCCGTCCACGGCGGCGCCACTGTTGACCGGAGAATTTCACGGCGGAGAAACCCCTATTCCATGCAAAACCACCCACTGAACAACTTTGTCAACTGCACCGAAGTCCAATTCTCACTCTAACATGGTCAATTTCATGAAAAACCGAAAGAACACACAAATTTCAAATCCAAAATTCTCCTTGTACACATCGAATTGAAACACGAAACTGACAGGGGAGCATCAAGGGGATGAGAGCTTCAAAGCCCACTAAGAATTGCAGCTCGAATCGGCCTCAAACATAGAACCCGAATTCACAAAGTTTTCACCATTTTCAAGTCGGAAATTCCTTCAATTCCGGCGAGCTACACCGCCAACGGTGGACGGGGATGTCACAAGGGGACTAAGGCGAGTCGAATAAGCCACGGGCCGAGCCCGGAGGTCACCGGAATCCGGTCGCCGGCGTGGAGGCCGTGGCACCGTCGAAGGATCCCTCTCCCACCGAGTTGACTCAGTCAACTCGGTCAAACACCCAAAATGGAAAGTCATACACTTGCCCAAAATAACAGGTTGCTATTTATAGCCTTTCCCAAAATGGAAACTTGTTATTATCCTTTTCGACGAACTTCAAACCCACGTAACTTTCTCGTCGTGATTCCGATTCCGATAATTCTTGCGGCCACAAACTCGTCTCGACACATTCTTCCGTAATCACCCGAAGTCAAACACATCGGCCAAACTGATAAAAAGTCAACCCTTCGAACCAACACACATTAAATCGACTAAACAATCAACAATTGGCAAAATTCGCAACTAATCCCTCGTAACTCCAAATCATGCTCCGGAAGTTCCCACGAACTCGAAATTAAATTCTGAACAACTTCCGTGAAGTAGCCGAGACCAAATTCTCGTCCAGTAATTTAGTCGCGAACAAACCCGCCATTTAAATCCGAACTTCAAATATTCATAACTAATTCCTCGGTCGTCCAAATAAAAATCCGGAACCGCCTACGAACTCATAATCACATATAGAACGACTCTTGAGAAGAGACCCAGCTCCAATTCTCGGCCAATAATTAAGTCGTTAGCAAGCTCGGCGATTCCGAACAACCGTCGGATACCAGTGACTACGCGGTAACTCACGTACATAGCTGATCATACTGCTGATTCTGGTTCGGGTCGTCACAAATCCACCCCCCTTAGAAAAATTTCGACCTCGAAATTTCCGAGTCTGCCGACTACAAGGTAGGAGCACTGCCTCTGCATACTGCTCAACTCACCAACGGCAATCTCAACTGAACAACTCTGATCACAAACTCCACAATAGAAGATAATTCTGTGCTGAAATCCCTGTACCCTCAAATCACAAATCTGAACTGGCTCACACAATCGCCAAGTGTTCCTACATAAGGAACAAATAGGGTGCACAATAGATAGCAAACCCGAAACACAGTTCCGCCACACGGAACACAACACACATAAAAGCCAACACTATAGGCGATGCCGAACCACACGGCATAACACAACCTCGCCTATGGCCACACACGGATCAAAATATCAAGGCAAATCACAACTCAGTTCACACATCAATATATCTCACATATTCATATCAGCATAGCTCGAACATCGAACTCGGGTAATAACCAATCCATTTCCGCTAATCTGACAGTCTGTGGTAACACACTCCACAAAATCGGAAACAAACATCAACTCAAATTCAAACCAAACTCACTCCAACACAATGAAGTACAACATCGTTCCTCAAAACGACGTCAAACAATATCAAAATCACAGTGGACAACAACTTGGTACTGCAAGCAACCTCGAACAGCTGAAACTGCTGGTCCCGAATCCTCCGGAACTACAATACTAAGGTCCACAACATGCCCTCCAAGGCCTGAATAGTCCTCAAAGATCGCTCGCCAATCCGAGGATAAGAACTGGTACCAACTCGTAATCTGGTCCCCAATGCTTACTGCAAAGCTTGCCAACACTCCGTCGTAGCTGATTATCTCGATCAGCGGACTGGGACACAGATACACCACGTAAATAGCCAATCTTCGTCAAACACAGCTATGCCAGCCAACCACTGGAATCATCTCCGAAAGTACAAGGAACTGTACTGAGTACGTCAGACGACCTACAAAGGCCCAACAACTGGTATCACCAACCAAAGTGCAAACAACATACACAAACACAGCAACAATCGCCACGTCTAATCGGAAATCTTCAATGGCTGACACTTCTCGGCAAGTCTCTGCCTCCTAGCCATCGTCAGTCGACGAATGTGGCATCAGCACACACAAGCTGCTACATGGCTCTGTGGATTGCGTCACGACTAGTAAACTCGAAGTATCTGATACCTCTCTGCATCAACAGTGCATAACGTACGCAAAACTACAAGCCTCAACATCATCACACTCGAACTCAGCTCTCGTAGCCCATAACTCGGCTAACACGGAGACTCGAGTCATACTCACACATGAAATACTGAAGCTCCCAACTCTCGACTGAATGCATCAACAACAGCATCATCCCAAACGGATGGTCAAAGTACAACCTTTAGCTTTTCCCGAACAAACTCAAAGATGCAGCCATAGTCGTTAGTCGACCCCATCCATCAACACTGCCTCAAGCCTAAATCTGGCCGAAAATGCAAGTGGATGAAACTCAAGTGATCAGGGTACCTCCTACATCACACTGCACGCCATAGTAGCAGTATCTCCAACTCTCTGGTGCTAGCACAAGGACAGCTACATCCAAATCACGCATAGGATATGCAACCACACAAAGTTCCACTGTCTGGAACCACGAGCCACCGCTCTGCTACACAGCATCAAAGCACAACCAAATCCAAACCTCGATGCATCGCCATATCACACGAACTCGTCGTAGTCGTCAGGTAAGGTCAAAATCAAAACAACAGTCAACCATCCTGCAGGAGGAAGTAACTCTCCTCGCGTGCATCGAACCACTCGACTCGACACCTTTCGTCAATCCGGAAAGTAGAGTGGCAATCCGGAAAAATCCTGTACAAGCCGTCGGTAATAGCTTGCCAAATTCAAGAGAAATTCTGGATCTCCAGTACGATAGTAGGGCAATCCCAAATCAACATGGCCTCCATCTGATCAGGATCCACGCCAACTCCCTCGGATAGCATCACACAGCCCAAAATCATCACGCTAATCGGCCAAAACTCACATTGGCTGAACTTCGCAAACACAAGATCATCTCGCGAAGTCCGCAAAACCGCTTGCAACTGCTTCAGGTGCTGGCCCACACTCCTGGGATATATCAGGACGTTGCCAACGAACATGACCACAACTCGTCTAGAACCCGTCTGAACACCTGGTCCTTCAAATCCACACGATCTACGGGGCATTGGTCAACCAATAGCGTGACCAAGAACTCCTGATGTCCGCACCGTAATCCGAAAGCCAACATAGCCACATCTGACTCATCAAACCTCCACTGATGGTATCCGGATCCGATATCAATCCTCGAAAAGACTGAATCTCTCACAAGCTGATCAACCAATCGTCAATCCGAAGCGGAGGATACTCACTCTCCTCTGAAGCGAATCAGGCTTCCGGTAGTCAATGCGCCACCTCATCGAACCATACAAACAGTCGCACAACTGATGCAAGAGCACACCACGCAAATACGCGGGGTCGCATGAAATCTCCTGAAACCTCCTCCAGCAACTCCTGGAGTCGAAACTGTAGCTCCATCAGCTCCGCTAGCTCCGAACGACAAGATGCCGGTAAAATGAGTCCAGCGCCTGGTACAAGCTCAATGGTGTAGTCAGTCTCCCGGACTGGAGAAACACCTGGTGACTCCTCCGGAACACACCTGAAAACTTAGGAACCACCTTAATGTCACCAACGTCGGCACTGCAACCGTAGTATCCACATATGAGCCAAGCAACAACACAACCAGTCTCCATCATCCGCTCGACCATCACCTCGAAACAGCATCTCGGGGAAATCTGGTCGTCGAAACACAACCTTCTCCTCGAGGCACTCGAACACCACCAATGCATCGTTAGTAAGTCCGTACTCACAAACACACCAAAACCACGATGTCCAGCTACAACAAATCCACGGCTAAGTCATAACCTCCAACAAGGATCTCGCAACCTCCGGATGGATACAACACTCTCCAAAGCCTCGGAAGTGAGATGCAGGTATAATCGTCATGGATATTAAGTAACAGTAACCTCGGAGAAAAGTCTGTCCTCAAACAAGGTCATGGCACGAACTCTAACATGCCAAACTAGTCGCCCACATCAATTGCGACTTGCTGAATAACGCGTCTCGAAATCTGGGTTGATCAAGCTCTAGAAACAGCATCATGATTTCCTCGTAAACTCTGAGCTGTCGAACCGCTAACACAGCTGGCTAAGGGCGCTTCCTCATAACATGACCCACCTGGCCATCGAAACAGCAACTGAAAGTGCGCCACGAACACAAATCACCGCAACACCAGCTGCGTGATAGGATCACCAACGATCGCCCAAGCTCATGCCACAGGTACAAGTCGGCTACTCTGCGCTCTCCTCCATCGTCAAACGGATTCAGCAGAGGATCCTCAACATAATCGAAAAGACCACAGTCTGATGAAATCACTGATCCCGAAGTATCGGAACTCAACCTCATCAAAACTCGACTAAGTCCACTTCCCTCAAACCATCACATCAAAAACCGCGTACACATTTCCCTCACAATAGCCTCGCCACTGAGTATAGCACACTAAGCTCCTCATGGATGTCTCGAGGCACATCAATCAGACTCCCTCTGATACTCAGGTCCAAACTCATCTCGAACCTCGTGCATAGCTCCCTCTGAAGCCACATAACTCGTGCAAACAGGAACTAACATGTGAACAATGCATCTCTGCCTCAGGTGGGTAAACACTCCACATTCAATTGCTGGATTGCCTAATAACACCATTACCGTATAAGCAACACCCTGCATGTGGGCCATGGAGTCGCAACCGGAACTCACACAATATCAGCCCAACAAACACAATGATCTGACTCAGGCAAACATCAACTACCACAATTCTCAGCTCTGAGGCAACATGTAGACGCTCATATACACATCCCCAGGCAAACTGTGCCACACAATTCTCTGAACTCTGAATACTCATCCAAATCCACTGTTCTCTGGCAAATCACGCGTCGATTGATCCTCAACAGGATCCACAACCGAAACGACACGGAAAGCACGTCAGGAGGCATCCTAATGAATACAATACCGTTCACAACAAGTGGAACGTAATCATGGAACTTCAAATATTTGAAAGCATACAACACCCGGAATTTGATGATTATCCGCCGGCCGGTCGGGTCACCGTTCCAGACATGCTGTACATTCTCAAATACCCTTAGTAAACACGACTACAGAAGTCTACAGAACCTACAACCTAATGCTCTGATACCAAGCTGAAAGGACCCAACCCCGATTTAGCTTCCTAAATCGGAATCAAACCCCTTCGAAAACACGAACCAACAAAAACTTTTCGAAATTTGAGCAGAGTTACGTTACTAGCGTGGAATTACCATTACCTGCACGCGTAAAATACACTCCATCCTATGCCACAAAAAGCAAACCGTGGGCACCAATCCCATCCGGATTTCTCAATATATCAACAATAACGTAAAGTAGTAAATATATATGTACTTTACTGAAAATCCGGAGTAAAATCGTATAACATATACAATAGGAAGCTCAGAGCGACTTCTAATACATAATCATATACGCATACCACAGTAGGTAGAACAATAATCCTACTGGAGAGAACAAAGTAGCTCGAGCACTATGCCTCCGACCACGACGTGCGAAACCAGATCCTGAACTGCAAACTGGGCACGGAAACCGAAAATCCCAGGTGAAAGACAATAAACACGTTAGAGTGAGTGGACGAAAATAAATTTCTTTCACCAGTTGATATATATGTTATAAAAACATATGCGAGTCCAGGTAAATAAAAACAACATAGTACACGAGGTAAAACTCACACTCCTCCAGTGTACTGAGCATGCAAGTAAAAATCCCACGGGGTCACTCATGGACACACACCGTGCTAGTACAGTCAGAATCACGGAGTCCCAGACTTCCACGCGATTCTAGCCAGAAAGGCCTCAGGTCAGAGGTCTGCCTCCCCCCGGTACAGGTCACGGGTCAGGAGTCACAGCCTCCCCCGGTACACATCCTCGGGGATCAGCCGGGATGCGAGTGTATCGATACAACAACATATAACGACTGTACTCTGTGTAAACTAAATCACAAACATTTCGATGCAAATGCATGAAACAGCATATTTATATGTATGTATACTCGTATACGTATATTCGTATAAGTATATCGTATAATCGTAAAACACATGCTCATGTAATCCGTAATCTCAATACGCATGCTCAAGTTCGAAAATCATATAAAAGACTCGCAAGAATTCCGTGAAAAGAAATTGTCCACTCACAGACTGGCGTAACGCGTATCGCGTTAACCCGTGATCCGGCGGAAAGTCCATCGCCAAAACAACGATCACGAACCCCTGAATAATCACAACGTCCAATATTCAAAGTCATAATCTGACAATACAAATCAAACCACGAGAAACCACCGTTCTCGGAAACACACAATTCAAAGTCGACGAATCGTCGAAAACCCGTATATACCACCTCAATACCTCGCTTTACGTTCGGACGCTCAACTCGAAAAATGAACCTCCCCACTGCGATCGGGGCGCGATTTCGAGTCAAATGACATGCGACTTGTCGAAAGTCAAAAAGTCAACCCGTTGACCGTTGACCGCCGTTGACAGCCGTCCACGGCGGCGCCACTGTTGACCGGAGAATTTCACGGCGGAGAAACTCCTATTCCATGCAAAACCACCCACTGAACAACTTTGTCAACTGCACCGAAGTCCAATTCTCACTCTAACATGGTCAATTTCATGAAAAACCGAAAGAACACACAAATTTCAAATCCAAAATTCTCCTTGTACACATCGAATTGAAACACGAAACTTACAGGGGAGCATCAAGGGGATGAGAGCTTCAAAGCCCACTAAGAATTTCAGCTCGAATCGGCCTCAAACATAGAACCCGAATTCACAAAGTTTTCACCATTTTCAAGTCGGAAATTCCTTCAATTCCGGCGAGCTACACCGCCAACGGTGGACGGGGATGTCACAAGGGGACTAAGGCGAGTCGAATAAGCCACGGGCCGAGCCCGGAGGTCACCGGAATCCGGTCGCCGGCGTGGAGGCCGTGGCACCGTCGAAGGATCCCTCTCCCACCGAGTTGACTCAGTCAACTCGGTCAAACACCCAAAATGGAAAGTCATACACTTGCCCAAAATAACAGGTTACTATTTATAGCCTTTCCCAAAATGGAAACTTGTAATTATCCTTTTCGACGAACTTCAAACCCACGTAACTTTCTCGTCGTGATTCCGATTCCGATAATTCTTGCGGCCACAAACTCGTCTCGACACATTCTTCCGTAATCACCCGAAATCAAACACATCGGCCAAACTGATAAAAAGTCAACCCTTCGAACCAACACACATTAAATCGACTAAACAATCAACAATTGGCAAAATTCGCAACTAATCCCTCGTAACTCCAAATCATGCTCTGGAAGTTCCCACGAACTCGAAATTAAATTCTGAACAACTTCCGTGAAGAAGCCGAGACCAAATTCTCGTCCGGTAATTTAGTCGCGAACAAACCCGCCATTTAAATCCGAACTTCAAATATTCATAACTAATTCCTCGGTCGTCCAAATAACAATCCGGAACCGCCTACGAACTCATAATCACATATAGAACGACTCTCGAGAAGAGACCCAGCTCCAATTCTCGGCCAATAATTAAGTCGTTAGCAAGCTCGGCGATCCCGAACAACCGTCGGATACCAGTGACTACGCGGTAACTCACGTACATAGCTGATCATACTGCTGATTCTGGTTCGGGCCGTCACACAAATCTACCCCCCTTAAAAAAATTCGACCTCGAAATTTCCAAATCTACCAACTGAAAAGTAGGGTCACTGTCTCGGCATACAGCTCAATTCCCCAGTGGCTACGTCAACTGAATAACTCTGCAAACAGATTTTCATGTAAGAAATATTTCTGTGCCGTAATCTCTGTACCCTCAAATCTCGAATCTGAACTGGCTTCTCCACAAATACCAAGTCTTCCTGTATAAGGAACTGATAGGGTACAAAACACGCAACAAATCTGAAATGTAGTTCTACCACACGGAATACCACACACACAAAGACCAACGTTATAGGCAATGCCAAACTATACGACACAACACCAACTCACCCCATGACCATATACGAATCAAAATAACGTGGCAATTTCACAACTCAACCTGCTCACATCAACACAACTTCATTGTCGAACTCAAGCAAGTAGCAACCTGTTTCCGCTAATCCGAAGGTCTGTGGTAGCACATTCCACTAAATCAGGATCAAACGTCAGTTCAATCCGAACTCGCTCCAACACAATGGAGTACAACATCATTCCTCAAAACGACATCATGCAATGTCATAATCATATATAGTGATCTACAAACTGGTACTGCATGCAATCTCGAACAGTTGAAACTGCTGGTCCCAATTCAAATCCTTCATAACTGCAATACACCAGACCACAATATGCCCTCCTGAAAGGACCCAATCCCGATTCAGTTACCTGAACCGGAATCAAACCCTTTCGAAAATACGAACCAACAAAAAAATTTCAAAATTTCGGCATAGTTTCGTTACTAACGTGGAATTGCCATAACCTGCACCCATAAATTAACACTTCGTCCTATGCCACAAAAGCCAAACCGTGGGCACCAATCCCATCCGGATTTCACAACATCAATATATGAATCATAAACAGTAAACAGTACTGTAGTATATATATATCCGAGAAAATCCGTGTAAACAAGTAGCAGAATGTATCAGAGCGACCTCTAAAGTAAAATATATACAATATACACATCAGTAGGTGAAACAAGAACCTACTGGAAAGCACAGGTAACTCTGATCACTAGCCTCCAAACCGCGACGTGAAAACACCAAAACCTGAACTGCAATTGGGCACAGAAACCGAAAAGCCCAGGGGAAAGACATGAAACACGTTAGAGTGAGTGGACGAAAATAAATGTCTATCACCGAATATATATAATATAAAACATATGCGAGTCCAAATGCATAAGTAAGAAATGGTACGCAAGGGAGACTCTAACTCCTCACGCGTCCAAGTACACGAGGGAGACTCTAACTCCTCACGCGTACAGAGCATGCAACATAAAAATCGCGGAATCACTCATGGACTACCACGCGATAGCACAGTCTGAATCACGGGATCCCAGACCCACACGTGATTTCTATCCAGAAAGGCCTCGGGTCAGGATATCTGTCCTTCCCGGAGCGTACTCGGGGATCAGCCGAGAAGCCAATGTGTATCGATACCACAACATTTACTGAGACTGTACTCTGTGTAAATCAAATCATAAATCTTTTCTATGCACATGCTTAAAACATAATATATACACATGTATACTCGTATACGTATATTCGTATTTACATAATCGTAAAACACATGCTCGTAAAATCATAATCAAACTGCATGCTCAAGTTCGTAAATCATAAATAAAAGACTCGCAATCAATCCGTGAAAATAAATGTCCACTCACAGACTCGCGTAATGCGCACTCGCGCTAAACTCGTGGTCCGGCAGAAGATCCCTCGCCTGAAGCACGATCACGATCCCGATCTCGATCTCAATCTTCTGAATATTCATAAAAATATAACTGATCAAAATCATAGTTCTCAACCCTGTACTGAATCACGGAAACCAACCGTTCCCGGAAATATGCAATACGGTACAAAATGAATAACAGAAATTCCGGAATCCCCACTCGAAATCTCGACTAAAAATCGGCTAACCAAATCAACCCGAAAACCTCTGGACGACGATCAGGGCGTGATTACGAGAAAAATGACACTAATTTCATCAAAATCTGAAAAAGTCAACTCCTCCGCCGTTGACCACCGTCCACCGCCGCCGCCGGCGGCGGCGCGCCGTCAACGGCGAGATTCTCTGGCGGAGAACTTCCAGTTTACAAGATGTCACTCATCCAAACACTTTTCATAACTGGTACATAAGCCAATTCAAACTCAAACCTCATCAATTCCATCGAAAACCAATTCAGAAAACTCACCGGAAAACCCAATCGGGTTCCAGCCAAATCTTAACCAATCCCAAAATAAATCACATGGGAAGCTTCCTTGGGGCAAGGCGAGTCAAAGCCCTCACCCCTCGGCCACCAAGGCTCACCGGAAAACCTCCCCCCGTTAAGGGCGAATTCCGGCAACCTAACCCGAATCGGGTTCACACAAAACCAAACCAATTTCTACAAACTCAATTACCATTCAACTCGAAATTGCACAAGGAATCGAACCATACCCTCGCCGAAGTCGTTGGTGGCCAGAATCTAGGTCGTCGGACGGCAAAGCTCAAAGAGTAAACTTTCCTCCTCGGTCAAACTAGTCAACTTTCCCGAAATGGTAAGTCAACGATGGTCAACCCTCAAACAGAAATTTTACGACAATTCTCGACTATTCCGCTATTTATACTCGAGCCTCGGGTCGATCGACGGTCCGAAATGAATATACGAAATGATTCGGATAAACACGAAACAATCGGATAAACTCGTCGAATACCGAAACTTCAAATAATCATAAAATATTCCTCGGTTATCGGAAAAATCTTCCGAAACCGCCCACGAGCTCGAAATCACGTACTCTACAACTTCCGTGAAGATACCCAACTCAAATTCTTGACCGAAAACAAAGTCGCAAATCGAATCGGCAAACCACATATACAACATAAAACTGCAACTCAACTCAATCTCAAGAATCGTGCCGAATACGCAACAGATTCTGGTTCGGGTCGTTACACTTCCAAAGACTGAATAGTCCTCAAAGATCACCCACCAATCTGAGGATACGAAACAGTACTAAGGTGTAATCTGGTCCCCAATGCTCACTGCAATGCTTGCCAACATTCTGTCGTAACTGATTATCTCGATCAGCAAACTGGAACTCAGGCGCACCACGAAAATGGACATGATCAAATGTAACTGCTGATCCCAGTTTCCTCGAAACTGCAACATACATGATCTCAACATATCCTCAAGAGCCTGAATGGTCCGCTCGGACTGCCCGTCAGTCTGAGGATGAAAAGCTGTACTAAACCGTAACCTCGTGCCCAAAGCTCGCTGCAACGCCTGCCAAAACTCAGAAGTGAACTGACTATCTTTGTCAGAAACAATCGACACAGGCACACCGTGCAAGCGAACAATCTCCGATAAGTACAACTTGGCCAATCTGCCCACTGATATCTTCCCTGGAAGTGCAAGAAAGTGTGCGGATTTCGTCAGTCGGTCAACAATAACCCAAATGCCAGTGTTGCCCGCCGAAGTACGCTGCAACTGATAGACGAAATTCATCGTAATATGCTCCCACTTCCAAACCGGAATCTCAAGTGGCTGTAGTTTCCCTGCAGGTTTCTGCCTCTCCGCCTTCACCTGCTTACAAATCAAACATCGACTCACGTACGCGGCAATCTCCCGCTTCATGTTGCGCCACCAATAGTACGCTCGAAGTGTACGAAACATCTTCGTACCACTGGGATGCATCGCATACGCTGAACTGTGGGCCTCGTCCAGAATCTCCTTCTTCAAGTCCTCGTCTCTGGGTACACATAGCCTGCCTCTGAACAACAATGTACCGTCGTTGCTCAATCGGAACTCTATAGGCACACCATTCCGTATGGTCTTCTTGCCCAACAGGTAAGAATCTGAATCCTGAGCCTTTCGTACCTGATCAACCAGTACGGGATGAACCTGAAAACTGGCCAACAAAGCCCCATCATCATCATACCCAAACACAGCACCTGTAACCCGAAGCTCGGCTAGCATCGACACTCTGGCCACACACATGTGGAACAACGAGGCTCCCGATTTCCGGCTAAGTGCATCAGCCACAACATTAGCCTTCCCCGGATGGTACTCAAACGTGCAATCGTAATCGTTGATCAACTCCATCCATCGACGCTGCCTCATGTTCAGATCTGGCTGCGTCCGCAAGTAGGTGAGACTTTTGTGGTCAGTGTAAATCTTACATTGAGCACCATACAGGTAATGTCTCCAACCTTTCAACGCTAACACGATAACGGCTAACTCCAAATCATGCGTCGGATAGTTGACCTCATGCGGTTTCAACTGCTTGGAACCATATGCCACGACTCTACCATGCTGCATCAATACACAGCCAAGGCCCAACTTCGACGCGTCGCTGTACACAACAAACTCACCACTGTCGTCTGGCAATGTCAAAACAGGTGCGGTAGTCAATCTCTCCTTCAGGAGCAAATAACTCTCCTCGCACGCATCAGACCACTCAAACTTGACGCCCTTCTTCGTCAATCTGGTCAGTGGTGTAGCAATCCGGGAGAAATCCTGTACAAACCGTCGGTAATAGCCTGCTAACCCCAAGAAACTCCGAATCTCTGGCACAGTAGTGGGTCTACTCCAGTTCAGCACGGCCTCGATTTTGTCAGGATCAACACTAACTCCCTCGGCCAAAATCACGTGGCCAAGAAACTTCACACTATCCAACCAGAACTCACACTTGCTAAACTTTGCGAATAACTGATGGTCCCGCAAGGTCCGCAACACTGCTCGCAAGTGCTTCTTGTGCTGGCCCACACTCCTCGAATAGATCAGGATATCGTCAATAAATACAATCACAAACTTGTCCAGGAATCGTCGAAACACCGGATTCATCAAGTCCATAAAAGCTGCGGGGGCATTGGTCAACCCAAACGGCATAACCAAAAACTCATAGTGCCCATACCGCGTCCTGAATGCTGTCCTGGCTACGTCAGAGTCTCGGATCCTCAACTGGTGATATCCGGATCGAAGGTCAATCTTCGAAAAGACCGATGCTCCCTTGAGCTGATCGAACAAGTCATCAATCCGCGGCAACGGATACTTGTTCCTCACTGTTATCTGATTCAGTTTCCGATAGTCGATGCACAACCGCATGGACCCGTCCTTCTTCCGCACAAACAACACTGGAGCACCCCACGGAGAAACACTCGGTCGAATGAATCCCTTCTCTAACAACTCCTGGAGTTGAATCTGCAACTCCTTCAACTCCGCAGGCGCCATACGATACGGTGTCTGGGAAATCGGTCCTGTACCCGGCAGCAACTCAATGGTAAAATCAATCTCCCGCACAGGGGGTATACCAGGTAACTCCGCTGGAAACACATCCGAAAACTCAGACACAACCTCAATACTACCAAGATCCGGCACTGCAGCTGTAGTGTCCACAACATGGGATAAGTAAGCAACACAACCCTTCTTCATCAACCGATCCGCCCTCATCGCGGAAATCAAACACGGTAGTGAAGTGTTCTTCTCACCACGAAACAGTATCTCGGGTAACCCTGGTCGTCGAAACGCGACCTCCTTCCTGTGGCAGTCAAACATGGCCCAATGCAACTCTAGGAAGTCCATACCCAAGATCAGATCAAAATCCACAATATCAAGCAGTAACAGATCTGCGGCTAAACCATAGCCATCAATAAACACCTCACAATCTCTGTAAACTCAACCGATGCTCACAACCTCACCTGACGGATACAACACTCTCCACAACCCCGGAAGTGGAGATGCAGGTACCGTAGCCAATGATGACAGTCTAAATGATATGAACGAATGTGTAGCGCCCGGATCTAACAATGCAAGTACAGGAATACCAAACACATGTAACGTACCGATAACGACCTCCGGTGAAGCTCTGCCCTCACATAGAGTCATAGCATGCACTCTCGCCTGTCTGGCTGGTCGTCCTCGCTGGGGCTGTCCCTGTTGCCTACCCTGACCTGCAAACTGTGCTGGCCGAGCTCCTGAGGTGACTCCTCGCTCAGCTCCAGAACTTTGGGTCGCATGATCACTAGTACCAAACAACTGAGGACACTCCCTCGAATAGTGACTTATCTGGCCACAACGGTAACAAGTGACGGCACCCCGCTGACATGGTCCAACATGATACCTATTGCACAAGTTGCACAACAGATATTCCCTCGGTGTGGCAGGTGTGCGAAAAAGTCGTCGAGGATGACTAGAACCGCTAGAATCCCCACTAGCCTGTGGTCGCTGCGGTCGATCACTCCTCCATCTCTGTCTCCACCTAGGTACACTAGCTGGTGGTCGATAAGATCCACCGCCTGAAGATGAAGCTGAACCGGAAGTATTAGAACTCAGCCTCTTCGAAGGCCCCTGACTCGG
This sequence comes from Geum urbanum, assembly GCA_946800695.1. Lineage (NCBI taxonomy): Eukaryota > Viridiplantae > Streptophyta > Magnoliopsida > Rosales > Rosaceae > Geum > Geum urbanum. Next base: position 21,201,705 of record OX327002.1, read on the forward strand.
TCCACCTTCCTCAAATCGTCTCGGCTGGTACCTCTACTGTCTCTCCTGCTCAATATCCTCACCTCGGAGAGCTGCACTGACAAACTCATCAAAGTTGTTCCGCGGCATTGTATTCAGCGTCGCCTTAATGTTCAGATTCAATCCCAGCTCAAACCTGCGACACTTAGCTTCCACTGTAGCCACCATATCCCGCGTAAAACGAGACAAACGGGTAAACCGATCCCGATACTCAAGTACAGACAAACTGCCCTGCCTTAAGTTTGTAAACTCCTCGTACTTGCGTTGCTGGGTAGCCTGATTAAAATACCTCCGCATAAACAGATCACGGAACAATGTCTACGGGGTGTCAGCTGGAACTCTGTCGGTGCTAACCCACCAAAAGTATGCATCACCCTCAAGTAAACCAACTGCAGCTACTGACATCTGCTCAGGAGTAAACTGCAGACGCTCACAAACACGTTCAATCTGAACCAACCATGCCTCGCATATCTCTGGATCAACTGAACCCGAAAACACAGTAGCACCCGCAGTGCGAGCCTTGACCACAGGGTCAAAACTCTCTTCCAAACGCAGCACTCGCATCAGCAAGTCGCGCGTTCGGCGATCCTCATCAGGATCATCATCCCGGTCAACACGGGGACCACGTCGAGGAGGCATCCTACTGATACAAGACAAGTATTAGGTACAAGCAGAAAGAACGTAATCATGAAACCGCAGATATTTGAGGACACACAACACCAGAAGTATTGATGAGTACTGCTGGCCAGTCGGGTCATCACTCCAGTCATGCTGTATCAACTCAAATACCCTAAGCGTCACAACTACAAGAGTCTACAGAAACTGACAACCTAATGCTCTGATACCAAGCTGAAAGGACCCAATCCCGATTCAGTTACCTAAACTGGAATCGAACCCTTTCGAAAATACAAACCAACAAAAAATTTTCAAAATTTCGGCAGAGTTTCGTTACTAACGTGGAATTGCCATAACCTGCACCCATAAATTAACACTTCGTCCTATGCCACAAAAGCCAAATCGTGGGCACCAATCCCATCCGGATTTCTCAACATCAATATATGAATCATAAACAGTAAACAGTACTGTAGTGTATATATATATATATATATATCCGAGAAAATCCGTGTAAACAAGTATCAGAATGTATCAGAGCGACCTCTAAAGTAAAACATATACAATATACACATCAGTAGGCGAAATAAGAACCTACTGGAAAGCACAGGTAACTCTGATCACTAGCCTCCAAACCGCGCCGTGAAAACACCAAAACCTGAACTGCAACTGGGCACGGAAACCGAAAAGCCCAAGGGAAAGACATGAAACACGTTAGAGTGAGTGGACGAAAATAAATGTCTTTCACCGAATATATATAATATAAAACATATGCGAGTCCAAATGCATAAGTAAGAAATGGTATGCGGGGGAGACTCTAACTCCTCACGCGTCCGAGTACACGAGGGAGACTCTAACTCCTCACACGTACGGAGCATGCAACATAAAAATCGCGGAATCACTCATGGACTACCACGCGATAGCACAGTCTGAATCACGGGATCCCAGACCCACACGTGATTCCTAGCCAGAAAGGCCTCGGGTCAGGATATCTGTCCTTCCCGGAGCGTACTCGGGGATCAGCCGAGAAGCCAATGTGTATCGATACCACAACATATACTGAGACTGTACTCTGTGTAAACCAAATCATAACTCTTTTCTATGCACATGCTTAAAACATAATATATACACATGTATACTCGTATACGTATATTCGTATTTACATAATCGTAAAACACATGCTCGTAAAATCATAATCAAACTGCATTCTCAAGTTCGTAAATCATAAATAAAAGACTCGCAATCAATCCATGAAAATAAATGTCCACTCACAGACTCGCGTAATGCGCACTCGCGCTAAACTCGTGGTCCGGCGGAAGATCCCTCGCCTGAAGCACGATCACGATCCCGATCTCGATCTCGATCTCCTGAATATTCATAAAAACATAACTGATCAAAATCATAGTTCTCAACCCTGTACTGAATCACGGAAACCAACCGTTCCCGGAAATATGCAATACGGTACAAAATGAATAACAGAAATTCCGGAATTCCCACTCGAAATCTCGACTGAAAATTGGCCAACCAAATCAACCCGAAAACCTCTGGATGACGATCAGGGCGTGATTACGAGAAAAATGACACTAATTTCATCAAAATCTGAAAAAGTCAACTCCTCCGCCGTTGATCACCGTTGACAGCCGCTGCCGCCGGCGGTGCGCCGTCAACGGCGAGATTCTCCGGCGGAGAACTTCCAGTTTACAAGATCTCACTCATTCAAACACTTTTCATAAATGGTACATAAGCCAATTCGAACTCAAACCTCATCAATTCCATCGAAAACAAATTCGGAAAACGCACCAGAAAACCCAATCGGGTTCAAGCCAAATCTTAACCAATCCCGAAATAAATCACATGGGAAGCTTCCTTGGGGCAAGGCGAGTCAAAGCCCTCACCCCTCGGCCACCAAGGCTCACCGGAAAACCTCCCCCCGTTAAGGGCGAATTCCGGCAACCTAACCCGAATCGGGTTCACACAAAACCAAACCAATTTCTACAAACTCAATTACCATTCAACTCGAAATTGCACAAGGAATCGAACCATACCCTCGCCGAAGTCGTTGGTGGCCGGAATCTAGGTCGTCGGACGGCAAAGCTCAAAGAGGAAACTTTCCTCTTCGGTCAAACTGGTCAACTTTCCCGAAATGGTAAGTCAACGATGGTCAACCCTCAAACAGAAATTTTACGACAATTCTCGACTATTCCGCTATTTATACTCGAGCCTCGGGTCGATCGACGGTCCGAAATGAATATACGAAATGATTCGGATAAACACGAAACAATCGGATAAACTCGTCGAATACCGAAACTTCAAATAATCATAAAATATTCCTCGGTTATCGGAAAAATCTTCCGGAACCGCCCACGAGCTCGAAATCACGTACTCTACAACTTCCGTGAAGATACCCAACTCAAATTCTTGACCGAAAACAAAGTCGCAAATCGAATCGGCAAACCACATATACAACATAAAACTGCAACTCAACTCAATCTCAAGAATCGTGCCGAATACGCAACAGATTCTGGTTCGGGTCGTTACACTTCCAAAGACTGAATAGTCCTCAAAGATCACCCACCAATCTGAGGATACGAAACAGTACTAAGGTGTAATCTGGTCCCCAATGCTCACTGCAATGCTTGCCAACATTCTGTCGTAACTGATTATCTCGATCAGCAAACTGGAACTCAGGCGCACCACGAAAATGGACAACCTCCGCCAAATATAGCTATACCAGCCTGCCACCGAAATCTTTTCCTAAAGTACAAGGAAAAGAACTAAGTTTATCAAATAGTCCACAATGACCCGATAACTAGTATCACTAACCGAAGTGCGTACTGACACACAAAATCCACAGAGACAGTTTGTGTTGTGAATTTGATTTCGAGCTCGTGAGAACTTGATTTCGAGCTCGTGAGAACTTCCGGAGCATTATTCAGAGTTACGCGGATTATGTTGTGAATATTTCCGATTGTGGATTATTTAATCGAGTAATTTTGTGTTGGTTTGAACCGTTGACTTTGGTCGATGTGTTTGACTTCGAGTGATAATTGAAGAATATGTTGAGTCGAGTTTGTTGCCGCGAGAATTATCGAAATCGGATTTACGACGTGAAAGTTTCGGGTATTTAAAGTTTGTCGTAAAAGGTATTTTGGAAGTTTCTATTTTGGGAAAGCTATATAAGTGGGTTGGCATTTCAGGAAAGTCAACATATTCATTTAATCACGTCGACTGGTCAACTCGGCATGGCGGTTTGAAGGCGCGACGGTGGAGGAACTCGCCGGCGGCGAGCTGCCGTCCGGCCACTCCATGGCACGGGACTGGTTTCGTTCAACTCGCCGAGATGCCCCCGTTCCATTTCCGGCCACCACTCACGGCGTGGGACGCCGGAGAGGAGAGAATATTCCGGCCAAGTTTGTAGAATTTTGGGGGAATTCGGGTTGAGATTTTCCGGCCAAATTGAGCTGCAAAAGGGAGTGGGCTTTGAAGCTCTTATCATCTAGAAGCTACCATGTAAGTTTGGTGTTCCAATTCATCTTGTACATGGAGAATTTTGGATTTGAAATTTGTGAGACAATTCGGTTTTACATGAAATTGACATGGTTAAAGTGAGAATTGGCCTTCGATGCAGTTGTGAAAGTTTCACAGTGGGTGATTTTGCATGGAATAGGGGTTGCTCCGCCGAGAAATTTCACGGTTGGTGGTGATGGCGCCGCCGACGGCGGCGGTCAACGGCGGTCAAACTTTGACTTTTGGGGTTTTCGACAAGTTGCATGTCATTTCACTCGAAATCGCGCCCCGATCGCAGTGGGGAGGTTTGTTTTTCGAGTTGAGCGTCCGAAATTACAGTGAAGTATTGAGGTGTGAATATCGGATTTTCGACAATTCGTTGACATCGAATTACGTGTTTCCGAGAACGGTGGTTTCTCGTGATTTGTCTTGAATTGTCGAGTTATGATTTTGAGTAATGGATTTTGTGATTATTCAGGGGTTCGTGATCGTTTGTTTGGCGAGGGACTTTCTGCCGGATCACGGGTTAACGCGAACTGCGTTACGCTAGTCTGTGAGTGGACATTTCTTTTCACAGATTGATTGCGAGTCTTTTATATACGTTTTACGAACTTGAGCATGCATACGAGATTATGTTTTACATGAGCATGTGTTATACGATTATGCCTATACCAGTATATATTACGTATATGCATTCATATGCTGTTTATTGCATTTGCATCGGATTATTTGTGATTTGGTTTACACAGAGTACAGTCGTAGTTTATGGTGTTGTATCGATACACACGCATCCCGACTGACCCCCGAGGGTGCCTACCAGGGGGGAACTGTACCTTGTGCCGATGTATTTCCGGGTGGGTACAGGTTTCTGTTTCTTGTGCCGAGGCATTTCCGGGTGGAAACAGTTACCCTGACCTGAGGCCTTTCTGGCTAGAATCACGTGTGGGTCTGGGATCCCGTGATTCGGACTGTACTAGCACGGACGTGTCCATGAGTGACCCCGTGGGATTTTTACTTGCATGCTCAGTACGCTGGAGGAGTATGAGTTTACCTCGTGTACTTTACTATATTTGTTTACCTGGACTCGCATATGTTATTTTAACATATATATTAACTGGTGAAAGACATTTATTTTCGTCCACTCACTCTAACGGTTTTTATGTCTTTCCCCTGGGCTTTTCGGTTTCTGTGCCCAGTTTGCAGTTTGGATTCTGGTGTCGCACGTCGTGGTTGGAGGCATAGTGCTCGAGCTACCTCGTTTCTTCCAGTAGGTTTATTGTTCTACCTACTGTGGTATACTTATATGATTATACATTAGAGGTCGCTCTAAGTATTCTGTTGTATATATTATACGATTTTACTCCGGATTTCAGTAAAGTACAGATATATTTATTATTTTACATTACTGTTGATATATTGAGAAATCCGGATGGGATTGGTGCCCACGGTTTGATTTTTGTGGCATAGAAGTGTATTTTCCGCGTGTAGGTAATGGTAATTCTACGTTAGTAACGAAACTCTGCCAAAATTTCTATGGTTTTTGTTGGTTCTCGTTTTCAGAAGGGGTTCGATTCCGATTTGGGCAACTGAATCGGGGTTGGGTCCTTTCAGCTTGGTATCAGAGCATTAGGTTATAGGTTCTGTAGACTTCTGTAGTCGTGTTTACTAAGGATATTTGAGAATGTACAGCATGTCTGGAATGGTGACCCGACCGGCCGGCGGATACTCATCAATACTCCGGGTGTTGTATACTTTCAAATATTTGAAGTTCCATGATTACGTTTCACTTGTTGTGAACGTTGTTTTATTCATTAGGATGCCTCCTTGACGTGCTTTCCGTGTCGGTACGGTTGTGGATCCTATTAAGGATCAATCGACGCATGATTTGCCAGTGAATTGTGGTTTGGATGAGTATTCTGAGTTCCGAGATTTGTGTGGCACGGTTTGCCTGGTTGTGTGTGTATGAGCGTCTACATATTGCCTCAGAGCTGAGAATTGTGGTAATTGGTGTCTTGCTTGAATCAGATTGTTGTATTTGGTGGGCTGATATTGTGTGAGTTCCTGTTGCGACTCCATGGCCTACATTCAGGCTGTTGTTTATACGGTAATGGTTTTATCAGGCTACCCAGCAATCGAATGTGGAGTGTTTACCCACCTGAGGCAGAGATGCATTGTTCACATGTTTGTCCCTGTTTACACGTGATATGTGGCTTCAAAGGAAGCAATGCACGAGGTTCGAGATGAGTTTGAGCTTGAGCATCAGAGGGACTTTAACTGTTGTGCCTCAAGATAGCCGTGAGGAGCTTAGTGTGCTGCACTCAGTGGCGAGGCTATTGAGAAGGAAAGTTGTATGCGGTTTCCGATGTGTTGGTTTGAGGAAAGTGGACTTAGTCGAGATATGTGATGAGGTTGAGTTCAGGCACCTCGGTATCAGTGACTTCATCAACCTGTGACCTTTTCGATTATGTTGAGGGTCATCAGATCAAGTAGAGGACCGTTTAACGATGGTGGAGATCACAGAGTAGCGGACTTGCTCTTGTGGCATTAGTTCGAGTGATCGTTGGTGATCCTTTCTCGCAGCAGGTGTCGCTGTGACTTGTGTTCGTTGGTTATAGGTTAGCCGTGGATCTGTTATAGCTAGATATCGTCGATTTTGACGTGATGATGAGTATGGACTTCTTGGCGACGCATTGGGCTATGTTCGATGGTCACGAGAAGGTGGTTGTGTTTCGACGACCAGACTTTTCCCGAGATACTGTTTCGCGGTGATGGTCGTGCGGATGATGAAAAGAGTTGTGTTGTTTGCTTAGCTCATGTTGTGGATACTATGGTTGCTATACTCGACATTGGTGACATTGAGGTGGTTCCCGAGTTTTCAGCTGTGTTTCGGATGAGTTACCATGTGTTCCTCCAGTTCGGGAGACTGACTACACCATTGAGCTTTTACTGGGCGCTGGACTCATATCACCGGCAATTTGCTGTTGGGTACCAGCGGAGCTAATGGAGCTACAGTTTTGACTCCAGGAGTTGCTGGAGGTGGTTTCAGGAGATTTTGTGTGACCCCGCGTATTTGCATGGTGTGCTCTTGCATTGTTTGTACGGATGATGGATGGTTCGTCGAGGTGGTGGATTGACTACCGGAAGCCTGATTCGCTTCAGAGGAGAGCATGTATCCTCCGCTTCGGATTGACGATTGGTTTGATCAGCTTGCGAGAGCTTCAGTCTTTTCGAAGATTGATTTCGGGTTCAGATACCATCAGTTGGGGATCGATGAGTCAGTTGTGGTTTGAACAACTTTCAGATCTCGGTGCGGGTATCAGGAGTTCTTGGTCACGCCGTTTGGTTGACCAATGCCCCCGTAGATCGTGTGGACTTGATGGACCATGTGCTCAGACAATTCTGGACGAGTTGCGGTCATGTTCGTTGGCAACATCCTGATTTACTCCAGGAGTGTGGACCAGCACCTGAAGCAATTATGAGCGGTTTTGCGTACTTCGTGAGGTGATCAGCTATTGCGAAGTTCAACCAGTGTAAGTTTTGGTTGATTAGCGTGAAGATTTTGGTCACGTGATGTTAGCTGAAGGAGTCAGTGTGGATTCCGATCAGTTAGAAGCCGTTTTGATTTGGGGATTGCCCTACCATTGTACCAGAGATCGAGAGTCTCTTGGGTTTAGCAGGCTACTTTCGGTGCTTTGTGCAGGATTTTCCCGGATTACCACTTCATTTTCCGGATTGACGAAGAAAGTGTCAAGTTCGAGTGGTTCGATGCACGTGAGGAGAGTTATTTACTCCTGAAGGATGGTTGACCGTTGCTTCGGCTTTGACCTTACCTGACGATCGTGACGAGTTCGTAGTTTATGGCGATGCATCGAGATTTGGATTTGGTTATGTTTTGATGCTGTGTAGCAGAGCGGTGGCTCATGATTACAGGCAGTGGAAACTTTATGGGGCTATGTATCCTATGTATGATTTGGGTGTAGCTGTCTTTGTGTTAGCATCGAAGAGTTCGAGACACTACAGCTATGGCGTGCAGCGCGGTGTAGGACGTACACTGATTACTTGAGTTTCATCCACTTGCATTTTTGACCAGATTTGGGCTTGAGGCAGTGTAGATGTATGGGGTCGATTAATGACTATGGCTGCACATTTGAGTTTATTCGAGAAGGGCTAGAGGTTGTACTTTGACTATCCATTTGGGATGTTGTTGCTGATGCATTCAGTTGAAAGTCGGGAGCTTCATTGTATCATGTGTGTATGGCTCGAGTTTCCGTGTTAGCCGAGTTGCGAGCTACGGGAGCTGAGTTCGAGTGTGATAATGTTGAAGCTCACTGTTTTGCGCGCGTTTGGCGCTAGTGGTGCGGAGATGTGTCTGATACTTCGAGTTTACTACTCGTGACGCAATCCGTAGAGCAATGTAGCAGCTTGTGTGTGCAGATGCCACATTTGTCGACAGGCGATGGCAGCGAGGCAGAGACTTGCCGGAGAGTTACAGCCATTGGAGATTTCTGATTAGAAGTTGGAGTTTATCGCTGTGGTTTTGTGTGCTAGTATGCACTTCGGTTGTGGTACCAGTTGTCAGGCCATTGTAGACCATTTGATGAACTTAGTACGTTTCCTTATACTTTTCGAAAAAGATTTCAGTGGCAGGCTGACATAGCTGTGTTTGACGGAGATTGTCCATTCACGTGGTGTGCCTATGTCCCAGTTCGCTGATCGAGATAATCAGCTACGACTGAGTGTTGGTGAGCTTTGCAGCGAGCATTGGGGACCAGATTACAAGTTAGTACCGGTTCTTATCCTCAGATTGGCGGGCGATCTTTGAGGACTATTCAGACCTTGGAGGGCATGTTGTGGTCTTGTGTATTGCAGTTCTGACGGGTTTGGGACCAGCAGTTTCAGCTGTTCGAGATTGCATGCAATACCGGTTTGTTGACCACTATGATTTTGATGTTGCTTGATGTCGTTTTGAGGAACGATGTTGTACTCTATTGTGCTGGAGCGAGTTTGGTTTGAGTTTGAGTTGACATTTGATTCGGACTTTGTGGAATGTGCTACCACAGACTTTCGGATTAGCGGAAACAGGTTAATAATTGCTCGAGTTCGATGTATGAGTTATGTTGATGTGTGTAGACTGAGTTGTGAATTGCCATGTTGTTTTGATCCGTATGTGGTCATAGGCGAGTTTGTGTTGTGCCGTATAGTTCGGCATCGCCTATAGCGTTGGCTTTTATGTGTGTTGTGTTGTGTTCCGTGTGGCGGAACTATGTTTCAGGTTCGTTACGTGTTGTGTACCCTATCTGTTCCTTATGCAGGAACACTTGGCGATTGTATTGAACCAGTTCAGATTCGAGATTTGAGGGTACAGGGATTTCAGCACAGAGCTATCTCCTATTGTAGAGTTTGTTATCAGAGTTGTTCAGTTGACGTTGTCACTGGAGAGTTGAGCAGTATGCAGAGGCAGTGCTCCTACTTTGAGTCGGCAGATTTGAAATTTCGAGGTCGAAATTTTTTTAAGGGGGGTGGATTTGTGACGACCCAGAACAGAATCAGTATGAGAAATCAGCTTAATCTACGAGCATGCGCGTAGTCGCAGATTTCCGACAGTTGTTTGAATCGCCGGACTTGATAACGACTAAATTATTGGCCGAGAATTGGAGCTGAGTCTCTTCTTGAGAATCTTTGTACGTGTGATTTCAAGTTCGTGGGCGGTTCCGGATCATTATTTGGACGACCGAGGAATAAATTATGAATATTTGAAGTTTTGATATAATCGGGTTAAATTAGTGGCTCTCTTAACGACTAAATTACCGGACGAGAGTTTGGCTTCGGATTCTTCACGGAAGATGTAGAGAATTTGATTTCGAGCTCGTGAGAACTTCCGGAGCATTATTCTGAGTTACGCAGATTATGTTGTGAATATTTCCGATTGTGGATTATTTAATCGAGTAAGTTTGTGTTGGTTTGAACCGTTGACTTTGGTCGATGTGTTTGACTTCGAGTGATAATTGAAGAATATGTTGAGTCGAGTTTGTTGCCGCGAGAATTATCGAAATCGGATTTACGACGTGAAAGTTTCTGGTATTTAAAGTTTGTCGTAAAAGGTATTTTGGAAGTTTCTATTTTGGGAAAGCTATATAAGTGGGTTGCCATTTCAGGAAAGTCAACATATTCATTTAATCACGTTGACTGGTCAACTCGGCATGGCGGTTTGAAGGCGCGACGGTGGAAGAACTCGCCGGCGGCGAGCTGCCGTCCGGCCACTCCATGGCACAGGACTGGTTCCGTTCAACTCGCCGAGATGCCCCCGTTCCATTTCCGGCCACCACTCACGGCGTGGGACGCCGGAGAGGAGAGAATATTCCGGCCAAGTTTGTAGAACTTTGGGGGAATTCGGGTTGAGATTTTCCGGCCAAATTGAGCTGCAAAAGGGAGTGGGCTTTGAAGCTCTCATCACCTAGAAGCTACCATGTAAGTTTGGTGTTCCAATTCATCTTGTACAAGGAGAATTTTGGATTTGAAATTTGTGAGACAATTCGGTTTTACATGAAATTGACATGGTTAGATTGAGAATTGGCCTTCGATGCAATTGTGAAAGTTTCTCAGTGGGTGATTTTGCATGGAATAGGGGTTGCTCCGCCGAGAAATTTCACGGTTGGTGGTGGCGCCGCCGACGGCGGCGGTCAACGGCGGTCAAACTTTGACTTTTGGGGTTTTCGACAAGTTGCATGTCATTTCACTCGAAATCGCGCCCCGATCGCAGTGGGGAGGTTCATTTTTCGAGTTGAGCGTCCGAAATTACAGTGAAGTATTGAGGTGTGAATATCGGATTTTCGACGATTCGTTGACATCGAATTACGTGTTTCCGAGAACGGTGGTTTCTCGTGATTTTTCTTGAATTGTCGAGTTATGATTTTGAGTAATGGATTTTGTGATTATTCAGGGGTTCGTGATCGTTTGTTTGGCGAGGGACTTTCTGCCGGATCACGGGTTAACGCGAACTGCGTTACGCTAGTCTGTGAGTGGACATTTCTTTTCACGGATTGATTGCGAGTCTTTTATATACGTTTTACGAACTTGAGCATGCATACGAGATTATGTTTTACATGAGCATGTGTTATGCCTATACCAGTATATATTACGTATATGCATTCATATGCTGTTTATTGCATTTGCATCGGATTATTTGTGATTTGGTTTACACAGAGTACAGTCGTAATTTATGTTGTTGTATCGATACACACGCATCCCGACTGACCCCCGAGGGTGCCTACCAGGGGGGAACTGTACCTTGTGCCGATGTATTTCCGGGTGGGTACAGGTTTCTGTTTCTTGTGCCGAGGCATTTCCGGGTGGAAACAGTTACCCTGACCTGAGGCCTTTCTGGCTAGAATCACGTGTGGGTCTGGGATCCCGTGATTCGGACTGTACTAGCACGGACGTGTCCATGAGTGACCCCGTGGGATTTTTACTTGCATGCTCAGTACGCTGGAGGAGTATGAGTTTACCTCGTGTACTTTACTATATTTGTTTACCTGGACTCGCATATGTTATTTTAACATATATATTAACTGGTGAAAGACATTTATTTTCGTCCACTCACTCTAACGGTTTTTATGTCTTTCCCCTGGGCTTTTCGGTTTCTGTGCCCAGTTTGCAGTTTGGATTCTGGTGTCGCACGTCGTGGTTGGAGGCATAGTGCTCGAGCTACCTCGTTTCTTCCAGTAGATTTATTGTTCTACCTACTGTGGTATACTTATATGATTATACATTAGAGGTCGCTCTAAGTATTCTGTTGTATATATTATACGATTTTACTCCGGATTTCAGTAAAGTACAGATATATTTATTATTTTACATTACTGTTGATATATTGAGAAATCCGGATGGGATTGGTGCCCTCGGTTTGATTTTTGTGGCATAGGATGAAGTGTATTTTCCGCGTGCAGGTTATGGTAATTCTACGTTAGTGACGAAACTCTGCCAAAATTTCTATGGTTTTTGTTGGTTCTCGTTTTCAGAAGGGGTTCGATTCCGATTTGGGCAACTGAATCGGGGTTGAGGTGTGAATATCGGGTCTTCGACGATTCGTTGACATCAAATTACGTGTTTTCGAGAACGGTGGTTTCTCGTGATTTGTCTTGAATTGTCGAGTTATGATTTTGAGTAACTGATTTTGTGATTATTCAGGGGTTCGTGATCGTTTGTTTGGCGAGGGACTTTCCGCCGGATCACGGGTTAACGCGAACTGCGTTACGCTAGTCTGTGAGTGAACATTTCTTTTCACGGATTGATTGCGAGTCTTTTATATACGTTTTACGAACTTGAGCATGCATACGAGATTATGTTTTACATGAGCATGTGTTATACGATTATGCCTATACCAGTATATATTACGTATATGCATTCATATGCTGTTTATTGCATTTGCATCGGATTATTTGTGATTTGGTTTGCACAGAGTACAGTCGTAGTTTATGTTGTTGTATCGATACACACGCATCCCGGCTGATCCTCGAGGGTGCCTACCAGGGGGGAACTGTACCTTGTGCCGATGTATTTCCGGGTTGGTACAGGTTTCTGTTTCTTGTGCCGAGGCATTTCCGGGTGGAAACAGTTACCCTGACCTAAGGCCTTTCAGGCTAGAATCACGTGTGAGTCTGGGATCCCGTGATTCGGACTGTACTAGCACGGACGTGTCCATGAGTGACCCCGTGGGATTTTTACTTGCATGCTCAGTACGCTGGAGGAGTATGAGTTTACCACGTGTACTTTACTATATTTGTTTACCTGGACTCGCATATGTTATTTTAACATATATATTAACTGGTGAAAGCCATTTATTTTCGTCCACTAACTCTAACGATTTTTATGTCTTTCCCCTGGGCTTTTCGGTTTCCGTGTCCAGTTTGCAGTTTGGATTCTGGTGTCGCACATCGTGGTTGGAGGCATAGTGCTCGAGCTACCTCCTTTCTTCCAGTAGGTTTATTGTTCTACCTACTGTGGAATACTTATATTATTATACATTAGAGGTTGCTCTGAGTATTCTGTTGTATATATTATACGATTTTACTCCGGATTTCAATAAAGTACAGATATATTTATTATTTTACATTACTGTTGATATATTGAGAAATCCGGATGGGATTGGTGCCCACGGTTTGATTTTTGTGGCATAGGATGAAGTGTATTTTCCGCGTGCAGGTAATGGTAATTCTACGTTGGTAACGAAACTCTGCCAAAATTTCAATGGTTTTTGTTGGTTCTCGTTTTCAGAAGGGGTTCGATTCCGATTTGGGCAACTGAATCGGGGTTGGGTCCTTCCATTTCGGCAGAGTAACGCTACTAACGCGGAATTGCCGTTAACCTGTACCCGGAAAATACACTTCATCATATGCCTCAAAAATCAAACCGTGGGCACCAATCCCATCCGGATTTCTCAATATATCAACAGTAATGTAATGTAATAAATATAACTATACTTTACAGAAATCCGACGAAAAATTGTATGAAAGTATACATCAGAATGCTCAGAGCAACCTCTAGTGTATAATAATATAAATATACCACAGCAGGAAGAACAAGAAACCTACTGGAAGAAACAAGGTAGCTCGAACACTATGCCTCCAACCACGACATGCGACACCAGAGTCCGAACTGCAAACTGGGCATAGAAACCGAAAAGCCCAGGGGAAAGACAAATAAAAACGTTAGAGTGAGTGGACGAAAATAAACATATGCCTTTCACCAGTTTCATATACAATAAACAAGTATAGCGAGTTCGGAAAACATATATGGAGGCTGCCAGGCGAATCTCTCAAACCTGACGGTCAGGCGAATCTCTCAATGAAAGGACCCAACCCCGATTTAGCTACCTAAACCGGAATCAAACCCTTTCGAAAACACGAACCAACAAAAATCTTTAGAAATTTCGGCAGAGTTTCGTTACTAACGTGGAATTACCATTACCTGCACGTGGAAAATACACTTCATCCTATGCCACAAAAATCAAACCGTGAGCCCCAATCCCATCCGGATTTCTCAATATATCAACAGTAAAGTAAAACAATAAATATATCTGTACTTCACTGAAATCCGGTGTAAAATCGTATAGTATATACAACAGATTACTTAGAGCGACCTCTAATGTATAATCATATACGTAAACCACAGTAGGTAGAACAATAGACCTACTGGAAGAAACAAGGTAATCGAGCACTATGCATGCCTCCGACCACGACGTGCGACACCAGAGCCGCACTGCAAACTGGGCACGGAAACCGAAAAGCCCAAGGGAAAGACATGAAAACTGTTAGAGTGAGTGGACGAAAATAAATGTCTTTCACCACATAATATATATATATATTATAAAACATATGCGAGTCCAAATGCAAATGCATAAGTAAAGAAATGGTACACGAGGGAGACTCTAACTCCTCACGCGTCCGAGTACACGAGGGAGACTCTAACTCCTCACGCGTATGGAGGATGCATCATAAATATATCGCCGAGTCTCTCATGAACTACCACGCGATAGCACAGTCTGAACCACGGGATCCCAGACCCACACGTGATTCCTAGCCAGAAAGGCCTCGGGTCAGGATATATGTCCCCCCGCCCCCCGGAGCGTACTCGGGGATCAGCCGAGAAGCCGGTGTGTATCGATACAACAACGTAACTGAGACTGTACTCTGTGTAAACCAAATCATAAATCATTTTCATGCACATGCATAAAACATAATATATATATATGTATGTATACTCGTATACGCATATCCGTATATGTATAATCGTAAAACACGTGCTCATAAAATCATAAACAAACTGCATGCTCAAGTTCGTAAATCATAAATAAAAGACTCGCAATAAATCTGTGAAAAGAAATTGTCCACTCACAGACTAGCGTAACGCAGTTCGCGTTAACCCGTGATCCGGCGGAAAGTCCCCCGCCAAACAAACGATCACGAACCCCTGAATAATTACAAAATCCATTTCTCAAAATCATAACTCGACAATTCAAATCAAATCACGAGAAACCACCGTTCTCGGAAACACGTAATTCAATGTCAACGAATCGTCGAAAATCTGATATGTACACCTCAATACCTCGCTATACTTTCGGATGCTCAAATCGAGAAACGAACCTCCCCACTGCGATCGGGGCGCGATTTCGAGTGAAATGACATGCAACTTGTCGAAAATCCAAAAAGTCAAACTTTGACCGCCGTTGACCACCGTCCACGGTGGCGCCGCCACCAACCTGAAAATTTCTCGGCGGAGCAACCCCTATTCCACTCAAAATCATCCACTGAGCAACTTTGTCAACCGCAACAAAGGCCAATTCTCACTCTAACCATGTCAATTTCAAGCAAAACCGAATTGTTCCACAAATTTCAATTCCAAAATTCTCCACACATAAGCAAAATTAGATCACCAAACTTACATGGTAGCATCAAGGTGATGAGAGCTTCAAAGCCCACTCCAAATTACAGCTCAATTTGGCCGGAAAATCACAACCCGAATTCACCAATTTCGTTCCAAGTTTGGCCAGAAAATTCATCTCCTCCGGCGTCCCACTCCGTGAAAGGAGGCCGGGGCTAGGTAGAGAATAGTGAGACGAGTCGATATGGACCAAAAGGAAGCTCGGAGGTGGCCGGAATAAGCTCGCCGCCGGCGAAGCCGAACCACCGTCGTACACCGTCGCACCCACTCGGTCAACCCGAGTTGACCGGGTCAAAGCCATTAATGAAGAATGTTAACTTTCCCTTTTTGGAAACCCACTATTTATAGCTTTCCCAAAATGGAAACTTCGTAATTAACTTTTCGACAAACTTTGAATACCCGTAACTTCCTCGTCGTAATTCCGATTCCGATAATTCTCGCGGCAACAAACTCGTCTCGACATGTTCTTCAATTATCACCCGAAGTCAAACACATCGACCAATCGGATAAAAAGTCAACGGTTCAGCCCAAACATATTTAAACCGACTAAATAATCAACAATCGGAAATATTCACAACTTAATCTTCGTAACTCAGAATGTTGCTCCAGAAGTTCCCACGAACTCGAAATTAAATTCTCAACAACTTCCGTGAAGGAACCGAAACCAAATTCTCGTCCGGTAATTTAGTCGTTAAGAGCACCACCATATAAATCCGAACTTCAAATATTCATAATTAATTCCTCGGTCGTCCAAATAACGATCCGGAACCGCCCACGAACTCGAAATGACACATTCCTTGACTCTCGAGAAGAGACCCAGCTCCAATTCTCGGCCAATGATTAAGTCATTAACAAGCCTGGCGATTCAATCATCAGTCGGAAATCTGCGATTACGCAGTAACTCCCGAATCAAGCTGATTATATTTCTGATTCTGTTCTGGGTCGTCACACTCAAACCCGATGGTGATAGGCCAGGGGAATCTCTCAACCCCTGTGGCATAACAGGGGAATCTCTCAACCCTGCCCAGAGGAATCTCTCAACTCTGGTCCAGAGGAATCTCTCAACTCTGGCAGACTACCGGTGATCAGCCGAATAGCCGAAGCATCGATGCAGTAATGCCATCACCATAAAATATAAAACAATACCTCCGAAAATAATAAATAATCTCAACATCGTATATAAATAAATACGGAAAATCACGAAAAATAACGAACTCGCAACAACTGTGAAAATATAAAAATGTCCACTCACTAATGAGCGTAACGCGATACGCGTTAATACCGTGATCCAGCGGAAAATCCCTCACCAAACGAACGATCACGAACCCCTGAATAATCATAAAATCCACCGCTCAAAATCATAACTCGACAACTCAAATCATATCACGAGAAACAACCGTTCCCGGAAACGTATAATTCAATAATGACTAAATCGTGAAAATTCGATAATCACACCACAAAACCTCGCTATAATTTCCGATGCTCAAATCGAAAAACAAACCTCACCACTGCGATCGGGGCGCGATTCCGAGTGAAACGACATATAACTCGTCGAAAAACACGTCGGGCGAAAAGTCGCCGCCGTCGAAATTTCAGATCTGCCCAGAAAATGTCATGCTACACATGGTTTCAAAAATCTCGATGATTCCAACAACTTTCCAGTTATAAGTTAAGGCCAATTTTGACCGGAATACCTCCAAAAATCAACTCAAAGTTCCAAACCCTTACCGGAATTTCAAATCGACGGATCTCTCTCCTCCGGCCACGGCAACCCTCAAGACCACTTGGAATAGCTTCCTTGGCTCAAGGCTAACAAAAACACCCAAACCCCAAGCTCCAAAACCGCCGGAAAAGTCACCTCTGAATTCAACAAAATCTCGCCGGAAATCGTCAAAGTTCGCCGCCGCAATTCTTCCTCCTCCGGCCACCATAGGAGGGGAATCAACTACCAAGTTGAAGAGCAATACAAGCCCAACAAAATCCATGAAGGAACCTTGCCCAAATATGGCCGGAATCGGCCTCAAATCCAGTGAACCCAATGGGCCTCCCAAACGGGTCGACCCACCCGTGGTCAACCCAGTCAACACCCAAGTTTCTCTTTTTGGAAAGTTTCCAAAAACGGCATGTATCGTTTTTGTATTTATACCGTACGCGTATCGAACCCCAAACGGATAAATACGACAATATTCGACGGACAAAAATATTCATAACTTAGTCCTCGTAACTCGGAAAAATTCTCCGGAAGTTCCCACGAGCTCGAAATTAAATTCTCTACAACTTCCGCGAAAGATCCCAAATCAGATTCTCGCCCGATAATTTAGTCGCTAAGGAAGCCGCGATATTAACAGATTATGTCGAAATCGCGACAAATCGCGAAACTCGCAAATCAAGTCAATAATCATTCCATTTACGCTTCGGGTCGATCAACGGTCCAAAACGGATCACAATCACGATTCGGATAGACTCAAACACGAACGGATAAACTCGACAAGATATCGAAATTTCAAATATTCATATTATATTCCTCGGTCATCGAAATAATAATCCGGAACCGCCCACGAACTCGAAATCACACGTACAACAACTCTCGAGAAGAGACTCAACTCAAATTCTCGGCCAATAATTAAGTCGTGATCAAAACCGGCGATTCAATCAATTATCGGAAATCTACGATTACGCGTAAACTCATAGATTAAGCTGATTACACTACCGATTCTGTTCCGGGTCGTCACAAATCTACCCCCCTTAAAAAAAATTTCGACCTCTAAATTTTCAAGCCTGCCAACAGAAAAGTAGGGACACTGTTTCTGCATACAGTTCAATTCTCCAATGGCAACCACAACTGAATGACTCTATCAATGGAAAATATCTATGTACCCTCAAATCTCGAATCTGAACTGGCTTCTCACAAATGTCAAATCTTCTTGCATCAGGAACTGATAGGGTACAAAATATACAATAAATCTGAAACGTAATTCCACCACACGGAATACCACACATACATAGCCAACGCTATAGGCAATGCCGAACTATACGGCACAACACAAATTCGCCCCATGATCACATACGGACCAAATTAACATAGTAACTTCACAACTCAACCTGCTCACATCAATATAACTCTAATATCGAAATCGAGCAATTAGCATCCTGTTTTCGCTAATCCGAAAGTCTGTGGTAGTACATTCCACAAAATCAGAATCAAACGTCAGCTCAAACCAAACTCGCTCCAACACAATGGAGTACAACATCGTTCCTCATAAATGACATCATGCAACGTCATAATCATAGTGGTCTACAAACTGGTACTGCAAGCAATCTCGAACAGTTGAAACTGCTGGTTCCAAATCCTTCGGAATTGCAATACACAAGACCACAACATGCCCTCCAAGGTCTGAATAGTCCTCAAAGATCGCCCACCAATCTGAGGATAAGAAACGGTACTAAACTGTAATTTGGTCCCCAATGCTCACTGTAAAGCTTGCCAACACTCAGTTGTAACTGATTATCTCGATCAGCAATCTGGGACACAGGTACATCACGAAAATGGACAACCTCCGCCAAACACAGCTATACTAACTTGCCACCGAAATCTTTCCCGGAACTACAAGGAAAAGAGTTAAGTTCATCAAATGGTCCACAAAGACCCGACAACTGGTACCACAAACCGAAGTGCGTACTGGCACACAAAATCCACAGTGACAAGCTCCAACTTCTAATCGGAAATCTCCAATGGCTGACAAATGTGGCATCTGTCCGCACATAAGCTGCTACACTCTTCTTCATGTTGCGTCACGAGTAGTAAACTCGAAGTATCAGATACATCTCCGTACCACTAGTGCATAATGCACGCAAAACAATGAACTTCAACATTATCACACTCTAACTCAGCTCTCATAGCTCGCAATTCGGCTAACACGGAAACTCGAGCCACACACACATGATACAATGCAGCTCCCAACCTCCTATTGAATGTATCAGCAACAATATTCCTGAACGATAGTCAAAGTATGATCACTAGCCTTTTCTCGGATAAACTCAAATGTGCAGCCATAGCCGTTAATCAACCCCATCCATCTACGTTGCCTCAAGCTAAAATCTGGCCGAAAATGCAAGTAGATGAAACCCAAGTGATCCGTGTACATCCTACACTGAGCTGCACGCCGTAGCAGTAGTGTTTCCAACTCTCCGATGCTAACATAAAGATAGCTACTCCCAAATCATACCTAGGATATGTAACTTCATAGAGTTTCCACTGCTTGGAACCATAAGCCACTACTCTGCTATACTGCATGAAAGCATAACCAAATCCAAATCTCGGTGCATCGCTATAAACCACGAACTCACCACGATTGACAGGTAAAATCAAAACCGAAGGAACTGTCAATCTTTCCTTCAGGAGTAAGTAATTCATCTCACATGTATCGGACCACTCGAACTTGACGCTTTCTTCGTCAGTCCGGAAAGTGAAGTGGCAATCCGAGAAAATCTTGTACAATGGTAGGTCAACTCCAAATCAACACGGCTTCTATCTGGTCAGGATTCACGTCGACTCCCTCGGCTGACATCACATAGCCCAAAATCTCCACGCTAATCACCCAAAACTCACACTTACTGAACTTCGCAAACAGCTTATCATCTCGCGAAGTCCGCAAAACCGCTCGCAATTGCTTCAGGTGCTGGCCCACACTCCTGAAGTAAATCAGGATGTTGCCAACGAACACGACCGCAAACTTGTCCAGAATCGTCTGAACACCTGGTCCATCAAGTCCGTAAAGATGCGGGGGCATTGGTCAACCCAAAAGGCATGACCAAGAACTCGTAGTGCTCGCACCATGATCCGAAAGTCGTCCTAGCCACATCTGACTCACCGATCCTCAACTGATGGTATCCGAACCTGAGATCGATCCCCGAAAAGACTGAAGCTCTCGTGAGCTGATCGAAAAAGTCGTCAATCCAAAGTAGAGGGTACTCACTCATCTCTGAAGCTTGATTCAGCTTCCGGTAGTCGATGCACAACCTCATCGAACCATCTGTTATCCGCAAAACCAATACCAGAACACCCCACAGTGATACACTGGGTCACATGAAATCTCCTCTAGCAACTTCCGAAGTTGAATCTGTAGCTTCATCAGCTCCGCTGGCACTGAATGACTAAATGCCGGTGATATGAGTCCAGCGCCTGGTAAAAGTTCAATGGTGTAGTCGGTCTCCCGAACTGGAGTAATACCCGGTAACTCTTCCGGAAACACATCTGAGAATTCGGGAACCACCGCAATATCACCAATCACTGGCACAGCAACCATAGTATCCACAACATGAGCTAAGTAAACAATACAACCCTTTTTCATCATCCGCTCAACCATAATCGCTGGAATCACACATGGAAACAAAATATTCTTCTCACCGCGAAACAATATCTCGAGGTATCCAGGTCGTCGAAACGCAACCTCCAACAAGATCTTACAACCTCCGGATGGATGCAACACTCTCCAAAACCTCGGAAGTGGAGATGCAGGTACAATAGCCATGGATGTCAAACAACGATAATCTCGGAGAAACTCCGTCCTCATACAAGATTATGGCACGAACTCTGGCATGCCCAACTAGCCGTTCACGTCGATTGCGACTTTGCTGATTAACTCGTCTAGGAATCTGCGTTGGTCAAACTCCAGAAATAGCATCTTGACCTCCTCATGAACTCTAGGCTGTCGAACCACTAAAAATAGCTGACTGAGGACGCTCCCTCATAATGTGACCCTCTTGGCCACAACAATAGAAACTGAAAGTGCTCCACGAACACAAGTCACAGCGACACCTGTTGTGCGGAAGGATCACCAACGATCACCTAAACTCATGCCACAGGAGCAAGTCCGCTACTCCGTGATCTTCACCATCACCAAACGGATTTTCTGCTTTGATTTGATGACCCCCAACATAATCGAAAAGGCCACAGCTTGATAAAGTCATTGATCCCGAGGTGCCTGAACTCAACCTCATCAAATATCTCGACTAAGTCCACTTTCCTCAAACCAACACATCGGAAATCGCGTATACCTTTCCTTATCAATGTTCTCGCCTCTGAGTGCAGCACATCAAGCTCCTCATGGTTATCTCGAGGCATAACAGTCAAAATCCCTCTAATGCTCAGGTTCAAACTCATCTCGAACCTCGTGCATTGCTTACTCTGAAGCCACATAACACGTGCAAACTGGGACAAACATGTGAACGATACATCTCTGCCTCAGGTGGGTAAACACTCCATATTTCTGTTGTTAGGTAGGTTGATTGAACCATTACCGTATAAACAATACCCTGAATGTAGGCCATGGAGTCACAACAGGATCTCACACAATACCAACCCACTAAATGCAATGATATAACTCAGGCAAAACATCAACTGTCACGATTGTCTGCTCTGAGGCAACATGTAGACGCCCATACACGCACAACCAGGTAAACCATGCCACACAAATCTCTGAATTCAAATTGCTCATCCAAACCCACACTCTCTATCAAGTCGCATGTCGATTGATCCTTAATAGGATCCACAACCGTACCGACACGGAAAGCACGTCAAGGAGGCATCCTAATGAACAAGATATTGTTCGCAACAAATAGAACATAATCATGGAACTTTAAATATTTGAAAGCATACAACACCCGGAGTATTGATGAGTATCCGCCGGCCGGTCGGGTCACCACTCCAGACATGCTGTACATTCTCAAATATCCTTAGTAAACACGACTACAGAAGTCTACAGAACCTAAAACCTAATGCTCTGATACCAAGATGAAAGGACCCAACCCCGATTTAGTTTCCTAAACCGGAATCAAACCCCTTCTGAAAACACGAACCAACAAAAACCATAAAAATTTCGGCAGAGTAACGCTACTAACGCGGAATTGCCGTTAACCTGCACCTTGAAAATACACTTCATCATATGCCACAAAAATCAAACCGTGGGCACCAATCCCATCCGGATTTCTCAATATATCAACAGTAATGTAAAGTAATAAATATAACTATACTTTATAGAAATCCGAGGAAAAATTGTATGAAAGTATACATCAGAATGCTCAGAGCGACCTCTAGTGTATAATAATATAAATATACCACAGTAGGCAGAACAAGAAACCTACTGGAAGAAACAAGGTAGCTCGAACACTATACCTCCAACCACGACATGCGACACCAGAGTTCGAACTGCAAACTGGGCACGGAAACCGAAAAGCCCAGGGGAAAGGCAAATAAAAACGTTTGAGTGAGTGGACGAAAATAAACATATGTCTTTCACCAGTTTCATATACAATAAACAAGTATAGCGAGTTCGGAAAACATATATGGAGGTTGCCAGGCGAATCTCTCAAGCCCGATGGTGATAGGCCAGGGGAATCTCTCAACCCCGACGGCATAACAGGGGAATCTCTCAACCCTAGCCAGAGGAATCTCTCAAATCTGGTCCAGAGGAATCTCTCAACTCTGGCAGACTACCAGTGAACAGCCGAGTAGCCGAAGCATCGATGCAGTAATGCCATCACCATAAAATATTAAAAAAAATACCTCCGAAAATAATAAATAATCTCAACATCGTGTATAAATAAATACGGAAAATCACGAAAAATCACAAACTCGCAACAACTGTGAAAATATAAAAATGTCCACTCACTGGTGAGCGTAACGCGATACGCGTTAATCCCGTGATCCGGCGGAAAATCTCTCGCCAAAAGAACGATCATGAACCCCTGAATAATCATAAAATACACCGCTCAAAATCATAACTCGACAACTCAAATCATATCACGAGAAACAACCGTTCCCGGAAACGTATAATTCAATAACGACGAAATCGTGAAAATCCGATAATCACACCACAAAACCTCGCTATAATTTCTGATGCTCAAATCGAAAAACAAACCTCACCACTGTGATCGGGGCGCGATTCCGAGTGAAACGACATATAACTCGTCGAAAAACACGTCGGGCGAAAAGTCGCCGTCGCCGCTGCCTCCAGCCGCCGGAATTTCAGATCTACCCAGAAAATGTCATACTACACATGGTTTCAAAGATCTCAACGACTCCAACAACTTTCCAGTTATAAGTTAAGGCCAATTTTGACCGGAAAACCTCCAAAAATCAACTCAAAGTTTCAAACCCTTACCGGAATTTCAAATCGACGGATCTCTCTCCTCCAGCCACGGCAACCCTCAAGACCACTTGGAATAGCTTCCTTGGCTCAAGGCTAACAAAAGCCCCCAAACCCCAAGCTCCAAAACACCTGGAAAAGTCACCTCCGAATTCAACAAAATCTCGCCGGAAATCGTCAAAGTTCGCCACCGCAATTCTTCCTCCTCCAGCCACCATAGGAGCGGAATCAACTACCAAGTTGAAGAGCAACACAAGCCCAACAAAATCCGTGAAGGAAGCTTGCCCAAATATGGCCGGAATCGGCCTCAAATCCGGCGAACCCAATCGGCCTCCCAAACGGGTCGACCCACCCGTGGTCAACCCAGTCAACACCCAAGTTTCTCTTTTTGGAAAGTTTCCAAAAACGGCATGTATCGTTTCCGTATTTATACCGTACGCGTATCGAACCCCAAACGGATAAATACGACAATATTCGACGGACAAAAATATTCATAACTTAGTCCTCGTAACTCGGAAAAATTCTCAGGAAGTTCCCACGAGCTCGAAATTAAATTCTCTACAACTTCCGCGAAGGATCCCAAATCAGATTCTCGCCCGATAATTTAGTCGCTAAGGAAGCCACCATAGCCGAAATCGCGACAAATCGCGAAACTCGCAAATCAAGTCAATAATCATTCCATTTACGCTTCAGGTCGATCAACGGTCCAAAACGGATCACAATCACGATTCGGATAGACTCAAACACGAACGGATAAACTCGACAATATATCGAAATTTTAAATATTCATATTATATTCCTCGGTCGTCGAAATAATAATCCGGAACCGCCCACGAACTCGAAATCACACGTACAACAACTCTCGAGAAGAGACTCAACTCAAATTCTCGGCCAATAATTAAGTCGTGATCAAAACCGGCGATTCAATCAATTATCGGAAATCTACGATTACGGGTAAACTCATAGATTAAGCTGATTACACTACTGATTCTGTTCCGGGTCGTCATAGAAACACCCCACGATGAAATACTGGGTCGTAAAAAATCTCCTCCAGCAACTCTCGGAGTTGAATCTGTAGCTCCATCAGCTCCGCTGGCACCGAACGACAAGATGCTGGTGATATGAGTCCAGCGCCCGGTAAAAGCTCAATGGTGTAGTTGGTCTTCCGAACTGGAGGAATACCAGGTAACTCCTCCGGAACACGCCTGGAATCTCTGGAACCACCTCAATATCACCAATGTCCAGCACAGCAACCGCAGTATCCACAACATGGGCTAATTAAACAACACAACCCGTTTCCACCATCCGCTCGACCATCATCGCTGAAATCACACATGGTAATAAAATATTCTTCTCACCGCGAAACAATATCTCGGGAAAACCTGGTCGTCAAAACACAACCTCCTTCTTGTGACAAACGAACATAGCTCAATGTGTCCTCACACCAAAATCAACGATATCCAGCTATAACATATCCACGGCTAACCCATATCCTCCAACAAAGATCCCGCAACCTCCGGATGGATACAACACTCTCCAAAACCTCGGAAGTGGAGATGCAGGTACAATAGCCATGGATGTCATGCGACGGTAACCTCAGAGAAACTCTGTCCTCACACAGGGTCGTGGCACGAACTCTGGCAAGCCCAACTAGCCATCCACGTCGATAGCGACTTGCTGATTGACTCGTCTAGAAGGCTGTGTTAGTCAAACTCCAAAAATGGCATCTTGACCTCCTCCTAAACTCTGAGCTGCCGAACAGCTAAAACAGCTGACTGAGGACGTTCCCTCATAACGTGACCCTCCTGGCCACCACAATAGCAACTGAGAGTACTCCTCGGATACAAATCACAGCAACGCCTGCTATGTGGAAGGATCACCAACGATCACCCAAACTCATGCCATAGGAACAAGTCCACTATTTTGTGATCTCCATCCACCACCAAACGAATCTTCTGCCTTATTCAGATGACCCACAACATAATCGAAAAGGCCACAGCCTGATGAAGTCACTGATTCCGAGGTGCCTGAACTCAACCTTATCAAAATATCTCGACTAAGTTCACCTTCCTCAAACCAACATGTCAAAAACCGTGTATACCTTTCCTTCTCAATATTCTCGCCTCTGAGTGCAGCATATCAAGCTCCTCACGGTTATCTCGAGGCATAACATTCAAAATATCTCTGATGCTCAGGCTCAAACTCGTCTCGAACCTCGTGCATTGCTTCATCTGAAGCCACATAACACGTGCAAACTGGGACAAACATGTGAACAATACATCCTTGTCTCAGGTGGGTAAACACTCCCCATTCTATTGCTAGATAGCCTGATTGAACCATTATCGTATAAACAATACCCTGAATGTAGGCCATGGAGCCGCAACAGGAACTCACACAATACCAGCCCACAAAATGCAACCATCCGAACTGTAAATTGGGCACGGAAACCGAAAAGCCCAGGGGAAAGACATATAAACCGTTAGAGTGAGTGGACAAAAATAAATGTCTTTCGCCGAATAATATATGTTATAAAAACATATGCGAGTCTAAATGCATAAAAATCAAATGGTACACGAGGGAGACTCTAACTCCTCACGCGTACAGAGCATGCATCATAAATACCGTGGGGTCACTCATGGACTCCCTTGCGCTAGTACAGTCTGAATCACGGGATCCCAGACCCACACGTGATTCCAAGCCAGAAAGGTCTCGGGTTAGGATATCTGTCCCCTCCCCGTAGCGTACTCGGGGATCAGCCGAGAAGCTATGTGTATCGATACAACCCTGTCTACTGAGACTGTACTCTGTGTAAACCAAATCACAAATACTTTCCATGCACATGCATAAAACATAATATAAATGTATGTATATTCGTAAACGCATATTCGTAAATGCATAATCGTAAAACACATGCTCATACAAATCATGATCATAACTACATGCTTATGCTCGTAAAACGTATATAAAAGACTCGCAGTCAATCCGTGAAAAGAAATGTCCACTCACAGGTGAGCGTAATGCAATACGCGTTAATCCTGTGATCCGGCGGAAAATCTCTCGCCAAACGAACAATCACGAACCCCTGAATAATCATAAAATCCACTGCTCAAAATCATAACTCGACACCTCAAATCATATCACGAGAAACAACCGTTCCCGGAAATATATAATTCAATATCGACGAAATCGTTAAAAATCCGATAATTACACCACAAAACCTCACTATAATTTCCAATGCTCAATTCGAAAAACAAATCTCACCACTGCGATCGAGGCGCGATTTCGAGCGAAACGACATATAACTCGTCGAAAAACACGTCGGACGAAAAGTCGCCGCTGCCTCCGGCCACCGGAATTTCAGACCTGCCCAGAAAATTTCATGCTACAAATGGTTTTGAAGATCTCGACAATTCCAACAACTTTCCAGTTATAAGTTAAGGCCAATTTTGATCGGAAAACCTCCAAAAATCAACTCAAAGTTCCAAACCCTTACCGAAATTTCAAATAAACGGATCTCTCTCCTCCGGCCACGGCAACCCTCAACACCACTTGCAATAGCTTCATTAGCTCGAGGCTAACAAAAGCCCTCAAACCCCAAGCTCCAACTCCGCCGGAAAAGCTACCTCCGATTACCCCAAAGTTTCGCCGGAAAACCATGAATTTCGCCGAGCCATATCTTCCTCCTCCGGCCACCATAGCAGGTGATCCAACTCTCAAACCGAAGAGGGCCACGAGCCCAACAAACTCCGTGAAGGGACCCCGGCCAACCGTGGCCGGAATCGACCTCCACGGCGGCGCGAAGTCGCGGCACCAAATCGCCCAAAACGGGTCGACCCAACCCGGTCAACCCAGTCAACTCAGCCTGCTATTTTTGGAAACTTTCCCAAATCGGCATGTATCGTTTCCGTATTTATACCGTACGCGTAACAAACCCCAAATGGATAAATACGACAATATTCGACGGACGAAAATATTCGCAACTTATTCCTCGTAACTAGGAAAAATCCTCCAGAAGTTCCCACGAGCTCGAAATTAAATTCTCTACAACTTCCACGAAGGATCCCAAATCAAATTCTCGCCCGATAATTTAATTGCTAATAAAGCCGCCATATTAACAGATTACGTTGAAATCACAACAAATCGCGAAACTCGCAAATCAAGTCGATAATCATTCCATTTACGATTCGGGTCAATCAACGGTCCAAAACGGATCACAATCACAATTCGGATAGACTCGAACACCAACGGATAACCTCGACAATATACCGAAATTTCAAATATTCATATTATATTCCTCGGTCGTCGAAATAATAATCCGGAACCGCCCACGAACTCGAAATCACGTGTACAACAACTCTCGAGAAGAGGCTCAACTCAAATTCTCGGTCAATAATTAATTCGTGATCAAGTCTGGCGATTTAATCAATTATCGGAGAACTGCGATTACGCGCTAACTCACAAATTAAAATGATTACACTACTGATTTTGTTCCGGGTCGTCACAGAAATGAGATGTGGTGTGTGGATGATCCATGAGGAGCTCAAACTAGGAAGGATATAGGAGATAAAATGAGGTGTTTTGTGAGCCCTTAGATTTGCTAAAGTAGCCATGAAGTTTGATCTAAGGGCTACAACTTGTGATCTCCTTTTCTTGGCTTCTAGGTTAAAGTCCAAACCTTGCCTAAAACATCCAAAATTCAAATGTGTAACACCCTAACCAAATCTGCTAGGGTTTATATTTAGGTGGTTTGGGATTTTCTTGGGTCTATCTAAGAGTGTTTGGGTCTTACTTAATGATCTGACCGGCCATGGAGAAATCCGACGATTTTTCGGCAGCTTCTGATAATTTTCGGCGACCACTTTTTGTCATTTTCCCAAAGTTCCTCCAAATTTCTCTTGTGACTTCGGAAATATGCTCGGCTCCTCCAAAAAGTGATTAATTTCCATCTTTAAGAGCATTTCTGTGCCAACTCCCAATTTCCTAGTATGAACAGGAAACGTTAAAAGAGCGATGCTTCATTCATAGAAGACAAGCAATAAGCATGAAGTTATAGACATAACTAGCATATAAATATGGACCTAACAACCTCTGACGACCAAAACCCGCCGCTCAAGTCATAATCTCGCACGAGGGGTCGCAGCCCTACAGCCCTCTCACTCGTTCGTGAATCCAATCCCAAACTACCTATTGCAAACGTGGCCAATACTACCTCCTTCATCTTCGTCGACCTTCTGCCCCAAGTAGGAGCGACAGTGAGTGGAAAAGATTTCCAGTAAGAGCACACCATCTATAGTGGCAGCTCTGATCTCCAAAACCTAGCCATGCTAGGGTTTCTCAACACCGATCGGAAATACTCGGAGCTCTCAACACCCAAAACGTGAAAGGACCCGACTTCAATTTAATTGCCTAAACCGAAATCAAACCCCTTCGAAAACATGACCTTAAAAAAAATTGCCAGAATTTGCTTTGAAGTACGTGAACCATTATCAGAACCTGCAAAGAAACACACTTTGAATATTCCACAAAAGCCAAACCGTGGGGCTCCGTTCCCCATCCGGATTTCTCAACAACATATATATAATAAACCAAAGGTTTATAAGAAATCCAGAAATATTCAGGAGTAAACTCAACTGAAACAAACATAAGTATTCAGAGCGACGCCTATATACATCATTTACATCAAGTAGGTCGAACAAGAAACCTACATAAACTGAAAAGTGATCCGAACTCTATGCCTCGACGCACAACACTGGAACCCAAACTACAAACTGGGCAAAGGAAACCAAAAATCTCAGGGGAAGACAAATAAAATCGTTAGAGTGAGTGGACGAAAATAATAATATGTCTTTCCCAAATATATGCTCATAAAAGCATAATGCGAGTCAATGCACATGAAAATCCCGATCAGGTACATTTTCCCTGATCCATAAATATGCACGTAAAATCCTGTGGGGTCACTCATGGACTCCTCCGCATAGTACAGTCTAATCACGGGATCCCAGACCCACAAGTGATTAATATAAGTCTGAAAGACCTTGGGTCAGGATATCTGTCCCCCCCCCTGGTGCATTTGGGGATCAGCCGAGAAGCCAAAGCATCGATGCATACCTCTATATCCGAGACTGTACTCTGTGTAAACCAAATCATAAATCTTTTCCATGCACATGCATAATCATAAAGTGCATAATCGTAAATACATAACGTAAATGCATAATCATAAATGTATAAATCAAGACTCGCAATTCAACTGTGAAAATAAAATGTCCACTTACAATACGGAGCTAACTCTGAGATCTGGCGGAAGATCCCTCGCCAAACACTCGATCCGGGTCACCTGAATGACAGGGATACGATCAATATATATGGAAACACAACATACGGAGCTAATACGTCAAGAACCCCGCGTTCTCGAAAGACGTATCGCTCGAAATATCAACGAGGACAACAAAATTTTCAAAATATACCCAATTAACCCTCGTCCCAAAATAGAATACTCAAATCAACTCAAAAACCTCAAGACTACGACCGGGACGCGATTACAAGCAAAACGGTATAAAAATCTCCAAAATCCCAAAAAGTCAACCCTCGCCGGCGACGAGGCATCAACGGTGACATTTTCTGGCGACCAATACCTCAAAATCTTCCTCTCTTCAAACCCAACATCTTTCCCCAAAGGACCACCACCATCCAACCACCACTGTGGCCGGAATCGAGCTCAAAAGCCATAGAACCCAAATCGGCCGGAAAACTTCACCGGTGAAATTCTCCACCGTGAAGCCACCACGTCCTCCCAAACTCAAGGGTTACCATCCCCAACTCAAGCCCAACCTATTCCACCCCAAAACCCCATCGAAAACTCGCCCAAAAACCTCCCCCATTCAACCCGATTCCGTCCAACTTCCCTTCCACAATCCACCACTCAAACCACCTCAAAACATCACAATATATACATCAAACAATAGCCCAAGAGAAGAGCTTCAAATCCCTACCTTCCTTTCCGACAACCGTGTCGTATTCCGACAAGAAACTCGACGGCGACTAGGTGAACTCGACGGGTCAACTCGGTTGACACGGTCAACTCGGGTCTGGCTCGGTCAATGCTGGTCAACAGCCCAAATGCAACTTTTCGACAACTTTTACGACTATTCCGCTATTTATACATCGCGAACCGACCAAATTCACGATTCGGGTAACTCAAACCCAAACGGATAAGTACGACTAACTCAACGATAATTTCAAATATTCATTTTATATTCCCCGATTATCTGAAAAATACTCTGAAACCTCCTACAAACTCGAAACCAAATCCTCTACAATTTCCGCGAACGAACTCAAACCAAATTCGTGTCCGATAATTAAGTCGTGAACAAAGCCGCCAGATCGACCAATTACGACTAACTGCGACTAATCATGAAATGTGCAAATCAAGCCAATTAACATACCATTTCCGGTTCGGGTCGTTACAAAACGTCTCAACTTTTATCTGGTTGTGTGTTTGTTTGTTACAGATTACTAGATTGCATACCAACTATACATGTGATGAGATATTGGAACAAACTAAGATGAAGTAATCAATTCATCATCATCGACACATTAATTATCTTCTTATAAGGCCATCTCCTATGGGGTTGGTATAGCCCCAAAACACTAAAAAAATCATCTCCAAGAGCCCAAATTATTTGTTTGTGGGGTTCATTTCAGCTCAAGTAACATGCAATTTAGAAACTTAGTTTAGTATTGAGGTGAAATTAAGTCTGGTGAGAAAAATCAGTAGTAAAATAAATCAATAGTGAGAAAAAAATACATTTAAGAAAAAGCAACCCCTTGACTGCTTTTGATTTCTGTGTTAATTGACCCAAAAATTTAGGAAAACACAAATATTTAATATTTACCAAACATGCTGACAGCTACTATGGTAAGATTAAGTTATTTTTTCTCCCAAAATTGAATACCAAACTGGGCCTTAATCTTATAGCTGTAACGTTAGAAATGACACAAATTATAGCTAAATAATACATGGCATTTGATTAGCACAATAAGTTCGCAAAATATAAGTAAATCCTATGAGTTCAAGGTTAAAATTCCATCTAAGGATTAAAATTCCTTTGCAATCATGGATATTTGATGACATTTGATTCTAAATAGTAACACATATATTATATTCCTTTGTTGACAAGGTCAAATTCCAAAGTATAGGTAAACTAAAAAAGAGTGCTTGTCTGCAAAACCTTTTTATTTCCTAGAGTGCCGCCACTAGGAAAACCCTAGCCAACGTCGTAGCACCAAATCACCATGGTTAAAGGATCTGGTCATCGCTTCATAACGGCCTTTGTAGTGTCAGAGAGAGGAAATACTTCTTTTGAGGTCTCAGACGTTGGAAATATTAAGTTCTACGTAGTAGGGCATTTTCTTTCGTTAAAGAAAGCTATGAATCCCAAAGCTTTCCAAGGAACGATTGCGGGAGTATGCAATCTCAAGCGTCAGTTATCCATCAGCAATGAGGGCGAGCGCTTTATCTTTTCCTTAGATGTCGAGGAAGAACGAAAAAAGATTTAGGAAGATGGTCCCTTGTTGTTTGGGGAGTCCAACCTTGTCACGAATGAGTACGACGGACTAGGACATGTTGCAATGGTTGAGTCACACCAGATTCTGGTCTGGGTTGAGATGCATGGCCTCCCGCCTCATCTCCAAACTAACAACATAGTGGGTTACATCGCTGGGACACTTGGCGAGATTATTCGTTTAGACAAGCCGGGAATCAAAAGTGGGAAGAGGATAAGGGGTCACATATGACATGACATCTACAAACTGGTGAGGCAAGCTTTTCCTCCTGAGGCATTTGAATTTGGAGGAATCGAGACTATGGTGCGATTCCGAGACATCAGGGTCGACGATTTTTGCAAGGTGTGCGGCATGTTCAAGCATGAGGAGTGTGGCAGGCCATCAGACATGTCAAAAGTGGAAGAGGTGAAAGAACCCAACCCCGATTTAGTTGCCTAAACCGAAATTAGGTCCTAACGACACCACAACTTACAAAAAATTTGCCAGAGTTTACTTTATAAAACGTATAAACCAAAAGCCTGCAAGAAGATTACACTTCACAGATAAATTCTTAGACACACCGTGGACCTCCAATGTCCATCCGGATTTCTCAAAATCCATATATAAAACTAAACTCAAGATTTACAAGAAATCCAGAAAATATTCAGGAGTATAACTCAAACTGAAAAACACAACACAAGTATTCAGAACGACTTCTAATTACAAAATATACAAAACTAGCAGGTAACATCAGGAATCTACTACAAGGAAAGTGTGATTTGAACTCTAGGCCTCCTGCGATGACGTACAACCACGGGAAAGAAACTGCAATCTGGGCGACGAAAACCGAAAAACCCAGAGAAAAGCATATAAATAATAAAACCGTTAGAGTGAGTGGACGTAAATCATAATATGCCGCATAAATAAATCCAACATGCTTTTCACAATAAATGCAGATAAAATCATGCGGGTCAAAACAAACAAGCCCAGGTCAAGTGCTCACAAAGACATAACTCTCCTGGGTACTGTGTGTGTGGAGGCAGTAACTTGAGTACATTTTCCTCAAAGTTACAACACGTCCGGGTCAAGTGCTCATAATGACATAACTCTCCTGGGTAGTGTGAATCACGGGTCAGGTACTCATATAGACGTAACCCTCCTAGAGCATCTCGGGGATCAGTCGAGAGGCCATAACATCGATACATCCATATATCCATACTCAGTGTAAAAATAAATCACATGTGCCTCCAAACCAATGTATACTCATAAAATGCATAATCATAAATGCATACTCGTAAATGCATAATCGTAAAGCATACTCATGGACTCGCAAATCCACTGTGAAAATCAAAGTGTGAAAATCAAAGTGTCCACTCACAGATAACAGCTAGCCCTGAGGCCCAACAGAAGATCCCTCGCCAAATACTCTTTCACGATCACCTGAACAGCAGGGATACGATCAATACATAATGAATTTCGACATACGGAGCAAATACGTCAAGAACTCCGCGTTCTCGAAAATCGTATCGCTCGAAATATCGACAAGGGTAACAAAATTCCTAAAATATACTCAAGCATCCCTCGTCCCAAATTAAAATACTCAATTCAACTCGAAAACCTCACGACTACGATCGGGGCGCGATTAAGAGCAAAACGACATAAAAATCTCAGAAAAACCTCAAAAGTCAACCTCTCACCGGAGCACCGCCGTGGACCACCGTCGCCGACGGCGGCGCAGCGCCAACCGTGACCAACTCCGGCGAACCATAGATCAAACTCTTCCTCTCCTCAAGCCCAACCAAACCCCCAAAACCACATCTCCATCCAACCACCACCGTGGCCGGAATTTCAATTGAAAGAGGAGGCCGAAATCTCCCCTCCGGCGACCACCACGGGCCACCACAAAACTCCTCCTTGTCCCAAATTAACAGCCCAGAAAGTATCTAGAGGTTGAAGGGAACGAAACCCCCAACCTACCCGATGCCAAATCTTGCCAGAAACTGCCACCCGATTCCGGCAAAAATCCCAAATTTCATCGAATTCGAACTCATTCCAAACCCAACCAAATCATCCCAAATCAAGCATAAACCAATAAATAATCACAAGTGGATTCTAACCATACCAAGGATGTGGCCGGAGATGGCCGGAAAATGCGAGTCGGCCGACGAATTCGAACCGGGTTAATGGAGCTCAAATGGGTCAACGGGTCAACTCAGTCCAAATGTATGGTTTTCCGATTTTTATGACTATTCGATATTTATACGTCGCGAACCGACCAAACCCACGACTCGGATAAATCCAACACAATCGGATAAGTACGACTAACTCAACTACAATTTCAAATATTCATTTTATATTCTCCGATTATCCGAAACCTCTTACGAGCTCAAAATCAAATCCTCTACAATTTCCGCGAAGGAACTCAAACCAAACTCTTGTCTAATAGATTAGTCGTTAACAAACCCAAATGTACAACCAACTCGCGATAAACACGATTCATGTCGATAATCACATGACTCAAAGTTCGGGTCGTTCCAGAGGTGAGGGGGAAGCTACCTAAAGGAACAAAGATGGTAGGTGATAGAGCCTTACAGTCAAACCATGTTCCATCTCCTAATCCTAGTTTGACTAGGAATCTCACTTTAGCTGATCCAAATATGGTTGGGGTCTCCATGGTGGCTTCTGGTTTCACATTATCCTTCCCAGGGATTAATGTCGCTAAGCTCTCAGAGCTTTTTCTTTCTCGTCGACAGAACCGACCACACCAGGTGTCTGGTTTACTGAGGATTCACGTCCTGTGCCTAGTATGAAAAGGAAGACTGCAGAGGATGCCCCTGCAGAAGTGGGAAGAGCAGTAAAGGTTTACCAACGTCAACCTCGGCCATCGATGCCTCCTTTGCCATAGGAGGGAGCAGCTTTGTCCAAAGCTTTAACTTGCTCTCTCATGTTTACAAAAAGATCCGGGTTTCACCATTGAAGAGAAAATGAGGCCGGAAGATTGGTTCTAAGAATAAGCCAAAAGTGGCGAGTGTTAAAGCTGAGAGTGGCCCGATGGTGGTTGTTGGATCTCCCAAGGTCCGTAAGCGCCATAATAAAGGTTGTTGGACAATGAGGACTGTCCGAAGGAAGCTGCCGTTGTGAGCACCTCTCCTAATGGTAATGGAGAAGGTGGTATGGTTGTGGTGGCAAGTAACCCAAGGAATACCCTGGTGTAAGTAGAATCTACTTCCACTTTTGTTCGGGTTATAGTCTTGGTTTATCCGTGTCTGTCCCCAATTAAATGTTCTTGCATGTTAGATTCTTTGTTTCTTTGCGCTTATTTCTACAAGATTGTAGTGTTAGTTAACTAGCACAACTATAGTTAACTTTTGCCAAACCCTTAGGAGGTAACTATGGTGTAATCTTGTAACCTATGTTGTTTCGTCAATGCAAGACCTTCGTTTTTTATCCCCAAAAACAAGGTCAAATTCCAAGAAAAAAATTAAAATTTCTTTGCAATTATGGATATTTTATGACATTTGATACAAAAATGTAGCAGAATAATTAGTCTCAAACTAGAAAATGTTGACAAAACAGAAAATGTTTGAAGATATTAGCATTCCTACCAGTAAAACCACAATAACCCCTCAAACCATGATTGGCCTTTTTGAGCCTGCTAACTGTCTCTGTTTTAATCGACTAAACGTCCTTTTGTATAAAAACAAAAGGAACCCTGCAATAACAATTAAAAGCAAATATAATTCCAAAGGGGTGCCCCAAATGATGTTCATACTATCCCAACTGCATTCGCTAGCACTTCGTAGTAGAGTCCCTTTGCGATTGACTTCCGGATCAAGAACAAAATCGACATTTGTGCCTGATTCTTCCAACCAAATAATTGTGGTCTTAGATTTGTAACCAGGGGCAACTGCTGTGACTGCACAAGTCACGACCAGTAAATCTCACAACTTAAGATAGTATCTAAAAAGGAATCATAAGAACACATATTCTATAAAGTGAAGATACATAGAATGATCAAATATTCCCATTCATTAGTTGGTAAGCAAATAGTATATACAGTTCAATGACCTTAGGTATTAAGACAACAAACTCCTGGCTCACTTCCCCCATGTTAAAACACCATACAAAAATAGAATGGATAATATGTTAAAAGGGGAACAGTAGAAAAAGGGAATTCATGTTCTTTGCAGAAACATTAGCAATTATTACAAATTTGGGCTTTTTTTATACCATTAATATAACAAGTATCAGCATGTATCATATGTAAAAACTGTAACAGTTGTGCAACTATGGACATGGAGGTCCATAACATGATGTACAAAGTTGTATACCATGCCTATTAACCATAGTTCTTTCAAGTCCTTTTATAAAGCATCCACCTCAT
Organism: Geum urbanum; assembly: GCA_946800695.1. Classification (NCBI taxonomy): domain Eukaryota; kingdom Viridiplantae; phylum Streptophyta; class Magnoliopsida; order Rosales; family Rosaceae; genus Geum; species Geum urbanum. The sequence goes on from OX327002.1 coordinate 21,238,353, forward strand.
TATGATTAAGCTATGTAATCTGCATATACCTTCATATCTTTTTCTGGGTGCAAGCAATCGATGGTAATCTGCAAATGCTGCTCTAGCTTTCACCTGTCAATCAGAACTCATAATAAGATAGTCATGAGCATATAATAAAGTTCAAAATGCAGACCAATAACAGGTGACAAATTAACAGATAGAATTAGAAGGGAAACAAAAGGTGTAAACACATTAGGACCCTTAAATAAAAGTTTCAGGTTCACATGCAGGGAAAACCCAATAGGAATAGCATAGATCTTCAAGGCAAACCATCAATGTTCATGTGGAGGAACTAAATATATATTTGTTAATTTGATAAACATAGATATGGCTGAGAAAAGGAAAAGATAATTTTTTTTAGTTCATACTATCACACCACTCTTCCATGATATATTCTTCATTTATCACACCACTCTTCCTTGACCATCAACTGTTGAAGGACCAACAGTCATCAATTTTTCTGTATAACTCAGCATGATCAGTGTCTATTTAGTTTAAGATGATCACGTTAGGTGTTCCATCAATTGAAAAATAGAATCTTCAGTGTTCAACAAGTATTTAAGTTATTTCAAGGGGGGCGTTTATGTGGATTTTTGTAGTTTGAGTATTGAGTGTCCAAGCCAGATTTACTCAAGTAATCCAAAAGGTTGTCTAGTTTAATATTTTGTACACCATCCATTTTTAGGTCTTGAAGATCCATGTTTAACAAAATAGTTCAGTCTCACACTACAGCTATATGAAAGCAGAAAATATGAAACTTACTTGCATATGAAGACAATAATGAGAGTTTGCTAGCATACCGTATAATTTATTCCTTTGATCGCAATAGAGCCTAGCAATGGTCTTCCTGCATCTGACGAAAAGATCCTTCCATGTACTCCTGTCTGAAGAGTACAAGTTAGATGTAGATAAACAATCACACCCATTTATCTTTAAAGTTTTTCAACAATAGAAATGACTAGGCTTATCCTATGATACTCCACTAAGAGTACATTTTCTGACAATTCTTCAAAATATAAAAACAAGCTTAACACTTGGGATTAGTCTACTCGAAATTACCAAGCGTGGTAGAGACATCAATATGAACTGGCCCACGTAATAGAAGATATATGTGAACCTTTTTTACAGATATGAAATAAGCATGGAGAGTTCCCACCATACTGTACCTTTACTAGGCTCGCAACGAGATTAAGCATGCTCATTTTGTTGTATTCCCATAGAGTATGAAGCTGCATATGTACACACTAAATATCACATCAAACAGCTAAATTGTATTACGAAAATTCTAAAGGAACGGCTGAGGTGAGATAAAGTTGACTGCCAATTTACTGATCACTAAGAAAATTATGAAGCAAACTATGCTATGAAACATTCCCTTTAACAAGTGACAGCACCAGAAACAAGTTTCAGGAAACATCCTACCTTTAGAAATTAGAACATGTGAAGCAAACTACACTATGAAACCTATTGTTAAAAAGCTCATGAGTTAACAAGCAGACACTACACCTCACATGCACGTCGAGAACCATGCGAATCACTGAAACACATTAAAGTACAACGAGGGTAAACTAAGGATTATGTATAGATCACTATCAAGACTTGAGGGCAGGAAAACAAATCAACAACCCATTACCCTACAAAATTAACACAAAATCTTAAACCAATAAGAAAAAGTAAAAGATTAAAATATGTGTTTGAATCATGCGAACACTGAAACACATTAAACTACAACAAGGGGAAACTAAAGATTATGTACAAATCAATATCAATGCTTAAGAAAAGGAAGACAAATCAACAACCCATAGGCTACAAATTAACACAAGATCTTAAACCAATAAGAAAAAAAAGGGATTAAAACATGTGTTTGAAGTTTCAAATGCATACGGATATACTCCAGTTTATGTCTAAGGGACAAGCAGACCAGTCAAGCAAAGAATTGTTTGCCTAGGAAACTTAGAATGGTAGGTGATTGGTCTGTTGAAGACATCAGGTGACCAACTGTTGAAGAGATCATCTCTAATAACAATCTCACACAGAATGTGATGAGAACTTTAAATCTTATAAAATACAAAGACTTAAAGAACTAAAGAGGAAGAAAAATATAACAACACAGAGATGACAAACAAGTTTACGATATTCCTAACTGGAAACCTCAAAGCCTCAACAAACAAGCCCCAAGCCAATCGTGACGAGTACAAAGGATGTCCTCTTGAGATTAATTGAAATGGAAGCACAAAGAAAAATGGGAAATTAATTTTGTCCAATGCAGAAGCCAATTCCTCACATCTTTATCAGCAAGATCAGAATTTGGAACTGCAAGAGTCTCTTCTCCTTTGAAGGGATTGGTGTTAAGCTATAAACTCCTGGCCAATGTGAAAAGACACTGACAAAATTAAAAGCATGTACCACGGGGGAAATATATAATGAGGGATCATCAGATCAAGGATACAATGGTTTTTACATGCTCTGAGTTAACTTTCCTTCGACAAAGCACAACCTTTTTCCCATTATTTATTTTCAGCTGATATTGTTATTTGGCACGCATATAGTCAGTGTAACAATTGGGAGATAATAAATTGGATGGCATGAGATAGATGAGCACCACTGCCTTTCATTGGACAGGGAACAGATTAGAATGTAGCTAAATCAAAATTACCACCAGCAAGGTATTGCCTTCTTTTGTCATTTTATTCCTCATATTGTTTTTTCTCTTAGTGAATCAGAAACAGTTCCAGTATCCTAGAAATGTAGAAGACATCACAAAAACCAACAAATTCAAGTAACAAAATTTAAGTTTATGAAGTGACTAGTCATCAGATGTAATGCCCAAAATTTTAACCTGAAGGCTAAAAGCTAGAGAAATAATGAGCTTCAGACTTCTCACTATGCAAACAGTTGTTCTCCTCAAACCATAGTGAGAAGTGTGAAGCTCATTATTTCATAGAAAAACTGTAGCATGTATATGGTCAATACGACAAAAAAGCTGGGTGTTCTTATACACCATTGAAAAATTGGCTTAAGAGGAGTACTATAGGATTAAAGTATGCAAAACTTGTCTAACCTCATCAGCAGGGGGCCATTTGTTGTCACTGATCTCCAATGTCAATTCAAGACAGCCAGCATGTATGTAATTCCAGTCTTGCATGCCTCCATAGATTGGGTACCTGCAACAGGTGTCTCAAGAAACAATTGATGGATACCAAACGAGAAAGCAGTATGCACATGTATTTGTTAGCTCACAATTGATGAGACAATGGGGGAGAAGTATTTGCTTTGAAATGCAATTCATCATTTTGTAAACTCTGTAAAATCATAAATATTAGTGTGAACGTACCAGGAAGCTCCATTTGTAATCCCTTCTTCAAATTCCTTGCTCAAGGACATATTATGGTGAGAGCGACTATAAACACTAGCCAAGAACCGGAATGTTTTGTCATCAGGACATGCAAAGTACTCCCTCCTTCAAATTGAATTTGATCAGAATTGCCAGAAAATGAAAAAAGTCTCTTCATCAGGCATATTCTGGATTATGCTACAACGACCCCACTGTTTTTAGCACACTCAGAATTTGGTAGTCAAAATCAAAGGCTTAATTTTCAATCACAATGGCATGCTTCACCGTACCAAGGATATCATAGCAATGAACCCACCTTTCATATTCATGATAAGCTGAACTATGAATAAATATTTGAAACCAATCTAGAAATGTATAATGAAGCAAAATAAAGCCAGAGAATAATCTCTCCAATAGAAAGGAAAACCTGACACCAATACAAGAGGGACAAACCCAAATCATAACTTTAGAATAATAGATAGCCAAAAGGAAAAACAGATCTAATTATTTTTTTGTGAGAATGCTCTTTTTCCTTTTGCTACCAAGTATCTTACAAGTAACAACAAGCCACATTTAGCAGATTATTTGTGAACTGTGAACAAGAGGTTTCAAGCTTTCGAGCAGCAAACTAATAAATAATAACTGAGGACAGAAAATCTAGAAAATACGACAGCACTATGAGCATGGTACAATAGATAATTACCGGGATATTAAATTAATACCTTTTGTCCTGGGTGCCATCCCATGGATAGTTTGCAACAAGTGCACCCTGTGAATAAGTAAAAGGATTAGTGACTGATTCTCCTTATTTTAATCAAAAAAATTAATAAATCCTGATGGAAACAAACATAATGTTGGAAATTACCATTATTAATGCATTTGTCATATCAATCAGACAAGTAGGCCCTTTCTAAAAAGGAAAAAAGAATTTGACTGAAATCTAAAGAGCGTATCCATACTGAGTTCTTACAGAAACATTTGGTAACACTTTTGTTTCAGACTTTTGATAAGCATTCACCAAAGCAGTAAGTTCCCTTTTGGCAATTGACAATATCTCGTATAGTCTATGTGGAAGTCTTATCTTTTCTCAGAAGAGACAAGTAAAGAAAGCATTCCCTGATATAGCTTAAACATTCTCTATAAAAAAAATTAAAAAATTAACTTAATTTCCTTCTTGCAGGTTTCCTCAATGACAAAGAGTTCACATTGTCAGTTGAGTTATATCATATTGTCTATGTGGATGAGTTTCTTATCTTATAAGCGAGAACTAGGAGAAGTAGAGAAAGCATCCTTCATACCCTCGAGTATTTGTGACAATGCCCAATTGCCCATAGGTTTGAATAAAAATTTATCATCTGTCGTGTAGGTGCAGGCCATCATTATGGCACACGGTTCTACTTCTAGCTGATTATTTCTAAAGCTATTAGTAGTAAGAAGGTCGTTGTTTTAACAACCTTAGGATAGATATAAGCTACCAAGGGATGAGTATGTAACACTCTAAAAGCAAGGATTGTAGCATAAAATGCAATCAAATAATTACCCCATGCAAGCTGGCAGATCCAGTGAATTGTATATTTCTCAACCACTTAATTATTGCTCTTGTTTCCGGTTGCAGCACATCCACATCATTGTTCACTGAAAAGAACTGATATTTCATGCCAATTAATCTTATTAATAAAAATATTAAAAATAAACGGTCAAAGGTCAAAGCAATTTGTAAATAAGTGCCAAGTTAAAAATACTATGGGCGTTCCACTATATGAGCATTGGTCATCAAGTTTAAACCCTTTTCAACTAGTTCAAGTGAATATAATAACAGAAATTACAATACATTGTGCAACTAGACCAAGTACTCATGATATTTATAAGTTATGCTTTTCATACTCAGGTTGATAATATATTTGATATTTAAGATTTCAGTCATTACACATTAAATGACACTTCAACTGTTATAAAGATGCGTATGTTGAGCAGGATTATAAGCTTTCTTCTTGAGGAGCCTGCACATAACTGTTCAATAATGATTGTTCCACCCAAAAGATACCTGATCAGGGAAATCTCGATTTAGGTCTATATTATTTGCATTACCACGCCTCCTTAAGGTATACCCATCAGGATTCATAGATGGTAGTATATGAAGATGCGTATTGTCCACAATAAGTGCTGCCTGTTGAGACCAATGGAGGTGTGAAAGTAGATTATGAACATCAATACACTACAACTATACACAACTAATATTGTAATCACATGTATTGAAGATATAGACCTTTAAATAAGATTATGGAATGGAAACTGAGTTGCATATAACCTTACTGGTTCAATCAAACCAGTAAAAAAAATCAAACTAATGAATCAAACAAGGAAAAGAAAATAGAGAAGAATAGAAAGCGCAGATTTTTATTTGGAAATGAAAAACAGATAGACTTGATGTTTAGTCTGAGTAAAGTACAAAAAGATGTATACGTACGTGAATGGCAAGAAGTACTCCATTCTTCTATTCTATCGAGATGTATAAAAAGTTGGTAGGATAATGACTGGAGTTCTTTTAAGAAAAAAATAAAAAATATATGAGCTGAAAGGTACTGAACTCTGTGAGTGAAAAAGTTGTAGATACCAATTACAAAACTTCAAAAAGAACAGAATACCTTCTGCAGAGTTTCAATCACCAAACCTTGAAAGATAATTATAGGCATTCAACAAATAAGATCCCACAGTTATGTGATACAATTTTAAAGCTCCTAAAACAAAGAACAATACTTGGGTTAAAAAAAAAAGATTTGTTTTACCAAAAAACCATCAGGCCAGTCAAGTGTAAAATTCAGTAGGATAAAGGACTACCAAAAGGAAGCCTACTGAACCTTCAGGAGACAGATTTAAATAGTTTAACCTTCGGTACAAGTTTTCATATGGGTCCAGCATCTGCCAAATGAATAGATAATACAGAAGGAAACAAGGGGAAGAAAAATACACAAATATTCAGAACAAAGTAAAAACAAAAGAATTTTTTGAAAAGTATAGGGTGGAATTGGAATGGGAAAAAAATACATATAAATATATAGAGGAAGTAACAACATCCAATCTTCTACAGGTAAAGAAATATACCAAGGGATCTGTCAAATAGTTGTCACATAACCAATTTGCAAGTTTCATTAGAAGCTCACGACCTACAGGTTCATCTCCATGCACATTTCCAATGTACTGCAACATCAAGCAGATTCATCAAAACAATTTTTCATACTAGCAGTTTGAGATTGCAAGTAATTAAAATTTTGGGAAAGAAAAAAAAGATAAATAAAAGATCGGTCTTGAAGTAAATACATCAAAGTCAAATATACAATCAAAAATTAAAAGATCATTCACCTTAAATGCAGGTTCAGGCTCCTCCTCCCCAGGCTTATCAGAAATTTCCATCACCCACTACAATAAATGCAGAAAACAAAAGTTCATAAAATGTGGAATAATAAATCAACATAAATAAATACGAGAAAATGAAGGAACTTCAGCAAAAAGATTACCAGAGGAACTCCATGCACACTTTTCCCAATACTGATAATCCGTTCCAAAAATCCCTCAACGAGAGAACAAAAGGAAAATTCAGCATGATCATCAAGAACAGCCTAGCGCACACACACTTCAAATAGTCCATACATCTAACTAAATTTACAAAAAAAATTAGCACGAGTTCAAGTAATCACCTGTAAACCCTGGAAATGTTACTGCACCTTTTACCAAAGACCTCAATGGCCTTTTCCAGGTCAGAATTAGTCATGTAACCTTGAGCCACATCCACGCTGCACCACACATAATCTCACATTTCTCAGTACACAAGCACCTGTAAACTCTAAATTACACAACAATTCAACTCTACTAAAATGGAATACCTATTCTGCGATCCATCCTCCCCAAACAAGTGCCTGCCGAAACCGGTTCGAGTACCGTATCCAAACCCTGACAATTCGCTAACCTTGATTTTATATTATTTTCCTAAAATTTCTAGAGCTAAATTTTAACAGAAGAGTAATGCAACCAAAACCTAGAAACTGATTAGTGTATTCCGATATGAAACTTTTTGACTGCAAAAGAGGTGGTGGGAAGAAGAGAGAGAGAGAGAGAGAGAGAGAGAGAGAGAGAGAGAGACCTGAATGATTAGAGCTGCGAGTGGCGCCGCCGCCTCTGGCAATAGCAGAGGAGACGCCGAGAGAGATGAGTAGGATAGAGAATAGAAGAAGCTTCATACTGGAACGGTGGACGGTGACGACGACGAAGCTGCTGCAACATGAGAGAGTCAACAAGGGCATTCAAGTGAAGTGGGTAAATTTGATGTTGAATTAAGAAGAAGATCTGAAATTCTTGGATAGATAATTTGATTTTTCCGATTTTAATGGAGGGAGGATCGAAATGGGCTTCAAGTAGTTGACTTTGAGGCTCGGCCCACTTGTTTTCCTCTCCTGTAAAAAGGAGAGATCTTGGCTGCCCATGGCTGGGTAGCAGTTCCTATCCATTTCATCTATAGTCCAATTAGAGTTGGTCACGTTGCCTTGTACTTCACCTTCGGTCTAATTTTATTTACTGAGAAGAGAAGTGGGTTTTGCTCTTGAAAGACAGAGGTCGAGTAGGTGGAGTGGGAGAGGCGGAGCTTGGTGGTGGGTCTGGGTTAGAAATGGGTTAGGAGTTTCGGCAAGGTGCGAGAGAGATAGATAGTCTCTCAATAGTCTTCTATTAATAAGGTCTTGAATACAAGGCAGGCTGCATGCAGAAGTATTTTCAGGAGTTGAAAGAAGAAGAAGAAGAAGAAGAAGAAGGGAAGGGAGGACTTGGAACAAAAAAAAATAGAAAAGTGAAGAACAAGGCAACGTGGCCAACTCTAATAGGACTAAAGATGAAATGGATAGGAACTGCTACCCAGCCATGGGCAGCCAATATCTATCCGTGTGCATATCCCAATTTTTATTTTCCTCATCGCATGTCATATGAATTATTGAATTAAAAATTTATAATGAAAATCTTTATAATTAAGAAAAAAATTTATTGAGAATCTTTATAATGAACACTTGGTGAGAATATCTTCTCATTAAATCTATTTTTTTATTATATTTTGACAAATTTATTGTTGGTTAAATAGATTTTAATGAGTAGATTACTCATGCAAAATTTCACAAAAATTAAAAATCGATAAGTCATTCATAGTCAAAATTTATCACTTATAAACATGAACGGTGTATGTTTGACAATTTTGATTCGTCCATTGATTTGATCTTGTTTGATACTTTAACGATTTTCAATTTGGATGAAAATTTGTATAAATGATCTACTCATCAATATCTAGACATTTAACAGTTAACTTTGTAAAAATATTATCGAAAAATGACTCTTACGGCCATTTTATAAAAGGTATTCATCAAGTCCTCGTTATAAGGGTTCTCATTGAAAGAGTTCCCTATAATTTATATAAACATCTATGTTATAACTTTAAACTTACTATTTCTATTGTTTTTACACTATAACAAGTATAAGGGCATCCCCAACAGTGTTGTTATATTTTTTAGCTATTATTCTAAAAGTTATATATAACTACTTACTTTTCACTTTTGCTCCAACAATTTTAGTTATTTAGAAGTTAAATCAAAATAAAGTATGTTAAAAACGTCAAAAAATTTTGAGGGAAAATTATAGCTATGGGTTATTTTTTTTCTCTCATTAATTGCTAAATTTGACAATGAATTTAACTAAAAGTTATTTTTAACTTTAAGATAGGATATCTATTGGAATGTGAAAAATTATAAAATAGTTAATATTTAACTTCTTTTTTTAAATAACAAGTCTATTGGGGATGCTCTAATTCAATCAGAAATCTTATTCATGTAAAACTCATCAAACAATTACGCAACAAGTGAGAGTGTTTTGAAAAATTTCAACATTAAATTCATATTTTTTGGGATTCATCTGAAAGAAGTTCTTATTGTTATATAGAGTCCGAAGAAATTCTTGAAGAATTCAAATAAGGTATTTTATTTTTCATAAAATCATCTTTGTTGAACAAGGAGGTCTTGGGCGAGTCGTACTTTTGTTTTCCTTAAGTCATCAATGCCATCATCATTAAACAAGGAGGTTTAAGAATTGGATCGTTCGTCAAACTTCTAATAAACTATAAAATAATATTTGACAGTGCTTTAATGAACATTAGTATGATATTTGTCAACAATCTGACAAACAATAGTATAATATTTGTCAAAGTCTTGATGAACACAAGTGTGGAGTCGTTTCATAGGTAATGGATGCTTCATGCTTTATTCGTCAGTCCTAACAAATGAATGATAATTTTTCATTTACGCCATGACAAATAGTAATATGTCATTCGTCTATGTTCTGATAAACTCAAGTAAGTTATTTGTTAGTATCTTAACGAACAATAATGAATGCATTTGTCAGTCTTCTTTCTTTGAGGTTTTTTTTTGTCTTTTGCAAGTACTTATATGCATGAAGAATGGGGTGAAAATAGACAATTGGGGTGTAATTTCAATTCTTTCTCTTATGAAATATGTACACCCCAAAGGGTGGTATTTAAGTAAAAATTGGGGTGTATTCAGTATTTTATAAGTGTCAACAGATTCTTAAGGAGTGTAGAGTAATGGGGTAAGAAGAGCAAATTTTGGGGTGTGAATAGTCGCAGCCAATAAGAATTGCTCTTTGAATTAAAAATAAGAATTACAAACAAATCAATGCCCTACACTTGGAGTGAGGGAATTACTGTACACATTTACATTTAGCCATCCCTTCAGCCTGTTCATTTAAATGTAACCTTGTAGCCCTTAATATTTTTTGCTGAAGACTGTTAGGCATACTCCAGTAAGCAAGGCTATATTGGGTCTGGGACTAAAATTTAGCCCTTGAAATAAGAAAATTCAAGAATGTACCCCAAAACTATTCACCTAAGAGACTATTTCCAAAAGGCTATTCACAATCTAATTGGTCATTTGAACAAGCTTTTTTTAAGGTTGACTAAGCTTATCTATGTGACCTTCTCTTGCCCATAAAACAACCCATCTGTCACCGGGATATCGTCGCTGCGAAAATCGATCTCCTTCTTCGATGCTGCCATCGTAATTATGAACATGATGCATATAATCCTAAGTCAATGGAGCTTCATGTGGTGGTATTCATATCAATCCAATACAAAACACACACAGCTTACAGAATCATATATTCGTATGAAATACCATATACTTATGAAACACCATATACTCAATGAGTACCGGTACGTAAGAAAAAGAAGAATTCAGTCAACATCGACAAGATGTAATTGGTGTAATCAAGAGGACCCAAATGTACCAAAGAAATCAAGAAAATCCTCCAACACCCCTAACATTGATCTAGTATGCTTCTGTCACTGATCCTCACTTGAATTTTGAAATCTGACTTATAGCCTCACTTTACTTTTCAATCTTATTTCGATCTGGCCATCATTACTGGTTTATTTATGCCAGAAAAAAGAACGGTTGAAACCATAATCAAAATGTCTAAAGGAAGGAGGAAGAAGAGAAAGGGTTAGGGAAAGAAGAGATTGCAGAAGAAGAGAAACAATATAAAACAATTTGACATATTGATTCTCGTTTGTCAAATTTGGCAGACAATCTTCAATATGTCATCCACGGTGGATCCCAGAGGAGATAGCAGATCGGTTGGAGGCCATATCTTCTGCCAAAACTATCCATTAGAGCTCCAACTAGCTTTTCATAGAGTTGTTGGAGATGCTCTAAGGAAAATCAGAGTTAAACCATGTAAGAAACTATTTACACATGATTGTCAGGTCAATTTGACACCTAAACTTGCAAAACTATCCAATACGTGTCTATGTTTATTTCTGTCGTTAACTTTGTACCTACCTAAAGTTACAAATTTGATCACAAATTTGAAAGCAGTAGCAATGATCGAGTAACGAAGTTATTGTGAATTTTCTCTCCCATCCAAGAGTTCTCTTGGCCAAGAGGTGTTGTGGCCAAAATCCCAGTTCCATAGTCTAAGAATTTTAGAATTTTAGATTCCTACGTTGGTGGCGATGTCGGTATGTTTTCGAGATCTAGTTTTGAAGGTGTTGCGGTGATGAAGGAGTTGGTTCCTCTGGGTCTCTCCTCTCCAAGGTTTAACCATGGCGATTTCGATGAGTTTTCTCTCCTTTCTCTTTTGGCTCATCTCATTCCTTTTGGAAGGATTAGGGATGAGTGTTTGGAGATGATGAAGGCAAAGGCTTGGTGTTGTTATCTCGTGGTGACATCGGCGGTGGTGTGCTATTCCATGGAGGAGACGGTGGGTACGGCTATTGTGCTACAACATTGGAGGCTAGGATTTTTTCTGAAACCCTATAGGCTTGTTCCAATTTTGCGCCCAACAACTTATTTTGGCCTATTTATTCCTGGTTATGTAGTTTGGAGTGCACAGCTAGATAAATTGTAGAACCTTGATTTTTTTTAATTGTATATTTTACACTTAGAATGTTTACCTATGTTAGGTACTTGTTTGAATTATACAATTAGTATGCTCTAGAAGGTTCGCATATATTAGGTCGGGAATCCGGTGAAACTCTTGTGTACTATTACCTTCGTTAACCTAAAAAAATTAATTAAATAAATAAAGTAATGATATAATTATAAAGAAATGATAATCATTAGATTTAAAATGATACACTCATACCTCTGAAATGACCCAACCCCAATTTAGTTTCCTAAACCGGAATCAAACCCCTTCTGAAAACACGAACCAACAAAAACCATTAAAATTTGGGCAGAGTTTCGTTACTAACGCGGAATTACCATTACCTGCACCCGGAAAATACACTTCATCCTATGCCACAGAAATCAAACCGTGGGCACCAATCCCATCCGAATTTCTCAATATCATAACAGTAATGTAAAGTAATAAATATAACTATACTTTACAGAAATCCGGGGAAAACCGTATGAAAATATATTATCAGAATGTTCAGAGCGGCATATAGTGTATAATTATATAAATATACCACAGCAGGCAGAACAAGTAACCTACTGGGAGAAACAAGGTAGCTTGAATACTATGCCTCCGACCACGACGTGCGACACCAGAGTCCGAACTGCAAACTGATCACGGAAACCGAAAAGCCCAGGGGAAAGGCAAATAAAAACGTTATAGTGAGTGGACGAAAATAAACATATGCTTTTCACCAGTTTATATACATAATCAATGCAAATCAATGCGAGTTCGGAAAGTATATATGGAGGTTGCCAGGCAAATCTCTCAAGCCCGACGGTCAGGTGAATCGCTCAAACCCGACGGTGATAAGCCAGGGGAATCTCTCAACCCCGGCGGCATACAGGGGAATCTCTCAACCCTGCCCAGAAAAATCTCTCAACTCTGGTCCAGAGGAATCTCTCAACTCTGGCGGACTACCGGTGATCAGCCGAGTAGCCGAAGCATCGATGCAGTAATGCCATCACCAATAAATATAAAATAATACCTCCGAAAATAACATATATCTCAACATCGTATAAAGTAAATATGGAAAATCACGATAAATCACGAACTCGCAAACAACTGTGAAAATATAAAAGTGTCCACTCACAGGTGAGCGTAACGCGATACACGTTAATCCCGTGATCCGGCGGAAAATCTCTCGCCAAACGAACGATCACGAACCCCTGAATAATCATAAAATCCATTTCTCAAAATCATAACTTGATACCTCAAATCAAATCACGAGAAACAACCGTTCTCGGAAACACATAATCCAATAACGACGAATTGTTGAAAATCCAATAATCACACCTCAATACCTTGCTATAATTTCCGATGCTCAAATCGAAAAACAAACCTCCCCACTGCGATTGGGGCGCGATTCCGAGCGAAACGACATGCAACTTGTCGAAAACCCCAAAAAGTCAACCTTTCACCACCGTTGACCGCCGCCGCCGCCGGCGGCGCCACCCAACATGAAATTTTCCCGGCAGAACAACACCTATTCCACTCAAAATCACCCAACAAGCAACTTCCATAACTACACCGAAGTCCAATTCTCACTCTAACTAGGTCAATTTCATGCAAAACCAAAATCACACAAACTTTTCAATCCAAGAATTCTCCATGTACAAGCAAAATTAGAACTCCATACTTACATGGTAGCTTCTTGGTGATGAGGGCTTCAAAGCCCAGTGCTTTTTGTAGCTCAAATCGGCCGGAAAAAGTTCAACCAAAAACTCCCAAAAATCACAAACTTTGGCCAGAAAATTCTTCTCCTCCGGCGTCCCACGCCGTGAACGATGGCTAGAAAAAGGACAAGGAGGCCGAGACGAGTTGAAAGAGACTAACCCCGTGCCTTAGGGTGGCCGGACGACGAGCCACCGCCGGCAAGCCGCGGTGCTCCATCGAGCTCATCCTCCTCCACCGAGTTGACTCGGTCAACTCCCACAATTAACATGTTTGACTTCCCAAAATGGAAACCTCCTTAAATACTTGCCAAAAATAGAAACTTCCAAATTACACATTTCGATAAACTTCGAATACCCGTAACTTTCACGTCGTAATTCCGATTTCAATAATTCTTGCGGCAACAAACTCATCTCGACATGTTCTTCAATTACCACCCGAAGTCAAACACTTCGACAAATCCGATAAAAAGTCAACGGTTCAACCTAACACATGCTTATCCGATTAAATAATCAACGGTCGAAATATTCATAACATAATCCTCGTAACTCGGAATAATCTTCTGGAAGTTCCCACAAGCTCGAAATTAAATTCTCAACAACTTCCGTGAAGGTTCCGAAATCAAATTCTCGTCCGGTAATTTAGTCGCTAAGAAGGCCGCCATTTTAAACCAATTATGTCGAAACTTCAAATATTCATATTATATTCCTCGGTCGTCCAAATAATGATCCAGAACCGCCCACGAACTCGAAATCACGCGTATAACAACTATCAAGAAGAGACTCATATCAAATTCTCGACCAATAATTTAGTCGTGATCAAAGCTGGCGATTCAATTATCTGTCGGAAATCTGCGATTACGCATAACCTCATGGACTAAGCTGATTATACTGCTGATTCTGTTCCGGGTCGTCACAAATCTACCCTCTTTAAAAAAAATTTCGACCTCTAGATTTCCAAGTCTGCCGACTAAAAGTGGGAGCATTGCCTCTGCATACAGCTCAACTTTCCAGTGGCAACCTCAACTGAACAACTCTGACAACAGACTTTATAATAGGAGATATCTCCGTACTGTAATTCTTGTACCCTCAAATCTCAAATCTGAACTGGCTCCACACAAACGCGAAGTCTTCCCGCATAAGGAACTGATAGGGTACAAAACACGCAACAAATCTGAAATGTAGTTCCGCCACACGAAACACAACACACAAAAGCCAACGCTATAGGCAATGCTGAACTATACGGCACAACACAAATTCGCCTATGATCACATCTGGATCAAAACAACATGGCAAATTCATAACTCAACCCACTCACATCAACATAACTCAAACATCGAACTCGGGCAATTATTAAGCTGTTTCCGCTAATTCGAAAGTCTGTGGTAGCACATCCCACAAAATCAAGACCAAACGTCAGCTCAAACCAAACTCGTTCCAGCACAATGGAGTACAACATCGTTCCTCAAAACGACATCATGCAATATCAAAATCATAGTAGTCTATAAATTGGTACTGCATGCAATCTCGAACAATTGAAACTGCTGGTCCCAAATCCCTCGGAACTGCAATACACAAGACCACAACATGCCCTCCAAGGTCTGAATAGTCCTCAAAGATCGCCCACCAATCTGAGGATAAGAAACTGTACTAAACTGTAATCTGGTCCCCAATGCTCACTGCAACGCCTGCCAACACTCCGTTGTAACTGATTATCTCGATCAGTAATCTGGAACACAGGTACACCATGAAAATGGACAATCTCCGCCAAACATAGCTATGCCACCGAAATCATTTCCGGAAATACAAGGAAACGTACTAAGTTCATCGAATGGTCCACAAAGATCCAATAACTGGTACCACAAACCGAAGTGCGTACTGGCACACAAAACCACAGCGAAAAAAAACTCCAACTTCTAATCGGAAATCTCTAATAGCTGTAACTTTCTGGCAAGTCTCTGCCTCGCTGCCATCGTCTGCCGACAAATGTGGCATCTGCACACACAAGATGCTACATTCTTCTTCATGTTGCGCCACGAGTAGTAAACTCGAAGTATCTGATACATCTTCGTACAACTAGTGCATATCGCACGCAAAACAATGAGCTTCAACATCATCACACCCGAACTCAGCTCCCGTAGCTCGCAACTCGGCTAACACGGAAACTCAAATCACCAACACATGAAACACTGAAGCTCCCGACTTCCAACTGAATGCATCAGCAACAACATCCCAGATGGATAGTTAAAGTACAACTACTAGCCTTTCTTGAATAAACTCAAATGTGCAGCCATAGTCGTTAGTCGACCTCATACATCTACACTGCCTCAAGCTCAAATCTGGCCGAAAATGCAAGTAGATGAAGCTCAAGTGATCAGTGTACATCCTACACTGCGCTGCACGCCGTAGCAGTAGTATCTCCAACTCTCCGATACTAACACAAAAACAGCAACTCCCAAATCATACACAGGATACGCAACTTTATAAAGTTCCACTGCCTGTAACCATGAGCCACCGCTCTGCAATACAGCATCAAGCATAACCAAATCTAAATCTCGATGCATCGCCGTAAACCACGAACTCACCACGATCATCAGGTAAGGTCAAAATCGAAGCAACGGTCAACCTTCCTTCAGGAGTAAATAACTCTCCTTGCGTGCATCGGACCACTCGAACTTGACGCCTTCTTCGTCATTTCGGAAAGTGAAGTGGCAATCCGAGAAATTCCTACACAAAACACCGATAGTAGCCTGCTAAACCCAAGAGACTCCCGATCTCTGATACAATGGTAGAGTAATCCCCAAATCAACACAGATTCTACCTCGTCAGGATCCACGCTAACTCTCTCGGATAACATCACACAGCCCAAAATCTTCATGCTAATCGATCAAAATTCATACTGGCTGAACTTTGCAAACAGCTGATCATCATGCGAAATCCGCAAAACCGCTCACAATTGCTTCAGGTACTGGCCCACACTCTTGGAGTAAATCAGGATGTTGCCAACGAACACGACCGCAACGTCGTTCAGAAACCGTCTGAACACCCGGTCCATCAAGTCCGTAAAAAGCTGCGGGGTATTGGTCAACCAAACGGCATGACCAAGAACTCCTGATGCCCGCACCGAGATCCGAAAGCTGTCCAAACCACATCTGACTCATCGATCTTCAACTGATGGTATTCGAACCCGAAATCATCCTTCGAAAAGACTGAAGCTCTCGCGAGCTGATCGAACCAATCGTCAATCCGAAGCGGAGGATACTCGCTCTCCTCTGAAGCCTGATTCAGCATCCGAGAGTCAATGCACCACCTTGTCGAACCATCGTGCTTCCGCACAAATAGTACAAGAGCACTTTCCTAATCAAATATCTCGACTAAGTCCACTTTCCTCAAACCAACATGTCGGAAACCGCGTACGCCTTTCCTTCTCAATAGCCTCGCCTCTGAGTGCAGCACATCAAGCTCCTCACGGTTGTCTCTAGGCATAACAGTCAAAGTCCCTCTGATGCTCAGGCTCAAACTCATCTCGAACCTTGTGCACTGCTTCCACTGAAGCCACATAACACGTGCAAATAGGGACAATCATGTGAAAAATACATCTCTACCTCAGGTGGGTAAACACTCCTCATTCGACTGCTGGGTAGCCTGATTAAACCATTACCGTATAAACAATACCTTGAAAGTAGGTCATGGAGTCACAACAAGAACTCACACAATACAAGCCCACCAAATGCAATGATCTGACTCAAGCAAAAACATCAACTGCCACGATTCTCTGCTCTGAGGCAACATGTAGACGCTCATACACGCACAACCAGGCAAACCGTGCCACACAATTCTCTGAACTCAGAATGCTCATCCAAACCCACAGTTCACTAGCAAGTCACGCGTCGATTGATCCTCAATAGGATCCACAACCGTACCGACACGGAAAGCACGTCAAGGAGGCATCCTAATGAATAAAACATCGTTCGCAACAAGTAGAACGTAATCATGGAACTTTAAATATTTGAAAGCATACAACACCCGGAGTATTGATGAGTATCCGCCGGTCGGTCGGGTCACCACTCCAGACATGCTGTACATTCTCAAATATCCTTAGTAAACACGACTACAGAAGTCTATAGAACCTATAACCTAATGCTCTGATACCAAGCTGAAAGGACCCAACCCCGATTTAGTTTCCTAAACCGGAATCAAAACCCTTCTGAAAACACGAACCAACAAAAACCATTAAAATTTGGGCAGAGTTTCGTTACTAACGCGGAATTACCATTACCTGCACCCGAAAAATACACTTCATCCTATGCCACAAAAATCAAACCGTGGGCACCAATCTCATCCAGATTTCTCAATATCATAACAGTAATGTAATGTAAAGTAATAAATATAACTATACTTTACAGAAATCCGGGGAAAATCGTATGAAAATATATCATCAGAATGTTCAGAGCGGCCTCTAGTGTATAATTATATAAATATACCACAGCAGGCAGAACAAGTAACCTACTGGGAGAAACAAGGTAGCTTTAACACTATGCCTCCGACCACGACGTGCGACACCAGAGTCCGAACTGCAAACTGAGCACGGAAACCGAAAAGCCCAGGGGAAAGGAAAATAAAAACGTTAGAGTGAGTGGACAAAAATAAACATATCATTTCACCAGTTTATATACATAATCAATGCAAATCAATGCAAGTTCGGAAAGTATATATGGAGGTTGCCAGGCGAATCTCTCAAGCCCGACGGTCAGGTGAATCGCTCAAACCCGACGGTGATAAGCCAGGGGAATCTCTCAACCCCAGCGACATACAGGGAAATCTCTCAACCCTGCCCAGAGGAATCTCTCAACTCTGGTCCAGAGGAATCTCTCAACTCTGGCAGACTACCGGTGATCAGCCGAGTAGCCGAAGCATCGATGCAGTAATGCCATCACCAATAAATATAAAATAATACCTCCGAAAATAACATATATCTCAACATCGTATAAAGTAAATATGGAAAATCACGATAAATCACGAACTCGCAAATAACTGTGAAAATATAAAAGTGTCCACTCACAGGTGAGCGTAACGCGATAAGCGTTAATCTCGTGATCCGGCGGAAAATCCATCGCCAAACGAACGATCACGAACCCCTGAATAATCATAAAATCCATTTCTCAAAATCATAACTTGATACCTCAAATCAAATCACGAGAAACAACCATTCTCGGAAACACATAATCCAATAACGACGAATTGTCGAAAATCCAATAATCACACCTCAATACCTCGCTATAATTTCCGATGCTCAAATCGAAAAACAAACCTCCCCACTGCGATTGGGACGCGATTCCGAGTGAAACGACATGCAACTTGTCGAAAACCCCAAAAAGTCAACCTTTGACCACCGTTGACCGCCGTTAACCACCGCCGGCGGCGGCGGCGGCGCCACCCAACATGAAATTTTCCCGGCGGAGCAATATCTATTCTACTCAAAATCACCCAACAAGCAACTTCCATAACTACACCGAAGTCCAATTCTCACTCTAACTAGGTCAATTTCATGCAAAACCAAAATCACACAAACTTTTCAATCCAAGAATTCTCCATGTACAAGCAAAATTAGAACTCCATACTTACGTGGTAGCTTCTTGGTGATGAGGGCTTCAAAACCCAGTGCTTTTTGTAGCTCAAATCGGCCGGAAAAAGTTCAACCAAAAACTCCCAAAAATCACAAACTTTGGCCGGAAAATTCTTCTCCTCCGGCGTCCCACGCCGTGAACGGTGGCTAGAAAAAGGACAAGGAGGCCGAGACGAGTTGTAAGAGACTAACCCCGTGCCTTGGGGTGGCCGGACGGCGAGCCACCGCCGGCAAGCCGCGGTGCTCCGTCGAGCTCATCCTCCTCTACCGAGTTGACTCGGTCAACTCCCACAATTAACATGTTTGACTTCCCAAAATGGAAACCTCCTTAAATACTTGCCAAAAATAGAAACTTCCAAATTACACATTTCGATAAACTTCGAATACCTGTAACTTTCACGTCGTAATTCCGATTTCAATAATTCTTGCGGCAACAAACTCATCTTGACATGTTCTTCAATTACCACCCAAGTCAAACACTTCGACAAATCCGATAAAAAGTCGACGGTTCAACCTAACACATGCTTATCCGATTAAATAATCAACGGTCGAAATATTCATAACATAATCCTCGTAACTCGGAATAATCCTCCGGAAGTTCCCACAAGCTCGAAATTAAATTATCAACAACTTTTGTGAAGGTTCCGAAATCAAATTCTCGTCCGGTAATTTAGTCGCTAAGAAGGCCGCCATTTTAAACCGATTATGTAGAAACTTCAAATATTCATATTATATTCCTCGGTCGTCCAAATAATGATCCGGAACCGCCCACGAACTCGAAATCACGCGTATAACAACTCTTGAGAAGAGACTCAGCTCAAATTCTCGGTCAATAATTTAATCGTGATCAAAGCTGGCGATTCAATTATCTGTCGGAAATCTGCGATTACGCATAACCTCATGGACTAAGCTGATTATACTGCTGATTCTGTTCCGGGACCTCTATTTTAAAAATCAGGTGTGTCATATCAGTAAAGTTAATTGACTATTGTGGAATTGAGATGGATGTATCTGGTTGGCAAAACACGTGTCTAACAATTCTAAATCTAGGTGTCAAACTGACCTAAGTGTGTGAGCTCAATGCATGTGTGAAGTTTTTCCTAAAATCTATAATATAATCGTAAGCTATCGTTACAAATTAAGCATCCATATGGCTAAGTTAGGGTTTTATGGCTGCCTTCTTTCCAGGGTTTAAGCATCCATATGGCTAAATTTGCATGACCTAAATTTATATAGTGAAACATAAGTGGTCATCCGAATTTCTCAAATTTTTTCAAATTACAACTAACAAATCTGTACAAATAAAGAAAATGATTTATTAATTTATTTTTTTATATCAGAGTAATTAACTTCTAATACTAATTAAATTGCTAGACTCGTAGATCAACTGTGGATTCTACGGTGAGATGATTGCTATGCCTCCAACTACGTGTGTGTCTGATCTATACTAAAACTCTGCAACCTGAGCAATTAAAACTAAATGGCCCAGAGAAGAACACTATACTATAATCGTAAGCTATCGTTAACACACTAGTCTCTTGATACATACACATTGAAGCACATAACGGTTAGCATGCAATACAAGTTATTGTATCCATTTTACAATAATGGGGCAAAAAAGATAACACATCAACGACGCATCATTATAAATAGATCAATGTTCATACTTTGCTGCCAAGCGCCAATCAAGTTATTGAAACTTATCTTCATCATACCATTAAGAGAAAATTATTAACTATCACGAACATATAATAAAAATGGTTCTTGACCCATAGGTCATCTAGAACAAAAAAAAGTGACTAAAAGGTCACCCATATTTGATTTTTGACCAAAAAGTCACTCTATGAAAATACGCAAAGAAAACCCATACATTTCAAAATATTTACACGCGAGTCAATGTCCTAAAGTTCGCCAAAATTATGTTTCTCTGCCACTGTCTCTCTTGCACGTTGGGTCATCATTGTTGTCCTTCCTTGTCGAGATCCTTACCAGTTTGGCTCTGTCGGCAGTGATTCGCCATCTGATCTCCGCTTCATTTCTCTAGTGTAAATCTTCACCTCGTTTTCATGCGGACGACAAGCTCGACGCCACAACGGAGCTCGACCTCACTCGCCGATGCCCACGACCTGAGACTGAGCCGCGATGGAGGCCAATGACCCGAGGCCGGGCTGTGTCGAACGTCGACTACCCATGGCCGACTAGGACATCTCTCGGCCTCCGGCGACATCTCTCAGCCTCCCGTGATCGGTGATGGGTGAACGAGGACCGTCAGTGCCCAACAAATTTTCACTTTTCTTTTTATAATTTTTAATTACATAGTATTTTTTTATTAAAGAATAATACATAGTATATTTAGTGAATGTAAATGGTACCCTTGGTAAACATAAACAATATCTTTACGAACTAGACATAACGTATAATTATGAACCTATAAAGGTATCTTTATGGTGTTGCATTGGTATCTTTATTACACTATGATGGTGTGACGACCCGGACCAGAATCAGCAGTATGATCAGCTTGATTGATGAGTTACTGCGTAGTCGCAGTTTGTCGGCAGTTACTTGTATCGCCAGACTCGTAAACGAATTAATTATTGGCCGAGAATTGGAGCTGGGTCTCTTCTCGAGAGTCGTTGTACGTGTGATTACGAGTTTGTGGGCGGTTCCGGATCGTTATTTGGACGACCGAGGAATTAGTTATGAATATTTGAAGTTCAGATTTAAATGGCGGGTTTGTTCGCGACTAAATTACTGGACGAGAATTTGGTCTCGGCTTCTTCACGGAAGTTGTTCGGAATTTAATTTCGAGTTTGTGGGAACTTCCGGAGCATGATTTGGAGTTACGAGGAATTGGTTGCGAATTTTGCCGTTTGTTGATTATTTAGTCGATTTAATGTGTGTTGCTTTGAAGGGTTGACTTTTTATCCGATTGGCTGATATGTTTGACTTTGGGTGGTTATTGAAGAGTATGTCGAGACGAATTTGTGGCCGCGAGAATTATCGGAATCGGAATTACGATGAGAAAGTTACGCGCATTTTAAGTTCGTCGAATTGGATAAACATGAAGTTTCCTTTTTGGGAAAGGCTATAAATAGAAATTTCCATACTGGGCAAGTCAAAGCTTACCATTTTGGGTGTTGACCGAGTTGACCGAGTCAACTCGGTGGGTGAGAGGTGGAGGCCGACGGGACTCACGGTGGTTCCACGGTGGTGATCGTTTCCGGCCACCTCTTGGCTCGGGACTTGTCCCATAGGGTGCGCCTCGGCCTCCCGAGTCTGTTCCTAGTCACCCCACACGGCGAGGCTCGCCGGAAGTAGATGATTTTTCCGGCCAAAGTTAAGGGATTTTAAGTGATTTCGGGTTTGATGTTTCGAGCCGATTCGAGCTGAATTTTGGAGTGGGCTTTGAAGCTCTCATCACTAGCAAGCTACCATGTAAGTTTGGAGTTCCAATTCATCTTGTACATGGAGAATTTTGGGATTGAAATTTGTGTGTTCATTCGGTTTTTCATGAAATTGACCATGTTAGAGTGAGAATTGGACTTCGGTGCAGTTGACAAAGTTGCTCAGTGGGTGGTTTTGCATGGAATAGGGGTTGCTCCGCCGAGAAATCTTCCGATCAGTGGCGGCGCCGCCGTGGGCGGCGGTCAACGGTCAACGGGTTGACTTTTTGACTTTCGGCAAGTCGCATGTCATTTGACTCGAAATCGCGCCCCGATCGCAGTGGGGAGGTTCGTTTTTCGAGTTGAGCGTCCGAACGTAAAGCGAGGTATTGTGGTATACATATACGGATTTTCGACGATTCGTCGACTTTGAATCACGTGTTTCCGAGAACGGCTGTTTCTCGTGATTTGTATTGTATTGTCGGACTATGACTTTGAATATTGGACATTGTGAATATTCAGGGGTTCGTGAACGTTGTTTTGGCGAGGGACTTTCCGCCGGATCACGGGTTAACGCGATACACGTTACGCCAGTTTGTGAGTGGACATTTCTTTTCACGGATTATTTGCGAGTCTTGATATAAGTTTTATGAACTTGAGCATGCGTATTGATATTACGGATTACATGAGCATGAGTTTTACGATTATACTTATACGAATATACGTATACGAGTATACATATACTTATATGCTGTTTCATGCATTTGCATCGAAATGTTTATGATTTGGTTTACACAGAGTACAGTCTTGGTTACGTTGTTGTATCGATACACTTAGCCTCTCGGCTGATCCCCGATGGTAGGCATCCCAGGCGGGGCGTTACCCCGACCTGACCGGCGAGGGGCGTATCCCCGGAACCGAGGCCTTTCTGGCTTAGAATCACGTGTGGGTCCGGGATCCCGTGATTCGGACTGTACTAGCACGGTGTGTGTCCATGAGCGACCCCGTGGGATTTTTACTTGCATGCTCTGTACACTGGAGGAGTGTGAGTTTTACCTCGTGTACTATGTTGTTTTTATTTATCTGGACTCGCATATGTTTTTATAACATATATAAACTGGTGAAAGACATTTATTTTCGTCCACTCACTCTAACGTGTTTATTGTCTTTCACCTGGGCTTTTCGGTTTCCGTGCCCAGTTTGCAGTTCAGGCTCTGGTGTCGCACGTCGTGGTCGGAGGCATAGTGCTCGAGCTACTTTGTTCCATCCAGTAGGTTTATTGTTCTACCTACTGTGGTATGAGTATACGATTATGTATTAGATGTCGCTCTGAGCTTCCTATTGAATATGTTATACGATTTTACACTGGATTTCAGTAAAGTGTATATATATTTACTACTTTACGTTATTGTTGATATATTGAGAAATCCGGATGGGGTTGGTGCCCACGGTTTGCTTTTTGTGGCATAGGATGGAGTGTATTTTACGCGTGCAGGTAATGGTAATTCCACGCTAGTAACGAAACTCTGCCCAAATTTCGAAAAGTTTTTGTTGGTTCGTGTTTTCGAAGGGGTTCGATTCCGATTTAGGGTGTTAAATCGGGGTTGGGTCCTTTCAGCTTGGTATCAGAGCATTAGGTTGTAGGTTCTGTAGACTTCTGTAGTCGTGTTTACTAAGGATATTTGAGAATGTACAGCATGACTGGAATGGTGACCCGACCGGCCGGCGGATAATCATCAAATTCCGGGTGTTGTATGCTTTCAAATATTTGAAGTTCCATGATTACGTTCCACTTGTTGTGAACGATATTGTATTCATTAGGATGCCTCCTGACGTGCTTTCCGTGTCGTTTCGGTTGTGGATCCTGTTGAGGATCATTCGACGCGTGAATTGCCAGTGAACTGTGGATTTGGATGAGTATTCAGAGTTCAGAGAATGTGTGGCACGGTTTGCCTGGGGATGTGTATATGAGCATCTATGTGTTGCCTCAGAGCTGAGATTTATGGCAGGGATGTGTGCCTGATTCAATTTGTTGTAATTTGTGGGCTGATATTGTGTGAGTTCCGGTTGCGACTCTACGGCCTACATTCAGAGTGTTGTGTAAACAGTGATGGTGTTATCAGGCTACTCAGCAATTGATGTGGAGTGTTTACCCACCTGGGGCAGAGATGCATTGTTCACATGTTAGTTTCGGTTTGTACGAGTTATGTGGCTTCAGAGGAAGCAGTGTACGAGGTTCGAGATGAGTTTGAACCTGAGTATCAGAGAGATTCTGATTGATGTGCCTCGAGATATCCGTGAGGAGCTTAGTGTGCTGCACTCAGTGGCGAGGCTAGTGTAAGGGAAAGATGTACACGGTTTTTGATGTGACGGTTTGAGGAAAGTGGATTCAGTAGTGAGAGATTGAGTTCTGATACTTCGGGATCAGTGACTTCATCAGACTGTGGCCTTTTCGGTTATGTTGAGGATCTTCTGCTGATCCATTTGGCGATGGCGGAGATCACAGAGTAGCGGATTTGCTCCTGTGGCATGAGTTTGGGCGATCGTTGGTGATCCTTTCACGCAGCAGGTGTTGCGGTGACTTGTGTTTGTGGTACACTCTCTGTTGCCATTGTGGTGGCCATGAGGATCACGTTACGAGGGAGCGCCCTTGGTCAGCTGTTGTAGCGGTTCGGCAGCTCAGAGTTTACGAGGAGATCCTCATGTTGTTCCTGCGGTCTGACAAATGCACCCTGTTGACGAGTTAGTCAGCAAGTCACAGTTGATGTGTGTGGCCAGTTGGGCATGTTGGAGTTCGTGCCATGACCTTGTTTGAGGACAGACTTTTCTCCGAGGTTACTATTGCTTGATGTCCATGGCGATTGTACCTGTATCTCCACTTCCGAGGTTTTGGAGAGTGTTGCATCCATCTGGAGGTCACGAGATCCTTGTTGGAGGTTATGACTTAGCCGTGGATCTGTTATAGCTGGATATTGTGGTTTTGGTGTGTTTGTGAGCATGGATTTACTGACGACGCAATTGGCTGTGTTCGAGTACCTCGAGAAGGAGGTTGTGTTTCGACGACCAGATTTCCCCGAAATGCTGTTTCGCGGTGATGGTCGAGCGGATGATGGAGACGGATTGTGTTGCTCGCTTAACCCATGCTGTAGATACTTCGGTTGCTGAGCCCGTTATTGGTGACATTGAGGTGGTTTCCGAGTTTCCTGGCGTGTTTCGGAGGAGTTACCAGGTGTTCCTCCAGTTCGGGAGACCGACTACACTATTGAGCTTGTACTAGGCGCTGGACTCATTTTATCGACACATTGTCGTTCTGAGCCAGCGGAGCTGATGGAGCTACAGTTTTGACTCCAGGAGTTGCTGGAGGAGGTTTCAGGAGATTTCATGTGACCCAGCGTATTTGCGTGGTGTACTTTTGCATTGTGTGTACGAATGATGGGTGGTTCGATGAGGTGGCGTATTGATTACTGGAAGCCTGATTCGTTTCAGAGGAGAGTGAGTATCCTCCGTTTCGGGTTGAGGATTGGTTTGTTCAGCTCGCGAGAGCTCCAGTCTTGTCGGAGATTGATTTCGGGACCGGATACCATCAGTTGTGGTTCGGTGAGTCAGATGTGGCTTTGTTGGCTTACGGATCTCAGTGCGGGCATCAGGAGTTTTTGGTCACGCTATTTGGTTGACCAATGCCCCGTAGATCGTGTGGACGTGATGGACCATGTGTTCAGACGGTTTCTGGACGAGTTGCGGTCATGTTCGTTGGCAATGTTCTGATGTACTCCGAGAGTGTGGACCAGTACCTGGAGCAGTTGCGAGCGGTTTTGTGGACTTCACGAGATGATTAGCTGTTGTAAGTTCAGCCAGTGTGAGTTTTGGTCTATTAGCGTGAAGATGTTGGGCTATGTGATGCTAGCCGAGGGAGTCGGCGTGGATCCTGACCGGTTCGAAGCCGTGATGATTCGGAGTTTGCCCTACCATTGCACCAGAGATCGGGAGTCTCTTGAGTTGGCAGGCTATTACCGACGGCTTGTACAGGATTTTCCTGGATTGCCACTCTATTTTCCAAATTGACAAGAAGGTATCACGTTCGAGTGGTTCGATGCACGCAAGGAGAGTTACTGACTCTTGCGGGATGATCGATCGTTGCATCGGTTTTGACCCTACCTGATGACTACGACGAGTTCGTGGATTATGGCGATGCATCGAGGTTTGGATTTGGTTACGTTTTGATGCTGTGTAGCAGAGTGGTGGCTCATGGTTTCAGGTTGTAGAACCTTTATGGGGCTACGTATCCAGTGTATGATATTGGGTGTAGCTGTTCTTGTGTTAGCATCAGAGAGTTCGAGACACTACAGCTATGGCGTGCAGTGAGGTGTAGGATGTACACTGATCATTTGAGTTTCCTCCACTTGCATTTTCGGCCAGATTTGGGCTTGAGGCAGTGTAGATGGATGAGGTCGACTAACGACTATGGCTGTACCTTTGAGTTTGTTCGGAAAAGGCTAGAGATTATACTTTGACCATTAGTTTGGGATGTTGTTACTGATGCATTCAGTCGAGAGTCAGGAGCTTCAGTGTTTCATGTGTGTGTGGCTCGAGTTTCCATGTTAGCCGAGTTGTGGGCTACGAGAGCTAAGTTCGAGTATGATGGTGTTGAGGCTCATGATTTTGTGCGCGGTTGGCGCTAGTGGCACGGAGATGTGTCAGATACTTCGAGTTGTCTACTCGTGATGCAGCCTGAAGATGAATGTAGCGGTTTGTGTGTACATTTTCCACTTTTGTCGACTGGTGATGGCTAGGAGGCAGAGACGTGCCGAGATGTGTTAGCCATTCGAGATTTCCGGTTGGACGTGGCGTTTGTCGCTGTGACCTTGTGTGTGTTTGTGTGCATTTTGATTTGTGATACCGGTTGTCAAGCCATTATGGACCATTTGACGGACTTGGTACTTTTCCTTGAACTTTCGGGAAAGGATTTCAGTGGCAGACTAACATAGCTGTGTTTGACAGAGGTTGGCCATACAACGTGGTGTGCCTATGTCCCGATTCGCTGTCCGAGATAATCAATTACGACTGTGTGTTGGCGAGTTTTGCAGCGAGCATTGGGGACCAGATTACGAGTTAGCACCGGTTCTTATCCTCAGATTGGTGAGCGATCTTTGAGGACTATTCAGACCTTGGAGGGCATGTTGTGGACCACGGTATTGCAGTTCCGGAGGATTCGGGACCAGCAGTTTCAGCTGTTCGAGGTTGCTTGCAATACCAGGTTGTTGTCCACTGTGATTTTGCTATTGTTTGACGTCGTTTTAAGGAACGATGTTGTACTTCATTGTGTTGGAGTGAGTTTGGTTTGAATTTGAGTTGATATTTGTTTCCGATTTTGTGGAGTGTGTTACCACAGACTGTCAGATTAGCGGAAATGGGTCGATAATTGTTTGAGTTCGATGCTTGAGTTTCGTTGGTATGAGCAGGTCGTGTTATGATTTGCCTTGATGTTTTGATCCATATGTGGCCATAGGCGAGTTTGTGTTATGCTGTATGGTTCGGCATCGCCTATAGTGTTGGCTTTGTGTGTTGTGTTCCGCGTGGCGGAACTATGTTTCAGGTTTGCTATGTGTTGTGTACCCTGTTTGTTCCTTATGTAGGAACACTTGGCGCTTGTGTGGAGCCAGTTCAGATTTGTGATTTGTGGGTACAGAGATTTCAGCACAGAGCTATCTCCTATTGTGGAGTCAGTTGCTAGAGTTATTCAGTTGATGTAGCCGCTGGGCAGTTGAGCTGTATACAGAGGCAGTGCTCCTACCTTTGAGTTGGCAGACTCGGAAATTTCGAGGTCGAAATTTTTCTAAGGGGGGTGGATTTGTGACGACCCGGACCAGAATCAGCAGTATGATCAGCTTAATTGATGAGTTACTGCGTAGTCGCAGTTTGTCGGCAGTTACTTGTATCGCCAGACTCGTAAACGACTTAATTATTGGCCAAGAATTGGAGCTGGGTCTCTTCTCAAGAGTCGTTGTACGTGTGATTACGAGTTTGTGGGCGGTTCCGGATCGTTATTTGGACGACCGATGAATTAGTTATGAATATTTGAAGTTCAGATTTAAATGGCGGGTTTGTTCGCGACTAAATTACCGGACGAGAATTTGGTCTCGGCTTCTTCACGGAAGTTGTTCGGAATTTAATTTCGAGTTTGTGGGAACTTCCGGAGCATGATTTGGAGTTACGAGGAATTGGTTGCGAATTTTGCCGTTTGTTGATTATTTAGTCGATTTAATGTGTGTTGCTTTGAAGGGTTGACTTTTTATCCGATTGGCCGATATGTTTGACTTTGGGTGGTTAGTGAAGAGTATGTCGAGACGAATTTGTGGCCGCGAGAATTATCGGAATCGGAATTACGATGAGAAAGTTACGCGCATTTTAAGTTCGTCGAATTGGATAAACATGAAGTTTCCTTTTTGGGAAAGGCTATAAATAGAAATTTCCATACTGGGCAAGTCAAAGCTTACCATTTTGGGTGTTGACCGAGTTGACCGAGTCAACTCGGTGGGTGAGAGGTGGAGGCCGACGGGACTCACGGTGGTTCCACGGTGGTGATCGTTTCCGGCCAC
Organism: Geum urbanum; assembly: GCA_946800695.1. NCBI lineage: Eukaryota > Viridiplantae > Streptophyta > Magnoliopsida > Rosales > Rosaceae > Geum > Geum urbanum. The sequence continues at coordinate 21,267,485 of OX327002.1, forward strand.
CTCTTGGCTCGGGACTTGTCCCATAGGGTGCGCCTCGGCCTCCCGAGTCTGTTCCTAGTCACCCCACACGGCGAGGCTCGCCGGAAGTAGATGATTTTTCCGGCTAAAGTTAAGGGATTTTAAGTGATTTCGGGTTTGATGTTTCGAGCCGATTCGAGCTGAATTTTGGAGTGGGCTTTGAAGCTCTCATCACTAGCAAGCTACCATGTAAGTTTGGAGTTCCAATTCATCTTGTACATGGAGAATTTTGGGATTGAAATTTGTGTGTTCATTCGGTTTTTCATGAAATTGACCATGTTAGAGTGAGAATTGGACTTCGGTGCAGTTGACAAAGTTGCTTAGTGGGTGGTTTTGCATGGAATAGGGGTTGCTCCGCCGAGAAATCTTCCGATCAGTGGCGGCGCCGCCGTGGGCGGCGGTCAACGGCGGTCAACGGTCAACGGGTTAACTTTTTGACTTTCGGCAAGTCGCATGTCATTTGACTCGAAATCGCGCCCCGATCGCAGTGGGGAGGTTCGTTTTTCGAGTTGAGCGTCCGAACGTAAAGCGAGGTATTGTGGTATACATATACGGATTTTCGACGATTCGTCGACTTTGAATCACGTGTTTCCGAGAACGGCTGTTTCTCGTGATTTGTATTGTATTGTCGGACTATGACTTTGAATATTGGACATTGTGAATATTCAGGGGTTCGTGAACGTTGTTTTGGCGAGGGACTTTCCGCCGGATCACGGGTTAACGCGATACGCGTTACGCCAGTTTGTGAGTGGACATTTCTTTTCACGGATTATTTGCGAGTCTTGATATAAGTTTTATGAACTTGAGCATGCGTATTGATATTACGGATTACATGAGCATGAGTTTTACGATTATACTTATACGAATATACGTATACGAGTATACATATATTTATATGCTGTTTCATGCATTTGCATCGAAATGTTTATGATTTGGTTTACACAGAGTACAGTCTTGGTTACGTTGTTGTATCGATACACTTAGCCTCTCGGCTGATCCCCGATGGTAGGCATCCCAGGAGGGGCGTTACCCCGACCTGACCGGCGAGGGGCGTATCCCCGGAACCGAGGCCTTTCTGGCTTAGAATCACGTGTGGGTCCGGGATCCCGTGATTCGGACTGTACTAGCACGGTGTGTGTCCATGAGCGACCCCGTGAGATTTTTACTTGCATGCTCTGTACACTGGAGGAGTGTGAGTTTTACCTCGTGTACTATGTTGTTTTTATTTATCTGGACTCGCATATGTTTTTATAACATATATAAACTGGTGAAAGACATTTATTTTCGTCCACTCACTCTAACGTGTTTATTGTCTTTCACCTGGGCTTTTCGGTTTCCGTGCCCAGTTTGCAGTTCAGGCTCTGGTGTCGCACGTCGTGGTCGGAGGCATAGTGCTCGAGCTACTTTGTTCCATCCAGTAGGTTTATTGTTCTACCTACTGTGGTATGAGTATACGATTATGTATTAGATGTCGCTCTGAGCTTCCTATTGAATATGTTATACGATTTTACACTGGATTTCAGTAAAGTGTATATATATTTACTACTTTACGTTATTGTTGATATATTGAGAAATCCGGATGGGGTTGGTGCCCACGGTTTGCTTTTTGTGGCATAGGATGGAGTGTATTTTACGCGTGCAGGTAATGGTAATTCCACGCTAGTAACGAAACTCTGCCCAAATTTCGAAAAGTTTTTGTTGGTTCGTGTTTTCGAAGGGGTTCGATTCCGATTTAGGGTGTTAAATCGGGGTTGGGTCCTTTCAGATGGTATCTTTATGATGCTGTAATAGTATCTTTAGGATACCGTGATTATATTCTTATGATGTATCCTTAAAAATACTTTCACGATATCTTTATCACATTGTGATGATATCTTTATAACTCTGAAATGATATCTTTAAAATGTTGTATTGATATCTTTATGTTGTATCCTTAAAATACTTTCATGGTATCTTTATGACACTGCGATGATATCTTTATTACACTGAGGTGATATCTTTATTATACTGCGATGATATTCTTAAAACGCTGTCATGTTATCCTTATATTGTATCATTAAAACACTTTCATGGTATCTTTATGACGTTGTGACGGTATCTTTAAAACACTGTGATGATATCCTTAAAACGCTGTCATGGTATCCTTAAAACACTGCCATGGTATCTTTACGACGCTATGATGGTATTTTTATAACACTATGATAGAATCTTTATAACACTAAGATAGTATTTTTATACAATTGTGTTAGTATCTTTTTCCAAATCATATCTATACCGTTAACTCTAAATCATACTCCCTGAACCCTAAACCCTAAACTTAATACTCTCTCTCTCTCTCTCTCTCTCTCTCTCTCTCTCTCTCTCATAATTCAGGGTATCTTTATGAACGTGACACAATATTATTGTTCATTAAGTTTGTGTTGAGTCGCGAAGAAAAAAAAAACGAAAATAAGTCATGGTATCTTTACGAACTTGAGTTACGTTGGTATCTTTATGAACTAGAGTTTGTATCTTTCTGTACTTGAGTTGATATCCTTACCGAGTTGGTATCTTTCTGTATTTGACTTGATATCCTTACCTTTTGAGTTTATGTGTGCTGAGTCGTGAAAAACAAAATGAAAAACAATTCATTTATGTTTTTGCGAAAAGTTTTTTTTTTGCAAAAAAAAAATTGGACAAAAAAATGGAGGGGTAAAATGGTCCGCGCAAAAAAGTTTTTATTTTAAATTGTAGGATTTAAAGTGACTTTTGAGTTACCAAAGTCTAAAACTATAGTTTAGTGACCTTTGGGTAACTTGACAAAAACTAAGTGATTTTTTGGATAAATTTATAGTTTTATGTGACTTTTGGGTAATTATCCTTAATAAAATAAATAAATTTCATATAATTTGGCCTATTGTAATGCCCAAGCCCAACTACCATCCAATGTGATAAGAAGGAGGTTCCAGCTCTTGCACTTCCACCAAAGTTCCACTAGCATTGTTGTTGCGCGCGGCTATTATTGATCCTCCGCCCCCACCTGGTTGTCTTGGACCCGAATTTAAGTATATGTTGTCTGACTTCCCTCATGACTACATACCTCACATCACCCTATAACTATAGATCCTCGTATTCTAAATCAATTCAAACCCGTAATTGGACAGTTCACCGTCCATCATACTTGCCTTTTTTTCCATCTCTGACAACCAATCAACGTCGACACAGAAACTTGCAACCCACAACCTGTAGTTGACCTAGTTTACATACAATAACACAACATACAAATGAAACAATTATCTCAAAGGGACAACCCACACAAACGGCACGACATCGCGACCAAGAATTAGCCTCGACACCAATGGTAACCAGATGAACCCACAAAGTTTGTCGACCAAAAGTAACTGTTGAGAAATGTTGTTGCACTATTTTTGGTTTCAATCATGTCACATATTAGCCTAGTTTTAATTATGTTGAATTAGGTCTTTGTGTAAGCACATTGCCACTGACAACAAAATTAATTAACAGCTTAAAGTCCTATCATATCCATGTACGCAACTCTTATTTTTTTAAAGTGAAACGATATAATAGAGAGCTGGTAAAATATATAGGAGTACGTCGATCAATGATAAATTGAAAGAACTTCCCACGAGTAATCTACACTATTACATGTGATATTATAGTACCAAAATATAGCTATATGGTCTAGGTATAATACAAAGACTAAAAAAATTGTGGGCCTCACACCATGTCTAGCTAGGCACTCTAAACTACATCAAGTCATCTGACGCTTCTCATCTTGTATTTTTGTGAGTGCCACCAGATTCATCGCAACCTTTATATGCGAGGACTCATGCTTGAGTTCTCCCTTCTTGCCTCCATTCGCCCCATTCACTGGCAAAGAAGTTTCTTCTCGATTAAACCACTTTCTGTCTACCAAAGATGTACTATCTCAATGGAAGGCAATCCCAATCGTTTCGACCTGACATAAGAAACTATTGCCTTTGAGACGTCCGCTTGACCTAAATGAGCTTAGGCAGGCACCCTAGTTGGGATTGAGAGGGTGGTACTATGCGAACTTGTAACCTGCAAAGACTTAGAAAATGTTAGTAGTCCCCCCTTAAATAAAAGTTTCCTTTACATGTAAGACGCGTGACTCATTCCCTCCAACCTAGGCTCATGCATGCCCGTCACTTGGCTTGCATGCCCAGCCTCAATAATTCCACCCGGTTCAATAATTGCACCACCAAGCGAGCCAGGCGCCGCTACCGGCATTCTGTTGACGCTGTTGTCAAAGTTTTCATGGTGGCCTACAGTTGCATGGTCACTATCAGATCCAATAATGGACCCTGGGTAAAATTTTCAAATCCTGGCGTGATAGGCGACAGGTCAACCTTCATCTTATCACCATCTTCAGCGGTGGCTCACGCTGCCTTTTATTGATACCCAGAAAATCATTAAGCTTATTATGTATTCAAACCAAATTGAAGACAAGTTGCCTATCGTAATGCCATAATGCAAAATACAACATGTCATTCTTAACTATGTTTTGCCCGAGCGACCATATTCTTAGTTGACCCAAGCCGCACTCATGTACTATTTGGGGCTTACGGTCATGTATGTGGTGTGGAAGGTAACAGAAATACACATGCTCGCCATTGAATTAAACAATCGGTAAGTTCTATCTTGGGTCTAAAATTCATACCCGATAGTTTAAATCAAGGATCAACAGTAATTTGGAAATTAAACCCTCTTTGAAGCCCAATACTCCAAAAAATCAATCAATGGCCCAATCCAATTCTAAACCATCAATTGTAGCCCAATTACCAAGTCCAACCATCTAGTTTCAACTAAACAACCTATTCTCGTTCAAATCCAACTAAACAGTCATTATAGTGAAAAAAACTGAATAATCAGATGCTCCTTTTGTCTCACTCTACCATGGCAAGATACCCATGCAACCTTGACACCATAAATGCTCTCTTATTGATGTTGAGCCGTGTGCCTTGCCCCCTTATAATCCTTGAACCCTGCAAAATCCCTCATAGAAACCCTCTGCAAACACTACCACACCCTCTTATTGTCATAGCTCTCTCCATCCTTGAGACTCCCTGTAGAGAGAGGAAACCAACCATCAAAGCCCTTCCTAGAAACTCCTATAAATAGAGCACTATTCCTTGAATTGAGCAACCCATAACATCCACCATTGAAAGCCAAGCGTACAAGCCTTCAAGTACAATCCCTCATTCACTTCATTCAGTCTTTCTTTCGCCTCTCGAGAAACCCTTAATCCCTAAATTTTAATCACTACAGTGTGTTTCTAGCTCCCACGCCATATTCATGCTATATGCCTCTTTCATGATTTGAGTTTCAAGATTAAGCTGATATTTTCTTCATTAGCTTAGCCTAACCTCTCATCAATTCAAAAGAACCCCTTACACCTTTCTCTCCTCTCTAAACTGCAAAATTCGACAGCTCTCTTCTTCATGCATAAAATTATCACATAAATCACAAAAACTCTGAACAATGGGATAATCAAATATAGTCCACATCGTGCAAGAAGAAGCAAATTGGAAACACTTTTTTTTTACCATAATACAGCGACAAAGATCCATACCCACAATGAGCTTCATTTTCTCCGATTAGATAAGTCCATCATGGGTCATGAAGGTGCTGATGGTATTCCTGATCAGCTTCGCCCAAATCTTTTCCATCGCGGCATCCGACAAGTCATAGACCATCACTTCCACTGTCACCTGCGTGGTCGACATTGCATCCAAGGAAGAGAAGCCATCAAACTCCTCTACAATCACCGTGTGGTCTTGATAATACCATGGATCTTGAGATATCATACACTTAATCGGCGTCAGATCCTTGAATTTGCAGAAAAAATGATTCAATCCCCAACGTTGGACTAAAATTTTCTCGGGACCAAGCGACCCATAACATAATTGAATCATCGCCACTTTGAACAACTGTTCTTGGACTTTCGATAAAGTCATCAACCCATACAGTCGCGGTACGACGTAGTGGCACCCTTCCTGAGCCTCAATATCGGCTTGTGGTATTAGATTGATGATTTCGAAATCATCCAACTCGGGAACAAACCCCATTGCGGCCAAGCAGTTTGCGACGTCATTGGTGTCCTTCGCCATTGGGAGAAGAGGAGCACCAAGAGAGGGAAGTAAGAAATCCAAGTAGACCTGGCAGCATTGTTGGATTGCTAGGATTTCGAAAGATAAAATTTAGGATGTCGAAAAAAGGGAAGTGACTCTTAACTCTCAAAAGTTTCAACGAATTTATGTACGCAACTCTTATTCGGTCTCATACCAATCACATCCATTCACATCCATAACGCATACTTGGTCGAGTTCGTTCACCATTGAAATATCTCCCCCAACTCTTTCTAAACTTCTTTACTCCCCCATTCCATTCCCTGGTTTATTATATAAAAACAGCAATAATTCTACCAAACCACAATAATATTCTTCTCTTTTAATATGTGCTTGTGGACAGACAATAAAGAAGAACCCAAGTGCCTTCTCCACTCTCTCCTCGTCATTGACGGACTTCGACACACTCAACTTTCCTCATCACCTTAATCAATCAATCATGTCATGTATGTATGTATATGTGTAAGAATAAGACATGCATGCCATGAGGGCACGAGGCAAGGGCACTGGAGCAAATATCATAGCCACGTATACAGCAATCTACAAGAGCAAGCCTGAGGCCTTGTAAAGATCTTCTCTCTCTTTCTAACACAAAACCACAACCTCTTCTCTCTGCAAAAAATTCCACCTAGCTCGCTCTCTCCAGCTCTACACCTCCTTACTCAATTTTACTAATTACACTCGCATTTTCTCTCGCGCTTATTATTAAGAGAATCGAGGAATTAGCTCTCATTGAACCCCAAGGTATATAATTGTTTTTTCCAAAAATAAATTTGGAAAATTTGTGCAAGAATATAATTAGCTAGCTTTGGCTGTAGTTACTTTTGATTTTCTCAGTTTTGTGATTCAGGTTTATGCATTTTACTTAATTAGTTTTGAGGTGAGATACGATTATTCAGTTCGAATTCGTACATATTTCGCTATCCTGGGCTGTTGTGGCTTAAGATTTCTTCTTCATTTCTGTGATTTAGGGTCGCGAATTTGTTGTTGGTTTTGTATTAAAAAAATTAAGATATGATTCTTCAAATTTGATTTAATGAGCTAGAAGAAGGAAAAACTGCAGTTGTATTGCTCACCTGATTTTTGTTCTATTTTCATATTTGCTTTTAAAGTGTTGTTGGTGATTTAACAGATATTTTTATCGGATTTTATGTTGTACACTGCTTGTGCAGAAATCAGATTGCAGTATCGTCTTGAAATGATCAAGATCTGGAGAAATTCCGTGAAGGAAGAAGCAGAGACTTGGAAGTCCTAGTAACTTGCGACGAACAGAGGGTTGACATTTATTCATCATTTTCTGGTTAGCGCCAGTGCTTTAGCTTTATTGTCGGAGATTGGTCCAGTAGCTTATTTTATGTTGGGATGCTAAACTATCAACTTTTGGTTCTTGATTGGTAGCGGCTTGAAGAAAAAGCTCATAGAATTTCGTGTGTGAGTACTGTTTTTTTGTGGGAATTGCAAAAGTTGAAAATCAGTGCGGGGTTTGGTATTTTTCTGGTGGATAAGTTTTGCAATGGCGTGTTCATCTGAAAGGTGGATTGATCGACTTCAATTCTCCTCACTATTTGCGCCTCCCCCACAAGATGCTCCTAGGCGGAAGGTAAGCCAATGTTTATCTTTCCTGCTTAATATGGATACATCTGTGTCTGCACGTGCCTGTGTGTTTGTGAATGCTCATTTCATAATCGTGACACTCAATTTTTCATATAATGATTATCTAAGATTGCATTAGAGCACATTTCCTAGATGTCTGCAGTAGATGCCCTCTCGATCACCTTCAACTCAGTAATTTGCCAACTACACATATAGTATTGATTTCTGTGATAGACCTTTTGAGTTTGATAAAATGTTATGATCAAACATACGAGTTCTTGCTCAAGCTAAAGTAATGACGTGCCACAGTATTAGTCAAGTTTCTTCCTGGGATTGTGTTAGTAGCTGATAAAGTGGGCTACTTCTTATTGTCTCCAAGTTTTCACTTTATGGTCTTGAGATGTTAGCCTTGGAGTGTATCACCAATCTAAGAATGGCAGCAACAACATGTTAGTCTCCAAGCTTTTGAGGCTGATGGTTGAGAAGTTATCATCAAATGAAACCGGACATGGCAGCACTGCTGATTTGAGAACTGTGAAATATTGTATGAAGACATTGCTCCTTTTTCCTTTGATAATGTCAATTCGCTAAAGTGAAAGTAAAAGATTCCGAAGGTTCAACGAATACTGTTCTTAATCCACACATTTCTTACTACTAAGACCCTATGTATGAGACTTGAAGAGTGTAGGAGCATTCAGAAGATGATAGCATTTCTTAGTACTGAGTTTAGCGTAGTATTTGCGTTAAAAGTAACAAATTTTGATTCACTGAGCTTCAATTAGTTTCAGTTTCAATCTTCTGTCAACTTCTTACAAGAAATAATAACCTTTTCTCTTTTGCCTTTATTTGAAGGCTCAAATCGCTGCCTATGTGGAGTACTTTGGTCAGTTTACATCGGAACAGTTTCCAGAGGATATTTCCGAGGTAGGACTGTATTGTTTTGTTCCGAGTCATAAGCTCAGTCTAATCTTGGATATGGAAAAATGCGATGATTCTCATCAAAATACCACACACTTTATTCGTAGTTTCAGTTTCAGAAAGAGTTGTTTACTTACAATTGTATTTTGACAGCTGATCCGTAATCGTTACCCATCGGATGTGAAGCGTCTCTTTGATGATGTTTTAGGTATTTATGATTCACCCCTACTAATATCCCCTATGATTGATGAGTTATTGTAATTTTCATATCATGTCTTCTCATTATTGTTAATGACTAGTTTATCTATTTGGATGCAATCCAGCTATGTTTGTTCTACATCATCCTGAGCATGGTCATGCTGTTGTCCTTCCCATCATTTCATGTATCATAGATGGCACTCTGCTGTATGACAGAACTAGTCCACCATTTGCTTCTTTCATATCATTAGTCTGCCCAAGCAGTGAGGTAATTGGTTATCCGACAATAAGATTTGTTTTGAAATTCTTCTCTCACATTTATTTTGAGATCTGCTTTGTTGATCAACTGTATCTTAAGTTGAACTATCAATTCTCCACAAATTTGATGCTGTTGTGAATTAATGTTAATTTGTTCCGTTTTCCTTTTCAAAATGTACCGTGATTCAATCCTATTTTGACTTGGACAAAGGACACTAAAGGCCAAAATTAAACACTAAACTCAACCCATACAGCTTTTAGAAGTATTTGACAATCTGGAAACTCGATACAAGTCATCCAGAAAAACCATGGTGACTTGAGGATGAGGTTGCTAAAAAAAGTTAACACCAGGATCAATTAAAAGGATATCCTTAGCAAGGGAACCTGCACCTATGCTCAGTTCACTATAGACATAATAAATGTATGGTCATGTTTATTGTTGTACAAAATGTCAGAGGTATTATCATTTATATCTTTCGATCTTCCACAGAATGAGTACTCTGAGCAGTGGGCTCTGGCATGTGGGGAGATTCTACGAATATTAACTCATTACAATCGCCCAATATACAAGGTGCAGCAACAGAATAGTGAAACAGAAAGAAGCAGTAGTGGCAGCCATGCTACAACAAGTGACTATGTTGATGGTGTATCCGGCCAGATGCCTTGTATACAGCAAGAGAGGAAACCTGTAAGGCCATTGTCTCCCTGGATCACTGATATATTGATTGCTGCTCCTCTGGGTATTAGAAGTGATTACTTCCGCTGGTGAGTGCACGTATGGATTGAGATGCTGTTGTCAATTCTGTCAAAATCGTAGAGATTCATCTTGTTTCCATGTCATTATATACAAACACCAACTAAAAAGCACCAGTTCAATTGCAATTTTTTTCATAATGATTTTTCTGTGAACATTCTCTCCATCAGGAATTGTGTAATTATATTTCTCCATCAATTGTAACAGGCCTTTGAAGGTTCCAGATATGACTTGTTTGCTATTAAATTGTGTAGACTGAGATTTTAACATTTAGGAATGCCTGTTGAGCATTTGTTTGTCATCATTCAACAAATATTGATATTTTTCTTGTCGATTGAATGAGATGGTTTTAGCTGGGAAAATTTAATCTTCTTCGTTGTCTATCTTGGTAAATGTTTCTGATGTAGTTTCTCAGTAGATTGACATTTCCGTTTTTGTTCTTGGATCAAGTTATAGGAATAGTTAACTTTTATATTGGGTTGATGGTATTCTTAGTACTTATATCAACCAAATTTTCTTGCTACCGATTGTTTACAACTGTAAGAATATGCCTAAGGTCACCATTTTTTAGTAAATGTTGTCACTCAATTGATGTAGGCCAGCCTTGGTTATTCTGTTAGTAACTTTAATCTTTCTTATATTTTGTCCACAATAACAGGTGCAGTGGAGTTATGGGAAAATATGCTGCTGGAGAACTGAAGCCACCATCAACTGGTTAGTTAAAACTTTCTATGTTGAGTATAATGTAATCTTCTATTGTTGAGTCTTAACTTTATCATAAAACTATGTTTACAATGATTATAGCACTAGACTTTCCAACTGGTGAAATGATTGTTGTTTGGTAGTTGGGTAGTTTGTGCTTGGCTCTTTTGCCATTTTTCCTGTTTTTGGCAAGTTCTTTGTCATCCCTAGTTGGTTGGGTTCAAAATTTTAAAAAGGAGAAATAAATTTTGTGTATTCACGTTATTTTCTCTGAATTTTGCAACAATATTATAATTTCTTTAAATGTTTTCAATTATTCAAAGATTTAGCCCACTATCATGATGGTGGGACAAAACCATTTGTGAATCATCCTTTCTTCCCATTCCTAGCCTCTTCTCGTGGATCTGGAAAACATCCTCAACTCATGCCATCCACTCCAAGGTGGGCAGTTGCTAATGGGGCTGGAGTTATATTAAGTGTGTGTGATGAAGAAGTCTCTCGCTATGAGACTGCCACTTTAACAGCAGTAGCTGTCCCTGCACTTCTACTTCCTCCCCCAACAACTGCTTTGGACGAGCATCTAGTGGCGGGGTTACCAGCTCTGGAGCCATATGCACATTTATTTCATAGGTAAATCTTGAAAGTTCATTCGTAATAGTAATTGAAACGCGATAACCTTCACATATACATGACTTAATTTTGCCAATAGTCATTAATTTGTTATTTCGGCGACAGGTATTATGCTATTGCTACTCCAAGTGCTACTCAAAGACTTCTTCTGGGACTTCTAGAGGCGCCACCGTCATGGGCTCCCGATGCACTTGATGCAGCAGTACAGCTTGTGGAGCTGCTTCGTGCTGCTGAAGACTATGCATCTGGAATAAGGGTAAGCTGGAAACTAGTGATTACGTATGAAAATAATTCAAACCCAGATGAGTATGGTCTGGTATTATACTTGGTCATCAAGCTGTACTGTCAGTTGGACAAACTATTCTCTGATACCTGTGCTGTTGGATACTTAAAAAATTAAGTAGATGTACTCATGTAAATTTTACAGTTGAATGACAAAGCAGTCACTAATAATAGTTCAATGTTTGCCATATTAGACAGACAATAAAAGAATTTAAATCGGAGCTTGTAAATAACATTTTTAAAATGTAACTTTCCACGATCTTTGATATTTGAGCTGTTGAAGGTGACAGCTTACTTTTCCTCTTCTGATCTTTGATCTTCTGTTCCCCTCCTTTTGGTGAGAGATATATGTATTTGTAATGGAGCTGAAAGTTGACAGACATAACATTTGAATGATTGTTCTCTGTTTCTGCAGCTTCCCAGGAACTGGATGCATTTACATTTCTTGCGTGCGATTGGGACAGCAATGTCAATGAGAGCAGGCATAGCAGCTGATGCTGCAGCAGCTTTACTTTTCCGGATACTGTCACAACCTGCATTGCTTTTTCCTCCGTTAAGACAAGTTGATGGAGTTGAAGTTCAGCATGAACCTTTGGGTGGCTACATCTCAAGCTACAGGAAGCAGGTACCAGTAACCAACTTTCAAGATTTAAGTTCCTTTTCTATCAGCACAAAAGCACTTTGATCTATTTTTCTCCGTGTAACCAACCTTATTATGTCTTAATAGAGTAACTATTAATCTGAACTTACGTATTATATAAAATTCCGTATTATGCAGATAGAAGTTCCGGCCGCTGAAGCAACAATTGAAGCTACTGCCCAAGGGATTGCTTCTATGCTCTGTGCCCATGGACCAGAGGTTGAATGGAGAATCTGTACCATATGGGAAGCTGCCTATGGTCTCATTCCATTAAGTTCCTCTGCTGTTGATCTTCCTGAGATCATTGTTGCCACTCCATTACAGCCTCCAATATTATCCTGGAATTTGTATATTCCGCTTCTTAAGGTATTAGAATATCTTCCTCGTGGAAGTCCGTCTGAGGCATGTCTTATGAAGATATTTGTTGCCACAGTTGAAGGGATTCTTCAAAGGACATTTCCGCCTGAATCATCAAGAGAGCAAAACAGGAAAACTAAATACCTTTTTGGCATAGGTTCTGCCTCAAAAAACCTGGCTGTGGCAGAGCTTCGAACAATGGTTCATTCACTATTTTTAGAATCATGTGCAACGGTAGAGCTTGCTTCACGTCTACTGTTTGTTGTGTTAACCGTGTGTGTTAGTCATGAAGCTCAGTCCAGTGGGAGCAAGAAAGCAAGAGTTGAAGAAAGCTACCCAGCTCATGAAAGCATAGAGGAATCACGAGAAATGTCTGAACAGCAGAGTGACAGAACGACTAAAAAGGCCAAAAAACAAGGACCTGTAGCAGCATTTGACTCTTATGTTCTTGCTGCTGTTTGTGCTCTTTCCTGTGAGCTTCAGTTGTTCCCGTTGGTCTCAAGGGGGAGCAATCATTCACTCTCTAAAGATGCAAAACGTGTGGCCAAGCCTGCCAAACCAAATGGATTTGCTAATTCCGGTAAAGCGATAAATGGATCTGCCACTTGCAGAAAAATAAATGGATCCACTAATGAGTTTCAAAGTAGTGTTGACTCAGCAATTTGTCACACACGCAGAATATTAGCCATTTTGGAGGCGCTTTTTTTGCTGAAGCCATCTTCTGTGGGCACTTCCTGGAGTTACAGTTCGAATGAGATCATTGCAGCTGCTATGGTTGCTGCCCATGTATCTGAGTTATTTAGATGTTCAAAGGCTTGCATGCATGCACTCTCTGTCTTGATGCGCTGCAAGTGGGACAATGAAATTTTTTCTCGAGCTTCATCACTATACAACCTCATTGACATACACAGCAAGGCTGTGGCATCCATTGTGAACAAGGCTGAACCATTGGAAGCACACTTGATGCAAGTACCAATTTGGAGGGATTCTCTTGTGTGTTCTGAAGGTAGAAAGCTACGACAATGTGAAAAGGGTAGATGCTTTAATATAGGGCAGTCCTCTGCCTCGCAAGTTGAGGACTCCGTGCATCCAGAAGCTGTAATCAAATCTGAGAGTGCATCACATTCGAATGGCTCTGGAAATACATTTGGTAAAGGTGTTGCAAATTTTCCCTTAGATGCTTCAGATTTGGCCAACATCCTCACATTGGACAGGCATATTGGATTTAGTTGCAGTGCACAGGTTCTTCTAAGATCTGTACTAACAGAGAAGCAAGAGCTATGTTTCTCAGTTGTCTCACTGTTATGGCACAAGCTGATTGCATCTCCTGAAACACAACCTACTGCAGAAAGCACTTCTGCTCAGCAAGGGTGGCGGCAGGTAATCTTATAATTGTCTCTTCACATCATGGTCATCTCTGTAGTTATTGCGTATGATTATAATTGTTATACTTGATTGATTCTTGTGCAATAGTTGCACATGAGTGGAGTTCACGTCTTTCTTTCAATAAAGTTCCTATTTATAAACTCAAGTTTAAATATATTTTCCAAATTTATAAGAAGTGTGCAATGGACTGTGTGATGCACCTGAAAAGAAAACGCTTCCTCTATTCAATCATTTATTGAAATTCTGAGCTACCATGCTAGTTGATTTTTCAAAAAATGGTTTGTATTCATATTTTTTTTCTTCAGATTATTATGTAATAATGCATTTGCCAGTCAAAATTCTTCACCTTCATTATGTCATTTATGTGGTAGGTTATAACATGAGCTTATGATACAAACTTCCAAAGTTATCATATGCTGACAACAGGAATGATAAGCAGCAGTATGCTCTGTATTTTTTTTATATATTTTTTCTTCTGATTACGAAAGAAAAGAGGACAGCCCTAAGTAGAACCCCCCCTACATCAGCCCCTCCCCAAAAATGAAAGGCATTATAGATGCAGTATGCACTGTATTGACACTAACATAATATAGATAAGAATATACAGGTATGTATACAACAAATAAATAAGCAAATTGTATCTGTTGTCGTAATAAAAATATTATTTCTTCGTTGTATTTTTGTATTAGTATTAGTATATTTCTGAAGTCATGTTAATAGGTTTTCTTTTTCTTGTTAATAATTAAAGAATGTGAAATGATATGCTCCTCCAGTAAATTCTTATGTCATATGCATTCTCATTTGTAATATGGTTTATAATAGTCCATTTCAAAATGTATAATGTTGACAAGCAACTTTCATGCTCAGGTCGTTGATGCATTATGCAATGTTGTATCAGCAACACCAAAAAAAGCAGCCACAGCGGTTGTTCTTCAGGTGTTAATTTTGCTCTTATAAGATATATTTCTCCTGGACTTATCTTTGTTGGCTACTGACTTGTGAGCCACCTAATTTGCCGACGGAGGATGTCATTTCCTGTTTTATCCTTAAATTCGAAACTGCTCTCCTCCTTATACAACTGAGGATAACAACCATTCAGACCAAATAAAATAAACTACGAAAAGAAAAGAATAGAGTGGACATAATTCTATATTATCTGTAACTTTTGTTTGACCAGATTTTGGACGAGAGTTCTAGTTACTATCCCAGTTGGTTACTTTCTAAAAAAAAATTTCTTCTAATTGCTTTAGAATTCTAGTCACTTTCATGACTTTCTATTCTTGCAGGCGGAAAGGGAATTGCAGCCTTGGATTGCGAAAGATGATGATCAAGGTCAGAAGATGTGGAGAATCAACCAAAGGATTGTGAAATTGATCGTAGAGTTGATGAGAATTCATGATAGCCCAGAATCATTAGTGATTTTGTCTAGTGCCTCGGATCTACTTCTGCGTGCCACTGATGGGATGCTTGTTGATGGAGAAGCTTGCACCTTACCCCAGCTTGAGGTAACAGCCCAATACGCCAGTCTGCATTATGACCCATGACATACGTGCACTAAATGGCATGAATGTTTGTTACAATAATCATCCCTTTTTGGGTAATTGGAACACAGCGTCTTTCGAATTCGAAAGGAGAGTCTGCAATACTTTTATCAAACATAGATTTCGTATTCCATAAGCTTTTTGAGTTTTATATTCATACGCAAGTAACTAATACATTAGGTTGCTCATTAGGTCATTGCTTAAGAGTAAGAAAGAAAAGTGAAAAGGAAGTCTATAAATGTCCTAGATACTGTACCCAAACTTGGAACTGGCTAGTACGTTTTTTGATCCATTATTGGTTATGTCTAATTTTTCTCATTAATAGCCATTGGGACACGCCTCCACATCTACTGACTGACCGTATGTTCTCTTTCATGATATATTTTCTCATTTGATGGCAATGGGCATCTTTTCTTCCTCAACCATCACCATTCCGTATCCAGTCTGCTATGATGCTGTTATTGATCTATATTAGACCCTAAGTTGCACTATATTTTGAATTGCTTTAGGCTTTTTGTACTCCTTTTAGAAAAAGCATAGAGCAAATATATATCAATTCTCACATCTGTATGTAAATGTTCAGTTACTGGAGGCTACCGCTAGAGCAGTTAAACCTGTGCTGGAGTGGGGAGAGTCTGGTTTGGCAGTCGCAGATGGCCTTTCAAACCTGTTAAAGGTAAATATACACGCCCTTGGTAAATACATTAAGTGATACGAGCTGCTGGGGGTGCTCTTATTATAGAGAGATAAAATGAAAAATCTGTAATGCTTAGTTTGAATTTAGGATATTGCAAATCTTGCTCAAATGATTTATTTTCTCCACTTTATGATATGCAGTGTCGTCTGTCAGCTACGATTCGATGCCTTTCTCATCCTAGTGCGCATGTTCGGGCTTTGAGTGTATCAGTTCTCCGCGACATTTTGCAAACCAGCTCAGTTAGACCTAACCCTAATCCAGTGGAAATAACTGGTAGCCATGGTCCATCTTATAAGTATTTCAACCTAGATGTTATTGATTGGCAAGCTGATATTGAAAAGTGCTTGACATGGGAAGCTCATAGCCGACTTGCCACTGGAATGCCTATTAAATTTCTTAATACTGCTGCCAAGGAATTGGGGTGTGCTATTTCTGTATAATGTAGACAGACTAGCATCGGGTGGATCATTTTTCTTGTGAGATTTACCAGTAGAAAGTCTAAAAGTAAATATTATTGTTCTTTTCCCTGTGTTCACATTTTGTCTAATTGCCTAATTTGTGAGGACTACACTTCCCTAATTAGGATTATGTGTAAAGTGAGAATTGAGACTCAACCTGCTGACAGAGCCCTGATGAGGCATCAATTGTTGCCACAGACGAAAATGTCGGCGATATTTCGGTTTTTTAAACTTACCTGCAAAATTCTCAAATATATCTTCAATTTTTTTGAAATTTTTGATATTTTCGATATATCATCAATATTTTTCGATATTTCATGATATTTTCAAAATTTTCAACAATTTTTTAAATTTAAAATATTTAACTTGTCATGTCAACTGCTAGTCTGTTACAATAAAGACAATAAAGCTAAGTTAGCTAACAAGAATTAGGCTATGCAAGGAGAGATACGTAGTAGATCGACCTGTTTTCAATTTAAAAGACAAACTCATGATCACAGTATGAAAATTGAAAAGAAAGGAGAAGGGCTTGGTAGCTAGCTTGGTATATGATGATCACATGCTTGCATTGTCAAATCACCTTCCCATTACTTGTCCAATCTGCTCTCCAAAGAAAGTTTTCATAATAAATAACAAAACATCACACCATGTTACGGAGACAACCAAGCTATAATTATGTCAGATTTATATAATAGGTTAGAAATCTTTAGTGTAAAGTAGATATCAGTATCACACCGAATGCTTTAGTCAGTAGGCTATGATCAACTTTTGTAAAATATAAAAAATTAATTGAAGCATATCGAATCGATCACACCGATTACAACCACTTCTTTCTCACTCCTAGTTTCTCATTCATTGATATATATATGTGCATTCTCAGTTTCTTATCGAATTCATCACATCGATCACCACTGCTCTCTCACTCTCTCAACAAAACCTTCTCCCACAACTTCTCTCTCACTCTGTTAACAAATTTCTCTTTCACTCTCTCAACAATTTATAGTAGATTGACCAATCATGTATGTTATTACTTAGTCCTTTCTATGTTGATAAATATATTATTATTGTTCTAATATTTCTTGTTAAATATATTTATGTTAAAGTACTTAATTATATGCATGCTACATTAACAATGTGATATTGATTGCATATTGATAATGTTAAAAAAAATTATATGTAGGAGTTCATTAAATTATTGCAATGGATAGTGGGTCAAGTAGACGTGATCCAGCATGGGAGCACGGTGATTTAATTCCCAGAAACAAGAATGGCTCAGTATGCAAATATTGTGGGTTTGTGATAAAGAGCGGAGGTGTCACACGTTTAAAGTATCATCTCAGTGGACTTGATCCCGGTTCAAACGTCAAAAGATGTGAATCAGTTCCGGTTGCCGTCAAGCAATATATCACTTCAATAATGAAGAGCAAACAAAAAGAAAAGGCAAAAAAAATCTCACATGATCGACGACATCCGAGTTGAACTTCGTGGAGATCCGATCGTGCAGCTCGAAGATACAAGTGAGGACGAAGATTATGATGGTGATGACTTGGGGCCTGAGGAAAGGGCATAATTGCGACAAGTACTGCAAGCGTCTAAGGAAGTCCAATGACAAAGAGAGCATCTCCATAAACTCCCTAACAGAGGACATAGTAGTGGCTGTAGTGTGCAACGAGCCCAGAGCTTTAAAGAATCACAACCAACCGCACCATTGTCGCCAAACCTCAGCAAATCAACTCGAGGACGGCAGAAGAGTCTCAAGAATATGTTCTCAGGCGGTTCAGTGAAAGAGGCAATGGGTCGTTTAATAAGCAAATTTTTCATATATGAAAATGTTCCTCCAGCAAAAGCCGCATCTCCTCACTTTCAAAACATGGTAATTAGATGCCAAAGAGCCGGAGAGGGAGTAAAGCTCCCCACACCTTATGAGATCAGGCACAAGTACTTGGATATAGAGTTCAAAGAGATTACTGTGTTGCCACATTGAAAAGTCAATGGGAGACGTATGGATGCACGATCATGTGTGACGGATGGATAGGGCCAACAAGATTGTCTATCATAAATTTCATGGTCTACTGCAAAGGTAACATTGTATTTCTCAAGTCTGTTGATTCTTCTAAGCATAAAAAGGATCATGAATATATATATATAAATATATATATTATTGAAGAACATTATTAGGGAGGTTGGGGAGCATAATGTTGTTCAGGTGGTGACAGAAAATGCGGCCAATTATGTTAAAGCTCGAAAGAAGTTGATGAAGCACCATAATGTTTACTGGACTTCTTGTGCAGCTCACTGTATTGATCTCATGTTTGAAAAGATGGGAAAAAGAGAGAGTGTCAAGAACGTGATTGACAAGGGTAAAGCTATTTCAAATTACCTTTATAATCATAATACATTGTTAGCAAAGATGCGTGAATTTTACAAGGGGGAGATTTTTCTTGCCGCACCTACTCGATTTGCCACTAACTTCATTTCATTAGAGAGCTTAATCAAGAGGAAGTCTGGGTTGAAACAATTGTTCACAAGTGATTGGTGGAGCACTAGCAACTTTTGCCTTACTAAACACGGTCGTACTATTGAAAGTTTAGTACTTGATCAACTCTTTTGGAGTCAAGCAGAACATGTGTGTGAACTATCTGAGCCTCTTTACAAAGTATTACGTGTTGTGGATACAGAACTTTATCCAACTATGGGTACAGTTTATGAGTTAATGCGTGTAGTGAAAAAGCAGCTGGAAAAAAAGCCAAGTACAAAATGGGTTGTCAAAATAATCAATGACAGGTGGTTTAAAACTTTAAGACACGATTTGCACGCTACCGGTAATAATAATCTTAATTTTTCATTCTTATTTTTACTTAACCACAAGTTATTAACATTATAATGTATACTAATAAATTTTTGTATTTGTATTTTTTTGTAGGTTATTATTTGAATCCTCGTTACAATTATAAACAAGGTGTTGGAGATGACCCCATGCTTATTCAAGCTGTGCATAATGTATTCTCTAAGTTGGATCCTGATTGTCCGACACTAGGCGATTTTGGAAGAGACGTTTGGCTTATAACGAATTATTTTTACAATTTATCATTTAAAATTGTGACAATGAAATAATTTACCTTTTACATTCAGCTCACATATTTCAAAGATTCAAAGCTTAATTTTGCCATGCCAGCGGCAGTTGCATCTAGAGAAAAGATGTCTCCTGGTATGTATACATAGTATATACTTATAATTAATGTACTCTTTTATTAATCACAAATTGAACTTGATTAAGAAAATTAATATTTTTTTCTTATATGATAGCTGATTGGTGGATGATGTATGAGACAAGTGCACCTACCGTAAGAAGATTGGCCATTAGAGTATTATCGCAAACTGCTTCAGCTTCAGCTTGTGAAAGAAATTGGAGCACATTTGCTCTAATTCATACAAAACAAAGAAATAGGTTGGGATATGCTAGGCTGGAGAAATTGGTCTATTGTTATTATAACATGAAGCTTATGCTCCGAGATAAAGAAGCAGAGCAAGCAAACGTTGATGCCAGACATCCATTGGATGTGTTTGATATTGGTACTGAATTTGATGATGAAGAGAGAGATCAACTTTATCAATGGATTAGACCACTACACTTGGATGACGAGGAACAAAATCCAGCTGAGAGAATTGTTGCTGCTGCCCGTGCTGAAGGAATAAATGTCGAGCAGGTACTTCGTGAAGAGGTTATAGGACATGTTGATGAGAATGACTCCTTTAATTCTCTCATGAGTCAAGAAAATATTCAACCTAATCTAAAGCCTAGAAGTTCACATGCGTCCCAACCTCTACGGTTGAGGAGGGATACCCCAGGTATGAGATCTGGAAACTCATCAAGCACTAGAGGAGGAGACAGCAGAATGCAGAGTATTGGAGTCGGTGGTAGTTGCAGCGATTATGGTGGTTACAATGAAGATGAACCATTTTACTTGACAGAGGAACAAAATTTCACACATGCAACCCAAGATGAATACCATGGAGACAGAAGAGCAGGTCATGGATACGGTGGAGGAGGCAGAAGAAGTGAATATAATCCAAGAGAAAGGGGTCAAGGGAGTTTATCGAGGAATGCTGAAGATGTGTTATCCACCACTTTTGGCTTAATAAGTGTTGGAGATGGTAATTACCAACCCTATTATTATGGTCAAAATTTTGCAATGCCTCATATCCTTCATATACCATGCCTTATGGTCTTCCAACAAGTGTCAACTCATCATCACAATCACAAACAGTGGTAGCAGTTGTGAGCGTCTGCGTTTCACTCCTGAGCAGATGACAGTGGCAGCAGTTGGTTTACTTGAGTCTGATGCATACTTTTGGTGGGTTAGCACTGATAGAGGTCCGGTTGATACTCCGTGGACACTGTTCAGGGATTTGTTTATGCGGAGCTACTTTAACCAGGCTACACAGCAGCAGAAGTATGAGGAGTTCACCAACTTGAGACAGGGCAGCATGTCAGTACTCGAGTACCTGGACAGATTTACTCCATTATCTCGGTTTGCTCGTGACATGGTGGCTACAGAGGAAGCCAAGTGCCGAAGATTTGAGTTGGGCTTGAACTTGAACATCAAGGGAACACTGACTACGATGCCTCGGAACAACTTTGATGAGTTTGTGAGTGCAGCACTTCGAGGCGAGGATATCGAGAAGGAAAGACAGATGAGATTCCATTCTCGACGATTTGAGGAGGGTGGACCGAGTCAGGGACCTTCCAAGAGGCTGAGTTTTGACACATCCGGATCGGCATCATCATCTGGCAGTGGACCATATAGACCACCAAGTAGTTCAACTAGACAGAGACAGAGATGGAGGAGGGATCGACCACAGAGACCACAGTGCAGTGGGAGTTCTAACGGATTCAGCTATCCTCGACGTACCCGTGGCAGGAGACTCGTGGAGTTCAGTGTGGAATATGAAAGTTATATGGGTACAACCATTTGAGATGTACAACAAATGTCCAATTGGACGGTGTTGATTACTCATCCCAAACTTCCATTCCGACACAGTCTCAGCCAAGAAATAGCCAATGCATTGCACCCCCATCGGTCTATCTATTTGATTTAAGGAAACAACCGAGTGATGAATGTTTGGGAAAAAGTACTGGCCATGCAGATATTAACGCACAAGGCAAATGCAATCTCGGGGAAACCACTGATGAGCAGCCACACGACTTGACCTCCCAAAATGTGTTTGATGAAGCATGGTACGAGTCTTGGGTTCCTAAATGTTGAATGTCTTAATTTTTGTTTCCATTGAGTAAGTTTAGGCATTTTGTTTAATCTGGAACACCACATATCCAGCAGCCACTACCTGGAATCGGAAATGTTTTGGAACACCCTTGTACTTATTATTTGACTAAATGACAGAGGTTTTATTGTCAATATTTAGAATATGGTCCTGTAATATCTATTGTCTGATGTATCTTGACTTGATTCGTTAAATTATGGCGTGGAGTTCATTCTTTTTAACCGCTGATTAATATGATTTTTTGTTTGTTTAGGTCCACTAAATCGTTGTGTTTAAGTCCAGTAAAGTAAAGTAAATATTTCCCATTATACAATCGTTTGTTTAAAACCAATGTAAAATTGTATATCTCTTCCAGAAACAAAAACCAAGCGAATGTTGTGATGTACTAGTTGTCGATATATGATTACTTTCTTGTATCAATGCCAAAAATGGGATACTGGCATTCAGGTCATGCACAGATCAATATCTGCTGTCATAGGACTCATAGAGGAGGTCAGTGGTGATTTTGTAGGACTCATTGGCCTAAACTCCTTGTCAATACGATTAGATTACTCTTGAGATATTCCAGCTAGCATTATGCTTACCATGTGAATGATATGAATCATATAATTATGTATGAAGAACATGTCACTGATTTTGATTTGGTATATGAGTTTACTTGTACCAGGCACGGAGGTATTAGGGGGCTAGGGTGGGCCTGGGCCCCCCTGAGTTAATGTTAAAAAAAAAATAGTATATTATTATTATATAATATAAATATTATAATTTATTTAAAATATATCTAAACTTCAATTCCTTACAATTCAATCCAACAACTTTGTAAGAATATTATTATATTATATTTCAATAATAAAATCCAAATACTAGGTCAATTAGGATTCAATATGTTAGCAGGTTTAGGATTTTATGGTTTTTTTCTTTATAAAAGCTCTACCGTATCTGAGATTAAAATACAATCATTTTTATTAAGTTTATTAGATATGGAGAGATACTTCAAAAGAAAAGAAAAACCCTCTTCTTCTACTCCAACATCAGATGAGCAACCACCCATGAAAATTCAAAAGAAGAATAGTAACAATCTGAAAAAGTCTCGTGCTGAAGATATTACAGAAAAGTATCCATCAGATCCCGCTAAACGCCCGCCAATTTCAAGTTATCATCCTAACATTCAAGAAGAAGTTCGAAGATATTATCTACAACAAGGCCCTTGTCGACCTAAAAATCATATTTTTCCTTTCACGGAATTTGGAGGACAAAAGAAGAAAAGAAGGTTTATTCGTGATTGGTTTATTGAATTTCCATATTGGTTAGAGTACAGTATTAAAGAGGATGCTGCATTTTGTTTATGTTGTTATCTTTTCAAACCAGTTGTTGGAGAACAAAGCGGTGGTGAAACTTTTGTTGGTGCTGGTCATGGATTCAGTAATTGGAAGAAGAAGCAAACGCTGATATCACATTTTGGAGGATCAAATATTACTCATAATCAGGCTGCGAGCAATTGTGATGCTTTATCAAACCAAAAACAACACATTGAGATTGTGTTGGCAAAATATACAGATCAAGATCGAATTGACTACCGTACTCGCCTAAGTGCATCGATTGGTGTTGTAAGAATTCTTCTAAAACAAGGGCTTCCATTTCGTGGTAATGATGAGTCAGAAAGTTCTTATAATCGAGGAAACTTTTTAGAAATTTTGGAATGGCTGTGTGGTTATAATGAGGATTTCAAAGCCGTTACATTCAAGAATGCTCCAGAAAATTTGAAGTTGACATCACCTGACATTCAAAAGGATATTATAAGTGCTATTTTAGCTGAAATATCCACTACTATTGCTAGTGAAATTGGTGATTCTTTCTTTGCCCTTCTCGTTGATGAATCTCGAGATATGTCTTCAAAGGAGCAAATGGCCATTATACTTCGTTATGTGAATGATGGTAAAGTAATTGAGCGTTTTGTGGGGATTGAACATGTTATTAATACCAATGCTGCAACTCTCAAAGAAGTTATTGATGATTTTCTTTGTAGACATGGATTACGCATTTCTAGATTGCGGGGTCAAGGTTATGATGGAGCAAGTAATATGCGAGGCGAGTTAAATGGTTTGAAAGCACTTATTTTGAAGGAGAATGAATCTGCATTTTATGTTCATTGTTTTGCTCATCAGCTGCAACTAGCTCTTGTTGGCGTGGCAAAGAATCACACAGATATTTCAGACTTTTTTGAATTAGTTGCTAACGTGGTAAATGTTGTTGGAGCATCGGCCAAAAGACGAGATATTCTCAGAGAAAAACATGGCGATGACATTCTAGAGGCCTTAAATAATCATGAGCTTTCAAGTGGACAAGGCTTAAACCAGGAAAGTAGTCTTAAACGAACTAGTGATACACGATGGAGCTCTCATTATGATACATTAATCAGCTTATCTAGAATGTTCAAATCTGTGATCGCAGTATTGGAAGTTATAAGGATTGATGGGGGAGCAAGTTCTGTTCAGAAACTAGAAGCAAGGGTCCTGATGGATTATATGCAATCATATGATTTCATATTTAGCCTATACCTGATGAGAAAAATACTCGGAATTACAAATGATTTGTCAAAAGCATTGCAGAGAAAAGATCAAGATATTGTGAATGCTATGAACTTAGTTAATGTATGCAACGAGCGATTACAGACGTTGAGGGAGAACGGATGGGATGAATTACTCATACAAGTTTCTTCTTTTTGTGAGAAGCATCAAATAAGAGTTATAAGCATGGAGGATAGATTTGAACCTACAGGAAAATCAAAGCGAAATGCTCAGGTGATAACAAACTTGCATCATTATCGTGTTGATTTATTCTATGCTGTCATAGATAAACAACTTCAAGAGTTAGGTGATCGATTCAACGAGAAGAACACAAAGCTGCTTATTTGTATGTCAAGTTTGAACCCAAGTAACTCATTCTCGGATTTTGATAAAGAAAAGTTACAACATTTTGCCCAGTGTTATCCACGAGATTTTTCTGAACATGAGATAGAGGTACTAGATGATCAACTTGAGAACTATATAGTAGACATGCGTTCCAACGTTGAGTTTTCCGATTTGAAAGGAATTACTGAGCTTGCAGAGAAAATGGTTCATCGAAGGAAAGATAGAACATATCCACTAGTTTACCGGCTTGTGACATTGGCATTGATTCTACCTGTTTCAACAGCAAGCGTGGAGAGTATTTTCTGCAATGAATATTGTGAAGAATCGATTACGCAGCAGAATGAGTGACGAGTTGATGAATGATCGTTTGATTTCTTATATTGAGAAAGACATTTTTCTTACTATTGACGATGAAATTATTATGAAACGTTTTCAGGATATGAAACCTCGTCGAGGACAATTACCCATGTAATAGATAGTATTTTACAAGCACTATTTTAATATTTTGAATTATTTAAATTAATATTATTTTTATTTTTTAATGTTTTCGTTTAGGCCCCCCCTCACCGAGAATCCTGGCTCCGTCCCAGACTTGTACTAAGACGATGACGAACAATAACTCATAAACATAGAACTAACAATTGATACCAAATAAAAGTTAAAAAGTTTTTTGACAATTTGGTGGAATTGATTCTAACCAACACATAAGCATTAAAATTTGTATTTTGTCAAACAAAATTATATTAACCTTTGAATGAATGACATATTTCCCAATACATCAACTTCTGCAACTAAATAGTTCTTATATTACCCAAATCCTTACAAGCAGCCTTAGAATAATGGACATCAATAACTTGAATACATATTAATAGCTTCCCAATTCTGAATCATCTAAGTTACGCTTCCGATCGCTAAACTGACAAGTTGAGCTTCCCAATATAGCCAGTTTAGAGTACGAAGCACAGCATTTACATATGGTATTTAGCAAAAATGACATCTTCAAGCAAATATAAGTGTTTCAAGAAAAAAGACAATATAGACGTGTCCCCAAATTATAGATGTGTGCAAAAAAAACTTGCTTCCCCAAATTGTCTCCAGGAAACAATTGATGTCTTGAAATCACTCTGTTCGATGCAAAAATATCTCTCGCGAAGAGATCCTTCTCGCGAAGCAGTCTCTTTTATCTCGGATGTTTTAACCGCGTGGGCCGGTCTATCCTGTTTGTGCTTCGTATGCTGATGTGCCACCGTCTCTCGACGGAATATGGACTGATCACAGCCGCCTGACTTCTATATTAAGCGATTAGAACAGGGAGAGCACCAACCCTGCTCGAATAGGTCCTTTTTGCCTAGAAACCTAGGACTTGGATATGTGAATCTCTCGCTAAGTCTTGAAATCGATACTCCACACGTCTTTTCTCGTGCAAAGCAGAGCAATCTCTTAACAGAGTGTTGAGAACACTCGCTCCCTTTAAGTATTCAAGCTCTCAACTTACAAGTGACAAGCTCTTCAACTTTCCGGTTGCAATTGCTTCCTTGGAGTCGTAATACTCTCACTCGATAGGTGACAAGCACTTAGACTTTCTGGTTGCAAAGAAGATAGGAATCTCGAGGACGAGATAACCGTCTAGGCTTGTTTGCGTATAGCAAGATTGTTTGATCGATTGGGGGGGGGGGGGCTTTGATAAGATCCTCGCTCTCCTTATATACTCGCTTAATAACAGTCATTCATTCTATGTCAAATTCTTCTGCTCTTGTAATCACAGTCTGAATCTAACACCAGCATACGTGTCGTATCACTCATAGATCTTCAAATACTATCATAACTCTTCCAAGAGTTTTATATGAAATCAAACTAGTTATGACAGAATCTAAGCCGCATAGAACCAGCTAAATAGACATAGTTCTAAAAGAACTCAAAGTCTGCTCTAGCGAAGCTCGCCAGACGTTATATAACTTGACTCATCGCCAAGCACCATTAATATAATGGGCCGCTCGCATAGACCTCGGCCATCCAACCCCAAAATGAAATTCTTTATTTAGGCCCAAACACACTCCAAGATTCCTCTGCCGCATACTGCGATGCAGCATCACATGTATTCCTCACTGATTCATGCTCGACATTTCCCCTATGTCCCGACCCCTGTGCCGACCTAAGAATGTAGTCATTATGGTTTCCTGAAAGTAGGGGACTGATAACGCTTAAACTGAACATCAAATTAACACTTAACATTCAGTAATAACATCACAAGTTAAAACCTTTTTCTATTGATGTAGTATTAATAATACGGGATCGTTCTTAACCAAAGATTGAGGGTGCATGCATGACTACATTCTAAGGTATGGGGGGTTTATAAGTTTGAGTATTAATCTACAAAAGTAAAGTACAAAACATGGCAGCAAACACATTCAGGAACCTTAAAATTCTATCATGCTTCAACTCATAGACAAGCAAAACAACCAGAATCAAAGAACCATAAACATGCTTACTAGCCGAAAATAAACCTGGCTAATATTTACAAGTGATCATCCCGTCTAATTAGTGTAACCAATTCATGCTTCTTCATACTTTAACATCTACGAAATTCTTTAGTAAAAACCAAAAACAGATATGCATGCTTAGTAAGAATGTAAACGAAGAGCGCAACACCTTAAGTTCTAAAAATCATACAAAACATGTAAAAGAGAGGAACGAAGAGCATATTATCCTAAACATGTATTAAAGCTTTAAGCAAACAAGCAAGCATATGCATCACAAATTAAAACTAAGAACACATGGAAGACATTAAAAGAGATATGAAACATAAAGCCTTTTATCAAACTGAAATCCAATCATGTTAAAACCGAAAACAATACAAGGAAGAAGATGAAATAGAAGTTTCATGGTTATAGTTTTGGAGTCTGTGAAGAGCATTACAACACCTAAGTGGTGCTTCTCAAGAAACAAAACGAGAGCGGTTTGTTCTTGATCCGTGGAAGATGGATGCTTCGGCCTTGGAGAGATTTTTGGCGATGGATTAGAGGAGAGTTGTTTGAGGTAGATTAGAGATACTGAATATGAGGCCGAACTCATGATTATATAGGCAGCCATTAGAGTTTTTCCTACCAAAACAAAGTATTCATTCTTTTACTGGGTAAACTGACTTGCCTTCACTAAAATGAACTTTTCCGGAGTTGTAGATCTCCAAAAATTGCAATCTTGGTCTTGTTGGAAACAGGACTCCAAGAGATTTCCAATGAGGTATTATATGAATGTTTTTGATATCAGAGTTGTTCTCAGTGATCCGATGAAATTACAGGCCTGTAGCTTGATTTTCTTTCCATTTAGGAATGATGATATTCTCTTTCCAGATTTTGTTCTTCTTGTTCTCCAAGGCATATCTAGGCCGAATTACCATGTTTTGGACTCTGATTTTGGGCTTCAATTTGGGCTGACTTGATCTTCATTTTGGGCCGGCCCAAATGCTTGGCCCGTCCACCATCTTCTTTCCTGGTTCGAGTACGAGAAATGCTTCATCTTCATTTGCATGATTTGACATCATTTTCATTTGTCAGTTTGGTTTATATTTCTTGAAACCATTTAGGAAACCATTTTGCATACCATTTTTAGTAACTTTGTGAAGACCATTTCTTAGATAATTTTGCTGCGTTCCAGAAGATTTCGCCATATCATTCCTAGTTGATTTAGGAAACTTCATTTTATAGCTCCGCGAAACTTCTGGAATCTCGGACGATTTGCATTCCTAATTCGAGTAGGAATCTTAGTCAAAGTAGGAAAATACTATTTTTCCTAGTCGTAATAGGAAATCTCCACTTAGCACGTTTTCAGCTTATTTCCACCTCCTTTATTCATCTCCTTTATTAAAAACCTAAAAATAACAAAATAAGTAAGAATAGATAAATACTAAGGTAAAAACATAACTAATTCTAGAGAGAAATATGCTAAATATCAAGCATAAAATGTGTAGATTATGGACTGCTCGGACCAGCACAAAATACGTTTCTCGAGGTATTTCCCGCCCGTATTTGACCCGAATAAAAATTATCACATTCTTTTTCAAAGATGTAATAATCATCATTTGCTGGAGCCTTATCAATATAGAGCAAGGTGGCAACTCTTTGCTCATCGGAGTGGTACTTGCAAATTGAAAAACGGAAATATGAATGGTTCAATGAAGTCAATATACCGTAATCCAAGGTACGTGTTTTAACTGCATCCATTTTATGTAACGGGCCGGACGTATAAAATTTTGGAAACATAAAGGTCTGTCTTACATCATTTCCACTGTCCCAATCGGTGTCCTAGTACTGCATATTGTTTATAGTGAATCTCCTGCAATAAAAACCGTTTAGCTACGTATGGGCATTTGTATGGGACAACAATTCATACCATCCAAATGATGTTACAGAGTCCACCTCTATTCCCATAATTTCCAAGCCAAGTACAACCTCTAGGTGAATGGGCTGTTGAAAGTTTTCATCATCACATTATAATTATAATGAAACAACAATCAATATTAATATTCATTCAGTTATGTAGATGTTTCCACGTTCAAGGCTATAGTGGTCCTAATTTTTTCCTGAGATACACACGGCAGGCTATCCCATATTTCGGCCGTCCATTTACGGTTACCGATGACAAGGAGCCAGAAGTGTCCACCCCCGCATCCACCTAGGGGGCCCACCTTACCGTCATGTAGTGGTATGAAAATCTGTAGTTTACAATAGATGACATTATTGATAGATATAGGAACTATTAAACTATTTGATCTAAGTACCACATTACCCTTTCGCAATCCCCCAGATGCGTCCCCTCGAATCTATTCATGAAAGGTACCGCGTATGTATGCATACCCCATTCACTCAGAATAGCAATATCTTTGCGTTGCGCACTATTCTTTATTAATCAATAATGAAAACACCTTTTTAAGGTATTGAAAAAAATAGTCTGATTTAAACGGTAATTGTAGTGTTTGTCAAGTACTTACGCATAATTCAGTTGTACAGTACCAGTTGCAGCCTCCATACTCTGCATTGAAATTCTCGGCTTCGTAATTTATCACCTACACAGGCATGTTAATGTTATCATTGGCCATACTTGATTATGTAACCAGTTGAAGGATAGAAAAACAAATCCAGATATCCATGTTATATATTAGCAATCATTCAGCATACAAACAAAGCTGTCGAGAAATCGTCCCAGTTATAGAGACATGACACTTCCGGTTGTAATATGTGTTAGTATAGCATTAATTGTCCGATTAAATATACTTATCCACTTAAGCAGGTAATCAACACCTATCCGACCGTCCGAAAGACCACAAGGGAGGCTTCGACTTCACTCACAAGACCAACCTCATCCGAGCGCGCACGCGCCCGTGGGGCGCATACCCGAATGCACGGATCACACACCAGCAAGCATACCACTCCCACATCGAAGAGCACAAGTAAGCACCAATCTCAACCACCTATATATACAAGGTATTTATTACAGGTAAAAGATATATCTCAACACCCCAACCTACTTACGTACTTACTCGCACGACTGTTATATCCAATACATCATCTGACTTAGGCATCGGAGCGTTGAAGGCGGGTAACCCCGTCTTGACCCCTGACTGTCTGTTCGTCGTTGTATTCTTCTAACAGCCGCATCCGAACACGCACACCCGCATACCCGAAAGGAGAGGAAGCGCCCGACCATCCGAACAGCCCCAACGTTCGGACGAACGAGAAGGAAGTCTACCCGTACTTGCTTCTGCCAGATTACGCCCCGCGCGTAATTCGGTAGAAACAGTTGGCGCCGTCTGTGGGAAGCTTACAAATTGCAAACCTCGTATAAACACCACAAAAACCAAAAGTCCACATGCTCAACCCGGAGACTAACGACAGCACCACGCCCGTCGGGGAGACGCCGCCAGACACACAGGGGCGGCAGGTGCTGGAGCTCGAAAGGAACAGCGAGGAACGCGTCAACAGCCTGGTCCAAGAATTACGAGAGGCGGCACTCGAAAGGGCAGAGGAGCGCCAGATCTGACAGAGGTTGGAGGAGTGGCTGGACGCGCTCGTCAGCCAGCAGCAGGGGCAACACGAAGGGACCCAGGAAACCACTAGCGAAGAACGACGCTCGTTCGGTAGGATCAACGTCCCGACGGCCCGAGCGTCCTCACCTGTGGAGGAATCGACTCCCCTAACAAACAACACCCTGATCCTCCGGAGGATGGAGGAACTGACGGAGGAGGTCTCACGCTTGCGCAAGGACAAGCTGGCCGGACAGGGCGGGACGTTCGCCCCCCGGGTCAGCCCGTTCTCGGCGCATATACTGGAGAGGGGAATGGACCCCCATGCAAAGACAATGAAGATCGCTCGGTTCGACGGGAGCGGAGATCCCCGCGCGCATGTAGACGAGTTTCAATCCACCACGGACGGAACCCGATATTCGGACCCAACCCTATGTTTCCTATTCCAGGAAACGCTGGCGGAAGAGGCGCGGAGCTGGTTCTACGAGATCCCGCCAGGCTCCATACATTCGTTCCTCGAGCTGGAGGAGAGCTTCCAGAAGCGCTATCGGCTCCAGGGCAAATACAACACCACGGGCATCCTCCTCAAGGTCCACCAGGGGATGGACGAGAGCTTGTCGAGCTATATAAATCGGTGGTGAACGCTCACAAGTACGTGCAGGGACCTTGATAAGCGGGTGGCCAAGGTAGCCCTGATGGATAACCTGCTCGCCACCCCGTTCGTAGAGAAGCTGGTGAGGAAGGAACATCTCGACTACGACGAGATCATGGACTTGGTCGTGCAGAAGGCGTTGGTGGAAACGCGAGTATACGGGTCCGCCTCCGAGTCTAGCACCAACAGATCAGAGGAGAATGCTCAGCCGCGACGACCCTCGGACGACGGAGGGGAACCAACCGGAGGACACAAGAGGAACCGAGACGCGCAGAGACAGAATCACCAGAGGCCATTCTTCCGCAATTACCAGGGCAACCACTACAACCAACCAAGGGGACCGGCGCAGCAGGGAGCCCGTCTACCACCAGCACCACGCTATCGACCGGCGGGACAGGAGGTCTGTGCGGTCGACCAGCAGTCAAACGAGCAGCTGCTCCGCCTGCACCGGCACCGAATTCCGCCACCAAACAACATGACGGTAGCAATGACCCCGGTCGGCCGAATCCCGAGCATCTGGTGTGAATACCACAACGCCGCCACCCACCACACCAACCATTGCATCATGCTAAAGAAGGCCCTCGAAGACATGAGGAGGGACGATCGGGTCACCCCTCCCGGGGCGGAAGGCCGACAGCGCGAGACGAATACTGGGACCCGTGGGACTATCAGCACGATATCCGGGGGCAAGCGCAAGGAGGGAGCATCGTCGCCCGATCGCTCGAGCAGGGAGGTGCTGACGATCGGGGCAGGAAGAGCGCCCAAGGTAGGAAGGAAGGAGGCGCCCGCCATCAGCTTCACAGCGGAAGACGAGGAGAGAAGCCCGAAGGACAGCACCCTGCCATTCGTGATCGACGCGATCATCGACCGATTCCTCGTGAAGAGGGTGCTGATTGACAATGGAGCGTCCGTGAACGTAATCTATTTTGACGCATACACGGCGCTCGGAAGGCCCGCGCACAAGATGACGCAGGGTCATGAGTGCGTCGCCAGCTTTACGGGCGAGACATCATATCCGATCGGGAGTGACAGCATCTGGGTTGGAATTGGTGCGCCCGACTCCCCGCACAGTGAGATCCGGACGGACTTCATAGTCATGGACACCCCCTCCCCCTACAACGCCATACTCGGGAGGCCAGGGATCTGCAAGCTGAAGATGATCATCGCGGGACACATGCTCTTGGGACGATTCCCAACCGAGCACGGAGTCGGATATATCCGGGGATACAACAGCGAGGAAGCAGCGAAACCCCGGGACAGGCATGAGGTTCTCACCTTGGAGCCTACACCTGGAACGGAGATACCGGACGATCCACGCGACGGGCTGATGGCGGTGTCGCCCGTCCCCGAGCGCGAAGAACTGAGGACGATTCAGCTATCCTCCGAACACCCGGAGAGGACGGTCCAGGTTGGAGCATCATTGGCTCCCGCGATAGCCGAGCGGCTGATCGCACTGCTGAAGGAGAAGCAGGAGGTGTTTGCATGGTCGTATAAGGACATGCCCGGAATCGACACGAGCATCATATCCCACAAATTGAGAGTCAGCACCAGCGCCCGGGCAGTAAAGCAGAAGAGGCGAGCGTATAAGGCAGAGCATTACGCGGCAATGCACAAGGAGGTGGACCGATTGTTGGGAATCGGATTCATCCACAAGGTGGATTATCCGAAATGGATTTCCAACGCTGTGATGGTGCAGAAGAGCAACAAGAAATGGAGAATGTGCATCGATTACAGCGATCTCAACAAGGCGTGCCCAAAAGACAGCTTCCCCCTGCCAAGGATCGATCAGCTGGTGGATGCGACAGCGGGGCACGAGCTCCTGTCGATGATGGACGCATATTCGGGCTACAACCAGATCTTCATGGACCCTGAAGACTAGGAGGCGACGACGTTTGTAACTGACAAGGGCCTGTATTGCTACGTCGTCACGCCATTTGGGTTGAAGAACGCTGGCTCCACGTACCAGAGGCTCATGAACGCGATGTTTCATGGCCTGATTGGCAACATTGTGGACGTGTACATGGATGACATACTGGTGAAGAGCGTTCAAGCGGTCAACCATGTCCAGAACTTGGAGACTGTGCTCGACGTCCTCATCAAGAACGACATGAGGTTGAACCCCGCCAAGTGCACGTTCGGAGTCACCAATAGCAAATTCCTTGGGTATATTGTCAGTCAGCGGGGGATCGAAGCCGCGCCCACCAAGGTAAAAGCCATCATCGACATGAAGCCGCCAGTCAAAAGGGTGGACCTACAGAGCCTCACAGGCAAGCTCGCGTCCCTGAATCGGTTCATATCCCGCTACTCGGACAGATGTGCCCCGTTCTTTAAAGCCCTACGAACCACGAACAAGCGCGAGGTCGTGTGGACGCCCGAATGTGAGGCATATTTTCTTCAGATCAAGGAATACTTGGCGTCCATCCCGCTCCTCTCCAGGCCCGTCCGAGGAGAAGTTTTATACATCTACCTGGCCGCTTCCCTCACGGCCGTCAGTTCTGCCCTCGTCCGCATGGAGGACTGCACGGAGTTACCCGTTTTCTTCTCAGGAAAGGGCATGACGGGCGCTGAGACCCGATATCCGACGATCGAGAAGATGGCGCTCGCGCTCGTAACTGCCGCCCGACGGTTGAGGCCGTACTTCCAAGCGCACAGCATCCACATCCTCACCAACGTACCCTTGCGCCAGATACTCCAATCACCCGACCACAGCGGCCGCCTGGCGAAGTGGGCTATTGAACTCAGCGAATTCGACCTCCAGTACAAGCCCCGCACGACAATCAAGGGACAGGCCGTGGCGGACTTCATCGCTGAGTACACGGAAGCGGAGGAAACACCGGTCCGCGCATCCGGCGACATGACGGTGGAGGCATCCGACAAACCGGGGGTCAAGGAGCGACCATTGTCGGAGTGGAACCTCTACGTTGATGGTTCATGCACAAAGAAGGTGAGCGGCGCCGGAATCATCCTGACCGGGCCCGGAGGGGTAAACGCGGAGTACGCCCTCAAGTTCGAATTCAAGACAACCAACAACGAGGCTAAGTACGAGGCGCTCATTGCGGGCCTGCAGTTGGCCAAGAACTCGGAGGCGCCCGACCTCAACATATTCAGTGACTCGCAATTGGTGGTGAGCCAGGTCGAAGGAGAATTCCAAGCAAAGGGGGAGTCCATGATCGCCTATCTGAAGCACGTGAAGGCGCTAATCAAGGGATTCAAATACGTCAACATCAACCATATACACCGAGGGTTCAACGCGAAGGCGGACAGGCTGGCCCGATTGGCCACGGCACCCGTGCACACAGGACCAGGACAACGCATCGTCGAAGTACTGCGACGACCGAGCATCTCAGGAACGGAGCAGGTTCTGGCAATCGAACCACACGAGCATAGCTACATGGACGTGCTCGTCGCTTACAAAGCAAGGGGAGAGCTACTGGAGGACAAGCGAGAGGCCAGAACCATTGTCACACGGGCGGCCAATTTCAGCGTGCGGGATAGAGCTTTATACCGACAAGGGAGGACTTGGGCAAGTCTCAAATGCGTCACTCCAACAAAGGGCGACTCGATCCTGAAGGAAATCCATTCGGGCACATGCAGCCATCATGCGGGCGCCAGATCGATCGCACACAAGGCCCTTCGGTATAGATTCTGGTGGCCCACCATCCATGCGGACGCGACGGCGCTTACCAGCAAATGCCACCAGTGCCAGCTGCACGCACATCACCACCACGCACCCGCTGTCCCACTGTCCATCCTTCTATCGCCCGTTTCATTCGCATAGTGGGGACTGGACCTGATCGGAGAGCTTCCAAAGTCGAAGGGGCAGTACAGGTATCTGATCGTCCTTATTGACTACCACACCAAATTCATCGAAGCCCAGCCAATGGCGAAGATCACCACGGAGAAGGTGGAGCGCTTCCTCTGGCGTTTCCTCCTCTGTCGATATGGGACGCCGATCAGCATCATAATGGACAACGGGCCACAGTTCAACAACCCTAGGCTCATAGCCTTTTGCAAGCGCCAGGGAACGTACCTCGTTTTCGCATCACCAGCGCACCCCCAGACGAACGGACAAGTAGAAGCAGCAAACAAAATCCTCAAGGCAGGCATCAAGAAGAAAATTGAAGACATCGAACCCGGGGATGCGGGGTACGGGCGCTGGCCCGAGGTCATCCCAGAGATTCTATGGTCCATCCGAACGACCGCCAACGCAGCCACGGACGAAACCCCGTTCAGCCTGACGTTCGGAACGGAAGCTGTGCTACCCCTGGAGATTACCCATCAGAGCCCACGGATCGAGGGGTACGATCCGCGCACGAACAGCGAGGGGCTACGACTCAACAATGACTTACTAGAAGAGCGAAGAGACATGGCGCATCTCCACAACGCCGCAAACAAACAAAGGATCGCCCGATTGTACAACCAGCGTATACGGGCTCGCCCAATCCAACTGGGGGACTGAGTGATGAAGGCGATCCAGCAGAAGGTAAAGGCACTCCACCCGTTGTGGGAAGGCCTGTACGTCGTAGACGAGGTGATAAGCGCCAGCACCTTTTTCCTAAGAGACATGCAGGGTCAACGACTACGGCACCCGTGGAACATACAACATTTGAGGAAGTACTTTCATTAAAATTTTGTTATGTTGTACTTTTTCATTAAGTTTATATTATTGCGTTCGTTTGTCCTTACCCCGCCCGCCCAAGTACTCGGGGGACTGGGGATAGGCTATTTGCAAAGCTGTAACACTTGGTTAAAATTCCATTCAAAAGAGCAAGCGCCCGTTCGCGTGAGTCACTCAAAAGATGCCAATTTTTTTTTTTAAGAAACAAGGCACACGAACGGAAAGAAAAGAGACTTCATTAATAATCATCAAAGGCACGAAGGCCCGATTACAAAAATTCCTACTCTATTACAAAGGAAAAAAACTACTCTACTGATCCCCCAGCCGGTCCGCCCGCCGGTCCGCCGGTCCCCGCCTCCGGCTGCGCTTGCTCCACCACAACGGAAGTCCCACCCGCCTGTGCCTGCAGATAGTCGCGGTACCGCTCCAAATCCAGTAAGGGCGATACCGCCGCCTGAAACTCAGCCACCTGGCTATCAGCCTCAGCGGCCACCAACTCCTGGAACTCCGAAGAATTCTTGAAAGCAGCAACCGCCTCCGCTTGGGCCTGCTCAGCGTGCTCCCTCGTCCACGCCTGTCGCTTAGCCTCCATCAGGCGGGACTCCATCAAAGCCACCCGATTGGCCGCCTCGGCCTTCGCCTCCTCCACGGCAGCTAGGGCACTATCGCGTTCGGCCTTCAGCAGCGCCTCCCGCTCGGCAGCCTCACGAAGATCACGGCGCATGCGATCCGCCAGCTCGTCCGACTTGGACTGACTGTGCTGAAGCTTCTTGTTCGCCTCGGTGAGCTTACGCATCTCCTCCCTCAGCCCCTCCGAATGCCGCTCATTCGCATAACGCTCGCGCGCCTGGAAGAGCTTATACTGCATCATCGTGCAGGCGTTGTACGCCCGATCCATCTCATCCGGACCGACAGGCGCCTGCGGTATCAGCCCATTGATGGACCTCACACCGATCTCGATGGCCTCCATCATCGGTGCACAGAAAGCAAACGAACCATCCGTCCTTGGCCGCTTCAACGGAGGTTCAACGTCCCCCCCCCTGCCTGGACACCCGTGGAGGACTTGGAGGTCGGCTAGATGATTGAGGTGTGACGGGAGTACGACTCGATGACTGGGGCGTACGTACAGCCTCCCGCCTGTCCCGCAGGTCATCCCGATCGGACCGGCGCTGCTCGCGTTCCACCTGCCGCTTCTCGCGATGCTGCTGCTCACGATCCGCTCGCACCTGAGCCTTGGCGCCATCAACATTTCCTGGGGGCGGGCAAGGAGCATCCGCTTGTGGCCCCCGAATGGGCTGGGCAAAATTAGCAACATTGGGGATCGAAATCTTGGGTTGAGTAGTCTCCCCCAGCACGAGCCCACCGCGCCTGTCATCCGCCACCTTGCGGACCTTTTCGACAGTATCCAGTAACGCGGCCATACGACGCTTGAGCGCCTCGTCCTTGTCTGTCGCCTTGGACTTGGTCATCTTAACTGCAGAACGCACAAACGGAAGATCAGCAACAGAGGCAAACAGTTAGTTAAAAAATTCTACTCCTACTCCTAGCAACAAACTACAAGGACCCACGGACCAGGCGGCCTGGCGAGACGCGTACGCTCAATAAGATCCCAGTGACACGCCGCCCAGAAATATCTTGACTCGGGCGCTGGGTCGAAAATGAACTTTAAACGGGCAATCCTGGCCTCTTCGGCGGGCGTGAGCGGATACTCGTTCATATCAAGTAAATGGAAGGACTGGGGGACTCGATTAATCTGGTCAGCATTAGCGGTATACTCGGCCGGGAAGGCGCCGAACTCCCAGTCTCCCCCCACCAAACAGTTGATTGTGCGCCAGGAGGTTGAAGAGCTTGGCGGGTCCACCAACCACCACTTCATGCGGGGCTCTACCGTGAAGGTCCCCGAGTCCTTCTGGCGCGTAGAGTATCGAAGACGGAAGAAATGAAGAAACTCCGCCCGCGTCGGCTGATCCATACCGCTCACCCGGAAGATATTGAACATAGCCACGAGCGTGCGGGTGAGCGTGGGCCTTCATTGACCGAGAGAGATCCTCAGCAGCACCAGCATGTATTCAAAGAAGGGATGCAATGGCAGCTTGATCCCAGCCTTGAGGTGAAACTCACTCAGACATACGTGCCCGGGCGGAGGACGGGTAAACGTGTCGCCCTTGTCAGGTATCCGCAGACGCACCGAGCCCGGGATATGATAATTACGCGCCCATCTGGCCATCTCCGTAACGGACGGCGCGCGCTCCGGTTCTTGAACCGGCGTTCCATCTGGTAGCACCCAGTGAACGGGTCCACCTTCCGCGAACTGAGGAACGGACTCCTCCCCCTGAACGCTCTCCTCACCCCATGGTCCAGAACCACCCGAGGACCCGCCCGACGACCCTGACGAGCTTTCCAACCCTGTGGTTGCGCGCGCCTGCTTGGAATCTATTGACTGCACCACGAGAGAGGTATTAGGAACACATCGTAGGGGCGTCACACTCAACACAGACTCGTACGACGACGTACTCGACCCGCCCGACCCACAACTAATCCACCCAACCCCCTTTATGTATATGCGCTCACACGACTGCCCGCTTGATATCTCTACTGGCTCCATTCCTAGACGCACGCACGCGCAAAACCCACACTTAGCAAAAAAAAATTCCCTGGCAGAAACACCAAAAACCTACAAAAACTACCCAGAAACAAATCAAAACCACCACTCAAGAACACGCCCTGTTCTTGAGTTCAGAACCCAGAAAAAGCAAAACAACACAAAACAACAAAAAGAACCAAAACAGAAAGGACGAGAGCCTCACCAAAATTGAAGTTTGTACGTTGAAGGTTGCACGTCGAGCAAGTATTCCGGCAAGAAGAGAACACGAACACCGAAAAATCAGGGAGGCAGGTTGCAGAAGGAATTTGGCAGCGTTTTGGTAAAATCTGAGAGTGATGAAGAAAACAAAGACCAGAACCCTATTTATACTAATCAGGCGAGACACGCGAACGAACGCCAGCCGTCCATTTTTGGCGTGTCCACCGTCGGATCACGACACGTGGCCCAGGGCGGTTTACTTACCCTACTAAGTAACCGCGCCAACTCTTCAGCCTCCCGCCTTGATTTTCAAACTCTAGCACGGTCTCCAACAACTCGACACGTGGCGCCCATGCACCAATCCCACGCTCCCACGCGCCTGACGTCTGAGCTTCAGGCAGTCACTACGTCACCAGCATTTAATTCCCAGGGCACGCCGACATTAATTACGACGGCTAGCATTTATTGCACAACGGTTCCCAATGAGAAGTCAAAAGGAATGTCACCTCACAGAAACACTTCGTCAGACAGAATCACCCCACCCAAGGCAAGTCACGTCACGTCACGTCTCCCGCCCCCCCCGGGTTGGCGCAATTAGCTCCTACACGCTCATACGCCCGCAAGAAACGACAAGGTTAGTACACCACCGTTCGGGCGCCCCGAAAGAGGGTGAACGCCTGAGTCCCCTTTTCAGACGCGCGCCGAATGAAGAACTTACGCCGTACGGGCATGGGGTTCTTCCTCTCCGTATACGTACACGTTAGAAAGCAAGCAGGGTCAGGCGGCAGAGGCATGGGGTCCGCCCCCTCTTTGCGCGCGCTGAGACCGATGGGCGGCACGGGTGTGGGGTCCGTCCTCTCCGTGAGCCCACCGTTACCGTTCGAAGCGCAAGCCGACTGTCATAACAGAGGCATGGGGCCAACTCCTCTCTGGGTATGCTAAGTCGATGGGCGGCACAGGCGTGGGGTTCGGCCCCTCCGTGTGTGTAACGTTAACGAACGACTCGCCGACTCGGACGGCAGGGGCGTGCGGTCCGTCCCCTCCTTGCGCAATCCGAGACCGATGAGTGTCGCGGGCTAGGGTGCGCCCTCCCCGGGCGCTATGGCAAGCCGGCTGTCCTGACAGAGGCATGCGGTCCGTCCCCTCTCTGGGCTTGCTAATCCGAAGAACGGCACGGGTACGTGGTCCGTCCCCTCCATGCGCGTTAATTGTACATCGTGGTCTTGATCCCACCGTTGACGCTACACCGTACGCGACGGCATCCCCGTTGACGTACGCGGTGCACCACGACATCCCAACGCTGGTGTTACGAAAAACATTCGCATACATTCACACATCATACCATACATTTACGCATCATACCATACATTCACACATTTACATAAACTACATCTATTGCCCCATTTTATGTTTTCCAAGCAACACTCCACGGGCACGCGGCTCCAAATAGTAAGACTCGTTTGGACGCCGGGCCCATAGGTACAAAACCGCACGAACAGGTACACGATCAGGCGCGGACGATCAGGCTAGGCGCATAGGTACGCGATCATGCGCACATGCGCACGGTCGGGCGCACAGGTACCCACTCCGTCATGCGAGCCCTTCCTTGACCGGCGAGTTGGGGGACTTGGGGGTTACAGGATCATACATCACTGCTCAATCGGATAAGTATTTTGTTTAATCGCACGAACCCTTTTTCAACTCCCCAGTCAAGAAAGTTCTCTTTGACTTGGGGACTTGGGGGACTTGTTAGTATAGCATTAGTTGTCCGATTAAATATACTTATCCACTTAAGCAGGTAATCAACACCTACCCGACCGTCCGAAAGACCACCAGGGAGGCTTCGACTTCACTCACAAGACCAACCTCATCCGAGCGCGCACGCGCCCGTGGGGCGCATACCCGAATGCACGGATCACACACCAGCAAGCATACCACTCCCACATCGAAGAGCACAAGTAAGCACCAATCTCAACCACCTATATATACAAGGTATTTATTACAGGTAAAAGATATATCTCAACACCCCAACCTACTTACGTACTTACTCGCACGACTGTTATATCCAATACATCATCTGACTTAGGCATCGGAGCGTTGAAGGCGGGTAACCCCGTCTTGACCCCTGACTGTCTGTTCGTCGTTGTATTCTTCTAACAGCCGCATCCGAACACGCACACCCGCATACCCGAAAGGAGAGGAAGCGCCCGACCATCCGAACAGCCCCAACGTTCGGACGAACGAGAAGGAAGTCTACCCGTACTTGCTTCTGCCAGATTACGCCCCGCGCGTAATTCGGTAGAAACAGTTGGCGCCGTCTGTGGGAAGCTTACAAATTGCAAACCTCGTATAAACACCACAAAAACCAAAAGTCCACATGCTCAACCCGGAGACTAACGACAGCACCACGCCCGTCGGGGAGACGCCGCCAGACACACAGGGGCGGCAGGTGCTGGAGCTCGAAAGGAACAGCGAGGAACGCGTCAACAGCCTGGTCCAAGAATTACGAGAGGCGGCACTCGAAAGGGCAGAGGAGCGCCAGATCTGACAGAGGTTGGAGGAGTGGCTGGACGCGCTCGTCAGCCAGCAGCAGGGGCAACACGAAGGGACCCAGGAAACCACTAGCGAAGAACGACGCTCGTTCGGTAGGATCAACGTCCCGACGGCCCGAGCGCCCTCACCCGTGGAGGAATCGACTCCCCTAACAAACAACACCCTGATCCTCCGGAGGATGGAGGAACTGACGGAGGAGGTCTCACGCTTGCGCAAGGACAAGCTGGCCGGACAGGGCGGGACGTTCGCCCCCCGGGTCAGCCCGTTCTCGGCGCATATACTGGAGAGGGGAATGGACCCCCATGCAAAGACAATGAAGATCGCTCGGTTCGACGGGAGCGGAGATCCCCGCGCGCATGTAGACGAGTTTCAATCCACCACGGACGGAACCCGATATTCGGACCCAACCCTATGTTTCCTATTCCAGGAAACGCTGGCGGAAGAGGCGCGGAGCTGGTTCTACGAGATCCCGCCAGGCTCCATACATTCGTTCCTCGAGCTGGAGGAGAGCTTCCAGAAGCGCTATCGGCTCCAGGGCAAATACAACACCACGGGCATCCTCCTCAAGGTCCACCAGGGGATGGACGAGAGCTTGTCGAGCTATATAAATCGGTGGTGAACGCTCACAAGTACGTGCAGGGACCTTGATAAGCGGGTGGCCAAGGTAGCCCTGATGGATAACCTGCTCGCCACCCCGTTCGTAGAGAAGCTGGTGAGGAAGGAACATCTCGACTACGACGAGATCATGGACTTGGTCGTGCAGAAGGCGTTGGTGGAAACGCGAGTATACGGGTCCGCCTCCGAGTCTAGCACCAACAGATCAGAGGAGAATGCTCAGCCGCGACGACCCTCGGACGACGGAGGGGAACCAACCGGAGGACACAAGAGGAACCGAGACGCGCAGAGACAGAATCACCAGAGGCCATTCTTCCGCAATTACCAGGGCAACCACTACAACCAACCAAGGGGACCGGCGCAGCAGGGAGCCCGTCTACCACCAGCACCACGCTATCGACCGGCGGGACAGGAGGTCTGTGCGGTCGACCAGCAGTCAAACGAGCAGCTGCTCCGCCTGCACCGGCACCGAATTCCGCCACCAAACAACATGACGGTAGCAATGACCCCGGTCGGCCGAATCCCGAGCATCTGGTGTGAATACCACAACGCCGCCACCCACTACACCAACCATTGCATCATGCTAAAGAAGGCCCTCGAAGACATGAGGAGGGACGATCGGGT
The DNA here is from genome assembly GCA_946800695.1 of Geum urbanum. Classification (NCBI taxonomy): domain Eukaryota; kingdom Viridiplantae; phylum Streptophyta; class Magnoliopsida; order Rosales; family Rosaceae; genus Geum; species Geum urbanum. The sequence continues at coordinate 21,310,145 of OX327002.1, forward strand.
CACCCCTCCCGGGGCGGAAGGCCGACAGCGCGAGACGAATACTGGGACCCGTGGGACTATCAGCACGATATCCGGGGGCAAGCGCAAGGAGGGAGCATCGTCGCCCGATCGCTCGAGCAGGGAGGTGCTGACGATCGGGGCAGGAAGAGCGCCCAAGGTAGGAAGGAAGGAGGCGCCCGCCATCAGCTTCACAGCGGAAGACGAGGAGAGAAGCCCGAAGGACAGCACCCTGCCATTCGTGATCGACGCGATCATCGACCGATTCCTCGTGAAGAGGGTGCTGATTGACGCGATCATCTGACTTAGGCATCGGAGCGTTGAAGGCGGGCCACCCCGTCTTGACCCCTGACTGTCTGTTCGTCGTTGTATTCTTCTAACAGCCGCATCCGAACACGCACACCCGCATACCCGAAAGGAGAGGAAGCGCCCGACCATCCGAATAGCCCCAACGTTCGGACGAACGAGAAGGAAGTCTACCCGTACTTGCTTCTGCCAGATTACGCCCCACGCGTAATTCGGTAGAAACAATATGCACTTTGCTCCGTCCTGCCTGAGCAATAATTTTTATGCAAAGAGACCAGGCATGTTCATGCACATATTGGCACCTAATAGACAATTACAATAACATTGTTGTTAGTATCAGTCGAACACTACCAGATCATAGTCCACTCAACCTATATACTGTCCTCATCGATAATTTTAACTAGACCCATGCTTTACTACCTTTTAATTTCATCTGTCAGCACTTTTCTAAAGCACACTGCATACTCAAGAAACCTCATGCGTTCGCTTGCTTTAAAGGCATTCTGAGCTGTAACGTTGCGGCTGTTAGAGGTTTTCGCCCACTTACAGATTTTGGTGCTTAGACGCTCACACCAATATCTGCGCACAGTGAAACCTTGTCACCCCGCGTTATTCACTAGTCCCTGTCGTGGTTGCACAATTTTTAATTTTGGCACCTTTTGCTACGGGGCTGCTTGAGCACTTCGAACCTGCCTCATTCTATATGACCTTCTTTGAACAATGTCTGTCATCGTCTTCTTGCAACTACACAATTCAAAAATAAAATCCCACCGTGATGTATAGTTTAACTATATATTTTTAATATAATTTTCATATAATTTAACAATCATATGTAGTGATGTAACTTTTACCTGAAGCTTCCTGGCACACGGAGGCTTGAGATTTCCTTTGTCCTCATTAACCTTTGTGTTGCAGGCCTTTATCTCACTCTTTGGAGTTGACTTCCCCCGGCTCCCTGATTTGCAACTTTTATTTCTATGATCTTCCTTTGCCTTAATCGATGATATCTCTCTCTTCAATTTTTTCATCACCATCTCCACGCATCTTGAATGCACATCCCCTAAATCTGCAACAAACTTGTAAATCACACTGGACATCTCATATCTGTCTATCTTATAGTTGGATTCCCAAGTCACTCTTTTCAATCCGGCCACATATGGTTTGACGTAAACTATGTCCTCATCTATTCCCCGACTTAGATTCTTTTCCAAACCCTTTCCCCCATTGTCTATCAACCCACTTGCTGTTATTGTCGGTGTTAACAACAATGCCTCTTTGATCCCTCCCAATTTTTTCTTTTCTCCCATGGCTGTCCTAGCTTGATTATCGTCCCATGCGATTATAGGCCTTACAAAAGTGTCCACAACAGACATTGACCTACCCACAATGTCAAAATACAAAATTTGCAGGAACATAACACATCCTCATTTCTGCCTTAATCCTTCTTCCTTTGCATGACGATCTCATAAATAAGCTGCTCCATACAATATGAAGCCTAATTCATGTCTTCTATCTCACATTCAGTACTGCTGAAACCCATGCCTGGTCTACATCATTCGACCGTCTCAAGCTTAGAATAGTGGCGAGCGTGTAAAGAATAAAGGCATTTTTGAATAGGTCGTCTATCTCACCTCTACCTTTAACAATATCTCGGAGACCAACGTATGTCAACACACCATCGTTCGTGGTTACTAACGAAGCTATCACAGTTTGAAGTCTCTCCCCGTCAACTTTCTTATTGGCATCAATCATCATCCCCTTGTCCTCTACCCCCATTACCCTGGTGAATTCGTTGGCCGTAAGATATACCTAATACCTCCACCCCGTGAATGTTGACTGACCCTATATCAAGATCCACCATATCCACCATTGGCCTCCACACTGAGCTGTACATCTTTTTGTGTGCCATCCTTGCGATGTGTCCAAAACCCATAGAATCCACCATCTCCTTCTTTTCTTTGGTCAAAGCTTATGTTGTTCACACAAACTCTGATACGATACCATACCATTCACTGACTTTGGACTGATGGGCCACAGCATGCCCAAAGCCTAAACGGCTGTCTACTTGTGTATTGATTTGGGCCTGTGTTCAAATTAATCGTTTTAAGAAATTACACATAAAGCCCAGTAGTCACATATGAACGACAAACTAATAGATTCAAAATACAATCCGTCTTAATGCAGTGGTGAAAACAATTCATACCTTATATTCTGATGATTCCAATTTTTCTACCGTCCATGTAGAACCCATACTCTTGCGAACCTTCTTACTGCATACGTCATATTTACTGTTAATTATCATTCGAATACTGTATTATATAAAACTAAGCCGTCATAGGTATACAAAACCCTTCTATCAAGATAAATAATCATTTAACGACCCTAACCTAGCTCCATCCTGCCATCCTGGACTCGGATCCTCTCTGGACCCTTCTATACAATACCAAGTATCGACTATAGTCTACATCTTCATATTGTGGTTATATTTATATATCGGTTTCCGCAATTTGCTACATCACATATTCTCACACACTATCATTCGTCAAATCCTTTCACTATCTACTTTCGATCATCTACCTCCTTTCTCATGCTGTTATTGATTTTTAAGATACAATCTGAGGTTAAAAACTTGATTCCTACCAACGCTTTAGTTAGTAACTCAGTTCCTCTAATCAGCTTTACAAGAACTCTTTTGACGCCTACTCTGGTTATTGTCTGTATAAATTGTTCACAACAGAGCTTTGCACCTTACTTCTGACACAAGTAAGATTTGTATACACGTTTCAACAGTGAATAGCCCAATTGCATGGCCCATCACAACTACTCCAGCTCGGTTTATAATTGTATCGAAATTCTCGACAAATGTAAGACCTGTTAAATTTTGTGATAAATGCCATACCAACTAATTAAAAACCATGGTCCTTTTACTAGACGATTATTTTACAATACTAAACTCTAATTTGAAATTCCACTTGTGACATTAAACATAATTTTTCCTATTGCTAGTACAGTCTGCCACGGTTGCACGCCATAAATTAAATTTTAAACTCTTTATATACAATATTACATTTGCTTGCCGTTTTAACCTTGTCATGTTGGTTTCCCCTACCCTCTCAACACATTACTGGTCCAACCCATGTCTCCCATTGTGCACGAAGCCAAGGATCTCTTCCACCATTTCATGGCATTCATTTGTATCGATAGAGCCATGAACTTGGAACCTTTAGTAAGTCTTCTTTATTTTTGTATTAGTTATGTAATGCACCTATGTCGTTCCTAAACAAATAAAAATGTTGAATCCTTGTGTCGGTCACACCTCGTGTACAAGAAATCCCCAATTTTTTTGTTTTGCACATATGATCGAAGATCGTGCTCCTCAAGCGACTATTTTTATTGAATTACTTCTGGACCACATTTGGCATTTGGATTTTGAGGATGAAGGCGACACTTGCATTCTAACCAAAGGCAGGGAGCGATTCGTTGATCATTTAATTGTTGACGGGAAAATGAAGCTTCTATTCTGATACGAAGGAAACAAGATATTTTACGTCACTAGGTTTACTATTAGCGGAATTCCTGAGATGCGTATGAGCCACAATATAGGCCCTTATGGTTATGTTGTTTGCAATTCACCTGCATTTCCCGTTTCCTGCATCTACGTGGACCATGCAGGGCCCTTCGATCAGTTGGTGTGTGCTTTTACATGAATATATGCTATTTTTCTACTAAACCGTTTTTACATGTATCCATGGAAAACAAATTAATAGATTTCCCTTGAGAATAAATCTGATCGTGTATGCCTTACTATTGTAGCACATCCTATGGGGTGTGCTTCCAACCTACAATCCCTCTGTAGGCCCAACAAACATGCCGACAATCGTTAACGGAAGTACACTTGGCCCTTGGGACGTTGTTGTAATCCATGGTCGAACAAAAATGTACATCGATGAAGGGTGGAAGCAGTTGGTCGAACATAACAATTTGGACCGAGGCCGGTGGTGCGTTGTTGAGATGCAGTCAACACTTTCTATGCCTAATTGTTTTTGAACTCGACGACCTTCAATGCACAGATCCATTGCATCCAATTGACAGTAGTGGCAAGGATTCATCTACGGTTGAAAATGAATGGAGCAGTGATGAAGATGAGGAAACAGACGAAATGTTACTTTGTTCGAGGGTTCCCCTCACATATACTGAACATCTTCGCCACAACCGTCTCTACGACAAAGTTTAGAATCACCCATTCAACGAACATGCTTATCCTACTTTCCAAGCAACAATACGAAATTACACCGTTGTAAGTTGTATTTCCATCTTTATTTGACATTTATATTATTAAGTTGTTTTCATTTATACAATAAAATCCTCGCATGCCACAATTTTCAGAAGTTGAAGCAATTTATGATGGTGAGATACCTATATATCCTTCTTTTCCATTCCATGGACAATGGTGATATACTCTAGTGTGAGATGTTGCATGGTGAGAGCTGAAGGATCAGAATGTAATTGGAAGCTAGTCAAGGATTTAGAAGGTTTACATGTGGTAATGGTTTATATAACGGTGATAGATTCTTATTTTACCTTGTATGTGTTAATCCAAATATATTTGTGGTTCGCAAGGTTTAGCTATTAATTAATTTCACACTTCGACCGTCATGTACCCAGACGTGCCTCCAGCCCATCATTATTGCAACAAACTGTATTTTTATTATTATTATTGGTATCTTCATCCTACAATTTGAATATGTAGTTGAACTTCTCCGGAAAATGTAACGATATCATAACATAATTATAATAATCGTCAAAACAGTGTAACAATATCATAACATAGTAATTAAAATTCGTGAAAACTAAGATTCTAGAAATGAGCACCAATGGATAAAATGTATTACTGGTTGTGTACATTTATCCAACCCCCTTCAATACTGCTGAGGTATAGGAATGACCACGAATGATTGTGGATCAACCATTACAAACTTCCATCTTTGGTCGGCCTTTAATCTGTTTTCTGACATGAACTTTGACCATTTTCTAGAAAATTTCACCGTCTTTCCTTTTATCGGAGTGTCGTCACTATGCATGAAATGGATGGCATACAAGTTTTCTTCTACGAGATATTTTTCTGCGAATTTGGTAGCAACTTGCAGGAATTAATACCATACTTTTAGTAATGCACACCTAATTTGTTATGACAAACAATCCAATAAGCATAAGAGTTGAAATAACCTACATTTGTATTGCCCTTATGTACTATTATCTCATAACTTGAATAGATTTCTAAATTATTTTCCTCCAATTGGTCATCAGCTACATTAACTTGGTTGTAAGGTCTGGGCAAAGGCTTTAATGGACCTCCCCATATCTCCAAACACCTGTATTCCAGTGGCTAGTTCGAACACTCTCACGTTTACAACCGGAAGCCTCACAATCTCAAACATGCACCACCTCCCTAGGCCCATCTCTGAGTCGGTCGCAAAACTGTCCCATTCCTCCCTCAATCGCCATGCTGTCCCCGTTCTACAAATTGAGATTCTCCATGATACCCTCAAATTGCACCTATAAACTCCCACGATGATTATGTCAATACCAGCTCCCTAGAAACACTGGCCATATTCATCAGGAACAACCTTAACACCAATAAAACTTTGTTACTCCAACCATGATTACCACTGATAGTTCTGAACCAATAAACACTCACCGACGGCGGAGAGCGGGCAGATATGTCCCACGAATATTGTCATATACAAACTCTGACCACCGGTTTGTTAGCTTCACCACGCTTCCCTCTCGCTCAGTGCCGATATTCCAAATGTATCCCCGGTCTAGCCCCTCCACCGTTACGGTGACCATTTTTTCATTATGTCCCACCATAAATACTTCGCTGAATGTCGTAGGTATACGTTTAATGACATATCGATTGATTCAGTAGATTCCATTCATTTGTACTGAATTTTATTATATTCATTCAGTAGCAACATCTCTTCTTAATTATCTATCGAATAAAAACATCTCTTATGATATTTTTAAATAAAGTGTAATTTGTAATTTTTGCAGTTGTCAAATTTCAAGACCATATGCTTATGTTCAACGGTACATACATTGTCCCTTCATCACACTGCCGTACACATATAGAGACAATGCATTAAAATTAATAGTCATCGGTCACGTCTTAATATAATAGACCTTCCTTGCCAAGAGCAAACCAAGGTCGTCTTTTTACCATAGTCAGTGTACGGTTGCATGCGCTATAAGGCATAGATGTCAAGTCAAGTCATAGTAAAACATTATAACCCTATGTTGCAAACTCTTGTTCATGAAAATCTGGCTTTCACATACCAGCTAAGATGGTGGCATCAACTCATAGTATAACACTATAAAGTCTACATCCCTAATAATCACTGGGTCTCCATATCATGTCAACTGTTAAGCCCATCTTTTGAGGCCGGGTCTAGTTATTCTGATGCCACGTTAGCGTTCCATGGGCCCTGCTAAGCCCAGTATTCGATAATCCCGAATACAAATATATTTCAGCAAGACCAACAAGCGCATATCAGTGTAGCATATGCACCCATTACTACTTTGGTAGTTACTAGAGCAAGTGCTCCAAATAGCAAGAGCAAACCAAATCCATTATTTACAAGAGCAAATCAAATTTTGAATGCACCCATATCGCAAAATGCAATAAGAGTTACTATTTATCATGTTGTACAATGTTAATAAAAGTATGCGTGTTTACTTTAATGTGTAACAAATATACTTTTCAATTTCACCTTAGTAAAAAAAAATTACATTTTTATTTCTAACAAATTTAAATTACATAATGACAAGCCAAGATGAAAGGATCCGATCCCGATTTAGTTGCCTTAACAAGAATTAAGCCCTAATGACAACAAAATCTACAAAAAATTTGCCAATGTTTCCACTGAAATTCAAGAAATCCAAAAACCTGCAAAGAAAACACACTTCTAAAATGTCCATAAAAATAAACCGTGGACACCAAATCCCATCCGGATTTCTCAAATCAAACAAACACTGAATCCACTAGAAATATAAACAATCTGAAGATTGAAAGGGAAAATACAACACAACGGAAGTAAACTCTATACAGTATTTAGAGCGAGTTCAAATTTACATAATATACAGCACTAACAGGTTAAGCTAGGAACCTACTAGATGAGTACAGTGACACAAACTCTATGCCTCTGTCGCTGACGTACTATCTCAGGATATAAACTGCAAACTGGGCGGTAAAAACCGAAAAGCTCAGGGAAAGACATAGAAAATAATAAAACTGTTAGAGTGAGTGGACGAAAATAAAGTTATACTTTTTTAACTAAAAACTATAAATAATATGCCTATCACTATAAATGTACATAAAAATGATGTGAGTCTAATAATATGATCATCCAGGTACTCTTGGGTACTATAAAATATGTGGAGGCTACGACTTGAGTCACCCGACCTCAAGTCCTAATACTTCCCAGGTTAAGTCCCTGGCCCTCCTGGGTGCTCTACAAATCATCGGGTCAGGTTCCTGGCCATCACAGAGCATTTCGGGGATTAGTCAAGATGCAGTACATCGATGTATCAGCTATACTCTACTGTATGTAAAACCAAATCATATGTGCCTCCAAATGCAAGTGCATAATCCTAAATGCATAAACTTAAACTTTATAACTGAAAAATGCATAACTGCAAATACATAACAGAAGACTCGCAAAACAACAATGAAAATAAAGGTCCACTCACAGTACACAGCTATCTCTGTGGTCCGACGGAAGTCCCCTCGCCAAAATCTTAATCACGATCTCCTGAATAAATAATATAATCATTAAATACTGGAATTCGATAAAACATGCGAAAATCAACTCAAAAACTATCCCGAAACTCCCCTGTCAATTTTGAATTTTCGCCTCGCCGGAGCCCCTCTGTGGACGGCGGCGTGTGATTCTCACGCGCCTCTAATGCAAACTACTCCGATGGGAGCTTTTTAACCCTCATTGGTAAGATTTCAATGTGGCTGTTTGGCCGAAAATCGGCCCAAAAAACCACGGCCTGAAAATCGTTGGAAAATGATTCCAGTCGATTTTGACGCCATCGTCGCTCCTTGGTCCCCAAACCCATAGAGGTTCAACTCCTGGGGTGAAACCCAATCGATTCCACCCCTCGCCATTGCCAGAGAGTGGCCGGAGCACTATTGTCAGTTTAACCCGAAAATCGACGTGTAAACTGAACCAAAATCATCGTAAAAACCCACAATACATACATGAATCGAAAGATGGAAGTAAGATCTTCAAAACCATACCAAGAACGCCGGCAACGGTGGCATTTTACTGCGAGTTTGAATTCAAATTGGGTAACGAAACGGGTCTCTCCTGTAAACATGTCGACCGGAATTTTCTATTTTTCTTATTTTTCTAATTTAATTTCAAACAATTAGTCAATTTATATCCTTAAGCAACTGATCAGATCAACGACTGATGTTTGATCTTATCAAAATCAAACGGTCCAGATCAAACTGACTTAATGAAAATACCTATGAATATTGTCCTCATGCGGACTTCAAAAAATAATATAAAATAGCTCTCCTAACCGAAAAATTCCTCGAAAATTCCTACGAGTTCAAAATAAAATACTCTATGACTTTCGTGAAGAAAATAAAGTCTAACTCTCGCTTGGTGAAAAAGTCATTAACAAACCACATGATACGATTTATTCGCGATAAATCTAATTCGTGCCGATTGGTGCGTAATTTTTGGTTCGGGTTGTTACAATCTACCTCCGTAATAAAAAAAATTCCCTCGAAATTTACATACCTACTAATCGAAGAGATAGGGGTACTACTCTCGCATCTGCTGCTCCGGTTCCCAAGTGGCCTCCTCAACTTCATGGATTCTCTACAAGACCTTCACAAGTTGAATGGTCTTGTGACGTAGTTCCTGTACTCTCTGATCAAGAATCTTGACTTGATCTTCCACATAAGTGAAATCCTCCCATATAAGGAGCTAATAAGGTGTAAGAACATACGATGGATCAGAAATATACTTCCGCAACATAGACACATAGAACATATCATGCACCCTGGCCAATTCAGAAGGCGGTGCCAACATATATGCCACTGCACCCCCTCGTCCAATAATCTTATATGGACCAATATAACGTGGGCGGAGTTCGCAACGTTTCTCAAAATACACCACACCTTTCTAAGGAGATAATTTCAAAAATACCCAATCACTAACCTCAAACTTGAGGTCTTTTCTTCTTACGTTTGCATAACTCTTTTCTTGGTCTTGTACAGCTTTCAATCTGTCTCGAATAATTTGAATATCTTCAGTGGTGTCTTTTACTATGTCAGGATCAATAAGCCACATTTCCCCTACTTCACTCTAACACAATGGAGTTCGACATTGTTTCCCATATAAAGCTTTATATAGAGCCATCCCGATGCTGGCATGATAACTGTTGTTGTAAGCAAATTCTATCAGATGAAGCTATTGATCTCAATTTCCATTGAATTACAGAATATAGGACCGCAACATATCCTCCAAAGTCTGAATAGTTCTCTCCGATTGGCCATTAGTCTGAGGGTGGAAGACTGTAATAAAATGTAATCTGGTCCCCAATGCCTTGTGCAAAGCTCACCAAAACTCTGATGTGAACTGAGTATCCTGATTATAAACTATAGACACAGGCACTCCATGCAACCTCACAATCTCCGCCATATATAACTTTGCTAATTTGCTCACAGAGAGTTTTCCTGGAAGAGATAAGAAATGAGATGATTTTGTAAGCCGATCAATAATTACCCAAATGCCAGTATTACGATTGGATGTACGAGGTAGTTGATATACAAAGTCCATGGTAGTATGCTCCTACTTCCAAACCAGAATCTCTAATGGTTACAATCTTCCAGTAGGTTTCTGCCCCTCTGCCTTCACCTATTGACAAATAAGGCACTTTCTCACATACATCGTTATTTCTCTTTTTATGTTACGCCACCAGTAGTAAGTTTTAAGTGTCCGAAATATTTTCGTACTGCCCGGATGTATGACATAGGCTGAACAATGAGCTTCATCAAGTATTTCCTTCTTCAGCTCATCATTCCTAGGAACACACAGTCTTCCTTTAAACATTAAAGTACCATCATTCCTTAGTCGAAACTCTGTTGGTTCGCCATTCTGAATCATATTCTTTTTACTCAACAGAAAAGAATCCGCATCCTGGGTCTCTCGCATTTGGTCAAACAACATTGGTCGGACTTGAAAACTGGTGAACAATACTCCATCATCTCTCCATTCTAGTTCTGCTCCCGTAGCTCCCAACTTAGCTAACAATGATACTCTTGCGACACGTACATGAAATAGAGAGGCTCCATATTACCTGCTAAGAGCATCAACCACAACATTGGCTTTTCTTGGATGATACTTGAAAGTAAAATCATAATCATTAATTAATTCCATCCATCTCCGTTGCCTCATGTTCAGGTCTGGTTGAGTATGTAGATAAGTAAGACTCTTATGATCAGTGTAAATCTTATACTGTGCTCCATATAAGTAGTGCCTCCAACTCTTCAATGCCAACACAATGGCAGCAAGCTCAAGATCATGTGTGGGATAATTAACTTTGTGGGGGTTCAGTTGTCTGGAACCATATACAATGACCTTGCCATGCTGCATCAAAACACAGCCTAGGCCTAATTTCGAAGCATCACTAAAATAACATATTCCCCACTTTTGTTGGGCAATGTCAACATTGGTGTCGTGGTCAATTTTTCCTTCAACATCAGATAACTCTCTTGATAGACATCAGACCACTAAATTTTGACCCCTTTCTTAGTCAATCAAGTAAGCGGAGTCGCAATCTGCGAAAAGTCTTCTACAAAATGGTGATAATAACCTACAAAACGGTGATAATAACTTCTTATCTCAGTTACATTAGTAGGTCAGCTCCAATTCAACACTGCTTCAATTTTATCTGGATCAACACTAACTCCCTCAGCTAAAATCACATGACCCAGAAATTTAACATTATCCAGCCAAAATTCACACTTGCTAAACATTGCACACAACTGAGAATTTCGCAAAGTTTGCAAATTAGCATGTAGATGTTTTCGGTGTTGCTTCACATCCTTGGAATATATTAGGATGTCATCGATAAATACAATGACACACTTATCTAAGTATTGCCTAAAAACTCAATTCATGAGGTCTATAAAAGTGGTCAGGGCATTTGTCAAGCCAAAAGGCAAAATAAAAAACTCATAATGCCCATAATACCTATAGCGTGATCGAAAGACTGTTTTAGAAACATCTGATCCTGATCTGAGATGAATCTTCGAGAAAACTTTAGCTCTTTTGAGCTAATCAAACAAATTATCAATCCGCAGTAAAGGATACTTATTCTTCACCGTGACTTGATTCAATTTTCGATAGTCAATGCACAACCTCATTGAACCATCCCTTCTTCCTCACGAATAACACGGGAGAATAAAACCCTTATCGATCAACTCCTGCAGTTGAACCTGCAACTCCTTCAACTCTGCTGGGGCCATTTGATATGTTTCCTGAGAAATAGGACCCGTACCTGAAAGTAATTCAATGATGAAATCAATCTCTCTGATTGGAGGCAAACTAGGTAAGTCCTCTGGAAATAAATCCGGATACTCACAAACCACTGGAATATCCTCGATACTCAACGCATAGACTTTTGTATTGATCACATGTGCCATGTATGCCTCATAGCCTTTCTTTAACATCTTCTCTGTTTTTACCGCCAAAATTAAACAAAGTGGAGAAGTATTCCTTTCGCCGCGAAATACGATTTGTGGCTTTCCTAGACTTTTAAAGACTACCTCATTTTATGACAATAAAAGACTGCCCAATGAGCGTCTAAGAAGTTCATCCTTAGAATTACATCAAAATCTACAATGTTTAACAACATCAATTCTGTAGCTAACCCATAACCTCCTATGAATATCTTACAGTCCTTATACACTCATCCAACACTCATAACCACACCGAATGGTTATAACACTCGCCACATTCTAAGAAGTTGAGAGGCAGGTATAGTGGCCAAAGATGTCAATCTATACGACATAACCAAAAATATATAACGTACCGATGATAACCTCTAGAGAAACTCTTCCCTCTCGTAGGGTCATGGAATGCACTCGAGCCTGCTCAGCTGGTCGTCCAAGCTTATTGCAATTATGTTGATTTGCTTGCTCTGTGCACTATGTTGGCTGAACTTCAGAAATGGTCCCCTGATCTCCACCTAAACTCTAGGCGGCTGAACCATCAAAAGTGCCTCTCTGTGGACACTCCCTAGCAACGTGACCCTCCTGGCCACAAATAAAACAACATCTGAGACCCTGCAGACACTGACCTAAATGGCGTCTGTTATAGATATTGCACAATGGAAACTCTCTCAGTGCAACTAATGTGTTATATGGACGTTAAGGGTAACTAAATCCACTAGAACTCCCACTCGATTGTTGCCTCTGAGGTCGATTCCTCCTCTATCTCTGGCTCTTAATTAGACCAGACGTGCCAGTAAGAAATCTATAAGGTCCACTGCTAGAAGAGGAGGATTAGCCCAATCTACATGAACCGTACTCAATCTCTTTGAAGGACCCTGGCTAGGTGCACCTTCCTCGAAGATGCGAGACTGAAACTACAACTGTCTCTCCCTTTCCACATCCTCATCTTTGATTGCTGCACTAAAAAACTCATCGAAATTATCCCGAGGCATAGCCGTCAATGTCCTCTTAATGTCCAAATTTAGACCCAACTCAACCTTCCTGCATTTAGATTCCTCACTCGTCACCATATCACTCGCAAATTGAGATAAATGAGTAAATTTATCTCGATACTCAAGCATTGACATACTGTCTTGCCTCAGGTTGGTAAACTCTTCATATTTCCACTGCTGGGTACTCTGGTTGAAGTATCAGCGCATAAACAATCCTCTAAATGTAGGTCATGGGGTGTCAACATGAACCTTCTCAATACTTGCCCACCAGAATAAACATGTGACTCAAATAAACCAACAGATGCTAGAGTCCTCATCTCTTGAGTAAAGTGAAGTCATTCACATACTCGCTCCAACTAGACTATCCATGCCTCACATGTTTCAGGATTTGTGGAACCCGAAAAATTGATTGTTCCAGCTGTTCTTGCCTTTGCTACAGGATCAAAATGCTCATCTAAGTGTAAAACTCGCATAAGTAAGTCTTGCGTTTGCTGATCCTCATCATGATCCTCAACCCTATTAACCCGGGCTCCACGTCTAGGAGGCATCTCTTATGAATGAGAAAACATATTAGTCAACAAAACACAAAGGATACAGTCATGAAACCTTAAACATTTAAAAATACATAACATTGTGATCATTGATAGGGACCCTCCGGTCGGTCGGGCCATCGCTCTGGAAGTGTTGTACATGCTCAAAGTTAATAGAACTTATAACATAATGCTCTGATACCAACTGAAAGAACCCGATCCCGATTTAATTGCTTAAACCATAATTAAGCCATAAGGACAACAGAATCTACAAAAAGTTTGCCAGGGTTTCCATTGAAACTCAAGAAACCCAAAATCCTGCAAAGAAAACAAACTTCTAAAATGTCCACAAACACAAACTGTGGGCACCAAATCCTATCCGGATTTCTCAACTCAAACAAACACTGAATCCAATAGAAATATAAACTATTTACAGAAGGTGATAAGAAATCTGAAGACTGAAAGGGAAAATACAACACAACGAAAGTAAACTCTATAAGGTATTCAGAGCGACTTCTAATTTACATAATACACAGGACTAACAAGTTACGCTAGGAACCTACTAGATGAGTACAGTGATAAGAACTCTATACCTCTATCATTGACGTGCTATCTCAAGATATAAATTACAAACGAGGTGGAGGAAATCGAAAAGCCTAGGGAAAGGCATATAAAATAATAAAATTGTTAGAGTGAGTGGAAAAAATGAAGTTTAACTTTAAAATAAAAACTATAATTATTATTCCTCTCACTATAAATGTATATAAAAATGATGCGAGTCTAATAGTATGATCATCTAGGTACTCATGGGTACTATAAAATATGTGAATACTATGACTTGTGTCGCCTGACCTCAAGTCCTAATATTGTCCAGGTTAGGTCCCTGGCCCTCCTAGGTGCTTTATAAACCCTCAGGTCAAGTCCCTAGCCCTCCTAGAGAGTCTCGGGGATAAGCCAAGAAGCAGTGCATCGATGCATCAACTGTACTATGCTCTATGTAAAACAAAATCATATGTGCCTCCAAATGCAAATGCATAATTGTAAACTGTATAACTGAAAAATGCATAACTGAAGACTTGCAAAACAACAATGAAAATAAAGTGTACAATCACAGTACACAGCTATCTCCGTGGTCCGACGGAAGTCCATTCACCAAAATCTCGATCACGGTCTCCTGAATAAATAACATAATAATTTAATACTTAAATTCGATAAAATGTGCAAAAATCAACTCAACAACTATCCCGAAAACTCCCTGGTAAATTTTAGATTTTGACCTCGCTGGAGCCTCACCGCGGACGGTGGCGCGTGAGTCACACGTGCCTCCAGTGCAAACTACTCTGATGAGAGCGTTTGACCCCTCGTTGGAAAGATCTTAACGAGGCTAACAACTTTCCTCTCTAGCCCAAAACCCAAATCCCTGCTGTTTGTCAGGAAATTGGACCAAAATCCCGCGGCCCGAAAATGTTTCAGGTAAATTTCAACGCCGTCGTCGCTCCTCGGTCACCAAACCCATAGGGGTTCGAATCCTGGGGTGAAACCCAACTGATTTCACCCCTTGCTGTCGCCGGAGAGTGGCTGGAGGACCACCGTCGGTTTAACCCGAAAATCGACGGGTAAACTGAAGTGGTTCGATCCCAAAATCATCTTAAAAACCTACAATACATACATGAATGAAAAGAGGGAAGTAAGAGCTTCAAAACCATACATAGAACGCCAGCAACCGTGGGTTTTTCCGGCGGGTTCAAATTCGAATCGGGTCACGAAATGGTCTCTCCTGTAAGCGGGTCGACCAAAATTTTCTATTTTTCTGAATTTTCTTATTTAATTTCAAAAAATTCCTCAATTTATATCCTTAAGCACACTGCCAAGAAATACTTTAACTAACAAAAAAATTTCGTCGGCCTGTTAGACATTTTTCGTCGGCTATCTTGTTGTCGTAAAAGGTCGTCGGCCATAGTTTAGCTGACGACGAAAATGGAGGTCATCGGTAAAGTCGTCGGCATAAAGTTTAAACGTTAGCCGATGACATTTTAGACTTTTTTCGTCGACCAAACCTTTCCCGGTGGTCAAAATGGTTTACCCAGACTGGATTATAGCCGACGACTAGGAAAGACTGTCACCGTCTATAGCAATACCTTTGTTGGCTATAGTATGTAACTTGTCGGCTAAAGTATGAAACTGATCGGGTAATGTGAGGACTTTAGACGACGACTTTGGGTATTGTCGTTGGCTTATGTTGCTGATTTCTAAAGAACAAAAAAACTACAGATTCTGAATTTTTATTCCCAGAACCTGCAATTCCACAATAACCAACCACACATAAAATGAAAACAAAACATATATTCACCAACAAACACAAATTAATAATGAAACTGAAGCGTATGATACATCCTACTTGTCCCAGAAAACATATAAAATAAGGGTTATCTAAATCTATATTATGGAAAATAGAAGCATTACTACCATGTTGTATCGGATCCTCCTGCTGATATGGAGCATCGAAAGGGAGCTGGATAGATGCAAATAGAGGTGGGGCAGGGGACCTGGACTCTATGCGCCTGAAGTTGTGTAGACCACGTTTGAAACCAGGAAGCCATTCGAGCCTGCTCCTCGGCCAAAGCATGGGTCTAAGCCTCCTACTCCCTTCTTGCCTGCTCCATCTATCTCTGAGTCTCTTCCATCTGTCTTTGATGCTTCATTGCCTGCCTCTAAAGTTTCTCCTGTAGCTTAGCAGCCTTGGAAGATGCCGATGAAAGGACCCAACCCCGATTTAGCTTCCTAAATCGGAATCAAACCCCTTCGAAAACACGAACCAACAAATTTTTTTTTCGAAAATTGGGCAGAGTTTCATTACTAGCGTGGAATTACCATTACCTGCACGCGGAAAACACACTTCATCTTATGCCACAAAAAGCAAACCGTGGGCACCAATCCCATCCGGATTTTCTCAATATATCAACATTAAAGTAAAACAATAAATATATATATACTTTACTGAAATCCGGGTAAAATCGTATAACATATTCAATAGGAAACTCAGAGCGACTTCTAATACATAATCATATACGCATACCACAGTAGGTAGAACAATAAACCTACTGGATGAAACAAAGTAGCTCGAGTACTATGCCTCCGACCACGACGTGCGACACCAGAGCCTGAACTGCAAACTGGGCACGGAAACCGAAAAGCCCAGGGGGAAGACAATAAACACGTTAGAGTGAGTGGACGAAAATAAATGTCTTTCACCAGTTGATATATATATATATATAAAATAACATATGCGAGTCCAGGTAAATAAAATAACATAGTACACGAGGTAAAACTCATACTCCTCCAGTGTACTGAGCATGCAAGTAAAAATCCCACGGGGTCACTCATGGACACACACCGTGCTAGTACAGTCAGAATCACGGGATCCCAGACCCACACGTGATTCTAGCCAGAAATGGCCTCGGATCCGGGGATACGCCCCTCACCGGTCTGGTTGGGGAAACGCCCCTCCAGGCGGCCCTCCGTCGGGGATCAGCCGACGAGGCAAGGTGTATCGATACAACAACGTAACTGAGACTGTACTCTGTGTAAACCAAATCATAAACATTTCGATGCAAATGCATGAAACAACATATAAATGTATGTATACTCGTATACGTATATTCGTATAAGTATAACCGTATAACCGTAAAACACATGCTCATATTAAACATATTCTCGTATGAAATCTCATGCTCGTAAAACCATAATCATGCTGCATGCTCAAGTTCATAAATCATATAAAAGACTCGCAAACAATCCGTGAAAAGAAATTGTCCACTCACAGACTGGCGTAACGCGAATCGCGTTAACTCGTGATCCGGCGGAAGGTCCCTCGCCAAAACAACGATCACGAACCCCTGAATATTCAAAAAGTCCATTATTCAAGTTCATAATCCGACAATACAAGACAAATCACGAGAAACCACCGTCCTCGAAAACACGAAATCCGAATACGACGAATCGTCGAAAATCCATATATAACACCTCAATACCTCGCTTAACTTTCGGACGCTCAATTCGAAAAACGAACCTCTCCACTGCGATCGGGGCGCGATTTCGAGTGAAATGACATGCAATTCGTCGAAAACTACTCCGGGCGAAAAATCGCCGCCGCCGCCGCTGCCTCCGGCCACCGGAAAATCCAATCTGCCCAGAAAAATACATGGCATACATGGTTTTGAAGATCTCGACGATTCCAACAACTTTCCAGTTATAAGTTAAGGCCAATTTTGACCGGAAAACCTCCAAAAATCAACTCAAAGTTCCAAACCTTTACCGGAATTTCAATTCAACGAATCTCTCTCCTCCGGCCACGGCAACCCTCAAGACCACTTGGAAAAGCTTCCTTAGCTCAAGGCTAACAAAACCCCTCAAGGTAGAGCCACCAACTCCGCCTCCACGTCGTCATCCGAATCGAACAAAACTCGCCGGAAAATCCATAACTTTGCCGATTCGATTCTCTCTCCTCCGACCACCCCACGGGACGATCCACCTACCAATCCGAAGAGGAGCTCGAGCCCAACAAATCTCGTGAAGAAGTCGTGCCCAAATATGGCCGGAATCGGCCTCAATTTCGGCGAACCATTTCGGCCTCCAAACGGGTTATTCTTGACCCGTGGGTCAACGTGGGTCAACCCAGCTTCCCCAATATGGCAGGTTTCCCAAACAGGAAACCTCTATTTATAGGCCTTTCCCGATTAGGAAACTTCGTGTTTATCCATTCCGACGAACTTTAAACCCTCGTAACTCTCTCGTCGTAACTCCGATTTCGATAATTCTCGTGGCCACAAACTCGTCTCGACATGATCTTCAATTATCATCCAAAGTCAAACACATCGGCCAAACGGATAAAAAGTCAACCCTTCAACCAAACACATATTTAATCGACTAAATAACCAACAATCGGAAATAATCACAACTTAATCTTCGTAACTCAGAAAAATGCTCCGAAAGTTCCCACAAACTCGAAATTAAATTCTGAACAACTTCCGTGAAGAAGCCGAAACCAAATTCTCGTTCGGTAATTTAGTCGCTAAGTAGCTCGCCATATTAATCCGTTTCCGTCGAAACTTCAAATATCCATAACTAATTCCTCGGTCGTCCAAATAACGATCCAGAACTGCCCACGAACTCATAATCACACGTACAACGACTCTTGAGAAGAGACCCAGCTCCAATTCTCAGCCAATAATTTAGTCGTTAACGGGCTTGGCGATTCTAATAACTGTCGGACAACTCTGCGACTACGCACAAACTCATCGATCAAGCTGATCATACTGCTGATTCTGGTCCGGGTCGTCACAAATCCACCCCCCTTAGAAAAATTTCGACCTCGAAATTTCCGAGTCTGCCAACTACAAGTAGGAGCACTGCCTCTGCATACCGCTCAACTTACCAACGGCAATCTCAACTGAACTACTCTGGTAATCGTCTCCACAATAGGAGATAACTCCGTGCTGGAATCCCTGTATCCTCAAATCACAAATCTGAACTGGCTCACACAATCGCCAAGTGTTCATACATAAAGAACTAATAGGGTACACAACACGTAACAAATCTGAAACACAGTTCCGCCACACGGAACACAACACACACACAAAGGCCAACACTATAGGCGATGCCGAACCATACGGCATAACACAAACTCGCCTATGACCACATACAAGTCAAAACCACATGGCAAATCACAACTCAGTTCACACACATCAACATAACTCACACACTCATCTCAACAAAACTCAAACATCGGACTCGGGCAATTAACAACCCCATTTCCGCTAATCTGACAGTCTGTGATAGCACATTCCACTAAATCAGAATCAAACATCCACCCAAACTCAAACCAAACTCACTCCAACACAATGGAGTACAACAACATCCCTCAAAACGACATCACGCAATGTCAATATCACAGTGGTCAACAAACTGGTACTGTAAGCAATCTCGAACAACTGAAACTGCTGGTCCCGAATCCTTTGGAACTGCAATACCGAGGTCCACAACAAGCCCTCCAAGGTCTGAATAGTCCTCAAAGATCGCCCGCCAATCCGAGGATAAAAACTGGTACTAAATTGTAATCTGGTCCCCAATGCTCGCTGCAACTCTCGCCAACACTCTATCGTAGCTGATTGCTTCGACCAGCAAACTGGGACACAGGTACACCACGTAAATGACCAATCTCCGTCAAACACAGCTATGCCAGTCTGCCACTGAAATCGTCTCCGAAAGTACAAGGGAACATACTAAATTCATCAAATGGTCCACAAAAGTCTGACAACTGGTATCACAACCAAAGTGCATACAAACACACACAAACACAGCAAAAATCGCCACGTCTAACCGGAATCTCAAATGGCTGACACATCTCGGCAAATCTCTGCCTCCTAGCCATCGCCAGTCGACAAAAGTGGCATCTGTACACACAAGCTGCTACATTGCTCTTCCATGTTGCGCTACGAGTAGTAAACTCGAAGTATCTGATACATCTCCGCATCACTAGCGCCAAACGCGCGCAAAATCACGAGCCTCAACACCATCATACTCGAACTCAGCTCTCGTAGCCCACACTCGGCTAACACGGAGACTCGAGCCACACATACACACATGCAATACTAAAGCGCCTAACTCTCGACTGAATGCACCAACAACAACATCATCCCAAACGGATGGTCAAAGTACAACCTCTAGCCTTTCCCGAACAAGCTCAAAGGTGCAGCCATAGTCGTTAGTCGACTCCATCCATCGACACTGCTTCAAGCCCAAATCTGGCCGAAAATGCAAGTGGATGAAACCCAAGAGATCAGTGTACGTCCTACACTGCGCTGCACGCCATAGTAGTAGTATCTCGAACTCCTCAATGCTACCATAAGGATGGCTACACCTAAACCACATATAGGATACGTAGCCACATAAGGTTTCCACTGCCTGGAATAATGAGCCACCGCTCTGCTGCACATCATTAAAACATAACCAAAAACCAAATCTCGATGCAACGCCATAACCCACGAACTCATCGCAGTCATCAGGTAGGGTCAAAACCGAAGCAACGGTCAACCACCCTGCATGAGTCAGTAACTCTCCTCGCGTGCATCAAACCACTTGAACTTGACACCTTCTCCGTCAAGCCGGAAAGTGAAGTGGCAATCCAGGAAAATCCTGTACAAGCCGTCGGTAATAGCCTGCCAAACCCAAGAGACCCCTGATCTCTGGCACAATGGTAGGGCAACCCCAAATCAACACGGCTTCAATCTGGTCAGGATCCACATCACTCACTCGGATCGCATCATACAGCTCAAAATCTTCATGCTAATCAGCCAAAACTCACACTGGCTGAACTTCGCAAACAGCTGATCATCTCGCAAAGTCCGCAAAATCGCTCGCAATTGCATCAGGTACTGGTCCACACTTCTGGAGTACATCAGGAAGTTGCCGACGAACATGGTCGCAACTCGTCCAGAAACCGTCTGAACACCTGGTCCATCAAGTCCACACGACCTACGGGGCATTGGTCAACCAAACAGCGTGACCAAAAGCTCCTGATGCCCGTACCATGATCCGAAAGTCGTCCTAGCCACAACTGACTCATCAAACCTCAATTGATGGTATCCGAACCCATAATCAATCTTCAACAAGACTGAAGCTCTCGCAAGCTGATCAAACCACTCGTCGAAGCGGAGGATACTCGCACTCCTCTGAAGCAAATCAGGCTTCTGGCAGTCAACGTACCACCACGTCTAACCATCCATCCTCCGTACACACAATGCAAAAGCACACCATGCAAACATGCGGGATCACATGAAATCCCCTTCAGCAACTCCTGGAGTCGAAACTATAGCTCCATTAGCTCCGCTGGCTCCAAATGACAAGATGTCGGTAAAATGAATCCAACGCCTGGTACAAGCTCAATGGTGTAATCAGTTTCCCGAACTGGAGGAACACCTGGTAACTCCTCCGAAACACACCTGGAAACTCAGGAACCACCTCAACGTGACCAATGTCAGACACAGCAACCACAGCATCCACAACATGAGCTAAGCAAACCACACAACTCATCTTCACAAACCGCTCGACCATCACCAAGAAACAGAATCTCGGGAAATCTGGTCGTCGAACATAACCTCCTCCTCGAGGCTCTCGAACATCGCCAAATGCGTCAACTGTAAGTCCATACTCACAAGCACACCAAAACCACAATGTCCAGCTATCACAGATCCACGGCTAACACATAACCTCCAACAAGGATCTCACAACCTCCGGATGGATGCAACACCCTCCAAGACCTCAGAAGTGGAGATGCAGGTACAATTGCCATGGATATCAAGCAATAGTAACCTCGGAGAAAAGTCTGTCCTCAAACAAGGTCATGGCACGAACTCCAACATGCCCAACTAGTCGCCCACGTCATATGCGACTTGCTGAAGGATTCGTCAAAAGGGTACATTGATCAGAATTCAGGAACAACATGAGGATCTCCTCGTAAACTCTGAGCTGCTAAACCGCTAACACAGCTAGTTGAGGGCGCTCCCTCGCAATGTGACCCTCCTGGCTACCACAATGACAACTGAAAGTGCTCCACGAACACACGTCACCGCAACACCTGCTGCGTGAGAGGATCACTAATGATTGCCCAAACTCATGCCACAGGAGCAAATCCGCTACACTGTGATCTCCGCCATTGTCAAACGGATTCTCTGCTTGATCTGATGACCCTCAACATAATCGAAAAGGCCACAACCTGATGAGGTCACTGCTCCCGAAGTGCCTGAATTCAACCTCATCACATATCTCGACTAAGTCCACTTTCCTCAAACCATCACATCGAAAACCGCATACACCTTTCCTTCTCAATAGCCTCGCCACTGAGTGCAACACACTAAGCTCCTCACGGATAACTCGAGGCATAACAATCAGACTCTCTCTCTGATGCTCAGGTTCAAACTCATCTCGAACCTCATGCACTGCTTCCTCTGAAGCCACATAACACGTGCAAACAGGGACAAACATGTGGACAATGCATCTCTGCCTCAAGTGGGTAAACACTCCACATAACACTTGCTGAGTAGCCTGATAAAACCATTACCGTAAATTCAACATCCTGAATGTAGGCCATGGAGTCACAACCGGAACTCACACAATATCAGCCCACCAAACACAATGATCAGAATCAGGCAAACATCACTGCCACAATTCTCAGCTCTGAGGCAACATATAGACGCTCATACACACACAACCAGGCAAACCGTGCCACACAATTCTCTGAACTCTGAATACTCACCCAAACCCGCAGTTCACTGGCAAATCGCGCGTCGATTGATCCTCAATAGGATCCACAACCGAAACGACACGGAAAGCACGTCAGGAGGCATCCTAATGAATACAATACCGTTCACAACAAGTGGAACGTAATCATGGAACTTCAAATATTTGAAAGCATACAACACCCGGAATTTGATGATTATCCGCCGGCCGGTCGGGTCACCATTCCAGACATGCTGTACATTCTCAAATACCCTTAGTAAACACGACTACAGAAGTCTACAGAACCTATAACCTAATGCTCTGATACCAAGCTGAAAGGACCCAACCCCGATTTAACTTCCTAAATCGGAATCAAACCCCTTCGAAAACACGAACCAACAAATTTTTTTTTCGAAAATTGGGCAGAGTTTCGTTACTAGCGTGGAATTACCATTACCTGCACGCGGAAAATACACTTCATCCTATGCCACAAAAAGCAAACCGTGGGCACCAATCCCATCCGAATTTTCTCAATATATCAACAGTAAAGTAAAACAATAAATATATATATACTTTACTGAAATCCGGGTAAAATCGTATAACATATTCAATAGGAAACTCAGAGCGACTTCTAATACATAATCATATACGCATACCACAGTAGGTAGAACAATAAACCTACTGGATGAAACAAAGTAGCTCGAGTACTATGCCTCCGACCACGACGTGCGACACCAGAGCCTGAACTGCAAACTGGGCACGGAAACCGAAAAGCCCAGGGGGAAGACAATAAACACGTTAGAGTGAGTGGACGAAAATAAATGTCTTTCACCAGTTGATATATATATATATAAAATAACATATGCGAGTCCAGGTAAATAAAATAACATAGTACACGAGGTAAAACTCATACTCCTCCAGTGTACTGAGCATGCAAGTAAAAATCCCACGGGGTCACTCATGGACACACACCGTGATAGTACAGTCAGAATCACGGGATCCCAGACCCACACGTGATTCTAGCCAGAAATGGCCTCGGATCCGGGGAGACGCCCCTCACCGGTCTGGTTGGGGAAACGCCCCTCCAGGCGGCCCTCCGTCGGGGATCAGCCGACGAGGCAAGGTGTATCGATACAACAACGTAACTGAGACTGTACTCTGTGTAAACCAAATCATAAACATTTCGATGCAAATGCATGAAACAACATATAAATGTATGTATACTCGTATACGTATATTCGTATAAGTATAACCGTATAACCGTAAAACACATGCTCATATTAAACATATTCTCGTATGAAATCTCATGCTCGTAAAACCATAATCATGCTGCATGCTCAAGTTCATAAATCATATAAAAGACTCGCAAACAATCCGTGAAAAGAAATTGTCCACTCACAGACTGGCGTAACGCGAATCGCGTTAACTCGTGATCCGGCGGAAGGTCCCTCGCCAAAACAACGATCACGAACCCCTGAATATTCACAAAGTCCATTATTCAAGTTCATAATCCGACAATACAAGACAAATCACGAGAAACCACCGTCCTCGAAAACACGAAATCCGAATACGACGAATCGTCGAAAATCCATATATAACACCTCAATACCTCGCTTAACTTTCGGACGCTCAATTCGAAAAACGAACCTCTCCACTGCGATCGGGGCGCGATTTTGAGTGAAATGACATGCAATTCGTCGAAAAATACTCCGGGCGAAAAATCGCCGCCGTCGCCGCTGCCTCCGGCCACCGGAAAATCCAATCTGCCCAGAAAAATACATGGCATACATGGTTTTGAAGATCTCGACGATTCCAACAACTTTCCAGTTATAAGTTAAGGCCAATTTTGACCGGAAAACCTCCAAAAATCAACTCAAAGTTCCAAACCTTTACCGGAATTTCAATTCAACGGATCTCTCTCCTCCGGTCACGGAAACCCTCAAGACCACTTGGAAAAGCTTCCTTAGTTCAAGGCTAACAAAACCCCTCAAGGTAGAGCCACCAACTCGGCCTCCACGCCGTCATCCGAATCGAACAAAACTCGCCGGAAAATCCATAACTTTGCCGATTCGATTCTCTCTCCTCCGACCACCCCACGGGACGATCCACCTACCAATCCGAAGAGGAGCTCGAGCCCAACAAATCTCGTGAAGAAGTCGTGCCCAAATATGGCCGGAATCGGCCTCAATTTCGGCGAACCATTTCGGCCTCCAAACGGGTTATTCTTGACCCGTGGGTCAACGTGGGTCAACCCAGCTTCCCCAATATGGCAGGTTTCCCAAACAGAAAACCTCTATTTATAGGCCTTTCCCGATTAGGAAACTTCGTGTTTATCCATTCCGACGAACTTTAAACCCTCGTAACTCTCTCGTCGTAACTCCGATTTCGTTAATTATCTTGGCCACAAACTCGTCTCGACATGATCTTCAATTATCATCCAAAGTCAAACACATCGGCCAAACGGATAAAAAGTCAACCCTTCAACCAAACACATATTTAATCGACTAAATAACCAACAATCGGAAATAATCACAACTTAATCTTCGTAACTCAGAAAAATGCTCCGAAAGTTCCCACAAAATCAAAATTTAATTCTGAACAACTTCCGTGAAGAAGCCGAAACCAAATTCTCGTCCGGTAATTTAGTCGCTAAGTAGCTCGCCATATTAATCCGTT
This sequence comes from Geum urbanum, assembly GCA_946800695.1. Taxonomy (NCBI): domain Eukaryota; kingdom Viridiplantae; phylum Streptophyta; class Magnoliopsida; order Rosales; family Rosaceae; genus Geum; species Geum urbanum. Next base: position 21,335,680 of record OX327002.1, read on the forward strand.
TCCGTCGAAACTTCAAATATCCATAACTAATTCCTCGGTCGTCCAAATAACGATCCGGAACTGCCCACGAACTCATAATCACACGTACAACGACTCTCGAGAAGAGACCCAGCTCCAATTCTCGGCCAATAATTTAGTCGTTAACGGGCTTGGCGATTCAAATAACTGTCGGACAACTCTGCGACTACGCACAAACTCATCGATCAAGCTGATCATACTGCTGATTCTGGTCCGGGTCGTCACAGCCGACTTGCGTGAGAAATCAGGAATGTTCTTCAAGACCCCATTGCTTTGTTGGCCTTGACTCCTGCAGTAGTAATTGTTCCCTCATGGTGGGAAAACGCTAACCATGATCCTCGCCCCTACCGTTACATCAGATTGATCAATCAGAGAGATGGCATGGGGGAGGTCCTCATCTTGCATCTCAGGCCATTGCTCCCTCGCAATCTGAGTCAACACCTCCTGATCAGTCCCTTCCTTCACTCTTTCCTAATTGACAAGGAAAATAAAATAACATATTAGTAAACATATATATAAAAAAAAAGTTAGAGAAAATACATATACAAGAAATTATGTTAATTAAGTTATAAGGGCATAAGACTTACAATATCTTCGGGAGACTGAGGTTATGCTTTCTCGTACGTATACACGTACGGGTTGATTTCAAGGTGTTGGATAGCTAGCCTCTTCTATATAACTTGCAAAGAGTCTAGAACCGGCACGATGGTTACTCATGTTTTTTCCCTGGTTCTCCACATTTATTTTAGAAATGACCTTATTGGATAAACATATATTAAAAAAATATTAGGAAACTAATTTCACCAAATGTGATACAATTAAACAAAACTATGATGTTGCATACGTCAAATTCTGGGTTATTGAAGTGGACTTAAAGCCACTTCCACTCGTACTCCATATACATAAACTCTATAGGGGTACCCGAACGCTGGTTGCCGTGCTTCTGCTAGTGCTTACGGAGCTCATTTTTTAGCTCCTTGTACCTATATATGCAAAACAAATGTTAGAAAGTGACAATACATGATCAACAAAATATAACTCAATATAGCCAATATTACTCCCACCACCTTTTTCCTTGCACTTCATTTGCCCATGCCATGTGCATTTAAGCTGCTCCGAAACATTGAACCACACCTGCAATGTTCCCATTTATAGTAATAAATATATATATATATATTATATATATATTAGGACATAATTAATAAGGGTAGACATACATAATGAATATCTAACTAACTCACCGATATAGCATTGTTCACTATGTCCTTCATACACTATGGCACGGAGGATCACTCTCCCCACAGAATAGGGACTCTGTCCCGTATGATACTTCCTAATTGGCTGGAGTACTTCCGCGTATTATCCCCCAACTTCACTGATCCACCCGGTTTCTATGACCACTGGCCCGCTGGTCTAGATAAGACTGTCAAGACCCTTGTCAGTGATGAGGCCTCTAGTTTTTTTTGTTGCCTCCGGCGTCTGTCACATAAGACAAAGTAAAAAGATTAAAACATAAGGCTCCAATTTAATATAATAATTATTAATAAGTTATAAATTAAATAACCAAGGTATTTAATATTTACCCAATTCTGACGTCGATACATTTGTTACTCTTGCACTATAAAGAGGTATATCAAACGACACATAGACGTATGCTTGTTGCAGGGTAATGTAACTGAGCTGTCCTGGAATAGGCACTCCCCGTTGATCGATAGTAGATATGGCAGGTACGCTCGGGGGCATGAAGAGGTGAGGCGACGACATTTGTACCCCCGATGATGAGCTACCGGAAGCATCAGTCGGAGAGGTACAATGAGCTGGAGATGGAGAGGGAGAAGGCGTTTGCCGGTTAATGAGAAGCACACGGGCATTCGAAGGAGCGAGACCCTTATAGCCGGCCGGTGAGGGCATGATGGAGCCGTCTTCATTGAAGAGCTTCCGCGTGATATGTGGTCAGTGGGGGCGGAACGCTACATCTTGTTGCGCCATCTAATCTAGTAGTTGTTGACGTTAAGAGTTCATAGGGTCGACAAATGTGCCCTGAGGGTTGTTGATGATAGAGGCGGACCCGAAACTGTCGGCGCTAGACCGTTGTCCCTTGAATCCCTTCTTCCCTTTGCCAAAGAAATTCATGAAGCATACAATAAAAAGAATTTCACCAACAATTCAACATCACTTTATTCACCAACAATTCAACAGAAAATTAACATATATAAAGTCATCCCCATCAAATTCAACACACCAAAAATTAATCGACAATTCACCATCACTTCAAAATCACCTAAAATTAATAGACATCCCCATCTAAAATTCATGACAATCCAATTCAGCATATATAAACCCATAAATCACTCAAATTTCCAATTAACATATATAAACCAATAACTCTACACAAAATTTCACCCAAAAAATTATTCATAATCAAAAATTATAAAAATTCAACATCATATATTCACAAAAATTCAACTATCCCAAAAATTCAACATCAACATCAACAATTACAATTACAAAATTCAACATCGTATAACCTAAATCCTAAATTAAAAAAAAAAACCCAACAATTGGAAATCACAACCTAATCTGAAATTTCCAACAATAATCAAAACACACACATATATGAAATTTCACCTATTCACAATCATGCAATTTCACCGAATCATTACCATATTCACAATAGCAATCAATCCAAAAATACATATAATCTACAACACATAAACAATAAACATTACAAAAAATCATATAAAAATTACCAAAACAAGCTCGAATTTGGTTGCCTTGGGAGGCCATTTTGCAGTCCCTAAATGATATGAAATGAGGAGTTGGAAGATCTAAACCTTGGCTTTGAATCAAGGGAACCATGATCCACTATTTTAGGCTTTGTAAGGCTAAAGTCCAAAATAAGTGACATCATATGGTCCATCTTCTTCCTTTTTTTCTTTAAATCAGATTGGCATGCATAATTTGGTGGATTGAGACTCCATTCGGCTTGACTTCAAGTGTTTGGGCCAGCAAGGGTGGTCCGGCCGGCTGTGGTGAATTCCAGTGGGTTTCAGGCAACTTTCGGCGACTTTCGGTGAAGCTATTTTTTCATTTTTTTTTAAAAAAATGCTCAAAGTTCTCTCATAACTTCAGAAATGTACTCAGCTTCTCCAAAAATTGATCAATTACCATTTTTAAGAGCTTTTCCGTGCCAACTCCCAATTTTCTAGCATAAAAAGAAAACGTTATAAGAATGATGCTTTATTCATAAAAGACAAGAAATAAACATGAAGTTAAGGACATAATTTGCACATAATTCTGGACCTAACAACCTCTACCGCAACCTAGGCGAGATATACCTAGAACCAATGAAGTAGAAGGTTCTCAGGCCCCTCTGGCTCCTCAATCTGTGGCAACAAGTCTATTTCCCCCACTTTCGCCATCTGGAGATAGCTTCATGGAAGACAAGTTGCTAAGTCACACCCTCGTTATCGCTGGTGACTAAGAATGTCGTAGAAATGATCGTCTAGCAGCGGTTCCGTCTTGACTTGACTATTGGTTTTTGGCTCTCTCCTCATCAAATGACCACAATGGGGAACAGTATTACCCAGGGTATCTCGTCTGAAGATCTTTGGGTAGCCGAGGCCACAGTGATCAATTTTGAGTTGTACAGCCCTAACCACTTTGAACGCCAGCTAGGGATGACCCAAGGGCTGCCGTTTTTGCTTTTCACCTCGAAGAACAAGTATACCTCCTGGAGGTTCTCAATGAAGTTGTCAGATGCTAATGATTCCAATACAGCGAACGTAAACAACTTAGTGCTTCAACTAATTGATTGCAGGGCAACCATTCAAGATGGTCGGACTGTCTGTGACTCCTACACCACTGAACCCTACTACCAATGGCTAGAGCACCGCTTCAAGTCATTATTCGAAGGCTCTCCTAAAGACGCTTTCGGAAAAATCTTCCAGGAATTCTCCAGCTATTTCAACATTGCAGTAAAAAGGACCAATATCTGGAAAGCCCCCATGACAACACCTACTGCACAACAGAAGAAGAGAGAAGCCGCTACTGCGAAGGTAAGACATATTACTACAAACTAATTTCTCTTTGTTGTTCAAGACAAGAACCTAAATTCTGTCTTGACTAGGTACTTAAGATAACGCTAGATGCAACAGATGTGGGCACTGGCCCTTCGGGTGTCCAAAAAACACCTCCCGCCCGAGAAAGCAGAAGGAAATAATGGAGCATGGGCCCACCGTGAACTGGGTAGGGAGAGAAGAAGAAGAGGAAGAAGCAGAAAATGCCAAGTTGGTAAGTACCCTTCTTGCTCCCATGGTGTTTGAAGCATTACTACAAAGCTTTAGAGTGCTCATCCTCCTCTTTCTCATCCCTATAGATGCGTTTGAGAAAACCCCATACTCTAGCTACTTCAAAGGATGAAGACCACATAACAATTGGTTCCTTGAAACGCTAGAGGACCAAAGAAGGGACATGCACCTTCTTTTGATGAATTGGAGTCAGTGAGGACTGAGCCTCTACCAACACCAACTTTCTCATCCGCAACGGAGACAGTTCTGGAAGCTCCCAACTCCTAAGGTGAAACTATTGAGTTAAAGAGACCCTGTCTTGCAACCATTCCAGGAAATTCACGCAATCCTTTGTCTAATAACTTTTAGGAACAGGTTCCCACCACTGATGCCACTGTCTCGGAGTCATCCAATCTGGGTGATAACTTCGTCAAGGAAGAGACTTGAGGCTGAGGTATTTAGTGAAGTTATGAACTCATCGAAGAGTTTTGTGGTAGTAAACAAGCCATTTTCTGCTTATAAGGTAAATCTTGAAATGCCTTTCTCATTTTGTCTACTTCCTTCTGCTCAACCTTACTTAATATTGTAATGTTGCCCCAGAGATCAACGCTCCCAATGATGGGGTCCCGAGATCATTAGCTCCAACCTTCCCTGCCTCAGCCAACAATCAAGCATCTGAGTGTAAGGATATGCCTTCTGAGCCTATCCTAGTAAGTCCTTGCTACTGGACTTTATGCTTAACCATTCAGTTCGCATCCAGACTTACTGCTAAAACCCGACTTCTTACCACAGGATGAAGAACCTTCTTCAAGTGATGGTTGTGCTCAGACTATGGAAATCCTTGAAAGATTGGTCACTGCAATGTCCAATGTTGCCCCTGCCTTAGCTCGCCCTAGATCCTGCAACCTCATATATGCCTTTTTCGCCACTACTGATCCGTCTCAAGTACAGACTGTCAAAGCTCTCTTGCAAGAGCTCAAGGACATCGACCTAGAATAACCTTATATTCTCGAGACAGCTCTGAATCATATCGAGACTATCCAGGCGACGACCGATTTTTCCATCCTCGATACCCTGAATTCATTAAAATCCAAGCTTTACGAGCTTGTTGAAGTTCGTCAGCGAAAAGAGATAATTGGACTACGGCAGAGAGAGGACCAGTATGAACGGCTGGACAAACAACGAAAGTCGAATACCTGTGAAGATGATCTCAAGGCGTTCATCAAAACTGTCTTAGACCATAATGATGCCATTTCCAGAAAAGAAGTAGAACTCGCTCAACTGCAGGCAACACTGGCAGAGATGAAAGCTCAGTTCCAAGAGCAGCGAGAAGTGGCTTTTGAGATTATGCAAGTGAGCGCAAGTTGTGTAGACTCCCTCAATCGAGCTAAGACTAAAGAAGAACAATCCAAGTGGGAAAGCGCTAAAGCATGGCCCAAGTGTGAGCACACCAAGATCGAGATCAAGAGAATAAGCAAACTACTCTAGAATATGTTTCGTCAGTATTATTGGGCCCCCATGATGGGCCCTTATATTTTAAATAGATCAATAGCGTTTAATATATTTTTGGTTAAATCTACTTCAATTGCTTTCTTTGGGAAGAAATCTACTTCATGGCGCAATAACGCCAAGCGCGCTTCTGCCTTAAAATTACTCTCAATGCTCTTCCTTGATTAGCGCTAGATTAAATGCCCAATCTCGTAAATGAATAAGTATGGCTTAATTGTGGCATAACTACTGGCACACTCGTATTTACTTCGTTAAATGCGTTCAATGCCTTGAGACCTAATGCTACGGCCCACATGAAGACTATTCACCTTTGGTTGTATATAAATTCCCCCTCTAATGGAGAGGTAAGGCACCTAAAACACAACCATACAACTTCCTCCACTCTGGCCCATTTCACTCATTTCCTTATTCACACCTTCAAAGCCAATCCCCCTTACTACGAGAACAACCTCTTTCCCTCTAAGTACTAAGACTTAGGCTTAAACCTGGCCTAAGTAGTTATACTTAGGCTTAAGTGTTTCCATTTGTTCTTCACTGTAGAGTTCTTGAAATTTGTCTCGGCCTAGTGGAGGGTACTGGCAAATTTTTTTGGAAGCGCCCATAGTCTTCCATTTGTTCCCTATGCAGGGGATGTTAATGGCCTAATGGTCTTGGGGGTGCCGACGCTAGGAGGTCTCTTCTTGCTGTAGTGTAACACGCCTCTAGGTTTAGAATGCTTCAAACACTCTGGCTTCACCAAGTGGATGACGGGTTCATCAAATGATGGATGCTTACGCTTTATCCGTTGAAGACCTCACCACACCAGCCACTGAACTGGCTTTGTGTCTTCTGCCATAACCTGGCTTTGGAGCATTCTCTATGCTCTCGAGCCAGCGATAATCTGGCTCAGGAGAGGTGTCTCCTTTATTTTTGTCTAGTTCATGTGCATGGTATCAGAGTTTAAGGCCGCAAAGCTTCTTTTGAATAAAACTTTCTTGTTTTTGTATTTGCTTTCCACTTTACAATCTTGAAAATTACTCTGTCTACCCTTAGCTGACATACACGAATAATGAACAATTAGAAACCACTACTTGGAAAAAAATTCAAAAATTGTGCAAGAATTGTTTTAACCAAAAATTTGTAATACATTCATTTTGGCCACACATATTGGCCATTATAGTATTGGTTACCCCCCCCCCCCCCCCCCCAGTTTGCTAGGTGAGGAAGAAAACAAGCCACTAGTGTAGTCTGTTATACGAACATAGTAAAACTAAGTCTCTTGATCTAGGGGATCATCATACTCCTACATAGGCTCGATATACTTCTTGAGGAAAGGTCGTTGATGAGGTTTCTGTGAGCTATACAGTCTTTGTCGCGAAGCCGGAAAGCCCCTTTACCTAAGATCTTGTCAATGACATAGCCCGCCCACCCCCCCCCCCCCCCCCCCAAGTTTGCTAGGTGAGGAAGAAAACAAGCCACTAGTGTAGGCTGTTATACGAACATAGTAAAACTAAGCCTCTTGATCTAGGGGATCTTCATACTCCTACATAGGCTCGATATACTTCTTTAGGAAAGGTCATTGATGAGGTTTCTGTGAGTTGTACAGTCTTTGTCGTGAAGCTGGAAAGCCCCTTTACCTAAGATCTTGTCACTTGTCAATGACATAGGGCCCCTCCCACTTTGCTGCCTATTTGCCAAGACCGTCCTTCTTTCCTCCAATGGGTAACACTGTCTTCCATACTAACTCTCCCTCTGCATAGCTCTTTCCACAAGTACGGTTGTCATATAGTCGAGAAACTCGCTGCTTTTCAGCAAGCAGGTTATTAAAGGCTTCTTACCTGTGCTCTCCTAAGTCTTCATGCTCTTGACACATAACCTGAATGTAATCATCGTTACCAATAAGATTATACTAGTCCATGACTCACAGAGATTCAACATTTATCTCTAAGAGAAAAACAACGTCGTGTCCAAACATAAGAGCATAAGGTGCGGTAGCGGTGAGATTTTGTTTGAACCTTCGGTATGCCCATAGTGTACTATAAAGCTTCTCATGCCACAACCTTGGATTGCCAGCGAGCATTCTCTTCTGGATGTGAAAGATAAGCTTGTTGCTAGCTTTTACTTGTCCATTTTACTGGGCATTGTAGAAAGAAGAATGAAGAAACCAGATGTCGAAGCTTGAATCATCTCTTCAACCTCCCTTGACATGAATGTTGCCTCCTGTCTAAGACAAAGCACTTTAGATTCCTATAGGTATTGCCTAATCGTCGTTGTTAAAGCCACTTTTATCGACCCACTTGGTGAAGAAGTATATGGCCACGATAATGAACTTGTGATTCATGGAAGAGTGGGGATGAATCATACTAATCAAGTCCAAAGCCCAGCCACGAGCTGGCCAAGGCTTGATAATAGGCTTCATTAGACTGTTAAGAATGGTGAATTGGACCATGAGTATGGCAATCTTCACAGCTTTTTGCAAAAGAGATGCAATCCTTTAAGATAGTTGGTAAATAGTAGACATGCCTTCAAACCAACCATCGCATCTTTGGTCCTATTTGATAAGCTCCACATACCCCAAGGTGGACTTCTTGCATCAACCGCTTGGCATCTTTGCCATAGATACATAAAAGGAAATTGCCATTCTCACCATGTCTGAGCAACTCATTGTTCCATAGCATATAGTTGAGAGCGAGGAAACAAGTCCTTTTATCTGTGGCAATGTTAGGATCCTTGAGATATGGAATCAAGGGATGTTTCCAATCCACGTCGATATGATCCAGAGCTGCCATAAACCACTCATATTTCTCTTTCTTACGAAACATAAATGATGGCAGAGTGTGCCGTTCAACCTTTAAAATCCTAGGGATATGCTCCACTGTGACTTCGGTGAACAAATCCAGCATTTCCCCTGCTTACTTGGCATATGGTTCTAAGATAGCCTAGTTTTACACTTGCCTTTCAGTTGTCTAATGATGAGCTGGGAATCACAAAAGATGTGTACGTCTAAGACCTCCATATCCAAGAGAAGTTCTAAGCCGATGATGAGAGTCTCATAATCCCTTGATTATTGGTGCAGTGGAAGTCTAACCGGAAGGAATAAGCAAAGTTGTTGCCTTCTGGGCTGCCCATAGTAATCTCAGCACTAGCGAGAGAACTAGTACTTAAGCTGTCGAAATATAGTTTCCAGGGTTGTAACACGATTTGAGCTAGCTCTAACTCTCTGAACTCGGGTACTTCCACTATAGGGTGATAAGTGAGAAAGTCGGCCACTGCCTAGCCTTTTACTGCCTTTTGTGGCATGTACTGCAGTGAGAATTTTGACAAGTCCAAAACCCACTTACCAATCCATCCTCTAAGTATAGGGAGAGATAACATGTACCTTACTAAGTCAGTTTGTGCAATAATACAAATTGTGAAGGATAACATGTAGTGCCTCAGTTTGCAACCTATAAATAAAGAGTAAGACACCGCTTCTCCATTGGAGAATACCTGGTCTTACAATCTGTTAAGGTGTGACGGAGATAAAAGATTGCTCTCTGCACGTTAGTGTCATCATCCTGAGCTAACAAGCTGCCTATAGACTTTTTCGTTACAGATTGCTTGAGGGGTATTCCAAGATTGGTGGGTTAGTAAGATATTGCTTAATGGTGCCGAAAACCTCTTGATGAATAGGCTCCCAGACAAACTCCTTTTGACCTTGAAGCTTGAGGATTGGAGAGAAAGACTGAGTTTTACCAGTGGCATTAATGATAAACCTTTGTAGAAAATTGACTTTCCCTAAAAGGCGTTAAAGTTCCTTTTTATTCCTTGGAGATGGTGCGTTGATCACGACCTCTTTCTTATCATTAGGAAATTTTGTCCCCCGCTGATGAATTAGGAAACCAGGAAGTCTCTTGCTTGCACACCGAAGACACACTTAAGAGGATTCATCTTCAGTTAGCATATTCTCATCTTTTAGAACACATGGCGGAGGTCTAGCACATGATCAGCTTTCACTTTGGACTTAACCACCATGTCATCAATGAACTTCCATGATTTTGCCTAGGAGGTCATGAAAGATGAAGTGCATGGCCCTCTTATAAGTATCTTCCGTGTTTTTTTAATCTAAATGGCACATCCACATACTCAAAACCCCCAGCAAACCCTGGACATCTGAAGGCTGCCTTGTGTGTATCTTCTTCAGCGACATGGAGTTAATGGTACCCTACCGTACCGTTCATGAAAGATAACATCTGACGATGTGCGACTGAATCAACGAGTAGATCAACCACTGGCATTAGATACATATCTTTTGGAGTCACATTGTGAAAGGACCCAACCCCGATTTAGCTCCCTAAACCGGAATCGAACCCCTTCGAAAATACGAACCAACAAAAAATTTTCAAAATTTCGGCAGAGTTTCGTTATTAACGTGGAATTGCATAAACCTGCACGCGGAAAATACACTTCATCCTATGCCACAAAAAGCAAACCGTGGGAACCAATCCCATTCGGATTTCTCAACATCATAATATGAACAATAAACAGTAAACATACTGTACTATATATAGTATATTCGTGAAAATCCGTATAAACACGTATCAGAATGTATCAGAGCGACCTCTAGTGTAAATATATACAACATATATACATCAGTAGGCGAAACAAGAACCTACTGGAAAACACAGGTAGCTCAGATCACTAGCCTCCAAACCGCGACGTGAAACACCAAACCTGAACTGCAAACTGGGCACGGAAACCGAAAAGCCGAGGGGAAAGACATAAAACACGTTAGAGTGAGTGGACGAAAATAAATGCCTTTCACCAAGTAATATATGTTATAAAAACATATGCGAGTCGAAATATAAATAAATCATATAGTATACGAGGAGATGCTGACTCCAACTCGTAAACAGAGCATGCAAGGAAAATCTCACGGGGTCACTCGTGGACACATCCGTGCTAGTACAGTCGGAATCACGGAGTCCCTGACTTCCACGTGATCCATAGCCAGAAAGGCCTCGGTTCCGGGGTACTGCCCCTCGCCGGTCAGGTAGGGGTACTGCCTCTCCTGGTGGCCTACCATCGGGGATCAGCCGAGAGGCAAGTGTATCGATACAACAACGTAACTGAGACTGTACTCTGTGTAAATCAAATCATAAACAGTTAGATGTAAATGCATGAAACAATACATATAAATGCGTATACGTATTATAAACTGGTATAGGCAATATCGTATAACACATGCTCGTAATAAAAATAATCTCGTATGAAATCTCATGCTCGTAAAACCATAATCATACTGCATGCTCAAGTTCATAAAACGTATATAAAAGACTCGCAATCAATCCGTGAAAATAAATTGTCCACTCACAGACTTGCGTAACGCGCACTCGCGCTAAACTCTTGGTCCGGCGGAAGATCCCTCGCCTGAAGCACGATCACGATCCAGATCACGATCTCGATCTCCTGAATATTCACAAAACATAACTGATCAATAACATAGTCCACAACTCTGTACTGAACCACGGAAACCAACCGTTCCCGGAAATATGCAATGCAGTACAAAACGATAAACGAAATTCCCGAAATCCCCACTCGAAACCTCGACTGAAAATCGGCTAACCAAATCAACCCGAAAACCTCTGGACGATAATCATGGCGCGATTACGAGAAAAATGACATTAATTTCATCAAAATCTGAAAAATTCAACTCCTACGCCGTTGACCACCGTTGACCGCCGCCGCCGGCAGCGGCACGCCGTCAACGGCGAGATTCACCGGCGGAAAACTTCCAGATCACAAGGTCTCGACCATACGAACCACTTTCACAACTAACACGAAAGCCAATTCACACCGGAACTAGGCCAAACAACCTCAAACAAATTGGAATTCAAGCTTTCCGGTGACTAAACCGATAACCCTCAAAACCTTTTCAAATCCCAAAATCAAGCACATAGGGAGACTCTTCAAGGCAAGGGGAGTCTAACCCCCCTAACCACCACCATCATAGCTCGCCGGAAAATGGTCAACGAACATCGACAGAAACCCTGAAACCGACCCGATTCAGGTCCAACTAAAAACTCATCAATTCCCAACAAAACACACATCACTCAATTCGAAATCACATCGGGAAGCTATACATACCCTCGTCGAAGTCGTTGGTGGCGGGAAAATATGTCGTCGGATGGCAAAGCTCAAAGAGGAAACTTTCCTCTTCGGTCAACTGGTCAACTTTCCAAAAATAGTAAGTCAACGGTGGTCAATCCTCAAACAGTGATTTTACGACTATTCTCGACTATTCCTATATTTATACTCGCACCTCGGGTCAATCGACGGTCCGAAATGAATATACGAAATGATTCGGATAAACACGAAACAATCGGATAAACTCGTCCGAACCCGAAACTTCAAATAATCATAAAATATTCCTCGGTTATCAGAAAAATCTTCCGGAACCGCCCACGAGCTCGAAATCACGTACTCTACAACTTCCGTGAAGACACCCAACTCAAATTCTCAACAAAAAACATAGTCGCGAATAGAGTCGACGAACCACATATACGACGTAAAACCGCGACTAAACTCAATCTCGAGAATCGTGTTGAATACGCAACAGATTCTGGTTCGGGTCGTCACTAATCTACCCCCTTAAAGAAATTTCGACCTCGAAATTTACGTACCTGTCAAGTGAACAGATGAGGATACTGCTCTCGCATACGTTGCTCGGTCTCCCAAGTGGCCTCCTCAACTGAGTGGTTCTGCCACAAGACCTTCACCAGCGGAATCACACGGTGCCTCAACTCCTTCTCACGACAATCGAGAATCTACACTGGCTCCTCTACGTATGTCAAATCCTCCCTGATCGGCAACTGCTGTGGGGCTAACACATGTGAAGGATCTGAGATGTACTTCCGCAACATCGAAACATGGAAGACATCATGCACACGAGCCATCTCAGCTGGCAACTCAAGTCTGTATGCAATAGCTCCAACCCTCTCCGTAATCTCATACGGACCAATGTACCGTGGTCGAAGCTTGCCACGCTTCCCGAAACGCACAACTCCTCTCCACGGAGATAGTTTCAGGAAGACCCAATCACCAACCTCGAACTCTAAACTCTTCCTCCTCACATCCGCGTAACTCTTCTGCCGATCCTGGGCGATCTTCAATCGATCCCAGATAACCTGTATGTCCTCCATTGTGGTTTTCACCAAATCAGGACCAATGAGCCAACGCTCGCCTAACTCACTCCAACATAACGGAGTGCGACGCTGCTTCCCGTACAGGGCCTCGTACGGTGCCATCTCAATACTGGTCTGGTAGCTGTTGTTGTAGGCGAACTCAATCAGATGTAACTGCTAATCCCAGTTCCCGCGGAACTGCAATACACATGATCTCAGCATATCCTCAAGAGTCTGAATGGTCCACTCGGACTGTCCGTCAGTCTGAGGATGAAAAGTTGTACTAAATCGCAACCTCGTGCCCAAAGCTCGCTGTAACGCCTGCCAAAACTCAGATGTGAACTGACTATCTCGGTCAAAAACAATGGACACATGCACACCATGCAAGCGAACAATCTCCGATAAGTACAACTTGGCCAATTTGCCTACTGAAATCTTCCCTGGAAGTGCAAGAAAGTGTGCGGATTTCGTCAATCGGTCAACAATAACCCAAATGCCAGTGTTGCCCGCCGAAGTATGCGTCAACTGATAGACGAAATCCATCGTAATGTGTTCCCACTTCCAAACCGGAATCTCAAGTGGCTGTAGTTTCCCTGCAGGTTTCTGCCTCTCCGCCTTCACCTGCTGATAGATCAAACATCGACTCACGTACGCGGCAATCTCCCGCTTCATGTTACGCCACCAATAGTACGCTCGAAGTGTACAAAACATCTTCGTACCTCCGGGATGCATCGCATACGCTAAACTGTGGGCCTCATCCAGAATCTCCTTTTTCAAGTCCTCATCTCTGGGTACACATAACCTGCCTCTGAACAACAACGTACCGTCGTCGCTCAATCGGAACTCTGTAGGCACACCATTCCGTATCATGGTCTTCTTGCCCAACAGGTAAGAATCCGAATCCTGAGCTTCTCGTACCTGATCAACCAGTACGGGTCGAACCTGAAAACTGGCCAACAAAGCTCCCTCATTATCATATCTGAACACAGCACCCGTAGCTCGAAGCTCGGCTAACATCGATACTCTGGCCACACACATGTGAAACAACGAGGCTCCAGACTTCCGACTAAGTGCATCTGCTACAACATTGGCCTTCCCCGGATGGTACTCGAAAGTGCAATCGTAATCGTTGATAAACTCCATCCATCGGCGCTGCCTCATATTCAGATCCGGCTGTGTCCGCAAGTAGGTGAGACTCTTGTGATCAGTGTAAATCTTACACTGAGCACCATACAGGTAATGTCTCCAACTCTTCAACGCTAACACGATAGCGGCTAACTCCAAATCATGCGTCGGATAGTTGGACTCATGTGGTTTCAGCTGTCTGGAACCATATGCCACAACTCTACCATGCTGCATCAACACACAGCCAAGTCCCAACTTCAACGCATCACTGTACACAACAAACTCACCACTGTCGTCTGGCAATTTCAGAACCAGTGCGGTAGTCAATCTCTCCTTCAGGAGCAAATAACTCTCCTCGCACGCATCAGACCACTCAAACTTGACGCCCTTCTTCGTTAATCTGGTCAGGGGTGTAGCAATCTTGGAGAAATCCTGTACAAACCGTCGATAATAGCCTGCTAAACCCAAGAAACTCCCAATCTCCGGCACAGTAGTGGGTCTACTCCAGTTCAGTACGGCCTCGATCTTGTCATGATCAACACTGACTCCCTCAGCCGAAATCACGTGGCCCAGAAACTTCACGCTATCCAACCAGAACTCACACTTGCTAAACTTCACGAACAACTGATGGTCCCGCAAAGTCCGTAATACTACTCGCAAGTCCTTCTTGTGCTGCCCACACTCCTGGAATAGATCAGGATATCGTTAATGAATACAATCACGAACTTGTCCAGGAATAGTCGAAACACCCGATTCATTAAGTCCATGAAAGCTGCGGGGGCGTTGGTCAACCCAAACGGCATAACCAAAAACTCATAGTGCCCATACTGCCTCCTGAATGCTGTCCTGGCTACGTCAGAGTATCGGATCCTCAACTGGTGATATATGGATCGAAGGTCAATCTTCGAAAAGACTGATGCTCCCTTCAGCTGATCGAACAAGTCATCAATTCGCGGCAACTGATACTTGTTCCTCACTGTAACCTGATTCAGCTTCCGATAGTCGATGCACAAACGCATGGACCCGTCCTTCTTCCGCACAAACAACACTGGAGCACCCCATGGAGAAACACTCGGTCGAATGAATCCCGTCTCCAACAACTCCTGGAGCTGAATCTGTAACTCCTTCAACTCCGCAGGCGCCATCCGGTACGGTGTCTGGGAAATCGGTCCTGTACCCGGCAACAACTCAATAGTAAAATCAATCTCCCGCACAGAGGGTATACCAGGTAACTCCGCTGGAAACACATCCGGAAACTCAGACACAACCTCAATACTACCAAGATCCGGCACTGCAGCTGTAGTGTCCACAACGTGGGCTAAGTAAGCAACACAACCCTTCTTCATCAACCGATCCGCCCTCGTCGCGGAAATCAAACACAGTAGTGAAGTGTTCTTCTCACCACGGAACAATATCTCGGGTAACCCTGGTCGTCGAAACGTGACCTCCTTCATGTGGCAGTCAAACATGGCCCAGTGCGACTCCAAGAAGTCCATACCCAAGATCAGATCAAAATCCACAATATCAAGCAGTAACAGATCTGCGGCTAATCCATGGCCATCAATCAACACCTCACAATCTCTGTAAACCCAATCGATGCTCACAACCTCACCTGATGGATACAACAGTCTCCACAACCCCGGAAGTGGAGATGCAGGTACCGTAGCTAATGATGACAGTCTAAATGATATGAATGAATGTGTGGAACTTGGATCTAACAATGCAACTACTGGAATACCAAAGACATGTAACGTACCGATAACGACCTCCGGTGATGCTCTGCCCTCACGTAGAGTCATAGCATGAACCCTCGCCTGTCCGGCTGGTCGTCCTCGCTGGGGCTGTCCCTGCTGTCTACCCTGACCTGCATACTTTGCTGGTCGAGCTCCCGTAGTGGCACCTCGCTCAGCTCCGGAACTCTGAGCTGCCTGATCACCAGCACCAACCAACTGAGGACATGCCCTCGCATAGTGACCCACCTGGCCACAATGATAACAGTTGAGGGTACCTCGCTGACACGAACCAAGATGATACCTATTGCAAAAATTGCACAACGGATACTCCCGCGGTACAGCAAACGTGCCACTGGTACGCCGCGGATAACTAGAACCGCTGGAATCTGCACTAGCCTGTGGCCGCCGCGGTCGATCTCTCCTTCACCTCGGTCTCTGCCTCGGCACACCAACTGGTGAGCGGTAAGATCCACCACCTGAGGATGAGGCTGAACCAGAAGTATCAGAACTCTGCCTCTTCGAAGGCCCCTGACTCGGTCCACCTTCCTCAAATCGTCTCGGCTGGTACCTCTGCTGTCTCTCCTGCTCAATATCCTCGCCTCGGAGTGTAGCACTAACAAACTCATCAAAGTTGTTCCGAGGCATCGTAGTCAGTGTCGCCTTGATGTTCAGATTCAATCCCAGCTTAAACCTGCGACACTTGGCTTCCTCTGTAGCCACCATATCCCGCGTAAAACGAGACAAACGGGTAAACCGATCCCGATACTCAAGTACAGACAAACTGCCCTGCCTCAAGTTTGTAAAATCCTCGTACTTACGCTGATGGGTAGCCTGATTAAAATACCTCCGCATAAACAGATCACGGAACAATATCCACGGAGTATCAGCTGGAACTCTGTCGGTGCTAACCCACCAAAAGTATGCATCACCCTCAAGTAAACCAACTGCGGGTACTGTCATATGCTCAGGAGTAAACTGCAGACGCTCACAAACACGTTCAATCTGAACCAACCATGCCTCGCATATCTCTGGATCAACTAAACCCGAAAACACAGTAGCACCAGCAGTGCGAGCCTTGACCACAGGGTCAAAACGCTCTTCCAAACGCAGCACTCGCATCAGCAAGTCGCGCGTTCGGCGATCGTCATCAGGATCCTCGTCCCGATCAACACGGGGACCACATCGAGGATGCATCCTACTGATACAAGACAAGCATTAGGAACAAGCAGAAAGAACGTAATCATGAAACCGCAGATATTTGAGGACACACAACACCCGAAGTATTGATGAGTACCGCTGGCCAGTCGGGTCATCACTCCAGTCATGCTGTATCAACTCAAATACCCTAAGCGTCACAACTACAAGAGTCTACAGAATCTGACAACCTAATGCTCTGATACCAAGCTGAAAGGACCCAACCCCGATTTAGCTCCCTAAACCGGAATCGAACCCCTTCGAAAATACGAACCAACAAAAATTTTTCAAAATTTCGGCAGAGTTTCGTTACTAACGTGGAATTGCATAAACCTGCACGCGGAAAATACACTTCATCCTATGCCACAAAAAGCAAACCGTGGGCACCAATCCCATCCGGATTTCTCAACATCATAATATAAGAAATAACAGTAAACATACAGTACTATATATAGTATATCCGTGAAAATCCGTATAAACACGTATCAGAATGTATCAGAGCGACCTCTAGTGTAAATATATACAACATATATACGTCAGTAGGCGAAACAAGAACCTACTGGAAAACACAGTTAGCTCAGATCACTAGCCTCCAAACCGCGACGTGAAACACCAAACCTGAACTGCAAACTGGGCACGGAAACCGAAAAGCTGAGGGGAAAGACATAAAACACGTTAGAGTGAGTGGACGAAAATAAATGTCTTTCACCGAGTAATATATGTTATAAAAACATATGCGAGTCGAAATATAAATAAATCAAATAGTATACGAGGAGATGCTGACTCCAACTCGTAAACAGAGCATGCAAGGAAAATCTCACGGGGTCACTCGTGGACACATCCGTGCTAGTACTGTCGGAATCACGGAGTCCCTGACTTCCACGTGATCCATAGCCAGAAAGGCCTCGGTTCCGGGGTACTGCCCCTCGCTGGTCAGGTAGGGGTACTGCCTCTCCTGGTGGCCTACCATCGGGGATCAGCCGAGAGGCAAGTGTATCGATACAACAACGTAACTGAGACTGTACTCTGTGTACATCAAATCATAAATAGTTCGATGCAAATGCATGAAACAATACATATAAATGCGTATACGTATTATAAACTGGTATATGCAATATCGTATAACACATGCTCGTAATAAAAATAATCTCGTATGAAATATCATGCTCGTAAAACCATAATCATGCTACATGCTCAAGTTCATAAAACGTATATAAAAGACTCGCAATCAATCCGTGAAAATAAATTGTCCACTCACAGACTTGCGTAACGCGCACTCGCGCTAAACTCGTGGTCCGGCGGAAGATCCCTCGCGTGAAGCACGATCACGATCCAGATCATGATCTCGATCTCCTGAATATTCACAAAACATAACTGATCAATAACATAGTCCACAACTCTGTACTGAACCACGGAAACCAACCGTTCCCGGAAATATGCAATGCAGTACAAAACGATAAACGGAATTCCCGAAATCCCCACTCGAAACCTCGACTGAAAATCGGCTAACCAAATCAACCCGAAAACCTTTGGATGATAATCAGGGAGCGATTACGAGAAAAATGACATTAATTTCATCAAAATCTGAAAAAAGTCAACTCCTCCGCCGTTGACCACCGTTGACCGCCGCCGGCGGCGGCGGCGCGCCGTCAACGGCGAGATTCACCGGCGGAAAACTTCCAGATCACAAGGTCTCGACCATACGAACCACTTTCACAACTAACACGAAAGCCAATTCACATCGGAACTAGGCCAAACAACCTCAAACAAATCGGAATTCAAGCTTTTCGGTGACTAAACCGATAACCCTCAAAACCTTTTCAAATCCCAAAATCAAGCACATAGGGAGACTCTCCAAGGCAAGGGGAGTCTAACCCCCCTAACCACCACCGTCATAGCTCGCCGGAAAATGGCCAACGAACATCGACGGAAACCTTGAAACCGACCCGATTCGGGTCCAACTAAAAACTCATCAATTCCCAACAAAACACACATCACTCAATTCGAAATTACATGGGCAAGCTATACATTCCCTCGTCGAAGTTGTTGGTGGCTGGAAAATAGGTCGTCGGACGGCAAAGCTCAAAGAGGAATCTTTCCTCTTCGGTCAACTGGTCAACTTTCCAAAAATAGTAAGTCAACGGTGGTCAATCCTCAAACAGTGATTTTACGACTATTCTCGACTATTCCGATATTTATACTCGCGCCTCGGGTCAATCGACGGTCCGAAATGAATATACGAAATGATTCGGATAAACACGAAACAATCGGATAAACTCGTCGGTACCCAAAACTTCAAATAATCATAAAATATTCCTCGTTTATCGAAAAAATCTTCCGGAACCGCCCACGAGCTCGAAATCACGTACTGTACAACTTCCGTGAAGACACCCAACTCAAATTCTCAACCAAAAATATAGTCGCGAATAGAGTCGACCAACCACATATACGACGTAAAACCGCGACTAAACTCAATATCGAGAATCGTGCAGAATACGCAACAGATTCTGGTTCGGGTCGTCACACATTGTTGAGATCACTATAGTCTATGCAAACCCTCATTTTCCCATTCATTTTCTTGACTGTGACAATATTGGAAAGCCATTCATTATACTTGGCCACTCGGATGATGCCTAACTTCAGCATCTTCTCTACCTCTTCTTTTACTAATATTGTTGTCTCTGTGTTCATCCGTTGCGGTTCTTGCTTCATTGGCTTTTTGCCTTCCAAGGTTGGAAGTCTGTGGCACACTATGTCTGGTGACATACCTGACATGTCTTCATACATTTTGGCAAAGCAATCCTTTATTTCATCCAGAAAATGTTCTTTACCTCTTGTTTTACTAATATCGTTGTCTCTGTGTTCATCCGTTGTGGTTCTTGCTTCACTGGCTTTTTGCCTACCAAGATTGGAAGTCTATAGCACGCTAACTCTGGTGACACACCTGGCATGTCTTCATACATTTCGGCAAAGCAATCCTCGATCTCATGAAGAAAATCAATTAGCCTTTTTCATTCTGTAGGCTTAAGTAAAGTACTAATAGCCACTTCCATTGGCTCATCTGTGGTTCCCAAGTTGTTTTTCTCTATGGGATCTTTGACTTTAGGTGGTGTATCATCCAAAGTTGCCGAAGCTAGTTGGATAACCTCTTCCTCTTCTATTTCTTGCAGTAGATCATCATCGACACATTCCACCGCTGCAATAATGGGAAGGTGTTCGGATGCCTGTTTCTCCAAAAGATAAGTCTGCAATCGTTCACAAAGAGAAGCACAAACCTTGGCTTCCTTTTCTAGGGGAGGCCGCATCATTGAGTCTTGGTTTTGGGTAGCTTAAGGTAACAAGGTCGTGCCTTGTCCTCGCAGGCCTGCGCAATGCCCCATTGAGCTAGTTCAGAGGCTATTAGTCCAACATGTCGGCCCTTATTATCGATGCAGCACACCTCCAATGGTCTCAATGTTCCATTGTAGTAACCAGCATCCAACGCATTAGCGGATACAGAGTATGGCCTGAGATCAACATTCACAAGCTCAGCCTCCCTATTTCTATGTGCCAAATTAGCAACAGTTGGTGGAGAGAGGATGGCACACAATAACTCCTGTGTATCCAATCTCACCCCAAGATGGCATTGTAAGGTGCGGTGCACTCTTGAAAAAAGAATGTACGTGTTCTCACTGAAGGTCCAACCTAGGTCTTTAAGAAGAGAAAGCTTAAGGTCTTAGAAATTGTGTGATATCCCGTTCCTTTCATAAAATTAGAAGTATTTTGAGATATTTCAATATTGAGTTATTGTGGTCAATAAATAATATTGACCGACAATAAAAGTTAGAAGGTTTTTGGTTGAATTTTTAGTCTGTTGATTATGTTAGTTGACTTCGAATAGAAGTTATATTATTCGTCGAGACGAGCGAGTCAACATGTGGAGTGTCGAAAACAGAGTTACGATGAAGGAATTACGATTAACGGAAGTTTGAAAAAAACATTACCATGAATGGACGAGTATAAATAGAACTTTCTATTTTTGAAAAGTCAGAATTTTCATTTCGGGCCATGACATGTTGACTGACATTGACCGGGCTTTGGCAATGTAAATCGCCGCCGAGCATTGCTCTGGTGAGGCTTCATTGTCTGGGCACCATACCGGGCAATCTTTGTATCATTTTGATCATCTTGATGTCTTCTTTCATTACCCAATAATTTCTATCGCCGCTTTGGGCAGAGGAAGCTGGAATTTCACGAAGATGTACAGTGAAAACTTAGATTTTTGGGTCAATGATTTTCTGGCTGATTTGGTCGTGGATTGAAGTATGAGCCCTTGTGATGTGTGAATTTTATTGGGTTGAGAAATTAGATTATTACAAGTTGATATGGTGGAGATTGAGTGATCTCCGATGAGACCGATTCAGGTCGCCGCTGTAACTTGCGATCGGCGTCGTTTCAGGTGGCGAGATGATGGGGCTTTGATTCCACTCTCTCTCTCTTTTCTGACTTGAATTTGATCTGCCACGAGGCCAACGGTGGCTCGAAGCCAAAGTTATGCCGCCGATAAATTTTTTTCCGGTAAAAATTAGGATCTACGCCTTTCGGGGAATTTTTCGGGTAGTTGCTGGCCAAATTGGCAGTGGTCGCAGTTAAACAGAATGTTGGGTTGAGAAGATCTTTCATTTGGTTTGTTAACCTTCGCCACCGGCATTGGTCTCCGCTAGTGGCATTTGGGTGGCACACGCAGTCGTCTGTGGCGGCGCGTCTGATCGAAAATAAATTTTGGAATGTGTCAAGCTTTACATCATTAGGGTCATATAGTCATTGTGAGCGTATTTGTGAGGTTAATAATAAGTTTAGACTTCATTGTCCCAGTGGGTGGGTGGTGGTAACTAGTGTTGCTGCCAGTGGTGGTACGGACGATGGAGAATTAGGTGTGCCTTATATCGTTATGATCATATTATCGTATTGGGTTCATCAATAGAACTTTCTACTTGATTAAATTGAGTTTAATCCTAGTGGAGTAATTAGTAGAATTATCTTCATACTATCATTTTAACAATTTTCGACTAAGGTTGGGTCCTCACAAATGGTATCAAAGCGCAGTTCAACACTCGGACCAAGCTCTCGTTGCGTACTGTGTATTCAAAATTGTTTTGCATAATGTAAATGGATCATATTAGTTTTAAATCGTTAATTATATTTAAATTGAATATTGATTACTGATATATGTGATTTTTTTTGAACACTACTTGGGTACACTTGTGAATGTAGCTCTCCAATCGTCGTGAGAACGGAGTATTGATGTGGTTTACGGAGAGTCAGGGAAAAAGAAGGAAATCCAAGATATCGAATCAGAATAAATATTTTTCAACAAAATTAATGTATACATGTTGAATTTCGTGTTCCCTTATCGACATGTGTTAGATATTAGAATGATGATATCGCTACTATATATGTTACATGAACATACATTGTTTTGATTTCTTGATTTTTACGATTTTCACATTGTGAGTAAATGCTTAAATTGATGAGGTGCAGTTTGGGGCATTGCATTTATGCAGAAATCATTATGATTCTCTTATTTCTGTGTTGTTCGAATTCATTACTCGATTTTCGCATTTCGCAAAAATGTTTCTCGATTTTCACATTTCACGGAAATGTTGTCTTCATTGATTTCCGCATCACGCGAAAGTATCCTGATTTCCACATTGCGCAGAGGCATCCTGATTTCCACATCGCGTGGAGATGTCTTGATTTCCGTATCATGTGAAAGTATGATTTCTTGATTTTTGCATTGAGCATGAGTATGATTTTTCGATTTGCGCTTCGTGCATAATATTATCATTCGCTTTCCATATTATGTGAAAATGTTCACGATGTAGAGTTGATTCATATACCTTCATTTTCTCATTGCTCCAAAATGTTCTTTATATTCACTTGATGCATATAGATTTTGATTCTTGCTTCATGCTACATTGATTTTTAATGTTTGATTTTCGCTTTAAGTGGAAATGACTTTTTGATCTCCATATCGTGTAGAGATTTCTCAGACTCTTTGACGTGAAGAATTATCTTTGATTTTCATTTCGCGCGGAAATGATCTCGATCACCACTTTGTACAGAGTTGTTTTTGATTTGTGCTTCACACGGATATGATTCCTTGAATTCCACATTTGAGCATTTTGATATCTATATTTCTTGGATTTTTTTTATTTTGATATTTTCTGGAAGTATATTTGATCTTCACATCGTACAAAGGGAGTATTGAGTACTGCTTGGTGTGGTTGTGATTACCCATGCAGATTACCGATTAGTTCGATTTATGATTATTCGATGACTGTTTAGTGCAGTAGTGATTACCCGTTGACTATTGGGCGGATTATAGATTGATTCGGTTTGAGATTTCCCATTGACGGATTACTCGTGGACCATTTTGGACGGATTACCGATTAGATTGGTTTGTGATTACCTGATGATTACTTGGTACAGTAGTGATTACTTGTAGACCATTTAGGGTGTATTACCGATTTGTTTGGTTTGTGATACTTATTTTTTTCTGTTTGTGATTGCTGCTGAGGGCGGAGATTGTTATTGAGATGTGTCCCACCGCCTTGCTTGGAGGCGGGTGGAAGATACTGCTGCTGAGTGCAGAGCATGTTGTCGCTTGGTGTAAGTACTGTTGTGGTAGTTTGATCCTATCACCTTGGGCAACCTATTGAGAGAGGGTCCCGTTGGTCGGGTATCTATCGACGCGGCATGAAGTGCTGTTTGCTTGGTGCAGAGTATAACTGGCAAGTGCAGTGCTGCACGAGTTACGAATATTGTGTCCCATCACCTACCAGGGGGCGGATGAAGAGTATTATCGCTGGGTGCGGGGTACTTCGCTTTGTTTGTATTATTACTGTGTGCAGAGATTATTACCCGGTGATTACCTCTTACTACTTCACGCGAAGTTAATGCTGTGTGCGAATGTGATTACCCTATTACTGCTATGTGCAGATGTGATTACCGATTGTCGTTACGTGCAGATGTTGGATTTGACAATGGTTATTACCCAATTGTTGCTTCATGCATATGGTTATTACCCGATTATTGCTTCGTTCTCATGGTTATTACCGGATTACCGCTTCGTGCTGAGGTTACTTGTTGCGATGTGTTTACTCACTTCAGCTTCGTACGATGTGATTCCTGAGTCTTGTCATGGGCAGAGTTATTTTTACCTATCATCGACTATAGCACGATTCTTGATCATTGCAATTTGCCAGTTCGATATGTTTCGTACTTGATGTTCTTGTAATTCCTTGATTTGGAGTTCTATTCCATCTTGTGCAAGGGTCACTTGAGAGTGACAACACCCAACGATTATAGTCCTATCCGGTATCATTATTGATTTGCGTTATGATCAACGTGAAGTCCGATTACTATTTTGTTCTTACTATTCTTGCGAGATTATTCAGTTACTCGCAGCTATACGAATTATTGACGATATAACATCAGAGATCATGCAATATTCTGATGCTTGATTGATCGCAGTTTCGTGAATTCTGTCGAGCTTCAGGTATATTTACTATCGCTTACGGATTATTCCGTGCGATTTGCTCTTGACCAATTCCATCATTCCCACACTTTGGTCGAATAATGCCTGGACGTCTAACAACGCTAACGTCGTGTCTTAGTCAAGACCAAGCTTGCCATCATCTATCAATGTCTAGATTGCATCCTTGAGTTTGATATAATCCTTTGTGGAATGGTTCCACATGCCATGGAATTTGCAATATTTTTTCCCTTTAAATTGCTCAGCACTCGAAAAGGGTCCAAAGTCGGTCTTCACCATTCTTTTGTCAATTAGGTTATCCAAGATCTCATGGGCAAGATTAAAGTCATAGGTGTAAGTCTCGAATTCTTGTTTAGCAAAGGCCACTATTGACAACTTGATTGGCCCTTTGCTCGCCTGCAGCTTCTTCGACTTTACCACATTTTGAGTGATATGCTCTATTGCATGGACTTCATCTTCCTCTAAATCAATATTCCTCGCTGTAGCCATATAAAGATGGACCGATGCGACTGACATATTTCGCTCAGCAGTATAAGAGGCTTTCGGGGTATATGTACCATTTTCGCATTACGCCTATTGTTCTTCTCTTGAAAGGAAATTTATGCCCTGAACACAGCGTTGATCAAGTCATTCAAGGATGCAAATTTGGTTCCTTCGATCTTGCTGCGCATGCAATCTTCTAATCCCTTTATGGCAATATCCATGATCTCTTTCATAGTGAGGGAAAGTCTTGCTTTTGGCATAGTCTTATGGGAACCAGTCCAAGTAGGCCACTGGTGATTCTGAAGGGTGTTGATACATCCAACATAGTGTCGAGACCTTTACTTATGAGTCAAGAGCCCCAAAGTGATCAGCGAATAACCTTTTCATTGTTGGCCAATCCAGAACTGACCCAACGAGCGTTGAACCCTGAAGGGTGCTGATACATCTGACATAGTGTTGAGACCTTTACCTTTGGGTCAAGAGCCGTAAAGTGATCAGTGAATAACCTCTCCATTTTTGGCCAATCCTGAATTGACCCAACGAGGGTTGAACCCGAGAGAGATGATCCAAATACTATAAGCTTGAGCCGGTCATCTTCTCCCCAAGGTCCACGTTGAAGCTTGAAACGGGTCATGTGGGTAGCGAAACTTTTAGTCTCATTGCCGCTGAAAACTGTAAAGCTGATTGGTTTATACCTCTTTGGCCATGCGAACTCTTCTTGCGGGAAAGGATCAGCATATCTTCCCCGAGTTTTTAGTGCATCAGGGATTCTCTGCTCAATGAGCGCCTTCATCCTCTTCACCACACCTGCTGGAGGTTTGTTATTAAACTAGACACTCCCTCTAGTCAAGTTGGTAACTGACCTTGTTAACTCCTTGAAACCCTTGTTCATCTGCTTGCTGAGATTATTTGCGCAAACTTGTTTCCAATGTTAACTGCTAGCTGGTCTTTGCCCAAAGTGAAGTCGTCTAGATGTTTCTTTTCAAGAACCTGCTTAGCACGATTTTTCTCAAGACCTTGCCTCATGGCCATTATCTTGTCGGCTAACCTGTCAACCATCTTATCTAATTCAGAGAGCTGTGACACGATGCTACCCAAATGTTCATCGATATGCTGGTCTCGCTGAACAACGTACTCTCTATAATGAGAAAAATCAAACTCCTTGACTTCATATGTTGTTCTTGGTATGAAAGTCATCAGTGGTGTTTGTATTGCCCCGAACCTTTCCTGTACTTGAGCGTCTGATAACCCGCGATAGTGCACTGAGTTATGCTATCGGAAAGCTAATGTTGGGTGCTTTTTGAAACCAAGACGCACCTTCTTGTAATGGTCCTCTATCATTGCAGCGAGACACAAAATTCGATTCCACTGGGCGTGCCAAAATGTTTGACTCCTCCCAGAAATTTAAGTAGTGCAAACAACCTCTTTTACTATGTGCTAGGCGTGCCACTGCTAAGGGCAGAAAGTCAATGACTAGTTGAGCTGCAGAACATGCTTCTACACAAACGACTGAAACGAGGAGAGCAACAATCTTACTTAATGAGTTGTTTTTTCCTTGGTCTAGGACTTATGTTCGTGTCAAAGTCATAAAAAATTGATACTTTACACACCCTGTCTGGTGTAAAGCAGAGCACTCTTCAATCAGGTGTTAAGAACACAGGTATAATGACTTCGTAAACCTCCCGAATCTTCACACCCTTTCTGGTGAAGCTTCCTTCGATCGTTATCGTGTGATAAGAGAAAACTTCCAAATAGTCACGCTTTGTCTGGTGAGAGTTCGTAATTCGCCGTTATTGGCTTCTCTTAAGTAGAGCTTGTTTTCTGAGAGAAAATTTGCGTATGTGTGTGTAGAGGTTCAAATTTCATCATAAATCTACCTATATATACTAATTGGAATACGCACCTCTCCTAATCTATATCAAGAAGGAAATTTTAATCCTTACAGAACTTTGAATATGGGATCCAATCGACCATGCATTCTTTGCTTCACAAGGATTCCCGCTAGAGTTAGATTTCCATTCCAAACCTAGACTATCAACTTTGACCACAAGAATTGGCGTATGTGGGCTCTAATCATTACTAAATAATATAAGATTTAATTAGGGCCTAAACAACTAGTTTGTAGGTCTTGCTCTGCAATTTACATCGCTCCACCATTTAATCCTTCTCTGTGACCAAATCCATCTCCAGTTTCTTCATGACAACAGTGAGGGTGAATAGGTCTTATCAACTTTTTCGTTAAAGTTTGTTCTCAATGATAGCTAAGAAGTGAACTATCCCGAATAACAATTGGACGAGTACTAATTAAAATGAAACGATAAAAAAACTCATACCATCAGTACGTTTTTTATATGCATAAATCCTACAACCAGGGAGAAAAACTGTGTACCCCTAACTCTTGAGAGACAAACATTTCCACTGTGTAATCGACACTTCTTATATGACTCTTGTACTCTGGGGATACATACACCTATGTTGTCCTTGCTAGTCTCTTTATAAGTCTAGCAAAGTTGCACTCTCTGTCTTGTCTCTAAGTGTTTACACATGAAAGATTTTAGAACCTTCATCTCAGAACTCAGTTATTTGTAAATTGATTCTTTATGAACTACTTCTCGGGTTGCTGAACTACTATACCGGCCTCATGGTGTGCACATTGAAAATGAGTACGATAAAAACATATTTTGTTGTTGACTCTAAGACTTACATACAAACTAAGGGAAAACTTAGAGACTCTAAAATATCACTGCAAATAGCTTCTTAGACTCTAAAATGTAAGCTCTACACAACCAAGTCATAAAAGAGTAATTTGCCCTCCTTATATAGCCGATGAGGTCTGCTAAAGAGCAGCCACATAGACACAAGGATCAAACTTGTTTTGGATGTGTGTATGTTGACTGGTTACAACGATGTGATACATGAATGTCAAAGCCAAACGAAAAGGACAAACACGAGCTTTCCTTAAACACAACTAGATTTCAAAATCAGGCAAAAATGTGTTTCCCAACTTACTCTAAATAGAGGCTAACAATTGGTAGGACAAAAACACTTTTCCAGAAATCAAAAGTACTAGCTTTTGCATTGCTTTGTACATCATAAACCCAGCTAGTGTCTTTTCTCAAAACCCAAGGAATCAAAATCACGGGTTGCGAAGGAACCTTCTTGACTAAAACACTTCTTGGGTACGAAGGCATTACGTCTTGACTCTGCATATAATTTGAACTTTGAAAACCTAATTTCCAGCTTCAAGTAAAGAGATAGATGACATGCATTTTAGCTAAGGCAGACTGTCACAGGATAGGAGACTATGAAGTCATCCACAGTGAAAAACCATGATATGCAAATGTATGTTTTACCAGAGCATACCAATGAGATAAGTAGGTTCTTCTCCTCATTTATCTTGCTTGATCTTCACTTATTCAATATCTAGACCTACTTAGGTTGTGTTTTATACATACATAGGATTGCCAACAAAGTTTATACCTACAAAAAGTACAAACGTCACTCCTCCTAAGCACAACCAAGTATGACTCCAGTATTGGCAGCCCTTTTCCCAGAAAATTTTGCATCTCAAATAGCTACTCCTACCCATATAAATTTTCCAGTTCATCACCAATGCATTGAACAATGTCACTGGCAACTTGGGTCTCGAAATTTGGGTCCATCTTGATCAACCCGTTGGACAAAGCAGTCCCGGCGAGCCTGGCGGTGACTTCGAAGCCTCCAGGAACGGTTCCTTTGTTCACCGCACTTGGGATCTTACAAGCGCCACCAAGGTCACCGAACTTGGGAGCATACTAGTTATGACGATGCAATTGTTATTTTTATGTAAATAAATTTAGCTTAATAGTTATGCACAAATATTTACGTGACATCTACGTGACAGTTGCCATATCATTTAGTATCATAATTTTGTATAAATTCTTGATATACGTAGTACTATTCTTGTAAAATTAGTTAATTACTAGAATTCTTTTAAAATTAATTAATTACTAGATTCTTATCAACTTGATCACTTGTGTGGTTTTCTAAGTTAAAATTTAGAATTGTTTCTCTCAAACTTATAGATGCGGGCACCTTCACAAGTGAGGCAAGAGATATGTTATTATGTCTACGACTCTAGCTATGATGCCAACTGTACAATGTCGATCACGTCCTTATTTAATGGCCAAATTTGACAACAAGGTCACGGTTAAGAAATTAGAGACTTTCTAGAGTAATATTTTAAAAGATGGAACAACATCATGATTGGAGTAAAGCTAAAAAAGATGAACTGAAATTGTTTTCAAATACATATTATATTTCTGTGTGTAAACTAATCACTCATCCCCTAATTGAACTGTGACAAAAGTTCGTTTGTTGATTCCTTTTAGGCCAATTCTTTCACGTTGATAATTCATCTTAAATGTATGTAGTCATGACTCATAAACTATCGTTTTTGTGTAATATAATTTCCACCATGACACCACACACAACAAAGGAATTTCTATTCTATTCTAAGGATCTTATCCATCATCATTTCATACATTCAATCAATGAAACAATATTATTGACCACCATCCCCTAAACACATTAAGTAGTACTACTCACCAAAACGGAAAATGTACGTGCTTTGGTAATTCAACTCGAAAGCTCATTTAACAGCCGAATGACCTGGTTCATTGGTGGCCTCTGCCTTGAAGACTCATGGGCACATTCACCAGCAATTTCAAAGTACCTCGTAACATTGTCTTCAACCAAATCCTCCCTCGAAATATTCGAATCCACCATTTCCATCTGCCGGTTTTGGGTCACCATTTGCCTAGCCCACTCTACCAAACCCATCTCTTTCCCGTTGTCATACACGGTGGGCAAATTAGGCCGCCTCCCCGTGGCAACCTCCAACATCAAAATCCCGAAACTAAACACATCCGCTTTTAGTGTCGCGACCGTGAACCCCGCCTTATACTCCGGTGGCATGTACCCCATGGTCCCCGCGGACTGTGTCGACACGTGGGATCGCGAAGTGTCGATGCTCCTCGCGAGCCCAAAGTCCGCAATATGGGCCTCATACTCCCTATCCAACAACACATTACTCGCCTTGATATCCCTATGGATTATAGGCTTGTCCAAACCATGCAAATACCCCAACCCATTCGCCACACCTCTCACAATCTTATTCCTAATCTTCCAGGACAAAGGGAGCTTATACCCCCCGGAAGTAGTAGTAGTGTCATCATCATCGTAGCCGTCGAAATCTGTTGACGACGACTCGTGTAACCAACGATCGAGATTGCCCCGCTCAATAAACTCATAGATCAATATCCTCTCAGCTCCGGAGACGCAGTAGCCGAGAATCTTGACGATATTGGGATGCCGGAGCTTACCTAGAGTCTCCATTTCCGCCTGAAATTCACGAAAGCCTTGGAACGCGTCCAGGTCCAGCTTCTTGACCGCGACATTGAGCCCGTCGGAGAGCTGAGCCTTGTAAACTAGCCCGAATCCGCCGTCGCCGACGACCAAGTCTTTGTTGAAGTTCTTGGTCGCCTTGACGACTTCTTCCATGGAGACTTTGAGGGATGGATCGAAGGACTGGCTCTCGTCGATGGTGATGCGGGTCAGGTGGGTAGTAGAAGCCGGGTTATGATGGGCCGCCCGGGTGCGACGGGAATGGGTCGACGACTTGGGTTTGGTGCCCTTGCAGAGGATATAGACAGCCCCGAAGATTAGGGTGATGCCGAAGAAGCTACCGGCGGCCGCTAGAACTGATTGGAGGGTGTGATCCATGCCCATCAAGATTATCGGAATCAACTCGGTTTGATATGGGGTGTCGGTTTGTGACTTGTTTTCTGGGTTGGGCGTAGAAAACGTGTTGGGATAATAGAGATGGAGTAGTGGAGCAGCTAGGGGAGCTTCGTGGGAAGCTGGAATGGAATGGAGTCGTTTTGACCGAGTTTGAAATGAAAATGACGGGCTACTTCATAATTCGATCGGTTAGTCGTCGGACTGATCAGTAGTCAGCACGAGGAGTCAACGCCCAACACAAACGATGTTTTTTTTCTAATAAGATATCGATTACATCGTTTACAAGTACTGTAGTTAACCATTCTGATTTAACTGTAACCTAATTATGAAATACAAGAAATAAAAGTGCCTTCATAGTTAAAGTATACCTTATCTGATTACATTCCCTAAGTACATGAATAGTGCCTTCATAGTTAAAGTATACCTTATCTGATTACATTCCCTAAGTACATGAATACAAGTAATCTATAGGAAGAAGCGAGAGAGTGATTTCACTTCTTCAACAAGAGCTCACTCGATAGAGCAATCTTTATCTGTGGAATTTAAGTATTGAACAACTCCAAGTGCATCCATCTCAATTATTATAGGGAAATCAAGAAGATGGCCTTGAATTAAAGCCTAAAGCCCAAGAACAACAACATACAATTCGGTAACTGCAACTCCAAACCTACCATTTAAAGCTTTAGAAACAGCCAGTAATGCGTAACCTTGGTGATCTCGAACAACAGTCCCTACTCCACGAATATTAGAATGAGGCAGCAAAGAACCATCAACATTTAATTTCAAAATTCCAACTTCAGGTACGTGTTGTCCAGTGAGAATGATGAACTATGGATGCATTTGAAGGCAAAGAGGGAACTGTGATAGTCTGGTATGTGTTAATAATAGAAGTAACCTGAAGTAAAATCGAAGAAGCATTTCTGGTGTGTCGCTGAAAAACCTCATCACACCTTGCTTGCCAGAGAATCTTGCAAACTATTGTGATAA
Source organism: Geum urbanum (assembly GCA_946800695.1). Classification (NCBI taxonomy): domain Eukaryota; kingdom Viridiplantae; phylum Streptophyta; class Magnoliopsida; order Rosales; family Rosaceae; genus Geum; species Geum urbanum. The sequence continues at coordinate 21,367,478 of OX327002.1, forward strand.
AAATCAAATCAATTGTGAAAAGAAGTTGACATGCTTGTCGATAAAGCTCTACAAAACTTCTATGCATCAGAGAATGAAGAGACTGTTTAAAAGGTGTTAATCTCCAGACTTCTTTTGCTCTTGAACATAACCATAAACAATGCTCCAAACTTTCAATTTCCAACTGACACCAGGAACATAAAGGAGAGGAAAGTAGATGTCCCTTGTGTAATAAAGCATTACAAGGAATAGTACCATGTAAAGCTCTCCATATGAACAACTTTACATCAGGAATTAATTTCAGAGACCATAGTGATTTCCAAACTGGGTCTTGTTTTATTGATGAAGTTCCTGCACTGCCTGAGGAGAGACTTTGTAATGAATGAGCCAAATGATATTCACTTTTAACAGTATAGCAATCAGTCTTTGTAAAATTCCAGATTAGGCAGTCTGGAACTGGAACAGAGGGAAGTGGGATTGAACTAATAGCCTCCACTTGTTCAATCCAAAAAGATTCATCAAGTTTTTGGAAATTCCAAGAGTCCCCTAGACAAATCAATGTTGAAACTGTATTATTAATTTCCAAAGAAGGAGGGGACATAATCTTGAAAGAAAATACTTGTGGAATCCAAGGGTCTCTATAGATACAAACTGAGCAGCCATCTCTAATTTGCCACCCTTTTGAATTAAGTTTCTGCCCAATAGTAATGACCTCCAAATTAGTGAACTAGAACGCCCCATTGGTGCCTGTAGAAAATTTGAGGTAGGATAATAGCGACTTTGGTAAATACGATCAAGAATGGATTCCGGTGTCGTAAAAATACGCCAACACTGTTTAGCCAACAAAGCTTGATTAAATTCTATAAAATCTTCGAAACCCCTCCTCTTAGTTTTGAAGTGCATACAACAGACCATTTCAACCAATGTACTCCTCTTCTACCACATGCTTTACCCCACCAGAATGAACTTGAGAGAGAAGATAATTCTCTACTCATATACAATGGCATTTTGAAGACACTCATTGAATAAGAAGGAATTGCTTGCACCACTAATTATAATAGAATCTGCTTTCCTACCGGAGAAAGCATTTTTTCTTTCCATCCATTTAACTTATGCCAAACTCTTTCTCTAACAGATTTGAACAATAATCGTTTCCCCCTTCCAGATAAGGTTGGTAGTCCCAAGTATTTAGCATGACAATCTACAACAGGGATACCCAAGAAATTGCTCCAAACTAATTGAGAATTCTCATCAACTGAGGAACTAAAAGCAATAGCTGATTTATGCATATTTATCTGTTGACCAGATGACTCTTCATAAAGTTGAAAAATATCCAAGAGAACCTGTCCAATATGATCATGAAATGCCAGAAACAACATGTTGCCATCTGCATAGAGTAAATGAGAAATAGCACGAGCTGTGGGAGTAACTCGTATCCCAGACAAACGACCTTCAACCTCCACTTGACGTATGAGAGCAGAGAAGCCTTCAGCGACCAAAATGAAAAGGTAAGGTGAAAGAGGACATACTTGATGAATACCCACTACAAGAAATTGACCCATTGCCGGCGACTTTTATGTCGCCGGCAATGTTTTGGACATTACCGGCGATTTTTGCCGGAAAAATCGCCGGTAATGTCTTTTTTTTTTTTTTTTTTACATTTCCGGCGATTTTTGTCGCCGGTAATGTCCGTCGCCGGCAATCTCTCGATGGTAATGTAAAAAAAAAAAAAAAAAGACATTACCGGCGACTTCATTTATGTCGCCGGTAATGTCTTTTTTTTTTTTTTTTTTTTACATTACCGGCGACATACATTTATGTCGCCGGCAATGTCATTACAATCGAGACATTACCGGCGACATAAATGTATGTCGCCGGCAATGTCTAAAAAAAAAAAAAAAAAAGACATTACCGGCGATTTTTCCGGCAAAAATCGCCGGTAATGTCCAAAAACATTGCCGGCGACATAAAAGTCGCCGGCAATGGGAAGAAATGTTGTAGTGACCACGTGAGGGCATAATATTTCCAAGAGAAGAGCCTTGCCATAAGACTGAGAAGGAGACAGTGGTAACACAATCCATAATTCTTCTGACCCATTATTCATGAAAACCCAATCTTAATAATTAAAATTACTTCTAGAAAACACCATTCAACCCGATCATAAGCTTTTTCCATGTCTAACTTGATGAAAACATGTGACGACCCGGAACAGAATTAGCAGTGAAATCAGCTTAATCTACGAGCTTGCGCGTAATCGCAGATTTTCGACAGATAATTGGATCGCCGGACTTGATCACGACTAAATTATTAGCCGAGAATTTGAGCTGAGTCTCTTCTTGAGAGTCGTTGTACGTGTGATTTCGAGTTCGTGGACGGTTCCGGATCATTATTTGGACGACCGAGGAATATTATACGAATATTTAAAGTTTCGACATAATCGGTTTAAAATGGCGGCCTTCTTAGCGACTAAATTATCGGATGAGAATTTGATTTCGGATTCTTCAAGGAAGATGTAGAGAATTTAATTTCGAGTTTGTGGGAACTTCCGGAGGATTATTCCGAGTTACGAAGAATAAGTTACGAATATTTACGATCGTGGATTATTTAATCGGATAAGTATGTATTGGGTTGAACTGTTGACTTTTTATCGGATTTGTCGAAGTGTTTGACTTCGGGTGATAATTGAAGAACATGTCGAGTTGAGTTTGTTGCCGCGAGAATTATCGAAATCGGAATTACGATGTGAAAGTTTTGGGTATTTAAAGTTTGTCGCAAAATTAATTATGGAGGTTTCCTAAAGGGGAAAGTATTTAAAGATGGGTTGCTATTTCAGGAAAGTCAAAGTTGGTAATTAATTGTTGACTTGGTCAACGCGGGGTGAAATGGGGTGGCGCGACGGTGGTTTATGCTGCCGGCGGTGGCTCGCCGTCCGGCCACCTCCGGGCTTGACTTAGTGCTCTTCCAACTCGTCTCACCTCCCCCATGACGTTTCCGGCCTCCTTTCACGGTGAAGTTCACGGAGGAGAGAGTAATTTCCGGCCAAAAATGGAGAAAAATTGGGGTTTCTGGGTGAACCGATTCCGGTAGATTTGAGCTGCAAAAAGGAGTGGGCTTTGAAGTTCTCATCACCTAGAAGCTACCATGTAAGTTTGGTGATCCAATTTTGCTTGTACATGGAGAATTGTTGAATTGAAAAGTTTGTGTGATTTCGGTTTTTCATGAAATTGACCTAGTTAGAGTGAGAATTGGACTTCGGTGTAGTTATGAAAGTTGCTTGTTGGGTGATTTTGAGTGGAATAGGTGCTGCTCCGCCAAGAAATTTCACGGTTGGTGGCGCCGCCGCCGGCGGCGGCGGTCAACGGTGGTCAAAGGTTGACTTTTCGGGGTTTTCGACAAGTTGCATGTCGTTTCGCTCGGAATCGCGCCCCGATCGCAGTGGTGAGGTTTATTTCTCGATTTGAGCATCCAAAATTATATCGAGGTTTTGTGATGTGATTATCGTATTTTCGACAATTCGTCGTAATTGATTATGTGTTTCCGAGAACAGTTCTTTCTCGTGATTTGGTTTGAGGTATCGAGATATGATTTTGAGAAATGGATTTTGTGATTATTCAGGGCTTTGTGATCGTTCGTTTGGCGAGGGATTTTCCGCCGGATCACGGGATTAACGCGAACTGCGTTACGCTAGTCTGTGAGTGGACAATTTCTTTTCACGGATTGATTGCGAGTTTTTATACACGTTTTACGAACTTGAGCATGCATACGAGATTATGTTTTACATGAGCATGTGTTATACGATTATGCCTATACCAGTATATATTACGTATATGCATTTATATGTTGTTTCATGCATTTGCATCGAACTATTTATGATTTGATTTACACAGAGTACAGTCTCAGTTCGCATTGTTGTATTGATACAATTGCCTCTCGGCTGATCCCCGATGGAGGCCTACCAGGAGGGGCAGTACCCCGACCTGACCGGCGAGGGGCAGTACCTCGGAACCGAGGCCTTTCTGGCTAGAATCACGTGTGGGTCTGGGATCCCATGATTCGGACTGTACTAGCACGGATGTGTCCGCGAGCGACCCCGTGGGATTTTATGCATGCTCTGTCCGCGTGAGGAGTTAGAGTCTCCCTCGTGTACCATTTGATTATTTATGCATTCCCTCGCATATGTTTTTATAATATATATTAATTGGCAAAAGACATTTATTTTCGTCCACTCACTCTAACAGTTTTCATGTCTTTCCCCTGGGCTTTTCGGTTTCCGTGCCCAGTTTGCAGTTCAGATTCTGGTGTTGCACGTCGTGGTCGGAGGCATAGTATTCGAGCGATGTTTCTTTTATGGTAGGTTCTTGGTTTGGCTTACTATTTGTATATGTATGTTAGAAGTCGCTCTGAGTATTCTGATGTATGTTCTTATACGATTTTCCACGGATTTCTGTAAAGTATAGTTATATTTACTACTTTACATTATTGTTGATATATTGAGAAATCCAGATGGGGGTGCCCACGGTTTGATTTTTGTGGCATAGGATGAAGTGTATTTTCTGGGTGCAAGTTATGGTAATTCCACGTTAGTAACGAAACTCTGCCGAAATTTTGATGGTTTTTGTTGGTTCACGTTTTCAGAAGGGGTTCGATTCCGGTTTTGGCAACTAAATCGGGGTTGAGTCCTTTCAAAACAACTCCCAATTCATCTTCCTTCAAGTGTTTCATATAATGAGTGACCTCGAAACCAACCATAACATTGTCAAGAATGTTTCTTTTTGAGACAAAAGCACTCTGACTTAAAGAAATCACCACATGGAGAACCTTTTTCAACCTGTTTGCAAAAGCCTTGGCAATAATTTTGTAAATAACATTACAAAGTCTTATACGTCTGAAATCACTTACAGAGGTTGGAGTTGTTACTTTGGGAATCATTGCAATTAAAGTATGATTGAAGGATTGAACACTAATGACAATTAAGAACTTGAAGACATAGCATAGCCACTTCATTACCAATAACTGACCAATACTTCTGAAAGAAATTCAGGTTGAAACCATCTTCCCCAGGGGCTGTAGTTGCTTTCATGCTGAATAAAGAAGACTCCACATCCGATCTACAAAAAGGTTGCAACAACCTGTGATTAATTTCTCTTGTGATACGAGAATGGACTAGACTTAAGAGTTCATCCATGCATTGACCTTCTGTCTTGGTAAAAAGTTGAGAAAAATAACAGCAAAATAAATTTCCAATGCGATCTGAATCGGTCTGCCATATTTTATGTTCATCAAACAAACCATAGACAGTATTAGTACGCTTGCGGCCTGATGCATACTCATGAAAGAATCGAGTATTCTGGTTACCCCATCTAAACCAATCCACTCTACTACGTTGCTTCCACATGATCTCTTCTTCCTCTTGTAAATCAGCCAATGTATTTTCCAGCTGTAAGATGCCTGCAGAGTTAGATTCTTGGTCTTGGTGTTGATATATTGCATTCAAGTATTGACGAACATTTCGGAGTTAGGAATGAACATCATATGAAGAACGCCCCCAAAAAGCAAGATCAGATGCACAGTTGGACAACGATTGTACTACATTCCTTCCCAAAGAGATAGAAGAAGACCAACTTTGCTGGATTACCTTATTACAATCCTTATTACCTACCCAGACATCTTCAAATTGGAAATGATGTTTGTGCTTGGCTCTAACAAGAACCCATTGTACTTCCGAAAGCAACTCAAAAACTAGTGGACGATGATCTGATACTTTAGAGCATAGATGAAGACAGCGGATATGGGATAAAGAGATTGCAAGTCTGTGTTCACAAAACATGGTCAAGTCTCTTTTCAATTAATCATGGGGGATCCTGACCATTGGTCCGGGTGAAAGGTAACCTTCAAACAGAATACAACTTAGACCACAATTTGCAATTACAGCTCGAAAACGCAATATTTGGCCTAGAGGTCGCTCCCGCATGCCTTGCTTCTCTGTAGTTGCCAGAAGTTCATTGAAGTCACCAACGACAAACCATTATGTATCAACATTAGCAGCTATACGACGAAGAAGTTCCCAGGAATGATGACGAAAATGAGATGAAGGGTCTCCGTAAAAACCAATAAATCTCCAGAATCTTACATGATCATCAAATAGCATACCATCAATATGACCCAAGGAAGAGGTAATAACATCAAATTTCAAATTCAAACGCCACAATAACAATAAACCACCACCTCCAGTAGAGGAACGACTAATAGCTTCGAAATTTAACTTCAACGAAAAAGCAACAGATTCTATTTGACTAAAAGATAATAAAGTTTCCTTTAAGAAAAGTACATTAGGATTATGCTGAAAGAACCCGACTCCAATTTAGTTGCCTAAAATGAAATCAAACCCCTTCGAAAACATGACCTTAAATTTTTTTTTGCCAGAGTTTACTTTGAAATACATGAGCCAAAATTAGAACCTGCAAAGAGAATCACACTTCGAATATTCCACAAAAGCCAAACAGTGGGCACCATATCCCATCCGGATTTCTCAACATCATATATAACAATAAACCACAAGGTTTATATGAAATTCAGAAAATATTTAGGAGTAAACTCAACTGAAAACAAACATAAGTATTCATAGCGAATCTTATATACATCATAAACAGTCAGTAGGTTGAACAAAGAACCTACTCGAACTGAAGTGTGACTTGAACTCTACGCCTCCACCGTCGACATGCAACCCCGAAATTCATACTGCAAACTGGGCAAAGAAAACCCCAGGGGAAGGCAAATAAAATCGTTAGAGTGAGTGGAAGAAAATAATAATATGCATTTCCCAACATATAAGTATATATGCTCATAAAAACATAATGCGAGTCAATGCACATGAAAATCTCGACCAAGTGCATTTTCCCTGATCCATAAATATGCACGTAAAATCCTGCGGGGTCACTCATGGACTCCTCCGCATAGTACAGTCTAATCACGGGATCCCAGACCCCCTCGTGGTTAATAAGTCTAAAAGACCTCAGGTCAGGATATCTGTCCCCCCCGGAGCATATCGGGGATCAGCCGAGAAGCTAAAGCATCGATGCTACCTCTATATCTGAGACTGTACTCTGTGTAAACCAAATCATAAATACTTTTCATGCACATGCATAATCGTAAAGTGCATAATCATAAATGCATAACGTAAATGCATAATCATAAATGTATACTCATAAAATGCATAAATCAAGACTCGCAATTCAACTGTGAAAATAAAATATCCACTCACATTACGAAGCTAACTCTGAGGTCCGGCGGAAGATCCATCGCCAAACACTCGATCACGATCACCTGAATAACAGGGATATGATCAATACATATTGAAACACAACATACGGAGCTAATACATCAAGAACCCCACGTTCTCGAAAGACGTATCGCTCGAAATATCGACGAGGATAGCAAAATTCCCAAAATACACCCAAACAACCCTCGACCCAACATAGAACACTCAACTCGACTCAAGAACCTCACCATTGCGTTTTGCATGCGAAAACAAACAAAACGACATAAAACTTACCAAAAATCTCACCTCGTCGGAGCTCCGCAGCACACGGCGGTGCTAGGGGCTGCTGTCGGTCGCCGAAAAATTCACCAACCCAGAAATCATCGACCTATACATCAGTTTAAAGATCTTGACATTTCCAACAACTTTGTAGTTCAAAGATAAGCCCAATTTTAACAGGAAAATGTCCAAAACTCACCGTGAAGTTCAAAAACCTCGCCGAAATTCAATTTCTCCGATCGGCCACCACCGGGCGCGGCAAGGGCTGAAACCACTTAGAATAGACTCACCTCTCCATGGGCTACAAAACCCCCACAAGGTCTACCTCCATCTCCGCCGCCTCTGTCGCCGGCGAATTCGGCCGGAATTCCTCAAACTTTAACACGTCATATCTTCTTCATCCAGCAACCAAATTGAGTGATCCACCTATCAAAAGAAAGAGGAACTCAAGCCCAACAACTTTCATGAAGAAACCACGGCCAAATGATGCCGGAATAAGGCACTGTAATAACCCAGACCGGAAATGATATGTTTATCGGCTTGATTTGAGAGTTTCGTGATTAGTCGCGGTTTTGTCGTAAGTGGTCGTTATGGCGGATTTGTTAACGACTAAATTATCAGGCAAGAATTTGTGATGAGTTCTTTCACGAGAGTTGTAGAGAATTTAATTTCGAGTTCGTGGGAGTTTCCGGAGGATGATTTCAAGTTACGTGGAATAAGTTATGAATATTTTCGGCCGTTGGATTTTGTCGTGTTTATTCGTTTGGTTTCGATTCATTTTGGACGGTACGTGTGACGACCCAGAATAGAATCAGTAGTATAATAGGCTTAATTCACGAGTGAGCGCGTAATCGCAGTTACGTAAATTGATTGATTTGCCGGTATTGATCACGACTTAAATATTGGCCGAGAATTTGAGTTGAGTCTCTTCTCGAGAGTTGTTGTACGCATGATTTCGAGTTCGTGGGCAGTTCCGGATAATTATTTCGATGACCGAGGAATATAATATGAATATTTGAAATTGTGAAATTTCGTCGAGTTTATCCGTTCGTATTCGAGTTTATCCGAAACATGAATGTGATTCGTTTTGGACTGTCAATTGTATCGAGCCGCGAGTATAAATATCGGAATAATATAAACGAGCTCAGTGAAGTTACTAGGAATGACGTAGCAAAATATGGATCCGAAATGGTCTTCTCAAGTTACAAAAATGACGCAAGGCAAAATGAAGACATTTCAAATGGTGGATCGAAAATCAGCAAGCATTTTGGGCAAAATCAAGCAAGGAGATATTACCGAATAGATGGAGGATCAAAAGTATTAAGTATATCTGAAAAGTGCCTTATTTAAAGATCAAAATATCCTACAATATATGGTAGGTTCGGCCAAATTAACTTGGAGCTCAAGAAATACAAGATATGCCTGCCAGCTCATCAATCTTCAATAGATCACAGAATCTTCAATTCAACTCCAAATATAGTGATCATATATGTCTTCTTCAAGCTCTCGAGCTGATCTTTCCAACGAATCATAAATCACAATTTTCTGAGCTCTAGAACTCCCGAAAAAGACGTTTCTAGACAGGCTGTCACAAGCTGTCAATTCTACCCGGGTACACTAGGAAAACCTAGTTTGGAGAGGAAAGTTGGAATTCTTCACCTATAAATACAAGAGCTAGGCCTCATTCTCAAGTATCACTCATTCTAGATGCCTAAGCTTGCCAAAGATCATCCCCTCAACCTCCAAACACTCGGCCATCCTCTAAAACACGAAACACCATCAAACTTCATCCCACCAACACTCTCCTCCACCTCAAGAAGGACTTTGCTCGATTTGGCTGGGAATTCTTGGGCTCGTCATCAACTAAGGAGTAGCTACACTTGAAGATTTGCGGTGCGATTTCACGGAGTCTAAAAGTGTAACATGACCCCTTTTTATTTTGTTTCGGTTTTTGTTTGGATTTCCTTTGTTTGTATTTTGAGAACAAGTTTTGATAAGAGGCTTTATATTTCTAAATTCTTCTAAGTTTGTTCCATGTGTTTTTAGCTTTGATTTGAATGCATGTGTGTGCTTATATGTTCTTAATGCTTGAAACTGTTTTTAAGTAGATACTCAATTTGGTTCTCTTTTAAGCATGTTTCACGAACTAATAATAAAGATAAAATTGGATTAGAGAGTTAGCTCGATTTGGTTGCTGTCTTGTTCAATTATAAGCATGTGTGTGTGTTTTTGATTAAAGTTAGGAATTTCGTTGACACTTAGGGAGTCTAGGTATGAAACGACAAAGGATGAAGGAAAAAGTTGATCACGTGTATATAGTAGTTTATTGTTTATTTTCGGTCTAGTGAGCATGTTTAGGGTTCTTTGTTCTTGTTTGTTTTCTACTTGTCTATGAGTGAAGCATGTTAGAACTTAGGATTTCTCTATGTGTTTACTGACCATTTCCTGTCTTTAAATTCGTAGGAATTAGTAAAAAACAACCTTTCAAAATCCCCCCATTAACCATAGCGTAGTCACGCATACACCCTCAATCCCCGGTTAAGAACGATACCCTAATTACCAATGCTACAACTTACAAAAAAGGGTTTAAATTGCTTATGCGTTTTTGTTGAGTGTTAAGTGTTTATTTAGTCCTTAGTAAAAGTGTGTATCAGCTGTGACCCCTGACCCGAGGCCTTTACCGGGGGGGGGGGGGGGGGGGGGGGGAGGGGGGGTTGCAGACCTCTGACCTGAGGCCTTTCTGGCTCGAATTACGTATGGGTCTGGGATCCCGTGATTCTGACTATACTAGCGCGAACGTGTCCATGAGTGACCCCGCAGAGTTTTACGCTGCATGCTCCGTACGCGTGAGGAGTTAGAGTCTCCCTCGTGTACTATGTCATATTCATTCATTTAGACTCGCATATGTTTTTATAACATATATTATTCGGCGAAAGACATTTATTTTCGTCCACTCACTCTAACGGTTTTCATGTCTTTCCCCTGGGCTTTTCAGTTTCCGTGCCCAGTTCACAGTTCAGATTCTGGTGTCTCACGTCCCGGTCGGAGGCTAGTTGTTCGAGCTACCTTTCTTTTCCAGTAGGTTTCTTGTTTTGCCTACTGTTGTATATTTTGTATATATATACACTAGAGGTCGCTCTGATACGTTACTGATACATGTTTTTATGTGATTTTTCCCGGATTTTCTATTAAGTACAGTTATGTTTATTGTTTATTGTTATTGATATGATATTGAGAAATCCGGATGGGATTGGTGCCCACGGTTTGGCTTTTGTGGCATAGGATGAAGTGTTATTTTCCGGATGCAGGTAAAGGCAATTCCGCGTTAGTAGCGTTACTCTGCCGAAATTTTTGTGGTTTTTGTTGGTTCGTATTTTCAGAAGGGGTTTGATTCCGGTTTAGGAAACTAAATCGGGGTTGGGTCCTTTCAGCTTGGTATCAGAGCATTAGGTTGTCAATTATGTAGACTCTTGTAGTTGTGACGCTTAGGGTATTTGAGTACGTACAGCATGTCTGGAGCGATGACCCGACTGGCCAGCGGTACTCATCAATGCTTTCGGTGTTATGTATATTCAAATATCTGAGGTCTCATGATTACGTTCATTCTGCTTGTACCTAATGCTTGTCTTGTATCAGTAGGATGCCTCCTCGACGTGGTCCCCATGTGAATCGGGAAGTGGATCCTGATGAGGATCGCTAGACGCACGACTTGCTAATGCGAGTGCTGCGTTTGGAAGAGCGTTTTGACCCTGTGGTCAAAGCACGTACTGCTGGTGCGACTGTCATTTCAAGTTCAGCTGATCCAGAGATTTGTGAGGCATGGTTGGTTCAGGTTGAACGTGTATGTGAGCGTCTGTGATTTACCCCTGAGCAGATGACAGTGGCAGCAGTTGGATTACTTGAGTCAGATGCATACTTCTGGTGGGTTAGCACCGATAGGGTACTAGTTGATACTCCGTGGACTTTGTTTCGAGATTTGTTCATGCGGAGATACTTCAACTAGGCTACCCAGCAGCGGAAGTATGGGGAGTTCACAAACTTGAGACAGGGCAGTATGTCTGTGCTTGAGTACCGGGACAGATTTACCCAGTTATCTCGGTTTGCTTGCAACATGGTGGCTACTGAGGAAGCCAAGTGCCACAGATTTGAGCTGGGTTTGAACTTGAACATCAAGGGGACTCTGACTACGATGCCTTGGAACAACTTTGATGAGTTTGTCAGTGCAGCACTCCGAGGTGAGGATATCAAGAAGGAAAGGCACATGAGATACAAGCCTAGACGGTTTCAGGAGGGTGGACCGAGTCAGGGGCCTTCCAAGAGGTTGAGTTCTGATAATTCCAGTTCGGCATCATCCTCGGGCAGTGGACCATATCGACCACCAGCTAGTGCACCGAGACAGAGGCAGAGATGGAGGAAAGATCGACCGCAGCGACCACAATCTGGTGGGGGTTCTAGCAGTTCCAGTTATCCTCGGCGTACCAGTGGCACGTTTGTCGTACCGAGGGAGTATCCACTGTTTCCGTGCCCAGTTTGAGTATACATATTCCGCTGGTTCCGTGCCCAGTTTGAGTATACATATTACAGTTTATTTACTGTTGTTGATTATATTGATGTTGAGAAATCCGGGTGGGATTGGTGCCCACGGTTTGTTTTTGTGGCATAGGACGAAGTGTTAATTTCTGGTTGCAGGTTATGGTAATTCAACGCTAGTAACGAAACTCTGCCCAAATTTCGAAAATTTTTTGTTGGTTCGTATTTTCGAAAGGGTTTGATTCCGGTTTAGGTAACTGAATCGGGATTGGGTCCTTTCAGCTTGGTATCAGAGCATTAGGTTGTCAGATTCTGTAGACTCTTGTAGTTGTGACGCTTAGGGTATTTGAGTTGATACAGCATGACTGGAGTGATGACCCGACTGGCCAGCGGTACTCATCAATACTTCGGGTGTTGTATGTCCTCAAATATCTGCGGTTTCATGATTACGTTCTTTCTGCTTGTGCCTAAGGCTTGTCTTGTATCAGTAGGATGCATCCTCGACGTGGTCCCCGTGTTGACCGGGATGATGATCCTGATGAGGATCGCCGAACGCGCGATTTTCTGATGCGAGTGCTGCGTTTGGAAGAGCGTTTTGACCCTGTGGTCAAGGCTCGCACTGCGGGTGCTACTGTGTTTTCGGGTTCAGTTGATCCAGAGATATGCGAGGCATGGTTGGTTCAGATTGAGCGTGTATGTGAGCGTCTGCAGTTTACTCCTGAGCAGATGTCAGTAGCCGCAGTTGGTTTACTTGAGGGTGATGCATACTTTTGGTGGGTCAGCACTGACAGAGTTCCTGTGGATACTCCGTGGACATTGTTTCGTGATCTGTTTATGCGGAGATATTTTAATCAGGCTACCCAGCAGCGCAAGTACGAGGAGTTCGATCACGAACTTGAGGCAGGGCAGTTTGTCTGTACTTGAGTATCGGGATCGGTTTACTCGGTTGTCTCGTTTTGCGCGGGATATGGTGGCTACAGAGGAAGCCAAGTGTCGCAGGTTTGAGCTGGGATTGAATCTGAACATCAAGGCGACGTTGACTACGATGCCGAGGAACAACTTTGATGAGTTTGTTAGTGCTGCACTCCGAGGCGAGGATATTGAGCAGGAGAGACAGCAGAGGTATCAGCCGAGACGATTTGAGGAAGGTGGACCGAGTCAGGGGCCTTCAAAGAGGCTGAGTTCTGATACTTCCGGTTCAGCTTCATCTTCAGGTGGTGGGTCATATCGACCACCAGCTGGTGTACCGAGGCAGAGATCTAGATGTAGGAGAGATCGTCCACAGCGACCACAGGCTAGTGGGAGTTCCAGCGGTTCTAGTTATCCTCGGCGTACTGGTGGCACTTTTGCCGTACCAAGGGAGTACCCGTTGTGTAGTCTCTGCAGTCGACATCATGTGGGTCCATGTCGGCGAGGTCCTGTTACTTGTTATCATTGTGGCCAGGTGGGTCACTACTTGAGGGAGTGTCCCCAGTTGTTTGGTACCGATGGTCAGGCGGCTCAGAGTTCCGGAGGAGAGAGAGATGCCACTTCGGGAGCGCGACCAGTACGGTTTGCAGGCCAGGGTAGGCAGCAGGGACAACCCCAGCGAGGACAACCAGCCGGACAGGCGAGAGTTCATGCTATGACTATGCGTGAGGGCAGAGCATCACCGGAGGTCGTTATCGGTACGTTACATGTTTTCGGTATTCCAGTAGTTGCATTGTTAGATCCAGGTGCCACACATTCATTCATATCATTTAGACTGTCATCATTGGCTACGGTTCCTGCATCTCCACTTCCGGGGTTGTGGAGAGTGTTGTATCCGTCAGGTGAGGTTGTGAGCATCAGATGGGTTTACCGAGATTGTGAGGTGTTTGTTGATGGCCATGGTTTAGCCGCAGATCTGTTGTTGCTTGATATTGTGGATTTTGATTTGATATTGGGTATGGACTTTTTATAGTCGCACTGGGCCATGTTTGATTGCCACAGGAAGGACGTCGCGTTTCGACGACCCGGGTTACCTGAGATATTGTTTCGTGGCGAGAAGAACACTTCCCTACCGTGCTTGATTTCCGCGATGAGGGCGGATCGATTGATGAAGAAGGGTTGTGTTGCATATTTAGCCCATGTTGTGGACACTACAGCTGCAGTGCCGGACCTTGGTAGTATTGAGGTGGTGCCTGAGTTTCCGGATGTGTTTCCAGCGGAGTTACCTGGTATACCCCCTGTGCGGGAGATTGATTTTACCATTGAGTTGTTGCCGGGTACTGGACCGATTTCCCAGACACCGTACCGGATGGCGCCTGTAGAGCTGAAGGAGTTGCAGATTCAGCTTCAGGAGTTGTTGGAGAAAGGATTCATTCGACCGAGTGTTTCTCTGTAGGGTGCTCCAGTGTTGTTTGTGCGGAAGAAGGACGGGTCCATGCGTTTGTGCATCGATTATCGGAAGCTGAATCAGATTACAGTGAGGAACAAGTATCCGTTGCCACGGATTGACGACTTGTTCGATCAGCTGAAGGGAGCAGCAGTCTTTTCGAAGATTGACCTTCGATCCGGATATCACCAGTTGAGGATCCGGGATTCAGATGTTGCCAGGACAGCATTCAGGACGCGGTATGGGCACTATGAGTTTCTGGTTATGCCGTTTGGGTTGACCAACGCCCCCGCAGCTTTCATGGACTTGATGAATCGGGTGTTTCGACGTTTCTTGGACAAGTTCGTGATTGTATTCATTGATGATATTTTGATATACTCGAGGAGTGTGGGCCAGCACAGGAAGCACTTGCGAGCGGTGTTGCGGACTTTGCGGGACCATCAGCTGTTCGGGAAGTTTAGCAAGTGTGAGTTCTGGTTGGATAGTGTGAAGTTTCTGGGTCACGTGATTTCGGCCGAGGGAGTTAGTGTTGATCCTGACAAGATTGAGGCCGTGCTGAATTGGAGTCGACCCACTACTGTGCCGGAGATCCGGAGTTTCTTGGGGTTAGCAGGCTATTATCGACGGTTTGTACAGGATTTCTCCCGGATAGCTACACCACTGACTAGGTTGACGAAGAAGGGCGTCAAGTTTGAGTGGTCTGATGCGTGCGAGGAGAGTTATTTGCTCCTGAAGGAGAGATTGACTACCGCACCGGTTCTGACGTTGCCAGATGATAGTGGTGAGTTTGTTGTATACAGTGATGCGTCGAAGTTGGGCCTTGGCTGTGTGTTGATGCAGCATGGTAGAGTCGTGGCGTATGGTTCCAGACAGCTGAAACCGCACGAGGTCAACTATCCGACGCATGATTTGGAGTTAGCCGCTATTGTATTAGCGTTGAAGAGTTGGAGACATTATCTGTATGGTGCTCAGTGTAAGATTTTCACTGACCACAAGAGTCTCACTTACTTACGGACACAGCCGGATTTGAACATGAGGCAGCGCCGATGGATGGAGTTAATCAACGACTACGATTGCACTTTCGAGTACCATCCAGGGAAGGCCAACGTGGTAGCAGATGCACTTAGCAGGAAATCTGGAGCTTCATTGTTTCACATGTGTGTGGCCAGAGTATCAATGTTAGCTGAGCTTCGAGCTACAGGTGCTGTGTTTGGATACGATGATGATGGAGCTTTGTTGGCCAGCTTTCAGGTTCGACCGGTACTGGTTGATCAGGTACGGGAGGCACAGGATTCAGATCCTTACTTGCTGAACAAGAAAACCATGATTCGGAATGGTGTGTCTACAGAGTTCCGATTGAGCAACGACGGTACGTTGTTGTTCAGGGGCAGATTATGTGTACCCAGGGACGAGGACTTGAAGAAGGAGATTCTGGATGAGGCCCACAGTTCGGCGTATGCGATGCATCCCGGAGGTACGAAGATGTTTCGTACACTTCGAGCATACTATTGGTGGAGCAACATGAAGCGGGAGATTGCCGCGTACGTGAGCAGGTGTTTGATTTGTCAGCAGGTGAAGGCGGAGAGGCAGAAACCTGCAGGGAAACTACAGCCACTTGAGATTCCAGTTTGGAAGTGGGAGCATATCACGATGGATTTCGTCTATCAGTTGCCGCGGACTTCGGCGGGCAACACTGGCATTTGGGTTGTCGTTGATCGATTGACGAAATCTGCACATTTTCTTGCACTTCCGGGGAAGATTTCAGTGGGCAGATTAGCCAAGTTGTACTTATCCGAGATTGTTCGCTTGCATGGGGTGCCTGTGTCCATTGTTTCTGACCGTGATAGTCAGTTCACCTCTGAGTTTTGGCAGGCTTTACAGCGAGCTTTGGGCACGAGATTACGGTTTAGTACAGCTTTTCATCCTCAGACTGACGGGCAGTCCGAGCGAACCATTCAGACTCTAGAGGATATGCTGAGATCATGTGTGTTGCAGTTTCGTGGTAACTGGGATCAACAGTTACACTTGATTGAGTTCGCCTACAACAACAGCTATCAGGCCAGTATTGAGATGGCACCGTACGAGGCCCTGTACGGGAAGCAGTGTCGCACTCCATTGTGTTGGAGTGAGGTGGGCGAGCGTTGGCTCATTGGTTCTGATTTGGTGAAAACCACGATGGAGGACATTCAGGTTATTCGGGATCGCCTGAGGGTCGCCCAGGATCGGCAGAAGAGTTATGCGGATGTGAGGAGGAAGAGCTTAGAGTTCGAGGTTGGTGATTGGGTCTTTCTGAAACTGTCTCCGTGGAGGGGAGTAGTGCGTTTCGGAAAGCGTGGCAAGCTTCGACCGCGGTACATTGGTCCGTATGAGATTACGGAGAGGGTTGGAGCTGTTGCTTACAGACTTGAGTTACCGGCTGAGATGGCTCGTGTGCATGATGTCTTCCATGTTTTGATGTTGCGGAAGTATATCTCAGATCCTTCACATGTGTTAGCTCCACAGCAGTTGCCGATCAGAGAGGACTTATCGTATGTTGAGGAGCCAGTGCAGATTCTCGATCGTCGTGAGCAGGAGTTGAGGCACCGTGTGATTCCGCTGGTGAAGGTCTTGTGGCAGAATCATTCTATTGAGGAGGCCACCTGGGAGACCGAGCAGCGTATGCGGGAGCAGTATCCTCATCTGTTCACATGACAGGTACATAAATTTCGAGGTCGAAATTTCTTTAAGGGGGGTAGATTTGTGACGACCCGAACCAGAATCAGATGTGCGTTTGGCACGATTCTCGAGATTTGAGTTTAGTCGCGATTTTACGATATTGTGTGGTTTGCCGATTTGATTCGCGGCTTTGTTTTCGGTCGTGAATTTGGGATGAGTGTCTTCACGGAAATGGTAGAGTACGTGATTTCGAGCGCGTGGGTGGTTTTGGAAGATTTTTCCGATAGCCGAGGAATATTTTATGATTATTTGAAGTTTCGGGTTCCGACGAGTTTATCCGATTATTTCGAGCTTATCCGAATCATTTCGTATTTTCGTTTCGGACCGTCGATCGACTCGAGGGACGAGTATAAATATCGAAAATAGTCGTAAAATTGTCGAAAGTTGATTTTGGGCCGAGTTGACCGAAACAGGACCGTTGACCGCGTTGACTTGCGTTGACCGAGAAGGAGAAACGGACCGTTTGGATTCTCTTGCCGGACCGGCCAATTCCGGCCACTTTAGGCCTCGACCTTTGAAGGTAAAGTGTTCCTCTTGTGATTCTATGCTGTTTTGCCTTTGGAATTGTGTGAATTGGTTGGGTTTGGAGGAAGAAATCACGGTTTGAAGATGGGGAGTTTTCCGGCCGGTTTGGGTTTCGGTGACGGTGGTGCTCCGGCCACGGTAGTGGCCGGAGGGTTAGGGGGTTTTGATCAGGGAGGTAAGGCGATCCTTTAGGGACAGGTTTGGGAGTCAACCGTGCGCCGTGGACGGAGGATTGGAGGCGAACAGTTCGCCGGAGGAGATTTGACCACCGTGGCTTTCGAGCTAGATTCCGGCCACGGTGGTGGTTGGATGATGATGACTCCTTCATTAATGTTGCTCGCCTGGTTGAGGAGAGTATTGTGGTAGCTCGGTCGCCGGAAAAATTCTCCGGTTGACGGCGCGCCGCCGGCGGCGGCGGCAGTCAACGCCGGAGCTCCGGCGATCCGTTGACTTTTTGGATTTTGGTGTTTTTAATGTCATTTTTCTCGTAATCGCGCCCTGATTATCGTCCAGAGGTTTTCGGGTTGATTTGGTTAGCCGATTTTCAGTCGAGATTTCGAGTGGGGATTTCGGGATTTCCGTAATTCATTTGCACTGCATTTTGTATTTCCAGGAACGGTTGGTTTCCGTGCATCCGTACAGTGTTGTGGATTATGATATTGATCAGTTATGTTTATATATATATTCAGGAGATCGAGATCGAGATCTGGATCGTGATCGTGCTTCAGGCGAGGGAACTTCCGCCGGACCACGAGTTTAGCGCGAGTTCGCGCTAGCTGATCTGTGAGTGGACAAGTTTATGTTTTCACTGTTGATTTGCGAGTTCGTGGATTTTATGATTTCCGTATTTAATTATACGATGTTGTGATATATGTTGTTTCCGGAGGTATTATTATATGTGTTTAATTGTGATGGCATTTAATACATCGATGTACCAGACTTGAGAGATTCCTCTGGGCGGGGTTGAGTGGTCCCCTGCGTGCCGCCAGGGTTGAGTGGTCCCCTGGCCTATCACTGTCAGGTTTGAGCGATTCACCTGACGTCGGGTTTGAGAGGTCGCCCGACAACCTCCGTGTATATTTATGTGTTATGTTTCTTCCGAACTCGCACTGTTTTATATTGAGTATGTGTATAACTGGTGAAAGGCATATGATTATTTTCGTCCACTCACTCTAACGTTTTATTTGCCTTTCCCCTGGTGTTTTCGGTTTCCGTGCCCAGTTTGCAGTTCGGATTCCGCTGTTTCACGTCGCGGTTTGGAGGCTAGTGATCAGAGTCACCTGTGTTTTTCCAGTAGGTTCTTGTTTCGCCTACTGATGTACATATTGTATACGTTTTACTTTAGAGGTTGCTCTGATACATTCTGATACATGTTATGCGGATTTTCACGGATATACATATATACATATTACAGTTTATTTACTGTTGTTGATTATATTGATGTTGAGAAATCCGGGTGGGATTGGTGCCCACGGTTTGTTTTTGTGGCATAGGACGAAGTGTTAATTTCTGGGTGCAGGTTATGGTAATTCAACGCTAGTAACGAAACTCTGCCCAAATTTCGAAATTTTTTTGTTGGTTCGTATTTTCGAAAGGGTTTGATTCCGGTTTAGGTAACTGAATCGGGATTGGGTCCTTTCAGTTGGTTTCTGAGGTGTGGTACAGTGTTGTGAATTGTAATTTTGATCAGATATATTTTGTGATTATTCAGGGGATCGAGATCGTGCTTCGGGTGAGGGATATTCCGCCGGACCACGTGATTAGCGCAAGTGCGCGTTTTGCTCACCTGTGAGTGGACAATTTCTTTTCACCGATTAGTCACGAGTCTTTAATACACATTTTATGAATATGAGCATGCATATGAGATTATGATTTATATGAGCATGTGTTATACGATTATACATTTGCGAATACGCATCGACGATTATGCTTATACAATTATGTATTACGTATATGCATTTATATTATGCTTTATACACTTGCATAGAACTATTTATGATTTGGTTTACACAGAGTATAGTCACAGTATATATTGTTGTATCGATACACTTGCATCCCGGCTGATCCCCGAGGATGTTTACCGGGGGAGGCTGTGACCCCTGACCCGAGGCCTTTACCTCGTATATATTGTTGTGTATTCTCAAATATCTAAGGTCTCATGATTATGTTCCTTCTGCTTGTACCTATTGCTTGTCTTGTATCAGTAGGATGCCTCCTCGACGTGGTCCCCGTGTGAATAGCAAAGTGGATCCTGATGAGGATCGCTAGACGCACGACTTGCTAATGCGAGTGCTGCATTTGGAAGAGCGTTTTGACCCTATGGTCAAAGCTCGTACTGCTGGTGTGACTGTCTTTTCGGGTTCAGCTGATCCAGAGATTTGTGAGGCATGGTTGGTTCAGGTTGAATGTGTATGTGAGCGTCTGTGATTTACCCCTGAGCAGATGACAGTGGCAGCAGTTGGATTACTTTAGTCATATTTCTGGTGGGTTAGCTGTGATAGGGTACCAGTTGATACTCCGTGGACTTTGTTTCGAGATTTGTTCATGCGGAGATACTTCAACCAGGCTACCCAGCAGCGGAAGTATGAGGAGTTCACGAACTTGAGACAGAGGAGTATGTATGTGCTTGAGTACCGGGACAGATTTACCCACTTATCTCGGTTTGCTCACGACATGGTGGCTACTGAGGAAGCCAAGTGCCACAGATTTGAGCTGGGTTTGAACTTGAACATCAAGGGGACTCTGACTACGATTCCTCGAAAAAACTGACCCGTTTTGGGCTGAGCCTTTGTGGCCATCGATGTACCATTTTTCGGCATCTTTTGGCCGTAGTTCCTTCATGAAAGTTTTTGGGCTTGAGCTCCTCTTTCTTTTGATAGGTTGATCACTCAATTTGGTTGCCGAATGAAGAAGTTATGGCTTGTTAAAGTTTGGCGAATTCTGGCGAATTTCGCTGGCGACGGAGGTGGCGGAGACGGCGGCGATGGGGATCGACTTGTTAGGGGTTTTATAGCCCTTGGGGAAAGGAAACTTTTAGAAGTGGTCTTGCACCTTTCTGTGGCCGGTGGTGGCATATCAGAGTTAATGTATTCTGGCGAGGATTTTTGACTTCAAGGTGAGTTTTGGTGGTTTTCCGGTTAAAATTGGGCTTAGCATTGAACTACAAAGTTGTTGGAAATGCTGAGATCTTCAAATCCATGTGTAGGTTTTTCGATAGTCAATGCATAGCATCATCGAATCATCCTTCTTCCTCACAAACAACACTGGAGCACCCCAAGGTGAAACACAATACTCAATAGTAAAGCCAATCTCCCTGACTGGAGGAAGACCAGGTAAATCCTTAGGAAATACATCCGGATACTCACAAACCACTGATATATCCCAATGTCTGGTACACAAACCTCTGTGTCAATCACATGTGCTAGATACGCCACACAACCCTTTTTCAACATCTACTCAGCCTTCATTGCCAAAATCAGACAAGGTAGAGAAGTATTCTTTTCACTCCGAAACAAAATTTTTGGTACACCTGGACTCTTGAAAATAACCTCTTTCTTGTGACAGTCAAAAACAACCCAATGGTTCTCCAGAAAATCCATGCCCAAAATCACATCAAAATCCACAATCTTCAGGAGCATCAAATCTATGGCTAACCCATAACCTCCTATAAAATTCTCACAACCCCGATACACTTACTCGACACACACTACCTCGCCGGATGGGTATAACACTCGCCACAAACTAGGGAGTGGATATGCAGGCACAGTAGCCAATGATGCTATATGACATGAATGAATGTGTTGCTCCTGGATCTAGTAAAGTAAGAACTGGATGACCAAAAATGTACAACGTACCAATGATAACCTCAGGGGAAGCTCTGCCTTCTCCCAGGGACATGGCATGAACTCGAGCTTGTCCAGTTGGTCATCCATGCTGACTGCAGTTCTGCCAACTATCATGTCCAGAAGACTGTGTCGCACGATCACCAGAAGTAGTACCCTGACCATGACCGCTACTCCGAGTTGCAACACCCCCAAAAGTACCACCATGTAGACATTCTCTCGTAAAGTGACCCTCCTGGCCACAACGGTAACAGCTGGTAGTGCCTCGATAACATGAACCATAATGCCACCTATTACAAGTGTTGCACAATGGATAGTCTCTGGGTGTAGCTGGTATATCATATGTACGCCGAGGATAACTCGATCCATTGGAACTCCTACCCTGTGGTTGCCTCTGAGGTCGATTCCTCCTCCATCTCTGACTTCCACCCTGGCTCGATGAACCACGTGGATATCTAAAAGTGCTACCACCTGAAGAAGTTGTTGAACTCGAAGTATCGGAACTCATCCTCTTCGTAGGACCTTGGCTGGGTCCACCTTCCTCAAAGCGGCGAGACTGAAACTGCATCTGCCTCTCTTTCTCAATGTCCTCGCCCCTGAGTGCAGAACTAACAAAGTCATCAAAATTGTCCTGAGGCATAGTGGTCAAGGTTCCCTTGATATTCAAATTCAGTCCCAACTCAAACCTTTTGCACTTTGCTTCCTCAGATGCCACCATATCATGTGCAAAACGAGACAAATGGGTAAACTTATCCCGACACTCAAGCACTGACATATTCTCCTGCCTCAGATTGGTAAATTCTTCATATTTCCTCTACTGGGTGGCCTGGTTGAAATATCGACGCATAAACAAATCTCTGAATGTAGGCCATGGAGTATCAATAGGAACTCTTTCGGTGCTAACCCACCAGAAATAAGAATCTGAGTCCAGTAACCCAACAGCAGCCACAATCCTTTGCTCAGGTGTAAAATGTAGGCATTCACAAACACGTTCCATCTGGACTATCCAAGCCTCACATATTTCAGGATCAAAGGAGCCAGAAAAATTAGTTGCTCCAACTATTCTAGCGTTAACCACAGTCAAAACGCTCTTCCAAATGCAACACTCGCATGAGTAAGTCGTGCGTCCGCTGATCCTTAACAGGATCCCCAACCCCGTTAGCACGGGTTCCACGTTAGGGAGGCATCCTAAGAATGAAAGGACATTAGTCACACAAGGAACGTAATCATGAAACTTCAGACATTTCAAAGTATACAACACTTTAGAGCATTGATGATTGTATGCTGGCCAGTCGGGTCATCGCTCCCGATATACTGTACATTCTCAAATACCCTTAGTAACACAACTACAAGAGTCTATAAAACCTTAAACGTAATGCTCTGATACCAACTGAAATGACCCAACCCCGATTTAGTTGCCTAAACCGAAATTAAGCCCTAACGACACCATAACTTTACAAAAAATTTGCCAGAGTTTACTTTATAAAACGTATAAACCAAAAGACCTGCAAGAAGATTACACTTCACAAATAACTTCCCAGACACACCGTGGACCACCATTGTCCATCCAGATTTCTCAAAATCCATATATATAGCAAAACACAAGGTTTACAAGAGTCCAGAAAGTATTCTGGAGTATAACTCAAACTGAACAACACTATACAAGTATTTAGAGCGACTTTTAATTACAAATTATACAAGACTAGCAGGTTACATCAGGAACCTACTAGAAAGAAAGTGTGATTTGAACTCTAGGCCTCCTGCGATGACGTGCAACCACGGGAAAGATACTGCAATCTGGGCGGTGAAAACCGAAAAGCCCAGAAAACAAAGTATATAAATAATAAAACCATTAGAGTGACTGGACGTAAATCATAATATGCCGCATAAATAAATCCAACATGCTTTTCACAATAAATGCACATAAAATCATTCGAGCCAAAACAAACAATCTCAGGTCAAGTGCTCATAAACACGTAACTCTCTTAGGTACTGTGTGTGTGGAGGCAGTAATTTGAGTACGTTTTTCTCAAAGTTAAAACACATCCGGGTCAAGTGCTCATAAAGACGTAACTCTCCCGGGTACTGTGAATCATGGGTCAGGTGCTCATATAGACGGCTGATCCCGGAGCATCTCGGGGATCAGCCGAGAGGCCATAGCATCGATGCATCGTATATCCATACTTAGTATAAAAACACACCACATTTGCCTCCAAATCAATGTATGCTCATAAAATGCGTAATCATAAATGCATACTCGTAAATGCATAATTATAAAGCATACTCATAGATTCGAAAATTCAATGTGAAAATCAAAGTATGAAAATCAACGTGGGATAAAATGTCCACTCACAGATAACAGCTAGCCCCGAGGGCCGGCGGAAGATCCCTCGCCAAACACTCGATCACGATCACCTGAATAACAGGGATATGATCAATACATATTCGATTTCAACATACGGAGCAAATACGTTAAGAACCACGTGTTCTCGAAAAGCGTATCGCTCGAAATATCGACGAGGTTAACAAAATTCCAAAAATACACCCAAACAACCCTCGTCCCAAGTTAACACACACAGTTCAACTTGAAAACCTCACGACTACTATCAAGGCGCAATTACGAGCAAAACGACATAAAAATCTCCTAAAACCACAAAAGTCAACCCCTCGTCGGAGCTCCGCTGTTGACAACCGCCGCCGCCGCCGCTTCAACGGTGACCAACTCTAGTAAACTATACCTTAAAACGTTCCTCTCCTCAAGCCCAACCAAACCCCCAAAACCATAAGTCCAAACCACCACCACCGTGGTCAGAATTTGGCCCAAAAATCTCGACGGTTTCTCCCTCTCCGGTCACCACCACGGCACCCCTAAAACCTCCTCCTTAACCCAAATTTAACACCCAGAAAATCTTCAAGGGGTTGAGGGGAACCTAACCCCTAACTAAACCGATGCCAAAACTTGCCGGAAACCGCCACCCGATTCCTGCGAAATCCATGAATTTCAACGAGTTCGAACTCCCTCAATACACAACCAAATCTTACAAATAAATACGTGAATCAATAGGAACTTACAAGAGCTTTCTAACCATACCAAGAACACGGCCGGATGTGGGCGGAATCGGCGGCTCGGATGGTGGCAACGAAACGGGTCGGTGGAGCAAAACGGGTCAACTCGATCAACTCGGTCCAAATGTGTGATTTTCCGATTTTTTTACGACTATTCAATATTTATACGTCGCAAACCGACCAAAACCACGACTCAGATAACTCCAACACAATCGAATAAGTACGACTAACTCGATGACAATTTCAAATATTCATTTTGTATTCTCCGATTATCCGAAAAATCCTCTGAAACCTCCTACGAGCTCGAAATCAAATCCTCTACAATTTCCGCAAAGGAACTTAAACCAAATTCTTGCCCGATAATTTAGTCGTTAACAAACCACATATGTACAATCTACTTGCGATAATCACGTGTCGTGCTGATAATCACATACTCAAGGTTCGGGTCGTTACATAGGGCCTTAGCGTATAGGGTTTAGGGTATACGGTTTAGGGTATACTTAGATGACGGTTTGACCCTTTTGAGTCGTCTAAGTACTAATTTTAGGATTTAGGATTTTATATATGTATAATTAATTACTATTGTGTTTAATTACCTTAGTATGGACTATGAAAAGTTGTTCTTTCGTCCCCGTGTTAGGGTTTCTTGAAAATTAATGTGATTCAATTATCGATCCGATCCTCCGGATTAATTAATTAATTTTAATTTACGTCGGTCGAAGCGACCACGCTATTTAATTAATTATAAAATTACATATTAAATTAATTAATTAATTATTAAATTAAGTACAAAATTAATAGTTGTACATACTCCTCCTCATAATATATATATTAATTAATCGATCATGCATCATTACAATAATTACAATTACTAATTACCAATTAATATTCCTCGTTAATATTTTGTACTCTTCGTCATAATAGTCATCATCCTCATCCTCGTTATCCGATTTCTCCTCCTTCTCATCATACTCAACATTGTCGGACGAATAACCTGAGTCCTCGTCATCGTCCTCATCCTGCGCGTCTTATTCATCTACTAATTAATTGCATCAATAATCTCATCTTCAGTTAGATCTGTACAACCATCATGCATGGGTAAGCGCTCACCAGCTTGAACCAGGTCCATTATGTCAGAGCGGATGACATAAATATTAGGCTCTTGATAGGCAGGAATGTCTCTTTTCGATTCATCAGCATTTTCTGTCACCGGTGTCCCTTCAGTTGTCATATTATTCCATATTCCTCGATGAGAGATATGGTTCACTATTTTTCACCCTTCACCAGCTTTCGGATCATCGAGATAGAACACCTGCATAACTAAAGTGCCGAGAGCGAAAGGCTCATCCGCATACCAGCTTGAGTTTGTATCGACTGGTAAAAGCCTCAGGTCTTCCTTTGTACGCTTGAGCCATTTGCACTTGAATAGGAAAACGTTGACATCATTCCCATAACATAGCTGAACGACATATACAATAGCCCTGTAATATAGATCATTATCTTTCCCAACTGTTATCCCACTGTTTTGTGTTTTTCTTCCTTCATCTCGGGCCAATGAATGAAACTTTACACCGTTCACAAAATATTCGGGGTAAATATAATGTTTAATCGGCTTCTTTGCTAGCAAGTGCTTTGGCCAGGACCACCACCCCCCGTGGTTTTCAGATTTTTGTAGATCAATCATCTGGGAAAATAGGAAAGATATATATAATTAAAGGGTTTACTTTCTACAAACATGATCGATATGTATATAAACTAAATACTGAGACATACGTACATACCCATTGGAAGAAATAATCGAGGAACTTCTTCTTAACCATTTTCTCAAACCACGCCAAACTGTTGTCAGGATTTAACGCCTGAAGCCTCTCCATGTACCCAATCATGTATGGCTCAACTTCGTCATAGTCTCGCAACACTACCCAATGTGCCTCAATAAGTTCTTTTCGTGTTAACGATTCCTTTAATACTCCTCTAAACGGTCGTACGACATTTGTGACCATAGAAAGATTGATGCGGGCACTAGGATCGGAGGCGGTGGGAGGTGGTGGATCTTTGAGGTACCTGATACAGTAAGTAACACACTCATGCATTAGGTATGTCTCGGCTATAGAGCCATCCGAGACCGACCTGTTTTTGACGAATCCTTTATACTGTCCAAGTTGTCTACAAAATCAAACGTTCAATTAATACATTGTCGAATAAGAATAAGTACATATAGCAAGTAATTTCCAGTGGAACAAAGCTGTTTGTCGAATTTTTCTAGAATTATTGGCTAGTCCGAATGTAATTCCATAATAATCAATTTAGTATTTTTAATAATTCAATAATTTACCATATTTACTACAAATTTACAATAATTACAAATTTTATTTACATGCAATAATAATTACCAATTATAATATTAATTAAAACAATATATATATAATTACAATCATAAATATAATTTTCAATAATTACAATAATAATTATCATGCATTTACAATAATTAAAATAATTAATTACTAAATTAATCATAATTATCATAATTTACTATAATTACTAATTTACTAACTATTATTAATTATTATTACCAATTTACCAATTACTACTATTTTATTTTTTTTACTAATTTATTAATAAAATTAAAATTATGTTAAAAACTTTAATAATACCGGAAAGAGGAGTCGCCAGAGTGGAGAGTTGCCGGAGGGAGGGAGTCGCCGGATTTTGAGTCGCCGGAGGGACGCCGAATTTTTGAGAGAGAGTGAACGCACTACAAGAAAAACGCACTTAGACCACGGAACCTTTATGGTTCCGCGGTCTAAGTGACACTTGGACGACAAAAATAATCTCCGTCGTCCAAGTACCACTTGGACGACAGAAAGTGTGTTTCTGTCGTCCAAATGGCCACTTGGACAACGGAAACACACGTCGTGGTTCGAGTGGCCACTTGGACGACGGGGACTTGCTCTGTTGTCCTTGTAAACACTTGGACGACGGAAACATGCTGAATCTGTCGTCTAAGTGGTTAGTTGGACAACGGACTGACACGCCGTGGTCTGAAAGGCCACTTGGACAACGGGTTCTTGCTCCGTCGTCCTTGTTTACACTTGAACGACGAAAACGTGCTCAATCCGGCGTCTAAGTGAACTCTATAAAAGGAGGCTTGACCGATCCTTTTCCTCATCCCATTCTCAAATAATCCCTCTCCTCTTTCTCTTTCCCTCTCTCTCTCAAAAATCCGGCCTCCCTCCTCCAACGAATCTCCGACAGCAAAAAATCAGGCAACTCCCTCTCTCCAGCGACTATGCACTCTGGCAACTTTCCGGCGACTCCTTTGAAAGGACCCAACCCCGATTTAGTTTCCTAAAAAGGAATCAAACCCCTTCTGAAAACGTGAACCAACAAAAACCATTAAAATTTCGGCAGAGTAACGCTACTAACGCGGAATTGCCATTACCTGCACCCGGAAAATAACACTTCATCCTATGCCACAAAAGCCAAACCGTGGGCACCAATCCCATCTGGATTTCTCAATATCATATCAATAACAATAAACAATAAACATAACTGCAATATATAGTATATCCGGGAAAAACCGTATAAACCATGTATCAGAATGTATCAGAGCGACCTCTAGTGTAAATATATACAAAATATATAACAGTAGGCGAAACAAGAAACCTACTAGAAAACACAGGTAGCTCGAACAACTAGCCTCCAACCACGACGTGAAACACCAGAATCTGAACTGCAAATTGGGCACGGAAACCGAAAAGCCCAGGGGAAAGACATGAAAACCGTTAGAGTGAGTGGACGAAAATAAATGTCTTTCGCCAGATGATATATGTTATAATAACATATGCGAGTCAAGATGAATAAATATAATAAAGTACATGAGGTGAACTCATACTCCTCCAGCATACTGAGCATACATGTAAAAAAATCCCACGGGGTCGCTCATGGACACATCCGTGCTAGTTCAGTCCGAATCAAGGGATCCCAGACCCACACGTGATTCTAGCCAGAAAGGCCTCAGGTCAGAGGTCTGCCACCCCTCCCCTCCCCCCCCCCGGTAAAGGCCTCGGGTCAGGGGTCACAGCCTCCCCCGGTAAACATCCTCGGGGATCAGCCGGGATGCAAGTGTATCGATACAACAACATATACTAAGACTGTACTCTGTGTAAACAAAATCATAAATAGTTCGATGCAATTGTATAATGCAATAAATAAATGCACATACGTAATATATACTGGTATAGGCATAATCGTATAACACATGCTCATATAAATCATAATCTCGTATGCATGCTCATGCTCGTAAAACGTGTATAAAGACTCGCGATTATCAGTGAAAAGAAATTGTCCACTCACAGGTGAGCAAAATGCGCACTCGCGCTAATCACGTGGCCCGGCGGAAGATCCCTCGCCCGAAGCACGATCTCGATCCCCTGAATAGTCATAAAATATATCTGATCAAAATCATAATCCACAACACTGTACTTCACCACGGAAACCAACCGTTCCCGGAAACATATAATACTGTGCAAAATAATCAACGAAATTCCTGAAATTTCCACTCGAAACCCTCGACTGAAAATTCGATACCCAAATCAACTTGAAAACCTCAAGGAGACGATCAGGGCGCGATTACGTGAAAAACGACATTAAAAACATCGAAATCCAAAAAGTCAATCCATGGGGTAGTAATAACTCCGCCGTCAGTACTTGGCCAGTTATTCTGATGCCGTACAACCTGCCTTCGTGGATGTGCATGAACAAGGTATTTAATTTTCTTACTCTGCTAATTCCAGGTCCTAAATCTCCGGGGAAGTGCTTAGATGTCTACCTCAGACCTTTGATCGACGAGCTGAAACTGTTGTGGCAAAATGGAGTCCCAACTTATGACAAATTCACTGACACGATGTTCACGATGAGGGCTGCCGTAATGTGGACGATCAGCGATTTTCCAGCGCATGAGATGTTGGCAGCCTGCAGGACGAAAGGATATAATGGATGTCCTATATGTTTGGACGACGTGAACTCTAGTTGGCACGCGGGGAAGGTGTGTTACTTGGGTCACCGTAGATGGCTTCCTCACGACTACCCATGGCGACAGGATGAAACTCATTTCGACGGGACGGTAGAGAACAATTCTAAACCCCGTAGTTGGTCGGGCGAAGAGATTTTAGAGAGGTTGAGCTATTTCGACTTTGGTGTGTTGACCAATGACGCGGATGTAAAGAAATGCAATCCAATACCTCCACATGATCTCATCTATTGGCATCACAGGAGTATATTCTTTGAACTCCCTTACTGGTCAAAGTTGAAGCTGAGGAACAACTTGGACGCGATGCACATAGAAAATAATGTGTGCGACAACGTAGTGGGAACAATTCTCGGTATTAATTTCAAGACTATAGATACTCCCATAGCGCGCAAAGATCTGGAATCTATGAATCTACATCATCCCTTGTGGTTGAGGAGGAATAGGAGAGGAGTGTATAACAAGATGCTAGCTGCACCTTACATAGTGAAGCCGACACTTAGACGCTCTGTGTTTCACAGGTTTAAGAGTGTTCGTTATCCTGCTACGTATGTAGCTACTATAATTGGAGCAATGGACAAGGTGCAATACAAATTTGTTGGTCTAAAGACACATGAATATCACGTTATGCTGCAACGTCTGATTCCAGTGGTAATTCGACCATATTTGCCTCTTGACGTCGTAGAACCAATAGTGGCATTGTGCAGATGGTGGCAGAGGTTATGCGCCAGAGAATTAAAGAAGTCAGATGTAGTGGAACTGCAACAACAAATTGTGCACATCATTTGTAAACTAGAGAGGATTTTTTCCCTGCTTTCTTTGACATCATGATTTACCTAATGATCCACCTGCCTGAACAGGTACTCATTTTTTATCCGGTACAATAAACTTGGATGTATCCTCAAGAAAGGTACGTACAACTAATTAATTTTACAGGTTTTTCGATTCATAATTTCTTCCACTGGAGATTACTACCTATATGTACTTATTCTTATTCTACAATGTATTAATTGAACGTTTGATTTTGTAGACAGCTTGGACAGTATAAAGAATTCATTAAAAAAAGATCGGCCCAATC
Organism: Geum urbanum; assembly: GCA_946800695.1. NCBI lineage: Eukaryota > Viridiplantae > Streptophyta > Magnoliopsida > Rosales > Rosaceae > Geum > Geum urbanum. The sequence goes on from OX327002.1 coordinate 21,398,135, forward strand.
GGCCCCAGATGGCTCTATAGCCGAGACATACCTAATGCATGAGTGTGTTACTTACTGCAACAGGTACCTCACAGATCCACCACCTCCCACTACCTCCGGTCTCAGTGCCCGCATCAATTTTTCTGTCGTCACAAATGTCGTACGACCGTTTAGAAGAGTATTAAAGGAATTGCTAACACGAGAAGAACTTATTGAGGAACATTGGGTAGTGTTCCAAGACTGTGAAGAAGTTGAGCCGTACATGATGTCATACAGGAAGAGGCTTCAGGCATTAAATACGGATAACAGTTCAGCGTGGTTTGAGAAAATGGTTAAGAAGAAGTTCCCCGATTATTTCTTCCAATGGGTTAGTACGTACGTACGCCTCGGTATTTAGTTTATATACATATCGATCATGTTTGTAGAAAGTAAACCCTTTAATTTTCCCATTTTCCCAGATGATTGATCTACAAAAATCCAAAAACCACAGGGGGTGGTGGTCCTGGCCAAACCACTTGCTAGCAGGGAAGCCGATTAAACACTATATTTACCCCAGATGTTTTGTGAACGGTGTAAAGTTCCATTCATTGGCCCGAGATGAAGGAAGAATAAAACAAAACAGTGGGGTAACGGTTGGGAAAGAAATTGATCTATATTACGAGGCTATTGTTGAAAGGACCCAACCCCGATTTAGTTTCCTAAACCGAAATCAAACCCCTTCTGAAAACACGAACCAACAAAAACCATAAAAAAAATTGGCAGAGTAACGCTACTAACGCGGAATTGCCCTTAACCTGCACCCAGAAAATACACTTGAAAGGACCCAATCCCGATTCAGTTACCTAAACCGGAATCAAACCCCTTCGAAAATACGAACCAACAAAAATTTTCAAAATTTCGGCAGAGTTTCAATACTAACGTGGAATTGCATAAACCTGCACCCTGAAAATAACACTTCATCCTATGCCACAAAAGCCAAACCGTGGGCACCAATCCCATCCGGATTTCTCAATATCAATATAATCAATAGCAGTAAACAAACTGTACTATGTATATATGTATATCCGAGAAAATCCGTATAAACAAGTATCAGAATGTATCAGAGCGACCTCTAAAGTAAAACATATACAATATATACACATCAGTAGGCGAAACAAGAACCTACTGGAAAGCACAGGTAACTCTGATCACTAGCCTCCAAACCGCGACGTGAAACACCAGAACCTGAACTGCAACTGGGCACGGAAACCGAAAAGTCCAAGGGAAAGACAATAAGCACGTTAGAGTGAGTGGACGAAAATAAATGTCTTTCACCAGTTAATATATATGTTTAAAATAACATATGCGAGTCCACGTAAATATAAACAACATAGTACACGAGGTAAAACCATAATCCTCCAGCGTACTGAGCATGCAAGTAAAAATCCCACGGGGTCACTCATGGACTCCTCCGTGCTAGTACAGTCTGAACCACGGAGTCTCTGACTACCACGTGATTCTAAGCCAGAAATGGCCTCGGTTCCGGGGAATACGCCCCTCACCGGTCTGGTTGGGGAAACGCCCCTCCAGGCGGCCCTCCGTTGGGGATCAGCCGACGAGGCAAGGTGTATCGATACAACAACGTAACCACGACTGTACTCTGTGTAAACCAAATCATAAACAGCTCGATGCAAATGCATGAACAATATATAAGTATATGCATATTCGTATACGTATATCCGTATATATATAATCGTATAATCGTAAAACACATGTTCATGTAATCCATAATCTCAATACGCATGCTCAAGTTCGAAAATCATATAAAAGACTCGCAAGAATTCCGTGAAAAGAAATTGTCCACTCACAGGTGAGCAAAACGCGCACACGCGCTAATCTCGTGATCCGGCGGAAGATCCCTCGCCAGAAGCACGATCACGATCCCGATCTCGATCTCGATCTCCTGAATATTCACAACACACAACTGATCAATATCGTAATCCACAACACTGTACTGAAGCACGGAAACCAACCGTTCCCGGAAATACGAAATGCAGTACAAAATGAATTACGAAAATCCCCACTCGAAACTTCGACTGAAAATCTGCTAATCAAACCAACCCGAAAACCTGTGGACGACGATCAGGGCGTGATTACGAGAAAAACGACATTAAAATTATCGAAATCTGAAAAGTTGACTTTTTCCTCGCCGTTGATCGCCGCCGGCGGCGGCGGCGCGCCGTCAACGGTGAAATCACACGGCGGAAAGCTCCAGATTTCAAGGTCTTGATGAGCTGAATCAGTTTCTCTTCTACCACAAAACTCAATTCCGAGCAGAACCCCCTCAATTCAAGCTCGAAACAGATCGGAATATCCATTCCGGTGACCCACTCGATCCTCACCAAAACTCAACCATAGTTACAATTAAACACATCACTAGACTCAGAGTAACTAGGGGAGTCTTTCCCCCCAAACAACCACCCTCAAAACCCGCCAGAAAACGGCCAACCGCCACCGGCGACGAAACCTAATTCGGCCTAACTCGGGTTTCATCAAAACGGAATCATTTCAACCCAAACCAAGTTCCATCACACTCGAAATCAAACAAGGAAACAGATTATACCTTTCTCGAAGCCAACGGTGGCCGGAAAACAGGTCGTCGGACGGTGGAGACCAAAACGGAAACTTTCCTTAACGGGTCAATGGGTCAGCTTTCCAATTTTGGAAAGTCAACGACTGGTCAATGCAAAACTGTATTTTTACGACAATTCTCGACTATTTCGATATTTATACTCGAGCCTCGGGTCGATCGACGGTCCAAAACGAATATACGATATGATTCGGATAAACACGAAACAATCGGATAAACTCGTCGGATACCAAAACTTCAAATAATCATAAAATATTCCTCGGTAATCGGAAAAATCTTCCGGAACCGCCTACAAGCTCGAAATCACGTACTCTACAATTTCTGTGAAGACACCAAACTCAAATTGTCGACCGAAAACATAGTCGCGAATCGAATCGGCAAACCACACATATGACGTAAAACTGCGACTAAGCAGAATCTCGAGAATCGTGCCGAATACACAGCTGATTCTGGTTCGGGTCGTCACAAATCTACCCCCCTTAAAGAAATTTCGACCTCGAAATTTACGTACCTGTCATGTGAACAGATGAGGATACTGCTCCCGCATACGCTGCTCGGTCTCCCAGGTGGCCTCCTCAACTGAATGGTTCTGCCACAAGACCTTCACCAGCGGAATCACACGGTGCCTAAACTCCTGCTCACGATGATCGAGAATCTACACTGGTTCCTCAACATACGATAAATCCTCTTTGATCGGCAACTGCTGTGGGGCTAACACATGAGAAGGATCTGAGATGTACTTCCGCAACATCGAAACATGAAAGACATCATGCACACGATCCATCTCAGCCGGTAACTCAAGTCTGTAAGCAACAGCTCCAACCCTCTCCGTAATCTCATACGGACCAATGTACCGTGGTCGAAGCTTGCCACGCTTCCCGAAACGCACAATTCCCCTCAACGGGGATAGTTTCAGGAAGACCCAATCACCAACCTCGAACTCTAAGCTCTTCCTTCTCACATCCGCATAACTCTTCTGCCGATCCTGGGCGATCTTCAGTCGATCCCGGATGACCTGTATGTCCTCCATCGTGGTTTTCACCAAATCTGGACCAATAAGCCAACGCTCGCCTACCTCACTCCAACACAATGGAGTACGACACTGCTTCCCGTACAAAGCCTCGTACGTTGCCATCTCAATACTGGCCTGATAGCTGTTGTTGTAGGCGAACTCAATCAAGTGTAACTGCTGATCCCAGTTTCCACGAAACTGCAACACACACGATCTCAGCATATCCTCAAGAGTCTGAATGGTCCGCTCGGATTGCTCGTCAGTCTGAGGATGAAAAGCTGTACTAAACCGCAACCTCGTGCCCAATGCTCGCTGTAAAGCCTGCCAAAACTCAGAAGTGAACTGACTATCCCGGTCAGAAACAATCGACACAGGCACACCATGCAAGCGAAAAATCTCGGATAAGTACAACTTGGCCAATCTGCCCATTGAAATCTTCCCCGGAAGTGCAAGAAAGTGTGCGGATTTCGTCAATCGGTCAACAATAACCCAAATGCCAGTGTTGCCCGCCAAAGTACGCGGCAACTGATAGACGAAATCCATCGTGATATGCTCCAACTTCCAAACCGGAATCTCAAGTGGCTGTAGTTTCCCTGCAGGTTTCTGCCTCTCCGCCTTCACCTGCTGACAAATCAAACATCGACTCACGTATGCGGAAATCTCCCGCTTCATGTTGCGCCACCAATAGTACGCTCGAAGTGTACGAAACATCTTCGTACCTCCGGGATGCATCGCATACGCTGAACTGTGGGCATCGTCCAGAATCTCCTTCTTCAAGTCCTCATCTCTGGGTACACATAGCCTGCCTCTAAACAACAACGTACCGTCGTCACTCAATCGAAACTCTGTAGGCACACCATTCCGAATCATAGTCTTCTTGCCCAGTAAGTAAGGATCTGAATCCTGAGCCTCCCGTACCTGATCAACTAATACGGGTCGAACCTGGAAACTGGCCAACAAAGCTCTATCATCATCATACCCAAACACAGCACCCGTAGCTCGAAGCTCGGCTAACATCGATACTCTGGCCACACACATGTGAAACAACGAGGCTCCCGATTTCCGGCTAAGTGCATCTGCCACAACGTTGGCCTTTCCTGGATGGTACTCAAACGTGCAATCGTAATCATTGATAAACTCCATCCATCGGCGTTGTCTCATGTTCAGATCCGGCTGCGTCCGCAAGTAGGTGAGACTCTTGTGGTCAGTGAAAATCTTACACTGAGCACCATACAGGTAATGTCTCCAATTCTTCAACGCTAACACGATAGCAGCTAACTCCAAATCATGCGTCGGATAGTTGACCTCATGCGGTTTCAGTTGTCTGGAACCATATGCCACAACTCTACCATGCTGCATCAACACACAACCAAGGCCCAACTTCGACGCATCAATGTACACAACAAACTCACCACTGTCGTCTGGCAATGTAAGAACCGGTGCGGTAGTCAATCTCTCCTTCAGGAGCAAGTAACTCTCCTCGCACGCATCAGACCACTAAAACTTGACGCCTTTCTTCGTCAATCTGGTCAGTAGTGTAGCAATCCGGGAGAAATCCTGTACAAACCGTCGGTAATAGCCTGCTAACCCCAAGAAACTACGGATCTCCGGCACAGTAGTAGGTCTACTCCAATTCAGCACGGCCTCGATTTTGTCAGGATCAACACTAACTCCCTCGGCCGAAATCACGTGGCCCAGAAACTTCACACTATCCAACCAGAACTCACACTTGCTAAACTTCGCAAATAACTGATGGTCCCGAAAAGTCCGCAACACTGCTCGCAAGTGCTTCTTGTGCTGGCCCATACTCCTGGAATATATCAAGATATCGTCAATGAATACGATCACGAACTTGTCCAGGAATCGCCGAAACACCCGATTCATCAAGTCCATGAAAGCTGCGGGGGCATTGGTCAACCCAAACGGCATAACCAAAAACTCATAGTGCCCGTACCGTGTTCTGAAAGCTGTCCTGGCTACATCTGAATCTCAAATCCTCAACTGGTGATATCCGGATCGAAGATCAATCTTCGAACTGCTGCTCCCTTCAGCTGATCGAACAAGTCATCAATCCGCGGTAACGGATACTTGTTCCTCACTGTAACCTGATTCAGCTTCCGATAATCGATGCACAAACGCATGGACCCGTCCTTCTTCCGCACAAACAACACTGGAGCACCCCACGGAGAAACACTCGGTCGTATAAAACCCTTCTCTAACAACTCCTGGAGATGAATCTGCAACTCCTTCAACTCCGCAGGCGCCATCCGGTACGGTGTCTGGGAAATCGGTCCAGTACCCGGCAATAACTCAATGGTAAAATCAATCTCCCGTGCAGGAGGTATACCAGGTAACTCTGCTGGAAACACATCTGGAAACTCAGACACAACCTCAATACTACCAAGGTCTGGCACTGCAGCTGTAGTGTCCACAACATGGGCTAAGTAAGCAACACAACCCTTCTTCATCAACCAGTCCGCCCTCATTGCGGAAATCAAGCAAGGTAGTGAAGTATTCTTTTCGCCACGGAATAGTATCTCAGGGAACCCTGGTCATCGAAACGCGACCTCCTTCCTGTGGCAATCAAACATGGCCCAGTGCGACTCCAAAAAGTCCATACCCAATATCAGATCAAAATCCACAATATCAAGTAATAACAGATCTGCGGCTAAACCATGGCCATCAATAAACACCTCACAATCTCGGTAAACCCAACCGATACTCACAACCTCCCCTGACTCCAACAACTCCTGGAGCTGAATCTGTAACTCCTTCAACTCCGCAGGCGCCATCCGGTACGGTGTCTGGGAAATCGGTCCTGTACCCGGCAACAACTCAATAGTAAAATCAATCTCCCGCACAGAGGGTATACCAGGTAACTCCGCTGGAAACACATCCGGAAACTCAGACACAACCTCAATACTACCAAGATCCGGCACTGCAGCTGTAGTGTCCACAACGTGGGCTAAGTAAGCAACACAACCCTTCTTCATCAACCGATCCGCCCTCATCGCGGAAATCAAACACAGTAGTGAAGTGTTCTTCTCACCACGGAACAATATCTCGGGTAACCCTGGTCGTCGAAACGTGACCTCCTTCATGTGGCAGTCAAACATGGCCCAGTGCGACTCCAAGAAGTCCATACCCAAGATCAGATCAAAATCCACAATATCAAGCAGTAACAGATCTGCGGCTAATCCATGGCCATCAATCAACACCTCACAATCTCTGTAAACCCAATCGATGCTCACAACCTCCCCTGACGGATACAACACTCTCCACAACCCCGGAAGTGGAGATGCAGGTACCGTAGCCAATGACGACAGTCTAAATGATATGAATGAATGTGTAGCGCCCGGATCTAACAATGCAAGTACAGGAATACCAAAAATATGTAACGTACCAATAACGACCTCCGGTGATGCTCTGCCCTCACGTAGAGTCATAGCATGAACCCTCGCCTGTCCGGCTGGTTGTCCTCGCTGGGGCTGTCCTTGCTGTCTGCCCTGACCTGCAAACTGTGTTGGTCGAGCTCCCGTAGTGGCACCTCGCTCAACTCCGGAACTCTGGGCCGCCTGTCCATCACCACCATATAACTGAGGACACTCCTTCGCGTAGTGACCCACCTGGCCACAGCGGAAACAAGTGACAGGACCTCGCTGACACGGACCCACATGATGTCGACTACAGAGACTACATAACGGGTACTCCCTCGGTACTGCAAATGTGCCACCAGTACGCCGAGGATAACTAGAACCGCTGGAACCAGCACTAGCCTGTGGCCGCTGTGATCGATCTCTCCTCCAAAACGGTCTCCGCCTCGATGTACTAACTGGTGGGCGATATGATCCCCCACCTGAGGATGAAGCTGAACCGGATGTATCAGAACTTAGCCTCTTCGAAGGCCCCTGACTCGGTCCACCCTCCTCCAACTGTCTCGGCTGGTATCTCTGCCGCTGTCTCTCCTGCTCAATGTCCTCACCTCGGAGAGCTGCACTGACAAACTCATCAAAGTTGTTCCGCGACATTGTAGTCAAGGTCGCCTTGATGTTCAGATTCAATCCCAGCTCAAACCTACGACACTTGGCTTCCTCTGTAGCCACCATATTCCGCGCAAATCGAGACAAACGGGTAAACCGATCCCGATACTCAAGTACAGATAAACTGCCCTGCCTCAAGTTAGTGAACTCCTCGTACTTGCGCTGCTGGGTAGCCTGATTAAAATATCTTCGCATAAACAAATCACGAAACAATGTCCACGGGGTATCCACTGGAACTCTGTCGGTGCTAACCCACCAAAAATATGCATCACCCTCAAGTAAACCAACTGCGGCTACTGTCATCTGCTCAGGTGTAAACTGCAGACGCTCACAAACACGCTCAATCTGAACCAACCATGCCTCGCATATCTCTGGATCAACTGAACCCGAAAACACAGTAGCACCCGCAGTGCGAGCCTTGACCACAGGGTCAAAACGCTCTTCCAAACGCAGCACTCGCATCAGCAAGTCGCGCGTTCGGCGATCCTCATCAGGATCATCATCCCGATCAACACGGGGACCATGTCGAGGAGGCATCCTATTGATACATGACAAGCATTAGGTACAAGCAGAAAGAACGTAATCATGAAACCGCAGATATTTGAGGACACACAACACCCGAAGTATTGATGAGTACCGCTGGCCAGTCGGGTCATCACTCCAGTCATGCTGTATCAACTCAAATACCCTAAGTGTCACAACTACAAGAGTCTACAGAATCTGACAACCTAATGCTCTGATACCAAGATGAAAGGACCCAATCCCGATTCAGTGACCTAAACCGGAATCAAACCCCTTCGAAAATACGAACCAACAAAAATTTTCAAAATTTCGGCAGAGTTTCAATACTAACGTGGAATTGCATAAACCTGCACCCTGAAAATAACACTTCATCCTATGCCACAAAAGCTAAATCGTGGGCACCAATCCCATCCAGATTTCTCAATATCAATATAATCAATAGCAGTAAACAAACTGTACTATGTATATATGTATATCTGAGAAAATCCGTATAAACAAATATCAGAATGTATCAGAGCGACCTCTAAAGTAAAACATATACAATATATACACATCAGTAGGCGAAACAAGAACCTACTGAAAAGCACAGGTAACTCGGATCACTAGCCTCCAAACCGCGACGTGAAAACACCAAAACCTGAACTGCAATTGGGCACGGAAACCGAAAATCCCAGGGGAAAGACAATAAGCACGTTAGAGTGAGTGGACGAAAATAAATGTCTTTCACCAGTTAATATATATGTTTAAAATAACATATGCGAGTCCACGTAAATATAAACAACATAGTACACGAGGTAAAACCATAATCCTCCAGCGTACTGAGCATGCAAGTAAAAATCTCACGGGGTCACTCATGGACTCCTCCGTGCTAGTACAGTCTGAACCACGGAGTCTCTGACTACCACGTGATTCTAAGCCAGAAATGGCCTCGGTTCCGGGGAATACGCCCCTCACCGGTCTGGTTGGGGAAACGCCCCTCCAGGCGGCCCTCCGTTGGGGATCAGCCGACGAGGCAAGGTGTATCGATACAACAACGTAACCACGACTGTACTCTGTGTAAACCAAATCATAAACAGCTCGATGCAAATGCATGAACAATATATAAGTATATGCATATTCGTATACGTATATCCGTATATATATAATCGTATAATCGTAAAACACATGCTCATGTAATCCATAATCTCAATACGCATGCTCAAGTTCGAAAATCATATAAAAGACTCGCAAGAATTCCGTGAAAAGAAATTGTCCACTCACAGGTGAGCAAAACGCGCGCACGCGCTAATCTCGTGGTCCGGCGGAAGATCCCTCGCCAGAAGCACGATCACGATCCCGATCTCGATCTCGATCTCCTGAATATTCACAACACACAACTGATCAATATCGTAATCCACAACACTGTACTGAAGCACGGAAACCAACCGTTCCCGGAAATACGAAATGCAGTACAAAATGAATTACGAAAATCCCGAAATCTCCACTCGAAACTTCGACTGAAAATCGGCTAATCAAATCAACCCGAAAACCTCTGGACGACGATCAGGGCGTGATTACGAGAAAAACGACATTAAAATTATCGAAATCTGAAAAGTTGACTCTTTCCTCGCCGTTGATCTCCGCCGCCGGCGGCGGCGTGCCGTCAACGGTGAAATCACACGGCGAAAAGCTCCAGATTTCAAGGTCTTGATGAGCTGAATCAGTTTCTCTTCTACCACAAAACTCAATTCCGAGCAGAACCCCCTCAATTCAAGCTCGAAACAGATCGGAATATCCATTCCGGTGACCCACTCGATCCTCACCAAAACTCAACCATAGTTACAATTAAACACATCACTAGACTCAGAGTAACTAGGGGAGTCTTTCCCCCCAAACAACCACCCTCAAAACCCGCCGGAAAACGGCCAACCGCCACCGGCGACGAAACCTAATTCGGCCTAACTCGGGTTTCATCAAAACGGAATCATTTCAACCCAAACCAAGTTCCATCACACTCGAAATCAAACAAGGAAACTGATTATACCTTTCTCGAAGCCAACGGTGGCCGGAAAACAGGTCGTCGGACGGTGGAGACCAAAACGGAAACTTTCCTTAACGGGTCAATGGGTCAGCTTTCCAATTTTGGAAAGTCAACGACTGGTCAATGCAAAACTGTATTTTTACGACAATTCTCGACTATTTCGATATTTATACTCGAGCCTCGGGTCGATCGACGGTCCAAAACGAATATACGATATGATTCGGATAAACACGAAACAATCGGATAAACTCGTCGGATACCGAAACTTCAAATAATCATAAAATATTCCTCGGTAATCGGAAAAATCTTCCGGAACCGCCTACAAGCTCGAAATCACGTACTCTACAATTTCTGTGAAGACACCAAACTCGAATTCTTGACCAAAAACATAGTCGCGAATTGAATCGGCAAACCACACATACGACGTAAAACTGCGACTAAGCAGAATCTCTTGAATCGTGCCGAATACACAGCTGATTCTGGTTCGGGTCGTCACAGCACTTCATCCTATGCCCCAAAAGCCAAACCATAGGCACCAATCCCATCCAGATTTCTCAATATCATAACAGTAATGTAAAGTAATAAATAAATTTATACTTTACAGAAATCCAAGGAAAATCATCTGAAAATATATCATCAGAATGTTCAGAGCGACCTCTAGTGTATAATTATATAAATATACCACAGCAGGCAGAACAAGAAACCTACTGGAAGAAACAAGGTAGCTCGAACACTATGCCTCCGACAGCGACGTGCGACACCAGAATCCGAACTGCAAACTGGGCACGGAAACCGAAAAGCCCAGGGGAAAGGCAAATAAAATCGTTAGAGTGAGTGGACAAAAATAAACATATGCCTTTCACCAATTTCATATACATAAAATAATGTAAAGCAATGCGAGTTCGGAAAGTATATATGGAGGTGCCAGGTGAATCTCTCAAGCCCGACGGTGATAGGCTAGGGGAATCTCTCAACCCCAGCGGCATAACAGGGGAATCTCTTAACCCTGCCCAGAGGAATCTCTCAACCCTGGTCCAGAGGAATCTCTCAACTCTGGTCATACTACCGGTGATCAGCTGAGTAGCCGAAGCATCGATGCAAGTATGCCATCACCATAAAAATATAAAATAATGCCTCCGCAAATAATAAATAAGCTCAACATCGTATATAAACAAATATGGAAAATCACGAACTCGCAACGACTGTGAAAATATAAAAGTGTCCACTCACAGATGAGCGTAACGCGATACGAGTTAATCCCGTGATCTAGCGAGAAATTCCTCGCGAAACGAACGATCACGAACACCTGGATAATCATAAAATCCACTGCTCAAAATTATAACTCGAAACCTCAAATCATATCACGAGAAACAACCGTTCCCTGAAACATATAATTCAATATCGACGAAATCGTCAAAATCCAATAATCAAACCACAAAACCTCGCTATAATTTCTGATACCCAATTCGAAAAACAAACCTCACCACTGCGATCGGTGCGTGATTCCGAGCAACGCGGGTCAACCCAGGTTTCTATTTCTGGAAACTTTCCCAAATCGGCATGTATCGCTTCCGTATTTATACCGTACGCATATCGAACCCCAAATGGATAAATACGACAATATCCGACCCCCGAAAATATTCATAACTCATTCCTCGTCACTCGGAAAAATCCTCCGGAAGTTTCCACGAGCTCGAAATTAAATTCTCTACGACTTCCGCGAAGGATCCCAAATCAAATTCTCGCCCAAAAATTTAGTCGTTAAATAAGCCGCCATATTAATCAATTACGTCAAAATCGTGACTAATCGCGAAACTCGCAAATCAAGTCGATAACCATTCCAATTTCGGTTCGGGTCGATCAACGGTCCAAAACGGATCAAAATCACGATTCGGATAGACACGAATACGAACGGATAAACTCGACGATATTCCAAAATTTCAAATATTCATATTATATTCCTCGGTCGTCGAAATAATAATCCGGAACCACCCATGAACTCGAAATAACGCGTACAACAACTCTCGAGGAGAGACTCAACTCCAATTCTTGGCCAATAATTAAGTCGTGATTAAAACTGGCAATTCAATTAATTATCGAAAAACTGCGATTACGCGCTAACTCACGAATTAAGCCGATTACACTACTGATTCTGTTCCGGGTCGTCACAATTATATATGTCGTTCAGCTATGTTACGGGAATGATGTCAACGTTTTCCTATTCAAATGCAAATGGTTCAAGCGTACAAAGGAAGACGTGAGACTTTTTCAGTCAATACAAACTCAAGCTGGTGTGAAGATGAGCCTTTCGCTCTCGCCACCTTAGTTAGGCAGGTGTTCTATCTCGATGATCCGAAAGCTGGTGAAGGGTGGAAAATAGTGAACCATATCTCTCATCGAGGAATATGGAATACTACGACAAGTAAAGGGACACCGGCGACCGAAGATGCTGATGAACTGGAAAGAGACATTCCTGCCTATCAAGAGCCTAATATTTATGTCATCCGCTCCGACATAATGGACATGATTCAAGCTGGTGAACGCTTACCCCTACCTGATGGTTGTACAGATCTAACTGAATGTGAGATTATTGATGCAATTAATGAGGTAGATGAAGAAGACGCGGAGGACGAGGACGAGGACTCAGATTATTCATCCGACGATGTTGAGTATGATGAGGAGGAGGAGCAATCGGATAACGGGGATGAGGATGATGACGATTATGACGAAGAGTACAATATAACGACGAGGAATATTAATTGGTAATTAATTATTGTAATTATTGTAATGATGCATGATTGATCAATTAATTAATATACTTATAATTACGTATGTACAACTATTAATTTAATTCTTATAATTTAATAATTAATTAAATAGCGATGTCGGTTCGACCGACGTAAATTAAAATTAATTAATTAATTAATCCGGAGGATCGGATCGATCGATAATTTGATCGATCGAATCATATTAATTAATTAATTTTCACGATTATTAAAACGGAGACAAAAAATGACTTTTCGTTATCCATACTAAAGTAATTAAACACAATACTAATTAATTATACATATATATAATCCTAAATCCTAAAAATAGTACTTAGACAACACAAAAGAACCAACCCGTCATCTAAGTATACCCTAAACCCTAAGGCCCTAATTAAGGGAATTTTCACTTGGATGACGTAAACACATGTTTGCGTCGTCTAAGTTAAGATTTTGTAATTTCATCTAAGACAACGACCATCTAGACCATGTCTCAATGCATATTCTTTTCTTCAAGACCATAGAGTAAACAATTCTTGTAGTGTGAGCTTCGACGGTTCCAAAAAGGAGTTACGAGTTTTCGTGTATCCACGTTTCCAGTTTGTCAAAATTTTGGTTTTACGGTTGACTGTGCTGATGAAACCCTTCACGAACTTATTATTTTCTGAAAATTATTCTATTTATATATTGTCTTTTGGCGAATGTATCCAACAGTTGTTTTGTCCAAATTCAATTTCGTTAATATCGATATGCAATGAGCCTATACTTAATAATTCTTAAGTTTTAAAGATTAGTAGATACTTAAAAAGTTTAAAGACGTAAGATTATTCATCATCTTAAATTCAATTGTTTATATATACGATTCTTTAATCGATATTTTAACACTATTTCATTCAAATGACAAATCGGCAACTTCCTTGCAAATTATATTTAAAATTAATTTTACTTAAATTTCACCTGGACCACGGAGATTAACCATCTCCATTGTCCAAGTAGGCACCTGGACGATGAAAGAGACGTTCTCCATCGTCCAGGTAACCACTTAAACGACGGAGATATGCTTCTCCGTCGTCAAGGTTGAAGAAGTATGGCGGTTCAATTACCACCGCCAAATTTTTGGGAAAACGGTTCAAATTTGACTTAGACGACAGAAATAGGCATCTCCGTTGTCTAATTGAAATTTGAAACGCTCCCCAAATTAAGGCGGTTAACTCCCCAAATTAAGGCGGTTAACTCCCACCCGCCAAATTAATTGGGCGCCGGTTCCAAAATTTGAAACGGTTCACTTAGACGATGGAAACGCTCTTTTCCGTCGTCCAAGTGCACTTAGACAACAGAGAAATGGGCTCCGTTGTCTAAGTGAAACTCTATAAAAGGCAGCAAGGCCGAGCCTTTTTCCTCATCCCATTCTCAAATCATCCCTCTCCTCTCTCTCTCTCCCTCACTCTCTCTCAAAAATCTGGCCTCCCTCCTCAGGCGACTCTCCGGCGACTAAAATTCCGGCGACTCTCTCTCTCCGGCGACTCTCAACTCTGGCGACTTTCCGGCGACTCCCTCCCTCCCTTTGGTGACTCCGCTCTCCCGCGACTCATCTTTTCGATAATTTTTAAATTTTTTAACTTAATTATAATTTAATTAATAAATTACTAAATTGGTAAATTAATTACTAAAAATAATATATTAGTAATAATTGGTAATAATAATTAATATTAGTTAGTAAATGCATGATAATTATTATTGTAAAGGCATGGTAATTAATAATTAATTATTGTAATTATATATTGTTGTAATTAATATTATAATTGGTAATTATTATTGCATGTAATTATAATTTATAAATATTGTTGTAATATTGTAAATTTGTAGTAAATATGGTAAATTAGTGAATTATTAAAAATAATAAATTGGTAATTATGGCAATTTTGTAGTAAATTGGTAGTCTTTGATTTAAATTTAGTACATAAGTTTGGTTTATTAAGTCGCACTCTTTGGAATAGATGGCGCCTCATTTCCTAACCTGTCTCCTTAACCCCTCGTGATGTGTGGATTTCATCACCGCACACCATAACCTAAGTGAAGTTACGGACACGAGGTTGAGGGCAGAGTTTGCAAAGGACTTGAAGGAGTGTAAATTTTCGAAAGATTGGCTGAACGTCGGACATGGTGTCTAGAAACGGGTTATGACTGGTGACAGGTTTTGGATCTAAGAAAGACTAACACCAATAGAGTATATACCATTGATTTGGTTAGCCTCGAGGTGTTTTGTCGAAATTAGTCATGCCTCTCGCGTTATCTCTATCCCTAACTGGCCATATTTTTCGATTGAACCAATGCTGATTGATTGAAAGTTTATACTTTATCGCGCGAGTCGCACGTCCATTGAACGACCTAAACACCAAGCTAGTGTACTCTCTTTGAATCTTAGGCGCACTCAATACTTGTAAATAATTATCGTAAATTTTTATATATAATTGTTATGGTAATAATATTTTAACAACTCCTAGGTTAAAATGGCCCCGTCGGGAAAGAAAAAGACCCAAAAGGAGGCCGAAGATGCTCTACTCTGACGCTTGGCAGAGCAAGTCGGTTGGGAGTTAGAGGAGGACAACGACGCACCTCCTCCGGACCCTTCAGCTGGTCTTTCGACAGCGCCAACTGGGGAAATTTCCTCTATCCCAGTTATCCCGACTGGTGATGATGATGCCCATTCTGGTCCGACGTCCATGGCAGAAAGTCCTTAGGCGTCGTCGACCTCCTCAGGAGGGCCCCGACAGACCATCAACCCAAAAGGACTCGCGGTCTCGTAAGAGGCAGAAAATTCGAGAAATTGTTTAAGGGGACGGGGCAAAAGATCTTGTTGCCGTACGACGATTTCACTGATGTCCCTCCCACATCTCAGCTAGCTAGTCTCTCCTCACACAGCATCGGGTCAATCCTTCGCAACAGGGTTCGTATGATTGCCCCTACTTGGATGGAGTTGCCAGATGAAGAGAAGGCGAAAGTGTTTAAAGAACTTTTGATACGTAATGCATACAATTTTAAATTTATTTTCTAATAACCAATAAAAATCGTAATTTCATAATATGTACGATTATAATATTTTATTCATTTCTTATAGGAACAATATAAGGTGGATCCCACACCAGAGATGCTTAGGCACATCAACCAAACCGCTAACGCCATCTACCATGATTGGAAGTACAAACTTCATAAGTATTATGAAGATGGGTGAAAGTGGTTGGTTACCCCTGTAGAGCTGCGTGGGGATAGGGACGATGAGTGGAAGTGGTTGGTTACCCGCTTCCAAGGAGAAGAATATAAGGTGATTATTTTTTTATTTAAATTAAGAAAATTGAATTATTTTTATTTTAGTTATTTATTAATTTTTTAATAATTTATGTTGTCCAACATAAATTCTCCAACATCAACAAGACTAACCGGGGGAAGAAGAACAAACATCATACTTCCGACTCCAAGCAGTTGATCCAAATCGCCAAGGACCACAGAGATAAGGGATCCAAACACCCTTATCTGGATGCTAGCGTCAGCGCTTAAGTGACGCCTGGGTTCGACAATAAAGCGAGTCAATAAGGCGTAAGTGCTGTATATTTTTTTTAATGAGCGTAGTTATTATTTAATTATTATTTATTAAATTTTAAAACAAATTTATAATTATTTAATTTTTATTATTATTTTTAGCCGAGGTTGGTAGAACGGGCCCAGGAGGAATTGGCCAACACGCAGCTTGCACACCTGGATTTGTCGCCAGAAGACATACCTCCTCTATCGATGGAGAGCCAAATTGCAATCGCCGATGAGATATACGGTCATCGAGCTGGCAAGGAGGTTAAGGGGATGGGACGCAAGGTGCAGCGAGATTTGCCCTCTAACTCATCTAAGGGATGTTCAGCGAGGAAAGGTTCTCAGGCTGCGGCCGTCCAAGCAGCTTTTGAAGAGGCTCAACTCGCACGGGAGGAAACGCAATCTATGCATCAGATGGTTGATCAGCAAGAAGCGCAGATAGCCCAGCTTGTCGCCCTCATAGAAAATCAGGTTCGACAACAATGTCAACCTCCTCCGAACCCATACCCCGACGACGACGACGACACGGCTGGAGGCGGGGGACTATAGGTATGTAGTTTATCATATCGTATTTTCGATTCCGAACGATTTAATTTCATGTATGTACAAATTTTAATTATTTACATAACAATTTTGTATTTTAATTAATTTATAAATATTTAATTATTTAAATGAGTATTTAGTATTTTAATTAAATTATTAATATTTTGTTTTAAATTAAAATTTTAATTAAAAAAATTAAATAATCACTTAAGTGTTATTTTACGGAGATAGTCATATGCGTGGTTTAAGTGTTCACTTAGACCACGGAAATTTGCAAGATATCTCTGGTCTAAGTGGTCACTTAGACCACATATATGCTATCTCCGTAGTCTAAGTGAACACTTAGACCACAGACTTTTTGCATGGTTTAAGTGCTCACTCAGACCGTGGAAAAAGTCTGCGGTCCAAGTGGGACTTAGACTGCGGAAATAGTTGGCGGTCTAAGTCCCACTTGGACTACGGAAACCTCCATTTCCGTCGTCTAAGTACCTGGACGACGGTACTTGGAGGACGTAACCTTAACCACGGAGGTTCCGTCGTCTAAGTACCTAAACAACCGAAATTCTCACCTAGACGACTGAAACGGTCCGTGGTATAGGTGCGTTTTTCTTGTAGTGGAGAGAGAGAGAGGAGAGAATGGGATGAGGAAAAAGGCTCGGCCATGCCTCCTTATATAAAGGTTCACCTAGACGACGGAGCCTATTTCTTCGTCGCCTAAGTGCACTTGGACGGCAGAAACGTGTCTTTTCGTCATCTAAGTGAACAGTTTCAATTTTTGGAACCGTCGCCCAATTAATTTGGCGGATGGGAGTTAACCCCTTAAATTTGGGGAGCGTTTCATATTTCACTTAGACGACGAAAATAGGCATCTCCGTCGTCTAGGTGAAATTTGAATCGTTCCCCAAAAATTTGGCGGTGGAAAATAAACCGCCATTATTTTCAACCTAGACGACGGAGAAGGACCATCTCCTTCGTCCAAGTGTCCACTTGGACGATGGAGATGGTCTGTTTCCGTTGTCCAAGTGTCCACGTGGAGCCATCCGGGGCAGACCTGTTTTTGACAAATCCTTTATACTGTCCAAGATGTCTACAAAATCAAACGTTCAATTAATACATTGTAGAATAATAATAAGTACATATTGCTAGTAATCTCCAGTGGAAAAAATTATGGATCGAAAAACCTGTATAATTAATTAGTTATACGTACCTTTCTTAAGAATACATCCAAGTGTACTGGACCGGACCAGAAATGAGCACCTGCTCGGGCAGGTGGATCATTAGGTAAATCATGATGTCAAAGAAATTAGGGGAACAAATCCTCTCTAGTTTGCAAATGATGTGAAAAATTTGTTGTTGCAATTCCACCATATCTGACTTCTTTAATTTTATGGCGCATAACCTCTGCCATCATGTGCACAATGCCACTATTGCTTCTACGACGTCACGAGGCAAATATGACCGAATTACCACTGAAATTAGACGTTGTAGCATAACGTGATTGAACGTAGATTCATAGATTCCATATCATTGCGGGCTTCACTGTGTAAGGTGCAGCTGACATCTTGTTGTACACTCCTCTCCTATCCCTCCTCAACCACAAGGGACGACGTAGATTCATAGATTCCAGATCTTTGCGCGCTTTGGGAATATCTTTTGTCTTGAACTTAATACCGAGAATTGTTCCCACCAAGCTGTTGCACACATTCTTTTCTATGTGTATCGCGTCCAAGTTGTTCCTCAACTTCAACTTCGACCAGTAAAGGAGTTCAAAGAATATACTCTTTGATGCCAATCACTAAGATCATGTGGAGGTATTGGATTGTATTTCTTTATATCCTCGTTATTGGTCAACACACCAAAGTCGAAATAGCTCAACCTCTCTAAAATCTCTTTGCCCGACCATCTACGGGGTTTAGGATTATTCTCTACCGTCCCGTCGAAATGAGCTTCATCTTGTCGCCACAGGTGGTCGTGAGGAAGCCATCTACGGTGACCCAAGTAACACACCTTCCTCGCGTGCCAACTAGAGTTCACGTTGTCCAAACATATAGGACATCCATTATATCATTTCATCCTGCAGGCTGCCAACATCCCATACGCTGGAAAATCGCTGATCATCCACATTACGGCAGCCCTCATCGTGGACAACGTGTCAGTGAATTTGTTATAAGTTGGGACTCCATTTTTCCACAATAGTTTCAGCTCGTCAATCAAAGGTCTGAGGTAGACATATAAGCACTTCCCCGGAGATTTAGGATCTGGAATTAGCAGTGTAAGGAAATTAAATTCCTTGTTCATGCACATCCACGGAAGCAGGTTGTACGGCATCAGAATAACTGGCCAAGTGCTGACGGCAGAGTTATTACTACCCCAAGGATTGAATCTGTCTGTAGATAGTCTGAGTCAAACATTTCTAACCTCTGTGGCAAAGTCTCCAAATTCTCTGTCGAAATGTTTGAAAGCCTCCCCATCTGCGGCATGTCTCAGGACATCGCCATCTATTCACTTTTCTGCGTACCATCGCATCGCCTCTGCTGTGTATAGAGACATGTACAGACACTGCAATCTGGGAATCAAGAGAAAATATCAAAGAACCTTCATAAGAATTCTCGATCTTTTTCAAACTCTTCCTATTCAGCTCATATATACACTAGCCACATACGGGACAATAGTCCAAATCTTTATACTCTTTGTAAAACACCACACAATCATTTGGACATGCGTCAATTATCCTGTACCTTAGGCCGAGGCTGCTCAAGATATTTCTAACCTTATAATGCGATTTAGGAAGATTGTGATCATCAGGAAGCAACTTACATATTTGCTCCTGAATTTCCTCAAAAACACTGACTGACATTTTTTTGCTTCACTTTTATCTTCATTTTCTCCATCACATATTGCAACACATTCTCTCGACATCCAGGGTACACTGAGGTCTGCGCTTCAAGTAGCATCCTGTTGTACTTATCCATCTTACTAGTGTCAGTGGCCAAGCTAGCAGCGGGGAATGTGTCATCATGCCCATGAGTGGTATTGGAACCACCCTCTTGATGTTGGTGTCCACCGTGACTAAATCCTGGAAACGCATCATCAACCAAATCTGCAGTTTGGTTCCAAGAAGGGGGGCCAGCACCACTGCCGCTGGATGAGGCACTATGGTAACTGTACCCTGAGCTGAAATCTGCTGAGTTGAAGTCTACCGTTTCACCATGCTCGCTCCACGTAGTGTAACTCTACATCATACTATTTTCGTACAGGTGTTGCAACATAACATTAACCTCTGCATACAGACAGTTAAGACATTTTTGGCACGGACACCTGAAATGCATTTTTTCCTTACCACGTTCTATCACAAAATTCACAAATTCGCTAATTCCATCCAAATACCGGACATCACTTCTATTCCGCAACTTCATCCAAATACCAGGTTAATAATTGATTATCATATTAGTCAACTATTCTATATACATATATACATATTTTAAAGAAATTATGAAAGGACCCAACCCCGATTTAGTTTCCTAAACCGAAATCAAACCCTATCTAAAAACGTGAACTTTAAAAAAAACGAAAATTTCGACAGAGTTTCCTCTATAACGCGCGATTACCATTAACCTGCAGCGAAAAATACACTTCATCATATGCCACAAAAGCCAAACCGTGGGCTCCAATCCCATCCGGATTTCTCAAAAACATATCATAATGTAAAGTAATAAACAAAACTATAACTTTACTGAAATCCGGGAAAATCATGTGAAAATATAAACATAAATAGTACTCAAAGCGATCTCTAGTGTATACATATATACATAACAGGAGGCCAAACTAGAAACCTACTGAAAAAGGAAGAGTGGCTCGAATACTATGCCTCCAACCTCGACGTGCGACACTTGAATCCAAACTGCAAACTGGGCAAAGAAAACGAAGAGCCCAGGGAAAGACATATAAACTGTTAGAGTGAGTGAACGTAAATATATGTCTTTCGCCGAATAATATATGTTATAAAAACATATGCGAGTCTAAATGCATGAAAATAATATGGCACACGAGGGAGACTCTAACTCCTCATGAGTACAGAGCATGCATCGAAAGTCTCGCGGGGTCACACATGGACACATCCGCGCTAGTACAGTCTGAATCACGGGATCCCAGACCCACATGTGATTCTAGCCAGAAATGCCTCAGGTTAGGGTATCTGTTCCCACCCGAAAAATACATCGGCACAGGGTAACAGTCCCCCTGGTAAACATCCTCGGGGATCAGTCGGGATGCTAAGTGTATTGATACAACAACATATACTAAGACTGTACTCTTTGTAAACCAAATCATAAATAGTTTCATGCAAATGTATAAAGCATAATGTAAATGCATATTCGTAATACATAATTATATAAGCATATTCGTCGATGCATATTCGTAAATGCATAATCGTAAAACACATCCTCATATAAACCATAATCGCATATGCATGCTCATGCTCGTAAAACGTATAATAAAGACTCACAACCAATCAGTGAAAAGAAATGTGTCCACTCACAGACTTACACTTCGCAAAACGCGTTAATCCTATGATCCGACGAAAAATCTCTCGCCAAACGAACGATCACGATCTCCTGAATAATCATAACTACTGCTGTTCAAAATCACAATTCAAAACCTTGAACCATATCTTGAGAACCAACCATTCCCGAAAACATATAACTCGAATATCGACGAAATCGTCAAAAATCCAATAAACACACTATAAAACCTCATCACAAATTCCACTCAATTGAAAATATAAACCTTATCACTGCGATCGGTGCGCGATTCAGGCAAAACAACATAAAACTTGTCGAAAATCACCTCGGCCGGAAAATCGCCGCGCACGGCGGCACGCCGGGCTGTCGCCGAAAAATGTCATCGGCCCAAGAAATTGCAACCTACACAGGGATTTGAAGATCTCGATATTTCCAACAACTTTGTAGTTCAATGCTAAGCCCAATTTTGACCGGAAAACCTCCAAAACTCACCTTGAAGTCGAAAATCCTCGCCGGAATTCAATAACTCCGATCTCCTCCGTCCGGCCATAGTAAGGTGCAAGACCCCTTCTAAAATCTTCCTCTCCTCAAGGGCAACGAAACCTCTAACAAGTCGACCTCCAACTCGGCCGCCTCCGCCGCCACCATCGCCGCCGAATCTCGCCGGAATACTACCAAAATTCTCGAACTTTAACAAGCCATAACTTCTTCATCCGGAAACCAAATTGATTGAATGACCTATAAAAAGAAAGAGGAGCTCAAGCCCAACAACTTTTATGAAGGAACCACAGCCAAAAGACGCCTGAATAAGGCACATCAAAGGAAAACAAAGCTCGGCCTGAAATGGGTCAGTTTTGACCCACGGGTCAAAGTGGTCAACGGGCCAGATTTCCATTTTGGGAAACTTTCTAAAATCGTCACGTATTCTCTCCTTATGTATACCGTACACGTATCGTCCAAATCGTATCGAAACCAAACGGATAAACACGACTAAATCCAACGACCGAAAGTATTCATAACTTATCCCTCGTAACTCGAAATAATCCTCCGAAAATTCTCACGAACTCGAAATTAAATTCTCTACAACTTTCGTGAAAGAACTCAAATCAAATTCTTGCCTGATCATTTAGTCGTTAACAAGCCTGCCATATCAACCAATTACGACAAAATCGCGACTAATCGCGAAATTTGTAAATCAAGCCGATAAATATACCATTTCCGATTCGGGTTGTCACAAATTATATATGAAACTATTATATATGTACACTACCTTAATATATTAAATTAAATTAAATTATTAATTAATTACCTTCAATAATTACCTTTATTAATTATTTGTGAATATACATACTCTACATCAATTACTTTAATATGTCTAACATGCATGTACGTTTTAACTAAATATTAACCAAATTTTTAAACATCCATGCATATATACTTACTACTGGTCTATATTAATTAACTAATATATATATCATCAATTACCTAACTTAATTATAAATATATATTAAACGTATTAATTATTAACAATGCAATCAATCAAACGTATAATTAATTATATATAAACGTTAAATGGTGTTAGGAAATTAACTACGCACGTACGTACCTAGCCTTCTCCGATATATGGCGAATCAATGCTCGGATATATGGAGATGAAGAGAGAGAATTTGCATGCGTCATGTACGTACGTGTGAGGAGAGTCTGATCAAAAGAGAGAACTGAATGATCAACATATATATGGAGATGAAGTTGAGACGAGCGAGCGGAGAGGAAGAGAGGTTGGCATGGACATTATATAATGCTTCACTTAGATGACGGAGCATCGGTGCGTCATCTAAGTGACCACTTAGACGACAGACTCAGCACGTTTCCGTTGTCCAAGTGTATACAAGGACGACGGAATTAGACCCCGTCGTCCAAGTGGCCACTCAGACCACGGCGTGTCGGTCCATTGTCCAAGTGGCCACTTGGATGACAGAAAAAGTCTTTTCATCG
Organism: Geum urbanum; assembly: GCA_946800695.1. Taxonomy (NCBI): domain Eukaryota; kingdom Viridiplantae; phylum Streptophyta; class Magnoliopsida; order Rosales; family Rosaceae; genus Geum; species Geum urbanum. Next base: position 21,421,742 of record OX327002.1, read on the forward strand.
TCCAAGTGCGTCTTAGACGACGGACATTGTTTCCGTGGTCTAAGTGCGTATTTCTTGTAGTGCATAGCACGGTTAAGTACTCGTCGCAAGGGAAAAAGTACTATGGATACGTCTATAATTTAACGTAATATGTTCATTTTCTTCATTATTATAATAAATCGTTATTACTACCAAATTTTGGATAATTTTTTGTTGGACCTGCCCCTAAACGCACACGAAGGCTGTGCAAGGGGACAAAAGCAACTGATATCGTGAAGGTGACCAAAAAAAAGATCGCGGTCCGTTATGATTTCTTCCACCGGGGCCCTGAGACGAAGGAGCTTAACAGTTTGATCGTCCATGACATCGGAGGCACTATACGGTAGAAGGTAGCGATGATTGCGCCAACCTAGAAAGACCTCCCTGAGATCAAGCGGGAAAAGGTTTACGACGCTCTCTCTGTAACCGTATTTCAACAGATTTATGTTTGACATTGAAATTGAATAATTAACATATATTATATAGATTTAATGTCAATTGCATTTTTTGTAGCTCCACTTCGATTATCCAAACACCCTAGAGATGTTCAAATACATCAACAAGAAATCGAAGAAACATTATCAGGAGTGGAAGAGTGTCTGCCACGTGCTCTATTAGATGCAGGGGGAGGAACCGACCCCTGTCGAGTTTACGCATCGAGAAAATCAATGGAAGTGGTTGATGGCAAACTTTCGGAGTGGATGTCTTTTTCGAATATAATATTTATTTTTTGGTTATTTGCAAATTTTTCGAAAATTTGCGAAATATGCGGAATTTTGCGGAATTTCGAATATATATTTATTTTTTGGTTATTTGCAAAATTTTGTGGAAATTTGCGAAATATGCGGAATTTCAAATACAATATTTATTTTTTGGTTATTAGCAGAAATTTGCAGAAATTTGCAGAATTTCGAATATAATATTTATTTTTTTGTAACAGCTAATGTCGGAGGCGAACGCGAACAATCGACATAAGAAGGATCACTACTACATTTTTAACTATTGCTGGCGATTTAAAATTGCCGGCAATAGTTTCTTAATCATTGCCGGCGATTTTTCCCCCAAAAATCGCCGGCAATACTTCTTTTTTTTAATCATTGCCGGCGATTTTTCTGGCAAATCACCGGCAATAGTCCGTCGGTAATAAAAAAATAAAAACTATTGCCGGCGACTTCCATGCAAGTCGCCGGCAATAATAATAATAATAATAAAAAAACTATTGCCGGCGACTTGCATGGAAGTCGCCGGCAATAATTTTTTTTTTTTTAATTACCGGCGGACTATTGCCGTTGATTTGCCGGAAAAATCGCCGGTAATGATTAAAAAAAAAATTATTGCCGGTGATTTTTGGGGGAAAAATCGCCGGCAATGATTAAAAAACTATTGCCGGCGATTTTAAATCGCCGGCAATAGTTAAAAATGTAGTAGTGGATGCAAACCACCACTCTGGGTCAACTCCAATCAGTTACTTGATGGCGAAACATTTAGCGGAGGGTTCCCTTGTGCCCTTCAACAACATGTACCGAGATGTGTATGTTCATCCCGGGAACGAGAAGGCAGCTGAGAATCGGATAAGTGACTACTAAATTCAAAATTAACAGAAGTTTACTATTTTCTGTGAATGTTTATAGGAGAAAACCTTAGAAGCATCTTCCCAGTATGCACATAGGTTAGAGTAGGTGGTGATAGGATGAAATTTTTTATCTAAACTTGTAGTTCATAAAAATGGTTATGTGCTGATTTGTTGTTATATTAAGAATGTGGAATGTTTCTTGTGCTATATTGGTTGAATTTTTATGTGTTTTCAGGTTTTTGGTAGCCTTATATTTTAGGAGAAATTATGTCAAATTTTTGGTAAAATTATCGATCATATTACTCTTTTTTTTTAGTAATTTTCAATTGTTTATCTTATTGTAGGAGAAGTTGATGCAGTTGGCCAAGGAGTACTTTGCTGAGAAAGCAGCAGAAAATCCGGACACTCCGCGTGAGCAATTCGGGCCTTTGGATGTGCCCACACAGAGCGCGATGTTCGAGAAGGTGCTCAAAGTCCGACGTGGTACAAAGATTTGAAGTCTCGAACATGTAGGCATTTGAGATTTGACTCAGACGTTGACGTCCACGTCGCGCACTCATTCTGGTGTTGTAGAGGCGCCAATCCGGGAGGTCCAGGAGCAATCAGAGGCACGAATCTGCGAGCTTGAGGACCGAACTAAAGACTCTGAGGCGCGTCTAGCCACGATGCAGGCGGACTCCGACACGTGGGCTCAAGATATCGAGGCGCGTCTATGAGAAGAGATACAAGGGGACATGCAGTTGCAATTTCAACAGATAATGGCCGGTCATATGCCTACTTCCTCTACGCCAACTTCCACTACGCCATCTCAGCAATCACGCTCGGATGACGGTGTTAGCGAGCTTAGAGGACCCACACCAACGGTGTAGCTAGCTATCATTTGCATGTACATTATGTAGTTTTCGTTGGGACGTCTTTTTTGTACAATATTTATATTATATTATATTATCAATCGAAATCGTGAATCGAAATCATACGGGAATCGAATATTTAAAATTAATAATATATTATCGATCGAAATTGTAAAATTAATATTAAATTATCAAACGAAATCGTGAATATTTAAAATTAATATTATATTATTTTTAATAATTTTAATTTTTTTAATTCTTTGTTAAGAGACGGAAGGATTATTAAATGACAAAATTGTTTATAAATTAGGTGACGATTATTCCGTCCTTTAGCTCTGTATACTAAACAACAAATTCTTGCACCATAAACTCGTCCTTTTGGATGAAACGTTCACCAACGGAAACAAAAATTTCCGTCCGCCAGAAATTCTGTCAACCGACGGTTTTTTGTCGTCCAAACCTGAAATATACCGTTGCATTAATTTTAAGCAACGGAATAACATTCGTCTGTCAATAAGATTGTTAGCCAACGGCTTTTGTAATTTATGTTGCCTAATAAGCTTCGCGACATCGCTTAGCCAACGGATCTTAGGCAACGGAAAACCTTTGTTGAGCAACGAATTTGGTAGTGTAAGCTGGTATGTGACCGTTTTGACATTGCAATTAAAATCTTGGATCGTGTCAGTATGGCTCAATGTAGCAGTGCTCCGATAATCGCAGGGCTGAGCGACAGAGTGCGAGATCTGGAGGACCAAGTCCAAAATCTACGGAAGGATCTCGGGGCCAAAGAGAAGCATGTTGAAGATGATGGTTAGTTTGTTGGTATTTTAGATGTTATTTTGGATGGTTAGCATATACTTTGATCTAGTTTCTCTTTTTTTTATTATTTCTAGTTCATGTGTTGTTTGCTGGGGATTATGAATTTGCTCTAGTTTTTTATGTTGTCTATGTGCATTAGTTTTTTTTCAGTATGTATGCAATAAAACTTGTTTCAGTTTGTTTATATTGAAGTTGTTTCAGTTTGAATCAATTGTCATTCGTTGAAGTTGTTTCAGTTTGTTTCAATTGTCATTCGTTGAAGTTGCTTCAGTTTGTTTCAATTTGAATCAATTGTCATTCGTTATGATCAATGAGGATAGGTTCTTCTTCTTCTTCTTCTTCTTCTTCTTCTTCTTCTTCTTCTTCTTCTTCTTCTTCTTCTTCTTCTTCTTCTTCTTCTTCTTCTTCTTCTTCTTCTTCTTCTTCTTCTCCTCCTTCTTCTTCTCCTCCTCCTCCTCCTTCTTCTTCTCCTCCTCCTCCTCCTCCTCCTCCTCCTCCTCCTCCTCCTCTTAAGTTGAGTTGTTGATGGGTAGTAATATTTTGCATGCATGTCCAACACACTGAGCAACAAACTGATAATGCCGGTTGGCCAATCATATTCTTTCAATTCTTCCAAGTCGTTGACCATGTTGAACCAGGGCTACCGGGAGAATTGGGTAGCAGAATAACAGATATTAGCAACAAAATTAGTAGACGAGCAGTGTCCTAGCCTCCACTCTGCTTGAATCCAAAAGTGCTTTTTCCAATCTGTCAACAATCATTTTCTTTGGAACCATAGTCATCTTCCCAAACAAGTCTATTCTGAACTCTGACTTGATAGGAACTTTTTCGCAGAAAGGAACTGGTCTCCCTCCATAGTCTTTCAAGCCAAACAGATCCGCAACATATTCTAGTTTGATTCTATTGATCCTCGTAGGGTGAAACATAAATGACATCTTCGAGATATCATAGTAGTCCACCAACTACTACATGCATATATTCGATTTATAAAGCCTTCCAGTTTCTCCTACTTGTCCATCTATGATTGCCTTTATCAATGTGCCAAATGGAGTCTCTAACAGTCGAGCAATAACTTCATCAGTGATTTTATTCATCTTGCTTTGAATAAGCTGCACATAGCTGATGAGGTTGCAACAGAATTAAATCTTTCAGTTCCGTTTTCATTTCTGCCCAGGCTTCAACTTCTCCACTTTCTTCTTCCCAACCACTTGTTTTTCTTCTTCTTACTCATTATCATCATCATCATCGTCGTCGTCGTTGTCGTCGTCATCATCTTCTGCATCTTCACCTTCATTTTCATCTTCTTCCTTAATAACTTCATTTGCATTGTCATTCTCTTCTTCTTCATCATCATCTCGGTTATTATCTTCATCATCCTCTTCCCTTTTATCTTCATCATCATCTTTCTTCCTCATCATTCTCTGAACTTGTGTCCCTCCTCTTTCTTAGCTTCTTCTCCTTGTCTTTCTTCATTCCCTTCTTCTTTGAGATGGTTTTGCTCTTAGCCACTGATTTGTTCCTCTGTTCTTTCTCCTGTTGCAGCTTTTGCACCTACTGCATCAACTTCGCAACCTTGTAACACATGGGACGTTGCATTCTATGCGATTTTAAGGTTGCCGAAGAATCTGGTGATTCAGTTTTAGATTCAAAATTTGATTTTGGCTTCCTCCTTTTCCCTAGCATCTTTGCTATCATGAGAATTTTGGAAGAATACTATGTTTGCTCATGATGCTTTCTCTTCTGATTTTTTATCATTTTTGCCTGTTTGAACAAGAAAATGTTAGCTAGGGCACTACTAACACAAATATAAATAGCAGTAGTTAACTCACATATAACCAAGACTTCAAGGGAACCACATGAAATCAACAACAATCACACACAGTGAAACACAGTTAATCCAAACATAAAATCAATAATAACAACAAACAGTGAACCACAGATAACCCTATCATGAAATCATCATCAACAACAACAAACCACACATAGTGAACGACAGTGAACACACAGTGAAACACAGTTAACCTAAACAGGAAATCAACAACAGTAACAACAACAAACAATGAATCACAGTGAACCATAGTTAACCCTAACATGAAATCATCAACAACAACAAAAACAACCAAAAAAGCCTTTCTGACACAATACATCACATAGCATCTATAAAAAAATCAAGAAAAAGTTACAAAAATACCGAAACTCAAACTAGAAACCCTAAAAAAATGTAAGGAAATGTAAATAGCAGCAGCAACAATATCGTTTCAAAAAATCAAAAACATAGATGTGAATATGCAAACTACTTAGAAAACAACGAGAATGAAGAAAACAAAACAAAGGTTTTCGAAAACAAGAATTACTTATGAACACGATAATTTGTCAGATTTCCAGTGGCAGCGAGGGAGGAGAAAGCGGCGTCGTTCAGAATTCCAGTGGATTCCAAGGAGCAGTCATCGAAGGTTTCAGTTTTGGTGTCTGTGGATTCGTAGGCAGAGAGATCGAGATCGCAGAGGAGAGTTTGAGAGAGACTAAAAATGAATCGAAGGGGATGAGTTCAATGATAATAGTGGCATTTCGCGTAAATAAATTAAAAATTCTGGTTAATTATTTACACCACAAACTTCTTAGGTTTTTATAAAATTTGAAAAGATTTTGGAATTTTAGGAAAGAGACCCCCTAAAGTGATTTTTTTTTCATTTTTCCTTCTAGTATTATTGTCTTTTTTATTATTTCCTTGAATCGAATTTTCGTGGATTTCGTTCTTTATGTATGAGTGATCATATACTACTGATTACGTTTTGATAATTAACTGACATTCTATTGATAAGCTATCGCATATTGTAACGTCCATGATCGGTCTAATTACTTTACTTCTAGCTATTTTATTTTAGGAAAAAATATTTAAAAATATTGTAACGTCCATGATCGATCTAATTGCTTTACATTTTGCATTATTTATCAATTGGGCATATTTTATTTCTCGATTGAAATTTTACCTAATATGCATTGTTTCTTTCAAAACAAAAGAATATGCAGTTTTTGTCAGAGTACATAACGAAAAAAAAAATGCTAGCAGCTATTTCGCCACAGCGGGTCTGTAACTGCTATAGTAAATTGCGAGGTAGTTCGGCCAAGCTCCTCTCTAAATCCTGAAAATTTCAAACTTCTTACCTTCCCTTCCGTCCCTTCGTTAGTATGAAGTGTCAATATATTTTTTTTAACATCCAAACAGATATGTCACAACTGAAAAGAAAAAAGATGTCTTGCAAAATCGAACAACTAATTCACAAACAACCAATTCACAAACTCATAGATAAAAACACCTTTCAGAAAATGAAATTATAGAACAAATCTGCATCGTCTTCATATATCTCCTTCCCATGAAAAGAACGAGTCGTCATAATGTGTTCCTCCCAGAAAAGTACTAGTCGGGCTAGATTCTTTACCTTGCTGACTAAGCAGGGAATTATTGCCATCTAAAGGCTTGTCCAGATCAAGTAGCTCCAAGAATGGCTCATTCTCACACGGAGGAATTTGATCTGGAGTATACATGGAATACTGACCACTGGGGAAAGTATATCCGTCTTTGCTCAAGCCTCCTAAATCCTGATATATATCACCTATAGGAGCAACGTCTCCAGAATAAACAAGATTATGATGCTCCTGCAAACACATAAAGAAGTCAGGCATTATATAATCACTTCTCATCATTTCCCATCCCATATACAGAGTAATCTGAAACTCTAAAACCCCAAATTTAATTCCAATTGAGTATATAACTAAATATTAACCTAAATTTGATATAACTTAAATAGCAAACTGATCAATCCGATCATTATCCACAAAAACCTATACAGTACATGTATGCAGATTCCTTCTAGTTAGGGGTCATCATTTGGCCCGTGGGCCTCGTGGGCCGGTGGAGGCCCGCAAGCCCGTGGGCTAAAAGCCCGGCCCGGCCCGCAAAAAAGCCCGCAAAAGCCCGCCAAGGTGGTTGGTGGGCCGACCATGGTTTAGAGATCTAAAGCCCGGCCCGGCCCGCGGGCCCGGCCCGCCAAAAGCCCGTCAAGGCCCGTTAGGCCCGGCCCGTCAAAGCCCGTTAGGCCCGGCCCGTCAAAGCCCGCACACATATTGACATATATCATTAAATTATTTAATGAATTTTAATCATTATACAATTTATACCTAGTTAATGTTTACCTACACACATATTGACATATATATATATATAATATAGTGACTAGTAGTCTAATAGACTAATACTATATAGATATATATTTTACATTTGTGTATATATATTAATATATTACATATAGATGGATAGATTGAATATTTGAATTCCATATATAATTAAATTTGTGTATCTATTTTACTATTAAGTCATTATTTAAAGTTTAGCATAAGTTGGGGTTTAGGTTTAGGGTAAATTAGGGTTTAGGAGATTAAGATTTATGGTAAGTTAAGGTTTAGGAATTTGAGGTTTAGGGTAAGTTAGGGTTCCGGTTCTAGGATTTTATTGTAATTTTTTTAGGGTTTAGGGTTTGGGGTTTAGGTTTTAAGGTTTAGGGTTTAGGTCCAAAATTTATAAAAATTAGGGACGGCCTACTTAGAATATTATGAACAACCAATCCGACATTCAATTTTTTATATATATAAGATAGTAGTACGTATATCATTATACCTACACTTATATATATAATATAGTGACTAGTACTATATATATATTTTTTATATTTGTGTATGTTTATATTAATATATTACATATACATATATTGATCAAATATTGGAATTCCATATATAGTTATATTTATGTATCTATTTTACTATTAAATCATTGTTTAAAGTTTAGGATAATTAAGTTAGGGTTTAGGTTTAAGGTAACTTAGGGTTTAGGGGATTGAGATTTAGGGTAAGTTAAGGTTTAAGAATTTTGAGGTTTAGAGTAAGTTAGATTTTAGGTTTTAGGAATTTTGAGGTTTAGAGTAAGTTAGGGTTTAGGGGTTAGGGGTTAGGGTTTAGGGTTTAGGGGTTAGGGTTTAGGGTTTAGGGTTTCATTGTAATTTTTTTTATCGATTTACACTGTAAAACAGTAAATATAATAGATGGTTCAGATTAGATTTTGTAATTTTTCAATGGTGAGAGTTTAATTGAGAGTGTGTGAAATGACATCAATACCCTTCTCTTATATATTGCTTATTTTTCCATGGAGAAACTTGATAAATTAAATTTTTATATCAATTTTTTTGACACTATGAGATAGATATGTAATTTACAAGAATGTGTGTTAAAATTTTTATCTTAAAAATTCCTTTAGGGATGGGTAATTTATGTTTTAGTTGTAAGGGTACTACGGTCACATTTAGCGAAACTCATAGATGTAGGTCTAAATCAAGTCCAAAATTTATAAATTTTTAACGGCATGCTTAGAATATTATGAACAACCAATCTGACAGTCAGTTTTGTAAAATGATGATACATGATCGATTACGTTTCACAAAGGACTTTCAACCCATATAACCAAGGAATAAAGGTAAGAACATTAGTGTGCATGTAGAGAATTCAAGCAATATAGGAATTAAAAATGTTTTAATAATAAAGAAGGCCATATATAATAGTTCACCTTGTAATAAAAGACACCGTACGTAAAAATTAGCCTAATCGAAGTACGTTTGGATCCCAGTCAATACAATTAAACAAAATTTGTGAAAACACTAAAATACACTCATCTTATTTTCCTTATTTTCCTATGGGGGGAGTAGATAAATCAATTTTTTATGTCAATTTTTTTGATACTATGAGATATATATGTATTCCATAAGAGTATGTGTCCAAAATTTGATGTTAAAAAATTATTTTCAGGAGGGGTAATTTCCGTTTTAGTTGTAAGAGTACTATGGTCACATTTGGCGAAATACATGGATCGATGTCTAAATCAAGTCCAAAATTTATAAAATTTTAAAGGCATGGTTATAATATTCTAACCAATCAATCTAATGGTCAATTTTATAAAATAATTAAACATGTCCGATTAAGTTTCACAAAAGTATTTCATTCCATATAACAAATGAACAAACGTAAGAATATTAATATACATATGAATAATTCAAGCAATATAAGAATTAAATATGTTTTAATAATAAACGAGGACATGTAGAAAACTCCATCTTATAGTGATAAACATCGTACGTAAAATTTAGACTCGTCGGAGTACGTTTAAACCCCAGTGCATGGATAAAGGTTACGTTTATTTTGAAATGTCTTAATTTTTTAATAATTAAAGCCCGATAGGCCCGGCCCGCAAAAGCCCGCAAAGGCCCGGCCCGCAAAAGCCCGCAAAAGCCCGCAAAGCCCGCTTGAATGGGCCGGGCTCGGATCCTTATATAAAAGATAAAGCCCGGCCCGGCCCGGCCCGCATATATTAAAATGTTGTTGAGGCCCGGCCCGGCCCGGCCCGTGCCGGCTATACATGGGCCGGGCCGGGCCGGGCCGGGCTTTTGCCGACCCCTACTTCTAGTTGATTATGAAGAAGATAGGTTACTTGGATCAGTGAAAAATAGAATTGCTGTCCTACTCAAATAAAAGATGCCACGAAACATATTTAGTCTTTCATTACTTGTTCAAGTGATCATATTAATAAACAGAATTACCACAACTTCCTAATTGTGATCATTCTCCACAAAAACCATGATAGTCACTCAACAAAACCTGTCTCAACTACACACAATATGGATTTCCATTTGTTTTCTTTAAGAAGAGATGAAAATAAAATGAAAAGCAGATGTGTCAACTACATTCTTGAGACTCTGCATTCAACATTATAGCAATACATACACAAAGAACATTCACATAGCTAGAGTATCCGCGGCATACATATCACTGAAATGAACAGGAAAATAGTATATGGAAAACAAATAGCTTAATAGGGCAAAAGAAAAAAGAAAAAAAAAACTTGAGCTATACATATTTGCATTATCTGTCAGAAAGCAGCACAGCAACATGTATATGTAGCCAAAAAGAGAGGGATCATAGACCTTATTTTTGCCGATGAGGGATGTTTCTTCTTCTGTGAAGCATTCAAGCATCAATAGGATATCATCATCCGTTGAAAGATGAGATTCCTCTGTTGTAGCATAATTATTGGAAACAAACTGCAGAACATTGTTGGACGGTGACAAGATATCAGAAACACAGGACCCATGGGAAGACAAAGAGACATTACAACTGCTGGGTATGACAAGGCTTGGCTGAGGCATGTTTGCATGATCAAGGTCTAGTTGAGGTGTGTTTGGATAAACAATATCTGATTGGGAGGTGTTTAGATAATCAAGGCATGGGTCGGGCATGTTGCCAAAAGCAAGCTCATGCTCCGTAAGATCTGAATTAACATAGGTCGGCTCAGCCATGTTTGCAGATTCAAGTTGTGGAGCAGGCATCTTTGTAAGAACAAGGTCTGGCTCATGCAAGGTTGCAATAACAGGGCCTGGCCTGTTTCCAATAACTGGGTCTGGCATGTTTGCATGTAGAATTACATCAATTTCATCCTCATCATCAGTCCAGTCTTCCTCTTTGAAGGGTGCACCATACTGTTTGTTATTTCTCGGTCCTATCCCATCCTTTTGGAAAATTATAGAGAGAACATATGAATCCTGTGACAAAAATAAAATAAAAATAAAGCTAATCAATATACTACTCTAGCAGCAGATGCATGATATTTTAACCAGTGGACACAGTAAGGGAAGACAAAAACAGCTACCGAAAGATACTGTCCCAATCACATAGCAGGAAACACACACAATATCAATAAAACAAAATGAAAAGGCTTCATTTACCTGATGCAGACCCATACCAACCAGGTTTTTTTCATCAAGCCTATACTCGTGCAAAACCCAATTTGTCCGCTCTCCTCGTGGGGCCCGGCCTGTGTGGAAAATTAATGTTTTGATCCACCCGACAACCGCAGTATTATAAATAACAGACCTATCCTTTCCTGTGGTCTTCCAGTAACCCCAGTCTGTGGCACGATTCATTCTTCCTCCACTTGCATATTTCTTTTGGATAGGAGTAAAGAAGTACCATTTCAAATCTCCACTACGCCAACAAGATTTGTCTAAAAGTGCAAGCATAACAACAGTCAGAGACTACATAGTACAAAGTAAGAACATCAATACGAGACTATATAATACAAAATAAGAACATTGCAGAGAGAGAAAAGTACCATGTACCTGGCAGATCCCATGGAGCCCATTTGTAAATGTCCACCTCTGCAATAACTTTGACATGAAGTTTTTTTCCTATTATCTTTCTCTTCAAATAATACTGTACAAGTTCAACATCAGTAGGATTGAACCGAAATCCAGGAGGCAAAGATGATTTCCCCATCACAGAATCCAAATGAAGCCCAAATTTAAAAAATGCCCTTTGATCCAAATGTTCAAATTCCTCACACAATGTGAGGCAAATAACTATGTATTTGCTGTAAACTAACCAGCCAGTAATACAACCAACTTCCTTTCAATACTGCCTTTCGCGAAAAACTTATCCGAAAAAATGAAAAATTACAACTAAACGAAAAAGGACTCAAGAGAGTCAAGTCCAGTGCCGGCTCCACGAACACCAAAGCCTCCCTCGGTTCATGAAACAAAACTCCCTTATAATTGATGAATGTTTCTCGTTCAGATCAAAAGACATCGGGGGTGCAAAATAAAGATCCTGTTTCAAAACATTACTAAACACCGTGAGATCACACACCATAAACTCAAACACAAACTATAAACAAAAGAAAACTAGAAACATATACAAAATAACAAAACGATAATTGCCCTATTATGATAGAATCCAACAACACATAATTGAGATCTAAAACGAGGAATCCCAATAAGCAGCGAATCACCTTTACCAAAAAAAAAATTCAGAATAATTGAAAAGAAAATCGTGCATCCATACAGAGCCTCAGCGATATTAAAACCATATACGCAAATTGAGATATCAAACAATATAATCGTATGCCCTAAATACACCAACGAGATTCTTAAATCAAACCCATCCGTGTCAGCATACAAACATGAATAGGCAGAATAGCATATTAGAATCGAGATAAAACCCTAAAAAGATTATAGAAATCTAATTAAACTGAAGCAAAGAGACGGAGACAAATTAGAGATAAGAGAAACGATGGAGGGAGAAAACGTACCTGAAGATGGGGTTGAAATCGGGAGAGGAAGAGCGACTCAGAGAAGTGGGAAGAAGACGACGAGATAGAGCATGTTTGAGCTCTGCGCTGTGACGATTTTGTTTAGCTTCTGTCTGAGGGTATATATTACGCTACTTCGGTGTTTGGCCAAATCTATTGGGCCTCACTTGCAATACACTATTCTCTCTATGGCTCAACCCAACCCACCTTCTAAGAATAAGTTCACCCGTTGGGTTACTCGGTCAGGGTTGTTGGAGTATTAGGACAGTAACGTGTCAATCAGTTCTTGATAGTTGTTTCCATCTATTGGATGAGGGTTATAAGTTTATTTGTTTATTTAATATTTATTATTACCATTTATAATAAATTTAAATGATATACAGTATTATAAATTTAAATGATATACAGTATGTAATCCATATTTATATTTAATAACACTATTATATCAAACTCAATTCGTAATATTCAGAAAAGAGTCGTTTCTATTGAAAATAAATAAATCGAAGTTAAAATGCTACCTGATCGGATGAAAAAGAAGGAAGAAAAGTATGAAAAAAAAGAATCAGAATCAGTTGATACAAATTGAATCAATAAATTAAAACCAAATAGAAAAAATAATTGGACGTTGTTAACATAAAGACAATCTTTTTCAAACCAGAATGATAGAATTAGAGTCCGAGTATTGATCAGCAAGGTTCCAATAGGCACCGACACAATTCAGATAGAACAAAGCCATCGAAGCTTGTATGGAAACACACACTCTTCTCAAACACATACAGATGAAATCTTCTCTTGATCTCCTTAAAGACGAGTGGGAAGTAAGATTAATTCTTGACATGTATAATTGGTCCAGAAGAACATCACATATCACAGGTTCTTCAAGTACACTACAATCTTTTTTTCTTGTTGTGATTGGGGATAAAACTGCACAACTGCAGCCCATAGTGTCAACTAGTTTCTAATACAAGTTTCCACATGTTGACGCCTCCTCCACTCCAGCTGCTCTTTATCTTCAACACCTACTGCCCAGAAATCAATAAAAGAAGGTTTTTGAGAATTCACGATACATCATGATAATCTCTTTATCCCCACAACTCGGATTTTTTTTTTAACGAGAACAATATGATTTGAAGAATGAAGTACTTTCAGAACCAATATTATAGAAGACTCTGAAATTTCGTTACTATCACCAAAAACCATTATAATTCTCACACTTGGTCAAACCAAGCATGCCCATTTATGATCCAAAACAGACAAAGCTGTACACGTGGTAACTCAAGAACTGAAGCTTGGACAAAAACCATATGCATTTTAACACAAGTCCAATTACACATGCCTATCATCTTAAAATTAAACAAGATTCAAAACTTTAGCACTGAATGATCTAATTTCTGATATACGCATTTTATGCTCGTTTCTTAACGCATTTCCCTTTACGTTTAGCTATGTTATTATCTTAGTTTTTATGTTTTCCTTATTTAATTTGTTATTTTGAAGATATTTACGGTGGAGATTAATAACGACGCAATTCGGAGGAATTTCGGCGATTTTGCGATTTTTGCGATTTTGGACCTCCGAAAATGGGCCGGCCCAAAAAGCAAATTATGGGCCCATTTCTCAAAGTTTGTTTTGGCCCAAAAACCAGCCCAAGCCCATTAATTTTGGCATGGAAGCCTTTTGGTGAAGTTGAAAAGTCAACAATATCAAGCTTTGTGACTCATTTTAGTGACTAAGCTTTGTGATCATCACAAAAGATGACTTGCCATGGTGACTCTTGCTTAGGGTTTATAAATGGTGACTTGCATGGTGACTCTTGCTTAGGGTTCACAAATGATGATCACACTTGGTGACTAAGGGGATGACTTGCATGGTGACTCTTGCTTGCATTAAATGGAGGGAGGCAAGGTGGAAGAGAGAAGGCAACATCCCTTGCCTATATAAGAGAGGAGGCAGCCATAAAACAGATCCATCACTTAAATTACTAGCCAAAGCTCTACACAAATACTCTTCCACCATAAACACTTCAAGGTTTCTCAAGCAAAGCCGAAGCACATCTCCTCCATCCAAGCCGAAGCAATCCTCCTCCATCCAACACAATACGCTAAGTCCCTTGTGAAGGAAATCCATCTCCACCGTAGATCATCAAGCATTCAAGACAAAAAGTGTAACCATGATCTTCACTTTCATTTCTTTTGCTTTGTATTTGAACCTTTTGATGTATTGGAATACATTTATGTATCAAATGAAGAACAAGTTTAGATTTGTGTTTTATGTGTTTAAACCGATTCATAAGTTGCATGTGTTTATGATTTCTAGCCTTTTATGCATGTTCGATACAATCTTAAAACTTCGTAAGCATGTGTTAGAAAATACGCTAAGTCCCTCTCTTTCGCATGTTTCGATGATCGTATGTTGTTTAGGATGTTTATACGCTAAGTTGCATTCCTACTCAATTATTAAGCATGTGTATTTAGTTAGAAGTTATGAATTTCGTAACTTACAAAAAGGTTTGATGCATGAAAAGGGTAGGCTAATAAGATGAGATGATCACATGTAATTAGTAGTGTAACTTCTTATTTTTAGCAAGCATAATTAGACTTTAAGTTTCTTGATTGTTGAAACTTGTCTATGAGTAAAACATGTTAGATGCCTAAGAGTTTTAGTTGTGTTTGCATGTTTTTGTACTTTAATTTCGTAGATTAAACAATCAACTTCCAATCCCCCCAACATTTATATTTCCGCTTATTAACGAAACCATGCATGCGCCCTTAATTCCCCGGATAAAGAACGATCCCTACTCGCCAATATTACAAATGACAAAAGAAGGGTTTAAATTGCAATGCGCGTAATCTGTGTTTTTAAGTTAACGTGAATGCATGTTTTGCGCGTATCAATTTCCCATCTTTAAATATCACACTAGTCAAATCCGCCAATGAGATTCACTAAAGAAAGTTAGTGTGTGCGCGAAATTACATAACTCTAGTTTAACTAGTAAATTAAGATTAAGTCCTGATGACAAACAAAATCTAAGAAATTCTGTGAAATTTTGACATAACTTCCCTTGCAGCCGAGACAACCCAAAAACATACAGGAAGATAATACTTCACGAACCAAATCCCACAAACAAACTGTGGACCACTAATGTCCCAATGTCCATCCGAATTTCTCAACAAATGATATAAACAAAACTAGAAACTCAACTCAGGAGTTTAAAAACCTATTTACAATGTACTGGTTCAGAAGACAAGGAAAGGTAAATTCAACAACTACAAGAGTAGCTGACTATTTACATGAGCACCTTATTTACATGAGTACCACTAAAAACAACATAATACAATCAGTATTCAGAGCAACTCCTACATATGATACATGATAGTAGTGGAGTTGAAACCTACTAGTGGAGAGGTGACAGGTGAACTCGAAGCATTCGACAAAACCAATCACTCTCAAGATATACTCTGCATCCTGGGCGACGGAAATCGAAGAGCCCAGGAAAATGCATGAAAATATAAAACGTTAGAGTGAGTGGACAAAAATAACATAATCTGTGTAAAATGACAAAACTAAAATATCATGCATTTCCGCTGATTTCCGTGAAATAATGTGAGTTCAAATATTATAAACTAAAATACAATGGAGGTGGTTGTTTAGGGAGTTTGCCCTAACCCGGAACGACTGTATGTATAAAAAGTAAGGTGATGAAATCGTCTAAGGTCTTTGTCCTAACCCGATAAAATCTGGGTCCGGCAGAGTGTTTGCCCTAATCCAATCCAACTGGCTATTCGATGATCAGCCAAATAGCTAGGGCATCGATGCAACTAAATGAATCATCACAAAGTAAATCTCCAAATAAATACTCTGAAATATACTGTAAAAAACATGAATTTGCTATTAACTGTGAAAATAAAGGTTCACTCACTAGTCTGCAACTACTGCTAGGGTCCAGCGGAATTCCCCTTGCTACTGGGGTCTCGATCACGATGTCCTGTTGTTCAAGAGATTTATCTCCTAAACTTTTTGACTATTGATTAGTTTAAGGCTAAGTGAATTTCTCTTACCTGCAAGTATACGGGGTCAAGTTATAGTACTTGTAAGGAAGTCGAGTGTCGAACCTACAATGATTGACCACTTAAACTCCTTACCTTGAGTCGATTAAGCACTTGAAATTACGAATTAACTAGACACCAAACATGACACTAAAACTAAAGCAAGATGTGGAAGTTTATTTCACAAGACCAAGTCTTTTGGAGACTTAGCATTGCAAAGGATGGTTGAACTACAATGAATGGTTAAACGAAAGGTTGATTGAATGTTTACTACCAACTAAATTAAGTGAAAAAATAAAGTAAGAGCAAACAAACTGTAAATATTTGGTCAGCTAAAGATATCGCCACTAGCCAACTCAATGTACCAACAATATCCAAGTTATGAGTTTAGTCTAATTCACACGTGATTGTCCAATTCGTGATCTTTTGGAGTCATTATTGGTTGTGAACCGAATCTCCTAAGCCATTAGGGCGCTAGAAATGTTCTGGTCCAACATTCAAATATAAAGCAAACCAAAACTAGAATTCAACTCAATTATGAATCGTATCATAATCATACCACATGACTAATGAGTCCAATATGTGTTCACTTGTGATGAATGTGAATGAATTTCCTTCCTAAGTCCCTATTAAAGGGCATGAAAGTATGTTCTAATGACTTTCCTAATCCACATCTTTTAGAATATGAATTAGAATAAGTCATGATTAGCTACAAAGCCCCTTCAAGTCAATGTAAGTTTGACCAAAGATCTTTGAGTCATTTGAACTTCAAAAAGGCTTCGGTCCATGCTCAAGCCCAATAAAAACCAAACCTTAAGCCCATTTTCCCGAATACAACCTAAATCATGTTTACATGCTTATCTTCCTTAGGTGAGTAACTAGTTCACTTAGGTTCATTTTTAGCTTCCCTACACATGTCTCAACTTAGTCATGACTAAAAAATGAATATGAAAACATTGAATCATGCCCAAACATGCAAACATACTACAATCACATCATAAGCTATCAAACACATTCATAACATGTAGTACACTAAACCAAATCAAATTTCATAACTCAAAACATAGTTATATGTACATCAAATTGCCTAGGGCTCTTCCAAAAGATAACTACTCACTACACATAGCAACAATGGAACCTAGATACATAGATAGAAGATAATAGGTACAAGAAATAACCGAATAGCCTCTTAAGCAAAGTCTCCAAGCACTTCAAGTCATTTCTTCACTTCTTGCTCATTTCTTGCTTCTTGTCTCTAACAAAGATGATGAACTCACCTTAGGCTAAGGTGAAGAGGGTGGAGATGAGAGTATAATGGTGGTGATAAAGGTTCCTAGGCCTTTTGGTGGTGCTAGATTGAGTTTTAGAGGTAGAGGAGCGAGCTAGAGGGTTTGGGTATGGATGGGGGCTATAGAGAGACTAAAATTATGAGAAATGAAAAGGTGAATATGTATATGGGGAGAGGGAGCTCGAATTTGGAAGGCTAATTGCAACCCTTAGATGATAGAAAATGGTGAGATGGAAGATTTAAAGGTTAACTTTGAATTAGAGGAACCATGATCCACTAATTTAGGCTTTGTAAGGCTAAAGTCCTAAATAGGTGACACCATGTGGTCCATCTTCTTCATTTTCTCTCCAAATCAGATTGGTATGCATAATTAGATTGATTGGGCCTCCATTGGGCTAGACTCAATGTGATTGGGCTGTCAAGGGTGGTCCGGCCGGTCATGGTGAATTTCAGTGACTTCTGGGCAATTTCCGGTAACACTATTTTGTCATTTTCCCAAAGTTGCTCCAAATTCTCTCGTGACTTTGAAAATGTAAATGTCTTCTCAAATAAGTGTCTAATTCTTCATCTTTAATGCATTTCCGAGCTAACTCTACCTTTCCTAATATAACAGGGAAATGTATCAAAAACGATACTTTATTCAAAGAAGGCAAACAATAAGCATACGGTTAGGCACATAATTAGAGCATAATTATGGACCTAACACCTATCCATAAGGGTCACATAATATCATAACATGTAAAACTATGGAAATCGGCCCTAAAAGTAACCTTAAAAACCTCGTCAAAGAATCCCACGACCTGTCTTGCCAGAGCTCCACATACCTTGGGCGGCGACGTGTGGCCATCACGCGCCCTTTGTTAAAGTTCTCCGATGGGGGAGTTTAATACCCCATTGAAAAGCTCGTGCCAAGCCCTACAACTTTCGTAACAAGGCTGAGGTTCAATTCGACGGCGTTTGGCCGGAATAACTAAGAACAACCCAAAAACCTAACTCGAGCAAACGCCACCAATGGTAGTGATCCGACCTTCAAAACACTCCTCTCCTCAAGCCTAACGAAACCCCCATACCTACGCGCTCTAACTCTACCTCACGTCACCGGAATTGACTTCGAAAGCCACGGCCTCAAAATTGGCCAGAATTCCAAAATCATCAAAACTCCATCGTCGAGTCACAACGAAGCTCGTGGCCACTCTCAATCGATTCAGGGGAGGGAGAGCTCTACAACCCTCCACCCCGGGACCCTAAAACACGGGTTAACCCAATTTGGGTTACTCCAAAAACCCTGCAGAGGCCAAAAATAAACACAGCATAATTTCAAGGAAGCAATAAAATGTCCACTCACAGAGCAAAGCTAGCCCTGAGGTCCGGCGGAAGATCCCTCGCCAAACGCTCGATCTCGATCACCTGAATAGCAGGGATACGATCAATATATATTGAAACACAACATACGGAGCTAATACGCCGAGAACCTCGCGTTCTCGAAAGACGTATCTCTCGGAATAGCGACGAGGATAACAAAATTCTCAAAATATACCTAATAAATCCTCATCCCAAAATAGAGTGCTGAAATCAACTCAAATACCTTAAAACTACGATCGGGGCGCGATTACGAGCAAAACGGTATAAAACTCCCCAAAATTCCTAAAAGTCAACCCTTCGCCGGAGCTCTGCCGTTGACCGCCACCGCCGGTGGCGCGGCGTCAACGGTGAGATTTTCCGGCGACCAAGACCCCCAAAGCTTCCTCTCCCCAAGCTCAGTCCAACATTCCACTACACCATCAACCAAATCGGCCGGCAACCACCTCAAAAATTCCTCGGAAGCCACCGACCTGAAATCGCCGAAAAACTTCTCCGGCCGATTCTGGCGCCATCGCTTCACCATAGCCCTCCAAACCTTAGGGGTTTCATCCCCAACTCCAACCCAATCGATTCCACCCAAAATCCCCATCGAAAAACCACCGGAAAACCTTCCCCCGTTAACCCCAATTCTGGCCAATTTCACATCCAAAATCAACCAACCAAATCACCTCCAAACATCACAATATATACATCAATCAAAAGCCCAAGGGAAGAGCTTCAAATCCCTACCTTAATCTCCGGCAACCGTGCCGTTTTCCGGAAAAAATCGCGACGGGGAGTTCAATGTCTCGGCAGGTCAACTCGGTTGACTCGGTCAACTCGATTCCTGGCTAGTTCAATTCTGGTCAACAGCCCAATTTCAACTTTTCGACAACTTTACGACTGTTCCGCTATTTATACGTCGCGAACCGACCAAATTCACGATTCGGATAACTCAAACCCAAACGGATAAGTACGACTAACTCGACGATAATTTCAAATATTCATTTTCTATTCCCTGATTATCCGAAAAATCCTCTGAAACCTCCTACAAACTCGGAATCAAATCCTCTACAATTTTCGCGAAGGATCCCAAACCAAATTCGTGTCCGATAATTAAGTCTTGAACAAAATCGCCAGATTGATCAATTACGACTAACTACGACTAATCGTGAAATGTGCAACTCAAGCCAATTAATATACTATTTCCGGTTCGAGTCGTTTCAAATCTACCCCCCTAACAAAAATTTCGCCCTCGAAATTTACATACTTGCTAGCTGAAGAGATAAGGATACTGATCTTGTATGTGCTGCTCGGTTTCTCAAGTAGCTTCTTCAACTGAATGGTTCTGCCACAATACCTTCACAAGAAAAATGGCTCTGTGCTGCAACTCTTGGACTTTCCGATCAAGTATCTGAACTAGTTCCTCCAGGTAGATCAAGTCCTCCCGTATACGAAACTGATATGGTGTTAACACATAGGAGGGATCGGAAATGTACTTCCGCAACATGGATACATGGAACACATCGTGTACCCTGGCCATCTCGGAAGGTAATGCCAATCTGTATGCCACCGCACCAACTCGCTCAGTGATCTCATAAGGGCCTACATATCGCGGACGAAATTTACCTCGCTTCCCGAAACGAACAACACCCTTCCAAGGAGAAAGTTTCAGGAAGACCCAATCACCAACCTCGAACTAGAGATCCTTACGTCGCATGTCAGCATAACTTTTCTGTCAATCCTGAGCAGCCCTCAATCTTTCCCGAATGATCTGAACATCTTCCATGGTACTCTTTACCAAATTAGGGCCAAGAAGCCATTTCTCGCCAACTTCACTCTAACATAATGGAGTTTGACACTCTTTGCCATACAACGCCTCGTAAGGTGCCATGTCAATACTAGCCTGATAGCTATTGTTGTACACAAACTCAATCAAATGAAGTTGCTTATCCCAATTTCCTTTGAACTGCAAAACACAAGATCACAACATATCCTCCAGTGTCTGAATAGTCCTCTCCGACTGACCATCTGACTGAGGATGAAAAGTTTTGCTGAAATATAGTCTAGTCCCCATCTTCTGCAATGCCCACCAAAATTCGGAAGTAAACTAACTATCCCGATCATAAACTATAGACACAGGTACACCATGTAGTCTCACAACCTCTTTCAAGTACAACTTCGCCAATTTGCTCACGGGAAGCTTTCCAGGAAGTGCTAGGAAATAAGCTGAGTTCGTAAGGTGATCCACAATCACCCAAATACCAGTACTACCACCCGATGTACGAGATAACTGATACACAAAATCCATAGTGCTATGCTCCCATTTCCACACTGGAATCTCCAAAGGTTGTAGTTTACCTGTCAGTTTCTAGCGTTCAGTCTTCACTTGCTGACAAATCAGGCATCTGCTCACATACATTGCTATTTCCCTCTTCATTTTTCGCCACCAATAATGAGCTTTAAGTGTCCGGAACATCATTGTACTACCCGGATGCATAGCATATGCAGAACAATGGGCTTCGTCAAGTATTTCCTTCTTCAAATCTTCATCCCTGGGCACACATAATCTCCCCCTGAACATCAAAGTGCCATCACTCATCATCCGAAACTCGGTCGGTACACTATTCTGAATCAAATTCTTCTTGTTTAGCAGATAGGCATCTGAATCTTGAGCCTCACAAACTCAATCAAGTAATACCAGACGGACTTGGAAGCTAGCCAACAATGCTCCATCATCATTCCACTCCAATTTTGCTCCCGTTGCTCGTAACTCTATCAAAAGTGACACTCTAGCAACACATACATGGAAAAGAGAAGCACCATGTTTCCAGCTAAGAGCATCAACAACCACATTAGCTTTCCCTGGATGATACTCGAAAGTGCAGTCGTAATCATTTATCAGCTCCATCCATCTCCACTGCCTCATGTTCAAATCTGGCTGTGTACACAAATAGGTAAGACTTTTGTGATCGGTGTAGATCTTGCACTGTTCCCCATACAAGTAATGTCTCCAACTCTGCAATGCTAATACAATGGCAGCTAACTCCAGATCATGAGTATGATAGTTAACTTCGTGTGGTTTCAACTGTCTTAAACCATATGCCACCACCTTTCCATGCTGCATCAAAACACAACCCAGACCTAGCTTCGAAGCATCACTGTACACCACAAACTCTCTGATATCGTCAGGTAGAGTCAACACCGATGCAATAGTCAACTTTTCCTTCAAAGTCAAGTACCTTTCCTCACAAGCATCTAACAATTCAAACTTGACTCATTTCTTCGTCAAACGGGTAAGCGGTGTCGCTATCCGTGAAAAGTCTTGCACAAATCGGCGAAAATAACCTACTAAGCCCAAGAAACTCCGTATCTCTGCCACGTTGGTAGGTCTGCTCCAATTCATCACCGCATCAATCTTATCAGGATCCACGCTGACTCCCTCAGCTGATATCACGTGACCCAAAAACTTTACACTGTTTAGCCAAAATTCACACTTGCTGAACTTGGCGTACAACTGAGCGTCTCGTAAAGTCTATAAGACTGCATGCAAATGCTTCTTGTGCTA
Organism: Geum urbanum; assembly: GCA_946800695.1. Lineage (NCBI taxonomy): Eukaryota > Viridiplantae > Streptophyta > Magnoliopsida > Rosales > Rosaceae > Geum > Geum urbanum. The sequence continues at coordinate 21,444,430 of OX327002.1, forward strand.
CCCCACACTCCTGGAATAGATCTGGATGTCGTCGATGAACACAATGACGAATTTATCCAGATAACATCTGAAAATTCGATTCATCAGGTCCATGAAAGTAGCTGGCGCATTAGTCAACCCGAACGGCATAACAAGGAACTCATAGTGCCCATAACGTGACTGAAACGCCATCTTGTCCACGTCGAACTTCCGAATCCACAACTGATGATACCCAGACCTGAGATCAATCTTCAAGAAGACTGAAGCTCGTTTCAGCTGATCAAACAAATCATCAATCCGTAGAAGCGGATACTTGTTCTTCACCGTAACCTGATTCAACTTCCGACAATCGATACATAGCCTCATCGAACCATCCTTCTTCTTCACAAACAACACTGGAGCACCCCAAGGTGAAACACTAGGTTGAATAAAGCCTTTCTCAATCAATTCCTGAAGTTGACTCTACAACTCCCTCAACTCCGCTGGTGCCATACGATAAGGTGTCTACGAAATAGGCCCGGTACCTAAAAGTAACTCGATGGTGAAGTCAATCTCCCTGACTGGAGAAACACCAGGAAAGTCCTCGGGAAACACATATGGATACTCGCAAACCACCGCAATATCGCTAATATTCGGCACACGAACACTTGTAAAAACTACATGTGCAAGATAAGTCTCACAACCCTTCCTCATCATCCGATCAGCCTTCACTGCTAAAATCAAACAAGGCAAAGAAGTATTCTTTTCACCCCGAAACAAGATTTCTGGCATGCCTGGACTTCTGAAAACAACCTCCTTCTTGTGACAGTCAAGAACAGCCTAATGGTTCTCTAAGAAATCCATGCCCAAAATCACGTCAAAATCCATAATATCCAGCAGCATCAAGTCCACGGCTAACCCATAACCTCCAATAAAAATCTCACAATCTCTATATACCTACCCGACACACACTACCTCGCTAGATGGATACAACACTCGCCACATACTAGGGAGTGGAGATGCAGGTATAGTAGCCAATGATGCTAATCTATATGACATGAATGAATGCGTAACCCTTGGATCTAGTAAAGTAAGAATTGGATGACCAAAAATGTACAACGTACCGACGATAAGCTTCGAAGAAGCTCTGCCCTCACGTAGAGACATGGCATGAAGTCGAGCATGTCCTGCTGGTCATCCACGCTGGCCGCGATTCTGCTGACTACCCTGTCCAGAGGGCTGTGTTGCACGATCACCAGAAGTAGTACCCTGATCTGCAACACCACTTAAAAGTGCTAAGCTGAGGACACTCTCTCACAAAGTGACCTACCTGGCCACAACGGTAACAAGTAGAGGTGCCATACTGACACTGACCAAAGTGATATCTGTGACAGTTGTTGCACAATGGAGAGTCCCTCGGTGTAGCTGGTGTGCCAAAGAAATATCGAGGATAATTCGATCCACTAGAACTCCCACTCGACTGCTGCCTCTGCGGTCGATTCCTCCTCCATCTATAACTCTGCCTGGGAGTGTTAGTAGGATGTCTGTAAGGTCCACTACCCGAAGATGATGCTGATCCAGAAGTACCTGAACTCAACCTCTTCGAAGCACCCTGGCTAGGTCCACCCTCTTCAAAGCGACGCGTTTGAAATCGCATCTGTCTCTCCCACTCAAAATCCTCACCTCTGAGTGCAGCACTAACAAACTCATCGAAGTTATCTCGAGGCATAGTGATCAAAATCCCCATGATATTCATATTTAGACCCAACTCAAACCTCCTACAGTTGGCTTCCTCTGATACCACCATATCACGTGAAAACCGAGACAAACGAGTGCACTTATCCCGATACTCAAGCACTGACATATTCCTCTGCTTCAGGTTGGTAAACCCCTCATATTTCTGCTGCTGAGTAGCTGGATTGAAATACCGACGCAAAAACATCTCTTTAAACACCGGCCAAGGAGTATCAATAGGAACCCTGTCTGTACCAACCCACTAGAAGTAAGCATCTGACTCAAGCAAACCCACTGCTGCTACTGTCTTCTGTTTAGGAGTAAAATGCAGGCGCTCACAAACACGCTCAACCTGAACCACCCAAGCTTCACACACTTCAGGATCAGGGGAACCAGAGAAAACAGTTGCTCCCGCTGTCCTGGCCTTAGCCACTGGATCAATACGTTCCTCCAAACGCAATACTTGCATAAGCAAGTCATGCGTACGTTGTTCGTCATCAAGATCCCCAGTCCGTTCAGCACGGACTCCACGTCGAGGAGGCATCCTAAGGATAAAAGATATTAGCAACAGGATAGAAAGGATGTAATCATGGAACTTCAAACGTTTGAAAACATACAACACTCTAGAGCATTGATGATTATCCGTCGGCCGGTCGGGTCATCGCTCCGGAAATGCTGTACATTCTCAAATGTCCTTAGTAACATAACTACAAGAGTCTAAAGAACCTAAAACATAATGCTTTGATACCAACTGAAAGGACTCGACCCCGATTTAGTTGCCTAAACTGAAATCAAACCCCTTCGAAAACACGACCTTAAAATTTTTTTTCCATAGTTTACTTTGAAAACACATGAACCATTATTAGAACCTGCAAAGAAACATACTTTCTAATATTCCACAAAAGCCAAACCGTGGGGCTCCGTTCCCCATCCGGATTTCTCAACAACATATATAATAAACTCAAAGGTTTACAAGAAATCCAAAATCATTCAGGAGTATACTCAACTGAAAACACAACATAAGCATTCAGAGCGACGCCTATATACAACATTTACAACGAGTAGGTCAAACAAGAAACCTACAAAAACTGAAGGGTGATCTGAACTCTATGCCTCCACAGTCGACGCGCAACATTGGAACCCAAACTGCAAACTGGGCAAAGGAAACCAAAAAGCCCAGGGGAAGACAAATGAAATCGTTACAGTGAGTGGACGAAAATAATAATATGTCTTTCCCAAATAAATGCTCATAAAAGCATAATGCGAGTCAATGCATATGAAAATCTCGACCAGGTACATTTTTCCTAATCCATAAATATGCACGTAAAATCCTGCGGGGTCATTCATGGACTCCTCCCCATAGTACAGTCTAATCACGGGATCCGTGACCCACACATGATTAATATAAGTCTGAAAGACCTCAAGTCGGGATATCTGTCCCCCCCCCCCGGAGCATCTCGGGGATCAGCCGAGAAGCTAAAGCATCGATGCATACCTCTAGATCCGAGACTGTACTCTGTGTAAACCAAATCATAAATCCCTTCCATGCACATGCATAATCATAAATGCTTAACGTAAATGCATAATCATAAATGTATACTCATAAAATGTATAAATCAAGACTCGCAATTCAACTGTGAAAATAAAATGTCCACTCACAAAGCAAAGCTAGCCCTGAGGTCCGGCGGAAGATCCCTCGCCAAACGCTTGATCTCGATCAGCTGAATAGAAGGGATATGATCAATATATATTGAAACACAACATACGGAGCTAATACGCCGAGAACCCCGCGTTCTCGAAAGATGTATCGCTCAGAATATCGACCAGGATAACAAAATTCTCAAAATATACCCAATAAATCCTCGTCCCAAAATTGAGTGCCCAAATCAACTCAAAAACCTTAAGACTACGATCGAGGCGCGATTACAAGCAAAACGGTATAAAACTCCCCAAAATTCTAAAAAGTCAACCATTCGCCGGAGGTCTGCCGTTGACCCAAAACGGAAAACTTCTCTAGCCGATTCCGGCGCCATCGCTCCACCATAGCCCTCCAAACTTTAGGGGTTTCATCCCCAACTCCAATTAACCGATTCCCCCCAAAATCCCCATCGGAAAACCACCGGAAAACCTTCCCCCGTTAACCCCGATTTCGGCCAATTTCACATCCAAAATCAACCAACCAAATCACCTCCAAACATCACAATATATACATCAATCAAAAGCCAAACGGAAGAACTTCAAATCCCTACCTTAATCTTCGGCAACTGTGCCATTTTTCGGCAAAAATCGCGACGGCGAGTTCAATGATTCGGCGGGTCAACTCGGTTGACTCGGTCAACTCGGTTCTAGCTCGGTCAACTCGGTTCTGGCTCGGTCAACGCTGGTCAACAGCCCAATTTCAACTTTTCGACAACTTTACGACTATTCCGCTATTTATACGTCGTGAACCGACCAAATTCACAATTCGGATAACTCAAATCCAAACGGATAAGTACGACTAACTCGACAATAATTTCAAATATTCATTTTATATTCCCGGTTACCCGAAAAATCCTCTGAAACCTCCTACGAACTCAGAATCAAATCCTCTACAATTTCCGCGAAGGAACCCAAACTAAATTCGTGTCCAATAATTAAGTCGTGAACAAAATCGCTAGATCAATTAATTACGACTAACTGCAACTAATCGTGAAATGTGCAGCTCAAGCCAATTAATATACCATTTTCGATTCAGGTCGTTACAACGATCACAACATTCATACGAATCTAACCATATAAACTCGACACGTTTCAGAAAAATCTTTCTGGGTAAACTTTTGCGGCCATGCGCCGCCACAGACGGCGGTGGAGATTAACCCATCAATGGAAATCTCTCCTCCAGCTCAACAACTTACTACACTACGACAAAGTCCAATTCTGCCGGAAATTGACCGAAAACCTACCCGAGAGAAAATCGGCCGAAAATTGATTCCAGCACCGATCTCCGCCGTCGAGCCACAGCAGGGATCGAGGCTGGTCCCAATAGACTCGAGAGATAGAGGGGAGCAAAACCCCTCTATCCACGACCTCTGCAACTGCCAGAAACCATCGCCACAACAGCATCGAACAGCAGAGATGAAGAACCTAATCGACTTCGATTCGAACCCCATCAATTCGACCTGCAAATCACCCAAACTATGTACAAACATAGAATGCACACAAAATCCAATCAAATCACATAAAAATCTTTGCCAGAATCTGTGACGACCCGGACCAGAATCAACAGTATGATCAGCTATATACGTGAGTTACCGCGTAGTCACTAATATCCGACGGTTGTTTGGAATTGTCGGGTTTGTTAACGACTAAATCATTGGCCAAGAATTGGAGCTGGGTCTCTTCTCGAGAGTCGTTGTATGTGTGATTTCGAGTTCGTGGGCGGTTCCGGATCGTTATTTGGACCACCGAGGAATTAGTTATGAATATTTGAAGTTTCGACGGAAACGGATTTAAATGACAGGTTTGTTCGCGACTTAATTACCGAATGAGAATTTGGTTCCGGCTTCTTCACGGAAGTTGTTCAGAATTTAATTTCGAGTTCGTAGGGACTTCCGGAGCATGAGTTTGAGTTACGGAGTTTAAGTTGTGAATTTTTCCGATTGTTGTTTGTTTGGTTGATTTAATTGTGTGTTGGTTCAAAGGGTTGACTTTTTATCCATTTGGTCGATGTGTTTGACTTCGGGTGATTATTGAAGAGTACGTCGAGATGAGTTTGTGGCCGCGAGAATTATCGGGATCGGATTTACGACGAGGAAATTACGGGTGTTTAAAGTTCGTCGAAATGGATATGTATGAGTTTCCGTTTTGGGAAAGTATTTAATGAGGTATAAATAGTGGACTTGTCTTAATGGGAAAGTCAAACCTGGAATTAATATTCCTTGACCGGTCAACACAGCTTGGACATGGTGGTGCGACGTGCACCGTTCGGCCTTGCCGGTGACGATATTTTCCGGCCACCCCACGACCTAACCCATATATCATTCAACTCGCCTAGCTTCCCCCATCCCAATTCCGACCTCCTTTTCCGGCGAATCTCACGGTGGAGAGAGAAATAGTGAACCAAAGTTTGTGAATTTTTGGGTTAATGGTGGTTTTTGATTCGGACCGAGTTGAGCTCAAACAAGGACTGGGTTTTGTAGCCCTCTTCTCCATGATTCTAACCATATAGGTATGGTGTTCTAATTCGATTTGTGTTTGGAGAATTTTGGATTTGAAATTTGTGGAACAATTCGGGTTTTCATGAAATTGACATGGTTAGATTGAGAATTGGACTTCAGTGCAGTTATGGAAGTTGCTCAGTGGGTGATTTTGAGTGGAATAAGGGTTGGTCCGCCGTGAAATTTTCCGGTCAGCGGTGGCGCAGCCGTGGGCGGCGGTCAACGGTTAAAGTTTGACTTTTTTTTGGATTTTCGGCAAGTTGCATGTCATTTAACTCGAAATTGCGCCCCGATCGCAGTGGGGAGGTTCGTTTTTCGAATTGAGCGTCCGAACGTAAAGCGAGGTATTGTGGTGTACATATACGGATTTTCGACGATTCGTCGACTTTGGATTATGTGTTTCGGAGAATGGTGGTTTCTCGTGATTTGATTTGTATTGTTGAATTATGATTTTGAGATATGGTTATTGTGATTATTCAGGGGTTCGTGATCGTTGTTTTGGCGAGGGACTTTCCGCCGGATCACAGGTTAACGCGTATCGCGTTACGCCAGTTTGTGAGTGGACAGTTTATTTTCACGGAATTATTGTGAGTCTTTTATATACGTTTTATGAATTGAGCATGCAGCATGATTATGGTTTTATGAGCATGAGATTTCATACGAGATTATGTTTATTACGAGCATGTGTTATACGATTATACTTATACGAATATACGTATACGAGTATACATACATCTATATGTTATTTCATGCATTTGCATCGAACTGTTTATGATTTGATTTACACAGAGTACAGTCTCAGTTACGTTGTTGTATCGATACACTTTGCCTCTCGGTTGATCCCCGATGGTAGGCCACCAAGAGGGGCAGTACCTCTACCTGACCGGCGAGGGGCAGTACCCCGGAACCGAGGCCTTTCTGGCTATGGATCACGTGGTAGTCAAGGACTCCGTGATTCCGACTGTACTAGCACGGATGTGTCCATGAGTGACCCCGTGAGATTTTCCTTACATGCTCTGTACGTGAGTGGTAGTCAGCGTCTCCTCACGTACTATTTGATTTTCATGTATTTGACTCGCATATGATTTTATATGTATATATTATTTGGTGAAAGACATTTATTTCCGTCCACTCACTCTAATGTATTTCATGTCTTTCCCCTGAGCTTTTCGGTTTCCGTGCCCAGTTTGCAGTTCAGGCTTTGGTGTCGCACATCGTGGTTGGAGGCATAGTGCTCGAGCAATCTTGTTTCATCCAGTAGGTTTATTGTTCTACCTACTGTAGTATGCGTATACGATTATGTATTAGATGTCGCTCTGAGCTTCCTGTGGTATATGTTATACGATTTTATACCGGATTTCAGTAAAGTATATATATATTTATTGTTTTACTTTACTGTTGATATATTGAGAAATCCGGATGGGATTGGTGCCCACAGTTTGCTTTTTGTGGCATAGGATGAAGTGTATTTTCCGCGTGCAGGTAATAGTAATTCCATGCTAGTAACGAAACTCTGCCCAAATTTCGAAAAGTTTTTGTTGGTTCGTGTTTTCGAAGGGGTTTGATTCTGATTTAGGAAGCTAAATCGGGATTGGGTCCTTTCAGAATCCTCACCGGCGATGACACCGAAACCAACCCGAAACCCTAAAACTTACCCTTGTCGATTCTGTCACCTCGGCTTTCAATCGCTCGAATTGAGACCAGTAAGGGGTAAAAGATGATCTAAGGAAGAAATTTTGACCATTTTCATGGTCGGAGGTGGCCGGACGACCTCCGTTCGCCGGAGTGCACCTCAGCGGTCATTTGAGTCAGAGAGAGAGAGTCAACTCGGGTCAAACTCAAGTTACCCCAAATGGCCATCCCCCCTTACCCGAAACAGAAACCCCTATTATACTCTGATATTTACGGTAATGTACTTCCGATAAACTTTCGTTAATCATAAATTTCTCTTCATACTCCGATTTCGACCATTATTGTGTCTACGAATTCGTATCGATAAATACTACGATTTTCACCTAAAGTCAACCGATTTTGAAAATTCAATAAAAATTCAAACCGAGATTCCTCGGTACTTACCAACAGTAATTTTTTTTTACTGCAATCACTAAATCAAACTCAAATTATTCATAAATAATATATATAAAAAATCAGGATATCACAACCAACCTACCACCAAGATCCTCAAATCAGAAGAGGCCGAGCATACACTAGGTATAAGAAGAGGCACCCCCTATCTGCACATCCTAAAAGAAGCTATATGCAATGTTTTTCTGCCATACAAATGACTTAGGCTGCATAATATGAAAGGACCCAACCCCGATTTAGTTTCCTAAACCGGAATCAAACCCCTTCTGAAAACACGAACCAACAAAAACCATAAAAATTTCGGCAGAGTAACGTTACTAAAGCGGAATTGCCATTAACCTGCACCCGAAAAATAACACTTCAACCTATACCACAAAAGCCAAACCTTGGGCGCCAATCCCATCCAGATTTCTCAATATTATAACAATAGCAATAAACAGTAAATATAACTGTATAATATAGAAAATCCAGAAAAACCACATAAACATGTATCAGTATCGTATCAGAGCGACCTCTAGTGTATATATACAAAATATACAATAGTAGGTGAAACAAGGAACCTACTGGAAAAGACAGGTAGCTCGAACAACTAGCCTCCGACCGCGACGTGAGACACTAGAATCCGAACTGCAAACTGGGCACGGAAACAGAAAAACCCAGGGGAAAGGCAATAAAACGTTAGAGTGAGTGGAAGAAAATAAATATATGCCTTTCACCAATTTCATATACAATAAACAAGTATAGCGAGTTCGGAAAATGTATATATGGAGGTGTCAGGCGAATCTCTCAAGCCCGACGGTCAGGCGAATCGCTCAAGCCCGACGGTGATAGGCCAGGGAAATCTCTCAACCCCGGCGGCATAATAGGGGAATCTCTCAACCCTGCCCAGAGGAATCTCTCAACTCTGGTTAAGAGGAATCTCTCAACTCTGGTCAGACTACCGGTGATCAGCCGAGTAGCCGAAGCATCGATGCAGGTATGCCATCACCATAAAATATAAAATAATACCTTCGAAAATAATAAATAAGCTCAACATCGTATATACACAAATACGAAAAATCACGAACTCACAACGACTGTGAAAATATAAAAGTATCCACTCACAGATGAGCAAAGCGCGTACTCGCGCTAATCACGTAGTCCGGCGGAAGATCCCTCGCCTGAAGCACGATCTCGATCCCCTAAATAATCACAAAATATATCTGATCAAAATCACAATTCACAACACTGTACCACACCTCGGAAACCAACTTATCCCTTAAATATATAATGCAGTGCAAAATAATCGACAATTTCCCGAAATATCCACTCAAAACCCTCGACTGAAAATCCGATACCCAAATCAACTCGAAAACCTCAAGGCGACGATCGAGGTGCGAATACGAGCGAAACGACATATAACTCGACACATTTCCAAAAAAGTCAACGGTCGCCGGAGCTCTGCTGTTGACCGCCGCCTCCGGTGGCGGCGCGCCGTCAACCGGAGAGATTTTTCGGCGGCCAAGCTCACCGAAGCTTCCTCTCAACGAGCCCAACACATCTCTCAACTGTGGCAAGGATCAATTCCGGCGGGATTGGCCTGAAATCAGCTCGAAACCCACGGATTCCTCCACCTCCAGCGAAACTATTCGCCGTCGAACCGCCTTCTACGGTGCACGACAGCCTTCGAGGATTGCCCCAAAAGAACCATCGTGGCCCCACGAGCAGAAACCCCCAACTCTCCGGCCACCACCGTGACCGGAGCACCTCCGTCCACAAAACCAAAAACCGGCCGGAATTTTACCATTTTCAAATCAACATTTCTCCCTCAATTCTCAACCAAATCAAGAAATTCCAAGTTCTAAACTGCTTAGAATCACGAGGAGAACATTTTACCTTCCAAAGTCGTGGCCTGAAACGGCCGGAATCGGCAAGTCCGCCGGAGAATCCAAACGGTCCGAAAATTCCTCCACGGTCAACGGTCAACAACTCTGTCAACACCGGTTAATCTTCCCGAACAGTGTTTTTCGACAATTTTCGACTATTTTCGATATTTATACTCGCGTCTCGGGGTGATCAACGGTCCAAAAAGGATAACCATCACGATTCGGATAAACTCGATACGAACGGATAAACTCGACGAAATTCTGAAACTTCAAATATTCATATTATATTCCTCGGTTGTCGAAATAATCATCCGGAACCGCCCATGAACTCGAAATCACGTGTACAACAACTCTCGAGAAGAAGACACTCAACTCGAATTTTTGGCCAAAAATTAAGTCGTGATTAAAACCGGCAGATCGATCAATTATCAGAAACCTGTAATTACGCGCAAACTCGTGAATTAAGCCGATTACTCTACTGATTCTATTCCGGGTCATCACATAATAAACCTCCATGTCTGTTTAGCCAACAATGATAAGTAAAAGGCATACATATTTATGAACCCTAGACCGCATCTCTATTTTGGTCTACACATCGTATCTCAAGTACACCAATAGATCCGCCTATGATCAGTAGTGTCTCCTTAGAAGAAATTGGCACACATATGTTACAACTCCTCACAGAAAGTCTTTAGAAAACATATCATGGCATAGGTTGGCAGTGACTGAGCCACTACCTTCACTAATAATTCATGGCCAACAACACTGAGAATGGACCATTTCCATCCCTTCAACATGTCTTGTAACCGTCTTTGATATAAGAAAAAGTTTACTTCTTTCTTTTTCCCATATGCGTAAGAGGACCCTACTACTGCTCATGATAAGGAATAAGAGTCCTTCCCCAAATTCGGTCAAGATCCTCCTAGATGCCTACATCTAGATTCTGATTGAAACAGACACTAGCTACTCTTATAATAATTGATAGACTTACCTGATGCTCCTCATACATACCAGGTACATCTTCAACATTATAACATGTCTATGGTGTAATTGGGAGAATATCAAAGTATCATTAGCAAACAAAATGTGGGAAGAGACATGTGCTTTCCTGCATGCTCAGATACCCTGCAACTCCTTGTCATGCTGAACCCGATGCAACAAAGTTGAAAGACTCGCAATACACAACAAAAACAAATATAGAGAAAATAGACACCCTGTGACGACCTGGAACAAAATCAGTAATGTAATCAGCTTAATCTATGAGTTTACACGTAATCGCAGTTCTCCGATTGTTGATTGAATCGCCAGACTTGATCACGACTTAATTATTGACCGAGAATTTGAGTTGAGTCTCTTCTCGAGAGTTGTTGTACGCGTGATTTCGAGTTCATGGCGGTTCCGGATTATTATTTCGACGACCGAGGAATATAATATGAATATTTGAAATTTCAGAGTATCGTCGAGTTTATCCGTTCGTATTTGAGTCTATCCGAATAGTGATTGTGATCCGTTTTGGACCGTTGATCGACCCGAACCGTAGATGGAATGATTATAGACTTGATTTGCGAGTTTCGCGATTTGTCGTAATTTCGACATAGTCTGTTAATATGGCGGCTTTGTTAGCGACTAAATTATCGGGCGAGAATTTGATTTGGGATCCTTCGTGAAAGTTGTTGAGAATTTAATTTCGAGCTCGTGGGAACTTCCGGAGAATTTTTTCGAGTTACGAGGAATAAGTTGTGAATATTTTCGACCGTTGATCATTTAATCGGATAAGCCTGTGATGAATTGACTTGTTGACTTTTGTTGGATTGGTCGGAATTATTTGATTTCGGGTGGAAATTGAAGAATTTGTCGAGATAAGTTTGTTGACGCGAGAATTGTTGAAAACGGAATTACGATACGAAAGTTACGTTTATTCAAAGTTTGTCATAAAGTTAATTATGGTAGTTTCCGAAAAGGGAAAGTATTTAAGTGGGTTTCCTCTTTTGGAAAGTCAAACTGTGCATTTATGTGTGTTGACCGAGTCAACTCAGGGAAGAGATGGAGGTGCGACAGTGGTGACGGCTCGCCGGCGGTGGGTTGCCGTCCGGCCACTTCAGACCTCGGCCTAGGACTCCTTCAACTCGTCTCGACATCCCCGTGGTGTTTCCGGCCACCATCGACGGTGAGGACGCCGGAGGAGGAGGAATTTCCGGTTGGAAATTGGAGGTTTTTGGGAGTTTTTAGTTGACATTTTTTTCGGCCAAATCGAGCGGCTTAAAACACTGGGCTTTGAAGCCCTCATCACCACGAATCTACCTATGTAAGTATGGTGTTCCAATTCTTCTTGTACGTGGAGAATTGATCGATTGAAAATTTGGTGGGATTTCGGTTTTGCTTGAAATTGAACTAGTTAGAGTTAAAATTGATCTTTGGTGTAGTTATGGAAGTTGTTTATTGGATGATTTTGAGTGGAATAGGTGTTGGTTCGCCGGAAAATTTCACGGTTGGGTTGCGCCGCCACCGCCGACGGTGGTCAACGGCGGAGCTCCGGTCAAAGTTGACTTTTTGGGGTTTTCGACGAGTTATATGTCGTTTCGCTCGGAATCGCGCCCCGATCGCAGTAGTGAGGTTTGTTTTTTGGTTTGAGCATCGGAAATTATAGCGAGGTTTTGTGGTGTGATTATTGGATTTTCGACGATTTCGTCATTGTTGAATTATACGTTTCCGGGAACGGTTGTTTCTTGTCATTTGATTTGAGGTGTCAAGATATGATTTTGAAAAATGGATTTTATGATTATTCAGGGGTTCGTGATCGTTCGTTTGGCGATGAATTTTCCGCCGGATCACGGGATTAACGCGAATCGAGTTACGCTCACCTGTGAGTGGACATTTTTTTTTTATATTTTCACAATTGTTGCGAGTTCGTGATTTGTCGTGATTTTCCGTATTTACTTTATACGATGTTGAGATATGTGTTATTTTCGGAGGTTTTATTTTATATTTATTGGTGATGGCATTATTGCATCGATGCTTCGGCTACTCGGCTGATCACCGTTAATCCGCCAGAGTTGAGAGATTCCTCTGGACCAGAGTTGAGAAATTCCTCTGGGCAGGGTTGAGAGATTCCCCTGTATGCCGCCGGAGTTGAGAGATTCCCCTGGCTTATCACCGTCGGGTTTGAGCGATTCACCTGACCGTCGGGCTTAAGAGATTCGCCTGGCAACCTCCATATATACTTTCCGAACTCGCATTGTTTTACATTCATTATGTATATAAACTGGTGAAAGGCATATGTTTATTTTCGTCCACTCACTATAACGTTTTTATTTGCCTTTCCCCTGGGCTTTTCTGTTTTCGTACCTAGTTAATTTGCAGTTCGGACTCTGGTGTCGCACGTCGTGGTCGGAGGCATAGTGTTCGAGCTACCTTGTTTCTTCCAGTAGGTTTCTTGTTCTGCTTGTTGTGATATATTTATATAATTATACACTAGAGGTCGCTCTGAACATTCTGATGTTATACTGTTCATACGATTTTGCTCGGATTTCTGTAATGTATAGTTATATTTATTACTTTACATTACTGTTATGATATTGAGAAATTCGGATGGGATTGGTGCCCACGGTTTGATTTTTGTGGCATAGGATGAAGTGTATTTTCTGGGTGCAGGTAAAGGCAATTCCGCGTTAGTAACGAAACTCTGCCGAAATTTTTATGGTTTTTGTTGGTTCGTGTTTTCAGAAGGGGTTTGATTCCGGTTTAGGAAACTAAATCGGGGTTGGGTCCTTTCAGCTTGGATTCAGAGCATTAGGTTTTTGGTTCTATAGACTTTTGTAGTCGTGTTTACTAAGGATATTTGAGAATGTACAGCATGTCTGGAGTGATGACCCGACCGGCCGACGGATACTCATCAATGCTCCGGGTGTTGTATGCTTTCAAATATTTAATGTTCCATGATTACGTTCTACTTGTTGCGAACGATGTTTTATTCATTAGGATGCCTCCTTGACGTGCTTTCCTTGTCGGTACGGTTGTGGATCCTATTGAGGATCAATCGACGCGCGACTTTACAGTGAGTTATAGGTTTGGATGAGCATTCTGGATTCAGAATTATGTGTGGCATGGTTTGCCCGGTTGTGCGTATTTGGGCGCGTACATGTTGCTTTTGAACAGAGAATTGTGGTAGTTGATAGTTTGCCTGAGTTAGATCATTGCATTTGGTGGGCTGGTATTGTGTGAGTTCCGGTTGCGACTCCATGGCCTATATTTGGGGTATTATTTATACGGTAATGGTTCAATCAGGCTACCCAACAACGGAAATATGGAGTGTTTACCCACCTGAGGCAGAGATGTATCGTTCATATGTTTGCTTCCTTTTGCACGTGTTATGTGGCTTTAGAGAAAGTAGTGCACGAGGTTCGAGATGAGTTTGAACCTGAGCATCAGAGAGATTTTGATTATTATGCCTCGAGATAACCATGATGAGTTTGATGTGCTGCACTCAGAAGCAAGGATATTGGGAAGGAAGGTTATACGCGGTTTCCAATGTGTTAGTTTGAGGAAGGTGAACTTAGTCGAGATACTTTGGTGAGGCTGAGTTCAGGCACCTCGGGATCAGTGACTTCATCAGGCTGTGGCCTTTTCGATTATGTTGGGGGTCATTAGATCAAAGCAGAGGATCCGTTTGGTGGTGGTGGAGATCACGGAGTAGCGGACTTGTTCTTGTGGCATGAGTTTGGGTGATCATTGGTGATCCTTCCGCACAGCAGGTGTCGCTGTGACTTGTGTTCGTGGAGCACTTTCAGTTGCTATTGTTGTGGCTAGGAGGGTCACGTTATGAGGGAGCATCCTCAGTCAGCTATTTTTAGTGGTTCGATAACCTAGAGTTCAGAAGGAGGTCAAGATGTTATTTCTGGAGTTTGACTAACGCAGATTCCTAAACGAGTTAATCAACAAAGTCGCAATCGACGTGAACGGCTAGTTGGGCATGCCAGAGTTCGTTCCATAATCTTGTATGAGGATGGAGTTTCTCCGAGATTATCGTTGTTTGACATCCATGGCTATTGTACCTGCATCTCCACTTCCGAGGTTTTGGAGAGTGTTGCATCCATCCGGAGGTTGCGAGATCTTGTTGAAGGTTATGGGTTAGCTGCGGATCTGTTATAGCTGGATATCGTCGATGTTGGTGTGATTATGAGTATGGACTTTTGACTACGCTTTGGGCTATGTTCGAGGGTCACGAAAAGGAGGTTGTGTTTCAACGACCCGGATACCCCGAGATATTGTTTCGCGGTGAGAAGAATATTTTGTTGCCATGTGTGATTCCAGCGATGATGGTCGAGCGGATGATGAAAAAAGGTTGTATTGTTTACTTAGCTCATGTTGTGGATACTATGGTTGCTGTGCCAGTGATTGGTGATATTGCGGTGGTTCCCGAATTCCCAGATGTGTTTTCGGAAGAGTTACCGAGTATTACTCCAGTTCGGGAGACCGACTACACCATTGAACTTTTACCGGGCGCTGGACTCATATCACCGGTATTTAGTCATTCAGTGCCAGCAGAGCTGATGAAGCTACAGATTCAACTTCAGGAGTTGCTGGAGGAGATTTCATGCGACCCAGTGTATCACTGTGGGGTGCTCTGGTATTGTTTGTGCAGATAAAGAATGGTTCAACGAGGTTGTGCATCGACTGTCGGATGCTGAATCAGGCTTCAAAAAGGAGCGAGTATCCTCCATTTCGGATTGACGACTGGTTTGATCAGCTTACGAGAGCTTCAGTCTTTACGAAGATTGATTTCGGGTCTGGATACCATCAGTTGAGGATCGGTGAGTCAGATGTGGCTAGGACAACTTTCGGATCACGGTGCGGGCATTACAAGTTCTTGGTTATGCCGTTTGGGTGGACCAATGCCACCACAGCTTTTACGTATTTGATGGACTGGGTGTTCAGACAGTTTCTGGACAAGTTTGTGGTCGTGTTCGTCGGCAATATCCTGATTTATTCCAGGAGTATGGGCCAGCACAAGAAGTAATTGTGAGCGGTTTTGCTGACTTCGCGAGATGATCAGTTGTTTGCGAAGTTCAGCTAGTGTGAGTTTTGGTTGTTTAGCTTGAAGATTTTAGGCCACGTGACGTTAGCCGAGGGAGTTGGCGTGGATCCTGACCAGATAGAAGCCGTGTTGATTGGAGTTGACCTACCATTGTACCAGAGATCAGGAGTTTCTTAGGTTTGACAGGCTACTATCGGCGCTCTGTGCAGGATTTTCTCGGATTGCCACTTCACTTCCTAGATTGACGAAGAAATGCGTCATGTTCGAGTGGTCCGATGCACGTGAGGAGAAATACTTACTCCTGAAGGAAAGTTGACCGTTGCACCGGTTTTGACTTTACCTGACGACCGTGGCGAGTTCGTGGTTTATATCGACGCATCGAGATTTGGATTTGGTTATGCTTTGATGTAGCATAGCAGAGCAGTGGCTCATGGTTTCAGACAGTGAAAACTTTATGAAGCTACGTATCCTATGTATGATTTGGGTGTAGCTATCTTTATGTTAGCATCGGAGAGTTAGAGACACTACTGTTGTGGCGTGCAGTGCAGTGTAGGATGTGCACTGATCACTTGGGTTTCATCTACTTGCATTTTCGGCCAGATTTGAGCTTGAGACAACGTAGATGGATGAGGTCGATTAACGGCTATGGCTGCACATTTGAGTTTATCCAAGAAAAGGCTAGTGATCGTACTTTGACTATCGTTCAGGAATATTGTTGCTGATACATTCAATCGGAGGTTGGGAGCTGCATTGTATCATGTGTGTGTGGCTCGAGTTTCCGTGTTAGCCGAATTACGAGCTACGAGAGATGAGTTAGAGTGTGATGATGTTGAAGTTCATTGTTTTGCGTGCATTATGCACTAGTGGTACGGAGATGTATCTAATACTTCGAGTTTACTACTCGTGACGCAACATGAAGAAGAGTGTAGTAGCTTATGTGCGGACAAATGCCACATTTGTCGGCAGGTGATGGCAGTGAGGCAGAGACTTGCCGGGAAGTTACAGCTATTGGAGATTTCCGATTAGAAGTTGGAGCTTGTCACTGTGGATTTTGTGTGCCAGTACGCACTTCGGTTTGTGGTACCAGTTGTCGGGTCTTTGTGGACCATTTGATGAACTTAACTCTTTTCCTTGTAGTTCCGGGAAAGATTTCGGTGGCAAGTTAGTATAGCTGTGTTTGGTGGAGGTTGTCCATTTTCGTGGTATGCCTGTGTCCCACATTACTGATCGAGATAATCAGCTACAACAGAGTGTTGGCAAGCGTTGCAGTGAGTATTGGGGACCAGATTACAGGTTAGTACTGTTTCTTATCCTCATATTGGTGGGCGATCTTTGAGGACTATTTAGACCTTGGAGGGCATGTTGTGGTCTTGTGTATTGCAATTCCGAAGGATTTGGGACCAGCAGTTTCATTTATTCGCGATTGCTTGCAGTACCAGTTTGTTGACCACTATGATTATGACGTTGCATGATGTCATTTTGAGGAACAGTGTTGTAGTCCATTGTGCTGGAGCGAGTTTGGTTTGAGCTGACGTTGGATCCTGATTTAGTGGAATGTGTTACCACAGACCTTTGGATTAACGGAAACAGGATGCTAATTGCTCGAGTTTGACAGTGCAGTTATGTTGATGTGAACAGGTTGGGTTGTGTGTTACCATGTTGTTTTGATCCGGATGTGATCATGGGACGAATTTGTGTTGTGCCGTATAGTTCGGCATCGTCTATAGCGTTGGCTTTTCTGTGTGTTGTGTTCCGTGTGGTGGAACTAAATTTCATATTTGTTGCGTATTTTATACCCTATCAGTTCCTTATGCAGGAAGACTTGGCAATTGTGAGGAGCCAGTTCAGATTCGAGATTTGAGGGTACAGAAATATTTTCTATTGACATAGTTGTTCAGTTGACGTAGCCACTGGAGAGTTGAGCTGTATGTAGAGGCAGTGTTCCTACTTTTCAGTTGGCAGATTTGGAAATTTCGAGGTCGAAATTTTTTTAAGGGGGGCAGATTTGTGACGACCCGGAACAGAATCAGTAGTGTAATAAGCTTAATCTATGAGTTTACACTTAATCGCAGTTCTCCGATTATTGATTGAATCGCCAGACTTGATCACGACTTAATTATTGACCGAGAATTTGAGTTGAGTCTCTTCTCGAGAGTTGTTGTACGCGTGATTTCGAGTTCGTGGCGGTTCTGGATTATTATTTCGACAACCGAGGAATATAATATGAATATTTAAAATTTCGGAGTATCGTCAAGTTTATCCGTTCGTGTTTGAGTCTATCCGAATCGTGATTGTGATCCGTTTTGGACCGTTGATCGACCCGAACCGTAGATGGAATGATTATAGACTTGATTTGCGAGTTTCGCGATTTGTCGTAATTTCGACATAATCTGTTAATATGGCGGCTTCGTTAGCGACTAAATTATCGGGCGAGAATTTGATTTGGGATCCTTCGTGAAAGTTGTTGAGAATTTAATTTCGAGCTCGTGGGAACTTCCGGAGAATTTTTCCGAGTTACGAGGAATAAGTTGTGAATATTTTCGACCGTTGATCATTTAATCGGATAAGCCTGTGATGAATTGACTTGTTGACTTTTGTCGGATTGGTCGAAATTATTTGATTTCGGGTGGAAATTGAAGAATTTGTCGAGATAAGTTTGTTGACGCGAGAATTGTTGAAAACGGAATTACGATACGAAAGTTACGTTTATTCGAAGTTTGTCATAAAGTTAATTATGGTAGTTTCCGAAAAGGGAAAGTATTTAAGTGGGTTTCCTCTTTTGGAAAGTCAAACTGTGCATTTATGTGTGTTGACCGAGTCAACTCAGGGAAGAGATGGAGGTGCGACGGTGGTGACGGCTCGCCGGCGGTGGGTTGTCGTCCGGCCACTTCGGACCTCGGCCTAGGACTCCTTCAACTCGTCTCGACATCCCCGTGGTGTTTCCGGCCACCATCGACGGTGAGGACGCCGGAGGAGGAGGAATTTCCGGTTGGAAATTGGAGGTTTTTGGGAGTTTTTGGTTGACATTTTTTTCGGCCAAATCGAGCGGCTTAAAGCACTGGGCTTTGAAGCCCTCATCACCACGAATCTACCTATGTAAGTATGGTGTTCCAATTCTTCTTGTACGTGGAGAATTGATCGATTGAAAATTTGGTGGGATTTCGGTTTTGCTTGAAATTGAACTAGTTAGAGTTAAAATTGATCTTTGGTGTAGTTATAGAAGTTGTTTATTGGATGATTTTGAGTGGAATAGGTGTTGGTTCGCCGGAAAATTTCACGGTTGGGTTGCGCCGCCACCGCCGACGGTGGTCAACGGCGGAGCTCTGGTCAAAGTTGACTTTTTGGGGTTTTCGACGAGTTATATGTCGTTTCGCTCGGAATCGCGCCCCGATCGCAGTGGTGAGATTTGTTTTTCGATTTGAGCATCAGAAATTATAGCGAGGTTTTGTGGTGTGATTATTGGATTTTCGACGATTTCGTCATTGTTGAATTATACGTTTCCGGGAACGGTTGTTTCTTGTCATTTGATTTGAGGTGTCAAGTTATGATTTTGAGAAATGAATTTTATGATTATTCAGGGGTTCGTGATCATTCGTTTGGCGAGGGATTTTCTGCCGGATCACGGGATTAACGCGAATCGCGTTACGCTCACCTGTGAGTGGACATTTTTTTATAATATTTTCACAGTTGTTGCGAGTTCGTGATTTTTCGTGATTTTCCCTATTTACTTTATACGATGTTGAGATATGTGTTATTTTCAGAGGTTTTATTTTATATTTATTGGTGATGGCATTATTGCATCGATGCTTCGGCTACTCGGCTTATCACCGGTAGTCCGCCAGAGTTGAGAGATTCCTCTGGACCAAAGTTGAGAAATTCCTCTGGGCAGGGTTGAGAGATTCCCCTGTATGCCGCCGGAGTTGAGAGATTCCCCTGGCTTATCACCGTCGGGTTTGAGCGATTCACCTGACCGTCGGGCTTGAGAGATTCGCCTGGCAACCTCCATATATACTTTCCGAACTCGCATTGTTTTACATTCATTATGTATATAAACTGGTGAAAGGCATATGTTTATTTTCGTCCACTCACTCTAACGTTTTTATTTGCCTTTCCCCTGGGCTTTTCTGTTTTCGTACCTAGTTAATTTGCAGTTCGGACTCTGGTGTCGCACGTCGTGGTCGGAGGCATAGTGTTCGAGCTACCTTGTTTCTTCCAGTAGGTTTCTTGTTCTGCCTGTTGTGATATATTTATATAATTATATACTAGAGGTCACTCTGAACATTCTGATGTTATACTGTTCATACGATTTTCCTCGGATTTCTGTAATGTATAGTTATATTTATTACTTTACATTACTGTTATGATATTGAGAAATCCGTATGGGATTGGTGCCCACGGTTTGATTTTTGTGGCATAGGATGAAGTGTATTTTTTAGGTGCAGGTAAAGGCAATTCCGCGTTATTAACGAAACTCTGCCGAAATTTTTATGGTTTTTGTTGGTTCGTGTTTTCAGAAGGGGTTTGATTCCGGTTTAGGAAACTAAATCGGGGTTGGGTCTTTTCACACCCCCCCCCCCAATCTCAAAACTTGCTAGGCGTAGGGGTGTCCATATCCCAAACTTGCTAGGGGTCGGGGTGTCCATATCCCTTAGGTGAATCATTGATTAGAAAAGCATACCTAATTGATGTCACACACACCATCACGTTTGTAACCCACTGCTCCAAAAAACCCATACTCTATCCTATCATAAGCCTTAGTAACATCTTAATTTAGTGCCATTTGTCGAGAGAGTGCCCACTCCCTTAACCCATAAATAATGAGCCACTTTATTTGTCACCAGTTTATTATTAGTAGTGGAGCGCACAGGTATAAAAGCACTCGAACACGAATCAATAATAAATTTCAATGAAGGTTTCATCCAATTTTCTACCACCTTAGATGCAGTCTTGTAAATCACATTACACAATGTATTTGTCTTTTAACCGGTGACTCACTTCAGGGTCTGTCCCTCCGATATCAGCCAAACCTTTGTAAAATTAACAGTTGACAGTACATGTCTTGAATGCAATAACTCTTGTACAGTAACAACAACATTTATATCAACAATATCCTAATACTTCTAGAAACAAAAAGGGAGGCAGACCATAAGGATCAGGAGCTTTTAAAGGATGCATTTGAAAGAGAGCCACTTGAACCTCCTCAGATGTATAAGGAGACAATAAAGAGTCGATCGTCACCCCGATCACCACCTTCTTAATGGATGATAACACATCCTGCACATGATCATCAATAGTCCAAATCGAAGTCAACAAACACCGATAATAGTCCACCACTACCAACTCCAATCCACTTGGGGCTGCTGTTCGAAAAGTTACCCCCGCACACTTTATGGACTATTATCTAGCTCATAAGTATGAAGAGTGATTTCTACCCGCAGGTATACAGGGTCAAGTTAATAGTATTTATAGAAGTCGAGTGTCGAACCCACGAAGATTAGCCACTTGAGTTCCGTAGTTCGGAAGAATAAAGCACTAAGACTTCGGCTAAACTAGACATTAATCTTGACACTAAAGCTAAAATGAAATGCGGATGTGTATCTTACACTACTAAGTTCTTTGGAGACCTAGCATTGCAAGGGGTAATTAGATTACGGTGAGTGGTTATACGAGCTGATTGATTGATTATGACTAATGCAAAGAGAATAAATAGCAAATAAGATCACAATAAAGAAAGATGGATGGCTAGGAAAGTCCCCACTAACCATTTGATGCTAAAAAAATATTCTAATTTATGTATGTAATTAAAGTCCGTTTCACACAAGTGAATGTCCAAATCGTAACCTTTTGGGTCACGTTGGTTTTGAACCCAAGCTCCTAGGCCATTTCGGACTCTAGGCGACTTGAGCCCAACTTTGAAGTATTTGGTGAACCAGGACCAAGACCTAAACTATTTCGGGTTTACACCTCGACCGTATGTCACGTGAGTAAAGCAAACAAGCTTACTATGCGATATTTGTTGAAAATTCCTCTTCCCGAATCTCTATCGGAGGACCCGGGAGAAAGTCCAAGTGAATCTCCCAATCCGCACCTTGTGATTTATGAATAGAAAGACCCAAACTAGTAGCCATAAAAACCTCTCAATTCAATGTGTGCTTGATCAAAATCCCTTAAGTCTATTGAGACTTAATGAGGCCCTAGTCCTTACTTCGTACTAAGGAAACCAAACCATAAGGTAAAGCCTCTTAGAATAGACCCTAATAATGTTTACATACTCATCTAGCCCTAGGTGAGTAGCTAATTCAATCAAGGTCCCATTTTTAGTTCCTTAATGCCTACATCAACTCAGCTAAGGTCAACACATGCATAAATGAAACCATACATAAAGTTCAAGCACATAAACATCCATAAACACATAGTAAAACCATTCACAAACATATGCTTAACACAACATACACTAAAACATAAGTCATACATAAATCAATCCATCATTTGTTTACATCAAATGGCTAGGGTTCTAACCCTAGCCTCCCAAATGGGACTACTCGCTACACATAATAAAAATAGAGTCTAGATACATAAAGGGGAAATCAATAGGTGATAGAAATAACCAAAGAGTCCCTTAAGCAAAACCATCAAGTTCTTCAAGCACTTCTTCACTTCTTGCTCCCTTTTTGCTCTTGGCTCCACAAAAAGATGATAAACCCACCTTAGGCTAAGGTGAAGAGGGTTGAGATGAGAGTATGGTGGTGGTGATTGAGGTTCCTAGGCCTTTTGGTGGTGATAGATTGAGTGTTTAAGGTAGATGAGAGAGCTAGAGAGTTAGGGAATGGATGAGGGCTATAGAGAGAGAGTCTGAAACTATGCAAAACTTGAAAAATGAGATATGTTGTGTGTGTGATCATGGGGGAGCTCGACCAAAGAGATATATAGGAGAGAAAATTGGGTATTTTGTGAGCCATTGGATGTGCTAGAGTGACCATAAGGTTTGATCCAAGGGCCACAACTTGTGATCCCCTTTTCTTGGCTTCTAGCTAAAGTCCAAACCATGTCTAATATAGCCGAAATTTAAATTGTGTGTCACCTAACCAAATCAGCTAGGGTTCCTATCTAGGTGGTTTGGGCCTTCCCTTGGGTCTATCTTGGAGTGTTTGGGTCATGCTTGATAGTCCGGCCAGCCATGGATAAATCTAACGATTTTCTGGCAGTTTTCGATAACTTCCGGCGACCATTTTTTGTCATTTTTTCAAAGTTGCTCCAAATGCTCTTGTGACTCCGGAAATGTGCTCGGCTTCTCCAAAAAGTGATTCCATCTTAATGGGTGTTTCCATGCCAATTCTTAATTTCCTAGCATGAACAGGAAACGTTATAAGAACAACGCTTTATTCATGGAAGACAAGCAATAAGCATGAAGTTAGGAACATAATTAGAAGACGATTATGGATCTAACAGCTGCTAAACTTCTTGATCATCAAACAAACCGGAAATACTATTTCCCCCTGCCAATTTGTAGCCCTTTAGTGAACAAATTTCGTAATCCGATCACCATCCGCCATCCATTAATTCTTAGATCGCTGCTTGTAATATGTAGCCTCTTGCGTCAATAAAATTTCCAGACAATCCTAAAATTGTTTCCGCTCCCTTACTTCAGCTGGATCAAAATCTCGATTAATATATATAAGCTTTAGACAATGTTGTATCTCAAGATCAGAGCTCCTCCTTTCTCAAATCAAAAGTAGTCTTCGCTCATTCTTTTAACCTCAAACGTATCTGCCTGATACACTTCACCCGTTGATACTGTAGTGTGTTTGTGTCTCACATTGTCGTCTGTATTCGTAGATTTGTGACTACATCATGACTTACTTTCCCCGCCCACATGGCCTCAATCCAAATTTTTTTTTGAAGTCCAGGAAACCTCATAAGAGGCAAGTCCCGAGCAGTAATCAATAAGGGAAACTGGTCGAAGTGGATGGTGGCAGATGAATCATTTGAGCCGCTAGAAATTAAGCATTGAAACCATGTCGATGTTGCCAATGCCCTATCAAGTCGTCATCGTGTTCAAGAAGCATGCCATTTATACAAAGCTCCAATGAAGCCAGTGTCCGCCAAACCATAATCATTCATGCATTTTGCCATGTTCTCCATTTTCTACGTCGGTCGTATATGTCCCCCCTGACTTCTTTGATGATCGAAGAATCTCACTGATATCGCCAAAAATGAGCCACATATCCGATTCTGATTGCCTAGTCAACCGACGCAACAAATCTCATGCCTTCCACCTATGCCATGTTTGACATGTTTGTAGCTGACCATACAAACCTGTGAGCCGAAACCACTGTCCCTGTCCCATCAAAGCTCGCAAAACCGCATCATTAAAGCTCAGTCTAGGAGCCCATAGATGAAGATCAATTTAATCCGCCCAAAGAATCATCAAACTTCCACCTCTCCTTGTCGAGCATGACACCATCAGCCCCTGCGCAAACCCTAGGCTCCTTCGAAAAAATTCAAATCAGGACTCCATGGCCTTTAGGGTTTCAATCAAGAATACAATCGATGACTTCTTTGCCATAACCATTGAACGAAGAGCCAACAATTTATCTGACTCTTTCATAGCTCGAATGTGCCATAAGATCTCGTATCACGGTATCCCAAAACTAATCTCCCGGCCATTTTACAGGCCTATGTATGGCAAAACCAATCTCCAAATCACCTGGCGATCTCAACCGTGTCTGTCAACTTGTAAAATGTCAAGAAAAATCGCGGCCGCACTCAACCGTAGCTTGACTAAATTTTTCCAATTGCCCGGAAAACTCGGACCTCTCAACTTTTCCTATTTCTTGTAGGTTCTCATTTTAACATTATTTTTTCCCAATGTTTAAACACAAGTGGAATGTGTGTGAGTGTGTCCGTGTGACACGTTCAGATATGTGGAAAGCGCCAAACTACTAAACCAACTGGCCCAGTTGTAGAATTACAAGCCGAAGACTATCCCTCCAAAACATGGCCACACCTTATCCACAGAAAAAGAAACACTTCAACACCGTCATCTGATCATCCTCCTCTGTTTCACGATAGAGATAACACACAAACGCACATCGATCTGCCTAAACCAGAAGCTAAGAACAGAAAAAGGAAAATGTCAGTGGCATCTTCCTTCCCTTGCATCAAAATCTCGACCTGCCCATCTTGTTCATACCCTTCTCCTTCTTCCTCTTCATCCTCAACTAACTCCCTTTTGTTCTCAGCTTCCTCTTCCACCAAACCCAGTTCTGTAAAGTCCGCCATTATCAGGAGCTCTCAAACTGAAGGGCCCATCAGAAGACCTTCTGCTCCTTCAGTCAGACAGCCTTCTCCTCCAACTCTCAAACCGCCAACGCCGCCCTCTCAGTCTCAGTCTCAGTCTCAGTCTCAGTCTCAGTCTCAGTCTCCTCCTTCTCCTTCTCCGTCGCCACCTCAGGAGATTCTGTCGGTGGCCGGCGACAATAATGTGGTGACTCTCGAGTTTCAGAGGCAGATGGCTAAGGAGATTCAGGACTACTTCAAGCAGAAGAAGCTTGAAGCCGCCAGTCAGGGGCCCTTCTTTGGCTTCGTTGCCAAAAATGAAATCAGTAATGGCAGGTATAAACATTAAATTATGCTTAGTTGTAATCATGTTTCATATAGATCTTTATGGACATGTATATGATGTAAAATTTCATACTTGATCTTGTTATCCTGAGCTCGAGTGATGATGGAGTAGTTGTTGCCAGATTAAACCACAATTATTATACAGGTCAAGTCGTGAAGTAGATATGCATGTACAATTGCACATTCTAAAATTTGTACAATTATACAGCAAGCACCCGAAAGAGGGACCTAATAGTGAGTCATTCATATTAAATTTGTATAATAATGTGCATTCAATTTGCACTATTAAAATGTAAGTGTTATCAGGAAGCAAAGCATTTGTACATGGAAGGTAAAGTTGACTTGCAGAAAGATTGAGAATTGCTATGATCAGATGGAGGGTTTATCCCTTGTAATGAGTACTGACAAGGGGATTTTTCAGTCCTTCAATCCGAAAAGAAAATATGATTTGAATCCCTTCTTGGAAGTTTGGTAATGCAAATGAATACAGGATGGTTTTATAGTTTCCCTGGATCTATGAGTTGTTGAGGTTACACTTAATTGATCTGCAGCCTGTCAATTTATTTGTTATAACATTAGTCAGCTATACTATTGTTGTGTAGTATCAGCTCAGCATTCATAAAAAACTTTTCGTAACTCCACATGTTAGTAACACATTCCGAATCCTTATATATATATATATATGTATATATGACATGCTTTGCTTCGCTTGGTACTAACATTGGATTGTATTGGCTGATACTTGGCAATTCTTAGGGGAACATCCGAACATTCTTTGTGAACCTGAATTATATATAACTCTACATACTTGTTTGACATAAATTGGTTTCTTGATCTGGGATCTTTTTTCCTGTATTTGCTTTACAGATGGGCGATGTTTGGTTTTGCTGTCGGAATGTTAACAGAATATGCAACTGGCTCGGACTTTGTTGATCAAGTAAAGATCCTTCTCTCAAATTTTGGGATAGTAGATCTGGAATGATGCACTGGCTTGAGGTTTATGAGCCATCAATACTTTCTTGTTGCTGGAGATGCTGTAGATGTGATTGTGTTTCACTTGCAAATCTGTTTGAGTTATTTGTTTATATTTCATTTGTGAAAAATACATCACTATTGTAAGCTGTGTTTTCAGTATATTGTTTACCATGGTTTCAAGTATAGAAAAAGTTCCTTGACGCTCATTTGGTAACATTTTGTTTTGTTAGTTTAGTAGGAAAAACATAGGGAGGAGGAGAAGGGGGCATGAGATATATGAAGTGTGGAAATAGAACTGTAGAAGTGCCAAAGCCTAAACTAAAAGTCTAAAATTGTTAAAGCCAATACTATTATCTGTTTTGTGATCATTTCATGGATAGAATCTGGTGAACAAATATATTGCAAGTCATAGATGATATCAACTTCGTACACAGGAGTCACCGGGCACCGGGGGTGTGGCGATTTACGATCATTTTGTTTTTGTTTTTGGTTTTTTTTTATCAGAATTTATGTTCATTTTGGCTTATGCAGATTGCGGTAACTTGTTACCTACTTGAACTGGATTTAGAAAATTAGCACCTGCTTAAAGATCTAGTTGATGCCAGTCTCAGCCGCATATACAAGAGTGACCAGAAACAACACACAAACAACATGCATTCCCTTTTGCAGATATAACATCCTTGCCTCCACTCGTGTCATCCGCTCTTCTAGACTTGCTAGTCTTGCTGCCCATCTTGTCCCTGTAACATCTATGCCATCTGGAGTACTTTGTATGTAATCTTCACTTTGCAGTGAATCATCTTCCCAAGCTTGATACCGACACATTTCAACAGATCAAAATCCCTGGAAAAGACATTCGACGTATCTACTTAGCAGTGAAGGAAGACATTTAAGAGATGGTTATAGATAGTCAGTCTTGAACGATATATGATGAAGATATATTCTGCGATTTTATTTTTGTAATTTCGAGGAAAAAATTATTTTAACAGGGGTAGTTTGTGATATCCTGATTTTTTAATATTTTTTTATGTTATTTATGAATAATTTGAGTTTGCTTTAGTAATTGCGGTAAAAGATTTTTACCGTCGGTAAGTACCGAGGTGTCTCGGTTTGACTTTTTATTGAATTGTCGAAGTTGGTTGACTTTGCATGAAAATCATAGTATTTGTCGATACGAATTTGTAGATGCGAGAATCATCGAAATTGGAGTTACGACGAAAAAGTTATGATCAACGAAAGTTTATCGATCGGAAGTACATTACCGTAAATATCAGAGTATAATAGGGGTTTCCGTTTCGGGTAAGGGGGGAGGGCCATTTGCTGTAACTCGGGTTTGACCCGAGTTGACTCTCTCTCTCTCTCTCTCTAACTCAAATCACCACCATGAAACTGGTCAGAATCGCTTCCTTAGATCATCCTCTACTCCTTATCGGTCTCAATTCGAGCGATTGAAATCCGAGGGGAGAGAATAGGCAATGGTAAGTTTTAGGGTTTTAGGTTGGTTTCAGTGTCGTCGCCGGTGAGGATTTCGGCCAAGATCTGTATGTGATTCAATTGGATTTTGTGTGTATTCTATGTTTGCATATAGTTTGGGTGATTTGCAGGTTAAATTGATGGGGTTCAAATCGAACCCGATTCGATTCTTCACCTCTGTCGTTCGGCATCGTCGTTGCGACGATTTTAGATGGTTGTGGAGGTCGTGGATAGAGGGGTTTTGCTCCCCTCTATCTCCCGAATCTATTGGGACCAACCTCGAGCCTAGCCATGGCTCGACGAGGGAGATTGGCACCAGAATATATTTTCGACTGATTTGCTTTCGGGTAGGTTTTTGGCCAATTCCCGGTGGAATTGGGCATTGTCGGGTGTATTTGACCCGCCAAAATTTTTGGCCTACACAACAGAGAGGTGTATTTCCGTTGACTAAGGAACAGGGTTTATGGAAACGGGTTTGGGGTTTAATATAAAAATTTCAACGGGTTTGGGGTTTAATATAAAAATTTCAACAAATTAACTAAACGCACGCGCTCGGTCCGTACTTGTTTGATATATTTATCAATCTACGAAAAAATTCGTACTTGGATCGATTCATTATTTACCATGCTAATACAATTTAATTGGCATATATTATATATGTCAATCATTGTCATCATCATATTTTGATTCATCATCAACGTCTTCCTCCTCGGCTTGATTGCGTGCTTGATCCTCAGAATCATAATCTCCATCATCGTCATCGTCATATATGATGAAATCTTTGTCCACCATCTCTTCTTCATCAACATAAGGATTGTCCACAGCCTCGATCTCTTTTTCAGTAAGCTCCCTGTCGCCATCAGGCATGGGCAAGTTTTTGTTAGGTCGAATCAGGTTCACTGTGCCGGGAACGGCAGAAGTACTACGCTCTTGACATGCATCCACATTATTTCCTTCAAGTGTTGTGGCACTCCATATTCCTCGGTGAGAAATATTGCATACTATTTTCTAACCTTAATCCAATTTAGGATCATCCATATAGAAGACCTGCCTGGCTAAGGTGGCAAGAGCGAATGCTCATC
Source organism: Geum urbanum (assembly GCA_946800695.1). Taxonomy (NCBI): domain Eukaryota; kingdom Viridiplantae; phylum Streptophyta; class Magnoliopsida; order Rosales; family Rosaceae; genus Geum; species Geum urbanum. The sequence goes on from OX327002.1 coordinate 21,473,456, forward strand.
TTCCCACCCACTTGAGTTTATATCGACTGATAAAAGTACAAGATGTTCCTTCGTACACTTGAATAGAAAAACTTCAATGCCAGTCCCATATAGCAGTTGAATGACATAAAGAAGAACCTCGTAATATACAGCATTACCTTGGCCAACCACAATCTCACTGCTTTGTGTTGTTTTTTCTTCATCTTGACAGATTGACTGAAACTTTACACCGTTCACCCAACATCCGGGATAATTACGGTGGCCGAACAGATTATGGGCCAAAGTGTGCTTTTTCCCATGTCCACCACCCAGAGTTGTCACCATTTTAGTGTAGTCTCACCATCTGCAAAATACCACCACATACTGATATATGAATGTCTATTTAAGTAATAAACTTCTACAAAAAATTTGACATAGTTTCCCCTAAAACAAAATAAAATCATAAACTTGCATGCATGCACAAATTAAGAGAATTCACTATGAAGGGAGAGACACAAAATAGTTAACATCCTAATTTGCTCAACGTCAAATAGAGTAAGCAAAAAATATGTAGACTGAGGTTTTAACATACCCATTCTTGGAAAAAAAAATTAGGGAACCTCCTCTTAATTCGTCTTTCAACCCATTTTTCACTCTTGTCCAGTTTCTTCCCCCGCAATTGCGCCATATGCGGTATAATGAAGTGGTTAACCTCATCACAATCTCGCAACACTACCCAATGGGCTTCATCAAGTTCATCCCTAGTTAAAGATTTAGCTTGCATTACTCCTGTAAACGGTTGTATCACATCTGTGACCACAGAAAGATTTATCAATCGATGTGTATTAGAGGCGGCGGTCCCGACAGGATCTTGGAGGTACATATTGCAGTATGTTACACACGCATGCATTAAGTGTGTTTCGGCTATAGAGCCATCTGGGGCAGATTTATTTTTGACGAATCCTTTGTACTGTCCAAGTTGTCTACAACAAAAATATAGGGAAATAGTTATTTCACATTATGAATAGAGCGCATGTAATTTAGTACATATATATAAATGGTGAAAGCCATGTTTAACAAATTTAATTAGTTACATGTCAAAATTATACCTTTTCTGAGGATACATCCGAGTGTAGTGGACAGGACCAGTGAGTAGCATTTGTTCAGGAAGGTCGATAATGAGGTGAGTCATGATGTCAAAGAAAGCGGGTGGAAAAATCCTCTCAAATTTGCAAAGGATGAGGACAATTTCTAGTTCACGGACGTCTTTTGGCATATACAGCCGAACTACCACCGAAATCAGTCGTTGAAACATGGCGTGACAATCATGAGTCTTTGACGGATATATCGAGAAATATTCACTGCATACTTTGATGGATATCTCACACTTTTAAACCAACTGAACACAGTATCCCTATGTCTAGGCTTCACTATGTAAGGTGCATCAGGCATCTTGTTATATGTACTGTTTCTATCCTTCCCTAACCATAAGCTACGACACAAACCCAATTTTTCAAGATCTCTTCGTGCTTTTCGAGTATCCTTTGTCTTCAACTTAATACCCAGAATCGTCCCAACTACACTGTCGCACACATTTTTTTCTATGTACATGACATCTAAGTCGTTCTTGAATTTCAACCTCGACCAGTAAGGTAGTTCAAAGAAAATACTCATGTGGTGCCAGTATTTAAGCTCATGTGGAGGGTTTGGATTACGAGTCTTCACATCGTCGTCATTGCTCAATAAATAGAAATCGAAGTCAATTAACCTCTGAAAAATCTCTTCGTCGGACCACTGTCTAGGTTTCAAATTTTCCTCTATTGTCTCATCAAAATCGTCGTGATCATATTGCCAATGGTGATCATGAAGAAGCCATCTACAATGACCCAAGTAACACACCTTTTTTCGCGTGATAACTAGAGTTCACGTCTTCCAAGTAGACAGAACAAGCTTTGTACCCTTTGATTGTGTAAGATGCCAATATCATAAACATTATGTTACTAAACTTGTCATAAGTTGCGACTCCATTTGACCACAATACTTTCAACTCGTCAATCAATGGCTGAAGGTAGACATCTAAGCACTTTCCAGGAGATTTAGGACCTGGGATGAGTAGAGTAAGGAAATTAAATTCCTTGTTCATATACATCCACCGAGGTAGGTTGTACGACATGAGAATGACTGATCAAATACTGATTACAGCGCTATTGTTACCCCAAGGATTAAATTCATTCGTAGAAAGTCTGAGTCTAACATTTCGAACCTCTGCTGCGAGACTTCAAATTCCATGTCAAAATGTTTAAAAGCCTCCCCATCAGCCGGATGTCTGAGCACATCGTCATCTACTCTCTGTCGTTCCGTGTGCCATCTCATCACCTATGCTGTCTTTAGAGACATGTACAAACGCTGTAATCTGGGAATCAACAAAAAATAGCGAAGCACCTTCACGACAACCTTCTTCTTGGAACTTCTTTTATTCGATGTTTACCACCTAGACTCGTTGCATACAGGACAATAGTTCAAATTTTTATACTCCTTGTAAAATTGCACATAGTCGTTCTTGCACGTGTAAATTTGCTCATACTTTAAACCGAGGGACTTCAACACCTTTTTAACCTTGTAATGAGGGTCAGGAAGGTTGTGACCTTGAGGCAGCAAGTCACATATATGTTGCTGGGTATCGTTGAAACCTTTATCCGAGATTTTGTGTTTCCCTTTGTATCTCATTTTGGTCATTATGGATCGCAAGATATTCATTTTACAACCATCATACACCGGGGTCTAGGCTTGAAGGAGCATGTTGTTGTACTTATCCATATCAGCAGTATCAATGTCTGGAAAGGAAGCAGCTAGAACTGTGTTGTCGTAATTCGGATTATCATAACCTCCGGCTTCTTCGTGTTAGTGTGTAACGTGACTGAATGTCGAAAAAGTATCATGCACTACATCCATTTTGGGATTCCATGAAGCGGTGCCAAACTATTGGATGAGGCACCCTGGTAACTGTACTCAGAGCCGAAGTGGGAAGCTGAGTTGTTGCCTACTTCTTCACCGCGCTCACTCCATGTAGTGTAACTCCACATCATATCGTGCAAGAACAAATGTTGAGACATAACTTCAACCACCACATACTGGTTGTTAAGACATTTTCTACACGAACACCTGAAACGTTTTTTTCCTTGACCGTGTGCCACGGCAAAATTCACAAAGTCATAAATTTCATCCATATACCTCCTATCACTTCTATTCGACAAGTGTATCCAACTCTTATCCATATTTCTGTGTAAATTAAAAATAAAACATAAAATTTATCGAATAAACCATAATTACGTACTTAATTAGTTAATTAACAAAGAATTGAATATATATATATATAGTCATGCGCGCATTCTATATGAAATTAATTGAGGAAAAATCTTCTTAACTTGCTTGCAATATATAGGCATAGTTTTAGCATAAATTCACTTAGTAATTAATCTATATATAATTAATCATCAATAATTAATTAATAACAGGTCTATGCTCCCTCTCCCTTTCATCTCATCGATCAACACAAGTATATGCATGATATATCGTCTAGCTAGCCGGCCGAAATTATTATCCAGATTAGTTCACCAGATAACTCCATCGATCACAGTATACGTACGTAATTAAATTCATAAAATTAGTTAATCGAGATAAATGAGTTAATACCTTCACCGCTAAAGAGATATAGACATATGTGTTGGAATAAATCGATCGAATCCGATGAATTATGGCCACAGATGAACTTTTTTTCTGGAACGTACTATTTTTTAGTGAGAGGGAGTATGGGGAGGAGTATGATCGCAAGAACTGCGAATCGGATAGGAAATATCATATAATAATTGTACTTAGCAGACTGGATATTGCTTTGTTGAAAAATTATCGGTGCGTCGGTTTACACAACGGTTTACACAAACTATGACGACACAACTTTATGCGTCGTCATAAAGTCTAGTTAAACGATGCATCATTGACTGCATCGTTGTAAACAACCCCAATTTGCTTGCGTCGTTGAAAATTACTACTTAAACCACATAATTTTTTTGTGTCGTCTAACAGTATCAGTTAACCGATGCAAATATTTTGCGTCAGTTAAGTGCAATTTAGACAACACAGTTCTTATGTAAATGGCGTATATAAACACCATCGACTAGGTTACAGTTAGTCGATGACACCTGTGAGCCTGCGTCGGCTAAGTGAGGTTTTCTGGTAGTGGTAGTAAATTTTTGAGATCGAGGAGAGCTTTTCATTGATGGGTTAATCTCCACTGCCGGCGGTGGTTGCCGGTGGTGGCGCATGGGCGGCACGCGCCGCCGTTTGTGGTGGAGGGTGGTAGCAAAAGTTGATCGGAAAATATTTTTCTTAAACAGGTCAAGTTTTATATGGTTTGATTCGTATCGACGTTATGATCATATTCGTGAGGTTTAATTTGTAATTAGGATTCGTCATCCCAATGGGTAGGCGGTGGTGACTAGTGTCGCTGCCAGAAGCGGTGCAGGCGATGAAGAACTAGATGTACCTTGTATCATTAAACTCGTAATATTATACCATGTTTGTGGATAAAGTGTTCGACACTATTTTATTGGGTTAAAAATTAATTGAGCATTTACCAAATTTAGTAGAATATTTTATTATATTAATATTGGGATGATTTTTTGTTTTGTTGCGATAGAGTTAATCCGAGTTGATTATTTTTTAATTAGATACAGTGTAATTATTTATTTAAATTTATGGTAATTAAGTAGGTTCGGGTCGTCACATTGGTGGTGTAGTATCCCGATCTTTTTATATAATTGTTAATATTTTTTATGTTTACGAATGTGATTTAGTGAGTGCAATAATCAATATTACCGTTGGTAAATATTAAGTGGTATTTGGTTGAATATGTAATGGATTGATTGACTACATTGCCGGAAGTTGTAGTGTTTGTCAAGACTTTGAAAGACTGCGGAGCATCTAAAATGGAGTTACGACAAAAAAGTTATGGTCAACGAAATTTAGACGAAATTTATGAGAACACAGATACGTGAGTATAAATAGGATTTACCCTAAATGGAAGTCAGACTTCCATTTTGGACGTTGACCTAAGCAGTCTCTCTCCTTGCGATCTTTCATTATCGAGATCGGCGTCGGGGGTACAACGACATTCAGAAGCTGTTAATCACAATTCCTGTTTGAGTCGATTTGTCTCATCCTCTACCTCGAGCTGGATACATTCTTTGCAATTGAAGACCGAGGTGGGAGAATCAAAGGAGAGAAATTTTAGGTGTCATACCCTGAAAATTAGTATATAATTTAGATTAATATATGAATCGTTAAACTTAGAAGTTAGCTTATATTTGTTCAACTGTAGATCCTTTAGAAAATCAAAAAATAAATTTTCTAGCAAAGACAATATATAAAAATGTGTTATAGAGAAACATTGAAGGAATGAAGCAAATATGCCAGTGGATATTTGAGTTCAAGTCAAGTGCTCCTTGATCTTGGGTTTGAGACAACAAAACTGGATTCGTGACACATTCCAGGATAGTAAAAATAATAAAAAAAAATTTAGTAGAAATGACAAAAAACCCTAACTCCATTAACCGATTTTTGGAAATTGAAACGAAATTGCTAAATTAACTTTGTTCGTATATGTTCACCAAACCGAGAATTTGTGTAGAAGCTTACATTTGATATATTTTATGGTCATGCTTAGTGCTAATAGTTGTTGGTCCTATATGTTTAACTCACTCACAGGTTATCAGTAAAATTATACATTTTCTTCACACTCACGCATCGATACGTTCTTCTTCATGTTCATACCTATATGGTCAAGTAGGCATATCGATCTAATTTCCAACCATACTACTATTATCTTTAGAAAATATCTATTGGACCTCCCAATTTTCTCTTTAAACCTCTTTTTCTTTTCGTTATGTGATATGCCCAAAACTAACTACTAAATTAAACACTTAGAAATCAGAAAAGACACAACAATTAAAACTCTTTGTTGTAGATGTAGCATTGGTAAATAGGGTATCGTTCTTAACCGGGGATTGATGGTGCATGCATGACTACGCTGTGGTTTTTGGAGGGAGTTTATATGTTGATTTTATAATCTACGAATTTAAACAAACAATGGCCAACAAACAGATTTAGAACCCTAAATTCTAACATGATTCACTCATAGACAAGTGGAAACAATTAAAGAACATAAAATCATAAACATGCTTTCTAGACCGAAAATAAAACACTAAATCTATTTATTTACAAGTGATCATCCCGCCTAGTTACCTAGCCTTTTTCATGCTTGAGTTACTCTAGCAAACAGCAAAATCCATGACTCAAAACTTAAAATACATGCTTGATTTATTGAATAGGAATGCAATTTCGCGTCTAAACACCCTAAACAATATTTATTAGTGATCATCGAAACTTGCAAAAGAGAGGGACTTTGCGTATCATCAAAAGCAAGGACTCAAAGCATTAAGATTAAATCAAACATATGCATAAGACTAAGAATCATAAACACATGGAAGTTTTTAAGAGAAATTAAACATATAGCTAAAAACCAAACTTTATTCTTCATCAAATAACCGAAACAATCCAATACAAGGAAAAAGAAAGAAAATAGAATGTTATTGTTACACTTTTAATCTGTGAACAGTACTGCAATCTCAAGTGCTTCAATGCCTTCTAGGAAGATGGATCACACTCACAAGGGTCTTCGCGTATTGTGAGTCATTGGAGACTTGTGGAAGATGGAGTACTTCGGCCTTGGAGAGGTGGATGGCTTCTTTGTGGAGGAGAGGTGTTTTTGCAGAGCTTTAGCTTCTAAGATGGGTAATACTTTTGTTCTGGCCGAAGCTCCCTTTATATAAGCCAAACAAAGCCTAGTTCAACTCCTTCTAGGATTCTGACTACTCCACCCGGGTAACCTGACTCTTCTCCACAAAAATAGGAATTTCTCTCGTTCTAGAACTCTAAATCGTGTGATTCCAGTTGCGTTGGAAACTAGACTTCTAGTTCTTTCCAACCATATGATAACCGCGTCTAGAATCATCCGGATATGTTTACAGTGGTCTTTCGAAGTGGGCTGATGTACAAAGGCCGATTTCTGATAATTCATTTTAATCCATCTTCTTTCTTTGGGCCTCTTTGGACATGCTCTTGGTCTTTAACCCATTTTCATTAATCTTGGTCCATTCTTGAATAATTTTGGCTCCCATTTAGCAATAGGGTTGACATTTTTCATATATAAGCAAGCCCGTGACAAATCCTTCTTTAGGTGGACTAGGATGTCAATTCTTCTTCAATCACAATTAGGAAAGGTTTCCTTCATCAATTAGGAAAGATCCGGACACTTCCTCTTCACTTTAGGAAATATTTTACACATGTATTTCGAATTCACTTTCTTATTCTCCCAATGACTTCTACTCCAACAAGGATTCCTAGTCGAAATAGGATTCTTCATTTTTCTACGCTTTTGCTCCATTTTGCCTCCTTTATTTTCAACCTAAAAACATAAAGTAAGTTAGAAACATATTTACTAAGGTCAAAACAAAGCTAAATGTAAAGAGAAAGACGTTAAGAATCAAGCATAAAATGCATAGATCAAATTCCCCCACACTTAGACTTTGCTAGTCCCTAGCAAAAACTAAATAAAAGAAAGACTATAAATAAAAAACACACAAAAATCTAACGTTGGAGCTAATCTCCTTATTAGGAAGATTCTAAGGACTTTCAAAATACTACAAACACTTCTAAGCCCTTAACTAAAATGTCTCAGAAATTTCTTTAAGTATATGGCGATGGAATCACAAGAATTTAGAAAAGCTCAATAATTTCGAGAGATAATAGAGATATGATCATGTCATGAACAAGTAAGACTTGGAAGAAAACAATGGTGAAGTTAAAGTTGTGCATGTGTCGAACAAGTTTAAATCAATCTCACATCGATGCACTCATCATATTTTCACTCATGAAAAAGGGTTCACTTAAAGTGTATATTAATTGAATCAAAACCTCGTGAATATGATGAATTACTTGCACAAATGAACCTAAACCATATGCTTACTCATGCAACTTACTCAACCAATCGAAGGCTACTCATCTTAAGGATCATAAAGGACTTTAGAAAGGTTGTAATAGGGCTGAGCCTAAGGCATTTGAAATTTTGGTATGTGGTGATAAAAAAAATGTTCAAAAGACTTACTCAACACTTCATCCATTTGAGCTCATCCTTTCTCATGTGTCAAAACTTCAAAAACAAGGCCAAATTTCATCTTTTTGGGCCTAACTTCATTCTAAACTTCACTTGACCAAACTTTTCATACTTAGAGCATTTGCCGGAGAGCTTATGCACTTTTTTTCTTTTCTTTTTCTCTCGATTTTTTTTCTTTTGTATTTTTGGCAATCATACTTTTTTCAAACTTTTGGACAAGTCTTCCCTTCCTTTACATTCTTTCAACATCTTCAAGCCACTTATTTTTGTGCTAGGTTCGAAATATCTTCACCAAGTCTTTGAACAAGGGCAGGAAACATTACACTAGGCTAAGTTTTTAGATATATATGTGGTAAATGAAAGAAAAGGCTTAACGTAGGCACAAAAGGGTAATCGAAGGGTGTCGCAACTCGTGCGCACAAAAAGGACACATGGCTTTTTGGTTAAGTTGTGGAAAACCTAAATTCCTTTAATCATCTCCAAAATCAGAGCATATATCAACTTAAAAGATTTGCAAATCTACATGAGTAAGTTCTAGTAATCTCTAGTTCATTGAAATCTATGGCAAGCAATTGGATGAGGCATGTAAATGTTTTTGAGACATAATGCACGAAATTCACTCATAAAAGAAATAACATAGGCTCAAAAACTCATCTTAAGGTTTATATGATCTAAAAACTTATTCTAACATGCGAAATCTGTACCATGTTTATGCAAACCATATCTACTACATGTTATAACAATCAAAATATCTCAATTAGCACAAGAAATTATTTAAGTGATTACTCAACGCCATATGTATTCTTTTTGGTCCATTTTCATCATAGACTAACTAAGGGCAGCATAAAGACTCTTTAAAACACTAGGTTAAACAAAAAGACTCAAGACACTCAAACAAGCATAGATTTAGTCCTCATCTTCTTTGGGTAACCTTAGTAAAATGGCTAGTTGGCGAGAGAGACCAAGAGAGGTAGGAGTGATTTTCGAGCTTGTCTTTTCTCACATCCAAAATCCGCCTTAGAAACCGTCCCCTTCTAGACACCAAATTACAAGGATTTCTTACTAAAAGACAAGTGTTCATCTACTACACTAATTAAAAATAAGAAAACACTAAAGATGTTTTTTAGGGCATCATCCGCCGGAAAGTTCCATTGTCCGCTCGGTTTTTATGATTTAAGACTCAAATAAAGTTGTAAACCCCTCCTCCACACTTAAACTCTGCATTGTCCTCAATGTACTAAAGTAAAGCATAGAATCAAGTATGGAGACTAGGATTTACGAAAATGTAACTAAGAAATTAAAAATTTAACAAAATAAAAAGAGTAAAGGAAGAGAATGCAAATCTGAGTTGTAGACTCCTCCATTGGGTTGCCTCCTAACAAGCGCTTGTTTTTTAACGTCTTACAGCCTAGACGTAAGATTTCTTCATGTGTTTGAAGTGGTCGGCTCCTCAAAAGAGTACTCCTCAACATCATGTGCTTTGAAATGCTCATAATAGGGCTTCAATCCATGCCCATTCACCTTGAACAGCTTCTTGGTCTCTAGGGACTGAATCTCCATGGCTCCATGAGGAAAAACTTGAACAACTAAGTAAGGTCCCATCCATCTAGAGAGTAGTTTGCTCAGAAAGAGTTTGAGCCTCGAATGAAAGAGTAAAACTTTTTGTCCCGCTTCAAAACTCTTCCTACGAATCATCTTGTCATGAATCCGCTTGGTATTCTCCTTGTAGATCCATGCATTATCAAAAACATCATTCCTTATTTCTTCAAGTTCACAAAGTTGTAGCTTTTGATGTAGACCAGCCTCATCTCAATCCATATTGAACTTCTTTACAGCCCACCATGCCTTGTGTTCTAGCTCCACCGGAAGATGACAAGCTTTCCCATAAACTAATCGAAAAGGTGACACTCCAATAAGAGTTTTGTAGGCAGTTCAGTATGCCCATAATGCATCATCTAAGCATTGGCTCCAATCTTTCCAGTTCGGCTTAACGGTTCTCTCCAAAATCTTCTTAATCTCACGGTTAGAAACTTCAGGCATTCCATTTGTTTGAGGATGGTATGGTGTAGAGACTTTGTGCATGATACCATACTTCCTCAATAATGCTTCCACCGTCTTGTTGCAAAAATAACTCCCTCCATCACTGATTAGAACGCGCGGCATTCCAGACCTTGTAAAAATGTTAGCCTTAAGGAAATCTGCAACAACTCGCAAATCATTAGTACGGATGACTTTTGCTTCCACCCATTTCGAAACGTAATCAACGACAAGTAAAATATAAGTGTAACCGTTAGACATGGGAAAATGTCCCATAAAATCTATGCCCCAGACATCAAAAATTTCGACATTAAGCATATACTTTTGTGGCATTTGATCTCGTGGTCCAATGTTGCTGGATCTTTGGCACCTATCACACTTAGTACAAAATTCATGAGAGTCACAAAAAATATTAGGCCAAAAGAATCCACAATCTAATACTTTCAAGGCTGTTTTCCTAGAACCAAAATGACCTCCACATGCACCATTACGACAAAACTTAAGAATGGACTCAAATTCACTATCTGAAACACACCTCCTAATAACTAAATCAGAACATTGTTTCCACAAGTAAGGTTCATTCCAAATAAAAGTCCTAGCACTATGCATGGAAGATGGAAACTCATTGGTGACTAAATAATTGACTATATCCGCATACTATGGAGTTTCAGAGGCACTTACCTGAATTCCGAAGAGTTGTTCATCCGGAAATGTTTCCTCTATTGGCACGGCCTCTTGTTCATGGACAATTCAAGACAAGTGACCAGCCACCACGTTTTCTACTCCCTTTTTATCTTTCACTTCTATGTCGAATTCTTGGAGTAGAAGTATCCAACGAATTAGTCGTGGCTTGGCATCCTTCTTTGCCATGAGATACTTCAATGCAGCATGGTCCGTGTAGACATCACCTTGCTTTGCAATAAGTATGATCGAAATTTATCAAGTGCAAACACCACAGCGAGCATCTCCTTCTCGGTTGTTGTATAATTGGCTTGCGCATCATCAAGTGTTCGAGAAGCATAGTAGATGGCGTAGGGCTTCTTGTCCTTCCTTTGCCCTAAAACAGCTCCAACGGCGTAGTCGGAAGCATCACACATAAGTTCAAATGGTTGAGACCAATCCGGTGCACAAAGGATATGAGCACTCGTGAGAAGCTCCTTCAATTTGTCAAATGCAGCTCGGCATTCATCATCAAACACAAAGGGAGTTTCTTTTGTAGAAGCTTGCATAAGGGACGAGATATGTGGGAAAAGTCCTTGATAAACGTCCTGTAAAAACTTGCATGGCCAAGGAAAGAACGTATCTCTCTAACCGAAGTCAGAGAGGGTAAGTACCGCACAAGATCTACTTTAGCTTTATCAACTTTTATTCCTCTTTTCGAAACTATGTGACCTAAAAATATCCCTTGAGTGACCATAAAATGGCATTTCTCCCAATTAAGCACCAGGTTTGTTTCAACGCATCTTTGCAATATTAACTCTAAGTTCGCTAAACATGCATCAAAATCCCTCCCAAATACACTAAAGTCATCCATAAAATCTTCTATGATTTTCTCTATGTAATCGGAAAAAAATTGAAAGCATGCAACATTGAAATGTACCTGGTGCGTTGCAAAGTCCAAATGGCATGCGTCGATATGCAAACGTTCCAAAGGGGAATGTGAACGTTGTCTTCTCTTGATCTTCTTCGGCGATGCTGATTTGGTTGTAACCGGAATAACCATCGAGGAAGCAATAATAAGCATGACCCGCCAACCATTCAAGCATTTGATCGATGAATGGCAAGGGGAAGTGGTCCTTGCGAGTGGTGGTATTGAGCTTTCTATAGTTGATACAAACTCTATGTCCGGTTACAGTTCTTTGTTACACTAATTCATTTTCCGCATTCTTCACCACGGTGATTCCGAACTTTTTAGGAACAACTTGTATGGGTGAGACCCATCGACTGTCCGAAATCGGATATATGACGCCACAATCCAAGAGCTTGATCACTTCCTTCTTCATGACTTCCATTATAGGCGGATGGAGTCTCCTTTGAGCTTCTCTCGAAGGTTTAGCCCCCTCTTCGAGAAGAATTCGATGCACACATGTGGCTGGATTGATGCCTTTGATGTCGGCAAGAGTCCATCCAATGGCAGTTTTATGTCTTTGGAGTACACGGATGAGCCTGCCCTCTTGTTCTTCCTCCAATGATGATGAAATGATAACCGGCAAAGTGTCATTCTCTCCCAAGTAACCATACTTTAAATGAGCCGGTAACACTTTGAGTTCTAACTCCGGTGCCTTGATCACGGATGGAACTAACTTGTTTTCTCCATAGGCTAACGGAATAGGAGGTGGCTTATTGGCAATCTGTGGAGCCTCATTGAGTGCCATAGCCATCTCACGGATCCTTGGCTTCAATATGTCGATTAGTGCATCAAAAATGGCTTCATCCCCGAGTCGAGTCAGCCCTGCTCCTTCTTGAATGGCAATGTCGAGCTCATCATCCCCGATGGTGTCTAAGTGGCATTGCACCATGTCTTTAACCATATCTACCGAAATACAAGCATTGAAACTTGCCATAGGAACCTTCATGGCATCTAAGATGTTAAATTCAATCTTCTCTCCATCGATCTCCATGGAAAATGTTCCTTCAAACACATCGATCTTTGTTCTTGCGGTTCTCATGAAGGGACGTCCTAGTAGCAATGGCGTGGTGTTCAATGGACTCTCCTCCATGTCAACAATGTAAAAGTTAGCAGGAAATATGAGATTGTTGACTTGCACAAGAACATCTTCAACATACCCCCTAGGGTACTTATGAGAACGGTCGATTAGTTGGATGATGACATTGTCTTGCTTAAGCTCGCCAAGCTCCATCGATGCATACAAGTAATAAGGCATAACGTTGATAGATGCACCAAGGTCTAGCATGCATGACATCTTCAAATTTATTGTCACAAATCACACAAGGAACGAAAAAGCTCCCCGGATCCTTCAATTTGGAGGGTAGCCGACGTTGCAACACCACTGAAACGGTTGCATTCACCTTCACAACCTCCTTCGCTCTCATTTTCCTCCTTTGGGTGCATAGCTTTTTTAGAAATTTGGCATAGATAGGCACTTTCTTGATGCACTCGATCAATGGCAGATTTACTTGCACCTTCCGAAAGATGTCCAAGAAGTCTTTGTATTGATCATCCTTCTTAGATTTTGTCAACCTATGTGGGAATGGTGCACGAGCAAACGAAGCATTAGTATTAACCAAACTTGAAGAGATAGAGTTAATACCTTTGTTTGGGGCAGATTGCGTGGTGACTTCAGCCTTTGTGGCATTGGATGCCACATTCTTCTTCTTCTCGGCCTCTTGAGTTGCCGGATCTTCTTCTAAGTCCTCCTCCTCAAAAGTGGCGTGAGGAGGTGTCTTACTTGTCTTTGGCAAAGGAGATGCCAACGTTCTCCCACTCTTGGTTACTATTGCACTTACATTTCGGTTTGGTGGTTGTGGTTGAGGTGGAAGGTGGCCGGAATCTCTAAACTGGCCCATGAAGTCCACGAGTTGGCCCATTTGTTTTTTGATTTCGGTGATGTCTCGGCCATATGTGTCCAACGTCTCCTTTTGATTTGCTTGTCCTTCCAAGAGAACTTATGTTGAAGTGGACAATTGAGTGAACATCTTGTCATAGTCCGGATTTGTAAATTGTTGGACCGGAGGAGATTGTTGCATCGTTAGAATTGGAACTTGAGACATTGGCTGCCTTGCTTGAAATGGAGCACGTTGATAGCCTTGTTGAGGTGCCAGAGGGTTTATACATCCCTTATTGATACTCCACTTGAAACCTAGATGATCTCGGTTGCCAAAATTGTTGTTGTTATAGTTGTTGTAACGTTGGCCTCCTTAATATCCGCCAATAGCATTCACTTGCTCCGCCTCAGTACTTTGCTCCATCATTGTAGGGCATTGATCATTGTGGTGCCCTTGCATATGGAAAACGCCACAAATAGGTCCGAGGCTTGCCTTGGCTCTTTTGGTCTCGAGTTCAAGCACTTGCTGTAGCATAGATGCTAACTTGTCATACTTCTCATCCATCCCTTGCTTTGAACTAGCTTCGGCTACTGTTTTCCTTGGAGCCATCCCATATTGAGCATCATTGTTTGCTCGGTTCTCCAACAATGTACGAGCTTCCATTTCATCTAGATCCATGAATGCTCCGATTGCAGCGGCATCAAGAAACTCTCTATCAATCAGTTTCAAACCATCATAGAAGTAGTTCATGAGGTTTGTCTCAGAAAAACCATGGGAAGGGCAAGTGGCACATAGAACTTTGAAGTGATCATAGTATTGTCCAAATGATTCATCTGGTGCTTGTGTTATTCCCGTGATCTTCTTCCTCAAAACAGTGATTTTTGAGGCCAGAAAGTACTTAGCCAAAAACAGGTCCGCAAGTTGCTTCCATGTCGTGATGTAATTAGGCGGAAGTTCCAATAGCCAAGTTTGAGCTCTATCTATCAATGTAAAGGGAAAAACTTTGAGCTTGAAGAGTTCTTCATCGGCATCCGAAGACTTCATACTCATGCATATGAACTGAAATTGCTTGAGATGCATGTTTGGATCTTCATTTGATAACCCATGGAAGATTGGTAAACGGTGGAGGAAACCACTCTTCAACTCAATGTCCTTCTTGTCCTCTTGAGGATTTGGAAATCGAATGCAAGAAGGACCGCTACTCCACTCGGTTGAGCAAGTACACTGGCGAAGAGATCGCCTCTCATTATTGGGCAGGATGTTGTTGTTATTGGCCATTTCTTCTTGTTCCTCTTCTGAAAACTGCTTGGTGGAGTGATGGGATGAATGTGGAGAGTCGAAGCCTTCCTCAATGAGAGGTTGATCGATGTTTGAGACCTCAAACGAGTTAGACGATGTGTAAGTGCTTGGATATCAATATTAGGAGTCGAATAGGAACTGGACATTCATAGAATTTGATCATCCACCAAAGATCAAGTGTTAGTATCAAAAGAATACACAAGGAATAGAAAATACTAACCAAAAACGTTGGAAATTAAAAGAAATAAACAAAAACACACCAAAACAAGGAAAAAATGCGCCCTCTATTCCAAAAAGTGCGACTTAATTAACCAAACTTATGTACTAAATTTAAATCAAAGACTACCTTTAACATGTATAACTGAAAAATAAAATAAAATTGTAAGTATAAACAAGTATTGAAGTATAAATAAGTATGTAAATTTCGAATATACACATGCTTTCTATTTACACAATTTCACATATTCACAAAGAACACATGCAATTTTCCAGAATCGCGCAAAGTTGAACAGAGCTGCTTGTCAAATTTGTACAGAATTATTGGCTAGTCCAAATGAAATGAAATTTTACAGGCACAAACAAGACACAAAACCTAACGGTTCTGAAAAATTTCAAATTTTTACGGGACTTCTAGCTATGTCTAGTAATTTACACAAAACAGGGCAGT
Organism: Geum urbanum; assembly: GCA_946800695.1. Classification (NCBI taxonomy): domain Eukaryota; kingdom Viridiplantae; phylum Streptophyta; class Magnoliopsida; order Rosales; family Rosaceae; genus Geum; species Geum urbanum. The sequence goes on from OX327002.1 coordinate 21,489,154, forward strand.
GCACAGTTCCGAAAACAGAAACTAAAAACATATTTACACAAATGAAATCACACAATTCTTTACAATCCCCGGCAACGGCGCCAAAATTGATATGCCCAAAACTAACTACTAAATTAAACACTTAGAAATCAGAAAAGACACAACAATTAAAATACTTTGTTATAGATGTAGCATTGGTAAATAGGGTATCGTTCTTAACCGGAGATTGATGGTGCATGCATGACTACGCTATGGTTTTTGGGGGGAGTTTATAGGTTGATTTTATAATCTACGAATTTAAAAAAATAATGGCCAGCAAGCAGATTTAGAACCCTAAATTCTAACGTGCTTCACTCATAGACAAGTGAAAATAATTAAAGAACATAAAATCCTAAACATGCTTTCTAGACCGAAAATAAAACACTAAATCTATTTATTTACAAGTGATCATCCCGCCTAGTTACCTAGCCTTTTTCATGCTTGAGTTACTCTAGCAAACAGCGAAATCCATGACTCAAAACTTAAAACACATGCTTGATTTATTGAATAGGAATGCAACTTCGCGTCTAAATACCCTATACAATATTTATTAGTGATCATCGAAACCTGCAAAAGAGAGGGACTTCGCGTATCATCAAAAGCGAGGACTCGAAGCATTAAGATTAAATCAAACATATGCATAAGACTAAGAATCATAAACACATGGAAGTTTTTAAGAGAAATTAAACATATAGCTAAAAACCAAACTTTATTCTTCATCAAATAACCGAAACAATCCAATACAAGGTAAAAAGAAAGAAAATAGAATGTTATTGTTACACTTTTAATCCGTGAACAGTACTACAATCTCAAGTGCTTCAATGCAAACTCGGCGGCCACTTGATAATCGGTCGAGTGGCACTTATGCATATGTATTTTGATCTAAATCTGAACCTCCAAAAAAGTAGCTGACAACATTTGAACTAATAGTAATAAAGTCACGAGCTGCCATAGTAATAAAGTCATGAGCTAGCCCAGTATCCATGGCGACATGTGACTAGTATGACTCAATGACATCTGAGAAACTATGTGGAGGAGGTGACTAAAGGCTAGCATCCCTAATGACCTAATGTCGTCTGGGGTACTAGCAACTGGATGACATAGCGGAGGGTACTAACAACTCGGCGGCCACTCGATGATCAGTCGAGTGGAACTAATGCATATGTATTTTGATCTAAATCTGAACCTCCAAGAAAGTAGCTGACAACATTTGAACTAATAGTAATAAAGTCACGAGCTGACATAGTGAAACTAAAGACATATTTGAACTGGATCTTTAGTTAAAAATATCATAGGCTAAAACAACTGAAATTGAAGACGACAAGTAAGACTGGAATGTAAATCAAGAACAATAAAGATATTTAGAACTAGAATGGGTTTAACGGAAAACACTATAAAAAAAGGACTAACTAAGATGCAAGTGTCAACTGTAAGCGTTATCTAAGCTGAAAATATTATCACGTAAACTATAAATCATAATGTATGAGAACTAAACTAGTTGAGCTAAACTTTGATCTATTGTATTCAAATCGTAATTCACAGACAATAAAATGAACTAAATTTAAAGCTTTTCTAAGACGACCCGGATTAAAACCTGGAGGCGAGACCCGAAACCAAAATCGACCCAAATAGCAACCTTGCCGAATCTCCACCGGCCGGCAACCTCCGACCTTGAATCCTTTTACAATCCAAACGTCTTCCTTCCCTCGTCCTACTCATGCCCTTGAATCAAACCTGCACAACCTATAGAAAGAGAAATACACAGCCTATTTAACCAATTTGACTATAAATTTTGAAATTTTTACCCGGTGAGGTAGAATCCAAAATTTCTATTATAGTCAAATTGGTTAATCTGATCAACTGCCAAGATTAAATCTCCGATAGATTAGACGGTCAGACAATAATCACCAATAGTAAATTTCTTTGATTTTTGTTCTACCACGAACTTACAAATTCATATCAATTAGCTTGGACTTCTGAAAAATTTACTAAAAATACACACCAGTTTGAAATAATTTCTCTACAACTTTTGTGAAGGAAGTGAATGTGACGACCCGGAACAGAATCAGTAGTGTAATCCGCTTAATCCACGAGATTGTGCGTAATCGTAGTTTTCCGTAAATTAATTGAATTGCCGATTTTGATCACGACATAATTATTGGCCGAGAATTTGAGTTGAGTCTCTTCTCGAGAGTTGTTGTACGCGTGATTTCGAGTTCGTGGGCTGTTCCGGATTATTATTTTGATGACCGAGGAATATAATAAAAATATTTGAAATTTCGGAATATCGTCGAGTTTATCCGTTCGTATTCGAGTTTATCCGAATCGTGATTATGATCCGTTTGGGACCGTCTATCGACCCGAACCGAAATTGGAATGGTTATCGACTTGATTTGCGAGTTTTTCGCGATTAGTCGCGAGTTTGACATAATTGATTAATATGGCGGCTTCATTAACGACTAAATTTTCGGGCAAAAATTTGATTTGGGATTCTTCATGAAAGTTGTAGAGAATTTAATTTCGAGCTCGTGGGAACTTCCGGAGAATTATTCCGAGTTACGAGGAATAAGTTGTGAATATTTTCGACCGTCGGATATTGTCGTATTTATCCGTTTGGGATTCGATATGCGTACGGTATAAATACGGGCAAATACGTGACAAAAGGGGAAACTTTCCATAAAGGGAAACTGGGCCTTGACTCGCGTTGACCACGGGTCAAGGGGGCGACCCGTTTTGCTTCATTTGGGCCGATCGGTTTGCACCGCCGTGGAGGCCGATTCCGGCCACGGTTGGCCGGGGTCCCTTGATGAAACTTGTTGGGCCCGTGGCCCTCTTCGATTTGAGAGGTGGATCGACCCGTGAGGTGGCCGGAGGAGGGAGAAACGGTGCGGTGAATTTTGGCAAATTCCGGCGAGTTTTCACGGCTTCGGGTGACGGCGTGGAGGCCGAGTTGGTGGCTCCCCTTTGGGGGGTTTTGTTAGCCTTGAGGAGAGGAAGCTATTGGAAGTGGTTTCAAGGGTTGCCGTGGCCGGTGGAAGGAGATCGGAGGGATTGAAATTCTGGTAAGGGTTTGTGACTTTGAGGTGAGTTTTGGAGGTTTTCCGGTCAAAATTGGCCTTAACTTTGAACTAGAAAGTTGTTGGAAATGTCGAGATCTTCAAATCCATGTGTAGGTTGCATTTTTGTGGGCCGGTATGATTTTCCGGCGGCCTGCAGCGGCGTCGCCGTGCGCAGCGGCGACTTTTCGTCCGACGTGTTTTTCGACGAACCGTATGTCGTTTCGCTCGGAATCGCGCACCGATCGCAGTGGTGAGGTTTATTTTTCGAATTGAGCATCATAAATTATAGCGAGATTTTATGGTGTGATTATCGGATTTTGACGATTTCATCGATATTGAATTATATGTTTCTGGGAATGGTTGTTTCTCGTGATGTGATTCGAGGTTTCGAGTTATGATTTTGAGCAGTGGATTTTATGATTATCCAGGGGATCGTGATCGTTCGTTTGGCAAGGGATTTTCCGCCAGATTACTGGATTAACGCGTATTGCGTTATACTCATATGTGAGTGGACTTTTATATTTTCACAATCGTTGCGAGTTCGTGATTTTTCGTATTTATTTATATACGATATTGAGATTATTTATTAATTTTGGAGGCATTATTTTATATTTTATGGTGATGGCATTACTTGCATCGATGCTTCGGCTACTCGGCTGATCACCGGTAGTCTGACCAGAGTTGAGAGATTCCTTTGGACCAGAGTTGAGAGATTCCTCTGGGTAGGGTTGAGAAATTCCCCTGTTATGCCGCTGGGGTTGAGAGATTCCCCTAGCCTATCACCGTCGGGCTTGAGAGATTTGCCTGACCGTCGAGTTTGAGAGAATCGCCTGGCACCACCATATATATTTTCCAAACTCGCTATACTTTACATCGTTTATTGTATATGAAATTGGTGAAAGGCATATGTTTATTTTCGTCCACTCACTCTAACGATTTTATTTGCCTTTCCCCTGGGCTTTTCGGTTTCCGTGCCCAGTTTGCAGTTCAGATTCTGGTGTCGCACGTCGCAGTCGGAGGCATAGTATTCGAATGATATTTCTTTTATGGTAGGTTCTTTGTTTGGCATACTATTTGTATATATATACTAGAAGTCGCTCTGAGCATCCTTATGTTATACTTTTATACGATTTTCTCTGGATTTCTGTAAAGTACAGTTTTATTGATTACTTTACATTACTGTTATGATATTGAGAAATCCGGATGGGATTGGTGCCCACGGTTTGATTTTTGTGGCATAGGATGAAGTGTATTTTCCAGGTGCAGGTTAATGGCAATTCCGCGTTAGTAGCGTTACTCTGCCAAAATTTTTGTGGTTTTTGTTGATTCGTGTTTTCAGAAGGGGTTTAATTCCAGTTTAGGAAACTAAATCGGGGTTGGCTCCTTTCAGTGAATCAAAAATCAAAACTTCTAAAATTTTTATTTTTAAATTGTAACAAAATTAATAATCTCGATTAACGCTCCTAAGCTGGATCAACTCGGAAATAAGCTCGACGAACAATGATTAACGAAGTAATCTAAGTACAGGATGTTACAATCACAGTAAGGGAAAATTAATGAGGAAATTACAATAGAATAAAGAGAAGGAATGAGTAGTGTAGAGAGAGATATGGATTAAAGAGAGTCAGAGATACCAAAAAAAAGAAGAAGGAATCGAAAAGAAGAAGAATTGGGAAGCAAATACATAATAGTTATTTGGGTAATTTAGTGAGAGGTGTAGTGAGCAAATTTAATAAGCTAGAAAAAAATAAATTTGCAAATAGTATGAAGGTGTCTTGAGCAAATTTGGTTGTTTGAATAGAAATTCTCTTATCTGTATTAGAAAAGTGCAAATTCATCATAAAAAGTAGCCCAACTATTATGTATCATCTTGCCATGGAAAGTCAATACATTTTGGTGTAATATTAATTCCCATGTCTCCTCTCATTCCTATACTTAAAAAACAAACTCACTCGAAAATTATTTTTATACAGAATTGAACTCTTGAACTCTCAACCTATGAAAGTAATAACAGGATGGCCAATCATTGTACTACTAGCAGCTGGTAGAATCTTCTTGAGTTCATTCTGATTTTGCACTTCAATCTTGTATTAATAGATTTCAAGTTCTCCCAAAGTTGTAATGCAACTCCCTAACCTCCTGCACAAACCAATCTTTCTTCCAGCATTTTAGTAGCTATTACTTTGCTTTAAGAAGGTCACCCTTGAGCTATCAAACACTCCATTCTCTACTGAAATTTTTTAGAGGAATTTAATCGAAATCCTTTCTCTAGGTTGAATATTAGATGCAGTCCTGTCAGATTTATTTTTTTTTATAGCCGTCCTCTGACAAATTATTTTGTCCAATTTGTCCTTTGACGTAAAAAGAAATCAAATAAATTTAAATTTCATAAATTATGCTTTTACATTACTAATGTTCTTATTTATTCTTATTTTGAAATTGGAATTCACACACTTTAATTCATCAAACAATTTGTGAAATTTATACATACAAATAAACCTAAATAATAGGTAGCAAATGAAGAACAGAGAGTTAGTATAATCATGAGTTATACTCTGAGAACTTAAAATGAACAGAAGAAAAAGTATGCAAAACTTAGCATACATGTTTGACCTCACATGGAGGTAAATATATTATTTACCTCAAAAGGAGAAATGAAACTCTGAATATATTCTTTCCACATTTAATATATACATAATTAAAAGATAGAAAATAAAGATTAACGATCACGCCTACCTGACTACAAGATATAGTTAGTATATATCACACCTCACATATAGGTACATAAATTTAAAAGTTTTGCTTAGGTTGATTTTCTGTATGATTTTGATGCATTAATAGGTGAAGCTCTGGTACCAATTGAAACACTTAATCTGAATTATGCATCACTATATAAAAATTAACATAACTTTATGAATATAAAACTAACTTGATGCATTAGTGATGAAAGATATGATGAAACAGAACAAGAATGTTTATAGTCTTGTCTTTTCTTTTGCACTTAAGCTCCTTAAATGGGGTCAATGACCGAATGCTTAACTAACAAAGAGAACAGGGAGCTAGAGCTATATATATAAGTTAAATATTTGTGCCTTACCTATTAAAAATTATAAGTTGTCCTATTACTATAAACATAATAAGAACTTTCTATATTGTGTTCAATAATGATTCTTAAATATACAAAGCTAGGATATACAATCTTTGTATTATATGGTGTAACAAATCCATATGATTCTTGCAATTTAACTTTAATTTACATCAGTTTACTTATTAAATAAAATATATAAGTATTGTTTACGCCCATATGTTACAATCTACTAATCACATCCTTTCAAAAAAAAAAACTAATCACACTTCGTACTGCCTCTTCTACTATCTAGCTGGACTTAATTAGTGCATTTGGTGCGAAGGAAAAACTAACATGATGGCGACAGTACATTCATGTTTTTTTTTCTTCCCTTTTGTGCAATTTTCTGTATTTTAATTAGAGTAGATAAAATTAATAGACAATTTTAAACAGTGAGGGGGTGCAAATATCGAATTTGTGAGTGCAAATAGATGCACCAAAATAGTGAAAATACAAAAGTGCAATGTCAAAACGAAAGAGCTCTGGGGCACTTGTTGAAAAGAGGAAAACGAGGGGATCAAATGGCAAAAACAGTGAGGATTGAGGCGCCGGCAGCCACGGCATGGGCTTTCATATTCAGCATTTCTCATCAATGAATATAAAATCGAACGTAGGAAACCTCAATCCTCTGCCTCACTCGAAGCCTTGCTAACTTAACTCTCACTCTCTTAGGTACTCTATCTCTCTTTATCCCTTGTATATTTCTTGCTTGTCTTTCTTTTCGTGTGCTTACTGCGTTCTCTTTTCGATTACTTCAGTGGAAAGCCTTAATCTTGATGTTTCAATTGTACTGTTTCTTATCATTGATTATGATAAAGATTAACTGATGTGATTCTACTTGTTTAATTTCTTGATGTTGGTGTTAGTTACTTTTTGGGCAGGTTGTAAATTTATAACTGGTAATCAGAGCTTCAGCGTTTCACATTGTGAGCTCTAAGCATGGGGGACTCAGATACCCACAAATCCCGAGCTGTACTTGATGGCAACCAGCTAATTGCCAAATCACTGGCTCGGTTTGGTGTTGACCGTATGTTCGGCGTTGTGGGCATCCCTGTTACCTCCCTAGCCAATCGTGCAGTCTCACTCGGTGTCCGATTTCTCGCCTTTCATAATGAGCAATCTGCCGGCTATGCTGCCTCTGCCTATGGCTACCTAACAGGACGCCCCGGCGTCCTCCTCACCGTTTCAGGCCCTGGCTGCGTTCACGGGCTTGCAGGGCTCTCCAATGCAATGGCCAATGGGTGGCCCATGGTCATGATCTCCGGGTCCTGTGATCAGAAGGATTTTGGCCGCGGAGATTTCCAGGAGCTCGATCAGATCGCTGCAGTGAAACCCTTTTCCAAGTTTTCTGCTAAAGCCAAAGATATTAGGGAAATCCCTGACTGTGTGTTTCAGGCTCTTGCTCATGCCAGTGAGGGCCGACCCGGTGGGTGCTATTTGGACTTCCCTTCGGATGTTTTACACCAGACTCTTCCTGAGTGGGAGGCCGAGGGTTTGGTTAGAGAAGCTCAGAGGTTCACAAAATCACAATCGGAAAAGGGGGTTGTGAATGTGCAGAATTCGCATATTGAGGAAGCGGCTTCACTGCTTCGACATGCGGAGAGGCCTCTAATTGTGTTTGGTAAAGGAGCTGCATTTGCGCGGGCTGAGAGTGCTGTGACGAAGCTAGTGGAGACCACTGGAATTCCATTTCTGCCGACTCCTATGGGAAAGGGATTATTGCCTGATACCCACCACCTGGCCGCCACTGCTGCTAGGTCACTGGCCATCGGCAAATGTGACGTTGCACTTGTTGTTGGTGCAAGACTTAATTGGCTCTTGCACTTTGGTGAGCCGCCCAAGTGGTCCAAGGACGTTAAGTTCATCTTGGTAGATGTATGCAAGGAAGAAATTGAGCTCAGAAAACCCCATCTGGGTCTGGTTGGAGATGCCAAACTTGTGTTGGAGAAGATCAATAAGCAGATTAAGGATGATCCGTTTTGTTTGGGGAGGACTCATCCATGGGTGGAAGCCATTTCCTGCAAGGCCAAGGAGAATATTTTGAAAATGGAGGCTCAGTTGGCCAAAGTAGTGGTCCCCTTCAATTTCTTGACACCAATGAAAATTATTAGAGATGCAATTTCAGAACTAGGTACCCCTTCTCCTATTTTGGTCTCTGAAGGGGCAAACACCATGGATGTGGGTCGAGCTGTGTTGGTTCAGACTGAGCCAAGGACCAGGTTGGATGCAGGGACTTGGGGGACAATGGGGGTTGGTCTCGGTTACTGCATTGCAGCTGCTGTAGCTTCTCCTGACCGGCTTGTGGTTGCTGTAGAGGGAGATTCTGGATTTGGGTTCAGTGCAATAGAAGTTGAGGTATGCGCCCCTGTATCTTTACTCTTATATAATATATCTTCTTTTACATTTATTGATTTGTCCGCAATGATTGATATCAATAATTTTGGTTAAAATTGAGAATGAATAAGTAGTGACTTGTCTTGTGAGTAGTGACAGTGTGTGATATAATGTTTCTCTAACAAAATCTATTTCAATTTTGGGAAAATTGTTGGTTTGGTCACTTGTATTTGACAGATGAGACGATTTGGTCACTTATGTTTGATAAATATCGCTTTGGTTATCCATGTTTTACTTTGTCATTCAGAGTGGTCACTTTGTTGATTTTAAATGTTAAAAACCATATATGTGACACACACATGCTTTACTTAAATTGATATTTTTTGTCATTGTCAAGCTAATAAACATACTTATATGTACTTTACAAATAAATAAATATGTTTTTTTTTAATGTTCAAAATAGACAAAGTGACTAATCTGAATGATAAAGTAAAATATGAGTGACCAATATGATATTTGTTAAACATGAGTGATCAATCCGTCTCAACTATCAAACATGAGTGACCAAACCATCAATTTTTCCTTCAATTTTCAAGTAAACATCAATTCTCCATGATCTCCAGAGCATTGAGATAAATTGAGATGCTTGTTTTCTGTCTCATAAATTAGATTGTTTTGTTATACCACGGCTCTTTTTCTGAGCGTGGGGGTGTGTGATTGTTCACTGTGATGGCCCTTTATCTCTTATGATTGTGATATAAGGAATAATAGGATTTGTTGCTGAGGTACCTTATCTGACATGTCACCTTTATTCGTGGTCAGGTTTAGTGGCTTAGCAAGTAAGAATTGTCAATCAGGATTTATTGAGAACCAACTAGCTTGTTTGTTCTTCTTTCTATCTTCTTTTTTGTAAGAACAAAAGAGAAACAAACAAAGATTGCTTGTTTATCTAATAAGAAAAACGTAAATTTTTCCAGACTTTCTCAACATTCAGAGAAACTCTATTTTAGACCTGAGCAAATTAAGGGTCAAATGAGAAACAGCCAACCAAGAAAAAATGTTTGAGCATGACGTTGGTATTTATTGCTATCTCTGTTGATGGTGGTCTTTTGGATTAAGGGCCTGTGTCAGCATACTTTTTTTGTATGGTTTCTAGTATAATAAATAAATGCTTTAGTCACCGGTCAGGAATTTCAGGTTAGTCTGAAATTTGCAGCATTCTTTCTTCTTTTGATCAAACTGCTTTATTCATGGGTCTAATTCTCAAGGTTAGTCTGATTAAGTACCTCTTGGAATGCTTCAATCTCTTTGTCTGTCGAAATGGTACTCTGGCCAAAAATGTTTCAGTGTGAGTGATAAGTAAGGACCGGCTGGAATAACATAAAACATAGTTAGTATCTATGTTGCCAGTTTTCAATTGTCTTAATTGACACAGTATTGTTTCATTATCTGTCTGCTTGTGGTTTTGGCCATTTCATGTTATGTACACATTTTCTGTTTTACTTGTGCAGACGTTGGTTCGCTACCAGTTGCCAGTAGTTGTGATTGTCTTCAACAACAGTGGTGTATATGGTGGTGACCGAAGAAGCCCAGATGAAATAAATGGGCCTTACAAAGATGACCCTGCACCCACATCTTTTGTCCCTAGTGCAGCTTATCACACTCTGATCGAAGCTTTTGGAGGTAAAGGCTATCTCACAGCTACACCTGAGGAACTCAAGTCTGCCCTTGCAGAATCCTTCTCCGCAAGAAAACCAGCTGTTATAAATGTAATAATTGATCCTTATGCTGGCTCAGAAAGTGGGAGACTTCAGCACAAAAACTGATGCAGCCATCTTTTGCGAACACATTTCTGCTGGTAAAGTTCCATCTACAACTTGTGGTAATAATACAAATGGGTGTGCGCTTAGTTCCCTGCTGAAATAATGATGTAATCTGGTATGAGCATAAGTTGGAGGTTGAAAGGGAGTTAAACTTGTTTCAGAGTTCAGGTGTTGTAGTTCTGTAGATTAGGTCGACTGGTCGAGTGATCTTGTATTGGAACAATCCGTGAAAAATGGAGCTTATGTTCCATGTATAACAATTTCCAGGGTTTACATGTACCAATTCGTGAGCACAATCCTTTTGGTCTGTTTACATCCAGTCCTGTATTAATCAAACATTAACGTTAATATTTGTAGATTGCATCTAACATGATTTTTTTTTACTTCTAACATTAATTTGTCCCATCATCATATATTCAACTTTCGAACTCGTTAGTGATCGGACACTGCTTCCCCGGACATCACTAGTTTTGAGTGTGGGAATCAAACTTTCTTCAGATGCAGTTCCGTCCAATGCGTTTCACTACAACCACAAGTCTTTGACCTCTTGTGTAGCTCCAGGAATCAAGGGATAGCAAACACAAACCAACCAACGGTTTGATCAAATGGGTATCAAGGTTGTCTTGTATTGGAATTATAAAGGGTACACACATCCTTATTATCACAATTTGAAGGAACTTTACACTGGTAGCGGTGCCAACAATATTTTCTTCCGACTGCAACCAAGACACTTACAAGCCTTTACATTTATAACAGGCTCACAAGCTATTTCACAAAGGGTCATAACTCAGCTCACAAGCCATTAAAGTCAACACTCTACAATCTCTGATGTTCTTTTTCTTTTTCTATTTTTCTACTTTTTTGGAGCTCAACATGAAGAGCAAAGCATCTCAGAATAACATCACATTATGACAGGCATGCAAATTCCTAATGTTAAATAATATCACCGTGTACATGTACAAGTGAATTGGATTATTGGCATGACATCAGACAGACTCAGCCATTTGAAGATTTAAGAATAGTGACCCCAAGACTCGGCAGAATCTCATGATTCAGTTAGTGAGGAGAAATGAATAAAACTGCACTACACCAAATAACGACAAGAAAAAAAGAAGGAACACATTAATTACGACAAAATAATGAATGGAGTCACACATGGAGAATAATAATAAAAACAATATTCCCAAACCTGGAGCGACAAAATTGAAACCCACAGCAAACCGGATATAGACAGAACTTTTCAGCAGGATGAGCATTGCCAGAAAACATACTCCTTGCTATCGTGTGGTGCTATTCTGCCTCAAAATAATGCTTCTTCCAGAGAGATAAGTAAAACAACCCAAAAGGCATCAGTTAGCGGTAAGTTACCTGATGCATTGTTGCATCTAATGAGAAGTCCTGCTCAAATTATCATCAGGTACAAAGCCAATCTACATAACCACACAAGCACAACTTCTTTCATTCCCACTGTTGAATTCATCGTCTGATCCATTCTCACTGCCAATTGAAAAATATTTCTACTCAGGATAACACCAATCAAGTACAGAAAAGACGAAAGAATGAAAAAGTGTATATTATTTGCAGCACACAGTTATAAGAGAATCATCTTGGAAAGAACACACAACAACTGGACTGTAAAACTAAGCAGCATACCAGACAGGATTAGTCAAATGAATGTTTCACAAATACAAACAAAAACTAATCAATTGTGTCGCTCGTCGTTTGCTATCTCCAAGTTTCTCTACCTAAATCCCAGTGTTTAGCGAGAGTGTTCGCAGCATTCCTTCTAGGTAAAGCTATTATGGAATGTGCAAAACCTTATATCTCAATCCAATGCCCTCCCTAATGTGCCACCCATCCTGCACACGACGATGCAGACAAAATGAAGAACATAAACAAAGAGGTATGGAGTGAGGGATTGGAGGCCACAATTTAAAAGTTTTGGCAACTGCTGGTGATACCCTGTTGGACAAATCACCAAACAACAATTTTCTAGAAAAGGACTAGTAATGTCTATATCAAACTAACTCACAGTTCACCCAAGCAATCAATCGAGAGGGCTGAACTGTGTATCTTCAGAGAGCAAGACATGCCCATAAACCTCAAGAACCAAGTCACGAGCAATGAGAATACACTTTCTTAGCAAGCTCACTCCTCTGAGTAGCAAGCAAACCCAACCCAACATGTATGTATTAAACTCAAAAGCATTATCTGAGCAATCAATTAAGAGGGTTAAACAGCTACTTAAAGAGCATCCATTCCCATCAACCCCAAGAAACAGGTCATAACCATCATCATCTCACTCATCTGAGAAACTTGAAGCAACCTAATCCAAAGTTGCCAAGTGAAAATAAAGAAAGGTTACAGGCATGAGTCTTTATTTCTTAAGAGAGAATCACTATTAATAATATCATACAGCCCTGACATGCAAAACTTGACTCCATTTCACCACAATCACTATCCCCTCTTTTCTGGATCCGAAATAAATAGATGATCTCTTTCCCTCAGGAAACCCCACTTACAAAAACCTCCAATACATATCTTTAAAACTGTAGTCACTCGACTTGGGTTGCGAGAACTTAGCATGAGGTGTGAAATAGGTCGATATACTATCAAACCAATTGAACCAAATTGAACCCAAAGAAACACATCTCCTCTTACACATATCAAATGTTTTTTTCACTTCTCCAACTTTGAATTCTGAAAATTTATTCTTATGTCTTCTTTGATAGATAGGGGTGCAACAATTTAAAGAATTAAAGGAAACTTTGGAGAACGGCTCCTGATTTCTTCTAGATAATGATCTGTTCTTTCTCATTCTAGGATCATCAAAGAGATGGACTGGAAATTTTGGCAATGACAAGTTCAAAAAGAGAAAGAAGTACAGTTGGGATTTTCCATCATTATTCATACTAATTGTCTATAATCAGTATTTAAAGATTCAACACCGGTGCAAACCAACATGCTTACATAAGTGCCCTTGTACGAAATACTTGATAATTTGCCACAACTATTTAGTATTAGAGGTATGAGTTATTCCAACATTAACAATCTTCTGCTAACAATAAAGAGCACCTTACAAGTGAATAATGTGGCTTACATTTTGTATTAGCATAGAAAAAAAAACAGACAGTACCAGTAATAATCTAGTATAAGACTCAACAGCCTGTTTCTAACTAACTCCAACTCAACGTTTAATAACTTATCTAGAATTATCAACCTTACCACTCAGGAAACATCTTACATAAAGATATATTCCTAATTCACAGCCTTCCACTTTCAACTTCTTTAAATGCCTCTCCAACACATCTAGCTTTCTCCTTGGTAGTTAAAATATGATATAAATTAAAGCATCCATCCCTGATATATTAAAGTTCATTCAGAGACCAGCATTGGTACGCTTTCACTGTCCTAACATTGTTTTGCTTATTGCACCTAATGCCTAAATAAGATAACTTTAAGATCATGATGAATCATACTAAATACGGGGAAAAAAACTCGTAAGTACCTGGGTTCAAATTCCCTGATCTCAACAAGCTCACTCCCACAAGTATCAGTCCATTGTACTTTCCTCCTCCCTGCATGGCCAGGAATGTGATGATCTGTTTCACTTGATGCTTTAGGTTCATTAGCACTCTCAACTGGAACAGGTGTGCTATTAAAGGATGTGCTTTTTGGTGGCTTCTTCAAGTTACTTTTGAGAACAAGTTTTTTTGCAGTATCAAACTCATCTGGGGTAACATTACTATCTTTGGCTTCATCAGCAGAAATAATAGATTCTTGCAACACATCCTGGTGTTGGGCAGGGCCAACCTTTAGAGGAGAAGGAGTTTCAAGCCCAGCGGAAGCGCGACCAAAGCAGACAAAGGAGGCGCAACCGCGGGATAAACGGTTCTTCGTGGAAGCCAGCTGGAGGTGAGTTTCAGATTCTTGGGCCACCAACTGGTACTGATTCCACGGGGAAACTCTCATGGGTTTATCGTCTTCCTTATGACCCAAGAGAAGAAGGGCCAAGCCCTTACTATACCCGGTAGCTGAAGATGAGAAGAACCCGCCTCCTTCTACTGCAAATAACATCAGTTCTGCTCATCTGTGCACCAAGTCGTGTCCTCGTTCCACTTCACCGCTCCTAACAAGAACCAACGCCACCTGATTTTCATTCACAATAACTCAATGTCAGACTACGACATTAGCATTTCGCAACCACACTTTTGTGAGCATATAATACCAAATCCTACTATTCAGATTCACATAGGATGAAATCGAAAGCTATTAGCTCTAACATGAACTTGCTCCCTAAGCTATTTATATTTTATGATGTGTAACAAAATTTGATATTTCCAAATACACAATCCACATGCATGCAGATAATTGCTAAAAGCATTAACAACAACAACTACAACTACAGTAACCTATCAGAAATTAACCAACTTCCCACTTGGTAAATAAACCAACAGTAACTAATCAGTTATTTCAACCTTGGAATGAACAGCTAGCTTGGACCTAAATTCCACGCTAGAATTCGCATCAAGATCAAACCGATACTTGTTAAGTTAAATTTCCCTTCACAAAATGTAAAATTTGAGAATTTAAAATCAGATCAAAGGAGCTTGGATTATTTACCGGAGAGAGAAAGAGGAGCTGAAGGAGTGAGAAGCAGAGATCTATCGTACGCGAAGAGAGGGTGTTTGAGGTCGTCGAATCGGCGGCTGTGGTGGGTTCGATGGTGGCGAAATCGGAGAGAGAGAGAGAGAGAGAGAGAGAGAGAGAGAGAGAGAGAGAGAGAGAGAGAGAGAGAGAGATTTTAGAAAAAGGAGGAAAAAAAAATATGGGATTGCTTATGGATGAAAATTATATAAAGATAAGCAGGATTATGATAGTGACACCCCAAGGAAAACCATGATAGCGAACTGACCATGGGGTCTCAACCAATTTCCCCCACTGGAGTCTCCATTTCTATTTCTATTTCTATTTCTATTTTTATTTCTATTTCTATTTTAAACCCTTCACTTCTTCTACATTTCAATTTCTTTTCTAGAAGTATGCTCCCCACTGATTTTCATTCTAAACACACGAAGTCTTGAAAAACACTGGAGCGAAAAGAACCCGGCCGCCATTGCGTCTCTGACCCAATTTTTCAAGAATTTTTTGTAATCTTCTCCTCTCTTCATTCTTCAATAGCCGATTCGGTGACTGAACATCTTAGACTCGCTAACAATATTGTCAGAGGAGGGTCACACTTCTTCTCTCGGTGCAAATGGTTCTACAGCGATCTCTAACCATTCCTTCGTGGTGGTGAGATTGATTCCAATAATTTATGAAATGTTATGAAGAAACGCTTCAACAATGTGCATGATGTACAGATTCTAAAGTTGACCGAGAGATAAGAAACTGTCCGTTTATTGGACTATACAAGTGTTGATGCTTAACTTTTGTCTATTTTGTAAACGGAAAAGTTATGGTCTACAATATTCGTTGATGCCAGTGTATGTTGAAATTCTTGGGTTAAAACCGATTAACTTCACCGAGAAGGCATTGAGAATGGTGGCCGATGCCCTCAGGGTATTCATCAAGATAGATAAACCAAGTTTTTGACATGGAGTAGCAAGAGTTCTTACTCAAGACCCTATATCATCTAGGTTTGCCAGTCGTTTCTAGCAAGAACTTTTGAGTTTGAACTCGGAGTCACGGCCTCATTGAAATTCTGCTATGAACGTTTGCAGGGCTATTATAATATACGTGGCTTGTTCAAGCATCCTAAGACTGGTAGCATAAGGGCTCCTGACATGTCTAAGACCATCATGCTAGAATCAGCGGCCAAATTTACTGGGGAGATTGAAGAGGAGTTAGTCTAGGGTTTTGCATGAAAACCCTAGTTCTTATGCTAACCTTGCTTGTTGTGCTTCAAAAGTTGTCGAGGCCCTTGATGTTTTCTATCCCAGGTTTCACACCAGAGCTGTTTGCGGTGACAGATTCATATCTTTGTCAAGTGGTGGTGTGGTGCTACCTGAGCCTGCTAGGGACAATCTTCCAAAGAAAAAGGCGACGGAGGAAGTGGAGCCGATTGTGAAAAGGCATCGCACTGTGAAGAAGAAGACTAGTCTTAACCATTGCTAGTGCACTGTTCTCACGCTACTACGGAAGAATGGATTGCTTCTCAAGTCACCAACCACGAAGTCAGGACTTGGACGCCCTCGCGGATAATAAAACAAACCAAAAAAGCTGGAAACTGCATGAATAAAAACAAGAGGAGGTTCCACCTCAAAAAATTGCTAATTCGGAGCAAAAACGACATGCTAAACTAGCTACGAGGAAATGCATGGAGATATGGTCGATACGCCCTGTAATATCCCAGTCCATATAATAAGATATTGTACGTTTTGGGTCTTGCATAGTTTTGTGTTTGGGTCTACCCTAAAACGCGTCTCATTATGAGGATGTGAGTATGCACATAAAAACACATCACCTTCCCACTCCCAGGCGATGTGAGATTGTATACCCATGTATGAGGCTAGTGCCTTAAGCACCACCACACATGGATCATCACAATCTACTCCCTTAGGAGCCCGACGTTCTCATCAGCACACTTCCGACTAGGACAGACTCTGATACCAATTGTAACACCCCAGTCCACATAGTGAGTTATTGTTTGCTTTGGGGCTTACCCGCACAGTTTTGTTGTTGTGCCTACCCCTAAAATGCGTCTCATTTGGAGAATGTAGAAATGCACATACAAGGACACCACCTTCTCAATCTCATGCGATGTGGAATTGTATACACATTTAGGAGCCTAGTAATTTAGGCACCTCCACACATGGGTCATCATGATCTGTGTACCTGGTACCCAAGATCGTACATGATCCGGGTCTCCATGAGTTGCATTTGTATTCCGAAATCGAACGGGTCTTCAGGTGCCTTACAATTTTGTATGTTCTCATTAACAAGCTAGGTATACAGGATTTGTGGCGGTTTGGGAGGTGTTACATTATCTCCATGAGTCGTCCTCACAACGCTTGTTCAAATTCCAACACACATCCATCTTAAAGTGCATCTTCCGGGAGAGTTGGGTTGTCGAAGTTCTTATCTTGACCCGCTTTAGGAATGTAAGTCGCCGCTTCGAAATACTCTGCCATTTGAAGTTGCACTGCCTTGTGGGTATTGATTGAGTATGCTTCTTCATCAGAGATCTAATAGGGTCTGGGTGTGCTCAGGGTCATTTTCAGTTTGAATCTGATGTATTTCCTAGGACCTCTACGTGCCCATCTTTTTTCGATGCCTGAATTGCAGACGGCTGTTGATTTCCGAGGCCTCTGCTGAACAATGATGAGAAGGGCATCCGATTTGATCGAGGTTGTGCTGCCCTTTTTTTTTTCTGTGACGGAGCTCGAACTTCCAAATTGCGCTCCACCTGATCTTCAATGACATCTCGTTTCAGCTCGAGCATGTTGAGATAGGCTAATATACATATGACGACGCTAAGAGAGAGCTAGGCTTCGTTTTATAGGCCCAGATCAGGAGAAGGTGTAATCAAATGTGTTTGTGTTGCCTCTGTCAGCCTAATTCAGATCTTGAAATTCGTTGGCCCGTTGTGATTTGGATAATTAGTCGTAGCCTCCTTTGAGCATTGTCGTGACTAGACGACCCTTCACCGCTGTAGTACTGTCGTGGGTTAGCCATGAGTGTGGCTTGTGGAAGAGAATGGGTCCGTGCCTATGGAGGGAATTCAATTTCCTTTGCTTTTTCTTTCCATTTATCCTTGTTTCCTTTCTCCGTCTCTTGTGGTTGTTCTCCGTTGCCACTAAGGGTTTGTATGTTATGCTAAAATGAAGTTGTAATAGCTGAGATATCGCCCGGGGCCTCTACTGGTTCTCTGATAACGACTTTTGTAGCCCTTCTTCATTGCTCAACGTAATTAATTGATGGTGAGTGGTTGACTCATCCGTAGTCATTGCTGGATGTTCTACCCTAGACGAGATTAGTTGCATTTCGAGATTTTGATTCTAGTATCTCGAAAGTTTGTGGTTGATGGTCTCTTATTCTAACAATAATGTGTATATTAGCATCTTCCTTACCTTAGTGTGATGGAGGAGCAGCTTGTGGAGTGACAGAGTCCCAAATTGCGAGTGGGTACCTAATGTTTGGATGGAGGAGGAGGGGGATTAGATCTTGAGCTCTGGGAACGATGTTATGAGGTGCGTTGAGGGTCCTGGTAGTAAGTGTCAGCATCCATATACCAAGCCTTGCCTGGTTGGATCATGCTTCAGAAGTACAGCTTCTAGCGGGATGACCCAGTTGTCCACATGCATGGCAGAACGAGGAGAATTGCTCGTATCTAATTTAGGCCGAAGTTGCATGTAAACCATGTTGCCTAAACTAGAAGCACGGCGTGAGAGGTTGTGTGGAATATTCTAGTGTGATTCTGAATCTAAAGAAGCTCTTGCCTGCTCCTGTGTTGTAGGTCTTTGATCCATGTGGTGTGCCTTGGTCGCTCTTCGATGAGGATGGCCTTTTTGACCATCATTTGACTTTTTGGTAAACCATGCACTTTCACCCAAACACCAAATGCCTCAGCCTCCATTTCTTAAAGATTAAGCCGTGGTTTTGTAGTGACGATCCGCTCACGACATAAAACCCTAAGTTTTTGGGGCGATGGTTTAGAGCTCGAATTGATTATTGTGACTCACTAGGCTTTGAAGCTCTCATCACCACAAAGCTAAAGACACCAAAAGATGGTTCTAATTCAACCGGAAAAACTAGAATCAAAGGATTGAAGTTTTTCGGAGATTTCGGTTTCACGGTAAATTTGACTAGTTAGAGTCTAAATTGGACTTTGGTGTAGTTGAGAAAGTTGTTGTTGGGTTGATTTTGAACAGGTTAAGCTTCAGTTCGCTGGAAAAAGTCATTGGCAGCACTCCATTGGATGAAATTTTTGATGTAAATTTTGTACCATTTTGCTCATAATTACATACTGATTGTAATGAAAAGGATATTGAATTGAGTTGGACATAGTTGTTTAAGATGTGTGGTTAACGAATTTTAATTAAACGATTTTATGATAGTAATGAACGGTTGAGTTGAACGTAGATTCGACTTCGAGTCGCGTAACGTTTGAGGATTGTGTTGCGACTTTAAAAAAAAGTTCAGGATTTAGAAATTTGGAATTAGATTAAAGCTTGTCTTTAATTCAGAAAGTACGATATTTGAGAATGCGATGTTCTCGACAGTAATGCTCGTTGGTAAATGAGCTTAGGTATTCTATATGACTTTCGACAATTAATTATTAAATAATAATCGTTGTTTCAGGACGACATATTAGCAGCCAGTGACAGACGTGTAGAAACGCCGACAAACAGGCTTTGGCTTGGTGAAAATCATGGCACAATACATTGAGTGGACACTTTCATTTTCAATGTCGATTTGCGAGTCTATATTATACATTTTATGATTATGCATTTTCATGGAGGCACACATGATTTTGTTTTACACTTAGCATATTTACAGTTGTTGCATCGATGCACTGGTTTCTCGGTTGATCCCGAGAGGCTCCAGAAGAGTTAGGGACCTGACCTGAGGATTTGCAAAGCACCTAGGAGCGCAAGGAATCTGACCTGAGCAGTTTTAGGGCTTGAGGTCGTTTGACCCAAGTCACCGCCTCCACACATTACACAGTACCCAGGATGGCCAGGAACCTAACTTGGGTGTTTACGTTTTTAGATTCGTATTATTTTAAGTATATTCTATAGAGAAAGGTATAATAGTTATATTTTCTCAGTTTAAAACGAAACATTATTTTCGTTCACTCACACGTACTAATAGTTTTTATTATTTTATACACATTTCCCCGGGCCATTTGTTTTAAATTTGCCAGATTGCAGGTGAGTCGGCTGAAATTGTGACCGTCCAGAGTACGAGGCATGATAGTCTATTGCTTCTGTTTTCATGGTTGAGATTCTTATTGCAAGTTTCGGGATACTCGTGTTGGGGTTATTTGTAGCGAACCTTCGATGCAAGTCATCCTAATATGAGTCCCACAGGATTCACCCTGGATTACGTGTTAATCTGGGATGGGTCCTGTCAATTGGTATCAGAGCATAAGATTTCATGATCTTGTCGATTTTCTTATATTTTTAGTGATTCTTAGAGTGTGATAGTTCGATTGCAGCTGATCGCATCGTATGCCTTCGGGTATATGGATTACTAATGGTATAAGATAATCTTCTAGGTGTGTCTCAGATGATAGTGAGTCTATTTGGTCTCTAGTGTCATGCCTCATGGACGGGATTGATGACTTTAGCAAAATCGACCGTCAGTGGTGTACGAAACGGTTATAGAATATTATGTTATGGCATATTCTGATGATTTTCGCGAAATGGTAGGATCGCAAGGCAGTCATGGGTATCATGATGATAGTTCTTTCCAAATATGTGGGATTGGAGTAATCATATGGGATGACTAATGATGGTCTTATAATGTTAGTTTCCCCGTAGTGTAGTGTTGAGAGGGAAATCAATTGTAGACTTCCTTGGGAACTTCTGTGTAGGTCGTTAGGGAGATGTTGTTATGAGATTAGGTGATCTCGATTCTCGATTGTGAAGTCGTTAGAATATGATATGTCATTAGCTCTTGTCAGTTCACATGTAGTTGTGGTGTTAGAGAAAGTAAGTGAACTAGTATTTTTTATGTATCTCCCATCCTTCGGAGGACATGAGAAGGTCCTCGCTATTGTATGTGTCACTAAGAAGTAGGTTTTGGTGAGCATCATTGGATATTTCTTATTGGATTAGATGAGTGCATTATGAGAATTCAGTGCTAGTAGTTTGTTCAATTATAGATTACCGATGTTGACTCAAATTTTAATTAAGCACACGAGGATGCTTTTGGTGAAGATTTTTAATGGTGTTGTTGCAGTCGTGTGGGTCAAGGAAATTGTATACGTCGACCTTTAGTATTTCATGCAATGTTTCACGATTCATTCTTAAGTAAGGGTCATATGCGGGCTCTTAATTCTCTTTTAAGTGTGAGAGTTTAAGCACTTGCATTAAATCTAGTTTTATTAACATTGTTAATGGTTTATTGTAGCTAATTTTTATTTTCCATCCAACAAGAAAGGAGAGATATATAACAAGTTATAGAAGCTTGCTTTGTAGTACTTGTATGGAGACTCTTGGGGAGTGACACAACATTTCCTAATTACATAACTGATTCTTTTCCCTTAGTTAAGTGAGTATCGTTGAACTTCTTCCCAGTAGTCGTTTCGTCTGTTTCTATATTCGAGATCTGTTTGCCGATTTAACTTATGGGCATGAGTACTAATGTAGACAAGGTGATTGTGATGACAACTTTAGGAAGTAAAGTTTCTTAGGGAATGGACTTGGTTATTGGATTGCCCTCGATGGATATATATTTGGGTCAGTGATCATCGAGTTGGTGAATTCAGCGGCTTCAACATGCGGACCCAACCCCGATTTAGCTCCCTAAATCGGAATCAAACCTTTTCGAAAACACGAACCAACAAAAACCGTAAAAATTTCGGCAGAGTTTCGTTACTAACGTGGAATTACCATTACCTGCACGCGGAAAATACACTTCATCCTATGCCACAAAAATCAAACCGTGGGCACCAATTCCATCCGGATTTCTCAATATATCAACAATAATGTAAATTAGTACATATATCTATACTTTACTAAAATCCGGAGTAAAATCGTATAACATAAACAACAGATTACCCAGAGCGACCTCTAATGTATAAACATATAAGTATACCACAGTAGGTAGAACAATAAACCTACTGGAAGAAATAAGGTAGCTTGAGCACTATGCCTCCGACCACGACATGCGACACCAGAGTCCAAACTGCAAACTGGGCACGGAAACCGAAAAGCCCAAGGGAAAGACATGAAAACTGTTAAAGTGAGTGGACGAAAATAAATGTCTTTCACCAAGTAATATATGTTATAAAAACATATGCGAGTCGAAATATAAATAAATCAAATCAAATAGTATACGAGGAGACGCTGACTCCAACTCGTAAACAGAGCATGCATGGAAAATCTCACAGTCAGAATCTGATCTACGCATTTTAGGCGTATTAATTAATGTGTTTTCTCTACATTTTTACTTTGATAATTGCTTAGTTTTATTAGTTTTAACTTATTTTGTTAAATTCAGGTGTTGACCAAAAGAGACGGAGTAAATGAGTCTACAAGCACGCAAAACGCAATAAATCCGGAGAAGAAATAGTCCGAGGAATGGTCTTCAAATGGTTACTAAAATACATTCCCATATGGTGTCAAGAATTGGAAACCAAATGCCAAATAAAATGGATACCAAAATGGTGGACAAAAAGATGAAGACATTTCTCCTGCGCGACCCAGGAAAGAGCAAATATGGCGGAATATATGGAGCATATAATGGACGAATTTTTGAAGGATATTCCATGAAGAAAAATACTTTATTTGAGGCCCAAAATATGTGCAAGAATATGGTATATTCGGCCAAGAAGTATTGGGGAATAAGGAATGCAAAATTTGATATGACGGAAACATGCATCAAATAAACACTTAACACATAATTCAACCATATACAATTTAAAACCCTATAGATGTAGTATTTTGAGCAAGTAGGGATCGTTCTAACCGGGGATTGAAGGGTGCATGCAATTCTTGTGTAGTAAAAGGGGGTATAAAGAGTTGTTTTTAATTACCTAATTTATTTACTAGAAACGTCTCAAACATAGCACATAATCCTATGACTCTAACATGCATTGACTCATAGACAAGCAAACACATATGAGACCCAAAAACACATACCACGTTTGAAACAAAAAATAAAACCTAATTAATTATATACAAGTGATCAACTTAATCCATAATCTAACTCATTTATTAACACATGCAAATAACAACACTACCGAAATCCCATAACCCTAAATTTCGATTAAACATGCATAATTCATATTTTGTGCTAGGCATCCCCTAAACACCATTGATCTAGACTAGGAATCCCCTAAATCAAAACCAAAGCATTAAGAACCAATTAACTTCATGCAAATTGAAATCTAGAATAAGGAACACATGGAAAAGTTATTGAAATTTACGTATGTAATAAAACCGAAATACAATCATCCAAAACACACAAACAAGTTTCATGAACAAAAAGAGACTACGGAGTAAAGAGATCATTGTTACACTTTTATATCTTCGGAATCCCCTATTGATACTCAAGAGAACTCGACTTCTTTGGTGGATGACGTTCGGAATCCCCTATGCGTCGGTGGAAGAAGAGATGTGGCGTTATGATGGCGTAGTCGGCTTCTTGAGGATGTCGGCTTAATTTGTGGGGAGGAGGAGAGTATTTGGCAGAGCTTAGGCTATAGAATAAGTGATCCCTTTGCTTTGAGTCGAGCTCTTGTATTTATAGGTGAAGAATTCCAACTTTCCTCTCCAAACTAGGTTTTCCTAGTGTACTCGGGTAGAACTGCCAGCCTGTCTTGAAACGTCTTTTCCGGGAGTTCTAGAGCTCAGAAAATTCCGATTTTTGTTTCATTGGAAAGCTAATTCAAAGGGCTATAAAATCCATATAATGAACGCCATATTTGGAGTTGAATTGAACAAAAATTGATATGACGGAAACATGCATCAAATAAACACTTAACACATAATTCAACCATATACAATTTAAAACCCTATAGATGTAGTATTTTGAGCAAGTAGGGATCGTTCTAACCGGGGATTGAAGGGTGCATGCAATTCTTGTGTAGTAAAAGGGGGTATAAAGAGTTGTTTTTAATTACCTAATTTATTTACTAGAAACGTCTCAAACATAGCACATAATCCTATGACTCTAACATGCATTGACTCATAGACAAGCAAACACATATGAGACCCAAAAACACATACCACGTTTGAAACAAAAAGAAAACCTAATTAATTATATACAAGTGATCAACTTAATCCATAATCTAACTCATTTATTAACACATGCAAATAACAACACTACCGAAATCCCATAACCCTAAATTTCGATTAAACATGCATAATTCATATTTTGTGCTAGGCATCCCCTAAACACCATTGATCTAGACTAGGAATCCCCTAAATCAAAACCAAAGCATTAAGAACCAATTAACTTCATGCAAATTGAAATCTAGAATAAGGAACACATGGAAAAGTTATTGAAATTTACGTATGTAATAAAACCGAAATACAATCATCCAAAACACACAAACAAGTTTCATGAACAAAAAGAGACTACGGAGTAAAGAGATCATTGTTACACTTTTATATCTTCGGAATCCCCTATTGATACTCAAGAGAACTCGACTTCTTTGGTGGATGACGTTCGGAATCCCCTATGCGTCGGTGGAAGAAGAGATGTGGCGTTATGATGGCGTAGTCGGCTTCTTGAGGATGTCGGCTTAATTTGTGGGGAGGAGGAGAGTATTTGGCAGAGCTTAGGCTATAGAATAAGTGATCCCTTTGCTTTGAGTCGAGCTCTTGTATTTATAGGTGAAGAATTCCAACTTTCCTCTCCAAACTAGGTTTTCCTAGTGTACTCGGGTAGAACTGCCAGCCTGTCTTGAAACGTCTTTTCCGGGAGTTCTAGAGCTCAGAAAATTCCGATTTTTGTTTCATTGGAAAGCTAATTCAAAGGGCTATAAAATCCATATAATGAACGCCATATTTGGAGTTGAATTGAACAAAAATTGATATGACGGAAACATGCATCAAATAAACACTTAACACATAATTCAACCATATACAATTTAAAACCCTATAGATGTAGTATTTTGAGCAAGTAGGGATCGTTCTAACCGGGGATTGAAGGGTGCATGCAATTCTTGTGTAGTAAAAGGGGGTATAAAGAGTTGTTTTTAATTACCTAATTTATTTACTAGAAACGTCTCAAACATAGCACATAATCCTATGACTCTAACATGCATTGACTCATAGACAAGCAAACACATATGAGACCCAAAAACACATACCACGTTTGAAACAAAAAGAAAACCTAATTAATTATATACAAGTGATCAACTTAATCCATAATCTAACTCATTTATTAACACATGCAAATAACAACACTACCGAAATCCCATAACCCTAAATTTCGATTAAACATGCATAATTCATATTTTGTGCTAGGCATCCCCTAAACACCATTGATCTAGACTAGGAATCCCCTAAATCAAAACCAAAGCATTAAGAACCAATTAACTTCATGCAAATTGAAATCTAGAATAAGGAACACATGGAAAAGTTATTGAAATTTACGTATGTAATAAAACCGAAATACAATCATCCAAAACACACAAACAAGTTTCATGAACAAAAAGAGACTACGGAGTAAAGAGATCATTGTTACACTTTTATATCTTCGGAATCCCCTATTGATACTCAAGAGAACTCGACTTCTTTGGTGGATGACGTTCGGAATCCCCTATGCGTCGGTGGAAGAAGAGATGTGGCGTTATGATGGCGTAGTCGGCTTCTTGAGGATGTCGGCTTAATTTGTGGGGAGGAGGAGAGTATTTGGCAGAGCTTAGGCTATAGAATAAGTGATCCCTTTGCTTTGAGTCGAGCTCTTGTATTTATAGGTGAAGAATTCCAACTTTCCTCTCCAAACTAGGTTTTCCTAGTGTACTCGGGTAGAACTGCCAGCCTGTCTTGAAACGTCTTTTCCGGGAGTTCTAGAGCTCAGAAAATTCCGATTTTTGTTTCATTGGAAAGCTAATTCAAAGGGCTATAAAATCCATATAATGAACGCCATATTTGGAGTTGAATTGAACAAAAATTGATATGACGGAAACATGCATCAAATAAACACTTAACACATAATTCAACCATATACAATTTAAAACCCTATAGATGTAGTATTTTGAGCAAGTAGGGATCGTTCTAACCGGGGATTGAAGGGTGCATGCAATTCTTGTGTAGTAAAAGGGGGTATAAAGAGTTGTTTTTAATTACCTAATTTATTTACTAGAAACGTCTCAAACATAGCACATAATCCTATGACTCTAACATGCATTGACTCATAGACAAGCAAACACATATGAGACCCAAAAACACATACCACGTTTGAAACAAAAAGAAAACCTAATTAATTATATACAAGTGATCAACTTAATCCATAATCTAACTCATTTATTAACACATGCAAATAACAACACTACCGAAATCCCATAACCCTAAATTTCGATTAAACATGCATAATTCATATTTTGTGCTAGGCATCCCCTAAACACCATTGATCTAGACTAGGAATCCCCTAAATCAAAACCAAAGCATTAAGAACCAATTAACTTCATGCAAATTGAAATCTAGAATAAGGAACACATGGAAAAGTTATTGAAATTTACGTATGTAATAAAACCGAAATACAATCATCCAAAACACACAAACAAGTTTCATGAACAAAAAGAGACTACGGAGTAAAGAGATCATTGTTACACTTTTATATCTTCGGAATCCCCTATTGATACTCAAGAGAACTCGACTTCTTTGGTGGATGACGTTCGGAATCCCCTATGCGTCGGTGGAAGAAGAGATGTGGCGTTATGATGGCGTAGTCGGCTTCTTGAGGATGTCGGCTTAATTTGTGGGGAGGAGGAGAGTATTTGGCAGAGCTTAGGCTATAGAATAAGTGATCCCTTTGCTTTGAGTCGAGCTCTTGTATTTATAGGTGAAGAATTCCAACTTTCCTCTCCAAACTAGGTTTTCCTAGTGTACTCGGGTAGAACTGCCAGCCTGTCTTGAAACGTCTTTTCCGGGAGTTCTAGAGCTCAGAAAATTCCGATTTTTGTTTCATTGGAAAGCTAATTCAAAGGGCTATAAAATCCATATAATGAACGCCATATTTGGAGTTGAATTGAATTTACTACGGATTTTAGAAGTTGAGTGACCTGACTGCCCAGTTTTATTCTTCTTCAAGGAAAAGGAAATCTTTATATCTTCAAATCTTGCATTCCTTATTCCCCAATACTTCTTGGCCGAATATACCATATTCTTGCACATATTTTGGCCCTCAAATAAGGTATTTTTCTTCATGGAATATCCTTCAAAAATTCGTCCATTATATGCTCCATATATTCCGCCATATTTGCTCTTTCCTGGGTCGCGCAGGAGAAATGTCTTCATCTTTTTGTCCACCATTTTGGTATCCATTTTATTTGGCATTTGGTTTCCAATTCTTGACACCATATGGGAATGTATTTTAGTAACCATTTGAAGACCATTCCTCGGACTATTTCTTCTCCGGATTTATTGCGTTTTGCGTGCTTGTAGACTCATTTACTCCGTCTCTTTTGGTCAACACCTGAATTTAACAAAATAAGTTAAAACTAATAAAACTAAGCAATTATCAAAGTAAAAATGTAGAGAAAACACATTAATTAATACGCCTAAAATGCGTAGATCAAATCCCCCACACTTAAACTTTGCTAGTCCCTTAGCAAATACTAAATTAAACTAAGACTCAAAATTTTCCAAAAAATACTACTAAGCCCTTTAACAAATGAATTTCGAAAATTCCATGAAAATCACAAAATTAAAGCACAAGGAATTCAAGAGTTAATAAAGATATTCTCATGCATGAACAAGTAAGACTTAGAAGAAAACAATGGTGATTTATAAGCTATGCATGCATTAGAAAAGTTCAAAATCCTCACATGGATGCACTCATCATCTTTTCACTCATGAAAAAGGGGTATTCACTCAAGATATATCGAAGAATAAACAAAATACCTCATGAATAAAAACAATTACTTGCACAAATGAACCCAAACCATATGCTTACTCATGCGATTAACTCCACAGATCAAAGGCTACTCATCTTAAGGATCTTAAAGGACTTTCAAGGGTTGTAATAGGGCTGAGGCTAAGGCATTCGAAAATTTTGGATAAGTGGTGTTTAAGAACGTTCCAAAGACTTAGTCAAGCTCCATCATCTTGTTAAATTTCGTGCTCCATCTTCTTCCCCACGTTACCAGTGTCAAACTTTAAGCACAAGGGCCATATTTCATCTTATTGGACCCAGACTTCATTCTAATCTTCCTCTGAGCTTTGTGAACAGGACAAAGGCCTTATTTCCTTACTATTGGGCCTTCAATTCAATACAAACTCCAAATCCACAAATATGAGGGACATTAATCCAAACTTAAACATTAAAAATCTATTGCCGGAGAGCTTTTTCACATTTTTTTTTTCTTTTCTTTTCTTTTCTTTTGCTCTCGATTTTTTTTTCTCTCTTTTTTATATTTTTTTTTGTATTTTCGGCAATCATCTTTTGGACAAGTCTTCCCTTCTTTGTATTCTTTCATCACTTTTTTCGCCACTTCTTTTATGCTAGCTTCGAAAACTTCTTCACCAAGTCTTTGAACAAGGGTTGGAAACTCTACACTAGGCTAAGTGTTTAGATATGTATGTGGTAAATGAAAGAAAAGGCTTAATGTAGGCACAAAGGGGTAATCTAAGGGTGTCGCAATTCGTGCGCACAATGGGACACAAGGCCATTTGGTTTAAGTGGTGGTAACCTAATTTGCCTTTAATCATATCCAAAATCAGAGCATATATCAACTTAAAAGCGTTGTAAATCTACATGAGTAAGTTCTAGTAATCTCTAGTTCATTAAAATCTATGGCAAGTAATTAGATGAAGCATGTTTTGTTTTTGAAAACCATATGCATGAAATTCACTTTCAAATGAAGTAATGTAGGCTCAAAAACTCACTTTTAGGTTTGTATGATTTAAAACTTATTCTAACATGCGAAATCTGTACCAAGTTTTACTATCTATATCCACTACATGTTAATGCAATCAAAACATCTCTATCAACAAAAGAATTCCATAGTTTAATAATATGAAAGCCATGAACTCGAAATTGTCTCAGAAAAATATCATCATCGACGAGTTAAGGGCATCCTAAGACTCTGAAAAACACTAAAATACACTCAAAAACTACCTAAAATTTTAGAAAAATAAAAACCCACGAAAATTAAATAAAAAAAATATTTTTTTATAGGGCATCATCCGCCGGAAAGTTTCATTGTCCGCCCGGTTTTTACAATTTATGACTCAAAGAAAGTTGTAAACCCCTCCCCCACACTTAAATCCTACATTGTCCTCAATGTAACAAAGTAAAAGCATAGAATCAAGCATGGAGTAATGAATTCACCAAAAATAACTAACTAATTAACACACTAACAAACTAATTAATAAAGAGGAAGGGAAAAGAAAGCAAATCTGTATGTCGATCCTCCATTGGGTTGCCTCCCAACAAGCGCTTGTTTTTTATTGTCTTACAGCCTAGACATGATGCTTCATTTATGCTCTTGGAACAGCCTGATCTTGAAGGTGCATCTCCTCCATTTGTTCTTTCCACTTTGCAGCTTAATGTTCTGACCTCCGTGTCTTTAAACTGGAATTTCGAACGATTTAGAGCTCAGAAATTCGTGATCTTTATATGACTGAAAACTAGACGTCTCGAGCTTTCCATTCATATAAAGAACTCGTGCTAACTCCAAACGAGCTGAAAGTTATGACTTTTCAAAGTTGACTGTTCTATTTTGGACAGAAGCTGCGAATTATGAAAACACTTGGAGCACGTTCCTCCTTCGTATCCTTCAAAACTCAACAAACATAAAATCCAATGCAAATGCATGATATGCATTAAATGTATGATGAATATGATGCAAGATGATGCAATTATGTAATGCATGAATGAATGAATGATATGCAAAAGATATATATACATAGCTAAGTTAGAATTGTGTCACACTTCGGAATCACAAGATTGAACATGTTCAAACAATTTTTGAAATTTTTAGCATACATGTCCCAAATTGAGTTCACCAAAAATTTACAAGGATTACAAGGCATTGATTTTTCGGTCTTTCCAAGGACGTGCGACCCGTGCGATAAAGTATGAATTCTCAATTGTTCAGCCTTGGTTCAATCGAAAAACATGGCCAGTTGGGGATAGAGATAACGCGAGAGGCAGGACTAATTTCGACAATACACCCCGAGGCTAACCGGGCCAATGGTATATACTCTAATGGTGTAAGTCTTTCTTAGATCCAGAACCTGTCACCAGTCATAACCCGTTTCTAGACACCATGTCCGACATTCAGCCAAACTTTCAAGAATTCACACTCCCTCATAGTTCTTGTAGACTCCGCCCTCAACCTTATGTGTAAAACATAAGGGGTTAAGGAGATAAACAAGAAAAAGAGGCACCATCTATTCCAAGGAGTGAGACCTAATTAATCAAGCATGTAATCAATGTAAATCTAAGACTATCCTTTAACATGCTTAACAATTATTAGATATATATATATATATACAAACACCGATTAATATTTACAAAAATTAAAATTTACACTAACATTTATTCACATGTATTTATTTACGAAAAATTAAATCAATTAGGGCACATATACAAGGCATCGAAAATTTGTAAGTAAAATTAGCATATATACTTCAAAAATTCCTGAAAAAGAAAATGGTTAGTAATATGCAAGTGTAAATTTACATATATACACACAAAAATTACAAACAATTAACAATCCCCGGCAACGGCGCCAAAAATTGATATGGCAGATCCATGCATTTAAATTAAACACATAAATCAACCATAAACAATTTAAAACCCTATAGATGTAGTATAATATAAGCAAGTAGGGATCGTTCTAACCGGGGATTGAAGGGTGCATGCAATTCTTGTGTAGTAAAAGGGGATATAAAGAGTTGTTTTTAATTACCTAATTTATTTACTAGAAACGTCTCAAACATAGCACATAATCCTAGGACTCTAACATGCATTGACTCATAGACAAGCAAACACATATGAGACCCAAAAACACATACCACGTTTGAAACAAAAAGAAAACCTAATTAATTATATACAAGTGATCAACTTAATCCATAATCTAACTCATTTATTAACACATGCAAATAACAACACTACCGAAATCCCATAACCCTAAATTTCGATTAAACATGCATAATTCATATTTTGTGCTAGGCATCCCCTAAACACCATTGATCTAGACTAGGAATCCCCTAAATCAAAACCAAAGCATTAAGAACCAATTAACTTCATGCAAATTGAAATCTAGAATAAGGAACACATGGAAAAGTTATTGAAATTTACTTATGGAATAAAACCAAAATACAATCATCCAAAACACACAAACAAGTTTCATGAACAAAAAGAGACTACGGAGTAAAGAGGTCATTGTTACACTTTTATATCTTCGGAATCCCCTATGGATACTCAAGAGAACTAGACTTCTTTGGTGGATGACGTTCGGAATCCCCTATGCGTCGGTGGAAGAAGAGATAAGGCGGTTTGATGGCGTAGTCGGCTTCTTGAGGATGTCGGCTTAATTTGTGGGGAGGAGGAGAGTATTTGGCAGAGCTTAGGCTATAGAATAAGTGATGATTTGCTTTGAGGCCGAGCTCTTGTATTTATAGGTGAAGAACTCCAACTTTCCTCTCCAAACTAGGTTTTCCTAGTGTACTCGGGCAGAATTGCCAGCCTGTCTTGAAACGTCTTTTCCGGGAGATCTAGAGCTCAGAAAATTCCGATTCTTGTTTCATTGGAAAGCTTATTCAAAGGGCTATAAAATCCATATAATGAACGCCATATTTGGAGTTGAATTGAATTTACTACGGATTTTAGAAGTTGAGTGACCTGACTGCCCAGTTTTCTTCTTCTTCAAGGAAAAGGAAATCTTTATATCTTCAAATTTTGCATTCCTTATTCCCCAATACTTCTTGGCCGAATATACCATATTCTTGCACATATTTTGGGCCTCAAATAAAGTATTTTTCTTCATGGAATATCCTTCAAAAATTCGTCCATTATATGCTCCATATATTCCGCCATATTTGCTCTTTCCTGGGTCGCGCAGGAGAAATGTCTTCATCTTTTTGTCCACCATTTTGGTATCCATTTTATTTGGCATTTGGTTTCCAATTCTTGACACCATATGGGAATGTATTTTAGTAACCATTTGAAGACCATTCCTCGGACTATTTCTTCTCCGGATTTATTGCGTTTTGCGTGCTTGTAGACTCATTTACTCCGTCTCTTTTGGTCAACACCTGAATTTAACAAAATAAGTTAAAACTAATAAAACTAAGCAATTATCAAAGTAAAAATGTAGAGAAAACACATTAATTAATACGCCTAAAATGCGTAGATCAGAATCACGGGGTCCCTAGCCCACACGTGATTCTAGCTGAGGTAGTACAGTCAGAACCACGGGGTCCCTAGCCCACACGTGATTCAAAACCACGGGGTCTCTAGCTCACACGTGATTCAGAACCACGGGGTCCCTAGCCCACACGTGATTCCAGCCGGTAAACATCCTCGGGGATCAGCCGGGATGCGGTGTATCGATACAACAACGTAACGGAAACTGTACTTTGTGAAAATCAAATCATAAACAGTTCGATGCAAATGCATGAAACAATATACAAGTGTATATACCTAATATGTATACTGGTATAAGTATAATCGTATAACACATGCTCATAATAAACATAATCTTGTATGAAATCTCATGCTCGTAAAACCATGATCATACTGCATGCTCAAGTTCGTAAAACGTATATAAAAGACTCGCAATCAATCCGTGAAAATAAATTGTCCACTCACAGACTAGCGTAACGCGATACGCGTTAACCCGTGATCCGGCGGAAAGTCCCTCGCCAAACGAACGATCACGAACCCCTCAATATTCACAAAGTCCATTTCTCAAAATCATAACTCGACAATACAAGACAAATCACGAGAAACCACCGTTCTCGGAAACACGTAATCCGATTACGACAAACTGTCGAAAATCCGAAAATCACACTTCAATACCTCGCTGTAAGTTCGGATGCTCAAATCGAGAAACGAACCTCCCCACTGCGATCGGGGCGCGATTTCGAGTGAAATGACATGCAACTTGTCGAAAACCCCAAAAGTCAAACTTTGACCGTTGACTGCCGCGTTGACCGCCGTCCACGGTGGCGCCGCTACCAACCTGAAAATTTCTCGGCAGAGCAACCACCATTCCATGCAAAATCACCCACTGAGCAACTTTGTCAACTACATCGAAGGCCAATTCTCACTCTAACTATGTCAATTTCATGAAAAACCGAATGTTCACACAAATTTAAATTCCAAAATTCTCCATACACGAGTGAAATTGGATCACCAAACTTACATGGTAGCTTGTAGGTGATGAGAGCTTCAAAACCCACTCCAAATTACAGCTCAATTCGGCCAAAAAATCACAACCCGATTTCACCAATTTCTCTTGAATTTTGGCCGGAAAATTACACCTCCTCCGGCGTCCCACGCCGTGAGAGGAGGCCGGAGCCGAGACCAAGAGGCCGAGGCGCACCGGAAGGGACCAGAGCCGTGGTCTATGGTGGCCGGACGGAGCACGGCGCCGGCGAGGCCGTGGCCACCGTCGCTCCTCCTCTCTCCCCGCGTTGACTCGGTCAACGCCAGTCAACATCATCAATGAAGAATCTTGACTTTCCCAATATGGCAACCCACTTAAATACACTTTCCCAAAATGGAATCTTCATAATTATCTTTTCGACGAACTTAAAACACACGTAACTTCCACGTCGTAACTCCGATCCCGATAATTCTCGCGGCAACAAACTCGACTCGTCATGTTCTTCAATTATCACCCGAAGTCAAACACATCGACCAATCGGATAAAAAGTCAACTGTTCAAACCAAACACATACATAACAGACTAAATAATCAACAATCGGAAATATTCATAACTTAATCTTCGTAACTCAGAATAATGCTCCGGAAGTTCCCACGAGCTCGAAATTAAATTCTCAACAACTTCCGTGAAGAATCCAAAATCAAATTCTCGTCCGGTAATTTAGTCGTTAAGAAGGCCACAATTATAAACCGATTATGCCGAAACTTCAAATATTCACAATTAATTCCTCGGTCGTCCAAATAACGATCCGGAAATGCCTACGAACTCGAAATCACACGTACAACGACTCTCGAGAAGAGACCCAGCTCCAATTCTCGGCCAATGATTTAGTCGTTAACAAATCTGATGATTCAAACAACTGTCGGCAAACTGCGACTACGCGCAAGCTCGTAGATCCAGCTGATTCCACTGCTGATTCTGTTCTGGGTCGTCACAAATCCACCCCCCTTAAAAAAATTTCGGCCTCGAAATTTCAAATCTGCCGCCTAAAAGTAGGAGCACTGCCTCTGCATACCGCTCAACTCTCTAGCGACAATATCAACTGAACAATTCAGACAACTGACTTCACAATAGGAGATAGCTCTGTGCTGAAATCCCTATACCCTCAAATCTCGAATCTGAACTGGCTCCACACAATAGCCAAGTATTCCTGCATAAGGAATAGATAGGGTACACAACACGTAACAAACCTGAAACATAGTTCTGCCACACGGAACACAACACACACAAAAGCCAACAATATAGGCGATGCCGAACCATACGGCATAACACAAACTCGCCTACGACCGTATCTGGATCAAAACAATATGGCAAATCACAACTCAATTTACACACATCAACATAACTCACACACTCATATCAACATAGCTCAAACAACGGACTCGGGCAATTATCAACCCCATTCCGCTAATTTGACAGTCTGTGGTAGCACATTCCACAAAATCAGAATCAAACATCAACTCAAACTCAAACCAAACCAAACTCTCTCTCCAGCACAATGGAGTACAACATCGTCCTCAAAACGACATCATGCAACATCAAAACCATAGTGGTCCACAAACTGGTACTGCATGCAATCTCGAACAATTGAAATTGCTGGTCCCAAGTCCTCCGGGATTGCAATACCGAGGTCCACAATATGCCCTCCAAGGTCTGAATAGCCCTCAAAGATCACTCACCAATCTGAGGATAAGAACCGGTACTAACTCGTAATCTGGTCCCCCAAGCTCGCTGCAAAGCTCGCCAACACTTTGTCGTAGATGATTATCTCGATCAGCGAACTGGGACATAGGCACATCACGAAATGGACAACCTCCGTCAAACACAGCTATGCCAGCCTGCCACTGAAATCATCTCCGAATGTACAAGGAAATGTACTGAGTTCGTCAAATGGTTCACAATAGCCTGACAACTGGTACCACAAACCAAAATGCATACAAACACAGCAACAAACGCTACGTCTAACCGGAAATCTCAAATGGCTGACACTTCTCGCAAGTCTCTGCCTCCTAGCCATCGCTTGTCGACAAATGTGGTATCTGCACACACAAACTACTACATTGCTCTTTATGTTGCGCCACGAGTAGTAAACTCGAAGTATCAGACACATCTCCGTACCACTAGTGCCAAACGCGCGCAAAACAATAAGCTTCAACATCATCACACTCGAACTCAGCTCCCGTAGCTCGCAACTCGGCTAATACGGAAAATCGAGCCATAC
Organism: Geum urbanum; assembly: GCA_946800695.1. NCBI lineage: Eukaryota > Viridiplantae > Streptophyta > Magnoliopsida > Rosales > Rosaceae > Geum > Geum urbanum. Next base: position 21,524,981 of record OX327002.1, read on the forward strand.
ACACATGAACCACTGAAGCTCCCGACTCTCAACTGAATGCATCAACAACAACATCCCAGATGGATAGTCAAAGTTCAACCACTAGCCTTTCTCGAACAAACTCAAAGGTGCAGCCATAGTCGTTAGTCGACCCCATCCATCTACACTGCCTCAAGCCCAAATCTGGCCGAAAATGCAAGTGGATGAAACTTAGGTGATCAGTGTATGTCCTACACTGTGCTGCACGCCGTAGCAGTAGTACCTCCAACTCTCTCTGATGTTAACATAAGGACATCTACACCCAAATCATGCATAGGATACGTAGCTTCACAAAGTTCCACGCTGCCTGAAACCATGAGCCACCGCTTTGCTACACAGCATCAAAGCACAACCAAATCCAAATCTCGATACATTGCCGTAAACCACGAACTCACCACAATCATCAGGTAAGGTCAAAACCGAAACAACGGTCAACCACCCTGCAGGAGTAAGTAACTCTCCTCGCGTGCATCAAACCACTCGAACTTGACACTTTCTTCGTCAATCCGGAAAGTGGAGTGGCAATCCGGGAAAATCCTGCACAAGCCGTCGGTAATAGCCTGCCAAACCCAAAAGACCCCTGATCTCTGGTATAATGGTAGAGCAATCCCAAAATCAACACGGCTTCAACTAGTCAAGATCCACGCAAACTCCCTCGGCTGACATCACGTGGCTCAAAATCTTCACGCAAATCAACCATAACTCACACTGACCGAACTTCGCTAACAACTGGTCATCTCGCAAATTCCGCAAAACCGCCCACAATAGCTTCAGGTACTGGCCCCCACTCCTGGAGTAAATCAGGATATTGCCAACGAACATGACCGCAACTCGTCCAGAATCGTCTGAACACCTGGTCCATCAAGTCCGTAAAAACTATGGGGCATTAGTCAACCAAACAGCGTGACCAAAACTCCTGATGTCCGCACTGAGATCCGAAAGCTGTCCAAACCACATCTGACTTATCAAACCTCAACTGATGGTATCCGGACCTGAAATCAATCTTCGAAAAGAGTGAAGCTCCCTTGAGCTGAACAAACCACTCGTCTATCCAAAGCGGAGGATACTCGCTATCCTCTGAAGCGAATCAGGTTTCCGGTAGTCAATGCACCACCACGTCGAATCATCCATCATCCATACACGCAATGCAAGAGCACACCACGCAAATACGCGAGGTCGCATGAAATCTCCTGAAACCTCCTCCAGCAACGCCTGGAGTCGAAACTATAGCTCTATCAGCTCCGCTGGCTCCGAACGACAAAATGCCGGTAAAATGAGTCCAGCGCCTGGTACAAGCTCAATGGTGTAGTCGGTCTCCCGAACTGGAGGGATACCTGGTAACTCTTCCGGAACATGCTAGGAAACTCAGGAACCACCTCAATGTCACCAACGTCGAGCATAGCAACCGAAGTGTCCACATCATATGCTAAGCAAGAAACATAATTCGTCTCCATCATCCACTCGACCATCACCGCGAAACAGTGTCTCGGGGAAACCTGGTCGTCGAAACACAACCTCCTTCTCGAGGCACTCGAACACAGCCAAATGCATCGTCGGTAAGTCTATATTCATAACACACCAAAACCACGATGTCCAGCTATAACAGATCCGCGGCTAAGTCATATCCTCCAATAAGGGTCTCACAACCTCCGGTTGGATGCAATACTCTCCAAAACCTCGGAAGTGGAGATACAGGTACAATCACCATGGATGTCAAACAACAGAACCTCGGAGAAAAGTCTGTCCTCAAACAAGATCATGGCACGAACTCCAACATGCCCAACTAGCCGCCCACGTCAAATGCGACTTGCTGATTAACTCGTCTAGAAGTCTGAGTTGGTCAAGCTCCAGAAACAACATCATGACCTCCTCCTGAACTCTGAGCTGTCGAACTGCTAACACAACTGGCTGAGGGCGCTCCCTTATAACGTGACCCTCTTGGCCACCACAATAGCAACTGAGAGTACTCTACGAACACACGTCACCGCAAAGCCTGCTACAAGAAAGGATCACCAATGATCACCCAAACTCATACCACAGGAGCAAGTCCGCTACACTGTGATCTCCGTCATCGCCAAACGGATTCTCTGCCTGATCTGATGACCCTCAACATAATAAAAAAGACCCTAGCCTGATGAAGTCACTGATTCCGAAGTGTCAGAACTCAACCTCATCAAAACCTCGACTAAGTCCACTTTCCCCAAACCATCACATCGGAAACCGCGTACAACTTTCCTTCTCAATAGCCTCGCCACTGAGTGCAGCACACTAAGCTCCTCACGGTTATCTCGAGGCATATGAATCAGACTCTCTCTGATGCTCAGGTTCAAACTCATCTCGAACCTCGTACACCGCTTCCTCTGAAGCCACATAACACGTGCAAACGGAATCAAACATGTGGACAATGCATCTCTGCCTCAGGTGGGTAAACACTCCACATTCGAATGTTGGGTAGCCTGATAAAACCATTACGGTATGAACAACACCCTGAATGTAGGTCATGGAGTCTTAACAGGAACTCACACAATACCAGCCCACCAAATACAACAATCTGACTCAGACAACATCAACTGCCAAAATTCTCAGCTCTGAGGCAACATGTAGACGCTCATACACACACAACCAGGCAAACCGTGCCACACAATTCTCTGAACTCAGAATACTCATCCAAATCCACAGTTCACTGGCAAATCGCTCGTCGATTGATCCTCAATAGGATCCACAACCGTACCGACACGAAAAGCACGTCAGGGAGGCATCCTAATGAATAAAACATCCTTCACAACAAGTGGAACGTAATCATGGAACTTCAAATATTTGAAAGTATACAACACCCGGAATATTGATGATTATCCGCCGGCCGGTCGGGTCACCATTCCAGACATGCTGTACATTCTCAAATATCCTTAGTAAACACGACTACAAAAGTCTACAGAACCTATATCCTAATGCTCTGATACCAAGCTGAAAGGACCCAACCCCGATTTAGCTCCCTAAATCGGAATCAAACCCTTTCGAAAACATGAACCAACAAAAACCGTAAAAATTTCGGCAGAGTTTCGTTACTAACGTGGAATTACCATTACCTGCACGCGGAAAATACACTTCATCCTATGCCACAAAAATTAAACCGTGGGCACCAATCCCATCCGGATTTCTCAATATATCAACAATAATGTAAAGTAGTACATATATCTATACTTTACTGAAATCCGGAGTAAAATCGTATAACATAAACAACAAATTACCCAGAGCGACCTCTAATGTATAAACATATAAGTATACCACAGTAGGTAGAACAATAAACCTACTGGAAGAAATAAGGTAGCTCGAGCACTATGCCTCCGACCACGACGTGCGACACCAGAGTCCAAACTGCAAACTGGGCACGGAAATCGAAAAGCCCAGGGGAAACACATGAAAACTGTTAGAGTGAGTGGACAAAAATAAATGTCTTTCACCAAGTAATATATGTTATAAAAACATATGCGAGTCGAAATATAAATAAATCAAATCAAATAGTATACGAGGAGACGCTGACTCCAACTCGTAAACAGAGCATGCATGGAAAATCTCACAGTCAGAATCACGGGGTCCCTAGCCCACACGTGATTCTAGCTGAGGTAGTACAGTCAGAACCACGGGGTCCCTAGCCCACACATGATTCAGAACCATGGGGTCCCTAGCCCACACGTGATTCCAGCCGGTAAACATCCTCGGGGATCAGCCGGGATGCGATGTATCGATACAACAACGTAACTGAAACTGTACTCTGTGAAAATCAAATCATAAACAGTTCGATGCAAATGCATGAAACAATATACAAGTGTATATACGTAATATGTATACTGGTATAAGTATAATCGTATAACACATGCTCATAATAAACATAATCTCGTATGAAATCTCATGCTCGTAAAACCATGATCATACTGCATGCTCAAGTTCGTAAAACGTATATAAAAGACTCGCAATCAATCCGTGAAAATAAATTGTCCACTCACAGACTAGCGTAACGCGATACGCGTTAACCCGTGATCCGGCGGAAAGTCCCTCGCCAAACGAACGATCACGAACCCCTCAATATTCACAAAGTCCATTTCTCAAAATCATAACTCGACAATACAAGACAAATCACGAGAAACCATCGTTCTCGGAAACACGTAATCCGATTACGACAAACTGTCGAAAATCCGAAAATCACACTTCAATACCTCGCTGTAAGTTCGGATGCTCAAATCGAGAAACGAACCTCCCCACTGCGATCGGGGCGCGATTTCGAGTGAAATGACATGCAACTTGTCGAAAACCCCAAAAAGTCAAACTTTGACCGTTGACTGCCGCGTTGACCGCTGTCCACGGTGGCGCCGCCCCCAACCTGAAAATTTCTCAGCGGAGCAACCACCATTCCATGCAAAATCACCCACTGAGCAACTTTGTCAACTACATCGAAGGCCAATTCTCACTCTAACTATGTCAATTTCATGAAAAACCGAATGTTCACACAAATTTCAATTCCAAAATTCTCCATACACAAGTGAAATTGGATCACCAAACTTACATGGAAGCTTGTAGGTGATGAGAGCTTCAAAGCCCACTCCAAATTACAGCTCAATTCAGCCAGAAAATCACAACCCGATTTCACCAATTTCTCTTGAATATTGGCCGGAAAATTACACCTCCTCCGGCGTCCCACGCCGTGAGAGGAGGCCGGAGCCGAGACCAAGAGGCCGAGGCGCACCGGTAGGGACCAGAGCCGTGGTCTATGGTGGCCGGACGGAGCACGGCGCCGGCGAGGCCGTGGCCACCGTCGCTCCTCCTCTCTCCCCGCGTTGACTCGGTCAACGCCAGTCAACATCATCAATGAAGAATCTTGACTTTCCCAATATGGCAACCCACTTAAATACACTTTCCCAAAATGGAATCTTCATAATTATCTTTTCGACGAACTTAAAACACACGTAACTTCCACGTCGTAACTCCGATCCCGATAATTCTCGTGACAACAAACTCGACTCGTCATGTTCATCAATTATCACCCGAAGTCAAACACATCGACCAATCAGATAAAAAGTCAACTGTTCAAACCAAACACATACATAACCGACTAAATAATCAACAATCGGAAATATTCACAACTTAATCTTCGTAACTCAGAATAATGCTCCGGAAGTTCCCACGAGCTCGAAATTAAATTCTCAACAACTTCCGTGAAGAATCCGAAACAAAATTCTCGTCCGGTAATTTAGTCGTTAAGAAGGCCACAATTATAAACCGATTATGCCGAAACTTCAAATATTCACAATTAATTCCTTGGTCGTCCAAATAACGATCCGGAACCGCCCACGAACTCGAAATCACACGTACAACGACTCTCGAGAAGAGACCCCGCTCCAATTCTCGGCCAATGATTTAGTCGTTAACAAATCTGGTGATTCAAACAACTGTCGGCAAACTGCGACTACGCGCAAGCTCGTAGATCCAGCTGATTCCACTGCTGATTCTGTTTTGGGTCGTCACAGGTACTGCGGATTAATGTGTTTCTTTTTCGGCAGAAAATGTGCAGTCCTATTGTTATGGACATTACGAATAGAGTATTAAGGATATTGTATAATTATAAAATTGAAGATGAAGTTCATAGCAGAGGTCGAGTTAATCCTCTGATATTTTTTGGGATCATGTATTATGTCGAGGGTATGTTCCTTGAGCCAGATGTTTACTCTCTGGCTCAACTCTTGCCACTTCGACTTGACCCAACTATTCGACCCATCACCATCTTTTCCTATAGGCCACAATTGTTGGGGCCTAGGGTAACGTCTAAAAGCGTCCTTCCTCCTAATTTGTTCTTCTGTTTTAGTTTATTGCGTGTAAATACCTTTTAGAGGGAATATAATGGGTTTAGCTCTGTGGAGCACTGTCGCCGGGTTCAGTGGTACTTCGACCAATTTTGAAGTTAGGGCCTTAATTGTCTCAGCATTGTGAACTTGTTGATCCTTATCGTGGATTATGCCACTAGTTTGGAACTTCACCTTTCATCGTATTTCACAATGCCTTTAGCCAGACTTACTACCGTTGTGAGTGTATATCATTTACTTCATTGCAAGAGTTTGATCCTTGGTTTAATGTTCTTGTGTAGAATGAGAAAGTAGTAGTCGATTTGCATTATTGCTCATCTAACCACATCATGAAGCTTGATGATCAACAAGGACTTGTAATTATTGCAAACACGCGTGGAGATCACTAAAAGATGAGTATGATTTGAGACTAGATATGTTGCATGATAATTAGATTATTGCGAGACTAATGTGAGGAGTATCATGCAAATAACCAAGCGATCATCAATCTTCACAACATTCTGATCCTTTAGTTAGGCATTCAGTATTATGGGATCACAAAAGTCTATAGTGATACAACGAGGGAAGTGGCAACAATTTAGTTATTTAATTCGAGTGTGGATCTGTGTGTGAAAATTTGCACCTCAATGTTTTACCACCTCGAGTGGATAGATTTTGTAGGCAAACGTTTATGTTTAAGCATAAGCCTATATCTATTTCCAACGAATCTTTCGACATTGGATAGTAGTCCATATGTTTTATGTGATTCTTGTTATCAGCTAGTGATGCTCAGCTTTTGGTACAGTTTAGTTTACAGATTCAAATATTTGAGTCCTAAGGATGATTACGATAAGTTTCAACACTCAAGTTACACACCGACAAATCAGTTTTTTTTTATCACTAAGAGATATATAGCTAGACATGATTAGCCAGACTTTAGATGAAATGAGTTGTTATCTCTATATTAGAGTGAGATTGGAGAGTATAATTAGACTTGTTGGAGTCCGCCCATATTATTGGGTGTAGCAGAAGCAAAGGTCAGGTGATCCCTTATAAGCCTCTTCACATTATGGTTATTGTTACTGGGATTAGTCACAGTGATTTTTGGGTCTCAACTTACTCATAGCAGACAGATGCATATCTTGTCAGGATTACTCAGACTTGAGATGGGATATTGAGTTCATATCTCCATATTAGACAGTGAATTGAGAAGATAGTTTGACTTGTTGGAGTCCGCCCATAGTATTGGGTGTAGCTGTCCTTGTGTTAGTATCAGAGAGTTGGAGACACTACTGCTATGGTGTGCAGCGCAGTGTAGGATGTGCACTGATCACTTGAGTTTCATCCACTTGCATTTTCGGCCAGATTTGGGCTTGAGGCAGTATAGATGGTTGAGGTCGACTAACGACTATGGCTGCACCTTTGAGTTTGTTCGGGAAAGGCTAGAGGTTGTACTTTGACCATCCGTCTGGGATGTTGTTGCTGATGCATTCAGTTGAGAGTCAAGATTTCAGTGTTTCATGTATGTGTGGCTCGAGTTTCCGTGTTAGCCGAGTTATGGGCTATGAGAGCTGAGTTTAAGTGTGATGACGTTGAAGCTCATTGTTTTGCGCGCGGTTGGCGCTAGTGATGCAGAGATGTATCAGATACTTCGAGTTTACTACTTGTAACGCAATCCGCAGAGCAATGTAGCAGCTTGAGTATGCAGATGCCACATTTGTCAATTGGTGATGGCTAGGAGGCAGAGACTTGCCGAGATGTGTCAGCCATTTGAGATTTCCGGTTAGACGTGGCGATTGTTGCTGTGATTGTATGTGTTTGTATGCACTTCAGTTTGTGGTACTTGTTGTCAGGCCATTGTGGATCGTTTGATCAACCTAGTTCTTTTCCTTGGGGAAAGATTTCAGTGGCAGGCTGGCATATCTGTTTTTGACGGAGGTTGTCCATTTATGTGGTGTGCCTGTGTCCCAGTTCGCCGATAGAGGTAATCAGCTACAACTGTGTGTTGGCGAGCTTTGTAGCGTGCATTGGGGACCAGATTACGAGTTAGTACCGGTTCTTATCCTCAGATTGGTGGGCGATCTTTGAGGACTATTCAGACCTTGGAGGGCATGTTGTGGACCTCGGTATTGCAGTTCCGGAGGATTTGGGACGAGCAGTTTCAGTTGTTCGAGATTGCATGCAGTACCGGTTTGTTGACTACTATGATTTTGATGTTGCATGATGTCGTTTTGAGGACGATGTTGTACTCCATTGTGCTGGAGCGAGTTTGGTTTGAGTTTGAGTTGATGTTTGATTCGGATTTTGTGGAATGTGTTACCACAGACTGGTAGATTAGCGGAAATGGGTTGATAATTGCCCGAGTCCGATGTTTGAGTTATGTTGATGTGTGTAACTGAGTTGTGATTTGCCATATTGTTTTAATTCAGATGCGATCATATGCGAGTTTGTGTTGTGCCGTATAGTTCGGCATCGCCTATATTGTTGGCCTTTATGTGTGTTGTGTTCCGTATGGCGGAACCATATTTTCAGGTTTGTTTCGTGTTGTGTACCCTACCTGTTCCTTATGCAGGAACACTTGGCTATTATGTGGAGCCAGTTCAGATTTGTGATTTGAGGGTACAGGGATTTCAGCACAGAGTTATCTCCTATTGTGGACACGGTTGTCAGAGTTGTTCAGTTGAGGTTGCCGTTGGAAAGTTGAGCAGTATGCAGAGGCAGTGCTCCTACCTTGTAGTCGGCAGACTTAGAAATTTTGAGGTCGAAATTTTTTTAAGGAGGGTGGATTTGTGACGACCCAGACCAGAATCAGCAGTATGATCAGCTGTATACGTGAGTTATCGCAAAGTCACAGATTGCCGACAGTTGATTAGATCGCCAGGCTCGTTAACGACTTAATTATTGGCCGAGAATTGGAGCTGGGTCTCTTCTCGAGAGTCGTTGTACGTGTGATTTCGAGTTCGTGGGCAGTTCCGGATCGTTATTTGGACGACCGAGGAATTAATTATGAATATTTGAAGTTTCGACGGAAACAGATTAAATTGGTGGTTTACTTAACGACTAAATTACCGGTCGAGAATTTGGTTTTGGTTTCTTCACGGAACTTGTTCAGAATTTAATTTCGAGCTCGTGGAAACTTCCGGAGCATTATTTTGAGTTACGAAGATTAAGTTGTGATTATTTCCGTTTGTTGATTGTTTAGTCGGATTATGCATGTGTTTGGGTTGAATGGTTGACTTTTTATCCGATTGGCCAATGTGTTTGACTTTGGGTGATTATTGAAGAATATGTCGAGATGAGTTTGTGGCCGCGAGAATTATCGGAATCGGAATTACGACGAGAAAGTTACGGGAGTTTAAAGTTTGTCGCGAAATGTATTTATGGGGGTTTCCTTTTTGGGAAGGGCTATAAATAGCAGGTTGCCGAAAAGGGAAAGTCAAAGATTACCATTAAATGAGTTGACAGAGTTGACTGGGTCAACTGGGTGGAGGGAGAGAAATCCACGGCGGTTCGTCGGCGGCGATGCTTATCCGGCCACCCCAAGGTGTGGGGCTGGTCCTAATCGACACGCCTCGGTCCCCTTGAGGTGACGCCGACCTCCCTCTACGGCGTGGCTCGCCGGAGAGGCATGGATTTCCGGCTTGAAAATGAAGAATTTTGGATGAGTTCGGGTTTATAGATTCCATTCGAATTGAGTTTAATCAAGCACTGGGTTTTGTAGCTCTCCTCTCAAGGATTCTAACCATGTAAGTATGGAGTTCTAATTCGATTTGTGGATGGAGAATTTTGGATTTGAAATTTGTGTGTACATTCGGTTTTTCGTGAAATTGGATGAGTTAGAGATTGAATTGGCCTTTGTTGCAGTTGACAAAGTTGCTCAGTGGATGATTTTGAGTGGAATAGTGGTTACTCCGCCGGAAAATTCTCAGATTGGTGGTGGCCAACGCGGCGGTCAACGGTCAACGACGGTCAACTTTGACTTTTTGGGATTTTCAACAAGTTGCATGTCATTTCATTCGAAATCGCGCCCCGATCGCAGTGGGGAGGTTCGTTTCTCGATTTGAGCATCCGAAAGTATAGCGAGGTATTGAGATGTACATATCGGATTTTCGACGATTCGTCGTATTCGGATTGTGTGTTTCCGAGAACGGTGGTTTCTCGTGATTTATTTTGAATTGTTGAATGATGATTTTGAGGAATGGTTATTGTGATTATTCAGGGGTTCGTGATCGTTATTTTGGTGAGGGACTTTCCGCCGGATCACGAGTTAACGCATATCGCGTTACGCTAGTCTGTGAGTGGACAATTTCTTTTCACGGAATTCTTGCGAGTCTTTTATATGATTTTCGAACTTGAGAATGCGTATTGAGATTACGGATTACATAAGCATGTGTTATACGATTATACTTATATGGATATACGTATACGAATATGCATACACTTATATGTTGTTTCATGCAATTGCATCGAATTATTTGTGATTTGGTTTTCACAGAGTATAGTCTCAGTTACGTTGTTGTATCGATACACTTGGCTCTCGGGTGATCCCCGATGGTAGGCCATCCAGGAGGGGTGTCGTTATCCCTACCTGACCGGTGAGGGGCGTTTCCCCAGAACTTAGGCCATTTCTGGCTTAGAATCACGGGGACTAAGGACCTCGTGATTCGGACTGTACTAGCACGGTGTGTGTCCATGAGTGACCCCGTGGGATTTATACTTGCATGCTCAGTACACTGGAGGATTGTGGTTTTACCTCGTGTACTTGTTATTTTATTTACCTGGACTCACATATGTTATTTTAAACATATATATCAACTGGTGAAAGACATTTATTTTCGTCCACTCAGTCTAACGTGTTTCATGTCTTTCCCCTGGGCTTTTCGGTTTCCGTGCCCAGTTTGCAGTTCAGGCTCTGGTGTCGCACGTCGTGGTCGGAGGTATAGTGCTCGAGCTACATTGTTTCTTCCAGTAGGTTTATTGTTCTACCTACTGTGGTATACTGATATTTTTATACATTAGAGGTCGCTCTGAGAAATCGGTTGATTATGTTATATGATTTTACACCGGATTTCAGTAAAGTATAGATATATTTATTGTTTTACTTTACTGTTGATATATTGAGAAATCCGGATGGGATTGGTGCCCACGGTTTGCTTTTTGTGGCATAGGATGAAGTGTGTTTTCCGCGTGCAGGTAATGGTAATTCCACATTAGTAACAAAACTCTGCCAAAATTTCTACGATTTTTGTTGGTTCGTATTTTCGAAGGGGTTTGACTCCGGTTTAGGGAGCTAAATCGGGGTTGGGTCCTTTCATATATAGTATATCCGAGAAAAACCGTATAAAATTGGAGCTGGGTCTCTTCTCGAGAGTCGTTGTACGTGTGATTTCGAGTTCGTGGGCAGTTCCGGATCGTTATTTGGACGACCGAGGAATTAATTATGAATATTTGAAGTTTCGACGGAAACAGATTAAATTGGTGGTTTACTTAACGACTAAATTACCGGTCGAGAATTTGGTTTCGGTTTCTTCACGGAACTTGTTCAGAATTTAATTTCGAGCTCGTGGGAACTTCCGGAGCATTATTTTGAGTTACGAAGATTAAGTTGTGATTATTTCCGTTTGTTGATTGTTTAGTCGGATTATGCATGTGTTTGGGTTGAATGGTTGACTTTTTATCCGATTGGCCAATGTGTTTGACTTCGGGTGATTATTGAAGAATATGTTGAGATGAGTTTGTGGCCGCGAGAATTATCGGAATCGGAATTACGACGAGAAAGTTACGGGAGTTTAAAGTTTGTCGCGAAATGTATTTATGGGGGTTTCCTTTTTGGGAAGGGCTATAAATAGCAGGTTGCCGAAAAGGGAAAGTCAAAGATTACCATTAAATGAGTTGACCGAGTTGACTGGGTCAACTGGGTGGAGGGAGAGAAATCCACGGCGGTTCGTCGGCGGCGATGCTTATCCGGCCACCCCAAGGTGTGGGGCTGGTCCTAATCGACGCGCCTCGGTCCCCTTGAGGTGACGCCGACCTCCCTCTACGGCGTGGCTCGCCGGAGAGGCATGGATTTCCGGCTTGAAAATGAAGAATTTTGGATGAGTTCGGGTTTATAGATTCCATTCGAATTGAGTTTAATCAAGCACTGGGTTTTGTAGCTCTCCTCTCAAGGATTCTAACCATGTAAGTATGGAGTTCTAATTCGATTTGTGGATGGAGAATTTTGGATTTGAAATTTGTGTGTACATTCGGTTTTTCGTGAAATTGGATGAGTTAGAGATTGAATTGGCCTTTGTTGCAGTTGACAAAGTTGCTCAGTGGATGATTTTGAGTGGAATAGTGGTTACTCCGCCGGAAAATTCTCAGATTGGTGGTGGCCAACGCGGCGGTCAACGGTCAACGACGGTCAACTTTGACTTTTTGGGATTTTCAACAAGTTGCATGTCATTTCACTCGAAATCGCGCCCCGATCGCAGTGGGGAGGTTCGTTTCTCGATTTGAGCATCCGAAAGTATAGCGAGGTATTGAGATGTACATATCGGATTTTCGACGATTCGTCGTATTCGGATTGTGTGTTTCCGAGAACGGTGGTTTCTCGTGATTTATTTTGAATTGTTGAATGATGATTTTGAGGAATGGTTATTGTGATTATTCAGGGGTTCGTGATCGTTATTTTGGTGAGGGACTTTCTGCCGGATCACGAGTTAACGCATATCGCGTTACGCTAGTCTGTGAGTGGACAATTTCTTTTCACGGAATTCTTGCGAGTCTTTTATATGATTTTCGAACTTGAGAATGCGTATTGAGATTACGGATTACATAAGCATGTGTTATACGATTATACTTATATGGATATACGTATACGAATATGCATACACTTATATGTTGTTTCATGCAATTGCATCGAATTATTTGTGATTTGGTTTTCACAGAGTATAGTCTCAGTTACGTTGTTGTATCGATACACTTGGCTCTCGGGTGATCCCCGATGGTAGGCCATCCAGGAGGGGTGTCGTTATCCCTACCTGACCGGTGAGGGGCGTTTCCCCAGAACTTAGGCCATTTCTGGCTTAGAATCACGGGGACTAAGGACCTCGTGATTCGGACTGTACTAGCACGGTGTGTGTCCATGAGTGACCCCGTGGGATTTATACTTGCATGCTCAGTACACTGGAGGATTGTGGTTTTACCTCGTGTACTTGTTATTTTATTTACCTGGACTCGCATATGTTATTTTAAACATATATATCAACTGGTGAAAGACATTTATTTTCGTCCACTCAGTCTAACGTGTTTCATGTCTTTCCCCTGGGCTTTTCGGTTTCCGTGCCCAGTTTGCAGTTCAGGCTCTGGTGTCGCACGTCGTGGTCGGAGGCATAGTGCTCGAGCTACATTATTTCTTCCAGTAGGTTTATTGTTCTACCTACTGTGGTATACTGATATTTTTATACATTAGAGGTCGCTCTGAGAAATCGGTTGATTATGTTATATGATTTTACACCGGATTTCAGTAAAGTATAGATATATTTATTGTTTTACTTTACTGTTGATATATTGAGAAATCCGGATGGGATTGGTGCCCACGGTTTGCTTTTTGTGGCATAGGATGAAGTGTGTTTTCCGCGTGCAGGTAATGGTAATTCCACATTAGTAACGAAACTCTGCCAAAATTTCTACGATTTTTGTTGGTTCGTATTTTCGAAGGGGTTTGACTCCGGTTTAGGGAGCTAAATCGGGGTTGGGTCCTTTCATATATAGTATATCCGAGAAAAACCGTATAAAACATGTATCAGAATGTATCAGAGCGACCTCTAGTGTAAATATATGCAATATACACATCAGTAGGCGAAACAAGAAACCTACTGGAAAACACAGGTAGCTCGAACTACTAGCCTCCAACCACGACGTGAAACACCAGAACCTCAACTGCAAACTGGGCACGGAAACCGAAAAGCCCAGGGGAAAGACATGAAAACCGTTAGAGTGAGTGGACGAAAATAATGTCTTTCGCCGAATAACATATGTTATAAAAACATATGCGAGTCAGAATACATAAAAAATCATATGGTACACGAGGGACACTCTAACTCCTCACGCGTACAGAGCATGCATGGAAAATCTCACGGGGTCTCTCGTAGACACATCCGTGCTAGTACAGTCCGAATCACGGGATCCCAGACCCACACGTGATTCTAGAAGGCCTCAGGTTAGGATATCTGTTTCCACCCAGAAATACATCGGCACAAGAAACAGTTTCCCCCTGGTAGGCACCCTCGGGGATCAGCCGGGATGCGAGTGTATCGATACGACAACGTATACTAAGACTGTACTCTGTGTAAACCAAATCATAAATAGTTCGATGCAAATGTATAAGGTAATATTTAAATGTATATACGTAATGTATAATGGTATAAGCATAATCGTATAACACATGCTCATATAAAACATAATCTCGTATGCATGCTCAAGTTCGTAAAACGTGTATAAAGACTCGCAATCATTCCCTGAAAAGAAATTGTCCACTCACAGGTGAGCAAAACGTGCACTCGCGCTAATCTCGTGACCCGACGGAAAACGATCTCGATCCCCTGAATAGTCATAAAACATATCTGATCAAAATCGTAGCTCACAACACTGTACTTCATCACAGAAACCAACCGTTCCCGGAAACATATAAAACTGTATAAAACAAACAACTGAGTTCCCGAAATCTCCACTCGAAACCCTCGACTGAAAATCCGATACCCAAATCAATTCAAAAACCTCAAGGTGACGATCGGGGGGTGATTTCAAGAAAAATGACATTAAAATCATCGAAAACCAAAAAGTCAACGTTCTCGCCGGAGCGCCGCCGTTGACCGTCGCCGGCGGCGGCGGCGCGCCGTCAACGAAGAGTTTCTCCGGCGAGGAAGGTCCAGTTCTCAATATCTCCTCAAGCCCAACCATTTATTCAACCATAACAACCCTCAATTCTCACTTAATCAAGTAGAAAACAGCTCGAAACCAAACGGTGCTTAACTCTGGCAACCGCCACGGGTTCCACCGGAACCACCACCCCGTCCAAATTCAAGTACCTAGGAAGCATCACGGCAGCAAGGGGAGTCGAAACCCTCACTCCCCCGCCACCGTGGCTCGCCGGAACACCTCACCCCGTCACCGGCGAAAACCGAATACCAAACTCGATTCGAACTCAACCAATTCATAACCAAATCACATAATTCCAATTACCAAACAACTCTAGAACTCAAGAGGAAGAGAATTATACCCCAAATGTGGCCGGAGGTGGCCGGAAAATCTGGGTCGGCCGGCGAAATTCAAACGGGTCAATTCTCCTTCACGAGTCAACGGTCAACAGCCCGAAATGGAATGTCAACGCTTGGTCCACGCCTCAAACAGTGTTTTCGACAATTTTTCGACTATTTCCGATATTTATACTCGCGCCTCGGAACGATCAACGGTCCAAAATGGATGACCATTACGATTCGGATAAATACGAAACAAACGGATAAACTCGTCGATAAACCGAAACTTGAAATAATCATACTATATTCCTCGGTTATCGGAAAAATCATCCGGAACCGCCCACGAGCTCGAAATCACGTGTACTACAATTCTCGAGAAGAGACTCAACTCAAATTCTCAACCGAAAATCTAGTAGCGAACTAAAGCGGCAAACCACACAATTAACGATTAATCGCGATTACGCATAATCTCGTAAATCGAACTGATTACCCTACTGATTCTGGTTCGGGTCGTCACATGACTTCTCTTCCAAGACTCATCAAATCATTAAAGATGGCGGGTGAAACCTAGAAAGCAAAGGATTTTGTTAGAAAGCTACGGGAAGATCTATAGATTTACCTCACCCAGAGGAGGAGCTCGAGGACGACCTTAAGGAGCAGCATGACAAAGAACGACTACTAGAGTTAGAAGAAGATAGAAAAAGGTAGAGGGCTGCTAGATTGAGACACTCATGAAGACAAACCAAGATCCCACTACCAAAACACTCCACTTAGGCGATGAAACCTTAAATGATTTGTCGCTTAAGTAAAAGTTAGACGATGAACAATTTATTTGTCGCCTAAGTAAAATTTTCGTCATTTATGTAGCATTTAGATGACGAAACAAAATTTCTTCACCTAAGTTATGACTTAGACTACGAAATATAAATTCATCGTCAATTTCGTCGTCTAAGTCTCCACTTAAAAAGATGAAACATATATTTCGTCATCTAAAAATATATCTAAAACGACAAAACTACTCTTCGTGGCCTAAATACTGACTTAAGCAATGAAATACATAGTTCTTCATTTAAGTAAAACATCTAAGATGATGAACAATAATTTTGACACATAAATGCTTACTTAGGTGACGAAGTTCGTTTCGTCGTTTAAGTTTTCACTTAGGCGACGAAATGATTCAATTTAGGTAACGAAACATTTCATCCTCTAAGTGGAACTCAATTATTTAGATCATATTTCCTATCCAGATCGTCGTCCTCTCTCTCTCTTCTCTCAACATCATCTTTTCGCTTAAAAAAAAAGATCACAACACCACCTCCTGCCAAAGCAAGATTTATATACGGTTTTCCCACCTCTGGAGCTCAAGATTATCCAAATATCTCCTTATCAGTAAAGGTATTAACTCGGTTCTCTAGATTATTTTTTTGAATTTAATTACATGCATAATAATGTACGATAATGGAGTTATCCGATGAAATAATTTGATGAATAATTCTGGCAACCACAATATAGCATGCATTAATTGTTCGCTAGCTATAAATTGTATGAATAACATGCATGTGTTGATTAATTACGAATATATTCATATGTGGATTAGTTCATAATTAGTTGATTAAATGTTAGATTAATTAGTTAAAAATTATGAATATGGATTAGTTGATAATTAGTTGATTCAATGTTAGATTAATTAGTTGATAATTATATATTCATATGTTGAAAGGACCCAATCCCGATTCAGTTACCTAAATCGGAATCAAACCCTTCGGGAAATACGAACCAACAAAAATTTTTCAAAATTTCGGCAGAGTTTCGTTACTAACGTGGAATTACCATAACCTGCACGCGGAAATTAACACTTCGTCCTATGCCACAAAAAGCAAACCGTGGGCACCAATCCCATCTGGATTTCTCAACATCAATATAATCAACAACAGTAAATAAACTGTACTATGTATAAATGTATATCCGTGAAAATCCGCACAACATGTATCAGAATGTATCAGAGCGACCACTAGAGTAAAACATATACAATATGTACATCAGTAGGCGAAACAAGAACCTACTGGAAAACACAGATAACTCTGATCACTAGCCTCCAAACCGCGACGTGAAACACCAAACCTGAACTGCAAACTGGGCACGGAAACCGAAAAGCCCAGGGGAAAGACAGTAAACACGTTAGAGTGAGTGGACGAAAATAAATGTCTTTCACCAAGTATATATGTTATAAAAACATATGCGAGTCTGAATAAATATAAATAAATACGCGAGGTAAACTCATACTCCTCCAGCGTACAGAGCATGCAAGTAAAAATCCCACGGGGTCACTCATGGACACACACCGTGCTAGTACAGTCAGAATCACGGGATCCCAGACCCACACGTGATTCTAGCCAGAAATGGCCTCGGATCCAGGGATACGCCCCTCACCGGTCTGGTTGGGGAAACGCCCCTCCAGGCGGCCTACCATCGCGGATCAACCGAGAGGCAAAGTGTATCGATACAACAACGTAACCACGAATGTATTCTGTGTAAACCAAATCATAAACAGTTCTATGCAATGCATGAATCATCATATAAGTGTATGTATACTCGTATACGTATATTCATATAAGTATATCGTATAATCATAAAACACATGCTCATATATCCGAAATCTCATAGGCATACTCTAGATCGTAAATCATTTAAAAGACTCGCAATCATTTCCGTGAAAAGAAATGTCCACTCACAGGTCAGCAAAAAGCACACACGCTCTAATCTCGAGGACCGGCGGAAGATCCCTCGCCAGAAGTACGATCACGATCTCGATCTCCTGAATGTTCACAAAACACAACTGATCAATATCATAGTTTTCAACACTGTACGGATGCACGGAAACCAACCGTTCCCGAAAATATGCAATGCGGTATAAAATGTATAACGGAAATCCCGAAATCCCAACTCGAAACCTCGGCTGAAAATCGGCTACTCAAATCAACCCGAAAACCTCCGTACGATAACCAGGGCGTGATTACGAGAAAAATGACACTAATTACATCAAAATCTGAAAAGTTGACTTTTCTCGCCGTTGACCTCCGTTGACCGCCGGCGGCGGCGGCGGCGCGCCGTCAACGGTGGAGTTTTGGGCCAAAATTTCCAGATCGAACCATCTCATCCGTGCGAATCTCTTTCCCTTCTACCTCAATGTCCAATTCCAAGCACAACCCCTCCAAATCACCACAAATCCAATCGGAAACACCATTCCGGTGAACAATCCGATTACCCCGAAAACCTCCACCTCAAACCAAAACAACTACATAGGAAGCTTTTCCTAAGCTAGAGGAACCAAAACCCCAATATCTCAACCACCAAAACCCACCGGAGGTCCTCCCCCCGATACCGGCGAACCACGGCATCGCAACCCGATTCGGGTTCCCAACAAACTCCATCAAATCGCATAATTTCAAACAAAAACCTACTCGAAATCACCTAAGGGTTCTAACCATACCTTCCTCGAAGTCCAAAGTGGCCGAAATCCGGTCGCCGGAAAGTGAAGCCGAAAATGGAAACTTTCCCTTTCGGGCAGCAGGTCAACTTTCCAATTTGGGAAAGTCAATGACTGGCCAAAGCAATTTCGTGTTTTTGCGACTATTTTCCGACTTTTCGATATTTATACTCGTCCCACGGGTCGATCAACGGTCCGGAATGAATATACGATGTGATTCGGATAAGCTCGAAACAATCGGATAAACTCGTCGAAACCCGAAACTTCAAATAATCATAAAATATTCCTCGATTATCGGAAAAATCTTCCGGAACCTCCCTCGAGCTCAAAATTATGTACTCTACAACTTCCGTGAAGACACTCAACTCAAATTCTCGACTGAAAACATAGTCGCGAATCGAATCGACAAACCACACAATATCGTAAAACTACGACTATATCCAAATCTCGAGAATCGTGTCAAACACACATCTGATTCTGGTTCGGGTCGTCACATATGTGTAAATGCATATATTACAGTTTTATGCTATTTAATTATATATGATGAATATTAATTATTGTAAGTTAAGAATCATAAAACTACAAGAAAAACTCACCTAGACCGCGGATCGTTTGCGTCGTCTAGGTGAGCTTTTCCGTCGTCTAAGTACTTAGATGACGAAACTTTCGTGGACTATGTTACGTCCTCCAAGTACCGTCGTCTAAGTGTCATCTAAGTACTTAGACGACGGAGAAGGTGGATTCAGCGGTCCAAGTGAGACTTAGACCGCGGATTTTCTCTGCGATCTCACACTTAGATGACGGAGAAAAAATTCTCCGTGGTCTAAGTGAACACTTAGATCGTGCAAAAAATTCCGCGGTCTAAGTGATCACTTAGACCACGGAGAAACAATTCTCCGTGGTCTAAGTGAACACTTAGACCACGGAGAATTTATCTCAGTGGTCCAAGTGATTATTTAATTTATTTTAAATTAAAATTTTAATTTATATTAAAATATTAATAATTTAATTAAAATACTAAATACTCATTTAAATAATTAAATATTTATAAATTAATTAAAATAATAAATTGTTACTTAAATAATAAAAATTTGTACATACATGAAATTAAATCGTTCGGAAGCGGAAAAAATGATATGATAAACTACATAGCTAGAATACATGCAAACTACTAAAATACTGGAGGGCCAGATGCGTCACTGAGTCCCCCGCCTCCAGCTATGTCGTCGTCGGGGTATGGGTTCGGAGGAGGTTGACACTGTTGTCAAGGCTGATTTTCTATGAGGGCGACGAGCTGGGCTATCTGCGCTTCTTGGTGATCAAGCCTCTGACGAATAGATTGTGTTTCCTCCTGTGCGAGTTGCGTTTCCTCCCGTGCGCGTCGAGCCTCTTCAAAGGCTGCTTGGACGGCCGCAGCCTGAGTACTTTTCCTCGCCGAACATCCCGTAGATGAGTCGGAGGACAAATCTCGCTGGACCTTAGGTCCCATCCCCCTAACCTCTCTTCTAGCTCTATGACCGTATACCTCATCGGCGATTACAATTTGGCTCTCCATCGATAGAGGAGGCAATTCTTCCGGCAGCAAATCCGGGTGTGCAAGCTCAGTGTTGGCCAATTCCTGGTGCGCCCGTTCTACCAACCTCGCCTGAAAAACATAATAAAAATTAAATAATTATAAATTTGTACAAATTTAATAAATAATAATTAAATAATAACTACGCTAATTAAATGCACATATATATCACTTACGCCGTATTGACTCGCTTCATTCTCGAGCCCAGGCGTCACGTTCGCGCTGATACTAACATCCAGATAAGGGTGTTTGGAGCCCTTATCTCTGCGCTCCTTGGCTATTTGAATCACTTGCTTGGAGCCGGAGGTATGATGTTTGTCCTTCTTCCCCCGGTTGGTCTTGTTGATTTTGGAGAATTTCTGTTGGACAACATAAATCATTAAAAAATTAATAAGTAACTAAAATAAAAATAATTCAATTCTCTTAATTTAAATAAAAAATTAAACACCTTATATTCTTCATCTTGGAAGTGGTTACACAACCACTCCCACTCATCTTCCTTATCCCCACACAGCTCTACGAGGGTAGGCACAGGGCCAATATCGTCATAATACTTATGAAGCTTGTACTTCTAATCACGGTAGATGGCGTTGGCGGTTTGGTTGATATGCTTAATCATCTTCGGTGTGGGATCCACCTCATATTGTTCCTATCAGAAATAAATAGAAAATTATAATTGTATATATTATGAAATTACGATTTTTATTGGTTATTAGAAAATAAATTTAAAATTGTACGTATTACGTACCGAAAGTTCTTTAAACACTTTCGCCTTCTCTTCATCCGGCAACTCCTTCCAAGTAGGGCCAGTCATACGAACTCTGCTGCGAAGGATTAACCCTATGCTGTGCACTGAGAGACTAGCTAGCTGAGATGTGGGAGGGACATCGGTGAATTCGTCGTACGACAACTCGATCTTTTTCCTGGTCGCCTTGAACAATTTCTCAAATTTTCCACCTTTGACGAGACCGCGAGTCCTTTTGGGTTCAAGGTCTGTCAGGGCCTTCCTGAGCTTGTGTCGGGTGCTATAAAGGATAGAGGAGGCTGACGACGCCTGAGCACTTTCTTCCATGGACGTCGGACTGGAATGGGCGTCATCATCACCGGTCGGGATAACTAGGCAGCGGAAATTTCCCCAGTGGGCGCTGTCGAAGGACCAGTTGAAGGGTCCGGAGGAGGCGCGTCGTTGTCCTCCTCTAAATCCCAAGCGACTTGCTCTGCCAAGCGTCAGAGCATCGCATCTTTGGCCTCCTTTTGGGCATTTTTCTTTCCCGACGGTGCCATTTTAATCTAGGAGTTGTTAAAATCTTATTACCATAACAATTATATAAAAAAATTTACGATAATTATTTACAAGTATTGAGTGCACCTAAGATTTAAATAGAGTACACTAGCTTGGTATTTGGGTCGTTCAATGGATGTGCAACCCGCGCGATAAAGTATAAACTTTCAATCAATCACCCTTGGTTCAATCGAAAAACATGGCCAGTTAGGGATAGAGATAATGCGAGATGCAGGACTAATTTCGACAAAACACCCCGAGGCTAACCAAATCAATGGTATATACTCTATTGTTGTTAGTCTTTCTTAGATCTAAAACCTATCACCAGTCATAACCCGTTTCTAGACACCATGTCCGACATTCAGCCAATATTTCGAAAATTTACACTCCCTCAAGTCCCTTGCAAACTCCACCCTCAACCTCGTGTCCATAACTTCACTTAGGTTATGGTGTGTGGTGATGAAATCCACACATTACAAGGGGTTAAGGAGATAAGCTAGGAAATGAGGCGCCATCTATTCCAAAGAGTGCGACTTAATAAACCAAACTTATGTACTAAATTTAAATCAAAGACTATCAATTTACTACAAAATTGCCATAATTACCAATTTATTATTTTTAATAGTTCACTAATTAATTTATCATATTTACTACAAATTTACAATATTAATAACAACAATATTTGCAAATTAAAATTACATGCAATAATAATCACCAATTATACTATTAATTAAAATAATATTTAATTACAATAATTAATTATTATTTACCATGCCTTTACAATAATAATTATTCATTTACTAACTAATATTAATTATTATTATCAATTATATTACTAATATATTATTTTTACTAATTAATTTACCAATTAATTTACTAATTTATTAGTTAAATGATAATTATGTTAAAAAATTTAAATATTACATAAAAGATGAGTCACCGGAAAGTAGCCGAAAGTCGCCGAAAATTCGTCGGAGAGAGGGAAACGCCGGAATTTTGGTCGCCAGAGGAGGGAGGCCGGATTTTTGAGAGAGAGAGAGAGAGAGAGAGAGAGAGAGGAGATTAGAATGTATGGGAAGAGGAAAAGAGGATCCCCCACTCCCTTTATATAGAGTTTCAGTTAGATGACGGAGCATCATTATCCGTCATCTAAGTGAACCTTTTCAAAATTTTGAAACAGCGCCCAATTAAATTGGCGGGTGAGAGTTAACCGCCTTAAATTTGGACACCGTTTCAAATTTCACTTAGACGACGGAACATGCCAATCTCATCGTCGTTATATTGTACTCTTCGTCATAATCGTCATCTTCCTCATCCCCATTATCCGATTGCTCCTCCTCCTCATCATACTCAACATCGTCCAACGAATAACCTGAGTCCTCATCCTTGTCCTCATCCTGCACGTCTTCTTTATCTACCTCATTAATTGCATCAATAATCTCATCTTTAGTTAGATCTGTAGAACCATCAGGCATGGGTAAGCGCTCACCATCATGAACTAGGTCCATTATATCGGAGCGGATGCCAGAAATATTAGGCTCTTGATAGCCAGAAATGTCTCTTTCCGGTTCACCAACATCTTTAGTCACCGGTGTCCCTTCAATTGTCGTAGTATTCCATATTCCTCGATGAGAGATATGGTTCACTATTTTTCACCCTTCACCATCTTTCTGATCGTCTAGATAGAACACCTGCCTAACAAAGGTGGCGAGAGTGAAAGGCTCATCCTCATACCAGCTTGAGTTTATATCGACTGATAAAAGTCCTTGGTCTTCCTTTGTACGCTTAAACCTTTTTCACTTGAATAGGAAAACGTTGACATCATTACCGTAACATAGCTTAACGACATATACAATAGCCCCGTAATATAGATCATTATCTTTCCCAACCGCTACCCCACTATTTTGTGTTCTTCTTCCTTCATCTCGGGCCAATGAATGAAAATTTACACCGTTCACAAAACATCCGGGATAAATATAGTGTTTAATCGGCTTCCCTGCTAGCAAGTGATTTGGCCAGGACCACCACCCCCCGTGGTTTTCAGATTTTTGTAGATCAATCATCTGCGAAAATGGAAAAAAGTAAGGGTTTAGTTTTTACAAACATGATCAATATGTATATAAACTAAATACCAAGACATATGTACGTGCGTACGTACCCATTGGAAGAAATAATCAGGGAACTTCTTCTTAACCATTTTCTCAAACCACGCCAAACACTTGTCCGGATTTAATGCATGAAGCCTCTCCCTGTATGACATCATATACGGCTCAACTTTGTCACAGTCTCGCAACACTACCCAATGTGCCTCAATAAGTTCTTCCCGTGTTAACGATTCCTTTAATACTCCTCTAAACAGTCGTACCACACTTGTGACGACAGAAATATTGATGCGGGCACTGGGGTCGGAGGCAGTGGGAGGTGGTGGATGTTTGAGGTACCTGTTGCAGTAAGTAACACACTCATGCATTAGGTATGTCTTGGCTATAGAGCCATCCGGGGCCGACCTGTTTTTGATGAATCTTTTATACTGCCCAAGCTGTCTACAAATTCAAACGTTCAATTAATACATGTAGAGTAAGTACATATAGCTAGGATACATCCAAGTGTACTGGACCAGACCAGAAATGAGCACCTGCTCGGGCAGGTGGATCATTACATAAATCATGATGTCAAAGAAAGCAGGGGGAAAAATCCTCTCTAGTTTACAAATGATGTGCACAATTTGTTGTTGCAGTTCCACCACATCTGACTTCTTTAATTCTCTTGCGCATAACCTCTACCACCATCTGTACAATGCCACTATTGGTTCTACGACGTCACGAGGCAAATATGGTCGAATTACCACTAAAATCAAACATTGCAGCATAACGTGATAGTCATGTGTCTTTAGACCAACAAACTTGTGTTGCACCTCGTCCACTTCTCTAATTATAGTAGTTGCATACGTAGCTGGATAACGAACGCTCTTAACCCAGTGAAATATAGAACGTCTAAGTGTCGGCTTCACTATGTAAGGTGTAGCTGGCATCTTGTTATACACTACTCTTCTATCCCTCCTCAACCACAAGGGATGACGTAGATTCATTGATTCCAGATCTTTGCGCGCTTTGGGAGTATCATTAGTCTTGAACTTAATACCGAGAATTGTTCCCACCACGCTATCGCACACATTCTTTTCTATGTGCATCGTGTCCAAGTTGTTCCTCAGCTTCAACTTCGACCAGTAAGGGAGTTCAAAGAATATACTCTTGTGATGTCAATAGCTAAGATCATGTGGAGGTATTGGATTGCATTTCTTTACATCTGCATCATTCGTCAACACACCAAAGTCGAAATAGCTCAACCTCTCTAAAATCTCTTCGCTCGACCAACTATGGGGTTTAGGATTGTTCTCTACCGTCCCATCGAAATGAGTTTCATCCTGTCGCCACGGGTGGTCGTGAGGAAGCCATCTACGGTGACCCAAGTAACACACCTTCCACGCGTGCCAACTAGAGTTCACGTCGTCCAAACAGATAGGACATCCATTATATCCTTTCGTCCTGTAGGATGCGAACATCCCATACATTGGAAAATCGCTGATCGTCCACATTACAACAGCCCTCATCGTGAACATCGTGTCAGTGAATTTGTCATAAGTTGGGACTCCATTTTGTCACAACATATTCAGCTCGTCGATCAAAGGTCTAAGGTAGACATCTAAGCACTTCCCCGGAGAATTAGGACCTGAAATTAGTAGAGTAAGGAAATTAAATTCCTTGTTCATGCACATCCACGGAGGCAAGTTGTACGACATCACAATAACTGGCCAAGTGCTGACAGCGAAGATATTACTACCCTAAGGATTGAATCCGTCTATAGATAGTCCGAGTATAACATTTCTAACCTCTGCAGCAAAGTCTCCAAATTCTCTGTCGAAATGTTTGAAACCCCCCCCATCTGTGGCGTGTCTTAGAACATCGTCATCTATTCTCTTTTCTGCGTACCATCGCATCGCCTCTGCTGTGTATAGTAATCTACATATTTTAGGCATATTAATTAATATATTTTCTCTGCATTTTACTTTGATAATTGCTTAGTTTTATTAGTTTTAACTTATTTTTTTAATCTTAGGTGTTGACCAAAAGAGACGGAGTAAATGAGTCTACAAGCATGCAAAACACACTAAAATAATGGAGAGAAGAAATTCGTTTGAAATTCCAAGGAAGAAAGAAGAAAAATTAAAGAGAAAAAGAAATCATTTGTTGACTAGGAAAACTTTTCCTATGTTGGCTAGGATTTGAAAGCTTCCGGAAGGATCTTGAAGAAGAACAAATGAAAATGAGTCCACTTAATTAGAAGACCATTTAGGTAGCCCAAATATGAATATCCAATCAGCCAATTTCGTGGAGATCAAGATTTGGTAGGAAAAGGATTCCCAAAGTCAAAGGAAGAAGGAAATCATGAAGAATAAGGAAAGCAGAATCTGCCTGTGCAGATAGTTCAACTTCGAACGACGACTAGGAATAGATCAGAAGGAGTTATGATGCTATCGACCTATGGTTGGAAAGATATTCGAGTCTTCTTTCCAACGACACCAAGATCATAATTTTTGCAGTTCTACAACTCCAAAAAAGTGCAAATCTTTAAAGACTGCCAGATTTACCCGAGAGTGGAAGGAAAACCTTATTTTAGGAGGAGAATGATTCTTGTAAGACCTATAAATACAAGAGGCACGCCCACAACTCAAGTATCTCTTTTTCAAAGCTCAAACTCTACCCAAATATCTATCCAAAGCTCTCCAAGTGCTAGATCCCAAGCAAGTGCCAATTGAAGACTAGTTCACCACCACCAAATAATCCCTACCCATATTTAGCTTGTTGTAAACGTTTAGTCCATGCAATAAAGCTATCACACCATAGGCCTTCATATTACATTATTGGCGTTTGCAGCGTTCAGCGGATCATCAAAAGTGTAACTATGAATCATTTACTCCGTAGTCTCAATTTAATCTTGTTTGCTCTATGTGCTTGGTTTGTTCTTGTATTGTTTACTTGGATTTTTAATACTCTCTCTAATATATCTTCCATGTGTTTATATTCTTGATTTTGTTTGAAGCATGCTATGTTATGTACTTATTGAGTTGGGTAGTCTTGGATGATCGCGTTTAGCCTATCGCCTCGTAGTTAATCCAATGAATTTTAGAATTAAGGTGTGTCACTTTAAACCACATGGCATGTTAATAACAGAATCTTCGATATGAATTTCGTAGGTAATTAGGTGAGCATGAAAATTGACTAGGGTAAAGAAAAAGATGATCACATGTAAATAATTAATTTAGGTTTGTTTTTGTTGGAAATATGCTAAGGGTTTTTGGGTTCTTTTTATGTGTTTGCTTGTCTATGAGTCAATGCATATTAGATTCTTAGGATTTCTTGCTATATGTTTCGATGTTGTAGGTAGTAATTAGATAGAAATTTAGGTAATTAAAATCAACTCTTTTATACCCCCCTTTTCTATACACAAATATTGCATGCACCCTTCAATCCCCAGTTTAGAACAATACCCTACTTATCAATGTTATATCTACACAAAAGGGTTTAAATTGCATATGGTTGAATTATGTGTTAAGTGTTTATTTGATGCATGTTTTGGTAGTATCAATTTTTGGCGCCGTTGCTGGGAATTGTTAATTGTTTGTGATTTTTGTGTGTATATATGTAAATTTATACTTGTGAATATTACTAACCATTTTTTTGTAGGTACTTTACACTCGTAAATTTTGATTATATATTCTAATTTTACCTTAAATTTTCGATGCCTTGTATATGTGCCCAAATTGATTTAATTTTTTGTAAATAATAAATATGAATAAATGTTAGTGTAAATTTTTTTTTTTATTAATCGGTGTGTGTATATATATATCTAATAATTGTTAAGCATGTTAAAGGATAGTCTTAGTTTTACATTGATTACATGCTTGATTAATTAGGTCTCACTCCTTGGAATAGATGGTGCATCTTTTTTTTGTTTATCTCCTTAACCCCTTATGTTTTACACATAAGGTTGAGGGCGAAGTTTACAATAACTATGAGGGAGAGTGAATTTTCGAAAGTTTGGTTGAATGTCGGACATGGTGTCTAGAAACGGGTTATGACTGGTGACAGGTTCTGGATCTAAGAAAGACTTACACCAATAGAGTATATATCATTGACCCGGTTAGCCTCAGGGTGTATATATTGTCAAAATTAGTCCTGCCTCTCGCGTTATCTCGATCTCCAATTGACCATGTTTTTCGATTGAACCAAGGCTGAACAATTGAGAATTCATACTTTATCGCACGGTTCGCACGTCCTTGGAAAGACTAAAAAATCATTGCCTTGTAATCCTTGTAAATTTTTGGCGAAATCAATTTGAGACATGTTTGTTAAAAATCTCGAAAATTGTTGAACTTGTAAAGGACTTTCCAACGTTGTAGGTACTTAGTTGCATTAACTCCTCTGCAGTTTCATGATGCTCAAATTTCATCACCGGGTACCCTAACCTAAGTGAAGTTAGGGACATGAGACCAAGGGACGAGTCATTCTATTCATAATTGTTCATATAACTTGGATGTTTTCTGCAGGTTCTAACTAATTTTCTCTTATACATTCACACCATTTTTTTCATTTAGGTTCATATAGTTTGATGCATTTAGTTAATTTCTGATTAAATAAATGTGTGATCCATGATGACTCAAAATGTGACATTGTGTGAAAAGTGCCTCAGCATGTTCAATCTTGTGATTCCAACGTGTGAAAAAATTCTAACTGAGCTATGTATATCTAATTTCTGTTGACTTCTTATTTTTGCATCACTTACATTCATTCTTATTATATATTATGTGCATTCATGTTTCTAGTACATTGTGTCTTAATAGTTTCATTGTCATGTGTGTTTTCATGTGTTTAGTATAAAAATCAGAGCTAGGAAATAAGCTGTTTTATGTGATTTATCTGACATAATTACATGTCTCGGAAAATTCTGAAACTTTTATGAAGTATTTGTATATGTGTCTAGTCTTTGCTTGTAAAATTTCAGCTGGTTCTAACATGTGATTAATTCTAGAGAAATTATGTAAATAGTCATGCTCTGGCTGCTCGATTTTTGTGAATATTTAGAATGGTTAAGCATCTTTGTATTTCATTTCATTTATTCATGCATTGCATACATAATTGCATCATTTTGCTTCGTATTCATCATACATTTACATAGCATTTTTGTATATATCATTTGCATTCACGTTTATGTGTGTTTTTATATTTTGTGTGTTTTTATACATAAGTTCTAGCATAGTGAATATCATTGGAAGAAGCCAGCGTCACATAAACATCCTGGATGATGTTGAGCAAGAAGCGTCCATTTCAAATACTTAAGAATGCATCATGTCTAGGATGTAAGAAATTAAAAAACAAGCGCTTGTTGGGAGGCAACCCAATAGAGGATCGACAAACAGATTTGCTTTCTTTCCCTTCCTCCTTATTAATTAGTTTGTTAGTGTCTTAGTTCTTTTTGGTGAATTCATTTTCCATGCTTGATTCTATTCTTTTACTTTATTGCATTGAGGTCAATGTAGGATTTAAGTGTGTGGGAGGGGTTTACAACTTTCTTTGAGTCATAAATTGTAAAAATTGGGCGGACAAAGGATTTCCGGCCGATGATACCCTAAAAAAAATTATTTTTGTTTAATTTTCGTGGGTTTTTATTTTTCTAAAATTTTAGGTAGTTTTTGAGTGTATTTTAGTGTTTTTCGGTGTTTTAGGATGCCCTTAACTCGTTTATGATAATATTTTTCTGAGACAATTAAGAGTTCATGGCTTTCATATTATTAAATTTTGGAATTCTTTTGTTAATAAAAATATTTTGATTGCATTGACATGTAGTAGATATAAATAGTTAAACTTGGTACAGAATTTCGCATGCTAGAATAATTTTAAATCATTTAAACCTTAAAGTGAGATTTTGAGCTAAAATTTTGTTTTCTTGGAGTGAATTTCGACATATATAGTATTTTAGTCTCAAAAATGTTTACATGCCTCATATAATTGTTTGCCATAGATTTTAATGATCTAGAGATTACTAGAACTTGCTCATGTTGATTTTCAAAGCTTATTGTCGATATATACTCTGATTTTGGATATGATTAAAGGCACTTAGGATTTACCACCACTTTTGCCAAATTTACATGTGTCCCATTTGTGCGCATGGGTTGCGACACCCTTGGATAGCCCTTTTGAGCCCACATTAAGCTTTTCTTTCATCACCATATATATCTAAACACTTAACATAGTGTAGATTTTCCTTACCCTTGTTTCAAAGACTTGGTAACAATTTTCAAAGCTAGATACATGGAGATGGTGTGAAGATGATGAGAATATGTGTATATGGGGATAGACTTGTCCAACAAGAGAAAAGAAAGAGTAGTTGCCGAAAAAAAAAATCGAGAGCATAAGAAAAAGAAGAAAAAAATTGTGAAGCTCTCCGGCAATAGGTTTTTAATGTTCAAGTTTGGATTAATGTCCCCCATATTTGTGGATTTGGAGTTTGTATTGAATTGAAGGCCCAATAGTAAAGAAATAAGGCATTTGTCCTGTTCACAAAGCTCAGAGGAAGATTAGAATGAAGTCTAGGCCCAACAAAATAATATCTAGCCCTTGTTCTTAAATGATTGGCACTGGTAACGTTGGTGAAGGAGGTTTGCACAAAATTATTGAAGTTTTTGGAGTTTAACCAAGTCTTTGGAACATTCTTGAAACACCACTTATCCAAAAAATTCGAATGCCTTAGCCCTAACCCCATTACAACCCTTGAAAGTCCTTTAAGATCCTTAAGATGAGTAGTCTTTGATCTGTGGAGTTAATCACATGAGTATGCTTTGGGTTCATTTGTGCAAGTAATTGGTTTTATTTACAAGGATTTCATTTGTTCTTATATATTTTGAGTGAAAACCCTTTTTCATGAGCGAAAAGATGACGAGTGCATCTATGTGAAGATTTTGAACTTTTCTATTGCATGCATACCTTTTAAATCACCATTGTTTTCATCTAAGTCTTACTTGTTCATGTATAAGAATGTCTTTATTAACTCTTGAATTACATGTGCTTTAATTTTGTGTTTTGCCATGAAATTTTCGAAATTCATTTGTTAAAGGGCTTAGTAGTTTTTTATGTTGAAATTTTTTGAGTCTTAGTTTAATTTAGTGTTTGCTAAGGGATTAGCAAAGTCTAAGTGTGAGAGAATTTGATCTACGCATTTTAGGCGTATTAATGAATATATTTTCTCTACATTTTACTTTGATAATTGCTTAGTTTTAACTTATTTTGTTAATCTCAGGTGTTGACCAAAAGAGACGGAGTAAAGGAGTCTACAAGCATGCAAAACACAGCAAAATAATGGAGAAAAAAAATTGGTTCGAAATTCCAAGGAAGAAAGAAGAAAAATTGAAGAGAAAAATAAATCATTTGTTGACTAGAAAACCTTTCCTATATTGGCTAGGATTTGAAAGCTTCCGGAAGGATCTTGAAGAAGAACAAATGAAAATGGGTCAAATTAATTAGAAGACTATTTAGTTAGCCCAAATATGAAGATCCAATCAGCCAATTTCGTGGAAATCAAGATTTGGTAGGAAAAGGATTCCCAAAGTCAAAAGAAGAAGAAAATCATGAAGAATAAGGAAAGCAGAATCTGCCTGTGCAGATAGTTCAACTTCGAATGATGACCGGGAATAGATCAGGAAAAGTTATGATGCGATCGAACTATGGTTGGAAAGATATTCGAGTCTTCTTTCCAACGACACCAAGATCATAATTTTTGGAGATCTACAACTACGGGAAAGTGCAAATCTTTACACACTGCCAGATTTACCCGAGAGTGGAAGGAAAACCTTATCTTAGGAGGAGAATGATTCTTGTAAGACCTATAAATACAAGAGGCACGCCTACAGCTCAAGTATCTCTTTTTCCAAGCTCAAACTCTACCCAAATATCTCTCCAAAGCTCTCCAAGTGCTAGATCCCAAACAAGTGCCAATTGAAGACTAGTTCACCACCACAAAATAATCCCTGCCCATATTTAGCTTGTTGTAAACGATTAGTCCATGCAATAAAGTTATCGCACCATAGGCGTTCAGATTACATTATTGGCGTTTGCAGCGTTTAGCGGATCATAAAAAATGTAACCATGAATCCTTTACTCCGTAGTTTCAATTTAATCTTGTTTGCTCTATGTGCTTGGTTTGTTCTTGTTTTTTTATTTGGATTTTTAATACTCTCTAATATATCTTCCATGTGTTTATATTCTTGATTTTTTTTAAGCATGCTATGTTATGTTCTTAATGCGTTGGGTAGTCTTGGATGATCGCGTTTAGCCTCTCGCCTCGTAGTTAATCCAATGAATTTTAGAATTAAGGTGTGTCACTTTAAACTACATGGCATGTTAATAATAGAATCTTCAATATGAATTTCGTAGGTAATTAGGTGAACATGAAAATTGACTAGGGTAAAGAAAAAGATGATCACATGTAAATAATTAATTTAGGTTTGTTTTTGTCGGAAATATGGTAAGGATTTTTGGGTTCTTTTTATATGTTTGCTTGTCTATGAGTCAATGCATATTTGATTCTTAAGATTTCTTGCTATATGTTTCGATGTTTTAGGTAGTAATTAGATAGAAAATTTAGGTAATTAAAATCAACTCTTTTATACTGAAAGGACCCAACCCTGATTCAGTTACCTAAATCGGAATCGAACCCCTTCTGAAAATACGAACCAACAAAAAAATTTCAAAATTTCGGCAGAGTTTCGTTACTAGCGTGGAATTACATAAACATGCACCCTGAAAATAACACTTCATCCTATGCCACAAAAGCCAAACCGTGGGCACCAATCCCATCCGGATTTCTCAACATCAATATAAGAATCATAAACAGTAAACAATACTGTAGTATATATATATATATATCCGAGAAAAATCCGTATAAACAAGTGTCAGGACGTATCATAGCGACCACTAAAGTAAAATATATACAATATACACATTAGTAGGCGAAACAAGAACCTACTGGAAAGCACAGGTAACTCTGATCACTAGCCTCCAAACCGCGACGTGAAACACCAAACCTGAACTGCAAATTGGGCACGGAAACCGAAAAGCCTAGGGGAAAGACATGAAAACCGTTAGAGTGAGTGGACGAAAATAAATGTCTTTCACCAAGTAATATATATGTTATAAAAACATATGCGAGTCGAATGAATAAATATAATAATATACGCGAGGTAACTCATACTCCTCCAGCGTACAGAGCATGCGAGTCAAAATCCCACGGGGCCACTCATGGACACGTCCGTGCTAGTACAGTCCGAATCACGAAATCCCAAACTCACACGTGATTCGAGCCAGAAAGGCCTCAGGTCAAGGTATTTGTTTCCACCCGGAACTGCATGGGCATAAGAAACAGACATCTGTACCTTCCCAGAAATACATCGGCACAAGATATAGAAACCAGTACCCACCCGGAACTACATCGGCATAAGGTACGGTACCCCCCTGGTAGGCACCCTCGGGGATCAGCCGGATGCGTGTGTATCGATACAACAATATAAACTACAACTGTACTCAGTGTAAATCAAATCATAAACATTTCGATACAAATGTAATATACGACATATAAATGCATATACGTATCGTATAATGATATAAGTATAATCGTCTAACACATGCTCGTATAAATCATAAACTCGTATGCATGCTCAAGTTCGAAAATCATATTAAAAGACTCGCAATCATTTCCGTGAAAAGAAATCGTCCACTCACAGGTGAGAAAAACGCGCACTCGCGCTAATCTCGAGGACCGGCGGAAGATCCCTCGCCAGAAGCCCGATCACGATCCCGATCTCGATCTCCTGAATATTCACAAAACATAACTGATCAATATCATAGTCCACAACCCTGTACTGAATCACAGAAACCAACCGTTCCCGGAAATATGCAATGCGGTACAAAATGTATAACGGAAATTCCGAAATCTCCACTCAAAACCTCGACTAATCGGCTAACCAAATCAACCCAAAAACCTCTGGACGATAATCAGGGCGCGATTTCGAGAAAAACGACACTAATTACATCAAAATCCAAAAAGTCAACTTTTGGCCGGAGCTCCGCCGTTGACCGCCGCCGTCGGCGGCGGCGCGCCGTCAACGGTGAAATCCCACGGCCCAAAGCTCCAGTTTTCAAGGTCTCAATGTGCTAAACCTATTTCTCTTCTACCACAAAGCCCAAATCACAACGGAAACCCTCCAATTCAACACAAACCCGAACGGAATCTCAAACTCCGGTGACCTAACCGGTGACCCTCGAAACCTAATCAATTCCCAAAATAAAACACCCTAGGAGCATCACCTAGGCTAGGGGAAGCAAACCCCCCTAACCACCACCACCGTGGCTCGCCGAAAAGTTGTCAACCGTCACCGGCGAAGTTACCCAGTTCGGCCCGATTCGGGCAAGCTCAAAACTCAACCAATTTCCTTCAATCCAAGTATAGACCTACTCGAAATGGAGAGAGGAAGAAAACCTTACCCTTCATTTGGCCGGAGGTGGCCGGAAAATAGGTCGTCAGACGGCAAGCCGAAACGGGAAAGTTTCTCTCTCTAGTCAACGGTCAACAGTTTCCCAAAACGGAAAGTCAACTCAGTCAATGCCCGAAATTAAATTCTCGACTATTTCTCGACTATTTCGATATTTATACTCGCGCTTCGGGTCAATCGACGGTCCGAAATGAATATACGAAATGATTCGGATAAACACGAAACAATCGGATAAACTCGTCAGAAACCAAAACTTGGAATAATCATAAAATATTCCTCGGTTATCAGAAAAATCTTCCGGAACCGCCCACGAGCTCGAAATTACGTACTCTACATTTTCCGTGAAGACACTCAACTCAAATTCTCGACCAAAAACATAGTCGCGAATCGAATCGGCAAACCACATACACGACGTAAAACTGCGACTAAGCAGAATCTCGTGAATCGTGCTGAATACGCATCTGATTCTGGTTCGGGTCGTCACATATACCCCCCTTTTCTATACACAAATATTGTATGCACCCTTCAATCTCCAGTTTAGAACGATACCCTACTTATCAATGTTATATCTACACAAAAAGGGTTTAAATTGCATATGGTTGAATTATGTGTTAAGTGTTTATTTGATGCATGTTTTGGTCGTATCATATAGAGACATGTACAGGCGTTGCAATCTGGGAATCAAGGGAAAATATCGAAGAACTTTCACATGAATTCTCTTTTTCGAACTCTTCCTATTCAACTCATATATGCACTAGCCACATATGGGACAATAGTCCAAATCTTTATACTCTTTGTAAAACAGCACACAATCATTCGGACATGCGTCAATTATCTTGTACTTTAGGCCGAGGCTGCTCAAGATATTTCTAACCTTATAATGAGATTTAGGAAGATTGTGATCATCAGTAAGCAACTTATATATTTGCTCCTGAATTTCGTCAAAAACACTAACTGACATTTTGTGCTTCACTTTTATCTTCATTTGCTCCATCACATATTGCAACACATTCTTTCGACATTCAGGGTACAGCGGGGTCTACGCTTCAAGTAGTATCTTATTGTACTTATCCATCTCACTAGTGTCAGTGGCCAAGCTAGCACCGAAAAATGTGTCATTATGCTCATGAGTGCTATTGTAACCTCCCTCTTGGTGTTGGTGTCCATCATGACTAAATCACGAAAACGCATCATGAACCAAATCTGCAGTTGGGTTCCAAGCAGGGGGCCGGCACCACTGCAGCTGGATGAGGCACCATGGTAACTGTACCCTGAGCTGAAGTCTGCTGAGCTGAAGTGTACTGCTTCACCATGCTTGCTTCATGTAGTGTAACTCCACATCATACTATTTTCGTATAGGTGTTGCACCATAACATTAACCTCCACATACTGACAATTAAGATATTTTTGGCACGGACACCTGAAATACTTATTTCCCTGACCATGTTCTATCGCAAAATTCACAAATTCGCTAATTCCATTCATATACCGGACATCACTTCTATTCTGCAACTTCATCCAACTCTTGTCCATACTTCTACAAAATTTATTAATTATCATATTAGTCAATTAACTATTAATTCTATATATATATACAAATTTTCAAGTAATTATTAAACTATTATATATATACACAAATTTTCAACTACTTTAATTAAATGAAATTATTAATTCATTACCTTGAATAATTACCTTGAATAATTACCTTTATTAATTATATTGATGAATATACGTACGTACTCTAAATCAATTACTTTAATATGTCTAACATGCATGTACGTATGTTTTAATTAAATATTAACCAAAAATTTTAAACATCCATACATATATATGTACTACTGGTCTATATTAATTAACTAATATATATATCATCAATTTTCTAACTTAATTATAAATATATATTAGACATACTAATTAATTAATTAACAATGCAATCAATCAAACATACAATTAATTATATATATAAACGTACGTTAATGGTGTTGGGAAATTAATTACGTACGTACCTAGCCTTCTCCGATATATGCCGAATTAATCGATGGTCGGAGCCGAAGACATATATAGTGCTAGCTAGTACGTTTGAATTACATGCACGCATGTACGCGTGAGGAGAGTCTGATCAAGACAGGAAGAGAGTTGAGACGATGAGGATGAAGTTGAGATGAGCGAGCGGAGAGGAAGAGAGTTCGGCATGAACCTTATATAATGCTTCATTTAGACGAAGGATTGGACACTTCTTCATCATCCAAGTGATTACAAGGACAACAAAGAACTTCTCCGCAGTCTAAGTGGCCACTTGGACCACGGCGTGTCGGTCCGCGATCTAAGTGGTGTCTTGGACGACAGAGACACTCTTTCCGTCGTCCAAGTGTTACTTGGACTACGGAGAAGTGCTCCATTGTCCAAGTGTACACTTGGACGATGGAGATGGAATTCTCCATCATCCAAGTCACCACTTGGACAACGGAGCACTTCTCCGCGGTCCAAGTAACAGTTAGACGACGGAAGGAGTGTCTCCGTCGTCTAAGTCACCACTTGGACAGCAGAGAAGTGCTCCATTGTCCAAGTGGTGACTTGGACGACGGAGACACTCTTTCCGTCGTCCAAGTGTTACTTGGACCAAAGACAATTTCTCCGTCGTCCAAGTTCCACTTAGACCACGGAACATTAAAGGTTCCATGGTCTAAGTGAAGTTTTCTTATAGTGTAAGAAACTCGTTAAACTGACATTTTTTGCACACTAATTATGGCTTATATGATAATTGTATTTATGTCTCGCTTAACTTACGCAGAAATATGGAAAAGAGTTGGATACATTGAAAAAATATAATTGAGGTGAGATATATGGACGGAATCAGTCAGTTTATTTCGTTTGCGATGCAACATGGTCAAGGAAAGAAGCGTTACAAATGTCCATGTAGAAAATGTCTTATTCATCAGTTTGTCAAGGTTGATGTTATGTCTCAACAGTTGTATCATTAT
This sequence comes from Geum urbanum, assembly GCA_946800695.1. NCBI lineage: Eukaryota > Viridiplantae > Streptophyta > Magnoliopsida > Rosales > Rosaceae > Geum > Geum urbanum. The sequence continues at coordinate 21,561,996 of OX327002.1, forward strand.
GGTATGATGTGGAGTTATACTACATGGAGTGTGTACGGTGAAGTAGTAGACTACAGTTCAGGACCACACTTTAGCTCAGGTACAGTTACCAGATTTCCTCATCCAGCGGTACTCGCACCTCTTCTTGGAACCCCGCTATGGATTTGGTGCATGATGCTTTTCCGGCATTCAGTCATGTTACACACCAACACAAAGAGGGAGGTTATGATTATCCTCATTATGACACAGTTCCTCCAGCCTTTCTGGACACTAATACTACTAAGATGGATAAATACAACAACATGCTACTTCAAGCCCAGACCCTAGTGTACGATGGATGTGAATTGAATGTCTTACAATACATAATGACTCAAATGGAGTACAAAGTGAAGCGCAAAATCTCGTATGCTTGTTTTAACGATATCCAGCAATATATAAGTGATTTGCTTCCTCAGGGTTACAGGCTTCTCGATTCTCATTATAAGGTAAAAAAGATCTTGAGCAGCCTCATGCAGAAACGATTATGTTTTGTTTTAGAAGGAGAATGCACGTTTAGACTACTGTTCTGTATGCAACAAGTCCATGTGGTTTAAGTCTAATACAAGGAGTTCGAAGAAGGTTGGTGTGAAGGTGCTTCGCTATTTTTCGATAATTCTCAGATTACAGCGTTTATACATGTATCTAAATATAGTACATGCGATGAGATGGTACACGGAATAGAGACTAAATGCTCATGTACTCAGAAGTCTGGCAGATGGAGAGGCTTTTAATCATTTCGACAGGGAATTTTAAGTCTTTGCAGCAGAAGTTCGAAATGTTAGAATCAGACTTTCTTCAGATGGATTTAATACAGACTTTCTACAGATGGTTCGATCCTTGGGGTAATAATAGCGCTGTCGTTAGCACTTGGTCAGTTATTTTCATGTCGTATAACCTACCTCTATGGATGTGTATGAACAAGGAATTTAATTTGTTTACTCTGCTAATTCCAGGTCATAAATCTCCTGGAAAGTGTTTAGATGTGTACCTCAGACCATTGATTGATGAGCTGAAACTGTTGTGGGAAAATAGAGTTCCAACTTATGACAAATTGAATGACATAATGTTCATGATGAGAGCAGCTATAATGTAGACCATCAACAGTTTTCCTGCGTATGAGATGTTGACATCTTGCAAAACCAAAGGACATAATGATTGTCCAGTCTGCTTGGATGATGTCAACTCTAGTTGGCACACAGGGAATGTGTGTTACATGGGTTACCATAGATGGCTTCCTTATGAAAACCCGTGGTGATAAGAAAATGATCATTTCGATAAGATAGTAGAGGATAATCTGCAAACCCATACAGTGGTATGGCAAGGAAATTTTTGAGAGGTTAAACAACTTTTATTTCGGTGTGTTGACCAATGACGACGATGTGAAGAAACACAATCTGCACCCTCCACACCATCATAACTATTGGCATCACATGAGTATTTTCTTTGAACTGCCTTACTGGTCGAAGTTGAAGCTCGGAATAACCTAGATATCATGCACATAGAAAAGAATGTGTGCGACAACGTGGTAGAAATAATTCTCGGTATTAAGTTCAAGACTAAGGATACTCTCAAAGCGTGAAAAAATCTTGAAATTATGAATTTGTGTCGTGCCTTGTGGTTAAAAAGGATAGTAATGGTGTGTACAACAAGATGCCTGATGCACCTTACACAGTGAAGCCTACACTAAGGGTTATTGTATTCAACTAGTTTGAAAGGTTTCAGTATCTGTCTAATTATGCAACGAATAATTATCATTTAAAAGCCTTCACCGTTTCTCCTAAGTTCTTCTGCAATCATAAGGATTTATTATCGATGTGTCAATGTTCAGGAACACAAGAGTCTAAAGACTCATGACTGTCATGTCATGTTACAATGTCTGATCCCAATGGTAATTCGACCTTATTTGCCTAAAGACATCATCGAACCAATAGTTGCATTGTGCAGATGGTGGCAGAGGTTATGCACCAAAGAGTTGAAGAAGTCGGATGTTCACGAACTACAACACGAAATTGTTCACATCCTTTGCAAATTAGAGAGGATTTTCACCCTGCTTTTTTTGACATCATGATTCACCTCAATGTCCACCTTCCTGAACAAGTGCTGCTTTTTAGTCAGGTCCACTACACTTGGATGTATCCTTAAGAAAGATATAATTTTTACATGTAACTAAATTTGTTAAACACGGTTTTCATCATTTATATATCTTGTTCTTACAGTAATGTAAATTAAATTTTACCCCATTGTTGTAGACAACTCATGTATGGATTCGTAAAAAATAAATCTCCCCCGAATGGCTCTTTAGCTAAGCATACCTAATGAATGAGTGTGTAACATACTGCAGCATCTACCTCATAGATCTAGTCCATTCTGCCTCAAATACATATGTTAGCCACAATCTTTCTTTCGTAACTCATGTTGTACGACTGTTTAAAGGAGTACTAAAGGAAAAATTAACTCAGGAAAAAGTAAATGAAGCACATTGGGTAGTATTGCGTGACTGCGACGAGGTCAAGGAGTTCATGAAAATGTTCCGGGCAAAAATTCAGGCAAACAAACCGGACATGAGTGAACTCTGGGTTGAAAGACAAGTGAAGAAGAGATTCGCTGATTATTTCCCCAAATGGGTATATTAAAACCTCAGTCTGTAGTTTTTGTGCTTACTTTATTTGACGTTGAGAAATTCGAATGTTGATTTTTTGGTGTTTGTGTATTCGTAGTGTTTTTCTTTAATTTCAGCATGCATGTAGATTTATGATTTCCTTTAGCTTTAAGGGAATCTATTTAAATTTTTTTGTAGGAATTTACTAAATACACATTAATATATCTTGTTCACAATTTTGCATATGGATGATCTATATAAATTTTCTTACCATGAGGGGTGGTGGTCATGGGAAAATCAGATGTTGGCCCATAAGTCGGTCCAACACTATATTTACTCCGGATATTTTGTTAATGGTGTAAAGTTTCATTCACTCTATCGAGATGAAGGAAGAAGAACAAAAAACAGTAGGATCGCGGTAGGAGAAGGTGATGATGTATATTACGGGACTGTTTTTAATGTCTTTCAGCAACTATATGGTAATGAGTAAGAAGTTTTTCTATTCAAGTGTAAATGGTTCAAGTGTACAAAAGAACATCTCGACCTTTTATCAATCGATGCAAACTCAAGTTGGTATGAAGATGAGCCATTCTCTCTTGCCACCTTGGTCAGGCAGGTGCTCTATCTGAATGATCCGAAAGCAAGTGCAGGTTGGAAAGTAATTAACCACATGTCTCACTAAGAAATATGGAGTGCCACAACACTTGAAGGGACGTCAGCATTAAACACTCAAGGGAATAATGTCGATGCATATTAAGAGACTAATACTTGTCATTCCTGACACAAGACAAATGATTCGATTTTCCAAAATCTTACCCATACCTGATGCCAACACAGATCTTACTGAAAAGGAGATCATTAACCTAGACAATATTAATGCCTATGAAGAGGAGCTGGAGGATGAAGATTTCGTCATATATGATGAGGATGATGATGGAGATTATGATTCTGAGGATCAAAAACTTGTTCAAAGTGAGGAGAAAGATGTTGATGAAGATTATAATGATCAAAGTGATTGATATATGTGTAAATTAATAAGATCGAAAATGAACATAATTATTTAATTTGTACGTGTACGATTTTGATGGATTGATCGATAGAGATCATATCGAATCGAATTTTGTTTAATTTAGAGTATTTGAATACTTGTTCTATCTTACAAGTATTATTTTGTGTCAAATGAAAGGAGGATGCTTTTCTGTTAGAGAACGCAAATTAGACAATCAAAGAAACAAAGAAGATTTGTCATCTAAGGCATACTTAGATGATGAAACAATTAAAGGTTCGTCGTCCAAGTAAGACCTAAATGAAGAAATATGTCAAATTTCGTTGGCCAAGTAATACTTAGACCATGAAACTGGTCCAATCATCGCCTAAGTTATAACTAAACCCTAACCCTATACCCTAAACCCTAACCCTTAAAAACTTACATGACGAAACTGGTATAATTCGTCATTTAAAATGAATTTCATTTCCTCCATCAAAGAGCATGACCATTTAAAACATCTTAAAATGAATATTTTTTACGTCAAGGGCATAGAATACACAATTCTTTATTTTTGATTGTCGACTGTTAAAAAGTCGGAGTTACAAAGATTTGTATATCAACTTTTCCGTTTCATTGCCATTTCGGTTTTATGATTGACTACGCCGATCAAACCCTTAATGAACATCATATTTACTGAAAATGCTTTCACTTACATATTATGTTATGATGAATATATCCAATGGTTATTTTATGCAAATTTAATTTCTTTAATATTGATATTGAGTGAATATCTATATACGAACATTTAAGTTATACAACATTAGTAGACATATACCAACTTTTTAGTCTTAAATCAATTTTTTTATGTCAAATTTCAATTAATCTCTATCTACTTGATAAATTAAATTTTTATGACAAGAGCAACACCCGTAACTTTAGAAACTGGTTTACGAATTATTTTTTATGATCGATTTAGTCTTTTAACTATTTTCACTAATCACTCAATTGAATCGATTGATTCCTAAACTAATCCGAATTGGGTTAAGTTTTTGTCTATAATATTATATAAATTTAATGGTTACATCTGGCGGTTAATTTTTGATGATTTATAACCAACTACCAAAAATTAATTTTTCATATATTTATAAAAAAAATATAAATATGCACTTTGACGACAACAATGTACAAGTTTATTCGCCTAAGTACCACTTAGGCTACGAACACCAATTGTTTCGTCGCCTAAGGGGAACACTTAGACGACAAATATTATCTTTTCGTCATCTAACCCGAAAAATGGAAGCGGGTTATTTTTTCCGCCAATATTTTTGAAATTTTTTATAAAACAACTTAGATGACGAAACAACTATTGTTTGTCGTCTAAGTGTACTTAGACGCTGAAACTTTAATTTTTGTCGCCTAAATTAGTATATCAGATCTACTTAATCGATCTCCTTCCCAAAATTTCTATGACTGTGTTTGGATGGAGGAGTTTTGAATTTCGTAGTGAATCTTAAATGATAGAATTACAATTCTAGTGTTTAGATCTTCAGTAAATTAGTTTTTCGGTGTTTGGATAGTCACATGACTTTTTAAAATGATGTTATTGAGATATGATAATGTAGTGATAAATAATAGAATTTAGAAATGACACCTATATAGGTAGAATTTAGAAATGACACCTATATAGGTAGAATTTAAAGCCAGAATTTCGAGTCTTCAAATTCCCTTTTATTTTTTCACAGAATTTCTTAATTTCTCAGTAGCTGTTTGCCAAACGAAGAACTTTGTTTTTAGAATTTGACAAATTTTGATTTTAAATGAAATCCTATGTTTTTTTCCGTCATCCAAAAATAGCCTAAATTTCTAAATCGATCCCCAAAATCCTTTTTCCAAAAAATCGCCACCATGCTCTCTCCTCCACTATGATGAGTACATTGGGAGTGAGCCATCGAATCCCTAATGTGCAACTCGCTTCTTCCTCCACTACCGTCGCAAGTTGCCTACACTCAGGATCGATTTGGTGAAGAGAGGAACAAATTTTTGGGCAGGGAACAAAATTTCGTTGAAAAATGTCTTGTGTGTTTTAGAGTTCAATTCACACTTCAACCAGCTCAATTCATACCTATTTTGTTTTTCGTCTTCCTTATTTGCCTGGATATCTGCTCACCTCATCCATCAACACACCGACTCTTCCGTGTTGCCGTCTTGATCAGCGCATCGCTCTCAGGCAAGGTCGCTAACTGTTTTTGTTTTTTTTATGTTGGTGTAATTGTGTTTTGTGTTATAGTGCAGATTTGTGATTTTTTTAACTGATATTTGGATTCCTAATTTGTTTAAAAATATTTGCATTCTCTTTTTATTTTAGGGAAAATTATTTTAAAACCCAAAAATAGATTTGGTTTTCAAAAAAACTCAATTTATTACACCAGGGTAAAAAAGGCTCAACTTATGACCCCTATTTTTCCGAAAAGGCTCAGCCAACATCATTTTCTCCCTAAAAAATCCAAAATGTTATAAAACCAATTTTTCATCTGACGATTTTGCCATTCCTTTCCTAATTTGAATTCTTGCCGCTAATCTCGTCTTTAAGTGAGAGCAGCTCTCTCTTCCGTCTTCAAATTTTTTTCCAGGAAAAAGAGACACTTTCTCTGTCTCTGTCTCTCTGTCTCTGTCTCTCTCTCTCTCTCTCTCTCAGCCCTCCTCTCCTCCGCCACCTGTAACCTCCGGTCCTATCTCTCTCACCAACTTCTCGTCTCCATCGCCTTTGTCGCCACTGCCAGTCACAAATCTGCACCGAGGTTTCTCATTCCAACCTTCCACCGAGGCAATCTCGGCACCCTGTAAAGTATATTACAAAACTGTGAATTGGTATGGATGTTAGATTATGCGAGACTGTGAATTGATTATGTATATTGTGCTAGTGTGAATAAGGATGAAATATGAGAATAATAGTTGGGTGCTATATGTGAATTGATTTTGCTACATGTGAATTGAGTTTGTTGAATAATATGTATTTTGCTACTGCGTTTAGTAATTGATTGTGATAATTGGTAGGATGAAATTGTGTATGTGAATAATGATGTAATTGTACGGAAAATTATGATGAAGATTATGTTGATTCCTATTGTGATTTCGTTTGTCGAATAGGTCCTTAAGATGCATGGCGGGAAGAAGAGGCTTACCGAAGAGGAGCGGATGGCCGCATTGGAATTGTCATTCCAAGAGTTGGGTTAGGGGGCTCAACATCCAGAGGAGACCATTACGGCTCCCATGCCTCCTCGAAGGTCATCAACAGTTCTTGTTGTACCTAATGACCAGTCACTAGTAGACGACGAGCATGTGAACTCGTCTTTCGATGCCGAAGCATCCATACAAGATCCTCAGTCTTCTGCCAATTCTTGTTGCTTTAGTGTCCGACACAAAGCAACCAGTATGGACCCCTTAGCCCCGGCCCCTAAACGTACTCGGAGAATTGCTAATGGAAGAAAAGTCGAGGAGATTATCAATTGGCTAGGGAAACGGATCGACGTGACGTATGATAATTTCACCAAAGACCTTCTGTATAAGGAGCTTTCTAGTTTGACCTCGACTCAGATTGGGAATATCGTACGGAGCAAGATACATATGATAGTCCATACTTGGGATCAGCTGGAGGAGGTTGAGAGGCTCAGAGTTGTTCGCGAACTCTTGGTAATATGTGTTATTCAATTTTATTTATTTTATAAATAATTATAAAGAAGAAGGTTTAGGAATAATTTAATCTTATTTTTTTTCTTAGGTACACTTTGCCTTGAAGCAAACTACGGAGATGTTAGAAGCCGTAGAGAAGTCGCTAGTGGATGTTGACAGAAGATGGAAACACCAGCTATGCAAGCACTACAAGAAATACGGTGAAGCCCCAGAGAAATTCCATGAGGAAAGGAAACCCGAGTGAGATTGGTTGGTCAGCCACTTTGAGTCCGACAAGATTGTGGTTCATCTTTATTTTCTTTTGGATTGTTAATCATATACTACTTTTATAAGTTATCTTAGTAGTTAATTTCCCTGGTTATGAAACAGACAAGGTCAAAGGCGAACACAACCAATCGTGCGATGAAGAATTGCTACCAAACTTCGGGCTCCACGAAGATGTTGTACCTTTCAAAGGATCACATAGATAAGGGTTTGAAGCACCCGCATCTTGATGCCTCTATGGATGGTTACAATAGGCCCTGGCAAGAAGAAGATATCGAGACTCAACACGCTATAAGTAACACTTATTCTAAAATTGAATGAGCTGAATATTATTGTTAGTTTGAAGTAATTGAATTATGATCAGGATAGTTTATTAGGTTCTACTCTTAAATTTTGGTATAGTTGGCTATGTTAAACATGATTATAAAGTTGGGAAATCCGGATGGAAATGGGTGCCCACGGTATGTTATTTTGGAAATAGGTTATTGAAGTGTTTTCATTCGTACAGGTTTTTGGTTTCTTACATTTTTAGGGGATTTTTTTTTTAGAAATCGTCGTTCATATATTTTTCACGATATCCTTTCAAGTAAGAGTGAAACAAATGGCCGTCGAGGAACTGGCACGCATCCAATCGGTGAACCCAGGGATGGTGCTTTAAAAGTTGCCTCATCTGCCTTTGGAGACTAAGATCGTTATTGCAGATACAATTTTCTACCACCGACTTGGGAAGGAGATTCATGGCCTTGGACTAGATGTCCATCAAGACTTGAGTCAGGTTTCAATGACTAGGCAATCGAGTATGGTAGCTACTGAGGAACGGGGTTGAGCGGTTGAGGAGCAGGCTCCAACGATAACTTCTCGGACTGATGCGTTACAAGCTCAGCTAGATAAGTTACTCAACTTCCTCCAAGTTTTGGCTTCTGTTTGTCAGCCGAGTGTCCTACATTAGGATTCTAGACTGGATGATGACGATCCGAACACTGGGGGAATAAGTGGGGCCTAAAACTCCCAGCAATGTCAATATTTTGGTTTAGTTTAATTTCTACATATATAGTGTATATTTCGATCGGCACAACTTTTTAATTAATATATAAAATTTGGGTGGAATTAGTATTTTTTTTCTTAATTTAATATTTATTTTGATTAAATTTATATTTATGAAAATAATTTAATAAAACACACAAGGTTTGGACACTAAGACGATGAAATCTGAGGTTAATAATACATTCAGGCGACGACGGACATATTCATCATCTAGGTTTGGACACTAGGACGACAAAAGATAAGTCTTTCGTCGTCTAAGCAGTATATCTTAGACAACAAAACCTTTAACACTAAGAAGACGAAAAATTTTCATTTTCTAGGTGTAACTCTAAGACGACAACAAATTTTCATAGTCCAGGCGTAACTCAAAGACGACTAAACTATTTTGTCGTCCCAGATAAATAATATGACGAAAATTTTGGCGCCTATTTCAGTAAATTTTCGTCGTTTAGGACTTTAAATGACGAATATGGTTTTGTCGCCTAAAATATCACTTAGACAATGAAAATTTTTGGTTTCGTTGCCCAAGTACTTGGGAGACGACACATAGGTGACGAAACTTAAGCAACGAAACTTTCGTCGCCGAATTACTTAGGCGACGGAAAATCCTTCAAAGGTGAAAGGACCCAACCCCGATTTAGCTCCCTAAACCGGAATCGAACCCCTTCGAAAACACAAACCAACAAAAACTTTTCGAAATTTGGGCAGAGTTTCGCTACTAACGTAGAATTGCCATTACCTGCACGCGGAAAATACACTTCATCCTATGCCACAAAATCAAACCGTGGGCACCAATCCCATCCGGATTTCTCAATATATCAACAGTAAAGTAAAGTAGTAAATATATATGCACTTTACTGAAATCCAGTGTAAAATCGTATAACGTATTCAACAGGAAGCTCAGAGCGACATCTAATACATAATCGTATACGCATACCACAGTAGGTAGAACAATAAACCTACTGGATGAAACAAAGTAGCTCGAGCACTATGCCTCCGACCACGACGTGCGACACCAGAGCCTGAACTGCAAACTGGGCACGGAAACCGAAAAGCCCAGGTGAAAGACAATAAACACGTTAGAGTGAGTGGACGAAAATAAATGTCTTTCACCAGTTGATATATATGTATAAAATAACGTATGCGAGTCCAGGTAAATAAAAACAACATAGTACACGAGGTAAAACTCATACTCCTCCAGTGTACTGAGCATGCAAGTAAAATCCCACGGGGTCACTCATGGACTCCTCCGTGCTAGTACAGTCAGAATCACGGGATCCCAGACCCACACGTGATTCTAGCCAGAAATGGCCTCGGATCCGGGGATACGCCCCTCACCGGTCTGGTTGGGGAAACGCCCCTCCAGGCGGCCCTCCGTCGGGGATCAGCCGACGAGGCAAGGTGTATCGATACAACAACGTAACTGAGACTGTACTCTGTGTAAACCAAATCATAAACAGTTCGATGCAAATGCATGAAATAACGTATAAGTGTATGTATATTCGTATACGTATATCCGTATAAGTGTAGTCGTATAATCGTAAACACATGCTCATATTAAATATAATCTCGTATGAAATCTCATGCCCGTAAATCATCATCATGCTGCATGCTCAAGTTCATAAAATCATATAAAAGACTCGCAAACAATCCGTGAAAAGAAATGTCCACTCACAGACTGGCGTAACGCGTATCGCGTTAACCCGTGATCCGGCGGAAAGTCCATCGCCAAACAAACGATCACGAACCCCTGAATAATCACAACGTCCAATATTCAAAGTCATAATCCGACAATTCGAATCAAACCACGAGAAACCACAGTTCTCGGAAATACACAATTCGAATACGACGAATCGTCGAAAATCCATATATACCACCTCAATACCTCGTTTTACGTTCAGACGCACAACTCGAAAAACGAACCTCCCCACTGCGATCGGAGCGCGATTTCGAGTCAAATGACATGCGACTTGTCGAAAGTCAAAAAGTCAACTCTGACCGTTGACCGCCGCCGTTGACCGCCGTCCACGGCGGCGCCACTGTTGACCGGAAGATTTCTTGGCGGAGCTACCTTTGTTCCACTCAAAATCACCCACTGAGCAACTTCCATAACTGCACCGAAGTCCAATTCTCACTCTAACATGGTCAATTTCATGAAAAACCGAATGAACACACAAATTTCAAATCCAAAATTCTCCTTCCACAAACAAAATTAGAACTCCAAACTTACATGGTAGCTTGCTAGTGATGAGAGCTACAAAGCCCACTCAAAGTTGTAGCTCAATTCGGTCCGAATCACCAAACCCGAATCACCAAGTTTTCCTCCATTTTCAATCGGAAAGTTCTTCCTCCACCGTCCACCCCGCCGTGAACGGTGGCCGGCACGGAGACAAGGGCGCCATGGCGAGCTGAACGAGCCACGGGTCGAGCCCGGAGGTGGCCGAACGGCCAAACACCACCAAGGACCGCCATGAACATCGCACTACCCTTTTCTCCACCGAGTTGACTCAGTCAACTACAATTAAACCCAATTGTTGACTTCCAAAAATAGAAGGTTTACTATTTATAGCCTTTCCCAAAGAGGAAACTTCGTAATTATCCATTTCGACGAACTTCAAACACGCGTAATTTCCTCGTCGTAATTCCGATTCCGATAATTCTCGCGGCCACGAATTCGATTCGACATAATCTTACATAATCACCTGAAGTCAAACACATCGACCAAACGGACAAAAAGTCAACCCTTTGAACCAACACACAATTAAATCAACCAAACATCAATCGGCAAAATTCACAACTAATTCCTCGTAACTCCAAATCATTCTCTGGAAGTACCCACGAACTCGAAATTAAATTCTGAACAACTTCCGTGAAGAAACTGAAACCAAATTCTCGTCCGGTAATTTAGTCGTTAAGTAGCCCACCATTTAAATCTAAACTTCAAATATTCATAATTAATTCCTCGGTCGTCCAAATAACAATCCGGAACCGCCCACGAACTCGTAATCACACATACAACGACTCTCGAGAAGAGACCCAGTTCCAATTCTCGGCCAATAATTAAGTCGTTAACAAACTCGGCGATTCCAATAACCGTCGTACAACTGCGACTACGCAGTAACTCATCGATCAAGCTGATCATACTGCTAATTCAGATCCGGGTCGTCACAAATCCACTCCCCTTAGAAAAATTTCGACCTCGAAATTTCCAAGTCTGCCGACGAAAAGTAGGAGCACTGCCTCTGCATACTGCTCAACTCACCAACGGCAATCTCAACTGAACAACTCTGATCACAAATCTGAACTGGCTCCAAACAATAGCCAAGTGTTCCTGCATACAGAACGGATAAGGTACACATCACGCAATAACCTGAAACATAGTTCCGCCACGCGGAACACAACACACACACAAAAGCCAATACTATAGACGATGCCGAACCATACGGCATAACACAAACTCGCCTATGGCCACATATGGATCAAAACATCAAGGCAAATCACAACACGACCTGCTCATACCAACGAAACTCAAGCATCGAACTCAAACAATTATCAACCCATTTCCGCTAATCTGACAGTCTGTGGTAACACACTCCACAAAATCGGAAACAAACATCAACTCAAATTCAAAACAAACTCACTCCAACACAATGGAGTACAACAACATACCTCAAATTAACATCAAACAACCTCAAAATCATAGTAGTCAACAAACCGGTACTGTAATACCGAGGTCCACAACATGCCCTCCAAGGCCTGAATAGTCCTCAAAGATCGCTCGTCAATCCGAGGACAAGAACTGGTACTAGCTCGTAATCTGGTCCCCAATGCTCGCTGTAAAGCTCGCCAACACTTGTCGTATACCTCGACCAGCAATCTGGGACACAGGTACACCACGTAGATGGACAACCTCCGTCAAACCCAACTATGCCAGCCTGCCACTGAAATCATCACCGAAAGTACAAAGAAATGTACCAAGTTCACCAAACGGTTACAAAGGCCTGACAACTGGTACCACAAACCAAAGTGTACACATACACACGCAATCACAGCAACAACCGCCACGTCTAACCGGAAATCTCAAATGGCTGACACTTCTCGGCAAATCTTTGCCTCCAAGCCATCACCAGTCGATGAATGTGACATCTGCACACACATACTGCTACACTGCTCTTCATGTTGCGTCACGAGTAGTAAACTCGAAGTATCTGACACTTCTCTGCATCACTAGCGCCAAACACACGCAAAACAATGAGCTTCAACATCATCATACACAAACTCAGTCTCCATAGCGCATAACCCGGCTAACACGGAAACTCGAGCCATACTCACATGAAATACTGAAGCTCTCGATTCTCAACTGAATGCATCAGCAACAACATCCCAGACGGATGGTAAAAGTACAACCACAAGCCTTCCTCGAACAAGTTCAAAGGTGCAGCCATAGTCGTTAGTCGACCCCATCCATCTACACTGTCTCGAGCCCAAATCTGGCCGAAAATACAAGTGGATGAAACTCAAATGATCAGTGTACGTCCAACATCGCGCTACACGCCGTAGCTGTAGTGTCTCGGACTCTCCGATGTTAACACAAGGACAGCTACACCAAAATCATACATAGGATACGTAGCTATACAAAGTCCCACTGCCTGGAACCACGAGCCACCACTTTGCTACACAGCATCAAAACACAATCAAACCCAAACCTCGATGCATCGCCATAACCCATGAACTCGTCATGATCGTCAGGTAAGGTCAAAACCGCAGTAACGGTCACCAACCTGCAGGAGTAAACAACTCTCCTCGCATGCATCGAACCACTCGAACTTGGCGCCTTTTTCGTCAGTCCGGGAAGTAGAGTGACAATCCGGGAAAATCCTGCACAAGCCGTCAGTAATAGCCTGCCAAACCCAAGAGAAACACCGGATCTCTGGTACAATGGTAGGTCAACCCCAAATCAATACGGCTTCTAACTGATCAGGATCCATACCGATTCCTTCAGCTAACATCACGTAGCTCAAAATCTTCACGCTAATTGATCAAAACTCACACTGGCTGAACTTCACAACACCTGGTCATCTCGTAAAGTCCGCAAAACCGCTCACAATCGCTTCAGGTGCTGGCCCACACTCCTGAAGTACATCAGGACGATGCCAACATACAAGACCACAAACTCGTCCAGAAACCGTCTGAACACCTGGTCCATCAAGTCCGCACGCTCTACGGGGCATCGGTCAACCAATGAAGTGACCAAGAACTCCAGATGCTCGCTCCGAGATCCGAAAGCTGTCCAAACCACATCTGACTCATCGGTCCTCAACTGATAATCTCCAATCCCGAAATCAATCCTCAACAAGACTGTAGCTCTCACGAGCTGATCAAACCAATCGTCAGTCCGAAACGGAGGATACTCGCTCTCCTCTGAAGCAAATCGAGCTTCGGTAGTCAATGCACCATCTCGTCGAACCACCCAACGTCCGTACACACAATGCAAAAGCACACCACGCAAATACGCGGGGTCGTCTAAAATCTCCTGAAACCTCCTCCAGCAATTCCTGGAGTCGAAATAATAGCTCCATCAGCTCCGCTGGCTCCGAACGACAAAACATCGGTAAAATAAGTCCAGCGCCTGGTACAAGCTCAATGGTGTAGTCAGTCTCCCAAACTGGGGGAACACCTGGTATCTCCTCCAGAATACACCTGGAAACTCGAAAACCACCCCAATGTCACCAATGTCAGGCACAACAACCGTAGTATCCACAACATGGGCTAGGCAACAACACAACTCGTCTCTACTATCCGCTCGACCATCACCACGAAACAGCATCTCGGGGAAATCTGGTCGTCGAAACACAACCTCCTCCTTGAGGCACTCAAACACAACCAAATGCGTCGTCAATAAGTCCATACTCACAAACATACTAAAACCACAATGTCCAGCTATAACAAATCCGCGGCTAAGCCATATCCTCCAACAAGGATCTCGCGACCTCCGAATGGATGCAACACTCTCCAAGACCTCGGAAGTGGAGATACAGGTACAATCGCCGTGGACATCAAGCAATAGTAACCTCGAAGAAAAGTCTGTCCACAAACAAGGTCATGGCCCGAACTCCAACATGCCCAACTAGCCGCCCACATCAATTGCGACTTACTGAATGGCTCGTCAAAAGGATACATTGGTCAGCCTACAGGAACAACATGAGGATCTCCTCGTAAACTCTGAGCTACCGAACCACTAACACAGCTGGCTGAGGGCGCTCCCTCGCAACGTGACCCTCCTGGCCACGGAAACAGCAACTGAAAGTGCTCCACGAACACAAGTCACCTCAACACCTGCTGCGTGAAAGGATCACCAACGATCGCCCAAACTCATGCCACAGGAGCAAGTACGCTACTCTGTGATCTCCGCCATCGTCAAACGGATCAGCAGAGGATCCTCAACATATCGAAGAGACCACAACCTGATGAGGTCACTGATCCCAAGGTGTCGGAACTCAACCTCATCACAACATCTTTACTGAATCCACTTTCCTCAAACCGTCACATCAAAAACCGTGTACATCTTTTCTTCACAATAGCCTCGCCACTGAGTGCAGCACACTATGCTCATCATGGATGTCTCGAGGCACAACAATCAAACTCTCTCTGATGCTCAGGTTCAAACTCATCTCGAACCTCGTACTCTGCTTCCTCTGAAGCCACATAACTCACGCACATAGGGACAACATGTGAACAATGCATCTCTGCCTCAGGTGGATAAACACTCCACATTCAATTGCTGGATAGCCTGACTAAACCATTACCGTATACACAACACACTGAATGTAGGCCATGGAGTCGCAACTGGAACTCACACAATAACAGCCCACCAAATACAATGATCTGACTCAGGCAAACATCACTGCCACAAATCTCTGCTCTGAGGCAACGTATAGACGCTCATATACACATCCCCAGGCAAACCGTGCCACACAATTCTCTGAACTCTGAATACTCATCTGAATCCACTGTTCACTGGCAAATCACGCGTCGTATGATCCTCAACAGGATCCACAACCGAAACGACACGGAAAGCACGTCAGGAGGCATCCTAATGAATACAATATCGTTCACAACAAGTGGAACGTAATCATGGAACTTCAAATATTTGAAAGTATACAACATCCGGAATTTGATGATTATCCGCCGGCCGGTCGGGTCACCATTCCAGACATGCTGTACATTCTCAAATATCCTTAGTAAACACGACTACAGAAGTCTACAGAACCTATAACCTATGCTCTGATACCAAGCTGAAAGGACCCAACCCCGATTTAGCTCCCTAAACCGGAATCGAACCCCTTCGAAAACACAAACCAACAAAAACTTTTCGAAATTTGGGCAGAGTTTCGCTACTAACGTAGAATGGCCATTACCTGCACGCGGAAAATACACTTCATCCTATGCCACAAAAATCAAACCGTGGGCACCAATCCCATCCGGATTTCTCAATATATCAACAGTAAAGTAAAGTAGTAAATATATATGCACTTTACTGAAATCCAGTGTAAAATCGTATAACGTATTCAACAGGAAGCTCAGAGCGACATCTAATACATAATCGTATACGCATACCACAGTAGGTAGAACAATAAACCTACTGGATGAAACAAAGTAGCTCGAGCACTATGCCTCCGACCATGACGTGCGACACCAGAGCCTGAACTGCAAACTGGGCACGGAAACCGAAAAGCCCAGGTGAAATAAACACGTTAGAGTGAGTGGACGAAAATAAATGTCTTTCACCAGTTGATATATATGTATAAAATAACGTATGCGAGTCCAGGTAAATAAAAACAACATAGTACACGAGGTAAAACTCATACTCCTCCAGTGTACTGAGCATGCAAGTAAAATCCCACGGGGTCACTCATGGACTCCTCCGTGCTAGTACAGTCAGAATCACGGGATCCCAGACCCACACGTGATTCTAGCCAGAAATGGCCTCGGATCCGGGGATACGCCCCTCACCGGTCTGGTTGGGGAAACGCCCCTCCAGGCGGCCCTCCGTCGGGGATCAGCCGACGAGGCAAGGTGTATCGATACAACAACGTAACTGAGACTGTACTCTGTGTAAACCAAATCATAAACAGTTCGATGCAAATGCATGAAATAACGTATAAGTGTATGTATATTCGTATACGTATATCCGTATAAGTGTAGTCGTATAATCGTAAACACATGCTCATATTAAATATAATCTCGTATGAAATCTCATGCCCGTAAATCATCATCATGCTGCATGCTCAAGTTCATAAAATCATATAAAAGACTCGCAAACAATCCGTGAAAAGAAATGTCCACTCACAGACTGGCGTAACGCGTATCGCGTTAACCCGTGATCCGGCGGAAAGTCCATCGCCAAACAAACGATCACGAACCCCTGAATAATCACAACGTCCAATATTCAAAGTCATAATCCGACAATTCGAATCAAACCACGAGAAACCACAGTTCTCGGAAATACACAATTCGAATACGACGAATCGTCGAAAATCCATATATACCACCTCAATACCTCGTTTTACGTTCGGACGCTCAACTCGAAAAACGAACCTCCCCACTGCGATCGGAGCGCGATTTCGAGTCAAATGACATGCGACTTGTCGAAAGTCAAAAAGTCAACTCTGACCGTTGACCGCCGCCGTTGACCGCCGTCCACGGCGGCGCCACTGTTGACCGGAAGATTTCTTGGCGGAGCTACCTTTGTTCCACTCAAAATCACCCACTGAGCAACTTCCATAACTGCACCGAAGTCCAATTTTCACTCTAACATGGTCAATTTCATGAAAAACCGAATGAACACACAAATTTCAAATCCAAAATTCTCCTTCCACAAACAAAATTAGAACTCCAAACTTACATGGTAGCTTGCTAGTGATGAGAGCTACAAAGCCCACTCAAAGTTGTAGCTCAATTCGGTTCGAATCACCAAACCCGAATCACCAAGTTTTCCTCCATTTTCAATCGGAAAGTTCTTCCTCCACCGTCCACCCCGCCGTGAACGGTGGCCGGCACGGAGACAAGGGCGCCATGGCGAGCTGAACGAGCCACGGGTCGAGCCCGGAGGTGGCCGAACGGCCAAACACCACCAAGGACCGCCATGAACATCGCACCACCCTTTTCTCCACCGAGTTGACTCAGTCAACTCGGTCAACTACAATTAAACCCAATTGTTGACTTCCAAAAATAGAAGGTTTACTATTTATAGCCTTTCCCAAAGAGGAAACTTCGTAATTATCCATTTCGACGAACTTCAAACACGCGTAATTTCCTCGTCGTAATTCCGATTCCGATAATTCTCGCGGCCACGAATTCGATTCGACATAATCTTACATAATCACCTGAAGTCAAACACGTCGACCAAACGGACAAAAAGTCAACCCTTTGAACCAACACACAATTAAATCAACCAAACAACAATCGGCAAAATTCACAACTAATTCCTCGTAACTCCAAATCATGCTCAGGAAGTTCCCACGAACTCGAAATTAAATTCTGAACAACTTCCGTGAAGAAACTGAAACCAAATTCTCGTCTGGTAATTTAGTCGTTAAGTAGCCCACCATTTAAATCTAAACTTCAAATATTCATAATTAATTCCTCGGTCGTCCAAATAACAATCCGGAACCGCCCACGAACTCGTAATCACACATACAACGACTCTCGAGAAGAGACCCAGTTCCAATTCTCGGCCAATAATTAAGTCGTTAACAAACTCGGCGATTCCAATAACCGTCGTACAACTGCGACTACGCAGTAACTCATCGATCAAGCTGATCATACTGCTAATTCAGATCCGGGTCGTCACAAATCCACCCCCCTTAGAAAAATTTCGACCTCGAAATTTCCAAGTCTGCCGACGAAAAGTAGGAGCACTGCCTCTGCATACTGCTCAACTCACCAACGACAATCTCAACTGAACAACTCTGATCACAAATCTGAACTGGCTCCAAACAATAGCCAAGTGTTCCTGCATACGGAACGGATAAGGTACACATCACGCAATAACCTGAAACATAGTTCCGCCACGCGGAACACAACACACACACAAAAGCCAATACTATAGACGATGCCGAACCATACGGCATAACACAAACTCGCCTATGGCCACATATGGATCAAAACATCAAGGCAAATCACAACACGACCTGCTCATACCAACGAAACTCAAGCATCGAACTCAAACAATTATCAACCCATTTCCGCTAATCTGACAGTCTGTGGTAACACACTCCACAAAATCGGAAACAAACATCAACTCAAATTCAAAACAAACTCACTCCAACACAATGGAGTACAACAACATACCTCAAATTAACATCAAACAACCTCAAAATCATAGTAGTCAACAAACCGGTACTGTAATACCGAGGTCCACAACATGCCCTCCAAGGCCTGAATAGTCCTCAAAGATCGCTCGTCAATCCGAGGACAAGAACTGGTACTAGCTCGTAATCTGGTCCCCAATGCTCGCTGTAAAGCTCGCCAACACTTGTCGTATACCTCGACCAGCAATCTGGGACACAGGTACACCACGTAGATGGACAACCTCCGTCAAACCCAACTATGCCAGCCTGCCACTGAAATCATCACCGAAAGTACAAAGAAATGTACCAAGTTCACCAAACGGTCACAAAGGCCTGACAACTGGTACCACAAACCAAAGTGTACACATACACACGCAATCACAGCAACAACCGCCACGTCTAACCGGAAATCTCAAATGGCTGACACTTCTCGGCAAATCTTTGCCTCCAAACCATCACCAGTCGATGAATGTGACATCTGCACACACATACTGCTACACTGCTCTTCATGTTGCGTCACGAGTAGTAAACTCGAAGTATCTGACACTTCTCTGCATCACTAGCGCCAAACACACGCAAAACAATGAGCTTCAACATCATCATACACAAACTCAGTCTCCATAGCGCATAACCCGGCTAACACGGAAACTCGAGCCATACTCACATGAAATACTGAAGCTCTCGATTCTCAACTGAATGCATCAGCAACAACATCCCAGACGGATGGTAAAAGTACAACCACAAGCCTTCCTCGAACAAGTTCAAAGGTGCAGCCATAGTCGTTAGTCGACCCCATCCATCTACACTGTCTCGAGCCCAAATCTGGCCGAAAATACAAGTGGATGAAACTCAAATGATCAGTGTACGTCCAACATCGCGCTACACGCCGTAGCTGTAGTGTCTCGGACTCTCCGATGTTAACACAAGGACAGCTACACCAAAATCATACATAGGATACGTAGCTATACAAAGTCCCACTGCCTGGAACCACGAGCCACCACTTTGCTACACAGCATCAAAACACAATCAAACCCAAACCTCGATGCATCGCCATAACCCATGAACTCGTCATGATCGTCAGGTAAGGTCAAAACCGCAGTAACGGTCACCAACCTGCAGGAGTAAACAACTCTCCTCGCATGCATCGAACCACTCGAACTTGGCGCCTTTTTCGTCAGTCCGGGAAGTAGAGTGACAATCCGGGAAAATCCTGCACAAGCCGTCAGTAATAGCCTGCCAAACCCAAGAGAAACACCGGATCTCTGGTACAATGGTAGGTCAACCCCAAATCAATACGGCTTCTAACTGATCAGGATCCATACCGATTCCTTCAGCTAACATCACGTAGCTCAAAATCTTCACGCTAATTGATCAAAACTCACACTGGCTGAACTTCACAACACCTGGTCATCTCGTAAAGTCCGCAAAACCGCTCACAATCGCTTCAGGTGCTGGCCCACACTCCTGAAGTACATCAGGACGATGCCAACATACAAGACCACAAACTCGTCCAGAAACCGTCTGAACACCTGGTCCATCAAGTCCGCACGCTCTACGGGGCATCGGTCAACCAATGAAGTGACCAAGAACTCCAGATGCTCGCTCCGAGATCCGAAAGCTGTCCAAACCACATCTGACTCATCGGTCCTCAACTGATAATCTCCAATCCCGAAATCAATCCTCAACAAGACTGTAGCTCTCACGAGCTGATCAAACCAATCGTCAGTCCGAAACGGAGGATACTCGCTCTCCTCTGAAGCAAATCGAGCTTCGGTAGTCAATGCACCATCTCGTCGAACCACCCAACGTCCGTACACACAATGCAAAAGCACACCACGCAAATACGCGGGGTCGTCTAAAATCTCCTGAAACCTCCTCCAGCAATTCCTGGAGTCGAAATAATAGCTCCATCAGCTCCGCTGGCTCCGAACGACAAAACATCGGTAAAATAAGTCCAGCGCCTGGTACAAGCTCAATGGTGTAGTCAGTCTCCCAAACTGGGGGAACACCTGGTATCTCCTCCAGAATACACCTGGAAACTCGAAAACCACCCCAATGTCACCAATGTCAGGCACAACAACCGTAGTATCCACAACATGGGCTAGGCAACAACACAACTCGTCTCTACTATCCGCTCGACCATCACCACGAAACAGCATCTCGGGGAAATCTGGTCGTCGAAACACAACCTCCTCCTTGAGGCACTCAAACACAACCAAATGCGTCGTCAATAAGTCCATACTCACAAACATACTAAAACCACAATGTCCAGCTATAACAAATCCGCGGCTAAGCCATATCCTCCAACAAGGATCTCGCGACCTCCGAATGGATGCAACACTCTCCAAGACCTCGGAAGTGGAGATACAGGTACAATCGCCGTGGACATCAAGCAATAGTAACCTCGAAGAAAAGTCTGTCCACAAACAAGGTCATGGCCCGAACTCCAACATGCCCAACTAGCCGCCCACATCAATTGCGACTTACTGAATGGCTCGTCAAAAGGATACATTGGTCAGCCTACAGGAACAACATGAGGATCTCCTCGTAAACTCTGAGCTACCGAACCACTAACACAGCTGGCTGAGGGCGCTCCCTCGCAACGTGACCCTCCTGGCCACGGAAACAGCAACTGAAAGTGCTCCACGAACACAAGTCACCTCAACACCTGCTGCGTGAAAGGATCACCAACGATCGCCAAAACTCATGCCACAGGAGCAAGTACGCTACTCTGTGATCTCCGCCATCGTCAAACGGATCAGCAGAGGATCCTCAACATATCGAAGAGACCACAACCTGATGAGGTCACTGATCCCAAGGTGTCGGAACTCAACCTCATCACAACATCTTTACTGAATCCACTTTCCTCAAACCGTCACATCAAAAACCGTGTACATCTTTTCTTCACAATAGCCTCGCCACTGAGTGCAGCACACTATGCTCATCATGGATGTCTCGAGGCACAACAATCAAACTCTCTCTGATGCTCAGGTTCAAACTCATCTCGAACCTCGTACTCTGCTTCCTCTGAAGCCACATAACTCACGCACATAGGGACAACATGTGAACAATGCATCTCTGCCTCAGGTGGATAAACACTCCACATTCAATTGCTGGATAGCCTGACTAAACCATTACCGTATACACAACACACTGAATGTAGGCCATGGAGTCGCAACTGGAACTCACACAATAACAGCCCACCAAATACAATGATCTGACTCAGGCAAACATCACTGCCACAAATCTCTGCTCTGAGGCAACGTATAGACGCTCATATACACATCCCCAGGCAAACCGTGCCACACAATTCTCTGAACTCTGAATACTCATCTGAATCCACTGTTCACTGGCAAATCACGCGTCGTATGATCCTCAACAGGATCCACAACCGAAACGACACGGAAAGCACGTCAGGAGGCATCCTAATGAATACAATATCGTTCACAACAAGTGGAACGTAATCATGGAACTTCAAATATTTGAAAGTATACAACATCCGGAATTTGATGATTATCCGCCGGCCGGTCGGGTCACCATTCCAGACATGCTGTACATTCTCAAATATCCTTAGTAAACACGACTACAGAAGTCTACAGAACCTATAACCTATGCTCTGATACCAAGCTGAAAGGACCCAACCCCGATTTAGCTCCCTAAACCGGAATCGAACCCCTTCGAAAACACAAACCAACAAAAACTTTTCGAAATTTGGGCAGAGTTTCGCTACTAACGTAGAATGGCCATTACCTGCACGCGGAAAATACACTTCATCCTATGCCACAAAAATCAAACCGTGGGCACCAATCCCATCCGGATTTCTCAATATATCAACAGTAAAGTAAAGTAGTAAATATATATGCACTTTACTGAAATCCAGTGTAAAATCGTATAACGTATTCAACAGGAAGCTCAGAGCGACATCTAATACATAATCGTATACGCATACCACAGTAGGTAGAACAATAAACCTACTGGATGAAACAAAGTAGCTCGAGCACTATGCCTCCGACCATGACGTGCGACACCAGAGCCTGAACTGCAAACTGGGCACGGAAACCGAAAAGCCCAGGTGAAATAAACACGTTAGAGTGAGTGGACGAAAATAAATGTCTTTCACCAGTTGATATATATGTATAAAATAACGTATGCGAGTCCAGGTAAATAAAAACAACATAGTACACGAGGTAAAACTCATACTCCTCCAGTGTACTGAGCATGCAAGTAAAATCCCACGGGGTCACTCATGGACTCCTCCGTGCTAGTACAGTCAGAATCACGGGATCCCAGACCCACACGTGATTCTAGCCAGAAATGGCCTCGGATCCGGGGATACGCCCCTCACCGGTCTGGTTGGGGAAACGCCCCTCCAGGCGGCCCTCCGTCGGGGATCAGCCGACGAGGCAAGGTGTATCGATACAACAACGTAACTGAGACTGTACTCTGTGTAAACCAAATCATAAACAGTTCGATGCAAATGCATGAAATAACGTATAAGTGTATGTATATTCGTATACGTATATCCGTATAAGTGTAGTCGTATAATCGTAAACACATGCTCATATTAAATATAATCTCGTATGAAATCTCATGCCCGTAAATCATCATCATGCTGCATGCTCAAGTTCATAAAATCATATAAAAGACTCGCAAACAATCCGTGAAAAGAAATGTCCACTCACAGACTGGCGTAACGCGTATCGCGTTAACCCGTGATCCGGCGGAAAGTCCATCGCCAAACAAACGATCACGAACCCCTGAATAATCACAACGTCCAATATTCAAAGTCATAATCCGACAATTCGAATCAAACCACGAGAAACCACAGTTCTCGGAAATACACAATTCGAATACGACGAATCGTCGAAAATCCATATATACCACCTCAATACCTCGTTTTACGTTCGGACGCTCAACTCGAAAAACGAACCTCCCCACTGCGATCGGAGCGCGATTTCGAGTCAAATGACATGCGACTTGTCGAAAGTCAAAAAGTCAACTCTGACCGTTGACCGCCGCCGTTGACCGCCGTCCACGGCGGCGCCACTGTTGACCGGAAGATTTCTTGGCGGAGCTACCTTTGTTCCACTCAAAATCACCCACTGAGCAACTTCCATAACTGCACCGAAGTCCAATTCTCACTCTAACATGGTCAATTTCATGAAAAACCGAATGAACACACAAATTTCAAATCCAAAATTCTCCTTCCACAAACAAAATTAGAACTCCAAACTTACATGGTAGCTTGCTAGTGATGAGAGCTACAAAGCCCACTCAAAGTTGTAGCTCAATTCGGTCCGAATCACCAAACCCGAATCACCAAGTTTTCCTCCATTTTCAATCGGAAAGTTCTTCCTCCACCGTCCACCCCGCCGTGAACGGTGGCCGGCACGGAGACAAGGGCGCCATGGCGAGCTGAACGAGCCACGGGTCGAGCCCGGAGGTGGCCGAACGGCCAAACACCACCAAGGACCGCCATGAACATCGCACCACCCTTTTCTCCACCGAGTTGACTCAGTCAACTCGGTCAACTACAATTAAACCCAATTGTTGACTTCCAAAAATAGAAGGTTTACTATTTATAGCCTTTCCCAAAGAGGAAACTTCGTAATTATCCATTTCGACGAACTTCAAACACGCGTAATTTCCTCGTCGTAATTCCGATTCCGATAATTCTCGCGGCCACGAATTCGATTCGACATAATCTTACATAATCACCTAAAGTCAAACACATCGACCAAACGGACAAAAAGTCAACCCTTTGAACCAACACACAATTAAATCAACCAAACAACAATCGGCAAAATTCACAACTAATTCCTCGTAACTCCAAATCATGCTCCGGAAGTTCCCACGAACTCGAAATTAAATTCTGAACAACTTTCGTGAAGAAACTGAAACCAAATTCTCGTCCGGTAATTTAGTCGTTAAGTAGCCCACCATTTAAATCTAAACTTCAAATATTCATAATTAATTCCCCGGTCGTCCAAATAACAATCCGGAACCGCCCACGAACTCGTAATCACACATACAACGACTCTCGAGAAGAGACCCAGTTCCAATTCTCGGCCAATAATTAAGTCGTTAACAAACTCGGCGATTCCAATAACCGTCGTACAACTGCGACTACGCAGTAACTCATCGATCAAGCTGATCATACTGCTAATTCAGATCCGGGTCGTCACAAAGGCGACGAAATTTCTTAAGTGTGGTTTTCTGGTAGTGGATCCCTACCTCAGCAATACTCTACCACATTGAAGTTCTCAAGTGACACTTTGCCGAGCTGGTTAACCAGAGCTATTGGTAGGAGTATTTAACGAATGAGTACATAACAGAGCTCGAAGATTTGTTGAAGCCTCATGGTGGATCCAAGCATTCCAACAATGATGGGAACCTGACACCACCATCCAGGGGCTAAGAGAAGAAGTACCTAGTGATAAAATCTTCCATCGGAGCTCCGGAATACCATAAGAGAATGATTTGTCCTGGCATCAATTGTATAATGGCAGGGTGCATGAATTGGGGGTATTCTCCAGCCCTGAACTATTGAGGACGTGTCAAGAAAGCTCGAGTTATGCTAATGCTTGAGGGAAGACCACGAAGACCAAAAACAAAGGTGTCAATCATTCGATATAAAGACTATTGCCAATCCTTCACCAATGAATGATTATGCAATGTTGTACACCATTCAACTAGTATCAGAATCATCGAGGACTGAAAAATCCTCTGATCCATGACTAGAAAGCCCAAGAGTAACAAGCCAAGAAGAGAAATATGATGGGCCTTAAGGGGCATTAGCCCACGTAACAGGCAGCAGAAGGAGGCCAGAAACAAAGTGTAGAAGAAAATCCCATTTATCAGTGGATGGGCCCTCAAGGTCTCCACAAGAAGAAACTTTAGAGCTCACAGAAAGCTAAAGGAAAAAGAGTTGAAGACCCTGTATGCCCTTGTAAGCAACGGGAGTTCATTGGGAAGAATGTGCTTAGTACCTTCAATGTGGAAAACTCACGGCCTCAAGCTTTCCGTGAAAGCTGGGGCTAGTTTTTCGGAGAGATCTGGGTCAGATATAGAAACCTTGGGGCATTGTTTCTCTTAGCTCGAACATTGGTGGGGATAAGGTTACCACACTTACACACTTAACCATTAAAGGAGACCACGAGGAATCTACAAAATTATGGAGGGGACCACGAGGGTATACAGTGAAAATCCTGAAAGCTTGAGGAATTTTGTACATTCAGAATCTAAGAGGACGGTGGACCACGTCACTCTTAAACGATTATCGAAACAAGGACTGAAAACACAGGGGGTCATGTACAGATGGAATTCAAGCTTAGTTCATTGAGTATTCTCCAATACTTGAACAGTCTAGCATAATACTTGGGACAAAGAGTATCTAGCCAAATGTCACTTTTTTCGATGAAAAATTTAGAGATAATGTACCTCGGCAAGAGCTTGCTATAAAAGAATTTAGCTTTCCATACCAACATGTTCGAATGACAAGCTGGGGATTGAGCATCAACATATGGACCAGAGATTCTCGAGGAAAACTGAGTGATCGATTAGAAACCTCAAGGAATGCTAAGGGATCAATCAGAAACCTCGAGAAAAGTTTAGGGATCAATCAGAAACCTTGAAGGCCGCGAGTTTTCGTATGGAAAGCTTGATGGATCAAGCACAAAGAGTCGAGCAGGAACCTAAGGGCTACTACTATAGTCCTCTACAACTACTACAATGTTCTACACTAGAGCATGTTTAATTCAACTCATGCCATCGAACATGGCAAAGGTTAGTATTCACTTTGAATCTTGATTCATTATATGGATTATCGAATTAAACATAAAGACCATGTAGAGATTGATGGAGCATATGGGATAAGAACTATAGCAAGAGCGGGAGTATGATGGTTTATGTGAATTATGATCGTTTTCTTGAGGCGCAATGATCTTTTTCGGTTTATTCGTCAGCATGATTTATATGAATCCCCATGTGGTCAACCTTGACTATGAGAAGCGAAAAAAAATTCATACTCAGCACCAGTCCGGAAACCTCTAGGATTTTAGGAACCTTGAGGGTTTTTGAGAAAGTTTATTAGCCTTCCTAGAGAGCTCAAGGAAACCTAGGAAATCGAAAGAAAACTTTAGGGTTCTGTTGTATAGGTTACCGTGTCACTTGGAAAAGATAATGCTAACTTTCATCAGAACACCTTTCTCACACAGTCACACAGAGTCCTCGAGCATTCAACTAGATATTGTTGGGGGCAATTGTAGACGTTGCATTTGGCCATCCTTGAAAGATTAAAGTATTCCAAGTAAATTCATTGATGTGGGGTTCGTAGAAATGTAACCCCTAGAGATTTCCTCGAGATCATAGCATTCCCTCGAGGTTTCTGCACCAACAGGACATTGTATCCTTTAGGGAAAAGGAATCCATAGGACAAGCTCCGCAAATAATCTCTGGATTAAGCTCATCCCTCAAAATGGTGGTTATCAGAATTTATTCATTTGTATGATTATTCGATGGATCAATTATGTATGATCAAGTACGATTGACCTGTTTTTGTAAGAATATTTTGCATGTGTTCGATCCAATAACACCTCTCATCCATAGTGAAGAATGGGCATCTAAGTCCCATCGTATTCACATGGCGATGCCTCAGGAATAAACTAGCTACAATTTAATCCATAACCGAGGCATGCTAAGGCCACAGCTTAGAGGCGACCCTGGTAATTTTGAGAATAATCGGACGATTTGTTGAGAAAGATGTGCTCAGGAAAATATTGAATTTTACTATTCATAAAATGGATTGGAAAGGTTGAGGGAAAGAAATATACTGCCTGAAAGATCGAGGAGAATAGATAAAATGCTTCGTAAGTTAAGAAATTCTCACAAAAAGAAGTTATTTTTCAGAAAAGCTATAGTTTTCCATAAAGCTTTAAGATTTCTGTTAGAGTTGGGGGTGGATGCCCAAAATCTTGAGGAAGGTGTCAAAGAGCTGGTGTAGATTGCAAACATGTATTAAGGACTATCTATTCTGCCATGTGAGATTGAAAAATGGACGAAGAAACAATTATTTGCCCATGCATGTTTCATGAATCCTGAGAGATGAGGAACGATGTCACTTTCGATTTTCAAGATAAACGGTGCATTCCTACGATGATTTGATGAGGCAGTGTAGAAGATGATCATGTTCAAAAGAAAGCATTTGGTTTTTCGAAGGTTTCAGGCATGCAATCCGCAAAAACGTTAAGGGTTTTTTACGAGACGTTGCGGGTATTTTCAAGACTTAAAGGAGTTTTTACGAGCCTTAAAGGAGTTTTTACGAGACCTCAAGGGTTTTTCCCCAGACCTTAAGGCTTTTCCCAAAACCTTGAGGGTTTCCAAGAAACCTTATCAGTTTTCTAGGAGGTTTATCAACATTCCCCGAGAGAGCTAGGGATTTTCCATAAACCCCATCAACGACTTTTTGTTAAGTACTCTCTATGGGAACCATATTACTACGACTTATTTTGAGATGCAAGCTATGGGGTTTCATATAAGCAAGTTGCTTAGCTCGTTATCATCATTTTCATGAACAATTTGACTATTGGAATGCTGAGGTATTCCGTGGGAGACATGTAGGAACAAGAAAGATTGAATGAAGAATGAGAAATCTTTCAATGGAGTTTGCTTCCTTAAAATGAACATGGCTAAGGTTCGTGTTTCTTTTTAAGTTTGATTTAATATATTGAATATTATTACTTGGAAGTTTTTTGTAGACCAAATTAGTTTGAGTGTGAAGCCATACCAATTGATGCAAGGTATGATTGGTATGCCTTGGGGGTATTTTTAGGCGCCAAATTTGGCCACATAGATACTTGAGGGTGGTCCTCTAAGGATTTCTGTTGGTTCGATGTACGATAAAATTGGGCCTTTGGGCCTGGGCCTTTATGATGAAAGGTTCAGACTATATTCGGGTATTTTATGGATGCTTAGAATTATCTCAAACTATCTAGAAGAGGCGCCAAATTTGGCCACATAGATACTTGAAGGTGTTTCTCTTAGGATGTCTCTTGGTTCGATGTACGATAAAATTGGGCCTTTATGATGAAAGGTTCGGACTATATTCGGGTATTTTATGGTTGATTAGAATTATCTCAAACTATCTAGAAGAGAGTAGAAGACTTTAAAATGAATGGAGGTGAGGTGTCATAATCCTTGAGCACGATTGAGAAAGGATAAGATGATAACATGCACGAGGATTTTGGGAAACCTTGACGAGTCCTTTTTTTTTAGACTTCAAGGATCCCTAAGGTGTTTGGGAGACCTGGGGGAATCTCGGAGATTTATAGGAATCCTAGAGGAATTCCTGAGGAATGATGAAGATTAGTACGTTACCTAGAGGGATTGCACTAAAGGCCTTATGGTAATCGAGATATATGATTAGCCCTAGATACAAAAATCTATTTCTTAATGGATTTCTCCTATCTAAAAGCATGTAGTCATATTCCTATATGAAATATCCTTAGACCTTAAATGATCACTATATATTAGGACATATCTTGGTAAAGGTAACAAAGATGCTCCCTAATATACGTTTATGCTTGGTTCAGTACTCACTTAAGCATTAGAGGGTCTAAGAGCGGTACCACCCGTGCTTGGACTTGTTTTTGCAGGCTCTTCATGAGAAATGCTTAGGGGAATTAATACAATAAAGTCTCACATAATTACCTCACAAGGGATGTCTCAACCTCTAACTATCATGGAGGTCGATTGTCCAACCCAAATACTCAAGGTTGGGAAGATCAGCTCCTATGATCTGGTGCTTTGATCAACAAAAAAGTGCGAACTTAAGGACATCCAAAATCTGCTCTCACAAATCGATGCTTTCATTGAGAGAACTCTTGCATGTATCATTTTTTGATCATTCAATGATCCTTTCGTGAACAGATTCTCTAAGAATTCAAAATCTATCGGGTTTTACCAAAACACTGAAACCTTAAAAATTTGACAAAGAGTCATGTTCAAAATTCCCAGAAAAATAGAGCATATGTAAATCAATATTCTGCCAAGGCTACAGCCAACCCTAGATGATGAATTATGCATCGTTGGAAAGCTACAAATATCTAGTGTTCATCACAATAATTTTTTTTTCTCAATCGAAGTTTGGAGGAAGAAGATATGACCAAAATATTGTTAGAATGTCGACTCTGATGAAAACAGTGTCGTTGCCACTGGTCAATTTTGCGGGCCGACTTTGGCAACCAAAATTTGATACTCAGGATGAGTATTATATATGTTTATAAAACCCTTGGGGTCTATTTTCTAACGCCATATTAATTGAAAAACTAGGAGAAAATCTTTTATGAACGAGATACCATAGAAAGCAACACCAACAAGCATGAGGAGGTCATCAAAGTGACTTGGATAGATTAATAGGGGGTGGTGACACCCGTGGACGATCTTGTAATTCGGTACGTAGAGCCCTAAAACAGCAAGGAATTTTAAAAGGTTGAGTTCATCAACTAGTTTTTTACAAAGTAAATCTTGGGAAAAAAAGTAGTCCTCTACAAGGGCAATAGCTTCAATGATGACAACTGGCTACTGAAAAAGCATCCGAAAATAATAGCGCAAGAATGAAAGCAATAGTTTTGCACAAAAATAAGATACCTCACACTGAAATTTTCTCTCTCATTGAGTATCTCCATAGCTGGAAGAAGAAGAAAAGAACCATTGTCAAAGGCATGCATCTAATGTATACAATGTAAGCGAGATTCACTTAGGGGGGTGTATTGTATTCAGATTTCTTAGATGTTTTATGTCATTTTAAGGTTGCTAAAAGTCCAAGGGTATTGAATCAAGATTTATTTAAAAAGTTCAAGAAAGTCATAAGGTATATTTAATTTGGATTTTTAGATAAAGATTTAAAGTCCATGAAAATCCTGGGGTATTCAAAAACTCTACGAATTCTATGAAATTTTGAAATATTGGATTCTTGTGGTTTTTAGGCTTCAATTATAATTACAAAATTCTAATACAAATCTCACCTCCAAACCAAAGTTTTTCAGAATACTTTCATTTTCTCTCATCTTTTTTTGATGCAACTTGGTTGTTGATCAAATTAATTTGCTTCTTCATTATAGACATTATGAAATATTTTTAAAAAAAAACTCTACTTTATATCATGCATCATAATTAAGCTCTATACTTGTGAACTCTTTTTTTGTTATTGGAAACCACTTAACCTTGACATTCACCGATCATATCATTGATTTTTTTTTATCTTGTTTTTTTTACAATATATAAAATTGTCAGTTTTTTAGTCTAGCAACAGCACACAAGTATAGCAACTATATCTCGTCACCATCAGTATTATCTTTTAATTCTTCCGATCCTCACATATTCGACATTTGCAAATATAGAATAATAAAGCCTATGAAATAATATAAACTGTTTTTATTGCTTATTCAGTTTGACTTTGGCATGTTTAAACATGCGTTTATGTCCTTATGATATAAAAATAAAGTCTAACAAAGTCTAGCAAAATGCTTGGAATTTTTTTTGAAACTCTTTCAAATATTTTTGAAAAGCTAGCTCACAGAATCTGTAGATTTATGAGATTTTTGAAAATCCTATACAATCCACACATATTTTAGAAATCCATCACTTGAAAAAAGTACACCAAAATTCAAATACAACACACCCCCTTTAGTGAATTTTGAGAGGAAGGAGATGTAATTGAGGGTTATGGCCAGCCAACAAGTTTAATTTGCAGAAGATGTTGAGACATTAGTTATGGTGGTTTGGTGAGAGCATCTTCATTGATGTTCCCTATTTTGTCAACTAATTTGTTGACAGAAAATATCTAAAAGTTCAACTTTTAGGGAGCCAAATATTTGAGCTCCAAACATACTAAAGAAATAGACAACGACATTTACTAAATCTATTTTCAAAAGTAAATAATTTTATCTTATTTTTTAATCTATTTATATTTAATGAGGTCTAGGTGATCATAAGCGATAGCGGACCAATAAACATGTTTGTGGTTTCACATGAAAAAAAATAATGTATCTTTAACCCAAATACAAATAGAAGAAATTGAATAAATTAAATTCTAGAAATTGTGTTAAATTATAGATCTTTTTAATTATATAAAAATCAATTCAATTAATAGAAAAAAAAACATGTAAGGACAATCATCATTATAGGAGCTCCACCTTTTTTTAGATGAAGCGGTAGAATATATTGGATCTGGTGGGTTACATGTAGAACATTGATTATCGACACGATAGAAAGAACTTCCTATAGCAACCTACACTACTACATACTCAGCACACGTACCATAACATAACTAGCTAGATAGACTAGATGTAGGGTAATATATTAAAAAAATCGAGGCCCCACATCTACTTATGCATCTCAAACTATAACAACGTCAAATGTCGCTTTTCAGCTTGCTTCTTCGCAAGAGAGACTGGATCCAATGCCATCTTCTCTTGTAGGGTCTCATGTTTGTCCACCCCTATGTAGCCACTCGGTGGCACCATCCCTGGGGCCTTGTCTAACTTCGAGGTCTCATCCCTAGTCAACCTCTTTCCCCCTGGACCTACATGCCGAGATGCTACATCTGCTAGGAAAGATGCTCTAGCTGCATGGGGTGTTACACCACCAGCATCTCAAGATGTTGCATCTGCATGCGACACATGTTTGTTATGGCGTCGCTCAAACCTAACGATATGAACCATAGCCTTAGAGGCACTCGATCCCTTTCGTCATATTGAGTGTTAGGTTGCTCCCCGAATGGGGCTGCATATAGAATACTAGGCGTACATGTACCTGTAGAAAACCATAATTAGTTAGTGGATCCCCCTAAAAAAAGGATTACCTTGCATATAAGGCATGTCTCTTATACTGTGAGGACCCGACCCCAATTTAGCTGTCATTCCTGACACAAGACAAATGATTCGATTTTCCAAAATCTTACCCATACCTGATGCTGACACAGATCTTACTAAAAAGGTGATCATTAACTTAGACAATATTAATGCTTATGAAGAGGAGCTGGAGGATGAAGATTTCGTCATATATGATGAGGATGATGATGGAGATTATGATTCTGAGGATCAAGAACTTGTTCAGAGTGAGTATAACACATACTCATATAAATCATAATCTCGTATGCATGCTCATGTTCGTAAAACGTGTATAACGACTCGCGATTATCAGTGAAAAGGAACTGTTAACTCACAGACTAGCGTAACGCAGTTCGCGTTAATCCTGTGATCCGGCGGAAAATCCCTCGCCAAACGAACGATCACAAACCCCTGAATAATCATAAAATTCATTTCTCAAAATCATAACTCAGTACCTCGAATCAAATTACAAGAAACAACCGTTCTTGGAAATACATAATCCAATTACAACGAATTGTCGAAAATCCGATAATCACATCTCAAAACCTCGAGATATAATTTCGGACGATCAAATCGAGAAACAAACCTCACCACTGCGATCGGGGCGCGATTCCGAGCGAAATGACATGCAACTTGTCGAAAACCCCGAAAAGTCAACCTTGACCACCGTTGACCGCCGGCGGCGGCGGCGACGCCACCAACATGAAATTTTCCCGGTGGTGCAACACCTATTCCACTCAAAATCACCCAACAAGCAACTTCCATAACTGCACCGAAGTCCAATTCTCACTCTAACTAGGTCAATTTAATGAAAAACCGAAATCCCACACAAATTTCAATCCAAGAATTCTCCAAGCACCAGCAAAATTAGAACTCCATACTTACATGGTTAGACTCATGGTGATGAGAGCTTCAAAGCCCAATACTTTTTATATCTCAACTCGGTCGGAAATTTAGTCGCTAAGAAGGCTGCCATTTAAAATCGATTATGTCGAAACTTCAAATATTCGTATTATATTCCTCGGTCGTCCAAATAATGATCCGGAACCGCCCACGAACTCGAAATCACGCGTATAACAACTCTCGAGAAGAGACTCAGCTCAAATTCTCGGCCAATAATTAAGTCGTGATCAAGTCTGGCGATTCAATCAACTATCGGAGATCTGCGATTACGCATAACCCACAAATTAAGCTGATTACTCTTACTGATTCTGTTCCGGGTCGTCACAAATCCACCCCCTTAAAAAAATTTCGACCTCGAAATTTCCAAGTCTGCCAACTAAAAGTAGGAGCACTGCCTCTGCATACTGCTCAACTCTCAAGTGGCTACGTCAACTGAACAACTCTGACAACAGACTCCACAATAGGAGATAGCTCCGTGCTGAAATCCATGTACCCACAAATCTCGAATCTGAACTGGCTCCACACAATTGCCAAGTGTTCCTGCATAAGGAATTGATAGGGTACAAAACATGCAACAAATCTGAACATAATTCTACCACATGGAACACAACACCCACAAAAGCCAACGCTATAGACAATGCCGAACTATACGGCACAACACAAATTCGCATATGATCACATACGGATTGAAATAACGTGGCAAATCACAACTCAGTCTACACACACCAACATAACTCAAACATCGAACTCGAGCAATTATCAACCTGTTTCCGCTAATCCGAAAGTCTGTGGTAGCACATTCCACAAAATCCGGATCCAACGTCAGCTCACATCAAACTTGCTCCAACACAATGGAGTACAACATCATACCTCAAAATGACATCATGCAACGTCACAATCATAGTGGTCAACAAACTGGTACTGCATGCAATCTCGAACAGTCGAAACTGCTGGTTCCAAATCCTTCGGAACTGCAATACACAAAACCACAACATACCCTCCAAGGTCTGAATAGTCCTCAAAGATCGCCCACCAATCTGAGGATAAGAACCGGTACTGACTGTAATCTGGTCCCCAATGCTCACTGTAACACTTGCCAACACTTGGTTATAATTGATTATCTCGATCAGCAATCTGGGACACAGGTACACCACTTAAATGGACAATCTCCACCAAACATAGCTATGCCTACCTGCCACTGAAATCTTTTCCGGAAAGTACAAGGAAATGTACTGAGTTCATCGAATGGTCCACAAAGATCCAACAACTGGTACCACAAACCCAAGTGCGTACTGGTACACAAAATCTACAGTGACAAGCTCCAACTTCTAATCGGAAATCTCCAATGGCTGTAACTCTCCGGCAAGTCTCCGCCTCCCAGCCATCGCCTGTCGTCAAATGTGGCATCTGCACACACAAGCTGCTACGTTCCTTTATGGGTTGCATCACGAGTAGTAAGCTCGAAGTATATGATACATCTCCGCATCACTTGTGCCAAACGCATGCAAAACAATGAACTGCAACATCATCACACTCGAACTCAGCTCCCGTAGCTTGCAACTCGGCTAACACGGAAACTCGAGCCACACACACATGAAACACTGAAGCTCTCGACTTCCGACTGAATGCATCAGCAACAACATCCCAGATGGATAGTCAAAGTACAACGTCTAGTCTTTCTCGAACAAGCTCAAAGGTGCAGCCCTAGTCGTTAGTCGACCCCATACATCTACATTGCCTCAAGCTCAAATCTGGCCGAAATTGCAAGTAGATGAAACTTATGTGATCAGTGTACCTCCTACACTGTGCTGCACGCCGTAGCAGTAATGTATCGAACTCTCCGATGCTAACATAAGGACAGCTACTCCCAAATCATACATAGGGTACGTAGCTTCATAAAGTTCTACTGCCTGAACCCATGAGTCACCGCTCTGCATTGTTGCTTCAAGCATAACCAAATCTAAACCTCGATGCATCGCCATAACCCATGAACTCGTCACGATCGTCAGGTAAGGTCAAAATCGAAGCAACGGTCAACCATCCTTCAGGAGTAAGTAACTCTCCTCGCGTGCATCGAACCACTCGAACCTGACACCTTCTTCGTCAATCCGGAAAGTGGAGTGGCAATCCAGGAAAATCCTGCACAAAGCACCGATAGTAGCCTGCTAAACCCAAGAGACCCCTGATCTCTGGTACAATGGTAAGTCAACCCCAAATCAACACGGCTTCCATCCGGTCAGGATCCATGCCAACTCCCTCGGCTGACATCACGTGGCCTAAAACCTTCACGCTAACCATCCAAAATTCACACTGGCTGAACTTCGCAAATAGCTGATCATCTCGCAAAGTCCGCAAAACCGCTCGCAAGTGCTTCAGGTGCTGGTCCACACTCTTGGAGTAAATCAGGATGTTGCCAACGAACATGACCACAACTCGTCCAAAATCGTCTGAACACCTGGTCCATCAAGTCCGTAAAAGCTGCGGGGCATTTGTCAACCAAACGGCGTGACCAAGAACTCCTGATGCCCGCACCGAGATCCGAAAGTCGTTCTAGCCGCATCTGGCTCACCGAACCTCAACTGATGGTATCCGGACCCGAAATCAATCTTCAAAAAGACTGAAGCTCTCGTGAGCTGATCAAACCAATCGTTAATCTGAAGCGGAGGATACTTGCTCTCCTCTGAAGCGAATCAGGCTTACGGTAGTCGATACACCACCTCGTCGAACTAACCATCTTCCGCACAAACAATGCAAGAGCATACCAAGCGGATACGCTGGGTCGCACTAAATCTCCTCCAGCAACTCTCGAAGTTGAACATGTAGCTACATCAGCTCCGCTGGTACCGAACGACAAAATGCCGGTGATTTGAGTCATGCGCCTGGTAAAATCTCAATGGTGTAGTCGGTCTCCCGAACTGGAGGAATACCTGGTAACTCCTCCGGAACACACATGGAAACTCGGGAACCACCTCAATGTCGCCAATGTCGGGCACAGCAATCGTAGTATCCACAACATGAGCTAAGCAACAACACAACCCGTTTCCACCATCCGCTCGACCATCACCGTGAAACAATCTCTCGGGGAAACCTGGTCGTCGAAACACAACCACCTTCTCGCGACCATCGAACATAGCCCAATGCGTCGCCAAAAGTCCATACTCAACATCGTAACAAAATCAACGGTATCCAGCAATAACAGCTCAGCGGCTAAGCCATATCCTCCAACAAGGATCTCGCAACCTCCAGATAGATACAACACTTTCCAAAACCTCGGAAGTGGAGATGCAGGTATAATAGCCATGGATATCAAGCAAAAGTAACCTCGGAGAAAATTTCTGTCCTCATACAAGGTCGTGGCATGAACTCCAACATGCCCAACTAGCCGCCCACGTTAATTGCGACTTTCTGAATGGCTCGTCTAGAAGTCTGAGTTGGTCAAGCTCTAGAAACAGCATCATGACTTCCTTGTGAACTCTAAGCTGCCTGAACCGCTAAAACAGCTGGTTGAGGGCGCTCCCTCGCAACGTGATCCTCCTGGCCACCACTATAGCAACCGAGAGTGCACCACGAACACAAGTCACAGCGACACCTGCTGCGTGAAACGATCACCAATGATCACCCAAACTCATGCCACAGAAACAAGTCCGCTACTCTGTGATCTCCATCACCACCAAACGGATCCTCTGCTTGATCTGATGACCCTCAACATAATCGAAAAGGTCACAGGCTAATGAAGTCACTGATCCCGAAGTGCCTGAACTTAACCTCATAACATATCTCGACTAAGTCCACTTTCCTCAAACCAACACATCGGAAACCGCGTACACCTTTCCTTCTCTATAGCCTCGCCTCTGAGTGCAGCACACTAAGCTCATCACGGTTGTTTCGAGGCATATCAATCAAGATCCCTCTGATGCTCAGGTTCAAACTCATCTCGAACCTTGTGCATTGCTTCCTCTGAAGCCACATAACTCGTACAAACTAGAACAATCATGTGAACAATACATCTCTGC
This sequence comes from Geum urbanum, assembly GCA_946800695.1. Taxonomy (NCBI): domain Eukaryota; kingdom Viridiplantae; phylum Streptophyta; class Magnoliopsida; order Rosales; family Rosaceae; genus Geum; species Geum urbanum. Next base: position 21,599,756 of record OX327002.1, read on the forward strand.
CTCAGGTGGGTAAACACTCCTCATTCGAATGCTAGTTAGCCTGATTAAACCATTACCGTATAAACAACACCCCGAATGTAGGCCATGGAGTCGCAACAGGAACTCACACAATACCAGCTCATCAAATGTAATGATCTGACTCAGGCAAAACATTAGCTGCCACAATTCTCTGCTCTGAGGCAACATGTAGACGTCCATACACACACAACCAGGCAAACCATGCCACACAAATCTCTGAACCTAGAATGCTCATCCAAACCCATAATTCACTGGCAAATCGCGCGTTGATTGATCCTCAATAGGATCCACAACCGCACCGACACAGAAAACACGTCAAAGAGGCATCCTAATGAATAAAACATCGTTTGCAATAAGTAGAACGTAATCATGGAACTTTAAATATTTGAAAGCATAAAACACCCGGAGTATTGATGAGTATCCGCCGGCCAGTCGGGTCACCATTCCAGACATGCTGTACATTCTCAAATATTCTTAGTAAACACGACTACAGAAGTCTACAGAACCTATAACCTAATGCTCTGATACCAAGCTGAAAGGACCCAACCCCGATTTAGTTGCCTAAACCGGAATCGAACCCCTTCTGAAAACGTGAACCAACAAAAACCATCAAAATTTTGGCAGAGTTTCGTTACTAATGCGGAATTACCATTACCTGAACCCGGAAAATACACTTCATCCTATGCCACAAAAATCAAACCGTGGGCACCAATCCCATCCGGATTTCTCAACATATCAACAGTAACGTAAAGTAATAAGTATAGCTATACTTTACAGAAATCCGTGGAATATCGTATAAGAATATACATCAGAATACTCAGAGCGACTTTTAGTATACACATACAAATAGTAGGCCAAACTAAGAACTTACCATAAAAGAAACATCGCTCGATTACTATGCCTCCGACCACGACGTGCGACACCAGAATCTGAACTGCAAACTGGGCACGAAAACCGAAAAGACCAGGGGAAAGACATGAAAACTGTTAGAGTGGGTGGACGAAAATAAATGTCTTTCGCTAGTTGATATATATGTTAAAATAACATATGCGAGTCCAGATGAATAAATATAATAAAGTACACGAGGTAAACTCATACTCTCCAGCGTACTGAGCATGCAAGTAAAAATCCCACTGGGTCGCTCATGGACACATCCGTGCTAGTACATTCCGAATCACGCGATCCCAGACCCACACGTGATTCTAGCCAGAAAGGCCTCAGGTCAGGGTATCTGTTTCCACCCGAAACTACATCGGCACAAGAAACAGATATCTGTACCCACCCGGAACTACATCGGCACAAGGTACAGTTCCCCCCTGGTAAGCACCCTCAGGGATCAGCCGAGATACGAGTGTATCGATACAACAACATAAACTGTGACTATACTCTGTGTAAACCAAATCATAAATAGTTCGATGCAAATGTAATAAACAACAAATGAATGCATATACGTAATATAATCGTATAACAGATACTCATATAAATCATAATCTCGTATGCATGCTCATGTTTGTAAAACGTGTATAACGACTCACGATTATCAGTGAAAAGGAACTGTCCACTCACAGACTAGCGTAACGCAGTTCGCGTTAATCTCGTGATCCGGCTGAAAATCTCTCGCCAAACGAACGATCACGAACCCCTGAATAATCATAAAATTCATTTCTCAAAATCATAACTCAGTACCTCGAATCAAATTACGAGAAACAACCGTTCTCGGAAATACATAATCCAATTACGACGAATTGTCGAAAATCCGATAATCACATCTCAAAACCTCGATATAATTTCGGACGCTCAAATCAAGAAACAAACCTCACCACTGCGATCACGGCGCGATTCCGAGTGAAACGACATGCAACTTGTCGAAAACCCCAAAAAGTCAACCTTGACCACCGTTGACCGCCGAAAGCCCAATACTTTTTATAACTCAACTCGGCCGGAATTGAAATCAACCAAAAACCCCAAATTCTTCACACTTTGGCCGGAATTTTCTCTCTCCACCATCACCCTCGCCGTGAAAGGAGGCCGGAAGTGAGACTGGGAGGCCGAGGCGAGTTGGAAGAGGGCAAGGCCGAGCTCGAAGGTGGCCAGACGGCGTGCCACCGCCGTGAGCCGTGAAGCTCCGTCGCGCCACCCATCTCCTCCACGCGTTGACCGAGTCAACAATTAATTACCATCTTGACTTTCCTGAAATAGCAACCCATCTTTAAATACCTTCCCCTTTAGGAAACCTCCATAATTAATTTTGCGACAAACTTCAAATACCCGTAACTTTCGCGTCGTAATTTCGATTTCGATAATTCTCGCGGCAACAAACTCAACTCGACATGTTCTTCAATTACCACCCGAAGTCAAACACTTCGACAAATCCGATAAAAAGTCAACGGTTCAAACCAACACATGCTTATCCGATTAAATAATCCACGATCGTAAATATTCGTAACTTAATCCTCGCAACTCGGAAAAATCCTCCGAAAGTTGCCACAAGCTCGAAATTAAATTCTCAACAACTTCCGTGAAGAATCCGAAATCAAATTCTCGCCCGAAAATTTAGTCGCTAAGAAGGCTGCCATTTAAAAATCGATTATATCGAAACTTCAAATATTCGTATTATATTCCTCGGTCGTCCAAATAATGATCCGGAACTGCCCACAAACTTGAAATCACGCGTATAACAACTCTTGAGAAAAGACTCAGCTCAAATTCTCGGCCAATAATTAAGTCGTGATAAAGTCTAGCGATTTAATCAACTGTTGGAGATCTGCGATTACGCATAACCCACGAATTAAGCTAATTACTCTTACTGATTCTGTTTCGGGTCGTCACAATCTATATTAATAAACCATAAATGTTAGTAACTTATAAACAAAATCACAACAAATGAAAAAATCACAACAAATGAATCACGTAACCTGCTCCCTTGCACTTCATCTGCCCACGTGGGTCTGATGTCGTTGTCCACGCGGAACCACCTCTGCAATGCATATATATTAATATTAAAAATTTATACAGAAAAGATATATAATGAATATACAATTCTACTTACCGACAACGCATTATTCAGCTCGTATTTGACGCACTGCGGCACCGAATTTCAATCTGGCCACAACATTGGGACTCTATCCCATATGATGTTGCCCGCCATCCCTGCGTACTGTCGAGTGAGCTTTCCTTCGATCACCTCACCCCAGTCTTAATAATCAATTGTCCACCACCGGTAGCCCTAATCGCGCCGTCCAATAACTTCCCAACGACGGGGCCTCTGGTCTTCTTTTCTTTTCCACCGGCCACGATCGTGCCTATAACAATTTGTAAACGATTTTTTAAACATGAACACCGTTTTTTATTTAAATATTAGTAAGTAAAAAGATATCACTTATTAATATTTACCTGAATCATCGGTGCATAATCTCAGAGTCCTCACACTCCATAGAGGTGACGGGAATGGTACTTACGTGTATGCCTGCTCCGGGGTAATGAACCCTAGCTATCCTAGAACAGGCATGCCCGTGGGTCGACGAGGGGTATCGTCAGGATTTCCAAGGGTAAGAATAGGGTAGACGACGGACATAGTCGTACCCTGGCTGATGAGTGAGTCGATCCATTAGCCTCCTCAGAAGGGGATGGGGAAGGGGTCGGCCGATGAATGTCTGGCATACGGACTGAGGATTGAGTCGCACTATCCGTTGAAGGCGTGCAACTGTCCTTATAAAGCCTCCTCGAGCTGGATAGTCGGCGAGGCTCGACTTTCTGCTGCTCAGGCGGTCCCTGACCTAGCTAGTAGTGCATGGTGCCGAGAGCTGGGAGGACGGCTATAGGTGTTGCCGATACTGGCGGATCCGGATCCGGATGCAGACAGACTTGAGCTGCCCTCATCCCCACATCCTGATCTCCCTCTCGACCTCCCTCTCGACCCCCCTCTCGAAGCACCGCAGTTCAACCAATTCATACTTTCTATAAATATATATGTAACATATATAATCAAATTTATATAGTTTTAATATATCTAAATAATATTATTATAATTATTTCACATTAATCTGCCAAATTCCAAATTAATTAAAATTAATGTAGAATAATTCTAATTAATTCACATTAATCTAACATATGCCATATTAATTCACATATTTCCAAATTAACTCATAATTAATAATCTCATATATTACAAAAAATTCAAATTAATCCATATTAATCTACCAAATTTCATATTAATTACTTAATATTAATGTATAATAATTTAAATTAATTCACATTCATCTAACATAATGCCATATTAATGTCACATTTTTTCCAAATTAACACAAAATTAATAATCTCATAAATTACAGAAAATTGTAATAATCTCATATATATATATTAATATATCAAAATCATATATTCATTTATTTATAATTAATCCTATATATGAAAAAAAAATTACAAAAATCATGATAATCATACGTATATATATATTCCTAATATGCAAAAAAAAATCGGCATAGTTTTTCCATATATATATGCAAACCAAAAATAAATAAAAAATCTCAGTTTAATCAAAATTCAACAAAATTCCATATATACTCTATATAATCCCATATATGCAAAAAAAAAAATTCACACATACAATTACACATATATGTATCTAATCACACCCTAAACCCAAACAATCACTTACATTATCGAGAAACTACACAAAAATTGAACCAAACTAAAAAAAAATTGAAATTGGGGGATTTAGGGATTTAAGGAGAGAGAGAGGGAGAGAGGACCTGTTTAGGATATCGATGGAGATCGGCGGCGGCGGCGGCGGCGATGGTTTGCTTCTCTCTCTCCCTACAGTTTCAGTTTCGTGTTCTGCCGTTCTGGGGGTTATAACCCGAGAATTATACCCGACGATATACGTTTAGTCATCGGGTATAAGACTATAACCGACGATATAAGTATAGTCATCGGTTATAGTCTTATACCCGACGAAATTCATACTAGGGACATCGTCGGGTATAGTCGTTTTTTTTACTCTTCCGTTTTCTTTTCTTTTTCCTCATAAATACTACTTATAACAATGTTAAATTATAATTAATCCCAAATTAATACACATCACAAATGACATTCATTGAATTGCACGTACGTATGTACATTCCACTCACGTACCGTCATACACATCGAGAAACATTAATTGCACGTTCATACTCAAACTAACATACGTATACATCCATTTGTAAATTATTACTTTAAGTCACTAAGGCACATAGTCTGAATCATCGCTTGAGTCTGACTCGGTTTCTGAGTTAATTTTCAGGTAAGACGTGTATGCCCTTGTCGTAAGTGGGATGACCATGCTCACTCAGGTACTTGAGCTCCTCATCAAGGGTCTCAAATACACATCGAGACACTTTCCTGGATAATCCGGCCCTGGAATTATCATAGTGAGCATATTGTATTATTTCTTCATGCACATCCATGGAGAAAGGTTGTACAGTACCAAAATAAGTGGCCATACACTATATTGAAGACTCATGTAACCAAAAGGGTTGAATCCGTCAGATGAAAGCCCCAGCCAAACATTTTGAACCTCTGATGCAAAATAAGCAAACTCCCTCACCATGTGCTTCCAAGCCTCTTCGTCAGCAGGGTATATAAGGGTATCACCGTGGGGGAAATTTCTCTCGGCCCACCATCTCATAACTTCAGCCGTGTGTGCAGACATGAACAACCGTTCTAGCATATCTATCAGCAGAAAATACCGAAGTATCTTCACAACTTTCTTGTTTCCGGCAGGAGTCAACTGATACCTATCTGTACCACATACCGGGCAACTATCAAGGGATTCAAGATTATTCCCATAAGTATCTTCACCCCAGAACAGAATGCAATCATGTCTACAAGCATGTATTTTGATGTATGAAAGGCCAAGATGTTTAAGGATCTATCGCACCTTACGATGAGTGGTAGGAAGGCGATGACCGGGGGGTAACAATAAACCAGACCGCTTCAGCCAATCATCAACAACCTTTACACTCATTTTGTTCACCACTTTCAGCTTCATTTCTCCCATAACACTTTCAAGAACAGTCTTATTACACTCGTTGTACAACGGGGTCTGTTGGAAGGCAATGAGGTTGTTGTACTTGTCCATACCAGTAGTGTTGACAACTGAAGGTAATTGCTGGACTGGCTCAATATGAGGGAAACCCCAAACAGCGGGAGGGATATCTGGTGCTTCAATAAATACACCGCTCTCATGAGGAAACATATCGTCGATCAACCTTGTTGTTGGATCATTGGATGTACTGCCACTCTCAAAAAATTGTTCCTGATCATGCTAACCAACTGATGAGCTCTCACCGTTATAAATCCAACATGTGTACTTATCCCAAAACCCGTTTTTCTTCAAGTGCTCCAACACTTTATCGATGTAAAACGATATCGCTCGCTGCGACACCGACATTTCATACACGGACAATAATGAATTGTCATCCCTCTATAATTAACCTTCACATATTCCACAAAGCTTTTAATTCCACGGTGATATCTTACATCCCATCTTAGAAGACACATCCAACTCTTGTCCATCTTGAAAATTATTACTGTATATATACCAATGATCTAATTAATTAAAAATTCATCATTATATAGATATAAATATATATCTAGCTATATATATCGATATTTAACTATACATATATTACATAATTTAATTATTCTACTCGATCCCTAATTACAAACGAACATATATATATTCGTCTAACTTATATTCATATATTTAAATTATTTTCGTCTAATTATTCTACTCGATCCCTAATTATTCATATATATTTTCGTCTAATTTAACTCAAAATCAACGTACAATCAATCAATTAAACTAAATATTATTAAAATTCTCATAATTTAAATATATACTCTAACTATAATCACAAAAATCTAAATAACCACACTATAATCACAATTAACCGAAACATCACAATAATCACAATATTACCCATAATAATCACAATTAACCCTTTAATAATCACAATAATCAAATATATCACCATATGTTCACAATAATCAACGACAATTACTCGAACTCAACTATCAACTGAAAATCAACAATATATATCTCAACATACTCGATCTAGCTATATATATATATATACATCGATCAACATATATTAATCGATCATCACACACACACATCCATGGCTATATATATATATAAGTACGTACCTATATATAATGAATCACGCACTCATTGTGGAGAGTTTTCGACAACACCCAATGATTTAAGAGTGTTTATAGTTTCTGCGGGAGTCTTTTTTTGAATGACGGAGCTGCTGCCCAGAATGGATCTGTAATAGTTAAAAAAAAATATTGTCGGTTATAGTTTCCCACTATTACCGACGATTTTCCGGCTATTATAACGACGATTGGAATACATCGTCGGTTAAATCACTATAACCGACGAGGTACTTAGGTTGTCAGTTATAGTTAACTATAACCGACGTCAAGTGTTCTTGTCGGCCTGTTCTTTGGCAACTCGTCGGGTATAATGGTTCTGCTGGTAGTGTATATTGAGAAGAAATACATACGACACTTACGCCGCTTTGACTCACTTCATTGTCGAGCCCAGGTGTCACGTAAGCGGTGATGCTAACATCCAGATAAGGGTGTTTGGAGCCCTTATCTCTATGCTCCTTGGCGATTTGTATCATCTTCTTGGAGCCGGAGGTATGATGTTTGTCCTTCTTCTCCCAATTGGCCTTGTTTACGTCCGAGGTTTTCTGTTGGACAACATAATTATTTGATTTCGTAAATTTAAATAAAAAAAGAGGAACCCGATATAATTCTTCTTCGAAGTGGTTGACCAACCACTCCCACTCATCTTCCCTATCTCCACGCATCTCTACGAGAGTAGGCGAGCGGCCGAATTGGAGGTAATATTTGTGAAGTCTGTACTTCCAATCATGGTAGATCGTGTTAGCGGTGGTGTTGATGTGCCTAGACATCTCCGGTATGTCATCCACCGCATATTGTTCCTACAAGAAAAGAATAAAAAATTATAATCGTATATATTATGAAATTATGATTTTTATTGGTTATTAAAAAATAAATTTATAATTGTATTACCCAAAGTTCTTTAAACACCTTCCCTTCTCCAAGTCCAGCAACTCATTTCAGCTAGGTGCAACCATACGAATCTTGTTGCGAATAATTGCCCCGATATTGTGCAATGAAAGACTAGCTATCTGGGAGGTGGGAGGGTCATCGGTGAAATCGTCGTACGACAACTGGATCTTTTGCCTAGTCGCCTTGAACAACTTCTCTCAGATATTCCGCCCTTTCCGAGTCCTCGGGTCTCTTTCGGTTAAGGGTCTGACGAGGCCGTCCTGACCTTGCGCCGCGCGCTGTAGAGAATAGACTCGGAAGCCGACTCCTAGGTACCTTCTGACATCGATGATTGGCCAGAAGGGGTGTTATCGTCATCAGTCTGTATAACTGGGGCATTAGAAATTTCTCCAATCGCCGTAGCCGAGGGACCAGCTTAAGGGTCCGAAGGAAGCGCGACGTTGTCGTCCAAGCTCTGTCAACCCACTTATTCTGGAAAGCATCAGAGCTGAGCATCTTCAGCCTCTTTTTGTGTCTTCTTTTTACTCCATGGGACCATTTTAACCTAGGAGTTATAAAAATGAACTTTTAAACCTATTTTACCATTAATTATAACTACTTTACCAATCACTATTTTTAACAATTTACAATATTTATTATTTTTCATATTTACCACAAAATTTACTATTTTTAATATTTTTCATTTATAATATTTACCATTTTAAATATTTTTCAGTTGTAATATTTACCCTTTTAAATATTTTTCATTTGTAATACTTACCATTTTAAATATTTTTCATTTGTAATATTTATTCTTTTTCATATTTACCACAAAATTTACTATTTTTAATATTTTTCATTTTAAATATCAAACCATTTTAAATATTTTTCGGTTGTAATATTTACCATTTTTAATATTTTTCATTTTTCATTTTTAATATTTTTCATTTGTATTATTTACAATTTATAATATTTACTATTTGTAATTTTTATCTTTTTTTAATAATTTACAATTTTTATTATTTACTATTTAGTTTTATCATGTTTCTATTTACCATTTTTTCATAGTTAGTATTTTTAACTTTTATCATTTTTAATATTTACCTTCAATTTGTATATTTTTACCATTTTTATCAATTTATTATTTTTACCCTATTTATAATATTGACCAATTTATAACTTTTACCAATTTACAAAATTTAAATTTATAACTTTTACCAATTTATAATATATTTATCAATTTATTATTTTTACCATTTTTTAATATTTACTAATTTACAATAATTACTAATTTATAATATTTACTAATTTACAACAATTACTAATTTACAAAATATTTACCAATTTATTATTTTTACTATTTTACAATATTTACCAATTTATAATTTTTACCAATTTATAATTAAACACAAATACACTGTATTATACCTAAATACTAGTATTATAATGAATCAATGTGGTATTCTCTTGAAATTTCACAACTTTGTCTCTACTCGTATTAGCTTTGTCAACTCTGAAATGGTTCTTAGATGCAAATGGTGTGTCTAAATCATCTTCATCATCACTCTCCACGATAGGAGCATCAACATAGTTCTCAAATCATTTCCCGTATCTCAACACACCCTTCACTATATTAACTTGATGCTTCGGATTCCTTTCGGTGGAGGAAGGAAACTCATGAGCTTTACTACTCCCTTGGCTTTGATATGCCTTAGCCAATTGGCTTACTTGTATCTCCAACTTGTGGATGACACTTTGATACTCATTCCAGAGTGCTTGGTTATCCTCTTTCATACTCATGGATCTCAAGAAAAGTCTTCTTATCATCTGCTTGAGTCTTCGCAAACTTATCTTGGCTCTATACTAGCGTAGTCAAAAGCTCATCCGTGTTAGACTTGGGTGCCTCTATTTATGATGGAGGGATCGGTGCTTGAAGTAGAGGTGGTTGTTGAGCTATTGGCACAAAAGATGTTTGTGGTTGATAATGCTAAAACTAAGCATTAAATTAAACACTTACTACCTAATCTAAACGCACAATCAAAAACCTTATAGATGTAGTATTTTAAACAAGTAGAGATCGTTCTAATCGGGGATTGAAGGGTGCATGCAATAATTGTGTAAATAAAAAGGGGGGAAGGGGGGTGTATAAAAGTTGGTTTTAATTATCCTAATTTACTACCTAAAAATGTCACAAACATAGCAAAGAATCATAGGACTCTAGCATGCTTCAACTCATAGAAAAGTAAACACACAAAAAGACCCTTAAAACTCTAAATCATGCTTAAGAAAAAAATAAACATAATTAATTTTTTACAAGTGATCATCTTACTTCACCTAGCCAATTTCCTTTATTTATTCATGTTACCTACGAAATTCATGCTCAAAATTCTATTATTAACATGCTATGTGGTTTAAAGTGACAACACCTTAATATCATGATTTCATTGAATTAACTAAATGCGAGGGGATAAATGCAATCATCCTAAACTAACTCAATGGATTAAGAACATAACATAACATGCTTCAAACTAAAGCAAAAACATAAACACATGGAAGATGGACTCGAATAAGTATTGAAAATCAGAATAATTTCACCAAGATCCAATGTCAAACAAAAAGCAAACAAATACAAAAGAGCACTACGAAGTAAAGGGTTCATAGTTACATTTTTAAAGATCTGCTAAATGCTTGACAACCTCCAAGAATATGGATGAATCATATATGGATGGTTCTCACTTATAAGCAATTGCTACGGCAAGTAATCCGAGATAGTGGAGGATGGCGATGTAGTTAGCTTGGAGCCTAAGAACTTGGTGTTTAAGCGAGAGGGTTGAAGAGTAGTTGGGTAGAGCTTTGGCTAGTAAGAGATGATCCTAAGTAGGGTCGAGCCTTATGATTATACAGGCATTTACTAGTGGTTCTCCTCATAAAACTAAGTTTTTCTACTCTACCCAGGTAAATCTGGCAGCTTGCAACGAATCACACTTTATTGAAGTTGTAGACCTCCAAAAATTATGATTTTTAGCTCGTTAGAAAGAAGACTTGAAGATCTTTCCTACCATAGGTCTATCTTTGTCTAGCTCCTCGTAAGATATTCCCATTCATCTGTTGAAGTTGGTTGTTCTGCACAGGCAGATTCTTCTTTCCATATTTTGAATGATTTCCTTCTCCTCTTCAACTTGAGAATCATTTTCTTGCCAAATCTTGTTTTCCAAGTTTTGGCCAGACTTTGTCTTCAATCTTGGGCTTCTCATATGGTCTTATAATTAATTAGTCCCATTTTCCTTTGTTGTTTCTCCAAGGTTTTTCCGGATGCTTCTTCTTTCTCCTAGGTAATATAGAAATGGTTTTGCTAGTCAAGCTAGGACTTCTTTTTATTCTCTTTCTCCACGGAATTTCTTGCCAAATTTCTTCCCCTCCATTTTTGTTGTGTTTTAGCATGCTTGTAGACTTCTTTACTCCGTCCCTTTTATTCTAAGCCTAAAAATAACAAAATAAGTCAAAACTAAGAACACTAAGCAATTAACATAGTCAAATGTAGAAAAAAAATACACTAATTAATATGCCTAAAATGCTTAGATCAGTAATTGATAAGTGTTACCACCAGACGCATTGGCAAATCCTCCATTTGGTTTTGGTGCAAATATGGGAGCTCCTTGATAACTTGAGAACCCCTTACTTAGTGCAAAGTTGCCTAGGTTTCCGCTTTGATTGTACCTTCCTCCTTATCCTTGGAAACCACTATTTGGCCTTTGCAACCTACCTTGATCTCCTTGGTTGCCTTGATTTTGATTTTGACCACCCCATGAGAAGTTAGGGTTGTTCCTCCTCCTTCCTGGGTTATAGGTGCTGGAATATGGATCATTCTTTTGTTGGTCATAGAAGACTCCTTTGCACTCTTCAATAATTTTTGGATAATCCTCTTGATGAAGGCAACCTAGAGTCTCATGCACCATGCTCTCACAAATCAAACAAGTGACCGGCTCCACACTAATCTCCGACACTTGGTGGGCTTGGCCTCCTTTTCAATCTTGCTTTATTAAAAGCTCAAACTTCTTTTTCATTGACTCCTCAAGCCTCTTAATGGCTTCTTCATGTTGATGGAATCCCTTGATTTCATAGATACTACCCTTATTGGTTTGGGTGGCCTCCCTCAATGATACCTCCAACTTTCTCACACTAGGCTTCACATCCCACAAAGTCAATCTCTCCACCAACTTATCAAGCAAAATGTGGGCTTCTTCCGCGATCTTATCGATAAAATCTCCACCACAAGCATTGTCGACCTTTCACCTTATCTACGTACTTACCCCTTGATAGAAAAGGGTCATAAGCATGTCTTGGGTTTGCCCATTATTAGGACAACCAAGCTCTAGATCTTTGAAGCGCTCTCATGCTTCACAAAAGAGTTCTCTTTCTTCTTCCCAGAAAGTAATCAAACTCGTTCTCCTTTCGTTGCTCTTGCCCAGAGGGAAGTACTTGGTAATAAACTTCATTTGTAAGTTCTTCCAAGACTTGATAGAATTGGTAGGGAGCTTGTTAAACCACTCCTTGGCTTTGTCTCATAAGCTTGATTGAACACCCATAGTCTCAATTTTTTGGGGCATCCATGTTGCGGATATTCAACCCAACACATGCCCCTTCAAACTCCAAAAGATGTAAATATGGATCCGAGTTGGATAGGAAGAGTTTGCAAGAAGTTTGGCTTGATTTGTGACGACTCAGAACAAAATCAGCAGTGAAATCAGATTAATCTACGAGCTCGCGTGTTATCGCAGGTTTCCGACAGTCGTTTGGATTGCCGGGCTTGTTAACGACTTAATAATTGGCCGAGAATTGGAGCTGAGTCTCTTCTCGAGAGTCGTTGTACGTGTGATTTCGAGTTCGTGGGCGGTTCCAGATCGTTATTTGGACGACCGAGGAAATAAGTTATGAATATTTGAAGTTTCAGCATAGTCGATTTATAATTGTGGCCTTCTTAACGACTAAATTACCGGACGAGAATTTGGTTTCGGTTCCTTCACGGAAGTTGTTTAGAATTTAATTTCGAGCTCGTGGGAACTTCCAGAGCATTATTTTGAGTTATGAAGATTAAGTTGTGAATATTTCCGATTGTTGATTGTTAAGTCGGATTATGCATGTGTTGGTTTGAACCGTTGACTTTTTATCCGATTGGTCGATGTGTTTGACTTCGGGTGATAATTGAAGAATACGTCGAGTTGAGTTTGTTGCCGCGAGAATTATCGGAATCGGAGTTACGACGAGAAAGATACGGGTGTTCAAAGTTCGTCGTAAAGGATAAGTATGAAGTTTCCATTTTGGGAAAGAGTATTTAAGAGGGTTGCCAAATCAGGAAGGTCAACAGATATCATTTAATTGGTTTGACCCGGTCAACTCGGTTTGACCGAGCTGTGGAGATGGTGGTGCGACGCCGTACGGCTCGCTGGCGGCGAGGGACGTTCCGGCCACCCCACAGCGTGGGAGTGGTCTTGTTCTCTTCGTCTCGAGGTCCCAAACTCATCCCCGGCCTCATTTTCCTGCATGGTTCACGGTAGAGGAGGAATTTTCCGGCCAAAATTCAAAAGGAAATGGTGAATTCGGGTTCCATGTTTTAGACCGATTGGAGCTGAAATTTGGAGTGGGCTTTGAAGCTCTCATCCCCTTGATGCTACCATGTAAGTTTGGTGATCCAATTCATCTTGTACATGGAGAATTTTGGATTTGAAATTTGTGTATCAATTCGGGTTTGCTTGAAATTGAGCTAGTTAGAGATTGAATTGGCCTTTGTTGCAGTTATGAAAGTTGCTCAGTGGATGATTTTGAGTGGAATAGAGCCTGCTCCGCCGAGAAATTTTCAGGTTGGTGGTGGCGCCGCCGTGGGCGGTGGTCAACGGCGGTCAAAGTTTGACTTTTTGGTATTTTCGACAAGTTGCATGTCATTTCACTCGAAATCGCGCCCCGACGCAGTGGGGAGGTTCGTTTTTCGAGTTGAGCATCTGAAAGTAAAGCGAGGTATTGAGGTGGGATTTACGAATTTTCAACGATTCATCGACATTGAATTTCGTGTTTCCGAGAATGGTGGTTTCTCGTGATTTGTTTTGAATTGTCGAATTATGTTTGTGAGAATTGGATATTGTGGTTAATCAGGTGTTTGTGATCGTTTGTTTGGCGATGGACTTTCCGCCGGATCACGGGTTAACGCGAACTGCGTTACGCTAGTCTGTAAGTGGACAATTTATTTTCACGGATTGATTGCGAGTCCTATATATACGTTTTACGAATTTGAGCATCCCGCATGATTATGATTTTACGAGCATGAGATTTCATATGAGATTATGTTTATTATGAGCATGTGTTATACGATTATGCTTATACCAGTATATATATTACGTATATACTCTTATATGTTGTTATGTGTCCACGTGTGGCCCCGTGAGATTTTTATGCATGCTCTGTACGCGTGAGGAGTTAGAGTCTCCCTCGTGTTTATGTACGTGAGGAGTTAGAGTCTCCCTCGTGTACTCGGACGCGTGAGGAGTTAGAGTCTCCCTCGTGTACCATTTGATTATTTATACTTTCGACTCGCATATGTTTTTATAACATATATTACTTGGTGAAAGACATTTATTTTCGTCCACTCACTCTAACAGTTTTCATGTCTTTCCCCTGGGCTTTTCGGTTTCCGTGCCCAGTTTGCAGTTCGGACTCTGGTGACGCACGTAGTGGTCGGAGGCATAGTGCTCGAGCTACCTTATTTCTTCCAGTAGGTTTATTGTTCTACCTACTGTGGTATACGTATATGATTATACATTAGAGGTCGCTCTGAGTATTCTGTTGTTTATATTATACAATTTTACACCGGATTTCAGTAAAGTATTGATATATTTATTGTTTTACTTTACTGTTGATATATTGAGAAATCCAGATGGGATTGGTGCCCACGGTTTGCTTTTTGTGGCATAGGATGAAGTGTATTTTCCGCGTGCAGGTAATGGTAATTCCACGTTAGTAACGAAACTCTGCCAAAATTTCTACGGTTTTTGTTGGTTCGTGTTTTCGAAAGGGTTTGATTCCGTTTTAGGGAGCTAAATCGGGGTTGGGTCCTTTCAGCTTGGTATCAGAGCATTAGGTTATAGGTTCTGTAGACTTCTGTAGTCGTGTTTACTAAGGATATTTGAGAATGTACAGCATGTCTGGAATGGTGACCCGACCGGCCGGCGGATACTCATCAATGTTCCGGGTGTTGTATACTTTCAAATATTTAAAGTTCCATGATTACGTTCCACTTGTTGTGAACGATATTTTATTCATTAGGATGCCTCCCTGACGTGCTTTCCGTGTCGTTTCGGTTGTGGATCCTATTGAGGATCAGTCGACGCGCGATTTGCCAGAGAATTGTGGGTTTGGATGAGTATTCTGAGTTCAGAGAGTTGTGTGGCACGGTTTGACTGGTTGTGTGTGTATGAGCGTCTATATGTTGCCTCAGAACTGAGATTTGTGGCAGTTGATGTTTGCCTGAGTCAGATTGTTGTATATGGTGGGCTGATATTGTGTGAGTTCCTGTTGTGACTCCATGGCCTACATTCAGGGTGATGTTTATACGGTAATGATTTAATCAGGCTACCGACAATCGAATGTGGAGTGTTTACCCACCTGAGGCAGAGATGCATTATCCACATGTTTGTTTCCGTTTGCACGTGTTATGTGGCTTCAGAGGAAGCGGTGCACGAGGTTCGAGTTGAGTTTGAACCTGAGAATCAGAGAGAGTCTGATTGATGTGCCTCGAGATGGTTGTGAGAAGCTTAGTGTGCTGCACTCAGTGGCAAGGCTATTGAGAAGGAAAGGTGTACGTGGTTTCCGATGTGTTGGTTTGAGGAAAGTGGATTTAGTCGAGATTTTGATGAGATTGAGTTCCGACACTTCGGGATCAGTGACTTCATCAGGCTGTGTCCTTTTTGATTATGTTGAGGGTTATCAGATCAGGCAAAGGATCCGTTTGACGATGGCGGAGATCACAGAGTAGCGGACTTGCTCCTGTGGCATGAGTTTGGGCGATCGTTGGTGATCCTTTCACGCAGCAGGTGTTGCGGTGACGTGTGTTCGTGGAGTACTGTCAGTTGCCATTGTGGTGGCCAGGAGGGTCACGTTGCGAGGGAGCGCTCTCAGCCAGCTGCGTTTGCGGTTCGACAGCTCAGAGTTTGCGAGGAGATCCTCATGTTGTACCTGAGGTTTGACCAATGTAGCCTTTTGATGAGTTAATCAGCAATGTCGCTATTGTTGTGGGCGGCTAGTTAGGCATGTTGGAGTTCGTGCCATGACCTTATTTGAGGACATACTTTTCTCCGAGGTTACTGTTGTTTGATATCCATGGCTATTGTACCTGCATCTCCACTTCCGAGGCTTTGGAGAGTGTTGCATCCATCCAGAGGTTGCGAGATCCTTGTTGGAGGTTTTGACTTAGCCGCGGATCTGTTATAGCTGGACATTGTGGTTTTTGATGTGACTATGAGTATGGACTTACTGACGACGCATTTGACAGTGTACGAGTGCCTCGAGAAGGAGGTTATGTTTCGTCGACCAGATTTCCCCGAGATACTGTTTCGCGGTGATGGTCGAGCGGATGATGATGGAGATGGATTGTGTTGCTTGCTTAGTTTATGATGTGGATATTATGGTTGCTGTGCCGACGTTGGCGACATTGAGGTGGTTCCCGAGTTTCCAGGTGTGTTCCAGAGGAGTTACCAGGTGTTCCTCCAGTTCGGGAGATTGACTACACCATTGAGTTTGTACCAGACGCTGGACTCATTTTACCGACGTCTTGTCGTTCGGAGCCAGCGGAGTTGATGGAGCTACAGTTTCGATTCCAAGAGTTGCTGGAGGAGGTTTCAGGAGATTTCATGCGATCCCGCGTATTTGCGTGGTGTGCTGTTGCATTGTTGTACGGATGTTGGATGGTTCGATGAGGTGGTGCATTGACTACCGAAGCTTGATTCACTTCAGAGGAGAGTGAGTATTCCCCGCTTCGGATTGACGATTGGTTTGATCAGCTCTTGGGAGCTTCAGTCTTTTTGAAGATTAATTTTGGGTCTGGATATCATCAGTTGAGGTTGATGAGTCAGATGTGGTTTGGACAACTTTCGTATCTCAGTGCAGGCATTACGAGTTCTTGGTCACGCTGTTTGGTTGACCAATGCCCCGTAGATCGTGTGGACTTGATGGACCATGTGTTCAGACGATTCTGGACGAGTTGCGGTCATGTACGTCGGCAATATCCTGATTTACTCCAGGAGTGTGGGTTAGCACCTGAAGCAATTGTGAGCGGTTTCGCGGACTTTGCGAGACGACCAGGTGTTTGCGAAGTTCAGCCAGTGTGAGTTTTGGCCGACTAGCGTGACGATTTTGGACTGTGTGATGTTATCCGAGGGAGTTGGCGTGGATCCTGATCAATTAGAAGCCGTGTTGATTTAGGGATTGCCCTACTATTGTACCAGAGATGAGGGGTCTCTTGGGTTTGGCAGGCTATTACCGACGGCTTGTACAGGATTTTCCCGGATTGCCACTCTACTTTTTGGATTGATGAAGAAGGTGTCAACTTCGAGTGGTTCGATGCACGCGAGGAAAGTTACTTACTCCTGCAGGATGGTTGACCATTGCTTCGGTTTTGACCTTACCTGATGATCGTGATGTGTTCGTGGACTACGGCGATGCATCGAGGATTGGATGTGGTTATACGTGATGCAGCTTTGCAGAGCGGTGGCTCATGGTTCCAGGCAGTGGAACTTTGTGTAGTTGCATATCCTGTGTATGATTTGGGTGTAGTTGTCCTTATGTTAGTATCAGAGAATTCGAGACACTACAGCTATGGCGTGCAGCACAGTGTAGGATGTACACTGATCACTTGAGTTTCATTCACTTGCATTTTCGGCCAGATTTGGGCTTGAGGCAGTGTAGATGTATGGGGTCAACTAACGACTATGGCTGCACCTTTGAGTTTGTTCGGGAAAGGTTAGAGGTTGTACTTTGACCATCCGTCAGGGATGTTGTTGCTGATGCATTTAGTCGAGAGTCGGGAGCACTACAAGAAAACAGCACTTAGACCACGGAAACGTAATTGTTCCGTGGTCCAAGTGACACCTAGACCACGGAAAATACTCCGTGGTCCAAGTACCACCTGGACGACGGAGAATACCATCTCCGTCGTCTAGGTGATCACCTGGACCACGGAGTCTTTTTCGAGGTCCAAGTGATAACCTGGACGACGGAGATTATATTCTCCGTCGTCCAGGTGATCACCTGGACGACGGAGATGGTATTCTCCGTCGTCCAGGTGATTACCTGGAGGACGGACCGACACGCCGTCGTCCGAGTATACGAAATGTACTTCCACTTAGACGACGTACCGACACCTCCGTCGTCTAAGTGAAGCATTATATAAGCCCGATGCCAAACTGATCGAATTCATTCCTAGCCTCGATCTCTTCATGATTCCATTTGAAGAAGAATTGAAGGAGAAGGGAGAAGGAGAAGGGAGCTAGGTAGCTAGCTAGGCCGAGAAGAATCAGGATCGATAAGGGATCTCCGCTGACTAGCTAGTTAGCTTAATTAACGTAAAGATATCGAGAAGGCCAGCAGGTACGTACGTACGCAGTTAAAATTTGCTTAATTAATATATATTTAGTGAAAACGTACGTACATATATATATACATGCAAGGATGTTAGCTGATGTTAGCTGATGTTAGCTATATATATATATATATATGTACATATCGATTAAATTACGTACGTACGTACGTAATTGATGGATCGATATGTAGATCGAGTACGTATAATTAAGCGTAAATTAATGGACAAATATATATATATATGTAATAATTAATTAATTATAATATTTTGTAGCAGTATGGACAAGAGTTGGATGAAGTTGAAGAATAGATGTGATGTCCGGTATATGGATGGAATTAGCGAATTTGTGAATTTTGCGATAGAACATGGTCAGGGAAAGAAACGTTTCAGGTGTCCGTGTCAGAAATGTCTTAATTGTCAGTATGCGGAGGTTAATGTTATGGTGCAACACTTGTACGAAAATGGTATGACGTGGAGTTACACTACATGGAGCGAGCATGGTGAAGCAGTAGAGTTCAGCGCAGCAGACTTCAGCTCAGGGTACAGTTACCATGGTGCCTCATCCAGCGGCAGTGGTGCCGGACCCCCAGCTTGCAACCCAACTGCAGATTTGGTCCATGATGCGTTTCCGGGATGTAGTCATAGTGGACACCAACACCAAGACGGAGGTTACAGTACCACTAATGAGCATGATGACACATTCCCCGCAGCTAGCTTGGCCACTGACACCAGTGAGATGGAAAAGTACAACCGGATACTACTTGAAGCGCAGACCCCGGTGTTCCCTGGATGTACAGAGAATGTGTTGCAATATGTGATGGAGCAAATGAAGATAAAAGTGAAGCACAAAATGTCAGTGAGTTCTTTTGACGAAATTCAGGAGCAAATATGTAAGTTGCTTCCTGATGATCACAATCTTCCTAAATCTCATTATAAGGTTAGAAATATCCTGAGCAGCCTCGGCCTAAAGTACAGGATAATTGACGCATGTCCGAATGATTGTGTGCTATTTTACAAAGAGTATAAAGAGTTGGACTATTGTCCCGTATGTGGCCAATGCAGATTCCAGTTGAATAGGAAGAGTTCGAAAAAGAGAATTCCTGTGAAAGTTGTTCGATATTTTCCCTTGATTCCCAGATTGCAGCGCCTGTACATGTCTGTGCACACAACAGAGGCGATGCGATGGTACGCAGAAAAGCGAATAGATGACGATGTCCTACGACACGCCGCAGATGGGGAGGGTTTCAAACATTTCGACAGAGAATTTGGAGACTTTGCTTCAGAGGTTAGAAATGTTAGGCTCGGCCTATCTACAGACGGATTCAATCCTTGGGGAAGTAATAGCTCCGCCGTCAGCACTTGGCCAGTTATTCTGATGCCGTACAACTTGCCTCCGTGGATGTGCATGAACAAGGAATTTAATTTCCTTACCGTACTAATTCCAGGTCCTAAATCTCCATCGAAGTGCTTAGATGTCTACCTCAGACCTTTGATCGACGAGCTGAAACTGTTGTGGGAAAATGGAGTCCCAACTTATGACAAATTCACTGACACGATGTTCACGATGAGGGCTGCTGTAATGTGGACGATCAGCGATTTTCCAGCTTATGGGATGTTGGCAGCCTGCAGGACAAAATGATATAATGGATGTCCTATATGTTTGGACGACGTGAACTCTAGTTGGCACGCGGGGAAGGTGTGTTACTTGGGTCACCGTAGATGGCTTCCTCACGACCACCCGTGGCGACAGGATGAAGCTCATTTCGACGGTACGGTAGAGAACAATCCTAAACCCCGTAGTTGGTCGGGCGAAGAGATTTTAGAGAGGTTGAGCTATTTCGACTTTGGTGTGTTGAGCAATGACGCGGATGTAAAGAAATGCAATCCAATTCCTCCACATGATCTGAGCTATTAGGATCACAAGAGTATATTCTTTGAACTCCCTTACTGGTCGAAGTTGAAGCTGAGGAACAACTTGGACGCGATGCACATAGAAAAGAATGTGTGCGACAGCGTGGTGGGAACAATTCTCGGTATTAAGTTGAAGACTAAAGATACTCCCAAAGCGCGCAAAGATTTGGAATCAATGAATCTACGTCGTCCCTTGTGGTTGAGGAGGGATAGGAAAGGAGTGTACAACAAGATGCCAAATGCACCATACACAGTGAAGCCGACGCTTAGACGTTCTGTATTTCACTGGTTTAAGGGCGTTCGTTATCCGGCTACGTATGCAGCTACTATAACTGGAGCAGTGGACGAGGTGCAACACAAGTTTGTTGGTCTAAAGACACATGACTATCACGTTATGCTGCAACGTCTGATTCCAGTGGTAATTCGACCATACTTGCCTCGGGACGTCGTAGAACCAATAGTGGCATTGTGCAGGTGGTGGCAGAGGTTATGCGCCAGAGAGTTAAAGAAGTCAGATGTGGTGGAATTGCAACAACAAACTGTGCACATCATTTGCAAAATAGAGAGGATTTTCCCCCCTGCTTTCTTTGACATCATGATTCACCTAATGATCCACCTGCCCGAGCAGGTGCTTATTTCTGGTCCGGTCTAGTACACTTGGATGTATCCTCAAGAAAGGTACGTACAACTAATTAATTAATTTGTTCCACTGGAGATTATATATATACTAGCTAGCTAGCTATATGTACTTATGTAATGTGTACCTTTGATTTTGTAGACAGCTTGGACAGTATAAGTCATTCGTCAAAAACAGGTCGGCCCCGGATAGCTCCATAGCAGAGACATACCTAATGCATGAGTGTGTTACTTACTGCAACAGGTACCTCAAAGATCCACCCCCTCCCACTGCCTCCGATCGCAGTGCCCGCATCAATCTTTCTGTCGTCATCAATGTCGTCCGACCGTTTAGAGGAGTATTAAAGGAATCGTTAACATGGGAAGAACTTATTGAGGCACATTGGGTAGTGTTGCGAGACTGTGACGAAGTTGAGCCGTACATGTTGTCATACAGAGAGAGGCTTCAGGCGTTAAATCAAAACAAGAGTTCGGCATGGATTGAGAAAATGGTTAAGAAGAAGTTTCCTGATTATTTCTTCCAATGGGTACGTACGTACGACTCGGTATTAATTATTTAAATACATATCGCTCATGTTTGTAGAAAGTAAACCCTTATATTAATTTGCCCATTTTCGCAGATGATTGATCTGCAAAAATCTGATAACCACGGAGGGTGGTGGTCATGGCCAAAGCACTTGCTAGTAGGGAAGCCGGTTAAACACTATATTTATCCCGGATGTTTTGTGAACGGTGTAAAGTTCCATTCATTGGCCCGAGATGAAGGAAGAAGAACACAAAACAGTGGGGTAGCGGTTGGGAAAGACAATGATCTATATTACGGGGCTATTGTATACGTGGTTCAACTATATATGTTACGGGAATGATGTCAACGTTTTCCTATTCAAGTGCAGATGGTTCAAGCGTACAAAGGAAGACCTGTGACTATTATCAGTCGATACAAACTCTAGCTGGTATGAGGATGAGCCTTTTGCTCTCGCCACCTTAGTTCGGCAGGTGTTCTATCTCGACGATCCGAAAGCCGATGAAGGGTGGAAAATAGTGAACCATATCTCTCACCGAGGAATATAGAATACAGAGACAATTGAAGGGACACCGGCGACGACTGAAGATGCTGCTGAACCAGAAAGAGACATTCCTGCCTATCAAGAGCCTAATATTTCTATGGTCCGCTCCGATATAATGGACCTGGTTCAAGATAGTGAACGGTTACCCATGCCTGATGGTTGTACAGATCTAACTGAAGATGAGATTATCGATGAGGTAGATGAAGAAGACGAGCAGGAAGAGGACGCGGACGAGGACTCAGGTTATTCGTCGGACGATGTTGAGTACGATGACGAGGATGAGCCGTCGTCTAACGGGGATGAGGACGATGATGATTATGACGAAGAGTACGGTCATACGACGATGGAGATTAATTGGTAATTAATTATTGTAATTATTGTAATTTTCACCTTTGGTGCCACGCCAAATCTCAATCTCATATAAAACCCTAAATCCTGGACCCTAAATCTAGCAGATCGGATCGATCGATCAATTTTTTAATTATATTTGAGAATCAGAATAATTGAACGGACACACAAATGACCGGGGAAGACCTAAACCGTAAACCCTAAGGCCCTAACCCCTGAATTCGGGGTTTAGAACTTGGACGACGGAGAATGGTCATTATCCGTCGTCCAGGTACACACTAGGACGACGGATATGGTAATTCTCCGTCGTCCAAGTTCACAAACCCTAAACCCTAAATAGTAAGGCCCTAACCCCTGAATTCAGGGTCTATGCACCTGGACGACGGATAACTAGATATTCGTGGTCCAGGTGATTACCTGAACGACGGAAACGCTCATTTCCGTCGTCCAGGTGCAGATATCGTAATTTTTTCTAAGACAACGACCATCTAGACCTTCTTCCAATGCAAAGTCTTTTCATCAAGACTTTAGAGTAAACAATTCTTGGTGTGTGAGCTTCGACGGTTCGAAAATCGGAGTTGCGAAATGCCTTGTATCCACGTTTCCGGTTTGTGAAATTATCGGTTTTGCGGTTGACTGTGCCGATCAAACCCTTCCCGAACTTATTATTTTATGGTCCTTTGAAGACAATTATATATTATGTTACGACGAACATATCCAACGGCTGTTTTGTCCAAATTCAATTTCGTTAATACTCTGCTGCAAATGAGCGTCTACTCATGAACACTTAAGTCGTAAAGATTAGTCGATACTTAACATGTTTCAATACGTAAAATTAATCGGCGGTTCAAATTTAACTGTTCATATATACGATGCGTTCATCGATATTGTACGACTATTTCACTCGAATGACAGATCGCTAAATTCCTAGCGAATTATTTTTAAAATTTTTTTTTATGTAATTTGAACCTGGACGACGGAGATGGTCATTCTCCGTCGTCCAGGTGTTCACCTGAAAGACGGAGAATGACCATCTCCGTCGTCCAGGTTCAAAAATCATGGCGGTTCATATTTATTTTTGTTTATTTTTTTTCATGTAATTTTCACTTGGACGACGGAAACTGACCATATCCGTCGTCCAAGTCCAAAATTATGGCGGTTCAATTTACCGTTTCCGTTTTTGGGACCGCTTGAATTTTCACTTAGACGACGGAGAATCCATTCTCCGTCGTCTAAGTCCAAATTCATGGCGGTTCAAAACGTCCCGCCCCTTAATTACGCGCCGTTTCAAAATTTTGAAACCGCCACCTGGATGACGGAGAACACTGTTTGCGTCGTCCAAGTGAACTTAGACGACGGAGAATAGTGCTCCGTCGTCTAAGTGAAACTCTATAAATAGAGTACGGCTCATCTTCTTTTCCTCATCCCTTACAATCCTATCTCTCCTCTCCTCTCTCTCTCTCTCAAATTCCGGCGATTCTCCTCCGGCGACGACGCTCCGACAACACAACTCCGGCGTGGTTCGATCCTCCTCTCCGACGACACAACTCCGGCGATATTCCCGAAAACTCCGATTCGGTAAATTTCTATTTTTCCCTTATTTAAATAATTTTCATTTAATTAATTAATTAAATTCTAAATATAATTAATTAGTAGAAATTAATTTAGTAATTAGTTTTAAATATTTAATAAATGATTAATTGTTGTTATTAATTAATTAAATCATAATTATTGTTATTTAATACTAATTAAATGAATAATTGTAAATTTATTGTTATTAATTAAATAAATGATTAATTATTGTTATTAATTAATTAAATAAATAATTATTGTTATTAATTAATTAAATGGTTAATTATTGCATGCTAAATGGAAAATAAATTATTGCATGTAATTACGTGTATTTTTTAGTAAATTAATTAGTAGTACGTGTTCGATTTAAATTTAGTACATAGGCTTGGTGTAATTAAGTCGCACTTTTTGGAATAGATGGCGCCTCTTTTCCTTGCTTATCTCCTTAACCCCTCGTGATGTGTGGATTTCATCACCGCACACCATAACCTAAGTGAAGTTATGGACACGAGGTTGAGGGCGGAGTTTGCAAAGGACTTGAGGGAGTGTAAATTTTTGAAAAATTGGCCGAATGTCGGACATGGTGTCTAGAAACGGGTTATGACTGGTGACAGGATTTGGACTAAGAAAGACTTTTGTCGAAATTAGTCCTGCCTCTCGCGTTATCTCTATCCCTAACTGGCCATGTTTTTCGATTTAACCAAGGCTGATTAATTGAAAATTTACACTTAATTTTCAATGAACGACCATTGAAAATGCCATTGAACGACCGAAAATGCCAAGCTAGTGTACTCTATTTAAATCTTAAACGTACTTAATTAATTAGCGTAAATTTTTAAGTTGTAATTATTATGGTAAGTAGGTATTTTAACACCGTACTCTTAGGTTTAAATGGCTCCGCCAAAGATCACATCTGGCAAGAAGAAAGCCCAACAGGAGGCAGAAGATGAGATGCTCCGAATGTTGGCGGCCCAAGTCGGTTGGGTTCAACAGGAGGGCAACGACGCTCTAAATCCGGACGGATCATCTGGTCCGTCCGTAGCGCCCTCTGGGGAAATTCCCGCTCCCCCATTCATCTCGAGCGGTGATGACGTCGACCCCTTCCAATCTCCGATGCCCGGTACCCATTCAACGGGAAGTACTCAGGCGTCCTCGACCGCCGAATCAATCATGTACAGCGCCCGCCGTAGGCAAAGGAGGGCCCCCACTGACCCGGAACCGAAAAGGACTCGGGGTCTCGTTAAAGGGGGCAAAGCGGAGCGTATTTGCAAGGCGACCGGTAAAAAGATAGACTTGCCGTACGACGAATTCACCGGTGGCCCTCCCACAGCTCAGCTAGCAAGTCTCTCGGCGCATGGGATAGGGTCAATCATCCGTAACCGGGTTCGTATCACTGCCCCTACTTGGAAGGAGGCGCCGGATCATGAGAAGGCGAAAGTCTTCAAAGATCTTTCGGTACGTAATATGTCCAATTTAGTTATTATATAATATTGTTAATCTCGGCCTAAAGTTTCATAATATATACGATTATAATTTTCTATTTATTTTTGATAGGAACAATTTGACGTGGATCCGACACCGGCTATGTTGAGGCATATCAACCAAACCGCCAACTCCATCTACAAAGATTGGAAGTACAAGCTCCATAAGTACTTCAAAGATGTCGGTCCCGTGCCTCCCCCGGTAGACCTGCAAGGGGAGAGAGAAGATGAGTGGGAGTGGTTGTGTAACCACTTTGCCGATGAACAATTTAAGATATTAATTTATTTTTTTTATTTAAATTAAGATAATTGAATTATTTAAATTGTAGTTATTCATTTTTTAATGATTTAATTATGTTGTGTAACAGAAATTCTCCGGTGTCAACAAAGCCAACCGGGGGAAGAAGGAGAAACACCATACTACCGGCGCCAAGCAGTTCATTCAAATAGCCAAGGAGCACAAGGATAAGGGCTCCAAACACCCTTATCTTGATGCAAGCGTAAGCGCGTACGTGACGCCAGGGCTCGATAATGAAGCGAGTCAATGCGGCGTAAGTGATATATATATATATATGTGCTTTTAATTATAGTAATTATTATTTAAATATGATTTCATTATAATAAATTAATTATTCTTTTGTAGGCAAGGGCGATAGAGCGTGCGCATGAAGAGTTGGCTAACACTCAGCTTGCGTTCCCAGATGTGCCGCCGGAAGACCTGCCTCCTCTATCCTTAGAGAGCCAAATTGCAATCGCGGATGAGGTCTACGGTCGTAGAGCTGGCAAGGAGGTTAGGCACTTTGGGCCTAGGGTGGTACGAGATTTGTCGACGACCTCCGGCTCATCATCTACGGGAGGTTCGGGGCAGCGGAGAAGGAGTCAGGCTGCGGCCGTCGAAGCAGTCATTCAAGAGGCTCGACTGGCACGAGAGGAGAATGAGTCAATGCGGCAAAGACTTGACGAACAACAAGCACAAATAGCCCAACTCATCGCCCTCATGCAACAAAATCGAGAAGTATGTCAACCTCCTCCGAACCCACACCCCGACGACAACGACCCGGCTGGAGGCGGAGGACTCGGCGGCGCA
This sequence comes from Geum urbanum, assembly GCA_946800695.1. NCBI lineage: Eukaryota > Viridiplantae > Streptophyta > Magnoliopsida > Rosales > Rosaceae > Geum > Geum urbanum. The sequence goes on from OX327002.1 coordinate 21,626,567, forward strand.
TCTGCTCCTCCAGTGTATTAGCTAGCTAGTAGTTTATTATCTCGTTTCTTTCCGCATTCCGAACATTATTTTAATTTTTAATTTATGGGTTTTTTCGATTATTCATGTATGTACAAATTAATTTAATTTAATTATTTAATAATTAAGTAATATTCAAAATTTAGTTTATTTAATTAATTTTAGCATTTTTCATTATTTAAATTAAATTAATAATAAATTAAATTAATAATATTTAATTTCAATTTTTTTTAAATTAAATATTCACTTGGACGACGGAGATTATGTTCTCCGTCGTCCAGGTGAAAAACCCTAAACCTAACCCCTAACCCCTAACCCCTAACCCCTAACCCCTAAACCCTAAACCCTGTCGTTCTCCGTGGCCCAGGTGTTCACCTGGACGACGGAAAATCTAATTCTCCGTCGTCCAGGTGAACACCTGGGCCACGGATAAACGAGCAATGTCCGTGGCCCAGGTAGACACCTGGACGACGGAGAATTAGATTTTCCGTCGTCCAGGTGTCTTCCTGGGCCACGGATAATGTCCGCGGTCCAAGTGAACTTGGACGACGGATCACTAATCTCCGTCGTCCAAGTGCTTGGACGACAGCACTTGGAGCACGGACCTTGGACGACGGAGATTCCGTCGTCTAAGTACTTAGACGACGGAAAACTGCACCTAGACGACGGAAATGGTCCGTGGTCTAGGTGCAATTTTCTTGTAGTGGAGCTTCAGTGTTTCATGTGTGTGTGTATAGCTCGAGTTTCCGTATTAGCCGAGTGTGCGCTACGGAAGCTGAGTTAGTGTGTGATGATGTTGAGGCTCGAGGTTTCACGCGCATTTGGCGCTAGTGGTGCGGAGATGTGTCTGATACTCCAAGTTTACTACTCGAGACGCAACATGAAGAGTAATATAGCAGCTTGTGTGTGCGCAGCATGTGTGTGCAGATGCCACATTTGTCAGCTGGCCATGGCTCAGAGGCAGAGAATTGCCGAGAAGTATCAGCCATTTGAGATTTCCAGTTAGACGCGGCGTTTGTGCTGTGATCTTGTGTGTGTGTGATTGTATGCACTTTGGTTTGTGATACCAGTTGTTAGGCCATTGTGGACCATTTGACGAACTCAGTACATTTCCTTGTACTTTCGGGAAAGGATTTCAGTGGCAGATTGGTATAGCTGTGTTTAACGGAGATTGTCCATCTACGTGGTGTACCTGTGTCCCGGTTCGCTGGTCGAGGTAATCAGCTACAACTGAGTGTTGGCGAGCTTTGCAGCGAGCATTGGGGACCAGATTACAAGCTAGTACCGGTTCTTATCCTCAGATTGGTGGGCGATATTTGAGGACTATTCAGACCTTGGAAGGCATATTGTGAACCTCGGTATTGCAGTTCCGGAGGATTTGGGACCAGCAGTTCAACTGTTCGAGATTGCATGCAGTACCAGTTTGCTAACCACTATGATTTTGATGTTGCGTGATGTCGTTTTGAGGAACGATGTTGTACTCCATTGTGCTGGAGTGAGTTTGGTTTGAGTTTGAGTTGACGTTTGATTCTGATTTTGTGGAATGTGCTACCACAAACTGTCAGATTAGCGGAAATGGGTTGATATTGCCCGAGTCCGATATTTGAATTATGTTGATATGAGTGTGTTGAGTTGTGATTTGTCATGTTGTTTTGATCCGTATGTGATCATAGGCGAGTTTGTGTTATGCTGTTTGGTTCGGCGTCGCCTATAGTGTTGGCTTTTATGTGTGTTGTGTTCCGTGTGGCGGAACTATGTTTGAGGTTTATTGCGGGTTTGTGTACCCTATCTGTTCCTTAGGCAGGAACACTTGGCTATTGTGTGGAGCCAGTTCAGATTCGAGATTTGCGGGTACATGAATTTCAGCACGGAGTTATCTCCTATTGTGGAGTTTGTTATCAGAGTTGTTCAGTTGACGTGGTCACTGGAGAGTTGAGTAGTATGCAGAGGTAGTGCTCCTACTTTTAGTCGACAGACTCGAAAATTTCGAGGTCGAAATTTTTAAAGGGGGGTGGATTTGTGACGACCCAGAACAGAATCAGCAGTGAAATCAAATTAATCTACGAGCTCGCGTGTTATCGCAGGTTTCCGACAGTCGTTTGGATTGCCGGGCTTGTTAACGACTTAATCATTGGCTGAGAATTGGAGTTGAGTCTCTTCTCGAGAGTCGTTGTACGTGTGATTTCGAGTTCGTGGGCTGTTCCGGATCGTTATTTGGACGACCGAGGAATAAGTTATGAATATTTGAAGTTTCAGCATAGTCGATTTATAATTTGTGGCCTTCTTAACGACTAAATTACCGGACGAGAATTTGGTTTCGGTTCCTTCACGGAAGTTGTTGAGAATTTAATTTCGAGCTCGTGGGAACTTCCGGAGCATTATTTTGAGTTATGAAGATTAAGTTGTGAATATTTCCGATTGTTGATTGTTAAGTCGAATTATGCATGTGTTGGTTTGAACCGTTGACTTTTTATCCGATTGGTCAATGTGTTTGACTTCGGGTGATAATTGAAGAATACGTCGAGTCGAGTTTGTTGCCGCGAGAATTATCGGAATCGGAGTTACGACGAGAAAGATACGGGTGTTCAAAGTCCGTCGTAAAGGATAAGTATGAAGTTTCCATTTTGGGAAAGAGTATTTAAGAGGGTTGCCAAATCAGGAAGGTCAACAGATATCATTTAATTGGGTTGACCCGGTCAACTCGGTTTGACCGAGCTGTGGAGATGGTGGTGCGACGCCGTACGGCTCGCTGGCGGCGAGGGACGTTCTGGCCACCCCACGGCGTGGGAGTGGTCTTGTTCTCTTCATCTCGAGGTCCCAAACTCATCCCCGGCCTCATTTTCCTGCATGGTTCACGGTGGAGGAGGAATTTTCCGGCCAAAATTCAAAAGGAAATGGTGAATTCGGGTTCCATGTTTTAGACCGATTCGAGCTGAAATTTGGAGTGGGCTTTGAAGCTCTCATCCCCTTGATGCTACCCTGTAAGTTTGGTGATCCAATTCATCTTGTACATGGAGAATTTTGGATTTGAAATTTGTGTATCAATTCGGGTTTGCTTGAAATTGAGCTAGTTAGAGATTGAATTGGCCTTTGTTGCAGTTATGAAAGTTGCTCAGTGGATGATTTTGAGTGGAATAGAGGCTGCTCCGCCGAGAAATTTTCAGGTTGGTGGTGGCGCCGCCGTGGGCGGTGGTCAACGGCGGTCAAAGTTTGACTTTTTGGGATTTTCGACAAGTTGCATGTCATTTCACTCGAAATCGCGCCCCGACGCAGTGGGGAGGTTCGTTTTTCGAGTTGAGCATCCGAAAGTAAAGCGAGGTATTGAGGTGGGATTTACGGATTTTCAACGATTCATCGACATTGAATTTCGTGTTTCCGAGAAAGGTGGTTTCTCGTGATTTGTTTTGAATTGTCGAATTATGTTTGTGAGAATTGGATATTGTGGTTAATCAGGTGTTCGTGATCGTTTGTTTGGCGATGGACTTTCCGCCGGATCACGGGTTAACGCGAACTGCGTTACGCTAGTCTGTAAGTGGACAATTTATTTTCACGGATTGATTGCGAGTCCTTTATATACGTTTTACGAATTTGAGCATCCCGCATGATTATGATTTTACGAGCATGAGATTTCATACGAGATTATGTTTATTATGAGCATGTGTTATACGATTATTCTTATACCAGTATATATATTACGTATATACTCTTATATGTTGTTATGTGTCCACGTGTGGCCCCGTGAGATTTTTATGCATGCTCTGTACGCGTGAGGAGTTAGAGTCTCCCTCGTGTTTATGTACGTGAGGAGTTAGAGTCTCCCTCGTACTTGTATGCGTGAGGAGTTAGAGTCTCCCTCGTGTACTCGGACGCTTGAGGAGTTAGAGTCTCCCTCGTGTACTCGGACGCGTGAGGAGTTAGAGTCTCCCTCGTGTACCATTTGATTATTTATACTTTTGACTCGCATATGTTTTTATAACATATATTACTTGGTGAAAGACATTTATTTTCGTCCACTCACTCTAACAGTTTTCATGTCTTTCCCCTGGGCTTTTCGGTTTCTGTGCCCAATTTGCAGTTCGGACTCTGGTTACGCACGTCGTGGTCGGAGGCATAGTGCTCGAGCTACCTTATTTTTTCCAGTGGGTTTATTGTTCTACCTACTGTGGTATACGTATATGATTATACATTAGAGGTCGCTCTGAGTATTCTGTTGTTTATATTATACGATTTTACACCGGATTTCAGTAAAGTATTGATATATTTATTGTTTTACTTTACTGTTGATATATTGAGAAATCCGGATGGGATTGGTGCCCACGGTTTGCTTTTTGTGGCATAGGATGAAGTGTATTTTCCGCGTACAGGTAATGGTAATTTCACGTTAGTAACGAAACTCTGCCAAAATTTCTACGGTTTTTGTTGGTTCGTGTTTTCGAAAGGGTTTGATTCCGGTTTAGGGAGCTAAATCGGGGTTGGGTCCTTTCAGATCTCAAAATATTCTCCTGCCAATGGTTGTAATACTATGAGTCTAGTATGTGCCGCCAAATAGGGTAATGCACATTCCCTCAATGACCTTCCTTCGTATACTTCATCATCAATAGTAATTCGTCTAGCTCTTGAGTCTCAACCGCCTCCTCAACTAGTGGATCTACTTCTTGAGGCTCGACTTCCTCCTTGATTTGAGGTTATACTTCAATCTATAAAACACGAGCTCCAATAGTCAGATTTATGCGTTGTGTTTCTAAAGCAAGATCAAATAAGTTCCCATGTGCCTCTCAGTTGTTAACCCATAGCAAAGGTATACCAATCTCTTCTTCACTACTTGTACTTGAACCTTCCCTATACGAAGCCACGGTGTCAAACCCTAAATTCGATCTCCATAATATGGATGGTGTGCTAGAAGATAGTGTGTGTAGATTTGATTGATTTAAGGGCATAAACCTGAAGTCACACTAAGCAAATAATTGATATAAGGCCTCCAAACTCTCAAAGTACTCAAACCCTTAAGGACTCTCCATGGTGCTTCTTTGACACCTCCCTCAAGGAAACATCAATAAGCACTCTAAGAGTTCAAATGAGATTTTGATACGAGGTGCAGTGGCATTCACAGATCTAGGGACACCGAGGTGAATCGAGGTAAAGGCGTGCGTGATCCAATATACCAAAATCGCCAAATAAAGTCCTAAGAATCTAGGGTATAACAGAAATTAAGTTTGCTAAATCTAGACACACTAACTACTATGCGCAAAATAAAGATACTACTTTAGATATGCTCCCAAGAATGTAGATAACTCAAAGTAAGTGAGTACGAGACAAATGAAACAACCTTCAAGCACGACAACAAGCTCGACAGGTCGAAGGTTTTTTTTCGCCCAGTCGAATACAAGCTCATGTTTCTCCTTCGAACCAATTCCTAACGGGTCAAGAATAAGGCTCAACAGGTCGAGCAAAGTGCCCTGCAAAAGATTAGTAATACAAGTTCTAGCACAAATTCATCTCAAAGCCATCAACCAAAGTATTCAAGGGATCAAAGACACTAAAAACAAAGTCCTAAATGGAAAAATGAAAAAAACTATAAAGCTAAGAAAAAAGTGTCAAGTAAAATATCTAGTTTTACCGTAATCAAGGCTATCCAAAGCTAAGAAATTAAGATGAACCTAATCCTCGGCAACAGTGCCAAAAACTTGTTGGAAAGTTTACCCTCCACATTTTATGGACTATTATCTAGCTCATACGTATAAAGAGCTATTTCCGCCTGCAACTATACAGAGCCAAGGTATATAATTTGTAAGGAAGTTGAGTGTCGAACCCATGAGGATTGACCACTTGAACTCCTTAGTTCGAATTGATTAAGCTCTTAAACTACGACTAAACTAGACACTAACTTGACGCTAAACTAAGATGAAATGCGGATGTGTATCTCCCATTACCAAATTCTTTAGAGACCTAGCATTGCAAGGGGTGATTAGATTAAAATGAGTGATTACACGAGTTGGTTGATTGATTATAGACTAATGCAAAGAGATTAAATAACAAAAAAATTCACAATAAGAGTGAATGGTTGGCTAGGAAAATACCCACTAACCATTTGATGCTCAAACAATGTCCCAATTTATGTATGTAATTAAAATCTATTTCACACTAGTGAATGTCCAAATCGTAACCTTTTGGGTCATGTTTGGTTTTAAACCCAAGCTTGTAGGCCATTTCAGGCTCTAAACGACTTGAGCCAAACTTTGAAGTATTTGGTGAACCAGAACCAATATCTAAATCATTTTGGGTTTACATCTCGACCGTATGTCACGTGAGTGAAGCAAACAACTGTACTATGTGATATTTGTAGAAGGTTGCTCTTCCCGAACTTCTATTAGAGGACACATGAGAAAGTTTAAGTAAATCTCTCAATCTCTACTTTATGAGTTACAAATCGAAAGACCCAACTAGTAGTCACAACTTGAGAGAAAGTTTAAGTGAATCTCTCAATTCTCACATTTTTAATGAGTTACGAATCGAAAGTCCCAACTAGTAGCCACAATAACCTCTCGATTCAATGGTGCTTGACCAAAGCTCCTTAAGCCTATTGGACTCAAGGAAGCCCTAGTCCTTGCTTAGTGCTAAGGAAGCCAAACCTTAGGGTAACCCGTCTTGGAATAGACCCTAATTATATTTACATGCTCATCTAGCCTTAGGTGAGTAGCTAATTCAACCAAGGTCCCATTTTTAGTTCCTTAAAGCGCATCAACTTAACTAAGGTCAACACATGCGTAAATGAAACTATCAATGAAGCTCAAGCACATAAACAACCACAAACACATAGTAATCTCATTCATAAACACATGTTTCACACAACATACACAAAAACATGAACCATACATGAATCAAACCATCATTTATCTACATCAAATGGCTAGGGTTCTAATCCTAGCCTCCCTAATAGGACTACTCACTACATATAATCAAAATGGAGTCTAGATACATAGAGAGGATTCAGTAGGTATAAGAAGTAACCAAAGAGTCCCTTAAGTAAAGCTTTCAAGTTCTCCAAGTCCTTCTTGACTTCTTGCTCCCTTCTTGCTTCTTGGCTCCATAAAAAGGATGAATCCTCCTTAGGCTAGGGTGCAGAGGTAGAGATGAGAGTATGGTGGTGATGGAGGTTTTGATCCTAGGCCTTTTGGCGGTGATAATGGAGGTTTTTGAGGTAGAGGAGAGTGCTAGAGGGTTAGGATAAGGTTGGGGGCTATAGGGAGCTGAGAGACTAAAACTATGAGAAGAATGAAAAAGTGGTGAGATATGTGTGTGATAAGAGGGGAGCTCGACCTTATTAGGTATAAGGGAGATATTTTGGTGTTTGAAATTCAAAATTTGATGCTTTGACATGATCTAAAACTTTAGGCTTTTAGGTGGTCATAATGTGTGACTCACCCCAAGTCATGTAACTTGCATCACTACCAAAAAAACGCAATTAGGCGACGAAGCAATTTCGTCGCCTAAGTACTTAAGTGACGAAACTTTCATCTCCTAAGTACTTAAGGGACGAAACTTTCATTGCCTAAGTTTCATCATCTAACGGTCGTAGTCTAAGGTGCTACTTAGGCGACAAAAGATATTTCGTTACCTAAGTACTTCTAAATGATGAAAGTCTTCGTCGTCTTAGATGCATCATAGATGACGAATAATGGTATTCGTCGTCTAAGTAGTAACACTTAGACGATGAAAAAACACTTCGTCATCTAGGTTCAACCACTTAGAAGACGAACATTTGATCTTGATCGCGAACATATCACTCACTGCGGAGCCTGTCACTTCCTCATGCCCTTTGGCATAATCAGACGTAGAGTTGAAAGCCTCAATGGCATCCCCTCTGCAGTTTGACCTTAGCTTCATCGTGCAGGGCCTACATCTCTAGGGACTTCACCCCTACCTCCAACATTCTAATTTTACCTGTCAACACTTCATTCCCCCCCCCTCCCTCATCAGCTCTTCCACCCTCCTCACATCCTCGGCACATATATCTACAAGAGATTGCTTCTCCGCTCGGGCGACCTCCAAGTCCAAACTCAGCTCCCTGTTCTTCTTCTCCAGCTCGACCTTCGACGAGGTCAACTTGTCTGATACTTGGATCAAGTTGTCCATTCGAGTACGCAAATCGTTGTCCAGCATCTTGTACTTCTTCAGCCTAGAGTGAACGAACAGTAAGGCATCCCCTTCGGGTCGTCCTCCGACCTCTCAAGCATAACCTGTTGATGCATGTCCTGTACCAAGAGATAGGAGTCCATCAGTATGTGCATTCAACTTTGTTTAGGACTGAGCGACATCAACCGCTTTTGGTGCCCAGCGGTCACCTGGTATGACATGGCTTTCCTACTGAAGGCAAAAAATTGGTCCACGAGGGTCTTCGTGGTACCACTGTCCACTTGGAGGCCTTGAATACTGGCACAGGTAGAGGTCACTCGAGCCGAATGCTGTGACGCTCCGGAAGGGGATGTCCTTTCCGTCGGTCGGGCAGAGCTAGTCATTATAATTATAGGCCTTGAGGGCCCTTCTTCCCTTGGTAATGGCAAGCTCACGGGGGAGGTGGACGATCATCCCTGGGCAAGGTAGAGCGATCGAGTGTTTGCTCATGGTCCAACTCTATCTCTGACTCACTACTCCCCAGATCGATAGAAGCATTAGCAGTAACAACCTCCTCTGGCATCTAGAGACGAAGCACAGGCTCAACAGGAGTCGGTTCTGATCCCGCTCGCCCCTTGGTATAGGCGATTGACTTCTTGGAAGGATGGGCCTCTAGATGCCGGCCAACTTTCACTTCTTCTCTTTATTTTTTCCCTTCTCTACTTCCTGAGCCAAGCGGGCACGCTCGTTCTTAGCAAGGCACTGAGCGGCATTCGGTTGATCTAATCCTTCAGCCCGTCCCCTTCCTCGGGCACGTGATCAACCTCCCGGTCCCGTACGTCATTTCCTAACGGGTGGGACATTTGCTGTTCCACCGCTCCCCTGACTAACTTGCCATCTGGCCCTTACTCTAGGTGAGTGGTGCTCACCGCCTGAGTAAATAGCTAATTCAGCAACCCCCCCCCCCCCCCCAAAGCTTTGCTTTCTGCATCGCATCCTCTGTATTAGCAGCACCTTTGGCTAAGAAGTAACGAGAGCATCACATATCGATCAACCTGCCACCTATTATAAACCTAAAACAAAAATAAGTACCTACAAATCCAAAAACACACTAGGATGACGAAATATTCTTGTACGATCAAGAATATCTGAATGCAGCAATGCCAATTAATTCATGCAAGCGCTCGGATGGTCCCAGTAAAACAACACCCATTGCAAATGCGGCGCTCTGACTTGCACGACGGAAAGCGATACCTCACTGCACAACAAAACGAAAGACAAATGTCAGCTTATACACAAGACGAGCAACAAATGGACAAAAGTTCAAAAGCACATATTCACAGCATGATCAAAGTACGGCAATCGCCCTAAACAACAACCTAGCTACTGGAACACCATTGGGACTTTGGGAAAATTCTTAATGTCCGGGAAATCACCAAACTCCCAATCTCCCCCTACCAAGAACGCCTTCTGTCGCCAGACGCCCACTGAAGACTACATCTTCTAAAACCACCACCTTTTCTTCTCCTTTGGGGCCATGGTCATAGTTTCGTAGTCGTACATGCGTCTCGCATATGTGGTGTAGAAGTCAGTCACTTCAACCATCGTAGGACACCCAAACACGACAGTTTATACATTATATATCACCGTCAACACTCTCGTTATCATGGGTCCACACTGACCCAGAGACATGTCGAAATAAGCTAGGGAAAACTAGAAGAACAGATGCAGCGGTAAGTTTATCTTGTTGTTTATTTTCCACTCATATGTGCATGTAAAACCCTCGGGCGGGTCAACGAACGTCTTAAATACGCCCAACGGCCTTAGTATGATAGAGCAGGGTATCTCGTACTTATCGTAGAAGCTTTTATACACCTTAGAAGTGCACGACGCTTCTGGATCCTGAACGGGCTCCCCATCGGAAAAAACTATTAGCATGACACCGCCCTTAAGCGGCTTCTCCCTTCTCTCTGACCGCTCAGGCGCCACGGTCGCGAACGCTCCACTTTCGCATCTCAAGGCGTCCTATGCTGACGTACGAACCCCATTTGAACTAGATGAAGCCATCTCTTATGTTACAGTCAATAAGAGGGGCGGAATGTCACCAGGGTAATAAATGCCAATCATGTAGGGACTAGACACGTCACTTAACGATAAACCTGAGGTCGTCTGACTCATACTACATAAACTCAGTGACATGCCTAGCTCTTGGCCCAAGTGACTCAACGACACGTCTTTTCTTGAACACCTTCGCCTACCATCTACGATCCTATACGGTTCGCCACTCGAAATCTCAATAGGCGATGATGGGTTCTTGATATCAGCACGGGCGGCCTACCAAACAAAGCATGCATATCAAGACCAAAGCGTATTAAATACTATCAACCCATCGCTACTCCCACTCCGCCCACCCAACCATCCTAGAAACAACATGTCATATGTCCCAGCAAAGGCAACACTGCTCGAGAAATTCACAGCTTCTCAAGCGCTCAACCTCCCAAGTACACTATACCACAACAGTAACCAACACCTATGGAAGTCTATGAATACGCACACGAAGAACCCAAACAAAACACTAAACATATCTATCAACAAAACAAACCAAGAAAAACTCAAGAGAAATTAACAAACATTAAGAATCATCGACAAAGCAACACAACAAACCAATGGACCAGAGAACTAGCATCTCACCTGTGAACAAAAATGAAGATTTGAAAAAGCTCAGACATTGTAAATTCCCTCGAGTCACTGTAAATCACTTGCTCTGAATGTAGTCAAAAGCTTTCAAGAATGCAGAATGATCTTCAAGGCACCAAATGGTCTTACGACCAAGGTAAAAGAGTTTATTTATATTGGAAAAAAAAGGAAACCCTTACCCATCCTGACCGTCTATGCATTTACCTCACATACCGTCGATCAGCAACACGTGTCCCACATCCTTTCAATTTGATAAGAAAACGTCTCTTCATGAAGCGTAATGATGGTGTCATTATGGCACATGCTCTGCACCTACTCTTTAACCTCTCCAAACTGGCATTGACCGATTGTTGTAACACATGCAAAAGCCTCCTTCAACGGCTGCTTTTACACCTCAGCCCCATGTTCGCGCGCATGTATAACATGACCTCACGTGCACTTATACCGCTCGAACGACGTAGTGAAAGACAACCCTTAGAACTAAAAAACCCCTGAAATAAGCCTCGCTCGTGGCTAACAGCCCTAGGGCATTGAACGCCCTCACATGACTGCTCATTGCAGCTCAAAGGAAAAATCACACTGGGCCAACAGGTTACTCCTCATTCACCTGACCTAACATTCGAGCGTGACCGCTTCTGAACGCCAACATAAAACCCCAATATGGCTCCCTCAACGGCCGATCACCCTGAGCGCAATGTCCCCTGATGCAATCCTCGACCTAACGACATTGGTTGCTTGGGTATTCTAATCCCCCTCGCGCCCTAAAAAGCCTTAACCTCGTTGAACGTCAGGAGGCCCCAAGTGGCAGGGGCGTGCACTGGTCCCTGCATGCCGTACAAAATACAGACATCCCTGACGATTAATCCTGCTAGGAGCGTCTCCTAATGCGAAAGCCCAACCTAATGGCATTAGCTACCAGGGGACTTAACCTCTTCTTGGTACCAAAAAAAACCTTAGCACGATCAGTTCCCGTTAGGTGGCCTCGAATGGCCTGAACGCGTGCTGCCATGGCACACGCCGCTCACCGTGTGCGTCGGCACCTTCAAACTTTTCGAGCCCTCACGACTTAACTCGCCCCAAACGACAGATTCCCCCTCGTTCCTGTCCATCCCAATGACTGATAATCATCCAAGGGGTTGGGCGATGGATGCACACGAGTCAAGGGATCGCCCTCGATCAAGGAGTTGAGGGGACTCCGTGGTACATTACATTACCCCAATAGAATGGCGCTAAGTAAGAACGCATTTTGAATTTCAGTTTATTCAAATCCCCAATCACATTCAATATCCCTGACTCGGGGACTCGAGGGACTTGTTAGTATGTCATGTGGTAACCCTAAAAAGCATGCATTACTTAGTACCTAAAATACCAAAAATAGTTAAAATAGCTATAAAAAGGAACAACAAAAGGAGAACGCTGGTAAAACCACACGTGGACGTGCATCGCACGCGCCGAGCCACATGGGGTGTCGCGCACGTGACTTGGCCCGCGTATAGAACAAAGCTACCAGAAGTCAAGAACTCCTCTCCTTTACACAAAAGGAATGTCTGGATCAATCCCATATCGAGGACTACAAGTGTTGTCAACTTCAACTACCCATAATAGGAAAGTATTTACTCCAAGACAAAGGTATCAAAATTCTGCACCACTGTTCACTTATGCTTTGTGTCTTAACTATTGTTGATTTAAGTCTCAGCTTTCTAACGCTTGGCTGTTTGTCTCGCAGATAAGTGGAGCCCTCGATAATTACCACCTGAGCACTCTGGAGCGATCCGTCCCTAATATCTATTGCCCTTCTACCCAAGTTCTTCCCGGAACTTGGTAGAAACACTCTACATGCTTACTGACTTAGACATCAGAGCGTTAAAGACAGGCAAACCCCGTCTTCACCTCTAACGTCATTTGTATGTTGTTATAACACGAACCCATGTCTCTATAGAAGATCCCAATGAAACTCGGAAGAAACATTTGACGCCGTCTGTGAGAATCATACATTCTAAACCAGATACAAATACCACACAAAAGAACACACGTCGCCTTACTTTAGTTTAGCAAAAGGCCCGCCAGGCTAGCTAGCGCTAAGTGCATACAAACAAAATAATATTTTGGGTGAAGCATCACTCACTAAACACTTGGGCACTACACAACCGTATGGCGCACAAAAGAGATTTATGCGCTAGCTTTCTCGTCTCAAAGTCAAAGGCTAGCAAACGCTAGCGCCTTTAAACTCATGCCATCTAGACAATACAACTCCGCCAGCATCATGCAAGCACTAAGGCTAGTACTCAAACCCCAATTGGCCCGCCCCGCCCAGCTCGCAAGCGCCGTTTACCTCGTGCCTCCGTCTCAAAGAAGAGTTTTTGTTTGTCTTTCTGAACAATTAATATACATATTTTCTCAACTTAGTGTCACGCCCCGCCAACATTCCAAAGGTTGCCTTGAGCATTCGCGAGGGAAGCATGGCTCAAGGATAGGGTTGGAGCACCCTAGAAGCATCCGAGGGCAGCCAGAGGCACCCAGAGGGGGCTGCCAGGGACATACAGGGGCTGTCCGAAGCACCCAGAGGCAGCCGGGTGCCAGCCAGGGGGCTGCCTGGTGCAACAGGAGGCAGCAGGGTGCCACCCGGATGGCTGCCAGAGGCACCCGGGGGCTGCCAGAGGCACCCGGGGGCTGCCAGAAGCACCCAGGAGGGCCTGGAAGGTGCTGGAAGGTGCTAGAAGGCTGCGGAACAGCAGAGACAGTTCCGGAAAGGTCCGGAACATCGGGGTTAGTTCCGGAGGGGTCCGGAACAGTGTGGTAGCATCCGGAAAGGTCCGGAATGGTACGGAGGCACCCGGAACACTACGGAAGGTTCCGGAAGGCCGTGGAAGGCCTTAGAAGGTTGCGGAAGGACGCGGAAGTTTCCGGAAGACTCGGGAAGCATCAAGAGAGGTCTTGAACTCTCTAGAACCTTAGAGAGGCTTATGGGTCAAGGTCACTCCGGAGACCTCTAGAATCGTCAAGGGACATCTTGGAGTTGTCTAGAAAGGTCTAGAACTCCCTCATTTGTATATGTGCTAGATTAGTCTAGAAACACATAGGCTTGGAGGTGGAGACTATAAATAGGGAACCTCCCCTCCCATTTGAGATTAGATTGGGTAGATTGGAGATTGGATTAGAGATTAGAGAGACTAGAGAAAGGAACTCTAGGAGCAAGTTGTCAAACTCTTGTAAAGCTTTGTTTTAGCAATACAAGTTTCTTACTTGCAAAACTCTTCTCCCTTCGATCTTTCGGTTGCTCTAGCCAAGCGTTGGCGACATTTAGGCTGACTTAGCATAAGGGGTGTGCTAAGGCCGCACGAGTGCTAGCAGAAAAGTAAGCTCGTGACAGTTGGTATCAGAGCGGGTTCGACACCTCGTTCAAAATGGTGAAGAGTGGTTCCGGCAAAGCTACCGGGAAGCCAATTGCTTCCGGGTTAGTTATTGAGCCCAATGTTGGTGGTACATCTTCAACACAACCTTCCGAGGTCACTTTGGAACAGGGACGGGAAGGACTTGTTGACCCCGTGGTGTCGCGACGCGAGAAGTCCAAGGATATCATAGCTGCATTCGACTCACGCTTGCTTCACATCGAAGAAGTCGTGGGTGGCATGGAGGCCCAGTTGGAGGATCTAAGCCCAAGGGTGGATGGCTTAGAGGCGGAAAATGTCGCTATCCAAACTGCGATTAAAGGCATGTTGCTACAGCTAGAAGAGTCCTTGCGCGGGGAGATCAACAAAGTGCGCGACGAGCTTGCTCAAGCTGTTGCGCGTGTAGAAGACATGCATGGGGACATCAACCTATGCAAACGGGCAGTTGCTATGGGAGGAGCAACAAACAGCGCCGTTGTGGAGACAAGGCGCGTGGAGGTACCGAAGCCAAAGACATTCGGGGGCTCACGGAATGCACGCGAAGTCGACAACTTCTTGTGGGGGCTAGATCAATACTTTAGAGCAGTGGGAGTCACGGAGGATGATGCAAAGATCACCACGGCTGCTCTATACCTCACCGACACAGCCATGTTGTGGTGGAGGCGAAGGCGAGGAGACATTGAAAAAGGTACGTGCACCATCTCTACCTTTGATGAATTTAAGAAGGATCTTAAGAGGCAATTCTATCCCGAGAATGCCGAGGATGAGGCAAGAGCTCGATTGCGAAGACTCAAGCACTCGGGGTCGATTGGTGAGTATGTCAAGGATTTCACCAATCTAGTGCTTGAGATCCCCGATATGACCGACAAGGATGCTCTCTTCAATTTCATGGATGGTCTTCAAGCATGGGCCAAGGCCGAGTTAAGGCGGCGTGGGGTGCAAGACCTTGCTACCGCCATAGCTGTGGCCGAAAGCCTAATCGACTACACTAGTCGAGGAGAGACTGCCTGCCAGCCGAGGGAAGAAGAGAGTACTCATGCCAAAAGTGGGGGAGACAGAGGCCTACGTGAGAGGAACGGAGGCCCTCGCAGGGACGAGTTCCGGCAAAACAGCCAATCGGGACGGAGATTGGACAAGGGCAAGCAAAGGGACACGAGGAGCTTGGGGAAGCTCAATGACAACCGGTGTTTCCTTTGCGATGGTCCGCATTGGGCGAGGGACTGCCCAAAGAAGAATGCGTTGAGCGCAATTCTAGGGACCCGTCAAAGTGAGATGGAGGCCAAGGGTGGCCACGAGGATGCACGTATGGGGGCTATACAGCTGCTGAATGCGATCGAATCCACTCCTACGGATGAAGGTAAAGGCTTACACTTTGTCGACATCACTATAAAGGGAAAGCCAACGGTGGCGATGATCGACACAGGTGCATCCCACAACTTCATTTCCATTGAGGAGGCCCAAAGGTTAGGACTTAAGGGCAACGATGGAGGACACTTCATGAAGGCGATCAATTCACCAGCTCAGCCAACTCTAGGGAGAGTTCGAGGAGTCAAGACAAGCATGGGGGCTTGGCATGGGAAATTAGACTTCTCGATAGTGCCCATGGATGACTACAAAGTTGTCTTGGGGATGGAGTTCCATGATCGGGTCAAGGCGATTCCGATACCGTTCGCCAAAAGCATGTTCATCATGGACGGCGACAGGGTTTGTGTAGTGCCAACCAAGGTCACCAAGCAAGGCACGAAGGTGTTATCGGCATTACAACTCGTGAAGGAGCCAGCTAGGGAGGCTACACATCAGGTGATAACGAAGGTCGTGGAAAAAGTGCTCGCGGATAGAGTCACTTATCGCCTGGGGAGGCGAAGCCACAGGGAGTACCTTATCAAGTGGAGAGGTCTACCCGACACGAAAGCCAGCTGGGAGTCCGAGGACGTTTTGTGGCGATTCAAGGACGAGGTCCGACGCTACAATGGGGAAGCCGCGATGAGGGCATCGCGAGATTGGGTGGGGGAGAATGTCACGCCCCGCCAACATTCCAAAGGTTGCCTTGAGCATTCGCGAGGGAAGCATGGCTCAAGGATAGGGTTGGAGCACCCTAGAAGCATCCGAGGGCAGCCAGAGGCACCCAGAGGGGGCTGCCAGGGACATACAGGGGCTGTCCGAAGCACCCAGAGGCAGCCGGGTGCCAGCCAGGGGGCTGCCTGGTGCAACAGGAGGCAGCAGGGTGCCACCCGGATGGCTGCCAGAGGCACCCGGGGGCTGCCAGAGGCACCCGGGGGCTGCCAGAAGCACCCAGGAGGGCCTGGAAGGTGCTGGAAGGTGCTAGAAGGCTGCGGAACAGCAGAGACAGTTCCGGAAAGGTCCGGAACATCGGGGTTAGTTCCGGAGGGGTCCGGAACAGTGTGGTAGCATCCGGAAAGGTCCGGAATGGTACGGAGGCACCCGGAACACTACGGAAGGTTCCGGAAGGCCGTGGAAGGCCTTAGAAGGTTGCGGAAGGACGCGGAAGTTTCCGGAAGACTCGGGAAGCATCAAGAGAGGTCTTGAACTCTCTAGAACCTTAGAGAGGCTTATGGGTCAAGGTCACTCCGGAGACCTCTAGAATCGTCAAGGGACATCTTGGAGTTGTCTAGAAAGGTCTAGAACTCCCTCATTTGTATATGTGCTAGATTAGTCTAGAAACACATAGGCTTGGAGGTGGAGACTATAAATAGGGAACCTCCCCTCCCATTTGAGATTAGATTGGGTAGATTGGAGATTGGATTAGAGATTAGAGAGACTAGAGAAAGGAACTCTAGGAGCAAGTTGTCAAACTCTTGTAAAGCTTTGTTTTAGCAATACAAGTTTCTTACTTGCAAAACTCTTCTCCCTTCGATCTTTCGGTTGCTCTAGCCAAGCGTTGGCGACATTTAGGCTGACTTAGCATAAGGGGTGTGCTAAGGCCGCACGAGTGCTAGCAGAAAAGTAAGCTCGTGACATTAGTCAGGCTTGTGTGCGTCATGCCATTTTCCGCATGCTCCTAATGCTTAGCTACATCCGATATATATTCCATGTTCTCAACATTAGCATTTATCCTGCTTTGCATCATACGCTTTCACACATGCATGCACACATGCCGCGCCCATATGTAATATATGCATGTATTGTAAACATCAACTAAATAGCATAGTAAACGCTACAACCATGGCGTCAATATTGCCCACATATACGATCGTAAATTATCATATACTCGTTGCTTCATACATGATTGCGGCAGCTCTTAAACTTCTAAACTCCATATAACGTCGTTTTTTTTTCTGGAAGGTAGCGCAACACCTCTCGATTAGCTTCGCACCACCTGCATCTCATCAAGGCCAGCTTACCCTTGGGGACTGACATAATGAATCCAGCTCCACCCCCATCAACAAAATGCTGTGAGCAACACTAAGAGCTCAAACACAAAAAGCAAGACAATGGTGCCGCCATGCCATCCTCCAAGCGATAACGCCCCACTCACTTATCTCGAGCGTCGCCAACACATTTCAAGCACTACCAACTCCGCTCACCCAACTCGAGCGCCAGAATCCCACTCACACCTCTCCAGCGCCACCAACTCCGCTCACCCCTCTCGAACACCTCTGTTCCGCTCAGACATCTCGATTGCCTCCTTCCCACCTAGACATCTCGAGCACCCCTATCCCGCTCACATATTTTGAGCGCCTCCGTCCCTTTTACATATTTCGAGCGAGCGCCGCCATCCCGCTCACACATTTCGGTACACCAAGCTAGCGTGTCTGCCAGCTCAACTCATCAAGCACCGGTTATCAAGCGCCCGCTCAAGGCCAGCCCTCAAACGCTGCTATCACTTAGTTTGTCGTTAATTGCCGCCAAAGCCATCCGCCAACACATCTCAAGCGCCTAGCTCGTCCTCATCCCCCCCGGCTCATCCCAAATTTGAACACAAAAGTTGGAATAGGCTAGGATTTAGAAACCGAAAAATGGAGAAACAAACTCGAAAAACTTGAACCGACCCGAAAATCACGGGTTCAGTTCGGTTTTGCATTTGTAATACTTGTTTTAGTTTAGGTTCGGTTTATGGATTGATTTCTCGGTTCGGGTTCGATTCTAATACTTTAATTTTTTACAAAACTCGAAACCTGATTCAGCATTTTGATCGATTACATTGTTCAAATCAGGAATAACGGTGTATTCAAGATATGAGCAAATATTAACGTTTAGTATCCGCGGTATGGATATCGGGTATTGAGCGAGGTCAGGAGCGGAAGGAGATCGCGGGTGATCAAGGTTGGGCGGTATCGATGTGTGTTCGATGTCGGGCGATATCGATGTAGGATTAATGCCGGTGTTCCACAGCGATCTCGTTGCTGCTGAGATCAACAACGGTTAGGGAGAGACGGGGTGGCCCGCCTTCAACCCTCCGATGCTTAAGTCAGAATCGATATAGAGATTGGACAGAATAACGGTATAGTAAGTTAAGAGCGCGTACCATTTAATGTTCAGTCGACCGGTATATATTGGTGGTTGGAGGTTGGGCTGTCTTCTTACTTTCGATGTGGGACTTGGTGTGTATGCTCTTCTGCTGGGTGTTGTCTAACCGGTATCGGTAGTGGCGCGTGTGCGTTATTATGATCGGATATCGGGCGGGTTTGGTCATCGAAGTTGGAGCCTTCCTGGCGGTGGTCCCTGTTGTGGTGGCGGTGAGACATATTATAACATGTAATTGAAGTCGCCTAAGCACGTATGTAGGTGATTTAGTCGGGTATATGTACATAGATGACCTATTTTTTATAGAAAATTTAACGCAACAAAACTTTTCTTCTGCCACATGGCTCATATCCCAAGTTTTTCTCTCTCCCTTTGATCTCTCTCTCTCTCTCCGCTTGGTTTCTTTCGTTCTTCCATGGATATCACACAATCCAGATGACCAAAATATGCATATCAGTGTATACTGTCAATCAACACCAACCAAAATATGATGGCATGATGCGTTTTCTACTAATTCATAGCTAATCCATCTCTTTTTTCTCCAAATTTAGGAGGGTGTATTGTATTTGAATTTGAGTATATTTTTTTAAGTGATGGATTTCTAAAATTGTATAGAATTTTCAAAAATCTCACAAACCTATAGAGATTTCGTGGGCTAGATTTTAGAAAACATTTGAAAGAGTTTCAAAAACTTTTTCAAGCATTTTGCTAGACTTTGATAGACTCTTTTTTTATATATCAGGACATAAACCCTTGTTTAAATATGCCAAAGTCCAAATGAATAAGCAATAAAAAAAATTTATATTATTCCATAGAGTTTCTTATTCTATATTTGCAAATGTCGAATATGTGAAGAGAAATTAGAAGTTAATACTAATGGTGACGAGATATGATTGCTATGCTTGTGAGCTAATGCTAGACTAAAAAATTGACAATTTTATTGTAAAAAAAAGGACAACAACATAAAAAAAATGATAATCGGTAAATGTCAAAGTTATTTGGTTTCCAATAACAAAAGAAGAGTTCACAAGTATAGAGTTTGATTATGATGCATGATATAAAGTAGAATTTTTTCAAAAAAATATTTCGTAATGTTTATAGTGAAGAAGACAATTAATTTTATCAAAAACAAAGTTGCAATAAAAAAATGAGAGAAAATGAAAGTATTCTGAAAAACTTTGGTTTGGAGGTTGGATTTGTATTAGGATTTTGTAGTTATAGTTGAAGCCTAAAATCATAAGAATCAAGTATTTAAGAATTCCATAGAATTCGTAGAGTTTTTGAATACCCCAAGATTTTCATAGACTTATAATCTCTATCTAGAAATCTAAATTGAATACCTTATGACTTTCATGAACTTTTTAAAAGTCTTAATAAATCCTAATTAAATACCCTTGGACTTTTAGCAACCTTAAAAATATATAAAACACCTAAGAAATCTGAATACAATACACCCCTCTTAATCTGGGTTTCCTCTATTTTGTTCAGATTTCTTTAGAGAATTTTAT
Source organism: Geum urbanum (assembly GCA_946800695.1). NCBI lineage: Eukaryota > Viridiplantae > Streptophyta > Magnoliopsida > Rosales > Rosaceae > Geum > Geum urbanum. Next base: position 21,646,776 of record OX327002.1, read on the forward strand.
TAGATCAATATTGAGATCCCGGATCGGTTTGAATATCTTAAATTTGATCGAGTTTGAGTTATGCCGCAAAAATCTACGAAGACTCAAAAAATTCGAGAAACCGAACCAATTCTTTTCAGCTGCGTTATACTCGGTCTCAGAGTTGAAACAACTCGAACCGACCCGATCTATATTTCGTGGATTCGGGTTATGCTCGATTCCTGACTTTATGTGCAATATTGAACCCGATGTCAGCCCGAAGTTCAAAGCCAACAGCAAGGTGACACGCTATCAAATTAACAAGTGCCAGCATGCAATTGCATGCCACCCATGCAAAAATGCAACAATTCCAAAAGATAAGTATTCACGTCCAAGATATAATATTATGCACACAGGCATATATGCACCATTCTTTGATCATTCAATCACGGATGCCTTCATTACACACTACACCGGTGAGGTTGGTGCATCTGCTCTGCCTATCATTAAATGTTGTCTGTTGTCGTGCTGCCATGTGTCCGAGTAGGGCGTCTTGGGGTTCCCAAACGTCCCGTCGTAGCCATAAAGCGTGATGATTGGTTTTCGAAGGTCGCGCCCTCCTCGAAACGATGCGTACCGGTTCTCGTTGCAGGCCTTTCTGATTCTGGTTGACACGTGCCGGGATCCCCTTGATCGACGTGTCTGTTCCGACGGTTGTGATCTCGCCGTTTTGTCTATATATATGCTCGTTCGCTATTTTTTACGTTTTCTTTTCTGCCTTTTCTTGCTCCTGGACTACTTCGCTTTTATTTGTCGGATTCTCTTGCTCTCCTCCTGTCTCCGTCGTGCTTGTTGTTGCGCCACCGCAGGTTTTCCAGTCTTCCCCACCCTCTGGTAAGGACTCGCTGTTTAGTTTTTTTTTTGTGGTTTTTTGTTGTTTCGAGTTTTGGTTTTCTTTTGGGTTTTGGGTTGTCTGTGTTGCTTGGTGTTCTTGTTTGATCCTTGCTTTGTTGGACCCTACTGTTTTTCTCTTCGTTTTTGTGTTTCTTCTTCTTCTTCTCCCGTTTTTGTGGTATGTCGCCTAGGAAACTAGTTGCGGGCTGGCGAACCGTTTAGGTTTTGACATTGTCCGTGGCTGTTTCGTAGGTGCCATGTCTTCTTCTAGCTACGACGCCGACACCGGCTCTGGTTTTCGCCGTTATGGGCTTGACGGGCCTCTTCTGTTGACCCTTAGTGACGGTCAGGAGGTTGATGAGCCTGCAAAGGCGTTGTCCATGGCGGAGTTGGACAAGGTAAGGTCTGAGTTTCAGATCGGTGCCGGTGTTACTCTGAAGTCCCCGGCTCCTGGTGAGCAGTTCTCTAGGCCGCCTAAGGGCTTTATCGTCGTCGATCGTGCCCAGCTTCGATACGGCCTTCGCCTGCCCCTTCACCCCTTCCACGAGTATATCTTTGGCGAGCTGTGTTGTGCCGTGGGCCAGGTGTCGCCGTTAATGCTTCAAGTGTTGAGCGCGATGTTCACATTGTGGAAGCTGACCGGTCTCGACTATCCTACTCGGAACGAGGTGCTTTACTATTTTGATGTGGCGTACTCCACGAAGAAGGGTTGTGGTGGGACGCTCTCGCTCCGTCAGCGACGAAAGAGTTCGCTGGGTTTCACCGACTTCACGAGTTCGTGTCCTGACTGGCGGAGTGAGCATTTTTTTACTAGTGGGTGGTCGTCATTCTCCCACAGCCGTGTCCCTGCCCGGTTTCGATCCCGAGGTGACGCTTTTATACCGGCGTGACTCCCGTCGTGTGTCGCTTGTGTGTTTGTCTTACTTGTTTTTACTTTTGTAGTTACGCGTCAGTACTCTTTGACCGCTATGGAAAAGCGGCGGTGTCATAGGATCGAGAGCGGTTTCAGTGAGAAGTTTAAGAGTGTGTATTTGCTTGCTGATTACCGGATTATGGAGATGACCGGTCTCGCCAAGGCGCCCAGTATGCCGTCTTTGCTTGCTTGTTTGTCTGTTTGTGTTGCTTGCTTCTCTTTTTTGTTTTTTTTGTTTCGTGCCTTCTGTTGTATCTTGGTGTCTTATCTTGCCTTTGTTTTGCAGTTGGGTACAAGAATCAAAAGCGGGACCGGAAAATGTCGAGTTCCTACGGTGATATTGATGAGATTCTCGCTCAATTGGCGGAGGAAGCCGCCAACGCCAAGGTGATCGACCTGGATGTGCGTTCTGGGAGGAATGTTATTCTCTCGGAGTAGACCGACCTGCCTCCTCCCCCGGAGTCCCAGACCGATACGGTGGGGAGTCGTGTTCCTGTTCGGGTTGTGACCGGTCAACCTGAGGGTCCTCCTCGCTCACCTGTTCGTCTGAAGAGGAGGTCTGGCGATGAGAGCGCTCCGTTTAAGCGCTTGAAGCGGATGGGCGAGATCCCTGAAGCTCCCATCCCCGTTCAGGATGATGAGGAAGCCTCCCGTGTTACCGTTGCAGTCCCCGGTTCCCGAAATGATGCTGCCGAAACGGGCGATGCTGTTGAAATAGGTGAGGCCGATAATCTTTGGTACTTAGATAAGGAGGACACTAGTCTTCAGGTTGATGATTCTGATATTGGTCCTTATTGTCTGTTAGGCGATGTTCCCCGGGGTGATCCCAACCTTGCCGTTAACGGGCGCGTCGTTATTGCCCGGTCAAGCAACTGGGAAGGACCGCCGCCGTACTCGGCCGAGATACTCGCTCTCCTGCCTCCAGACGTGGCTACAGTGGCTAATGTCGAGGGCGGGGCCGAGCAGTGCTTGCGGTCCTTTGCCGCTTCTCTCCAGTTGATGTGTCATCAACGCCATACCCTGGTGGCGTCGTCTGAGGAGCTGGCTCGTGTCAATGGCCTCCTGTCGGTGAGGGATGAGCAACTCGTGAAAGCGAGCGAGGAGTGGCAGTCCTTGCAGCAGAAGTACGAGGTTTTGGAGGGCGAGAAGAAGCTTGTTGATGAGTTCCTGGATGCTTCCTTTATCCGGGGTCGTCAGCTTGAGCTGGAAGTTAAGGGTAAGCGTCAGCGGGCTGAAGATCTGAAGGCTCGTCTGGCCATTGCTGAGGGCCAAGTGACTGCCCTTTGTGGCCAGGTGAAGGAGTTGGAGGATAGGCATGAGCAGGAGCTGGCTGACGCCGTGGATGATTTTAAGGCCAGCCCTGAGTTTGATGGTGCTGTTAAGAAAGCTTTTACCGACAGCCTGCAGCAGACTCAGAAACGTTTCTTCGATAACGGTTGGGTGAACGAGAAGTATGACGTTGACCTGAAGCGTATTACCGAGGAGCGCCGTTTGAAGCGTGAGGCCAATGTTAAAGCCTTTATGAAGGTTAAGGAGGAGAAGATCGATGAGGAAGAGCGACAGCGGTCGAATGTTTCCCAAGGTATGACTCCTGATGGCTTTCATCCCTTAACGCCTAGTGCGTCTCCGTCGACTCCTCTAACTCGTCACATTCGTGACGTTGAACTTTTTTCTCAGGCACGGAGTGAGAGGCTGGCCGGCTTGTATCGGGAGCGGTTTCTTGACGATGGTGCTGCAGACCCGTTGTGAAGCTCGGGCATCTTTTACCTTGTAGTTTTATCGTTTTCCCTTTGCTTAGTGTAGGCCGGTTTGAACTTTTGTATCCCTGCCGTGATGGCTTATGAATGGAATGAGATTTTTTTTGCAAGTGTTGTCCGGTATTGCCAACGATGAAAGGTCTGAAAAAAATTCGTTTGTCTGTTTGTGGATTCTAAGTGTTTGGGGTGACCGGTGTCTTTAATAACGCCCGAGAGTGATATAGTGTTTGGTGTTTTTATCAAAAATAGCCAAGTATCCTGGCAACTCGTAGGTAAATGAGACAAGCGTTTTATAGTGGTTCACCAATTTGGCTACTCCACTTGTGCCTCGCTGGGCTTTTACTATGCTTTTTTTTTTTGCTTTACAAGTATCGGCGTCTGGGAACACGATATAATCAAACGACAAAGGTCTGAAGAATTTTTGTTTCATTGGTGGCGGTGCCGGATGACCGAGCGAGATGAGTCCCTGGTGTGATGGTGCTGATCGATTGGATGTTCCGACCGTGTTGTTACATGGAATTTGTCCTACTGGTGGCAATATCGGAGGTGTTCTGTATTCCACGTGCGTGGTATCCTTAGGCCGTTCTTGTCTAGGAGGATGAATGTGGTTGGCGTGACGCTCTCGGTGATTTTAAAAGGGCCCTCCCATGTTGGTGCTAGGCCTTTGGGTTTGGGGATGACTTCTCTCCAGACCATATCGCCCACGTGCAGCCTCCGTGCCCTTACCCGTCTGTTGTAATGTCGGGCGACCAGTTGCTTGTTTGCCTAGAGTGCGATAACGGTATCGTCCTGTCGTTCTTCTCGGAGTATATTGGCTATGTTTAAGCCGTGCTCGTTGGTGTCCTGGTCGTATCCCTCGAGTCTCGGGCTTCGGTGTGTGATTTCTAATGGTAAGACGGCCTCGGCGCCGTATACCAGTGAGAACGGCGAGTCCCCAGTTGCCTCCGTTGGCGTTGTTCGTATCGCCCAGAGGACCTCGTAAAGGCTTTCTGCCCACTTGTGGTTGTAGTCCTCCATTCTCCTTTTCAGGCCGTTCTTTATTTTTTTGTTTGCCGCTTCTACTTGTCCGTTTGTCTGAGGGTAGTATACCGACGCGAATACCAGGCGAGTTCCTAAGTTGCCGGTGAACCTCTTCATCTCGTCGTTGTTGAATTGTTTCCCGTTGTCGGTGACTATCGTTAGTGGGGCTCCGTACCGACAATATATGTCCTTCCAGAGGAAATTGATGACTTTTTTCGTGGTGATGAGGACGAGCGGCCTGGCTTCGATGTATTTCGTATGGTAGTCTATGCAGACGATGATGTACTTGAATTGGCCGGAAGATGCCTTTAGTGGCCCGATTAGGTCGAGTCCCCATTGTGCGAATGGTATAGGGCTGACGATGATGGACATTGGCGCTGCCGGGGCGTGTATTTGGTGTGCGTGCTGGGCGCAGGCCTGACACTGATCGACGATATTTCTTGCGTCATGTCGCATCCCTCTGTAGTAGAACCCATATCGGAGTAGTTTGTGTATGATGTTATTTGGTCCGCCGTGGTTGCCGTACTCGCAGTCGTGGAGGTTTTTTAGCATGCTCCTGCCTTCCGTTTGCGTGACACATTTGAGCATTGGGAATCCCCTTTTGTTCATGTACAGTTGGCCGTTTTGTATGCTGTAGTATGCCGCTCTTTGGGCGAGTTGTCTTGCCTCCGTGCGATCGGTTGGCGTTGTTCCATCAGTGAGGTATTTGGTTAAGCCTGTTCACCAATCCTCCTCTGGTGTTGCTGGTGGAACCGCTGTGGTTATTGTGAATATTTCCTGAAAGCTTTTGGATATGCTTGGTCGTTCTAGTGTTTCTACCATTGTGTGTCCCCTTGCCGCGATTGCCGGGGCAGTTGCTAGCCTTGCCAGGGCGTCAGCCCTCTTGTTCTGCTCTCTTGGGATGTGCGTTATATTGTAGAAGGAGAATTTCCCCAGTAGCGCCTTTACGTATCCTAGGTATGCCTACATCTGTGTCCCGCGTGCCTCGAATTCCCCGGTTACGTGATTGACCGTTAGTTGGGAGTCGCTGAATATATTAACGTCCCTGGCCCCTGTGTCTAGGGCGAGTTGTAGACCGGCAAATAGGGCTTCGTACTCGGCCTCGTTGTTGGATGCCGGGAATGTAAATCGTAGGGCGTACTCAGCGTATGTTTTGCCGGGACCGGTTAGGATTGCCCCCGCCCCTGCTGCTATGGCCGTTCTGGATCCGTCAACGTATAAGTTCCAGTACGACGGTGTTGCTACCTGGGTTGTGGGCGATGTGCTGGGCGCTGGTTGTTGTTGGTCGGTAATTGTCGGTGTCAGCTCTGCTATGAAATCCGCTATTGCCTGCCCCTTTATTGCTCCCCGTGGTTTGTACTCAATGTCGAACTCGCTGAGTTCTATCGCTCATTTGGTTAATCTTCCGGAGTGGTCGGGGCTAGCCAGTACTTGGCGTAGTGGTTGGTCTGTTAGGACGTGTATAGTGTGGGATTGGAAGTACGGTCGCAGGAGTCTCGCCGCCGTTATTAGCGCTAGGGCCAGTTGCTCGAGTGCCGGGTATTTTGCCTCTGCATTTTCCAATCCTTTTCCGGTGAAGAATACTGGTAACTCGGTGTCGGTATCCCGTCTAACTAGGGCTGAGCTTACGGCGGTTAGCGAGGTGGCGAGGTAGATGTATAAGATCTCGCCCGGAACTGGTGCGTAGAGGAAAGGGATGTGGGCGAGATATTGCTTGATGGCGGTTAGCGCCGATTCGCACTCGTCGGTCCATTCTACTGCCTTCTTTTTGGTGAGTCTGATTGCTTTGAAGAACGGCCCGCATTTGTCTGTGTATCGTGCTATGAACCGGGCCAGTGATGTTAGCTTTCCCGTTAGTGCTTGAAGCTCCTTTTTGGTTATTGGGCGAGTTGTGTCGAGGACGGCCTGTACCTTTCCTGGGTTAGCCTCGATCCCGCGTTGGCTCACCATGTATCCCAGGAATTTCGTTGTTGTTACTCCGAAGATACATTTTGCCGGGTTGAGCCTCATGCCGCTGCTGATGAGCGTGTCTAGCACTGTCTTGAGGTTTCTTACGTGGTCCTCCCGGCGTCGGGTTTTGACAATTAGGTCGTCCACGTAGACTGCGACGGTGTCATTGTCCAGTGGCGCGAGCAGCTCTGTCATGAATCTTTGGTATGTTGCTCCGGCGTTTTTCATTCCGAAAGGCATGACGTTGTAGCAGTATAGCCCTCGGTCGGTGATGAAACATGTTGCTTCGCTGTCAGCCGGGTTCATTTTGATTTGGTTGTACCCGGAGTAGCAATCCATTGTTGACAAGAGTTCGTGGCCGCTGGTGGCGTCTGCGAGTTGGTGGATCTGTGGTAATGGGAAGGAATCTTTTGGACATGCCTTGTTGACGTCGGTGTAGTCTACGCACATTCTCCATTTGTGGTTGCTTTTTTTGACCATGACGACGTTTGAGACCCATTCCGGGTAGTGGATCTTTCTGATGAATCCTATGTCGAGTAGCCTGGTTACCTCTTCTCGCATGGCGCCATATTGTTCTTCGTTGTACGCTCGCCGCTTTTGTTTTTTTGGGATGGCGTCGGGTGAGATATTTAGTTTGTGTTAGACGATGTTCGTTGCTATTCCTGGCATATCGGCGTATGACCATGCGAATACGGTACCGCATTCCCTGAGTATGTTGACAAGGGCGGCCTCGATTAATGGGTCCAGGTTGGTCCCGATTTTGATGGTTCGCTCGGGGTGTTCGTCCGAGATGGAGATTGGTTTTGTGGTTGTCTCGGCTGATGGGCGGGCCGTTAGCGATTCCGTCCGTGGATCTTGGGGAGCCTCGTGAAGTCTGTTTCCTTTTAGTGCGCATACCTCTCTTGCCGGGTAGCTGGCGTGTTCGGGGGATCCTGGTAGAGTGGGTGTCGTTCCTCTGACGGTGCATACTCCCCCGGTCGTTGGAAATTTCATTATTAGCATTCGTTGTGATACGATGGCGTTTATTCTGTTTAGGGTGTTGCACCCGATGATGGCGTTGTAGAATGATGGGGCGTCGACAACTAGGAATTCGATGTGTGTCTCGGCGCTGCAGCCCTTTTGTCCCAGCGCGATTCTGTGGTAGTCGCTTCCCAGTGGTTGTATTTGGTCGCCGTTGAAGCTTACTAGTGGGTGGTGGTCCCTTTTCAGTTTAGATGGAAGTCGCTCAAGTGCCTCGTATGCCGGCCGGAATATGACGTTGACTGATGAACCTGTGTCTACGAGGCATCGTCCGACGCTGCATAGGTCGATCACGGCATCCACTAGGAAGGGGTAGTCTTCAGATACCGGCGGTCTTTCCTGTTCTTCTGATTCGTAGAATGTTATTGATCCCCATCCGGTCCTTGCGGCCTTTGCTGGTCCCTGTCGTAGGTTACATATCGCTCGTTCGTTCCTTCGTTCCGTTTTGGACTTGCCGCCCGTGATTGCATTGATTCTTCTGACGCTATTGATGTTTGTTATCGGGCGTTCCGGTTGAGCGTTGTGCCCTGTCCTGAATGTCGCTAGGTTTCCTTTCTCCAGCTGTGCCTGTACTGCTTTCTTTACTTCGTGACATCTTTCTGTGTCGTGGGATTCGTTTTGGTGGAAGTCGCACCATCTCCCCGTGTTCCTGTAATCTGTTGCTCGGAATGACTTTTTGGGTGGTGTGAATAGCTCTGGGTGGGCCGTGAGGATATCGGCGTATTTGGCGTTTAGTACGCTGAACACCGGTTGTGGTAGCGGGGTGGTGTAGTTTGTTTTCTCCTCTCGTTGTCTTTTCCCGTTGCTGGCGTAACCTTTGCCGTTGTTGGCGTGATTGTGTCGTCCGGTGTTGTGCCGTTGTCCGCCTAGTCGCCATCGATGTTGGTCCTGGTCCTGTGATCTTCCCTTATTTCTGGGTGGGGTTACCCGTGATCGGTCGTGGGCGGGGAGCGCTTCCTGTATGTTTGTAGTGAATGTGCTTACCTGTTGTGTTGTCGTGGGATTGGAGCCGAAAGTTTGCAGTTCCAGTTGGGCGTGAGATGTCACGCGATCTAGTAGGTCGGCGTATGTGGTAGCTGGATTCTAGTTGAGCTTCCAGGTTAGCGATCCTGGTTGTAGGGCGTTTCTGAGTACGCAGAAGGCCGAGTCGCTGGATATGCCGCGACAGTTGGCGATGGCGGTGTTCCAGCGAGAAATGAATGTGGATAGTCCCTCCGTGGGTTCCTGTTTTATTGCCTGCAATTGATTGTAAGTTAGTGAGCAACTCGCCGATGTAATGTATCTCTTTAAAAAAGCTTTAATGAGTTCTGGGAAAGATTTTATGGATTTTGGCGGGATGCTGAAGAGCCAGCTGAGTGCCTCGCCCGTCAGGCTCTCCATGAATAGGTAACAGCTTGTGGCGTCATCGTAGCCCCTGCCGGTTGTTGCTGTTGTGAAAACGTCGATGTGGAGGGATGGGTCTGTTTTTCCCCGGTATCGCTCTAACTTGATTTTTGCCAATGGGTGTCGTCCTCGGCGCATAATGTCCCTCGAGAATGGTTCTTTGCGTACTGCCGGGAGTGTGCGGTCGAGGTAACTGGGTTCCGGTTGTGACAACCGTCGTATCACCATTTCGAGGTCGGCCACTCGTGCCGCCATCTGTCCGCTGAGTGGGTCCCCTGCATTCGTTCTATTGTTGGCGTGTGGGGGCGGTCATATCGGTGAATGGGTGAAGTCGTTTGGTTCTGGCCCGTCAAAATCTTGTAGTCCGTGATTCCTTTCGGGCGATTCTGGTTCTCGGTCGTTGGATTGGGGTGGGCGGGGTGCTTCTGATAATAGGCCTGGGTTGGCCCCCATGTGTTCCGTGGTTCTTATCCCCGCGGATGCCCCAATGTATCGCTGGTGCTCGAAGTCTCTGGCCTTTTCGAGCTCTACGCATCTTTCCATGGCCGCCTTGTATCGGCGTTGCATGTCGGCGATATGGTTACGCGTAATGCTTACGTGGCGTTTACCTGGCCGCTGGAACGTCTGATCGTCGTGTTCGCTATCGTGATGGGTTTCCCGTTGTTCGGTACCGGGTGATATTCCTAGTGTCAGGCTGGTGTCCATGCTCGTTGCTTGGCGAGAGTTTTGTGGTTTGAAAAAAAAAATCTTGTGTGCTTTCCCACAGACGGCGTCAATGTTCAAATCAGGAATAACGGTGTATTCAAGATATGAGCAAATATTAACGTTTAGTATCCGCGGTATGGATATCGGGTATTGAGCGAGGTCAGGAGCGGAAGGAGATCGCGGGTGATCAAGGTTGGGCGGTATCGATGTGTGTTCGATGTCGGGCGATATCGATGTAGGATTAATGCCGGTGTTCCACAGCGATCTCGTTGTTGCTGAGATCAACAACGGTTAGGGAGAGACGGGGTGGCCCGCCTTCAACCTTCCGATGCTTAAGTCAGAATCGATATAGAGATTGGACAGAATAACGGTATAGTAAGTTAAGAGCGCGTACCATTTAATGTTCAGTCGACCGGTATATATTAGTGGTTGGAGGTTGGGCTGTCTTCTTGCTTTCGATGTGGGACTTGGTGTGTATGCTCTTCTGCTGGGTGTTGTCTAACCGGTATCGGTAGTGGCGCGTGAGCATTATTATGATCGGATATCAGGCGGGTTTGGTCATCGAAGTTGGAGCCTTCCTGGCGGTGGTCCCTGTTGTGGTGGCGGTGAGACATATTATAACATGTAATTGAAGTCGCCTAAGCACGTATGTAGTTGATTTAGCCGGATATATGTACATAGATGACCTATTTTTTATAGAAAATTTAACGCAACAAAACTTTTCTTCTGCCACATGGCTCATATCCCAAGTTTTTCTCTCTCCCTTTGATCTCTCTCTCTCTCTCCGCTTGGTTTCTTTCGTTCTTCCATGGATATCACACAATCCAGATGACCAAAATATGCATATCAGTGTATACTGTCAATCAACACCAACCAAAATATGATGGCATGATGCGTTTTCTACTAATTCATAGCTAATCCATCTCTTTTTTCTCCAAATTTAGGAGGGTGTATTGTATTTGAATTTGAGTATATTTTTTTAAGTGATGGATTTCTAAAATTGTATAGAATTTTCAAAAATCTCACAAACCTATAGAGATTTCGTGGGCTAGATTTTAGAAAACATTTGAAAGAGTTTCAAAAACTTTTTCAAGCATTTTGCTAGACTTTGATAGACTCTTTTTTTATATATCAGGACATAAACCCTTGTTTAAATATGCCAAAGTCCAAATGAATAAGCAATAAAAAAAATTTATATTATTCCATAGAGTTTCTTATTCTATATTTGCAAATGTCGAATATGTGAAGAGAAATTAAAAGTTAATACTAATGGTGACGAGATATGATTGCTATGCTTGTGAGCTAATGCTAGACTAAAAAATTGACAATTTTATTGTAAAAAAAAGGACAACAACATAAAAAAAATGATAATCGGTAAATGTCAAAGTTATTTGGTTTCCAATAACAAAAGAAGAGTTCACAAGTATAGAGTTTGATTATGATGCATGATATAAAGTAGAATTTTTTCAAAAAAATATTTCGTAATGTTTATAGTGAAGAAAACAATTAATTTTATCAAAAACAAAGTTGCAATAAAAAAATGAGAGAAAATGAAAGTATTCTGAAAAACTTTGGTTTGGAGGTTGGATTTGTATTAGGATTTTGTAGTTATAGTTGAAGCCTAAAATCATAAGAATTAAGTATTTAAGAATTCCATAGAATTCGTAGAGTATTTGAATACCCCAAGATTTTCATAGACTTAAAATCTCTATCTAGAAATCTAAATTGAATACCTTATCACTTTCATGAACTTTTTAAAAGTCTTAATAAATCCTGATTAAATACCCTTGGACTTTTAGCAACCTTAAAAATATATAAAACACCTAAGAAATCTGAATACAATACACCCCTCTTAATCTGGGTTTCCTCTATTTTGTTCAGATTTCTTTTGAGAATTTTATTAGATCAATATTGAGATCCCGGATCGATTTGAATATCTTAAATTTGATCGAGTTTGAGTTATGCCGCAAAAATCTACGAAGACTCAAAAAATTCGAGAAACCGAACCGATTCTTTTCAGCTGCGTTATACTCGGTCTCAGAGTTGAAACAACTCGAACCGACCCGATCTATATTTCGTGGATTCGGGTTATGCTCGATTCCTGACTTTATGTGCAATATTGAACCCGATGCCAGCCCGAAGTTCAAAGCCAACAGCAAGGTGACACGCTATCAAATTAACAAGTGCCAGCATGCAATTGCATGCCACCCATGCAAAAATGCAACAATTCCAAAAGATAAGTATTCACGTCCAAGATATAATATTATGCACACACGCATATATGCACCATGCTTTGATCATTCAATCACGGATGCCTTCATTACACACTACACCATGTTTAATGATTCGGCTGCTATGGCCAAAATTCAGAAGATAAATATATATTGCATGCTCTTAAAGGTCAACACGTACCTCTCTACACCCATACGACATATATGGTACACTCATACGCCACGTATGGACCATACGCATGTTCAAATGCATATTTACTGTATAGAAAAATTGAAGCAAGGGTTCCACTGTTTATGTAAGTGTGCTGAGCGTGTGAGGTTTGCAGTAACCTATCCTCTCTCTTCTCTCGATTTCACAAAAGCTTTCTTCACTTTGTGCGATCATCTTGCTCGACTCTACGAAACTCAACTACTCTTCTCTTGCGATTTTGATTTTTCTTTCAAGATCTCGATCTCAATCGATCGCCGCCTGTGCATCGAAGTCTCTAGCCTCTTTCACCCAATCCAATCGGAGTTAGGCAATAGTTAAAGTAAATTCTCTATCTCTCTCTGATTTTTTTCTGTTTTTCATTTGGGATCTCTTACATCCCTCGATCTCTCCTTTTATAATGAAATTTTTATAACTGCTTCATAGCCTGACTACATAGAAGCTTATATCTCTCTTCACTACTACACATAATGCGTCAGATAACGGTGATTACCCGTTGTCTCAGGGCCAGCCAACCATTGTAATAGTGAACGTTGTCTCTTAAAATACTTACACGATGGTCATTTTAATAGTTATCTTCCAATAGATGGCACAACGACTTTTATGTAGCGACCGTTGTGCGATTAGAGATGCCATACCACATTGTTTGGGGTTAGGATGGCATGGCATATATCACACAGCGGTTCCAAACTCTTATGTGATATCTAATCACGAAAGGCTTTATATTTTTTATCTGATGATTGAACCACACAACAAATTAACTAAAAACATCCTTAACAATTGTGTGATTGTTTGCTCACACAATAGACTACTTTTTTTAACCATTGTGTGATAACTTCTATTAATTGAATCTCACACAATAGTGTGAACTAATTTATAACCATTGTACGACACTTTTATATCTAGTGTTGAATGTTATTGGATCTCTAATACCCTTGCAATGCTTAAATTGTAAAAAATATTGTCTGACAAACATACCAAATGAACAATATAAATGACCAAATGAACAATGCATTGAAACTAAACTTCCCAATTTGGAATACAATTGTATCACATTACATCAAAGTAGCTCTTAATCATCCAAACATACCTTATGCTCACATTATTACAAAAAAAATGGAGCATAATATATTCAAAAACCATCATAAACACGAAAACAACATAACTAGAAGGTAAAATGTTCAAAACTCTAAACTACATGCATAAGCTAGCAACAAGTCCATATTTCAATGGCCAACAAATAAAAGAAACCAAATCAGACTTCACAAACCATGTTCAGAACAAACTTTGCTTATTCAGTCCGTAGGTCATCAAAATTTACTTGAGTATGTCACAGTCGATTTCATGCTCTTCCACTAAAAAATTCATACAATACTTTGAATTAGAATTTAAAGTAGATCAGTAGACATTAAGTGTACCAACTAGATCAGGAGACATAAGAGAAACATAGAATTATAAGCATGGTTCTCAAGTAAATGTGAAGAAAAATTTACATTGAACTAAATCACTAAGATGAGGCATTGGTTTTGACCACGGCTGCTCCAGGTTAAGAAAAAGTACTGCATGCAGACAGGGAAAGAAGAATCAGATGAGCCTGGCTCTGGAGCAAAGAATGACATTGACAATTAATGTGACAGAACTTAAAACTACACACCAGTACTCCATATATTCATTCAGAATCATTTGTTTACATAGTAAAATTATCCTAACAGTTTAGATTAGGAGAGAACAGTGAATAACAAAGACAACACCCAACTTTAAGCTTGAAATTCAATTTTCTAAAGTTTCTCAATGCACAGGTAGGGATAAAAATCTACATATACCAGCAACTATAAGGAGCCAATATACAAGCCAATGCAACTGCTATTTTGTAACAGATAACCCAACATATAAAACTATAGCAGAAGCATCATGGGACATACATAAATTTCAATAAGGAAACATACCAAATGGCTTGCATATGACTTACATAAACTTCAACTAGGAAATATGTTCTTAAATTGCTAATTGAGATCTAAAGTTTGAAGTCCATGAACTTCGTGAGGAACATCCATATAAAGTTTTTTTACTTATGTATAAATTCAGTTAGACAATAGGAACCATAACAGACAAAGGTGCTCATAAGCATAACATAAGACACAAACTCTAACAAATACAAGGTGCTTGGTTGCAACTTCAAATCTTACCATTTTACCATATGCAAATATCAAAGCAATGGTCTTTGGTTCTCTTATTCTCATAATCATAGCTGGAAAACACTGCAAGAGGACAAACAAACTATAATTAATGTGCCAATAACTGATAATTGTAGAAAAAGGTCACTATATTTTTTGTACTCAAGGGAATCATGGCTACAATAAACTTAAATCTGCTGCTTTGTGTTCAACATCTAAATCAACCAAGAGAGGTCATGCTAACATATAAAAAATGACGCAGATATATTTTAGGGTTTTGAAAGCTAGAATCGATTTCAAGCTTGTGCAATATCATTCCAAGAAAGAATAAAAGTTTCTTAATAAATAGATGAAGTCTTGTTTAGGAGGAAAGCACCAATCTACAGTTCACAAAGTATAAAAATTTTAACCATCAGTAATGCAAAGTCAATAATACTACGTATCGATATGAATCATAAATGAGTGGAAGGTAACATAAGACTAATACTGAGACATCAAAAGTACTGTCGCCGAGATCAAATACCAAGGTAATCACATTGTTCTTCCTCTCAAATCCATATGCTAACGAAGCAGCAATGCGTTCATTTATGCTCTAAATTTCATAAGCATAACTTCTATACACTACCTGAAAAACGCACATAGGCGACGAAGCAGTTTCATCGCCTAAGTGGTTTTTTTCGTCGCCTAAGTGCATAGGCGACGAAACTTTCGTTGCCTAAGTTTCATCGTCTAACAATCGTAGTCTAAGTAACCACTTTGGCAACGAAATAAATTTCGTCGTCTAGAATTTTATACGACGAAAAATTAATGAAAAAACGACTAATTTTTGTCATTTTAGTGAGAACTTAGAAGACGAAATAAATAATTTCGGCGTCTAAGTGGTTTTTTTTAAATGAAAATTATTTAAATTGTAATTAAATAATTAATTATTAATGTAAAATTTGTAATTAATAAATAATTTAATGGTGGTGGTGGTGGTGGTGGTGTTGAGGTGGTGGTGGTCGTGTGTGGTGGTGTCGTGGTGGAGGTGGTGGTGGCAGCATATAGTGGCGGTGTGTAAGGTTTGAGAGAGAGGGAGGGAGGGAGGGAGGGATGGTGGAGGTGGTGGTGCCATGGTGTAAGGTTTGGGAGCGAGGGAGAGGGAGAGGGAGAGGGAGAGGGAGAGGGAGAGGGAGAGGGAGAGGGAGAGAGAGAGAGAGAGAGAGAGAGAGAGAGAGAGAGAGAGAGAGAGAGAGAGAGAGAGAGAGTTGCCTTATGCTCATTTAATTTTTTGGCTTTAGAAAGAATACAAGTGTTATACAAGTACTGATATAGATTCAATTATTTGTGCTCAGTTACCTGATAGGAACATTAGTCCACAGTTTTTTGAAATAGTTAGTCAATTTATGATACATGGGTCTTACGGAAGATTAAATCCTCATTCTCCTTGCATGCGAGATGGTAAATCTACAAAATATTTTCCTAAACCATACAATTTTGATACTATTTTTCATGCAATTAAGCCTCCACAGTATAGAAAATGTGATAATGATTCAAAGTTTTGTGTTAAAAATGGAATTCACATTGGTAATAATTTTGTTGTTCTATATAGTTTAATTTTTTTTGAGGTATAATGCACATATAAATGTTCAATCGTGTTTGCAGTCCATGTGGATTAAATATTTATTCAACTATATAAATAAAGGTTCAGATAGAGCTCGAGTGTTGATTTAAGATAGTGTGAATGATGAAATCTAAAATTATTTGAATTGTAGATATTTAACTCATCATGAATCAGTGTGGCGATTGTTTGAATTTTCTATTCACTCTAGATATTTTGCCGTGAAATACTTAAAAATTTATTTGCCGAACTTGTAGATTTTTTTTTCAAAGAAGGCCAAGCTCTTGAGCAAGTTGTGGAAAATCCGAACAGCGAACAGACTATGCTAAATTCTTGGTTTCATGCAAACACTTTTTATAAAGACACTGTTAATTTGACTTATGCTCAATTTTCTACCGAGTTTGTATGGGATAATGATAGCAAAGGATGATATCCAAGAAAGCGGTATGATGTTATTAGCAGAATTACGCATGTACCTTCGACTACATGTGAATTATTTTATCTGTGTATGTTATGGAATATTTAGAAAGGATGTCACAATTTTGAGTGGATCAGAACTATTAATAGAACCACTTATTCTACTTTTCAGAAAGCATGTCGAGTACTAAGATTTTTGGATGATGATAATGAATAGACTGATACTTTGGTTGAATCTACACTTAGTGCGACTGCTCCACAGATAAGACAATTATTTGTTACTATTATTATTTTTTGTGATGTGTCTAATCCACGAGTTTTGTTTGATGCACATTGGAAAAACATGTTTGATGATATTTTATACAAAATTCATCTAGAATTTAACATGCACTACCAGAATACAACTCATTGCCCACGAAATGAAGAAAACAAAGGCCGACTGTGACGACCCGAACCGGAATTGGAATAGTAATCGGCTTAATCTGTGAGTTTACGAGTAATTGAGGTTTATCGTAATTAATCGGATATGCAACTTCTTTCACGACTTAATTTTTGGATACAAATTAAATTTGATTTTGGTTTGTTCGTGAGAAATGTAGAGGATCTGATTTCGAGTCCGTAGGAGCTTTCCGAGAATTTTTTGGATAATCGAGGAATATAAAAAGAATATTTGAAATTATTGCCAAGTTAGCGTATTTATCCGTTTGAGTTTGAGTTATCCGAATTGTGGATAGAGTTGATTCGCGACGTATAAATAGCCGAATAGTTGTAAAGTTATCGAAAAATTGCGAAAATGGGCTGTTTGACCGAGTTGATTGAGCTGGGCCGAGTTGACTGAGCTGGGCCGAGTTGATCAAGTCAACCCGTGTTGACTCAGTGAGTCACGAACTCGCCGTCGTGGTGGCTGCCGGAATACGGCACGGTTGCCAGAGTTTAAGGTATGGTTTTAAAGCTCGTCTTATGGGCTTTCGATTGATATATGTATGGTGAGATTTGGTTAAGGTTTGGTTGGTCAATTTTGAACGTGAAGTTTACCGGAATCAGGTTTAATGCTGGAGGGTTTTCCAGTGGTTTTCTGAGGGGGATTTTAGGTGGAAATGGTTGGGTTCGAGCTTAGGATGAAGCCCCTTGAATTTGGGAGGCCGAGGTGGCCTCACGGTAGAGAATTTCGCCGAAGAAATTTTCCGGCCGGTTTGAAATTTTGATAGCTTTCGAGGCGTTTTTCGGCCACGGTGGTGGTTGGATGGTGGTGATCCTTTGGAGAAAAAGGTAAGGCTTGAGGAGAGGAAGGGTTTGAGGTCTTGGTCGCCGGATAATCTCCGGTGACGGGGCGCCGTCGCCGCCGGCGGTGGTCAACGGCAGAGCTTTGGGGACGCGTTGACTTTTTGGATTTTGACAAGTTTTATGACATTTTGCTCGTAATCGTGTCCCGATCGTCGTCTTGAGGTTTTCGAGTTGATTTGAGTAGTGGATTTTAAGTCGAGGGTTTAAGTGGAGTGTTTGGGGATTTTCGACGATTCTTTCGTTATCCGAGTTATATATTTCCGGAAATGGTTGGTTTCCGAGGTGTGGGTCAGAGTATTGAATTGTGATCTTGATCAGTGATATTTTGTGATTATTCAGGGGATCGAGATCGTACGCTTGGCGAGGGATCTTTCGCCAGATCTCGGGATTAACGCGTGTGACGACCCGAACCAGAATCTGATGCATATTCGGCACGATTCTCGAGATTGAGTTTAGTCGCAGTTTATTGTCGTAATTGTGGTTTGCCGATTCGATTCGCGACTATGTTTTCAGTCGAGAATTTGGGTTGAGTGTCTTCACGGAAATTGTAGAGTACGTGATTTCGAGCTCGAGGGCGGTTCCGGAAGATTTTTCCGAAAACTGAGAAATATTTTATGATTATTTGAAGTTTTGGGTTCCGACGAGTTTATCGGATTGTTTCGTGATTATCCGAATCATTTCGTATATTCATTTTGGACCGTCGATTGACCCGTGGCGCGAGTATAAATATCGAAAAGTCGAAAAATAGTCGAGAAATAGTCGAGAATTTCATTTCGGGCGTTGACCAGACTTTGACTTTCCATTTTGGGAAACTTTGACCGTTGACCGAGGAAGAGAGACTTTCCGTTTTCGGGTTGCCGTCCGACGACCGTTTTTCCGGCCACCTTCGGTCGATTAAAAGGTACAGTTAGATTCCTCTCTTAATTTCGAGTGTGATGGTGTGTGATTTGGAAGGAATTGATCATGTTTTAGATGGACCCGAATCGGGTCGGTTTCGTGGTTGTCGTCGAAGCTCGTCGGCTGTTTTCCGGTGAGTTTGGGTGGCGATGGTTGGGGGGGTTAGACTCCCATTGCCTTGGTGAGTCTCCCCATGTGTTTGTTTTGATTTGAGGTTGAGGTTTTGAAAGCCACCGGTTAGGTCACCGGAATTGATTTTCCGTTCGGTTTTGCTTGGTTTTGGAGGGGTTGTGCTTTGAATTGGCTTGAGAGGTAGAAGAGGAAATGATTCGCCTTGACGAGACCATGAATTCTAGAGCTTCCCGCCGTGTGATTTCACCGTTGACGGTGTGCCGCCGGCGGCGGCGACGGTCAACGGCGGTCAACGGCGAGGAAAAGTCAACTTTTCAGATTTCGACGTTTTTAATGTCATTTTTCTCGTATTCACGCCCTGATCGTCGTCCAGAGGTTTTTGGGTCAATTTGATTAGCCGATTTTCAGTCGAGGTTTCGAGTGGGGGTTTCCGTAATTCATTTTGTACTGCATTTCGTATTTCAGGGAACGGTTGGTTTCTGTGCATCAGTACAGTGTTGTGGATTACGGTATTGATCAGTTATGTTTTGTGAATAATTCAGGAGATCGAGATCGAGATCGAGACCGAGATCGTGCTTCTGGCGAGGGATCTTCCGCCGGTCCTCGAGATTAGAGCGAGTGTGCTTTTTGCTCACCTATGAGTGGTCAATTTCTTTTCACGGAATTCTTGCGAGTCTTTTATATGATTTTCGAACTTGAGCATGCGTATTGAGATTACGGATTACATGAGCATGTGTTTTACGATTATACGATTATACTTATACGGATATACGTATATGAATATACATACGTACACTTATATGCTGTTTCATGCATTTGCATCGAAATGTTTATGATTTGGTTTACACAGAGTGCAGTCGTGGTTACGTTGTTGTATCGATACACTCGCCTCTCGGCTGATCCCCGATGGTTGGCATTTGTCAGGGGAGGCTGTGACTCCTGACCCGAGGTCTTTACCGGGGGGAGGCAGACCTTTGACCTGAAGCCATTTCCGGCTAGAATCACGTGTGGGTCTGGGATCCCGTGATTCTGACTGTACTAGCACGGTGTGTGTCCATGAGTGACCCCGTGAGATTTTTATTTGCATGCTCAGTACACTGGAGGAGTGTGAGTTTTACCTCGTGTACTATGTTGTTTTTATTTACCTGGACTCGCATATGTTTTTATAACATATATATTAACTGGTGAAAGACATTTATTTTCGTCCACTCACTCTAACGTGTTTATTGTCTTTCCCCCGGGCTTTTCGGTTTCCGTGCCCAGTTGCAGTTCAGGTTTTGGTGTTTTCACGTCGCGGTTTGGAGGCTAGTGATCAGAGTTACCTGTGCTTTCCAGTAGGTTCTTGTTTCGCCTACTAATGTGTATATTGTATATGTTTTACTTTAGAGGTCGCTCTGGTATATTCTGATACATGTTTATACGGATTTTCTCAGATATACATATATACATAGTACAGTTTGGTTACTGTTATTGATTATATTGATGTTGAGAAATCCGGATGGGATTGGTGCCCACGGTTTGGCTTTTGTGGCATAGGATGAAGTGTTATTTTCTGGGTGCAGGTTATGGCAATTCCACGTTAGTAACGAAACTCTGCCAAAATTTTGAAAATTTTTTGTTGGTTCGTATTTTCGAAAGGGTTTGATTCCGGTTTAGGTAACTGAATCGGGATTGGGTCCTTTCAGCTTGGTATCAGATGATTAGGTTGTCATTCTGTAGACTCTTGTAGTTGTGACGCTTAGGGTATTTGAGTTGATACAGCATGACTGGGGTGATGACCCGACTGGCCAGCGGTACTCATCAATACTTCGGGTGTTGTATGTCCTCAAATATCTGCGGGTTCATGATTACGTTCTTTCTGCTTGTACCTAATGCTTGTCTTATATCAGTAGGATGCCTCCTCGACGTGGTCCTCGTGTTGACCGGGATGATGATCCTGATGAGGATCGCCGAACGCGCGACTTGCTTATGCGAGTGCTGCGTTTGGAAGAGCGTTTTGACCCTGTGGTCAAGGCTCGCACTGCGGGTGCTACTGTGTTTTCGGGTTCAGTTAATCCAGAGATATGCGAGGCATGGTTGGTTCACATTGAACGTGTTTGTGAGCGTCTGCAGTTTACTCCTGAGCAGATGTCAGTAGCCGCAGTTGGGTTACTTGAGGGTGATGCATATTTTTGGTGGGTTAGCACCGACAGAGTTCCAGTGGATACCCCGTGGACCTTGTTCCGTGATCTATTTATGCGGAGGTATTTTAATCAGGCTACCCAGCAGCGCAAGTACGAGGAGTTCACGAACTTGAGGCAGGGCAGTTTGTCTGTACTTGAGTACCGGGATCGGTTTACCTGTTTGTCTCATTTTGCGCGGGATATGGTGGCTACAGAGGAAGCCAAGTGTCGTAGGTTTGAGCTGGGATTGAATCTGAACATCAAGGCGACTTTGACTACGATGCCTCGGAACAAATTTGATGAGTTTGTTAGTGCTGCACTCCGAGGCGAGGATATTGAGCAGGAGAGACAGCGGCAGAGGTACCAGCCGAGACAGTTGGAGGAGGGTGGACCTAGTCAGGGGCCTTCAATGAGGCTGAGTTCTGATACTTCCGGTTCAGCTTCATCCTCGGGCGGTGGATCATATCGGCCACCAGCTAGTGCACCGAGGCGGAGATTGTTATGGAGGAGAGATCATCCACAGCGACCACAGGCCAGTGGGAGTTCCGGCGGTTCTAGTTATCCACGGCGTACTGGTGGCACATTTTCAGTACCGAGAGATTATCCATTGTGTAGCTTCTGCAACAAATATCACCCTGGTACTTGTCGGAAAGGCCCTGTCACTTGTTTCCGTTGTGGCCAGGTGGGTCACTATGCGAGGGAGTGTCCTCAGTTGTATGGCGGTGACGGTCAGGTGGCCCAGAGTTCCGGAGTTGAGCGAGGTGCCACTACGGGAGCTCGACCGGCACAGTTTGCAGGTCAGGGTAGGCAGCAGGGACAGCCCCAGCGAGGACGACCAGCCGGACAGGCGAGAGTTCATGCTATGACTCTACGTGAGGGCAGAGCATCACCGGAGGTTGTTATTGGTACGTTACATGTTTTTGGTATTCCTGTACTTGCATTGTTAGATCCGGGCGCTACACATTCATTCATATCATTTAGACTGTCATCATTGGCTACGGTACCTGCATCTCCACTTCCAGGGTTGTGGAGAGTGTTGTATCCGTCAGGTGAGGTTATGAGCATCTGTTGGGTTTACCGAGATTGTGAGGTGTTTATTGATGGCCATGGTTTAGCCGCTGATCTGTTATTGCTTGATATTGTGGATTTCGATCTGATTTTGGGTATGGACTTCCTGGAGTCGCACTGGGCTATGTTTGATTGCCACAGGAAGGAGGTCGCGTTTCGACGACCAGGGTTACCTGAGATACTGTTTCGTGGTGAGAAGAACAATTCACTACCGTGTTTGATTTCCACGATGAGGGCGGATCGGTTGATGAAGAAGGGTTGTGTTGCTTACTTAGCCCATGTTGTGGACACTACAACTGCAGTGCCGGACCCTGGTAGTATTGAGGTTGTGTCTGAGTTTCCAGATGTGTTTCCAGCGGAGTTAGCTGGTATACCCCCTGTACGGGAGATTGATTTTACCATTGAGTTGTTGCCGGGTACTGGACCGATTTCCCAGACACTGTGCCGGATGGCGCCTGCAGAGTTGAAGGAGTTGCAGATTCAGCTCCAGGAGTTGCTAGAGAAGGGATTCATTCGACCGAGTGTTTCTCCGTGGGGTGCTCCAGTGTTGTTTGTGCGGAAGAAGGACGGGTCCATGCGTTTGTGCATCGACTATCGAAAGCTGAATCAGATTACAGTGAGAAACAAGTATCCGTTGCCGCGGATTGACGACTTGTTTGATCAGCTGAAGGGAGCAGCGGTCTTTTCGAAGATTGACCTTCGATCCGGATATCACCAGTTGAGGATCCGAGATTCAGATGTAGCCAGGACGGCATTCAGAACGCGGTATGGGCACTATGAGTTTTTGGTTATGCCGTTTGGGTTGACCAACGCCCCCGCAGCTTTCATGGACTTGATGAATCGGGTGTTTCGACGATTCCTAGACAAGTTCGTGATTGTATTCATTGATGATATCCTGATCTATTCCAGGAGTGTGGGCCAGCACAGGAGGCACTTACGAGCAGTATTACGGACTTTGCGGGACCATCAGTTGTTCGCGAAGTTTAGCAAGTGTGAATTCTGGTTGGATAGCGTGAAGTTTCTGGGCCACGTGATTTCGGCCGAGGGAGTCAGTGTTGATCCTGACAAGATCGAGGCCGTGTTGAATTGGAGTAGACCCACTACTGTGCCGGAGATTCGGAGTTTCTTGGGGTTAGCAGGCTATTATCGACGGTTTGTACAGGATTTCTCCCGGATTGCTACACCGCTGACCAGATTGACGAAGAAAGGCGTCAAGTTTGAGTGGTCTGATGCGTGCGAGGAGAGTTATTTGCTCCTGAAGGAAATATTGACTACCGCACAGGTTCTGACATTGCCAGACGACAGTGGTGAGTTTGTTGTATACAGTGACGCGTCGAAGTTGGGCCTTGGCTGTGTGTTGATGCAGCATGGTAGGGTTGTGGCATATGGTTCCAGACAGCTGAAACCGCACGAGGTCAACTATCCGACGCATGATTTGGAGTTAGCTGCTATCGTGTTAGCGTTGAAGAGTTGGAGACATTACCTGTATGGTGCTCAGTGTAAGATTTTCACTGACCACAAGAGTCTCACCTACTTGCGGACACAGCCGGATCTGAACATGAGGCAGCGTCGATGGATGGAGTTGATCAACGATTACGACTGCACGTTTGAGTACCATCCAGGGAAGGCCAATGTTGTGGCAGATGCACTTAGCCGGAAATCTGGAGGCTCGTTGTTTCATATGTGTGTGGCCAGAGTATCGATGTTAGCCGAGCTTCGGGCTACAGGTGCTGTGTTTGGGTATGATGATGATGGAGCTTTGTTGGCCAGTTTTCAGATCCTTACTTGTTGGGCAAGAAGACCATGATTCGGAATGGTGTGCCTACAGAGTTCCGTTTGAGCGACGACGGTACATTACTGTTCAGGGGCAGGCTATGCGTGCCCAGAGACGAGGACTTGAAGAAGGAAATTCTAGATGAGGCCCACAGTTCAGCGTATGCGATGCATCCCGGAGGTACGAAGATGTTTCGTACACTTCGAGCATACTATTGGTGGCGCAACATGAAGCGGGAGATTGCCGCGTACGTGAGTCGATGTTTGATTTGTCAGCAGGTGAAGGCGGAGAGGCAGAAACCTGCAGGGAAATTACAGCCACTTAAGATTCTGGTTTGGAAGTGGGAGCACATCACGATGGATTTCGTCTATCAGTTGCCGCGTACTTCGCCGGGCAACACTGGTATTTGGGTTATTGTTGACCGATTGACGAAATCCGCACATTTTCTTGCACTTCCAGGAAAGGTTTCAGTGGGCAGATTGGCCAAGTTGTACTTATCCGAGATTGTTCGCTTGCATGGTGTGCCTGTATCCATTGTTTCTGACCGAGATAGTCAGTTCACTTCTGAGTTTTGGCAGGCTTTACAGCGAGCGTTGGGCACGAGGTTGCGGTTTAGTACAGCTTTTCATCCTCAGACTGACGGGCAGTCCGAGCGGACCATTCAGACTCTTGAGGATATGTTGAGATCGTGTGTGTTACAGTTTCGCGGAAATTGGGATCAGCAGTTACATTTGATCGAGTTCGCTTACAACAACAGCTATCAGGCCAGTATTGAGATGACACCGTACGAGGCCATGTACGGGAAGCAGTGTCGTACTCCATTGTGTTGGAGTGAGGTGGGCGAGCGTTGGCTCATTGGTCCGGATTTGGTGAAAACCACGATGGAGGACATACAGATTATCCGGGATCGACTGAAGATTGCCCAGGATCGGCAGAAGAGCTATGCAGACGTGAGGAGGAAGAGTTTAGAGTTCGAGGTTGGTGATTGGGCCTTCCTTAAACTATCTCCGTGGAGGGGAGTTGTGCGTTTCGGGAAGCGTGGCAAGCTTCGACCACAATACATTGGTCCGTATGAGATTACGGAGAGAGTTGGAGCTGTTGCTTACAGACTTGAGTTACCGGCTGAGATGGCTCATGTTCATGACGTCTTCCATGTTTCGATGTTGCGGAAGTACATCTCAGATCCTTCACATGTGTTAGTCCCACAGCAGTTGCCGATCAGAGAGGATTTATCGTATGTTGAGGAGCCAGTGCAGATTCTTGATCGTCGTGAGCAGGAGTTGAGACACCGCGTGATTCCGCTAGTGAAGGTCTTGTGGCAGAACCATTCGGTTGACGAGGCCACATGGGAGACCGAGCAGCGTATGTGGGAGCAGTATCCTCATCTGTTCACTTGACAGGTACGTAAATTTCGAGGTCGAAATTTCTTTAAGGGGGGTAGATTTGTGACGACCCGAACCAGAATCTGATGCATATTCGGCACGATTCTCGAGATTGAGTTTAGTCGCAGTTTATTGTCGTAATTGTGGTTTGCCGATTCGATTCGCGACTATGTTTTCAGTCGAGAATTTGGGTTGAGTGTCTTCATGGAAATTGTAGAGTACGTGATTTCGAGCTTGAGGGTGGTTCCAGAAGATTTTTCCGATAACCGAGGAATATTTTATGATTATTTGAAGTTTTGGGTCCCGACGAGTTTATCCGATTGTTTCGTGCTTATCTGAATCATTTCGTATATTCATTTTGGACCGTCAATTGACCCGTGGCGCGAGTATAAATATCGAAAAGTCGAAAAATAGTCGAGAAATAGTCGAGAATTTCATTTCGGGCGTTGACCAGACTTTGACTTTCCATTTTGGGAAACTTTGACCGTTGACCGAGGAAGAGAGACTTTCCGTTTTCGGCTTGCCGTCCGACGACCGTTTTTCCGGCCACCTTCGGTCGATTGAAAGGTACAGTTAGATTCCTCTCTTAATTTCGAGTGTGATGGTGTGTGATTTGGAAGGAATTGATCATGTTTTAGATGGACCCGAATCGGGTCGGTTTCATGGTTGTCGTCGAAGCTCGTCGGCCGTTTTCCGGCGAGTTTGGGTGGCGATGGTTGGGGGGGTTAGTCAACTTTTCAGATTTCGACGTTTTTAATGTCATTTTTCTCGTATTCACGCCCTGATCGTCGTCCAGAGGTTTTTGGGTCGATTTGATTAGCCGATTTTCAGTCGAGGTTTCGAGTGGGGGTTTCGGGATTTCCGTAATTCATTTTGTACTGCATTTCGTATTTCAGGGAACGGTTGGTTTCCGTGCATCAGTACAGTGTTGTGGATTACGGTATTGATCAGTTATGTTTTGTGAATAATTCAGAGATCGAGATCGAGATCGAGACCGAGATCGTGCTTCTGGCGAGGGATCTTCCGCCGGTCCTCGAGATTAGAGCGAGTGTGCTTTTTGCTCACCTGTGAGTGGACAATTTCTTTTCACGGAATTCTTGCGAGTCTTTTATATGATTTTTGAACTTGAGCATGCGTATTGAGATTACGGATTACATGAGCATGTGTTTTACGATTATACCATTATACTTATACGGATATACGTATATGAATATACATACACTTATATGTTGTTTCATGCATTTGCATCGAAATGTTTATGATTTGGTTTACACAGAGTACAGTCGTGGTTACGTTGTTGTATCGATACACTCGCCTCTCGGCTGATCCCTGATGGTAGGCATTTGTTAGGGGAGGCTGTGACTCCTGACCCGAGGTCTTTACCGGGGGGAGGCAGACCTTTGACCTGAAGCCATTTCCTGCTAGAATCACGTGTGGGTCTGGGATCTCGTGATTCTGACTGTACTAGCACGGTGTGTGTCCATGAGTGATCCCGTGAGATTTTTATTTGCATGCTCAGTACACTGGAGGAGTGTGAGTTTTACCTCGTGTAGTATGTTGTTTTTATTTACCTGGACTCGCATATGTTTTTATAAAATATATATTAACTGGTGAAAGACATTTATTTTCGTCCACTCACTCTAACGTGTTTATTGTCTTTCCCCTGGGCTTTTCGGTTTTCGTGCCCAGTTGCAGTTTAGGTTTTGGTGTTTTCACATCGCGTTTTGGAGGCTAGTGATCAGAGTTACCTGTGCTTTCCAGTAGGTTCTTGTTTCGCCTACTGATGTGTATATTGTATATGTTTTACTTTAGAGGTCGCTCTGGTACATTCTGATACATGTTTATACGGATTTTCTCAGATATACATATATACATAGTACAGTTTGTTTACTGTTATTGATTATATTGATGTTGAGAAATCCGGATGGGATTGGTGCCCACGGTTTGGCTTTTGTGGCATAGGATGAAGTGTTATTTTCTGGGTGCAGGTTATGACAATTCCACGTTAGTAACGAAACTCTGCCGAAATTTTGAAATTTTTTTGTTTGTTCGTATTTTCGAAAGGGTTTGATTCCGGTTTAGGTAACTGAATCGGGATTGGGTCCTTTCAACGCGTTTGCGCTCTGTGCTTGTCTGTGAGTGGACATTTCTTTTCACTGATTGGTTGCGAGTCTTTATTATACGTTTTATGAGCATGAGCATCCATATGAGATTATGATTTGTACGAGCATGTGCTTTATGATTATGCATTTACGAATATGCATCGACGAATATTTTTTCATAATTATATATTACGAATATGCATTTATATTATGCATTATACATTTGCATGAAAGTATTTAGGATTTGGTTTACACAGAGTACAGTTTTAGTAAATGTGGTTGTATCGATACACTTGCATCCCGGCTGATCCCCGAGGATGTTTACCGGAGGAGGCTATGACCCCTGACCCGAGGCCTTTACTGGGGGGGGGGGGAGGGGCAGACCTCTGACCTGAGGCCTTTCTGGCTTGAATCATGTGTGGGTTTGAGATCCCGTGATTCAAACTGTACTAGCGCGGATGTGTCCACAGGGGGGGTAGACCTCTGACCTGAGGCCTTTCTGGCTTGAATCACGTGTGGGTCTGGGATCCCGTGATTCAGACTGTACTAGTGCGGATGTGTCCACGAGTGACCCCGCAGGATTTTACGATGCATTCTCTGTACGCGTGAGGAGTTAATGTCTCCCTCGTGCACCATATCATTTTCATGCATTTAGACTCACATATGTTTTTGTAACATATATTATTCGGCGAAAGACATTTATTTTCCTCCACTCACTCTAACAGTGTATATGCCTTTCCCTGGGCTCTTTGTTTTCAATGCCCAGTTTACTGTTCAGATTCTGGTGTCGCACGTCGCAGTCGGAGGCTTAGTATTCGAGCTACTTTTCTTTCTCAGTAGGTTTCTTGTTTAGCCTACTGTTGTGTATTTATGTATATATATACTAGAGGTCACTCTGAATACTCTGATGTTTATATTTTCATATGATTCTCCCCGGATTTCTGTAAAGTTACAGTTTTTCTTATTACTTATATTATGATATGATTTTGAGAAATCTGGATGTGATTGGTGGACCACAGTTTGGCTTTTGTGGCATAGGATGAAGTATGTTTTCGGGTGCAGGTTAATGTTAATTCCGCGATATAGTGAAATTCTGCCAAAAATTTTATGGTTTTTGAAAGTTCGTGTTTTCAGAAGGGGTTTGATTCAGGTTTAGGAAACTAAATTGGGGTTGGATCCTTTCACCAACGAAGTCCTATATCATTGACTATAAGCAGTATCACTTACGAAAAGCTCACGCATCGGTCATCTTTTCCCTCGTCGTCGGCTATAATTTTATAGCCAAGGACTCGTCAGCATTTACCTTCTCGTCGCCGGCTATAATGTCTAGTATGGCCGATGATGGTTTGGCCGAAATTCCGACGAGAAATTATGTCCATAGCCGACGAGTTATTGAATCGTCGGCTATAATGCTTATCAGATCTACTCTGTAGCAGCGCATTCATTTTACAAAAATCCGGTGAGAAAGAAGGAAAACGCTGTGAAATCGTTGGGTATTGTCAAAAGCCGTCCAAAAGCCGTTCGTGAAGCTATATAGGTACGTATATATATGCGTATATATATATGTGGATGTGTGTTGATTTAGATATATGTGTGTTGATTTAGAGTTGAGATTAATGGTTTGACATGTAGATAGAGTTGATATATTGTTAATTTTGAGTTGATTTGAGATGAATTCGATGAAAATATGCATGTGTATATATATATGTATATAAATTTATTTTTTGATTAATTTTTAATATGTATATATATACACATGTAAATTTGTAATTGGGAATTGTTGGTATATATATATTTTTATATGGGTCAACTTTTGTTTAGGGAGATATATAGACGAAGAATTAAATTAGTGTAGCTAGTTTAATGATCGTTATATATATTTATATAGATATAGTGATGATTTTTTAATTAATTAGTAGTGAATGTATATACATAAATATGTATATTGTTAGAATTTGCAGGATGGACAAGAGTTCGATGAGCCTTGAAAGATGGGATGTGAGATATCACCATGGAATTAGGAGTTTTGTGGATTTTTTGAAGGCTAATTGTGGAGACACTACAATTCATTATTGCCCATGTAAAGAATGTAAGTGTCGCAGTGATCAATTTCGTTTTCCCATTGATATAGTCCAGAAGCACCTGAGTAAATACGGGTTTTGGGATAAGTTTAGGTCCGCATGATCATGTACAATTTGCTGAGAGGGCCAGTCCATCCTATGATCCAACAACAATGTTGATCAATGATATGTTTTCTCATGAGAGCGGTGTATTTGCTGATCAAGCACCAAATGTCCCTTCCGTCGTTGAGGGTTTCCCTCATATTGAGCCAGTTGAGCCATTACCTGGAGCTCATGTCAACACAAGCGGTATAGACAAGTACAACAACCTGATTGCATTACAAGAGACTCCGTTGTACAACAGTTGTAGTAAGACTGTTCTTGGAAGTGTCATGGGAGTGATGCAGCTCAAAATGGAGAACAAAATGACTGTCAAAGCTGTTGATTCTTGGCTGAAGTGGATTGCTTCGTTACTGCCACCCGGTCATCGCCTTCCTACCACTCATCATAAGGTGCGACATATCCCGAAAGATCTTGGGCTTTCCTACATCAAAATCCATGCATGCAGATATGATTGCATTCTCTTCTAGGGGAAAGATCTTGAAGACCTTGAAGCATGCCCGGTATGTTTTACGGAAAGGTATAAGTTGACTCCTGCTGACAACAAGAAAGCTGTGAAGATACTTCGATATTTTCCGCTGATTGATAGGGTGGAGCGGTTGTTCATGTGTGCTTTCACGGCCGAAGCTATGAGATGGTGGGCTGAGAGGAATTTGCCTGACGATGACACCCTTATACACCCTGCCGACAGAGAGGCTTGGAAGCACATGGTCAGGGAGTTTGATCATTTTGCAGCAGAGGTTCGAAATATGTGGCTATGGCTCTCATCTGACGGATTCAACCCTTTTGGAAACATGAATCTTCAATACAGTATGTGGCTAGTTATTTTGGTACCGTATAACTTTCCACCATGGATGTGCATGAAGAAGGAATACAATATGCTCATTCTGTTAATTCCAGGCCCGGGTTATCCAGGAAAGTTCCTCGATATGTATTTGAGACTTTTGATTGAGGAGCTTAAGTACCTGAGTGAGCGTGGCCACCCCACTTACGATAGGTTCAAAAATGAGATGTTCCAGATGCATGCCATGCTTGTTGGCACCATCAATGATTTTCCTGCCCGCGGTATGTTGTCGAACAACATTACCAGGGGTTACAGGGCTTGTTCAGAGTGCATGACTGTTGATTGTTGCAGTCTTCATTGCAGAAAAATTGTTCAGATGCGTCACCGTTGTTGGCTTCCAGATGATCACCCATTTAGGCAGGATCAAGACGCTTTTGATAGGACTGTGGAAACAGGTGTGCTACCCATGCGATGGACAAGGGATGAAATTTTGGAAGTACTAAATGAATATGATTTTGGCCAGCTGAGCAATCATCCTGAGATAGTTTCGTCAATTCCAAACAAGCCCAAAAGGTATAAGTTTTGGACACACAAGAGCATATTCTGGGAACTCCCGTACTGGCCCAGGTTCCCTATTAGACACATAGAGAAGAATGTGTGCGAAAGTGTGGTAGGCACAATTCTGAATTGGGAGAGGAAAACAAAAGACATCCCTAAGGCACGCATTGATCTGAAGGTTATGGGACTGCGGAAACATTCGTGGTTGAGAGATGGTAAAAAAAAAATGCCCCAAGCTCCTTACACCGTCAAGCCGAACCAGAAGCATGAAATTTTTGGGTGGATGAGTAATGTCAGGTATCCTTATGGCTATGCAGGAAATTAATATAATTGTTGCTTATGACTATAAAAGAAATATAATTGTTGCTTATGGCTATGCAGGTATCATTATGGCTATGCAGGAAATATAAGCAAGTGTGTTAACTTCCGGGACAATAAGATGTATGGATTAAAGAGTCATGACTGTCATGTACTGCTTCAACGCATTTTCCCTGTTTTTATTCGAGGATACCTGCCCAAAGAGGTGGTGGAGCCGTTGGTGGCGTTATCAAGATTCTTTCAGAAGTTATGCACCAGAGAAGTTAAAAAATTAGACCTCAGGGAGATGCAAGATGACATCATTTTTATCATGTGCAAGTTTGAGAGGATATTTCCCCCAAATTTCTTTGACATCATGCCTCACCTGATGATCCATCTTCCCGAACAATTGTTGCTTACCTGTCTGGTACACTACACTTGGATGTATCCCATGGAAATGTACAAATGATTCATACATTTGTGTTTGCCTCTGTTTTTATATGTAAATTCTTATTTTTTAAGTATCATAACATGCACTTGTTAACTTATAGACAATTGGGAGACTACAAGGATTATGTGAAGAATAAATCTGCACCTGAAGGGTGTATCGCTGAAGCATATCTTGCGCACGAGTGTGTAACGTACACCAAGTTATATTTGGGAGCGTTGGAGGACCCCCAATAACATATGCCGATAGATCGATGAACCCGAGTTCAACCTTTCTATCATCTCCAATGACGTGGTAGTACAGAGAAACTTGCCAAAGTCGTACAAGTTGGATGGAAATGAGGTAGCCATTGTCCACTGGTCGGTACTGATTAACTGTCCAGAAGTTCAATATTGGAAAAACTATCATCTTCACTGCCCTGCTATTGTCGGTGATCTTGAGTACCACAACACAACGTTTGCAAACTACTTTAGTCAATGGGTAAGGGTATATGTGTATATATATAATTTTTATATCCTTATATGTGTGTGGTTTTCTTTTTCTATGTTTATAATTTCTTGTGTGGTTTCTTATCTTTTTCAGATGAACCATGTAGCAAACGATGGTTACCCAGAGTGGTCAAACAAATTGAGGCTCTTGGCGATGAAACCGATAACTTCAAAAGTTTACTCGATGTGTCAGGTCAATGGCGTGAAATTTATATGTGAAAATAGAGACGACCAACTGAAAACATAGAATTTTGGGCAGGATGGCGTTGAGTATTACAGTGTCCTTCATTCAGTTGTTGAACTAATTTATGGGAACCGCATGAAAGTGCACTTGCTCAAGTGTAGATGGTTTGATACTAGCCCGGAGAACACAAGGACCGATCAGTACGGAATTTTTTCTGTGAATACTGCTACAAGCTGCTATAAAGAAGACCCTTTCGTTCTTGCCACATCAGTAAAACAAGTGTTTCACCTTGACGATCTTATGAACAATGTCCCGTGGAAGGTGGTTAACCATGTTGGTCATAGAAACATATATA
Source organism: Geum urbanum (assembly GCA_946800695.1). Taxonomy (NCBI): domain Eukaryota; kingdom Viridiplantae; phylum Streptophyta; class Magnoliopsida; order Rosales; family Rosaceae; genus Geum; species Geum urbanum. Next base: position 21,679,101 of record OX327002.1, read on the forward strand.
GTGCTGCCACACTTGGTAAGACCGCAGATGATGAAGAAGTTACTGCATACCAAGAGCCGAACGCTTTTGACATTCCAAAATCCTCTACGATTCGCCTTAATAATGTGAGATCAGGGAGTGTGGTTCGAATTACTAGAGCAGAACTTCCGCCTAGTACATGATGATTTAGATGATGAAGAGCGGCACATATTGCCAGAGGTTAACTATGAAACCGAGCCAGACTCAGGTGATAAAGATGATTCTGATTATCATCCTTAGTACGTTAATGATGTATTTGAGTATAAACGTGCATGTATGTTTGTTATGCTATATATATATATGGGAAATTCACGTCTTCAAATAGCTAGCTGTGTTTTAAATAGCAAATAATCAGCTTGAATGGCAATTTTGAGGCCCTTTTGGCCAGAATTTTTCTAGTAAACATACTATAACCGACGAGTTTCTTACTAACTCATCGGCAATAATTCTGGCCTTATATCCCCAGTTCTACGAGGTAGGGACTTCATTTCACATAATTAAACTACAAACCCTAGAATCGCCTCCCCTCCGCCTCTCGCCGCCAACCTCGCCTGAATTAACCCCTCCCTGCCCTCTCGCCTCTCCCCGACGACGCCGTTCCCTCCCCTCTTGCCTCTCCCAAAAAAAAACCCCAAATCTCCTCTCCCAAAAAAAACCCCAAATCTGAAATTCACCCCTCCCCTCCCTCTGGCCGCCGGAAATCAAGCACCGACGGTGCCTCTTGCCAATCCAATTCCCTCTCTCTCACTGACGTAGAATGACAATTCCCCTCTCTCTCTCAATACGATTTTATTATGTTCAATTTTTCATGAAATTCTCCTAATTATTTAAGGCATTTTAAGTTGGTATTGGTATAATTAAGAATATATTTGTAGTATATATTTTTGTGTAGAAAATATTTTATAGAATAAATTTTTGTGTAGAATATATTTATAGAATATATTTTGGTGAATATATTTTTTGTTAATTAAATATCGTTGATGGAGTTGTGAGATGTAGAATATATTTTTGTGTATGTAGAATATATTTTGTAGTATATATTTTTGTGTTGGCACTACCACATTAAGTACCATTGCCGGCGACTTAAAGTCGCCGGCCTTGTTTTTTTTTTCGCCGGAAATGACTATTACCGGCGACAAGTCGCCGGTAATACTATCGCCAGAAATTTAGCGCCGGTGCAAGCATTACCGGCGACTTGAGTCGCCGGCAATGATTGTTCTGCCGTGGCCGAAAAATGAGGGATATTGCCGGCGACTTTGGTCCAAGTCGCCGGCAATGGTTGGAGAAATTTGTCAAAAAAAAGTCGGTTCTGGATTGGGTCCAATTCCAGAACCTGCATTGAAAAACATAAACCGTACAAATACAAGTTCAACAGTACACACATAATTGTCCAACGTACAGTACAAATAGCAACAATACAAAAATAAACTACAACTACACGTCAGGGTCGAGGAACTCCCGAGTTAGGGTCGAAGAAATCCATGTAATCATTTGAACTCCGGTGGCTACCCTGGTCTTGCTGTGCCCGTGACTGCTGCGGTGGTGGATGTCTGTGGAACATAGGGACCGGGGGAGGTGTGGGGAGCGGTTGTCTGGTAGTCTGAGCCGCGTACATCGTCTGCATCCATGTGAACATTTGTGTCTGCTGCTGGACCATGAGTCGTTGTTGCTCGATCATCCCCCGATACTCGGCATCTCTGACTGCCTGCTGCTCGACCATCTGCCTCATCTCCTCCATCTGCCTCCTTTGCTCCTCCAACTCCTTCTGCGTCCTCTAAAGCTCTGCTGCTAGGTTAGAGTTCCTAGAAGTTGAAGTTCTTGACCCGGTAGAGTATTCCGAAGTGTTCTTCAATACTCATTCGCCTGCCATTCCCCTGCAGTAGTAGGTATTCTTTCCAGTCCCGCACGCTTTTGCCATGATCTGAGCCGCTATAGGGCGATCAAGCGGATCGATCTGAGAGGTATACTGGGTCACTTCTTCCTCCGAGCAGTCAAGATGGTTGTTCCGAGCTATATTCATGGTGACTTCTGTGGTCGCCTCCTACACTCTCGCCTAATTAAAAAGCGAATATGAATAACGTATTATTTAACAAAATAAATTAATATCGAAAAATAGTTTTATTAACACATGCATATGTGAAGTACAAAATATAGAGGCGAAAGACTTACCGCTTCTTCAGGGCACTGCGGATAGAACTTCTGATGAATAAACACCAACGGGTTGACTTCTTGTTGTTCCTGCGCCTTACTCGACCAACCCAAATAGTTGAGTGAACCTGCATGATGGGTCTTGGTGTTGTGACGACCCGAACCAGAGTTAGTTGTGTATTCGACACGATTTACGAGATTATACTTAGTCGCGGTTTTACGATATATGAGTGGTTTGTCGATCCTATTCGTGACGATGTTTTTGGTCGAGAATTTGAGTTGAGTATCTTCACAAAAGTTGTAGAGTACGTGATTTCGAGCTCGTGGGCGGTTCCGGATGATTTTTCCGATAACCGAGGAATAAAATACGATTATTTGAAGTTTCAGTTTTCGACGAGCTTATCCGTTTGTTTCGTGTTTATCCGAATTGTGATGGTTATCCATTTCGAATCGTCAATCGGCCCGAGGCGCGAGTATAAATATCGAGAATAATCGAGAAATAGTCGTAAATCACTGTTTGATGTTGACCGGACCGTTGACTTTCCAAAAATAGCAGGTTGACAGTTGACCCGTGGGGAAAACTTTCCCATTTTGGCTTCGCCGTCCGACGTCCATTTTCTGGCCACCTTTGACCTCGTTGAGGATAAGGTTTGCTTCCCCTTATGATTTCGAGTGGATTAGTGTTTGAATTCAAGGAAATTGGTTGAGTTTTGTGGTGACCCGAGTCGGGTTTGGATTCCGGGTTTCGCCGTGATGGGGGCTGGCTCTCCGGCGAGCCACGGTGGCTGAGAGGTTGGGGGTTCGCCTCCCCTTGGTCTAGGGATGCTACCTATGTGCTTTAATTGAGGTTTGGTTAAGGTTTTAATGGAGTCCGATTAGGTCACCGGAGGGAAGTTTTCCGTTCGGTTTTGGTTGGAATTGAGGGGGTTGGGGTCTGAATAAGAGGTTGTGGTAGTTATGAAAAGGATTGGGCTTGGAAGGATCTTGTGATCTGGAGCTTCCTCGCCGGAGGAAGTCACCGTTGACGGCGCGCCGCCACCGGCGGCGGCGGTCAACGACGATGCTCCGGCGATGAGTTGACTTTTTGGTTTTCGACGTTTTTAATGTCGTTTTTCTCGTAATCGCGCCTTGATTATCGTCCAGAGGTTTTCGGATTGATTTGGGTAGCGGATTTTCAGTCAAGGGTTTCGAGTGGAGATTTCGGGAATTCCGTTAATCATTTTGTACTGCATTGTATATTTCCGGGAACGGTTGGTTTCCGTGGTTAAGTACAGAGTTGTGGGTTATGTTTTTGATCAGTTATGTTTGTGAATGTTCAGGAGATCGAGATCGAGAACGTGCTTCAGGCGAGGGATCTTCCGCCGGGCCACGAGATTAGCGCGAGTGCGCGTTTTGCTCACCTGTGAGTGGACAATTTCTTTTCACAGAATGAATCGAGTCTTTATACACGTTTTACGAACTTGAGCATGCATACGAGATTACGATTTATACGAGGATGTGTTAGACGATTATGCTTATACCATTATACATTACGTATATGCATTTATATGCTGTTTATTGCATTTGCATCAAAATATTTATGATTTGGTTTACACAGAGTACAGTCTCAGTATATGTTGTTGTATCGATACACTCGCATCCCGGCTGATCCCCGACGATGTGTACCGGGGGAGGCTGTGACTCCTGACCCTAGGCCTTTACCGGGGGGAGGCAGACCTCTGACCTGAGGCCTTTCTGGCTAGAATCACGTGTGGGTCTGGGATCCCGTGATTCAGACTGAACTAGCACGGATGTGTCCATGAGTGACCCCTGTGGGATTTTTACTTGCATGCTCAGTACGCTGGAGGAGTATGAGTTTACCTCGTGTACTTTGTTATTCTTATTTACCAGGACTCGCATATGTTATTTTAACATATATATCAACTGGTGAAAGACATTTATTTTCGTCCACTCACTCTAACGGTTTTCATGTCTTTCCCCTGAGCTTTTCGGTTTCCGTGCCCAGTTTGCAGTTCAGGTTTGGTGTTTCACGTCGCGGTTGGAGGCTAGTGATCTGAGCTACCTGTGATTTCCAGTAGATTCTTGTTCCGCCTACTGATGTGTATATTGTATATATTTACACTAGAGGTCGCTCTAATACATTCTGATACTTGTTTTATGCGGATTTTCTCAGATATATTATATATTACAGATATGTTTTCTATTTATTGATTATGATATGATGTTGAGAAATCCGGATGGGATTGGTGCCCACGGTTTGGTTTTTGTGGCATAGGACGAAGTGTTATTTTTAGGGTGCAGGTTTATGCAATTCCGCGTTAGTAACGAAACTCTGCCGAAATTTTGAATGATTTTTGTTGGTTCGTGTTTTCAGAAGGGGTTCGATTCCGGTTTAGGCGACTGAATCGGGGTTGGGTCCTTTTAGGTGTTTTTCAATCTATTCTCCCGGTTCGTCTTGGAAATCGCCTTGTTTGATAAACATATGTAAAAAAATTAGTAACTAACTTTTTCAATGTGATATGATACATTAGGGTTGTAAGATATATTCAGGATGCATACCTTCGCTTTGGGATGCTCGAAGTGGGCTACCAGCCACAGCCACTCGTACTCCCTAAACCGGAATTCGCTAGGGGTAGAACCTCGGCCTAGCTCCTTGTACTGTGTGTAATGTTTTGAAAGCTCGTTCTTCCACTCTTTATACCTATATTAACACCAGAAAAAAAAAGTTAGAGATATTAAAACACTTGATAAACAAAAAACTAACTCGATATATACTCAAATAACTCGAATTACATCACCTGATATGTAGTTGACGCTCTATCCACGTGTGAATAAGGCATTCATCCACGTCAAACCACACCTGCAAGATGAATATATAAACGGTAAAATTATATATTTATTCGGACTTAATTAATAAATGTAAAATTTACGTAATGAAAATAGGATTTAATTCACACTCAGTGCATTATGCACTTGCATCTTCACGTAGAGAGGCACAGATTCCCAATCTGTCCAAAGCATTGGGACCTTGTCCCGCACGACGGCCCCTGCCATGCTGGCATACTTTCGCGTGGTGTAAAATGTCTCGATCACCTCACCATGCTCATTGGCCCTAATGAGCGTTTTCCTTCCCCCGGTCGCCTGCTCAAGTCTCTTCCCGGTGCAGGTGCCTCTAGTCCCTCTCCGTTTTCCAGTGCCATTAACGAAATTGCCTAATAATACAATGTCAACAAATTGATATCATTAATTGAACCTATCGTAAGTCTTAAGTAATAATTAAGTAATCAATCTTGTTAAATAAAATTTACCTGCATCGTCCATTTGCTGGTTGGTGCACCTCGCACTCCAAAGATACACGGGGTCGAACGGGATGAAGTTGTACGCTTCCTCCACGCTCAGGAACTCTGGCCGTCCTTCAATATAAATAGGCCTCCTTCTATCATCGAATTCAGGGATCACAGGAATCTCGTCGGGCAGGAAGAGACCAGACGGCGGAGATAGACGAGGCCTGGACGATGAGGCGCCAGCACCATTTGCCTCAGATGATTCCCGTGAAACCGGAGTAGACACTGGGCCAATAGGGGGCATTCGGATGGAGGGAGTTTCTGATGCCCCCGTTGACTGTCGCTCGTCTGTGGGTCTGCTGACTGAGGGTCTGCTGACTGAGGCTCGAGGCTGGACTGGGGGTTGCACGGATTCGGATCGTGCAGCTTCCTCCTCTCCTCGATCAGCTAGCAACATTTGTTTGCCAGCATTCATAATTGGCCCACTGCGCGTGTTGCTGACTGCGGCTGGGGAACCTTGACTACTGCTCCCTCCACTATTTCTAGTCCCTCTCCGTTTGATGCCTCCAAGCCAATTTGCCGCAAAACCTCCTGCACATCCAACAATTAGTCCTGGATTCCGTTCTATGAAAATTAAGGATGGAACTGGTTGGAACCGGAACCGTTTGGAACCGAACGGTTCCGGTTCCAATTGGTTTCGGGTCCAAACGGTTCCGTGTTCAAACGGTTCCGTTTCCAAACGGTTTCGGTTCCAAACTGTTATCGGTTCCAACAATGAGTCCTGGATTCGGTTCTATGACAATTCAGAACCGGAACCGTTTGGAACCGGAACCGTTTGGAACCGGAACCGTTTGAACCCGGAATAGTTTGGAACCGAACCGTTCGGTTTCAAACGGTTCCGGTTTCAAACTGTTCTGGTTCCGGTTTTTCATATAACCTAATCCAGGACTAATTGTTGGAACCGATAACGGTTTGGAACCGGAACCGTTTGAAACCGGAACCGTTTGGAACCGGAACCGTTCAGTTTCGGTTTCGGTTCCGGTTCTAGCGGTTATCGGTTCCAAACCAAACGGTTCCGGTTCGAAACGGTTCTAAATGCGGTTATGATATCGTACATTAAATTAAACATTCACTACCACATATTTACCCATTGCCGGCGATTTTTAAATCGCCGGCAATGTTTTTTATCATTACCGGTGATTTTTGCCAGAAAAATCGCCGGTAATGTATTTTTTTTTAACATTACCAGCGAGTCGCCGGCAATGTCCCGTCGGCAATGCAAAAAAAAAAAAAAAAGACATTGTCGGCGACATAAATTTCCGTCGCCGGTAATGTCTTTTTTTTTTTTTTAAACATTACCGGCGACGGAAATTTCTGTCGCCGGCAATGTCTTTTTTTTTTTTTGCATTACCGACGGGACATTGCCGGCGACTCGCCGGTAATGTTAAAAAAAAATACATTACCGGCGATTTTTCCGGCAAAAATCGCCGGTAATGATAAAAAACATTGCCGGCGATTTAAAAATCGCCGGCAATGGGTAAATATGTGGTAGTGATTAAACATTAAATGAAATTGCATCATATCATATCGATCATTACGAATATAATTATCCAAATATCAATTAATTATTACCCAAATGCTTATTTAACCAATTAATATACGACTACAAATATACCTTAAATTATCAACTATATCAATTAATCCAAATCACCTTAATTTGCGCAACACCCTAAATTATCTTAAATTACCTATATCAATGAACCCAAATCACCTTAATTTGCCCATATATGCAACACCTTAAAAATACAATATAATTATGAACTATATATATCAATTAATCCACCCAAATCACCTTAAATTACCTAAATATTTTCCACATATATACATCACCTTAAATTATCAAAAATTATCAAAACTTAATTATATACATCACATATATATATACATCACCTTAATTAAATTTTCCACATATATACATCACATATACATCACCTTAATTAAATTTTTCACATATATACATCACATATATACATCGCCTTAATTAAATTTTCCAAATATTTTCCACATACATACATCACATATATACATCACCTTAAATTATCAAAAATTAAAACATCACCCAAAACTTAATTAATCAAGTTAATTAAAATGCATAAAAATATAATTAAAATGCATATATATACATAATTATAAAAAAACAAAAATTGAGAGAGAGAGAGAGAAAGAGAGAGAGAGAGAGAGAGAGAGAGAGAGGGAGAGAGAGGGAGCTAGGACCTGTCATGGTCGAGCTCGAAGTGGGCTTCCGGCGACGGAGGTGAGGGGAGGAGGAGAGGTAGGGGAGATTTGGAGTTTTTGGGTTTTTGTGTGGAGAGGGGATAGGGGAGGAGGGGAGGGGAGAGGGGAGGAGAGATTTGAGGAGAGGAAATGTGGGGGGCGAGGTGAGGAAGAGAGGGGGAGATTTTAGGGTTTGAGGAGAAAATGTGAAGAAATGAGGTGAGGGGGGGAGGAGCTGCCCGATCTGGAATATAAGCCACCATTGCCGGCGAGTTACGAGTTAACTCGTGGGCAATGTCATTACCCATGAGTTAACTCGTTGGTAATGACATTGCCCACGTGTTGATAAGCAACTCGTGGGATCAACTCGTGGGCAATGTCATTACCCACGAGTTATCAACTCGTTGGTAATGATAATGATTCCCGGCCAAGAATTTCTGACTAGATTTTCCGACTATAATTTCCGACTATAATTTTCGACTAGAATTTCCGAATATAATTTCCGACTATAATTTCCGACTAGAATTTCCAACTATAATTTCCGACTACAATTTCCGACTACAATTTCGACTACAATTTTCGACTACAATTTCCGACTACAATTTCCGACTACAATTTCCGACTATAATTTCCGACTACAATGTACGACTAGAATTTTCGACTAGAATTTTCGACTATAATTAAAATACGTACATCATTAACGTACTAAGGATGATAATCGTAATCATCTTCATCACTTGAGTTTGACTCGGTTTCATAGGTAACCTCTGGCAATATATGCCGCTCCTCGTCATCTGAATCAGCGTCAACTTCATATGGATTAACATCAAGAAGTTCTGCTCCAGTAATTCGAACCACACTCCCAGATCTCACATTATTAAGGCGAATCGTAGATGATTCCGGAATGTCAAAAGCGTTCGGCTCTTGGTATGCAGTAACTTCCTCATCATCTGCGGTCTCACCAAGTGTGGCAGCACTGTATATGTTTCTATGAGCAACATGGTTAACCACCTTCCACGGGAATTTGTTCAGAAGATCGTCAAGGTAAAACACTTGTTTTACTGATGTGGCAAGAACGAAAGGGTCTTCTTTATACCAGCTTGTAGCAGTATTCACCGAAAATGTTCCGTACTGATCGGTCATTCTGTTCTCCGGGCTAGTATCAAACCATCTACACTTGAACAAATGCACTTTCAAGCGGTTCCCATAAATTAGTTTACCAACTGAATGAAGGACACCGTAATAGTCAACGCCATCCTGCCCACTATGGACCATCACCCCACAATTCTGTGTTTTCAGTCGGTCGTCTCGATTTTCACATATAAATTTCACGCCATTGACCTGACACATCGAGTAAAGTTTTGAAGCTATCGGTTTCATCGCCAGGACCCTCAATTCGTTTGACCACTCTGGGCAACCATCATTTGCTACATGGTTCATCTGAAAACGATAAGAAACCACACAAGAAATTATGAACATAGAAAAACAAAACCACGTACGTACACACATGCTATATAAGGATATAAAAAATAGATATATACACATATACCCTTGCCCATTGACCAAAGTTGTTTGCAAACGTCCTGTTGTGGTAATCAACATTTCCGGCAATAGCAGGGCAGTGAAGATGATAGTTTTTCCAATATTGTACTTCTGGACAGTTAATCAGTACCGACCAGTGGGCAATGGCTACCTCATTTCCATCCAACTTGTACGACTTTGGCAAGCTTCCCTGTACTACCACGTCATTGGAGATGATAGAAAGGTTGAACTAGGGTTCATCTATCGGCATCTGTTGTTGGGGGTCCTCAAGCGCTCCCAAATACACGTTGGTGTATGTTACACACTCGTGCGCAATATATGCTTCAGCGATACACCCTTCAAGTGCAGATTTATTCTTCACATAGTCCTTGTAGGCTCCCAATTGTCTACAAGTTAACAACTGCATGTTATGATACTTAAAAATTAAGAATTTACATATAAAAACCAAATGTATGAATCATTTGTACCTTTCCATGGGATACATCCAAGTGTAGTGTACGGGACCGGTAAGCAACAATTGTTCGGGAAGATGGATCATCAGGTGAGGCATGATGTCGAAAAAATTTGAGGAAAATATCCTCTCAAGCTTGCACATGATAAAAATGATGTCATCTTGCATCTCCCTGATATCTGATTTTTTAACTTTCCTGGTGGATAACTTCTGAAAGAATCTTGACAAGGCCACCAACGGCTCCACCACCTCTTTACGCAGGTACCCTCGAATGAAAATAGGGAAAAGGCATTGAAGCAGTACATGGCAGTCATGACTCTTTAATCCGTACATCTTATTGTCCCGGAAGTTAACACACCTGCTTATATTTCCTGCATAGCCATAAGGATACCTGCATATATATATATAGCCATAGGCAACAATTATATTTCTCACATATAACCATATATAAGTAAAAATTTAAGGCCAATTTCCTGCATAGCCATAAGAATATATACCTGACATTACTCGGCCACCCAAAAATTTCATGCTTATGCTTCGGCTTGACGGTGTAAGGAGCTTGCGGCATTTTTCTCTTACCATCTCTTAACCACAAATGTTTCCGCAATCCCATAGCTTTCAGATCAATGCGTGCCTTATGGATGTCTTTTGTTTTCCCCTCCAAATTCAGAACTGTGACCACCACACTTTCACACACATTCTTCTCTATGTGCATGACATCTAGGTAGTGTCTGATAGGCAACCTGGGCCAGTAGGGGAGTTCCCAGAATATGCTCTTGTGTGTCCAAAACTTATACCTTTCGGGCTTGTCTGGAATTGACGCCACTATCTCAGGATAATTGCTCAGCTGGCCAAAATCATATTCATTCAACACTTCCAAAATTTCATCCCCTGTGCATCGCCTGGGTGTCACACCTGTTTCCACAGTCATATCAAAAGTGTCTGGATCCTGCCTAAATGGGTGATCATATGGAAGCCAACAACGGTGACGCATCTGAACAATTTTAGTGTAATGAGGACTGCAACAATCAACCGTCATGCACTCTAAACAAGCCCTTTTACCCTTGGTTACGTTGCCCGACAACATACCGCGGGCAGGAAAATCATTGATGGTGCCAACAAGCATGGCATGCATCTGGAACATCTCATTTTTGAACCTATCGTAAGTGGGGTGGCCACAATCATTCAGGTACTTAAGCTCCTCAATCAAAGGCCTCAAATATACATCGAGACACTTTCCTGGATAACCCGGGCCCAGAATTAACAGAGTGAGCATATTGTATTCCTTCTTCATGTACATCCATGGTGGAAGGTTGTACGGTACCAAAATATCTTGCCATATACTGTATTGAAGACTCATGTTGCCAAAAGACTCATTTTTGGTGATTTCGGGTTGCATGATTTACACCGATTTGAGCTGCAATTTTGGGTGGGGTTTGAAGCTCTCATCCTCTTGATGCTACCCTATAAGTTTGGTGATCTAATTTTGCTTGTGTATGGAGAATTTTGGATTTGAAATTTGTGTGTACATTCGGTTTTCGTGAAATTGGATGAGTTAGAGTGAGAATTGGCCTTTATTGCAGTTGACAAAGTTGCTCAGTGGATGATTTTGAGTGGAATAGGGGTTGCTCCGCCGTGAAATTCTTCGGTCAGTGGCGGCGCCGCCGTGGGCGGCGGTCAATGTTGACTTTTTGGGATTTTCGACAAGTTGCATGTCATTTGACTCGAAATCGCACCCCGATCGCAGTGGGGAGGTTCGTTTCTCGATTGGAGCATCCGAAAGTATAGCGAGGTATTTAGATGTACATATCGGATTTTCGACGATTCGTCGTATTCGGATTGTGTGTTTCCGAGAACGGTGGTTTCTCGTGATTTATTTTGAATTGTTGAATGATGATTTTGAGGAATGGTTATTGTGATTATTCAGGGGTTCGTGATCGTTGTTTTGGCGATAGACTTTCCGCCGGATCACAAGTTAACGCATATCGCGTTACGCTAGTCTGTGAGTGGACATTTCTTTTCACGGATTGTTTGCGAGTCTTTTATATGATTTACGAACTTGAGCATGCGTATGAGATTTCGGATTATATGAGCATGTGTTTTACGATTATACGATTATACTTATACGAATATACGTATGTGAGTATACAAACACTTATATGTTGTTTCATGCATTTGTATCGTACTGTTTATGATTTGGTTTTCACAGAGTACAGTCGTAGTTCATGTTGTTGTATCGATACACTCGCATCCCGGCTGATCCTTGAGGGTGCTTACCAGGAGGGGTACCGTACCTTGTGCCGATGTAGTTCCAGGTGGGTACTGGTTTCTGTACCTTGTGCCGATGTAGTTCCGGGTGGGTACAGATGTCTGTTTCTTGTGCCGATGTAGTTCCGGGTAGAAACAGATACCCTGACCTGAGGCCTTTCTGGCTCGAATCACGTGTGGGTCTGGGATCCCGTGATTCGGACTGTACTAGCACGGTGTGTGTCCATGAGTGACCCCGTGGGATTTATACTTGCATGCTCAGTACGCTGGAGGATTATGGTTTTACCTCGTGTACTTGTTATTTTTATTTACTTGGACTCGCATATGTTATTTTAAACATATATATTAACTGGTGAAAGACATTTATTTTCGTCCACTCACTCTAACGTGTTTCATGTCTTTCCCCTGGGCTTTTCGGTTTCCGTGCCCAGTTGCAGTTCAGGCTCTGGTGTCGCACGTCGTGATCGGAGGCATAGTGCTCGAGCTACCTTGTTTCTTCCAGTAGGTTTATTGTTCTACCTACTGTGGTATACTTATATGTTTTTACATTAGAAGTCACTCTGAGAAATCTGTTGTTTACGTTGTACGATTTTACACCGGATTTCAGTAAAGTACTAATATATTTATCGTTTTACTTTACTGTTGATATATTGAGAAATCCGGATGGGATTGGTGCCCACGGTTTGATTTTTGTGGCATAGGATGTAGTGTATTTTCCGCGTGCAGGTAATGGTAATTCTACGTTAGTAACGAAACTCTGCCAAAATTTCTACGGTTTTTGTTTGTTCGTGTTTTCGAAGGGGTTTGACTCCGGTTTAGGGAGCTAAATCGGGGTTGGGTCCTTTCACAGCGATTTAATGAATCGCCGGAAATGGAGTCATTGCCGGCGAAATTCGGGCCAAAAGTCACCGGAAATGCTTCAAAACATTGCCGGCGACCTATTCCGTCGCCGGCAATGATTGGGCAACCATTGCCGACAATTTTCCGGCCAGAATTTCGCCGGAAATGGTTGCCCAATCATTGCCGGCGACGGAATAGGTCGCCGGCAATGTTTTGAAGCATTTCCGGCGACTTTTTCGGCGACGGAGCAAGTCACCGGCAATGATGATGATCATTGCCGGCGACTTCCCCGGTCGCCGGCCTTGTTTTTTAAAAAATCGCCGGCAATGGTACTTAATGTGGTAGTGTAAATGCCCATTCACTTTCAAAAGACGGAAATTTCCAGTTAGACCATGTTATACAATGACAATTAATAAAAGTCAAGGTGAATTGTTAAACCAAGTATTTAGTCACGGACAGTTATACATTGCATTATCTAGAGTTACCTCAAAAAATGATTAAATATTATGATAAATAACGGTAATGACATACCGAATAATTATACGAAAATATTGTTTATAAGCATGTTTTGGATAAGATATAACATTTCGAAACAAATATAAATATATTTGTACAGATAATTGGTACCTTTTTGATAAAAAATATTGGGTTGATAATTTTTCATGTTAGTTTGTATTTTTTGTAAACCAAATTGGGGTAATTGCAAGTTCAGAGGTTGAATCGGTGGCAGACCAAATGATTCTACATCAAGTAGGTGATCATGACTATTTTATCTTATGATCAACATGGTTATCGGTACTAACTTAGAGCTTCTAATTCTTTGAACGAGATTTTTCTTCCCTATTGTCTAATAGCCATTTGGTTACACTATTCAATTATGTTCTTCTCACTTTGGGAAAAAGTGTCATCCTCAAAATCGAGAAAGTAAGGAAGCCTCGAGGGAGAATGAGGCGTGGAACTTCGATTGACCGAAGACGGGTGGTGGGTGATATCAACATTCCATTATAGCGGCAAGTTGAAGTGAAGAAGTTCTCGATTAAAGGGAGACTATTGGCTCATTTGTGGCTATCAATAATGACGTAGTTAGACTCAGTGACGAGGGTTGTTTCTGTCAACCACTGTTGGCTGGGATGTTGTTGGGTTTCAATTGTTTATTGCATTTAGGTGATTAGAGCACGTTGTTTTGTATGTGGTATTGTGATTGTTGATTTGGTCATATCATTTTTAAAATTTACATAGCACTTAGTTAATTCATGAGTTTATGAAGTTGATGTTTTTCTGTCATTTATTGTTTTGGATCAAACAAAGCTTTGTCTTAGGTCGTAGTATTGTAATATTTAGTAATGTTTTGCATCTGATTATCTTAAATAATTAAGGACAATACTTCAGTGTGTTAATACAATCTACAATAAAACACATGTTTATAAGATAACCATAAAATAGTAAACTAATTTATTTCTTAAAGGTTGTAATATCAAATTTAGTTTTCTCATAAGGAACAATACTAAACCTAAATAAGTAACTTTTAATTAAAAATTATAATTTAATCTCGACCATCAATTTTTTTAATTTGATCTAATGGTTAAGTTATATCTGTAACTCTTACCTGCTGCTACCTGTTAAATAAGAATTTGTTCTTCCCAGACCAAAACAAACAAGCCAGCCATGTCTCTCTGCCAAAAACAAATTGAAGAAGAACCAGGACCAGAATCAGAACGAAAACCCAAAAAAAGTAAAATCGATAGTACAAATAGTTTCTTGAGTGAGTGTTGATCTGTGTCTACTATTTTCGGAGTTTCGAGGTGATAAAGACGAAGAGAGTGACAAAGATGAAGAGTGATGAAGAGTGTGAAGGATTAGGTTGGGTTTAATTCATAATCTGAACAAGTCTCACGCATCAGTTTCTTCGAATTCTATCCTGTTTCCGATTCTTTTTATACCTTTAGTTTCTTCTGATTTCTCCTGCTTTTTTTCTTTTCTTTTTTATTATAGTTTGGCGGGATCAAATTCTCTTTGCTGAGAGATTAGTGTGTTCTAATCGCTAACCCTAATCCATAGTGTATAACCCTTAACCCCTAAAACTTCCTTGAGATGCACGTGCGAAGAACCATCGTCGTCCCACACCATTCAACTCATAAGTGAGACGACCATAGAGGCAAACCATTTGAAGTGCATGAAAAAGGGTGGTGTTCGAATAAATTTGTTGGAGTTTCATATTTGAGACGGTTGGTAATTCTACTTGTTACATTTCATGTATCGTATCTGGGTTGGTTTCATTGTTTGCTATTAATTGGGTATCTAGGGTTGACGATTCATATTTCATTGGATTGCTTATTATGAATTGGACACTACTAGAATAAGTCAATCAGACAACACACAAAATACGACATATGTGGTTGTATATGTCATAAGGTTTTCCAACACAAAATATAAATTTTTTATGTTGTTGTTTTGTCCTTTATCCTACACAGGATTTCATTTTATTTCATTGAAAACAGAGACGAGATAATATATGTCGTCTTACTTAAGCATATTTTAGCTAATTTTTAGTTGAAATCGAGACGACATAATATATGTCGTGTGAAAGGTACATAATTTTAAAGGATTTGAGACGACAGAAATGATGTTGTCTTATTTAGAAAATTATTGTTGACCAAAATTTATCAGGTCAACTGCCTCAACAATTTAGTCTCAACACCCTTTCAACACTTAGACATATTTTTGCTCTCTTCCTTTCAACACTTAGACATATCTCTGCTCAACCTTTCCCTGAACCCAAAAATCCCTCCGATTCTAGAAATCCCTCTGATTCAGCAATGAGGCTCTGAAATCAATCCTTAGCTTTCATCAGCTCCTCTTCATCAGCTTTTAACCCAGAAATCCCCAAACCCATAAATCTACCAAACCCATAAAAGTCGTCAATTTCCTTCTTCGAACTGAAATAGCTTGGTAAGGATTTATATATTTGGCATGAAATTCATTTATGCTAGGGTTCATGAGTTTGAATTGGGATTTTGAGGGTTTGGCTAGGGTTCATTTGATTTTGGGTTCTTCTCTTTAGGGCGGCTTTGGGATTTTAGAGCTTGGCTAGGTTCTTCTCTTTAGGGGGGCTTTGGGGGTTAGGACTTGGATTCTTTATGTATTGTGCCTACTGATATGTGTCTTTGTGCATTCATCAATTAATTAATGAAGGTTTTTTTGATTTTTTGGTCAAATTGATGTTACAGGTTGTGGGGAGGAAGTTCAAGGAGAAAATTCAACGCCCAACTTGCAATTACCTAGTTGTATTCAAGAAGCTTGCTCTCTCAAGTATGTATTGATCAATTTTGTTTTACTGCATATGTATTATATGCTTGTCTCTTTGTTTCTATCTTCTTCTTAGTAATTTGAATATTATGTTCTTCTAAGTTGATGATTTTCTGAACATATTAGCTGCCTACTTTTGAGTTATCTTATTGGTCTTCTATGTTGTGGATAAATATGACTAGTAGACTACTTGTCTTTTGTGAAATAAATTATAAATGTTTGCATGAATGGATGCTACTGTAGTTTACAGTTATGCTGAATGGTATTATTATTATTGATAATGATATGTTTTGTGCTTTAAATTAGGCTAGATGAGTAAGTCATGGATGAGTGCTGATAGAGTTACGGATAGGTTCACGACTGGTCTTCAGAACTTTCTCCAATTTGCAGCATCTAATGTTGTTGACCAGAAAAAAATTTCTTGTCCATTGATGAAATGTAAAAATGGTCATACATTTCCCATAGGTGTGGTAAGAGACCACATATATCGTAATTGTATACTACAGAATTACAGACAATGGGTGTGGCGTGTAGAATGTTCTGTTTCATAAAAGAAAAAAAGTAAAGAACCTAGGGGAGATTGTTCTGAAACTAGAGGGGGAACCTAGGGTTGGAATAGAGGAAGTAGATGAAGTTATAGAGGGTAGTGAGTATGAGGAGATTCCATAAGACACTAATGAGCTTCTAAAGTTTGTGGAGGACGGAGATAAGCTTTTGTTTGCTGGAGAAGAGAATAGAATAACAAAGCTGGAAGGTATTGTTCATACTTTTAATTTGAAAGCAAAGCATGGAATGACTGATTCCTACTTTTCTGACATGCTTGTGATGATTGGCGGGGTGCTTCCGAAAGAGAATGAGTTACCAAAGAGTTTGTGCGATGCTAAAAAGATTCTTAGCTATTTAGAAATTGACCATATAAAATATCATGCTTGTCCAAATGATTGCATCTTGTATAGGAAAGAGTATGAGGTTTCGACTAGTTGTACTACTTGTGGAAAGTCGAGGTGGAAACTTGACAAGGAAAAAAAAGGGTAAGGGTGGCTGCCAAGGTATTGTGGTATTTTTCAATAATACCGAGATTCAAACGAATGTACCAATCTGCTAAGACAGCTACGAATCTAATTTGGCATGGGGTTTGTAGGAAAAAAATATGGAAAGTTGCGACATCCAGCAAATTCTCCTATTTGGAAATTAGTTGACTACAATTGGCATGATTTCGGTGAAGAACCAAGAAATCTTAGGTTAGCTCTCTCCTCTGATGGGTTTAACCCGTTTAGTGATCGAAGTAGCAAGTATTCTTGTTGGCCTGTTCTACTTGTTTGCTACAACCTTCCTCCAACACTTTGTATGAAGAGAAAATACATGATGTTATCCTTGTTGATTTTTGGACCAAAGCAGCCAGGAAACAATTTTGATGTCTATGCAAAAACGAGTCAAAAACATATAAAAACCACGAAAAATTGGACCTCGCCGGAGCACCGCCTGCGGCGGCGGCGCGGTGGCGACGGCGTCCAATCAGGGTCAAACTTTCCAGAAATGCTCTTCTCCCCAAGCCTAATAACTTCTCTCAAAGGACCACCTCCATCTAACCACCATAATGGCCGGAAAATGCCACGAAAGTCACGGAATCTATGGATTCCGGTGACTTTCCGGCGAGCTACAAATCGGTAACTATCCATCAATTCCTTCTACCCAAAGCATCTAGAGCTTGAGGGGAAGCTTTCCCCCTAAAGACCTGACCTTAACAGTCGCCGGAACACCTAACCCGAATCCGGCAAAAATCCCATTTTTCTCCAAGCTCGTTCTACCTCAAAACTACATCAATTTCCACAAATCCAAGTTCTAATCCATTGCAAATGAAGAGAGGAAGCTAACCATACCGGTTTCAAGGTTTGAGGTGGCCGGAATTGCATGCTCCGGTGATGACAGCTCGGCAAAGCGGCGGTGGACTCCGGTCAACGAAAGTCAACGGTCAACCCAAGGTCAAACGACGGTCAAACTTCCCGAATAGTGATTTTCGACAATTTTCGACTATTTTCTATATTTATACTCGCGTCTCGGGATGATCGACGGTCCAAAATGGATAACCATTACGATTCGGATAAACTCGATACGAATGGATAAACTCGTCGGTATTCCGAAACTTCAAATAATCATATTATATTCCTCGGTCATCGAAAAAATCATCCGGAACCGCCCACGAGCTCAAAATCACATGTACAATAACTCTCGAGAAGAGACACAACTCAAATTCTCGGCCGATAATTAAGTCGCAAACAAAACCGGCAAACCACACAATTAACGAAAAACTGTGATTACGTGCTAACTCGTGGATTACGCTGATTACTCTACTGATTCTGGTTCGGGTCGTCACAGCCATAGATCCAGCTTATGCTTTGCTAGTTAATGTTGTAAATTGGATTTTATTTAGGCATAATGACATAAAGTCTTACAAGTTTTCAATTCCTTCTGTTACAAAATAATCCATATCTCCATACCATGTCATCATTTGTAATATACTAGTTTACTGAATATGGAATGTAACAAGTCAAGGCATAATGTTGATAGCAGTTTCAACGATCTGCTTTGATGCATTATTCATTAATTCCCTTTGTTAATGAATCGTTCTAGTGTACATGACACAACTTTATACAACTTTATAAACACTATTTTATAAACATGTATGTGTACATAAAAAATCTTTCGACCAAAATACTTGAGTACATACAAATCAAGAAACACTGGTTTTTGGGAAGTAGGTGGAATCCTGATCTATTAGTTTCTTCAGACATGCACTCTTGGAAGGACGTGACTTTGACAACATCTTCTTCCGAGTAGTTCTCAGGCCAGCAAAGTCACGCTTCTCGACACGCATCTTCCACTAAGCAGAAATCCTAACTAGTCGAGCTATTCTTTCTATTCAGTAGCAATAAAACAGCAACAATTTCAGCTTTCTTCATCTACACAGAAACATAAGATTAGTTTTTACCTAAAGTCATTGAATGTTTGATGCTTGTATGCAAATAGTGTGCTGAATGGTGAATATCTCATACAGAGAGAATATAGCATGGATCAAGGATATTATCCGAATATACCATAGCTCCAATACATTAAATTGCATAATATCTTCCGGAACCTCCAAGCCTCTGTGCAAAACTGCAAATACATCAATTTCAAAGCTACCTGGAACCCATACAACCTGAATCTAAGGAATCAATTATTATTATAAGTTGAACGATAAAGGAAATTCATTTGGCAACCACTCGGACTTGAAGCTCAAACAGTAACATATTAAGCATAAGCAATAGACTGAATAGAGAAAGAGATACAAATGCATATAATAGCTAACTACGTCAATATAATCGAATTGAACTGAATAATGGTTACAGAGAATGTTGTCTAGTTCATGTCTGCCAGCTTTTGGTACCCGAAATATATCAAGATTAGGTGAATATCTAGCTGATTATTTCAACAATTTTAAACTCTGTAATTCGTAACCCAATGTATGTAAAATAGTACAATGTAGACTTGAAAGAAGGATAAGAAGACAAATCTTCACCACAAATTGGCTAAACCAGGAAATAAGACCATATTTATTGAGATATCCAGCCATTACAATGAGTGCAGCAAACCATGTAAGGGTATCCCAAGAAACTGATTCAGCTAAGCACTCCTTCCATGTAACTATATCAGCTCATAACCTCCTTATTTCCTTCAATTTGTTGGAAAGTAAATTATTGGTTATTTTCTTTTGTAATCAGAATTAAAGTTGTATAGATATGATAAGAATGTAAATATCCTTTCTTATTAGGATACCACTTGTACATCTTTATTAAACCCAAAATTGGGCTGAATGAAATCATTGAATTCTCTTTGAAACACTTTTCTATTTGGTATCAGAGCCGAATTCCTGAAATTTGAAAAACCCTGAATTGAATTGAAACCCTAAATTACCACCACTGAATTATTTCTTTCAAATTCGCTGCATTTGAAATCCCTGAATTGAAACCCTTGAAGTTGAACCTGAATTCTTAAATTTGAAAACCTATAATCCCGAAGTATACTCTTGAAATCCTTACCATTTGAAACATGAAGATATCGCTTGGATCATCAATTGCCTCTGCTCATATAGTTGAATCAGGTGTGAGGAGTACTGCATTATCCCTCTCTACATTATCTTCGAATCCTACTTGGATCATTGATACTTGTGCAACTAATCACATGACGAATATCCTCAGTTTGGTACAAACCATTAATCCATCCCGTCAAGATGTTGTGTCTACTGTTGATGGCTCTCCATCTCCTGTTATTGGTGAAGGTTCTGTCAAGATATCTGATAATCTGTCAATTGATTCTGTTCTCGTTGTTCCCTCTTTTGCCTATAACCTTCTATCTATTAGTCAGATAACTGCGACGCTTGCATGTTCTATCACTTTCTATCCAGATTTTCGTATCTTTCAGGATCTTGTGACTAAAAAAATTCTTGGTTATGGTGTTCGAAGGGGGAAATTATATTATCTTGATTTGACAAGTAGTGGAGCACAACAATTGAAATCATCAGGACAGGCAAATAATACCACCAGTTTGGATAAGCTTAGAAAGATCTGTGGTTGTGGCACCGTCATCATGGTCATTTAAATTTTCAATATCTGCAGAAACTTCAACCTCAACTATTTTCACATGTGAATACTTCAGATTTTCAGTGTGAAATATGTGAATTTGCCAAGAGCCACCGTAGTACTTATTCGCCAAGTGTATTCAAATGTTCTGTCCCTTTTATGAAAATTCACTCCGATGTTTGGGGTCCTGCACAAGTTTCTACCCGCTATGGCTTTCGGTACTTTGTAACCTTTATTGATGAATGTACTAGGATGACCTGGGTCTCCTTAATGAACCACAAGAATGAAGTGTATTTCAGATTCACTGAATTTCATGTGATGGTCGCAACCCAGTATCAACAGCAAATCCGGGTATTTCAATCAGATAATAATGGTGAATATGTGAATGGTGAGATGTCTGTATTCTTGATCTCTCATAGAATCTGACACCAAACTTCAATTGTGTATACTCCTCAACAAAATATATTAGCTGAAAAGAAGAATAGACAGATAATGGACGTTGTTCGGGCCTCTCTCTTTGGCATGAATCTGAAATCGAACTTGTGGGGAGAAGTTGTTCGTTCTGCTGCCCACTTGATCAATCGCACTCCTTCCCGTGCTACTAAGTTTCAAAATCCTTATCAGAAGTTGCAACAATTGTTGAATGTGCCATCCTAGCCAAATTTAGAGCCAAGAGTTTCTGGGTGTATTGTGTATGTTCAAATCAACAAACAAATGAGAGACAAGCTTGATCCATGTGTTGTGAAGTGTATTTTTGTTGGGTATGCTGACTTCAAAAAAGGATATCGTTGTTATGATCCAATTCTCAACAAGATACATGTTTCCCTGGATATCTCATTCTGTGAATCTGAACCTTATTACTCAAGGGGAGTTACAGAGTCTTCCCTTCAGGGAGAGAGATGTATATGTGAAGGATATTCTCTGAACTTACCAGAATTTGAAGAATTGGAAAATTTGGAGAGAAGTTTTGAAGCAGCTGAATCAGACCCAAGAGCCCCCTTCGATGGATCAAAGGGCACTCTCGATCCATCAAAGGCTGCCCTTGAATCGGACCCGAAAGCCCCCTTTGATAAATCAAAGGGCACTCTCGATCCATTGAACGATATCTCTGAATTAGATCTGAGAGCCTCCTTCGATGGATCGAAGGACTCTCTCGATCCATCGAAGCTTGCACCTGAAACGAACCTAAGAGACACATTCGATGGATTGAAGGATATTTTCGATCAATCAAAGACTGGACCTGGAGCTGAAACGTCAAAAGCAGTTCACCCTTCTTCTGAAGCTGTATCTCATGAAGTCCCCTTCTACTCCATCAAACAAAAAGTCTTCCTAGAATGTCTCACTTGAGGTATGTACTGATAACATTGAATCAGGCACTGTAGAGGTTGTTCGAAAGAGATCTCAACGAGAAACAAAGGGGGTTCCAAAGAAGAAATATGAGCCTACTATAGAAGCCAAATATCGTATTATTGCCTTTGTATCTCACCAGGTTGTCTGGAGCACATGCACTTGCTGTTAGTCAATTATCTACAGTATCTATTCCCAGTAATGTACAGGATGTCTTGGCGGATCCAAAGTGGAAACAGACTATGAATGAAGAACTGGAAGCTTTACAAAATAATGGAATATGGGAGACTATTTTTGCACCACCTGGAAAGAAGACTGTTGGATGTAGATGGGTATTTACAGTGGAGCTGAAGACATATGGAAGCATTAATCGATATAAAGCTCATCTGGTTGCAAAAGGTTATACTCAGCGGTATAGAGTCAACTATCAGGAGATATTTGCTCCCGTAGTAAATATCAGTATTGTATGTATCCTCATAGCCTTAGCAGCGTGACATGACTGGCCATTGCACCAATTTGATGTGAACAATTCTTTCCTAAATAGAGATTTAGAAGAAGAGGTGTACATAGATATTCCTCCAGATGTTAACTGTAAGCCATGTGACATTGGGAAACTCTACAGATTGAAGAAGTCATTGTATGGATTGAAGCAATCTCCTAGAGCTTGGTTTGGGAGATTTTCTAGAGCCATGAAGAAGTTTGGATATCAACAGAGCAACTCTGATCACACCTTGTTCATTAAACGCAAAGGTGGTAAGATCACTGCTCTGATTGTATATGTGGATGATATGATTGTTACAGATGATGATCCAGTTGAGATGGAAGATTTGAAGAAGCGTTTGTCCCAAGAGTTTGAGATGAAGGACTTGGGTCCACTGGAATACTTTTTAGGAATTGAAGTTGTAAGATCTAAGTTGGGAATCACATTATCACAACAAAAGTATATGCTTGATCTTCTTGTTCAAACATGAATGCTAGATTGTAAACCTACTAATACTCCTATTGAGATGAATCACAAGTTAGAGTTGTGTCCTGGTCAAGTTCCAACAAACAAAGGCAGGTACCAGAGGTTAGTATGAAGATTGATCTATTTGTCACATACTAGACCTGATATTTCATATGTTGTAAGTGTTGTGAGTTAGTTCATGCATGATCTAAGTGAAGAACATATGGATGCTGTGATGCATATTCTCAGATATTTGAAGTTTGCACTAGGTAAAGGCCTCTTATGTTCAAAGGATGGTGAGTTTGGAGTTGCATGTTATTCTGATGTAGATTGGGCAAGAGATAAGACTAATAGGGCATCCACTTCAGGTTATTTCACATTTATTAGTGGGAGTTTAGTAACTTTGCGCAGTAAGAAGTAAAATGTGATTGCCCATTCCAGTGCTGAAGTTGAATACCGAGGAATGGAAAATGGAATGTGTGAACTATTATGGATTCGGAATATATTGAAGGAGCTAGGTTTCAAGCTCCATAAGGCCATGGATTTGCATTGTGATAATACTACTGCAATTGAAATTGCTCATAATCCTGTATAGCATAATCGAACTAAGCATGTGGAGATTAATCGACATTTTATCAGGGATCACCTTGATAAGAAGAATATACGCTTTCCCATTGTAGCTTCTGAAGAGAAATTGGCGGATGTACTCATAAAGGGGTTGTAATACCATGCATTTGCAAGATGGATTGATAAGCTGGGCATGATTGAAATTTATACACCAACTTGAGGGGGAGTATTGGAAAGTATATTATTGTGAATATTCTTTTGTAATCAGAATTAAAGTTGTATAGATGTGATTAGAATGTAAATATCATTTCCTATTAGGATACCTCTTGTACATCTTTATTAAACCCAAAATTGGGATGAATAAAATCACTAACTTCTCCCTGAAATACTTTTCTACGAAGGTGTGTTGGAGTGGAGACCCTACATCGGAGTTCATTTGGCTAGTGAAACAACCATGCAAAGTAGTGCCAGCAAACATAATTCTGCAGAAAATTCTGTGAGAAAAAATCTTTGAAAAATCATAACAAATTCATTAGAATTCCGATATTCATGAAACTGGTTTCTAAATGATTATTAAAGAGTCTACTTCATGCTGGAAAAGTATAGACCAAACTGAGAAGTAAAGGTTACTCGAAATTCACAGCAAACCCATTGATCTATGCCTGAGTACTTTATCGAACACTTGATGTGCAGTAAATAAAACATCACAAAATCTACTTCTAATTGTTCTAGTAGAGTTAGCAAGGTCCCAACATCATTCAACTTAACATCCAGATGTCCATTTTCAAAATAAACAAATCAACACAAACATTCATGGTCCCTAGCGAACAACTACAATATTGTTACAACGAATACTATTACAAAATGCAGAAATGATACATCCATACCTAACTACGACTTATGAGAATTCAATTACATATTTCTAAAATACTTCTCATAGAATGAGGAATATGAAGAGTTTTTTTTTTGAATAAGAATACTTTAGTATCATTCTACCATCACATAAGACATTCGAGACCAAAACCAACACAAACATATATTTCTCATTAGGCAGCATCACCATCAGTCATTCTTACGTCGGGAGAAACTCACACCAGATAAGACATGAAAGTGCACACATGAGTTCGAATCTTCCCACCATTCATTCCTTTGAAACTTTGCACTCTCCGATTGCAAATGAAATAAATATATACAAATGAAAATGTGACAACCCGAACCAAAATCTACGTATTAATCAGCACGAAATTGAATTATCGCAGATTAGTCGTGTTATTAGGGTTGTTAACAACTTTTTCACCAAACAAGAATTAGTGTTGACTTCCTTCACAAGAATTGTAGAGTATTTAATTTCGAGATCGTGGGAATTTTCGGGGAATTTTTCGGATAAGCGAACAATTATTTAACGAGTTTTGATGTCGGTTGGTGAATATATATATAAGTGTTATTTTTATTGTTGATTTAATCGTGACCGTCCGATCTTGATCAAATTGAATTATAGCCGTCGATTTGGGCTGGTATGTGTACAGTATGTATATGGTATAAATACGAGACAATTTAGGAAAGTTTTCATTTTGGGGATTACTGGGTTGACCCGTGTTGACCACGGGTCAAGCCGACCCGTTTTGCCACCGAAATGATTGCCAGCGGTGAGCTTGATTCTGGCCACCTTTGGCCGTGATTCCTTCATGAAATATGTTGGGCTTGGGCTCCTCTTCAATTTGATAGGTGGATCGTCGAGATTGGTGGCCGGAGGAGGAAGAACCAACGCGATGAAATCCGGCCGGCGGCGGGGGTATTTCGCCGGTGACAGAAGTGGCAGAGACGGCGGCGTTAGGGGTTGACCTTATGGGGGTTTTGAAGCCCATGGAATGGTGAGTTGATCCCAAGTGGTTTCGACCCTTTCCGTGGCCGGTGGTGGCCGATCGGAGGAAATGATTCCAGCGAGGTTTTTGAACTTCACGGTGAGTTTTGGACGTTTTCCGGTTAGAATTGGGCTTAGCATTGAACTACAAAGTTGTTGGAAATGTTAAGATCTTCAAATTAATGTATAAGTCGAAGATTTCTAGGTTGGTGGAATTCCGGCGGCCAGCGACGGTAGCCACACGCTCCGCCATTCGTGGTGGAGCTCCGGCGAGGTGGAATTTTCGATAAAGTTTTATGTCGTTTCGCTTGTTTTCGTGTGCCGAATGCAATGGTGAGGTTTATATTCAGATTGGAGTTTGATAAATTTGGGCTAGTATTTAATTGGATAATTATCAGTTTAATTCACGACAAAATTAAAGGACTCTTTGATTATCCGTTTATTTGCAAGTCGTTTAATATTCGAGATTTGTTTGCGACTCTTTAAAGTGTGGGATTATCAAAATTGAATTCAGAATTGGTTGAGTTAGTAACTAAACAGAAATTAAGTTATTCGAGGTTGCGAGATTCTCAATGTTATTATTCACCATTTTACGATCTATGTTATTCATTATAAATTCCGACGATCAGATATTATTTTAATCGTGATTTCAGGATCTTGAGTTAGCGAGCGTATCAGATGAATAATTATGCTGATCGACAGGGTTTCAGCTTTATGTTTATCCCGACAACCTGTGAGTGGACATTTTGATTTTCACAATTGATTTGCGAGTCTATGATTATGCTTTTACGATTATGCATTTATGAGCATACATTGGTTCGGAGGCACATATGATTTGTTTTTACACAGAGTATGGTTATTATGGATGCATCGATGCTATGGCCTCTCGGCTGATCCCCGAGATGCTCCGGGAGGGTTATGACAAACACCTGACCCGTGATTACACAACACCCAAGAGGGTTATGACAAACACTTGACCTAGGCTTTATTATAATTTTGAGGAAAACGTACTCAAGTTACTGCCTCCACACATACATAGTACCCAGGAGGGTTAGGACAAACACCTGATCTGGGCTTGTTTATTTTCAGACTCGCATTATTTTTATGTACATTATTTATGAAGGCATATTATTTACAGTTTCAGTTAAAAAGTGAATTATTATTTTTGTCCACTCACTCTAACAATTTTTATGATTTTATGTGCCATTTTCCTAGACTTTTCAGTTTTATTTGCCCAGATTGCAGTGTGTATCATGAGGGTGTTGGATGTCGTCGAGGGCGTCGAGTGTACCAGTTAACTCCTTCAGCAGTAGGTCCCTTACTCACTGTCATGTTGTCTCTTATGTTATTGAAGTCACTCTGGATACTTGTTTAGTAGTATTGTCTTTGTGAGACTCTTGTGAATAGGTTGTCACTCGTATAGTTGTCGAGTTGAGTTTCCTTGTTTATGAATCAGTGTATTTACTAGAATTATGTTTTCAAATTCTGAATAATGTATCAGTTTTAATTCCAGTCTTATGTTGAGAAATTTGGTTGGACATTGATGGTCCACGGTATTGTTTGTGGATTTATCTGCGGAGTGTCAGTTTTCCTTGCAGGTTTTTGGTGATCTCCTTTTCAGGGGAAGTTATGTCAAAATTTTCATAGAAAATCGTAGATTAGGATCAGTCGTTAGGGCTTGATTCTAGATTACTAGTTAATCTAGGGTCGGGTCCTCTCAGAAAAACTAAAGAACTTACAGAAGGACATAAGCCAGAGATCTTCTTAAATATTTAACACACATAATGCCAGTACTCAAAAAACATCTCTTCAACACAATTGAAAAGTCAAGAAACAGTCAATGAAACAAAGATGGGCAATAGAGAGGTAATAAGAGAAGTTGGGGTCACTCCCCCTGCATATTCTTTGCTCAGGGATCAACAAGGGCATTACAATCTATAGATTACATATTGCATATGCAATTTGGATCCATGATTTCTACACAGTCTTGAGAGCTAAAAGTAGGTACTTTCTGGAGGTTAGACCAACTTATGGTTATGTGCAGCAGTGATCTCCTTCTTCAGCTGTGTAAGAATATCTTCCATGGTGTACTCTCTCTACTAGTTTGAAAGTAGACCAAATTTCTTCGGATCCACCACTCCAGTTTCATGGTTGACACAAGTCATGTTAACCCATGAATGGAAGCGTACAATTGGTGGCTTCTATGGGTAATCTTTATCATAGAACAACTTCAATTGATAAATTTGACCTTCATGTATAGTATTGTGCGGACCAATGATGTTGTCAGTCTAAGAGTACATGTAGATATCATCTTTATCATCCATCCCATAACTAACAGTGACATCCTCAATATCTTTCTCTCTGTTTTCAAGTTCCTCCACTAGTCTGAAGTTTCTAGGGACCATAACAATGGATCCACCCGAGCCTAGCGTCATGGTTAAATATACTCAGGCGGGGCTTGTTTTCTCAGGTGAGAGATCTAACGGAGGTAAGAGAGAGAATTATAGGGTTGGCTAGGGTTTGGGGTCAGACCATCGGAGAGTGATGTGATGAATTGGTGAATATGTGTAAGGAATATGAAGAGTTGCTTCGGGCCATAAGGAGGAAGAGCAAGAGTGTCTTAACCCAGACGTTAGATTTACAAGATTACTACATATGGTTGTTGGAGTTACCTTTTAAGGTGTTTATTGAACCATAAGACTACAAACTTGTCTTTTATGTTGTAAATTTCTTATTTAGGTTCATTCTCAACCTTAAACGTGTAACTTTGGCAAATTAATAAAACATGGTCTTACATTTACTTATTTAGGTTTGCATAAAACCTTAACTTAAAACATATGTTTACCATTTAATGGTTAACCTGCAATATCAAGTCACTTTTATAACACGTTTTTTATTATAAATTGTGTTAAAGCACTGAAATAGTGTCCCTAAAATAATATACATGGTTGTTTTAGATGATTAATTTCTTTGTGTTATGGCTAAGGTGAGGTGAAGTTTGGTGACCACTTGCTATTATGCTAAGTCTAATAACTTTGATTGTATGTTTATTGTGTATTTGAAATTGTCATTGTTCTTTTAATGCTTATACTACTATATTGTATATGTTATTCATGATTTATTTATTTATTTTGTTGGAGTGTTTTCTTGCATATTTTAGATTGTTGGCTATATGTTTGTACTATTTGCAGATTATGTAGTGTGATAAATATGTTCTTAGTGCATTATTTTGAATTTGATTAGCGTGACGTTGAATTTTTAGTAGCATGATATGAATTTATGTTTGTTTTGCTGACTTCAGTTTATTTTAATATTTGTTCTTTTATTTTGCAGACTGACCAATGAATGTTTTCACAAAAATTAAAGACATTCAGCTGTACAAATATGATTTTACTATAAGGGTGCGTGCTGTATCGTATTGGAGGTCGCACAAGTATGACAATAATGAATTTGATGGGCTACATTACTTGATGGTGGATGAAATGGTGAGATCTTTTCTTTCTGTTATCTTAAATTATTGGTACTGCATGGATTATCTATGTTGTTGTATGAGATTCTAATTTTTTTTTTAAATAACTTTAGGGGTCATCAATTCATGTTGTGATTGATTAAGTTCACTATGATCATATGCCAATGATTATGGAAGAAGGCGAAATATATGATGTCTCATGCTTTGGATGCAAGAAAGATTGGTCCAAGCAGAAAGTTGATGACCATGATACAATGTTAGCATTCATAAAGAAGACTACATTTAATCGTGTTCAACAACTCTTGTAATTTTTTCCAAGATATTTGTTTTGCCTGCTTTAGTTTCAGCAACGGCCATAACAGGCTGAATATCAACAGCTTCTTACAGGCAAGTGGTTTATCTCTTTTTGTTCATTTATTTGATTATATTTGTATTACTGAATTCTAAAGTTGCGTCTTTTTTAAAATTTGTAAAGATCTCTATGGATGTGTGAAGATTGTAAAGCACCACAGGTTGTTGATGTGAGAAACAATAACAAAGAGAAACTCGAACTGATATATAACACAATTGAGTTCATATGGTATTGCATTTGTTTTGCTATTGTCAGTCAAGAAATAAGGGGTGTTTATAATGTTTATTTTACTTATACTTCTAATTTAATTTTCAGGAGAAAATAACTGAAAATCTGTTTGTGTGGTGAATGTTAGAGATCTTTTCCAATTCAGCAGATCATGGAACTTCCCCCACCAGTTCTGGCAGTTTTCACCGGACAAGGATGACAAAGTACCAAGGTATGTGATACGCAGTTCAGTTTTGTATTTTGGTGATTTTGATTATTATCATAGTGAATTTTGTCTTTTGCTAATTTTGACAACAAGTGCTGCAAAAAGCATGCAGATCGTATATCAACATCTAGCATGAGACATATATGCATTATGCTCAATCCAAATATTTCAATGGAAAAAGAGTACAGAGCTGAGTGAATTAGTTTTATTAGACTTTATTGTCTGATTTATTTTAATATAATAGATTTTATTGTCTTTGTATGCATTTGTTGTTTGTGGCTTTAAATGCTATGTACGTTATTGTCAGGTTTTTCAAAAGAGATCATAAAGTTAGATTGTCTGGTGTATATTCTAGCTTGCAATAATTAGAGAAGATCAAAGAAGTTGACATGAAGACTGTCTCTGAACTAAAGACATTGGAGCCAACTGTGTTTATGGTGAGACAATTGTTTAATTTATTTACCACGCCCGTGCCAAAACCTTTGACTAATTGTATAGCAAATCAACTAATAAGTGATGTTAAATCTGTGTATTCTCTGATTATTATTATTTTTTCTTTTAAAATTTCAGTTTAAAGATGCTGATTATTGATTTTTTATCTATTATGTAATGGCTATTGATCGTATGTAGTAGCCAGCATTTAGTTATGTATACATGTTATGAGTGAAATTAATAGTTCATTTTTTGTCCAGAATAAATTGGTGTACTGTTTTGCGATCGTTCTGAGGACTGTTGCCAATAGAGGGTGGTGGTATAGGTGTTGCTCTATTGAAAGATGCTATAGGTACTGTTCAAAAAAGGAGTAGGCAGAAAATGGTTACTCCTGTGTAGTGCATGGCTTACAGAAGCCAAAGAACACATAAGTAATTAGTTTGATAGTCATGTGTGATGAACTTTGCGGTTTTTATATGGAAGGATAATATTTTTTTTGTATTTAGCAAGGATTAAATAATATTATATTTAATCTCTTAGTAATAATCAGATTGACATGTGTGATTTATTTATTATGGTTGTTTTTATGTTTCAGTGCTCTTCATTTCAACTTGATAGTGTAGTAGCTTTATTGAAACTATCTAATTTATTAGTATTTATTTAATACTAGCTTTGTTTGTAAATGTATTGTTGCTAACATGTTTAAATACAGTGGACATCATTATTTTTTAACATTATTTAGGCTGAGGTTTACTCATTTCAACATACCATTTTGCAGGTATAGGGTCTATATTGTGATTGAGGATTAAAAACATCAGACAACAGTTTGCATTATGGAAAAATCAGCTGAAGAGGCTTTTGATGCTACATGTGATCAACTACTGGAGAAGAGATCCTATGCAACAGAGCAAAATCTGCCGGAAGAGATCTCAGTGATGATTGGCAAAAGCTTCCTTTCGGAGTTAAGGGTAAATCAAACTTGTGACATTTTGTTGAGAAATATATGCAAAGATGTAGCAGTATCAAATGAGAATGATAATGACGAGCCAAGATCGCTAACACCTGACTAAATTGAATACCAGGTAAGAAAGAAAACTTAAATGCTACAAGAGAATTGTTTCCAGCATATGGGGTAAAGAAAACTAAAATGTATGTTGCATTTTAGATAACAATATTACTTATTTGATTTGGGTTATCAGAGACATTGTTTACCTCTTGATATGTAAATATGTGTTCAGAAATGAAGACGAAGAAATGTCGTCTTCATCAAATTTTGAAGAGGAGCGTCGTGAGACCATGGAAGTGGATAATAGAAGTTAACTGAGTAAATATATGTTGATATTTATTGAGTTTATGGCGAATTAGTGGTAGTTATATTTGTCTGGTAATGACTTTTTCCTCATAATTTTAGATTACATTCTTGACTTTGTTAGTAATTTTTGTCAGTGATAGGCTAAATGCCTATAAGGTTACAATGTTTAATTAAACATATATACTATCTCCATTATAATCTAATTTTATGTGACCTATAGTTTTGATATATACCATTCATTTTACTTTCAGGTGAAGCAGTGATTGATGATCATATTTATAAAAGGAAGTCTCTTTTTTTGTATAGCGTCAGAGGATGCATTTTTTTTCATGAACATCGTTCCTGCCTTCCAACTAATTACTTCTTGGCCAAATGGTTGTTTAGTTTGTAGTTATTTTGTTTGAATATGTAATTATACAAGTTATATTCAGCTAACGATGTCATCAGGAATATGTTCTTGATCTGGGGATTTGCTTTTTTGAGTATTTAGTTTATGTTTAGGATGTTGTGTAATATGGCCTGTATGTGACTTCTAAAACAATTGGTATTATCATGAAGTGTCAAAGCTTGAAGCTGATATTAGGTTTGTGTTTTGTTAATGGTAGATATATATATATATATATATATATATATTGCAGATAGTGATATGAATGACTTATTTTGTTGAATCAATTTTGGTATTGTCATAATTTTAGATGTCCAGAGTACTTTAAAACTCTAAATTAGAGTGTCTGCAGGAATGAATGTTATGTCAAGTCGATTGGTATTTTATTTTATTTTTGTTGTTTAGTGAGTTGCTTTAGTATAAGATTTATACAAATTATGTTAATTGTTATTGTTTGGTTATACCATCTCATCGCAATTTATTTCTTTACAGCTATAATTATCGACTAATACCAAAGCTTAACATTGATAATTGTAACTACGCTATTATTATTATTATTATTATTATTATTATTATTATTATTAACTCATATACACTATGTATCACAATACATCATATATCAATTATTTTTACTGTAACACATTGCACAATAAATGATATTGTAGTCATCAACATTGAATTTACTTTTATTGTATTCAAATTCTAATACTTACAAAACGATTGTGGTAAAACTGCCACAAGAGACGGGCAACCACCTACTACATATAATTCCACATACCTACGTTTCAGTTATACCTAAGTGTCAGGAGCCGCACTTTACTAACATATCGTGCGGCCTCCTGACAAATTGTAAGGCCACAAGTAAGCTTATCCAGGGTCATGAGTTAAGACCGTGGTTGATTGCTTGTGTGCTAGAATTAGAATAGTATT
The DNA here is from genome assembly GCA_946800695.1 of Geum urbanum. Taxonomy (NCBI): domain Eukaryota; kingdom Viridiplantae; phylum Streptophyta; class Magnoliopsida; order Rosales; family Rosaceae; genus Geum; species Geum urbanum. The sequence continues at coordinate 21,711,885 of OX327002.1, forward strand.
TTTCCTTTCATTATGACTTCTCAAACATTTTAATGTTTCCGTCTGCAAAGTGAAGTTATGTAAAATATCATATATAGGGAGGGGTTCCTAGTCGGCATTACTGTTGGACTCAGGAACTAGTATAGGTAAGCACATGTACTTTTACCTCCCTAAACATCTTACCATTAATAAAAGAGGAGATTCAATCATCTGTGCATTGTGAGATTGTCACATTCGATTCTTAAATTATTTGCTCATTGTTGTGTTCTTCGCTGACGCTCAACCCACACGCTTGCTCGCTTGCACGCTTGCTTGCTTATTTGCTTGTCCTTTACATTATATTAATATCGTGTGGATTATTGCTGCTTGCAAGGTACTCATTTGGCTGACTTGCTAACAGGCAAGTGCCGCACGGTCCGTTTTGTTGCTTCTCAAAGTCGACCCGTGACAGCTGGTATCAGAGCCGACTCGGCTCACTAGCTTGAACAAGATGCCTAATATGATGACCACACAACGATTTAGTTGGATCGAGGACCACCTTGGAGAACTTAAGGGAATCCCAGACAGATTGATTGATATCATAGCACTTCTTGACCGTGTCAACCTAAATGAAATGGCAGCGCGAGTCGATGAGATTGAAGATTTGAAAACCCGAATTGGGACCCTTGAGAAGAGGAAAGCTCCAAGGGAAAGAGCCAGAGACCCCGAGGAGGGGCCTCTTCAAAACTAGCAGATTGGAGCCATGAGTGATGCTCTTGACACCATACAGGTGACTATGGACTCGATGACGGAGGACGTTCGAGCCACTATTGATGCATTCAAGAATGAGTTGTTGGAAATGAATTCCAAACTCAAATTAGCCATCCGTGCGATAGGAAACCAACCTGTGACGGACTACAGGAAGGTGAAGATACCAGAACCTCAAGCATATGGAAGGGCGCGAGTAGCCAAAGAGCTTGAGAATTTCCTATTTGATATGGAGCAGTACTTCCGAGCTGTGAAGCCTGACTCTGAGGAAGTGAAGGTGAGCATGGCAACAATGTATCTGTCAGGAGATGCCAAGTTGTGGTGGACAACCAAGTACAACGATATCCAGAGGGGCGTTTGTACTATCGCCACTTGGGAGGAACTGAAGAAGGAGCTTAAGGCCCAGTTCTATCCCGAAAATGTTGAATACGTCGCCAGGCAACAATTAAGAGAGCTAAAACACACCACCAACATCAGGGAATTCGTTAACAAGTTCTCTGTACTAATGTTGGACATACCGGACATGTCTGAGAAGGGCCGGCTGTTCTACTTTCTGGAAGGCTTGAAGCCATGGGTGAGAACCGAACTCCAGAGGCAAAGGGTGCAAGATTTAGCAACTGCTCAAGCTGCCGCAGAAAGGCTAACTGACTATACTTTTGATGAGAACCCCAATAGAAGGTTGTCACAACCTTCACACCAGAACACCAACAAAGGGGCGCAACCTGCACCAAGTAAAAGTGGGGGAGCGGAGTCGAAATCCTCGAGCTCAAGTAGGGGAGATCGAAGAGTAGGGAACCCCAAAGATTCTGTAACTTCCAAATCAGATGGCTCTACAGGCGCCTTCATGCCTCGACCCTTCAACTCCCAAGGCTACACTCCTAAACCGATCTCTTGCTTCTTATGTAGGGGGGCTCATAAAGTTAATGAGTGTCCTCATAAAAGTGTTTTATCTGCTTTACAAGCATCTATCCAGTCTCAAGGGAGTGATGAGGATGAAGAGCACGCAGAGGAGACAAGTCATATGGGAGCATTGCGATTCTTGGGGGCTATAGAGAAGAGATCAAAGACCTCTGTGAAGCCCCAATCGAAAGGGTTGATGTTCATGGATGTAGTCATTGAAGGGAAACTTGCCAAAAGTGTGATGGTTAACACCGGAGCCACCCACAACTTCATCTCGGAGGCGGAAGCAAAGAGGTTGGGGTTGAAGACGGAAAAGGATGTGGGCAACATGAAAGCTGTGAACTCAAAGGCAGAACCCACAGTGGGGATTTAAAAAGGAGTACGCCTGAAATTGGGACAGTGGGAAGGGAAAACTGACTTAGTAGTAGTGCAGATGGATGACTTCGACATCATATTGGGAATGGAGTTTCTACTGGAGAAGAAAGCCGTCCCTATCCCTACTGCCCAACATTTGCTCATCATGGGGGAGAGCCCATGTGTAGTACCTACAAGAATCAAGCAGCCCACCGAGCCCCGACTATTTTCTGCTTTACAATTCAAGAAGGGTGTGAAGCACCAAGAACCATCATATGTCCTTATTCCCTTGACAAAAGAGGATAACAAAAGCGGAGTAGTGCCAAAGGAGGTCGAAAGGGTGTTGATAGAGTATGCAGATGTGATGCCTCTGGAACTTCTGAAGCAGTTGCCTCCGAGGAGAAGTGTGGAGCATGAGATCGAGCTTCTGCCAGGATCAAAGTCATCGGCACGAGCACCCTATAGAATGAGTCCCCCAGAACTAGTAGAGCTTAGAAAGCAGTTAGAAGCGATGTTAGAGGCAGGCCAGATTAGAACAGCTAAGGGGCAGTTTGGCGCACCTGTGCTGTTTCAGAAGAAACATGATGGGAGTTTGAGGATGTGCGTAGACTACCAAGCTCTTAACAAGATCACAGTACGGAACAAGTATCTCATTCCTCTGGCTGCAGACTTGTTTGACCAATTCGATGGTGCCCAATATCTCACAAAGCTAGATCTTCGCTCAGGGTACTATCAAGTTTGCATTGCCGAAGGAGATGAACACAAGACAACATGTGTAACCCGTTATGGTGCTTTCGAATTCTTGGTGATGCCATTCGGGTTGACAAATGCCCCTGCAACTTTCTGCACACTAATGAACCAGGTGTTCCACGAGTTCCTCGACAAATTTGTAGTGGTCTACTTAGATGATATCGTTGTTTAAAGCTCTACACTCCAGGAGCAGACAGAGCATTTGAAAATGGTATTTCAGAAGCTGAGAGAGAACCAGCTCTATGTGAAGAGGGAAAAGTGCGAGTTCGCACAAAACACGATCAAATTCTTGGGTCACATCATTGAACAGGGTCGCATCCGAATGCACATGGAGAAAGTAGAGGCCATACAACAATGGCAAACTCCTAGGAACGTGCAGGAGTTGCGTTCTTTTCTTGGGTTAGCCAATTACTATCGAAGATTTATTCACAATTACTCGAAAAAGACCACTCCTCTGACTGAGCTTTTGAAGAAGGGAGTAGAGTGGGTATGGAGTGGCGAATGTGAGACAGCCTTTATAGAGTTGAAGAAAGCAGTGATGGAAGATCCGGTACTGGCTCTACCGGATGTCACTAAATCCTTTGAGGTGTAGACAGATGCCTTAGACTTTGCTTTGGGGGGTGTGTTGTTGCAAGAGGGGCACCCCGTGGCATACGAGAGCTACAAGTTATCAGAAGCTGAGAGGAAGAACACGGCCCAAGAAAAAGAACTTCTAGCCGTAATCCATTGTTTGAAAACATGGAGGCATTACTTGTTGGGGTCCAAATTTGTTGTAAAAACAGACAACTCAGCTATTAGTCACTTCCTCACCCAACCGAAATTGACTCCTAAACAAGCTCGATGGCAAGAGTTTCTCGCAGAGTTTGACTTACACTTTGAGCACAAGGTCGGTCACACTAATCAGGTGGTGGATGCTCTTAGCCACAGGGCTGACCTCGCTGCCTTAAAGATTTTAGCGAGTTTGTCTAGTAGTGTTATTGCCACGAAAATCAAGCAGAAAATTGAAGAGAGTTTGGAGAAGGACCATGTGGCTCAATCTCTAGTGAAACTTGTTAAGGAAGGGAAGAGTCGTCATTTTTGGCTAGAAGATGGACTCTTAATAGCAAAGGGAGGAAGGATGTTTGTTCCGAGAGCAGATGACCTACATAGGATGTTGATGAGGGAATGCCATGACACTCTTTGGGCGGGACACCCTGGATGGCAAAGAACTCATGCTCTTCTGAAGCAGGGGTACTACTGGCCGCAGATGAAAGATGATGCAGTGGAGTATACCAAGACTTGCCTTATATGCCAGCAAGACAAAGTCGAGCGACAGAAGGCGCCGGGGCTGTTGCAACCCTTATTACCACCCACACGACCATGGGAGAGTGTATCACTCGACTTCATTACAAACCTTCCCAAAATCGGGGACACCTTAGGTATACTGATGGTGGTGGATAGATTTTCTAAATATGCCACGTTTGTGCCAACACCAAAGCATTGTCCCACAGAAGATACAATAAACCTCTTCTTTAAACACGTAGTGAAGTATTGGGGAGTACCTCAAAACATATATAGTCAGTGACAGAGACACAAGATTCACTGACATCTTTTGGACAGAATCGTTCAAGTTGTTGGGGTCAAAGTTGAACATCTCATCAAGCTATCACCATCAGACAGATGGGTAGACTGACAGGTTTAATGGGATGTTAGAGGAGTATTTGAGGCATTTTATTCATGCCAATCAGAAGAATTGGGTGGCATTAATCGATGTCGCCCAGTTTTGTTTCAATTCGAAGAAGAGCTCTGCAACTAACAAAAGTGCCTTTGAAATTGTCACAGGTCAACAGCCTCTCCTACCACACACGATACACGAAGTCTATCGAGGAAAGAACCCCCGCGCATTCAACTTTACTAAGGAGTGGAAGAACAATGCAGAGATTCCTCAAGCCTATCTGGAGAAGGCGGCCAAGAGAATGAAGAAGTGGGCAGACCAAGGCCGAAATCCCCGTGAGTTCCAACTGGGAGACAGGGTCCTTGTCAAACTTCTCTCGGAGCAGCTAAGGTTCTTGCGCACCAGAGAAACCCGACTTTTCAAAAAGTATGAAGGGCCACTCACAGTCATTTCTAAAGTAGGGAGATGCTCCTACAAGTTAGACGTCCCCGCCTAGTTACGAGTTCACCCAGTTTTCCATGTCAGCAACCTCAAGCCTCACCACCCCTATACGGAAGATCTCACCCGCAACCAGCCAGCACGTGAACAAGTCGACGTTCGACCACCAAAGCCGAAAGAAGTAGAGCAAGTTCTTACCTAGAGGATGATAAAGGTAGGGAAGTACCCGCGTCTACAATTTCTAGTTAAGTGGAAAGATCTTGGAGACGAAGAGACAAGTTGGGAGCATGTGGATGCATTGAAGAAGTTCAAACAGAATATCGAAGATTTCAAGCGGAAAGAGTCGTCGAGGGCGTCGACAGCTTAAGTGGGTGAGGATGTCAGGAGCCGCACTCTACTAACATATTGTGCGGCCTCCTTACAGGTTGTAAGGCTACAAGTAAGCTTGTCCAAGGTCATGAGTTAAGCCCATGGCTGATTGCTTATGTATCCTTTCATTATGACTCCTCAAACATTTTAATGTTTCTGCCTGCAAACTGAAGTTATGTAAAATATCATATATAGGGAGGGGTTCCTAGTCGGCATTACTGTTGGACTCAGGAACTAGTATAGGTAAGCACATGTATTTTTTCCTCCCTAAACGTCTTACCATCAATAAAAGAGGAGATTCAATCATCTGTGCATTGTGAAATTGTCCCATTCGATTCTTAAATTATTTGCTCATTGTTGTGTTCTTCGCTGACGCTCAGCCCACACGCTTGCTCGCTCGCTTGCTCGCTTGCTCGTTTGCTCACTTGCATGCTTACTTGCTTATTTGTTTGTCCCTTACATTATATTAATATCTTGTGGATTATTGCTGCTTGCAAGGTACTCATTTGGCTGACTTGCTAACAGGCAAGTGCCGCAAGGTCCGTTTTTTTGTTTCTCAAAGTCGGCATGTGACACTAAGAGAGGCTAACTCCACCAAGCGTTTCTTAATACTAATCTATATCGTTATTCTAGCTTGAAATGCAGATCACCCTTTCTATGCTCTCATCGCAACGACATGATTCCCCTTGACAATGATTTGTAACATGAGACAACTCCATTGTTGGCCTCGCACATTTACAACAACAAAGGGCAGGAAAATTTTAGTGAGCCAGCAAATCAATAAAAATAGAGAGGCCACTTGCCTTGCACGTCTGCAAGAGAGCACACTAAGCCGCCAAAAGTTGAGCCATCAAGCTTGGGCTAGTGATTACAAAAAGAAAAGAAGGCCTAGCATTTGCTCCTAACGTGGAGACCCATCAACTCACACACAGCCCATACAATTTAATTGTATTCCAAAGGAGTCCGCAAGCAAGATAAGTCTTCTACTCTCTTTTCTTCGCTACTATCACTCGAGCATGCTTCCTATGGTACCAAACTTTCACATGTCTCACATACTCAAGCATGTGACAAAATATCTCAATTGAAAAATTCTTAATATTTTCAAGCATGTTCACAATAGCTTCGACACCCTACACTTGTGAAAAATATGTGATCACCTAAACTATGCATATGTACTATATAGAAATTGTTTATAGCTTAGTTGATCTATTGGTTTACACCTAAACAAAAAAAGGGGTGTCCCTAGCCTAGTACTCGGCCTAATGGCACGTTAATCGATAGTTTTCTCGCTTAACATCACCACAAACGGCTCACAGACACACTCTTGATGCCAGCTCACTCAGTACAAGGTTCACTACCGCCATAGATGCCATCAAGGTTGAAAGGACCCAATCCCGATTCAGTTACCAAAACCGGAATTAAACCCTTTCGAAAATACGAACCAACAAAAAAAATTTCGAAATTTGGGCAGAGTTTCGTTACTAGCGTTGAATTACCACAACCTGCACCCAGAAATTAACACTTCGTCCTATGCCACAAAAAGCAAACCGTGGGCACCAATCCCATCCGGATTTCTCAACATCAATATAATCAACAACAGTAAATAAACTGTACTATGTATATATGTATATCCGTGAAAATCCGCACAACATGTATCAGAATGTATCAGAGCGACCTCTAAAGTAAAACATATACAATATGTACATCAGTAGGCGAAACAAGAACCTACTGGAAAACACAGGTGACTCTGATCACTAGCCTCCAAACCGCGACGTGAAACACCAAATCTGAACTGCAAATTGGGCACGGAAACCGAAAAGCCCAGGGGAAAGACAATAAACACGTTAGAGTGAGTGGACGAAAATAAATGTCTTTCACCAGTTTATATATATGTTTAAAATAACATATGCGAGTCCAGGTAAATAAAATATAACAAGTACACGAGGTAAAACCATAATCCTCCAGCGTACTGAGCATGCAAGTATAAATTCCACGGGGTCACTCATGGACACACACCGTGCTAGTACAATCCGAATCACGAGGTCCTTAGTCCCCGTGATTCTAAGCCAGAAATGGCCTCGGTTCCGGGGAAACGCCCCTCGCCGGTCAGGTAGGGATAACGACGCCCCTCCAGGATGACCTACCATCGGGGATCAGCCGAGAGGCAATGTGTATCGATACAACAACGTAACCAAGACTGTACTTTGTGAAAACCAAATCATAACAATTCGATGCAAATGCATAAAACAATATAAAAGTGTATGCATAATCGTATACGTATATCCGTATAGGTATAATCGTATAATTGTAAACACATGCTCATATAATCATAATCTCGTATGAAATCTCATGCTCGTAAAACCATAATCATGCTACATGCTCAAGTTCGTAAAACATATATAAAAGACTCGCAATCAATCCGTGAAAATAAAATGTCCACTCATAGACTCTCGAAACGCGCACACGCGCTACACTCGTGGTCCGGCGGAATATCCCTCGCCTGAAGCACGATCACGATCCAGATCTCGATCTCGATCTCCTGAACATATTCATAAAACATAACTGATCAAAATCGTAGTCCACAACACTGTACTGATGCACGGAAACCAACCGTTCCCGGAAATACGAAATGCAGTACAAAATGTATAACGGTAATCCCGAAATCCCCACTCGAAATCTCGACTGACAATCGGCTAACCAAATCAATCCGAAAACCTCCGTACGATAACCAGGGCGTGATTACGAGAAAAATAACACTAATTACATCGAAATCTGAAAAGTTAACTTTTTCCTCGCCGTTGATCGCCGCCGCCGCCGCCGCCGCGCCGTCAACGGTGGAGTTTCACGGCGGAAAACTCCAGTTCCCAAGGTCTCCTCAAGGCGAATCAAACTCCCTTATACCACTCAAGCCAAATCAAACTACAACCCTTCCAAAATCAAGCAAAACCGAGCCAATTTCCTTCCCGGAAAACCCAATCGGGTCCCAAACGGAGCACCCCAAAAACACCACCTTAGATCAAATTAAACACATCACGAGATTCAGAGAAGCAAGGGGAGTCTTTCCCCCCCCCCAACCACCACCTCCAAACCTCGCCGGAACCACCACCACCAACCCCGGCGACGAACACGAAACCGACCCACTTCGGGTCCAACTAAAACGTGATCAAAACCCAACAATTCATACATCAAACAATTCGAAATCACCTAAGGAAGCTATTCATACCCTTGTTGAAGTCGTTGGTGGCCGGAATTTGGTCGCCGGAAAGTGACTTCCCGTTTGGGAAACTTTCCCTTTCGGTCCGATGGCTCACTTTCCAAATATGGAAAGTCAACAAAATTCCAATTTGGTCAACGCCCAAAATGAAGTTTCGACTAATTCTCGACTAACTTTCGAATTTTCGATATTTATACTCGAGCCTCGGGTCGATCAACGGTCCGGAATGAATATACGATGTGATTCGGATAAGCTCGAAACAATCGGATAAACTCGTCGGAACCCGAAACTTCAAATAATCATAAAATATTCCTCGGTTATCGGAAAAATCTTCCGGAACCGCCCACAAACTAGAAATCACGTGCTCTACAATTTCCGTGAAGACACTCAACTCCAATTCTCGACTGAAAACAAAGTCGCGAATCGAATCGACAAACCACATAATATCGCAAAACTGCGACTATAACCAAATCTCGAGAATCGTGCCAAACACATATCTGATTCTGGTTCGGGTCGTCACAATTCTACCCCCCTTAAAAAAATTTCGACCTCGAAATTTACGTACCTGTCATGTGAACAGATGAGGATACTGCTCCCGCATACGCTGCTCGGTCTCCCAGGTGGCCTCCTCAACATAATGGTTCTGCCACAAGACCTTCACCAACGGAATCACACGGTGCCTCAACTCCTGCTCACGACGATCGAGAATCTGTACTGGCTCCTCAACATACGATAAGTCCTCTCTGATCGGCAACTGCTGTGGGGCTAACACATGTGAAGGATCTGAGATATACTTCCGCAACATCGAAACATGGAAGACATCATGTACACGAGCCATCTCTGTCGGTAACTCAAGTCTGTAAGCAACAACTCCAACCTTCTCCGTAATCTCGTACGGACCAATGTACCGCGGTCGAAGCTTGCCACGCTTCTCGAAACGCACAACTCCCCTCCACGGAGATAGTTTCAGGAAGACCCAATCACCAACCTCGAACTCTAAACTCTTCCTCCTCACATCCGCGTAACTCTTCTGCCGATCCTGGGCAATCTTCAGTCGATCCCGAATAACCTGAATGTCCTCCATCGTGGTTTTCACCAAATCAGGACCAATGAGCCAACGCTCGCCCACCTCACTCCAACACAATGGAGTGCGACACTGCTTCCCGTACAAAGCCTCGTACGGTGCCATCTCAATACTGGCCTGATAGCTGTTGTTGTAGGCGAACTCGATCAAGTGTAACTGCTGATCCCAGTTTCCGCGAAACTGCAACACACATGATCTCAACATATCCTCAAGTGTCTGAATGGTCCGCTCGGACTGCCCATCAGTCTGAGGATGAAAAGCTGTACTAAACCACAACCTCGTGCCCAATACTCGCTGTAAAGCCTGCCAAAACTCAGAAGTGAACTGACTATCTCGGTCAGAAACAATCGACACAGGCACACCATGCAAGCGAACAATCTCAGATAAGTACAACTTGGCCAATCTGCCCACTGAGATCTTCCCTGGAAGTGCAAGAAAGTGTGCGGATTTCGTCAATCGGTCAACAATAACCCAAATGCCAGTGTTGCCCGCCGAAGTACGCGGCAACTGATAGACGAAATCCATCGTGATATGCTCCCACTTCCAAACTGGAATCTCATGTGGCTGTAGTTTCCCTGCAGGTTTCTGCCTCTCCGCCTTCACCTGCTGACAAATCAAACACCGACTCACGTACGCGGCAATCTCCCGCTTCATGTTGCGCCACCAATAGTACGCTCGAAGTGTACGAAACATCTTCGTACCTCCGGGATGCATCGCATACGCTGAACTGTGGGCTTCGTCCAGAATCTCCTTCTTCAAGTCCTCGTCCCTAGGTACACATAATCTGCCCCTGAACAACAACGTACCGTCGTCGCTCAATCTGAACTCTGTAGGCACACCATTCCGAATCATGGTCTTCTTGCCTAACAGGTAAGGATCTGAATCCTGTGCCTCCCGCACCTGATCAACCAACACTGGTCGAACCTGGAAGCTGGCCAACAAAGCGCCATCATCATCATACCCAAACACAGCACCCGTAGCTCGAAGCTCGGCTAACATCGACACTCTGACCACACACATATGGAACAACGAGGCTCCCGATTTCCGGCTAAGGGCATCCGCTACAACGTTGGCCTTCCCTGGATGATACTCAAACGTGCAATCGTAGTCGTTGATCAACTCCATCCATCGGCGCTGCCTCATATTCAGGTCCGGCTGTGTCCGCAAGTAGGTGAGACTCTTGTGGTCAGTGAAAATCTTACACTGAGCACCATACAAATAATGTCTCCAACTCTTCAACGCTAATACGATAGCGGCTAACTCCAAATCATGCGTCGGATAGTTGACCTCGTGCAGTTTCAGCTGTCTGGAACCATATGCCACGACTTTACCATGCTGCATCAACACACAGCCAAGGCCCAACTTCGACGCGTCGCTATACACAACAAACTCACCACTGTCGTCTGGCAATGTCAGAACGGTGCGGTAGTCAATCTCTCCTTCAGGAGCAAATAACTCTCCTCGCACGCATCAGACCACTCAAACTTGACGCCCTTCTTCGTCAATCTGGTCAGTGGTGTAGCTATCCGGGAGAAATCCTGTACAAACCGTCGATAATAACCTGCTGACCCCAAGAAACTCCGGATCTCCGGCACAGTAGTGGGTCGACTCCAATTCAGCACGGCCTCAATCTTGTCAGGATCAACACTAACTCCCTCAGCCGAAATCACGTGGCCCAGAAACTTCACACTATCCAACCAGAACTCACACTTGCTAAACTTCGCGAACAGCTGATGGTCCCGCAAAGCCCGCAACACCGCTCGCAAGTGCATCTTGTGCTAGCCCACACTCCTCGAATATATCAGGATATCATCAATGAATACAATCACGAACTTGTCCAAGAACCGTCGAAACACCCGATTCATCAAGTCCATGAAAGCTGCGGGGGCGTTGGTCAACCCAAACGGCATAACCAAAAACTCATAGTGCCCATACCGCGTCCTGAAAGCTGTCCTGGCTACGTCTGAATCTCGGATCCTCAACTGGTGATATCCGGATCGAAGATCAATCTTCGAAAAGACTGATGCTCCCTTCAGCTGATCGAACAAGTAGTCAATCCGCGGCAACGGATACTTGTTCCTTACCGTAACCTGATTCAGCTTCCGATAGTCGATGCATAAACGCATGGACCCATCATTCTTCCGCACGAACAACACCGGAGCACCCCACGGAGAAACACTCGGGCGAATGAATCCCTTCTCTAACAACTCCTGGAGCTGAATCTGCAACTCCTTCAACTCCGCAGGCGCCATCCGGTACGGTGTCTGGGAAATCGGTCCAGTACCTGGCAACAACTCAATGGTAAAGTCAATCTCCCGCACAGGAGGTATACCAGGTAACTCCGTTGGAAACACATCTGGAAACTCAGACACAACCTCAATACTACCAAGATCCGGCACTGCAGCTGTAGTATCCACAACATGGGCTAAGTATGCAACGCAACCCTTCTTCATCAACCGATCCGCCCTCATCGCGGAAATCAAACACGGTAGGGAAGTGTTCTTCTCGCCGCGAAACAGTATCTCGGGTAACCCTGGTCGTCGAAATGCGACCTCCTTCCTGTGGCAGTCAAACATGGCCCAATGCGACTCCAAGAAGTCCATACCCAAGATCAGGTCAAAATCCACAATATCAAGCAGTAACAGATCTGCGGCTAAACCATGGCCATCAACAAACACCTCACAATCTCGGTAAACCCAACCGATGCTCACAACCTCACCTGACGGATACAACACTCTCCACAACCCCGGAAGTGGAGATGCAGGTACCGTAGCCAATGATGACAGTCTAAATGATATGAATGAATGTGTGGCACCTGGATCTAACAATGCAACTACTGGAATACCAAAAACATGTAACGTACCGATAACGACCTCCAGTGATGCTCTGCCCTCACGCATAGTCATAGCATGAACTCTCGCCTGTCCGGCTGGTCGTCCTCGCTGGGGCTGACCCTGCTGTCTACCCTGACCTGCAGTCTGTGCTGGTCGAGCTCCCGAAGTGGTACCTCGCTCAACTCTGAAACTCTGGGCCGCCTGTCCACCAGTACCATACGACTGAGGACACTCTCTCGAATAATGACCCACCTGGCCACAGCTATAACAAATAACGGTGCTCCGCTGACATACACCAAGATGACGCTTGTTGCAGAAGCTACACAAGGGATACTCCCGCGGTACAGCAAAAGTGCCACCTATACGTCGAGGATAACTAAAACCGCTGGAACCTCCACTAGCCTGTGGTCGCTGCGGTCGATCTCTCCTCCATCCCGGTCTCCGTCTAGGTGCACTAGCTGGTGGTTGATATGACCCACCGCCCGAAGATGAAGCTGAACCGGAAGTATCAGAACTCAACCTCTTTGAAGGCCCCTGACTCGGTCCACCTTCCTCGAATCGTCTCGGCTGGTATCTCTGCTGTCTCTCCTGCTCAATGTCCTCGCCTCGGAGAGCTGCACTGACAAACTCATCAAAGTTGTTCCTCGGCATCGTAGTCAACGTCGCCTTGATGTTCAGATTCAATCCCAGCTCAAACCTGCGACACTTGGCTTCCTCTATAGCCACCATATCCCGCGCAAAACGAGACAAACGAGTAAACCGATCCCGATACTCAAGTACAGACAAACTGCCCTGCCTCAAGTTCGTGAACTCCTCGTACTTGCGATGCTGGGTAGCCTGATTAAAATACCTCCGCATAAACAGATCACGGAATAATGTCCACGGAGTATCCACAGGAACTCTGTCAGTGCTGACCCACCAAAAGTATGCATCACCCTCAAGTAAACCAACTGCGGCCACTGTCATCTGCTCAGGTGTAAACTGCAGACGCTCACAAACATGCTCAACCTGAACCAACCATGCCTCACATATCTCTGGCTCAACTGAACCCGAAAACACAGTAGCACCAGCAGTACGAGCCTCGACCACAGGGTCAAAACGCTCTTCCAAACGCATCACTCACATCAGCAAGTCGCGCGTTCGGCGATCCTCATCAGGATCATCATCCCGGTCAACACGGGGACCACATCGAGGAGGCATCCTATTGATACAAGACAAGCATTAGGCACAAGCAGAAAGAACGTAATCATGAAACCGCATATATTTGAGGACATACAACACCCGAAGTATTGATGAGTACCGCTGGCCAGTCGGGTCATCACTCCAGTCATGCTGTACCAACTCAAATACCCTAAGCGTCACAACTACAAGAGTCTACAGAATCTGACAACCTAATGCTCTGATACCAAACTGAAAGGACCCAATCCCGATTCAGTTACCTAAACCGGAATTAAACCCTTTCGAAAATACGAACCAACAAAAAAAATTTTGAAATTTGGGCAGAGTTTCGTTACTAGCGTTGAATTACCACAACCTGCACCCAGAAATTAACACTTCGTCCTATGCCACAAAAAGCAAACCGTGGGCACCAATCCCATCCGGATTTCTCAACATCAATATAATCAACAACAGTAAATAAATTGTACTATGTATATATGTATATCTGTGAAAATCCGCACAACATGTGTCAGAATGTATCAGAGCGACCTCTAAAGTAAAACATATACAATATGTACATCAGTAGGCGAAACAAGAACCTACTGGAAAACACAGGTGACTCTGATCACTAGCCTCCAAACCGCGACGTGAAACACCAAATCTGAACTGCAAATTGGGCACGGAAACCGAAAAGCCTAGGGGAAAGACAATAAACACGTTAGAGTGAGTGGACGAAAATAAATGTCTTTCACCAGTTTATATATATGTTTAAAATAACATATGCGAGTCCAGGTAAATAAAATATAACAAGTACACGAGGTAAAACCATAATCCTCCAGCGTACTGAGCATGCAAGTATAAATTCCACGGGGTCACTCATGGACACACACCGTGCTAGTACAGTCCGAATCACGAGGTCCTTAGTCCCCGTGATTCTAAGCCAGAAATGGCCTCGGTTCAGGGGAAACGCCCCTCGCCGGTCAGGTAGGGATAACGACGCCCCTCCTGGATGGCCTACCATCGGGGATCAGCCGAGAGGCAATGTGTATCGATACAACAACGTAACCAAGACTGTACTCTGTGAAAACCAAATCATAACAGTTCGATGCAAATGCATAAAACAATATAAAAGTGTATGCATAATCGTATACGTATATCCGTATAGGTATAATCGTATAATTGTAAACACATGCTCATATAATCATAATCTCGTATGAAATCTCATGCTCATAAAACCATAATCATGCTGCATGCTCAAGTTCGTAAAACATATATAAAAGACTCGCAATCAATCCGTGAAAATAAAATGTCCACTCACAGACTCTCGAAACGCGCACACGCGCTACACTCGTGGTCCAGATCTCGATCTCGATCTCCTGAACATATTCATAAAACATAAATGATCAAAATCGTAGTCCACAACACTGTACTGATGCACGGAAACCAACTGTTCCCGGAAATACGAAATGTAGTACAAAATGTATAACGGTAATCCCGAAATCCCCACTCGAAATCTCGACTGACAATCGGCTAACCAAATCAACCCGAAAACCTCCGTACGATAACCAGGGCGTGATTACGAGAAAAATGACACTAATTACATCGAAATCTGAAAAGTTGACTTTTTCCCCGCCTTTGACCGCCGCCGCTGCCGGCGGCGCGCCGTCAACGGTGGAGTTTCACGGCGGAAAACTCCAATTCCCAAGGTCTCCTCAAGGCGAATCAAACTCCCTTCTACCACTCAAGCCAAATCAAACTACAACCCTTCCAAAATCAAGCAAAACCGAGCCAATTTCCTTGCCGGAAAACCCAATCGGGTCCCAAACGGAGCACCCCAAAAACACCACCTTAGATCAAATTAAACACATCACGTGATTCAGAGAAGCAAGGGGAGTCTTTCCCCCTCAACCACCACCTCCAAACCTCGCCGGAACCACCACCACCAACCCCGGCGACGAACACGAAACCGACCCACTTCGGGTCCAACTAAAACGTGATCAAAACCCAACAATTCATACATCAAACAATTCGAAATCACCTAAGGAAGCTATTCATACCCTTGTTGAAGTCGTTGGTGGCCGGAATTTGGTCGCCGGAAAGTGACTTCCCGTTTGGGAAACTTTCCCTTTCGGTCCGATGGCTCACTTTCCAAATATGGAAAGTCAACAAAATTCCAATTTGGTCAACGCCCAAAATGAAGTTTCGACTAATTCTCGACTAACTTTCAACTTTTCGATATTTATACTCGAGCCTCGGGTCGATCAACGGTCCGGAATGAATATACGATGTGATTCGGATAAGCTCGAAACAATCGGATAAACTCGTCGGAACCCGAAACTTCAAATAATCATAAAATATTCCTCGGTTATCGGAAAAATCTTCCGGAACCGCCCACAAACTCGAAATCACGTGCTCTACAATTTTCGTGAAGACAATCAACTCCAATTCTCGACTGAAAACAAAGTCGCGAATCGAATCGGCAAACCACATAATATCGCAAAACTGCGACTATAACCAAATCTCGAGAATCGTGCCAAACACATATCTGATTCTGGTTCGGGTCGTCACAAAGATCCCCATACTTTCATTCGGTGGCGCCAATCATGTTGCGTCCCATGGTGAACTTATGGACTGACCCCTCTTTTCACAGACACTTTTTCCCTTAACGCAATCAACTAACCTACACGGCTGGCGCCCAGAGCCCATCGTCCAAACATGGAACCCCCTAGTGGTTGATCACATTAGATAGGATATCTCCTGACGTAGTCCTTGACCTAATGGCATTAGCTACCTAGGGACTTAAACTCCCCTCTGGCCCAAAAAATCCCTAGCACGTTGTCAACCGTCAGACGGCCTCAAACGACCCAAGTGCATGATGCACCATGCACATCGCTCATGTATTGACTCCCTCGATGGGTTATCACCCCAAACGGGATGTCCTCTGACATGGTCCTCGGCCTAGCCGCATTGGCTACCTGGGGACTTAAACTCTCCTTGGGCACAAAAAAATCATAGCGCGTTGTCAACAGTCAGGCGGCCTCAAACGACCGAAGCGTATGCTGCACCACGGACATCGCTCCTGTACGGACTCCCTCAGCGACTGGTCACCTCGAACAGAACGTCCCCTGACGTGGTCCTCGGCCTAGTGGAATTGACTACCTAGGGACTTAAACTCTCCTCGGGCCTAAAAAAGCCCTTGTGTCGTTGACAGTCGTCACATAGCCCCGTGCGGCCAAGGCACGCGTTGAATCTTGCACGTCGCTTAAGTATAGACCCCCCTAGCGATTAATCCTCCTAGGAGTGTCTCCTCACCCAAACCTCGACCTACCGACATTGGCTACCTAGGGACTTAAACTCCCTTGGGCCTGTAAAAACCCTAGCATCATTGTTTCCCATCAGGTGGCCTCAAATGGCCTGAACGCACGCTGCCCCAGTGCATATCATTCCTAGCTTAACGCTCGCTGCTCTCACGCTCAACGTTTCAACCTTCATGAAAGCTACCCTAGTGCACATCGCTCGTTGCTGCTCTTACGCTTGATGTTTCAAGTTTCACGCTCGCTGCTCTCACGCTCGACAATTCAAGTTTCGTGCTCGCTGCCCTAGTGCACATTGTTCCTTGCTTAGTGCTCGTTGCTCTGATGCACGATGCTTCAATATTCACTCACCTCGCCAGGAAATACACCGCTAAAGTGGCACCTGTGCAAGAAACCAATCTTGGTTGAGGAGTCGAGGGGACTCTGGAGTATGTTATGCTACACCGACCTAGCGGTGCTAAGTTTGGCCACATTAAGGGTTTCAATTTTCAACTCTCCAATCAAGATCGATCTCCTTGACATGGGGACTTGTTAGTACCGCCAAGGGCTCCACCCTTAATTAAGTCACACTTAGCACTTTAATTAGCCAAATTAGAGAAACAAAGATAAGGTATCAAAAATGAATATTTTGCAAGCCACTTACCACTAGGTGAGTCATCAACTATGAGCAAATGACTACTTTGCCCTCAGCTAAAACAAGCATCCTAGCAATCCCACATTGCTTGAAGAGGAAAGATATCTCTTAATCTTGTCTATATAAGAAGGTCTCCCATCTCATTCAAAGTACACGATACACTTCTCTTCTAGTGTAATAATTTTACTTGTTACTCTACATGCTTACTGACTTAGACATCAGAGCATTGAAGGCGGGCCAACCCCATCTTCACCTCTAACATCATTTGCATGTTGTTGTAACAGGGATCCATGTCACTATCGAAGACCCCAGCGGAATTCGGTAGAAACAGACACTAAGTCTTTCGCATGTCTGCTTCTCTACATAATAAGCTAACGGCGTTAGAAGAAAATGATATTATTGAGTTTGTAGGGAGAGAGTATGTACCTTGAATCTATTGTTAACACTTAAATATTAATTTGGATGTGATTCTTTCCAATTCTATCGATGTGGGACTAAATGTCTTACTCCATTTTTAGAAGCTTACCAAAAAAAGGAAGGTATGGTGGCAGAATGCTATATATCAACTGTCGGTTTGTTCGGGCGGGTGCGTGCGTGCCAAATGGAATATTATTTGATGCTTTCTTGGATTCCTTTCTAAATCTCTTTGTGTTTACAAAATGGCGTACTAACAGAGCTCATCAATTGTACTATTATCCTTTGTTAATATAGTTCTCTCTTGTCTTTCGAGTGATTTTGGATATAATTTACTTTCAGTTCCAATTTTTCTAATCAGTTACTTATCACCAGGTATTTCTAGATATTATTTATACTTCGAAGTTTCTGATAGAGATTCTTGATGCCTTGCATTAATCAGTTTAATAGAGAATCTGGTTTCTCTATTATTTTCTCGATAATCATTCATATCTTTGGGAATTTCTCGAGTTGTAGTAAGCTCTGATACCAGTAAAACCTATGAATCTAACCAAAAAACTCATACGATAGTTTATGTAAATGCAATTCACATTTAACTTTACCTAGTAAATAAGCAGCAATAAAAGATTGCTCCCTAGCAATATATCTGACTTTCAACTTTTCTCCAGTCATGAGGACAACTAATCTTCTTAACATTTATAGAATTTTAACATTTTGTTTTGTATTATCAATAAAGTCTCTAATCGACTTGAGTTTTTTTCTTAAATCTCATGAAGCTGGAAAGTGAAAAAATTTGATAATAAGATATAACTGTTTACCTATGAGTATTGAGAATAAATTTTAGCGACAGGTATTAGAACAAACAAATTATGGATCCACTACACTTTCGAAAAAGATACTAATACAGTAACACATATACTAGCTACCATACGTAAAGGTACTATCTTTCACAAGTAAAGAGAAAAGGAAAAAATTCACCTATGATGCCTGAACTTTTTCGATCAGGTCAAAAGGGTGCCCAAACTCTAAAAACTACTAAAAATGATGTCCGAACTCTTAAAACGCTATATGTGTGATGCATCTGTGCTATTTCCGTTACGGCTCACTTATAGTGTTTAAGAGTCTGTGCATCATTTTGATAATTTTTAAAGTTCGGACACCCTTTTGACCTGACCGAAAGAGTTCAGATATCATGGGTGAATTTTTTCTAAGATAAAATATGAAAACACAAGTAAAGATGTAAATGGCTTTTATATGGAAGGGCTCAATGGGAAGAAATAGTTCAAGTGACCTAACCTTATATGGACTCATTTATCTCTCTTCGTATTTAGGGGCTCTTAAAAGTCTTCATGTTTTAGGAGCTTAATAGAGAATATGAATGAGATTGAAATTTAGAGATAGGGAACCCTATCAGAGATGCTCTTATATATATTGCGTGACAGTAAGCAAGTGTGACCGTTTGAGTTATACATGTGGAGTAACCCACCAAAATACCATGTAAAAATCAATTCTCAATTATTTGTGTATGTATACAGAACATATAAACTTCAAAAAAAAAAAATACATATACACTACAAAAAATTTGGGAAATCTAGCTGTATCATACATGACCGGGGACTCAGCCGATCATACATTCATACTCTGGCATCCGGATTGCCTTTGGCAATTGTGGTGACCTGATATCATCCATAGAGGAGAGAACAAGAGAATATAAATTAAATTTGGAAAGTCCAAAATGGCACTAAAATTATTAGGTGTTTGTATCAAAACGTAAACTGGACCGCGTACCATTGCAATAATTCAATCCACTTTACAGAGACCAAAGTACAACAATGGTGTAGAACTGTTAAGAAAGCTGCTCACGATAAAAACAGCAATTGGTTAAATTTTAATGTATGTTAATCTGATTACTAAAGGTGAGAAATTTCTATTGTTTAATAAACGAACAACTTCATATTCCAAACTAATCATAAAATTTAAAATGTTGTGAAAATATGAAGATTCACCTTCTGGTTATTTCCGTTTCTTCAACTTTGATGTCGGAGGAATCTTTGCGAGGGCAACGCCGCCCTGGACGACGTTTACTAGTGTTGAGTTTGTTGAGATGGTTGAGTGAATGGTTGAGAGTGTTGTATTGGGTTTTGGTGGATGCGATTCGGCGGCTAAAATGGTAGAGATCATGGATGATGCTTCTTGGATGCATTTTTCTAGATCGGGAAGATAGCCGAAGGCGGCGCCGAACACTGGCCGACTGGGGAGGCAAAGATCACCTGCGCCGAGGCCATCTCAAAGGTGTAGTGTGACAAAGGGCTCGGATGGATCGCGTGGCGTTCTTGCTCGACAATCCTGGGTCGGGCGAATGGCGGAGCCGTCGTTGAAAGAAAACCGGCAAAAGAAGGTTGCTCGACGTCAGTAGACCTGTGTTGAGGGCAACCAGGTGGCGACGATGACTCGTCGGTAGACCTATGTCGATGATCTACAACGGGCACCGGTGGCAGCAGAAGAATGGTGGCCTGTTGAGTGAGACTCTAGGGTTTCTAAATGGGATTGAGCCAAAACCCCATGGGCCAGAGCTCAAAACGGTGGGCTTTGGGACTCATATTAGACATGAGCTTCCTGTTTCGTTTTCATGGGCTATTTTGATGAAGTAATATGTTTTTACTCAAATGGCACAGTGCGCATTTCACATCGTCCAAAGAGAGTGATCAACGTTACCCCACGCTCGAAATTCTGGTCGCGTGAGGAGTTGTACAAGTCTATGGACATTATCTCGTTAAACCGTAACTTTGGAATACATAACTAAATAAGACGTGGGACCCTAATTTTTTGTAATCATTTCCTTATGTCTAACCCGTCTAATTATGTGATGATATCTGTACTTAACATGTAATAGATTACTTAAGAAAGTTCTTTCTATCGTGCCGATAACTCGATGTTCTCCTTGTAATCTTTCGGCTTGATTGCTCATCTCAAAAAAAAAAAAAAATGAGGATGCATCAACTAATTTTTTATTAACCAGAATTTTCAATTGTTATATCAAAAGCGAATTAACACACTTACCAGACATAATCTTTCAACATTAAAAGCAAATCCTAATACAAGCACAAAGATATCTGGTAAAACACAATGAAACAAGGCAAAAGGTACCAAAAAACAGTAAAGGTAAATTAGCTACTGGCATTACCACTTCCATGTTACGCCTTCTTCCCTTACTGAAATTGGACCAATGAGGAGCTTCATATTGTAATGGTCCAAGACTTTGGCCACCACACGGCAATGGCCATTGGACAGGTCATCAAACCACTGTCAGTAGTGACCAGGACTATCTGCATGCATGTCCATTGATGAGTCGTTGGAACTTGGAGGATTAGCATCTCTGTTGGGTTGAAGAAAGTTGGTTTCACTGTTTCTGGCTCCATTTCCAGATGACAGACCGGGTCCGGGGTAAGAAATGTGATAGTGCTGAAGACTCTGGCGAACAGGGCTCGACAAAGCATTGGAGAAGACTGAATTTTTGGACTGATTATCACACTGCTCGGAACGAACTCCCTGCACTGTATTTGGGGGAGATGAACCAGAAGAAATTGGAAACCCTGAGTTTGTGAAATGCAGAGAGGCCTGTGTCTGCTGATGTGCCACTCTAGGGGACATTGACGGCTCCTCTCCACAGTACTCCAACTCATTCTGGAAGAGATCAGAAAAACTTCAAAAGCTTCAAAGATATGGTTTGGATAAAGCAAAAAACAGCTTACATTTATGCAAATCATATAGGGCTTAAAAACTAAGGCCTTGATACAATTATGTGCAGAAAACATGTCCAATGATTGGATGGAAACCGTTATAATTGCCGTATATGATCAGAGAGATACAAACATGGCATGGATGTTCGTAGTCATGAACAGCTAGCTATACTATAGCCTTCCAAAAGGTCAGCACACTAACAGTGGTAAAATCAGAACAAAACATAATAGGACTCTTCGCTGAAGTCAATAACCTGAATAAGAAGCAATAACTAAGATTTTACATTTACAAAAGGTCCCAAATCTAAATGCCCTAATCTAAACCTAAAAGGTCTAAAACAATGAATATTTTCCCCAAGTATAGATTGTCCACAAATTCAAATACCAATGAGAAACATGTACATCAAATCTTAAAAAGCAGCTAGAAGAGAAATAGAATGTGTAGGGAAAAAAAATCTCAATGTGCTTAAACTGCAATAACTAGGAAGTCAAGTGCAAATCATTAGTCCCAGATACACCAAAACCCCACACACACCTTAACACATCCCACATATGCACAGTCACTAGCAAGGCACATTCGGGTTTTGTATGACAGACAACATTATAATTACAAAATAGAACTAGTAAGCTTTTGTGTATCATGAATGTGCACAATGCACATATGTCTGCATTCTTGATAGTGTCACTTCTCCTTACAGAAACTGTCAAACAACATATGACAATACGAAAGTAAAATGAAAAGAAATAGGCAGATTAGTCATAAAACCTGAAGGTAATTGAGTATATCGCCTGTTGTAACTCTAGATCCCCCTTCTTGTTGTCTACATATCCACTGATAGATTTTATCCTGAAAAGGAACATAGCCAATGTTCAAAGACAAAACATGTTTTTTCAACACATTTAAGAGAGCAATATGTATTTCAACACAAGTATATATGTTCACCCCAATGTTGCATTGCCTTTAAGGATTCCCAATGCACTAATGGGAACTCATATTCATCAAAAACAATTAACTCAAAAAAAAGACACACACACAGCAGCCCAAACTAAACTCAGCCTGATGACAAGAATTTCTGTCATAAAACAGGTAAATTGGCTATGGCACAAAATCAAGTGCAAATTGAAGATGACAAACAACGGATTTTTTTTTAAGAAAAAATCTTTGACATTGAAAATACCAAACTTTAAAGGAACTCATGATAAAACTTGATAGGAAAAAAGAAAGGCTGAAAAGTAAGAGTGTCATGGTGTAGTTCAATTCAGCTGTAAATTACTCTTCAAACTAACTGAGACAGAATAAGCAATTCCACCATTCTATTTCATTTCACTTTTTCACTTCTACTCTGCAAATCCTAATATAAACAACAATACCCAACTCATTATAGAATATAGATGAATTGAGTATCTCTATGTAAAACATAAAAATGCAAACTTTGAGAAATTGACACACACCCATGTCAACCCAAACTACTATCATAACCAAACTACCCAATACGGAATGAAACTCATGCAATCACAAGAAACCCCCAAACTTCGAAAATTGCACAGAAAACCCTGATGTTGATTCTGAATAATAAAAAAATATCAAAAGTGAGCGAATTGAAGAAGGGGGTGGGCTTACGAGGGCGTGACGCTCGCCGGCTTGGAAGGAAAGCTTCTGATGGTTCATGGCTTGCGTGTAGAGCTGAGACAGCGAATTCGCGGCGCTACAGAAAGAGGTGTACATGCTTCGATCCACCTCGTCTAGGCTCGTCGCTATCGACTTTCTCTTCTTCCCCATCCCTCGTGATTTTACAGAACCCACAGAGCTGCTTTTAAAAAAAAACAGCTTCTGCTTCTTCTTCGGCTTCTGGTTCTTCGGCTTCTTCACGATATAAGAGAAGAGAAGAGAAGAGAAGAGAAGAGAGGAGAAGGAATCAATTGGGTTGAAAAAGAGACGTTTTTGGTTTGAAGGCGTTAGGGATACGAATTGGGGGAAGAGAAGGGAAGAACAAGTAAATTGGTGTGTGTGTGTGTGTGTGTGTGTGGGTGTGTGTGTGTGTGTTTGTGTGTTGTGGAACTGGTTTGGGCTTTTTCCCATGGAGCGAACCAAAAAGATATAAAAGAGTTTGGGAAGGAGAAAAGACACATGGTTACTGTCGTGGCATTACGTCCCACGTTAACATTGCTCAACTACGGGGTTACTTGCACTATACCCAATTCCTTGTTGGAAACAGAGTTTTGAGCCAAACTTTCTCAATCTTTACATTTTCCCTCCCCATTGTAGATGGTTGAAGAACAATTTCTCCCATGTCATGTTCTCAACATAGCCTTAAGAAGTTCTCGTGCGAGCCAAGCATAAAATTTTAAAGCAGCAAGAATTATCAATCGTATGTATGAACTGGACAATAACATTGAAGTTGATTTAAAGTAAACCTAGTTTAGCCCAGTTTTTATTGGTATATTGGAATTCAATGCGAATTAGAGGAATGGGTGCCGCAATCAGCTTCTTCTTCTCTTCTGATTCATTTGGTCACAATAAAGGTGAGTCTACATCCATACCTAATTGTGCTCAATTGAGAAATATTTTTGTGACATTACTAGATCAAAGGCTTCATTCTGCTGCTATGTGTAAATTGATCTCTGATTAATTTGGTTCTTAAACTCAAGAAAAAGTCTTTGATCTAGTGTTGTATGCTTTTCCTATTTGAGCTAGGAAATCATTCATGTTTCGATCTTCTTTCCTAGTGTGATTATGAATATCAATCAGTCATAAATGGCGTGCTGTTTATTTTGATTTGTGAATGGTCCATTTATGGGGGAGCTTTTCAATATATATATGACAAGTTGCATATGATAGATGTTGATGCTTTTGTGTGAAAAAGATTAGTGTGTATATTTGCAAGCTGTCACCAAACCTTTAAACAGATTAGTTTGTATTTATTGTTCCTTGCTGCGTGAGTTTTCTTCCATTACATATGCATTGCTTATGAGATTGAGTTGAATCAGAAGGAGTGAAGAAGCTGATTTTGTGCTCCAGCATCTCAGAGTTGGAACTAGTGTTCTTCAGATTATATAATCTACAAAAGGTGTTGTAGTTTCAAGTTTTGATTGTAACTTGTTCTTGTAACCACACTAAGAGAGCCCTAATAGACCAATTACAAGATACCAGTAATAGGGCTTTCTTTCTCTCTCTCTACTTCTCTGTCTGACGGCAACCTCGGCCTGTGCGGGTCGTCGACCACACCTCTGCTATGTGACTTTGCTGCCAAACGGGGAGCTAATCCCATGGAAATCTCGAGGTTTTTAAGGCCGATACTTTTGGTTTCTGTAGGTTTCTCGTGGCGGATTTGTGGGCACGGTTGTCTCCTGGGTGTGGCATGCAATTTTTTTGGGTTTGGTTAATCTTGGCAGTCAGTTTTGTCTAGGGTTGAGTGGTTGTCTGATCTGGTTTGGGGCGGTTGAATTTCTTAGGGTGTTGTTTGCTTGGTGGCGGCTTCAACGACAAATCTGGCTGAGAAGAGGTCAGGTGGTGTATGTCGGCTTCTTATGGTTGTGACGGTTCGCTCAAGCAATTGGAGCAGCGAGTTAGGGTGGAGGACTGCAATGGGTGCTCAGAGGAGGCTGTGTGCAAGGTTTGGTTTGAGAAATTTTGTTCGGCCATAGTTTTGGACCTAATTTTCTTTGGCCGTTGTATTTGGAATATTGTTGGCTAGGTTATTTTTTCCTAAGTTTTTTCTCGGTTTTAGTTTATTTAATTCAATATTGTCCTATGTTTTAAGAGTCTTAGTCGCTAGTGTGCATTAGCATTTTAGAGTATTACCAAATGAGGATAGATGCTAGCTCTACGCGTTTAAATTTGTAATGTGTATGTCTTATATATCACATGTGAGTATCACCACTAAGTTCGTGCTTGTCTAACCATGACAACGGGAGAGTGTGTAACGGTCTATTCTATTTTTCGATGAATTTTAGTGTCTTCACTAAAGTTGCCTTAAAAAAGGGTAAGGGCAAAACAGGCAATCTCAAAAAAAGAAAAATAACCTAACATAAATTGCTACATGCATGAAAAGATCATTGAGAAAGTCAACAAATGAGTCCATTTTCAAACAAAATATTTTGAGCTCACGCCAAAAAATCGCAACACACACACCAAAAGATAACCAACACCACCAAAAACAATAATGCTCTCTCCACAACCAAGGCTAAAGAAATTCCATAGCTGTCGATCGAGATCAAAGATCTATATCAAGAGAAAAACAAGAATGGAACCATAATTTATGGAAAATGGGGGTGTAAAACCCATGTGTGAGCACCCATGATCACCAAGGTCAGTAAAATTAAACAACGATATTCGCTCCCAAACAAAGGTAAGTATTTTTTCCCTCCTTATTGTAAAAAGTAAAAAGCAAAAAACAAAGATGTTCTCCTCTATCATGTTCAACACTTTTGTACTCAACATAGCTCTGTACTAGCCATACCAATCCTATTCTTGTATTGCTTACCATCTTCTTTAATTTACTAGCCTTAGCTATAATCTCCTCCTCTTGTTCTTCATTGCGTTAGATAATAGTCAGACATATCAAAAAATATCTAATTTAATCCTCCCTTACTTAACCTTCTCTAATGAGAGGCAAATCTAAGCAACATATTGATGTATCTATAGAATTACAATGAAACACATTAAAATAATAGACCTGGAATATCAAAGTACTGAAGATGGGACTAGCCTAGATATCCTTAACATCTATGGCATCTTGTTTTTCACTTTTTTTCTTATTTCTGTGAAAATACCCTCTTGAACACTTGTATAAGTGAGTCAAAGAGGTCCTACACTAGTTCCTTTTGCACAGTCTAATTCTTGTCAGGCTTTTTGTTACGACTTCCCATCGATCTTCCTTTCTTGCCCCCTTTTCTTCTTTTCTGGAGATTGCAATTCCAAACTCATATGGTCTAAAAACAATTTACCAAGAGTTAAGCTGAGACGAGGTTTCTTTGGTGAACCCGAGATCTCTCCAACCATCTTCTTACAATGAGTCTTTGTAGGTGTGGCCAACATGATGCTCTGTACGACACTGCCCTCCACCACATCTTCTACCTCCAACTAAGTTTAAGGAACTAGCAAGCTAGACTCATCACCCATTGCATTTAGCAGTTCAGGTTCTGTTGCATCGATTGTCGACTCCTCCTCAATCAAAGACAAATCTTCATCAAGCTCTTCACATCGAAGCTTCTCTGTTATGATCATCAACTGCATGATTCCATCCTCGATAGCTTGTATGTCCACGCTCTTGCCGTTGCAGCTAACCTAAGACATTATAGCTCCACTAGCTATGCATGTCGGCATTTCAGCTTCTTGTGCCCCACTCATGCACATGCTCTGCATGAGTAACCCGATGAGACTGGATCACCAGTCGCTGACGGTATTGAATTGGTTATTGCACCTGTGTGGCTATGTCATAGATCACGAGGTGGACTACTAAGAGTTGGCCATGTTTTGGCCTTAGTCCTTCAAAACTCGATGGAGGTGCACCAAAAACCATAAGGCTAGGGTTTTAGTTTGTCACTGTTACCACTCTATTTAGCTTTATCATCTCTCAATGGAAAGAATCCTTGCTAAAATGATCAATTCGCCAACACTAAGCGCATTATCCTACAAGGTGCTCATACTAGAACCCTAGCTCGGGTTCCACTCCAACCGCCAAACAAAAGTTTTGTTGGAAACGAATAGGCTTTCCTAGGTAATGTTGGATCCGTACCCAAATAATACCCTGATCGAAGTCATTGGAATCTATGCTGTCATAGTCACCCATGGTGGCTCATATCTTGTACACATTCTCCTTGGAGTGGTACTGTAGAGGCACTTTAGTAACCTTAATCCAAAAGTCAATTGTTTTCATTAAAACATATAACTGCAACTCCTTCCATGCCATCATATTTCACCGGTTAGATTAAAGCTTTGTCAAAATCCCATGGCCCTCCTTGGAAGACATTGTTATGATCCCATTACTTGTCAAAAATCATTCCTCCATAGTCTTGAAAAGTTTCTCCTCAAGGAATTCTTGTTATATGGCTTGAACTACATAAGCTGCACTACCAAAAAGCTCTTGGTTGATTGGTTCAGCGAAGGTTGACCTCCCAGGAACAAGTCGACCACACTATCATCCTTTTCCAAGGCCAGAGCGGATGCAAAATGAGTCATTATTGCTGCCTATTTATTCATTGTGAGAAAAAAAAAGAGAAGGCGATCACTAGATTGTTTCTCACGACACACACCTTCAAAGATGGAAGCTCTGTCTACTAGGGTTGACTAGGCTTTCTCACGTAGAGAAACCAAGGTGTTTTTTGTTTCTTGTAACTTTATATTCTTTTGTTTCTTATTTTCCAAGGTGGCTTGCCAAACTCAATCTTCCCCACATTGCTCATCATAGTCAACATAGCTTAGTACCATTTCTTGGTGATCTCACTATTATGGAGATGAGGCTTGACATTATGCTTCATAAGGAGCCACAACACTTGGGAAAGTTGGTCAAGATCCCCAATTAGAAAGCAACTATTTCCATGAACCAGCACTTGACGCCCAAAACAAGCTTCCGATGCGAAGTCCTCCCAAGACACCGCATCATATCTCTCTCTAAAAGCTTCTCTTCCCGGTTTTGTGAGGGATGGAAGATATAAGAGGTTCTCGATGGATTGTGGGGTGAGGACTATCTTCCTCCCTTTGAAAATGAATGTCCGACCTTCGTCACCATCTGACATGGTGTCCGTAAGAGTGCAATAGAATTCCGTCACCATCGCCTCATCATACCCATAGAATCCTCCAGTGAGCGTTTTGATGTTATGGTGTTCCACCAACTCAAGGAGGGCCTGGAGTTCGGGTCAAGAGGCCTCATGGGAAATATCTCTTTCCGCATGAATTGGGCGCAGTTTTTCCAATTTCGAGTAGACTACCTTGCCCGCCCTATTATTTTTCTTAAAAGGTAGCTCATACTCGGTTGGAGGATCTTGTGACACATTCTGAAAGGACTCAACCCCGATTTAGTTTCCTAAACCGGAATCAAGCCCCTTCAAAAAACACGAACTTGCAAAAACCATAGAAATTTCGGCAGAGTTTCACTATATCGTGGAATTACCATTAACCTGCACCCGAAAACACACTTCATCCTATGCCACAAATCCAAACCGTGGGCACCAATCCCATCCGGATTTCTCAATATGATATCATAATGTAAAATAATAAACAAAAGCTGTAACTTTACAGAAATCCGGGGAAAATGATATGAAAATATAACACCAGAGTATTCAAAGCGACCTCTAGTATATATATATATATATACACATAAATATACAACAGTAGGCTAAACAAGAAACCTACTGGAAAAGAAATGTAGCTCGAATACTAAGCCTCCGACTGCGACGTGCAACACCAGAATCTGAACTGTAAATTGGGAACAGAAACCGAAAAGCCCAGGGGAAAGGCAAATAAAATCGTTAGAGTGAGTGGACGAAAATAATCATATGCCTTTCACCATTTATATAACATGAAAACAATGCGAGTTCTTAAAATAAATGGAGGTGTCAGGCGAATCTCTCAAGCCCGACGGTCAGGCAAATCTCTCAAACCCGACGGTGATAGACTAGGCGAATCTCTCAAGCCTAGTGGGCACATCAGGGGAATCTCTCAACCCTGGGACTGGACTACCGATGATCAGCCGAGTAGCCAATGCATCGATGCTAAGTAAATGACATCACCAATAAAATATAAAACAATACCTCCAAAAATAATAAATAATCTCAATACTGTACTAGAAATAAATTCTGAAATCAAGAACTCGCTACGACAGTGAAAATAAATATCCACTCATAGATAGGCACAACGCGCAAACGCGCTAATCCTGAGATCCGGCGGAAGATCCCTCGCCCAACGTACGATCTCGATCCCCTGAATAATCACAAAATATAACTGATCAAAATCACAATTCATTACTCTGTACCACACCTCGGAAACCAACAATTTACGGAAACATATAAATCGGATACAAAATAATCGTCGAAAATCCCCAAATACTCCACATAAACCCTCGACTTAAAATTCGATACTCAAATCAACTCAAAAACCTCAAGGCTACGATCGGAGCACGATTACGAGCAAAATGGTATAAAACTTGACAAAAATCCAAAAAGTCAACACCTCGCTTGAGCTCTGCCGTTGACCGCCACAGCCGCCGCCGGCGCACCGTCATCGGAGAGATTTCTGTGATGACCCGAACCAGAATCAGTTGTGTATTCGGCACGATTCATGAGATTCTGTTTAGTCGCAGCTTTACGATATTTGTGTGGTTCGTCGACTATATTCGAGACTATGTTTTCAGCCGAGAATTTGAGTTGAGTGTCTTCACGGAAGTTGTAGAGTACGTGATTTTGAGCTCGTTGAAGGTTCCGGAAGATTTTTTCGATAAACAAGGAATATAATACGATTATTTGAAGTTTCAGTTTTCGACGAGTTTATCCGATTGTTTCGTGTTTATCCGAATCATTTCGAATATTCATTTCGGACCGTCGATTGACCCGAGGCGCGAGTATAAATATCGGGAATAGTCGTAAAATCGTCGAAAATCACTGTTTGGCGTTGACCGTTGTTGACTTTCCAAAAATAGTAAGTTTGACCGTTGACCCGAGGGGAAAACTTTCCCGTTTCGGCTTCGCCGTCCGACGACCGTTTTCCGGCCACCTTAGACCTTGAGGAAGGTATGGTTAGCTTCCCCTTTCGATTCTAAGTCGATTGATGTTTGAGTTTGAGGGAATTGTTAAGGTTTTGTGGTGACCCGAATCGGGTCGGTTTGAGTTTGGTCGCCGGTATTGGTTTGCCGTTTTCCGGCGAGCTTTTGTGGTGGTGGTTAGGGGGGTTAGACTCCCATTGCCTTGGTGAGTCTCCCCATATGCTTAGTCTGGGTGGAGGAGGAGTTTTTGGTGAAGTCCGATTAGGTCACCGGAATCTGGGATCGCCGATCTGTTTCGAGTTAATTGACTGGGTTCCGGTTAGATTTGGCTTGAGTTGTAGTTGTGAAAATGATTCGGCTTGAGTAGAACTAGAGTTCTGGAGCTTCCTCGCCGGAGGAAGTCACGGTTGACGGCGTGCTGCCGCCGGTGGCGGCGGTCAACAGTGGTACTCCGGCGAGGAGTTGACTTTTTGGATTTCGACGTTTTTCATGTCGTTTTTCTCGTAATCGCGCCCTGATTATCGTTCAGAGGTTTTCGGATTGATTTGGGTAGTCGATTTTCAGTCGAGGGTTTCAAGTGGAGATTTCGGGAATTTCGTTAATCATTTTGTACTGCATTGTATATTTCCGGGAACGGTTGGTTTCCGTGGTTCAGTACAGAGTTGTGGACTATGATTTTGATCAGTTATGTTTTTTGAATATTCAGGAGATCGAGATCGAGATCGGGATCGTGATCGGGCTTCAGGCGAGGGATCTTCCGCCGGTCCTCGAGATTAGCGCGAGTGCGCGTTTTTCTCACCTGTGAGTGGACAATTTCTTTTCACGGAAATGATTGCGAGTCTTTTATATGATTTTCGAACTTGAGCATGCATACGAGTTTATGATTTATACGAGCATTTGTTAGACGATTATACTTATATCATTACACAATAAGTATATGCATTTATATGTCGTTTATTGCATATGCATCGAAATTTTTATGATTTGGTTTACACAGAGTACAGCCATTATATGTTGTTGTATCGATACACTCGCATCCCGGCTGATCCCCGAGGATGTGTACCGGGGGAGGCTGTGACTCCTGACCCGAGGCCTTTACTGGGGGGAGGCAGACCTCTGACCTGAGGCCTTTCTGGCTAGAATTGCGTGGAAGTCTGGGACTCCGTGATTCTGACTGTACTAGCACGGATGTGTCCATGAGTGACCCCGTGGGATTTTTACTTGCATGCTCAGTACGCTGGAGGAGTATGATTTTACCTCGTGTACTTTGTTATTTTTATTTACCTGGACTCGCATATGTTATTTTAAACATATATATCAACTGGTGGAAGACATTTATTTTCGTCCACTCACTCTAACGAGTTTATTGTCTTTCCCCTGGGCTTTTCGGTTTCCGTGCCCAGTTGCAGTTCAGGTTGGGTGTTTCACGTCGCGGTTGGAGGCTAGTGATCTAAGCTACCTGTGTTTTCCAGTAGGTTCTTGTTTCGCCTACTGATGTGTATATTGTATATATTTACACTAGAGGTCGCTCTGATACATTCTGATACATGTTTATACGGATTTTCACGGATATACTTGAAAGGACCCAACCCCGATTTAGCTCCCTAAATCGAGTCAAACCCCTTCGAAAACACGAACCAATAAAAACCAACAAAATTTCGGCAGAGTTTCGTTACTAACGTTGAATTACCATTACCTGCACGCGGAAAATACACTTCATCCTATGCCACAAAAAGCAAACCGTGGGCACCAATCCCATCCGGATTTCTCAATATATCAACAGTAAAGTAAAACAATAAATATAATAGTACTTTACTGAAATCCAGAGTAAAATCGTATAACATAAACAACAGATTTCTCAGAGCGACCTGTAATGTATAAACATATAAGTATACCACAGTAGGTAGAACAATAAACCTACTGGAAGAAATAAGGTAGCTCGAGCACTATGCCTCCGACCACGACGTGCGACACCAGAGTCCGAACTGCAAACTGGACACGGAAACCGAAAAACCCAGGGGAAAGGCAAATAAAACGTTAGAGTGAGTAGACGAAAATATTCATATGCCTTTCACCAATTATATAAACAATCAATATAAAACAGTGCGAGTTCGGAAAACACAACACATATATATATGGAGGTTGTCGGGTGACCTCTCAAACCCGACGTCAGGTGAATCGCTCAAATCTGACGGTGATAGGCCAGGGGACCTCTCAACCCCGGCGGCACTCAGGGGAATCTCTCAGCCCTGCTTCAGAGGAATCTCTCAACTCTGGGCCAGAGGAATCTCTCAACTCTGGTAGCATCGATGCAATAAATGCCATCACCAATAAACATATAATAACACCTCCGAAAATAACATATATATCTCAATCATCGTATAAAATAAATACGGAAATCATAAATCCACGAACTCGCAAATCAACAGTGAAAATAGAAACTTGTCCACTCACACGCTTGCGTAACGCAGTTCGCGTTAACTCGTGATCCAGCGGAAAGTCCCTCGCCAACGAACGATCACGAACACCTGAACATTCACAATGTCCAATTCTCACAAACATAATTCGACAATTCAAAACAAATCACGAGAAACCACCGTACTCGGAAACACATAATCCGATCATGAAAAACTGTCGGAAATCCGGAAATCATACCACAATACCTCGCTATACATTCGGATGCTCAAATCGGGAAACGAACCTCCCCACTGCGATCGGGGCGGGATTTCGAGTCAAATGACATGCGACTTGTCAAAAATCCAAAAAAGTCAAATCGTTGACCGTTGACCACCGCCCACGGCGGCGCTGCCACTGACCAGAGAAATTCACAGCGGAGTTACATCTATTCCACTCAAAATCATGCACTGAGCAACTTTCATAACTGCAACAAAGGCCAATTCCATCTCTAACTAGCTCAATTTCGTGATAAACCGAATTGGTACACAAATTTCAAATCCAAAATTCTCCTTCCACAAATCGAATTAAACCTTCATACTTACATGGTTAGAATCTTTGAGAGAAGAGCTTCAAAACCCAGTCCATGGTTTAGCTCGAATCGGCCGGAATCGGAAACCCCCATTAATCCCAAATTTCTCAAACTTTCCACCGGAATATCTCTCACCTCCGGCAACCTCGCCGTGAGAGGTGACCGGGAATAGGATCGGGAGGCCGAGGCGAAGAGAATGAGGTAGGAGCCAAGCCACGGGGTGGCCGAAATAGGCTCGCCGCCGGCGAAGCCGTGGCCACCGTGGCCACCTCCAAACCAGCCTGCGTTGACCGGTCAACGCCAGTCAACCCATTTAATTCCTATTTTTGACTTTCCCTTTTAGGCAACCCCTATTTATAGCCTGCTATTTTAGGAAACTTCCAAAATTAGATTTACGACAAACTTAAAACATCCGTAACTCTCGCGTCGTAACTCCGATTCTGATAATTCTCGCGGCCACAAACTCGTCTCGACATATTCTTCAATAATCACCCAAAGTCAAACACATCGGCCAATCGGATAAAAGGTCAACCATTCAACCCAAACACATATTAAATCGACAAAATAACCAACAATCGGAAATAATCATAACTTAATCTCCGTAACTCAGAAAAATGCTCCAGAAGTTCCCACGAGCTCGAAATTAAATTCTGAACAACTTCCGTGAAGAAGCCGAAACAAAATTCTCGACCGGTAATTAAGTCGTTAAGAACACCACCATTTAAATCTGAACTTCAAATATTCATAATTAATTCCTCGGTCGTCCAAATGACGATCCGGGACCGCCCACGAACTCGAAATCACACGTACAATGACTCTCGAGAAGACACCCAGCTCCAATTCTCGGCCCATGATTAAGTCGTTAACAAAAATAGCGATTCAATCATCAATCGGAAATCTGCGATAACGCAGTAACTCACGTATATAGCTGACCATACTGCTGATTCTGGTCCGGGTCGTCACAAATCCACCCCCCTTAGAAAAATTTCGACCTCGAAATTTTCGAGTCTGCCGACTAAAAGTAGGAGCACTGCCTCTGCATATTGCTCAACTCTCCAGTGATCACAACAACTGAACAACTCTGACAACTGACTCCACAATAGGAGATAGCTCCGTGCTGAAATCCTTGTACCCCCAAATCTCAAATCTGAACTTGGCTCACACAATCGCCAAGTGTTCCTGCATAAGGAACAGGTAGGGTACACGACACGTAACAAACCTGAAACGTAGTTCCACAACTCATACAAAAGCCAACGCTATAGGCGACGCCGAACTATACGGCACAACACAAACTCGCCTATGACCACATACGGATCAAAACAACATAGCAAATCACAACTCAATCTGCACGCATCAACATAACTCAAACATCAAACTCAAGCAATTATCAACCCATTTTCGCTAATCTGACAGTCTGTGGTAACACATTCCACAAAATCAGAACCAAACATCAACTCAAACTTAAACCAAACTCGCTCTAACACAATGTAGTACAACATCGTCCTCAAAACGACAACATGCAACATCAAAACCATAGTGGTCCACAAACTGGTACTGTAAGCAATCTCAAACAGCTGAAACTGCTGGTCCCGAATCCTTCGGAACTGCAATACCGAGGTCCACAACATGCCCTTCAAGGCCTGAATAGTTCTCAAAGATCGCCCGTCAATCTGAGGATAAGAACCGGTACAAACTTATAATCTGGTCCCCAATGCTCGCTGCAAAACCCGCCAACACTCTGTTGCAACTGATTACTTCGATCAGCGAACTGGAACACAGGTACACCACGTAGATGGACAACTTCCATCAAACACAGCCATGCTAGCTTGCCACTGAAATCATCTCCGAAAATACGAAGAAACGTACTAAGTTCATCAAACGATCCACAAAGGTCTAACAACTAGTACCACAACCAAAGTCTACACATACACACACAATCACAGCAACAATCGCCACGTCTAACCGGAAATCTCAAATGGTTGTAACTCTCTGGCAAGTCTCTGCCTCCTAGCCATCGCCAGTCGACAAATGTGGCATCTGCACACACAAAACTGCTACACTGCCCTTCATGTTGCGTCACGAGTAATAACTCGAAGTATCTGATACATCTCCGTACCACTAGTGCCAAACGCGCGCAAAACCACGAGCCTCAACATCATCATACTCGAACTCAGCTCCCGTAGCCACACTCGGCTAATACGGAAACGCGAGCCATACACACACATAAAACCCTAAAGCTCCTGATTTTCGTCTGAATGCATCAGCAACATCATCCCAAATGGATGATCAAAGTACAACCTCTAACCTTTCCCGAACAAGCTCCAAGGTGCAACCATAGTCAGTAATCGACTATATACATCAACACTGGCTCAAGCCTAAATCCGGCCGAAAATGCAAGTGGATGCAACTCAAGTGATCAGTGCTCGTCCTACACCGCGCTGCACGCCATGGCAGTAGCGTCTCGAACTCTCTGATGCTAACATAAAGACAGCTACACCCAAATCACACATAGGATACGTAGCTATACAAAGTTCCACTGCCTGAAATCATGAGCCACCGCTCTGCTACACAGCATCAAAAAGTAACCAAATCCAAATCCTTAATGCATCGACATAACCCACGAACTCGTCACAATCGTCAGGTAAGGTCAAAACCGAAGCAACGGTCAACCATCCTGCAGGAGTAAGTAACTCTCCTCGCGTGCATCGAACCACTCGAACTTGACGCCTTCGCGTGCATCGAACCACTCGAACTCAGAAAAATGCTCCGGAAGTTCCCATGAGCTCAAAATTAAATTCTGAACAACTTCTGTGAAGAAGCCGAAACAAAATTCTCGACCGGTAATTAAGTCGTTAAGAACACCACCATTTAAATCCGAACTTCAAATATTCATAATTAATTTCTCGGTCGTCCAAATGACGATCTGGGACCGCCCACGAACTCGAAATCACACGTACAATGACTCTCGAGAAGAGACCCAGCTCCAATTCTTGGCCCATGATCAAGTCGTTAACAAAAATAGTAATTCAATCATCAATCGAAAATCTGCGATAACGCAGTAACTCACGTATATAGCTGACCATACTGCTGATTCTGGTCCGGGTCGTCACAATACTATATATAGTACAGTATGTTTACTGTTTATTGTTCATATTATGATGTTGAGAAATCCGGATGGGATTGGTGCCCACGGTTTGGCTTTTGTGGCATAGGACGAAGTGTTATTTTCAGGGTGCAGGTTTATGCAATTCCGCGTTAGTAACGAAACTCTGCCGAAATTTTGAAAAGTTTTTGTTGGTTCTTATTTTTAGAAGGGGTTCGATTCCGATTTAGGTAACTGAATCGGGGTTGGGTCCTTTCAGCTTGGTATCAGAGCATTAGGTTGTCAGATTCTGTAGACTCTTGTAGTTGTGACGCTTAGGATATTTGAGTTTGTATAGCATGACTGGAGTGATGACCCGACTGGCCAGCGGTACTCATCAATAATTCGGGTGTTGTGTATTCTCAAATATCTGCGGTTTCATGATTACGTTCTTTCTGCTTGTACCTAATGCTTGTCTTGTATCAGTATGATGCCTCCTCGACGTGGTCCCCGTGTTGATTGGGACGAGGATCCTGATGAGGATCGCCGAACGCGCGACTTGCTGATGCGAGTGCTGCGTTTGGAAGAGGGTTTTGACCCTGTGGTCAAGGCTCGTACAGCTGGTGCTACTGTGTTTTCGGGTTCAGTTGATCCAGAGATATGCGAGGCATGGTTGGTTCAGATTGAACGTGTTTGTGAGCATCTGCAGTATACTCCCGAGAAGATGACAGTGGCAGCAGTTGGTTTACTTGAGGGTGATGCATACTTTTGGAGGGTTAGCACCGATAGAGTTCCAGCTGAAACTCCGTGGACATTGTTCCGTGATCTGTTTATGCGGAGGTACTTTAATCAGGCTACTCAACAGCGCAAGTATGAGGAGTTTACGAACTTGAGGCAGGGAAGTTTATCTGTACTTGAGTACCTGGATCGGTTTACCTGTTTGTCTAGTTTTACGTGGGATATGGTGGCTGTAGAGGAAGCCAAGTGTCGCAGGTTTGAGCTGGGATTGAATCTGAACATCAAGGCGACTCTGACTATGATGCCTCGGAACAACTTTGATGAGTTTGTTAGTGCAGCACGTCGAGGCGAGGATATTGAGCAGGAGAGACAACAGAGGTATCAGCCGAGACGATTTGAGGAGGGCGGACCGAGTCAGGGCCTTCAAAGAGGCAGAGTTCTGATACTTCCGGTTCAGCTTCATCCTCAGGCGGTGGATCATATCGACCACCAGCTGGTGTACCTAGACAGAGACCGAGATGGAGGAGAGATCGACCGCAGCGACCACAGGCTAGTGGGAGTTCCAGCAGTTCTAGCTATCCGCGGCGGACTGGGGGCATGTTTGCTGTACCGCGGGAGTACCCATTGTGCAGTTTCTGCAACAGGCATCACCTTGGACCGTGTCAGCGAAGCCCTGTCACTTGTTTTCGTTGTGGCAAGGTGGGTCACTATGCGAGGGAGTGTCCTCAGTTGTATGGTGGTAATGGACAGGTGGCCCAAAGTTCCAGAGCTGAGCGAGGTGCCACTTCGGGAGCTCGACCAGCACAGTTTACAGGCCAGGGCAGACAGCAGGGACAGCCCCAACGAGGACGACCAGCCGGACAGGCGAGGGTTCATGCTATGACTCTACGTGAGGGCAGAGCATCACCGGAGGTCGTTATTGGTACGTTACATGTCTTTGGTATTCCTGTACTTGCATTGTTAGATCCGAGTGCCACACATTCATTCATATCATTTAGGCTGTCATCATTAGCTACGGTATCTGCATCTCCACTTCCGGGGTTGTGGAGAGTGTTGTATCTGTCAGGTGAGGTTGTGAGCATCGGTTGGGTGTACAGAGATTGTGAGGTGTTTATTGATGGTCATGGATTAGCCGCAGATCTGTTACTGCTTGATATTGTGGATTTTGATCTAATCTTGGGTATGGACTTCTTGGAGTCGCACTGGGCCATGTTTGACTGCCACAGGAAGGAGGTCGCGTTTCGACGACCAGAGTTACCCGAGATACTGTTCCGTGGCGAGAAGAACACTTCACTACCGTGTTTGATTTCCGCGATGAGGGCGGATCGGTTGATGAAGAAGGGTTGTGTTGCTTACTTAGCCCATGTTGTGGACACTACAGCTGCAGTGCCGGATCTCGGTAGTATTGAGGTTGTGTCTGAGTTTCCGGATGTGTTTCCAGCAGAGTTACCCGGTATACCCCCTGTGCGGGAGATTGATTTCACTATTGAGTTATTGCCGGGTACATGAACGATTTCCCAGACACCGTATCGTATGGCGCCTGCGGAGTTGAAGGAGTTGCAGATTCAGCTCCAGCAGTTGTTAGAGAAGGGATTCATTCGACCGAGTGTTTCTCTGTGGGGTGCCCCAGTGTTGTTTGTGCGGAAGAAGGATGGGTCCATGCGTTTGTGCATCGACTATCGGAAGCTGAATCAGGTTACAGTGAGGAACAAGTATCCGTTGCCGCGGATTGATGACTTGTTTGATCAGCTGAAGGGTGCATCAGTCTTTTTAAAGATTGACCTTCGATCCGGATATCACCAGTTACGGATTCGAGACTCAGATGTAGCCAGGACGGCATTCAGGACGCGGTATGGGCACTATAAGTTTCTGGTTATGCTATTTGGGTTGACCAATGCCCACGCAGCTTTCATGGACTTGATGAATCGAGTGTTCAGACGGTTCCTGGACAAGTTCGTGATTGTATTCATTGACGATATTTTGATCTATTCCAGAAGTGTGGGCCAGCACAAGAAGCATTTGCGAGCAGTGTTGCAGACTTTGCGGGACCATCAGTTGTTCGCGAAGTTTAGCAAGTGCGAGTTCTGGTTGGATAGTGTGAAGTTTCTAGGCCACGTGATTTCGGCCGAGGGAGTCAGTGTTGATCCTGACAAGATTGAGGCCGTGCTGAATTGGAGTAGACCCACTACTGTACCAGAGATTCGGAGTTTCTTGGGTTTAACAGGCTATTATCGACGGTTTATACAGGATTTCTCCCGGATTGCTACACCACTGACCAGATTGACGAAGAAGGGCGTCAAGTTTGAGTGGTCTGATGCGTGCGAGGAGAGTTATTTGCTCCTAAAGGAGAGATTGACTACCGCACCAGTTTTGACATTGCCAGACGACAGTGGTGAGTTTGTTGTGTACAGTGATGCGTCGAAGTTGGGGCTTGGCTGTGTGTTGATGCAGCATGGTAGAGTTGTAGCCTACGGTTCCAGGCAGCTGAAACCGCATGAGGTCAACTATCCGACGCATGATTTGGAGTTAGCTGCTATCGTGTTAGCGTTGAAGAGTTGGAGGCATTATTTGTATGGTGCTCAGTGTAAGATTTACACTGATCACAAGAGTCTCACCTACTTGCGGACACAGCCGGATCTGAACTTGAGGCAGCGCCGGTGGATGGAGTTGATAAACGATTACGATTGCACTTTCGAGTATCATCCGGGGAAAGCCAATGTTGTAGCAGATGAATTTAGCCGGAAATCTGGAGCCTCGTTGTTTCACGTGTGTGTGGCCAGAGTGTCGATGTTAGCCGAGCTTCGAGCTACAGGTGCCGTGTTCGGATATGATGATGAGGGAGCTTTGTTGGCCAGTTTTCAAGTTCGACCCGTATTGGTTGATCAGGTACGGGAGGCTCAGGATTCAGATTCTTACTTGCTGGGAAAGAAGACTATGATACGGAATGGTGTGCCTACAGAATTCCGAATGAGCGACGACGGTACGTTGTTGTTTAGAGGCAGGCTATGTGTGCCCAGAGAAGAGAGCTTGAAGAAGGAGATTCTGGATGAGGCCCACAGTTCAGCGTATGTGATGCATCCCGGAGGTACGAAGATGTTTCATACACTTCGAGCGTACTATTGGTGGCGCAACATGAAGCGGGAGATTGCCGCGTACGTGAGTAGATGTTTGATCTGTCAGCAGGTGAAGGCGGAGAGGCAGAAACATGCAGGGAAACTACATCCACTTGAGATTCCGGTTTGGAAGTGGGAGCACATTATGATGGATTTCGTCTATCAGTTGCCGCGTACTTCGGCGGGCAACACTGGTATTTGGGTTATCGTTGACCGACTGACGAAATCCGCACACTTTCTTGCACTTCCAGGGAAGATATCAGTTGGCAGATTGGCCAAGTTGTACTTATCAGAGATTGTTCGCTTGCATGGTGTGCCTGTGTCCATTGTTTCTGACCAAGATAGTCAGTTCACTTCTGAGTTTTGGCAGGCGTTGCAGCGAGCATTGGGCACGAGGTTGCGATTTAGTACAGCTTTTCATCCTCAGACTGACAGGCAGTCCGAGCGGACCATTCAGACTCTTGAGGATATGCTGAGATCATGTGTGTTGCAGTTTCGCGGAAACTGGGATCAGCAGTTACATTTGATTGAGTTCGCCTACAACAACAGCTACCAGGCCAGTATTGAGATGACACCGTACGAGGCTCTGTACGGGAAGCAGTGTTGCACTCCATTGTGTTGGAGTGAGGTGGGCGAGCGTTGGCTCATTGGTCCTGATCTGGTGAAGAGCACTATGGAGGACATACAGGTTATCCAGGATCGATTGAAGGTCGCCCAGGATCGGCAGAAGAGTTACGCGGATGTGAGGAGGAAGAGCTTAGAGTTTGAGGTTGGTGATTGGGTCTTCCTGAAACTATCTCCGTGCAGGGGAGTTGTGCGTTTCGGGAAGCGTGGCAAGCTTCGACCACGGTACATTAGTCTGTATGAGATTACGGAGAGGGTTGGAGTTGTTGCATACAGACTTGAGTTACCAGCTGAGATGGCTCGTGTGCATGATGTCTTCCATGTTTCGATGTTGCGGAAGTACATCTCAGATCCTTCACATGTATTAGCTCCACAGCAAATGCCGATCAGAGAGGATTTATCGTATGTAGAGGAGCCAGTGCAGATTCTCGATCGTCGTGAGCAGGAGTTGAGACATCGTGTGATCCCGCTAGTGAAGGTCTTGTGGCAGAACCACTCAGTTGAGGAGGCCACCTGGGAGACTGAGCATCGTATGCGGGAACAGTATCCTCATCTGTTCACTTGACAGGTACGTAAATTTTGGGGTCGAAATTTTTTTAAAGGGGGTAGATTTGTGACGACCCAAACCAGAATCAGTTGTGTATTCGGCATGATTCACGAGATTCTGTTTAGTCGCAGCTTTACGATATTTGTGTGGTTCGTCGACTCTATTCGCGACTATGTTTTCGGCCGAGAATTTGAGTTGAGTGTCTTCACGGAAGTTGTAGAGTACATGATTTGGAGCTCGTGGGCAGTTCCGGAAGATTTTTCCGATAACCGAGGAATATAATACGATTATTTGAAGTTTCAGTTTTCAACGAGTTTATCCGATTGTTTCGTGTTTATCCGAATCATTTCGAATATTCATTTCGGACTGTCGATTGACCCGAGGCGCGAGTATAAATATTGGGAATAGTCGTAAAATCGTCGAAAATCACTGTTTGGCGTTGACCGTTGTTGACTTTCCAAAAATAGTAAGTTTGACCGTTGGCCCGAGGGGAAAACTTTCCCGTTTCGGCTTCGCCGTCCAACGACCGTTTTCTGGCCACCTCAGACCTTGAGGAAGGCATGGTTAGCTTCCCCTTTCGATTCTGAGTCGATTGATGTTTGAGTTTGAGGGAATTGTTAAGGTTTTGTGGTGACCCGAATCGGGTCGGTTTGAGTTTGGTCGCCGGTATTGGTTTGCCATTTTCCGGCGAGCTTTTGTGGTGGTGGTTAGGGGGGTTAGACTCCCCTTGCCTTGGTGAGTCTCCCCATATGCTTAGTCTGGGTGGAGGAGGAGTTTTTTGGTGAAGTCCGATTAGGTCACCGGAATCTGGGATCGCCGATCTGTTTCGAGTTAATTGACTGGGTTCCGGTTGGATTTGGCTTGAGTTGTAGTTGTGAAAATGA
Source organism: Geum urbanum (assembly GCA_946800695.1). Lineage (NCBI taxonomy): Eukaryota > Viridiplantae > Streptophyta > Magnoliopsida > Rosales > Rosaceae > Geum > Geum urbanum. The sequence goes on from OX327002.1 coordinate 21,754,141, forward strand.
TTCGGCTTGAGGAGAACTAGAGTTCTGGAGCTTCCTCGCCGGAGGAAGTCACGGTTGACGGCGCGCCGCCGCCGGGGGCGGCGGTCAACAGTGGTGCTCCGGCGAGGAGTTGAGTTTTTGGATTTCGACGTTTTTAATTTCTTTTTTCTCGTAATCGCGCCCTGATTATCATCCAGAGGTTTTCGGATTGATTTGGGTAGTCGATTTTCAGTCGAGGGTTTCGAGTGGAGATTTCAGGAATTTCGTTAATCATTTTGTACTGCATTGTATATTTCCGGGAACGGTTGGTTTCCGTGGTTCAGTACAGAGTTGTGGACTATGATTTTGATCAGTTATGTTTTGTGAATATTCAGGAGATCGAGATCGAGATCGGGATCGTGATCGGGCTTCAGGCGAGGGATCTTCCGCCGGTCCTTGAGATTAGCGCGAGTGCGCGTTTTGCTCACCTGTGAGTGGACAATTTCTTTTCACGGAAATGATTGCGAGTCTTTTATATAATTTTCGAACTTGAGCATGCATACGAGTTTATGATTTATACGAGCATTTGTTTGACGATTATACTTATATCATTACACAATACGTATATGCATTTATATGTCGTTTATTGTATATGCATCGAAATGTTTATGATTTGGTTTACACAGAGTACAGTCGTTATATGTTGTTGTATCGATACACTCGCATCCCGGCTGATCCCGGAGGATGTGTACCGGGGGAGGCTGTGACTCCTGACCCGAGGCCTTTACCGGGGGAAGGCAGACCTCTGACCTGAGGCCTTTCTGGCTAGAATTGCATGGAAGTCTGGGACTCCGTGATTCTGACTGTACTAGCACGGATGTGTGCATGAGTGACCCCGTGGGATTTTTACTTGCATGCTCACTACGCTGGAGGAGTATGATTTTACCTCGTGTACTTTGTTATTTTTATTTACCTGGACTCGCATATGTTATTTTAAACATATATATCAACTGGTGGAAGACATTTATTTTCGTCCACTCACTCTAACGAGTTTATTGTCTTTCCCCTGGGCTTTTCGGTTTCCGTACCCAGTTGCAGTTCAGGTTGGGTGTTTCACGTCGCGGTTGGAGGCTAGTGATCTGAGCTACCTGTGTTTTCCAGTAGGTTCTTGTTTCACCTACTGATGTGTATATTGTATATATTTACACTAGAGGTCGCTCTGATACATTCTGATACGTGTTTATACGGATTTTCACGGATATACTATATATAGTACAGTATGTTTACTGTTTATTGTTCATATTATGATGTTGAGAAATCCGGATGGGATTGGAGCCCACGGTTTGGCTTTTGTGGCATAGGACGAAGTGTTATTTTCAGGGTGCAGGTTTATGCAATTCCGCGTTAGTAACGAAACTCTGCCGAAATTTTGAAAAGTTTTTGTTGGTTCGTATTTTCAGAAGGGGTTCGATTCCGATTTAGGTAACTGAATCAGGGTTGGGTCCTTTCATTTCCCGGCGAGGAAAACCCAGATTTCTTCTCCTCCTCGAGCCCAACACATCTCTCCACTACCACAACCTCCAATTCCGTCGCAAATCACCGAAAATAGGCCCGAAACCAACGCCAGAACTCCTCCTATGGTCACCAACCAAAACCACATCAAACCCCATCCAAAATCAAGCCTAATTACCCAGAAAGCATCGTGAAGTGCAGGGGAACCTTTCCCCCCACAACCCCAACACCGAATCTCGCAGGAATCCGCCACCCGATTCCGGCGAAATCCCCCAATTTCAAGTTCTTCGTTCTTCCTCAATTCGTAATCAATTCTCCTCAAATCAAGTTCTAAACAATTACAAATCACAAGGGGAAGCTATACCTACTAAAATCGAGGCCGGAAGTGGCCGGAAACGGCAAGTCCGACAGCGAGTTTCAAACCGGGTCACCTTGACCCACACGGTCAACGGGTCAACACGGGTCCAATTTGGTCAACGCGGGTCAAACGGCCCAAAATGCAATTTTTCGATAATTTTACGGCTATTCGTCTATTTATACGTCGCGACTCAACTCTATCCACAATTCGGATAACTCAAACTCGAACGGATAAACACGACTAACTCGGCGATAATTTCAAATATTTTTTTTATATTCCTCGGTTATCCGAAAAATCCTCAGAAAGTTCCCACGAACTCGAAATCAAATTCTCTACATTTTCCACGAACAAACCCAAATCAAATTTGTGCCCGAAAATTAAGTCATGAATGAAGTTGCATATCCGATTAATTACGCTAAACCACAATTAGTCATGAAACTCACAGATTAAGCCAATTACTATACCCAGTCCGATCCGGGTAGTCACAAATCTACCCCCCTTAGAAAAATTTCGACCTCGAAATTTACGTACCTGCTAGGTGAATAGATGAGGATACTGCTCCCGCATATGCTGCTCAGTCTCCCAGGTGGCTTCCTCAACTGAATGATTCAGCCTTAAGACATTCACAAGCGGTATGACTCTGTGCCTCAACTCCTGCTTACGCCGATCGAGAATCTGTACTGGCTCTTCCACATATGTCAAATCTTCCCGGATAGGAAGCTGATGTGGTGCTAACACTTGTGATGGATATGAAATGTATTTCCGCAACATCGAGACATGAAAAACATCGTGTACTCGAGCCATCTCAGAAGGCAACTCTAATCTGTAAGCCACGGCACTAACCCTCTCTGTGATCTCGTACGGACCAATGTACTTTGGTCGAAGCTTTCCACGCAACATGAAAACATGGAAAACATCGTGCACCAACCTGATGTGGTGCCAAAATATGTGATGGATCAGGAATGTATTTCCGTAACATGAAAACATGGAAAACATCGTGCACCCTCGCCATCTCCGGAGGCAACTCTAGCCAGTAAGCCAAGGCACCAACTGAAAGGACCCAACCCCGATTTAGTTTCCTAAACCGGAATCAAACCCCTTCAGAAAACACGAACTTGCAAAAACCATAGCAATTTCGGTAGAGTTTCACTATAACGTGGAATTACCATTAACCTGCACATGAAAACACACTTCATCCTATGCCATAAAAGCCAAACCGTGGGCACCAATCCCGTCTGGATTTCTCAATATCATAACATAATATAAAGTAATAAACAAAAGCTGTAACTTTACAGAAATCCGGGAAAAATCATATAAAATATTACATTATAGTATTCAGAGCGACCTCTAGTATATATATACATAAATACACAACAGTAGGCTAAACAAGAAACCTACTGGAAAAGAAAGGTAGCTCGAACACTAAGCCTCCGACTACGACGTGCAACACCAGAATCTGAACTGCAAACTGGGCATTGAAAACAAAGAGCCCAGGGAAAGACATATAAACCGTTAGAGTGAGTAGATGAAAATAAATGTCTTTCGCCGAACAATATATGTTAAAAAAATATATGCGAATTTAATTGAGTGAATATGATATAGTACACGAGGGAGACTCTAACTCCTCACGCGTACAGAGCATGCATCGAAAAATCTCGCGGGGTCACTCATGGACACATTGGCGCTAGTACAGTACGAATCATTGGCTCCCAGACCCACACGTGATTCTAGCCAGAAAGGCCTCGGGTCAGAGGTCTGCCCCCCCCCTGCCCGAGATCCGGCGGAAGATCCCTCGCCCAATGTGCAATCTCGATCCCCTGAATAATCACAAAATATAACTGATCAAAATCACAATTCATTACTCTATACCACACCTCGGAAACCAACCATTTCCGGAAACATATAACTCGAATACAAAATAATCAACGAAAACCCCCAAATTCTCCACATAAACCCTCGACTTAAAATCCGATAACCAAATCAACTCTAAAACCTCAAGGTGATGATAGGGGTGTGATTACGAGCAAAACGGCATAAAACTTATCAAAATCCAAAAAGTCAACCCTTCGCCGGAGCTCCGTCGTTGACCGTCGTCGCCGCACGACATCAACCGTGGTGGATTCCGGCCAAACTTTCCATATCATAACTATTCCTCAAGCTCAACACATTTCTCTTCTACACCGAGACCCAATTCCAAACCCACCGGCCGGAAATCGCCTCGAAACTCACGGAATCCATGCCATAGATTCCGGTGAGTTTTCCGGCGAGCTTCAAACCTCAACCAATTCACAATTCCTTCACCCAAAAGCTTCACAAGGATGAGGGGAACCTTTCCCCCCACCACCCCGACCCCAAAAGTCGTCGGAGTGTCGCCCCCGACGACGGCAAAATTCATGGATTTCACCGAGCTCGTTCTCCACCAATACCTCACCAAATCTCACAAATTCAAGTCCTAAACGATAGGAAATCAAGAGGAGAAGCTAACCATACCCAAATTGGAGCTGGAGGTGGCCGGAAACGAGAAGTCCCACGGCGAGTCAACGGTGGTCCGTTTTGAACTTGGTCAACGCGGGTCAACGGTCCCTTTTCTGGTCAACGACAGTCAAACTTCCCAAACAGCGATTTTCGACAATTTTTTGACTATTCAGATATTTATACTCGCGGCTCGATACGGTCGACGGTCCAAATCGAATCACATCCACATTTCAGATAACTCAAACTCAAACGGATAAACACAACAAAATTATGCAATTTCAAATATTCATAACATATTCCTCGGTTGTCGAAACAATTATCCGAAATAGCCCATGAACTTGAAATCACCTATACTACGATTCTCGTGAAGAGACTCAACTCAAATTCTTGCCCGATAATTTTTTCGTGAGTAAGGTCGCTAAAACTGCTCAATTACGACAAACAGTGATAGCTCGTAAACTCGCAGATTAAGCTGATTAACGTGCTAATTCTGATTCGGGTCGTCACAAATCTATCCCCCTTAAAAAAATTTCGACCTCGAAATTTACGTACTGCTCCCGCATACGCTGCTCGATCTCCCAGGTGGCCTCCTCAACTGAATGATTATGCCATAAGACCTTCACAAGCGGTATGACTCTGTGCCTCAACTCCTGCTCACGCCGATCGAGAATCTATACCGGCTCCTCCACATATGTCGAATCTTCCCGGATAGGAAGCTGATGTGGTGCTAACACTTGTGATGGATATGAAATGTATTTCCGCAACATCGAGACATGAAAAACATCGTGTACTCGAGCCATCTCAGAAGGCAACTCTAATCTGTAAGCCACGGCACCAACCCTCTCTGTGATCTCGTACGGACTAATGTACTGTGGTCGAAGCTTTCCACGCTTCCCGAAATGCACAACTCCCCTCCATGGAGATAGTTTCAGGAAGACCCATTCGCTCACCTCGAACTCGAGACTCTTTCTTCTCACGTCCGCATAACTTTTTTGGCGATCCTGGGCAATCTTCAGTCTATCCCGGATAATCTGAATATCCTCCATGGTGCTCTTCACCAGATCATGGCCAATAAGCTATCGCTCGCCCACCTCACTCCAACACAATGGAGTGCGGCACTGTCTCCCGTATAGGGCCTCATACAGTGCAATGTCAATACTGGCCTGATAACTATTGTTGTAAGCAAACTCAATCAAATGCAGTTGCTGATCCCAATTTCCTCTGAACTGCAAAACACAAGACCGCAACATATCCTCGAGAGTCTGAATAGTCCTCTCAGACTGCCCATTAGTCTGAGGATGGAAAGCTGTACTGAAATGTAATTTAGTACCCAAGGCTCGCTGCAATGCCTGCCAAAACTCTGAAGTAAACTGACTGTCTCGGTCAGAAACAATGGATACAGGCACACCATGCAGACGAACGATCTCCGCCAAATACATCTTTGCCAATCTGCCCACTGAAATCTTCCCCGGAAGTGCAAGAAAATGAGCTGATTTCATCAAACGGTCTACGATAACCCAAATACTAGTATTACCAGCCAAAATACGTGGTAACTGATACACAAAATCCATGGTAATGTGCTCCCACTTCCAAACCGGAATTTTCAAGGGCTGTAGCTTTCCCGCAGGCTTCTGCCTCTCTGCTTTAACCTGCTAACAAATAAGACATCTGCTCACATATGCGGTAATCTCCCTCTTCATATTTCGCCACCAGTAATAAGCTCGGAGTGTACGAAACATCTTCGTACCGCCGGGATGCATCACATAAGCAGAACAATGAGCTTCGTCTAAAATCTCCTTCTTCAAACCCTTGTCCATAGGTACACATAATCTGCCTCTGAATAGTAATATACCATCATCACTCAACCGAAACTCTATTGGTACACCATTCCGAATCATGGTATTCTTGTCTAACAGATAGGAATCCACATCCTGAGCTTCCCGAACTTGATCAACCAACACTGGTCGAACCTGGAAGCTAGCTAACAAGGCTCCATCATCGTCCCACTCAAACTCAGCTCCTGTGGCCCGTAACTCTACTAACATGGAATCTCTGGCCACACACACATGAAACAATGAAGCTCCGGATTTCCGACTGAGTGCATCAGCAACGACATTAGCCTTCCCTGGATTGTACTCAAAGGTGCAATCATAATCATTGATCAACTCCATCCATCTACGATGTCTCATGTTCAAGTCTGGCTGCGTGCGCAAATAAGTGAGACTCTTGTGATCTGTGTATATCTTGCTTTGAGCTCCGTACAAATAGTGTCTCCAACTCTTCAAGGCTAATACAATAGCAGCCAACTCCAAATCATGGGTAGGATAGTTGACTTCATGTGGTTTCAGCTGCCTGGAACCGTAAGCCACCATTCTGCCATGCTGCATCAAAACACAACCAAGTCCCAATTTCGATGCATCTCTGTAAACCACAAACTCTCCACTATCGTCAGGTAAAGTCAGAACCGGCGCAGTGGTCAACTTTTCCTTCAAGAGCAAGTAACTCTCCTTACATGCATCGGACCACTCGAACTTGAAGGCTTTCTTCGTCAATCTGGTAAGTGGAGTGGCAATCCGTGAAAAATACTGCACAAAGCGCCGATAGTAACCTGCCAAACCCAAGAAACTCCTGATTTCTGGTACGGTGGTAGGTCTACTCCAATTCAACACGGCTTCAATCTTGTCAGGATCCACGCTGACTCCTTCAGCTGATATCACGTGACCCAAAAACTTCACGCTATCCAACCAAAACTCACACTTGCTGAACTTCGCAAACAGCTGATTGTCCCACAAAGTCCGCAAAACAGCTCGCAAATGCTTTTTGTGCTGGCCCACACTCCTGGAGTAAATCAGGATGTCGTCGATGAACACGATCACAAACTTGTCTAGAAACCAACTGAACACTCGGTTCATCAAGTCCATGAAAGCTGCGGGGGCATTGGTCAACCCAAACGGCATTACCAAGAACTCATAATGCCCGTATCGTGATCTGAAAGTTGTCCTGGCCACATCTGACTCTCTGATCCTCAACTGATGATATCCGGACCTGAGATCAATCTTCGAAAATATCGAAGCTCCCTTGAGCTGATCAAACAAGTCGTCAATCTGCGGCAACGGATACTTGTTCTTCACAGTGACTTGATTCAGCTTCTGGTAATCAATACATAGCCGCATGGAACTATCCTTCTTCCGCACAAACAGTACAGGAGCACCCCACAGTGATACACTGGGTCGTATGAAACCTTTCTCCAGCAACTCTTGAAGTTGAATCTGTAGCTCTTTCAAATCCGTTGGCGCCATACGATAAGGTGCATGTGATATAGGTCCAGTGCCTGGTAAAAGCTCAATGGTGAAATCGATTTCTCGAACTAGAGGATTACCTGGTAACTCCTCCGGAAACACATTCGGAAACTCAGAAACCACCTCAATATGACTAATGTCTGGTACAGCAACCTGTGTATCCACAACATGAGCTAAATATGGAACACAACCCTTCTTCATCATCCGCTCGGCCTTCATCGCTGAAATCACACAAGGCAATAAAATATTCTTCTCACCGCGAAACAGTATCTCTGGGAACCCTGGACGGCGAAACAAAACCTCCTTCTTGTGAGAATTGAACATAGCCCAATGTTTCTCCAAGAAGTCCATACCCAAAATCACATCAAAGTCGACAATATCCAGCAATAAAAAATCTGCGGCTAACCCATAATCTCCAACAATGATCTCACAGTCCTTATACACCCAACCAATACTCACAACCTCTCAGGATGGATACAACACTCTCCATAACCCCGGAAGTGGAGATGCAGGCATAGTAGCTAAAGATGAAAATCTATATGATATGAATGAATGCGTAGCACCTGGATCTAGCAAAGTAAGTACTGGATAGCCAAAAACATGCAACGTACCAATAACAACCTCCGGTGAAGCTCTGCCCTCACGCAATGACATGGCATGAACCCTGGCCTATCCGGCTGGTCGTCCACACTGAGGGTGACTCTGATTTCCGCCCTGACCAGAACACTGTATTGGTCGAGGCCCAGAAGTGGTACCTCGCTCTCCTCCGAAACTCTGAGCTGCCTGACCACCAACACCCACCTGCTGGAGACACTCCCTCGCATAGTGACCCTCCTGGCCACAACGATAGCAACTGGTAGTGAAAGGACCCAACCCCGATTCAGTTACCTAAATCGGAATCGAACCCCTTCTGAAAATACGAACCAACAAAAAAATTTTCAAAATTTCGGCAGAGTTTCGTTACTAACGTAGAATTGCATAAACTTGCACCCTGAAAATAACACTTCGTCCTATGCCACAAAAGCCAAACCGTGGGCACCAATCCCATCCGGATTTCTCAACATCATAATATAAGAAATAACAGTAAACAAACTGTACTATGTATATATATATCCGAGAAAATCCGTATAAACATGTATCAAAATGTATCAGAGCGACCTCTAGTGAAAATATAAACAATATACACATCAGTAGGCGAAACAAGAACCTACTGGAAAACATAGGTAGCTCAGATCACTAGCCTCCAAACCGCGACGTGAAACACCAAACCTGAACTGCAACTGGGCACGGAAACCGAAAAGCCCAGGGAAAGACATAAAACACGTTAGAGTGAGTGGACGAAAATAAATGTCTTTCACCAAGTAATATATGTTATAAAAACATATGCGAGTCGAATGAATAAATATAATAAAATACTCGAGGTAAACTCATACTCCTCCAGCATACAGAGCATGCGAGTAAAAATCCCACGGGGCCACTCATGGACACGTCCGTGCTAGTACAGTCTGAATCACGGGATCCCAGACCCACACGTGATTCGAGCCAGAAAGGCCTCAGGTCAGGGTATCTGTTTCCACCCGGAACTACATCGGCACAAGAAACAGACATCTGTACCCACCCGAAACTACATCGGCACAAGGTACAGAAACCAGTACCCACCCGGAACTACATCGGCACAAGGTACGGTACCCCTCCTGGTAAGCACCCTCGGGGATCAGCCGGGATGCGAGTGTATCGATACAACAACATGAACTACGAATGTACTCTGTGAAAACCAAATCATAAACAGTACGATGCAAATGCATGAAACAACATATAAGTGTATGTATACTCGTATACGTATATCCATATAAGTATAATCGTATAATCGTAAAACACATGCTCATATAATCCGAAATCTCATACGCATGCTCAAGTTCGTAAATCATATAAAAGACTCGCAAGAATTCCGTGAAAAGAAATTGTCCACTCACAGGTGAGCAAAACGCGCACTCGCGCTAATCTCGTGGTCCGGCGGAAGATCCCTCGCCTGAAGCACGGTCACGATCTCGATCTCGATCTCCTGAATATTCACAAAAACATAACTGATCAAAATCATAGTCCACAACCCTGTACCGAATCACGGAAACCAACCGTTCCAGGAAATAAACAATGCAATGCAAAACGATTAACGGAATTCCCGAAATCTCCACCCGAAACCCTCGACTGAAAATCGGCTAACCAAATCAATCCGAAAACCTCTGGACGATAATCAGGGCGCGATTACGAGAAAAACGACATTAAAAAGTCGAAATCCAAAAAGTCAACTTTTGGCCGGAGCACCACCGTTGACCGCCGCCGCCGCCGCCGCGCTGTCAACCGTGATATTTTCCGGCCAGGAAGCTCCAGAAATGAAGCTCTCCTCAAGCCCAACTACTTTGTCAACTACCACAAGCATCAATTCAACCTCCAACATCCCCAATTTCACCAAACCCAATTCGGAATTTCCAACCAGAACCCTAATCGGGTTCAACCATAACCACCACCTCGTCCCTAACCAATAACCCAGAAAGTATCACCAAGGTGTGGGGAGCAAAACCCCCAACAGCTCCACCTCCAAGTCTCGCCGGAACCACCGTCACCATCACCGTCGAACTTCCACAACTCGGCCAGATTCGGGTTAGTACAAAACCTCACCAATTCTCACAAACTCAAACACCAGTCAACTCGAAATTACACATGGAAGCGAACCATACCTTCCATAGGGTCGGAGATGGCCGGAAAATGGGTCGCCGGACGGCAAGCCGAAACGGGAAACCTTTCCTCTTTTGGTCAACGGGTCAAACTGCCATTTTTGGAAAGTCAACGATAGTCAACGCCAAATAGTGATTTTCGACGATTTTACGAATATTCCCGATATTTATACTCGCGCCTCGGGTCAATCGACGGTCCGAAATGAATATTCGAAATGATTCTGATAAGCTCAAAACAATCGGATAAACTCGTCAGAAATCGAAACTTCGAATAATCATAAAATATTCCTCGGTTATCGGAAAAATCTTCTGGAAACGCCTTCGAGCTCGAAATCACGTACTCTACAACTTCCGTGAAGGCACTCAACTCAAATTCTCGACCGAAAACATAGTCATGAATAGAATCGGCAAACCACATATATAACGAAAAACTGCGACTAAACTCAATCTCGTAAATCGTGCCGAATACACAACTGATTCTGGTTCGGGTCTTCACAGGTAGTGCCTCATTGACAAGGACCATAAGGATGCCTGTTGCAGAAGTTGCACAATGGATACTCCCGCGGTATAGCAAAAGTGCCACCGGTACGTCGAGGATAGCTGGATCCGCTTTAACCCCCACTAGACTGTGGTCTCTGTGGCCGAAACCTCCTCCATCTCTGCCTCTGTCAAACTGAACTACCCGGTGGTCTATATGGTCCACTGTCAGATGATGATGCTGATCCGGAAGTGCCTGAACTCAGCCTCTTGGAAGGTCCCTGACTCGGTCCACCCTCCTTAAATCGTCGAGACTGGAATCTCATATGTCTTTCCTTCTCGTTATCCTCGCCTCGAAGTGCAGCACTTACGAACTCATCAAAGTTGTTCCGAGGCATCGTAGTCAGTGTCCCCTTGATGTTCAGGTTCAAGCCCAACTCAAATCTTCGGCACTTGGCTTCCTCTGTAGCCACCATGTCACGAGCAAATTGAGATAAACGAGTAAATCTATCCCGGTACTCAAGTACAGACATGCTACACTGTCTCAAATTAGTGAACTTCTCATACTTCCGCTGCTGTGTAGCTTGGTGAAGTACCTCTGCATAAACAAATCCCTGAACAATGTCCACAGAGTATCAACCGGAACTCTATCGGTGCTAACCCACCAGAAGTATGCATCAGACTCAAGTAAACCAACTGCTGCCACTGTCATCTGCTCAGGAGTGAAACGCAGACGCTCACAAACTCGTTCCACTTGAACTAACCATGCCTCACAAATCTCTGGATCAGCTGAACCCGAGAAAATAGTCGCTCTAGCAATTCGAGCTTTGACCACAGGGTCAAAACGCTCCTCCAAATGCAATACTCGCATAAGCAAGTCATGCGTCTGGCGATCCTCATCAGGATCCACATCCCTATTGACACGGGGACCACATCTAGAAGGCATCCTAATAATAAGAGAAAAGCATTAGTCACAAGCACAAGGAACGTAATCATGAAACTTCAGACATTTGAGAACACACAACACCGGAAGCATTGATGAGTAACCGCTGGCCAGTCGGGTCATCGCTCCAGACATGCTGTACATACTCAAATACCCTTAGTATCACAACTACAGAAGTCTACATAACCTGAAACCTAATGCTCTGATACCAAGCTGAAAGGACCCAACCCCGATTTAGTTTCCTAAACCGGAATCAAACCCCATCTAAAAACACAAACTTGCAAAAATCATAGAAATTTCGGCAGAGTTTCACTATAACGTGGAATTACCATTAACCTGCACCCGAAAACACACTTCATCCTATGCCACAAAAGCCAAACCGTAGGCACCAATCCCATCCGGATTTCTCAATATCATAACATAATGTAAAGTAATAAACAAAAGCTGTAACTTTACAGAAATTCAGGGAAAATCATATGAAAATATAACATTAGAGTATTCAGAGCGACCTCTAGTATATATATACATAAATACACAACAGTAGGCTAAACAAGAAACATACTGGAAAAGAAAGGTAGCTCGAACACTAAGCCTCCGACTACGACATGCAACACCAGAATCTGAACTGCAAACTGGGCATTGAAAACAAAGAGCCCAGGGAAAGACATATAAACCGTTAGAGTGAGTGGACGAAAATAAATGTCTTTCGCCGAACAATATATGTTATAAAAATATATGCGAGTCTAATTTAGTGAATATGATATAGTACACGAGGGAGACACTAACTCCTCACGCGTACAGAGCATGCATCGAAAAATCTTGCGGGGTCACTCATGGACACATCCGCACTAGTACAGTCTGAATCACGGGATCCCAGACCCACACGTGATTCTAGCCAGAAAGGCCTCAGGTCAGAGGTCTGCCCCCCCCCCCCCCCCCCCCCCCCCCGATAAAGGCCTCGGGTCAGGGGTCACAGCAATATATACTGTGATCGTACTCTGTGTAAACCAAATCATAAATAATTCTATGCAAGTGTATAAAGCATAATGTAAATGTATATACTTAATACATAATTGTATAAGCATATTCGTCGATGCGTATTCGCAAATGCATAATCGTAAAACACAAGCTCGTATAAATCATAATCTCATATGTATGCTCATGCTCGTAAAACGTGTAATAAGGACTCGCAACTAATCAGTGAAAAGAAATGTCCACTCACAGAAAAGTACAGCGCGCAAACGTGCTAATCCCGAGATCCGGCGGAAGATCTCTCGCCCAATGTGCGATCTCGATCCCCTGAATAATCACAAAATATAACTGATCAAAATCACAATTCATTACTCTGTACCACACCTCGGAAACCAACCATTTCCGGAAACATATAACTTGAATACAAAATAATCGACGAAAACCCCCAAATTCTCCACATAAACCCACGACTTAAAATCTGATAACCAAATCAACTCGAAAACCTCAAGGCGATGATCGGGGCGCGATTACGAGAAAAACGGCATAAAACTTGTCAAAATCTAAAAAGTCAACCCTTCGCCGGAGCTCCGCCATTGACCGCTGGCGGCGCGGCGTCAACAGTGGTGGATTCCGACAAAACTTTCCGTTTCACAACTATTCCTCAAGCCCAACACATTTATCTTCTACTCTGAGACCCAATTCCAAGCCCACCGGCCGAAAATCGCCTCGAAACTCACGAATCCATGGATTCCGGTGAGTTTTCCGGCGAGCTTCAAACCTCAACCAATTCACAATTCCTTCACCCAAAAGCTTCACAAGGATGAGGGGAACATTTCCCCCCACCACCCCGACCCCAAAAGTTGCCGGAGCGCTGCCCCCGACGACGGCGAAATCCATGGATTTCACTGAGCTCATTCTCCACCAATACCTTACCAAATCTCACAAATTCAAGTCCTAAACCATAGGAAATCAAGAGGAGAAGATAACCATACCCAAATTGGAGCCGGAGGTGGCCGGAAACGTGAAGTCCGACGGCGGTCCGTTTTGAACTCGGTCAACTGTCCCTTTTCTGGTCAACAACGGTCAAACTTCCCAAACAGCGATTTTCGACAATTTTTCGACTATTCCGACATTTATACTCACGGCTCGATACGATCGACGGTCCAAATCGAATCACATCCACGTTTCGGATAACTCAAACTCAAAAAGATAAACATGACGAAATTACGCGATTTCAAATATTCATAACATATTCCTCGATTGTCGAAACAATTATCCGAAACCGCGCATGAACTCGAAATCACACATACTACGATTCTCGTAAAGAGACTCAACTCAAATTCTCGTCCGATAATTTAGTCGTGAGTAAGGTCGCTAAAACTGCTCAATTACGACAAATAGTGATTACTCATAAACTCACGGATTAAGCCGATTAACGTGCTAATTCTGATTCGGGTCGTCACACCAACCTTCTCCGTGATCTCATACGGACCGATATACCGTGGTCGAAGCTTGCCACGCTTCCCGAAACGAACAACTCATCACCAAGGAGACTGTTTCAAGAAGACCCAATCGCCCACCTCGAACTCAAGACTCTTTCTTCTCACATCAGCATAACTCTTTTGGCGATCTTGGGCAATCTTCAATCTATCTCGGATAATCTGAACATCCTCTGTGGTGCTCTTGACCAGATCAGGTCCAATAAGTCATCGCTCGCCTACCTCACTCTAACACAAGGGAGTGCGGCACTGCCTCCCGTATAGAGCCTCATACGGTGCCATGTCGATACTGGCCTGATAACTGTTGTTGTAAGCAAACTCGATCAAATGAAGTTGCTAGTCCCAATTTCCTCTGAACTGCAAAACACAAGACCGCAACATATCCTCGAGGGTCTGAATAGTCCGCTCAGACTGCCCATCAGTCTGAGGATGAAAAGCTGTACTAAAATGCAATCTGGTACCCAACGCTCGTTGCAATGCCTGCCAGAACTCTGAAGTAAACTGACTGTCTTGGTCAGAAACAATGGATACAGGCACACCATGCAAACGAACAATCTCGGCCAAATACAGTTTTGCTAATCTGCCCACATAAATCTTTCTTGGATGTGCAAGGAAATGGGCGAATTTCGTCAAACGGTCTACAATAACCCAAATACCAGTATTACCAGTCGAAGAACGCGGTAACTGATACACGTAATCCATGGTGATGCATGTGCTCCCACTTCCAAACCGGAATGTCTAAGGGCTGTAACTTTCCCGCAGGCTTCTGCCTTTCTGCTTTAACCTGATGACAAATAAGACATCTACTCACATATGCAGCAATCTCCATCTTCATATTTCGCCACCAGTAATAAGCTCAAAGTGTATGAAACATCTTCTTACCGCCGGGATGCATAGCATAAGTAGAACAATGAGCTTCGTCTAAAATCTCTTTCTTCAAACCCTCGTCTCTGGGTACACACAATCTACCTCTGAATAGCAATGTACCATCATTACTCAACTGGAACTCTGTTGGCACACCATTCCGAATCATGGTCTTCTTGTCCAACAGATAGGAATCTGTATCCTGAGCTTCCCGAACTTGATCAAACAATACCGGTCAAACCTGGAAGCTAACCAACAAGGCTCCATCATCATCCCACTTAAACTCAGCTTCTGTGGCCCGTAACTCTGCTAACATGGAAACTCTGGCCACACACACATGAAACAATGAAGCTCCAGATTTCTGACTGAGTGCATCAGCAACAACATTAGCCTTCCCTGGATGATATTCAAAGGTGCAATCATAATCATTGATCAACTTCATCCATCTGCGCTATCTCATGTTCAAGTCTGGTTGCGTGCGCAAATAAGTGAGACTCTTGTGATCTGTGTATATCTTGCACTGAGCTCCGTACAAATAGTGTCTCCAAATCTTCAAGGCTAATACAATAGCAGCCAACTCCAAATCATGGGTAGGATAGTTGACTTCATGTGGTTTCAGCTGCCTGGAACCGTAAGCCACCAAGTCCCAATTTCGATGCATCGCTGTAAACCACAAACTCTCCACTGTCGTCATGTAAAGTCAGAACCAGTGCAGTAGTCAATTTCTCCTTCAAGAGAAGGTAACTCTCCTCACATGCATCGGACCACTCAAACTTGACACATTTCTTCGTCAATCTGGTAAGTGGAGCGGCAATCCGTGAAAAATCCTGCACAATGCGCCGATAATAACCTACCAAACCCAAGAAACTCCTGATTTCTGGTACGGTGGTAGGTCTACTCCAATTCAACATGGCTTCAATCTTGTCAGGATCTACGCTGACTCCCTCAGCAGATATCACGTGACCCAAAAACTTCACGCTATTCAACCACAACTCACACTTGCTGAACTTCGCAAACAGCTGATTATCCCGCAAAGTCCGCAAAACAGCTCGTAGATGTTTCTTGTGTTGGCCCACACTCCTGGAGTAAATCAGGATGTCGTCAATAAACACGATCATAAACTTGTCCAGTAACCGCCTGAACACTTTGTTCATCAAGTCCATGAAAGCTGCGGGGGCATTGGTCAACCCAAACGGCATAACCAAAAACTCATAATGCCCATATCATGATCTGAAAGCTGTCCTGGCCACATCTAACTCTCTGATCCTCAACTGATGGTATCCAGACCTGAGATCAATCTTTAAAAAGACTGAAGCTCCCTTGAGCTGATCAAACAAATCATCAATCCGCGGCAACGGATACTTGTTCTTCACGGTGACTTGATTCAGCTTCCGATAATCAATACACAACCGCATGGAACCATCCTTCTTCTGCACAAATAGTACAGGAGCACCCCACAGTGATACACTAGGTCGTACGAAACCTTTCTCCAGCAACTCTTGAAGTTGAATCTGTAGCTCCTTTAAGTCCGCTGGCGCCATACGATACGGTGCCTGCGATATGGGTCCAGTGCCTGGTAAAAGCTCAATGGTGAAATCAATTTCTCGAACTGGAGGAACATCGGGTAATTCCTCTGGAAACACATCTAGAAACTCAAAAACCACCTCAATATCACCAATGTCTGGTACAGCAGCCGTAGTATTCACCACATGAGCCAAATATGCAACACAACCCTTCTTCATCATCCGCTCGGCCTTCATCGCTGAAATCACACATGGCAATGAAGTATTCTTCTCACCGCGAAACAATATCTCTGGAAAACCTGGGTGTCGAAACATGACCTCCTTCTTGTGACAGTCAAACATAGCCCAATGTGTCTCCAAGAAGTCCATACCCAAAATCACATCAAAATCGACGATATTTAGCAATAACAAATCCGCGACTAACCCATAACCTCCAATAAAGATCTCACAAACCCTATACACCCAACCAATACTCACAACCTCTCCGGATGGATACAACACCCTCCATAACCCTGGAAGTGGAGATGCAGGTATAGTAGCTAAAGATAACAATGTATATGATATAAATGAATGCGTAGCACCTGGATCTAGCAAAGGAAGTATTGGATAGCCAAAAACATTCAACGTACTAATAACAACCTCTGGTGATGCTCTGTCCTCACGCAATGACATAGCATGAACCCTGGCCTGCCCGGCTGGTCATCCACGCTGAGGGTGACTCTATTGTCCGCCCTGTCCAGAAGTCTGTACTGGTCGAGCTCCATAAGTGGTACCTCGATCTCCTCCTGAACTTTGAGCTGCCTGTCCACCAACATTAGCAGGCTGGAAACACTCCCTCGCATAGTGACCCTCCTGGCCACAACGATAGCAAATGATAGGGCCTCGCTAATAAGGACCAAAATGATGCCTGTGGCAGAGATTGCACAATGGATACACCCTCGGTATAGCCTTTCTTTGGTATTGTCATTACCTGCTTTCGTACCGTGCTCTTACTCTTCACATTGGCGGGGTTTCTTATAAATGGTTCGCCTGACTGACCATCGTCACTTAAATTTCTTGCATGTTTAATGTAAGAAAGAGATGCATCCAATAATTTCTCAATGTACGTTCTCCATTCCGGTAGAAAATCCTTCTGTGCTCATGCTGAAATTTAAACATGTCTTCTTCAATATGCCCATCATATTGGAATCACGACTCAATTGTACTAGATTGTCCACTGGGTTGTCCTCGCCAGGAGGCTGCAAAAACATTCTAGCAGCCTTCATCCACCTCCGGAAAGTGAGGGATGCTGGATAAATTACCACCCTCATGTCACATAGAAAATGTGAGGACAAGGAATTCCATCTGATTCGAATTTTCTGCACGAACATGAGTACTTACCGTCGTTCTTGTCTGTTTTATTAAATGAGATAGACCGTCGATATTCATCTCGTAAACAGTGATGCACATAGTATACTGTGTTCAATGATCCATTAAAGTTCACATGGTTGCGTACCAAATATTTGTTCTCGAACATAATCTGCGGAATCATTAAATAAGTATCATCCGAAAACAGAATCCATGCACCTTCCTCGACACCTTTCAAGACTGTGACATACTTCCTCGATGTGTTTTTGGCCTTAAAATTCTCATTGTAAAGCCTATTTCTGAACCAGTCAATGATTATATCAAGAAGAGGCAAGACATCAACAAATAGTGGCATCTCTTCAATTTTCTTTAGGAGGTTGCATTCATAGTCTAACACCTCTGCCTGTTGCACATGCCTCCAAAAAATTTACCTCTGAAAAAGGTCTCTGCCCACCTATCCCAAATATCATACATGCATGTTAACCACTCATCATCTTCGACGCCAAATTCTGCAACTACCTCTCCCCATTCCTTATCCCATTCACCCATTGTTTTCGATAAGTGGGTAAATTTGCAAATCCTCTTCAAGAATTCGTCGTTCTTCAAATTTCTACCAAAGGTCCGTCCAATGTGCCAAGAACAGAGTCTAAGGTTTGACTGAGGACATAACTTTACAAGAGCATTCCTCATTGCAGCGTCTCTATTGGTCAGCATGGAGATTGGCTATTTGCCATTCATTGCTTCCAAAAACTGCTCCATAAGCCAAACATATGATTCCTCTTTCTCGTTAAAACAACACAGGTTGCACGATGGTTGTTAGTGCCGACAATAACAACCAGTGGTTGATTGTACCTATTTGTCTCGTGTGTGTTGTCCATTATCAAAACATCGCCAAAGGCATTGCAATCCACCAAAGAGTTGTTGTCCCTCCAAAATATATTACCAAACCTCCCTTCTGCATCTATAGTACACCTAAAAAAAATCCTTCTGTTGCCCAACCTTTAACTTAATCCAAGTAATTGCTGCTTGTGCATCGCGCCCACCTATTTTTCTTGTTTTCCTCCTAAACAGTTCATTGTACATATCTTTCAGTGTGAAACCAACATTCTCATATCCTCCGTGTTGTCTAACTATGTACTCAAATGCATGACTAATATGTAGTTGGAGACCGCGTAGTGCTTCAACTTACATAATGTCCTCCTTAACAACACACCTCTGAGACCTCAGGGACTGGACTTCCGCAGGCAATGCCAAATCGTGATTGTGCTCGGCCATAAATTCTAACATACGGTAGTAGCCAGTATCATTTGTAAACCTACAGTTTAACGCGGCAAGAAAATCACATCTACTATATCTATATCTCCTCTTAAAAAGTTGCTTATTATTGGTTAAACCATCTTCCACACTGCCCTTAATCGTCTGCCGAGGTGGTTCGTAATGACCTTGCTTCGAACAAACCATCTTGAAATAAATTACTAAATTCTTGTCCGACTTTGCCAAATCCTTCCTCTTAATCCGTACACTAAAACCTTTGATGAAGGCGTAGTATAAATAAAATCTCCGTGTATCTTCAACATGACCAAAAAATATGCCATCAAAATCAGAAATGATGATACCAATAAGTTGTTGCCAAGTCAATGTTCCAAAACCAGGCATGTCTAGGTCATCGATATCGTCCATTCCGTCACGAGGATCTTTCAGGCCATCAAGACTAGTGATATATTTCACAGATATTCATCATCTGAATCTTCTTCCCCGCTTGGAAAGTGGTACTCATGATCATTGAATACCAGACGTTCATCATCATCAGGTGTAATTTCTACCGATTCCATTTCTCTCAATAAGTCAAATCAAATTTTAGTTAGTATCTTTACATCTCTTCGATACAATTAATGTTTCATCATTCTGCACATAGTTCATAGCTTGCATAAATTTGATTCAATGCTCACTTGTAATGTATCTCCACTAGATCACTGTTGGGTTCTTCTATATGGACAATATAATGACGGTTTGTTGAAACCCCAATGGCCTGTTATACAAATCAATTCAGTGAAACAAGATATCATCGAATCATTTACAAATTACTAAAGACTGACAGACATGAATCATTCTAAATCAATTGAATTGAAAATTTGATTTCGTTGTTGCATACCTTCTAAATGAACAGGACCACATTAGAAGATCTGGTTGATTCCAACTTCGACAGCCGACGCAACTATTAGGTTATAGCAATAATGTTTTACCGAAGAATGGGTTCACCCAAATCTCAAATCCTCCACCCACCGACATCCTATAACAAATCGGAAGGTCCTTTCCTTCAAGGTAAAGTTTTAACCTTACCTAAGGTATTCGTAGTCAACGTCGGTTAATAATTTTGTTTTCATGGTCAAAACGAACAAAACTAAATCGAAAAATAAAATTTCAATTTCAATGCATATGTTTTTTATTGCTGGCATGGAATTTTATTGGCCGTTGATCTGATCGGTCGACGATTTTGTGGCACGACGATTTTGGTCGTCTTCGTATTTTGTACTTCGGTGTCGGCACGACTGCGACTGATGAATTAAAGAAGGCAAAGGAAGCTCGTTGAGGAGATCAGAGCCAGAGTGGAGGTGGCTGGCAGCGTCTTAGTTTTGTGGCAAAAGAGTTACAGGGTGCCCAGATTAGAGGCAGATGGGGACGGAGAGAGGGAGGAGGAGGCTCGACGATAGAAAGAAGAGGGAGAAACCGACGACCAAGGTTTTCCAGCCACCGCAGTGGGACAACAGAGAGTGCTGCCCTTTATGGAACTAAACTGAGCGTTGCCGAAAATTTCAGGCGAGGAGGTCGTGGCGGCCGGAGGCAGATAACCGGATGAGTTATCTAGGCCAACGTGGTTTGATAGTGCCCTGAGCTCATCATAAGCTCATTGACCGTAGACATTTTAAACCAATACAAGGATGATACGTGTAAAACATTGAAAGATTTCTCGACGTGCGGAAAGAAGCCGCAAAGAACTCACTCTCTCTCTCTCTCTCTCTCTCTCTCTCTCTCTCGAATCCCTCTAATCCAAAACCCTAAATGGAGCAGCTGATTCAAATTAATCGTTCCACAATCAACGAATTTTGATCTGCAATTAAATCGCCAAATTCCTCGGTAAATTCAACCATTTCATCATATAGGTGGTGTGCAACAATTGTTTCACCATGAAAGAGAAAATTTACACTGATTCTAGTCAATCTACCTCTACACAGTACACACTGATTCTATCTCTATACACGCCTTGTTTCATCAAATATAGACAATAATGTAGCTTAATTCTGGGAAATTCTTGCATATGAATAAACTAAAAGTTGACAGAAATGGTTTACCATACCACTCTCGCAACTGCACAATATGAGGGAACAGCTTTGAAGGCCAATCATGAGCAATAGAAACTGGGTTTTCATTTGCTTCTGCTGTTGCAGCTCTTGGCCCTCTAATCCCTTGCTTTTCAAGCTTCGATCTTAGCCTCATTGACTGTAGCACAAAAACATCATAGAGATATAGTGCCCATATGACAAACCCACCCAACAACACTGATAGCACCACCTCTACTGCCATTGTTCACTCTGCCATTGTTCAGGGAGAGAGAGAGAATTGATTTTTTTTGGGAGTATTAAAGTCATTTTACTTTGTTTTCTAACAAAAAAAACTCCACATCAACAAAATTAACCGAACATAAACAAAAATTGATAGTAGACATCACATAGATAAAATTTTGAGCATCTGAGCATCACTTTAATAATTTTTTAAATTCGAACATCATTTTGATATCACGATAAAAATTCACCCAGTAGGTGACTTTATTCTTTTCATTTAAAAGATAGTTGTGAGAGCTATTACTCCTATTAGACACAAAAGAAAGAAAAACCCAATTGAGCTCTCTATAGAAGAAAACGTAAACTTGGCCATGTTTTTCTTTTTCTTCCTTGGTAATTCACTAATGCCAACATACTAAATACAGGATCATCAGACAAGTTGTTACAAACGATGGCATTATACATGACACCAAATTTATGACTGTCCATACTGATCAATACTCAGTAGTGAGAAGAATAGACCAAGAACCTGAGCGTGGCAACAACAGAGGACATGCAGGTCTACGAGATCATCTTTCCGTGGCTTAATCATCAATGGCATATAGATCCAATTTCTCCCTTTGATTTGGTTTTCTAAATTCTCTCGTGGATAGAGACCTGTCGATCAAATTCGACCTGTACAGGTTACTGTCTTGACCATAATTCCCGATGTGCACTTTAGATTTGGGTAATGGAGGTAGTTTCTTGACATTCTTAGGGGACAATTTCTGGAAGGAAGATCTAATTGGGGAAACTGAGAAAATTGGGCTTTCTTTCCGGCTAGTCTGGTTCACACCGGAGGATGTGCTACTAGAACCGCTACCAGTTTCTTCATTTTCAACAACTGACTCCACAGCTTTCTCCAGCTCCTGAACAAAATATTTACATATAGGAATATATTCAAAGCCCAAACTGCAGCAAACACAATCAACCAGACCCAAAAGATACTGAGTATCAAGTAAATAGACCGTTTTACTTTTCCATTGGTAATAAACCATCTTTCAATTTTATTCCAAACTGTGTGCCTTGGATTAGCAAATAAGCTTTACAACAAAAGATGTTGACAGAAAACTTTAAAGCAGCTTACTTAAAAATTATACTACTTGACGCAACTGAAAAATAAAGACTGCACTATAGGGAGACTTGAAAGACTTAAACCGAGGATTTAAAAATCACCTGTTCGGAAGGTACAGCATCTTGTCTTCGCTGCTCACGTTGTTTCCGAGAACGTTGTTTTACTTTAGAATTCCTAAACCTGTTCAACAAATAGCTAATGCATTAAATTGGACACTTATTTGGATATTTGTTACACCCTCTTGCACTAGTCCTTAGCTTTGTACAAAAAATAGTCCTTGGCCTATGTTTGGTGCCACAAGAGACTATTTTAAATGAGCTTATGTAAGCCCAACAAAAAAAATAAACACACACACACACACACACACACACTATTTTGACCTTATACAAGGAGCACAAAAACTTGCTCATCATTACACCCTAACATAAGCAACATACTATCTGTTATACTAGGAGTCCAAGACGGTCTAACACACACACACACACACGACCTTATACACGGAGCCCAAAAACTTGCTCATCGTTACACCCTGACATAAGCAACATACTATCTGTTATACAAGGATTCCAAGAGGGTCTAACAAACATCCCCAATATCCTCCGATTAGCTAATAATAATTTGTTAATTCTAGGTCAACTTATCTGTATGGATCAGATCAAAAACAGTCCAGTAAAGTATTTAACTTTTTCAGGATCGAGGCTTTAAACATGACTAAAACAGACAAAAAAATTCACTTACTCGAATTAGTATCGAGACAGAAATAGAAACACAGTTGTGTGTGTGTGTAAGGTCAGGGGTCAGGGGTTCGAAGATTTAAAACACCATATAATGCTTCTACAACAATAGCATTCAGTTGGAGGATCTGTTCAGATTGATCTCCACATAGTTATACATGCACTCTTGCTGTCCACACTTATAGCAAACAGAATCCATATTGACAAGCCACACCAGAAAATAAAAAATATTGCATATAGCCAAGGTTCAAAAAGGCTAGGCGGTGAGAAACAGCAAAATGCACCAAATTAGGCCTGGGCAGCAAACTGATTCGCCAAGTAGTCGGCCGCCCAGGACCAAATCGGTGATTACTCCCTTTTAAAAAATAAAAAATAAAAAAATCTTTTCACTTGACAGACATTTTCTTATGCTTTTATTTGGATATTGAACTATTGTTTGATGAGTTTGATGACAATGTGTTTCGATAACAAATTGACAATGTGTTCTGATGACATTTCTTTATTAGATAATAATAATAATAATAATAATAATAATAAAAAATAAAAAAATCACCTAGAATCCACCTAGAAACCGATTAATCCCACTTAGGCAGCTGGGTAGTAGGCAATACCTCAACCACCTAGAATCCGCGTAGCGCCTTTTTGAACATTGCATATAGCAGTTAATATATTGTATATTGGGCCTCTTCACTCAATTGACAATTGGTTCTGGGTTGATTCTCTAACTTCTAAAGTAATTATCACAATGAAATAACTGGAAGGAAACCAAGTTATACAATGAGCCAATTAACAGAATGTACTGTTAAATATATATTTATCACTTAAGAAAGAAAAAACTACTTCAGCTTACTTTCTCTGCTCTTTAGCTAGTTTCAGTTCTTTGTCCTCATTGTAGATTACAGGTAGACCAGAAAGGTCACATGCCAAGGGGCTTGTAAAAAAGAACTGCAAAGCAGAACATATCTTTTAGTAAATTCATAGATCAACAAATGTAGGCTTGAAATGATGACATAAGCAGAAAGTAATGTTCATCATATGTGGCCTTCATGCCAATGAATTAGGACAACAGTACTCACAACTGGCAAGCAATTATAAACATCCACACTGACAATAGAAGAGAAACAAAGCATTTGAAAGGTTAAGAGTAAAAAGAGAGGGTGAAATTCAAAGTAGAAGTTCTATAAGAAAGAGAAGGAATCATCCTATCTGGTCATGTTGCTTAAATGTTATACACACACCTAGACCGCATGCGACATAGGCAACTATTATCCCACATTTCAAAATATGTATTTTGAAGATTTTCGAAGAAATGAAAAGTCGCTTAACAAATAAGCAGGAAAAAAAAGGAAAACAAACAGTAGTATAAAGAATGGAAGGCTTGTCCTAATTGACAACTTGTAAACAAAATTGTATAATTGAATTAACCTCAGCAACGCTTTTCTATTACTTCAGTTTTTCTTCTAAAACGTAAATACGTAATACATGTATGGACTGCAAGATTTACGATTGACTATGTAAATGAATGTGCAATTGACTAGAGATATACAGAACTTGAAATTCTGGACATAAAAAATTAACTTTGATCTGTTTTAAACTCGACAAACATGTCAGCGAGACGAAGTTTCTTGCAGCAATGGATAAAAACATGGAGTAGAATTTAGGAACAAGTAGGTTGAACATGATTGTAAGCTTAATGTATATAACATCTTAAAAACACAGGTGGTTATGACTCAAAAAGTAACCTTTTACTTTCTGCTTACTTCATTTTTTAGAGCGATAGCTGCACTGCTACGATAAGCAGGATCCAATGCAAGAAGAGTGCCCAAAAGACCCAACGAAGATGAAGGTAAATCCTTGAAAGCTTCCTGAAGACTGGATTTGTATGAATGTGGAGGTCTAAAAGTTGTAGAAAGCTTCAGCTTTTTCCAGTATTCCTCAGAAGGTGTGCCGCAAAGTTTGAAGATCCTATGCAGTTGCTCAACCTGAAAGGCAGATAAAATGTGTTACTGTGATTTACTAAATCTCATCAATCACTACAAATTGCCTCTTATTCCACACAGACACACAATCAAGCAATACAATACCTCTGTTCTACCAGGCATAAGAGGCCTCCCAGTAAACATTTCAGCGAAGACACATCCAGCACTCCAAAGATCAATGCCAACCTCGTAATCAGTAGAACCCAGCAGTAGCTCGGGAGCTCTGTACCAAAGTGTCACAACTCGATTGGTGAGAGGCTGCTTAGGCTTCGGAGCATAATAATTTGCAAGCCCAAAATCGCCAATTTTCAAAACTCCATTCTTATCTATTAATAAGTTTGATCCTTTGATGTCTCGATGCAAAATTCCCCGATCATGGCAGTGCTGCAGACCTGAAAGCAGTTGATGCATATAGCACTTGACCTGTATAGCATTTATTCAGATAACTGAGATTAGTGTATCAAAGTCAAAAGCCACAAAGCTTGAATAAAAATCATACCTGTGGTTCAGTAAGCCCTTCGGCACTAGAAACAACTTTTGCCAAATCTGAATGCATGAAATCAAAAACAAGATAAATGCTATATTGCATTCTTGATGTGGCCAATCCTTCGAGCTTTAGCACATTGGGATGATCCAATTTCCGTAACAGCATAATCTCTCGTGCCATAAATTTAACACTCTCCGGTTCTGACGTATCAAACCGGACTTTCTTCAAGGCAACAATTTTTCCAGTGTCCCTATCTTGAGCCTTGTACACATTACTGTAGGTTCCCTCACCCACCTTCAATAACATGCATTCGCAAAAATTCACATTCCAAATTGCAAAAATATAAATAAATGTTTGATGCAATCTTCCTCCCAACAATAATGATATATCAGACAATTTATCTATGCCTGTTTGATTGCAATTTTATCGGAAAGTACTAAAATCAAGATTTTACAAGTCAAATTGTATTTGTTTGAAGAGCAAGGTAAATATAACTAATTTTAGATTCACTTAAATCTTCGGTAGTTTAGATATTCACCTAATATAAATAATTTTTACTGCAATCTTCCTCCCAATGATGATATATAAGACCATTTATCTATGCCTGTTTGATTTTTATCAAAATCAAGATTGTACACGTTCAAATTGTATTTGCTTGAAGAGCAAGGTAAATATAACTAGTCTACAATCGCTCTGAGCTACATAGCTAGTTCACAGTGTATAAATAAAGTGAAAACCTAATGAAAAATGTAAGTTTAATTAGTATAAGCAAACCTTATCGAGCTTATCATATGAGTCAGCACTCTTGGGGACCAAGCCAGCCAAAACATCTCTAGAGATATTATCAGTGAGCCACTTGGGCCATCCGTCCACGAGCTCATCGTCGTCAGCCGAAATCCTCCGAGACAAAACATAACTCTCCGCCGCCGACTCATCACGGCCATTCTCCTTCTCCACTACGGTCGGCCTCTTCACGTAGCCGTTCTCCAGCTTCATCCTCTCCAGCCCAACGGGCCGAGTAGTAGTCCCGTTCGGGTCGGGCTTGGCCTGAACGCAGCCCATGGGCTTTCTGCGCGACGACGAAGAGGAAGAGGAAGAGGAAGACGAAGAGTGAGCGATGTGGCGAAGCATAGCTAGAGGAAAAGGGAGAAGGAAGAGAGAGGTGGGGAGGGAGGGTAAAAGAGGAATATAAAAAGGGAAGATGGCCGTCCATGGCCTGCGGTATGGAAAATTGTTGAGCACAAGAGATCAAAACTCGGGAGGTCCTTTTCTTTTGATTCATTCCTTCACTTTTCTCTCGAGTCTCGACTCTCGGCATTCTCGCTAGTTTTGGATTAGGAATTTGGACCTCAGGGTGGAGCTAAAGAGGGAAACCCAGAGCTCACGTGTTACGCTCGTGATTCTCTTCGTCCTCTTCCCTTCGTCTACTTTGTGAAGAAATTTTTGACTTTATACTTAACTCGGTATGTATTTGGAATGCAATCACTTTGAATCAAATTTTTATACCCAACTTACTCAAAATAAAATTCAATAATTTCTAATTTGTCCTTCACTTATAAAACAAAAATTTTATTCATAATCTTTTATCGTGACTTATGATAATTGGTTTATGTTGCATGAGAAAGTAGAATAGACAAAAAGTAGTTGACATTTTCATTGATAGAATGTCTTATATACAAGCTGATACAATGTGTTACAATAACTATCCTGATATAACAGGGATTCTCTGTATCTATCTAATCAATAACCATATCTAACTAGGACAAAACACACTCCAGGATTAATGGAGAATAAATCTCCTTAAACACTTCCCCTTGTGTTGATAGCCGCCAAGAATGATGCATGACTTGTTGTCTCATTAAAAACCTCGCCAAACAAATAAAAACATCATGGGTAAAACAAAAGCTTGGTCTAAGGGAAAAAGAGTACAACGCATCGACTACTAAAGCTACTACATGTGAGGTACTCCCCCTGATGTCTACAAAAATGTAACTCCCCCTAATTGTAAACTCAGTCTAGGAGTTCTGATAACCTGCGCATAACAATGCTTCTCACATGTTTCACAAAATTAGATTTAGGAAGTGACTTGGTAAACAATTCTGCAGCATTATCAACAGAACCTATCTAGCTCACATGAATATTCAACAGCTGTTGTTGTTGCTGATTAAGGAAAAACTTCGGCGATATATTCTTTGTATTGTCACCCTTAATGAAACTCAGCTTCATCTGTTCAATGCATGCAGTATTATCCTCAAAGATGCAAGTAAGATCAGTTACAGTAGATTTCAATCCACTAGAGCCTGGAATATGACCTATGATTGACCTAAGCCAAACACATTCTCTAACTACTTCATATAAAGCAGTTATCTCAGAATGATTCAAGGAAGTAGCAACAAGGGTTTGTTTTATTGATCTCCAAGAGATCGCTGTGTTTCCCATAATGAAAACATAACCGATCTGTGAACGACCTTTGTGTGGGTCAGAGAGGTACCCAGCATCAGCAAATTCAATTAACACATCAACTGGTGTTTTGGAATAGGGGGTAACATGAAAACTTTTCGAAACAGGACAAATTTTCGACGGGTTAAGAGAATCTTTCAACAAATCGATGAGATGACTCTGGTTGATCTAGGGTGTAGGTTTCGTCGGGTCAAGGAAAATCCTCGATGGGTCGAAATCCCCAAAATTTGTCTCAACTTTCTCTTTTCCGAGAATCTCATGCTTTTCTTTGTATTCTTTGTAACGGAAGAATAAACTCATCTCAATGGAACCTTTCAAGTATCTAAAGAGTTGTTTCACTCTGTTCCAATGACGTTGTGTGGGTGCAGAGCTAAATCTTGCCAACAAGTTCATTGAGAATGTAATATTTAGACGTGTGCACTGAGCTAAATACAACAAAGCTCCAATAGCACTAAGATATGGAATTTCAGCTCCCAAGATCTCCTCATCATCATTTAACGAACGAAACAGATCTTTCTTGGGGTCCAGACTACGAACAACCATTAGTGTGCTAACAGGGTGTGCTTTGTCCATATTGAATCGCCTAGGGATCTTTTAGACATAAGCAGACTGATGAATAAGAATTCCACCAACTCAATGTTTTAGCTCTAATTCGAGACAAAATCGAGTCCTACCAAGGTCTTTCATCTTAAATTCAGATTTCAAGTAGCAAACAATCTCATTGATCTCTTCAAGAGTTCCGATGATATTCATATCATCAACATAGACAGTTACTATAGAAAATCCTGAACTTGTTCTTTTAATGAACACGTATGGGCATAAATCATCACTCTTATATCCCTTCCCAATCAAGTAGTCACTGAGGTGAGTATACCACATCCTACCAGATTGCTTCAATCCATACAGTGAACGTCTCAACTTTATAATGTGAGCACTCTGTGGTTTAGAGTTACTTGATTTGGGTATAGCAATGTCATCTGACACTCTCATGTATATCTTTGAATCAAGATCTCTATAGAGATATGCAGTAACCACATCCATCAGCTGCATACTAAGCTTTTCGGGCACTACCAAGCTTATCAGGTAGCGGAAGGTGATGATGTCCATAACTGGAGAATACGTCTCCTCATAATCAATTCCAGGGCACTGAGAGAAACCCTGCGCTACAAGTCTAGCTTTATAAAGCAAGATCTCATTCTTCTCATTACGCTTCTGAACAAAGACCCATTTATGTCCAACTGGCTTAACATTTGGTGGGCATAGCACAACCGGACCGAAAACTTGCCTTTTATTCAAAGAGTTTATTTTAGCCTAGATTGCTTCCTTCCATTTTGGAAAATCTGCTCTACGTTGACATTCATCAACTGAGCGGGGTTCCACTTCATCGTCGTCAATAATCTCCTGAGCGACGGAATAAGCAAACATGGAAGATCTATCCATAAGAACATGCGCATCATTTGTTCTAGGTGAGATTTCTGAGTTCTCTGATATCACAAAAGGTTCTGGAGCATCCCCCAGAGATGCCAATTATGATTCAAGGACATAACCATAATCAGAGACAATCTCATGTGAAGGATTCACAACGTTGATGATAAGTGGATCTTTTGGTGCCTTGATGACCTGCCTTTTAACCGGCAGCTCATTTATGGATTTTCTTGGTCTCCCTCTCTTTCTGGTGGGAGCTGAGACTGAAGCAACACCATCCACATGAGCAGGATAAACACCTCCTTGCCCAGTGTTGCTATTAACAAATCCATTTACCGGGATTTCCAACCTTGCAGGAACATAGCAGCATGTATATCTGATATTTTTACTTTAGCAATATCAGCAAATGAATCAGGCATGGAGTCTGCCACTTGCTGAAGATCGAGTATCCTATGCACTTCTATCTCACTCTGTGATGTGCGTAGATCATGATGAGACACAATGGGATCAAACCACGTCAATTCCAGACGTTGAACTGGAATAAAACTATTCCTATCTCCCCTTAACGGCGGAAAATATGTCTTATCATATTGACAATCCGCAAATCTAGTAGTAAAGAGATCTCATGTCGAAGGTTCAAGATAGAGGATTATCTTGGGTGATTCAAAACCAACATAAATACCCAATCTTCGTTGAGGGCCCATCTTAGTACGCTGTGGAGGTGCAATAAGCACATAGAGTGCGCAACCAAAAATGCGTAAATGTGAAATGTCAGGCTCATATCCAGTTACCAATTAGTACGCACTGAATGGTTGACGAGCAATAGGTCTAAGACAAAGGAGCATTGCTGCGTGTAACACTGCATAAGAGACCGGTAAATTTGTATGCATTACCAAAGCTCTAGACACAAGCTATAACTGCTTGATATGAGCCTCTGCTGAACCATTCTGAGAATGGACGTGGGGAACGGGATGTTCAACATCAATCCCAAGAGACATGCAGTAATCATCAAAAGACTTTGATGTAAACTCTTCTGCATTATCCAATCGAATAGACTTGATTTGATGGTCCGGGTGGTGAGCCCGAAGCTTAATGATTTGAGCTAGGAGTTATGCAAACGCAACATTCCTTGTCGATAGCAAAGCAATGTGTGACCATCGCATTGATGCGTCTATCAAAATCATGAAATATTTAAATGGTCCGCATTCAGATTTGATAGGTCCACAAATCACCTTGGATCCTTTGTAAGAATAGAATATTTTCATTGTTATCAACAACAAAAGAAGGACGAGCCGTCAATTTTGCTAAGGAACAAGCTTTGCAGAACGAGCGATGCGCATCAGAGATGGCAACATAAGAATCCGATGGGATGACGCACGATGCTGCAACAGTATGTTGTTGGGAAGGTGTTATACTTGTCGTGGAGACCAAGCTAGGATTGAGATGGGTAGTCTCATCCTCACCATCTAAACCGATGGAAATAGGTAATCCCACATGTTTCTTGGCTCTAAAGAACGGATGACCATGAGTATTTTTCAAGATTTTGATCATCATATCATGACCTGGGTGTCCCAGTCGTACATGCCAAAGCTTATATGAATCAGAATCACACGTAGTAGTGTGAGTCGCGGCATTGGATTCAATGATCCGAATAGTGGTTAAGTACAAACCACTACGGAATGCCGGAAACTTCTCTAGAATTCGCTTGTGGCCACATTCAACAGGGTTATACACAAAAATTCTTTTCCATTCTCACAATAGGTTTCCTAGTGAAATCCGTTGGCATGAATATCCTTGAAACTTAGCAAGGTTCGATTGGCCTTTGGCGCATATGAGGCATCAGTGATATATAATTTTGTACCATGGGGTAGCAGAAACTTTGCACTACCACGCCCCTGAATAACGGGTGTTGCACCAATCATGGTTGTCACTGAGGATTTGTATAGAAAAAGATCCACAAACAATTGCCTATTCCGCAGAATGGTGTGAGTAGTACCACTATTTGCTAGACACTCAATTTCACCTTGATACATCTACAAAATCAATGTAAAGAAGTAAGTCTTTATAGAAAAGATGAGGTGCACACTTTAAGTATACACTCGAAGATTTGAGAAGGGTGTGACCCTTGTTGAGTGCTGATATGGCATGGCATAAACCGATGTAATAACAACATCTGGTGCTGAATTTTTTTGAATGTTTTCCAATAAAACCGATGTATAAATAACATCATAAGCCAATAAAACAGTTGAAAAACTCATCTAAAAACATCACATTCAGGTTGGATTTTCGACGGGTCGAAGAAAGGTTTTGACTGGTCGAGAAAATCCAAAATAAACTTGTGATTTTTCGATACCATAATTTCGACCGGTCAAGAAAATTTTCGACGGGTCGAAATGGACCAATTTTGGGACAGAGTCATGGCATCGATTGGTCGAAAATTGTTCAGTTCAATTTTTTGACGGGTCGAAGCTGCTCTGTGCACTGCTTAAAAAAAATTCCGACATTTTTCTTTTCTTTTCTTTTCAAAATGGTATTTTGGCTTGCCTTTTGCTATATGTGTAAATATCAAACCATACATAAAAATAGCATGGAATAGAAAATTTTCAAAACACTTTCATATACCAAAAATAAAGAAACGTTCATTGCTTGCTAACAAAAATTACGTCATAGATGTGTTCTTATTCATAAAACAAAGACAAATGTCTTTAAAAATTCTTGACCGAAAAGTAAACCAAAAACAAAACTAAAACTTGAAAGATTACAGAGACAGCTGCCTTTTACATAGGCTTAATCAAAATTCAAGGTAGCAAGTTCTTTCCCCTTGTCATCTGCTAAAGCTAGGTTGGTGTCAACCTCCATCTCATATTCTCCAGTGTAATACGACTCTTGAGCCAAATATTGTTTGTGCTTCTTGTTGATATTTTGGATTTCTCTACTAGCATGGCACTGTTTGTGCATATGTCTAGTAGAGCCACACTTGAAACAACCAAGTTTACTAGATTGTTGATACCGTTGACCATCAGGAACCGAACCAGACTATTCCTTTTGAGAAGGGGCGTTATGATCTCTATGCCAAGTCATATTTTGGCTGTTGCCTTGGCCATGCCGACGCCCTCCTCTTCCCCTACGTGGAGCATGTCCACTACGATTATAAGGTTCTGAATGAGCAACCTTCTTATCTTTTCGAGCCTTTCCTCCCGTATTATAACTCTCAAGCTTTTTGGTACCAGCCGGTCTTAAGTTATTAGTCAAGATGATCTCATGATGCTTTTCTTTAGTCGCAAGACTGTTGATGAGATCACTGAATTCGGTAATCCTCCCTTGCTCATACTCAATCCAGTACTAATGAGCTAGAAGACTCATAGATGCCGGGAATATGACGCCTCCAAAACATGAGGGCTTGAGCTTTTGTCTCTTCAGTAGGTAGGAAGTGGTTTGTTCTAGGCCCAATGGGTTTGATGGTGTTGGTCAGTCTCTTTTCGATGAATGTATTCTCTACATTAGAGACCCAACGATGGTACTCCTTGCCTTCTAGGTCAAGGATCTCGAATTCGGGCCTTGCATGCTCATTCAAACTCATCTACAAAAACACACACGGATGTTTTATTAGAAACGATCGAGTACTACGATAAAAAAAATTCAAGTTTAATTGAATAAGGACATGATCTATGGTGCACGGTCATAAAATCAATTGTAAAACAGTGGTAAAAATCACACCCAGCAACTGTGACACAACAGTCACATAGAATCGATTTCCCTTTTCTTTTCCAAACCGTGACTCTCCCAGGACCGTCATGTATACTCTATGGATATATGTCCATAGGGGCTAGGGTATAAACATTTTTAATATTCACAACTCATATCACAGTTATCATCAACTTAGATCTAGGATTTTGCAGTAAGTAAGTTTGCTAGATTTAGAGATTGACGGTTTAGATCCTTAATGTATTTCTCTCTACATTTGGCTAAGTTATAACCTTAGTATTCTTATTTCTACTTCATTTTATTATTTTAGGTCAAAAATAAAGAAGGATTAATAAGGGAGGCAAAAATGAGCTAAAAACGTGCTAAGGAGGAAGTTCCTAAAATGAGGAGGAAAGATGAAGAAGAATGGGCCACGACTCATAAAGTTGTCATCAAAATTCATTAAGATGGGTTAATACCATGTTCATGTGTTCAAGAAGGTCCAAGATGATGCCAAGATTCAGTCATAAAGAAGCCCAAAAGAAGAAGATGGATTAAAAGCTAGAAATCAGGAAATCTGCCTGTGCAGACGTCTAGTTTCCAGTCCAATTGGAATCACACAATTTGGATTTAGTGCATGTAGTGTAGTGTACCTTGGAGTCCCCTCGACTTTTCAACCCAAGTTTGGTCTCCTAGAAAGAATAGTCGTGAACGGGGGCAGCTGGCGGGTAGCGCTTGCCTGAATGTTTTGAGCTTGAAATTTTGCATGCAAGAGCGGCTAACATTTAAGTGAGGAACGTCGTGTGCTGGGCAGCGAACGTTGAGCTTGAATGTCATGCTTGGGAACAACAAGAATTCGAGGAATGTCGTGTGAGGGACCAGCAAGCGTTAAGCGAGGAACGTCGTGCGTGGGTAGCGAGAATTCGAGCTTGCCACTGGGGCGTTCGGACAGGAAACGGTTACGTTATTGCTTTTACGGGAGTAAAACATTGTGGACTAACAAGTCCCCCGAGTCTCCGAGTCAAAGGTTAGAAGACTTGGTTGGGGAGCTGATCAAATCGTTACTCAGAAAGTATCCTTACTTAGCACAGTTTCATTCCGTACGGGACGGAATGGCACATACCGGAGTTCCTTCAACTTCCTAAATTAATGCGGAACCCTCGCGTTGCCTCTGTTCATTTTCTACTCCTGGGTCATCACCCGCTTTAGAAATGAACGGGGTACAAGGGTATCATGAGTCGTATGAGGGATGCTCTTAAAGCGTTCAATGTGGCATTGTGCCGAACGTTGTAGTGAATGTTTTGTGTTGAATAACACTGTTCATGCCTTTTGGAGGCTTCCTAACGAAACTGTGTTTAGCCAAGGTATTTTTGGGCCCGAGAAGAGCCTAAGTCTCCAAGTAGCCAATGCCATTTGGGTCAAGAGTTCACATTAAGGGACATCCAGGAGGATCAATTGCTAGGGAGTCCGTGTGGTAGGAGGCATATGTGGTAAAATGGACCCGAATGCGTCCCGGCAGCTGCGGGCCTCCTGACGGTCAGCGGTTAGAATTTTTTCGGGCCCAAGAGGAGTTTAAGTTCCCAGGTATCCAATACCTCTAACGGTGTGATCAATCAGGGAGCATCGCGTTCAGGGTGATCGGCCGCTGACGGGCCCCGTTGTGGGTAGTTGTTGCCTACTATTTTACCACGTTCGGAGAATTTCAGGATGGGTGTTTGTTAGTCAAGTGTAACCTGTTTTTATGGGGAAAATTGATTGCGAGGTCCGTTCAACCTAAGGGGTGTGAAGGGGCTCGGTAGTGTGGACACGTGGAGGCAACTGCTCAGTCGACCGCTGCATGTTCGACGCCTATCAATAGGCGCGGGGCTCGAAGGGTTGAGGGGCAGGCGCAGTGCACATGCCCAGCTGTCATCATGATGAGTGTTATGAAAAGACGTTTGAGTTTCGAATTTTGAAACTTCACGTGCCATGCGTTGCCCATCAATGATGGGTGGTGGCGAACCATAGCACTGCTGATTATGGGCAAGCGTATGTGAAATGTTCGAATGCTAACGGTGCCTGTTTGCAGGCGAACGTGTAGGTGAACTTATAAGATGGAGTCTCGTGTCACGTTAGTGAAGCATATATAGTAGTGAAGCATACATAGCTTGAATATTATGTGATTTCAAAATATGGCATGGGATACTTGAAACACGTTTGAAGAACATATTTGTAAGGCATGTAATGGGTGAATAATTTCTATAACGAGCTAATTAATCCTATTGACATATGCTTAAATATTAGCATTCGGTAAGTATTTAGAGCATCTAAGATGTAGCGTAAATGAAGGATTGTTGCTTGTGATCGAAATGGAGTCATGTGCAAGTGAGTCAAGTATACGAGTTAGTGAGCAAATATCAAAAGGTTGTCGAAGATGACGAAACCTTTGACATAAAGTATATCCCGAAGGATGTTATGTAACTCGTGTCAACTCAATAAGACTCAATTAGCTATAAACCAATTGATCGTTTAAGCTAGAAACAATTTCCATATAGCACATGTATTTTTTAGAGCTATTATGAACATGCTTGATTAATGAAATTAATTCATGTAAGCTATATGCACAAGTTGTGTAGCATGTAAAGCTTGTATGAAATAATATGCATGCTTGAACTATAATAGCGAAGATGATAGAGTAGAAAACTTATCTCTTGGCGGACTCCTTCTGAATACAAATTTAATTGTATAATTTTGAGTGATGAAGGCTTCGTAATGGAGCTTCCATGTTTTAATCCAATTCTGGGCCAAAGTGGGTTTTGGAGGCCCATGCAAATAAGCCATTAATCGTTGAATGTTGGCCCGTTCGCAGCTTTGTGGTAAGCTAAGGTCCATTGATAAGTGGGCTACAAGTATGCTGATGGGCATGTGTTAGTGGGCTTGAAGATCAAGTTGTGGAGCCAAGCCAGACCTTATGTAAATGCACGCATGCATGCGATGAAGACTGATAGGCTTGTTGATAGGCACCGGATGGAGGTGGTTCTTGGGATTGAACGGGTTCGAGTTTAAGAGCGTTGGTGGAGTGCGAAGACTAACCACCCTGTAGATGTCATTGCCTGCAAAACATTTAGCTAAGAACATGCGAAATATACACTGTGACTAGCTCAAAATGAATCGACGCGATTAAGGTATGGTTGGAATGATACGGAAGTCTAGTCTCCAGCCCAATTGGAATCACACGATTTGGAGTCCTAGAATGACCAGAATTCTTGATTTAGTGCATGGAAGCCAAGTCTGCCGTGGAGAACAAGAATCCTATTTCCACTAGAAGAATTCACCATCTTTGCTATATAAGGAAGAGCTTGACCAGGCCTCAGAATATCTCTCATTCTCTAGCCAACATTATGTCTAAGCACTCATCTTCTCTCCAAAATTCCAGATTTCATCAAGAAGGCCGCCACCTCCATAAGCGATAAACACCTTCTTCCACCGAATTCACGATAAAGAAAATTAATTGAGGGGTTCTCCATCTCCATAGAAAGCCGGCTCCACTAGTGTATAGGGAAAATTTCCGAGCAAAAGTGTAACATGATTCCTTCTTGTATGAATATTTGGTTTATATAGATTTGTTTTATGAAGTATTTTGGTTTTACAACTTTGAAAGCTTTTTGTAATCTGTTTTGTATTTTAGAATTTATGCCAAGCATGTTAAACTTAATGCATCGATTTAGACTAAGGCAAATTCCTTGTTGGGTTGATAGATGTGTCAAATGGCAAATTCTCGAAGCACTACATATGATAAAAGCATGTTAACTTGGCTAAAGACTTAGACACTAATAGGTGGAATATAATCTGACTTAGTTGTAAGAGTTAGGTAAAAAGAATGAGATGATCACTTGTATATATTAGACTTAGGTTTATTTTCTATTTGTAAGGATGATTTAGAGTTTTAGGTTTTCTGATTTATGTTGCTTGTCTAAGAGTGAATGCATGTTAAAAGTCTAGGGTTTCTAAATTGTGTTTGCAATGTTTCTGCCTTTTAATTCTTAGGATTTTAAAAACAAACTTTTAAACCCCTCGTACATTTACTTTTTGTTTTTAAACGTTACCATTCATTAGTACCCTCAATCTTCGGTTAAGAACGATCCATACTTATCAATGCTACATCTACAAAGAAGAGTTTTAAATTGCATATTGTGAGTTGTGTGTTAAATGTCTACTTAGTGTTGATATTTGATGCATGTTTTACACGTTTAAGTTTTTCTTCTTCGGAGCATCCGGGGGTCCTTTAAGAGCTACTCCAATCATTGTCAAATCAATCTTAGCTACGAAGAATTCACAGAAGCCTTTTAAGATCTTCACAAAATCATCTTCAGGATGCTGGTTCGAATGGGACTTGAAACGACTTATCCTTTGCTGATTGTAGGGGCCAATAATGCCAAAGTCTAGCCAGATGATTAGTTCCCCGTGAATGGCAGCTTCACTAGAGATTGGCTTCAAGGCATAATCATCCTCATCTGCTTCTTCCGCTACCTCGACATATGATGCCTTGGTAGCGAACCTCCTAGAGGTGTACATGTTCTGTTAGTCTATCAAAGAATACGGAACCCCCTGGGTCATGCAGAATTGACGAGCGAAGTTGTTGGGGGCGTACAACTTAAAGCTTATTGTAGCTTCTGGAATCCGAATGTCTGCACAAGAGATGCTCTGGACAAAGATGTTTCCCACTATGAGAGTCTGTTGGGGAGACAAGCAGAATCCACTAGCCAAGTCTGGTGGAAACCTCTGCTGAACTATCATATCAACCACATCCGCATGAAACTATACCAAGTGGAAGAAATAGCTGAAGCTCACCAAGTAACAGAGCAAGTCAAACTTGCCAACATTGGTGAAAGTGTGTCCCAATAGCTCATCTTCTTTGAATTCCTCTACCACCGTGTTGCAAAAGTGAGAGAACTAAATCTACAGCCAGAGGTCCACAATCCATATAGGACTTGAAATCATGTACTTCATTGGCTCCAGTGATATCCAGCCCATGCTCCAGTAGAGGTAAGCGAGGATGGATTATGCTAAGTCTATCTTTTCCTCGTTGAAGATAGCCTCTGCTATCTTTGTCCGGTTGCCTACAATCTTCTTTGCAAAAGTGCAGATGCAAACTTGTAGAGCCAATATTCCAAGAAGACAATACCTCCTTGATCAGAATCCACGATAGCATAGTGCTTGCACCAAGCATCGTAGGATTTCTCGTACAGATGCAGGTCAGTGCATGCTGAAGCAATGAAGGTTCAATCATCCAACTCTCCTTGGATGTACACCATGTGAAATATAGGCAACCCGGTGATTGTGACCATATCCTAAAGGCTGATGCTCATATCTTTGTAAGGAAATCTGAAGGTATTATTGCTGGTGTCCCAAAAACACAACGCAGTAACTATGGGTTCTCTATTCCCACCCGCTGGGAGCTTGAAGAAGAGGTCCAGAGCTAGAGCAACTCTCACTCTGGTCCACTTTAAAAAGTGTTTTTCTTTGCTGGTTGCGTACCAGTTGTGGTCGTCCTTCTTAATTATGGGCCACTTTCCCATTTTAGTATTGTTGCCCTTCTTGTCCCACAAGAGCGACGATGCTTCTTCTTGTCCAAAAATGAGAGGAGAACAGTAAAAAGGAGTAACGAGGGCTGAGTGCACCTCTGGGCGAATTACAATCTTGGCTAATTGCTCTAGAATGATGTTATCTCCCCCTTTCAAATTTTGGGAGATCAGCGAATTAGGCTTTTTCATGTTTACCAAGGACCGCATTCGATCCCCGAAAGCTTTCACATTTCCCTCGGTGATCTCGGAGTGAGTTTTGATGTTTTGAGGAGCTATTTCCAAGGATTTGAGGTTTTGTAGAAAGATTGAAATTTTTGCAAAATTAGGGAAGATGGAGGTAGAAAGATTGTGGTGGTGGTAAGTTTAGGGTCATCGCAAGCAATTATGAAGGCGTGACTATTTAGAATTGCAAATTGAAAGGCCTAAGCGAGGACAAAGTTACCATTTAGTTCAGAACGACCTGTCGGTTTTATAAGACCACTTTGATCGCATCCTTTGGGCCTAATCTTGAGGCATGGGAGCAATGTTTGGACCATAAAATAAATTTGATTTATTTAGTTATGAATAAGGCCTATATGCTGATTCACATAGCCTATTTGACAATCCTAGTTTGGGAAATAAATCGGTTTGTCTCGTTATAATCCTCTATTGAGCAAGAAAAATGTAATCTTATGAATCCAGTATTCAAAGTCCATTAAGAATTTAGATTAAGAGATACGTTGAGGCGATCAGTATAAATGGAAAGATTCATAACAAGATCAAGACCTTGACACACATACACAAATTTGCTCTTAGGAAAATCAACTCTCTTCGGGAGAACAACTGGCATCAGCAACTCTAGAATTCTCAATAGACAAGACGTGAAGGGTTTGACAATTATCTCTTATCAGATGACACCGACCAACGAAAGTTTCACCAGAAAGGGTGTGAAGGTTACGGTGAGCAATGAAGTCACAATTAGTGTTCTCAACACACGCTAAGAAGATTGCTCTACTTTAGACCAGACAGGATGTATAAGGCACCGATTTTCAAGGCTCTGTAGCATTATCAAGAAACAAGTTCTACCCGTTAGGCACAAGTCCTAGGAAATCTAGGCAACAAGAATCTGTCAAGCGAGGTTGGTGCTCTCCTCGTTTCAGTCGCTTATGTAAAAGCAAGTCGAGTGGTGCAACTCTCCATCAACAGGACATGCCTAGCACAATTTAAAAGTAACTCTTTGGAAAAGCCAAACACGTTCAAAGCCTCTCTCTCTCTCTCTCTCTCTCCCCAGTCGTCCATGGTGTTGGATGTAGTGGAGATAGTGCAATGTCTTGCAGAGGAGATAGTTTTAGATTCGGCCTCCGATGATGAACTCGAGGAGTTCAATTTAGTGGGCGATGATAGTAATGATGAAGCATTGTCGGAGTGCCACTATGGCGTAGCGCGGCTGTCTGTTTTGGAGCCACTCCTAGCCGACCGAGAAATACTATTTAAAGCGACCATGGCTCAATTATGGCATAGTTTGCTTGGACCCAGAAAGAATTCTCGCCAGTGACGCGGTGTCAATCATTTTTTCTGCAAGTTTAAGGACTTGGCGGCTCTCTACCACATGACAAAGAAAGAACGTTGGTATTTAAGAATATTAAAGTGGTGGTGAAAGAGTTCGATGGGTTTTCATATCAGACAGCGGTTGTGGTGGCTCTTATCCGAAAATGGGTAACAATCCGGAATGTACCAGACATAGGGATTGATGAGAGTTGGGCTCGTAATATATGAGCCACCATAAGTGTCTTTAAGGAGGTGGATGAACTTCGGCTGCAACAGGCAGAGGAGCTCTGATTTCGGGTGGAGCTGGACTAGCGGCGGGGAAAGACTATCTGGCGTAAATTTTGCTTTGCAGCTTTTTGTTTGGTGGTTTTAACTTTTGAGTATGAGAGGGTGAAAGGTTATTGTTCTTTGTGTTATTTTTTCATACATGGATCAGAGGGTTGTGAGGTGGTGGCGACTCTGACGGCAAAGCCTATTAAGCAACAAGCAGCATCTCAACCTACAACTGACATCCGACGGTGGGCCAGCTATCGATGACTAGTTTCTTGTTGGTCGTGCAAGCGCAGACTAGTGGTGGTGCAGTGGCTGGTGGCCATCCAGGTGGTGATAGTAGCCTTGATGTGATTTTTGAGATTGATGGAATGGGACACATGGTAGGCATGCAACCTGCTTCATAGACGGCGGCAACCCATGTGGCTCACATGTAGGGTGTCCCTCTAAATGGGGGGTGGGCCCACTAACTTTGTTGTCTTCTTCTCATATACCGGCAACATCTTTGGCTCTGATTTCAGGGCTCATTGGACCTCTACCAATGGGTTCACAGATGGTGGATGGTGCACATAGCGCAGAGAGTTCTATTATCATATTTAACTACAGGCAAATTTGCATAGCAGCTTCAACATATGACATGTCGGTGCATGTTGGGAAAAGGCTACAATGTAAAGAGAAGCCCGCCATGTCTTTCTGCTTCAAGTGCACAAGGGGCGGATTAGCAACAAAGGGCATCTCGAAACATGAGTCTCTTAAGAAGATAATAGCGTTGGATTCTGTAGCAGAGGCAAAGGGTTTAGGAATTTAATGTAGTTTGTGGTCCCTAGTTAGAGGGTCCTCGAATTTTTTAGTCACTTGCTTACACCTAGAAACGTTTAGCTATGTTAGGTACTTGTTTAAACTGTCAAATGTAGCATACTCTAGAAGGTTCATATCTATCAGTCCGAGAATCCGGTGGATCTCTTGCAAACTATTACATTCACCAATGGACTATCGCTTAACTCAATAAAAATTTATTTTTATCAATTTTTAATGCTTATATATTATTTAATATGTATATATGTTGATTTATTTGATTGTGAAACATTTTTAAAAAACCCGGCCCGGCACAAAAAATCTTGATAAGGCTCAGCTTATAGAGAGCCCGTGGACTTCAAATTTGAAAAAAATCTTGCTTGAATTTTAAAAGTGTTATGCTCAAGTCCAACTCGACCCATTGTGGACCCCTACTTTGAGTAGCTTTTACTCTATGGTTATTTAGTTTTCTTAGGTGTATATACGTGGATGGTTGTTTGTTGCCTCAATCAATTGTTCGTGGACTAGGGGTTCTTGTTTGAGATCATCAAGGTTATGCATTATTGGATGCTTCTAAAGCTTTGAATGGCAGATTTGGAGTTGCAGCTACTGAAATGTATGTTATTGTTCATGAGTTTCAAGTTTTGTACCAAGTATGACTTATTGATATTACTGTTATTCTTGAGATGGATTCACTTGAGTTGTTCAGTCCTTAAATTCCAAAGAGTAGGATTGTTCTATCGAGGGAGACATGAAATATTTTTTTTTGCCTCTTCCCATTAGTTACATATATTTATGTACCTATGGAATGTAACCAGGTAGCGCATAGTTTAACAAGGAAGACGTTTTCTTTCCTGTATTTCATAATTGGGTTATAGTTAAAACTACAATGGTTAACTTGTACTTGTAAGTGATACTAGAGTTGCAACACATGCTCTGCATGTCACTACTAGAAAATCACACTTAGACGACGAAAAAAATTCGTCAGACAAGAGAAAATTTCATCGTCTAGACTGACATTTGACGACGAAGTTGATTTTCGTCGCCTAAGAATTGTGTTTGACGATGAAAACAAATATTTTGTCATATAAGATATGACTTAGACGATGAAAAACAGAAATTGTCATCTAACTATAATATCTTAGACGATGAAAATTTCTTTTTCGTCTTAGAAGACACACTTAGAAGAGGAAAACATAATTCGTTGTCTAAGTTTGCACTTAGACGACAAATATTTTCATTTCGTCATCTAAGAACATATCATAAACCTAAAATCTAAGCCTTAAAACCCTTTCCCCTCAATCCGAAAAGTTTTAGATGATGAAACCCATTTTTCGTCATCTAAGTACTACTTAGACAACGAAATTCAACCACTTTCGTCGTCTAAGTAGAGTTTCACAGTCTGACCTCTAAGAACACGACCATGTATACCATCTTAAAATGCTTATTTTTTTTCATTGAGGGCATAGAGTAAACAGTTATTGGTCTATGAGTATCGACGGTTCAAAAATTGGAGTTACGAAGATTTGTATATCAATGTTTCCGTTTCGTTGAAATTTTGATTTTATGGTTGACTATGCTGATGAAACCCTTACCGAACTTTGTATTTACTGAAAAATTCGTCCACTTACATATTATGTTATGATGAATATATCCAATAGTTATGTTTTCCAAATTCAATTTCGTTAATGTTGATGTGTAGTGAATATAAACATACGACACTTAAATTATACAACATTAGTAGATATATAAAAAGTTTTTAGTCTTAAATTAATTATTTATGTTAATTTTTAATTAATTTCTATCTAGTTGATCAATTAAGTTTTTATGAAAAGACAAATACCCGTAACTTTGGAAACGGGTTTATGAATTATTTTTTACGTTCGTTTGAGTCTTTTAACTATTTTTTCGAATAATCACTAAATTTATTCGATTCCAATCACTAAATATTGTATAATTGTAATGGTTACATCTGACAGTTGTTTTTTTCATGATTTTTAAGCAACTACTTCAAATTAATTTTTCAGTTGTTTATAAAAAAAATTTAAAAAAATTCACTTAGGTGACGAAACCTAAAAGTTTCGTTGCCTAAGTAAATTTTTTTTAATTTTTTTATAAGTCTAATTAATTTTTCAGTTATTTATAAAAAAATTAAAAAAAATTCAATTGAACAACGAAACCTAATACTTTTGTCGTCTAAATGATTTTTTTTATTTTTATTTTTATAAATAACTGAAAAATTAATTTAGGAGAAAATTTAAAACACTTAGACGACGAATATTACATGTTTCGTCATCTAAATGATAAAAAATTAGGTTAGTTTTTTTCGCCAAAAATTTAAATGATTTAGGTGACAAAATTGTTATGTTTTGTTGTCTAAGTAAAAAATTTGGTAGTTTTTTTTTCAACCAAAAACTTAAATCACTTAGGTGACGAAATAATTAGATTTTGTCGTCTAAGTAAAAAAAATTGCGACTTTTTTGAAAATTTTAGGTATTTAGACGACGAAACTGACGAAACTATTGAGTTTCGTCGTCTAAGTCGTTTAAAACTCTTTAAATTTATTATTTTCTCAATCTCTATTCATTTTCTTCTCTCTCAATTCACTCTTCTCCTTCCCTCCCTCTCCCTCACCATCACCACCACCACACGCCACCACCAACACCACCTATAATTAGTTTAGGTATAGATTAATTTAATTTATCATATTATGAATTTTTATTTAAATATAAAATAATTTAAATTATTTATTTATTATGAATTTTGCATTATTATTAATAATTAGCATTTAATAAATTTTAAAATATTATGAATTTTATATACAAAAAATTAAATAAAAAATTCATGAAATGCACCAATTAATTAATATTAGCATTTCATGAATTTTTCATTTAATTTCTTTTTTTACAAAATCAACCACTTAGACGCCGAAACTACAATTTCGACGTCTAAGTTGCGTGACCTAGATGACGAAATTATAGCATTTTCGTCGTCTGAGTAGTTTATTTATTTATTTATAAAATTAAGCATTTAGACGACGAAACTACTATATTTTCTTCGTCTAAGTGTTACATCTGAAAACACGAACTTGCAAAAACCACAAAAATTTCGGCAGAGTTTCGCTATGACGTGGAATTGCCATTAATCTGCACCCGAAAACACACTTCATCCTATGCCACAAAAGCTAAACTGTGGGCACCAATTCCATCCAGATTTCTCAATATCATAACAATAATGTAAAGTAGTAATCAAAACTGTACTTTACAGAAATCCGGGGAAAAAGATTTAAAGAGTATAACGACACAGTAATCAGAGCGACCTCTAGTGTATATAT
Organism: Geum urbanum; assembly: GCA_946800695.1. Lineage (NCBI taxonomy): Eukaryota > Viridiplantae > Streptophyta > Magnoliopsida > Rosales > Rosaceae > Geum > Geum urbanum. The sequence continues at coordinate 21,799,033 of OX327002.1, forward strand.
ACAAAATATACAACAATAGGCAAAACAAGAAACCTACTGGAAAAGAAAGGTAGCTCGAACACTAAGCCTCCGACTGCGACGTGAGACACCAGAATCCGAATTGCAAACTGGGCACGGAAACCGTAAAGCCCAGGGCAAAGGCAAATAAAATCGTTAGAGTGAGTGGAAGAAAATAATCATATGCCTTTCACCATTTATATATATCATAAAATAAAGCGAGATCAAAGAATGAATGGAGGTGTCAGGCGAATCTCTCAAGCCCGACGGTCAGGCGAATCAATCAAGCCCGACGGTGATAGACTAGGCGAATCTCTCAAGCCTAGTGGGCACATCAGGGGAATCTCTCAACCCTGGATCTGGACTACCGGTGATCAGCCGAGTAGCCAATGCATCGATGCTAAGTAAATGCCATCACCATATAAAATATAAAACAAAACCTCCCAAAACAATAAATAATCTCAACATCGTACTGGAAACAAATACTGATATCAAGAACTCGCTACGACAGTGTAAATAAAAGGTCCATTCACAGATAGCACAGCACGCACACGCGCTAATCACGAGATCCGGCAGAAGATCCCTCACCCAACGTACGATCTCGATCCCCTGAATAATCACAAAATATAACTGATCAAAATCACAATTCATCATTCTGTACCACACCTCGGAAACCAACCATTTTCGGAAATATATAACTCGATATAAAATAATCTTCAAAATTCCCCAAACTCTCCACATAAACCCTCGACTAAAAATCTGATATCCAAATCAACTCGAAAATCTCAAGGCGATAATCGGGGCGCGATTACAAGCAAAACGACATAAAATTTGTCGAAAACCAAAAAGTCAACTCCCTCGCCGGAGCACCGCCGTTGACCGCCTCAGCCAGCGGCGGCGCGCCGTCACCGGAAGAATTCCTCGGCGAGGAAAGCCCAGTTTTCAAGCTCACTTCAAGCCCAACACATTACTCTACTGCCACAAACTCCAATTCCCTCACAATTCGCCGGAAAACCGGCCAAATCTAACGCCGGAGCTCCACCTCTGGTCACCGTCCACAACCACCATAAACCTCAACCAAAATCACATCTAAGCACCCAGAAAGCTTCGTGGAGTGAAGGGAAACCTTTCCCCCCACAGCCCCGACACCGATTCTTGCCGGAATCCGCCACCCGATTCTGGCGAAAATCCCCCAAATTCAAGCCGTCTGTTCTCCATCAATTCGAAACCAATTCTCTCCAATCCAAGTCCAAAACAGTTGCAAAACATAAGGAGAATCCTTACCTTCCAAAGTCGTGGCCGAAAATGGCAAGTCCGCCAGCGGATTTCAAACCGGGTCAATGGTGGTCAACGGGTCAAACTTCGGTCAACACCGGTTGAACTTCCAAACAGTGATTTTGACAGTTTTTTGACTAGTTCTGATATTTATACTCGTGGCTCGATACGATCGACGGTCCAAAACGAATCACAATCACATTTCGGATAAATCAAATCCAAACGGATAAACACGACGAAATTTCGTGATTTCAAATATTCATAACTTATTCCTCGGTCGTCGAAATAATTATTCGAAATCGCCCACGAACTCAAAATCACACGAACTACAATTCTCATGAAGAGACTCAACTCAAATTCTCGCCCGATAATTAAGTCGTAAACTGAACCGCCAATTCAATTAATTTACGAAAAACTGTAATTACTCGCTAACTCGTAAATTAAGTCGATTACTATACTGATTCTGGTTCGGGTCGTCACATATGATCAATGAAAACAATGAGAAAAACTCCACCACAGGAGGAAAAATGACTTTCTCTATGCTTCATTACAGATTTTAGAGTGTTGTTATAGTCAATACAGAGTTTACATTCATCTAACTATCCTTCCTTGATGATTAACAGTATATTCACCGTCTTTCAATGAATCGCCATAACATGTCTAACACCAATTGATGGTCAACTGTATCTCGTTGATTTGCTTTCACAAAAATATAAGGGTAGTGTGAATGAGAACAATGTCATTTAAAAGATGGTTATCTGTATCTCACTAAAGCATAATTTCACTTCACTGATGGTTAACTTTACGTTCACTGTCTTTCACTGATGATTAACAGTATATTCACCTGAAAGGACCCAACCCCGATTTAGTTTCCTAAACCGGAATAAAACCTCTTCTGAAAACACGAACCAACAAAAACCATAAAAATTTTGGCAGAGTAACGCTACTAACGCGGAATTGCCATTACCTGCACCCGAAAAATAACACTTCATCCTATGCCACAAAAGCCAAACCGTGGGCACCAATCCCATCTGGATTTCTCAATATCATATCAATAGCAATAAACAGTAAACATAACTGTAATATATAGGAAATCCGGGAAAATTCGTATAAAACATGTATCAATAACGTATCAGAGCGACCTCTAGTGTGTATATATATACAAAATATACAACAATAGGTGAAACAAGAAACCTACTGGAAAACACATGTAGCTCGAACAACTAGCCTCCGACCGCGACGTGAGACACATGAATCCGAACTGCAAACTGGGTACGGAAACCAAAAATCCCAGGGGAAAGGCAATAAAACGTTAGAGTGAGTGGACGAAAATAAACATATAACTTTCACCAGTTTCATATAAATAATCAATGTAAAACAATTCGAGTTCGGAAAAGTATATGTGGAGGTGTCAGGCGAATCTCTCAAGCCCGACGGTCAGGCGAATCGCTCAAGCCCGACGGTGATAGACCAGGGAAATCTCTCAACCCCGGCGGCATAACAGGGGAATCTCCCAACCCTACCCAGAGGAATCTCTCAACTCTGGTCCAGAGGAATCTCTCAACTCTGGTCCAGAGGAATCTCTCAACTCTGGCAGACTACCGGTGATAAGCCGAGTAGCCGAAGCATCGATGCAGGTATGCCATCACCATAAATATAAAATAATGCCTCCGAAAATAATAAATAACTCAACATCGTATAAAATAAATACGGAAAATCATGAACTCGCAACAACTGTGAAAATATAAAAATGTCCACTCACAGGTAAGCAAAGCGCGCACTTGCGCTAATCACGTGGTCCGACAGAAGATCCCTCGCCCGAAGCACGATCTTGATCCCCTGAATAATCATAAAATATATCTGATCAAAATCACAATTCAGAACACTATACCACACCGCGGAAACCAAGCGTTCCCGGAAATATATAACACAGTGCAAAATAATCGACGAAATTCCCTAAATCTCCACTCAAAACCCTCGACTGAAAATCCGATACCCAAATCAACTCGAAAACCTCAAGGCGACGATCGGGGCGCGAATACGAGTAAAACAACATTAAAATCATCAAATTCTAAAAAGTCAACGGGTCGCCGGAGTCGCCGCTGCCGGCGGCGTGCCGTCAACCGAAGAGATTTTCCGGCGGCCAAGCTCACCATAGCTTCTCCTCCTCGAGCCCAACACATCTCTCAACTGTGGCTATGTCCAATTCCGGCGGAATTAGCCAGAAATCAGCTCGAAACATCCATGAACAGCACCGGCCGGAAAACTTCCCAGCCCGATTCTGGCGCCGTCGCGACACCTCGTCCCTCCAAACCAAAGGGGAAATGATCCTGAGCTAAAACCCAACAAAACCCAACACAAATCCTTGCCGGAAAGCCGCCGGAACGCCGCCCCCAAACAAGGCCGATTCCGGCCGGAAAACCCAAATTTCAAACCACTTGTTCTAACTCAAATCAACACAAAATCGAGCAATTCCAAGTTCTAATCAATAGCAAATGAAGGGAGGAATCGAAATATACCAATATCTCGGCCGGAGGTGGCCGGAATCGTCAAACCCGACAGCGGCAGCGCGGTGGAGAACCGGTCAACGGAAAGTCAATGGTCACAGCTCGGTCAACACCGGTCAAACTTCCTAAACAGTGTTTTCGACAATTTTTCGACTATTTCCGATATTTATACTCGCGTCTCGGGACGATCGACTTTCCAAAACGAATAACCATTACGATTCGGATAAACTCGATACGAACGGATAAACTCGTCGATATTCCGAAACTTCAAATAATCATATTATATTCCTCGGTCATCGAAAAAATCATCTGGAACCGCCCACGAACTCGAAATCACGTGTACAACAACTCTCGAGAAGAGACCCAACTCAAATTCTCGGCCGATAAATAAGTCGTGATTAAAACCGGCAAACCACACAATTATCGAAAAGCTGCGATTACGCGTTAACTCGTGAATTACGCTGATTACTCTCACTACCAGCAGAATAGGTATATCCGACGAGGTCTTCAAAGAACGACCGACGAGAAGGGATCTCGTCAGTTATAGTAAACTATAACCGACGACAGGATAATCTCGTCGGTTATAGTTTTTTGACCGTCGATATTTTCTTGTCGTCGGTTATAGTCGTCGGAAACTCGTCGGTCATAGTTTTCGACTATGTCCGACGATTTTTTTGACTATTACCAACGATTTTTTCATATCGTCGGTTATAGTTTCTTATTTCAGATCTGGGCAGCAGCTCGATCTGTCATTCAAAAAACTTTCCATTTTTTCTGAAAATGCTCTGAAATCGATCTTTGGGTGATGTCGAGAATGAGTTCGTGATGATTCATGCGCATTATATATATATAGGTACGTCGTGCTTAATTAATATATATATGTGTTGTGCATGCATGTATTAATGCTTAATTTGTTGAATATATAGATCGATCGATATTAATTGATTTTGAATATATATATATATATATATATATTGATCGATCGATCGAGTTAATTAATTGATTCTTGAGTTTGAGTAATTGATCGATGGTTGATTTTGAGTACGTACGCGTGATTGATCGTAAATATATATTAATTGTTGTTAATTTTAATTTGATTATTGTGAATATATATATATATAGCAATAACTAGCTAGCTAGCTAGGGTGATTAATTTATTTAATTAATATATTGCATTATATATATTGTGATTAATATATATATAGGATTAAATGTACACTAGCTAGCTAGCTAGTACGTGTACGTACGTGCATGGTTAACGTTATATATATATATTTAGATTTTTGTGATCGATTATATATATATAGTTAGGGTGTACGTGTGTGTATATATATATATATATTAAAATAATAAATATTTATATCTAGCTATGAAATTTGAATTAATAAGATCATGGGTATATATACATGCAGTTATAATTTTCAGGATGGACAAGAGTTGGATATGTCTTCCAAGATGGGATGTAAGATATCACCGTGGAATTAGAAGTTTTGTAGAATATGTGAAGGTTAATTGTGGAGGGATGAGAATTCATTATTGTCCGTGTACGAAATGTCAGTGTCGCAGCGAGCGATATCGTTTTCACATCGATAAAGTATTGGAGCACTTGAAGAAAAACGGGTTTTGGGATAAGTACACATGTTGGATTTATCACGGTGAGAGCTCAACAGTTGGTCAACATGATCACGGACAATTTTTTGAGAGTGGCAGTACATCCAATGATCCAACAACAAGGTTGATCAACGATATGTTTCCTCATGAGAGCGGTATATTTGCTCAAGCACCGGATATCGATATCCCTCCCGCCGTTGGAGACTTCCCTCATATTGAGCCAGTCCAGCAATTACCTACAGCTGTCAACACTGCTGGTATAGACAAGTACAACAACCTCATTGCCTTCCAACAGACCCCGTTGTACAACGGGTGTAATAAGACTGTTCTCGAAAGTGTTATGGGAGTAATGAAGCTCAAGTGGAGAACAAAATGAGTGTGAAGGCTGTTGATGATTGGCTGAAGTGGTCTGGTTCGTTGTTGCCCCCCGGTCATCGTCTTCCTACCACTCATCGTAAGGTGCGACAGATTCTTAAACATCTTGGCCTTTCCTACATCAAAATCCATGCTTGTAGATATGATTGTGTTCTCTTCTGGGGTGAAGATGCTTATGGGAATGATCTTGAATCCTTTGATGAATGCCCGGTATGTGGTACAGATAGGTATAAGTTAACTCCTGCCGAAAACAAGAAAGCTGTGAAGATACTTCGGTATTTTCCCCTGATAGATAGGCTAGAACGGTTGTTCATGTCTGCACACACGGCTGAAGCTATGAGATGGTGGGCCGAGAGGAATTTGCCCGACGGTGATACGCTTATACACCCTGATGACGGAGAGGCTTGGAAGCACATGGTGAAGGAGTTTTCTTATTTTGCATCAGAGGTTTGAAATGTTTGGCTGGGGCTTTCATCTGACGGATTCAACCCTTTTGGCAACATGAGTCTTCAATACAGTATATGGCCAGTTATTTTGGTACCGTACAACCTTCCTCCATGGATGTGCATGAAGAAAGAATACAATATGCTCACTATGATCATTCCAGGGCCAGGTTATCCAGGAAAGTGTCTCGATGTGTATCTGAGACCCTTGATTGAGGAGCTTAAGTACTTGAGTGAGCATGGTCATCCCACTTATGACAAGTTCAAAAATGAGATGTTCCAGATGCATGCCATGCTTGTTTGCACCATTAGCGATTTTCCTGCATGTGGGATGTTGTCGGGCAACGTTACCAGGGGATACAGGGCTTGTCCAGAGTGCATGACGGTTGAGTGTTGCAGATCTCATTGCAGGAAGATTGTACAGATGCGACATCGTTGTTGGCTTCCACATGATCACCCATTTCGGGAGGATATGGAGGCATTTGATGGGACTGTGGAAACATGTGAGCAGCCGAGGAGATGGACGGGGGATGAAATCTTAGAAGTGCTAAATGAATACGATTTTGGGCAGCTAAGCAATCATCCTGAGATAGTGGCGTCAATACCTGACAAACCCGACATGTATAAATTCTGGACACACAAAAGTATTTTTTGGGAACTTCCTTATTGGTCCAAGTTGCTGATCAGACACTACTTAGATGTCATGCACATAGAGAAAAATGTGTGCGAGAGTGTGGTCGACACAGTGTTGAATTGGGAGGGAAAAACTAAAGACGGCCCGAAGGCACGCATTGATCTTAAAATGATGGGACTGCGAAAACATTTGTGGTTGAAAGATGGGAAGAAAAAAATGCCACAAGCTCCTTATACAGTGAAGCCTGCCCAGAAGAGTGAAATTTTTGGCTGGATGGGTAATGTCAGGTATCCTTCAGGCTATGCCGGAAATATAAGTCGATGTGTTAACTTCAAAGACAACAAGATGTACGGACTAAAGAGTCATGACTGTCATATACTGCTCCAACGCCTCTTCCCTGTTTTCATTCGAGGGTACCTGCCCAAAGAGGTGGTGGAGCCGTTAGTGGCTTTGTCAAGATTCTTTCAGAAGTTATGCACGAGAGAAGTGAAGAAATCGGACTTGTTGGAAATGCAACAGGACATCATTTTTATCATGTGCAAATTCAAAAGGATATTTCCTCCAAACTTTTTCGACATCATGCCTCACCTGATTCTCCATCTTCTGGAACAATTGTTGCTTACTGGTCTAGTACATTACACATGGATGTATCCTATGGAAAGGTACGTAATGCATCTCTGAATCTGGCTATATATATGTCGATCTTTAATATTATTTATTCACTTATATATTGTTGCAATAAGCATAACATGCTCGATCTGTAATTACCAATTTACAGACAATTAGGGGACTACAAAGACTATGTGATGAACAAATCTGCACCCGAAGGGTGTATCGCTGAAGCATATATTGCGCATGAGTACGTAACATACACCAAGTTGTATTTGGGAGCGTTGGAGGACCCTCCACAACATATGCCAGTAGATGGAGGGCAGTTCAACCTTTCGATCATCTCCGATGATGTTGAAGTTTCTGGAAAGTTGCCCAACTCGTACAAGTTGGAACCTTATGAGCTAGTCATTGCCCATTGGTCGGTATTGATTAACTGTCCAGAAGTTCAATATTGGAAAAATTTGCACATTTACTGCCCTGCTATTTCCGGTGATGTTGAGTACCACAACAAGACGTTCGCAAACTATTTTGGCAACTGGGTAAGTTGATACTTAAATTGACCTGTATATGATCGATGTTAAGTGTATGTCTCGCATCCTATTTATAGTTAAGTTAATAAATGATTATTTTCAGATGAATCATGTACAAGATGATGGTATCCATCAGTGGTCACACGAATTGAGGCTCTTGGCGCAGAAACCGGTAACTTCCAGAGTTTATCCTATGTGTAAGGTAAATGGCGTGCTATTTATTTGTGAACATAGAGATGTCAGACGAAAAACACAGAATTCTGGTGTAATGGTGCATAGTGGGCAGAATGGAGTTGACTATTACGGTGTTCTCCATTCAGTTGTCGAATTAATATATGGGGAAGGCATGACCGTGCACTTGTTTAAGTGTAGATGGTTTGATACCGACCCTCAGAACACAAGGACCGATCAATACTGGATTTTTTCGGTGAATACTGCCACAAGCTGGTATGAAGATGATCCGTTTGTGTTGGCCACGGTGGTGAAACAATTGTTCTATCTTGATGATCTTGTGCATAAAGGCGCGTGGAAAGTGGTTAACCATGTTCTTCCACGAAACATATACAGTGCCTCAACCCTTGGTGTGACCTCGGATAATGAAGAAGTCAGTGCATACCAAGAGCCGAACGCAACTGGTATTCCTGAAACCTCAACAATTCGCCTTAATAATGTGAGACAGGGCAGTGTGGTACAAATTCCTCAACCGAATCTTCTTGATGTTAATCAAAATGAAGACAATGTAGACTCAAGTGACGAGGACATACACATCTTACCTGAAATTAACTCGGAAACAGAGTCAGACTCAAGTGATGATTCTGATTATGCGCCTTAATTAGTGTATATATATGTATGTTATTTTGACTTAGAACGTGCAATGTAAAATGAATTTTATTCAAATTATCGACTGCCCATTGTGTCAATCGATGAAATTGCTATATTCGGCCCCATCGATCATAAATGAGAGAGCTCGAGAGATCGATCGAAAAAAAAATACACAACCAATCGATTAATAATTATATCGTATTATTAAATAATAATTTACTAATTTCGTATTAACTATTAATAATTTCGTATTAACTATTAATAAATATATATATTAATACACTACATATTTAATTAGTTTACCGGCATAAATGAAAAATAAATAGAAGAACTATATCCGAAGACATGCATATGAAATCTCGTCAGATATAGTTGAACCGAAACTATATCCGACGATATGCATATGAAATCTCGTCGGATATAGTTTCGTTTCAACTATATCCGACGATATTACTTATATCGTCGGATATAGTTTCGGTTTATATCCGGATCTGGGAAGTGTTTTGGGCAGAAACGAAACTGCACCAAACCTTTACAGTCGCCTCCGATCGATTTTCTCCGCATCCTTCGTGTTGGAAGCAAGCAATCGAAGGTCAAGTGCTATTCCATCGATCCTCAAGCCAAATCCCTCGTCAATTTGTTAAAAATCAGGTTTGAAATTCCTAAATTCAAATTTTTGAATTTTTTTAATTTAGGTTAGATTTGACGTTGTGGAATGTGTTGATCGATAATGTGGATGCATGTATTGATATAGTTGTGGAATTTGTTAATTTTATGCATGTATTGATATATATTAGAATAATTTTGAATTATAGGTTGAATTTCGGTTAAATTTGGATTTGGATTTGGATTATTTATATATATATATTGGAATTTGGATTTGGAATTTTTTGATGAATTATATTGGATTATATTGGATTTTTGATGGAATATATTGGATTTTTTGTTAAATTGGTTAAATTTGGATTTAGAATTTTTGGTTAAATTTGATTAAATTTTTGGTTAATTGGATTTGGAATTATTGTTGAATTTGGATTATTGGAATTATTGATATATATATATATTGGAATATATATAGTTAAATTATTGGATTATATATGTATTGGATGAATTATATTGGATTATATATATTGTAATTATTGTGGATTATATATATATATTGTAATTATTGTGGATTTTATGGAATTATTGTTGATTTTTGTGGAATATTTATATATTGGAATATATATTGGATTATTTTTGGATGAATTAGGAATTATTTTGAATTTTTATAATTTTATAGCAACGATGAATTGGTTAAATTGCGGACCTTCCCGAGGGGCCGGGTCGAGTTCGAGGGGGAGGTCCAGAGGGAGAGGGAGATCGAGACGTGGGGATGAGGGCTCGGGACCTAGGGATGAGGGCATCAGAAGTCGGTCTGCATCAGGATCCACCAGCGTCCCCAACACTTACAGTCTTCCGCAGACCTCTCGACATCGTACACTGATGGGCGCGGGACAACCTCAGCAGCAGCAGCTCGAGCCTGCTCGATCCTCAGGCGCGAGGAGGCTTCATCAGGTCAGTCGCACACCGGAAACGGATAGTGCGACTCAATCCTCGGTCCGAATGCCGGACATTCATCGCAATGACCCTTCCCCCGTCATCCACCAGACAGCTCCTCATTCTTCCGAGGAGGCTGGTGGATCCACTCAGTCCTCGGCGAGGATGTGACTATGCCCGCCGCCTACATTATTCTTACCGTTGGAAATCCCGACGATACCTCACGTCGATTCTGACGGGATGCCTATTCCGGGACAGCTAGGGTTCATTACCCCGGAGCAGGCATATGTGTATATACCCTTCCCGGCACCTCTCTGTAGTGCGAGGATTCCGGGACAACGCACCGACGAATCAGGTAAATATTAATTAGTGATATCTTTTTACTCCCTAATATTTAAATTCAATTAGGTGTTGATGTTTAAAAAATAGTCTACATATATATGTGATAGGCGAGATCGTGCCCGGTGCCAAACAGAAGAGAACCAGAGGCCCCGTCGTCGGCAAGTTACTGGACAATGCCATTCAGGCTAGCGGTGGTGGCCAACTTATGATTCCGACCGGGGATAGAGGACAGGTGATCGAGGGAAATGTCACTCGAAAGTACGCGGGGATGGCGGGCAGCCTCATACGGGATAGAGTCCCAATGTTGTGGCAAGATTGGAATTCAGTGCCGCAAGCCGTCAAATATCAGCTGAATAATGCGTTGTCGGTGAGTTGAATTGTATATTCATTATGAAAATTTTCAATAATAAATTTTTAATATTATTGATATATATATAAATATATGCATTGCAGATGTGGTTCCGCGTGGATGAAGACATTAGACCCACGTGGGCGGATGAAGTGCATGGGAGCAGGTTTGCAGACGGGCATTTGTTTCAATTTTTTCGTTTCTTTTGATTATGTTCATACAATGTTGTTAGTTACTAACGCTTGATTTTATGGGTATATATAGGTATAAGGAGTGGAAGGCCGAGCTGAAGAAGCATTGGAAAAAGTACGGGGACGATCGTGAGGGTACCCCTAGCGAGTTTCGTTATAGGGAGTACGAGTGGCGATGGCTTGTGGTTCACTTCAACAACCCGAAATTGAAGGTACACAACCTTCAATCGATTTAATTTTTGTTTTATCGTACTTCCCTTAAATTATTTGGCTAATGAGTGTTTTTTTTATGTTGAATTAATCGCGCAGGCTCTTTCTAAAGTCAACACAAGGAACCGGGCCAAAAACACCAAAAATCATCATGCCGGTACCAGATCATACTCGGGTTAGATCGAGGAGGCGACCAACCACCCAGAAGAGGATCCCCTTGTCTATACGATGCAGCACGCGTATCCGCAATCCCCGGAATATGCTGTAAGTGTCCTTATAACAAAATAAACTTATTTCTTATTTATTTAGATTGTTTTTTTTTAATTAATATTTTATTGTTCTTTGTCAATTAGGCGAGAATTCAGGAGGCGATTCCGGAGGTGTTGACTCAAGTGGCGAGAGAGCTCTATCCCAACACCCCCGATGCGGAACTCCCGATTGATCAGATTGATCGATCTGATCCGATCGTCAGGGCCAGGATTATGTCAACTGCGATCCCTCCAGGGAAGAACACATTCTACTGCAGGGGTTCCGGAAAATGGGGTCAAGGGCTGCTGAAGCATACCCCTGAATTCTCTCGCGGATCGGGATCATCATCATCTTCGAGGACTAATGAGCTACACGACCAGCTTCATAGGCAATCAATTGAGATGGAAGCTCAACGGCGTCGGATGGAGGAGATGGAGCAAGCGCAAGCTGCAGAGCAGAATCGGTTGGCCGAACAGCAGCAGCAAATGGGGACATGGATGTAGCATTGTTATGCACAGTTGCAAGCATCTGGAATCCAGATAGCTCCCCCGCCCATTTTCGGTGCACCACAGCCACAGCCACAGCCTCAGCCTCAGCCGCAGCCTCAGCCTCAGCCGCAGCCTCAGCCAGACTAGGACCAACCAACTTTCTCCAATCCGTTTGACCACATAGACTTAGGACCAGGACCCCCCTACATTTGAACAATTGTCGGTTTAATTTTTATTTTCATTATTACTACGCATATGTATACAGATTTGAACGATTTCGGTTTTTATTAATTTATTTATTTACTACGTACTATAGTTTCAATGGTTGTTGATTTTCAATTTGAACAATATATAGATAGCGTGATTTTTTGTGAATGCAGGTTTTGGGATAAAACCCAAAACCTGCAAAAAAAAAAATAAATATTTTTAACTATAACCGACGATATGTGTCAACATCGTCGGTTATAGTTTAAACTATGACCGACGATAAACCATCGTTGGATATAGTGTCTCTATTTTCCAACGATAACCCTAAATCATCGTCGGATATAGTATTACCGACGGTGTATTACCGACGATACTATATCCGACGATGTGTCGTCGGATATAGGTATGACCGACGATGAACGGAAACAGACCGACGACACCAAGTCGTCGGTCATAGTAATTCTTCCGGTAGTGTCTACTGATTCTGGTTTGGGTCGTCACAAATCTACCCCCCTTAAAAAAAATTTCGACCTCAAAATTTACGTACCTGTCAGGTGAACAGATGAGGATACTGCTCCCGCATACGCTGCTCAGTCTCCCAGGTGGCCTCCTCTACCGAGTGATTCTGCCACAAGACCTTCACCAGCGGTATTACACGGTGCCTCAACTCCTACTCACGCCGATCGAGAATCTGTACCGGCTCCTCCACATATGTCAAATCCTCTCGGATTGGTAGCTGCTGTGGTGCTAACACATGTGACGGATCAGAAATATACTTCCGCAACATCGAAACATGGAAAACATCATGAACACGAGCCATCTCAGCTGGCAGCTCAAGTCTGTAAGCCATGGCACCAACTCTCTCGATGATCTCATACGGACAAATGTACCGTGGTCGAAGCTTGCCACACTTCCCGAAACGCACAACACCCCTCCACGGAGATAGTTTTAGGAAGACCCAATCGCCTACATCAAACTCAAGACTCTTCCTCCTCACGTCCGTATAACTCTTCTGACGATCCTGGGTGATCTTCAATTTGTCCCAGATAACCTGGACGTCCTCCATGGTGCTCTTCACCAGATCAGGGCCAATAAGCCATCGCTCGCCCACCTCACTCCAACACAATGGAGTGCGGCACTGCCTCCCGTATAGGGCCTCGTACGGTGACATCTCGATACTGGCCTGATAGCTGTTGTTGTAGGCGAACTCTATCAAATGTAGTTGCTGGTCTCAATTTCCTCGAAACTGCAAAACGCAAGACCACAACATATCCTCAAGAGTCTGTATAGTCCGCTCAGACTTCCCATCAGTCTGAGGATGAAAAGCTGTACTGAAGCATAATCTCGTGCCCATGGCTCGCTGCAATGCCTTCTAAAACTCTGAGGTAAACTGACTGTCTCGGTCAGAAACAATAGATATATGCACACTGTGCAGTCGAACGATCTCTGACAAATACAGCTTGGCCAACTTGCCCACTGATATCTTCCCCGGAAGTGCGAGAAAATGACCGGATTTCGTCAATCGATCCACAATTACCCAAATACCAGTGTTGCCAGTCGAAGTACGCGGCAACTGATAAACGAAATCCATGGTAATGTGCTCCCACTTCCAAACCGGAATCTCTAGTGGCTGTACAAACAAAACTGGGGGACCCCATGGATCAATGCACAACCGCATGGATCCATCCTTCTTCCGTACAAACAAAACTGGGGGACCCCATGGTGAAACACTAGGCCGAATAAAACCCTTCTCCAGCAACTCCAGAAGTTGAACCTGCAGCTCTTTCAACTCCGCTGGCGCCATACGATACGGTGCCTAAGAAATGGGTCCTGTACCCGGTAATAGCTCAATAGTGAAATCAATCTCCCGAACTGGAGGTATGCCTGGTAACTCCTCCAGAAACACATCCGGAAACTCGGAAACAACCTCAATACTACCAAGGTCCGGCACAGCTGCTGTAGTGTCTACTACATGAGCTAAGTAAGCAACACAGCCCTTCTTCATCATCTGATCCGCCTTCATCGCAGAAATCAAACATGGTAATGAAGTGTTCTTCTCGCCGCGAAACAATATCTCGGGAATGCCTGGTCGTCAAAATGCAACCTCCTTCTTATGACAATCAAACATGGCCCAATGTGTCTCCAAGAAGTCCATTCCCAAGATCAAATCAAAGTCGACAATATCAAGCAACAACAAATCTGCGGCTAAGCCATGGCCTCCAATGAAAATCTCACAATCTCGGTACACCCAGCCAATACTCACAATCTCACCGGAAGGATACAACACTCTCCACAACCCCGGAAGTGGAGACGCAGGTACAGTAGCTAAAGATGATAGTCTATATGACATGAATGAATGCGTGGCACCTGGATCTAACAATGTAAGTACTGGAATACCAAAGACATGTAACGTACCGATAATGACCTCCGGTGAAGCTCTGCCCTCACGTAAGGTCACGACATGAACCCTGACCTGCCCGGCTGGTCGTCCACGCTGAGGTTGTCCCTGCTGTCCACCCTGGCCCGTAAACTGTACTGGTCGAGCTCCCGAAGTGGCACCTCGCTCTCCTTCGGAACTCTGGGCCGCCTGTCCACCAACACCATCAAGCTGGAAACACTCCCTCGCATAGTGACCCACCTGGCCACAGCGAAAAAAAGTGACAGGGCCTCGCTGACACGGACCAACATGGTGTCTGCTGCAGATACTACACAATGGGTACTCCCTCGGTACGAAAAAAAGAGTCACCGGTATGCCGAGGATAACTGGAACCGCTAAAACTCCTACTAGACTGTGGTCACTGCGGTCAATCTCTCCTCCATCTCTGCCTCTGTCTCAAATTCCTAAACTCCTTATACTTACGCTGCTGGGTAATCTGGTTGAAGTATCTCCGCATAAACAAATCTCGGAACAAAGTCCACGGAGTATCAACTGGTACCCGATCGGTGCTAACCCACCAGAAGTATGCATCTGACTCAAGTAAACCTACTGCTGCCACTGTCATCTGCTCAGGGGTAAAACGCAGACGCTCACAAACTCGTTCAACCTGAACCAACTATGCCTCACACATCTCTGGATCAGCTGAACCCGAGAAGACAGTCGCACTAGCAGTACGAACTTCGACCATAGGGTCAAAACGCTCCTCCAAACGCAACACTCGCATCAGCAAGTTGTGCGTCTGGCGATCCACATCAGGATCCGCTTCCCGATCAACACGGGGACCACGTCGAGGAGGCATCCTACTGATACAGGACAAGCATTAGGTATAAGTAGAAGGAACGTAATCATGAGACCTCAGATATTTGCGAACACACAACACCCGAAGTATTGATGAGTATCGTTGGCCAGTCGGGTCATCACTCCAGTTATGTTGTACAAACTCAAATACCCTAAGCGTCACAAGTACAAGAGTCTACAGAATCTGACAACCTAATGCTCTGATACCAAGCTGAAAGGACCCAACCCCGATTTAGTTTCCTAAACCGGAATCAAACCCCTTCTAAAAACACGAACCAACAAAAACCATAAAAATTTCGGCAGAGTAATGCTACTAACGCGGAATTGTCATTACCTGCACCCGAAAAATAACACTTCATCCTATGCCACAAAAGCCAAACTGTGGGCACCAATCCCATCCGGATTTCTCAATATCATATCAATAACAATAAACAGTAAACATAACTGTAATATATAGGAAATCCGGGAAAATTCGTATAAAACATGTATCAGTAACGTATCAGAGCGACCTCTAGTGTATATATATACAAAATATACAACAGTAGGCGAAACAAGAAACCTACTGGAAAACACAGGTAGCTCGAACAACTAGCCTCCGACCGCGACGTGAGACACCAGAATCCGAACTGCAAATTGGGCATGGAAACCGAAAAGCCCAGGGGAAAGGCAATAAAACGTTAGAGTGAGTGGACGAAAATAAACATATGCCTTTCACCAGTTTCATATACATAATCAATGTAAAACAATGCGAGTTCGGAAAAGTATATATGGAGGTGCCAGGTGAATCTTTCAAGCCCGACGGTCAGGCGAACCGCTCATGCCCGACGGTGATAAGCCAGGGGAATCTCTCAACCTCGGCGGCATAACAGGGGAATCTCTCAACCCTGCCCAAAGGAATCTCTCAACTCTTGTCCAGAGGAATCTCTCAACTCTGGCAGACTACCGGTGATCAGCCGAGTAGCCGAAGCATCGATGCAAGTATGCCATCACCATAAATATAAAATAATGCCTCCAAAAATAATAAATAACTCAACATCGTATAAAATAAATACGAAAAATCACGAACTAGCAACAACTGTGAAAATATAAAAATGTCCACTCACAGGTAAACAAAGCGCGCACTCGCGCTAATCACGTGGTCCGGCGGAAGATCCCTCACCCGAAGCACGATCTCAATCCCCTGAATAATCATAAAATATATCTGATCAAAATCACAATTCACAACACTGTACCACACCGCAGAAACCAACCGTTCCCGGAAATATATAACACAGTGGAAAATAATTGACGAAATTCCCGAAATCTCCACTCAAAACCCTTGACTGAAAATCCGATACCCAAATCAACTCGAAAACCTCAAGGCGACGATCGGGGCGCGAATACGAGTAAAACAACATTAAAATCATCAAATTCTAAAAAGTCAACGGGTCACCGTCAACCGGAGAGATTTTCAAGCTCACCATAGCTTCTCCTCCTCGAGCCCAACACATCTCTCAACTGTGGCTAAGTCCAATTCCAGTGGGATTAGCCGGAAATCAGCTCGAAACATCCATGAACACCACCAGCCAGAAAAATTCCCGGCCCGATTCCGGCGCCGTCGCGATACCTCGTCCCTTCAAACAAAAGGGGAAATGATCCTGAGTTAAAACCCAAAAAAACCCAACACAAATCCTCGCCGGAAAGTCGCCGGAACGCCGCCCCCAAACGGGGCCAATTCCGGCCGGAAAACCCAAATTTCAAACCACTTGTTCTAACTCAAATCAACACCAAATCGAGCAATTCCAAGTTCTAATCAATAGCAAATGAAAAGAGGAATCCAAATATACCAATATCTCGGCCGAAGGTGGCCGGAATCGTCAAACTCGACGGCGGCAGCGCGGTGGACAACCGGTCAACGGAAAGTCAACGGTCACAGCTCGGTCAACGCCGGTCAAACTTCCCAAACAGTGTTTTTGACAATTTTTTTGACTATTTCTGATATTTATACTCGCGTCTCGGGATGATCGACGGTCCAAAATGGATAACCATTACGATTCGGATAAACTCCATACGAACGGATAAACTCGTCGATATGCCGAAACTACAAATAATCATATTATATTCCTCGGTCTTCGGAAAAATCATCTGAAAACTGCCCATGAACTCGAAATCACGTGTACAACAACTCTCGAGAAGAGACCCAACTAAAATTCTTGACCGATAATTAAGTCGTGATTAAAACCGAAAAACCACACAATTATCGAAAAGCTGCGATTACGCGCTAACTCGTGAATTACGCTGATTACTCTACTGATTCTGGTTCAGGTCGTCACATCACCGTCTTTCAATGAATCGCCATATCATGTCTAACACTAATTGATGGTCAACTGTATCTCGTTGATTTGCTTTCACAAAAATATAAGGGTAGTGTGAATGAAAACAATGTCATTTAAATGATGGTTATCTGTATCTCACTAAAGCATAATTGTACTTCACTGATGGTTAACTTTACGTTCACTGTCTTTCACTGATGATTTATCTATTATTAACACACTGAAAATATCAAACAAATGAACATGGACAACAAAAATAGTAGTTCCTTCTTTTAAAGTTTCACATACTTGATTACAAAAGGAAGTACTAATCCTCACAAATTACTAATTAACCAGAACTACTAATCCTCAAAAACAGAACAACACTAGAAACCATAACAACATCTTTCAAATCTTTCATAGTGGGCTCATTAGTTCTAAACTCGCATTGGCAGTAAGGTCATTAGACCCATATATATACTCCTTGGAACAACAAGTCTTCGTTTTGAATGTTGAGTTCTAGCAGAACCACCACCAACATCATCGATGTTTTTGGTAGTCAAATTTGATCTCTTTCTCTTGTTAATTAATGAATCTTCATCAGTATGTTCTTGTTCTTCATCATTGTTGTCTTCGATATCATCGTCACCATCATTCTCACTGACCTTATCATCTTTTTCATTACCAACATTTGGATTATCTACATCAATGTTTTCAGGTCAAGCCATGTCTCAAGATCAAAATTTACATTGTAATTATTGCTCTACATAGCATATCAGTTGCATAAAACAGAAATAAATAAAGAAGAAGAAAATTACTTACCTAGCGACGAGCTGTGCTTCGATGATTCCTTATCTTGGGCAATCCTGACCTCAAATTGAAGTTGAGGTTTGTTAATTAATGTGAAAAACAACTCATCATCTGCATACAACTTATTTTCTTGCACTAATTCCCTCCACCCAGAACAGAGTAACACTCTATGTGTTAGCATTGGCAAGAGCTTTAGCATTTCTATTTGTAGTCAAAGACTACTTCCTGTCAAGAACCTCAATTGTTAGTTCTTTGGATCTTTGAGTAGACTTGCCTCTCTCAACTTTTTCTGCATGAGAAAATGAAACTATAACTTACATAAGTAATGGTAGAACACAAACAATTTCAATACAAATCTAACGAAAGTTAATTTTCTTTTTACCACCACTAGAACCTCTTGGCTCCTTCTTTTGTAGCATCAGAGTAGTAGCAATATGATCATCAATATCAATCTTTACTATGGCCTTGTCAATTTTCATTGTGGCCTCGTCAATCATCTGAATAGCAAATTCCATCATCCCCAACAATTTATAGTTTGCAAGTCGATTTACTTCAATTGCATTTCTCGTCCCTCTAAACTGGGCGGTAATTGAATCAGGAGGTGGCGGAACCATGGATGATTCGATGGTTGGAGACAGAGGAGCATTTAGGGATAAAGCTCTTCTATTGAGCTTGGACGATCTGCGAGTATTGGGAGCTACGACATTTTTGGAGATGAGCTATTTTAGGGTTTTGATGAAGATGTGAGGATAGAAGAGCTTTTATACTAGTTTTTAGGGTTTCTATAGGCCCAACTGTGGTTAAATGATATGGCGCAAATTTTGGGCGGGTTTTAGGGTTTCACTGTGCTCAATTGTTGTTAAATGAAATGGCGTGAATTTTGGGTGTGGTTGTGATGTTGTTTCGAAGGGATTAGGGTTAACTGTCATTCACTGTCATTAACTGTGTTTCACTGATTCAATGTGCTCCATTGTTGTTTAAGAAAATGGCGCAAATTTTGGGCGGGGTTGTGATGTTGCCTCCAAGGGATTAGGGTCAGTTGTCATTCACTCTCATTAAAGCAACCTACATTTCCTTTTAATTTCTAATCAATTTTGGAGCTTCCAAAATGTTTTATACCCAGGAATTCAATCTGTATATTTAAAATATAAACATAAAAAATGGTGCGATGTTCTTCTTTAGATTGTTATAGGTATCACTGTCTTTTATTGTCATTAACTCTGTTTTGCTGAGGCTTAACTGTTGTTAAGATTATCCGATTCCTACATATTTTAGTCTAGGTTTTCTTTCCTATTTATGATCAGATTTCTTTGAGTTTTTGTGTATATATTTGATCAATTCGTGGTAACTGGTACTTCGCTGCCATGCAATCTCAAAAAGAAATGAACATGGCCAACAAAAAATATTTCCTTGATTAATCATAGGGATCACAAAAGTTACTCCAAACTAAAACAACTTAGACCTAAACAAAACACAGAGACATAAATCTAAGGGACGAAAACATAGACATAAACATAAACGAAACTAAACATAAAATCAAATCAACTAGATTTGTCCTTCTCCAGAACAATCTCGGTTAAAGCTTCCAGCTTCTCCTCTGATTCCTTAAGCTTGTTAAGTGCACCTTATGAGTTAAACAGTAGTTAACTGATGACATCACACTGTAAGTAAACATTGTTATTGATCAGGTTCCTCACGCGTTTGAACTCGGTAGCAGTTGGATCAAGAAGAGTAGCAATTGATGATTCGATGGCTGGAGACGAAGGAGAATTCGAGGATGAAGATCCTCTGTTGAACCTGGACGATGTAAGAGTAGTGGGAGCCATGGATTTTTAGGAGATAAGCTGTTTTAGGATTTTGATAAAGATGTGAGGACGCAATTAATGGAGATTTGAGGATTAAGGAGCTTTTATACTAGTTTTTAGGGTTTCAACGTGCTCCTCTGTTGTTAAACAAAATGGCGGAAGTTTTAGGAGGGGTTGTGATATTGCTTCCAAGGGATTAGGGTTAACTCTCATTCATTGTCGTTAACTGTGTTTCACTAAAATTTCAGCTGCATTTCGCTGAGTCTTAACTATCATTCACTGAGTATAACTGTGTCTCAATGAGGCTTAACTGTTGTTCACTGTCATAAGCGATTTGGGTATCAGAATTGTCTCCTTACTTGAAAAGGATCTCTGACCTTTGGGGAGTTTGATTCGATGAGTTCTGTTGATGTATGGATATGGAGTTTGATTTGAGATGATGATTTGATGAAAAAATTACAACTTCCAACATGGGCAAGCCAGAATTCGATGTCATTCAATAATCTAGAGAATGTAGTTTCCAATGGGTAGGTGATTGTTTGTAAAACAAAGTTCACTAATGATTATCTGTTGTTACCACATCATGAAAATGTAACAAATCAACATGGCCAACAAAATAGTTCCTTCATTTACATTTTCACATAAAGGATTACAAAGGGAAGTTCCAGTATCTACTCAAAATCAAAACTATAGCAAAAGTCTGAAGAAACTACAAAATACAACAAATCAGATTTGATAGTGGCCTAGCTAGCATAGCAAAAACATAAGAGGAAACGAAAACAAAATAAACACGAATCAGTTAAGCTTGTCCAGAATAATCTCGGTCAAAACGTCAACCTTCTCTTCCAATTTCTTAATCCTCTTAGTGGCCTCATCACTTCTTAATAGCAACTTTCATCATCCCCGACAATTTAATGATGGATATGCCATTCGTCTCATGAATCGTCTTGATTTCAAACCTCATCCGTGCAAACTCGGCACCAATTGAATCAGGAAGAGTATCCATTAATGATTCGATGGCTGAAGATGGAGGAGCAGTCGAGGATGAAGCTCCTCTGTTGACCCTAGATGATATGCGAGTAGTGGGAGCCATGGCTTTCTGGGAGATGAGTTGTTTTAGTATTTTGATAAAGGAGCAAAGATGTAACTAATGGAGATTTGAGGATTGAGGAGCTTTTACACTAGTTTTTAGGGTTTCAATGTGCTTCACTGTTGTTAAAGAAAATGGCGCCAATTTTAGGCGGGGTTGTAATGTTGCTTCCAAACTTCCATTCACTATCATTAACTGTGTTTTACTGATTCTTATCTGTCGTTAACTGTGTTTCACTGAAAGTTAACTGTTGTTAACATTATCTCATATAGAAATGAACATGAGCCACAAAAAACTGATGGTTAGTTGATGTTTAACTGTCATGCACTTCACTGCCACTGTCAGTTCACTGATGTTAACTGTACTTTGCTGAAGTTTAGCTGTTGTTAACTATCTTTCTTTTTTGAGATGCAGTAGAGAAAGAGATGATAAAAACATTGAAAACTAGAGACTATTTTCCGAACAAATAAAGAATGTGTTGATAATTCAGTTTCAACAACAAACTACTGCTAGCTAATTAAATTTACAAGTATTGCCAACTAAGTACAATTAATTAATTGTCTTCTCCTTGTTGACTTTCGTCATGATGGTTCTTGTTGCACCATCCAAGCTCATGGTCAATGAAATCTTCAATAAGTTGAGCATTAACCGAAGAGATATCTTCATGATCCATATGCTCACTGACGGCTCATCCCAAGCAAACATATTCATGTAGTAACACACAAATGTGCCCCAGTCCAACCTATGTAAATAGGAAACAAAAATGTATTGAGATTAAGTGAACATTTGTTACACACAGTTAGCTACACTGTAATTAAGTGAAAATATATACTTACAATCCTGGATGTTGATGTGGACAGTTGTCGTATGTCATCACCATCATCGTTACAAATGGATGTCTCTGATTTCTGATCCATTCAACGATTTTCCTCTCTTTGGCACAGAATTTGATTTCCCTCATCTTAAGCTTTGTAGATGTGCTAACTCTGTCATCCATCAAGAATCTCTTATTATTCTTCAGCATATCATCTAAGAGCTCATAGATTGCCTCAAACCACAAATTAATCATATGGATGATCTTCAGGGCTTCCTTGAAATGAGTCTCATTCTTCAGATCTCTTGGATTCACTGTTTGCAATGAGTCAAAGTGTGTCCAATGCATGGAACATGTCTCAAGGCATAGCAAGTGGTGATGACCGTCAGAAGTAATTGGGATGAAAATCTTGGCATGAGAATCAAGTTCCTTGAACAGCTTCTGAAACAGAAGCTCATGCATGCACTATCTTCATCGCCAAATTATCGACTCTCCACTATTTTATAAGAAACATAACAAAAAATTAGTGTTAAAAAACAAAATGAAAAATCTGAAAAGCAGAAATGAAAGAGAAAGGGACTTACAAAAACTTGGTTGTTTAAAACAACAGACTTCCCAATGCCTTGCATATGCTGATTCTTCGTTTTGTCCATAAGGATCTTCCCATAAGAGTCTATTATACCATTTGTGACTTGTCCACCATTCAGAAGCGTTTCTATGTCCTGATGCTTACATGAATACTTTTGGGCCATGCCAGATCCAGAATTAATCCCTACACAGCACAACAAGTTCAGTGAACCAAATTGCAGACAATTAAGGATGCATACCTAAGTACAGCTATACATAGTTAACACAATACATATACCCACAGTGAAAACAGAAACCTCATCACCGCATTTTGAAATAGAAACCATAAACTTTGCAGTTTTGAGTCGAGGGGCTTACAGAGTGAAAGAACCCAACCCCGATTTAGTTTCCTAAACCGGAATCAAACCCCTTCTGAAAATACGAACTTGCAAAAACCATAAAAATTTCGGTAGAGTTTCGCTATAACGTGGAATTGTCATTAACCTGCACCCAAAAACACAATTCATCCTACGCCACAAAAGCCAAACCGTGGGCAACAATCCCATCCGGATTTCTCAATATCATAACAATAATGTAAAGTAATAAGTAAAACTGTACTTTACAAAAATCCTGGGAAAAACATATCAAAGTATAACGACAAAGTAATCAGAGTGACCTCTAGTGTGTATATACAAAAATATACTACAGTAGGCAAAACAAGAAACCTACTGGAAAGAAAGGTAGCTCGAACACTAAGCCTCCGACTGCGACGTGACACACTAGAATCGGAACTGCAAACTGGGCATGGAAACCAAAATGCCCAGGGGGAAGGCAAATAAAATCGTTAAAGTGAGTGGACGAAAATAATCATATGCCTTTCACCATGTATATATATCATAAAACAAAGTGAGTTCTTAAAATAAATGGAGGTGTTAGGAGAATCTCTCAAGTCCGACGGTCAGGCGAATCTCTCAACCCTAGATCTGGACTACCGGTGATCAGCCGAGTAGCCAATGCATCGATGCTAAGTAAATGCCATCACCATATAAAATATAAAACAATACCTCCAAAAATAATAAATAATCTCAACATCGTACTGGAAATAAATACTGAAATCAAGAACTCGCTACGACAGTGTAAATAAAAGTACACTCACAGATAGCACAGCGCGCAAACGCGCTAATCACGAGATCCGGCGGAAGATCCCTCACCCAACGTACGATATCGATCCCCTGAATAATCATAAAATATAACTGATCAAAATCACAATTCATTACTCTATACCACACCTCGGAAACCAACCATTTCCGGAAACATATAACTCAGATACAAAATAATCGACGAAAATCTCTAAATTCTCCGCATAAACCCTCGACTAAAAATCCGATATCCAAATCAACTCGAAACCTCAAGGCGATGTTCGGGGCGCGATTATGAGCAAAACGGCATAAAATTTGTCGAAATCCAAAAAGTCAACGGGTCGCCGGAGCTCCGCCGTTGCCGCCGCCGGCGCGCCGTCAACCGGAGGAATTTCCCAGCGACCAAGATCACCGTAGCTTCTCCTCCTCAAGCCCAACACATCTCTCAACTGTGTCAACTACCAATTCCGCCGTGAATTGCCGGAAATAATATCGAAACTTCCAAAATCCCAAACCGGCCGGCGAACCTGTTCTCTGTCGAATCTCCGTCCACGGCGCACGGCGGCCCTCGAGGCTACTCCTAAAGGAATCACCGTGGCCCCATGAGTCAAACCCCCCTAACATCCAGCCACCACCGTGGCCGGAGCGCCACCGTCCGACAACCCCGATTCCACCAAACTTCAAGCATCTTGTTCTCCCACAAAACCTCACCAATTTTCACAAATCAAAATCCTAAACCATAGGAAATCAAGAGGAGAATCGAACCATACCCAAATCGGAGCCGGAGGTGGCCAGAAAAGAAAAGTCGTCGGTGAGTCAATGGTTGTCCAGTTTTCCCCTTTGGTCAACGAGGGTCAACGCCAATTTTTTGGTCAACGGCGGTCAAACTTCCCGAACAGTGTTTTTCGACAATTTTTCGACAATTCCGATATTTATACTCGTGGCTCGATACAATCGACGGTCCAAAACGAATCACATCCACATTTCTGATAACTCAAATTCAAATGGATAAACACGACGAAATTACGCGATTTCAAATATGCATAACATATTCCTCGGTTATCGAAACAATTATCCGAAACCGCCCACGAACTCGAAATCACATGTACTACAATTCTCGTGAAGAGACTCAACTCAAATTCTTACCTGATAATTAAGTCGTGAACTGAACCGCCAATTCGATCAATTTACGATAAACTGTGATTACATGCTAACTCATGGATTAAGTCGATTAACGTGCCAATTCTGATTCGGGTCGTCACAAATCTACCCCCCTTAAAAAAAATTCGACCTCGAAATTTACGTACCTGCTAGGTGAACAGATGAGGATACTGCTCCCACATACGCTACTCAGTCTCCCAGGTGGCCTCCTCAACCAAATGATTCTTCCATAAGACCTTCACCAGCGGTATGACACGGTGCCTCAACTCCTGCTCACGCCGATCGAAAATCTGTATCGGCTCCTCCACATATGTCAAATCTTCCCGGATAGGAAGCTGATATGGTGCTAACACATGTAATGGATCTGGAATATATTTCCGCAACATCGAAACATGGAAAACATCGTGTACTCAAGCAATCTCGGAAGGTAACTCTAGTCTGTAAGCCACAGCACCAACTCTCTCTGTGATCTTGTATAGACCAATGTACCATGGTCGAAGCTTACCACGCTTCCTGTAACGCACAACACCCCTCCACGGAGATAGTTTCAGGAAGACCCAATCGCCTACATCAAACTCAAGACTCTTCTTCCTCACGTCCGCATAACTCTTTTGACGATCCTGGGCGATCTTCAATATGTCCCGGATAATCAGGACATCCTCCATGGTGCTCTTCACCAGATCAGGGCCAATAAGCCATCGCTCGCCCACCTCACTCCAACACAATGGAGTGCAGCACTGCCTCCCGTATAGAGCCTCATACGGTGCCATATCAATACTGGCCTGATAGCTGTTGTTGTAAGCAAACTCAATCAAATGCAGTTGCTGGTCCCAATTTCCTCGAAACTGCAAAACACAAGACCGCAACATATCCTCGAGAGTCTGAATAGTCTTCTCAGACTGCCTATCAGTCTGAGGATGAAAAGCTGTACTGAAATGCAATCTAGTACCCAAGGCTCGCTGCAATGCCTGCAAGAACTCTGAAGTAAACTGACTGTCCCAGTCAGAAACAATGGATACAGGTACACCATGCAGACGAACGATCTCCGCCAAATACAACTTTGCCAATCTGCCCACGGAAATCTTCCCCAAAAGTGCAAGGACATGAGCGGATTTCGTCAATAGATCTACAATAACCCAAATACCAGTATTACCAGCCGAAGTACGCGGTAACTGATACACGAAATCCATGGTAATGTGCTCCCACTTCCAAACCGGAATCTTCAAGGGATGCAACTTTCCCGCAGGCTTCTGCCTCTCCGCTTTAACATGCTGACAAATAAGACATCTGTTCACATATGCGGCAATCTCCCTCTTCATATTTCGCCACCAGTAATAAGCTCGGAGTGTACGAAACATCTTCGTACCGCCGGGATGCATCGCATAAGCCGAACAATGAGTTTCATCTAAAATCTCTTTCTTCAAACCATCGTCCCTGGGTACACATAATCTGCCTCTGAATAGCAATGTACCATCATCACTCAACCGAAACTCTGTTGGCACACCATTCCGAATCATGGTCTTCTTGTCTAACAGATAGGAATCCGCATCCTGAGCTTCCCGAACCTAATCAACCAACACCGGTCGAACCTGGAGGCTAGCTAACAAGGCTCGATCATCATCCCACTCGAACTCAGCTCCTGTAGCCGGTAACTCGGCTAACATGGAAACTCTGGCCACACACACATGAAATAATGAAGCTCCGGATTTCCGACTGAGTGCATCTGCAACAACATTAGCCTTCCCTCGATGGTACTTGAAAGTGCAATCATAGTCATTCATCAACTCCATCCATCTACGCTGTCTCATGTTCAAGTCTGGCTGCGTGCGCAAATAAGTGAAACACTTGTGATCGGTGTATATCTTGCACTGAGCTCTGTACAGGTAGTGTCTCCAACTCTTCTAAGCTAATACAATAGCAGCTAACTCCAAATCATGTGTAGGATAGTTGACTTCATATGGTTTCAGCTACCTAGAACCGTAGGCCACCACTCTGCCATGCTGCATCAAAACACAACCAAGTCCCAATTTCGATGCATTGCTGTAAACCACAAACTCTCCACTATCGTCAGGTAAAGTCAGAATCGGTACAGTGGTCAACTTTTCCTTCAGAATCGGTACCCGCCTTTCTTCGTCAATCTGGTAAGTGGAGTGGCAATCCGTGAAAAATCTTGCACAAAGCACCGATAGTAACCTGCCAAACCCAAGAAACTCTTGATCTCTAGTACGGTGGTAGGTCTACTCCAATTCAACACGGCTTCAATCTTGTCAGGATCCACGCTGACTCCCTCTGCTGATATCACATGACCAAAAAAACTTCACGTTATCCAACCAAAACTCACACTTGCTGAACTTTGCAAACAACTGATTATCCCACAAAGTCCGCAAAACAGCTCGCAAATGCTTCTTGTGGTCGCCCACATTCCTGGAGTAAATCAGGATGTCGCCGATGAACACAATCACAAACTTGTCTAGGAATCGCCTAAACACCTGGTTCATCAAGTCCATGAAAGCTGCGGGGGCATTGGTCAACCTAAACGGCATAACCAAGAACTCACAATGCCCATACCATAATCTGAAAGCTATCCTGGCCATATCTGACTCTCTAATCCTCAACTGATGGTATCCGGACCTGAGATCAATCTTCGAAAAGACTGAAGCATCCTTGAGCTGATCAAACAAGTCGTCAATCCGCGGCAATGGATACTTATTCTTCATAGTGACTTGATTCAGCTTCTGGTAATCAATACACAACCACATGGAACCATCCTTCTTCCGCACAAATAGTACAGGAGCACCCCACGGTGATACACTGGGTCGTATGAAACCTTTCTCCAACAATTCTTGAAGTTGAATCTGTAGCTCCTTCCACTCTGCTGGCGCCATACGATAAGGTGCCTGAGGTATGGGTCCAGTGCCCGGTAAAAACTCAATGGTGAAATTGATTTCCCGAACTGGAGGAATACCCGGTAACTCTTCCGGAAACACATCTGGAAACTCGAAAACCACCTCAATATCACGAATGTCTGGCATAGTAGCCGTAGTATCCACAACATAAGCTAAGTATGCTACACAACCGATCTTCATCATCTACTCGGCCTTCATCGCTGAAATCACACATGGCAATGAAGTATTATTCTCATCGCGAAACAGTATCTCTTGAAAACCTAGTCGTCGAAACACAACCTCCTTCTTGTGACAATAAAACATAGCCCAATGTGTCTCCAAGAAGTCCATACCCAAAATCACATCAAAGTCGACGATATCCAGCAATAACAAATCCGCGGCTAAACCATGACCTCCAATAAAAATCTCACAATCCCTATATACCCAACTAATACTCACAACCTCTCCGGATGGATACAACACCCTTCATAACCCCGGAAGTGGAGATGCATGCATAGTAGCTAAAGATGATAATCTATATGATATAAATGAATGCGTAGCACCTGGATCTAGCAAAGTAAGTACTGGATAGCCAAAAACATGTAACGTACCAATAACAACCTCCGGTGAAGCTCTGCCCGCACGCAATGACATAGCATGAACCCTGGCCTGCCCGGCTGGTCGTCCACACTGAGGGTGACTCTGCTGTCCGCCCTGGCTAGAAGACTGTACTGGTCGAGCCCCAGAAGATGTACCTCTCTCTCCTCCGGAACTCTGGGCCGCCTGTCCACCAACACCAGCAAACTAGAAACATTCCCTCGCATAGTAACCCTCCTGGCCACAACGACAACAAACGACAGGGCCTCGCTGACATGGACCAAAATGATGCCTGTTGCAGAGGTTGCACTGTTGGTACTCCCTCGGAACGGCAAAAGTGCCACCGGTACGTCGAGGATAACTGGATCCGCTAGAATCCCCACTAGACTGTGGTCTCTATGGTCGTTCCCTCCTCCATCTCTGTCTCTATCTAGCTGAACTACCTGGTGGCCTATATGGTTCACTGCCCGATGATGATGCCGATATGGAAGTATCAGAACTCAGCCTCTTGAAAGGTCCCTGACTTGGTCCACCCTCCTCAAATCGTCGAGACTGGAATCTCATCTGCCTTTCCTTCTCGATATCCTTGCCTCGAAGTGCAGCACTCACGAACTCATCAAAGTTTTTCTGAGGCATCGTAGTCAGCGTCCCCTTGATGTTCAGGTTCAAGCCCAACTCAAATCTACGGCACTTGGCTTCCTCTGTAGCCACCATGTCACGAGCAAACTGAGATAAGCGAGTAAATCTGTCCCGGTACTCAAGTACTGACATACTGCCCTATCTCAAATTAGTGAACTCCTCATACTTCCGTTGCTGTGTAGCCTGGTTGAAATATCTCCGCATAAACAAATCTCGAAACAAAGTCCACGGAGTATATCGGTACTAACCCACCAGAAGTATGCATCTGACTCAAGTAACCCAATTGCTGCCACTGTCATCTGCTCAGGGGTGAAACGCAGATGCTCACAAAAGCGTTCAACCTGAACCAACCATGCTTCACAAATCTCTGGATCAGCTGAACCCGAGAATACAGTCGCTCTAGCAGTTCGAGCTTTGACCACAGGGTCAAAACGCTCCTCCTCATCAGCAAGTCATGCGTCTGGCGATCCTCATTAGGATCCACATCCCTATTGACACGGGAACCACATCTAGGAGGCATCATAATGATAAGAGAAAAACATTAGTCATAAGGTACAAGGAACGTAATCATGAACCTTCAGACATTTGAGAACACACAACACCTGAAGCATTGATGAGTAACCGCTGGCCAATCGGGTCATCTCTCCAGACATACTGTACCTACTCAAATATCCTTAGTATCATAACTACAGAAGTCTACAGAACCTGAAACCTAATGCTCTGATACTAAGCTGAAAGGACCCAACCTCGATTGAGTTTCCTAAACCGGAATCAAACCCCTTCTGAAAATACGAACTTGCAAAAACCATAAAAATTTCGGCAGAGATTCGCGATAACGTGGAATTGCCAATAACCTGCATCCGAAAAAGCACTTCATCCTATGCTACAAAAGCCAAACCGTGGGCACTAATCCCATCCGGATTTCTCAATATCATAACAATAATGTAAAGTAATAAGTAAAACTGTACTTTACAGAAATCCGGGGAAAAACATATCAAAGGATAAAGACAGAGTAATCAGAGGGACCTCTAGTGTGTATATATAATAATATACAACAATAGGCAAAACAAGAAACCTACTGGAAAGAAAGGTAGCTCGAACACTAAGCCTCCGACTGCGACGTGAGACACCAGAATCCGAACTGCAAACTGGACACAGAAACCGAAAAGCCCAGGGGAAAGGCAAATAAAATCGTTAAAGTGAGTGGACGAAAATAATCATATGCCTTGCACCATTTATATATATCTTAAAACAAAGCGAGTTCATAAAATGAATGGAGGTGTCAGGCGAATCTCTCAAGCCCGACCGTCAAGCAAATCTCTCAAGCCCGACGGTGATAGACTAAGTGAATCTCTCAAGCCTAGTGGGCACCTCAAGGGAATCTCTCAACCCTGGATCTGGACTACCGGTGATCAGCCGAGTAGGCAATGCATCGATGCTAAGTAAATGCTATCACCATATAAAATATAAAACAATACTTCCAAAAACAATAAATAATCTGAACATCGTACTGGAAATAAATATTGAAATCAAGAACTCGCTACGGCAGTATAAATAAAAGTCCACTCACAGATAGCAAAACGCGCTAAGCACGAGATCCGACGGAAGATCCCTCGCCCCAACGTACGATCTCGATCCTCTGAATAATCACAAAATATAACTGATCAAAATCACAATTCATTACTCTATACCACACCTCGGAAACCAACCATTTCCGGAAACATATAACTCGGATACAAAATAATCGACGAAAATCTCCAAATTCTCCGCATAAACCCTCGACTAAAAATTCGATATCCAAATCAACTTGAAAACCTCAAGGCAATGATCGGGGCACGATTACGAACAAAACGGCATAAAATTTGTCGAAATCCAAAAAGTCAACGGGTCGCCGGAGCTCTGTCGTTGACCGCCGCCATCGCCGGCGGCGCGCCGTCAACCGGAGGAATTTCCCGGCGACCAAGATCACCGTAGCTTCTCCTCCTCAAGCCCAATATATCTCTCAACTGTGTCAACTACCAATTCAACCATGAATTGCCGGAAATCAGCTCGAAACTTCCAAAATCCCAAACCGGCCGGCGAACCTGTTCTCCGTCGAATCTCCGTCCACAGCGCACGACGGCCCTCAGGGCTACTCCCAAAGGCATCCCCGTGGCCCCACGAGTTAAACCCCCCTAACCTCTGGCCACCACCGTGGCCGGAGCGCGGCTGTTCGACAACCCCATTCCACCAAACTTCAAGCATCTCGTTCTCCCACAAAACCTCACCAATTTTCACAAATCAAAATCCTAAACCATAGGAAATCAAGAGGAGAATCGAACCATACCCAAATCGGAGCCGGAGGTGGCCGGAAAAGA
This sequence comes from Geum urbanum, assembly GCA_946800695.1. NCBI lineage: Eukaryota > Viridiplantae > Streptophyta > Magnoliopsida > Rosales > Rosaceae > Geum > Geum urbanum. Next base: position 21,830,804 of record OX327002.1, read on the forward strand.
AAAGTCGCCAGCGAGTCAACGGTTGTCCGGTTTTCCCCTCTGGTCAACGCGGGTCAACGCCAATTTCTTGGTCAACGGCGGTCAAACTTCCCGAACAGTGTTTTTCAACAATTTTTTGACTATTCCGATATTTATACTCGTGGCTCGATACAATCGATGGTCCAAAACGAATCACATCCGCGTTTCAGATAACTGAAATTCAAACGGATAAACAAGACGAAATTACGTGATTTCAAATATTAATAACATATTCTTCGGTTATCGAAACAATTATTTGAAACCGCCCCCAAACTCGAAATCACGCGTACTACAATTCTCGTGAAGAGACTCAACTCAAATTCTCGCCCGATAATTAAATTGTGAACTGAACCGCCAATTCGATCAAATTACGATAAACTATGATTACACGCTAACTCATGGATTAAGCCGATTAACGTGCCAATTCTGATTCGGTTCGTCACACAGAGATACTTTTGTCTTTTTTAGTAGCGCGAAGGTTCATTCTGACTCGATTCGCTCATAAACCCAAAGACTTTGCTTTCTCCCCATGAAACTTCTTTCAACTTGTCTACAACATTAGCTCTGCATGATGATTCAATCCCTCTGGTTGGATTGATTTTTGATATGGGTGAGCTCTTTTGCTCAATATTAAACTAAGCCAAAGGTGTCCTCACCATTTTTTTTATGGTGCAATTTTTTGTGTGGTGGCCACCAATATATTTCGTCTGTCTTCTTAATTGGTCGAACCTTGTCTTTCAATCTTTCCACATAGGAGTATATGCTTATGTTGTTCTTGGTCAACTTAGCACTTGGACCAGGAAGTCTAATGGTTGAATCATCATTTTTGGACTTCTTTCTAGGAGCATTGGGTGTCACCAGGTTCTCCACCATTGTAGGTGATTCTTTGTTCTCAATCCCATGCGCTAGTGGTGTGACCAAGATCTCAACCACTTTAGGCAGCTCTTGTTGATCAATGACCTGAGCTAATTGTATATCCAAGCCCTCCATCATTGCAGCTAATTCTTTCTGCAAAATTCCCTCATCTGCTGGTGTGAGGAACACATCAGGAATCAAAAGATCGAATGATGGTTCCTTTAGAGACAGGAGAGCCTCACCTTTTGATGTTGAAGAAGTTATTAGAGAACAAACAGCTTTCAGTTAAACCCAGAGTTTCAATAGTTATAGGCAGTGAAACACAGTGAACTAATCAGCTAAAGACAATTTATCCACAGTGAACCAAACAACTAAAAGATAGTTTAACCATATAGTGAACTAATCAGTTAAAAGACAGTAATATAGAAATACCTAAAAAACACATTTAACAAAACCACCAAAAAAGAATTCAAACTTCAAATAGTAAAAAGACAATCAAGAGAATGAAACACCAGGCATTGTCATTGTTGAACAAAAAACCAAAAGTGTCAAACACCAAAAATTATTTTTTCATTGATCTACTATTTGTGAAGGTTCTTTACCAACTGCTGCTTCTCCTCCGTTTTCATCTATTGTCACTACCATCTCTTTGTTGCCATCCTTCAACATCAAGGACGACAATGCTTGATGGAGATATAAATTGTCAGTATACATCTTTTCAGCTTACTTTTGCAGCTCATCAACTTTTGCTTGCATTGCTTCAGTCTTTTCAGCTTCCTCCTCTCTGATTTTTCGTACCAGTTCTTCTTTCTCCACAGTAGCAACATCAAGCGCTTCCTCAAATTGTTTGCACTTTTTCTGCTGACATTCAAGAGAAAAACAGACAAGATCAATATCCCTCGTAGAATTCAAGTCTCCTGTGTCCTCATACGCTTGCAAATTGCCCTCCAGACTCTTCTTCTGCTGCCTTTCTTGATCCAAATGTTCGCGCAATCTTGAGTTTTCTTGGAGCATGTAATTGCAACTTTTCCTTAACATTTCAATAACTTCATCCTTCTCTTTGATCACCTGCTCCTTCCTTTCCAAGAGAGACTCCACTCGTTTGCGTTCTTCCTCAGTATTGGCAACAGTGTCAGAGTTTATCTGAGCCAAGATAGTTGGTATGTTGTCAGAGTCTTCAAAAGCAAAATCTAGCCATCTATCTTTTCTGAAGCTCTGACCAGAATTCTCTATTATCTATAAACTGTTAGTGATCTGTCTGGATTTGGAGGCTTCAAGTTCTCCCTGTTTTAAAGAAATCAATAGGGATCTTAGCTACCAAAAGTTTAAAAGCATTGAAATCAAGCAGAAGATGAACTATAAAAGCATTGAAATTGCTCTGACCAGAATTCTCTATTATCTATAAACTGTTAGTGATCTGTCTGGATTTGGAGGCTTCAAGTTCTCCCTGTTTTAAAGAATTCAATAGGGATCTTAGCTACCAAAAGTTTAAAAGCATTGAAATCAAGCAGAAGATGAACTATAAAAGCATTGAAATATCAATGGACATACCGCTATTATTGTCATCCTCAGCATTTCAGTGTTTGTTATGTTCTTCAGATTTTGCATAACATGTATGAACTTCCATCTTACCAGACCAATTTTTCCAACATCTTTCTCTAATGTTGGTTTCATCAAGTTTGCAATACTTGAGAACAAATACTGTCATAAAAGAGAAAACAATACACAAGTAGAACACAATGAATTAACAGTAAACTATATCTAACACAGACAGCTAAAAAAATAGTGAAGGCACAAGTATTTCAGTTAACCATCAGTGAATACACAGTTAACCATCAGTGATTACATAGTTAATCATCAATGAAATACAGTAAAATCATCCTTGAATACACAATGAACCATCAGAGAATACACAGTGAACACACACAGTTAACATACACAACTACAACAGTGAACTAGATACATTAAAAAAAATCAGGAAGTGAGAACTTATCGGTAGAACAAGGCTGTAGCCGCCTATATTCTTTGCAGCCGCCTATATTCTTTGCCCCCTCCCTCTCATTCTTCTTCTTCTAGGATGATTACACAATGAACCATCAGAGAATACACAGTGAACACACACAGTTAACATACACAACTACAACAGTGAACTAGATACATTAAAAAAAAATCAGGAAGTGAGAACTTATCGGTAGAACAAGGCTGTAGCCGCCTATATTCTTTGCAGCCGCCTATATTCTTTGCCCCCTCCCTCTCATTCTTCTTCTTCTTCTTCTTCTTCTTCTTCTTCTTCTTCTTCTTCTTCTTCTTCTTCTTCTTCTTCCTCTCTTCTTCTTCTTCCTCTCTCTTGAGTTGAGATTCTGATTGGTAGTAAGTTTTTGCATGTGTATCCAATGCATTGAGCAACAGACTGATAATGCCCTTCTTCTTCTTCCTCTCTCTTGAGTTGAGCTGCTGATTGGTAGTAAATTTTTGCATGCATATCCAACGCATTGAGCAACAGACTGACAATGCCGCTTGGCCAATCATATTCTTTCAATTCTACCAAGTCGGTGACTATGTTGATTACATTCCAACCAGTGCTACCGGAAGAATTGGGCAGCAAAATAACCAATAATAGCAACAAAATTAGGAGACGAGCAATGTCATCCACTCTGCTTGAATTCAAAAGTGCTTTTTCCAGTCTGTCAATAGTCATTTTCTTTGGAACCATATTCCTCTTCCTGAAAAACTCTATTCCAAACTCTCTCTTGATAGGAACCTTTTCGCATAAAGGAACTGGTCTCTCTCCACAATCTTTCAAGCCAAATAGATCCGCAACATATTCCGGTTTGATTCTATCGATAGTCGTAGGGTGAAATAGAAATGACCTCGTAGAGATATCATAGTAGTCGACCAAGTATGACATGCATACATCCGATTTGTAAACCCCTCCAGTTTCTCCTACTTGTCCATCTATGATTAGTTTTATCAATGTGCTAAATAGAGTCTCCAACAGTCAAGCAACAACTTCATCAGGGATTTTATTCTTATACACTTGAATAAGCTGCACATAGCTGATGAGGTTACAACGAAACTAGAAGATCCAATTTCGTTTTTGTTTCTGCCCATGCTTTAACTTATCAACTTTGTTCTTCCCAACCACTTGTTCTTCTTCTTCTTAGTCATCATCATCGTCGTCGTCGTCGTCGTCGTCGTCGTCGTCGTCGCATTCCATGGGATCATCATCATCATCATCATCATCATCATCATCATCATCTTCATCTTCATCTTCATCTTCAATAACTTCATCTTTATTCTCTTCATCATCATCATCTTTGTTATTAGCTTTATCATCCTCTTCCCTTTCGTCTTCTTCATCATCTTCTTCATCATCGTTCTCTAAACTTGTGTCCTTCATCTTTCTTAACTTCTTCTCCTTGTCTTTCTTCATTCCCTTCTTCTTTAAGACTGCTTTCCTCTTAGACACTGACTTCTTCCTCTATTGCTTCAACTTTGTAACCTTGTAACACATAGGACGTCGCATTCCATGGGATTTTAAGGTTGCCGAAGAAACTGATGATTCATACTCAGATTCAAAATCTGATTTTGACTTTCACTTTTTCCCTGACATCTTTGATCTCTTGAGAATTTTGGAAGAAGACTGTTTGCTCATCAAGCTTTCTCTTATGAGTTTTTGTCAGTTTTACTTGTATGATAGGAAAAAATTAGATAGCACATTACTAATACAAAATATAAATAGCAGTAGTAACTCATATATAACCAAGACTTCAAACAGATACAGACAGTTAACACTACATTGACCAACAGTTAACCTATAGTTTGGCAACCCACAGTTAACATTAAGGGAACCACATGAAATCAACAACAACCACACACAGTGGACGACAGTGAGAACACACAGTGAAACATAGCTAATCCAAACATGAAATCAACATCAACAAAACACAGTGAAACACAATGAACACTCAGTGAACCACAGTTAACCTTAACATGAAATCATCAACAACTAACAACAAACAAACAGTCAACACTCAGTGAACCACAGTTAACCCTAACATGAAATCATCATCATCATCAACTACACACAGTGAATGACAGTGAGCATACAGTGAAACAAAGTTAATCCAAATATGAAATCAACAACAACAACAAACAGTGAAACATAGTTAATCAAAACATGAAATCAACAACAACAACAACTAAAACAAACAGTGAATCACAGTGAACCATAGTTAACCTAACATGAAATCATCAACAACAAAAAAAACAACCAAAAAGCCTTTCCAAACATAATACATCACATAGTATCTATAAAAAAAAATCAAGAAAAAGTTACAAAAACAAAACTTAATCTGGAAACCCTAGAAAAATGTAAGCAAATGTAAACAACAACAATATCGTTTCAAACAATCAAAAGCATAGATGTGAACATGCAAAGTACTTATAAAACAACGAGAATGAAGAAAACGAAGGTTTTCGAAAACAAGAATTCCTTAATTTCTCAGATTTTCAATGGCGACAAAGCAAGAGAAAGCGACGTCCAGAATTCCAGTGGATTCAAGGGGGTGGTTGTCGGAGCTCTGAGTTTCGGGGTCGCTGGAGCTTTCAGTTTCGGAGAGATCGAGATCGCAGAGGAGAATTTAAGAGGGACTAAAAATGTAATGAAAACTCAACAAGAATCGAGCAGGGGGAAGTACGAAGATAATAGTGGCATTTCGCATAAATAAATTAAAAATTCTGGTTAGTTATTTATACTGAAAATTTATTGGATTATTTTTGTAGATTTGAAAAGATTTTGGTGTTTTTAGGACGGACACCTCGTAAAGTGGGTATTTTTTAAGTAAAAAGGGTTTTTCGGGGAGAATTAAAAGGGTGGAAAATAGACCCACCTTCCTTAATAAATAAGTATAGATAAATGTTTCATTTGCTTAATACAATTTATTCCTTGAAAAAAGTGAAGGTATATAAATCATGGGACTCCCATATGAATTGTTTTTTATTGGGATGGGTGGGTATTGTCAGAATGTACAGAAATTTTTCCAGCTGATCGTTATTCCATCTCAATTCTTTGACGCCCCTATTGAATAGTGACACGTGTGCATTTCAATAAACTGTGTTTACGCCGTTTCGTTCACTAGTTAGTCTTCTTCATTATTTTCTTCGTCTTATCTTCCACATCATTCCTTACATTCATTCTTTATATTCTGCGTACGAGATCATCATTAATTCATAAATTATATTCACCATCGTTCTTCTCGAATTATGCATATTATCTCTTCCTTTATTCTTCAAATCGTGACTTCTTATCTCTTTTTTTTCGATTGAAGTGACCTCCTCTAATTTTTCAATATTTATAACAGGATCCTGGGATCCCACTTGATTAATACAGAGAAAAAACAATGGATAAATTGAAGGAAAGAGGCAAAACTTGAGATATATTGATTGATGAGGGTTTTCATTACAACAGAGGACTTACATATCATACTCACCAGGTCACGTGACACACGAGCTAACTGTATTACAGTAAAGTGCAGAGCAAAATTCATACTAATGGCTTAATTACCGGGGTTCCTTAAAATTTATGTTTCTTAATCAGATTACGTCTTCACCCGTAAAATTCTTATACTTGAAGCACAATCTTACATGATTTTAGGGATTTCAATGGTTTTTTTTATCTTACCCAGATGACCAGAATCACCAGATACCAAAGTTGAATACTCAAGATCAAGATTTCTTCCCCATTTCACTCGCCAACAGCTTTTGCTTTGCTTCTATTTGGATACATGCATATAGAGACAGAGGAAATTTGAACCTTTTACTTGCAGTGGGGGGTTTGCTTCTCGATTGAAGGGTTTTCCAGGTGGGTTTTCCCTGAATTGACCAATTCGACTAGGAAGAATCATGTAAGCTTGTTGGGGATTTTGATCGATCGCCAAATAAATAGCCAATTAAGGATTCTGATAGAAGATTGTTGGGGAACAGAGATACGAGACAGAATATTTCATTAGATTAAAATTATGTAAAAGAAGAGACTTTTGAATGAGGTGGAATGAATAAAAAAGATGAACGATTTTGGCTCAACGAGAGTTTGAGCCTAGCTTGAATAAAAGAGAGAGAGACTGAAAAAGAGATAACAAGGTTGAGATTTGAGAGTTAACAACGTTAAACTGTAAAATTCTATAAATATATGTGTCAAAGTATTGAGTGGAATGACGGTCAGGTTGAAAAATTTCTCATGAATGTCAGCGGTCTTGACACGTAGTCAGAGAGGAGAGTGGCGACAGACTCCTGAATCCCTGATTACCCAACAAACGAACCTTGGAATTCCTGCAGTCTAAGTTGCCACTCAAAGTCTCAGCTCTGATCTCAAACCCCAAATTTTCTCTTGTTGCGTGTCTCCTTTTAGATGTATGGATTTCGAACCTTGTTCCTTAGTCAACGGAAATTACACATCTCCGTCATGTAAGCCAAAAATTTTGGCGGGTCAGATACACTCGACAATGCCCAATTCCGCTGGGAATTGGCCGAAAACCTACCCGAAAGTAAATCGGCCGAAAATATATTCCGGTGTCGATCTCCCCCGTCGAGCCACGGCTAGGCTCGAGACTGGTCCCAATAGATTCAGGAGATAGAGAAGAGCAAAACCCCTCTATCCACGACCTCCGCAACCGCAGGAAATCGTGGCCACAACGATGCCGAACAACAGAGGTGAAGAACCGAATCGGGTTCGATTCGAACCCCATCAATTCGACCTGCAAATCACCCAAACTATATACAAACATAGAATACACAAAAAATCCAATCGAATCACATAAAGATCTTCGTCGGAATCCTCACCGACGATGGCAATGAAACCAACCTGAAACGCTAAAACTTACCCTTGCCTATTCTCTCACCTCGGATTTCAATCGCTCGAATTAAGACCGATAAGAGGTAGAGGATGATCTAAGGAAGCGATTCCGACAAGTTTCATGGTCGGAGGTGGCCGGACGACCTCCGTTTGCCAGAGTGTACCTCGGCGGCGATTTGAGTCAGAGAGAGAGAGAGAGAGAGAGAGAGAGAGAGAGAGAGAGAGAGAGAGAGAGAGAGAGAGAGAGAGAGAGAGAGAGAGAGAGTCAACTCGGGTCAAACCCGAGTTACTGCAAGTGGCCCTCCCCCCTACCCAAAATGGAAACCCCTATTATACTCCGGTATTTACGGTAATGTACTTCCGATAAATTTTCGTTGATCATAATTTCCTCGTCGTAACTCCAATTTTGACAATTCTCGTGTTTACGAATTCGTATCGACAAATACTACGATTTTCACCTAAAGTCAACTGACTTCGACAATTCAATAAAAAGTCAAACTGAGACACTGCGGTACTTACCGACGGTAAAAATATTTTACCGCAATCACTAAATCAAATTTAAATTATTCATAAATAACATAAATATATATTAAAAAAACCGGGATATCACAAACTACCCCCGTTAAAATAATTTTGTCCTCAAAATTACAAAAATAAAATCGCAGAATATATCTGCGGAAAATCGGGCAGAGTCTCCTCTATAATTAGGAAACTCAAAAGCCTGCAAATGTCCAAATACACTTCTATAATTACAATTCACAACCTATACCACGAGCCACCAATGCTCGTCTAGATTTCTCAACTACCACATCTCAACATTGTCACAACTATATACACAAAGCTCAGGTATAATCAAATTATACATAAATAGTGATATTTGAATAATATTCGGAATTCAAACTGAATATAGTGCTACTCATGAATAATAAACTGCGAAAAATTTGCACCCAAATCATTTACTTTAAACTGTTAAAGTGAGTAGACAAAAAAATATTTTATTTTAAACTGGAAACTATAAATAATATGCCTTTCATTATAAATGTACCTAAAAATAATGCGAGTCTAAAAATATGATCATTCGGATACTCCTGGGTATTATAAAATATGTGGAGGTTATGACTCGGGTCACCCGATCTCAAGTCCTAATACTACACAGGTTAGGTTGTTTGTCCTAACCCTCCTGGGTACTTTGTAATGTATGGAGGCAGTAACTTGAGTACATTTTTCTCAGTTACAAGAATGCCCAGGTCAGGTGTTTGTTCTAACCCTCCTAGGTACTGTATAAATCACGAGTCAGAAACTTGTCATATTCCCCCCCCGAGGAGAGTCTCGGGGATCAGCCGAGAAGCAGTGCAGTAAATCCTCGGGTCAAGAGTTTGTCATATCCCTCCCGGAGAGTCTTGAGAATCAGCCGAGAAGCAGTGCAATAAATCCTTGGGTCTGGAGTTTGTCCTATCCCTCCCGGGGCATCTCGAGAATCGGCTGAGAAGCAGTGCAGTAAATCCTCGGGTCAGGAGCTTATCTTATCCCTCCCGAAGTGTCTTGGGAATCAACCGAGAAGCAGTAAATCGATGCAATAATTGAAATCATAAAAATTTTAGTTCAATAATTTTCGATGAATCTCGTTGGATTCTAATCAAGTCAAACTGATCATAAATCATGATCATCAATTGTTTTGCATCGATATGCAAAAAGTCAATTCGTATATTGTACATATTGTACAAATAATCACAAGTACAATAAAATAATATACTTTTCATTTTCATTGATCGTTGTAATATCATGTTTCCATTTCGTTTGACAACTCATGTTGTAGTTTCGTTACAACTGTGTAACTGTCTCGATTTTTGTGTTTCAAATATCGTTCGTTGAAACACAATATACATAATCAATATAGTATTTAAAAATATAAATCGATAAACTGATATCAAATAAAATATATCGATAAATAAATATTGATAACTACATTGTATCTACAAGAGGTAGTACAGAACCGCGTACTTCAGGTCCCGCATCGGCAAATGTGTAACCACTTCACGTCCAGGACCAACATTTCTTCCTTTTCACGACAATCATAATAATACAAATTCACACATTTTTTTCTAGGCTCATGTTCACAACTAACTAACTAACACAAGACACAACGAAAGCGAAGTCTGAGAGTTGAACCGTGCTCTGATACCATTTGTGACAACCCGAACCTACTTAATTACCGTAAGTTCAAATAAATAATTACATTGTATCTAATTAGAAATAATCAACTAAGATTAACTCTATCGCAACAAAACAAAAATCGCCCCAATATTAATATAATAAAATATTTTACTAAATTCAGTAAATGCTCGACTAATTTTTAACCCAATCAAATAGTGTCTAAAACTTTATCCATAAACACGATATAGTATTATGAGCTTAATGATACAAGGTACATCTAGTTCTTCATCGCCCGCACCGCCTTTGGCAGCGACACTAGTCTCCACCGCCCACCCACTGGGATGATGAATCCTAATCGCAAATTAAACCTCATGAATACAATGAAAGGACCCGATCCCGATTTAGTTGCCTAAACCGAAATCAAATTCCTTCGAAAACACGACCTTAAATTTTTTTTTCCATAGTTTACTTTGAAAACACATGATTCCGAATTATACTTGAAAGTAAATAGATAGAGAAATTAAGTAGATAAACTTGAAACAAAACTTAGTTATCATCGGTCCAAAAGTTTGATTCGGCGGTAGTCCGTCCGAAATACTCCATTAGTCCCAAATCAAACTTAAGAAGTAAATAATGCGAGTAAGTAAATGAAAACAAAGTACAAATATAGAAAATAAAATTATTAATCCTTGGACCAAAAGTTACATTCGGTGGTAGTCCGTCCGAAATCCTCCATTTGATCTGTTTTATAATTAATCCATATTATGTCCAAATCAAAGAAGTGAGTACACCATATCGAAGTGTTTTTCTAGAGGAATCCAATGATAATAATCACAAAGTTAGGTAAGGAGTTCTCAAGTCCAGAAATAAAGATGTTTAGTATCTATCCAGAATGGTTACGCTTGGTATTAAGCTCATTTGCATGAGTTAATTAGTTAGTAATTATTAACCAATGCCTTTCAAACCTTTCCATATTGATAGTTGAACTCCTAAGCTTCGTTTGGATATAAAGAACACTAAATTTGGTTAAGAAATGAGTGAGATATGAATATTTCAAGTTAAGAGCACCTTAAGAGTTTTCGAACATGATTAAGGAAAATATTAGCAAAACTTGTTTTAGCAATAACTTTCTCATTACTTAACCTTTTTGAGTGATTCAAAAGCCAAAGTTGAATAAATTTTTGTGTAAAATCTAAATATGTAAAAATATTTGACTAGTTAAAATGTAGCAGAAACGAAAATATTAAATTTACACTAAGGCTCATTATTTCTCTTTTATTCTTAGCCATGCACTTTGATGCAATCCTAAGGATAAAGAAGTATAGGAATGTACTCAAGTACTTACTTAAGAATTTCAATTGGTGATGGAGGTATTTGATTAACTCAAGTGACCATCTTGAAGCAAATGAATTAACTACTAAAGTACTTGGAAGAAAGATAGCCTGGTGTGGGATTTTAGGGGAGTTGTATTGCAATTTTGGGAGGACTTCAAATCAGTATGTAAGGGGAAGATTAAAGTAGTGTTAAAATCGGATTGAACTCAAGGGTGATTTATATAGACATGGGAGGAGACATGCACTACAAGAAAACAACACTTAGACCACGGAAACGTAATTGTTCCGTGGTCCAAGTGACACCTGGACCACGGAAAAGACTCCGTGGTCCAAGTACCACCTGGACGACGGAGAATACCATCTCCGTCGTCCAGGTGGTCACCTGGACCACGTAGTCTGTTCCGAGGTCTAGGTGATCACCTGGACGACGGATACGGTATTCTCCGTCGTCCATGTGATCACCTGGACCTCGGAGTCTTCTTTTCGTCGTCCAGGTGATCACTTGGACGACGGAGATGGTATTCTCCGTCGTCCAGGTGATTACCTGGACAACGGACCGACACGCCGTCGTCCGAGTACGTAACGTACTTCCACTTAGACGACGTACCGACACCTCCGTCGTCTAAGTGAAGCATTATATAAGCCCGATGCCAAACTGAATTCATTCCTCGATCTCTTCATTCCATTTGAAGAAGAATATATTGAAGGAGAAGGGAGAAGGAGAAGGGAGCTAGCTAGCTAGAAGGCCGAGAAGAATCAGGATCGATAAGGTATCTCCGCTGACTAGCTAGCTAGCTTAATTAACGTACAGATATCGAGAAGGCCAGCAGGTACGTACGTACGCAGTTAAAATTTGCTTAATTAATATATATTTAGTGAAAACGTACGTACATACATGCAAGGATGTTAGCTATATATATATGTACAGATCGATTAAATTACGTACGTACGTAATTGATGGATCGATGTAGATCGAGTACGTATAATTAAGCGTAAATTAATGGACAAATATATATATATATATGTAATAATTAAATAATTATAATATTTTGTAGCAGTATAGACAAGAGTTGGATGAAGTTGAAGAATAGATGTGATGTCCGGTATATGGATGGAATTAGCGAATTTGTGAATTTTGCGATAGAACATGGTCAGGGAAAGAAACGTTTCAGGTGTCCGTGTCAGAAATGTCTTAATTGTCAGTATGCGGAGGTTAATGTTATGGTGCAACACCTGTACGAAAATGGTATGATGTGGAGTTACACTACATGGAGCGAGCATGGTGAAGTAGTAGAGTTCAGCGCAGCAGACTTCAGCTCAGGGTACAGTTACCATGGTGCCTCATCCAGCGGCAGTGGTGCCGGACCCCCAGCTTGCAACCCAACTGCAGATTTGGTCCATGATGCGTTTCCGGGATGTAGTCATAGTGGACACCAACACCAAGACGGAGGTTACAATACCACTAATGAGCATGATGACACATTCCCCGCAGCTAGCTTGGCCACTGACACCAGTGAGATGGAAAAGTACAACCGGATGCTACTTGAAGCGCAGACCCCGGTGTTCCCTGGATGTCGAGAGAATGTGTTGCAATATGTGATGGAGCAAATGAAGATAAAAGTGAAGCACAAAATGTCAGTGAGTGCTTTTGACGAAATTCAGGAGCAAATATGTAAGTTGCTTCCTGATGATCACAATCTTCCTAAATCTCATTATAAGGTTAGAAATATCTTGAGCAGCCTCGGCCTAAAGTATAGGATAATTGACGCATGTCCAAATGATTGTGTGCTATTTTACAAAGAGTATAAAGAGTTGGACTATTGTCCCGTATGTGGCCAGTGCAGATTCCAGTTGAATAGGAAGAGTTCGAAAAAGAGAATTCCTGTGAAAGTTGTTCGATATTTTCCCTTGATTCCCAGATTGCAGCGCCTGTACATGTCCCTACACACAGCAGAGGCGATGCGATGGTACGCAGAAAAGCGAATAGATGACGATGTCCTGCGACACGTCGCGGATGGGGAGGGTTTCAAACATTTCGACAGAGAATTTGGAGACTTTGCTTCAGAGGTTAGAAATGTTAGACTCGGCCTATCTACAGACGGATTCAATCCTTGGGGAAGTAATAGCTCCGCCGTCAGCACTTGGCCAGTTATTCTGATGCCGTACAACTTGCCTCCGTGGATGTGCATGAACAAGGAATTTAATTTCCTTACCGTACTAATTCCAGGTCCTAAATCTCCATCGAAGTGCTTAGATGTCTACCTCAGACCTTTGATCGACGAGCTGAAACTCTTGTGGGAAAATGGAGTCCCAACTTATGACAAATTCACTGACACGATGTTCACGATGAGGGCTGCCGTAATGTGGACGATTAGCGATTTTCCAGCTTATGGGATGTTGGCAGCCTGCAGGACAAAATGATATAATGGATGTCCTATATGTTTGGACGACGTGAACTCTAGTTGGCACGCGGGGAAGGTGTGTTACTTGGGTCACCGTAGATGGCTTCCTCACGACTACCCGTGGCGACAGGATGAAGCTCATTTCGACGGTACGGTAGAGAACAATCCTAAACCCCGTAGTTGGTCGGGCGAAAAGATTTTAGAGAGGTTGAGCTATTTCGACTTTGGTGTGTTGAGCAATGACGCGGATGTAAAGAAATGCAATCCAATTCCTCCACATGATCTGAGCTATTGGAATCACAAGAGTATATTCTTTGAACTCCCTTACTGGTCGAAGTTGAAGCTGAGGAATAACTTGGACGCGATGCACATAGAAAAGAATGTGTGCGACAGCGTGGTGGAAACAATTCTCGGTATTAAGTTCAAGACTAAAGATACTCCCAAAGCGCGCAAAGATTTGGAATCAATGAATCTACGTCGTCCCTTGTGGTTGAGGAGGGATAGGAAAGGAGTGTACAACAAGATGCCAGATGCACCTTACACAGTGAAGCCGACGCTTAGACGTTCTGTATTTCACTGGTTTAAGGGCGTTCGTTATCCGGCTACGTATGCAGCTACTATAACTAGAGCAGTGGACGAGGTGCAACACAAGTTTGTTGGTCTAAAGACACATGACTATCACGTTATGCTGCAACGTCTGATTCCAGTGGTAATTCGACCATACTTGCCTCGGGACGTCGTAGAACCAATAGTAGCATTGTGCAGGTGGTGGCAGAGGTTATGCGCCAGAGAATTAAAGAAGTCAGATGTGGTGGAATTGCAACAACAAATTGTGCACATCATTTGCAAACTAGAGAGGATTTTCCCCCTGCTTTCTTTGACATCATGATTCACCTAATGATCCACCTGCCCGAGCAGGTGCTCATTTCTGGTCTGGTCCAGTACACTTGGATGTATTCTCAAGAAAGGTACGTACAACTACTTAATTAATTTGTTCCACTGGAGATTACTAGCTAGCTATATGTACTTATTATTATTGTACGTTTGATTTTGTAGATAGCTTGGACAGTATAAGTCATTCGTCAAAAACAGGTCGGCCCCGGATGGACCCATAGCAGAGACATATCTAATGCATGAGTGTGTTACTTACTGCAACAGGTACCTCAAAGATCCACCCCCTCCCACTGCCTCCGATCGCAGTGCCCGCATCAATCTTTCTGTCGTGAGAAATGTCGTCCGACCGTTTAGAGGAGTATTAAAGGAATCGTTAACACGGGAAGAACTTATTGAGGCACATTGGGTAGTGTTGCGAGACTGTGACGAAGTTGAGCCGTACATGTTGTCATACAGGGAGAGGCTTCAGGCGTTAAATCAAAATAAGAGTTCGGCGTGGATTGAGAAAATGGTTAAGAAGAAGTTTCCCGATTATTTCTTCCAATGGGTACGTACGTACGTCTCGGTATTAATTATTTAAATACATATTGCTCATGTTTGTAGAAAGCAAACCCTTATATTAATTTGCCCTTTTTCGCAGATGATTTATCTGCAAAAATCTGATAACCACGGAGGGTGGTGGTCATGGCCAAAGCACTTACTAGCAGGGAAGCCGGTTAAACACTATATTTATCCCGGATGTTTTGTGAACGGTGTAAAGTTCCATTCATTGGCCCGAGACGAAGGAAGAAGAACACAAAACAGTGGGGTAGCGGTTGGGAAAGACAATGATCTATATTACGGGGCTATTGTATATGTGGTTCAGCTATGTTACGGGAATGATGTCAACGTTTTCCTATTCAAGTGCAGATGGTTCAAGCGTACAAAGGAAGACCTGGGACTATTATCAGTCGATACAAACTCGCACTGGTATGAGGATGAGCCTTTCGCTCTCGCCACCTTAGTTTGGCAGGTGTTCTATCTCGACGATCCGAAAGCCGGTGAAGGGTGGAAAATAGTGAACCATATCTCTCACCGAGGAATATGGAATACAGAGACAATTGAAGGGACACCGGCGACGACTGAAGATGCTGCTGAACCAGAAAGAGACATTCCTGCCTATCAAGAGCCTAATATTTCTGTCATCCGCTCCGATATAATGGACCTGGTTCAAGATGGTGAACGATTACCCATGCCTAATGGTTGTACAGATCTAACTGAAGATGAGATTATCGATGAGGTAGATGAAGAAGACGAGCAGGAAGAGGACGCGGACGAGGACTCAGGTTATTCGTCGGACGATGTTGAGTACGATGACGAGGATGAGCCGTCGTCTAACGGGGATGAGGACGAGTACGGTCATACGACGAGGGAGATTAATTGGTAATTAATTACTGTAATTATTGTAATATATATGATCGATGCCGGTTTACGGTAAGAAATTAATCCGAATTATATATCCTGGACAACGGAGAAATTAATTGCAGGTTGTCGCCAAATCTCAATCTCATATAAAACCCTAGCTAAATCCTGGGCCCTAAATCTAGCAGTTCGGATCGATCGATCAATTTTTTAATTATATTTTTGAATTAGAATAATTGAACGGACACACAAATGACCGGGGACGACCTAAACCGTAAACCCTAAGGCCCTAACCCCTGAAATCGGGGTTTAGAACTTGGACGACGGAGAATGGTCATTATCCGTCGTCCAAGTACATACTAGGACGACTGATATGGTCATTATTCGTCGTCCAAGTTCACAAACCCTAAACCCTAAACAGTAAGGCCCTAACCTCTGAATTCAGAGTCTATACACTTGGACGACGGAGAACGTCATTCTCCGTCGTCCAGGTTAGAACCTGGACGACGGATAACTTCATATACGTCGTCCAGGTGATTACCTGAACGACGGAAACGCTCATTTCCGTTGTCCAGGTGCAGATATCGTAATTTTTTCTAAGGCAACGACCATCTAAACCTTCTTCCAATGCAAAGTCTTTTCATCAAGACTTTAGAGTAAACAATTCTTGGTGTGTGAGCTTCGACAGTTCGAAAATCGGAGTTGCGAAATGCCTTGTATCCACGTTTCCGGTTTGTGAAATTATCGGTTTTGCGGTTGACTGTGCCGATCAAACCCTTCCCGAACTTATTATTTTATGGTCTTTTGAAGACAATTATATATTATGTTACGACGAACATATCCAATGGTTGTTTTGTCCAAATTCAATTTCGTTAATACTCTGCAGCAAATGAGCGTCTACTCATGAACACTTAAGTCGTAAAGATTAGTCGATACTTAACATGTTTCAATACGTAAAATTAATCGTCGGTTCAAATTTAACTGTTCATATATACGATGCGTTCATCGATATTGTATGACTATTTCACTCGAATGACAGATCGCTAAATTCCTAGCGAATTATTTTTAAAATTTTTTTTTACGTAATTTGAACCTGGACGACGGAGATGGTCATTCTCCGTCGTCCAGGTTCAAAAACCATGGCGGTTCAAATTTATTTTTGTTTATTTTTTTCATGTAATTTTCACTTGGACGACGGAGACTGACCATCTCCGTCGTCCAAGTCCAATTTTTATGGCGGTTCAATTTACCGCTTCCGTTTTTGGGACCGCTTGAATTTTCACTTAGACGACGGAGAATTCATTCTCCGTCGTCTAAGTCCAAAATCATGGCGGTTCAAAACGTCCCGCCGATTAATTGGCGCCGCTTGAATTTTTTTGAAACCGCCACCTAGACGACGGAAAACACTATTTCCGTCGTCCAAGTGGACTTAGACGACGGAGAATAGTTCTCCGTCGTCTAGGTGAAACTCTATAAATAGAGTTGCACCCCCCTCATTTTGTCATCATTCCATCTCCTCCTCTCCTCTCCTCTCCTCTCCTCTCCTCTCCATTCCTCTCCTCTCCTCCTCCGGCGACGCTCCGACGCCATTTTTTCCGGCGTGGTTCCTCCTCTCCGACGACTCAACTCCGGCGATATTCCCGAAAATTCCGATTCGGTAAATTTCTATTTTTCCCTTATTAAAATAATTTTCATTTAATTAATTAATTAAATTCTAAATATAATTTAGAAATATAATTTAATTGATTAATTAGTTTAAATATTTAATAAATGATTAATTATTGTTATTAATTTATTAAATCATAATTATTGTAATTATTTATTATTAGTTGCATGATTAAATGAATTTATTATTAAATTTATTAAATGAATAAATTATTATTCATAATTTATTAAATGAATCAATTTTTTATTAAATGCATGATAAATAAATATAAATTATTGCATCTAATTAAAAATTATTAATTAATATTTACGTTTATTTTCTAGTAAATTAATTAGTAGTACGTGTTTGATTTAAATTTAGTACATAGGCTTGGTTTATTAAGTCGCACTCTTTGGAATAGATGGCGCCTCTTTTCCTTGCTTGTCTCCTTAACCCCTCGTGATGTGTGGATTTCATCACCGCACACCATAACCTAAGTGAAGTTATGGACACGAGGTTGAGGGCGGAGTTTGCAAAGAACTTGAGGGAGTGTAAATTTTCGAAAAATTGGCCGAATGTCGGACATGGTGTCTAGAAACGGGTTATGACTGGTGACAGGATTTAGACTAAGAAAGACTTTTGTCGAAATTAGTCCTGCCTCTCGCGTTATCTCTATCCCTAACTGGCCATGTTTTTCGATTTAACCAAGGCTGATTAATTGAAAATTTACACTTTATCGCGCGGGTCGCACGTCCATTGAACGACCGAAAATGCCAAGCTAGTGTACTCTATTTAAATCTTAAACGTACTTAATTAATTAGCGTAAATTTTTAAGTTGTAGTTATTATGGTAAGTAGGTATTTTAACACCGTACTCTTAGGTTTAAATGGCTCCGCCAAAGACGACATCCGACAAGAAGAAATCCCAACAGGAGGCAGAAGATGCCATGCTCCGAATGTTGGCGGCCCAAGTCGGTTGGGTTCAACAGGAGGGCAACGACGCTCTCAATCCGGACGGATCATCTGGTCCGTCCGTAGCGCCCTCTGGGAAATTCCTGCTCCCCCATTCATCTCGAGCGGTGATGACGTCGACCCCTTCCAATCTCCGACGCCCGGTACCGGTTCAACGGGAAGTACTCAGGCGTCCTCGACCGCCGAATTAATCATGTACAGCGCCCGCTGTAGGCAAAGGAGGGCCCCCACTGACCCGGAACCGAAAAGGAGTCGGGGTCTCGTTAAAAGGGGCAAAGCGGAGCGTATTTGCAAGGCGACCGGTAAAAAGATCGACTTGCCGTACGACAAATTCACCGGTGGTCCTCCCACAGCTCAGCTAGCAAGTCTCTCGGCGCATGGGATAGGGTTAATCATCCGTAACCGGGTTCGTATCACTGCCCCTACTTGGAAGGAGGCGCTAGATCATGAGAAGGCGAAAGTCTTCAAAGATCTTTCGGTACGTAATACGTCCAATTTAGTTATTATATAATATTGTTAATATTAGTTAAAATTTCATAATATATACGATTATAATTTTCTATTTATTTTTGATAGGAACAATTTGACGTGGATCCGACACCGGCTATGTTGAGGCATATCAACCAAACCGCCAACTCCATCTACAAAGATTGGAAGTACAAGCTCCATAAGTACTTCCAAGATGTCGGTCCCGTGCCTCCCCCGGTAGAGCTGCAAGGGGAGAGAGAAGATGAGTGGGAGTGGTTGTGTAACCACTTTGCCGATGAACAATTTAAGGTATTAATTTTTTTTTAATTTCAATTAAGATAATTGAATTATTTAAATTGTAGTTATTCATTTTTTAATGATTTAATTATGTTGTGTAACAGAAATTCTCCGGTGTCAACAAAGCCAACCGGGGGAAGAAGGAGAAACACCATACTACCGGCGCCAAGCAGTTCATTCAAATAGCCAAGGAGCACATGGATAAGGGCTCCAAAAACCCTTATCTTGATGCAAGCGTAAGCGCGTACGTGACGCCAGGGCTCGATAATGAAGCGAGTCAATGCGGCGTAAGTGATATATTAATTATGTGCTTTTAATTATAGTAATTATTATTTAAATATGATTTCATTGTAATAAATTAATTATTCTTTTTTAGGCAAGGGTGATAGAGCGTGCGCATGAAGAGTTGGCTAACACTCAGCTTGCGTTCCCAGATGTGCCGCCGGAAGACCTGCCTCCTCTATCCTTAGAGAGCCAAATTGCAATCGCAGATGAGGTCTACGGTCGTAGAGCTGGCAAGGAGGTTAGGCACTTTGGGCCTAGGGTGGTACGAGATTTGTTGACGACCTCCGGCTCATCATCTACGGGAGGTTCGGGGCAGCGGAGAAGGAGTCAGGCAGCGGCCGTCGAAGCAGCCATTCAAGAGGCTCGACTGGCACGAGAGGAGAATGAGTCAATGCGGCAAAGACTTTACGAACAACAAGCACAAATAGCCCAACTCATCGCGCTCATGAACCAAAATCAAGAAGTATGTCAACCTCCTCCGAACCCATACCCTGACGACAACGACCCGGCTGGAGGCGGAGGACCCGGCGGCGCATCTGCTCCTCCAGTGTATTAGCTAGCTAGTTCATAATCGCGTTTCTTTATTTTCAAGTTCCGAACAATATTTTATAATTTTTGTGGGTTTTTAATTTGGATGTGTATGTACAAATTAATTCATTATTTAATTAATACATTAATTAATATTAAAAATTTAGTTTAATTAATTATTTTCGACTATTTTTCATTATTTAAATTAAATTAATAATAAATTAAATTAATAATATTTAATTTCAATTTATTTTTAAAAAAAAATTAAATAGTCACTTGGACGACGGAGATTATGTCTTCCGTCGTCCAGGTGCAAAACCCTAAACCTAACCCTAAACCCCTAACCCCTAAACCCTAAACCCTGCCATTCTCCGTGGCCCACGTGTTCACCTGGACGACGGAGGATCAGTTCTCCGTCGTCCAGGTGAACACCTGGGCCACGGAGAAGCTAGCATTATCCGTGGCCCATGTATGCACCTGGACGACGGAAACGCTAATTCTCCGTCGTCCAGGTGAACACGTGGGCCACGGAGAAACGAGCAATGTCTGTGGCCCATGTAGTCACCTGGACGACGGAGAATTAGCGTTTCCGTCGTCCAGGTGCATACATGGGCCACGGATAATGTCCGCGGTCCAAGTTAACTTGGACGACGGAGAACTAATTCTCTGTCGTCCAGGTGCTTGGACGACAGCACTTGGAGCACGGACCTTGGACGACGGAGATTCCGTCGTCCAAGTACTTAGACGACGGAAAACGTCACCTAGACGACGGAAATGGTCCGTGGTCTAGGTGCAGTTTTCTTGTAGTGATGGGAAATAAATTCATAACCATTTTCATAGACTTTTGTAGACAAGTTGACAATGGAATAGTTGGGCTACTAATTCTAGGGTTAAAATGCACTTGTAAAAACAATAGTAATGTAGTTGGAAATCTGATTGAAATGTTGAAATGTAATTATGTATGCATGTGAATATAATACATAATGTGAGGTGTGAAGAAAATATGTAGTTTTACTAATAAAGTGTAATGCAGTGTAAATATATATATCATCAAATAATAATTAGGACTAAATTGATTTATGAGCATGACCTTTAAAAGTATGAATTGTAATCTTAAAATACAAAGTTCGATTCGGAGAAGAGATTCGAACAAGGAAAATTTGGTCGTTTTGCTAAAATTTCATTTCCGAAAATCGGCTAGTTGGAATTAGGGTTTCTTACCGTTTCTAACTGGAGTAAAAATATTTTTATTCTTTTTACTAACCTATAAAATAGAATGTTTCACAATTCCAACTCGTGGCCTTGAACCCAAAACCAGAGAGTACCTGACTTGAACTTGAGTATCCACTAGACAATTTGCCCCACTCCGTTAATATTTCTCTAAAGCTCGTTTTTATACATTGTCTTCGCCAAACAATTTTTTATCAAATTTCTAAAAGCTCTAAGGTCAAACTAAATTATGGTGATTTCTAAGTTTAACGAGTCATACAATAATCTAAGCTATTATACTAATTTTTGGGGTATTACCGATTCCCATTGGAAGCATCAATATCTTTGTTACTTGACTTACATCCGAGTCAATGTTTCAAGTCAACAACGAAACTAACTACTATACTAAATTCTCATAGTCTCCTCACAAAAGACCCAAAAAGAAATGTGCAATAGTGCTCAAGCTGCAGTCGTAAGACTAAGTGGCAGTACAAATTGTCATTCTTTCATGTTCTAAACAAACGCGTCAAAAAAGAAATCTGACGCGTGGTATGCAATCATGGTCTTAAATTACTTGATTGATGTCATCGCAGATTGAAAAGAAACATGAGGTGAGCGATGGAACCCAAATGTTCACATTGTTACTCAATCATCGCGAGGAAACCTGTGCAATAGTTGACCTTACAATTCCGTATGAAGTCATAACGTTGGCATAAATCTCCACATCGAACCTACATTCTTAAAAAAACTCGATTATTTCTAATCACCATGTTCTGTTGAACTTGAAGGAATGCCTGAGTACTTCCGAAAAATTTGATATGTGAAAAAAAAAGGCTCAAGGTCTAATCAGCTAGGCCTACCTCTCCATCTAAAGGTCAAAGAGGTAACTCATCATCGACACCATTGACAGACGAGTGTAGGTGTTGAAGTTGACGATCATGTCCATGAAGCATTAGGAGCTACCTGATACTATTAGTGATACAAATGCCAAAAGGCATAAATATGATCCGCTGCAGTCAGGCCATCACACATAAGTATCACAAAAGTATAAGATAACCGCAAAGATCTAAAAACCATGCTTTGATACCAAATTGACAAGATCCACCCGAGATTACTGCAGTAATCCAGGATAACTCTTGCAAGACCCGTATTAGAGTATCTAGGACTGCCTAATCGGTACCAGCTACCCTAGCACCAGCAACCCTGAACTTCTACTGAGAACCTACTGGAAAAAATAGAAGTTGTGGACTATCTTGCCTTGTATGGATGATCACGACTTCAGCCGACTAATCTGCTATCTGGGCAATTTAAAAAAAAAGAGTCTAGGAAAAAACATAAAAAATAGAAAACGTTAGAGTGAGTGGACAAAAATCATAAACTATGTAAATTTGTAAAACTATAATTGTATTCCTTTATGCTGATTCCTGTGAAATAATGCGAGTTCAAGTATCATAAATCTGAATTCTGATGGAGGTGGTCGCTCAGAAGTTTTTCCCTAACCTAAGTCGACTATCTGTATAAAAACTATAGGTGATGGGGCAGACAAGGTATCCTTACCTCCCTGACTGGACAATCCGGTGATCAGCTGAACAATCAGTACATCGATTCAACTAACTAATGCCATCACAAAGAAAAACCTCCAAAATAAAAAATGCTCTGAAACATACCATAAAATAAACTGAAATACTGAAAACTGAACTCGCTATCAACTGAGAAAATAAAAAGGTTCACTCACAGTATTGTGCCTTGACTTCCACTAATTCAAAGCCTATCTATTGACGTTTCTAAACATATGTCATTGGATGCTAATACGTTGTTCTGAAACAACGATTATTATTTAATAACTAATTGTTGAAAATAATAATGAATAGTTAAGCTCTTATACCAACTAGTATTATCGTCGAGAACCTCACATTCTTGAATAATGTGTTTTCCGAACTAATGACGAGCTTTAATCAAAATTTAAATTCTAATTCTAGAATCCTTTTTAAAGTCACAACATTTTCCTCGAATGTTAAGCGACTCGAAGTCGAATCCATGTTCGACTACACCATTCAATATTATCATAAAATCATTTAATTACTATCCGATTAACCACACGTCTTAATCAACTATATCTAAATCAATTCACTAACTTCTTCATTACAATCGGTCCGTAATTATGAGTACAATGGTAAAAAATCTACATCAAAATAATTCCTCAGCTGGAGCGCTGCCTTGAACAAACATCGGCGGCGACACAGTGACACCGGTGAATTTTCCCGGCGAACCAAAGCTCAACCTATTCAAAATTCCATAACCAACAATTTTCACAACTACATCAACATCCAATTCAACCTAGAACTCGTCCAAGTTTACCTTTGAAATCGGTGGTCTGTCGCCAGCGATGCCGACGGGAAGAGAGAGAGCATGGGAGAGAGGAGAGAGAAAGGAGAAAAGAAACTGACTTAAATGGAAATGTTTGAATTTCCATTTTTGGAAAGTTATATTTATACTTGCAAGTTGCGACTAATTTAAATTCGTAAAATCATACAAAACTTTTGCTGACCATAACTTCTTCATCGTAACTCTGATTTTAACATTTAACGTGGCTACAAAATCATCTCAATAAACTATATGACTTTCCTCACAGAATTTTCTAGAAAAAATTAATTGAAAAATTATAATAGAAAGGCCATCGATAATAACCGACTGTAAAAACTAACTACCTTTCTCGATTAACTTTAAATAATTTGTAAAAAAAGAATTTCCGGGATGGGATGTCAAAAGTTTCAACATAAGCTAGTTTTAATAATTAATAATATTTACGATCGTTTTCATCTTTTAAATATTTTTCAATATTCACAAAACTGTAACGATCGAATATCAAACTTACTCTACCGAAGTGGCGTCAAGTTTTTTTCAAAATATTATATAAACGTATTGATTACATCTGACGATTAATTTCTTAGTATTTTTAGGTTGGTAGCCAATATATATATATATATATATTTAAATTATCTAAAAAAATTAAATTAACTATCACTTAGATGATGAAACACCTAGGTTTCGTCATCTAGGTGCCTTTTTAGACTACGAAATAATGTAGTTTCGTGGTTTAACCCCAAAAACTTGGCAGTTTTTTTTGTGCGCTAATTTTTTGGGGGTATTTTAAAAAACAACTTAGATGACGAAATATGTATGTGAATCGATTCCTGAACCATTTTCCCAAAATTGTAAATGAACCATAATTAAAATTTTCCCCTCTCTCTCTCTCTCTCTCTCTCTCTCTCTCTCTCTCTCTCTCTCTCTCTCTCGATCGACCCTCTCAGCTTCGTTGATCGCATGCTTTTGTCTCTCTCTGTCATGACCACCTCGCCTACCACCACCTCAACTCCCTCGCAACTGCGTCTCTTCCTCTATCGCTCGCCATGGCCTCTCCTCCCTCTCTTTGCTGGCCTCCGTCTCTCTCTCTGTCCAAACCACCACACTGGCCACCATCTCTCCTCAACTCTCTAACTACTCACTCGCGACTGCATCTCCTCCTCTATCGTTCGCCACTACCTCTCCTCCCACTCCTCGTCGGCCTCCATCTCTCTCTCTCTGTCCAGACCACCTCGCCGACCACCACCTCTCCTCAATTCGCTAACGACTGCATCTCCTCCTTTCTTGCCACCGCCACTGCCGCCGCCTTACCTCTCCTTGCTGGCCACACGCACCATCTCCTCCAAACTCTCGGGCAATCTCCCTCTCTCCCTCTCAACTATATATATAAATATAATTATATGGATGAATTTGGTGGTTAATGAATAGATGGATATGAATTTGGATGCATATATGGATTGATATGGATATATAGATGAATTTTGGATGAATTTTGGTTAATGAATACATGGATATGGATATAAATATTATGGATGAATTTGTTGTATAAATATATGGATATGAATTTGTAATTTTGTTGAATCTGTGAATTTGTGAATTTGCGACAAAATGTGTATATATATTGGATAATGTGAATTTGTGAATTTGTTAGATGAATTTTTGATGTGAAATTTGTATGTGAATTTGTGAATTTTTAGGAACATGCGAATTTTTTGAATTTGTTAGATGAATTTTTGATGCCGATGAATATATGGATGAATATGTATATGTTGAATTTTTTATATATATGATGAATATGTTGAAATTTGTTGTTTTCGTTGTATTCGTTGTATTCAAATTAGTTGGATTGTGGATTGTTGGATTGCTGAATAAATGTTATTAATATTTGATTTCGTACAAATTAATAAAGATGCCTAGCAGTAGGAAGAGGAGCACTGCAGCAGAGAAGGCTGCCGAATTGCAATCCATTAGATGACAGATGGGTTGGGGTCAAACCTCAGAAGAGAGCGTTACGGCTCCTACGGGTTCTGCGATTCATTCGGCTCTGGCAACTTCTTAGCCAATACCAAATGCTCTAACTGAAACGGTGATTGAATATACAGATGAGCCTGTGATTTTCGCTTCGGCAGCGGCGTAACAAGGTCCCCAAGAATCTGTCAAAGATTCTATTCACTATAGCACCCGGCACAAGACCAAGAGGGAGCCCTCAGACCCGCTCCCCAAACGCACTCGGGTATTTGGGAAGGGAGCTAAAAGCGAGCGGATAATAAAGTCAAAGGGGAAGAAGATCGAGGTGCCTTTCGAGGAGTTCTCCAGAGGCCCTAAGAATAAGGAGCTAAGTAGTTTGTGCTCGCACAACATTAGATCAATCATACGGAACAACATATGTATGATTGCCCCTTCTTGGAACGAGCTGCTCTAATCCGAAAAGTTCAGAGTGTACCGCGAACTCTCGGTAATAGGGTCTATTGAATTTTATTTACTTTTATAATTAATTACAAAGCAAAGAGGCTTGGGATCAAGGAATTTAATTTAATTTTTTTTTATTCTAGGTACATTTTGACTATGAAGGCCGACTGAAAATGTGGGAGCACATAGATGCGAGGAAACGGCTACCTACATTTACAAGGATTGGAAGTACGACCTCCACAAGTACTACAAGCAACACGACGCCTCGCCTACCTTAGAAGAGTTGCGGACGGAAAGGGAAGATAAGTGGCAATGGTTGGTCGGGCACTTTCAGTCCTAAAAGTTTAAGGTTCGCCCTCCTTTTCTTTAATGTAATGAAAATGAATAATTTCTTACTTTTAAATATTTATTTATTATTTAATATTTTTTGTTGTGAAACAAATAAGGTCAGAAGCCAACAAAGCTAATCGTGAGAAGAAGACCGACCACCATATTTCGAGCTCTAAAAGGTTCATCTACATGGCAAAGACTCACAGAGATGCGGGTTTGAAGCATTATTTTCTGGATGCCAGCGTGGTTGCTTATGTCAAGCTCGTGCAAGTCAATGCCACGAGTGAACGTGGCGTATGTAATTATTTTTCCGAAATTGATTGAATTTAAGCGTACTTCCAAAATTTATTGAATTTAATATTACGGTAATTAGTTTGAAGAAGTTGACTTATGATTAGGACATTTAATTAGGCGGTGCTCTTGAATTTGCTTTAGTTGGCTAAATTATGATTCTGAACTTGATATAAGCAGTTTATGTATATTTCAATACTCCCGGTTTAGTTTCGTAGTTTAAATATGTATATTTCGATTGATTTACGTACTTACACTTTTTGTGTACATGTTTTACATTTAACATATTCAATGAATATTTTATTAATTTAATTAATTTTTAACTTTTAATTTAATTTATAATTCTGAAATTATTATTAAAAAAATAAAAAAATAAAACTTTGACTACGAAACAAGAAGAATTCGTCATCTAGGTTCAATCACGAAGATGATGAATTATTTGTCATTTAGGTGTTATTACTTAGACGATGAATATCAATATTCGTCCTCTAAATGATTGAACCTAGACTACAAATTATTGTTCGTGGTCTAAGTGTTATCACTTAAACGACGAATATCCTTCGACGTCTAAGTGATATTACTTCAATGATGAAGATCAATATTCGTCGTCTAAGGTGCATCTAAGACGACAAACAATTTCGTCGTTTTTTTCAGAAATGTTTCGACGTCTAAGTACAAAGGCGACACAACATATTTCGTCGTCTAAGTAGCACCTTAGACAACGAAATAGAAATTTTTCGTCGTTTAAATGCTTAGACTACGATTCTTTGACGACGAAATCTAGGCGACGAAACTTTCGTCGCCTAACTATTTAAGTGACGAAACTGCTTCGTCGTCAGTTTGCGTTTTTCTTATAGTGGCTCTAACTGATTGGTTGTAAAGGTAGGTGAGGGGCATGAGCACATAATCACTTTTCCTTCAAAATATGATATGTAATTGTAATGGGTTGAATCTCCCAGCTTGCTCTTCATTATTATTTACTCTCCTATAATATGTGGGTTTTCAATTTTTCTTTATGTTCAAAAAGTCAGTCGGTTTGATCGGCCGCCTAGGCATCTAGCGCAACTCAACTTGTTTGGGCCCAAAATAAACTAAACATTTATTTTTATGCTTTTTGGGCCTTAGGGGTAAAATGGGCCAGCTACGAGTGGCTCAAGTAATATATCAAGCTGCGAATCTGAAAAGATATCTAGCCGCGAATCCGGAAAGAAATCTATGCCATTCCTGGAGCATCTAGGAAATCTAAAAGCTAGATACCATTCCCGATTAATAATGGTTACCTTGTTAAGAGATGAGGATGTGAGTCCTACTATTATAAATAGACGAAGTAGAGCAGATTTGTGGGACATTTACACACTTACACAAATTTGTGCACCAGCAATTCTACTCACCCCAAGTAAATAACTAACAACTAGAGAACTCAAAATCTAGGCCACCCTGTAGAGCGTGGGGATTTGAAGGTTCACTCAAGCTAACCAACTGGCGACAGCGAATTCAAGATCTAGGCCACCCGACAGAGCTTGGGAATTCGAAGATTTACTCGAGCTACGACAACGGAAATCAGTGGAGTCTAGGCCACCCGACAGAGCGTGGAGATTCTTAAGATCGACGAAGTCAAACTATCCAGTGTTCTCAACACTACGTCCTTAGAATTGCTCTGCTTTATACTTGCCCGAGGGTGTAAAGTATCGATTCTTTGTGGCTCAGCAGAGACACGAAGCTTACGTCTTGTATCAAGACAAGTAGGACTCAATGAGTGGGGTTGGTGCTCTCCTCACTCCAATCGCTTGATAAGAAGCAAAGACTACACGGTGCACTACACTACTACATTCTGCCCTCAACAGTGGCATGCCTAGCACACAGCACAACAATGATTGAGGATAAGAAAAGAGACAGTTTGCTGTCACTCTTCTCACAACGACCTGATTGGAGAAAAATCAAAGCCAAACATTTTGGCACTCCCAGTGGGACTTAGGTAGTGTCTTCAAATCATTCATCCATACCGCAAAACCTTCATGAGTTACCTTAAGTATCCAGCACCCACGTTCCAAGAACATAACTCAGCCGCTTACAGATGGTTAAGCAACGAAGAAGTGATACAGAGGTTCGGTGCAACGATGACTAAGGGTCATCCATCGTCATCGACAGAACCTAAGAGCATCGAGGAGGTAAAGGCCATGGACTTCGAGGCCTACAAGGAATTCTCACTCGAACAAGAACAACGGCGAAATGCCAACATGGAATGAATTATGAACAACTTAGAGGCCAACAACAGGATAGTGTCTAGAGTTCAGAATAGACTTGACAACCTTTACGAGGGTTGAGAAGTTGAGCGTGCCAACAACGACAAGAAATTTGATACTCTCGTTGCTGCTCTCACAAACCTCACCAATACTATGACAGCCAGCTTCACGCTGATCAATGACAGGTTGATGGAGCGAGACCCTCTATGACGACCCGAACCAGAATCAGTAGAGTAATCAGCGTAATCCACGAGTTAGCGTGTAATCACGGTTTATCGATTATTGTGTGGTTTGCCGGTTTCGTATATGACTTAATTATTGGCCGAGAATTTGAGTTGAGTCTCTTCTCGAGAGTTGTAGTGCACGTGATTTCGAACTCGTGGACCGTTCCAGAGGATTTTTCTGATAACCGAGGAATATAATATGATTATTTGAAGTTTCGGTTTATCGACGTGTTTATCTGTTCGTATCAAGTTTATCCGAATCGTAATGGTTATCCGTTTTGGACCGTCGATCGTCCCGAGACGCGAGTATAAATATTGGAAATAGTCGAAAATTTTTCGAAAACACTGTTTGGGAAGTTTGACTGTCGTTGACCAAGAGTTGACTGTTGACTTTCGTTGACCGGAGGAGAAAACGGACCGTTTGGCTTCCGTCACCGGACCGGCTGATTCCAGCCATTTCAAGCCAAGACCCTTGAAGGTAAAATGTTCTCCTCGTGATTCTAAACAGTTTAGAACTTGGAATTGCTTGATTTGGTTGAGATTTGAGGGAGATATTTCGATTTGAAAATTGGGAATTTTTGGCCGGAATCGGCCTCGACGGAGGGAGGTGCTCCGATGACTTTCCGGGGTGGATCTTTGATGGGTTTTGTTGGTTTTTGGACATTGATCATTTCCCCTTTGGTTTGGAGGGACGAGGTGGCGCGACGGCGCCGGAATCGGTCCGGAAAGTTTTCCGGCCGGTTTGGACCACCGTGGCTTTCGAGCTGGATTCTGGCCACGGTGGTGGTTGGATAGTGGTGGTCCCTTTGTTAAAGTTGTTCGCCTTGTTGTGGAGATCATTGTGGCAGCTCGGTCGCTTGAAAATTTGTCCAGTTGACTGCGCGGCGACGGCGGCTGTCAACGCCGGAGCTCCGGCGACCCGTTGACTTTTTGGATTTCGATGTTCTTAATGTCGTTTTTCTCGTAATCGCGCCCCGATCGTCACCTTGAGGTTTTCGAGTTGATTTGGGTATCGGATTTTCAGTCGAGGGTTTCGAGTGGAGATTTCGGGAATTTCGTTGATTATTTTGTACAGTATTATATGTTTCCGGGAACGGTTGGTTTCCGTGGTGAAGTACAATGTTGTGAGCTATGATTTTGATCAGATATATTTTATGACTATTCAGGGGATCGAGATCGTGCTTCGGGCGAGGGATCTTCCGCCGGGCCACGTGATTAGCGCGAGTGCGCGTTTTGCTCACCTGTGAGTGGACAATTTCTTTTCACTGATAATCATGAGTCATCATACACATTTTTCGGGCATGAGCATGCATACGAGATTATGTTTTATATGAGCATGTGTTAGACGATTATACCTATACCAGTATATATTACGTATATGTATTTATATATTGCTTTATGCATTTGCATCGAACTATTTATGATTTGGTTTACACAGAGTACAGTCTCAGTATATGTTGTTGTATCGATATACTTGCATCCTGGCTGATCCCCGAGGATGTTTACCGAGGGAGGCTGTGACCCCTGACCCGAGGCAATTAACAGGGGGAGGGGGGGGGGGGCAGACCTCTGACTTGAGGCCTTTCTGGCTAAAATCACGTGTGGGTCTGGGATCCCATGATTCGGACTGTATTAGCACGGATGTGTCCATTAGCGACCCCGTGAGATTTTTACTTGCATGCTCAGTACGCTGGAGGAGTATGAGTTTACCTCGTGTACTTTATTATATTTGTTCATCTTGACTCGCATATGTTATTATAACATATATCATGTGGCTAAAGACATTTATTTTCGTCCACTCACTCTAACGGTTTTCATGTCTTTCCCATGGGCTTTTCGGTTTTCGTGCCCAGTTTGCAGTTCAGATTCTGGAGTCTCACATCGTGGTTGGAGGCTAGTTGTTCGAGCTACCTGTGTTTTCCAGTAGGTTTCTTGTTTTGCCTACTATAGTATATTTTATATATATATACACTAGAGGTCGCTCTGATACATTCTGATACATGTTTTATACGGTTTTTCCCAGATATACTATATAGTACAGTTGTGTTTACTGGTTACTGTTAATGTTATGATATTGAGAAATCCGAATGGGATTGGTGCCCACATTTTGGCTTTTGTGACATAGGATGAAGTGTTATTTTTTGGGTGCAGGTAAAGGCAATTCCGCGTTAGTAGCGTTACTTTGCCGAAATTTTAATGGTTTTTGTTGGTTCACGTTTTCAGAAGGGGTTTTATTCCGATTTAGGCAACTAAATCTGGGTTGGGTTCTTTCAGCTTGGTATCAGAGCATTAGGTTGTCAGATTCTGTAGACTCTTATAGTTGTGACACTTAGGGTATTTGAGTTGGTACAGCATGACTGGAGTGATGACCCGACTGGCCAGCGATACTCATCAATACTTCGGGTGTTGTGTGTTCTCAAATATCTTAGGTCTCATGATTACGTTCTTTCTGCTTGTACCTAATGCTTGTCTTGTATCAGTAGGATGCCTCCTCGACGTGGTCCCCGTGTTGATCGGGAAGAGGATCCTGATATGGATCGCCAGACGCATGACTTGCTGATGCGAGTGTTGCGTTTGGAGGAGCGTTTTGACCCTGTGGTCAAAGCTCATACTGCTGGTACGACTATCTTTTCGGGTTCAGCTGATCCAGAGATATGTGAGGCATGGTTGGTTCAGGTTGAACATGTATATGAGCGTCTACGTTTTACCCCTGAGCAGATGACAGTAGCAGCAGTTGGTTTACTTGAGTCAGATGCATACTTCTGGTGGGTTAGCACCGACCGAGTTCCAGTTGATACTCCGTGGACTTTGTTCCGAGATCTGTTTATGCGGAGGTACTTCAACCAGGCTACCCAGCAGCGTAAGTATGAGGAGTTCACAAATTTGAGACAGGGCAGTATGTCTGTGCTTGAGTACCGGGACAGGTTTACCCGCTTATCTCGTTTTGCACGTGACATGGTGGCTACTGAGGAAGCCAAGTGCCATAGATTTGAGCTGGGTTGAACTTGAACATCAAGGGGACTCTGACTACGATGCCTCGGAACAACTTCGATGAGTTTGTTAGTGTAGCACTCCGAGGTGAGGATATCGAGAAGGAGAGGCAGATGAGGTACCAGCCTAGACGGTTTGAGGAGGATGAACTGAGTCATGGGCCTTCAAAGAGGCAGAGTTCTGATACTTCCGGTTCGGCTTCATCCTCGGGCAGTGGACCATATAGACCAGCAACTGGTGCACCGAGACAGAGACCGAGATGGAGGAGAGATTGACCACATGCTAGTGGGGGTTCTAGCGGTTCCAGTTATCCTCGGCGTACCGGTGGCATGTTTGCTGTACCGAGAGAGTACCCATTGTGCAGCTTCTGCAACAGACATCACTTTGGTCCATGTCAGCGAGGCCCTGTCACTTGTTTTCGCTGTGGCCAGGTGGGTCACTATGCGAGGGAGTGTTTCCAGCTTGATGGTGCATGTGGACAGGCGGCCCAGAGTTCCTGAGCTGAGCGAGGTGCCACTTCGGGAGCTCGACCAGTATAATTTGCGGGCCAGGGTAGACAGCAGGGACAGCCTCAGCGTGGACGACCAGCCGGGCAGGCGAGGGTTCATGCCATGACTTTGTGAGAGGGCAGAGCTTCACCTGAGGTGGTTATCGGTACGTTGTATATCTTTGGTATTCCAGTACTTACATTGTTAGATCTAGGTGCCACGCATTCATTCATGTCATATAGACTATCATCATTAGCTACGGTACCTGCGTCTCCATTTCCGGGGTTGTGGAGAGTGTTATATCCGTCTGGTGAGATTGTGAGTATTGGCTGGGCGTACAGAGATTGTGAGATTTTTATTGGAGGCCATGGCTTAGCCGCAGATTTGTTGTTGCTTTATATCGTTGATTTCGATCTGATCTTGGGAATGGACTTCTTGGAGACGCATTGGGCCATGTTTGATTGCCATAAGAAGGAGGTTGTGTTTTGACGACTAGGCTTTCCCGAGATATTGTTTCGCGGCGAGAAGAACACTTCACTACCATGTTTGATTTCCGCGATGAAGGCGGATCGGTTGATGAAGAAGGGTTGTGTTGCTTACTTAGCTCATGTGGTAGACACTACGGCTGCTGTGCCAGACCTTAGTGGTATTAAGGTTGTTTATGAGTTTCCGGATGTGTTTTCGGAAGAGTTACCGGGCATACCTCCAGTTCAGGAGATTGATTTTACTATTGAGTTGTTACCAGGTACATGACCCATTTCACAGGCACCGTATCGTATGCCGCCAGCGGAGTTGAAAGAGTTGCAGGTACAGCTCCAGGAGTTGTTGGAGAAGGGTTTTATTCGACCCAGTGTTTCGCCATGGGGTGCCCCAGTTTTCTTTGTGTGGAAGAAGGATGGATCTATGCGATTGTGCATCGACTACCGGAAGCTGAATCAGGTCACAGTGAAGAACAAGTATCCGTTGCCGTGGATTGATGATTTGTTCGATCAGCTCAAGGGAGCTTCAGTCTTTTCGATATTGATCTTCGATCTGGATATCACCAAATGAGGATCCGAGAGTCTGATGTGGCCAGGACAGCTTTCAGGTTGCGGTATGGGCATTATGAGTTTTTGGTTATGCCGTTCGGGTTGACCAACGCCCCCGCAGCTTTCATGGACTTGATGAATCGAGTGTTCAGACGGTTTCTGGACAAGTTCGTGATTATGTTCATCGATGATATTTTGATCTATTCCAGGAGTATGGGCCAGCATAAAAAGCATTTGCGAGCGGTGTTGCGGACTTTGCGGGATTATCAGTTGTTTGCAAAGTTTAGCAAGTGCGAGTTTTGACTGGACAGTGTGATGTTTCTGGGCCACGTGATATCGGTTGAGGGAGTCAGTGTTGATCCTGATAAGATCGAGGCCGTACTGAATTGGAGTAGACCTACCACTGTATCGGAGATCCGGAGTTTCTTGGGTTTGGCAGGCTACTACTGGCGGTTTGTACAGGATTTTTCTCGGATTGCTACTCCACTGACCAGATTGACAAAGAAGGGCGTCAAGTTTGAGTGGTCCGATGGATGTGAGGAAAGTTATTTGCTCATAAAGGAGAAGTTGACTACTGCACCGGTTCTGACATTACCAGACGACAGCGGTGAGTTTGTGGTTTATAGTGATGCATCGAAGTTGGGACTAGGTTGTGTGCTGATGCAGCATGGCAGAGTTGTAGCCTACGGTTCCAGGCAGTTGAAACCACAGGAAGTCAACTATCCGACCCATGATTAGAAGTTGGCCGCTATTGTACAAGCGTTGAAGAGTTGGAGACATTACTTGTACGGGGCCCAGTGTAAGATCTACACCGACCATAAGAGTCTCACTTACCTACGGACGCAGCCAGATTTGAACATGTGGCAACGCCGATGGATGGAGTTGATCAACGACTATGATTGCACTTTCGAGTACCATCCGGGGAAGGCCATGTTGTGGCTGATGCACTTAGCCAGAAATCCGGAGCTTCGTTGTTCCATGTGTGTGTGGCTAGAGTGTCTATGTTAGCCGAGCTTCGGACTACAGGTGCCGAGTTCAAGTGGGATGACGAGGGAGCCTTGTTGGCTAGTTTCCAGGTTTGACCCGTATTAGTTGATCAGGTTCGAGAGGCACAGGATTCAGATTCCTACTTGTTGGGCAAGAAGACCATGATACGGAATCGTATGCCTACAGAGTTCCGATTGAGCGACAACGGTACATTGTTCTTCAGAGGCAGGTTGTGTGTGCCCAGAGACGAGTGCCTGAAGAAGGAGATTCTGGATGAGGCCCATTGTTCGGCGTATGCGATGAATCCCGGAGGTACGAAGATGTTTCGTACACTTCGAGCGTATTACTGGTGGCGCAACATGAAGCGGGAGATTGCCGCATATATGAGCCGATGTTTGATCTGTCAGCAGGTTAAAGCGGAGAGGCAGAAACCTGCAGGGAAGTTACAGCCACTGGAGATTCCGGTTTGGAAGTGGGAGCACATTACTATGGATTTTGTTTATCAGTTGCCACGTACCTCGGCTGGCAACACTGACGAAATCTGCTCATTTTCTCGCACTTCCGGGGAAGATATCAGTGGGCAGATTAGCCAAGCTGTATTTGTCAGAGATTGTTCAACTTCACGGTGTGCCTGTGTCTATTGTTTCTGACCGAGACAGTCAGTTTACTTCTGAGTTCTGGCAGGCATTGCAGCGAGCCATGGGCACGAGGTTGCGGTTCAGTACAGCTTTTCATCCTCAGACTGACGGGCAGTCTGAGCGGACTATATAGACACTTGAGGACATGTTGCGGTCTTGTGTGTTGCAGTTCCACGGGAATTGGGACTAGCAACTGCATTTGATAGAATTCGCCTACAACAACAGCTATCAGGCCAGTATTGAGATGGCACCGTACGAGGCCCTGTAAAGGAGGCAGTGCCGCACTCTATTGTGTTGGAGTGAGGTGGGCGAATGATGGCTTATTGGCCCTGATCTGGTGAAGAGCACCATGGAGGACGTCCAGGTTATCCGGGACAGATTGAAGATCGCCCAGGATCGTCAGAAGAGTTACGCGGACGTGAGGAGGAAGAGCCTCGAGTTTGATGTGGGTGACTGGGTCTTCTTGAAACTATCTCCGTAGAGGGGAGTTGTGCGTTTCGGGAAGCGTGGCAATCTTCGATCACGGTACATTGGTCCGTACGAGATCACCGAGAGGGTTGGAGCTGTTGCTTACAGACTTGAGTTACCGGCTGAGATGGCTCGTGTTCATGATGTTTTCCACGTTTCGATGTTGCGGAAATATATCTCAGATCCGTCACATGTGTTAGCCCCACAACAGTTACCGATCCGAGAGGATTTGACGTATGTGGAGGAGCCAGTACAGATTCTTGATCGTCGTGAGCAGGAGTTGATGTACCAGTTTAGAACTTGGAATTACTTGATTTGGTTGAGATTTGAGGGAGATATTTCGATTTGAAAATTGGGAATTTTTGGCCGGAATCGGCCTCGACGGAGGGAGATGCTCCGGTGACTTTCTGGGGTGGATCTTTGGTGGGTTTTGTTGGGTTTTGGACAGTGATCATTTCCCCTTTCGTTTGGAGGGACGAGGTGGCTCGACGGCGCCGGAATCGGTCCGAAAAGTTTTCTGGCCGGTTTGGACCACCGTGGATTTCGAGCTGGATTTCGGCCACAGTGGTGGTCCCTTTGTTAAAGTTATTCGCCTTGTTGTGGAGATCATTGTGGCAGCTCGGTCTCCGGAAAAACTCTCCGGTTGACGGCGCGCCGCCACCGCCAGAGCTCTGGCGACCCGTTGACTTTTTGGATTTCGATGTTTTTAATGTCGTTTTTCTCGTAATCACGCCCCGATCGTCGCCTTGAAGTTTTCGAGTTGATTTGGGTATCGGATTTTCAGTCGAGGGTTTCGAGTGGAGATTTCGGGAATTTCGTTGATTATTTTGTACAGTATTATATGTTTCCGGGAACGGCTGGTTTTCGTGGTGAAGTACAGTGTTGTGAGCTATGATTTTGATCAGATATATTTTATGACTATTCAGGGCATCGAGATCATGCTTCGGGCGAGGGATCTTCCGCCATGCCACATGATTAGCGCGAGTGCGCGTTTTGCTCACCTGTGAGTGGACAATTTCTTTTCACTGATAATCGCAGGTCATTATACACGTTTTACGAGCATGAGCATGCATACGAGATTATGTTTTATATGAGCATGTGTTATACGATTATGCCTATACCAGTATATATTACGTATATGCATTTATATATTGCTTTATGCATTTGCATCGAACTATTTATGATTTGGTTTACACAGAGTATAGTGTCAGTATATGTTGTTGTATCGATACACATGCATCCTGACTGATCCCCGAGGATGTTTACCGGGGGAGGCTGTGACCCCTGCCCCGAGACCTTTAACGGGGGGAGGGGGGGCAGACCTCTGACCTGAGGCCTTTCTGGCTAGAATCACGTGTGGGTCTGGGATCCCGTGTGTTACGACCCAGAACAGAATTAGCAGTGGAATCAGCTTAACCTACGAGCATGCGCGTAGTCGCAGATTCCGACAGTTATGTGAGTCGCCGGATTTGTTAACGACTAAATTATTGGCCGAGAATTGGAGCTGGGTCTCTTCTCGAGAGTCGTTGTTCGTGTGATTTCGAGTTCGTGGGCGGTTCCGGATCGTTATTTGGACGACCGAGGAATTAATTATGAATATTTGAAGTTTCGACGGAATTGGATTATAATGGCAATTTTCTTAGCGACTAAATTACCGGACGAGAATTTGGTTTCGACTTCTTCACAGAAGTTATTGAGAATTTAATTTCGAGCTTGTGGGAACTTCCGGAGCATTATTCCGAGTTACGAAGATTAAGTTGTGAATATTTTCGATTGTTAATTATTTAGTCGGTTTAAATATGTGTTGGGTTGAACAGTTGACTTTTTATCCGATTGGTTGATGTGTTTGATTTCGGGTGATAATTGAAGAACATGTCGTGACGAGTTTGTGGCCGCAAGAATTATCGGGATCGGAATTACGACGAGAAAATTACGTGTGTTTGAAGTTCGTCGAAAAGGATAATTACGAAGTTTCCATTTTGGGAAGGCTATAAATAGTGGAGTTGCCATAAAGGGAAAGTCAACTATTGGCATTAATGTGTTTGACTGAGTCAACTCGGTGGAGAGAGAGAGTTCGACGGAGCCACGGGCTCGCCGGCGGTGGTGCTCCGTTCGGCCACCATGGACCACGGTTGTTGGTCCCAATCGAAGCGTCTCGGCGTGCTTGTCTCATCTCCGACCTCCCTCCTCGGCGTGGCTCGCCGAAGGGGAAGAAAAATTCCAGCCGAAATGGAGGATTTTGGGATGAATTCGGGTTGCATGAATTAGGCCAATTCGAGCTACAATTTGGACTGAGTTTTGTGGCCCTCTTCACCATGATTCTAACCATATAGGTATGGTGATCTAATTTTGCTTGTGTGTGGAGAATTTTGGATTTGAAATTTGTGTTTCAATTCGGTTTTACATGAAATTGGACTAGTTAGAGTGAGAATTGGCCCTCAATGCAGTTGAGAAAGTTGCTCAGTGGATGATTTTGAGTGGAATAGAGGTTGCTCCGCCGGGAAAATTTCAATTTGGTGACGGCGCCACCGTTGACGGCGGTCAACGGCGGCGGTCAACGATCAACGACGGTCAACAATTTGACTTTTGGGGTTTTCGACAAGGTGCATGTCATTTCACTCAAAATCGCGCCCCGATCGCAGTGGGGAGGTTCGTTTTTCGAATTGAGCATCCGAACTTACAGCGAGGTATTGAGTTGTGATTTCTGGATTTCCGACAGTGTGTCGTAATCGGATTACGTGTTTCCGAGAACGGTGGTTTCTCGTGATTTGATTTGAATTTTCGAGTTATGACTTTGAGTAATGAACTTTGTGAATATTCAGGGGTTCGTGATCGTTCTTTTGGCGAGGGACTTTCCGCCGGATCACGGGTTAACGCGAACTGTGTTACGCAAGTCTGTGAGTGGACAATTTCTTTTCACGGATTGTTTGCGAGTCTTTATATACGTTTTATGAACTTGAGCATGCGTATGAGATTTCGGATTACGTGAGCATGTGTTTTATGATTATACATATACGGATATACGTATACGAATATACATACACTTATATGTTGTTTCATGCATTTGCATCGATTTGTTTATGATTTGATTTTCACAGAGTACAGTCTCAGTTACGTTGTTGTATCGATACACTTGCCTCTCGGCTGATCCCCGATGGTAGGCCGCCAGGAGGGGCGTCGTTACCCCGACCTGACCGGTGATGTGCGTTTCCCCGGAACCGAGGCCATTTCTGGCTTAGAATCACGTGGACTAAGGACCCCGTGATTCGGACTGTACTAGCACGGAGGTGTCCATGAGTGACCCCGTGGGATTTTTACTTGCATGCTCAGTACGCTGGAGGATTATGGTTTTACCTCGTGTACTTGTTGTTTTTATTTACCTGGACTCGCATATGTTATTTTAAACATATATATCAACTGGTGAAAGTCATTTATTTTCGTCCACTCGCTCTAACAGTTTTCATGTCTTTCCCCTGGGCTTTTCGGTTTCCGTGCCCAGTTTGCAGTTCGGATTCTGGTGTCGCACGTCGTGGTCGGAGGCATAGTGCTCGAGCTACCTTGTTTCTTCCAGTTGGTTTATTGTTCTACCTACTGTGGTATACTTATATGTTTATACATTAGAGGTCGCTCTGAGTAATCTGTTGTTTATGCTATACGATTTTACTCCGGATTTCAGTAAAGTAAAGATATATTTATTATTTTACTTTACTGTTGATATATTGAGAAATCCGGATGGGATTGGTGCCCACGGTTTGATTTTTGTGGCATAGGATGAAGTGTATTTTCCGCGTGCATGTAATGGTAATTCTACGTTAGTAACGAAACTCTGCCAAAATTTCTACGGTTTTTGTTGGTTCGTGTTTTCGAAAGGGTTTGATTCCGGTTTAGGGAGCTAAATCGGGGTTGGGTCCTTTCACCGTGATTCGGACTGTACTAGCACAAATGTGTCCATGAGCGACTCCGTTGGATTTTTACTTGCATGCTCAGTACGCTGGAGGAGTATGAGTTTACCTCGTGTACTTTGTTATATTTATTCATCTTGACTCGCATATGTTATTATAACATATATCATGTCGCGAAAGACATTTATTTTCGTCCACTCACTCTAACGGTATTCATGTGTTTCCCCTGGGTTTTTCGGTTTTCGTGCTAAGTTTGCAGTTCAGATTCTGGAGTCTCACGTCGTGGTTGGAGGCTAGTTGTTCGAGCTACCTGTGTTTTCCAGTAGGTTTCTTGTTTCGCCTACTGTAGTATATTTTATATATATATACACTAGAGGTCGCTCCGATACATTCTGATACATGTTTTATACGGTTTTTCCCGGATATACTATAGATTACAGTTGTGTTTACTGGTTACTGTTAATGTTATGATATTGAGAAATCCAGATGGGATTGGTGCCCACGGTTTGGCTTTTGTGGCATAGGATGAAGTGTTATTTTTCGAGTGCAAGTAATGGCAATTCCGCATTAGTAGCGTTACTCTGCCGAAATTTTAATGGTTTTTGTTGGTTCACGTTTTCAGAAGGGGATTGATTCCGGTTTAGGCAACTAAATCGGGGTTGGGTCC
Source organism: Geum urbanum (assembly GCA_946800695.1). NCBI lineage: Eukaryota > Viridiplantae > Streptophyta > Magnoliopsida > Rosales > Rosaceae > Geum > Geum urbanum. Next base: position 21,871,148 of record OX327002.1, read on the forward strand.
TTTCACCCTCATTTCCATTATGATGAGTACATCAAGGGTGATGATATCCTAGCTCCACCTCCTCCAAAGGCAAACCTTGAGTGGGAGCTGGAAGAAAATATTACCCACATCATCAATCAGTGGCTGCCGGGTGCGGGATGAACTCCGTTAACCTTTAACGATCTATTCCCACCACTACCGCTTGGTTGGAAGTGGCCAAAGGGCTATCAGCCTATCTCGTTTACTCGCTTCAGCGGGGACGAAGCGGAACCAGTAGCTACCTATATTGCCCGATTCAGGGTTGAATGCGGACCATGGGGCAGACTCGGTGAATTCAAGTTACTAGTCTTCGCATCCTCACTGACAGGTGTAGCATTGCATTAGTATACAAACTTACCGCAGGGCTCGGTCCGTGATTCAGCAATGATGGAGAGGTTATTTACTGAGCACTTTGGTGGGTCAAAACTGGCTGTGAAGCTTGGTGAGCTGTGCCAAATGGTACAGATGCCAAGTGAATCACCAGTTCTAAACCGAATACACCAAGAGAAGAACTTCATGTACAATGGAAGAGTTTGTGGACATCGTAGTCGGAGGACTCAAAGAGATATGACACACCACATACGTTGACACAAGGTTCACATCATTGAACTCTCTTAGTAACACTGTGGCTTACACACATGTTACGTATAAAGAAGCCGATAATAGGCGAAACGCGTCTAGAGGAATGTACGCTCGAAAGACTCCATATATGGAATGCCCTAAGGTGATTGCGGTCGAAGAGGAAGTGGATGAGTCTGATGGATATGATTTGGATGACGCAACGGTGGCTGGTATGGAGTTGATTGCCAAGCACACGGTCAAGTCAAAAAAGATAATTCTTTCAAAGGGACTGGTGCGAGTGTTGACTAGTGCGTTCACAAAATCAAAATTCGAATCCTATACTTATGATGCGAATACAGCTCATGAGATCATAGAGGATTTGATTAGTAGGAAATTGACCAAGTTAGGCGTTGATCTACTTGTTGGTGCGGTTATGAGACATGAGATGCTCTCATTCATGGACAGCACAGCGGGATATCATCAAATCCTGGTCGCTGAGGAAGATAGGCATAAAACTGCGTTTAGATGCCCAGGGGTGTTAGGAGTGTTCGAATACATCGACATGTCGTTTGGTTTGAAGAACGTCGGGGCAATGTATCAACGAGTAATGCACTATATCTTCCATGACCTAGCCGGTGATACAATGGAGGTCTATATTGACGATGTTGTGATCAATTCGAAGCAAAGGTCAACCCATGTGGATGATCTTGGACATGTCTTTGTATGAATGATGAAGCATCAGCTTAAGTATGTTTTCAGGGTCCAAGCATGAGACTTTCTTGGATTCTTGGTACATCAGTAGGGCATAGAGGTCCCGAATGATAAAAAAGAAGCAGTGCTTAAAGCTTCCCCTCCGAAGAACAAACGTAAACTGCAGCAGCTGCTCGGGAAGATCAACTTCTTGAGAAGGTTCATTGCAAACGCTACATGAAAGACTAAACCCTTCGCACCTTTACTCAAATTGCAGGGTGAAAAAGAATTCGTATGGGAACAGGTTCACCAGGAGGTGTTTGATACAATCAAGAAATACTTAGTTAACCCGCCAGTCTTGGTACCACCGTGTAAGGGAGTGCCACTTAAGCTGTATATTTTAGCGACTGAATTTTCTATTGGATGTTTATTGGCATAGGATGAAGAGGTGAAGCTAGAGCGAGCAATATTCTACTTCAGCAGGGCCCTAACAGATTACGAGAGTAGATATACATTGATGGAAAAGCTATGCCTTGCTCTTTATTTTTTCGGCTACAAACTAAGGCATTACATGTTGTCCTTCACAACCTGCGTCATCGTACAAACAGACTTGGTTCGATACATGTTAGCACGACCTATACATCAAGGACGGATAGGAAATGGATTCTCACGCTGCCTGAGTTTTCATTATAGTATGTTCCGCAAAAGGCAGTGAAAGGCCAAGTAGTGGCCGATTTCCTCGCTCATCACCCTATAGAGGAAATCTCAGAGCAGCGGAAGTTAGAGCTATCACACGTCTCTCTATATCCATGGAAGCTTTACTTTGATAGATCTAGAACAAGTGCCTTCGCAAGGGCCAGGATAGCGTTGGTCAACCTGCATGGTGAAACGTTTGCCTATTCTTTCCGTCTCGAATACAATTGTTCCAAAAATGCAGCGGAATACGAGGCATTAATCATCGAACTTGAGCTTTTACGGGATCTGGGTGCTACGAAAATCCAACTATGGGGAGGCTCACTACTTGTGATTAGACAACTCCATGCTACGTTTAAGACGAGACTAATTCTTGAACCATATGTCAAAAGGGCTAGCGAGTTATTGGAGCTATTCACGGAGGTGACCTTGACCATATTCCCTGTGGAAAGAATTTTGCAACAAATGAGTCAGCCCAACTTGCTACAGGAGTCGAGCTGGTCAATGACGTCCATGAGCACCTAATGAAAGTAGAGGTGTGTACGCTACCTTCTTTCATGACTCGCAAGGAAGAGAAGGATGAGTGGTACGTCGCAGCCCTTGGCACCATTAATGATGAATGGAGACAGTTGATTATCGCATACTTACAGGATCCTAACTCTGTGGTGGACAAGAGGATCCGGTACTTTGTTCCAAACTTCATTCTTCGAGGTGGTGACTTATTTAGACGTAGGGAAGAAGGAGTGGATTTGGTATGCGTCTTCGGAATTGAGGCAAAATGACTACTGCAAGAAGTACATCTAGGGGTCTGTGGAGCTCACCAATCCGGCCCGAAGATGAGATGGCTCTTGCGGAGACATGGGTACTTCTGGCCTACAATGTTAAAGGATTGTATCATTTTTGCAAAAGGGTGCGAGGACTGTCAAGCTCATAGACCAGTCAGCCACATTCCAAACATCCCTATGCAGCTAATCATTAAGCCATGGCAAGCATGAGGATGAGCATTAGATCTAATCGGTTTGATTCATCCTCACTCTTCCACGCAGCATAAGTTCATCATTGTGGCTACGGATTTCTTCACCATGTGGATCGTAGCAAGGCCTTTACGAGTGGCCTCGGCTGCCACGATTAGGAAATTCTTATACAAGGATATCATCTGCTAATTCGGAATCCCGGATTGCTTCGTTTCTGATCGAGGAACCGCATTCATGTCCGGGGAAGTAGAGGAGCTAATGACAGACTTTAGGATCATTTTTTTGCATTTTTCACCCTATTACGCATAGTATAATGGTCAGGCTGAAGTAAGCAACAAATTGATCATCCACATCCGTAAGCACATGCTCGCAAACAATCCCAGACTTTGGCATGAAGAACTGTTGAGTACCGTGTGAGCGTATCGCACTTCCAAACGCAGTCCTACCGGGACTACTTCATATGCGCTCATGTTCGGCCATGACGTCATCTTACCATTGGAAATCAATGTCCAATTACTACGAATCATGGATCAGCATCAACTGATTGGCGATGACTATGTACAAGCGATATGGCAAGAGTTAGAGGATTTGGACGAGAAGCTGATACACGGTTTTACTAAGTACTAAATAAACACTTAACACTCAACAAAAACGCATAAGAAATTAAAACCCTTTGTTGTAGATGTAGCATTGGTAAATAGGGTATCGTTCTTAACCGGGGATTGATGGTGCATGCATGACTACGCTATGGTTAAAGGGGGGTTTATAAGTTGGTTGTTTATAATCTATGAAAATAAAGACAGAAAATGGTTAGTAAACACATAGAGAAATCCTAGGTTCTATCATGCTTCACTCATAGACAAGTAGAAAAAAAACAAGAACAAAGAACCCTAAACATGCTTACTAGGCCGAAAATAAAAGCTATCCTACATATGTACATGATCAACTCGTCATACTTACCTCATTCCTTTATAACCTAATCATATTATATGCAACCTAAGTTTTATCTAGGCCTTTACTATGTGGTTCGCATGCATCTTTCATAATTAAATGACTAAACCAAGATTGCTCGCATTCAGACACATCATTAACCTAAACCAAGATTGCTCGCATTTAGATTAAAGCATTAAGTGAAGAAGACACATTATCTAACCTAAACCAAGATTGCTTGCATTTAGATTAGCACAAAGAAAGATCTTAGACTCGAAATAGATGACATAAAATAGAATTAGAATTATATTACAAAAACACGTCTTTACACTCTACACAAAACTGAAATTCATTACAAGGAGAAAGTAGAGGGATCGAAATACACTCTTTGTGTCGTGATTGCAGTCGCAAAGCATGTACAAGATCCTTCTATGGATGGCTAGATGAACCCTCAGATTGCCTAAGGTTGCTCTAGGTGGAGGCCGAGTGTTTATGGTGTGGAGCGTGGCGTTCCTTGAAGAAATCTCGAGTATTTGTGGAGAGGAAGTGTTTAAGGCAGAGACTTGGCTTGTATGATGAGTGATGCCCATGAATGAGTCGAGCTCCCCAATTTATAGAAGAAGATTAGGATTTTTCCTACCAAAATAAGACTTTCCTTATGTACCCGGGTAAATCTGACAATCTGTCTTTAAACGCGTTTTTCTGGAGTTTCAGATCTTGGAAAATTCTGATTCTTGTTTCATTGGAAAGCTTATTCAAAGGGCTATAAAATCCATATAAGTAACGCCATATTTGAAATTTAATTGGATTTACTACGGATTTTAGAAGTTAAGTGACCTGGCTGCCCTGTTTTCTTCTTCTTCAAGGAAAAAGAAATCTTCATATCTTCAAATCTTGCCTTCCTTATTCCCTAATAATTCTTGGCCGAATCTATCATATTCTTGCACATATTTTGGCCCTTAAATCAGGTCTGAAAATTCATATAATATCTCCCAAAATTCGTCCATTATATGCTCCATATATTTCGCCATTTTTGCTCTTTCCTGGATCGCGCAGGAGAAATGTCTTCATCTTCTTGTCCACCATTTTGGTATCCATTTGCATTTGGAATTTGGTCTCCAATTATTGACACCATATGGGAATACATTTTAGTAACCATTTGAAGATCATTCCTCGGACCATTTCTTCTCCGGAATTGAGAACTTTTCTCCTTAGCCCGCTTTTAGCTCCAAATCGCCTCCTTTATTATTTTCTCCTTTATTTCTACCTAAAAGCATAAAGTAAGTTAGAAACATATTTACTAAGCATAAAACAAAGTTAAATGTAGAGAGAATTGCGTTAAGAATCAAGTATGAAATGCGTTGATCAAAACCCCCCACACTTAGACTTTGCTAGTCCCTAGCAAAAAAAACTAAAATAAAGGAAACGAGAAGGTAAGCTACATATTTCCAACGATGAAGCTAGCCTTCACGTTGAACACATTCTATGGACTCAAAAAAAATAAAAAAAAAATAAAAAAAATAAAATAAAATAAAAACTTCTAAGCCCTTAACTAAATTTGTCTCAGAAATTTCTTTATGTATATGGCGATGGAATCACAAGATTTTAGAATTTAAAGTTCAACAATTTCGAGAGTTAATAGAAATATGATCATGTTATAAACAAGTAGGACTTGGAGAAAACAATGGTGAAGTTAAAGCTATGCATGTTTCGAATAAGGTTAAATCAAGCTCACATTGATGCACTCATCATATTTTCACTCATGAAAAGAGGTTCACTCAAAATGTATATGTATTGCATCGAAATACCTCATAATTACTTGCACAAATGAACCAAACCATATGCTTACTCATGTAACTTACTCAACCAATTGAAGGCTACTCATCTTAAGGATCCTAAAGGACTTTAGAAAGGTTGTAATGAGGCTAAGGCTAAGGCATTCGAAATTTAGATAAGTGGTGGTGTAAAAACGTTCCAAAGATTTAGTTTAGCACTTAGAATTCTTCAAATTCGTGGCTCATCCTCTCCACACACTTCCTTGTGTCAAACTTCAAGATCGTGGGCCAATTTTCATCTTTTTGGGCCCTAACTTCATTCTCAACTTCCTTTGAGCTTTATGAACAGGACAAAAGCCATATTTCTTCACTTTTGGGCCTTCAATTCGTAGCAATCTCCAAATTCATAAGTATAGGGGACATTAATCCAAACTTATACAATCTAAACACAATGCCTCGAGATCTTTATACATTTTTCTTCTTTTTATTTTTTATCTCGAAAATTTTGGCATTCAAATACAAAATTTGTTGGACAAGTCTATCCCTATGCACACATCTTTTCATCATCTTCACGCCACTTTCATTGTGCTAGCTTCGAAATTCTTCACCAAGTCTTTTAGAACCAGGGTAGGAACTCTACACTAGTCTAAGTGTTTAGATATAATGTGGTAATGAAAGAAAAGCTAAACGTGGGCTCAAAGGGGTTAATCTAGGGGTGTTGCAACTCGTGCGCACAATGGGACACATGGCTATTTGGTTTAAGTGGTGGAAAACCTAAATGCCTTTAATCATATCCAAAATCAAAGTATATATCAACTTAAAAGCTTTGCAAGTCTACATGAGTAAGTTCTAGCAATCTCTAGTTCATTAAAATCTATGGCAAGTAATTAGATGAAGCATGTATTATTTTTGAGACACATGCACGAAATTCACTCATCAAACAAAGTATTGTAGGCTCAAAAACTCACTTTAAGGTTCGTATGATCTAAAAGCTTATTCTAGCATGCGAAATCTGTATCATGTTTATGCAAACCATATCCACTACATGTTATAATACTCAAAATATCTCAATTAGCACTAGAAATTGTTTAAGTGATTTGCAACGCCATAATGTATTCATTTTCGGTCCATTTTCATCATAAACTAATTAAGGGCATCCTAAAGACTTTTTACAACACTAAGTTGAACAAAAAGACTGAAAACAAATATTTTTTTTTAGGGCATCATCCGCTAGAAAGTTTCATTGTCCGCCCGGTTTTAACAATTTATGACTCAAATAAGTTGTAAACCCCTCCCCCACACTTAAACTCTACATTGTCCTCAATGTACTAAAGTAAAACATAGAATCAAGCATGAAGAAAATGATTTACGAAAAATCTAACTAAGAAAAAAAACAAAATCTACGAAAATAAAAAAAAATAAAAAAAGTAAGAGAAGAGAAAGCAAATCTTGTTTGTAGACTCCTCCATTGGGTTGCCTCCCAACAAGCGCTTGTTTTTTAACGTTTTACAGCCTAGACGTGGTGCTTTGCTCCTTCTTCACTTGCGACTTCCAACATTCTTGACGTTTTCTTTGCATGTGCACTTGCATGTATATGTTGGTGTCATCTCCTTTAACTCCTTTAGCTCGGCATTCTTCTTCTCTTTACGAGCTTGTTAGAATTCATGATCCACAAAAAGATACATTAGTTAGTGATCAATTAACTAATTAATTATAAACGTAGCTCATGTAGCATTTACAACAAGTAGGTTTATCTTTCGTTACAAATTTATTACAACATAGTAGATAAATAAAGTTTACAAAACAATGTCCCAATTGATTTTTCGCCAAAGATATATGATTATCACATGCATCTAGAATTTAAATTAAGACTTAGATGATTAAATTGTGTAATGGCTCGAAATCCATTCTACTCCTTTGGGCAAGTCCGGAAATGGCCAGTTGGGATAGATGTAACGCGAGAGGTAGGACTAATTTCGAGAATATTCCCTTTCTTAGATCCAAATCCCGTCACGAGTCATAACCCTTCTAGTCACCATAACCGAAAATTTCTTACTAAGAGCAAAAGTTCAATACGATATTACATCAACTCTTTCAATCAAAATCCAACTTAAAAACTAAATAACAAGTGACAAAAACATAGCTAAAACTTATTATTTAACATGTTACAAAATCGGAGAAACTGAACATAGCTACTTGCCGAATTTATGCAGAATTAATCACACGTTGGAATGTCACGAAATTTTACGAGAGGATACTAGACACATATATACATAACTTTGTAAATTTTCATAATTTTCCAAGACCTGCAACCAAATCAGATAATCTCACAAAATAGCACATATCACAGTCCCGAATTGAAATTAATACTAAAATTAAAACAATTATAATCAAATTATACAATAACAATAATGAATATTTTTACAGAAAAAATGACTCTTTGACCTCATACATATTGACTCTTTGACCTGCAAAAATAAAAACAAAGTTACAACATGCTTGGAACTCAAGAACACATGAAAATTTCCAGATTCGCAAAAAATTGAACATAGCAGATTGTTAAATTTTTCCAGAATTGTTGGCATGTCCGAATTCAATAAAAGTTTACAGGTATAAACACCACACAAAACCAAACAAGTCTAAAAATTTTTCAGATATTTCCAATACCTGCAGCTATGTCAAATAAATTGTACAAAACAGGTCAGTGAACAGTTCCGAAAATAGAGAAAAAAAAATTATGCACAAGTATAATAGTTACACGATATGAACATATTTACACAAATGAAATCACACAATAGATTTTTCAATCCCCGGAAACGGCGCCAAAATTGATACACGGTTTTACTAAGTACTAAATAAACACTTAACACTCAACAAAAACGCATAAGCAATTAAAACCCTTTGTTGTAGATGTGGTAAATAGGGTATTGTACTTAACCGGGGATTGAGGGTGCATGCATGACTACGCTATGGTTAAAGGGGGGTTTATAAGTTGGTTGTTTATAATCTACGAAAATAAAGACAGAAAATGGTTAGTAAATACATAGAGAAATCCTAGGTTCTATCATGCTTCACTCATAGACAAGTAGAAAACAAACAAGAACAAAGAACCCTAAACATGCTTACTAGGCCGAAAATAAAAGCTATCCTACATATGTACATGATCAACTCGTCATACTTACCTCATTCCTTTATAACCTAATCATATTATATGCAACCTAAGTTTTATCTAGGCCTTTACTATGTGGTTCGCATGCATCTTTCATAATTAAATGACTAAACCAAGATTGCTCGCATTCAGACACATCATTAACCTAAACCAAGATTGCTCGCATTTAGATTAAAGCATTAAGTGAAGAAGACACATTATCTAACCTAAACCAAGATTGCTCGCATTTAGATTAGCACAAAGAAAGAACTTAGACTCGAAATAGATGACATAAAATAGAATTAGAATTATATTACAAAAACACGTCTTTACACTCTACACAAAACTGAAATTCATTATAAGGAGAAAGTAGAGGGATCGAAATACACTCTTTGTGTCGTGATTGTAGTCGCAAAGCATGTACAAGATCCTTCTATGGATGGCTAGATGAACCCTTAGATTGCCTAAGGTTGCTCTAGGTGGAGGCCGAGTGTTTATGGTGTGGAGGGTGGCGTTCCTTGAAGAAATCTCGAGTATTTGTGGAGAGGAAGTGTTTAAGGCAGAGACTTGGCTTGTATGATGAGTGATGCCCATGAATGAGTCGAGCTCCCCAATTTATAGAAGAAGATTAGGATTTTTCCTACCAAAATAAGACTTTCCTTATGTACCCGGGTAAATCTGACAATCTGTCTTCAAACACGTTTTCCTGGAGTTTCAGATCTTGGAAAATTCTGATTTTTGTCTCATTGGAAAGCTTATTCAAAGGGATATAAAATCCATATAAAGAACGCCATATTTGAAATTTAATTGGATTTACTACGGATTTTAGAAGTTAAGTGACCTGGCTGCCCTGTTTTCTTCTTCTTCAAGGAAAAGGAAATCTTCATATCTTCAAATCTTGCCTTCCTTATTCCCTAATAATTCTTGGCCGAATCTATCATATTCTTGCACATATTTTAGCCCTCAAATCAGGTCTGAAAATTCATATAATATCTCCCAAAATTCGACCATTATATGCTCCATATATTTCGCCATTTTTGCTCTTTCCTGGATCGCGCAGGATAAATGTCTTCATCTTCTTGTCCACCATTTTGGTATCCATTTGCATTTGGCATTTGGTCTCCAATTCTTGACACCATATGAGAATGCATTTTAGTAACCATTTGAAGATCATTCCTCGGACCATTTCTTCTCCGGAATTGAGAACTTTTCTCCTTAGCCCGCTTTTAGCTCCAAATCGCCTCCTTTATTATTTTCTCCTTTATTTCTACCTAAAAGCATAAAGTAAGTTAGAAACATATTTACTAAGAATAAAACAAAGTTAAATGTAGAGAGAATTGCGTTAAGAATCAAGTATGAAATGCGTTGATCAGAAGCGTGTTAAAGCTTTGACTAACTTACTCGCAGAGAAGTAGAAGGTCGCCCACTGCAATAATTTACGTACCTGTGGACTTAGCTTTACCGAGGGAGAATTGGTTTGGAAGACAGTTCTGCCTTTGGGAGAAAAACAAGAAGGACGGGGTACATGGTCTACGAAATGGGAAGGACCCTTCATCATTCACTAGATTTTGGGCAAAGGAGCTTTCCAGCTATGCGACGTCGACGGTGAGGTACATCGCAACCCAATCAATGGTCGATTTTTGAAGAAGTACCGACAGCCAGTTTGGGAGTATGAGGTACCTAAAGCATCAACAACTTAGTTTTACACTCATTCACAGCCTATCCCAGAGGCTTGCTCTTCATGTAAAACCAGCCAGTATGTCCCCAACCAGTTCATATGGCCAAAATATTTCAAAATTTCAAAGTTTTTATGGAATCTGTTTATATGATTCTCTTAAGTGTTCCAAATTACATACGACCAAATTCTAGTGGTCAAATCAATAGAGATGGTATTTTCGTTGTTACAAAGAAGATACAAACAACAAGAGCAGTAAAATACACAGTTTTATTCGATCAAAATAAAAGGTACAATATGAGGCTTTGCGGCCTCTAGCTCTGATAGCATACATTGAATGAATCTCTGGCTAAAAAAACCAGTGATAAGAAGTGGTTTTAGATCTATCCCAACTACACAACAGTGTCCCCGGTCACCACCGGTGGACGAGCATCGACCGAGGATTAGATCTATCTTCGGTTCGAGAAGACTTTGAGATACTTGCACTCTCCCAATATTAGCGGCTCAACAAAATCATCCCTCTAATCATGATCTTAGATGCTCCACTCAAGAACATAAGAGACTACAGCGGAAGTGAGTGGGAGCATGCACTAGACTAGGATGATCAGGAACAAGGATGGAGTTAGTGAGTGCTTATATCAACCATGGTCTGCTAATTCTTAAAGGTTTGAGAACTAGTCCTGAACCGAATTTCCTGAGCTTTGGTACTACGACCTAAGCCAGGCTTGAGCTTTGGTACTTCTACCCAGAAATATCTAGCAAACTACAAAATCTGGAGGCTTTGCTTTGAAGCAAGAAAGCAGCAGACAATAAATTAGAAAAGCCATTTTTCTTTTGCAACTAAGGAGCTTGAGGGACAAAAGAGAAGTATCGATCGATTTATAGGCCTAGAAATTCTAAGAGGCTCTGAACAGAAGACCCGGAGCGTTGCATTGATTCAATGAAGCAATTAAGGGGTTCAACGTCCAATTACCAAACCGTGTATCTCTTGAAGGGTTGTAGAATTACCGTTTTGAGGTATAGAATTATGAAGCATTAAAGATAGACATTCATTCTCAAGGACCGACGTGATATTTGGAGGCGCGAAGTTATTTTTGGCAGAGATGCACAGTAAATGATTAAGGTCAATGGGCCATGGAGCATAAATTAAACTAAGCTAGAGTTTATACAAAATAAAATACAGAGCCCATATGTAGGGCTTAGTCAAATAAAGTCTAAAACTTCTTAGGGAACTCGCAAACTTGTTTTCTCTTGAAGGTATTGGGCCTGTGCGGTGGCCAAACTTTTTTAGCATTCGTAGCTGCGGCGCGAGTTTGTTGAATGCTTTCAGATTGAGCTTTCCTAGTATTAAGAAGAGCAATCGCAGCCTACTCCATGCCAAAGAATTCTTCCTCCTATTCACGAAGCTCGGCTTGAAGCTTGGCGATTTCCACACGTTTGGATAGAATGCTAACCCATTCACCTTGATAGCTTTTCCCCATCATCGTGATTTTGTTTAAGTCACATTTCCACCTGCGATTATGATCTACACGGAGGGAAATAATTTTGTTGCACTCGTGAGTCATAGAGATAACAGTGTCATAAAGGCGGGGAAGTCTGCACAGAATTTCCTCCATTCTATCCAAGATGGTGTGATCTACGCCTTCCACGGAGCGGCGAGCCGTTTGAATATGGACAGCAAGCTCTTGGCGTATAGACTTGTCCTCAAGATTCAAAGTCCGCAGATCACGAAGAAAAGCAGTAGCAAGTTGAACCTCTGGAGGATCTTTTTCAGAATGGATTAGGTCATTAACGATTTCTTTCACCTCTCGCAGAGTCTTGGTTATTCCCTCGCTACCATCCACAGGAGACAGAAGGGTTGGGGTCGTAGACTAGGGGCAGTAGCCTTATTGCAACCACAAATGACATTAGAGAATCCCCCAAGCCTCTATTGACCCTTAGCAAGAGATAATTCCTCAATGCCTGGATCCTTCTATGAGAACACATATACTTAAGGAGTTATGAGATGTTCAGAAAAACTCATAAAATGAGAACCTACATGAGTAGGGTCAGAATATACCTGAGATAGGTGAGGAGGAGACTAGTCATCATACAGAGCTGTGTTGATGCAGGGAGGAGAAAGAGCTTCAGTTGCCAACTGTGGAAGTAAGAATAAATTAGATCCTAGTGAAAGGTAAGCAAACCAAACGTAGAGGTTCAAGTGAAAAGCAGTACAGTAGGCTCCACGTGGCCAGTATTCGTGGCCAGAGTAATTGCGGGGGTATCCAAAATGAATGGATGTTCTTCACTCACAGGTGTAGGAGTTACATCCGCAGTAACAAGAGAAAGGGCAGGTTCTTCTTGAACAATGTCATGAGATTCCATAACTAGAAACAATGGTTAGAGAAGTACAAGTGTTTCAAGAAACATAAGGTCGAAGCAAGTACCTCAATAGTAGAGGAATTTTGTATAACAGCAGCGTCAAGCACTTTAGTGGCTTATCCAGGATCAGCAGCCTGCTTCAGAGGCTCTTCATTACCCACAGTGGTAGCCATCTCCTCCACAGTAGCAGTCGAAAAGGAAACTAGTCGATCAAAAGGTTGATCATAGACCTGCTCAAGAAGTTTCTTGCGCTGAGCTTCTTCATCCACAGTGTCGGAAGGACCTACATCCAGAGCTTTAAGAGATGGAGGAGCCTCAGACGCACTCGTAGCACAAGAAGAAGGCTCAGAAATATCAGCTGGTTATACACCCTTGCCTTTGGCCTGCATAGTTTGAAAGAGCAAGTCCCTTTCAGAGTACTCACTGTCAGGCATCAGTTCGATGGAAGGGGAATTATCACTCAACCCATCCTTTAGCAGTTGCTTGCGTTCCTTGGTGACATTACAACGAGAGTGGCGAGTCTGGACCATAAAAGAGGGAAAATTAAAAGATAGAGGAGTAGCAACTCAAAGAATGATAAGGATAAAATATTTGGCAACAAGGAGAGACCATACCAATGGAACTTCTTCGTTTGAATCTCCACCCTCATCGTCCCATGCTTCAACAGTCTCTTTCTCTTTCTGCTTCTTCTTGGAAGCAGCCACTTTCGCAGCCTTCTTTGCAGCAGGGGAACCAGCTACTAGACTCGCAACCATAAGCTTGCTGCGTTTCGAGACAGAAGGGGGAGATGCACTAATCTCTCGTTCCTTTTTTTTTCTGACCCACTTTCTTTTAGGCAACGGGGACTACAACCTTCCTATCCACCATTTTCTTGAAATAATCAAGGAAAGATGCCGGAAAAATGGTGCGGAAAACTTTAGATTTGGTCTTTGACCAAATATCACCATAGTGGTGTTGATTCCACTCATGGTATTCTTTAACTGCAGAATAAGTTACACAGAGTGAATGTCAATGGAACTCGTAGAGGTCTAATAGAGGGAAGGTTGGTGTAGTAAGAACCTGAAGGATCACTGTAGAAGGTTTCTCCACGCAAGTCATTTACGAGGTATAACCATTGCGGGACTCTATCAGGGGGCAGGGGATACCTTGTTTGCATCCTAGTTAATGTGTAAAATGGTTGGGCGCATATAACTCTATCCATAGAATCGCATCAGAGACAACAATATCAGCACAAGTGATGCACTGAGCAAAGAGTTTCTTCACAACAGGGGCTTGACGAAGGGTCACTACAAATCCAGACGCTAATTCCGCAAGGAATTTTCTTGTCACTACAAACTTAGCCATGTCCTTGGGGAACAGTTTCTGACCCCAGAGGTAGTTTAAGCATTATGAGTAGCTCAGCGATTTTGTCTCTCCAACAAGTGCTAAAGAGTTCCCCAATACCTCCTTAAAGGTAAACTCTTTATGGTGCGGGCTGCAGAATTCAGAGAAATACACCTGTAGCTACAACGACAAAATCCAAATAGGCCCTACAAATTTCAAGTTAAAGGGGTTCAATGAAATCCACCCAAGTCCGCGATACAGAGCGCCCAACACAGTTTGAGCAAGGCCAAGACAGTGGTCGTTATATAGCGCCTCGGCCCCCTTGGTGAAAGTGTTGGTGATCATGTCCACAGCAACACAGAACACATTATGACAAAGCCAAAATTCCAAAAAGGCGATGAAAGTACCCAACCCCGATTTAGTTTCCTAAACCGGAATCAAACCCCTTCTGAAAACACGAACCAACAAAAACCATAAAAATTTCAGCAGAGTAACGCTACTAACGTGGAATTTCCATTACCTGCACCCGAAAAATACACTTCATCCTATGCTACAAAAATCAAACCGTGGGCACCAATCCCATCCAGATTTCTCAATATCATAACAGTAATGTAAAGTAAAAAATATAACTATACTTTACCGAAATCCGGGGAAAATCGTATAAAAGTATACATCAAAATACTCAGAGCGACTTCTAATACATATATACAAATAGTAGGCTAAACTGAGAACCTACCATAAAAGAAACATCGCTCGAATACTATGCCTCCGACCACGACGTGCGACACCAGAATCTGAACTGCAAACTGGGCACGGAAACTGAAAAGCCCAGGGGAAAGACATGATGTGACGACCCAAAACAGAATCAGCAGTGTAATCAGCTTAATCTACGAGCTTGCGCGTAGTCGCAGATTGCCGACAAATGTTTGAATCGCCAGACTTGTTAACGACTAAATAATTGGCCGAGAATTAGAGCTGAGTCTCTTCTCGAGAGTCGTTGTACGTGTGATTTCGAGTTCGTGGGCAGTTCCGGATCGTTATTTGGACGACCGAGGAATAAAATGAATATTTGAAGTTTCGACGTAATCGGATTTAAATGGTGATGCTCTTAGCGACTAAATTATCGGACGAGAATTTGGTTTCGGCTTCTTCACGGAAGTTGTTGAGAATTTAATTTTGAGCTCGTGGGAACTTCTGGAGGATTATTCCGAGGTACGAAGATTAAGTTACGAATATTTCCGATTGTAGATCACTTAATTGGTTAATGTATGTGTTTGGGTTGAACAGTTGACTTTATATCCGATTGGTCGATGTGTTTGACTTCGGGTGATAATTGAAGAATATGTCGAGTCGAGTTTGTTGCCGCAAGAATTATTGAAATCGGAATTACGACGAGAAAGTTTCGGGTATTTTAAGTTTATCGAAAAGTGTATTATGGAAGTTTCCATTTTGGGAAAGCTATAAATAGTGGAGTTGCCATAAAGGGAAAGTCAACATCTTCATTTACTGGCTTTGACCAATCAACTCGAGTTGACCGAGTTGGTGCACGACGGTCACGACGGCTCACGGCGGTGATGCCCGTCCGGCCACCTCCGGGCTCGACCCTGGTATCATCCGACTCGCCTTGGAGCCCTCGACCCCGTGCCGGTCTCCTCTCACGGCGAGGTCGCCGGAGGTGGAAGATATTTCCGATCAAAGATGGTGAATTTTGGGGTTAATGGTTGTTGTCGATTCCGGCCGAGTTGAGCTCAAACAAGGACTGGGTTTTGTAGCCCTCATCTCCATGATTCTAACCATGTAAGTATAGAGTTCTAATTTTGCTTGTGTGTGGAGAATTTTGGATTTGAAATTTGTGAGGCAATTCGGTTTTACTTGAAATTGGACTAGTTAGAGTGTGAATTGGCCTTTTTGCAGTTATGAAAGTTGCTTAGTGGGTGATTTTAAGTGGAATAGTGGTTGCTCCGCCGGGAAAATTTCAAGTTGGTGGTGGCGGTCAACGGTCAAAGTTTGACTTTTTGGGGTTTTCGACAAGTTGCATGTCATTTCACTCGAAATCGCGCCCCGATCGCAGTGGGGAGGTTCGTTTCTCGATTTGAGCATCCGAACTTACAGCGAGGTATTGAGGTGTAAATATCGGATTTTCGACGATTCGTCGACATTGAATTACGTGTTTCCGAGAACGGTGGTTTCTCGTGATTTGTTTTGAATTGTCGAGTTATGACTTTGAGTAATGGACTTTGTGGTTATTCAGGGGTTCGTGAGCGTTTGTTTGGCGATGGACTTTCCGCCGGATCACGGGTTAACGCGAACTGCGTTACGCTAGTCTGTGAGTGGACATTTCTTTTCACGGATTGATTGCGAATCTTTTATATACGTTTTATGAACTTGAGCATGCAGATTGATTATGGTTTTACGAGCATGTGTTTTACGATTATGCATATACGAATATACATATGTACATATTATGTTTTATGCATGTGCATGGAAAGGATTTATGATTTGGTTTACACAGAGTACAGTCTCAGTATATGTTGTGGTATCGATACACATTGGCTTCTCGGCTGATCCCCGAGTACGCTCCGGGGGGGGACAGATATCCTGACCCGAGGCCTTTCTGGCTAGGAATCACGTGTGGGTCTGGGATCCCGTGATTCAGACTGTGCTATCGCGTGGTAGTCCATGAGAGATTCCGCGATATATTTACGTTGCATGCTCTGTACGTGGGTGGTAGTCAGCGTCTCCTCACGTACCATTTGATTTTCATGCATTTGACTCGCATATGATTTTATACGTATATATTACTCGGTGAAAGACATTTATTTTCGTCCACTCACTCTAACAGTTTCCATGTCTTTCCCCTGGGCTTTTCGGTTTCCGTGCCCAGTTTGCAGTTCGGACTCTGGTCTCGCACGTCGTGGTCGGAGGCATAGTGCTCGAGCTACCTTGTTTCTTCCAGTAGGTTTATTGTTCTACCTACTGTGGTATACTTATATGATTATACATTAGAGGTCGCTCTGAGTATTTTGTTGTATATATTATACGATTTTACACCGGATTTCAGTAAAGTACAGATATATTTATTGTTTTACTTTACTATTGATATGTTGAGAAATCCGGATGGGATTGGTGCCCACGGTTTGATTTTTGTGGCATAGGATGAAGTGTATTTTCCGCGTGCAGGTAATGATAATTCCACATTAGTAGCGAAACTCTGCCGAAATTTTGAAAGATTTTTGTTGGTTCGTGTTTTCGAAAGGGTTTGATTCCAGTTTTGGGAGCTAAATCGAGGTTTGGTCCTTTCACATGAAAACTGTTGGAGTGAGTGGACGAAAATAAATGTCTTTCGCCGAATAATATATGTTATAAAAACATATGCAAGCCAAATGCATAAAAATCAAATGGTACGTGAGGAGACGCTGACTCCAATCCACGTACAGAGCATGCATCATAATACCGCGGAGTCACTCATGGACTCCTCGCGATAGCACAGTCTGAATCACGGGATCCCAGACCCACACTTGATTCCTAGCCAGAAAGGCCTCGGGTCAGGATATCTATCCCCCCCGGAGCATACTCGGGGATAAGCCGAGAAGCCAATGTGTATCGATACAACCCTGATAACTGAGACTGTACTCTGTGTAAACCAAATCATAAATCCTTTCCATGCACATGCATAAAACATAATATATATGTATGTATATTCGTATACGTATATTCGTATATGCATAATCGTAAAACACATGCTCATAAAAATCATGATCATACTGCATGCTCAAGTTCGTAAAACGTATATAAAAGACTCGCAATCAATCCGTGAAAAGAAATGTCCACTCACAGGTGAGCGTAACGCAGTTCGCGTTAATCCCGTGATCCGGCGGAAAATCTCTCGCCAAACGGACGATCACGAATCCCTGAATAATCATAAAATCCATTTCTCAAAATTATAACTCAGTACCTCGAATCATATCACGAGAGACAACCGTTCTCGGAAACACATAATTCAATAACGACGAATTGTCGAAAATCCAATAATCATACCACACAACCTCGCTATAATTCTCGATGCTCAAATCTAAAAACAAACCTCACCACTGTGATCGGGGCGCGATTCCGAGTGAAACGACATATAACTCGTCGAAAACCCCGAAAAGTTAACTTTGACCGGAAACCGCCGTTGACCACCGCCGGCGGCGGCGGCGCAACCCAACTTTGAATTTCTCCGGCGAACCAAAGTCTATTCCACTCAAAATCATCCAACAAACAACTTCCATAACTACACCAAAGATCAATTCGAACTCTAACTAGCTCAATTTCATGCAAAACCGAAATCACTCAGAAACTTTAATCCAACAATTCTCCATGTACAAAACGAATTGGAACTCCATACATATATGGTTAGATTTGTGGTGATGAGAGCTTCAAAACCCAGTGCTTTAACTCAATTTGGCCGGAAAAACAACAACCAAAAACCCCCAAAATTTACCAACTTTCAACCGGAATCTCTTCTTTCTCCGGCGACCCACGCCGTGAACGGTGGCCGGCAAGGGAACGAGGACGCCGAGACGAATTGATTGGGACCAACCCTAAGCTCTGGGGTGGCCGGACGGCGTGCCACCGTCGGCGAGCCGTGGCTCAGTCACGCCTCCCACCTCCCAGCCAAGTTGACCAGTCAACACAAATAAATGCTATTTTGACTTTCCTAAAATAGAAGCCCAGTTTAAATACTTTCCCGTTTCGGAAACTTCCAAATACACTTTTCGATAAACTTTGAACACCCGTAACTTTCGCGTCGTAAATCCGTTTCCAAATATTCTCGCGTCAACAAACACATCTCGACATGTTCTTCAATTTCCACCCGAAGTCAAACACTTCAACAAATCCGAAAAAAGTCAACGGTTCAAAACATCACAAGCTTATCCGATTAAATTATCAACGGTCGAAAATATTCGCAACATAATCCTCATAACTCGGAATAATCCTCCGGAAGTTCCCACGAGCTCGAAATTAAATTCTCTACATCTTTCGTGAATAATCCGAAATCAAATTCTCGCCCGATAATTTAGTCGCTAAGGACGCCGCCATATTAGCAGATTATGCCGAAATCACAACAAATCGCGAAACTCGCAAATCAAGTCATTAATCATTCCATCTACGCTTCGGGTCGATCAACGGTCCAAAACGGATCAAAATCACAATTCGGATAGACTCGAACACGAACGGATAAACTCGACAATGTTCTGAAATTTCAAATATTCATATTATATTCCTCGGTCGTCCGAAAAATCATCCGGCACCGCCCACGAACTCGAAATCACGCGTACAACGACTCTCGAGAAGAGACTCAACTCAAATTCTCAGCCAATAATTTAGTCGTGATCAAAGATGGCGATTCAAACAATTATCAAAAATCTGTGATTACGCGCTAACTCACGAGTTAAGCTGATTACGCTTCTGATTCTATTCCGGGTCGTCACAAATCCACCCCCCTTAAAAAAAATTTCGACCTCGAAATTTCCAAGTCTGCCGACTAAAAAGTAGGAGCACCGCCTCTACATACAGCTCAACGCTCCAGTGGCTACGTTAACTGAACAACTCTGTTCATAGAAAAAAAAAATTCTGTACCCTCAAATCTCGAATCTGAACTGGCTCCACACAATTGCCAAGTCATCCTGCATAATGAGGAACTGATAGGGTACACAACACGCAACAAATCTGAAATGTAGTTCTACCATACAAAACACAACACACACAAAAGCCAACACTATAGGCAATGCCAAACTATACGGCACAACACAAACTCGCCTATGATCACATACGAATCAAAATAAAGTGGCAATTCACAACTCAGCCTACTCACACCAACATAACTCAAACATCGAACTCGGGCAATTATCAACCTGTTTCCGCTAATCCGAAAGTCTGTGGTAGCACATTCCACTAAATCAGGATCCAATGTCAGCTCAGATCCAAACTCGCTCCAGCACAATGGAGTACAACATCGTTCCTCAAAACGACATCATGCAACGTCATAATCATAGTGGTCAACAAACTGGTACTGCATGCAATCTCGAACAGTTGAAACTGCTAGTCCCAAATCCCTCAGAACTGCTATACATATGACCACAACATGCCCTCCAAGGTCTGAATAGTCCTCAAAGATCGCCCACCAATCTGAGGATAAGAAACGGTACTACACTGTAATCTAGTCCCCAATGCTCACTGCAATGCTTGCCAACACTTGGTTGTAATTAAATATCTCGATCAGCGAATTGGGACACAGGCGCATCATGAGAATGGACAACCTCCGCCAAACACAGCTATATTAGCCTGCTACCAAAATCTTTTCCGAAAGTACAAGGAAAAGAACTAAGTTCATCAAATGGTCCACAAAGACCCGACAGCTGGTACCACAAACCGAAGTGCGTACTAGCACACAAAATCTACAGTAACAAGCTCCAACTTCTAATCAGAAATCTCCAATGGTTGTAACTTCCCGGCAAGTCTCTGCCTCCCAGCCATCGCCTATTGACAAATGTGGCATCTGCACACACAAGCTGCTACGTTCTTCTACAGGTTGCGTTACGAGTAGTAAACTCGAAATATCTGATACATCTCCGTACCACTAGTGCATAACGCACGCAAAATAATGAGCTTCAACATCATCACACTCGAACTCAGCTCCCGTAGTTCGCAACTCGGCTAACACAGAAACTTGATCCACACCCACATGAAACACTGAAGCTCGTGAATTCTGATTGAATGCATCAGCAACAACCATAACCTCTCCCGAATAAACTCAAATATGCAACCATAGTCGTTAGTCGACCCCATACATCTACATTGCCTCAAGCTCAAACCTGGCCGAATATGCAAATAGATGAAACTCAAGTGATCTGTGTACATCCTACACTGCGCTGCACGCCGTAGCAGTAGTGTCTCTAACTCTTCGATGCTAACATAAAGACAACAACTCCCAAATCATACACAGGATATGGAACTACATAAAGTTTCCACTGCTTAAAACCATGAGCCACCGCTCTACTATGCTGCATCAAAGCATAACCCAATCCAAATCTTGATGCATCGCCGTAAACCACGAACTCACCATGATCGTCAGGTAACATCAAAACCGAAGTAACGGTTAACCATCCTTCAGGAGTAAGTAACTCTCCTCGCGTGCATCAGACCACTCAAACTTGACACTTTCTTCGTCAATCCGGAAAATGGAGTAGCAATCCGAGAAAAATCCTGTACAAAGCACCGATAGTAGCCTGCTAAACCCAAGAGACTCCTGATCTCTGGTCCAATGGTAGGTCAACTCCAAATCAACACGGCTTCTATCTGGTTTGAATCCATGCCAACTCCCTCGGCTAACATTGCGTGGCCCAAAATCTTCATGCTAACCAACCAAAATTCACACTAGCTGAACTTCGCAAACAGTTGATCATCTCGCAAAGTCCACAAAACCGCTCACAATTGCTTCAGGTGTTGACCCACACTCCTGAAGTAAATCAAGATGTTGTCGACGAACACGACCACAAACTTGTCCAAAAATCGTTTGAACACCCGGTCCATCAAGTCCGTAAAAGATGCAGGGGCATTGGTCAACCCAAAAGGCATGACCAAGAACTCGTAGTGCTCACACCATGATCCAAAAGTCGTCATAACCACATCTGACTCATCGATCCTCAACTGACAGTATCTGGACCCGAAATCCATCTTCGAAAAGACTGAAGCTTTCGTGAGCTGAGCATACAAATAGTTAATCTGAAGCGAAGGATACTCGCTCTCCTCTGAAGCCTGATTCAGCTTCCAGTAGTCAATGCAGCACCTCGTCGAACCATCAATCTTCTGTACAAATAATGCAAGAGTACACCACGATGATATGCTGGGTCATACGAAATCTCCTCCAGCAACTCCTGAGTTGAACCTGTAGCTCCATCAGCTCCGCTGGCACCAAACGACAAAATGCCGGTGATATGAGTCCAGCGCACGGTAAAAGCTCAATGGTGTAGTCGGTCTCCCGAACTGGAGAAATACCCGGTAACTCCTCCGGAACACACCTGGAACCTTTGGAACCACCTCAACATCGCCAATGTCGGGCACAACAACCGTAGTATCCACAACATGAGCTAAGCAAACAACATAACCCGTTTCTACCATCTGCTCGACCATCATCGCTGAAATAGTATCTTGGGGAAACCTGGTCGTCGAAACACAAGCTCTTTCTCTAGACACTCGAACACAGCCAAATGTGTCGCCAAGAGTCCATACTCAACATCATAACAAAATCAACGGTATCAAACTATAACAGATCCGCGACTAACTCATATTCTCGAACAAAGATCCCACAAGCTCCGGATGGGTACAACACTTTCCAAAACCTCAGAAGTGGAGATGTAGGTACAATAGCTATGGATATCAAGCGACGGTAACCTCAAAGAAACTCCGTCCTAATACAAGGTCGTGGCATGAACTCCAGCATGCCCAACTAGCCATCCACATCGATTGCGACTTGCTGATTAACTCGTCTAGAAGGCTGCGTTGGTCACTCTAGAAACAGCATCATGACTTCCTCCTGAACTCTGAGCTGCCGAACCGCTAAAACAACTGGCTGAGGGCGCTCCCTCACAACGTGACCCTCCTGGCCACAACAATAGCAACCGAAAGTGCTCCACGAATACAAGTCACAACGACACCTGCTGTGAGGAAGGATCACCAACGATCACCCAAACTCATGCCACAGGAACAAATCCGCTACTCTGTGATCTCCATCACCACGAAACGGATCCTCTGCTTGATCTGATGACCCTCAACATAATCGAAAAGACCACAGCCTGATGAAGTCACTGATCCCGAGGTGCCTGAACTCAATCTCATCAAAACATCTCAACTAAGTCCACTTTCCTCAAACCAACACATCGGAAACCGCATATGCCTTTCCTTCTCAATAGCCTCGTGTCAGAGTGCAGCACATCAAGCTCCTCACGGTTATCTCGAGGCATAACAGTCAAAATCTCTCTGATGCTCAGGTTCAAACTCAACTCGAACCTCGTGCACTGCTTCCTCTGAAGCCATATAACACGTACAAACGGAAACAAACATATGAATGATACATCCCTGAATGTAGGCCATGGAGTCGCAACAAGAACTCACACAATACCAGCCCACCAAATGCAATGATGTGACTCAGACAAAACATCAACTGCCACGATTCTCTGCTCTGAGGCAACATGTAGACGCTCATACACGCACAACCAGGCAAACCATGCCGCACAAATATCTGAATTCAGAATGCTCATCCGAACCCACAATTCACTGTCAAATCGCGCGTCGATTGATCCTCAATAGGATCCACAACCGAACCGACACGGAAAGCACGTCAAGGAGGCATCCTAATGAATAAAACATCATTCACAACAAGTAGAACGTAATCATGGAACTTTAAATATTTGAAAGCATACAACACCCAGAGTATTGATGAGTATCCGTCGGCCGGTCGGGTTACCACTCCAGACATGCTGTACATTCTTAAATATCCTTAGTAAACACAACTACAGAAGTCTACAGAACCTATAACCTAATGCTCTGATACCACGCTGAAAGGACCCAACCCCGATTTAGTTTCCTAAACCGGAATCAAACCCCTTCTGAAAACACGAACCAACAAAAACCATAAAAATTTCGGCAGAGTAACGCTACTAACGCGGAATTGCCATTACCTGCACCCGAAAAATACACTTCATCCTATGCCACAAAAATCAAACCGTGGGCACCAATCCCATCCGGATTTCTCAATATCATAACAGTAATGTAAAGTAATAAATATAACTATACTTTACCGAAATCCGGGGAAAATCGTATAAAAGTATACATCAGAATACTCAGAGCGACTTCTAATACATATATACAAATAGTAGGCCAAACTGAGAACCTACCATAAAAGAAACATCGCTCGAATACTATGCCTCTGACCACGACGTGCGACACCAGAATCTGAACTGCAAACTGGGCACGGAAACTGAAAAGCCCAGGGGAAAGACATGAAAACTGTTAGAGTGAGTGGATGAAAATAAATGTCTTTCGATGAATAATATATGTTAAAAAAACATATGCGAGTCAAATGCATAAAAATCAAATGGTATGTGAGGAGACGCTGACTCTAACCCACGTACAGAGCATGCATCATTATATCGCGGGGTCACTCATGGACTCCCTCGTGATAGCACAGTCTGAATTACGGGATCCCAGACCTACACGTGATTCCTAGCCAGAAAGGCCTCGGGTCAGGATATCTGTCCCCCCCCCCCCCGGAGTGTACTCGGGGATCAGCTGAGAAGCCAATATGTATCGATACAACCCTGATAACTGAGACTGTACTCTGTGTAAACCAAATCATAAATCATTTCCATGCACATGCATAAAACATAATATATATGTATGTATATTCGTATATGCATAATCGTAAAACACATGCTCATAAAAATCATGATCATACTGCATGCTCAAGTTCGTAAAACGTATATAAAAGACTCGCAATCAATCCGTGAAAAGAAATGTCCGCTCACAGGTGAGCATAACGCAGTTCGCATTAATCCCGTGATCCAGCGGAAAATCTCTCGCCAAACGAATGATCACGAATCTCTGAATAATCATAAAATCCATTTCTCAAAATCATAACTCAGTACTTCGAATCATATCACGAGAGACAACCGTTCTCGGAAACACATAATTCAATAACGACGAATTGTCGAAAATCCGATAATCATACCACACAACCTCGCTATAATTTTTGATGCTCAAATCTAAAAACAAACCTCACCACTGTGATCAGGGCGCGATTCCGAGTGAAACGACATATAACTCGTCGAAAACCCCGAAAAGTCAACTTTGACCGGAAACCGCCGTTGACCACCGCCGGCGGCGGCGGTGCAACCCAACTTTGAATTTCTCCGGCGAACCAAAGCCTATTCCACTCAAAATCATCCAACAAACAACTTCCATAACTACACCAAAGATCAATTCAAACTCTAACTAGCTCAATTTCATGCAAAACCGAAATCACTCACAAACTTTAATCCAACAATTCTCCATGTACAAAATGAATTGGAACTCCATACCTATATGGTTAGATTCGTGGTGATGAGAGCTTCAAAACCCAGTGCTTTCAGTAGTTCCATTTGGCCGGAAAAACAACAACCAAAAACCCCCAAAATTTACAAACTTTCAACCGGAATATCTTCTTTCTCCGGCAACTCACGCCGTGAACGGTGGCCGGCAATGGAACGAGGACGCCGAGACGAATTGATTGGGACCAACCCCAAGCTCTGGGGTGGCCAAACGGCGTGCCACCGCCGGCGAGCCGTGGCTTTGTCGCGCCTCCCACCTCCCAGTCAACACAAATAAATGCTAGTTTGACTTTCCTAAAATAGAAGCCCAGTTTAAATACTTTCCCGTTTCAGAAACTTCAAAATACACTTTTTAATAAACGTCGAACACCCGTAACTTTCGCGTCGTAAATCCGTTTCCAAATATTCTCGCGTCAACAAACACATCTCGACATGTTCTTCAATTTCCACCCGAAGTCAAACACTTCGAAAAATCCGATAAAAAGTCAACGGTTCAAACCATCACAAGCTTATCCGATTAAATTATCAACGGTCGAAAATATTCGCAACATAATCCTCATAACTCGGAATAATCCTCAGGAAGTTCCCACGAGCTTGAAATTAAATTCTCTACATCTTCCGTGAAGAATCTGAAATCAAATTCTCGCCCGATAATTTAGTCTCTAAGGACGCCGCCATATTAGCAGATTATGCCGAAATCACAACAAATCGCGAAACTCGCAAATCAAGTCATTAATCATTCCATCTACGCTTCGGGTCGATCAACGGTCCAAAACGGATCAAAATCATAATTCGGATAGACTCGAACACGAACGGATAAACTCGACAATATTCTGAAATTTCAAATATTCATATTATATTCCTCGGTCGTCCGAAAAATGATCCGGCACCGCCCACGAACTCGAAATCATGCGTACAACGACTCTCGAGAAGAGGCTCAACTCAAATTCTCGGCCAATAATTTAGTCGTGATCAAAGCTGGCGATTCAAAAAATTATCAAAAATCTGTGATTACGCGCTAACTCACGAGTTAAGCTGATTACGCTTCTGATTCTGTTCCGGGTCGTCACAGGCGATGTCGTCTTAGGCATTCTTTACCCGCTGGTCATCAGAGGCAAGAGTAGCCTGGAACTCCTCCATTTTGTAGTGTTTGCGCCAATTAGAGTAAGTAGTACTAATAGTGGCACAAGCGGGGTTCGAAGAAAAGGGGAAGGACTTGCTATCTAGAACACTAAGAAGAAAAGGCCCATCCGCAGTGGGCAAGCCAGTGATAGTGACAACGTCGAGGAGCGTAATCCCTAAATGCCCAAATGGGAGAATAAAACTATTGCTACTCGTCTCCCAATAACATAAAGCAGCAATGGCAGCAGCGCGATTCCCTCCTCGGGGAAGATGAAAATATAAATCTAGAGCATGAGAAATACCAACCTATTGCCAAATCTCCTCATCGAGGGATTTCCGTTCTTGGTACCATTGAAGCTCGTCAGCCCGAGTGCTGGGCCATTTCCCCAATTTCACATCGAGCTCCTTTTGGTCTTATTGAATGGGGTCAACAGCTTCACCTTGCATGACCAACGGAGGGCGATGCACGGCCAAATCAAGAGCAGAGGAGGCTTTCATCGTACTAGTAGTTGGACCCAATATAACTTCATCCCCCGATATCAAATCGACCCATGAATAGGGAGTGTCTTGGTCACAGTGAAGGCAAGCGTCCATGTGGTCGTGGAAGGCGTTCACATCCTTTTTAGTAATGTCTGGGCAGAACTTTTGATATGGAGCCATTGCCGAAGAAATTTGTAGAAGTTGAAGTTCAGAAAATAACTGCGAAATTCAGAATTGGTGATTCGAAGAAAGCTACAAAGAGAAGGTGAAAAAGATAGATAAAGAAGCTTCAAAAAATTGAAAATAGGAGGCACGATTCTCCAAAAGAAAACACTTGAGTAGCTTAGTGTGAGGTTATTTCAAAACCGTTGACTTAAGAGGCGGCACGTCACATCAATACCCCTTCGATTTCCCATGGGTTAATCTCGAGGTCTGGGAGGCAATGTTTGGGCTTAAAATAAACTAAACATTTATTCTGATGCTTTTTAGGCCTTGGGGGTAAAATAGGCTAGCTACAAGTGACTCAAGTAATATATCAAGCTGCGAATCTGGAAGGATATCTAACTATAAATCTGGACACAAATCTATGTGATTCCTGGAGCATCTAGGAAATCTAAAGGCTAGATATCATTCCCGATTAATAATGGTTACCTTGTCAAGAGAGGAAGATGTGAGTCCTACTATTATAAATAGACGAAGCAGAGCAAATTTACGAGACATCTACACACATACACAAATTTGCGCACCAGCAAATCTACTCACCCCAAGTAAACAACTAGCAACCAGCGAACTCAAAATCTAGGCCATCCAGCAGAGCGTGGGGATTTGAAGGTTCACTCAAGCTAACCAACCGGCGACAGCAAATTCAGGATGTAGGCCACGCAACAAAGTGTGGGGATTCAAAGATTCACTCGAGCTACAACAACGAAAATCAACGGAGTCCAGGCCACCCGATAGAGCGTGGTGATTTTTATGATCGACAGAGTCAAACAATCCGGTGTTATCAACACTATGTCCTTAGAATTGTTCTTCTTTATACTTGCTCGAGGGTATAAAGTATCAATTCTTTGTGGATCAGCAGAGAGACACGAAACTTACGTCTTGTATTAAGACAAGTAGGACTCAACGAGTGGGGTTGGTGCTCTCCTCACTCCAATCGCTTGATAAGAAGCAGAGACTACGCGGCGCACTACAGTACTACATTCTGCCATCGGCAGTGGCACGCCTCGCACACAGCACAACAATGACTGTGAATACGAAAAGAGACAATTTGCGATCACTTAACTCGCACCAACCCGATTGGAGAAAAATCGAAGCCAAACACAACTTTACTGATTAGGTCTTAGCCGGCCATTCTAGATCGAAAATCTAGTTAGGCAGTGATTGATCGGCTAATTTGGCTATACACAGTTAGCAATCGGCCATCTAAGGCGAATTGGTAGTCATTTTTTTCGAATAATTTTTTTGTTCTGAATAAAAAAACATCTAAAATACTCAAACGAGTAAACGACAACAACTCTAAAAACTGAATTATGATCACTTTGATGACATTTTCTTATGATTTTATCTTATAATAAATGTGATTCAATGGTAGATTTGTAGTTTTTTTTTTATAAAAAAAATGCTATAATTTTGTGTTCAAATTAAAAGAGAACAAAAGAGAGGAGAATGAGCGAAAGCCAGTCATATAAAGTGGTATGTGTGTCGAAAGTACAGTGTTTGATCATACATGCAATGTTATCATCCTATGTTCGTTGAACGACAAACAATATGTTAGTTAAAAACATACGAATACCAAACCAACAATCAGATTATACCAGCTAGTAAATGAATCATAACCTAATCAACCATTTCAATAATAGTAATTAATATTACCAATAATAATGAATTTTGTTATAGCAACGGAAGAAAATCAAGTGTAGTTGCAACCATCTCAAACTGCAAAATAACAGCTTCATACTTTTATTTTCTTCCTATCTTATCTATCATAATTTTCAGTTCTTTTAGCTTCTTAATGCTTTTGCTGAAAGAAAATGCTTTCCCCAGAAAGTAATAAGAAGACAGAACCTCCCAACAACATCAAGATTGTAATTTCAGTGTTTGCATTTATAGGGTTTCTGGCATTTTCGGTGGGAGGTTTAGTGTACATGTCACACAAGTACAGTCCATCCCCAAAGCAAATTAGTGTTCGTTTGCATTCTTTAACAGTTGAGCACTTATTCCATGTCCAAGGAGCTTCTCCATTGTTGGCGACATGCGATGCGAACATAACCATTCATACAACAGAGACCGAAACGACGACGAAAGAAACAATGACGACGTGAAAATCATAGTGCGAAACCTGCAAAGTGCTTTATATTACAAATACCATGGAATTTCATGCGCTGCACATATGAAACCAGCGTTGGAGATCATGAGAGAGAAAGAAAGGATGGTGAGTCTCAAATTTGACACAAAGAGTTGCGTAAACGAAACTGATGCTACGTTGGATAATAAGTTGGAGCAAAAGATGAGGAAGGAAAGAAAGGGGGGGCGCCTACGTGTGAGCTTGAAGATGAACATGGTGGTGTCGTCCGATTTTCTTCGATCCCCATACTCAACGGGGAGATACTGGAGAACTGACGTTCGTGTTAGTATTGCATCATTAGTTGTACGATTAACATACTCATCCACTTAAGCAGATTAGCAACACCCACCGGACCACCCTAAAGACCACCAAGGAGGCTCCAATTTCACTCACCAGACCCACCCCTTCCGAGCGCGCACGCGCCCATGGAGGGGACGCCCGAACGCACGGATCACACACCAGCAACCACACCAGTCCCACATCGAAGAACACCATCAGGCTCCAAACTCAACCACCTATATAGGTAAGGCATTAAACTACAGGTAAGATCATCCCATCTAGAGCCAGCTGACTCACTCGATTCATATCACTGATTCACACCTCAACTCACTTACTCGCACGTTCGCTTGACTGTTATATCCAATATATCATCTGACTTAGGCATCAGAGCGTGAAAGGCGGGCCACCCCGTCTTGACCCCTGACCGCCTGTTTCGTTGTTGTATTCTTCTAACAGCCGCACTCGAACGCGCACATCCGACCACCTGACGGAAGAGAGGAAACGCACGCACGAAGGAAGTCCACCACCCGAAAGGAGGAATCCGCACGCACGAAGAGGAGGAGAGAGCGCCGGCACATCCGAACAGCCCCAGCGTTCGGACGCGCCAAGAGAAGGAAGGAAGGAAGGAGTATCCGTGAAAGTGTATTCGTGTTGCTTCTGCCCCGTTACGCCCCCGCGCGTAATTCGGTAGAAACATCTGGCGCCGTCTGTGGGAAACTTACAAATTGCAAACCTCGTATAAACACCACAAAAATCAAAGGTCCACATGCTCAACCCGGTGACTAACGACAGCAACACGCCCGATGGGGAGACGCCGCTAGACTCGCAGGGGCGGAATGTACTAGCGACCAACAGGGACGATGGCGAGGGACAGATCAACAGCCTGGTCCCGGAGTTACGGGAGGCGGCGCTCGAGAGAGCAGTTGAGCGCCAGATCCGCCAGAGGTTGGAGGAACGACTGGACGCGCTCATCAACCAGTAGATGGAGCAGCACGAGGAGACCCAGGAAACCACCAGCGAGGAGCAACACCCACTCGGCGGGACCAACGCCCGGGCGGTCCGAGCGCCCTCGCCCGTGGAAGAATCGGCGCCACCAACGAACAACGCTCTGATTCTTCGGATGGAGGAGCTGGCGGAGGAAGTCTCGCGCCTGCGCAAGGACAAGCTGGCCGGTCAGGGCGGGACGTTCGCCCCCCGGGTCAGCCCATTCTCGGCGCACATACTGGAAAGGGGAAGGGATCCCCACGAGTAGATAACGAAGATCGCTCGATTCAACGATAGCGGAGATCCACGTGCGCACATGGACGAGTTTCGATCCACCACAGACGGAACCCGGTATTCAGACCCAACCTTGTGTTTCTTGTTCCAGGAAATGCTGGCGGAGGAGGCACGGAGCTGGTTTTACGTGATCCCGCCAGGGTCCATCCACTCATTCCTCGAGCTGGCGGAGAGCTTCCAGAAGCGCTATCGGCTCCAAGGAAAATACAACACCACGGGCATCCTCCTCAAGGTCCGCCAAGGGACGGACGAGAGCCTATCGAGCTACATCAACCGATGGAGGACGCTCGCAAGTACGTGCAGTGACCTTGATAAGCGGGTGGCAAAGGTCGCCCTGATGGATAATCTACTCGCCACCCCTTTCGTAGAGAAACTTGTGAGGAAGGAGCATCTCGACTACGACGAGATCATGGACCTGATTGTACAGAAGGCGTTAGTGGAGACACGAGTGTACGGGCCCGCCTCCGAACCCAGTTCCAGTAGACCAGAAGCGACAGGTGCCCGACCACGACAGCCGGCGGACGACGAAAGACCAACCGGGGACTTCAAGAGGAACCGGGACATACGCAGACAGAACTACCAGAGACCTTTCTTCCGCGACCATCAGGGCAACAACTACGACCAGACGCGGGGGCAAGCACAGCTGGACGCCCGTTTTCCACCGGCACTGCGCTACCGACCGGCGGGACAGGAGGTCTTTACGATCGACGGGCAGTCGCCCGAGCACCTGCTCCGCCTGCATCGACATCGGATTCCGCCACCAAACAACATGACGAAAGCAGGGGCTCCGACCGGCCAACTCCCGGACGTATGGTGCGAATTCCACAACGCCGCCACCCACCATACCAACAGGTGCATTATGCTGAAGAAGGCCCTTGAAGACTTGAAGGACGAACGGACAACCCTTCCCAGGGCAGAAGGACGACAACACCGGGCGAACGTCGGCACCCGTGGGACTATCAACACGATATCCGGGGGTAAGCGCAATGAGAGAACATCATCGCCCGACCGCACGAGCAATGAAGTACTGACAATCGGGACAGGAAGAGCGCCCAAGGCAGGAAGGAAACAGGCGCCCACCATCAGCTTCACAGCAAGAGACGAGGAGGAGAACCCGAAGGACAGCACCCTACCGTTCGTGATCGACGCGATCATCAACCAATTCCTTGTGAAGAAGGTGCTAGTAGACAGTGGGGCGTCTGTGAACATCATATATTTTGACGTATACACGGCGCTCGGACGGCCCGCCAATAAGATAACGCAGGACCATGAGTGCATCGCCGGCTTCACGGGCGAAACATCGTATCCAATCGGGAGTGATAGCCTCCGGGTCGAAATTGGCTCGCCCGACTCCCCGCACGGCGAGATCCGAACGGACTTCATCATCATGGACACCCCCTCCCCCTACAACGCCATTCTCGGGAGGCCAGGGATCTGCAAACTAAAATTGATCGTCGCAGGGCATCTGCTCTTGGGAAGATTCCCAAATGAGCGTGGGATCGGGCACGTTCGGGGATACAATCACGAGGAAACCACAGAGCCTCGGGGCAGGCAGGAGATTCTCGCCTTGGGGCCCACGAATCGAAAGGCGTGATCCACGCGCGAACGGCGAGAAACCACACCTCAGTTGATCTGCTGAAAGGGCGAGGAAATGGACCGCCCGATCGTTCAGACCAGCGTATTCGAACCCAACCAACCCAACTGGGGAACTGGGGACGCAATCCAACGGAGGGACACCCCGCCCGTGGAACGTCCAACATTTGGGGGAACTACTCTCATTAGAATCTTAATTGTATTGTACTTTTGTTGTGCTCTTTCCATTTGGTTTATATTTGCGCGCCCGTTCGTCCTTACCCCGCCCGCCCCTGTACTCGGGGGACTGGGGATGGGTCGCTCGCGCAGGTATAACACGGTTAAAACCCATAGCCACTCAAAGCAACGGAGTGGGCGCACGTTCGCGCGTAAATTGCTCAAAAGATGCCAAAAAAAAAACAAGGCACACAAACGGAAAGAAAAGGAACTTCATTCATTTCGCCCAATTACAAAGCCTACTCTATTACAAAGGAAGGAAAAGGAAGACTACTCTACATCCGCCCCCGTATCAACATCCAGCTCTTCACCCTCCTCCGACGACGCCGCCGCCGCAACAGTTTCCACCTGCTCGCCCGGATCTATCCGCATGACCACCGGCTCCAGCTTCGCCTCAGCAGATCCGCCATAAGGCCCCACCTCCCTCTCGTACGAAGGAAATCGAGCGCCCGTCAGCCTCTCAACCTCAGACTCCAGAAACGCCTCCCGGGCGGCTGCTTCAGCACGCACGCGCTTTAGCACGCCTCGCAGACACTCCACCTCGGCCACAGCCTTATCCCGGTCAATCCGCGCCAGAGCTTCACAGGCAGCAGCTTCATCCGCCCGGACATTCGCCTCGTCCGCACGAGCGACGTACCGACGCGCCAAATCCTTAGCCTTATCTTGACTGGCCACCAACAGCTCCACCACCTTCCGGTGCTCTAGCGCGTCGGCCCTGAGGTGTGCAAGTTCCGCAACCTCCCGCGAACGGACGCGAAAGACCTGCTACATCAGGCGGGTACACGCACCAAAGACCGCATCCAGCCCATCAGGCGCGGCATCTTCCAGCGGTTGCAGCAAGGACGCAAGGGAGGCAGCACCATCCACCAGCGCACGGTGCAGCCCATCCACAACATCACCACTCGACCCCGGAGCGGAGCCGGGTAGGGAGCCTTCCGTCCGCGTCCGCTCCTCGCTTTCCCCTTGCTCGGAAGACTTTGGCAGACCCAAAGATCGAGGCGGAGAAGACTGATGAGACAGGTATCGGGGAGGACTCGAAGGTCGACTGGCAGACGAAGGCGCCACGGGCGCACGACTTGACGACCAAAGGGCCAGAACAACCTCCCGCCTGCCCCCGACATCATCTCGCTCAGACTGACGCCGTTCACACCCTACCTGCTGCTGTTCGCGCTCCGCCCGGGCCAGGTCCTTGGATCCGGCCGCATCACCTGGTGGCGGGCGTGGAGCATCCGCTTGCATCTCTTGGACGAGCGGGGCAGGAACAGCCACATTTGCAACATGAATCTTGGTTGGGGTACTATCCACCAGGACGAACGGGCCACCACCATCATCCGCCACCTTGTGGACCTTCGCGGCAGCACTCCGCATTCTGAGCAAACGACGCTTGACCGCTTCATCCATATCGGTGGTCGTGGACTTTATTCTTCACTGCAAGCACACGCACGGAAGGTTAGCCAAACAAATACAAACACTTCGTCAATCTGTACCATTCCTATTCTCTGCTAGAAAACTACAACACATCTGGCATGGCCTGACGGCACGCCTGCGCCCGTCGGGCACTCGCCCGTACCGAGCGTGCGAGAAAACTGGGGGACTTCCGCCCGCATGGCACACGCCAGGGTACACTGGGCGCACGGACGAAAGAGGCAACACTTGGCAGCAGACAAACCACCAGAAACACCAAAACCCACCAAATACCACCCAAAAACAGATCAAACCCACCCCACCTCAAGAACACGCCCTGTTCTTGAAAAGCAACAAACCCAGAACAAGCCCACCAATCCAAGAAACACAAACCAAAAACGGGAAACAAACAGCAACAGGGTAAAGGGCCTCACCAATTCGGCCTCTTTACGGTGGAGAGGAGGATCGCCAACGAAGAAACTCCGGCAAGAAAACGAAGAGCAGCAGAAATCCAAGGAGGAACAGTGGGCAGAGCTTCGGCAAAATATAAAAGTGATAGAGAAGACGAGGATCACACCCCTATTTATACTAATCGCCCGACGTCAGCCAGCGAACACCAGCCGTCCACTCCTGCGTGTCCACCGTTGGATCATGACACGTGGCCCAGACCGGTTCACTCACCCTTCTCAGTAACCGTACCAACCCATCATCTTCCCGCCTTGAATTCAAACCCTAGCACGATCTCCACCAGTTCGACACATGGCACCCATGCACCACTCCCACGCGCCCACGCGCGTGACGCCTGCCCTTCAAGCAATCATGACAACAGCAGCATTTAAACGCCTGGCCCACGCTGGCATTAAAATGCGACGACTGGCATTTACTACACCGGTCCCCAGGGGGAAGGTCAAAAGGCATGTCACCCCAACCGCCTCATCGGCGCACCACCAAATCCAAGGCAAGACACACTACCCGCACGACCAGTGAACACAGATCACTCGCGCACGTCCAAACAAGGTAAACACCACCGCGCACGGTGGGAACTCCCCTCCGTGCGCACAACGGTAAGAACTGACGCTACGGTTTAGGCGGCAACATGCATGGCGCGCTAAACTGGACGGGCGACGGGTGTGGGGTACGTCGTCCCCGTACACACAAGTATACAGGTTACCTATCGTGAAAAGGCAAGGGGCCCGTCCTCCCCTTGCAGACCCTGAAACCAACAGGCGAACCAACAAGCGATGGGTGTGGGGTGCGTCCTCTCCGTCCGCACAAATGCAGGCCGGATTAGATGCCAGAGGCATGAGGCCCGTCCCCTCTCTGGGCGTTCCAAAATCAGTAGGCGGCAACAGGCATGGGGTCCGTCCCCTCTCTTGCGCGCGCTAAGGGTGCCACGGGCGTGGGGTTCTTCCCTTCCGTGCGCCGACTCATTCCAAACCAGAGGCATGGGACCCGTCCCCTCTCTGGGTACCCCAAAATCGATGGGTGCCATGGGCGTGGGGTTCTTCCCCTCCATGCGGCAGCTCATTCCTAGCAGAGGCATGGGATACGTCCCCTCTCCTGACGAACTAAAATCGGTTTACACGACAACAGGCATGGGGTCCGTCCCCTCTTTGCGCGCGCTAAACGCGATAGGCGACCACGGGCGTGGGGTTCTTCCCCTCCGTACGCCAAATAAGTCCTAATAGGGATGTGAGGTCCGTCCCCCCCTATAGGTCACGGACAGGACGCGGGTGTGGGGTGTGCCCCTCCTCGACGATCGCAAAAGTACAAGCCAAATTAGCGGGGCTAAGCTCGATGGGCGACACGAGTGTGGGGTTCTTCCCCTCCGTGGGCGTAACGTTAACGATCGATTTGCCGACTCGGATTCCGGTAAGGGTATGGGGGTTCGTCCCCTCCTTCAAGGGCCCGAGACCGATGAGCGTAGACCGGGTATGGGGTCTGTCCTCTCCGGGCGCGAAATCTTCCCGGGTTAGGCGGCAGAGGCCTCTGCGCGCGCTAAGGTTGAAGGGCGGCACGAGTACGTGATCGTGGGCGCCGCAACACTTGTAGGTCGCGGTCCTGATCGACCCGTTGACGCTACAGCGTACGCGACGGCATCCCCGTTGACGTGCGGCGTGCGCAGTATACCCCATCGCTGGCGTACGGACAGCATTTGCATACATTTGTACATCATACCACATATTCATGCATCATACCATACACACCATACATATATACCTATATACCTATATATCTATATACCTCTATATCTATATACCTCTATGTCTATATGTCTGTATATCTATATGTCTGTGTCTATATCTGTTGAACTTATATATGTTTGCAAGACCGACCCCACGGGCGCACGGGCCCAAACTAGCAACATCAGTTTGGACGCCGGGCCCAGAATACAGGAACAGGTACACATTCGGACGCCCAGGTCCCACTCCGTCATGCAAGCCCTTTCTTGACCGGAGAGTTGGGGGACTTGGGGGTTACAGGATCATACACCACTGCTCAATCGGAGAAGTATTCTTGTTAATCGCACACCCTTTTTTCAACTCCCCAGTCAAGAAAGTTCTCTTTGACTTGGGGACTTGGGGGACTTGTTAGTATTGCATCATTAGTTGTACGATTAACATACTCATCCACTTAAGCAGATTAGCAACACCCACCAGACCACCCTAAAGACCACCAAGGAGGCTCCAATTTCACTCACCAGACCCACCCCTTCCGAGCGCGCACGCGCCCGTGGAGGGGACGCCCGAACGCACGGATCACACACCAGCAACCACACCAGTCCCACATCGAAGAACATCATTAGGCTCTAAACTTAACCACCTATATAGGTAAGGCATTAAACAACAGGTAAGATCATCCCATCGAGAGACAGCTGACTCACTCGATTCATATCATTGATTCACACCTCAACTCACTTACTCGCACGTTCGCTTGACTGTTATATCCAATATATCATCTGACTTAGGCATCGGAGCGTTGAAGGCGGGCCACCCCGTCTTGACCCCTGACCGCCTGTTTCATTGTTGTATTCTTCTAACAGCCGCACCTGAACGTGCACATCCGACCACCTGACGGAAGAGAGGAAAAGCACGCACGAAGGAAGTCCACCACCCGAAAGGAGGAATCCGCACACACGAAGAGGAGGAGAGAGCGCCGGCACATCCGAACAGCCCCAGCGTTCGGACGCGCCAAGAGAAGGAAGGAAGGAAGGAGTATCCGTGGAAGTGTATTCGTGTTGCTTCTGCCCCGTTACGCCTCCGCGTGTAATTCGGTAGAAATAGTTCGGTGTTCAAATGAGTTTGATGTCGTGTATGTGAATAGAACAAAGAGGGGGACAATGGTTGGTCATGATTTAAAACTAGGGCATCAGAATTGTAACTTCGACCCACAAATGATTAATTCTCATTAGTCCAAAAACTCTTTTTTTTTTGTTAATTTGTGTTAGTGAATATAGTGAGATTTTCATTTTAATAAACAGATATTTAGTCAATAGTTATGTTACTGAAGAACTGAAGAAGTGAGTATCTATGGTAGTAATTCTGAAAATGTGCTTTTGAAATCGGCTTTTCTCAAGTTCCAAATAAGGTCTTAGAGGTAGTGATTCTTCCATTTACCGCGAAGCTTCTGAGTTAGGCAACTATTGCCAGTTATATGTCATTGACATATTTATGAATTTCATGAAGGGGGAGCATTCCGTAGTCTATTGGCAATTTGACTTTGCTTTAGGATCGAGCAATTGATTATCAATCAAATCTCTGACGACATGCATTCCGGCAAATTTGTAAATTGTCGCAATGCACTCACATCGAGCAAATAACAATCAGATCAGCATAACTATTCGTTTTGAGGTTGGAAGCTTATGAACGTGCGAAGTCGAGGGGTTCGATTTTGTGAGGAAAAATTCACTTACCTAGACTCTTAGTAATAGTTACTAAGTCAACTTGATGCCTGACTTTAAAAAGTTATTAACAAGATGAATTTAATTCAAAAATTTGAATACAGATTTTTGGTGTTATACTAAAAATGGTCCCAAACTTTAAAACTTATCAGACAGGTACCCAAGCTTTAAAATATTATTATTGTCGTACTTGAAGCGATTTTCCGTCAATGAGCCGTTAACTTTGCTGATGTGGCAATTTTTTTGTAAACGAGGGATATATTAGTCAATTTACGTCTATGATAACTTGATGAATATCAACATGATACCAAAACTTTAGTTACAATATCAATGATATCTACATATTTTAATTTTAACATGATACCCAACTTATGGTCAAAGCAATATATCACACAATCACTAAGGATACCCACAAATTGCTATAGAAAAAATATTTGATCGTGGGCGCATTTTGAATCCTACACGTCCATTTTGAATCCTGCGCATCCATTTGATCGTAGGGCCATGATAAACTTTCTGCCTCATTTTCTTCTCTGCCGAGCGATAGCTAGCAGTCTCCATATTGTAGAGAAAATAGTGATACTAAACTAAATAAATTCTGACAAATACTAATTATTTAATTAATAAAATGTAAACATATGAACAAAAAACAAATTCTGGAAAAGAAGATAAACTAAGTTGAGTTACGTGTATCACATGCTCTCCTGAAGAACTTTTATGCCGCCCACAGACTTGTATGACATTGTGCTCTTAGGATAAAACAACTATAAAGTTTTGTACCACAGCACAAAGACTTCTTGTCGAACTGAAGAGTACCTTACTCTATCACCGAAGCTGAACTCGAAAACTTGAGAGGGAGAGAAAAGATCAGAAGAGAAGATTGATTTCTGATGGGATGACAAATGAGGATGATGAGCCTCTATTTATACACGTAGGGAAGGAGTTAACCATTATAGCTGGCCACCAAAAGGTCACGAGTTACACCTCTCATTAACCCATACAAATTAAATCTGATTTACACCAATTAAACCATGGAATAAATCCGACAATTAGTTTGTCATCAGAAAAATTGAATGGACAAAACGGTTATAACATATGAAATGTAGAAAGACAAAAGTCATGTTAGGTTTTCTTGATTGCAAAAGGAAACTCGTGTGGCCCAGCCAAAATCGGAGTGGCATTCGTGTCCGCAGGACGCGGGCATACACAATTCCATATCGCAAGTCTAGTCCAACTAAGATTTGCACACCCCCCCTACACACGCATGAGAGAGAGCCTCTCTACTTGCTAACTCAAAGCATAGTAGAGTGTAACTATATTTAAAGAATTCCATATTTTTTGTTTTTCCCATATGGGATAAACATCCTTTCTTATTCTCCAAGTGACCAACTTTGGGTGACAATTTCTCATTCACCCATTGACCAATTTAAACAAATGTATACATAAACTTTATGTACTCTTGTCGGAGAACATAAATCTATGTTTCTCTTTCACTAATTTTAAGTGCATCTCACTTAATTAATTTGTTTAAAATGTCCTACTAAAATGGTGGAAATCACCATTTTTCCAAAAATTCCCCACATAAATGAACATTGGCAACTAAAGACTTGATAGACTTGGTTATAGATTATGCGGTTGAAAACCTGCATAGGATAGGTAGGGGTTAACCCTTTGAACCTTCCCTTGTGAAATCATGCTTACTTTACTAACTAAACAGCAGATGTGATATCTTTGAATTGTTCGTCATTTGTGTAAACGATGACATACCTCACACAGGTATCTTCCGAATACTTTCAATTCTCACCGTTGTATCCGTTTTGGCCCTGGACACGCGCCTGGTTCTATAAAAGCCTAACATGAGTTGTGTCTTGAACAATTCCCTTAGAAGCATCCCCATTTCTTTCTTGTATAGGTGATTTCTTAATTAAGAGTAACCCGCATTACTCCGCTCGAATTTTCGATGCATAAGAATTATTAAAAGCTTGGAGGAGCTTAACCTCATTCCTTACGGGCATCACTGTTTTCATCATAGTAATGGACTTGGAGAAAAAAATTCACAATGATCTGGCACGATCTCTACAATTTAGTTGTCCTTTTTTAACCTAGATCTTTGGATCTCCAGTCAACTAGGTTGCGTGCCTACTGTAAAGACTTAATTTATCTCATGGTCTTTAGTCCCATTCCTCTCATTGATTTATCAACTAACTCTCTGTTTAACCCTTTGGTTAACGGATCCGCTATGTTATCTTTTGACTTCACATAGTCGATAGAGATAACACCAATAGAGAGTAGTTGTTTAATGGTATTGTGTCTTCGATGAATATGTCTTGATTTATCATTGTACATATTGCTTTGTGCTCTGCCAATTGCAGATTGACTATCGCAATATATGCAGATTGCAGGAACAGGCTTTGTCCACTTCCCACTTTGAAATATCCTCTATGAATTGACGTAGCCATTCTGGCTCCTCCTCATATTTGTCTACGGAAACTAACTCAGATTCCATTGTGGATCTCGTTATAACAGTTTATTTTGATGATTTCTAGGACACTGCTGCACTCCCTAGTGTAAACACATAACCACTAGTAGACCTTGAGTCTTTATGTCAAAGATCCAATTTGCATCGCTGTATCCATCTAAGATAGCTAGATATCTTGTATAGTGCAGCCTATAGATACGATTATACCTTAAGTACTTGAGTACTCTTGCAATTGCTTGCCAATGAATTTCTCCAGTATTACTTATGTACCTTCTTAGCTTGTTTACCGCGTAAGCTAAATATGGTCTTGTATAACTTTTTAAGTACATTAGGCTTCCAATGACTCTAGAGTATTCTAATTGTGAAACACTCTCTCCTTTATTCTTTGAAAGATGAAGAGTCATGTCAATTAGAGTTCTAGCAACTCCACAATTTTCCTTGTCAAATTTTTCAAGGATATTGTCCACAGAGTGGGTCTGATTCAGTATCAACCCTTCTAATGTTCTTATCATTTTAATCCCTAAGATCACATCATCTTGCCCCATGTATTTCATATCAAATCTAGAATTTAACATATCCTTTGTCGATTTGATCGTCTTATCATTGCTCCCGATAATAAGCATGTCATCGACATAAAGACATATAATGACATATCCATTCTCCGTTTCTTTGGCATATACACACTTGTCACATTCATTGATCTTGAAACAATTTGTGATCATAGTGTCGTCAAATTTCGCATGCCTCTGCTTTGGTGCTTGTTTCAAGTCATACAATGACTTCACCAGTTTACACACTTTCCATTTTTTATCAGGAACTAAAAAATCCTCAAGTTGTTTCATATAGATTTCCTCCTCTATATCTCCATTCAGGAAAGTGGTTTTTACATTCATTTGATGTACCTCAAGATTGCGCAAGGCAACAATGGCTATACCATTCTGATGGAAGTTATTCTCGTCACTGGTGAGTAAGCGTCGAAATAATCCAAGCCTTCCTTTTGTCTATATCCTTTAATCACAAGCCTCGCCTTGTATTTATCTATAGACCCATCTTTCTTCATTTTCCTTTTGAAAATTCACTCGGAACTTAAAGGTTTACAACCAGATGGAAGATCCACCAGTTCCCAAGTGTGATTTTTCATAATAGAATCAATTTCACTTTTGATATCTTCTTTCTACAAAAGACATATATGGAATTCACAGCCTCCATAAAGGTTATGGGTTCACTTTCTTTGTTCTCTGACATGGTCTTTGACTTTGAGGCAACCCACAATGTTGTCAATATCAAATTTTAGACATAATTGTAGTCAGAAATAATCATATGTGTTGATGACGAATGAATCATTTTGTGCCTTCATGGCTTACCTTTTCACCAGCAGCTTATCACTAGATCTTGATCGATGCTACACCCCACTATGGGGAGGAGAAACACTACCATACCTAGGTGTTATATTAACTTTCCCAATTTCAAGGATTTCGAACCTTGCAGGAATATTTGCAGTAGGTATATCTGATCTCATCACTTTTGCGATATCAATAAAGGAGTCAAACATCAAATCTGCTTCTTTCTAAAGATCGAGAATACATTGCACTTCAATCTCATTCTGAGATGTGGAGATGTGCGGGGATCATGATGAGACATAGTGGGGATAAACCACGTCAATTCATGACGTTTAACTAGAATATAACCATTCCTCTCTCACTCTAACGGCGAGAATTTTGTCTCATCAAAGAGACAATCTGCATATCTAGCAATAAAGAGATCTCCAGTCAAAAGTTCTAGATAAAGAAAAATCATTGGAGCTAAATAATCGTCTATGAGGACCCATTTTTGTACGTAATGGAGGCATAATAGGCACATATAATACGTAACCAAAGATGCATAGATGTGAAAACTAAGGCTCATATACAGTTACCAACTGGTACGCATTGAATGATTAGCGTGGTAGGGGTCTGAAACAAACAAGCTTAACTGCATTCAATTGGTATCGAGAATTATCTCATGATGTATCTCCTTTTTAGCCATGATATTCATGAGATCACTGAAAGTTTGATTCTTCTTTGTTCGTACTCAAGTCAATACTGATGAGTAAGTAATCTCATGGAAGATGGGAAGGTGTTCAACGTTTCTCGATCATATTTTGATTTGTCTTGTCAACTCTATAGAAACTAAGTTCTGATTGTAGCTCTAACTTGGTTGTAGGCTGACCTTCAAATACTCCA
Organism: Geum urbanum; assembly: GCA_946800695.1. Classification (NCBI taxonomy): domain Eukaryota; kingdom Viridiplantae; phylum Streptophyta; class Magnoliopsida; order Rosales; family Rosaceae; genus Geum; species Geum urbanum. The sequence continues at coordinate 21,913,746 of OX327002.1, forward strand.
ATAAACAGATGGTTCCTATCTCTCTGTCAATTCAGGTAGCTGTGCGTCATGCACATTGTTGAAGCATTGCTTTAAAAAATCCCATAAATCTTTGGGATCATCTTTCTTTAGATACTGCTTCTTCAGAATGGGATGGATATGACGCCTTAAAAATATGAGAGCCTGAGCTTTAACAGCTGGAGTGGGTTGAAGTGCATTCACACCAATTGGTGGGTGGATAGTGTTGGTGAAATCATCTCCAATAAGAGTAATATCTACATCAGAAACCCAGCAATGATACTCTTTTTCATTGGCATTAAGGATGCTAACTTCAGGCCTGGCTGGCTCAAGGGACGTTGTCATCTATAAAAGAGACAAGAGAGATAACTAGTAACAATTAAAATCATAATCATCAATATCAAGTTTAGACCTTTAGGGATAAGAATGTGATCCAAAATATATGGTCAAAAAAATCGATGCTCCATAAACGGTGGCTTCATACCACACCCAGAAACCATGACAATCAAAATTAGTCACTTATATCGATTTCCCTTTCTTTTTCTTTATTCCGTGATGTTCACAAACCGTGATATTCACTAATAAATATGACTCCTCCAAGACTATCACTAATAAAACTGTTTGATCGAAGGGGTGATGAAATCCCTTTCTCTCCCATATAATTCAAAGAAGTAAAAAACCTAAGATCTAGGGTTTTGCAGAAAGTATGTTTTAATCCTAGATCTAGGATGTTGCGGAAATTAAGTTTTATAGCCTAATTTCTCAATCGAGGATGTTAGAAAATTTACCTCGATTGGTGTTATACTCAGTACAACCATAGTTATAGTTTGTTGACAAACTTTGGAGGAGATGCTTCCAGGTGGTGTATGGAAACCGACGAGGAGCTTTTTCGGCGATAGAAGATGGCAGCCAGTGATGATAATCGGCGATGGGTGAAGGTGTTTTAGGGTTAGAGTTTTTCTATTCTCTGTGGTGATTGCTTGGCTACCAGCTTTGAGCATGTTGATAATGTGTTAAGAATAAACAAATACGCAATAGATGAGGACTAAAATTGTATTCTGATTCATTGATAAATGACCTTAAATACAGGTAATTACAATCCAATAAATGTCTTCCAGATAATCAGGGATTGATAGAATCTATATCTAATCTAATTTGGACAAGACACACGCCGGAAGATCAAGAATTTACTTTCCTTAAACATTTAATAATTATAAGTTTTGAGGCTTTTATACTATCTTATGCATAATAATATTTAAAACATCTCTAAGAGAAGAAAATGCCATAAGATTTCGCGTGCTAGGACATTGTAAAGGAGTCATCCCCATTAGGGTTTACCTAGGGTTGTGATCTCGAAAATTTGTCGGCTTTCAATGCTAGTTCTGGCATGGGCGCATACCAAGAGTGCAATGTCTGGCCGTGTGCACCAAGCTATACTTTACCGAGCTCTAACTGCACCAAGATATAGAATTTCAGCTTCAAAAGATCTTTACCATCATCATTATGATGAAACGAATCATTTTGGGTTCCAGACTGGAAACAATCATTGGTGTGCTAAAAAGGGTGTGCTTTGTCTATTGCCTGATCTAGACATAAGTACACACTACAAGAAAAACTCACTTAGACCACGGACCATTTCCGTCATCTAGGTTAAAGTTTCAATAGTCTAAGTACTTAGACTACGGAATCTCCGTCGTCTAGAGTCCATCGTCTAAGTGCCGTAGTCTAAGCACTTGGATGACGGAAATGGTCTATTCCGTCTTCCAAGAGGTCACTTGGACGACGCAAATGGCCCGTTGTCCAAGTAATACTTAGACTATGCAATTATTGCGTAGTCTAAGTTACACTTAGACGACGCAAAAATTGTGTGCATGGTCTAAGTGATCATTTAGACCACGTATGTGTATATGTTTTGTAGTATAAGTGAGGACTTAGACTACAAAAGCGTATATACTTTCGTAGTCTAAGTGAATATATATTTTCTTTTATTTTTTTAATTAAAATTTGAATTTAAAGTAAAATATTAATAAATTAATTTAAATACTAAATTTAATTTAAATAATTAGAAATTGTACGTACATCAAAATCGTTCGAAAAATACGATATATCCTAAACTACGTACAAACTACTAAAATATGGCAGAAGTAGACGCGCCGCCAAGTCCCCCGCCTCCAGCCATGTCATCTTAGTCGGAGTGTGGGGTCAGAGCAGGATGACAATCTTGTTGAACCTAGTTTTGCATGAGGGCGATGAGGTGGGCTATATACACTTGTTGCTCATTAAGCCTCTGACGCATAGATAGCATTTCCGCCCGTGCGAGTCGAGCCTCCTCAAGGGCTGCTTAAACCGTAACACCCTGAGCACTTGTCCTTGTCGAGCATGTCATAGAGGAGTCAAAAGATAAATCTCGCTGCACCTTGCATCCCAACACCCTAACTTCCTTGCCAGCTTGACGACCGTATACCTCATCAGCGATTGCAATTTAGCTCTCCCTCGATAGAGGAGGCAGGTCTTTCGGCGGCAAATCCGGGTGTGCAACCTGCGTGTTGGCCAATTCCTCCTGCGCCCGTTCTACAAACATCGCCTAAAAATAATAATAAAAATTAAATAATTATAAATTTGTACGATAGTTTAATAAATAATAAATAATAATTACGTTAATTGAGAAGAAATATATAAGGCACTTACGCCGATTTGACTCGCTTCATTGTCGAGTAGCATCCAGATAAGGGTGTTTGGAGCCATTATCTCTGCACTCCTTGGCGATTTGTATCATCTGCTTGGATCTGGAGGTATGATGTTTGTCCTTCTTCTCCCGATTGGCCTTGTTTACGTTCGATTGCGTTTGTTCGACAACATAAATCATTAAAAAATTAATAAATGACTAAAAAAATAATAATTCGATTTCGTCAATTTAAATAAAAATATGAACTCGATAAAATTCTTCTTCAAAGTGGTTGACCAACCACTCCCACTCATCTTCCCTATCCCCACGCAGCTCTACGGGGGTAGGTAAGCGGTCGAATTGTTGGTAATACTTGTGAAGTCGGTACTTCTAATCATGGTAGATTGCGTTGGCGGTGATGTTGATGTGCGTAAGCATCTTCGGTGTGCCATCCACCACCTATTGTTCCTACAAGAAAAGAATAAAAAATTATAATCGTATATATTATGAAATTATAATTTTTATTGGTTATTAAAAAATGAATTTAAAGTTGTACGCATTACGTACTGAGAGTTCTTTAAACACCTTCCCCTTCTCCAAGTCTGGCAACTCCTTCCAGCTAGGCGCAACCATATGAATCTTGTTGCGAGTAATTGCCCTGATGCTTTGCGATGAGAGACTAGCTAGCTGCGAGGTGGGAGGGCCATTGGTGAAATGGTCGTACGGCAGCTGCATCTTTTACCCGGTCGCCTTGAACAACTTCTCGAATTTTCCGCCATTTCCCAGTCATCGAGTCCTTTTCGGTTGAGGGTCTGACGGGGCCCTCCTGACCTTGCGCCGCGTGCTGTAGAGAATAGACTCGGAGGAGGCCAACTCCTGGGCACTTTCTGACATCGATGATCGGCGGGAAGGGGTGTTATCGTCATCGGTCTGTATAGCTGGGGCATTAGGAATTTCTTTTCGTCGCCGCAGCCGAGGGACCAGCTAAAGGGTCCGGAGGAGGTGCGACGTTATCCTCCTGGCTCTACCAACCCACTTGCTCTGCGAAGCGTCAGAGTTGAGCATCTTCCACATCTTTTTGTGCCTTTTTCTTACCCCATGGGTCATTTTAACGTAGGAGTTGTAAAAATCAACTCTTAAACCTATTTTACCATTAATTATAACTACTTTACTACTTACTATTTATAACAATTTACGAATTATTTTTTCTATATTTTTCATATTTACCACAACATTTACTATTTTAAATATTTTTCTTTTGTAAAACCTTTTTTGATATTTATCATTTATTAATATTAACCAATTTATAATATTTACTATTTATAAATAAATTCATATTAATTTACAATAATTAAAATAATGTTAAATTCATACTATTACAAATAATATTACTATTAATTAAAATGATAGTATAAATTAATAATTAAATTCATACTAATTACCATAATTTACAATTAAATTAATACTATTACAAATAATATTACTATTAATTAAAATAATAGTACAAATAATTAAATTCATACTAATTACCATAATTTACCATAATTCTTACTAAGTACAATAATTTACAATAAAATTCATATTAATTACCATAATTACAATAAAATTCATACTAATTTACCAATAATGACTAATTTACAATAATATTTACCAATTTATTATTTTTACTAATTTACCAATTTAACAATTTATTATTAAACAGAAATACACTATATTTATACCTAAATACATGTATTATACCTAAATACATATTAAAAATATATACGTACGTAAAAAAAATAAAAAATTACGGGCGGTGGAGATGGGCAGCGGTGAGATTGGGCGGCCGGTGGCGGTGATGGTGGGAGGTGGAGGCGGAGGGAGCGAGTATGATCGACGTACGTCGTGGAGGGAATGAACAACGGTGAAGGAGGTGAGAGGCGGCGGAGGGAGGAAGTCGCCTGAGGGGGGAGTCGCCAGAGGGAAGGAGACGTCGGAGGGAGGCTGTGGGAGGCTGGATCGAGGTTTAGAGAGAGAGAGAGGGGGGGGGGGGAGTTTTATGGAGGAATTGAGGGAATGATCGAAACTGCCTAGAAATGGGCAATTATACTGTTTCACCTAGACGACAAAGAGTGTTTTTCCGAGTCTATGTGCACTCACCCATTTCCGTCATTTAAATCAACCGCCATATTTTTTGGAAACGCCACCAAATTAATTGGCGAGTGGTAGTTGACCACCATATTTTTTGGGAACGGTTCAAAATTTAGACTTAGATGACGGAGAAAGTCATCTCCGTCGTCCAGGTCAAATTTTGAACCGTTCCAAAAAAAATGATGGTGAAATTTGGAACGCCTAAAATTTTAACCTAGACGACGAAGATGGCCATCTCCGTCGTCCAGGTGAGAACTTTGACGTCGGAGAGTTCTCCTACTCTGTCGTCTAGGTACAATTTCTATAAAAATAAATTTTAAAAATAATTAGTAAGGAAGTTTCCGATCTGTCATTCAAATGAAATTGTTGTAAAATATCAATTAAAGAATCGTATATATAAAAAGTAGGATTTAAGACGACGAATAAATTTACGTATTTAATCTTGTTAAGTATCTACTAATATGTATAACTTAAGTGTTATTAAGTATAGGCTCATTACACATCAATATTAATAAAATTGAATTTGGACAAAATAATTGTTGGATACATTCACCATAAGACAATATATAAGTAGAATAATTTTCAGTAAATAGTAAGTTCGTTAAGGGTTTCATTGGCACAGCCAACCGCAAAACTAAAAAATTTACAAACTGGAAACGTGGATACACGAAAATCCGTAAGTCTTATTTTGGAACCGTCGACGCTCACACTCCAAGTTTACTCTATGGTCTCGACGAAAAGAATATGCATTGGGACATGGTCTACATGGTCGTTGTCTTAGATGTGAAAGTACAAAATTTTAACTTAGACGACGCAATGACACGTTTGCGTCATCCAAGTAAGCACTTAGACGATGCAATGACACATTTACGTCGTCTAAGTGCTTACTTGGACGACGCAAACAAGTCGTTGCGTCGTCTAAGTGCTTATTTTAGGGTTTAGGGTTAAGTGCCTTAAGGTTTAAGGTTTAAGGTTTAGGTTTTACTTAGATGACGATATGACCATTTTGCGTTGTCTAAGATAAATTTTTAGGATTAAGGGTTATATAATTACTATTGTGTTTACTTTTGTATGAACTACGAAAAGTCGTTCTGTCGTCTACGTTTTAGGGTTTAGGAAAAATGTGATTCTTGATCATACGAATTAATTAATTAATTTTAATTTATATTTTCGTCTGTCAGAGCGACCTCGCTCTTTAATTAATTTGAAGTTAATTATGCGAAAAAATTAAAATGAATTAATTAATTATTAAATTAAGTACAAAATTAATAATTGTACCTACTCCTCCTCATAATATATATAATCAATCATGCATCATTACGTCAAAAAATGTTAATCGCAATAATTAATTACCAATTAATATTCTTCGTCGTTATATTATACTTTTCGTCATAATTGTCATCATCCTCCTCACCACTGTTATCCAATTGCTCCTCCTCCTCATCATACTCAACATCGTCTGATGAATATCCTGAGTCCTCGTCCTCGTCCTCGTCCTTGTCCTGCGCCTCTTCTTCATCGACCTCATTAATTGCATCAATAATCTCATCTTGAGTTAGATCCGTAGAACCATCAGGCATGGGTAAGCGTTAACCAGCTTGAACTAGATCCATTATGTAGGAGCGGATGACAGGAATATTAGGCTCTTGATATGCAATAATGTCTCTTTGCGGTTCAACATCATCAGCCGCCGACGTCCCTTCAGCTGTCGTGGTATTTCATATACCTCGATGAGAGATATGGTTCACTATTTTCCACCCTTCACAAACTTTTGGATCATCAAGAGAGAACACCTGCCTAACTAAGGTGGTAAGAGTGAAAGGCTCATCCTCATATCAGCTTGAGTTTGTATCGACTGATAAAAGACCAAAGTCTTCCTTTGTACGCTTGAACCATTTACACTTAAATAGGAAAACGTTGACATCATTCTCATAACATAGCATAATGTCATATACAAGAGCCCTGTAATATATATCATTGTCTTTTCCAACCGCTACCTCACTGTTTTGTGTTCTTATTCCTTCATCTCGGGCCAATGAATGAAACTTTACACCGTTCACAATACATTTAGGGTAAATATAGTGTTTAATTTGCTTCCCTAGTAACAAGTGCTTTGTCCAGGACCACCATCCCCCATGGTTTTCAAATTTCTGTAGATCAATCATCTGAGAAAATGGGAAATATATATATATAATTAAAGGGTTTACTTTCTACAAACATGTACATAAACTAAATAAGTAAACATACGTACTCATTAGAAGAAATAATCAGGGAACTTCTTCTTAACCATTTTCTCAAACTACACCGAACTCTTGTCCGAATTTAACGCCTGAAGCTTCTCCTTATACCCAATCATGTACGGCTCAACATCATCACAGTCTCGCAATACTACCCAATGTATCTCAATAAGTTCTTCTCGTGTTAACGATTCCTTTAATACTCCTCTAAACGGTCGTACGACATTTGTGACAACAGAATGATTGATACAGGCATTAGGATCGGAGGCGGTGGGAGGAGGTGGATCCTTGAGGTACTTATTGCAGTAAGTAACACACTCATGCATTAAGTATGTCTTTTTTATAGAGCCATCCGGGGCCGACCTATTTTTCACGAATCCTTTATATTGTCCAATCTATCTACAAAATCAAACGTTCAATTAATTAGTTGTAGAATAAGTATATATAGCTAGTAATCTTGAGTGGAACAAATAATGGATCGAAAAACCTGTATAATTAATTAGTTGTACGTACCTTTCTTGACGATACATCCAAGTGTACTGGACTGGACCAGAAATGAGCACCTGCTCGGACAGGTGGATCATTAGGTGAATCATGATGTCAAAGAAAGCAGGGGGAAAAATCCTCTCTAGTTTGAAAATGATGTGCACAATTTGTTGTTGCAGTTCCACCACATCTGACTTCTTTAACTCTCTGGTGCATAACCTCTGCCACCATCTGCACAATGCCACTATTAGTTCTATGACGTCACAAGAAAAATATGGCCGAATTACCACTGAAATCAAACATTGTTGCATAACATGATAGGCATGTGTCTTTAGACCAACAAACTTGTGTTGCACCTCGTCCACTACTCCAATTATAGTAGCTGCATATGTAGCCAGATAACGAACGCGCGTCCGCTCTTAAACTAGTGAAATACAGAACCTCTGAGTACTGGCTTCACTATGTAAGTGCAGCTAGCATCTTGTTGTACACTCCTCTCCTATCCCTCCTCAACCATAAGGGACGACGTAGATTCATAGATTCATAGATTCCAGATCTTTGCGCGCTTTGGGAGTATCTTTAGTCTTGAACTTAATACCGAGAATTGTTCCCACCACGTTGTCGCACACATTATTTTCTATGTGCATCGCATCCAAGTTGTTCCTTAGCTTCAACTTCGACCAGTAAGGGAGTTCAAAGAATTTACTCTTGTGATGCCAATAGCTGAGATCATGTGGAGGTATTGGGTTGCATTTCTGTATATCTTTGTCATTGGTCAACACATCAAAGTCGAAATAGCTCAACCTCTCTAAAATATCTTCGCCAAACCAACTACAGGGTTTGGGATTATTCTCTATTGTTCCGTTGAAATGAGCTTCATCCTGTCGCTACGGGTGATCGTCAGGAAGCCATCTACGGTGACCCAGGTAACTCACCTTCCCCGCGTGCCAAATAAAGTTCATGTCATCCAAACATATAGGATATCCATTTTATCCTTTCGTCCTGCAAGCTGCCAACATTCCATACGCTGAAAAATCACTGATCGTCCACATTACGGGTGCCCTCATCATGAATATCGTGTCAGTGAATTTTTCATAAGTTGGCACTCCATTTTCCCATAAAAGTTTCAACTCGTCAATCAAAGGTCTAAGGTAGACATCTAAGCACTTCCCTGAAGATTTAGGACCTGAAATTAGCAGAGTAAGAAAATTAAATTTCTTGTTCATGCATATCGACGGGGGTAGGTTGTATGGCATCAGAATAACTGGCCAAGTGCTGACGGGAAAGCTATTACTACCCCAAGGATTGATCTGTAGATAGTCTGAGTCTAACATTTCGAACCTGTGCGACAAAGTCTCCAAATTCGCTATTGAAATGTTTGAAAACCTCACCATCTATGGCGTGTCTCAGCACATCGTCATCTATTTGCATTTATGCGTACCATCGCATCGCCTCTGCTGTGTATAGAGACATGTACTGATGCTACAATCTGAGAATCAATGGAATATATCGAAGAACCTTTACAGAATTTTTTTTTCGAACTCTTCCTATTTAGCTCATATCTTCACTGGCCACATACGAGACAATAGTCCAAATCTTTATACTCTTTGTAAAACAAAACACAATCATTTGGACAAGCGTCAATTATCCTGTACTTTAGGTCGAGGCTGCTCAAGATATTTCTAACCTTATAATGGGATTTAGGAAGATTGTGATTATCAGGAAGCAACTCACATAATTGCTCCTAAATTTCGTCAAAAGTATTGACTGACATTTTGTGCTTCACTTTTATCTATATTTGCTGCATCACATATTGCAACAAATTCTCTCGACATCCAGGGTACACCGGAGTCTTGGCTTCATGTAGCATCTTGTTGTACTTATCCATCTCACTAGTGTCAGTGGCCAAGATAGTAGCGGAGAATGTGTCCTCATGCCCATGAGTGGTATTGTAACATCTCTCTTGGTGTTGGTGTCCACCATGACTAAATCCTGGAAATGCATCATGCATGAACCAAATCCGGAGTTGGGTTCTAAGCAGAGGGGCCGGCACTACTGCCGCTGGATGAGACACCATGGTAAATGTACCCTGAGCTGAATTCTGCTGAGCTGAAGTCTATTGCTTCACCATGCTCGCTCCATGTAGTATAACTCTACATCATATCATTTTCGTACAGGTGTTGCATCATAACATTAACCTCCACATAATGATAGTTAAGACATTTTTTGCATGGACACATAAAACGCTTCTTTCCATGACCATGTTCTGTCGCAAAGTTCACAAATTCTCTAATTCCATCCATATACCAGATATCACTTCTATTCCGCAACTTCATCCAACTCTTGTCCATACTTCTATGAAATTTAATAATTATCATATTAGTCAACTATTATATATACAGATTTTCAAGTAATTATTAAACTATTATATATACAAATTTTTAATTACCTTTATTAATTAATGGCGAATATAGTATACATCAATTACTTTAATATATCTAACATGCATGTACGTTTTAACTAAATATTAACCAAATTTTTAAACATCCATGCATATATACGTACAAGTTAATTAATTAACTAATATATATATCAATCAATTACCTAACTTAATTATAAATATTAGATGTACTAACAATGCAATCAATCAAACGTACAATTAATTATATATATAAACATTAAGATTATCGAAAATTAACTGCGTACGTACGTACCTAGCCTTCTCTGATATATAGCGAACCGATGGTCGGAGCCAAAGATTTATATATATATAGTGCTAGCTAGTTGTATGTGTGAGGAGAGTCTAATCGAGAGAGAATGATATGAGGATCGGAGGAGGATGAAAATGAGACGAGCGAGCGGAGAGGAAGAGAGCCTGGCATGGATAATATATAATGCATCACTTAGACGACGCAGTGTCGATGCATCATCTAAGTGACCACTTAGATGACGACCTGACGTTATTTTCGTCGTCCAAGTGGTGAATGAGACGACAGAAACGTATTTCTGTCGTCTAAGTCGTCTAAGTGTGCCTTAGACGACAGAAATTTTTTTAAGACGACACAAATTCTTATCGTCGTCTAAGAGCGTTTTTCTTGCAGTGAAAGTGTTGAATCTCTTGATTCATCAGAATTAGCCTTCAATCATCTTTCTCAGTGAAACAAAAGTTTCTGACCCTGCATACATGGAAGGGTTAAGGAGGAAAATTGGATTCCTCAATTGAGAAGGGAATGGAAATCGAGGGCATCACTCTTTTCTTGAAAGATGATGCGTATGTGGAGTATCTCTCGAAGTCAAAGCATCATATCAACATTTTATGGGATGGGTTTGGACGTTGGCATTTGATTGGCTTTTACGGTCATCCAACGACGGCAGAACACCATAGAACTTAGGAACTATTGAAGTTGCTCAGTGATATCTCGTCCCTCTCTTGGGTCATTTTGGGAGATTTTAATGAAATTTTGCACAATGGTGAAAAAGAGGGTAGAGCAATTCGGAGTGAGAAGCACATGCAACAGTTCTCAGATTGCCTCTCATACAGTGAGCTTGTCAATCGGGGGTACAATGAAAATGAGATCACTTGGGGAGGTCAGTGGTATTTTCTGTCGTCCAGATCGAGCAGTAACAACTCGGTTTTGGATTAATTTAATTTATTCCCTAGGGCAACTGTGACTCATCTCCTACTTGTTTATGGAGATCGTATCCCAATTCTTCTAGAAGTACATTGAGATGTTGTAATTCCTTGGCAACCGAGAAGATTCAAATTCAGAAGTTTTTGGATTGCACATGAGCAGTGTGATTGCATAGTCTGTCAAGGTTGGCACTAGTCTAAAGTCACTACTCCCTTGCATGAAATAGTACAATGCATTGAGAACACTAGGTTTGCTTTAACAAAGTGGCAGAGAACGGTTTATGGCAACAAAATGAAAGAGGTGGACGGCTTCGTCAGCTTGTGCAACATGCTAAATACCTTGCTCTCTCTTCTGTTGACTGATGCCAACATACAAGAGTATTTTGCTCTCTCTAGTATCTCTACTGGCAACAGAGCCTCATTATTGGAAACAAAAAGCCAAGTACTTGGCTTACTAATGGAGAACATAACACGAATTATTTCCACAGAAAAGCTTTCGAATCGGCGCTGAAAAAATCTGATTACAAAGCCGATTGATGACAATGGAGAAAACCATTCCCCTTCAGCTAGTATTGTGAACATGTGGTTACTGATTTTTGCAGCGAGCAATGTTCTGAATCATGCTAATGCGGAGGTAGTCGGTTTAATCACACCAAAGGTGACTGATGAGATGAATGCTAGCCTTACTGCCTCGTATAATATTGGTGAGATTAAACAGGCTTTGTTTCAAATGTATCCAACAAAGAGTCCTGGTCTTGATTAAATGTCCCTACTTTTCTTTCAAAAGTATTGGGATACTGTTTTGTCAATTCCGCCATTGTCAATTGTAAAAACATATAAATCTAGAAATAATAATATAAAAAAATACAAGCACTTTGCTCATGATCTTCATACTCGGCCCTGAAGTTGTTTCGGCGGTCACGAGATTCTTGGAATCTGACATCTTGTTGGGACAAATCAACTATACTCGCATTTGTCTCATATCAAAGGTGGTCAATCTGAAGAAAAAAAAAACCAATATGAGCCCTAAAGCCCAATGCAATGTGCCCTACAAGATATGTTCTAAGGTGATTGTGAGCAAACTATAGAAGTTTTAGATAAATTCATATCTCCTCTCCATAATGCCTTTGTACCAGATCGTCTTATATCTAGTAACACTTTGGTTGTAAACGAGGTATCTCATTATTTACGCAACTGCACTTCACGTACAGAAGGGGTGTTCTCTTTGAAGCGAGTAAGCTTCTGATCGTATGGAGTGTTCTCTTTGAATATTTTGGAAACAGACCTTTCTTGACTCCGCTTTGACAACAAATAGATTAAATTGGTGATGTAATACATGACAACAATGCTAGCTATATTCTTTTCTCGTCAATGGGCAGCCAAACAGTTACTTGTCTCACCTTTCTTATTCATACTTGGTACTGAAACTTTCTCAGCTTTGTTGGAGACCTAAGCTAATAAGGAAGACTACAAGGTATCACGATATTTCAAGGGCCCCCCACTATCTACCACTTATCATTTTCTATTGATAGCTTGTTGTTTGGAAAAGAATCTGTGGAAGAGATTCGACAAGTTCAACAAGTGTTAGAGGACTATGAGAATGCTTATGGTCGGTTAAAGAGTGAACTTTGACAAGAGTAGCATCTATTTCTAATTCGGAGTAGCGCCAGGAAGGAGTTATTGAAGGATGGCAAGGAAAATTATTGAGTAGCGTCGAGAAGGAGTTACTTATTCGGGTTGTGGTACTATCTCTTCCTACCTACACTGTGAGTTGCTTTCTGTTACCAACTTATTTCTGTGAGTCTTTACATCAAATGTGTGCCAAATTTTGGTGGGGAAGTATGTCTAAAATAGAAAAATTCACTGGCTTTCATAGGGAAAAATGTGTCTGCCTAAGGAAGATGGAGGTCTCAACTTTAAAAAATTTCATGTCTATAACTTGGCTTTTCTCGTAAGGTAGGGGTGGCAGATTCTTCGAAATCCAACTTCTCTCATCAGTAGAATATACAAGCTAGGTATTTCCCTCAAAACTTGTTTTGGGAGGCCGCTCTTTGATACTCCTTCCCTATGTTAGCGTAGTATCATAGAGGGCCACAAGCTATTACAACAAAGTACTGTTTAGTGAGCTGGCGATGGTACTCAGATTGGTGTTGTTTCTGATGCTTGGTCTCCACAAGTAGGTTTATTCCGACCTCTTTCTTGTGTAGGAAGCAACCTTAAGGTCAGTGACTTGTTTTTGTCTACTAGGATTTGTAATATACCTCTAATCCATTTCTTGTTCTCCAAAGAGGAGGCCGGCCTTATTATATAATTTATATCTATAGACACACACTTCCGTTTACCCCCCTTAACTTTGGCTCAAACATAATGTTAGTACATTTTTTTTTCAAAACTGAATGTTTGACCCTTAATCTTTACAATTCACATTAGTCTAATCTCTGTTAGTTTTTCATCAAATCTTATCGTTAAGTGGTGACATGGCATCTGCCACGTCAACAAGTGGGTCTCAGCACCATGCATAGATAAACTTATTTTACCCTTTAATTATTATTTTTTAAAATTAATTTTTTATTTTGAATCTTCAGTTTCATTTTTAACCGTCTCATTATTAATTTTTCTTTCTCTTGCAACTCCATGATTGACTACAATATCATAAAAAATGTGTAAAATTAAAAAAAATATTAAAAAGAATGAAAAATGTAAAAAAAATTCTAGAGAAAAAAAGATAAAGACAAAAATTCTACTAAAAAAATTAGGAAAAACTGCGATCTTATATATATATATATATTTCACTCGCAACTCAACGACTAATTGCAATCTCGTCTCCCTTTTTTTATTATTCTTTATATAATTTTTTTCAATTTTCTTTTTAGGAAAGACCAAAATGAAAAAATAAAAATAAAAATAAGACGATCAAAATGAAAATTGAAGACTAGAAATGAAATGAAATTAATTATAAAAATATTAAAATATTAAAATAAGAATTTATTATAGGTAGTGGAACCCACTTGTTGACGTGGGAATTGTCATGTCTCACTTAAAAGTTAATTTGGATAAAACAATGACCGATGATAACACTAACGTGGATTACAAAGATTAAAAGTAATTTAGTCATATATCTATTCATGAGCAATAGAGTTGTTCCTCACAGACTTGTTTGGTTCCATGAGACCACGAACAATTTACCACGGCCTCAGCCTATATTAAATTGCCTTAAATTATAGTTATGGCCACCTCGAATTTAATTACTTGTCTTAATCACGTATTATAAATGACAATTTGACTTAAATGACATAATAAATACCTTTGTTTCTAATAAATACCTTCTTATATTGTTTATTTATTATAAAAATAATAATTAGAAAAATAATTAAATTTGTTTATTTAATTAAATTCTTCCTAATTTGGCTCTCTCGGTGAGTAGCTTCAAGTTTCGCCGGTGTATGCAGCGACATGTTAATTAGTTAGAATGCAGCGACTGAGCTCTTTAAACCCTACCAAGATCTGGTCATCTTTATGGAGATTACCACTACAAGCTAAGATCAAGGTTCAGATGTGGAGGGTATGTAAATTTATTCTGCCTACTGTACTGATGAAATATGCATGACGAGATGATTGAACATGTCAATAGGATAGTGGCGTAATCAGAATTGTAATACAGCCGTGTCAAAACTTAAACATGAATTAACTAAGACTTTTTATATTAAATAATACAAATATATAGTCAAATCTCAAACATAGTAAATCTCTCAAAAACTATATGTGCGTGAGCACACGTACGTGAGTACACTGGCGGATGCACGTAAAGCCCAACTTAGGTAATTGCCCAACCTCACTTTTTATACTTAGCTTAATATTATACTTATACTATAATGTTTAGGATAATTAAGCCATATAAAAAGGGCAAAAATTAAGAAAGACAAAATGAAGACAATCTATGTAATTGAGAAGGCAAGTGAAACGTTAAAGATTTTCATTCAATGATTTTCTATTGAATTGAACTCAATAAATATGTCATTTTCTTGATAATTATGACTTGCCCAAAAAAATTATTTCTTCCATCATTAGTTCCCAGAATATCACATCCAATCTATCAAAAATAGTTTATAATTTCCTGGATGTGTTCAAAATTTATTACATTCACTTGATCTTGCCTAACCTAAATAAAATTTCTAAATCCACCACTGCGTACGTACATTGTCCACAATGAGTTTTCATATTTCAATCGATGATAATATGATATTATAATTACATATGTTTGATTAAAAAAATGAAAATAAAAAATTTAAGATTTTCTATTTGTGTTTTAGGGAAAATTCTCTTATTAATAAAGCAATACTCGGTGATAGGTAAATCAATCTAAATTTAATTTGGTAACTTAAGAAATTGAATTTGATTCCGATAAAGGATAAAATAAAAATGAAACTTTTTAATTGATACAATTAAGTTCAGTAAAATTAGCTAATTAAATTTGGACATTTGATTTGTAAACCCAATTCAGCTGTGTAAATTTCTTAAATTACTCAATTTAAGTTAGAAAAGTCAAAAAATTAACATGAAATAGTAATTGTAATTAAGGATTAAACAGTTTCTTTTGACACTCTTTATCCTAATATAGGTACGCCCTTGAATAGGGACTGCTATTTTATTAGGCAGCTTGTGTCGATGTCACCTTCTCTACGGTGCTGTTTTTCGAGGGAGAGTTCAGGCTGCTTTAGAGTTTGGTTTGAAGCTTGTCTCGATGTTCTAAGCACACATGACGTTGCTTGGTTGTGCTTTCTGGTTTGTTAGCATGGAAGGAGCGTAATCGTCGATTTTAGTTCCAAAAGTTAATAGATGCTTACCGGGTTCATTACATAACTACGACCTTTCACTTATACAACTCTCTCCAGCCTATTAAAGTGGTGAAGTCAAGTCGCATCCCTCAAACATGGTCTGCTCCAAGTGTAGGGTGGATTTAGATAAACTGTGATGGGGCATGGCAAGCTTCTAACAAATCTAGTGGGATTGGTGTTGTGTGGCGTGATGTGATGTGACAGGAGAAATTCTAGGCAGAGCTTGTATCCCAGTCGACAATGCAACCTCCCATTTTGTTGTTGAAGCTCTTGCTTTACATACTGCTTGTGAGACGGCTCTGGAGCTCAAACTTAGGTAAATCCTTGAAACTGATTGTCAACTCCTTGTGCATCAGGTAGAGATGGGTTCAGAAGACTAGAGTAGAAGTATATATTTTTAAAATTTCTAATTTATAAACATATTGATTAAATCACATTTTTATTATTATTTAAGGTTATCTATCAATGAATAAAGTATAGTTTTAAGGTGTGAATGTGACCCGGATATTACTTTATCAAATAGGCACATTCAATCTGATATATGACATCACATGAATATTTTTGGTATCTCGGTGTGTATCATGTCCTGATTAAAATAGAATTAGATATTCTCTCAATCCTTAATATATAGGGATCTTGAAATTATCATAATGTAATGCATATTTAAGGTCATCTATCAATGAATAAAGTACACTTTCAGATCATATCTTTTGCGTATTTATTTTCTCCTCTGACAAAAACTAATTTAAACTATCAAAAATATCATCAATTATTATGCATAAGCCGAACTTATAATTAATAAATACATAAATAGTTTTAAGGTAAACTCAAGATTTGGAGAGATTTATTATTGACAGTAACAATATTAACGAGTTTTATGGGACGGGTTGGAGAGCCTGAAGAGTCGGCTTTGATGAGAAGTATCCTCTAACACCCTTCTAATATGTGAGTCATCAGACAAGATACACATCAAGATACCATGAATTTTGAAACTGTACTTTATTCATTGATAGATGACCTTAAATATGCATTACAATCTGATACAATTAATATCCCTATAAATCTGGGATTGAGAGAATATCTACTTCTATTTTAATCATGACAAGATACACACCAAGATACCATGAATATTTCTCCAGCAACAAGAATCAATCCATATAATGAACGCTTCAATCTAATCACATGAGCACTCCATGATGTAAAGTTACTTAAGTTGTGTGTGACCATGCCTTCCGGCAATTTCATGTATATCTCTGAATAAAGATTTCCAGAGATATGGTATCACCACATCCATCAGCTGCATGTTCAGTTTTTCGAACACTACCAAGCTGACAAGGTAGTGAAAAGTAATGATGTCAGGGTGTTTAAATCCATCATTGCACCACAAGTCTTACTTTATACCGCATGACTTCATTCCTCTCCTTACGCTTCCAAACAAAGACCCATTTATGTCCTACCGGCTTCACATTTTGTGGGCATAGCACTACCAAACCAAAAACATGTCTTTTCTTAAGAGAGTCTAGTTCGGCCTGCATTGCATCTTTCCACTTTGGCCAATCCTCTCTCCGCTGACATTCAACAACCAAGCGAGGTTCCACTTTATTATTGTCAATGATCTCCTAAGCGACGGAATAAGAAAAAGCATCATCAACTACATTCGATGACCTATCCATTATAATGCGTGCATCATTGTCAGTTAGTGATATTTCACCGTTCTCTGACATCAAGTATGGGTTCAAAGTGTTCTCCAAATATGTCAATTGTGATTCTAGGACATAGTTGTAGTTAGGAACAATCTCATATGTGGGATTCATAACGTTGATGATGAAATGATAAGTTTGTGTCTGGATGACCGGCCTTTTCCTAGTAGGAGCCGAGATCGATGCTACTCCATCCACATGGGCAAGAGACACGTTACTCTGCCCTGGAGTTGCATTATACCTCCCTTTAGGGACTTCCAACCTTGGAAGAACATTTGCAGCAAGAATGTCTGATCTCATCACTTTGGCAACATCAGTAAAGGAGTCAGGCATCGAGTCTCCTACCTTTTGAAGTTCAAGTATACGTTGCGCTTCAATCTCACTTTAAGATGTGTGTATATCTTCTTGAAATATAATGGAAGGAGTATTCCATGTCAATTTTCTGAAGTTCAACTTGAATGGAGGCATTCATATCTCCCTTTAACGTCAGGAAGTATGTTTCTTCAAAATGAAAATTTGCAAATCTTGCAGTAAAGATATCTCTTGTCGAAGGTTCTAAGTACCAGACAATATTTGGAGATTCATAACCAACATTTATGCCTAATAGACATTGAGAACCCATTTTAGTGCACTGTGGAGACTCAATTGGCATATACACTGCACAACCAAAGATGGGTAGATATGAAATGTTAGTCTTGTATCCAGTTACCATCTGGTACGTGTTGAATGGTTGACGTGCTACATGTCTCAAGCGAATAAGCATTGTTCATGTAATACTGCATATCCCTAAGCAGATACCGATAAATTAGTATGCATAACCAATGCTCTAGCCACAACCTATAACCGCTTGATTTGTGCTTCTGCTAAACTGTTCTGTGAATGAACATGAGGGATAAGATGTTCAATTTTGATCCTAATTGACATATAGTAGTCATCAAAAGTCTTTGATATGAATTCTCATGTATTATCCAATCTAATGGACCTCATTGGGTTATCCGGGTGGTGAGCCCGGAGCTTAATAATATGTGATAGGAGTTTTACAAATGCAACATTCCTTGTGGATAGAAAAGCAACGTGTGACAATCGCTTTGATGCATCTATCAAAACCATAAAATATTTAAATGATCCGCATTCCAATTAGATAGGTTCATAAATATCACCATGGATTCTCTGTAAGAATAGTATGTTGTCATTCTTGTCAACCTCAAAGAAAAATCTAGCCTGCAACTTTACTAATAATTAAGCTTTGCAAAAAGAGCGATGAGTATCAAAGATTTCCATAAAGAAATCTTGTGGAATAACATTAGGTGCTGAGACTGGATTGAGATTGTTAATCTCATCTACTCCATTAAATCCGATAGTTTTGGGGATTTTCACATGCTTTTTTCCTTTGAAAAATGGATGACCATGAGATTTTTTCAATATTTTGATCATCATATCACGACCTGGATGTCCTAGTCGATAATGCCAAAGCACTACAAACAAAAATTACCTTTGACACGGCACCGAGCCATCGCAAAAGTGTCTTTTGCCATCGCTAAAGAGGTTTAGCAATGGCTAGGTGATGGGAACTGCACTGTCGTAATTTTTGCAGTCGCTAATGCTCATAGCGGCGGCAAATCACCATCACTGGAGGATTCAGCAACGACACTCAATGTCGCCAACATTTCCGTGAGTTTGGTGCTCTATTAGCGATGGCAGTTGGCGACGGCAAGTTTCGTTGCTATTGAAAATGGTGCAACTGAATAATGTCGTTGCTAATGTTTTAATTTTAAATTTTAAAAAAATAAATATGACACCAAATTTTCCCACCTAACTTTGTGACGACCCTTTGCCGTCGAATTATTCAAATTTTGAAAGTAAATTAAAAAAAAAATTTACGCCAAATTTTGCCGACATTAAATTTGTGTCGGTGATTTACCGTCTCCATTGGATGTAAATTTTGTGATGGCACATTGCCCACTACACCAAAAAATGCTTCAGACAAGACCTAATAGACAGCAACCAATAGTTTGTCTATTGTCTGAAAAATACAGTCAACACCCAAAAAAAATCATTGTTTAAATGTTCCCATATGTACTAAAGAGACAATAGATTTTAATCAACTGTAGGTGATAATATGTTCTAACAACAAGTATTTTTTTTCTATTGTCTATGTCCAAGAATTGAGACAACACCCATTCTTTTTATGTTGTATGAAATCTTGTTAGACAATGATTTATAGTTGTTGAAAGAATGTGTTTCAGACAATAGTTTTTTTTCCTCATTGTCTCATTTCAGACAATAATTTGTTTTATCTATTATCTTAATTGTAGTTAGGCAAACCATAATTTTCATCAATTGTCTTGGCGAGAGGTTTCCTCTGAACACTTATTTAGCCAAATTTTGGTTCCCTCCCAACACCTAGCCAAATTTTGGACCTGTTAAATCTCAAGCATGCGGCATGTGTGAGGTTGGCTTAACCTATCCCCCATCCTCTCTCTCGATCACCTAACCCTCTCAGTCTCTCTCTCTCTCTAAACTTCATCATCTTCCTTTAAAACTGAAACACTAGATCTTCTCTAAACTTTATCATCTTCATTTCTCATTCGCTTCTAACCTCGTCGCTCAGCAGCTCCAAATGAAACTCCAATCGATTCGAGTGACGCAGGACCTCACGACGGCAAAGAAGATCCGATTAAAGCTCCATCACCGATGTCGGTCTCAGATCTCACTGATTCTCTTATCTTCTCGTAAGTTGAATGCTCATAGTGAGGCCTCTGGTGACGTCTCAGTGAACTCGACCTTGTGCTAGTACTTCGCTGACAACATTTTGTGTATGTCGAGCAGAATTTTTGTCGGATCGAAGAGCGAGGTGAGGTCGAGTTAGATGAAGAGAAGCTTCGCTGAAAATAATCAAGAGCCAGAGCCGACAAACTGCCGTGTTGTAAAAGCTGCTCGGTCGAGCTATGGCGCCGAGGTTGAGGCCTCCGAGAAGAGAAGGTTCTCATATAACTGAGATTGGGATTCTGCTTCATTCACCCTGGTAATCTCTCTCATTTTGTAGTAATTTGAATTTCATATGGATTTTGATTTTGATTCTGCCAAAATGTCGACTAAATTGTTGATGAGGTTTAGGATAAATATAATCAATGTGTGTTGCTAAGGTTTAGAATAACTATAATAATTTGGTGTTGCAGTTCGTATGATATTTTCTTAAATGTCTCGATCGATGCCCTTGTGATAACTGCAGGATTAGACAAGTCCAAATTTATGGGAGAAGCTCTACAACTTTCTTGGGGTTGCTTGGTGTTGTATCTGGCTTTTCATTTTTTATATACGTTGCACATCTTCTGTTTGTAACAAGCTTCAAGCCATATATTCTCGCTATGGCAGTTTATATGCAAATTAATAGTCTTGCATTGGAGCTAGTTTGATTATGGATACCGTCTTAATTTCCTGCATGCAGTTAAGTGATGTTAAACTTCTTCTTTGTATAATATTGTACAGGCAAATGGATTTGTAGCTGTTGAAAGAGTAGCAATAGCTTCAAGACATAGAGATGTTGGTATTGATGTTGCTTATCATAGTAGAACCACCGTAGAGGTAAGGTTCAACTCAAACATGGGTTACCCAGTTCTGTAATTTGCTGAAAGACTGGATTTATTGTTAAATTTTGCTTCTTTTTCTTTCATCTCAGGTATGTGGATTGAAAGAACTAAGACCCAGATAGCCAAGAGTTTGGAAAGCCAATAAGAAGTTGGTACCATTTCCAAATCGATAAAGCTTGTTGAGTGTGTAAGTTTATAAATAAATTTTGGGGACCCTTTTGCGTAATTGTATAGTTAGTGTTGAAATCTTGCATCTAAGTTTAAATTTAAATTTAAGTTTAAGATTTGGTTTAATTTGATAAGTGGCAGAGAGTAGTGAGTGACTCAGGGTTATGTTCTATAAATTTGAGCTTTGGATTGATCTTATATGAGCATGAAAATGTGCACTGAAAGGACCTAACCCCGATTTAGCTTCCTAAATCAGAATCAAACCCCTTCGAAAACATGAACCAACAAAAAAATTTCAAAATTTGGCCAGAGTTTCGCTACTAACGTAGAATTACCATTACCTGCACGCGGAAAATACACTTCATCCTATGCCACAAAAAGCAAACCGTGGGCACCAATCCCATCCGGATTTCTCAATATATCAACAGTAAAGTAAATCAATAAATATATCTATACTTTACTGAAATCCGGTGTAAAATCATATAGCATATACAATAGGACGCTCAGAGCGACTTCTAATACATAATCATATACGCATACCACAGTAGGTAGAACAATAAACCTACTAGAAGAAACAAGGTAGCTCGAGCACTATGCCTCCGACCATGACGTGCAACACCAGAGCCTGAACTGCAAACTGGGCACGAAAACCGAAAAATCCAGGGGAAAGACAATAAACATGTTAGAGTGAGTGGACGAAAATAAATGTCTTTCACCAGTTCATATATATGTTATAAAAACATATGCGAGTCCAGGTAAATAAAAACAACATAGTACACGAGGTAAAACTCATACTCCTCCTGTGTACTGAGCATGCAAGTAAAATCCCACGGGGTCACTCATGGACTCCTCCGTGCTAGTACAGTCTGAACCACGGAGTCCTTGACTACCACGTGATTCTAAGCATGAAATGGCCTCGGTTCCAGGGAATACGCCCCTCACCTGTCTGGTTGGGGAAACGCCCCTCCAGGCGGCCCTCCATCGGGGATCAGCCGACGAGGCAAGGTGTATCGATACAACAACATAACTGAGACTGTACTCTGTGAAAACCAAATCATAAACAGTTCGATGCAAATGCATGAAACAACATATAAATGGATGTATATTCGTATACGTATATCCGTATAAGTATAATCGTATAATCGTAAAACACGTGCTCATAATAAACATAATCTCGTATGAAATCTCATGCTCGTAAAACCATAATCATGCTGCATGCTCAAGTTCGTAAAACGTATATAAAAGACTCGCAATCAATCCGTGAAAATAAAATGTCCACTCACAGACTGGCGTAACGCGTATCGCGTTAACCCGTGATCCGGCGGAAAGTCCCTCGCCAAACAAACGATCACGAACCCCTGAATATTCACAAAGTCCAATTCTCACAAACATAATTCGACAATACAAATCAAACCACGAGAAACCACCGCTCTCGGAAATACACAATTCGAATACGACGAATCGTCGAAAATCCATATATACCACCTCAATACCTCGTTTTACGTTCGGACGCTCAACTCGAAAAACGAACCTCCCCACTGCGATCGGGGCGCGATTTCGAGTCAAATGACATACGACTTGTCGAAAATCCAAAAAGTCAAACCTGTTTACCGTTGACTGCCGCGTTGACCACCGCCCACGGCGGCGCCACCTTTGACCGGAAAATTTCACGGCGAAGCTGCACCAATTTCACTCCAAATCGTCCACTGAGCAACTTCCATAACTGCATCGAAAGCCAATTCAATCTCTAACTAGCTCAATTTCATGAAAACCCGAATTGGTACCAAATCTTCAAATCCAAAATTCTCCATGTATACATTGAATTGAAACACGAAACTTACAGGGAAGCATCAAGGGAATGAGAGCTTCAAAGCCCACCCAAAATTGCAGCTCAAATAGGTGTAAATTATGGAACCCGAAATCACCAAAAATTCATCAATTTTAGCCGGAAATAGCTCCTCCTCTGTCGAGCCTTGCCGTGAAAGGAGGCCGGGAAGGTGAAGAGGAGGTCGACGCGTTCCACACGGACCCATCGCCGAGGCTTGGGGTGGCCGGACGGTGAGCCACCGTGAAGCTCACCGTCGCCGTCGTGATTAGCTCCTCCATGTGAGGTTGACCGAGTCAATGCAACCAATTAATACTTTGACTTTCCTGATTTAGTAAGTTACTATTTATATACATGCCAAACATGGAATCTTTCCCAATAAGGAAACCAACAAACACGCTTTTCGGCAAACTTCAATTATTCGTAACATTCTCGTCGTAATTCCGATTCCGATAATTCTCGCGGCCACAAACTCATCTCGACTTACTCTTCAATAACCACCCGAAGTCAAACATATCGGCCAAACGGATAAAAAGTCAACCCTTCGAAGCAACACACATTAAATTGACTAAATAATCAATAAACGGAAATATTCGCAACTAATTCTTCGTAACTCAAAACAATGCTCCGGAAGTTCCTACGAATTCGAAATTAAATTCTGAACAACTTCCGTGAACAAACCGAAACCAAATTCTCGACCGGCAATTAAGTCGTTAAGAAGACCACAATTATAAACCGAACTTCAAATATTCATAATTAATTCCTCGGTCATCCAAATAACGATCCGGAACTGCCCACGAACTCGTAATCACACGTACAACGACTCTCGAGAAGAGACCCAGCTCCAATTCTCGGCCAATAATTTATTCGTTAAGAAGCTTCGGCGATTCCAATAATTGTCGAACAGCTGCGACTACGTGCAAGCTCATCAATCGAGCTAATTCCACTACTAATTCTGGTCCGGGTCGTCACAAATCCACCCCCCTTAGAAAAATTTCGACCTCGAAATTTCCAAGTCTGCCGACTACAAGGTAGGAGCACTGCCTCTGCATACTGCTCAACTCACCAACGGCAATCTCAACTGAATAACTCTGATCACAAACTCCACAATAAGAGATAATTCTGTGCTGGAATCCCTGTACCCTCAAATCACAAATCTGAACTGGCTCACATAATCACCAAGTGTTCCTACATAAGGAACAGATAGGGTACACAACACATAGCAAACCTGAAACACAGTTCCGCCACACGGAACACAACACACATCTCACACACAAAAGCTAACAACGTAGGCGACGCCGAACTATACGGCACAACTCAAACTTGCCTACGACCATATACGGATCAAAATAACGTGACAATTCAAAACTCAGCATACTCGTATCAACACAACTCAAACATTGAACTCGGGCAATAATCAACTCATTTTCGCTAATCTGACAGTCTTTGGTAACACACTCCACAAAATCAGAATCAAACATCAACTCAAACTCAACCAAGCTCACTCCAACACAGTGGAGTACAACAACATCCCTCAAAACGACATCACGCAACATCAGAACCATAGTGGTTCACAAACTGGTACAGCAAGCAAACTCGAACAAGTGAAACTGCTGGTCCCGAATCCTCCAGAACTACAATACCGAGATCTACAACATGCCCTCCAAGGTCTAAATAGTCCTCAAAGATCGCTAGCCAATCTGAGGGTAAGAACCGGTACTAACTCATAATCTGGTCCCCAATGCTCGCTGCAAAGCTTGCCAACACATGGTCGTAGCTAATTACTTCAACCAGCAAACTGAGAAACAGGTACACCACGTAGACGGACAACCTCCGTCAATCACAACCATGTCAGCCTGCCACTGAAATCATCTCCGAAAGTACAAGGAAATGTACCGAGTTCATCAAACGATCCACAAAGACCTAACAACTGATATCACAAACCAAAGTGCATACAAACACACACAATCACAGCGACAAACGCCACGTCCAACCGGAAATCTCAAATGGCTGACACATCTCAGCAAGTCTCTGCCTCCTAGCCATCGCCAGTCGACGGATGTGGCATCAGCACACACAAGTTGCTACATTGCTCTTCATGTTGCGTCACGAGTAGTAAACTCGAAGTATCCGACACTTATCCGCGTCACTAGCGCCAAACACGCGCAAAATCACGAGCCTCAACACCATCATACTCAAACTTAGCTCTCGTAGCCCACACTCGGCTAACACGGAAACTCGAGCCACACACACATGAAACACTGAAATCCCGACTCTCTCAACTTAATGCATCAGCAACACATCCCAGACGGATAATCAAAGTACAACCACTAGCCTTTTTCGAACAAACTCAAAGGTGCAGGCATAGTCGTCAGTCGACCTCAACCATCTACACTGCCTCAAGCCCAAATCTGGCCGAAAATGCAAGTGGATGAAACTCAAATGATCAGTGCACGTCCTACACTGCTCTGCACACCATACCTGTAGAGTCTCGAACTCTCTGATACTAACAAAAGACAGCTACCCCCAAATCATACATAGGATACGTAGCTACATAAGGTTTCCACTGTCCGTAACCATGAGCCACCGCTCTGCTATACATCATCAAAACACAACCATATCCAAACCTCGATGCATCGCCACAACCCACGAACTCATCGCGGTCGTCAGGTAAGGTCAAAACCGAAGCAACGGTCAACCATCCTGCAGGAGTAAGTAACTCTCCTCGCGTGCATCGAACCACTCAAACTTGACGCCTTCTTCGTCAATCCGGAAAGTAGAGTGGCAATCCGGGAAAATCATGCACAAGCCATCGGTAAAAGCCTGTCAAACCCAAGAGACTCCCGATCTCTGGTACAATGGTAGGGCAATCCCTAAATCAACACGGCTTCTAACTGGTCAGGATCCACGCCAACTCCCTCGGCTGACATCACACAGCTCGAAAATCGTCACGCTAATCGACCAAAACTCACACTGGCTGAACTTACAACAGCTAATCGTCTCGCGAAGTCCGCAAAACCGCTTGCAACTGCTCCAGGTACTGGTCCACACTTCTGGAATACATCAGGATGTTGCCAACGAACATGACCGCAAACTCATCCAGAAACCGTCTGAACACCTAATCCATCAAGTCCTCACGATCTACGGGGCATTGGTCAACCAATGGCGTGACCAAGAACTCGTAATGCCTGCACCATGATCTAAAAGCCAACCTAGCCATATCTGACCCAACGATCCACAACTGATGGTATCCGGATCCAAAATCAGTCTTCGAAAAGAGTGAAGCTCTCACAAGCTGATCAAGCCAATCGTCAATCCGAAGCGGAGGATACTCGCACTCCACTGAAGCAAATCAACCTTCCGGTAGTCACTGCACCACCTCAACTAACCATCTATCAGCCGCACAAACAATGCTAGAGCACACCACGCAAGCACACCACGAAATCCCCTCCAGCAACTCCTGGAGTCGAAACTATAGCTCCATCAGCTCCGCTAGCTCCAATCGACAAGATGCCGGTAAAATGAGTCCAGCGCCTGGTACAAGCTCAATGGTGTAGTCAGTCTCCCGAACTGGAGGAACACCTGGTAACTCCTCCGAAACACACAAGGAAACTCGGGAACCACCTCAATGTGACCAATGTCAGGTACAACAACCATAGTATCCACAACATGTGCTAAGCAAACAACATAACTCGTCTCCCCCATCCGCTCGACCATCACCGCGAAACAGCATCTTGGGGAAATCTGGTCGTCAAAACACAACCTCCTCCTCGAGGTACTCGAACATCGCCAAATGCGTCGTCAGTAAGTCCATACTCACAAGCACACTAAAACCACAATGTCCAGCTATAACAAATCCACGGCTAAACCATATCCTCCAACAGGGATCTCGCAACCTCCGGATGGATGCAACACTCTCCAAAACCTCGGAAGTGGAGATGCAGGTACAATCGCCATGGATATCAAGCAACAGTAACCTTGGAGAAAAGTCTGTCCTCAAACAAGGTCATAGTACGAACTCCAACATGCCCAACTAGTCGCACATGTCATATGCGACATAGCTGATTAACTCATCAAAAGGATACATTGATCAGACTGCAGGAACAACATGAGGATCTCCTGTAAACTCTGAGCCGTCGAACCACTACAACAGCTGACCAAGAGCGCTCCCTCGCAATGTGATCCTCCTGGTCACCACAATGGAAACAGAGAATACTCTACGAACACACGTCACCGCAACACCTGCTGCGTGAAAGGATCACCAACGATCACCCAAACTCATGCCACAGGAGCAAGTCCGCTACTCTGCGATCTCCGCCATCGTCAAACGAATCAGCAGAGGATCCTCAACATAATCGAAAAGGCCACAGTCTGATGACGTCACTAATCCCGAAGTGTCGGAACTCAACCTCATCAAAATCTCGACGAAGTCCACTTTCCTCAAACCATCACATCGAAACCGTATACATCTTTTCCTCACAATAGCCTCACCATTGAGTGCAACACACTAAGCTCATCACGGCAATCTCGAGGCATAACAGTCAGACTCTCTCTGATGCTCAAGTTCAAACTCATCTCGAACCTCGTGCACTGCTCCCTCTGAAGCCACATAACTCGTGCAAACAGTGACAAACATGTGAACAATGCATCTCTGCCTCAAGTGGGTAAACATTCCACATTCAATTGCTAGGTAGCCTGATAAACCTTTACTGTATAAACAACACCCTGAATGTAGGCCATGGAGTCGCAACCGGAACTCACACAATATCAACCCACCAAACACAATGATCAGAATCAGGCAAACATTACTGCCAAATTTCTCAGCTCTGAGGCAACGTATAGACACCCATATACACATCCCCAGGCAAACCGTGCCACACAATTCTCTGAACTCTGAATACTCATCCAAATCCACACTCTCTGGCAATTCGCGCGTCGATTGATCCTCAACAGGATCCACAACCGAAACGACACAGAAAGCACGTCAGGAGGCATCCTAATGAATACAATATCATTCACAACAAGTGGAACGTAATCATGGAACTTCAAATATTTGAAAGCATACAACACCCGGAATTTGATAATTATCCGCCGGCCGGTCGGGTCACCATTCCAGACATGCTGTACATTCTCAAATATCCTTAGTAAACACGACTACAGAAGTCTACAGAACCTATAACCTAATGCTCTGATACCAAGCTGAAAGGACCCAACCCCGATTTAGCTTCCTAAATCGGAATCAAAACTCTTCGAAAACACGAACCAACAAAAAAAATTTCAAAATTTGGGCAGAGTTTCGCTACTAACGTAGAATTACCATTACCTGTACGCGGAAAATACACTTCATCCTATGCCACAAAAAGCAAACCGTGGGCACCAATCCCATCCGGATTTCTCAATATATCAACAGTAAAGTAAATCAATAAATATATCTATACTTTACTGAAATCCGGTGTAAAATCATATAGCATATACAATAGGACGCTCAGAGCGACTTCTAATACATAATCATATACGCATACCACAGTAGGTAGAACAATAAACCTACTAGAAGAAATAAGGTAGCTCGAGCACTATGCCTCCGACCACGACGTGCGACACCAGAGCCTGAACTGCAAACTGGGCACGGAAACCGAAAAACCCAGGGGAAAGACAATAAACACGTTAGAGTGAGTGGACGAAAATAAATGTCTTTCACCAGTTCATATATATGTTATAAAAACATATGCGAGTCCAGGTAAATAAAAACAACATAGTACACGAGGTAAAACTCATACTCCTCCAGTGTACTGAGCATGCAAGTAAAATCCCACGGGGTCACTCATGGACTCCTCCGTGCTAGTACAGTCTGAACCACGGAGTCCTTGACTACCACGTGATTCTAAGCCAGAAATGGCCTCGGTTCCGGGGAATACGCCCCTCACCGGTCTGGTTGGGGAAACGCCCCTCCAGCCGGCCCTCCGTCGGGGATCAGCCGACGAGGCAAGGTGTATCGATACAACAACATAACTGAGACTGTACTCTGTGAAAACCAAATCATAAATAGTTCGATGCAAATGCATGAAATAACATATAAATGGATGTATATTCGTATACGTATATCCGTATAAGTATAATCGTATAATCGTAAAACACATGCTCATAATAAACATAATCTCGTATGAAATCTCATGCTAGTAAAACCATAATCATGCTGCATGCTCAAGTTCGTAAAACGTATATAAAAGACTCGCAGTCAATCCGTGAAAATAAAATGTCCACTCACAGACTGGCGTAACGCGTATCGCGTTAACCCGTGATCCGGCGGAAAGTCCCTCGCCAAACAAACGATCACGAACCCCTGAATATTCACAAAGTCCAATTCTCACAAACATAATTCGACAATACAAATCAAACCACGAGAAACCACCGCTCTCGGAAATACACAATTCAAATACGACGAATCGTCGAAAATTCATATATACCACCTCAATACCTCGTTTTACGTTCGGAAAACGAACCTCCCCACTACGATCGGGGCGCGATTTCGAGTCAAATGACATGCGACTTGTCGAAAATCCAAAAAGTCAAACATGTTGACCGTTGACCGCCGCGTTGACCACCGCCCACGGCGGCGCCACCTCTGACCGGAAAATTTCACGGCGGAGCTGCACCAATTCCACTCCAAATCGTCCACTGAGCAACTTCCATAACTGCATCGAAAGCCAATTCAATCTCTAACTAGCTCAATTTCATGAAAACCCGAATTGGTACCAAATCTTCAAATCCAAAATTCTCCATGTATACATCGAATTGAAACACGAAACTTACAGGGAAGCATCAAGGGAATGAGAGCTTCAAAGCCCACCCAAAATTGCAGCTCAAATCGGTGTAAATTATGGAACCCGAAATCACCAAAAATTCATCAATTTTAGCCGGAAATAGCTCCTCCTCCGGCGAGCCTTGCCGTGAAAGGAGGCCGGGAAGGTGAAGAGGAGGTCGAGGCGTTCCATACGGACCCATCGCCGAGGCGTGGGGTGGCCGGACGGTGAGCCACCGTGAAGCTCACCGTCGCCGTCGTGATTAGCTCCTCCATGCGAGGTTGACCGAGTCAATGCAACCAATTAATACTTTGACTTTCCTGATTTAGTAAGTTACTATTTATATACATGCCAAACATGGAAACTTTCTCAATAAGGAAACCAACAAACACGCTTTTCGGCAAACTTCAATTATTCGTAACTTTCTCGTCGTAATTCTGATTCCGATAATTCTCGCGGCCACAAACTCATCTTGACTTACTCTTCAATAATCACCCAAAGTCAAACATATCGGCCAAACGGATAAAAAGTCAACCCTTCGAAGCAACACACATTAAATTGACTAAATAATCAATAAACGGAAATATTCGTAACTAATTCTTCGTAACTCAAAACAATGCTCCGGAAGTTCCTACGAACTCGAAATTAAATTCTGAACAACTTCCATGAAGAAACCGAAACCAAATTCTCGACCGGAAATTAAGTCGTTAAGAAGACCACAATTATAAACCGAACTTCAAATATTCATAATTAATTCCTCGCTCATCCAAATAACGATCCGGAACCGCCCACGAACTCATAATCACACGTACAACGACTCTCGAGAAGAGACCCAGCTCCAATTCTCGGCCAATAATTTAGTCGTTAAGAAGTTTCGGCGATTCCAATAATTGTCGAACAGCTGCGACTACGTGCAAGCTCGTCAATCGAGCTAATTCCACTACTAATTCTGGTCCGGGTCGTCACATGCGCAGAATAGTGACTCAAGTTTGACTTAATTGTATGGTCCTCAATTTCGCAAGTTCAAGTTTGCAGTGGGAAGCCGACGGTGATAGTGGCATCCAGATCCAGTCAATTGTCTTGCTGGTCATTTATTAATCCCCCCAAATTATTACTCTCCTCTCAATTTCGATCTTTAAAATGTGCATTCTTATTAGTTGGTTGCCTGATATATGAGACTAAGTACAAATGTAGTAGTTACTTGATTGTTAATGTAAATTGTGGAAACTTCATATGCTATCTCATCATTGTCCATCTTCATTTTTGGGTTATAATGCACTGACTCTTTCAATTAGTTTCATGAGTCTATAAGGTTTAAGTTATCAACAAGCCATTTGCTTTTGGGGATTCTAATTTGCAAATAATGTATATGAATTTTACACGTGTATTGGACTTAATTCTTCCCTACATGATAGTCTTCTTGTTTGCTGTTTTTTTAGTTCCTTGTGTTTGCAGTACTTAAGAAGGTGCTTAATCTGATTAGCAGTACAATGCAAGTTCAAGTCGCAATGATAGCAGCGTAGGAGGAGAGACATACTGAAAGGACCCAATCCCGATTCAATTACCTAAACCAGAATCAAACCCTTTCGAAAATACGAACCAACAAAAAATTTTCGAAATTTGGGCAGAGTTTCGTTACTAGCGTTGAATTACCATAACCTGCACCCAGAAATTAACACTTCGTCCTATGCCACAAAAAGCAAACCGTGGGTACCAATCCCATCCAGATTTCTCAACATCAATATAATCAACAACAGTAAATAAACTGTACTATGTATATATGTATATCCGTGAAAATCCGCACAACATGTATCAGAATGTATCAGAGCGACCTCTAGAGTAAAACATATACAATATTTACATCAGTAGGTGAAACAAGAACCTACTGGAAAACACAGGTGACTCTGATCACTAGCCTCCAAACCGCGACGTGAAACACCAAACCTGAACTGCAAACTGGGCACGGAAACCGAAAAGCCCAGGGGAAAGACAATAAACACGTTAGAGTGAGTGGACGAAAATAAATGTCTTTCACCAGTTATATATATGTTATAAAAACATATGCGAGTCCAGATAAACATAAACAACATAGTACACGAGGTAAAACTCACACTCCTCCAGTGTACAGAGCATGCAAGTAAAAATACCACGGGGTCACTCATGGACACACGCCGTGCTAGTACAGTCAGAACCACGGGGTCCCTGACCCACACGTGATTCTAGCCGGAAATGGCTTCAGGTCAAAGGTCTGCCTCCCCCCCCGGTAAAGACCTCGGGTCAGGAGTCACAGCCTCCCCTGATATATGCCTACCATCGGGGATCAGCCGAGAGGCGAGTGTATCGATACAACCACGTAACCACGACTGTACTCTGTGTAAACCAAATCATAAACATTTCGATGCAAATGCATGAAACAGCGTATAAGTATATGTATACTCGTATACGTATATTCGTATAAGTATAATCGTATAATCGTAATTCACATGCTCATGCAAATCCGAAATCTCATACGCATGCTCAAGTTCATAAATCATATAAAAGACTCGCAATATTTTTCGTGAAAAGAAATTTCCACTCACAGACTCTCGAAACGCGCACACGCGCTACACTCGTGGTCCGGCGGAAGATCCCTCGCCTGAAGCACGATCACGATCCAGATCTCGATCTTGATCTCCTGAACATATTCACAAAACATAACTGATCAAAATCATAGTCCACAACACTGTACTGATGCACGGAAACCAACCGTTCCCGGAAATACGAAATGCAGTACAAAATGTATAACGGTAATCCCGAAATCCCCACTCGAAATCTCGACTGAAAATCGGCTAACCAAATCAACCCGAAAACCTCCGTACGATAACTAGGGCGTGATTACGAGAAAAATGACACTAATTACATCGAAATCTGAAAAGTTGACTTTTCCTCGCCGGAGCGCCGCCGTTGACCGCCGCCGCCGCCGGCGGCGCGCCGTCGACGGTGGAATCACACGGCGAGAAGCTCCAGATTTCAAGATCAAGCCAAGGCGAACCGTTTTCCCTTCTACCACAATGACCAAATCAAACCGCAACCCGTCCAAAAACAGCTCAAAACCCGATCGGAAAAATCCTCCGGTGACCCAAACGGTAGCCCTCAAAACCTCAACCAATCCTCAATTTAATCACATGGGAAGACTCAAGAGGTCAAGGGGAGGTAAACCCCTAACCTCTCCACCACCGTGGCTCACCGGAACCACCCCAACCGACACCGGCGAATCAACCAAACTCGGCCCTAATCGGAACCCCTCAAACCTTAAACAATTCTTCTCAAACCACACCCAAACCTACTCGAAATCAAGAGGGGAAGAAAACCTTACCCTTGCCGGAAGCAGAGGTGGTCGGAAAATAGGTCACCGGACAGTGGTTCCCGTTTGGGAAACTTTCCCTTTCGGGCAGCAGGTCCACTTTCCAATTTTAGAAAGTCAATGACTGGTCAATGCAATTCCGTGTTTTTGCGACTATTTCTCGACTTTTCGATATTTATACTCGTCCCTCGGGTCGATCAACGGTCTGGAATGAATATACGATGTGATTCGGATAAGCTCGAAACAATCGGATAAACTCGTCGGAACTTGAAACTTCAAATAATCATAAAATATTCCTCGGTTATCGGAAAAATCTTCCGAAACCGTCCTCGAGCTCGAAATCACGTACTCTACAACTTCCGTGAAGACACTCAACTCAAATTCTTGACTGAAAACATAGTCGCGAATCGAATCGGCAAACTACACAATATCGTAAAACTGCGACTATAACCAAATCTCGAGAATCGTGCCAAACACACAACTGATTCTGGTTCGGGTCGTCACACATACAACACTAGAAACCAGTTGCAAGATTCCTTTTCACATCTCCTTATGGTTAACTCTCTTTTAATTTTATAGACTTGTGTCTTGTCTTATTCTTTTATCAGTTTCAGACATGGTTGTTTATGATGGTAAATTCAGACATGGTTCTTTGTAGTTGGATAACAAGAAGCTTGGAGTTTTGTCGAAGACCTAGGATCAGAGTCCGGTAGTGCAGGTTAGTATCGTCATTCTTATATAGAACACTTGATAATTTGATATTATTGAATTGCGACATATGTAAGGATTTGACGGAGAAGCTGCATATGCCTAGCTAGCATTCTTGCAGATATTGGCTAAGAACTTGATTTAGTTACATATATGCTAATGATGCTTTTCTATGGTTTGGATGCTCAAGTTTTAATACTTTTTTTTATGTGATATGTTGGTGACAGTTCAAATGGTATTGGTTAGCCAGGGTGCGTCTGCACTTGATCAGGTTTGTCTAGGTCAACCAAATTTTTAAATTTAGTCAGCTTAATTTCTAGTTCATATGTGCTCTTATCTTTATTAATTGGAGTGTTGCTCTCATCTTTATTAATTGGAGTGTTGATTTTCATTTATGTTGCTATCTTTTTTATATATGCTTCACTTGCCTTGTACTATTTTAGGGATTCATCGTTCTAATCAGATCAGTTTGTATTTGACAGTAAAATATGCAGCTCAAACTTGTCATGCCATTTTATTTCTTCATTTTCCTTTATCTATGGCCGACCTTGTACTTTAGTGAGTAGCTCCATCTTAACAAATACTTGTCTTTTTTATTCATCAAAGTACAAGATAACATCCTAGAATTCATATCTATTTGATTTTCGGTATATATATAGAGCAACATAAGATAATGGTTATGCGGATGGACTTTGTGAGGCTTCTAACACTACTATTTTAGCCAGATTCTAAAATTTTAGCAACAGGTTAAGGTTTTTATTAAACATTTTGATTTTGATTTCATGTGAAAAAGGATCGAGTACCTATCTCAGGCTGTATGCAATCATATCCAAAATGTATGATTTCAACTATATGGTTGTCTCTTACAAGGCTATTGTGTTTATTTATTT
Organism: Geum urbanum; assembly: GCA_946800695.1. NCBI lineage: Eukaryota > Viridiplantae > Streptophyta > Magnoliopsida > Rosales > Rosaceae > Geum > Geum urbanum. The sequence continues at coordinate 21,948,751 of OX327002.1, forward strand.
AAATATATCTCATGAACTACTCACATGATAGATCATCTCTATTTTAACCATTTCAAACTGAAGCAATAAAGCATTTGATACAGTTTTGAGACAGATTGAAGAGATTTATATAGTAATAACTATAAAGAGTTTTGGTATTATCGATTAAATGTGTGTTGATCAGAACCTAATTCTTGTAGTTTCTTCTTTCTTTTCAAATGAGTATTCAAGGTACGTAATATGTCAACATTGGGTGCTGACATTTACTGATATTTGGATATTCTTAGTAACAGTAAAAGTAGATAAGAAATATAGTATTTGATATCACTGTCAATCGTAGTATATCTGTGTATATATATGCGGACTAAAATTACAAGAAGAAATACTCGATTACAACTATGAGTACCAATTCACAAGTGATATATGTCATGTGTGAACACATGCTTTCCATGTATATATAGGTTTCTTCCATCAAATTATACAAGAGCTTTGCAAATACATTAGCGGCAACCATTTTCTTGACCAGATTTTAAATGTCGCTTGAACATTGATAATGGTCACTATGTCATCAGAAGTCTGAATACATGCATCTTTTAATTTATTTTGTAGCATTTTAAAGTTGTGTTGATTCAGAAATTGAGAGTGAAGTGTCTGAAGTTTTGTTGTGGTTTTGAATGTACAAGAGGAATATGAGATGCATGATCTAAAAGGTCATTGTGCTATAGTGCTTCCATTTCCGAAGAGGTCAAAAATTATTGAAATTGTAGCAGCGCGTGACATTGTGTTTGCTCTCGCGCAATCTGGTATTTCTGCAGCATTTAGTCAAGGTACTAAGACTATTAATTGCTATGTTTTGCTGGAAGGTTTTCCCTTGTTCAGCACCTACGAATGCTCTAGTTGCAAATAAAGTGGCTTATAGCCATTTTGTGTTGTAATTTGTCTTCAAGGACTTGAAGGTATATCACATAGTTTCAATTTTTCATTATAGTAACATGATCTTGAATCTTGTATGAAGTTTCAGTCTTATTGCTTGTCCTTAAATATTCTCGTATTTGGTTTATAGTCTATGATGGATATGGTGACTAGTGGGAATGAAGTTATGCCACATAGAATGGACACAAAAAGAACTCGTCTCTCCGAGGAACTAGCAATAACTATCCATTGCACACAAAAACTTGTGAGCTTACTAGAGCTCATGGCTTGGTAGTAACTGAAAAGTCTACTTCACATGAAAAACAAACTGTTTTTTTGTAAAGTTTCAGCTAAGGGTCATATGAAATAGGTTTTAGATACTTTTGTATGGATGTATATTGTTGGATATATATTTGTAGATTGATTCGAAAATGGATATAAAAAACTTTTACGTACATTTCAAACAATAGAAAAGACTATACATAGTGTCGTGTTATGGAATATATGCAATGATAAAACATCAAATAACTGTAGAAGTAATCACATTCAAACAACACAATGGGGCTCAGAAATCTATTGTATGACGTTATGTCATACAATTGTTTTTGATTGGTGTCTGACATGACTCATTATCTCAGCTCAATAGACAACACCCGACTTATAATAAATAATACTCCAAAACCATTGTCTGAAGCAATTCAAATGATACATTTACAATAACAAAATATTGTCTAATTGAATTCAGACAATGGTTTTTGCCCATTGTCTAATATGTCCCCTCTCCTCAGCTCAATAGACAACACCCCAGACCTATATCAGACAATGGGCAAGGTACATTGTCTGAAGCAGTTTTTGGTGTAGTGCATCGTTGCCAATAACCTGCTAACTAAAACAACAAATTTTATTTGCATATTATTTGCATATATCATTAGCCAGAACATATTCAATAACATATTAACTAATCAGTCACAAACCCTCAATTTCACACTTTAAACGTAACAAGTGTTTAAACACAGTACATAAACTTAAGTCACATCAGTACTTGGAAGACTTTTCAAGTATTCAAATACCATAAACAGAATTGCATGAATCCAAAACATCATCGATACTTGGCTTTCTGGTTCCTAAGTTCTTCAATTCCTTCTACAAAATAAAAAAAACAATAACAATGAGTATTTCAATGAGTATGAATAGAATCAGTTTAGTGTTTCATGCTTATATTATTGGAGTGTTATAAAAGTGGAAGCTTTAATCTTATGTTGATAGCATTGTTTTCTTCATAAAATGGGATTGGTTCCTTTCCTATGAACTCCCTCTCAAGATTATGGACACTACTGACCTCTGGAATACTCTGGATATACATATAGACACATATTTTAAGCACTTGAACTTTATTCGTAAAACAACACAAAATTTCACATAATGGTACAAACCTGTCCACATGCATCACTTTCCCTCCCGTTCCTGTTCTCCATTGAATAAATTCGAGCATGCAGATATATCACCTCTCTCCTAACAACCTCTTTGAAGCACTCTATAAGTTTCTCAATGAAGCTACTAGAGCTTGAAGAGAAAAATGGATCACCAGGATAAACAATGGAAGGAGGAACATCATTTCCAAAAGTGTGACAGTACCCATGACCATCTTCACCCATGATCTCATGAAATACTCGATCTGTATAAGAATCCTACATGAATATATATTCCACCAAAAGTAAATAGATATCCAGCAGCCTCAACAATGAAAGAATCAATTTTTGGGATTCATACAATGGCCATGATAACATTTAGGTCTTCTCTTTTGCACGTGAAAGTTGCGGGTATTTAAAGTACGTCGAAAAGGATAATTACGAAGTTTCCATTTTGGGAAAAGCTATAAATAGTGAACTTGCTATTTTAGGAAGTCAACGATGGGACATTTAAGGTGTTGACCGAGTCAACTCGGTGGAGAGAGGATGAAACGCGACGTTGACCGGCGGCCACGGCGGTGGCTCGCCGTCCGGCCACCCCACGGCTCGGGAATGGTTCCTTTCGTTTCGTCTCGGCCCTCTGGTGGTGTCCCCGGCCTCCTTTCACGGCGAGGCTCGCCGGAGGAGGAGATATTTCCGGCCAAAATTCAAGAAAAATTGAGGTATTCGGGTTTGTATTTTCCGGCCAAATTGAGCTGAAATTTGCAGTGGGCTTTGAAGCTCTCATCACCTTGAAACTACTATGTAAGTATGGAGTTCTAATTCTAATTGTGGATGGAGAATTTTGGATTTGAAATTTGTGTTTCAATTCGGGTTTTCATGAAATTGAGCTAGTTAGAGTTTGAATTGGCCTTCGATGCAGTTGACAAAGTTGCTCAGTGGATGATTTTGAGTGGAATAGGGGTTGCTCCGCCGTGGAATTTTCCGTTCGGGTGGCGGCGCTGCCGTCAACGGCGGTCAAAGTTTCACTTTTTGGGATTTTCGACAAGTTGCATGTCATTTCACTCGAAATCGCGCCCCGATCGCAGTGGAGAGGTTCGTTTTTCGAGTTGAGCGTCCGAACTTACAGTGAGGTATTGAGGTGTGATTTTCGAATTTTCGACAGTTTGTCGTAATCGGATTTCGTGTTTCCGAGAATGGTGGTTTCTCGTGATTTGTCTTGAATTGTCGAATTATGATTTAGAGAAATGGTTATTGTGATTATTCAGGGGTTCGTGATCGTTCGTTTGGCGAGGGACTTTTCGCCGGATCACGGGTTAACGCGAACTGCGTTACGCTAGTCTGTGAGTGGACATTTCTTTTCACGGATTGTTTGCGAGTCTTTATACACGTTTTATGAATTTGAGCATGCGTATGAGATTTCGGACTACGTGAGCATGTGTTTTACGATTATACATATATGGATATACGTATACGAATATACATACACTTATATGTTGTTTCGTGCATTTGCATCGAACTATTTATGATTTGATTTTCACATAGTACAGTCTCAGTTACGTTGTTGTATCGATACACTTGCCTCTCGGCTGATCCCCGATGGTAGACCGCCAGGAGGGGCGTCGTTACCCCGACCTGACCGGTGAGGGGCGTTTCCCCGGAACCGAGGCCTTTCTGGCTTAGAATCACGTGGACCAAGGACCCCGTGATTCAGACTGTACTAGCACGGATGTGTCTATGAGTGACCCCGTGGGATTTATACTTGCATGCTCAGTACGCTGGAGGATTATGATTTTACCTCGTGTACTTGTTATTTCTATTTACCTGGACTCGCATATGTTATTTTAAACATATATATCAACTGGTGAAAGACATTTATTTTTGTCCACTCACTCTAACGGTTTTCATGTATTTCCCCTGGACTTTTCGGTTTTCGTGCCCAGTTTGCAGTTCGGACTCTGGTGTCGCACGTCGTGGTCGAAGGCATAGTGCTCGAGCTACCTTGTTTTTTCCAGTAGGTTTATTGTTCTACCTACTGTGGTATACGTATATGATTATACATTAGAGGTCGCTCTGAGTATTCTGTTGTATATATTATATGATTCTACACCGGATTTCAGTAAAGTATAGATATATTTATTGTTTTACTTTACTGTTGATATATTGAGAAATCCGGATGGGATTGGTGCCCACGGTTTGATTTTTGTGGCATAGGATGAAGTGTATTTTCCGCGTGCAGGTAATGGTAATTCCACGTTAGTAGCGAAACTCTGCCGAAATTTTGTTGGTTTTTGTTGATTCGTGTTTTCGAAAGGGTTTGATTCCGGTTTAGGGAGCTAAATCGGGGTTGGGTCCTTTCAGCTTGGTATCAGAGCATTAGGTTATAGGTTCTGTAGACTTCTGTAGTCGTGTTTACTAAGGATATTTGAGAATGTACAGCATGTCTGGAATGGTAACCCGACCGGCCGGCGGATACTCATCAATATTCCGGGTGATGTATACTTTCAAATATTTGAAGTTCCATGATTACGTTCCACTTGTTGTGAACGATGTTTTATTCATTAGGATGCCTCCTTAACGTGCTTTCCGTATCGGTACGGTTGTGGATCCTATTGAGGATCAATCGACGCGCAATTTGCCAGTGAACTGTGGGGTTGGATGAGCATTCTGAGTTCAGAGATTATTGTGGCACGGTTTGCCTGGTTGTGTGTGTATGAGCGTCTACATGTTACCTCAGAGCTGAGAATTTTGGCAGTTGATGTTTGCCTGAGTCAGATTATTGTATTTGGTGGGCTGGTATTGTGTGAGTTCCTGTTGCGACTCCATGGCCTACATTCAGAGTGTTGTTTATACGGTAATGGTTTTATCAGGCTACCCAGCATTCGAATGTAGAGTGTTTACCCACCTGAGGCATAGATGCATTGTCCACATGTTTGTCCCTATTTGCACGAGTTGTGTGGCTTCAGAGGAAGCAGTGCACGAGGTTCAAGATGAGTTTGAGCCTGAGCATCAGAGGGACTTTGACTGTTGTGCCTCGAGATAACCGTGAAGAGCTTAGTGTGCTGCGCTCAGTGGCGAGGCTATTGAGAAGGGAAGGTGTACGCGGTTTCCGATGTAATGGTTTGAGGAAAGTGGACTTAGTCGAAATAATTGATGAGGTTGAGATCAGGTACTTCGGGATCAGTGACTTCATCAGGCTGTGATCTTTTCGATTGTGTTGAGGGTCATCAGATCAGGCAGAGGATCCGTTTAGTGATGGCGGAGGTCACAGAGTAGCGGACTTGTTCCTATGGCATGAGTTTTGGGTGATCGTTGGTGATCCTTTCATGCAGCAGGTGTTGCGGTGACTTGTGTTCGTGGAGCACTTTCAGTTGCCATTGTGGTGGCCAGGAGGGTCACGTTGCGAGGGAGCGCCCTCAGTCAGCTGTTTTAGCAGTTCGACAGCTCAGAGTTCAGGAGGAGTTCATGATGATGTTTCTGGAGTGACCAACGCAGCCTTCTGGGCGAGTTAGTCAGCAAGTCGCAATTGACGTGGGCGGCTAATTGGGCATGTTGGAGTTCGTGCCATGACCTTGTTTGAGGACAGACTTTTCTCCGAGGTTACTGTTGTTTAATATCCATGGCTATTGTACCTACATTTCCACTTCCGAGGTTTTGGAGAGTGTTGCATCCATCCGGAGGTCGCGAAATCCTTGTTGGAGGTTATGTGTTAGCCGCGGATTTGTTATAGCTGGACATTGTGGTTTTGGTGTGACTATGAGTATGGACTTACTGACGATGCATTTAGCTGTGTTCGAGTGCCTCGAGAAGGAGGTTATGTTTCGACGACCAGATTTTTCCGAGATACTGTTTCGCGGTGATGGTCGAGCGGATGATGGAGACGGATTGTGTTACTTGCATAGCTCATGTTGTGGATACGTACTATGGTTGCTGTGCCCGATATTGGCGACATTGAGGTGGTTCCCGAGTTTCCAGGTGTGTTCCAGAGGAGTTACCAGGTGTTCCTCCAGTTCGGGAGACTGACTACACCATCGAGTTTGTACCGAGCGCTGGACTCATTTTACCGACATTTTGTCGTTCGCCTGCGGAGCTGATGAAGCTATAGGTTCGACTCCAGGAGTTGCTGGAGGAGGTTTCAGGAGATTTCATGCGACCCCGCGTATTTGCGTGGTGTGCTCTTGCATTGTTTGTACAGATGTTGGATGATTCGATGAGGTGGTGCATTGACTATCGGAAGCCTGATTCGCTTCAGAGGAGAGTGAGTATCCTCTGCTTCAAATTGACGGTTGGTTTGATCAGCTCGCGAGAGCTTCAGTCTTTTCGAAGATTGATTTCGAGTCCGGATACCATCAGTTGAGGATCGATGAATCAAATGTGGTTTGGACAGCTTTCGGATCACGGTGCGGACATCAGGAGTTTTTGGTCACGCTGTTTGGTTGACCAATGCCCTCGTAGATCGTGTGGACTTGACGGACTAGGTGTTCAGATGGTTTATGGACGAGTTGCGGTCATGTTCGTTGGCAACATCCTGATGTACTCCAGGAGGGTGGACCAGCACCTGAAGCAATTGTGAGCGGTTTTGCGGACTTCGCGAGATGATTTGCTATTTGCGAAATGGTTGATTAGCGTAAAGATTTTGAGCTGTGTAATGCTATCCGAGTGAGTTGGCGTGGATCCTGACCAGTTTGAAGCCGTGTTGATTTGGGGTTGATTTACCATTGTACCAGAGATCGGGAGTCTTTTTGGGTTCGGCAGGCTATTACCGACCGCCTGTACAGGATTTTCCTGGAATGCCACTCCACTTTCCGGATTGTCGAGGAAGGCATCAAGTTCGAGTAGTTCGATGCACGCGAGGAGAGTTACTTACTCCTGCAGGATGGTTAACCGTTGCTTCGGTTTTGACCTTACCTGACGATCGTGGTGAGTTCGTGGTCGTGGGTTATGGCGATGCATCGAGGTTTGGATTTGGTTGTGTCTTGATGCTGTGTATCAGAGCGGTGGCTCGTGGTTTCAGGCAGTGGAAACTTTATGGGGCTATGTGTCCTGTGTATGATTCGGGTGTAGCTATCATTGTGTTAGCATCAGAGAGTCTGAGACACTACTACTACGGCGTGCAGCGCAGTGTAGGATATACACTGATCACTTGAGTTTCATCCACTTGCATTTTCGGCCAGATTTGGGCTTGAGGCAGTGTTGATGGATGGGGTCGACTAACGACTATGGCTGCACCTTTGAGCTTGTTCGGGAAAGACTAGAGATTGTACTTTGACTATCCGTCTAGGATGTTGTTGCTGATGCATTCAGTCGAAAGTTGGGAGCTTTAGTGTTTCATGTGTATGTGGCTCGAGTTTTCATGTTAGTCGAGTTGCGAGCTATGGGAGCTGAGTTCGAGTGTGATGGTGTTGAAGCTTATTGTTTTGCATGCATTGGCACTAGTGATGCGAAGATGTATCTGATACCTCGAGTTTACTACTCGTGACGCAACATGAAGAGCAATGTAGCAGCTGGTGTGTGCAGATGCCACACTTGTCGACTGGCGAGGGCTAGGAGGCAGAGACTTGCCGAGAAGTGTCAGCCATTTGAGATTTCTGGTTAGACGTGGCGTTTGTCGCTGTGATCATGTGTGTGTTTGTACGCATTTTGGTTTGTGGTACCAGTTGTCAGGTCATTGTGGACCATTTGATGAACTCAGTACATTTCCTTGTACTTTCGAGAAAGGATTTCAGTGGCAGGCTGGCATAGTTGTGTTTGATGGAGATTGTCCATCTAAGTGGTGTACCTGTGTCCCAGTTTGCTGACTGAGATAATCAGCTACAACTGAGTGTTGGCGAGCTTTGCAGCGAGCATTGGGGACCAGATTATAGTTTAGTACCGGTTCTTATCCTCAGATTGGTGAGCGATCTTTGAGGACTATTCAGACCTTGGAGGGCATATTGTGGACCTCAGTATTGCAGTTCCGGAGGATTTGGGACCAGCAGTTTCACTTGTTTGAGGTTGCATGCAGTACCTGTTTGTTGACCACTATGATTTTGATGTTGCATGATGTCGTTTTGAGGAATGATGTTGTACTCCATTGTGCTGGAGCGAGTTTGGTTTGAGTTTGAGTTGATGTTTGATTCGGATTTTGTGGAATGTGCTACCACAGACTTTCGGATTAGCGGAAACAGGTTAATAATTGTCCGAGTTCGATGTTTGAGTTATGTTGATGTATATAGGCTGAGTTATGAATTTGCCATGTTGTTTTGATCCGTATGTGGTCATAGGCGAGTTTTATTGTGTCGTATAGTTCGGCGTCGCCTATATTGTTGTCTTTTGTGTGAGTTGTGTTGTGTTCCGTGTGGTGGAACTACATTTCAGGTTTGTTACGTGTTGTGTACCCTACTTGTTCCTTATGCAGGAACACTTGGCGATTATGTGGAGCCAGTTTAGATTTGAGATTGTGGGTACAGGGATTTCAGCACGGAGTTATCTCCTATTGTGGAGTTTGTTATCAGAGTTGTTCAGTTGACATTGTTGCTGGAGAGTTGAGCAGTATGCAGAGGTAGTGCTCCTACTTTTAGTCGGCAGATTTGAAATTTCGAGGTCGAAATTTTTTTAAGGGGGGTGGATTTGTGACGACCCAGAACAGAATCAGCAGTGGAATCAGCTTAACCTACGAGCTTGCGCGTAGTCGCAGATTGCCGACATTTATTTGAATTGCCAGATTTGTTAACGACTAAATTATTGGCCGAGAATTGGAGCTGGGTCTCTTCTCGAGAGTCATTGTACGTGTGATTTCGAGTTCGTCGGTAGTTCCAGATCGTTATTTGGACGACCGAGGAATAAGTTATGAATATTTGAAGTTTTGACGTAATCGGATTTAAATGGTGATGCTCTTAACGACTAAATTACCGCACAAGAATTTGGTTTCGGCTTCTTCACGAAAGTTGTTGAGAATTTAATTTCAAGCTCTTGGGAACTTCCGGAGCATTATTCCGAGTAACGAAGATTTAGTTGTGAATATTTCCGATTGTTGATTATTTAGTCGGTTTAACTATGTGTTGGGTTGAACAGTTGACTTTTTATCCGAATGGTCGATGTGTTTGACTTTGGGTGATAATTGAAGAATATGTCGAGTCGAGTTTGTTGCCGCGAGAATTATCGGAATCGGATTTACGACGTGAAAGTTGCGGGTATTTAAAGTTCGTCGAAAAGGATAATTACGAAGTTTCCATTTTGGGAAAAGCTATAAATAGTGAACTTGCTATTTTGGGAAGTCAAAGATGGGACATTTAAGGTGTTGACCGAGTCAACTCGGTGGAGAGAGGATGAAACGCGACGGTGACTGGCGGCCACGGCGGTGGCTCGCTGTCAGGCCACCCCACGGCTCGGGAATGGTTCCTTTCGTTTCGTCTCGGGCCTCTGGTGGTGTCCCCGGCCTCCTTTCACGGCGAGGCTCGCCGGAGGAGGAGATGTTTCCGGCCAAAATTCAAGAAAAATTGAGGTATTCGGATTTGTATTTTCCGGCCAAATTGAGCTGAAATTTGGAGTGGGCTTTGAAGCTCTCATCACCTTGAAGCTACTATGTAAGTATGGAGTTCTAATTCGATTTGTGGATGGAGAATTTTGGATTTGAAATTTGTGTTTCAATTCGGGTTTTCATGAAATTGAGCTAGTTAGAGTTTTAATTGGCCTTCGATGCAGTTGACAAAGTTGCTCAGTGGATGATTTTGAGTGGAATAGGGGTTGCTCCGCCGTGGAATTTTCCGTTCGGGTGGCGGCTCCGCCGTTGGCGGTGGTCAATGGCGGTGAACGGCGGTCAAAGTTTGACTTTTTGGGATTTTCGACAAGTTGCATGTCATTTCACTCGAAATCGCGCCCCGATCGCAGTGGGGAGGTTCGTTTTTCGAGTTGAGCGTCCGAACTTACAGTGAGGTATTGAGGTGTGATTTTCGGATTTTCGACAGTTTGTCGTAATAGAATTTCGTGCTTCCGAGAACGGTGGTTTCTCGTGATTTATCTTGAATTGTCGAATTATGATTTAGAGAAATGGTTATTGTGATTATTCAGGGGTTCATGATCGTTCGTTTGGCGAGGGACTTTCCGCCGGATCACGGGTTAACGCGAACTGCGTTACGCTAGTCTATGAGTGGACATTTCTTTTCACGGATTGTTTGCGAGTCTTTATACACGTTTTATGAACTTGAGCATGCGTATGAGATTTCGGACTACGTGAGCATGTATACATACACTTATATGTTGTTTCATGCATTTGCATCGAATTGTTTATGATTTGATTTTCACAGAGTACAGTCTCAGTTACGTTGTTGTATCGATACACTTGCCTCTCGGCTGATCCCCGATGGTAGGCCGCCAAGAGGGGCGTCGTTACCCCGACCTGATCGGTGAGGGGCGTTTCCCCGGAACCGAGGCCTTTCTGGCTTAGAATCACGTGGACCAAGGACCCCGTGATTCAGACTGTACTAGCACGGATGTGTCCATGAGTGACCCCGTGGGATTTATACTTGCATGCTCAGTACGCTGGAGGATTATGATTTTACCTCGTGTACTTGTTATTTCTATTTACCTGGACTCGCATTTGTTATTTTAAACATATATATCAACTGGTGAAAGACATTTATTTTCGTCCACTCACTCTAACGGTTTTCATGTCTTTCCCCTGGACTTTTCGGTTTTCGTGCCCAGTTTAAAGTTCATACTCTGGTGTCACACGTCGTGGTCGGAGGCATAGTGCTCGAGCTACCTTGTTTCTTCCAGTAGGTTTATTGTTCTACCTATTGTGGTATACGTATATGATTATACATTAGAGGTCGCTCTGAGTATTCTGTTGTATATACTATATGATTCTACACCGGATTTCAATAAAGTATAGATATATTTATTGTTTTACTTTACTGTTGATATATTGAGAAATCAGGATGGGATTGGTGCCCGCGGTTTGATTTTTGTGGCATAGGATGAAGTGTATTTTCCGCGTGCAGGTAATGGTAATTCCACGTTAGTAGCGAAACTCTGCCGAAATTTTGTTGGTTTTTGTTGATTCGTGTTTTCGAAAGGGTTTGATTCTAGTTTAGGGAGCTAAATCGGGGTTGGGTCCTTTCAGTAGTGGTGCGACGTGGTGGTGCGACGGTCCACGGCTCGCCGGCGACGAAGCCCGTCCGGCCACCTCCGGGCTCGGTCTTTGGCCCGTTTGACTCGCCATGACGCCCTTGACCTCGTGCCGGCCACCATCGACGGCGTGGTGATACTCACCATTACTAAGCACTAAATTAACATTTATTACTCACCAACAATGAGTCAATTAAAACCCTTTTTGGTAGATGTAACATTGGTAAATAGGGATCGTTCTTAACCGGGGATTGAGGGTGCATGCATAACTATGCTAGGTTTAAATGGGGGTGCGAGTTTTTTGGTTACTAAATTCCTACAAATTTTAAGGTAAAACATCCTAAACTAATATATTTACAAGGATCGACTCATCTTTCACCTAACTCTTTAGAACCTACCAAATTACATGCAACCTATTAGTTCTAAGTCTTTAGCTACTAATTTCATGCATATCTCTCGAAAGTAAAGTGTAGGGATTGCCCTAACATTTCCATCGATTTAAGGTGGGATTGCCCTGCAATAAATCAAAGCGTTAAGCATAAAATATCACATGAAAGCTAAAGATCAAAACGTGGGAGATCACATGAACTTGATAAAATTACAAACAAAAAATACTTCAACAAATTTGTCCATACAAACCAAGAAATAATACGAGAAGTGAAGAGTAGAAGTCATGGTTACACTTTTTGATGTCGGGATTACCCTAGTCTACTTGATGTAATCGTGCCTTCAAATGATGGAGAGAAGCACTAAGGATTGCCTTGAATACTTCGGTGGAGGAAGGTAGTTGATGAGCCTTGGAGTGGACGGCTTCTTGGTATTCCTTGGAGAGATTTTTGGACGTGAGGATGTTGTTTTGTGGATGGAGGGCGGCTTCTTGGATGATTTCGGCTTTGGGAGGAGAGGAAAAGTATTTAGGCAGAGTTTTGGCTTCTAAAATGAGTGATCCCCTGCTTTGAGGCTGAGCTCCCCTTTATATAGGAGAAGGAAAGCCTAGTTCGACTCCTTCTAGGACTCTAACTAGTCCACCCGGGTAACCTGACCCTTCTCCACGAAAACAGGAATATCTCTCGTTCTAGGAATCCAAATTGTGTAATTCCAGTTGCGTTGGAAACTAGACTTCTATATCTTTCCAACCATATGCTAATCACGTCTAGATTAATCCGTATCTGTTCACAGTTGCCTTTTGAAGTGGGCTGATGTACAAAGGCCGATTTCTGATAATTCATTTTAATCCATCTTCTTTCTTTGGGCTTCTTTGGACATGCTCTTGGTCTTTGATCCATCTTCATTAATCTTGATCCATTCTTGAGTAATTTGGGCTCCCATTTAGGAATAGGGTCGACATTTTTAATATATAAGCAAACCCGTGACAAATCCTTCTTCTAGGTGGACTAGGATTTCAATTATTCATTTTTCTGCGATTTTGCTCCATTTTGCATTCTTTATTGTTCCTCCTTTATTTTCAACCTAAAAACATAAAGTAAATTAGAAACATATTCACTAAGGTCAAAACAAAACTAAATATAAAGAGAAAGACGTTAAGAATCAAGCATAAAATGCGTAGATCAAATTCCCCCACACTTAGACTTTGCTAGTCCCTAGCAAAAACTAAATAAAAGAAAGACTAAAAATAAGACAACACACAAAAATCCAATGTTGGAGATAATCTCCTTATTGGGAAGATTCTAAGGATTTTTAAATAATACAAACACTACTAAGCCCTTAGTCAAATTTGTCTCAGAAAATTCTTCAAGTCTATGGCGATGGAATCGTAATGTTTTCACATAAATGTTCAATGAATTCAATAGATAATAGAGATATAATCATGTCATGAACAAGTAAGACGTGGAGAAAACAATGGTGATGTTAAAGCTGTGCATGTTTCGAATAAAGTTCAAATCAACTCACATGGTTGCACTCATCATATTTTCACTCATGAAAATGGTTCACTCAAAGTGTATATGAATTGAATCGAAAACCTCATGAATATAATGAATTACTTGCACAAATGAACCAAAACCATATGCTTACTCATGCAGCTTACTCCACAGATTGAAAGCTACTCATCTTAAGGATCAAAAAGGACTTTTAAGGGTTGTAATGGGACTTAGGCTAAGGCATTCAAAAATATGGATATGTGGTGGTTAAGGTCATTCAAAAGACTTAGTCAAAGCACCAAAGCATCATCAAATTCATTCGTCCTCCTCTCAAAACGTCACCATGTATAAAGTTTAAGTACACGGGCCAGATTTCATCTTGTTGGACCCTAACTTCATTCTAAACTTCCCTTGAGCTTTTGTAAACAGGACAAAGGCCACATTTCTTCACTTTTGGGCCTTCAATTCAATACAAACTCCAAATCCACAAGTATGGGGGACATTAATCCAAAATTTAACATCTAAATCACATTGCTGGAGAGCTTCTTTATTTCTTTTCTTTTCTTTTTTCTATATTCGGCAATTGCAAACTTTTTTCAAGGTATTTGGACAAGTCTATCCCCATACACACATCTCCTCATGATGTTCACACCATCTCCATGTTCACACCATCTAGCTTCAAAAATCCCCACCAAGTCTTTTGAACAAGGGTACGGATATTCTACACTAGGTTAAAGTGTTTAGATATGTATGGTAATGAAATAAAGGCATAATGTGGGCTCAAATGGGTTATATAGTGGTGTCGCAACTCGTGCGCACAAATGGGACACATGGCAATTTGGCAAAGTGGTGGATATCCTAAGTGCCTTTAATCACATCCAAAATCAGAGTATGTATCAACTATAAGCTTTGCAAATTGACATGAATAAGTTCTAGTATTCTCTAGTTCATTAAGATCTATGGCAAGTGAGTATATGCATGATTTTGAGACCTATATCTAATATGCACGAAATTTCACTCGAAAGAAGTGTTTAAGGCTCAAAATCTCACTTAAGGCTCATATGATTCAAAACTTATTCTCATATGCAATTTCTGTACCAAGTTTTATCAAACCATATCTACTACATGTCATAAAACTCAAAAGATATCTCAATTAGCACATGAATTCATCCTTAATGATATGCAACGCCATTTTTGTATTCTTTTCGGTCCAATTTCATCGTAGACTAACTTAGGGCATCCTAAAGACTCTTTAAAACACTAAGTTAAACAAAATGACTCACAACAATTTTTTTAGGGCATCATCCACTGGAAGGTTCCCTTGTCCGCCCGTTTTTACAATTTATTACTCAAATAAGTTGTAAACCCCTCCCCCACACTTAAACTCTACATTGTCCTCAATGTACTAATGTAAAGCATAGAATTCAAGCATAAGAGGAAGGACTCAAGAAAATCTATCTAAGAGATTAAAAACAACGAAAATGTAAAAGAGATAGGGGAAGAGAATGCAAATCTGTTGTAGACTCCTCCATTGGGTTGCCTCCCAACAAGCGCTTGTTTTTTAATGTCTTCCAGCCTAGACGTGATGCATCCTTCATGTGTTTGAAGTTGGTGGCTCATAAAGCTTCTCATCCTCAACGATGACTTCCTTGAAATTTGTATAGTATGGCTTCAACCGATGGCCATTGACTTTGAACTCATTACCAGATATCGGACTTTTGATCAAAACAGCTCCATGTGAGAAAACTTCAATAACAATGAAAGGTCTGATCCATCTTGAGCGTAACTTGCCCAGAAAAAGCTTGAGACACGAGTTAAATAAGAGAACTTGTTGATCAATCTCAAACTCCTTCCGTCAGATCATCTTGTCATGAAACATCTTTGTCTTCTCCTTGTAGATCCAAGCATTGTCAAACGCATCATTCCGGATTTCCTCTAACTCACACAACTGCAATTTTCGATGTAATCCAGCTTCATCCTTGTCCATGTTAAATTTCTTCACCGCCCACCAAGCTTTGTGCTCTAGCTCCACCGGAAGATGACAAGACTTCCCATAAACAAGTCGATAGGGTGACATGCCTATATGGGTTTTGTATGCCGTTCTATATGCCCACAAAGCATCATCCAAACACTGGCTCCAATCTCTGTGGTTGGGCTTGATAGTTCGCTCCAAGATCTTCTTAATTTCTCGATTTGATACCTCTGCCATGCCATTTGTTTGTGGATGATAAGGTGTAGAAACTTTGTGGTTGACCCCATATTTCCTCATCAATGCCTCAACTGTCTTGTTGCAAAAGTGACTCCCTCCATCGCTGATTAGAACGCGCGGCATTCCAAACCTTGAAAATATGTTCGTTTTGAGGAAATCTGCAACAACTCGCGAATCATTAGTGCGGGTGGTTTTTGCTTCCACCCATTTCGAAACATAATCAACAGCGAGTAAAATGTAAGTGAAACCATTAGATGAAGGAAAAGGTCCCATAAAATCAATGCCCCAAACATCAAAAATTTCGACATTTAGTATGTAAGTTTGTGGCAACTGATCTCGAGGTCCGAGATTACCTGATTTTTGACACCTATCACACTTAGCACAAAAGTCGTTAGAATCACGAAACAGGTTAAGCCAAAAGAAACCACAATCTAACACCTTAAGGGCTGTCTTTTTCGAACCAAAGTGACCTCCACATGCACCATTGTGACAAAACTCAAGAATAGATACAAACTCATCATCCGGAACACACCTTCTAATCACTAAATCAGCACATTGTTTCCACAAGTAAGGTTCATCCCAAATAAAGGTCCTAGCATTGCTTCAAAGTTTGTCACGTTGAGCCTTGTGCATAAATGATGGAAACTCACCGGTAACTAAATAGTTTACAATATCCGCATACCAAGGAGTTTCAGAGGCACTTACCTGAAGTCCGAAGAGTTATTCATCCGGAAAATTCTCTTCAATTGCAACATTGGACTTCTCTTTAACAATCCTAGAGAGGTGATCGGCTACCACGTTCTCTACTCCCTTTTTGTCCTTGATTTCCACATCAAACTCTTGTAGAAGTAGTATCCACCGTATGAGCCTCGGTTTTGCATCCTTCTTCTGCATCAAATATTTCAAAGCTGCATGATCAGTGTAAATTAAAACCTTACTTTGAAGTAAATAGGATCGGAACTTATCCAATGCAAACACCACCGCCAACATCTCCTTCTCGGTTGTTGTGTAGTTGGCTTGAGCATCATCAAGTATCTTAGAAGCATAATAAATGGCATATGGCTTCTTATCTCTCTGTTGTCCCAATACAGCTCCAACAGCATAATCCGATGCATCACACATAAGTTCAAATGGTTTAGACCAATCCGGAGCACAAAGAATAGGGGCACTTGTCAACAACTCCTTAAGCTTCTCAAATGCAATGCCACATTCATCATCAAAAACAAAGGGAATGTCCTTCTGAAGCAGCTTACATAATGGACGTGAGATGTGGGAAAAGTCTTTGATGAACCTCCTGTAGAAACCTGCGTGTCCAAGAAAAGAACGAATCTCTCTAACCGAAGTCGGAGAGGGTAAGTACCGCACAAGATCTACCTTAGATTTATCAACTTCTATACCCTTTTTCGAAACAATGTGACCTAAGACAATCCCTTGAGTGACCATAAAATGACACTTCTCCCAATTAAGTACCAAGTTCGTTTCAACACATCTTTGCAAGATTAACTCTAAGTGATCTAAACATGCATCGAAGTCCCTCCCAAATACACTAAAATCATCCATAAAAACCTCGATTATTTTCTCAATGTAATCGGAAAAATAGAGAGCATGCATCGTTGAAACGTACCTGGGGCGTTACAAAGTCCAAATGGCATGCGACGATAAGCAAACGTTCCAAAAGGGCATGTGAACGTTGTTTTCTCTTGATCCTCCTCGGCAATGCTAATCTGGTTGTAACCCAAATATCCATCAAGGAAGCAATAGTATGAATGCCCAGCCAATCTCTCAAGCATCTGATCAATGAATGGCAAGGGAAAGTGATCCTTTCGAGTGCTGGCGTTGAGCTTCCTATAGTCAATGCAAACTCTGTGTCTAGTGATAGTTCGTTGAGGCACTAACTCATTCTCTGCATTCTTTACAACAGTAATTCCATACTTTTTAGGAACTATTTGCACAGGTGAGACCCAACGACTATCCGAAATTGGATAGATAACTCCACAATCTAAGAGTTTGATGACTTCCTTTTTCACAACCTCCATCATAGGCGGATGGAGCCTTCTTTGAGCTTCACGAGAGGGTTTAGCTCCATCTGCAAGTAAAATGCGATGAACACAAGTTGCAGGATTGATACCTTTGATGTCCGCAAGTGTCCAACCGATGGCGGTTTTGTATTGTTGAAGCATATGAACTAACTTCACTTCTTGTTCTTCCTCCAAAGATGAAGAGATGATAACCGGTAAAGTCTCATTGTCTCCCAAGTAAGCATACTTCAAATGATCCGGTAACACCTTGAGTTCTAATTCTGGTGCTCGAACAATGGAGGGAACTAGCTTGTTTTCACCATAAACCAAGGGAATCGGGGCAGCCTTAGAAATCACGTTGGCTTGCTCATTGAGGAGTGATGCCGTTTCCGTCACCCTAGGCTCAAAAATCTCGATCAAAGCATCCAAGAAAGAATCTTTATCTAGTCGGTTCAACCCAACTCCTTCTTGAATCACAGTGTCGAGCTCATCTTCTCTAAGTGTGTCGAGATGCTGCTGCGCCAAAACTTCAACTATATCATATGAAAAACATGCATTGACACAAGCAGTGGGAACCTTCATGGCATCAAGAATGTTGAACTCAATCCTTTCGCCATCAATCTCCATAGAAAACATTCCCTCGAACACATCAATCTTTGTTCTTGCAGTCCTCATGAAAGGTCGTCCGAGCAATAATGATGTGGTGTTCAACGGACTTTCCTCCATGTCAACAATGTAAAAGTCAGCAGGAAAGATCAGGTTGTTGACTTGGACAAGAACATCTTCAACATATCCCCTTGGATATTTATGAGAGCGGTCGGCTAACTGTATGATAACATTATCTTGCTTAAGCTCGCCAAGCTCCATGGATGCATAAAGATAGTAAGGCATCACATTGATTAATGCACCCAAGTCAAGCATGACATCTTCAAATTTGGTGTCACCAATAATACAAGGAACAGAAAAGCTCCCAGGGTCCTTCAATTTTGGGGGTAACCGACGCTGAAACACAGCCGAAACTGTTGCATTCACCTTCACGACCTCCTTTGCTCTCGTTTGCCTCCTCTGGGTGCATAGCTCTTTCAAAAACTTGGCATATATCGGCACTTGCTTAATGCACTCAATCAAGGGCAGGTTTACTTGCACTTTCCGAAAGATGTCCAGGATCTCCTCATATTGATCATCCTTCTTTGATTTTGATAATCTGTGTGGGAATGGTGCACGAGCAAACGAAGCATTAGTATTAACTAAACTTGAAGGGATAGAGTTAATACCTTTGGTTGGGGTAGGTGGCGTTGGTGATTGTGGCCTTACAAGTGGCGCCACTTTCTTCTTGTTCTTGGCATCTTTGGTTGCCGGATCTTCTTCTAGATCTTCATCCTCCACAACATCATAAGTTAATGGTGTTTCCTTTAGCTTAGATCCTTCCAACATTGGACTCTCCAAAATCCTTCCACTTCTTGTTGTAATCGCACTCACATTCCTTGGTGGTGGTTGAGGTTGAGGTTGAGATGGAAGTTGTCCGGAAGCCCTAAATTGTCCCATGAAATCCACAAGTTGACCCATTTGCTTCTTCATTTCAGAGATATCCTGTCCATGAGACTCCAACGTGGCCTTTGTTTGGTTTTGTCCATCGATTAGAGCTTGTGTGGAGTTGGACAGTTGAGCAAGCATCTTGTCATAGTCCGGATTTGTAAATTGTTGGACCGGAGGAGCTTGTGGTGGTTGCATGGGCGCTTGAGGCATTGGTGGCCTTTGTTGATAGGGAGCACGTTGGAATTGTTGTTGTTGAGGTGCTGGAGGGTTAAGACACCCCTCATTGCTACTCCACTTGAAACCAGGATGATCACGGTTGCCAAAATTGTTGTAGTTGTTGTAACGCTCGCCTCCTTGATATCCACCAATGGCGTTGACCTGTTCTTCAGTATGCGGCTCCATTGTTGTAGGGCATTGCTCACTAAAATGCCCTTGAAGGTGGCAAACGCCACATGTTGGTCCCAAAGCTGCCTTGGCTCTCTTTACTTCTAGTTCAAGCACTTGCTCCATCAAGTCGGAGAGTTTATCATACTTGTCATCCGGTGCTGGCTTAGAACTTACTACAGCTACAGTCTTGCGTGGTGCCATCCCATATTGAGCATCATTGTTGGCTCAATTTTCCAATAGTGCACGAGCTTGTACCTCAGTGAAATCCATGAATGCTCCATTTGCAGCGGCATCAAGAAGCTCTCGATCAATTGGTTTAAGACCATCATAGAAGTAGTTCATGAGGTTGGTCTCAGAGAATCCATGTGATGGGCAGGTGGCGCAGAGAACCTTGAATCTGTCATAGTATTGGCCAAAAGACTCATCCGCAGCTTGTGCAATTCCAGTGATCTTCTTCCTTAAAACAGTGATCTTTGAGGCCGGAAAGTATTTGCTTAAGAAAGCATCTGCTAGTTGTTTCCATGTGGTGATGTGATTCGGTGGGAGCTCCATAAGCCAAGTTTGTGATCTCTCTTTCAAAGTGAAAGGAAACGCCTTGAGTTTTAAGAGTTCTTCATCAGCATCCGCAGGCTTCATACTTGAGCACACAAACTGGAATTGCCTCAAATGCATATTTGGATCTTCATGCGCCATCCCTTGAAAGATAGGTAGGCGATGGAGAAATCCGCTCTTCAGCTCAATTTCCTTCTTCTCCTCTTGAGGTTCCGGAAATCTGATGCATGAGGGGCTGGCACTCCAATCAGTAGAACAAGTGCGTTGGCGAAGTGATTGTTGAGCATTGTTTGCGTTGGCCATTGGTACGTGCTCTTGTTCTTCTTCTATTATCAAATGTTCGGGGTGCTGGGATGATCTTGGTGAGTCAACGTCGTCCTCAACAATAGGTCGGTCAAGGTCTTCCACCGCGTTGGTAGAAATGATCACAGTGCGAGTACGAAGTTGAACTTCACGTGGAGTAGGTCTGATCATTCATAAATCTGAGCATCCACCAAAGACCAAGTGTTAGTACCAAAAGAATACACAATAAAAACAAGATACTAGACCAAAAATGTAACACAAACAAAGCACAAACAAAGGTACACGAAAATCACACAAAAGTACACAAAACACAAAAACACATGAAAAATTTACGAGTACACTAAAACAGGGGAATCGACCGGTCAAAATTAATAGGCATGGAATAATCGACCGGTCGAAAACTAGAGTTTCTCGACAATTCAAAAGTTCTAAGTTATGAATGCAAGGGCTTTAAATATCCTAAATGATATGGAACGTAGTATGAACAATCTAGAACAAGTTAACACACATATTTACATGGTTTCCTGCAAGAGTAGACGAGGTTAGTGTATAAACAGACGGAAGGTTTAAAGGAACACACATATGTACATAAATCACACAAATGCAATCAAACAATACTTCAACAAATTCATGCATCATATATTCAAATCGTCACCCAAACATATCAAGCAAGAACTTAGATGAAGTATGAAGTGAATGCATAAGAGAAAAGTGTTAGAAACCTGCAGAAAACACAAAAGTTACGTGCTAATTTATGATGCAAGGTGACCTATCTTTTGGCCTCATGTCCCTAACTTCACTTAGGTTAGGGTACCCGGTGATGAAATCCGAGCATCACAAAGCCGCCAGAAGGTTATGCAGACTAAATGCAACGTTTTAATTAGTGTTTAATTACAAAATTCGGTGCAACACACATGTCCACGTTTTTATGCACAAATATAAGTCATTTTGAGTGCGCTTCGGATTTGAAGAGAGTACACTTGCTTGATCTTTAGGTCGTTCAAAGGACGTGCGACCCGCGCGATAAAGTATAAACTTCCAAACGAATGGTCTTGGTTCAATCGAAAAACATGGCCAGTTGGGGATAGAGATAACGCGAGAGGCAGAACTAATTTTGACAATGCATCCCGAGGCTTACCGATCATGGAAAGTAGATTTAGTCCTTATCTTCTTTGGGCAACTTTAATGAACTTGGCCAGTTAGCAAGAGAGACCACGAGAGGTAGGACCGATTTGAGATCTCGGATCCAGAACCCGTCATAGAAACCGTCACCTTCTAGACACCAAGTCACCAAAGATATCTTACTCAAAGATAAGTATTCATCCATTCACCGGATCATTGGTATATACTCCATTGATGCAAGTCTTTCTTAGATCCAGAACCTGTCACCAGTCATAACCCGTTTCTAGACACCATGTCCGACATTCAACCAATCTTTCGAAAATTTACACTCCATCAAGTCCATAGTAGACTCCGCCCTCAACCTCATGTCCATAACTTCACTTAGGTTATGGTGTGTGGTGATGAAATCCACACATCACAAAGGAGTTTAAGAGATAAACTTTGGAAAAGAGGCGCCATCTATTCACAATGAGTGCGACTTAATCAACCAAGCTCATGTACTTAATGTAAATCCAAAACTTTCCTTTAAGGTGTATACATGGCTGCAAGAAAATAAATAAATAAAAATAATAATAATAAAATAAAATACAATATGAATAATTGTTAGTACACAAATATAAACAAAAATTTCGTGGGTTTTATATACATGCTTAATATTTACACAATTTCATATATTTACAAAGAACACATGTAATTCCAGATTCGTGCAAACTTGAGCACAGCTGCTTCTCGATTTTTTCCAGAATTATTGGCTTGGCGGAATTCAATGAAATTTTACAGGCACAAACTAGACACGTAACCAAACAATTCTGAAAATTTTCATATTTTTATGAGACCTATAGATATGTCAAATAATTTACACAAAACATGGCAGTGCACAGTTCCGAAAACAGAAAAATATAAACATATTGTACAAGCATAATCACACAATTCTTTACAATCTCCGGCAACGGCGCCAAAATTGATACTCACCATTACTAAGCACTAAATTAACATTTATTACTCAACAACAATGAGTCAATTAAAATCCTTTTTGGTAGATGTAGCATTGGTAAATAGGGATCGTTCTTAACCGGGGATTGAAGGTGCATGCATAACTATACTAGGTTTAAATAGGGGTGCGAGTTTTTTGGTTACTAAATTCCTACAAATTTTAAGGTAAAACATCCTAAACTAATATATTTACAAGGATCGACTCATCTTTCACCTAACTCTTTAGAACCTACCAAATTACATGCAACCTATTAGTTCTAAGTCTTTAGCTACTAAATTCATGCATATCTCTCAAAAGTAAAGTGTAGGGATTGCCCTAACATTTCCATCGATTTAAGGTGGGATTGCCCTGCAATAAATCAAACCGTTAAGCATAAAATATCACATGAAAGCTAAAGATCAAAACGTGGGAGATCACATGAACTTGATAAAATTACAAACAAAAAATACTTCAACAAATTTGTCCATACAAACCAAGAAATAACACGAGAAGTGAAGAGTAGAAGTCATGGTTACACTTTTTGATGTCGGGATTGCCCTAGTCTACTTGATGTAATCGTGTCTTCAAATGATGGAGAGAAGCACTAAGGATTGCCTTGAATACTTCGGTGGAGGAAGGTAGTTGATGAGCCTTGGAGTGGACGGCTCCTTGGTATTCCTTGGAGAGATTTTTGGACGTGAGGATGTTGTTTTGTGGATGGAGGGCGGCTTCTTGGATGATTTCGGTTTTGGGAGGAGAGGAAAAGTATTTAGGCAGAGTTTTGGCTTCTAAAATGAGTGATCCCCTGCTTTGAGGCCGAGCTCCCCTTTATATAGGAGAAGGAAATCCTAGTTCGACTCCTTCTAGGACTCTAACTAGTCCACCCGGGTAACCTGACCCTTCTCCACGAAAACAGGAATATCTCTCGTTCTAGGAATCCAAATTGTGTAATTCCAGTTGCGTTGGAAACTAGACTTCTATATCTTTCCAACCATATGCTAATCACGTCTAGATTCCTCTGTATCTGTTCACAGTGGGTATTTGAAGTGGGCTGATGTACAAAGGCCGATTTCTGATAATTCATTTTAATCCATCTTCTTTCTTTGGGCTTCTTTGGACATGCTCTTGGTCTTAATTTGATCCATCTTCATTAATCTTGATCCATTCTTGAGTAATTTAGGCTCCCATTTAGGAATAGGGTCGACATTTTTAATATATAAGCAAACCCGTGACAAATCCTTCTTCTAGGTGGACTAGGATTTCAATTCTTCATTTTTCTGGGTTTTTGCTCCATTTTGCATTCTTTATTGTTCCTCCTTTATTTTCAACCTAAAAACATAAAGTAAATTAGAAACATATTCACTAAGGTCAAAACAAAACTAAATATAAAGAGAAAGACGTTAAGAATCAAGCATAAAATGCGTAGATCACGTGGCTCACCGGAGGGAATAGAATTTCCGGCCAAAAGTTTGAAGAATTTGGGGTTTTGGGGACGATTTGATTCTGGCCAAATTGAGCTACAATTTGTAGTGGGCTTTGAAGCTCTCATCACCATGAGTCTAACTATGTAAGTATGGAGTTCTAATTTTGCTTGTGCTTGGAGAATTCTTGAATTGAAAGTTTGGTTTGATTTCGGGTTTTCATGAAATTGACCTAGTTAGAGTGAGAATTGGCCTTCAATGCAGTTGTGAAAGTTGCTTGTTGGGTAATTTTGAGTGGAATAGGTGTTGTTCCGCCGAGAAATTTTCAGTTCGGGTTGTGCCGCCGCCGGCGGTGGTCAACGGTCAAAGTTTGACTTTTTGGGGTTTTCGACAAGTTGCATGTCGTTTTACTCGAAATCGCACCCCGATCGCAGTGGTGGGGTTTGTTTTTCGAATTGAACGTCCGAAATTATAGCGAGGTATTGAGGTGTGATTATCGAATTTTCGACAGTTCGTCGACATTAAATTATGTGTTTCCGAGAATGGTTGTTTCTCGTGATTTGATTTGAATTGTCGAGTTATGAGTTTGAGAATTGGATTATGTGATTATTCAGGGGATCGAGATTGAGATCGTGCTTCGGGCGAGGGATCTTCCGCCGGGCTACGAAATTAGCGCGAGAGCACGTTTGCTGATCTATGAGTGGACAATTTCTTTTCACGGATTGATTGCGAGTCTTTATATACGTTTTACGAACTTGAGCATGCATACGAGATTATATTTTATATGAGCATGTGTTATACGATTATGCCTATACCAGTATACATTACGTATATGCATTTATATATTGATTTATGCATTTGCATCGAACTATTTATGATTTGATTTACACAGAGTACAGTCTCAGTTACGTTGTTGTATCGATACACTTGCCTCTCGGCTGATCCCCGATGGAGGCCTACCAGGAGGGGCAGTACCCCGACCTGACCGGCGAGGGGCAGTACCCCGGAACCGAGGCCTTTCTGGCTAGAATCACGTGTAGGCTAGGGATCCCGTGATTCTGACTGTACTAGCACGGATGTGTCCACGAGCGACCCCGTGAGATTTTTATGCATGCTCTGTATGCGTGAGGAGTTAGAGTCTCCCTCGTGTACCATTTCTTTATTTATGCATTTAGACTCGCATATATTTTTATAACTGATATATATATTATTCAAGCTAGACCACCAATGACTTAAGCTCCAATGCAACTTTGGTCCAACAATTCAATAATCCAGACTAAGAGAAGATGTTGGCCCAATTCTCTGCCTCGACACAAGTTCTTTTGGATGGTCAAGCCAAAATGAACGAGACATTGGATAGTCATGGCCAAGATATTTAAGAGATAAAGAAGCAAATAGGCCAAATCGTTGACTTCATGAGTCAAATTAGAGAGACCGGACAACTCCTCCTCAAGCACTTCCAAATCCAAGGAATGCAAGTGCAATGATGACAAGGAGTGGGAAGGTACTAGAAGGTCTAGTCTCAAAGACAAGCAAAGCATCTCCTCATGATGTTTTAGTGGAGGAAGACTTAGAAGAAGATCTGGCAACTCAAGAGGCTGAGAAGAAGAAAGTGGCGCCGAATGCCACTAAGGCACCATCACCTATGCCTCCTACTCCAATCAAAGGTATGAACTCTATCCCTTCAAGTTCGGTTAACACTAACTCTCTGTTTGCTCAGGCACCATTTCAAGCAGGCTATCAAAGTCAAAGAAAGATGATCAATATAAAGAAACCTTGGATATCTTTCAGAATATGCAAGTGAATTTGTCCTTGATCGAGTGCATAAAGCAAGTACCTATCTAGGTCAAGTTTTTAAAAGAATTATGCACCTAAATGAGGCAAACACAGAAGGAGGTGGTGAAGGTAAATGCAACAGTTTCAACGGTGTTACAACATAGGCTACCCCCAAAATTGAAGGATCCGGGGAGTTTTTCAGTTCCTTGTACTATTGGTGACAAAAGATTCGAAGATGTCATGCTAGTCTTGGGTGCATCAATCAATGTCATGCCGTACTACCTGTATGCATCCATGGACATAGGCGAGCTCAAGTATGATAATGTCATCATACAACTAGCCGATCGTTCTCATAAATACCCTATGGGGTACGTTTTAAAGATGTTCTTGTGCAAGTCAATAATCTCATATTTCCAGTTGACTTTTACATTGTTGACATGGAGGAGAGTCCGTTGAACACCACGTCATTGCTACTTGGATGACTTTTCATGAGAACCGCAAGAAAAAAGATAGATGTGTTTGAAGGAACATTCTCCATGGATATTGATGGAGAGAAGATCGAGTTTAAAATTCTTGATGCACTGAAGTTCCGAACGTCAAGGGTTGGTGATTTTTTTTGGTTGATATAGTGGACTCCATGGCGCAACAACACTTAGACACCATTGGTGAAGATGAACTGGATATGACCATTCAAGAAGGAGCGGGGCTGACTCGACTCGGGGATGAAGCTCCTTTTGATGTCTTAATCAAGATTTTGGAACCAAGAATTTAATAGATGGCCATGGCACTCAGTGAAGCACCATGAATTATAAGTCATACTCTTCCTCTTCCTATCATGTATGGTACTAATAAACTCATTCCTTCCATTATTAAAGCACAAGAGTTAGAGTTTAAGGTGTTACTGGATCATTTGAAGTATGCATACTTGGAAAAGAATGAAACTTTGCCAGTAATCATCTCATCAACATTAGAGGATGAGCAAGAGGAGAAATTAGTGCGTGTCCTCTCAAAGTACAAATCTGCCATCTGTTGGATGCTTGCGGACATCAAATGAATTAATCCAGCAACATGTGTGCATAGGATTTTGCATGAAGATGGCGCCAAACCTACAAGGGAAGCTCAAAGTAGACTCCATCTGCCAATCATGAAAGTAATGAAGAATGAGGTAATTAAAGTCCTATATTGTGGAGTTATTTACCCAATTTTGGATAGTCATTGGGTTTCACCCGTTCAAGTAGTGCCAAAGAAGTCTGGAATCACCATTGTGAAGAATGCGGAGAATGAGCTTTTCTATCAAAGAACCGTCAACAGACATCAAGTCTGTATTGATTATAAAAATCTCAACACCACCACTCACAATGACCACTTTCCTTTGTCAATCATTGATTAAATACTTGAGATATTGGCTAGCCATGCATAATGGATATTTCAGTTACAACCAAATAAGCATCGTGGAGGAAGATCAATAGAAGACAACGTTCACATGCCCTTTTGGAACGTTTGCTTATAGATGGATGCCCTTTGGTTTATATAATACACTAGGAACGTTTCAACATTGCATGTTTTCTATCTTTTCCAATTACATTGAAAAAATAATTGAGGTTTTCATGGATGATTTTAGTATATTTGAGAAGAATTTTGATGCATGCTTGGGGAACATAGAATTAATTTTGCAAAGATGCGTTGAAATGAACTTAGTGCTAAATTTGGAGAAGTGTCACTTTATGGTTACGCAAGGGATCATTTTAGGACATATTGTTTCGGCTAGGGGGACAGAAGTTGATAACTTTAAGGTAGATCTTGTTCGCTACTTACCCTCTCCAACTTCGGTTAGAGAGGTTCATTCTTTTCTTGGTTATGCAGGTTTTTATAGAAGATTTATCAAGTACTTCTCCCATATCTTTTGCCCTTTATGTAAGCTGCTCCAAAAAGACACACCCTTGTGTTTGATAAAGATTTCCGAGCTACTTTTGACAAGTTGAAGAAGGTTCTCACGAGTGCTTCTATCTTTTGTGCTCCAGATTGGTCTCTTCCCTTTGAATTGATGTATGACGCCTCAGACTATATTGTTGGAGCTGTTTTGGGTCAGCGGAAGGACAAGAAATCCTACGCAATACCATGCCTCTCGAATACTTAATGAAGCTCAAATGAACTATACAACAACCGAGAAGGAGTTGCCCACAGTGGTGTTTGCACTTGACAAGTTTTGATCATACTTTCTATAAAGTAAGATGATTGTCTACACTGACCAGGCAATCTTAAAGTATTTGATGGCGAAAAAGGATGCCAAGTCATGGCTCATTAGATGGATACTTGTACTGCAAGAGTTTGACATTGAAATAAAGGACAAGAAGAGCGTAGAAAACATGGTGGCTGACCATTTGTCATGAATTGTGCATGGCAAATAAGCCGTTGCTATTGAGGAAATTTTTTTGGATGAATAACTCTTCGGAATACAGGTATGTGTTTTTGAAACTCCATGGTATGTAGATATCGTTAATTATTTAGTTACAAATGAGTTTCCATCTTCCATGCCTAGTTCTCACCGTAACAAACTTAGGAATAATTTTAGGACTTTCATTTGGAATGAACCTTACTTGTCGAAACAATGTTCTCATTTGGTTATTAGAATGTGCATTCCGGATAGTGAATTTAAGTCCATTCTTGAGTTTTGTCATAATGGTGCATGTGGAGGTCATTTTGGTTCGAAGAAAACAGCCCTTAAAGTGTTAGATTATGAATTCTTTTGAACTAGTTTATTTTATTATTCTCATGATTTTTGTGCTAAATTTGATAGATGCCAAAAATCCTATAATTTAGGACCTAGAGATCAAATGCCGTAACACTATATGCTTAATTTCAAAAAAATTGATGTTTGGGGCATATATTTTATGGGACCTTTCCGTCATTCTAACGGTTGTATTTACACTCCCTGCAAATTATGTCTCGAAATGGGTGGAAGCAAGAGCCACCTGAACTAATGATTCACGAGTTCATGCAGATTTTCTCAAGGCTAATATTTTCACAAGGTTTGGAATTCCATGCATTCTAATCAACGATGAAGGAAGTCACTTTTGCAACAAGAAGATGGAAGCATTATTGAGGAAGTATGGTGTGACGACCCGGACCAGATTCAGCAGTATGTTTAGCTTGATCGATGAGTTACGGCATAGTCGCAGTTGTCCGACGGTTATTGGAATCGCCGAGTTTATTAACGACTTAATTATTGGCCGAGAATTAGAGCTTGGTCTCTTCTCGAGAGTCGTTGTACGTGTGATTTCGAGTTCGTGGGCGGTTCCGGATCGTAATTTGGACGACCGAGGAATTAGTTATGAATATTTGAAGTTCAGATTTAAATGGTGGGCTACTTAACGACTAAATTATCGGACGAGAATTTGGTTTCGGCTTCTTCACGGAAGTTGTTCAGAATTTAATTTCGAGTTTGTGGGAACTTCCGGAGCATGATTTGGAGTTACGAGGAATTAGTTGTGAATATTTCTGTTTGTTGGTTATTTAGTCGAATTAATATATGTTTGGGTTGAATGGTTGACTTTTTATTCAGTTGGCCGATATGTTTGACTTCAGGTAATATTGGAAGAATATGTCGAGACGAGTATGTGGCCGCAAGAATTATCGGAATCGGAATCACGACGAGAAAGTTATGCGTGTTTCAAGTTTGCCGAAATGGATAAGCTTGAGTTTCCTTTTTGGGAAACTATAAATAGTGATCTTACTATAATTGGAAAGTCAACTGAAGCATTTTTGGGTTGACTGGTGTGTTGACCAGTCAACACGGTGGAGAGAGAGTGGGTTCGACGGTGATTCACGGCCACCGGCGGCATGGCTCCGTTTGGCCACCCCTTGGGGCGGGGTTGGTCTTGTTCAACTCGCCTAGTTGCCCTCTTCACCTTCCCGGCCTCCATGCACGACGAAGCTCGCCGGAGAGAGAGAGTTTTCCGGCCAAAATTCAAGAAAATATGGTGAATTCGGGTTCCATGTTTGGGGCCGATTCGAGCTGAAATTCTTAGTGGGCTTTGAAGCTCTCCTCACCTACATGCTACCCTGTAAGTTTGAAGCTCTAATTTTGCTTGAGCTTGGAGAATTTTGAATGTGAAATTTGTGTACCAATTCGGTTTTGTTTGAAATTGACATGGTTAGAGTGAGAATTGGACTTCGGTGCAGTTATGGAAGTTGCTCAGTGGATGATTTTGAGTGGAATTGGTGCAGCTCCGCCGTGAAACTCTCCGGTCAACAGTGGCGCCGCCGTGGACGGCGGTCAACGGCGATCAACGGTCAACGGGTTGACTTTTTGACTTTCGGCAAGTCGCATGTCGTTTGACTCGAAATCGCGCTCCGATCGCAGTGGGGAGGTTCGTTTTTCGAGTTGAGCATCCGAACGTAAAGCGAGGTATTGAAGTGGTATATACGGATTTTCGACGATTCGTCGACTTTGAATTATCTGTTTCCGAGAACGGTGGTTTCTCGTGGTTTGATTTGTATTTTCGGATTGTGATTTTGAATATTGGACATTGTGTATATTCAGGGTTCGTGATCATTCGTTTGGCGAGGGACATTCCGCCGGATCACGGGTTAACGCGATACGCGTTACGCCAGTCTGTGAGTGGACAATTTCTTTTCACGGAAATGATTGCGAGTCTTTTATATGATTTATGAACTTGAGCATGCGTATTGATATTACGATTATACGGTTATACTTATACGAATATACGTATACGAGTATACATTTACTGATATGATGTTTCATGCATTTGCATCGAAATGTTTATGATTTGGTTTACACAGAGTACAGTCGTGGTTACGTTGTTGTATCGATACACTCGCCTCTCGGCTGATCCCCGATGGTAGGCATATGTCAGGAGAGGCTGTGACTCCTGACCCGAGGTCTTTACCGGGGGGAGGCAGACCTTTGACCTGAGGCCATTTCCGGCTAGAATCACGTGTGGGTCTGGGATCCCGTGATTCTGACTGTACTAGCACGGAGGAGTCCATGAGTGACCCCGTGGGATTTTACTTGCATGCTCAGTACACTGGAGGAATATGAGTTTTACCTCGTGTACTACGTTGTTTTTATTTTCCTGGACTCGCATATGTGATTTTATACGTATATATAAACTGGTGAAAGACATTTATTTTCGTCCACTCACTCTAACGTGTTTATTGTCTTTCCCCTGGGCTTTTCGATTTCCGTGCCCAGTTTGCAGTTCAGGCTCTGGTGTCGCACGTCGTGGTCGGAGGCATAGTGCTCGAGCTACTTTGTTTCATCCAGTAGGTTTATTGTTCTACCTACTGTGGTTTGAGTATACGACTATGTATTAGATGTCGCTCTGAGCTTCCTATTGAATATGTTATACGATTTTACACTGGATTTCAGTAAAGTGTATATATATTTACTACTTTACGTTATTGTTGATATATTGAGAAATCCGGATGGGGTTGGTGCCCACGGTTTGCTTTTTGTGGCATAGGATGGAGTGTATTTTTCGCGTGCAGGTAATGGTAATTCCACGCTAGTAACGAAACTCTGCCCAAATTTTGAAAAGTTTTTGTTGGTTCGTGTTTTCGAAGGGGTTTGATTCCGATTTAGGAAGCTAAATCGGGGTTGGGTCCTTTCATATGGCGTCAAGCACAAAGTCTCCACACCTTATCAACCACAAACGAATGGAATGGTTGAAGTTTCAAACCATGAGATAAAGAAGATCTTGGAGAGAATTTTTCGTTCAAACAAGAAAGATTGGAGCCAATGTCTAGATGATGCGTTGTGAGCCTATATGACTGCCTACAAAAATCTCATCGGTATGTCACCTTATCGCTTTGCCAATGGAAAAGTATATCATGTTTCGGTGGAGTTGAAACACAAAGCATGGTGGGCTATCAAGAAATTCAACATGGATCGAGATGAGGCAGGTTTACATCAGAGGCTACAACTTTGTGAGCTCGAGGAGATAAGGAATGATGATTTCGACAATGCATGGATTTACAAGGAGAAAACCAAGAGGATTCATGACAAGATGATACGTTTTTACCACCACATATCTAAACTTCGAATGCCTTAGCCTTAGCCCAATTACAACCTTTTAAAGACCTTTATGATCCTTAAGATGAGTAGCATTTAATTGGTTGAGTAAGTTGCATGAGTAAGCATATGGTTTAGGTTCATTTGTGCAAATAATTCATCCAATTTATGAGGTTTTCGATTTAATTCATATATATCTTAAGTGAACCCTTTTCATGAGTGAAAATATGATGAGTGCATCATTGTGAGATTGATTTGAACTTGTTCGAAACATGCATAGCTTTAACTTCACTATTGTTTTCTCCAAGCTTACTAATTCATGGCATGATCATATCTCTATTATCTCTCAAAATCATTGAGCATTCACTCTAAATTTTTGTGATTCTATCACCATGTACTTAGATAAATTCCTAAGACATTTTTAGCTAAGGGCTTAGAAGTGTTCTAGTATTTGAGTCTTTATCTTTCTTAGAATTTTCCAATAGGGAGATTAGCTTCATCGTTGGCTTTGTGTGTGTTCTTTATTTCTAGTCTTTATTTTATATTACTTTTTACTAGGGACTAGCAAAGTCTACATGTGATAGAATTTGATCTACGCATTTTATGCTAGATTCTTAAAGTATTTCTCTCTAAATAAATATAGCTATGTTTTGACCTTAGTATTATCTATTCTTACTTCCCTTTGTTGTTTTTAGGTTTTTAATAAAAAAAAAATGAATAAATGAGGTGAAAATGAGCTGAAAACGCGTTACGTGGAGATTTCCTATTTCCAATAGGAAAAATGGCATTTTCCTATTTGGACTAGAATTCCTACTCGAATTAGGAACACAATTCGTCCGAGATTCTAGAAGTTCACGGAGCTGAAAAATGAAGTTTTCTAAATCAACTAGGAATGACATGGCGAAATTTTCCAAAAAGCAGCAAAATGATCAAAGAAATGGTCTTCACATGGTTACCAAAAATAGTGTGTGAAATGGTTTCCTAAATGGTGTCGAGAAATAGCAACCAAAATGAAAAATGAAAAATGATGTCAAATGATACAAATGAAGATGAAGCCATTCTCCTACTCGGTCCAGGAAATGTGAGGTGGCGGATCAAGCAATAGTAGCCGAATTATATGAATCTCAAATATGCTTGATTTGAAGTCCAAAATATGCTACAAGATATGGCAACTTCGGCCTAGATATTCCTTGGAGATCAAGAAAAACAAAATCCAGAAAGTGAATATCTCCCCATTGCAAAAGGGAAAGAAAATCAAGCTACAAGCATGTAACTTAACTTCAAAGGAGCATCTAGATTGATTCCAAAGTCCAAATATAGTCATATGATACCTGAATGGAAAGCTCAGGAAGTATTCTTTCCAAGAAGCCTAAGATCATAAATTTTGGGGGTCTACAACTTTGAGAAAGTGCAATTCTTTGCAGATTGTCAGATTTACCCGGGTAGACTAAGAAAACCTAGTTGTGTGAGAAAAAACCCTATTCTTCATCTATATAAGCAAGGGTTCAGCCCCTTCATCATCGTCTCTCATTCTAAAATCCTCAGCTCTTCCCAAATCACTCCTCACACCCAACGTTCAAGGTTTTTCTTCCCAAGGTCGAAGCACCACCATAACCGCCCCATAAACACTTCTCCTCCACCTTTAAGGTTCTTAGCTCGATTTAGCTTTGATCCTTTGACCTCCATCACCATGAAAGGAGCTTCTACACTTGAGATTTTCGATGCAACTTCACGGGATTAAAAGTGTAACATGACCCCTTTGTTTTTAGTTTCGGTTTTGTATTGGATTCTTTGTCTTTGTGTAGTAAGAAAAAGTTTTGATAAAAGGCCTTTTATTTCAGGTTTCTTTTGAGTTCTTCCATATTTTTATAGCTTGATTTGAATTCATGTGCTAGTTTATAAGTTCTTAATTCTTTGAAACATGTTTAGATGATACTCGATTCGGTTCTTCTTTAGCATGTTTCAATGAACTAATTAAAGATAAAATTGAACTAGGTGGTTAGCTCGATTTGTTTGCCATCTTGTTCAATATAAAAATGTACATATGCTTTGATTGAAGTTGTGAATTTCATAGGTACTTAAAGGATCAAGATGTAATCGGCTAGGGTTAATAGAATGAAATGATCACACGTAAATATGTTAGTTAGTTTTATTTTCGGTCTAGTAAGCATGTTATAGGATTCAATGTTCTTGTGTGTTTTGTTTGTCTATGAGTTGAAGCATGATAGAATTTAGGGTTCCTGGATGTGTTTGCTGCCATGGTATGTCTTTAATTTCCTAGATTAGTAACCAAACTCTCAAACCGCACATACCTTGGAACGTAGTCATGCATGCACCCTCAATCCCCGGTTAAGAGTGATCCCTACTTATCAATGCTACATCAACAAAAGAGGGTTTACAATTGTGCATTATTTCTGATTATTGAATATTTATTTGATAGTTAGTTTTAGCGTTATGAATTTTTTGCGCCGCTGTCGGGGTATACATTTCCAAAGTCACGAGACAATCTGGAGCAACTTTGGAAAAATGAAGAAATAGCTTCACCGGAAGTTGCCCGAAATTAACCACAGCCGGTCGAAATACCCTTGCCGGCCTAAACACTTTAAGTCCAGCCTAATCTACCCAATTATGCATGCCGATCTGATTTAAAGAGAAGAGGAAGAAGATGGACCACTTGATGTCACTTATTTTGGACTTACAAAACCTAAAATAGTGATCATGATTCCCTTGATTCAAAGCCAACCTTTAAGATCTTCCAACTTCTCATTTTGTATCATCTAAGGGCTGCAAATTGGCCACCCGAGGCAACCAAATTCGAGCTCCTCTCTCCCAACATACCACCACACTTCATTTTACACATTTCCAAGTTTTAGTTAGCTTTTTCCTCCATAGTTTTCTCCTCCAACCCTCTCAAGCTCTCTTCCCCCTCTTCTCTCCTTACTAGCACTTCTACACAGAATGCATCATACAATTGGTAAATACTGTTGTAAACAAGCACTGAAAACCGATGTATTACTACATGTGTGATTGAATCATCAAACAATGGGTATTTAACAGTTGTGTGAAAAAACTCCTACAACGATGTCTATTTAGAAATATTTGTGTATTTAGACATGCCAGTTCACTTGTGACACAATGCGAGCTTGGCATTCAACATGACATTCAGCGCTCGTGCATGGTATTCAGCACGCATGCATGGCATTCAACATGGCATTGCAATTAGATGAGAAAGTTCAGTGAAGAAAATGGCATCACACTACGTTTTTAAATTTTATACCATTGTAAAACTTTGTTTGTTAATTGCTTAAACATCATTTTAATCATAAACACTGTTGTTAGATATATCTTTATTTATGCGTATCTGGGTGTGGTTTATAAAACCATTGTAGGATATCATTTGAAACAACAATTCTTTTTACACTCCTGTTGTGTGAATTCTTGTAGGGTTCTTTGTGACGACCCGAACCAGAATCAGTAGAGTAATCAGCACGGTTCATGAGTTAGCGTATAATCGCGGTTTATCGTAATGTGTGTGGTTTGTCGATTTAGTTCGCGACTTAATTTTCGGTCGAGAATTTGAATTAAGTTTCTTCACGAGAGTTGTAGAGTACGTGATTTCGAGCTTGAGGGCGGTTCCGCATGATTTTTCCGATAACCGAGGAATATAATATGATTATTTGAATTTTCAGTTTATCGACGAGTTTATCCGTTTGTTTCGTGTTTATCCGAATCGTTTTGGTTATTCGTTTTGAACCGTTGATCGTCCTGAGACGCGAGTATAAATATCGAAAATAGTCGAGAAATAGTCGTAAAACACTGTTTGAGGTTTGACTGATGTTGACTTAGTTTGGTTTTGCCGGCCGATTTTGGTTTTCCGGCCACCTCCGGCTACGTGAAGGGTATGAATCTCTTCCTCTTGTGATTTTGAGTTGTTTTGTGTTTGGAATTTTGAGAATTGATGAGGTATTGATGGGGTTCGATTCGGGTCGGTTCCTTGGTTTTCGCCGGTGACGGTTTGGGGTTTTCCGGCGAGCCACGGTGGCGGGGAGGTGGGGGTTTCGCTTCCCCTTTGCCTAGAGATGCTTCCCCTATGCTTGAATTAAGTTGAAATGGTGGTTTTTGGTGAACCCGATTAGGTTGCCGGAATTTGAATTTCTGTTCGGTTTCGAGCTAAATTGGTGAGGTTCCGGTGTGATTTGGACTTTGTGGTAGTTGAAGAAGTGACTGGGCTTGAGGAGATATTCTAATCTGGAGCTTCCTCGCCGGAGAAAGTCTCCGTTGACTGCGCGCCGCCGCCGCCGGCGGCGGTCAACAGCGGCGCTCCGGCGAGACCGTTGACTTTTCAGATTTTGATGTTTTTAATGTCATTTTTCTCGTAATCGCTCCCTGATTATCGTCTAGAGGTTTTCATATTGATTTGGGTATCAGATTTTCAGTTGAAGGTTTCGAGTGGAGATTTCGGAAATTCAGTCGGTTGTTTTATACAGTTTAATATGTTTTCGGGAACGGTTGGTTTCCGTGGTTAAGTACAGTGTTGTGGGCTATGATTTTGATCAGATATGTTTTATGATTATTCAGGGGATCGAGATCGAGATCGTGCTTCGGGCGAGGGATCTTCCGCCGGGCCACGAGATTAGCGCGAGTGCGCGTTTTGCTCACCTGTGAGTGGACAATTTCTTTTCACGGAATGATTGCGAGTCTTTATACACGTTTTACGAACTTGAGCATGCATACGAGATTATGTTTTACATGAGCATATGTTATACGATTATGCCTATACCAGTATATATTACGCATATGCATTTATATATTGTTTCATGCATTTGCATCGAACTATTTACGATTTGGTTTACACAGAGTACAGTCTTAGTATATGTTGTTGTATCGATATACTCGCATCCCGGCTGATCCCCGAGAATGTTTACCGGGGGAGGCTGTGACTCCTGACCCGAGGCCTTTACTGGGGGGAGGCAGACCTCTGACCTGAGGCCTTTCTGGCTAGAATCACGTGTGGGTCTGGGATCCCGTGATTCGGACTGTACTAGCACGGATGTGTCCACGAGCGACCCCGTGGGATTTTTATGCATGCTCTGTATTCGTGAGGAGTTAGAGTCTCCCTCGTGTATTATTTGATTATTTATGCAT
The DNA here is from genome assembly GCA_946800695.1 of Geum urbanum. Taxonomy (NCBI): domain Eukaryota; kingdom Viridiplantae; phylum Streptophyta; class Magnoliopsida; order Rosales; family Rosaceae; genus Geum; species Geum urbanum. The sequence goes on from OX327002.1 coordinate 21,985,515, forward strand.
CTGGACTCGCATATGTTTTTATAACATATATATTATTCGGCGAAAGACAATTACTTTTCGTCCACTCACTATAACAGTTTTCACGTCTTTCCTTGGGCTTTTCGATTTCCGTGCCTAGTTTGCAGTCCAGGTTCTGGTGTTTCACGTCGCGGTTGGAGGCTAGTGATCCGAGCTACCTGTGTTTTCTAATAGGTTCTTGTTTCGCCTACTGATGTATATATTGTGTATATTGTATATATTTACACTAGAGGTCGCTCTGATACATGTTTTATACGGATTTTCTCGGATATATATATATATTTTACAGTATGTTTACTGTTTATTGATTATGTTATGATATTGAGAAATCTGGATGGGATTGGTGCCCACGGTTTGGCTTTTGTGGCATAGGTTGAAGTGTTATTTTCAGGGTGCAGGTTAATGCAATTCCACGTTAGTAATGTTACTCTGCCAAAATTTTGAACGGTTTTTATTGGTTCACATTTTCAAAAGGGGTTCGATTCTGATTTAGGCAACTAAATCAGGGTTGGGTCCTTTCATTCTTTTACTTTTACTTTTCCTTTTTGTGCATCGACTAAATTTTGAAGACAGCCAAATTAAGATTCATTAAGTCAAAGTACAAACTTGTTGACTAAATCATGAAAGAAATATTATGTTGTGAAATTGATCATTAGATGTGACGATCAGAGTAATCAAAGCATACTATAAAAATATTATAATTTTTCTAAGAAAAATTTGACCTTCATCCGTGCGTTCAACTATTGATGACCATATTGCCCTTATGACTAAAATGTGATTTACGACTATAGAAAAAAAATTCAAATCGAGTTTGACATACATATCTTCATGATGCTCATATCTATATTTCAATATCAATCGAATTTGACCAAAAAATCGTTTTAGCTACTCTTTCCATAGGAAAGTGAGCAAAATATAAAAATTGGTATATTAGTCTTTAACAAATATTGTTTGACTTCATTGACCCGCACCTAAAAGGACTCCGATGGGGCTAATTTTTTTTCATTAATTGTTGCCTATTACAACAAGCTGAATGCACACATGTATAATGGCATTTCTCATTAGACCATTTTAATTTCTCGTATTGCTTAAATTCACTAAAATGTAATTTCTCACTCTGTAAAAAATAATTTAAGACCAAATTTTGTACACACAATCTCGTGAGATTCATTTCTATCTTATAATATAAAAAACTTGACAAAAAAATTATTTAGCTACTCCTCCCCTAGGAAAATGAGCAAAATATGAACAAGGGTATTTTAATCTTTTCACACATATTGTTTGACTTCATTGACCGAGATCTAAACGTACTCTGGCGAGCCTAATTTTTACGTACGGTGTCTATTGCTACAAGGTGGACCCTTCTATATGTCCTCGTTTATCGTTAGAACATTTTAATTTTCGTATTACTTGAATTCCCCGTATGTACATATAATGTTGTTAACTTTATTCATTGGTTATATGGAATAAAAGAATTGTACGATGCTTAATCGATAATGTGTAATCATTTTATAAAACTGACCGTTGGATTGATTGGTCGGAATATTCTAAGCACACAATTAAAATTTTATAAATTTTGGACTTGATTTGGACCTCGATCCATGTGTTTCACCAAATGTGACCGTGGTACCCTTACGACTAAAATGTAAATTATCCCTCCCTAAAGTGATTATTTGAGACCAAATTTTGGACACACATGCTTGTGGATTTCATATCTATCTCATAATGTCAAATTTTTTGACATAAAAACTCGATTTACCTAGTTCCCCCATAGCTCCCTCATAATTTTGACAGACAAACACCACACCTAGGGGAGTCAGAGGAATCGAAGGAGGATGGTGGTTGCTGGTGAGCTACTATGGCCTGAGCATCGGACGTCGGCGCTGGTTGTGATATCCTATTCCTTTCGAAAGATTAGAAGTATTTTGTGATATTTCGATATCAAGTTATTGAGCAAGGTGAATAATATTTACCAATGGAGGCGGCGAGGCCATGGTGCGCCAGTGCGATTCCTTATTGCTACTATGTTCTGAGAGAGAGAGAGAGAGAGAGAGAGAGAGAGAGAGAGAGAGAGAGAGAGAGAGAGAGAGAGAGAGAGAGAGAGAGAGAGAGAGAGAGAGAGAGAGAGAGAGGAACACATTTTCTGTTTTTTTTTTCCACAAAAGAAAGTGTTTACACAATGAAGAGACAAGGGTATAAACGTAAAAGACTCATTGACACGTGTCAACTACTCTGTCATTTGTAATTATCTAAATAATGTGTCCTTATCCTTATGTTTATTTAGGTTTTTCATCTTGTCCTTGTATGTAATTTGTTATTTTTTCTAACATTCAAAATAAACAAAATGACCAATCTGAATATAAACGTCAAACATAAGTGACCACTCTGATATTTGTCAAACATGTACGACAAATCTATCTTAACAGTCAAACAAGAGTAACATGTTCAACAATTTTCCCCAAAATAAAATATAATTGTTAGGATTGTGCCAAAAGGAAGTACACGTACTCGACCCAAGTCAATGCTTTCCGGCCCAAATTGTCTGAACAAACTGGGCCTTGGCTGAATTGAAACGAAAAATCAAGGCCCTCCTCCTATTGTGTGAAAAAAGACTTGGTATTTAAGAGCAACTAAACCCTAATGAAGACTTCACTCGACCTTTTGTGCTACACGCCCGCTGCTCGAAGCATCAGGTACTTCTTCATCTCTCTCTCTCATCGACCACATTTCAGATACTTGCCTCTCTATATCAATCTATGCGTTTTCCTCTACACAGCTATTTCGTCTCATTTAAATTGATCCATGTTTTTACTCTGCTAAATTTGTCTTTGTTTATTTGAATTGTAGAAGGAGGAGGAGAAGAATGTCTCACAGGAAGTTTGAGCATCCCAGACATGGTTCCCTTGGATTTCTCCCAAGGAAGCGAGCTGCTCGCCACAGAGGAAAAGGTACACACACTTATCACTTTTCATAGCAGAAGGGAAAGGTACATACATTCTCTCGGTTTAAAAATAATACTGAAGACAATGTTTCATGTGCTTCTCTATATATTCATAGTCGTTACAGTGCGTTGTATATGTACATATTTCATAGCTAGTTTTAAAGACATAGTTGTACTGTTTTCTTGTGTATATCTATTTTTATTACTCGGTTTTTATTTATTTATGTGAATGCTCTGTTAATGGTTTGGTATTTCAGTGAAGGCTTTCCCCAAGGATGATCCATCCAAACCCTGCAAGCTGACAGCTTTCCTAGCTTACAAGGCTGGGATGACTCACATTGTTAGGGATGTCGAGAAGCCTGGATCAAGTAGGTTCCTTTCTGTTTAAATGTTTGATTTTATTGTATATTCAGTTCGCTCTGTTTTAAAAAAAGATTCTTGCAAAATTGAACTGCTCTATGTTTTGTTTATTTCTGATTTCTATTCTGATTTTGTGCAATTACTAGCTTACTGAAAATTGTTCAAAGGTGTATCATTTTTCACAAAGTTTAAATTATGTTCTTAGAGCTTCACAAGAAGGAGACATGCGAGGCTGTAACTATCATTGAGGCTCCTCCAATGATTGTCGTTGGAGTTGTGGGTTATGTGAAGACACCTCGTGGCCTTCGTACTTTGAACACTGTCTGGGCTCAGCATCTCAGTGAGGAGGTCAAGAGGAGGTTCTACAAGAACTGGTGCAAGTCCAAGAAGAAGGCTTTTGCAAAGTACTCCAAGTCCTATGAAACGGATGAGGGAAAGAAGAGTATCGAAGCACAGTTTGAGAAACTGATTAAATATTCTACTGTTATCCGAGTTTTGGCTCACACTCAGGTAATAAATAACATCCAGCTTTTAGTGCCATATTGATTGTAATTTCTGCAGTAGATGAGAAAATCATAATGGTTTTCTTGATTTCTATGAAGAATGTATCTTCTCGGATTTGCTAAGTATCACTTTTCTGACCTATGCTCTGAATGATGTGCAGATCAGGAAGATGAAGGGTTTGAAGCAAAAGAAAGCGCATCTTATGGAGATCCAGGTCAATGGAGGAACAATTGCCCAGAAGGTTGAATTTGCCAAAAGCTTCTTTGAGAAGCAGATCCCTATTGATGCTGTTTTCCAGAAGGATGAGATGATTGACATCATTGGTGTGACAAAAGGTAAAGGTTATGAAGGTGTTGTTACTCGTTGGGGTGTCACCCGGCTTCCCCGTAAGACCCATAGAGGTCTGCGTAAGGTTGCCTGTATTGGTGCCTGGCATCCTGCTAGAGTTTCATTTACAGTTGCTAGGGCTGGTCAGAATGGATACCATCACCGTACTGAAATGAACAAGAAAATTTACAAGCTTGGAAAGGCTGGACAAGAGTCTCACACTGCTGTCACTGAATTTGACAGGTTCGTACTTCACTCAACATATTATGTATCTAGTTGTGTGGTAAATATTGGTAGTTTACTTGGAGGAAGTTTATATTCCGCTTGATGGTAGCTCATTTCCGTTTGTTCTTAATTGGTTTTCTGTTGTCCTGGTCCTGAATCTATGTTATAGAATGCTTGAGTTAAGACAGTTTCTGACTGGTTATTCTGATAATCTAGGACTGAGAAAGACATCACTCCAATAGGTGGCTTCCCTCATTATGGTATTGTGAAGGATGATTACATTCTCATCAAGGGGTGCTGCGTCGGTCCTAAGAAGAGGGTTGTTACTCTCCGTCAGTCCTTGCTCAAGCAGACCTCCCGTCTTGCTCTTGAGGACATCAAGCTCAAGTTCATAGATACCTCATCAAAGTTTGGCCACGGTCGCTTCCAGACTACACAAGAGAAACAGAAGTACTATGGACGACTCAAGGCATAAGGATAGTATCTGTTTGGAAGCTTTTGGCTATCCAAGGCTTTGGCAGCTTTTAAATTTCAATGCAAATGTGGTTATGTTGCAACAGTTTTGTTTTTGGTTACATGTACGTTTATTTGAAGTACCAAGGATTTTAGAGGCAGTGAATCTAGTTTTAAGTTTTGTTGCACATATTTCTTATTTAAATGGCCCTAACTCTTGCGTTTAGTTTTTTGTTCTTGGAATTTATAGCATATATAGAAGTGTAGAATTCTGCAATCTTTTCATATCCACATTCCTAAAGCAAAGAGAACAAGAAAATTGTGATTCAAGCTTTTATCACACTAGTTAGAATAAAGTGTACAATCTAAAAAATAATAGAACATATCTTAAATTTAAGTCATTACTAGCAAACAAACAATGAGTGAAGATGTCACAATGGGATTTATAATCCAAAGATACATTCTGATTGTGAGAGACCGATATCAAACAAATCTCAATACACAACTTAAAATAGTAAACAAACACTCAATGTTATGAGATCTTCCACCACAATGACAACACTCTCCACCCCCGAGATTATGACCTACCCATACTTGCTGTTTGGAATCCCAGATCTCGAGAAATGAACAGAAACATGAACAAGAACAAAAATAGTAACAATCGAGAATATGGGGTGTTAAACCGATGCGTGAGCACCCTTAATTACGAAAATCAGTGACTTGCACCTTCAAATTGCAACCATAAGCACCCACAATCGAGCCTTTCATTTCATCAAGGTTGAAGGTATCAAGAGAAACTGTTACAGAGTTGTTTAATTTTTGAGTTGGTAACATATGAGATAATTTGACAATAATAGGAAGAGCAAACATTGTAAATAGGTGAAATACAAGGTCCTCCCGATTTGGACAAAACCAGTATGACTACAGAGGGTACAAATTCATAGAGGTGAAAAAAAGTTATACCAGCTTGCAGACGGGAAAGAGCAACAACCCAACCCTTCTTGGCATCATAGAGGCATAATCGACATAAGTGCCAACCTCAACTAAGAACCCAGTCTTTGCCGCAACTGCACTGCTGAACCGCCCACAACAAACCTCCAATCACGCACCGCCGAAAAGGAATGGAGACGATGATTGCCTGCGGATTCTTCAGTCGAGATGCGACCATTGTTCGAGGACCAACATGGTACCACCCACATCTCAAATCGAAAATCGCTGAAGCTTTGCCACCCCAGCCTCCTCTCCCCCATGTTCCTTGTCACATGAACAACCTAGAGGGACAAATACATTTGTCTAAAATTGAGACCCAATTTTTTATTTGACTTACCTATAATAACCAGAAACCTCAGATCTCTAAAAATGAGATCGATCACAAAATCTCTGTCATAAAGCAGTGCCACCCGTCCTCGTTCGACTGCACTTATAAGTTCTGACGAGGTCGAGGTCGAGGCCAAACGTAGGGCCACAGGACGAACCTACAGACATGTTGAAGAGAAAACATTTCTCGCGCGTGAGGCAAATTCTAGGTTAGAGATATGCGCGTATCAATCTCCATTTCGTTCTATTATTGTACAAACTAGAAAGAAAAACCTACAAGCATGGACTTGAAACCAAATGAATACCCTCCATGACAATGAAAGGATGTGAACGGTGCTACTGTGCTACATACATGTGAAGCTAAGGAAGTATTAGATACTTAATCATGTACCAACGGGAAGTACTAAACCCTAATACATGATTCTTTGTCTTGGTTCTGGCAACTAGAGCCTAGCTAGCAAGTTTAGGAACTGGTATTGGTGACTGCCAATATGGGAGCATACGAGTAGGCGTTTATCCAACAACTCCTAGTTGATATAATCTGGTAAGGGATTTCAATGGTTTCCAAGGTACGGATATTGCACACCCTAATGTATTGATCAACACATTCTCCATGATTGTAGCTCAGGTACAATACATCTTCATCATCTGAGTCCAAAGCTAGAAGCTGGGGGTACCTAAACATTGATGTTTCAGTTTGGTCCAGAACGACCCTCTTTCTCAACGACCAATTCATCACTTGCTTGCAACTCCATCTTCTTGTCTCAAATACCAAACACAAATAACCCAATCACTACCAGAAAAACTCACCTAGACAACGGAACTTTACTGTTTCGTCGTCTAAGTGTAACTAAGACGACGAAAAATATTTGCGTCATCCAAGTTCCACTTGGACGACAGAAAACGTGTTTCCGTCATCCAAGTGGCCACACAGACGACGAACCAACACACCGTGGTCTGTGTGGCCACTTGGATGACGGCGTGTCGGTCTGTCGTCTCTTTTTTCATTTGGACGACGAAAACAAGCTCAGTTCATCGTCTAAGTGGTCACTTAGACGACACACCGACGCTCCGTCGTCTAAGTGAAGCATTATATAATGTCCATGCCGAACTCTCTTCCTCTCCGCTCGCTCGTATCAACTTCATCCTCTCTTGATCAGACTCTCCTAGCACGTACGTACGTACCTACTATATATATATATATATATATATATATATATCTCCGGCTCCGACCATCGATTGGCCATATATCGGAGAAGGCTAGGTACGTACGTAGTTAATTTCTGACAATTTTAACATTTATAAATATAATTAATTGTACGTACATTTGATTGATCGATTGCATTGTTAGTACGTTTAATATTTATAATTAAGTTAGGTAATTGATGATATATATATATTAGTTAATTAATATAGACCAGTAGTACGTATATATATGCATGGATATTTAAAAATTTGGTTAATATTTAGTTAAAACGTATTAGTTAAAACGTACATGCATGTTAGACATATTAAAGTAATCAATTGATGTATAGTAATAAATATTTTAATTAATTATACGTTAATAATTAAGATAGTTGAAAATTTGTATATATATAATAGTTTAATAATTACTTGAAAATCTGTATATATATAGAATAGTTGACTAATATGATAATTAATTAATTATTAAATTTCGTAGAAGTATGGACAAGAGTTGGATGAAGTTGCGGAATAGAAGTGATGTCCGGTATATGGATGGAATGAGAGAATTTGTGAATTTTGCGATAGAACATAGTCAAGGAAAGAAGCGTTTCAGGTGTCCGTGCAGTATGTGGAGGTTAATGTTATAGTGCAACACTTGTACGAAAATGGTATGATGTGGAGTTACACTACATGGAGCGAGCATGGTGAAGCAGTAGACTTCAGCTCTACAGTTATCATGGTGCCTCATCCAACGGCAGTGGTGCCGGCCCTCCTGCTTGAAACCCAATTGCGGATTTGGTCCATGCTGCGTTTCCGGGATTTAGTCATGGTGCACACCAACACCAAGATGGAGGTTACAATACCACTCATGGGCATGATGACACATTCCCCACTGCTAGCTTGGCCACTAATACTAATGAGATGGATAAGTATAATATGATGCTACTTGAAGCGCAGACCCCGGTATACCTTGGATGTCGAGAGAATGTGTTGTAATATGTGTTGGAGCAAATGAAGATAAAAGTGAAGCACAAAATATCAGTCAGTGCTTTTGACGAAATTCAGAAACAAATATATAAGTTGCTTCCTGATGATCACAATCTTCCTAAATTCCATTATAAGGTTAGAAATATCTTGAGCAGTCTCGGTCTAAAGTACAGGATAATTGATGCCTGCCCAAATGATTGTGTGCTGTTTTATGAAGAGTAAAAAGATTTGGACTATTGTCCCGTATGTGGCCAATGCAGATATGAGCTGAATAGGAAGAGTTCGAAAAAGGAAATTCCTGTGAAGGTTCTTCGATATTTTCCATTGATTCCCAGATTGCACTACAAGAAAAGGAATCATTACCGGCGAGATTCCAGCCAACAAGGCCGGCGACCGGAAAAGTCGCCGGTAATGTCCATCATTACCGGCGACTTACCCCGTCGCGGGTAATGTCGCCGGCAATGTCTAGGCACACATTTCCGGCGAAATTCCGGCCGGAAAATCGCCGGAAATGTGTGCCTAGACATTGCCGGCGACGGTTGGAGTCGCCGGTAATGTTTTGCAACATTACCGGCGAGATTCCGGCGTAAAGTCGCCGGTAATGTCTTCATTTCCGGCGACTTACTCCGTCGCCGGCAATGTGTCTTATATTAGATGCCGGATGGGGCAGCTCGATCATTCAATCATTTTGAGCGAAAAAAATCCAGAGAAATCGAAAGAAGGAAAACGTACGCTCTGAAATCGATAATTCGGTATATTGTCAAAATTAAGGCGCGCGTCGAAAACTCGATCACTCGGGAAGCTATATATATAGGCCGTAGGTGTATATATACGTATATGTGGTATATATATATGTGTGTGTGTGTTGATCAAATCCAATTCGTGAGATATATATATATATATATATATATGAAATGTTGTTGATGTACGGTCACGGAAACGAGAAAACAGCTTGTAGTTAATCTTGTGTCTGAATCAATGACTGGTATTATCGTATTGTTATCGGATCGGAGCCAGGCTTAACAGAGCCTCCTACCCAGTCAAATACGTTTTGAATTGAAAAACACCAGAATACTATCATCGAGTACTGAATCGAATTCAGAGATTAGATCGATGTATATATATACATATGCATGCATGTGTTGATTTAATTAGAGTTGAATTGAGATATCACGTCGATTATTAGTAGTGAATGTGTGTATATATATATATAATTAATACCTGGTAAAATTGTTAGAATTTTCAGGATGGACAAGAGTTGGATGAGCCTCGAAAGATGGGATGTCAGATATCACGAGGGAATTAGGAGTTTTGTGGATTTTGTGAAGGCTAATTGTGGAGACACTACACTTCATTATTGCCCGTGTAAAGAATGTAAGTGTTTCAGCGATCGATTTCGATTTCCCATTGATAAAGTCCAGAGGCACCTGAGTAAATACGGGTTTTGGGATAAGTACACTTGTTGGATTTATCACGGTGAAACATCGTTAGCGGGTCCGCATGATCATGGACAATTTGGTGAGAGGGCCAGTCCACGCTATGATCATGGAGATTTTGCTGAGAGGGGCAGTTCATCCTATGATCCAACATCGATGTTAATCAATGATATGTTTCCTCATGAGAGCGGTGTATTTGCTGATGAAGCACCAAATGTCCCTCCCGTCGTTGAGGGTTTCCCCCATATCGAGCCAGTCGAACCATTACCTGGAGGTCATGTCAACACAAGCGGTATGGACAAGTACAACAACCTGATTGCATTGCAACAAACTCCGTTGTACGACGGTTGTAGTAAGACTGTTCTTGAAAGTGTGATGGGAGTGATGCAGCTCAAAATGGAGAACAAAATGTCTGTCACAGCTGTTGATTCTTGGTTGAAGTGGACTGCTTCGCTACTGCCACCCGGTCATCGTCTTCCTACCACTCATCATAAGGTGCGACATATCCTGAAAGATCTTGGGCTTTCCTACATCAAAATCCATGCATGCATATATGATTGTATTCTCTTCTGGGGAAAAGATCTCGAAGACCTTGAAGCCTGCCCGGTATGTTTTACAGAAAGGTATAAGTTGACTCCTGCAGGCAACAAGAAAGCTGTGAAGATACTTCGATATTTCCCGCTTATTGATAGGCTGGAGCGGTTGTTCATGTGTGCTTTCACGGCCGAGGCAATGAGATGGTGGGCTGAGAGGAACTTGCCTGACGATGACACCCTTATACACCCTTCCGACGGAGAGGCTTGGAAGCACATGGTCAGGGAGTTTGATCATTTTGCAGCAGAGGTCCGAAATGTTTGGCTAGGGCTCTCATCTGACGGATTCAACCCTTTTGGCAACATGAGTCTTCAATACAGTATATGGCCAGTTATTTTGGTACCGTACAACCTTCCACCATGGATGTGCATGAAGAAGGAATACAATATGCTCACTCTGTTAATTCCGGGCCCGGGTTATCCAGGAAAGTGTCTCGATGTGTATTTGAGGCCTTTGATTGAGGAGCTTAAGTACCTGAGTGAGTGTGGCCACCCCACTTACGATAGGTTCAAAAACGAGATGTTCCAGATGCATGCCATGCTTGTTGGCACCATCAGTGATTTTCCTGCCCGCGGTATGTTGTCGGGCAACGTTACCAGGGGTTACAGGGCTTGTTCAGAGTGCATGACGGTTGATTGTTGCAGTCCTCATTGCAGTAAAATTGTTCAGATGCGTCACCGTTGTTGGCTTCCATATAATCATCCATTTAGGCAGGATCCAGACGCGTTTGATGGGACTGTGGAAACAGGTGTGGCACCCAGGCGATGGACAGGGGAAGAAATTTTGGAAGTGTTGAATGAATATGATTTTGGCCAGCTGAGCAATCATCCTGACATAGTGGCGTCAATTCCAGAAAAGCTCGAAAGGTATAAGTTTTGGACACACAAGAGCATATTCTGGGAACTCCCCTACTGGCCTAGGTTGCCTATCAGACATTACCTAGATGTCATGCACATAGAGAAGAATGTGTGTGAAAGTGTGGTGGGCACAGTTCTTAACTTGGAGGGGAAAACAAAAGACATCCCTAAGGCACGCATTGATATGAAAGCAATGGGTCTGCGGAAACATTTGTGGTTAAGAGATGGTAAGAGAAAAATGCCGCAAGCTCCGTACACCGTAAAGCCGAAGCATAAGCATGAAATTTTTCGGTGGCTGAGTAATGTCAGGTATATATTGTTATGGCTATGTAGGAATTTGGCAGGAAATTTTTACCGGAGTATATATGGTTATATGCGAGAAATATAACGGTTGCATATATATGCCTTTATCTATATATATGCAGGTATCCTTATGGCTATGCAGGAAATATAAGCAGGTGTGTTAACTTCCGGGACAATAAGATGTACGGATTAAAGAGTCATGACTGCCATGTACTGCTTCAACGCCTTTTCCCTATTTTCATTCGAGGGTACATGCCCAAACCCTCGGTGGAGCCGTTGGTGGCCTTGTCAAGATTCTTTCAGAAGTTATGCACCAGGGAAGTTAAAAAAGCAGACCTCAGGGAGATGCAAGATGACATCATTTTTATCATGTGCAAGCTTGAGAGGATATTTCCCCCAAATTTTTTCGACATAATGCCGCACCTGATGATCCATCTTCCCGAACAATTGTTGCTTACCGGTCCCGTACACTACACTTGGATGTATCCCATGGAAAGGTACAAATGATTCATAAATTTGGTTTGCCTATGTTTTTATATGTAAATTCTTGTGGTTAAGTAAGTTAACATGTACTTGTTAACTTGTAGACAATTGGGAGCCTACAAGGACTATGTGAAGAATAAATATGCACCTGAAGGGTGTATCGCTGAAGCATATGTTGCGCACGAGTGTGTAACGTACACCAAAGTGTACCTCGAAAATGTAGAGGACCCCCAACAACATATGCCAATAGATGAACCCCAGTTCAACCTTTCTATCATCTCCAGTGACGTGGTAGTACAGGGAAGCTTGCCAAAGTCGTACAAGTTGGATGGAAATGAGGTAGCCATTGCCCACTGGTCGGTACTGATTAACTGTCAAGAAGTACAATATTGGAAAAACTATCATCTTCACTGCCCTGCTATTGCCGGAAATGTTGATTACCACAACAAGACATTTGCAAACTACTTTGGTCAATGGGTAAGTATATGTGTATATGTATATTTTTATATATATCCTTATATAGCATGTACGTATGTACGTGGTTTTGTGGTTTCAAGATGACATAATTTATTCTGTACGTATTAATATATGGACGTTTTCAGATGAACCATGTAGCAAATGATGGTTGCCCAGAGTGGTCAAACGAATTGAGGGTCCTGGCGATGAAACCGATTGCTTCAAAAGTTTACTCGATGTGTCAGGTCAATGGCGTGAAATTTATATGTGAAAATCGAGACGACCGACTGAAAACACAGAATTGTGGGGTGATGGTCCATGGTGGGCAGGATGGCGTTGACTATTACGGTGTCCTTCATTCAGTTGTTGAACTAATTTATGGGAACCGCATGAAAGTGCACTTGTTCAAGTGTAGATGGTTTGATACTAGCCCGGAGAACACAAGGACCGATCAGTACGGAACATTTTCGGTGAATACTGCTACTACCTGGTATGAAGATGACCCTTTCGTTCTTGCCTCATCAGTAAAACAAGTGTTTTACCTGGACGATCTTCTTAACAAAGTCCCGTGGAAGGTGGTTAACCATGTTGCTCATAGAAACATATACAGTGCTGCCACACTTGGTGATACCGCAGATGATGAGGAAGTTACTGCATACCAAGAGCCAAACGCTTTTGACATTCCGGAATCATCTACGATTCGCCTTAATAATGTGAGATCTGGGAGTGTGGTTCGAATTACTGGAGCAGAACTTCTCGATGTTAATCCATATGAAGTTGACGCTGATTCAGATGACGAGGAGCGGCACATATTGCCAGAGGTTACCTATGAAACCGAGTCAGACTCAAGTGATGAAGATGATTACGATTATCATCCTTAGTACGTTGGAAATTGTAGTCCGAAATTGGAACCGTAGTCGGCAAATGTACGTAGTAAAATGTACGTAGTAAAATGTTTAAGGAAATTGTAGTCGGAAAATGTACTCAGAAATTGTATGTAGTCGGAACTGGAACCGTTGTCGGAAATTGAACGTAGTCGGAAATTGAACGTAGTCGGAAATCGGAAATTGAACGTAGTCGGAAATCGGAAATTGAACGTAGTCGGAAATCGGAACCGTAGTCGGAAATTGAACGTAGTCGGAAATCGGAACCGTAGTCGGAAATTATACGTAGTCGGAAATTATGTAGTCGGAAAATGGTCGATCGGATAATAGTCGACAAATAATGACATTACCAACGAGTTGATAAGCAACTCGTTGGTAATGACATTACCAACGAGTTAGCAACTCGTGGGTAATGTCATTACCAACGAGTTGCTTATCAACTCGTTGGTAATGTCATTACCAACGAGTCAAGTCGTTGGTAATGACATTACCCACGACGTACGTCGTTGGTAATGTCATTACCCACGACGTTGACCTACCTCGCCGGCAATGGTGGCGGTATAGGCAGCTCGAGCTCGATCTCCTCCTCCCCATTTCTCTTCGGCCTATTTCTCTTCTCTCTTCCCTCTTCCCTCCCTAAACCCGAAATTCTCACCTCTCCCCTCTCCTCAATCCTCTCTTCTCTCTTCCCTCTCCCCTCTCTTCCTCTCCTCCCCTCTCTCCTCCCCTCTCTCCTCCTCCCCTCCTCCTCTTCCTCCTCCCCTCACCTCCGTCGCCGGCACGGTATAGCTCGAGCTCCACCATGCCAGGTTTGAGCTCTCTCTCTCCCTCTCTCTCTCTCTCATTCCACAATATTTTTTGTGTGTATTTTAATTAATTAATTTGTGATAATTGTGGGATGTATATATGTATGCATGTGGACATTATTTGTAAAATGTAATTAAGGTATGTATGAAAATTGTGGGAAAAAAATGTGGATAATTGTGGGGTGAAGGAGCAATATATGTGATGTATATATGTGAAAAATTAATTAATATATATGGAATGTATATATATACGTATGTTTGAAAAATGTGGAAAATTAATTAGCTAGGGTGAATTGGATTAATATGTGATGTATATATATGTGTGAATTAAGGTGAAATTAAGATGCATGATCGATGTATACAAAGTGTATATTTGATGTATATATGTGTAAAAAGTTTAAATCCGGAAATGATGTATGTATATATGTTAAGTTAGGTGATATAGTTGTTAATTTAACGTATAATAGCATGTATGTATTGGAACCATAACAAATCGGAACCGGAACGGTTTGAAACCGGAACTGTTTATAACCGGAACCGAGTTGTTTTCAAACGGTTCCGGTTCCGATTTGTTATAGAACCGAATCGGTTTGGAACCGGAACTGTTTGTAACCGGAACCGTTATGTTACAAACGGTTCCGGTTACAAACAGTTCTGGTTTCAAACGGTTCCGGTTACAAACAGTTCCGGTTTCAAACGGTTCCGGTTCCAAACCGTTCCGGTTCTGATTTGTTATAGAACCGAAACGGTTTGGAACCGGAACCGTTTCGAACCGGAACTGTTTGTAACAGGAACCGTTTGTAATATAACGGTTCCAGGTTCAAACGGTTCCTGTTCCAAACCGTTCCGGTTCCAACCCGTTCCGGTTCCGATTTGTTATAGAACCCCAGTTTCCATGACTATTACGGTGTCCATGCCATGAGGTTTTGCGGCTAATTGGCTTCGGAGAGGTTCCCGAAATAGTGGAGGGAACAGTAGTCAAGCTTCCTCCTCGCTCGCAGTTAGCAACACGCCCAGTGGGCCAATGATGAGTGCTCGCACGAGAGCCTTGCTAGAGGCGCGAGCTGAGGAGGAAGCTGCACGATCAAGAGCCGTGCAACCGGAAGTTGAGCCTCGAGCCTCAGTCTCCAGACGCTCAATCAGCAGACGTCCCTCCGGTGGCAGAGCCTCAGAAGAGCGACAGTCAACGGGGGCATCAGAAACTCCCTCAATCCGAATGCCCCATATTCGCCCGGTGCCTACTCCCGTTTCACGGGAATCATCTGAGACACATGGTGGTGCTGGCGCCTCATCGTCCAGGCCTCGTCTATCTCCGCCGTCCGGTCTCTTCCTACCCGACAAGATTCCTGTCATCCCTGAATTCGATGATAGGGGGATGCCTGTTTATATTGAAGGACGGCCGGAGTTCCTGAGCGTGGAGGAAGCGTATAACTTCCTCCCGTTCGACCCCGTGTATCTTTGGAGTGTGAGGTGCACCAACCAACAAACGGACGATGCAGGTAAATTTTATTTAACATCAAATTGATTACTTAAGACTTGCAATAGGTTCAATTAATGATATCAATTTGTTGACATTGTATTATTAGGAAATTTCGTTAATGGGACTGGAAAACGGAAAGGGGCTAGAGGCACCTGCACCGGGAAGAGACTTGAGCAGGCCACCGGCGGAAGGAAAACGCCCATAAGGGCCAATGAGGATGGCGAGGTGATCAAGGCATTCGACACCACGCGCAAATATGTCAGCATGGCCGGTGCGATCGTGCGGGACAAGGTCCCAATGCTTTGGCCAGATTGGGAATCTGTGCCTATCTACGTGAAGATGCAAGTGCATAATGCACTCAGTGTGAGTAAAATCGTATTTTCATTACGTAAATTTTACATTTATTAATTAAGTCCGAATAAATATATAATTTTACCTTTTATATATTCATATTGCAGGTGTGGTTTGACGTGGATGAAGTTCTTATTCACACGTGGGTAGAGCGTCAACTACATATGAGGTGATGTGCTTCGACTTATTTGAATATATATCGAGTTAGATTTTTGTTTATCAAGTGTTTTAATATCTCTAACTTTTTTTCCTTGTTTTAATATAGGTATAAAGAGTGGAAGAACGAGCTTTCTTCCCATTACACTGTATACAAGGAGCTAGGCCGAGGTTCCACCCCTAGCGAATTCCGGTTTAGGGAGTACGAGTGGCTGTGGCTGATAGCCCACTTCGAGCACCCCAAAGCTCGGGTATGCATCCTTAATATATCTTTCAAGCATAATGTATCGTATCAGATTGAAATAGTTAGTTACTAATTTTTTTTCATATGTTTATCAAACAAGGCGATTTCAAAGACGAACCGGGCGAATAGATTGAAAAACACCAGGGCCCATCATGCAGGTTCACTCAACTACATGGGTTGGTCGACTAAGGCGCATCAACAACAAGAGTTGAACCCGTTGGTGTATATTCATCAGAAGTTCTACCCGCAGTGCCCTGAAGAAGCGGTAAGTCTTTCGCCTCTCCATGTGTTAATAAAACTATTTTTCAAGATGGAAATAGATTTTGTTAGCTAATACGTTGTTCATTTTCCCTTTTCAATTAGTCGAGAGTGGAGGAGGCGACCGCAGAAGTGACCATGAGTATAGCTCGGACTAACCATCCTGACTGCTCCGAGGAAGAAGTCACCCAGTATGCCTCTCAGATCGATCCGCTTGATCCTCCGATAGCGGCTCGGATCATGGCAAAAGCATGCGGGACTGGAAAGAATAGCTACTACTGTAGGGGAATGGGCACGGCGGGCGAAGGACCATTGAAGAACACTTCAGAATACTCTACCGGGTCAAGAAGTTCAACTTCTAGTCGTAACCTCGCGGCGGAGCTTCATAGGACGCAGAGGGAGTTGGAGGAGCAAAAGAGGCAGATGGCCGAGTACCAAATGCAGCAGACACAGGTGCAGGCTCAGATGTACACATGGATGCGGACGATGTACGAGGCTCAGACTACCGGACAACCCTTCCCCACACCTCCCCCGGTCCCTCATATCCCTACCTATCCACCACCACCACCGCACCAGTCAACGCCAGAGCAAGACCAAGGTAGCCACCGGAATTCAAATGAGTACATGGATTACTTCAACCCTGATGACCCGCAAGTTCCTGGACCTGACCTGTAGTTGTAGTTAATTTTTTTATCGTCGTTGCTATTTGTAGTGTACGTTGGACATTTATGTTGAACTTGTATGACTGTCTTTGCTATGTGTACTGTTGAACTTGTATGATTGTACGGTTTATCCGGTTCAATGCAGGTTATGGAATTGGGCCCAATCCAGAACCGCGTTTTTTTTTCAAAATTTTTCCCCACATTGCCGGCGACATGGACTCGAGTCGCCGGCAATGTCTCACATTCCGGCCACGGCGCCGCTGCCATTGCCGGCGACCTTGACATTGCCGGCGACTTGCGTCGCCGGTGATGTCTCGGACATTACCGGCGACGGCGTTTCCCGTCGCCGGCAATGTCAACACCGGCGGGGGATCTCCGGCGACGTCATTGCCGGCGACAAGTCGCCGGTAATGTCAATTCCGGCGAAAAAAAAAGACAAGGCCGGCGACGGAAAGTCGCCGGTAATGTCTCCATTTCTGGTAGTGTTGCAGCGTCTGTACATGTCTCTCTACACAGCAGAGGCGATGCGATGTACGCAGAAAAGTGAATAGATGACGATGTGTTGAAACACGCCACGGATGGGGAGGCTTTCAAACATTTCGACAACGAATTTGGAGACTTTGCCACAGAGGTTAGAAATGTTAGACTTAGACTATCTATAGACGGATTCAATCCTTGGAGTAGTAATAGCTCTGCCGTCAGTACTTGTCCAGTTATTATAATTATGGTAATTATTGAATTATTAAAGTTAATAAATTAGTAATTATGGTAATTATTGTAATTATGGTAAATTATTTTAATTATGATAAGTTAGTAATTAGTAAAAATAATAAATTGGTAATTATGTAATTATTGTACTTATGGTAAATTATTAATTATAGTAATTATTATAATTATGGTAATTATTTATTGTACTTAGTAAATTATTAATTATGGTAATTATTATAATTATGGTAATTAGTATGAATTTAATTAGTTGTACTATTATTTTAATTAATAGTAATATTATTTGTAATAGTATGAATTTAATTATAAATAGTAAATATTATAAATTGATTAATATCAAAAATGGTTTTACAAATGATAAATATCAAAAATAGTTTTACAAAAGAAAAATATTAAAAATAGTAAATGTTGTACTGGTAAATATGAAAAATATAGAAAAAATAATTAGTAAATTGTTACAAATAATAAATGATAAAATATGTTTAATAGTTGATTTTTACAACTTCTAGGTTAAAATGGCCCCGTGGGGTAAAAAAAAGGCCTAAAAAGAGGCGGAAGATGCTCAACTCCGACGTTTCGCAGAGCAAGTGGGTTGGCAGAGCCAGGAGGACAACGTCGCGCCTCCTCTGGACCCTTCAGCTGGTCCCTCGGCAGCGGTGACTAGGGAAATTCTTAATGCCCCAGCTATACGGAGCGATGATGATGACACCCCTTCCGGCCCAACACCTATGTCAGAAAATGCCCAGGAATCGGCCTCCTCCGAGTCTATTCTCTACAAAGCGTGGCGCAAGGTCAGGAGGGCCCCGTCAGACCCTCAACCGAAAAGGACTCGAGGACTTGAAAATGGCAGAAAATCCGAGAAGTTGTTCAAAACGACCGGACAAAAAATCTAGTTTCCGTTTGG
This sequence comes from Geum urbanum, assembly GCA_946800695.1. Taxonomy (NCBI): domain Eukaryota; kingdom Viridiplantae; phylum Streptophyta; class Magnoliopsida; order Rosales; family Rosaceae; genus Geum; species Geum urbanum. The sequence goes on from OX327002.1 coordinate 22,004,432, forward strand.
CGAGGAAAGGTGCTCGAGATGTGTCGGTCCAAGCAGCCCTTGAGGAGGCTCGACTCACACAGGCGGAAATGTTATCTATGCGTCAGGAAATGCTATCTATGCATCAGGAAACGCTATCCATGCGCCAGAGGCTTGATGAGCAACAAGCGCAGATAGCCCACCTCATCGCCCTCATGAAAACCAGGTTCAACAAGAGTGTCATCCTGCTCCGACCCCCACACCCCGACGACGACGACGACACGGTTAGAGGCAGTGGACTCGGAGACGCATCTGTTCCTGCTGTATTTTAGTAGTTTATATGTAGTTTATGATATATCGTATTTTCCGAACGATTTAATTTGATGTACGTACAATTTTTAGTTATTTAAATTAAATTTAGTATTTTAATTAATTTATTAATATTTTACTTTAAATTCAAATTTTAATTAAAAACAATTAAAAGAAAATAAATATTCACCTAGACTACGAAAGTATATACGCTTTTGTTGAAAGGACCCAACCCCGATTTAGTTTCCTAAACCGGAATCAAACCCCTTCTGAAAACACGAACCAACAAAAACCATTAAAATTTTGGCTGAGTAACGCTACTAACGTGGAATTGCCATTACCTGCACCCGAAAAATAACACTTCATCCTATGCCACAAAAGCCAAACCGTGGGCACCAATCCCATCCGGATTTCTCAATATCATAACAATAACAATAAACAGTAAACATAACTGTAATATATAGTAAATCCGGGAAAAATCCGTATAAAACATGTATCAGTAACGTATCAGAGCGACCTCTAGTGTATACATATACAAAATATACAATAGTAGGCGAAACAAGAAACCTACTGGAAAACACAGGTAGCTCGAAAAACTAGCCTCCGATCACGACGTGAAACACCAGAATCCAAACTGCAAACTGGGCACAGAAACCGAACAGCTCAGGGGAAATACATGAAAATCGTTAGAGTGAGTGGACGAAAATAAATGTCTTTCGCCGAATAATGTATGTTATAATAACATATGCGAGTCAAAAATGAATGAACATTAAATAGTACACGAGGTGAACTTAAACTCCTCCAGCGTACAGAGCATGCATAGAAAAATTCCACGGGGTCACTTATGGACACATCCGTGCTAGTACAGTCCGAATCACGGGATCCCAGACCCACACGTGATTCTAGCCAGAAAGGCCCCAGGTCAGGGTACAGTTCCCCCCTGGCAGACATCCTCGGGGATCAGCCGAGATGCAAGTGTATCGATACAACAACATAAACTAAGACTGTACTCTGTGTAAATCAAATCATAAATAGTTTCATGCATACGTATAAAGAATAATGTAAATGCATAATCGTAAAACACATGCTCGTATAAGTCATAATCACAGACGTATGCTCATGCTCGTAAAATGTAATATAAAGACTCGCGAATATCAGTGAAAAGAAATTGTCCACTCACAGACGAGTAAAGCGTGCACTCACGCTAATCACGTGGTCCGGCGGAAGATTCCTCGCCCGAAGCACAATCTCGATCCCCTCAATAATCACAAAATATATCTGATCAAAATCACAACTCACAATACTGAACCACACCGCGGAAACCAACCGTTCCCGGAAATATATAACACAGTGCAAAATAATCGACGAAATTCCCGAAATTTCTACTCAAAACTCTCGACTGAAAATACGATACTCATATCAATCCGAAAACCTCAAGGTGACGATCGAGGCGCGAATATGAGTAAAACGACATTAAAATGATCGAAAACCAAAAAGTCAACGCTCTCGCCGGAGCACCACTGTTGACCGCCGGCGGCGGCGGTGGCGCGCCGTCAACGGAGAATTTCTCAGGCGAGGAAAGTCCAGTTCTCTAGCTCACCTCAAGCCCAACATCTTTTATAACTACCACAAGTCTCGATTCATACTAAATCAACATGAAAACAGCTCGGCAAAACCGTCCAATTCCAACTCCGGCAACCACCACGGGTTCCACCGGAAACCCCTCCTCGTCCAAAATTAGTGACCCAGAAAGCATCAACAGGGCAAGGGGAGTCGAAACCCCCTCACCCCCTCACCCCCGCCACCGTAGCTCGCCGGAGGACCTCCCCCCGTCACCAGCGAAAACCAAGAATTTAACCCGATTCGAATCCACCAAAAACTCAACTAATTCACATAAACTCAATTACGAATCGATAAAGGAACTCAAGAGGAGTCTAACCATACCAAGGATGTGGCCGGAAAATCCGGGTCGGTCAGGTGAGTCAAAATCCGGGTCGTGTCCTTCACGGGTCAACGGGTCAAACAGTGAAAGTCAACGCCGGTCAAACTTCCAACAGTGTTTTTCGACAATTTTAGACTATTTCCGATATTTATACTCGCGTCTCGGGACGATCGACGGTCTGAAACAGATAACCATTACGATTCAGATAAACTCGATACGAACGGATAAACTCGTCGATATTCCGAAACTTCAAATAATCATATTATATTTCTCGGTCATCGGAAAAATCATTTGGAACCGCTCACAAACTCGAAATCACGTGTACAACAACTCTCGAGAAGAGACTCAACTCAAATTCTTGGCCAATAATTAAGTCGTAAACAAAACTGGCAAATCAACCAATTTACGGAAAAATAGTGATTACGCGTAATCTCGTGAATTAAGCCGTTTACCCAACTGATTCTGGTTCGGGTCGACACAAATCTACCCCCCTTAAAAAAATTTCGACCTCGAAATTTACGTACTTGTCAAGTGATCAGATGAGGATACTGCTCTCGCATACGCTGCTCAGTCTCCCAGGTGGCCTCCTCAACCGAATGATTCTGCCACAAGACCTTCACTAGCGATATAACACGGTGCATCAACTCCTGCTCACGACGATCAAGAATCTATACCGGCTCCTCCACGTATGTCAAATTCTCTCGGATCGGTAACTGCTGTAGGACTAACACATGTGATGGATCTGAGATATATTTCCGCAACATTGAAACGTGGAAAACATCATGAACACGAGCCATCTCCGCCGGTAACTCAAGTCTGTAAGCCACAGCACCAACCCTTTCGGTGATCTCGTATGGGCCAATATATCGTGGTCGAAGCTTGCCACGCTTCCTGAAACGCACAACTCCCCTCCACGGAGATAGTTTCAGGAAGACCCAATCGCCTACATCAAACTCGAGGCTCTTCCTCCTCACGTCCGCATAACTCTTCTGGCGATCCTGGGCGATCTTCAATCTATCCCGGATAATCTGGACGTCCTCCATGGTGCTTTTCACCAGATCAGGGCCAATAAGCCATCGCTCGCCCACCTCACTCCAACATAACGGAGTGCGACACTGCCTCCCGTACAGGGCCTCGTACGGTGCCATCACGATACTGGCCTGGTAGCTGTTGTTATAGGCGAACTCAATCAAATGTAGTTGTTGGTCCCAATTTCCTCGAAACTGTAGAACGCAAGACGGCAACATATCCTCAAGAGTTTGTATAGTCCGCTCAAACTGCCCGTCAGTCTGAGGATGAAAAGCTGTACTGAAGCGCAATCTCGTGCCCATGGCTCGCTACAATGCCTGCCAGAACTCGGAAGTGAACTAACTGTCTCGGTCAGAAACAATAGACACAGGCACACCGTGCAGCCGAACAATCTCTGACAAATACAGCTTGGCCAATCTGCCCACTGATATCTTCCCCGGAAGTGCGAGAAAATGAGCGGATTTCGTCAGTCGGTCCTCAATAACCCAAATACTAGTGTTGCCAGCCGAAGTACGCGGCAACTGATAAACAAAATCCATAGTAATGTGCTCCCACTTCCAAACCGGAATCTCCAGTGGCTGTAACTTTCCCGCAGGCTTCTGCCTCTCCGCTTTGACCTTCTGACAAATCAAACATCGGCTCACATATGCGGCAATCTCCCGTTTCATGTTGCACCACCAATAATATGCTCGAAGAGTACAAAACATCTTCGTACCACTGGGATGCATCGTATAAGCCGAACAATGAGCCTCGTCCAGAATCTCCTTGTTTAGACTCTCGTCTCTAGGCGCGTACAACCTGCCTCTGAAAAGCAACGTATCGTCGTCACTCAACCGAAACTCTGTAGGCATACCATTTTGTATCATGGTCTTCTTGCCCAACATGTAGGAATCTGAATCCTGAGCCTCCCGAACCTGATCAACCATCACGGGTCGAACCTGGAAACTGGTTAACAAGGCTCCCTCGTCATCCCACTCGAACTCGGCTCCCGTAGCCCGAAGCTCGGCTAACATAGACACTCTAGCCACACACACATGAAATAACGAAGCTCCAGATTTCCGGCTAAGTGCATCAGCCACAACATTGGCCTTTCCTGGATGGTACTCGAAAGTGCAATCATAGTCGTTGATCAACTCCATCCACCTACGTTGCCTCATGTTCAAGTCTGGCTGCGTCCACAAGTAAGTGGAACTCTTGTGGTCGGTGTAGATCTTACACTGGGCTCCGTACAAGTAATGTCTCCAACTCATCAACGCTAGTACAATAGCGGCCAACTCCAAATCATGGGTCAGATAGTTGACTTCGTGTGGTTTCAACTGCCTGGAACCGTAGGCTACAACTCTGCCATGCTGCATCAGTACATAACCAAGTCCCATCTTCGACGCATCACTATAAATTAAACCACAAACTCACCGCTGTCGTCTGGTAATGTTAGAACTGGTGCAGTAGTCAACTTTTCCTTCAGGAGTAAGTAACTCTCCTCACATGCATCTAACCACTCAAACTTGACGCCCTTCTTTGTCAGTCTGGTCAGTGGAGTAGCAATCCGAGAAACATCATGTACAAACCGCCGGTAGTAGCCTGCTAAACCCAAGAAACTCCGGATCTCCGGTACAGTGGTAGGTCTACTCCAATTCAGCACAACCTCGATTTTGTCAGGATCAACACTAACTCCCTCAGCCGATATTACGTGGCCCAGAAACTTCACACTGTCCAGCCAAAACTCACACTCGCTGAACTTTGCAAACAACTGATTGTCCCGCAAAGTCCGCAACACTGCTCGCAAATATTTTTTATGCTGGCTCACACTCCTGGAATAAATCAAAATATCATCGATGAACTCAATCACGAACTTGTCTAGAAACTGTTTGAACACCTGATTCATCAAGTCCATGAAGGCTGCGGGGGCGTTGGTCAACCCAGACGGCATAACCAAAAACTCGTAGTGCCCATACCGCGATCTGAAGGCTGTCCTGGCCACATCAGACTCTCGGATCCTCAACTGGTAATATCCGGACCTGAGATCAATCTTCGAAAAGACTGAAGCTCCCTTAAGCTGATCAAACAAGTCATCAATCCGCGGTAACGGATACTTGTTCTTCACTGTAACCTGATTCAGCTTCCGGTAATCAATGCACAACCGCATAGATCCATCCTTTTTCCGCTCAAACAAAACCGGGGCACCCCATGGCGAAACACTGGGTCGAATAAAACCCTTCTCCAACAACTTCTGAAGTTCAACATGTAACTCTTTCAACTCCGCTGGTGCCATACGATACGGTGCATGTGATATGGGTCCTGTACCCGGTAATAGCTCAATAGTGAAATCAATCTCCCGAACTGGAGGTATGCCCGGTAACTCCTCCGGAAACACATCCGGAAACTCGGAAACAACCTCAATACCACCAAGGTCCGGCACAGCCGCCGTAGTGTCTACCATATGACTAAATAAGCAACACAACCCTTCTTCATCAACCGATCCGCCTTCATCGCGGAAATTAAACATGGTAATGAAGTGTTCTTCTCGCCGCGAAACAATATCTTGGGAAAAGCTGGTTGTCGAAATGTAACCTCCTTCTTATGACAGTCAAACATGGCCTAATGCGTCTCCAAGAAGTCCATACCCAAGATCAAATCAAAGTTAACGATATCAAGCAACAACAAATCTGCGGCTAAGCCATGACCTCCAATGAAAATCTCACAATCTCGGTATACCCAACCAATACTCACAATCTCACCGGACGGATATAACACTCTCCACAACCCCGGAAGTGGAGACGCAGGTACAGTAGCTAAAGATGACAGTCTATATGACATGAATGAATGTGTGGCACCTGGATCTAACAATGTAAGTACTGGAATACCAAAGACATGTAACGTACCGATAACGACCTCCGGTGAAGCTCTGCCCTCACGCAAAGTCATGGCATGAACTCTGGCCTGCCCGGCTGGTCGTCCACGCTGAGGCTGTCCCTGCTGTCCGCCCTGGCCCGCAAACTGTATTGGTCGAGCCCCCGAAGTGGCACCTTGCTCACCTCCGGAACTCTGGGCCGCCTGTCCACCAATAGGGTGAAGACAGTCCCTCGCGTAGTGAACCTCCTGGCCACAACGATAACAAAGGGTAGGAACTCGCTGACAAGGACCATAGTGATGCTTGTTGCAGAAGTTGCAAAGTGGATACTCCCTCAGTACGGGAAACGTGCCTCCGGTACGCTAAGGATAACTAGAACCGCTAGAACCCCCACTAGACTGTGGTCGCTGCGGTCGATCTCTCCTCCATCTCTGCCTCTGTCTCGATGCACTAGCTGGTGGTCGATAAGGCCCACTACCTGAGGATGAAGCCGAACTGGAAGTATCAGAACTCTGCCTCTTGGAAGGCCCCTGACACGGTCGACCCTCTTCAAACCGTCTAGGCTGGTATCTCATCTGCCTTTCCTTCTCGATATCCTCACCTCGGAGTGCTGCACTGAAAAATTCATCGAAGTTGTTCCGAGGCATCGTAGTCAGAGTCCCCTTGATGTTTAAGTTCAAACCCAGCTCAAATCTGCCGCACTTGGCTTCCTCAGTAGCCACCATGTCACGCACAAAACGAGATAAGCGGGTAAACCTGTCCCGGTACTCAAGCAAAGACAAACTGCCCTGTCTCAAGTTCGTGAACTCCTCATACTTCCGCTGCTGGGTAGCCTGGTTGAAATATCTCCGCATAAACAGATCACGGAACAAAGTTCACGGCGTATCAACTGGAACTCTATCGGTGCTAACCCACCAGAAGTATGCATCAGACTCAAGTAATCCAACTGCTGCCACTGTCATCTGCTCAAGAGTAAAACGCAGACACTCACATACGCGTTCAACCTGAACCAACCATGCCTCACAAATTTCTGGATCAGCTGAACCCGAAAAGACAGTCGCATCAGCAGTACGAGCTTTGACCACAGGGTCAAAACGCTCCTCCAAACGCAATACTCGCATCAGCAAGTCGCGTGTCTGGCGATCCATATCAGGATCCGCTTCCCGATCAACACGGGGACCACGTCGAGGAGGCATCCTACTGATACAAGACAAGCATTAGGTACAAGCAGAATGAACGTAATCATGAGACCTCAGATATTTGAGAACACACAACACCCGAAGCATTGATGAGTACCGCTGGCCAGTCGGGTCATCGCTCCAGTCATGCTGTATAAACTCAAATACCCTAAGCGTCATAACTACAAGAGTCTACAGAATCTGACAACCTAATGCTCTGATACCAAGCTGAAAGGACCCAACTCCGATTTAGTTTCTTAAACCAGAATGAAACCCCTTCTGAAAACACGAACCAACAAAACCATTAAAATTTCGGCAGAGTAACGTTACTAACGCGGAATTGCCATTACCTGCACCCGAAAAATAACACTTCATCCTATGCCACAAAAGCCAAACCGTGGGCACCAATCCCATCCAGATTTCTCAATATCATAACAATAACAATAAGCAGTAAACATAACTGTAATATATAGTAAATCCAGGAAAAATCCGTATAAAACATGTATCAGTAACGTATCAGAGCGACCTCTAGTGTATACATATACAAAATATACAACAGTAGGCGAAACAAGAAACCTACTGGAAAACACAGGTAGCTTGAACAACTAGCCTCCGATCACGACGTGAAACACCAAAATCCAAACAGCAAACTGGGCACGAAAACCGAAAAGCCCAGGGGAAAGACATGAAAATCGTTAAAGTGAGTGAACAAAAATAAATGTCTTTCGCCGAATAATATATGTTATAATAACATATGCGAGTCAAAAATGAATGAACATTAAATAGTACACGAGGTGAACTTAAACTCCTCTAGCGTACAGAGCATGCATAGAAAAATCCCACGGGGTCACTCATGGACACATCCGTGCTAGTACAGTCCGAATCATGGGATCCCAGACCCACACGTGATTCTAGCCAGAAAGGCCTCAGGTCAGGGTATCTGTTCCCACCCGGAAATACATCGGCACAAGGAACAGAAATCTGTACCCACCCGGAAATACATCGGCACAAGGTACAGTTCCCCCCTGGTAGACATTCTCGGGGATCAGCCGGGATGCAAGTGTATCGATACAACAACTAAGACTGTACTCTGTGTAATAAACTAAGAATAAACTAAGACTGTACTCTGTGTAAATCAAATCATAAATAGTTTCATGCATACGTATAAAGAATAATGTAAATGCATAATCGTAAAACACATGCTCGTATAAGTCATAATCACAGACGTATACTCATGCTCGTAAAATGTAATATAAAGACTCACGAATATCAGTGAAAAGAAATTGTCCACTCACAGACGAGCAAAGCGCCCACTCGCGCTAATCACGTGGTCCGGCGGAAGATCCCTTGCCCGAAGCACGATCTCGATCCCCTGAATAATCACAAAATATATCTGATCAAAATCACAACTCACAATACTGAACCACACCGCGGAAACCAACCGTTCCCGGAAATATATAACACAGTGCAAAATAATCGACGAAATTCCCGAAATCTCCACTCAAAACCCTCGACTGAAATCCGATACTCATATCAATCCGAAAACCTCAAGGTGACGATCGGGGCGCGAATACGAGTAAAACGACATTAAAATCATAAAAAACCAAAAAGTCAACGCTCTTGCCGGAGCACCACCGTTGACCGCCGGCGACGGCGGTGGCGCGCCGTCAATGGAGAATTTCTACGGCGAGGAAAGTCCAGTTCTGTAGCTTACCTCAAGCCCAACATCTTTTATAACTACCACAATTCTCGATTCATACTAAATCAACACGAAAACAGCTCGGCAAAACCGTCCAATTCCAAATCCGGCAACCACCACGGATTCCACCGGAAACCCCTCCTCGTCCAAAATTAGTGACCCAGAAAGCATCAACTGGGCAAGGGGAGTCGAAACCCCCTCACCCCCGCCACCGTAGCTCGCCGGAGGACCTCCCCCCGTCACCGGCGAAAACCAAGAATTTAACCGGCCGATTCGAATCCACCCAAAACTCAACCAATTCACATAAACTCAATTACCAATCGATAAAGGAACTCAAGAGGAGTCTAACCATACCAAGGATGTGGCCGGAGGTGGCCGGAAAATCCGGGTCGGCCGGTGAGTCAAAATCCGGGTCGCGTCCTTCACGGGTCAACGGGTCAAACAGTGAAAGTCAACGCCGGTCAAACTTCAAACAGTGTTTTTCGACAATTTTTGACTATTTCCGATATTTATACTCGCGTCTCGGGACGATCGACGGTCTGAAACGGATAACCATTACGATTCGGATAAACTCGATATGAACGGATAAACTCGTCGATATTCTGAAACTTCAAATAATCATATTATATTCCTCGGTCATCGGAAAAATCATCCGGAACCGCCCACGAACTCGAAATCACGTGTACAACAACTCCTGAGAAGAGACTCAACTCAAGTTCTAGACCGATAATTAAGTCGTAAACAAAACCGGCAAATCAACCAATTTACGGAAAAACAGTGATTACGCGTAATCTCGTGAATTAAGCCGTTTACCCAACTGATTCTAGTTCGGGTCGTCACATTTGTAGTCTAAGTCCTCACTTAGACTACGAAACAATATATGCTTTCGTAGTCTAAGTAATAACTTAGACTACGGAAAATATACACATATGTGGTCTAAGTGATCACTTAGACTATGCACACAATATTTGCGTCGTCCAAGTATAATTTAGACCACGCAATAATTGCGTAGTTTAAGTTGTACTTGGACGACACAAATGTTATATGTGTCGTCTCATCATAGCTTGGACGACGGGCCATTTGCGTCGTCCAAGTGACCTCCTGGACGACGGAACGTACCATTTTCGTCGTCCAAGTGCTTAGACTATGGCACTTGGACGACGGACCAAAGATGAAGGAGATTCTGTAGTCTAAGTACATAGACTACGGAAACTCTAACCTAGACGACCGAAATGGTCCGCGGTTTAGGTGCATTTTTCTTATAGTGTTAGTTCGTCGCCTAAGTACTCACATAGACGAAAAATGTGTGGTTTTGTCGTCTAAGGTTTCGGGGTTTAGGTAAAGGGATTAGTGTTAGGGTTTATGGTTTAGGGTTAGGGTTCACCTAGACAACGACGAAATTTTTAGCATCATCTAGGTAGTGCTACTTAGCCGACAAAATAAATGTTTTCGTCGTCTAACTGCACCTTAGACGATGAAATAATCCCTTTTCGTTGGCCAACAGTTTTTTTTATTTACATTTACTTTTTTCCAATTCCAAACATAATTTTATTTTAATCATAATCATCTGAGCTATTTCATGCGAGTCCTTCCGATTCATAATCTTATAGACTTCGAAATCAAAAGTTGATTCTGATATCTCATCTGATCCCTATGTAGACTTCTGGTTCTCCTTAGCGCGTGCATGCGTGCACGCACGCACGCACACACACACACACACACACACATAATCCGGCCATATTCCTATGTACCAACACTTGTTGGGAATGTTACGATGGTGCACTCACCGGCTTTCGCTATAGGCATGCTAACCTCGAAGACAATTTTATTCATCTGGCTCTTTGTATGTATGTATGTACACAAGTCATCAAATACACCATTTAATTCAAAAATATAAACCTTTTTACATATATACAGTGACTTCCATGAATTAATTTCTAATATAAATAGTAATCCGGCCCCATATCAATCTTCATCCTCATAATCATCATCTGAATCATCCTCCTCACTATCATCTGATTTCTCCTCATCGTCATACTCTACATCGTTAGAATTGTTTTCGACGTCATCGTCGTCATCCTCCAGCTTCTTGACATCTGGGACATTATGTGCTAACTCTCTAATCTTCTCTAGCACTGTCAATCGGGGGTAAGCGTTCGTTATGCCAAACCAGTTCCATTATGTCGGGGATGACTGAAGTATTAGGCTCTTGATATGCATGGTCTCTATGCCCTTCAATAGTTGTTGTTAACATCTCTTGAAGTGTTGTGGCACTCCATATTCCTCGATGAGACATATGATTTACTATTTTCCAGCCTTCACCAGCTTTCGGATCATCCAGATAGAACACCTGTCTAACTATGGTAGCAAGAGCAAATGGCTCATCCTCATACTAGCTTGAGTTTGTATCGAAAAATAAAAGCCCCATATCTTCCTTGGTATGCTTGAACCATTTACACTTGAACAGAAAAATGTTGATATCATTCTCGTATAGCAGCTCAACGACATGTTCAAGAACTCCGTAATTGACAACATCACCTTCCCCAACTGTGATCCCACTATTTTATGTGCATCTTCCTTCATCTCGAGTCAATGAGTGAAACTTTACTCCGCTCTCAAAACAGCCGGGGTGAATATAGTGCTTAACAGACTTATGGGCCAACATGTGCTTTTCCCACGACCACCACCCCTCGTGGTTATCAAATTTTTAAAAATCATTCATCTGCAAAAATGTGAAGAATATATAAATGTGTGTACGCCCTTGTATTCCTTCACGTAATTTTCGACCTCTTCACAGTCTCGCAACACTACCCAATGTACTGCGACAAGTTCTTCTACAGTCAATCTTTCCTTTAATACTTCTCGAAATGGTCGTACAATATTTATGACGATTGAAAGATTGTAGAGGACATTTGAATTGGCCTGGACTGGATCCTTGAGGTACCTATTATAGTAGGTAACATACTCATGCATTAGGTATGTCTCTGCTATGGAGTCATCCGAGGCAGATTTATTTTTCACAAATTCTTTATACTGTCCAAGGTTTCTGCAAAATCATGGAATTAATAATGCAAAGAATAGTAGAAACAAACAAAAAAAAGAAATGCGAATGATGAACAACCGTTATAAATAATGGTACGTACCTTTCTTGAGGATACATCCTAGCTCAGTAGACCAGACCAGAAATGAGCACCTGTTCGGGTAGGTGGATCATGAGGTGAATCATGATGTCAAAGAAAGTAGGGGGAAAAATTGTCTCTAGTTTGCAAAGGATGTGCACTATTTCGTATTGTAGTTCGAGGACATCTAACTTCTTCAACTCTCTGGCGCATAATCTCTGTTACCATCAACACAATGCTATTACTGGCTGGACGACGTCACGAGGCAAATACGGTCAAATTACCAATGGAATCAGACGTTGCAGCATTACGATAGTCATGAGTCTTTAGACCAATGAACTTGTGTTGTGCCTCGTCAACTGCTCCTATAATATTAGCTGCATACGAAGACGGATAATGAACACTCGTAAACCATCTGAATGTAGAACCCCTCTTTGTCGACTTGATCTTGTAAGGTGCATCTGACATCTTTTTGTACACTTCTCATCTATCCCTCCTCAACCACAAGTGAGGGTGAAAATTCATAGATTCCAGATCTTTTTGTGCTTTGGGAGTATCTTGAGCCTTCAACTTAATACCCAGAATTGTTCCCACCATGCTGTCGCACATATTCTTTTCTGTGTGCATGACATCAAGGTTGTTCTAGAGTTTCAACTTGGACAAGTAAGGCAGTTCAAAAAAAAAAATACTCTTGTGATGTCAATAGCTGAGATCGTGTGGAGAGTGTGGATTGAGTTTCTTCAATTCTTTGTCGTTAGTCAAAACACGGAAATAGAAGCTATTCAACCTCTCAAAAATCTCTTCGCTAGACCAATGTTGGAGTTTAGGATTATTCTCTATCGTCTCGTCAAAACGAGCCTCATCCTGTCGCCACGGGTGATTGTGAGGAAGTCATCTATGGTGACCCAGGTAACATACCTTCCTCACGTGCCAGCTAGAGTTAACGTCATCCAAACAGATAGGGCAACCATTGTATTCTCTGGTTATGCAAGATGCCAACATCCCATATGCAGGAAAATCACTGATTGTCCACATCACGCTCCTCTCATTATGAACATCGTGTTAATGAACTTGTCATAAGTTGGGACTCCATGTTCTCACAATAGTTTTAGCTTATCGAGTAATGGTCTAAGGTAGACATCTAAACACTTTCCTGGAGATTTATGACTAGGAATTAGTAGAGTAAGGAAATTAAATTTCTTGTTCATGCACATCCACGGAGACAGATTGTACAACATGAGAATAACTAGCCAAGTGCTGACGGCAGTGCTATTACTACCCCAAAGATTGAATCCATCTGTAGATACGTCGAATCTAACATTTCGAATCTTTGCTGCAAAGTCTTCGAATTCCCTGTCGAATTTTTTTAAAGCCATCTCATCTCTTGCGTGTCGGAGCACATCGTCATATACTAGTCGTTCTGCGTACCATCTAATCGCCACTTCTATATATAGAAATATATATAGACGCTGCAATCTGAGAATCAACGAAAAATAGCAAAGTACCTTCACAAAAATTTTCTTCTTCGAACTCATCCTATTCCAGTTTTGATATCTGTACTAGTTGCATACGAGACAATAGTCCAAATATTCATACTCTTTGTAAAATAACACACAATCATTTATGCATGCGTGAATTTACTTATACTTTAGGCCGAGACTGCAATCTTTTTAACCTTATGATTGGTATTCGGAAGTTTGTGATGATCAGGTAGCAACTTACATATATGCTCATGTATTTCGTCAAAAGCACTGTCTGAAATTTTGTTATTCACTTTTATCTGAACTTGCTCCATTATATATTGCAACACATTCTCTGGACATCCACGGTACACCGGGGTCTGGGTTTCGAGTAGCATCCTGTTGTACCTATCCATCTTTGTAGTGTCACTGGCTAAGCTGTCAACGGAGAATGTGTCATCATGAGTGGTATCTCAACCTCCCTCATGATGTTGATGTCCACCATGACTAAATCCTGGAAAAGTATCATGGACCAAATTCATTGTTAGGTTCCAAGCAGGGGTGCCACTATCGCTGGATGAAGCACCATGATAACTGTACCCTGAGCTAAAATATGGTCCTAAGCTGAAATCTACTACTTCACTGTGCTCGCTCCATGTAGTGTAACTCCACATCATACCTTTCTCATACAAGTGTTGAGCCATAACGTCATACGAAACAAAGTAATAGTTGAGACATTTTCTGCACGGACACCTGAAACGCTTCTTTCCCTGAGCATGTTCCAACACAAAATCCAAAAACTCTCTGATGCCGTCCATATACTGCATATTCGCCAACTGTATCCAACTCTTGTCCATATTTCTGCGTAAGGATAATAATTCGATATATTAATTATATAATTTTTCAACAAATAATTCATTAATTAATCTAATATACTATATATATATTATCAATTCAAATGCATGGCGCATAACACAATTAATTATTTAATCAATCTTATACTATAATTAATCTATATATATATATACTATAGTACATTATATATATTATAGTATTAGCTTTAAATACTTTACAATTAGCTTAATTAACCATATATATTAAATTAACATACATGCAATTAATTATGCTTAATTACCTAGCTAGATTAAAACTATTAGCTTAATTAACGAACCAATTACCTTAATCTAACATGCTTGTTGTAACTAATTAATCAAATTACACATATATACTAATTAATTAACTAACCAATTAGCTTACAATTAATTAATTTAAGCTAAGGTGCCGGAATTTACTATATATTCACCGAAAAAATCAATCACAGTACAATATTAAATTGAAAAAAATTATTCGAGATAAATGAGTTAATACCTTCACCGATAAGGAGCTAAGTGAGTAAAACTAGAACTCCGGGGCTTGATAGATCAAGTTTTGATGAAATTTTTTCCGGATGCGATCGGAGGCCGTCGGTGGGTTTTTTGAGTGAGGAGAGAGAGAGAGAGATAAGTGACGATGAGGATGAGGATGACATAGAAGGAATCAGATCAATCTAATAATTAATTTTTCTTATGCGACGAAATGATTCGTTGGCTAAGTGTCATGCTTCCATCGCTTAAGTGAGAACTTAGGCGACGAAAGCAGGTTCGTTGCCTAAGTGAGAACTTAGACGACGCAAATAGTTTCGTTGTTTAAGTGTGGCATACTTAGCCGATGAAAATAAATGACCGTCGTCTTAATGTGTCTCTTAGGTGACAAACAATGACAAACGTCGTCTAAGTTCACATTTAGGCGATGACATACGTAAACCGTCGTCTAAGAAATTACTTAGCCGACGATGATCATTTTCGTTGCCTAAGTGTGACTTAGCCGACGAAAATATTTTTTGGGCGACGACAAATTATTTCATCGCCTTAGTGAGTATTTTTGGTAGTGAGAAAAAATTTATAAGGTTACATGGGATGAGGTAACTTTCCCAGTAGAGTGAAAATTATCGGGTCCTAAAGAAAAACCAAAAAATGTGAGAGCAGCAGTCTATGAAAACAGGAGAACTGGAGACGTCAATCGTAAATTCGAAAGACACAGAAACAGTGATGTATCTCTCGAAAGTTTCAGAGGTGAAAGCTCTAGATCTTTCAGAAGATACAGTTCAACTAGAGAAAGTGGTACTAAAAGTACTATAATTACAATAATAGAAGCCGGTTCAGTGATGGAGGAAGACTTAGACACTGAGTTAGAAAGAGACATCAATATGCTAAGATTGAAAAACTCAAAATCAGAAGAACTCTTTAGGTTTTATGAAGAAGCAGAAGAATGTAAATATCCCTCTTGTCTTGAATAATTGATCAAAGAGATCAAAATTTTCACATTCAAAAAGGAAAGAAAAGTCTTTCCATATCAAGATGTGAAGATGGAAGAAGGAAAGCCTTCAGAAACCACTATCAACAAGACCGGTGGAAATACCCTATTTCCATATGGGAAAGGTCCTAGTGAAAAAAAGGGAGAAAGAAGTTCCCAACGATTCATTCCACAGAAAAATACACCAAATGTGCCAATTACTCAATTCGAAGTATGGCTTGATCTAGACAAATCTCTAGACAAGAAAAAATCCATAGATGATTGGGCTGCTAGCCTAATCCAGGCATCTTGTACCACATTTGGAAAGTTTTTTAAGCACAAGACTTACAAATAGTATATGAGTCAACCCTCTTGGGAATGGCAAAAAAGTTCTATTTTGCCTTTAAAGAAACCTCTCGAGGAAAGAAATGGTTAGAGAGAATAAAGAAAGAAAAGTTGCCATATGTTTTTGCCACTCCACTACACGAACAATTCTGTGGAGATATCTCATTTGTTGGAGATAGAACTAGAGAGCTAGCAAAAACCAATATATATACTTTCAAAATATGCAATATGAAGTATTTTGAGGAACATCTTAATGAATTTCAAGAATACTATTGTACAATAGGAGAGATGGAAAATGTAGACTTAATACATCTTCTGCATAGAAAGCTCCTGGAATCGTGGAGAACAACTATAAGAGAAAGCATAGAAGAAAAACCTCTAGAGAAGTTTTCTATTGGAGGAGTCACGGAAAGAATGAGGCAGCTGATGCACGAACAATGCAAAGCCAACACCAGAGCAAAAGTACCCCAAGGGGTAGCTTAAAGAATCTAGTGACTTTCGTGCTAGTATGATAGATACTCCTACCAACTGGGGATGTGAAAAAGAAGCAAAAGAAAAAGCACTTCCAAAAGAGTTTCAAAGGAAATGAAAGGAAGAATTGGAGGTTTAAGAACAGCTCCAATTACAAAAAGGAGAAACAAAATCATAGAAAAATATTTTCCAGAAAGAAAAGATTCCCTCAAGAAACAGAAAAGAAGAAAACATGGAGATGTTGGTTATGCAAGGTTGAATGACACTATGCTAACGAATGTCCCAAGAAAGAAAAGAGAAGTTCGAAAGCACTTATTAGGGAATATGAAAGAGTCATAGAAATGGAAAACATGAAAGGCTACGAGGTAGTCTATTTAGAAGAAGAAGATGATAAAGCTGTTTATTCAGCCTGGGTAGAAGATGAATCGTCAGAAACAGATTTTGATGAAGACTATGAACCTAGAAAGGTTTATCTTCTTGAAATAAAAAATTAGGAAGAAGGCAAGAAAGAAGAAAATATTTCTTCTTACAAAGTCAATCCCGGATCATTTGTCTATGATTACTATCACTGCTATGAAAAGGATAGACTTCCTATGTTTTGTGAAATATCAGAAAAAAACATATCACAAAGAATGCTTCATAGCTGAAGAAAGAAGAAAAACAAAAAATGGGTCAATAAATCAGATTATTGAACAAGAGTACGAAGATTACTTCTATAAGATAGAAGCAAGGCAAGGAAATCTAGAAAGGATGAAGTTCGATACTACTACTAAAGAAGTAGTATCTGCAGAAAGTTTAGATTGTGAGGAAGAACAATGCAGTTCTTTTACAGAAGAGGAAGAAAGTTCTCCAAAACAAAATATATGCAAGGTAGCAACTGTTTCTATAAGTAGATTCAGTAACTACATAGAGATTGGATTAAAGTTTCCAGGATACAAGAAGTATCATCCACATGCCTTTGTAGATAACGGTTCTGGTTTTAGTCTAGCAAAAAAGTTTCCTCTACTAGAAGAGTTATGGATAACTAATCCAAAAAGAGGTGCAATTGGAAAACTCTAGAAGGAAGAATAATTTCCATGAATACAGTTGTCAAAAAGGTTCAAATCTCGATAAGAGGAGGATGAACCTTTGTCATTGAGAATATATGGCAATTAGAAAGTCAAGACTCTGATGTGTTAATCAACAATAATTTTCTTCTACAACAAACTTTTATCCAGAAGCCAGAAGTGAACTTATTAGGCTTTGGAAAGAATCATAAAATCTTCTGGACAGAGAGGCTAAAAGAAGGAAAAAGTGTGGTTGGTCTAGGTTTCACAGAGCAATATCAGAAATCACAGCAGAATAGTGGTGGATATACACGAAAATTTGAAACAATACTACAATATAAGCAACAAGAAGAGCTGCTTATTGAGGATTCATCAGAAGAAGAAGAAAATTATGATATTATGGAGTTTTGTAGGTTCCATAGCAACAAAGAATTCAAGAATCCTATTGCTCCATCTCATGCCCTTACCCGAATCCAACTCAAAGAACACATTGTCTACAACATTCTCAAGAGAAATTGTGACAAGTGTAAACAAGAAAAAATGCTCAAAAGTAAAGTGAACAATTCCAAGAAGCCTTGTATGAAAACAAGGTTTGAGAATGGAGATCCAACCATTGCTCATCTTCTCGATCCAGACAAGTACCATTACTATGTGTCTAATAATCATACTGATAATCATCACATACAACAAAAGTTGTCTAGTGAAGAATTATCAGAACATGAAGAGGAAGAGACGATTGAAGTCACCTTCATAAAGGAGCATAATCTCAAGCATTTGAAGGCTAAGCTTGAGAAACAGAAGAAGCATACCCTTGGAGAGATCAAAGAAATGCTCAAACAAAACATTGACATTAATCCTCTAATGTTCTGGGAAAAAGACCCAATGGTCTGTGAGCTCAAGCTGCATGATATGAATTCCATCTGTTATGTAAAGGCAATCAAAGAGTCCTTATCACGTTCCAGCTTTTTATATCAGAAATCATGCTGAAGAAGTTTGCGGGAAAGCAAAAATGGTGATAGACTACATAGATGTCAACAAGAAAACTGTAAAAGATAGTTTTCAGATAGCACATGCAAGAGTGCTAATCAACAGGCTCAGAGGAGCCAAAGTGTTCTCAAAATTTGATGCTAAATCAAGATTCTAGCAAGTCAAATTGCATCCTAATAGCATTCCTCTTACTGCGTTCAGAACTCCACAAGGACATTACGAATGGCTAGTAATGCCTTTTGGGCTAAAACAAGCTCCATCCATTTTTCAGAGAAAAATGGATAACATATTCAAGAAAGTAGCAGACTTTTGTGTCGTTTATATAGACGATATACTGGTGTTCTCAAAGAACAAAGAAGAACACATGAATTTTCTCTTTGAAGTAGTCAAACTCATCCTCCAACATGGAATCATTCTAGGAGAAAAGAAAGTCTTTCTCATCCTAGATGAAATTGACTTCTTAGGAATCAACATAAGAAATGGGGTTAACAAGCTTTAGCCTCATATCTTAGAGAAGGTCGAGAAATTCTCAGACAAAATTCCAGATGCTAAAAGTCTATAGATATTTTTAGGAGTCATAAACTATGGAAGAGATTTTCTTCTTAAGATTGTTGGATTAACAGCAATACTATCGCCCAAAACATGCTCAAAGAGAGCATGAAAATTCACAGAAGATGACAAAAAGATCGTCAGGCAAATCAAAGAACTATGCAAAAGTTTGCCACCACTACATCAACTTAAATAGAATGATGAGATCATTCTTGAAATTGATGCTAGTGATAACTTCTGGGCATATGTAGTGCTAACAAGAACGCCAAGCACTAACACTGAAAATATTTTGAAATTCTGCAATGGGAAGTTCAATCTTGCAGAACACAATTATCCCATAGGGGAAAGGAAAATACTAGCAATCAAAAAGACAATTGAAAACTCTCCCGCCTTTTTAGGAAAACCTTTCACAGTGAGAACATATTGTGCTAGAGTGAAAATTTCAAAAACTTTAAACTTGATAAAGCTACTGATAAGGGAAGATTAGCAAATTGACAACTATTTCTTAACCAATATGATTATGATGTTGAATTAATTGCAGGTAACAAGAATTATCTTTCAGACGCCTTAATCAGAGAAATGGCAATGTTCAGAAGGAATGAAAAGGACGACGAAGGTCGAAACCCCAGGAGCAGGAGGCCAAGAAAAGAACCAGACCAACAAGAAGAGTCTATTGAAAAGGTTCTTAAGATTTTTTTGCTGTGTCCTAAAAGACCAACCTCAACTGACCAATTCCAGGGGAAAAGATTGGCTAGCCTGTCTCAAACGGCAGACGGTAAAGGAGGTTGTTCTGACTTTGATTATGTGTAAAGCCACAGTAAGAATGTATACTTTATTGGCCAGTTTTTCAATAATCATTTAACAACTATGTGGGTAAGAAATGTGATATTCTTGAAGACTGCATTTTGGATTCATAGGGCTCATTATGTGAATGGAGGTACTACACTCCACTTTACTGCTTTGAATGGTCACACTCAGTGCATCTGAATCTTTCTTGCTGCTTACATTCCCATCACACCTGATTTTTAGAGTATTGGAAAGAATGCATCACACCATGGAGAGAACAAATCACAAAGTTTAATCATGAGTGAGTCAACTTCCAACTCCTTCTCTTTAATTATCTTTTTCAGTACTCTAGACTGAGTTACATTCCTGCCATTTTGTATGTACCAGTGTTTTGGGCCAAACAATTAATAAACATGCTGATGGAGGAATCACTGCTCTGCATAATACTAAGTGGTCATGTTCAAATTGTACAATTGTTTTAGTTGTAGTTTTCATCGAAAGCTAGGTCTTTTGTACTAAACTGTGTCAGAACTCAATGTACTTAATCCACAAGAGTACATAGTAAGTTCTAAGAACTATCTAAACAAATATAATTAAAATATAGTGAATTATAAGATTAATTTCCAATTTTTTAACAAAGTACATATGTGTTGCAGTCTTGCAGATTAAATCAGTTTATTGCATAACCACTATTACAAGATTTGTAGATAATAATGGTTGCATAGAAGCTGCTCGTCTGCAAACTACTACGTACAAGCGATAAGAAGAAGAAGACAGACAATACTTTTGTGTAGCACATGGGTTACAAGTAACAGGAGGAGTCCCAGGCTATATTCATATTTATTAATCAAGACTTCTAACTAATTAAAACTTCTTTTTTATGTGTTTTGTAATTTGTCACTAATATATATGTTTTATGATTTAAAGTAAGTCTTCTATGATTTGTATAAATAAGGAACTGTAACTCTTATCTTTTGTAAGTTGTAGGTATATCTTGGATAGTACTTAGTTTGTAAATTGACATGCCTTTCCAGTTACATGTTTAGATTAACCGTATTTTAAAACTATGGTTTGCATGTGTGCATTTATTGTTATTTTTCTTCTTTTGTTCTTACTTCGACAACAACAACAAAAGCAAGACATAACAATGATTCCACTTCATTCTTTGGATTCCTTGAATTCACAGACTTGACACAAGAAACAAAACTACAAACACTTCATCCAAGCCTACTATTGATAGGCAAATAACTTCCCCTCTAACTATATTATTGTTCTTTTAAAAAAGAGAAATATGAATTTGCTGTCTTTTATACTAACATATTATTTAACATATAATATATAAATATATATAACTATTATTGAAATTCCGAAATAACTAATATGAATTTGTCGAAAAATTGCCCCAACTGCCTCAAGGAGAAGAGCACTACATTCAGGTGCTATTACATGCTGAAATAGTAGTGGTAACACTGGCCCAAGGGGCAGCCACCTAGTTTCTTATATAACAAAGAGCAACAACTGTTCACATTCACTGTTCAATATTGCCCTTGCATGTGCTAAGCGTGCGCCCGATGAATCACTATCACCCACTCCCTCATCTGATCATTATTTTGGATCATATATAACACTCTCACTCAATTTCCTCTCAACTCTCGCATCTCTTGCTCTCTCTCTCCACGATATCCGATTCTGGTTTGCATAATCCCAGCTTCTTTCGCCTCTCTTCGTCTTTTAACTTCATCAAGGCGATGCCTTCCTCAGCTAGTGGGTGAGCCTCATAGCAGCCATAATCCCAGCTTCTCTCACCTCTCTTCGTCTCTCAACTTCATCTACTCGGTGCCTTCCTCGGCTAACAGGTGAGCCTCATAACTTGGTTTAGGGTGTTGAATCTATAATTTGTTTGAATTTCTGTTTCGCTTAATTGGTTGTTAATTAAGTTGAGAAAGTTGTGTAATATGCCTCTGTTTATATACTATTGTGTAATATTCGGTGCTTCGTCTCTAATGCTATTGATCTTTATTTATGTTCATATGCCTCCATTTCAAGTGCTGTTGAATCTATAATTTGTTCGGATTTCTGTTTCATTTAATTGGTTGTTAACTAAGCTAACAAAATTGATTTGGGATTGATTCGGGTTTAGATTATCTGTTTGATTGGCATTGTTCGACGGATTGGTGAAGTTTGATTTCAGATGGGTTTTATGCGACTATTGTTTTGTGGTTTCTGGAACATATATTTTGGTTTATAATAAATGAGTTTATGGGTTTGATATTTTGACGATACTGAAAATGCTAGACTACTGTGTGATTGATAGGGTTCAAATCCCTCTTATTTTCCATTACTTCCTTCAAATTTGTTTAATTAGTTTGATTTGAATTTGTTGCTATTGATTGCAACTGTTGACATCACAGAGCTATTCTTTGTTATAATTATTCATTGCATGAATATGTGTTTCAGTGTTGCATGATCAGACTTCCTTATAATTGTTTCTCTTTCCTCTAGCAATTCTGTTAGTTTATGAATTTCCTAGATTCATAAATAATTTCATATAAAAAGATATTGTTCTAAATGTTTTTTTGAAGTTCAATTTTGAATCCTCAAAAATACAGTTGTTTTTTCCTTTCCTTTCCGAGGCACCCATTTTACTAAAGATTAGGTACTAAACTCAACTGTGCTTAGCAAAATTTGATCATTGGACTTTTACATCAGAAAACACATTGTGGAACACTGTTTCTGTAGTTTTATAGGTGGTCAAATTTGAATATTAAACTTTATCATTATGTGTCAAAGTCCAATTTGACATAGTGACTAGGTTCGTGTGTTGCCAAATTCCAAGCTGGCATATTAGTCCAAACTCTATATATGTCGCCCAATCTTACTATGTCCATGTTTAGTTTTAAGTCCATTCACATGAAGAAATTAGTCATATAAACCAACCTCATTTTGTATGCTGATACTGATGGGTTTGGTTTTAGAATGGAGTTGGTTTATTTAGGATATACGTTTGATATGGGGTTGGTTTATTCATGTTTGTATGCTGATACTGATGAGTTTGTAATTTGCGTTTATGGTTCTGTATTTCGCTGAGGCTCTTGATCGATTCACGAGTTTTTTTTATAATTATTCTGGCAAAAAAAATAAAAAATTTGATAAGGGGGATTTGCTGCTTATTGGTTTTATATTTCGTTGAGGCTCTTGATAAATTTAGTGTAACGATCCGAAACGGAATCAGTATAGTAATCGGCTTAATCCACGAGTTTACGTGTAATTACAGTTTTCCGTAAATGAATTGAGTTGCCGGTTTTGATCACAACTTAATTATCGAGCGAAAATTTAAGTTGAGTCTCTTCTCGAGAGTTGTTGTACGTGTATTTTGAGTTCGTGGGTGGTTTCAGATAATTATTTCGACAATCGAGGAATATAATATGAATATTTAAAATCGCAGAATTTCGTCGAGTTTATCCGTTTGGATAGAGTTATCCGAAACGTAGATGTGATCCATTTTGGACCGTCGATCGTGTCGAGTCGCGAGTATAAATTTCAAAAATAGTCGAAAAATTGTCGAAAACACTGTTCGGGAAGTTTGACCGGCGTTGACCAGTCTTGGGTGCGTTGACCCGTGTTGACCAGAGGAGAAAAACTTCACCGCCGTTTGACTGGCCGGCAACCTTCTGTTTCCAGCCACGTCGGGCTTGGACTTTGGTATATTTCGATTCCTCTCATGATTTTCTACTGTTTAGCACTTGGAATTGTTTGAATTGATGTTGAATTGAGGGAGAAATTGTAAGTTGAAATTTGGGATTTTCAGGCTGGATTCGGGGTGATTGGACGGTGGCACATTGGCCACGGGGGTGGCCGAGGATTAAGAGGATTCGACTCGTGGGGCCATGGCGGAGCCTTTGGGAGTGGTCTTGAGGGCCGCCGTGCGCCGTGGACGAGGGATTGAAGGTGAATAGCTTCGCCAGTGATTTTGAATTCCGGATTTTTCGAGCTGTTTTTCGGCGATTTGGGCCGGAATTGGATATCGACTCAGTGGAGAGAAGTGTTGGGCTCGAGGAGGAGAAGTTTCGGTGAGCTTGGCCGCTGGGAAATCTCTCCAGTTGACGGCGCACCGCCGCCGGCAGTGGCGGTCATCGACGGAGTTCCGGCAACTCGTCGACTTTTTGAAATTTGTCGAGTTATATGTCGTTTTGCTCGTATTCGTGCCCCGATCATCGCCTTGAGGTTTTTGAGTTGATTTGGAAGCCGAATTTTTAGTCGAGGGTTTATGTGGAGATTTCAGGAGTTTATGTCGATTATTTTGTATCGAGTTATATGTTTCCGGAAATGGTTGTTTTCCGAGGTGTGGTACAGTGTGATGAATTGTGATTTTGATCAGTTACATTTTGTGATTATTCAGGGGATCGAGATCGTGCTTTTGGGGAGGGATCTTCTGCCGGATCTCGTGATTAGCGCGTGTGCACGCTGTTCTCACCTGTGAGTAGACTTTTCTATTTTCACTGTCGTAGTGAATGCGTGATTTCCGTATTTATTTATATACGATGTTGAGATTATTTATTGCTTTTGGAGGTATTGTTTTATATTTTATATGGTGATGGCATTTATTTAGCATCGATGCATTGGCTACTCGGCTGATCATCGGTAGTCAGATCCAGGGTTGAGAGATTCCCCTGATGTGCCCGCTAGGCTTGAGAGATTCGCCTAGCCTATCACCGTCGGGCTTGAGAGATTCGCCTGACCGTCGGGCTTGAGGGATTCGCCTGGCACCTCCATTTATTTTCTGAACTCGCTGTGCTTGATTTTATGATATATGTTAATGGTGAAAGGCATATGTTTATTTTCGTTCACTCACTCTAATTAACGATTTTATTTGCCTTTCCCCTGAGCTTTTTAGTTTCCGTGTTCAGTTTGTAGTTCGGATTCTGGTATCTCACGTCGCGGTTGGAGGCTTAGCGTTCGAGCTACATTTCTTTTCCAGTAGGTTTCTTGTTTTGCCTATTGTTGTATATTTTTGTATATATATACACTAAAGGTCGCTTTGATACACTACTGATATGTTTTCATATGATTTTTCCTAGATTTCTGTAAAGTACAGTTTTGATTACTGCTTTACTTTATTGTTATGATAATGAGAAATCCGGATGGGATTGGTGCCCACGGTTTGGCTTTTGTGGCATAGGATGAAGTGTATTTTCCCGGTACAGGTTAATGGAAATTCCGCGTTAGTAACGAAACTCTGCCGAAATTTTTGTAATTTTTGCAAGTTCGTGATTTCAGAAGGGGTTTGATTCCGGTTTAGGAAACTAAATCGGGGTTGGGTCATTTCATTTAGACTCTTTTTTTGTCGGTGACCCCTAATCCGACCTTCTTAAATCTTATCATTGGAAGCCTGGATTTTGGTTCTCTTTTTTTACCCAATTAGTTTTTGTTTTCTTTGTTCTTAGATTTGTGTTTTAGTTACATATTTAACAAAAGTCGTTGGTTTTACAGGGACTTTTGTTTTACAAGGATTGGATCCTCCCAATTTCAATAGCGTATAAAGTTTTGTTGGTTGATTTAGACTTTTGCTCTTTCAAAGTACCAATTCTTAATCAATGTTTGTGGTGTTATAAGAAAAGTCTCTGGTGGTCTTCATCTTCTTTTTGAACTATTGATTTTTGTTTTTGCTTTGTTGTTGCTTTATTTACAGGGATTAATTTTTAGTTTCGCATTAGTATCTACCCAAGCAAGACTGATGAACTTGCTTCTTTCATTTTTCATAACCTTATACTAAGATTGCTTTTATGTATCAAATGACACTTTAACTAAAAAATTGTCTATTTCTTATGGAGTCTTTTGTTGTGGCAGTTGAAACTTCAAGCCAAACAGATTACAACTAGTGACAAGAGGCATTATTATAAAGGTTTGAAGACATTATGTATACTCAATTTTTTTGTTTCTAAATTCTTTTGTGTGCTGAGCATCTTAATCATATTTTTACTCTATTCTGCAGCTTGGTTAGCAGGGAGGGACTATCTAGACTTTACTCTGCTGATTTTTCTACTATTACTTTCAGAGGTAGAATTTATCATTAGTTCTTTACTTTCATTCTATGTTCATGTAATTGTGGCACGACCAAACTTAGAATAGTTTGCATAGAAACACATAATTAGATCCACCTGCAATTATAAACGTAAGCCCTTGCCCAAGTATTTTGTCTAATGTAATTACAAAAATAACAAAGGAGATTGTTTGGTGGATATTTCGTTGTTGCCTGATCTATTTGATATTTTCTCTATTGATAGTCTTTTTTCTGAATAAAAAAGGGCTTCAAACTAAAAATCCGGTCATTTTTTTTGTCGAAACTATAATTTTGAACTCGGGACATTTTGTCTATTTTTATTGTAGTTGCATACATGATGACAAACAAGTATGTGGTGTGGATATATCATTGCTCAATTAATTGTATATCGAGGAATTCATCGCATGTTATCAGGAATACAAAAGGCTGAGATCTCTTGGTCTTGGTCTTGATCAAGTATTGAACTTTTGTTTTTTCTTTTCTGTTTTGTTTACTAGGGTTGAAATTCAGTTTTGCTCCTTTATGCATTGGTAGGTTGATTCTCACCTAAACCCATGCTGGGTTATCTAAAATGCAGTCTGACTTTTACTCATGCTTCCAGTTTATTTTTTATTTCTATTTTGGTGGAATTGAAAGATCCTGATATCAATAATAAAAGTTATATGCATAACATTTTGCATGAATATTCATTGATGTAATATGAATGTGTGAATGACTGTTTGAGATTGTAAATAAGATAGTTTTTGGACGAGTAAGTATGAGCATTTGTGCGGGTTTAAGCATTTTGCAGGAATTTGGATAATTTAATCAGTTGTCAGAGCCAATTTTTGGATCATTGAATACTCAAGCCACTTTTTTCAATATTGTATGTGGCTACTAGTTTCTCTCATTTCTATGATGATGCAGCTTATTGGGCATTCTCCTCACATTTACCATCAATGGGTGATCTACTTGAACTTCATTTACTTATGCTTTGTAACATCGAGTTTGTTTGATTTTCTTAATGCTTTGTTGTATTGAGTTTGTTTTGTCTTTGGCTTTTTTTCTCTTTTCTTTCTTTACTTAATTCTTGGAAATATATAAGGATTGATGGAATCACAATTTACTTGGTTTTTATTTTTTATTTTTTAATCGTGATCCAATTATGTATATCATTTTCTTAGAATCCAAAACAAATTTGGTTTGGCTAATTGATTGGGTTCGACACATTCTATAGGATATATTATGTGGGATATGTAGTGGTACGCTTTGTGTTAATTTTAAGGGCACTCTAAATTATTAAGCATGCATTAGATTAGGGATCTGGTATTTACATACACTTTTCTTCAAACTGTTCACTATTCATTGCCACACACTTTCGACTGTTTGCCGCACGTTTTTGATCACTATTTTTGATAACCATTTCTCTTATTCGATCACTGTTTTAATCATTTTGAGATTTCTCTTCTTCACTTTATTTCACTCTCCTCTCATCGCAACCCACTCTCCATCTTAACTTCTCTCCTCCCCCAGTATAGACCCTTCCCTCCCTCACTCTTTTTTTCGATTCCGCTTTGGAAGCAACTTAAGAGGTGCAAATTAGATGTCATGTTTGCCATTTCGTGATTTTCTCCTTTTTTATTTTGTTAAATGTTCTTTTGTGATTTTGGGTTTGTAGGATCCATCTCTGTTAGACAAATTTGATTTTTTTTTATGAATATAGGGCCTGCCTATGTCATAAATTTCAGCTTTCTTTGCAATTATTCACTGTTCATGGAACAAGTGACAATATATGAATAGTTTTAAATTTGTTGCTAAGGATTGGTATACAATATACGTGAAAGAAGATAGTTAACAAGCAGATATGATGGTCACATGTCAATAGACTAAAATGGAAAAAAAATGAGTTATGTTATGATTAAATTGATTCATTCTTGTTTTTTTTATAAGATTGATTTATTGTTGTTTACATTATATATACGAAATTATTGTAATTTTAATTGCAATTGATTTTTTTTTTTTATGTTTTCCACAGGGTTGAAAGGGTATATGCAAATAATATGACGACCCGGAACAGAATCAGTAAGAGGAATTAGCTTAATTTACGAGCTTGCACGTAGTCGCAGATTTCTAACAGATTGTTGAATCGCCGGACTTGATAACGACTAAATTATTGGCTGTGAATTGGAGCTGGGTTTCTTCTCGAGAGTTGTTGTACGTGTGATTTCGAGTTCGTGGGCGATTCCGGTTCGTTATTTGGACGACCGAGGAATAAATTATGAATATTTGAAGTTTTGATATAATCGGTTTTATATGTCGGATTTCTTAACGACTAAATTACCGGACGAGAAATTGGTTTCGGCTTCTTCACGGAAGTTGTTGAGAATTTAAATTCGAGCTCGTGGGAACTTCTGGAGCAATATTCCGAGTTACGAAGATTAAGTTGTGAATATTTCCGATTGTTGATTATTTAGTCGGTTTAAGAATGTGTTTGGGTTGAACAGTTGACTTTTTATCGGTTTGATCGATGTGTTTGACTTCGGGTGATAATTGAAGAATACGTCGAGTCGAGTTTGTTGCCGCGAGAATTATCGGAATCGGAATTACGACGAAGAAGTTACGTGTGTTTGAAGTTTGTCGAAAAGATAATTACGAAGTTTCCATTTTGGGAAAGCTATAAATAGTGGAGTTGCCATATTGGGAAGTCAAACTTGGTTCATTAATGTTGTTGACCGAGTTGACCGAGTCAACTCGGTGGTGAAGGAGATGGCGACGGTGACCGACGTGCTCCACGGCGGCGAGCTCCGTCCGGCCACCTCCGAGCTCGCCGTTGGTCCTAATTGATGCGCCTTGGCCACCCCGACATGTCTCCGGCCTCCCTTCACGGCCAAGCTCACGGAGGAGGAAGAATTTTCCGGCATGTAAATGGAGATTTTTGGGTGAATTCGGGTTCAATGATTCAGGCCGAATTAAGCTGCAAAAAGGACTGGGTTTTGTAGCCCTCATCACCATGAAGCTACCATGTAAGTTTGGTGATCCAATTCATCTTGTACATGGAGAATTTTGGAATTGAAATTTGTGTGAACATTCAGTTTTTCATGAAATTGACATAGTTAGAGTGAGAATTGGACTTCGGTGCAGTTATGGAAGTTGCTCAGTGGGTGATTTAGCATGGAGTTGTGGTTGCTCCGCCGGGAAAATTTCAGTTTGGTGGCGGCGGTCAACGGTCAAACTTTGACTTTTTGAGGTTTTCGACAAGTTGCATGTCGTTTCACTCGAAATTGCGCCCCGATCGCAGTGGGGAGGTTCGTTTTTCGAGTTGAGCGTCCGAAAGTACAGCGAGGTATTGAGGTGTGATTTTCAGATTTTCGGCAGTTTGTCGTAATCGGATTATGTGTTTCCGAGAACGGTGGTTTCTCGTGATTTGATTTGAATTGTCGAGTTATGACTTTGAGTAATGGACATTGTGATTATTCAGGGGTTCGTGATCGTTCGTTTGGCGAGGGACTTTCCGCCGGATCACGGGTTAACGCGAACTGCATTACGCTAGTCTATGAGTGGACAGGTTTATATTTTCACAGTTGATTTGCAAGTTCGTGGTTTTTATGATTTTCGTGTTTACTTTATACGATATTGAGATATATGTTATTTTCGGAGGTGTTATTATATGTTTATTGGTGATGGCATTTATTGCATCGATATACCAGAGTTGAGAAATTCCTCTGGGCATGGTTGAGAGATTCCCCTGTATCCCGCCGGGGTTGTGAGATTCCCCTGGCCTATCACCGTCGGGTTTGAGCGATTGACTTGACGTCGGGCTTGAGAGATTCGTCCGACAACCTCCATATATATACATTTTCCGAACTCTCATTGTTTTATATTGATTATGTATATAAACTGGTGAAAGGCATATGTTTATTTTCGTCCACTCACTCTAACGTTTTTATTTGCCTTTCCCCTGGGCTTTTCGGTTTCCGTGCCCAGTTTGCAGTTCGGACTATGGTGTCGCACGTCGTGGTCGGAGGCATAGTGCTCGAGCTACCTTGTTTCTTCCAGTAGGTTTATTGTTCTACCTACTGTGGTATACTTATATGATTATACATTAGAGGTCGCTCTGAGTATTCTGTTGTATATATTATACGATTTTACTCCGGATTTCAGTAAAGTACAGTTATATTTATTATTTTATATTACTGTTGATATATTGAGAAATCCGGATGGTATTGGTGCCCACGGTTTGATTTTTGTGGCATAGGATGAAGTGTATTTTCCGCGTGCAGGTAATGGTAATTCCACGTTAGTAACGAAACTCTGCCGAAATTTCTACGGTTTTTGTTGGTTTTCGAAAGGGTTCGATTCCGATTTAGGCAACTAAACCGGGGTTGGGTACTTTCAGCTTGGTATCAGAGCATTAGGTTATAGGTTCTGTAGACTTCTGTAGTCGTGTTTACTAAGGATATTTGAGAATGTATAGCATGTCTGGAATGGTGACCCGACCGGCCGACGGATACTCATCAATATTCCGGGTGTTGTATGCTTTCAAATATTTGAAGTTCCATGATTATGTTCCACTTGTTGTGAACGATGTTTTATTCATTAGGATGCCTCCTTGACGTGTTTTCTGTGTCGGTACGGTTGTGGATCCTATTGAGGATCAATCGACGCGCGATTTGCCAGTGAACTGTGGGTTTGGATGAGTATTCTGAGTTCAGAGATTTGTGTGGCATGGTTTGCCTGGTTGTGTGTGTATGAGCGTCTACATGTTGCCTCAGAGCTGAGAATTATGGCAGTTGATGTGTGCCTAAGTCAGATCATTGTATTTGGTGGGCTTATATTGTGTGAGTTCCGGTTGCGACTCCATGGCCTAAATTTAGGGTGTTGTTTATACGGTAATGGTTTTATCAGACTACCTAGCATTTGAATGAGGAGTATTTACCCACCTGAGGCGGAGATGCATCGTTCATATGTTTGTTTCCGTTTGCACGTATTATGTGGCTTCAGAGGAAGCGGTGCACGAGGTTCGAGATGAGTTTGAACCTGAGCATCAGAGAGAGTCTGATTGTTGTGCCTCGAGACATCCGTGAGGAGCTTAGTGTGCTGCACTCAGTGGAGAGGCTATGGAAAGGTGTACGCGGTTTCCGATGTAATGGTTTGAGGAAAGTGGACTTAGTCGAGATTTTGATGAGGTTGAGTTCAGGCACCTCGGGTTCAGTGACTCCATCAGGCTGTGGTCTTTTCGATTATGTTGAGGGTCATCAGATCAAGCAGAGGATTCGTTTGGTTGTGGTGGAGATCACAGAGTAGCAGACTTGCTCATGTGGCGTGAGTTCGAGTGATCGTTGGTGATCCTTTCACACAGCAGGTGTTGCGGTGACTTGTGTTCGTGGAGCACTCTCAGTTGCTATTGTGGTGGCCAGGAGGGTCACGTTACGAGGGAGCACCCTCAGCCATCTATGTTTGCGGTTCGACAGCTCAGAGTTCAGGAAGAGGTCATGATGTTGTTTCTGGAGTTTGATCCACGCAGCCTTTTAGATGAGTTATTCAGCAAGTCGCACTTGATGTGGGCGGCTAGTTAGGCATGTTGGAGTTCATGCCATGACCTTAGACTTTTCTCCGAGGTTACTGTTGTTTGATATCCATGGCTATTGTACCTGCATCTCCACTTCCGAGGTTTTGGAGAGTGTTGTATCCATCCGGAGGTTGCGAGATCCTTGTTGGAGGTTATGTGTTAGCCGCGGATCTGTTATAGCTGGATATCGTGGTTTTGATGTGACTATGAGTATGGACTTACTGACGATGCATTTGGCTGTGTTCGAGTGCCTCGAGAAGGAGGTTGTGTTTCGATGACCAGATTTTCCCGAGATACTGTTTCGCGGTGATGGTCGAGCGGATGATGGAGACGGATTGTGTTGTTTGCTTAGCTCATGTTGTGGATACTACGGTTGCTGTGCCGACGTTGGTGACATTGAGATGGTTTCCGAGTTTCCAGGTGTGTTCCGGAGGAGTTACCAGGTGTTTCTCCAGTTCGAGAGACTGACTACACCATTGAGCTTGTACCGAGCGCTGGACTCATTTTACCGGCATCTTGTCGTTCGGAGCCAGCGAAGCTGATGGTGCTACAGGTTCGACTCCAGGAGTTGCTGGAGGAGGTTTCAGGAGATTTCATGCGATCCCGCGTATTTGCGTGGTGTGCTCTTGCATTGTGTGTACGGATGTTGGTTGGTTCGACGTGGTGGTGTATTGACTACCGGAAACCTGATTCGCTTCAGAGGAGAGTGAGTATCCTCCGCTTCGGATTGACGAGTGGTTTGATCAGCTCGCGAGAGCTTCAGTCTTTTCAAAGATTGATTTCGGGACCGGATACCATCAGTTGAGGATCGATGAGTCAGATGTGGTTTGGACAGCTTTCAGATCTCGGTACGGGCATCAGGAGTTCTTGGTCACGCCATTGGTTGACCAAGGTCCCGTAGTTTTTACAGACTTGATGGACCATGTGTTCAGACGATTCTGGACGAGTTGCGGTCATGTTCGTTGGCAACGTCTTGAGGTATTCCAGGAATGTGGACCAGCACCTGAAGCAATTGCGATCGGTTTTGCGGACTTCGCGAGATGATCAGGTGTTTGTGAAGTTCAGTAAGTGTGAATTTTGGTTGATTAGCGTGAAGATTTTGAGCTGTGTGATGTTATCCCAGTGAGTTGGCGTGGATCCTGACCAGTTTGAAGCCGTGTTGATTTGGGGTTGATCTACCATTGTACCAGAGATCAGGAGTCTCTTGGGTTTGGCAGGCTATTACCGATGGCTTGTGCAGGATTTTCCTGGATTGCCACTCTACTGTCCGGATTGACGAAGAAGGTGTCAAGTTCGAGTGGTTCGATGCACACGAGGAGAGTTACTTATTCCTGAAGGATGGTTGACCGTTGCTTCGGTTTTGACCTTACCTGACGATCGTGGTGAGTTCGTGGTTTATGGCGATGCATCGAGATTTGGATTTGGATATGTTTTGATGTTGTGTAGCAGAGCAGAGACTCATGGTTCAGGCAGTGGAACTTTATGGGGCTACGTATCCTATGTATGATTTGGGTGTAGCTGTCCTTGTGTTAGCATCAGAGAGTTCGAGACACTACAGCTATGGCGTGCATCGAGGTGTAAGACGTGCACTGATCACTTGAGTTTCATCCACTTGCATTTTATGCCAGATTTGGGCTTGAGGCAGTGTAGATGGATGGGGTCGACTAACGATTATGGCTGCACCTTTGAGCTTGTTCGGGAAAGGCTAGTGGTTGCACTTTGACTATCCATCTGGGATGTTGTTGCTGATGCATTCAGTTGAAAGTCGGGAGCTTCAGGGGTTCATGTGTGTATGGCTCGATTTTTCGTGTTAGTCGAGTTGCGAGCTATGGGAGCTCAGTTTGAGTGTGATGATGTTGAAGCTCACTGTTTTGCATGCACTTGGCGCTAGTAGTACGGAGATGTGTCTGATACTTCGAGTTTACTACTCGTGACGCAACATGAAGAGCAATATAGCAGCTTGTGTGTGCAGATGTCACATTTGTCGCCAGACGATGGCTATGAGGCAGAGACTTGCCGGAGAGTTACAGCCATTGGAGATTTCCAGTTAGACGTGGCGTTTGTCGCTGTGATCCTGTGTGTGTTTGTATGCACTTCGGTTTGTGATACCAGTTGTTAGGCCTTTGTGGACCATTTGACGAACTCAGTACATTTCCTTGTACTTTCGGAGACGATTTCAGTGGCAGACTGGCATAGTTGTGTTTGACGGAGGTTGTCCATTCCCGCGGTGTACCTGTGTCCCAGCTTGCTGATCGAGACAATCAGCTACAATTGAGTGTTGGCAAGCTTTGCAGCGAGCATTGGGGACCAGATTACAAGTTAGTACCGGTTCTTATCCTCAGATTGGTGGGCGATCTTTGAGGATTATTCAGACCTTGGAGGGCATATTGTGGACCTCGGTATTGCAGTTCCGGAGGATTTGGGATCAACAGTTTCAGCTGTTCGAGATTGCTTGCAGTACCAGTTTGTAGACCACTATGATTTTGATGTTGCATGATGTCGTTTTGGGGACGATGTTGTACTCCATTGTGCTGGAGCGAGTTTGGTTTGAGTTTGAGTTGACATTTGATTCGGATTTTGTGGAATGTGCTACCACAGACTTTCGGATTAGCGAAAACAGGTTGATAGTGCCCAAGTTCGATGTTTGAGTTATGTTGATGTAAGCAGGTTGAATTGTGATTTGCCACGTTATTTTGATCCGTATGTAGTCATGGGCGAGTTTGTGTTATCCCGTATAGTTCGGCGTCGCCTATATCGTTGGCTTTTATGTGTGTTGTGTTCCGTGTTACGGAACTATGTTTCAGGTTTGTTACGTGTTGTGTACCCTATCTGTTCCTTATGCAGGAACACTTGGCGATTGTGTAGAGCCAGTTCAGATTCGAGATTTGAGGGTACATGGATTTCAGCACAGAGCTATCTCCTATTCTGGAGTCTGTTATCAGAGTTGTTCAGTTGACGTTGTTACTGTAGAGTTGAGCAGTATGCAGAGGCAATGCTCCTACTTTTAGTCGGCAGACTCAGAAATTTCGAGGTGGAAATTTTTTTAAGGGGGGGTGGATTTGTGACAACCCGGAACAGAATCAGTAAGAGGAATCAGCTTAATTTACGAGCTTGCACGTAGTCGCAGATTTCCGACAGATTGTTGAAACGCTGGACTTGATAACGACTAAATTATTGGCCGAGAATTGGAGCTGGGTCTCTTCTCGAGAGTTGTTGTACGTGTGATTTCGAGTTCATAAGCGGTTCCGGTTCGTTATTTGGACGACCGAGGAATAAATTATGAATATTTGAAGTTTTGATATAATCGGTTTTATATGTCGGATTTCTTAACGACTAAATTACCGGACGAGAAATTGGTTTCGGCTTCTTCACGGAAGTTGTTGAGAATTTAATTTCGAGCTCGTGGGAACTTCCGGAGCAATATTCCGAGTTACGAACATTAAGTTGTGAATATTTCCGATTGTTGATTATTTAGTCGGTTTAAGAATGTGTTTGGGTTGAACAGTTGACTTTTTATCGGTTTGATCGATGTGTTTGACTTCGGGTGATAATTGAAGAATACGACGAGTCAAGTTTGTTGCCGCGAGAATTATCGGAATCGGAATTACGACGAAGAAGTTACGTGTGTTTGAAGTTTGTCGAAAAGATAATTACGAAGTTTCCATTTTGGGAAAGCTATAAATAGTGGAGTTGCCATATTGGGAAGTCAAACTTGGTTCATTAATGTTGTTGACCGAGTTGACCGAGTCAACTCGGTGGTGAAGGAGATGGCGACGGTGACCGACGTGCTCCACGGCGGCGAGCTCCGTCCGGCCACCTCCGAGCTCGCCGTTGGTCCTAATCGATGCGCCTTGGCCACCCCGACATGTCTCCGGCCTCCCTTCACGGCCAAGCTCACGGAGGAGGAAGAATTTTCCGGCATGTAAATGGAGATTTTTGGGTGAATTCAGGTTCAATGATTCCGGCCGAATTGAGCTACAAAAAGGACTGGGTTTTGTAGCCCTCATCACCATGAAGTGAAAGGACCCAACCCCGATTTAGCTCCCTAAACCGGAATCGAACCCCTTCGAAAACATGAACCAACAAAAACCGTAGAAATTTTGGCAGAGTTTCGTTACTAACGTGGAATTACCATTACCTGCACGCGGAAAAATCCACTTCATCCTATGCCACAAAAAGCAAACCGTGGGCACCAATCCCATCCGGATTTCTCAATATATCAGCAATAATGTAAAGTAGTAAATATAAATGCACTAAACTGAAATCCGGGTTAAAAATCGTATAACATCAACAACGGATTACTCAGAGCGACCACAACACATAAATATATATATATATATATATATATATACCACAGTAGGTAGAACAATAAACCGACTGGAAGAAATAAGATCGCTCGAGTACTATGCCTCCGACCACGACGTGCGACACCAGAGTCCGAACTGCAAACTAGGCACGGAAATCGAAAAGCCCAGGGGAAAGACATGAAACACGTTAGAGTGAGTGGACGAAAATAAATGTATTTCACCAGTTGATATATATGTATAAAATAACATATGCGAGTCCAGGTAAATAAAATAACAAGCACACGAGGTAAAACTCATACTCCTCCAGTGTACTGAGCATGCAAGTAAAAATCCCACGGGGTCACTCATGGACACACACCGTGCTAGTACAGTCAGAACCACGGAGTCCCTGACTTCCACGTGATTCTAGCCAGAAAGGGCCTCGGATCCAGGGAAACGCCCATCACCGGTCAGTCGGGGATACGCCCCTCCTGGTATGGTCTACCATCGGGGATAAGCCGAAAGGCAAGTGTATCGATACAACAACGTAACCAAGACTGTACTCTGTGTAAACCAAATCATAAACATTTCGATGCAAATGCATGAAACAGCATATAAGTATATGTATACTCGTATACGTATATCCGTATAAATATAATCGTATATTCGTAAAACACATGCTCATGTAATCCGAAATCTCATATGCATGCTCAAGTTCATAAAACGTATATCAAGACTCGCAAATAATCCGTGAAAAGAAATGTCCACTCACAGACTGTGTAACGCGTATCGCGTTAATCCGTGATCCGGCGGAAAGTCCCTCGCCAAAAGAATGATCACGAACACCTGAATATTCACAAAATCCATATCTCAAAATCATATCTCGACAATACAAGACAAATCACGAGAAACCACCGTTCTCGGAAACATATAACTCAATGTCAACGAATTGTCGAAAATCCATATATAAAACCTCAATACCTCGCTTTACTTTCGGATGCTCAAATCGAAAAACGAACCTCCCCACTGCGATCGGGACGTGATTTCGAGTTAAATGACATGCAACTTGTCGAAAGTCCAAAAAGTCAACCCATTGACCGTTGACCGCCGCCGGCCAAAGAATTTCACGGCGGAGCTGTACCAATTCCACTCAAAATCGTCCACTGAGCAACTTCCATAACTGCACCGAAGTCCAATTCAAACTCTAACTAGCTCAATTTCAAGTAAAACTGAAATGGAACACAAAATTCAAACCCAAAATTCTCCATGCTCAAATCGAATTAGAACACCATGTTTATATGGTTAGAATCACATTGAAGAGGGCTACAAAACCCAGTACCTCTTGAAGTTCAATTCGGCCGAATTCGAGGAGCTCGAATTCATCCAAAACCTCACCGACTTTGGCCGGATTTTGCTCCTCCTCCGGCGAGCCTCGCCGTGCGTGGAGGCCGGGGTTAGAACGAGGGAAGCTAGGCGAGTTGATAGCATATCCTATCCCGAAGCCGGAAACGGCCGTCGCTACCGACGTGAAATCCTCCTCCACCGAGTTGACTCAGTCAACTCGGTCAACCTCCCAAAATGGTAAGTCACACACTTGCCCAAAATAGCAGGTTCCTATTTATAGCCTTTCCCAAAACGGAAACTTCATAATTATCCATTTCGACAAACTTCAAACGCGCGTAACTTTCTCGTCGTAATTCCGATTCCGATAATTCTCGCGGCCACAAACTTGTCTCGACGTACTCTTCAATAATCACTCGAATTCAAACACATCAGCCAAATGCATAAAAAGTCAACCCTTTGAACCAACACACATTTAAATCGACTAATTAATCAACAAACGGAAATAATCACAACTAAATCTTCGTAACTCAAAATCATGCTCCGGAAGTTCCCACGAACTAGAAATTAAATTCTGAACAACTTCCGTGAAGAAGCCGAAACCAAGTTCTCGTCCGATAATTTAGTCGTTAAGTAGCCCACAATTTAAATCTGAACTTCAAATATTCATAATTAATTCCTCGGTCGTCCAAATAACGATCCGGAACCGCCCACGAACTCATAATTACACTTACAACGACTCTCGAGAAGAGACCCAGCTCCAATTCTCGGCCAATAATTTAGTCGTTAACAAGTTCGGCGATTAAAATAACTGCCGACAAACTGCGACTATGCAGTAACTCATCAATCAAGCTGATCATACTGCTGATTCTGGTCCGGGTTGTCACAAATCCACCCCCCTTAGAAAAATTTCGACCTCGAAATTTCCGAGTCTGCCAACTACAAGGTAGGAGCACTGCTTCCGCATATTGCTCAACTCTCTAGCGACAACGTCAACTGAACAATTCTGATAATAAACTCTGCAATAGGAGATAGCTCCGTGCTGAAATTTCTGTACCCACAAATCACAAATCTGAACTGGCTCACACAATCGCCAAGTGTTCCTACATAAGGAACAGACAGGGTACACAATGCGAAACCAACCTGAAACACAGTTCCGCCACACGGAACACAACTCGCACAAAAGCCAATGCTATAGGCGATGTCGAACCATACGGCATAACACAAACTCACCTATGGCCACATACAAATCAAAACAACGTGTCAATTCACAACTCAACATCGAACTCAAGCAATTATCAACTCATTTCCGCTAACCAGACAGTCTGTGGTAACACATTCCACAAAATTAGAATCAAACGTCAACTCATACTCAAACCAAACACGCTCCAACACAATGGAGTACAACAACATACCTCAACTCAACATCAAACAACCTCAAAACCATAGTGGTCTATAAACTGGTACTGCAAGCAAACTCAAACCGCTAAAACTGCTGGTCCCGAATCCTCCGGAACTGCAATACTGAGGTCCACAATATGCCCTCCAAGGTCTGAATAGTCCTCAAAGATCGCCCACCAATCTGAGGATAAGAACCGGTACTAACTCGTAGTCTGGTCCCCAATGCTCGCTGCAAAGCTCGCCAACACACAGTCGTAGCTGATTACCTCGACTAGCGAACTAGGACACAGGTACACCACGTAGATGGACAACCTCCGTCAAACACAGCCATGCCAGCCTGCCACTGAAATCATCTCCGAAAGTACAAGGAAATGTACCGAGTTCATCAAACGATCCACAAAGGCCTGACAACTGGTACCACAAACCAAAATGCATACAAACACACACAATCACAGCAACAAACACCACGTCTAATCGGAAATCTCAAATGGCTGATACCTCTCGGTAAGTCTCCGCCTCCTAGCCATCGCCAGTCGACAAATGTGGCATCCTTACACACAAGTAGCTACATAGCTCTTCATGTTGTGTCACGAGTAGTAAACTCGAGGTATCCAATACATCTCCGTACCACTAGCGCCAAACGCGCGCAAAACCACGACCCTCAACATCATCACACTCGAACTCAGCTCTCGTAGCCCATAACTCGGCTAACACGGAAACTCGAGCCACACACACATGAAACACTGAAGCTCCCAATTCTCGACTGAATGCATCAACAACAACATCCTAAACGGATGGTCCAAGTACAATCTCTAGTCTTTCCCGAACAAGCTCAAAGGTGCAGCCATAGTCGTTAGTCAATCTCATCCATCTACACTGTCTCAAGCCCAAATCTGGCCGAAAATGCAAGTGGTTGAAACTCAAATGATCAGTGCACGTCCTACACTGAGTTGCACGCCATAACAGAAGTATCTCAAACTCTTCGATGCAAACATAAGGACAGCTACATCCAAACCACACATAGGATACGTAGCTATACAAAGTTCCACTGCCTGAAATCATGAGCCACCGCTCTGCTACACAGCATTAAAACGTAACCAAATCCAAACCTCGATGCATCGCCGTAACCCACGAACTCGTCGCGGTCGTCTGGAAAGATCAAAACCGAAACAACGGTCAACCATCCTGCAGGAGTAAGTAACTCTCCTTGCGTGCATCGAACCACTCGAACTTGACATCTTCCTCGACGATCTGGAAAGTAAAGTGGCACTCCAAGAAAATCCTGTACAAGCCGTCGGTAATAGTCTGCCGAACCCAAGAGACCCCTGATCTCTGGTACCATGGTAGATCAATCCCCAAATCAACACGGCTTCTATCTGGTCAGGATCCATGCCAACTCCCTCGGATAACATCACACAGTCCAAAATCATCATACTAATCGGCCAAAACTCACACTGGCTGAACTTCATAAACATCTGGTCATCTCGCAAAGCCCGTAAAACCGCTCACAACTGCTTCAGGTGCTGGTCCACATTCCTGGCTCCGAACGACAAGATGCCGGTAAAATGAGTCCAGCGCCCGGTACAAACCCAATGGTGTAGTCAGTCTCCCGAACTGGAGGAACACTTGGTAACTCCTCCGGGACACACCTATAAACTCGGGAACCACCTCAATGTCACCAATGTCGGCACAGCAACCGTAGTATTCATAACACGAACTAAGCAACAACACAACTCGTCTCCATCATCCGCTCGACCATCATCGCGAAACAGCATTTCGGGGAAATTCTGGTCGTCGAAACACAACCTCCTTCTCGAGGAACTCGAACACAGCCAAACGCATCGTTAGTAAGTCCATACTCACAATCTCACTAAAACCACGATGTCCAGCTATAACAGGTCCGCGGCTAACACATAACCTCCAACAAGGATCTCGCAACCTCCGGATGGATACAACACTCTCCAAAACCTCGGAAGTGGAGATGCAGGTACAGTAGCCATGAATATCAAGCAATAGTAACCTCGGAGAAAAGTCTGTCCTCAAACAAGGTCATGGCACGAACTCCAACATGTCCAACTAACCGCCCACATCAAATGCGACATAGCTGATTAACTCGTCAAAAGGATACATTGATCAGACTGCAGGAACAACATGAGGATCTCCTCGTAAATCCTGAGCTGCCGAACCGCTACAACAGCTGACCAAGAGCGCTCCCTCGTAACGTGATCCTCCTGGTCACCACAATGGCAACAGAGAATACTCTACGAACACATGTCACCGCAACACCTGCTGCGTAAAAGGATCACCAACGATCACCCAAACTCATGCCACAGGAGCAAGTCCGCTACTCTGCGATCTCCGCCGTTGTCAAACGAATCCTCTGCCTGATCTGATGGCCCTCAACAATATCGAAAAGGTCACAGCCTGATGAAGTCACTGATCCCGAAGTATCGGAACTCAACCTCATCAAAATCTCGACTAAGTCCACTTTCCTCAAACCATCACATCGAATACCGCGTACGTCTTTCCTTCTCAATAGCCTCGCCACTGAGTGCAGCACACTAAGCTTCTCACGGATGTCTCGAGGCACATCAATCAGACTCTCTCTGATACTCAGGTTCAAACTCATCTCGAACCTCGTACACTGCTTCCTCTGAAGCCACATAACTCGTGCAAACAGGAACAAACATGTGAACAATGCATCTCTGCTTCAGGTGGGTAAACACTCCACATTCGAATGCGGGGTAGCCTGATAAACCATTACCGTATACACAACACTCTGAATGCAGGCCGTGGAGTCGCAACCGAAACTCACACAATATCAGCCCACCAAACATAACAATCTGACTCAGGCAAACATCACTGCCACAAATCTCAGCTCTGAGGCAACATGTAGACGCTCATATACACATCCGCAGGCAAACCCTGCCACACAATTCTCTGAACTCTGAATACTCATCCAAATCCACAATCTCTGGAAAATCGCGCGTCGATTGATCCTCAACAGGATCCACAACCGAAACGACACGGAAAGCACGTCAGGAGGCATCCTAATGAATACAATATCGTTCACAACAAGTGGAACGTAATCATGGAACTTCAAATATTTGAAAACATACAACACCCGGAATTTGATGATTATCCGCCGGCCGGTCGGGTCACCATTCCAGACATACTGTACATTCTCAAATATCCTTAGTAAACACGACTACAGAAGTCTACAGAACCGATAACCTAATGCTCTGATACCAAGCTTAAAGGACCCAACCCCGATTTAGCTCCCTAAACCGGAATCGAACCCCTTCGAAAACACGAACCAACAAAAACCGTAGAAATTTTGGCAGAGTTTCGTTACTAACGTGGAATTACCATTACCTGCACGCGGAAAAATACACTTCATCCTATGCCACAAAAAACAAACCGTGGGCACCAATCCCATCCGGATTTCTCAATATATCAGCAATAATGTAAAGTAGTAAATATATATGCACTAAACTGAAATCCGGGTTAAAAATTGTATAACATCAACAACGGATTACTCAGAGCGACCACAACATATAAACATATATATATATACCACAGTAGGTAGAACAATAAACCTACTGGAAGAAATAAGACCGCTCGAGTACTATGCCTCCGACCACGACGTGGGACAGCAGAGTCCGAACTGCAAACTGGGCACGGAAACGGAAAAACCCAGGGGAAAGACATGAAACACGTTAGAGTGAGTGGACGAAAATAAATGTCTTTCACCAGTTGATATATATGTATAAAATAACATATGCGAGTCCAGGTAAATAAAATAACAAGTACACGAGGTAAAATTCATACTCCTCCAGTGTACTGAGCATGCAAGTAAAAATCCCACAGGGTCACTCATGGACACACACCGTGCTAGTACAGTCAGAACCACGGAGTCCCTGACTTCCACGTGATTCTAGCTAGAAATGGCCTCGGATCCGGGGAAACGCCCCTCACCAGTCAGTCGGGGATACGCCCCTCCTGGTATGGCCTACCATCGGGGATCAGCCGAGAGGCAAGTGTATCGATACAACAACGTAACCAAGACTGTACTCTGTGTAAACCAAATCATAAACATTTCGATGCAAATGCATGAAACAGCATATAAGTATATGTATACTCGTATACATATATCCGTATAAATATAATCGTATATTCGTAAAACACATGCTCATGTAATCCGAAATCTCATATGCATGCTCAAGTTCATAAAACGTATATCAAGACTCGCAAATAATCCGTGAAAAGAAATGTCCACTGACAGACTGTGTAACGCGTATCGCGTTAACCTGTGATCCGGCGGAAAGTCCCTCGCCAAAAGAACGATCACGAATACCTGAATATTCACAAAATCCATATCTCAAAATCATATCTCGACAATACAAGACAAATCACGAGAAACCACCGTTCTCGGAAACACATAACTCAATGTCAACGAA
Organism: Geum urbanum; assembly: GCA_946800695.1. Classification (NCBI taxonomy): domain Eukaryota; kingdom Viridiplantae; phylum Streptophyta; class Magnoliopsida; order Rosales; family Rosaceae; genus Geum; species Geum urbanum. The sequence continues at coordinate 22,047,589 of OX327002.1, forward strand.
CTGTCGAAAATCCATATATAACACCTCAATACCTCGCTTTACTTTCGGATGCTCAAATCGAAAAATGAACCTCCCCACTGCGATCGGGACGCGATTTCGACTTAAATGACATGCAACTTGTCGAAAGTCTAAAAAGTCAACCCATTGACCGTTGACCGCCGCCCACGGCGGCGCCGCCGCTGGCCAAAGAATTTCACGGCGGAGCTGCACCAATTCCACTCAAAATCGTTCACTGAGCAACTTCCATAACTGCACCGAAGTCAAATTCAAACTCTAACTAGCTCAATTTCATGTAAAACCGAAATGGAACACAAAATTCAAACCCAAAATTCTCCATGCTCAAATCGAATTAGAACACCATGTTTATATGGTTAGAATCACATTGAAGAGGGCTACAAAACCCAATACCTCTTGAAGTTCAATTCGGCCGAATTTGAGGAACCCGAATTCATCCAAAACCTCACCGACTTTGGCCGGATTTTGCTCCTCCTCCGGCGAGCCTCGCCGTGCCTGGAGGCCGGGGTTAGAACGAGGGAAGCTAGGCGAGTTGATAGCATCCTATCCCGAAGCCGAAAACGGCCGGAATCCAAGCGCCACCGTGGAAGCCGTCGCCACCGACGTGAAATCCTCCTCCACCGAGTTGACTCAGTCAACTCGGTCAACCTCCCAAAATGGTAAGTCACACACTTGCCCAAAATAGCAGGTTCCTATTTATAGCCTTTCCCAAAACGGAAACTTCATAATTATCCATTTCGACAAACTTCAAACGCGCGTAACTTTCTCGTCGTAATTCCGATTCCGATAATTCTCACGGCCACAAACTTGTCTCGACGTACTCTTCAATAATCACCCGAAGTCAAACACATCGGCCAAACGGATAAAAAGTCAACCCTTTGAACCAACACACATTTAAATCGACTAATTAATCAACAAACGGAAATAATCACAACTAAATATTCGTAACTCAAAATCATGCTCCGGAAGTTCCCACGAACTCGAAATTAAATTCTGAACAACTTTCGTGAAGAAGCCGAAACCAAATTCTCGTCCGATAATTTAGTCGTTAAGTAGCCCACCATTTAAATCTGAACTTCAAATATTCATAATTAATTCCTCGGTCGTCCAAATAAGGATCCGGAACCGCCCACGAACTCATAATTACACTTACAACGACTCTCGAGAAGAGACCCAGCTCCAATTCTCGGCCAATAATTTAGTCGTTAACAAGTTCGGCAATTAAAATAACTGCCGACAAACTGCGACTATGCAGTAACTCATCAATCAAGCTGATCATACTGCTGATTCTGGTCCGGGTTGTCACATGAAGCTACCATGTAAGTTTGGTGATCCAATTCATCTTGTACATAGAGAATTTTGGAATTGAAATTTGCGTGAACATTCGATTTTTCATGAAATTAACATAGTTAGAGCGAGAATTGGACTTCGGTGCAGTTATGGAAGTTGCTCAGTGGGTGATTTAGCATGGAGTGGTGGTTGCTCCGCTGGGAAAATTTCAGTTTGGTGGCGGTCAACGGTCAAACTTTGATTTTTTGAGGTTTTCGACAAGTTGCATGTCGTTTCACTCGAAATCGCGCCCCGATCGCAGTGGGGAGGTTCGTTTTTCGAGTTGAGCGTCTGAAAGTACAGCGAGGTATTGAGGTGTGATTTTCAGATTTTCGGCAGTTTGTCGTAATCGGATTACGTGTTTTTGAGAACGGTGGTTTCTCGTGATTTGATTTGAATTGTCGAGTTATGACTTTGAGTAATGGACATTGTGATTATTCAGGGGTTCGTGATCGTTCATTTAGCGAGGGACTTTCCACCGGATCACGGGTTAACGTGAACTGCGTTACGCTAGTGTGTGAGTGGACAAGTTGATTTGCGAGTTCGTGGATTTTATGATTTTCGTGTTTACTTTATACGATATTGAGATATATGTTATTTTCGGAGGTGTTATTATATGTTTATTAGTGATGGCATTTATTGCATCGATGTACCAGAGTTGAAAGATTCCTCTGGGCAGGGTTGAGAGATTCCCCTGTATGCCGCCGGGGTTGAGAGATTCCCCTGGCCTATCACCGTCGGGTTTAAGCGATTCACCTGACGTCGGGCTTGACAGATTCGTCCGACAACCTCCATATATATACATTTTCCGAACTCGCATTGTTTTATATTGATTATGTATATAAACTGGTGAAAGACATATGTTTATTTTCTTCCACTCACTCTAACGTTTTTATTTGCCTTTCCCCTGGGCTTTTCGGTTTCCGTGCCCAATTTGCAGTTCGGACTCTGGTGTCGCACGTTGTGGTCGGAGGCATAGTGCTCGAGCTACCTTGTTTCTTCCAGTAGGTTTATTGTTCTACCTACTGTGGTATACTTATATGATTATACATTAGAGGTCGCTCTGAGTATTCTGTTGTATATATTATACGATTTTACTCCGGATTTCAGTAAAGTACTGTTATATTTATTATTTTATATTACTGTTGATATATTGAGAAATCCGGATGGGATTGGTGCCCACGGTTTGATTTTTGTGGCATAGGATGAAGTGTATTTTCCGCGTGCAGGTAATGGTAATTCCACGTTAGTAACTAAACTCTGCCGAAATTTCTACGGTTTTTGTTGGTTCGTGTTTTCGAAGGGGTTCGATTCCGGTTTAGGCAACTAAACCGGGGTTGGGTCCTTTCAAATAATACTCCACTATTTTATTTTGGTGTTGTTTCTTTAAGAATTGTCGTCTTTTGATTTAGATTGTCATCAACAGTTAGGTGTGTATGGAGCTGTTTTGATAGTCTTGCATTTTGTAAAGTAAAGAAAAAAATATAGTTTTCATTCCAAATGGACGTGGCTGAATTTTTTTCACTGGGATTTAATTTTTTTCACTTAGTCGTGTAAACAATTGGTTAAATACTTTTGATGAGATACAAATTCTTGGCTTCGCTAACATATTAGTGAAACTTCAAATAATACTGCAGATTGTTAATAAAAAAAATTATTGTAGTACACCTTATCCTGCTGTACAATTTGAAATATTGTTTATTTGTCATGTTGTATAATTTAAAATATTGTTTATTTTTCCATTATATGTGAACCTTCCAAGTTTTGTCTAAGACTTTATGAACAGAAATTAATAAATGCAATCATGTTGATTTTTATTATTTAAATTAATATTTTAGGTATAGGACGAAAAAGAAAATATACATGTGCAAGTAGTGCTTCGGGATCAGTTGCATGTTTAGACTATCCTACAGAAAGCGGCTCAGATAAACGATTTTCAAGCAAGCGAAATTTTTTTTGCAAACTGTTGACGAACAATCATCGACATGTGGTAAGACAATAGTACTGTTAGACTATTATAGAGAATGCACACCAGGCAGTTAGGCTTCCGAGAATTTATTTAGTTAAGTAGTTTTTATAAAAGTTGCTATCATAATGACAATAATTTTTTTTCATATCATATTACACCTTCTATCTTAGATTAATTAAAAGTTTAATTATTATTTCACACTACATATTTGAACATGAAGATGCAAGTACATCGTGGAATGTGTCTATCAAAGATAAAAGAGATGACACAGATGATGACGATGATAATATTACAAGAGGTAATTATATACATATAGTGGTTTTGGTTATTTTTAGGGGTAGTCTAATATTTCACAAAAAGTTTTCGTCAAAATAACAATTTTGTTCTTTAATATGAATTTATGAAATGCAAGTGTTAATGCAAGTTTTTCTGGTCAGGCATCGTATCAAAAACCCGCCAAGGTGAGCCATATATTACATTATCTATTTTCGATTAATAAAAAATCAAGAATTTTTCTAACACAATTTTGAACAGTTGTAACTATAGGTATAACTGCAAACTATCATGAGTCTGGGGATGATTATTTCACATGCAATTATTGCGGCGCTTGCTTTTTGTCATATAAATCTATCAAAAGAAAAATTTAAAATCAAATTATATATATAAATTGTTGTCAAAAATGGTAAGTTAAAATTCCATTGTCAAATCCTACTCCAATTATTCTTGAACAATTATTAAATCCAGACAATGGTCGAGAGAGCATATTATTTTGTGAAAATATTCAAGTTTATAATTCAATGTTTGCTTTTACTTCTATGGGTGCAAAACCTAATTCTACTATAAATAATGGAACTACTACATATGTATTTAAAATATGTGGACAAGTGCATAAAAAAAATGGGGTCTTAACGGCAGTTTGATAAGGTTGATAAATCTCAAACTAATAAAAAATGGCACCTTAGCGACAGTTTGATAAGGTTCCAGCTGTGATGATTATCATAATATCTTGTAGGGTTACCCGTTCACTGATACAATTTAGATTTGCTCCACTGTCAATGAGAGTGATTCCTTTAAAGACATAGTCTTTATCTATGACAATAGTAACATTAGAATACCATTTTTGGTAAGTTACTTGGTTAATGATGTTGAGAAATTTCTCTTCATCCGGAATAGAAGATTCTCATTGTTCAAGAATAATCTTGTTGATAATTTCTCTGAGAAACTTGGTTTCTATTTTAAAGTTATTTACTTCTGCTCTTAAGTCAGAAATAGAAGTTTCTCTTTCCTTGATAATATTTACCTCCATTTTTTATGGAGTTAATCTCTTTCTGTAAGTCGGAAATAGATAATTTCTTGGAAGAGTGGGTTTTTAACCCATCAAAGACTTCTTTTAAGGAGTACGACTCCTTTGGAATATAAGAGGAATCTCGAGGCTTATTCTTCATTTTTATTGTTTCTAAATAATGCTCTATCATGTTCTTCTTGGATCCCATTAATTAAGTCAAGAATAGATCTTTCTTGAGTTGTAAGCATGTTTATGCATAATCCGTTCATTTCAAGAATAGCTTTGTAATGATTTACATTACAACCATAGTCTGATGAGGATGAAAACTCAGAATCTTGATTAATAATGTTGACCTGTTCTTCTGACTAACTGTCAGAAAGATTTAGAAAAATTGCTAAAAGTTGGTTTTTTAGACCTTCATCAGAAATCTCATTAATTTTCTTTTTGGTCCAGTATTTATTAGCATAGTGGCCTGTTTTACCACATTTTTTACAAATAACAGTACTGGAATAATTATAAGAATAATTCTTCTTATAATATAATTTTGAATTTCACTTTTTCTTCTTTTCCTTAGGGGGAAAAGATTTCTTAACAAAGCATTTGTTTTTCTTCGAATAGGATTTTGAATCTGTTCCCTTATGTTTATTAGGGATTTGGAGATCAAAACCAAATTGATCACAAAATTCACCAATTTCTTTTTTGACAGTCAAATGTTGGCGTTTTAATTGGGCTTTAAGTTTAGTATCGTTGCGAAGGGATAAGCCTTCAACAATGCATTCACTGATGAGTTGACCATAGGTATATTCATAATAAGGAATGGAGTTTCCTCCATGCTTTCTCAAAATACGGTCTTTGACCTTTAGGGCAAAAAGAGTAGGAAGGCCTGCAATGAACTTCTCCTACCAGAAGTTAGCGTTGGCATCTGTCCTGATCATAACTTTGGACAAGAACACATCCTTATACCACCTGAACTGAGTTAAGGTATGGCATTTAAGATTGACTAATAAGTCTTTGTTTCTTTCAAAGGATACTGGGTTAGACCCAACGAAAGCCAATAGAATGGAAGTAAGCAGTGTATAGACTGCATTAGAAATAGGAGTTTCAGTATATATAATACTGTCATGATCTTGAATATCTTTCATGGTCACTGGAGTTTGAATAATTTTAGTTGCATTTAGAATTTTTTGTTGTTGCTCTGGAGAAATGATATTATCCCACCAACCACGAAAGTTGGCCAGCAAATCCTGCAACAATGTATTTTGCAATTTGTTTATCTGAATTATGAGCAAATATGCAAACCGTAGAATATATAGTCATTCTATGAAGCAAAGTGATTATCTGATATTCAGATAATCCATCAATATTCCATTCATAGATGGTTCTACCACTAAAGCTAGCCATAATATTTAAATTTTCTTCTTCGAATAATAAGTCTTGAGAAGTAGGACGACTATAATAATGCCTGGTTGTAGCAGTAGGAATTGATTTTCTGCTAAAAGCAGTGCTTCTTCCAAAAATATTTTGATTTATACTAGGAATCTGACATGCATGATCTTTTTCAAGGTCATTTTCCATAGCAAGAATTTTCTTTTCAAATTCATTAATATCCGATTCATTATCTGAATCAGAGAACGTTTCTGAAATAGTAGCTATTTGAGCTTTCTTCTCACTAGATTTATGATTACCGAGCTGTAAAGATTCTAACTACTGAGTTAGAATGGATACAATATCAATATCCTTTTTATTAGGCATAGTTATATTAATACTCGGTTTTAAATAGAAGGTTCTACTACCTTTGGAGTATGATGAATATAGGGTTTTAATATCCTGCCATTGGATAGTCTGAGGAATAGACACATCTGATTTTAACAAATTGGTCTCAATCAAGACTGTTTTTCCATTTGTATCATAATTTTTGGCTCTTGGACTTAGGGTATTCATTGCTCTATAATACACTCGATATGTAATATTTAGTGCCTCAGATATTTCTTTTAGATTATATGAAAGGACCCATCCCCGATTTAGTTCCCTAAACCGGAATCGAACCCCCTCGAAAACACGAACAAACAAAAACTTTTCGAAATTTTAGCAGAGTTTCACTACTAACGTGGAATTACCATTACCTGCACGCGGAAAATACACTTCATCCTATGCCACAAAAATCAAACCGTGGGCTCCAATCCCATCCGGATTTCTCAATATATCAACAGTAAAGTAAAATAGTAAATATATATGCACTTTACTGAAATCCGGAGTAAAATCGTATAGCATAAACAACAGATTACTCAGAGTGACCTCTAATGAATAAACATATAAGTATACCACAGTAGGTAGAACAATAAACCTACTGGAAGAAACAAGGTAGCTCGAGCACTATGCCTCCGACCACGATGTGCGACACCAGAGCCTGAACTGCAAACTGGGCACGGAAACCGAAAAACCCAGGGGAAAGACATGAAACACGTTAGAGTGAGTGGACGAAAATAAATGTCTTTCACCAGTTGATATATATATATATGTATAAAATAATATATGCGAGTCCAGGTAAATAAAAACAACAAGTACACGAGGTAAAACCATAATCCTCCAGCGTACTGAGCATGCAGGTAAAAATCCCACGGGGTCACTCATGGACACACCCGTGCTAGTACAGTCAGAACCACGGAGTCCCTGACTTCCACGTGATTCTAGCCAGAAATGGCCTCGGATCCGGGGAAAAACGCCCCTCACCGGTCAGTCGGGGTAACGCCCCTCCTGGTATAGCCTACTATCGGGGATCAGCCGAGAGGCAAGTGTATCGATACAACAACGTAACTGAGACTGTACTCTGTGTAAACCAAATCATAAACAGTTCGATGCAAATGCACGAAACAACATATAAGTGTATGTATACTCGTATACGTATATTCGTATAAGTATAATCGTATAATTGTAAAACACATGCTCATGTAATCCGAAATCTCAACACGCATGCTCAAGTTCGTAAAATCATATAAAAGACTCGCAAGAATTCTGTGAAAAGAAATTGTCCACTCACAGACTAGCGTAACGCGATATGCGTTAACCCGTGATCCGGCGGAATGTCCCTCGCCAAACAAACGATCACGAACCCCTGAATAATCACAATAATCATTTCTCAAAAAATCATAACTCGACAATTCAAATCAAATCACGAGAAACCACCGTTCTCGGAAACACGTAATTTGATTACGACAAACTGTAGGAAATCCAGAAATCACACCTCAATACCTCGCTGTATTTTCGAATGCTCAAATCGAGAAACGAACCTCCCCACTGCGATCGGGGCGCGATTTCAAGTAAAATGACATGCAATTCATCGAAAACCATGCCGGGCGAAAAGTCGCCGCCGCCGTCGCCGGAAAATCCAAACCTACCCAGAAATTTTCATGCTATACATGGTTTCAAAGATCTCGACGATCCCAACAACTTTCCAGTTATAGGTTAAGGCCAATTTTGATCAGAAAACCTCCAAAACTCAACCCAAAGTTCAAACCCTTACCGGAATCAAGTCGTTCGATCTCACTCCTCCGGCAACGGCGACCTTCAAGACCACATGGAAAAGACTCCTTGGCTCGAGGCTAACAACGGCCCTCAAAGGAGCACCACCGAATCGGCCGGAAACAACGCCACCGTCCGCCACCGTATCTTGCCGGAAAATCACGTTTTTCACCACTGAAATTTATCCTCCTCTGGCCACCATACAAGGAGATTTAACCACCACGTTAAAGAGAAATCAAAGCCCAACAAAAACCGTGAAGGAATCATGCACAAACATGGTCGGAATCGGCTCCAAATCCGGCAAACAAAGTCGGCAACCCAACGGTATCGAAATGGGTCGACCCACCTTGGTCAACCCAGTCAACACAAATAAAATGGAAAGTTGACTTTCCCAAACTGGCAAGTTACTATTTATAGCCTTTCCCAAAATGGAAACTTCATACTTATCCTTTTCGACGAACTTTGAATATCTGTAACTCTCGCGTCGTAACTCCGATTCTGATAATTCTCGCAGCCACAAACTCGTCTCGATATACTCTTCAATTATCACCCAAAGTAAAACACATCGACTAATCGGATAAAAAGTCAACGGTTCACAACAACACATATTAAATCGACAAAATAACCAACAATCGGAAATAATCACAACTTAATCTTCGTGACTCAGAATAATTCTCCGGAAGTTCCCACGAGCTCGAAATTAAATTCTGAACAACTTCCTTGAAGAAGCCAAAACCAAATTCTCGACCGGTAATTTAGTCGTTAAGTAAACCACTAATTTAATCCGTTTCCGTCGAAACTTCAAATATTCATAATTAATTCCTCGGTCGTCCAAATAACGATCCGGAACCGCCCACGAACTCGAAATCACACGTAGAACGACTCTCGAGAAGAGACCCAGCTCCAATTCTCGGCCAATAATTAAGTCGTTATCAAACCTAGCGATTCAATCATCAGTCGGAAACCTGCGATTACGCAGTTTCTCACGTATCAAGCTGATCATACTGGTGATTCTGGTCCGGGTCGTCACAAATCCACCCTCCTTAGAAAAATTTCGACCTCGAAATTTCCGAGTGTGTCGGCTAAAAGTAGGAGCACTGCCTCTGCATACTGCTCAACTCACCAGTGACAATGTCAACTGAACAACTCTGACCACTGACTCCACAATAGGAGATAGCTCCGTGCTGAAATCCCTGTACCCTCAAATCACAAATCTAAACTGGCTCTACACAATCGCCAAGTGTTCCTGCATAAGGAACCGGTAGGGTACACAACACGTAACAAATCTGAAACATAGTTCCGCCACACGGAACACAACATACAAAAGCCAACGATATAGGCGATGCCGAACCATACGGCATAACATAAACTCGCCTACGACCCCATCTGGATCAAAACAATATGGCAAATCACAACTCAATTTCACACATCAACATAACTCACACACACATATCAACATAGCTCAAACATCGGACTCGAGTAATTATCAACCCATTTCCGCTAATCTGACAGTTTGTGGTAGCACATTCCACAAAAACAGAATCAAACATCAACTCAAATTCAAACCAAACCAAACTCTCTCCAGCACAATGGAGTACAACATCGTCTTCAAAACGACATCATGAACCTCAAAACCATAGTGGTCCACAAACTGGTACTGCAAGCAATCTCGAACAGCTGAAACTGCTGGTCCTGAATCCTCCGGAACTGCAATACCGAGGTCTACAACATGTCCTCCAAGGTCTGAATAGTCCTCAAAGATCGCCTGTCAATCTGAGGATAAGAACCGGTACTAACTCGTAATCTAGTCCCCAATGCTCGCTGCAAAGCTCGCCAACATACAGTCATAGCTGATTACCTCGACCAGCAAACTGGATCACAGGTACACCACGTAGATGGACAACCTCCATCAAACACAGCTATGCCAGCCTGCTACTGAAACCTTTCCCGAAAAGTACAAGGAAACGTACTAAGTTCGTCAAATGGTCCTCAATGGCCTAACAACTGGCACCATAAACCAAAGTGCGTACAAACAAACACAAGACCACCGTGACAAACACCACCTCTAATCAGAAATCTTCAATGACTGCAACTCCCCGGCAAGTCTCTGCCTCGCTGCCATCGCCTGCTGACAAATGTGGCACTTGCACGCACATACTGCTACATTGTTCTTCATGTTGCGTCACGAGTAGTAAACTCGAAGTATCTTATGCATCTCCGCACCACTAGCGCCAAATGCGCGCGAAACAATGAGCTTTAACATCATCATACTCGAACTCAGCTCCCATAGCTCGCAACTCGGCTAACATGGAAACTCGAGCCACAGACACATGAAACACTGAAGCTCCCGACTTTCAACTGAATGCATCAGCAACAACATCCCAAAGGAATAGTCAAAGTGCAACTACTAACCTTTCCTGAACAAGCTCAAAGGTGCAGCTATAGTCAATAGTCGACCTCAACCATCTACACTGCCTCAAGCCCAAACCTGGCCAAAAATGCAAGTGGATGAAACTCAAGTGATCAGTGCACGTCCTACACCTCGCTGCACGCCATAGCTGTAGTGTCTCGAACTCTTCGATGCTAACATAAGGACAGCTACACGCAAAACATACATAGGACACGTAGCCCCATAAAGTTTCCACTGTCTGAAACCATGAGCCACCGCTATGCTACACAGCATCAAAACACAACCAAATCCAAACCTCGATGCATCGCCGTAACCCACGAACTCATCACGATCGTCAGGTAAGGTCAAAACCGAAACAACGGTCAACCATCCTACAGGAGTAAATATCTCTCCTCGCGTGCATCGAACCACTCGAACTTGACGCCTTCTTCGTCAATCCGGAAAGTGAAGTGGCAATCCGGGAAAATCCTGCACAAGCCGTCGGTAAAAGCCTGCCCAACCTAAGAGACCCCCTGTTCTCTGGCATAATGGTAGGGCAATCCCCAAATCAACACGTCTTCAACTGATCGGAATCCACGCCAACTCCCTCGGCTGACATCACGTGGCTTAAAATCTTCACGCAAATCAACCATAATACACACTGACTGAACTTCGCCAACATCTGATCATCTCACGATGTCCGCAAAACCGCTTGCAACTACTTCAGGTACTGGCTCACACTCCTGGAGTACATCAGGACGTTGCCAACGAACATGACCGCAAATCGTCCAGAATCGTCTGAACACATGGTGCATCAAGTCCACACGATCTACGGGGGCATTGGTCAACCAAACAGCGTGACCAATAACTCGTGATGCCAGCACTGAGATTCGAAAGCCAACATAGCCACATCTGACTCATCGGTCCCCAACTGATGGTATCCGGACCCAAAATCAATCTTCAAAAAGACTGAAGCTCTCGCGAGCTGATCAAACCACTCGTCAAATCGAAGCGGAGTATACTCGCTCTCCTTTGAAGCGAATCAGGCTTCCGGTAGTCAATGCACCACCACGTCGAACCATCCATCCTCCGTACATACAATGCGAGAGCACACCACGCAAATATGCGGGGTCGCACGACATCTCCTGAACCCTCATCCAGCAACTCCTGGAGTCGAATCTGTAGCTCCATCAGCTCCGCTGGCTCCGAACGACAAGACATCGATAAAAATGAGTCCAACGCCCGGTACAAGCTCAATGATGTAGTCAGTCTCCCGAACTGGAGGAACACCTGGTAACTCCTCCAGTATACACCTAGAAAATCGGGAACCACCTCAATGTCACCAATGTCGGGCACAGCAACCATAGTATCCACAACATGAGCTAAGCAAACAACACAACTTGTCTCCACCATCCGCTCAACCATCACCGCGAAACAGCATCTCGGGGAAATCTGGTCGTCGAAACACAACCTCCTTCTCGAGGCACTCGAACACAGCCAAATGCATCGTCAGTAAGTCCATACTCACAAACACACCAATCCACGATATCAAGCTATAACAGATCCGCGACTAAGCCATATCCTCCAACAAGGATCTCGCAACCTCCGGATAGATGCAACACTCTCCAAAACTTCGGAAGTGGAGATGCAGGTACAATAGCCACGGATATCAAACAATAGTAACCTCGGAGAAAAGTCTGTCCTCAAACAAGGTCATGGCACGAACTCCAACATGCCCAACTAGCCGCCCACGTCAATAGCGACATTGCTGATTAACTCATCAAAAGACTACATTGGTCAAACCTCAGGTACAACATGAGGATCTCCTCGCGAACTCTGAACTGTCGAACCTCAAACACAGCTGGCTGAGGGTACTGCCTCGTAACGTGACCCTCCTGGCCACCGAAACCGCAACTGAAAGTGCTCCACGAACACAAATCACTACAACACCTGCCGCGTGATAGGATCACCAACGATCGCCCAAACTCATGCCACAGGAGCAAGTCCGCTACACTGTGATCTCCGCCATCGCCAAACGGATCCTTTGCTTGATCTGATGACCCTCAACATAATCGAAAAGACCACAGCCTGATGACGTCACTGATCCCGAAGTGTTAGAACTCAACCTCATCAAAATCTCGACTAAGTCCACTTTCCACAAACCATCACATTGAAAACCACATACACCTTTCCTTCTTGACAGCCTTGCCACTGAGTGCAGCACACTAAGTTCCTCATGGTTATCTCGAGGCACATCAATCAGACTCTCTCTGATACTCAGGTTCAAACTCATCTCGAACCTCGTACACTGCTTCCTCTGAAGCCACACAACACGTGCAAACGGAAACAAACATGTGGACAATGCATCTCTGCCTCAGGTGGATAAACACTCCACATTCAATTGCTGGGTAACCTGATAAGACCATTACCGTATAAACAACACCCTGAATGTAGGCCATGGAGTCGCAACCGGAACTCACACAATATCAGCGCACCAAATACAACGATCTGACCCAGGCAGACATCACTGCCACAAATCTCAGCTCTGAGGCAACACGTAGACGCTCATACACACACAACCAGGCAAACCGTGCCACACAATTCTCTGAACTCTGAATGCTCATCCAAACCCGCAGTTTACTGGCAAATTACGCGTCGATTGATCCTCAATAGGATCCACAACCGAAATGACACGGAAAGCACGTCAGGAGGCATCCTAATGATAAAACATCGTTCACAACAAGTGGAACGTAATCATGGAACTTTAAATATTTGAAAGCATACAACACCCGGAATATTGATGATTATCCGCCGGCCGGTCGGGTCACCATTCCAGACATGCTATACATTCTCAAATATCCTTAGTAAACACGACTATAGAAGTCTACAGAACCTATAACCTAATGCTCTGATACCAAGCTGAAAGGACCCAACCCCGATTTAGTTCCCTAAACTGGAATCGAACCCCCTCGAAAACACGAACGACAAAAACTTTTCGAAATTTTGGCAGAGTTTCGCTACTAACGTGGAATTACCATTACCTGCACGCGGAAAATACACTTCATCCTATGCCACAAAAATCAAACCGTGGGCTCCAATCCCATCCGGATTTCTCAATATATCAACAGTAAAGTAAAATAGTAAATATATATGCACTTTACTGAAATCCGGAGTAAAATCGTATAGCATAAACAACAGATTACTCAGAGCGACCTCTAATGAATAAACATATAAGTATACCACAGTAGGTAGAACAATAAACCTACTGGAAGAAACAAGCTAGCTCGAGCACTATGCCTCCAACCACGATGTGCGACATCAGAGCCTGAACTGCAAACTGGGCACGGAAACCGAAAAGCCCAGGGGAAAGACATGAAACATGTTAGAGTGAGTGGACGAAAATAAATGTCTTTCACCAGTTGATATATATATGTATAAAATAATATATGCGAGTCCAGGTAAATAAAAACAACAAGTACACGAGGTAAAACCATAATCCTCCAGCGTACTGAGCATGCAGGTAAAAATCCCACGGGGTCACTCATGGACACACCCGTGCTAGTACAGTCAGAACCACGGAGTCCCTGACTTCCACGTGATTCTAGCCAGAAATGGCCTCGGATCCGGGGAAACGCCCCTCACCGGTCAATCGGGGTAACGCCCCTCCTGGTATGGCCTACCATCGGGGATCAGCCGAGAGGCAAGTGTATTGATACAACAACGTAACTGAGACTATACTCTGTGTAAACCAAATCATAAACAGTTCGATGCAAATGCACGAAACAGCATATAAGTGTATGTATACTCGTATACGTATATTCGTATAAGTATAATCGTATTATTGTAAAACACATGCTCATGTAATCCGAAATCTCAACACGCATGCTCAAGTTCGTAAAATCATATAAAAGACTCGCATGAATTCCGTGAAAAGAAATTGTCCACTCACAGACTAGCGTAACGCGATATGCGTTAACCCGTGATCCGGCGGAAAGTCCCTCACCAAACAAACGATCACGAACCCCTGAATAATCACAATAATCATTTCTCAAAATCATAACTCGACAATTCAAATCAAATCACGAGAAACCACCGTTCTCGGAAACACGTAATTCGATTACGACAAACTGTCGGAAATCCGGAAATCACACCTCAATACCTCGCTGTATTTTCGGATGCTCAAATCGAAAAACGAAGCTCCCCACTGCGATCGGGGCGCGATTTCGAGTAAAATGACATGCAATTCATCGAAAACCATGCCGGGCGAAAAGTCACCTCCGCCGGCAGCGGCGCCATCGCCGGAAAATCCAAACCTGCCCAGAAATTTTCATGGTATACATGGTTTCAAAGATCTCGACGATCCCAACAACTTTCCAGTTATAGGTTAAGGCCAATTTTGACCGGAAAACCTCCAAAACTCAACCCAAAGTTCAAACCCTTACCGGAATCAAATCGTTCGATCTCACTCCTCCGGCCACGGCGACCTTCAAGACCACATGGAAAAGACTCCTTGGCTCGAGGCTAACAAAAGCCCTCAAAGGAGCACCACCAAATCGGTCGGAAACAACGCCACCGTCCGCCACCGTATCTTGCCGGAAAACCACGTTTTTCACCGCTGAAATTTATCCTCCTCCGGCCACCATAAAAGGGGATTTAACCACCACGTTAAAGAGCAATCATAGCCCAACAAAAACCGTGAAGGAATCATGCACAAACATGGTCGGAATCGGCTCCAAATCTGGCAAACAAAGTCGGCAACCCAACGGTATCGAAATGGGTCGACCCACCTTGGTCAACGCAGTCAACACAAATAAAATGGAAAGTTGACTTTCCCAAACTGGCAAGTTACTATTTATAGCCTTTCCCAAAATGGAAACTTCATACTTATCATTTTCGACGAACTTTGAATATCCGTAACTTCATACTTCAGTTGAGGATCCAAGAGTCAGATGTGGCCAGGACAACTTTTAGATCACGATATGGACATTACGAGTTCTTGGTTATGCCGTTTGGGTTTACCAATGCCCCTGCAGCTTTTATGGACTTGATGAACCGGGTGTTCAAACAGTTTCTTGATAAGTTTGTGATCGTGTTCATCGACGACATCCTGATTTATTCCAAGATTGTGGGCCAGCACAAGAAGCATTTGCGAGCGATTTTGCGGACTTTGCCGGATAATCAGTTGTTTGCGAAGTTCAGCAAGTGTGAGTTTTGGTTGGACAGCGTGAAGTTTTTGGGTCACGTGATATCAGCTGAGGGAGTCAGCGTGGATCCTGACAAGATCGAAGCCGTGTTGAATTGGAGTAGACCTACCACCGTACCAGAGATCAGGAGTTTCTTGGGTTTGGCAGGCTACTATCGGCGCTTTTTGCATGATTTTTCACGGATTGCCACTCCACTCACCAGATTGACAAAGAAAGGCGTCAAGTTCGAGTGGTCAGATGCATGTGAGGAAAGTTACTTGCTCCTGAAGAAAAAGTTGACTACTGCACCGGTTTTGACCCTACCGGACGAGAGTGGAGAGTTCGTGGTTTACAACGATGCATCGAAGTTGGGACTTGGTTGTGTTCTGATGCAGCATGGCAGGGTTGTGGCCTACAGTTCTAGGCAGCTGAAACCACATGAGGTCAACTATCCTACCCATGATTTGGAATTGGCTGCTATTGTATTAGCGTTGAAGAGTTGTGGACACTTCTTTTACGGAGCTCAGTGCAAGATATACAAGAGTCTCACCTATTTGTGCACGCAGCCAGACCTGAATATGAGACAGTGCAGATGGATGGAGTTGATCAATGACTATGATTGCACCTTTGAGTACCATCAAGGGAAGGCTAATGTCGTTGCTGATGCACTCAGTCGGAAATTCGGAGCTTCGTTGTTCCATGTGTGTGTGGCCAGGGTTTCCATGTTAGCTAAGCTACGGGCTACGAGAGCTGAGTTCGAGTGAGATGATGATGGAGCTTTGTTGGCTAGCTTCCAGGTTCGACCGGTGTTGGTTGACCAGGTGCGGGAAGATCAGGATGCGGATTCGTACCTGTTGGACAAGAAAACCATGATTCGGAATGGTGTGCCAACAGAGTTTCGGTTGAGTGATGATGGTACATTGCTATTCAGAGGCAGATTGTGCGTGCCCATGGACGAGAGTTTGAAGAAAGAGATTTTAGATGAAGCTCATTGTTCAGCGTATGTGATGCATCACGGTGGTACGAAGATGTTCCCTTCGAGCTTATTACTGGTGGCGCAATATAAAGCGGGAGATTGCCACATATGTGAGCATATGTTTGAATTGTCAGTAGGTCAAAGCGGAGAGGCAGAAGCCTGCGGGAAAGTTGCAGCCCCTAGAGATTCCAATTTGGAAGTGGGAGCACATTACCATGGATTTCGTGTATCAGCTACCGCGTACTTCAGCCAGTAATACTGGTATTTGGGTTATCGTAGATCGATTGACAAAATCTGCTAATTTTCTTGCACTTCCGGGGAAGATTCCAGTATGCAGATTGGCAAAGCTATATTTTTCGGAGATCGTTTGAAAGGACCCAACCCCGATTTAGTTTCTTAAACCGGAATCAAACCCCTTCTGAAAACACGAACCAACAAAAATCATTAAAATTTCGGCAGAGTAACGCTACTAACGTGGAATTGCCTATGCCACAAAAGCCAAATTGTGGGCGCCAATCCCATCTGGATTTCTCAATATCATATCAATAGCAATATAGAAAATCCGGGGAAAACCATATAGAAAATCCGGGGAAAACCATATAAAACATGTATCAGTAACGTATCAGAGCGACCTCTAGTGTATATATATACAAAATATACAACAGCAGGCAAAACAAGAAACCTACTGGAAAAGAAAGGTAGCTCGAACAACTAGCCTCCGACCGCGACGTGAGACACCAGAATCCGAACTGCAAATTGGGCACGGAAACCGAAAAGCCCAAAGGAAAGGCAAATAAAACGTTAGAGTGAGTGGACGAAAATAAACATATGCCTTTCCCCAATTTCATTTACAATAAACAAGTATAGCGAGTTCGGAAAATATATATAGAGGTGCCAAGCGAATCTCTCAAGCCCGACGGTGATAGGTCAAGAGAATCTCTCAACCCTGGCGGCATAACAAGGGAATCTCTCAACCCTGCCCAGAAGAATCTCTCAACTCTGGTCCAGAGGAATCTCTCAACTCTGGTCAGACTACCGGTGATCAGCCGAGTAGCCGAAGCATCGATGCAAGTATGCTATCACCATAAAAATATAAAATAATACCTCCAAAAATAATAAATAAGCTCAACATCGTATATAAACAAATACGGAAAATCACGAACTCGCACGATAGTGAAAAATATAAAAATGTCCACTCATTGGTGAGCAAAGCGCGCACTCGCGCTAATCACGTGATCCAGCGGAAGATCCCTCGCCCGAAGCACGATCTCAATCCCCTGAATAATCATAAAATATAACTAATCAAAATTATAGCTCACAACACTATACCACACCTCGGAAACCAACCGTTCCCGGAAACGTATAACTGATACAAAAATAATTAACGAAATTCCCAAAATCTCCACTCAAACCCTCGGCTGAAAATCCGGTACCCAAATCAACTCAGCCCTCGACGATCAGAGCGCGAATACTAGCAAAACGACATATAACTCGACACATTTCTAAAAAAGTCAACGGTCGCCGGAGCTCCGCCATTGACCGCCACCTCCGGCGGCGGCGCGCCGTCAACTGAAGAGATTTTCCGACGACCAAGCTCCCACATGGTTCTCCTCAACAAGCCCAACAACTTTTCCAACTGTGGCAACCACCAATTCCGGCGAGGTTGGCAGAAAAAAAAACTCGAAACCTCCAAACCCCAAACCGGCCGGAAAACTTCCCGGCCCGATTTTGGCGCCGTTGCGCCACCTCGTCCCTCCAAACCAAAGGGGAAATGATCACCAACCAAAACCCACCAAGAATCCACACCGAAAAGTCGTCGGAGCTCCGCCCCTAAGAAAGGCCGATTCCGGCGAAATACCAAGAATTTCATCTCCTCCATTCTCACTTATTCCGGCATCAAATTTCAAAATTCCAAGTTCTAATCAACAACAAATGAAGAGAGGAATCGAAATATACCAATATCTTGGCCGGAGGTGGCCGGAATCACGAAATCCGACGGCAAACAGATCGGTGCCCGCGGTGGTTATCCGGTCAGCTCGAAAGGCAGCGGTCAACGCAAAAGTCAACGCCGATCAAACTTCCAACACTGTTTTCGACAATTTTTCGACTATTTCCGATATTTATAATCGCGTCTCGGGACGATCGACGGTCCAAAACGGATAACCATTACGATTCGGATAAACTCGACGAAATTCTGAAACTTCAAATATTCATATTATATTCCTCGACCATCGAAATAATTATCTAGAACTGCCCACGAACTCGAGATAACGTGTACAACAGCTCTCAAGAAGAGACTTAACTCAAATTCTCGGCCGATAATTAAGTCGCGATCGACACCGGCAAATCAAACAATTATCGGAAAACAGTGATTACGCTCTAACTCGTGAATTAAGCTGATTACTCTACTGATTCTGTTCTGGGTCGTCACAAATCTACCCCCCTTAAAAAAAATTTCGACCTCGAAATTTAGGTACCTGTAAGGTGAGCAGATGAGGATACTGCTCCTGCATACGCTGCTCAGTCTCCCAGGTGGCCTCCTCAACTGAGTGATTCTGCCACAAGTCCTTCACCAGTGGTATAACACGGTGCCTCAACTCCTGCTCACGCCGATCGAGAATCTGTACCGGCTCCTCCACATACGTCAAGTTCTCTCAGATAGGTAGCTGATGTGGCGCTAACACACGGAAAACATCATGAACACGAGCCATCTCCGCCGGTAACTCAAATCTGTAAGCCACGGCACCAACTCTTTCGGTGATCTCGTATGGACTAATGTACTGTGGTCGAAGCTTGTCACGCTTCCCGAAACGCACAACTCCCCTCCACGGAGATAGTTTCAGGAAGACCCAATCGCCCACATCAAACTCGAGACTGTTCCTTCTCACGTCCGCATAACTCTTCTGGCGATCCTGGGCAATCTTCAATCTGTCCCGAATAATCTGGACGTCCTCCATTGTGCTCTTCACCAGATCAGGCCCAATAAGCCATCGCACGCCCACCTCACTCCAGCACAACGGAGTGTGGCACTGCCTCCCGTACAGGGCCTCATACGTTGCCATCTCGATACTGGCCTGATAGCTGCTGTTGTAGGCGAACTCAATCAAATGTAGTTGCTGGTCCCAATTTCCTCGAAACTGCAAAACGCAAGACCGCAATATATCCTTAAGAGTCTGTATAGTCCGCTCATACTGCCCGTCAGTCTGAGGATGAAAAGCTGTACTGAAGTGCAATCTGGTACCCATGGCTCGCTGCAATGCCTGCTAGAACTCGGAAGTAAATTGACTGTCTCGGCCAGAAACAATAGATACAGGCACACCGTGCACTCGAACAATCTCTGACAAATACAGCTTGGCCAATCTGCCCACTGTTATCTTCCCCGGAAGTGCGAGAAAATGAGCGAATTTCGTCAATCAATCTACGATAACCCAAATACCAGTGTTGCCAGCCGAAGTACGCGGCAACTGATAAACGAAATCCATGGTAATGTCCTCCCACTTCCAAACCGGAATCTCCAGGGGCTGCAACTTTCCCGCAAGTTTCTGCCTCTCCGCTTTAACTTGCTGACAGATCAAACATCGGCTCACATATGCGACAATCTCCCGCTTCATATTGCGCCACCAGTAATACGCTCGAAGTGTACGAAACATCTTCGTACCTCCGGGATGCATCGCATACGCCAAACAATGAGCCTCGTCTAAAATCTCCTTCTTCAGACTCTCGTCTCGGGGTACGCACAATCTGCCTCTGAAAAGTAACGTACCGTCATCACTCAATCGAAACTCTGTTGGCACACAATTCCGAATCATGGTCTTCTTGTCCAACAGGTAGGAATCTGAATCCTGAGCTTCTCGAACCTGATCAACCAACACTGGTCGAACCTGGAAACTGGCTAACAAAGCTCCCTCGTCATCCCACTCGAACTCGGCTTCCGTAGCCCGAAGCTCGGCTAAAATAGATACTCTAGCCACACACACGTTAAACAACGAAGCTCCAAATTTCCGACTGAGTGCATCGGCAATAATATTGGTCTTCCCTGGATGGTACTCGAAAGTGCAATCGTAGTCGCTGATCAACTCCATCCACCTACGCTGCCTCATGTTCAAGTCTGGCTCCGTCCGCAAGTAAGTGAGACTCTTGTGATCGGTGTAAATCTTACACTGGGCTCCGTACAAGTCATGCCATGAAGGCCTGCCCGACTGGTCGTCCACACTGAGGATGTCCATACTATCCGCCCTGGCCCACAAACTGTACTGGTCGAGCCCTAGAAGTGGCACATCGCTCTCCTCCGGAACTCTGGGCCGCCTGTCCATCAGCACCATCAAGCTGGAAACACTCTCTCGTATAGTGACCCATCTGGCCACAATGAAAATAAGTAACAGGGCCTCGCTAACATGGACCAACATGGTGCCTACTGCAGAGACTACACAACGGGTACTCCCTCGGTACGGCAAAAGAGCCATCGGATCGTCGAGGATAACTGGAACCGCTAGAACCCCTACTAGACTATGGTCGCTGCGGTCGGTCTCTCCTCCATCTTTGTCTCTGTCTCGGTGCATTAGCTGGTGGTCGATATGGTCCACTGCCTGAGGATGAAGCCGAATCGGAAGTATCAAAACTCAGCCTCTGGGAAGGCCCCTGACTCGGTCCACCCTCCTCAAACCGTCTAGGCTGGTATCTCATCTGCCTTTCCTTCTTGATATCCTCACCTCGGAGTGCTGCACTGACAAACTCATCGAAGTTGTTCCGAGGCATCGTAGTCAGAGTCCCCTTGATGTTCAAGTTCAAACCCAGCTCAAATCTACGGCACTTGGCTTCCTCAGTAGTCAAAATGTCATGTGCAAACCGAGATAAGCGGGTAAACCTATCCCAGTACTCAAGCACAGACATACTGCCCTGTCCCATGTTCATGAACTCCTCATACTTCCACTGCTAGGTAGCCTGGTTGAAGTATCTCCACATAAACAATCCCGAAACAAAGTCCACAAAGTATCAACTGGAACTCTATCGGTGCTAACCCACCAGAAGTATGCATCTGACTCAAGAAATCTGACTGCTGCCATTGTCATCTACTCAGGGGTGAAACGCAGACGCTTACAAACTCGTTTAACCTGAACTAACCATGCCTCGCAAATCTCAGCTGAACCCGAAAAGACAGTCGCACCAGCAGTACATGCTTTGACCACAGGGTCAAAACGCTCCTCCAAACGCAACACTCGCATCAGCAAGTCGTGCGTCCGGCGATCCTCATCAGGATCCACTTCCCGATCAACATGGGGACCACGTCGAGGAGGCATCCTACTGATACAAAACAAGCATTAGGTACAAGCAGAAAGAACATAATCATGAGACCTCAGATATTTGAGAACACACAACACCCGAAGTATTGATGAGTACCGCTGGCCAGTCGGGTCATCGCTCCAGACATGCTGTACAAACTCAAATACCCTAAGCGTCACAACTACAAGAGTCTACAAAATCTGACAACCTAATGCTCTGATACCCCGATTTAGTTTCCTAAACCGGAATCAAACCCCTTCTAAAAACACGAACCAACAAAAACCATTAAAATTTCGACAGAGTAACGCTACAAACGCAGAATTGCCTTTACCTGCACCCAAAAAATAACACTTCATCCTATGCCAAAAAAGCCAAACCGTGGGCGCCAATCCCATCCGGATTTCTCAATATCATATCAATAGCAATAAATAGTAAACATAACTGTACTATATAGAAAATCCGGAGAAAACCATATAAAACATGTATCAGTAACGTATCAGAGCAACCTTTAGTGTATGTATATAGAAAATATACAATATTAGGCAAAACAAGAAACCTACTGGAAAAGAAAGGTAGCTTGAACAACTAGCCTCCGACCGCGACGTGAGACACCAGAATCTGAACTGCAAACTGGGCACGGAAACCGAAAAACCCAGGGGAAAGGCAAATAAAACGTTAGAGTTAGTAAACGAAAATAAACATGTGCCTTTCCCCAATTTCATAAACAATAAACAAGTATAGCGAGTTCGGAAAATATATATGGAGGTGCCAGGCGAATCTCTCAAGCCCGACGGTCTAGTGAATCTCTCAAGCCCGACGGTGATAGGCCAGGGGACTCTCTCTCAACCCCGGCGGCATAAAAGGGAATCTCTCAACCCTGCCCAGTGGAATCTCTCAACTCTGGTCCAGAGGAATCTCTCAACTCTGGTTAGACTACCGGTGATCAGCCGAGTAGCCGAAGCATCGATGCAAGTATGCCATCACCATAAAAATATAAAATAATAACTCCGAAAATAATAAATAAGCTCCACATATTATATAAACAAATACGGAAAATCACGAACTCGCAGAACAGTGAAAAATATAAAAATGGCCACTCACTGGTGAGCAAAGCGCGCACTCGCGCTAATCACGTGGTCCGGCAGAAGATCCCTCGCCTAAAGCTCGATCTCGATCCCTTGGATAATCATAAAATATAACTGATCAAAATCATAGCTCACAACACTGTACCACTCCTCGGAAACCAACCGTTCCCGAAACGTATAACTGATACAAAAATAATTAACGAAATTCCCAAAATCTCCACTCAAACCCTCGACTGAAAATCCGGTACCCAAATCAACTCAAAAACCTCAAGGCGATGATCGGAGCGCGAATACGAGCGAAATGACATATAACGCGACACATTTCCAAAAAATTCAACGGTCGCCAGAGCTCCGCCGTTGACCGCCAATTCCAGCGAAGTTGGCAGAAAAACAGCTCGAAACCTCCAAACCCTAAACCGGCCGGAAAACTTCCCGGCCTGATTCTGGCGCCGTCGCACCACCTAGTCCCTCCAAACCAAAGGGGAAATGATCACCAACCAAAACTCAACAAAACCCACCAAGAATCCACACCGGAAAGTCGCCGGAGCTCCGCCCCCAAGCAAGGCCGATTCCGGCGAAATTCCAAGAATTTCATCTCCTCCGTTCTCACTCATTCCGGCATCAAATTTCAAAATTCCAAGTTCTAATCAATAACAAATGAAGAGAGGAATCGAAATATACAAATATATTGGCCAGAGGTGGCCGGAATCACAAAATCTGACGGTGAACAGATCGGTGCCCGCGGTGGTTCTCTAGTCAGCTCGAAAGTCAACGGTCAACGCAAAAGTCAACGCCGGTCAAACTTCCAACAGTATTTTCGACAATTTTTCGACTATATTCGATATTTATACTCGCGTCTCGGGACGATCGATGGTCCAAAACGGATAACCATTACGATTCGGATAAAATCGACAAGAACGGATAAACTCGACGAAATTCTGAAACTTCAAATATTCGGATAAAAAAGAACGGATAACCATCCGACGAACCGCCCATGAACTCGAAATCAAGTGTACAACAACTCTCGAGAAGATACTCAACTCAAATTCTAGGCCGATAATTAAGTCACGATCGAAACTGGCAAATCAAACAATTATCGGAAAACAGTGATTACGCGCTAACTCGTGAATTAAGTTGATTACTCTACTGATTCTATTCCGGGTCGTCACATCGTTCGACTGTACGGTGTGCCTGTATCTATTGTTTCTGACCGAGACAGTCAGTTTACTTCCGAGTTCTGGCAGGCATTACAGCGGGCTATGGGTACTAGATTGCATATCAGTACAACTTTCCATCCTCATACTGACGGGCAGTCTGAGCGGACTATACAGACTCTCGAGGATATGTTGCGGTCTTGTGTTTTGCAATTTCGAGAAAATTGGGACCAGCAACTACATTTGATTGAGTTTGCTTACAACAACAGCTATCAGGCCAGTATTAAGATGGCACTGTATGAGGCCCTATACGGGAGGCAGTGCCGCACTCCATTATGTTTGAGTGAGGTGGGCGCGCGATGGCTTATTGGCCCTGATCTGGTGAAAAGCACCATAGAGGACATTCAGATCATTCGGGATAGATTGAAGATTGCCCAGGATCGCCAGAAGAGTTATGCGGACGTGAGAAGAAAGAGTCTCGAGTTCGATGTGGGCGATTGGGTCTTCCTGAAACTATCTCCGTGGAGAGAAATTGTACGTTTTGGGAAGCGTGGCAAGCTTCAACCACGGTACATTGGTCCGTATGAGATTATTGAGAGGGTTGGTGCCGTGGCTTACAGACTTGAGTTACCATCCGAGATGGCTCGTGTACACGATATTTTCCATGTTTCGATGTTGCGGAAGTATATCCCTGATCCATCACATGTGTTAGCACCACATCAGCTTCATATCCGAGAGGATTTGACATATGTGGAGGAACCAGTAAAGATTCTCGATCGGCGTGAGCAAGAGTTGAGGCACCGTGTTATACCGCTGGTGAAGGTCTTATGGCAGAATCACTCGGTTGAGGAGGCCACCTGGGACACTGAGCAGCGTATGCGGGAGCAGTATCCTCATCTGTTCACCTGACAGGTACGTAAATTTCGAGGTTGAAATTTTTTAAGGGGGACAGATTTGTGACGACCCGAACCAGAATCAGTATAGTAATCGGCTTAATCCACGAGTTTACGTGTAATTACAGTTTTCCGTAAATGAATTGAATTGCTAGTTTTGATCACGACTTAATTACCGGGCGGAAATTTGAGTTAAATCTCTTCTCGAGAGTTGTTGTACGTGTGATTTCAAGTTCGTGGGCGGTTCTGGATCGCTAGTTTCGACGATCGAGGAATATGTTATGAATATGTGAAATCGCGGAATTCCGTCGTGTTTATCCTTTCGTATTTGAGTTATCCGAAACATGGATGTGTTCCGTTTTGGACCATCGATCGTATTGAGCCGCGAGTATAAATATCGGAAATAGTCGAAAAATTGTCGAAAACACTGTTTGAGAAGTTTGACCGGCGTTGACCGTGTGTTGACTGTTGACTTTTGATTAACCGTAGTTTCCACCGTGCGAAACGAAATGTTGCCGTCGGGTTTGACGATTCCGGCCACCTCCGGCCTGGATATTAGTATGAAACGATTCCTCTCTTCATTTGCAACTATTTAGAACTTGGAATTTCTTGATTTGGTTTCGAATTGATGGAGAAAGAACGGTTTGAAAATTGGGGAATTCTCGCTGGAATCGGGATCGACGGGGAGTGGCGCTCCGGCGACTTTCCGAGGGGGGTTTTTGGTGGAAACTGTTGGGCTTGAGGTAGGGAGGTGACCCCTTGAGTTTGGGAGGCCGAGATGGGCTCACGCCGGAGATTTTGCCGGAGAAAGTTTTCTGGCCGGTTTGGGTTTTGTAGCTTTCGAGCTGTTTTCAGGCGATTTGGGCCGGAATTGGGTGATGACTCAGTTGGGAAAGATGCTTGGCTTGAGGAGGAGAACATTTTGGGGGAGCTCCGGTTGACAGCTTCGGGAAATCTCTCCGGTTGACGGCTCGACGGCAGCGGTCAACGGCGGAGCTCCGGGGACCCGTTGACTTTTTAGAATTTGATGATTTTTATGTTGTTTTGCTCGTATTCGTGCCCCGATCATCGCCTTGAGGTTTTTGAGTTGATTTGGAAGCCGGATTTTTAGTCGAGGGTTTATGTGGAGATTTCGGGAGTTTACGTCGATTATTTTGTACCGAGTTATATGTTTCTGGGAACGGTTGGTTTCCGAGGTGTGGTACAATGTGATGAACTATGATTTTAATCAGTTATATTTTGTGATTATTCAGGGGATCGAGATCGTACTTTGGGAGAGGGATCTTCCGCCGGATCTCGTGATTTGCGCGTGTGCGCGCTGTGCTCACCTGTGAGTGGATTTTTCTATTTTCACTGTTGTAGCGAGTTCGTGATTTCCGTATTTATTTATATACGATGTTGAGATTATTTATTGCTTTTGGAGGTATTGTTTTATATTTTATATGGTGATGGCATTACTTAACATCGATGCATTGGCTACTCGGCTGATCACCGGTAGTCAGATCCAGGGTTAATAGATTCCCCTGATGTGCCCGCTAGGCTTGAGAGATTCACCTAGCATATCACCGTCGGGTTTGAGAGATTCGCCTGGCACCTCTATTTATTTTCCGAACTCGCTTTGCTTGATTTTATGATATATGTTAATGGTGAAAGGCATATGTTTATTTTCGTCCACTCACTCTAACAATTTTATTGCCCTTCCCCTGGGCTTTTCGGTTTTCGTGCCCAGTTTGCAGTTAGGATTCTGGTGTCTCACGTCGGGGTTGGAAGCTTAGCGTTCGGGCTACCTTTCTGTTCCAGTAGGTTTCTTGTTTCGCCTACTGTTATATATTTTTGTATATATACACTAGAGGTCGCTTTGATACACTACTGATATGTTATCGTATGGTTTTTTCTCCGGATTTCTGTAAAGTACAGTTTTGATTACTGTTTTACCTTATTGTTATGATATTGAGAAATCCGGATGGGATTGGTGCCCACGGTTTGGCTTTTGTGGCATAGGATGAAGTGTGTTTTCAGGGTGCAGATTAATGGCAATTCCGCGTTAGTAACGAAACTCTGCCGAAATTTTTGTGATTTTTGCAAGTTCATGTTTTTAGAAGGGGTTTGATTCCGATTTAGGAAACTAAATCGGGGTTGGGTCCTTTCACACTTGTCTTTAAAATATGTGCACAAGTGCATAAAAAAAAGAGGTCTGTATTACCTTCCGAAGGTGAATGTCCTGAGTATGCTTAATTATATGTCTATGATATTGCTAATGAAATTTCAAATCTTATTAATGTTATTGATCCAAATAATGCAAATCAAAAAAATCAAAGTTGATGTTGTTGGAAAATTAGTGCATATGCTTGATGAATGTAGAGCTGTTTGTAGACAATATGACAACTCAAACTTATTCATAACATTCACTTGAAATGTTAAATGACCAGAAATTGTGAGATATTTTGAAGAAAAAAAATTTGGGTACAAACCGAAAAACCGACCAGATATTGTTTCAAGAATTTGTCAAATAAAATTAGATGATATGGTTGCTCATATTAAATATAGAGAGCCGTTTAGATATATTGATGCACACCTTTATACAATTGAATTTCAAAAACGAGGGTTACCTCATGCTCATTTACTAATTTGGCTTCAAAAACCATACAAATGTTATACATCGACTGATACAGATTCTATTATTTCAACTGAATTGCCGGATAAGAACATTACCCCATATCGTTTTGAAATTGTTAGTCAATTTATGATTCATGGTCCTTGCGAATAGTTTATTCCAAAGTTTTCTTGCATGCGATATGGAACATGTACAATTTTTTTTTTCCAAAACAATACAATTCTAACACTGTATTTCAAGCAATTAAGGCTCTTCAATATAGACAAACCAATGATGATTCAAAGTTTGTAGTTAAAAACAGAATTCATATTGTTAACAATTTTTTTGTTTCATATAATCCCAATTTGTTATTCAGGTACAATGCTCACATAAATGTAGAATCATATTCTCAATCTATGTTAATCAAATATTTATTTAAATATATAAGTAAAGGTCCAGATAGAACTCGAGTATTGGTTCGTGACAGTATAAATGATTAAATTCAAAATTATCTGAATTGTCGATATTTAACTCATCATGAATCTTTATGATTATTATTTGAATTTTCAATTCATTTACATTTCAAATAAAGTGTGATTTTTGATGAAGGGATTCCCTTGAACAAGTCTTAGAAAATCCAAATATCGAATCTACTATGCTTACTGCTTGGTTTGATGCAAATATTACTTATAAAAAAGAAAAGAAAAATTAACTTATGCTCAATTTTTAACTAAATTTGTATGGGAATAAAAGGCTTAGACTCCAAGAAAAAAACTTCATCAAACTATTGGTAGAATTACATATGTGCCACTGATGGTAGGTGAATTGTATTACTTGAAAATGTTATTGAATATTCAAAAAGGATGTTGCAATTTTAATGAAATAAAAATAGTAATTGGAATTACATACTCAACTATTTAAGAAGCATGTCGAGCATTCGGATTGTTAGATGATGATAAAGAATGGGTCGATGCACTAATTGAATCTTTATTTATTGCAATCTCTCCTCAAATTCAAGAATTATTTGTTACCATTATTCTTTTTTGTAATGTCTCAGATCCACGAGCTTTACATGATTCGCAATGGATGAGCATGTCTGATGATATCGTACATAAAATTAAATTAGAATTTAATATGCCCAATCTTACTATACTAGAACACGAATTGAAAAATATTGTTCTATACAAATTTGAAAAACTATTCAATATGTCAGAAAATTAGAAAATCATCAATTATCGATGCCGGAAACTGTGACGACCCGAACCAGAATCAGTATAGTAATCGGCTTAATCCACGAGTGAATTGAATTGGCGGTTTTGATCACGACTTAATTATCGGGAGAGAATTTGAAAGGACCTAACCCCGATTTAGTTTCTTAAACCGGAATCAAATCCCTTCTGAAAACACGAACCAACAAAAACATAAAAATTTCGGTAAAGTAACGCTACTAACGTGGAATTGCCATTAAACTGCACCCGGAAAATACACTTCATCCTATGCCACAAAAGCCAAACCGTGGGCACCAATCCCATTCGGATTTCTCAATATCATATCAATAGCAATAAACAGTAAACATAACTGTATAATATAGAAAATTCGGGCAAAAACCACATAAAACATGTATCAGTATCGTATCAGAGCGACCTCTAGTGTATACATATACAAAATATACAACAGTAGGCGAAACAAAAAACCTACTGGAAAACACAGGTAGCTCGAACAACTACCCTCCGACCGCGACGTGAGACACCAGAATCCGAACTGCAAACTGGGCACGAAAACCGAAAAGCCCAAGGAAAAGGCAATAAAACGTTAGAGTGAGTGAACGAAAATAAACATATGCCTTTCACCAATTTCATATACAATAAACAAGTATAGCGAGTTCGAAAAATATATATGGAGGTGCCAGGCGAATCTCTCAAGCCCGACGGTCAGGCGAATCGCTCAAGCCTGACGGTGGTAGGCCAGGGGAATCTCTCAACCCCGGCGGCACAACAGGGGAATCTCTCAACCCTGCCCAGAGGAATCTCTCAACTCTGGTCAGACTACCGGTGATCAGCCGAGTAGCCGAAGCATCGATGCAAGTATGCCATCATCATAAAATATAAAATAATACCTCCAAAAATAATAAATAATCTCAACATCGTATATAAATAAATACGGAAAATCACAAACTCGCAACAACTGTGAAAATATAAAAGTGTCCACTCACAGATGAGCAAAGCGCGCACTCGCGCTAATCACGTGGTCCGGTGGAAGATCCCTCGCCCGAAGCACGATCTCGATCCCCTGAATAATCATAAAATATATCTGATCAAAATCACAATTCACAACACTGTACCATACCTCGGAAACCAACCGTTCCCGGAAATATATAACACAGTGCCAAATAATCGACGAAATTCGCGAAATCTCCACTCAAAACCCTCGACTGAAAATCTGATACCCAAATCAATTCGAAAACCTCAAGGCGACGATCGGGGCGTAAATACGAGCAAAACGACATATAACTCGTCGAAAACCAAAAAGTCAACGCCATCGTCGGAGCACCGCCGTTGACCGCCGCCGCCGCCGACTGCGCGCCGTCAATGGAGAAATTCTCCGGCGATGAAAGCCCAGTTCTCTAGTTTACCTCAAGCCCAACACATTTTACAACTACCACAAGTTCCAATTATCAATTAATCGACCGGTAAACAGCTCAGAAATTCAAGGTCGAGCTAAACTCCGGCAACCACCACGGGTTCCAACAATAAGCCCTCCTCGTCCAAAATTGACTACCCAGGGAGCATCAACGGAGCAAGAGGAGTCGAAACCCCATCACCCCCGACACCACAGCTCGCCGGAGCACCTCCCCCCGTCACTGGCGAAAACCGTAATCTTAACCCGATTCGAAACCTCTCAAAACTCAACCAATTCATACAAACTCAAACACAAATCGATAAAGGAACTCAAGAGGAGTCTAACCGTACCAAGGACGTGGCCGGAGGTAGCCGGAAAGTCCGGGTCGGCCGGCGAGTCACAACCGGGTCACGTTCTTCACGGGTCAACGGGTCAACAGCAAAAGTCAACGCCGGTCAAACTTCCAACAGTGTTTTTCGACAATTTTCGACTATTTCCGATATTTATACTTGCGTCTTGGAATGATCAATGGTCCAAAACGGATAACCATTACGATTCGGATAAACTCGATACGAACGGATAAACTCGACGATATTCTGAAATTTCAAATATTCATATTATATTCCTCGGTCATCGAAATAATCATCCGGAACCGCCCACGAACTCGAAATCACGTGTACAACAACTCTCGAGAAGAGACTCAACTCAAATACTCGGCCGATAATTAAGTCGTGATTAAAGCCGATAAATCAACCAATATACGGAAAATAGTGATTACGCATAATCTCGTGAATTAAGCCGTTTACTCAACTGATTCTGGTTCGGGTCGTCACAAATCTAGCCCCCTTAAAAAAATTTCGACCTCGAAATTTACGTACCTATCAGGTGAACAAATGAGGATACTGCTCCCGCATACGCTGCTCAGTCTCCCAGGTGGCCTCCTCAACCGAGTGATTCTGCCACAAGACATTCACGAGCGGTATAACACGGTGCCTCAACTCCTGCTCACGCCGATCGAGAATCTGTACCGGCTCCTCCACATACGTCAAATCCTCTCAGATCGGTAGCTGCCGTGGCGCTAACTCATGCGATGGATCTGAGATATACTTCTGCAACATCGAAACGTGAAAAACATCATGAACACGAGCCATCTCATCCGGCAACTCAATTCTGTAAGCCACAGCTCCAATCCTCTCGGTGATCTCGTATGGACCAATGTACCGTGGTCAAAGCTTGCCACGCTTCCAGAAACGCACAACTCCCCTCCACGGAGATAGTTTCAGGAAGACCCAATCGCCCGCATCGAACTCGAGACTCTTCCTCCTCACGTCCGCATAACTCTTCTGGCGATCCTGGGCAATCTTCAATTTATCCCGAATAACCTGGATGTCCTCAATGGTGCTCTTCACCAGATTAGGGCCAATAAGCCATCGCTCGCCCACCTCACTCCAACATAAAGGAGTGCGGCACTGCCTCCTGTACAGGGCCTCGTAAGGTGCCATCTCAATACTGGCTTGATAGCTGTTGTTGTAGGCGAACTTAATCAAATGTAGTTGCTGATCCCAATTTCCTCGAAACTGCAAAACGCAAGACCGCAACATATCCTCAAGAGTCTGTATAGTCCGCTCAGACTACCTGTCAATCTAAGGATGAAAAGCTGTACTGAAGCGCAATCTCGTGCCCATGGCTCGCTGCAATGCCTGCCAGAACTCAGAATTAAACTGACTGTCTCTGTCAGAAATAATAGATACAGGCACACCATGCAGTCAAACGATCTCTGACAAATACAGCTTGGTCAATCTGCCCACTGATATCTTCCCCGGAAGTGTGAGAAAATGAGCGGATTTCGTCAGTCGATCCACAATAACCCAAATACCAGTGTTGCCAGCCGAAGTACGTGGCAATTGATAAACGAAATCCATGGTAATGTGCTCCCACTTCCAAACCGGAATCTCCAGTGACTACAACTTTCCCGCAGGCTTCTGCCTCTCCGCTTTAACCTGCTGACAGATCAAACATCGGCTCACATATGCGGCAATCTCACGCTTCATGTTGCTCCACCAGTAATATGCTCGAAGTGTACGAAACATCTTCGTACCACTGGGATGCATCGCATACGCCGAACAATGGGCCTCATCCAGAATCTCCTTCTTCAGACTCTCGTCTCGGGGTACGCACAGTCGGCCTCTAAAAAGCAACGTACCATCATCAACTCAACCGAAACTCTGTTGGCACAGCATTCCGTATCATGGCCTTCTTGTCCAACAGGTAGGAATCTAAATCATGTGCTTCCCGAACCTGATCAACCAACACAGGTTGAACCTGAAAACTGGCCAACAAAGCTCCCTCCTCATCCCACTCGAACTCAACACCCGTAGCCTGAAGCTCGGCTAACATAGATACTCTAGCCACACATACGTGTAATAACGAAGCTCCGGATTTCCGACTGAGTGTATCGGCAACAACATTGGCCTTCCCTGGATGGTACTCGAAAGTGCAATTGTAGTCGTTGATCAACTCCATCCACCTGTGTTGACTCATGTTCAGATCTAGCTGCGTCCGTAAGTAAGTGAAACTCTTATGATCAGTGTAAATCTTACACTGGGCTCCGTACAAGTAATGTCTCCAACTCTTCAACGATAACACAATAGCGGCCAACTCTAAATCATGGGTCGGATAGTTGACTTCATGTAGTTTCAGCTGTCGGGAATCGTAGGCTACAACTCTGCCATGCTGCATCAGCACATAACCAAGTCCCATCTTCGACGCGTCACTGTAAACCACGAACTCACCGCTGTCGTCTAGTAATGTCAGAACCGGTGCAGTAGTCAACTTTCCTTCAGGAGCAAATAACTCTCCTCACACACATCGGACCACTCAAACTTGACGCCTTTATTCGTCAACCTGGTAAGTGGAGTAGCAATCCGAGAAAAATCCTGTACAAAACGCCGATAGTAGCCTGCCAAACCCAAGAAACTCTGGATCTCCGGTACGCTGGTAGGTCTACTCCAATTCAGCATGGCCTCGATCTTGTCAGGATCTACGTTGACTCCCTCAGCCGATACCCCCCGTGGCCCAGAAACTTCACACTGTTCAACCAAAACTCGCACTTGCTGAACTTTGCAAACAACTGATTGTCCTGCAAAGTCTGCAACACCGCTCACAAATGCTTCTTATGCTAGCCCACACTCCTGGAACAGATCAAAATATCATCGATGCACACAATCACGAACTTGTCCAGAAACTGTTTGAACACCCGGTTCATCTAGTCCATAAAAGCTGCAGGAGCGTTGGTCAACCCAAACGGCATAACCAAAAACTCGTAGTGCCCATACCGCGATCTGAAAGCTGTCCTGGCCACATCAGACTCTCGGATCCTCAACTGGTGATATCCGGACCTGAGATCAATCTTCGAAAAGACTAAAGCTCCCTTGAGCTGATCAAACAAGTCATCAATCCGCGGCAAAGGATACTTGTTCTTCACAGTGACCTGATTCAGCTTCCGATAATCGATGCACAACCACATGGATCCATCCTTCTTCCGTACAAACAAAATCGGGGCACCCCATGGCGAAACACTGGGTCGTATGAAACCCTTCTCCAGCAACTCCTGAAGTTGAACTTGTAACTCTTTCAACTCTGCTAGCGCCATACGATACGGTGCCTGAAGTTGAAGTTGTTATTCCTATGCTATTTTGATTGCTATAACTAATCGTTAGAACTTTAAATTGAAATTGCAGGCTTCTTTTACACTCAAAGCCTTTTATTTTTCCTCAAGCTGCAGTCTTCTTCTCATTCTTCCTCGAGTTGTAGTTGTATTTCGTCGACTGCAACTGTTGTCGCTAAAGAGCGGGGCAAGAATGCCAAGCTAATTTAGGTAGGAAAATATATCCAACATGAATTCTCCATTTGGTATTGATATTTATTGTGTACTTTTTTCTTTTGGATATGATTGAGAAATTCTTGATAATTGCAATTGCTTCATTTTTTTTTCTTATCATATCTCGCCTATATGGAGTTTATAGGTAAATACTACCTTTTTGTGGCAGTCGTATAGCAAAGAGATTGTCTCATCTACTGGTGACAATACATTTACAAATGGGCTTTATACCTTGATGAACAAAAAAGTACGACTTGGGACACTATTGACTACTTATTGTACATGACTGAGTAAGTATTCTAAATCCATTATATTTTTCTTATTCTACGTTAATACATGTATTAACTGTGTGAGAGTTTGTTACTCAGTGTCACAATAAGTCCTGATGAAGTGTTTTTAAAGAATAAAACTTATCCTCTATTGACTATCAACTCAGGTAGGCATGTCTTGCATGTTTCATCAATGGTTAGCTATCAGGTATATAAAATAGGATGACACTATATGTAAATTCATATACTATTTCAGTTTGTAACATTGTCTAACTGTTTATGCAGGATGGCAAATCCTAAAGTAAGATTTAATTACAATGTAAAACTTAGACCTAACATCAAGAAACAAGCTTTGTTAAGCATCACTATTGGTCTATCCGGTTAGTACTTAGTACTTCATTCTCTATTATGATTGTTGTTTTCTAATACATTATTTAAAATAACACCTGACATTGCTTCTTTTACTGTTGGCATGAATCCAGAATGTTGGTGTGCATATTGAAGCACAAAACGCCAGAGTTCTAGGACCAGTCACAATGAAGGGTCTGAATTCCTTGAAGGGTCTAAATTCCAGTATGGGACATGTCACGGTGGAAATGGACCTACAAGGTTTGTTTTCTTCCCTTTTTCTGTGTTACAAAGCTTTCTT
The DNA here is from genome assembly GCA_946800695.1 of Geum urbanum. Classification (NCBI taxonomy): domain Eukaryota; kingdom Viridiplantae; phylum Streptophyta; class Magnoliopsida; order Rosales; family Rosaceae; genus Geum; species Geum urbanum. The sequence continues at coordinate 22,082,676 of OX327002.1, forward strand.
TTCCTTAAACAACTGAGAATTGAAGTGAAGGCTGATGAATTTATATTAAACAGATTGGTATGAAAGATGAAGCACTGTCAAAGGGGGTTCTTCTATTGAATGATTAGAATGACCATCTTTAGCTATAAAATAGCTCTCCACATTGTCACTACAACATTTTTACCCATTGCCGGCGACTTTTATGTCGCCGGCAATGTTTTTGGACATTACCGGCGATTTTTGCCGGAAAAATCGCCGGTAATGTCTTTTTTTTTTTTTTTTACATTACCGGCGATTTTTGTCGCTGGTAATGTCCGTCGCCGGCAATGTCTCGATGGTAATGTAAAAAAAAAAAAAAAAAGACATTACCGGCGACTTAATTTATGTCGCCGGTAATGTCTTTTTTTTTCTTTTTTTTTTACATTACCGGCGACATAAATGTAAGTCGCCGGCAATGTCTTTTCCGGCAAGACATTACCGGCGACTTACATTTATGTCGCCGGTAATGTTAAAAAAAAAAAAAAAAAAATACATTACCGGCGATTTTTCCGGCAAAAATCGCCGGTAATGTCCAAAAATATTGCCGGCGACATAAAAGTCGCCGGCAATGGGTAAAAATGTTGTAGTGTGTACAAGGTAGTTCAACTTAGTTTCATGTCTGATACTCATCAAGATCCTAAGACAAAAGATAATGTTAATTTGTGCTTTGATATTTGATATTTCTAGTCTACAATGTTCCAAAAGTTTAGATATGAATCAACAGTCAGAGCGTTAGACAACATTGGCCTGGATATATACCTCATGGTAGGTGTGGCAACTGTTATCATGCTGAATTTTACACTAAATAAATTGTACTAGCTCTCTTAGATGAAGCTCATAATTTTTGGAGACTTAAAGGTGATTCTTTTTAGGTTGGATACAATTTAGCCATATCATGGGAACTACATGACTAGCTCGCTCTTTCTTTATATGAAACTATGAGTTTCATTCACTTTCTCACCAAACTTAATCCCATATTATTTTTATTGACAGTGTCCTGATACCAATTACTTATTTATGGGAGATTAAATGGACTGTGGTTACTATTCTGTCGAAACTGTGACAGTAAGTACTCATCGTTTATTTGGAATTATGTTGTGGTTCTAGAATAGGTCATCGTAGAAATTGGAATACATGTTCGTATCATCTGCTCTGAACTTGTGGCTTTGTCTGGCATATGCTATTAAGTATGGATGTTCGTAGTCATATGTAATATAGATGTGTATGAGTTTATTTCTTTAAGTTTCAATTATAGGCACTATTTTCATGGGCAAATTAGATTGCTTCTAAGGACTTCTATATCATAATGCTTTTTTTGTAGGAATGCAACTATGATCAGACCAGTTAGGTAGAAAGAGGTCTTCTATTTTAGTGGTGTTGTTTAGATGTTTTTGATGCTTCAAGAGTTACTTTTTCGGCATATGTGAAGGTAAGGTTTCACTATGACATATCTATTTTTTGTATTTTTTAGTGTGTTTGAATTTGTAAGCATTTGCTTCATTTATTTGCAGGCCCCTACAATAGAAACATTTGGATCTTCCAACATTACTATTGGAACAAGTAAACTAAACCTGATATTGCGATTATATTTGTATACCACAGATAAAACTCCACTTCTTAGAACAATTTTATTTTTTCATGAATTGGACCACTAATATTCTGGTCTAGTGAAGATGAATAAATTTTTGTGTAAATTATAGTTTATAAATTCTCATGTATTATGATGCACGATCATCTAATTTTAAATAAAATTTAACTTTACATATTTTTTTTATCTTACTTTGACGACACACCATACCTCAGCATGGGTGGCCACTCTAGTACAACTTAAGTTGATGAACCAAACCGTACGTTTTTCTCTCAATTGTCTGAATGTGCTTGTGACATCGCTACAAATTTTTCAAATTTATGGGGTGTACTATATTTTGATTTCTTAGGTATTTTAAGTACTTTATTGGATTTAAAACATCAATTCATTTTTTTTAAATAAAAAAGGGCGGTGTAACAGCCCTTAAACCTTTATAAATGAAACTTGCAAATACATACCCGGGGGGGGAACATAAGAACTAAACCTCATATTGCAATAAGTACATAGAGAATCTCTTGGATAATCGCAAGACAACTCATAATATATACGCATTCGAACTTGCACCAAATAGCAAAGATTGCAACCATTTCACTATGTCACACACCATCACTAAGACAAACCAGACACATAAGATGCACACAGAGGCATAAAGCTCAACCAGCCCACACACCGAAAATAGTGGGATTATTTATGAACTTAAACAAAACCTAATAACAACTATAAAATAATAAATAATAAAACAAATAAATAAAAGAGCTTGGGTCAGGCCAAAAACAAGAGCCCGGATCCAAACTTTTATTGGGGTAGAGTAGTTATCAGGCCGACCCAATAACCTGACCCGACCCGGAATGAAGCCACAGTCGCCAAAGTTGTGTCGCCACGACAGCCGAGTTTTCCACCGTCGTCCACCTACCTTGCGCCACCTCAATGGAGTAGGACCGATCACCACCAGCAGAAATTTCAAATCAAAGTCGGCCAGAAAGCCAACTCCAATCGAAAGCACCCCAAACCTCAAATCGAGGCCGGTGAAGACTAGCCCAACCTTCCACGACGTTCCTCCGTCCAACCTCCTCTCCAACTCGCCCGTACTCGCTTTAACAACCTTGAAAAAATCAATAGCTATTCAATCACGATTTATTATGAGTTTTAAAAAGTTTATAAAAGTCATGATGTATTCAATTTGGATTTCTATAAAGAGATTTTGATTTTAAAATCTTGTGGGATTCAAAAATTCTACGAATTCTATGAGAATTCTTGAAAGGACCCAACCCCGATTTAGTTGCCTAAACCGGAATCGAACCCCTTCTGAAAACGTGAACCAACAAAAATCATTCAAAATTTCGGCAAAGTAACGTTACTAACGCGGAATTGCATTAACCTGCACCCTAAAAATAACACTTCATCCTATGCCACAAAAGCCAAACCGTGGGCACCAATCTCATCCGGATTTCTCAAATATCAAATCATAATCAATAAACAGTAAACGTACTGTAATATATAATATATCTGAGAAAATCCGTATAAAACATGTATCAGAATGTATCAGAGCGACCTCTACTGTAAATATATACAATATACACATCAGTAGGCGAAACAAGAACCTACTGGAAAACACAGGTAACTCAAATCACTAACCTCCCACCACAACGTGAAACACCAAAACCTGAACTGCAAACTGGGCACGAAAACCGAAAAGCCCAGGGGAAAGACATGAAAACTGTTAGAGTGAGTGAACGAAAATAAATGTCTTTCACCGTATAATATATATGTTATAAAAACATATGCGAGTCAAATGCATGAAAATCAAATGGTACGTGAGGAGACGCTGACTCCACCCCACGTACAGAGCATGCATCATAATACCGCGGGGTCACTCATGGACTCACACGCGATAGCACAGTCTGAATCACGGGATCCCAGACCCACATGTGATTCCTAGCCAGAAAGGCCTCAGGTCAGGATATCTGACCCCCCCGGAGCGTACTCGGGGATCAGCCGAGAAGCCAATGTGTATCGATACAACCCTGATAACTGAGACTGAGACTGTACTCTGTGTAAACCAAATCATAAATCCTTTCCATGCACATGCATAAAACATAATATATACGTATGTATATTCATATTCGCATATTCGTATATGTATAATCGTAAAGCACATGCTCATAAAAATCATGATCAAACTGCATGCTCAAGTTCATAAAACATATGTAAACGACTCGCAATCAATCCGTGAAAAGAAATGTCCACTCACAGGTGAGCAAAACGCGCACTCGCGCTAATCTCGTGGCCCGGCGGAAGATCCCTCGCCCGAAGCACGATCTCGATCTCGATCCCCTGAATAATCATAAGACACAACTGATCAAAATCATAACCCACAACTCTGTACTTAACCACGGAAACCAACCGTTCCCGGAAACATATTAAACTGTATAAACAATCGACTGAATTTCTGAAATCTCCACTCGAAACCTTCGACTGAAAATCCGATACTCAAATCAATATGAAAACCTCTAGGTGATAATCAGGGCGCGATTACAAGAAAAATGACATTAAAAACATCTAAATCTGAAAAGTCAACCCTCTCACCGGAGCGCCGCCGTTGACCGCTGCCACCGCCGGCGGCGCGCCGTCAACGGAGACTTCCTCCGGCGAGGAAGCTCCAGTCCTCAAGATCTCAACAAGCCCAATCTTTTCTTCAACTGTCACAAAGTCCAATTCAAAGCCTAGCACTTCCAAATCAGCTCGAAACCGAGATGAAATCCAACTCCGGCAACCAATTCGGGTTCACCGGAAAACTCAACCAAACCCAAATTAAACCATAGGGGAAGCAACACTAGGCCAAGGGGAGGCGAAACCCCCACCTCCCCGCCACCGTGGCTCGCCGGAAAGCTGCCCCCCATCACCGGCGAAACCCGGATTCCAAACCCGATTCGAACCCCATCAATACCTCATCAATTCTCAAAATTCCAAACACAAAACAACTCAAAATCACAAGAGGAAGAGATTTATACCCTTCACGTAGCCGGAGGTGGCCGCAAAATGCAAGTCGGCCGGCGAAACCAAACGGGAAAGTCCTCCCTCCTCAGTCAACAGTCAAACTTCCAAAATTGGAAAGTCAACGCTGCTCAACTCCCAAACAGTGATTTACGACTATTTCTCGACTATTTTCGATATTTATACTCGCGCCTCGGGTCGATTGACGGTCCAAAACGAATATTCAAAATGATTCGGATAAATACAAAACGAACGGATAAACTCGTCGATAAACCGAAACTTCAAATAATCATATTATATTCCTCGGTTATCGGAAAAATCACGTGCTCTACAATTTCCGTGAAGAAACTCAATTCAAATTCTCTGCCGATAATAAAGTCGCGAACTAAATCGACAAACCACACATGTAACGTGAAAGCGCGACTATACACTAACTCGTGAATCGTGCCGACTACATTATTGATTCTGGTTCGGGTCGTCACAATTCTTAAATGTTGGATTCTTGTGGATTGTAAGTTTCAATTATAACTACAAAATTCTCAAACAAATTCGACCTCCAAACCAAAAAAATTCAGAAAACTTTCATATTTTCTCTTCTGCTTTTTTGCAACTTGGATCTTCACCATGTTATTTTGCTTCTTCTTCTTTTTCTCTATGGGTCGATGTGTTATGAAATTTTCTAAAAAACTCTACTTTATATCATTCATTATAATTAAGTTCTATACTCGTGAGCTCTTCTTTTGTTGTTAGGAAATCAATTAACCTTGTAAAAATCACATCACCGACCATCATTATTTTTTTATATTGCCAATCTTTTTCTTATAATTTTTATAAAAATAAAAATTACTAGTTTTTTAAACTATAACAACACAAAAGTATAGCAAACTTTTTTTTTTACCGAAAATTATTGAAATAAGAACAAATACAAAAGTCTATGGGTGGAGGAACAAGCCAAATCCAACCCAACTAAAAACAAACAAGCAAAATAAGAAGCAGCATCACTAGAGCATGCGTACAAAGACAATTTGCCTAGATCAAGAATCCAAAGTTAACAAAACATGTCATCTATAGAACTGACCCACACATTACTCCATGCTCACAAGGACAGCACTCCCCGAGCACCTTTCACTATCAACAAAGAAGACCGACGAAACCCACATTTTGACATCCTAATAACTTTTACCGAAATCGATAAGACACCATGTTAGTATAGCATCATTAGTTGTCCAATTAAATATACTTATCCACTTAAGAAGACGAACAACACTTACCCGACTACCCAAAAGACCACTAGGAAGGCTACAACTCTGTTCACAAGACCGACCCCATCCGAGTACGCACGCGCCCGACAGGCGCACATCCGAATGTGCGGATCACATGACAACAAGTACAAACCAGTCCCACATCGAGGAGCACAAGTAAGCACCAGACTCAACCACCTATATATGAAAGGTATTTATTACAGATAACAACATCTAAAAATCCAAGCACTAAACATTCCAATCTACTTTCACGCACGTTCGCTTGACTGTTATATCCAATACATCTTCTAACTTAGGCATCGGAGCGTTGAAGGCAGGCCACCCCTGTCTCGACCATCTGACTGTCTGTTTGTCGTTGTATTCTTCTAACAGTCATACCCGAGCACGCGTACTTGCACACCCGAAGGGAGAAGAAGCGCCCGACCATCCGAACAGCCCGAACGTTCGGACGAGAGGAAGAAGAGCAGCTCGTACTTGTTTCTGCTAAATTGCGTCCCGCGTAATCCGGTAGAAACACACCATAGAAGCTTTATCACGATTGTAATCCATAGCCAAGAAATTAGGAAGGCTTCGCCACCAAACCGACCCTTGATTCTGAGCACCAAATCGTGCAAGCTTATCAGCTAAAGTGTTGCCTTCACCGATGTGTGTGTTACTTTCACATTCATCAACTTCAAATATGTCGAAGAATAATCAGTTCTAACTCTTCAGGGAATCAATCTAGGAGATTTGATGAGGCTTAGGATGTAAGAATAATCAACCTATATCCATAATCGGTGCCAACCTCTATCCCATGCCACCCTTGTAGCCTCCAACATAGCTAATACTTCAGCTTCCAATGAACTGTCAACGTTGACCTGCCAAGCAAAAGCTCCCATGAACTCACTAATTGGATCTCAACAAATTCCACCATAGCCTCCCGAATTCGATGTCGTAAAAGAACCATTTGTATTAACCTTAACCCAATTGATTGGAGGAGGGTGCCATCGAACCAGAATGTATTCTATGGCTTGACTTCTCAGTTGAGAAATACCCAGGCATGCAAAAACACTTCTTCCACCTTGATTGTTTCTAGCTTCGCCAAAGGAACATAAAGCGACTTCACGAACTGATACAAAAACAAACCTCTTGAACCTTAAGGTCTGAAAACAACCATCTTCATTCCTAATGCGACTCTGTTCAAACCATATACAGCAAAACTAGGCACATATTGCTATACACCATAGACATTGAACAGCTTTAGATCGTCCGCGCAAGAAATATGCCCTCAATAATTGCTCCAAAGTAAGACTCCGCCTGTATATGAGCTCAAATATACTAAACAACCAATGCCACACAACCTCAGTCCCTTGACAATCCCAAAAAAGATATCGAATCCCCTCCACGTCACTCAAAAAAAATAGAGCATTGAGAAGAAATAATAGCACCACGTTTCAGGAGAACCTCATCCACCAAAACTCTTCTTTTAAGAACTTTCCACGACAATAGGCTACGACGAGGAGGAATATTAGGAGACCAAATCTTTAAACCCCAACTAACCTTCTCATCACTCGGCAATAATTATCCATAAGCCTCAGAAGACGTTACAGTGCCCATCAAAGTAGAAGAGCAAATCAATAGATCTCTCCTCTCTTCATTTATAGGCAAAGGAATTTCTAAAATCTTTTCTGCTATTTCAGGAAAAGAATCAAGAAACACCCTTGGTATGCTCCACCTATCATTCTCAATAAAGTCTGACACTCTTCCTTCAAGAAAACGGGTCACAGTTGGATTCACATGAAGTCATGCAATTAAACTCTGACTTAACCAATTGTCACTCCAAAAATGAATATCAACTCTATTACCCACTACTCAACAAACCATAGACCAAAAAATTGGCCATTGCTTCCTAATTGCAGGCCATATGGACGAGGCCTTATAGCTTGTTAGAAGCTTCAATCCACTCTTAACAAACCATTGTCGTAAAAACATAGCTGCTAGAGAGTCCTCATTAATCACAGTCCATGCTCTTTTCTGGAGGATCACCGGACAAAAATAAATTTCTCATCTAACTCTCCACTGATTAAATAAGACTTATTGGCCAAGCATACACTTGAAAACTGTACACAAGCAAGCTTTGGATTATTGAATCAATTAATTGTAAACGAGCTGCTTGTGAGAGCTGTAACCCCTTTCAAGCACTAAGCTTACTTCGAACCTTGTCAGCAATAGCCTTAAATTAAACGGGTTTGGGAGCACCCTTGAAAATAGGAACACCAAGTAAATAAAAGGCAAACTGCCCTCACGAATACCCAATATGTGCTGAATCGTTGTATCTCGATGGCATGCATACCTTCCCAAGAAAGCTGATGACTTGCATTTATTCACCACTTGACCTGAGTTCACCCCTTACTCCTCCAAAAAAATTGTAAGAGCTTTAAGCCCTCTTCGATCTCCTCGCATGAAAATCATGACATCATCAGCAAAAAGTGCATGTGAAGGCGAAACAATCTTACCTGGAGCCCCTAACCTCTTGATTTTCCCGCGTGCAACCAAATGAGAAATGCCTCTACTTAAAATCTCCTCCGCTAAACAGAAGAGAAGAGGAGAAAGCGGATCTCCCTGTCGTACCCCTCTAGAGCACTCAAAAAAACCACATGAAGAACCATTAACATCAATAGAGAGACACGTCGATTGGAGGATGCTACTGATAAAGTTCACAAAGCCATTCAAGAAGCCAAAAGCTTTAAGAACCCGAAGGAGAAAATTCCAATCCATAGTATCAAACGCCTTTCGTATGTCCAACTTAATTGCAATGTTACCACCAGCACACTCTCTATCCAATAGATTCATGCACTCGGAAGTAAGAGTAACTGGATCTGCAATGCTTCTTCCCTGAATAAAAGTACTCTGTTGAGGAGAGATTATTCTAGCTGCCACACGCCCAAGCCGGGTTGTCAATATTTTTGTGATCGCCTTGAAAACAAAATTTGCCATAGACAGAGGGCGAAAATCAACCAGACTATCAGCTCCTTCCTTCTTCGGAATTAAGGTCATTATGTTAGCATTGTAATTAGGCATGATAAACCCACTGACAAAAAAGCTCTGAACTGCCTTGACAAAGTCCTCACCAACAACCTCCCAACAGTACTAGAAAAAATAACCTCCATACCCATCTGGACCCGGCGAACTGAACCCATCCATTTCCAAAACTGTGCCCTGATTTCTTCCGATGTCGACGTACAAGTGAGAGCAGAATTCTCAACCTCTGTCACCATGTTAGGAATCAACCACTCCACCATATCTGTATCTCTGATCGCAATGTCCCACATGAAAAGCTCCTTGTAAGAAAGCACCACTAGATCAGCAATTACTTCTTGGTTCGTGATGATCGTCGTACCTACCCGCAATGAAACTATGGATTTTTGAAGCTTCCTGACTTTAATCATATTATGAAGAAATGTAAGATTCCTATCCCCCTCTTTCAGCCACCGAATGCGAGTATTGCCTCTTAAGAACATTTCATACTTCGAAGAAGCAAAATTATACACACTCTAAGCATGAGCTTCCTGATCAAACCGTTCCTCACTTGAACCCATGCAAGATATTTCAACTGGAATGGCATTCAAAGCGTTCTCTGCCTCCTTAACTTGCACATGGATGTCACGAAATGAGTCAATATTCCAAGTCTTCAACAAACACTTCAACCCCCGCAACTTGGCAGACAAAACATATTGAGCACATCCATAGTAATTTTCTTGATTCCAAAAATCACGAACTGTAGCTAAAAAGTTGGAATGTTCAGTCCACATATATTGAAAACGAAATCTAGAGTTTGGCTTATCTGCAACCAAAGAAAAAGTTAGAAGAAGAGGGCAATGATCCAAATGCGCCAGAATAAGCGTGCGACACTAGAAAAAAGCCCAAGTACTCATCCATGCCAGATTAACCAAGACATGATCAATTCTCACAATCGTTCGCCAATTAGTCCATGCATACGCTAAACCTTTAGTTTCACAGTCCAGAAGACCACATGTCGATATCATACTCTGAAAATCACGACAAGAAGCTGCAATCAGGCATTACCACCTCGCTTAACATGCGCACCCAAAACAGAGTTAAAATCCCCTACTAGAACCCATGGTCAGTCAGGTAAAGACTGATTAAGCTGAATTAACTCCTGCCACAAAGTCCTACCAACCACTGTAGTCTTTGCATAGACTATGGTGAATCTACAATCCATTCCTTCCACACACAATTGAAGGTGACTTGTTGGTCAGAGCAACAAATAACATTAACTCCCGCCTCATAAAATCCACAAATTAGGTTCCAAAAGACCCCTATCATTTGTAGCAACTGGATACAACCCCAACGATCTCCACTAACTAATCTTAACAGAATTAACAGAAACAAAAGGTTCCGCCAAACCAACTAACGAAGGCCTCTGCCAACGCACCATGTTACTGCACCCCCCTTGTGTAGCCGGGTTACCAAAGCCCTGGGCATTCCAATAGACTATCTTAATCACAAAGAACAATGTTTTGCTCCCTTATTAACGAGAGCTTTCCCTAAAACAGGCTTACGACCCGAAACTTTCAAAACCCCATGCTTTGCATCTCTAACATTCTTCTTTACTCGTTTAGTAACAAAAGGGGTACACTCACCCTCCTCAAAATCAGCTCCATTCAACGCCTCCAAAACCTCAAAAGGATTCCTTGAAGTCACTTCTAACCCCACCTCCACGGAACTATGATGGTCAAGCAAAGGAATCGAAACCGAATTAAAAACTGACGTCGTAGAACTATCCTGTCCAACCCCAAAACCTGGCGGCACTGATTCTTGTGAAGCCAAAGGCATATCATCCTTTACAAGTTGTGCAACTCCATTAACCCCAGTAACCTCCTCTACCTCTTTTGAACCAACATTCAAACACTGACTAGCTAAACCTCCTGCACCAGAAACCAATGCACCATGTAAGCCATGCACAGATTCAATTGCTCTCTTAACTCCAACCATAAAAATTGGAGTCGACGTAAAGTCCTCTACAGTAGCATTCACCTCCGGCTCTTTAGATGACTTATTTTCCATTTGAGTCTCATTACTAACAGTTAAAACCTCCACTACCTTCTTCACCTTCCGTCCTCGGTGACGACGTCGGCTATGCTTCTGTTGAAAAGGACCCTCCTCCATGTTATCAACCAGCCCCTTCTGATAAGACTCCTTCGATACTTGAACAGTGGAACGTCCCTCAGAGAAGACAGGCTTAGGTAACGTATCGATGTCAAAATCCAACGGGTCCACAACATCAGTGAACAAAGACGCAAAAGACAACTTAGGGTTTGCGTTATTTTGGGCTTTGTGAGGGGAAGGAGAAGATTCAGGTGCTGAACAGGAATACAAAGGGTCAGGTTGTGTTACGTGACCCCCTGCACTTAGAGGCCGCGGAAAAATTCCGACGCCGAACAGCCGGCCAGAAACCTACAAAGATAGGGTTTATGGTATTGTTTTTTTATTAGTATCACAGAGCATAAAAAACATATCTGGACACACGAGCCCTACTCATTTACGGGACAAAACAGGATGGTCAAAATGGAGGGTTGAGATTACTCCAATGTTAAAACTCAACCCCACTAACCCCCCCTCTCTCAAATATATGGCTGAGATTCTTCATCCATTTTTGTTCCTCAAATCTTGTCTCTCACGAAAACAAGTCTGTTGGACGCTACTACACAAAACACATTATAGGACACTTGATATTTGGATACTAGGAGGTTTTGGGGAAGATACGTCTTCTAAATACAATAAGGACATACCAATTAAAAAGCAAACACGCCAGAACAGTAATGTTCAATAAGGATGTCAGGTCACACGTTCGAAACCAGACCCCAACCCATGCGATCATTATTACCAGCTAGGTCTAATATATGTAGGTCGCTCGATCAAAGTCAATCTCTATCTCTCTCCCTCACTCGATCTCTTTGCAGACTCTCTTACCTCTCTTTCTCAGATCAGATCGTCTCTGTCTCTCACACAAACCCTAACATTTCCCTCTTCTTCTTCTCCGAACCTAATCAGAGGTAAGACTGGCACCCAGAACTCCTGCCCGAACATGTACTCCAACCGGCGGTAATGGACTGCGGTAAACAAAACTGAATGCTCCGTCGAAGAAGAAGGCCAAAGATAGCGTTCTCGAGCAAAGTGCGTATCTCCTTTCTCCTTATCTCTATAACATTGAACCGTCGATTTTCTCTCTACTTATTGAATACTGACATCAGAATTTCGTGTTGTGTTTTGCTTGTTTCAGATCTCAGAGCGATTCGGTTTCTAGATTGGATATCGGTGGGGATGCAGATTTAAAAGCCAAACTGAGTGTGCAGTGGTTATAGAAATGTTGGTTTTAAATTATTATCTTTTGCAGTCTGGTAATTCCCTATGAAATTTTGCAGTTCCGTCTTCAATCTTGGTCAAGTGAACATGGAACTTCTAATAATAGTCAGATAGATTATGAAGTCAATGGGGAGGTATAGCTTTGAGATGTTCAAGGTTGTCACAGAATATACAATCATGATGTTTAGTTCCTCTGGATGATGTTTTTCTTTACGGGTGCTCTCTTAGGGCATGAGGAAAGCTATAAAAAATATGGTGATATTGATGTTGTGAAGAAGCTTTTGAGTGAGCTATATATATGTAGATTAGAACCAACGCTCTAAAAGATATGTAAGAGTCTTTTCACTGAGATATATCTTTTTTTGGTCATTTTCAGATATAGGGCATTACACAAATTTTCGATCATATTTTAACATCTCCATCGTCCAAATATTAGGTTTATATGAGTAGATCATTCTTATAAATTTTCAACCAAAATTGTAACCATTAAGATATCGAACTGGATTAAATCAAGGGACGGATCGAATCTGTCAAACCTGAACCGTTCATACTTATAAACTTCAATTGCAGTTTTGAATACCTTAACGATCACCATTTTGACTAAAAATTTACAGGTTTGATCTACACATTGGGACCTAAGATCTAAACGGTGGAGATGATAAAATATGATCGAAAAATTTGTGTAATGCTCCATACCTGAAAATGACCCAAAAAAAGTATACCTTAGAGGAAGGGTACTGATATATATAGAGTTCATTCTACTCAGATATACACTACCACATATCTAACCATTGCCATGAGTAACCCTTGCCTGTTGGCTTATCCTTGGCTCCTTGGCCTACTCGTTGTTGTTCTTGAACTTTGGTCGCGCGGTTTCTTAGCGTCGACGTCATTGTTCTCCAACCTTTCTTGTGCAAATTAACTTTTGATTTGAGCTCAGAGAAATTGAAATGGCCAGGTGAAATTTAAGTATACTTTTGGCTTTCTGGGCACTATCGAAATTTGGTAGTGTTTGCCTAAATACCAATTGCTCGTTGATTGTGCCATGTTGTTTGGTCTTGATGATTATGCAATGTTATTCTTTGAATCAGATGTACAAATGTGAGACAAAAGAGAACCAGATTTAGTACTCTTGTACAGAGATAATCCACAACAATGTGAATTGAAATTGAGAATGAAGGCCATAAATATATTGAGATTAATCTGTTGTAGAAGAGTGAACATGAAATGACACAACCCCGATTTAGTTTCCTAAACCAGAATCAAACCCCTTCTGAAACACAAACTTGCAAAAACCATAGAAATTTTGGCAGAGTTTCACTATATCGCAGAATTATCATTAACCTGCACCCGAAAACACACTTCATCCTATGCCACAAAAACCAAACCGTGGGCACCAATCCCATCCGGATTTCTCAAAATTATATCATCATAATATAAGGTAATAAGCAAAACTGTAACTTTACAGAAATCCGGGAAAATCATATGAAAATATGAACATCAAAGTATTCAGAGCGACATCTAGTATATATATACATAAATACACAACAGTATGCTAAACAAGAAACCTACTGAGAAAGAAAGGTAGCTCGAACACTAAGCCTTCGACAGCGACGTGCGACACCAGAATCTGAACTGCACACTAGGCATGGAAACCGAAAAGCCCAGGGGAAAAGCAAATAAAATCGCTAGAGTGAGTGGATGAAAATAATCATATGCCTTTCACCATTTATATAACATAAAAATAATGCGAGTTCTTAAAATAAATGGAGGTGTCGGGAGAATCTCTCAAGCCCGAAGGTGATAGAGTAGGCGAATCTCTCAAGCCTAGTGGGCACATCAGGCGAATCTCTCAAGCCTGGAACTGGACTACCGGTGATCAGCCGAGTAGTCAATGCATCGATGCTAAGTAAATTCCATCACCAATAAAACATAAAACAATACCTCCAAAACAATAAATAATCCCAATACTGTACTGGAAATAAATACTGAAACCAAAAACTCGCTACGACAGTGTAAATAAATGTCCACTCACAGATAAGTACAGCGCGCAGACGCGCTAATCCTGAGATCCGGCGGAAGATCCCTCACCCAACGTACGATCTCGATCCCCTGAATCACAAAATATCACTGATCAAAATCACAATTTAATACTCTGACCCACACCTCGGAAACCAACCATTTCCGGAAACATATAACTCGGATAACAGAAAACCCGTCGAAAACCCCAAACACTCCACATAAACCCTCGACTTAAAATCCACTACTCAAATCAACTCGAAAACCTCATGGCGATGATTGTGGTGCGATTACGAGAAAAACGGCATAAAACTTGCCAAAATCCAAAAAGTCAACGCGTCGCCGGAGCTCCGCCGTAAAACGCCGCCGCCGCCGCCGGCCGCGCACCGTCACCGGAGGAATTTCCCGGCGACCAAGACCTCAAAATCTTCCTCTCCTCAAGCCAAGCCTTTTTCCTCAAAGGGGTTACCACCGTCCAGCCACCACCGTGGCCGGAAATTGCCTCGAAAGCTTCAAAAACTCAAACCGACCGGAAAATTTCTCTGGCGAAATCCTCCACCATGAGGCCACCTTGGCCTCCCATCTTCAAGGGACTTCATTCCAAGCACAAACCCAACCATTTCCACCTTAAACCCGATTCCGGCAAACTTTACGTTCAAAATTGACCAACCAAACCTTACCTAAATCTCACAATATACACATCAATCGAAAGCCCAAAGGAAGAGCTTCAAAACCATACCTTAAACTCTGGAAACCGTGCCGTATTCCGGCAGCCACCTCGTTGACGATTCACGGAGTCACTGAGTCAACCACGGGTTGACTCGGTCAACTCGGTCCAGAACAGTCAACTCGGTCAAACAGCCCATTTTCGCACTTTTTCGATAACTTTACGACTATTCGGCTATTTATACGTCACGAATCAATTCTATCCACAATTCGGATAACTCAAACTCAAACGGATAAACACGACTAACTCGGTGATAATTTCAAATATTTATTTTATATTCCTCGATTATCTGAAAAATCCTCGGAAAGCTCCGATGGACTCGAAATCAGATTCTCTACATTTCCCACGAACAAACCCAAATCAAATTTGTGTCCGAAAATTAAGTCATGATCAAAACCACATATCCGATTAATTACGATAAATCTCGATTACTCACAAAACTCGTGGATTAAGCCGATTACTATACCTATTCTGGTCCGGGTCGTCACAGAACAAAAGAAAACGAATTGAGTTTTACACACGTGGGGCT
The DNA here is from genome assembly GCA_946800695.1 of Geum urbanum. Lineage (NCBI taxonomy): Eukaryota > Viridiplantae > Streptophyta > Magnoliopsida > Rosales > Rosaceae > Geum > Geum urbanum. The sequence continues at coordinate 22,098,179 of OX327002.1, forward strand.
TCCATATTTTTAAGGCTAATGGACCAGAAAAGAACAAATGAGCAGACTAGAACAAAACTCAAACTAAATTGAGATACTCATAGATAACTTCCAAATCTTTGTATCTCTAAAACCATCAAAATGACAAATGCCAATGTAGCAACTTTCAAGTTCTAAGCCTCTCCAAAACCATCAAAATGACAAATGCCAGTGCAACAACTTTCAGGTTCTAAGCATCTCCAAAACCATCAAATTAACAATTGTCAGTGCAGCAATTTCAAGTTCTAAGCATCTCCAAAACCATCAAAATGATGAATGCCAGTGCAACAACTTTCTGGTTCTAAGCATCTCCAAAACTATCAAATTAACAAATGCCAGTGCAGCAACTTTCAATTTCTAAGCATCTCCAAAACCATCAAAATAACAAATGCTTGGAGCATCAACTTCCAATTTCACATTATTTCTAAAACCATCAAAAATAGCAAATGCCTTCCAAAACCATCAAAATAACAAATGCTTGGAGCATCAATTTCCAAGTTCACATTATTTCCAAAACCATCAAAAATTGCAAATACCAACTGTAGCAACTTCCAACACATTATCCAAAAAATAGAGTCCAGCGACAATTTTGGGAATCTTGCAAGTACTGCTTGGAGCCCTACCCTGGACCATGTATATACCAGCAAGCAGCACCTAATCATCCTAGCATGTAAATGAAAAACCAAAAATTAATTCCTTAAAAAGAATATAGAGTACAAAGAGTTTGATATGAAATGTAGGAATATACTACATGTGACGAATAACTATCCATATCTATGTCGTCTTTACTAGAACTTCCATTTGTGTCATCAGTAACAGATCTAGACAAGCGAGTAACAAATATTCATCGATAAGTTTATATAGTTTCCAAAATTTATAGAAAATTACCAAAATAAAATGAAATTTTTGTGTATTCTTACAGATTAAGCTTTTGCAACGTTGGACAATTCATTTGTCATGGGTCTGCCTATATTTTCCACGGCCATGACAATGTCTACCAGTACTTTTGCACTTTCCTTTTGCCTTCTCTTTTCCTCTTTTGAGCCGTTTTTCCCTTCATTTTATCTTAACTTCCTCTGGTTCATGCAAAGTAGCTTCCTGCATTGAACACCTTTTTGCACAAGACTTCACACCTTCATTGTTGTTACTGATAAGTAGTGGTTTAATCTTCTCAATCAAGGAATCCAATGTTTCACAAAACAATTTACTTGCTTCTTCACTTAAGATAACATCATCAATAACATGTGAATATCTTTGGAATAATATAATACGTTTTTGAAGCAAGGGCTTCTTAAAAATTATCTCTGTTCCACTCTTGTCCAACATAATTCTAGATCTTGCAAATTTGGTCCATCTCTTCAAAATGTATTGATCCTGCAACTTATGAATTTGACGTACTTTGTGCAAGTAGGCTAAAACATGTCTACATGGGACACCCCCACTCTCAAACAATTTGTAGCTACATGACACAAACTCTTTCAATTTTTCATACACAAGAATCTGAGTTCTTCCATCCTCATGACCTTCACGTGTAACGAATGAGCAGGGGTGGATCCAGAATTTAGAAACATGGTGGGCTGTGAATTATTGTTTTTGGATAATCTTTCGTATCATTAGTCCACATAGATTTATGGGTAGATGTGGTTATAATATGAGCAGCTTTAGTTACAAAATGTAACTCTTTCTTGAGTTACACATTAGAGTGCAGAGTCTTGCGCATTTGAAAGCTTTCCAAAGGCACACATGTGGATGATAAAATGTCAAGTGTTGCAGAACAGTAGTAATAGAAACTAGCTAGTTGAACAACTGATGTCATTATGTCATTAGTATGCATTGCATTTCCCTTGCTAACTTTGTGCTCTTAGTAACGTTGTGCTCTTACTAACGTTGTGCTCTTAGTAACTTTGTGCTCTTAGTAACGTCATTAGATTTAAAGACATATTTTTAATGTCATTGTAAGTATTAGATGACGTTTTTATTAAGTCCTAGTTGATATTAGATGACATGTATTTCATGTCCTAAAAGATATTAGAGAACATATATTTTGAGATACTAAGACATTTTCTAAACGTCATTGTATACATTTAAGGATGTTTTATAAATGTCCTAATAAGGTACCTACTAGGATGCCCTGATAGAGGACCTTTTGGCAAAATGTCTTTGAAAGTTTTTAAGAACGTCTTATAAAGCTCCTTGAATCTATTCTGTATAACATTGATGTCATCACTAATTTAGCTTCATATTCTTCCTCACAAACTCGACATGGCAAATATAAAATAAGGAATCTTATAGAATAATATGAACATTTTTTTATCGTTTGTTCATTTGGGCTTTGGCATGTTTAGATACGAGCTTTTAGCCAGATGATGTAAATTAGTCTATCAAAGTTCACCCAAAGTCATAAAAAAGTTTTCTAAAATTTGTAAAAAAAATTTTGAATACTAGTTCACAAAATTTATAGATTTGTAAGGTATTTTTTGGAAAATTCTATAAATCCACAAATATTTTAGAAATCTATCACTTAAAAAAAGTCCACCTAAATGTAAATACAATACACCCCATTAAATAGTGAAATGATCGAAATGAAACAATCGAGTAGCATAATAATATTCTTTATTAAATAGATATGTAAAAAGCAGTATTTCCAAATCTTCTCTACCATTCTTCTCTATATACTAGAGGATCCCATTTTCAAATCTTACTCCTTAAATTAGAGTCCCTTAAACTACACTAGTGGCCAAAACTAACAACTACCTCACTGAGTTGGCACTTGAAATCATGTAAGTAATGCTCCAGGGACTGCTACAAATGCGTGCACAAGTATTGCATATGGCTAATAAGATGATGAAGCTTATTCTAAATAGAACCATAAGCTATGTTGCATGGAAGCTTCAAAGCGAAGGCACTTCCCGCTTCGGAAGCGAAAGCTTTCTGAAAGCTCTCGGAAGAATAATTCCAAAAATATTTCTTTTGGAAGCACAATTACAAGAATATATTATTTTTGGAAACTTGATATTTTATATTGGAAGCGCTAAATCGTATTTCAAAAAGAATCGTGAGAGAAATTTAGTATTTTTTATATTTAAATCATATTATTATGCATGTACTTTTTTGAACCAACTTGGAATTAAATTCTAATCAAGTTTTAAGTTACTTATAAAATTCCATTTTTTATGTATATATAATTAATTTTTATTATATTAGACGCTTCCTTTGCGTACTGGCTTCCGCTAATTTTTGGAAGAAAAAAAAATGCTTCCGCGTTTCCTCACGTTTCGATTCAACACACCCCAACCCGTTTCCATGCAACTTAGACCATAAGTGACATTGTGAAAGGTAGTCTGCCTGATGTCACGAGCTTATTTTTTAGTTATGCACTCATGTGGTCTTAACACTTCCCTTATGTTAAGTTAGCCTAACTCTCGCGAACGTTTGGCTAAAATAACCAAAAGAACAAATGGAAAAGAACTTTGAAAGAAGAAACTTGTATTTCTGAGAGAAATCATTACAAGAGTACTTGATAGCTTGCTCCTCAGCTACTTCTAAGTTTTAAGCTCTAAGCTACCTCAAATGGGAGGAGTGGTTGTCTATTTATAGCCTCCTCCTCCAAGCCTAAGTGTTCTAGACAAATATAGGACATTTACAAGTATAGACAATTCTAGAGAATTCTACACAACCCTAAGAGATACCTTGATGGTTCTAATGATCTCCGGATTGGTCTTGACCCATGAGCCTATCTAGGATTCTAGAGAGTTTAAGACTTACCTTGATGCTTCCCAAACCTTCCAGAGAATTCCCCAACCTTACATTGCCTTCCACGGCCTTCTAGAGACTTCTATAGTATTCCGGATGCTTCCATAATGTTTCAGACCCTTATGGAATGCTCCACGATGTTCAAGACCCTTTCGAAATGCTCCATAATGTCCTGGATGCTTCTGGAATGCTCTAAAGCCTTCCTTGAGCCATTCTTACCTTAAGGTTGCTCAAGAAACCCCTTGAAGGTTAGCGGGGTATGACATTATCCCCCACCCGATCTCAAGATGCCCTCATTGTGGCTTCCCAATTGTAGCGCCGGATCTTGTCCGTGAATCGCCACAACGTATCATCGAGCTCCCAACTGGCTTTCATATCAGGACGACCTCTCTACTTGATGAGGTACTCCTTGTGGCTTGGCCTTCCTCGGCAATAAGTGACTTTATCCACCACCTTTGTTAGTACCTGAAGTGTAGTGTCCCTTGCTGGCTCCTCGCTGAGTTGTAATGCCGACAACATCTTCACTTCTTGCTTAGTGCCTCTCTTCATTGGCACCATACAAAATTTGTCACCATCTATGATATAAATGTTGTTGGCAAACGGTATCGAGAATGCCTTGACCCGATCATAGAACTCCAAACCCAAGATTACTTTGGAGTCATCTATTGGAACTATCGAGAAGTCTAAGTTCTTATGCCAAACTCCTCGAATGCTCCCTTGAATTGGTTGAGCTAGTGATAGATCATCGTGATGGAGCCCCCTCGATCACTTCCCCTAAGTCCCAAGCTATGGGCCTCCTCTATGGAGATGAAGCTGTGGGTCGCACCTGTGTCGAGCGTCGCCACCGTTAGCTTCCCTTTTATAATGATGTCGACAAAGAGTAAACATTTGACTTCATCGTTTGGAGTGGATTTGATCACATTCAGCAGCTGCATAGACCCTAAGCGTGCACCTCTGTGGCCACCCTTGGCCTCCATCTTGCTTTGATGGTTCCCTAGGAGTGCGGTCAGCGCACTCTTTTATGAGCAGTCCCTAGCCCAATGCAGACCTTCACAAAGGAAACACTTGTTGTCATTAAACTTCCCCAAGCTCCTAGTGTCCTTTTGCTTGCTCTTATCCCATCTTTGTCCTGAGTGGCTGTGTTGCTGGACCTTGTCCCTGCGTGGGCCTCCACCTCCCTCGCGTAGGCCTCTGGCTTCCCCACCATTGGCATGGATACTTTCTTTCTCCCTTGGCTGGCTAGTGTACTCTTCTTGAATAGTGTAGTCGATTATGCTTTCGGCTACAGCTATGGTGGTAGTCAGGTCTTGCACCCCACGTCGCCTTAGTTTGGTCTTGGCCCATGATTGGAGACCATCCATGAAGTTGGAGAGAGCATCCTTGTGATACGCGCGAAAATGCGTTCAATGTTAACACAAAGTAGACACTAAAAACATTGTCCACACATATACAATTTAAAACCCTTATTTTGTCGTTGTAATATTGGCGAGTAGGGATCGTTCTATCCGGGGAATTCAAGGGCGCATGCATGGTTTCGTTTAAGCAGAAATCTAAAGGATTGGGGGGATTGGAAATTGGTTGATTAATGTCCTACGAAATTTAGGTACACAACATGCAAACACAACAAGAACTCCTAGACTTCTAACATGGTTTACTCATAGACAAGTTTAACAATCAAGAAACCTTAAATTCTAATTATGCTTACAAAAAAATAAGAAGCTAGATTACTAATTACAAGTGATCAACTTATTTCACTCACCTAGCCTACTCTTATGCTTTTACCTTATTTATCATCTATGAAATCCTTAATTTTAGTCGAGATACATACACATGCTTTCGTTGAATAAGAATGCTATGACGCATAACATCTTAAAACAATTGCTACGTTGCCGAAATCATTGAGATATCTTTTAGGAAGATTAATTGGTGACGCACCCTATCCTAAAACATACTCAAAGCATTAAGAACTTAAAGCTAGCACATGCATCCAAACTAATAAAATTAAGAACACATGGAAGAATCGAAATAAGAGAAGAACATGGAGAAATTCTTTCATTACATAACCGAAATTATTACAAAGACGAAGATGGAGTTTCGATTCTTGGCTGAGGAGTCGTTATGTTACGATGTGTCAGCATCTGGCATCCTTGGTACTTGATATTGATCTTTCCATGATTTGGCTGATAGGATGAGGTAGCCGTCGTCGTACATATCACTAGGAGAAGTATCAGGCAAGCATAGCTATGTACTTCAGTATGAATTGGCAGCGAGGGCACTATGAATTTTCAAAGCTGGTAGGTTGTCAATTATCAATCTAGATGCTTACTCGAGTGTTGTCGAGTATACGATGATACTTCTAGTGCATCGATGTTTGAGTCATGAAGGTCTAATGCATAGATTCAGTTCCGCAAGAGCTTTTAGGATGTTATGCGCAGTTCTATGATTTTTCGCGAGTACGCGAGAGTACTTAACTTCCATTCAGTGCAATTGGACGATTCCTCCTTGTTTTCGATAATTCCTTGTTGCTTAAGCTATATTCGAGCTATTATCGTTTGACTACATGCAACGAGAAGTGGGAGATTCTTGTTATTGTTTATATCTCCAAGGGATGACTCTGATGATCATGGTGGGATAATTCCCAAGGGATCTACAACCAGGGCTTTATGGGAGTTGGACCAGTAAATTACCTATTATGGACCCATAGCATCGAGTCAGGGTTAGTCGGGATATGCGGTTGCTTCCTGAAAAGATTTATGATTTGTGGTGTAGCCATGTGGGTCAAGAAAATTGTTTACGTTAACCTTTAGTGTTTCACACGATGTTTCACGATTCTTTCTTAAACATTCTTATTACATCCTATCTGAGGTCTTGATTTTCCTTCGAGTATGGTAAATTATGTACTTGCATTCGATTCCAGCTTCATTCATTATATTTAAGAGTCATTTCACCACCATTTATTTATTTCATCTAATCATTGATACAACCTTGCTTCTCTGTACTGATGAAATGACTATGGCGTAGCGATATAGCATTTCGCAACAGAATAACTCATAGCAGTCAACCTATGTCCAGTACCCATTTTGTTTCTTCCTATGTATGATACTTGTTTGTCGATACGATTTACAGCATAAATACTGGTATCGATGAGGTGTTTACGATGACCACTATGGGAAGTAACACTTTTGTTGGGAATAGACTCAGGGTTCTAGTTATCCACGATGGATATACTTTTGAGTTGTTGACCTTCGAGTGGGTGATTGCAGCAGTTTCAGTAGCTCAGACGTGTAATGTGATTTGTTTTACGTATTTCCTTTTCAGTTAAAAGTATTGTGGTTCCATAGTTATGGACGAGGCGAATAGTGTATACGAAATGTGGCTATTATGACTTCTTAACATTGAAAATTCGTTCTTTCTCGCTGTATGTGTCAATAGTTCAGAACTTGTTGTGTCATATTGTTTCATGATGTTTTCAGCCAGACTTTCTACCACTCTGGATGCACACCATTTACTTGATTACAGAAGTTTGATATTTTTGTGTGATGTTTCGCATTGAACAAGAAGGCAGTGTCTTATATGTATCATACATCCCCTAATCATGTCAAAGAACCTGATAAGATCGGTATTGTAGCCACCTTGCCTTTTGGCATGTTTCATTCTTAGTTGATGGTTGAAATTCATCCATCCACGTGTGAGCTTAACTATTCAATATCATTTTATTTAATAACTTCTTTTCGTCACGTGTGTTGGATACTACTTTTGGTATATCAAAAAATATAGAGGGAAATGAAAAGAAAATACTTCACCACTGGGTATGGTGTATAGTGGATGGTGAGTTAGACACTTTTCCTCAGGTTACAACATAAAATTTCGTTAATCACCACCTTGGAAACTTTGACATACATCATATTTCAATATCGAAGTTAGCTGCGGATACTCATTCATGATTTTGCTGATCCTAATGATTCAGTTACTTTTTCGTAACAAATCTTGAGTTGTTCGACTTTATTCTTTTATGAATCGGTCATGTTCATTCTTTTTCATGACCATGATTTTTCCCATAAAGGTGTTTTCTCGAGATGTGTGGTCAGTTCCAGGATACAATTCTCCCGGTTATAAAGCACAAGGGTAAGGATGTCAATATTACAATTTTGGTGCAGTGTCATGTGTTCTACGTTTGTACAAGTATGATTAATGAACCACTCAGCTCGGTTAACAGTAAATATTTGTATTTATCACAAGCACGTGCAAAGATCAGAGAAAGATATATGTTGCACAACTCCAAAATTTTATTAGCCTAGATGGAGGAGTATCATGCAGGAGAATAGCGATCTAGACTTACGGGAATATTTTTGAGAATAATATATGAAAATGCAACTTCTGACTAGTTTTGTGCGTGTATAGTAAAGTGTTGTTTCTTCTTTTAAAATACAAAATCTTATCATCCATCTACGAGTAATTACTCTGTTCCTTAGACTTCACTGAAGTGTAGTTCTATGACTAGTTAACACGAACATGCATAAGGTGTTCAGGAGTCAGGAATGCCTATGGTAGTACAGTGAGGAAGTTACAGTAGTTTCATTATTCAATTTAAGTATGGTGTGTGGCACGCAAGTGGCGTCCTAACATTTATCACCTCATGTGGAGATATATTTAATTTATACTCAGGTTGTTGCAGCATAGGACAGTTGTACTGACATGATTTGTGAGCTCTATAGGCGGGTTGTGATGCTTATGCTTTTGGTGTGATATTTGTACGTAGATTTAGTGCTCGAGTCATGGGAGTACTTTTGATGAGTTGCAGGACTCGAGTTTCACACCAGCATCACTTTTTCATCAATGTCAAGTATATAGTTATATGTGATTAATTAGTTGTTAGTTGTTAAAAAGTGTGGTTATCTCCGTTATAGAGTGAGTTTGGAGATGACAGTATGACTCTTAGGAGTCCACCCATATTATTGGGAGGTATACTGATGAAGGTCAAGTGATCACATTAAGGTTTCAATATGTTGTAGTTATCGTCGGTTGAGTTATTTGATGTAATGAATCAGGCGATACTATAAGTATGTTGAATGAGAATTATGGGATGTGGAGATATTTAGTAGTGCACTTATGGTGATTTATGCTCATAGTATTGTGTATTTGAATTATGAGAAATCCAGATGGGATACGGTGCCCACAATGTTTTGGGATTTGGTTATTTAAAGTGTTCTCTTAATGCAGGTTTTTGGGTTCCTTAGTTTCAGGGGAAACTATGCCCGATTTTTTATAGAATTTTCAGGCATACGATACTGTGCATGATAAGTCATCAACCGGTTATCTTTGTGAACTTGGGAGTCACGTTATGTGAGAGTGTTAGCATAGGGACACCTCAGGTAGAATTTTGGTGCTGAGCTCTGGTGGTGATTTGGGAACCACTTCAGGAATTAGAGCCGCATCACCACTTTTACGGTCATTTGTATCAAGACCACAACCAGAGAAGTTTATATGTTGGATTGACCAAATAAGCTCAGTTTTTATGAATAGAACTTGCCACTGCAGTTGACATAGATACCAAATGCTTTCAGGCAATTATGTTACAGAAAAGTTAGAAATAGTTGGGTTATGACGCTTTCTAGCATTCGGCTATAAGGAATATTTGATTTAGATACGGGATCAGAAGAGCAAGACTTGGTAGCAAGACGACAACATGCTAACGGTTTCATGGACATTCTTGTAGTTGTGGATAATGTTTGAGAGCCGAAAGAACTCATGCGGGAGTAGTACCCGTTGGTGTTTTACTAGTATATGTGTAAATTTCGAAGATGAAATTTTCTTAAGAGGGGAAGATTGTGACATCCCATTCCGAGCATTCTTTATTTACGATTTATTTAATGGTAATCATCGATGGTAATTAATTTTTACTGTCGATAATTATCGATGGTATTTATTAGAATTTTATCGATTATGTTTTCCGAGGAAGTTCTATGTGAAAAGTCGTAGAGTTTATCGAGACGAGTTTGTGGCCACATCAAGACTTTAAATCAGAGTTACGAGAAAGAAGTTATAGTCAATAAAAGTTTTGCACTAGGTTACGATACATTTAGTCGCAAATTTCGAGTATAAATAGAAAGTTTTCATAAATGAGAAGTCAAATTTTTTCATTTTTGGTAATGTCCTTTTTCTTCTTTTCTCTCTCCTTTCTCTCTCTTCCCTCCCGTTCTCTCTCTCCCTCTGTTGGCCTCACTGTCGGCGAATGACCGGCCGACCACCAAAACCGACGGGGTCAGTGTCAAAAGAACCGCCTCAACCTCCTCTACATGTTGGTGGGTGTCTTTGTAGCGATGGGAGGCGAAGGAAGTGAATTGATGCCGTCAAGGTCACGGTTTCAAGGAGTAACCGATGTCGGCTCCGGCGAGGTTTTCAGCCACTTTTCAGGTATAATTGGATTGGGTTTTGATCCTAGATTACAATGGTATGTTTGTTTTGATGCAAGGTGGTGTATATCAATGAGAATTGGTGGAATCAAATTGGATTCCGACGAGGGTTTTCAAGTCGATGTCGTGGGTGGTTGTCGACGGTGAATTGGATGATGGGGTGATAGGGTTATTTCTCCTCCCGTCACCCTCAGCTGATATGGGTATGCCTCGAACCATGAGGTAGCTTGGCGGCGGAGAACGGTCGCTGGAAAGTATTTTCTGACAGGAGAGTTTCAACGACAATTCGGGTCGATTGGGCCAGAATTGGAGGTCGGTCCCTTGATGAATATTGTTGTTAGGTTGATTTTGCACAGGTTGAGCCAGGAAAAGTCACCGGCACCTCCCCCAGCAGTGGTTCACAGCAGAGCTCCGGCAAGGGCATTTTTGGCCAAAAAAATTATATCATTTTGTTCGTAATTAAGTACCGAATCTAATGATGAAGTTATTGATTTGAATTGGACATTATTGATTAAGACGTTTGGTTAATCGGATAATAATTAAACGATTTTATGTTATTGATAAATGGTTGCATTGATTATCGATTCGACTTTGAGTTCCTTAACATTTAAGGTTTATGTTGTGATTTTAAAAAGGATTTAAGAATTAGAAATTGGAATTTGGAATTAGATTAGAGCTCGGTATTATTTCGGGAAGCGCAATTTTCGAGAATGCGATATTCTCGATGGTAATGCTCGTTGGTAACGAACTTGGTTATTTGATATGATTTTTGATGATTAGTTTTTACATATTAATCGTTACTTCAGGATGACATATTAACAGCCAGTGACAGATGCACAGTAGCACTAACTGACGTGCTTTGGCTTGATGGAAATCACGACATAGTACTGTGGGTGAACTTTTATTTTCACATTCGATTGCGAGTTCATTAATTATGCTTTACGTTTATGATTATGCTTTACAGACTTTATGTTTTAGAGGTTTGGCTTGTGATGTTTTATTTAGTTGCATCGATGCTCTAACTATTTACTTGATCACTGAATAGTCGATCGAACAGAGTTAGGACAAATACCATGCCCGACCAAGATCGTCTCGGGTTAGGACAAACACTCTAGACACTCTCATCACCTATATTTTTCATATATAAATTCGTTATGGGTTAGGACAAACACCTTGAACGACCACCTCCATTTGTAATTCAGTTTATAATATTTGAACTCACACTATTCCACAAAAATAAGTGGAAAAGCATACAGATGTAGTTTTTCAGATTTACAGAGTTTATGATTTTTGTCCGCTCACTCTAACGTTTTATGTTTTTATACCTTTCCCTGGGCCCTTTGTTTTGAAATGCCCAGATTGTAGGTTAGTCGGCTGAAGTCGTGATCGTCCAGAATTCGAAACATGATAGTGTACAGCTTCCGTCTTCTCAGTGTAGGTTCTCAGTTGAAGTTCAGGGTGCTCATGCTAAAGTACTTGTTACTGTTTAGTCAGTACGAGATACTCTAATATAGGTCCTGCAAGACTTACCCTGGATTACTACGGTAATCTGGGGCGGGTCTTGTCATGTTTGTCATAAACCGGTCCGATCGGTTATTTAGTGATCAGCCGAATAGCTAAGGTATCGATGCAACTAAATAAAACCATCACAAAGTAAACCTCTAAATAAATGCTCTAAAACATATCGTAAAGTGTAATGCATAAAAACATGAACTCGATATCAACAGTGAAAATAAAGGTCCAGTCACAACTCTGCGACTACTACTGGGGTCTATTGGAATTCCCCTCGCTGGGGTCGCGATCGCGATGTCTTGTCCATAAGGATCACATAATATCATAACATGTAAAACTATGGAAATAGGCTCTAAAAACAACCCCGATAATCCCATTGAAAAATCCTACAACATAGCTACCTCGCCGGAGCTCCGCCATGGGCGACAGCGCATAGGTCTCACGCATTTTCGGTGAAACTTCTTGAATGGGGGCATTCAATACCTCATTGGGAAGCTCTCAACGAGGCCAACAACTTTCATAATTGGGTCGAGACCCAAATCAACGGCGTTTGGCTGGAATAACCTAAAACAGCTAGGAAATCTAACTCCGGCAACCACCACCAACGACTATGATCCGGCCCTCGAAACACTCTTCTCCTCACTTATGCACTTCAACTCTACCTCACTTCGCTGGAATTGGCTTCGAAAGCCATGACCTCAAAATTGGCCAGGACTCCAAAATCATTGAAAGTCCATCATCGAGCCACGGCAGAGCTCGAGACCATTCTCAATTGACTCAGGGGAGGGAGAGCTCCACATCCCTCCACCCCGTGACCCTAAAACACGTTGGAGAACTGTCGAGCCCGACGGAGATTCCCAGCGGGTTAACCCAAATCAGGTAACCTCAAGAACCCTGCAATTGCCAAAATAATCACAACACATCAACAAGGAAGCTTCAATCTCCAATTCCTACCTGTTTTCGACGGCAAAGATAGCCGAAAAATGGCAAATTTGATCGGATCAGATCTGGTCAAGCGTGCGCTGCGGGTCATATGGGATTTAAACAGTTTGAGCCCAAAATGGAAAATATTGATTTTCTGAAAGAAAAAAAAATGCTATTTATACCCTTAAACTCCTCAAATAATCAACGGTTAAGATTCAATCTTATCACGATCGGACGGTCGAGATTCAACCGACTAAAATAAATTCCTTTTTACTAATTTCTCATGCCTACTTCAGATAATCATAAGAAATAGCTCGCTTATCCCGAAAATTCCCAAAAAATTCTTACAGTCTCGAAATAAAATACTCTACAACTCTCGTGAAGAAAGTTAAGTCAAATTCTCCCCCAATGAAAAAGTCGTTAATAACCTCGGTAGTAAAGACTAATCCACGATAAAGCTTAATATAATTTGATAAATGCGTAATTTCGGTTCGGGTCGTAACATTTTAAGTGTACTTTGCTAAAGAAAATTTAATATTCGTAAGTAGCTAAAGTAAATTATAAGAGCAAGTTCACCCGTAGGGTCAGTAGGTCAAGGTCGCTGGGGCAATAGGATAGTAGGTCAGTAATGTGTCATTCACTTTATGTTAATTTCTTTCACCCGTTGGGTCAGGATTAGGGTCAGAATATTATTTATTATTTATTATTTATTAATTATTTATAATAAATTTAAATGACATATATAATCCATATTTTTATTATAAAATACTATTAGATCAAACTCAATTTATTAAATTCAATCATATCTTAACTTTATTTTTTTAGGCTGATTCATAGTTTCATACTATTCGAAAATAGTCGTTTCTATTAAAAAAATGAATAAAAAAAAAGGTATAACATTAGGGGATCGGATAACAAGATAATCGGTATTTCGACCAAAGTTACAAACCATATTTGAGCAGAAAAAAGATATGTGCACATCATTGGAAGGATGAGAACCACTTCAATAAAAATAGATGACCTAGAGAAAATTACATATACATGCACAAATCTGCAGTGGATGTGTAGCATTAACCACTACCCAACAGGTTAAATAAACAAATACTTGGTCTACATTCTACAATATGTTCAAGCATGAATTGACTCTGGACTGGATTTCGTCTTTCAACAATGCTGTACCACAAAACGGCAACCATCTCACCGTGTAACTCAATTTTTGCATTTGTACGGAGAACAACAACAAAGATTATCACGCACTTATGAGCTTTATATTGTGAGCACACCAAAATTTCCCCATGAACTCGTAGGATAACTTATGATGACATAGGACAACATGTGCCCTCTCTGGGTTGGCTCATTTCCTTCACTGCAACTCCATACTTGATTACCTGAACATAATTTATTCAGTGTAAGTTTGAATCACAAGTTGAATCGAGCTCATCAGTAGTCTAATGTATGGAAAATTACTCTTACACTAACCAAGAATAGTGGATTTGAGAGGAGTAGAAAGCTTCAAGATGGTCCTTTACATTGTAAAGACATTGATAATCTATCCTCGTCTGTCAGCAGCTTTCATTAACACATTCAAGTGGATGATAGCACGATAGACCTTTAAGCAAGATCTTTTCAACCTATAGAGACAAGCCCTCGCCACATCTTGTTGGAAAATGGTGGTTTTCCATCAATTTAAAGTGACAATTTAAACAAAATACTTAAGTGTGTTGCACTTAATTTTGATGTGTGGGAAACATGGATTTGTAATCTCCTACAAGAGTACATAAAGATTATGTATTCATTTGTTTAAATTGGTTAAGGGGTGAATGAGAAATTGTCACCCAAAGATGGCTACTTGAAACAAAACGTAGGAATGTGATCCCACATGGGAGAAATTAGAAATATGGAAGTCTTTATATATGATTGCATTCTAGTCTCCCTTGAGTAAGTGAGTAGAGAGGCTCTCTCTCACGCGCGCAGGGAGGATGCAAATCTTGGATGAAATGAGTATACGATATGGACTTGTGTGCGCCCTCTCTCAATTCAAATCAAATCCGGTGATAGAGAAAGGTATTCCTCAGTTCGAAGATCAACTTAGTTCATCTTCTTCAAAGATTTGTTTTTCGTTCGTTCATTGCCAAGGTAAAAATGCTCTAATCAGCCTTTTCTCTTATTTGGGAAATCAAATGTCTTACTCACAGTTTGGATAATATACCTTATGTTGTTTGTATTTCTGTCGCGCAACTTGCAATGATCCTCCTCTTCTACCCAAGTATAAGTCATGAAGCACAAGTACACAATCACTCAAATTGGCTGCTTTGTATCCAGTATATTGTTGCAGTGCTAAAGACTGAAATAAATACAGTTTAGTATTTACCCTCATATCCCTAGGTGCGATCAGCAAGGTTAAACTGTTAAAAGTTCTTACCCAAGGATTCATTTTTGATCGTATCATCAAGCTGGCAAGGAAAACAACTGATGCAGCTACCATAGAAGGCAAGAACTTTACACATTTGTAATCCAACTAACTTAGCTCTACAAGGTAGGAAACCAAGAACTCAAACTGCAAATTGGTGAGTAGCTTAAGTATAGCAACCAATTTAAACAACAACTAAGTCTCTTAACCAAATACAAGTATATCAAACTATTCAGTTATCACAAATATCCAATATAACAGTTGAGAGCTTGAGATCAAAACTACGTACCGTGCAGCAGCTACTTTTTCTTTTGCAAATTCCAAGCACAAACACCATGAAATGAGGTTCAGTGTACGAAATTAGGATAAACAATTAACGCAATATCATCCATCACATTCTCCATTTCACTTAACTGATCACATTCTCCATTTCACTTAACTAAACAATTAAAGAAATATCATCCATCACATTCTCCATTAACGCAATATCGTCCATCACATTCTTAATTTAACTTAACCAAGGCTCCTACCTCCAGTGTTTGAATCGTTCTTCATTCATGGAAAACTCAACCTCGTAGCCTTTGAGCTCTTGCTCAATGTTCTCCTTGACGCGCTTGGCTTCTTCGAGCTCCGTATATGCGACTCGACTTCCTCAGTCCGACTACTCTTCGCTTGGCTTCCTCAGTCCGACTACTCTTCGCTCTGCAAACCTCAAAATCCAAAGCGTTTCCAAGTTCCAATTCATCACCAGACTTCAGAAAAAACAAAGTGCAAAAGTCAAAACCGTAACGGTTCATACAAATCACACAAAAGATTGAGAACTGGATTCCTGAGAATCACCGGAGTAGAGTTCGACGAGGACGGCGAAGTATAACGGCAAGCGGAATCGAGCTTACCAATAAGCTTCCTTGAGTTGTCCTTGGATTTCAGGCGAGGCTAGAGCACGAGGTGCACGAAGTGGTCCTTCTCGACGTCGATGGTGTTGGGCACCGACTGCTGGACAACGAGGCCGTAGAAGGAGCTGACGACAGAGAGAGGGACTTGTCTAGTGCAGTGGTGTTCGTACAACAGTCTCATTTGTCGTGGTCTCATGCCAAGCTTAGAGACAAAATAGGACAGAGATATTCGATCTGTGCAATAGCGATGATGTGTACGACCATGATCAAGAGAGCCAGCGTGGCAACCAGGTCGGGGCAGGGCATCGCCCTGATGATTGACCAACCGGTTCTTATCCAAGTAAGAAAATACCAATAAAGATGTATAATTGTAATTTTTTTATTTTTGAGGACTAAATCAACGTGATAACCAGTCTAAACTAGTCCGGTAAACTTGCTCCAATTAAATTCATTCTCAACAATCCGCATTCCGCATTAAGAGGAGAGAACACGGTTTTTAATGAAAATTTGGTTGACCTTATCCCGATTATGAATAATATCGATGGTCAACTCAGCTGCTCAACATTAAAATTTAGCTACTCCGCAAATCATGACTTATCCAAACATGGAACCTAGCCTAGTGGAAAAAATTCCTACCCTTCCGAAGGACGTGTAGCTGATATCCGACGCAGTCATTATTATTCCAATCCAACGAACCAAAACCACAAATACAACAAACTACAAGGACCTATTTGCAACTAAAAACCTCTCTTCAAATATTTCCTGTCCCTCGAACTCCACAACTATGAACAACAACCTCGTCACACTTCTGGTCGTGAAATGACATAAACCTGGTAACCGCCGAATCAGAGAGAGAAGACGACGAAATAGGCCTCCGTTATCTTTGTGACAGCCACGAGCTCCCTTCTCCCATTCTAAACCCTCCACATGTCCTCCGAAACTTCCATTGCCCCTCTCAACAGATTAGGCCACACTCTTGGCTCTTTCTTTGCCCCTCCCTCCTCGAGTTGAGCACCACCACCATTATCTCATCCCAACACAAACACATTAACTACAACACAACCCTTTAAACTTGATATACTTGGCTTTAGTTTTGAGTACTTTTTGTTTGTTTCTTTCTTTCTTTGTGTTTTGAGTGTTGAGAGAGAGAGAGAGAGAGAGAGAGAGAGAGACTAAGATGGATCATGAAGCTGATGCGTACCGTACGGACCTGATGACGATGACTAGGTTCGTGCTGAACGAGCAGTCCAAGCGCCCTGAGTCACGCGGAGACTTCACCATCTTGCTCAGTCATATTGTTCTTGGCTGCAAGTTTGTCTGCTCTGCTGTGAATAAGGTGTCTTCTGTTCTGTTTTGTGTGTCTTTTTTTCAAATTCAATTTGGAAGGTTTTCCCAATTTGATTGGGAGAAAAATTGTTATTCTTGATTAGTGTTCTGAGTTGGGTTTTTGATGTGATGTGTTATTTTGACTTGGGCAGGCTGGTCTAGCTAAGCTTATTGGCCTTGCTGGAGAGACTAATGTTCAGGTAAGTGATTGATGCTTTGATTGTCAGGTAAGTGATTGATGCTTTGATTGGTGTGAAGAAGTCTGAACCATTTGAGTCATTTTGTGGTATTAGATATTGATATGTTTGTGGTTTTCGGTTAAAGGGTGAAGAGCAAAAGAAACTGGATGTGCTTTCCAATGAAGTTTTTGTGAAGGCTCTAGTTAGCAGTGGCCGAACTGTGAGTCATCCCAATTCTGTTAACGTGTCGCATAAACTGAGTTTTAAGGTCCAAATTTTTGTGCTAACAATATGAGTTTTGTTCTATTTGGCAGAGTATCCTTGTTTCAGAGGAAGATGAAGATGCTATTTTTGTAGAGCCATCAAAGCGCGGAAAGTAATAATGATTCTTTTACAGTGGAGAATTTGTCTGATGCTATAGTTGATCTGTTTGACTAAGGATCTGAACTAATATTGCTGGCAGGTACTGTGTTGTGTTTGACCCGCTGGATGGTTCGTCTAACATTGATTGTGGCGTTTCCATTGGCACCGTATGATTCCTCATTCTTGGAATGCATTTTTATTAATGTTTTTTTTTCATTGTATTTAATTCTGTAATGAGTTCTGGAATTACTCAATAATCTGGTTTGAATCATGTGGCTTCTCTTGCATGTAGATATTTGGGATTTATCTGCTGAATGATGGTGAGGAAGCTAAGCTAGATGACGTTTTGCAACCTGGAAAGAATATGTTGGCAGCAGGCTACTGCATGTATGGAAGTTCTTGCACGGTATGTGAAACAACTATTTGGTTCTACTTTAGATTTATGCATAGTGAAAAACATAAAACAATCCCTTCACCGGTTCCTAATGACTGGCCATTCGGCTTTCATTCAAGAAGAATCTTTTATTCTTGTGTTGGATTGCTTTGAGGGTAGTGTCCGACTGTATGGGCGGTTTATTTGAATCTGTTTGATTCTATTCTCCAATTTTCATTTTTTTTAAAGGGCTTTCTTTGCCGTTACTAAGATTTGCGGGCAAATGCTTTAATAACTCGAAATGTATGCTTTTTACAGTTTGTATTGACCACCGGAAGTGGAGTTCATGGTTTCACCCTTGATCCATCTCTTGGGGAGTTCATACTAACTCACCCAGACATCAAGGTACATCTCTTTTTAGAGTATTCTTCCAATAACATTATGAATATGCTGGTGTGATCTCTTGTTGGTAAAAGTCTCAAGGGTACTCTTGGGAAGCTGATTATCAGTTTTCAGGAACTTGAAAGTAAATATGTTTTTGTTTTTGATTTGCCAACAATATTCTTGCCATAAGTTGAAAAAGGAAGAAACTTTCATATTAAGGACATATAATACCAGTTTGATCTGGTTGAAGTAACTTGGTATTATATAAGGAGGAATATATCATGTTGATTAGAATGTGACGAGTGCCACTGATATTAATTTTGAGATCGATTAGCACCTTTTTTTATATGGATTGATTATCATGCATTTCATGTGTACTTCTTCCCAGATTCCAAAGAAAGGAAAGATCTATTCAGTGAATGAAGGAAATGCTAAAAACTGGGATGGTCCAACAGCCAAGTATGTTAAGCTCAATTAGCAATTTTTCTACCAAGTTTGCAACTACCAACTTCTGACCGTTTGCTTCCAGGTATGTGGAGAAGTGCAAATTCCCAACAGATGGTTCTTCACCAAAGTCTCTAAGATACATTGGAAGGTATTGTGGATGACAACTTGCCACTTAGTGTAGATCAGGTGATAAAGTGGTTAATTGGTATTTCTGTTCAGTATCTGCAACAATAATGTTGCTTCTTTCTTCTTGACTTGTTTATGGTTCACGTCCTATTGTTTTTATATAGTCAGTGTACTTTTATTATTTGGTCATTTGTTACAAATCCAAGATTTATTTGGTTATTGAAAGCCTTAAACCCTTGGATTTGCAATACACGACAAAAAATTTAAAATGACGTGGATACAAGACAATCAGGAAGCCATATCCTAATGCTGAAATTTTTCTTTTGGTTTAAGGATAATCTAGACTCTTGTCGGTTTTCTATTTTTGGCTTATGATTGTCCTCCGTTTCCTGATGTGACTTGTCATCGGACAGTATGGTTGCTGATGTTCATCGGACATTGCTTTATGGTGGAGTCTTTTTGTACCCTGCTGATAAGAAGAGTCCAAATGGGAAACTTCGGTATGCTAAAGGCTACTATAACTTATTTTTCTCTTTGAAATAGTGAAACAGTTGTTGGAGCTTGTTATCATATCACTATATGTACAGGTTTAACCGGTAAGGAGTTGAGTGACAAAGTTTGATCTGACCTGTTTTGATTAGTGTTCTGTACGAAGTCTTCCCAATGTCATTCTTGATGGAACAAGCAGGAGGTCAGGCTTTCACTGGCAAGGAACGGGTATATTTACTACTGGACATCTCTTATTGTTAATACTCTGAATGAAACTGCTTATCAACTTGTTTATTTCTGTCTGCAAACTGTATATTTTACTAAAAATGGTGGAGCTATCTCTACATTGATATTGAAGCTTTATCGAAACAAAGTAGTACTATGTCATAACATTGTCTTCTCTCAGTTCTCTGGGAGATCATATAACTTTCAAATCCAAAGTACATACAGGTTAACATGGTATTAGAAGTCTAAGCATCTGCATATCCGAACAATAGTTTCTATGGTTAATGACTCAGATTGGCATTCTCACATCTAAAATGAGCTTCAAAATTCCTACTTGTTAATTGCACTTTTCAATCTCAAACTGGGTGGTGGCTTGATTGTTAACTGATTTTTTAACATACAATTTTGCAGGCCCTTGACCTGGTTCCGAAGAAGATACATGAGCGGTCGCCCATATTCCTCGGCAGCTATGATGATGTGGAGGAGATCAAAGCACTCTATGCCGCTGAAGAAAAGAAATGAAGAACAAATGTTCCTTTTATACGTATTACTACATAACCTGTTATTGTTGCAAGGCTACTTCTATCTGTTTCATGAATCCATTATTGGGACTTGGGAGAGTACAATGTGGGTAGCTAACTTTAACAAGGTTATAAATAACGGAACTCTTTCAAGGAGGATCCTTATAATGAGGATTTGATGAGTACTTTTCATAAAATTGTCGTAAGAGTCATTTTTCGATAACATTTTTACAAAGTTAACCGTTAGATATTTAGATATTGATAAGTAGACCATCTCTATAAATTTTCATCCAAATTGAAAATCGTTAAGATATCGAACAAGATCAAATCAATAGACAATTCAACACTGTCAAACTCATCGTTCATGTTCATAAGTAATAAATTTTGATTATGAATTACTTAACGATTTTTAATTTTTGTGAAATTTTACATGAGTGATCTACTCATCATTAATAAGTTTTATAAAAAAGTACTCACCAATTCTTTATTATAAAGGTCTCATGGAGAATTTCCCATAAACCAAATCTCTCATGAATACTTGAACAGGGAAACAAGCAGCGCTAGAGTAATTCTTGACTTCGAATCATTACGAGTCCTTTCTGGAAATGACAACTTCTGCACAACTTAGAAGAATTCTCTTCTTTGTACACAGAGACGTACAATTTAAGACTTATCCAGAAGACTTGTTTCTTTGTCTCTGTTTCGATTAATAACTAGGTTTTGAAGCTTTTCGAGATTCATGTTGAACTCATGAGTACCCTCATATGGGCAGTCATCATCACTCGAGTGATCTCCTAACGTATCACAGGCGGCCCAATATTTCCATACAATAAATTGTTTGATATCAGTTTCAGGGAAGTAAGAAGTCCACTTATATCGATCTGGGAGAGTTTCTGAAAGATCGAATTCTGGTGGTACATAATCACCTCCGGGCGCTTCCATCGCTGCTGCTTTTACTTTCATACACGTTTTAGCAAACTACACTTACAAGGTAAGGAGACTCAATATATTTAAGGATAATGTCATACTATTTAGACAATAAAAAATAAAATATTACAAGAATAAGTACATTATATGTTGTCATATGGCAGAAACAAATTTATTTTTTTGCCCTTATTTGTTTTTTTTTGTTTAATCTGGTATAAATATTCTCTCTTTTTTTGTGTCACCCATCTCTAGATTTAATATTACACTTTCTTTAATTTTTGAAAGATTTTAATTTCAATTTTACCCTTTCTTACTAAAAAAACGCCAAAACCACAATTTTGTTGTATCATTGTTTTTTATCTCTTGTTAGCCTGGGTTTCAATTCTATGTTGTCAACTAAATGTTTAAGAATCACACAAAAAGAATGATACGTGGAATTGGTGTTGGAACCACTTTAAGTCATTCATCGAATCAACTGGAAAAATGAGTTAAATGAGAGAGAAAAAGGTTTCTGGCCGAGAATCCATGCGTATGGTATGCCAATGTTTGTCTTCTTTTTTATTTTCTATCTATATTGATTACATAAAACTTCTTCATCTTCCCATTCACTATGTCGTCTCTTTTGTTAAAATAAACCCCTACGATTCAATATTGTTCTACTCTTAGTTTCTTTGTTCTTCTTTGACAACTATTTTCATTGGTTTCAGGGTTTCTAATACTTAAGGAGGTTGTTGGGCTTTCTTCCTTTTCTTCTTTTTTTTTCGGAGGAAAGGAGGTGTCTATAGTTTCTGAAAGTTAAGAGAAGGTATAGAGTTAAAAAGAATTTGGGAAACGTTGGAAATTTAGAAGTTTAAAATTTAGTGAGTAAAATTATTAGAAGAGGTGTAAATATTAATGTTGGAGGTGTGAATAAAGCACCTTTTTTTTTCTGTTCAATTTTTTTCCGTTCTTTTTTAGTTCAAATTTTTTTTTCAGATTTTTTTCCAAGACATCAATTCCAGTATCTAGTAAGTGAAAATTTAGTAGAAGTCCCATATAAACTTCATTAGTAGTTTCAACAAAGAATTATGTTGCATTTTGATTCTTTACATCAATAACACTTAATTTTAGTAGTAGTGTTAAAAAAATTCAGTATCACTTTCAATATAAATACAAAAAAACAATTGAACATGATGTAGTGATAGCTCAACGAACGATTCAGTAGCAGCTCAACAAACGATTCAGTAACAGCTCGACGAACGATTCAGTAGCAGTTCAACTAAGGATTTAGTAGCAAGTTGACAATCGATTCAGTAGGACTTCGAGAATGATTCGGTAGCATCTCGATGAACAATGCAGTAGCAGCCAACGAACGATTCAGTAGAAATTCGAATAACAATTTAATAACAGCTCGATAAACGATTCAGTAGCACTTCAAGAATATTTTAATAGCAACTCGACGAACAATGCAGTATCAGCAAAAGTAACAATTTAGTAGCAACTCAACAAACGATCAGGAGCAGCTGTTTGCAATATCAACAGTTTAAAAACACAGCAGCAACACCTTAAAAATATAGTAGCAACAATTTGAAAAATTCATCTAAAATCAGGAGTAACTCATTTCAAGAGTGGTTCTTTTTTTAGGAGGTCGATCAAATTCACTAGAAAAATATGATAGTAATACAGAACTCCACTGTATTACCCAGCCCAACAAAGAGAAGTTCTATTGCATGACTATACTAAGCAACATAGAAAAGTACATAGGTCCTAGACTAAAATACCAGAGTAGTGCACGTAACTGTCAAACTTAAGGGACACCACACCTTAGTTCACTAGGGACCTCCTCTCTTGCGCCGCGCTACAACGTAATCCTTCAGCATCCATATCCATTGGGACAACCACTAGCCCACCTTAGATCAATGGGCCCAATCGGGTCAGAAAATATCCAACCCCAAATTTGTTGCTCTGCTACACATGAATCCCAGGGGATGCCATCACCGCCGCCGCACGTCGGTCCCGTCCTCAAGCCCACGTTATCCTGTCGACGCATCGTATCCCTCTCTTGAGACAAGCCTCGGATGGGACGTCATTCCCCGACCTGCCTGATTCCAAGACATTGTCCTCAGATTGGAAGTCACTGCCTCACCGTCACAGCGTCAAACCTCTTCAGACCAGCCCTACCACCCGTCCACATGCGAATTGGCAGCCCATCAGCACGAGGGCCCACCACCTATAACAGGATCTCGCTCCATATCACCACCACCTCTATCGTAGGCAAACAATGCCTCCACCATGATCACAAATGAAGACTAAAAGAGGAGAAAGGAAATAGAAGAAGAGAAGGGGAATAGAGAAGTCATCATGAATTACCATGCTAAACGAGCAACCCTAGGCGGCGGCCGTAGGGTTTCTCACAAATCTCTGAATTTCACGGGGAAAAACAGAGTTCACATTTCCATGAAAATATTAGTTGCCATTTCAAGGGTGGTTATACTACACATTTTCGAAGATGTTAATGTAGTAATTGTAGTGTTTATATAAATATATCAAAAACACAATATCTTTTAATTTAGGAAAAATTTCACCAATGGTACGTAAACTTCAATTTTCATGTTAGTTTGGTACGTGAACTTTCAAACTTATCAATGTCATACCTATACTTACATTTTTGTACCAACAAGATACCTACGTCTTTATTCCGTCAATAGTCTGTTAAATCTAAGGATATATTCGACAATTTGCTTGTTTTCTAATATATAGTTACACTTTTACCCTTTAAATAAATTTTTTATTTCATTCTTCTTTGATTTCCTATTTTTTAAATTATTGATGGACCCTTTAATTTTTTTATTTATATATTTTTTTAACAAATGTTAAGCTGTTGTGCAATTTCTTCTTTGTTCTGGCAATGTGGTATCCTCGATGACATGATAATATTTTTTTTTTCAAAATAAAGGTGTAAAAGAGTCATTATCTAGCCAAAAAATCAAAGTACTAAGGGCACCCCAAAAAATCATTTGGACATCTCAAAAATTTATCGGGGCACCCAAAATTGGTTTGGGTACTACCTCCCCCAATTTCTTTGGCTAATTCTGACCAATACCCGAATTCCCCCCTCCGCAGCTCCTGCAAGCCAAGTCCGTTTCCCCCCCCCCCCCCCCAAATAGTTGACAACACCAGGCTCGCTCGTTGACATGACACTACTACATTAAGTACCATTGCCAGCGACTTAAAGTCGTCGGCCTTTCTTTTTTATTCTCCGGAAATGACTATTACCGGCGACAAGTCGCCGGTAATACTCTCGCCGGAAATTTGGCGCCAGTGAAAGTATTACCGGCGACTTATTTTTCAAGTCGTCGGTTATAGCCTTCATCATTGCCGGCGACTTGAGTCGCCGACAATGATTGCTCCGCCGTGGCCGGAAAATGAGGGTATTGCCGGCGACTTTGGTCCAAGTCGCCGGCAATGGTTGGAGAAATTTGTCAAAAAAAGCCGGTTCTGGATTGGGCCCAATTCCAGAACCTGCACTGAAAAACAGAAACCGTACAAATACAAGTTCAACAGTACACACATAATTGTCCAACGTACAATACAAATAGCAACAATATGAAAATAAACTACAACTACACGTCAGGGTCGAGGAACTCCCGCGTCAGGGTCGAAGAAATCCATGTAATCATTTGAACTCCGGTGGCTACCCTGGTCTTGCTGTGGCGGTGGTGACTGCTGCGGTGGTGGATAACTGTGGAACACAGGGACCGGGGGAGGTGTGGGGAGCGGTTGTCCGGTAGTCTGGCACGCGTACATCATCTGCATCCATGTGAACATTTGTGTCTGCTGCTGGACCATCATTCGGTGTTGCTCGACCAGCACCCGGTGCTCGGCATCTCTGACTGACTGCTGCTCGGCCAATTGCCGCATCTCCTCCATCTGCCTCCTTTGCTCCTCTAACTCCCTCTGCGTCCTCTGAAGCTGTGCTGCTAGGTTAGAGTTCCTAGAAGAAGTTCTTGACCCGCTAGAGTATTCCGAAATGTTCTTCAATACTCCTTCGCCCGCCGAGCCCATTCCCCTGCAGTAGTAGGTATTCTTTCCAGTCCCGCACGCTTTTGCCATGATCTGAGCCGCTATAGGGCGATCAAGCGGATCGATCTGAGAGGCATACTAGGTCACTTCTTCCTCGGAGCAGTCAGGATGGTCGTTTCGAGCTATATTCATGGTGACTTCTGCGATCGCCTCCTCCACTCTCACCTAATTGAAAAGCGAATATGAATAACGTATTATTAAACAAAATAAATTAATAGAAAAAAATAGTTTTATTAACACATGCATATGTGAAATACAAAATAATGAGGCGAAAGACTTACCGCTTCTTCAGGGCATTGCGGATAGAACTTCTGATGAATAAACACCAACGGGTTGACTTCTTGTTGTTGCTGTGCCTTACTCGACCAACCCAAATAGTTGAGTGAACCTGCATGATAGGCCTTGGTGTTTTTCAATCTATTCTCCCGGTTCGTCTTGGAAATCGCCTTGTTTGATAAACATATGTAAAAAAATTAGTAACTAACTATTTCAATGTGCTACGATACATTAGGGTTGTATGATATATTCAGGATGCATACCTTCACTTTGGGGTGTTCGAAGTAGGCTACCAGCCACAGCCACTCGTACTCCCTAAACCGGAATTCGCTAGGGGTAGAACCTCGGCCTAGCTCCTTGTACTGTGTGTAATGTTTTGAAAGCTCGTTCTTCCACTCTTTATACCTATATTAACACCAGGAAGAAAAAAAGTTAGAGATATTAAAACACTTGATAAACAAAAATCTAACTTGATATATATTCAAATAACTCGAATCACATCACCTGATATGTAGTTGACGCTCTACCCACGTGTGAATAAGGCATTCATCCACGTCAAACCACACCTGCAAGATGAATATATAAACGGTAAAATTATATATTTATTCGGACTTAATTAATAAATGTAAAATTTACGTAATGAAAATACGATTTAACTCACACTCAGTGCATTATGCACTTGCATCTTCACGTAGACAGGCACAGATTCCCAATCTGGCCAAAGCATTGGGACCTTGTCCCGCACGACGGCCCCGTCCATGCTGGCATACTTTCGCGTGGTGTCAAATGTCTCGATCACCTCATCATGCTCATTGGCCCTAATGAGCGTTTTCCTTCCCCCGGTGGCCTGCTCAAGTCTCTTCCCGGTGCAGGTGCCTCTAGTCTTTCGTTTTCCAGTGCCATTAACGAAATTGCCTAATAATACAATGTCAACAAATTGATATCATTAATTGAACCTATCGTAAGGCTTAAGTAATAATTGTTGTAATCAATCTTGTTAAATAAAATTTACCTGCATCGTCCGTTTGCTGGTTGCTGCACCTCGCACTCCAAAGATACACGGGGTCGAACGGGATGAAGTTGTACGCTTCCTCCACGCTCAGGAACGCCGGCCGTCCTTCAATATAAATAGGCCTCCCCCTATCATCGAATTCAGGGATCACAGGAATCTCGTCGGGCAGGAAGAGAACAAACGGCTGAGATAGACGAGGCCTGGACGATGAGGCTCCAGCACCATCTGCCTCAGATGATTCCCGTGAAACGGGAGTAGGCACTGGGCCAATAGGGGCATTCGGATGGAGTGAGTTTCTGATGCCCCCGTTGACTGTCGCTCGTCTGAGGGTCTGCTGACTGAGGGTCTGCTGACTGAGCGTCTGCTGACTGAGGGTCTGCTGACTGAGCGTCTGCTGACTGAGGCTCGAGGCTGGACTGGGGGTTGCACGGATCCGGATCGTGCAGCTTCCTCCTCTCCTCGCGCAGCTAGCAACATTTGTGTGTGAGCATTCATAATTGGCCCACTGCGCGTGTTGCTGACTGCGGCTGAGAAACCTTGACTGCTGCTCCCTCCACTATTTCTAGTCCCTCTCTGTTTGATGCCTCCAAGCCAATTTGCCACAAAACCTCCTGCACATCCAACAATTAGTCCTGGATTTGGTTCTATGCAAATTAAGGATGGAACCATTTGGAACCGGAACCGTTCGGACCCGTAACCGTTTGCAACCGGAACCGTTTGGAACCAGAACCGTTCGGTTTCAAACGGTTCCGGTTCCAAACAGTTCCGGTTCCAAACGGTTCCGGTTACAAACAGTTCCGGTTCCAAACGGTTATCGGTTCCAACAATGAGTCCTGGATACGGTTCTATGAAAAACCGTTCGAAACCGGAACCGTTTGGAACCGGAACCGGAACCGTTTGTAACCGGAACCGTTTGGAACCAGAACCGTTTGAACTCGAAACCGTTCGGTTTCAAACGGTTCTGGTTCCAAACAGTTCCAGTTCCAAACGGTTCCGGTTCCAAACGGTTCCGGTTCCAAACGGTTTCGGTTCCAAATGATTCCGGTTCCGAACGGTTTTTCATAGAACCGAATCCAGGACTCATTGTTGGAACCAATAACCGTTTGGAACCGGAACCGTCTGTAACCGGAACCGTTGGAAACCGGAACCGTTTGGAACCGGGACCGTTCGGTTCTGGTTCCGGTTCTAGCGGTTATCGGTTCCAAACCAAACGGTAGTGTTCCAAACGGTTCTAAATATGGTTATGATATCGTACATTAAATTAAACATTAAACATTAAATTAAATTGCATCATATCATATCGATCATTACGAATATAATTATCAAAATATCAATTAATTATTACCCAAATGCTTATTTAACCAATTAATTAAGTTAACAAATATACCTTAAATTATCAACTATATCAATTAATCCAAATCACCTTAATTTGCCCAACACCCTAAATTACCTTAAATTACATATATCAATGAATCCAAATCACCTTAATTTGCCGATATATGCAACACCTTAAAAATACAATATAATTATCAACTATATATATCAATTAATCCACCCAAATCACCTTAAATTACCTAAATATTTTTCACATATATACATCACCTTAAATTATCAAAAATTATCAAAACTTAATTATATACATCACATATATACATATATACATCACCTTAATTAAATTTTCCACATATATACATCACATGCATA
Organism: Geum urbanum; assembly: GCA_946800695.1. Classification (NCBI taxonomy): domain Eukaryota; kingdom Viridiplantae; phylum Streptophyta; class Magnoliopsida; order Rosales; family Rosaceae; genus Geum; species Geum urbanum. Next base: position 22,126,519 of record OX327002.1, read on the forward strand.
TATACATCATATATATACATCACCTTAATTAAATTTTCCAAATATTTTCCACATACATACATCACATATATACATCACCTTAAATTATCAAAAATTAAAACATCACCCAAAACTTAATTAATCATGCAAGTTAATTAAAATGCATAAAAATATAATTAAAATGCATATATATATATACATAATTATAAAAAACAAAAATTGAGAGAGAGAGAGAGAGAGAGAGAGAGAGAGAGGGGGGGGGAGAGGGAGCTAGGACCTGTCATGGTTGAGCTCGAAGTGGGCTTCCGGCGACAGAGGTAAGGGGAGGAGGTAGAGGAGGAGGGGAGGAGGAGAGGAGGAGGGGAGGAGAGATTTGGGGTTTTTGGGTTTTTGTGTGGAGAGGGGAGAGGGGAGAGGGGAGGAGAGATTTGAGGAGAGGAAATGTGGGGGGCGAGGTGAGGAAGAGAGGGGGAGATTTTAGGGTTTGAGGAGAAAAATGAAGAAATGAGGTGAGGGGAGGAGGAGCTGATCGATCTGGAATATAAGGCACCATTGCCGGCGAGTTACGAGTTAACTCGTGGGCAATGTCATTACCAACGAGTTAACATTACCAACGAGTTAATGACATTGCCCACGAGTTGATAAGCAACTCGTGGGTAATGACATTGCTCACGAGTTGATAAGCAACTCGTGGGTAATACTATTACCCACGAGTTGATAACTCGTGGGTAATACTATTACCAACGAGTTATCAACTCGTTGGTAATGATAGTGATTCCCGGCCAAGAATTTCTGACTAGATTTTCCGACCATAATTTTGACTACAATTTCCGACTAGCTAGCTAGAATTTCCGACTAGAATTTCCGACTAGAATTTACGACTACAGTTTCCGACTACAATTTCCGACTACAATTTCCGACTACAATTTCCGACTACAATTCCCGACTACAATTTCCGACTAGAATTTCCGACTACAATTTCCGACTACAATTTCCGACTACAATTTTCGACTAGAATTTCCGACTATAATTATTGTCGTACATCATTAACGTACTAAGGATGATAATCGTAATCATCTTCATCACTTGAGTTTGACTCGGTTTCATAGGTAACCTCTGGCAATATGTGTCGCTCCTCGTCACTAGAATCAGCGTCAACTTCATATGGATTAACATCGAGAAGTTCTGCTCCAGTAATTCGAACGACACTCCCAGATCTCACATTATTAAGGCGAATCGTAGATGATTCCGGAATGTCAAAAGCGTTCGGCTCTTGGTATGCAGTAACTTCCTCATCATCTGCGGTCTCACCAAGTGTGGCAGCACTGTATATGTTTCTATGAGCAACATGGTTAACCACCTTCCACGGGACTTTGTTCAGAAGATCGTCAAGGTAAAACACTTGTTTTACTGATGTGGCAAGAACGAAAGGGTCTTCTTCATACCAGTTTGTAGCCATATTCACCGAAAAGGTTCCGTACTGATCGGTCCTTGTGTTCTCCAGGCTAGTATCAAACTATCTACACTTGAACAAGTGCACTTTCATGTGGTTCCCATAAATTATTTCAACAACTGAATGAATGACACCGTAATAGTCAACGCCATCTTGCCTACTATGGACCATCACCCCACAATTCTGTGTTTTCAGTCGGTCGTCTCAATTTTCACATATAAATTTCACGCCATTGACCTGACACATCGAGTAAACTTTTGAAGTTATCGGTTTCATCGCCAGGACCCTCAATTCGTTTGACCACTCTGGGCAACCATCATTTGCTACGTGGTTCATCTGAAAATGATAAGAAACCACACAATAAATTATGAACATAAAAAAACAAAACTACGTACACACATGCTATATAAGGATATAAAAAATAGATATATACACATATACCCTTACCCATTGACCAAAGTAGTTTGCAAACGTCCTGTTGTGGTAATCAACATTTCCGGCAATAGCAGGGCAGTGAAGATGATAGTTTTTCTAATATTGTACTTCTGGACAGTTAATCAGTACCGACCAGTGAGCAATGGCTACCTCATTTCTATCCAACTTGTACGACTTTGGCAAGCTTCCCTGTACTACCACGTCATTGGAGATGATAGAAAGGTTGAACTGGGGTTCATCTATCGGCATCTGTTGTTGGGGGTCCTCAAGCGCTCCCAAATACACGTTGGTGTACGTTACACACTCGTGCGCAATATATGCTTCAGCGATACACCCTTCAGGTGCAGATTTATTCTTCACATAGTCCTTGTAGGCTCCCAATTGTCTACAAGTTAACAAGTGCATGTTATGATACTTAAAAATTAAGAATTTACATATAAAAATAGAGGCAAACCAAATGTATGAATCATTTGTACCTTTCCATGGGATACATCCAAGTGTAGTGTACGGGACCAGTAAGCAACAATTGTTCGGGAAGATGGATCATCAGATGAGGCATGATGTTGAAAAAATTTGGGGGAAATATCCTCTCAAGCTTGCACTTGATAAAAATGATGTCATCTTGCATCTTCCTAAGATCTGATTTTTTAACTTCCCTGGTGCATAACTTCTGAAAAAATCTTGACAAGGCCACCAACGGCTCCACCACCTCTTTGGGCAGGTACCCTCGAATGAAAATAGGGAAAATGCGTTGAAGCAGTACATGGCAGTCATGACTCTTTAATCCGTACATCTTATTGTCCCAGAAGTTAACACACCTGCTTATATTTCATACATAGCTATAAGGATACCTGCATATATATATAGCCATAGGCAACAATTATATTTCTCTCATATAACCATATATAAGTAAAAATTTAAGGCCAATTTCCTGCATACCCATAAGAATATATATATATATACCTGACATTACTCATCCACCCAAAAATTTCATGCTTATGCTTCGGCTTGACGGTATAAGGAGCTTGTGGCATTTTTCTCTTACCATCTCTTAACCACAAATGTTTCCGCAGTCCCATAGCTTTCAGATCAATGCGTGCCTTAGGGATGTCTTTTGTTTTCCCCTCCAAATTAAGAACTGTGCCCACCACACTTTCACACACATTCTTCTCTATGTGCATGACATCTAGGTAGTGTCTGATAGGCAACCTGGGCCAGTAGGGGAGTTTCCAGAATATGCTCTTGTGTGTCCAAAACTTATACCTTTCGGGCTTCTCTGGAATTGACGCCACTATCTCAGGATGATTGCTCAGCTGGCCAAAATCATATTCATTCAACACTTCCAAAATTGCATCCCTTGTCCATCGCCTGGGTGCCACACCTGTTTCCACAGTCCCATCAAAAGCGTCTGGATCCTGCCTAAATGGGTGATCATATGGAAGCCAACAACGGTGACGCATCTGAACAATTTTACTGTAATGAGGACTGCAACAATCAACCATCATGCACTCTGAACAAGCCCTGTAACCCTTGGTTACGTTGCCCGACAACATACCGCGGGCAGGAAAATCACTGATGGTCAACAAGCATGGCATGCATCTGGAACATCTCATTTTTGAACCTATCGTAAGTGGGGTGGCCACACTCACTCAGGTACTTAAGCTCCTCAATCAAAGGCCTCAAATCCACATCGATACACTTTCCTGGATAACCCGGGCCCGGAATTAACAGAGTCAGCATATTGTATTCCTTCTTCATGCACATCCATGGTGGAAGGTTGTACGGTACCAAAATAACTGGCAATATACTGTATTGAAGACTCATGTTGCCAAAAGGGTTGAATCCATCAGATGAGAGCCCTAGCCAAACATTTCGGACCTCTACTGCAAAATGATCAAACTCCCTGACCATGTGCTTCCAAGCCTCTCCGTCGGAAGGGTGTATAAGGGTGTCATCGTCAGACAAATTCCTCTCAGCCCACCATCTCATAGCTTTGGCCGTGAAAGCACACATGAACAACCGCTCCAGCCTATCAATAAGCGCGAAATATCAAAGTATCTTCACAGCTTTCTTGTTGCATGCAAGAGTCAACTTATACCTTTCTGTAAAACATACCGGGCAGGCTTCAAGGTCTTCAAGATCTTTTCCCCAGAAGAGAATACAATCATATCTGCATGCATGGATTTTGATGTAGGAAAGCCCAAGATCTTTCAGGATATGTCGCACCTTATGATGAGTGGTAGGAAGACGATGACCGGGTGGCAGTAACGAATCAGTCCACTTCAGCCAAGAATCAACAGCTTTGACAGACATTTTGTTCTCCATTTTGAGCTGCATCACTCCCATGACACTTTCAAGAACAGTCTTACTACAACCGTCGTACAACGGAGTCTGTTGCAATGCAATCAGGTTGTTGTACTTGTCCATACCGCTTGTGTTGACATGAGCTCTAGGTAATGGCTCGACTGGCTCAATATGGGGGAAACCCTGCACGACGGGAGGGACATTTGGTGCTTGATCAGCAAATACACCGCTCTCATGAGGAAACATATCATTGATTAATATCGATGTTGGATCATAGGATGGACTGGCCCTCTCAGCAAAATGTCCATGATCATAGGATGGACTGATCCTCTCACCAAATTGTCCATGATCATGCGGATCCGCTAACGATGTTTCACCGTGATAAATCCAACAAGTGTACTTATCCCAAAACCCGTATTTACTCAGGTGCTTCTAGACTTTATCAATGGGAAAATGAAATTGATCCCTGCGACACTTACATTCTTTACACGGGCAATAATGAAGTGTAGTATCTCCACAATTAGCCTTCACAAAATCCACAAAACTCCTAATTCCCTAGTGATATCTTACATCCCATCTTTCAAGGCTCATCAAACTCTTGTCCATCATAAAAATTCTAACAATATTACGTACTATAAATATATATATATATACACACATTCACTACTAATTAATTAATAAATCATCATTAATTACATTTGAATTCATCCGATTAATTAACAAAAGTCGACCCATGCATGCATATAAATTAAAAAAAAATATATATATATATATATATACCAACAATTCACAATTACAAATTAACATGCATGCCTGTATATATATAGACATATTAACAATTAATATTCACAAAATAATTTTATATCCATACATATATATATACACAAATTAACATATTTTCATCAAAATAATCTCAAATCCACTCAAAATCAACAGTCAATCACTCGAAATCAACAATATATCCACTTTATTTGCGTATCAAACCAATAATCGATATCTCAACTCTAAATCAACACATGCATATATATATATATATATCGATCTAATTAAATCAACACACATATATATACATACGTATATACGTACCTATATATAGCTACGTATATAGCTAGCTTCCCGAGCGGGTTTTCAACGCCTTTTGACAATACCCAAGGATTTCAGAGCGTTTTCCTTCTTTCGATTTCACCGGATTTTTTTCAATCCAAATGAATGAGCTGCTGCGATCTGCATCTGATATAAGAGGTATTATCGGCGATTCATTAAATCGCCGCAAATGGAGTTATTGCCGGCGAAATTCCGGCCAAAAATAGCCGGAAATGTAAAAAACTATTGCCGGCGACCTATTCCGTCGCCGACAATGATTGCTCAACCATTGCCGGCGATTTTCCGGCCGGAATTTCGCCGGCAATGGTTGAGCCATCATTGCCGGCGACGGAGCAAGTTGTCGGCAATAATGAGCATTGCTGGCGACTTGCCCGGTCGCCGGCCTTTTTTTTTTTTAAATCGCCGGCAATGGTACTTAATGTGGTAGTGTGATCAAATGGTTAGAACATCTTCGATTGAGTTGAAATTTTGCATACCCGATTCTTGCATGGGTATCTAAAAGATGGTTGACTTCAATGATTGAATTACGTTTTCAATTTTATGTAAAATGTAATTTCACACTAAAGTTTTAGTACAAAGTTTTGCACTTAATGAAAATTGTATATATAAGGGTAAAAATATACTTTTGGTCTGTTTATTGGATTGGGTCACTGTTACTATGTTTTGGGTTTTAAGCTCTGTAGTCTAAATATTGTAATAGTTGAGTTATTAGTATTATTGAATTATTGAATGTATCTTGTCCTTTTTTTTCTATAGTCTTTTTCATCCATTCTTGATACGGGAGTTTTAGATCTTCGTGATCTATATGCAAATTGGATAACATAGAATCCGTTATAAACGGGTATATTATGTCTGGATTCGACGACTTCTTGCCTGAGTTGGGATCCCGCGGTGGTGAGGTTCATGGCTTGGCTTGGCTTATGTTAGGTTTTGCAAATTTATTGATTATGTGCAAGGCAATAAATTTAAAGGACACTGAATTCGGATGACAATTCCCAGCCTATGAATATATAAAGCCATAAATGAAGGCGCCTGACTAGGTCCCTAAATCCTAGCTTAACTGATTAGGTCTCTTATCCGTAAATAAATATATTAAAAAAGTAAGTCTCATATTTTAGACACTTCCTAGTAAATGAGGTTTCAGGCTATAAAAACTCAGTTCTCTATAAAATAAAATTGATCATCATTATCAACGATGAAGAGAATTGATGAGAACATTAAATACAATTAAATACAAATGTCTTTGTAAAAAAAAATTAAATGCAAATGATCTGGTACTTTATGTTCTATTTTTTCTTTTGGCCTCTTTGGAATATATTGCCATGTTGACATAAATTAACGAAAATCTATTCCTTATTAGAGAAGAGCCTCAGAATTTTTGCCATTCATCCATTCTAGATCAAAAATTTTAACTGCGGTATTGCCTACTCTTTCTTTACTTATGACGTGGCTCGAAATCATTCAAAACAAAGTCAAACCGAATGTAAGACAATTTATTTGACCAATTAATACTTTGAGAATTTATTGGATTAAATTGTGGAACATAAAGTTTTGTGATTTGTTTTGAGTTTCTTCGTATTTCACCACTGTTTGCAATACCAGCGTATTTTTCAGAAAACAAACAATACGTACATACGTCACATATAATACAGAACTCCGAAATACGCCGTATTATACTAAAAATAGAATAAACAAGTGTCAGACTCCATCTACAATTTCATCTCTGCACTACTCATTAGTCCATCTTTCAGCTCCATTAAATTTCCCTGTTTCAAATCAAACCCTCATTCAGAGAGAGCGGTCCGAACCAGGGTATGCTTCCTAAGAACCCTAGCATCGATCGTTTCCTTATTTTGATTCAATTGACTTTTGCTATCACTATAAAATTGGCTGGGTTTCTCCATGTGTTCTGAACTTCTGATCTTGCTTCCATTTCTCCGTTTCTCATTTGCTGCGATTTTATTCTTATCTTTTCTTGATTGTTATTAGAGATTCGATTCTGCTTATTGTTTGAAATTAGAATTTTGATTATGGGCTTTCATTCAATTCCGTCGATTTGTGATAGAGAAATCGAAATATAGAGATATGTTTGCCTAGGTTTTCTGTTTGGGGTTTATAAATTCCTTGGTTTTGTTAATGTGGTGAACTTCGCCTTCACTTCCAAGTTAATTCAGAGCTCAGAAGACTTTTTGTTTAGGGTTTATAAATTCCTGTACGAGAGATTTAAATCATTTAATATTTCTGGTTAAGAGTTTTGCAATGCAAGTAATTGAGAAGAATGATTGTATTTTGTACGGGGCCGAAGGGTTTAGGCTAAAGTGGGATTGAAGGGTAACTTGAAAAAGAAATAACACAATTGATTTTATGTTCGGTTGTTGCAATGCATTTAGTATTGTTTTTTGTTGTGATTTTTGATCAGGTTAATGCAATGCCTTTCCTAAGTAATGCTGGGAGTATAATTAAGCAGGCTGCAAACAAGCAGATCAGATCAGAGTTATCTCCTTTCAGTCTGTCTGTTCATCAGGCAATAAGATGCACATCATCTGTGGCAAGCCAAGAAGCCTTGAGAGGTACTCAGGATTTATGACTTGTTTCATAGATGTGATCTCCAGTCCCTTTTTGGGAAATCTAGAGTCGAGATGACTTTTGTTTTGTAATGCAGGTAGTACGTACCAGACAGATAAACAAACTCTGAGGAAAGCTTTTGCAAAATCTGGTGAAGTTGTTGATGGTATATTACTATCTGACTTTTGTTAAAATTTTAGATTCTAGACAAGATAATACTTGTAGCTGTTCATGTGAACTAGCGTCATATAATAAATGGTTTTTAAAGTTAGACAACCCTCTTTTCTGTATAAAAAATTAACTGTTATTTAAGCAAATTAGAATTGAAACCCAATTTCTTAGAGCTTGATAAATTGATTTCCAACGATTTTGACTTGGCTGAGTTTCATCTTTCCCTTTTTATTTATTTTATACTTTTGCCTCATACCCTTTCTGAAGATAATTCTCTCCATCAAAAAGTTGAGTTTGCTAGAAATAATTCTTACCAACTTATTGCTGATGGACTGGATATATTTTGTAGCAAAAACTGTCATGGACTGTGATACTGGTATGCCTAGACTTGGATTCGTTACCTCAACTGCCATTCAGGCCTTGAATGGGCAGGTAAATTTTGATATCATAGTTTGGTTGTATTTCATGGATTGAATCAGTTTTAACATGTATCTCGTGTATTGAAACTAATTTTATGGGATTTAATATAGAAATTGAACTGGGAAAGTTGGGCATATTTGATTTAAATCTTGGTAGGGGGAAGCCTGTATAAATGAAATTCTTATACAACATGTACATAGCAATAAGATGACTGCACCAGGCATTTGATTACTGTAAATGCAGATGATGAAAGCATTCATTGTTTGTTTTGCTCTGATGTTTAAGCATTACCTCATTACCATGTACTAACTCTTAAAATTCGTTTACAAAATCTTATAGCACCTCCATAGCTCCCGAGTGAGGATGAACTCTGCTACTGACAGGCTTCACAGTAACTTTGGAGGTGTTCTAGGATATGGTGGTCTTGTTGGTGGTTGCGGCTTGAAGATTTATGGATGTGGTGCAAGTGACAAGATTTTATCTAATAGAAGTATTCATGGTGTTGGTGAATCTGTCAAATCTACAGGTGGTGGATATAAAATTGCTTACACCAGCAGTGATGCAACCTCAGCAGAACAGGAAGACAATACTCTTCGGCCATTATCTCCCCATCTTCCTGTTTACAAGCCACAAACCAATTCGACATTTTCAATCCTTGATAGAATCTCTGCGTGTTACCTAACCGCTATGCTTTTCGGTTATTTGCTGGTGTGTCTGAAAATGAGTGCTATTTGCTTCACCTTTGAGCCATTCTACAAATTCATCTTTTATTCAGCAAACCTTGTACCACTTTCCCTTGAGCTTGGTGTTCTCGCAGCAATCTATCATACGTATTGTGGGCTGTGTCATGTAGCGGCCAACTTGAAGGGATATAGGCTTTTTAGATTCTTAAGGAAGTAATGCAGCAAGTGGAAACAGTTCTGATAATGCAAGCATGGAAGGTTTTGGCAATAGGAACAATAATGTAGCCGCTGGGTGTTGGCAGTACAACTTTGGGAGGTGGCAATAATTGCTTTCCCAGTGGTGGGAGATGACACTGGAGACTTTCTCATGAGGGCTTTGCTTCTCTGTAGTGTTTGAAACTTGATATGTTTTCTTGCCTTTGTGGCTTATTCTCCCCTCCCTGACTTGTAGAATGTTTTGCTTTTTGTGTTGGATTTCTCTCTAAACAATACAGTAGATTTTATTGAGCTTTCATCTCTCTACGGAAACCAAACTCTTAGATTTGATAATAACCTTGGAAGAGTTCTGTGAAGTCCAGTGATATATCAATGCGACAATGCCTCACCAGGACCCCATTAACATAATGTCATAAATTTTTAGCCAATATTTTTCTGTCATATTGTTCTTGTACCAAGAATGATGTATGAACTATGAACTATCAACGGAATATCAAAATGTAAATAAAGAGCCGCGAGTTCTGCACTCCTAGCTGAATACATGACCCCAAAAAAGTCCAACACTACCGCAAAAGAAAAGGGAGACATAGTAGGGAAGACTTTTCTGCTTCTCAGAGGTTCTGTGTTGGGCCCGGAAAGCTCATAATGTAAGAGCAGGGTAACTCCAGGATATGGGAACGAAGTGGTGCCAAGAAAGATGAGCTTGTGTTGGTCCAAAGTGATGAGCTCAGGGCTAGGTTCGCAGATCGCAAGTCCAACAGAAAAGTGAAGGATCATGTAATAAAGCAGTTTCACCCTTGTTTTTAGCTTCATGAGAACCTCGCGTGGTTACACTGGTGAATCAGCATTCCATTTTCTTTTTGAAGTAACCAGCTTTAAGAGCGTATATTCACACCTCTATATTTATTATCCACATCTTAATTGTTTGAAAATTTTAAATTCTAGCTTTATCCTGCCCAGAGGAAAAAAAAACAATGATAATCCAAATCTTTATTGCAGCCACCAGCGAGAAGATTTGTAAGTCAACAATGCAAAAAAAAAAATTCAGAGAAAACTCAAACATTCTAATAGGTTTCCTATAGCATTTGATCTAAAATGTATTTTTCGATATGTTAGGCTTACTCCAGTGAACAGGGCTATATTGGGTCCGGGGCCAAAAATGTAGCTCTTGAAATATTAATTTGTTTAATTTTAGCCTAGGCTAAATGTTGATGGTCACCAATAAGGGAGGGCTAAAAAATTATAAGTATTCCATAATAACCAGTAAAAAAGTGACACATGATCATAGGCTCCATCTTTGCCACTTGCAGAAAATTTAGCCCAGGCTAAATGAAGGGCTAAATTTAGCCCTCCGAATAGCCCTTTTGGTTTAAATATAGGGATCGGTTTGCTCTCCACCCCAAGGCTAAGCACCCTGGGAGTAATTAGTCTTGACTTCCACGTGTCACTGTATGCTTAGTCAATTTATTCAACTTTGTCAAGTTTGACTGAGCTTACCATAAGCTCAATCTATTTGAAGATCCTCTTTACTGAAACAAAATCCCGACCGAATCCAAGCCCAGTCTCCGTTACCGACTCGAGCCCGTTGCTGTCATCATCTACGACGAGGTCCGTCGCTTCAAGAGTTTGGACGCCACAACGACGACATCAACATCTGTCTCCAAGGTTCTTAATCTTGATTCCAAGGTTCAAAACTCGAATGATGGTTCTATGATATATGTTCTTCCTTTTGACCTTTGAAATTGAGTTTTTATGAAGATGGGTAGGTTGAGATTGAGAAGTTTGATGTGGAAATTAGAAGAGTTTCAATATCTGCAGGAGGGAGTTTCGATGGAGATGAATGGGTTTCTATTTGGGAATAACCCAAGTGGTTTCCAAAGATTGAAAACGAAGAGAGAGAGAAAATCAATATAGAATCTTCTGGGTTTAGAGATGGTTTGTTTCTCTAATTTTAATATTCTTCAAAATTAAAAAGGTTGATAATCGTGCTTCTGATTTTGATCTAACTGAGATGAACTGAAAGATCGAAGAAGACAAAATAAATAAATAAAACCCCGAGTTCATCTGCATCTACGTTGTGTTCTTGGGAAAACATGATAATCAAGTGTATTAAGTTTATGATAAGCTCAGTCAATCTTGATAAAATTGAAAAATCAAACAAATAAGATTGCGCCATGTGTCATTATTGGAATTTAGACCCTAAGGTGTTTAACCTTTTCTTACTGGAGATCGTTTTAAGGCTAAATTTTTTGACATTTAGCTCTTTAGCCCCCTTTACTGAAGCAAGCCTTATGTTCTGGTTAATCATGATGTAGTGTATGGATTGAATATATAACAATCTACAAATATGATTGTTTAAGCTTCCACTACCAATCCTACCATATACTTTCGTAAATCTGCAGAACTTGATTAACTCCATAGCCAAGCCATCAACAATTACACTTTATGGCTTCGTGATATAATTTGGTGCAAGTCTGGTATTTTTTCCCTTGAATTGAAAGCTAAATTGAATCTCAAATGAACGCAGCCTTATGAGGAGAACATAAGGAGGTAGAAAAACGGATGCCCCATGATGGACAAATCGACTAAAGAGGAGAAAAAGAGGGATTGGGCAAAATTAGAAAATTAGTGGGCAAATATTTTGAGGGAGATCTAAATAACAAAAATAGAAATATGAATAGAAGCACCCAAACAACATTCGATTTTCTAACAATTTGTAAATTCCCAATGTAGTACGCCAGTGGTGCTTGGCATGATTAGTGAACAAGATTCATATCAATAACAAGAGCCAACAAATCCTGGGTCTGGTTGGGGAAGTTCAAAATGGCGTTGGTTATTCTTCATCGTTTCCAAGAACAGTGGATAATGTTTGGGCCTAAATAAAATATTTACTTTGGGCTCGAGTTGTCGAGGTCCAGGCGAGCAGCCTGTTATGTTAATAGGTGTCTTGGCGAAGAGCCAAGTTATGCAGAGTCTAGCGAGCTTCGCTAGAAGGAGACTTCGAGTTCTATTGGAACTGTGTCTTGTAAGCTGGATTCACGCGGCTTATGTTTTATCATAATTATGGATTATAGCAGGACTTTATGAAGAGTTATGATGGAAGTAGAAGACCTTTGAGAGGTAGGACATGTGTGCTGGTAGTAGATTCAGACAAGATTACAAGAGCAGAAGGAATTAGAAATAGAGTGGATGACTGATTAGTAAGCGAGTATATAAGGAAGGCAAGGATCTTATGAGAGCCCCCCCGAACAATCAATCAAACAGCCTTGCTATACGCAAACAAACCTAGACTAGACGTCTCGTCCTCGAGATTTCTATCTTCTTGCAACCAGAAGGTCTGAGTGCTGTTCACCTATCGAGTGAAGGTATTTACGACTCCAAGGAAGCGATTGCAACCTGAAGGTTGAAGAGCGGCTCACTTGTAAGTTGGGAGCTTGGATACTCAAAGGAAGCGAGTGTTCTCAACACTTCGTCGAGAGATTGCTCTGCTCTACATGATAAGGCGTGGGAGTATCGATTTCTGGATTCGGCAGAGAGGTACACATATCAAAGTCCTAGGTTTCTAGGCAAAAAGGACCTATTCGAGCAGGGTTGGTGCTCTCCCTGTTCTAATCGCTTACATAAGAAGTCAAGCGGCTGTGATCAGTCTAAATTCCGTTGAAGAACGGTGGCACGCCAGTATACGAAGCACAAGCAGGATAGACCGGCTCACGCGGTTAAGACATCCGAGATAAAAGAGACTGCTTCGCGGGAAGGATCTCTCCCGAGAGAAATTTCTGCATCGAACATTTTGGCACGCCCAGTGGGACTGTCAATACTTCTTTGCATCTCTAAACGACAATTGGAGACCCTTATCGAAGGGTTTATCCTCAGTGTCGTAAACATCCACAACCGGTATACCGTGAACACACTTCTAGTCAGTGTCGTTCACTGAGTAATCAAGCGGTTGAAGTTATCTTCGCTAGCAACTTTAACACTATGGATTTCGAGCCTCTAAGCGAAGCGGAGATAAAGGCACTTACGTATGAACAATACTTGGCCTATGCAATCAGGCGAGATAACCACCAGATTGGTTATTCTCGATTATTCGAAGACAGACTTGGGCAACAGACAGATCATCTCGCCGATCAGGCTGGCTCCATAAAGGAGATAGCGAGTGGAATCCGGGCTATACGGATAGATCTGAATCAAGAACAAGAAGAGAGAGGATCCTTAAGTGCCCAGGTAGCTAGTTTGGCAGAGGGTCAAGACCGACTACGAGCTGATGTCCATGAACTATTAGACAAAGGATTGGAAGAATACCGCCGGTCCGCGGCGGCTATCACTCAAAGAGTTGACAGAGATCTAGGTTCCCTAACCAAAACCGTATCGGACTTGGCTAGGAAAACCAGGCGAGCAGAGGATTTCTCTTTCGAGTGGGAGGCACGTATAAATAAGCTCATGGATGATTGTAAAGTAAAATTATCCAAGATGCATGAGACTTACGAAGCACCGTTTCCTCCGACCAAAGATGATCCTAACGAGTGGCATTGGCCAAAGTTTTACAAACATCAAACCTTCCAGACATTCTCTGGTGATGATGATGCAAACGCGGCAACACATTTGGCTTACTTTACCTTGCAGTTAGGCCAGTTTGCCGAGGATGAGGGTCTCAAGTTAAGGGTCTTCGGTTCATCATTATCAGGATCGGGCCTTGTGTGGTACATTGGGATCGAGAAGGGCTCGATCAGTACATGGAAGGAGATGGAGGCCTTGTTCATAGACCACTTTGGTACGGAACGGCCAGAGACTACCGTAGGAAAATTGGCTTCTCTTAGCCAATCGGTGACCGAAAGTCCGGTCACTTTCCTACACCGTTTCCGTTCGGAGTACAATCTATGTAAGACCCCTCTAAGCAAGGAAGAGGTGGTCGAGATGGCCAAGAATGGGCTGGAGGATACTTATCACCAGCTATTCTTAAATAGCAAGTATTTCTCTCTGAACGAGTTCATCGCTGCGGTGACTAGAGCTTACAGCAATATGTAAGAGAGAGATAACAGGAAGAATGCGTCCAAAGGGACGTATAATAATCGAACCTATGACAGGTTAAAAAGCCAAAAACAGTGGCTTATGTTGAACAGATGGACGACCAGGAATCAGATTCTGATGACGACCGAGTGGGTGCTGTTGATTTGATGTCAAGTAAAGTGCTAAAGCCCCGCAAGCTTCAGAAGAATAGAGGTCCCATCAAACTCTCGACAGTGGCTTTTACTAAGCCAGAATTCGAGAAGTACACTTATGATGCCAATATGGCTCATGAGATACTGGACGAACTGTACGGTCTGCGTGTTGTCAAGGCAGACTTTGGACCGCTCCCCACAGCTGAATAGTTGAAGGGTAAAAAGTACTGTAAGTTCCATGGAGCATGGAACCACCTTACTAAAGACTGTATTAAGCTGAAGGACCAGATCCAGAAGTGGATTAACGAGGGAAAACTGGAGCTAGAAGGTTCGTCCAAGACCGCAGCATTAGTGGATTCTGAGCCATTCCCTGCTCCACAGGTGAACATGGTTGACGTAAGTTGGCCATCACCTAATAGAATCCTTGGAGACAAAGAGGCTTGGAATCAACCAGCCTACTTAACCTATTCATTCAAGTTGGACATGATAGAAGAATACTTGGATAGGTTAAGGGATATGGGGCTGATCTTCTTCTACCCTGTCTATGAGCTTAGACATCTACGGTATGAGGGGCCAGCCCAACACTTTTGTAGGTTCCACAATCACTTCGACCATCGAACAGCGAGGTGTTCGACCTTAAGAGATAAGATTCAGGGTCTGGTCAACTGGCAAGTGATTGTGATCAATAAGGAAGGAGAGATGGATTTTCACCCAGAATATCCTCACAGGAAACCATCTCCTCCGGTCACAAAACCTCCCGTCAGTGGCACTTCTTCAGAAGACAATCAAGAAAAACCGACTCAGGCGAAGAAGAAGTCCAAGCGAAGGTCCAGGCGAAATATAGCATTTCTCCGACCAAAGCGGACTCGCATCACATATGATGCGTCCTGGCGAGAGGAGATATTTGAGAAGCTATGCCTCGAAGGGATAGCAGTGATACCTGACAATTGGGGATCACCAGACCCACATCCTGATGACGTTAGTGGTTTGCCTTATTGTCAGTATCACCACAAATGGGGAAGTCATACTACGGCTGCATGTCGAGACTTGATGTATAAGATTCAGCAGTTGATTGACGAGGGAATAATAGAAATAGAACAAAACCCCTCGCTTAACTTAACGACCCCCATGCACGCGATGGTTGGAATGGTAGACGTAATACATGACAAATCCAATAAGAGGAAACAGTCCAACAACCAACCAACTGCTAGCGAGAATCCACCCCATACACCGAAGAACAAGGGGAAAGAGAAGGTGGACCCCAAACCAGATTCGCCAGTGGCCCTTTGTGCACACTGCAAACTAAGAAGTGGGCTGAAGATCTCCTTTGAAGAGTTGGCTCAGGCAGCCAAAGCCTTCCTAGAATTATTTTCAAATAAAGATCAGCAATACCCACAAGCAAAGCAAAGGGACACTCCAGCTCCCAAGCGACCACGAGCAACAAGCCAAAACAGTGTGGCTAAAACACCTGAGTCTAAAGGTGTAGATACGCTCGCCAAGCCATATGTTCCCCCAGCATCGAGAAATATTACAAAGGAGGATGTGTGGTACATAAGGGAGAAAGGAAAGACCGTCGAGGTAACTCCAAGTAAGAGGAGAAACCTACAACGACGTTTTGGCAGGGCCAAGAGAGCATTGGATGCTTATGAGGCCGGCCTTGTCAAAGAAGAAGACCTGGAATTTCCTCCAGAAGTGTTGCAGAGGAGATTAAATACCCTCGCAGCAAATCCATTGGTGGTCTTTGGAAAGAAATCTCGCGAGCCTAAGGTGAGAGCCCAAAGACCAGGGGTTTTCGAAAGAAACCCAGAACTAGCAAGTAAAGGAAAAGAGCCTGAATCTACTCAAGAGACTCATCGTGTAGTCCCAAAACAACAACCAGTAAGGCGACGCCTTAACTTTGAAGAAAACACAGTGAAACCAGTAGGGCTGAAGACACCTCTCAAGGGAACAGAGGATGCACAGAAACAGAGTACTCCAAGCAAGCCACCAGTCTTGCAATGGAAACCAAGGCCTCTAGTTGTGGAAAAACAAGCGAAGGCCCAGAAATTAATCCCAGTTCCCAATGAGAAAACTCCACCACCACTACCCCCAGCAGCTATCGATCCTACTCCTGAGGATTCAATACAGCAAGTTGCTCACCTTGAAGTGACTACAGTGTCCAACGAGGATGGACAGTTGTCGGCTGACGGTGATAGTTACAACGACGATGAGGAGTTGGTGGACTACGGTGAGGATGAGGGTGAAGAAGCACAAGATTGCATCGGGGAGAACACTACGGCCGTTAACATGGTGTATATTCTATCCTCCAAATATGCTTTGCCCTCGCCAGCACCAAAGGATGAATCCAGCAACATCAATAGTGTGTTGATCCAGGACGAGGAATCAAGATTACTGGACAATTCAACACCGGATGACGCACCAGAACTAGATTCATCAGACACAAAAGGACAAATGATGTTCTCTAAGCCCACAATTGACATGGCCATGCACATGCGGCCATTATACGTCACAGGTCAAGTCCAATGAGTTCAATTAAATAAAATTTTGGTGGACTCAGGGGCAGCAGTAAACATCATCACCTTTAAGGTATTGGCCCTTATAGGTGTTCCCAAGTCAGCTATCCAAGAGACCTCGCTTAGTGTCAGGAACTTCCAAGGTAGCATAACCAAGACCTTGGGAATTGTTTTTCTACAGGTACACATCGGGATAGCCTCGGGCACTTGCACATTCTTTGTGGTGGAATGTACATCGCCATATAGTGCAATCCTGGGGCGTGACTGGATACATCGAAGTTACTGTGTACCGTCTTCGCTTCATCAGCAGATGCTACTTTGGAACATGGAGTCAGGCGAAGCAGAACTGGTCAATGCTGACCCTCACCCATATTCCGTTTCTGCTAATGCACTCGAAGCCAGATACTACCACAGTGAC
Organism: Geum urbanum; assembly: GCA_946800695.1. Taxonomy (NCBI): domain Eukaryota; kingdom Viridiplantae; phylum Streptophyta; class Magnoliopsida; order Rosales; family Rosaceae; genus Geum; species Geum urbanum. Next base: position 22,143,939 of record OX327002.1, read on the forward strand.
CTTAGGCCACTGGAGGTATGTGGCGTTGACAGTAAAGGCCGCCCAGTCGGTGTTACGGCCTCTGAACTGGCTCAGTGGGGGATTATCCAAGCAAATCAGGATAGCAAAAGACCCTACACCATTGAGCTACCATCCAGACGTTCTCCATGAATGGGTCTCTATCAGAAATAGAGACCGAGGCTTGTCTTTCGTTACACGAACGCTTTCACAACTTTTTGTTAGAAAGCCAAGCCTTTGAGAAGGTTCCAATGATCGTAGCGTTGGAATATGTGGATGAAGACGTCTTACAAGACTTCGAGGAGGGGGACGAGATTCAATTGGCTCCAGCAGCTTTAGATGATTTACCTCCTAAAGTCAAGGATCCCATCGAACACATTCAGATTGGGATACAGGAAGAGCCAATGTCTGTGGCTATAAGTACTTTTTTAGAGCCTGAAGAGAGGCTCAAAATGATTGAGTTGCTAAAAGAATACGCAGATTGTTTTGCAGAAAATATGAGGACATGCCTGGTCTCTTACCAGATCTGGTTTGTCATAACTTGCCCATCATCGAGGGAAAGAAGCCTGTAAAACAAGAAATGCGTCGCATGAATACAGAGACAGCAATTCTAGTCAAAGAGGAGGTTGAGAAAATGCTCAAGTCAGGGATTATACGAGTCGCCAAATATAATGAGTGGCTGTCTAATATAGTCCCAGTCAAGAAAAAGAATGGGAAGATGCGAGTTTGCGTCGACTACAGAGACTTGAACAATGCAACCCCTAAGGATGCTTATCCTATGCCAGTAGCTGATTTGTTGGTTGACTCAGTTGCCCGCCATGAGATGTTGACATTCATGGATGGTACTGCTGGATATCATCAAATCCTAGTGGCTGAAGAGGATAGACATAAAACAGCGTTTCGATGCCCAGGCTTTGCCGGCGTTTTTGAGTACATGGATATGCCATTCGGACTTAAGAATGCAGGGGTAACCTACCAACGAGCTATGAACTTGATCTTCCATGATCTTATTGGTAAGACCATGGAAGTATACATCGATGATGTGGTAGTCAAGTCAAAACGTAGAAGTGATCATTTTGAAGACTTGAGGCAGGTGTTTCTCAGAATGAGGCAGCATCAACTGAAGATGAACCCAACCAAATGTGTGTTTGGCGTTTAGGCAGGTGACTTCCTAGGTTTTCTGGTTCATCAGCGTGGGATTGAAATACCGGATGACAAGAAACAAGCAGTTATCAGTGCAACCCCACCAAAGAGTAAGAAGGAGCTACAACGCTTATTAGGAAAAATCAACTTCTTACGACGGTTTATTGCCAACGCTTCTGGGAAGACACACACATTCTTTACTCTGCTTAAGCTTCAAAATCAAAAGGACTTTGTATGGGAGCCTATACATCAAGAGGCATTCGATACCATCAAAGCATACTTAACGAACCCACCTGTCTTGGTTCCTCCAAGACTCGGGGTTCCTCTTAAGCTATAAATATCAGCTACAGAGCTCTCCATTGGAAGTCTTCTGGCTCAGGACGACACAGCAGGAGTCGAACGTGCCATTTTCTATCTGAGCCGTACCTTGAACGATTCTGAGACAAGGTACTCTCCAATGGAAAGGTTATGCCTAGCCTTATACTTCTCAGGGTGTAAGTTGAGGCACTATATGCTTTCCTTCACTATGTGTGTCATTGCACAAACAGATTTAGTGAAGTACATGTTATCCAGACCGATTCTACGAGGATGCATTGGGAAGTGGATTCTCGCCTTGTCAGAATTTTCTTTGCAGTATGTTCCTCAGAAGGCGGTAAAAGGCCAAGCAGTGGCTGATTTTTTGGCTCATCATCCCATGGAAGAAGTGATCGAAGGGCCAGAGCTGGATCTCGCTCGTATTGACTTGGCCCCCTGGTGTTTATATTTCGATGGGTCCAGTATGAGTACAATGGCCGGGGCAGGGGTAGCTTTGATCTCTCCACGCGGCCAAACTTATTCTTATTCTTTCAGGTTGGACTTCAAGTGCACAAATAATCAAGCAGAATACGAAGCTTTAATCATTAGATTAGAACTTTTGATAGATATGGAGATCAATGATGTGCATATATTTGGAGATTCCCAACTGGTGATCAGACAACTAGAAACAAAATACAGAGCAGGCCCAATACTAGAACCTTATGTGAGGAGGGCCTGTGATTTATTAAAGTTGTTTACAGAGGTGGAGTTGAGTCATGTTCCTCGCGAGAAGAACTATGCAGCTAATGAGTTGGCTCAACTAGCAACGGGTGTGAGATTGCAAGATGGAGTACGTGAGAGAATACTGAAGGTTGAAAGACGAACCCTTCCATCTTTCCTTGCACGACAAGAAGATAAAAACAAATGGTACGTTGCTACACTGGATCACATCGACAAGGACTGGAGATAGGAAATCATCTTTTATCTCCAGGATCCTAATAATCCAGCTGACAAGCGGATTCGATTCTTAGCTCCCAATTATGTGCTCAAAGATTCTGAGTTATATCGAAGGGGAGAGGAAGGCATACTATTAAGGTGTGTCTTTGGTCGTGACGCTAAGCGGTTAATGAGAGAAGTCCATCTAGGCATTGCAGGGGCACATCAGGCCGGTCCCAAGATGAGATGGTTATTAAGAAGACATGGCTTTTATTGGCCAGGAATGCTTAGAGACTGCATCACGTTCGCTAAAGGTTGTGAAGAATGCCAGAAACATGGTCCAGTCAACCATATGCCCAGAATACTATTACAGCCGATAATCAAACCTTGGCCAGCTCGAGGATGGGCTTTGGACTTAATAGGAATGATTCATCCTCATTCATCTGAAGGGCACAAGTTTATTATAGTGGCTACAGATTTCTTCACAAAGTGGGTCGAAGCTCGACCCCTCAGGGTATCTTCAGCGAAGGCCATTCGCCAATTCTTGTTCGAAGATATTATTTGTTGGTTTGGCATCCCTGAGTGTTTTGTTTCAGACCGAGGGGCAGCCTTCATGTCTGGCGAAGTAGATACTTTAATGAAGGATCTTGGGATCCATTTTCTCCACTCTTCTCCATACTATGCCCAATCCAACGGTCAAGTTGAAGCGAGCAATAAAATCATTATTCATATCCTCAAACGGATGCTCGCGAGCAATGCCAGACTGTGGCATGAAGAACTTTTTAATACTTTGTGGGCTTACAGAACTAGTAAGAGGACACCCACAAGTACAACTCCTTATGCACTAATGTTTGGGCACGATGCTGTTTTGCCTTTGGAGATTAATGTTCAGTCTTTGCGGGTGATGGAGCAACATAACTTGATCGGTGAAGACTATGTCCAAGCAATGTGGCAAGAGCATGAAGACCTCGATGAGAATTGCATATAAGCTTATGATAGTCTACGTGCTAAGAAACACAAGGTGGCTCGTGCCTATGACCAACGTACAAGGGGCATGAGTTTTGCAGAAGGAGAACTTGTCTGGAGAGTGATTTTGCCTGTTGGCGAGAAAACTGAAGGACGAGGAAAATGGTCAGAAAAATGGGAAGGACCATACATCATCGATCGACTGTTGGGAAAAGGAGCAGTTCGCCTGAGAGATCGAGATGGTACTATACACGCGAACCCAATAAATGGTCGTTACCTAAAGAAATTCATACAACCGGTTTGGGAGTATGATGATCCTCCAGATACTGCTTAATCTAGTTCATTCATGCCTTCGCATAAATCAACTACAGGGGCAACACATATACTCATCAAGTATCATGAAATAACCTATTAATGGGGTTAGATAGTTATTGCCTATATTCGAGGCCAAATTTTGTATCCAGAATTGGTTATTTCCAAATTAAAAAGTTCATGTTAGCCAGTCTTATTGGCTTAATTTTTGAGCAAACTACATATGAGTTTATCAATATAAAGAAATTTTACACTTCAAAATAAATATTACATTCAAATACTTGGAATAATACAGAGGCTTTGCGGCCTCAGGCTCTGATACCATATTGGTGAAGAGGAATCTTGGACAATTGCAAAAGAAACTCAAGAAATTAAAAACAGTTCATTCTTCACCAGATCCTCTGCTTCGTTCTCCATCTCCCAAGAAGTTAAAACCTGCAGATCGACTTCGGCGATGGTGACGGAGAAGAAACTAAAACGCCAAGGCAGAAGAGGTGCATCAGAACAAGAGTTACACCTGCCTTGACGCTTGTCGCCTTCTTCCCAGGGTGACGCTCCTGGCTTTCCTCATCTATTGCAGGAGGCATTGAAGAGTGCTACCTCCTCCAATGCACGTAGGCACTAAACAGGTGCGAGGCGGAAGGCGAAGAGGATTGCCACCTCGGGATTGTGGTTTCTCCCTTTTTGACTCCTTCAGTCAGGGAAAACCAAGGCAACGCCTGGGGGTAGATATTGCTATCTAGTCCAGGTTTGGGCGTGGATATTGCTATCTAAGGAACACAACATGGAAAGATTTATCTGGAGGTTTCTTTGGATAGTAAGACCAGAACAAGTAGACTTGGGTTTGATTCATTCTCGCAAAGGACTTGGTTCATCTCACATAAAGAGAAGGAAGCCTTTTATAAGCCAGGAGTCACAACGGTTTGGTTTCGCGTGAGTAATTACACCCAACAATAGAGAGTACGTGTCCAATTAACAGTGGACCGTGGAAGCGGTTTATCTGCTCGCAAGAAGTGCATGATAAATGAGAAGATCCTTGGGGCAGGTAAAACGTATTTCAAAGATTTTGATTGTTTGACGCGATACGGATTCCAAGTTAGAATTCAATTCCATTTATTGCTGGATAATCAAAGTAGTTAAAATTAATTACAGCCTAAAACGGGGCTGGATCAAAATTGGAAAAAGCCCAGTTGGGTTTTTAGACCCAATACAAACTTGGTTGTCAAAACAGTGTGGATATATAAAAATCTTTAATGTTTGATGACGATTACAAAAGGCCTACACTAGAGGCCCAAAAATTTACAACTGGAAGATAAAGCTCCTCATCGAGATTTTAGCATACTCTGAGGCCATCCAGGCTTGTCGAGCTGCTAAGCGAGCTTCGCTGGCTTTCGCACGTGCCTCTTGTAAAAACTGGGCTCGGATCTCGCCTTCATTCAGGAATTGCCTCATGGCATCCTGGTAAGTTGGAATGTCAGTTTCCAAGGCATTTACTTCTACTCTAAGTACAGCGAGATCAGCTTCAAGAGCAATTATTTTGGCACGTTTGATCGAGAGAGTTTCTTCCCTTGTATCCTTCTCCTTCAGAAGCTTCTGAATCTCCTCTGTTTCCCGTTGAGTCGTTTGCTCCAGGGTTCTCGCTGCTTCTTGCTCACGTTCTGCCTCGAATGTCAAGTGTTGAAAGACTTCGCTTTGGCGCTGGAATTCAAAAAAAGATTCTTCTAGCTCATCAAGGCGAGGAATGAAGTCTGCAGGGGCAGTGGTTCGCAAGTCCTTTACTTGTTGGAAAATGGCCTGAACATCCTTTATGGAATCTAGGGGCCCAGAAAGAATTTCTCGGAGCAGACAAGTAAAGTCAGTATGCACAGGAGGGGTGCTTAGTGTATTCAATGTCCCTACAAGTTCATGAATCTTGGTCGATTCTTGTATGCTGAGCAGTTGGAGTTGGTTTCCTGATGATGAAGAAGGGATAAGAACTTCCTCGCTTGGAGTTGTGGGTCCTTCATCATCAGCATTTGGAGCGCTTTCAGGTTGGTCTTCAGTATTTATTACAGTTAGTTCGCCTGAAGTACTCGCTTGTCCCCTTGGACTGTCAGGGAAGTTCTCAGGAACGTCCAGGTCCACAGGAACAATTTTGGACTTCAATATCAAAATAACAGGTCATGTTAGGACTATATAAAGAAATCATTAACCTAAAGAATGAGGTTACATTTTACTTACTTGTTGGGGAGACAATGTTTGTGTTTTTTCACAAGTTTGGATTTGTTGCTCTGGTGAGGAAGGATTCGATGCCTCGACCTCTGGACTAGTCTCGACCAGGACTTGTGGTTGTTCAGTTATGAGCTCTGGTGAGGAGACGATTTGCTCAGCATCTGGGATGACTTGTTTGTCCTGGGCAATGGGATCCTCGCCAGAAGAGGAAGGAATAAAGCAGCCTTGAATTTCGATTTGAAGACGCCTGGACAAAGTCTCAAGGGCTACAGTTTGTTTCTTCTCTTCTTCCTCAAGCTCTGCTCGATGGACTCCAGCTAAGAACTGAACTATGAAATCCTTGCAACATTCTTTGTGGCTGTTAGTTATAGCTTTGTCTGCAGTGTTGGATATGGTGTTGGACTCATTGAACTTCAGAATGAAGGCTTTGCTGTGTCCTTCATGGAGCCTTTCTCCTAGTGAGTCAATTATATAGAAGGCTTCGTCTTCAGCTTTGAGGACGAAGAAGTGATCGTTCCAACTCACTATGAAGACCTGGGGTTTCCGGCTTTTCTGAATTTGTTCCCATAAATCATCAAAGGAGGAAAGGCCGTTTAGATTAGCAAACTTCTCAGGATCGAAGTACCCTACGAAGGAATCATCAGCTGAGAATTGAAGCAGCCTGATGTTCGCCTTCAGGATAGCATCCAAATCGAAGTGTTGGTCTGGGTACTTGCTTGCAAGGGATGCATCTTTGAATAACTCCTGCCACTCCCTTGAACCTTGGATTAGGAGGTCATCGAGCTGGGAGAGTGTGGGAATGCTATTCGGATTTGCACAAAACCAGTGTGCAATGGTGAAAGCTATGGTCGAGCAAGCACTAGACCCTGAGGCTTTGTTGCTCCTCTGGTCGAAAGAAGCGAGGAAGACTTGAGTAGAAAGGCGTAGTTGCTTGTCTCTGCTTATGACCTGTGAGTCTAACCAAACTCCACTTTCTGCCCTCTGGCGTCCTTAGCCTGAGTTTCTTAGGCTTTGAGGACTGTAGGGGGTCGGGGTTAGTATCAGGATCAGAATTGAAATCATTTTGTTCTGGATAAGTAATAGTTCGAACACTTACAGGTGATCTAGAACGCTTGGTCCTTTTCTTCTTAAGAGATTGAAGAGCCACAGTCACATCCGGATCAGGGTCGTACTATGGAAAGAAGAAAGGGATGGTCATGTTTGATCCAAAGGTTGCCAGTACATGTGGAAATTTGTAATTGAATACATACCTGTGGCCATGGGGTGGAGCCCGTGTCGGGGTGTGGTCCGGCTAGTGCCTCCAGGTCTACCTTGAGTGAAAACTTTTCACTGAATCCTTTGGAGATGGCAGCGAAGCACTGGTTTGGGCTTTGATGTCGTATTTTTCCCCAGAGTTGGGAGTACCATGTAAGATACAAAGGGGTGACCAACCTCGATGTCGACAGTGGCTTGGTAATTTCAGGGATTACTATTATTGGAAAGCCAAAGTGTGCATCGAGGGTCTCCGCTGCAGCAGGTTTGTTGTCTCCTCGCCAGAGAGTGTACTTATTAACAGAACAGGCGAGGGGCATAGGGGCATCTTGGCTGAGCCCCAGTTGTCTGCAAAAGTGGTTGGGAGCGTAGAGCTCGTACCCGGAGCTGGCTGAGTCTGGGAGCTGCAGGTCCTGGCAAGTGTTGAACTTAACGAACAGGTCCCTTGCTTGATCATCTTGTTCAGGAAAGGGCATGAATCCACTTGAGAGAGGGCCAGGATAGCGACGACTCAGGATTTCTTCGACTGCTGCATAAGGAAACTCCTTGTGTAAACAGAGGTATCTAAAGCAGTCGAAATAAGACCACTGCCTAGTCCTAGGCATTGTGGAGACTAGTGATTTGCCCAACAGTCGATGGTCGCCGAACGAAGGGGTAGCTGAGGGGCAAAAGTAGGGGAAGTAGATTTGTAACCAGAGCTCTACCATCCATAGTGGTCCTGACTGGTTCAAATCAAGCTTCGATAAGGATACTCGCCTGAGACCATAGTAGATGTAGGCGAGGACGGGCTCAACCAAACTCAGTGGTTCTGCATTGAAGAGGCGTTCAGCGAGGTTGGTCCACGTCTTGATAACCTTCGCTGAAGACGTACAGAACAAGTACTTCGATAGCCAATATTCCAGGAAGGCTATTCCTCCTTGGGGTGTATCTTTCTCCTTAAGTGTAAAATGTTTCACCTAGGAGGAGTAGGATGAGAGTCGTTCTGTTGAGGCTTGGAGGGGAGTTTGTTTGTAATTTTGAGGAGCCCAGTTGTTTTCAGTGGCAGGAACTCCAAAAATGGTGTAAAGGTCGAGCATTGTAATACTTACATCACCACAGGGGAGTCTGAAGCAATTTGCCGTACAGTCCCAGAAACACATGGCTGTGGCAAACGGGGCTTTGTTACCTCCAGCTGGGAGGGATAAGCATAGATTAATGAGTTGAGCAATTCCAGTTGCTTCCCACCGTTCTTTGTCTTGCTCGCGGCGTTGACGGTACCAAGCGATGTCGTCTGGGGTTGAGTGTGGCCATTTCCCAATGGAACAAAGGTTGTCTTTCTGGGTCCATGTTTTTGGGTCTGCTTCAGGGTTTTCCTGGAGTATGAGAGATGAATTGCATATGGGTTTACGGAGAGTGGTGAAAAGCTTTGGATTTAACGGAGAATCCAGGAATGGGCCAAGAAGACCTGTGTTTGCTTCGGGGTCTACGGTGAGAGTACAGATGGCGTCTGGGTTTTGTCGGATAGCGACTTCCTTGAGCCGTTTGGAAAAGTTCTTAGCGGTGACGGTATCGAAGGGAGTGAGAATGTCTTTACGAGGAGGCATTTTTTTTGTGAATTAGGTTTTAACGGCGGTGAGAAGGAAATGTTGAAGTTTTTTGACTAAGAGAGTTAAAAGGTTGCCGGTTTCTGTGCAGGTGAAAGGGTTTCGTTGAGAATGAGATTTGTGAATCTAGATGGGTGTTTTGTAGAAGGGTCAGTCGAGCGTCATACTTTTTCGAAGAGATGGGTAAACGTGGCGTTCGAATGATGGTATAGCGTTTCAAAGTCAATAAGCATGTCGTTCAAGGTAAATTCAAGTCTTTTCGCTTGTTCGGAAAGCTTCCAAGTTCAAGACCTGAGGGGCAATGTTTGGGCCTAAATAAAATATTTACTTTGGGCTTGAGTTGTCGAGGTCCAGGCGAGCAGCCTGTTATGTTAATAGGTGTCTTGGCGAAGAGCCAAGTTATGCAGAGTCTAGCGAGCTTCACTAGAAGGAGACTTCGAGTTCTATTGGAACTGTGTCTTGTAAGCTGGATTCACGCGGCTTATGTTTTATCATAATTATGGATTATAGCAGGACTTTATGAAGAGTTATGATGGAAGTAGAAGACCTTTGAGAGGTACGACATGTGTGCTGGTAGTAGATTCAGACAAGATTACAAGAGCAGAAGGAATTAGAAATAGAGTGGATGACTGATTAGTAAGCGAGTATATAAGGAAGGCAAGGATCTTATGAGAGCCTCCCCCCCCCCCCCCCCGAACAATCAATCACACAGCCTTGCTATACGCAAACAAACCTAGACTAGACGTCTCGTCCTCGAGATTTCTATCTTCTTGCAACCAGAAGGTCTGAGTGTTGTTCACCTATCGAGTGAAGGTATTTACGACTCCAAGGAAGCGATTGCAACCTGAAGGTTGAAGAGCGGCTCACTTGTAAGTTGGGAGCTTGAATACTCAAAGGAAGCGAGTGTTCTCAACACTTCGTCGAGAGATTGCTCTGCTCTACACGATAAGGCGTAGGAGTATCGATTTCTGGATTCGGCAGAGAGGTACACATATCAAAGTCCTAGGTTTCTAGGCAAAAAGGACCTATTCGAGCAGGGTTGGTGCTTTCCCTGTTCTAACCGCTTACATAAAAAGTCAAGCGGCTGTGATCAGTCTAAATTCCGTTGAAGAACGGTGGCACGCCAGTATACGAAGCACAAGCAGGATAGACCGGCTCACGCGGTTAAGACATCCGAGATAAAAGAGACTGCTTCGCGGGAAGGATCTCTCCCGAGAGAAATTTCTGCATCGAACAGATAATATATTGATATTGTGCCATTAATGTCACAAATGCCGAAAGTCGACCCCCACATGTTTTCTAGGAGGCTAATGGCTTGGCACATTTAGTTGCTCATCGTAGTTTAGATGTTTTAGTTCTTTGTACTTAGAGTGGAAATGCTTCACTTAGTAGAGCAAGTTTACTGGGGAGTATTTTGTCTGGTTGTCATATAGGTGGAATCCTCAAAAGGGTAAAAAAAATGAAAAATTAATGCTCCAAAGGTGTTTTCTTGCCTGGGTAAGAACTCCCCTAGGTCATTTCCTGGGACACTTCTAGCCTCCTGACTTGACCAAATTGCCACTTGGCGCTTTTAATCTCGACCGTATATACTTCCACGTTATCAAAGTGATGTTTGATGACCATATATACTTCCACGTCATTTTAAATTATTAATAAAAATTAAATAAAAATAAAATTCTGACTCAGACCCTAACGCAACGGGTGGAAACAACTATCAAAAAATGAATGACACATCACTGACTTATTGCCCTATTGTCTCAACGACCCCGTGACTCAACGGGTGAACTTAATAATTTTATAGCTACTCTATATCTAGGTTACATGAAAATGGGTACGGGTGTATGAAAACGAAGTGTTTTTTTTCCTTCAAATATTAGTAGAAGCGGATACGCAAAGAAAACATCTAATATATAATAAAAAATTTGTAATGTATACATAGAAAAATATAATTTAATAAATAACTTAAAATACGATTAGAATTTAGTTCTCATTTATTTGCTTTAAAACAAGTACATACAGAATAATATAATTTATATATAAATAATACTAAATTTCTCCCAAACTTCTCGTGTAAACATGTTCACCTTAAACACCTTGACAATCACACACAAACAAGTGAGCCCGTGTATTTTGCATCAAGCAAGTCCCACTTGATTATGCGTGATTGTAAAAGTGTTCAAGGTGAACACTGTTCACTTGTGCCGTATTGAAATTTTTCATGATTCTTTATAAAAATATGATTTAGCGCTTCCAATATAAAACATCAAATTTTTAAAAGGAATATATTTTTAGAATGGTGCTTCCAAAATGTTTCCAAAAGAAATATTTTTAGAATTGTGCTTCCGAGAGATTCCGACAAACTCAGAAGCGGAAAGCGCCTTCCCTTTGAAGCTTTCATGCAACCTAGCTCTGTATACTCCCTCATTTCATCCTACTGTATATTGAATGACTTCATACCCTTCTAACAAAAACAAAAAAACAATCACTTGCAAGATTCATATCCATAAAATCCTATTCTTGTAGCTGCCTCAGAAATACAGTTGAACCCTTAATACTACTACATATCTGAGGCCCAAAATCTCTTCATCCAAAAATCCAAAATTTGAATAACACAGAACAGATATTTGTTAAATTTAAAGACAATTGTTCACCGAGGTACAACTACATCGACCAATATAATCAAGCTGTCCTTAGTGGAGGTGAAACAAGGATGACGCCATCTCCTCTGACAAAGAGATATGGTACAGTCCGTTTTGTAGTCTGAAATAGAGGAAAGAAGAAGCCCATCAATCTTATTCTGAATGTAAGGAATCCAAACTAAGAAAAGTTTTTGAAACTAAGGAATCCAAACTAACAGATATAAAAAGAGAGGAAACCAATAGAATTAAGATAAACAACATTAGATAACCTAATTAATCAATGACAATCCATTTTGCAAACTAGTAGGTTGCTGGGTCTGTGAATCTTTATAGATATTTGACTGATTAGAACAACTCAGAATAAAATTTAAGGGCAAGATAGAGAAATGCAATTGTCAGAGAAACGGGCCATCAAAAGCCATCACACACATCAAATCTGCATCTCGGCCTCATGTTAAATCTGGGTTCGGTCTCACATTTGGGTTTTCAATGTAAACTCAGAAACTATTGGCAAATAAGTTTTCACAATTTGGATACAGCTCATTTTCCAGATTTTCTACAAGACAAGAAATCAAATTAGCTATTTCTAAATCACAATAAAGTAAAGGCATAACTCACTCACACTCGTTAATTTCAATAGTAGTTCATCTCAAAGTTCCTAAATCTACAGAAGTTCTAAAGCACTCACACAGATATACAAGGAAGAGTTGCATTGATGAGCCTGGTTTCTTATGTTACAAGTCCTACAACTCTACTCGTTCACAGGGGTAGGACGGAATACATTTCTTGAAAACTCTGCTTACTCACCGATTGAGAGAGTACACATATATTATGATACCACAGAAGAATGACTTTAAAACATACCCGGACAATCTCTTCATATGTTTCATCATCAATTTCTACAGAAGTCACGATTTCTTCAACATCGCCGAGAATCATATTCAAATGTTGATCATAAGCCTGCAAAGGAAAAACAGGGTGCATAAAGTACTGATTCATACAATGAATTCAAGTTTCATACAACTGTAATGCACAAGAAAGTTTCTCAACCGCCCTTTCCGAGAGCCCAAAGGAGTCCATACAGTCATCAATGACAAATGATTGGCTCTCATCAATTCATTGTTTGAGAAAAGATTGCTTACACATTCAAGTTGTCAAACATTTCTTACACAGCAATATATTGGTTACTAAATACAGGGGAGTTTCATGATATGACAAAGCACTCAATATATCACACCACATACAAGAATGAAGTAAACACATTGCACCACTAACTCATACAAGGAAATAAAAATAATAGAAAGTGCAAATCAACACAGACAACTATTGCAAACAAATGAAAGGATAGTTCTCTGAAGAATGAAAAAAAGTTTAACAGATTAGATCACCAACAGCTATCGTAATGGTAGAAAATAACTATTTTCATGCACCTTAAATTTTCATTATCATGGTAAAAACAAAAATCCTGATGTTACCTACCAATGCCACCATATAGATAAGCAGGAATGCAAGTAACTGGGTTCACTTGTAGCAGTAGCTTAAAAATTAGCAGAAAGCACAGAACAGCATTTGGTTTATGATTTGATAAAAAAAACTTCATTGACTTGAAGTTGAAAGATTTATGGTTTTCGGCAACACGCTTGAACACAGAAAGCAAAGAATCAAACCCTATCTCATACCATAAGAAATGTAAACTAATATCATATGCCACTTTGATCTCTACACTGGAGTAGTAAACCTAAGACTTCTCTGACTCAGTACAACAATTTTCAGCACATGTTGTAAGCTACTTTTCAAAAGAAACCAAAAGGCATAGAATTGCATTTTCAACACGGCTTAAATGACTCAAGCCAACAACATTATTATTTCTAGTTTCAATTTGAAAGAACAACAGGAAACAGCTAAAAAATCAAAACCCTCAGGCAAATATAAGAATCGCCTAAAACCCTAAATCTCTGGTTTACTCGTATGACGAATTCGAAACCCTAAATTTCCAACCATGAGCATTTGCAATACCCTAAATTAGATAAAGGGGAGAGCGAAGAGAGTAAAAATAATCGAATGGTTAAAGGGTGGAAGAAACGTACATGGAGTTTGCCGCGGAGCTCACGGTCGGAGCGGAGCTTGACGTAGATGCGTTCGTCGAGGCTGAGCCTTATCAGATCCAAGGGCTCCTTAACGGCGCTCTCTTCCTCACTCGCCATCTCTCTTTCACTCAAAGCTCAAATTCTTCTTTTCGTTTCTTTCTGTTGCTCTTCAATCAGTTTAATGGGAGCAGCTCACTGAGACGAACGAGCAAGAGGCGCCTCCCCAGTTATAATTCTTGTTTCTTTTTTTATTTAAATTTCTTTTCTTTTTGTTTTTAGTTTTACAGATTTTGTTTTACTGGGCACGGGATAAGATGTGACGGGGCTCGTTAAAACTCGGCCGGTCCTGTTAAATTATCATAGGACGAGACGAGATTCATGGTTAGAAGACTCAAACCCATTGAGGCCTGTCTTGTTTGAGTTCGTAATGGTTCGGGCCCAACACGGGATACATACTTTCTTTTTTTACTCAAGGCTCAAAACTATTAAATATCCAAAATGAGCAATAAACTGTGATTGTCTGTCAAATAAATTGCTCAATATCCAAATAAGCTGCTCATAAAGCTTTAAACTCCATAAAGCTTTTATTCAATGACCATCAAATAACAGGACATGAAGAAATACAATCTCTCAGCTACAAAATAGAGGAAGAAACACATTGCGAAACGTGGCTAGCGAGAGTTTTTTCTTCCCACGACTAAACCCTAGCCGTCCCTAGGTCTACTAGTTTTTCGTTCTTTTTCCGATTGAAGTTGGTCTCTTCGTTGTTTCTTTTCTGATTTCTCTACCAAGATCGTGTCTCTCCTCTTGTTCTTAGAGCATATGCACCGGTGCATCCGATAACACGAGCAGAGGGGAGGGAGGTGGGCTCTACAGCAGCGACCGCTCGAGCTAAAAAGTAACTGGACGAGCAGAGATTGCTTACTCGAAAGCACGAGCAGAGTGGAGGAGCAGTTGCTCGTGCTGTACCGTTGCAGATGCTCTTACCCTTCCTTCTTGTTTTCCCCATTGTTTCTTTTCCTTGTTGGTTTTTTGGTTTCCATGGCCTCGAGTCTACGGCATTCTCCCCCTCACTCCTTTGATCTCTCGATCGGGGCTAAAAATAAGGTCAACGATTATGGCTTTACGATGTTAAGGGTTTTCTCCCCGACTATCCTATCGGCCGAACAGGCTGATTCTCTAAGTTTATGATGATTCTCTGTGGCGAGGCGTCAAAGGAACGAATGCGATCTTCATTCAGAGGGAGACTCCTGATTAGTTCTTAGCCAAATTTAGAGATTAAGGTGCGTTAAGAAGGGTTGTGCATTGTAGCCCTTACTTTTTTGAGGATGTTACAATCATTGTTGCAGAATTTGATGGATTCCAACCGGTGGAATCGGTCCTAGCATCCACAGCTAAGGTTTGGGCCAAAATCGAGGTTACCAATGGTGACTTGCATGAAACCCTAGGTAATCACCTTGGTAGATATGTGGATTATGAGAAAGTTCTTATGGAGGAAGAGTCAGACGTTCGGCTCTTTGTTGAAGTGGATATGCGGAAGGCATTGGTTGCGCATTAGATGGTGCTCGTTGGTAGTAGGGCATGGCTAGAGTGCAAAGTGGAATATTTGACACTGAAAGGATATTACATGGGATGTGGCACTTATGACCATTTTATGCATGGTTGCCCCATTCAGTGTGCTAGGATGGAAGCTGAGCTGGAGGCGGAAGGCCAACAACAAGAAGATGAGCGGATGTGGAGGCTCCGAGGTGAGATACCAGTGATGACATGACTGGGAAAAGGAGCAGAAGATTGTCAGGAGAGGGTGGTGGATAATAAGGATATCAAGACGGTTAAGGAGTTCTAGGAAGGGGCTCGAAAGAGAAGGAAAGTAGCTAAAGGGCCGTGTCCCATGAATGCCATTACTACTCGGGAGCAATTGATATATGACAACTGGTATACCCCGTATACACTAGTGGGTGCAGCCTTATCTTCTGAATAGGTGATGCGGGATGAGAATTTGGAAGATAAAGCAACTATATATAGACGACGCCTAGCTAACTAAGTAGTGGTACACCTCAAGTTTGATAGTTACTTGTAATACTCTGGTTTGTTAGACTAGAACTGTTTAAGCGTCACATTGCTATCTTAGTACAAGCGTACTTTAGAACTTCTCTTGTTCTGGCCGGATAATCCGGTGGAATTCTGTATTCTTATCACATTTTTCGAGTGGATATAATTGATCGCCATATCAAAAAAACACATTGCAATTTCTTATATAACAAAGAGCGTGAACTGTACATTATACTATTCATAATAGGGTATTTCGGATTTTGCACGGGTCACACGCTTCTCCGACTTCAATTATACTTCTCTTAGTTTAGAGAACACTGTTTTGGATCAGATTCTCCGGTTGATTTCATGGTTGAATTTTAAGATCTTTTGGAGGAGAGATAATAGGTTCTAGAGATAGAAAATCCTCCTTCTCTATAACATTTGGTTTCTTGGACTCACAAGAAACTTTTTGCTTCCTCTTGCTTCACACTCTTCTCCTCTGGTCCCCTTTGTTCCCCATCGCCCAACTGCTCCGAAACTGTTAACTTTTGGTGTCTTTGCTTCCTTAAACAGATCTACTACTTCCTTTACTTCTTTTTCTGATCTTTGTACTTCAAATATATCACTGCTACTCCTCTTCCTTCCATTCACACCATTCCTCGTCTGACTCCCAGTTCCCCTTTCTTAACTTTAACTATCTCACCCACCGACCAAACTTCTCAGGTTGCTATGACCTGAATCTCTATTACTTACTCATATATCTTCATATGTTGGAGTTTGCCCTGTGCTTGTCACAGTTTCTGCCCTACCAAGTTGGTAGATTTATTACCCATTCTCTCATGAGGTCCTAGGATCTACACAGAGGAAGTCATGACTACCTCACTGACATGTTGGAGGACTCCCTCATTATTGAGGAGGTAGATAGACCTTTCCTCCTTGTTGGAGGAGTTATTTCAGATGAGTTGCTCAACATTGGTGCGGTCAAAGGTTTATTGCGCAAAGCTTGGAAAGGTTTTGGCAATATGCAGATACATCACCTTCAAAGGAACTTGTTCTCTATCCAGATTAGGGTGCAAGATGTTGGTAAGATTCTTGAAGGAGGTTCATGGCACGTCGAGAAACACCACTTTAGTGTTCATCACTGGGACAGTAAGTGGACTGTAACCACTGCACCAGTTCTCTTGGTGACTTTCTGGGTCCAAATCAGTGGCCTTACCATAGGTAAGATGAACAAAGACAATGCTCTGAAAATTGGTTCTGCTATTGGTTTTGTTGATGCCACAGAACATCTCGTTCCTGAGGAGGCTTTTTGCCGAGGTTTCTTAAGGTTACAGATTACGCTGGACTCTAGAAAACCTCTTCCCTCAGGTTTTTGGTTACCTCTATCAGATTTTGAGAGCTGCAGAGTTCAATATCGATATGAAGGCCTTGGTAACTTATGTTGGAGATGTGGCAAGATGGGTCATGTCTCAGAAAGCTACAGCCCGGCAAATAGGATTGGTCTTACTAACTCGGAAGTGGTCTGGCTTGGCCCTTGGATGTCGGTGAAGCCTAAAAAAGACTATATGATGATCAGGGAGCTGAACCAGCATAGCCAAAAGAAGAGACCTCCGCTTCACCAGACCTCCGACATTGAGCTGGAAAGGCATAGCCGGAACAACATACCTGAGATGCAGGACAACCCTAGGGACCAACATGCAAAAAAATCCTTACATAAAGGCCTATCCTGGCAGCCGCGCCCTACTAGGGAAACTAGGGCAACCCTTCTCGTTCTTTGTCCCACGAGTGTGATGGTGACTTGAAGGGAAGAAAGGGAAAAGGAGCCGTTCTGATACAGGAGATTCATAGTGACTCGTGAAATCTGGGTTTCCATGCAGGAAAGAGGCTTGATACTAAACATACGCTGAAATCAAATAAAAGACAAAAAGGTGGCTCTATGGAATTAAGGGAGCAGTATGAGGAGATCAATTTACCTGATCGTGAGTGGTTCAAAGAGTTTGGCAGTCTGATCAAGGAAAAGCAGGTCTCTTTGAATCCATACCCAAGTCCTTACTGGTTTTTAAGAGTGAAAGTCAAAGCTGCTGCTCTGGTAGAGTTGACAAGAGTTCATGTTGATTCAAACTCTCTTGCATTGATCCCTACATTGGACGAGTCACGTAATTCTAATGGGTGCGAACTCCAATTGGTCTTTGGGCTTTTGACTCAAGATTCTTCGGCCAAGTCCATAGCTGCTGAGTTAGGCCCATCACTTTCCCATGTTATCTCATCACCTATTCATAATCCCAAGCACGAGGCCTATAGAAACAAATCAATTTCTTTGGAAACTCAGACATCACTTCCTTCTCTCAATTTTGCTCGAAGAAAAAATCACCACTCCTCCTGGGTGACTCATTTAGAGTGGGCAAGACTACTTCAACTCATGGTACCTCATGCTCGGAATTGAGTGTCTCTGTTGCAAACCAATCCCATCCCAGGTGTAGTAGTTCGGTGGCTTGTATTTCCCACTTCAATCCCTGTAATGTCGGGGTTGTTCTGTCACTGAAGATTCGAAGTGTTGTGGGCTTTTTAATAAGCAACAAGCGAACAACATCCAATGTTGATTGGGGTAAGGAGGCTAACCAGGTGAAATGCAGATATGTGGAGTATGAGGATGGAGCTATTTGTAAATCGATCGCCCCATTTCAGAGTGTATTTACAAGTCTAGCATAAGGTGATACAAGGGTGGGTCACAAGAAGCAGAAGGCTTACAAATTTTATACCAGTAAGAAAAAGAGGCTGGGGTCAGGTATTTGCTCTAATTCGAAGCAATGGATTAACCTTAACTCTTCACCTGCTACTAGTTTTGCCACTATTTTGTCTTGTGATGATTCACTTTTGTCTAATACTGCATTCTCTGAGGATAGTTTGGAGGGTACCTCAACCTCTCAAGGCTGTGGTGGCTGGCCTAATGCAGCCACAAGCCAGCGATGATGTAACGACCTGAACCTTGAGTATGTGACTATCGGCACGACACGTGATTATCGCGAGTAGATTGTACATATGTGGTTTGTTACTGACTAAATTATTGGGAAAGAATTTGATTTAAGTTCCTTCGCAAAAATTGTAGATGATTTGATTTTGAGTTCGTAGGAGGTTTCAGAGGATTTTTCGGACAATCAGAGAATATAAAATGAATATTTGAAATTATCATCGAGTTAGTCGTATTTATCCGATTGTGTTGGAGTTATGCGAGTCGTGAGTTTGGTCAGTTCGCGACGTATAAATATCGAATTGTCGTAAAATTGGAAAATCACACATTTGGACCATTTGACCAGATTTGACAAGCTTTGACCGAGTTGACTCGGGTTGACTGGAGCTCTACCAACCCGTTTTATTGTCGCCGTCGGACCCGTCGATTCCGGTAACCTCCGGCCGTGTTCTTGGTATGGTTGGAAAGCTCTCTTGATTTTCTATTGTTTCATGTATTTATTTGTGAGAATTGGTTGTGTTTGGATGGTGTTTGAACTCGGTGAAGTTTGAGATTTTCGCCGGAATTGGGTAGCAGTTTTCGGCGAGATTTGGTGTCGGGTTGGTTAGGGGTTAGGTTCCCCTCAACCCATTGAAGATTTCTGGGTATTTAATTTGGGATTTGGTTGAGGTTTGAGGGTGACCGTGGTTGTGATCGGAGAGGGAGAATTGGCGAGATGTTTCGGGCCAAATTCCGGCCAGTGGAGAGGTTGGACGGAGATGAGGTTTTGGGGGTTTGGTTGGGCTTGAGGAGAGGAAGAATTTGATGTATGGTTCGCCGGAGTTGGTCACTGTTGACGCCGCCGCGGCAGCGGCGGCGATTGTCAACAGCGGAGCTCCGGCGAGGGGTTGACTTTTGTGGTTTTCGGAGATTTTTATGTCGTTTTACTTGTAATCGCGCCCTGATCATAGTTGTGAGATTTTCGAGTTGATTTGAGTATGTTAACTTGGGTGTTTGAGTATATTTTGGAAATTTTGTTATTCTCGTCGATATTTCGAGTGATACATTTTTCGAGAACGCGGGTTCTTAACGTATTTGCTCCGTATGTTGAAATCAAATATGTATTAATCGTATCCCTGTTATTCAGGTGATCGTGATCAAGTTTGTGGCGAGGGATCTTCCGCCTTCCGCCGGGCCTCAGAGCTAGCTGTTACCTATGAGTGGACATTTTATCATATGTTGATTTTCAGACTTTGATTTTCACAGTGGATTTGCGAGTCTTTGAGTATGTTTTACAATTATACATTTACGAATATGCATTTATGATTATGCATTTTGATTTGGAGACACATGTGATTTGTTTTTACACCGAGGAGGAGATTGAAGGCTGGTCAACTAGTGTTCTATCCAAGGCTGGGAAGAAGGTTTTAATCAAGGCGGTCGCTACCGCCATCCCAGCATATCCTACGGCAAGCTTCAAACTTCCAATCTCCTTGTGTAGAGCAATCAACGCCAATATTGCCTCGTTTTGGTGGAGCAACAACGAAGGAGGAAAAGGTATTCATTGGCAGTCTTGGGGTAAGCTCTGCAGAGGGAAAGACTATGGAGGGATGGGTTTTAGAGATTTCGAGAGCTTCAATGTTGCTCTCTTGGCCAAAATTTGTTGAAGAATCATCAAGAACCCAAAAGCTCTGTGGGTTAGGGTCTTAAAGGCACGATACTTGGAGAAAACTGATTTCTTCAACGCTGTAAAAGGGGCGAGAGCGTCTTGGATTTGGAGCAGCATTCTTGCATTCTTGCAGGGCGTCAAACTATCAATCACAATGCTAGATGGCTCATTAATGATGGGAGGAGTGTACAAGTTTGGAAGGACAGATGAATCACAGAGAATGAGGACGGTTTTTTGCATCCTGAGACCTTCGGTTGCAGGTTTACTCCAATTTTAGCTCATGAAATAATTGATTGGGATGGGAAGCAATGGGATATAGAGCACCTAAGGCCTTTCCTCTCCTTCAGCGAGTTTGATGTCGTGAAATTGACTAAGATTGGGGATACAGCAAAGGAAGATAGATTATTATGGAGTTGGGAGAAAAACGGAGACTATACGGTGAGATCAGGGTACTAAGCAGTTTACAAACACCCTGACCCTCTTTCATTGAAGGCCTCATCATCTACAGTGGTGGACAGTAAGATCTGGAAGCTGGTATGGAGCATTGTTGCTGTCCCCAAAGTGAATCAATTTTTATGGAGTGCTTTCTCCAATTTCTTGCCGGTGTATAAGGAGCTTTTCAAAAAGAAGATTCTCAAAAGCCCCAAGTGCCCACTCTGTGAAGATGGTGAGGAAAGCATTGAACATTTCCCTTTGTTATGCCCATGGACCTTGGCAGCTTGGTTTGGTAGTCCTCTTGGCTTAAAGATTCAAAGAGAGAAGGTTACTACTTTAGCCGAGTGGATTGAGAATATTTATGAGGTGCTGGGTACAAGTTGTAATAGAGATGAGATTATCTCTCATGTGGCAACTCTACTTTGGGGAATTTGGAAGCAAAGATGCTCTGCTATATATCAAAGTAAACTCCCTGATCCTAAGGCTACAATAATTAGTGTTGCTTCTTTTGTGAATCAACTTTGGTCGGCGAGATTGGATGTGGGAGCAAGGAATCCTGCTGTAAACTCCACCCAAAGCTGCCTCTACTGGACTAAACCCCCAACCAATGTGGTTAAGGTTAACATTGACGGTGCTTGGGATAGTAAGACAAAGAACGCTAGACTCGGTGTTATCTTGAGAAAGTTTGATGGTCATTTTATGGCTGGCTCAGCAACCTTCTCTTCAGGAAACTCCCCTCTTGAAGCTGAGGCTATGGCTCTTTTGCAGAGGATTAATCTTGCGGCTTCTCTTGAGGTTTGCGATGTTATTGTTGAATCGAATTCAGCTGGCCTAATTTCTGATTTAGGAAAAGATGTGGACAAAACAGATTGACATATCTACAGCCTTCTTCTTGAGTTCAATAGAAGGAAACACTCGTTTAACTCAATTTCTTGAAAGTAGGTTACGAGAAAAGCTAAGCATGCTGCTGACGCAGTGACTAAGCTCACAAAAGGGAAGTTGGAATCTTCGGAATGGGTGAATATCCCTCCAACTTCATTGGTGCAAGTTCTTCAGAGTGACGGGCTTCCTTGTCCAGATTGTGGATTGTGGAGTATAATGTTTCCTCTGCTCCTCTTAATTACTTTTGTTGTCACTTGTTGCTTTGTTTTCTCAGTTTTAGGGTGTGTTTCTTTAGCTCGTTCTTCCTTTTCTCTTTTCTCTGATGTTAGTCTGGGACTCCACCCCCCCCCCCAGTTCAATGAATTATTTGTTTAGACCAAAAAAATAGAATCAGATTCTCCAAATCTCCCAAATTCCTCTCTTTCCTATAATCACTGTAGCTCTTATCTCTCAATCCGGCGATCTCCGACGATCTCCAGCTGTTTGTTGTCGCCACCTCTACCAAACAGTACGCCCGAGGCTTTGTTCTCTACCTTTACGTCATCTGAAGAAGGTTTGATCTCTACATCTCTCAGAGCACCACCACCACCGTCTGCTCATCATAACACGTCACCTCAGATTCTCAGTACCTCAAGGTCAAGGACTTCAGGTATGATAGTATTGCGATTATTTTTCCAATTTCTCGAACCTGGTTTCTGGTCCGATCGATTTCCTTTTCTGATTCGATGGGGCATATTCAGGTTAATCAATTTGGAACACTGGGTTTGATCTATTTCTCAAAGATATATGCTAATCGTTTGTGCGTTTGTTCACTTTGTTGTTTAAGTAAGCTAGATGTCTTGAGATGCATATGACCGTTAGAAATTGGAAGATGATGTTTGCCTGCTTTGGTCTCACTTTAAACTCACTGTTAAACTTTCATTCTTTTTTACTGCTTTTCTAAGTTTGGGTATGGTCTTTGATGTTTCGGATTTTGTAATAGAGACTCATTTCGTGAATATAGATTTTTTATTTCAGTTGAAAAATAGTCGTGGTTAATTTTGATATTGTCGTGTTTCGGTGGATTAATCAAACTATGTAGTCTACTCTTTCAGCTAAATGAATCTAATTTCGTTGGTCTGTAATTTTCGTGGATGGTCATCTCTCGCTGTCCTGGTGAGATGCCTTTTTCATATGGATTGTTCATCACTGAACGCATATATATCTGAATTACTTGGTGTTTTAGAATATGGATTGTTCATCACTGAACGCATATGGATTGTTCATCACTGAATTACTTGGTGTTTTAGAATATATATCTGGCCAGTTATCAAATGTACATACATAGCTGTTAGATTAGAGAACATGGTGTCAAATAATATTGATATTGAGTGATATAGCTGGGTTTGTGATTAATAGTCGACAATGGAAGGAAGTCTTGAATTTAATATACTGAACGCATACTGGATAGTATTTTGAAAATGCAATATGTGAGAGATATAATCAAAGAATAAAATCGAAAGGAGAAGTGGCCAGATAGGCAACAATACATCAGCAGACAATATCTGAGGAAAAGAATGTAGAAATGCAATCAAAACTTCTTTAAGTGCAAAGAAGAAGTTGCATACAGTCATATCATGCGATGATATAAGCATGATAGATTATTTGAATTTCAACTGTGACGAAGCCTTTTCTCTCTCTCATTACCCTTCCATTCTCTGTAGCAACATATTTGTTCTCTTATATTCCAACAGGAAAATTCTAAACTATATGCTTCGCCCTCTAATATACATGCTTCGCCCTATATGCTTCGCCCTCTAAAATACATGCTTCCTCAATTTTATTTATACGATACTTAGGTCTTGATTTCCACATCATTTCTCTCACTCCTGGATGTTGTTGGTAATATATTTCTCTGTGAAGGAATATATTATCTCGATCATGTTTTGTGTTTTGCTTGGTTGGTTTTGATATTTTGGTGTGTGATAAAGGGTTGGATTGTTCATTGCTTTTCCGTGTAAAGGTTGGGCTTTCTATTAGATCAGCCAGCATTAGTGCCAGGGGACAACAACTCATAGTAGATAAGGATATTACTTTGCTTTGGACTCATTGTGAGTCTTTAGTGTTGTTTTTTATGATAGCTTTGGTAAAGTGTCTGTTTAATGTGCTTTGATTGCCTACCTCACTTAGTAATTTGATAATGCCATAGTGAGAATCTTCATTGTGCTGTGTGAGTTCAACTAGAAAATTTGGGTAAGCGGCTGTAAACCAGTAGTAGGGATATAGGATTAAGGATCAATCTTAGGGTTTTAGGCTTTTCGAGGTGGGCTGGACATGATACATATAAGCCAAACTATATAATTTCCTATGTTGCTTCTTATTTTGTTGATTACTGTGACAATGAGACCTCCATTGTCATTGGACCGAATGCTGTCTTCAGCTCCCATAGAAGTTTGGAAACTAATTACTGTTTTGTTAGACAGAATTTCAAAATGGCAGTTTGTTAGGATCTATTTTGGGAGGTGACCAGTATGTTGTACCTTGGGGAAAATTGAACCTATTGAAAATAACAGAAGTTTACTGTAGAAAATATTTTTTTTAATGCCTCCAGTCATTTCATTTGTACCGAGTATAAAATATGGCATACACGTAGAAAATGATATATATTAGAAAAGTTGTTTGTTATTGCATATATATAGTTAAATTTCGAAGTTTTTGTTGTCAGATCTATTTTGGCAGTTTCAATCATTCTATTACAGAGTTACAGACTAAAACCAAAAAATTGTTGTTCTTGAACGATGGAACATTTTGAGCTTTACACTTAAACAATACCAAATCCTCACATCCATATATACCAGAGTAAAAGACTGGACCTTCTGATACCCAAAGTTAATACCTCACTTCTTTATAACCATTTGTGTTAGCTAATCCATAGTTCCATGCTTCACCTACACATATAGACCACACTACATTTAGTTGAGCACCACATTAATATTCACTCAATGAAGGTTTGGACTTTCTCTAATCTAACTAAACCTATTCCTTATATGTCAATAATTGAGACACATTTAGACAGAAGAACCCCATCAAGTTGTGTTGTACTTGGGAAATTGATATTGCAGATTAATTTGTGCATTATTTAATGCACTTGGGATTTTCTTTTAGGGTACTATATTTGAATATTATCAATGTTTGAGTCTTTTCTAGAAATTTTTTTGGCTGGGTTTGAAATTGGCTTCTTGATTGACTAAAAAAATATGACTGTTTGACTATGGCAGCATTATGATTCGGCTAAATTTGAGGGTGTAGGTTTAAATTCATAGTGTTTAGTTATGAGCCTATACATTGATATTGATATGTTCTGTATTATTATATTTGTACTATTTTTCATGCTTTTAACGTCCTTTACGACTCATGTTGGGTATATCACAGTTTAGATTAAGTTAATCTGCAAGAGTTATTATAATGTTTAGCTATTATATATACTATTTATGTCATGTGCTGATGTTGGTCTAATTAATTCTTTTAGTGCTTGCAGTCAAAGGGGGTCAAGACATTGCGTGCTGATTCTAAGGAAGTCGAGTTTTCTCCAAAGACGGTAATTTTTTCGAATTATATGTTCTTAATTTCACTCCAGTATTGGTTCACATTCAAGCCTTCTTGTTATTATAAAATATGGGAAGCATTTATATCATGTAAAGAGTTTGCTGTATAGCTTTTAAGTTCTAGGTCCCACATTTAAGATCCAATCATCGTTGAAGGGAGATGTTAGAGATATATTTTCTACTAAGGTTAAGATGTGATTGAAAAGAATGATAGAATCTTTATTTACAGTAGGAACTAAACCTTTTGTGATTGAAAAGGTTGAAGGAATCCGGTTTGATTTGGATGTTGTTGGTAATTCTTTGATTCCATTTACTTTTATTTAGACATGTAGTTGATTTTGTGGTTAAAGACTCAAAATAAATCAAGTATCATTGCCTCAGTAAATTGAATACTGAATGGTATCCAAAATTTACTAAAAGTCATAATTTTTGTAAAGACACTCCATAAGTAGA
Organism: Geum urbanum; assembly: GCA_946800695.1. Classification (NCBI taxonomy): domain Eukaryota; kingdom Viridiplantae; phylum Streptophyta; class Magnoliopsida; order Rosales; family Rosaceae; genus Geum; species Geum urbanum. Next base: position 22,169,362 of record OX327002.1, read on the forward strand.
TTGTAAAACTCCATAGTAATTTACTAAAAGTTATTGCCTCGGTAAATTATTGTAAAATTTATGGTATCCAAAATTTACTAAAAGTCATTGCATCAGTAAATTGACTGGTTTACCATCAAGAGCATAAGTAGAAGAGTATATGTACCTTCTATGCACGCTCTGTCTTTATTAGACTGATATCATGATTTGGATTCACAATCCCGTCAAACACTGATATGGGTAGCGTAATTAGGTCTGTATTTATGAAATCTAGTGATGAATTTAGGTTGGGTTGGATTTGGATTCACAGTCCCATCAAACACTGATTTGGATTCACAGTCATGTCAAACCCATATCAGTTATATTCTTATATTGCATTTTTTATCGGACCTTGCATGCTTCCTCAATTCTGAATAAAAGCCACTAAAGTATAATTTTGTTAAAGAATTTTTGTCGTGGCGCTGCTAAGATCATGAAATTGAAATAGTATATTAGTTTCTTTTACTCTATACCAAATGTTAATGGGAGAGGTGTCATTGAGATAATGCTATATGTTAGTTTTTGTTCGAAGTGAGCTTAACTCATCTTAGTACACCATTACAGATCATAGTTCTTCGAAAAAACATAATTAGTAAACACTTTAAAATTCTTGCTGTTTTCTCTTTCAACATGTCATGTTTGTTGTGCTTCCTTTGTGTGTTACCCCCTGTCATGCTTTTTCTTTTTTATCGATTATATATTTATTTTGATGTCGAAGAATATAATTTTAATTGAAACTTGAGGCTAAAATCCTAAGTTAAAAGCCTAAACTGTCTTAGAACTAAACTTAAAAGCCGCATGTTTTTGACAATTCAGGTACCACGTTTACACTATTGTTTGCACAGGAAGCTTACTGTTCGAGACTTCTTCTCTAACCCCTCAGGTATCTGCCTGTTCACAATAAGAAGCATTGTTTTTCAAGTATCCGAAACCAAACCACACGGATCTAGTTCTTTCGGATCGATCAGTTCTCATGGCGAGGCGTAGAAATTAATAACTAATATATACTTGAATGATGTTTCGGTAAATTAGAGATTTTAGAGATTTTTAATAATAATAAACTATGTATTTCATGGGTGTCAGGTTTTGTGTCGTCCATGAGTTTTGACTCTTCTGTCTAAGCACGACCTTTTGCCCAAACTCGAGTCATAATGGTCTTGAGCCTTTAGGCGATCGCAAATTTTGTGAGCCCATGATAATCCCCGAGTAGAAAGATCATCTTCTATTCAAATTCTAAAACTTTTGGTTTTCTGTAGATTTCTATATGAGCTCTCTCTTACGCAGCTGCCGTTGGGAGAGAAAAAAAAATCCCTAATCTTTAAGTCTATCGGCTACCGCCGGTAACCATTTGGTGTTTTGACTTGCAAGTCTGATTGATTCGTATCTAGTTGCTAGATCGGATCACTAGCGTGAGATTTCCTCACGGCCTTACCCGAAATCTTTCTTCTTATTCCCTATTCCAATACATTTCTATTTGTTTTCTTTCCTCTCAATCATGACAAGTTGCGATGTCCTTTTGTGGAATAAGCGAGGATCAAGAAGTGATGCCAAGATCGACTCTCTTCGATCCCTGATCCAAGCAAAGAAATCAAGTATTATCTTCCTTATCAAGAATAAATGAGGTTCCAAGAGAATATTTGAAGAGATCTGAGGCAAGCTATGGTTTGGGCAAGGTAAGCTAGTTCCTTGTTCTGAAACTAACGCAGACAATTTGATGATGTAATGAGCGGATGACATAGATTTGGACCTAGGGGATCACTCTCCTGGGTTTATGGATGCTGGGATTCAGTTTCCAGTGATGGTGGGTCAATTTTGGAGACTTACCGGAGTGTATGGCTCTCCTTACGTGGAGAACAAGCTTAAGATGTGGGAGATGCTTGGTCAATTGTCTCGTATACCACTGTCCGATTTATGGTGTGTAGTTGGTGATATCAACGAGATCTAGCACCAATTCGAGAAGTCAGGAGGTCCTTTATGTCTGGATGATTATATGAAATATATGAATGAATGTATCACTGATTGTGTGTTGGAAGATCTAGGGTGTACGAGTCCTATTATTACTTGCCATGATTCTACCACACAATGTCGATTGGACCGAGCCCTAGCCACGAGATCTTGGAGATTCAAAGTTTGGGAAGCTCAGGTAATTAATCTGCCCTTACCCCCCACTGTTCTGATCATGTTCCTATTTTGGTTCTTGTTCGACAAGGACACGTGATCCACTTCCCAGGTCGTTACTATTTCTTCCGACTTGATGCTACGTGGACCGATGATGAGAGTTGCTTGAAGGCTGTGCGTAATGCGTGGTCACGCCCTACCCAAGGCTATATTCAAAATCAGTTTGCCTAGAAAGTGGCGAACACTAGGGTTGATCTTCATCAATGGGCATCGGTTACATTTGGTAGCCGAGAACAAGAGTTGGAGGTCATACAGAAGGAGCTTAGTGATTTACTTAACAAGTCTTCAATCCGACTAATGTACCTCACTGTAAGGAACTGTATGCCAGGAAAGAGTTACTTACACAGCAAGATGCTACTTATTGGAAGCAATGTGCCAAGAATACAAAGCTGAAAAGTGGTGATAAGAATACTAAGTATATGCATCGCAAAGCCTCACATAGGCGACAAAAGAACTGGATCAGTTGTTTATTTGATGATCAAGGTCTTTGGCAGAATACTCCGAATAAAGTGGAGTCGGTGGTGTTGAGCTATTATTGTTAGGTCCATAATTATGTTCTAATTATGTTCCTAACTTCATGCTTATTGTTTATCTTCTATGAATAAATTATCGTTCTTATAACATTTCCTGTTCATGTAAGGAATTTGGGAGTTGGCAGGGAAACACTTATAAAGATGGAAATTAATCACTTTTTGGAGAAGCCGAGCACATTTCCGAAGTCACCAGAGCATTTGGAGCAAATTTGAGAAAATGACAAAAATTGATCGCCGGAAGTTATCGGAAGCTGCCAAAAAAACGTCGGATTTATCCATGGCCGGCCGGACTATCAAGTGTGGCCCAAACACTCCAAGATAAGCCCAAGGGAAGGTCCAAACAACCTATATAGGAACCCTATAACTAATTTGGTTAGAGTGTCACACATTTTGAATTTTGGATGTATATTAACATTATTTGAACTTTAGCCTAGAAGTCAAGAAAAAAGGATCACAAGTTGTGGCCCTTGAATCAAACTTTATGGCCACTCTAGCATATATAAAGGCTTACAAAACACCTTATTTTCTCTCCCATTACTCCCCTTGGTCGAGCTCCCACTCATCACTATCACAACACATCTTATTTCTCAAGTTTAGCTTGGCTTTAGTCTCTCTCTGTAGCCTTCACTCATCTTCTAACCCTCTAGCTCTCTCCTCCACCTCCTCCACCTCCCTTATCACCACCAAAAGGCCTAGGAACCTTCATCACCACCACCACACTCTCATCTCCACCCTCTTCACCATAGCCTAAGGTAGGTTCATCATCTTTGTGGAGCCAAGAAGCAGGAAGGGAGCAAGAAGTGAAGAAGTACTTGAAGAATTTGAAGACTTTGTTTAAGGGACTCTTTGGCTATTTCATACACTTATTGATTCCCCTTTATGTATCTAGACTCTATTTTCATTACGTGTAGTGAGAAGTCTGATTTGGGAGGCTAGGGTTCTAACCCTAGCCATTTGATGTAGACAAATGATGGATTGATTTATGTATGACTTATGTTTTTGTGTATGTTGAGTGAAACATGTGTTTGTGAATGAGATCGATTACTATGTGTTTTAGGTTGTTTATGTGCTTAAGCTTCATGTATGGTTTCATTTATGCATGTGTTGACCTTAGCTAATGTATGCATTATGGAACTAAAAATGGGACCTTGATTGAATTAGCTACGCACCTAAGGCTAGATGAACATGTAAACATGATTACGGTCTACTATTCCAAGATGGTTTGGTTTCCTTAGAACTAAGAAAGGACTAGAGTCTCCTTGAGTCTCAATAGACTTAAGGGGCTTTGGTCAAGCACACATTGAATCGAGAGCTTATTGTGGCTACAAGTTTGGGTCTTTCGATTTGTAACTCGGAAGGTGCGGATTGAGAGATTCACTTAGATTTTCTCCCGGGTCCTCCAATAGAGGTTTTGGAAGAGGAACATTCCATAAATAGCACATAGTACACTTATTTGCTTCACTCACGTGACATACGGTCGAGGTGTAAATCCGAAAAGGTTTAGGTTTTGGTCCCGGTTCACCAAATACTTCAAAATTGGGCTCAAGTCGTCTAGAGTCCGAAATGGCCTACGAGCTTGGGTCCAAAACCAAACGTAACCTAAAAGGTTACGATTTGGACATTCACTTGTGTGAAATGAACTTTAACTACATACATAAATCGAGATATTGTTTGAGCATCAAATGGTTAGTGAGGATTTCCCCACCCAACCATTCTCGTTTATTGTGAATTTGTTTGTTACTTAATCTCTTTGCATTAGTTTATTATCAATCAATCAACTCATATAATCAATAATTGTAGTCTAATCACCCCTTGCAATGATAGGTCTCCAAAGAACTTAGATGTGTGAGATACACATCTATACTTCATTTAGTTTTGCATCAAGTTAGTGTCTAGATTAATCGTAGTTTAAGCGCTTAATCAATTCGAACTGAGGAGTTCAATTGGAAAATCCTCGTGGGTTCGACACTCGACTCTTGTAAATATTATACCTTGACCCTATATACTTGCAGGCGAAAATTACTCTTTATACTTATGGGCTAGATAATAGTGCATAAAGTGTGGAGAAGCAATCTTTCCAACAAGTTTTTGACGCCGTTGCCGGGGATTAGGCTCATCTTAATTCCTTATATTTGGATAGCCTTGATTGCAGTAAAACCCGACATTTTGCTTGATGATTATTTCTTAGCTTTGTAGTTTTTCTTCATTTTATCACTTAAAACTTTGTTTTCTTTGTCCTTAATCTCTAGAATACTTTGGAAGGTACTTTGAGGTAAAATTGTGCTAGAATTTGTGCTTCTATCATTTTTGCAAGGCATACTTTCGATCCATCAAAGGATTACATTTCGATCCATCGATTCCTTGTTGCGGGTGGAAACCACGGGGATTGCTTCGATCCATCGAAGAGTGTGTTTTGCTTGAGGTTGTTTTACTTATCTCTACCTCTTTTATTTTAAGTATTTATATTCTTCGGAGCATATCTAAGTAGTGTATTCCTTTCAAGCATAGTAGTTAGTGTGTTTAGATTTATCAAACTTAATTTCTGCAACACTCTAGATTCTTAGGACTTTATTTGGCGAATTCGGTATATTAGATCACGCACGCCATTACCCCAGTTGACCTCGGTGTCTATAGCACTGTGAATGATACTGCGCCGCGTACCAAAATCTCATTCAAACTCTTAGATTGATGTTTCCTTAAGGGGGGGGGGTGTCAAAGAAGCACCGTGGAAGGCTTCAAGGTTTTGAGTAATTTGAGAGTTTGGAGGCCTAATATTAATTTGTTGCTTAGTGTGATTTTCATGTTTATGCCCTTCAATCATTCGAATCTACACACACCATCTTTTAGCACACCATTCGTATTGTGGATATCAAATTTGGGGTTTGAAACTGTGGCTGCGCATAAGAAATGTTGATGTACAAGTAGTGAAGAAGAGGTTGGTATACCGTTGTTGAATGTAGAAAACTGAGAAGCACTTGAAAAGTTGTTTAACCTAGCTATAAAGGCTAGGTGTGAGAATCCGACTAGTGGAGCTCGTGTTTTTCGGATTGAAATAGATCCACTAGTTGTGGAGGAGGTTGACCTGAGCCTCAAGAGCTAGACCGAATTATTATGGAGGACGAGGTCTACGAAGGAAGGCCATTGAGAGAATGTGCCTTACCCTCTTTGGTGGTGCACGGCGAATGTATTGTGTTGCAACCATTGATGGGATATTCTTTTGAGATAAAGTCAAACTTCTTGCAAACTCTCCCTATCTTTCTAGTCCATGCCAACTCCGATCCATATTTACATTTTGGAGTTCGAAGAGGCAAGTGCTCGATTGAATATCCGAAACATGGAGGCGGGGCAATTGAGACTACGGGTGTTCCCATCAAGCTTACGAGAAAAAGCCAGGAGTGGCTTAACAAGCTCCCTTTCAATTCTATTAACTCTTGGGAGAACTTGCAAAGGAAATTTATTACCAAGTACTTCCCTCTGGGAAAGATCAATGAAAGGAGAACGAGTTTGATGACTTTCCGGAAAGAAGAGGGAGAACTCTTTTGTGAAGCATGTGAGCGCTTCAAAGATTTAGAGCTTGGTTGTCCTAATCATGGGAAAACCCAAGACATGCTTATGTCTCTTTTTTACTAAGGGCTGAGCACGGAGACAAGAGGAAGGTAGAGAATGCTTGTGGCTGAGACTTCATGGACAAGACCGCGAAGGAAGCATGCATTTTACTTGAGAAGTTGGCGGAAAGGTCGGCCCTATGGGATGTGAAGCCAAGTATGAGAAATCCCACGATTTCTATGAGGGAGGCTACCCAAGCCAACTGTGGAGGTATTTATGAAGTTAAGGGAACCCATGTACAAGAGGAAGCTATCAAGAGGCTTGAGGAGTCCATAAACAAGAAGTTTGACCTTTTGATGAAGCAAAACTGGAATGGAGGCCAAGTGAACCAAGTGGCGGAGATTAGTGTGGAGTCGGTGACTTGCTTGATTTGTGAGAGCACAGTGCATGAGACTCTTTGTTTTCCTCACCAAGAAGCCTACCCGATGATCATTGAAGAATGCAAGAGACTCTTCTATGACAACCCAAGGATGATCCTTACTCCAAGACTTACAATCTGGGTTGGAGGAACCACCCTAACTTCTCATGGGGTGGTCAAAGACAAGGCAACCAAGGAGGACAAAGTGGGTTGCCCAGACCAAATAGTGGTTTCTAAGGTCAAGGAGAAAGAGATAATCAAGGAGTTAATCAAGGCAATTTTTGTGCCTCAAGTAGTGGAAGCAATGGGTTCTCAAATTACCAAGGAGCTCCCAAATTTTCACCAAGGCCGAATGAAGGATTTACCAATGTCTTGGGGGGTAACACTTACAACCGAGAACACTTTTTATTCCTAGAGCTCAACAACCACCAATGTTTCAAGCACCAAGTCCTACACCTAAATTGGAGGCGCCGAAATCCTCCACAGATGACTTGCTTGCCAAAAGTGTCAAGATGTATCTTGAAATTTTCATGAGCATGAAGAGTGAGAATCAAACACTTCACAATGAGAGTCAAAGTGCAATCCATAAGCTGGAGACTCAAGTGAATCAATTGGCGAAGGCACTCACAACACAACGAGGTGGCAAGGCACATGAGTTCTCTTCTACTACCAAGAGAAATCCGAAGCATCAAGTGAATGCGGTATTGAGATCTGGGAAAGGATTTGAGAACATGATGACACTCCTATTGTGGAGAGCAATGATGAAGAAGACTTAGACACACCATTGGTGTCAAGGTCGCATTTCCGGTTTGAGAAGGGTACCACAAGTGGAGACAAGGTAGAGAGATTCCAAGAGAAGACCACTTTGATTCCCTTTGAAGATGTTGATAACTCAAGTGATGCAGATGACGAGTTTGTAGTTGAGAAAGCGGGTTCAAAAAAGGGTTTGAGTTACCATGGGAGTGCTAAAAAAGGGTTAGAAGATGTTAGCATGGATAGAGAGAATTCTGGGATCAATTTGAAGAAGAATAGAGAAAGCAGTGGCCTTCCTTCGATGGATAGAGAGAATCCTTTGATCCATCGAAGGAATCTCTTGGGTACCCAGGTTAATAGTCCTCGATGGATCGAGAAAACTCTTAACCCATCGAAGGCAAGCATCAGGAAACTTTTAAGGGGCATTCCGAGAAGGTTCAAAGTGAGCAGGATGTATACCTACCCTTCTCTCAAGTGAAGAACAAGGAGAAGACTCAAACTAACTTGGATCGGAAGACCAAGGAATGTTTGGAAGTCTTCAAGAAGGTTGTGATCAATGTACCCCTTCTTGATGCCATTTAAACTATTCCTATGTACTCAAACTTCTTAAAGGACTTATGCACAAACCGGAGGTATAAGAACAAGCTACAAGGAGAGGTATAAGGATTTGAGAAAGTGAAGCTCAATGCCACGGTGTTGACTATCATACAAAGGAAAGTACCCAAAAAGTTGCAAGATCCGAGAAGCTTCACCATGCCATGTACTATTGGGATGAAGCACTTTGAGAAAGCTCTGATAGACCTTGGGGCTTTTATTAACTTAATGCCATATTTGGTGTACAAGGACATTGGCTTGGGAAAATTGAAGCCGGTGAGCGTGTCATTGCAACTAGCGGATCGAAGCATAGTTCATCTAAGGGGCATAGTGAAAGACATACTTGTCATGATTGACGATCTCATAGTGCCATCTGACTTTGTAATTCTCAATATGGAAGAACCATGAGGGCATGAAGATCTCCCTTTAAGCTTCGGAAGAGCTTTAATGGATAAGGCGGGTACGAAGATTGATGTTAAAGCCAAAGAGCTTACCTTGACCGTGTTTGAGAAGACTAGGGAATTTAAGATATTTGACAAGACATCACTAATCCCTTCACTACAATCCATGAGAATTGAAGTTATGGATGATGAAACCAAGGAAGATGGAGAAGTGAGCTACAAGGAACCGAAATCCTATGAGTTTAGTGTCGAAGATGTGAAGGTACCGAATAAGAACACGAGCTATAAAAGGCAGAAGTTGAGGCCAAGCAAGAATTTGGATGACATGCTAGTAGTGGGAAGCAAAGTCATCTAGAAGAACTCCAACCCCTCAAGAGATGCAAGCTACAAATAGCTTAAGATATGCCTAAATGGAGTGGTGCATTTTAGGAACTTGACAAATGGGAGAAGTTTTGTGCTTCATAGAGAGCAAGTGGTAGCTTTGGAGGAGTTGCCAAAGAAATGGAATGAGAAGGTCTATCACTTTAAGAACCCAACTATGATGGCTTAACCTACTTATTCTTTCACTTACCGTGTTAAAGTCGTTAAACTTGAACCCAGGATAGTCGGACACCATTTGCTATGATCGAGAATAAATGTGAGGTTGGAGGGGTATAGAAGATTGTGGAATAAGTATAGAAGTCAAGAACTTGAAGAAGGGAAATTTTTTAAAAATGTTGAAGTAGTGCAAACCTAAGGCACTCCTTTGATGCATTGAAGCCTATTTCTCTAATGCATCGAAGGTTACATGCAGTTTTGCATCCGAGGCACTGCTTCGATGGATCGAAGCATTCCTTCAATCAATCAAAAGTTTCTTACCATTTTAAGCCTTTCTAGCCTATTTTTGGAAACTAAGAGCTTAGGACTTTGAGGCATGGAGCATAAGGTAATCCCTTGAGGCCAAGACAAGTCCTAGAGTACTGTTTCTGGGTCATGACCAATTCGTATGCACTTTTGGATGGTGAGGCCTGACTTGGTCTTCGTGGGTTTACATGTACATGCATATGGAGCTAGGAGCTAGTCTTCAAAGCATTTTCACCCTCTTTATCCCTATTCCCTTTATTTCCTTATTTCTTATGGAAATGTTTAGGAATGATGCTTGAGTAGCATTAGTGTATTGTTTTGAGCAATATAGAATGTAGTAGTCTTATATACGTGTAAGGATTGATGCTTAAGTAGCCTCTTGTTAAATGCTAGATTACAATGTCATTTTTCCTTTGAAATATGATTAGTATGCCTGCCCTCATTGTGGTTGATAAGACACTAATAGCTTCATTACTTCTTAGAGACTATATGGTCCTTTAAGTGTGATTGCATGCTAGTTGTGCCTAGGAGAACATGTGTTAGGAGAATAAAACTTGAAATGATGATGTCTATGTTATCTCTTATACACTTTTGGTTTACTATGTGGCTTAATGCAAATTGAGAATAATTTGATTCTAAAGTGTGATGTAGAAGGCTAAGTCATTATCATTCCTTATCCTAAAGGGAGGTTCTAGTTACACCTCCAAATCTACTTAATACACCTCCTATGCTAAGTACACCTCCACTTCACTTTTTGACATGCTTATACTTCTAAGTTCACCTCTTCATTCTTTACCAAAATACCCTTTTACTAATTTTTGGTAATCGATTGCCTACGATCCAAGTGCCAGTTACACCACCCTCTGGCGTCTTCCTCTTTGTTGTAGAATTCCTTTATCGAACCTGCCATTGATGGCTTTATGAAGCTTTTACACTACCACTTCCACTCCTTATCAGATCAACCATGCCCGAAGCCAACCTTCTAACACCTCTCCTTTGGGGATACTCTCAAGGTGTTCGAAACAATGCCTCAATGAAATGTTGTTTCACGAAACTCTTTGATTGCGAGTTTCATTTGATGAGACCAAGTGTTTGAGTCACTGGAGTGTTTTAGGAGGATGCAAGGCGGGAGGATGGGGTTTACATAGGTTTCTCTCGCCACAGTTTGGCACTCAATGTATTAGCACAGTTTCTTGATACAGGTATATATGTATATGTGCTTTTTCTTCAAAACATAATCAGTGATCCATTTATGCTCCATAAGTCATAATGTTTTTGAGCAAACATGATATACTGTAGTATGTAATGGAATTAGCTGTGATCCTGGTAAATTACTGAACAATAACATATGATGATTCTGAGGGCTAGTTTTGTTTATTTTCAAGAAATTAAAATGGTACATACAGGGGACCTGTGCCCTTCAACAATGTCATCTTACATGTCTCATTACTCAACGGTAAAAATTCCTGGAACCACTGTAATAGGACAACATTCTTTGTATTGCTCTAGACGATTCTGATATCTTGAATACAAATGTATAACTTTGGCATCTGCATTCCTCTCCCAATTTGGTACAAGGTATGGCAAAGGATGTCCTGGAGACATTTGAAGCTGAAAATGTAAAGCACCATGTTAGCATTACATTCAGTAAACTTAAAACATAAATACATATATTTGACTTAAATACATACATTTACGTAGTGATTATTATTCACATGCCCGATTCCAATCTCTTTAATATCATTGCTGCTCAGATGTCCAGTATGGTGTTCTACCAAAGGGAGATATGTTATGCATTGCCCATCTGATATATTGATCACCACTACACCATAACAAGTTGCAATTAAATGCCCCATTTCTGGGAAGCACATCCAACGTCTTATTGGTGCGAAGCCAGATCCATAATAGTCAAGTGCATCCCTAACCCTTTTAACATGTCCAGTACCAAAGATTACTTCATACAATTGCGACATATTATCCAATTCGTTCAATAAATCTTTACGAACCCGACGCCAAGATTTTCGACCAAATCCCATCGCAGACGCTACAACTCTGTAACCACAATTACCATCGGATTCGACATCAAATGCGCCAATAATATATGGTTGCATTCCAAGTCGGAATTGACAGTTATATTTGGTTGTAAGTGTCGTAAATGGAGAACCATTCGAGCCCTGTAAAGTAAAATAATTAGTCAATAAAATAGTAACTAATTATAAAGTTAATTAGTATTATAAAGGACATTCATACCTGCACCTTATTTGGGCCATCCTTAGGTTTTTTATCTGATGTGAACAACAGGGCCATGAGGAACATCTTGACCAACTTCATAAACTGTAGGTGCAGAATCATTGTCTTAACTTGAAAGAACATTATCAATCTCCCATGCAGACGGCAAACGACGAGTACTAGTGTCAACAGGTGGACGCCCCTTTGTTTTCACTCTTTCTGCAGGCTCTTTAAGAAACGTACTACCTGGATTCATCAGCTCATCAATTTTTATCAAAAATTCTCGTCTTGTTTCATCATTTTGTTGTTGAACCCACTTCTCCAATCGAACCATATGTTGGTTTACTGGAACCTTTTCTTGGGGGTCACTAGTATGCATTGTTTGGCCAACACCCAACTGTCTCCAATGCTTGTGAACCGCATCAATAGGAATCGGCTTATTAGAGTGTCTGTATTCAGCAATCTCATGTGCACATGGCAAACCATGTGTAACACGTATAGCACAAGCACAACCTGCCAGGTCCTTGATATCGACAACCCTACAATAAACGTACAGATTTTTATACAATTAACTTGATTTTACTATATCTATATAATAACTGAAACTGAAATTACCTATTAGCTTCACACACGATTTTGTTTAATGCCGTAATTGATACATAACTTATCAATTCCTTCAAATAATCATGCTTGAAATCATGTTGCAGGAAACATCGACTTCTCTCAAATGAAGCCTTGATATCAGTGTGATGCAGCTCCATCAATGAATGTATATAGTCCCACGAAACATTGAAGTCTAATTGGCTAGACCTTAGTTGTCTCTTTAGTCTCGAATGAGCACTCTCCACCCTACTCAAAAAACAAAGGAAACATGCAAACTTACGAAATATAGTTCAATTAAATTAAATGTAGATAGGAATAATGATAAAGCTCGAACAATACCGATTTGAAGTAGTAGTACCAAGGTGCATGCAAGTGTCTGTCCATGCAGCGACAAATAGCTCTTTGTACTTATTCAACCAATTTTTGTTCACATAATCAAGCGCAGTGGGGTATGTACTGAATTTTGACTCCAGTTGCTGGAGATTTTTCAAGTACTCACCCTCGGTCGAAGAACTAACAACAGTGTTCCAAGCATCAATAAATGTCTCCCAACCTCCGGTCTTTGCTGGAAACTTCTTCTTGCACTCTTTCATCACGTTTTTATTGATATTCCACTTACACAAAAGATGTCGAGAATCAGGAAATATTTTACTAATGCTATTCATTAAAGCTAATTCTCGATCAGTCACAATTACTCCAGGAGCATAGTCATCATGCAAAAGAGTCTTTAATCTGCTCAAAGCCCATGTATAATTATCTTCCGCTTCTTTTGACATGTAAACAAATGCTACATTAAAGGTCTTCTCTGTACATGTCACCCCAACAATCTCAAAAAGAGGAAAACAATACCTGTTTGTCTTATACGTACAATCCATGATAAGAACATATGGAAATGTACGTAAAATCTCAAGACAATATGGATGACACCAGAATAAGTCAGTGATGACATTATCTTTACTTCTGTGATGCTCAATGTAATTGTGTTCTCTTAACTTATGTAGCAAACATTGCATTTGTGATCTCCCAGCCATGGCCTTTGTTCGATACGTTGATCTGGCATTATATATTGTCTTCAAAATGGTGACGTTTTCTCTATCCCGTTTCTTAATAGCGGTCAATATATCTTTGGGTTTCATCAAGCTAGTTGACATATTCACTAACATTGCATGTTCTTCCTTAGATAAACGTCCAGCATAAGAGTGACCATGAAGGGATTGAGAAGAAGGATGGTTATGTACACCACATATCACCTTTAGTGTCCATTCATCCCCAGTATTGTTAATGCCCCTCAATGCAAATCTACACCCACATTTCTTTGTACCACTAGCCTTAGGACGTTTCTTCTTTTTACCATCTCCATCAGTTTGTTTCTGGCTCTTCTCACTATGAGCATCAGACTTCAAAATACGCCTGAAATAACCACCACGCTCGCAACATAACTCTACTTTTGGTCTCTTTTTCTTATTCCCTATAATTCCAGAATCTGACCTCTGAGTAACAATCACCATGTTGTTCTCTTTTCCAACAGAACGAACCCACTCAACTAATGCATCTTTACTTTCGAAGACCTATAAAATTTATGAAGCTAAGCTTATGTTTGAGCCCTATTTGAACTGGAGACTAAAGTCCATAATCTGAAAGGGAAAAAATTGACCAACTACAAAGAACACTAAACACATAGCAATTTGACTGTAGCAATTTGAGTAGATAATTACCCGGCTTGTCATAAATAGATTCGTATAATCTTCTGTGCTTTCCTGTCCAACCTCCTTACACTGAGTATATTCAATGTCATCCTGATATTGATCCTGCATACCAACTAATAAATTAAATACTAGCATCTTTGTTTGGAGTATGAAATCGACTACAAAGGGGAATGAATTTGTGAGGCTCAGGTTTTTTGCAGAACTTCAACAACTATAAACATCGATCATAGACCCCTTAAAATCAATATATAACAAGTAACAAATAGAAATTAAGAACGGTCTTATACCATACCTTATTGTTCTGAGTTTCGGTCACCACAATTGGACTTTCCATTGATGCATCTTCAGTTTCTTCCATAGAACTTTAGTTTAGGGTTTCTACTTTGAACCATGAAACACCCAAGAAGGTTTAGGGTTTTGAACGTGAAAACAAAAACACAAGAAGTAGTGGTATTTAAGTTTGTAAGTTAATATAGTTGTACTTTTATGTCTTTTTATATCAGTTGACAAAGTCAACAAAATTAGAAAAAAAGAATGGAGGTGTATTAAGTAGATTTGGAGGTGTAACTAGAACCTCCCTATCCTAAAATCCATAAAAATTTGAAAAACGTGAGAATGTAATACAAAAATGTGTGTTTTTGTATATTTTGTGTCCCAATAACCACTCCCAGTGATGAGATTGAACTAACAGTTAGTAGATTGCATAATTTTGAGCATGTTTAAAAAAGAAAAAACAATGCATGTTTAATCAGTTTGAAAAGTGTATATGTCATTCAAAATGCGTACATGAGAAAAGAGGTTTGTATTATATGTCATTTCAAAATGCGTTACTCAAATCTCACATGTTTAATTAGTTTGTATTATATTTTGTGTCCCAATAACCACTCCAATGAAGAGATTGAACTAACAGCTAGTAGATTGCATAATTTTGAACATGTTTAAAAAAGAGAAAACAATGCATGTTTAATCAATTTGAAAAGTGTACATGTCATTTAAAATGCGTACATGAGAAAAAGAAGGATTGACATGTTTTCGAAACTATCCATGCCCCATGTGAGATTTTGAGTCTTGTTATGCATATCTAGCTACATTGTTCAGCTATTCTTTCATGTGTACATCGTTTGATCATTGTGTAATCTAGAACTTGCTTGAAACCATGTAAAACGTTTTGCAAATCATAAATATTTTCAAAAATGATAGAGGCATTAGGATTACCACCATGATCTAATTGCTTTTGAACCCCATGATGCATATATCTTTTACTGAGCCAATTTGAGCCTTATATTATTTAGCCTTTTATTTCTTGAACACAAAAAATCCTTACCAAGCCTACCACTTACTCCTACTCATAACTAGGCAATCAAGCAAGTAATGATGAAGTCCTATTATGATGTGGTCTTAGTGATGCAAAGAATGTCAAGAGGTAAGTGTGAAGTGGAGGAGGTCTTGTGTTGGTCATTTTCTTGTGTAGTTATTTAGTAATCCAAAAAAAATATGGAAAATGAGTACCAAAGAAAAGCAAAGAGAAAAATAGAAAAGAGAAAAGAGGAATACAAAAAGAGTTGTGTTTGAAAAACAAAGAAAATTCAAAAATAGTGTGTGTTGTACATAAAGTATAAGTGTTTTGGGGAAGTGGTTTGATTTGAAAAGGGAAATAGTAGCACCTAGGAGTAGTTTAGAGGAACTTCAACTTGTGAATTACTTACTAGGTTGCTTGGTCTTTGATTATCCTATCCATTTTTTCCGATTAAACCCCCTTCCTTAAAGCCTCATTAGAACCTAAATAAAAGATCTCTCGATTTGAAATGCTTGTATTTTTGGATTGTTGGAGCACTTGGTTGAGGAGCAAGCTTATGAAAAACATGTGATCAATATGATTTTTGAGTGCAAACACTAACCCTCAAACACTTGTGTACATTGAGTGATATTTAGTTAGTTGATGGTTAAGAGGCATGTTAGTTTGAATACATCTCATTGTGATACATTTGGGTTGACATATAGCATAACCATGTAGGATTATTACATATGCATTGATTTCATGTTTTAAAGTGTTTCTCAAAAGAAGTTCAATCTATCTAGCCATGGTTCTTTGAGGGAAATCGATCATCAATCCGGGATGCTTACATGCCTTGTGTGTTTTTGTGCTTTGAGTCTAGCTTAACTTAATTCTTTTCTTCTTTTTTTGCTTAAGGACAAACAAAGTTTAAGTGTGAGGGAGTTTGTTAGGTCCATAATTGTGTTCTAATTATGTTCATAACTTCATGCTTATTGCTTGTCTTCTATGAATAAAGCATCATTCTTATAACAATTTTTGGAGAAACCGAGCACATTTCCGAAGTCACAAGAGCATTTGGAGCAACTTTGAGAAAATGACAAAAAGTGGTCGCCGACAGTTATCGGAAGCTGCTGGAAAATCACCAGATTTATCCACAACCGGCCATACTATCAAGTATGGCCCAAACACTCCAAGCTAGGCTCAAGGGAAGGCCCAAACCACCTATATAGGAACCCTATAACTAATTTGGTTAGGGTGTCACACATTTTGAATTTTGGATGTATTAGGCATTGTCTGGACTTTAGCCTAGAAGCCAAGAAAAAAGGATCACAAGTTGTGGCCCTTGGATCAAACTTTATGGCCACTCTAGCACATATAAAGGCTTACAAAACACCTTATTTTCTCTCCCATTACTCCCCTTGGTCGAGCTCCCCACTCATCACTATCATAACACGTTTCATTTCTCAAGCTTTGCTTAGTTTTAGTCTCTCTCTATAGCCTTCACTCATCCTCTAACCCTCTTGCTCTCTCCTCCTCCTAAAACACCTCCTTTATCACCACCAAAAGGCCTAGAAACCTCCATCACCACCACCACACTCTCATCTCCACCCTCTTCATCCAAGCTTAAAGTGTGTTTATCATCTTTGTGGAGCCAAGAAGCAAGAAGGGAGCAAGAAGTGAAGAAGTACCTAAACTCCATTTTCATCACGTGTAGTGAGTAGTCCGATTTGGGAGGCTAAGGTTAGAATCCTAGCCATTTGATATAGACAAACGATGGATTGATTTATGTATGGCTTATGTTTTTATGTATGTTGAGTGAAACATTTGTTTGTGAATGAGATTACTATGTGTTTGTGGTTGTTTATGTACTTGAGCTTCATGTATGATTTCATTTATGCATGTGTTGACCTTAGCTAAGTTGATGTACACATTATGGAACTAAAAATGGGACCTTGATTGAATTACCTACTCACCTAAGGCTATATGAGCATGTAAACATGATTAGGGTCTATTGCAAGAGGGTTTACCTTAATGTTTGGTTTCCTTAGCACTAAGCAAGGACTAGAGCCTCCTTGAGTCTCAATAGACTTAAGGGGCTTTGGTCAAAAACACATTGAATTGAAAGATTATTGAGGCTACTAGTTTGGGTCTTTCGATTCGTAACTCACAAGGTGCGGATTTGGAAATTTACTTAGAGTGTCTCTCGGATCCTTCAATAGAGGTTCGGGAAGAGGAACCTTCCATAAATAACACATAATATGCTTGTTTGCTTTACGCAAGTGACATACGGTTGAGATGTAAACCCGAAATGGTGTAGGTCTTGGTCTCGGTTCACCAAGTACTTCAAAGTTGGGCTCAAGTCTTCTAGAGTCCGAAATGGCCTAGGAGCTTTGGTCCAAAACAAAACGTGACCGAAAAGATTATGATTTGGAAATTCACTTGTGTGAAACGCACTTTAACTACATACATAAATTGGGATATTGTTTAACCATCAAATGGTTGGTGGGAATTTCCCTGGCCAACCATTCTCTCTTATTGTGAATTTGTTTGTTACTTAATCGCTTTGCATAGTTTATAATCAATTAATCAACTCATATAATCACTACTCATAGTCTAATCATCCTTTACAATGCTATGTCTCCAAGAACTTAGTTGTGTGAGATACTGTTTTTGGCAAAATCCGTAAGGATCCTGTCCCGAAGAGGGGAAGATTTTGGATGTAGGATCGCTCCCAACCATCCCGATCTGAGGCCATGAACGCTTGTATTATCTACAAAACAATAATTGTAGCCTAAGAGATCGGGATTGGTCCGCCTTTGACGCTCTGATGCTTAAGTCAGTAAATGACGTAACTGCTTGGGTAAAGTAACAGTAGAAGTCAAGACGAATTACGTCTTCCTTGGAGCGGGTGTCATGTGTTTATAGTTAGATGATTTTTGACAACTCGAAGTAATTCACGATGTGGGACTAGCTCTCCTACCATTTTGGTGTTTAGGAACGACTGATCCCCACATGAGTGACTAAGGGGTAAGCTGGTCAATGGTTGCTCGATTTCGTATAGCCTATACGTGATGCGCGTTGTTCTCCATCACGTGTGTCGTACGGAATCGGGCTGTGGTGACCGAACTACCCTTGTGTGTGTCGTGAGGGTGCTATGGTTATTCAATCGTGTAGATTGGTACAGCTTGCACGTGATGCATGTGGGTGCGCCTTATGTGCGTTGTACGATACGGGTCTAAAATGACCAGACTGCCCCTGAGCCTGGTAAATGGCCTTTTACATGGCGTTTCTACGCTTCTCGAGTATTTTTTGTGCCAAGTGAAGTATGTTTTTTGGGTTTAGCACATCGCGTACTAACAAGTCCTTCAAATCCAACTTGTTCCGAATCATTTTTTCCAAAAAACATCTTTACTTTAGCGTCGTTCCATACCAATCCGACTTGTTCGGGGAGAGGTAAGGCATACTGGAGTCCCCCAACTTCCTAACTAAGGTTGATCCTCAACAACTTCTATGTTCAATGACTACCTCTAAGTCACGTCTTATTCAGGAATGAACGAGTTATGGTGGGAACTTGTACTTTGAATAGGAGTAGCCCCTGATGTGATGCGTGGGTCAACGCGGTTTATGCCGTTTAGAGGCGTTTTTTCTGAGATGCTAAGCCAACACTTTTTCGGGCTCGAGGGGGGGGGGGTGTGAAGTCCCTGGGTAGCCAATGCGTTCTGAGTCAGTCATTTAGCGTTAGGGGACATCAAGGAGGATCAGTCGCTGGAGAGTCTGTTATGTGGAATGGCGTGTGTGGTAGAATAGACCCACACGCGTTCTGGCTGCTGGGGGCCTCCCGATGTGCAACGGTTAGGGTGTTTTCGGGCTCGAGAGGAGTTTAGTCCCCAGGTAGCCAATACCTCTAACAGTGTGTGCGATTGGGGAGCGTCGCGTTTATGGTGATCGGCCATGACGGCGCTTTTCCTGATTTGGTTGGAATCTACTATTTACCGTGTTTTAAGGAGTTTTCCTGGACGGGTACTTTTTTGTCTTTTTGCAACCTGATATGGGGTTAAAGAGTTGGTTCGTTCGACCATGGTGGTGCGAAGTGTTCCGTGCCGTGGCATATTACGGTTTTGGTTGTCGATGCATGCTTAACACGTGTCGTCGAGCGCGGGGCTCTAGGGGTAGTGACTTGGTTCAGAGCACGTGCTTTGGCTGTCATAATAGTGTGACAGTCAAGACGAGACGTTTCGGTTTTGAATTAGGGAGTAAGGCGTTTCACTTGTAGCCGTCGTGGCCTTTGTGCGAATTGACCAGAGGATCTCAGGAATGAGCTCGGCCCACTGTCCGAAGTTGGAACTGCCTCACCGCATTGCCTGAAGTTTTCGTTTTAAACTGTCTTTGATGATTTTGTTGGCCGCCTCGACCTGTCTGTTGCATTGGGGGTGAGTAGGTGAAGAGAAGAGGATATTGGTTTCTTATTTCCTGTAAAACGGAATGAGTTCAGGATTCTTGAATTATAGGCCGTTATCTGTGATGATGTTAATCGGGGCACCATAACGGCAAAAGAGCGTTCTCCAGAGAAATTTTTTGACCTTCTCCGTCGTGATCTTGACGAGTAGTTCAGCCTCAATGAACTTGGTGTGATAGTCAATGATGACTATCACGTAACGATATTGGCCTTTGGTCTTTGGCAGTTCGCTGATGAGATCTAAGCTCCATTGTGCGAATGATATTAGGGATAGGATGATGGAGAGTGGTGTAGCTGGAGAGTGCGTTCTATAGGCGTGGAACTGGCAAGCTTTGCATGTACTGGTGATTTCCAACGCATCTACGTGAATGGTGGGCCAGCAGAAGCTGTATCGTAATGCCTTGTGAGCGATGGAACAGGCTCCAGCCTTGTGGCCACATTGCTCGTTGAGTATGTCTTCTAGGAGGGATCGTCCTGCCATTGTGGGGAGGCATCTTAAGTTGGGCTAGGTGCATCCTTGCCTTTACAGGTGACCACCGCGAATGCTGAAGTTAACAGCTCTATCGACAATCGTTCTAGCTTCTGTTTTGCTTGCGGGCAGCTTCCCATCTGTCTTATAAGCCAAGATAGGATCTAGCCAGTCTGGTTCAGCAGGCTCAACGGGTAATATCTCGAGGAAGCTCCTTTGGATGCTTAGTATAACCAGCGTTTCGACCTTGGGTGAGAACGAACTCTGTGTTGCTTTGGCCGTAGCGAGATGTGCCAGAGCATATGCGTTAGCGTTCTGCTCTCTTGGGTCTTGAGTGATATTGTAAAATTTGAACTTGGAAAGGTAGTACTTTGCAAATGCCAGGTATGTGGTCATGGAATCATCCTTGGCCTCAAAGTCCTCTTTTACTTGGCTGACCACGAGCTGAGAGTCACTGAAGATGTTTAAGTCTGAAGCGTCTGAGATTTATGCTAACTACAGGCCAACTATGAGTGCTTCGTATTTAGCCTCGTTGTTGGATGCTTTGAATTTGAATCGTAAAGCGTACTCAGCATGAGCGCCGTTTGGTCTGGTAAGTATAATAGCCGCACCACTTTCCGTTTTGGTGGCTGAACCGTCAACGTATAAGTTCCATCTTAATGTTGGAGTGGTAGTGGAGGGCAACGCGGTGACAAGACGGGCTTGTTCGATCTCAGGTTCTTCTTTGGTGTACTCAGCTATGGAATCTACTATAGCTTGGGCTTTGATGGCCATTCTGGGTTTGTATTCGACGTCGAATTCACTAAGCTTGATGGACCATTTGCTGAGACGGCCACTGTGGTCAGGAGATTGGAGCACTTGCTTAAGGGGGAGGTTTGTGAGCACCTGGATTTTATATGCTTGGAAATAGGGCCTTAAGCGTCGAGCAGCTGTGATGACGGTGAAGGCACATTTGTCAAATGTTGGGTAGTGTTTCTCTACTCCTATGAGTCCTTTGCATGTAAAAAAGGTAGGGAGTTCAGCATCAGCGTCACGTTGCACCAGGGCGGAGCTAAGGCTTTGAGAGAGATAGCCACCTAGGTAAAGTGTTTCACCCTTCACTGGTCTAAAGAGTGTGGAAATGGAAGCTAGGTATAGCTTGATTTGTTGGAACGTGTTCTCACAAGCAGACGTCTAGTTAATGGAGCGCTTGCTGTGGCTAAGGCGTATGACTTTGAACTGTTTACATTTGTCAGAAAATCGAGAGATGAAACGGTTGAGGGCGGCAAGCTTACTTGTAAGGCTTTGCATTTCCTTATTGTTCGCAGGGGTTTTCATATTCATGATGGCTTTGACCTTTTCAGGGTTGGCCTCAATACCCTTATGGCTGATAATGTACCCTAAGAAATCACTGGCGGTGACGCCGAATGTGCATTTTACAGGATTGAGGCGAACGTTATGCTCCATTAGGATTTGGCAAACGATGCGGAGGTTGACGACGTGACTCCTGGCCGTTTGACTTTTTACTAGGATATCGTCTATGCATACTTCCACAACGGAGCCATTGACGTCGCGGAAGATGTGTGTCATGAAACGCTGGTAAGTGGAACCTGCGTTCTTGAGTCTGAATGGAATGGCCACATAGTAATAGAGCCCCTTGTCAGTGGTGAACACTGGAGCTTCTTGATCTTTCGAGTTCATGAAAATTTGGTTGTAACCAGAGTATGCGTCTAGCGTTGAAAGGAGTTCATATCCTGCCTTTGCGTCCACGAGTTGGTCTATTCTCGATAGCGAGAAGCTGTCTTTAGGGCATGTTTGTTCAAATTTGTGTAGTCGATGCACATTCGCCAACTCCCGTTGCTTTTTGGAACCATGATCGCATTTGATATCCACTTGGGATAGTGGACTGGCCATATAAAACCCATCTTGAGGAGGCGTTCCACCTCAGCGTTCATCACGACGGAACACTTAGCGTTGTATGCGTGACGCTTTTGCTTGACTGGCTTGCTATGTGGGGCAATGCTCAACCTGTGAGAAATTAAATCGATAGAGATACCGGGCATATCGGCGTAGGTCCATGCGAAGACGGTGTTGTACTCTTGAAGGAGACTTATCAACTCTGTTATGATGTTGACGTTTATAGTGGCGCCGATGCGGACCTTGCGTTTGGGGTGAACTAGATTAATTTCAATTTCGATGATAGAGTCCCCAGTTTCAACAGGTCTGAGAGCGTTCACACCATCCCTTGGATCATCAGGCTTCTCCGTTTTCATGTCTGGGACGGGCGTATTTGGCACCTTCATAATTTCTTAGCGCACAACGTGACCGGTTCGGGGGTTGATCAGGCACGTTACAAAGTTGTATCCACGTATAAAGCCAATGCCAAAATCCGTTGGAAATTGCATGTATAACATGTGACTGGCCGTAATGGCTCTGAATTTTTTGAGGGCCGGACGGCCAAGAATTACATTGTAAGAAGAATGTAAATCTACCATAATAAAATATGTAAATACTTCCCTTTGAGGAGAACCCATGGTGCCCAGGCCTAGACGCATGTAGTCATTACCGAAAGGGTAGACGACGTCACCCGAGAAACTCATGAGGGATTTGTTGTCCTGTGATAAACAATAGCCAGTGTCGTTTTAACTATTCATATGCGCTGAGGAAGATCACGTTAGCGCTCGAGCCTGAGTCGATGAGGATGCGACTTACCTTACACCGGTCTACCAAGGACTCGATGACAAATAGAGCTTCCATGTGAGGAACTCCTAGCTCATCCGCCTCGGAAAAGGTGACTAGCTCTTAGGAACGGCGTTGAGCCTTAGGTTTGGAGCCTGATGCGATAGACAATATATCTCGAGAAGGGGCGTCCGCCCATCGCTTACCTCCATAGGTCGTGGAAATTTCTTTCCGAGCCTTGATAAATGCGATTTGCTTGCCTCCCTCAGCGCGATTCTAGTTTAGCTCACCTTTATCGAATAACTCCTGTATGATTTTCTTCAAAATGCTGCAATCTTCCTTGTTGTGGGTTTTTGATTCGTGATATTTGCACCAAGTGCCGGTGTTCTTCAGTGGTGCCTTACGCGTCTTGGCCTTAGGCTGAGCTATCAAATGTTTGTTGTTAACAAAAATCTCTGCATAGGTGGCGTTCGTAACGGTGTAGACCGTTCGATCGGGGGAACGATGCTTTTGAGATTTGAGTGGCCGTCGTAGGTTCTGAAGAGCGCCATGCCTGTTTCGAACAGGGGAACGATAAAATTCTGGGGTATGCTGCCTGTACGGGCTTTGCTTATGCTCTGGAGTGTGGGAACGGTGTCGCTTCAGCTCAGGTGTATGTGAGCGGTATCTCTTGCCCTTGTAGCCATGCCGATTAGGAGCTACGTAATCGTCCCGTTGGCCCTAGACACGGTTGTGGACCTCAGCCTTTTCCACCATCACATCGAGAGTGGCCTCGTATGTAAGTTGATCTTTTCGGATAAGTTTTTCTTTGAAGAGTGAAGGTTGGAGTCCCTCTACCAACGCTATCTGAGCTGTCTGCTTGTCTAAATTTCGACAAAGCTGAGTAGCCTCCCTGAAACGGTAAGACACAGTGTGATGATGGTTATAGTTCTGCCTTAGTCACTTTCCAATTCAGCCAGTCGGGCGAGGACTCGGCCCGTCGCATCCTGGGGAACAGGTATCTCAATTGTTGGCGAAGGGCCGGGCATTAGTGGATTGATCAGCTGAGTGTTTATATGGATCATATTGCGTTATTCCCCTCGACGACCGAGTTCGAGTTGTTGGGCCTACATGGTGCTTACCATATCACTGAGGCACTCATTGGTGCTTTGGGTTACGTCCCGTTCCACCCTGAGCTCAGCGAGTTGTGCTAAGAGAGGAGCGTGAGTAATGTTGGTGTTAGTAGGGATGCTAGGTGCGACGGTCTGGGATGACGCTTCAATGCCGCTGGATGTATTTAGGTTAGGGGGTCCTGACGAGACATTGGGCGTTAGGAGCGGTTCAAACGTTTGCAAGCGATCCCCAGCGGGAGTGATCATGCCATCTTGTTCATTAGTATCCATAAAGAAAAAATGGGAAGGGATTTTTAATGTGGTGAAATTTTTTATCCAATTCCCATAGACGACTCCAATTGTTTTGGGTGAAATCCGTAAAGATCCTGTCCCGAAGAGGGGAAGATTTTGGATGTAGGATCGCTCCCAAGTGTCCCGGTCCAAGGCCTGGAACGCTTGTATTATCTGCAAATCAATAATTTTATCTTAAGAGATCGAGACGGGGTTGGCCCGCCTTCAACGCTCTGATGCTTAAGTCAGTAAATGACGTAACTGCTTGGGTAAAGTGTGACGACCCGGAACAGAATCAGTAGTGTAATCGGCTTAATCTACGAGGTTGCGCGTAAACGCAGTTTTCCGTAAATTGATTGAATTACCGGTTTTGATCACGACTTAATTATTGGCCAAAAATTTGAGTTGAGTCTCTTCTCGAGAGTTGTTGTACATGAGATTTTGAGTTCGTGGGCGGTTCCAGATTATTATTTCGACGACCGAGGAATATAATATGAATATTTGAAATTTTGGAATATCGTCGAGTTTATCCATTCGTATTCGAGTTATCCGAATCGTGATTGTGATCCGTTTTGGACCGTCGATCGACCCGAACCGAAATTGGAATGGTTATCGACTTGATTTGCGAGTTTCGCGATTAGTCGCTATTTTGACGTAATTGATTAATATGGAGGCTTCGTTAACGACTAAATTATCGGGCAAGAACTTGACTTGGGATTCTTCACGAAAGTTGTAGAGAATTTAATTTCGAACTTGTGGGAACTTCCGGAGGATTATTCCGAGTTATGAGGAATAAGTTGTGAAATATTTTCGGCCGTTGGATTTTGTCGTATTTATCCGTTTGAGATTTGATACGTGTACGGTATAAATACAGGCGAATACGTGACGAATCGGGAAACTTTCCATTTTGGGAAATCTGGCCCGTTGACCAGTTTGACCCGTGGGTCAAAACTGACCCATTCCAGGCCGAGTTTTATTTTCCTTCATTGAGCTCGATTCCAGCCTCTTTTGGCCGTGGTGTCTTCATGAAAGTTCTTGGGCTTGAGCTCCTCTTTCTTTTGATAGGTCATTCGTTCAATTTGGTTGCCGGATGAAGAAGTTATGGCTTGTCAAAGTTTGGGAATTTTGGGTGGTATTCCTGCGAGTTTTGGCGACGTTGGTGGCGGCGGAGGCGGCCGAGATGGAGCTTGGGGTTTGAGGGGTTTTGTTAGTCTTGGAGAGAGAAAGCTTTTAAAAGTGGTTTCAAGTCTTGCCGTGGCCGGAGGAGGGATATCGGAGAAGTTGAATTTCGGCGAGGGTTTGCACCTTTGATGTGAGTTTTGGACATTTTCCGGTCAAAATTGGCCTTAACTTTGAACTGGAAAGTTGTTGGAAATGTCGAGATCTTCTAATCCATGTGTAGATTGTATTTTTATGGGCCGGTGTGATTTTTTGGCGGCAGCGGCGGTGGTGGTGGCGGCGGAGACTTTTCGTCCGACGTGTTTTTCGACGAGTTGTATGTCGTTTCGCTCGGAATCGTTCACCGATCGCAGTGGTGAGGTTTATTTTTCGAATTGAGCATCGGAAAATATAGCGAGATTTTATGGTGTGATTATCGGATTTTGACGATTTAGTCGATATTGAATTATATGTTTCCGGGAACGGTTGTTTCTCGTGATGTGATTCGATGTTTTGGGTTATGATTTTGAGCAGTGGATTTTATGATTATTCAGGGGATCGTGATCGTTCGTTTGGCGAGGGATTTTCCGCAGGATCACTGAATTAACGCGTATTGCGTTACGCTCATCTGTGAGTGGACTTTTCTATTTTCACTGTCGTTGCGAGTTCGTGATTTTTCATGATTTTTCGTATTTATTTATATACGATATTGAGATTATTTATTATTTTTGGAGGCCTTATTTTATATTTTATGGTGATGGCATTACTTGCATCGATGCTTCGGCTACTTGGCTGATCATTGGTAGTCTGACCAGAGTTGAGAGATTCCTCTGGGCAGGGTTGAGAGATTCCCCTGTTATGCTGCTGGGGTTGAGAGATTCCCCTAGCCTATCACCGTCAGGCTTGAGAGATTCGGCTGGCACCTCCATATATATTTTCCGAACTCGCTATACTTTACATTGTTTATTGTATATGAAATTGGTGAAAGGCATATGTTTATTTTCGTCCACTCACTCTAACGATTTTATTGCCTTTCCCCTGGGCTTTTCGGTTTCCGTGCCCAGTTTGCAGTTCGGATTCTGGTGTCGCACGTCGCGGTCGGAGGCTTAGTATTTGAGCGATGTTTCTTTTATGGTAGGTTCTTAGGTTGGCCTACTATTTATATATATATATATACTAGAAGTCGCTCTGAGCATTCTTATGTTATACTTTTATACGATTTTTCCCCGAATTTCTGTAAAGTATAGTTTTATTGATTACTTTACATTACTGTTATGATATTGAGAAATCTGGATGGGATTGGTGCCCACGGTTTGATTTTTGTGGCATAGGATGAAGTGTAATTTTTCAGGTGCAGGTAATGGCAATTCCGCGTTAGTAGCATTACTCTGCCGAAATTTTTGTGGTTTTTGTTGGTTCGTGTTTTTAGAAGGGGTTTGATTCCGGTTTAGGAAACTAAATCGGGGTTGAGTCCTTTTATAAAGTAACAGTAGAAGTCAAGTCGAATTACCTCTTCCTCTGAGCGGGTGTCATGTGTTTATAATTAGATGATTTTTGACAACTCGAAGTGATTCTGGATGTGGGACTAGCTCTCCTACAATTTTGGTGTTTAGGAACGACTGATTCCCACATGAGTGGCTAAGGAGTAAGCTGGTCAATGGTTGCTCCGTTCCGTACAGCCTACACGTGATGCGCGTTGTTCTTTATCACGTGCATCGTATGGAACCGGGCTGTGGTGACTGAACTTCCCTTGTGTGCGTCGTTAGGGTGCGCTGGTCATTCAACCAGGTAGATTGGTATGGCCTCAACGTGAGGCGTGTGGGTGCGCCTCATGTGCGTTGTACGACACGGGTCTGAAATGACTAGACTGCCCCTGAGCCTGGTAAATGGCCTTTTGCATGGCGTTTCTAGGCTTCCCGAGTATTTTTTTATGCCAAGTGAAGTATGTTTTTTGGGTTTAGCACATCCCATACTAACAGATACACATCCGCATTTCATCTTAGTTTTACATCAAGTTAGTGTCTAGATTAACCGTAGTTTAATCGCTTAATCAATTCGAACTAAGGAGTTTAATTGGCTAATCCTCGTGGATTCGACACTCGACTCTTATAAATACTATACCTTGACCCCGTATACTTGCGGGTGGAAATCATTCTTTATACTTATGGGCTAGATAATAGTGCATAAAGTGTGGGTGGGTAATCTTTCCAACAACTACCAGTCCTTATTCACGGCAAGTAAGATCTCTGAAGATGACTTTGGGCCGGTACTCACCTCTTTGTCTCCGATAGTATCCGCAGAGATGGCAGAAAATTTATTAGCAGACTACATGACAGAGGAGATCCGGACAACCCTTTTCTAAATAGGTCCTCATAAAGCCCCTGGACCTGATGGTATGCCTCCTTTGTTTTATCAGAAGTACTGGGAGGTTGTCGGTCTAGATGTGGTGTCGACAGTCAATGAATTCCTCACGTCAGGCCAAATGCTCCATAAATTAAACTTTACACATGTTTGTTTGCTCCTGAAGGTTAAGAATCCTATTAGGATTA
This sequence comes from Geum urbanum, assembly GCA_946800695.1. Classification (NCBI taxonomy): domain Eukaryota; kingdom Viridiplantae; phylum Streptophyta; class Magnoliopsida; order Rosales; family Rosaceae; genus Geum; species Geum urbanum. Next base: position 22,197,132 of record OX327002.1, read on the forward strand.
TCGATTGCTGTCCTATTGCTTTGTGTAATGTCATTTTCAAGATTTGTAATAAGGTGGTAGCCAACCATCTCAAAGTGTGGCTCAATCAGATCATTGATCCATGTCAGAGTGCCTTCATCCTTGGGCGTTTGATCATGGATAATAAGCTTATTGCTACTGAAGTGGCGCATTACCTTTAGACGAAAACTCAGGGTAACTCGACGCAGATAGCGTTGAAACTAGATGTTAGTAAGGCCTATGATCAGTTATAATGGACTTTCCTCCAAGCTGTATTGACCAGACTGGGCTTCCCGGACAGATGGATTGACCTGGTTATGACCTGCGTTACCTCAGTCAAGTACACTTTATTATCAATGTCTCGCCGCGTGGCTACCTCACTCCGACAAGAGGTATTCCCCAAGGTGATCCTATTTCTCCATACTTATTTATTCTTTACACGACTGGTCTGCCTGCACTTATTAAGCGAGTTCATTTTGCTAAGGAGCTGCAAGGAATTTTTATTTGTAAACGTGCCCCGGTATTGCATCATCTTCTGTTTAGTGATGATAGCCTTCTGTATTCTATGGCTTTGGGTCAACCATGTGACAAAGTTAAAGAGATTCTTCAGGCATATAAGAAGGCATTTGGTCAGTCTATCAACAATGCCAAAAGAAGTGTATGTTTCAGTTAGAATCTAGATGAGGGCAGCTAGGAAAAGTTGGCTCAGCTGTTGGGCATGGAGCTGGTTCCATTTCATGAGAAGTATTTGAGTCTTCCTGCGTGCATTGATCGTAGTAAAAAAGCTGCATTTGCTTATGTGAAAGAAAAAGTATGAGATAGATTGGCTGGGTGGAAAGGTTCACTCAGTGTAGCAGGACAGGAATTGCTTATTAAGGTAATGGCTTAGGCTCTTCCTAACTATGCTATGAACTACTTTCTCCTTCTGAAAGTTTTTTGTGAAGAGATCCAACAGATGTGTGCAAATTTCTTTTGGGGAGACTCTATTGATAAGTAAAAGATCCATTGGTGTACGCGGGAATATATATGCAAGCTGAAGGCTCAATGAGTGCTGGGATTCAAGAATTTATATGCATTTAATTTGGCCATGCTCACGAAAAAACTATGGCTTATTCTTAAGTACCCGGACTCTCTTGTTAGCCAACTTTACAAGGCATGATACTTTCCTAATTGTTTTTTATGGGATGCTACTAAGAACAGTGCTTCTTCCTTTACATGGCATAGTCTATTAGCAGCTAGGCCAGTACTGGACGGAGGCGCTCGTTAGCAGATAGGCAATAGTTCTTTTGTTGTGGTCTGGGAAGAGAACTGATTATCCCACATTGGTCTATTCAAACTAGATATATCGTTGAGGTACTCGAGTACTATCTGCTATGTGTCTTAGCTTATTCGGCCTGATTGGACATGGGATGTCCCAACTTTGCAGTATTTTCTTTCGGTTGCTGATGTGGAGCTTATTCAAACCATCTCCCTTTGTCATAGAGCTGGTAAGGACCATCTCATTTCATATCTCTAAAGGTGACTTTAAGGTTAGAAGTGCATATCATACTACATGCGACTATGTGAACAATTATCAGGTTATTCCTCTAGTGGCACCGACATTCTCCAAGTGTTGGCATTCAGTTTGGGGACAACAGGTTGCACCCACTCCAAAAATGAGCACATGGAAAGCTGTGAATGGTTTCTTATCGTTGATGGTTCACCTTAGATCCCGACTGGTGGATGTCCTATCGGGGTGTACTTTGTGTGATGCCGCATCGAAAACGGAATTACACCTGTTTAAGGACTGTCGCCGTACCTCCAGCATTGTTGTGTCAATTACTAATGGGGTGGGGAACTATGAGCCTTCATTCCAGTCTTAGATACAGGTGTGCAATACCTCTCTTTTCGCTACTATGTTTGGTCAACTTATGGCCTTGATTTGGTTCATCTGAAAAGCACGAAATGACAAGTTCTAGAACAATGTGGACTTTGTTGGCGAGAATATCAAGATACACGCCTTCACTTGGCATGAGAAGTACCTGTTTGTCAACAGGCCCCTCCCCAAACCAGGTCGGCAAAAGAAGAAATGGGTCGCTCCTCCATATGGTCAGTATTGTATTTGCATGGATGGTGCTTTCGACAGAAACCTTTCAATGGGAGGCATTGAAATTGTAGTACGGGATTGGGTAGGGACTTTCGTGAAGGAGTTTGCCAAAATAATTGAGGATTGTTATTCGCCCTTGTATGCAGAGATCATGGCTGCTTTTGAGGCATGCCATTTGAATATGGGGTACGGTTTTGCCCCAGCACGATTAAGCTCGGACTCCTTGATCCTGGTCAAAGAAATTCAAGACCTGAGTAGCATTCCTTCGGAACTCTAGGATACTGTGGCTGATATATTTGACCTTATGAAAAGTTCCTCTACATCCTATTTCGGACATATCTAACGTGAAACTAATGAGGTTGCACACCTCCTTGTTAAATGGACATTATGATATGCTCTTCATCCAGTTATATTCCATATAACCCCTTCATTTATTAAAGAGACAATTACAAAATACTGTACTTGATTTTCTTTAATGAATGTTATGGACTTAAAAAGAAGAGAGAGTAAATTTCTGTCTTGCTACTTTCCCGATAGGCCAATAATTGTCCTCTTATATACAATACCCTATTTTTTATGGTAAGAGTGTGCTAAAAGGTTCTCACAAGTGTCACGGGAACATCATCTTCTTCTCTAATGCTACCACAACCTTTTTATATTATTGGCAGATTGGTGAACGCGACCGTGTTGCCCCGATTCTGCATATACATTGAACCTGCTAAGGCCCTTCATCAGCTAATTCAGATTCATCCCCTTTTACAATCAAACGCAGCCTTAACAGCGAAAGTTATTTATTTCTGGCCATTTGTCGAAACATGAGAAATATTGTGGTTTGAATTCAAAAGAAAAAAATATAATAAAAGATACCATATACGACCTTTTATTAAAGTAAAAAAAGAAGCCATATCAGTCCATTTTGACAAAACCAGAAAAATTATACATTTGTGGGCCAAAAAGCTTTAGAGAGAGCATCAAGGTGATGCCTTTTTCGTGATTTATTGCTCCAAAAGCTCAGCTTTTGATTACTAGAGGAGCTTCAGCTATCTGGGTACTGCGTGAAGATAAGTTACTTTGCTTTCTGTGCTGCTGATCTTTCTGGAATGATTGTTTAAATTTTGTGGGTACCTTTGATTTTGGGTGAGCTGGATAGATGTCAAACTGGGCTGTGAATGTTTTGATTCAGTTTTGTGCAAATTGGGTTTGGTAGTGAAATTTAGGAAATGGGTTTCTGTTTGGCTTTTGGTATTGTGGAACTGAAGAGCATGCATGGTTGATAGTTTAAGTAGCTCAGGAGAAGGTTGGAATTTGAAAGCAATGGCTTTAGGGAGTAAGTGGTCTCATAGTCTTGATCTGAATTGTTGTTTAGAGTAAGAAATGGAAGGGCATTTGTCACAAGGAGGTAGGGTTCCTGGTGGGGCTTCCTATGTTGGTCTTGATTTGCAAGGGTCAATGAGGGCTCATCATCAGGCTCAACACCCACACACCTCACAACAACAACAACATCAGAATCAAAATCTCAATCTGCGTCAAGGTTCCTTGGTCCACTCTTCAATTCATGAGGGTTTTCCTGTCAAAATCGGAACTATGCATCAATGTGATCAGACCCTTTCCATGGTTGATTACAATAAGGTAGAGAAATGCAGGAACTCGGCGAGCGATGAGGACGAGCCGAGTTATACAGAAGAGGGTGTTGATAGCCATGCTGAAATGAACAGAGGGAAGAAGGGTTCTCCGTGGCAGCGTGTGAAGTGGACAGATAAGATGGTGAGGCTTCTGATTACTGCAGTGTCTTATATAGGGGAGGATACGGGGTTGGATTGTGGCGGTGGGGGAAGAAGGAAGTTTTCTGTTCTGCAGAAAAAGGGGAAGTGGAAGTCTGTTTCCAAGGTCATGGCGGAGAGGGGTTATCATGTATCTCCACAGCAGTGTGAGGATAAATTCAATGACCTTAATAAAAGGTATAAAAAACTTAATGACATGCTGGGGAGGGGCACTTCGTGCCAGGTTGTTGAAAAACCTGCTTTGTTGGATGTGATAAGTTACCTAACGGAGAAAGAAAAAGACGAAGTTAGGAAGATTTTAGGTTCGAAGCACCTGTTTTATGAGGAGATGTGCTCTTACCATAACGGGAATCGTTTGCACCTGCCTCATGATCCAACACTGCAGCATTCCTTGCAGGAGGCTCTTAGAAACAGGGATGATCATGACAATGATGATCTCAGGAGACATCACCATGATGATCTTGATGAAGATGATCATGATATGGAGACTGATGAGCATGATGATGTTGAGGAGAATAATGCTTCACATGGTGATAACAGAGGAGTATTTTGTGGTTTAGGGGACTCTGTGAAGAGGTTGCGGCCAGGTCAGGGCTGTAATAATTTTGATTTCAGCGTTTCTCTAAATGCTCTAGAATGTAACAAAAGTTCTTATTCTAATCCCCAAATTCCTGATGGTAATATGAATCAAGTCTTACCTGATAGCACCAAAGCTGCTTGGTTACAGAACCAGTGGATTAAATCCCGATCTTTTCAGTTAGAAGAGCAGAAGCTAGAAATTCAAGTTGAGATGCTAGAGTTGGAGAAACAGCGTCTCAAATGGCAAAAGTTTAGCAAGAAAAGAGACCGTGAACTGGAAAAGATGAAGATGGAAAATGAAAGAATGAAGCTTGAAAATGAGCATATGGCACTAGAATTGAAACAGAAGGAAATGAATGCTGGATTTTGCTAATTAGCGTTTGAACTTCTGATTCTTCTTTGTTGCAGATTGAGGGACCTGAAGGCAACATGGCTTCCTTTCAATTTGGTAAGCTGCAGTTTGTTCAAGTGTAGCATATTTGTTGGGGGAAACTTTCTTGCGATGATGAATCTACCTAGATATACTATGAACAACTTATGATCGTCATATCAATGACTGGATATCATCATATTGTCTATGATATAATGGTACTATGTGTTCAAAATTGTGTGGCGAAATCTGGTTTTATTTATTTTGTAGTTTTTATGGACAAGATCAGAATAGCATATTGTATCTTTGCAAATATTATGACTGATGACCTTTATCATTCTTTGAATTTTGTTCCCTATTGCGGAAGCATGATTATCAGCATTCAATTTTTTTTTTCTTTTGGTTTGGATTCTTGTATCTGTTACCATGTTGCTAATAAACATTTCGTTTAATGACATTGTGCGTTATCATGTCATGCTTGGTTAATCAGGTTCGTTTTGTTTTAATGTGGGTGTGGAAGAATAACTCTTGTATCCTAAAAGTTAATTCTAAACAAAGATTAATGTATGTTGCTTCTTGTTGGCTTATACATACTAAATCCATTGAGATTAGATTAAGGCAGTTTTGGGCCTGTGATGAGTTTCAAACCGGCTCTAACTTTATTAGCTTTGTATCAGCTTTTATTGGCGCTAAACAAATTATGTGCTACTTAAACTCTGCTTATCTATTTTTTATTTTTAAAATCTGCTTATCAGAGTCATGAAAATGAAGTGATGCTGTCCATAGATCAAATTATTTCGTGGATTGGATTTCACTTGACTGTCTATGGCTCCATTGCGTGTGCTCAGGGTAGAAGTTTTGTATAAATGTATCGCCATGCTATTAAGTATTTTGATTTAAGTTCTTTTCTTTCTAAGAGGTGGAATAGAATAACCCGGTTGAAGCGTAATGATCATACGTCTGTAATGTGTTGAGCTCCTTTAAGTGTTCCAGTCGGCGGAGCAACTCTAGGACGAATTTTTAATGTACTTGGGGAGCCCGTTGATAATTTGGGTCTTGTAGATACTGGTACAACATCTCCTATTCATAGATCTGCGCCTGCTTTTATACAGTTAGATACAAAACTATCCATCTTTGAAACAGGAATTAAAGTCGTAGATCTTTTAGCCCTTATTGTTGCGGAGGAAAAATAGGACTTTTTGGGGGAGCTGGAGTGGGTAAAACAGTACTTATTATGGAATTGATCAACAACATTGCCAAAGCTCATGGGGGTGTATCCGTATTTGGAACCTCTTTTATTATCTTGATAATGTTATAGCCTTTTTCTCAAACTGCTTGTCTAAGTAATAAATTAAAAGCAAGGTTTATTCTCTCATCATTTTTTCCATTATTATTATAATGTTATCACCTCTCTCTGTCTCACTCTCTCGTTTATATACATGGATAATAAGGCTCACTTCGAACATGCTGTATTGTAAAGCTCTACATTTATAATGAAATTGCATCTATTTAGTGTGATTCCCTTCATGACCCCTTCTTGGAGCCTCAAATATATTGCTACTCTTAAATTGAACATGTGAAATTATCGCTTTACTGTCTACATATATCGATCTATGATCATCATCTATCAGGCTGTTTCTTGCGAAGCTCTATATATGCAGATGGATTCTTGTCAATTTTAGAGACAGCTGAGCATTCCGATCTGCTTGAACTGCCTTTCTTTTCTTTAGTGGATTTTGCATTCGCTTCAGTGTTTTATGTGTTTTGTTTAGTCAAGGTACTGTTTGTTTTTCCATTGAAAAAAAAATAGGAAAGAAAAAGCAGATGGTCTATGCCATTTATGACCGATGAAGACATCCAAATAACTGCGGCAGGATAGATCAGATATGACCTTACATCTGTTTCGTATCTAATCTTCATCAAAAGACATTGCCATGCTGACAAGATTAGGTTGAAGGGTAAATGGAAAGCTTGAAATGAGCCAAGTCTGCAAAACACAAATGCTTAAGCTCATTAGGGGCCTCTATTGGAGTGATCAGAAGTTTGTTATAATTTTTGCAGCTACATGAAATTTAGGTCATGTTTTGTGATTTTAATAGAAGCTGAGTCAACATGTAACTTTCTGTGCATCACCTGCGTTTTTACTGGTTAACATTTTTTTTTTGTTGTTTTTTTTTGGGGGAAATGAGAGATTCATCAAAGCTAAAAAGGTAGAAAGAAACACAGAAGAGTGGACAAATACAGCAGCTAAAAACTATTTCCCTGACTCTACTCAACTGATCTCCATTTCCACAAATGGAGATGGCCAAAAGATTGAAAATTATTTTATATACAACGGTATAAGTGCATTGTTTATAAAAAATAAGGGTAAAAGAATAATTTAATATTTATTTTATTATTTTTGATTCAAAATTTTTAACTTTTTGGTAGCTTTAGGCAAATAAAAATTTGTACCTATGTAACATCATTCTAACTTGCATCCATATTGAGCTTGATACAATCACTCTGCGGTCTAATCCATCTAAGAGATCCTCTATGTGCACTAGGGCCCTTTGTCACTGGGAGATTGGCCAATTTGTACTCACTCCAGAGAGCTCTAGCACAATATTTTGTCTTCAGAGGAGATACATCCAAGTGCTTGTACACAAAGGCACATCATGCCTTCTAGATTTCCCAACCAAAAAAACAAACAATGGATAGAAGTTCATTCCTTTCACTTTTCTCCCTAGTAGCATTGAATAAGTTTTCTAACAAGTAGGCGAGGCTAGTGACAGATTGCTTATAATAATTAAATCCATTGGGGAGCTAAAGCAAACAACGCCAACCCAAGGACACAATAGGAAGGCATGCTTTATAGATTCTTCCCTCGCACCACATTTAGGAGAGTTGTTAAGTTTTCTCCTAAAAATATTGAGGAAACAAGGTGTGGGAATTCGTGAAACATTTCTAAAAGAAATTCTTAACTTTTGGTAGTGTCTCACTATTCAACAACTTCTTATTAATTGTCCCCGAATGGTGAGAGGATATAGGAATGTTAGAGTAAGTTCTAGAATGGATTATGTGATATCCAGATTTTACGGTGTAGATACCATTCTTATTCCATCTCCAAATTACTTTGTCCTCCATATCAATATCACCAATGGGAATACTATGTCTTTCTTCTACTGTGATATACTCCAGAATACTATCCAACCTCCACTGCTTTGATACAACATCCATATTATCACAGACCAAAGATGAAACATTTGCAAGAATAGGATCCAGTATCTTAAGCTTAGGATGATTATTCTCAGGAAGCCAAAAGTCCTCCCAAATGCTGATACTCTTTCCATTTACTACTTGCTAAGAAGTCTCCTTTTTCAATTCATCTCTGGCATGAACTATGCTTCCCCAACACCAAAAAGGTATGTTGCCTTTTACTGGTTGTATTATTTCACACTCTGGGAAATATCTGGCCGTCAAGACCTTGGCCAGAAGAGAGTTTGGTTCAATCATAATCCTCTACACTTGTTTTCTTCGTAAAGCAAGGTTAACCTCCTCCATATTTCTGAATCCCATGCCACCTAACTCTTTTGATTGACATTCCCAACTTTTCAAGTGTGTTTTGTTCCCAAAATCACTCTTGCCCCTTTAGAAGTTACTTAGCAGACCATTAATCTCCTTGCAAAAAGTTGTTGGGAATTTGAAGCATGATATAAAATAAGATGAGATGCAGCAGCCACTGCCTTTAATAATACTTCTCTTCCTGCCATAGATAACATACTGTGCTTCCAACTATCAATCTTTTTAACAATGCGCTCTTTTACAAAAGGTAGAGCCTTTTTAACAACCAATATCTTTGACTAAATCTTATGGGAGTTATTATAGAGGCTAATAGGCCTAAATTGAGAGGTATTCTCACAACTTTTGGTATGAGGCCTGTATGTGTCTTATTCATCCTTTCCATAGCCACCTTCCCAATCATGAAATCTTGTGAGGTATCCACAATAACATCCTTCACAATATCCCAATAATTATGATAAAAGAGACCAAGAAACCTGTTTGGTCCATGGGCTTTTAAGGCTCCCAATTGAAACGTGGCATCATTGATTTCCTCAGTTGAAATAGATTTTAGTAGCTCAGAATTCATGGATTTAGTTACTAACCTTTTCACTCCATCCAAAGCCGAGCCCCAAGGTCTAGTCACACTGGACGCGTACACATTCCAGAAGTGTTTGTAAAACTCTCTTCTGATGTTGTCCTCCTCTACTAAACAACTTTCATTATCATCAAGAATTCTGAGAATTTTGTTCTTCTGCCTGCGCTGAATGGTTGTGAGATAAAACAATCGAGAGTTCAAAATTCCAGTTTTAAGCTAGTTAATTTGAGACCTCTGATGCCAAAAAGCCTCCTCATGTTTCCATGGTTCTCCTAGCTTAACTAGGAGACTCATGCTGAGTTGACCCTTGACAATAGTCACTATCTTGTATTTTCTTCAAACTTTCCATTTATGGATCTCCTCTTTGTCACCTTTAAACCTTTCCCTGCTCCATTTAATAAGTTTAGCTTTGGTACGTGCATATCAAATTGGCTCTCTATTTGCTTTGGCTCATTATTGGTCTATTGCAAGACCATCTCTCCTTAATAATCTCTCTTCATTCTTCATCTTCAGTCTAGAAAGACTCAAACCTAAAGATAAACTGGTTCCTAGAGTTGTGGGGATTGTCCCCACAAGGAGAGGAAAATGATCCGATCCAATCCTAGGAAGATGAATAACCCTAGTCTCTGGCCAGCTTACCCAATCTTCACTAATCACACCCTGTCCAGTCACTCATATAACAAAATCATACCATCTTCCTTCTTTACCCAAGTAAAGCTTGATCCAACAAACCCCAAAGGAAAATCCACCAGATGATTTGATTCAATGAATTTTCTAAGATGGTAATACCTGCCATCAACCCAGTTTACACCCCCAACTTTCTCACAACTCTAAAGGAATTCATTGAGATCCTATACCACCATTCTAGGTAAATCATCACTCCCAGTTTTTGAATTCATAGAGGCCCATAAATGATCTTTTTTTTCTTCTTGATATGGAGGGCCATTTACAAGCTCAGCCCTGACGTAGGGCGAGCAGAGCGATGGCCTAGGTCCCCCAAAAAATTAACTACTAGTTTATAAGTAAAGGTAGAAAAGAAAAGAAAAAACTCTGAAGCACTTAATGTCGAGCGAGACTGAGAAAGAGCGGTTTTTTCATTACAATCTCTATATATAGGGCTAAGAATTTCCCCAGTTTTTTCATCATCTCTAACTCTCTTTCAATATGCCTCTCTCAATTTCATCAAATCCAGAGACCTAGAGTTCATTTGGAAAATCTGCATACGACAATACTTTTGAGAACATGAAGGAACTAAGCATCGACAAAACCTCCTAGTTTTAGTGGTAATCTTTTGCTCTTTCAAATGAAGTGGTGAGCCACATATCCATAGAATTTCGTCACTTTACAATTTAGTTGGTTTTATGTCATTGGTTTCATTTATAATTGGTGTAAAATTTGATAGTGCTATTGTTGCTTGAAATCCTTGTCAGATACTTAGAAAGTATTTGTATCTATGTTTTGATCTAGAAGCTGTTCACAAATTGGACTACAAATTTTATGGAGGATGAACATATTTGAACATATCTATCAGAGACTTCCTTATGCTTTCTAAGGGATTTGACCACTAGATTATTAGGATAGAATGAATGATTTCCAGAATTATTTTCTTTATTTAAGTTGTTTGCTTATTAGGTTGTGCAGAATTTGGTTAATTAATTACTAATAGCTTTTGGTTGTTTGATTTATTATTTTCAGAATTGTTTTTAAGCCTTTTAGTCATTCCAGAGCTGGAGTGATTTGGTAGAAAGGGGAAGTTCTGAAGGAGAATTAGCTTAATTACGTAAATGGTAGACAATGTATTAGATTTATCATATCTGAGTTGTATTATTCAATTGATTTTTATTATTTTGTTTCAAATTCGAGTAATGAAGAAACGCTTTTTTGGCCACAAAAGGCACGGACTACTTGAGGCCTAAGTAGTGCCAAGCCCTAAATTTTTACTTTCTCCCATCCCAAACACACCATGTGGTCCACTATTGTTGTGTTCCATGGTACCGTTGATTTCTATACTCTATTTGGATCCAGACCCATGATTGAGATCAAGACCGGAGCCCCCAATTACATTTACTGTCAGAATTCATGTGTCTGCCATGCATGCAACATCGAAATTCTTGGCACACACTTCCACTACCACATATTGACTCATTGCTGGCGACTTAAAAGTCGCCGGCAATGTTTTTGGACATTACCGGCGATTTTTGCCGGAAAAATCACCGGTAATGTTTTTTTTTTTTGACATTACCGGCGACATAAATGTATGTCGCTGGCAATGTCTCGATGATAATGTAAAAAAAAAAAAAGACATTTTCGGCGACTTCATTTATGTCGCTGGTAATGTCTTTTTTTTTTTGACATTACCGGCGACATAAATGTATGTCGCCGGCAATGTCTTTTTTTTTTTTTACATTACCATCGAGACATTGTCGGCGACATACATTTATGTCGCCGGTAATGTAAAAAAAAAAAGACATTACCGGCGATTTTTCCGGCAAAAATCGCCGGTAATGTCCAAAAACATTGCCGGCGACTTAAAAGTCGCCAGCAATGAGTCAATATGTGGTAGTGATCCACTGTTGCACGTTGGTCAAGGGCACTCTGCCTCCCATAATCCAACAGACTATAGAACAACCCTTGCACCCAGATTTCAGCCTTATATTCTGACACACACTCATTGGACAATCACCAACATGTTTAGGAGCTTCCATAAATCGATTATTGCTGATAATTGCCCTAGCATTTTCCCTATTGCTGGTCTCACAAATTTCTCGTTCGACAGCCTCCTTCTCTACTTTACTTAGCCTCTCAAAATCTTGTCGTTCCTTGTAGTACACGGGGAATCTAAATGTTCCTGGATTGACAAACTTAGTGGTTCTGAAGTAGGATCAACATGATAGTATGGTTGAGTGAAGATAGCTCTGTGAGGAGGGTTAGCCACAATCGAATGATCGTACACCACCGAATTGGATTAATGTGCCTGTTGCAACCTTGAAGTTTGGGACCGATTCTCCCACACTTGCTACAGAATCTCTACAAATTTTTGTACTTCCATCTCATCTTCTTCATAGATTCATCATCCTCAAGAATCCATGATGTCCAACCTTGAAAGCATCTTCAACATCCACCATCTCCCCTAACATCCTTGCCAATTTGACCCCATTCTCATATAGTAGTTGTTCTTTAGGTACACCATGCCCTTGTACCCAATACGAGGCTCTATCTAGTTTAATATCATCAATAACTAAGTGATTATTCCATACTTTAACATCAAAGCAATACACCTTCATATTCTAGGGACAACCACCAACTAGTTTTTTTTTCCGAACTTCTATGAGCCAACAGTGATAACTGTTTCAATTGAAATTTGGACAGGATGTCAATGAGGGAGGTATACTGATCTTCTTAGTGTGGGATTCTTCATTTACTTTGCATCTGGCTTCTAAGAGAAAAGAGAAGTATGAGAGGTGAAGACGGGTTGGCCCGCCTATCACCCTCCTAGGCTTAAGTAAGTACATGACTAGAAATGGAGAAAGGGAAGGTAATAAATGTATCCTGGACGGATATTCATTGATATTTAATGCAATAATAATTAGTTTAACTTTATACTTATTATGAGATGTGCTCCTTGGTCTGTTTCTGATGTGGGATTTACTGTCCTTACATTCAGAACTTCGTATATACTTTCTCTGCCTTTTTCACTAACCGAATGTGTATGAAGCCAACATTAGCACTTATGCTAACAAGTCCCCTAAGTCCCCATGTCAAGACTATTCTTGATTGGAGAGTTGAACAAAAGATAAACTAGCTTCGTACACACTTGATGCCATCTTTGAACTGACAAAGTGTACCCCATAGCCCCCTTCAACTCCACAAGAAAGAATGAGCTGCTCAAATTAAATGCAAAACTATATCTGAGCAGAATGCTCAGATACTTGTGCCTGGACCGATCAAACCGAATATGGAGTATCACCTGTGGGTGATGTATGGTGCCTAAGTCTGCAAGAATTTGTCTTAAGAGACGCTACGCTCATGATGATCAGTCATGGGAGTCCGCTTAAGAAAGATGGTTATGTGGCAGCGCCCATCGAAGAGTACGGCCTAGCCGTTTTGTGTTTTCATAGACGACCATGCTTGTAGAAATTAAATGTAACCAGGTCTATCTGGATATGGCATGTCACCCACGAGAATGGTGGGGATGCACTAGAACTATAAAAGATGAGTTCGTAAGACAGATACCTATAAATCTTGTTTAAGTAAACAAGTGAGCAGGTGAACTTAACGAAATATTTTGCTCAGTTTTGGCAACCATATTAATGTATAAAGGATGCATCTAGGGCACGTGGTTAGTACACAGATTTCGGAGAGGAAAAAGCACTACAAGAAAAAGTGACTTAGACGACGGAGAATTTCCGTCGTCTAAGTGCCTATCTCCGTCGTCTAAGTACTTGGACGACGGAAAATCCGTCGTCCAAGGTACGTGCTCCAAGTGCTGTCGTCTAAGTACTTAGACGACGGAGAATTTAATCTCCGTCGTCCAAGTTCACTTGGACCACGGAGAACGTCCGTGGCCCATGTGGTGACTTAGACGACGGAGACATTAATCTCCGTCGTCTAAGTCCCTACATGGGCCACGGACGTTGTTAGCTTCTCCGTGGCCCAGGTGGTGACTTAGACGACGGAGATTAATGTCTCCGTCGTCTAGGTTACTACCTGGGCCACGGAGAAGCTAACAATCTCCGTGGCCCAGGTGGTGACTTAGACGACGGAGACATTAATCTCCGTCGTCTAAGTCACCACCTGGGCCACGGAGAAGCTAACAACGTCCGTGGCCCATGTAGGGACTTAGACGACGGAGATTAATGTCTCCGTCGTCTAAGTGAAAAATTAATTTAAAAAAAAATTAAATTCAAAAATATTATTAATATTAATTGAAAAAAAATTAATTAAATTAATTAAATACACTAAATTAATAAAATAATTAAAATTAATTTGTACATACATAATCGAAAAAACCCATAATTAAAAATGAAAATATTGTTCGTAATGCGGAAATTAAGAAACGAAATAATGAACTACTAGCTAGCTAAAACACTGGAGGAGCAGTGGGGGTCAGTGGGGGCCCTCCTTTGCTTACGGCGGGCGCTGTACATGATAGACTCGGCCGTCGAAGACGCCTGAGTACTTCCCGTTGAAGCGGTACCGGGCGTCGGAGTTGAAAAGGGGTCGACGTCATCACCGCTTGAGAGAAATGGGGCAGAGGGAATTTCCCCAGAAGGCCCCGGATTGAGGGCGTCTACATGCGGTTGAACCCAACCGACTTGGGCCGCCAACATTTGGAGCATCTCATCTTCTGACTCCTGTTGGGCTTTCTTCTTCCCGGATGTGATCTTTGGCGGAGCCATTTAAACCTAAGAGTACGTACGGTGTTAAAATACCTACTTACCATAATAATTACAACGACGGAGAATTTACGCTAATTAATTAAGTACGTTTAAGATTTAAATAGAGTACACTAGCTTGGCATTTTCGGTCGTTCAATGGACGTGCGACCCGCGCGATAAAGTGTAAATTTTCAATTAATCAGCCTTGGTTAAATCGAAAAACATGGCCAGTTAGGGATAGAGATAACGCGAGAGGCAGGACTAATTTCGACAAAAGTCTTTCTTAGTCCAAATCCTGTCACCAGTCATAACCCGTTTCTAGACACCATGTCCGACATTCGGCCAATTTTTCGAAAATTTACACTCCCTCAAGTCCTTTGCAAACTCCGCCCTCAACCTCGTGTCCATAACTTCACTTAGGTTATGGTGTGCGGTGATGAAATCCACACATCACGAGGGGTTAAGGAGATAAGCAAGGAAAAGAGGCGCCATCTATTCCAAAGAGTGCGACTTAATTACACCAAGCCTATGTACTAAATTTAAATCGAACACGTACTACCATGCAATTTACTAGAAAATACATATAATTATCAATTAATTATTATTTATCATGCATTTAATAATAATTATTCATTTACCAATATAATCAATTATTATTATTACTATTATTTAATTTTAACTAATAATTATTCATTACCAAATAATTAACAACTAATAATGATTACTAAATAATAATAATAACAAGAAAATAATTATTATAATTACAACTATTTATTATTTAAAACTAATAAATTAAAAGTATTTAGAAATTAAATAATTAAACAAATAAAAAAATTGTTAAAGAGTTAAAATTTCGAATTATTACCTCGTCGGAATTTCGCCGGAATATTGGAAGAGTAGAGTCGTCGGAGAGGGGGAACCACGCCGGAAAATTGGTCGTCGGAGCGTCGCCGGAGGAGGATCGCCGGAGTGAGAGAGAGAGGAGAGGAGAGTATAGAGGAGGAGATGGAATGATGAGAAAATGAGGGGGGGTGCTCCTCCTTATATAGAGTTTCACTTAGACGACGGAGCACTATTCTCCGTCGTCTAAGTGAACTTAGACGACGGAAACAGTGTTTTCCGTCGTCTAAGTGAAGGGTCAAATTTTTTCGAACCAGCGCCAAATAAATGGGCGGGCCGTTTCACCGCCATAAATGTTGACTTAGACGACGGAGACAGTGTTTTCCGTCGTCTAAGTGGAATTTCAAGCGGTGCCGAAAATTGAAGCGGCAAATTGAACCGCCATGTAAATATCGACTTGGACGACGGATATGTAGGTTTCCGTCGTCCAAGTTTTCACTTGGACGACGGAAACCTACATATCCGTCGTCCAAGTCGATATTTACACCGAAAAAAAATAAAAAATTTTATTCGAACCGCCATGGTAATTTGAACCTAGACGACGGATACGGTTATTTCCGTCGTTCAGGTGAACACTTGGACGACGGAAACTGACAGTATCCGTCGTCTAGGTTCAAATTATGCCAAAAAAAAATTTTAAATTAATTCGCTAGGAATTTAGCGATTTGTCATTCGAGTGAAATAGTCGTACAATATCGATGAACGCATCGTATATATAAACAGTTAAATTTGAACCGCCGAATAATTTTACGTTTTGAAAGTTGTTAAGTATCAACTAATCTTTAAGACTTTAGTGTTCATGAGTAGTTGCTGATTTGCAGCAGAGTGCTAACGAAATTGAATTTGGACAAAACAACCGTTGGATATGTTCGTCGTAACATAATATATAATTACTATAAAGGACCAGGAAATAATAAGTTCGGGAAGGGTTTCATCGGCACAGTCAACCGCAAAACCGAGAATTTCACAAACCGGAAACGTGGATACAGGACATTTCGCAACTCCGATTTTCGAACCGTCGAAGCTCACACACCAAGAATATACTACTCTAAAGTCTTGACGAAAATAATACGCATTCGAAGATGGTCTAGATGGTCGTTGTCTTAGAAAAAATTACGAAATTTACACCTGGACGACGGATACGACATTCTCCGTCGTCCAAGTAGACACCTGGACGACGGAGACGCTAATATCCGTCGTCCAGGTGTGTACTTGGACGACGGAGAATATCGTATCCATCGTCCAGGTGAATATACCCTGAATTCAGGGGTTAGGGGTCCTTAGGGTTTAGGGTATAGGGTTTTACACTTGGACGACGGAGAATGACTGTCTCCGTCGTCCAAGTGTGTACCTAGACGACGGATAATGCCTGTCTCCGTCGTCCAAGTTTAAAAACCCCGAATTCAGGGGTTAGGGCCTTAGGGTTTACGGTTTAGGTCGTCCCCGGTCATTTGTGTGTGCGTTCAATTATTCTGATTCAAAAATATAATTAAAAAATTGATCGATCGATCCGAACTGCTAGATTTAGGGTCCAAGATTTAGCTAGGGTTTTATATGAGATTGAGATTTGGCGCCAAAGGTGAATCTGCAATTAATTTCTCCGTTCTCGGTTAGGGGTCCTTAGGTTTAGGGTATAGGGTTTAGGGTGAATATACCCTGAATTCAGGGGTTAGGGGTCCTTAGGTTTAGGGTATACGACTGTCTCCGTCGTCCAGGTGAATATATATACCCTGAATTCAGGGGTTAGGGGTCCTTAGGGTTTAGGGTATCGGGTTTGTCATCTGGACGACGGAGACGACATTCTCCGTCGTCCTAGTGTGTACCTAGACGACGGAGAATGACTGTCTCCGTCGTCCAAGTGTAAAAACCCTGAATTCAGGGGTTAAGGCCGTATGGTTTAGGGTTTAGGTCGTCCCCGGTCATTTGTATGTTCGTTCAATTATTCTCATTCAAGAATATAACTAAAAAAATGATCGATCGATCCGATCTGCTACATTTAGGGTCTAGGATTTAGGGTTTGAAGGGCTGCGTGAGCGAAATGTAGAGCAGCTTCAGCTTACTTTTAATAAGATCAGAGAATACACCGATGAAGTTGAAAGCAAAGAGAGGGGCCGGGACTAGAAAAACAGTCCAAAGACATTCAATTGAAACAGAGAGAAGTCGACTTAATTAAAATCTGAGGAAGTTAAGCTGGCGGAGATCGATCATATATATAGTATTTAAAAACAATAAAACCAACCAAAGCTGGACGAGGAATCTTAAAGTCTCGACATAATAGAAATCTTTCACCTTTTTACGATGCATCGATCGATCATATATATATATATTACAATAATAAATTAGGGTTTACCAAGTAATGATCCTCGTCGTGTGACCGTACTCTTCGTCATAATCGTCATCATCATCATCACCGTTATCCGATTGCTCATCCTCCTCATCGTACTCAACATCGTCCGAGGAATAACCAGAGTCGTCGTCATCGTCCTCATCCTGCACGTCTTCTTCATCTACCTCAATGATCTCTTCTTCAGTTAGATCTGTACAACCATCAGGCATGGGTAACCGTTCACCGTCTTGAACCAGGTCCATTATGTCGGAGCGGATGACAGAAATATTAGGCTCTTGATAGGCAGGAATGTCTCTGTCTGGTTCAGCAGCATCTTCAGTCGTCGCCGGTGTCCCTTCAATTGTCTCTGTATTCCAAACTCCTCGATGAGAGATCTGGTTCACTATTTTCCACCCGTCACCAGCTTTCGGATCGTCGAGATAGAACACCTGCCTAACTAAGGTGGCGAGAGCGAAAGGCTCATCCTCATACCAGCTTGAGTTTGTATCGACTGATAAAAGTCCCAGGTCTTCCTTTGTACGCTTGAACCATCTGCACTTGAATAGGAAAACGTTGACATCATTCCCGTAACATAGCTGAACCACATATACGATCATTCCGTAATATAGATCAGGGTCTTTCCCAACCGCTATCCCACTGTTTTGTGTTCTTCTTCCTTCATCTCGCGCCAATGAATGGAACTTCACACCGTTCACAAAACATCCCGGATAAATATAGTGTTTAATCGGCTTCCCTGCTAGCAAGTGCTTTGGCCAAGACCACCACCCCCCGTGGTTTTCGGATTTTTGCAGATCAATCATCTGCGAAAATGGAAAAATGTAAGGGTTTACTTTCTACAAATTAAACATGCATGATCTCAATATGTATATAAATCACTAAATACGTACCCATTGGAAGAAATAATCGGGGAACTTTTTCTTAACCATTTTCTCAATCCACGCCGAACTCTTGTCTGGATATAACGCCTGAAGCCTCTCCCTGTATGACATCATGTACGGCTCAACTTCGTCACAGTCTCGTAACACTACCCAATGTGCCTCAATAAGTTCTTCCTGTGTTAACGTTTCCTTTAATACTCCTCTAAACGGTCGGACGACATTGGTGACGACAGAAAGATTGATGCGGGCACTGGGATCGGAGGCAGTTGGAGGTGGTGGATCTTTGAGGTACCTGTTGCAGTAAGTAACGCACTCATGCATTAGGTATGTCTCTGCTATGGAGCCATCCGGAGCCGACCTGTTTTTGACGAATGACTTATACTGTCCAAGCTGTCTACAAAATTAATCAAACGTACAATAAAAATAAGTACATGCATATAGCTAGCTAGTAATCTCCAGTGGAACAAATTATGAATCGAAAAACCTGTATAATTAATTAGTTGTACGTACCTTTCTTGAGGATACATCCAAGTGTACTGGACCGGACCAGAAATGAGAACCTGCTCGGGCAGGTGGATCATTAGGTGAATCATTATGTCGAAGAAAGCAGGAGGAAAAATCCTCTCTAGTTTGCAAATGATGTGCACAATTTGTTGTTGCAATTCCACGACATCTGACTTCTTTAATTCTCTGGCGCATAACCTCTGCCACCATCTGCACAATGCCACTATTGGTTCTACGACGTCGCGAGGCAAATATGGTCGAATTACCACTGGAATCAGACGTTGCAGCATAACGTGATAGTCATGTGTCTTTAGACCAACAAACTTGTGTTGCACCTCGTCCACTGCTCCAGTTATAGTAGCTGCATACGTGGCCGGATAACGAACGCCCTTAAACCAGTGAAATACAGAACGTCTAAGTGTCGGCTTCACTGTGTACGGTGCAGCTGGCATCTTGTTGTACACTCCTTTCCTATCCCTCCTCAACCACAAGGGACGACGTAGATTCATTGATTCCAAATCTTTGCGCGCTTTGGGAGTATCTTTAGTCTTGAACTTAATACCGAGAATTGTTCCCACCACGCTGTCGCACACATTCTTTTCTATGTGCATCGCGTCCAAGTTGTTCCTCAGCTTCAACTTCGACCAGTAAGGGAGTTCAAAGAATATACTCTTGTGATCCCAATAGCTCAGATCATGTGGAGGAATTGGATTGCATTTCTTTACATCCGCGTCGTTAGTCAACACACCAAAGTCGAAATAGCTCAACCTCTCTAAAATCTCTTCGCCCGACCAACTACGGGGTTTAGGATTGTTCTCTACCGTCCCGTCGAAATGAGCTTCATCCTGTCGCCAAGGGTGGTCGTGAGGGAGCCATCTACGGTGACCCAAGTAACACACCTTCCCTGCGTGCCAACTAGAGTTCACGTCGTCCAAACATATAGGACATCCATTATATCCTTTTGTCCTGCACGCTGCCAACATCCCATACGCTGGAAAATCGCTGATCGTCCACATTACGGCAGCCCTCATCGTGAACATCGTGTCAGTGAATTTGTCATAAGTTGGGACTCCATTTTCCCACAACAGTTTCAGCTCGTCGATCAAAGGTCTGAGGTAGACATCTAAGCACTTCCCTGGAGATTTAGGACCTGGAATTAGTACAGTAAGGAAATTAAATTCCTTGTTCATGCACATCCACGGAGGCAGGTTGTACGGCATCAGAATTACTGGCCAAGTGCTTACGGCGGAGCTATTACTTCCCCAAGGATTGAATCCGTCTGTAGATAGGCCGAGTCTAACATTTCTAACCTCTGCAGCAAAGTTTCCGAATTCTCTGTCGAAATGTTTGAAACCCTCCCCATCCGCGGCGTGTCGCAGGACATCGTCATCTATTCGCTTTTCTGCGTACCATCGCATCGCCTCTGCTGTGTGTAGAGACATGTACAGGCGCTGCAATCTGGGAATCAAGGGAAAATATCGAACAACTTTCACAGGAATTCTCTTTTTCGAACTCTTCCTATTCACCTGGAATCTGCACTGGCCACATACGGGACAATAGTCCAAATCTTTATACTCTTTGTAAAATAGCACACAATCATTCGGACATGCGTCAATTATCCTGTACTTTAGGCCGAGGCTGCTCAAGATATTTCTAACCTTATAATGAGATTTAGGAAGATTGTGATCATCAGGAAGCAACTTACATATTTGCTCCTGAATTTCGTCAAAAGCACTGACTGACATTTTGTGCTTCACTTTTATCTTCATTTGCTCCATCACATATTGCAACACATTCTCTCGACATCCAGGGAACACCGGGGTCTGCGCTTCAAGTAGCATCCGGTTGTACTTATCCATCTCACTGGTGTCAGTGGCCAAGCTAGCAGCGGGGAATGTGTCATCATGCTCATGAGTGGTACTGTAACCTCCGTCTTGGTGTTGGTGTCCACTATGACTAAATCCCGGAAACGCATCATGGACCAAATCTACAGTTGGATTGCAAGCTGGGGGTCCGGCACCACTGCCGCTGGATGAGGCACCATGGTAACTGTACCCTGAGCTGAAGTCTGCTGCGCTGAACTCTACTGCTTCACCATGCTCGCTCCATGTAGTGTAACTCCACATCATACCATTTTCGTACAGGTGTTGCACCATAACATTAACCTCCGCATACTGACAATTAAGACATTTCTGGCACGGACACCTGAAACGCTTCTTTCCATGACCATGTTCTATCGCAAAATTCACAAATTCGCTAATTCCATCCATATACCGGACATCACATCTATTCTTTAACTTCATCCAACTCTTGTCCATACTGCTACAAAATATTATAATTAAATAATTATTACATATATATATTAGTCCATTAATTTACCATTAATTATACGTACTCGATCTACATCGATCCATCAAATTACGTACGTAATTTAATCTGTATATATAGCTAATTAACATTCATGCATGTATGTACGCACGTACGGTTTCCCTAAATATATATATATTTAATCATGCAAATTTTAACTGCCTACGTACGTACCTGCTGGCCTTCTCGATATCTGCAGTTAATTAAGCTAGCTAGTGATCGAACACCGGAGATCCGATCCTTTAATTAATTTCTAGCCCCGGCCTAGCCTAATCCGGCCTTCTCCTTCTCATTCGATCTCAAAAATTCCCCACGGGAGAAAATATAATGGAATGATCGAAGCTAAGAGAGTTTGGCATGGCCTATATATATAATGCTTCACTTAGACGACGGAGGTGTCGGTACGTCGTTTAAGTGGAACTTACACCACGACGTGTCGGTCCGTTGTCCAGGTGATCACTTCTCCGTGGTCCAAGTCACACTTAGACGACGGATATGTAATTCTCCGTCGTCTAAGTGTTACTTGGACCACGGAGATTTCTCCGAGGTCCAAGTAACACTTAGACGACGGAGATGTAATTCTCCGTCGTCCAGGTGATAACCTGGACCACGGAGAAGTCTCCGAGGTCCAGGTGCTTACCTAGACGACGGAGAAACTTCACATCCGTCGTCTAAGTGTTACTTAGACCTCGGAGATTTCTCCGTGGTCCAAGTAACACTTAGACGACGGAGAATTACATCTCCGTCGTCTAAGTGTTACTTGGACCTCGGAGATTTCTCCGAGGTCTAAGTAACACTTAGACGACGGAACTAATACTGTTCCGTCGTCTAAGTCCTCTTTTCTTGTAGTGAAGGGAACATCGCGTCCTATCGTCATAACGACTCGAGCAATCATGACTTCTCGAAAGAATGCAAATCGCTTTGATTTGGAAAATAATGGGGTGCATGTGCAAGGCTAGAAGATCTTGATTATGCCGCATGTATGAACTCGTTGGGTTGAAGGGTTTTGAGAGGGATATAAAGGGATAAAGAACTCGTCATTTTTATATTGTTACTTCATTTGTCAAACTTGAGAGAGGAAATGAAGGAGAGCCAAAGGAGCGAGGAGGAAAAATATTTGGGAAAACATTACAAGAAAAACGCGCCTAGACCATGGACCATTTCCGTCGTATAGGTGAGCATTTCTGTCGTCCAAGAAGTTTAGGGTATGTCCTCCAAGTACCTTTGTCTAAGTACTTGGACGACGGAAATAGATGTTTCCGTAGTCTAAATGGAACTTAGACCACGAAAATAGACGTTTCCGTCATCCAAGTGTAACTTAGACTGCGGAAATAGTCCGCGGTTTAAGTCCCACTTGGACCACGAAAAAGTCTATGTCCATGGTCCAAGTGACCACTTAGACCGCGAACTTTTTGCGTGGTCTGAGTGAGCACTTAGATCTCGCAAAAACTCCGTGGTCTAAGTGTTCACTTAGACTACGGAGATATGATTATGCATGGTCTAAGTGACCACTTAGACCACGGATATTTAGCAAAATTTCGTTGTCTAAGTGAACACTTAGACTACGCATATGAATATCTCCGTAGTTTAAGTGATTATTTATTTATTTAAACTAAAATTTTAATTTAAAGTAAAATATTAATAATTTAATTAAAATACTAAATTCTCATTTAAATAATTAAATATTTATAAATTAATTAAAATACTAAATTGTCATTTAAATAATTAAAATTTGTACATACATGAAATTAAATCGTTCGGAATCGAAAATACAATATGATAAACTACATTGCTAGAATACAAACTACTAAAATACAGGAGGAGCAGACGCGCCGCCGAGTCCCCCGTCTCCAGCCGTGTCGTCGTTGTCGGGGTATGGGTTCGGAGCAGGTTGACACTCTTGTCGAGCCTGATTTTCCATGAGGGCGATGAGCTGGGCTATCTGCGCTTGTTGCTTATCAAGCCTCTGACGCATAGATTGCGTTTCCTCCCGTGCGAGTCGAGCCTCTTGAAGGACTGCTTGGACGGTGGCAGCTTGAGCACATTTCCTCGCTGAACATCTCGTAGATGAGTCGGAGGACAAATCTTGCTGCACCTTGTGTCCCATCCCCCTAACCTCCTTGCCAGCTCGATGACCGTATACCTCATCGACGATATATTGCAATTTGGCTCTCCATCGATAGAGGAGGCAGGTCTTCAGGCGGCAAATCCGGGTGTGCAAGCTGCGTGTTGGCCAATTTTTCCTGTACCCGTTCTACCAACCTCACCTGAAAATAATAATAAAAATTAAATAATTATAAATTTTTACGATAATTTAATAAATAATAATTAAATAATAATTACGCTAATTAAAAAGAAATATATACAGCACTTACGTCGTATTGACTCGCTTCATTGTCGAGCCCAGGTGTCACGTAAGCGCTGACGCTAGCATCCAGATAAGGGTGTTTGGAGCCCTTATCTCTGTGCTCCTTGGCGATTTGGATCATCTGTTTCGAGCCGAATGTATGATGTTTGTCCTTCTTCCCCCGGTTGGTCTTGTTGATGTTGGAGAATTTCTGTTGGACAACATAAATCATTAAAAAATTAATAAATAACTAAAATAAAAATAATTCAATTTCCTAAATTTAAATAAAAAAATAGTCACCTTATATTCTTCTCCTTGGAAGTGGGTGACCAACCACTCCCACCACTCATCTTCCCTATCCCCACGCAGCTCTACGGGGGTATGGACGATGCCGATATCTTCATAATACTTATGAAGTTTGTACTTCCAATCACGGTAGATGGCGTTGGCAGTTTGGTTGATGTGCCTAAGCATCTCCAGTGTTTGATCCACCTCATATTGTTCCTATAAGAAATGAATAAAAAATTATAATCGTATATATTATGAAATTACTATTTTTATTGGTTATTAGAAAATAAATTTAAAATTGTACATATTATGTACCGAAAGTTCTTTAAACACTTTCGCATTTTCATCCGGCAACTTCTTCCAAGTAGGGGCAATCATACGAACCTTGTTGCGAAAGATTGACCCGATGCTGTGCGAGGATAGACTAGCTAGCTGAGATGTGGGAGGGGCATCAGTGAAATCGTCGTACGACAACTGGATCTTTTGCCCGGTCCCTTTGAAAAATTTCTTGGATTTTCCGCCTTTTACGAGACCGCGAGACCTTTTGGGTTGAGGGTCTGTCGGGGCCCTCCTAACCTTGCGCCACGCGCTGTAGAAGATAGACTCAGAGGAGGCCGACGACACCTGAGCACTTTCTGCCATCGATGTCGGATCGAAATAGGCGTCATCATCACCGGTCGGGATAGCTGGGGCAGAGGGAATTTCCCCAGTCACCGCTATCGAAGGACCAGCTAAAGGGTCCGGAGGAGGCACAACGTTGTCCTCCTCTAACTCTCAATCGACTTGCTCTGCCAAGCGTCGGAGTAGAGCATCTTCGACCTCCTTTTGGGCATTTTTCTTTCCCCACAAGGCCATTTTAACCTAGGATTTGTTAAAATATTATTACCATAATAATTGTATATAAAATTTACGATAATTATTTACAAGTATTGAGTGCCCCTAAGATTTAAAGAGAGTACACTAGCTTGGTCTTTAGGTCTTTCAATGGACGTGCGACTTGCGCAATAAAGTATAAACTTTCAATCAATCAGCTTTGGTTCAATCAAAAAATATGGCCAGTTAGGGATAGAGATAAAGCGAAAGGTAGGACTAATTTCGACAAAACACCCCGAGGCTAACCAAATCAATGGTATATACTCTATTGGTGTTAGTCTTTCTTAGATCCAAAACCTGTCACCAGTCATAACCAGTTTCTAGACACCATGTCTGACATTCAGCCAATCTTTCGAAAATTTACACTCCTTCAAGTCCTTTGCAAACTCCGCCCTCAACCTTATTTCCATAACTTCACTTAGATTATGGTGTGCGGTGATGAACTCCACACATCACGAGGGGTTAAGGAGATAAGCTAGGAAATGAGGCGCCATCTATTCCAAAGAGTGCGACTTCATAAACCAAACTTATGTACTAAATTTAAATCAAAGACTACCAATTTACTACAAAATTGCCATAATTACCAATTTATTATTTTTAATAATTCAATAATTTACCATATTTACTACAAATTTACAATATTACAACAATAATTACAAATTATAATTACATGTAATAATAATTACCAACTATAATATTAATTACAACAATATATAATTATAATAATTAATTATTAATTACCATGCATTTACAATAATAATTATCATGCATTTACTAACTATTATTAATTATTATTACCAATTATTACTAATTTTTTATTTTTACTAATTAATTTACTAATTTATTAATTAAATTATAATTATGTAAAATTTAAAAAATTACCGAAAAGAGGAGCGGGAGAGTGGAGTCGCCGGAGTGAAGAGTCGCCGGAGTTTTAGTCACCGGAATGTCGCCGGAGGAGGGAGGCCGGGTTTTTGAGAGAGAGAGAGAGAGAGAGAGAGAGAGAGGAGAGGAGAGGGATGATTTGAGAATGAGATGAGGAAAAAGCCTCGGCCAAGCCTCCTTATATACAGTTTCACTTAGACGACGAAGGTGTTTTCTCCGTCGTCTAAGTGAACCGTTTCAATTTTTGGAACCGACACCCAATTAATTTGGCTGGTGGGAGTTAACCGCCTTAATTTTGGGGAGCGTTTCAAATTTCACTTAGACGACGGAGATAGATGGTTTATCTCCGTCGTCTAAGCGATATTTGAACCGTTCCTTAAAAATATGGCGATGGAAATTGAACCGCCATAATTCTTCAACCTAGACGACGGAGATGGACATCTTCGTCGTCCAAGTAGTCACCTAGACGACGGAGACGGTCTGTTTCCGTCGTCCAAGTGACCACCTGGACGACAGAGATAGTCAATCTCTGTGGTCTAGGTGAAATTTACGTAAAATGAATTTTTAAAAATAATTCGTAAAGAAGTTTCTGATTTTTCATTCGAATGAAATAGTCGTAAAATATCGATTAAAGAATCGTATATATAAACAATTGAATTTAAGACGATGAATAATCTTACCTCTTTAAACTTGTTAAGTATCTACTAATCTTTATAACATAAGTGTTATTAAGTATAGGCTCATTGCATATCGATATTAACGAAATTGAATTTGGACAAAACAACCGTTGGATACTTTCGCCATAAGACAATATATAAATAGAATAATTTTCAGACAATAATAAGTTCGTGAAGGGTTTCATCGGCACAGTCAACCGCAAAACCAAAATTTTGATAAACAGAAAATGTGGATACACGAAAATTCGTAACTTCTATTTTGGAACCGTCAAAGCTCACACTCCAAGAATTGTTTACTCTATGGTCTCAACGAAAAAAATATGCATTGGGACATAGTCTAGATGAATGTTATCTTAGATGAAATTACGAAATCTTAACTTAGACGACGCAAACGTGTGTTTGCATCGTCGAAGTACTCATTTGGACGAAGCAAACATGTGTTTGCGTCGTCTAAGTGAAAATTCCCTTAATTTAGGGTTAGGGCATTAGGGTTTAGGGTATACTTAGACGACGGTTTGACCCTTTTGTGTCGTCTAAGTACTATTTTTAGGATTTAGGATTTTATATATGTATGATTAATTACTATTGTGTTTAATTACCTTAGTATGGACTACGAAAAGTCATTTTTTCGTCTTCGTTTTAAGGTTTCGTGAAAATTAATGTGATTCGATGAATTATCGATCGATCCGATCCTCTAGATTAATTAATTAATTTTAATTTATGTCGGTCCAACCGACGACCACGCTATTTAATTAATTATTAAATTAATTAAGTACAAAATTAATAGTTGTTCATACGTACTCCTCCTCATAATATATATTAATTAATCGATCATGCATCATTACAATAATTACAATAATTAATTACCAATTAATATTCCTCGTCGTTATATTGTACTCTTCGTCATAATTGTCTTCATCCTTATCCCCGTTATCCGATTGCTCTTTCTCCTCATCATACTTAACATCGTCTGACGAATATCCTGAGTCCTCGTCCTCATCCTGTGTCTCTTCTTCATCTA
Organism: Geum urbanum; assembly: GCA_946800695.1. Lineage (NCBI taxonomy): Eukaryota > Viridiplantae > Streptophyta > Magnoliopsida > Rosales > Rosaceae > Geum > Geum urbanum. Next base: position 22,224,548 of record OX327002.1, read on the forward strand.
CCTCATTAATTGCATCAATAATCTCATCTTCAGTTAGATCTGTACAACCATCAGGCATGGGTAAGTGTTCACCAGCTTGAACCATGTCCATTATGTTGGAGCGGATGATAGAAATATTAGGCTCTTGATAGGCAGGAATGTCTCTTTCTGGTTCATCAGCATCTTCAGTCGCCGGTGTCTCTTCAATTGTCGTAGTATTCCATATTCCTCGATGAAATATATGGTTCACTATTTTTCACCTTTCACCAGCTTTCGGATCATCGAGATAGAACACCTACCTAACTAAGGTAGCGAGAGTGAAAGGCTCATCCCCATACCAGCTTGAGTTTGTATCGACTGATAAAAGTCCCTGGTTTTCCTTTGTACGCTTGAACCATTTGCACTTGAATAGGAAAACATTAACATCATTCCCGTAACATAGCTGAACGACATATACAATAGTCCCGTAATATAGATCATTGTCTTTCCCAACTGCTACCCCACTGTTTTGTGTTCTTCTTCCTTTATCTCGGGCTAATGAGTGAAAATTTACACCGTTCACAAAAATTCTAGGGTAAATATAGTGTTTAATCTGCTTCCCTGCTAGCAAGTGCTTTGGCTAGGACCACCACCTCCCGTGGTTTTCGGATTTTTGTAGATTAATCATCTGGGAAAATATGAAATATATATATATATATATAATTGAAGAGTTTACTTTCTACAAACATGATCAATATGTATATAAACTAAATACCGAGACATACGTACGTACCCATTGGAAAAAATAATCGAGGAACTTCTTCTTAACCATTTTCTCAAACCACGCCGAACTCTTGTCCGGATTTAACGCTTGAAGCCTCTCCTTGTACCCAATCATGTACGGCTCAACTTCGTCACAGTCTCGTAATACTACTCAATGTGCCTCAATAAGTTCTTCTCGTGTTAACGATTCCTTTAATACTCCTCTAAATGGTCGTACGACATTTGTGACGACTGAAAGATTGATGCGGGCACTGGGATCGGAGGCAGTGGGAGGTGGCGGATCTTTGAGGTACCTGTTGCAGTAAGTAATACACTCATGCATTAGGTATGTCTACAAATGCAAACGTTCAAGCTGTTTTTGACGAATCTTTATACTGTCCAAGCTGTCTACAAAATCAAACATTCAATTAATACATTGTAGAATAAGAATAACTACATATAACTAGTAATCTCCAGTGGAACAAATTATGGATCAAAAAACCTGTATAATTAATTAATTATACGTATATTTCTTGACGATATATCCAAGTGTACTGGACATGACCGGAAATGAGCACCTGCTCGGGCAAGTGGATCATTAGGTGAATCATGATGTCAAAGAAAGTAGGGGAAAAAATCCTCTCTAGTTTGCAAATGATGTGCACAATTTGTTGTTGCAGTTCCACCACATCTGACTTCTTTAATTCTCTGACGCATAACCTCTGCCACCATCTGCATAATGCCACCATTGGTTCTACGATGTCACGAGGCAAATATGGCCGAATTACCACTGGAATCAAACATTGCAGCATAACATGATAGTCATGTGTCTTTAGACCAACAAACTTGTGTTGCACCTCGTCGACTGCTCCAATTATAGTAGCTGCATACGTAGCCGGATAACGAACGCTCTTAAACCAGTGAAATACATAATGTCTAAGTGTCGGCTTCACTGTGTAAGGTGTAGTTAGCATCTTGTTGTACACTCCTCTCCTATCCTTACTCAACCACAAGGGATGACGTAGATTCATAGATTCCAGATCTTTGCGTGCTTTGGGAGTATCTTTAATCTTGAACTTAATACCGAGAATTGTTCCTACCACGCTGTCGCACACATTCTTTTTTATGTACATCACGTCCAAGTTGTTCCTCAGCTTCAATTTTGACCAGTAAGGGAGTTCAAATAATATACTCTTGTGATGCTAATAGCTGAGATTATGTAGAGGTATTGGATTGCATTTCTTTATATTCGCGTCATTGGTTAACACACCAAAGTCGAAATAGCACACTAAGGAAATTAAATTCCTTGTTCATGCACATACATGAATGCAGGTTGTACGACATCAGAATAACTAGCCAAGTGCTGACGGCAGAGCTATTACTACCCTAAGGATTGAATCCGTCTGTAGATAGTCCGAGTCTAACATTTCTAACCTCTGTGGCAAAGTCTCTAAATTCTCTGTCGAAATGTTTAAAAGCCTCCCCATCCGTGGCGTGTCTCAGCACATCGTCATCTATTCGCTTTTTTGTGTACCACCGCCTCACCTCCGCTATGTATAGAAACATGTACAGACGTTGCAATCTAGGAATCAAGGGTAAATATCGAAGAACCTTCACAGGAATTCTCTTTTTCGAACTCTTTCTATTCAGCTCATATCTGCACTGCCCACATATGGGACAATAGTCCAAATCTTTATACTCTTTGTAAAACATCACACAATCATTTCGACATGAGTCAATTATCTTGTACTTTAGGCTGAGGCTGGTTAAAATATTTCTAACCTTATAATGAGATTTAGGAAGATTGTGATCATCAGGAAGCAACTTACATATTTGCTCCTGAATTTCGTCAAAAGCACTAACTGACATTTTGTGCTTCACTTTTATCTTCATTTGCTCCATCACATATTGCAACACATTCTCTCGACATCCAGGGTACATCGGGGTCTGCGCTTCAAGGAGCATCCTGTTGTACTTATCAATCTCACTAGTGTCAGTGGCCAAGCTAGCAGCGGGGAATGTGTCATCATGCCCATGAGTGGTATTGTAACCTCCATCTTGGTGTTGGGGTCCACTATGACTAAATCCCGGAAACGCATCATGGCCAAATCTGCAGTCGGGTTCCAAGCAGGGGGGCCGGCACCACTGTCGCTGGATGAGGCACCATGGTAACTGTACCCTGAGCTGAAGTCTGCTGAGCTGAAGTCTACTGCTTCACCATGCTCGCTCAACGTAGTGTAACTCCACATCATACCATTTTCCTACAGGTGTTACACCATAGCATTAACCTCCACATACTGGCAGTTAAGACATTTTTGGCACGGACACCTGAAAGGCTTCTTTCCCTGACCATGTTCTATCGCAAAATTCACAAATTCGCTAATTCCATCCATATACCGGACATCACTTCTATTCCGCAACTTCATCCATCTCTAGCCCATACTTCTACAAATTTTAATAATTAATTATCATATTAGTAAACTATTCTATATATATACAGATTTTCAAGTATATATGAAACTATTATATATATACACAAATATTCAACTACCTTAATATATTAAATTAAATTATTATTTAATTACCTTCAATAATTACCTTTATTAATTATTGGTGAATATATGTACTCGATCTACATCAATTATTTTAATATGTCTAACATGCATACGTTTTAACTCAATATTAACCAAATTTTTAAACATCCATGCCTATATACGTACTATATGTCTATATTAATTAACTAATATATATATATATATCATCAATTACCTAACTTAATTATAATTATATATTAGAATATACTAATTATTAACAATGCAATCAATCAAACGTACAATTAATTATATATATAAACGTTAAATGGTGTTGAGAAATTAACTACGTACGTACCTAGCCTTCTCCGATATATGGTGAATCGATGCTCGGATATAGTGCTAGCTAGCTAGAATTCGCATGTGCGATGTACGTACGCGTGAGGAGCTCGAGAGTTTGATAAGAAAGAGAGATTGAATTGATTGATCGACATATATATATGGAGATGAAGTTGAGACGAGCGAGCGGAGAGGAAGAGAGTTTGGCATGGACATTATATAATGCTTCACTTAGACGACAGACTCAGAACATTTCCGTCGTCCAAGTGTATACAAGGACGACGGAGCTGGAACCCGTCGTCCAAGTGGCCAGTCGGATCACGGCATGTCGGTTCGTTGTCCAAGTGTCCACTTGGACGACAGAAACACTCTTTTCGTCATCCAAGTTAGTCTTAGACGACGGAGATTGTTTCCATCGTCTAAGTTATACTTAGACCACGGAACCGTAAAGGTTTCGTGGTCTAAGCGCGTTTTTCTTGTAGTGAAATCATAAGGAGCAGTGCATGAATTGAGAAGTCAGAGTTGTTAATCTTTGATAAGGTAAGTCTTGTTTCTCTGTACTCTTTTATCTTTCAGAGTTTATTTATTGTATGATGACGTAGAATCTGGCAAGTGGACTTGATGGAGTACTGGGTAAATAGAGTGGATGTTTCATTTCTAAGTTTGCAGATAGATGTGGTATGATGTGGGTTACTGGATTTGTTTAAGTAAATTATGTATGTTTGTAGGAAGTGGGTTAAAAATGCGACTGAAACTGAATGGGTAGAAATCTTGGTTTGGAATAGGAATAGTAAGAACATAGGAAGAACATGATAAGATCTTAATGAAAGTGGTGATATATCTGTGTAGAAGTAAAAATATAGAATTTAAGTGGTTAATAAAATTGAGCGGGTGCGATGTTGCCTGGGCGGCCTGATGACTTATGTTTTTTCATGTCAGGCCGTGCTAGTAACATCATGGATCTAACTGAGGTTATAGAGGTATCTAGCGAAGATTATAGAATAATGGAAGGGAGAAAACGCCAATTTAAAAGAGAAGGTGTCGTTGAAAGAAATGGGCTTAGGAGACCTGGGGCTTAGACATTTAGATTGAGTGTAAAAAGCACGTCGTCGAACTCAGAACACAACATTTGTAGTGTGTTGCCGGTGGGGTATGGTGGTGAGGCTAACGTCCCTCTCCTTTTATTACCAGCACTGCCAATCATGGATGTGGCTAACATTGTTGCAGACCTGGCAAGGGAGCCCAGGCGTCTGAGGTGACATGAGAATAACCCGTACGTGGGAATGTTTGGTTTTGGGGCGGGCGAGGGTACGAACGGAGTTCCTGCTAAGTGGAGATTCACCCGTTTTCATAAGGAAAGTTAGTCTCGATGTTGCCACTTCAATTTGTTTTGTTTCGTGTGATTTTCGATCCACGTGGAGCTTCCTCGAATCAGGAGTCAAAAGTACATGAAGTATTCAGGATACGCCTGTACACGTATAAGGTTCATTTCTATAAGGAGTGTCGTAAGTAACCCTAACAGTTTTCGAGTCTTATCAAATATGGTTGTCGTACACATGTCTTTTTCATGTTCTATACGCATTCATCTTTAGCTAGTTATATCAAGGAGTAGTTATTTGATTATTCATGATGAATGTGGCTTAGTACTCGTGTGTTAAGTCCGAGATTCATTTCTTCATATTGAACGTATGAGCAAGCGAGGTTAACTTTAGTATTATGTATTATATCGGACTCGTGATATTCTTCTTGGTTATGCATGGATCTCTCGTGATCTTTGACGAGATATAAAGTATTAGAATACAGTTTTGCATAAGCGGTACTTATAATGTTTCCTGATACACGATACATCTCTTGTGCATACTTTTGGCTCGAGTTATCATGTGTTGTCAGTAGCTGGGGAAGTCAATTTTTGACTTTTGTCAGTGATTACATGAGATTTGGTACTTCAATGTACATTGGAAATATGAACATTACGAGTTTGTTAATATTTTGACCGCGATCAAGCAAGTTCATTTGGGTTTCAACACATTAGAATTTTAGCGATTAACAATACAGTTATATATGTGAAAAATTTGCCTTGCCGTCTCGATGTTTTTATTCATGGATACGTGGCAGGTCTCATGAGACATTGAATGCTTGTTTTCATATGGTCAAAATCGAGAGAATGTCTTAGAATCAATCCCATTATTAATCTGGTAGTTCTATCTCGGAGGTGGCTATGACTTCTTTGGTGGTGGATCAAAGTCAACTGCATCATGCAGTCAAGCGCATCTATTAGTCATGATTACCTCTTCAGTTTTTCGATTTTTCTATGATGTAATTTTTGAGGATGAAAATTTTATTAGGGGGGTAGATTGTAACAACCTGAACCTTGATTAGTGATTGAGTCATTGTTAGTTGCGCTAATTAACGTGTTACGCATCATATGCCACGTTTATCATGAATTATCGCAACTAAAAATTAATTTTTTAATGATTATGTAATTAGACGCCCTTCTTTCATGAAAGTCGTAGAGGAAATTATTATGAACTTCTGCATGTTTTTATTTAATTTTTCGGAGATCCGAGCAAATTATTATGAATTTTAGAAGTTTGTTGTAAAAAGAAAATTTAAATGCAAATTTACATGTGGTGATTATTTCTAGCTGTCAGATCCAATAGTAATCTGATCTGGACCGTTCATTTGAGTCGGTAGTTACTCAAAAATTAACCGGAGGAGGTAGAAACCCAAAGTCGTGATTCCTCTCTCTCTCTCCCTGAGCTGAAACTGCTCCACTCGCCAAGTGAGTTTCCGGCGACAGTTGCCTTCGGCCACCAAATCGGTCCCGTTCCAATCATATCTATCTCTTCTTCATACTCTAGCCCTCGATTTATCTATTTGGAGTGTTTGGAGAGTTCGAATCAGGTCGAACAGATCAAAAGAATGAGAATCGCTTTGATTTTCAAAATAATGGGGTGCATGTGCAAGGCTAGAAGATCTTGATTTTGCCGTGTGTATGAACTGGTTGGGTTGAAGGGTTTTGTGAGGGATATAAAGGGATAAATAACTCACCCTTTTCATATTGTTACTTCATTTGTGAAACTTGAGAGAGGAAATGAAGGACAGCCAAAGGAGCAAGGAGGAGAAATCTCTGGGAAAATCATAAGGAGCAATGCGTGAATTGAGAAGTCAGAGTCGTTAATCTTTGATAAGGTAAATCTTTTTTCTTTGTACTATTTTATCTTTCAGAGTTTATGTTTTGTATGATGATCTAGAATCTAGGAAGTGGTCTTGATAGAGTACTGGGTAAATAGAGTGGATGTTTCATTTCTGGGTTTGCAGATAGATGTGGTATGATGTGGGTTACTAGATTTGTTTAAGTAAATTATGTATGTTTGTAGGATGTGGATTAAAAATGCGACTGAAGCTGAATGGGTAGAAATCTGGGTTTGAAATAGGAATAGTAAGAACATAGGAAGAAGAGGATAAGATCTTAATTAAAGTGGTGGTAGATCTGTGTAGAAGTAAAAATATAGAATTTAAGTGGTTAATAGAAATGAGCGGGTGTGATGTTGCCTGGGCGGCCTGATGACTTCTGTTTTTTCATGTCAGGCCATGCTAGTAGTGTCATGGACCTAACTAAGGTTATAGAAGTATCTAACAAAGATTATAGAATAATGGAACGGAGAAAACGCCAATTTAAAAGAGAAGGTATCGTTGAAAGAAATGGGCTTACGAGACCTGGGGCTTAGATCATTTAGATTGAGTGTAACAAGCACGTCGTTAGACTTAGAACACAAAGTTTGTAGTGTGTTGCCGGTGGGGTATGGAGGTAAGGCTAACGTCCCTCTCCTTTTATTGCCAGCACTGTCAATCATGGATGTGTCTAACATTGTTGCAGACCTAGTGAGGGAGCCTAGGCATCCAAAGTGACATGAGAATAACCCGTGCGTGGGAACATTTGCTTTTGGGGCGAGCGAGGTATGTTCTGAGTTCCTGCTAAGTGGAGATTCACCCGTTTTAATAAGGAAATTTACTCTCGATGTTGTCACTTCAATTTTTTTTTGTTTCGTGTGATTTTCGATCCACGTGGAGCTCCCTCGAATCAAGAGTCAGGAGTACATGAAGTATTCAGGATACGCCTGTACTCGTAGAAGGTTCATTTCTATCAGGAGTGTTGTAAGTAACCCCAACAGTTTTCGAGTCTTATCAATTATGGTTGTCGTACACATGTCTTTTTCATGTTCTATACGTGTTCATGTTTAGCTAGTTATATCGAGGAGCAGCTATTTGATTATTCATGATGAATGTGGCTTAATACTCGTGTGTTAAGTCCGAGATTTATTTCTTTATATTGAACTTATGGGCAAGCGAAGTTAACTTTAGTATTATGTATTATATCAGAATCATGGTATTCTTCTGGGTTATGCATGGATCTCTCGTGATATCTGACGAGATATAAAGTATTAGAATACAGTTTAGCATAAGTGGTACTTATAATGTTTCCTAAGACACAATACAACTCTTGCGCGTACTTTTGGCTCGAGTTATCATGTGTTGTCAGTAGTTGGGGAAGTCAATTTTTGAATTTTGTCAGTGATTGTATGAGATTTGGTACTTCAATGTACATTGGAAATATGAATATTATGAGTTTATTAATATTTTGATCGTAATCGAGCAAGTTCATCAGGCGTTCTACACATTAGAATTTTAGCGATAAACAATACAGTTATATCTATGAAAAGTTTGCCTTGCCGTCTCGATGTTTTTGTTCATGGATAAGTGGTAGGCCTCATGAGACATTGAATGCTTGTTTTCATATGGTCAAAATCGAAAGAATGTCTTAGAAGCGAGCCCAATATTAATCCGATAGTTCTATCTCGAAGGTGGCTATGACTTCTTTGGTGGTGGATCAAAGTCAACTGAATCATGCAGTCAAGCGCATCTATTGGTCATGATTACCTCTTCACCTTGTCGATTTTTCTATGATGTAATTTTCGAGGAGTAAAATTTTATTAGGGAGGTAGATTGTAATGACCCGAACCTTGATTAGTGACTGAATCATCGTTAGTCGCGCTAATTAACGTGTTATGCATCATACGCCACGTTTATCGTGAATTATTGCAACTAAAACTTGACTTTTTAATGATTATGGAATCAGACTCACTTCCTTCATGAAAGTCGTAGAGGAAATTATTACGAACTCGTGCATGTTTTTATTTTATTTTTCCGGGATCCGAACAAATTATTATGAATTTTGGAGGTCAAATCCAATAGTAATCCGATCTGGATTATTGATTTGAGTCGGTGGTTACTCAGAAATTAACTGGAGGAGGTAGAATCCCAAAGTCAGGATTCCTCTCTCTCTCTCCCCGAGCCTGAACCACTCGACTTACTGAGTGACTTTCCGGCGACCGTCGCCTCCGACCACCAAATCGGTCTTGTTCCGATCGTCTCTCTCTCCTCTTCATACTCTGGCCCTCGGTTTATCCATTTGGTGTGTTTGGGGAGCTCGAATCAGATCGAACAATTCTATGGTTTTACCTAGAACTGTCAACCTCGGTGGCGACGCTAGGGGCAGCGATCGGCTGCCGCACTTGGGGGGTTTGGAAGCCCTCCGTCTGGCCATTTGTGGTTCGTCGGTCGGCGGCGATTTCCGTTGAGAAATCGAAACTATTTTGGTTAACTTTTGATTGTTTTCGATCTGTTTTTGCTATAGGTTGTTTGTGGAAAGTTTTTTTGGCATTGTTGAGATCTTCAATGTGTTATGCAGGTCAGAAGACTTGGAGTCGGTCGGATTCCAGCCATAGGAGGCAGTGGCGCGTGGGCCACACACACCGCCGTCTGCGGTGGAGCTCTGGCGACCGAAAAATCCAGAACTTCACGGAAAGTTCTCTATGTTATTCCGTGATCATTTTCGCTTTGTTTCATGTCATTCGTCAAATTTATTAATATTTTCGGCTACCACACAGGATTCGTGTTCCTCGATAGTTCGACGTCGTCGGGTGTCACCTGTGGAGTCGAGGCCTATCTTCGGTAGTGTTGGTTCGCAAGGCGATGACTAGATTTAAGCTTAGGGTTTATCGATGTGAAGAGCTTGAGTGACGTCTCCCATTTATCTAAATAGGAAAAGTGAGTTTCTGATCGCCATTATGTCTTGGATTATTTTATTTATTTTAAATGTATGACAAAATTTCCATTGATTAATTTAGAGTCATGATTTGATTTTAAGGAGACTAAGTACGATTCTTTAGGGCTTATGAATTCATGAATACTTAGCTGGCTTTCTAGGTGAGTGGACATTTATTTTACATTTTCGATTAGCGAGTCTAGATTTCATGCTCATGATTTCTCTTACCCTTATGATTTTGTTATGCATTTATGATATGATTTATGATACGTATATGATATGCACGGAGGCCATGATATGATTTTACGATTTCACGCATGCAGGTTTATGTATGAGTGCATTGATGCATTGGCTGCTCGGCTGATCACCGAGTACGCTCCTGGTGGGACATGACAACAACTGACCAGATGACTATGTTATGCACGCCTCCACATGCTTGTATTATTTTATTTAGACTCGCTTATTCTTATCTTATACTTTTGGTGAAAGGCATCAATTTAGGTTGTGTTTTTTTATTTGCTAAGACTATTTATTTTTCGTCCACTTACTCTGATGAAATTTCTGTTTGTATGCGTTTCCCCTGGGCCCTTTTGTTTCAAATGTCTAGGTTGCAGAGTCTCATTAGAGGTCGGGGGCACACACGAATTGAGGCATAGTAGAACCCCACCGTAGGATCAACTATGACTCTACAGATTAGTGTGTTAGTTATGATAGATTAATTAGAAGTTTAGCTACGCTGTTACCGAGTTAGGAAATCTTCATTGTAGAGTTCGGTTAAAATTATGTCATGTATCGCTTAGTGTGTTTTGAGGGCCCAATTCTGGTTTAGGCAGCTAAATCAGGCTCAAGTCGTCATAGTACCGAATACTTTGTGGTTGGGATGAATAAGGACCAATGTATTTGTTGTATTTACCCAGGTACTCAACAGTTCCCACTCTGTTGAGAAGAAAAGCACCGACTTAGAATAATTTTATACTCTTGGGGTGGAGTAGAAGACTATTGTTCTATTTGAGCTTTAAATCACTGGGACGTGTTGGAGCAAACGGGACTGAGTCATCGACCTAGTAAGGGTTACTTTGTTAGCTTACAAGCTTGTGCAAACGAAATTGTTACCATGTGATTTAGTGCGTTGTGATTGATGGAAACAGAGAAAATACCAAAGACTTCAACTGTGAAGAAGATGGAGGGAGTGGAGAATAACTTAGAGAGGTTGATAATGCAGGTGCTAAAGGCTCAGAAGACGCAGGCTGATGAGCATGGAATTTTCGTGGACGGCGGTGTGGAAAACGAAACACCTGTCCCAGACGAGGCAGTAAAAAAGGAGCTCGTGATGACTTTTGTCACCATCGTTTAAGCTGTAGAGGAGTAGGTAGTCTCTGATCATGAGGGAGGAGAACTGGAAGATGTTGAAGAATATGAACAGGTGGCGGAGCGTGAGCTTGAAATGCAACTAATTGGCAATGAGGAGGGAGGGTCCAACTGTTAGCGTTCGAATGCGCTTCCTGTGATAAATTTGGTGTAAAAGGAACTTGCCTTCCAAAGCAGGGAGCTGAGAAGAATAAAGCCAAGATAGACAAAAAGCTCATGAAGAAGCCTGAAAAGATGTACTCTCATTCTTCGCATTCAGAGCTTTGCCCGCTGAAAATACTGAGGGAAAATGAGAGCGCAGTAGATCTTGAAGAAGAGACGCCCACTTCGCAGCCCAGGAAGAGTCTGTTCATTAGGGAACTCATTAGGCATGTCTTGATTTCTTTTTAAGGAGCAACCACTATTCGCTCGGGATATGTCAACCAGGTGATTGAGGTTGAGGATACCGAGACAAAGAGTGTTCATCAAATTCACCTCGCAGAGAGATACCATGCAGTCTATTTTGTCAGATCACATTTGAACTGGTCACGAGCTGTATATGGCCTTAGAGGATGAGAGTAGTGAGTCACGGACGACAGAGCTAGTCGCACTTTTCCTGAAACATGAGCTTTTTCAAGGAAATTTAAAGAGGGTCGAAGACTCGGAGAAGCGCTTGAGCAAGAAGCTGAAGAAGACGGAGGCTCTCGCTGAGAAAATGGAGGCGGAGAAGAAAATATTCAAAGAAGATGTTGCCCAAGCCAATAAGGAGAAAAACGAGGTGGAATGGTTTTAGAGGAGCAAGTACGCATCTTGGAGAAAGAACAGGCGGAATGGATTTGTGAAAAGAGATGTCTTGAGGATAAAATCCGCTTCTTCAGTGATCGCGTTGAATTCTTGTGCAGCTTGATCCGAGTGAGGATTCTCAAGAGCTTGGTGCTGAGGTTGTCGAGCCATATAAGCTGGGTGAGGGTCAAGCTGAGCAAAAAAGGTATAAGCAGAAGTGTAAAACAAGTTGTTCAAGTAGATGGAGAAGTCCCCATATTTCAATTGGGCACAGTTTAAGAAGGACAAGGGGCTTTGAGCTGGATGTCTCCCATCTATATTTTGTTTTGCTGTGTTCTTGTTTTTTCTCTGTTTTTTTTTTTCATTTGTGTCTAAGAACAAGATTTTGGCATCCTTTGGTTGGTATTAATGTGTTTGTGGAACAGACGTGAGCCTATAACGGTGAACACAATTTGTTGCTTACATCACCGTTAAGTTTTTTTTTATCATATATGAACAATATTAAATTAATGAATGTGTAACCATGTCGAAGTAACACTAGGTTTTCAGAAAGACGACAAATGATTCATACGTCATTGATTGAACCATATTTCAATACGAACTAGTGAACAAGAATGTAATACAAGATACACATTGTGGACGTAGTCCCTAGTTTGAGGGTATACTAGGATGGTTACTTTAGTTCCCAATCAATAATAGTATTTTCGAAGGTGAGTAGAATTCCAAGGGCGTGGCAAGATACACCAACTAACATCCTGGAGGTATAAGGTATTGGGTTGGACCTCTTCCACAATCTTGTAAGAACCCTCCCAAATCAGACAAAGGCTTTTTATAGGTGTCTATATCGCCTTCATGATCCAGTCTCCAATTTGAAGCGGACGGGCTCGCACACATTGATTATAGAGGCGGGCTACCTTTTTGTTATTGACAATGTTACGGAGATGAGCGGTGTCCCAATGTTCCTTAAGTAGATCTCCATTAGTGGCTAGATCAAAAGTCGTAACTCGAGGGCTTTCATGAGTGATTTCGAGCAGGAGCAATGCCTCAGATCCAAACGTCAGGGCATAAGGGGTTTCGCCTGTTTCGGTAGTGGCAGTGGTGCGAATGGACAAGAAAATTCCAGTTACTTCCTGCGCCCATCTGCCATAAATTGGATCGCCCTTTTTGTATCACAGATTTTCTTTTTCAATCCGTCCTCAATGATTTTGTTTGTTGTTTTGACCTGACCGTTACATTGAGGGTGATCAGGGGAAGAAAATAAAATTATAGTCCCCAACTTTCCGCATAACTGAATGAGATGGTTGTTGTTTGCTTGCTGTCCTACTCTTCAGAACTTTGTATATGCTTTCTCTGCCCTTTTCATTAACCGAGTGTGTATGAAGCCAGCGTTAGCACTTATTCTAACAATAACATACACATTTCTCTTCAAAGGAATAATCGTTATCTTACCCATGCTTTTCGACATACCTTGTAATGTAGCCTTCACCCCATTCGGGACTAATAAATAGAGCTAAGCTTATAGTTAAAATACCTTTGCTACATTCCAGAAAATTAATGTAGCCTTCACTCCCTGAAAAGAAAATACCATTGCTAGAGTGACACATCTACAATTGCACCTTATGCAAAATCCACCTTTCGTAGGCCTAGTATTTCGGCGAGTCACCCATTAACCCGCCCACGGGCTATTAACGCTGATCCAATAACAACTCGTTAGACGGGCGGTCTCGGGTAAACCCGTTAAACCCGATAAGAATTGTTAACTAAAGTCACAACTCACAAAACCTATCAAAGTATCTCACAAAACCAAAGTCCAATCACTTCGCTCTGAGTTCGTCGTCCAACTTACACCGTCATCTGTCGTACACCACCCCGGCCACGCCACTGTGTCGACTTCTTCGTCACTCTCTCTCTTCATTTCACTTTCTCTAATTCACACAAGAAGAAGAGGCAAAGTCTCATCGATTTTCATATACCTAGTAAAATCTTGTCGTGAAATTAACCGAAATAAGCTAAGACACTAATCCGTAGAGTTTTGTATGAGAAATTAGGGTTTATATAATGAATCAGTGGTTTTATTTGATTGTATGTCGTTTTGGCTATTGGGATCTTAATGAAAGTGTTTCTTCGAGGAAATGGGTCATCCCCACCAAGTGTTTGTGTAAATGTATCTTCCAATAGAAGATGTGGTTTGTTTCTATTTATAGTACGCATATAATGTTGCTGTTTGTCTATCTAACTTTAACTAATTAATATTGCTCCTCCTCAAATGACCGGAAATAGGGTGCAAGTAAGCATTAGACAAGTACGATTTCAAATTGATGTCAGGTTCTGTAGTCTGATCCAATTGCTTCCTGAGAAGGAAACAAGGAAATATTTTTCATCAGCACTTGAACAAGTTACATGCTTAAGTGAAAACAAAAGAAAATAAGACGAAAAATATATAACATATAACATATTGATCCTTTTTTTGTAATAACAATAGAAGACTATACAACATATGATATTGAGAAAAAAGGAACTATATCAACTAAACCAGAGTTCTTATACATCAAAAGAAACTCACTTGGTGTGTACAAAGAAAGACCTAAAGATTTATTTGCATAAACTATCTAACACTGCATAAAAGGACTTTCTTTAAAAAAAAAAGAGGCTTAAGGGGTCTTATCGAGCCACAATTGGTAGCCTGCTACCTTATCGGGCTAAACCCGTTATCTTAGCAGGCTATATTGGGTTTAACCCATCGAAGACCCGTCCGTTAACAACCCGCCCAAACTTGCCAGTTTTCCAGGCCTAACCTTTGGTAATCAACAAAGGGGTACAATACCTAACTCCAGCAAAGAAGTAGGACCACCAACCTTAGAGGTAGTAAATACAGCCCCAAACCAACTACACTCTATAAGTAGTTAATTCGACATACCCATAAATGTAGATAAATTTTTAGCAGAGGAAAAAAAGAGGTGACAAGGCTAGTACATTCACCAACCTTAAAGCCTGTACCCTAGTAGAAACTTAGTTAGTAGCAAGAATCATTCCCTATTTGTAAGATCTAACTCCAAAATTAGAGTGATCTAAGCGCAGTGAATTGATTGCTCCTAAACAAGTTTAGGCTCGTCACTCAAACCAAGAGAAACTAGGGAATACAAGATTAGGAGGGAAGTGAATCAGATGTGGTACTAACCTTGCAAATCAATAGAGATGAAATTTGTTTCCGATGAACCAGAGTGAGCAGGAGGAAATACAAAAGTGTTTTCTTTCTAGAGAGAAGGACGTTCTCTCTCTAGACATATTTTTCGCCCTATACCGCCAATATGGGAGTTCTTCTTACTAGGTAACATCTATTGCTGCAAGCTATATTTTTTTAGTTTTTTTTTGTTGTTTTGTTTTTTGGGTAATATGATAGTAGAGAGCGTTTATTCACATCTCCATAATTAATACATACACCTCCCATAAATTTTTAATTTCTTTAATACCATTTTCAACTCTTGTTCAAAACTTATCTGAAAGCAAAGCAAAAAGAAGTGTTGTGTTCCATGGCTGCCATGTCGTCGTGGTGCTCTGATTAGAATGAAAGGCAAATTGCCCAGTATAAACAAAAGCTCATGTAATTTTCCATCAGCCCAATGTATATATATTATACAGAGAGGTCATGCGTTGTTTATAATTCTAATAGTATAGGAATTTACCTCTCCTCTCTTCACCAAGCTTCATATCCAACCAAAGAGGTTTACTGTAGCTTTACCTCCATTTCTATTTGTTTTCTTTTTACTTGAAGCGCACCCATACCTTTGGATTTTCTTCTAGTTCTTATGGTCTTATTCGTTTATTTAATTTGAATGATCAGATTTTAGTACCTAGGTTCAATCCAGAAACTCAAGTTTCAATCATGTTTGGATATTTACCAAATTTAATTGACTTGCTTAATTAGAAACCCAGAACTAGAACTCAGTGATAATGATCTAGGTTTAATGTGGTTGTTTTAGTGACTTTGGAGGTAGTAGATCGAGAAGATCAAAAAAGGTGCAACAAAAGAAAAAGACGTGGGCAAATATAGGAAAACAGTGTCTAAAAATGTTAATGTGTAAAAATTAATTGTGGATGTGTGAATAGACGCACCATATAGGAGTGAGCTCATGTTAATATTGTAGTTACCATATGGTGCATTTGTGAAGATACAATAATTTTTTCCACATCTTGTGTAGATGGCTTGAAGCTTTGGCTTAAACCCTTGATCATAAGGATGTAGGTTTATTTCTATGAAGACAGAAGTTGGCTTATTTTTTTTAATTTCTATAAGCATAAGTTAGAAAATAGTCAACTCTTTCTATTACTTGCTAATCTACCGTCTTGTCAAGTGACAAGACAACCTCCTTGAATTGAAGGACTGTGATTATAGGAGAAACTTTATTTTAGGGAGCAACACCAGCTTTCTAATCCACTTCTAGACGCTAATAGGGATAAGGGAGGAGGAGGGGGTTGAAGCAATGTCGATAGCATCTTCCCAAATGTGCAAATCATGAGAAATATGATAAGCCAATTTATTTGAGAATCTACTAGAGGTTTCAGGATGTCACGGAAGTTGATAAGACTCGTTTATGTTTGATAGAGGGAGACCAAATTGCATTTCCTTTAGATAGAGAGAGTAGATGAGCAATAACAGATAAATCCCAAGACTGATTCAGTGGCTAGATAAGGCAATTGATAAGAATATGACCTAATTTAGGGGGGAGGTTTGGGATCCAATTATCCCTTCTGACACCAGTAGTGGCATCACAACCAATTTCCACCATGAAAGTATCATAAACCAAAGCCTTTAGACTATACAAGCTAATATTAAATCCAAGAAGAGTATGGCCATCCTACTTTAGGGAAGCTAGGGCTGTATGAGGTTATTTTTTTTTGACTTGGCTTCTTCTGATTTGTTGCCTCTAATGGTCGACACGGGCCGAGCTGAGTGTTTAAATAAGTTTTTAAAATTCATACCGAGCTTTTTGTTACATACCAGATTGCCCACTTTGTTACATAAGTTTTTGCTGGAACGCGTCTTGCATAGGAAGTTGAGTATGCACATATAAGACACATAACTTTGGGATCTTATAATCTATCTCTTTAGAGTTCAGACACCTTCGTTGACAAACTTTTGACTGGGGAGTGTTGGAGAGGAAAGATCTCACATCAGAAAAGTGGCAAATAAAATATGACTTATAAGTGGATCGACTATACTCAATATTAATTGAGGCCTTTTGGATAAAACTCAATACCTTAAAACTGGTTCAAGTTGGGATAATATCGATTATATTGGGGGTCCACATGTCACGCTTGCTGCATTTTAACTTGGTATCAAAGCCAAGGTTCCTCGTCCACCTTCTGTTTGCCCCGTCTGTCATGTCTCTGCTTCCGCTTCAAGAGAGGTTACTGGTGCTAGATTTGTCGACTCATTCTCATTTTGTCTAAGAGAGTCATTTGAATTTGTTGATTCGTTATCGTTTCATCCAAGAGGATAATTTGAATTTGTTGCACTTGCAAGCCTTAGTAGTGCACATGAGGGGCGTATTGGAGAAGAAAGATCCCACATCAGAAAAGTGGCAAATAAAGATGACTTATAAGTAGATAGACTATACTCAATATTAATTGAGCTCTTTTGGATAAAACCAAACACCTTAAAAGTGGTTCAAATTGAGACAATATCGATTATATTAGGTGTCCACTTGTCACGCTTGCCGCAATTTGACAGGGAGTGGCTCTAGCAACCTTTTGTCACAGCCCAGTTTTGATTGGAGAATATTGTCCTCTTTGGACCAATTGGACAATTCCTCACAGTCTTGCTTCTAGGCCTAACTGAAAACGTGTCTTACTATAGGAATGAGGTGAGTTTGCACATATAAAACAAATCATCTCATCTCTCCCAATTGATGTATGATCTCAAAATGTGATTGGGTTTTTTTTTCTAATAAATTTATGCCCATGGCTGGGCCTTATTGTATTTTTTAGGCTGGATTGGGGTTTTTTTTATCAAATCTAAGAGTTTGAAAATATATGGTTTAAAAATTTTAATAAAATTTAAGTATTGAAAAATTATACTGTCTCCAAAATTGATTATTATAATACAAATAAAATTATAATTGGTAATTTATATTATATTAGTAGGCTTATGGTTGGGCCGACCTCAATGGCGAGACTTTGGGACCCCTACTATGACACCTCTTGTCGCCCAAGGGATTTTTGGGCGTATGAGCCAATGATGAACCCACACTCTACTATAAGACTGTTTTACATTCGTTATATTCTAGATACTGTTGTTAGGTCCATAATAATATTCTTATTATGTCCCTAACTTCACGTTTATTGCTTGTTTTTCATGAATAAAGCATCATTCTTATGGCGTTTCCTATTTATAATAGGAAATCATGGTTTGGAAAGGAAATGAGCTAAAAGATGATGATTAGGCACTTTTCCAGTGAAGGTGAGGAAATTTCCTGGACCGTGGAAAAAGATGGAACAACATTGGAAAAAATATGAAAAACGGTTGGTTGAGACTTGCCGGAATATTCTAATATTCCGTCCACTGACGGTCAACTCCGGTGGTCAACTTTAGGTCAAGCCTTCAAGTCATTCATGGAGATATTTTGGGCAAGAGCAAGTGACATGACAGGCACATGTCAAGGGGTGAGTCACCTTAGGACCACATGCACTCTCTAAATTCTATTTTCAAAATTCAAAAAGCCAAAAAATCTCCCAAACCACATATTTTTCAGATTCACTTTCTCTGTCCCTACCTATCATTCTCTACACACCTTTCATTTTGACAAGTTCATAGTTTTTGGCCCTTCTCACTCTAGTGTTCTCTTTAGCTTCTCTATAGAGTTTTTAGGTTATTTATCTAGAGAGAAGCTAGATTTCTCCTTAGTCTTAGCTCTCCTCAATCTATATCCTCTTCCATTCCTCTAAGCTGTCACCTTATCACCACCATCATCTATCCTTTTCTCTTATCACCTTTTCATCCAAGGGTTTGGTTGATTTCATAGAATTTTCCAAGAGGTGAAAAATAATCTCTCTTTCCCCTTGGCCTCTTGGAACACCAAGGAATTAGCCTTATCTCATCTTTAAAGTGTTAAATTGAAAGGACCCAATTCCGATTTAGTTGCCTAAACCGGAATCAAACCCCTTCTGAAAACACGAACCAACAAAAACCATCAAAATTTCGGCAGAGTTTCGTTACTAACGTGGAATTACCATTATCTGCACCCGGAAAATACACTCCATCCTATGCCACAAAAATCAAACCGTGGGCACCAATCCCATCCGAATTTCTCAATATATCAGCTGTAATATAAAATAATAAATACATCTGTACTTCACTGAAATCCGGGAAAGAATCGTATAAAAACATACATCAGAATGCTCAGAGCGACCTCTAATGTATAATTATATAAGTATATCACAGTAGGTAGAACAATAAACCTACTGGAAGAAACAAGGTAGCTCGAGCACTATGCCTCCAACCACAACATGCGACACCAGAGTCCGAACTGCAAACTGGGCACGGAAACCGAAAAGCCCAGGGGAAAGGCAAATAAAAACGTTAGAGTGAGTGGACGAAAATAAACGTATGCCTTTCACCAGTTTATATACATAATCAATATAAAACAATGCGAGTTCAGAAAACATATACATATGGAGGTTGTCGGACGAATCTCTCAAGCCCGACGTCAGGTGAATCACTCAAACCCGACGGTGATAGGCCAGGGGAATCTCTCAACCCCGGCGGCATATAGGGGAATCTCTTAACCCTGCCCAGAGGAATCTCTCAACTCTGGTCCAGAGGAATCTCTCAACTCTGGCGGACTACCGGTGATCAGCCAAGTAGCTGAAGCATTGATACAGTATTGCCATCACCAATATAAATAAAACAATACCTCTGAAAATAACATATAACTCATCATCGTATAAAATAAATACGGAAATGAAATTCACGAACTCGCAAATCAACTGTGAAAATATAAACTTGTCCACTCATAGGCTAGCGTAACGCAGTTCGCGTTAACCCGTGATCCGGCGGAAAGTCCCTCGCCAAACAAACGATCACGAACACCTCGCTGTACTTTTAGACGCTCAATTCGAAAAATGAACCTCCCCACAGCGATCGGAGCGCGATTTCGAGTGAAATGACATGCAACTTGTGGAAAACCCCAAAAGTCAAAGTTTGACCGCCGTTGAGCGCCGGCGGCGGTGGCGGCGGCGGCGCAACCCGAACGGGAAATTTCACGGCGGAGCAACCACTATTCCACTCCAAATCACCCACTGAGCAACTTTCACAAATGGTAGCTTCATGGTGATGAGAGCTTCAAAGCCCACTACAAATTGTAGCTCAATGCAACATGGCCGGAATCAGAATCCACCATTAACCCCAAAATTCTCAAACTTTGGCCATAGATTTCTCTCTCCACCGTGAGCCTTGCCGTGGAGGGCGGCCGGAATTGGGACGGGAAGGTCACGGCGAAGAGAAAGAGACCAGCCTTACGCCTTGGGGTGGCCGGACGGTGAACCACCGCCGTGGACTGTAGGTCACCGTCGTGAATCTCCTCCACCACCGAGTTGACTCGGTCAACTCGGTCAACCACATTAATGAACCATATTTTACTTTCCAAAACAGGAAACCCACTATTTATACCTTCCCAAAATACAAACTTCCGTAATTATTTTTTCGACAAACTTAAAATACCCGAAACTTTCTCGTCATAAATCCGATTCCGATAATTCTCGCGGCAACAAACTCGACTCGACATATTCTTCAATTATCACTCGAAGTCAAACACATCGACCAAACCGATAATAAGTCAACGGTTCACCCAAACACATACTTTAACCGACTAAATAATCAACAATCGGAAATATTCACAACTTAATCTTCGTAACTCGGAATAATGCTCCAGAAGTTCCCACGAGCTCGAAATTAAATTCTCAACAACTTCCGTGAAGAGGCCGAAATCAGATTCTCATCCGGTAATTTAGTCGCTAACAAACCTACCATTTTAACCCAATTATGTCAAAACTTCAAATATTCATAGTATATTCCTCGGTCGTCCAAATAATGATCCGGAACCGCCCACGAACTCAAAATCACAAGTACAACGACTCTCGAGAAGAGACTCAGCTCCAATTCTCGGCCAATAAGTTAGTCGTTATCAAGTCCGGTGATTCAAACAACTATCAGAAATCTGCGATAACACGCGAGCTCGTAGATTAAGCTGATCACACTGCTGATTCAGTTCTGGGTCGTCACAAATACACCCCCCTTAAAAAAATTTTGACCTCGAAATTTCCGAGTCTGCCAACTGAAAAGTAGGGGCACTGCCTCTGCATATAGCTCAACTTTCCAGTGACAACGTCACCTGAACAGTTCTGACAACAGACTCCACAATAGGAGATAGCTCTGTACTGTAATCCCTGTACCCTCAAATCTCGAATCTGAACTGGCACCACACAAACGCTAAGTGTTCCTACATAAGGAACTGATAGGATACACAACACGTAACAAATCGTAAATGTAGGTCCACCACACGGAACACAACACACACAAAAGCCAACGCTATAGGCGATGCCGAATTATACGGCACAACACAAACTCGTCTATGATCACATACGGATCAAAATAACGTGGCAGATCACAATTCAACCTACTTACGTCAACATAGCTCAAATATCAAACTCGGGCAATAATCAACCCATTTCCGCTAATCTGACAGTCTGTGGTAGCACATTCCACAAAATCAGAATCAAACGTCAACTCACATCAAACTCGCTCCAACACAATGGAGTACAACATCGTTCCTCAAAACGACATCAAGCAACGTCAATATCATAGTGGTCAACAAACTGGTATTGCAAGCAATCTCGAACAAGTGAAACTGCTGGTCCCAAATCCTCCAGAACTGCAATACCGAGGTCCACAATATGCCCTCCAAGGTCTGAATAGTCCTCAAAGATCGCCCGCCAATCTGTGGATAAGAACCGATACTAACTTGTAATCTGGTCCCCAATGCTCGCTGCAAAGTTTGCCAACACTCTGTTGTAGCTGATTATCTCGATCAGCGAATTGGAACACAGGCGCACCACGTAAATGGACAATCTCCGCTAAACATAACCATGCCAGCCTCCCATTGAAATCTTTCCCCAAGGAAAAGAACTAGGTTCATCAAATGATCCACAATGGCCTGACAATAAGTACCACAAGCTGAAGTGCATATTGGCACACAAAACCACAGCGACAAACTCCAACTACTAATCGGAAATCTCCAATGGTTGTATGTGACGACCCAGAACAGAATCAGAAGTATAATCAGCTTGATTCGTGAGTTACTGCGTAATCGCAGATTTCCGACTGATGATTGAATCGCCAGGCTTGTTAACGACTTAATCATTGGTCGAGAATTGGAGCTGAGTCTCTTCTCGAGAGTCGTTGTATGTGTGATTTCAAGTTCGTGGGCGGTTCCGGATCTTTATTTGGACGACCGAGGAATTAATTATGAATATTTGAAGTTCGGATTTAAATGGTAGTGCTCTTAACGACTAAATTATCGGACGAGAATTTGGTTTCGGTTCCTTCACAGAAGTTGTTGAGAATTTAATTTTGAGCTCATGGGAACTTCCGGAGCATTGTTCTGAGTTACGAAGATTAAGTTGTGATTATTTCCGATTGTTGATTATTTAGTCGGTTTAAATATTTGTTGGTTTGAACAGTTGACTTTTTATCAGATTTGCTGATGTGTTTGACTTCGGGTGATAATTGAAGAATACGTTGAGTCGAGTTTGTTGCCGCGAGAGTTATTGGAATCGGAATTATGACGAGAAAGTTACGGGTATTTGAAGTTTGCCTAAAAGATAATTACGAAGTTTCCATTTTGGGAAGGCCTATAAATAGAAGGTTGCTATTTTGGGCAAGTCAACAGTTGCCATTATGGGAGTTGACCGAGTTGACCGAGTCAACTCAGTGGGAGAAGGAGATTCACGACGGTGGCCACGGTGGTTGACGGCGAGCTGCTGTCCGGCTGTCTCCGACCACGGGGGAGGACCCAAACGGTGCGCCTTGGCACCCTGAGTCTCTTTCCGGCCACCCCTCACGGCGAGGGTGGCGGTGGAGAGGAGAATTTTCCGGCCAAATTATGTGGTTTTTATGTGAATTCGGGTTGCATAATTCCGGCCATGTTGAGCTTAATCAAGTAGTGGGCTTTGAAGCTCTCCTCACCATGATTCTAACCATGTAAGTATGGAGTTCTAATTCGATTTGTGCTTGGAGAATTTTGGATTTGAAATTTTGGGAACAATTCGGTTTTGCTTGAAATTGAGCTAGTTAGAGTTTGAATTGGCATTCGTTGCAGTTGACAAAGTTGCTCAGTGGGTGATTTTACATGGAATGGAGGTTGCTCCGCCAAGAAATTTTCAGGTTGGTGGGGGCGCCGCCGTGGGCGGTGGTCAACGACGGTCAAAGTTTGACTTTTTGGGATTTTCGACAAGTTGCATGTCATTTCACTCGAAATCGCTCCTCGATCGCAGTGGGGAGGTTCGTTTTTCGAATTGAGCATTCGAACTTACAGCGAGGTATTGAGGTGTGATTTTCGGATTTTCGGATTTCCGACAGTGTGTCGTAATCGGACTATGTGTTTCCGAGAACGGTGGTTTCTCGTGATTTGTTTTGATTTGTCGAGTTATGACTTTGAGAAATGGATTTTGTGAATATTCAGGTGTTTGTGATCGTTTGTTTGGCGAGGGACTTTCCGCCGGATCACGGGTTAACGCGAACTGCGTTACACTAGCTTGTGAGTGGACAAGTTTATATTTTCACAGTTGATTTGCGAGTTCATGGATTTTATGATTTTCGTATTTACTTTATACGATATTGTGATATGTATTGTTTTCGGAGGTATTGTTTTATATTTATTGGTGATGGCATTATTGCATCGATGCTTCGACTACTCGGCTGATCACCGGTAGTCCACCAGAGTTGAGAGGTCCTCTGGGCAGGGTTGAGAGGTCCCCTGGCCTATCACCGTCGGGTTTGAGCGATTCACCTGACGTCGGGCTTGAGAGGTCGCTCGACAACCTCCATATGTATATGTGTTCCGAACTCGCACTGTTTTACATTGATTTTGTATATAACTGGTGAAAGGAATATGTTTATTTTCGTTCACTCACTCTAACGTTTTTATTTGCCTTTCCCCTGGGCTTTTCGGTTTCCGTGCCCAGTTTGCAGTTCGGACTCTGGTGTCGCACGTCGTGGTTGGAGGCATAGTGCTCGAGCTACCTTGTTTCTTCCAGTAGGTTTATTGTTCTACCTACTATGGTATACTTATGTGGCATATGATGAAGTGTATTTTCTACATGCAGGTAATGGTAATTCCACGTTAGTAACGAAACTCTGCCAAAATTTCTACGGTTTTTGTTGGTTCGTGTTTTCGAAAGGGTTTGATTCCGGTTTAGGAAGCTAAATCGGGGTTGGGTCCTTTCAGCTTGGTATCAGAGCAGTAGGTTATAGATTCTGTAGACTTCTGTAGTCGTGTTTACTAAGGATATTTGAGAATGTACAGCATGTCTGGAATGGTGACCCGACCGGCCGGCGGATACTCATCAATATTCCGGGTGTTGTATACTTTCAAATATTTGAAGTTCCAAGATTACATTCCACTTATTCTGAACGATATTTTATTCATTAGGATGCCTCCTGACGTGCTTTTCGTGTCGATATGGTTGTGGATCCTATTGAGGATCAATCGACGCGCGATTTGCCAGTGAACTGTGGATTTGGATGGGTATTCTGAGTTCAGAGAATTGTGTGGCACGGTTTGCCTGGTTTTGTGTGTATGAGCGTCTACATGTTGCCTCAGAGCTGAGAATTGTGGCAGTTGATGTTTGCCTGAGTTAGATCATTATATTTGGTGGGCTGATATTGTGTGAGTTCCGGTTGCGACTCCATGGCCTACATTCAGGGTGTTGTTTATACGGTAAGGGTTTTATCAGGCTACCCAGCATTCGAATGTGGAATGTTTACCCAGCAGAGATGCATTGTCCATATGTTTGTTCCTGTTTGCACGTGTTATGTGGCTTCCGGGGAAGCGGTGCACGAGGTTCGAGATGAGTTTGAACCTGAGCATCAGAGAGAGTCTGATTGTTGTGCCTCGAGATAACCGTGAAGAGCTTAGTGTACTACACTCAGTTGCGAGGCTATTGAGAAGGAAATGTGTACGCGGTTTCCGATGTGATGGTTTGAGGAAAGTGGATTTAGTCGAGATTTTGATGAGGTTGAGTTCCGACACTACGGGATCAGTGACTTCATTAGGCTGTGGTCTTTTTGATTATGTTGAGGGTCATCTGATCAAGTAGAGGATCCATTTGGTGGTGATGGAGATCACAGAGTAGCGGACGTGTTCCTGTGGTATGAGCTTGGGTGATTGTTGGTGATCCTTTCTCGCAGCAGGTGTCGCTGTGACTTGTGTTCGTGAAGCATTCTCAGTTGCTATTATGGTGACCAGGAGGGTCACGTTACGAGGGAGCGGCCTCAGCCAGCTGTTTTAGCGGTTCGGCAGCTCAGAGTTCACGAGGAAGTCATGATGCTGTTTCTGGAGTGTGACCAACGCAGTCTTTTCGATAAGTTATTCAGCAAGTCGTAATTGATGTGGGCGGCTAGTTGGGCATGTTGGAGTTCATGCCATGATCTTGTTTGAGGACAGACTTTTCTCTGAGGTTACTGTTGTTTGATATCCATGGCTATTATAGCTGCATTTCCACTTCCGAGGTTTTGGAGAGTGTTGTATCCATCCGGAGGTTGCGAGATCCTTGTTAGAGGATATGGCTTAGCCGCGGATCTGTTATAGCTGGATGTTGTGGTTTGATGTGATTGTGAGTATGGACTTACTGACGATACATTTGACTGTGTTCGAGTGCCTCGAGAAGGAGGTTGTGTTTCGACGACTAGATTTCTCCGAGATGTTGTTTCGCGATGATGGTCGAGTGGATGGTGGAGACGAGTTGTGTTGCTTGCTTAGCTTATGTTGTGGATACTTCGGTTGCTGTGCCCGACATTGGCGACATTGAGGTGGTTCCCGAGTTTCCAGGTGTGTTCCGGAGAAGTTACCAGGTGTTCCTCCAGTTCGGGAGACTGACTACACCATTGAGATTGTACCGGGCGCTGGACTCATTTTACCGGCATCTTGTCGTTTGGAGCCAGCGGAGCTGATGGAGCTACAGTTTCAACTCCAGGAGTTGCTGGAGGAGGTTTCAGGAGATTTCATGCGACCCCGCGTATTTGCGTGGTGTGCTCTTGCATTGGTTGTACGGATGATGGATGGTTCGACGTGGTGGTGCGTTGACTACCGGAAACCTGATTCTTTTCAGAGGAGAGTGAGTATCCTCCGCTTCGGGTTGACGATTGGTTTGATTTTCTCGCGAGAGCTTCAGTCTTTTCGAAGATTGATTTTGGGTCCGGATACCATCAGTTGAGGTTAGATGAGTCAGATGTGGTTTGGACAGCTTTCGGATCTCGGTGCGGGCATCATGAGTTTTTGGTCACGCTGTTTGGTTGACCAATGCCCCCGTAGATCGTGTGGACTTGATGGATCAGGTGTTCAGACGGTTTCTAGACTAGTTTGCGACCATGTTTGTCGGCAACTTCCTGATGTACTCCAGGAGTGTGGACCAGTACCTGAAGCAATTGTGTGCAGTTTCGCGGATTTTGCAAGACGACCAGGTGTTTGTGAAGTTCAGCTAGTGTGCGTTTTAGTTGGTTAGCGTGAAGATTTTGAGCCACGTGATGTTAGCCCAGGGAGTTGGCGTGGATTCCGATCAATTAGAAGCCGTGTTGATTTGGGGATTGCCCTACTATTGTACCAGAGATCAGGAGTCTTTTGGGTTTGGCAGGCTATTACCGACGGCTTGTGCAGGATTTTCCCGGATTGCCACTCTACTTTCCGGATTGACGAAGAAGGCGTCAAGTTCGAGTGGTTCGATGCACGCGAGGAGAGTTACTTACTCCTGCAGGATGGTTGACCATTGCTTCGGTTTTGACCTTACCTGACGATCGTGGTGAGTTCGTGGGTTATGGTGATGCATCGAGGTTTAGATTTGGTTGTGTTTTGGTGTTGTGTAGTAGAGCGGTGGCTCATGGTTTCGGATAGTGGAAACTTTATAGGGCTACGTGTCCTATGTATGATTTGGGTGTAGCTGTCCTTGTGTTAGCATCAGAGAGTTAGAGACTCTACAGCTATGGCGTGCAGCGAGGTGTAGGACGTACACTGATCACTTGAGTTTCATCCACTTGCATTTTCGGCCAGATTTGGGCTTGAGGCAGTGTAGTTGGATGGGTTGACTAACGACTATGGCTGCACCTTTGAGCTTGTTCGAGAAAGGCTAGAGATCGTACTTTGACCATCCGTCTGGGATGTCGTTGCTGATGTATTTAGTCGAGAGTCAGGAGCTTCAGTGTTTCATGTGTGTGTGGCTCGAGTTTTTGTGTTAGCCGAGATTGTGGGCTATGGGAGCTGAGTTCGAGCGTGATGATGTTGAGGCTCGTGGTTTTGCGTGAGTTTGGCGCTAGTGGTACGAGAATGTATCTGATACCTCGAGTTTACTACTCGTGACGCAACATGAAGAGCGATATAGCAGCTTGTGTGTTCAGATGCCATATTTCACGACTGGCGATGGCTAGGAGGCAGAGACTTGCCGAGAAGTGTCAGCCATTTGAGATTTTCGGTTGGACGTGGCGTTTGTCGCTGTGATCTTGTATGTGTTTGTGCGTATTTTGATTTGTGATACCAGTTGTTAGGCCATTGTGGACCATTTGACGAACTTAGTACGTTTCATTGTACTTTTCGAGAAAGATTTCAGTGGCAGGCTGGCATAGCTGTGTTTGACGGAGGTTATCCATCTACATGGAGTACCTGTGTCCCAGTTTGCTGGTCAAGATAATCAGCTACAACTGAGTGTTGGCGAGCTTTGCAGCGAGCGTTGGGGACCAGATTATAGTTTAGTACCGGTTCTTATCCTCAGATTGGTGAGCGATCTTTGAGGACTATTCAGACCTTGGAGGGCATATTGTGGACCTCGGTATTGCAGTTCCGGAGGATTTGGGACCAGCAGTTTCACTTGTTTGAGGTTGCATGCAGTACCTGTTTGTTGAACACTATGATTTTGATGTTGCATGATGTCGTTTTGAGGAGTGACGTTGTACTCCACTGTGCTGGAATGAGTTTGGTTTGAGTTTGAGTTGATGTTTAATTCTGATTTTGTGGAATGTGGTACCACAGACTGTCAGATTAGCGGAATGAGGTTGATAATTGCTCGAGTTCGATGTGTGAGTTATGTTGATGTGTGTAGACTGAGTTGTGATTTGCCACGTTGTTTTGATCCGTATGTGGTCATAGGCGAGTTTGTGTTGTGCCGTATAGTTTGGCATTGCCTATAACATTGGCTTTTGTATGTGTTGTGTTGTGTTCCATGTGGTGGAACTATATTTCAGATGTGTTACGTGTTGTGTACCCTATCTGTTCCTTATGTGGAGCCAGTTCAGATTCGAGATTAAGGGTACAGGGATTACAGTACAGAGATATCTCCAATCGTGGAGTCTGTTGTCAGAATTGTTCAGTTGATGTGATCACTGGAGAGTTGAGCAGTATGCAGATGCAGTGCTCTTACTTTTAGTCGGCAGACTCAGAAATTTTGAGGTCGAAATTTTTCTAAGGGGGGTAGATTTGTGACGACCCAGAACAAAATCAGAAGTATAATCAGCTTGATTCGTGAGTTACTGCGTAATCGCAGATTTCCGACTGATGATTGAATCGCCAGGCTTGTTAACGACTTAATCATTGGTCGAGAATTGGAGCTGAGTCTCTTCTCGAGAGTCGTTATATGTGTGATTTCGAGTTCGTGGGCGGTTTCGGATCGTTATTTTGACGACCGAGGAATTAATTATGAATATTTGAAGTTCGGATTTAAATGGTGGTGCTCTTAACGACTAAATTACCGGACGAGAATTTGGTTTCGATTCCTTCAAGGAAGTTGTCGAGAATTTAATTTCGAGCTCATGGGAACTTCCGGAGCATTGTTCTGAGTTATGAAGATTAAGTTGTGATTATTTCCGATTGTTGATTATTTAGTTGGTTTAAATATGTGTTGGTTTGAACAGTTGACTTTTTATCAGATTTGCCAATGTGTTTGACTTTGGGTGATAATTGAAGAATACGTCGAGTCGAGTTTGTTGCCGCGAGAGTTATTGGAATCGGAATTACGACGAGAAAGTTACGGGTATTTGAAGTTTGCCGAAAAGATAATTACGAAGTTTCCATTTTGGGAAGGCCTATAAATAGAAGGTTGCTATTTTGGGCAAGTCAACAGTTGCCATTATGGGAGTTGACCGAGTTGACCGAGTCAACTCGGTGGGAGAAGGAGATTCACGACGGTGGCCACGGTGGTTGACGGCGAGCTGCTGTCCGGCTGTCTCCGGCCATGGGGGAGGACCCAAACGGTGCGCCTTGGCACCCCGAGTCTCTTTCCGGCCACCCCTCACGGCGAGGGCGGCGGTGGAGAGGAGAATTTTCTGGCCAAAATAGGTGGTTTTTATGTGAATTCGGGTTGCATAATTCTGGCCATGTTGAGCTTAATCAAGTAGTGGGCTTTGAAGCTCTCCTCACCATGATTCTAACCATGTAAGTATGGAGTTCTAATTCGATTTGTGCTTGGAGAATTTTGGATTTGAAATTTTGGGAACAATTCGGTTTTGCTTGAAATTGAGCTAGTTAGAGTTTGAATTGGCCTTCGTTGCAGTTGACAAAGTTGCTCAGTGGGTGATTTTGCATGGAATGGAGGTTGCTCCGCCGAGAAATTTTTAGGTTCGTGGTGGCCCCGCCATGGGCGGTGGTTAACGGCGGTCAAAGTTTGACTTTTTGGGATTTTCGATAAGTTACGTGTCATTTCACTTGAAATCGCGCCTCGATCGCAGTGGGGAGGTTCGTTTTTCGAATTGAGCATTCGAACTTACAGCGAGGTATTGAGGTGTGATTTCCGGATTTCCGACAGTGTGTCGTAATCGGATTATGTGTTTCCGAGAATGGTGGTTTCTCGTGATTTGTTTTGAATTGTCGAGTTATGACTTTGAGAAATGGATTTTGTGAATATTCAGGTGTTCGTGATCGTTTGTTTTGCGAGGGACTTTCCGCCGGATCACGGGTTAACGCGAACTGCGTTACGCTAGCTTGTGAGTGGACAAGTTTATATTTTCACAGTTGATTTGCGAGTCGTGGATTTTATGATTTTCGTATTTACTTTATATGATATTGTGATATGTATTGTTTTCGGAGATATTGTTTTATATTTATTGGTGATTGCATTATGCATCGATGCTTCGACTACTCGGCTGATCACCGGTAGTCCACCAGAGTTGAGAGGTCCTCTGGGCAGGGTTGAGAGGTCCCCTGGCCTATCACCGTCGGGTTTGAGCGATTCACCTGACGTCGGGCTTGAGAGGTCGCCCGACAACCTCCATATGTATATGTGTTCCGAACACGCACTGTTTTACATTGATTGTGTATATAACTGGTGAAAGGCATATGTTTATTTTCGTCCACTCACTCTAACGTTTTTATTTGCCCTTCCCCTGGGCTTTTCGGTTTCCGTGCCCAGTTTGCAGTTCGGACTCTGGTGTCGCACGTCGTGGTTGGAGGCATAGTGCTCGAGATACCTTGTTTCTTCCAGTAGGTTTATTGTTCTACCTACTGTGGTATACTTATATGGTTATACATTAGAGGTCGCTCTGAGTATTCTGTTGTATATATTATACGATTTTACACCGGATTTTAGTAAAGTACAGATATACTTATTGTTTTACTTTACTGTTGATATGTTGAGAAATCCGGATGGGATTGGTGCCCACAGTTTGATTTTTGTGGCATAGGATGAAGTGTATTTTCCGCGTGCAGGTAATGGTAATTCCACGTTAGTAACGAAACTCTGCCAAAATTTCTACGGTTTTTGTTGGTTCGTGTTTTCGAAAGGGTTTGATTCCGGTTTAGGAAGCTAAATCGGGGTTGGGTCTTTTCACTGTAACTCTCCGACAAGTCTCTGCCTCCTAGTCATCGCCTGTCGACAAATGTGGCATTTACACACACAAGCTGTTACATTCTTCTTCATGTTGCGTCACGAGTAGTAAACTCGAAGTATCTGATACATCTCTGCATCTTTAGCGCCAAATGCGCGCGAAACAATGAGCTTTAACATCATCATACTCGAACTCAGCTCCCGTAGCGCATAACTCGGCTAACACGAACACTCGAGCCACACACATATGAAACACTGAAGCTTCCGACTTCTGACTGAATGCATCAGCAACAACAGCCCAGATGGATAGTCAAAGTACGACATCTAGCCTTCTTGAACAAACTCAAAGGTGCAGCCATAGTCGTTAGTCGACCCCATCCATCTACACTGCCTCAAGCCCAAATCTGGCCGAAAATGCAAGTGAATGAAACTCAAGTGATCAGTGTACATCCTACACTGCGCTGCACGCCGTAGCAATAGTATCTCTAACTCTCTGATGCTAACATAAAGACAGCTACACCCAAATCTTACATAGGATACGTAGTCCCATAAAGTTTCCACTGCCTAAAACCATGAGCCACAGCTCTGCTACACAACATAAATACACAACCAAATCCAAACCTCGATGCATCGCCATAACCCACGAACTCGTCGCGGTCGTCAGGTAAGGTCAAAACCGAAGCAACAGTCAACCATCCTGTAGGAGTAAGTAACTCTCCTCGCGTGCATCAAACCACTCGAACTTGACGTCTTCTTCGTCAATCCAGAAAGTAGAGTGGCAATCCGGGAAAATCCTGCACAAAGCCGTCGGTAAAAGCCTGCCAAACACAAGAGACCCCTGATCTCTGGTACAATGGTAGGGCAATGCCCAAATCAACACAGCTTCTAACTGGTCAGGATCCACACCGACTCCCTCGGATAACATCACACAGCCCAAAATATTCACGCTAATCGATCAAGATTCACACTGGCTGAACTTCACAAACACCTGGTCGTCTCGCAAAGTCCGCAAAACCATTCACAATTGCTTCAGGTGCTGGCCCACACTCCTGGAGTAAATCAGGATATTGCCGACGAACATGGTCGCAAACTAGTCTAGAAACCGTCTGAACACCTGGTCCATCAAGTCCGTAAAAACTACGGGGCATTGGTCAACCAAGCAGCGTGACCAAGAACTCATGATGCCTGCACCAAGATCTGAAAATCGTCTAAGCCACATCTGACTCATCAAACCTCAACTGATGGTATCCAGACCCGAAATCAATCTTCAAAAAGTCTGAATCTCCCGCGAGCTGATCAAACCAATCGTCAATCCGAAGCGGAGGATACTCAGTCTCCTCTGAAGCGAATCAGGCTTCAGTATTATATGCACCACCTCGACGAACCATCCATCATCCATACAAACAATGCAAGAGCACACCACGCAAATACGCGGGATCGCATGAAATCTCTTGAAACCTCCTCCAGCAACTCCTGGAGTCGAACCTGTAGCTCCACCAGCTCTGCTGGCTCCGAACGACAAGATGCCGGTAAAATGAGTCCAGCGCCTGGTACAAGCTCAATGGTGTAGTCAATCTCCCGAACTGGAGGAACACCTCGTAACTCCTCCGGAACACACCTAGAAGCTCGGGAACCACCTCAATGTCGCCAATGTCGGGCACAACAACCGTAGTATCCACAACATAAGCTAAGCAAACAACACAACCCGTCTCCACCATCCACTCGACCATCACCGCGAAACAGTATCTCGGGGAAACCTGGTCGTCGAAACACAACCTCCTTCTCGAGGTACTCGAACACAGCCAAAATATGTCGCCAAGAAGTCCATACTCAAAACCATGATGTCCAGCTATAACAGATCTGCGGCTAAGCCATACCCTCTAATAAGGATCTCGCAACCTCCGGATGGATACAACACTTTCCAAAGCCTCGGAAGTGAAGATGCAGGTACAATAGCCATGGATATCAAACAACAGTAACCTCGGAGAAAAGTCTGTCCTCAAACAAGGTCATGGCATGAACTCCAACATGCCCAACTAGCCGCCCACGTCAATTACGACTTGCTGAATAACTCATCAAAAGGCTACATTGGTCAAACTTCAAGAACAACATGAGGATCTCCTCGTGAACTCTGAGCTACCAAACCGCTAGAACAGCTGGCTAATGGCGCTTCCTCGCAAAGTGACCCTCCTGGCCACCACAACAGCAACTGAGAGTGCTCCTCGAACATAAGTCAACGCAACACCTGCTGCGTGATAGTATCACAAACGATCGCCCAAACTCATGCCACAGGAGCAAATCCGCTACTCTGTGATCTCCACCATCGTCAAACGGATCCTCTACTTGATCTGATGACCCTCAACATAATCGAAAAGGCCACAGCCTGATCAAGTCACTGATCTCGAGGTGCCTGATCTAAACCTCATCAAAACCTCAACTAAGTCCACTTTCCTCAAACCATCACATCGAAAACCGCGTACAACTTTCCTTCTCGATAGCCTCGCCACTGAGTGCAGCACACTAAGCTCCTCACGGTTATCTCGAGGCACATCAATCAGACTCTCTCTGATGCTCAGGTTCAAACTCGTCTCGAATCTCGTGCATTGCTTCCTCTGAAGCCACATAACACGTGCAAACGGAAACAAACATGTGGACAATGCATCTCTGCCTCAGGTGGATAAACACTCCTCATTGGATTGCTGGGTAGCCTGATAAAACCATTACCGTATAAACAACACCCTGAATGTAGGCCATGGAGTCACAACAGGAACTCACACAAGACCAGCCCACCAAATGTAATCTGACTCAGGCAAGACACCAACTACCACAATTCTCAGCTCTGAGGCAACATGTAGACACTCATACACGCACAACCAGGCAAACCGTGCCACACAAATCTCTGAACTCAGAATACTCATCCAAAGCCACAACTTACTGGCAAATCGCGTGTCGATTGATCCTCAATAGGATCCACAACCGTACCGACACGGAAAGCACATCAAGGAGGCATCCTAATTTATAAAACATCGTTCAAAATAAGTAGAACGTAATCATGGAACTTCAAATATTTGAAAGTATACAACACCCGGAATATTGATGGGTATCCGCCGGCCGGTCAGGTCACCATTCCAGACATGCAGTACATTCTCAAATATCCTTAGTAAACACGACTATAGACGTCTACAGAACCAATAACCTAATGCTCTGATACCAAGCTGAAAGGACCCAATTCCGATTTAGTTGCCTAAATCTGAATCAAAGCCCTTCTGAAAACATGAACCAACAAAAACCATCAAAATTTCGGCAGAGTTTCGTTACTAACGTGGAATTACCATTACCTGCACCCGGAAAATCTACTCCATCCTATGCCACAAAAATCAAACCGTGGGCACCAATCCCATTCAGATTTCTCAATATATCAGCAGTAATGTAAAATAATAAATACATCTGTACTTCACTGAAATCTGGGAAAGAATCGTATAAAAACATACATCAGAATACTCAGAGTGGCCTCTAATGTATAATTATATAAGTATATCACAGTAGGTAGAACAATAAACCTACTGGAAGAAACAAGGTAGCTCGAGCACTATGCCTCCAACCACGACGTGCGACTCCAGAGTCCGAACTACAAACTGGGCACGGAAACCGAAAAGCCCAGGGGAAAAGCAAATAAAAACGTTAGAGTGAGTGGACAAAAATAAACGTATGCCTTTCACCTGTTTATATACATAATCAATATAAAACAATGCGAGTTCGGAAAACATATACATATGGAGGTTGTTGGACGAATCTCTCAAGCCCGACGTCAGGTGAATCGCTCAAACCCGACGGTGATAGGCCAGGGGAATCTCTCAACCCCGGCGGCATACAGGGGAATCTCTCAACCCTGCCCAGAGGAATCTCTCAACTCTGGTCCAGAGCAATCTCTCAACTCTGGCGGACTACCGGTGATCAGCCGAGTAGCCGAAGCATCGATGCAGTAATGCCATCACCAATATAAATAAAACAATACCCCCGAAAATAACATATAACTCATCATCGTATAAAATATATATGAAAAATCATGAAATTCACGAACTCGCAAATCAACTGTGAAAATATAAACTTGTCCACTCACAGGATAGCGTAACGCAGTTCGCGTTAACCCGTGATCCGGCGGAAAGTCCATCGCCAAACAAACAATCACGAACACCTCGCTGTACTTTCAGACGCTTAATTTGAAAAACGAACCTCCCCACAGTGATCGGAGCGCGATTTCGAGTGAAATGACATGCAACTTGTCGAAAACCCCAAAAGTCAAAGTTTGACCGCCGTTGACCATCGCCGGCGGAGCAACCACTATTCCACTCCAAATCACCCATTGAGCAACTTTCACAAATGGTATCTTCATGGTGATGAGAGCTTCAAAGCCCACTACAAATTGTAGCTCAACATGGCCGGAATCGGAATCCACCATTAACCCCAAAATTCTCAAACTTTGGCCCAAGATTTCTCTCTCCACCGTGAGCCTTGCCGTGGGAGGGTGGCCGGAATAGGGACGGGAAGGTCACGGCGAAGAGAAAGAGACCAGCCCCACGCCTTGGGGTGGCCGGACGGTGAACCACCGCCGTGGATCGTCGGTCACCGTCGTGAATCTCCTCCACCACCGAGTTGACTCGGTCAACTCGGTCAACCACATTAATGAACCAACTTTTACTTTCCAAAACAGGCAACCCACTATTTATACCTTCCCAAAATAGAAACTTCCGTAATTATCTTTTCGACAAACTTAAAATACCCGAAACTTTCTCGTCGTAAATCCGATTGAAAGGACTCAACCCCGATTTAGCTCCTTAAACCGGAGTCAAACCCCTTCGAAAACACGAACCAACAAAAACTTTTCGAAATTTGGGCAGAGTTTCGTTACTAACGTGGAATTACTGAAAGGACCCAACCCCGATTTAGCTTCCTAAATCGGAATCAAACCCCTTCGAAAACACGAACCAACAAAAACTTTTTGAAATTTGGGTAGAGTTTCGTTACTAGCGTGGAATTACCATTACCTGCATGCGGAAAAACACTTCATCCTATGCCACAAAAAGCAAACCGTGGGCACCAATCCCATCCGGATTTCTCAATATATCAACAGTAAAGTAAATCAGTAAATATATCTATACTTTACTGAAATCCGGTGTAAAATCATATAGCATATACAATAGGACGCTCAGAGCGACTTCTAATACATAATCATATACGCATACCACAGTAGGCAGAACAATAAACCTACTGGAAGAATCAAGGCAGCTCGAGTACTATGCCTCCGACCACGACGTGCGACACCAGAGCCTGAACTGCAAACTGGGCACGGAAACCGAAAAGCCCAGGGGAAAGGCAAGTAAAAACGATAAACGTTAGAGTGAGTGGACGAAAATAACATATGCCTTTCACCAGTTTATAAACATACTCAATATAAACAGTGCGAGTTCGGAAAACACAACACATATAAATATATACGGAGGTTGTCGGGCGACCTCTCAAACCCGACGTCAGGTGAATCGCTCAAACCTGACAGCGATACGCGTTAACCCGTGATCCGGCGGAAAGTCCCTCGCCAAACGAACGATCACGAACCCCTGAATATTCACAAAGTCCAATTCTCACAAACATAATTCGACAATACAAACCAAATCACGAGAAACCACCGTTCTCGGAAACACGTAATCCAAAGTCGACGAATCGTTGAAAATCCATATATAACACCTCAATACCTCGCTTTACGTTCAGACGCTCAACTCGAAAAACGAACCTCCCCACTGCGATCGGGGCGCGATTTCGAGTCAAATGACATGCAACTTGTTGAAAGTCCAAAAAAAAGTCAAACTTTGACCGTTGACCGCCGCCCACGGCGGCGCCACCGCCCACGGCGGCGCCACCGCTGACCGGAGAATTTCATGGCGGAGCAACCCCTATTCCACTCAAAATCACCCACTGAGCAACTTTGTCAACTGCAACAAAGGCCAATTCTCACTCTAACCATGTCAATTTCAAGCAAAACCGAATTGGTTCACAAATTTCAATTCCAAAATTCTCCACACACAAAATGAATTAGAACTCCAAACTTACATGGTAGCTTGCTAGTGATGAGAGCTTCAAAGCCCACTCCAAATTGTAGCTCGAATCGGTGTAAAACATGGAACCCGAATTCACAAGTTTTCCCTCCATTTTGGCCGGATTTTTCTTCCATTTCCGGCGAGCCTTGCCGTGAAAGGAGGCCGGAGTCACCCTCAAGGGACCAAGGCGCATCGAATGGGACCAACCCCGTCCCACGGGGTGGCCGGAATCGATCGCCACCGCGAGCCGCCGTGCATCCCGTCGCCAACTTCTCTCTCCACCGAGTTGACTCGGTCAACTCGGTCAAACCCCAATATGGTAAGTCTTTGACTTGCCCAAATTAGCAGGTTTCTATTTATAGCCTTTCCCAAAATGGAAACTTGTAATTATCCTTTTCGACGAACTTCAAACACGCGTAATTTCCTCGTCGTAATTCCGATTCCGATAATTCTCGCGGCCACAAACTCGACTCGACATGTTCTTCCAATATCACCCGAAGTCAAACACATCAGCCAAACGCATAACAAGTCAACTGTTCCAATAAACATATAATTAAATCAACCAAACAATCAACAAACGGAAAAATTCGTAACCTAAACTCCGTAACTCAAAATCATGCTCTGGAAGTTCCTACGAACTCGAAATTAAATTCTGAACAACTTCCGTGAAGGATCCGAAGCCAAATTCTCGTCCAATAATTTAGTCGCGAACAAACCTGCCATTTAAATCCATTTCCGTCGAAACTTCAAATATTCATAATTAATTCCTCGGTCGTCCAAATAACGATCCGGAACCGCCCACGAACTCGTAATCACACGTACAACGACTCTTGAGAAGAGACCCAGCTCCAATTATCGGCCAATAATTTAGTCATTAACAAGTTCGGCGATTCGAATAACTGTTGAACAGCTGCGACTACGCAGTAACTCACGTATATAGCTGATCAAACTGCTGATTCTGGTCCGGGTCGTCACAATTACTGTTACCTGCACGCGGAAAATACACTTCATCCTATGCCACAAAAAACAAACCATGGGCACCAATCACATCCGGATTTCTCAATATATCAACAGTAAAGTAAACAATACATATAATATATACTTTACTGAAATCCGGGTAAAATCGTATAACATATTTAATAGGAAACTCAGAGCGACTTCTAATACATAATTATATACGCATACCACAGAAGGTAGAACAATAAACCTACTGGATGAAACAAAGTAGCTCGAGTACTATTCCTCCGACCACGACGTGCGACCCAGAGCCTGAACTGCAAATTGGGCACGGAAACTGAAAAGCCCAGGGGAAAGATAATAAACACGTTAGAGTGAGTGGACAAAAATAAATGTCTTTCACCAGTTAATATATATGTTTTAAATAACATATGCGAGTCCAGGTAAATAAAAACAACATAGTACACGAGGTAAAACTCATACTCCTCCAGTGTACTGAGCATGCAAGTAAAATCCCACGGGGTCACTCATGGACTCCTGCGTGCTAGTACAGTCTGAACCACGGAGTCCCTGACTACCACGTGATTCTAAGCCAGAAATGGCCTCGGTTCCGGGGATACGCCCCTCACCGGTCTGGTTGGGGAAACGCCCCTCCAGACGGCCCTCCGTCGGGGATCAGCCGACGAGGCAAGTGTATCGATACAACAACATAACTGAGACTGTACTCTGTGAAAACCAAATCACAAACAAATCGATGCAAATGCATGAAACAACATATAAGTGTATGCATATTCGTATACGTATATCCGTATAAGTATAATCGTATAATCGTAAAGCTTATGCTCATGTAATCCGAAATCTCATACGCATGCTCAAGTTCGTAAATCATATAAAAGACTCGCAATCATTTCCGTGAAAAGAAATTGTCCACTCACAGTCTAGCGTAACGCGTATCGCGTTAACCTGTGATCCGGCGGAAAGTCCCTCGCCAAAACAACGATCACGAACCCCTGAATATTCACAAAGTCCATTATTCAAAGTCATAATCCGACAATACAAGACAAATCACGAGAAACCACCGTCCTCGAAAACACGAAATCCGAATACGACGAATCGTCGAAAATCCATATATAACACCTCAATACCTCGCTTAACTTTCGGACGCTCAATGCGAAAAACGAACCTCTCCACTGCGATCGGGGCGCGATTTCGAGTGAAATGACATGCAATTCGTCGAAAACTACTCCGGGCGAAAAATCGCCGCGGCCTCCGGCCACCGGAAAATCCAATCTGCCCAAAAAAATACATGGCATACATGGTTTTGAAGATCTCAACGATTCCAACAACTTTCCAGTTATAAGTTAAGGCCAATTTTGACCGGAAAACCTCCAAAAATCAACTCAAAGTTCCAAACCCTTACCGGAATTTCAATTCAACGGATCTCTCTCCTCTGGCCACGGCAACCCTCAAGACCACTTGGAAAAGCTTCCTTAGCTCAAGGCTAACAAAACCCCTCAAGGTAGAGCCACCAACTCGGCCTCCACGCCGTCACCCGAATCGAACAAAACTCGCAGGAAAATCTATAACTTTGCCGATTCGATTCTCTCTCCTCCGACCACCCCACGGGACGATCCACCTACCAATCCGAAGAGGAGCTCGAGCCCAACAAATCTCGTGAAGAAGTCGTGCCCAAATATGGCTGGAATCGGCCTTAATTTTGGCGAACCATTTCGGCCTCCAAACGGGTTATTCTTGACCCGTGGGTCAACGTGGGTCAACCCAGCTTTCCCAATATGGCAGGTTTCCCAAACAGGAAACCTCTATTTATAGGCCTTTCCCAATTAGGAAACTTCATGTTTATCCATTCCGACGAACTTTAAACCCTCGTAACTCTCTCGTCGTAACTCCGATTCCGATAATTCTCGTGGCCACAAACTCGTCTCAACATGATCTTCAATTATCATCCAAAGTCAAACACATCGGCCAAACGGATAAAAAGTCAACCCTTCAACCAAACACATATTTAATCGACTAAATAACCAACAATCGGAAATAATCACAACTTAATCTTCGTAACTCAGAAAAATGCTCTGAAAGTTCTGACAAACTCGAAATTAAATTCTGAACAACTTCCGTGAAGAAGCCGAAACCAAATTCTCGTCCGGTAATTTAGTCGCTAAGTAGCTCGCCATATTAATCCGTTTCCGTCGAAACTTCAAATATCCATAACTAATTCCTCGGTCGTCCAAATAACGATCCGGAACTGCCCACAAACTTGTAATCACACGTACAACGACTCTCGAGAAGAGACCCAGCTCCAATTCTCGGCCAATAATTTAGTCGTTAACGGGCTTGGCGATTCAAATAACTGTCGGACAACTCTGCGACTACGCACAAACTCATCGATCAAGCTGATCATACTGCTGATTCTAGTCCGGGTCATCACAAATCCACCCCCCTTAGAAAAACTTCGACCTCGAAATTTCCTAGTCTGCCGACTACAAGTAGGAGCACTGCCTCTGCATACCGCTCAACTTACCAACGACAACCTCAACTGAACTACTCTGGTAATCGTCTCCACAATAGGAGATAACTCCGTGCTGGAATCCCTGTACCCTCAAATCACAAATCTGAACTGGCTCACACAATCGCCAAGTGTTCATACATAAAGAACTAATAGGGTACACAACACGTAACATATCTGAAACACAGTTCCGCCACACGGAACACAACACACACACAAAGGCCAACACTATAGGCGATGCCGAACCATACGGCATAACACAAACTCGCCTATGGCCACATACAAGTCAAAACCACATGGCAAATCATAACTCAGTTCACACACATCAACATAACTCACACACTCATCTCAACAAAACTCAAACATCGGACTCGGGCAATTAATAACCTGTTTCCGCTAAATCAAAAGTCTGTGGTAACACATTCCACAAAATCAGAATCAAACATCAACTC
Organism: Geum urbanum; assembly: GCA_946800695.1. Lineage (NCBI taxonomy): Eukaryota > Viridiplantae > Streptophyta > Magnoliopsida > Rosales > Rosaceae > Geum > Geum urbanum. Next base: position 22,265,479 of record OX327002.1, read on the forward strand.
AAACTCAAACCAAACTCACTCCAGCACTATGGAGTAGAACATCGTCCTCAAAACAACGTCACGCAACATCAAAACCATAGTGGTCCACAAACTGGTACTGCATGCAATCTCGAACAGCTGAAACTGCTGGTCCCGAATCCTCCGTAACTGCAATATCGAGGTTCACAATATGCACTCCAAGGCCTGAATAGTCCTCGAAGATCGCTCGCCAATCTGAGGATAAGAACTGGTACCAACTTGTAATCTGGTCCCCAATGCTAGCTGCAAAGCTCATCAACACTTGTTGTAGCTGATTACCTCGATCGGCGAACTGGGACACAAGTACACCACGTAGATGGATAACCTCCATCAAACACAGCCATGACAGCCTGCTACTGAAATCGTCCCCGAAAGTACAAGGAAACGTACTGAGTTCATCAAACGATCCACAAAGGCCTAACAACTGGTATCATAAACCAAAGTGCATACATACACACAACCACAACAATAATCGCCACGTCTAACCGGAAATCTCAAATGGCTGACACATCTCGGCAAGTCTTTGCCTCCTAGCCATCACCAGTTGACGAATGTGGCATCTGCACAAACAAGCTGCTATATTGCTCTTCATGTTGCGTCACGAGTAGTAATCTCGAAGTATCAGACACAACTCCACATCACTAGCGCCAAAAGCGCGCAAAATAATGAGCTTCAACATCATCACACTCGAACTCCGCTCCCGATGCCCGCAACTCGGCTAACACGGAAACTTGAGCCACACTCATATGAAACACTGAAGCTCCTGACTCTCAACTGAATGCATCAGCAACATCATCCCAGACGGATGGTCAAAGTACAACCTCTAGCCTTTCCCGAACAAGCTCAAAGGTGCATCCATAGTCGTTAGTCGACTCCATCCATCGACACTGCTTCAAGCCCAAATCTGGCCGAAAATGCAAGTGGATGAAACCCAATGGTCAGTGCACATCCTACACCGCGCTGCACGCCATAGCTGTAGTGTCTCGAACTCTCCGATGCTAACATAAACATAGCTACATCCAAATCATACATAAGATATGTAGCCCCATAAGGTTTCCATTGTCTGAAATCACGAGCCACTGCTCTGCTACACAGCAACAAAACACATCCAAATCCAAACCTCGATGCATCGCCGTAATCCACGAACTCATCACGATCGTCAGGTAAGGTCAAAACCGAAGCAACGGTCAACCATCCTGCAGGACTACGTAACTCTCCTTGCGTGCATCGAACCACACGAACTTGACGCCTTCTTCGTCAATCCAGAAAGTAGAGTGGCAATCCGGGTAAATCCTGCACAAACCGTCGATAATAGCCTGCCAATCCCAAGAGAAATTCTGAATCTCTGGTACATTGGTAGGTCAACCCCAAATCAATACGGCCTCTATCTGGTCAGGATCCACGCCAACTCCCTCGAATAACGTCACACAGCCCAAAGTCTTCACGCTAATCAGCTAAAACTCATATTGACTGAACTTCGCAAACACCAGGTCGTCTCGCAAAGTCCGCAAAACCACTCACAATTACCTCAGGTGCTGGTCCACACTCCTTGAGTGAATCAGGATACTGCCAACGAACATGACCGCAAACTCATCCAGAAACCTTCTGAACACCTGGTCCATCAAGTCCACACGATCTACGAGGCATTGGTCAACCCAACAGCGTGACCAAGAACTCATGATGTCCGCACAGAGATCCAAAAGCTAACATAGCCACATCTGACTCATCATACCTCAACTGATAGTATCTGGACCCAAAATCAATCTTCGAAAAGACTGAAGCTCTCGCGAGCCGATCAAACCACTCGTCAATCCGAAGCGGAGGATACTCAATCTCCTCTGAAACGAATCAGGCTTCGGTATTCAATGCACCACCTCGTCGAACCATCCAACATCCGTGTAAACAATGCAAGAGCACACCACGCAAACACGCGGGGTCGCATAAAATCTCCTCCAGCAACTCCTGGAGTCAAAACTGTAGCTCCATCAGCTCCGCTGGCTCCAAACGACAAGATGCCGGTAAAATGAGTCCAGTGCCTAGTACAAGCTCAATGGTGTAATCGGTTTCCCGAACTGGAGGAACACCTGGTAACTCCTCCGGAATACACCTGGAACCTCTGGAACCACCTCAATGTCACCAATGTCGGATACATCAACCATAGTATTCACAACATGGCAAGCTAGCAACACAATCTGTCTCCATCATCCGCTCGACCATCACTAAGGAACAGCATCTCGGGAAAATCTGGTCGTCGAAACACAACCTCCTTCTCGAGGCACTCGAACACAGCCAAATGCATCGTCAGTAAGTCCACACACACAATCTCACCAAAACCACAATGTCTAGCTATAACAGGTCCGCGGATAACACATAACCTCCAACAAGGATCTCGCAACCTCCGGATGGATGCAACACTCCTCAAGACCTCGGAAGTGGAGATGCAGGTACAATAGCCATGGATATCAAACAATAGTAACCTCGGAGAAAAGTGTGTCCTCATACAAGGTCATGGCACGAACTCCAACATGCTCAACTAGTCGCCCACGTCAATTGCGACTTCCTGAATGGCTCGTCTAGAAATCTGGGTTGATCAAGCTTCAGAAACAGCATCATGATCTCCTCGTGAACTCTGAGCTGCTAAACCGCTAACACAGCTGGCTGAAGGCGCTCCCTCGCAATGTGACCCTCCTGGCCACCACAATGACAACAGAAAGTGCTCCACGAACACACGTCACCGGAACACCAACTGCGTGATAGGATCACCAACGATCACCCAAACTCATACCACAGGAGCAAGTCCGCTACTCTGTGATCTCCGCCATTGTCAAACGGATTCTCTGCTTGATCTGATGACCCTCAACATAATCGAAAAGGCCACAGCCTAATGAGGTCACTGCTCCCGAAGTGCCTGAACTCAACCTCATCACATATCTCGACTAAGTCCACTTTCCTCAAACCATCACATCGAAAACCGTATACACCTTTCCTTCTCAATAGCCTCGCCACTGAGTGCAACACACTAAGCTCCTCACGGATAACTCGAGGCATAACAATCAGACTCTCTCTCTGATGCTCAGGTTCAAACTCATCTCGAACCTCATGCACTGCTTCCTCTGAAGCCACATAACACGTGCAAACAGGGACAAACATGTGGACAATGCATCTCTGGCTCAAGTGGGTAAACACTCCACATAACGCTTGCTGAGTAGCCTGATAAAACCATTACCGTAAATTCAACATCCTGAATGTAGGTCATGGAGTCACAACCGGAACTCACACAATATCAGCCCACCAAACACAATAATCTGAATCAGGCAAACATCACCGCCATAATTCTCAACTCTGAGGCAACGTATAGACGGCCATATACACATCCCCAGGCAAACCGTGCCACACAAATCTCTGAACTCTGAATACTCATCCAAATCCACAGTTCTCTGACAAATCGCGCGTCGTTTGATCCACAACCGAAACGACAGGGAAAGCACGTCAGGAGGCATCCTGATACACGCATTTGCAACCATTAAATTAACACTTAACAATCAACAAAAATGCATAAGCAATTAAAACCCTTTGTTGTAGATGTAGCATTGGTAAATAGGGTATCGTTCTTAACCGGTGATTGAGGGTGCATGCATATTTACGCTATGGTTTGAAAGGGGGGTTTGAAAAGGTTGGTTTTTACTAATTCCTACGAATTTAAAGACAGAAAATGGTTAGCAAACACATAGAGAAATCCTAAGTTCTAACATGCTTCACTCATAGACAAGTAGAAAACAAACAAGAACAAAGAACCCTAAACATGCTCACTAGACCGAAAATAAACACTAAACTATTATATACATGTGATCGACTCATTCTTTCATCCTTTTCCGTTTTATACCTAGACTCCCCAAGTGTCAATGAAATTCCTAACTTCAATCAAAACACACACACATGCTTATAATTGAACAAGACAGCAACCAAAGCGAGCTAACTCTCTAATCCAATTTTATCTTTGTTATTAGTTCGTGAAACATGCTTAAAAGAGAACCAAAGCGAGTATCTACTTAAAAACAGTTTCAAGCATTAAGAACATATAAGCACACACATGTATTCGAATCAAAGTTAAAAACACATGGAAGAAACTTAGAAGAATTTAGAAATAAAAAACCTCTTATCAAAACTTGTTCTCAAAATACAAACAAAGGAAATCCAAACAAAAACCGAAACAAAATAAAAAGGGGTCATGTTACACTTTTAGACTCCGTGAAAGCGCACCGCAAATCTTCAAGTGTAGCTACTCCTTAGTTGATGACGAGCCCAAGAATTTCCAGCCAAAGCGAGCAAAGTCCTTCTTGAGGTGGAGGAGAGTGTTTACGGGATGAAGTTGGTGGTGTTTCGGATTTTGGGGGGGATGGCCGAGTGTTTGGAGGTTGAGGAGCTGATCTTTGGCAAGCTTAGAAGTCTAGAATGAGTGATGAATGAGTTTGAGACCGAGCCTTCTTATTTATAGGTGAAGAAGTCCAACTTTCCTCTCCAAACTAGGGATTCCTAGTTTACCCGGGTAGAAATGCCAGCCTGTCTTGAAACGTCTTTTCCGGGAGTTCTAGAGCTCCGAAAATTCCGATTCCTGTTTCATTGGAAAGCTTATTCAAAGGGCTATAAAATCCATATAATGAACGCCATATTTGGAGTTGAATTGAATTTACTACGGATTTTAGAAGTTAAGTGACCTGACTGCCCAGTTTTCTTCTTCTTCAAGGAAAAGGAAATCTTCATATCTTCAAATCTTGCATTCCTTATTCCCTAATAATTCTTGGCCGAATATACCATATTCTTGCACATATTTTGGCCCTCAAATCAGGTATTTATCTTCATGGAATATCCTCCCAAAATTTGTTAATTATATGCTCCATATATTCCGCCATATTTGCTCTTTCCTGGGTTGCGCAGGAGAAATGTCTTCATCTTCTTGTCTACCATTTTGGTATCCATTTGAATTTGGCATTTGGTTTCCAATTATTGACACCATGTGGGAATGCATCTTCGTAACCATTTTGAAGACCATTTCTCAGACCATTTCTTCTCCGGAATTGAGAACTTCCTCCTTAATACGCTTTTAGCTCCAAAACTCCTCCTTTATTATTTTCTCCTTTATTTCTACCTAAAAACAACAAAGTAAGAAATGAAAGCACTAAGGTCAAAACAAAGCTAAATGTAAAGAGAAAGACGTTAAGAATCAAGCATAAAATGCGTAGATCAAATCCTAATGAATACAATACCGTTCACAACAAGTGGAACGTAATCATGGAACTTCAAATATTTGAAAGCATACAACACCCAGAATTTGATGATTATCCGCCGGCCGGTCAGGTCACCATTCCAGACATGCTGTACATTCTCAAATATCCTTAGTAAACACGACTACAGAAGTCTACAAAACCTATAACCTAATGCTCTGATACCAAGCTGAAAGGACCCAACCCCGATTTAGCTCCCTAAACCGGAGTCAAACCCCTTCGAAAACACGAACCAACAAAAACTTTTCGAAATTTGGGCAGAGTTTCGTTACTAACGTGGAATTACCGTTACCTGCACGCGGAAAATACACTTCATCCTATGCCACAAAAAGCAAACCGTGGGCACCAATCCCATCCGGATTTCTCAATATATCAACAGTAAAGTAAACAATACATATAATATATACTTTACTGAAATCCGGGTAAAATCGTATAACATATTCAATAGGAAACTCAGAGCGACTTCTAATACATAATCATATACGCATACCACAGTAGGTAGAACAATAAACCTACTGGATGAAACAAAGTAGCTCGAGTACTATGCCTCCGACCACGACGTGCGACCCCAGAGCCTGAACTGCAAACTGGGCACGGAAACTGAAAAGCCCAGGGGAAAGACAATAAACACGTTAGAGTGAGTGGACAAAAATAAATGTCTTTCACCAATTAATATATATGTTTTAAATAACATATGCGAGTCCAGATAAATAAAAACAACATAGTACAGGAGGTAAAACTCATACTCCTCCAGTGTACTGAGCATGCAAGTAAAATCCCACGGGGTCACTCATGGACTTCTCCGTGCTAGTACAGTCTGAACCACGGAGTCCCTGACTACCACGTGATTCTAAGCCAGAAATGGTCTCAGTTCCGGGGATACGCCGCTCACCGGTCTGGTTGAGGAAACGCCCCTCCAGGCGGCCCTCCGTCGGGGATCAGCCGACGAGGCAAGTGTATCGATACAACAACATAACTGAGACTGTACTCTGTGAAAACCAAATCACAAAAAAATCGATGCAAATGCATGAAACAACATATAAGTGTATGCATATTCGTATACGTATATCCGTATAAGTATAATCGTATAATCGTAAAGCTTATGCTCATGTAATCCGAAATCTCATACGCATGCTCAAGTTCGTAAATCATATAAAAGACTCGCAATCATTTCCGTGAAAAGAAATTGTCCACTCATAGTCTAGCGTAACGCGTATCGCGTTAACCCGTGATCCGGCGGAAAGTCCCTCCCCAAAACAACGATCACGAACCCCTAAATATTCACAAAGTCCCTTATTCAAAGTCATAATCCGACAATACAAGACAAATCACGAGAAACCACCGTCCTCGAAAACACGAAATCCGAATACGACGAATCGTCGAAAATCCATATATAACACCTCAATACCTCGCTTAACTTTCGGACGCTCAATTCGAAAAACGAACCTCTCCACTGCGATCGGGGCGCGATTTCGAGTGAAATGACATGCAATTCGTCGAAAACTACTCCGGGCAAAAAATCGCCGCCGTCGCCGCTGCCTCCGGCCACTGGAAAATCCAATCTGCCCAAAAAAATACATGGCATACATGGTTTTGAAGATCTCGACGATTCCAACAACTTTCCAGTTATAAGTTAAGGCCAATTTTGACTGGAAAACCTCCACAAATCAATTCAAAGTTCCAAACCCTTACCGGAATTTCAATTCAACGGATCTCTCTCCTCCGGCCACGGCAACCCTCAAGACCACTTGGAAAAGCTTCCTTAGCTCAAGGCTAAAAAACCCCTCAAGGTAGAGCCACCAACTCGGCCTCCACGCCGTCACCCGAATCGAACAAAACTCGCCGGAAAATCAATAACTTTGCCGATTCAATTCTCTCTCCTCCGACCACCCCACGGGACGATCCACCTACCAATCCGAAGAGGAGCTTGAGCTCAACAAATCTCGTGAAGAAGTCGTGCCCAAATATGGCCAGAATCGGCCTCAATTTCGGCGAACCATTTCGGCCTCCAAACGGGTTATTCTTGACCCGTGGGTCAACGTGGGTCAACCCAGCTTTCCCAATATGGCAGGTTTCCCAAACAGGAAACCTCTATTTATAGGCCTTTCCCAATTAGGAAACTTCATGTTTATCCATTCCGACGAACTTTAAACCCTCGTAACTCTCTCGTCGTAACTCCGATTCCGATAATTCTCGTGGCCACAAACTCGTCTCGACATGATCTTCAATTATCATCCAAAGTCAAACACATCGGCCAAATGGATAAAAAGTCAACCCTTCAACCAAACACATATTTAATCGACTAAATAACCAACAATCGGAAATAATCACAACATAATCTTCGTAACTCAGAAAAATGCTCCAAAAGTTCCCACAAACTCGAAATTAAATTCTGAACAACTTTCGTGAAGAAGCCGAAACCAAATTCTCGTCCGGTAATTTAGTCGCTAAGTAGCTCGCCATATTAATCCGTTTCCGTCGAAACTTCAAATATCCATAACTAATTCCTCGGTCGTCCAAATAACGATCCGGAACTGCCCACGAACTCGTAATCACACGTACAACGATTCTCGAGAAGAGACCCAGCTCCAATTCTCGTCCAATAATTTAGTCGTTAACGGGCTTGGCGATTCAAATAACTGTCGGACAACTCTGCAACTACGCACAAACTCATCGATCAAGCTGATCATACTGCTGATTCTGGTCCGGGTCGTCACACCGATTCCGATAATTCTCGCGGCAACAAACTCGACTCGACATATTCTTCAATTATCACCCGAAGTCAAACACATCGACCAAACCGATAATAACTCAACGGTTCACCCAAACACATACTTTAACCGACTAAATAATGAACAATCGGAAATATTCACAACTTAATCTTCGTAACTCGGAATAATGCTCCGGAAGTTCTCACGAGCTCGAAATTAAATTCTCAACAATTTCCGTGAAGAAGCCGAAATCAGATTCTCGTCCGGTAATTTAGTCGCTAACAAACCTACCATTTTAACCCAAATACGTCAAAACTTCAAATATTCATAGTATATTCCTCGGTCGTCGAAATAATGATCCGGAACCGCCCACGAACTTGAAATCACACGTACAATGACTCTCGAGAAGAGACTCAGCTCCAATTCTCGGCCAATAAGTTAGTCGTTATCAAGTCCGGCGATTCAAACAATTGTCGAAAATCTGCGATAACACGCGAGCTCGTAGATTAAGCTGATCACACTGCTGATTCAGTTCTGGGTCGTCACATAAATACAATTTGGAGCTTCAGGAGTGGAGTTAGAAGCTTGAAGTATTTTGGGTGAAGCTTACTAGCTTGGTGAAGCTTACCTTGGGGACCCTTCAGTTATTTCTCACTCTCTTAGGTTCTAATTTTGTATGTAAACACTATTGTATATACGAATTTTGAGTAGTTTTTGTATGGAAGGCTAATGGTCAAGCCCTAGCCACTTAATGTAGAACAAATGATGTCTCTATATATGATGTGAATATGTTGTGTTTGACAAGCTATTAGATGAGTTTGATATGTTATGCTATGTGTTTGTGGCTTGGTACATCTTTGAGCTTTATATATGTTTTCTTATGCATGTTGTGACCTTAACTAAGTCTTAATATGTGTAAAGGACTAGAAAATGGAACTTGGGTGAAGTAGTCTCTCACTTAAGTAAAGATGGGCATGTAACATGACCTAGGTTTAAATCTAAAAGGTTGAGCTCGTAGGTTTGGTTTCTTAGGGCCTGAAGCATGGATTGAAGCCTCCTTGAGTTCCAAATGACTCTTGGAGTTTCGTTCAAGCTTACATTGATTCAAAAGACTTTGTGGCGAATGGTTGACCCTTCTAGTTCGTACTCCAAAAGATGCGGACCAAAAGAGTCCTTAAGAATAATCTTCTTCTAAGTCTACCAAACGAGGCTTGGAAAGGGAAAACCTTTTGAAACACTAGCATGTTTGACTAATCGAATTTATTACGCATGAAAAACGTTTAGGGTTTAGCACCAAAAGTCTAGACCATAATCTTGATTTGCTTTGTGCTTTATGGATGGACCGAAACATTCTAGAATCCCACAATCTCTAGGAGTTTTGGCGCATAATCAAACGTGATCCACAAGACACCATTTGGACAATGAAAGAATTTTTTCTTATGATCCAAAATATGTTTGAGAATGTAAACTTGACTAAGGAACTTATTATCAAAAATTGGACATTATTTGTGCATCAAGTTGGCTAGTGGTGGCGTCTCTAATCGACCATACTTTTACCTTGCATTTGAGTATTAATTATTTTTTGTCTTTGTGTAGCTTAATCGTTAATCAATCAATCGTCCTCACTCATCGTAAGCAAACCACCCTTGTGATGCTAAGTCTCCAAAGGGCTTAGTGTCCTGAGATGCACCTCCATGTTTGTTTGTGTTTAGTTTCACATTCTGTGTTTGGGTTATAACGTTGTCTAAAGGATTTAATCATATAAGCTTTGGAATTAGAGTGTTCAATCCTCGTGGGTTCGACACTCTACTTTCTTACAAATTATATTACTTAGGACACCGTATACTTGCTGTTTAGCTAGATTACAACTTTTATCTTAGCTAATTACATAGTTAAGATTGATGGGAATAATTTCTCTAACATGTTTTTGGCGTCATTGTCGATGATTGGTTTTATCTTTGATTTCTTAGCTTCGGTTAGCCTTTGATGACGGAGTATCCGGACATGTGTGTGACATTTGTTTTTTAGCTTTATAGTTTATGTTCATTTTTCCATTTAGGAATTTGTTTTGAGTGTCTGATATCTTAAATGATTTGGTGGATAGCTTGAATGTGAACTTGTACTATTTTGAGCTTTTAGTGCCTTTACAGGAAATACCATTTGACCTATCAAAATTGCCATTCGACTGGTCTAAATTCCCATAGAGGGAGCGTGGTTCGACTTGTCTAAATTCCCATTCGACCCCTCTAACTTGCCATTCGACCCTTGTAACTTTCCATTAGGCCATTCAACTAGTTGTTAGGACCATAATTATGTGTTTATTACGCTTCTAGCTTTATGCTTATAGCTTGTTTTCTATGAATAAAACATTGTTCATCTGGCGTTTCCTGTTTCTTGCTAGGAAATGTGGAGTTGGCTCGAAAATGCATTAAGTATGAATAGTTAGATACTTATTGGAGAAGACGTATACATTTCAGAGGTCACAAGAGAATTTGGAGCAACTTTGGGAAAATGACGAAATATTTTCACTGGAAGTCGTCCGAAGTTGGCCAGAAATGTGGAGTTGGCTCGAAAATGCATTAAGTATGAATAGTTAGATACTTATTGGAGAAGACGTATACATTTCAGAGGTCACAAGAGAATTTGGAGCAACTTTGGGAAAATGACGAAATATTTTCACTGGAAGTCGTCCGAAGTTGGCCAGAACCCGCCGAAATTTGTCACAACCGGTCAGCCCACCTTGGTCAGCCCAATCACATGGAGTCTAGCTCAATGGAGGCCTATCTAGCCCATTTATGCTTACCAATCTGATTTGGAGCGAAAGAGAAGAAGTTAGACCACATGATGTCACTAATTTGAAGTTTAAACTTCCAAAGCCAAAAATAGTGGATCATAGTCTCTCTAACTCCTATCATCCAAGGGTAAAAATTAAACTTCCTATTCAGCCCAAATTTAAGCTCCCCTCTCCCTACACATACAATTCCCCTCATTTTTAGATTTTACATAGTTTTACACTCTCTCTTGACCCCTTATCCTTATCCCAACCCTCTAGCACTCTCTTCAACCTCTTCTCCTCCCTTTCTAGGCCAAAGCACCTCTATAACAACCACCATTATAGACCTAGCTATTTTCTCTCTTGGATAGAGCCGAACCTCTCTACCACCACACCCTCACTTTGGCCTAATTGTGGTGTTCTTCCTCTCATCTTTGCCTCTAGGGTTTGGCTTAGTTTTTAGAGTTTAAAGAAGTGGGAAGTAATCCTTCTCCCCCTTGGATCTTTGGGATCCTAAGAACAATCCTTACCTCCTCTAGAATATTTGGTGCTAATTTGGAATGCAGAAGTGGAGCTAGAAGCCTTGAAGTCATTTGGTGGAGCTTTAGGTAAGGGGACTCTCCAGTTATCTCTTTACTCTTATAATTCTAAGAATGTATCTAAACTTTATTTTCTATTCTAATTAGTGAGTAGTTGCCTTTTAGAAGGCTAGGGCTTAGTTTTAACCAATTTGATGTACATACAACTATGTTTTGAGGTATGGATTTGAATTTGGTTTAGTTGACTTCATGTTGTGAATGAGTTTGATAGCTTGTGATGTGATTGTGGTATGTTTACATGTGTGAGTTTGATTCAATATTTTCATACTCATGTCTTTGCCATGACTAAGTTTAGATATGTTTAAGGAAGCTAAAAATGAACCTAAGTGAATTAGTCACTCACCTAGGAAAGATAAGCATGTAAACATGACTTAGGTTACATTTGAGAAGATGGGCTTAAGGTTTCGTTTTTATTGGGCTTAAGAATGGATCGAAGCATTCTTGAAGTCCAAATGACTCAAGGAGCTTCGGTCAAGCTTACATTGACTCGAGGGGCTTTGTAGCTAATTGTTACTTCTTTTAATTCATGTTCTAAAAGGTGTGGATTAGGAAAGTCATTAGAACATACTTTCATGTCCTTTAATAGGGACTTAGGAAGGAAAGTCATTCACATTCATTATAAGTGAACACATATTGAACTCATTAGGCATGTGGTATAATTAGGATACGATTCGTAATTGAGTTGCATTTTAGTTTCAGTCTGCTTTATACTTGAATGTTGAACTGGAACACTTCTAGTGCCCTAATGGCTTAGGAGATTTGGTTCACAACCAATGGTGACTCAAAAAGATCACGAATTGGACAATCACGTGTGAATCAGACTAAATTCATAACTTAGACATATATTATTGGTGCATTGAGTTGGCTAGTAGCGACATCTCTAGCCGACTAAACATTTACATTTTGTTTTATTCTCACTTTATGTTTTCACTTAATTAGTTAGTAGTAAACATTCAATCAACCTTTCGTGTAACCTCTCATCGTAATTTAACCATCCCTTGCAATGCTAAGTCTCCAAAGGAGTTAGTCTTATGAGATATACTTCCACATCTTGGTTTAGTTTTAATGTCATGTCTTGTGTCTAGTTAATCCGTGATTTCAAGTGCATAATCAAGTCAAGCTATAGAGTTTAAGTGGTCAATCCACGTGGATTTGACACTCGACTTCTTTACAAATACTATAACTTGACCCCATATACTTGCGGGTAAGAGAAATAACTTAGCCTTAGACTAATCAAAAGTCAAAAGGTTGATGGGATAAATCTTTCGAACACCAGTCTAACTTGCCATTTGACCCGTCGAAATTGCCATTCAGCCATCTAGAATGTTCTTACAGGGAACTTGCTTTGACTTGTTGAAATTCCATTCAACCCGTCAAATTTTACTTGCCTTTGTGATTGCTTAAGTGGTGCTTGTTTACTTTCTTGAAGTTATCTACGTTCTTGAGAGCATATCTATATTAATGAATTATTTGTGGTAAAAATTGGTATATTGGATTACATATATCTATATCCAGGAATGCTTAGGGCCTCCATTGCACATGATGCACTTCAAATGATACTCCCATTAGCCATCCCTATTTTGGGTATAATTCAGTAAGTGTATCTGTTAGTATTGTGAAAGCAGGTTTCGTCTCCCCTTTAACTTGAATCCTCGTGAACCTGCGAAACAAGTCAGAGTACAGTGTGGTACCCTGCTTAGGCCCTCCGATGCTTAAGTCAGAACTTATCTCAAGAATCAAAGAGTGATTAGGGCATAATAATGTTACTTTTGACCATGCCGGGATTGTCAATGTATAGAGATCGTACTAGGTCTTAGAATAGTCCTTATCGAATTAGACTACTTTACGTTCAGAGAGAAGGAATCTTCTAAGGAATGGATGTCCATATCCAGGCCCAATCATATTTTATGACTACCACAGACGCTTTGGCATAATCCCTATAAGAATCATACAAATCATTCCATTTTCCTAGAAGATCCTATAAATCCCCCGAGGTCCGGATCGTACCTTAGGATTGTCACAGCATCTTACGAATATTCCAGAGGCTTCCACAATATTCTAGACACTTCTCAAAACTTCTAGATAACTCTCCCCGAACCCGGACCCTAATCGTATAGGCCTAAGCCCTCTAATCAACTTATCGAACCTCATCCAGGACCATGTCCGAGAAGCTACTTTTCCTTCAGTTTGACGTAACCAAAACTGACTCATACAAATACGCCCAAATAATATAAGGTTCAATACGTGTCGACCTTATCCTATTGTCATCGGACCTTTTCCATTTTTCAGATTTAAAAATCCTAACCTTCCCATCAAGCCGCGTGTGAAAATCGAATACTCTTTTATCTCCATTATAACTCTTCAAAAATCAAACTTCTTCATCATTAACACCCAATTCCAATCATCATGCCTCCTTCTAACCTATTCCATTTCAAACTCATCACATCCCTTATAATCCGAAATAACATACCTTCTCCAACAGTCACACTTTCTTTTTTCACCATTTTACCGTATATAAATAAAACACCTCCCTCTTCTCATTTTTTCACTTATTCTTAGCCACACAAGCACTTGATCGAATCCAGAAAACCTCTGCAAAACTCAATAAATTTCCATCCACCGTTTCCAAAAAAAATCCCAAAACTTCAAAACTCCCAAGAACCCAGAAATTTCAATGGCCTCCAACAGTTTCTAGAACGCTACCTCCCTCAAATCCAATGAATTCATCGACCACATTATCATTCCACTCCAAGATACCTCAGCGGATGAGATTGACAGATCCAAGTCGATCGCCATCGTTGTCCCTGTGTATAAAGACATGCCCGCTGTCGCAACAGCCGCCACTCCTCCTGCATCTGGACCAACCCAAGAACATCGCCACGTAGCAACTGAGGGCCCTCACTCGCCCACTAATTTCAAGGTGGATGAGATTGAGATTGATCAGCCCCCTTGTTCTCTCTGCCATGGTAGATCCAACCAGCTCGTCTCTTTAACCCTGCTCCTCCAAAACTACTACCTCGAGGAAAGCTTGCGAGGAGATGTACCCACTAAGGAAGTCATGGTAACCTTCATCCAGGCCTTCCACATGGGGGAAAACAAGAACATTTAGTTTATGCTTGCATCCGATAAGGCGAACGTATCAGAGCTTGAAAGAGTTCATGGTCCGAGGATTATAGTTCACCCATTCTAGATTGTCTACTGTCTCACCTTCCCGATCCCTGCTTTCATCTGCTCTACCTTAGAGTTTTATGGGTACCCAGTGGAGCAATGGTGCCCAGATAGATTTTGCATTCTTAACTACTTTGACCGCCTCAACTAGTGGTTCGACTACTGTAGGTGGTTTTCAGGTCCTCTTCTAGGTCAAGTCGACTCCCCCAACCACTTCTATTTGTGCATGGACGTCAAGGAAACCTTGCTACTAGAGCCTCTCTATTCTCCCAAGGACTGGAAAAAGACATCCATCCTCGTTTTCGAGGACTGGGAGAAGTTTGGTCGAGAGGTCGGTCACAATGTGCCCACTGCCATCCACTCCACCATCCATACCGATCAAACCTTCCGTGTTGTTAAGTTCCGCCAACATCTGGTGAATAATGCTTTGTCCATCACCTTCAAGCACTGCCGAGTCAAGTAGCTTTGAAGCTAGGAACGCTTTTCTCTTGAGGGCATAGAGAGCATCAAGTCCCTGGGTCACGATAATCGAACTGAGCTAATTAAGGTTGCTCGGGCCCCCAAGTCCATAAGAAGGGAGCTTCCACCCCAAACCTATCAATATCCATGCTCTAACCATGCATGAGGAGGCTTCCAAACCCAAACCAAAGAGTAAACTAGTCAAGTCCTCTAAGCTAGAGAAGAAAGAGAAGGCTCCGGCCCTGACCAAGGAGCACAAAGTGAATCCTCAGCCTAACGGGGCCGAGAAGCTCAAAGTGTCTTCCACCTCTCCCTAGAAAGAGCTCCCACCACCATTGCCGCCAAAGAAGAAGCCTCGCACTGATGCTCCTAAACTGCCTCGCCCACCAATCTCCTCCCTTGGTAAGCTATCGTTCCCACAACTCATCGTACTTCGATTTATCACCATCTTGCTTTCAAACTTAGAAAACATGCTCATACCTATGAATTAGACTTGGTGGCATTGTGATGCAAATATTGTTGTGTGAATATTGAACTATCGATTATATAGGTTCTTATGGGTCGTTGGTTGAAGGTGCTGACCCCCTTCTCCCCCGTGTGTACTTCAAACATGGGGACAACGAGCATGGGTTTGTAGCCAACCCTTTCTGTGACCTGTCTCCGCAAGAGGTCGAGAACCTTGAGGAGGGTGCATGCACAATTGCCTAGGGTAGGGAAGCATGCATGCCTTTTCCAACCTCTGCTCAGACCTTGACAGACCAGATGCCATTGCAGGGACCTTGGCAACTAGAATTCTCGAACAAGACTATGAGGAATTGACCTCCCTAGACAAGTCTGACCTAATCGCCATGTCCTAGAGCTATTTGTACAAGGTAAACACTTACTTTCATACTTGTCTTTTCCCTCATGCCCTTTCAATAATCTTACTATTATATTTCCTTATGCATCATTCCTTACAGGCTGCTACCACGTTCACCATTGCTCTGGGAAGCCTACCTAGCCAAGCTCGAGCTACTGAAAACAAAGCCGCCTCAGCTGAGGGAGAGGTCAAACGTCTATAGGAGAGAGTCTCTTAACCAGAGGATCAATTGGCTCTCTATGGGAAGC
The DNA here is from genome assembly GCA_946800695.1 of Geum urbanum. NCBI lineage: Eukaryota > Viridiplantae > Streptophyta > Magnoliopsida > Rosales > Rosaceae > Geum > Geum urbanum. The sequence continues at coordinate 22,281,596 of OX327002.1, forward strand.
CTCCAAAAGTTGGCAACCCTAATGCAAAGGATCATGTTCTCTATGAGGAGAGCTCCCAGCACCAAGCTAAGGTAGCTGCCTTGAAGGATGACATAACCAAGGATTATATCTATCTTATCCAAGTTGTTGAGTCTTGTGAGGAGGAGCTTGAGGTAAGGCTGCTAGCCATTCAAGTGGAGCATGAAGGGAAGATCATCGCTCTCAACAAGTCCCTCGAGCTAGAGCTTGAAAGTCAGCGGGTGGACTTTGAGAAGGAGAAGTAGGAACTCATAAATGCTTACAACCCTGCCACCTCTGATGATGAATAAAGCCCCCTCCTTGTTTCCTTCAGGTGTATTTTGTAATAGCCTAGGACCCCATTTTCAAACAATATCACTTAACTTTATCACTTTCAACATCCTTTATTTTTCTGAACCAAGTTATATAACCTAAGTCCTTATAACATCATTATTTCAGAATCAATATCCAAGCTTGGGGTACGCCACTTAGTGCATGTGGGATTAGTACGACTTTCGAGCCCCAAAAATTTTCCATGCACATGCTTTCATAAGAGGCTTAAGGAGAGCCTTGATAACTTCAAGGTCTCCTTAATGTTGCTCGCAGTTTCGAGACTGCCTTCCATCAAGAGGTTTTAACATGTTTAGCCTCAAGTTTATACAAAGACCATCGTTCTCTGAATTCTTCCAACGACCAAGTCTTTACTTATTAGAGGTCCCTCAACCTTCCTCATGCCTCTGAAACTATCAAAAAGACCATGTCAAGAATGCCCTTTAGCTTAGGTTCCTCTCAGTTGACTTGTCTCGAGTGTCGTGATGAAGTCCACAATTTCCTTTCTTGACAGACTTTGGCTTATCCTTTAGGCGTCGCCAGACGAATACGCTTGGGACTTAGATGCTGAGAGTTCCGTGATATGGTTGAGCTACTGTGACAACCCGAACCGGAAATGGTAGTTAATCGGCTTAATTCGCGAGTTTCACGTATAATCGTAGTTTGTCGTAATTAATCGATTTGGCAGACTTGTTTGAGACTAAATTATCGAGCGAGAATTTGATATGGGTTCCTTCATAAGAGTTGTAGAGTTTATGATTTCAAGCTCATAGGAGTTTTCCCAGGATTTTTCGATGTCCGATGAATATGTTATGAATATTTCCAACTGTTGGATTTAATCGTGTTTATCTGTTTGGATTCGATCCGTTTTCGACCGTTGATGATTTTAGTCACGAGTATAAATATCAAAATAGTCATAAAATTGTCGAAAAGTCACATTTGGGCCGAGTTGACCAAAATTGGACCGTTGACCAAGTTTGACCCGCGTTGACCGAAGGATTTTGGCACCGCCGTTGACCACTGATCGACTTTCCGATTCCGACCACTTCAGACCTCAACCTTGGTATGGTTAGCTTCCTCTTGTGATTTTCTATTGTTTTGAACTTGGTTTGAGTTGATTTGGTTGAGTTTTGAAGGAGAACCGATTCGGTTCAGTTATGGGTTTTTGCCAGAATCGGGTGGGCTATTCCGGCCACTTTTGGGGCTGATGGGTTTGAGGGTTTTGCTCCCCTCAACCCATAGATGCTTTTAGGTGAAAGAATTTTAGAATTGGAGGCCGTTTGAAGCTTGCCGGAATAGGTCACCGGAATTAATGGAGGTAGAAGGAAAAGTTGTTGGGCTTGAGGAGTAGATGTGATATGGAAATTTTCACTGGATTTGGCCACCGTTGACCCCAGCAGCGGCGGTCAACCGCAGAGCTCCGGTGAGGTTGACTTTGAGCTTATGGGCTTTTCTATGAGTGTTTTGGTCTATCCATGGGCGTCCTCCTCGATGCTCTAACCTTCTTCCCTTGGGATGTCTTACCTTTGGGAGTGTTGTGTAGCTCATAGGGTGAAGATCCTTCCCATTGGAACCAACGTCGTCTATCCCACTTATGCTCGGCGCCTTTCCTAGGCATTAAGCGCCTCATGATCGAACACATCAAACAATAAAACATCCAAACACTATACAGATATCCAATATTTTGTATTTATAAATCGAACTTAAAGCACAATGTAAAGCAATGTTACTAAAAACAAAAACTTTTTATTGAATAATCGTATAATCATACAATGTTCATCGAATAAGCAAGGAAGTTTCTGACGCACCTCGTTAAACCTGCAAACTTGTAAAACAATCTAATCAAAAACTAAGCTTGTTAGGAAGAGTACATGCCCCTTCTAGACATTTGCTCGCTTCTGTTTCCAGATCTTCAGCTCCGCTTTGATCGGTACTACTTCAGGTAGAGAGCATTCTACCGCTTGTTGACCAAGGCTCCGGTTCTTGGATTCTCCGGCTCGTACGATCCATTATAGCCTTCTCCAAAGAACCGGTAGGGTCCTTCCTGTGAGAGAAGGTTTGTCTCCCTCTAGCTTGAATCTTCGTGAACCTGCAAAACTAGTCGGAGCACGATGTGAAACCGTACTTAGACCATCCGAAGCTTAAGTCAAAACTTATGCTCATAATCATATAATGATTAAGGCAGATTCATGTTACCTGAGGCCATGTATGGACAATCTATATATAGAGATCATGTTAAGTCTAAGCATAGCCCTTATCAAACCACACTAGTTTTTATTAGAAAAGGAGGAACCCATTAAGGAATGGATCTTCATATCCAGAGCCAATCAAATCTTATGATTACCACAAGCCCTTTGGCATAATCCCCTTGGATACACTTAAATCTTACCTTATTCCTCTCAGATTCTGTCAATCCTCTGAGGCCCCATCGTATAGTCTCTCGTCGTCAGATTGCCCAGCCTCGCTGAGGTGTGATCTTAACTTGGGATTGTCATGCCAACGAACAATCTAGAAAGCTCTATAACGTTCTAGATGCTTCCAGAAACCTCTCAATAATTCATTCTAATCGAAGCCATAATCGTCCAAGCTCGGGCCCATTTCTGGCTTCCTCGGACCTTATCCAGATTCAGATTACCTAAGCCCATCTTCACCTAGCTCGGGTGGCCAAAACTGACTCCCATAAATACCCCCTGCAGCAGTGTGGGGTTCGATACGTGTTGGGTGCACTGCAATATGTATGCCACATATCCCAGAGTGGAGCTCTTACATGATAGTTATAAACTAGGGGGTGCATTGCTAGTTGGTCTGGTCCATTAAAGAACTGTCTATAAAACTTCCCATCTCTGATGTTGTACCTTGCTGCCTGTTGGACAACCCTTCTTGCCTCTACGCGCCCCTCTGGTAGGGTACCCGTCTCTATGTAGTCTATTATTGATACTCACCATTACTAAGTACTAAATTAACACTTAACACTCAACAACAATGAGTCAATTAAAACCCTTTTTGGTAGATGTAGCATTGGTAAATAGGGATCGTTCTTAACCGGGGATTGAGGGTGCATGCATAACTATGCTAGGTTTGTTTATGGGGGTGCAAGATTTGGTTTGTTTAACTAATAACCTACGAAATTTAAACCTAATTCTACTATGTACACGTGATCATCACATCATGTCTACCTCCACCGTTTTCATGCTTCACTTACCCAGTATCAACGAAATTCTTACCTTTCAACCTGCAATTTTTATACACATGCTTTTAAGAGTGCGACGAAGAGCGCCTACACCTTAATTTATCTAAGATTCATAAATAACATGCTAGGGAAGAACGAAGAGCATATCACCCAACACATTAAGAAGCTTTAAGCATACAAGCATGCATACAAGTCAAAGACCAAAAACTAAGAACACATAGAAGGTAACATAAGTAAGTAAAAACGTATAACCTTTATTAAACAAATCACAAGTCATAAACCGAATTCTTTACAAGACAAAAGATGAGATAGAAGGTTTATGGTTACACTTTTGGAGTCTGTGAAGAGCACTAACAACGCCTCGAGTGGATGGATTCTCAAGAACAAGACGAAGAGCGCCGATTATTCTTGATCCGTGAGGAGGGAGCTTCGGCCTTGGAGGGAATTAGGCTTAGGATGACTTGTGAGGTGTTTTGGGCAGAGCTTTGGTGTCTATGATGTGTGATGATTTAGTTCTGGTCGATCTCTCCTTTAAATAGGATATGAAAAACCCTAGTTCATCCCCAATTAGGAATGAATTAACTCCACCCGGGTAAGTTGACATTTCTTCATTAAATCAGTGATTTCGGGAGATTTATATGTCCGAATGGAGTGATTCTTTGTGAGCTGGCAAGTTGACTTCTAGATCTTTCTAAGGACATATTATTCGTATCATAATTCCTTTTGGTCCGTTTTCGGTGGCCCGTTGAAGTGGGCTAATCTGCACAGGCAGATTTCCTGATTTCTAGCTTTTGATCCATCTTCTTCTTTTGGGCTTCTTTGTGGCCGAATCTTGACATGATCTTGGACCTTCTTGGACACATGAGCATGGTCTTGACCCATCTTAGTGATCTTTGATCCATTCTTTATAAATCGTGGCCCATTCTTCTTCATCTTTCCTCATTTTAGGAACTTCCTCCTTAGTAGGTTTTGAGCTTATATCTGCCTTCTTTACGGATTCCTCCTTTATTTCTACCTACAAACATAAAGTAAGTTAAAAACATATTTACTAAGCACAAAAAAGCTAAATATAGAGAGAAAGACATTAATAATTAAGCATAAAATGCGTAGATCAAATTCCCCCACACTTAGACTTTGCTAGTCCCTAGCAACTACACAACAAAGCAATGGACTCGATAAAAGAAAAATAATAAAGGGAAAAACACAAAGGTAAACACTTATATACAAACATACTTAGATATTTTAACGTTTCAAAGCCGCAAATTCTCATGTAATCATGTTTGAAAACGATAGAAATACTAAGTTGAACAAAACTAAGCCCTTAGTCAAATTTGTCTCAGAAAATTCTTCAAGTCTATGGCCATGGAATCATAATGTTTTCACATGAATGTTCAATGAATTCAATAGATAATAGAGATATGATCATGTCATGAACAAGTAAGACGTGGAGAAAATAATGGTGATGTGAAAACTGTGCATGTTTCGAATAAAGTTCAAATCAACTCACATGGATGCACTCATCATATTTTTACTTATACAAAGGTTTCACTCAAAGTGTCTGTTAATTCCAACAAAAATTCATGCATGGGAAGAGATACTTGCACAAATGAACCAAAAGCATATGCTTACTCATGCAACTTACTTCACAGATTGAAGGTTACTCATCTTAAGGATCACAAAGGACTTTTAAGGGTTGTAATGGGGCTTAGGCTAAGGCATTCAAAAATATGATATGTGGTGGTTAAGAACATTCAAAAGACTTAGTCAAAGCACCAAAAACTTCATAAATTTCGTTCATCCTCCTCTCACCAATGTCACCATGGTCAAATCCTACGTACAAGGGCCAGATTTCATCTTGTTGGACCCTAACTTCACTCTAAACTCCCCTTGAGCTTTTGTAGCCAGAACAAATGCCATATTTCTTCACTTTTGGGCCTTCAATTCAATACAAACTCCAAATCCACAAGTATGGTGGACATTAATCCAAACAATGTACACTAAAAACCTATTGCCGGAGAGCTTTTGATTTTTTTTCTTTTTACTCTTTTCTTTTTCTTGCTATCGATTTTTTTTCTTTTTTTCTTTATATTTTCGGCAATTGAAAACTTTTTTCAAGGTATTTGGACAAGTCTATCCCCATACACACATCTCCATGATTCTAGCTTCAAAAATCCCCACCAAGTCTTTTGAACAATGGTACGGGATATTCTACACTAGGTTAAAGTGTTTAGATATGTATGGTAATGAAATAAATGCATAATGTGGGCTCAAATGGGTTATCTAGGGGTGTCACAACTCGTGCGCACAAATGGGACACATGGCTATTTGGCAAAGTGGTGGATATCCTAAGTGCCTTTAATCACATCCAAAATCAGAGTATGTATCAACTATAAGCTTTGCAAATTGACATGAGTAAGTTCTTGTATTCTCTAGCTCATTAAGATCTATGGCAAATGAGTATATGCATGATTTTGAGGCCTGTTCTAATATGCACGAAATTTCTCTCAAGAAGAAGTGCTTAAGGCTCAAAATCTCACTTAAGGCTCATATGATTCAAAACTTATTCTCACATGCGATTTCTGTACCAAGTTTATCATATCATATTTACTACATGTCATGACACTCAAAGATATCTCAATTAGCACATGAATTTCCTTATGATTATGATATGCAACGCCATAGGATGTTTATTTTGGTCCATTTTCATCATCGACTAACTAAGAGCATCCTAAAGACTCAATAAAAACACTAAAATTTCAAAAACACACAAAAACAGAAAAATTTAAACGGAACAGAGGAATCGGCCGGTCGAAAAACCCTATGCAGAAAATTTCGACTGGCCGAAAGACCAAAATTTAGGAAAATTTCAATGACTCTCAAACAAGCGTGAATTTAGTCCTCATCTTCTTTGGGAAACCTTAATGAATTGGCCAGTTGGCGAGAGAGACCAAGAGAGGTAGGAGTGATTTTCGAACTTGTCTTTTCTTACATCCAAAACCCGTCCTAGAAACCGTCCCCTTCTAGACACCAAATCATCTCGGATCTCTTACTCAAAGACGAGTTTTCATTCACTACACTAAATTACATACAAAATACACTAAGTATGACTCAAAACAAATTTTTTTTTTTAGGGCATCATCCACCGGAAAGTTCCATTGTCCGCTCGATTTTTCAATTTATGACTCAAATAAAGTTGTAAACCCCTCCCCCACACTCACTACCAGAAGAATCACTATACCCGACGATCTGGTATCGTCGGTCTGCCAAATTTTGTCGTCGGGTATACCCTATAACTGACGACTCATCGTCGGTTATAGTCTCGTCGGTAATGCACCGTCGGTGATACTATAACCGACGATGAATTAGGTTTTTCGTTGGAAAAAAGAGAGACTAAAGGCAACGATACATTATCGTCGGGCATAGTTTCAAACTATAACAGACGACGTCATCGTCGGTTATAGTTTTCTCCATGGTCAAAATGGTTGACCGTGTAGAAAACTATAGCCGACAATGTTGACACATATCGTCGGTTATAGTTAATAATAATTAAATTTTTTTTGCAGGTTCTGGGTTTTATCCCAAAACCTGCATTCCCAAAAAATCACCAATATTGTTCAAATTGAAAATCAACAACCATTGAAACTATAGTAGTAAATAAATAAAATAAAAAACCGAAATCGTTCAAATCTGTATACATATGCGTACGTAGTAAATAATTAAAATAAAAAACTGAAATTGTTCAAATCTACGGGGGTCCTAAGTCTATGTGGTCAAACGGATCGTCATAAGTTGGTTGGTCCTGGTCTGGCTGAGGCTGCGACTGAGGCTGACGCTGACGCTGAGGCTGAGGCTGTGGCTGTGGCGCACCGAAAATGGGTGGGGGAGCTATCTGGATTCCAAATCCCTGCAACTGTGCATAACAGTGCTGCATCCATGTCCCCATCTGCTGCTACTGTTCGGCCAACCGATTCTGCTCTGCGGCTCGCGCCTGCTCCATCTCCTCCATCCGACGGCATTGAGCTTCCATCTCAATCGCTTGCCTATGAAGCTGCTCCTATAGCTCATTAGCCTTCGAAGCTGATAATGATCCCGATCCGCGAGAGAATTCAGGTGTCTTCTTCAGCAGCCCTTGACCCCACTTTCCGGAACCCCTGCAGTAGAAAGTGTTCTTCCCTGAAGGGATCGCACTTGACATAATCCTGGCCCTGACGATCGTATTAGATCGATCAATCTGATCAATCGGGAGTTCTGCATCGGGGGTGTTGGGATAGAGCTCTCTCGCCACTTGAGTCAACACCTCCGGAATCGCCTCCTGAACTCTCGCCTAATTGACAAAGAAAAATAAAATATTAATTAATGTAAACAATCTAAAAAAATAAGAAATGTGTTTATTTTGTTATAAGGACACTTACAGCATATTCGGGGGACTACGGATACGCGTGCTGCATCGTATAGACAAGGGGATCCTCTTCTGGGTGGTTGGCCGCCTCCTCGATCCAACCCGAGTATGATCTGGAACCGGCATGATGATTTTTGGTGTTTTTTGCCCGGTTCCTTGTGTTGACTTCAGAAATAGCCTGCTCTATTAATCCAACATCAAAAAAATATTAACCAAATAATTTGAGGGAAGTACGATAAAACAAAAATTTAATCGATCGTCGGGTTGTGTACCTTCAATTTTGGGTTGTTGAAGTGAACCACAAGCCATCGCCACTCATACTCCCTATAACGAAACTCGCTAGGGGTACCCGAACGATCGTCGCCGTACTTTTTCCAATGCTTCTTCAGCTCGCCCTTCCACTCCTTATACCTATATTAAAATCAATCGTTAGTAACTTACAACATTGTATGAACATAATAAAAAAAAACGAAAAAATTGAAACAAATAAATCTAGTAACCTGCTCCCATGCACTTCATCCGCCCACGTGGGTCTAATGTCATTGTCCACGCAGAACCACCTCTGCAATGCATATATATATATATATATCAATAATATTAAAAATTTATTTAGAAAATATACATAATGAATATACAATTCAACTCACCGACAACGCATTATGCAGCTCATATTTGATGGATTGCGACACTGAATTCTAATCTGGCCACAACATTGGGACTCTATACCGTATGAGGCTGCCCGCCATCCCTGCGTACCTTCGAGTGATCTTTCCCTCGATCACCTGCCCTCTATCCCTGGTCGGAATCATAACTTGGCCACCACCGCTAGCCTGAATGGCGTCGTCCAGTAACTTGCCGATGACGGGGCCTCTGGTTCTCTTTTGTTTGTCACCGGGCACGATCTCGCCTATCACATATATATGTAGACGATTTTTTAAATCATCAACACCTAATTGAATTTAAATATTACTAAGTAAAAAGATATCACTAATTAATATTTACCTGATTCGTCGGTGCGTTGTCCCGGAATCCTCACACTCCAGAGAGGTTCCGGGAATGGTACATACGCGTATGCCTGGTTCGGGGTAATGAACCCTAACTGTCCTGGAACAGGCATCCCCGTGAAATCGGCGAGAGGTATCGTCGGGATTTCCAACGCTAAGAATAGGGTAAACGGCGGGCATAGTCGCATCCTGGTCGAGGACTGAGTCGATCCACCAGCCTCCTCGGAAGAATGAGGAGTCTGGTGGGTGAATGGGGAAGGGTCTTCACGATGAATCTCCGGCATTCGGACCGAGGATTGAGTCGCACTATCCGTTTCCGGCGTGCGACTGACCTCATAAGGCCTCCTCGCGCCTGAGGATCGAGCAGGCTCGACCTGCTGCTACTGAGGTTGTCCCTCACCCAGAAGTGTACGGTGCTGAGAGGTCTGCGGAAGACTGTAAGTGTTGCCGACGCTGGTGGATCTTGATGCTGACCGACTTCCGGTGCCCTCATCCCCACGTCCTGATCTCCCTCTCCTCCTCGACCTCCCCCTCGAGCTCGACCCCCCTCGGGAAACACCGCAATTTAACCAATTCATCGTTGCTAAAATTAAAATTAAAATTAAAATCCTTCCACGCACATAAAATTTCCATTATATCACCTAATTTCATTATATATTAATTCCTTCATATATAATTCCACTAAATTACAAAAATTCAAAATAATTCCAATTAATCCAAAAATTCCACGCCAAAAAATGAGCACACAAAAATTCAATAATATCCAATAATATCCAATAATTAATTAAGCTCATCTATATATATAATCCAATAATTCTAATTAAAAATCCAAAAAATCAACAATAATTCCCAATATAATCCAATAATTCCAACAATCCAAAAAATCAACACTAAAAATTATATTCAGTAATATCCAATATAATTAAATAAGCTCCTCTATATATATATATATATATGTATATAAACCAATAATTCTAATCCAACAATCCAAAAAATCAACAATAATTCCCAATATAATCCAATAATTCCACCAATCCAAAAAATCAACACAAAAATTCCAATAATTCCATCAATCCAATATATAATCCAATAATTCCACCAACCTCCTATCTATATATATATAATCCAATAAATCCCAAAAATTAACAATAATTCCCACAATCAACAAAATTGAAGAAAAATCCAATATATATTCACACAATTCATCCAAACATCCACATTATCGATAAACAAACTAAACAAATTAAAATCTAACCTAAAAAAATTAAAATTGGGGATTTAGAGATTTAGAACCTGTTTCTGGTTTTAGAATCTGAAAATGTTGATGATGGACGACGGCTTGATTGAGATTGACGTCCTTCCTCTTGCTTGACGGACGACGGTGGCACAAATGGGATCGGAGGTTGAGGTTTTGTGTTTGCAGAAACGAAACTACCCAGAACGGCTGCAGTTCTGCAATATATCGCGAAACTATAGCCGACGATATAAGTATTATCGTCAGCCATAGTATACCCGAAACTATAACCGACGATATTTGATATGAATATCGTCGGTTATAGTTTTTTATTTTTTTTTCATATGCCGGTTATATATATATAGTGTACTTAATATTTATTAATATTTAATAATACGAAATTATTAGAAAAAATGGAAATTATTTAAAAGCCTAAGTAATTAAATTAAAATGGCATTTAATTTTTTTTGGCTATATTTATTAATATTTAATAATACGATATTAATTCGAATATCGTCGGTTGTAGTTTTTTTTCTTCGATCTCTCGATCTCTCTCTCTCTCGACACAATTTAAAGTCGATCATCTGAATATAATTCATTTTACATTGCACGTTCAAACTAAAAATAACATACATACACTAAGGCGCATAGTCAGAATCATCGCTTGAGTCTGACTCTGTTTCCGAGTTAATTTCAGGTAAGATGTGTATGCCCTCGTCACTTGAGTCATCATTGTCTTCATTTTGATTAACATCAATAAGATTCGGTTGAGGAATTCGTACCACACTGCCCTGTCTCACATTATTAAGGCGAATTGTTGAGGTTTCAGGAATACTAGTTGCGTTCGGCTCTTGGTATGCACTAACTTCTTCATTATCCGAGGTCACACCAAGGGTTGAGGCACTGTATATGTTTCGTGGAAGAACATGGTTAACCACTTTCCATGCGCCTTTATGCACAAGATCATCAAGATAGAACAATTGTTTCACCACCGTGGCCAAAACAAACGGATCATCTTCATACCAGCTGGTAGCAGTATTCACCGAAAAAATGCCGTATTGATCGGTCCTTGTGTTCTGAGGGTCGGTATCAAATCATCTACACTTAAACAAGTGCACGGTCATGCCTTCCCCATATATTAATTCGACAACTGAATGGAGAACACCGTAATAGTCAACTCCATTCTGCCCACCATGCATCATTACCCCAGAATTCTGTGTTTTTCATCTGACATCTCTATGATCACAAATAAATAGCACGCCATTTACCTTACACATAGGATAAACTCTGGAAGTTACCGGTTTCTGCGCCAAGAGCCTCAATTTGTGTGACCACTGAGGGATACCATCATCTTGTACATGGTTCATCTGAAAATAATCATTTATTAACTTAACTATAAATAGGATACGAGACATGCACTTAAATTCATATACCAGTCAATATATCTATATACGTACCCATTTGCCAAAATAGTTTGCGAACGTCTTGTTGTGGTACTCAACATCACCGGAAATAGCAGGGCAGTAAAGGTGCAAATTTTTCCAATATTGAACTTCTGGACAGTTAATCAATACCGACTAATGGGCAATGACTAGCTCATAAGGTTCCAAATTGAACGAGTTGGGCAACTTTCCAGAAACTTCAACATCATCGGAGATGATCGAAAGGTTGAACTGCCCTCCATCTACTGGCATATGTTGTGGAGGGTCCTCCAACGCTCCCAAATACAACTTGGTGTACGTTACACACTCATGCGCAATATATGCTTCAGCGATACACCCTTTGGGTGCAGATTTGTTCATCACATAGTCTTTGTAGTCCCCTAATTATCTGCAAAGTGGTAATTAAATAAGCATGTTATGCTTATTGCAAAATAAGTGAATAAATAATATTAAAGATCGACATATATAGCCAGATTCAGAGATGCATTACGTACCTTTCCATAGGATACATCAATGTGTAGTGTACTGGACCAGTAAGTAACAATTGTTCCGGAAGATGGAGCATCAGGTGAGGCATGATGTCGAAAAAGTTTGGAGGAAATATCCTTTCAAATGTGCACATGATAAAAATGATGTCCTGTTGCATTTCCAACAAGTCCGATTTCTTCACTTCTCTCGTGCATAACTTCTGAAAGAATCTTGACAAATGAAAGGACCCAACCCCGATTTAGCTCCCTAAACCGGAGTTAAACCCCTTCGAAAACACGAACCAACAAAAACTTTTCAAAATTTGGGCAGAGTTTCGTTACTATCGTGGAATTACCATTACCTGCACCCGGAAAATACATTTCATCCTATGCCACAAAAAGCAAACCGTGGGCACCAATCCCATCCGGATTTCTCAATATCTCAACAGTAAAGAAAAAAACAATAAATATATACATACTTTACTGAAATCCGGAGTAAAATCGTATAACATAACAACAGATTTCTCAGAGCGACCTCTATCGTATAAACATATAAGTATACCACAGTAGGTAGAACAATAAACCTACTGGAAGAAACAAGGTAGCTCGAGCACTATGCCTCCGACCACGACGTGCGACACCAGAGCCTGAACTGCAAACTGGGCACGGAAACCGAAAAACCCAGGGGAAAGACAATAAACACGTTAGAGTGAGTGGACGAAAATAAATGTCTTTCACCAAGTAATATATACATATAAAAATCATATGCGAGTCAAATGCACGAAAATCAAATGGTACGTGAGGAGACGCTGACTACCACTCACGTACAGAGCATGCAACGTAAAACATATCGCGGAGACTCTCGTGGGCTTCCACGCGATAGCATAGTCTGAATCACGGGATCCCAGACCCACACGTGATTCTAGCGAGAAAGGCCTCGGGTCAGGATATCTGTCCCCCCCGGAGCGTACTCGGGGATCAGCCGAGAAGCCAATGTGTATCGATACCACAACATATACTGAGACTGTACTCTGTGTAAACCAAATCATAAATCTTTTCTATGCACATGCTTAAAACATAATATGTACGTATATGTATATATTCGTATACGTATATTCGTATAAGCATAATCGTAAAACACATGCTCGTAAAATCATAATCAATCTGCATGCTCAAGTTCGTAAATCATTTATAAAAGACTCGCAATCAATCTGTGAAAAGAAATGTCCACTCACAGACTGGCGTAACGCGTATCGCGTTAACCCGTGATCCGGCGGAAAGTCCCTCGCCAAACGAACGATCACGAACACCTGAATATTCACAAAATCCATATCTCAAACTCATATCTCGACAATACAAGACAAATCACGAGAAACCACCGTCCTCGGAAATACGAAATCCGAATACGACGAATCGTCGAAAAATCATATATACCACCTCAATACCTCATTTTACGTTCGGACGCTCAACTTGAAAAACGAACCTCCCCACTGCGATCGGAGCTCGATTTCGAGTCAAATGACATGCGACTTGTCGAAAGTCAAAAAGTCAACCCGTTGACCGCCGTCCACGGCGGCGCCACTGTTGACCGGAAGAATTCACGACGGAGCAACCCCTATTCCACTCAAAATCCACCCACTGAGCAACTTCCATAACTGCACCGAAGGCCAATTCTCACTCTAACCATGTCAATTTCATGAAAAACCGAATGTTCACACAAATTTCAATCCCAAAATTCTCCATACACAAGCAAAATCAGATCACCAAACTTACATGGTAGCTTGTAGGTGAGGAGAGCTTCAAAGCCCACTAAAAATTTCAGCTCAATTCGGCCAAAATCAAGCAACCCGAATTCACCAAAATCTCCCCATTTTCAAGTCGGAATTCCTCCTTTTCCGGTGAGCTACACCGTGCATGGTGGCCGGAGACGTGATGGGGACGCCGAGATGCTTCGATGGGGTCCTTCCCCAAGGCCGGAGGTGGCCGGATTAGGCTCGCCGCCGACCACCGTGAGACGCCGTCGAACACCCTCCGTAACTTCGGTCAAACCGAGTTGACCAAGTCAACTCCCCAAATGGTAAGTTTGACCTGCCCAAAACAGCAGGTTTCCATATATAGGCTTTCCCGATTTGGAAACTCATGTTTATCAAATTCGACGAACTTAAAACACACGTAACTTTCGTGTCGTATATCCGATTCCGATAATTCTCGCGGCCACAAACTCGTCTCGACGTACTCTTCAATAATCACCCAAAGTCAAGCACATCGGCCAAATGGATAAAAAGTCAACCCTTTAAAGCAACACACATTTAAATCGACTAAACAAACAACCAACGGAAATAATCACAACTTAATCTCTGTAACTCAGAAGAACGCTCCGGAAGTTCCTACAAACTTGAAATTAAATTCCGAACAACTTCCGTGAAGAAACCGAAACCAAATTCTCGTCCGATAATTTAGTCGTTAAGTAGCCCACCATTTAAATCCGAATTTCAAATATTCATAATTAATTCCTCGGTCGTCCAAATAACGATCCGGAACCGCCCACGAACTCGAAATCCCACGTACAACGTCTCTCGAGAAGAGACCCAGCTCCAATTCTCGGCCAATAATTAAGTCGTTAACAACTCTGGGAATTCCAATATCTGTCGAAAATCCGCGACTACGCTGTAACTCACGAATCAAGCTGATTATACTTCTGATTTCGGTCCGGGTCGTCACAAATCCACCCCCCTTAGAAAAATTTCGACCTCGAAATTTCCGAGTCTGCCGACTACAAGGTAAGAGCACTGCCTCTGCATACTGCTGAACTCACCAACGGCAATCTCAACTGAACAACTCTGATCACAAACTCCACAATAGGAGATAATTCCGTGCTGGAATCCCTGTACCCTCAAATCACAAATCTGAACTGGCTGCAAACAATAGCCAAGTGTTCCCGCATAAGGAACAGACAGGGTACACAATGCAAAACCAACCTGAAACACAATTCCGCCTCACGGAACACAACACATATAAAAGCCAACACTATAGGCGATGCCGAACCATACGGCATAACACAACTCGCCTATGACCACACGCGGATCAAAATAACATAGCAAATCACAACTCAAACATCAAACTCAAGCAATTATCAACCCATTTCCGCTAACCTGACAGTCTGTGGTAACACATCCCATAAAAACAAAATCAAACGTCAACTCAATCTCAAACCAAACTCGCTCCAACACAATGGAGTACAACATCGTTCCTCAAAACGACATCATGCAACATCAAAATCACAGTGGTCAACAAACTAGTACTGCAAGCAATCTCGAACAGCTGAAACCGCTGGTCCCGAATCCTCCGGAACTGCAATACCGAGGTCCACAACATGCCCTCCAAGGCCTGAATAGTCCTCAAAGATCGCTCATCAATCTGAGGATAAAAACCGGTACTAACTTGTAATCTGGTCCCCAATGCTCGCTGCAAAGCTTACCAACACATAGTCGTAGCTGATTATCTCGATCAGCGAACTGGGACACAGGTACATCACGTAAATGAACAATCTCCGTCAAACACAGCTATACCAGCCTGCTACTGAAATCGTCTCCGAAAGTACAAGGAAACATACCAAGTCCGTCAAATGATCCATAAAGGCTTGACAACTGATATCACAAATCAAAATGCGCACAAACACACACAAGGTCACAGCGACAAACGCCACGTTCAACCAGAAATCTCAAATGGCTGATACTTCTCGGCAAGTCTCTGCCTCAGAGCCATGGTCAGCTGACAAATATGGCATCTGCATACACATTTTGCGCACACACAAGCTGCTACACTGCTCTTCATGTTGCGTCACGAATGGTAAACTCGAAGTATCTGACACATCTCCTTACCACTAGCGTCAAACGCGCGCAAAATCACGAGCCTCGACATCATCACACTCAAACTCAGTTCTCGTAGCCCATAACTCGGCTAACACGGAGACTCGAGCCATACTCACATGAAACACTGAAGCTCCCGATTCTCGACTGAATGCATCAGCAACAATATCCCAGACGGATGGTCAAAGTGCAACCTCTAGCCTTCTCGAACAAACTCTAATGTGCAGCTATAGTCATCAGTCGACTCCATCCATCGAAACTGCCTCAAGCCCAAATCTGGCCGAAAATGCAAGTGGATGTAACTCAATGGTCGGTGTACGTCCTACCCATGCTGCACGCCATAGCAGTAGTATCTCCATCTCTCTGGTGCTAACACAAGAACAGCTACACCCAAATCATACATAAGATACGTAGCTATACAAAGTTCCACTGCCTGGAATCATGAGCCACCGCTCTGCTACACAGCATCAATACACAACCAAATCCAAATCTCGATGCATCGCCATATTCCACGAACTCGTCGCGATCGTCAGGTAAGGTCAAAACCGCAGTAACGGTCACCAACCTGCAGGAGTAAGCAACTCTCCTCGCATGCATCGAACCACTCGAACTTGGCGCCTTCTTCGTCAGTCCGGGAAGTAGAGTGACAATCCGGGAAAATCCTGCACAAGCCGTCGGTAATAGCCTGCCGAACCCAAGAGAAACTCCGGATCTCTGGTACCATGGTAGGGTAACTCCGAATCATCTCGGCTTCAATCTGGTCAGGATCCATGCCAACTCCCTCGGATAACATCACACAGCCCAAAATCTTCATGCTAACCATTCAAAACTCACTCTGTCTGAACTTTCGCAAACAGCTGATCGTCTCGCGAAGTCCGCAAAACCGCTCGCATTCACCTTAGGTACTGGCCCACACTCCTGGAACACATCAGGACGTTACCAACGTACATGACCGCAACTCGTCCAGAAACCGTCTGAACATCTGATCCATCAAATCCATACGATCTACGGGGCATTGGTCAACCAATGATGTGACCAAGAACTCCAAATGCTCGCACCGAGATCCAAAAACCGTCCAAACCACATTTGACTCATCAGACCTCAACTGATGGTATCCAAAACCAAAATCAATCTTCGAAAGGACTGAAGCTCTCACGAACTGATCAAACCACTCGTCAATCGGAAGCGGAGGATACTCACTCTCCTCTGAAGTAAATCAAGCTTCCGGTAGTCAACGCACCACCACGTCGAATCATTCATCATCCATATACACAATGCAAGAGCACACCACGCAAATACGCGGGGTCGCATGAAATCTCCTGAAATCTCCTCCAGCAACTCCTGGAGTCGAAACTGTAGCTCCATCAGCTCCGCTGGCTCCGAACGACAAAATGCCGATAAAATGAGTCCAGCGCCTGGTACAAGCTCAATGGTGTAGTCAATCTCCCGAACTGGAGGAACACCTGGTAACTCCTCCGAAACAAACCTGGAGACTCGGAAACCATCTCAATATCGCTAATGTCGGGCACATCAATCGTAGTATCCACAACATGAGCTAAGCAAACAACAGAACTCGTCTCTACCACTATCCGCTCGACCATCACCGCGAAACAGCATCTCGGGGAAATCTGGTCGTCGAAAATCAACCTCCATCTCGAGGTACACAAACACAACCAAAATGCATCGTCAGTAAGTTCATACTCACAAACACACCAAAACCACGATATCAAGCTGTAACAGATCCGCAACTAAGCCATATCCTCCAGCAAGGATCTCGCAACCTCCGGATGGATACAATACTCTCCAAAACCTCGAAAGTGGAGATACAGGTACAATCGCCATGGATATAAAGCAACAGCAACCTCAGAGAAAAGTCTGTCCTCAAACAAGGTCATGGCACAAACTCCAACATACCCAACTAGCTGCCCACGTCAATTGCGACTTTCTAAATGGCTCGTCTAGAAATTTGGGTTGATCAAGCTCCAGAAACAGCATCATGAATTCCTCGTAAACTCCGAGCTGTTGAACCGCTAACACAGCTGGCTGAGGGTGCTCCCTCGTAACGTGACCCTCCTGGTCACCACAATGGCAACTGAGAGTGTTCCACTAACACAAGTCACCGCAACACCTGTTGCGTGAAATGATCACCAACGATCACCCAACTCATGCCACAGGAGCAAGTCCGCTACTCTGTGATCTCCGCCAGTGTCAAACGGATCCTCTGCTCGATCTGATGACCCTCAACATAATCGAAAAGGCCACAGCCTGATGAAGTCACTGATCCCGAAGTATCGGAACTCAACCTCATCAAAATCTCGACTAAGTCAACTTTCCTCAAACTATCACATCGAAAACCGCGAACACATCTTTCCCTCACAATAGCCTCGCCGCTGAGTGCAACAAACTAAGCTCCTTACGGATATCTCGAGGCACATCAATCAGACTCTCTCTGATACTCAGGTTCAAACTCATCTCGAACCTCATACACAACTCCCTCTGAAGCCACATAACTCGTGCAACGGGCACAAACATATGAACACTGCATCTCTGCCTCAGGTGGGTAAACACTCATCAGTCGAATGCTAGGTAGCCTGATAAAACCATTACCATATAAACAACACCCTGAATGTAGGCCATGGAGTCACAACCGGAACTCACACAATATCAGCCCACAAAATACCACAATCTGACTCAGGCAAACATCAACTGTCACAAGTCTCAGCTCTGAGGCAAAATATAGATGCCCATATACACATCCCCAGGCAAACCGTGCCACACAATTCTCTGAACTCGGAATACTCATTCAAACCCACTGTTCTCTGGCAAATCTCGCGTCGATTGATCCTCAACAGGATCCACAACCGAAACGACACGGAAAGCATGTCAGGAGGCATCCAAATGAATACAATATCGTTCACAACAAGTGGAACGTAATCATGGAACTTTAAATATTTGGAAGCATACAACACCCGGAATTTGATGATTATCCGCCGGCCGGTCGGGTCACCATTCCAGACATGCTGTACATTCACAAATACCCTTAGTAAACACGACTACAGAAGTCTACAGAACCTATAACCTAATGCTCTGATACCAAGCTGAAAGGACCCAACCCCGATTTAGCTCCCTAAACCGGAGTTAAACCCCTTCGAAAACACGAACCAACAAAAACTTTTCGAAATTTGGGCAGAGTTTCGTTACTATCGTGGAATTACCATTACCTGCACCCGGAAAATACACTTCATCCTATGCCACAAAAAGCAAACCGTGGGCACCAATCCCATCCGGATTTCTCAATATCTCAACAGTAAAGAAAAAAACAATAAATATATACATACTTTACTGAAATCCGGAGTAAAATCGTATAACATAACAACAGATTTCTCAGAGCGACCTCTATCGTATAAACATATAAGTATACCAAAGTAGGTAGAACAATAAACCTACTGGAAGAAACAAGATAGCTCGAGCACTATGCCTCCGACCACGACGTGCGACACCAGAGCCTGAACAGCAAACTGGGCACGGAAATCGAAAAACCCAGGGGAAAGACAATAAACACGTTAGAGTGAGTGGACGAAAATAAATGTCTTTCACCAAGTAATATATACATATAAAAATCATATGCGAGTTAAATGCACGAAAATCAAATGGTACGTGAGGAGACGCTGACTACCACGCACGTACAGAGCATGCAACGTAAAACATATCGCGGAGACTCTCGTGGGCTTCCACGCGATAGCACAGTCTGAATCACGGGATCCCAGACCCACACGTGATTCTAGCGAGAAAGGCCTCGGGTCAGGATATCTGTCCCCTCCGGAGCGTACTCGGGGATCAGCCGAGAAGCAAATGTGTATCGATACCACAACATATACTGAGACTGTACTCTGTGTAAACCAAATCATAAATCTTTTCTATGCACATGCTTAAAACATAATACGCACGTATATGTATATATTCGTATACGTATATTCGTATAAGCATAATCATAAAACACATGCTCGTAAAATCATAATCAATCTGCATGCTCAAGTTCGTAAATCATTTATTAAAGACTCGCAATCAATCTGTGAAAAGAAATGTCCACTCACAGACTGGCGTAACGCGTATCGCGTTAACCCGTGATCCGGCGGAAAGTCCCTCGCCAAACGAACGATCACGAACACCTGAATATTCACAAAATCCATATCTCAAACTCATATCTCGACAATACAAGACAAATCACGAGAAACCACCGTCCTCGGAAATACGAAATCCGAATACGACGAATCGTCGAAAAATCATATATACCACCTCATTACCTCGTTTTACGTTCGGACGCTCAACTCGAAAAACGAACCTCCCCACTGCGATCGGAGCGCGATTTCGAGTCAAAGGACATGCGACTTGTCGAAAGTCAAAAAGTCAACCCGTTGACCGCCGTCCACAGCGGCGCCACTGTTGACCGGAAGAATTCACGGCGGAGCAACCCCTATTCCACTCAAAATCTCCCACTGAGCAACTTCCATAACTGCACCGAAGGCCAATTCTCACTCTAACCATGTCAATTTCATGAAAAACCGAATGTTCACACAAATTTCAATCCCAAAATTCTCCATACACAAGCAAAATTAGATCACCAAACTTACATGGTAGCTTGTAGGTGAGGAGAGCTTCAAAGCCCACTAAAAATTTCAGCTCAATTCGGCCAAAATCAAGCAACCCGAATTCACCAAAATCTCCCCATTTTCAAGTTGGAATTCCTCCTTTTCCGGTGAGCTACACCGTGCGTGGTGGCCGGAGACGTGATGGGGACGCCGAGACGCTTCGATGGGGTCCTTCCCCAAGGCCGGAGGTGGCCGGATTAGGCACGCCGCCGACCACCGTGAGACGCCGTCGAACACCCTCCATAACTTCGGTCAAACCGAGTTGACCAAGTCAACTCCCCAAATGGTAAGTTTGACCTGCCCAAAACAGCAGGTTTCCATATATTGGCTTTCCCGATTTGGAAACTCATGTTTATCCAATTCGACGAACTTAAAACACACGTAACTTTCGTGTCGTATATCCGATTCCGATAATTCTCACGGCCACAAACTCGTCTCGACGTACTCTTCAATAATCACCCAAAGTCAAGCACATCGGCCAAATAGATAAAAAGTCAACCCTTTAAAGCAACACACATTTAAATCGACTAAACAAACAACCAACGGAAATAATCACAACTTAATCTCTGTAACTCAGAATAACGCTCCGGAAGTTCCTACAAACTTGAAATTAAATTCCGAACAACTTCCGTGAAGAAACCGAAACTAAATTCTCGTCCAATAATTTAGTCGTTAAGTAGCCCACCATTTAAATCCGAACTTCAAATATTCATAATTAATTCCTCGGTCGTCCAAATAACGATCCGGAACCGCCCACGAACTCGAAATCCCACGTACAACGACTCTCGAGAAGAGACCCAGCTCCAATTCTCGGCCAATAATTAAGTCGTTAACAACTCTGGGAATTCCAATATCTGTCAAAAATCCGCGACTATGCTGTAACTCACGAATCAAGCTGATTATACTTCTGATTCCGGTCCGGGTCGTCACAACAAAGCCACTAACGGCTCCACCACCTCTTTGGGCAGGTACCCTCGAATGAAAACAGGGAAGAGGCGTTGAAGCAGTATTTGATAGTCATGACTCTTTAGTCCGTACATCTTATTGTCTTTGAAGTTAACACATCGACTTATATTTCCAGTATAGCCTGAAGGATACCTGACATTACCCATCCAGCCAAAAATTTCATTCTTCTAGGCAGGCTTGACGGTATAAGGAGCTTGTGGCATTTTTTTCTTCCCATCTCTCAACCACAAATGTTTTCACAGTCCCATCCTTTTAAGATCAATGCGTGCCTTCGGCCCGTCTTTAGTTTTTCCCTCCCAATTCAACACTGTGCCGACCACACTGTCGCACACATTTTTCTCTATGTGCATGACATCTAAGTAGTGTCTGATCAGCAACTTGGACCAATACGGAAGTTCCCAAAAAATACTTTTGTGTGTCCAAATTTATACCTGTCGGGTTTGTCAGGTATTGACGCCACTATCTCAGGATGATTACTTAGCTGCCCAAAATCGTATTCATTTAGCACTTCCAATATTTCATCCCCCATCTATTTCCTCGGCTGCTCACATGTTTCCATAGTCCTATCAAATGCCTCCATATCCTCCCGAAATGGGTGATCATGTGGAAGCCAACAACGATGACGCATCTGTACAATCTTCCTGCAATGAGGTCTGCAACACTCATCCGTCATGCACTCTGGACAAGCCCGGTATCCCCTGGTAACGTTGCCCGACAACATCCCGCGTGCAGGAAAATCGCTAATGGTGCCAATAAGCATAGCATGCATCTGGAACATCTCATTTTTGAACTTGTCATAAGTGGGATGACCATGCTCACTCAAGTACTTAAGCTCATCAATCAAGGGTCTCAAATACACATCGAGACACTTTCCTGGATAACCCGGCCCTGGAATTATCATAGTGAGCATATTGTATTCTTTCTTCATGCACATCCATGGAGGAAGGTTGTACGGTACCAAAATAACTGGCCATATACTGTACTGAAGACTCATGTTGCCAAAAGGGTTGAATCCATTAGATGAAAGCCCCAGCCAAACATTTCGAACCTCTGATGCAAAATAAGAAAACTCCTTCACCATGTGTTTCCAAGCCTCTCCGTCAGCAGGGTGTATAAGCGTATCACCGTCGGGCAAATTCCTCTCGGCCCACCATCTCATAGCTTCAGCCGTGTGTGCAGACATGAACAACCGTTCTAGCCTATCTATCAGCGGAAAATACCGAAGTATCTTCACAGCTTTCTTGTTTCCAGCAGGAGTCAACTTATACCTACACTACCACATTTTGACTCATTGCCGGCAATTTTTAAATCGCCGGTAATGTCTTCTTTTTTTTAACATTACCGGCGATATACATTTATGTCGCCGGCAATGTCTCAAAGGTAATGTAAAAAAAAACAAACGACATTGCCGGCGACATACATTTATGTCGCCGGTAATGTTTAAAAAAAAAAAAGACATTGTCGGCGACATAAATGAAGTCGCCGGTAATGTCTTTTTTTTTTTACATTACCATCGAGACATTGCCGGTGACATACATTTATATCGCCGGTAATGTTAAAAAAAAAAAGACATTACCGGCGATTTTTCCGGCAAAAATCGCCGGCAATGAGTCAAAATGTGGTAGTGCTATATGTACCACATACCGGGCATTCATCAAGGGATTCAAGATCATTCCCATAAGCATCTTCACCCTAGAAGAGAACACAATCATATCTACAAGCATGGATTTTGATGTAGGAAAGGCCAAGATGTTTCAGGATCTGTCACACCTTACGATGAGTGGTAGGAAGACGATGACCGGGGGGCAACAACGAACCAGACCACTTCAGCCAATCATCAACAGCCTTCACACTCATTTTGTTCTCCACTTTGAGCTTCATTACTCCCATAACACTTTCAAGAACAGTCTTATTACACCCGATGTACAACGGGGTCTGTTGGAAGACAATGAGGTTGTTGTACTTGTCCATACCAGCAGTGTTGACAGCTGTAGGTAATTGCTGGACTGGCTCAATATGATGGAAATCCCAACGGCGGGAGGGATATCCGGTGCTTGAGCAAATATACCGCTCTCATGAGGAAACATATCGTTGATCAACCTTGTTGTTGGATCATTGGATGTACTGCCACTCTCAAAAAATTGTCCGTGATCATGTTGACCAACTGATGAGCTCTCACCGTGATAAATCCAACATGTGTACTTATCCCAAAACCCGTTTTTCTTCAAGTGCTCCAATACTTTATCGATGTGAAAACGATATCGCTCGCTGCGACACTAACATTTCATACACGGACAATAATGAATTGTCATCCCTCCACAATTAACCTTCACATATTCCACAAAACTTCTAATTCCACGGTGATATCTTACATCCCATCTTGGAAGACACATCCAACTCTTCTCCATCCTGAAAATTATAACTGCATGTATATATATATACCCATGCCATGATCTTATTAATTAAAATTTCATAGCTAGATATATATATCGATCTGTGTATATATATATATATATCGATATTCAAACTATAAATTACACGTACGTAACCCCTAACTATATATATATAATCGAGATCACATAAATCTAAATATATATATAACCACACTATATATAATTAATCACAATTAACCGATCGAAACATCACAATAATCACGTACAATATATATTATACCCATAATAAATAATCACAATTAATACTATAATAATCACAATATATAATGCAATTAAAATTTTAAATTAAATAATCACCCTAGCTAGCAAGCTATATATATATATAATCCAATAATCAACACAACAAATACGTACTACCGTACTCCAACTTAACTATCAATCACGTACTCAAAATCAACTATCAATTACTCAAATTCAACAATCAATTAACTCGATCGATCAATATATATATATATATTCAAAATCAACAATCGATCAACACACACATGCATATATATAATATATATTAAGTACGTACCTATATATAATGAATCATCACGAACTCATTCTCGACAGTTTTCCACATCACCCAAAGATTTCAGAGCATTTTCAGTTTTCGCGGGAGATTTTCTTTTGAATGACAGATCGAGCTGCTGCCCAGAATGGATCTGAAATAAGAAACTATAGCCGACGATACCAATAAATCATCGGTTATAGTCTGAAAAAATCATTGGTATTAGTTGAAAACTATACCCGACGATTTTCCGGCAACTATATCCGACGACAATATTATCTAGTCGGTAAAAAAACTATAACTGACGAGAACCCCTGTTGTCGGTCGTTTTTTGGGAATCTCGTCGGGTATAGGCATTCTTCTGATAGTGACTTAAACTCTACATTGTCCTCAATGTACTAAAGTAAAGCATAGAATTCGAGCATGAAGGAATGACTCACGAAAATTCTACTTATTTAAATGAAAGTAACGAAATTAAAAAAAAAAAGATAGGGGAAGAGAATGCAAATCTGTTGATGACTCGTCCATTGGGTTGCCTCCCAAGTAGCGCTTGTTTTTTAACGTCTTCCAGCCTAGACGTGATGCATTCTTCATATGGTGGAAGGTGATGGCTCCATGAGTTTTTCTTCTTCAACGTTGTGCTCCTCAAAATTGTCATAATATGGCTTCAACTGTTGGCCATTCACCATGAACACTTTGCCGGATTCTAAAGACATGATTTCTATGGCTCCATGATGAAAAACTTGCACCACAATGTACGGACCAATCCATCTCGACCGCAGCTTGCCTGGAAAGAGTCGAAGTCTTGAATGAAATAGTAAAACTTTTTGCTCAACCTCAAAACGCTTTGTACGGATCATCTTGTCATGAATGCGCTTTTTCCTCTCCTTATAGATCCATGCATTTTCAAATGCCTCGTTCCGGATTTCTTCTAACTCACATAACTGCAATTTTCGATGCAATCCTGCTTCATCCTTGTCCATGTTGAATTTCTTCACCGCCTACCAAGCTTTGTGCTCTAGCTCCACTGGAAGATGACAAGACTTCCCATAAACAAGTCGATATGGTGACATGCCTATAAGGGTATTGTATGCTATTCTATATGCCCACAAAGCATCATCTAAACACTGGCTCCAGTCTTTGCGGTTTGGCTTGATAGTACGCTCCAAGATCTTCTTGATTTCTCGATTTGAGACCTCCGCCATGCCATTTGTTTGTGGATGATAAGGTGTAGAAACTTTGTGCTTAACTCCATATTTCCTCATCAACGCCTCAACCGTCTTGTTGCAAAAGTGACTCCCTCTATCACTGATTAGAACGCGCGGCATTCCAAACCTTGAGAATATGTTAGTCTTGAGGAAATCTGCAACAACTCACGAGTCATTAGTACGAGTGGCTTTTGCTTCCACCCATTTCGAAACATAATCAACAGCGAGTAAAATGTAAGTGAGACCGTTAGATAGAGGAAAAGGTCCCATAAAATCAATGCCCCAAACATCAAAAATTTTGACATTCAATATATAGAACTGCAGCTTTTGATCTCTAGCACCAATATTTCCAGATCGTTGGCACCTATCACACTAAGCACAAAAGTCATTAGAATCACGAAATAAGTTGGGCCAAAAAAAACCACAATCTAGCACTTTAAGGGCTGTCTTTTTCGAACCAAAGTGACCTCCACATGCACCATTATGACAAAACTCAAGAATAGATGCAAACTCATCATCCGGAACACACCTTCTAATCAATAAATCAGCACATTGTTTCCACAAGTAAGGTTCATCCCAAATAAAAGTCCTAGCATTACTTCAAAGTTTGTCACGTTGAGCCTTGTGCATAAATGATGAAAACTCACCGGTAACTAAATAGTTTACAATATCCGCAAACCATGGAGTTTCAGAGGCACTTACCTGATGTCTGAAGAGTTGTTCATCTGGAAAATTCTCTTCAATTGCAACGTTGGACTTCTCTTTAACAATCCTAGACAGGTGATCGGCTACTACGTTCTCTACTCCTTTTTTGTCCTTGATTTCCATATCAAACTCTTGTAGAAGTAGTATCCAACGTATGAGCCTCGGTTTCGCATCCTTTTTCTGCATCAAATACTTCAAAACTGCATGATCAGTGTAAATTATAACCTTACTTTGAAGTAAATAGGATCGAAACTTGTCCAATGCAAACACCACCGCCAACATCTCCTTCTCGGTTGTTGTGTAGTTGGCTTGAGCATCATCAACTGTCTTAGAAGCATAATAAATGGCGTATGGCTTCTTATCTCTCCGTTGTCCAAATACAGCTCCAACAGCATAATCCGATGCATCACACATAAGTTCAAATGGTTGAGACCAATCCGGAGCACAAAGAATAGGGGCACTTCTCAATAACTCCTTAAGCTTCTCAAATGCAACGCCACATTCTTCATCAAAAACAAAGGGAGTGTCCTTCTGAAGCAGCTGGCACAAGGGACGTGAGATATGGGAAAAGTCCTTGATGAACCTCCTGTAGAAACCTGCGTGTCCAAGAAAAGAACGATTCTCTCTAACCGAAGTCGGAGAGGGTAAGTACCGCACAAGATCTACCTTAGATTTATCAACTTCTATACCCTTTTTCGAAACAATGTGACCTAAGACAATCCCTTGAGTGACCATAAAATGACACTTCTCCCAATTAAGTACCAAGTTCGTGTGACGACCCAGAACAAAGTCAGTATGAGAAATCAGCTTAATCTACGAGCTTGCGCGTAGCCGCAGATTTACGACAGTTGTTTGAATCGCCGGACTTGATAACGACTAAATCA
The DNA here is from genome assembly GCA_946800695.1 of Geum urbanum. Lineage (NCBI taxonomy): Eukaryota > Viridiplantae > Streptophyta > Magnoliopsida > Rosales > Rosaceae > Geum > Geum urbanum. The sequence continues at coordinate 22,308,886 of OX327002.1, forward strand.
TTGGCCGAGAACTGGAGCTGGGTCTCTTCTCGACAGTCGTTGTATGTGTGATTTCGAGTTTGAGGGAGGTTCTGGATCGTTATTTGGACGATCGAGGAATAAATTATGAATATTTGAAGTTTTGACGTAATCGGTTTAAAATGGCGACCTTCTTAACGACTAAATTACCGGACGAGAATTTGGTTTCAGCTTCTTCACAGAAGTTGTTGAGAATTTAATTTCGAGTTCGTGGGAACTTCCAGAGCATTATTCCGAGTTACGAGGATTATGTTGTGAATATTTCGACCGTCGATTATTTAATCGGGTAAGTTTGTGATGGTTTGAACCGTTGACTTTTTATCGGTTTGGTCGATGTGTTTGACTTCGAGTGATAATTGAAGAATATGTCGAGTCGAGTTTGTTGTCGCGAGAATTATCGAAATCAGAATTACGACGCGAAAGTTACGGGTGTTCAAAGTTTACCGAAATGTATAATTGGAAGTTTCCAAAAATGGAAGGTATAAATAGTGAAGTTTCCTGTTTGGGAAGTCAACTTTCCATTTCAGTTTGGTTGACTGGGTTGACCATGGTGGGTCGACCCGTTTTGCTTGCCGTTTTGGATGCCGAACTTGTCACCGGATTTGTGGCCGATTCCGACCATAATTGAACAAGGTTTCTTCATGGTTTTTGTTGGGCTTGGGTTGCTCTTCAACTTGGTGGTTGAATCCCCTTGTGTGGTGGCCGGAGGAGGACGAATTTTGGTGGTGAAATTCACGAAATTCCGGCGAGAAATGGTGGTGGACGGAGGCTATGATTCCGGCCGATTTGGTGGTGCTCCTTTGAGGGATTTTGTTAGCCTCGGGCCAAGGAGGCTTTTCCAAGTGGTCTTGAAGGTCGTCGTGGCTGGAGGAGTGAGATCGAACGGTTTGAATTCCGGTAAGGGTTTGAAACTTTGGGTTGATTTTTTGGACGTTTTCCGGTCAAAATTGGCCTTAACCTATAACTGGAAAGTTGTTGGAATCGTCGAGATCTTTGAAACCATGTGTAGCATGAAATTTTCTGGGCAGGTTTTGATTTTCCGGCAACGGCGGCGACTTTTCGCCCGGCGTGGTTTTCGACGAGTTATATGTCATTTCACTCGAAATCGTGCCCCGATCGCAGTGGGGAGGTTCGTTTTTCGAATTGAGCATCCGAAAGTACAGCGAGATATTGAGGTGTGAATATCGGATTTCCGACAGTTCGTTATAATTGAATCGTGAGTTTCCGAGAACGGTGGTTTCTCGTAATTTGTTTTGAATTGTCGAGTTATGACTTTGAGAAATGAACTTTGTGATTATTCAGGGGTTCGTGATCGTTCATTTGGCGAGGGACTTTCCGCCGGATCACGGGTTAACGCGAACTGCGTTACGCTAGTCTATGAGTGGACAATATCTTTTCACGGAATGATTGCGAGTCTTTATATACGTTTTTCGAATTTGAGCATGCATGCGAGATTACGATTTATACGAGCATGTGTTAGACGATTATGCTTATACCATTATACATTACGTATATGCATTTATATGCTATTTATTGCATTTGCATCGAAATATTTATGATTTGGTTTACACAGAGTACAGTCTCAGTATATGTTGTTGTATCTATACACTCGCATCCCGGTTGATCCCCGAGGATGTGTACCGGGGGAGGCTGTGACTCCTGACCCGAGGCTTTTACCGGGGGGAGGCAGACCTCTGACCTGAGGCCTTTCTGGCTAGAATCACGTGTGGGTCTGGGATCCCGTGATTCGGACTGTACTAGCACGGACGTGTCCATGAGTGACCCCGTGGGATTTTTACTTGCATGCTCAGTACGCTGGAGGAGTATGAGTTTACCTCGCGTATTTTATTATATTTATTCATTTGGACTCGCATATGTTTTTATAACGTATATTGCTTGGTGAAAGACATTTATTTTCGTCCACTCACTCTAACAGTTTTCATGTCTTTCCCCTGGGCTTTTCGGTTTCTGTGCCCAGTTTGCAGTTCGGACTCTGGTGTCGCACGTCGTGGTTGGAGGCATAGTGCTCGAGCTACCTTGTTTCTTCCAGTAGGTTTATTGTTCCACGTACTGTGGTATACTCATATGATTATACATTAGAGGTCGCTCTGAGTATTCTGTTGTATATATTATACGATTTTACTACGGATTTCAGTAAAGTACAGATATATTTATTATTTTACATTACTGTTGATATATTGAGAAATCCGGATGGGATTGGTGCCCACGGTTTGATTTTTGTGGCATAGGATGGAGTGTATTTTCCGCGTGCAGGTAATGGTAATTCCACGATAGTAACGAAACTTTGCCAAAATTTCTACAGTTTTTGTTGGTTCATGTTTTCGAAGGGGTTTAATTCCGATTAAGGCAACTAAACCGGGGTTGGGTCCTTTCAGCTTGGTATCAGAGCATTAGGTTATAGGTTCTGTAGACTTCTGTAGTCGTGTTTACTAAGGGTATTTGAGAATGTACAGCATGTCTGGAATGGTGACCCGACCGGCCGGCGGATACTCATCAATACTCCGTGTGTTGTATGCTTTCAAATATTTAAAGTTCCATGATTATGTTCTACTTGTTGTGAACGATGTTTTATTCATTAGGATGCCTCTTTGACGTGCTTTCCGTGTCGGTACGGTTGTGGATCCTATTGAGGATCAATCGACGCGCGATTTGCCAGAGAACTGTGGATTTGGATGAGCATTCTGAGTTCAGAGAATTATGTGGCACGGTTTGCCTGGTTGTGTGTGTATGAGCGTCTACATGTTGCCTCTGAGCAGAGAATTGTGGTAGTTGATGTCTTGCCTGAGTCAGATTGTTGTATTTGGTGGGCTGATATTGTGTGAGTTCATGTTGCGACTCCATGGCCTACATTCAGGGTGTTGTTTATACGATAATGGTGCACTTAGGCTACCCAGCATTCGAATGAGGAATGTTTACCCACCTGAGGCAGAGATGCATTGTTCATATGTTTGTCCCTGTTTGCACGTATTATGTGGCTTCAAAGGGAGCTATGCACGAGGTTCGAGATGAGTTTGAACCTGAGCATTAGAGAGAGTTTGATTGATGTGCCTCGAGATAACCGTGAGGAGCTTAGTATACTGCACTCAGAGGCGAGGCTATGGAAAGGTGTATGTGGTTTCCGATGTGATGGTTTGGGGAAAGTGGACCTAGTCGAGATAGTTGATGAGATTGAGTTCCGGCACCTCGGGATCAGTGACTCCATCAGGCTGTGGCATTTTCGATTATATTGGGGGTCATCAGATCAAGTAGAGGATCCGTTTGACGATGGCGGAGATCACAGAGTAGCAGATTTGCTCCTGTAGCATGAGTTTGGGCGATCGTTGGTGATCCTATCACGCAGCAGGTGTTGCGGTGACTTGTGTTCATGGAGCACTCTCAGTTGCTATTGTGGTGGCCAGGAGGGTCACGTTACGAGGGAGCGCCCTCAGCCAGCTGTGTTAGCAGTTCGACAGCTCAGAGTTCACGAGGAGGTCATGATGTTATTCCTGAAGTTTGACCAATGTACCCTTTTAGATGAGTTATTCAGCAAGTCGTGATTGACGTGGGCGGCTAGTTGGGCATGTCAGAGTTCGTACCATGACCTTGTTTGAGGACAAAATTTTCTCCGAGGTTACTGTTGTTTGATATCCATGGCTATTGTACCTGCATCTCCACTTCCGAGGTCTTGGTGAGTGTTGCATTCATCCGGAGGTCGCGAGATCCTTGTTGGAGGTTATGACTTAGCCGCTGAGCTATTATAGCTTGATATCGTGGTTTTGATGTGTGACGACCTGAACCATAATCAGTTGCTTATTCGGCACGATTCTCGAGATAATGTATAGTCGCAGTTTTTTGATATATGTGTGGTTCGTCGACTCTATTCGCGACTATATTTTCGGCCAAGAATTTGAGTTGACTGTCTTCACAGAAGTTGTAGAGTAAGTGATTTCGAGCTCGTGGACTGTTCCAGAAGATTTTTCCGATGACCGAGGAATATTTTGTGATTATTCGAAGTTTCAGTTTCCGACGAGTTATCCGATTGTTTCGTGTTTATCCGAATCATTTCGAATATTCATTTCGGACCGTCGATTGACCCGAGGCGCGAGTATAAATGTCGGGAATAGTCGTATAATCGTCGAAAATCACTATTTGGAGTTGACTATCGTTGACTATCCAAAAATGGCAGTTTGACCCGTTGACCACGAAGAGAGAAGTTTCCAGTTTCGGCTTGCCGTCCGACGACCCACTTTTCGGCCACCTCCGGCCACGTGAAAGGTATAGTTAGCTTCCCCTAGTGATTTCGAGTCGTTTGGTATTTGGATTGAGTGAAATTGATGCCGTTTTGGTTGAACCCGAATCGGGTTGGTTCGTCGGAGTTCACCGGAGTTGGGGTGGGTAGTTCCGGTGAGTTTTGGAGGTGGGGTTGTTGGGGTTTTTGCTCCCGACACCTCGGTGGTGCTTTCTGGTTAACTGGTTTGGGTCGAGGTGGTGTTTGGAGGTGAACCCGATTAGGGTACCGGTAAGGAATTCCGATTTGAGTTTGTGTGAAATTGGATGGGTTGGAGGTTGAATTGAGCTTTGTGTTAGTTGAAGGAAGTGTTGGGCTTGAGGAGAACTCCATTTCTGGAGCTTCCTCGCCGGAGGAAATCACGGTTGACAGCGTGCCGCCGCCGCCGGCGAGGGTTGACTTTTTCAGATTTCGACGTTCTTAATGTCGTTTTTCTCGTAATCGCATCCTGATTACCGTCCAGAAGTTTTCGGGTTGATTTGGTTAGCCAATTTTCAGTTGAGGGTTTCGAGTGGAGATTTCGGGAATTCCGTTAATTGTTTTGCACTGCATTGTTTATTTCCGGGAACGGTTGGTTTCCGTGGTTCAGTATAGAGTTGTGGACTATGATTTTGATCAGTTATGTTTTGTGAATATTTAGGAGATCGAGATCGAGATCTGGATCGTGATCGTGCTTCAGGCGAGGGATCTTCCGCCGGACCACTAGTTTAGCGCAAGTGCGCGTTACGCGAGTCTGTGAGTGGACATTTCTTTTCACGGATTGATTGCGAGTCTTTTATATACGTTTTACAAATTTGAGCATGCAGATTGATTATGATTTTACAAGCATGTGTTTTATGATTATGCTTATACGAATATACGTATACGAATATACATACATACATATTATGTTTTATGCATGTGCATGAAAAGGATTTATGATTTGATTTACACATAGTACAGTCTTGGTTACGTTGTTGTATCGATACACATTGGCTTCTCGGCTGATCCCCGAGTATGCTCCGGGGGGGACAAATATCCTGACCCGAGGCCTTTCTGGCTAGGAATCACGTGTGGGTCTGGGATCCCGTGATTCAGACTGTGCTATCGCGTGGTAGTCCATGAGTGATTCCGCGATTTTTATGTTGCATGCTCTGTACGCGTGAGGAGTTAGAGTCTCCCTCGTGTACCATTTCTTTACTTATGCATTGGGACTCGCATATGTTTTATTATATATATTATTCGGTGAAAGACATTTATGTTCGTCCTCTCACTCTAACGAGTTTATTGTCTTTCCCCTGGGCTTTTCGATTTCCGTGCCCAGTTGCAGTTCAGGTTTGGTATTTCACGTCGCGGTTTGGAGGCTAGTGATCTGAGCTACCTGTGTTTTCCAGTAGGTTCTTGTTTCGCCTACTGATGTACATGTTGTATATATTTTACACTAGAGGTCGCTCTGATACATTCTGATATGTGTTTATACGGATTTTCATGGATATACTATATATAGTACAGTATGTTTACTGTTTATTGTTTATATTATGATGTTGAGAAATCCGGATAGGATTGGTGCCCACGGTTTGGCTTTTGTGGCATAGGACGAAGTGTTATTTTCAGGGTGCAGGTTTATGCAATTCCACGTTAGTAACGAAACTCTGCCGAAATTTTGAAAATTTTTTGTTGGTTTGTATTTTCAGAAGGGGTTCGATTCCGATTTAGGTAACTGAATCGGGGTTGGGTCCTTTCATGATGTGACTATGAGTATGGACTTTTTGATGACGCATTGAGCTATATTCGAGTGCCTAGAGAAGAAGGTTATGTTTCGACGACCAGGTTTCCCCGAGATACTGTTTTGTGGAGATGGTCGAGCGGATGATGGAGACGGATTGTGTTGCTGGCTTAGCTTATGATGTGGATACTACGGTTGTTGTGCCCGATATTGGTGATGTTGAGGTGGTTCCAGTGGTTCTAGGTGTGTTTCGGAGGAGTTACCAGGGGTTCCTCCAGTTCGGGAGACCGACTACACCATTGAGCTTGTACCGGGCGCTGGACTCATTTTACCGGCATCTTGTCGTTCGGAGCCAACGGAGCTGGTGGAGCTAAAGGTTCGACTCCAGGAGTTGCTGGAGGAGGTTTCAGGAGATTTCATACGACCCCGCGTATTTGCGTGGTGTGCTTTTGCATTGTTTGTACGGATGTTGGATGGTTCATCGAGGTGGTGCATTGAATACCGAAGCCTGATTCGCTTCAGAGGAGAGTGAGTATCCTCCGCTTCGGATTGACGATTGGTTTGATCAGCTCGCGAGAGCTTCAGTCTTATCGAAGATTGATTTCGGGTCCGGATACCATCAGTTGAGGTTTGATGAGTCAGATGTGGTTTGGACAGCTTTTGGATCTCGGTGCGGGCATTAGGAGTTCGTGGTCCCGCTGTTTGGTTGACCAATGCCCCCGTAGATCTTGTGGACTTGATGGACCAGGTGTCAGACGGTTTCTGGACGAGTTTGCGGTCATGTTCGTCGGCAACATCCTGATATATTCTAGGAATGTGAGCCAGTACCTGAAGCAGTTGTGGGCGATTTTGCGGAATTTGCGTGATGACCAGGTGTTTGTGAAGTTTAGCCAGTGTGAGTTTTGGCTGATTAGCGTGAAGATTTTGGACTGTGTGATGCTATCCGAGTGGGTGGCGTGGATCCTGACCAGTTAGAAGCCGTGTGAAGTTGGGGATTGCTCTACCATTGTACCAGAGATCAGGGGTCTCTTGGGTTTGGCAGGCTATTATCGACGGCTTGTGCAGGATTTTCTCGGATTTCCACTTCATTCTTCGGATTGACGAATAAGGCGTCAAGTTCGAGTGGTTCAATGCACGCGAGGAGAGTTACTTACTCCTGCAGGATGGTTGACCGTTGTTTCGGTTTTGATCTTACCTAACGACCGCGACGAGTTCGTGGGTTATGGCGATGCATCGAGGTTTGGATTTGGTTGTGTTTTGATGCTGTGTAGCAGAGCGGTGGCTCATGGTTACGGGCAGTCGAAACCTTATGAAGCTACGTATCCTATGTATGATTTGGGTGTAGCTGTCTTTGTGTTAGCATCAGAGAGTTTGAGTCACTACTGCTATGGCGTGCAGCGCAGTGTAAGACGTACCCTGATCACTTGAGTTTCATCCATTTGCATTTTCGGCCAGATTTGGGCTTGAGGCAGTGTCGGTAGATGGGGTTGACTAACGACTATGGCTACACCTTTGAGCTTGTTCGGGAAAGGTTAGAGGTTGTACTTTGACTATCCATTTGGGATGTTGTTGCTGATGCATTCAGTCAGAAGTCAGGAACTTCAGTGTTTCATGTGTGTGTGTGGCTCGAGTTTCCGTGTTAGCCGAGTTATGAGCTATGGGAGCTGAGTTCGAGTGTGATGATGTTGAGGCTCGTGGTTTTGCGTGCGTTTGGCGCTAGTGGTACGGAGATGTGTCTGATACATCGAGTTTACTACTCATGACGCAACATGAAGAGCAATGTAGCAGTATGTGCGTGCAGATGCCACATTTGTCGGCAGGCGATGGCTAGGAGGCAGAGACTTGCCAGAGAGTTACAGCCATTGGGGATTTCCGATTAGTAGTTGGAGTTTGTCGCTGTGGTTTTGTGTGCCAGTATGCACTTCAGTTTATGGTACCTGTTGTCAGGCCATTGTGGACCATTTGATGAACTTAGTTCTTTTCCTTGTACTTTCGGAAAGGATTTCAGTGGCAGACTGGCATAGCTATGCTTGGTGAAGGTTGTCCATTTACGTGATGCACCTGTGTTCTAGTTCGCTGAACGAGGTAATCAGCTACGACTGTGTGTTGGCGAGCTTTGCAGCGAGCATTGGGGACCAGATTACGAGTTAGTACCTGTTCCTATCCTCAGTTCGGTGGGCGATCTTTGAGGACTATGCAGACTTTGGAGGGCATATTGTGGACCTCGGTATTGCAGTTCCAGAGGATTTGGGACCAGCAGTTTCAGTTGTTTGAGATTGCATGCAGTATCAGTTTGTTGACCACTATGATTTTGATGTTGCATGTTGTCGTTTTGAGGACGATGTTGTGCTCCATTTTGTTGGAGCGAGTTTGGATCTGAGCTGACATTTGATTTTGATTTTGTGGAATGTGCTACCACAGATTGTCAGATTAGCAGAAATGGGTTGATTATTGCCCGAGTTCGATGTTTAAGCTATGTTGATATGAGTGTGTTGAATTGTGATTTGCCACGTTGTTTTGATCCAGATGTGGTCATAGGCGAGATTGTGTTGTGCCGTATAGTTCGGCGTCGCCTATAGCGTTGGATTTTATGCGTGTTGTGTTCCGTGTGATGGAACTATATTTTAGGTTTGTTACGTGTTGTGTACCCTACCGGTTCCTTATGCAGGAACACTTGGCAATTGTGTGGAGCCAGTTCAGATTCGAGGTTTGAGGGTACAGAGATTTCAGCACGGAGCTATCTCCTATTGTGGAGTCTGTTGTCAGAGTTATTCAGTTGATGTTGTCACTGGAGAGTTGAGCAGTATGCAGAGGCAGTGCTCCTATTTTTAGTCGGCAGACTTGGAAATTTCGAGGTCAAAATTTTTTTAAGGGGGGTGGATTTGTGACGACCCAGAACAAAGTCAGTATGAGAAAATCAGCTTAATCTACGAGCTTGCGCGTAGCCGCAGATTTCCGACAGTTGTTTGAATCGCCGGACTTCATAACGACTAAATCATTGGCCGAGAATTGGAGTTGGGTCTCTTCTCAAGAGTCGTTGTACGTGTGATTTCGAGTTCGTGGGCGGTTCCGGATCGTTATTTGGACGACCGAGGAATAAATTATGAATATTTGAAGTTTTGACGTAATCGGTTTAAAATGGCGACCTTCTTAACGACTAAATTACCGGACGCGAATTTGGTTTCGGCTTCTTCACGAAAGTTGTTGAGAATTTAATTTCGAGTTCGTGGGAACTTCCGGACCATTATTCCGAGTTATGAAGATTATGTTGTGAATATTTCGACCGTCGATTATTTAATCGGGTAAGTTTGTGATGGTTTGAACCGTTGACTTTTTATCCGTTTGGTCGATGTGTTTGACTCCGAGTGATAATTGAAGAATATGTCGAGTCGAGTTTGTTGCCGCGAGAATTATCGAAATCAGAATTACGACGCGAAAGTTACGGGTGTTCAAAGTTTACCGAAATGTATAATTGGAAGTGTCCAAAAATGGAAGGTATAAATAGTGAAGTTTCCTGTTTGGGAAGTCAACTTTCCATTTTAGTTTGGTTGACTGGGTTGACCATGGTGGGTCGACCCGTTTTGCTTGCCGTTTTGCATGCCGACTTGTCACCGGATTTGTGGCCGATTCCGACCATAATTGAACAAGGTTTCTTCATGGTTTTTGTTGGGCTTGGGTTGCTCTTCAACTTGGTGGTTGAATCCCCTTGTGTGGTGGCCGGAGGACGAATTTTGGTGGTGAAATTCACGAAATTCCGGCGAGAAATGGTGGTGGACGGAGGCTATGATTCCGGCCCATTTGATGGTGCTCCTTTGAGGGCTTTTGTTAGCCTCGGGCCAAGGAGGCTTTTCCAAGTGGTCTTGAAGGTCGCCGTGGCCGGAGGAGTGAGATCGAACGGTTTGAATTCCGGTAAGGGTTTGAAACTTTGGGTTGATTTTTGGAGGTTTTCCGGTCAAAATTGGCCTTAACCTATAACTGGAAAGTTGTTGGAATCGTCGAGATCTTTGAAACCATGTGTAGCATGAAATTTTCTGGGCAGGTTTTGATTTTCCGGTGACGGCGGCGGCGACTTTTCGCTCGACGTGGTTTTCGACGAGTTATATGTCATTTCACCCGAAATCGTGCCCCGATCGCAGTGGGGAGGTTCGTTTTTCGAATTGAGCATCCGAAAGTACAGCGAGGTATTGAGGTGTGAATATCGGATTTTCGACAGTTCGTTGTAATTGAATCGTGAGTTTCCGAGAACGGTGGTTTCTCGTGATTTGTTTTGAATTGTTGAGTTATGACTTTGAGAAATGAACTTTGTGATTATTCAGGGGTTCGTGATCGTTCGTTTGGCGAGGGACTTTCCGCCGGATCACCGGTTAACGCGAACTGCGTTACGCTAGTCTGTGAGTGGACAATTTCTTTTCACGGAATGATTCTGAGTCTTTATATACGTTTTTCGAATTTGAGCATGCATGCGAGATTACGATTTATATGAGCATGTGTTAGACGATTATGCTTATACCATTATACATTACGTATATGCATTTATATGCTGTTTATTGCATTTGTATCGAAATATTTATGATTTGGTTTACACAGAGTACAGTCTCAGTATATGTTGGTTTATCGATACACTCGCATCCCGGCTGATCCCCGAGGATGTGTACCGGGGGAGGCTGTTACCCGAGGCTTTTATCGGGGGGAGGCAGACCTCTGACCTGAGGCCTTTCTGGCTAGAATCACGTGTGGGTCTGGGATCCCGTGATTCGGACTGTACTAGCACAGACGTGTCCATGAGTGACCCCGTGGGATTTTTACACTCATGCTCAGTACGTTGGAGGAGTATGAGTTTACCTCGCGTATTTTATTATATTTATTCATTTGGACTCGCATATGTTTTTATAACGTATATTGCTTGGTGAAAGACATTTATTTTCGTCCACTCACTCTAACAGTTTTCATGTCTTTCCCTTGGGTTTTTCGGTTTCCGTGCCCAATTTGCAGTTCGGACTCTGGTGTCGCACGTCTTGGTTGGAGGCATAGTGCTCGAGCTACCTTGTTTCTTCCAGTAGGTTTATTGTTCCACCTACTGTGGTATACTCATATGATTATACATTAAAGGTCGCTCTGAGTATTCTGTTGTATATATTATACGATTTTACTCCGGATTTCAGTAAAGTACAGATATATTTATTATTTTACATTACTGTTGATATATTGAGAAATCCGGTTGGGATTGGTGCCCACGGTTTTATTTTTGTGGCATAGGATGAAGTGTATTTTCCGCGTGCAGGTAATGGTAATTCCACGATAGTAACGAAACTCTGCCAAAATTTCTACGGTTTTTGTTGGTTCATGTTTTCGAAGGGGTTTAATTCCGGTTTAGGCAACTAAACCGGGGTTGGGTCCTTTCAGTTCGTTTCAACGCATCTTTGCAAGATTAATTCTAAGTGGTCTAAACATGCATCAAAATCCCTCCCAAATACACTAAAATCATCCATAAAAACCTGGATTATTTTCTCAATGTAATCAGAAAAGATAGAGAGCATGCATCGTTGAAACGTACCTGGGGCGTTACAAAGTCCAAATGGCATGCGACGATAAGCAATCGTTTTAAAAGGGCATGTGAACGTTGTTTTCTCTTGATCCTCCTCAGCAATGCTAATCTGGTTGTAACCCGAATGTCCATCAAGGAAGCAATAGTAAGAATGGTCAGCCAACCTCTCAAGCATCTGATCAATGAATGGCAAAGGAAAGTGATCCTTTCGAGTGCTGGCGTTGAGCTTCCTATAGTCAATGCAAACCCTGTGGCCAGTGATGGTTCGTTGAGGCACTAATTCATTCTCCGCATTCTTCACAACAATAATTCCTGATTTCTTAGGAACAACTTGCACAGGTGAGACCCAACGACTATCCGAAATTGGATAGATAACTCCACAATCTAAGAGTTTGATGACTTCCTTCTTCACAACCTCCATCATAGGCGGATGAAGCCTTCTTTGAGCTTCACGAGAGGGCTTAGCTCCATCTTCAAGTAAAATGCGATGAACACAAGTTGCAGGATTGATACCTTTGATGTCCGCAAGTGTCCAACCGATGGCGGTTTTGTATTGTTGAAGCATAAGAACTAACTTCAATTCTTGTTCTTCCTCCAATGATGATGAGATGATAACGGGTAAAGTCTCGTTATCTCCCAAGTAAGCATACTTCAAATGATCCGGTAACACCTTGAGTTCTAATTCCGGTGCTTGAACAATGGAGGGAACTAACTTGTTTTCACCAAAAGCCAAAGGAATAGGGGCGGCTTTGGTAATCACGTTGGCTTGCTCATTGAGGGCCAACGTCATCTCTATTACTCTTGGCTCTAAAATCTCGATCAAAGCATCCAAGAGAGCTTCTTCATCTAGTCGGTGTAACCCAACTCCTTCTTGAATCACAGTGTTGAGCTCATCTTCTCTAAGTGTGTCGAGATGCTGCTGCGCCAAATCTTCAACCATATCATATGAAAAACATGCATTGACACAAGTAGTTGGAACCTTCATGGCATCAAGAATGTTGAACTCAATCCTTTCTCCATCAATCTCCATGGAAAACGTTCCCTCGAACACATCAATCTTTGTTCTTGCAGTCCTCATGAAAGGGCGTCCGAGTAATAATGGTGTGGTGTTCAACGGACTCTCCTCCATGTCAACAATGTAAAAGTCAGCAGGAAAGATCAGGTTGTTGACTTGTACAAGAACATCTTCAACATATCCCCTTGGATATTTATGAGAGCGGTCGGCTAACTGTATGATGACATTGTCTTGCTTAAGCTCGCCAAGCTCCATGGATGCGTAAAGATAGTAAGGCATCACATTGATTGATGCACCCAAGTCGAGCATGACATCTTCAAATCTGGTGTCACCAATAACACAAGGAACAGAAAAGCTCTCAGGGTCCTTCAATTTTGGGGGTAACCGACGTTGCAACACAGCCGAAACTGTTGCATTCACCTTCACGACCTCCTTCGCTCTCGTTTGCCTCCTCTGGGTGCATAGCTCTTTCAAAAACTTGGCATATATCGGCACTTGCTTTATGCACTCAATCAAGGGCAGGTTTACTTGCACTTTCCGAAAGATGTCCAAGATTTCCTCGTATTGATCATCCTTCTTTGATTTTGATAATCTGTGTGGGAATGGTGCACGAGCAAACGAAGCATTAGTATTAACAGAACTTGAAGGGATAGAGTTAATACCTTTGGTTGGGGTAGGTGGCATTGGTGATTGTGGCCTCAAAAGTGGCGCCACTTACTTCTTGTTCTTGGCATCTTTGGTTGCCGGATCTTCTTCTAAATCTTCATCCTCCATAACATCATAAGTTAATGGTGTTGCCTTCAGCTTAGATCCGTCCAACATTGGACTCTCCAAAATCCTTCCACTTCTTGTTGTAATCGCACTCACATTCCTTGGTGGTGGTTGAGGTTGAGATGGAAGTTGTCCGGAAGCCCTAAATTGTCCCATGAAATCCACAAGTTGACCCATTTGCTTCTTCATTTCAGAGATATCCTGTTCATGAGACTCCAACGTGGCCTTTGTTTGGTTTTGTCCATCGATTAGAGCTTGTGTGTAGTTGGACAACTGAGCAAGCATCTTGTCATAGTCCGGATTTGTAAATTGTTGGACCGGAGGAGCTTGTGGTGGTTGCATGGGTGCTTGAGGCATTGGTGGCCTTTGTTGATAGGGAGCACATTGGAATTGTTGTTGTTGAGGTGCTGGAGGGTTAAGGCATCCCTCATTGCTACTCCACTTGAAACCAGGATGATCACGATTGCCAAAAATTTTGTAACACTGGCTTCCTTGATATCCACCAATGGCGTTGATATGTTCTTTAGTAGGCGGCTCCATTGTTGTAGGACATTGCTCACTAAAATGCCCTTGAAGGTGGCAAACACCACATGCTCGTCCCAGAGCTTCCTTGGCTCTCTTTACTTTTAGTTCAAACACTTGCTCCATCAAGTGGGAGAGTTTGTCATACTTGTCATCCAGTGCTGGCTTAGAACTCACTTCAGCTACTGTCTTGCGAGGTGCCATCCCATATTGAGCATCATTGTTGGCTCGATTCTCCAAAAGTGCATGAGCTTGTACCTCAGTTAAATCCATGAATTCTCCATTTGCAGCGGCATCAAGAAGCTGTGAAGAGCACTAACAACGCCTCGAGTGGATGGATTCTCAAGAACAAGACAAAGAGCGCCAATTATTCTTGATCCGTGAGGAGGGAGCTTCGGCCTTGGAGGGAATTAGGATTAGGACGACTTGGGAGGTGTTTTGGGAAGGGCTTTGGTGTCTATGATGTGTGATGATTTAGTTCTGGTCGAGCTCTCCTTTAAATAGGATATGAAAAACCCTAGTTCATCCCCAATTATGAATGAATTAACTCCACCCGGGTAAGTTGACATTTCTTCATTAAATTAGTGATTCCTGGAGATTTATATGTCTGAATGGAGTGATTCTTTTAGAGCTGGCAAGTTGACTTCTAGAGCTTTCGAGGGACATATTATTCGTATCATAATTCCTTCTGGTCCGTTTTTGGTGGCTCGTTGAAGTGGGCTGATCTGCACAGGCAGATTTCCTGATTTCTAGCTTTTGATCCATCTTCTTCTTTTGGGCTTCTTTGTGGCCGAATCTTGACATGATCTTGGACCTTCTTGAACACATGAGCATGTTCTTGACCCATCTTAGTGATCTTTGATCCATTCTTTATAAATCATGGCCCATTCTTCTTCATATTTCTTCCTCATTTTAGGAACTTCCTCCTTAGTAGGTTTTGAGCTCATTTCTGCCTCCTTTATGGATTCCTCCTTTATTTCTACCTATAAACATAAAGTAAGTTAAAAACATATTTACTAAGCACAAAACAAAGCTAAATATAGAGAGAAAGACATTAATAATCAAGCATAAAATGCGTAGATCAATTATCTCGTCCATCAAGGAGGGGCCTAGCTGTACTGGCATTACGTTCGTAACTTCCTTCTCGTCCATACTTGGGTTGAGTAAATGCTCTACAGGAATCGTCCTTCTGAGCTGATAATTGATGCTGGAGGCTAGATTTGCTAAAGCTTCGGCGTGTTTATTTTCAGACATGTGGAGCTGCATGATGGAAAACTCTTCGAATTGGGCGACCAATCCCTTTGCCAGTCTGAGGTATACTTCCATGGACGCGTGGTGGGCTGTATATTCCCTTAGCACCTGGTTTGCAATCAGTTGTGAGTCATAAAACACCTTGATCTTTTTCACCTTCAGCTCTCGAGCCAGCCTTAGTCCTGCTAGGGCTGCCTCCTACTTAGCTCTGTTGTTTATGGCCTTCCATCCTAAGGTTAGGGCATGTTCCATAATCGTTCCATCTAGCATCTTCAGCATTAATCCGGCTCCAGTACCCCTTTCCTTCGACGATCCATCTGTGTACAGCATCCAGTGATCGACCCCCAGCGTGTCTCTTTTCTCGTCTCTCCATCTTCTTTCCTGCACCTCTTATTCTAGCGTTGTAAACTCAGTGAGAAAGTCTGCCAAAGCTTGCCCTTTCATTGTTATTCAAGGTTGGTACTCGATATCGTGTTGTGCCAACTCGATAGCCCACTTGGTCACCTTGTTTGAGGAATCTGGGGTATGCAAGATCGTTCTAAGTGGATACTCGATCATAACGACTATCTTGAAGGCTTGAAAGTACGATCAGAGCTTGCGTGATGACGTGACCATGGTTAGTCTCAACCTTTCCAACTTGGGGTAGCAATTCTCTGGGTCGAGGAGAGCTTTAGATACGTACTATACGGGTAGCCGCCCCCCAGTATCTTCTCGAACCAGAGCTCCACTTACTGCTACATCCGAGACTGCCAAATACAAATATAGATCCTCCCCCAGCACGGGCTTGCTTAGGATATGTGGGGAGACAAGGTAGTGCTTAATGGCTTGGAATTCCTTTTCACACTCCTCTGTCTATAGTTCCCCCTTAGTCTTTTTGAGTGCTTCAAAGAATGGCTTGCACTTATCGGTCGATCTGGACAGGAACCTGCTTAGGGCTGCCAATTTCCCGTTCAAGCTCAGGATTTCTTTAACCGTGGATGGGGACTTCATTTTTATGATCTCTGCTACCTAGTCCATGCTCTCCTATATCCCATACTATGTTACTAAGTACCTTAATAACTTTCTAGACCCTACTTCAAATGTGCACTTCTCAGGGTTTTAACTTCATCATATGCAGCCATAGGAGGTTGAAGCATCCCTTTAGATCAGCCACGTAGTTCTACCTATTCTTGCTCTTGACTAACATGTCGTCCACGTACACCTCAATTGTTTCCCTAATTACGAGTTTAAACACCTTGCTCCTGCATTCTTCAATCCAAAGGGCATCACCTCGTAGGCATAAGCTCCATTCTCAGTCACAAATGTTGTCTTTGCTACATCGTCCTCTGCCATCTTGATCTGGTTATAGCCATTATAACCATCCATAAAGCTGAGGAGCTCGTGACCTGTAGTGGAGTCTACCAGCTTATCAATCCTAGGCAAGGGGAAGCCATCCTTGGGGCACGCCTTATTGAGGTCTGTGAAGTCGACGCAAACCCTGGGTTTCCCATTCTTCTTCTTGACAAGAACCATGTTAGAGAGCCATTCAGAATGTGGAACTTCCTTGACAAACCCTATTGCGAGCAGCTTTTCCACCTCCTGTTCGATTTTCTGTTACGTTTTGCAGCAAAGGTTCTTTTCTTCTGTGCTACGGGTTTCGCCTTTGGGTCCACATGAAGCTGGTGCTCGATCACTTTCCTGTCAATCCCTAGAATGTCCCATGCCGACCATGCAAATACATCCTTGTACTCCTTCAGTAGGTCTACCAAGTTCCTGTGCTCGGCTCCGCTCAGCCCTGACCCAATCCTTGCACATCGATTAGGTTGCTCTCGATCGAATGGCTCCAGTACCACATCTTCCTCTGCCTTCTCCTTGAAAGAAAACTCTTGGGGGTCAAGCTCTATATCTAGCTCGTCAATCGTATCCTCTCGACCCCTATCCTTTAATTGCTATGCAACCGGAGCTGGGGTAACTGTTCCCCTAGTTTCACCTAGTGTTTCCTTCTTCATGCCTTTGGTAGCCAACATCGTGCATAACCTAGTGGCAGCCCCGTCCCTTTTGATGATGACGGGGCCCTCTCGTGTTGGATATTTGAGGACCTGGTGGTAGGTCCACGCTATCGCCCTCATCTTATGGAGTCACAGTCTTCCCAAGATTGCATTGTGAGGGGAATGGGCATCGACCACAGCAAACCAGGCGGTTGGGTTGGTGAGGGGTGTTCCAACTTAGAGGAGAATGATCCTTAGGGTCCTTAGTCTTGATGATTCAAATCCCATGAGGCATCATTTCCTCATCGATTATCTAAGTCGAAGAAAGATGATAAATATGAAGACATTCTAGACATCTTTTGGAAGGTGCAAGTTAATTTACCCTTGATCGAGTGCATAAAATAAGTGCCTATCTATGCAAAATTTCTAAAAGAGTTATGCACCCAAAGAAGGCAAACAAGAGCGAAGGAGGTTGTGAAGGTGAATACGTATGACCATTTCGGCGGTCTTACAACGTCGGTTACTCCCCAAATTGAAGGATCCGGGGAGCTTTTCTGTTCCTTGTGTGATTGGTGACAACAAATTTGAAGATGTCAAGCTAGACCTTGGTGTATCCATCAACATAATGTATTATTACTTTTATGCATCTATGGATCTAGGCGAGCTCAAACAAGACAATGTCATCATTCAACTAGACGACCGTTCGCATAAGTATCCTAGGGGATACGTTAAAGATGTTCTTGTGAAAGTCAACAACCTGATTTTTCTAGCAGATTTTTATTTTGTTGACATGGAGGAGAGTCATTTGAACACCACGCCATTGCTTCTTAGACAACCCTTCATTAGGATTGCAAGAACGAAAATAGATGTGTTTGAGGGAACGTTTTCCATGGAGATTGATGGAGAAATTATTGAGTTTAACATCCTAGATGCCATGAAGGTTCCCACGACAAGTGTTAATGCTATATTTTCGATGGATATAGTAGAAGAGGCAGCTCAACAACATTTAGACACCATTGAAGATGATGACCTAGACATTGACATACAAGAAGGAGCGGGGTTGACTGGACTCGGGGATGACACCCTTTTTGATGCACTTATCGAAATTTTGGAGCTTAGGATCCTTGAGATGGCTATGGCACTCAATGAGGCTCCACGGATTGTCAATAGGCCACCTCATATTCCGTTGGCCTATGGAGAAAACAAATTTGTCCCGTCCGTAATTAAGGCACCGGAACTAGAACTTAAAGTTTTATCGGCTCATTTGAAGTATGCTTACTTGGGAAACAATGAGACATTGCCGGTTATCATCTCTTTAACGTTAGAGGAACAACAACAAGATAAGCTCATCAACATGCTTAAATGTCATAAAATAGCAATTGGATGGACCCTTACCGACATTAAGGGCATCAATCCGGCAACATGTGTGCATCAAATTCTACTCGAGGATGGGGCGAAACCTTCGAGAGAAGCTCAAAGACTCCATCCGCCTATGATGGAAGTCGTGAAGAAAGAAGTGATCAACCTCCTGGATTATGGCGTCATATACCCAATTCTGGACAGCCGATGGGTTTCACCCGTACAAGTTGTTCCTAAGAAGTCCAGAATTACCGTGGTCAAGAACGCGGAGAATGAGTTAGTGCCACAACGAAAAGTAACCGGCCATAGAGTTTGCATTGACTATAGGAAGCTCAATGCCACCACTCGCAAGGACCACTTCCCCTTGCCATTTATCGATCAAATGCTTGAGAGGTTGGCGAGTCACACTTATTATTACTTCCTTGACGAATATTTCGGTTACAACCAAATTAGCATTGCGAAGGAAGATCAAGAGAAAACGACGTTCACATGCCCTTTTGGAACGTTTGCATATCGACGCATGCCATTTGGACTTTGCAACTCACCAAGTACCTTTTAACGTTGCATGCTTTCAATTTTTCTGATTACATAGAGAAGATAATAGAAGTTTTCATGGATGATTTTAGTGTCTTTGGGAAAAATTTCGATGCATGTTTAGAAAACTTAGAACTAATTTTACAAAGATGCGTTGAAACAAACCTAGAGCTTAACTGGGAGAAATGCCATTTTATGGTTACTCAAGGGGTAGTCTTAGGTCACATAGTTTCGAAAAGGGGAATAGAAGTTGATAAAGCTAAGGTAGATCTTGTGTGGTACTTACCCTCTCCGACTTCGGTTAGAGAGATACGTTCTTTTCTTGGCCATGCAGGTTTTTATAGGCGGTTTATCAAGGACTTTTCCCACATATCTCGTCCCTTGTGCAAGCTTCTACAAAAAGAGACTCCCTTTGTGTTTGATGATGAATGTTGAGCTGCATTTGATAAATTGATGGAGCTCCTCACGAGTGCTCATATTCTTTGTGCACCGGATTGGTCTCAACCATTTGAACTAATGTGTGATGCTCCCGACTACGCCGTTGGAGCTTTTTTAGGGCAAAAGAAAGATAAGAAGCCCTACGCCATCTACTATGCTTCTCGAACACTTGATGATGCGCAAGCTAATTATACGACAACCGAGAAGGAGATGCTCGTTGTGGTGTTTGCACTTGATAATTTTTGATCATACTTGGTGTAAAGCAAGGTGATTGTCTACATAGACCACGCTACATTGAAGTATCTCATGGCAAAAAAGGATGCCAAGCCACGACTAATTCGTTGGATACTTCTACTCCAAGAATTCGACATAGAAGTGAAAGATAAGAAGGGGGTAGAGAACGTGGTGGCAGATCACTTGTCTCGAATTGTACATGACAAAGAGGCAATGACAATTGAGGAAAAATTTCCGGATGAACAACTATTTAGAATTCAGTTAAGTGCCTCGGAAACTCCTTGGTATGCGAATATAGTAAATTAATTACTTAGTTATCGATAAGTTTCCATCTACTATGTCTAGCTTCCAACGTGATAAGATAAGAATGAATGCTAGGACTTTTATTTGGGATGAACCTTACCTATGGAAATAATGTTCGGACCTAGTAATTCGTTCCCAATAGTGAATTTCAGTCCATATTAGAATTTTGCCACAATGGAGCATGTAGGGGTCACTTTGGTTCCAGAAAAACAGCTTTAAAAGTTTTAGATTGTGGTTTCTTTTGGCCTAATATTTTTCGTGACTTTCATGAATTTTGTACTAAGTGTGATAAGTGCCAAAAGAGCGACAACATTGGCCAACGTGATCAAATGCCACAACACTATGTGATTAATGTCGAAATTTTTGATGTTTGGGGCATAGAGTTCATGAGGCCATTTCCCATGTCAAACAGTTACACTTATATTTTACTCGTCATTGATTATGTTTCGAAATGGGTGGAAGCAAAAGTCACCCGCACTAATGATTCGCGAGTTGTTGCAGATTTCCTTAAGGCTAATATTTTCACAAGATTTAGAATGTCGCGCGTTCTAATAAGCGATGGAGGGAGTCACTTTTGCAACAAAATGGTTGAAGCTCTATTGAAGAAATATGGTGTCACACACAAGGTGTCTACACCTTATCATCCACAAACAAATGGCATAGCCGAAGTTTCTAACAGTGAGATCAAGAAGATCTTGGAGCGAACCGTTAAGCCAAACCGGAAAGATTGGAGCCAATGTTTAGATGATGCATTATGGGCTTACCTAATTGCCTACAAGTCTCCCTCTGGAATGTCACCATTTCGATTAGTTTATGGGAAAGCATGTCATCTTCCAATGGAGCTAGAGCACAAGGCATGGTGGGCCATCAAGAAATTCAATATGGATCGAGATAAGGCTGGTTTGCATCGAAAGTTACAATTATGTGAACTTGAGGAGATAAGGAATGATGCTTTCGACAATGTTTGGATCTACAAGGAGAAAACAAAGATGTTCCATGATAAGATGATCCGACTCAAGAACTTCATCATTGGCCAGCAAGTTCTTTTATTCAATTCTTGACTTAAGATATTTCCAGGAAAGCTACGCTCTAGATGGATTGGACCATTCATTGTTCTCGAAGTATTTTCCCATGGAGCAGTCCTTATCAAAAGCCCAATATCCGGCAATGAGTTCAAGGTTAATGGCCACCGTTTAAAGCCATATCATTCGATCATCAAGGAAGAAATTATTGACGACTCACGGCTTGAGGACCCAATCCCGTCAAACACAACATAAATAAATTCACGTCTAGGCTGTAAGACGCTAAAAAACAAGCGCTTGTTGGGAGGCAACCCAATGGAGAAATCGTCAAAGATTTGTTCTCTCCTTCCTTATCTTTTTAATTTCATTACTTATTTACTTTACTTAGCTAAAATTTTCGTGGGTCTCTCTCTTCATACTTAGTTCTATATTTCCTTTAATACACTGAGAACAATGAAGAGTTTAAGTGTGGGGGAGGGGTTTACAACTTTCTTTGAGTCGTAAAATTACAAAACCGGGCAGACAATGTAACTTTTTGGCGAATGATGCCCTAAAAAAATTAATTATTTTCAGTCATACTTAGTGTATTTCGTTGTAATTTAGTGTAGTGGATGAACACTTGTCTTTTAGTAAGAAATCCGAGTGGATTGGTGTCTAGAAGGGGACGGTTTCTAAGACAGGTTTTGGATGTGAGAAAAGACAAGCTCGAAAATCACTCCTACCTCTCTTGGTCTCCCTCGCCAACTGGCCATTTCATTTGGTTGCCCAAAGAAGACAAGCACTAAATCTACGCTTGTTTGAGAGTCTTTTTTATTTGTAGGACGCCCTTGGTTAGTCTATGATGAAAATGAACCAAAAAAAGAACATAAATGGCGTTGGAAAACACTAAACTGATTTCTTGTGCTAAGTGAGATATTTTGATTGTCATGACATGTAGTGGATATGGTTTGCTTAAACATGGTACAAATTTCGCATGTTAGAATAAGCTTTTAGATCATATGAACCTTAAAGTGAGTGTTTTGAGCCTACATTATTCCTTTTGAGAATGAATTTCATGCATTATGTATCAAAAACAATACATGCCTCATCTAATTGCTTGCCATAGTTTTCAATGAACTAGAGGTTAATAGAACTTACTCATGTAGATTTACAACGCTTTTAAGTTGATATATGTTTTGATTTTGGATATGATTAAAGGAAAATTAAGTTTTCCACCCCTTAAACCAAAAACCCATGTGTTCTTTTGTGCGCACGAGTTGCGACACCCATAGATTACCCATTTGTGCCTACGTTAAGCCTTTTCTTTCATTGCCATATACATATCTAAACACTTGGCCTAGTGTAGCGTTTCCTACCCTTGTTCAAAGACTTAGTGAAGAGATTTCGAAGCTAGCACATCAAGATGTGGCGAGAAGATGATAAAAGAATACAAAGGAAGGGAAGACTTGTCCAAAAGTTTGAAAAAAAGAGAGAGAAAGAATTCGAGAGCAAAAGAAAAAAAAAGAAAAAAACTATATAAGCTCTCCGGCAAATGTTCTAAGTGTAAAAGTTTGGACAAGTGAAGTCTAGAATGAAGTTGGGCCCAAAAAAAAAGAAATTTGGCCTTTATTTTTGAAGTTTTTTGAGTTTTGACACCTGAGAAAGAATGGAGTTTGGATTTTCTAAGTGTTGACTAAGTTTTTTGAACGTTTTTATCACCACATACCTAAATTTCGAATGTCTTAGCCTCAGCCCCATTATAACCTTTCTAAAGTCCTTTATGATCTTTAAGATGAGTAGCCTTCAATTGGTTGAGTAAATTGCATAAGTACGCATATGGGTTGGTTCATTTGTGCAAGTAATTCCATTTTCTAAGGTTTTTCGTTGAACACATATACATTTTGAGTTAAACCCTTTTCATGAGTGAAAATATGATGAGTGCACCCATGTGAGATTGGTTTAAACTTGTTCTAAACATGCATAGCTTTAATTTCACCATTGTTTACTCCAAGTCTTACTTGTTCATGACATGATCATATTTCTCTTATCTCTCGAAATTTTTGAACTTTTCACTATGAAATCTTGTGACTCAATCGTCATATACTTAAGAAAATTTCTGAGACAAATTTTGCTAAGGGCTTAGAAGTTATTTTTAAAACTTTGAGTCTTTTATATTTCTTAACCTTTCCAACGTGGGAGACTAGCTTCAATGTTGGCTTTGTATGTTTCTTTTACTTAGATTTTCTTTTACTTAGTTTTTGCTAGGGACTAGCAAAGTCCAAGTGTGGGGGAATTTGATCAACGTATTTTATGTTCGATTCTTAACGTATTTCTCTCTACATTTTACTTTGAGTTTACCTTAGTATTCTTGTTTCTTACTTACTTTGTTGTTTTTAGGCTTACAATAAAGGAGAACAATAAAGGGGGTGATTTGGAGCATAAAATGAGCTAAGTGGAGGAGTTTCCTAAATCAACTAGGAATGACGTGACAAAATATGGATCCAAAATGGTCTTCTCAAGTTACCAAAATGATGCAAGGGAAAATGAAGACATTTCAAATGGTGGATCGAAAATCAGCAAGCATTTTGGGCGAAATCAAGCAAGGAGATATTACCGAATGTATAGAGAATCAAAAGTATCAAGTATATCTCAAAAGTGCCTTATTTGAAGATCAAAATATCCTACAATATATGGTAGGTTAGGCCAAAATGACTTGGAGCTCAAGAAATACAAGATATGGAAAGATCAAGATTTCCCTACTCCTAGTTGGAAGAGGAAGATATGTCTGCCAGCTCATCAATCTTCAACGGATCACAGAATCTGCAATTCAACTCAAAATATAGTGATCATATATATCTTCTTTAAGCTCTCGAGCTGATCTTTCCAACGAATCCAAAATCATAATTTTCTGAGCTCTACAACTCCCAGAAAAGACGTTTCAAGACAGGCTGGCAGATTTACCCGGGTACACTAGGAATCCCTAGTTTGGAGAGGAAAAGATTCATTCCTTGCCTATAAATACAAGAGGACGTCTCTCTTATCAAGCATCACTCATCTTAGAAACCAATAGCTCTGCAAACACTCTTCTCCTCTCCCAAAGTTCGAAAGTTTTCAAGGATCCACCATACTCCACCACCGAGTAGACTATAGGATAAATTCCCTTAGATGCTCCCCATCTCCATAGAGGGATGACTACATTAGAGGCGTAGGGCAAATTCTCTAGCTTAAAGTGTAACTCTAATCCTTCTACTTATCCTTGTAAACATTTGTATTTTGGTTTTGAATAAAAGTGCTTTGTTTACAGTTTTGAAATATTATGTGTAACTTATTTTGAGTCTTAGGATTTAGTCGAACATGTTAGTATTAATGCATCAATTTAGGCTAAGGCAAATTCTTTGTCAAGTTGATAGGCGTGTGTCATAGGGAAAATTCCTGAAGCACAATAAATGATCATACATGTAATCGGCTAAAGACTTGGATAATTAATAGGGAGCATATAATATGACTTAAGTGTAAGATGTTGGTAAATAAAATGGGTCAATCACTTGTAAATATATAACTTAGGTTTATTTTCGGTCTAGTAAACATGTTTAGGGTTCTTTGTTCTTGCTTGTTTTCTACTTGTCTATGAGTGAAGCATGTTAGAACCTAGGATTTCTCTTTGCGTTTACTAACCATTTTCTGTCTTTAATTCTGTTGGAATTAATTAAAACCTCTTAAAAATCCCCCCATTAACCATAGTGTAGTCATGCATGCACCCTCAATCCCCGGTTAAGAACGATACCCTACTTATCAATGCTACATCTACAAAAAAAGGGTTTTAATTGCTTATGTGTTTGTGTTGAGTGTTAAGTATTTATTTAGTACGTAGTAAAAGTGTGTATCATCCAAGCCAAGTTCGTCATTGGCTACCTCGCCGATGCTGACCTTATCAGCCTAGTGTGATGGAGCACCTCTACCTCAGTCTTTCTTGCTCTGGCGGTCCGGCATGTCACGCGCGACATCTCGAGGTTCTATCAAATTTGCTCCGCTCATCTCCATCCATGTGTAAGTCTCTGATTTGCCTCTCAAATCTTAATGGATCTGGAAAACTAGGGTTTCTGTTTTGATTTTGAAATTGAGTTGAAATTTTTGCTTGCCGTCTTTTGACTTTGTGTTTGGGGATTATGACGTGATTTGGATGTAGGTGACATGATGGTGGAAACTGTTTCTGGATATATTCATCACCAAACTTGCTGAATATGGTCAATGCTCCAATTTTTTCCAAGTATTTAGGCGTCATGATTGATTGTGAATTGAACATATCTTAGTATCTAGATTTCTTCCCATTCTTATACCCTATATTTGAAATTAATACTGAAATTTTTGAATGACATTGATTGTAGGAGCTAGGCACAAATATGAACTTGTATGCCCTGGTGTTTGGGGAATCTGTGTTGAATGATGCGGCCAGTTTTCATTGCTGTGTATTTTTAACACAAGTTGATGTTGTATCACTAGTATAAAGATCAACTGTTTAGACCGGATTAAATTGATATCCTTTGTCATGCACATTAGATAGATGGCAATTTCTTTGTATAGGTATCCAGACTAGATTATTCTTGTACCCAACGTGTGAATATGTTTGAAGTACAGGCCTAATTCACTCAGAGTATTTTTCTTTCCAGGACAATGTCCCTGGTCAGGAGTCATGCATCATATGGAGAAAACTTCTTCATGGTTATCGTTAGGTTTGTTGAGACCTTTGTGGGTTCAATGTCTGTAGGTCAAAGTAGTAATTTTATTTTGGAGTCCTACCATGTTTGTTACTTATCAAAAATAAATATCGAAAGAAATATTCTTGTATGATTATCAACTTATTGCTATCACACTAAGCTTACAACCTATAGCTATCTCCTATCTAGGGGTTTGTAAATGGTATTTACTATTATTATTCATTAGGCTAATTGTCAATTCATTACTATTACTCTAAGCTTAATGTTGTAGCTATCCCCTATATGAGGTTTCATAAGTGGCATGAACTATTGATGTTCATGGACAAACATATCATGTCTATTAAAAACAGATTGTACTAGACATTTTTGGATGTTGCAATTCGAATTAGAATATTTATTGATATCATATTTATTATACTATAGATGGTACATGAGACATTTAGGGGTTGCATCACATACTAAAAGTGCTAATGAACCCTCATTCAGAGTAGTCAGGTCCATGATAATATAAATCAATCTCAGTAAATAAAGATTTATATTCAGTGAATATACAGCCTTCGGTCAATAGAATTAAGACCCCCACACCCTTCCTTTTGAAGTTGCTTGTCATCTATCACTGTTTCCATGTTTACATTTTTTTTTTCTTCTTGTTTCTAATTTCTTATGAAATATGTTGCTTTGTAGGTGTTGGAGTTGGATTTACTTCTGCATTGATATCCTTTTGTTCCATTACTCTTTTATTACTTTATCAGTGCTTTGAATAAGCTACCGTTGGAAGATTGTTTTGTGAAACCTTAATTTCTGAGAACCTTTTTAAGTATGCCTCAGTATCTTTGAAATATCAAGCCACATCGTGACAATTTCTTATTCAATCACCATCGTTAACTTCGTTTGTACTTGGTATAACCATGTCACTCTACTATGCTGTGCAATTATTGAATGTTCCACATGATATTTTGCAGGGCAGCTAATGTTTTCTCTTGTAGCTAAGCTTTGATTCACATTTTTGCTGGTTCAACATTGACTCATATTATCTGGAGTTCACAATTTGGTGATATCCTTAGTGAGGTGAATCTACGTCAAGCTCGCAACTAGGGAAAATCCTCACAAACTTAGCTTAGGTTGAGTGCATCTTGTAAGTGGATGAAGATTGAAGAGATTATTGTATTGATTGCAAAGTAAGGGAGTAGGTGATTTAGAGCATTTTACGTATAATTAGACATATGATACTATGTTGTGTATTGATCTATTGATGTATCATTACTACTGCTCATTTATAATATGCTATTTTGCTTGTGTAGTACATATGAATAGCAATAAACACAGTTTATTTAGAACTTTGTTGTGAATACATTGTTCATTTGGTCATTGCAAAGCTTAAAAATTATTTCTACCGAACAAAATCAAACGACACTCATATACTATGCAATTGTAGACTGAATAACTATAAGAGAACGTTCGTATAATATGTAACTATCATTTGATATATCATCAGAAGACGGTTATCTATCGTCTGATATACTATCAAAAGACAGTTGTCTGTCGTCTCAATGTATGCCATGCAAAGCTAAGATGCGCATGTGAGGATGCAACCCGTAGTGTGTCATTTTAGCCATCGTCCTTATGATCGGTATACGATGGTTGATTTGGTAATTTACCCATTGTCTGAATTAGATGACTGCTCGATAGACGGCGATCAAGTTGGTCTTTAAACGACACTCTTGGACTGTCCTGTGAAGCCTTTTTTGTAGTAGTGTTACATTTTTCTTTATGGATGGATCGAAACCTTTTAGAATCCCACAAGGCCTAAGAGTTTTGGCCTATAACCTAACGTGCACTACCAGAAAAATGCACTTAGGCAACGAAGCAGTTTCATCACATAAGTGGCTTTTTTCGTCTCCTAATGTTCGCCGTCTAAGAATCATACCCTAAGTACTTAGACAAAGAAACTATTTTGTTTTGTCGCCTAAGTACTTAGACGTTGAAAAATTGTTCCTCTAAAAGATGACAGTGTTCGTCGCCTTAGATGCATCCTAGATGACGAAAACTGGTATTCATCGTCTAAGTATTCAACACTTATACGGCAAACGATGTACGTCGTCTAAGTGATTTACTTAAACGACACACTTTAGCTCGTCATATAAGTGATTCACTTAAACGACAAACTTTGGTTCGTCGTCTATGTTCAACGACTTAGACGACGACGATCAATGTTCATCGTCAAAGGTTTATACCAAGACGACAAATCATTCGTCGTCTTAGTGACTAAACTTAGATGACGAACCAAGGATGGTTTATTTTTATTTTTATTTTCTTCAGAATTATAAATTAAATTTAAAATATTCACTAAATATAAAAATTGTACATAAAAAGTGTATGTACATCAATCAAAATTAAATAAATGAAACTACAAAACTACGAAACTAAACCTGGAGTAGGCATCCCGTCGATTCCCCCATCCATCGTCATCCCTGGGGGAGGGGGGGGCGGCGGTGAAGGTTGTATACCCAGCGCTTTGAGGAAGTTGAGTATGGCGCTCATATTATTGTTGGTCTCATGAAGTTGATGCTCGAGCGACCTCGAATGCTCCTAACACAATCGAGCCGACTACGTAGCCAATTAAGCCTCCTCTTGGGCGGCTCAGACCACCTCGACATCCAGACCACTCCGCCTAGTTGCCAATGTGGATGACTGGGACAAATCTCTCTAGACCGCCCATCCAAGCACACGAAACTCCTTGCCAGCTCGGCGACTGTAGACAACATCGACAATAGCGATTTGGCTTTCCATCAATAAAGGAGGCAGCTCATCAGGCGGTATTTTGGGTTTTCCAGTTGGGTATTCTCCAATTGCTCCTGGGTCATTTCTATCAACCCACTACAAGAATAATGCACTTAGACCATAAAACATTTACGATTCCGTGGTCCAAGTATGTCTTAGACGACGGAACGGCTTTTTCCGTCGTCTAAGTGGCCACTTGGACAACGGACCGACACGCCATGGTCTGAGTGGCCACTTGGAGGATAGGGTCTAAGTCCGTCGTCCATGTATGCACTTGGACGACGAAAATAGGCTAAGTTCGTCGTCTATGTAGTCACTTAAATGACACACCGACGCTCCGTCGTCTAAGTGAAGCATTAGATAAGGTCCATGTCGAACTCTCTTCCTCTCCGCTCGCTCGTCTCAATTTCATCCTCATCGTCTCAACTCTCTTCTTCTCTTGATCAAACTCTCCTCACGCGTACATGCATGAATTAAAACTAGCTAGCACTATATATATCTCCGGCTCCGACCATCTATTCACCATATATCGGAGAAGGCTAGGTACGTACGTAGTTAATTTCTAAACACCATTAACGATTATATATATAATTAATTATACGTTTGATTGATTGCATTGTTAATTAATTAGTACGTCTAATATATATTTATAATTAACTTAGGTAATTGATGTTATATATATATATATATTAGTTAATTAATATAGACCAGTAGTACGTATATATGCATGGATGTTTCAAAATTTGGTTAATATTTAGTTAAAACGTACGTACATGCATCCATGTTAGACATATTAATGTAGTTGATGTAGAGTACGTATATTCACCAATAATTAATAAATGTAATTATTGAAGGTAATTAGTTAATAATTTAATTTAATTAAGGTAATTGAAATTTTTTGTATATATATAATAGTTTAATAATTACATGAAAATTTGTATAAATATAGAATAGTTAATTGATTAATATGATAATTAATTATTAAATTTCGTAGAAGTATGGACAAGAGTTGGATAAAGTAGCGGAATAGAAGTGATGTCCGGTATATGGATGGAATTAGCGAATTTGTGAATTTTGCGATAGAACATGGTCAGGGAAAGAAGCGTTTCAGGTGTCCGTGCCAAAAATGTCTTAACTGTCAGTATGTGGAGGTTAATGTTATGATGCAACACCTGTACGAAAATGGTATGATGTGGAGTTACACTACGTGGAGCGAGCATGGTGAAGCAATAGACTTTAGCTCAGCAGACTTCAGCTCAGGATACAGTTACCATGGTGCCTCATCCAACGACAGTGGTGGCGGCCCCTCTGCTTGGAACCCAACTGCGGATTTGGTCCATGATGCGTTTCCGAGATTTAGTCATGGTGGACACCAACACCAAGAGGGAGGTTATAATACCATTCATGGGTATGATGACACATTCCCCGCTACTAGCTTGGCCATTGACACTAGTGAGATGGATAAGTACAATAGGATGCTAATTGAAGCGCTGACCCCGGTGTACCCTGGATGTCGAGAGAATGTGTTGCAATATGTGATGGAGCAAATGAAGATAAAAGTGAACCACAAAATGTCAGTCAGTGCTTTTGACGAAATTCAAGAGCAAATATGTAAGTTGCTTCCTGATGATCACAATATTCCTAAATCCCATTATAAGGTTAGAAATATCTTGAGCAGCCTCGGCCTAAAATACAAGATAATTGACGCATGTCCAAATGATTGTGTGCTGTTTTACAAAGAGTATAAAGATTTGGACTATTGTTCCGTATATGGGCAGTGCAGATATGAGCTGAATAGGAAGAGTTCGAAAAAGACAATTCCTGTGAAGGTTCTTCGATATTTTCCATTGATTCCAAGATTGCAGCGTCTGTATATGCCTCTATACATAGCAGAGGCGATGCGATGGTACGCAGAATAGTGAATAGATGACGATGTGCTGAGACAAGTTGCAGATGGGGAGGCTTTCAAACATTTCGACAGGGAATTTGGAGACTTTGCCGTAGAGGTTAGAAATGTTAGACTCGGACTATCTACAGACGGATTCAATTCTTGGGATAGTAATAGCTCTGCCGTCAGCACTTGGCCAGTTATTCTGATGTCGTACAACCTGCCTCCGTGGATGTGCATGAACAATGAATTTAATTTCCTTACTTTGCTAATTCCAGGTCCTAAATCTCCGTGAAAGTGCTTAGATGTCTACGTCAGACCTTTGATCGACGAGCTGAAACTGTTGTGGAAAATGGAGTCTCAACTTATGACAAATTCATTGACACGATGTTCATATGAGGGCTGCCATAATGTGGACGATCAGTGATTTTCCAGCATATGGGATGTTGGCAGCCTGCAGGATGAAAGGATATAATGGATGTCCTATATGTTTGGACGACGTGAACTCTAGTTGGCACGTGAGGAAGGTGTGTTACTTAGGTCACCGTAGATGGCTTCCTCACGACCACCCGTGGCGATAGGATGAAGCTCATTTCGACGGGACGATAGAGAATAATCCTAGACCCCATAGTTGGTCGGGTGAAGAGATTTTAGAGAGGTTGAGCTATTTCGACTTTGGTGTGTTGACCAATGACAATTATGTAAAGAAATGCAATCTAATACCTCCACATGATCTTAGCTATTAGCATCACAAGAGTATATTCTTTGAACTCTCTTACTGGTCGAAGTTGAAGCTGAGGAACAACTTGGACGCGATGCACATAGAAAAGAATGTGTGCGATAGCTTGGTGAGAACAATTCTCGGTATTAAGTTCAAGACTAAAGATACTCCCAAAGCGCGCAAAGATCTAGAATCTATGAATCTACATCATCCCTTGTGGTTGAGGAGGGATATGAGAGGAGTGTACAATAAGATGCCAGCTGCACCTTACACAGTGAAGTCGACACTTAGACGTTCTGTATTTCATTGGTTTAAGAGTGCTCGTTATCCGGCTACGTATACAGCTACTATAATTGGAGTAGTGGACGAGATGTAACACAAGTTTTTTCTGTCTAAAGACACATGAGTATCACGTTATGCTGCAACGTCTGATTCCAGTGGTAATTCGGCCATATTTACTTTGTGACGTTGTAGAACCAATAGTGTCATTGTGCACATGGTGGCAGAGGTTATGTGCCAGAGAATTAAAGAAGTCAAATGTGGTGCAACTGCAACAACAAATTGTACACATCATTTGCAAACTAGAGAGGATTTTTCCCGCTGCTTTCTTTGACATCATGATTCATCTAATGATCCACCTGCCCGAGCAGGTGCTCATTTCTGGTCTGGTCCAGTACACTTGAATGTATCCTCAAGAAAGGTACGTACAACTAATTAATTATACAGGTTTTTCGATCCATTATTTATTCCACTGGAGATTACTAGCTATATTTACATATTCTACAATGTATTAATTGAATGTTTGATTTTGTAGAAAGTTTGGACAATATAAAGGATTTGTCAAAAACAGGTCGACTCTGGAGGGCTCCATAGCAGAGACATACCTAATGTATGAGTGTGTTACTTAATGCAACAGGTACCTCAAAGATCCACCACCTTCTACCCCCTCTGATCCCAGTGCCCGCATCAATCTTTTTGTCATCACAAATGTCGTACGATCATTTAGAGGAGTATTAAAGGAATCGTTAACACGAGAATAATTTATAGATGCACATTGGGTAGTGTTGCAAGACTGTGATGAAGTTGAGCCGTACATGATTGGGTTCAGGGAGAGGCTTCAGGCCTTAAATCGGGACAAGAGTTCGGTGTGGTTTGAGAAAATGGTTAAGAAGAAGTTCCCCGATTATTTCTTCCAATGGGTACGTACCTATGTGAAAGGACCCAACCCCGATTTAGCTCCCTAAATCGGAATCAAACCCCTTCGAAAACACGAACCAACAAAAACTTTTCGAAATTTGGGCAGAGTTTCGTTACTAACGTGGAATTACCATTACCTGCACGCGGAAAAATACACTTCATCCTATGCCACAAAAAAACAAACCGTGGGCACCAATCCCATCCGGATTTCTCAATATATCAACAGTAAAGTAAACAATACATATAATATATACTTTACTGAAATCCGGGTAAAATCGTATAACATGTTCAATAGGAAACTCAGAGCGACTTCTAATACATAATCATATACGCATACCACAGTAGGTAGAACAATAAACCTACTGGATGAAACAAAGTAGCTCGAGCACTATGCCTCCGACCACGACGTGCGACATCAAAGCCTGAACTGCAAACTGGGCACGGAAACCGAAAAACTCAGGGGAAAGACAATAAACACGTTAGAGTGAGTGGACGAAAATAAATGTCTTTCACCAATTAATATATATGTTACAAAAACATATGCGAGTCGAAATATAAATGAATCAAATCAAATAGTTTACGAGGAGACGCTGACTCCAACTCGTAAACAGAGCATGCATAGAAAATCTCACGGGGTCACTCATGGACACATACCGTGCTAGTACAGTCAGAATCACGGGATCCCAGACCCACACGTGATTCTAGCCGGAAATGGCTTCAGGTCAAAGGTCTGCCTCCCCCCGGTAAAGACCTCGGGTCAGGAGTCACAGCCTCCCCTGACAAATGCCTACCATCGGGGATCAGCCGAGAGGCGAGTGTATCGATACAACAACGTAACCACGGCTGTACTCTGTGTAAACCAAATCATAAACATTTCGATGCAAATGCATGAAACAGCATATAAGTGTACGTATACTCGTATATTCGTATATTCGTATAAATATATCGTATAATCATAAAACACATGCTCGTATATCCGAAATCTCATACGCATGCTCAAGTTCATAAATCATATAAAAGACTCGCAATATTTTCCGTGAAAAGAAATGTCCACTCACAGACTGGCGTAACGCGTATCGCGTTAACCCGTGATCCAGCGGAAAGTCCCTCGCCAAAAGAACGATCACGAACACCTGAATATTCACAAAATCCAATACTCAAAGTCATAACTCGACATTTCAAAACAAATCACGAGAAACCACCATTCTCGGAAACCCATAATTCAAAGTCGACGAATCGTCGAAAATCCGTATATGTACACCTCAATACATCGCTATACATTCGGATGCTCAAATCGAGAAATGAACCTCCCCACTGCGATCGGGGCGCGATTTCGAGTCAAATGACATGCGACTTGTCGAAAACCCAAAAAGTCAAAGTTTGACTGCCGTGTTGACCGCCGCCCAGGGCGGCGCCGCCACTGACCGGAAAATTTCACGGCGGAGCCACCCCTATTCCACTCAAAATCATCCACTGAGCAACTTCTATAACTGCACCAAAGTCCAATTCTCACTCTAACTAGGTCAATTTCATGTAAAACCGAATTGGTTCACAAATTTCAAACCCAAAATTCTCAATCCACAAATCGAATTAGAACTTCATACTTACATGGTTAGAATCCTTGAGAGGAGGGCTACAAAACCCAGTCCATGATTGAGCTCAATTCGGACCGAAACCAATAACCCGAATTCACATAAAATCCACAAATTTCTCGCCGGAATTTCTCCCTCCTCCGTGAGCCACGCCGTGCGTGGTGGCCGGGGGTAGGCTCGGAAGGTTGGGGCGAGCAGAACGGAGTAAGCCCCAAGCCGTGGGGTTGCCGGAATCACAACATCGACGGCATGCCGTGAGCCACCGTCGAGCACCTTCCTCCACCATGGTCAACCAAAGTCAAACAAGGTCAAACTTACTATTTCCATCTTTGACTTTCCCAAAGGGGAAACTGCTATAAATAGACTTTTCCAAAACGGAAACTCAAACTTATCCATTTCGATAAACTTCAAACGCGCGTAACTTTCTCGTCGTAATTCCGGATCCGATAATTCTCGCGGCCACAAACTCGTCTCGACGTACTCTTCAATAATCACCCGAAGTCAAACACATCGACCAAATGGATAAAAAGTCAACCCTTTGAACCAACACACATTTAAATCGACTAAACAGTCCACAATCGGAAATAATCATAACTAAATCTTCGTAACTCAAAATCATGCTCCAGAAGTTCCCACAAACTCGAAATTAAATTCTGAACAACTTCCGTGAAGAAACCAAAACCAAAACCAAATTCTCGACTGGTAATTTAGTCGCTAAGTAGCTCGCCATATTAATCCGTTTCCGTCGAAACTTCAAATATTCATAACTAATTCTTCGGTCGTCCAAATAACGATCCGGAACCGCCCACGAACTCGTAATCACATATAGAACGACTCTCGAGAAGAGACTCAGCTCCAATTCTCGGCCAATAATTTAGTCGTTAAGAAACCAGGCGAGTAAATCCATTATCGGAAATCTGCTATTAACTCATAATCTGTCGGACCCAGCTGACGACACTACTCAATCTGTTTCGGGTCGTCACAATTCCACCCCCCTTACAAAAATTTCGACCTCGAAATTTCTGAGTCTGCCGACAAAAGTAGGAGCACTACCTCTGCATACTGCTCAGCTCACCAATGATAACCTCAACTGCATGACACTGATAACAAACTCCACAACAGGAGATAGCTCCGTGCTGAAATCTCTGTACCCACAAATCACAAATCTAAATTGGCTCCACACAATAGCCGAGTGTTCCCGCATAAGGAACAGACAGGGTACACAACACGTAATACATCTGAAACACAGTTCCGCCACATGGAACACATCACACATAAAAGCCAACACTATAGGCGATGCCGAACTATTCGGCACAAAACACACTCGCCTATGCCCACATACGGATCAAAACCACGGGGCAAATCACAACTCAGTTCACACACATCAACAATACTCACACACTCATAACAACATAGCTCAAACATAAAACTCAAACAATTATCAACCCATTTCCTCTAATCTGATAGTCTGTGGTAACACATTCCACCAACATCAGAATCAAACACCAACTCAAACTCAACCAAACTCGCTCTAACACAAGGAAGTATAACATCGTCCCTCAAGACGACATCAAGCAATGCCAAAATCATAGTGGTCAACAAACTGGGTACTGCAAGCCATCTCGAACAGCTGAAATTGCTGGTTCTGAATCCTCCGGAACTGCAACACCAAGGTCTACAACATGCCCTCCAAGGCCTGAATAATCCTCAAAGATCGCTCATCAATCTGAGGATAAGAACTGGTACTAACTTGTAATCTGGTCCCCAATGCTCGCTGCAAAGCTCGCCAACTTACAGTTGTAGCTGATTACCTCGATCGGCGAACTGGGACACAGGTACACCACGTAGATGGACAACCTCC
Organism: Geum urbanum; assembly: GCA_946800695.1. Taxonomy (NCBI): domain Eukaryota; kingdom Viridiplantae; phylum Streptophyta; class Magnoliopsida; order Rosales; family Rosaceae; genus Geum; species Geum urbanum. The sequence continues at coordinate 22,344,592 of OX327002.1, forward strand.
ATCAAACACAACCATAACTGCCTGCCACTGAAATCATCTCCGAAAGTACAAGTAAACATACCAAGTTCATCAAACTGTCCACAAAGACCTGACAACTGGTATCACCAACCAAAGTGCATACAACACACACAAACACGGCAACAAACGCCACGTCCAACCGGAAATCTCAAATGGCTGATACTTCTCGGCAAGTCTCTGCCTCCGAGCCATGGTCAGCTGATAAATATGGCATCTGCATACACATCTTGCGCACACACAAGCTGCTACACTGCTCTTCATGTTGCGTCACGAATGGTAAACTCGAAGTATCTGACACATCTCCGTACCACTAGCGTCAAACGCGCGCAAAATCACGAGCCTCGACATCATCACACTCAAACTCAGCTCTCGTAGCCCATAACTCGGCTAACACGGAAACTCGAGCCACACACACACATGAAACACTGAAACTCCTAACTCTCGACTGAATGCATCAACAACAGTATCATCCCAAATGGATGGTCAAAATACAACCACTAGCCTTTCCCGAACAAGCCCAAAGGTGCAGCCATAGTCGTGAGTCGACCTCAACCATCTACACTGCCTCAAGCCTAAATCTGGCCGAAAATGCAAGTGGATAAAACTCAAATGATCAGTGCACGTCCTACACTGCGCTGCACACCATAGCTGTAGAGTCTCGAACTCCCTGATGCTAACACAAGGACAGCTACACCCAAATCATACATAGGATACGTAGCTATACAAAGTTCCACTGCCTGGAACCATGAGCCACCGCTCTACTACACAGCATCAAAACACAGCCAAATTCAAACCTCGATGCCTCGCCATAACCCACAAACTCGTCACGATCGTCAGGTAAGGTCAAAACCGAAACAATGGTCAACCATCCTACAGGAGTAAGTAACTCTCCTCGCGTGCATCGAACCACACGAACTTGCCACCTTCTTCGTCAATCCGGAAAGTGAAGTGGCAATCCGGGAAAATCCTGCACAAGCCGTCGGTAATAGTCTGTCAAACCCAAGAGACTCCCGATCTCTGGTACACTGGTAGGCCAAACTCTGAATCATCACGGCTTCTAACTGGTCAGGATCCACGCCAACTCCCTCGGCTGACATCACGTGACCCAAAACCTTCACACTAATCGATCAAAATTCACACTGGCTGAACTTCGCCAACAACTGATCATCTCGCGAAGTCCGCGAAACCACTCGCTATTACATCAGGTGCTGGCTCATACTCCTGGAATACATCAGGACGTTGCCATCGAACATGACCGCAAACTCGTCCAGAATCATTTGAACACCTGGTCCATCGAGTCCACACAATCTACGGAGCATTAGTCAACCAACAACGTAACTAAGAACTCCTGATGCCCGCACCGAGATCTGAAAACTGTCCAAACCACGACTTACTCATCGAACCTCATGGATGGTATCCGGACCCGAAATCAACCTTCGAAAAGATCGAAGCTCCCTCGAGCTGATCAAACCACTCGTCAATCCGAGGCGGAGGATACTCACTCTCCTCAGAAGCAAATCAAGCTTCCGGTAGTCAATGCACCACCACGTTGAATCATCCAACAACCACACAAACAATGCAGGAGCACACCACGCAAATATGCGGGGTCGCATGAAATCTCCTTCTGCAACTCCTGGAGTCGAAACTATAGCTCTATCATCTCCGCTGGCTCCGAACAACTAGATGCCAGTAAAATGAGTCCAGCGTCCGGTACAAGCTCAATGGTGTAGACAGTCTCCCGAACTGGAGGAACACCTGGTAACTCCTCCAAAGCACGCCTGGAAACTCGGAAACCACATCGATGTCGCCAATGTCGGGCACAGCAACCGTAGTATCCACAACATAAGCTAGGCAAACAACATAATCCGTCTCCACCATCCACTTGACCATTACCGTGAAACAACATCTCGGGGAAATCTGGTCGTCGAAGCACAACCTCCTCCTCGAGGCACTCAATCACAGCCAAATGCGTCGTCAGTAAGTCCATCTCATAGTCACATCAAAACCACGATGTCAAACTATAACAAATCCGCGGCTAACGCATAACCTCCAACAAGGATCTCGCAACCTCCGAATGGATACAGCACTTCTAAAACCTCGGAAGTGAAGATGCAGGTACAATAGCTATGGATGTCCAACAACAGCAACCTCGGAGAAAAGTCTATCCTCAAACAAGGTCCTGGCACGAACTCCAACATGCCCAACTAGCCGTGCACAACACTCGCGACTTACTGAATAACTCGTCAAAAGGTACATTAGTCAGACTTCAGGAACATCATGAGGATCTCCTCATAACTCTGAGCTACCGAACTGCTACAACAGCTGGCTAAGGGCGCTCCCTCGTTACGTGACCCTCCTAGCCACTGAAACAGCAACCGGAAGTGCTCCACGAATAAAAATCACCGCAACACCTGCTGCGTGAACGAATCACCCAAACTCATGCCACAGGAACAGGTCCGCTACTCTGTGATCTCCGCCATCACCAAACGGATCAGCAGAGGATCCTCAACATAATCGAAAAGACCACAGCCTGATGAAGTCACTGATCCCGAAGTGTCGGAACTCAACCTCATTAAAATCTCGACTAAGTCCACTTTCCTCAAACCATCACATCGAAAACCGCATACACATTTTCTTCCCAATAGCCTCGCCACTGAGTACAGCACACTAAGCTCCTCACGGAAATCGAGGCACATCAATCAGACTCTCTCTGATGCTCAGGTTCAAACTCAACTCGAACCTCGTGCACTGCTTCCTCTGAAGCCACATAACACGTGCAAACGGAAACGAACATGTAAACTCTGCATCTCTGCCTCAGGTGGGTAAACACTCCACATTCAATTGATGGGTAGCCTGATAAAACCATCACCACATACACAACAATCTAAATGTAGGCCATGGAGTCGCAACAGGAACTCACACAATATCAGCCCACAAAACACAACAATCTGACTCAGGCACACATCTCTGCCACAATTCTCAGCACTGAGGCAACATGAAGACGCCCATATACACATCCCCAGGCAAACCGTGCCACAATTCTCTGAACTCTAAATACTCATCTGAATCCCCTATTCTCTGGCAAATCGCGCGTCGATTGATCCTCAACAGGATCCACAACCGAAACGACACGGAAAGCACGTCAGGAGGCATCCTAATGAATAAAATATCGTTCACAACAAGTGGAACGTAATCATGGAACTTCAAATATTTGAAAGTATACAACACCCGGAATTTGATGATTATCCGCCGGCCGGTCGGGTCACCATTCCAGACATGCTGTACATTCTCAAATATCCTTAGTAAACATGACTACAGAAGTCTACAGAACCTATAAACTAATGCTCTGATACCAAGCTGAAAGGACCCAACCCCGATTTAGCTCCCTAAATCGGAATCAAACCCCTTCGAAAACACGAACCAACAAAAACTTTTCGAAATTTGGGCAGAGTTTCGTTACTAGCGTGGAATTACCATTACCTGCACGCGGAAAAATACACTTCATCCTATGCCACAAAAAAACAAACCGTGGGCACCAATCCCATCCGGATTTCTCAATATATCAACAGTAAAGTAAACAATACATATAATATATACTTTACTGAAATCCGGGTAAAATCGTATAACATGTTCAATAGGAAACTCAGAGCGACTTCTAATACATAATCATATACGCATACCACAGTAGGTAGAACAATAAACCTACTAGATGAAACAAAGTAGCTCGAGCACTATGTGCGACATCAAAGCCTGAACTACAAACTGGGCACGGAAACCGAAAAACCCAGGGGAAAGACAATAAACACGTTAGAGTGAGTGGACGAAAATAAATGTCTTTCACCAATTAATATATATGTTACAAAAACATATGCGAGTCGAAATATAAATGAATCAAATCAAATAGTTTACGAGGAGACGCTGACTCCAACTCGTAAACAAAGTATGCATAGAAAATCTCACGGGGTCACTCATGGACACACACCGTGCTAGTACAGTCAGAATCACGGGATCCCAGACCCACACGTGATTCTAGCCGGAAATGGCTTCAGGTCAAAGGTCTTCCTCCCCCCGGTAAAGACATCAGGTCAGGAGTCACAGCCTCCCCTGACAAATGCCTACCATCGGGGATCAGCCGAGAGGCGAGTGTATCGATACAACAACGTAACCACGACTGTACTCTGTGTAAACCAAATCATAAACATTTCGATGCAAATGCATGAAACAGCATATAAGTGTATGTATACTCGTATACGTATATTCATATAAATATATCGTATAGTCATAAAACACATGCTCGTATATCCGAAATCTCATACGCATGCTCAAGTTCATAAATCATATAAAAGACTCGCAATATTTTCCGTGAAAATAAATGTCCACTCACAGACTGGCGTAACGCGTATCGCGTTAACCCGTGATCCGGCGGAAAGTCCCTCGCCAAAAGAACGATCACGAACACCTGAATATTCACAAAATCCAATACTCAAAGTCATAACTCGACATTTCAAAACAAATCACGAGAAACCACCGTTCTCGGAAACCCATAATTCAAAGTTGACGAATCGTCGAAAATCCGTATATGTACACCTCAATACCTCGCTATACATTCGGATGCTCAAATCGAGAAACGAACCTCCCCACTGCGATCGGGGCGCGATTTCGAGTCAAATGACATGCGACGTGCGTGGTGAGCCACGCCGTGCGTGGTGGCCGGGGGTAGGCTCGGAAGGTTGGGGCGAGCAGAACGGAGTAAGCCTCAAGCCGTGGGGTTGCCGGAATCACAACATCGCTGGCATGCCGTGAGCCACCGTCGAGCACCTTCCTCCACCATGGTCAACCAAAGTCAAACAAGGTCAAACTTACTATTTCCATCTTTGACTTTCCCAAAGGGGAAACTGCTATAAATAGTCTTTCCCAAAACGGAAACTCAAACTTATCCATTTCGATAAACTTCAAACGCGCGTAACTTTCTCGTCGTAATTCCGGTTCCGATAATTCTCGTGGCCACAAACTCGTCTCGACGTACTCTTCAATAATCACCCAAAGTCAAACACATCGACCAAATGGATAAAAAGTCAACCCTTTGAACCAACACACATGTAAATCGACTAAACAGTCCACAATCGGAAATAATCATAACTAAATCTTCGTAACTCAAAATCATGCCCCGGAAGTTCCCACAAACTCGAAATTAAATTTTGAACAACTTCCGTGAAGAAACTAAAACCAAATTCTCGACTGGTAATTTAGTCGCTAAGTAGCTCGCCATATTAATCCGTTTCCGTCGAAACTTCAAATATTCATAACTAATTCTTCGGTCGTCCAAATAATGATCTGGAACCGCCTACGAACTCGTAATCACATATAGAACAACTCTCGAGAAGAGACCCAGCTCCAATTCTCGGCCAATAATTTAGTCGTTAAGAAACCAGGCGAGTAAATCCATTATCAGAAATCTGGTATTAACTCATAATCTGTCAGACCCAGCTGACGACACTGCTCAATCTGTTTCGGGTCGTCACACTATGTCTCGGTATTTAGTTTATATATATTTGTAGAAAGTAAACCCTTTAATTAATTATATATATATTTCCCATTCTCCTAGGTAATTGATTTACAAAAATCCAAAAACCACGGGGGGTGGTGGTCCTGGCCAAAGCACTTGCTAGCAGGGAAGCCGATTAAACACTATATTTACCCCGAATGTTTTGTGAACGGCGTAAAGTTTCATTCATTGGCCCGAGATGAAGGAAGAAGAACACAAAACAATGGGATAGCGATTGCGAAAGACAATGATCTATATTACGGGGTAATTGTATATGTCGTTCAGCTATGTTACGAGAATGATGTCAACATTTTCCTATTCAAGTGCAAATGGTTCAAGCGTACAAAGGAAGACCTGAGACTTTTATTAGTCGATACAAACTCAAGCTGGTCTGAGGATGAGCCTTTCACTCTCGCTACCTTAGTTAGCCAGGTGTTCTATCTCGATGATCCGAAAGTTGGTGAAGGGTGGAAAATAGTGAACCATATCTCTCATCGAGAAATATGAAATACTACGACAACTGAAGGGACACCGGCGACTGAAGATGTTGATGAACCGAAAAGAGACATTCTTGCCTATCAAGAGCCTAATATTTCTGTAATCCGCTCCAACATAATGGACCTGGTTCAAGCTGATGAACGCTTACCCATGCTTGATGGTTCTACGGATCTAACTAAAGATAAGACTATTGATGCAAATAATGAGGTAGATGAAGAAGAGGTGCAGGATGAGGACGAGGACGAGGACTCAGGATATTCAACGGACGATGTTGAGTATGATGAGGAGGAGGAGCAATCGAATAACGGGGATGAGGATGATGACGATTATGACGAAGAGTACAATATAACGACGAAGAATATTAATTGTTAATTAATTATTTAATTATTGTAATTATTGTAATGATGCATGATCGATTAATTATATATATTATAAAGAGGAGTACTATGTACAACTATTAATTTTGTACTTAATTAATTTACTAATTAATTAAATAACATGGTCACTTCGACCAACAGAAATTAAAATTAATCCAGAGGATCTGATCGATCGATCGATCGATCGAGAATCACGTACATTTTCACGAAACCCTAACACGGGGACGAAAGAACGACTTTTCGTAGTCCATGGTAAGGTAATTAAAGATAATAGTAATTAATTATACATATATAAAACCCTAAACTCCTAAAAATAGCACTTAGATGACGCAAATGGGTGAAATCGTCGTCTACGTATACCCTAAACCTTAAAACCCTAACCCTAAATTAAGAAACTTTCACTTGGACGACGCAAACATGTTTTTACGTCGTCTAAGTGAAAGTTTCCTAAATTCATCTAAGACAACGACCATCTAGACCATGTCCCATAGCGTATTCTTTTCATCGAGACCATAGAGTAAACAATTCTCGGAGTGTGAGCGTTGATTGTTCCAAAATAGGGCTTACGGATTTTCGTGTATCCACATTTTCGGTTTGTAAAAATTTCGGTTTTGCGGTGGACTGTGCCGATGAAATCCTTAACGAACTTACTATTTTGTCAAAATTATTCTATATTATGTTGTCTTATGGAGAATGTATCCAACAATTATTTTGTCCAAATTCAATTTCGTTAATATCGATATGCAATGAGCCTATACTTAATAACAGTTAAGTTATACAGATTAGTAGATACTTAACAAGTTTATAGACGTAAGATTATTCGTCGTCTCAAATTCAATTGTTTATATATACGATTCTTTAATCGATATTTTACGACTATTTCATTCGAATAACAAATCGGAAACTTCCTTGCGAATTACTTTTAAAAATTAATTTTACGAAAATTTCACCTACACCACGGAGATAAACCGTCACCATCATCCAAGTGGTCATCTGGACGACTGAGATGGTCTATCTCCGTCGTCTAGGTTGAAAATTATGGCAGTTAAATTCCACCGCCAAATTTTTGGGGAACGGTTCAAATTTCACCTGGATGACGGAAATAGGCATCTCTGTCGTCTAAGTCAAATTTGAAACGTTCCCAAAAATTAAGGCGGTTAACTCCCACCTGCCAAATTAATTGGGTTCCGGTTCCAAAAAATGAAACGGTTCACTTAGACGACGGAAACACCTCGTTTCAGTTATCCAAGTGCACTTAGACGACGGAAAATAGGGTTTCGTCGTCTAAGTGGAACTCTATAAAAGGAGAGTGGCCGATCCTCTTTTCCTCATCCCATTCTCAAACATCCCTCTCCTCTCCTTTCTCTCTCTCACTCTCTCTCAAAAATTCGACCTCCCTCCCTCTGGCGACTCAAAATCCGGCGACTCCGTTCTCCCGCGACTCTTCTTTCCAGCATTTTAAATTTTTTTAACATAATTATAATTTTATTAGTAAATTGGTAAATTAATTAGTAAAAAAAATAAATTAGTAATAATTGGTAAATTGGTAATAATAATTAATAATAGTTAGTAAATTGTTCATTATTGTAAATTATGATTCATTTAGTAATTATTTATTTTAATTATTGTAAATGCATGATAATTATTATTATAATTATTGGAAATTATATTTATGACTGTAATTATATATTTTTTTAATTAATATTATAATTGGTAATTATTATTGCATGTAAATAAAATTTGTAATTATTGTTGTAATTATTGTAATTTTGTAGTAAATATTGTAAATTATTGAATTATTAAAAATAATAATTTGGTAATTATGGCATTGCATTCGGACTAGCCAATAGTTATGGAAAAATTTGACAAGCAGCTATGTTCAATTTTGGGCGATTCTGGAAATTTGCATGTGTTCTTTGTGAATATGTGAAATTGTGTAAATAAAAAACATGTGTATATTTGAAATTTACATACTTATTTTAATTCAATACTTGTTTATACTTACGATTTAATTTAATTTTTCAGTAATACATGTTAAAGGTAGTCTTTGATTTAAATTTAGTACATAAGTTTGGTGGATTAAGTCGCACTCTTTGGAATAGATGGCGCCTCATTTCCTAGCTTATCTCCTTAGCCCCTCGTGATATGTAGATTTCATCACCGCACACCATAACCTAAGTGAAGTTATGGACATGAGGTTGAGGGCGGAGTTTGCAAAGGACTTGAGGGAGTGTAAATTTTTGGAAGATTGGCTGAATGTCGGACATGGTGTCTAGAAACAGGTTATGACTGGTGACAGGTTTTGGATCAAAGAAAGGCTAACACCAATAGAGTATATACCATTGGCCCGGTTAGCCTCGGGGTGTTTTGTCGAAATTAGTCATGCCTCTCGCGTTATCTCTATCCCTAACTGATCATGTTTTTCGATTGAACCAAAGCTAATTGATTGAAAGTTTATACTTTATCGCGCAGGTCGCACGTCCATTGAACGACCTAAAGACCAAGCTAGTGTACTCTTTTTAAATCTTAGGCGCACTCAATACTTGTAAATAATGCATGTCGAAATTGTATGTTTGTACTTATTTAACTTGTAAAGGATTAACCACATTGCATTTTTGCTTGCATAACCTCTCTCTGATGACTCCCTCCCTCCGGTTAAAATGGCCCCGTGGGGTAAAAAAATGGCTCAAAAGAAGGCCGAAGATGCTCTACTCCGACGCTTGGCAGAGCAAGTCGGTTGGCAGTTAGAGGAGGACAATATCGCGCCTCCTCTAGACCCTTCAGTTGGTCATTCGACAGCGGCGACTGGGGAAATTCCCACTATGTTTAAAAATTTGATTAATATTTAGATAAAACATACATGCATGTTAGATTAAAGTAATTGATGTATAGTATATTCACTGTTAATTAATAAAGGTAATTAATAAATATTTTAATTAATTATACGTTAATAAGGTAGTTGAAAATATGTATATATAATAGTTTAATAATTACTTGAAAATATGTATATATAATAGTTGACTAATATGATAATTATTAAATTTCGTAGAAGTATGGACAAGACTTGGATAAAGTTGCTAAATAGAAGTCATGTCCGATGTATGGACGGAATCAGAGAATTTGTGAATTTTATGATGGAACATGGTCAGGGAAAGAAGCATTTCAGGTGTTCGTGCAAAAATGTGTTAACTATCAGTATGTGGAGGTTAATGTTATGATGCAACACCTACATGAAAATGGTATGATGTGGAGTTACACTACGTGGAGCGAGCATGGTGAACTAGTAGACTTCAGCTCAGGGTACAGTTACCACGGTGCCTCATCCAGCGGTAGTGGTGCCGACCCTTCTGCTTGGAACCCAACTGCGGATTTAGTCCATGATTTATTTTCGAGATTTAGTCATGGTAGACACCAATACCAAGAGGGAGGTTACGATACCACTCATGAGCATGATGACACATTCATCGCTGCTAGCTTGGCCACTGACACTATTGAGATGAATAAGTACAACAAAATGTTACTTGAAGCCCAGACCTCAGTGTACCCTGGATGTCAAGAGAATGTGTTGCAATTTGTGATGAAGCAAATGCAGATCAAAGTGAAGAACAAAATGTCAGTCAGTGCTTTTGATAAAATTCAAGACCAAATATGTAAGCTACTTCCTGATTATCACAATCTTCCGAAATCCCGTTATAAGGATAGAAAGATCTTGAGCAGTCTCGACCTAAAGTACAGGATAATTGACCCCAGCCCAAATGATTATGTAATGTTTTACAAAGAGTATGCACATTTAGACTATTTTTCCGTATATGGCAAGTGCAGATTTATGGATGACGGGAATAAGAAGAGTTTGAAAAAGAAAACGCCTATGAAGGTTGTTTGATATTTTCCATTGATTCCCATATTACAGTGTCTGCACATGTCTCTACACACATCAGAGGCAATGCGAAGGTACGCAGAAAAGCGAATAGATGATGATGGGCTGAGACTTGCCGCGGATGGGGAGGCTTTCAAACATTTTGACAACGAATTTGGAGACTTTGTTGCAGAGGTTCGAAATGTTAAAGTTGGACTTTCTACATACCGATTCAATCGTTGGTGTAGTAATAGCTCTGCCGTCATCACTTGGTCAGTTATTCTGATATCGTACAACCTACCTCCGTGGATGTGCATGAACAAGGAATTTAATTTTCTTACTCTATTAATTCCAGGTCCTAAATCTCCGAGGAAGTGCTTAGATATCTACCTCAGACCTTTGATCGACGAGCTGAAATTGTTGTGGGAAAATGGAGTCCTAACTTATGAAAAATTCACTGACACGATGTTTATGATGAGGGTAGCTGTAATGTGGACGATTAGAAATTTTCAAGCATATGGGATGTGCGCAGCCTGTACGATGAAAGGATACAATGGATGTCCTACATGTTTGGATGACGTGAAATCTAGTTGACACGCAGGGAATGTGTCTTACCTGAGTCACCGTAGATGGCTTCCTCACGATCACCCGTGGCAACAGGATGAAGCTCATTTCGACATGACAGTAGAGAATAATCCTAAACCCCATCGTTGGTCTAGCAAAGAGATTTTAGAGAGGTTAAGCAGCTTCGATTTTGGTGTGTTGAAAAATGATAATGATGTAAAGAAACTCAACCCAATACCTCTACAAGATCTCAGTTATTGGCATCACAAGAGTATACTCTTTGAACTCCCTTACTGGTCCAAGTTGAAGCTAAGGAAAAACTTGGATGTGATGCACATAGAAAAGAATGTGTGCTACAGCATAGTGGGAACAATTCCCGGTATTAAGTTCAAGACTAAAGATACTTCCAAAGCGCACAAAGATCTGAAATCTATGAATATACGTCATCGCTTGTAGTTGAGGAGGGACAGTAGATGAGTGTACAACAGGACACCAGATGCACCTTACATAGTGAAGCCGGCACTTAGAGGTTCTATATTTCATTTTCCAGTACACTTGGATGTATCCTCAAGAAAGGTACATACAACTAATTAATTATACAAGTTTTCCAATCCATTATTTGTTCCACTTGAGATTACTATATGTACCTATTCTACAATTAATTAATTGAATGTTTGATTTTGTAGACAGCTTGGACAGTATAAATGATTCGTGAAAAATAGGTGGCACCGGATGACTCCATAACAGAGACATACCTAATGCATGAGTGTGTTACTTACTGCAATACGTACCTCAAAGATCCACCACCTGCTTTCCCAGTGGCCGCATCAATCTTTTTGTCGTCACAAATGTCATACGACCGTTTAGAGGAGTATTAAGGGAATTGTTAACATAAGAAGAACTTATTGAGGCACATTGAGTAGTGTTATGTGACTGTGATGAAGTCAAGCCTTACATGAAGGCGTACAGGGAGAACCTTCAGGCGTTAAATTCGGACAAGAGTTCGGCCTGGTTTGAAAAAGTGGTTAAGAAGAAGTTCCACAATTATTTCCTTCAATGGGTACGTATGTTTACTTATTTAATTATATACATATTTGTAGAAATTAAACCCTTTAATTATATACATATCAAGAGCCAAATATTTCTGTCATTCGCTCTGACATAATGGAAATGATTCAAGATGGTGAACACTTACCCATACCTGATGGCTCTACGGATCTAACTCAAGATGAGATTTTAGAACTAGAGAAGGATGGCAGTGAAGATGAGGCGCAGGATGACAACGAGGTCTCGGGATATTCGTCGGACGACGTTGAGTATGATGATGAGGAGGAGAAATCGGATAATAATGGTGATGAGGAGGATGACGATAATGACGAGGAGTACAATAAAATGACGAGAAACATTAATTGGTAATTAATTATTGTAATTAAACTTTTTCGAGGTATTGATGATTATATTGTGATGACGAGTACAATTATACTGAACTTTTTTTGAACAAGGAGTACAATAATTAATTAATTATAATTCTGTAATTTTTTGCATAATTAATTTCAAATTAATTGAAGAGGTCGCTTCCACCCGTCGAAAGCGAAGATCTTAGACAACGGAATCCGGACGACGAAATGTCACATTTTCCCTAAACCCTAAACCCTAATATTAACCCCTAAACCCTACACCCTTTCACATAGACGATGAAACGACCCATTTTCGTTGTCCATGTGACCTCTTGGACCGTGTAGACCATATCCCAATGCATATCCTTTTTATTGAGGGCATAGAGTAAATAATTCTTGGAGTATGAGCGTCGACCGTTCCAAAATAGAAGTTACGGATTTTCATATATCCATGTTTCTGTTTTGTTAAAATTTCAATTTTATGGTTGACTGTGCTGATGAAACCCTTAACGAACTTACTATTTACTGAAAATTATTCTATTTATATATTATCTTATGGTGAATATATCTAATGGTTTTTTTGTCCAAATTCAATTTCGTTAATATTAACATGTAGTGAGCTCATACTTAATAATACTTAAGTTATACACATTAGTGGATACTTAACAAGTTTGAAGACGTAAATTAATTCGTCATCTTAAATCGCACTTTTTATATATACAATTATTTAGTCGATATTTTACGACAAGAAAAATAGAAAGACAGATTAGAAACTTCCTTACGAATTATTTTTATATAATAGTTTAGAGAAATTTTACTTAGACGACAAAGAAGGAGGCCACTTTCGTCGTCCAGGTGAGCACTTGGGCAACACAAAAGGCCTCCTCCGTCGTCTAAGTCCAAATTTTGAGCAGTCCAAATTCCACAGCCATTTATTTTGGGAACCGCCGAAACTGACTTAGACGACAGAGAAGTCCAATTTCGTCGTCCAGGTGAGCACTTGGGCAACGCAAAAGGCCTCCTTCGTCATTTAAGTCCAAATTTTGAGCAATCCAAATTCCACCGCCATTTATTTTGAGAACCACCGAATCTGACTTAGACGACGGAGGAGTCCAATTTCGTCGTCCATGTGAGCATTTAGACGACGAAAATGGTCTCCTCTGTCGTCTAAGTCCAAAATTTGTGTGGCCCAAATTCCACCGCTATTTATTTTGGGAACCGCCGACACTGACTTAGACGACGGAGGAGGCCATTTTCGTCGTCTAAGTGCTCACCTGGACGAAGAAATTGGACTCCTTCATCGTCTAAGTCCAAATTTTGGGGGGTCAACTTTCACCTGCCAATTAATTTGGGGAGAAACCCGAGATACACTTAGATGACGAACCCTAGGTTTGCTTCATCTAAGTGTCCACCTGGACGATGAAAACCTAGCATCCATTGTCTTACTTAAATAGACCGTCACGTAGACGACGAAATCGGGCCCTTCGTCTTCTAGGTGAAACTGTATATTTTGTAAATCCCAGCAGTTTCATGATCTCTCTCTCTCTCTCTCTCTCTCTCTCTCTCTCTCTCTCTCTCTCTCTCTCTCTCTCTCTCTCTCTCTCTCTCTCTCTCTCTTCCCTCCGGCAAGGATCCACCGTCTCCCACCGGCCTCCACCTCCTCCGCCACCTCCCACCTCCCTCCACCTCTTCCACTGCCTCCTCCCTCCCACAAACGTACGGGCCTCCTCCCTCTGCCGGCTCCCACCTCCCTCTAACTCCTCCAACCGCTTCCGGCACCTCCCACCGGCACTACCACCGGCCCCTCCTACCGCCCCTCTCCCACGGTAAAATTTGAAATTTTAAAATTTTACGTACGTACGTATATTTTTGTTTTAATAAGTATTTAGGTATAATAATATATTTTTACGTATAATAGTGTATAATAATGTTTACAAATATTATAATAATGTGTATTAAGGTAAATATTATAAATAGATAAAAATTAATAAATTGGCAAAAAATGGTAAATTGGTAAAAAATGGTAAATATTGTAAATTGGTAAAATAATTAATTGGTAAAAATAGTAAAAATATAAAAAGGTAAATATTAAAAATGGTAAAACTTAAAAATAGTAAATATTAAAAAATGGTAAATATCAAACATGGTAAAACCAAACGGTAAATAATGAAAATGGTAAATTGTTAAAAAAGGTAAAAATTACAATTAGTAAATATTAAAAAGTGGTAAATATTAAAAATAGTAAATATTAAAAATGGTAAATATTAAAAAATGGTAAATATTAAAAATGATAAATATTAAAAAATGGTAAATATTAAAAATGGTAAATATTAAAAATGATAAATATTAAAAATAGTAAATTTTGTGGTAAATATGAAAAATAGTAAATATTGTAAAATAGTTATAATGGTAAAATATGTTTAATAATTATTTTTTATGGCTCCTAGGTTAAAATGCCCTCATGGGGTAAGAAAAAGGCACACAGGCCGAAGATTCCTTGCTCTGACACTTGGCATACCAAGTGGGTTGGCAACGCTTGGAGGACACCGTTGCGGCTCCTCCGGACCCTTCAGCTGGTCCCTCGGCTGCGGTGACTAGAGAAATTTCTAATGCCCCAGTTATAGCAAGCGATGACGGTGAAAGAAGGTGTCCAAGAGTCGGCCTCCGAGTCTATTCTTTACAGCGCACGATGCAAGGTCAGGAGGACCTCGTCAGACGCTCAACCGAAAAGGACCCGAGGACTCGGAAATGTCGGAAAATCAAGGCAACGAGGCAATAGATCCAGTTGCAGTACGACGATTTCACCGATGGCCCTCTGACCTCACAGCTAGCTAGTCTCTCAGCATATAGCATCGGGGCAATTATTCGCAACAACATCTGTATGGTTGTGCCTAGCTGGAAGGAGTTGCCGGACTTGGAGAAGGAGAAGATGTTTAGAGAACTCTCGGTAATACAATTTTACGAGTTTAATTTTTTTTCTTCATTTCTAGGTACATTATGATGTTGACGGCACACCGGAGATGTTTAGGCACATCAACACCACCGCCAACGCTATCTATCGTGATTGGAAGTACAAACTTCACAAACTTCACAAGTACTACCTCGTATCGAGTTCGTCTTTTTTTTATTTAAATTGATGAAATCGAATAATTTATTTTTTAGTCATTTATTAACTTTTTAATGATTTTTGTTATCGAACACACGAGATCAGATGCAAAGAAGGCCAATCGGAAGAAGAAGGATAAACATCATACCTCCGACTCCAAGCAGATGATACAAATCACCAAGGAGTACAAAGATAAGGGCTCCAAACACCCTTATCTGGATGCCAAAGTCACCGCTTACGTGATGTCCGGGCTTAACAATAAAGCGAGGCAGTTTGTTGAATTCATCGGGGGGGCTTTCGAGGTTATTTTTAGGGCCGATTTTCATAGTTTTATGCATATTCTAATATCGTATGATCCAATTTTATAGGACATCGAGATCACGACCCTAGAAAAGGAGATTCCATTGGACCCTAGCAGTAGCTGCAGATTTGTGAGTGACCGTTTTTATTTTCACAGTCGATAGCGAGTTTCGTTTTCAGTATTTTAGTTTATTTACAGTCTGTTTTAGAGTATTTTAGTTTATTTTTCTTTGTGATGGCATTAGTTAGTTGCATCGATGCACTGACTATTCGGTTGATCACCGGATAGTCTAGTCAGAGGAGATCTGGGTACCTCATTTGGCCCATCACCTAAATTTTTTATATCAGCGACCACCTCCATCAGGATTCAGATTTATATTTAAACTAGCTTTATTTTACATAGATCAGCATAAACACTTAACTTACCTGCCACTCCCTTATCCAAAATGTGGTAAGTGATATATCTCTCTAGCGAGGTGATTTTAGTTAGGCTAATGTATCAAAACTGTAGCATTGTGGCTGGAGGTTTTGTATTATCTGTCGATCTGATACCTCTTAACATCGTAGATTTTGATTTAATTTTGGGCGTTGCCTTTTTGAGCAATCATCAGGCTTTAGTTGATTTTCATCGGAAATAGGTAGTGTTTAGAAGTCTGAGGTTACTTGAGATTTTATTTTGGGGGGAAAAAATGTTCTTTCATCAGCCTTATTTCGGCTGTGAAGGCTAAGAAGATGTTGTGGAAAAGGTGTACCACATATCTAGCACGTGTAGTGAATACCTATATTTCCACCCCTAACCTTGAGCAAATTAAGTTGGTTAGGAAATATCCTGATGTCTTTCCTGAGGAATTACTAGATCTTCTTCTAGTAAGGGAAATAGATTTCACGATTGAGCTACTTCCAGGTACAGACCCCATAGCTCAACCTTCATATAAGATGGCTTCAACTGACTTGAGAGAGTTATAAATTCAAGTTCAAGAACTAATTGATAAGGGTTTCATCCATCCTAATATATCACCATGGGGAGCTCCAGTATTATTTTTGAAAAAGAAGGATGGATCGATGAGATTATACATCGACTATTAGAAGCTGAATCAGGTTATAGTGAAGAAAAAATATCCATTGCCTCAAATTGATGATTTGTTTGATCAGCTAAAGGGAGCTATGGTATTCTCTAAGACTGATTTGCCATTGGGATATCATGAGTTGTAGATTAGACACTCAGATGTCTCTAAGACCGCGTTTCGATCTCAATATGGGCACTATGAGTTCCTAGTTATTCTGTTTGGCATGACGAATGCACCTGCTGCCTTTATGGATTTGATGAATCAAGTATTTCGGGCATATCGTGACAAATTCGTCATTGTATTTATTGATGATATCCTGATTTACTCTAGCAATGTGAAGCAACATGCAAGACATTTGCATATTGTTCTGAGAGCCTTGAGAGAATCATAATTAAATGTCAAGTTTAGTAAATGTGAGTTCTAGTTGGACATAGTTAGATTTCTTGGCCATGTGATCTCGATAGATGGAGTTATTGTTGATCTTGACAAGGTGGAGGTGGTGTTAAATTGGACAGTTGGTGGTCCACGGTTTGTTTTTGAAATTTGGTTTTAGAAGTGTTCTCTTCTTGTAGGTTTTTAGGTTGTTCAGTTTTCAAGGGGAGTTATGTAAAAATTATCGTAGAATTTCTTAGAGTATGGTCAGTTGTTAGGACTTAATTCTAGCTTACTAGCTAAACTAGAATTGGGTCATTTTAGATGTTGTCGAAGAAAATGTATCAGGTAGTTGCACTTAGATCTGTTTTATTGACTTTATCAAGTATTATGTGGTATAACTGTTATGTTTCTGAAAACGACTTTTTGGATGTCACTTGTAGTTTTTGGTGGGCAAGCTTCCTATAAAAAAAACTGTGAAGGTGAGTAGTAGACTAACTGTGTGATGTCAATTAATCAAAATCTTGATATCATATTAACACATATTTTGATAATGGTGTTGCAGGCTTGATTGTTAAGTATGTTGATTTTGGTGATGATATTTGCTCCTGCAATCAGTGTGGTGCTCTAATTTTGATAAATGAAGCTTTGAAAAATAAAAATAAAAATCAATTGATATATACAAATTATTGTGAAAAAGGACAAGTTGTGTTACCGTTGTTATGTCCGACCCCAGATTTTCTGGATGAATTATTATATCCAAATAATGGTTGAATGAGTACATTATTCCGTGAAAATATTCTATTTTATAATTCAATAGTTTCTTTTACTTCTATGGGTGCAAAAATTCATTATACAATGAATAATGGAACCTCACCCTATATATTTAAAATATGTAGACAAGTGCATCATTTCATGGGTTTTGTGCTTCCTTCTCAAGGTGAAACTCCTAAATATCCACAATTATATGTGTACGATATAGCTAATGAAATTTCAAACTATATACATGCTACAGATCAAAACAATGATAACAATAAAATTAGTCGTGATATTTTGGAAGGGTTGGTGAAGATGCTTGATGAAAAATAATGAATTAGTGAAACAATATCGAACAATTAGGGATATTTTTTATAATAATTCATTGAATAATTTTGATATGACTATACTTCATCGACAAGCAAACGACAGTAAGCAATATGAGTTACCTTCGTTTTCCAATATTGGTGGTTTAATTGTATGTGATATTGATGAATTTTACTCCGGCCAATAGAGATATTAATTATTATCTAAATAAGAAATGGAAAATTAAAACGTATTTCTAGAATACACCCGAAATTAATTTCATTGCAATATCTGCTATTATTTCCACATGGAGAAGATGGATTTAAAATAAATACATTATTGCATGCAACTGAAAAAAAAACAAATGACAAGAAAATTGTCAATGGTAAAATATGTTTGTTATCAACTTAATAATATAAATAATCAATCGAGCACTTTATTGAAAGGTGGGAGACTATTTCAACAATATTTAGTCGATTATTAGGCAACTGTTGAAGAAAATAGTTTAGAATATATAAGTTATAATCAGCCGAAATTGAGAGTTGAGACATGGAATAAAATTTCTGCCTTTGTTACAGATGGAATCATCCAAGCTTCGGATGATGAAAAAAAAAGGTTTTTCTTCTGGGTTCTTACACTAGTAGTTCGAGAGATATGATCAATAATTATCAATAAGGAATGGCTATTTGTAGACAAGTTGGGAATCCTGATTTATTCATTACATTCACTTGCAATGTGAAATGGCCAGAGATTATAAGATATTTTGAAAAAAAATCAGGATATAAACTAGAGGATCGTTCGGACATTGTTTGTCAAAATTTTAAAATAAAATGGAATGATAGGATTTATTTTATTACATCTGTGACGCCATTTGGGAATGTTGATGTGCATGTTTGTACAATTGAATTTCAAAATCGAGAATTGCCTCATGCTCACCTATTTTTTTGGCTTCAAAAACCATTTAAATGTTACTCATTAGACGATATAGATTTTATTATTTCTGCCGAATTACCAGATAAAAACATTAACCCAAAACTATTTGATATAATTAGTCAATTTATAATTCATGACCCTTGCGGACAACTTAACTTGAAGTCTCCATGTCTGCGTGATGCTAGGTGTAAAAAAAAATATTCAAAACCATACAATCCTAATACAGTATTTCATGCAATTCAGGCTCTCCAATATAGACATTGCAATGACAAAACAAGGTTTACGATTAGAAGTGGAATTCAAATTGGTAATAATTTTGTTGTCTCATATAGTCCAATTTTGTCGTTGAGATATAGTACTCATATAAATGTTGAATCATGTTCTTAATCAATGTTAATTAAATACTTATTTAAATATACAAAAAAAGGACCTGATAGAGCTCGTGTGATGGTTCGTGGTAATATAAATGATGAAATCCAAAATTATCTCAATTGTTGTCATCTAATCCCTCTTGAATTTGTATGGTTTCTAGAATGAATATAGTGCAATACTTAAAAATTCATTTACCTCGCAAACAAAGTGTATTTTTCAACGAAGATATGTCTCTTGATCAAGTGTTAGAGAATCCAAATGTGGAGATCACATAGCTTATTGGTTGGTTTAAGTAAAATAAAAGGTATAAAAAAGCAAGAAAATTAACGTATGCTTATTTCCTTTGAATATGTTTGGGATAAATCTTGAAAAGAATGAACTCAAAGAAACAATATCATGTTATTGGTAGAGTTGCATATGTACCACCAATTTTTGGTGTGTTTTATTATCTCTGAATGTTATTAAATATTCAAAAAGGGTGTTTGAATTTTTATTCAATAAAAACAGTGAACGGAATTACCCATCCTACTTTTCAAGAAGCATGTCATTCTTTGAGATTGTTGGATGATAATAAAAAATGGTTTGAAGCATTATTAGAATCTTCATATACTGCCACATCATCTCAAATTTGACAATTATTTATCACAATCATTATTTTTTGTAATGTTTTTTATCCGAAAGCTCTATTAGATGCATATTGGAAAAATATGTCTGATGATATTTTAAATGAAATTCGATTGGAAGTTAGAATACCCTATGTTAATATTCTTTATAATGAATTAAAAAATAATGTGTTATATGAACTAGAAAAATTGTTCAATGTTTTATCTAGTTCATTGGAAAATTTTAAGTTATCAATGCCAGATATTTCAAATATACCACGGTTAAATAATAAGTTAATGAGAGAAAAATTAGATTAGGATTGTGATGTATTAAAACAAAAGCATTGTTATTTAATATCTAAATTGAATAAATGTCAAAGAATTGTGTATGATGAAGTTGTTGAAGCTGTTGGAAAAAAGAATTCAATTTTTTTTGTCTACAGTAGTGGAGGTACCGGAAACACTTTTTTGTAGAACACTATAATTTCTAGATTGAGATCTGAAAGAAAAATCGTATTAGTTGTTGCTTCGTCTGGCATTGCATCATTATTACTTCCAAATGACAAGACTACTCAATCACGGGTTAAAATAAAGCCTATTGCAGATAAAAAATCACCGTGTTCAATAACTAAAAGAACGAATCTTGCTGAATTAATTCAGCAAACTAATTTGATTATTTAGGATGAAGCTCCTATGTGTAATAAAATTTGAATCGAGTCATTCGAGAAGACTTTGCGTGATATTTTGTCTAATGATGAAGTTGCATTTGGAGGGAAATCAATTTTATTTTGGGGTGACTTTAGACAAACTTTACCTGAGATACAAGGAGGAACTAAGGAAGAGATAATTGAATCTTCGTTGACTAATTCATCTATGACCATCACTTAGAGTATTTCGTATAACAGAAAATATGAGATTATCATCGGATGGTTTAACGAAAATTTTGAAAAATGAAATAATTTTTTTTCAGAGTAAATGCTAGAAAAAGGTAAATTAGAATCAAAATTTGAAATAGATGATATCGATGTGTGATGACCGAACCCTCGTCAAAAATAATGAAAATTAAACACGTAACTCAAGGAAGTACTCGATCAGAAATCAATTTCGACTAATCTAGTCGCAGAAAACAACTTGAAAAATCTGTTATGATGAAGCGATCTTAACCACAGATGACAAATTTATTTTCTTCGTAGGCCACACCAACACAGGTGGAGACCCACGACACCATCGCCCACCCACTGGATCGACGTAACCTAAACGGCAAATTAACCTCACAGGTTTGTCGATATGAACCCATTAACATATAACACGATCAATTCTTGAAAAATAATTTCCGACCACGCGCCGCCACAGGTGGCGACAAATGAAACATGAATAGAAAGCTCTCAACCAACCCAATAAACTGTCTCAAAGGACCATAAACAGATTTTGGCTCGTTTGTCTGAAATCAAGGCCGAAACTATTTGGCCAGAAATCTCCCTGGCGACACAACTTAGCCGTCGAGCCACCAATGGGCTCGAGGGTTGACTCAAACGAACCAGGGGGAGGAGGGGAACCAAAACCCCCCATCCTCGCCGCCCAATTTTCACCTAAAACTGTCGTGGTTGGAGGAGCCCAAAATGGCATTCGAAAAAAATCAATTCGATTCCGTTGAATGATACCTGTAACCAAAATATTCTAATAACAACCATAATACAATAGGGGAGAAATAAGCTCACGATTGATACCTAAATCGTGGACGAAGATGTTGTAGGTGACGACGACGAATACCTGAAAATCCTAAAACTTAACCTCTTTTATTCTCATTCAATAGGTCTCCAGTCTCTAAATTAATCATGGGAAAAGAAAAGGTAGAGGAATAGCTACCATTCCTGACCAGTTTTGTAACTGGAGCTGGCCGAACAACATCGCACTGCCGGTGACTGTCGCTCCATGTAAACTGACTCGAAGAGGAGATAGTTGACCAAAGTTAACCCCTTCAGACTCTCTACTAACTTTCCAAAAATGGAAACCCCTTTTTATACATTTCTATTTACGGTAATTCGGTAATTACTTTACGACAAGATTCCAATGGTTTTAACTTTTACATCGTAACTACGATTTCAAAAATTCTCACGTCTATGAACTCGTCTCGACAAATTCTATGACTTCCACCCGGAGTCAAATAACTTCGACAATTGGATAAAAACTCAACTCTGTAGTTCTTAATATTTACCAACGGTAAAAATTATTTACCGCACCCATTAAATCGAACCCGAATTATCCATAAATATTAATAATAATATAAATGGTCGGGGTATCACAATATACCCCCGTTAAATAATTTCGCCCTCAAAATTACAAAACAAGGATCGCAAAAATATTCTACAGAAAATTAGGCTCCAATAAATATAGAATGCCTAAAACCTATAAAATGTCCAAATATACTTCAATAATCACAAATCCCATCCTATACCATGAGCCACCAATGCTCGTCCAGATTTCTCCACTAACATATCCACAGAATTTCAAATCAAATAATGGGCATCATATCAAACACAATAAAATGAATTCTCAAATGATAATTCACCAAAAATTCTAACTCGCCAATATTAAACAGCAATCAAGATGATAATATAATCGTCGAATCATAAAATAATTTAATTATTATTTATTTTCTATTTTGATCAAATGGATAATCACTGTTTCAAATTTTCAATCATCGTCTTCTATGTAAGCACGGAATATTATAATCACACTCGTGCAAATTTCACAAGTTCAAATCGTATCGTATTCTCATACTCATCAAATGATTATACAATATCATCATACTCGTTGCACGAGTAAATATTATTTTGTAATCTTGTGTTTAAATTCAATTTGTATGCTCATCAATTTATCAAATATTATATTATCATGTTCGCCACACAGACAAATATCATATTGCTCATCTCGTGAGCTCAAGTTACATTTCTCAAATGGCAGTGCTTATCTCATGAGATCATATCTCGATACTCGCCTCGCGAGTTCATTTATATCACATCATCATCCATCCAAAGACTGTAATCAAATCGTATATCTCAATAAATAATTTCACGTTTCACATTATTATTTTACGTTTCAAATCGTATCGTTATATATCATATACTCTCGAGTTAAGGACATTGAGAACACCCTGTTATCAACAGTAATTGTATATAACATACTCTCGACTTTAGGACATCGTGAACACCTCGTCTATTGACGGTAATAAAATATAATATACTCTCAAATTCAGGACATCAAGAACACCCAGTATCCACGGTATATCTTGAATTACGACATCGAGAACACCACCTGATTAGTTTTGGGTTTTTCACCCCAGGGAGGCATAGTCCCTACTTAACTATTGCCTGTAAACGGACCCCATTTAGGATTTCAAACCAGTCAAACTGATCATTTATCATGATCATCAATCGTATATTTGTATCGATATGCAAAGAGTCATTTCGTATATTTGTACAAATTGTAGAAATAATCATAAATTTAATCAGATAGTCTTTTTGATTTCACGTTTTAGCTCGTATCATTTTTTGTTTATAAGTGTAATAAAATCTGGTTTTTAATTTGTTTGACAACCAATGTTGTCTTTCCATTACCACTTTGTAATGATTTCAATTTTTTTCGTGTGGTGATCGTGGTAGCATAATATAATAATATAATATCGAAAATATGTATCAATAAGAGAATATCAAAAATTAAAACATATTGATAAATGAATATAAATAATGGATACGCAAATGTACAATAAAGTAAGATAACGAACTCCGTACTTGTGATGACCCGGAACAGAATCAGTAGAGTAATCAGCTTAATACACGAGTTAGCGCGTAATCGCAGTTTTTCGATAATTGTGTGAATTGCCGGTTGTGATCACGACTTAATTATCGGCTGAGAATTTGAGTTGAGTCCCATCTCGAGAGTTGTTGTACACGTGATTTCGAGTTTGTGAACGGTTCCGGATGATTATTTCGACGATCGAGGAATATAATATGAATATTTGAAGTTTCGGAATTTCGTCGAGTTTATCCGTTCGTATCAAGTTTATTCGAATCGTAATGGTTATCCGTTTTGGACCGTTGATCACCCCGAGATGCGAGTATAAATATCGGAAATAGTCGAAAATTGTCGAAAAACACTGTTCGGGAAGCTTGACCGGCGTTGACCGAGCTGTTGACCGTTGACCATGGAGGAATTTTCGGACTGTTTGGATTCTCTGGCGGACCTGCCGATTCCGGCCGTTTCAGGCCATGACTTTGGAAGGTAAAATGTTCTCCTCGTGATTCTAAACAGTTTAGAACTTGGAATTTCTTGATTTGGTTGAGAATTGAGGGAGAAATTGTAAGTTGAAAATTGGGATTTTCCGGCCGGATTTGGGGTGGTTCAACGGTGGCGCTCCGGCCACGGGGTTGGCCGAGGATTAGGGGGGCTCGACCCATGGGGCCACGGCGGAGCCTTTGGGAGTGGCCTCGAGGGCCGCCGTGCGCCGTGGACGGAGATCGACGGAGGAACAGCTTCGCCGGCCAGAATTGGATTTCGAACTTTCGAGCTGATTTTGAGCTACTTGCTATCCGATTTGGCCTTTGGTGTACTTGAGAGATGTGTTAGGCTCGAGGAGGAGATGCTACGGTGAGCTTGGTCGCCGGTAAATCTTTCCGGTTGACGGTGCGCCGCCGCCGGCGGCGGCGGTCAACGGCGGAGCTCCGGCGACCGTTGACTTTTTTGGAAATGTGTCGAGTTATATGTCATTTCGCTCGTATTCGCACCCCGATCTTCGCCTTAAGGTTTTCGAGTTGATTTGGATATCAGATTTTCAGTCGAGGATTTTGAGTGGAGATTTCGGGAAATTTGTCGACTATTTTGCACTGCATTATATATTTCCGGGAACGGTTGGTTTCCGAGGTGTGGTACAGTGTTCTGAATTGTGATTTTGATCAGTTATATTTTATTATTATTCAGGGGATCGAGATCGTGCTTCGGGCGAGGGATCTTCCGCCGGACCACGTGATTAGCGCGAGTGCGCGCTTTGCTCACCTGTGAGTGGACATTTTTATATTTTCACAGTCGTTGTGAGTTCGTAATTTTTTCGTATTTATTTATATACGATGTTGAGATTATTTATTATTTTCGGAGGTATTATTTTATATTTTATGGTGATGGCATACTTGCATCGATGCTTCGGCTACTCGGCTGATCACCGGTAGTCTGACCAGAGTTGAGAGATTCCTCTGGGCAGGGTTGAGAGATTCCCCTGTTATGCCGCCGGGGTTGAGAGATTCCCCTGGCCTATCACCGTCGGGCTTGAGAGATTCGCCTGACCGTCGGGCTTGAGAGATTTGCTAGGCACCTCCATATATATTTTTTCCGAACTCGCTATACTTTTTTATTGTATATGAAATTGGTAAAAGACATATGTTTATTTTTGTCCACTCACTCTAACGTTTTATTGCCTTTCCCCTGGGATTTTTGGTTTCCGTGCCCAGTTTGCAGTTCGGATTCGGGTGTTTCACGTCGCGGTCGGATGCTAGTTGTTCGAACTACCTGTCTTTTCCAGTAGGTTCCTTGTTTCGCCTACTGTTGTATATTTTGTATCTATACACTAGAGGTCGCTCTGATACGATACTGATACATGTTTTATGTGGTTTTTCCCGGATTTTCTATATTATACAGTTATGTTTACTGTTTATTGATATTGATATGATATTGAGAAATCCGGATGGGATTGGTGCCCACGGTTTGGCTTTTGTGGCATAGGATGAAGTGTTATTTTTCCGGGTGCAGGTAATGGCAATTCCTCATTAGTAGCGTTACTCTGCCGAAATTTTTATGGTTTTTGTTGGTTCGTGTTTTCGGAAAGGGTTTGATTCCGGTTTAGAAAACTAAATCGGGGTTGGGTCCTTTCAGTACCTCTGGTCCAACAATGACAATGCATAACCACTTCTTGTCCAAGACCACGATACACCGTCTTCGCGTCAATCGCAGAAAAATAAATTCACAAATTTCTAGACTCATACTTTTAGAACTAAACTCCATAACACAAAAAACAAAAAAAGCGAAGTCCGACAGTTGAACCATGCTCTGATACCAATTGTGACGACCCGAGTCTCGTCGAAAATTTTCAAAAATAATGAAAATAAAATACGTAAATCGAGGAAGTACTCGATCTGAATAAACTTCGACTAATCTAGTTGAAGAAAACAACTAGACAAATCCATTTCGATGAAGCAATCGTAACCACAGATGGCAAATCTAATTTTTTCGTCAGCCGCACTGCCACTGGTGGAGCCCTTTGTTGCCACTGTCCACCCAGTGGGTCAAAGAGGCCTAAACGACAAATTAACCTCACGACTATGTTCATATTGTCAATACGAACCTATTGACATATAAGGACACTTTCCCCCTTTGTTCATAGCAAAGAAATTGCATAGGTGATTTGATAGAGTTCTGAAGGTTAATCCTTTCTCTCAAATTATGAGTTTAAACTTTCCCTGCACATTAGGTTTTACATATCAGTTGTTTGATGTTCTTTCCCTGCACATTAGGTTTTACATATCAGTTGTTTGATGTTCATTATAAGACTTCTATTGGAATAACACATTTTTTTAAACCTGTTCCTAGCTTTGTTGATGTTTGCAAGTATAAATGTATATCACTCAGTTGATCTTTCTTTGCTTGAATAAGTTTTGGGTGATAGAGCTTATACCACACATATTGATGATGCTTTTGTTTTCATTTTGAAAACATGATGAGTTTTTCTTTAAACTGTTACGCAAGAGTTCTTGATTCTGTTACTAAATAGTTTCTATCCACTTATGTGATCGATGAATTTCGGTTTGATGTTGGTTATTTGGAAGAGTGTATTGTTCCAGAATATAACATTATTGTTTTCTTTGTATTAGTTTGTGGTCAACAATAGGATTTAAAAAGCGGAAGGACACCTTTCACTAAGAGCAACGATATCAGGGTGCGCTGTTCATTGATCTGGTGACCAACCAGATTCAATACTAATGAGTATGATGTTCATATTACCTGCTAGTAGATGAGGATGTAAGTTTGGTTTTAGACATTATTACTTTATGGTGTCCTTTGAATACTTTGGTTGAGTTACTCTTGACTTAATTTGTATGCGCTCATGCCAAATATAGAGATCAAGGATGCATGCTATTCTTTAGGAGTGTTATTACACTCTTACTGCCACAAAGATGATACAGGGAGAGATTTATGATGTCTCTGTCTTTGGAGTTAAGAACGAATTCACAAGGCAGAAAGTGGTCGGCCATGTCGTTGTTTTGTCTTTCACTGGAAAGACCAAGTGCAAGCTAGTCTTCGAGGAGTTGCCAAACTTTCCAAAATTCTCATTTCGCATGCTTGAATTCTCTGAGCTGCCAACTGAAACTCAACAGCAGTCACTGCTTGTAGGCATTTGTGATTCTTCCTTCCTTTTGTACTATACTGATAACTTTCTAGTTCTCTGTTACATTTATATGGATGTGTTAAGTACATAAAATCTCCCCAAGAAATTGATGTAAGCAATGAGAAAATGAAGGAGCATCCAGAACCTGAAGTATTCCATCTTTATTTTGTTACATATTAAAATATATACGTTTGATTGCAAAAGCAACTTCTTTATGTTGAGTTTTCATCGTACATGAGAGAAGAACTGAAGATAACATTGTGGGGCGAATGTGCCAAAGTCTATATCTATTCAAGAGATGCTTCAACTACCTCTGCCACTTCTTGTTTTATTCACTTGAATGAAAATTCAGAACTACAAAAGTATTATTTCAGTATATTCAAATATACATAATTGTTTATTGTTAAAGTTTTTGAGTAAATTCAGTATCATTTATTTTCTATATGCATTATTGCAATAGGTATGAGTTCCAATGTACATAATATATCGATCATAATCATGTAGGTCAAATGATAGGGTCTAGCCTAAGCAATTCATGCATTTTGCTTAATCCTCTGATCACACAGAGACATCAATATCAGATTGAGTAAGTCGTTTTGATTGACTTTATTGTTGTTTGAAATTAAAATTGGTTTAGTTAGTTTTTGATTTTAATAATGATTTACCATTAGGTTGTCCAAATTTGAAGACAAAGTTAGGGTCAGTGGAGTGCATGGTAGTTTTGAGTCACTACAGGACATCAGAGAAGAAGACATTAACACTATCTGTGAGTTAAAAATATTGAATCCTGATACATGTCTGGTATGTGTGTTCTATATCTTATTACTGTAATTATATCAGATTGAACTTGGATTTCAATTGAAGATATCTCACTTTACTGGTATCTTTTTTTTTACTGTAATTGTAGATTTGTTTGAATTATTTGGTATGGTCTACTTTGTTGCAGTATCTCCTTTTACCTGATTTTCAAGATATTGTATATCTTGTGTCACATATTTTTTTCTTTCCATTGCAGCTTTTACCTTATTGTATCTTTTGATAAACTGGGTTTTCTAAACAGGAATCAATAGAGGAGAGTTCTGTTTTAATTTTGGCTCAAGATTGGATTGCATACAAAAAAATTTGGATTTAGGTTGGAAGTTAGATGTAATATGAATTATTTATGTAGTTTAGTATGTTCTGTCGTCGATTAGTATCGGCCTACTCCGGCTAAACATGACTGTACTTAATTCCTTAAATTTACGTCTATGCAGTCTATATGGTAATTTGAAATCACTCTATGATAGTGTGAAACATATGTGTTATGGTAAGATAAATTTGTGGCCAATGCTATATACATAATGCTTTGGATATAACCTTTAGAAGCATGCTTTCATTAGAAGCTTTACAGATTTCAAATATGATTCTAAATTTGATGTGACTACATATTATTTCAATGTATGACATATGAAATAGAAACAGGAGTTTTTGCAGGAAGCTTGATAGACCACTTAACTGTAGCTATTGATCAGTCTGCACATACTTTTTGGATTTAGTTTTCTTACAATTCATTGGCATTTGATTATCAGTACAAATTAAGATTCTTCACATCGTAATAGTATTCTCCATTATTTACATATCTCTAATAGCTACGACTTCAAATTTGATGCCACCAAGTATTATTTAAGTGGCAACTTCACATGGCCTTCGTTCACACCTCTGTTTCATATCTCCTTACTCTTTTCTCTTCTCTTTGAATGCCTATGACTATCAATCTATATTTTTGTCGACCTTTTTACATTGTTTCATTGCTCATCTTGAATTTTCCGAATGAGCATAACAAATATGGAAAATAATTTTAGACACTATTTGGGCCCAAAAATAAATGTTAGAGTTTGTAGATTGGCCGAATGTCGGACATGGTGTTTAGAAACAGGTTATGACTGGTGACAGGTTTTGGATCTAAGAAAGATGACACCAATAGAGTATATACCATTCATTTGGTTAGCCTCGGGGTGTTTTGTCGAAATTAGTCCTGCCTCTCGCGTTATCTATATCCCTAACTGGCCATGTTTTTCGATTGAACCAAGGCTGATTAATTCAAAATTTACACTTTATCGCGCGGGTCGCACGTCCATTGAATGACCCAAAAAACCAAGCTAGTGTACTCTATTTAAATCTTAGCCGCACTTAATTAGCGTAAATTTTTGTATATAATTATTATGGTAATCAGGTATTTTAACAACGTACTCTTAGGTTTAAATGGCTCCGTCTGGCAAGAAAAAAGCCCAACAGGAGGCAGAAGATGCTATGCTCCGCCGCTTGGCGGACCAAGTCGGTTGGGTTGAACAGGAGGGCAACGACGCCCTCAATCCGGACTCTTCATCTGGTCCGTCGGCAGCGCCTTCTGGGGAAATTCTCGCTGCCCCATTTATCTCCAACGGTGATGACGTCGACCCCTATTCAAGTCCGACTCCCGGTACCGGTTCAACAACAAGTACTCAGGCGTCCTCGACCTCTGAATCTATCATGTACAGCGCCCGGCGTAAGCAAAGGAGGGCCCCGACTGACCCGGAACCGAAAAGGACTCGCGGTCTTGTTAAAGGGGGCAAAGCGGAGAAAATTTGCAAGGCGACCGGGAAAAAGATCGACTTGCCCTACGACGAATTCACCGGTGGCCCTCCCACAGCTCAGCTAGCAAGTCTCTCGCACAGCATAGGGTCAATCCTTCGTAGCCGGGTTCGTCTCACTGCCCCAACATGGAATGAGGTGTCGGATGATGAGAAAGCGAAACTCTTTAAAGAACTTTCGGTACGTAATACGTACAATTTTAATTATTATATAATATTGTTAATATTAGTTATAATTTCATAATATATACGATTATAATTTTTTATTTATTTCTGATAGGAACAATTTGAGGTGGATATATGTACGTATTGGAAGTACAGGCTCCATCAGTACTTCGAAAATATCGGTCCCGTGCCTACCCCCGTAGAGCTACGTGGGGATAGAGAAGATGAGTGGCAGTGGTTGTGTAACCACTTTCAAGATAAAGAATTTAAGGTGTTTACTTTTTTTTATTTCAATTAAGATAATTGAATTATTTTAATTTTAGTTACTTATTAATTTTTTAATGATTTAATTATGTTGTCTAATAGAAATTCTCCGAAATCAACAAAGCCAACCGGGGAAGAAGGACAAACACCATACTTCCGGCGCCAAGCAACTCATTCAAATAGCCAATAAGCACAAGAATAAGGGCTCCAAACACCCTTATCTCGATGCTAGCATAAGCGCGTACGTGACGCCTGGGCTCGATAATGAAGCGAGTCAATACGGCGTAAGTGATATATATATGTGTGCTTTTAATTGTAGTAATTATTATTTAAATATTATTTCATTATAATTTTTTATTATTCTTTTGTAGGCAAGGGTGGTAGAGCGTGTGCAGGAAGAATTGGCTAACACTCAGCTTGCGTTCCCAGATTTGCCTCCGGAAGACCTGCCTCCTCTATCCATGGAGAGCCAAATTGCAATCGCGGATGAGGTCTACGGTCGTAGAGATGGCAAGGAGGTTAGAGGGTTCGGACCTAAGGTGGTTCGAGATTTGTCGACGACCTCCGACTCATCATCTACGGGAGGTTCGGGGCGGAGAAGTACCCGGGCTGCGGCCGTCGAAGCAGCCATTCAAGAGGCTCGACTGGCACGAGAGGAAAATCAATCCATGCGTCAAAGACTTGATGAGCAACAAGCACAAATAACTCAACTCATCGCCCTCATGCAACAATCTTGAGGAGAATGTCAACCTCCTCCGAACCCATACCCCGACGACGACGACCCGGCTGGAGGCGGAGGACTCGGCGGCGCATCTGCTCCTCCAGTGTTTTAGCCTGTAGTTTATTATATCGTTTCTTTCCGCATTCCGAACAATATTTTAATTTTTATGCGATTTTCGATTATGTATGTACAATTTAATTTTATTATTTAATTAAGTAATTACAAATTTAGTTTATTTAATTAATTTTAACATTTTTCATTATTTAAATTCAATTAATAATAAATTAAATTATATATATATATTTAATTTTTTTAAAAAAAATTAAATAACCACTTGGACGACGGAGATGATATTCTCCGTCGTCCAGGTGTTTACTTGGGCCGCGGAGAATGTGACGTTCTCCGTGGCCCAGGTACGCACCTGGACGACGGAGAATGTCATCTCCGTCGTCTAAGTGGTTACTTGGACCGCGGAGAATGTGACGTTCTCCGTGGCCCAAGTAAGCACCTGGAGCACGGAGATGAAATTCTCCGTCGTCCAGGTGCTTACCTGGGCCACGGAGAACGTCACATTCTCCGCGGTCCAAGTAACCACTTAGACGACGGAGATGACATTCTCCGTCGTCCAGGTGCGTACCTGGGCCGCGGACATTCTCCGCGATCCAAGTGCACTTGGACGACGGAGATGAAATTCTCCGTCGTCCAGGTGCCTGTACGACAGCACTTGGAGCACGGAACCTGGAGGACGGAGTCTCCGTCGTCTAAGTACTTAGACGACGGAAATGCTCCGCGGTCAAAGTGAGTTTTTCTTGTAGTGTATATATCACTGAATGTGGAGTCTGAGCCTGTCTAGTATAATCGATACATGATATAATCCACAACTTCAATGAGCTCAAGCATAGATTTTCATATTACTATTTATAAACCCAAATTGCTCGGTTCAAAAATTTGAGAAAGTTAAAATGACCGATGGGAATAGATTAATTTCTTTGGAACCAAAAATGGACTTACTATTAGCGTTTCAGTCACTTGATGATGTCATTGACTAGGATTGTTTATGTAGATTTAGTGTTTTTGTTTGAATTTAGTTTCATTTTGTGTTTTTGTGGATTTTATGGATGTTCTTCTCTTGCACACAATTTACTGATAATGATTCATATAGATGTATATAGCTGAAAATGAATTATTGACATTTGGAAGTTTTGATGATCCACTCTCGATATCAAAATTTTATCATAGATTAACGATATCATGGAGCCATCACAATAGAACAGCAGGGCATGACAAATCTGCTATATCTTCGCTGTCTCCTCCATTCTCCCCCTTGGCAGAGTCGTCCAATGCTATCTTAATGCCTTCACCGGAGAGATTTGCCGTCGAACTTTAGCTTCAAATGAACACTATTATTATAGGCTGGTAAGCCATGCCCTGCTTCATACGAACTTGGCCAAAATATAGTGAGAAGCAGAATAAACGAAATAAAAAGAGAACAAGTCCCACATCAAAGAACAACAAAGAACCCGTCATCACTTTTGACACTTCTTATCTTAGCAACCCACATCTAAGAGTTGGTTCTCCGTTCATTCTCCCTTGGTGTTTGTATCGGTCTCTGTTCGGATTCTGGTTCAAACATTTGACGTTGTCTACAGGTTCTTTCTCCCCCTCATTGGTCCCAAGCTCACTCTCCAGGCCGCATGATATGGCTCAAGATTCCGTCATGGGATTAACAACACCAGGTGTCCAGCAAATAGGCGGCTCCAAAGAAGTACCTCATCCTCCATATATCCCTATCCCCAATGCTTCAGAGAAGGTCGCTGGGGATATCTCTGCTCGCCTACTCTGCGAATTGGAACTTCTTAGACATGAGCGTGACAACGAATGTTCTGCTCGCCAAGAGCTGCATGTCGCATTCGATGCCTTACACAATGGTAGATCAGACCACACGTCCGCCTCGCACCCCCCGTGCTTAGAGCGCCCACCTTCGGTGATCCACATCTCTTCACCCCTCTTGAATGATTTGTTCCTCGGTCCGCCTCCACGACTTGAGCCTGTCATGCCAGATGCCTCCACCCAAATTCTCTCTAGGTTAGCTGAGCTGGAGGATGAAGATGTCACCCAAATGCCCACAGTGATGACCTACACACCCCGTATGACCCCATTTTCTATTAGTATTATCCGAGACAGGGGGGGGGGATCCTCGGGCAAAGGCTCCAAAGGACTCACGCTACAGTGGACGGACAGATCCAAGTGTCCACTTGGATGAATTTCTTTCTGCCACCGCTGGCCGTTATCTTTCAGATGCCACGCTCTGTTACCTGTTCCTAGAAACGTTGACAGGAGAATCCCTTAAATAGTTTTTTGAGTTACTAGAAGGCTTTATAAGTTCTTTCTCTGATTTCACTGATGCCTTCCTCATATGGTACTGGTTGCAGGGTAGATACGACACTACCTACGCCATCTTCTCTGTCATGTAGGCAAACCATGAGCACTTATTCACCTTTATTAGCCGCTTTTACAACGCCGCGCAGTTATGTCGACAACTGGATAAGAAAGTTGTAGCTGTGGTGCTAATTCAAGGTCTCGCACCCTCATCTTTTAAGGAAAAGATGGTCAAATGCTAAAACTTATTAGAATACGAAGAAATCATCGACATGGTGGTTGAGGAAGCACAGATCACAAAATTCGTGTTTGGCAGATAATCTAGGTCACGTTCAGATTCATCAGCGCCCGCCATTCTATCACACCCGCCACAACTACTTGGCAAGCACCAGGGGTTACATCACACTAAACGCAGTAATGGACCACTCCCTCGCGAAAACCCACTTCACCGCTGAAACGCCATTACTGATCATAACCACTCAATTCGGCAGCATCTGCCTACCCAAACAATATTCACCTTGGCTAATGCCCCATATACGGAGATACTGTCAAACAACAAACACTTGGTTTCTGCCCCACCTCCTCCCAGGAGGCAATCCACAATTCGAAACACTGGAAAATGGTGTGATTACTACTCCAACAAGTCTCACCCAACCAAAGAATGCCATATATTGAAGAAGATATTCCAGAAACTTTTTGATGAGGGTAAGCTAGACAAATACAAGACAGGCAGCCCCATTACCTGCCAGATATCAATGGTCGAAGCACGTGGCACTGTTAATAAAATCTTCGACGGCAAACAGAAGTCTTGCCCTACAAAAGAAGTTTTTAGCCTTGCCACTAGCCGTGAGGCAAAACTCCAACAGAGATCTTGGGATCCCATCAACTTCACCGAGGCAGATGAACTCGGCGCCTACCTAACCAGTGACCCATTTGTCATCGACACCTTTATGGTTAGATTCAAAATTCAGCGTGTATTGGTCGACTCCGGGGCCGCAGCTGACATCATGTTTAACCATGCTTACAAACAGCTCGAGCTCACCCCCCGCCCGCTTATGCAGGATAATGAGAGCCTAATGGGCTTCTCAGGCGATGTTGTCTTGCCACTTGGAATTGATTGCATACGCCTATGCCTAGACACCCCAGGAACGCCACAATAAGAAGTTACCACTGAATTCGTTGTTTGTGACCTCCCCTCCATATACAATGTCATTCTTGGTTGCCCAGCCTTAATGCAGCTCAAGGTTGTCTTGGCCACTGATATGCTTTATCTATAGTTTCCTACAGACTATGGAACAAGTTCTATTCTGGGATATCTTGTGGTTGACTAACTAGTAGACCGCTCGGGCAATGTGATCCGCTAGGAGATCTTGTCCGTTAAAGAAGATAATGCCACTCCAAAAGTGCCCGATGACCCACGTGATGGTGTCAACACCGTCTGCTCAGCTGGGGACAAGGATACTCTGATCGATGGCCAAATTGACCCCACTCATCCAGAGAACACAGTTAAAATTGGCGCTCAACTATCTCCCGAGGTAGCAGCTGAACTCACAACCCTCCTCAAGGAGTGTAAGAAAGTGTTTGTATGGTCTTATACGGATATGCCGGGGATTTCCAGCGACCTCATATCCCATAAGCTAAGTATAGTACTTAGAACCCGAATGGTAAAACAGAAGTACCGTGCTTATTGCAAAGAACAGTATGCTGCAATGCAGGCAGAAGTCGATCGTTTACTCAAAATGGGCTTCATACGCCCAGTAGATTACCCACAATAGATCTCTAACATGGTCATGTTCAAAAAAAGCAATGGCTCCTGGCGTATGTGTTTTGACTTCACCAATTTAAACAAAGCCTACCCCAAAGACAACTTCCCATTACCTCACATTGACCAACTAGTTGATGCAACAGCTGGATATGAGCTCTTGTCCATGATGGACTCCAACTCTTGGTATAACTAGATAAAAATGCATCTGCTGACCAGGAAGCCACCATATTCTTATATTACTATAACGACATGCCATTTGGTTTGAAAAAAGGCTTCACATACCAACGGTTCATGACAACAATTATTAAGGAAGTAAATGGAGATATTGTGGAAGTGTACGTCTATGATATCCCTGTAAAAAGCAAAATCACCCAGGGCCACGCTCATAATCTCAGTCAAATTTTTCGGATACTAATCGCTCACAGCGTATGTTTAAATCCAACAAAGTACACTTTTGGCATCACTTCCACTAAATTCATGGGTTATGTCATAAGCTAGAGTGGCATCGATGCCAACCCCGCTAAGATCAAAGCCATTATGGACATGCAGCGACCCAAGAATAAACTCGAACTACAGCGCTTGACAGGCAAACTAGCTTCCTTAAACAGCTTCATTTCTCGATACTCAGACAAGAGCGAGTTGTTCTTTCATGTGCTCTGCTTGACACACAAAACCCTCCACTAGACACCTGAATGTGAAGCAGCATTCATTAATCTCAAGCAGTACTTGGCTCACATTGCCACCCTGTCCCGCCCAGTTGCAGGAGAAGTCCTATATTTGTACATAGCTCTTTGAGCTACAACAGTCAGCTCCGTTCTCATTCATTGCGAAAACAATATAGAGTTGCCTGTTTTCTACCCAAGCAAGGGTATTACTGAACCTAAAACTCGTTACCCTACCCTCGAGAAAGTTGCACTTACTTTAGTCACAGTAGCTCGCTGCCTTTGCCCATATTTGAAGAGTCACAGCATCCACATACTTACAACATTACCACAACACTCAATTTTGCAATTTCCTGACCATAGTGGGCGCATGAGTAAGTGGGCTATTGAATTAAGTGAGTTTGATATCGAATATCACTACCGCACATCTATTAAAGGCCAAGCCGTTGTGGATTTTATCACCGATTACATTAGCCTAGCAGACTCTACTTCACGCACACCGCTTACGCCCAGGGAGGTCATTAACAACGGGCAGAGACGGAGAGGAGAGGAAGGTTGGGTTTTTGGGGTTTTTTGAGTTTAGGGTTTTTAATGTTTAGGAGGAGGAGAGGAGAGGGAGGTCGGGTTTAGGGGTTTGGGTGATCGAATCCGGGCGGCGGTGGCGGATTGGGAGAGTTTTAGGTTCTGGAAGAGAAATGGCTCGGGCTATTGCATTTTTGGTTAAAAGGGTTTAGGATAGCCGATGACTAAATGAAACATTGTCAGCTATAGTATAGCCGATGACGTGTCGTATGAATGTCGTCGGCTATAGTATAGTCGACAACGTGCCGTATGAACATCGTCGACTATACTATAGCTGATAAGAAATGGTAAAAAAAGTCGGGGATATTGTTGCAACTCGAATCATAATCACGCAGTTAGCAATTTGTGTTACGCGTTATCGCAGATCAGTCGCGTAATTGAGGTTGTTAACGACTTTTCCACCAGGCGAGAATTTGTGTTGACTTCCTGCATGAGAATTGTAGAGTATTCAATTCCGAGCTCATGTGAATTTTCAGGAAATTTTTTGGATATGTGAGCTATGATTTAATGAATTTTGAATTCGGTAGGTGAAAATATTTAAAAGTGTTAATTTAATTGCTGATTTAATCGTGACCTTCCGATTGTGATCAGATTGAATTGTAGCGGTTGATTTTGGGTGGTATGGATACGGTTTGACCCGTATACCTCCTCGACCCGTCGAACTTCGACCGCCCGACCCGACGGGCGACACTATAGGTACCGTTTGAAAGCTCTTTCCTTTCTCTATCAATTGGTGTAGTTGTTGATGGGTTTAGTTGCGTTTTGAAATGCGAATTGTGGAGATTTTTCGGCCAGGTTACGGGTTTGGTGGACGGCGGCGTTCCAGCCAACGTTGATCGGACTGAGGTTAGGGGTTTTAATCCACGTCATCCCAAGAATATTTTTCCACCAATATCGGGCCATGCCATAGCCGTTTGACAGAGTTCGATCATGGCCGAATTCCGGCGAGATTACAGCGGTTTCGGTCTATTTTTCGACGTGTTCCGGTCAGTTGGGTTTGCCTCAGTTGTGAAATTTTTTTGGCTTGTCTTGAGATTTTGAATGGTGTATCATTTGTAGGTTTTGTGCCAAATGGGATTCCAGTGGCCGGCAATGTCAGTACGCGGTCCCACACGTCGCCGCCGCGCGGCGTATCACTGACAATGTAGAATTTTCGACAATGTTTTATGTCGTTTTACTCATTTTCGCATTCTGAACGCAATGTTGAGGTCCATATTTAGATTTGAGTTTGATAAATTTTGATGAGTATTTAATCAGACAACAATAAGTTTAACTCACGACAATATTAAAGGATGCATTGGTTATCAGTTTAATTGCAAGTCGTTTGATATTTGAGATTTGTTTGCGAATTTTAAAAGTGAGGGATTACGGGAATTGAATTTAGATTTTTGTTGAATTACTAAATAAACAGATATTACGTTACTCGAGTATACAAGACTTCCGATATTATTACTCACTAGATTACGATCTTAGCTATTTAGTTTGAACCCCGATGTTTAGATATTATGTTAATCGTGGTTTCTGGATTATGAGTTAGCGAGCGTATTCGATGATTATTGTGCCATTTGGCAGGTTTCAGCTTTATAATTATCCCGGCATAATCCAGTAAGTGGACCTTTACATTCACAGTGATAGCGAGTTCAGTTATTTTATTACGCTTTCCAATATATTTTTTAAGCGTTATTTTTGGAGGTTTATTTTTAATGGTTTGATTAGTTGCATCGATGCTCTAGCTATTCGGTTGATCACCGGATAGTTTAGTCAGGGGAGGTTAGGTGGCCTGGGAACGATCTCTTCACATTTATTTTACTTGTGTTTTCAATTAATAGTCGTACCCGGTGAGAGGCTCAGAACGACTATCCCTTTATTGTATATCAGTTATTTATTTTGAACTCACATTATTTCCAGAAATTAGCAGATATGCATGAAGTTACTATTTAGCGTTTTACGCAGATTATTATATTATTTTTGTCCACTCATGCTAACGTTTTTACATTTTATGTGTCTTTCCCTGGTCCATTCGGTTTATCGATGCCCAGATTGCAGTGTGAATGTGACGACCCGAACCAGATTCAGTAGAGTAATCAGCGTAATCCACGAGTTAGTGCGTAATCGCTGTTTATCGATTATTGTGTGGTTTGCCGGTTTCGTTTACGAATTAATTATCGGCCAAGAATTTGAGTTGAGTCTCTCCTCGAGAGTTGTAGTACACGTGATTTCGAGCTCGTGGGCGGTTCCGTATGATTTTTCTGATGAACGAGGAATATAATATGATTATTTGAAGTTTTGGTTTATCGACGAGTTTATCCGTTCGTATCCAGTTTATCTGAATCGTAATGGTTATCCATTTTGGACCGTCGATCGTCCCGAGGCGTGAGTATAAATATCGAAAATAGTCGCAAAATTGTCGAAACCACTGTTTGGGAAGTTTGACCCTCGTTGACCGAGGCTGATCGTTGACTTTTTCGTTGACCGGTTATCCACCGCGCTACCGCCGTCGGATTTCACGATTCAGCCACCTCCGGCCGAGTTATTGGTATGAATCGATTCCTCATTCAATTTCCTACAGTTTAGAACTTGGAATTATGGAATTTGAAATTGTTTTGAGGGAGAAATGTTGATCTGAAATGTTGGGGTTTTTGGCCTGAGGCCTTTCTGGCTAGAATCACGTGTGGGTCTGGGATCCCGTGATTCGGACTGTACTAGCACGAATGTGTCCATGAACGACCCCGTGGGATTTTTACATGCATGCTCAGTACGCTGGAGGAGTATGAGTTCACCTCGTGTACTTTATTATATTTATTTATCTTGACTCGCATATGTTATTATAACATATATCATCTGGCGAAAGACATTTATTTTCGTCCACTCACTCTAACGGTTTTCATGTCTTTCCCCTGAGCTTTTCAGTTTCCGTGCCCAGTTTGCAGTTCAGATTCTGGAGTCTCACATCGTGGTTGGAGGCTAGTTGTTCGAGCTACCTGTGTGTTTCAGTAGGTTTCTTGTTTCGCCTACTGTTGTATATTTTGTATATGTTTACACTAAAGGTCGCTCTGATACGTTCTGATACATGTTTTGTACGGTTTTTCCCGGATATACTATATATTGCAGTTATATTTACTGTTTACTGTTGATGTTATGATATTGAGAAATCTGAATGGGATTGGTGTCCACGGTTTGGCTTTTGTGGCATAGGATGAAGTGTTATTTTCCGGGTGCAGGTAATGGCAATTCCGCGTTAGTAGCGTTATTCTGCCGAAATTTTAATGGTTTTTGGTCGTTCACGTTTTCCGAAGGGGTTTGATTCCGGTTTAGGAAACTAAATCGAGGTTGGGTCCTTTCAGCTTGGTATCAGTGCATTAGGTTGTCAGATTCTGTAGACTCTTGTAGTTGTGACGCTTAGAGTATTTGAGTTTGTACAGCATGACTGGAGTGATGACCCGACTGGCCAGCGGTACTCATCAATACTTCGGATGTTGTGTGTTCTCAAATATCTGAGGTTTCATGATTACGTTCCTTCTGCTTGTACCTAATGCTTGTCTTGTATCAGTAGGATGCCTCCTCGACGTGGTCCCCGTGTTGATCGGGAAGAGTATCCTGATATGGATCGCCTGACGCACGACTTGCTGATGCGAGTGTTGCGTTTGGAAGAGCGTTTTGACCTTGTGGTCAAAGCTCGTACTGCTGGTGCAACTGTCTTTTCAGGTTCAGCTAATCCATAGATTTGTAAGGCATGGTTGGTTCAGGTGGAACGAGTTTGTGAGCGTCTGCGATTTACCCCTGAGCAGATGATAGTAGCAGCAGTCGGATTACTTGAGTCAGATGCATACTTTTGGTGGGTTAGCACCGATAGAGTTCCAGTTGATACTCCGTGGACTTTGTTCTGAGATTTGTTTATGCGGAGGTACTTCAACCCGGCTACTCAGCAGCGCAAGTATGAGGAGTTCACGAACTTGAGACAGGGCAGTATGTCTGTGCTCGAGTACCGGGACAAGTTTACCAACTTATCTCGTTTTGCGCGTGACATGGTGGCTACTAAGGAAGCCAAGTGCCGCAGATTTGAGTTGGGTTTGAACTTGAACATCAAGGGGACTCCGACTACGATGCCTCGGAACAACTTCGATGAGTTTGTCAGTGCAGCACTCCGAGGTGAGGATATCGAGAAGGAGAGGCAGATGAGGTACCAGCCTAGACGGTTTGAGGAGAGTGGACCGAGTCAGGGGCCTTCAAAGAGGCAGAGTTTTGATACTTCCGGTTCGGCTTCATCCTCGGGTAGTGGACCATATAGACCAGCAGCTGGTGCATCGAGACAGAGACCGAGATGGAGGAGAGATCGACCGCAGCGACCACAGGCTAGTGGGGGTTCCAGCAGTTCTAGTTATCCTCGGCGTACCGGTGGCACGTTTGCCGTACCGAGAGAGTATCCACTTTGCAACTTCTGCAACAGGCATCACTATGGTCCATGTCAGTGAGGTCATGTCACTTTTTTTCGTTGTGGCCAGGTGGGTCACTATGCGAGAGAGTGTTTCCAGCTTGATGGTGCTGATGGACAGGCGGCCCAGAGTTCCGGAGCTGAGCGAGGTGCCACTTCGGGAGCTCGACCAGTACAGTTTGCGGGCCAGGGCAGACAGCAGGGACAGTCTCAGCGTGGATGACCAGCTGGACATGCGAGGGTTCACGCCATGACTTTGCGAGAGGGCAGAGTTTCACCGGAGGTTGTTATCGATACGTTGCATATCTTTGGTATTCCAGTACTTACATTTTTAGATCCAAGTGCCACGCATTCATTCATGTCATATAGACTATCATTATTAGCTACGGTACCTGCGTCTCCACTTCTGAGGTTGTGGGGAGTGTTGTATCCGTCCGGTGAGATTGTGAGTATTGGCTCGGTGTACCGAGACTGTGAGATTTTTATTGGAGG
The DNA here is from genome assembly GCA_946800695.1 of Geum urbanum. Classification (NCBI taxonomy): domain Eukaryota; kingdom Viridiplantae; phylum Streptophyta; class Magnoliopsida; order Rosales; family Rosaceae; genus Geum; species Geum urbanum. Next base: position 22,386,164 of record OX327002.1, read on the forward strand.
CTATGGTTTAGCCGCAGATTTGTTGTTGCTTGATATCATCGACTTTCATTTGATCTTGGGAATGGACTTCCTGGAGACACATTGGGCCATGTTTAACTGTCACAAGAAGGAGGTTGCGTTTCGACGACCAGGTTTTCCCGAGATATTATTTCGTGGCGAGAAGAACACTTCACTACCATGTTTGATTTCCGCGATGAAGGCGGATCGGATGATGAAGAAGGGCTGTGTTGCTTACTTAGCTCATATGGTAGACACTTCGGCGGCTATGCCAGACCTTGGTGGTATTGAGGTTGTTTCTGAGTTCCCGGAAGTGTTTCCGGAGGAGTTACCAGGCATACCTCCAGTTCGGGAGATTGATTTCACTATTGAGCTATTGTTGGGTACATGACCCATTTCACAGGCACCGTATCGTAAGGCGCCAGCGGAGTTGAAAGAGTTACAGGTTCAGCTCCAGGAGTTGCTGGAGAAGGGTTTTATTCGACCAAGTGTTTCGCCATGGGATGCCCCAGTTTTGTTTGTGCGGAAGAAGGATAGATCTATGCGGTTGTGCATCGACTACCGGAAGCTGAATCAAGTTACAGTGAAGAACAAGTATCCATTGCCGCGGATTGATGACTTGTTCGATAAGCTCAAGGGAGCTTCAGTCTTTTCGAAGATTGATCTTCGAGCCGAATATCACCAGTTGAGGATCCGAGAGTCTGATGTGGCCATGACAGCTTTCAGGTCGCGGTATGGGCATTACGAGTTTTTGGTTATGCCGTTTGGGTTGACCAATGCCCCCGCAGCTTTCATGGACTTGATGAATCGAGTGTTCAGACGATTTCTGGACAAGTTCGTGATTGTGTTTATCGATGATATTTTGATCTATTCCAGGAGTGTGGGCCAGCATAAAAAGCATTTGCGAGCGGTGTTGCAGACTTTGCGGGACCATCAGTTGTTTGCGAAGTTTAGCAAGTGAGAGTTTTGGCTGGACAGTGTGAAGTTTCTGGGCCACGTGATATCGGCTGAGGGAGTCAGTGTTGATCTTGACAAGATCGAGGCCGTGCTGAATTGGTGTAGACCTACCACAGTACTGGAGATCCAGAGTTTCTTGGGTTTGGTAGGCTACTACCGACGGTTTGTATAGGATTTTTCTCGGATTGCTACCCCATTGACCAAACTGACAAAGAAGGGCGTCAAGTTTGAGTTGTCCGATGCATGTGAGGAAAGTTATTTGCTCCTGAAGGAGAAGTTGACTGCTGCACCAGTTCTGACATTACCAGACGACAGCGGTGAGTTTGTGGTTTATAGTGATGCGTCGAAGTTGGGACTAGGTTGTGTGTTGATGCAGCATGACAGAGTTGTAGCATATGGTTCCAGGCAGTTGAAACCACACGAAGTCAACTATCCGACCCATGATTTGGAGTTGGCCGCTATCATGTTAGTGTTGAAGAGTTGGAGACACTACTTGTATGGGGCCCAGTGTAAGATCTACACTGACCACAAGAGTCTCACTTACTTGCGGACACAGCCAGATTTGAACATGAGGCAACGCCGGTGGATGGAGTTGATCAACGACTACATTGCACTTTCGAGTATCATCCAGGGAAGGCCAATGTTGTGGCTGATGCACTTAGCCAGAAATCCGGAGCTTCGTTGTTCCATGTGTGTGTGGCTAGAGTGTCTATGTTAGCCGAGCTTCGGGCTACATGTGCCGAGTTTGAATGGGATGACGAGAGAGCCTTGTTAGCCAGTTTCCAGGTTCGACCCGTGTTGGTTGATCAGGTCCGGGAGGCTCAGGATTCAGATTCCTACTTGTTGGGCAAGAAGACCATGATACGGAATGGTGTGCCTACAGAGTTCCGATTGAGTGATGATGGTACGTTCTTGTTCAGAGGCAGATTGTGCGTACCCCGAGATGAGAGTCTGAAGAAGGAGATTCTGGACGAGGCCCATTGTTCGGCGTATGCGATGCATCCTGGAGGTATGAAAATGTTTCGTACACTTCGAGCGTATTACTAGTGGCGCAACATGAAGCGGGTGATTGCTGCATATGTGAGCCGATGTTTGATCTGTCAGCAGGTTAAAGCTGAGAGGCAGAAACCTGCGGGAAAGTTACAGACACTGGAGATTTCGGTTTGGAAGTGGGAGCACATTACTATGGATTTCATTTATCAGTTTCCGCGTACTTCGGCTGGTAACAACGGTATTTGGGTTATTGTGGATCGACTGACGAAATTCGCTCATTTTCTCACACTTCCGGGGAAGATATCAGTGGGCAGATTGGCCAAGCTGTATTTATCTGGGATTGTTCGACTGAGTGCCTGTGTCTATTGTTTCTGACCGTGACAGTCAGTTTACTTCCAAGTTCTGGCAGGCATTGCAATGAGCCATGGGCACGAGGTTGCGTTTCAGTACAGCTTTTCATCCTCAGACTGACGGGCAGTCTGAGCGAACGATACAGACACTTGAGGATATGTTGCGGTCATGTGTATTACAGTTTTGCGGGAATTGGGACCAGCAAGTGCATTTGATAGAGTTCGCCTACAACAACAGCTATCAGGCCAGTATCGAGATGGCACCTTACGAGGCCCTGTAAGGGAGGCAGTGCCGCACTTTGTTGTGTTGGAGTGAAGTGGGCGAGCAATGGCTTATTGGCCAAGATCTAGTGAAGAGCACTATGGAGGACGTTCAGATTATTCGGGATCGATTGAAGATTTCCCACGATCGCCAGAAGAGTTATGCGGATGTGAGGAGGAAAAGCCTCGAGTTTGAGGTAGGCGATTGGGTCTTCCTGAAACTATCTCCGTGGAGAGGTGTTGTGCGTTTCGGGAAGCGTGGCAAGCTTCGACCATGGTACATTAGTCCGTACGAGATTACCGAGAGGGTTGGAGCGGTTGCTTACAGACTTGAGTTACCGACTGAGATGGCTCGTGTTCATGATGTTTTCCACGTTTCGATGTTGCGGAAGTATATCTCAGATCTGTCACATATGTTAGTCCCACATCAGTTACCGATCCGAGAGGATTTGACGTACGTGGAGGAGCCAGTACAGATTCTCGATCGTCGTGAGTAGGAGTTGAGGCACCGTGTTATACCGCTGGTGAAGGTCTTGTGGCAGAATGACTCGGTTGAGGAGGCCACCTGGGAGACTGAGCAGTATATGCGGGAGCAGTATCCTCATATGTTCACCTGACAGGTACGTAAATTTCGAGGTCGAAATTTTTTAAGGGGGGTAGACTGGTGATGACCCGAACCAGATTCAGTAGAGAAATCAGCATAATCCACGAGTTAGTGCGTAATCGCTGTTTATCGATTATTGTGTGGTTTGCCGGTTTCATTTACGACTTAATTATCGGCGGAGAATTTGAGTTGAGTCTCTTCTCAAGAGTTGTAGTACACGTGATTTCGAGCTCGTGGGTGGTTCCAAATGATTTTTTTGATGACCGAGGAATATAATATGATTATTTGAAGTTTCGGTTTATCGACGAGTTTATCCGTTCGTATCGAGTTTATCCGAATCGTAATGGTTATCCGTTTTAGACCGTCGATCGTCCCGAGGCGCGAGTATAAATATCGGAAATAGTCGAAAAATTGTCGAAAATACTGTTTGGGAAGTTTGACCGTCGTTGACCGAGGCTGGCCGTTGACTTTTTCGTTGACCAGTTCTACACCGCGCTGCCACCGTCGGATTTCACGATTCCTCCCACCTCCAGCCGAGTTATTGGTATGAATCGATTCCTCTTTCAATTTCCTACAGTTTAGAACTTGGAATTATGGAATTTGAGGTTGTTTTGAGGGAGAAATGTTGATCTGAAATGTTGGGGTTTTTGGCCGGAATTGGCCTCGACGGAGGGAGGTGCTCCGGTGACTTTCCGGGGTGGATATTTGGTGGGTTTTGTTGGGTTTTGGATAGTGATCATTTCCCCTTTGGTTTGGAGGGACGAGGTGGAGCAACGGCGCCGGAATCGGCCGGGAAAGTTTACCGGCGATTCTTGGCCGTGGTTCTTTCGAGCTGTTTTTCGGCCACGGTGGTGGTTGGATGGTGATGGTCCCTTTATTAAAGTTGTTCGCCTTGTTGAGAAGATCAGTGTGGCAGCTCGGTCGCCGGGAAAACTCTCCGGTTGACGGCGCGCCGCCACCGGCGGCGGCGGTCAACGCCGGAGCTCCGACAACCCGTTGACTTTTTGGATTTCGATGTTTTTAATGTTTTTCTCGTAATCGCGCCCCGATCGTCGCCTTAAGGTTTTCGAGTTGATTTGGGTATCAAATTTTTAGTCGAGGGTTTTGAGTGGAGATTTCGGGAATTTCGTCGATTATTTTGCACAGTATAATATGCTTCCGGGAACGGTTGGTTTCCGAGGTGTGGTACAGTGTTGTGGATTATGATTTTGATCAGATATATTTTATGACTATTCAGGGGATCGAGATCGTGCTTCGGGCGAAGGATCTTCCGCTGGGCCACATGATTAGCGCGAGTACGCGTTTTGCTCACATGTGAGTGGACAATTTCTTTTCACTGATAATCGCGAGTCTTTATACACGTTTTACGAGTATGAGCATGCATATGACATTATGGTTTATATGAGCATGTGTTATACGATTATGCTTATACCATTATATATTACGTATATGCATTTATATTTTGCTTTACGCATTTGCATCGAACTATTTATGATTTGGTTTATACAGAGTACAGTCTCTGTATATGCTATTGTATTGATACACTTGCATCCCGGCTGATCCCCGATGATGTTTACCGGGGGAGGCTGTGACCCCTGACCCGAGGCCTTTACTGGGGGGGGGGCAGACCTCTGACCTGAGGCCTTTCTGTCTAGAATCACGTGTGGGTCTGGATCCCGTGATTCGGACTGTACTATCACGGATGTGTCCATGAGCGACCCTGTGGGATTTTTACATGCATGCTCAGTACGCTGGAGGAGTATGAGTTCACCTCGTGTACTTTATTATATTTATTCATCTTGACTCGCATATGTTATTATAACATATATCATCTAGCGAAAGACATTTATTTTCGTCCACTCACTCTAACGGTTTTCATGTCTTTCCCCTGGGCTTTTCGGTTTTCGTGCCCAGTTTGCAATTCAGATTATGGAGTCTCACGTCGTGGTTGGAGGCTAGTTGTTCGAGCTACTTGTGTTTTCCAGTAGGTTTCTTGTTTCGCCTACTGTTGTATATTTTGTATATGTTTACACTAGACGTCGCTCTGATACGTTCTGATACATGTTTTGTACGGTTTTTCCCAGATATACTATATATTACAGTTATATTTACTGTTTGCTGTTGATGTTATGATATTGAGAAATCCAGATGGGATTGGTGCCCACGGTTTGGCTTTTGTGGCATAGGATTAAGTGTTATTTTCCGGGTGCAGGTAATGGAAATTCCACGTTAGTAGCGTTATTCTGCCGAAATTTTAATGGTTTTTGGTTGGTTCATGTTTTCAGAAGGTGTTTGATTCCGGTTTAGGAAACTATATCGGGGTTGGGTCCTTTCAGTGAATCATAGGGATGCTGGATGTCGTCAAGGGTGTCAAGTCCACCAGTCAAATTCCTTCAGCAGTATGTTGCAACTCACTGTCAGTGTGTCTCTTGTATTATTGAAGTCACTTTGGATACTGGTTCTATAGTATCGTCTTAGTGAGACTCTTGTGAATAGGTTGTCACTCGTATAGTTGTCGAGTTTAGTTTCTTTGTATATGAATCCGTATTTACTGGAAGTATGTTTTCAAATTCTGATTAATGGATCAGTTTTGATTTCCGTTTTATGTTGAGAAATTCGGATGGACATCGGTGGTCCACGGTATTTTTTGTGGGTTAATCTGCGGAGTGTCAATTTTTCTGCATGTTTTTGGATGTCTCTTTCATAAGGGAAGTTATGTCAACATTTTCACAGAAACTCGTAGATTATGATCAGTCGTTAGGGCTTGATTCTAGATTACTAATTAATCTAGGGGCCGGTCCTTTTATATACCCTGAAAATATTTTAAAAAATTAGCCTCGATCATGTGAAAACATTATTCACACAAAAACCTGTTTAAGTAATTTTGGAAGATAATCACAATCCTCACTAAATTAAAAAATATGAAAATAGTTAACAAAATTATGATCATCACCCGTCAACAAACATGTAAATTTAACACTTTCATTTTTAACTAATAATCAAGGCGCATAATCAAAATCATCGCTTGAGTTCGATTCGTTGCCCGTGTTAATTTCTGGTAATATGTGCTGCTCCTCGTCACCGGAGTCTTCGTTGTCTTCATTTGGATTGACATCAATATGTTCTGGTCGAGGAAGTCAAACCACACTACCCGGACTCAAATTTTTAAACCAAATTGTCGAGGAATCTAAAATATATTAATTGCGTTCGGCTCTTGGTATGCAGTAACTTCTTCATTCTCTGCGGCATCACCAGGTGTAGCAGCACTATATATGTTTCTAGGAACAACATGGTTAACTATTTTCCACACGCTTTTGTGCATAAGATCATCAAGATAAAACACATGTTTTACCGCTCTGGCAAAAACAAAATGGTCATCCTCATACCATGTTGTAGTAGTATTCACCGAAAATGTTCCATAGTCACCAGTCCTTTATGAAGGCTAGTACCAAACCATCTACACTTAAACAAGTGCAATGTCATGCCATCCTCATAAATTAGTTCAACCACTGAATGGAGAACGTCGTAATAGTCAATACTATTTTGTTGACCATGCACCATTATCCCTAAGTTCTGTGTTTTCCGTGTCGCGTCTCTATGTGCACATATAAATGCATGCCATTGACCTTACACATCGGATACACTCTTGAAGTTATCTGTTCAATTGTCAAAAGCCTCAATTCATATGACCAGTTTGGGTTACCATCATACTCTACGTGGTTCATCTGAAGCAATAATAACAGACATGTTAGATGAAAAACATCATGATATTAAATTATATATATCAATAAGTATATATATAGACGTACCCAGCCGTCAAAATAGTTTGCAAACTCCTTATTGTGGTACTCAAGATCACCGACAACCTGAGGATAGTATAGATGGAAGTCTTTCCAGTTTTGCACTTTAGAACAGTTAATCAATACCCACCAATGGGCAATGACTAGCTCATATTGTTGCAACTGGTATGACTTTTGCAAATTTCCACCAACTTCAACATCATATGAGAGGATAGAAAGTTTGAACTATGGTTCATCTACTGGCGTATGTTTTGGAGGGTCCTCCAATGCTCCTAAATACAACTTGGTGTATGTTACGCATTCGTGCGCAAGATATGCTTCAGCTATACATCCTTCAGGTGCAGATTTATTAGCCTCATAGTTTTTGTAGTCCCCCAGTTGTCTATCAAGTTTAAAAAAGGCATATTATGATTATTTCACAATAATGTTTTAAAAATTAGACACAAATTGAGATGTTAAATCATACGTACCTTTCCATAGGATACATCCAAGTGTAGTGTATCGGACCGGTAAGCAACAATTGTTCGGGAAGATGGATCATCAGGTGAGGCATGATATCAAAAATAATTGGGGGAAATATCCTCTCAAATTTGCACATGATAAAAATGATGTCCTGTTGCATTTCTCCCAAGTCTAATTTTTTCACTTCTTTAGTGCATAACTTCTGAAAGAATCTTGACAACGCCACTAACGGCTCTACCACCTCTTGCGGCAGGTACCCTCGAATGAAAATAGGGAAGAGGCTTTGAAGCAGTATATGACAGTCATGACTCCTTAATCCATACATCTTATTATCCAGGAAGTTAAAGGATACCTAACATTACTCATCCACATAAAAATTTCATTCTTCTAGTCAGGCTTGACGGTGTAAGAAACTTAAGGGATTTTTTTTCTTCCCTTCTCTCAAACACAAATGTTTCTGCAAATTTTTTTTTTCAGATCAAGGCATGCCTTAGAGCCGTCTTTAGTTTTTTCCTCCCAATTCAGCATTGTGCCCACCATACTTTTGCACACATTCTTCTCTATGTACATGATATCTAGGTAGTGCCTGATCGACAACTTGAGCCAGTATAGGAGTTCCCGGAATATGCTTTTGTGTGTCTAGAATTTATATCTGTCGGGTTTGTCAGGTATTGACACCACTATTTCAGGATGATTGCTTAACAGCCCAAAATTGTATTCATTCAGCACTTCCAAAATTTCATCCCTCGTCTATCTGTTGGATTGCACACCCGTTTCTACAGTCTCATCAAAAGCCTCGGGATCCTGCTACCATGGGTGATCATGTGGAAACCAACAACGGTGACGCATTTGGACAATCTTCCTGCAATGAGGTCTGCAGCACTCAACAGTCATGCACTCTGAACAAGCCCTGTATCCCCTGGTAACGTTGCCCGACAACATTCCACGGGCAGGAAAATTATTTATGGTGCCAATAACCTTGGCATGTATCTGGAACATCTGGATTTTGTACTTGTCATAAGTGGGATGGCCTAATTCACTCAGATACTTAAGCTCCTCAATCAAGGGTCTCAAATACACATCGAGACACTTTCCTGGATAACCCGGCTCTAGAATTAACATAGTGAGCATATTGTATTCCTTCTTCATGCACATCTATGGAGGAAGGTTGTACGGTACCAAAATAACTGGCCATATACAGTATTGAAGACTTATGTTGCCAAAAGGGTTGAATATGTCATATGAAAGCCCGAGCCAAACATTTCGAACCTCTGATGCAAAATGAGAAAACTCTCTGACCATGTGCTTCTAAGCCTCTCTGTCAGCAGGGTGTATAACGGTATCATTGTCAGGCAAATTCATTGTGACGACCCGGAACAGATTGAACAGTGTCATTAGCTTGGTCCGTGAGATTATGAGTAATGGTAGATTTTCGATAATGGATTTACTCGCCAGGTTTGATAACGACTTAATCATTGGCCAAGAATTGGAGCTGAGTCTCTTCTCGAGAGTCGTGGTACGTGTGATTTCAAGTTTGTGGGCGGTTTCGGATCGTTATTTGGACGACCGAGGAATAAGTTATGAATATTTGAAGTTTTGATATAATCGGGTTTAAAAGGCAGTCTTCTTAACGACTAAATTACCGGTCGAGAATTTGGTTTCGGCTTCTTCACGGAAGTTGTTGAGAATTTAATTTCGAGCTCGTGGGAACTTTCGGAGGATTATTCCGAGTTGCGAGGATTTAGTTACTAATATTTACGATCTTGGATTATTTAATCGGATTATGTATGTGTTTGGGTTGAGTAGTTGACTTCTTATCGGTTTGGTCGATATGTTTGATTTCGGGTGATAATTGAAGAATACGTCGAGTCGAGTTTGTTGCCGCGAGAATTATCGGAATCGGAATTACGACGAGGAAGTTACGTGTGTTTGAAGTTTGTCGCAAAATTAAATATGGGGGTTTACTTAAATGGCAAGTATTTAAATTGGGTTTCCAAAACAGGCAAGTCAACATCTGGTCATTAATTCACTGACCGATCAACGCGAGCTAGAATGAAGGTGTCGACGGTTCACGGTGGCTCACGGCGGTGATGCTCTTTCCGGCCACCCCAAGGCACGGGGTTGGCCTTGTTCGACTCGCCACAGTCTCCTCTTGAATACTCGGGCCACCGTTCACGGCGAGGTGGACGGTGGAGGAAGGAAAATCCGGCCAAAATTCAAGAAAAAATTGGGGATTTCGGGTTCAATGATTCCGGTAGAATTGAACTACAAAAAGGACTGGGTTTTGTAGCTCTCCTCACCTACAAGCTACCATGTAAGTTTGGTGATCTAATTTTGATTGTGCTTGGAGAATTTTGGATTTGAAATTTGTGAGGCAATTCGGTTTTGCTTGAAATTGACATGGTTAGAGTGAGAATTGGCCTTCGATGCAGTTGACAAAGTTGCTCAGTGGGTGATTTGGAGTGGAATAGTGGTTGCTCCGCCGGGAAAATTTCAGGTTGGTGGTGGCGGTCAACGGTCAACTTTGACTTTTTGGAGTTTTCGACAGGTTGCATGTCATTTCACTCGAAATCGCGCCCCGATCGCAGTGGGGAGGTTCGTTTTTCAAATTGAGCGTCCGAAAGTACAGCGAGGTATTGAGGTGTGAATATCGGATTTTCGACGATTCGTCGTATTCGGATTATGTGTTTCCGAGAACGGTGGTTTCTCGTGATTTGATTTGAATTGTCGAGTTATGATTTTGAGAAATGGATTTTGTGATAATTCAGGGGTTCGTGATCGTTCGTTTGGCGAGGGACTTTCCGCCGGATCACGAGTTAACGCGAACTGCGTTCCGCTAGTCTGTGAGTGGATAATTTCTTCTCACGGATTGTTTGCGAGTCTTTATATACGTTTATGAACTTGAGCATGCATACGAGATTTCGATTTACATGAACATGTGTTTTACGATTATACATATACGGATATGCGTATACGAGTATACATATACTTATATGTTGTTTCATGCATTTGCATCGAACTATTTATGATTTGATTTACACAGAGTACAGTCTCAGTTACGTTGTTGTATCGATACACTTGCCTCTCGGCTGATCCCCGATGGTAGACCCACCAGGAGAGGCAGTACCCAGACCTGACCGGCGAGGGGCAGTACCCCGGAACCGAGGCCTTTCTGGCTAAGAATCACGTGGAAGTCAGGGACTCCGTGATTCTGACTGTACTAGCACGGATGTGTCCACGAGTGACCCCGTGAGATTTTTATGCATGCTCCGTACGCGTGAGGAGTTAGAGTCTCCCTCGTGTACTCGGACGCGTGAGGAGTTAGAGTCTCCCTCGTGTACCATTTGATTTTTATACATTCGACTCGCATATGTTTTTATAACATATATATATTATGTGGTGAAAGACATTTATTTTCGTCAACTCACTCTAACGATTTTCATGTCTTTCCCCTGGCCTTTTCGGTTTCCGTGCCCAGTTTGCAGTTCGGATTCTGGTGTGGCACGTCGTGGTCGGAGGCATAGTGCTCGAGCTACCTTGTTTCTTCCGGTAAGTTTATTGTTCTACCTACTGTGGTATACTTATATGATTATACATTAGAGGTCGCTCTGAGTATTCTGTTGCGTATACTATATGATTTTACTCCGGATTTCAGTAAAGTACAGATATATTTACTACTTTACATTATTGTTGATATATTGAGAAATCTGGATGGGATTGGTGCCCACGGTTTGATTTTTGTGGCATAGGATGAAGTGTATTTTCCGCGTGCAGGTAATGGTAATTCCATGTTAGTAGCGAAACTCTGCCAAAATTTTTACGATTTTTGTCGGTTCGTGTTTTCGAAAGGGTTTGATTCCGGTTTAGGGAGCTAAATCGGGGTTGGGTCCTTTCATTCATCTTAGCCCACTATAACATAGCTTCAGCCGTGTGTGCACACATAAATAACTGTTCCAGCCTATCAATTAGCGGGAAATACAGAAGTATCTTTACAACTTTCTTATTCCATGCAGGAGTCAACTTATACCTATCCGTGTGGCATACCGGGCAGGCATTAATGCACTTAAGATCATTCTCGTAAGCATCTTCACCCCAGAAGAAAACGTAATCATATCTGCATGCATGAATTTTGATCTAGGAAATGCCAAGATATTTCAGGATATGTCGCACCTTACGATGAGTGGTAGGAAGACGATGACCTGGGGGCAGCATCGAAGCTGTCCACTTCAGCCAATCATCAATAGCCTTGACACTCATTTTGTTCTCCACTTTGAGCTTCATTACTCCCATGACACTTTCATAAACGGTCTTATTACACCTGTTGTACAACGGGGTCTGTTAGAGTGCAATTAGGTTGTTGTACTTGTCCATACCAGTAGTGTTGACAACTGTAGGTAATTTCTGGACTGACTCAATATGAGGGAAGTCCCCCAATGGTGGGATCATTATATGGTGCTTGAGCTATTACACCATTTTTATAAAGAAACACATCGTTGATCAAGCTCGTTGTTGGATCATTGGATATACTGTCCATCTGAGGATATTGCCCATGATCATGCTGGCCCACTGACAATATTTCACCTTGTACTTATCTCAAAACCCATTTTTCTTCAGGTGCATCCCATATTGTATCAATGGTAAAACGATACATATCGCTCTGACACTGACAGTGTTTACACGAGCAATAATGAATATCATCCACATTAGAATTAGCCTTCACATATTCCATAAAACTCTTCATTCCAATTTTATAATTTTGATTCCATCTTGGAAGCAAAATCCAACTCTTGTCCATTCTGAAAATTTCAACTTAATTTATATATATACACACATCTTTAATTCGATCATCTACTAGCTAGCTAGCTATGTAATTACAAAGTTACACACACACACACACACACACACACACACATATATATATGCATACTAGCTATCAACAATTAACATATAAACACACATACATATATATTTTCATCTAATTAAATCAACTCAATCTCCAAAATTCATGTATATATAACACACATAAATCAACTCAATCTCCAAAATTTATACATATATATTTTCATTTAATTAAATCAACTCAATCTACAAAATTCATATATATACGTACCTATATAGCGGGAAATAACTGCATGAACTTATTTTGGACAGCTACTGACAACACCCAACAATTTGAGAGCGTTTTGAGTTTTCCTCCTCCAATTTGTTTGAATGGTTGAGTTGCTACCCTATCTATTTAGATAAGGAACTATAGACCACGACATAAAAAACGGTCATTGACTATAGTTGACAATATCGTCAGTCTTTTGCCAAACCCGTCATTGGATATAGTATAACTATAGCCGACGATGTGTTTTTACTATAACCGACGATTTATTTTTTTACTGTCAGCTATAATTTTTTTACCGACAATGGTTTTGTACCGTCAGCTAAAGTGCAGTATAGACGACAGTAGAAAAACTCGTCGGCCTGTTTTCCCTCTTTTCATCGACTATAGTACTTATGTTGGTAGTGATATGTCATTTCACCTATGCTTCAATTTCACTCAGGTAACTATAAAAGAACAATGTATTTATTATGAATTTTAGATTTGCAATATGTAATCATATTGATTTCCAATCAATATTCATGTATTAATTTGTAATTTCCTTTTATTGTGGCATGTTGAAGAAATTTATGACTGAGGAAATTATCAATAAAGAGCTTTCTGACCAAAGAGGAATAACATTGAAAAAAGGTCGTTATCGTTCAATAAAAAATTATGAAGTATTAGAAAATCTGTTGATTCCCATAGTCATCGTAGATGAAAGATATGAGATGATTGATGAAAAAACAATTATGACACAATATCTTGCCAATGATCTCAGCATACTGAAACATTACTTTGAGTTTCGAGGCGTCGACTTAAGAGATAGAAACCTACTCACAAGTAACTTGATTTTTTAAATTTTAAAATCAAACAACTTCTTCTTCAAAATTCCACATGCTTAATATATTTTATCATTTTCTCATAAAAAATGGGAAGAGTAGAAGAGATACATTTTGGTCATCTTGAGCGACGTGATTCTGGAATACGTGATCGAGGATGAGAAATGACGCTAATGGATAATATGTGAGGAAATTCCTTTAGGTATCATTAATGAAATCAACATTTAATTTTGTATTTATACACACATTTACAAGAGATAACCATTAACAAAAGAGGGCAATGCTTTAACAAAATATTAATAATTTTGTTAAAGCATTGAATTTTAATTTCTGTCACACTGAAATTATACACACTGAATTTTAATTTCTGTCACTGACAAACTACACCATTGGTTGCATGTTTGACAGGGTTAGAAGTTAAAGGTTTACCCGGTAAGCATAATTATATTTGGACTATCTTATATTATGTTATGTATGTAAATAACTAAATCTAATATTCTAAGTTTAAGTGGAGACATGGAATTTCACACAACCAGATTGACAAACATTTTTTTCAAAGAAGAAATAGAGCAGACTGAATTTGAAAGAAAGCGGTAAGTCTTACATCATTGTTAACAAATGAATTTATTGAACTTATAAAATGTAAGTCTTCGATATTCTTATGTTGTAGGTAGAAGAACCCGTAGAACCGTAAATATACTAAAGTCAATATATGATTACTATTAACAAGAATATAAGTTTTATTACATTATTTTCAAATAATACTACTTAACGATATTGTAGATTTCAACCGACATATAAATTCAAGTTACCATAGTGTAGAGTTGATTTTCCTTGCTTCCGCTTTGTTTAAAATGGTTTATTTCATTATATAATGTTAAATATTTATATCATAATTTCAATTATATAAATCCATAACTCGACCAATAGATTAAGGAGGGTGTATTGTATCTGGATTTTTATGGATTTTTATGGAGTTTTTTTAATCCATGGACTTTTAGAAAAGTCTACAGACTCTTTAAATAGTCCACAGACACTTCTAAATAGTCTACAGACTTCTAAGCATTTCTAAAATCATCGACAGACTTTCTTACGATTTATAAAAATTCACAGACTTTATATGAACGACTATACAGATTTCAAAGGGAAATTTACGTTATATATTAAAATAATTGAAAGGTACATCGTCGAACATGAGAATGAAAAAACATTGATGAAAACTTTAACATGAAAAGCAGACGTCCTTAACAACAATGATATGATCATCCTTCTCCTTCTTGTTGATTACTTTCTGCATCGTTTACATTGTTGGCGTTTGCTTGAGCTTCTGCCCACATTTGATTAGCAATACTCATTCTCCATTGATTAGCGTTATCCCTTTGCTGCTCTTGAGTTTGAAAATCGTCCCATTCAAAATTATCTTCTCCATTGTCTACATGATCATCTTCTTCTGGTTCAGGAGGAAATTCATCTGAACGACATTCCTGACGAAGAAAATTATGCAATCCTGCACATGCCAAAACTAGCTCTGCTTGTGTCTTATAAGGAAATGGTGGTGCTGATTTAAAAATTGTGAACCGCGACTTAAATATACCAAATATTCTCTCAATTACGTTCCTCAGAGAAGCATGACGAAGATTAAATAACTCAACTGCATTGACCGGATGGTTTCCTTCACCGCCACAAAAATCTTTGAGATGATATCGAGTACCTCGAAATGGAGCTAAAAATTGACGTCGATTTGGAAATCCGCAGTCCCCTAAGTAATACTTACCTAATCATGAAAAACATATGTAATTAGTAAGAATATTTATGACACAAACTGAAAAATGCTTGCTAAAGTTTTTCATGGATGTAAAACCATACCTGGTGGTACTTTGAGTCCATTACGTCTAGAAATAGCATCATTTAACACTTTTGAATCATGAGCAGAACCCTCCCATCCACTAAGCACATATATGAATTGTAAATCAAAGTCACAAGCTGCTAACACATTTTGTGATATCTTCCCATGACGATTTATGTATCTGCTTACCTCACGTCCAATAACTGTTGCAGGAATATGTGTGCCATCAATAGCTCCAATGCAATCCTCTGGTAATGAAAAACTATTTACAACATATAAAAAAGAAAAATGATACAAGATTTAATCTGATAGAAATATTGTTTTGCATACCTTAAAGAAAGGATAAAACCTTGTGCTTTCTCTTATGTTAGGTGGTGAGGTATTAGCCGGCAGTGGTTTTGCATAAACTCTGGAGCTATTGTATTTAAGGCCTTCAAGATTTTGTTGAAACTTCTGCTAACAGTGAAATGAGATCGCTCGAATATCATCTGAGGCTCACTATATCGATTGTTTTGACCGACAACAAGTAAAAATGTAGCAAGCATTTCTTCAACACAAATGTATCTGGTATCTCGTAAATGTGTTTTCTCTTTGATGATGGCACACAATTTTCGAAATACGTCAGGATACATTCTGTAAACCTCCCGAAACATACGAGGGTCGCTGTCCAGTATCTTATCCATATATATGTATCCACGTGATGTCACTGGTCGTCGAGTCAACGGACGTCTAATACGTTCATCAAGTATGCTGCGCACAAGATCATATAACATATAAACAACTGCTTGTATCGCCATTAACAAAATTCTAATGACCTCGTAAAACTCTTCTTCCTCTTCATCAAATCCACACACATCCATTTCAGATATCGCGCTTAGAGAAAGCACCTAAACAATTAAAATGAACAATGTTACTATTCATAAGATCATCCATTCAAAAGCAAACCAGAACTCATAATTATTCAGAAAAACCTCAAGTTGCAATAAATTAAAGAAAGCATAATTGTTCAAAGAAATCCTTATTCAAACAAAAACACATCAAAGAAACAATCAAGCCATAGCATAGTGCTTGTTAGCCTCATGCATTATTTCGTTCCCAAGTGATCCAATTATGTCGTTGGTCTGGACTCATCTTCAAGAATATGTCTTGCTTTGCTTTAGTGTTAAGAAACCTAAGCGCAAAAAAGCTAGCTTCATCAGTCAATCCTGGGGTCTCTTGAACAGCAATCCAACATTCAGTGTCTCTTGATTCTCTCTTCTCCATTATGCCACAAATGGTATCAAAAGTGGTGACAATTTTACCAAAGCCAGTTGACAAGTTTTGTAGAACTTCAGCTTGAGATGCTGCCCCTTTTGAGCTGCTACTTTTTTCATAATCAGCTCTACTTCTTTTCCCTTGAACCCTGCTATGTGCTGAAGCATGTGCATTGTTGGCTGGGGTGCGTTGTTGGGAAAGAGATGGCAAGTTTTCTTGGTCCAATGACTCATTTTCATTTGGCACAAATGTGTAATTATCTTGATCAAAGACCAAGTCATCTATACCACCCACTTCCCAAGACCCGTTCTCACCTGCTTCATATGTTGTGGCATCTGTATCATCACCTAGACCGATTGAGCCCATCCCAATTGCAGTTCCATTACCAACTGCAATTTTCAAATCCTCATAGTCTGGAAATGCTTCTGTCCGAAAGTGTGCATGGGTTGGATGTGACTGAAAGATAATAAACAAAAATGTCAATATGGTAAACCTTCAAAATAATTAGTAATCTAATAAAATAAACTCACCTTCAAATAGTCAGCCCATACTTCATCAGCGGCGGTGAATCTCTTTGTGATCGGATCCCACCCAAACCCAGAACTGTGACGCATAAGCTGAGAGTAATTGGTGTATTGTTTTTTAAACCATTTCACTCGGCTTTGGTAATGGCTGAAAGTTACATCATAACCGAGTTTTTCCTTAAGCTTAGGAAGTAACTTTGCTTCTACTGTTGTTTTGCTTATTACACCATTATATCACAGAACCCAAGCTTAGCTCCTTCAACCATGAGTTGAAGCAAAACATTGCTCTCTTCTGCGGTCCAAGTTTTATAATCCTTTCGTTTACCACTTCCTTGTGAATCTCCCATCTATGATTCAAAAGTTTCTCTTCTTTAGCTACTCAAAGTAGAACATTCAAAAGCCAAACTACTTGATTACAGCGACACCCAGGAAAGACATTCAAAAGCCAAACTACTTTATTTGAGATCAATCAAGTATATAGAAACCAATAAACACACTTGAAACAAACATAAAGAGCACAAGTGTTCTATAGGTCCAAACAACACATTGTGATTGGAGTTGCCTGATAAAACAAATTATCTAAAATGAGCAGCATTGTATACGAAGCTTGAGATAATCAAGATATAAAATATCTTTGATCTTAAAGGAAGGACAAGAACAAACAAATGCGGAGTAGAAAATTCTGAAGTAAAATTGAACATACCCAAGGTAAAAAAAAAAAACATATCAGAACATTTTTCCAAGAAAACAAGGAACAACTTCGGACCTATTTGGATATATGTATTACACAGGTTCTAAGTAACCCCTCTTTGTTTTTTAAGTCAGATGTTTGGTGTGAGAATATCTGATACGCGCAAAACATGCATTTAACGTTAACACAAAGTAGACCCTAAAAACACCGATTACGCGTATTGCAATTTAAAACCCTTCTTTTGTCATTATAATATTGGCGAGTAGGGATCGTTCTTTATCCGGGGAATTAAGGGCGCATGCATGGTTTCGTTAATAAGCGTAAATTTAAATGTTTGGGGGGATTGGAAGTTGGTTGTTTAATCTACAAAATTAAAGTACAAAAACATGCAAACACAACTAAAACTCTTAAGCATCTAACATGTTTTACTCATAGACAAGTGTTAACAATCAAGAAACTTCAAAGTCTAATTATGCTTACTAAAAATAAGAAGTTACACTACTAATTACAAAGGATCATCTCATCTTATTAACCTTACCCTTTTCATGCATCAAACCTTTTTGTAAGTTACGAAATTCATAACTTCTAACTAAATACACATGCTTAATAATTGAGTAGGAATGCAACTTAGCGTATAAACATCCTAAACAACATACGATCATCGAAACATGCGAAAGAGAGGGACTTAGCGTATTATCTAACACATGCTTTCGAAGCTTTAAGATTGTATCAAACATGCATAAAAGGCTAGAAATCATAAACACATGCAATTTATAAATCGGTTTAAGAACATAAAACACAAATCTAAACTTGTTCTTCATTTGATACATAAAAGTATTCCAATACATCCAAAGGTTCAAATACAAAGCAAAAGAAATGAAAGTGAAGATCATGGTTACACTTTTTGTCTTGAATGCTTGATGATCTACGGTGGAGATGGCTTTCCTTCACAAGGGACTTAGCGTATTGTGTTGGATGGAGGAGGATTTGCTTCGGCTTGGATGGAGAACCTTGCTTCGGCTTGGAATGGAGGAGGATGTGCTTCGGCTTTGCTTGAGAATCCTTGAAGTGTTTATGGTGGAGGAGTATTTGTGTAGAGCTTTGGCTAGTAATTTGAGTGATGCCCTTGAATGGTTCGGCCTCCTCCCTTATATAGGCAAGGAATGCTTGCCTTCTCTCTTCCACCTTGCCTTGCTTCATTAAATGCAAGCCTTAGTCACCTAGCAAGTCATCCCCTTAGTCACCAAGTGTGATCATCATTCATGAACCCTAAGCAAGAGTCACCATGCTTAGTCACACCCTTAGTCACCATTGTGATGATCAAAGGCAAGAGTCACCAAGCTTAGTCACCATTTGTGAACCCAAAATAAGAGTCACCATGGCAAGTCATCTTTTGTGATCATTAGCTTGATAACTTGGACTTTTCAACTTCACCAACTTGCATCCTTGCCGAATTGATTGGGTTTGGGCTTGATAATGGGCCGAAACAAGAGTTGAGAAATCGGCCCATTATTTGCTTTTTGGGCCGGCCCATTTTTCGTGGTCCGAAATCGCAAAAATCGCAAAATCGCCGAAATTCCTCCGAATCGCGCCGTTATTAATCTCCACCGTAAATATCTTCAAAATAACAATTTAAATAAGGAAAACATAAAAACTAAGATAATAACATAGCTAAACGAAAAGGGAAATGCGTTAAGAAACGAGCAAAAAATGCGTATATCAAATTCCCCCACACTTAGACTTTGCTAGTCCCTTAGCAAACACTAAGTTAAACTAAGACTCTCTAAGAGTTTAAAACAAAAGAAAGAACAACTAAGCCCTTAGCTAAAATTTGTCTCAGAATTTGCATAAGTATATGGCGATGGCTCACATGAATTTCAACGTGTATGCTCAACGAATTCAAGAGATAATTGCGATATAATTTATGTAATGAACAAGTAAGACATAGAGAAAACAATGGTTATGTTATAGCTGTGCATGCTTTGAATAAAGGTTTAATCAACTCACAAGGATGCACTCATCATATTTTTCACTCATGATAAGGGTTCACTTAAAGTGTATATGAATTTAAACGAAAACCACATGAATGAAGTTAATTACTTGCACAAATGAACCAAAACCATAAGCTTACTCATGCAACTTACTCTACTAATTGAAAGCTACTCATTTTAAGGATCATAAAGGACTTTTAGTGAGGTTGTAATGGGGTTAAGGCTAAGGCATTCGATTTTTAGATATGTGGTGATAAAAACGTTCCAACGACTTAGTCTAGCACCAAATTCGTCCTCCATTTCCACTCAAAAGTTACCATGTATACTTCAATCTAAGCTACCCTTTGAGCTTTTCGGACAGGACAAAGGCCATGTTTTGTTCTATTTTTGGGCCTTCAATTTGTCGTAATCTCCAAATCCGCAAAATAAGGGGGACGTTAATCCAATTGGTATCTACTTTAGAACACAACATATTGCCATGAGAGATAAATTTTTTTTTTTTTTTTTTTCTTTTCATTCTCTCAAATTTAATTTTTTTCTTTTCTTTTTGGCAATCTCATACTTTTTTAGCTATTTGGACAAGTCTTTCCCCTTACTCACATTAACTCTCTTAATCTTTCCTACCAAACCATCATAATATGTGCTAGTTTCGAAAAATTCTCACCAAGTTTCCGGAACAAAGGTAAGGATATTCTATACTAGGGTAAGTGTTTAGGTATATATGGTGATGAAAGAAAAGCTTAACGTGGGCTCAATTGGTTTATCTAGGGGTGTCGCAACTAATGCGTACAAATGGGATACATGGATATTTGGCGAAGTGGTGGAAAATCCTAAATGCCTTTAATCATTTCCAAAATCAAAGTATGTATCAACTTAAAAGCTTTGCAAATTGACATGAGTAAGTTCTAGCATTCTCTAGTTCATTAAAATCTATGGCAAGCAATCAAATGAGGCATATATAAGCTAGTAGCTACGAAATGGATGCATATTCACTCGAATAAAGAACAGATAGCTCAAAAGCTCACATAGGGTTCATATGATTAAAAACTTATTCAAGCATGCGATTTCTGTACCATGTTTTGCAATTCATATCTACTATATGTTAAAAACATATAGAATATCTCAATTAGCACAAGAATTCGATGCATGTTGGTTCATATGCCATATGTGTTCGTATCGGTCAATTTTCATCATCGACTAGTTAAGGGCATCCTAAAGACTCTGAAAAAACACTAATTTAGACACAATTAAATTGTAAACCCTTCCCCCACACTTAAACTCTACATTGCCCTCAATGTACTTAAAGTAAATGTATAGAATTAAACATGGAGTATAGGATCTACGAAAATTCTAATTAAAAATGCAAAAGCCATTAAATTAATTAAAAGGGGAGAAGAAAAACAAATCTGTTGTCTCCCTATTGGGTTGCCTCCCAATGAGCGCTTGTTTTACGTCGTTAGCTTTGGACGTGATGCATCATTTTGTTTTTGAAATGGCCGGTTCTTGGAGTTGCATCTCCTCCACGGTGTGCTCCGCAAATGCCTCAAAATAGGGCTTCAAGCGATGGCCATTTACTTTGAACTCACTGCCTTTGTCGATAGATCGAATGAGAACTGCTCCATGAGGTAGGACTTGAGAAACTATGAATGGCCCCATCCATCGAGAGCGAAACTTTCCCGGAAAGAGCTTAAGTCTTGAATTGAAAAGCAATACTTTCTGCCCAACTTCAAAACTCTTCCCGCGAATCATCTGATCATGGATCTTTTTCGTCTTCTCTTTGTAAATCCACGCATTGTCGAAAGCATCATTTCTGATTTCTTCAAGTTCACATAGTTGTAGCTTCCGATGCAAACCTGCTGCATCTCGATCGATGTTGAATTTCTTCACGGCCCACCATGCCTTGTGCTCCAATTCAACCGGAAGATGGCACGTCTTCCCATAAATTAATCGGAAAGGTGACATACCAATGGGGGTCTTGTAGGCAGTCCTGTAAGCCCACAATGCATTGTCTAAGCATTGACTCCAATCTTTCCGGTTTGGGCGGACGGTTAGCTCCAAAATCTTCTTGATCTCACGGTTGGAAACTTCAGCCATTCCATTTGTTTGAGGGTGGTATGGTGTGGAAACCTTGTGTTTTACGCCATACTTCCTCATCAGTGCTTCCACCGTGCGGTTGCAAAAGTGACTTCCTCCATCGCTAATTAGAACGCGTGGCATTCCAAATCTACTGAAAATGTTAGTTCGTAGGAAATCTGCAACAACTCGCGAATCATTAGTACGGGTGGCCTTTGCCTCCACCCATTTAGAAACATAATCTACTGCGAGTAAGATATAAGTAAAACCATTGGAGGGAGGAAATGGTCCCATGAAATCAATACCCCACACATCAAAAATTTCGACATTAAATATGTAGTGTTGTGGCATTTCATCTCTAGGCCCTAAATTACCGAATCTCTGGCACTTATCACATGCAGCACAATATGCATGAGCATCGCGAAATAAACTAGGCCAAAAGAAACCGCAATCTAAGATCTTAAGGGCTGTCCTCCTAGAACCAAAGTGTCCCCCACATGCTTCATTGTGACAAAAGTCTAGAATAGGCTTAAACTCACTATCCGGGATACATCTCCTAATTACTAAATCGGAGCATTGTTTCCATAAATAAGGCTCATCCCAGATAAAGGTTCTAGCATTATGCTTAAGTTTGTCACGTTGAAATTTATGCATGGTAGATGGAAACTCACCGGTAACTAAGTAATTAACAATATCGGCATACCAAGGAGTTTCCGAAGCAGTTACCTCAATTCCGAAGAGTTTTTCATCCGGAAAAGTTTCCTCAATCTCGACAGGCTCATGGTCACCTATCAAACGTGATAGGTGGTCAGCGACGACGTTTTCTACTCCCTTCTTGTCTTTGATTTCGATGTTGAATTCTTGGAGTAGAAGTATCCATCTTATAAGCCGTGGTTTTGCGTCCTTTTTTTGCATTAAGTACTTCAAAGCTGCATGATCGGTAAACACAGTTACTTTAGTTTGAAGTAAATAAGATCGAAATTTATCTAAAGCAAAAACCACAGCAAGAAACTCCTTCTCGGTGGTAGTATAATTTCTTTGCGCTTCATCAAGCGTCCGAGAGGCGTAATAGATTACGCAAGGCTTCTTGTCCTTCCGCTGACCCAAGACGGCTCCTACGGCATAATCCGAGGCGTCGCACATGAGTTCAAATGGCAGAGACCAATCAGGGCTGCTTAAAATAGGAGCGCTCGTGAGAAGCTCCTTCAACTTGTTGAAGGCAGCGTTGCATTCTTCATCAAATACGAACGGGGTCTCCTTTTACAGCAATTTACACAATGGTCGCGAGATGTGGGAAAAGTCTTTGATAAACCTACGATAAAATCCTACGTGTCCAAGAAAAGAACGAATCTCTCTAACCGAAGTTGGAGAGGGTAAGTGACGCACAAGATCTACTTTAGATTTATCTACTTCTAACCCTTTTTCAGAAATAATATGACCTAACACGATCCCTTGCGTAACCATGAAATGGCACTTCTCCCAATTAAGCACCAAGTTCGTTTCAACGCATCTTTGTAAAATAGTTTCTAAATTGTTTAAGCATGCATCGAAATCACTCCCAAATACACTAAAGTCGTCCATGAATACTTCAATAATTTTTTCAATGTACTCGGAGAAAATTGAGAGCATGCAACGTTGAAATGTACCTGGTGCATTACACAGTCCAAATGGCATTCGGCGGTATGCAAACGTTCCGAAAGGGCATGTGAACGTTGTCTTTTCTTGATCTTCCTCCACAATGCTAATTTGGTTGTAGCCGGAGTATCCGTCGAGAAAACAATAAAATGCATGGCCGGCTAATCTTTCCAGCCTTTGGTCGATGAATGGTAATGGAAAATGATCCTTGCGGGTTGCGGCGTTGAGCCTCCGGTAATCAATGCACACTCGGTGTCCAATGATCGTCCTTTGTGGCACAAGTTCATTTTCCAGATTCTCGACGACGGTGATTCCCGATTTCTTGGGTACTACCTGCACAGGGGAAACCCAACGGCTATCAGAAATAGGGTAAATAACTCCACAGTCCATGAGTTTAATTACCTCCTTTTTTACCACCTCCATCATCGGAGGGTGGAGCCGACGTTGCGCTTCCCGCGTAGGCTTGGTGCCTTCTTCAAGGAAAATCCTATGCACACAGGTTGCTGGATTTATTCCCTTGATGTCCGCAAGCGTCCAGCCTATTGCGGTTTTGTACCTCTTGAGCACACTCACGAGCTTCTCCTCCTGCTCCTCTTCTAGCGCGGACGAAATAATGACCGGTAAAGTTTCATTCTCGCCCAAGTACGCATACTTCAGATGGTCCGGTAGTAGCTTGAGTTCTAAAACTGGAGCTTCTACGATGGAAGGAACCATTTTATTAGTACCAAAAGTAATTGGTAAAGGAGGAGAAAAACTTACTTTTCGTGGTGCGGCATTTAGGGCCATGGCCATATCTTGAATTCGAGGCGTCAGCTCTAGCAAGGCCTCGAGAAGGGCGTCTTCCCCGAGTTGGATGGCCATGTCGAGTTCATCTACATTGATGGTGTCGAGGTGGCCTTGTGCTAAGGTATCCACAGGATCGTATGTCGAAATGGCAGCCACGCTTGACATTGGAAACTTCATCCCGTCAAGGATGTTGAACTCGATTCTTTCTCCATCAATCTCCATGGAGAAAGTGCCTTGAAAAACATCGATCTTCGTTCTCGCAGTCCGCATGAAAGGTCGCCCAAGCAGCAGGGGCGTGGTGTTCAGTGGACTCTCTTCCATGTCAACTATATAAAAATCGGCTGGGAATATTAAGTTGTTGACTTGCACGAGAACGTCTTCTACGTATCCCCTCGGATACTTGTGTGTGCGATCGGCTAATTGGATGACAACACCATCTTGCTTGAGATCTCCAAGCTCCATCGATTCGTAAAGATAGTAAGGCATGACGTTGATGGAGGCTCCGAGATCAAGCATCACGTCTTCAAAGTGGTTGTCACCGATTACGCAGGGAACTGCAAAACTCCCTGGGTCCTTCAGTTTTGGGGGTAGCCGACGCTGGAAAACCGCCGAAACGGTTGCGTTCACCTTCACAACCTCCTTCTCTCGAGTTTGCCTCCTCTGTGTGCATAATTCTTTGAGAAACTTCGCGTATATCGGCACCTGTTTTATGCACTCGATCAAGGGCAAATTCACTTGCACCTTTTGGAAGATGTCCAAAATATCTTCATATTGAGCATCCTTCTTCTTTGATTTTGATAATCTGCTAGGGAAAGGTGCAACAGCAAACGGAGAATTAGTAATAATCGTATTTGAAGGAATAGGGCTTTTACCTTTGATTGGGGTGGGTTGTGGAGGGGATTGTGCCTTGGTGACATTAGGCGTCACCTTCTTTTTCTCGGCCTCTTGAATTGCCGGATCGATCTCATCTTCGTCTTCGTTGGTGATGTCCTCGATGGTGACTTCATCTAGATGAGATCGCTTGGTCTTTGGTTCTTCAAGTATCTTCCCACTCCTTGTGACGATGGCATTCACGTTTCGTTGATTAGGAGTGGGCTGTGGTGGAAGCCGACCGGTTTCTTTGATTTGGTCCATGAAATCTACAAGTTGGCCAAGTTGCTTCTTCACTTCAGTGATGTCGCGGCCATGTGAGTCAAGTGTCTCCTTTGTCTTCGATTGTCCGTCGAGGAGAACTTGAGTTGAGGCCGAAAGTTGCGACAACATCTTGTCGTAATGCGGGTTGGTGAAGGGTTGAGATGAAGAACCATGCTGCATCGGTGGCCTTGGTTGAAATGGAGGGCGTTGATAGCTTTGTTGAAGTCCTGGAGGGTTCAAAGTTCCCTCGTTGCTGCTCCATCTAAAACCTGGATGATCTCGGTTGCCAAAATTGTTGTAGTTGTTGTACCGTTGGCCTCCTTGATATCCGCCGATGGAGTTAGCTTGCTCTAGCTCGCTAGCTTGCTCCGGCACTTGAGGGCATTGGTCGTTGTGGTGACCTTGTGCTTGACATATGCCACAAACAGGCCGTTGAGTTGCCTTGGCTCTTGTTGTCTCGAGATCTAAAACCTTCTCTAGCATATGAGCTAGTTTGTCGTATTTTTCGTCCGCATCGGGTTTAGAACTCGCTTCACCGACTGCTCGTCTGTTGGACATTCCATATTGTGCATCATTATTCGCCCGATTCTCAAGGAGAGTTCTGGCTTCGATTTCGGTTAAGTCCATGAATGCACCGGTAGCTGCTGCATCTAGCAATTCCCTATCGATCGGCTTGAGACCATCGTAAAAGTAATTCATGAGATTGGTCTCGGAAAATCCATGTGATGGGCAAGTGGCACACAAAACTTTGAATCGGTCGTAATATTGGCCGAAGGTCTCGTCCGGTTTCTGTGTGATGCCAGTGATTTGCTTTCTCAAGACGGTGATCTTTGAGGCCGGGAAGTACTTCGCTAGGAACATATCCACAAGTTGCTTCCATGAGGTAATATGGTTCGGCGGTAGTTCCATTAGCCAAGACTCGGCCCTGTCGATTAGGGTGAATGGAAATGCCTTTAGCTTGAAGAGCTCCGTATCCGCATCGGATGGCTTCATGCTGTTACAAACAAATTGGAATTGTTTGAGATGCTTGTTTGGATCTTCATTGGAAAGTCCGTGAAAAATGGGTAGTCGGTGGAGGAAACCACTCTTCAGCTCGATGTCCTTCATGTTTTCCACCGGTAGTGGAAAAGCAATGCTTGAAGGCCCGCTGCTCCATTCGGTTGAGCAGGTACGCTGGCGAAGAGACTGTCCTGCATTGGCCATGTTGATTTCTTGTGCTTCTGGTTCTGAAGTATGGTCGGTTGATGAATGTGAAGACTCGGAAACTTCCTCGATGATGGGATAATCCAGGATATCTGTTTGAGCTTTAAGTCTCGCTATTCTCTCTACCATTTCCTCAAACTTTGTTCTAGATGGTCCAGGATTCCAATCGGACATTCATTAGTCTGAGCATCCACCAAAGACCAAGTGTTAGTATCAACAAAGAATATGAGATGAATATAGGAATACCAACCAAAATCGTAAGGCATATTTAGAAAACAAAGCGATAACACATAAAATAGTAAAACTATCAAAGCAAACTATAAACACTCACAAATACTTAAAAACTACTAAAACATATAAAATGTATGAAGTTTAAGACACTAAATGTAATTTACTAAGTATTGCAAATGATTTAATCAATTTTAGGGGCTATGCACATGAATGTAATAAACTAAAACACATGTTTTCTGCAAATTAACACTATACAATGTAAAAGCTAAGAATTTAGTTAGAACATATATATACATGGTTCAAATGCAAGCAAACAATTATTCACATTGAATTTATGCACAACACAAAATGCATCAAACAACAATCCTACGTGAAAAATGGAGTGAATGCATAAGAGAAAACGTTAGAACCTGCAGAAAACACACGAGTTACGTGCTAAAAAAATATGAATGCAGAGAATGACCTCTTCTTCGGCCTTATGTCCCTAACTTCACTTAGGTTAGGGTACTTGGTAGTGAAATCCGAGTATCATAAAACTTTTAGAGAGGTTATGCAAGCTAAATGTAGCGTTTGTTAGTCCTTTACAGTTTTTAATGCACAAACAAACACAAAAATTTGACCAAGTTTTATTTATTTCCTTTGGCCCCGATGGTACGTGGTGCAGAGGCTCTCGACTGTGCAATGGGTCTCGTTCATCCGAAGATGAAGTCTGATTCCAGGAGGTCTAAGCATGCATAATCCTATATACCATCTATTTAAAGGATTATGTCGTATTTATTTAGTTCATGTATTGTCTGTATTTATATGCACTTATGATTTACAGAGAGTACGCGAATTGATCATTAAGTTAAGTTCTTGGACGTGCGGCCCGCGCGAAAATGTATACCGACTCTCGCTATTTCAGCTTAGTTACGTTTAGAAATGGCAAGTAGGAATAGAGATAACGCGAGAGGTAAGGACTAATATTTAGAACAACCCGAGGCTTACTCGTAAGAGTATATACTCCAATGTTGTTCCTAGAGACACCCCGAGGCTAACCAGTTACGGTATATACTCCAATGGTGTTCTATTGCTTAGATCCGAAACCCGGCACCAATCATAAACCCACTCTCCATATCCAACAATCAGCCAAACTTATGAGATAGTATACAATCTCAAGTCCTTAGTAAACTCCGCCCACAACCTCGTGCCCATAACTTCACTTAGGTTATGGCGTGTGGTGATGAAATCCACACTTCACGAGGGGGGTTAAGAGATAAACCAGAAAAAGAGGCACCACCTATTCCAAAGAACGAAACTTAATAACCAATACTCGTAATCAATGTAAATCAATTTAAGTACGTCTACGTTTTGATTGCGCCTAAGATTTAAAGGGAATACATGATTTAGTTACGAGTAAATCTCTTCGTCCTGCGGCCCGCACAAAAGAGTATACTAACTATCGTATTTTCTCGTAATTGTTGGAAATGACCAGTTGGGATAGATGTAACGCAAGAGGTAAGAACTAATTTCTGGGAACAACCCGAGGCTAACCAGTTACGGTATATACTCCAATGTTGTTCTTAGAAACACCCCGAGGCTTACTCGTGAGAGTATATACTCCAATGGTGTTTCTGTTTTCTTAGTCCAAACCAGTCACCATTCATAACCCTTCTAGACATCAAAACCAACTATCACTTGAAATCACAAGATAGTATACACTCTCAAATGTTTGTAGACTCCGCCCACAACCTCGTGCCCATAACTTCACTTAGGTTATGGCGTGTGGTGATGAAATCCACACTTCACGAAGGGTTAAGGAGATAGACAAACAAATGAGGCACCACCTGTTCCAATGAGATTTACTTAATAACTAGATGCTAGTACTCAATTTAAATCTAAGACTATCCTTTAACGTTAAAATAAATTATGCAAGTGTAAATAAATTCGTATAAGTAAAAGTATGCATTGTAAACATGTATGTAAATTTCTATAAGTATAAACAAGTATGTGTTGCGAAAATTATAGACATGCTTTTAATTACATATGTACAACGAAATCATACAAAAACTTTATAACTCCCCGGCAACGGCGCCAAAAATTGATACGCGCAAAACATGCATTTAACGTTAACACAAAGTAGACCCTAAAAACACCGATTACGCGTATTGCAATTTAAAACCCTTCTTTTGTCATTATAATATTGGCGAGTAGGGATCGTTCTTTATCCGGGGAATTAAGGGCGCATGCATGGTTTCGTTAATAAGCGTAAATTTAAATGTTTGGGGGGATTGGAAGTTGGTTGTTTAATCTACAAAATTAAAGTACAAAAACATGCAAACACAACTAAAACTCTTAAGCATCTAACATGTTTTACTCATAGACAAGTGTTAACAATCAAGAAACTTCAAAGTCTAATTATGCTTACTAAAAATAAGAAGTTACACTACTAATTACAAAGGATCATCTCATCTTATTAACCTTACCCTTTTCATGCATCAAACCTTTTTGTAAGTTACGAAATTCATAACTTCTAACTAAATACACATGCTTAATAATTGAGTAGGAATGCAACTTAGCGTATAAACTTCCTAAACAACATACGATCATCGAAACATGCGAAAGAGAGGGACTTAGCGTATTATCTAACACATGCTTTCGAAGCTTTAAGATTGTATCAAACATGCATAAAAGGCTAGAAATCATAAACACATGCAATTTATAAATCGGTTTAAGAACATAAAACACAAATCTAAACTTGTTCTTCATTTGATACATAAAAGTATTCCAATACATCCAAGGGTTCAAATACAAAGCAAAAGAAATGAAAGTGAAGATCATGGTTACACTTTTTGTCTTGAATGCTTGATGATCTACGGTGGAGATGGCTTTCCTTCACAAGGGACTTAGCGTATTGTGTTGGATGGAGGAGGATTTGCTTCGGCTTGGATGGAGAACCTTGCTTCGGCTTGGAATGGAGGAGGATGTGCTTCGGCTTTGCTTGAGAATCCTTGAAGTGTTTATGGTGGAGGAGTATTTGTGTAGAGCTTTGGCTAGTAATTTGAGTGATGCCCTTGAATGGTTCGGCCTCCTCCCTTATATAGGCAAGGAATGCTTGCCTTCTCTCTTCCACCTTGCCTTGCTTCATTAAATGCAAGCCTTAGTCACCTAGCAAGTCATCCCCTTAGTCACCAAGTGTGATCATCATTCATGAACCCTAAGCAAGAGTCACCATGCTTAGTCACACCCTTAGTCACCATTGTGATGATCAAAGGCAAGAGTCACCAAGCTTAGTCACCATTTGTGAACCCAAAATAAGAGTCACCATGGCAAGTCATCTTTTGTGATCATTAGCTTGATAACTTGGACTTTTCAACTTCACCAACTTGCATCCTTGCCGAATTGATTGGGTTTGGGCTTGATAATGGGCCGAAACAAGAGTTGAGAAATCGGCCCATTATTTGCTTTTTGGGCCGGCCCATTTTTCGTGGTCCGAAATCGCAAAAATCGCAAAATCGCCGAAATTCCTCCGAATCGCGCCGTTATTAATCTCCACCGTAAATATCTTCAAAATAACAATTTAAATAAGGAAAACATAAAAACTAAGATAATAACATAGCTAAACGAAAAGGGAAATGCGTTAAGAAACGAGCAAAAAGTGCGTATATCAATATCATATGACACTTGCAGAGCAGCTAAACTATTATACCCATCAATATACATTCGGAAGAAATTTTAGTCCCTCTCCAGCAATACATCCTTTCTTACTACAAGGACCCTATCATCTGACATTTTCGTAAATAGCTGGACTGAAACTGTTATTGTATAGAACATTAAGTTACTTGGTCCCCATTGATCTCAGCTGTAGCCTGTGGGTATTGTTGGTATTTTGTCAAATTGATCTGCTCTGTAAACACTATTTTCCTACCCGGCTCTGAGCCTATTTAAGAACTTGATATGTATAAAAGAATTCACATATACTTGAGAGATTCTAACGATTTCTCTTTCCACTATTTTGCATTCAAATCACTCAATCTTTTCAATATAATAAGAAGTAATAGCTTTTTGAGGTTAGCTGCGATCTTTTGTCTGCAACAAAAGATAACAGGGATTACTATGGAAGTTTACTAACCAGAAAAGCAATGTAACAGTACAAACTTTCGAGAAGAGACCAAATTTTGTTCAACAACAAAAACCAACATAACCCAGAATTCTGATACCACAAGAAATTAGGCAAATATAGAGAAGAATCAAGAAAACAAGATGATGGGAACCAACCTCTTTGCACGCTCAGAAGGATGAACTTTGATAGACTTTTCCCACGCTCAAAATCTTTGCCCTAACAGCTAGCAAATTGTTGAAGTCTGCTATTTATACTAAACCCTAGAAAGTCCACAAATTTCTTTGACATTCTAATTCCGTAAATATGAATGAAATTTTGAATACACTAAAACTTCTATTCATTTTTTAAAATCCTAATCGAATACCGCTAGACTTTGGTGGACTTCATATGGATTTTTTAAAATCCTAATTGAATACACCTAGACTTTTATGGACTATTAAAAATCTGTTTTGAATACACTTGGACTTTCAGATTCCATGGACTTGTTTAAAATTGCCACTAATTCCAGATACAATACACCCCCCAAAATGTATAAACCGTCAATTTAATGATCCTGAGTTTAAATAACCAAAAACTATGATTCCTATCTTTTTCTTTAAATTATATTCATTATGAAAAATATATTTATAATTTTACTTTATATTTTTTGTCAATTTCAAGCAACACACGAATCTCGGTTTTCCATGTCTAATAAATCGAATTCTTCAATTTTATACCACTTTATATACAAAAATGAATAAATCGTGGTAACATAACTACAATTGATAATTTTTATCGTAATTTTTTGAATTATAATTATCCACCTTACATACATTAAAAAAAAATATTGGTCACAACATATTTATTTCCAAATAACCTTGCCAATTTGAATGTATGCAGGCGTTACGACTTTAGTGTGCGTCATTCCGCCTCGTATTCTCACCGGTTGCATTTAATAAAAAGAGTTTTTTGTCGATCGATATATTTCAAACCCTACAATCGTTAGCTAATCGTTTCAACCACATAATCGCTGCCATACATACTTTCAGAGAACCTCCGACATGTAATCACCATGAATTCACAAGCAAGTGGAACTAGAGCAGAGAGCCGTAAACAGAATGCTACGCCTTCTCCATCGCCTTCAAAGTTTCGTACCGCAGAATCGTCAGACGACGCAGTCCCTCTACTGTCTCCCACCACATAATCGCTTAAGAAAATCTTTCAAGACATCGAGGAGCTTCGGGTTGAAATGAACATCAGATTTAATAATCAAAACTCTGTTCGACTATAGACGATATGTAACGTATCTTTGATTCTCGAGAAGGTCAATCAAATGTAAGAGGTCGTTAACACTCTCTACAAAGTTGTCAAGGAAAAAATGACTAATGCTGCTTATTTAGTTGTTTTTCATCAAGTATTTTGTTATTTATCTTAGCCTTGAACACAATGAACTATCAACTATCATCAACTTTGTTATTTCCTTTTATCAATTTCTTATTTGATTGTTCTATCTAATTTATGCAATGAATGGACTAGTGATGTACCTAATTTATCTAGAAATTGATTGTTGTATAGTTCTGTGAGTTGTAGATATTTTGTGTAGCAGGAATCTAAATTTTGTGTTTCAAACCCTCTCTCTATTCGATAGACCATGTTCATTTGAAGGTGATAGTAAAGGAGAATTTTAATTCTTAATGATGACTTGGAAGAGCCAGTAATCAGAGTTTTGTTCAAGATTGGATTTGCCCCAGGGTATGCTATGTATCAGTAAGAAGTCTTATTTGACAATGTAGTTCACACTTAGCAGCTCTAGGATATTAAAGTGTTTGTTATCAATATACATATATATACGTGCAATGATTTTGATACTTAATTGCATAGATTGATTGGAATTATGAATCTAAAAGTCTGTTATATTTGCATATCAATTTGATTGTTGAATGACTCAGGTGGCTGCTTTTGGACAATCAACAAAAAAGATAGTTGATAGACTTACAACTAATATAAAGGGATCTCCTCTGTCTATTTTAAATGAGTGTCTCATATGAACTTCTTATCATACATGTATTACAATAAACTCTTTGTGTTATTTATTGATATTGGATTCTTTGACTTTTCTCTTAGTGCTTAAGCATATATGAACATTGTGATCTTGAAGGTCATGGAATGGCTCAAATGGAATTCTTTTGTATTGAACTTTCTGTTTGACCTAAATTGACAATGCAGATTAAAAAATTTGAACTTATCAGTTGTTTGTAGCTGCAGATTCCTTATGGTAATACGTTAAACATCATGTGCATCATCGCTTCTTTAATTACATACACCCTACTCCTTCCTTACACCCTTCAGTATGCTATATGCAATGACAATATTAAGTTATTATTATTAGTGTATATTAAGCAAATGTAAACATTTGGATTCATAGTCATTGGAAGTCAGAGTTGAAAATAACGTGCATTATATTCAGATATGATCCTTTCTTCAGATGTGTCATTCACCATTTAAACATTGATATATATGGTGTTTTTCATGGATGGAATCTTTATCTATGATTTAATATTAGTCATGGAGGTGATAACATTGGAGTACATAGTCATTGTTCATCATCTTATAATTGTGCAGGGGTTAAAGATTATATACATAAATGTGTGAGTCGTGCAAGGTGATAGATGTACCTTTGAGTTGCTAAGTTTTATGAAGATGGTTGCCCCATAGATGGTAAAGGAGCATGTCGACGGATAAAGAAGATTGAAAAAGAAAAGAAAACAAACAGCTTATCATATAACCTATGAAGGGCATATAACGCTGAGCTAGGTTGAAAGTACTTTGCCTATAATAGTGAGAAGAGATCTGTTTACTGATGGTTCTCGTCCATGCAACAAATTAAACTTGAATTCTCAATTTTTTTGGAGGATATGCCATCAAGCAGATGTGATGAAGTATCGTAAAAAACTTAATTTATTATTACATGTTTGTCTTGCCTTTAATCATCTGTCAAATTTGTTATGTTGGTTTATTTCTCAAAAATAATGGAAATTATAATGATGATGCTAATGGAAGTCCTAACAAAAGTCATTGAAAGAGGCTACAGTCTCCTAGATGATCAAAAAACATCAATGTTACATCAGCTCACTACAAAATTTGAATTTGTGTCTATTTGTATCGGTAATGGCTGATGGATGAGTCATGAAAAATATATTCCTTTGCTGTATAAGCTGTGAAAAGTCATGTATTGATCTCTAGATTTTGTATGGTTCAATTAAGTAACCAGCTTGGAGTAAAGATGTGAAGTGACAAATGAAAGATACAAGACTACTACAGTTTTTCGTATGGACACTGCAGCTTTGATAGATTTTTTTAGCTTTAGAGCTTTCACTACGATTTATAGATGACTCACTAGCAACTCTCTCTCTCTCACCACTAAGTCAATTATAGTTTTGGATGAAAACATTCATCCTTATCTACAAGTGATTGAATTTTGATGATTTACTCTCTATTTTGATCCGCTATCACATATTCCCAATATATTTTTTATTTCCAATTTACTTGACCCTCCCTCCTAAAATTAGCTCCTTTTATTCACCACCTGATAAAAAAAATCTCTCTCTCTTCCTTCAAAACATATTCCTTCCCAAAATTAACCGATCCTTTCAAAAAATCGAAAGTTATAGTTTCACATCGCGCCTTTTTGCATTCATCCTCTTTGTATTCACAAGAATCAGATTGACTAAAATACCAGTATTTAGGATCATCTTCTCCTCTCTTTGGTTGTTGGGGACTACTGTATTTCACAACCTATACTTCCAATATCCATCTCATTGTTAGCGTTAATTAAGGTGAGCTCATGTCTGTTTGAATCAGTATCAGTTGTTTGAGATCAGTTATGCTGCAAATTGATTATGATTTATTAAACCAATATTAGGTCTTTTTTGCTTATGAATATTCAAATGTCTAATGCTGTATTGTTTGTGTTATTGCATCAGATTCTACTTTTTAAATTCTAATCAATACTTGAGCACATGAATAAATATTAAACCAGTTATAGATTAACATCGATCCGGTCCAAAATTTGAATCCAAAGAAAATGAGAAGTGCCTACTACTGGGTGAGACAAGAGGATAGGATACAGATTTGAATAACCAATGAAAAAAGATGCTCAGTTTAAAAGATGGCTCGGAAAATATAATTGGATTTGAAAGTTTAAACGTTACTGTTAGTTTATGCCTTGAATGAAGGATGGAAATGTGTATCTCAAGTACATATTCGCATGAGCGAATTATAGATGAAAGCATTAGTATTCAAACTGAAAGGACCCGACTCCGAGTTAGTTGCCTAAACCGAAATCAAACCCCTTCAAAAATATGACCTTAAAAAAAAATTTGCCAGAGTTTACTTTGAAATACGTGAGCCAATATTAGAACCTACAAAGAGAATCACACTTCGAATATTCCACAAAAACCAAACCGTGGGGCTCCGTTCCCCTTCCGAATTTCTCAACATCATATATAATAAACCACAAGGTTTACAAGAAATCCATAAATCATTCAGGAGTAAACTCAACTGAAAACAAACATAAGTATTCAGAGCGACGCCTATATACATCATATACAACCAGTAGGTTGAACAAAGAACCTACTCGAACTAAAGTATGACCTAAAATCTATGCCTCCACCGTCGACGTGCAACCCCGGAATTCAAACTGCAAACATGGCAAAAGAAACCGAAGACAAATGAAATCGTTAGAGTGAGTGCACGAAAATAATAATATGTCTTTCACCATTTATATATTCACAAAAATAATGCGAGTTCTTTAAATAAATGAAGGTCACTACTCCGGTGGATTTCCCTGCCAGAGTAGCATGTCGGACGAATCTCTCAACCCCGACATTATAGACTAGAGATTCGCCCGACATTATAGACTAGGCGAATCTCTCAAGCCTAGTTGGCATATCAAACAAATCTCTCAAGCCTGATAGATGGATTACCGGTGATCAGCCGCGTAGCTAATGCATCGATGCTAAATAAATAAATGCCATCACCAATAAAATATACAATACCTTCAAAACGACAAATAATCTGAACATTGTACTGGAAACAAATACTGAACCCAAGAACTCGCTACGACAGTGTAAATAAATGTCAACTCACAGTACGAAGCTAACTCTGAGGTCCAGCGGAAGTTCCCTCGTCAAACACTCGATCACGATCACTTGAATAATAGGGATACGATCAATACATATTGAAACACATCATACGAAGCTAATATGTCAAGAACCCCGCGTTCTCGAAAGACGTATCGCTCGAAATATCGATGTGGAAAGCAAAATTCCCAAAATACATCCAAACAGCCCTTGTCCCAAATTAGAAAATGCAACTTGACTCAAAAACCTCACCATTGTGTTCGGCACGTAAAAACAAGCAAAACGACATAAAACATGCCAAAAATCTCACCTCGTCGAAGCTCATCCGCGCGTGGGGCCGCCGCTGCCGCCGGTCGCCAGAAAATCCACCAACCCAAAAATATTTGACCTATACATCAGTGTGAAGATCTCGACATTTCCAACAACTTTGTAGTTCAAAGCTAAGCCCAATTTCAACCGCAAAAGGTCCAAAAGTCACCGTGAAATTCGAAAACCTCGCCGGAATTCAATTTCTTCGATCGACCAACACCGGGCACGACAAGGGAGCAGACCACTTGAGATAGACTCACCATCCCAAGGGCTACAAAACCCCCACAAGGCCGACCCCCATCGCCGCCGTCTCCACCACCTCCTTTGCCGGCGAATTCGGCCGGAATTCTCCAAACTTCACCATGTCGTATCTTCTTCATCCGGTAACCAAAATGAGTGATCCACCTATCAACAGAAAGAGGAGCTCAAGCCCAACAACTTTCATGAAGGAACTACGGCCAAAAGAAGCCAGAATAAGGCACACTGATGCCGAGAAGATCACGGCCCAAATGGGTCAGTTTTGACCCGTGGGTCAACGCGGGTCAACTTGTATTTCCAAAAATAGAAAGTTTGCCAATTTGTTTCGTATTTATACCGTATACATACCGTCCACATACCATCCCCAAATCAACGGCTATAATTAAATCTGATCTAAATCAGACGGTCATGATTAAATCCACATTCACCAACCGACTTTAAAACTCGATAAAACATTGCTCACTTATCCAAAAAATTCTCCAAAAATTCCCACGATCTCAATATTAAATCCTCTACAATTCCCGTGAAGGAACTCAAACTAAATTCTTGCCCGATAATTTAGTCGTTAACAAACGCATGAGTACGATTAATTCACAATAATCACGGCTCGGATCAATATATGCACATTCCACGGTTCGGGTCGTTACAAATCTACCCCCTTAACAAAAATTTCTTCCTCGAAATTTACATACCGGCTAGGAGAATGAAGCTACTGCTCATACAAACTGTTCTAGCTGCTACGTGACTACCTTTACTATATGATTTCTGTATTATGACGACCCGAACCAGAATCAGTAGAGTAATCAGCATGATTCACGAGTTAGCGCGTAATCGCGGTTTATTGATAATTGTGTGGTTTGCCGGTTTTGTTTACGACTTAAATATCGGCTGAGAATTTGAGTTGAGTCTCTTCTCGAAAGTTGTAGTACACGTGATTTCGAGTTTGTGGGCGGTTCCGGATGATTTTTCCGATGACCGAGGAATATAATATGATTATTTTAAGTTTTAGTTTATCGACGAGTTTATCTGTTCGTATCGTGTTTATCCAAATCGTAATGGTTATCCGTTTTGGACCGTCGATCGTCCCGAGGCGCGAGTATAAATATCGGAAATAGTCGAAAAATTGTCGAAAACACTGTTGGAAGTTTGACCCGCGTTGACTTTTACTATTTGGGGCGTTGACCGAGTTGACCAGAGGAGGAAAACGGACCGTTTGGATTCCATCGCCGGACCGGCTGATTCCGGCCATTTTAGGCCACAACCTTTGAAGGTAAAGTGTTCTCCTCGTGATTCTAAACAGTTTAGAACTTGGAATTTCTTGAATTGGTTGATGATATTTTGATCTATGGATTGTGTTTATCGATGATATTTTGATCTATTCCAGGAGTGTGGGCCAGCATAAAAAGCATTTGCGAGCGGTGTTGCGGACTTTGGCTGGACAGTGTGAAGTTTCTGGGGCACGTGATATCGGCTGAGGGAGTCAGTGTTGATCCTGACAAGATCGAGGCCGTGTTGAATTGGAGTAGACCAACCACTGTACCGGAGATCCGGAGTTTCTTGGGTTTGGCAGGCTACTACCGGCGATTTGTACAGGATTTTTCTCGGATTGCTACTCCATTGACCAGGTCGACGAAGAAATCCGTCAAGTTTGAGTGGTCCGATGCATGCGAGGAGAGTTATTTGCTCCTGAAGGAGAAGTTGACTACTGCACTGGTTCTGACATTACCAGATGACAGCGGTGAGTTTGTGGTTTATAGTGACGCGTCGAAGATGGGACTTGGTTGTGTACTGATGCAGCATGGCAGAGTTGTAGCCTTCGGTTCCAGGCAGTTGAAACCACACGAAGTCAACTATCTGACCCATGATTTGGAGTTGGCAGCTATTGTGTTAGCGTTGAAGAGTTGGAGACATTACTTGTACGGGGCCCAGTGTAAGATCTATACCGACCATAAGAGTCTCACCTACTTAAGGACGTAGCCAGATTTGAACATGAGGCAACGCCGATGGATGAAGTTGATCAACGACTACGACTGCACTTTCGAGTACCTTCCAGGGAATGCACTTAGCCGGAAATCCAGAGCTTCGTTGTTCCATGTGTGTGTGGCTAGAGTTTCTATGTTAGCCGAGCTTCGGGCTACGGGTGCCGAGTTCGAGTGAGATGACGAGGGAGCCTTATTAGCCAGTTTTCAGGTTCGACCCGTATTGGTTGATCAGGTTCGGGAGGCTCAGGATTCAGATTCCTATATGTTCGTCTGCACGGTGTGCCTTTGTCTATTGTTTCTGACCGAGACAGTTAGTTTACTTCCAAGTTCTGGCAGGCATTGCAACGAGCCATGGGCACGAGGTTGCGTTTCAGTACAGCTTTTCATCCTCAGACTGACGGGCAGTCTGAGCGGACGATACAGACACTTGGGGATATGTTGCGGTCATGTGTGTTGCAGTTTCGTGGGAATTGGGACCAGCAACTGCATTTGATAGAATTCACCTACAACAATAGATATCAGGCCAGTATCGAGATGGCACCGTACGAGGCCCTGATCTGGTGAAGAGCACCATGGAGGACGTCCAGATTATCCAGAACAGATTGAAGATCGCCCAGGATCGCCAGAAGAGTTACGCAGACGTGAGGAGGAAGAGTCTTGAGTTTGAGGTAGGCGATTGGGTCTTCCTGAAACTATCTCCGTGGAGGGGTGTTGTGTGTTTCGGGAAGCGTGGCAAACTTCGACCACGGTACATTGGTCCGTATGAGTTGGAGTTTTTGCTTACAGACTTGAGTTACCGGCTGAGATGGCTCGTGTTCATGATGTTTTCCACGTTTCGATGTTACGGAAGTACATCTCAGATCCATCACATGTGTTAGCCTCACAGCATTTACCGATCCGAGAGGATTTGACGTACGTGGAGGAGCCAGTACAGATTCTCGATCGTCGTGAGCAGGAGTTGAGGCACCGTTTTATACCGCTGGTAAAGGTCTTGTGGCAGAATCACTCGGCTGAGGAGGCCACCTGGGAGACTGAGCAGCGTATGCGGGAGCAGTATCCTCATTTGTTCACTTGACAGGTACGTAAATTTCAAGGTTGAAATTTTTTTAAGGGGGGTAGATTTGTGACGACCCGAACTAGAATCAGTAGAGTAATCAACATGATTCACGAGTTAGCGCGTAATCGCGGTTTATTGATAATTGTGTGGTTTGCCAGTTTTGTTTACGACTTAAATATCGACCGAGAATTTGAGTTGAGTCTCTTCTCGAAAGTTGTAGTACACGTGATTTCGAGTTTGTGGGCGGTTTCGGATGATTTTTCCGATGACCGAGGAATATAATATGATTATTTGAAGTTTCGGTTTATCGACGAGTTTATCCGTTCGTATCGTTTTTATCCGAATCGTAATGGTTATCCGTTTTGGACCATCGATCGTCTCGAGGCGCGAGTATAAATATCGAAAATAGTCGAAAAATTGTCGAAAACACTGTTGGAAGTTTGACTAGCGTTGACTTTTACTATTTGGGGCGTTGACCGAGTTGACCGGAGGAGGAAAACGGACCGTTTGGATTTCTTCACCAGACCGGCTGATTACGGCCATTTCAGGCCACGACCTTTGAAGCTAAAGTGTTCTCCTCGTGATTCTAAACAATTTAGAACTTGGAATTTCTTGAATTGGTTGAGAATTGAGGGAGAAATTGCGGTTTGAAATTGAATGTTTTCCGGCCGGTTTTGGGTTTCGGTGACGGAGGTGCTCCGGCCACGGTGGTGGCCGGAGAGTTGAGGGAGTCTACTCGTGGGGCCACGGCGGTCCTTTTGGGACAGGCCTTGAGGGCTGCCGTGCGCCATAGGCAGAGGAACGGCGGTGGACAAGTTCGCCGGAGGTGATGGACCACCATGTCTTTCGAGTTGATTTTCGGCCACGGTGGTGGTTGGATGGTGGTGGTGCTTTGAGGAAAGTTGCTCGCCTTGGTGAGGAGATCAGTTTGGCAGCTCGGTCGCCGGGAAAACTCTCCGGTTGACGGTGCGCCGCTGACGGCGGCGGCAGTGAATGCTGGAGCTCCGGCGACTCGTTGACTTTTTGGAATTTAGTGATTTTAATGTCATTTTTCTCGTATTTGCGCCCCGATCGTCGCCTTGAGGTTTTCGAGTTGATTTGGGTATCAGATTTTCAGTCGAGGGTTTTGAGTGGAGATTTCGGGAAATTCGTCGATTATTTTGTAGTGCGTTATATATTTCCGGGAACGGTTGGTTTCCGTGGTAAGATACAGTGTTGTAATCTATGATTTTGATCAGATATATTTTATGACTATTCAGGGGATCGTGCTTCGGGCGAAGGATCTTCCGTCGGACCACGTGATTAGCGCGAGTGCGCGTTTTGCTCACCTGTGGGTGGACATTTCTTTTCACGGATTGATTGCGAGTCTTTTATACGTTTTACGAGCATGAGCATGTAGTTATGATCATGATTTAAATAAGCATGTGTTTTACGATTATGCATTTACGAATATGCATTTACGAATATGCATACATATATATTATGTTTTATGCATATGCATGGAAAGTATTTGTGATTTGGTTTACACAGAGTACAGTCTCAGTGAACAGGGTTGTATCGATACACATGG
The DNA here is from genome assembly GCA_946800695.1 of Geum urbanum. NCBI lineage: Eukaryota > Viridiplantae > Streptophyta > Magnoliopsida > Rosales > Rosaceae > Geum > Geum urbanum. Next base: position 22,427,282 of record OX327002.1, read on the forward strand.
CTTCTCGGCTGATCCCCGAGTACGCTCCGAGGGGAGACAGATATCCTGAGCCGAGGCCTTTCTGGCTTGGAATCACGTGTGGGTCTGGGATCCAGTGATTCAGACTGTACTAGCGCGAGGGAGTCCATGAGTGACCTCGCAAAATTTATGATGCATGCTCTGTACGCGTGAGGAGTTAGAGTCTCTCTCGTATACTGTGACGACCCGGACCAGAATCAGAAGTATAATCAGCTTGATTCGTGAGTTACAGCGCAGTCGCGGATTTTCGACAGATATTGGAATCGCCAGAGTTCTTAACGACTAAATTATTGGCCGAGAATTGGAGCCGGGTCTCTTCTCGAGAGTCGTTGTACGTGTGATTTCGAGTTCGTGGGCGGTTCCGGATCGTAATTTGGACGACCGAGGAATTAGTTATGAATATTTGAAGTTCAGATTTAAATGGTGGGCTACTTAACGACTAAATTACCGGACGAGAATTTGGTTTCGGCTTCTTCACGAAAGTTGTTCAAAATTTAATTTCGAGTTCGTGGGAACTTCCGGAGCATGATTTGGAGTTACGAGGAATTAGTTGCGAATTTTGCCGTTTGTTGATTATTTAGTCGATTTAATGTGTGTTGCTTCGAAGGGTTGACTTTTTATCCGTTTGATCGATATGTTTGACTTCGGGTAATATTTGAAGAGTATGTCGAGACGAGTTTGTGACCGCGAGAATTATCGGAATCGGATTTACGACGAGGAAATTACGGGAGTTTAAAGTTTGTCGCGAAATGTATTTATGGGGGTTTCCTCTTTGGGAAAGTCTATAAATAGTAAACTTGCCAAATCAGGAAGGTCAACATTCTTCATTAATAGCTTTGACCCGGTCAACTTGGGTTGACCGAGTGGGTGCGACGGTGTACGGTGGAGGTTCGGCTTCGCCGGCGGCGAGCCTATTCTGGCCACCTCCGAGCCTCCTCTTGGTCTCCATCGACTCGTCTTGCTGCCCTCTACCTAGCCCCGGCCTTGTTTTCCGGCGTGGCTCACCGGAATGAGTAGAATTTCCGGCATGAAACGGTGAGAAAAGTGAGGTAATCGGGTTTCATGTTTTTGATCGATTCGAGCTAAAATTTTGGATGGGCTTTGTTGCTCTCATCCTCTTAAAGATACTGTGTAAATTTGAAGCACTAATTTTACTTGAATTTGGAGAATTTTGGATTGGAAGATTTGGTACCAATTCGGGTTTTCATGAAATTGAGGTAGTTAGAGATTGAATTGGCTTTTGTTGCAGTTATGGAAGTTGCTCAGTGCACGATTTTGAGTGGAACAAGGGTAGCTCCGCCGTGAAACTCTCCGGTCAACAGTGGCGGCGCCGTGGACGGCGGTCAACGGCGGTCAACGGTCAACGGGTTGACTTTTTGACTTTCGGCAAGTCGCATGTCGTTTGACTCGAAATCGCGCTCCGATCGCAGTGGGGAGGTTCGTTTTTCGAGTTGAGCGTCCGAACGTAAAACGAGGTATTGAGGTGGTATATATGGATTTTCGACGATTCGTCGTATTCGAATTGTGTATTTCCGAGAACGGTGGTTTCTCGTGGTTTGATTCGAATTGTCGGATTATGACTTTGAATATTGGACGTTGTAATTTATTCAGGGGTTCGTGATCGTTTGTTTGGCGATGGACTTTCCGCCGGATCACGGGTTAACGCGATACGCGTTATGCCAGTCTGTGAGTGGACATTTATTTTCACGGATTGATTGCGAGTCTTTTATAAATGATTTACAAACTTGAGCATGCGGATTGATTATGATTTTACGAGCATGTGTTTACGATTATGCTTATACGAATATACGTATACGAATATATACATATACGTACATAATATGATTTAAGCATGTGCATAGAAAAGATTTATGATTTGGTTTACACAGAGTACAGTCTCAGTATATGTTGTGGTATCGATACACATTGGCTTCTCGGCTGATCCCCGAGTACGCTCCGGGAAGGACAGATATCCTGACCCGAGGCCTTTCTGGCTAGAATCACGTGTGGGTCTGGGATCCCGTGATTCAGACTGTGCTATCGCGTGGAAGCCCACGAGAGTCTCCGCGATATGTTTTACGTTGCATGCTCTGTACGTGAGTGGTAGCCAGAGTCTCCTCACGTAGCATTTGATTTTCACGCATTTGACTCGCATATGGTTTTATATGTATATATTACTTGGTGAAAGACATTTATTTTCGTCCACTCACTCTAACGTGTTTATTGTCTTTCACCTGGGCTTTTCGATTTCCGTGCCCAGTTTGCAGTTCAGGCTCTGGTGTCGCACGTCGTGGTCGGAGGCATAGTATTCGAGCTACCTTGTTGCTTCCAGTAGGTTCATTGTTCTACCTACTGTGGTATACTTATATGATTATGTATTAGAGGTCGCTCTGAGTTTCTGTTGAATATGTTATACGATTTTACACTGGATTTCAGTAAAGTGCATATATGTTTACTACTTTACTTTACTGTTGTTATATTGAGAAATCCGGATGGGGTTGGTGCCCACGGTTTGCTTTTTGTGGCATAGGATGGAGTGTATTTTACGCGTGCAGGTAATGGTAATTCCACGCTAGTAACGAAACTCTGCCCAAATTTCGAAAAGTTTTTGTTGGTTCGTGTTTTCGAAGGGGTTTGATTCCGATTTAGGAAGCTAAATCGGGGTTGGGTCCTTTCATATACCATTTGATTTTTATGCATTTAGACTCGCATATGTTTTTATAACATATATTATTCGGCGAAAGACATTTATTTTCGTTCACTCACTCTAACGGTTTTCATGTCTTTCCCCTGGGATTTTCGGTTTCCGTGCCCAGTTTGCAGTTCAGATTCTGGTGTCTCACGTCGTGGTTCGAGGCTAGTTGTACGAGCTACCTGTGTTTTCCAGTAGGTTTCTTGTTTCGCCTACTGTTGTATATTTTGTATATATATACGCTAGAGGTCACTCTGATACGTTATGTTACATTTATTATACGGTTTTTTCTGGATATACTATATATTACAGTTGTGTTTACTGTTATTGATATGATATTAAGAAATCCGGATGGGATTGGTGCCCACGGTTTGGCTTTTGTGGCATAGGATGAAGTGTTATTTTCCGGGTGCAGGTAATGGCAATTCCGCGTTAGTAGCGTTACTCTGCCGAAATTTTTATGGTTTTTGTTGGTTCACGTTTTCAGAAAGGGTTTGATTCTGGTTTAGGAAACTAAATCGGGGTTGGGTCCTTTCATGTACAAACACAAACGCTGATACTAATAGAAAATTTCTGTTCCAGAGAATCTACTCTCGTCAATTAAGAACATCCAACGGTTCCATAACCTAAACTGAACTGCAATTGAAACTGTCTACAACTAAAATTTCTGAGGCACGCTAACATCAGGCAATTAGTAATATACGTCCATAACCATGATGCATAAAATATGTCATACCATATGCTAGCCCTGATAATACTTTTCAAACGATAAACCATAACGTTGATACCTTTACTAACATGCATAACTTACCGTGCTAACAACTGTTCATAACTCATTTCCATGGCAATAGCTAGAAGGATACTCAATTACCACCGTATACTCTGACTGACATACGTGCAAATTTTTCTTATAATCCGACAACTTTAATCTGTGAAGAAAATCTACATGTTATCTGTCATCTTTGGCAACACATAACCTCTTTCTGAACACCAAAGTGCCATTACTCCTCATCTGAAACTCTGTCGGTACATTATTCTGAATCAAATTCTTCTTGCTTAGTAGATAGGCATTTGAATCTTGAGCTTCACGAACTTGATCAAGCAACACCGGATGAACTTAGAAGATGACTAACAATGCTCCATCGTCATTCCATTCCAACTCTGCACCTGTTGCTCGCAACTCCGTCAAAACTGACATTCTTGCAACATGAACATGGAAAAGAGAAGCACCGTGCTTTCGACTAAGAGCATCAGCAACCACGTTAGCCTTTCTTGGATGATACTTGAAAGTACAGTCATAATCATTATTCAGCTCCATCCATCTCCGCTGCCTCATATTCAAATCTGACTACATACGCAAGTAGGTAAGACTTTAGTGATCGGTGTAAATCTTGCATTGTGCTCCGTACAAGTAGTGTCTCCAACTCTTCAATGCTAACACAATGGCAGCTAACTCCAGATCATGAGTAGGATAGATAACTTCGTGTGGTTTCAACTGTCTAGAACCATATGCCACCACCTTTTCATGCTGCATCAAGACACAACCCATACCTAACTTTAAAGCATCACTGTACACAACATACTCACCGTTTTCGTCTGGTAAAGTCAACACTGGTGCGGTAGTCAACCTCTCCTTCAAAGTTAAGTAGCTTTCCTCACAAGCATTAGACCATTCAAACTTGACTCCTTTCTTCGTCAAACGGATAAGCGGTGTCGCAATCCGTGAAAAGTCCTGCACGAATCGGCGATAGTAGCCTACTAAGCCTAAGAAACTCCGTATTTCTTCCATGTTTGTAGGTCTGCTCCAATTCAACACGACATCAGTCTTATCTGGATCCACGCTGACTCCTTCAGCTGATATCACGTGACCCAAAAACTTCACACTGTCTAACCAGAACTCACATTTGCTAAACTTGGCATACAACTGAGCATCTCGTAAAGTCTACAAAACTGCATGCAAATGCTTCTTCTGTTGCCCCACACTCCAGGAATAGATCAGGATGTCGTCGATGAACACAATCACGAACTTGTCCAGATATGTCTGAAGATCCGATTCGTCAGGTCCACGAAAGCAACTGGCGCATTTGTCAACCCAAATGGCATAACAAGGAACTCATAATGCCCATAGCGTGACCGAAACGTCGTCTTGTCCACATCGGACTCCCAAATCCGTAGCTGATGGTATCCAGACCTGAGATCAATTTTCGAGAAAACTGAAGCTGCTTTCAACTGATCGAACAAAACATCATTCCATGGGAGTGGATACTTGTTCTTCACCGTAACCTGATTCAACTTCCGATAATCAATGCATAGCCTCATCGAACCATCATTCTTCCTCACAAACAACGCTGGAGAACCCCAAGGTGAAATACTAGGTCGAATGAAGCATTTTTCAATCAATTCTTGAAGTTGAATTTGCAACTCCCTCAACTCTGCTGGTGCCATACGATAAGGTGTCTGCAAAATAGGTCAAGTACTTGGAAGTAACTCGATGGTGAAGTCAATCTCTCTGACTAGAGGAATATCGGGTAAGTCCTCGGAAAACACATCTAGATACTCACAAACCACCGCAATATCACCAATGTCCAGTACACGAACACTCGTATCAATCACATGTGCTAGGTAAGCCATACAACCCTTCCTCAACAACTGCTCAGCCTTCATTGCTGAAAGCAAACAAGGCAAAATAGTTTTTTTTTCACCCCAAAACAAGATTTTCGGCATCCCTGGACTCCTTAAAACAACTTCCTTCTTGTGATAGTCAAGAACAGCCCAATGGTTCTCCATGAAATCCATGCCCAAAATCACATCAAAATCTATAATATCCAGTAACATCAAATCCACGGCTAACCCATAACCTCCAATAAAAATCTCACAATCTCTATATACCCACCCGACACACACTACCTCGCCAGATGGATACAACACTCGCCACAAACTAGGGAGTGGAGATGTAGGTACAATAGCCAATGATGCTAATCTATATGACATGAATGAATGCGTAGCTCCTGGATCTAGTAATGTAAGAACTGGATGACCGAAAATGTACAACGTACCAATGATAACCTCTGAGGAAGCTTTGCCCTCACGTAGAGACATGGCGTGAACTCGAGCCTGTCCAGCTAGTCGTCCATGTTGGCTACGATTCTGCTGACCACCCTGTTCAGAAGACTGTGTTGCACAATCACCAGAAGCAGTACCCTGATCTCGACCAACACTCTAATCCACAACACCTCTAAAAGTGCCAAGCCGAAGACACTCCCTCACAAAGTAACCCTCCTGGCCACAATGGTAATAACTCATAGTACCCCGGTAACATGAACCATTGCGTCGCTTATTACAAAGATTACATAATGGAATATCCCTTGGTGTAGCTGATATGCTGAAGATAGATCAAGGATATCTCGATCCACTGGAACTCCCACTCGACTGCTGCCTCTGCGGTCGACTCATCCTTCATCTATGACTCTGCCTAACAGTGCTGGTAGGATATCTGTAAGGTCCACTACCTGAAGATGATGCTGATCCAGAAATACCTAAACTCAACCTCTTTGAAGCCTTCTAGCTAGGTCCACCCTCTTCAAATCGACGCGTCTGAAACCACATCAGTCTCTCCCTCTCCATATCTTCACTTTTGAGTGCAGCACTAACAAACTCATCAAAGTTATCATGAGGCATAGTGGTCAAAGTCCCCTTGATATTCAGATTCAAACCCAACTTAAACCTCCTGCACTTCGCTTCCTCATATGCCACCATATCACGTGCAAACCGAGACAAACGAGTGAACTTATCCCGATACTAAAGTACTGACATATTTCCCTGTCGCAGGTTGGTAAACTCTTCATATTTCCTCTGTTGAGTAGCCTGATTAAAATAACGACGCATGAACAAATCTCTGAATAGAGGCCATGGAGTATCAATAGGAACTCTGTCTGTACCAATCCACCAAAAGTAGGCATCTGATTCAAGTAAACCCACTGCTGCTACAGTTTTCTGTTCAGGAGTAAAATGCAGGCGCTCACAAACACGCTCCATCGGGACTAACCAAGCTTCACATATTTCAGGATCAAAGGAGCCAGAAAATATAGTTGCTTCAGCTGTCCTAGCGTTGACAACAGGGTCAAAACACTGCTCCAAACGCAACACTCACATAAGCAAGTCGTGTGTACGATGATCCTCAATAGGATCCCCAGCCCTGTTAGCACAGACTCCACGTCGAGGAGGTATCCTAAAGATGAAAGGACATAAGTCCCACAACACAAGGCATGTAATCATGAAACTTCAAATATTTGAAAGCATACAACACTCTAGAGCATTGATGATTATTCGCTGGCCAGTCGGGTCATATGTTGTACATTCTCAAATACCCTTAGTAAAAAAACTACAAGAGTCTACAGAACCTAAAACCTAATGCTCTGATACCAACTGAAAGGACCCGACTCCGATTTAGTTGCCTAAACCGAAATCAAACCAATTCGAAAACATGACCTTAAAAAAAATTTCACCATAGTTTACTTTGAAATACGTGAGCCAATATTAAAACCTGCAAAGAGAATCACACTTCGAATATTCCACAAAAGCAAAACCGTGGGGGCTCCGTTCCCCATCCGGATTTCTCAACATCATATATAATAAACCACAAGGTTTACAAGAAATCCAGAAATCATTCAGGAGTAAACTCAACTGAAAACAAACATAAGTATTTAGAGCAACGCCTATATACATTATATACAACCAGTAGGTTGAACAAAGAACCTACTCAAACTGAAGTGTGACCTGAACTCTACACTATGAGGTCCGGCAGAAGATCCCTCGCCAAACACTCGATCATGATCACCTGAATAATAAGGATACGATCAATACATATTGAAACAAATCATACTGAGCTAATACGTCAAGAACCCCGCGTTCTCGAAAGACGTATCGCTCGAAATATCGACGAGGATAGCAAAATTTCCAAAATACACCCAAACAACCCTCGTCCCAAATTAGAATATTCAACTTGACTCAAAAACCCCACCATTATGTTCGGCTCAAGAAAACAAGCGAAACGACATAAAACTTGTCAAAAATCTCACCTCGCTAGAGCTCCGCCGCGCACGACGGCGCGTGGGGCCGCCGCCACCTGTCGCCAAATAATCCACCAACCCAGAAATCTTTGACCTATACATCAGTTTGAAGATCTCGACATTTTCAACAGCTTTGTAGTTCAAAGCTAAGCCCAATTTTAACCGATAAAGGTCCAAAACTCACCGTGAAGTTTGAAAACCTCGCCAGAATTCAATTTCTCCGATCGACCAAAAACGGGCACGGCAAGGGACGAGACCACTTGGGATAGACTCACCATCCCAAGGGCTACAAAACCCCCACAAGGTCGACCCCCATCGTCACCGTCTTCGCCACCTCCGTCGCCGGCGAATTCGGCCAGAATTCTCCTAACTTCACCGCGTCGTATCTTCTTCATCCGGTAACTAAAATGAGTGATTCACCTATAAAAAGAAAGAGGATCTCAACCTCAATAACTTTTATGAAGGAACCACGGCCAAAAGATGCTAGAATAAGGCACACCGAAGCCGAGAAGGTCACGGCCCAAATGGGTCAATTTTGACCCGTAGGTCAACGCGGGTCAACGGGTATTTCCAAAGATATAAAGTTTCCCAATTTGTTTCATATTTATACCGTATACATACCGTCTACATACCATCCCCAAATCAACGGCTATAATTAAATCTGATCCAAATCGGACGGTCAAGATTAAATCCACATTGACCAACCCACTTCAAAACTCGATAAAACATTGCTCATTTATCCGAAAAATTCACCGAAAATTCCAACGATCCCAAAATTAAATCCTCTACAATTCCCGCGAAGGAACTCAAACCAAATTCTTGCCCGATAATTTAGTCGTTAACAAACCCATGAATACAATTAATTTACAATAATCACGGCTCGGACCAATATGTGCACATTCCATGGTTCAGGTTGTTACACAATGTGCAACCATGATCGCTCAAATTTAACAAATACTTGGAACTAACTTTATTCGGAGAGGTTGCACAATCAATTGATCAATTGGACCTGGAGAGTTCGCCTACTCCAGTCCTTGCTGTTTTCAGAAGCATGAAACTCAAAGAACTCCCAGGTATATTTTGGTCAATTCCTTCAAATTAATTAAATCATCTCATTACATCACTAAACCTCAATTGCCAATTTGTACAGCCTGCTTATAGAGCGAGTATAATTGTAAGAATATGTCATACTACTAAATTAATTTATTTCAATTAATCCACACCTATTTTGTTTAATTGATACATTTTTTTACAATATTCAACAGCCCTTGTCAATGCCACAAGCACCACAAATACATCAATAGTATTCAATCCAATAATTCCAAAAGCCATACTATATGAAACTGAGTAGGCAAATTGTGCAACTGCTAGAATTGATAACATGATATCTTATAAGTGAAGATGGTCGATAGTTATCCTGCAAATCTTTAATGTCGAGCATCTTTGGTTGATAATTTCGATAATACAATTGTTCAATGTAATTTTAATTCGTAGTTTACAACTTTCCATGGTTTTTCTTGGACAACTTTAATGAAACTCTATGTTAGCTATTGTGCAGCTCATATTGTATTAAATGGTGAATGTTCAACTTATTTGTTATGTGTTACAACTTCTACGATGCATGGCCTAATTTGGTGTATCAATTGTAAGATTATTATACATGCATTGTTCTCTAGTAGTAATGTAAAATATATAATTATGTCTACATTTTACATCTATATCTTCATTTATTAATTATGTAATATGTATATTATCTTCACTCTGTAATCGACATTGTTTACCCTTCGAATTTCTTTCTCTCGTCACCCGCGCCTTGCGTGCAGGTATCCTTTGCTAGTATTACTACATGAATGAGCTGACCACCATAGCTAACCAACAAGAGTAAAATAATAAGAACTAATACAAAATCAAAAGCTCCATTTGTAACCAACTATGTACGTACTACGTTTATTACTTTGCGACTATGTACCTTTATTACATCAAAGTAAGCAACAACTTCTCTGCGGTCTTATCAATTGGAACTGCATGTTTCTTTGGTAATTCCTTTGAGAGAGTCTAATGGTAGTGCTAAACCCATTTTGTAGAGTTCGGATTTGAAGAGAATTTGAAGGCTGACTAGGCATATGTCATTTTAGCCAATTTTATCTCTAATGGATGTGCCAAACTGAATATACCAAAAATCAACAAATTTCAGCAAGCTGAGACACAACCCAACCTCTTCTCTTCACAATGATGTTTTCTAATTTTTAATTAAATTGGTGAATTCATTCAAGCAAATCTAATCAAAAACATCACCATCCAAGTTTGCAAATCGACATGAACTCCTAGATCACAACATTCAAAATAACCCATCACATTCAAGTGACCCAACTCAATTAGATCACCACTATCCAGCCCAGTATTGTTAGCAAAAGATCTTCGGAGTTCATCAGCAACCGTCGGCAGCCAAGTGCTCGTGATTCGTAAAAGGGAGACTTTCCTTCAAGACTCTGGTCGGTTGTGGAGTCAAATGGTTTTTGTGTGTGTGTGAGTGAGAGAATGAGAGAGAGAGAGAGAAAGAGAGAGAGAGAGAGTTTGGCAAAAATGGATTTTACTGTCAAAGTTGATAGTAATAGAGATGATATGCCATCAACGTGGTTGGTATGTCAATCACTTGTTTTGACAAAACCACTAGAACATCCAAATGTTAAACTTTTAGGGTCAACTGTTTGCCTATCTATGTGGATTTTGACCATTCCATTAGACTTGGTCTTAGTCACCTCATGTTGAACACTGAGGCTGGCATTCAGAGTCTTCTTCTCATAGCATTTGCCTATCACCACTAGTCCCCAACTGAACCACTCAATGTATGTATGGTTTAGTTTCTTATATTTAAAAGGCAAAATTATTTAGAACAGAACCGTTTGGCACAAATTTGGTTTAACAATTATACGAATGTATGATTCTTTAGTTTTGAACCAAACTAAATCTATGTCCACTCTTTCTTTATCCAATGTATGTAGTTTCAGGATCTATGTACTCAAGCACAAGGGAGATTGGAGGGGGATATCGTTTCACTTGGATTGCATGAACAACAGAGAGACACAAGCACTATTAAGTTATGTCACCTTGACAATGAATTTTGATCGTGTACGAGAAATTTGGTTATGGCATCGCCGATTAGGTCACCCATATTTTTGTATCATGAAGAAATCGGTGTCATCTTTTTTTTTTTCGGAGTAAAGGAGTCTATGCTCCATTATGAATCTTGTGCTTTTTTAAGAGCCACATGTCTAGTTACTCTCTTAGATTTCATTTTAGTTAAGCTATTTTTTGGGTTAATTCATTCAGATGTGTGGGGCCATCCAAAAGTTCTACTCTATCATGATGAGGTACTTTATTTTGTTCATTGATGATTATATAAGATTGAGATCGGTAGTATTGCTTAAGTCCAAGTATGATGTATTCTCTGTCTATTCTTCCATTCACAACCTTACATGTATTTAGTATGAAGCTTGAGTTAAGATTTTTTCGATCTAATAATGGAAGGGTATATGTCAATCTTTCCTTTAAAGAGTACTTTTAGCAGCATGAGATTGTTCATTAAACAACTTGTCCTCGAACATTGGAGCAAAATTGAGTGTATGAAAGGAAGAATCGTCATCTCTTAAAATTAGGAAGAGCTTTTTTATTGACTGTCAATATGCCAAAGTATCTATGGGGGGTGGGGAGTTGTATCATGTGCCTCACATCTAATCAACTGTATGGCATCTGCATCTCTTCTAAAATGTGTTCCCTTTTAAGGTTTTTGCAAGCATGTTGCCATTTTATCTCTTAATACTCTTCCTGCATTTCCATATCCTAAGTTGTATGGACTACGTACATCTATGCAAGAGTCAAATATTGAAGTTAGATGCTCGTGCTCTTAAGTGTATGTTTGTTGGTTATGGATCTCATAAAAAAGGTTACAAGTGTTATCATCCTCTGTCTCAACAGTTCTATGTCACAATGTATGTAACATTAAATGATTATTTATGTTAGATCTCTCCCACATCGACTTAAAATGAGGGAGAGAATAATTTGTTTTATGAGGATTAGTTTGAGGATTAGCGATTTACAGTTGTGGAGGAAGAAAAATCATCCAGCAAATATTTTGACCCGTTGAAGGAAGGTTCTTGACCTGCCGAAGGTGTGCAGTCCACAACTCTAGAATCTCCAAAATTTCTCTAACCCGTCGAAAAATCCAATCCTGCCAATTTTGTTCTACAAGTTGTGATTGATCCGTCTTCTACATTTGTTCGACCAGTCAAAAAAATTTCGACCCATCGAAGGGGGACAACTAAACTGAGCAAAGTAACGAGTAGATTACTGATGTTTATTTCACTTCTAGAGAATTTACATTCGACTTAAGTCTCTCCCTCTCCGTCAATAGTCTCTCTTAACCTGTCATCACCCGAGGTAAGTAATAGTCTTAGTTTGTCTGATTCTAGTAATCGTGATGATAAGCATATAAAAATTTTGTCTGGTCAGTCAACCCGTGGTCAACCTCCCAAGAAATATGAACCTACTTATTTAAAGACAAGTATTCTGTAGTTAATTATGTGTCAACCCATAAATTGTATAAACCCTCTGGAGCCTTTTTCTAAACCCATACAAAGATTATCTAATGTATCACTTCCTAATAAAGTGCAGGATGCGATGAAGGAAGATAAAAGGGCCAAGGCAATGTAGGTAGAGATTGATGGTCTGAATTTGACGCATTTGCCACCAGGAAAGAAAAAACTTGGTTGCAAATGGGTCTATATAGTAAAGCATAATGTAAATGTTCAATTGATAGGTACAAGGCGAGGTTGGTTGCAAAAGGTATACTCAGAACTATGGAGTGGATAATGATGATACTTCTGCACCAGTGGCGGAGATCAATATAATTTGAGTTCTCATGTCTCTAGAAGCTAATCTAGATTGGGCATTATAACAGTTTGATGTGAAAAATATTTTTCTTCATGGAGATTTGAATTGATAAATTTACTTGGAAGTACCTCCAAGATATGGTACTTCTACTAGTGAGAAGATGGTGTGTAAACTGAAGAAATCTTTGTACGGTTTGAAACAGTCTCCGAGAGCTTAGTTTGGTTGGTTTACGATGTAAATAAAGAAGATTGAGTATTGCAAGAGAAATTCAGATCACACACTATTTCACATGCATACACAAAGTATAATTACTGCTATAATCATTTATGTTGATGACAAGATTGTGACAGGTGATGACTTTGAAGAAATCAAAAAGTGGCAAGGTAAACTATCATCAGAGTTTGAGATGAAGGATGAAGGACCTTGAAAACTTGATGTATATATTTCTTGGGCATTGAGGTAGCCTGTAAACAAGGACTACATAATGTTGAGCTAGAGGAAGTATGTCCTCGATTTATTGGTAGAAAATAGTATGCTTGATTGCAAACTGATTGACACATAGCAGAATATCCAGATCAAGTCGCCACGAACAATTCACGATATCAAAGGTTAGTTGGGTGTTTGATCTCGTTGTCTCATACTAGACTTGATCTTGCTTATGCGGGTAGTGTTATGAGTAAATATATGCATGTTGTGATTCTGATTTTGTGTACGTAATTTGAAGTCGGCTCCTAGTAGGGGTCAAGTGTTTTGCAAGAATGAAAATTTGGGGGTTAGTGAATATTCTTATGCAGATTGAGCGGGCAACATTACTAATAGGTTTTCTACTACTGGTTACTTTACCTTTGTGAGTGGAAATTTGGTCACTTGGAAAAACAAGAAGTAGAAAGTGGTGGTCCGTTCAAGTGTAGAAGAAAAGTATTGGCGTATGGCTCTTGGTGTTTGTGAGTTGTTGTAGTTGAGGCATTTGTTAAGATATTTGAGGCTTAAGCAGAAGCAACCAATACCACTTTATTACAAGGCTACAATAGATATTGCATACACCCCGCTTCAGCATGATAAGACGAAGCATGTAGAGATTGACAGACACTTCATCAAAGAGAAGTTTAATGCTTATAGTATCTCGTTTTCATTTGTTCATTCACACAGACAATTAGTTAATGTTCTAAAAAAAGCTATTTCGTCCAAGGCATTTAATGATCCACTTGACAAGTTAGGCATTCGAGATCTGTATGCACCAACTTGAGAAGAGTGTTGCCGTGAGTCACTCTTATTAATATTAGGAGGTGTATATTTTGTAATTATTGTATGTAATTATTTTCCAATTAGGATTTTAAGTTGAAAGGACCTGACCCTAGATTAACTAGTAATCTAGATCAAGCCCTAACGACTGACCCTAATCTACGAGTTTCTGTGAAAATTATTCAGAAACTCAACTCAACTACTATCCGAGTGACAAGCTATTCACAAGAGTCTGGCTAAGACAATAATACTGAACCAATATCCAAAGTGACTTCAATAACACAAGAGACATACTGACAGTGAGTTGTGACCTACTGCTGAAGGAATTGACTGGTGAACTCAACGCCCTCGATGACATCCAGCACCCTCATGATACACACTACTACCAGGACAAATAAAACTGAAAAGCCCAGGAAAAAGGCACATAAAATAATAAAATCTGTTAGAGTGAATAGATGAAAATAATATTTTACTTTTTAACTGAAATTGTAAATAATATTGAAAGGACCAGACTTCGATTTAGTTGTTTAAACCGAAATCAAACCCCTTCGAAAACATGACTTTAAAAAAAAAATTCGCCAGAGTTTACTTTGAAATACGTGAGCCAATGTTAGAACCTGCAAAGAAAATCACACTTCAAATATTCCACAAAAGCCAAATCGTGGGGCTCCGTTCCCTATCCGGATTTCCCCACATCATATATAACAAACCACAAGGTTTACAAGAAATACAGAAAAAAATATTCAGGAGTAAACTTAACTGAAAACATAACATAAGTATTCAGAGCTACGCCAATACACATCATATACAACCAGTAGGTCGAACTGAAGTGTCACTTGAACTATATGCCTCAACCGTCGACGTGCAACCCTGGAACCCAAACTACAAACTGGGCAAAAGAAACCGAAATGCCCAGGAGAAGGCAAATGAAATCGTTAGAGTGAGTGGACACAAATAATAATATGCCTTTCCCAACATATAAGGATATATGCTCATAAAAGCATAATGCGAGTCAATGCACACGAAAATCCTGACTAGGTACATTTTCCCTGACCCATAAAGATGTGTATAAAATCATGCGGGGTCACTCACAGACTCCTCCACATAGTACAGTGTAATCACGGGATCCCAGACCCCCTCATGATTATAAGTCTGAAAGACCTCGGGTTAGGATATCTGTCCCCCCCGGAGCATCTCGGGGATCAACCGAGAAGCCAAAGCATCGATGCTACCTCTATATCTGAGACTGTACTCTATGTAAACCAAATCATAAATACTTTCCATGCACATGCATAATCGTAAAATGCATAATCATAAAATGCATACTCATACGTGCATAATCATAAAGTGCATAACGTAAATGTAATAATCAAGACTCGCAAATCAACTGTGAAAATAAGATGTCCACTCACAGTACGAAGCTAACTCTAAGGTCCGGCGGAAGATCCCTCGCCAAGCACTCGATCACAATCACCTAAATAATAGGGATACGATCAATACATATTGAAACACAATATACGGAGCTAATACTTCAAGAACCCGCGTTCTCGAAAGACATATGCTCGAAATATCGACGAGGATAACAAAATTCTCAAAATACACCCAAACAACCTTCGACTCAAATTATAACACACAAACTAACTCAAAAACCTCACGACTACGATTGGGGCACGATTACGAGCAAAACGGTATAAAATCTCCAAAAATCTCATAAAGTCAACCCTCGCCGAAGCTCCGCCGTTGACCGCCGCCGCGCGGTGCTAACGGTGAAATTCCACGATAGAACAAGCCCATAAATCTTCCTCTCCTTAAGGCCAACCAAAACTCTCAAAGGACCACTACCATCCAACCACCATAGTGACCGAAAAATTGCTCAAAACCCACGGCCTCCATTGATTCCGATGAGATTCCGGCGAGCTCCAAACACCACCCAATCATAAAATCTCTTCACCCAAGCATCTATGGGTTGAGTGGAGCAAAACCCGCAACCCCAACAACCACAAATTTGGCCAGAAACCACCACCCGAATCCGGTAAGTTCCAAGAACTTCACCGAGTTTCACCTCCCTCAAATCTCCACCAAATCCACTCAAACCAAGTTCAAATCAATAGAAAATAACAAGAGGAAGCTAACCATATCAAGCTTTTGGCCTGAGGTGGCCAGAATCGAAAAGTCAGCTGGTGGTCAAAAACCTGTCCGGTAAGCCACGGTCAATGCGGGTGAGCTCAAAGTTAACGGGTCAAAACTAGTCAACTCGGCACAAAATCAATATTTCCACACTTTTACGACAATTCCGTATATATACTCCGCGAAATGATTCGATCGACGGCCCAAATCAAACAAAATCCAAACGGATAACTACGACTAAATTAATCGGCTTCGAATATTCATAACATACTCCTCGGTTATCGAAACAATTATCTGAAAATGCCTACGAGCTTGAAATCAAGTATTCGACAACTTCCGTGAAGGAACGTAAATCAAATGCATGATCGATAACCAAGTCGTGAACAAACCCGAGAGTACGACTAAATCACAATATTCACAGCTCGGACCAATATGTACACATTCCGCGGTTCGATATTTATATACCTACTAACAAATCTAACCCCCTAACAAAAATTTCGTCCTCGAAATTTATATACCTGCTAACTTAACAGGTAGGGATACTGCTCACGCATGTGCTGCTCGGTCTCCCAAGTAGCCTCTTCAACTGAATGATTCCGCCACAATACCTTCACAAGAGGAATGGCTCTGTGTCATAACTCCTAGACCTTCTGATCAAGAATCTGAACTGATTCTTCCACATAGGTCAACTCCTCCCATATAGGAAGCTGATACGGTGTCAACACATGTGATGGATCGAAAATGTACTTCCGCAACATAGACACATGGAACACATCATGTACCCTGGCCATCTCAGACGGTAACGCCAACCTGTACGCCACAGCACCAACTCGCTCAGTGATCTCATATGGGCCAACATATCGCAGACAAAGTTTAGCGCGTTTCCTGAAACGAACAATACCTTTCCAAGGAGAAAGTTTCAGGAAAACCCAATCACCAACCTCGAACTCAAGATCCTTCCATCTCATGTCAGCATAACTCTTTTGTCGATCATGTGCAGCCTTCAATCTGTCTCGAATAACTTGAACATATTCAGTGGTACTTTTCACCAAATTAGGACCAAGAAGCCATTTCTCACCAACTTCACTCCAACACAATGGAGTTCGACACTGTTTGCCGTACAAAGCCTCATAAGGTGCCATACCAATGCTAGCCTGATAGCTGTTGTTGTACGCAAACTCAGTCAAATGAAGTTGCTGATCCCAATTCCCTTTAAACTGCAAAACACAAGATCGCAACATATCCTCTAGAGTCTGAATAGTCCTCTCTGACTGACCATCTGTCTGAGGATGAAAAGCTGTGCTGAAGTGTAGTCTAGTCCCCATTGCTCTCTGCAATGCCTGCCAAAACTCTGAAGTGAAATGACTATCTCGATCAGAAACTATAGACACAGGCACACCATGCAATCTTAAAACCTCTCTAAAGTACAGCTTCGCCAATCTGCTCATGGGAAGCTTTCCTGGAAGTGCAAGGAAATGAGCTGACTTCGTAAGGTGATCCACAATCACCCAAATACTAGTACTACCACTAGAAGTACGAGGTAACTGATACACAAAATCCATGGTGATATGCTCCTATTTCCACACTGGAATCTCCAAAGGTTGTAGTTTACCTACCAGTTTCTGACGTTCTGCCTTCACTTGCTGAGAAATCAGGCATTTGCTCACGTACATTGCTATTTCCTTCTTCGTGTTTCGCCACCAATAATGAGCTTTAAGTGTCCGGAACATCTTTGTACTACCCAGATTCATAGCATATGCAGAACAATGAGCTTCATCAAGTATTTCTTTCTTCAAATCATCATCTCTGGGCACACATAATTTCCCTCTGAACATCAAAGTGCCATCACTCTTCATCCGAAACTTTGTCGGTACATTATTCTGAATCAAGTTCTTCTTGCTCAGCAGATAGGCATCTGAATCTTGAGCTTCACGAACTTGATCAAGTAACACTAGACGAACTTGGAAGCTGGCTAACAATGCTCCATCCTCATTCCACTCTAACTCTGCTCCTATTGCTCGCAACTCTGTCAAAAGTGACACTCTAGAAACACGTACATGGAAGAGAGAAGCACCATGCTTCCGACTAAGAGCATCAGCAACCATATTAGTCTTTCCTGGATGATACTCGAAAATGCAGTCATATTTATTAATCAGCTTCATCCATCTCCGCTGCCTCATATTCAAATCTGGCTGTGTACACAAGTAGGTAAGACTTTTATGATCGGTGTAAATCTTGCACTGTGCTCCGTACAAGTAGTGTCTCCAACTCTTCAATGCTAACACAATGGCAGCTAACTCCAGATCATGAGTAGGATAGTTAACTTCATGAGGTTTCAACTGTCTAGAACCATATGCCACCACCTTTCCATGCTGCATCAAGACACAACCCAGACCTAACTTCGAAGCATCACTGTACACAACATACTCACTGCTATCGTCAGGTAAAGTCAACATTGGTGCAGTAGTCAACCTCTCCTTCAAAGTCAAGTAGCTTTCCTCACAAGCATCAAACCATTCAAACTTGACTCCTTTCTTCGTCAAACGGGTAAGCGGTGTCGCTATCCGTGAAAAGTCTTGTACGAATCGGCTATAGTAGTCTGCTAAGCCCAAGAAACTCCGTATCTCTGCCACATTGGTAGGTCTGCTCCAATTCAGCACTGCATCAATCTTATCAGGATCCACGCTGACTCCCTCAGCTGATATCTTGTGACCCAAAAATTTCACACTGTCCAACCAGAACTCACATTTGCTAAACTTGGCGTACAACTGAGCGTCTCGCAAAGTCTGCAAAACTGCATGCAAATGCTTCTGTGCTGCCCCACACTCCTGGAATAGATCAAGATATCATCAATGAACACAATGACAAACTTGTCCATATAACACCTGAAAATCCGATTCATCAGGACCATGAAAGTAGCTGGCACATTGGTCAACCCAAATGGCATAACAAGGAACTCATAATGCCTATAACGTGATCAAAACGCCGTCTTGTCCACATCGGACTCCCGAATCCGTAGCTGAGGGTACCCAGAACTGATTCAACTTTCGATAGTTAATGCATAGCCTCATCGAATCATCATTTTTCCTCACAAACAATACTGGAGCACCCCAAGGTGAAACACTCGGTCGAATGAAGTCTTTCTCAATCAATTCCTGAAGTTGAATATGCAACTCCCTCAACTCTGCTGGTGCCATACGATAGGGTGTCGGCGAAATAAGTCCAATACCTGGAAGTAGCTCGATGGTGAAGTCAATCTCTCTAACTGGAGGACCACTGGGTAAGTCCTCGAGAAACACATCTGGATACTCACAAACCACCGCAATATCACCAATGTCCAGTACACGAACACTTATATCAATCACATGTGCTAGGTATGCCACACAACCCTTCCTCAACATCTGCTCAGCTTTCATTGCTGAAATCAAACAAGGCAAATAAGTATTCTTTTCACCACAAAACAAGATTTCTGGCATGCCTGGACTCCTGAAAACAATCTCCTTGTGACAGTCAAGAACAGCCCAATGGTTCTTCAAGAAATCCATACCCAAAATCACATCAAAATCCATAATATCCATCAGCATCAAATCCACGGCTAACCCATAACCTCCAACAAAAATCTCACAATCTCTATGTACGCACTCGACACATACTACCTCGCCAGATGGACATAACACTCACCACAAACTAGGGAGTGGAGATGCAGGTACAGTAGCCAATGATGTTAATCTATATGACATGAATGAATGTGTAGCTCCTAGATCTAGTAAAGTAAGAATTGAATGACCAAATATGTACAACGTACTGATGATAACCTCTGGGGAAGCTCTGCCCTCACGTAGAGACATGGCATGAACTCGAGCATGTCCAGCTGGTCGTCCACGCTGGCTGCGATTCTGTTGACCACCCTGTCCAAAAGGCTGTGCTGTACGATCACCAGAAGCAGTGCCCTGATCATAATCGCTACTCTGAGCTGCAACACCCCCAAATGTACCACCATGAGGACAATCCCTCGCAAAGTGACCCACCTGGCCACAACGGTAAAAAGTAGAGGTGTCATACTGACACTCACCAGAGTGATGTCTGTGGAAAATGTTGCACAATGGATATTCCCTCGGTGTAACTGGTGTGGTGAAGAAAGGTCGAGGATAACTCGATCCACTGTAACTTCCCCTCGACTGCTGCCTCTACGCTCAACTCTTCCTCCATCTATGACTCTGCCTAACAGTGCTGGTAGGATATCTGTAAGGTCCACTACCTGAAGATGATGCTGATTCAGAAATACCTGAACTCAACCTCTTCGAAGCAACCTAACAGTGTCTGAAACCGCATCTGTCTCTCCCTCTCAATGTCTTCACCTCTGAGTGCAGCACTAACAAACTCATCAAAGTTATCTTGAGGCATAATGGTCAAAGTCCCCTTGATATTCAAATTCAAACCCAACTTAAACCTCCCGCACTTTGCTTCATCTGATGCCACCATATCACGTGCAAACCGAGACAAACGGGTGAACTTATCCCGATACTCAAGCATTGACATATTCCCCTGCTTCAGGTTAGTAAACTCCTCATATTTTCGCTGCTGAGTAGCTGGATTGAAATATCGACGCATGAACATCTCTTTGAACATTGGCCAAGGAGTATCAATAGGAACTCTGTCTGTACCAATCTACCAAAAGTAGGCATCTGACTCAAGCAAACCCACTGCTGCTACAGTTTTCTTTTCAGGAGTAAAATGCAGGTGCTCACAAACACGCTCAACCTAAACTACCCAACCTTCACACGCCTCAGGATCAGGTGAACCAGAGAAGATAGTTTCTCCCGCTGTCGTAGCCTTAGCTACAGGGTCAATACGTTCTTCCAAATGCAATACTCGTATAAGCATGCTAGTCACGCGTACGTTGATCCTCATCAGGATCCCCAATCCGTTCAGCACGGACTTCATGTCGAGGAGGCATCGTAAGGATAAAAGATATTAGTCACAGGACATAAAGGATGTAACCATGAAACTTCAAACGTTTGAAAACATAAAACACTCTAGAGCATTGATGATTATCCGCCGGCCGGTTCGGTCATCGCTCTGGAAATGTTGTACATTCTCAAATGTCAGAGTAACACAACTACAAGAGTCCACAGAACCTAAAACCTAATGCTCTGATACCAACTGAAAGGACCCGACTCTGATTTAGTTGTCTAAACCGAAATCAAACCCCTTTGAAATACGTGAGCCAATATTAGAACCTGCAAAGAGAATCACACTTCAAATATTCCACAAAAGCCAAACTGTGGGGCTCCGTTCCACATCCGGATTTCTCAACATCATATATAACAAACCACAAGGTTTACAGGAAATCCATAAAAAATATTCAGGAGTAAACTCAACTGAAAACATAACATAAGTATTCAGAGCGACGCCTATACACATCATATACAACAAGTAGGTCGAACTGAGAATCTACACGAACTAAAGTGTGACTTGAACTCTACACCTCCACAGTCAACGTGCAACCCTAGAACCCAAACTGCAAACTGGGCAAAAGAAACCGAAAATCCCAGGGGAAGGAAAATGAAATAGTTAGAGTGAGTGGACGAAAATAATAATATGCATTTCCCAACATATAAGTATATATGCTCATAAAAGCATAATGCGAGTCAATGCACATGAAAATTCTGACCAGGTACATTTTCCCTGATCCATAAAGATGCACATAAAATCATGTGGGGTTACTCACGGACTCCTCCGCATAGTACAGTGTAATCACGGGATCCCAGACCTCCACGTGATTATAAGTCTGAGAGAACTCGGGTCAGGATATCTGTCCCCCCCCCCAGATCATCTCGGGGATCAGCCGAGAAGCCAAAGCATCGATGCTAACTCTATATTTGAGACTGTACTCTGTGTAAACCAAATCATAAATACTTTCCATGCACATGCATAATTGCAAAATGCATAATCATAAAATGCATAATCGTACGTGCACAATCATAAAATGCATAACGTAAATGTAATAATCAAGACTTGCAAATCAACTGTGAAAATAAAATGTCCACTCACACTACGAAGCTAACTCTGAAGTCCGGCGGAAGATCCCTCGCCAAACACTCGATCACGATCACCTGAATAACAGGGATACAATCAATACATATTGAAATACAACATACGGAGCTAATACGTCAAGAACCCCACGTCTCGAAAGACGTATCGCTCGAAATATCAACGAGGACAACCAAAATTCCAAAATACACCCAAACAACCCTCGACCCAAATTACAACACACAAATCAACTCAAAAACCTCACGACTACGATCGGGGCGCGATTACGAGAAAAACGGTACAAAATCTCCAAAAATCCCAAAAATTCAACCCTCGCCAGAGCTCTGTCGTTGACCGCCGGCAGCGGCGCGGCGTCAACGGTGAAATTTCACGATGGAACAAGCCCAGAAATCTTCCTCTCCTCAAGGACCACCACCATCCAACCACCATAGTGGCCGAAAAATAGCTCGAAACCCACGGCCTCCATTGATTCCGGTGAGATTCCGGCGAGCTCCAAATGCCATCCAATCCTAAAATCTCTTTACCCAAAAGCATCTATGGATTGAGGGGAGAAAAACCCCCAACCCCAAAGACCACAAATCTGGCCGGAAACCACCACCCGAATCTGGTAAGTTCCAAGAACTTCACCGAGTTGGATATCCCTAAAATCTCCACCAAGTTCGCTCAAATCAAGTTCAAATCAATAGGAAATCACAAGAGGAAGCTAACTATACCAATCTTTTGGCCTGAGGTTGCCGGAATCGGAAAGTCAGCCGGTGGTCAAAAATCTATTCGGTAAGCCACGGTCAATGCGGGTCAGCTCAAAGTTAACGGGTCAAAACTGGTCAACTCGGCACAAAATCAATATTTCCACACTTTTACGATAATTCTGTATATATACTCCGCGAAACGATTCGATTGACGGCCCAGATCAAACCAAATCCAAACGGATAATTATGACTAAATCAATCGGCTTTGAATATTCATAACATATTCCTCGGTTATCGAAACAATTATCTGAAAACGCCTACCAGCTCGAAATCAAGTATTCGAAAACTTCTGCAAGGAACGTAAATCAAATGCATGATCAATAACCAAGTCCTGAACAAACCTGAGAGTACGACTAATTCACAATAATCACGGCTCAGACCAATATGTACATATTCCACTGTTCGGGTCGTTACAAATATATATGTCTTTCAGAAATAATGTACTTAAAAATAAAAATCCAAGTACACTTGAGTACTGTAAAATATGCATAGACTTCGAGTCGGGTCACCCGACCTAAAGTCTAAATACTGTCCAAGTCAGGTTCCTGGCCCTCCTAGGTGCTGTTAAATATGTGGAGGCTACGACTTGAGTAATTTGACCACAAGTCCTAATACTGCCCAGGTCAAGTTCCTGGCCCTCCTAGGTGCTCAAGAAATCGTCAGGTCAGGTCTGTGGCCCTCCCGGAGCATCTTGGGGATCAGCCGAGAGGCAATGCATCGATATAACTCTGTGACTATGCTCAATGTAAAATAAATCATATATGCCTCCAAATACAAATGCATAAACGTAAATGCCTAGCTGTAAAATATATAACTAAAGAATTGCATAACAACAATGAGGTTAAAATGTCCACTCACTGCATTTTGCCGGGATAATTACAAAGCTGAAACCTGCCAAACGGCACACTTGCCAAACCTGCCGCCGGTCAAAATCCCACCGGCCCAGAATTGTTTGACCTATACATCAATTTAAAGATCTCAATATTTTCAACCAAATTCCAGTTTAATGCTAAGCCTAATTCCAACCGAAAAATGTCGAAAACTCACCGTGAAGTTCAAAAATCTCGTTGGACTTCACATTCTCCGATCAGCACCGTCCGGCCACGGCAAGGCTTAAGACTACTTGGGTTCGACTTACCATTCAATGTGCTTCAAAACTTCTAACATTTTGACCCCCATCGCCGCCGTTTGCGCCGCCACCATCACCGCCAAATAACCACCGATTCTGGCCAGTTTCAACACCTTCCACCGTCGTCCTCCGGCAACAACCTCCGGTCATGCACCAACCAAATGAAAGAGGGAACCAAGCCCAACATTTCCCATCAAGGAACACGGCCAGAGGTGGGCGGAATAAGGCTCACCACTGGCGAGGAGTGTCACGACTAAAACAGGTCTGTGGTCAACATGGGTCAACGGATATTTCCCGAAATGGAAACTTTCCATAATTAACTCGTATTTATACCATATATATACCCGTACACATACCAGCCCAAATCAACGACTACAATTCAATCTGATCAAAATCGGACGGTCACGATTAAATCAGCAATTAAATTAACACTTTTAATTATTTTCACCTACCAACTTCAAAATTCGTTAAAACATAGCTCGCTTATCTAAAAAATTCCCCAAAAATTCACATGAGATCGGAATTAAATACTCTACAATTCTCGTGAAGGCAGTCAACACAAACTTTCGCCTGGTGAAATAGTCGTTAATAACCCACGCGATACCACTAATTCACGGTAATTCTATTTCGTGCTGATTTATACGTAAATTTTGGTTCGGGTTGTTACAGTAAGTAGAGTTATATATATACCCCAATTTTGGAGTTGATTGATAAATCAGAAAATTCGTCATATTTGTGTTCTCTTTGAGTCCAATAACCCATGGTCATCAACTAGGTGATTTGAGTGACAAACAAGATCAAATCCTTCTAGAGTTAGCGAACATTCTTCTCGAGTTAGCTAACATTCTGAATAAAGTTATTTCGTTTAAGGCATTTAATGACTTACTTGACAAGTTGGGCATTCGAGTTCTGTATGCACCAACTTGAGGGGGTGTGTTTGTGTGAATCACACCTAGTAATATTAGGAGGTGTATATTTTGTAATTATTGTATGTAATTAGTTTCCTATTAGGATTGTAACTAGAGCTGTATATATACCCCAATTTGGGAGTTGATCGATAAATCAGAAAATTCCTCATATTTGTGTTATCTTTGACTCCGATAACCCATGACCATCAACTAGGTAATTTGAGTGACAAACAAAATCAAACCCTTCTCGAGTTCTCTCCATCCATATATATACATATATATAATTACATATATAATGATATATAATTATATCATTTAGTCAAAATATTGTAATATATGGAATATATACGGTTCCATGTAAAGGAAACGAGTAACGAGAACTGAATCAAACTATCCCAATACAATTCGGTTCCAGACCAAATTTCTACTATGAAAGTTTGGAATCAAGCTGAATCACCCGGTTCTCATTGGATTCGAATCAGTTATGTAATTCGGTTCAAAGTCCCGGCTAGCCCTAGTCACCACTCACCGGCTTCTCTTCACGCGGTGGAGTTGGTATTTTTTTAATTTGCACACTCTTAAATAAGACACTAGATCATGCATCGACCCGACCAAAGCTAACTTCAAATCCTGCCCCATTGTCTAAGATGGACCTGCCACTGTCTCGCTTGAAGTTTTAAAAATTAGAATAGGAGGAAAAACTTTATTTTTAAAGAGAACTACTATTAAGACTTCCAAATTTCCTCTGCTGAGCTCATATGCTCTATACCTCAATTTTCTTTTCGATTACATATAATTAATCAACATAACTCTCATTGAAATCCCACATTGACCTTATTGTTTCAGTTCATATATAACATTAGATACCAATGTTTATCTTTTCCTCTCTCTTCGTATATCTAAATGAATTAGAGTTCATAAGTGAACAAACAAAAAAGGAGCTGATATTGGGATTCCCCTATTAGCTTAAAATTACTACTTTCACTCCTTTTTCAAATTAAAATGATTTTCAGTTAATATAATCATTTTTATTCCAATTTTACCCTTAACAATTTTCTCATTTCTTCTCCTTTCTTTTTTCTATCTTTCTTTGTTGTTTTATTTCCCAATTTAGTAGTTAAACTCTAAATCCCTTGTTTCTCAAGTACGTACGTAGCAAACTAGCAAACCTTGTACTTATTCCTAACAACTTTTAGAAGAAAAAAGTTAAAGATTGAGGAGGTATATTTCTACAAATTTGCATATTTTCTACCTCTTCATCAATTTTGCATATTTTCTACATAAAGCACAAATTAAAGCAATACTTCAGCATGCTACAGTAGCTTTAATACCATATTCTAGCTAAAATTTACAAGATTTGGAACAGTAGACACATTAATATTAACACCACATAAAAAAATTAAGAACTGAAATCCATCAACACCAATCCTTTATCATAATAGAAATCATCATAATATTTTCACAATATGATAAACAAAAACAAAACCAAGGACTACATTTTGGACACAAAATCTATCTTGGTTGGCTCTCATCACTCTTGCTTTTTCTCTAGTACCAACCCTGGCTTTTTATTTCTAACCTGCTTTATAATAGAGAATGTGTTGGTATTCAACTTTGCAAGAGGAAATGAACTCTTAATCAATTATAACAAATATGCGAAAGAATTCAACAAAGTGTAGTTAGGAAATTAAATGAAATGAAAGTGAATTTTAAGCTACTGTAACTACTTTATATGTTAAACATATTAGTTGATCTACCACCTCCAGCATCTCTCTTTTGAATTTGCTTCTCAACAACCTCAAAGTGCGAAGGATCAAGCTTTGTAAAGTTGACATGCTTACTTTTCTTTGATCCTAATGGATGAACTTTATAAGGTTGAAAAATTGGTTCCAAAATTAAAGGAAGTGATGTACTAAGAAGTTGAGATAATTGTCTTTTTGTAGCTTCTTTTCGCATAAGAGGCAGCTTATCATAGTTCTCCTTAAACTCAACAAGAAGACCATCTATGGGATCATGATTATTCAATCTCGTATGATCAATATTACTAAACATCTTCCTATTGATCCTCCTCTGATCATGTATCTCATGTAGTAGCAATACTTTACTTTTCATCATCTGAATCATGTGCACACATGGAAGACCCATTGTCTTACAAAAATAGAACATTTACATTGGGATGAGTAACTACTGGAATCGCCACTTCATATTGCTTAGATAACTCAAATAGTGCAAAGAGAGACACATGATTAATAAGCTCTTTGAAGAAGGGACACGCACATTTTCACCTGAAAGTTGAGTTTTAATTTCTTGAAATTTGGTTGTCAAGAGCAAGACAAATTTTGTCTCTTACCTCACATAGGCCTCTAGATGAAGCTTGAAGATTTCTTCAGTCTAGCATGTGTACCTTTAGCTCTTGAGGGTAACATGATGGCCAAATTAAGTGACTAACCTCCCCCGTCCATGCTTTCACAAACTTTTATTTCAAAGGCAGCCAAGTGCCTCTAATATATTTCAGAAATTATTGCTTCTCCTTATACTTGACCTCAAAATTACTCTAAGCATTGTGAAAAGACAATTCATCCGGAGAGTTGATTAAATTTGTCCAAGAAGATATAAAAGCTACCCAATCAACTTCTTCTTTGAAGTGAGCCTTACAACGTGTCAAAAGGTTTTTCTCAAAATTCATCACGCAGAAAAGAGTAGGAGTGTTAAGACCCGGAACAAGATTACACTATAATAGGGAACTTTGAAAAAATCGTTAATTAGTTGTTAATTGGTCGCATCGCTAATGAATTTTTTACTGGGTGAGAATTTGACATGACATTCTTCACAGCATTTGTAGAGTATTTTATTTCGAACTTGTGGAAATTTTTGGAGAATTTTCCGGTTATGCGAGTTATTTATGAAAGGACCCAACCCCGATTTAGTTTCCTAAATCGGAATCAAACCCCCTCTGAAAACACGAACTTACAATAACCACAAAAATTTCGGAAGAATTTGCTATTACGTGGAATTGCCATTAACCTGCACCCGAAAACACACTTCATCCTATGCCACAAAAGCCAAACCGTGGGCACCAATCTCATCCGAATTTCTCAATATCATAACAATAATGTAAAGCAGTAATCAAAACTGTACTTTACAGAAATCCGGGGAAAAACATATAAGAGTATAGCGACAAAGTAATCAGAGTGACCTCTAGTGTATATATACAAAAATATACAACAGTAGGAAAAACTAGAAACCTACTGGAAAAGAAAGGTAGCTCGAACACTAAGCCTCCGACTGTGACGTGAGACACCAGAATCCAAACTGCAAACTGGGCACGGAAACCGAAAAGCCCAGGGGAAAGGCAAATAAAATCGTTAGAACGAGTGGACGAAAATAATCATATGCCTTTCACCATTTATACATATCATAAAACAAAGCGAGTTCATAAAATGAATGGAGGTGTCAGGCGAATCTCTCAAGCCCGACGGTGATAGACTGGGCGAATCTCTCAAGCCTAGTGGGCACATCAAGGAAATCTCTTAACCCTGGATCTGGACTACCGGTGATCAGGCGAGTAGCTAATGCATCAATGATAAGTAAATTCCATCACCATATAAAATATAAAACAATACCTCCAAAAATAATAAATAATCTCAACATCATACTGTAAATAATAACGGAAATCAAGAACTTGCTACAACAGTGTAAATAAAAAGGTCCACTCACAGATAGCACAGCACGCACACGCGATAATCACGAGATCATGCGGAAGATCCCTCATCCAACGTACGATCTCGATCCCCTGAATAATCACAAAATATAATTGATCAAAATCACGGTTCATAACTCTGTACCACACCTCGGAACCAACCATTTCCGGAAACATATAACTCGATACAAAATAATCGACGAAATTCCCCAAAATCTCCACACAAACCCTCGACTAAAAATCTGATATCCAAATCAACTCAAAAATCGCAAGGCGATGATCGGGGCGCGATTACGAGCAAAATGACATAAAACTCGTCAAATTCCAAAAAGTCAACTCTCTCGCCGGAGCGCCGCCGCTGGCAGCAGTGCGGCGTTAACGGTGACGGATCCCGGCCAAAATTTCCAGATCACAAGTCCTCCCCAAGCCCAACACATTTCTCTTCTACACCGAGACCCAATTCCAAGCCCACCGGCCGGAATTGAGCCCGAAACTCACGGAATCCATTGATTCCGGCGAGTTTCTGGCGAGCCTCAAACCTCAACCAATTAACAATTCCTTCACCCAAAAGCTTCACAAGGATGAGGGGAACCTTTCCCCCTAAACACCTGACCCCAAAAGTGGCCGGTGCCGGCCACCCGAATCCGGCAAAATGCATGAACTTCACGGAGTTTGGTCTCCCTCATAACCTCATCAAATTGCACAAAACCAAGTTCCAAACCATAGGAAATCAAGAGAGGATTCTAACCATACCAATTGCAAGGCCGAAGATGGCCGGAATCATGAAGTCCGACGGCGGCAGTTCGCAACACGCGGTGGAGCTCCGGTCAACGAAAGTCAAAGGTCAAACTTCGGTCAACGCGGTCAAACTTCCCAAAACAGTGTTTTCGACAATTTTTCGACTATTTCTGATATTTATACTCGTGGCTCGATACGATCGACGGTCCAAAACGAAGCACAATCACGTTTCGGATAACTCAAATTTGAACGGATAAACACGACAAAATTCTGCGATTTCAAATATTCATAACATATTCCTCGATCGTCGAAATAATTATCTGGAACCGCCCACGAAAATCACGCGTACAACAACTCTCGTGAAGAGACTCAACTCAAATTCTCACCCGATAATTAAATCATGAACTGAACCGCCAATTCGATTAATTTACGGAAAACTGTAATTACTTGCTAACTCGTGGATTAAGCCGATTACTATACTGATTCTGGTTCGGGTCGTCACAAATCTACTCCCCTTAAAAAAATTTCGACCTTGAAATTAACATACCTGCTAGGTGAACAGATGAGGGTACTGCTCCCGCATACGCTGCTCAGTCTCCTAGGTAGCCTCCTCAACTGAATGATTCTACCACAAGACCTTCACAAGCGGTATAACACGGTGCCTCAATTCCTGCTCACGCCGATCGAGAATCTGTACCGGCTCCTCCACATATGTCAAATCCTCCCGGATAGGAAGCTGATGTGGTGCTAACACATGTGATGGATCTAGAATATACTTCCGCAACATTGAGACGTAGAAAACATCGTGTACACGAGCCATCTCAGAAGGCAACTCTAACTTGTAAGCCACGACACCAACCCTCTCTGTAATCTCGTACGGACCGATATACCATGGTCGAAGCTTACCACATTTCCCGAAACGCACAACTCCCCTCCACAGAGATAGTTTCAGGAATACCCAATCGCCTACCTCGAACTCGAGACTCTTTCTTCTCACGTCCGCATAACTCTTCTGGCGATCCTGGGCAATCTTCAATCTGTCCCGGATAATCTGAATGTCCTCCCGGATAACTCAGGGCCAATAAGCCATCGCTCGCCCACCTCACTCCAACATAATGGAGTGCGACACTGCCTCCCGCATAGGGCCTTATACGGTGCCATATCAATACTGGCCTGATAGCTGTTGTTGTAATCAAACTCAATCAAATGCAGTTGCTGATCCCAATTTCCTCAGAACTGCAAACCACAAGACAGCAACATATCCTCGAGAGACTGAATAATCCTCTCAGACTGCCCATCAGTCTGAGGATGAAAAGCTGTACTGAAATGCAATATAATGCCCAAGGCTCGCTGCAATGCATGCTAGAACTCTGAGGTAAACTGACTGTCTCGGTCAGAAACAATGGATACATGCACACCATGCAGTCGAACGATCTCCGCCAACTACAGCTTTGCCAATTTGCCCACTGAAATCTTCCCCGGAAGTGCAAGAAAATGAGCGAATTTTGTTAAACGATCTAAGATAACCCAAATACCAGTATTACCGGTCGAGGTACGTGGTAACTGATATATGAAATTCATGGTAATATGCTCCCACTTCCAAATCGGAATTTCCAAGGGCTGCAACTTTCCCACAGGCTTCTGCCACTCCGCTTTAACCTGCTGGCAAATCAAACATCTACTCACATATGCGGCAATGTCCCGCATCATATTGTGCCACCAGTAATACGCTCGAAGTGTACGAAACATCTTCGTACCGCCGGGATGCATTGCATACGCCGAACAATGAGCTTCGTCTAAAATCTCTTTCTTCAAACTCTCGTCCCTGGGTACACATAATCTGCCTCTGAATAGCAACGTACCATCATCACTCAACCGAAACTCTGTTGGCACACTATTCTGAATCATGGTCTTCTTGTCCAGCAGGTAGGAATCTGTATCCTGAGCTTCCCGAACCTGATCAACCAATACGGGTCGAACCTGGAAGCTGGCCAACAAAGCTCCATCATCATCCCACTCAAACTCAGCTCCCGTAGCCCGTAACTCGGCTAACATGGAATCTCTGGCCACACAAACATACAACAACGTAGCTCCGGATTTTTGACTGAGTGCATCAGCAACAACATTAGCCTTTCTTGGATGGTACTCGAAAGTGCAATCATAGTCGTTGATCAACTCCATCCATCTGCGCTACCTCATATTCAAGTCTGGCTGCGTGCGCAAATAAGTGAGACTCTTGTGATCGATGTATATATTGCACTGAGCTCTGTACAAGTAGTGTCTCCAACTCTTCAAAGCTAATACAATAGCAGCCAACTCCAAATCATGGGTAGGATAGTTAACTTCATGTGGTTTCAGCTGCTTGGAACCGTAGGCCACCACTCTGCCATGCTGCATCAGAACACAACCAAGTCTCAACTTTGATGCATCGCTGTAAACCACGAACTCTCCACTGTCATCAGGTAAAGTCAAAACCGGTGCAGTAGTCAACTTTTCCTTCAGGAGCAAGTAACTCTCCTCACATGCATCAGACCACTCGAACTTGACGCCTTTCTTCGCCAATCTGGTAAGTGGAGTGGCAATCCGTGAAAAATCCTACACAAAGCGTCGATAGTATCTTGCCAAACCCCAGATACTCCTGATCTATGGTACGGTGGTAGGTCTACTCCAATTCAACACGGCTTCAATCTTGTCAGGATCCACGCTGACTCCCTTAGCTGATATCACAAGACCCAAAAAATTCACGTTATCCAACCAAAACTCACACTTGCTGAACTTCACAAACAAGTGATTATCCCGCAAAGTCTGCAAAATAGCTCGTAAATGCTTCTTGTGCTGGCCCACACTCCTGGAATAAATCAGGATGTCGTCGATAAACACGACCACAAACTTGTCCAGAAACCGTCTGAACACCCGATTCATCAAGTCCATAAAAGCTGCGGGGGCATTGGTCAACTCAAACGACATAACCAAGAATTCGTAATGTCCGTACCGTGATCTGAAAGATGTCTTGGCCACATCTGACTCTCTGATCCTCAACTGATGGTATCCGGACCTGAGATCAATCTTCAAAAAGACTGAAGCTCCCTTAAGCTGATCAAACAAGCCATCAATCCGCGGCAACGGATACTTGTTCTTCACAGTGACCTGGTTCAGATTCTGGTAATCAATGCACAACCACATGGATCCATCCTTCTTCCGCACAAACAGTACAGGAGCACCCCACGGTGATATACTGGGTCGTATGAAACCTTTCTCCAGCAACTCCTAAAGTTGAATCTGTAGCTCTTTCAACTCTGCTGGCGCCATACGATAAGGTGGATGTGATATGGGTCCAGTGCCCGGTAATATCTCAATGGTGAAATCGATCTCCCGAACTGGAGGAATACCCGATAACTCTTCCGGAAACACATCTGGAAACTCGGAAACAACCTCAATATCACCAATGTCAGGTACAGTAGCCGTAGTATCCACAACATGTGCTAAGTAAGCAACACAACCCTTGTTCATCATCCGCTCGGCCATCATCGCCGAAATCACACATGGCAATGAAGTATTATTCTCACCGCGAAACAGTATCTCTGGAAAACCTGGTCGTCGAAACACAACCTCTTTCATGTTACAATCGAACATAGCCCAATGTGTCTCCAAGAATTCCATACCCAAAATCACATCAAAATCGACGATATCCAGTAATAACAGATTCGCGGCTAACCCATGACCTCCAATAAAGATCTCACAATCCTTATACACCCAACCAATACTCATAACCTCACCGGACGGATACAACACTCTCCACAACCCCGGAAGTGGAGACGCAGGCATAGTAGCTAAAGAGGATAATCTAAATGATATGAATGAATGTGTAGCACCTGGATCTAGCAAAGTAAGTACTGAATAGCCAAAAACATGCAACGTACCAATAACAACCTCCGGTGAAGCTCTACCCTCACGAAAAAACATGGCATGAACCCTGGTCTTCCTGGCTGGTTGTCCACGCTGAGGGTGACCCTACTGTCGTCCCTGACCAGAAGACTGTACTGGTCAAGCCCCAGAAGTGGTACTTCGCTCTCGCATAGTGACCCTCCTGGCCACAACGATAACAAACGATAGGGCCTCGCTGACATGGACCAACATGATGCCTGCTGGAGAGACTACACAATGGGTACTCCCTCGGTACAGCAAAAGTGTCACCGGTACGCCGAGGATAACTGGATCCACTAGAACCCCCACTAGACTGTGACCTCTGCGGTCGATCCCTCCTCCATCTCTGCCTCTGTCTAGCTGAACTATTTGGTGGTCTATATGGTCCACTGCCCGAGGATGATGCCGATCCGAAAGTATCAGAACTCAACCTCTTGGAAGGTCCTTGACTCGGTCCACCCTCCTCAAATCGTCGAGACTGGAATCTCATCTGCCTTTCCTTCTCGATATCCTCACCTCGAAGTGTTGCACTGACAAACTCATCAAAGTTGTTCCGAGGCATCGTAGTCAGTGTCCCCTTGATGTTCAAGACCATTTCTTTAGTGAAAGTGTAATGGAGGAATCATGCAGTAGAAAAAACAACTTTGGAACCAGAGCAGCACATGAGAGACCATTACCCTCATCTTTTCTAGCAGGTATATAAATTTCAAGGACAAAATTTTTTTAGGGGGGGTAGATTGTTACAACCCGAACCGAAATTATGCGGTTATTGGGTTATATTAACCTTTATCGCGGATTAGTCGTATTTTTGAGATTGTTAACGAATTTTTTATTGGGCAAGAATTTGATTTGACTTTCTTCACAAATGTTGTAGAGTATTAACTTTCGAGCTTGTAGGAATTTTTGAAGAATTTTCTGGATAAGCGAGCTAATTCTTATGCTTATTGGAAGTTCGCTTGAGTAATAAATAAAGAAAATAATTTTTAGTCGGTTAATTCTCGACTGTTCGATCGTGATAAGAATTATTTTGGGCCGTCGATCTGTCGAGGAGCTTGGGGTTATAAATAGGGAAATTTTGGGATTTTTTATTTTCAGAAAATCAGAAAGTGATCAGAAAATTTCAAACAAGGCTCAACCCGTTTTTCTTCCCGTGACCCATTGACCCGACCTAACAAGATTTTCTGATTTCGGCCGCCTCCGTGAAAGGAAAAGGTAGGAAAAGGATCCTCGATGCTTCCTTCTTGTTGTGTTGTGTGATTTTTGGGAAGATTTACAGGTTTTAGGACAATACAAATCGGGTTTAGAACTGTCCAATCACCGTCATCGGTGGCGGTGCTCCGACGTGTTGTAAAGGTAGAGAATTAGGGGAAATTAATCTTCTTCTCCCCCTGAGTTGATATGGGTCAGTTAGGAGATCTAACGAAGCTCCACAGCGGAGCTTCGACGTCGAGAAATTCTGACCGGTTTAACCGTGAGATTTCGAAGTGTTTTCGGCGAATAGGGAGCGAGTTAAGGCGCGTATGTGTGGGGGTTTTGTTGGGATGGTTGAGAAAAGTGTTTTAAAGGGTTATCACCATTGTTGGTGGCGGTTGCCGGACTGTGGATTTCTAGCCTGTATACCCTATTTTTGGCCAAATGTCGGTGAACAGAACTTCAATCCAGTAATGAAAGTTGAAGGGCTTGCTGAGAGCTTTCTAACGTGGGGTCAACTTCCCCCATTGGACAACTTTCACTGGAGGCACGTGGGTTACACGCACAGCCACCTGTGGACGTGCGTGAGGGCCGCGAGCCACCACCCACATCAATGCTCCAGCGAGACATTTTTTAGAAATCATCGGTGGAACTTCAAGGGTTGTTTTTAGGGCCTATTTCCATAATTTTACGCATATTCTGATATTGTATGATCCGTATTTATATGCCATCGTGATCATGACCCTAGCAAAGAAGGAAATTCCACTGGAACCCAGCAATAATCGCAGACTTATGAGTGGACATTTATTTATTTTCACAGTTGCTACGAGTTCATATATATGTAGAATTACAGTCTCCTGTATTTTATTACATTCGAGTTTGGAGGTATGTTTGTGATGGTTTTATTTTCAGCATCGATGCTTTGGCTAGTCGGGTCAGACCGAGTTAAGACAAACACCTTGCCAACCCAGATCATCTCGGGTTAGGACAAACACCCCAGATGATCCCATCACATTGTATTTACAGTCATGAAGTCACTTATGGTTAGGGTAAACACCCTGAGCACCCACCTCCAGATTTTATTCAGTATCTTATTTTGAACTCGTATGATTTCATAGAAATTAGCGAAAAGGCACATTATTGCAGATTTATCGTTTTACGTAGTTTATGTTATTTTTGTTCACTCACTCTAACATTTTATATTATAAATGTCTTTCCCTGGGGTTTTGGTTTCCGTCGCCTAGGCTGCAATATAAATCTTGAGTTTGCGTTTTGTCGTCAAAGGCTTTGAGTTCACCAGTCAGCTCTTCATTCAGTAGGTTCCAGTTTATTGTCAGACTTGTTTATATATATATATATATATATATCTTATGTTCATAGAAGTCGCTATGATTTTCAGTTGTTTATATTATTTTCAGTTACTCGAATAGTAGTCAAGTGTGTCCCTTTTGTGTTCAGGACCAGCATACTGTAAATATATTTTAAATTCTCGAGTTAAATTCTTGGTTCTTGTTTATGTTATTTGTTGAGAATTCTGGATGGACAATCGGTGGTCCACGGTTTGTTTGTGTGAATCTTGTTAGAAGTGTTCTCTTCTTGTAGGTTTTTGTGTTGTTCATTTTTCAGGGGAAATTATGTCAAAATTTTTGTAGAATTTGGCTAAGTTAGTTAATCGTTAGGATTTAATTCTAGTTTACTAGCTAAACTAGAGTTGGGTCCTTTCAGATTGTCAATGGATATTGATCAACTTCCAGCAGTTTACTGAGTATTGTTAGAGCCCAAACATAATCATCTTCTTCCTATTTTTTCAAGAAGACAAAAGCAAGAGTAAAATGATGTATTAAACTTGAGACTCCAATGATATCTAGTAATGGTATCTTGTACTTGTTAGTCTTATAAGTACACTCCATTAGAAAGACATAAGGGTAGCTCTTCGTCAATTCCGTGGACTTGGGATGAGCAAAAAATATGAGTCAAATAACCTTCTTGATCATACTTCATATCATAACGAAAACCAACGTCACTGAGCTCTTCCAATAATGGTTGAACAATTGCACCCCCTGCTAGACTATCTCTTCTAATCTTGGATATCTTGTTATATACAGTCTGGCAAATTGCTAAGAGATCAGGATTACTTTGCCTTAAAGAAGATAAAATTTGGCGTGGTTGTAGGCCAACCTTGTTCATCTCTTCAAGTAACAAGACTTCTTCTTTTGAAAATCTATGACAAGATGGATGTCCAGACATATCAGTTGAAGGTTCATGGTTATGAAACAAATTATATATTTCTACTTTCCACAATACTCCATATATCTTTTTATTTTTCCCACGAATCTTAAATGGACAATTTATTAAGCGAGAAGCTGACCTCCTTTTGCTTTCTTCCGCTGAAATTTTACTTTCACGATAGTTACCACCTCTATCACAATGAATGACAACATACTTATCTGCTTTAGACCTTCTTATGATGGTTGCATATCCCTGCTTAAATGCATTATTCCGAACTGCACTAAGAAGATCTTCCCGGCTTTCAAAACTTTCATTAGCCAAAGACTGAAATGTGTTGGATGCACCAATATTTGGTTGATTTCCTAAGACATAAAGACATAACATGTGTGACGACCTGAACCAGAATCAGTTGTGTATTATGCACGATTCACGAGATTGGTTATAGTCGAAGTTTTACGATATTTGTGTGGTTTGCTGATTCTGTTCGTGACTATGTTTTCGGCCGAGAATTTGAGTTGAGTGTCTTCACGGAATTTGTAGAGTACGTGATTTCGAGCTTGAGAGCGGTTTCAAATGATTTTTCTGATAACCGAGGAATATATTGTGATTATTTGAAGTTTCGGTTTTCGATGAGTTTATCCGATTGTTTCGTGTTTATCTGAACCGTGATGGTTATCCATTTCGAATCGTCGATTGACCCGAGACGTGAGTATAAATATCGGGAATAGTCGTAAAATCGTCGAAAAACACTGTTTGGCGTTGACCACCGTTGACTTTCCCATTTTGGAAAGCTGTTGACCGTTGACCGAGGGGAGAAGATTCCCGTTTTGGCTTTGCCATCTGACGTTCATTTTCCGGCCACCTCCAACCTTGTTGAAGGTATGGTTCACTTCTACTTGTCATTTCGAGTAGATTGGTGGTTGATTTTGTGGAAATTGATAAGGATTTGTGTGGGTTCGAATTGAGCCGAGTTCGTTGATATCGCCGGTGACGGGGGGTGGTTCTCCG
The DNA here is from genome assembly GCA_946800695.1 of Geum urbanum. Taxonomy (NCBI): domain Eukaryota; kingdom Viridiplantae; phylum Streptophyta; class Magnoliopsida; order Rosales; family Rosaceae; genus Geum; species Geum urbanum. The sequence continues at coordinate 22,464,950 of OX327002.1, forward strand.
GCGAGCCACGGTGGCTGTGAGGTTAGGGGTTCGACTCCCCTTGGCTTTGGGATGCTAACCATGTGTTTTAATTGTCGTATGGTTGAGGTTTGGTTGATACCCGAATTGGTCACCGGAGAGGAGATTCCGAATTGTTTCGGGCTGAAATTGACATGGTTCCAGTGGGTTTTGGACTTGATGCTATTCGAAGAAAAGATTAGGCATGGATTGAACTTCATTTCTGGAGAATTTCGCCGTGGAATTCCACCGTTGACGGCGCGCCGCTGCCGGCGGCGGCGGTCAATGGCAGAGCTCCGGCGAGGGGTTGACTTTTTGGATTTTAGTGTATTTAATGTCATTTTTCAAGTAATCGCGCCTTGATTATCGTCCAGAGGTTTTCGGATTGATTTGGGTAACGGATTTTCAGTCGAGGGTTTCGAGTGGAGATTTCGGGAATTCCGTTAATCATTTTGTACTGCATTGTATATTTCCGGGAATGGTTGGTTTCCGTGGTTAAGTACAGAGTTGTGGGTTGTGTTTTGATCAGTTGTGTTTTACAAATATTTAGGGGATCGAGATCGAGATCATGATCGTGCTTCAGGCGAGGGATCTTCCGCCGGACCACGAGATTAGCGCGAGTGCGCGTTTTGCTCACGTGTGAGTAGACAATTTCTTTTCACGGAATTCTTGCGAGTCTTTTATATGATTTACGAACTTGAGCATGTTTATGAGATTATGATTATTATGAGCATGTGTTATACAATTATGTTACGCATATGCATTCTTATGCTATTTATTGCATTTCGATTTATTATTTGGTTTACACAGAGTACAGTCGTAGTTTATGTGGTTGTATCGATACACACGCATCCCGGCTGATCCCCGAGGGTGCCTACCAGGGGGGAAGCTGTGCCTTGTGCCGATGTATTTCCGGGTAGGTACAGTTATCTGTTTCTTGTGCCGAGGCATTTCCGGGTGGAAACAGTTATCCTGACCTGAGGCCTTTCTGGCTCAAATCACGTGTGGGTCTGGGATCCAGTGATTCAAACTGTACTAGCACGGACATGTTCATGAGTGACCCCGTGGGATTTTTACTTGCATGCTCTGTACGCTGGAGGAGTATGAGTTTACCTCGCGTATTTTATTATATTTATTCATTTGGACTCGCATATGTTTTTATAACGTATATTACTTGGTGAAAGACATTTATTTTCGTCCACTCACTATAACGATTTTCATGTCTTTCCCCTGGGCTTTTCGGTTTCCGTGCCCAGTTGCAGTTCAGGTTCTGGTGTTTCACGTCGCGGTTGGAGGCTAGTGATCTGAGCTACCTGTGTTTTCCAGTAGGTTCTTGTTTCGCCTACTGATGTGTATATTGTATATATTTACACTAGAGGTCGCTCTGATACATTCTGATACATGTTTTATACGGATTTTCTCGTATATATTAAATTATACATATATGTTTTCTGTTATTTGATATTGTTATGATATTGAGAAATCCGGATGGGATTGGTGCCCACGGTTTGACTTTTATGGCATAGGACGAAGTGTTATTTTCAGTGTGCAGGTTTATGCAATTCCACGTTAGTAATGAAACTCTGCCGAAATTTTGAATGATTTTTGTTGGTTCGTGTTTTCAGAAGAGGTTCGATTCCGGTTTAGGTAACTGAATCGGGGTTGGGTCCTTTCAGCTTGGTATCAGAGCATTAGGTTGTCAGATTCTGTAGACTCTTGTAGTTGTGATGCTTAGGGTATTTGAGTTTGTACAGCATGACTGGAGTGATGACCCGACTGGCCAGCGGTACTCATCAATACTTCGGGTGTTGTGTGTTCTCAAATATCTGCAGTTTCATGATTACATTCTTTCTGCTTGTACCTAATGCTTGTCTTGTATCAGTAGGATGCCTCCTCGACGTGGTCCCCGTGTTGATCGGGAAGCGGATCCTGATGAGGATCGCCGAACGCGCGACTTGCTGATGCAAGTGCTGCGTTTGGAAGAGCGTTTTGACCCTGTGGTCAAGGCTCGTACTGCTGGTGCTACTGTGTTTTCGGGTTCAGTTGATCCAGAGATATGCGAGGCATGGTTGGTTCAGATTGAACGTGTTTGTGAGCGCCTGCAGTTTACTCTTGAGTAGATGACAGTGGCAGCAGTCGGATTACTTGAGAGTGATGCATACTTTTGGTGGGTTAGCACCGACAGACTTCCAGCTGATACTTTGTGGACTTTGTTCCGTGATCTGTTTATGCGGAGGTACTTTAATCAGGCTACCCAGCAGCGCAAGTATGAGGAGTTTACGAACTTGAGGCAGGGTAGTTTGTCTGTACTTGAGTATCGAGACAGGCTTACCCGCTTATCTCGTTTTGCGCGTGATATGGTGGCTACTGAGGAAGCCAAGTGTCGCAGGTTTGAGCTGGGATTGAATCTGAATATCAAGGAGGATATCGAGCAGGAAAGGCAGCAGAGGAACCAGCTTAGACAATTTGAGGAGGGCGGACCGAGTCAGGGGCCTTCAACGAGGCAGAGTTCCGATACTTCCGGTTCAGCTTCATCCTCAGGTAGTCAACCTTATCGACCTTATCGACCACCAGCCAGTGCATCGAGGCAGCGACCACAGGCTAGTGAAGATTCTAGCGGCTCTAGTTATCCTCGACTTACCAGTGGCACTTTTCCTATACCGAGGGAGTACCCATTGTGTAGCCTCTGCAATAGATATCACTATGGTTCTTGTCAGCGAGTTCCTACCCTTTGTTATCGTTGTGGCCAGGAGGGTAACTTCGCGAGGGATTGTTTCCAGCCTATTGGTGGACAGGCGGTCCAGAGTTCCGGAGGAGAGCGAGGTGCCACTTCGGGAGCTCGACCAGCACAGTTCGCAGGCCAGGGTAGATAGCAGGGACAGCACCAGCGAGGACGACCAGCCGGACAGGCGAGGGTTCATGCTATGACTCTACGTGAGGGCAGAGCTTCACCGGAGGTCGTTATCGGTACGTTATATGTCTTTGGTATTCCAGTACTTGCATTGTTAGATCCAGGTGCCACACATTCATTCATATCATTTAGACTATCATCATTAGCTACGGTACATGCATCTCCACTTCCGGGGTTATGGAGAGTGTTGTATCCGTCAGGGGGGATTGTGAGTATCAGTTGGGTTTACAGAGACTGTGAGGTGTTTATTGGAGGCCATGGTTTAGCCGCAGATCTGTTATTGCTTGATATTGTGGACTTTGATCTGATCTTGGGTATGGACTTCTTGGAGACTCACTGGGCCATGTTTGACTGTCACAAGAAGGAGGTCGCGTTTCGACGACCAGGGTTACCCGAGATACTGTTTTGCGGCGAGAAGAACACTTCACTACCGTGTTTGATTTCCGCGATGAGGGCAGATCGGTTGATGAAGAGGGGTTGTGTCGCTTACTTAGCCCATGTTGTGGACATTATAGCAGCTGTACCAAACCTTGGTAGTATTGAGGTTGTGTCTGAGTTTCCGGATGTGTTTCCAGCGGAGTTACCTGGTATACCCTCTGTGCGGGAGATTGATTTCACTATTGAGTTGTTGCTGGGTACAGGACCGATTTCACAGACACCGTATCGTATGGCACCTGCGGAGTTGAAGGAGTTGCAGATTCAGCTCCAGGAGTTGTTAGAGAAGGGTTTCATTCGACCGAGTGTTTCTCCGTGGGGTGCTCCGGTGTTGTTTGTGTGGAAGAAGGATGGATCCATGCGTTTGTGCATCGACTATCGGAAGTTGAATCAAGTGACGGTGAAGAACAAGTATCCATTGCCGCGGATCGATGACTTGTTTGATCAGCTCAAGGGAGCAGCAGTCTTTTCGAAGATTGACCTTCGATTCGGATATCACCAGTTGAGAATCCGAGACTCTGATGTAGCCAGGACAGCTTTCAGGTCGCGGTATGAGCATTACGAGTTTCTGGTTATGCCGTTTGGGTTGACCAACGCCCCCGCAGCTTTCATTGACTTGATGAATCGGGTGTTCAGACGGTTCCTGGACAAATTCGTGATTGTGTTCATTGACGATATTTTGATCTATTCCAGGAGTGTGGGCCAGCACAAGAAGCATTTGCAAGCAGTGTTGCGGACTTTGCCGGACCATCAGTTGTGCGCGAAGTTTAGCAAGTGCGAGTTCTGGTTGGATAGTGTGAAGTTTCTGGGCCACGTGATATCAGCTGAGGGAGTAAGTGTTGATCTTGATAAGATCGAGGCCGTGCTGAACTGGAGTAGACCTACTACTGTACTGGAGATCCGGAGTTTCTTGGGGTTAGCAGGCTATTACCGACGGTTTGTACAGGATTTCTCCCGGATTGCTACACCACTGACCAGATTGACGAAGAAGGGCGTCAAGTTTGAGTGGTCTGATGCATGCGAGGAGAGTTATTTGCTCTTGAAGGAGAGGTTGACTACCGCACCGGTTTTGACATTACCAGACGATAGTGGTGAGTTTGTAGTGTACAGTGATGCATCAAAGTTGGGACTTAGTTGTGTGTTGATGCAGCATGGTAGGGTTGTAGCCTACGGTTCCCGGCAGTTGAAACCACATGAGGTCAACTATCCGATGCATGATTTGGAGTTAGCCGCTATCGTGTTAGCGTTGAAGAGTTGGAGACATTACCTGTATGGAGCTCAGTGTAAGATCTACACCGACCACAAAAGTCTTACTTACTTGCAGACGCAGCCGGATCTGAATATGAGGCAACGCCGGTGGATGGAGTTGATTAACGACTACGACTGCACGTTTGAGTACCATCCAGGGAAGGCCAATGTTGTAGCAGATGCACTTAGCCGGAAATCTGGAGCCTCGTTGTTTCATGTGTGTGTGACCAGAGTGTCGATGTTAGCCGAGCTTCGAGCTACGGGTGCTGAGTTCGGGTATGATGACGAGGGAGCTTTGTTGGCCAGTTTTTAGGTTCGACCCGTATTGGTTGATCAGGTACGAGAGACTCAGGATTCAGATTCCTATTTGTTGGGCAAGAAGACCATGATACGGAATGGTGTGCCTACAGAGTTCCGATTGAGCGACGACGGTACGTTGTTGTTCAGAGGCAGGTTATGTGTGCCCAGAGATGAGAGCCTGAAGAAGGAGATTCTGGATGAAGCCCACAGTTCAGCGTATGCGATGCATCCCGGAGGTACGAAGATGTTTCGTACACTTCGAGCGTATTACTGGTGGCGCAACATGAAGCGGGAGATTGCCGCGTACGTGAGTTGATGTTTGATCTGTCAGCAGGTGAAAGCGGAGAGGCAGAAACCTGCAGGGGAACTACAGCCACTTGAGATTCCAGTTTGGAAGTGGGAGCACATTACGATGGATTTCGTCTATCAGTTGCCGCGTACTTCGGCTGTCAACACTGACATTTGGGTTATTGTGGATCGACTGACGAAATCCGCTCACTTTCTTGCACTTCCGGGGAAGGTATCAGTGGGCAGATTAGCCAAGTTGTACTTATCTGAGATTGTTCACTTGCATGGTGTGCCTGTGTCAATTATTTCTGACCGAGATAGTCAGTTCACCTCTGAGTTTTGGCAGGCATTGCAGCGAGCTTTGGGCACGAGGTTGCGATTTAGTACAGCTTTTCACCCTCAGACTGACGGGCAGTCCGAGCGGACTATTCAGACTCTTGAGGATATGCTGCGATCATGTGTGTTGCAGTTCTGCGGGAATTGGGATCAGCAGCTACATTTGATTGAGTTCGCCTACAACAACAGCTATCAGGCCAGTATTGAGATGAGACCGTACGAGGCCCTATAGGGAAAGCAGTGTCGCACTCCGTTGTGTTGGAGTGAGGTGGGCGAGCGTTGGCTTGTTAGCCTTGATCTAGTGAAGAGAACTATGGAGGATGTCCAGATTATCCGGGATAGATTGAAGATCGCCCAGGATCGCCAGAAGAGTTATGCGGACGTGAGGAGGAAGAGTTTGGAGTTCGAGGTTAGTGATTGGGTTTTCCTTAAACTATCTCCGTGGAGGGAAGATGTGTCTTTCGGGAAGCGTGGCAAGCTTCGACCACGGTACATTGGTCCGTACGAGATTACCGAGAGGGTTGGAGCTGTTGCTTACAGACTTGAGTTGCCAGCTGAGATGGCTCGTGTTCATGATGTCTTCCATGTTTCGATGTTGCGGAAATACATCTCAGATCCTTCACATGTTTTAGCTCCACAGCAGTTGCCGATCAAAGAGGATTTGACGTACGTGGAGGAGCCTGTGCAGATTCTCGATCGTCGTGAACAGGAGTTGAGGCACCGTGTGATTCCGCCGGTGAAGGTTTTGTGGCAGAACCATTCAGTTTGGAGGTATGTTTGTGATGGTTTTATTTTCAGCATCGATGCTTTGGCTAGTCGGGTCAGACCGAGTTAAGACAAACACCTTGCCAACCCAGATCATCTCGGGTTAGGACAAACACCCCAGATGATCCCATCACATTGTATTTACAGTCATGGAGTGGCTTATGGTTAGGGTAAACACCCTGAGTGCCCACCTCTAGATTTTATTCAGTATCTTATTTTGAACTCGTATGATTTCATAGAAATTAGCGAAAAGGCACATTATTGCAGATTTATCATTTTACGTAGTTTATGTTATTTTTGTTCACTCACTATAACATTTTATATTATAAATGTCTTTCCCTGGGGTTTTTGGTTTCCGTCGCCCAGGCTGCAATATAAATCTTGAGATTGCGTTTTGTCATCAAACGCTTTGAGTTCACCAGTCAGCTCTTCATTCACGCACAGCCACCTGTGGACGTGCGTGAGGGCCGCGAGCCACCACCCACATCAATGCTCCAGCGAGACATTTTTTAGAAATCATCGGTGGAACTTCAAGGGTTGTTTTTAGGGCCTATTTCCATAATTTTACGCATATTCTGATATTGTATGATCCGTATTTATATGCCATCGTGATCATGACCCTAGCAAAGAAGGAAATTCCACTGGAACCCAGCAATAATCGCAGACTTATGAGTGGACATTTATTTATTTTCACAGTTGCTACGAGTTCATATATATGTAGAATTACAGTCTCCTGTATTTTATTACATTCGAGTTTGGAGGTATGTTTGTGATGGTTTTATTTTCAGCATCGATGCTTTGGCTAGTCGGGTCAGACCGAGTTAAGACAAACACCTTGCCAACCCAGATCATCTCGGGTTAGGACAAACACCCCAGATGATCCCATCACATTGTATTTACAGTCATGAAGTCACTTATGGTTAGGGTAAACACCCTGAGCACCCACCTCCAGATTTTATTCAGTATCTTATTTTGAACTCGTATGATTTCATAGAAATTAGCGAAAAGGCACATTATTGCAGATTTATCGTTTTACGTAGTTTATGTTATTTTTGTTCACTCACTCTAACATTTTATATTATAAATGTCTTTCCCTGGGGTTTTGGTTTCCGTCGCCTAGGCTGCAATATAAATCTTGAGTTTGCGTTTTGTCGTCAAAGGCTTTGAGTTCACCAGTCAGCTCTTCATTCAGTAGGTTCCAGTTTATTGTCAGACTTGTTTATATATATATATATATATATATATATCTTATGTTCATAGAAGTCGCTATGATTTTCAGTTGTTTATATTATTTTCAGTTACTCGAATAGTAGTCAAGTGTGTCCCTTTTGTGTTCAGGACCAGCATACTGTAAATATATTTTAAATTCTCGAGTTAAATTCTTGGTTCTTGTTTATGTTATTTGTTGAGAATTCTGGATGGACAATCGGTGGTCCACGGTTTGTTTGTGTGAATCTTGTTAGAAGTGTTCTCTTCTTGTAGGTTTTTGTGTTGTTCATTTTTCAGGGGAAATTATGTCAAAATTTTTGTAGAATTTGGCTAAGTTAGTTAATCGTTAGGATTTAATTCTAGTTTACTAGCTAAACTAGAGTTGGGTCCTTTCAGATTGTCAATGGATATTGATCAACTTCCAGCAGTTTACTGAGTATTGTTAGAGCCCAAACATAATCATCTTCTTCCTATTTTTTCAAGAAGACAAAAGCAAGAGTAAAATGATGTATTAAACTTGAGACTCCAATGATATCTAGTAATGGTATCTTGTACTTGTTAGTCTTATAAGTACACTCCATTAGAAAGACATAAGGGTAGCTCTTCGTCAATTCCGTGGACTTGGGATGAGCAAAAAATATGAGTCAAATAACCTTCTTGATCATACTTCATATCATAACGAAAACCAACGTCACTGAGCTCTTCCAATAATGGTTGAACAATTGCACCCCCTGCTAGACTATCTCTTCTAATCTTGGATATCTTGTTATATACAGTCTGGCAAATTGCTAAGAGATCAGGATTACTTTGCCTTAAAGAAGATAAAATTTGGCGTGGTTGTAGGCCAACCTTGTTCATCTCTTCAAGTAACAAGACTTCTTCTTTTGAAAATCTATGACAAGATGGATGTCCAGACATATCAGTTGAAGGTTCATGGTTATGAAACAAATTATATATTTCTACTTTCCACAATACTCCATATATCTCTTTATTTTTCCCACGAATCTTAAATGGACAATTTATTAAGCGAGAAGCTGACCTCCTTTTGCTTTCTTCCGCTGAAATTTTACTTTCACGATAGTTACCACCTCTATCACAATGAATGACAACATACTTATCTGCTTTAGACCTTCTTATGATGGTTGCATATCCCTGCTTAAATGCATTATTCCGAACTGCACTAAGAAGATCTTCTCGGCTTTCAAAACTTTCATTAGCCAAAGACTGAAATGTGTTGGATGCACCAATATTTGGTTGATTTCCTAAGACATAAAGACATAACATGTGTGACGACCTGAACCAGAATCAGTTGTGTATTATGCACGATTCACGAGATTGGTTATAGTCGAAGTTTTACGATATTTGTGTGGTTTGTTGATTCTGTTCGTGACTATGTTTTCGGCCGAGAATTTGAGTTGAGTGTCTTCACGGAATTTGTAGAGTACGTGATTTCGAGCTTGAGAGCGGTTTCAGATGATTTTTCCGATAACCGAGGAATATATTGTGATTATTTGAAGTTTCAGTTTTCGACGAGTTTATCCGATTGTTTCGTGTTTATCCGAATCGTGATGGTTATCCATTTCGAATCGTCGATTGACCCGAGGCGCGAGTATAAATATCGGGAATAGTCGTAAAATCGTCGAAAAACACTGTTTGGCGTTGACCACCGTTGACTTTCCCATTTTGGAAAGCTGTTGACCGTTGATTGAGGGGAGAAGTTTCCCGTTTTGGCTTTGCCGTCCGACGTTCATTTTCCGGCCACCTCCGACCTTGTTGAAGGTATGGTTCGCTTCTCCTTGTCATTTCGAGTTGATTGGTGGTTGATTTTGTGGAAATTGATAAGGATTTGTGTGGGTTCGAATCGAGCCGAGTTCGTGGATATCGCCGGTGACGGGGGGTGGCTCTCCGGCGAGCCACGGTGGCTGTGAGGTTAGGAGTTCGACTCCCCTTGGCTTTGGGATGCTAACCATGTGTTTTAATTGTGGTATGGTTGAGGTTTGGTTGATACCCGAATAGGTCACCGGAGAGGAGATTCCGAATTGTTTCGGGCTGAAATTGACATGGTTCCAGTGGGTTTTGGACTTGATGCTAGTTGAAGAAAAGATTAGGCATGGGTTGAACTTCATTTCGGGAGAATTTCGCCGTGGAATTCCACCGTTGACGGCGCGCCGCCGCCGCCGGCGGCGGTCAACGGCAGAGATCCGGCGAGGGGTTGACTTTTTGGATTTTAGTGTATTTAATGTCATTTTTCTCGTAATCGCGCCTCGATTATCGTCAAGAGGTTTTCGGATTGATTTGGGTAACGGATTTTCAGTCGAGGGTTTCGAGTGGAGATTTCGGGAATTCCGTTAATCATTTTGTACTGCATTGCATATTTTCGGGAACGGTTGGTTTCCGTGATTAAGTACAGTGTTGTGGGTTGTGTTTTGATCAGTTGTGTTTTATGAATATTCAGGGGATTGAGACCGAGATCGTCATCGTGCTTCAGGAGAGGGATCTTCCGCCGGACCACGAGATTAGCGCGAGTGCATGTTTTGCTCACCTGTGAGTGGACAATTTCTTTTCACGGAATTCTTGCAAGTCTTTTATATGATTTACGAACTTGAGCATGTTTACGACATTATGATTATTATGAGCATGTGTTATACGATTATGTTACGCATATGCATTCTTATGCTATTTATTGCGTTTCGATTTATGATTTGGTTTACACAGAGTACAGTCGTAGTTTATGTGGTTGTATCGATACACACGCATCCCGGCTAATCCCCGAGGGTGCCTACCAGGGGGGAAGCTGTGCATGCCTTGTGCCGATGTATTTCCGGGTAGGTACAGTTATCTGTTTCTTGTGCCGAGGCATTTCCGGGTGGAAACAGTTACCCTGACCTGAGGCCTTTCTGGCTCGAATCACGTGTGGGTCTGGGATCCCGTGATTCGGACTGTACTAGCACGGACGTGTCCATGAGTGACCCCGTGGGATTTTTACTTGCATGCTCTGTACGCTGGAGGAGTATGAGTTTACCTCGCGTATTTTATTATATTTATTCATTTGGACTTGCATATGTTTTTATAACGTATATTACTTGGTGAAAGACATTTATTTTCGTCCACTCACTCTAACAATTTTCATGTCTTTCCCCTGGGCTTTTCGATTTTCGTGCCCAGTTGCAGTTCAGGTTCTGGTGTTTCACGTCGCGGTTGGAGGCTAGTGATCTGAGCTACCTGTGTTTTCCAGTAGGTTCTTGTTTCGCTTACTGATGTGTATATTGTATATATTTACACTAGAGGTCGCTCTGATACATTCTGATACATGTTTTATACGGATTTTCTCGTATATATTATATTATACAGATATGTTTTCTGTTATTTGATATTGTTATGATATTGAGAAATCCGGATGGGATTGGTGCCCACGGTTTGGGTTTTGTGGCATAGGACGAAGTGTTATTTTCAGGGTGCAGGTTTAGGCAATTCCACATTAGTAATGAAACTCTGCCAAAATTTTGAATGATTTTTGTTGGTTCGTGTTTTCAGAAGGGGTTCGATTCCGGTTTAGGTAACTGAATCGGGGTTGGGTCCTTTCAACATGGAACCAAAAGAAAATTAAACTATGAACCATAGTATTAGAACGACAAAACCATAAGAAAACATACAGTACATCATAATGATTCGAGGCCAATGCATTTTTGAATTCACAATGTATATATCAATTGAAGCACGTATTAAAGTCTAAGTAAAGTCTTTGTGTATTCCTTTATTCATGTACCAGTAAACCATATATATTCTAACCTATATTTAATACAAAAGCTATATAAAATTTATTCATGTGAATTCCTTTATCCATTACCACTAAGCTATATAGAACTAAAAATTACTCTGACATTGAAAGCATAAGCCCATTACAATATGTTCTCTTCAGCACACTAAGAAAAAGTTTTGTTTGGTCACTGACGCAAAATATGCTGCAAAATGCATTGTGGTAAACTAGTAATCTTATATGCAAGAAACTTTTATAGCTACACGATGAATAGTTAGCAGACAACAACCACCCCAACTTAGCCTTAAATACTTAAAATGAAGTAGCTAGTACCGTCAATTCCAAGTCCAAAAACGCCAAGAAGTAAAAAGAAAAGTGTTAAAACTATGTCAGTGGTACTGAATTCACCATTCATTCATTCATAATTGATTTGTGTTTATGTCGCGACTAGACAATACATAGTGTCAAGCTTTAATCTGTTTAACTAGTCACAATGTCACATACACCTTCAAGCTAAAGTCAATGGAGTACCATTGGTAGAAAGAAATTGCATACACTACTGTAATATTACGATTAAAGTCATTCAACAGACAAAAATCAAGAAGGGTTTTAACACTCACCAGACTCATTGTCCTCTAGAGAATTGATTGGTTGGCCAAACTCCAATAGTTCTTCCATATCACCATTGTCTACCATATCTATGATTCTTTGCAATTCAAACTCAAGGGGCGAGTCCTCTTCCATGTGGCCAATGAAATTCTAGAGCGGCTGGGTTATTGTGTGTGAGAGTGAGAAAGTTGAACTGTAAATGGAGTTGGGGCAGTTGAATTAGGGTAAGAGAAAAGAAAAAAGAAGAGGTAAAGAAAGGGAAGAGAAAAGAAAAGAAATATTAGGGGTAAAAACGGAAGTGAAAGAATTTAGTTAACTAAAAATGATTTTAAATAGAAAAGAGAGTGCAAGTAGTAGTTTTAAGGTAATAGGGGAGTCCAAATATCAACTCCTATAAAACAAATGCAACGCTGCAAGTCTCAATTTAGATATGCAAGCAAGCTAGCAACAAAGGAAGACAAATAAACAAACATGTGGATCTACCCAAACCTAAATTCTATTTGGTGTAGATCAAGCACGTACCCCTGACTCCTTAAGCGATGAATACTTGTACCTAGAGTTTACGAAGGGCTAAATGCTAAATGACTCATTAAAAATATTCCCGATTGATGATCACACCACACTACCAAAAAATTGTAATTAGGCGACGAAGAGTTTTCGTTGCCTAAGTGATGTTTTTCATCGATCAAGTACTTAGGCGATGAAGATTTCGTCGCCTAAAGTTTGTCGCGTAATAATCGTATCCCAAGTAATTAGGTGACAAAAAAATTTTGTTTCGCCGCCTAAGGAGCTAGGTAGGCGACGAATGATGGTTTGTCGTCTAACCACTAAGATGTCAAAAAAATCTTGCTCTAAACGATGAAAATTGTCGTCGTCTAAGAATCATCTTAGGCGACGAACATCTAGAGTCGTCATCTAAATGCTGCCACTTAGAAGACGACTTGATTTTTTTGTCTAAGTGTTCTCACTTAGACGAGGACAATTGGTCGTCGTCTAAGTGATGCACCTAAACGACGAAGAGTTTTTTGTCGTGTAAGTGCAACCACTTTGACGACAAAACCGTTCATCGTCTAAGTGAATACTTAGGCGACGAACGATCTGTCGTCTTAGTAATTCACTTGGACGACGAAACGAAGAGTGTTCGTCGCCCAAGTTGAATTTTTATTTTTTTTAATTTGTACGTACATAGAAATAATACTAAAATAACAACAACAAAAAATAACTACCAAACTAAACTGGGGGTAGACATGTTGTCAATTCCCCCGCCGCCACTCGGATCGTAGTCGCTGGGGCCAAAAGTGGGGTCGGGGGGAGGGGCGATGACACTCGTCATCAAAATTAAGAATGGACAACCCTATTTGCCTGCATGCCTCGTAGAAGGCGGCCATCTTACGGTTGTGAGCGATAAACCACATCTCCACCTATCTCGAATGCTCCCAGGCATGATCGGCCAACTCTTGTACCAATCGAAGGTCGGCTCAGAGCTCCTCGGTATCATTAGTAATGTGCCGAGTTGACGAAGCGGATGAAGCGGAAAAATCTCTCTGCAGCATGCGTCCAAACCCAAGAACCTCCTTGCCAGGTCGGCGGTCGTAAACAGCATCAACAATAGTGATTTGACTCTGCATCGACAGGGGAGGCACCTGTTCAGGCGTAATCTTCTGGTTGGCCAGCCAGGTCGCGGTCAATTCCTCCTTGACCACTTGTATCAACCTCTCCTGAAATTAATAAAGTGAAGAATACATAAATATAATATTAATTTCTAACAAAAAATTGGCATAATTTCCCCTAATATTTTTCGGAAACCAAAAAATCTGCATGCAAGATTACACTTCGATAACCAATTACAACAACACAATTACACCGTGGGCACCGATTCCCATCCGGATTTCTCAAGTTGAAAAATCATAATTTACATAACTAAACTAAAGCATAACGAAATTTAAGTTCAAAATCATATTTCAATAGTACAATCTAACTAAGTCATGCACTAATCATAATTCAATTTCTTAAAAATACAATTAGCATTATACTAAATCTCTATATGCTTTGAAAGTACAAGTAAATTCAATTGATTTTAAAACTGTGAATTACTTACCCCTTGTTGACTCGCTTCATTGACGACCCCAGGCTTCACATAAGCTTGGACACTGACATCCAAGAAGCAATGCTTTGAACCCACATATTTGTGCTCCTTCGCGATGTAAATGAACATTCGCGAGCCCGAACCATGGTGTTTGTCCTTCTTGTCCCGATTTGCCTTGTTGGCCGTTGACCTTGTCTGTTACACAACAAAGATAATTAAATAATAAAATAATTGTTAAAATATGAAATTATCCAATTTTGATTACATTAAAGTAAATAAAGATGAACCTTATTGTTTCTACCAAACTCCGAGAGGATTTCTAGTAGAAGTACAGGTGGGGCTATTTCCGATGATCTGAGCTATCGCGCGTATATCGTCTTTAACTTGTTGTTAAGAGTAATACACGAAACGGGCGTTAGGAGTCTTGACGGGGTGTTCCCTCCTTCGACTCTCCGACGCTCTAGTTTGTGTATGAAGTGTAACAATAGTATTGGTAGAGTAACGGGCGTACCTTGTATCTGTCATAAATGTGTTGCTTATATTGGTGGTTGAGTATGGAGTCTTTTATTGTTTTTCGATGTGGGATCTTGTTTGTCTGTACATAACCTGTCCTGGTACCTTCCGTCTGTTGTTCCGAACGCGTGAACTTTCGGATGGTGTTGTTTCCTTGTTTAAGTTTGGAGCCTATGTTGCTGTCTTGCGTTTGGTCTAAGTTGTGTTGACCCATTTGTAGTGACTAAGTGTGCGATAATTGTGTGTTTACAGGATCACATACTAACAAGTCCCCAAGTCAAGGGAATCAGCTCTTGATTGGTGAGTTGCAAAGCTTTTCTTGGTTCGCACACGTGGTCACTCGAGGAGGGGTCCACACCCTAGTAACCCTGAGTCCCCCAACTTTCCGATGAAGAGCTGGTTTGAGGTCGAATGTCGAATGTTCGTGCCGTGGGGATATTTGTCTTTTTCAGTCGTCCCGCGATAGTGCGAACGTTTGTTGATGTTTTGCTATCGGGGTAGACTCTGAAACTTGATGTTGCTGTTTGGATCCGCTTATGTGGCGACAAGTGATGTTGCTACTCGTCCCACGATAGCGCAAGCATAATTGCCACTTGCCTATCGGTATTAATCTATCGGGATGATGCGTAACGGGAGGTCCCAGACCTCAGTCCGTTAGCCCCGATTAATGGCGCAGGTCATGATGGTATCAACCGTGCCCCTGATAGCGCAAGCATAATTGCCACTTGCCTATCGGTAATGCTCTATCGGGATGATGCGTAACGGGAGGTCCTAGACCTCAGTCTGTTAGCCCCGATCAATGGTGCAGGTCATGATTGTATCAACCGTGCCCATGATAGCGCAAGCATAATTGCCACTTGCCTATCAGTATTGCTTTATCGGATGATGCGTAACGGGAGGTCCTAGATCTCAATCCATTAGCCCCGATTAATGGCGCAGGTCATGATGGTATCAACCGTGCCCATGATAGCGTAAGCATAATTGCCACTTGCCTATCGGTATTGCTCAATCAGGATGATGCGTAATGGGAGGTCCCAGACCTCAGTCCGTTAGCCCCAATCAATGGCGCAGGTCATGATGGTATCAACCGTGCGCATGATAGCGCAAGCATAATTCCAACTTGTCAATCGGTATTACTCTATCGAGATGATGCGTAACGGGAGGTCCCAGACCTTAGTCCGTTAGCCCTGATCAATGGCACAGGTCATGATTGTATCAACCGTGCCCATGATAGTGCAAGCATAATTGCCACTTGCCTATCAGTATTGCTTTATTGGAATGATGCGTAATGGAAGGTCCTAGACCTCAGTCTGTTAGCCCCGATCAATAGCGCAGGTCATGATGGTATCAACCGTGCCCATGATAGCGCAAGCATAATTGCTACTTTCCTATCGGGTGGACTCCGAAATGATGTTGCTGTTTTCGAAATGGGCCCCTCTTGTCTTTTCGTATTCCAACATTTTTGGCTTCGTAACGGTTATTTGTCGCTTGACATGTGTCAGTCGGTTTTTTTCAGTTGTTAGCTGCATGCGTAACGCGTGGCGCTCCGAATTCGAAGCAGTAGGGTAATTAATTTTGGCGGGAGAGCGTGTGGCGCGTGAGACACGTGTCGTAATCCTGCGGTCAGAAGCGCTGAAAATAAACGGTAGGCGTTCGCCTAGGGTTAGTTTCGCTGCCTATAAATAGTTTGGTATTTTCACTTTCACCTTTTACACTTTTGTTGCTCAAACTGAAACTCTGCGAAAACGTTTTCTTGAATCTGCTTGTTATCAATTTGGAGTGTGTTTGCCTGCTATCTCGTGAATCTTCCTCTTATCTCTTCAAAGGTAATGTCCTTGTTCTTGTTGCTTTTGAAAATTGTTTGTGGTGATTTCTGTAGTTTGTGGTTTTGGTATTTTGGCTAGGTAAGGTATGGCATTCCTTTGTGTTGGTGCTTTAAAAGAATTTCTGGGCTTTTCTGGGTGTGTTGCGAAGAACGGCCTCTTGTTCTTAAGGTTTTTTTGTTTTTTTTTGTTTTGGGTTTTTTTTTATCAGCTTTTGGGTGTTGCGAAAAGTGGGTGCCTGTTTTTGCTGGGGGATTGGGGTCGCGGCACTCTACGCGTTCACCGTTTGGCTTATGCCTCGTTTGCTTTTCTCTTAAGACCATGGAATTGGTAGCTGTGTCCAGCAATGAGTCCCCTCCGCACACCCATAGCTTTCGTAGGGTCTCGTGGTTCATCCTATAGTGTTTCAGTCTCTTCGTCCGATAGCGTACTGAGCATCTCCCCACTATCTGTTAACGCTAGTAGTGCTTTGCATAGGTCGTCAGTGCCGAATATGGAGCGAAGTGGATCGATGGTTGGGCGGTCCGAGCGGCCAGGTGCCTCGATGGTGCCAAATGGTGAGACGTCATCTTCTTCCGGGGGGTTGAATGGTTACGTTGTTCTCCCGCGAGGTGAACGGGCGTCAGGGGCTGCTCTTCCCGTGCTTCCCCAGGGCGGGCATATGCTGTGGCGACTTGCGGATAGCCAAGTTGTGCAGGATTCGGAGGCGTCCCCGTCTATACGCGAGATCGAGCGGTGGTACCGGGACTACCATATTCCTCGTACGGTGAAGCTGAGGGCCCTCCGTCAAGGCGAGTCGTTCACACGCCCTCCGCGCGGCTACGTGTGCGTGAGCGAGTTTCAGCTCAAGGCAGGGTTGAAGCTTCCCCTCCACCCATTCTTTCAGTATGTGCTCGCCCTCTTCAATATCACGTTAGGCCAATACGGGCCGACGTTGACGCACGTGCTGATCGCCTTCCACAACATCTGGAAGCTTAGTGGGCTACAGTTCCCCACACGGGCGGAGATCAGGCATTTCTTCCGTTTAAAGTATTCTCCCCGTATGAAGGACAAGGGTACGATAACGGTGGAACCCCGAATGAAGTGGTGGTTAACGGAGCCCCCTTACTCTTCCACAGCCTGGCGCAGGTATCATCGTCTTGTTGGAGGCGAGTGGGTGTTTAACAAGAAGGATGGTGCTCTATTGCCTGGGCGCGATCAGATACATCGAGTCCCCGAGTCTTTTCAACCGCTAGGTGTGGTGTTGTAGTGTCGGCTAACGGCGTTTGCTTTCTTTGAAGTTTGTATTCGTGCTTGCTAATGCGTTTGTGTTTTTGTAGAACAAATTTCGTACCCTCTCACCCCTTTGGAGGAAAATCGGTTGGCGTGAATTGTGTTTGCCTTCGACCCCCACCCGGACGCGCGAAACTTTTGGGCAGCCAATCACTAGGAGATTGTCAAGCGTTGTGGTCTCTCACGCCCCCCTGGTATGTTTCTTTCCTGTTTACTGCGTTTGTTCATTCCGTTTGTGTGGGTTGTCGGGCTTAACCTTGTATTTTTTTTGTTGCAGCCAAGATGAAAAAGTCCAGATCTTCCACCAAGCAAGATGCTGCCCACCAACGTATGTTGGTGCTCATGGAGAGGGCCCAGCATGCCCGCATGGTCGTTGAAGATGCGAGCGGCCGTCTTATGCAGGGCGATACTCCCCAGGGCGTGCTGCACCCTCCGGACTGTAATCAGTACCTCGATCCGGTACCGGAGGTGGATGAGGAAGTTCAAGCCGTGGGCGCGACTGTCGGGGTCTCTGCCACTACTACTGAGGTGCGGGGTGAAGAAGGGTGAGCAGGCCCGAAAGGATAGCCTAGCTCCGCCAGGTGAAGGAGACGCGGCGGGGATAGGCGCGGGAGCCAAGGCAAGTCCCCCTCCACCCATACGGGCTCCTCCTGGAGTTCGTTCGAGCTCTCCCCCATCCGCCACCCTAGAGAAGCGGATGTGCGCCGGTCTGCGCCCTCGGCAACGAGGCCGGATGGTCAAGGCACCTCCAGTCGTCCACTGAAGTGCTCCCGTGGTCCGTCCACCGAGGCCACCCCGGCCGTCACTGTCGCGGTGGCGGGCGAAACGGCGCTCTCCTTGGAGTTTATTGCCCGTATCCAGAGCTTCATGGGTGCGAGTATCGAATCCCTCCAGAAGTGGCGTCAGCTGGGCGTCGATCAGAACGAGTCCTTCAATGCTGCGTTTGACACCTGCACGCAGCTCTAACACCAGCTCTTCCTCATCAAAGGAAGGGTCGATGCTGCAAACCATAATTCTATCCAAGGCGAAGGCCGAGAACAGGCGTCTGCAGGCCGACGTTGGCAAGCTGCAGTAGGCTCTGACGAAGTCCACCGACATAGCCAATCGAAAAATCACCCGAGTGAATGAGCTTGCTCGCGAGGCGGATGAGCTGAGCAAGGACTTGGGGGAGGCGCAATCCGGGGTCGCAATCCTGGAGACTGACCTTGCCACCCTCCGGTCGTCCAGCGGTGCGCGCATTGCGGAGCTGGAGTGCGAGCTTGCCGAGGCCTGGGCCCATACAATAACAGAGGAAGTTTGCATGAGGATTGTCGAGGAGGCGGTGGCCGAGTTCAAGGCGTCTTCCGAGTTCGTGAAGGTCGGGGCTGATGCGGTCCAGGCTTTCAAGGATTTGAACGAATTCGAGGACTTGGTTGATGGTCATGATGCAGGCTTTCAAGAATTCGCAGTTATTGGTGTTGTGGGTATTCGAATCATGATACATGCATCACGTTCTCCTGTTGTTCCATATAGGGGCGATTTCGGGCGCCCTAGGCATGGGCAGGCGGATTTGTCGTTTATTCTGTTTGAGCACTTCCTCGTTTGTGCCCTGGATAATGGAGAAGACTGTGCGTCACTGGTGGGGATCTCTGGGTGGTGATAGGTTTCGCGGTGGTGAACGTTCGTGATGCGCTTGCTGATACTGTCTGTTGTTCTTGTGCTCGCGATAGTGATCTTCGCGCTTGCGAGATTTGGTGGGCTATGCTTTTGGCGGTGGGTCCTTAGCTATATGGAGGGACGGCGGGTGGTCTTATGCGTAACCATGTGTCTTCGAGGTCGGTGTTGGGCTTGGGCCTTGCGCCCCGTACACATGGGTTTCCACCAGTGCCTTTTGGACGATTATTTCGATGATCTTGTCATACCCGAGGCGGTCTTTTCTGACCATCTTCTCTACGAACGGGGTTCCCGTCAGGTTTTCTAATAGTGCTGTTTTTGCCACGTTCTCGTCGAGGTTCCTGCACTTGTTTGCAAGGGTCTTCCACCGATTGATGAAGCCAGATAGGTTTTCATTATCCCCCTAACGGATCTTTAGAAGTGTGCTGGCAGTGTTATACTTGCACTGTAGCCGGTATCGCTTGAGAAAACACTCTGTGAGCTCTCCAAACGAGCGAATGGATCCCGTTGGCACCTCGTAGAACCAGTTTCGTGCTTCTTCTGTCAGCGTCTCCTAAAACAAGAAACAGAGGGTTGCGTCCGAATACCGGGTACCTGCGGTGGCGGATTGATACTCGTCGATGTGTGTTCGCGGGTCTCCCTACCTATTGAACCTGCTGATCTTGACGGTTTTGGAATACGGATCCCTGCCCTGTGCCAGGATATCGTCCGACAAGGGGCTCACACGGGGAGTGTACATTCCTTTTGGCCCGGTGTGCGTTCTTTTCTTGAGTGATGTGATTTCGGCCTCCATTTCTTCCATTCGTCGGAGCATGGCGTTCTCAACTGTAGCGGTAAGTTCCTCATCATCATACTTCCGTACTCTTTCGGGCGGTGCTGGAGCTCCCGGGAGTCGGTTGTTTCGCAGTCCCCATGGTGGGTCGATTCTGATGACTCGCCTGCTCGTTCCTGGCTCCTCCGTTGGTCCTGATTCCTCTCGTTGGGTCTCCTGGCTCCGGATGAACGCATCAAGTCGATCCTCCAAGCGCTGTCGGGCTTGGCATTCTTAGTCTCTTTCGGTTCGGGCCGTTTGGAGTTCCTTCACGAGGTGGGCTGCTGCTTCATCCTCCGTCAAGTAGTTGATGCTGCTGATCGCGTCTACGGCCACGTCTCTTGTCTTCCGGCTTTCGGGTGTAATGTGGTCTATCGCCATCTTTGCTGCTATGGTTTCGGGCGCGTCTCTTGTCTTTCGGCTTTCGGTTGTAATGTGGTCTGTCGCCATCTTTGCTACTATGGTTTCGGGTGGTTTACGATTGCTCGTTTCTCACAGACGGTGCCAATTGCTTCTACCAAACTCCGCGAGGATTTCTAGTAAAAGTGCGGGTGGGGCTATTTCGGGTGATCTGAGCTATTGCGCGTATATCGTCATTTACCTGCTGTTAAGAGTAATACACCAAACGGGCGTTAGGAGTCTTGACGGGGTGTTCCCGCCTTCGACTCTCCGACGCTCTAGTTAGTGTATAAACTATAATAGTAGTATTGATAGAGTAACGGGCGTACCTTGTATCTGTCATAAATGTGTTGCTTATATTGGTGGTTGAGTATGGAGTCTTTTGTTGTTCTTCGATGTGGGATCTTGTTTGTCTGTACATAACCTGTTCTGGTACCTTCCGTTTGTTGTTCCAAACGCGTGAACTTTCGGATGGTGTTAATTTCTTGTTTAAGTTTGGAGCCTGTGTTGTTGTCTTGCGTTTGGTCTGAGCTATGTTGACCCGTTTGTAGTGACTAAGTGTGCGATAATTATGTGTTTACGGGATCACACACTAACACTTATACTTTTCGGTCTGAAAGTGTTCGACCAACCATTGCCACTCATCTTCTTTATCGTTCTAGAGCTCCACCAACGGAGGCGAGCGTTATGTCAATGGTAGTACTGATGGAAGTCGTACTTCCAGTCCTTGTAAATGCGGCCAGCTGTCTCCTCTATATCCTTCACCATCTCCGATGAGCTGGAGATTTCAAAATTATTCTAGAAATATAAATAACAAATGAAAATTAATTATAGAAATAATGTATTTATGTTTTGTAATTACTAAAAAAATAATAATAATAAATAATATTACCAATAGTTCGCGGTACACCCTAACCTTTTCAGATCAGGGCAGGTTGTTCCACGAAGGTGTAACCATACAGATGTTGTTCTGTATGATTAAGCCGATGCAGTACGAGGTCAGACTCCCGAGCTGCGCGGTTGCAAGGCCTCCGGTGAACTCATCGTACAGGAGGTCAATCTTCTTCCCCGTGGACTTCATTATGCTCTCGCCTTCGGTGCCCTTTCCAAGTCCCCACGTCCTTTTTGCAGGCACATCAGATGACTGCCTCCTGATCTTACGGTATGCACTATAGAGAATCGAGTCGTCGACTGACTCATCTAGACCATCTGACGACGCAGTTGATTGGGCCCCGTCTAGCTCGTCCGTAAAGGCTGATGCATCCTCATGTGGAGCATGAGGGATTTCACCTATCGATGCAGACGAATTTGGCTGCGGAGAATTTGTCATAGTTTCCTCCGAATCCTGCCTCCAACCCATTGCTTTCGCGATGACTTCACGTTCAGCCTCCTTCTCCGCAGTCATGCACCTCTTCCATGGAGTCATAATTAAGATAAATAAATGAAATAATAACAATATAATATTTATCAGATATTCATCGAATATTGACAATATAATATTCATCATAATTCATCGCCTTATATCCAAATTTCACAAATTTATCCAATAAATGAAATAAATATTTCTACATATCCACAAATAGATATCAATTAAACCAAATTAATATACAATTTCATCAATATACCCAAATTTTTCCAACATTAATATACCCAAATTAGTCCATATACCAAATAATCCATTATTTCATACTTATATTATAAAAAAAAACCATTACCAAATAAATCCATATATTACCAAAATAATTATTCATAAATATATATATAACATATTTATATTATATTATAAAATATAATATATATATATATATACACACCATATATATATCATATATTTTTATATATATTTTCACATACACCATATATATTTTTTCATCAAATACACATTCATCAAATACATCACATAAAAGATATATATTATATATATACACATCAAAAATATATATTTGTATTTATACATATTTGTACGTATATATATACGTACACACATATATATGGAGAGAATTTTTGGTAGAGAGAGAGAGTGATACCGAGAGATTTATCGGGAGAGGAGAGAGATTCCGGAAGGTGGAGGGCGGCGCTCAATGGCCGGAGGATGGCGGGAGGGAGAGGAGAACCGAAGGGAGAGATTCTGAGAGAAGAGAGACTCCAGGAGAGGGGAGAGAAGGAGATTTTGGCCGGCGGGGCTAGCTAGGCGGTGAAATCCACTCTATTGATGATGGCGGCGGTGGAGAGGAGAGAGAGAGAGAAAAAAAATTATGTGAAAATTGGATCAAACTCGATCCAATTTTTGGGATATATCAATCGACTTAGGCACGAAAAAACAGATTTTGTTGCCTAAGTAGTTTTTAAATGGGCCCTGTGAAAGAACCCAACCTCGAATTAGTTGCCTAGACCGAAATCAGGCCCTAACGACAACACGACTTACAAAAATTCTGCCAAAGTTTACTTTATAAAACGTACAAACCAAAAACCTGTAAGAAGAATACACTTCACAGATAAATTCCCAGACACACTGTACATCACCATTATCCATCTAGATTTCTCAAAATCTATATATAAAATAAAACTCAAGGTTTACAAGAAATCCAGAAAATATTCAGGAGTATAACTCAAACTGAACCACACTATACAAGTATTCAGAGCGACTTCTAATTACAAAATATACAAGACTAGCAGGTTACATCAGGAACCTACTAGAAGGAAAGTGTGATTTGAACTCTAGGCCTTCTACGATGATGTGCAACCACGAGAAAGATACTATAATCTGGGCGACGAAAATCGAAAAACCCAGAGAAAAACATATAAATAATAAAACTATTAAAGTGAGTGAAAACAAATGCACAAAAAATCATGCGCGTCAAAACAAACAAGCTCAGGTCAAGTGCTCATAAAGACGTAACTCTCATGGGTACTGTGTGTGTGGAGGCAGTAACTTGAGTACATTTTCCTCAAAGTTACAGCACGCCTGGGTCAAATGCTCATAAAGATGTAACTCTCCCAGGTATTGTGAATCACGGGACAGGTGCTTATATAGACGTAACCCTCCAGGAGCTTCTCGGGGATCAGCCGAGAGGCCATAGCATCGATGCATCCATATATCCATACTCAGTGTAAAAACAAATCACATGTGCCTCCAAATCAATGTATGCTCATAAAATGCATAATCATAAATGCATACTCGTAAATGCATAATCGTAAATCATACTTATAGACTCGCAAATCCACTGTAGAAATCAATGTATGAAAATCAACATATGGAAATGTCCACTTATAGATAACAGCTAGCCCTGAGGCCCGACGGAAAATCCCTCGCTAAATACTCGATCACGATCACCTGAATAACAGGGATACGATCAATACATATTTGATTTCAACATACGGAGCAAATACGTCAAGAATCCTGCGTTCTCAAAAAGCGTATCGCTCGAAATATCGAGGAGGATAACAAAATTCTCAAAATACACCCAAACAACCCTCTTCCCAAATTAACACACTCAATTCAACTTGAAAACCTCATGACCATGATCGGGGCGCGATTACGACCAAAACAACATAAAAATCTCCGAAAACCTCAAAAGTCAACCCCTCGCCGGAGCTCCGCCGCGGCACCAACGGTGACCAACTCCGGCGAACCATACATCAAAATGTTCCTCTCCTCAAGCCCA
Source organism: Geum urbanum (assembly GCA_946800695.1). Taxonomy (NCBI): domain Eukaryota; kingdom Viridiplantae; phylum Streptophyta; class Magnoliopsida; order Rosales; family Rosaceae; genus Geum; species Geum urbanum. The sequence continues at coordinate 22,489,027 of OX327002.1, forward strand.
ACCAAACCCCTAAAACCACATCTCCATCCAACCACCACCGTGGCCGAAATTTGGCCCAAAAATCTAGCCGAATTCTCCCTCTTCGGTCACCACCACGGCACCCCTAAAACCTCAACCTTATCCCAAATAAACATCCCAGAAAGTATCTAGAGGTTGAAGGGAACCAAACAACCAACTACTCGACGCCAAAACTAGTCGGAAACCGCCCCCCGTCACCGGCGGAATCCACAAACTTCACCGAGTTCGAACTCCCACAAAACACAACCAAATCTCACAAATGAATACATGAATAAATAGGAAATCACAAGAGCTTTCTAACCATACCAAAAACACGGCCAGAGGTGGCCGAAATTGTCGGGTCCAACGGCGAACTCAAACTGGGTCGGTGGAGGAAAATGGGTCAACTCGGTCAAACTCGGTACAAATGTGTGTTTTTCCAATTTTTACGACTATTCGATATTTATACGTCCCGAACCAACCAAACTAATGGCTTGGATCACTCCAACACAATCGGATAAGTATGACTAACTCGACGATAATTTCAAATATTCATTTTATATTCTCCGATTATCCGAAAAATCTTCCGAAACCTCCTACGAGCTCAAAATCAAATCCTCAACAACTTCTGCAAGGAACTCAAACCAAATTCTTGCCCGATAATTTAGTCTTAACAAACCACATATGTACAATCAACTCACGATAATCACAAGTCGTGCCAATAATCATATACTCAAACTTCGGGTCGTTACACCCTGAAAAATTAGGCGCAAAAAATGAACAGCCCAAAAAATTAGGCCTAGGAGACAAAACCAATGTTTTCATCACCTAAGTTCACTTAAGAGAAGAACAAAATACATTACGTCGCCTAAGTAGTTTTTAAATCGAACCAGAAAAATTTGGTGCAAAAAATGAACCGCCCAAAAAAAATTGGGCTTAGGCAACGAACTGGGAGTTTTCGTCACCTAAGTACTCACTTAGACGACGAACCGTTTAGTTTCGTCACCTAAGGTTTTGAGGTTTAGGGTAAAGAGATTACTGTTAGGGTTTAAGGTTAGGGTTCACCTAGACGACGAATACATTATTAACGTCATCTAGGTAGTGCTACTTAGACAACTAAATACATGTGTTTGTTGTCTAATGTTCACTTAGACGACGAAATAATACACTTTTGTCGGCCAAGAGTAAATTTTATTTACTTTTAATTTGTTTTTCCAATTTCAAACGTAATTTTATTTCAAGCATCACCGTCTGGCCTTTCCAATTTTATTTTCGTACATTCTTCTAATTCATAACTGGTCTATTAATTTATAAATTTTATTCATCTGTATAATTATTTAACTACTAATCAAGCTTCGCTCCTATCAATCATCATCCTCTTCCTCATAATCATCATCATCTGAATCATCCTCCACTATATCATCTGATTGCTCCTCATCATCCTACGCTACATCGTCTAAATTGTATCCAACATCGTCATTGTCCTCAGGTTCCTCGACTTCTGGAGCATTCTGCGCTAACTCTCTAAATACCTCTTGAGTAAGATCTATGGTGTGATCAATCGGGGGTCAGCATTCGTTATGCCCAACCTGTTCCATTACATCGGGGACGACTGAAGTAATAGGCTCTTGATATGCATTGTCTCTATGCACTTCAATATCAGTCGCCAACATCCCATCAAGTGTAATTGTACTCCATATTGCTCGTTGTTACATATGATTTACTATTTTTCAGCCTTCACCAGCTTCCGGATCATCTATATAGAATACCTGCCTAACTAAGGTAGCAAGAGCAAATGACTCGTCCTCATACCAACTTGAGTTTCTATCGACTGATATTAGCCCCATATCTTCCTTGGTACACTTGAAACATTTGTACTTGAACAGAAAAACATTGATATCATTCCCGTATAGCAGCTCAACGACATGTTGAAGAACTCCGTAATAGATCGCATCGCCTTCCTCAACTGCGATCCCACTATTTTGTGTGCTTCTTCCTTCATCTCGAGTGAATGAATGAAACTTTATACCGTTCACAAAACAGCCGTTGTAAATATAGTGCTTAACCGGCTTATGGGCCAACATATGCTTTTCCCACGACCACTACCTCTCGTGGTTATCAGATTTTTGTAGATAATCCATCTGGAAAAATGTGAAGAATATATATGAATATATAATTTAATTTCTGTAGAAAATTTTACATAGTTTCCCCTAAAAATAAAGGAACCCAAAAACCTGCATACACAAAACTAAGGCAAAACACTTTGCATAAACAAACACCGGCTAAAGGCCATACATACTATATACGAGAAAAGAGTTTTAAAATAATTAAAAATGTGTACCTATTGTCAAAAATAATCGAGGAACTTATTCTTAAGCATCTTTTCAACCCAAGCATGAGTCTTGTCCAGTTTGCGCCTCTGAATGTACTCCTTATACTACTTCATGTAACGGTCGACCTCGTCACAGTCTCGGAATACTACCTAGTTGAAAGGACCCAACCCCGATTTAGTTGCCTAAACCGGAATCGAACCCCTTCGAAAACACGAACCAACAAAAACCAACAAAATTTCGGCAGAGTTTCGTTACTAACGTGGAATTACCATTACCTGCACGTGGAAAATACACTTCATCCTATGCCACAAAAATCAAACCGTGGGCACCAATCCCATCCGGATTACTCAATATATCAACAATAATGTAAAGTAGTAAATATAACTGTACTTTACTGAAATCCGGAGTAAAATCGTATAATATATACAATAGAATACTCAGAGCAACCTCTAATGTATAATCATATAAGTATACCACAGTAGGTAGAACAATAAACCTATTGGAAGAAACAAGGTAGCTCGAGCACTATGCCTCCGACCATGACGTGCGACACCAGAGTCTGAACTGCAAACTGGGCACGGAAACCGAAAAGCCCAGGGGAAAGACATGAAAACTGTTAGAGTGAGTGGACGAAAATAAATGTATTTCATCACGTAATATATATGTTATAAAAACATATGCGAGTCGAAATATAAATAAACCAAATCAAATAGTATACGAGGAGACGCTGACTCCAACTCGTAAACAGAGCATGCATGGAAAATCTCACGGGGTCACTCATGGACACATCCGTGCTAGTACAGTCCGAACCACGGGATCCCAGACCCACACGTGATTCTAGCCAGAAAGGCCTCGATTCCGGGGTACCGCCCCTCGCCGGTCAGGTCGGGGTACCGCCCCTCCTGGTAGGCTTTCCATCGGGGATCAGCCGAGAGGCAAGTGTATCGATACAACAACGTAACTGAGACTGTACTCTGTGTAAATCAAATCATAAATAGTTCGACGCAAATGCATGAATCAATATATAAGTGCATATACGTAATATATACTGGTATAGGCATAATCGTATAACACATGCTCATGTAAATCGAAATCTCATATGCATGCTCAAGTTCATAAAACGTGTGTAAAGACCCGCAAACAATCCGTGAAAAGAAATGTCCACTCACAGACTAGGGTAACGCAATTCGCGTTAACCCGTGATCCGGCGGAAAGTCCCTCGCCAAACGAACGATCACGAACCCCTGAATAATCACAATATCCATTTTTCAAAATCATAACTCGACAATACAAGACAAATCACGAGAAACCACCGTTCTTGGAAACACGTAATTCAATGTCGACGAATCGTCGAAAATCTGATATTTACACCTCAATACCTCACTGTAATTTCGGATGCTCAACTCAAAAAATAAACCTCCCCACTGCGATCGAGGCGCGATTTCGAGTGAAATGACATGCAACTTGTCGAAAAACCCAAAAAGTCAAAGTTGACCGTTGACCGCCGCCGTTGATCACCGCCGGCGGTGGCGGCGCCACCCAATGCGAAAATTTCTCGGTGGAGCAACCTCTATTCCACTCCAAATCACCCACTAAGCAACTTTGTCAACTGCATCGAAGGCCAATTCTCACTCTAACTAGTCCAATTTCATGTAAAACTGAATTGATACACAAATTTCAAATCTAAAATTGTCCATCCACAAATCGAATTAGAACTCCATACCTATATGGTTAGAATCATGGAGAGGAGAGCTTCAAAGCCCAATCCATTTTATAGCCCAAATCGGCCGGAATTGAAAACCACCATTAACCCCAAATTTCCCAAACTTTCCACCGGAAAATCTCTCACCTCCGGCAACCTCGCCGTGAGAGGTGGCCAGGAATAGGATCGGGAGGCCGAGGCGAAGAGATTGGGACAAGAGTCATGTCGTGGGGTGGCCGGAATCTTCACACCGCCGTGGAGCTCGCCGGTCACCGTCGCATTTCTCTCCCTCCACCGAGTTGACTCGGTCAACTCGGTCAAGCTAATTAATGAGAATGTTGACTTTCCCAAACTGGCAAGTTCACTATTTATAACTTCCCAAAAAGGTAACCTCCAAAATTCACTTTTCAACAAACTTCAAATACCCGTAACTTTCTCGTCGTAATTCCGATTCTAATAATTCTCGCGGTAACAAACTCGACTCAACACATTCTTCAATTATCACCCGAAGTCAAACACATCGACCAATCGGATAAAAAGTCAACTTTTCAAACCAACACATATTTAAACCGACTAAACAATCAACAATCGGAAATATTCACAACTTAATCTTCGTAACTCGGAATAATGCTCCGGAAGTTCCCACGAGCTTGAAATTAAATTCTCTACAACTTCCGTGAAGGATCCGAAGTCAAACTCTCGTCCGGTAATTTAGTCATTAAGAAGGTCGCCATTTTAACCCGATTACTTCGAAACTTCAAATATTCATAATTTATTCCTCGGTCGTCCAAATAATGATCCAGAACCGCCCACGAACTCGAAATCACACGTACAACGACTCTCGAGAAGAGACCCAGCTCCAATTCTCGGCCAATGATTTAGTCGTGATCAAATCCGGCAATTCACATAACTGTCAGAAATCTGCGATTACGCAGTAACCTCAAGAACTAAGCTGATCACACTGCTGATTCTGTTCTGGGTCGTCACAAATCCACCCCCCTTAAAAAAATTTCGACCTCTAAATTTCAAATCTGCTGACTCAAAGTAGGAGCACTGCCTCTGCATACTGCTCAACTCCCCAGTGACAACGTTAACTGAACAATTCTGACAACAGACTCCACAATAGGAGATAGCTCCATGCTGAAATCCCTGTACCCTCAATCTCGAATCTGAACTGGCTCTACACAATTGCCAAGTGTTCCTGCATAAGGAACAGGTAGAATACACAGCACACAACAAACCTGAAATATAGTTCCGCCATACGAAACACAACACACACGAATGCCAACAATATAGGCGACGCCGAACAATACGGCACAACACCAACTCGCCTATGACCACATACGGATCAAAACAACATGGTAAATCACAACTCAACGCACTCATATCAATATAGCTCAAACATCGAACTCAAACAATTATCATCTCGTTTCCGCTAATCCAAAAGTCTGTGGTAGCACATTCCATAAAATCCGAATCAAACATCAACTCAAACTCAAACCAAACTCTCTCCAGCACAATGGAGTACAACATCATTCCTCAAAATGATATCATGCAACGTCATAAACATAGTGATCAACAAACTGATACTGCAAGCAATCTCGAATAAGTGAAACTGCTGGTCCCAAATCCTCCGGAACTGCAATACCGAGGTCCACAATATGTCCTCCAAGGTCTGAATAGTCCCCAAAGATCGCCCACCAATCTGAGAATAAGAACCGGTACTAACTCGTAATCTGGTCCCCAATGCTCGCTACAAAGCTCGCTAACACTTTGTTGTAGCTGATTACCTCGTTCAGCAATCTGGGACACAGGCGCACCACGTAAATGGACAACCTCCGCCAAACACAGCTATGCCAACCTGCCACTGAATCTGTTCCGGAAAGTACAAGTAAACGTACCAAGTTCATCAAATGGTCCACAATGGTCTGACAACTGGTAGCACAAACCGAAGTGCATACTGGCACACAAAAACCACAGTGACAAATTCCAACTTCTAATCGGAAATCTCCAATGGTTGTAACTCTCCGGCAAGTCTCTGCCTCCTAGCCATCACCTATCGACAAATGTGGCATCTACATACACAAGCTGCTATGTTCTTCTACAGGTTACGTCACGAGTAGTAAACTCGAAGTATCTGATACATCTCCGCACCACTAGCGCCAAATGCGCGCAAAACAGTGAGCTTAACATCATCACACTTGAATTCAGCTTCCGTAGTGCATAACCCGGCTAACACAGAAACTCAAGCCACAAACACATGAAACACTGAAGCTCCCGGTTTCTAACTGAATGCATCAGCAACAACATCACAGACGGATGGTCAAAGTACAACCACTAGTCTTCTCGAACAAACTCAAAGGTGCAGCCATAGTCGTTAGTCGACCCCATCCATATATACTGCCTCAAGCCCAAATCTGGCCGAAAATGCAAGTGGATGAAACTCCAGTGATCAGTGCACGTCCTACACCTCGCTGCACGCCATAGCTATAGTGTCTCGAACTTTCTGATGCTAACATAAGGACAACTACATCCAAATCATACATAGGATACGTAGCTACATAAGGTTTCCCACTGTCTGAAACCATGAGCCACCGCTCTGCTACACAGCATCAAAACATAACTAAATCCAAATCTCGATGCATCGCCATAACCCACGAACTCACCACAATCATCAGGTAAGGTCAAAACCGAAACAACGGTCAACCACCCTGCAGGAGTAAGAAACTCTCCTCGCGTGTATCGAGCCACTCGAACTTGACGCCTTCTTCGTCAATCCGGAAAGTGAAGTGGCAATCCGGGAAAATCCTGCACAAGCCGTCGGTAAAAGCCTGCCAAACCCAAGAGACCCCTGATCTCTGGTATAATGGTAGAACAATCCTCAAATCCACACGACTTCTAACTGGTCAGGATCCACGCTAACTCCCTCGGATAACATCACACAGCCCAAAATATTCACGCTAATCGATCAAAATTCACACTGGGTGAACTTCGCAAACAGTTGATCATCTCGCGAACTCCGCAAAACTGCTCACTATTGCTGCAGGTGCTGGCCCACACTCCTGGAATACATCAGGATGTTGCCGACGAACAGGACCGTAACCTCGTCCAGAATCGTCTGAACACCTAGTGCATCAAGTCCACAAGATCTTCGGGGGCATTGGTCAACCAAACATCCTGACTAAGAACTTCTGATGCCCGCACCGAGATCCGAAAGCTGTCCAAACCACATCTGACTCATCAAACCTCAACTGATGGTATCCGGACCCCAAAATCAATCTTCGAAAAGAGTGAAGCTTCCTTGAGCTAAACAAACCACTCATCAATCCGAAGCGGAGGATACTCGATCTCCTCTTAAAAGAATCAGACTTCCGGTAGTCAACGCACCACCATGTCTAACCATCCATCATCCGTACACACAATGCAAAAGCACACCACGCAAATACGCGGGGTCGCACAAAATCTCCTGAAACCTCCTCCAGCAACTCCTGGAGTCGAAACTATAGCTCCATCAGCTCCGCTGGCTCCAAACGACAAGATGCCGATAAAATGAATCCAGGGCCCGGTACAAGCTCAATGGTGTAGTTAGTCTCCTGAACTGGAGGAACACCTGGTAACTCCTCCGAAACACACCTGAAAACTCGGAAACCACCTCAACATCACCAATGTCGGGCACAACAACCATAATATCCACATCATAAACTAAGCAAGCAACATAATCCATCTCCATCATCCGCTCGACCATCACCACGAAACAGTATATCGGGAAAAGTCTGGTCGTTGAAACATAACCTCCTTCTCGAGGTACTCGAACACAGCCAAATGCATCGTCAATAAGTCCATACTCTTAATCACACCAAAACCACAATGTCCAGCTATAACAGATCCGCGGCTAAGCCATATCCTCCAACAAGGATCTCGCAACCTCCGGATGGATGCAACACTCTCCAAAAACTCGGAAGTGGGGATGCAGGTACAACAGCCATGGATATCAAACAATAGTAACCTCGGAGAAAAGTCTGTCCTCAAACAAGGTTATGGCATGAACTCCAACATGCCCAACTAGGCGCCCACGTCAATTGCGACTTGCTGAATAACTCATCTAAAAGGCTGCGTTGGTCACTCCAAAAACAGCATCATGACCTCCTCCTGAACACTGAGCTGTCGAACTGCTAACACAGCTAGCTGAGGGCGCTCCCTCATAACGTGACCCTCCTGGCCACCACAATAGCAACCGAAAGTGCTCCACGAACACAAGTCACCGCAACACCTGCTACGAGAAAGGATCACCAACGATCACCCAAACTCATGCCATAGGAGCAAATCCGCTACTCTGAGATCTCCGCCATACGTCAAACGGATCTTCTGCTTGATCTGATGACCCTCAACATAATCGAAAAGACCATAGCCTGATGAAGTCACTGATCCCGAGATGTCGGAACTCAACCTCATCAAAATCTCGACTAAGTCCACTTTCCTCAAACCATCACATCAAAAACCGCGTACACATTTCCTTCTCGATAGCCTCGCCACTGAGTGCAACACACTAAGCTCCTCACGGATGTCTCGAGGCACAACAATCAAACTCTTTCTGATGCTCAGGTTCAAACTCATCTCGAACCTCGTGCACTGCTTCCTCTGAAGCCATATAACACGTGCAAACAGGAACAAACATATGAACAATGCATCTCTGCCTCAGGTGGTTAAACACTCCTCATTCGAATGCTGGGTAGCCTGATAAAACCATTACCGTATAAACAACACTCTGAATGTAGGCCATGGAGTCGCAACAGGAACTCACACAATACCAGCCCACCAAATGTAATGATCTGACTCAGGCAAAAACATCAACTGCCATAATTCTCTGCTCTGAGGCCACATGTAGACGCTCATGCACACACAACCCGGCAAACCGTGCCACACAAATCTCTGAACTTTGAATACTCATCCAAACCCACAATTCATTGGCAAATCGCGCGTCGATTGATCCTCAATAGGATCCACAACCGAAACGACATGGAAAACACGTCAGGAGGCATCCTAATGAATAAAACATCGTTCACGACAAGTGGAACGTAATCATGGAACTTTAGATATTTGAAAGCATACAACACCCGGAATATTGATGATTATCCGCCGGCCGGTCGGGTCACCATTCCAGACATGCTGTACATTCTCAAATATCCTTAGTAAACACGACTACAGAAGTCTACAGAACCTATAACCTAGTGCTCTGATACCAAGTTTAAAGGACCCAACCCCGATTTAGTTGCCTAAATCGGAATCGAACCCCTTCGAAAACATGAACCAACAAAAACCAACAAAATTTCGGCAGAGTTTCGTTACTAACGTGGAATTACCATTAGCTGCACGTGGAAAATACACTTCATCCTATGCCACAAAAATCAAACCGTGGGCACCAATCCCATCCGGATTTCTCAATATATCAACAATAATGTAAAGTAGTAAATATAACTGTACTTTACTGAAATCCGGAGTAAAATCGTATAATATATACAATAGAATACTCAGAGCGACCTCTAATGTATAATCATATAAGTATACCACAGTAGGTAGAACAATAAACCTACTGGAAGAAACAAGGTAGCTCAAGCACTATGCCTCCGACCACGACGTGCGACACCAGAGTCCGAACTGCAAACTGGGCACGGAAACCGAAAAGCCCAGGGGAAAGACATGAAAACTGTTAGAGTGAGTGGACGAAAATAAATGTCTTTCACCACGTAATATATATGTTATAAAAACATATGCGAGTCGAAATATAAATAAACCAAATCAAATAGTATACGAGGAGACGTTGACTCTAACTCGTAAACAGAGCATACATGGAAAATCTCACGGGGTCACTCATGGACACATCTGTGCTACTACAGTCTGAACCACGGGATCCCAGACCCACACGTGATTCTAGCCAGAAAGGCCTCGGTTCCGGGGTACCGCCCCTCGCCGGTCAGGTCGGGGTACCGCCCCTCCTGGTAGGCCTACCATCGAGGATCAGCCGAGAGGCAAGTGTATCGATACAACAACGTAACTGAGACTGTACTCTGTGTAAATCAAATCATAAATAGTTTGATGCAAATGCATGAATCAATATATAAGTGCATATACGTAATATATACTGGTATAGGCATAATCGTATAACACATGCTCATGTAAATCGAAATCTCATATGCATGCTCAAGTTCATAAAACGTGTGTAAAGACTCGCAAACAATCCGTGAAAAGAAATGTCCACTCACAGACTAGCGTAACGCAGTTCGCGTTAACCCGTGATCCGGCGGAAAGTCCCTCGCCAAACGAACGATCACGAACCCCTGAATAATCACAAAATCCATTTCTCAAAATCATAACTCGACAATACAAGACAAATCACGAGAAACCACCGTTCTCGGAAACACGTATTTCAATGTCGCTCACTGTAATTTCGGATGCTCAACTCGAAAAACGAACCCCCCCACTGCGATCGGGGCGCGATTTCGAGTGAAATGACATGTAACTTGTCGAAAACCCCAAAAAGTCAAAGTTGACCGTTGACCGCAAATTTCTCGGCAGAGCAACCTCTATTCTACCGATCCGAAAATTTCTCGGCAGAGCAACCTCTATTCTACTCCAAATCACCCACTGAGCAACTTTCTCAACTGCATCGAAGGCCAATTCTCACTCTAACTAGTCCAATTTCATGTAAAACCGAATTGATACACAAATTTCAAATCCAAAATTCTCCATCCACAAATCGAATTAGAACTCCATACCTATATGGTTAGAATCATGGAGAGGAGAGCTTCAAAGCCCAATCCATTTTATAGCTCAAATCGGCCGGAATTGAAAACCACCATTAACCCAAAATTTCCCAAACTTTCCACCGGAAAATCTCTCACCTCCGGCAACCTCGCCGTGAGAGGTGGCCGAGAATAGGATCGGGAGGCCGAGGCGAAGAGATTGGGACAAGAGTCATATGTCGTGGGGTGGCCGGAATCTTCACCCCGCCGTGGAGCTCGCCGGTCACCGTCGCATTTCTCTCCCTCCACCGAGTTGACTCAGTCAACTCGGTCAAGCTAATTAATGAGAATGTTGACTTTCCCAAACTGGCAAGTTCACTATTTATACCTTCCCAAAAAGGAAACCTCCAAAATGCACTTTTCGACAAACTTTAAATACCTGTAACTTTCTCGTCGTAATTCCGATTCCAATAATTCTCGCGGCAACAAACTCGACTCGACACATTCTTCAATTATCACCCGAAGTCAAACACATCGACCAATCGGATAAAAAGTCAACTGTTCAAACCAACACATATTTAAACCGACTAAACAATCAACAATCGAAAATATTCACAACTTAATCTTCGTAACTCAGAATAATTCTCCAGAAGTTCCCACGAGCTTGAAATTAAATTCTCTACAACTTCAGTGAAGGATCCAAAGCCAAACTCTCGTCCAGTAATTTAGTCGTTAAGAAGGTCGCCATTTTAACCCGATTACGTCGAAAGTTCAAATATTCATAATTTATTCCTCGGTCGTCCAAATAATGATCCGGAACTGCCCACGAACTCAAAATCACACGTATAACGACTCTCGAGAAGAGACTCAGCTCCAATTCTCGGCCAATGATTTAGGTGATCAAATCCGGCGATTCACATAACTGTCGGAAATCTGCGATTACACAGTAACCTCAAGAACTAAGCTGATCACACTGCTGATTCTGTTCTGGGTCATCACACTAGTGCACTTCTTCAAGTTCTTCTTTAGTTGATCTTTCCTTTGGATTTGCTTGAACTATATCCTTGAGGTACCTATTACAGCAGGTAACACACTCATGCATTAGGTATTGTCTCTGCTATGAAGCCATCTGGGGCAGATTTATTTTTCACAAATCGTTTATACTGTCTGAGTTGTCTGCAAAATCATACAATTATTAATTTGAAGAAGAGTATAAACACCAAAACAAAATGTAAAAAGGATGAACAACCGTTATAAATAATTTTACGTACATTTCTTGAGGATACATCCAAGTGTAGTGGACCGGACCAGAAATGAGCACTTGTTCGGGTATATGGATCATGAGGTGAATCATGATGTCAAAGAAAGTAGGGGGGAAAATTCTCTCTAATTTGCAAAGGATGTGCACTATTTCATATTGAAGTTCGAGGACATCTGACTTCTGCAACTCTCTGTCGCATAACCTCTACCACCATCTACACAATGCTACAATTGGTTCGACGACGTCACGAGAAAAATTTGGTCGAATTATCACTAGAATTAGATGTTGCAGCATAACGCGATAGTCATGAGTCTTTAGACCAATGAACTTGTGATGCATCTCGTCAACTGTTCATATAATATTCACTGCATAAGTAGATGGATAATGAACAGTCTTGAACCAACTAAATATCAAACCCCTTTGTGTCGGCTTCACCGTGTAAGGTGCATCTGGCATCTTATTATACACTCCTCTTCTATCCCTCCTCAACCACAAGTGACGGCACAAAGTCATAAATTCTAGATCTTTGCGTACTCTGGGAGTATCTTTGGTCATCAACTTAATACCCAAAATTATTCTCACCACGTTGTCGCACACATTCTTTTCTATGTGCATGACATCAAGGTTGTTCCGGAGTTACAACTTAAACCAGTAATGCAGTTCAAAAATAATAATCTTGTGATACCAATAGCTGAGATCGTGTGGAGGGTGTGGATTGAGTCTCTTCATTTCTTTATCGTTGGTCAACACACCGAAAGGGAAGCTGTTCAGCCTCTCTAAAATCTCTTCGCCAGATCACAGTTGGGGTTTAGGATTATTCTTTACCGTCCCCTCAAAATGAGCCTCATCCTATTGCCACTGGTGTTTGTGAGAAAGCCATCTACGGTGACCTAGGTAACAAACTTTCCCCACGTGCCAATTGGAATTGACGTTGTCCAAACAGACAGGGCATTCATTGTATCCTCTGGTTGTGCAAGATGTCATTATCCCATATGCAGGAAAATTGTTGATTGTCCACATGACGGCATCTCTCATCATGAACATCGTGTTAGTGAACTTGTCATAAGTTACAATTCCATGTTCCCATAACAGTTTGAGCTCGTCGATCAATGGTTTGAGGTAGACATCTAAATATTTTTCAAGAGATTTAGGACCTAGAATTAGCAGAGTAAGGATATTAAATTTCTTGTTCATGCACATCCACGGAGGGTTCACTACAAGAAAAACGCACTTAGACCGCGGAGCATTTCCGTCGTCTAAGTGCGTTTTTCCATCGTCTAAGTACTTAGACGACGGAGGCTCCGTCCTCCAGGTTCTGTGCTCCAAGTGCTGTCGTCCAGGCACTTGGACGACGGAGAATTTAATCTCCGTCGTCCAGGTGCACTTGGACCGCGGACATTCTCCGTGGCCCAAGTAAGCACCTGGACGACGGAGAATTTAATCTCCGTCGTCCAAGTTCACTTGGACCGCGGAGAATGTCTGCGGCCCAGGTAAGCACCTGGACGACGGAGATTAAATTCTCCGTCGTCCAAGTGGTTACTTGGACCGCGGAGAACGTCACGTTCTCCGCGGCCCAGGTAAGCACCTGGATGACGGAGAATTTAATCTCCGTCGTCCAGGTGCTTACCTGACGTTCTCCACGGTCCAAGTAACCACTTGGACGTACGACGGAGATTAAATTCTCCGTCGTCCATTTACGAATATAATTAATTATTATTAACAATTAATAATTCAAAATTACTAATAACTATTATTATTAATTACTAATTATTTAAAACTATTATAATTAATACTTATTATAATTACAACTATTAATTATTATTTACTTATTAATAATAACATCTAAATAATTATTATATATAATTACTAATTATTAATAATAACAACTAAATAATTATTATAATTCCAACTATTAATTATTTAAAACTATTTAGAAATTAAATAATTATTTAAATATAAATAATGTTAATAAGGTAAAAAATATAATTATTACCTCGCCGGAATGTCGCCGGAATATCGCCGGAGTAGAGTTGTCGGAGAGGGGGAACCACGCCAGAATTTGAGTCGCCAGAGCGTCGCCGGAGGAGAGGAGAGGAGATGGAATGAGAAAAGGAGGGGGGGGGACTGTTCTATTTATAGAGTTTCACCTAGACGTCGGAGAGCTGTTTTCCGTCGTCTAAGTGGACTTGGACGACGGAAACGCGTTTTTCCATCGTCTAAGTGACAGTTTAAAAATTTCGAAGCGGCGCGTAATTAATCGGCCGGACGTTTTGAACCGCCATAAATTTGGACTTAGACGACGGAGAATGAATTCTCCGTCGTCTAAGTGAAATTTGAAGCGACGCCGAAAATTAAGGCGGCACATCGAACCGCCATAATTTTCAACTTGGACGACGGAGAATGACAATCTCCGTCGTCCAAGTGCAATTTACTTTGAAAAAAAAATTAAAAATTAAAATGAACCGCCATGGTAATTTGAACCTGGACGACGGATATGGTCATTCTCCGTCGTCCAAGTGAATACCTGGACGACGGAGACTGATCATCTCCGTCATCCAGGTTCAAATTACATAAAAAAAAATTTAAAAATTAATTCGCAAGGAATTTGGCGATCTGTCATTCGAATGAAATAGTCGTAAAATATCGATGAACGCATCGTATATATGAACAGTTAAATTTGAAACGAAGAATAATTTTTACGTCTTTAAACTTGTTAAGTGTCTACTAATCTTTACGACTTAAGTGTTCATAAGTATAGGCTCATTTGCACCATAGTATTAACGAAATTGAATTTGGACAAAACAACCGTTGGATACGTTCGCCGTAACATAATATATAATTACAATAATTTTCAGAAAATAATAAGTTCGTGAAGAGTTTCATCGGCACAGTCAACCGCAAAACCGAGATTTTCACAAACCGAAAATGTAGATACAATACATTTCGCAACTCCGATTTTCGAACCGTCGAAGCTCACACACAAAGAATTGTTTACTCTAAAGTCTTGACGAAAAGAATATGCATTGGAAGATGATCCAAATGGTCGTTGTCTTTGGAAAAATTATGAAATCTACACCTGGACGACGGAGATGAGCTTCTCCGTCGTCCAGGTGAAGAAACCCAGAATTTAGGGGTTAGGGGCCTTACTGTTTAGGGCATAGGGTCTCTGAACCTGGACGACGGAGAAGCTCATCTCCGTCGTCCAGGTTCAGAGACCCTGAATTCAGGGGTTAGGGGGCCTTAGGGTTTAGGGTTTGTTCACTTGGACGACGCAAATTCCATTCTCCGTCATCCTAGTGAGTACCTGGACAACGGAGAATGACTATATCCGTCGTCCAAGTGTACAAACCCTGAATTCAGGGGTTAGGGCCTTAGGGTTTAGGGTTTAGGTCGTCCCCGGTCATTATTGTGTCCGTTCAATTATTCTGATTCAAGAATATAATTAAAAAAAAATGATCGATCGATCCGATTTGCTAGATTTAGGGTCGAGGATTTAGGGAGATAGCTCAAGGTATTTATGTATGAACTTTCATTCTCGCATGATATATAGATTTAACGCCGTAATTAAAACAACATATATATATACTACATTTGTGCTCACAGTAATACTTTCACATGTCGACACATATAATCAATCATAGAATAATATAGTATAATTTCTGAAACCTTTATTTCATTAATCTCTCGCAATATATAATTATATATAGGGACCCATAATTAATCCAATTTACACATAAATATTATTTAAAAACAAATAAACGAATGAAAGCTTCTTGAGTAAGCTTCTTGGACATAATTATAGAAAGCTTTCACGTCCCTTTTTTACTACGTACCGAAAACCCAAAATACCCAAAAGGCGAAATCTGGAATTAATTTCTCCGTTGTCCAGGATATATAATTCGGATTAATTAATTAATTTAATTTAATTTACGTACATCAGTCGATCCTATCTGATCGAGCATGGACACGTGTAATTAATTAATTAAGTACAAAAATATTAAGATCTACGTACATATATACATTCTCCTCCTTATAATATTTATATTAATTATTGATCGATGATGCATCATATATTACAATAATTACATAAATTAATTACCAATTAATTTTTCTCGCCTTAGTTAAGTAGGCATCATCATAATCGTCATCATCCTCGTCCCCGGTATCCGATTGCTCATCCTCCTCATCGTACTCAACATCGTCCGACGAATAACCTGAGTCCTCGTCTGCGTCCTCATCCTGCTCGTCTTCTTCATCTTCTTCATTAATGGCATCGATAATCTCATCTTCAGTTAGATCTGTACAACCATTAGGCATGGGTAACCGTTCACCATCTTAAAACAGGTCCATTATATCGGAGCAGATGACAGAAAAATTAGGCTCTTGATAGGCAGGAATGTCTCTTTCTGGTTCAGCAGCATCTTCAGTCGTCGCCGGTGTCCCTTCAATTGTCTCTGTATTCCATATTCCTCGATGAGAGATATGGTTCACTATTTTCCACCCTTCACCGGCTTTCGGATCGTCGAGATACAACACCTGCCTAACTAAGGTGGCGAGAGCGAAAGGCTCATCCTCATACCAGCTTGAGTTTGTATCGACTGATAATATTTCCAGGTCTTCCTTTGTACACTTGAACCATCTGCACTTGAATAGGAAAACGTTGACATCATTCCCGCAACATAGCTGAACCACATATACAATAGCCCCGTAATATAGATCATTGTCTTTCCCAACCGCTACCCCACTGTTTTGTGTTCTTCTTCCTTCATCTCGGGCCAATGAATGGAACTTTACACCGTTCACAAAACATCCGGGATAAATATAGTGTTTAATCGGCTTCCCTTCTAGCAAGTGCTTTGGCCATGACCACCACCCCCCATGGTTTTCAGATTTTTGCAGATCAATCATCTGCGAAAATGGGCAAATATAAGGGTTTACTTTCTACAAACATGCTCGATATGTATATAAATTACTAAATACCGAGACGTACGTACGTACCCATTGGAAGAAATAATCGGGAAACTTCTTCTTAACCATTTTCTCAATCAACGCCGAACTCTTGTTTTGATTTAACGCCTGAAGTGTGACGACCCGGACTAGAATCAGTAGTATGATTAGCTTAATCGATGAGTTACTGCATAGTCGCAGTTGTCCGACAGTTATTCGAATCGCCAGGATAGTTAACGACTAAATTATTGACCAAGAATTGGAGCAGAGTCTCTGCTCGAGAGTCGTTGTACGTGTGATTACGAGTTCATGGGTGGTTTCGGATCATTATTTGGACGACCGAGGAATTAATTATGAATATTTGAAGTTTCGACGGAAACGGATTTAAATGGCAGGCTTGTTAGCGACTAAATGATCAGACAAGAATTTGGTTTCGGCTTCTCTACGGAAGTTGTTCAGAATTTAATTTCGAGTTTGTGGGAACTTCCGGAGCATGATTTTGAGTTACGGAGATTAAGTTATGATTATTTCCGATTGTTGGTTATTTAATAGATTAAATATATGTTGGTTCGAAGGGTTGATTTTTTATCCGTTTGGCCGATGTGTTTGACTTCGGGTGATTATTGAAGAACATGTCGAGACGAGTTTGTGGCCACGAGAATTATCGGGATCGGAATTACGACGAGAAAGTTACGCGTGTTTAAAGTTCGTCGAATTGGATAAACATGAAGTTTCCTAATCGGGAAAGCTTTAAATAGTGAGGCTTCTATTTTGGGAAGTCAACATGAACCATTTAATTGGGTTGACTGGGTCAACCCAGTTTGACCGAGGGGTTGCGACACCCACGGTGCTCCGTGGCGGTTCGCCGGCGACGATCCCCTTCCGGCCACCTCCGGCTATGGGGAAGGACTTCCTCGATGCGCCTCGACGCCCTCATCGTGATTCCGGCCTCCTCCCACGGCGTGGGACGCCGGAGGAGGAAGAAAAATCCGGCCAAGTTTGGGAAATTTTGAGGTTATTCGGGTTCTTGGATTCGGACCGATTCGAACTGAAATTTTTAGTGGGCTTTGTAGCTCTCATCCTCTTGAAGCTACCATGTAAGTTTGAAGCTCTAATTTTGCTTGAGTTTGGAGAATTTTGGGATTGAAAATTTGTGTACAATTTGGTTTATCGTGAAATTGACCTAGTTAGAGTTTGAATTGGACTTCGGTGCAGTTATGAAAGTTGCTCAGTGCATGATTTTGAGTGGAATAGGTGCAGCTCTGCCTTGAAATTCTCTGGTCGGTGGTGGCGCCGCCGTGGGCGGCGGTCAACGGCGGTCAACAGTCAAAGTTTGACTTTTTGGACTTTCGACAAGTTGCATGTCATTTGACTCGAAATCGCGCTCCGATCGCAGTGGGGAGATTCGTTTTTTCGAGTTGAGCGTCCGAACGTAAAGCGAGGTATTGAGGTGTTATATACGAATTTTCGACGATTCATCGACTTTGAATCACGTGTTTCCGAGAACGGCGGTTTCTCGTGATTTGTATTGTATTGTTGGATTATGACTTTGAATATTGGACATTGTGAATATTCAGGTGTTCGTGATCGTTCGTTTGGCGAGGGACATTCTGCCGGATCACGGGTTAACGCGATACGCGTTACGCCAGTCTGTGAGTGGACATTTTATTTTCACGGATTGATTGCGAGTCTTTTATATACGTTTTATGAACTTGAGCATGCAGCATGATTATGGTTTTACGAGCATGAGATTTTATACGAGATTATGTTTGTTACGTGCATGTGTTATACGATTATATTTATACGGATATACGTATACGAATATGCATACACTTATATGTTGTTTCATGCATCTGCATCGAATTGTTTATGGTTTGGTTTTCACAGAGTACAGTCTTGGTTATATTGTTGTATCGATACACTTTGCCTCTCGGTTGATCCCCGATGGTAGGCCATCCAGGAGAGGCGTCGTTATCCCTACCTGACCGATGAGGGGCGTTTCCCCGGAACTGAGGCCATTTCGGGCTTAGAGTCACGGGGACTAAGGACCTCGTGATTCGGACTGTACTAGCATGGCGTGTGTCCATGAGTGACCCCGTGGGATTTATACTAGGATGCTCAGTACGCTGGAGGATTATGGTTTTACCTCGTGTACTTATTGTTTTTATTTACCTGGACTTGCATATGTTTTTATAACATATATATTATGTGGTGAAAGACATTTATTTTTGTCCACTCACTCTAACAGTTTTCGTGTCTTTCCCCTGGGCTTTTCGGTTTCTGCGCCCAGTTTACAGTTTAGGCTCTGGTGTCGCACGTCGTGGTCGGAGGCATAGTGCTCGAGCTACTTTGTTTCATCCAGTAGGTTTATTGTTCTACCTACTGTGGTATGCGTATACGATTATGTATTAGATGTCGCTCTGAGCTTTCTGTGGTATATGTTATACGATTTTATACCGGATTTCAGTAAAGTATATATATATTTATTGATTTACTTTACTGTTGATATATTGAGAAATCCGGATGGGATTGGTGCCCACGGTTTACTTTTTTTGGCATAGGATGAAGTGTATTTTCCGCATGCAGGTAATGGTAATTCCACGCTAGTAACGAAACTCTGCCCAAATTTCGAAAAAATTTTGTTGGTTCGTGTTTTCGGAAGGGTTTGATTCCGATTTAGGAAGCTAAATCGGGTTGGGTCCTTTCAGCTTGGTATCAGAGCATTAGGTTGTCAGATTCTGTAGACTCTTGTAGTCGTGTTTACTAAGGATATTTGAGAATGTACAGCATGTCTGGAATGGTGACCCGACCGGCCGGCGGATAATCATCAAATTCCGGGTGTTGTATGCTTTCAAATATTTGAAGTTCCATGATTACGTTCCACATGTTGTGAACGATATTGTATTCATTAGGATGCCTCCTAACGTGCTTTCCGTGTCTTTTCGGTTGTGGATCCTGTTGAGAATCAATCGACGCGCGATTTGCCAGAGAACAGTGGATTTGGATGAGTATTCAGAGTTCAGAGAATTGTGTGGCACAGTTTGCCTGGTTGTGTGTATATGAGCGTCTATATGTTGCCTCAGAGCTGTGAATTGCGGCAGTGATGTTTGCCTGAGTCAGATTGTTGTATTTGGTGGGCTGGTATTGTGTGAGTTCCGGTTGCGACTCCATGGCCTACATTCAGAGTGTTGTGTATACGGTAATGGTTTTGTCAGGTTACCCAGCAATCGAATGTGGAGTGTTTACCCACCTGAGGCAGAGATGCATTGTCCACATGTTTGTCCCTATTTGCACGAGTTATGTGGCTTCAGAGGAAGCATGGCACGAGGTTCGAGATGAGTTTGAACCTGAGTATCAGAGAGAGTTTGATTGATGTGCCTCGAGATATCCGTGAGGAGCTTAGTGTGCTGCACTCAGTGGCGAGGCTATTGAGAAGGAAAGTTGTACGCAGTTTTCGATGTGATGATTTGAGGAAAAGATGTGTGCTGTTTTCGATGTGTTAGTTTGGGGAAATTGATTTAGTCGAGATTTTGATAATGTTGAGTTCTGGCACTTCGGGATCAGTGACTTCATCAGGCTGTGGTCTTTCTGATATGGTTGAGGGCCATCAGATCAGGCAGAGGATCCGTTTGACGATGGCGGAGATCACAGAGTAGCGGACTTACTCCTGTGGCATGAGTTCGGGTGATCGTTGGTGATCCATTCTCGCAGCAGGTGTCGCTGTGACTTGTGTTCGTGGAGTACTCTTGTTGCCATTGTGGTGGCCAGGAGGGTCACGTTACGAGGGAGCACCTTAGCCAGCTGTTATAGCGGTTCGGTAGCTCAGAGTTTACAAGGAGATCCTTATGTTGTTCCTGTAGTCTGACCAATGTACCATTTTGATGAGTTTTTCAGCAAGTCACATATGACGTGGGCGACTACTTGGGCATGTTGGAGTTCGTGCCATGACCTTGTTTGAGGACAGACTTTTCTCCGAGGTTATTGTTGTTTGATATCCATAGCTATTGTACTTGTATCTCCACTTCCGAGGTCTTGGAGAGTGTTGCATCCATCCGGAAGTTGTGAGATCCTTGTTGGAGGATATGGGTTAGCCGTGGATCTGTTATAGCTGGACATTGTAGTTTTGTTGTGATTGTGAGTATGGATTTGCTGACGACGCATTTGGCGATGTTCGAGTGCCTCGAGGAGGAGGTTGTGTTTCGACGACCAGATTTCCCTGAGATGCTGTTTCGAGGTGATGGTCGAGCGGATGATAGAGACGAGTTGTGTTATTTGCTTAGCTCATGTTGTGGATACTATGGTTGTTGTGCCCGATATTGGTGACATTGTGGTGGTTCCCGAGTTCCAGGTGTATTCCGGAGGAGTTACCAGGTGTTCTTCCAATTTGGGAAATTGACTACACCATTGAGCTTGTACCGGGCGCTGGACTCATTTTACCGACGTCTTGTCGTTCGGAGCCAGCGGAGCTGATGGAGCTACAGGTTCGACTCCAAGAGTTGCTGGAGAGGGATTCAGGAGATTTCTTCCGACCCCGCGTATTTGCGTGGTGTGCTGTTGCTGTGACGACCCGGACCAGAATCAGCAGTATGATCAGCTTGATTGATGAGTTTGTGTGAAGTCGCAGTTGTCCGACGGTTATTGGAGTCGCCGAGTTTATTAACGACTTAATTATTGGCCGAGAATTGGAGCTGGGTCTCTTCTTGAGAGTCGTTGTACGTGTGATTTTGAGTTCGTGGGCGGTTCCGGATCGTAATTTGGACGACCGAGGAATTAGTTATGAATATTTGAAGTTCAGATTTAAATGGTGGGCTACTTAACGACTAAATTACCGGGCGAGAATTTGGTTTCGGCTTCTTCACGGAAGTTGTTCAGAATTTAATTTCGAGTTTGTGGGAACTTCCGGAGCATGATTTGGAGTTACGAGGAATTGGTTGCGAATTTTGCCGTTTGTTGATTATTTAGTCGATTTAATGTGTGTTGCTTTGAAGGGTTGACTTTTTATCCGATTGGCCGATATGTTTGACTTTGGGTGGTTAGTGAAGAGTATGTCGAGACGAATTTGTGGCCGCGAGAATTATCGGAGTCGGAATTACGATGAGAAAGTTACGCGCGTTTTAAGTTCGTCGAATTGGATAAACATGAAGTTTCCTTTTTGGGAAAGGCTATAAATAGAAATTTCCATACTGGGCAAGTCAAAGCTTACCATTTTGGGTGTTGACCGAGTTGACCGAGTCAACTCGGTGGGTGAGAGGTGGAGGCCGACGGGACTCACGGTGGTTCCACGGTGGTGATCGTTTCCGGCCACCTCTTGGCTCGGGACTTGTCCCATAGGGTGCGCCTCGGCCTCCCGAGTCTGTTCCTAGTCACCCCACACGGCGAGGCTCGCCGGAAGTTGATGATTTTTCCGGCCAAAGTTAAGGGATTTTAAGTGATTTCGGGTTTGATGTTTCGAGCCGATTCGAGCTGAATTTTGGAGTGGGCTTTGAAGCTCTCATCACTAGCAAGCTACCATGTAAGTTTGGAGTTCCAATTCATCTTGTACATGGAGAATTTTGGGATTGAAATTTGTGTGTTCATTCGGTTTTTCATGAAATTGACCATGTTAGAGTGAGAATTGGACTTCGGTGCAGTTGACAAAGTTTCTCAGTGGGTGGTTTTGCATGGAATAGGGGTTGCTCCGCCGAGAAATCTTCCGGTCAGTGGCGGCGCCGCCGTGGGCGGCGGTCAACGGTCAACGGGTTGACTTTTTGACTTTCGGCAAGTCGCATGTCATTTGACTCGAAATCGCGCCCCGATCGCAGTGGGGAGGTTCGTTTTTCGAGTTGAGCGTCCGAACGTAAAGCGAGGTATTGTGGTATACATATACGGATTTTCGACGATTCGTTGACTTTGAATCACGTGTTTCCGAGAACGGTGGTTTCTCGTGGTTTGATTTGTATTGTCGGATTATGATTTTGAATATGGGACATTGTGAATATTCAGGGGTTCGTGATCGTTGTTTTGGCGAGGGACTTTCCGCCGGATCACGGGTTAACGCGATACGCGTTACGCCAGTCTGTGAGTGGACACTTTATTTTCACGGATTGATTGCGAGTCCTTATTTATGATTTATGAACTTGAGCATGCAGATTGATCATGATTTTACGAGCATATGTTTTACGATTATGTTTATACGAATATACGTATACGAATATATACACATACGTACATATTATGTTTTAAGCATGTGCATAGAAAAAGATTTATGATTTGGTTTACACAGAGTACAGTCTCAGTATATGTTGTGGTATCGATACACATTGGCTTCTCGGCTGATCCCCGAGTACGCTCCGGGGGGGACAGATATCCTGACCCGAGGCCTTTCTGGCTAGAATCACGTGTGGGTCTGGGATCCCGTGATTCAGACTGTGCTATCGCGTGGAAGCCCACGAGAGTCTCCGCGATATGTTTTACGTTGCATGCTCTGTACGTGAGTGGTAGCCAGAGTCTCCTCACGTAGCATTTGACTTTCATGCATTCGACTCGCATATGATTTTATATGTATATATTACTTGGTGAAAGACATTTATTTTCGTCCACTCACTCTTAACGTGTTTATTGTCTTTCACCTGGGCTTTTCGGTTTCCGTGCCCAGTTTGCAGTTCAGGCTCTGGTGTCGCACGTCGTGGTCAGAGGCATAGTGCTCGAGCTACTTTGTTTCATCCAGTAGGTTTATTGTTCTACCTACTGTGGTTTGCATATATGATTACGTATTAGATGTCGCTCTGAGCTTCCTATTGAATATGTTATACGATTTTACACTGGATTTCAGTAAAGTGTATATATATTTACTACTTTACGTTATTGTTGATATATTGAGAAATCCGGATGGGGTTGGTGCCCACGGTTTGCTTTTTGTGGCATAGGATGGAGTGTATTTTACGCGTGCAGGTAATGGTAATTCCACGCTAGTAACGAAACTCTGCCCAAATTTCGAAAAGTTTTTGTTGGTTCGTGTTTTCGAAGGGGTTCGATTCCGATTTAGGGTGCTAAATCGGGGTTGGGTCCTTTCAGCTTGGTATCAGAGCATTAGGTTGTAGGTTCTGTAGACTTCTGTAGTCGTGTTTACTAAGGATATTTGAGAATGTACAGCATGTCTGGAATGGTGACCCGACCGGCCGGCGGATAATCATCAAATTCCGGGTGTTGTATACTTTCAAATATTTGAAGTTCCATGATTACGTTCCACTTGTTGTGAACGATATTGTATTCATTAGGATGCCTCCTGACGTGCTTTCCGTGTCATTTCGGTTGTGGATCCTGTTGAGGATCATTCGACGCGTGAATTGCCAGAGAACAGTGGATTCAGATGAGTATTCAGAGTTCAGTGAACTGTGTGGCACGGTTTGCCTGGGGATGTGTATATGGGCGTCTATATGTGGCCTCAGAGCTGAGATTTATGGCAGTTGATGTATGCCTGAGTCAGATCAGTGTATTTTGTGGGCTGTTATTGTGTGAGTACCGATTGCGACTCCATGGCCTACATTCAGAGTGATGTTTACACGGTAATGGTGTTATCAGGCTATCCAGCAATCGAATGTGGAGTGCTTACCCACCTGAGGCAGAGATGCATTGTTCCTATGTTATTTCGGTTTGCACGAGTTATGTGGCTTCAGAGGAAGCAGTGTACGAGGTTCGAGATGAGTTTGAACCTGAGCATCAGATAGATTCTGATTGATGTGCCTCGAGTTATCCGTGAGGAGCTTAGTGTGTTGCACTCAGCGGCGAGGTTATTGTGAAGAAAAGATGTACACGGTTTTCGATGTGACGGTTTGAGGAAGTGGATTCAGCAGTGAGATTTTTGATGAGGTTGAGTTCCGACACTTCGGGATCAGTGACTTCATCAGGCTGTGGCCTTTTCGATTATGTTGAGGATCCTCTACTGGTCCGTTTGGCGATGGCGGAGATCACAGTGTAGCGGACTTGCTCCTGTGGCATGAGTTTGGGTGATCGTTGGTGATCCTTTCACGCAGCAGGTGTTGCGGTGACATGTGTTTGTGGAGCACTTTCAGTTGCTGTTTCGGTGGCCAGGAGGGTCACGTTGCGAGGGAACGCCCTCAGCCAACTGTGTTTGAGGTTCGACAGCTCAGAATTCACGAAGGAATCATGATGCTGTTCTTGCAGTTTGATCAATGTATCCTTTTGATGAGTTATTCAGCAAGTTGTGGTTGATGTGTGCGGCTAGTTGGGTATGTTGGAGTTTGTGCCATGACCTTGTTTGAGGACAGACTTTTCTCCGAGGTTACTGTTGCTTGATGTCCATGGCGATTGTACCTGCATCTCCACTTCCGAGGTCTTGGAGAGTGTTGTATCCATCCGGAGGTTGCGAGGTCCTTGTTGGAGGTTATGACTTAGCCGTGGATCTGTTATAGCTAGATATTGTGGTTTTGGTGTGTTTGTGAGCATGGACTTACTGACGACGCAATTGGCTGTGTTCGAGTACCTCGAGAAGGAGGTTGTGTTTCGACGACCAGATTTTTCCGTGATACTATTTCGCGGTGATGGTCGAGTGGATGATGGAGACGAGTTGTGTTATTTGCCTGGCTCATGTTGTGGATACTGTGGTTGTTGTATTTGACATTGGTGACATTGTGGTGGTTTCCGAGTTTCCAGGTGTGTGTTGGAGGAGTTACCAGGTGTTCCTCCAATTCGGGAGACTGACTACATCATTGAGTTTGTTCCAGGCGCTGGATTCATTTTATCGACGTCTTGTCGTTCAGAGCCAGCGGAGCTGATGGAGCTATTGTTTCGACTCCAGGAGTTGCTGGAGGAGGTTTCAGGAGATTTCATGTGACCCCACATATTTGCGTGGTGTGCTCTTGCATTATTTGCACTGATGTTGTATGGGTTGACGAGGTGGTGCATTGACTACCGGAAGCCTGATTCGTTTCAGAGGAGAGTGTGTATCCTCCGCTTCGGATTGATGATTGGTTTGATCAGCTTGTGAGAGCTTCAGACTGGTCGAAGATCGATTTCGGATCCAGATACCATCAGTAGTGGTTTGTTGAGTCAGGTGTGGTTTTCGGATCTCGGAGCGAGCATCTGGAGTTCTTGGTCACTTCATTGGTTGACCAATGCTCCGTAGATTGTGTGGACTTGATGGACCATGTGTTCAGACGGTTTCTGGACGAGTTGCGGTCATGTTTGTTGGCAATGTCCTGATGTACTCCGAGAGTGTGGACCAGTACCTGGAGCAGTTGCGAGCGGTTTTATGGACTTCACGAGACGATTAGATGATGTAAGTTCAGCCAGTGTGAGTTTTGGTCTATTAGCGTGAAGATGTTGGGCTATGTGATGCTAGCCGAGGGAGTCGGCGTGGATCCTGACCGGTTCGAAGCTGTGATGATTCGGAGTTTGCCCTACCATTGCACCAGAGATCGGGAGTCTCTTGAGTTTGGCAGGCTATTACCGACGGCTTGTGCAGGATTTTCCTGGATTGCCACTCTATTTTCCAAATTGACAAGAAGGTATCACGTTCGAGTGGTTCGATGCACGCAAGGAGAGTTATTGACTCTTGCGGGATGATCGATCGTTGCATCGGTTTTGACCCTACCTGATGACTACGACGAGTTCGTGGATTATGGCGATGCATCGAGGTTTGGATTTGGTTACGTTTTGATGCTGTGTAGCAGAGTGGTGGCTCATGGTTTCAAGTTGTAGAACCTTTATGGGGCTACGTATTCAGTGTATGATATTGGGTGTAGCTGTTCTTGTGTTAGCATCAGAGAGTTCGAGACACTACAGCTATGGCGTGCAGTGAGGTGTAGGATGTACACTGATCATTTGAGTTTCCTCCACTTGCATTTTCGGCCAGATTTGGGCTTGAGGCAGTGTAGATGGATGAGGTCGACTAACGACTATGGCTGCACCTTTGAGTTTGTTCGGAAAAGGCTAGAGATTATACTTTGACCATTAGTTTGGGATGTTGTTACTGATGCATTCAGTCGAAAGTCAGGAGCTTCAGTGTTTCATGTGTGTGTGGCTCGAGTTTCCATGTTAGCCGAGTTGTGGGCTACGAGAGCTGAGTTCGAGTATGATGATGTTGAGGCTTGTGATTTTGCGCGTGTTTGGCGCTAGTGACGCGGAGAAATGTCAGATACTTCAAGTTTACTACTCGTGACGCAACATGAAGAGCAATATAGCAGCTTGTGCGAGCACAACATGTGCGTACTGATGCCACATTCGTCGACTGGCGATGGCTAGGAGGCAGAGACGTGCCAAGATGTGTTAGCCATTTGAGATTTCCGGTTAGACGTGGCGGTTGCTGTTGTGATCTCGTGTGTGTTTATACGCAGTTTGGTTTGTGATACCGGTTGTTGGGTCTTTGTGGACAGTTTGATAAACTTGGGGTATGTTTACTTGTACTTTCGGAAATGATTTCAGTGACAGGCGGTTATGGCTATGTTTGGTGGAGGTTGTCCATCTACATGGTGTACCTGTGTCCCAGTTCGCCGATTGAGGTGATCAGCTACGACTGTGTGTTGGTGAGCTTTGCAACGAGCATTGGAGACCAGACTACGAGATAGTACCAGTTCTTATCCTCGGATTGGCGAGCGATCTTTGAGGACTATTTAGGCCTTGGAGGGTATGTTGTGGACCACGGTATTGCAGTTCCGGAGGATTCGGGACCAGCAGTTTCAGCTGTTCGAGGTTGCTTGCAATACCAGGTTGTTGTCCACTGTGATTTTGATATTGTTTGACGTCGTTTTAAGGAACGATGTTGTACTTCATTGTGTTGGAGTGAGTTTGGTTTGAATTTGAGTTGATATTTGTTTCCGATTTTGTGGAGTGTGTTACCACAGACTGTCAGATTAGCGGAAATGGGTCGATAATTATTTGAGTTCGATGCTTGAGTTTCGTTGGTATGAGCAGGTCGTGTTATGATTTGCCTTGATGTTTTGATCCATATGTGGCCATAGGCGAGTTTGTGTTATGCTGTATGGTTCGGCATCGCCTATAGTGTTGGCTTTGTGTGTTGTGTTCCGCGTGGCGGAACTATGTTTCAGGTTTGCTATGTGTTGTGTACCCTGTTTGTTCCTTATGTAGGAACACTTGGCGCTTGTGTGGAGCCAGTTCAGATTTGTGATTTGTGGGTATAGAGATTTCAGCACAGAGCTATCTCCTATTGTGGAGTCAGTTGCTAGAGTTATTCAGTTGATGTAGCCACTGGGCAGTTGAGCTGTATACAGAGGCAGTGCTCCTACCTTTGAGTTGGCAGACTTGGAAATTTCGAGGTCGAAATTTTTCTAAGGGGGGTGGATTTGTGACGACCCGGACCAGAATCAGCAGTATGATCAGCTTGATTGATGAGTTTGTGTGAAGTCGCAGTTGTCCGACGGTTATTGGAGTCGCCGAGTTTATTAACGACTTAATTATTGGCCGAGAATTGGAGCTGGGTCTCTTCTCGAGAGTCGTTGTACGTGTGATTTTGAGTTCGTGGGCGGTTCCGGATCGTAATTTGGACGACCGAGGAATTAGTTATGAATATTTGAAGTTCAGATTTAAATGGTGGGCTACTTAACGACTAAATTACCGGACGAGAATTTGGTTTCGGCTTCTTCACGGAAGTTGTTCAGAATTTAATTTCGAGTTTGTGGGAACTTCCGGAGCATGATTTGGAGTTACGAGGAATTGGTTGCGAATTTTGCCGTTTGTTGATTATTTAGTCGATTTAATGTGTGTTGCTTTGAAGGGTTGACTTTTTATCCGATTGGCCGATATGTTTGACTTTGGGTGGTTAGTGAAGAGTATGTCGAGACGAATTTGTGGCCGCGAGAATTATCGGAGTCGGAATTACGATGAGAAAGTTACGCGCGTTTTAAGTTCGTCGAATTGGATAAACATGAAGTTTCCTTTTTGGGAAAGGCTATAAATAGAAATTTCCATACTGGGCAAGTCAAAGCTTACCATTTTGGGTGTTGACCGAGTTGACCGAGTCAACTCGGTGGGTGAGAGGTGGAGGCCGACGGGACTCATGGTGGTTCCACGGTGGTGATCGTTTCCGGCCACCTCTTGGCTCGGGACTTGTCCCATAGGGTGCGCCTCGGCCTCCCGAGTCTGTTCCTAGTCACCCCACACGGCGAGGCTCGCCGGAAGTTGATGATTTTTCCGGCCAAAGTTAAGGGATTTTAAGTGATTTCGGGTTTGATGTTTCGAGCCGATTCGAGCTGAATTTTGGAGTGGGCTTTGAAGCTCTCATCACTAGCAAGCTACCATGTAAGTTTGGAGTTCCAATTCATCTTGTACATGGAGAATTTTGGGATTGAAATTTGTGTGTTCATTCGGTTTTTCATGAAATTGACCATGTTAGAGTGAGAATTGGACTTCGGTGCAGTTGACAAAGTTTCTCAGTGGGTGGTTTTGCATGGAATAGGGGTTGCTCCGCCGAGAAATCTTCCGGTCAGTGGCGGCGCCGCCGTGGGCGGCGGTCAACGGTCAACGGGTTGACTTTTTGACTTTCGGCAAGTCGCATGTCATTTGACTCGAAATCGCGCCCCGATCGCAGTGGGGAGGTTCGTTTTTCGAGTTGAGCGTCCGAACGTAAAGCGAGGTATTGTGGTATACATATACGGATTTTCGACGATTCGTTGACTTTGAATCACGTGTTTCCGAGAACGGTGGTTTCTCGTGGTTTGATTTGTATTGTCGGATTATGATTTTGAATATGGGACATTGTGAATATTCAGGGGTTCGTGATCGTTGTTTTGGCGAGGGACTTTCCGCCGGATCACGGGTTAACGCGATACGCGTTACGCCAGTCTGTGAGTGGACACTTTATTTTCACGGATTGATTGCGAGTCCTTATTTATGATTTATGAACTTGAGCATGCAGATTGATCATGATTTTACGAGCATATGTTTTACGATTATGTTTATACGAATATACGTATACGAATATATACACATACGTACATATTATGTTTTAAGCATGTGCATAGAAAAAGATTTATGATTTGGTTTACACAGAGTACAGTCTCAGTATATGTTGTGGTATCGATACACATTGGCTTCTCGGCTGATCCCCGAGTACGCTCCGGGGGGGACAGATATCCTGACCCGAGGCCTTTCTGGCTAGAATCACGTGTGGGTCTGGGATCCCGTGATTCAGACTGTGCTATCGCGTGGAAGCCCACGAGAGTCTCCGCGATATGTTTTACGTTGCATGCTCTGTACGTGAGTGGTAGCCAGAGTCTCCTCACGTAGCATTTGACTTTCATGCATTCGACTCGCATATGATTTTATATGTATATATTACTTGGTGAAAGACATTTATTTTCGTCCACTCACTCTAACGTGTTTATTGTCTTTCACCTGGGCTTTTCGGTTTCCGTGCCCAGTTTGCAGTTCAGGCTCTGGTGTCGCACGTCGTGGTCAGAGGCATAGTGCTCGAGCTACTTTGTTTCATCCAGTAGGTTTATTGTTCTACCTACTGTGGTTTGCATATATGATTACGTATTAGATGTCGCTCTGAGCTTCCTATTGAATATGTTATACGATTTTACACTGGATTTCAGTAAAGTGTATATATATTTACTACTTTACGTTATTGTTGATATATTGAGAAATCCGGATGGGGTTGGTGCCCACGGTTTGCTTTTTGTGGCATAGGATGGAGTGTATTTTACGCGTGCAGGTAATGGTAATTCCACGCTAGTAACGAAACTCTGCCCAAATTTCGAAAAGTTTTTGTTGGTTCGTGTTTTCGAAGGGGTTCGATTCCGATTTAGGGTGCTAAATCGGGGTTGGGTCCTTTCAGTTGCATTGTTTATACGGAGGTTGGATGATTCGACGTGGTGGTGCATTGACTACCGGAAGCTTGATTTGCTTCAGAGGAGAGTGAGTATCCTCCACTTCGGATTGATGATTGGTTTGATCAGCTTGCGAGAGCTTCAGTCTTTTCGAGGATTGATTTCGGGACTGGATATTATCAGTTGAGGTTTGATGAGTCAGATGTGGCTATGTTGGCTTTCGGATCTAAGTGCGAGCATCTGGAGTTCTTGGTCACTTCATTGGTTGACCAATGCCCTGTAGATCGTGTGGACTTGATGGACCAGATGTTCAGACGGTTTCTAGACGAGTTTGCGGTCATGTTTGTTGGCAATGTCCTGATATACTTCGGGAGTGTGGACCAGTACCTGAAGCAGTTGCAAGCGGTTTTGTGGGCTTCGCGAGATAATCAGTTGTTTGCGAAGTTCAGCCAGTGTGAGTTTTGGACTGTTTAGTGTGACGATTTTGAGCGGTGTGATGCTAGCCGAGGGAGTTGGTATGGATCCTGACCAGATGGAAGCCGTATTGATTTGGGGTTGACCTACCATTGTTTCAGAGATCCGAAGTTTCTCTTGGGTTTGGCAGGCCTGTACCGACGGCTTATGCAGGATTTTCCCGGATTGCCACTCTACTTTCCGGATTGACGAAGAAAGTGTCAAGTCGAGTGGTTCGATGCACGCGGGGAGAGTTACTTACTCCAGCAAGGTGGTTGACCGTTGCTTCGGTTTTGACCTTACCTGACGATTGTGACGAGTTCGTGGGTTACGGCAATGCATCGAGATTTAGATTTGGTTGTGTTTTGATACTGTGTAGCAGAGAGGTGGCTCGTGGTTCCAGGCAGTGGAACTTTGTGTGGTTGCATATCCTATGCGTGATTTGGATGTAGCTGTCCTTGTGCTAGCACCAGAGAGTTGGAGATACTACTACTATGGCGTGCAGTGTGATGTAGGAGGTACCCTGATCACTGAGTTCCATCCACTTGCATTTTAGGCCGGATTTGGGCTTGAGACAGTGTAGATGTATGGGGTTGACTCACGACTATGGCTGTACCTTTGAGTTTGTTCAGGAAAGGCTAGAGGTTGTAATTTGACCATCCGTCTGGGATGTTGTTGCTGATGCATTCAGTCGAGAGTCGGGAGCTTCAGTGTTTTATGTGTGCGTAGCTCGAGTTTCCGTGTTAGCCGAGTTATGGGCTACGAGAGTTGAGTTCGTGTGTGATGATGTTGAGGCTTGTGATTTTGCGTGCATTATGCACTGTTGATGTGGAGATGTATCAGATACTCTGAGTTTAATACTCGAGACACAACATGAAGAGCAATGTAGCAGCTTGTGTGTACTGATGCCACATCTGTCGACTAGCGTCGGCTAGGAGGCAGTGACTTGCGGAGTAGTATCGGCCACTTGAGATTTCCGGTTGGACGTGGCGTTTGTCGCTGTGATCTTGTGTGTGTTTGTACGCACTTCGGTTTGTGGTACTAGTTGTCAGGCCTTTGTGGATCATTTGATGAATTTAGTACGTTTCCTTGTACTTTCGGAGATGATTTCAGTGGCAGACTGTCATGGCTGTGTTTGATGGAGGTTGTCCATCTACGTGGTGTACCTGTGTCCCAGTTCGCCGATCGAGGTAATCAGCTACGACTGTGTATTGGCAAACTTTGCAGCGAGCTTTGGGGACCAGATTACGAGTTAGTATCGGTTCTTATCCTCAGATTAGCGAGCGATCTTTGAGGACTATTCAGACCTTGGAGGGTATATTGTGGACCTCAGTATTGTAGTTCCGAAGGATTCGGGACCAGCAATTTCACTTGTTTGAGATTGCTTGCAGTATCAGTTCATTGACCATTATGATTTTGACATTGTTGGATGTCGATTTGAGGGACGATGTTGTACTCCATTGTGTTGGCGTGAGTTTGGTTTGAGTTTGAGTTGATGTTTGATTCTGATTTTGTGGGATGTGTTACCACAGACTGTTAGAATAGCGGAAATGGATTGATTATTGCCCGAGTTCGATGTTTGAGCTATGCTGAAATGAGTATGTGAGTTGTATTAATGTGTGAACTGAGTTGTGAATTGGCATGTTGTTTTGATTTGATTGTGGCCATAGGCGAGTATGTGTTGCCGTATGGTTCGGCATCGCCTATAGCGTTGACTTTTGTGTGTGTGTTGTGTTCCGTGTGGCGGAACTGTGTTTCAAATGTGTTACGTGTTGTGTACCCTATCAGTTCCTTATGCAGGAACACTTGGCGATTGTGGGGAGCTAGTTCAGATTTGTGATTTGAGGGTACATGGATTTCAACACGGAGTTATCTCCTATTGTGGAGTTTGTGATCAGAGTTGTTCAGTCGACATTGTCGCTGGAGAGTTGAGTAGTATGCAGAGGTAGTACTCTTACATTTAGCCAGCAGACTCGGAAATTTCGAGGTCGAAATTTTTCTAACGGGGGTGGATTTGTGACGACCCGGACCAGAATCAGCAGTATGATTAGCTTGATCGATGAGTTACTGCATAGTCGCAGTTGTCCGACAGTTATTCGAATCGCCAGGCTCGTTAACGACTAAATTATTGATCGAGAATTGGAGCTGAGTCTCTTCTCGAGAGTCGTTGTACGTGTGATTACGAGTTCATGGGTGGTTCCGGATCGTTATTTGGACGACCGAGGAATTAGTTATGAATATTTGAAGTTTCGACGGAAACGGATTTAAATGGCAGGCTTGTTAGCGACTAAATGATCGGAGGAGAATTTGGTTTCGGCTTCTTTACAGAAGTTGTTCAGAATTTAATTTCGAGTTTGTGGGAACTTCCGGAGCATGATTTTGAGTTACGGAGATTAAGTTATGATTATTTCCGATTGTTGGTTATTTAATCGATTAAATATATGTTGGCTCGAAGGGTTGAATTTTTATCCGTTTGGCCGATGTGTTTGACTTCGGGTGATTATTGAAGAACATGTCGAGACGAGTTTGTGGCCACGAGAATTATCGGGATTGGAATTACGACGAGAAAGTTACGCGTGTTTAAAGTTCGTCGAATTGGATAAACATGAAGTTTCCTAATCGGGAAAGCTTTAAATAGTGAGGCTTCTATTTTGGGAAGTCAACATGAACCATTTAATTGGGTTGACTGGTTCAACCCAGTTTGACCGAGGGGTTGCGACACCCACGGTGCTCCGTGGCGGTTCGCCGGAGACGATCCCCTTCCAGCCACCTCCGGCTATGGGGAAGGACTTCCTCGATGCGCCTCAATGCCCTCATCGTGATTCCGGCCTCCTCCCACGGCGTGGGACGCCGGAGGAGGAAGAAAAATCCGGCCAAGTTTGGGAAATTTTGAGGTTATTCGGGTTCTTGGATTCTGACCGATTCGAACTGAAATTTTTAGTGGGCTTTGTAGCTCTCATCCTCTTGATGCTACCATGTAAGTTTGAAGCTCTAATTTTGCTTGTGTTCGGAGAATTTTGGGATTGAAAATTTGTGTACAATTCGGTTTATCGTGAAATTGACCTAGTTAGAGTTTGAATTGGACTTCGGTGCAGTTATGAAAGTTGCTCAGTGCATGATTTTGAGTGGAATAGGTGCAGCTCTGCCTTGAAATTCTCCGGTCGGCGGTGGCGTCGCCGTGGGCGGCGGTCAACGGTCAAAGTTTGACTTTTTGGACTTTCGATAAGTTGCATGTCATTTGACTCGAAATCGCGCTCCGATCGCAGTGGGGAGATTCGTTTTTTCGAGTTGAGCGTCCGAACGTAAAGCGAGGTATTGAGGTGTTATATACGGATTTTCGACGATTCGTCGACTTTGAATCACGTGTTTCCGAGAACGGCGGTTTCTCGTGATTTTGACTTTGAATATTGGACATTGTGAATATTCAGGTGTTCGTGATCGTTCGTTTGGCGATGGACATTCCGCCGGATCACGGGTTAACGCGATACGCGTTACGCCAGTCTGTGAGTGGACATTTTATTTTCACGGATTGATTGCGAGTCTTTTATATACGTTTTATGAACTTAAGCATGCAACATGATTATGGTTTTACGAGCATGAGATTTTATACGAGATTATGTTTGTTACGTGCATGTGTTTTACGATTATATTTATACGGATATACGTATACGAATATGCATACACTTATATGTTGTTTCATGCATTTGCATCGAACTGTTTATGATTTGGTTTTCACAGAGTACAGTCTTTGTTATGTTGTTGTATCGATACACTTTGCCTCTCGGTTGATCCCCGATTGTAGGCCATCCAGGAGGGGCGTCGTTATCCCTACCTGACCGGTGAGAGGCGTTTCCCCGGAACCGAGGCCATTTCCGGCTTAGAGTCACGGGGACTAAGGACCTTGTGATTCGGACTGTACTAGCACGGCGTGTGTCCATGAGTGACCCCGTGGGATTTATTCTTGCATGCTCAGTACGCTGGAGGATTATGGTTTTACCTCGTGTACTTATTGTTTTTATTTACCTGGACTCGCATATGTTTTTATAACATATATATTATGTGGTGAAAGACATTTATTTTCGTCCACTCACTCTAACAGTTTTCATGTCTTTCCCCTGGGCTTTTCGGTTTCTGTGCCCAGTTTGCAGTTCAGGCTCTGGTGTCGCACGTCGTGGTCGGAGGCATAGTGCTCGAGCTACTTTGTTTCATCCAGTAGGTTTATTGTTCTACCTACTGTGGTATGCGTATACGATTATGTATTAGATGTCGCTCTGAGCTTTCTGTGGTATATGTTATACGATTTTATACCGGATTTCAGTAAAGTATATATATATTTATTGATTTACTTTACTGTTGATATATTGAGAAATCCGGATGGGATTGGTGCCCACGGTTTGCTTTTTGTGGCATAGGATGAAGTGTATTTTCCGCGTGCAGGTAATGATAATTCCACGCTAGTAACGAAACTCTGCCCAAATTTTGAAAATTTTTTGTTGGTTCGTGTTTTCGGAAGGGTTTGATTCCGATTTAGGAAGCTAAATCGGGGTTGGGTCCTTTCATGAAGCCTCTCCCTGTATGACATCATGTACGGCTCAACTTCGTCACAATCTCGCAACACTATCCAATGTGCCTCAATAAGTTCTTCCCGTGTTAACGATTCCTTTAATACTCCTCTAAACGGTGGGACGACATTGGTGACGACTGAAAGATTGATGCGGGCACTGGGATCAGCGGCAGTGGGAGGTGGTGGATCTTTGAAGTACCTGTTGCAGTAAGTAACACACTCATGCATTAGGTATGTCTCTGCTATGGAGCCATCCGGAGCCGACCTGTTTTTGACGAATGACTTATACTGTCCAAGCTGTCTACAAAATCAAACGTACAATAAGAATAAGTACATATAGCTAGCTAGTAATCTCCAGTGGAACAAATTATGAATCGAAAAACCTGTATAATTAAGTAGTTGTACGTACCTTTCTTAAGGATACATCCAAGTGTACTGGACCGGACCAGAAATGAGCAGGTTGTTCCCACCACGCTGTCACACACATTATTTTCTATGTGCATCACGTCCAAGTTGTTCCTCAGCTTCAACTTCGACCAGTAAGGGAGTTCAAAGAATATACTCTTGTGATGCCAATAGCTGAGATCATATGGAGGAATTGGATTGCATTTCTTTACATCCGCGTCATTGGTCAACACACCAAAGTCAAAATAGCTCAACCTCTCTAAAATCTCTTCGCCCAACCAACTACGGGGTTTAGGATTGTTCTCTACCGTCCCGTTGAAATGAGCTTCATCCTGTCGCCAGGGGTGGTCATGAGGAAGCCATCTACGGTGACCCAATTAACACACCTTCCCCGCGTGCCAACTAGAGTTCACGTCGTCCAAACATATAGGACATCCATTATATCCTTTTGTCTTGCAGGCTGCCAACATCCCATACGCTGGAAAATCGCTGATCGTCCACATTACGGCAGCCTTCATTGTGAAGATCGTGTCAGTGAATTTGTCATATGTTGGGACTCCATTTTCCCACAACAGTTTCAGCTCGTCGATCAAAGGTCTGAAGTAGACATCTAAGCACTTCCCTGGAGATTTAGGACCTGGAATTAGTAGAGTAAGGAAATTAAATTCCTTGTTCATGCACATCCACGGAGGCAAGTTGTACGGCATCAGAATAACTGGCCAAGTGCTGACGGCAGAGCTATTACTTCCCAAAGGATTGAATCCGTCTGTAGATAGGCCGAGTCTAACATTTCTAACCTCTGCAGCAAAGTCTCCAAATTCTCTGTCGAAATGTTTGAAACCCTCCCCATCCGCGGCGTGTCGCAGGACATCGTCATCTATTCGCTTTTCTGCGTACCATCGCATCGCCTGTGCTGTGTGTAGAGACATGTACAGGCGTTGCAATCTGGGAATCAAGGGAAAATATCGAACAACTTTCACAGGAATTCTCTTTTTCGAACTCTTCCTATTCACCTGGAATCTGCACTGGCCACATACGGGACATAGTCCAAATCTTTATACTCTTTGTAAAATAGCACACAATCATTCGGACATGCGTCAATTATCCTGTACTTTAGGCCGAGGCTGCTCAAGATATTTCTAACCTTATAATGAGATTTAGGAAGATTGTGATCATCAGGAAGCAACTTACATATTTGCTCCTGAATTTCGTCAAAAGCACTCACTGACATTTTGTGCTTCACTTTTATCTTCATTTGCTCCGTCACATATTGCAACACATTCTCTCGACATCCAGGGAACACCGGGGTCTGCGCTTCAAATAGCATCGGGTTGTACTTATCCATCTCACTAGTGTCAGTGGCTAAGCTAGCAGCGGGGAATGTGTCATCATGCTCATGAGTGGTACTGTAACCTCCGTCTTGGTGTTGGTGTCCACCAGGACTAAATCCCGGAAACGCATCATGGACCAAATCTGAAGTTAGGTTGCAAGCTGGGGGTCCGGCACCACTGCCACTGGATGAGGCACCCTGGTAACTGTACCATGAGCTGAAGTCTGCTGAGCTGAACTCTACTGCTTCACCATGCTCGCTCCATGTAGTGTAACTCAACATCATACCATTTTCGTACAGGTGTTGCACCATAACATTAACCTCCACATACTGACAATTAAGACATTTGTGACAGGGACACCTGAAACGCTTCTTTCCCTGACCATGTTCTATCGCAAAATTCACAAATTCGCTAATTCCATCCATATACCGGACATCACATCTATTCTTCAACTTCATCCAACTCTTGTCCATACTGCTACAAAATATTATAATTAATTAATTATTACATATATATTAATTAGTCCATTAATTTACGCTTAATTATACGTACTCGATCTACATCCATCAATTATGTAATTTAATATCTGTAGCTAACATCCATGCATGCATGTATATATGTACGTTTTAACTAAATATATATTAAGCAAATTTTAACTGCGTACGTACCTGCTGGCCTGCTTCGATATCAGTTAAGCTAGCTAGCTAGTCAGCGGAGATCCTTCTCCTTCTTCTTCGATCTTTAAACTTTCCCGTCAGAGATAGAGGAATTGAATAGAGTTTGGCATCGGGTATATATAATGCTTCACTTAGACGACGGAGGTGTCGGTACATCGTCTAAGTGGACGTTACTCGCTCGGACCACGGCGTGTCAGTCCGTTGTCCAGGTGAGCACCTGGACGACGGAGAATACCATCTTCGTCGTCCAGGTTCCCACCTGGACAACGGAGAAGTCTCCGAGGTCACGGTGATCACCTGGACGACGGAGATAACATTCTCCGTCGTCCAGGTTCTCACCTGGACAACGGAGACTTCTCCGAGGTCCAGGTGATCACCTGGACGACGGAAATGGTATTCTCCGTCGTCCAGGTGGTACTTGGACGACGGAGAAGTCTCCGTCGTCCAAGTGTCACTTGGACCACGGAACAATTACGTTTCCATGGTCTAAGTGATGTTTTCTTGTAGTGGTTGTACGACATCAGAATAACTGATCAATGCAAGTGTTGAATGCAGCGTTGTTACTACCCCAAGGATTGAATCCATCTATAGATAGGCCAAGTCTAACATTTCAAACCTCTGCTACAAAATCTTCAAAATCTGTGTCAAAATATTTAAAAGCCTCCCCATATGTTGCGTGTCGGAGCACATCGTCATCTACTCTATGTTTCGCGTACCATCTCATCGTCTCTGCTGTATATATAGACATATATAAATGCTTGAATCTGGGAATCAACAAAAAAATGCGAGGTACATTCACAGAAATTTTCTTTTTCGAACTCCTACAATTCTGGTTTTGATATCTGCACTGGTTGCTTACGGGACAGTAGTCCAAATGTTCATACTCTTTGTAAAATAGCACACAATCATTTATACAGGCGTCAATTTTCCTGTACTTTAGGCTGAGACTGCTCAAGATTTCTAACCTTATAATGACTTTCTAGAAGTTTGTGATGACCAGGTAGCAACTTACATATATGCTCATGTATTTCGTCAAAAGCATTGTCTGACATTTTATTTGAATTTACTCCATTATATATTGCAACACATTCTCTCGATCGACATCCAGGGTACACCAAGATCTGGGATTCGAGTAGCATCCTGTTGTACCTATCCATCTCTGTAGTGTCACTGGCCAAGCTGGCAGCGGAGAATGTGTCATCATGAGTGGTATCGTAACCTCCCTCTTCGTATTGGTGTCCACCATGACTAAATTCTGGAAAAGCATCATGGACCAAATCCAAAGTTGGGTTCCAAGCAGGGTGCTGCTATCGCTGGATGAGGCACCATGGTAACTATATCCTGAGCTGAAGTCTGGTCCTGAGCTGAAGTCTACTACCTCACCTTGCTCAGTCCACGTAATGTAACTCCATATCATACCGTGCTCATACAAGTGTTGAGTCATAACGTTAGACGGAACACACTTATAGTTGAGACATTTTCTGCACGGACACCTAAAATGCTTCTTTCCTTGAGCATGTTCCGTCGCATAATTCACAAAGTCTCTGATGCTGTCCATATACCGCACATCACTTCTGTTTGCCAACTGTATCCAACTCTTGCAATATTTTTGCGTAATAATTAATAATAATTCTATTAATTATATAAATTTTCAACTAATAATTAATTAATCTAATACTATATATATTAACGATCAAATGCATCGCACATAACACGTACTTGTATTGAATTAATTAATCAATCTTATACTATAATTAATCTAGCTAATATATATATTAATTATATATATATATATTATATTATTAACCTTATATAAATACATGCATTAATTATATATATATTTCAACTAATTATTCTAACATATATATATTAACTATATATATTACCTTAATTAAAAAAAGTACACATATATGCATGCATGCATGTTTAATTAACTAATTAATCAAATTAAAACATATATATCAATTAATTAAATAATTAGTTTCCAATTATAGCTTAACAATGCAATTCAACAATAGAAGTAATGCTAACTTCGCCGGAAAGTATTATCTATTTGTCGGAAAAAAATAATCACTATACGTAATTACGTACGATATTAAATTTTAAAAAATTAATTGAGAGAAACGAGTTAATACCTTTAACGATAAGGAGATAAGTGGATAAAACTACAATTTCAAGAGTTGAAAAATTGAGTTTTGATGAATTTTTTCCAGATTATTCGGAGCCGCCAGCGGTGGGTTTTTATGAGTGAGGAGAGAGAGCTGAGAGGGAGGGAGAGAAAAGTGATGAGGAGATAAAGAAATCTGATCGAGAGATCTAATAATTGACTTTTCTTAGGCGACAAAATATTTCGTCGCCTAAGTGTCATATTTTTTCACCTAGGTTAACACTTACGTGACAGACAGGTTCGTCGCCTAGGTGGTCACTTAGGCGAGGAAAGGCTCAAGTCGTCGTCTAAGAGTCCACATAGGCGACATCATGTGTATCGTCATCTAAGTGTGTAATACTAAACCAACGACAACAAATGGCCCTCGACTTAGTGTGAATCTTAGGCGATGAAATGAAATTGTTCGTCGCCTAAGTGTACACTTAGGCAACGACTCATGTGAACCGTCGTCTAAGAAAATACCTAAGCGACGACGACATTGTTTGTCGCCTAAGTGTTACTTAAGCGACCAAAAATTTATTTTTGGACGATGATAACGATTTCGTCGGCTAAGTACCACTTAGGCGACGAATCCTTAATGATTTTGTCTCCTAAGTGCAAATTTCTGGTAGTGCCAACTACGTACACATTTATAGCCGATGATCTGTTTTGATACATTTTTCTTTATTACGATTAAGTAAATTAGTCCATGACCAAGAACTAAACGTGGCAAGACACTGTGGTGCAATACATAGTTGGACCATTTTATATGGAGCAGGAGATTTTCCCTGAGCCTAAAAAGTCTTTAAGTTACCCGTAACACCTCAAAAAAAAATGACTATGAACTAAAATCTATTGCTATGGAAAGCTCCACGTGTTGAATTGTTGAGGAGTGGCACAAAGATATTTTGGCAAGCAAAGAATTCATGAGGGTCTGAAAATTAAGAGTGGTTCTTGATGCTAGTTTGTGTTATTGAACGGACACCTTATGTCTATATTTGTAATATTGTAAAAGATTAATTTTGTAAATATATATTAAAAAATAAAAAGAGATCAATTGAACAATTAAGAAAGTCCTAATAGAAAAATTCATCTTTAAATTACATACCGACACAACATGAATAACTTGAAGGAATTTAAAGCAAAAACAGCTTGCAAGTCGTAACAACCTTATCACCAAAAGCAATAATTAGTCACATTAAGTTTTCAAGTGCATTTGAAACTATGAAAAAGAAATGTAAT
This sequence comes from Geum urbanum, assembly GCA_946800695.1. Classification (NCBI taxonomy): domain Eukaryota; kingdom Viridiplantae; phylum Streptophyta; class Magnoliopsida; order Rosales; family Rosaceae; genus Geum; species Geum urbanum. The sequence continues at coordinate 22,530,612 of OX327002.1, forward strand.
GTTAGCATATATTTTTCTCTGAAAGGATGTTGGCATATAGGATGTTGGCATATATATAAACACAGTGGTGCCACAATTGAGTGCATGGCTACAATTCTTGACCTTGACAGAAGCAGAGAAAACACCCTAGCGTGTGCTAAATAAAATCAATGGTCCCCTAAATGTCCAGCTATTTTTCTCGTCAGCCTTAATTGGATCGCAGCCGTTAAAATTTCTCCAACAATTTAATATGGTAGGTTGAAAACCCAACTGAAATATTGGCCATCATTTACTTCAGTTCATAAATAGCTTGGCCGAATAATACAGCTAACTACAGATTAATTGCATTTTCAAACAGTGGATCCCACTGAAATATGTCTCTATTTTTTTGATGTAAAACTTATCTCTTGGCATTTCCTTAGCTCATTTGTGGATTGCGAACAAAATTTAATCGAACTTGGATGGATGGTCACAATCACAAGAGGACCCTTGCGATTCCACTAGCTTGCCACCCAATGCAACAAGTGGAGAAAATCAGAGCAAGTAAAGCTTCAATCTACCTCTATTATATGTGTAACTATTGATAAATACAAATTCAAGATTTCAAGATCAATTCACTTTCTTTTTCTTTGATAGAGAAAATACATTTTACTCATCAAATTACATTCCACTCTAAATATTACAAGATTATCAAATGAGGACATCTCCGATCGACGACTCCTTATATGAGCTCCGATCCTTAGAAAAATTATGAAAAAAATGTGTGCACACTTTTTTGACATGAGAAGTGATTTATTCTAGGAAAAATATTTGCAGATGACCATTAATTCAAGTCACTTATTAGACGCTAATGTTTTTATCTCAAGGAAGAAAATTTTATTTTGCATAGAGTAAATTTCATATCGACGAGAGAGAGAATGAGATTTGTTTATTAATCAATCGAATGTTTTGTTGATCCCATCCTATTTCACTCACCAAATCTTTATCTAGGACAACGACCCTCTTACGTAAATGTATCTGAAAAGAATTAACTAGATGGTTGACGTACATATGCCGAAGCTAATTACTGCGAACATTAGACTACATTATGTAGAGTGAAGGCTACCAGTCACCACGATCGTAATTAAACCCACCTCCTCATCTCGGACTCCCATCGTACGAGGTATCAATGTCCTAGAATTTACTTTTTGTACTGAAAATTCCATCGCCGGCGATCCATTTCGAGTCTAGAACATATGCGAATAGCGAGGAGCAAATTTATGTAAACAAAGCAACAGTGACATGCAGAGTTGAGAATTACGAAATAACTAGTTTAATTATGCTAACCCAGATCTCTAATTACTGATCCCATAAAAATAAAATAAAAGGGTAAGATTAGGCGCACTATTCCAATGATTAAAGGTCAATGGCAGCCACGTTAAGGAGTAAGATAGTCATTTCCTTCTTAAGTTGATCTCAAATTGTACGTACGTACGTGGCCAAAAGCCACTGAAATAAAAAATCCGCCCCCTTAAAAAGTAAAGCTGGAGCCTCTTCGATCATGTTGGGTTAATTTACTTCATCCAGCTGATCAGCTCCATATTCCATCCTTATCAAAAATAAAATTTCATTAATATTATTTTCAAATAAAAGAAAAATAAAATGAAACGGATTTAAAGGGGGCTCCTTAACGTAGTCAATAAATTTCGTAGTCAATCGTGGTTAATTATCGTAAGATCTGCATCCAACAGTTGATAATAAATTATTTTTTAATTACCTACTATTAAATATAAATCTAACGACAATTAACCATATAATTTATTGACTACAATATCAAAACTAAAAAAAAAATAAAAAAATAAAGCTAACCTACATGGCCGGCTTTTGAACTAAATTTAGCTGAATAGACAAAAACCTACTTATTATCATTATCGTCTCCTTGTGCAGCTGTGAAAAAATGTCTGTAATACTCCTCCTCTTCCTACCTATTATTTCATATTTCTTTCTTTTCACACATACATAACTAATGTAGAAAGGAAATTTTAAAAAAAGATTCCAGAGCTGAAAAGAGAGAGAGAGTTGAGGGTTTATATTTTATGAAAAAATGGAAAAACAACTACCTTGAGATCGACAAGCAGATCCCCACAGAAATAAATTAATCTTGTTCACCACCTTACGCCCCTTCCCATCTTGTTCATAAAAACCCTGTTGACAGAATTCACCATCTCCCCCTGTTGAGAGTAGTGTTGTATATTTTTAATTTATTTATTCTTCTCTTTCATCTCCTTCAGTAAGTTATAGGGAAGAGATATATAGAGAAAACGAGAGTAGTACCCTATGCTGGGTGACTTGGGGAGCTCCACCGCCGCCGTACAGCCTTTCGGGACACAAATGGAAGGCGGTAGCAGAGACGGCTTGAATTCGGGTGAGGGAGATAGAAACAATTATGGAGGAAATGGTGGCGGCGGTGGCGGGGGCGGTGGTGGTGAGGAATTTGGAGATAAGAGCTTCGGTGGCAACCGGTGGCCACGCCAAGAGACGTTGGCGCTGTTGAAGATTCGATCTGAAATGGACGTGGCGTTTCGTGATGCAAGTGTCAAAGGTCCATTATGGGATGAGGTTTCCAGGTTAGTCACTAGTTAATTAGTGAGCTAGCCATACTTTTACTAGTTGCTGTTGCTTCAATTCTTCTTCTTCTTCTTTCTTCATGTTGGTGATCGATTAATTGGACTGAGATTTCCTTTAGATCTGGGAATAAATTTGCAAACAGCCACCGCTATATATTATATCCTGTTTCCTTACAATGCTTTCTGGTAATTTCTTCTTTCTTGATTTACTATGAATAACTGATGGAGGTGCAAATTTGTTTTAATTACTTCCTTTTTCTTCTTCAAAGAGAGTATAGAGTGGAATAAGTTCCAGAAATTTTCATGGTTAATTTATGTTCTTTCTTGTAGAGTTGTACTATGTATCAATGTTTAAAAACGTGCCGCTTAACGCGTGTCAAGGCGTGCTTCTGCGCGATGCGAAATGAAACCGCGCCATTCTACAGGAAAAAACGGAAAATGCAAAGAACGCGTAGAAGGCCTAAAACGTGAGGCAAAAATGCGTAAAATGCGTACGCTTTCTCTCGCGTACAGCATGTCGACGGTCGACCGACAAATGAATTCAACTTTATTCTGTCCAGTTTTCGATGATGTTCATGGCGTTGGTTTTGAACTACGCCGACGCATCAGAAATACGGCTCCTCTTCTAGAGTATTGTCCTCCTCGTCGGCCAAGCGTTTAACCTCGGTTCTGGCGGCATAGCTGCAAAGGAAGCAGAGTCGTCGGCGTAGATTGTTGTTGCGTCAATGGAGGGCGGCATCAGTTTTGGCCATATTGAGCTGTAATTAAACTAAATTTGGTTCGCTGGAGTCGTAGGTATCAACTGTTAAGGTCATATTGCAGCTGTTTGTGCTATAGGTTAATAAGAATTGGATTTTTCATACAAACCCATTTTGGGTTATTGGGTAGTCAAACAGTTTTTGGCCTATCTCAATTTTCAAATAAGAAAATAAACATGGTTGGGTTCTTAACTAGTACTTAAGTTTAGCTCTATTAATAATGTTTAATGATCTGATTGAATGATAATTAATATATTTATTAAATTATGAGTTGAGTTTAAGAATATATGTACATATATGTTTTCAAAAAATTTATGCTAACAAATTTATGCGTTTTTATGCGTTTCGCGTCGAGGTTATCAAATATGTGATACTATCATGTATGTGATGTTCTCCAGAATCCACGTCATATCCGTATTTACATTATAAAATATTGTTATGTATATCTCATGAAATTACTGCTTCTCCATATTTAATTTCGTATATTTAATTTCGTGATTATATATATATATATATTTCCAATAAGTTTAGTACGTAGTGTAATTGATCTGTGAATGCTTGTACATGACTTTGTTTTGTTGCTGAATTGATGATGCGATGCTAGCTGGCCAGGGTAAAAACAAAGAGAAGTAATTAACATTGGAGTTGAATTAATTAATTTGTTTTTAACCTGTTCAAACTGTTGTTATCTTCAGGAAGCTAGCAGAGCTTGGCTTTCATCGAAGCGCCAAAAAATGCAAGGAGAAATTCGATAACGTATACAAGTACCACCGGAGAACGAAAGAAGGCCGCACCGGAAAATCTGACGGCAAAACTTATCGCTTCTTCGATCAACTAGAAGTCCTCGAAAACCAACCTCCGATGCCGACCACTCCGAATTCCAGCTCAACTCATCAGTCGAGGCCGCAATCCACAATGGCAATGCAAGTGTCCATTCCTCCAACTCATCTTCCATCAGTTTCTCATGTCATCAATACCAATAGTAATATTGTCACACCCGCTGTGCCTAATTCGTCGTTCACTTCAACCAACACCATAATTTTCCCACCTCCACAACGGCAACAAAACCCTACTTCTCATCAGCAACAGACTACATTTGTAGTGCCGCCTTCTACCATATCATCAATGGATCATCTCATGTCAAATTCGACCTCTTCGTCCACATCATCCGACGACGAAATGGAAGGGCGGGCGAGAAGGAAGAGGAAATGGAAGGACTTCTTCGAAACCCTCATGAAGGAAGTCGTCCACAAGCAGGAGGATCTGCAAAAGAGGATCCTCGACGCCATCGAGAAGCGCGAGCAGGATCGGATGGCCAGAGAAGAAGCCTGGAAAATGCAAGAGACGGCACGCATCAACCGCGAACGCGAGATCCACGCCCAAGAGCGCTCCGTCACCGCCGCCAAGGACGCCGCCGTCTTGTCCTTCTTGCAGAAAATATCATCTGAAGACCACCACCACCAATCTACTCCCACAAATCACAACAGCCATTTGCTGATGTCACAACCTTCACAGCCACAGACACAGCCACCGCCAGCTCAGCCATCAACGGCTCCTCCTCCAGCACATCTGCAGATAGCACAAGTCTCGCCGATCACGAACTTCGAGATTACTCCAACAGCAAACGGTAATAGTAATCTGGTAAGTCCTACTAGTTGTACGGCGGCGAGCTCGTCGAGGTGGCCAAAAATGGAAGTGCATGCGCTGATCAAGCTGAGAACGAGCATGGACTCCAAGTACCAAGAGAACGGAGCCAAGGGCCCACTCTGGGAGGAAATTTCCGCCGAGATGAAGAAGCTCGGTTACAACCGCAGCGCCAAGAGGTGCAAGGAGAAGTGGGAGAACATCAACAAGTACTTCAAGAAAGTCAAGGAGAGCAACAAGAAGCGGCCCGAGGACTCCAAGACATGTCCTTACTTCCACCTCCTCGACAGTTTGTACAGGGAGCGTAACAATCATGTCATTGCCACCAATAATAACATTCTACCCGAGACTGCGAATGCGGCGCCATTGATGGTGAGGCCGGAACAACAATGGCAGCCTCCAAACCGGGTCGAGGAGGCGACTGAGCAAAACCGTGACGACGAGAACGATGAAGACGAGGATGAGGAAGAAGATGACGAGGACGAAGATGAGGGGAACTATGAGATAGTGGCGAACAAAGGAGCTGATTCAGTTTCGGTTTCAGTGGAAGCAGCAACAGCAGCGGCTGAGTGAGTGAGTGAGTGAGTGAGTCGTGGGAGAAAAGGCCAAGGGAAAAAGCTTTGTTTTCAAATTTCGATGTGGGTCAGTTGTTGCAGAGGGAGCTCTTTGGATCCGGGTAAGTGGATCGGGCCATTAAAACGATGAAAGTACAGAACGACACATGGTGGTGGGGAAGGAGAAGGCGCGGGACTAGGAGAATCATGCAAATAGTCGAACGGCAGTAAAATTATATATGTTTAATTTATAATTTGTTTATTTATTTTTCTACATGATAATAAGCCAGTTAGACCAAAAAAGATACTTATCACAATGTATGGTTGATTTTTTTTCCAGGTATAATAAAATCTCAATAAATTAATAATTTTAGGACTAATAAAATTTATTAATTTAGCAAGATTATTAATTAATCAAATATTAAATTAATACTCAAGTCTCTAAGTTGGGACGGGCAAAAATTATTTTAACGAAATTATTAATTAATCGAGTATTACATTATCGAGGTTTTACTGTAATAAGTATAAAAAAGAAATCGAACCAGACATTGTAAATAAGTATCGTTTTTTTGTTCGTGGCTTATTGGGGGTGTAAATGCAAGAAATTCTTGTTCAGCTCTTGTTTTCTTAATCCAGATTGTCTATTTTTTTTAAAAGGTATTTATTTATTTAATTCATTCTATTGAGTATACTTTTATTTTGTTTTTTTTTTAATATGGCTAAAATTTATAATTAGTGACTGTAATACAGAGTTTCACCGGATTCCCGGCTCGACAAATTAAAACCCCTTAAGCACTATAATACTACAACGTTGAAGTCCATAATATCCCGAAATAACAAACCTAAATAGTAAGAGACTAACAAATTGAGATATTACTTCTTAGTTATCTGGGCACCATATCTATAGGGAACCTAATTGTCGAAGATCCTTGGTAATCATCCCCGCAGGGAGAAGCACTGCCTTGTTTTGCGGTGAAACCTTCATGTTAGAGTTAGACAGTGGTCCAAGTTTGGACTTCGATTTCTCTTTCTTCTTCTCCTCTAGGTGACGACGTTTTCCTACTAGGCCCCTTGACGAACTCGAAGGCTCTGCATCCACTTCCGGCAGCTCTCCATACATATTAACCATAATGGTTTATTGCTGCTGACGTGCTATAGGGAGCATGTCCTGATCTATAACCAAGTCTAGATTAGGCAAAGCGTCCTCCAGATTAGGTACAGACCATACCTAAGAACCGTAAGCCACAACTCCGTTGTCGACCTTTGATGTCGCGTGAGAACTTGATACCTCCTCACTACCCTCGTGGAAAGCCCCCGACTTAGTAGCTCGACCTAAGGGGGCGGAAATTGGAAATTGTCCTGAGGACTCCATCTGCAAAAACACCACTTTGTTAGTTGCACTCCCCCCATAAAGGAGATTTTCCATCATAATATTCGTTGGCTTCTCCGTCGGCTGGACCACAGATGGAACATCAACATGCACTTCCCTCTTGTATGTGGCCAAACCAGAGGAAGGTCCACCACGTTCAAAGCCAGGAGGGTGGGATTGAGTCACGCGCTAAACTAAGTCCAAAAGAGCCATCATAGATGTCGTATTACTAGGAGGCATCTAAAGAGGGTTACCAAGCATACCGTCTATCCTGGTACCAACCATTGCAGCCAAAACTGGCCCAGATGACCAACCATATCTGGCTCCAGCAACCGAGGACCCTTGTTCCCGGCCTGTTAGTCTGAACCGAAACAGGAGTTGGAAAAATGGCTACTCTGCCAGCATCTGAACTTGTATATGAAACTAATAGACATCCCTCTATGCCATGTGCAAAGGAACCAAGATCGCCACAGTGGTCATGAATATTCTCATATAAAATCACAACATCCATAACATAAGTCTTAGAGAAACAGAAGCGGGTGCTTACCACAAGAGGTCTGTAGAAGTCCACGTCGACTCGAATCTTCATTTCTGAGCCACGAAACAGAGCATGTTGGCTGAACTCCACATACTGGCCGACCGCATTACCAATGAGCTGACACCACTTCTCTAGCAGCACACCTTAAAAAACAACCTTGCTTAGGCCAAATTAGTGCCCACACCTGACCTCAATTAGCCGGAATCACAAAGGAATCGTCAAAATCCTCCATCGCTCAGCCACAGTATTAGACAAGAAATACCAAGGTCCGCTCGTAATCACTCGACGACAATCCACGGGAGATCTGAATTTGCAGATAAATCGATCAGTGTATATCCGAGTAAAACCAATAATACCCAAACTAGTTGCATGATGCCATAGCGTTATCAACCGCATTTTGAACGCCTGGACCCGATCATCATCGAGCAGAACCAAGGAGAAGATGCGGGCCACGATAAAGAACCACACTTGATCTTCTTCATCATCATTCTCCTCAGCCAAATAAACCTCGCTGAGTGCCACCACAAGAAATTGCGGGGCCTGCAACCTAGGGTCTGCCGGATGATCCATAAGGGATGGGAGAGGATGGAGAGGGAAAGAGTTTGGAATCTCCTCCAACTGCGACATACTTAAATAGATTTGGAATAAGGGAGGGAGAGGAGCACGATAGTGCTCAATCTGAAATCAGGCCTATAGGAAAGGAGGGAAAGATGATGCGGTTGTTGTGTTGAGGTGCAACGAAGAAAGGAGTTTTACATGCAGTGAAACGGATGGAATAAGGGAGGGGAGAGGAGTATGGTGAGAGAGTGGAGCCGATTGGAATTTGGAGTGGAGAGGAGACAACTAGAAGTGGTGGCACCTAGGGTTCCACGTGTAGTAGGGAGAGAAGCAAAGTAAGGAGAGGGAGAGAGAAAAATAAGAAAGTCGTGTTACTCAAGTGTGTTTTTTATTTTTTGATTAAAAGCATAGAATTTCTGAACTCGGTTATACGTAATTATGATATTCCCTATACAAGTAATATTGCATCGAATAGTCATTTCACCATCCAAGCCTAGAGGGATTTCTTGATATAATCACAAAACTAAATTAAACTAAAGCCTTATCAAAAACTCACGATCCACGCCTAGACTCCAAAACCATTTTAGCCCACACTCGGTCCAAACGAACTTGGGAAAGAAATCTTCGTAATTTGTGTAGCCACCATTCCCGCCAAGCTGGCATGGTTTCAGAACTGACATCTTTGCTTCCACACATCATCTGTCACCATATAACCACTTAACACATCATCTGTCACCATATAACCACTTAACACCCGTCGTTGACAAAAGCGTAGCTACATACGCATTATGGTGAGCTACTGTAACATCCTAATCCACATAATAATATATTGTCCTCTTTGGACCTTACCCGCATGATTTTACTTTTGTGCTTACCCCCAAAACGCGTCTTTATAGAGATGTGGGCATGCACATATAAGCACATCACTTTCCCACTCCCGAGCGATGTGGGATTGCATGCTCATGTAGGAAGCTAGTGCCCTTGACACCCCCACACATGGGTCATCACAGCTACAACCTCCTTAAATTTTAGAAAATTATTATTTGTAACTTAATTTTTAATGTAAGTTTCAAATTTTGAAACTTAACCTCCCTAAATTTGTATACCTAGCTCCAAAAGCATTAGTAAACTTATTTGCAAAAAAATTTAGTCCCCCCTACATTATGAAATCCTAGATCTGCCGTTGGTCGTTGACACCACCCATTATCCAGTACACCACCTACCGCGTTATACAAATCATCCTCATTCAAAAATCACAAATTGTAGCTTCTTAAAGTGTTGTTGGAGAAAATTATTTTAAAATATTGAAAATCTGAAACATGCAGCCTCTAAAATGACTTTATAATCTCCATATTTCTTTTTCTTTCTAAATAATTACTAAGAACAAGGATTAATTATAAAAAAATACCCCGAACTACAGGGTCACTTTCATTTTAGTACCTAAGTATCGAAAATTTGCATTGGAGTACCTAATGGTACGACCGTTTAACACTTTAGTACCTCCGTCTCTCATCCTGTCAAATTGCTTTATCTTTTAATTTTACTATCGTGGCATCTCTGTGTCACCCAAACATCAAATCGCACTGAAATATCAGGGGTAGTTTTATCAACCCACTTTGCTTCTCTCCATCTCTCTCATTTTATGTTTTCTTCTCTGTTTTTTTTTTCTGGGCTTGTTAGTATGTTTTGGGTTCTCCTCCCGCACTGTTTGTTAACATATTTTTTTAATCAAATTGGATCTTATCTATGCGCCACTGATCTTCTCACTTTACCAAGATAAGTACCAAGCAAATATCAAACCCAACCATGGCATGTTTGATATGGAGCAAAAAAATCAAAAATCAAAGAAAAGGAAATGGTGTTGATGGCAATCACCAAAGGCCCAGTAATCGGTGAGAATTTCAATCAACTCCCATTCTCTTTCCCATGTAATATAATTACCCAGAAATATCAAGATAACTACATACAACGTTAGATCGAAGAGATCGGCATGATATGAGAAAAGACCACCTCGAGTTGTGTTCCGCAGATTGGGATTTCATATTCAATCGAGGGCAATGGTTTGTCTCTCTGGGCCCATCCTCAATCAGCCTCCTTCATGCCCCTTGCTATTGCATGGCCCTGACAGAAATTACAAAATAGATCTCATCACAGCATTCGCGTGTTTAATGCTAGGGATTTCGATGGTGATGATGATGTACGTGTGGGCGTTGTTCATGTAGGTCATAGCTAGGGTTCTTCTTGATGTCTTGGTTACTGTGGTTGGAACTTGGATATGGTGTTTTATGTGACCAGAGCGGTCTCAAGTTAGTGTCAATTCATTGATGTCCTCCGGTGAGGATGACGATATGACCACTGAGATTTCAGTGAGATTTGACGTTTGGGTGACACAGAGACACCACCTCAGCAAAAGACGAAGCAATTTGATAGAGTGAGAGATGAAGGTACTAAATGGTTAAACGGTCGTAACGTTAGGTACTCTAATAAATTTTTTTGATACTTAAGTATTAAAATGAAAGTGACCCTATAATTCGGGAGGTTTTTTTTATAATTAATTCTAAAAACAATTCCAATAATCTCTATCCTATCCATTTAATTATTATGTGGATGCTCTAACACTTTCTTCAGTGAACACCATTTCTGAGAGGAGGAGAGAGACATCGATATCAAATAATGCATTATAGTAACCCTTTCTTATATGGCTTTACAGTTATGTGTTGGGACATTTTTGGGATTGACATTTCACGTCAACTGGATTTGATGATGAGTAATAAGAAACTTAAATCGTTATCGCTATCTTTGCTGTCTCAATCAGTCTTCCTTACTCTACCGTCTCCATTGATGACTGTGTGTAACTTGTTACCTTCCCTATCTGGCCATGATCATGATCTCATGATCTTCCTCCGTACTCTCTCCATCTTCAGCATGACCATGTTCATCATCTTGATCCTCTTCATTTGGATTTACATTTTCCCTCAATGGCTGCATTGTTTGGAGCTTCTCAACACTATGGTCGACATCCATGCATGATGAGTTGCGATATTCAATCTTGTTGTTCTTCTGTTTGTACAAGGCTTCAAGCTGGTGAAAGTAAGGACATGTTTTTGAATCCTCGGGTCTCGTTTTGCTGCTCTCCTTGACCTTCTTGAAGTACTTGTTGATGTTCTCCCACTTCTCTTTGCATCTTTTGGAGCTCCTGTTGTAGCCGAGCCTCCTCATCCCTGCCGATATCTCCTCCCACAGAGAGCCTTTTGGGCCAGCTTCTTGATACTTGACATCAAGACATGTCCTAAGATTTATCAACGTCTGAACTTCCGTCTTCGGCCATCTTGAGGAAGTCCCTGCAGCAGCTAAAACATTATTATTCTCGCAGTTACTGTACTCTTTCCTACCCTCCATTATTCTCGGCGCTAAGTCAGAATTAGTAACCAGACCATTCCAGTGTGTTGCCCATGACATTGGTACTACTGGCAGTCCTTGTGGCATTGTTGGTGGTTTTACTAGTGCTCGAGTGTCATTCGAGTTATGTTGTCCAGTGACAGTAGCCTTCTGCAAGAAATGTATGAGGGCAGCGTCTTTAGCTGCTGATGTACTTCTTTCTTGGACAAAAATATCATGTTCTCGATCTAGTTTCGCCATCTCCTGAGTTCTCCAGGCTTCTTCTTTCACCATTCGTTCTTGATCACATTTGGCTATGGCTTCCAAGAATTTCTCGTGCAGAATCTCCTGCTTCTCTAGCACTTGCTTTGTCAGTCTTCTGAAGAAGCACTTCCATTTCCTTTTCCTCTTGTTTCCTTGTCGAAACTCTTCATCCGAGGCAGTGGTAGAAGAAGTGGAGCTGGAGAAAAGATTGGTGCTCGAATTTAACAGCCGGAAACCATTCATGTTATCTTGTTGCATGGACTTGTTTGTTGATGAATGAATGATTGGATCTGTAGATGGAGTGACGCCGTTTTGCGGAGTAGTGACGACTGGAGGGACAGTTTGGTTTGGATGGTGGTTGTTGTTCGTGTTATTGTTGGTCCACAGAGCTACTGGAGTTTTTGGAGGTATTATTATTGATGGATGGCGACTATTCTGATGCTGATCAAAAGCTTCGAGTTCGTCGAAAAATGGATAAGTCTTTCCCTCTGGCTTTCCAGATCGGCCTTCTTTTGTTCTTCTGTGGTACTTGTACACGTTCTCGAATTTCTCCTTGCATTTCTTGGCACTTCTGGAATAACCAAGCTCCCCTAGCTTCCTGCATAAATAATTTGGTTAAAATTATAATTACGCTAATTCCTTTCCAAATCTGAAATATAAAATTAGCGAGCAAGTCTAGGGAAATAATTAAAATCTACAAGAAGGAGCATATATGAATTAAAAAGAGCACCAATTAAGTAATATTTGGAATCATCGATATCCTTGAAATCACATGTTGATCATCTTCATCATATGCTTGCATGATATTGCTACTTTATAAAAAACTAACAGTATATGTAGCAAAAACCAAAAGAACAATATACATATATATATGTAAAAATATTAAGAGGAAGGAGAAGATCGACGAGTATGAAGTTGTTTATTAGCTTCATACATGCATGGTTATGATGATTAAGAAGAATTCACCTTGAAACATCTTCCCACAATGGAGCTTTGGGACTAGAGCCACGAAAAGCAGAATCCATTTGAGACCTTATCTTCAAGAGAGCGAAAGTTTCTTGGCGCGGCCACCGGTTTCCTCCTCCTCCCGCTTCATAGCTCCGGTGGTCATCTTCACCTGAATTTGACAATACAACGGCAGCGGTCTCGGTACTACTGCCTTCGTGGAGTAATACTGCCGCTTTTGCCACCATCATCGCTTCCTCTGCGCTTTCTAACATGCTCAATGATCGAGTTTCCTCAGCAGCTAAGAAAGAATGGTGTAGTTCTCTAACTTGGGTTTTATGAGTAAGAATATATAATATCCATCATCCATGTAGTCGTTTTACAATTAATTAACTACGAAATATGGGTGGGCTTTTCCTGTCATTCTCTTAATATATTCCATTTTTTTTCTAAAATAGAAAACGACTATTTGTTATATTGTAATTAGTAAACTATAAACCATAGTCGTCCTACAAAATAATGTATATAACAAATATGCATTATTTGTTATAATGTATATCCATGATATTCATTTACTTCTCAATTTCACACTAAATTATTTATTTGATATCAAATTTATCAAGAACCAAAAACCAATAATTTATCAAATCTCTTAATTAAGAAGTGTCATGCAACATGATGAACAACCATTTGATCATGAAATCAATCTGTCTGAACTTTAGAAATTTTACAATCGATATATACGAACAATTATGTCTATGTAAATGACTGAGAATATATCTTTTACCAATATGTACACCGTCCGTATCAATAAAATTACATTAAACAACGAGTAATTTTACTTGAGCTTAATTTTGTTTTTGTTGGTTGTTAAGCCATGATCACTACAGACTGAAACTCATGTTTGCCCATCTGTAATTATAAAGAATTTACTTTATAAATATATGTAATATTTAAATATAATAAAGTAACTAAAAGGAAAAAAAAAATACACAGGTGGTGGTACACACTATACAATAATAGTGGTATGATTGTAATAATATGGCGGTAGGTATCTGTAAACAGTGGCAACAGCTGTATATAGAGACGGTGACGATGGATGGCATGAAAGGATGAAGAGGATAATAAGCTGGCCCTTTCCAGATCAATCAGTTTAGCTTTTCTTTTCTTTTGCTAATTGCTTTCTTCACTGGCCGGATGAGTTCGTCGATTATTTGTTTTTGGATTTCAGCAGCCGGTGGAGGACTGGAGTTGTGCAACATAACATAGTCGTAATGACCAAAGTGTCCCCTCTCGATCCACGGGCATGCAACATATTGATCGACCTCCCAATCATGCAGCTAGCTAGGAAGGCAGTATATACAATATAGATCAAAACACTAATTTAATTTAGACAAATATATATGGTGATGACCTAATCCGTGCTGTCACTGTGAGAGAGCATATACTCCAGGAGAAAATTTTCCCATTGCTACTTGGACTATAGCATTTTGCACATTTTGGTATCTAAACTTTAAAAAATATCTAGATGGTATTTGAACTTATAACATATGTCTCCTTATTTTCCCAAAATGTCATTGGTATAATACTAAAGGAAAGAAAAATACCTCTAAAATAAAACAAAACTAGCATTCGTCAAGTCAGAAATTTACCTATAGGCCTCAGCCTTCCTGAGTTACTTATGTAGATGGACTCACTACTAAATGTTTCTTTTTAAGAGTGATTCTTCTTCGAGTTAAAATTTATTTATTTATTTGATAAGGAAAGCTACAGAACGATGCTAAATAACAAAAAAACCAATATTTTTCACATTCTGGGTGGTAGTACATCTCTTAGGGGATAATAATAAGTATGAACAAATATAAATAACTCACTTCTTCCTCCTTCTGCCTCCTTCTGGGCGGTAGTCTGCCTCTCAGGAGAGTTTTAATGACCCTTATGAATATATGCAATAATTTTGAACGAATTATAGTGGGAAACCATAGCTTATTTATTTAACAGAATTACATACTAAACATCCAGAGTCTCACTCTCTGGTAAACAGATATAAGTCGTTTAGCTACTCATACTAGCAGACATACATACTTGGAAATAAAGAAGCTGAACAGTTTGCTTCGACTCTATTTCTCGACTCACAAGTTTGGCTCTCAAGTTTTCTACTCTCAGATAGATCTTTTTTACTCTGATTTTTGATGCCTAGAACTAAGACTCAAGGCTCTTAATATAGGGAGTGGACTCCAAACTAGAATTGAAATACGCTTAAGTAACAGTAACCCCACTAAAAGGTGACTCATGCTAATAAGGTTCTAGATTTCCTCTATTGTTTTTTTTTCGAAAAACAGATTCTTTATTGATAAGAGATGTTTCCCACTTAAGAAACAGACAATACGACTTCACCTGTCTTTACAACTCATCGTATATTTCTGAGTTTTCTCCAAGATAAGGTTCTTCAAATTCAATTCGTCTTCTTGTTCCATTCTCTTCCTTGTCGGTATCAACATATATCTTGTAGTGCCTTTCTTTTAAGATCTTTTCGAGCCACTGGCACATGAAATGGTGGAATCTATTTTCTTTCTTTTAAGGACAACAACAAGATCACTGGTTACGGCCTCTGTGTGGTCATAGGTAGTGACAATTATTTTCTCTCGTGATGCAGGAAAAGTAATCTCTTAGTCTTCTTCAATTATTCTTTTGAGACATATTCTAATGTCATTGCTTTCATCCATGAAATACTAGAATTCGGAGCTCAATTATTGAAAGGACCCGACCTTGATTTAGTTACCTAAACCAGAGTTAGACCCTAACGACCCTACTAATCCAAGTGTCTACTCAAATTATACAAGAATCAAACTGGAGATCCAAAACTCAGAAGCCATAAATGAAGGAACTATTTTCTTTTATATCGACTAAAAGCTAAAAATAGCAATTATAAACTGTTTACGACCTTAGAGCAGCAAGACAATCTAAACTAACTACCCTGATTAGAATACTAACTCGTAGGATCTATCTCAGATTCTACGGTAGATACCATTATGCCTCAATTTGCGTGCGTGCTAGACCTCAAATGAACTCTACAAACTGGGCAATTAAACTAAAAAGCTCAGGGAAAAGCACATACAATAATAAAACTATTAGAGTGAGTTGAAGAAAATAATATTTCACTTTAAACTGAAAACTATAAATAATATGCCTTTCACTATAAATGTACATAAAAATGATACGAGTCTAAAAATATACAAGCCTAAGTTAGGTGTTTGTCCTAACCCTCTTGGATATTGTGTAATTTATGTAGGCAGTAACATGAGTTCATTTTACTCAAAGTTACAAGAACCCCCAGATCAGGTATTTTTCCTAACCCTCCTGGGTACTATGTAAATCCTCGGGTTAGGTCCCTAGCCCTCCCGGAGGGTCTTGGGGATCAGTCGAGAAGCCAATACATCGATACAACAACTGTGACTATGCTCTGTGTAAAACAAATCATATGTGCCTCCATGCAAATACATAATCATAAATGCATAACTATAAACTGTATAACTGAAAAATGCATAACTACAAATGCATAATCATAGACTCCCAAATCGACAGTGAAAATAAAGTGTCCACTCACAGTACTGTGCCGTGATTTCCACCAAGCTAAAACCTGTCAGTTGGCGTTTCTATACATATGCCACTGGTTGCTAATACATCATCCTGAAACAACAATTCATATTTAACAACTAATCGTCGAGAATAATATTGAATAACTAAGCTCGTTCACCTAACGAGTAATACTGTCGAGAACATCATATTCTCGAATAACGTGCTTTCCGAACATCTTACCAGTTTAATTCCAATTCTAATTTGTGTCCTTAATTATCTTTGGAAGTCACAATACGTTCCTCAGTCATTGTGCGACTTAAGGTCGAATCGACGTATTACTCGACTGAACAATAAAATTGTAAAAATGTTTAATTAATGTCCAATTAATTCCAAGTTCATAGCAAACTACGTCCAATGAATTTAATAACCTCATCACTGCGATTAGTATGCGATTACAGTAAACAACATAAATTTTTTGTTGAAATTCATCTTCGCCGGAGCACTTCCATTAACCACTGCCAGCGACGACGGTGTGGCAGCGCCGGTTTCATTTCTTAGGGACACGAACATCAAACCCTTCCTCTCAACAAGCCCAACAACTTGTTCAACTACAGTCACGGCCAATTTGGCCGGTAACCGGTCCAAAACCGTCCTAAAACCTAATTAGCCAGAAAATTACAAATTCTTATTCCGGCATCGAGCCACGTTGGAGATCGAGGCTGGTCGGGTTAGACTCCCATGAGGGTGGGCTACAAAATCCCTAACCCATCGGCGCCTATCATCGCCGTTAACTATCGTCACCATTGACAGCGATCCAGTGGTGATTTCCGTTCAGAAATCATGTCAATTCACCTCAATCACATATGCAAACCCAAAAACTTAACACCCAACACATTACATACATCACAAAGATTCAAAATATACCTCTATCGTTGTCGGTGATGGCGACCCGAAATGCCAAAATCTCTAAAATTTCTCGCCGTTGATTCATCCTCCACGATCCTCCATTGCATGATATAAAGCCAGAAAAAGAAAGCGGGAGAGGAGGCGGTTCGATTATGATCGGAATCGGCCCCTATGGTGGTTGGACGGCGCTACACGTACCGCTGGGAAGCAATTTGCCGACAATTTTTGGCCGGCAAGCTTGGTCAACGTTGACCCAAAATGGAAAGTTTATCTTTATATATTCGGAAAGTCCTATTTATATGAGTGAATTACGACTAATCGATTTCATAAAACCGTACAAAACTTTCACTGGCCATCACTTCTTCATCGTAACTCCGATTTTAACACTTGATATGGCCACGAACTCGTCCTAATAAACTCTACGACTTTCCTTAATATAATTTCCCTAAATAGAATGTCCTATTTATACTTATCCATTCACGACTATTACATTTTCGATGAACTTCTATTGATCATAACTTGCTTGTCGTAACTCCATTTTTGGCATTCTTTGCGTGTATAGACTCGTCTTGATAATTTCTACAATTTCTATTTTAAATTAACCAACTTCGACAATCAAATAGAATGTCAACTAAAGCTCTAAATATTTACCGGCGATGAAAAAACTAACTACCTTTCTCGATTAACTTTAAATAAATCATAAAAAGAGAATATTCGGGTGATCTACGCATTTTATGCTTGATTCTTAATGTCTTTCTCTTTACATTTAGCTTTGTTTTGACCTTAGTACTATCATTTCTTACTTACTTTGTTGTTTTTAGGTTTTGAATAAAGGAGTACAATAAAAGAGGTGAAATGAAGCTTAAAACGCAGCAATTGGAGGTTTCCTAATTCGCTTAGGAAAAATGGTATTTCCTACTTTGACTAGGATTCCTACTCGGATTAGGAATGCAAATGGTTCGACAACTCGGAAAGTTTCGCGGAGCTGAAAAATGAAGTTTCCTAAATCAACTAGGAATGACGTGGCGAGATATTCGAGATACGCAAAATGGTTGAGAAATGGTATTCGTAAAAGTTACTAAAATAGTATGCACAAATGGTTTCCCAAATGAAGAACGAATACATTTCTCCTACGTGAACCAGGAAAGATCAAGTCGGCAAGCATTTTTGGAAAGAAGACATGGCCGAAATATTGGAGATCCCACTTGCCATATTTGAAGATAAAATATCTTGAATATCTTGAAGAAATTCGGCAAGGAATATATTCCTTGGAGATCAAGAAAGAAATATCTAGAGTGGAATAAGGAAAGAAGATCTCAGAACAAACCTGTAACTTCAAGAGGCCACCGAAGTCGCAATTCAACTCCAAATATAGCGATCATATACCTATCTGGAAAGCTCTTGAAGTCCTCTTTCCAACGAGTCTAAAATCATAATTTTCTGAGCTCTAGAACTCCCGGAATACTCAAAAGAAGACAGGCTGTCAATTCTACCCGGGTAAACTAGGAATCCCTAGTTTGGAGAGGAAAGTTGGAATTCTTCACCTATAAATACAAGAGCTCGGCCTCATTCTTAGGCATCACTCATTCTAGATGCCTAAGCCTGCCAAAGATCATCTCCTCAACCTCCAAACACTCGGCCATCCCCTCAAAACTCGAAACACCACAAACTACACCCCGTAAACACTCTCCTCCACCTCAAGAAGGACTTTGCTCGATTTGGCTGAGAATTCTTGGGCTCGTCATCAACTAAGGAGTAGCTACACTTGAAGATTTGCGGTGCGATTTCACGGAGTCGAAAAGTGTAACATGACCCCTTCTTATTTTGTTTCAGTTTTTGTGTGGATTTCCTTTGTTTGTATTTTGAGAACAAGTTTTGATAAGAGGCTTTATATTTCTAAATTCTTCTAAGTTTCTTCCATGTGTTTTTAGCTTTGATTCGAATGCATGTGTGTGCTTATATGTTCTTAATGCTTGAAACTGTTTTTAAGTAGATACTCGATTTGGTTCTCTTTTAAGCATGTTTCACGAACTAATAACAAAGATAAAATTGGATTAGAGAGTTAGCTCGATTTGGTTGCTGTCTTGTTCAATTATAAGCATGTGTGTGTGTTTTGATTAAAGTTAGGAATTTCGTTGACACTTAGGGAATCTAGGTATAAAACGGCAAAGGATGAATGAATGAGTCGATCACTTGTAAATATAGTAGTTAGGTTTATTTTCGGTCTAGTAACATGTTTAGGATTCTATGTTCTTGTTTGTTTTCTACTTGACTATGAGTGAAGCATGTTAGAACTTAGGATTTCTCTATGTGTCTACTAACCATTTCTTGTCTTTAAATTCGTAGGACTTGGTGAAGAGGTTTCGAAGCTAGCATAAAGAAGTGGCGAAAAAAAGTGATGAAAGAATACAAAAGAAGGGAAGACTTGTCCAAAAGTTTAAAAAAAAAAATTTGATTGCCGAAAATACAAAAGAAAAAAATCGATAGCAAAAGAAAAAAAATGTGTAAAAGCTCTCCGGCAAAAGTTCCAAGTGTAAAAGTTTGGGCAAGTGAAGTTTAGAATGAAGTTAGGGCCCAAAAAGATGAAAATTGGCCCCCGATCTTGAAGTTTGACACAAGAAGAAGTGTAGAAAGGATGAGCCACGAATTTGAAGAATTCTAAGTGCTAAACTAAGTCTTTGGAACGTTTTTACACCACCACTTATCTAAATTTCGAATGCCTTAGCCTTAGCCTCATTACAACCTTTCTAAAGTCCTTTATGATCCTTAAGATGAGTAGCCTTCAATTGGTTGAGTAAGTTACATGAGTGAGCATATGGTGTGGTTCATTTGTGCAAGTAATTATGAGGTATTTCGATGCAATACATATACATTTTGAGTGAACCTCTTTTCATGAGTGAAAATATGATGAGAGCATCCATGTGAGATTGATTTAAACTTTTTCGAAACATGCATAGCTTTAACTTCACCATCGTTTACTCCAAGTCCTACTTGTTCATGACATGATCATATTTCTCTTATCTCTCGAAAATTTTTGAACTTTTCACTATGAAATCTTGTGACTCCATCGCCATATACTTAAGAAAATTTCTGAGACAAATTGTGCTAAGGGCTTAGAAGTTGTTTTTATTTATTTGAGTCCATGGAATTTGTTCAACGTGGAGGCTAGCTCTAACGTTGGTTTTATATTTTTAGTCTTTCTTTTATTTAGTTTTTGCTAGGGACTAGCAAAGTCTAAGTGTGGGGGAATTTGATCTACGCATTTTATGCTTGATTCTTAACGTCTTTCTCTTTACATTTAGCTTTGTTTTGACCTTAGTACTATCATTTCTTACTTACTTTGTTGTTTTTAGGTTTTGAATAAAGGAGTACAATAAAAAAGGTGAAATGAAGCTTAAAACGCAGCAATTGGAGGTTTCCTAATTCGCTTAGGAAAAATGGTATTTCCTACTTTGACTAGGATTCCTACTCGGATTAGGAATGCAAATGGTTCGACAACCCGGAAAGTTTCGCGGAGCTGAAAAATGAAGTTTCCTAAATCAACTAGGAATGACGTGGCGAGATATTCGAGACGCGCAAAATGGTTGAGAAATGGTATTCCTAAAAGTTACTAAAATAGTATGCACAAATGGTTTCCCAAATGAAGAACGAATACATTTCTCCTACGTGAACCAGGAAAGATCAAGTCGGCAAGCATTTTTGGAAAGAAGACATGGCCGAAATATTGGAGATCCCACTTGCCATATTTGAAGATCAAATATCTTGAATATCTTGAAGAAATTCGGCAAGGAATATATTCCTTGGAGATCAAGAAAGAAATATCTAGAGTGGAATAAGGAAAGAAGATCTCAGAACAGACCTGTAACTTCAAGAGACCACCGAAGTCGCAATTCAACTCCAAATATAGCGATCATATACCTCTCTGGAAAGCTCTTGAAGTCCTCTTTCCAACGAGTCTAAAATCATAATTTTCTGAGTTCTAGAACTCCCGGAATACTCAAAAGAAGACAGGCTGTCAATTCTACCCGGGTAAACTAGGAATCCCTAGTTTGGAGAGGAAAGTTGGAATTCTTCACCTATAAATACAAGAGCTCGGCCTCATTCTCAGGCATCACTCATTCTAGATGCCTAAGCCTGCCAAATATCATCTCCTCAACCTCCAAACACTCGGCCATCCCCTCAAAACTCGAAACACCATAAACTACACCCCGTAAACACTCTCCTCCACCTCAAGAAGGACTTTGCTCGATTTGGCTGGGAATTCTTGGGCTCGTCATCAACTAAGGAGTAGCTACACTTGAAGATTTGCGGTGCGATTTCACGGAGTCGAAAAGTGTAACATGACCCCTTCTTATTTTGTTTCAGTTTTTGTTTGGATTTCCTTTGTTTGTATTTTGAGAACAAGTTTTGATAAGAGGCTTTATATTTCTAAATTCTTCTAAGTTTCTTCCATGTGTTTTTAGCTTTGATTCGAATGCATGTGTGTGCTTATATGTTCTTAATGCTTGAAACTGTTTTTAAGTAGATACTCGATTTGGTTCTCTTTTAAGCATGTTTCACGAACTAATAACAAAGATAAAATTGGATTAGAGAGTTAGCTCGATTTGGTTGCTGTCTTGTTCAATTATAAGCATGTGTGTGTGTTTTGATTAAAGTTAGGAATTTCGTTGACACTTAGGGAATCTAGGTATAAAACGGCAAAGGATGAATGAATGAGTCGATCACTTGTAAATATAGTAGTTAGGTTTATTTTCGGTCTAGTAACATGTTTAGGATTCTATGTTCTTGTTTGTTTTCTACTTGACTATGAGTGAAGCATGTTAGAACTTAGGATTTCTCTATGTGTCTACTAACCATTTCTTGTCTTTAAATTCGTAGGAATTAGAAGAAAAAAATAACCTTTTAAAGTCCCCCCTTTAACCATAGCATAAATATGCATGCACCCTCAATCCTCGGTTAAGAACGATACCCTATTTACCAATGCTATATCTACACCAAGGGTTTTAATTGTATGCGTTTTTGTTGAGTGTTAAGTGTTTATTTAGTACTTAGTAAAAGCGTGTATCATCGGGACAGGGTGTCACAACTATATCCAACACAAGCTAGTTCTAAATATTATCCCTGGCTAATCCTGACATAGTGGTATGGAGGAGTATACTCAGTTTCTCCATTGAACTTCTGCACCTATTCTGGAGGTGTAGATTTGAACTTGAGTCTAAGAATACAGTCAGTCTTCCTTACATTATTAACAGTATTATAGATGATAGTCGACAGTCCCTTGAGATCATCATTTATTTTTGTCCACAGATTATAGACAAAGCACTTTTCAACCAGCCATAGTTTATGCTCTAGTGGATGATAACTTTGAACATTCACCACATATCTTCCTAGGAATGGTCCTGGAACTATGAAAAGTGTATCAGGGAGAGTTGATCTGCGTGAATGTCTTCCAATGGTATTATGGAATTTGAACCATTATGTCTCTTTTAATTTCTGAATTGTTACCTTCGCACTTTCAGAGGTTTTGATGTACATCACAATCAATTCATTAACAATACTTTGTTGTTTTTTCTTTTTGCTCAGCTCTTCACCTAAGGCATTTATGGCCTCTACCATAGAGGCCTTTTATCTTGCTCCTGGAAGGCAAACATTAAATTGTCTAGTAAAATCTTCTAGTGAAATGCTAGACCTGGGTTAGTCTGGAAAATTAATTTCGAGAAGGTATTCAGGTTATAATTGAATATATTTACAAACCCCAAAGGAAGAATTTTACTTTTTGGCAAAGCAGCAGCCTTCAATAGTCTTGATGAGCCTTTACCGTACCGTCTGCCATTTGAGACGGGTTAGCCATTCCTTTCCTTTGAAATTAGTCAGTTAAGGCTGGTCTTTTAGGATACGGAAAAAAACTATTAAGAACATTTTCAATAGACTCCTCTTATTGTTCAAGTTCTTTCCTCGCCTCTTGCTCCTAGGATTTCGACCTTCATCGCCTTTTTCACTCCTTCGGAACATTGCCATTTCTTTTATCAACATCATAATCATATTGATATTGCCAATTTGTTAATATTCCCTTATCAGCAACTTTATCAAGTTTGAAATTTCTTGAAATTTTTCACTCTGGCACAATCTGTACTCACTGTGAATGGTTTTCCTAAAAAGGCACAAGATTTTTCAACTGTTTTCTTGATTGCCAGAATTTTTTTTTCTCTTGTGGGATAATTCTGTTATGTAGAATTTAACTTCCCACTGCAAAACTTTTAAAAAAATTATGTATTAGTGCCTGGCGCTCTTGCCAGCACTATACCTGCCCAAAAGTTATCACTGTCTGAAAAATGATTTCATCATTTTCTTCAGGTAGATGGAGAGGAGACAAATATTTGTAAAGCTCTTTGATTTGCCTAATGACCTTTTCGTCATTCTCTGTAAATTTTCAAGGTCTCTTTGAGCACATTTTTGGAGACAGTATTATTGTTAATCCATCAATCTCTTCCATAGTTAATGACTCCTAAAATCTCTGTAGACTTTTAGCGTCAGGGATTCAGTCTAAAAATTTCAAGACCTTTTCTAAGATATCACGTTGAAGCTTGATCATCTCATTTTTTTATGTTAATCCCTAGGAAGTCAATTTCATCTAGGGCGAGAAAGACTTATTTTTCTCCTAGAATGATTCCATTTAGACGACGAAATGTTTCATCGCCTAAATAAGTTTTTTGTCGTTTAAGTTAAACCTTAAACGATGAAATAATGTGTGACAACCCGGAACAGAATCAGTAGTGTAATCGGCTTAATCCACGAGTTTACGCGTAATCGCAGTTGTCCGTAAATTGATTGAATTGCCGGCTTTGATCACGACTTAATTATTGGCCGAGAATTTGAGTTAAGTCTCTTCTCGAGAGTTGTTGTACGCGTGATTTGGAGTTCGTGGGCGGTTCTGGATTATTATTTCGACGACCGAGGAATATAATATGAATATTTGAAATTTCAGAATATCGTCGAGTTTATCCGTTTGTATTTGAGTCTATCCGAATCGTGATTGTGATCCGTTTTGGACCGTCGATCGACCCGAAGCGAAATTGGAATGGTTATCGACTTGATTTGCGAGTTCCGCGATTAATTGTGATTTTGACGTAATTGGTTAATATGGCGGCTTCGTTAGCGACTAAATTATCGGGCAAAAATTTGATTTGGGATCCTTCGCGGAAGTTGTAAAGAATTTAATTTTGAGCTCGTGGAAACTTCCGGAGGATTTTTCCGAGTTACGAGGAATAAGTTGTGAATATTTTCGGGGGTCGAATATTGTCGTATTTATCCGTTTGGGATTCGATACGCGTACGGTATAAATACAGGAGAATACTTGCCGAATTTGAAAACTTGCCAAAAAGGGAAACTGGGCCTTGACCCGCGTTGACCACGGGTCAATGGGCGACCCGTTTTGGTGCATTTGGACCGTGAACTTTGCCTCGCCGTGGAGATCGATTCCGGCCATGGTTGGCCGGGGTCCCTTCACGGAATTTGTTGGGCTCGTGGACCTCTTCAATTTGAGAGGTGGATCGACCCGCCAGGTGGCCAGAGGAGAGAGAATTGAAGAGGCAAAGTTTGGTGTTTTTCCGGCGAATTCGGCGGTGGTCGGAGGTGGCTTTTCCAGCTGAGTTGGTGGCTTCTATTTTAGGGGTTTTGTTAGCCACGAAGAGAGGAAGCTATTGGAAGTGGTTTGGGAGGTTTCCGTGGCCGGAGGAGAGAGATCGATCGGTTTGAAATTCCGGTAAGGGTTTGGAACTTTGAGGTGAGTTTTGGTGGTTTTCCAATCAAAATTGGCCTTAACTTTGAACTGGAAAGTTGTTGCAAATGTCGAGATCTTCAAATCCATGTGTAGGTTACAAATTTCTGGGCCGGTGTGATTTTTCGGTGGCTGGCGGAAGCGGCGACATTTCTGGTGACGTGTTTTTCGACCAGTTATATGTCGTTTCGCTCGGAATTACGCACTGATCGCTGTGGTGAGGTTTGTTTTTCGAATTGAGCATCGGAAATTATAGCGAGATTTTGTGATGTGATTATCGGATTTTGACGATTTCGTCGTTATTAAATTATATGTTTCTGGGAACGGTTGTTTCTCGTGATATGATTCGAGGTTTTGAGTTATGATTTTGAGCTGTGGATTTTATAATTATCCAGGGGTTCGTGATCGTTCGTTTGGCGAGGGTGAAAGGACCCAACCCCGATTTAGCTTCCTAAATCGGAATCAAACCCCTTCGAAAACACGAACCAACAAAAAACAAAACAAAACAAAAAATTTCAAAATTTCGGCAGAGTTTCGTTGCTAGCGTGGAATTACCATAACCTGCACCCAGAAAATAACACTTCATCCTATGCCACAAAACCCAAACCGTGGGCAGCAATCCCATCCGGATTTCTCAACATCAAATAATCAATAACAGTAAACAAACTGTACTATGTATATATGTATATCCAAGAAAATCCGTATAACAAGTATCAGAATGTATCAGAGCGACCTCTAAAGTAAAATATATACAATATACACATCAGTAGGCGAAACAAGAACCTACTGGAAAGCACAGGTAACTCTGATCACTAGCCTCCAAACCGCGACGTGAAAACACCAAAACCTGAACTGCAATTGGGCACGGAAACCGAAAAGCCCAGGGGAAAGACAATAAACACGTTAGAGTGAGTGGACGAAAATAAATGTCTTTCACCAGTTATTATATATGTTATAAAAACATATGCGAGTCCAGGTAAATAGAAATAATAAAGTACACGAGGTAAAACCATAATCCTCTAGCGTACTGAGCATGCAAGTAAAAATTCCACGGGGTCACTCATGGACACACACCGTGCTAGTACAGTCAGAATCACGGAGTCCCAGACTTTCACGCGATTCTAGCCAGAAAGGCCTCAGGTCAGAGGTCTGCCTCCCCCCCGGTACAGGTCACGGGTCAGGAGTCACAGCCTCCCCCGGTACACATCCTCGGGGATCAGCCGGGATGCGAGTGTATCGATAAAACAACATATAACGACTGTACTCTGTGTAAACTAAATCACAAACATTTCGATGCAAATGCATGAAACAGCATATAAGTGTGTATATATTCGTATACGTATATCCGTATATGTATAATCGTATAATCGTAAAACATATGCTCATGTAATCCGAAATCTCATATGCATGCTCAAGTTCGTAAATCATATAAAAGACTCGCAATCATTTTCGTGAAAAGAAATTGTCCACTCACAGATAAGCAAAACGCGCACTCGCGCTAATCTCGAGGACCGGCGGAAGATCCCTCGCTAGAAACACGATCACGGTTCCGATCTCGATCTGCTGAATATCTACAAAACATAACTGATCAATATCGTAATCCACAACACTGTACTGATGCACGGAAACCAACCGTTCCCGGAAATACGAAATGCAGTACAAAATGAATTACGGAAATCCCGAAATCCCAACTCGAAACCTCGACTGAAAATCGGCTAACCAAATCAACCCAAAAACCTATGTACGATAACCAGAGCGCGATTACGAGAAAAATGACATTAATTACGTCGAAATCTGAAAAAGTCAACTCCTCCGCCGTTGACCACCGTTGACCGCCGCCGCCGGCGACGGCGCGTCGTCAACGGCGAGATTCTCCGGCGGAGAACTTCCAGTTAACAAGATCACGACCATCAAAACACAATTCCCTTCTGTCACTAAGCCCAATTCACAGTTTAAACCTCTCAAAACTGGCTCGAAACTAACGAAACCAAATTCCGGCAACCACCACGAGTTCACCGGAAAACTCGATAAAACCCAAATCAATTCAAAGGGAAAGCATCCCTAGAGCATAAGGAACCAAACCCCCAACAACCCAGCCTTAAACACCCACCGGAATCACCTCAACCGTCACCGACGACGGATAAGAATCCGACCCGATTTGGGTCCAATGAAAACGTGACCAATTCAAAACAATTCATACACCATTCAATTCAAAATCACATAAGGAAGCTCTTCATACCCTCGTCGAAGTCGTTGGTGGCCGGAATCAAGGTCGTCAGACGGCAAGGTTCAAAGAGGAAACTTTCCTCTTCGGTCAAACTGGTCAGCTTTCCAGTTTTGGAAAGTCAACGAAATTCAACGTCGGTCAAAGCCCAAAATGAAGTTTTCGACTAATTCTCGACTATTCCGATATTTATACTCGCCTCTCTGGTCGATCGACAATTCGAAATGGATAACCATCACGATTCGGATAAACTCGTCGGAACTCAAAACTTCAAATAATCATAAAATATTCCTCGGTTATCGGAAAAATCTTCCGGAACCGCCTACGAACTCGAAATCACGTACTCTACAATTTCCGTGAAGACACCCAACTCAAATTCTCGACCGAAAACAAATTCGCGAATCGAATCGGCAAACCACAATTACGACGATAAACTGCGACTAAACTCAATCTCGAGAATCGTGCCGAATATGCATCAGATTCTGGTTCGGGTCGTCACAGAGGGATTTTCCGCCGGATCACGGGATTAACGCGTATCGCGTTACGCTCATCTGTGAGTTGACCTTTCTTTTCACTGATCGATTGCGAGTCTTTATATTACATTTTACGAGCTTGAGCATGCATATGAGATTATGATTTGTATGAGCATGTGTTATACGATTATGCCTATGCAATTATATATTATGTATATGCATTTACATATTGCTTTATACACTTGCATAGAACTATTTATAATTTGGTTTACACAGAGTATAGTCACAGTATATATTGTTGTATTGATACACTTGCATCCCGGCTGATCCCCGAGGATGTTTACCGGGGGAGGCTGTGACCCCTGACCCGAGGCCTTTACAGAGGGGGGGAGACCTCTGACCTAAGGCCTTTACCGATGGGGGGGGCAGACCTCTGACCTGAGGCCTTTCTGGCTAGAATCACGTGTGGGTCTGGGATCCTGTGATTCGGACTGTACTAGCGCAGACGTGTCCATGAGTGACCCCGCAGAGTTTTACGCTGCATGCTCCGTACGCGTGAGGAATTTGAGTCACCTTCGTGTACTATGTTATATTCATTTATTTAGATTCACATATGTTTTTATAACATATATATTATTCAGCGAAAGACATTTATTTTCGTCCACTCACTCTAACGATTTATATGTCTTTCCCTGGGCTCTTCGTTTTCTTTGCCCAGTTTGCAGTTTGAATTCTGGTGTCGCACGTCGCGGTCGGAGGCTTAGTATTCGAGCGATGTTTCTTTTATGGTAGGTTCTTAGTTTGGCCTACTATTTGTATATGTATACTAGAAGTCGCTCTGAGCATTCTTATACTATACTTTTGTATGATTTTTCCCCGGATTTCTGTAAAGTATAGTTTTATTGATTACTTTACATTACTGTTATGATATTGAGAAATCCAGATGGGATTGGTGCTCACGGTTTGATTTCTGTGGCATAGGATAAAGTGTTATTTTCCGGGTGCAAGTTAATGGCAATTCCGTGTTAGTAACGTTACTCTGCCGAAATTTTGATGGTTTTTTGTTGGTTCGTGTTTTCAGAAAAGGTTTAATTCCGTTTTAGGAAACTAAATCGGGGTTGGGTCCTTTCAGCTTGGTATCAGAGCATTAGGTTTTAGGTTCTGTAGACTTCTGTAGTCGTGTTTACTAAGGATATTTGAGAATGTATAGCATGTCTGGAGTGATGACCCGACCGGCTGGCGGATACTCATCAATGCTCCGGGTGTTGTATGCTTTCAAATATTTGAAGTTCCATGATTATGTTCTGTTTGTTGTGAACAATGTCTTATTCATTAGGATGCCTCTTTGACATGCTTTCCGTGTCGGTATGGTTGTGGATCCTATTGAGGATCAGTCGATGCACGACTTGACAGTGAGTTGTGGGTTTGGATGAGCATTTTGGATTCAGAGTTATGTGTGGCATGGTTTGCCCGGTTGTGCATATATGGGTGTCTACATGTTGCCTCAGAGCAGAGAATTGTAGTAGTTGATGGTGTGCCTGAGTCAGATCATTGTGCTTGGTGGGTTGGTATTGTGTGAGTCCCTATTGTGACTCCATGACCTACATTCAGGGTATTTTTTATACGAAAATGTGGGATGTTTACCAACCTGAGGCAGGGATATTGAGAAGGAAAGGCATACGCGGTTTCCGACATGTCATTTTGAGGAAGGTGAACTTAGTCGAGATATTTTGATGAGGTTGAGTTCAGGCACCTCGAGATCAGTGACTTTATAAGGCTGTGGCCTTTTCGATTATGTTGAGGGTCATCAGATCAAAGCAGAAGATCCGTTTGGTGGTGATGAAGATCATAGAGTGGTGGACTTGTTCCTGTGACATGAGTTTGGGTGATCGTTGGTGATTCTTCCACACAGCAGGTGTCACTGTGACTTGTGTCTGAGGAGCACTCTCAGTTGCTATTGTGGTGGCCAGGAGGGTCACGTTAGAAGGGGACGTCCTCAGTCAGCTATTTTAGTAGTTTGGCGACTCAGAGTTCAGGAGGAGGACAAGATGCTATTTCTGGAGTTTGACCAACGCAGACTTCTGGACGAGTCAATTAGCAAAGTTGTAATCGACATGGACGGTTTGTTAGACATGCCAGAGTTCGTGCCACGACCCTGTGTGAGGACAGAGTTTCTCTGAGGTTACTGTTGCTTGAAATCCATGGCTATTGTGCCTGCATCTCCACTTCCGAGGTTTTGGAGAGTATTGTATCCATCCGGAGAGGTTGTGAGATCTTTGTTGGAGGTTATGGGTTAGCCGCAGATCTGTTATTGCTGGATATCGTCGATTTTGTTTTGATGCTGGGTATGGACTTCTTGGCGACACATTGGGCTATGTTCGATTGTCACAAGAAGGAGGTTGTGTCTCGACGACCAGGCTTTCCCGAGATATTGCTTCACGGTGAAAGAATACCTCATTACCTTGTGTGATTTCGGCGGTGAAGGTCGAGCGGATGATGAAAAGGGTTGTGTTGCTTACTTAGCTTATGTTGTGGATACTACGGCTGCTGTGCCAGACATTAGTGATATTGAGTTGGTTCCCGAGTTTCCAGATGTGTTTCCGGAGGAGTTACCGGGTATTCTTCCAGTTCGGGAGATCGACTTCACCATTGAGCTTTTACCGGGCATTGGACCCATACCACGGGCACCTTATCGTTTGGCACCAGCGGAGTTGAAGGAGCTACTGATTCAACGTCGAGAGTTGCCGGAGGAGATTTCATACGACCCAGTGTATCACCGAGGGGTGCTTTTGTACTATTTGTGCGGAAGAAGGATGGTTCGACGAGGTTGTGCATCGACTACCAGAAGCTGAATCAGGCTTCAGAGGAGAGCAAGTATCCTCTACTTTGGATTGACGACTTGTTTGATCAGCTCACGAGAGCTTCAGTCTTTTCGAAGATTGATTTCGGGTCCGGATATCATCAGTTGAGGATCAGTGAGTCAGATGTGGCTAGGACGGCTTTCAGATCACGGTGCGGGCATTACGAGTTCTTGGAAATGTCGTTTGGGTTGACCAATGCCCCCGCAGTCTTTACGGACTTGATGGACCAGGTGTTCAGACGGTTTCTGGACAAGTTTGCGGTCGTGTTCATCGGCAACATCCTGATTTACTCCAGGAGTGTGGGCCAGCACAAGAAGCATTTGCGAGCTATTTTGCGAACTTTGCGAGATAATCAGCTATTTGCGAAGTTCGGCAAGTGTGAATTTTGCTTGGACAGCGTGAAGTTTTTAGGTCACGTGATATCAGCTGAGGAAGTCGGCGTGGATCTTGACCAGATAGAAGCCGTGTTGATTTGGAGTTGACCTACCATTGTACCAGAGATCAGGAGTTTCCTGTGCAAGATTTTTCTCGGATTGCCACTCCACTTTCCAGATTGACGAAGAAATACGTCAAGTTCGAGTGGTCTGATACGTGTGAGGAGAGTTACTTACTCCTGAAGGGAAGATTGACCACTGCACTGGTTTAGACTTTACTTGACGACCGTGGCGAGTTCATGGTTTATAGCGATGCATCGAGATTTGGATTTAGTTATGCTTTGATGCAGTATAGTAGAGCGGTGGCTCATGGTTTCAGGCAGTGGAAACTCTATGAAGTTACGTATCCTGTGTATGATTTGGGAGTAGCTGTCTTTATGTTAGCATCAGAGAGTTCGAGACACTACTGCTTTGGCGTGCAGCGCAGTGTAGGATGTACACTGATCACTTAAGTTTCACCTACTTGCATTTTCAGCCAGATTTGTGCTTGAGGCAACGTAGATGGATGAGGTCGATTAACGACTATGGCTACACATTTGAGTTTATCCGAGAAAGGCTAGTGGTTGTACTTTGACTATCTTTCTGGGGTGTTGTTGCTGATGCATTTAGTTGGAAATCGGGAGCTTCATTGTTTCATGTGTGTGGCTCAAGTTTCCGTGTTAACCGAGTTGCGAGCTACGAGAGCTGAGTTAGAGTGTGATGATGTTGAAGCTCATTGTTTCGCGTGCGTTATGCACTAGTGGTACGAAGATGTATCAAATACTTCGAGTTTACTACTCGTGACGCAACATAGAGGAATATAGCAGCTTATGTGTGCATATGCCACATTTGTCGGCAGGCGATGGCAGAGAGGCAGAAACTTGTTGAGAAGTTACAGCCATTGGAGATTTCCGATTAGAAGTTGGAGCTTGTCACTATGGATTTTATGTATCAATTCTTTTCCTTGTACTTTCGGAAAAGATTTCAGTTGGTAGGCTGACATAGCTATATTTTGCGGAGGTTGTCCATTTTCACGGTGTACCTGTGTCCCAGATTGCTGATAGAGATAATCAGTTACAACAGAGTGTTGGCAAGCATTGCAGTGAACATTGGGGACCAGATTATAGTTTAGTACAGTTTCTTATCCTCAGATTAGTGGGCGATCTTTGAGGACTATTCAGACTTTGGAGGGCATGTTGTGGCCCTATGTATTGTAGTTCCGAAGGATTTGAGACCCGCATTTTCATTTGTTTAAGATTGACCTTCGGATTAGCATGGACAGATTGATAATTGTTCGAGTCCGGCGTTAGAGTTATGTTGATATGAGCAGGTTGAGTTATGAATTTGCCACGTTATTTTGGTCCGTATGTGATCATGGGGCGAATTTGTGTTGGCCGTATAGTTTAGCATTGCCTATAGCGTTGGCCAGTTTGTTTAAGTGTTGTATTCTGTGAGGTGGAACTACATTTCAGATTTGTTGCATGTTTTGTACCCTATCAGTTCCTTATACAAGAAGACTTGGCATTTGTGAGGAGCCAGTTCAGATTCGAGATTTGAGGGTATAGAGATTTCAACACAGAGATATTTCTTATTGTGAATCTGTTGGCAGAGTTATTCAGTTGAGGTTGCCACTTAGGAGTTGAACTTTATGCAGAGGCAGTATTACTACTTTTCATTTGGCAGACTTGGAAATTTCGAGGTCGAAATTTTTTTTAAGAGGGGTAGATTTGTGATGACCCGGAACAGAATCAGTAGTGTAATCGGCTTAATCCACGAGTTTGCGCGTAATCGCAGTTGTCCGTAAATTGATTGAATTGCCGGCTTTGATCACGACTTAATTATTTGCCAAGAATTTGAGTTAAGTCTCTTCTCGAGAGTTGTTGTACGCGTGATTTCGAGTTCGTGGGCGGTTCCGGATTATTATTTCGACGACCGAGGAATATAATATGAATATTTGAAATTTTGGAATATCGTCGAGTTTATCCGGTCGTATTTGAGTCTATCCGAATCGTGATTGTGATCCGTTTTGGACCGTCGATCGACCCGAAGCGAAATTGGAATGGTTATCGACTTGATTTGGGAGTTCCGCGATTAGTCGTGATTTTGACGTAATTGGTTAATATGGCGGCTTCGTTAGCGACTAAATTATCGTGCAAGAATTTGATTTGGGATCTTTCGCAGAAGTTGTAGAGAATTTAATTTCGAGCTCGTGGGAACTTCTGGAGGATTTTTCCGAGTTACGAGGAATAAGTTGTGAATATTTTCGGGGGTCGAATATTGTCGTATTTATCCATTTGGGATTCGATACGCGTACGGTATAAATACAGGAGAATACTTGCCCAATTTGGAAACTTGCCAAAAAGGGAAACTGGGCCTTGACCCGCGTTGACCACGGGTCAAGGGGCGACCCGTTTTGGTGCATTTGGACCGTGAACTTTGCCTCTCCGTGGAGGCCGATTCCGGCCATGGTTGGCCGGGGTCCCTTCATGAAATTTGTTGGGCTCGTGGCCCTCTTCAATTTGAGAGGTGGATCGACCCATAAGGTGGCCGGAGGAGAGAGAATCGAAGCGGCAAAGTTTGGTGTTTTTCAGGCAAATTCGGCAGTGGTCAGAGGTGGCTTTTCCGACCGAGTTGGTGACTCCCCTTTTAGGGGTTTTGTTAGCCACGAGGAGAGGAAGCTATTGGAAGTGGTTTGGGAGGTTGCCGTGGCCGGAAGAGAGAGATCGATCGGTTTTAAATTCCGGTAAGGGTTTGGAACTTTGAGGTGAGTTTTGGAGGTTTTCCGATCAAAATTGGCCTTAACTTTGAACTGGAAAGTTTGGAAATGTCGAGATCTTCAAATCCTTATGTAGGTTACTAATTTCTGGGCCGGTGTGATTGTTTGGCGGCCGGCGGCGACTTTTCCGGCGACGTGTTTTTCGACGAGTTATATGTCGTTTCGCTCGAAATCGCGCACCGATTGCAGTGGTGAGGTTTGTTTTTCGAATTGAGCATCGAAAATTATAGCGAGGTTTTGTGATGTGATTATCGGATTTTGACGATTTCGTCGTTATTAAATTATATGTTTCTGAGAACTGTTGTTTCTCGTGATATGATTCGAGGTTTTGAGTTATGATTTTGAGCAGTGGATTTTATAATTATCCAAAGGTTCGTGATTGTTCGTGTGGCGAGGAATTTTTCGCCGGATCACGGGATTAACGCATATTGCGTTACGCTCATCTGTGAGTAGACCTTTCTTTTCACTGATCGATTGCGAGTCTTTATATTACATTTTACGAGCTTGAACATGCATATGAGATTATGATTTGTATGAGCATGTGTTATACGATTATGCCGATACAATTATATATTATGTATATGCATTTACATATTGCTTTATACACTTGCATATAACTATTTATGATTTGGTTTACACAGAGTACAGTCACAGTATATATTGTTGTATCGATACACTTGCATCCCGGCTGATCCCCGAGGATGTTTACCGGGGGAGGCTGTGATCCCTGACCCAAAGCCTTTACCGGGGGGGGGGGGGGGGGGGGGCAGACCTCTGACCTGAGGCCTTTCTGGCTAGAATCACGTGTGGGTCTGGGATCCCGTGATTCGGACTGTACTAGTGCGGACATGTCCATGAGTGACCCCGTAGAGTTTTACGCTGCATGCTCCGTACGCGTGAGGAATTTGAGTCTCCTTCGTGTACTATGTTATATTCATTTATTTAGACTCGCATATGTTTTTATAACATATATATTATTCGGCGAAAGACATTTATTTTCGTCCACTCACTCTAACGATTTATATGTCTTTCCTTGGGCTCTTCGTTTTCTTTGCCCAGTTTGCAGTTTGAATTCTGGTGTCGCACGTCGCGGTCGGATGCTTAGTATTCGAGCAATGTTTCTTTTATGGTAGGTTCTTAGTTTGGCCTACTATTTGTATATATATACTAGAAGTCGCTCTGAGCATTCTTATGTTATACTTTTATACGATTTTCCCCGGATTTCTGTAAAGTATAGTTTTATTAATTACTTTACATTACTGTTATGATATTGAGAAATCCGGATGTGATTGGTGCCCACGGTTTGATTTTTGTGGCATAGGATGAAGTGTTATTTTCTGGGTGCAGGTTAATGGCAATTCCGCGTTAGTAACGTTACTCTGCCGAAATGTTGATGGTTTTTTGTTGGTTCGTGTTTTCAGAAAGGGTTTGATTCCAGTTTAGGAAATTAAACCGGGGTTGGGTCCTTTCATAATGTTCATCTCCTAAGTACTAACTTAAGCGACAAAATTATTGTTTGTTGTCTTAGATGGTTCACTTAGACGACAGATTCTGTCTTTCCTCGCTTAAGTTAGTACTTAGGTAACGAAAATTATTTTTGTCGTTTTAGATAAATTTTTAGAAGATGACATATTTTTTCGTCGTTTAAGTGGTGACTTAGACGACGAACTTGACGGCGAATATATATTTTGTCATCTAAGTCATATCTTAGGCGACAAAATTTTGTTTCGTCGTCTAAATTCTACCTCAACGACAAAAAAAAATCAGGCGACGAAAAAAATGTTCGTCGTCTAAATTTTACTTAGGCGACGAAACTATTAAGGTTTCGTCACCTAAGTGAGCTTTTCTGGTAATGAACTTCCGTGAAGAAGGTGAATCCAAAATTATAGCCTATAAAAAGTCGATTTTTAGTCGTGATGAATGACGTAGCTCGATAAACATCACATATGAGGATTAGCTTGTACTTAACCACGACTAACGATGATTAACTCGCTAATTTAGGTTTGGGTCGTTACACTCGTAGCTCGCAATTCAGCTAAAAGTGATACTCTCGCGACACGTACATGAGATAGAGAGGCTCCATATTTTCTGCTAAGGGCATCAGGTACAACATTGACTTTTCTCGGATGGTACTCAAAAGTACAATCATAATATTAATCAACTCCATCCACCTCCGTTGTCTCATATTAAGATTTTGTTGAGTGCGTAAATAGGTAAGATTATTATGATCTGTGTAAATTTGGCATTGCGCTTCATATAAGTAGTGACTCAAACTCTTCACAATGCAAATATAATAGCAACTAACTCAAGGTCATGCGTGGGAAAATTTGCTTCATGAGGCTTTAATTGTTTAGAACCATACGCAACAACCTTGCCATGATGCATCAAAATGCAGCTTAGACCTAATTTCGAAGCATCACTATAGATAGTATACTCTTCACTGTCGTCAGGTAGTGTCAACCCTAGTGTTTTGGTTAATTTCTCCTTCAACATCAGAAAAGTCTCTTCACAAGCATCAGATCACTCAAATATGACCCCCTTCTTCGTCAGTAAGGTAAGCAAAGCTGCAATCCGCAAAAAATCTTGTGCAAACCGACGATAATAATCAGGTAGACCCAAGAAACTTCTAATATCAATCACACTTGTTGGTCTGCTCCAATTTAACACTGCCTTAATTTTATCCGAATCTATGCTGGCTTACTTCTTCAGTTAAAATCACGTGACCCAAAAATTTCATACTATCCAGCCAAAACTCACACTTGCTAAACTTTACATATAGCTGAGAATCTCGCAAAGTTTGCAAAACAACATGTAGATGTTTCATGTGCTGCCTCACATCCTTGGGATATTAAGATGTCATCAATGAACACAATCACAAACTTATCTAAGTATCGCCTGAAAACTCTATTCATGAGGTTCATGAAAGCATCTGGGGAATTTGTCAAGCCAAAAGGCATGACAAAACACTCATAATACCCATAACACGACCAAAAAGCAGTTATAGGGAGATCTAATTCCCTAATCCGTAGCTGATGTTATCTCGACCTTAGATAAATTTTTGAGAAAACTGTTGCTCCCTTCATTTGATCGAATAAATCATCAGTCCATAGCAAAGGAAACTTATTCTTTACCGTGACTTTATTCAACTTTTGATAATCAATGTACATCCTCATCGAACCATCATTCTTCGTCACAAACAACATTGGAGCACCTTAAGGTGAAACATTAGGTCGAATGAGGCCTTTATCGATCAACTCCTGCAATTGAACCTGCAACTATTTCAACTCTGTTGGAGCCATTCGATAGGATGCTTGGGAAATATAACCGACACCTGGAAGTAATTCGATGGTGAAGTCATTCTCCCTCAATGGAGGAAGGCCAGGTAGGTCCTCCGGAAATAGATCTAGATATTCACAAACCTCAGGAATATCTTTGATATTCGGCGTACATACATTTGTGTTTACCACATGTGCCAAATATGTCACACAACCCTTCCTTAACATCTTCTTTGCTTTTACTGCTAAAATCATATAGGTTGGAAAAGTATTCCTTTTGCCGTAAAATAAGATCTATGGTATTCCTAGATTTCTAAAGACTACCTCCTTCTTATGACAATCAAAGATGCCCAATAAGTCTCCAAAAAGTCCACCACTAGAATTACATTAAAGTCTACAATGTCTAGTAGCATTAAATCTACGGCCAACCCATAACCTCCAATAAATATCTCACAGTCCCTATACACCCGACAATGGTGATAGTACCCCAACAGGATAAACCCCCTCCATTCCCTCTCATAACCGCCTTAAACGTTCAAAATAAACCCAGATTCATAAGCAAGAAGTTAAGAGCTTCAATTTCATACCTAAAACATCGAAAAAGACGATCGGCCTACGAAGATTCTGGTAGGTTGAGTCATCGAGTCGCGAAGCGGGTCGTCGCTAGAGAATTCGGGTTGAGCCTCAGGTGGGTTATAGGTAAGGGTTTCACCCCAAATTCCTTTTTAAACCCACAAGCTCCTCATCTAATTAATGGCTAAGATTTATTCTTAGCTGGAACCAATGGTTGAGATCAAATTGCCAGATAAAAATCTCTTATTTAATTTAAATTCTGCCTAATTTCAAATATATGTAAAAATATAGTTCGATTATCCGAAAAATTCCCTGAAAATTCCTATAAACTTGAAATAAAATTCTCTACAACTCTCGAGAAGAAACTTAAATAAAATTCTAAAAGGATTAAAAAAAATCATTTAATGAACTAACACTTAAGACTAATTCATGATAAAGTTAATACGAGTTATTAAGTACGTTATTTTGGTTCTGGTCGTTACAGTTATCCCTGGACGAATCTTGCTCGGAGGGGATAGAGGATGTACAAAGGGGTAGTGGTGCTCGAGTTTGGCGTGTTGTAGCATTCTTAGTCTACAAAAACTAAGACGACAAGTTTCCATCATTCAACGAACAAAGGAACTCTCACCTAGTCTTGTCCAACGCATTTCAAGCTTAAAAAAATCACATAAGAGCTCTTGAGGAATGATTGCAATCTCACTGTACTCTATGGTTGCCTTGTTGATGCTCTATAGATCAAACGACGACCCCAAATTAGGCCCGACGCAGATTCTGGAAAGTACGAAGCGGTCATTGACAACGACGAAGTCATGAAGGAAGGAAGAGTGGAAGTAGAGATGAGTGGAAAGGGGATTAAGGAGGCGGAGCTAGCGGTGGGAAGTGGGGTCGAAGACGAAGGATTGGTTGTTTTTGGAAGAGAACTAGGTGTTGATGATGATGATGGATTGCTAAAGCTTGCAGACAGAGGTGGCGTGGTTGCTCATTTATGTAGAACAATCTTGTCAAACTCGTAATTCCGGATATTGGACTCTTCCAGATTCAACCTGGCCCAGATTCAAGAATGAGGGCAAAAGAGGGAATTCTCTGATAGTGGATTGTGAGTAGAGGTGGAGGGAAGCCTCTCCAGCTGCAAAGTTAACCTTTTTAAGGATATGGGTAACAGAGATTGACTCGAAGCTAGAGGTGAGGTTCCAAATGTCTTCTAATATGTGAAGAGACACAAAGAAGGGCTCAATTCTTGTTGATACAGTTGATGATGAGAATAAAGTCTTCCTCTGTTAATTAGTAGGGTTGGGACTTTAAAACCGTGTATGGAAAAATTGATTCGAATCAAATCAGAACCGGCAATCGATTAGGTTGCAAAATTTGAGAGCACATATTTTTTCCAAAACCGAATCGTATACGAACACTATGAGGAAAAGCAACTTAAACGACAAAACAGTGAAGGTTTCGTCGTCTAAGTGGACTTTAGACGACGTAAAAAAATTACGTCGTCTTAAATATTTTTCCAGAAATTAGACTTTGTCGTCCAAGTAAGGGATGAGACGATGAATATTACACACATTCTGTCATCTAAGTGACTACTTAGACGATGCACCGACGTTGCGTCATCTAAGTAGTCACTTAGATGACAAAGCCTCGTTTTCGTCGTCTAAGTAAACATAATTATATATTGTGCCAGATTCTTTTCCTCTTCGCTCGTTGTGGCCATCTCATTCTCATTCTCTCTCGATCAGTCTCTTCTCACACGTACAACCAGCACTATCTATCTCTACCTCCGACCATCGATTCGCCATATCAGTGAAGGCTAGGTACGTGCGTAGTTAATTTCTGACAATCTTAACGTTTATATATATAATTAATTGTATGTTTAATTGCATTGTTAGTACGTCTAATATTTATAATTAAGCTAGGTAATTGATTGATATATATGTATTAGTTATTTAATTAGTATACATGGATGTTTAAAATTTTTATTAAAATTTAGTTAAAATGTACATGCATGTTAGATTAAAGTAATTGATGTATAGTATATTCATTGTTACATAATAAAGGTAATTAATGAATATTTTAATTAATTATACATTAATAAGGTAGTTGAAAATATGTATATATAATAGTTTAATAATTTTGAAAATATGTATATATAATAGTTGACTAATATGATAATTATTAAATTTCGTAGAAGTATGAACAAGAGTTGAATAAAGTTGCGGAATAGAAGTGATGTCCGGTATATGGACAAAATCAGAGAATTTGTGAATTTTGCGATGGAACACAGTCAGGGAAAGAAGGGTTTCAAATGTTCATGCAAAAAATGTCTTAATTATCAGTATATGGAGGTTAATGTTATGATGCAACACCTGTACGAAAATGGCATGATGTGGAGTTATACTACATGGAGCGAGTATGGTGAATCAGTAGACTTTAGCTCAGCAGACTTCAACTCAGGGTATAGTTACCATAGTGCCTCATCCAGCGGTAGTGGTGTCGTCCCCCTTATTTGGAACCCAACTGCGGATTTGGTCCATGATGCATTTCTGGGATTTAGTCATAATGGACACCGACACCAAGAGGGAGGTTACGATACCACTCATGGGTATGATGACACATTCCCCGCTGCTAGCTTGTCCACTGACACTGTTGAGATGGATAAGTACAACAAGATGTTACTTGAAGCCCCAGACACCGGTGTACCCTGGGTGTTGAGAAAATGTGTTGTAATATGTGATGAAGAAAATGCAGATAAAAGTGAAGAAAAAAATATCATTCAATGCTTTTGATGAAATTGCAGACCAAATATGTAAGTTGCTTCCTGATGATCACAATCTTTCGAAAATTCCATTATAAGGTTAGAAAGATCTTGAGCAGCCTCGGCCTAAAGTATAGGATAATTGATGCCTGCCCAAATGATTGTGTGCTATTTTACAAAGAGTATGCACATTTGGACTATTGTCCTGTATGTAGCCAGTGCAGATATGTAGATGACTAGAATAGGAAGAGTTCGAAAAAGAAAATACATGTGAAGGTTCTTCAATATTTTCCATTGATATCCAAATTGCAGCATCTATATATGTCTCTATACACGGCAAAAGCGATGCGATTGTACGCAGAGAAGCAAATAGATGACGATGTGCTGAGACACGCCGCGGATGGGGAGGCTTTCAAACATTTCGACAGCAAATTTGAAGACTTTGCAGCATAGGTTCGAAATGTTTGACTCGGACTTTCTATAGACAAGTTCAATCCTTGGGGTAGTAATAGCTATGCCGTCAGCACTTGACCAGTTATTCTGATGTCGTACAACCTACCTCCGTGGATGTGCATGAACAAGAAATTTAATTTCTTTACACTGTTAATTCCAGGTCCTAAATCTCTGGGGAAGTGCTTAGATGTCTACCTTAGACCTTTGATCAATGAGCTGAAACTGTTGTGGAAAAATGGAGTCGCAACTTAGGACAAATTCACTGACACGATGTTCATGATGAGTGCAGCCGTAATATGGACGATCAATGATTTTCCAGCGTATGGGATGTTGGCAGCCTACATGACGAAATGATACAATGGATGTCCTATAGGTGTGGATGACGTGAACTCTAATTGGCTCGTGGGAAAGGTGTGTTACCTGGGTCACCGTAGATGGCTTCCTCATGATCGCCCGTGGTGACAAGATGAACCTCATTTTGACAGGACGGTAGAGAATAATCCTAAACTCCGTCGTTGGTTTGGTGAAGAGATTTTAGAGAGGTTGAGCACCTTTGATTTTGGTGTGTTGACCAATGACAAGGATGTAAAGAAACTCAATCCAATAGCTCCACATGATCTTAGCTATTGGCATCACAAGAGTATATTCTTTAAACTCCCTTCCTGGTCGAAGTTGAAGCTGAGGAACAACTTGGATGTGATGCACATGGAAAAGAATGTGTGCGACAGCATGGTGTGAACAATTCTTGGTATTAAGTTCAAGACTAAAGATACTCCCAAAGCGCGTAAAGATCTGGAATCTATAAATCTACGTCGTCGCTTGTGGTTGAGAAGGGATAGAAGAGGAGTGTACAACAAGATGCCAGATGCATCTTACACAGTGAAGCCGACACTTAGAGGTTCTATATTCCACTAGTTTAAGAGTTTTTGTTATCTGGCTACGTATTCAGCTACTATAATTGGAGCAGTGGACGAGGTTGTTGGTCTAAAGACACATGACAATCATGTTATGCTGCAACGTCTGATTCCAGTGGTAATTCAGCCATATTTGCCTCGTGACATTGTAGAACCAATAGTGGCATTATGCAGATGGTGGAAGAGGTTATGCGTCAGAGAGTTAAATAAGTCAGATGTGGTGGAACTGCAACAACAAATTGTGCACATCATTTGCAAACTAGAGAGGATTTTTCCCCTGCTTTCTTTGACATCATGATTCACCTAATGATCCACCTACCCAAACAGGTGCTCATTTCTGGTCTGGTCCAGTACACTTAGGTGTATCCTCAAGAAAGGTATGTACAACTAATTAATTAGACAGGTTTTCCGATCCATTATTTGTTCCACTCAAGATTACTAGTTATATGTACCTATTCTACAATTAATTAACTCAACATTTAATTTTGTATACAGCTTGGATAGTATGAAGGATTCGTGAAAAATAGGTCGGCCCCGGATGGCTCCATAGCAGAGACATACATAATGCATGAGTGTCTTACTTACTGCAACATGTACCTCAAGGATCTACCACCTCCGATCCCAATGGCCGCATCAATCTTTAACAAATGTCGTACGATTGTTTAGAGGTGTATTAAAGGAATCATTAACACAAGAAGAACTTATTGAGGCGCATTAGGTAATGTTGTGAGATTGTGACGAAGTCGAGCCTTACTTGAAGGCGTACAGGGAGAACCTTCAGGCATTAAATCCGGACAAGAGTTCGGCGTGGTTTGAAAAAGTGGTTAAGAAGAAGTTCCCCGATTATTTACTCCAATGGGTACGTATGTTTATTTATTTAATTATATACATGTTTGTAGAAATTAAACCCTTTAATTATATATTCTTCCCATTTTCACAGATGATTGATCTACAAAAATCCGATAACCACGGGGGGTGGTGGTCCTGGCCAAAACACTTGCTAGCAGGGAAGCCGATTAGACACTATATTTACCCCGGATATTTTGTGAATGGTGTAAAGTTTCATTCATTGGCCGAAGATGAAGGAAGAAGAACACAAAACAGTGGGGTCACGGTTGGAGAAGACGAGGAGATATATTATGGGGCTCTTGTATATGTCATTCAGCTATGTTACGGGAATGATGTCAACGTTTTTCTATTCAAGTGCAAATGGTTCAAGCGAACAAAGGAAGACCTAAGCCTTTTATGAGTCGATAAAAACTCAAGCTGGTATGAGGATGAGCATTTCGCTCTTACCACCTTAGTTAGGCAGGTGTTTTATCTTGATAATCCGAAAGATGGTGAAGGGTGGAAAATAGTGAACCATATCTCTCATCGAGGAATATGGAATACCACGACAGCTGAAGGGACGTCGGCGACTAAAGATGCTGAACCGCAAAGAGACATTACGTCATATCAAGAGCCTAATATTTCTGTCATCCGCTCCGATATAATAGAAGTGATTCAAGCTGGTGAACGCTTACCCATGCCTGATAGCTTTATGGATCTAACTCAAGATGAGATTATAGATCTAGAGAATGATAGCAGTGAAGATGAGGCGTAGGATGACGACGAGAAATCAAGATATTCGCCGGACAACGTTGAGTATAATGATGAAGAGGAGTAATCGGATAACAGTGGTAAGGAGGATGATGACGATTATGACGAGGAGTACAATATAACGACGAGGGATATTAATTGGTAAGTAATTATTGTAATTAAACATTTTCGAGGTAATGAGGACTAATTATATTATGACGAGGAGTATAATTATTTTGAATTTTTTTTGAACGAGGAGTAGAATAATTAATTAATTAATTATAATTCTGAACTTTTTTGCATAATTAACTTCAAATTAATTAAAGATGTTGCTTTAACCTGTAAAACGTATAGATCTTACACGAAATCCGGACGACCAAGTGTCACATTTTTCCTAACTAAAACCTAGACGACGGAACGACTTTTCGTAGTCCAAGGTAAACACAATTATATAAACCTAAAACCTAAACCCTAAACCCTTTACCTTAGACGACGAAAACATGTCATTTCGTCGTCTAAGTAAACCCTAAACCTAAACCTTAAACTCTAAACCCTAAACCCTGAACCTTTTACCTTAGACGACGAAATGACACGTTTTTGTCATCTAA
The DNA here is from genome assembly GCA_946800695.1 of Geum urbanum. Lineage (NCBI taxonomy): Eukaryota > Viridiplantae > Streptophyta > Magnoliopsida > Rosales > Rosaceae > Geum > Geum urbanum. Next base: position 22,574,367 of record OX327002.1, read on the forward strand.
GTAATCATTTAGACGACGAACATGCGAATACTTCGTCGTCTAAGTCATGAAAATTTTAAAATTTTACGTACATACGTATAATTTTTTTAAATATGTATTGAGATATAATAATATGTATTTAGGTATAAAAATGTGTATTTACGTATAATAGGGTGTATAATAATGTGTATAAATATTATAATACTGTGTATTTAGGTAAATATTATAAATTGGTAAAAAAATTAATAAATTGGTAAAAAATAGTAAATAATGTGTTTAGGTAAAATTTGTTTAATAATGTGTATTTAGGTAAATATTATAAATTGGTAAGAAAATAATATGTATTTAGGTATATATTATAAATTGGTAAAAAATGATCAATATTGTAAATTGGTAAAAATAATAAATTTGTAAAAATATAAAAAGGTAAATATTAAAAATGGTAAAAATTAAAATTAGTAAACATAAAAAATGGTAAATATCAAAACATGGTAAAACCAAATGGTAAATAATAAAAATGGTAAATTGTTAAAAAAGGTAAAAAAAATTACAAATAGTAAATGTTAAAAATTGTAAATATTAAAAATGATAAATATTAAAAATGGTAAATTTTGTGATAAATATGGAAAATAGTAAATATTATAAAATAATTATAATGGTAAAAAAAAAAGGTTTAATAATTAATTTTTACAACTTTTAGGTTAAAATGACCCCATAAAATAAGAAAAAGGCATAAACAAAGGCCGAAGATGCCCGGCTCTGACACTTGGCAGACCAAGTGGGTGCGACGATTGGAGGACACCGTTGCTGGTCCCTCGACTGCAGCGACTGGGGATATTTCTAATGCCCCAGTTATAGAGAGCGATGACGGTGACATCCCTTCGACCTGATCGTCGATGTCAGAAGGTGCCCAAGAGTCGGCCTCCAAGTTTATTCTCTACAGCGCGTGGAGCAAGGTCAGAAAGGCCCCGTCAGACCCTCAACCGAAAAGACCAGAGGACTCGGAAATGGCGAAAAATCCAAAAAGTTGTTCAAGGCGACGGGGCAACAAATCCAGTTGTCGTACGACGATTTGACTGATGGCCCTCCCACCTTGCAGCTAGCCCGTTTCAATGTTTTTTTCCTGTAGTGGAATGATTCGATTTGGTTCCGGTTGTTCGTTTTGTTTTTATAAGGAACCATTTAGAAGTGTATATATAGTCTATATATTACAGTAATTTTACTAAATAAAAAAATTATACACAATTATATGTAACTGTTAAATTATATCATAAGCTTGCTCTTTATAAAGTTGTATGATAGTTTAATTTGTTTATGTCACTTAAACATTTGATTGGTTTGAACAAGGAAATACATTTGCACTTTGTTAGTGTAGTATGTTAATATTTTGATATTGAACTGATAACTTAATAAAGTAGATGTACATCAGCTTTAGGTTCGGTACCATACAGAGGAATCGTTGAACCGTAGAACTAGATTGGTTCCATAATTGATTAGGTTCCAAATAGCATATGCATTTAAATAAAAAGAATCAAACCGCATGTACATTAAACGATTTGGTTATGATTCCTTGTCGGAACCGAACCACTCCAAGACCAATCTGTTAGTACTCTGGGAATGGACCCAAAATGGGGGAGCAAAAATTGATTTCTGTGATGACAAAGCACAATATCTGTGCGCAAACCAGGACCAAGGCATGTTAAAAGAGCTTCATATAAATTAAGCAGTAATTCCCACATCGAATAGTGCGAGAATGTCGCTCGACTAAACATCTCTCCTCAGCCCGAGCGATTACCTCTTAACCAATTTTTGTGTTGTCTCACTTTAAGACCCATGCCAGTTAGGAATCAATGAAGCTGTGATCATAGCAATGCAAAATGTTAAGGAAATACTAAGAATTGGTCATAAAATGCATCGATCAGGCACAAATTGTGATATCAACGGGAGATGTGTGAAGAAAAAAAAATGACGTCGAACAATTAACTAGAAATTTAAACTAATAGAAATCAGATGTTTAAGGTCCTAAACAAACGCACATAATAATAGTTTAGCAATCATTTTAATGTTTTAAAAATTTAATGGCTAAATTGCGAATTGCGATAAAGTTTTGTCGTCATCTGTGAGACTGAACCTGTTTGTGATTGCTTCCTAGAGTTCTAGAAACGTTTTTGAGAATTTTCGAAAATACTTTTAAACCAGGAAGCACTTATCATCTGTTTCTCATATCACCTTTAAGTGCTTCTGAAACTCAACTGAATATTTTTTTATTTTATTTCTTTCTATTTATAATTAATTTTTATTTGAAATTCAAAAGGGCTTCTAGCCATGCAATGATATCCCAAATAAGCCTAATGTTACGTTTCAGTTTATTTGTTTTTAATATCTATACTATTCTTTAAACAAAGCGAAATTATTTTCCCACTTTTGTCAATTCTTCAAAAATAACCTTTTCATCTTAGATAAACAAAATTTTTTAGGAATTTTTTAGTCAATAACTAAATAAATTTCTATAAAAATTTCAAAAAGTCTTCTTATTTTTCCTTCACTCTCCCTTTTTTTCCTCTTTGCATAAAACTTCAAATTCAAAAATGAAACTGCTTACCTCCTACTCCCGTACAAATCAGAAATTTCACTAATCACTTTTTTTTTCTTTAGAAAACTCCTTGATGAACTTCTTTAACAAAAAAAAAACTGCAATGTAATATCACACCTAGGCTGCGTACATTTTCTAGTTAAATACAATGAGGATGTCATAAGTTAGAATTACCATAAAGAATCTACAGTCCCATAGCAAATTTACCATGTTCCTCCCACCAGAAATTCCAGTTGTGACCTGTGAGTCGTTCGCTATGGTTTAGGGCTCGGTAAAATCCGCAATTCAATTTTGGGCAAAATTAAAATCACAGTCTACAATCTGAAATGCTGGGAAAGGCGAGGAAAGTTTCAGGCCGCGGCGAGACCGTGGCGTCCAATTACGCCTTCGGCCCCCACGAAGACGACATAATCATCAAGCACCGCCTCCTCACCCGCACAACCACCACAAGAGGCGAGCCGCCATTAAAGAAGCTCCAGAAGAAGTTCACTTCCCTCTTCGTCGAGCTCGACAAGGGAGACGACGACAACAACAACTACGCCGATTGCGAGAAGCTGGCCAAATCCTTCCTGCAAGAGCTCTCCACCTTCGAGATTCCGCTCCTGAAGAGCAAAGCAGTGGTGGACGCTAATCTGAGGGAGAAGCAGAACTTCGATGAACTGAGGGAGGAGATCAATAGTCAGATTCTGCAAGCACAGACTGACATTGTGGCCTTGAAGAAGCAGCTGGAGGAGGCGAAGATCGAGCGACGGCACAAGGAGGAGTGTGAGGCCATAAGGAAGCTGATTGCGACGCAGCCGCCGCGGTCGAAGACGCTGAAGATCATATCGGATTTGGAGAAGGAGATTGCGGTGTTGGATTCGGAGAACACGTCCAGTTCCAGAATGCTGGAGCTGCGTAAGAAGCAGTTTGCTCTGCTCTTACATGTGGTATGTGTCGTTGGCCCTGTTTAGTCTTGAGATTTAGCATATGTGTTGAAATTTTGGTTTGAATTTTGTTGTGGTGTGTATTTTACAGGTGGATGAGTTGCAGACTACCATAGAGGAAGAGCAAAAGACTTTGATTGAGGAGAAGGAGCAGAGGAATGTCATGGAGGATTTAAATGGGGGACCGGAGCCAATGCATGTTGATTAAGAGTATATGATGAGTCTCAGATTTTACATGTAAGAATCTATACTCATACATATTATTGATGCAATGATCTCCATCTTGATTGGTATAGTAGGAATCCATGAGAGTGTAGGTTTGTTGCTTTGCAGTTGTAGTGTGTGAATGTTTTGAACTTCAAAACCTTTGAGCAAATTGTAAAATCTTTCACTTGTTGAGGACAAAACTTCAAGAAGTATTGCTTTATAGGTCATGCTATAAACTTAACTATCAAGTCGATATCCTATTAGTGGCATGACATTACGGTTTTCATTTAGTTCATAATGTGGAAAGTGCATATTTAGCATCGGTAGCTTGTTTGTGCTTTTGTTGCTATTTACTGCAACTGTTTTGGCTTTAGTCAGTTGGTAGAGATTGCTTCTGTATTCTTAGAATTCAGCATTACTGCATCACAGAGGTTTGACTACAGTTTTCTGTAAAATATATATATCAGCATGCTGAAATGATTATATCCCAATTCTCAACTAGGGTTTAGAGCAATGTTCAGGCTAGTTTCTGTTGCCTGGAATTCATACCATCCTCAATGTCTGTATTTAACTACTGTATTTGCTAGAGTTTCTTCCTCTTAAAGATCATAGGGTTTCGGCGGTTTCTTGGTGTCAAAGGAGTACATGCCGATAAATACTGAGTGGATGAATTGCGATCAATAATACTTTTTGAAACACCTTGTATCTATTGCTGCTTCAGAGGGTAAAATCTTACTAACGTGAGAAGAGGGTCATGGGGGGACTAACTTTTTATTTTTTAATATTCTCAAAGCTAGATTTCATTTTCATCTTTCTCGAGGGAGTGAAATTTACAATTGTAAAGAGAAGACTTTCTGTAAGTTAGGGAATTTAATATGACAGGCCATTGTAATATGTTGACTGTTATGTTGGAAGATTGCATCCGATATCTCTCTAAAGTTGACTAGTTTAGCTCGGAGAACATAGTTAGGCTGTGTACAGTTTAAATTTATGTTCAGCTGGTAATTGAACATTGTTTGTTGGGTGCCGAAATTTTAGTATAGATCAAGTGATTTCCTGTTAATGTTTTGATATTCTGTTGATAAATAGGGTTCAATTGCAAGTCAACGTCAGGATGTCAGTGAGAACTTTACAGTTGTTAACAAGTGATGAGATATCGGAGCCTGTGAGGGCTTTTCAGGTTCACAGCGATGTAACAAATCCGAAAAGAAGAGAGTCAATGAATGCCGGTGTATCTTTTGTTATCATTCGGTGTTGTGCAGTGCTTGTGTCAGTGTTTTCTTTGTTTCGTTTCAGTATTTAATATGTTTTTGAACTTAATAGTTCTTACAAACTTTTGAACTAAAAAAATTTCCATGTCTGCAACTGCTGATTGTGGTTTTGTGGGTCTACATAATTTTTGGAACCAGCTTCTGGCCACTGCTTTGTGTTATTCAGAGATATTTATCATCATCAATTCTCATCACACTAGAGAAATTGTTTTTTCAATAGGAAAAAAAAGAAGAGAATTCCAAATACAAGAAACATTTGGCTCTGCTCTTTCCCATATCTTGGATGTTTCTAACTTTCTTTATGCCAACCGGTGGATTTTTTCTTCTTCGGAAATAGGTATTATTCATGAGGAAAAGAGTTTGATTGATGAGAGAGCGTAAAAATAGGGGATTATGCAAGTTGGATTGTGGGAGTTATGTGTCAAAGGATACTGATTTAGCCATTTAGGCAAGTATGAAGGCGTCTGGATTTGTGATACTAGTGTTTATGCTCGTATGTTCTATCGATATGCAATGATTTACATCTTCACATTTAAAGGGGAATGAGAGTAAAGGTTTGCTGCCCCTCAATTGCATGGTCGCACAAGATGACAAGATGATTGCGAACAAGAAACATAGTTTCCATGACAACCTCATGATCGAAAAGTCATTTTGCGCGTTGAAGATTTGTGGAAGCTACTGCTTATTTCTCTGGGACACAAAAGGGGGGCTAAAAGGCAAATCTCAAAATTCAGCTCTATTGTTGTCTTCAACAAGGAATGGCTAAAGCTGAGTTGCAGCCGAAAAATCCTGCAAGTTACAGAGCTCTTCCCCTGTTAGAGGTGTAGTTCTCTAACGATGAAAGATAAGGAAATAACGGGAAAATTAAGAAAGCTGCTGTTCATTCCTGATGCAAAACCTAGCAACCTAATACATATATATGATAGAGCTCACCACTGTCTGAATGCCATGTGACTAGCAGTGATATCCTAAGAATTACGTAGCTCATGTGACACAATGCAAGTCTATGACAATTAAGAACGACATATAATAAAATGGGCAATAATAACTTGCACCCCTTTTAGCAAAAGCTTGTCATCAAGCCTAGAAGTCAGGATACCGGGCTCGGATGTCCTTAGCGAACTCCCAAGTTGCGTCTTCAGGTGTTGCCCAAAGCCATTGAACCAACCACTTGGCTGAGGCTCCTCTCGTCCTTTTAACCAACATCGATTCAAGGAAGTTGGCTGGGTACCATCGTGGGTTATCTAGATCGTGAGAAGGAGGCAAGTGTGGTTGATGGATGATCTTGTCACCCAGCTTCTTTTTGAGAAGTGATACATGGAACACGTTGTGGATACGGGCTGTGGCAGGAAGGTTAAGGTGGTATGCAACGGTTCAAATCTTTTCACTCACTTGGAATGGTCCATAATAATGAGCAGCCAACTTGTTAGATAGTCTTTTGACCACTATTTTCTAAGCATAAGGATGCAGCTTAAGATATACCCAATCTCCCACCATGAATGTTCTTTTAGTGTGTTTCAAATCATAATAACGCTTCATCCTCTCCTGAGCTTGTTGTAAGTTAGCCTTGAGCTGAGCTAGTAACACGTCTCTTGCACAAAGGAATTGATCCACTTCATGTACTGCCGTTGAGCCTTGCTCATACAACTCTATTCAAGGAGGTAAGTAATCATACAAGGCTTGGATGGGAGTCACGCCAATGGCTGAATGAAAATTTGTGTTATACCACCATTCAACTCATGGTAAAAACTTATACCAATCCGAAGGATTCTCACTCGTAACACACCTCAAGTAGTGTTCCAACGGACGATTGAGATTCTCCGTTTGACAATCGGATTGTGGATGGTAAGTGGTGCTCTTGCAAAGTTTGGTGCCATGCATCTTAAAAAAAGACTTCAAAAAATTGCTAATGAATAGGGGATCTCTATCAGTGATTATAGACCTTGGAATCCCATGTAAACGAAACACCTCTTTAACAAACACTTTTGCCACTGTTTTGGCCATATAGGGGTGGCTTAAGGAAATAAAGTGACCAAACTTGGTGAAACGGTCTATCACGACTAGAATCACTATCTTACCTTCGGATTTCGGCAGCTCTCCAATGAAGTCCATCAAGATGTTTAGCCATGCACCTTCTGGAATTTAGTTTGGTTGTAACAACCTGGGAGGAAGCTGTCTCTCATAGTGGTGGTGTTGACAAGTATCACATTCCCCTACAAATCTTCTCACATCTTTCTTCATTCCCGACCATGAGAAATTGCAACAAAGTCGTTGATAGGTCCTGAGATAGCCCGAATGATCACCTTCCACACTATTATGATTCTCTTCTATCACTCTTTCCCTCCAATTATGTGTCTTAGGCACATAGGTTCTGCCTTTATAAAGAAGCAACCTATCACATAGAATATACTTTGTATTACTACATACTCCATGCAAAACTTCATCCATCCACTTAATGACTTCCATTTCAGCTTGACAAAAGGCTTTAATGTCCTGGACATAAGTGTTAATAAGAGATGAAACACCACTGAGTACAAGTACCTCGATATGCCTTGATAAGGCATCATCAGCTACATTGTTGTGACCTGCCCTATAACGTATTTCATAATCAAACCTAGCCAGTTTCAAAAGCCAATGTTGTTGAGTAGGAGTGGTGAAGTGATGATTGAGAAAGTACTCAATAGTGGGATGGTCTGTCACGATGACAAAGTGTTGTCCCAATAAATAAACTCTCCAATGTTGGACGACACTCACCACAACAAGCACCTCTTTGTCGTATACTGATATTGCTAGGTGCCTAGGAGCCAAGGCTTTGCTCATGTAAGCTACTGGATGTTTCACTTGAGAGAGGATAGCTCCAATTCGAAGCATCGCTTTCAATTGTGAACTCTTTAGTGAAATCCAGAAGAGAAAGGACCAGAGTAGACATAAGAGCTTGCTTTAACTTGTCAAAGGCCGCCATGGCTTGAGGGGTCCAAGTGAAGGCATTCTTCTTGAGCATATCCATCAAGGGTTTGGCAATATATCCAAATTGACACACAAACTTCTGGTAGTATCCGACTAGCCCCAATAACCCCCGTAACTCTTTCAGTGTGGAAGGATGTTGCCACTTCTCAATGCAAGCAATCTTGCTTGAGTCTACTACCATGCCATTTTTGGAAATAATATGGCTGTACATATACCCGGCTAAATCACCTACATACGTGCTTAGGCGACTTCAATTATATGTTATAATATGTCTCACCGCCACCACGACAGGGACCACCGCCAGGAGGGCTCCAACTTCGATGACCAAACCCGCCCGATATTCGATCAGGATAACGCACACGCGCCACTGCCGATACCGGTTAGACAACACCCAGCAGAAGAACATGCACACCAAGTCCCACATCGAAAGCAGGAAGACAACCCAACCTCCAACCACCAATATATACCGGTCAACTTAACATTAAATGGTACGCGCTCTTAACTTACTATACCGTTATTCTGTCCAATCTCTATATCGATCCTGACTTAGGCATCGGAGGGTTGAAGGCGGGCCACCCCGTCTCTCCTTAACCGTTGTTGATCTTAGCAGTATCAAGATCGCTGTGGAACACCGCCCTACATAAATCATACACCGACACCGCCCGACATCAATCCTACACCGATACCGCCCGACCTCGATCATTTGTGATCTCCATCCGTTCCGGATCTCGCTCAGTACCCGATATACACACCGCGGATACTAAACATTAACATTTGCTCATATCTTGAATATCCATTATTCAGGATTTGAACATTGGCGCCGTTTGTGGGAATCGCACACAGGAAATTTTTTTTTCAAACCACGAAACTCTCGACAAGCGACGAGCATGGACACCAGCCTGACACTGGGAATATCACCCGGTACCGGACAACGGGAAACCCATCACGATAGCGAACATGACGATCAGACGTTCCAGCGGCCAGGTAAACGCCACGTAAGCATTACGCGTAACCATATCGCCGACATGCAACACCGATACGAGGCGGCCATGGAAAGATGCGTAGAGCTCGAAAAGGCCAGGGACTTCGAGCACCAGCGATACATCAGGGCATCCACGGGGATAAGAACCACGGAGAACATGGGGGCCAACCCAGGCCTATTATCAGAAGCACCCCCCCACCCCAACCCAGCAACCAAGAGCCAGAATCGCTCGAAGGAGACCACAGATTGCAAGGCGTCGACGGGCCAGAACCATATGACTTCACCCATTCACCGGTATCACCCCTCCCCCCCCCCCCCCCCGCACGTCAACAACAGAGCGAATGCAGGCGACCCACTCGGCGGACAGATGGCGGCACGAGTGGCCGACCTCGAAATAGTGATACGACGGTTATCACAACCGGAACCCAGTTACCTCGACCGCACACTCCCAGCAGTACGCAAAGAACCATTCTCGAGTGACATTATGCGCCGAGGACGACACCCATTGGCAAAAATCAAGTTAGAGCGATACAGGGGAAAAACAGACCCATCCCTCCACATCGACGTTTTCACATCAGCAACGACCGGCAGGGGCTACGACGACGCCATAAGCTGCTACCTATTCATGGAGAGCTTAACGGGCGAGGCACTCAGCTGGCTCTTCAGCATCCCGCCAAAATCCATAAAATCTTTCCCAGAACTCATTAAGGCTTTTTTAAAGAGATACATTACATCGGCGAGTTGCTCACTAACTTACAATCAATTGCAGGCTATAAAACAGGAACCCGCGGAGGGACTGTCCACGTTCGTTTCTCGCTGGAACACCGCCATCGCCAACTGCCGCGACATATCCAGCGACTCGGCCTTCTGCGTACTCAGAAACGCCCTACAGCCAGGATCGCTAACCTGGAAGCTCAACGAGAACCCAGCTACCACGTACGCCGACCTACTAGACCGCGTGACATCTTACGCCCAACTAGAACTGCAAACTTTCGGCTCCAACCCCACAACAACGCAACAGGTAAACACATTCACCACAAACACACAGGAAGCGCTCCCCGCCCACGATCGATCACGGGTAACCCCACCCAGGAATAAGGGAAGATCACAGGACCAGGACCAACAGCGATGGCGACAAAGCGGATAACGACACAACACCGGAAGACACAACTACGCCAACAACGGCAAAGGTTACGCCAGCAGCGGGAAAAGACAACGAGAAGAAAAAGCAAACTACACCACCCCGCTACCACAACCGGTGTTCAGCGTACTAAAGGCCAAGTACGCCGACATCCTCACGGCAAGTCCAAAACAGAGCGAAGAAACGAACGGGCGATATGCAACCTACGACAAGGACCGGCAAAGGTCACCAAGACCGGATGGGGATCCATCACATTCCACGAATCAGAAGAACAGGAGAGACCGCCGGTATCTGAAGACTACCCCTTCCTAGTAGACTCCGTGATCGACCTATGCAGCGTCGGGCGATGCCTCGTAGACACGGGTTCGTCAGTCAACGTCATATTCCGGCCGGCATACGAGGCACTTGAGCGACTTCCATCTAAACTGAAGAGGGACCACCACCCACTAGTAAGCTTCAACGGCGACCAAATACAACCACTGGGAAGCGACTACCTCAGAATCGCGCTGGGACAAGAGGGCTGCAGCGCTGAGACACACATCGAATTCCTAGTTGTCGACGCCCCATCATTCTACAACGCCATCATCGGGTGCAACACCCTAAACAGAATAAACGCCATCGTATCACAACGGATGCTAATAATGAAATTTCCAACGACCGGGGGAGTGTGCACTGTCAGAGGGACGACGCCCACTCTACCAGGATCCCCCGAACACGCCAGCTACCCGACAAGAGAGGTATGCGCACTAAAAGGAAACAGACTTCATGAGCCTCCCCAAGATCCACGGGCAGGATCGCTAACGGCCCGCCCATCGGCCGAGACAGCCACAAAACCAATCTCCATCTCGGACGAACACCCTGAGCGAACCATCAAAATCGGGATCAACCTGGACCCAACAATCGAGACCGCCCTTGTCAACATACTCAGGGAATGCGGTTCCGTATTCGCATGGTCATACGCCGACATGCCAGGAATAGCAACGGACATCGTCTCACACAAACTAAATATCTCGCCCGACGCCACCCCAAAGAAACAAAAGCGGCGAGCATACAACGAAGAACAATACAGCGCCATGAGAGAAGAGGTAACCAGGCTAACGGGAAAGCTAGCATCACTGGTCCGGTTCATAGCACGATATACAGACAAATGCGGGCCGTTCTTCAAAGCAATCAGACTCACCAAAAAGAAGGCAGTAGAATGGACCGACGAGTGCTAATCGGCACTAACCGCCATCAAGCAATATCTCGCCCACATCCCTTTCCTCTACGCACCAGTTCCGGGTGAGGTCTTATACATCTACCTCGCCACCTCGCTCACCGCCGTAAGCTCAGCACTAGTTAGACGGGATACCGACACCGAGTTACCAGTATTCTTCACCGGAAAAGGATTGGAAAATACAGAGGCAAAATACCCGGCACTCGAGCAATTGGCCCTAGCGCTAATAACAGCGGCGAGACGCCTGCGACCATACTTCCAATCCCACACTATACACGTCCTAACGGACCAACCACTACGCCAAGTACTGGCTAGCCCCGACCACTCTGGAAGATTAACCAAATGGGCGATAGAACTCAGCGAGTTCGACATCGAGTACAAACCACGAGGAGCAATAAAGGGGCAGGCAATAGCGGATTTCATAGCAGAACTGACACCGATAATTACCGACCAACAACAACCAACGCTCAACACATCGCCCACAACCCAGGTAGCAACACCGTCGTACTGGAACTTATACGTTGACGGATCCAAAACGACCATAGCGGCAGGAGCAGGGGCAATCCTAACCGGTCCCGGCAAAACATACGCCGAGTACGCTCTACGATTTACATTCCCGGCATCCAACAACGAGGCCGAATACGAAGCCTTAATTGCCGGTCTACAACTCGCCCTGGATACGGGGGCCAGGGACGTTAATATATTCAGCGACTCCCAACTAATGGTCAATCACGTAACCGGGGAATTCGAGGCACGCGGGACACAGATGTCGGCATACCTAGGATACGTAAAGGCGCTACTGGGCAAATTCTCCTTCTACAACATAACGCACATCCCAAGAGAGCAGAACAAGAGGGCTGACGCCCTGGCAAGACTTGCAACCGCCCCAGAAATCGCGGCAAGAGGACACACAATGGTGGAAACACTAGAACGACCAAGCATATCCAAAAGCTTTCAGGAAATATTCACAATAACCACAGCGCCTCCACCAGCAACACCAGAAGAAGACTGGCGAACAGGCTTAACCAAATACCTCACAGATGGAACAACGCCAACCGATCGAACAGAAGCAAGACAACTCGCCCAAAGAGCGGCATACTACAACATGCAAAACGGCCAACTATACATGAACAAAAGGGGATTCCCAATGCTCAAGTGCGTCACGCAAACGGAAGGCAGGATCATGCTAAAAAACCTCCACGACTGCGAGTACGGCAACCACGGCGGACCAAATAACATCATACACAAACTACTCCGATACGGGTTCTACTACAGAGGGATGCGACAGGACGCAAGAAATATCGTCGATCAGTGCCAGGCCTGCGCCCAACACGCACACCGGATACACGCCCCGGCAGCGCCAATGTCCATCATCGTCAGCCCTATACCGTTCGCACAATGGGGACTCGACCTAATCGGGCCACTGAAGGCATCTTCAGGCCAATTCAAGTACATCATCGTCTGCATAGACTACCATACGAAATACATCGAAGCCAGGCCGCTCGTCCTCATCACCACGAAGAAGGTCATCAATTTCCTCTGGAAGGACATATATTGCCGATACGGAGCCCCACTAACGATAGTCACCGACAACGGGAAACAATTCAACAACGATGAGATGAAGAGGTTCACCGGCAACCTAGGAACTCGCCTGGTATTCGCATCGGTATACTACCCTCAGACAAACGGACAAGTAGAAGCGGCAAACAAAAAAAATAAAGAACGGCCTAAAAAGGAGAATGGAGGACTACAACCACAAATGGGCAGAAAGCCTTTACGAGGTTCTCTGGGCGATACGAACAACGCCAACGGAGGCAACGGGGGACTCGCCGTTCTCACTGGTATACGGCGCCGAGGCCGTCTTACCATTAGAAATCACACACCGAAGCCCGAGACTCGAGGGATACGACCAGGACACCAACGAACACGGATTAAACATGGCCAACATACTCCGAGAAGAACGGAAGGACGATACCGTTATCGCACTCTCGGCAAACAAGCAACTAGTCGCCCGACATTACAACAGACGGGTAAAGGCACGGAAGCTCCACGTGGGCGATATGGTGTGGAGAGAGGTCATCCCCAAACCCAAAGGCCTAGCACCAACATGGTAAGGCCCTTTTAAAATCACCGAGAGCGTCACGCCAACCACGTTCATCCTCCAAGACAAGAACGGCCTCAAGGTACCACGCACGTGGAATACAGGACACCTCCGATATTGTCACCAGTAGGACGGATTCCACGTAGCAACACGGTCGGGGCATCCAATCGATCAGCACCATCACACCGGGGACTCATCTCGCTTGGTCATCCGGCACCGCCACCGATGAAACAAAAATTCTTCAGACCTTTGTCGTTTGACTATATCGCGTTCCCAGACGCCGATACTTGTAAAACAAAGAAAGCATAGTAAAAGCCCAGCGAGGCACAAGTGGAGTAGCCAAATTGGTGAACCACTATAAAACACTTGTCTCACTTACCTACGAGTTGCTAGGATACTTGGCTATTTTGATAAAAACACCAAACACTATATCACTCTCGGGCGTTATTAAAGACACCGGTCACCCCAAACACTTAGAATCCACAAACAGACAAACAAATTTTTTTCAGACCTTTCATCGTTGGCAATACCGGACAACACTTGGAAAATATTTCATTTCATTCATAAGCCATCACGGCAGGAATACAAAAGTTCAAACAGGCCTACACTAAGCAAAGGGAAAACGATAAAACTACAAGGTAAAAGATGCCCGAGCTTCACAACAGATCTGCAGCGCCATCTTCAAGAAACCGCTCCCGATACAAGCCGGCCAACCTCTTACTCCGTGCCTGAGAAAAAAGTTCAACGTCACGAATGTGACGAGTTAGAGGAGTCGACGGAGACGCACTAGGCGTTAAAGGATGAAAACCATCAGGGGTCATACCTTGGGAAACATTCGACCGCTGCCGCTCTTCCTCATCGGCCTTCTCCTCCTTAACCTTCATTAAGGCCTCACGCTTCAAACGGCGCTCCTCGGCAATACGCTTCAGGTCAACGTCATACTTCTCGTTCACCCAACCGTTATCGAAGAAGCGTTTCTGAGTCTGCTGCAGGTCGTCAGTAAAAGCTTTCTTAACAGCACCATCAAACTCGGGGCTGGCCTTGAAATCATCCACGGCATCGATAAGCTCCTGCTCACGCCGTTCCTCCAACTCCTTCACCTGGCCGCGTAGGGCAGTTACCCGGCCCTCAGCAATGGCCAGACGAGCCTTCAGATCTTCAACCCGCTGCCGCTCCTCCTTAACTTCTAGCTCGAGCTGACGACCCCGGATATAGGAAGCATCCAGGCACTCATCAGCGAGCTTCTTCTCGCCCTCCAAAGTCTCGTACTTCTGCTGCAAGGACTGCCACTCCTTGCTCGCTTTCACGAGTTGCTCATCCCTCACTGACAGGAGGCCATTGACACGAGCCAGCTCCTCGGACGACGCCACCAAAGTATGGCGTTGATGACACATCAACTGGAGAGAGGCGACGAAGGACCGCAGACACTGCTCGGCCCCACTCTCGACATTGGCCACCGTAGCCACGTCTGGAGGTAGGAGAGCGAGTATCTCGGCCGAGTACGGCGGTGGTCCTTCCCAGTTGCTTGATCGGGCAATAACAACGCGCCCGTCAACGGCGAGGTTGGGATCGCCCCGGGGAACATCGCCTAACAGACAATAAGGACCAATATCAGAATCATCAACCTGAAGACAAGTATCCTCCTTATCTAAGTACCAAAGATTATCAGCATCACCTATTTCAGCAGCATCGCCCGTTTCGACAGCGTCTTCTCGAAAGCCGGGGACTGCAATGGTAACGCGAGCGGCCTCCTCGTCATCATGAACGGGGATGGGAGCTTCAGGAATCGCGCCCATCCACTTCAAGCGCTTAAGTGGAGCGCCCTCATCTCCAGACCTCCTCTTCAGACGAGCAGGATAGCAAGGAGGACTCTCAGGTTGACCGGTCACAACTCGGACAGGAACGCGACTCCCCACCGTATCAGTCTGGGACTCTGGGGGAGGGGGCAGGTCCGTCTGCTCTGAAAGAATAACATTCCTTCCAGAACGCACATCCAGGTCGATCACCTTGGCGTTGGCGGCCTCCGCCGCCAATTCGGCGAGAATCTCGTCGATATCACCGTAGGAACTCGACATTTTCCGGTCTCGCTTCTGATTTTTATACCCAACTGCAAAACAAAGGCAAGAAAAAGATAAGACACCAAGATACAACAGAAGGCAAAAAAAAAAAAGAAAAAAAAAAGAAAAGCAAGCAACACAAACAGGCAAACAAGCAAGCAAGGACGGCATACTGGGCGCCTTGGCGAGACCGGTCATCTCCATAATCTGGTAATCAGCAAGCAAGTACACACTCTTAAACTTCTCACTGAAACCGCTCTCAATCCTATGACACCACCGCTTTTCCATAGCGGTCAAAGAATACTGACGCGTAACTACAAAAGTAAAAACAAGTAAGACAAGCACACAAGCGACACACGACGGGAGTCACGTCGGTATAGAAGCGTCACCTCGGGATCGAAACCGGGCAGGCACACGGCTGTGGGAGAATGACGACCACCCACTAGCAAAGAAATGCTCACTCCGCCAGTCAGGACACGAACTCGTGAAGTCGGTGAAACCCAGCGAGCTCTTTCGTCGCTGACGGAGCGAGAGCGTCCCACCACAACCTTTCTTCGTGGAATACGCCACATCAAAGTAATAAAGCACCTCGTTCCGAGTAGGATAGTCGAGACCGGCCAGCTTCCACAGTGCGAACATTGCGCTCAGCACTGAAGCATTAACGGCGACACCTGGCCCACAGCACAACACAGCTCGCCGAAGGTATACTCGTGGAAGGGATGAAGAGGCAGGCGAAGGCCGTATCAAAGCTGAGCGCGATCGACGGCGATAAAACCCTTAGGCGGCCTAGAGAACTGCTCGCCAGGAGCCGGGGACTTCAGAGTAACACCGACACCGATCTGAAACTCGGACCTTACCTTGTCCAACTCCGCCATGGACAACGCCTTTGCAGGCTCATCAACCTCCTGACCGTCACTAAGGGTCCACAGAAGAGGCCCGTCAAGCCCATAATGGCGAAAACCAGAGCCGATGTCGGCGTCGTGGCGAGAAGAAGACATGGCACCTACGAAACAGCCACGGACAATGTCAAAACCTAAACGGTTCGCCAGCCCGCAACTAGTTTCCTAGGCGACATACCATCCCGGCAAACAAAAAAAAAACACACAAACACGGGAAGAAGAAGAAGAAACACAAAAACAAGGAGAAAAACAGTAGAGTCCTACAACAAAGCAGGGATCAACCAAGAACACCAAGCAACACAGACAACCCAAAACCCAAAAGAAAACCAAAATTTGAAACAACAAAAAACCACAGAAGGTACTAAGCAGCGAGTCCTTACCAGAAATTGGGGAAGACTGGGAAACCTACGACGGCGCAGCAACAAACACGACGGAGACAGAAGGAGAACAGGAGAATCCGACGGCAGAGAAAAGCAAAGTAGTTCAGAAGCAAGAAAAGCAGAAAAGAAAAACGTACAAAACAGCGAACGAGCATATATATAGACAAAACGGCGAGATCGCAACCGTTGGAACAGACACGTCGATCAAGGGGATTCCGCCATGTGTCAACCAGAATCAGAAAGGTCTGGAACGAGAACCGGCACACACCGTTTCGAGGAGGGCGCGACCTTCGAAAACCATCATCACGCTTTATGGCTACGACGGGACGTTTGGGAACCCCAAGACGCCCTACTCGGACACATGGCAGCACGAAAACAGACAACATTTAATGATAGGCAAAACAGGCACACCAACCACACCAACCACGTCGATGACAGAGCGCACATAGCCGAAAAACGGGCCGATATCGCCCATCACTCTTCATCACCTATATCGCCCATCACTCGTCATCACCGATATCGCCCATCACTCGTCATCACCGATATCGCCCATCACTCGTCATCACCGATATCGCCCATCACTCTTCATCACCTATATCGCCCATCACTCTTCATCACCGAAAAAGATCTAGCGACTCTTCATCACGCTGCATCACTCGTCATTACTGGCCACTAGGAGGAACGGACTCGGGGACTTAAGGGTTACCAATTCAAACGAGCTCCCCATACCATAGCGCCCACAAGACGATAAACCATCACTCTTCATCACGCTGCATCATTCGTCATTACTGGCCACTAGGAGGAACGGACTCGGGGACTTAAGGGTTACCAATTCAAACGAGCTCCCCCTACCATAGCGCCCACAATCAGCGACCCTCCTGGCCGATACAAACTGAAGAGCGCTCAAACAACAAGAGATACATAAACACCATTTATTTTTACGAAGTACTATGGCAGAACGGTGAACTAGCCACTCACCGATCTCGCCCCCAAACCACCGATCTAGCCCCCAAACCAATCAGAATGACACGTGCAGGTACAGGAGCGCCCGCAACCAAGGGGCAAAACCTAGGTCGCCAAGTTGGGGGACTGTATGGCATGATACCCGGCTCCTAAAACAAAGGTACATATCGCCGCCGAAGCACATACTGGTGATCTCGCCGGTATCACTTCTTTTTCAACTCGCCAACCAAGGTTGATCCCCTTAGCTGAGCAAGTTGGGGGACTTGTACATATACCCGGCTAAATCACCTACATACGTGCTTAGGCGACTTCAATTATATGTTATAATATGTCTCACCGCCACCACGACAGGGACCACCGCCATGAGGGCTCCAACTTCGATGACCAAACCCGCCCGATATTCGATCAGGATAACGCACACGCGCCACTGCCGATACCGGTTAGACAACACCCAGCAGAAGAACATGCACACCAAGTCCCACATCGAAAGCAGGAAGACAGCCCAACCTCCAACCACCAATATATATCGGTCAACTTAACATTAAATGGTACGCGCTCTTAACTTACTATACCGTTATTCTGTCCAATCTCTATATCGATCCTGACTTAGGCATCGGAGGGTTGAAGACGGGCCACCCCGTCTCTCCTTAACCGTTGTTGATCTTAGCAGTATCAAGATCGCTGTGGAACACCGCCCTACATAAATCATACACCGACACCGCCCGACATCAATCCTACGCCGATACCGCCCGACCTCGATCATTTGTGATCTCCATCCGTTCCGGATCTCGCTCAGTACCCGATATACACACCGCGGATACTAAACGTTAACATTTGCTCATATCTTGAATATCCATTATTCAGGATTTGAACAATGGCCAAGGCATTCAACCTGTGATACTCCAAATGATCACTTACTTCTTTTCAGCTTAACAGCATGTGTCTGCAACCTGTTAAAGACCATCTCCAAATGAACCAAGTGAGATTGAAAATCAGGATTATAAATTAATATGTCATCAAAAAACACCAACACAAATTTTCGCAAATAATCACGAAGGAGATCGTTCATGAGAGATTGGAACGTCGATGGTGCTTTTGTAAGACCCAATTGCATAACTACGAACTCGTAGTGGCCATTATGAGTCTAGAACGTTGTCTTCTCTATATCTTCAGTTCGCATCCTCACTTGGTGGTATATGGCTCTTAAGTCCAGCTTAGAAAAGCATGCAGAACCATGTACCTCATTAAGGAGCTCACCTACAACCGGAATTGGGTACTTGTCCTTGATGGTTACCACATTCAAGGCAAGATAGTCCACACACATTCGCCACAAAGCCGTCTTTTTTTTTTACCAACAGTACCGGGGAAGAATAAAGGCTGGTACTTGGTCTTATCACTCCTAACCCCAGTAATTCCTTAATGATTGCCTGTATTTCTACTTTCTAGTGATGGGAGTATCGATATGCACGGACCGAAACATGAGCTGAATTAGGCATTAACGAAATTTTGTGGTCATGTAGTCGAGTGGAGGCAAGGTTGTTGGCTTTTCAAATAAACACTCAAACTTGCTTAAAAGCTCTTGTATTTCTACTGATAAGGCTTCTGAAGAATTAGGCGTTGGCCCTTGTTGTATGTAGACTAAGACACCTTCTACTTTTTTGTGAAGAACTCTAGTCATGGCTTGGTAGCTCAATACTTTGGAAACCACCGATTGCTCCCCTCGCAACACAATTTCAATGGAACCTTGCTAGAATTCCATCCGTATGTGCTTAAAGTTCCATGTGATGTCCTCTAACTGTCTTAACCATGATGTGTTGAGCAAGACTTCGCCGCACCCTGGTACAACTAAAACGTGGAAGTCCCCTGTAAACACATAGCCTTGCATGTGTAAGGAATCAGTCACCATACCTTAAGTCTTCATGAGCTGTCCATTAGCAATTTTCACGGACAGGGGCCTTGCGGAAGAGAGCTTAAGGCGTTGTCGTGAAACCAAAGAGGAATGAACAAAACAATGTGTATCTTTTGAATCAATTAGGACGTGAATTCTTGCCTTCAACATGTGGCCTTTCAACTACATTGTTTCACGAGGTCTATCATCCCCCATCATAATGAGTTGGATCAAGGGTTCCTCTGGATCAAATGCCACGGTTACCACTTCCCCTTCCTCGTATGGAAGAGCTAGAGTCTCACCTTCTACTTCCTGATCATCGTGCATATCTTCGATGATGAGTGCTGAAGCCCTCCTGCAATTATTCCCGGGAAGGTATTCATCATCATAGAAGAAGCATAAATTGTTAGCTCTATGGCATTGGCACTCCGCCTGAGAGAGTGTACAATTAGGATTGGCTTGAACTTGCTGAGGCTAAGTAGCAGCTTACACACGGGGTTGTGAAGAAGTAGCACGAGGTGCTTGAGGCATTTGATGAGCACCATGTTGCCCTTGAGATCCTGGACGACCTTGAAGGAACCTCGCTGGACTGTTGAAATTGGTTCGAATGAGGGAACGTTACGCTGCTAGCTTTGCTTCATATCTCATTGCTAGAGTACAAGCTTCAAATAATGTTGAAGGATCATGATTGTCCATGTTGTACCTCAGCCCCAGTTGTAACCCTACAATAAGAGACTAATAATTCCTAAGAAAAACCTTTCACTCATTATGATAGCCTAGTAAACCTGCTGCAGTACTCATCCACCGAACCAGTTTGAGTCATTCGAGCAAGTTCAGCTCGGAGAGTCTGTTGGCTATGAGCTCTGAATTCCCTTATCATCAAATTAGTGAGCCCTCTCCAGGTATGAGGGACCTTATGTTTAAACATAAACCAAACATCCGAGGCTTGGCCAAGCTTGATATCGAGACCTTATGGTACTTCGAAACTTGATAGATTTCAATGTATTGCTTAGCCCGCTGTAACCACTCCACCAGATCTCCTTCCTCGAATGTTGGAAAGTCCAACCTAATTTGTCACGTCGTTGGTAAAGACAGATCACCTAACGACTGTGGGGGAGTGTGCTACCCTGGATAGAAATTTTGAGCCAGTGAAGGATCAACATCCATGTCAAGTAGAGAATGATGCTGTAACGACCCGTACCAGATTAGTAAGTTGATCTTCGTTTGTTGAGTTTATTATCAGGTTGGCTTTGTTTCGAAAACGTTAATCGAGAAGAGTAGTTGTTTATTTACCGTTGGTAATTATTACGAGATTTTTAGTTGATATTTTTTATCGGACTATCAAAATTGATTGATTTCAAAGTGAAGATTGTAGAAATTGTCAAGATGAGTCTGTAAACGTGAAGAATGTCGAAAACGGAGTTACCGCAAGAAAGTTATGATGAAAGAAAGTTTATCGAAAATGTAATAGTCGTAAATGGACAAGTATAAATATAAATTTTTATTTTGGTAAAGTATATTGAGGAAAATCATAGAGTTTATCGAGATGAGTTCGTAGCCATGTCGTGTTAAAATTGGAGTTATGATGAAGAATTTACGGTCAGTGAAAGCTTTGCATAATTTTACGAAATCGGTTAGTCGCAACTCGCACATATAAATGGGACTTTCCAAAATTAGAAAGTCAAAAACTTGCCATTTTGGGGCCAGGCGGGGTTGACCCGTGTTGACCGACTTTCTTCGGCGAAAATCACTGGCGAGCTCGGCTCCAGCGAAGCAATGCCATTCGGCCACTAAACTAGCCATCCAATATGTCAAAATGTTCATCTTAACGCTCTCTATCTTTTGCACATAGTCTCTGACCTCGATTTGACCTGCAAGCCAAAATTTCAATTGAAAGTAGCCGAAAAAAATCTAGGTTTTCGGTCGTAGCGTTGGCCATCGAGAATGGTATGGTTTGAATTCTTGTGAGCTCCTCTTTGTGTTTGTGTATGCGATATTTTGTGTGTAGGTGTTTGACGCCGGAATCGAACCAATTTTGATCGGATTGTTTCGACCACCGCCGTGTACGGCATTGCCGGCAGTTTTGGCCGGTGAGGGCAGAGGGGTTTTGCTTCCCTCACTTCTGCGGGTCGTTTAGGACCAATCTCGAGCTCCGTCGTGGCTCGGTGGTCGAGATCGGAGTCGGAATCCATTTCGGGCTGTAAGCTTTCGGAGAAATTTCTGGCTAAACTAGTTAGAATTAGGTGAGGGTACTTTGGACAAAGTTATTGGGCCGCTCGAGAGCTTTGTTTTGGTGGGTCATTTGTCGCCACGGGTGGTGGCGCATGGGCGGCAAAGTTGACCGAAATATGTCATTTTACTTGTAATCGTGTATTGATCGCAGTAAAGATGTTATTAAATTGATTTTGACATTGTTGACTAAGACGTGTGGTTAATCATATATTAATGAATTAATTAAACATTTTTACAGTTTTATTGTTCAGTCGAGAAATACGTCGAATCAACCTTAAGTTGCACAACGTTTGAGGAACGTATTATAACTTTAAAAGAGAATTAAGGGGATACAAATTAGAATTGGAATTAAATTGGTAAGAAGTTCGGAAAACACGTTATTCGAGAATGCGATATTCTCGATGGTATTGCACGTTATGTGAATGAGCTTTGTTATTCAATATTATTCTGTATGATTAGTTGTTAAACATGAATCGTTGTTTCAGAACGATGTATTAGCAGCTAGTGGAAGATGTATAGTAACGTCGACTGACAGGCTTCAATTTGGTGGAAATCACGGCACAGTTTTATGAGTAGACATTTTATTTTCACTATTATTTTACGAGTCTGTAGATATGTATTTATAGTTATGCACTTTTCAGTTATGCATTATTATAGTTATGCATTAGCTTGGAGGCATATAGCATATTGTTTTACACAGAGCATAGTCACAGTTATTGCATCGATGCACTGCTTCTCGGTTAATCTCCGAGATGCTTCGGGAGGGCTAGTTACCTGACCCGAGGATTTATAGAGCAGCTAGGAGGGCAGGGAACCTGACCTGGGCAATATTAGGAGTTGAGGTTGGATGATGTGAGTTGTAGCCTCCACATAATTTATAGTACTCAAGAGTACCTGGATGATCATATTTTTAGACTCGTATTATTTTTATGAACATTTATTGTGAAATGCATATTATTTATAGTTTTCAGTTTAAAGTAAAATACTTTATTTTCGTTCACTCACTCTAACATTTTTATTATTTTATGTGCCTTTCCCTAGGCTTTTCGATTTCATTGCCCAGTTTGCAGAGTTCGTTTGAGGTCGAGCACGCACGCAGTTCATGGCATAGTAATATCTATCGTACAATCCAAGGTTGATCCTACGAGTTAGTATTTTACTTTTAATACTCAGTTTAATTTGTCTAGCTGCTCTGATGTTGAAAATAGTTGTAAATATTGTTAATTTTTGTAGCGAACCTATATGTGGGAAATTTCTTTATTTCTTGACTTTCGAATTTTGAATCTCCACATTGGCTATCAAATAGTGAGTAATAACTAAGGTTAGCAGATTTGTTAGGCCTTAATTCCGGTTTAGGCAACTAAATCGGGGTAGGGTCTTTTCAGTTGGTATCAGAGTATTAGGTTATAGGTTTTGTAGACTATACTTGGTTTCTTCTGTCTTTGTGTTCGGTTATGCTCAGCACTTCTAGAGTGATGGCCTGACTGCAGCGGATCCCTATCAAATACTTACTGTGTTGAAAGTCGACGAATACGTGAGGAATGTGACCAAGTACGAACTTCAGCCTGTGAGTCAGTGTGCCCTTATCAGTATGCCTTGTGTGCACCGACCTCGATCAAATTTATGAAAAGTGTTCAAGCATTTCTCCACGTTAAGCAGAACATGATGAAACGATTAGAAATAATTGTGTTCTTTTGGGATGTAAGTTCTATGAGGGGTCAAGTATTGGACCGGTTTCCTCGCATTGTTTTGAGTAGTATGGTAAACTTCGTGTATTCACTGCTTACCTCTTTCTTGTGTCCATGCTGCGATGGTACCAGTCAGATACTTCACCACCATGATTGCATACCACGTGTCTTTATTCAGGTTTCAATTTTATGCTCCCACGCATGCGTAGAGTACAAGAAGATATGGATCATCTGCGTTGTTGATTAGTTTTACGATGGCAACCGGAGTAGTACTACGCACTTGCTATTCGTCTATTGTGTGTCACTATGAGAATTCAATGACTGTAGTGTGTCTAGTTATCGACCCGTAGCATCGACTCGAATGTCACTCGAGATATGAGGTTGCTCTATGGGAAAAATACAATATTTAGTTTTATAATTGTTTTCTCTTAGTTATGTGGTATCAACAATCCTTTTTCCTGTCCTCGTTTCGTCTTTTCCTTCATTCGAGATTTGTTGGGCAATGTGAGTCATGGGTATTATTACTATAGTAAACGAGGTGTTTATGATGATAACTAGGGGAAGTAAGGTTTCTTTAGGAATGGACTTAATGATCGGATTGTCCTCAATGGACATATTTCAGACCTCAGAGTCATTGATCTCGAGTTGGTTGTTTCAGCGATTCTAGTGATTTCTGTAGCTTCAACCTGAAGTGCTTTAGGTGAATGTGTTTTTATTGTCCCATAGGAAAATATGTAGTGCCATAATCGTGGATGATGCAAATAGAGTAGCAAGGATATGGTGTTATCGTGAAATTAAAGATGAAATTTATCGTAGAGGTCAAGTTGATCCTCTGATATTTTTGCAGAAAATGTGTTTTATTGAGAATAAGTTTTATCTAACCCTATTCTTACTCTCTAGCATGAACTGACTTAAGTGTCAGATCTTTCGTCATGTTTTTTTCCAGTCAATCTTTGTCTGTGTTTCAAATATCGTTATGAGGTTTTCTTCTCTTGATTTGATTTTTTGTTGGGTTTGGTGCCTATGAGTACTAATATTTGAGAATCAAATAGTTTTCTTTCCATGTAGCTTTATCATTGAGTTCGGTGATACGCATCGTGTCGTGGATGACGTTGGAGGTAAGGATTAACTATATTATGCCTTAGCCAGCTCGTTGTGTGGAAATATTATAGTGGATTATGTTACCATCCCATAACTTCACATTTGCATCACAATCTGCAATGATTCAACCAGGCAATATCGTTGGAATGCGTATATATTTCATTTTCGATGTTCAATTTCCTTATTTATTGATTTTTCATGGAGCAAATTTGTAGTTCTTGAGGTAGATAGTTGCCTCAGACTACGTAAGATTTGGTTAAATTACCACTAGTCACCTTAACGTGTGGAGAATTTCAAATTGGTGTCAGCAGTAGAGATTCATTCACTATCTTGTGATTCTATTAATTTAGTCTGGTTAGTCAAGATTAACCTTAAGTTTTTCTACACCAATCTCTTCTTGAGAAGGTCGTGTTCATTGTATGTCGTGAACATACTTTCCTCTATAAATATGTCATTTGTGATGTGTAGCCAAGTTAGAAACATAACTTTCCTTGTTTTGAATCATGAGGATTTGGGAGGATAAAGATGTTGATTTCAAGGTTCTGAATCAGAGTTGTATGTTTTATGCTTGTACACCTAAGAAACATTAAATTCGATAATTAACATGGAATTGTGTACATCATAAGCACGTGCTGAAATCAAACCCTTGATTCGATATTTGTTGATCGATCTTCGGATTCACGCTAGACTAGATTGAGGAGCATCAAGCAGGTGACCACGCGTTCATTACTCGCAAGAGCATGTATGAGAATATTACATGAAAATCCAAACTTTCCACCAGGTTTAGATTTGTGTTTCAAGGAAGATGTGGTTTATCGGCTTGATGGGATATAAGTCTTATCATTGATTTCTGCTAAGAGTTGTCACGTTTCTTAAATTTTATAGCAGTCTCGTCCTCTGATTAGTTTTATTGGTTAAGCATCCAGTGTCTAGGAGATCATTAATTTTGGTAGTTGTAAAATGAGTATATATAGTGGCATCAATTCAGCTATTTAATTCAAGAGTAAGTCTGGGTATGTAAATTAACACATCTTTGTTTTACCACCACTACAACATTCTTACCCATTGCCGGCGATTTTTAAATCGCCGGCAATGTTTTTTAACATTACCGGCGATTTTTGCCGGAAAAATTGCCGGCAATGTAATTTTTTATTTATTTTTTTAACATTACCGGCGACTTAAATGTAAGTCGCCGGTAATGTCTCGATGGTAATGACATTACCGGCGACTTACATTAAGTCGCCGGTAATGTTTTTTTTTTTTTTAAACATTACCGGCGACTTAATGTAAATCGCCGGTAATGTCATTACCATCGACACATTACCGGCGACTTACATTTAAGTCGCCGGTAATGTTAAAAAAAAAAAATTACATTGCCGGCGATTTTTCCGGCAAAAATCGCCAGTAATGTTAAAAAACATTGTCGGCGATTAAAAAATCGCCGGCAATGGGTAAGAATGTTGTAGTGCACCTTGAATGGACAGATATTTTAAGTAAGGCGTATCTATTTTCCAACGAATTTTTTGACATTGGATAATTGTCCATATACTATATGTGAGTCTTGTTATGAGCTAGTGATGCTCAGCTTTCAGTGCGGTTTGGTTCACAGATTCGAATATTTAAGTTATTGTTTACACTATATCGATATGGTGTTATTTGAAGCATGAATATTTTTAGCATAGCGATCCTTGTAAATCATAAATTCAGATGAGTATATGTGGTTTATGTTCATAGCGTTGTGTATATTGATTATGTGAAATCCGGATGGGAATCGGTGCCCACGATTTGTTTGTGGGATTTGTTATTAGAAGTGTTCTCTTTGTGCAGGTTTTTGGTTTCCTTAAGTTTTAGGGGAACTATGCCAAATTTTCTGTAGAATTTTCAAGAATAAGATAAGTGACTAAGGTTAGAAGTTCGCTTAAGATCGATCTACAACCCATTTATGTTATGGCTCTAGAATTATTAGTTTGAATCTTCAGCTAGTTACTTTGTGGCCTGAGGAGTCACCTATTGTGTGTCTGTGGAGGGACACCTCAGTTAAGTTTTCGGTGCAGAGTTCTGGTGATGATCAGGGAGCCACTTCAGGAGTTAAAAGTTACCACTAATCAGACAGCTGGCATATCCAAACTGCTATCTGTGGGGATGTCAGATTTTGTTGGACATGTCGACTATATTAGTAGAACTTGCAAATAGTGTTGGCATATGTACTAGAAGGTTTTATGTGTTTATATTACATAACTTGCATCAAGATCCTTTTATGTACCAGTTTTATAATGGGTAGTTGTTGGTGACTCTCTATCTAAAGAGGAAGATTTTGTAATAAGGCGATCGATAAAATGGTGAAAGTATTACGATTAATCCTCTTGTTGGTGGTTGTTAATTGAAAGGACCCAACCCCGATTTAGTTTCCTAAACCGGAATCAAACCCCTTCTGAAAACACAAACTTCCAAAAACCATAGAAATTTCGATAGAGTTTCACTATATCACGAAGTTACCATTAACCTGCACCCGAAAATACACTTCATCCTATGCCACAAAAGCCAAACTGTGGGCATCAATCCCATCCGGATTTCTCAAAATCATATCATAATATAAAGCAATAAACACAACTGTAGCTTTATAGAAATCCGGGAAAAATCATTTGAAAATATAAACATATCTAGTATTCAGAGCGACCTCTAATATATACATATATACAAATAGTAGGCCAAACTAGGAACCTACCATAAAAGAAATTTAGCTCGAATACTAAGCCTCCGACTGCGACGTGCGACATCAGAATCTGAACTGCAAACTGGGCACGGAAACCAAAAATCCCAAGGGAAAGGCAAATAAAAAAGTTAGAGTGAGTGGACGAAAATAATCATATGCCTTTCACCATTTATATAACATAAAAACAATGCGAGTTCTTAAAATAAATGGAGGTGTCAGGCGAATCTCTCAAGCCCGACGGTGATAGACTAGGCGAATCTCTCAAGCCTAGTGGGCACATCAGGGGAATCTCTCAACCCTGGAACTGGAATACCGGTGATCAGCCGAGTAGCCAAAGTATTGATGCTAAGTAAATGCCATCACCAATAAAACATAAAACAATACCTCCAAAACAATAAATAATCTCAATACTGTACTGGAAATAAATACTGAAACCAAGAACTCACTACGATAGTGTAAATAAATGTCCACTCACAGACAAACACAACGCAAAATGCGTTAATCCTGTGATCCGGCGGAAAATCCCTCCCCAAACGGACGATCACGATCCCCTGAATAATCATAAATACCACTGTTCAAAATCACAATTCAAAACCTTGAATCACATCTTGAGAACCAACCAAACCCGACAACATATAACTCAATATCGACGAAATCGTCAAAAATCCAATAAACACACTATAAAACCTTGCCACAAATTCCGATGCTCAATTCAAAATATAAACCTCACCACAGTGATCGGTGCGCGATTCCGAGCAAAACGACATAAAACTTGTCGAAAAACACTTCGACCGGAAAACCGCCGCCGGAAAATTCCTTTTGCCCAGAAAATTTCAACCTACACATGGATTTGAAGATCTCGACATTTCCAACAATTTTCTAGTTCAAAGTTAAGCCCAATTTTGACCGGAAAAGGTCCAAATCTCACATTGAAATCGAAAACCCTCACCGGAATTCTCCACCTCCGATGTTCCTCCTCCGGCCACGGCAAGGTGCAAGACCACTTGGGTTCAACTCACCTCACCATGGGCTTTAAAACCCCTATAGGTTCAACGACCATCTCGGCCGCCATCGCCGTCGCCCAAGCCGCCGATTTCCGCCGGAATTTCTTGATCTTTGCCGCGCCGATTCTCTCTCCTCCGGCCACCATAGAGGGCGATCCACCTACCAATCTGAACAGGAGCACGAGCCCAATATTTTCCGTCAAGAGACCATGGCCAACCGTGACCGGAATCGAGCACAATCACGGCAAGAACTGCTCGGCCTCAAACGGGTCGAAACCCACCCGCAGTCAACGCGGATCAACACCCAGTTTCCCAATTTGGAAACTTTCCAAAACCATCACGTATTCATCCATATTTATACCGTACATGTATCGAAACCCAAACGGATAAATACGACAAAATCTAACGGTCGAAAATATTCATAACTTATTCCTCGTAACTCAAAATAATACTCCGGAAGTTCCCACGAGCTCGAAATTAAATTCTCTACAACTTTCGTGAATGATCTCAAATCAAATTCTGGCCCGATAATTTAGTCGTTAACGAGGCCGCAATATTAACCAATTACGACAAAATCGTGATCAATCGCGAAACTCGCAAATGAAGCCGATAAACATACCATTTTCGGTTCGGGTTGTCACATTAATTGAGAGCTGAAAGAAGTTATGCGGATGTAGTACCCATTGGTGTTTTACTAGTATGTGTGTAAATTTCGATGATGAAATTTTTATTAGGGGGTATATTGTAACGGCACATACCAGATTAGTAAGTTAATCTTTGTTTGTTGAGTTTATTATTCGGTTGGTTTTGTTCCGACAATGTTAATCGAGAAGAGTAATTGCGAGCTTTTTAGTTGATATTTTTTATCGGATTGTCGAAATCGGTTGACTTCAAAGTGGAAATCATAGAAATTGTCAAGATGAGTCTGAAGACGTGAAGAATGCCGAAAACGGAGTTACGACAAGAAATTTATGATCAATGGAATTTTATTGGAGATGTAATAGTCGTAAATGGACAAGTATAAATAGAAATTTTCATTTTGGGTAAATATATTGAGGAAAGCCGTAGAGTTTATCGAGTTGAGTTCGTAGACACATCAAATGTTAAAATCGAAGTTACGATGAAGAATTTACGGTCAGTGAAAGTTTTGCATAATTTTACAAAATTGGTTAGTCGAAAATCGCGCATATAAATAGGAATTTTAAAAATTAGGAAGTCAAAAACTTGCTATTTTGGGGCCAGGCGGGATTGACCCTCGTTGACCAACTCTCCATGGCAAAAATCGCCGGCGAGCTCAGGTCTGGCGAAGCCACGCCATTTGGCCACCAAACTAGCCATCCAATATATCAAATTGTGTATGCCCACTATCTTTTTCCTATAGTCTCCGACCTCGATTTGACTGGAGCAAGCCAGAATTTCGATTGAAAGTAGCCAAAAAAATCTAGGTTTTGGGTCGTAGCGTTTTCCAGTGAGTTGGCTGTCGAGAATGGTATGGTTCGAATCCTTGTGAGCTTCTCTTTTTGTTAGTGTATGAAATATTTTTGGTGTAGATGTTTGACAACGGAATCGAACCGAGTCCGATCAGATTGTTTCGGCCACTGCCGTGTACGGTGTTGCCGGCGGTTTTGGTCGGTGAGGGGAGAGGGGTTTTGCTTGCCTCACTGTTGCAAGTTGTTTCAGACCGGTCTCGAGCTCCTTTGTGGCTCGACGATGGAGATCAAATTAAGCTGGAATCCATTTCGGGCCATGAGCTTTCGGGAAAATTTCTGACTAAACTAGTCGGAATTAGGTGAGGGTGCTTTGAAAAAAAGTTGTTGGCCCCTCGAGAACTTTGTTTTGGTGGGTCATTTTTCGCCGTTGGTGGTAGCGCGTGGTCGAAAAAGTTTACCAGAAAATTTATTTCCTAAATAGGTCGAGTTATATGTCATTTTACTCGTAATCGCGTACTGATCACAGTGAAGATGTTATTAAATTATTTTGGACATTGTTGACTAAGACGTGTGGTTAATTAGATATTAATGAATTAATTAAATATTTTTACATTTTTATTGTTCAGCCGAGAAATATGTGAAATCAACCTTAAGTCGCACAACGTTTGAGGAACGTATTATAACTTTAAAGGAGAATTAAGGGGATACAAATTAGAATTGGAATTAAACTGGTAAGAAGTTCAGAAAGCACATTATTTGAGAATACGATGTTCTCGACGGTATTGCTCGTTACGTGAACGAGCTTAGTTATTCAATATTATTCTCGATGATTAGTTGTTAAGTATGAATCATTGTTTCAGGACGATGTATTAGCAGCTAGTAGCAGATGTATAATAATGCCGACTGACAGGCTTCAATTTGGTGGAAATCATAGCACAGTACTGTGAGTGAAAATTGTATTTTCACTGTTGTTCTACGAGTCTGTAGATATGCATTTATAGTTATGCTCTTTTGAGTTATGCATTATTATAGTTATGCATTGGCTTGGAGGCATGCATTATTATAGTTATGCATTAGCTTGGAGGCATACAACATATTGTTTTACACAGAGCATAATCATAGTTGTTGCATCGATGCACTGCTTCTCGGCTGATCCCCGAGACACTCCGGGAGGGTTGGAGATCCTTGGAGTTATAGAGCACCCAGGAGGACCAGCAACTTGACCTGGGCAGTATTAAGACTTAAGGTAGGATGACCCGAGTGCACTACCACATTCGATACCATTGTCGCCGGCCTTGTTTTTTTTTTCGCCGGAAATGACATTACCGGCGACAAGTCGCCGGTAATGATTTCACCGGAAATTGGCCGCCGGAGATAGCATTGCCGGCGACCTATTTTCATGTCGCCGGTAATGTCCTTCTCATTACCGGCAAATTGAGTCGCCGAAAATGAGAAGGACATTACCGGCGACTTGAGTCGCCGGCAATGTTTGCGCCGCCGTGGCCGGAAAATGAGGTCATTGCCGACGACTTTGGTCCAAGTCGCCGGCAATGGTTGGAAAAATTTGTAAAAAAAAACCCCATTCTGGATTGGGCCCAATTCCAGAACCTGCATTGAAAGACATAAATCGCACAAATACAACTTCAACTGTACACACAAAATTGTCCAACGTACAGTACAAATAGCAACGATACGAAAATAAACTACAACTACACGTCAGGGTCGAGGAACTTGCGGGTCAGGGTCGAAGAAATCCATGTACTCATTTGAACTCCGGTGGCTACCCTGGTCTTGCTGTGGCGGTGACTGGTGCGGTGGTGGTGGTGGATAACTGGGGAACATAGGGACCAGAGGAGGTGTGGGGAGCGGTTGTCCAGTAGTCTGAGCCGCATACATCGTCTGCATCCATGTGAACATTTGTATCTGCTGCTGGACCATGAGTCGGTGTTGCTCGATCATCCCCCGGTACTCGGCATCTCTAACTGCCTGCTGCTCGGCCATCTGCCTCATCTCCTCCATCTGCCTCCTTTGCTCCTCCAACTCCCTCTGCGTCCTCTGAAGCTCCGCTGCGAGGTTACGACTAGAAGTTGAACTTCTTGACCCGGTAGAGTATTCTGAAGTGTTCTTCAATACTCCTTCGCCCGTCGAGCCCATTCCCCTGCAGTAGTAGGTATTCTTTCCAGTCCCGCACGCTTTTGCCATGATATGAGCCGCTATAGGGCGATCAAGCGGATCGATCTGAGAGGCATACTAGGTCACTTCTTCCTCTGAGCAGTCAGGATGGTTGTTCCGAGCTATAGTCAAGGTCACTTCTGTGCTCGCCTCCTCCACTCTCGCCTAATTGAAAAGCGAATATGAATAACGTATTATTTAACAAAAGAAATTAATATCGAAAAATAGTTTTATTAACACATGCATATGTGAAGTACAAAATACAGAGGCGAAAGACTTACCGCTTCTTCAGGGCACTGCGGATAGAACTTCTGATGAATATACACCAACGGGTTCACTTCTTGTTGTTGCTGTGCCTTACTCGACCAACCCAAATAGTTGAGTGAACCTGCATGATGGGCCCTGGTGTTTTTCAATCTATTCGCCCGGTTCGTCTTCGAAATTGCCTTGTTTGATAAACATATGTAAAAAAATTAGTAACAAACTATTTCAATGTGATACGATACATTAGGGTTGTAAGATATATTTAGGATGCATACCTTCGCTTTGGGGTGCTCGAAGTGGGCTATCAGCCACAGCCACTCGTACTCCCTAAACCGGAATTCGTTAGGGGTAGAACCTCGGCCTAGGTCCTTGTACTGTGTGTAATGTGAAGAAAGCTCGTTCTTCCACTCTTTATACCTATATTAACACCAGGAAAAAAAAGTTAGAGATATTAAAACACTTGATAAACAAAAATCTAACTCGATATATACTCAAATAACTCGAAGCACATCATCTCATATGTAGTTGACGCTCTACCCAAGTGTGAATAAGGCATTCATCCACGTCAAACCACACCTGCAATATGAATATATAAACGGTAAAATTATATATTTATTCGGACTTAATTAATAAATGTAAAATTTACGTAATGAAAATACGATTTAACTCACACTCAGTGCATTATGCACTTGCATCTTCACGTAGATAGGCACAGATTCCCAATCTGGCCAAAGCATTGGGACCTTGTCCCGCATGATGGCCCCGGCCATGCTGACATATTTTCGCGTGGTGTCAAATGCCTCGATCACCTCGCCATCCTCATTGGCCCTAATGAGCATTTTCCTTCCCCCGGTGGCTTGCTCAAGTCTCTTCCCGGTGCAGGTGCCTCTAGCCCCTTTCCGTTTTCCAGTACCATTAACGAAATTGCCTAATAATACAATGTCAACAAATTGATATCATTAATTGAACCTATCGTAAGTCTTAAGTAATAATTAAGTAATCAATCTTGTTAAATAAAATTTACCTGCATCGTCTGTTTGCTGGTTGGTGCACCTCACACTCCAAAGATACACGGGGTCGAACGGGATGAAGTTGTACGCTTCCTCCACGCTCAGGAACTCCGACCGTCCTTCAATATAAATAGGCATCCCCCTATCATCGAATTCAGGGATCATAGGAATCTCATTGGGCAGGAAGAGACCGGACGGCCGAGATAGACGAGGCCTGGATGATGAGGCGCCAGCACCATCTGCCTCAGATGATTCCCATGAAACGGGAGTAGGCACCGGGCCAATAGGGGGCATTCGGATGGAGGGAGTTTCTGATGCCCCCGTTGACTGTCGCTCGTCTGAGGGTCTGCTGACGGAGGGTCTACTGACTGAGTGTCTGCTGACTGAGGCTCGAGGCTGGACTGGGGGTTGCACGGCTCCGGATCGTGCAGCTTCCTCCTCTTCTCGCGCAGCTAGCAACATTTGTGTGCGAGCATTCATCAACAGCCCACTATGCGTGTTGCTGACTGCGGCTGAGGAAGCTTGACTACTGCTCCCTCCACTATTTCTAGTCCTTCTCTGTTTGATGCCTCCAAGCCAATTTGCCGCAAAACCTCATGGACACCGTAATAGTCATGGATTCGGTTCTATAACAAATCGGAACCGGAACCGTTTGGAACCGGAACCGTTTGGAACCGGAACCGTTTGAACCCGGAACCGTTTGGAACTGGAACCGTTCGGTTTCAAACGGTTCCGGTTACAAACAGTTCTGGTTCCAAACGGTTCCGGTTCCACGCGGTTTCGGTTTAAAACCGTTCTGGTTCCAAATGGTTCCGATTCCGACTTTTCACCTTAAATTATACCTTAAATTAACAACTATATCACCTTAATCCAAATCGCCTTACTTTGCCCAACACCCTAAATTACCTTAAATTACCTATATCAATGAATCCAAACCCTAAATTAATTTGCCCATATATGCAACACCTTAAAAATACAATATAATTATGAACTATATATATATATCAATTAATCCACCCATGCCAAATCCCCTTAAATTACCTAAATATTTTCCACATATATACATCACCTTAAATTATCAAAAATTATCAAAACTTAATTATATACATGTATATACAACATATATACATACATCATTTCCGAAATTAAATTTTCCACATATATATATATATATACATCACATATATGTACATCATCTTAATTAAATTTTCCACATATATATACATCACATATATATACATCATCTTAATTAAATTTAATTTTCACATATATATATACATCACATATTAATCCAAATCACCCTAATTAATTTTCCACATTTTTCAAACATACGTATATATATACATTGCATATAAATTAATCCAAATCACCCTAATTAAATTTAATTTCCACATACATATATATATACATTGCATATAAATTTTCCACATACGTACATACGTATATATATATATGCATAAAAATAAATAAAAATTGAGAGAGAGAGAGAGGGAGAGAGAGAGAGGGAGAGAGTGTGAGCTTGCATGCACCTGCCATGGTGGAGCTCGAGTTCAATTTCCGGCGACGGAGGTGAGGGGAGGAGGTAGAAAAGGAGGGGAGGAGAGGAAATTGAGATTTGAATTGGAGTTTTTTAGTGTGGAGAGAGGAGAAGGGAGAGGAGGTGAGGGGAGGGGAGAGGGGAGGAGAGGGAGGCGGAACTGTTTGGGGAGGAAAATTGGGGTTTTAGGGTTTGAGAGGGTTTGAGATAGTGAAGAAATGAGGGAGAGCTCGAGCTGGGTTTTACATATTCAGTAACCATTGCCGGCGAGTTAGTTGCAACTCGTTGGTAATGTCATTATTTCCCGAAGAATATCCGACCAATTTCCGACCTATTTCCGACCATAATTTCCAACCATATATAATTTTCGACTACAATTTCCGACTAGATCGAATTTCCGACTAGAATTTCCGACTACGATTTCCGACTATAATTTCCGACTATAATTTCCGACTAGAATTTCCGACTAGAATTTCCGACTACGATTTCCGACTAGAATTTCTGACTATAATTTCCGACTATAATTTCCGACAATAATTTCCGACTAAAATTTCCGACTACGATTTCCGACTACGATTTCCGACTACGATTTTCGACTACAATTTCCGACTATAATTTCCGACTACAATTTCCGACAACAATTTCCGACTACAATTTCCGACTACCATTTCCTACCATTTCCGACTACGATTTCGACTACGATTTCCGACTTCCATTTCCGACTACCATTTCCGACTACCATTTCCGACTACGATTTCCGACTATAATTTCCGACTATAATTTCCGACTAGAATTTTCGACTATAATTAAAATACGTACATCATTAACGTACTAAGGATGATAATCGTAATCATCTTCATCACTTGAATCTGACTCGGTTTCATAGGTAACCTCTGGCAATATGTGCCGCTCCTCGTCATCTGAATCAGTGTCAACTTCATATGGATTAACATCGAGAAGTTCTGCTCCACTAATTCGAACCACACTCCCAGATCTGACATTATTAAGGCGAATCGTAGATGATTCCGGAATGTCAAAAGCGTTCGGCTCTTGGTATGCAGTAACTTCCTCATCATCTGCTGTCTCACCAAGTGTGGCAGCACTGTATATGTTTCTATGAGCAACATGGTTAACCACCTTCCACGGGACTTTGTTCAGAAGATCGTCAAGGTAAAACACTTGTTTTACTGATGAGGCAAGAACGAAAGGGTATTCTTCATACCAGCTAGTAGCAGTATTCACCAAAAATGTTCAATACTGATCGGTCATTGTGTTCTCTGGGCTAGTATCAAACCATCTACACTTGAACAAGTGCACTTTCATGCGGTTCCCATAAATTAGTTCAACAACTGAATGAAGGACACCATAATAGTCAACGCCATCCTGCCCACCATGGACCATCACCCCACAATTCTGTGTTTTCAGTCGGTCATCTCGATTTTCACATATAAATTTCACGCATTGACATGACACATCGAGTAAACTTTTGAAGCTATCGGTTTCATCGTCAGGACCCTCAATTCGTTTGACCACTCTGGGCAACCATCATTTGCTACATGGTTCATCTGAAAACGATAAGAAACCACACAAGAAATTATGAACATAGAAACCACAAAACCACGTACGTACACACATGCTATATAAGGATATATATAAAAAATAGACATATACACATATACCCTTACCCATTGACCAAAGTAGTTTGCAAACATCTTGTTGTGGTAATCAACATTTCTGGCAATAGCAGGGCAGTGAAGATGATAGTTTTTCCAATATTGTACTTCTGGACAGTTAATCAGTACCGACCAGTGGGCAATGGCTACCTCATTTCCATTCAACTTGTACGACTTTGGCAAGCTTCCCTGTACTACCACGTCATTGGAGATGATAGAAAGGTTGAACTGGGGTTCATCTATCGGCATCTGTTGTTGGGGGTCCTCAAGCGCTCCCAAATACACTTTGGTGTACGTTACACACTCGTGCGCAACATATGCTTCAGCGATACACCCTTCAGGTGCATATTTATTCTTCACATAGTCCTTGTAGGCTCCCAATTGTCTACAAGTTAACAAGTGCATGTTAACTTACTTAAAAAATAAGAATTTACATATAAAAATAGAGGCAAACCAAATGTATGAATCATTTGTACCTTTCCATGGGATACATCCAAGTGTAGTGTACGGGACTGGTAAGCAACAATTGTTTGGGAAGATGGATCATCAGGTGAGGCATGATGTCGAAAAAATTTGGGGGAAATATCCTCTCAAGCTTGCACATGATAAAAATGATGTCATCTTGCATCTCCCTGAGATCTGATTTTTTAACTTCCCTGGTGCATAACTTCTGAAAGAATCTTGACAAGGCCACCAACGGCTCCACCACCTCTTTGGGCATGTACCCTCGAATGAAAATAGGGAAAATGCGTTGAAGCAGTACATGGCAGTCATGACTCTTTAATCCGTACATCTTATTGTCCCAGAAGTTAACACACCTGCTTATATTTCCTGCATAGCCATAAGGATACCTGCATATATATATATATATATATATATATAGCCATAGGCAACAATTATATTTCTCGCATATAACCATGTTCCCATAAAAATTTAAGGCCAAATTCCTGCATAGCCATAAGAATATATACCTGACATTACTCAGCCACCAAAAAATTTCATGCTTATGCTTCGGCTTTACGGTGTAAGGAGCTTGCGGCATTTTTCTCTTACCATCTTTTAACCACAAATGTTTCCGCAGTCCCATAGCTTTCAGATCAATGCGTGCCTTATGGATGTCTTTTGTTTTCCCCTCCAAGTTAAGAATTGTGCCCACCACACTTTCACACACATTCTTCTCTATGTGCATGACATCTAGGTAGTGTCTAATAGGCAACCTGGGCCAGTAGGGGAGTTCCTAGAATATGCTCTTGTGTGTCCAAAACTTATACCTTTCGGGCTTGTCTGGAATTGACGCCACTATCTCAGGATGATTGCTCAGCTGGCAAAAATCATATTCATTCAACACATCCAAAATTTCTTCCCCTGTCCATCGCCTGGGTGCCACACCTGTTTCCACAGTCCTATCAAACGCGTCTGGATCCTGCCTAAATGGGTGATCATATGGAAGCCAACAACGGTGACGCATCTGAACAATTTTACTGCAATGAGGACTGCAACAATCAACCGTCATGCACTCTGAACAAGCCCTGTAACCCCTGGTAACGTTGCCCGACAACATACCGCGGGCAAGAAAATCACTGATGGTGCCAACAAGCATGGCATGCATCTGGAACATCTCATTTTTGAACCTATCGTAAGTGGGGTGGCCACACTCACTCAGGTACTTAAGCTCCTCAATCAAAGGCCTCAAATACACATCGAGACACTTTCCTGGATAACCCGGGCTGGGAATTAACAGAGTGAGCATATTGTATTCCTTCTTCATGCACATCCATGGTGGAAGGTTGTACGGTACCAAAATAACTGGCCATATACTGTATTGAAGACTCATGTTGCCAAAAGGGTTGAATCCGTCAGATGAGAGCCCTAGCCAAACATTTCGGACCTCTGCTGCAAAATGATCAAACTCCCTGACCATGTGCTTCCAAGCCTCTCCGTCGGAAGGGTGTATAAGGGTGTCATCGTCAGGCAAATTCCTCTCAGCCCACCATCTCATAGCTTCGGCCGTGAAAGCACACATGAAAAACCGCTCCAGCCTATCAATAAGCGGGAAATATCAAAGTATCTTCACAACTTTCTTGTTGCCTGCAGGAGTCAACTTATACCTTTATGTAAACCACACCGGGCAGGCTTCAAGGTCTTCAAGATCTTTTCCCCAGAAGAGAATATAATCATATCTGCATGCATGGATTTTGATGTAGGAAAGCCCAAGATCTTTCAGGATATGTCGCACCTTATGATAAGTGGTAGGAAGATGATGACCGGGTGGCAGTAGCAAAGCAGTCCACTTCAGCCAAGAATCAACAGCTTTGACAGACATTTTATTCTCCATTTTGAGCTGCATCACTCCCATGACACTTTCAAGAACAGTCTTACTACAACCGTCGTACAACGAAGTCTGTTGCAATGCAATCAGGTTGTTGTACTTGTCCATACCGCTTGTGTTGACATGACCTCCAGGTAATGGCTCGACTGGCTCAATATGGGGGAAACCCTCAACGACGGGAGGGACATTTGGTGCTTCATCAGCAAATACACCGCTCTCATGAGGAAACATATCATTGATTAAGATCGATGTTGGATCATAGGATGGACTGCCCCTCTCAGCAAAATGTCCATGATCATAGCGTGGACTGGCCCTCTCACCAAATTGTCCATGATCATGCGGACCCGCTAACGATGTTTCACCGTGATAAATCCAACAAGTGTACTTATCCCAAAACCCATATTTACTCAGGTGCTTCTGGACTTTATCAATGGGAAAAAGAAATCGATCGCTGCGACACTTACATTCTTTACACGGGCAATAATGAAGTGTAGTGTCTCCACAATTAGCCTTCACAAAATTCACAAAACTCTTAATTCCCTGGTGATATCTCACATCCCATCTTTCGAGGCTCATCCAACTCTTGTCCATCCTAAAAATTCTAACAATATTACGTACTATATATATACACATTCACTACTAATTATAAAATAAATCATCATTAATTACATTCGAATTCATCCGATTAATTAACAAAAGTCGACCCATGCATGCATATAAATTAAAAATATATATATATATATACCAACAATTCACAATTACAAATTAACATGCCTGTATATATATATAGACATATTAACAATTAATATTCATAAAATTATTTTATATCCATACATATATATATATATACACAAATTAACATATTTTCATCGAAATAATCTCAAATTAATCCACTCAAAATCAACAGTCAATCACTCGAAAGCAA
This sequence comes from Geum urbanum, assembly GCA_946800695.1. Taxonomy (NCBI): domain Eukaryota; kingdom Viridiplantae; phylum Streptophyta; class Magnoliopsida; order Rosales; family Rosaceae; genus Geum; species Geum urbanum. Next base: position 22,614,015 of record OX327002.1, read on the forward strand.
CAATATAGCCACTCTATTTGCGTATCAAACCAATAATTAATCGACGCGATATCTCAACTCTAAATCAACACATGCATATGTATATATATATATCGATCTAATTAAATCGATCAACACACACATATATATATACATACACATATACGTATATACGTACCTATATATATAGCTTCCCGAGTGATCGAGTTTTCGACGCCTTTTGACAATACCGAAGGATTTCAGAGCGTTTTCTTTCGATTTCATTGGATTTTTTTCTATCAAATTAAATGAATGAGCTGCTGCGATCTGCATCTGATATAAGAGGCATTGCTGGCGATTCATTAAATCGCCGGAAATAGATTCATTGACGGCGAAATTCCGGCGAAAAGTCGCCGGAAATGTGTCAAAACATTGCTGGCGACCTATTCCGTCGCCGGCAATGATTGGCCAACCATTGCCGGCCGGAATTTCGCCGGCAATGGTTGCCCAATCATTGCCGGCGACGAAATAGGTCGCCGGCAATGTTTTGACACATTACCGGCGACTTTCCGGACACATTACCTGTGACGGAGCAAGTCGCCGGCAATGATGATCATTACCGGCGACTTCCCCGGTCTCCGGCCTTGTTTTTCATTATATCGCTGGTAATGAGTGAGAATGTGGTAGTGGTGGTAGCTTCCACATATTTTATAGTACCCAGGAGTACCTGGATGATCATATTTTTAAACTCATATTATTTTTATGAACATTTATAGTGAAAGACATATTACTTTTAGTTTTCAGTTTAAAGTGAAATGCTTTATTTTTGTCCACTCACTCTAACAGTTTTATTATTTTATGTGTGTTTCCCTAGCTAGGCTTTTTGGTTTAATTGCCCAGTTTGCAGAGTTTATTTGAGGTTGAGCGCGCACGTAGTTTATGGCATAGCAGTATCTACCGTAGGATCCAATGTTAATCCTGCGAGTTAGTATTTTACTTTCTATACTCATTTTAATTTGTCTAGCTGTTATGATGTCGAAAACAGTTGTAAAAATTGTTAATTTTTGTAGTGAACCTATATGTGGGAAATTTATTTATTTTATGACTTTTAAATTTTGAATCTCCACATTGGCTGTCAAATAGTGAGTAGTAACTAAGGTTAGCAGATTCGTTAGGGCATAATTCTAGTTTAGACAACTAAATTGGGGTCGGGTTCTTTTAGATGCACTCGAGGAACTTGGCTTACATGAACCTAAGACGTAGGTTGCAATGGCGCATGGGCTATTGGTAAAGATGTGTGGGTTTGGGCCATAGCCATATATGCAGTGACAGATGTAGGGTAATAATGATACTAGGGAATATTCTGTGTGTACTACGTTGGATCCAGATATGACACGTGTAAGGGATGATTTGGTGGTGGCAAGAAATGAGGCACGTGAGGGTGGTGAACGTGTTGTGCCTGTAATCCGGATGGATCTGAGGCAGGCCTAGATATGCGTAGGGATCTGAGACCATTATTGGGCTGATAACCTCAGATCGCATCACCTATCAATTTTGGAACCTTATCATTACGTGTCGGTACTGACACAGATGCGCCAATAGTTGCAGCCTTCCCACGCTCTCATCGAAGGCGTTTAGCCTCCGCAGCCCACTCAACGCTCTCGTCGGATGGAACCGGTAGCACAATGTTGACAGGGTTAGTCGAAGGAAGAAGCGATGGTTCCAAGGTGATGAGTGGCACCACAAACACAGGGGAATAATAGCTAAACTGCAACACAGTCGCTACACGCTTGTTGGAAGAAGAAGAGGAGGCCTCAACCCTCTGTTCCAATTCCAACATGGACGTGCGCAACGAGCTACCTATATATCGTCATCAACTCTGTAAGTGCAGATCTGGTCTCCTTATATAGGCGGCACTCCTCACGTAGATTGGTCCTTAGTTTATCCTGTTGCAGTTGGATTTCCAAGGTGTGGTCGTCCATCAGAGTCTGTTGAGCTCGGATCTCGGCAAGACCCTCCCTCAAATCTTGCACATGCGACGTCGTCTCAGAGAGCTAAGTAGTGTAGTCGGCCAGAATGAGCTCTGGTGGCTTTGGACGAGGGCCCATCGATCAGAGTGGCTCTGGTACCAGTTGTCAGAGGTGTAGTTTTCTAACGATAGAAGATAAGAAAATAACAGGAAAATTAAGAAAGCTGATGTTTATTCCTGATGCAAAACTTAGTAACTTAATACATATATATATTAGAGCTCACCATTGTTCGAATACCATGTGACTAGCAGTGATACCCTAAGAACTATGTAGCTCATGCAACACTATGCACGTTTACGATAATTAAGAACGATATCCAAAACTAATCAACGACATATAATAAAATGGGCTATAACATCCCCACTACAAAAAACTAAGCCCTAGGTCAAATGCAGTCTTTTCATTCTTTTGAATGGCCCAAACTAAGGAAAATTGACCGATTGAGAGAGAAGAAAAGAAAAGATGACATTATTAGCTGGATAGTTTAAATTAAGGCCTCGTTTACCGAAGATATCACAAGTGTTCAAATAAATAGTAAGGTAATAAGAATTAACAAATAAAAGGTAGCCCCTTGTTGAACATAAGCCTAGAGATGCTACTGCGATGAAGCGGGGAAGACTGGAACAAATGTCCAGGCACTAACCAGAGTCAAAAATCATCTAAAAAAGCCAAAAAAAAACCATGCATGTGTCCAAAGATGTCTACCTACATGTCCATGAATGTATGCACTGGCTTATTCGTGAGTTTTTCATATGCATAAAAAAACTCTATATATTGTAGGTAATTATAATTGATTGCCTTGGTTCTGTTGGCAAATTCACAAGAATACATTACACCTGGTCTTTGGTTCGATTACTTTGTGGGTCTTTATAAGTTGCCTTTTATTTTCTTTTATTTTCTTCTCCCTTTCTTTTTTACTTTCATGCATTTCTATTTTCATCTCCTCTTCTTCTATACTCTTAAGCAATTTTATTGTTTGCTATATGTTTTTACAACTCAACATTTCTTCTTTAATTGTACAAAGCTTATTTGTTTTTAAATTTTTTATTTTTGTAACTCTCTAAACAACTTATCCAAACAAAGAAATCTTGAAAAAAAAAATCTTGTGTAGGTTTTCAAAACACTATTAACTATAAAAAAAAAACATTTTTTGATATGTGCAAAGTCTGGAAATATAAAGACTAAACCAGTTGACAACAAAACATTTTTTGAAAGACAAGTTTGACATGAAAGACATAGGAGAGGCACACTATGTACTTGGAATTGAAATTATCTAAAATAGAAGAGCAGGTGTTCTGAGACTCTCACAAGAAACTACATAAAGAAAATTCTGCAACGTTTTAGGATGGAACAATGTAGAGGTGGCGATTGTCCTACGTTAAAAGGACATAAAATTGCACATAGGTTAGTTTCTCGAAAATGCACTGGACAAAAGGAACATGCAGAAGATTCCATATGCAAGTTTAGTGGGAAGCCTCATGTATGCTCAAGTTTGTACAAAGCCTGATATTGCCTTTGAAGTGAACATGTTGTCTAGATTTCAATCAAATGCTGGACATGAGCATTGGGTAGTAAGAAAGAAGGTATTGAGGTATTTGAAGAAAAATAAAGACCATTTGCTTGTTTACCGGAAACTAGAAAATAAAGAATTGGAAGTCAAGGCATATATTGATGCATCACACAAATCACACAAATCAGACATTGATGACTTATAATCCACATCAAGTTATATCTTTAAAATGGCTGGAGGAGCAATTTCATGGAAGACATCCAAGCAAGAAATCACTATCACATCAACTTTTTAAGATGAATATATTGCAAATTTTTAAGCAACATGTCAAGCATTATGGCTACAAAATTTCATTTCAATACTAAATCTACTATAATCAGTTGAAAGACCTATGCAAATTTACTATGACAATTCATTTGCAGTGTTCTTTGCCAAGTACAATAAGGGATCTTCTGGTTCTAGAAATATTGATGTCAAATACTATTCAGTCAGAGAAAATGTTAAAAATAAAGAGATTGTTGCGCTGAAGATTGGAACAAATGAGCAATTAGCAGATCTATTTACTAAAGCACTGTCAGTTTTTGAATTCTTCAAGCATATGAGAAACTTAAGAGGTAGTTTTAGAAACTATAGATGATGAACAAGTTTAAGTATATTTTCATTGTATGACTAAATATACTCCAATAAAGAAGTAAGAGTTTTATTCATGAATATTTCATATATGTCATTTCTGATTATAAGTTGCAAAATCCAAATTGAGAAAATCAAAATGAATTTACTTTCATGGTAAATGTTGGAAATGGGAAAACTGTTTATGTGACGACCCGGAACAGAATCAGTAATGTAATCAGCTTAATCCATGAGTTTACGCGTAATCGCAGATTTCCGATAATTGATTGAATCGCCGGTCTTGATCACGACTTAATTATTGGCCGAGAATTTGAGTTAAGTCTCTTCTCAAGAGTTGTTGTATGCGTAATTTCGAGTTCGTGGGCAGTTCCAGATTATTATTTCGACGACCAAGGAATATAATATGAATATTTGAAATTTCGGAATATTATCGAGTTTATCCGTTCGTGTTCGAGTCTATCCGAATTGTCATTGTGATCCGTTTTGGACCGTTGATCGACCAGAACCGTAAATGGAATGATTATCGACTTGATTAGCGAGTTTCGTGATTAGTTGCGATTTCGACGTAATCTGTTAATATGGCGTCTTCGTTAGCGACTAAATTATCGGGCGAGAATTTGATTTGGGATCCTTCACGAAAGTTGTAGAGAATTTAATTTCGAGCTCGTGGGAACTTCCGGAGGATTATTCTGAGTTATGAGGAATAAGTTGTGAATATTTTCGGCTGTCGAATATTGTCGTATTTATCTGTTTGGGATTCGATACGCGTACAGTATAAATACGGGAGAATACTTGCCGATTTTGGAAACTTTCCATTATGGGAAATCTGGCCTGTTGACCAGTTTGACCCGTGGGTCAAAACTGACCCATTCCAGGCCGATTTTTTTTGCCTTCGTTGAGCTTGATTCCGGCTTCTTTTGACCATGGTGTCTTCATAAAAGTTGTTGGGATTGAGCTCCTCTTTCTTTTGATAGGTCATTCGCTCAATTTGGTTTGCCGGATGAAGAAGTTATGGCTTGTCAAAGTTTGAGAATTTTGGGTGTTTTCCGGCGAGATTTCGTGGTGGTCGGAGGTGGCTTTTCCGGCCGATTTGGTGGCTCCTCTTTGAGGGGTTTTGTTAGCCTCGAGGTAAGGAATTTATTGCAAGTGGTCTTGAGGGTTGCCGTGGCCGGAGGAGGGAGATCCGTCGATTTGAAATTCCGGTAAGGGTTTGGAAATTTGAGTTCATTTTTGGAGGTTTTCCGATCAAAATTGGCCTTAACTTATAGCTGGAAAGTTGTTGGAATCGTCGAGATCTTCAAAACCATGTGTAGAATGAATTTTTCTGGGCAGGTTGGATTTTCCGGCGACTTTTCGTCCGACGTGTTTTTCGACGAGTTATATGTCGTTTCACTCGGAATCACGCCCCGATCGCAGTGGTGAGGTTTGTTTTTCGAATTGAGTATAAGAAATTATAGTGAGGCTTTGTGGTGTGATTATCGGATTTTCACGATTTCGTTGTTATTGGATTATACGTTTCCGGGAACGGTTGTTTCTCGTGATATGATTTGAGGTGTCGAGTTATGAATTTGAGGAGTGAATTTTATGATTATTCAGGGGTTCATGATCGTTTGTTTGGCGAGGTATTTTCCGCCGGATCACGGGATTAACGCGTATTGCGTTACGCTCACCTGTGAGTGGACAATTTCTTTTCACTGATAATCGTGAGTCTTTATACACGTTTTACGAGCATGAGCATGCATATGAGATTATGATTTATATGAGCATGTGTTATACGATTGTGCCTATACAATTATACATTACGTATATGCATTTACATATTGCTTTATACATTTGCATCGAACTATTTATGATTTGGTTTACACAGAGTACAGTCTTAGTATATGTGGTTGTATCGATACACTTGCATCCCGGCTGATCCCCGAGGATGTCTACCAGGAGGGATCTGTACCTTGTGTCGATGTATTTCTGGGTGGGTACAGATTTCCGTTCCTTGTGCCGATGTATTTCCAGGTGGGTACAGATTTCTATTCCTTGTGCCGATGTATTTCCGGGCGGGAACAGATACCTTGACCTGAGGCCTTTCTGGCTAGAATCACGTGTGGGTCTGGGATCCCGTGATTCAGACTGTACTAGGGCAGACGTGTCCATGAGTGACCCCTCAGAGTTTTACGCTGCATGCTCTGTACGCGTGAGGAGTTAGAGTCTCCCTCGTGTACCATTTGATTTTTATGCATTTCGACTCGCATATATTTTTATAACATATATTATTCGGCGAAAGACATTTATTTTCGTCAACTCACTCGAACGGTTTTCATGTCTTTCCCCTGGGTTTTTCGGTTTCCGTGCCCAGTTTGCAGTTCGGATTCTGGTGTCGCACTTCGCAGTCGGAGGAATAGTGTTCGAGCTACCTTGTTTCTTCCAGTAGGTTTCTTGTTCTGCCTGCTATGGTATATTTATATAATTATACACTAGAGGTCGCTCTGAGCATTCTGATGTTATATTTTCATACGATTTTCCCCGGATTTCTGTAAAGTATAGTTTTATGTATCACTTTACATTATTGTTATGATATTGAGAAATCCGGATGAGATTGGTGCTCACGGTTTGATTTTTGTGGCATAGGATGAAGTGAGTTTTCCGGGTGCAGGTTATGGCAATTCCGAGTTAGCAGCGTTACTCTGCCGAAATTTTTATGGTTTTTGTTGGTTCGTATTTTCAGAAGGGGTTTGATTCCGGTTTAGGAAACTAAATCGGGATTGGGTCCTTTCAGCTTGGTATCAGAGCATTAGGTTTTAGGTTTTGTAGACTTCTGTAGTCGTGTTTACTAAGGATATTTGAGAATGTACAGCATGTCTGGAGTGATGACCCGACCGGCCGGCGGATACTCATCAATACTCCGGGTGTTGTATGCTTTCAAATATTTAAAGTTCCATGATTACGTTCTACTTGTTGCGAACGATGTCTTATTCATTAGGATGCCTCCTTGACGTGCTTTCCGTGTCGGAATGGTTGTGGATCCTATTGAGGATCAATCGACGCGCGACTTGACAGTGAATTGTGGGTTTGGATGAGCATTCTTGATTCAGAGATATGTGTGGCATGGCTTGCCGGGTTGTGCGTGTATGGGCGCCTACATATTGCTTTTGAGCAGAGAATTGGGGCAGTTGATGGTGTGCCTGAGTCAGATTATTATATTTGGTAGGTTGGTATTATGTGAGTTCCTGTTGCGACTCCATGGCCTATATTTGGGGCGTTGTTTATACGGTAATGGTTCAATCAGGCTACCCAACAACGGAAATATGGAGTGTTTACCCACCTGAGGCAGAGATGTATCATTCATATGTTTGTCTCAGTTTGCACATGTTATGTGGCTTCAGAGGAAGCAATGCACGAGGTTCGAGATGAGTTTGAGCCTGAGCATCAGAGGGATTTTGATTGTTATGCCTCGAGATAACCGTGAGGAGCTTAATGTGCTGCACTCAGAGGCGAGGATATTGAGAAGGAAAGGTATACGCGGTTTCCGATGTGTTGGTTTGAGGAAAGTGGACTTAGTCGAGATATTTGATGAAGTTGAGTTCAGGCACCTCGGGATCAGTGACTTCATCAGGCTGTGGCCTTCTCGATTATGTTGGGGGTCATCAGATCAAAGCAGAGAATCCGTTTGGTGGTGGTGGAGATCACGGAGTAGCGGACTTGTTCCTGTGGCATGAGTTTGGGTGATCGCTGGCGATCCTTCCTCACAGCAGGCGTTGCTGTGACTTGTGTTCGTGGAGCACTTTCAGTTGCTATTGTGGTGGCTAGGAGGATCGCACTATGAGGGAGCATACCCCGCCAGCTGTTTTAGTGGTTCAACAGCTCGGAGATTACGAGGTGGTCAAGATGCTATTCCTGGAGTTTGACCAACGCAGACTTCTAGACGAGTCATTCAGTAAGTCGTAATTTATGTGGATGGTTAGTTGGGCATGCCGGAGTTCGTGCCACAACCTTGTATGAGGACAGAGTTTCTTTGAGGTTACCGTCGCTTGACATTCATGGCTACTGTGTCTGCATCTCCACTTCCGAGGTTTTGGAGAGTGTTGTGTCCATCCGGAGTTGTCGCGAGATTCTTGTTGGAGGATTTGGTTAGCCGTGGATCTGTTATTGCTGGATGTTGTCGATTTTGATGTGATGTTGGGTATGGGCTTCTTGGCGACACATTTGGGCTATGTTCGATGGTCACAAGAAGGAGGTTGTGTTTCGCCTACCCGGATTCCCCGAGATACTGTTTCGCGGTGAGAAGAATATTTTATTGCCATGTGTGATTTTAGCGATGATGGACGAGCGGATGGTGGAAAAGGGTCATGTTGTTTACTTAGCTCATGTTGTGAATACTACGGTGGCTATGCCAGACATTGTCGACATTGAGGTGTGTTCCGGAGGAGTTACCGGGTATTCCTCCAGTTCGGGAGACCGACTACACCATTGAGTTTTTACCGGGCGCTGGACTCATATCACCGGCATTATGTTGTTCGGTACTAGTGGAGCTGATGGAGCTATAGGTTCAACTTCGAGAGTTGCTGGAGGAGATTTTGTACGACCCAGCGTATCATCGTGGTGTACTCTTGCATTATTTGTGCGAATATAGGATGGTTCGACGAGGTTGTGCATCGACTACCGGAAACTGAATCAGGCTTCAGAGGAGAGCAAGTATCCTCCGCTTCGGATTGACGACTTGTTTGATCAGCTCACGGGAGCTTCAGTCTCTTCGAAGATTGATTTTGGGCCCGGATACCATCAGTTGAGGATCGGTGAGTCAGATGTGGCTAGGACAACTTTCGGATCATGGTGCAGGCATTACGAGTTCTTGGTCATGCCGTTTGGGTTGACCAATGCCCCCGTAGTTCTTATGGACTTGATGGACCAGGTGTTCAGACGATTCTGGACAAGTTTGCGGTCGTGTTCGTCGGCAATATCCTGAATTACTCCAGGAGTGTGGGCCAACACCTGAAGCAATTGCGAGAGGTTTTGCGGACATCGCGAGATGATCAGCTGTTTGCGAAGTTCAATAAGTGTGAGTTTTGGTTGATTAGCGTGAAGATTTTGAGCGACGTAATGTCAGTAGAGGGAGTCGGCGTGGATCCTGACCAGGTAGAAGCCGAGTTGATTTGGAGTTGACCTACCACCGTACCAGAGATCAGGAGTTTCTTGAGGTTGGCAGGTTATTATTGGCGCTTTGTGCAAGATTTTCTCGGATTGCTACTTCACTTTCCGGATTGACAAAGAAAGGCATCAAGTTCGAGTGGTCCGATGCGTATGAGATGAATTACTTACTTCTGAAGGAAGGTTGACCATTGCACCGGTTTTGACTCTACCTGACAACCGTGACGAGTTCGTAATTTATAGCGATGCATCAAGATTTGGATTTGGTTATGCTTTGATGCAGCATAGCAGAGCGGTGGCTCATGGTTTCAGGCAGTGGAAACTTTATGAAGTTACGTAACCTATGTATGATTTGGGAGTTGTTGTCTTTATGTTAGCATTGAAGAGTTCGAGACACTATTGTTACGGCGTGCAGCGCAGTGTAGGATGTACACTGATTACTTAAGTTTCATCTACTTGCATATTCAGCCAGATTCGAGCTTGAGGCAGTGTAGATGGATGGGGTCAACTAACGACTATGGCTGCACATTTGAGTTTATTCGAGAAAGGCTAGTAGTTGTACTTTGACTATCCATCTGGGATGTTGTCGCTGATGCATTCAATCGAAAGTCGGGAGCTTCATTGTTTCATGTGTGTGTGGCTCAGGTTTCCGTATTAGCCGAGTTGCGAGCTACGAGAGCTGAGTTAGAGTGTGATGATGATGAAGCTCATTATTTTACGTGCGTTATGCACTTGTGGTACAGAGATGTATCTGATACTTTGGGTTTACTACTCGTGACGCAATATGAAGAGGAATATAGCAGCTTATGCGAGCAGATGCCACATTTGTTGGCAGGCGAGGGCAGAGAGGCAGAAACTTGTTGGGAAGTTACGGCCATTGGAGATTTCCGACTAGAAGTTGGAGCTTGTCACTGTGGATTTTATGTATCAGTTCTTTTCCTTGTACTTCCGGAAAAGATTTCAGTGGCAGGCTGGAATAGCTATATTTGGCGGAGCTTGTCCATTTTCGTGATGCGCCTGTGTCCCAGTTTGCTAATCAAGATAATCAGTTACAACAGAGTGTTGGCAAGCATTGCAGTGAGCATTGGGGACTAGATTACAGTTTAGTACAGTTTCTTATCCTCAGATTGGTGGGCGATCTTTGAGGACTATTCAGACCTTGGAGGGTATGTTGTGGTCCTATGAATTGCAGTTCCGAAGAATTTGAGACTCGCAGTTTCATTTGTTCGAGATTGACCTTCGGATTAGCGGGGACAGATTAATAATTGCTTGAGTTCGACAGTGAAGTTATGTTGATGTGAGCAGGTTGAGTTATGAATTTGCCACGTTATTTTGGTCCATATGTGATCATGGAGCGAGTTTGTATTATGCCGTATAGTTTGGCATTGCCTATAACGTTGGCCTTTGTGTGTGTTGTATTCCGTGTGGTGGAATTACATTTCAGATTTGTTGCGTGTTTCGTACCCTACCAGTTCCTTATACAGAAAGACTCGGTATTTGTGGGGAGCCAGTTCACATTCAGGATACGTGGGTATAGAGATTACAGCATAAAGATATTTCTTGTTGTGAATCTGTTGGCAGAGTCGTTCAGTTGAAGTTGCCACTTGGGAGTTGAACTGTATGCAGAGGCAGTGTCCCTACTTTTCAGTTGGCAGACTTGGAAATTTCGAGGTCGAAATTTTTTTTAAGGTGGGTAGATTTGTGACGACCCGGAACAGAATCAGTAATGTAATCAGCTTAATCCTTGAGTTTACGCGTAATCGCAGATTTTCGATAATTGATTAAATCGCCGGTCTTGATCACGACTTAATTATTGGCTGATAATTTGAGTTGAGTCTCTTCTCGAGAGTCGTTGTATGCGTGATTTCGAGTACATGGGCGGTTCCGGATTATTATTTCGACGACCGAGGAACATTTGAAATTTGAAATTTCGGAATATTGTCGAGTTTATCCGTTCGTGTTCGAGTCTATCCGAATTGTGATTGTGATTTGTTTTGGACCGTTGATTGACCCGAACCGTAAATGGAATGATTATCGACTTGATTTGCGAGTTTCGTGATTAGTCGCGATTTCGACGTACTCTGTTAATATGGCCACTTCGTTAGCGACAAAATTATCGGGCGAGAATTTGATTTGGGATCCTGCACGAAAGTTGTAGAGAATTTAATTTCGAGCTCGTGGGAAGTTCTGGAGGATTAATCAGAGTTACGAGAAATAAGTTGTGAATATTTTTGGCCGTTGGATATTGTCGTATTTATCTGTTTGGGATTCGATACGCGTACGGTATAAATACGGGAGAATACTTGGAAACTTTCCATTTTGGGAAATCTGGCCCGTTGACCAGTTTGACCCGTGGGTCAAGACTGACCCATTCCAGGCCGATTTTTGTTTGCCTTTGTTGAGCTTGATTCCGGCCTCTTTTAGCCATGGTGTCTTCATTAAAGTTGTTGGGCTTGAGCTCCTCTTTATTTTGATAGGTCATTCGTTCAATTTGGTTGCCAGATGAAGAAGTTATGGCTTGTCAAAGTTTGGGAATTTTGGGTGTTTTCCGGCGAGATTTCGTGGTGGTCGGAGGTGGCTTTTCCGGCCTATTTGGTGGCTCCTCTTTGAAGGGTTTTGTTAGCCTCAAGGTAAGGAAGCGATTGCAAGTGGTCTTGAGGGTTGTCGTGGCTGGAGGAGGGAGATCCGTGGATTTGAAATTTCGGTAAGGGTTCGGAACTTTGAGTTGATTTTTGGAGGTTTCCGATCAAAATTGGCCTTAACTTATAACTGGAAAGTTGTTGGATTCGTCAAGATCTTCAAAACCATGTGTAGAATGAATTTTTCTGGGCAGGTTGGACTTTCCGGCGGCCGGCGGCGCCGCCATCCGCGGCGGCGACTTTTCGTCCGACATGTTTTTCGATGAGTTATATGTCGTTTCACTCGGAATCACGCCTCGATCACAGTGGTGAGGTTTATTTTTCGAATTGAGTATCAGAAATTATAGCGAGGCTTTGTGGTGTGATTATCGGATTTTCACGATTTCGTTGTTATTGGATTATACGTTTCCGGGAACGGTTGTTTCTCGTGATATGATTTGAGGTGTCGAGTTATGAATTTGAGCAGTGAATTTTATGATTATTTAGGGGTTCATGATCGTTTGTTTGGCGAGGGATTTTCCGCCGGATCACGGGATTAACGCGTATTGCGTTACGCTCACCTGTGAGTGGACAATTTCTTTTCACTGATAACCGTGAGTCTTTATACACGTTTTACGAGCATGAGCATGCATATGAGATTATGATTTATATGAGCATGTGTTATACGATTGTGCCTATACAATTATACATTACGTATATGCATTTACATATTGCTTTATACATTTGCATCGAACTATTTATGATTTGGTTTACACAGAGTACAGTCTTAGTATATGTGGTTGTATCGATACACTTGCATCCCGGCTGATCCTCGAGGATGTCTACTAGGGGGGATCTGTACCTTGTGCCGATGTATTTCCGGGTGGGAACAGATACCCTGACCTGAGGCCTTTCTGGCTAGAATCACGTGTGGGTCTGAGATCCCGTGATTCGGACTGTACTAGGGCGGACGTGTCCATGAGTGACCCCGCAGAGTTTTACGCTGCATGCTCTGTACGCGTGAGTAGTTAAAGTCTCCCTCGTGTACCATTTTATTTTTATGCATTTAGACTCGCATATGTGTTTATAACATATATTATTCGGCGAAAGACATTTATTTTCATCCACTCACTCTAACGGTTTTCATGTCTTTCCCCTGGACTTTTCGGTGTCCGTGCTCAGTTTGCAGTTTGAATTCTGGTGTCGCACGTCGCAGTCGGAGGCATAGTGTTCGAGCTACTTTGTTTCTTCCAGTAGGTTTCTTGTTCTGCCTGCTGTGGTATATTTATATAATTATACGCTAGAGGTCGCTCTGAGCATTCTGATGTTATATTTTCATACGATTTTCCCCGGATTTCTGTAAAGTATAGTTTTATGTATCACTTTACATTATTGTTATGATATTGAGAAATCCGGATGGGATTGGTGCCCACGGTTTGATTTTTGTGGCATAGGATGAAGTGAGTTTTCCGGGTGCAGGTTATGGCAATTCCGCGTTAGTAGCATTACTTTACCGAAATTTTTATGGTTTTTGTAGGTTCGTGTTTTCAGAAGGGGTTTGATTCCGGTTTAGGAAACTAAATTGGGATCGGGTCCTTTCAGTTTAAGAATTAGTATGCTATAAAATCGATATTAAGAATCAACATCTTTGAGACTAATTACTTCATACGGGTTCATGTGATTGTATTATTCTGCATTATGACATAGGAATACTGGTATATTTCCAATATGTCAATTGTTCCTATTTTCTTTGTAGACATGGTATGATTGACAAAATCAATTTTTATACATAGCTCTAGTTTTTGTGCAGAAGTTCAGTGGGAGATTGTTCCTTCTTTGCAGTGCATTTTTAGGATGCTTACCTCTGTGCAATTTATCTCCTTTTGACATAGGATAATCATCACCTCTGCATTGTTCCATTCCAAAACGTTGCAGAATTTTCTCTATGTAGTTTCTTTGTGAGAGTCCCATAATACTTACTCTTCTATTTCTGATAATTTCAATTCCAAGTATATAGTATGCCTCTCCCATGTCTTCCATGTCAAAGTTTTTTTTCAAAAAATCTTTTGTTGTTTTCAAAAGACAGATGCTACTACTAGCAAGTTTTATGTCATCAACATATATGACCACTATAATAAAATCACTCTCACTGGTCTTTATATATATATATGCATTTATCTAATTTGTTCTGCACAAAACCAAGACCAGTAATCACAGTATTAAACTTAATATACAATTGCCAACCTAGAAGCTTGTTTAAGGCTAATGATACATTTCTGTAATTTGCAAACCTGGTTTGGATTGGTATTCAAGCCATCTGGTTGCAGCATGTAAATTTCTTTTAGAAGATCTCCATTCAAAAAAGATGTCTTGACATCTATTTTATGAAGCTCCAAATTGTAGTGTGTTGTGAAAGCCATAATTATTCTGAAGGCATGTTTAGTTAAGACTAGAGAAAAAGTCTCATTATAGTCTATACCCTGATTTTAATTGTACCCTTTCTTTAGCCACTAACCTTGCCTTATGCCTCTCTATTTGTCAAGTGGAATCTCTCTTGGTTTTGAAGACCCATTTGCACCTAATTGGCTTTGACATTGTTTGGTTTATCCACCAAGGTCCACATTCTATTTTTATTTTTTCTCATGCTATTGAGTTCATCCTTCATTGCAGCTTGCCATTTTTCACTATTATGTGATTGTAAAGCCTATTGTACTAATAATAGATCATCCCCCTCATTGAAAGTTGCATATGATAATATGCTAAAAACATATTAGTCATCTGACATGGCTTATTTCATTTCTCTGTTTGATCTTCTTAATGCCACTAGTTCTATTTGTTCTGGATTTGCTCCTTCATCTGAAATTTGCTGCCCCCCCCCAGAACTCTTTCTTCTTGGATATCTTCATTGTGGACTTTTGCATCATTGTGAAGGGGAAATTGCACAGTGTCACTCTTATTTTCAGCAATATCTGAAACTTGGCTTTCATAAATGAACCACTGCTCAAAACTTGAATTTTCACTGTCTACATTCTCTTGATCAACTTCAACAACCTTCTGATTTTCAACTAACTCATTATAAAATATGGCTCTATTTGATTCAACAATTCTTGTGCCTCTGTTGAGACAATAAAATCTGTACCCTTTAGATTTTTCACAATATCCAATAAAATATGTACTCACAGATTTATAGTCCAATTTTTCCATGTCTAGATTGTTGATTCTCACTTTTGTTTTGCAGCCCCATACATACAGGTGATTTAAGCTAGGCTTATAACCACAACACAATTTAAAAGATGTCTTTTGTATTTCTTATTTTATCACATTCATAGATTATTTCTCAAAGTTTTGCTACCTGTATTTGATTTCTGAAAAATATCAAGCTTTAGAATATTTTATTATTTTCAAAATTTAAGTTCAAAGGCAGACTGGATAATTTTATTTGATCAGGGTTACCAAACTATAATTGCAACATAACTCCTACAAGTGGACCTGATCTAACAACTTTAATAAGTTGTCAAGTCTGCCTTTCAACTTCATTTTTGGAAAAATGAAAAAACAATCTAAACCTTAAGAGTCTTTTGAAATCAAATACAGGTAGCAAAATCTTGAGAAACCATCTATAAATGTGATAAAATAAGAGTTTTTACAGATAGTTTTTGATCTACGCATTTTATGCTTGATTATTAATGTCTTTCTCTCTATATTTAACTTTGTTTTGTGCTTAGTAAATATGTTTTTAACTTACTTTATGTTTGTAGGTAGAAATAAAGGAGGAATCCGTAAAGGAGGCAGAAATGAGCTCAAAACCTACTAAGGAGGAAGTTCCTAAAATGAGGAGGAAAGATGATGAAGAATGGGCCACGATTTATAAAGAATGGATCAAAGATCACTAAGATGGGTCAAGACCATGCTCATGTGTCCAAGAATGTCCAAGATCATGTCAAGATTCACCCACAAAGAAGCCCAAAAGAAGAAAATGGATCAAAAGCTAGAAATCAGGAAATCTGCCTGTGCAGATCAGCCCACTTCAAAAGGTCACTGTGAACAGATCCGGATGAATCTAGACGCGATTAGCATATGGTTAGAAAGATCTAGAAGTCTAGTTTCCAACGCAACTGGAATCAAGCGATTTGAAGTCCTAGAACGAGAGAAACTCCTACTTTAGTAGAGAAGGGTCAGGTTACCCGGGTGGAGTAGTAAGAGTTCTAAAAGGAGTCGAACTAGGCTTTGCTTGGCCTATATAAATGAGGGCTCGACTAGGGTTTGAGGATCACACATTCTAGGAGCCGAATCTCTGTCCAAACACTACCTCCTTTCACACAAAGTCGAAGAACTCTTCTCCTTAGCCGAAACACCACCATCACCACCTCAAAAACATCACTCCTTCACCCATAAGTGTTCTTACGCTAGATTTGGCTTTGAACACTTGTGTCCTCCCTCACGCCAACAAGGGGCTGCTATACTTGGAGCTTGCGGAGAGACGAATTCCTCGGAGCAAAAAGTGTAACATGACATCTTGTATCAAATTTCGGTTATGTATTGGTTTTCTTTACTTTTTGTAGAAAGACAACATGTTTTAGTGTAAAGATGATTGTTTTGGATTTTTATGAGTTCTTCCATGTGTTCTTAGTATGAATTCGAATATGTATGCTAGCTTACTATGATCTTAATGCTTTGAAACTTGTTTAGGATGACACTAGATGATTTGGTTCACCCTAGCATGTTCCACCGAATTAATCAAGATAAAATTGAGTTAGGAAGTTAACTAGATGATTTGGTTGCTCTCTAATTCGATGTAAGCATGTGTATGTGTTTTAATGTGTGCTATGAATTTCGTAGAACTTGTTTAAAGAAGAAGTAATCGGCTTAGGTAATTAGTATGTGATGATCACTTGTAAATAACTAGTTTAGTTTTTTTTCGGCAATGATGCATGTTTAGGGTTTCTAGGGTTCTTGATTGTTTGCTTGTCTATGAGTGAAGCATATTAGAGTCCTAGGGTTTCTCTATGTGTATGATTGCCACGTTTTTGTCTTTAATTTTGTAGTTATAGAAAACAAACCAACTTTGCACCCCCCTATATAACCTAGCATAGTTATACATGCACCCTCAATCCCCGGTTAAGAACGATCCCTACTTATCAATGCTACATCAACAAAGAAGGGTTTTAATTGTATTCGTGTTTGATTAAGTGTTTAATTAAATGCTTGAAAAGATGAGAATCAATTTTGGCGCCGTTGCCGGGGATTGTAAAGAATTATGTGATTATGCTTGTAAATACGTTTATAGTTTCTGTTTTTCGGAACTGTGCACTGCCCGGTTTTGTGTAAATTATTTGACATAGCTAGAGGTCTCAAAAAACTCTGAAATTTTGTAAGAATGTTTGGTTATGTGTCTAGTTTGTGTCTGAAAAATTTCAGCCCAGTCGACCAAGCCAATAAATCTAAAAAAATTCGACAAGCTGCTGTGTTCATGATTGCCAGAATCTGGAATTGCATGTGTTCTTGTGAATATGTGAAATTGTACATTAAACCTACGAAATTTTTGTTCATATTTATACTAGAAATGTTCATATTGTATCTTTTGCAGCCATGTAACGTTAAAGGAAGCTTGGATTTGCATTGAGTACATGAGCTTGGTTGATTAAGTCGCACTCATTGTTGAATAGATGGCGCCTCTTTTCCATGTTTATCTCCTTAACCCCTCGTGATGTATGGATTTCACCACCATACACCATAACCTAAGTGAAGTTATGGACATGAGGTTGAGGGCGGAGTCTACATTGGACTTGAGGGAGTTGTACATTTTCAAAAGTTTGGTTGAATGTCGGACATGGTGTCTAGAAACGGGTTATGACTGGTGACAGGTTTTGGATCTAAGAAAGACTTACACCATTGGAGTATATACCATTGGCCCGGTTAGCCTCGGGGTGTATTGTCGAAATTAGTCCTACCTCTCGCGTTATCTCTATCCCTAACTGGCCATGTTTTCCGATTGAACCAAGACCATTCGATTGAAAGTGTACATTTTATCGCGCGGGTCGCACGTCCTTTGAACGACCTAAAGATCAAGCGAATGTACTCTCTTCAAATCTAAAGCGCAACACAATGAACCCTAAGTGTACATAACGAACGAAAATTTTGTGTATATTGTCAACATGTAAAGGCTTAACCACCCTGCATTTGTAGCTTGCATAACCCTCTGACGGCTTTGTGATGTGTGGATTTCATCACCACACACCCTAACCTAAGTGAAGTTAGGGGCATGAGGCCAAGAGAGTGGTCACGTTTGCATCATGTATTTAGCACGTAACTTTTGTGTTTTCTGCAGGTTCTAACGTTTTCTCTTATGCATTCACTCCATCTTTCACTTAGGTTCTTGCTTGATGCACTTTGAATGAAAGTTTGAATGAATTCTTGCATGAATTTCGTGGATTATGAGTGCTTGCATCTTTTGAGTGACAATTTTGTATATATAACGTTTTACATAACTTTAACATTGTATATTTAACTAACCCCTGCAGGATACATGTACAAATATACATAACTTGTTCTTAGTAACTTGCATTCATTTTAGGATAAACTTAGAGCTCTTGCATTTCATTTTAGTGTCTTAGCCGTAGCTAGTGTGTGTACAATGTGTCTTAAACGTAGCCTAGTGTCTCTGTATGTTTTTGGTGTGTTTTTTTTTTTTTTTTTTTTTTTTTTTTTTTTTTTCTCTTACTTTGAATTCGTGTGTTGTGTTTTTGTGTGTTTTTGTGTGTTTTTGTTTTTTCTCTCTTGCTTTCCAACGTTTTGGCTTAGTATCATACATTCCTTGTGTATTCTTTTGATACTAACATTTGATCTTGGTTGAATTTTAGCTTGTGAATGACCAAACCTGCTCCACGTGAAGTTCAACTCCGTAACCGCACAGTGATCATTCCTCCTAACACAGTGGAAGACTTGGACCGACCTATTGTTGAGGACGAAGTTGACTCACCAAGATCCCATCATTCCGAGCAAGATCAAGAAGAGGAATTTAGGATGAATAACAACAACAACAACGTCCCCAACAACAATGTGCTTCCTAACAATGGTGGAGGCAACAACGTTGCAAGGCAAACTCTTCGCCAACAAACCTGCTCAACGGATTGGAGTGCTGGCCCCTCATGCATTCGATTTCCTGAACCTCAAGATGACAAGAGGGATATTGAGCTCAAGAGTGGATTTCTCCATCGCCTTCCAATCTTTCAAGGGATGGCGCATGAAGATCCTAACATGCATTTGAGGCAGTTTCAGTTTGTGTGCTCGAGTATGAAGCCCACTGATGCAGATGATGAGCTTTTGAAGTTGAAAGCATTTCCATTTACTCTGAAGGAGAGAGCTCAGACTTGGCTCATGGAACTTCCACCAAATCACATCAGTACATGGAAGCAACTTGCGGATGCTTTCTTGAGCAAGTACTTTCCAGCCTCAAAGATCACTGTTTTGAGGAAGAAGATCACTGGAATCACGCAAGCATCAGATGAGACATTTGGGCAGTATTATGATCGTTTCAAAGTCCTCTGCGCCACATGTCCCTCCCATGGTTTCTCTGAAACAAATCTTATGAATTACTTCTATGATGGACTCAAACCGATTGATCGAGAGCTTCTAGATGCTTCTGCAAATGAAGCCTTCATGGATTTAGATGAAGAACGTGCCCGTGCACTCTTGGAGAACCGAGCTAACAATGATGCTCAATATGGGATGGCTCCAAGGAAGACTGTTGCCGAAGTGAGCTCAGCAAAAGTCGCTGCAGATGACAAGTATGACAAACTTTCTGACTTGATGGAGCAGATGATGGAGCTTGAAGTGAAACGTCAGAAAGTCTCTCTTGGACAATTATGTGGCGTTTGCCATTCTCAAGGGCACTTAGGTGATCAATGTCCTACCTTGTCCGAGCAACCACATGAAGAACAAGTCAATGCCATAGGTGGATATCAAGGAGGCCAACGCTACAACAATTACAACAACTTTGGCAACCGTGATCATCCTGGTTTCAAATGGAGCAGCAATGAGGGATGTCTTAATCCTCCAGCACCTCAGCAGCAGCAATACCAACGTCCCCAACAATATCAAGCAAGGCCACCAATGGCCCCAACGTCACAAGTTCCCTTGCCCCCTCCGGTTCAGACTTTCACAAATCCGGATTATGACAAGATGATTGCTCAACTGTCTGCCTCAACTCAAGTACTTTTGGATGGACAAAAAGAAACAAAGGCAACGTTGGATGCACATGGTCAAGACATCAATGAAATCAAGAAGCAAATGGGCCAACTTGTGGACTTTATGGGACATATTCGAACAACTGGACAGCTTCCATCTCAACCAACGCCACCTACTAGGAATGTGAGTGCGGTTACTACAAGGAGTGGGAAGGTTTTGGAGCTGCCAAAGCAGAAGGCAACGTCATCATCAGATGAAGTTGTTGTGGAGGAAATTTTTGAAGAAGATCCAGCTACTGAAGAGCTCAAAAGGAAGAAGAAAGTGGCGCCACTTTTGCCACTACCAACACCAACACCGACGCACCCTACCCCAATGAAAGGTATTGACTCTACCCCTTCAAGTTTAGTTAATACTAATGCATCGTTTGCTCGTGCACCATTTCCACACAGGTTATCCAAATCAAAGAAAGATGATCAATACGAGGAAATTCTGGACATCTTTCGGAAGGTGCAAGTGAATCTGCCATTGAACGAGTGCATAAAGCAAGTACCTATCTATGCCAAGTTTTTGAAAGAGCTATGCACCCAAAGGAGGCAAACGAGAGCGAAGGAGGTTGTGAAGGTGAATGCAACAGTTTCTGCAGTGTTGCAACGACGGCTACCCCCTAAATTGAAGGACCCTGGGAGTTTTTCTGTTCCCTGCGTGATTGGTGACAAGAGATTTGAAGATGTCATGCTCGACTTGGGTGCATCCATCAACGTGATGCCCTACTATCTTTATGCATCCATGGAGCTTGGCGAGCTTAAGCAAGACAATGTCATCATTCAACTAGCCGACCGTTCTCACAAGTATCCAAGAGGGTACGTAGAAGATGTTCTTGTGCAAGTCAACAACTTGATATTTCCAGCTGATTTTTACATTGTTGACATGGAGGAGAGTTCCCTAAACACCACGCCACTCTTACTTGGGCGTCCCTTCATGAGAACCGCAAGAACAAAGATCGATGTGTTTGAAGGAAAGTTCTCCATGGAGATTGATGGAGAAAAGATCGAGTTCAACATCCTTGAGGCGATGAAGGTTCCGAGTGCTTGTGCCAACGCATGCATTGCTATTGATTCCGTTGAAGACATGGCACAGCAACATTTGGACACACTTAGAGATGATGAGCTTGATACCGTGCTTCAAGATGGTATGGGGCTGACCTACACTAGGAATGACGCCCTAATTGATGTGCTAATTGATATCTTGGAGCCACGGCTTGAAGAAATGGTGATGGCTTTGAATGAGGCAGCCTATGTGACGTCTAGACCACCCCCTATTCCTTTGGTCTATGGCGAGAACAAGCTTGTTCCCTCCATTATTCAAGCACCCGAAGTGGAACTCAAGGTGTTACCGGATCATTTGAAGTATGCTTACTTGGGCGACAATGAGACTTTGCCGGTTATCATCTCTTCAACGTTAGAGGAAGAACAAGAAGGCAGATTGGTTCGAATGCTTCAAAAATACAAGCCTGCCATTGGATGGACACTTGCGGACATCAAAGGTATAAATCCAGCAACTTGTGTTCATCGCATTCTACTTGAGGAGGGAGCTAAGCCCTCACGTGAAGCACAAAGAAGGCTCCATCCGCCAATGATGGAGGTTGTGAAGAAGGAGGTGATCAAACTCTTGGATTGTGGGGTCATTTATCCAATTCCGGACAGCCGTTGGGTCTCACCCGTGCAAATTGTTCCTAAGAAGTCCGGAATCACCGTTGTAAAAAACGCGGATAATGAGTTGGTGCCTCTGCGAACTATCACTGGACATAGAGTTTGCATCGACTATAGGAAGCTCAACGCAAGCACAAGGAATGACCATTTCCCTTTGCCATTCATTGATCAAATGCTTGAGAGGTTGGCTGGTCATTCCTACTATTGCTTCCTTGATGGATATTCGGGTTACAACCAAATCAGCATCGCGGAGGAGGATCAAGAGAAGACAACGTTCACATGCCCTTTTGGAACGTTTGCATATCGACGGATGCCCTTTGGTTTGTGCAATGCCCCTGGTACGTTTCAACGTTGCATGCTTTCTATCTTTTCCGATTACATTGAAAAAATAATTGAAGTATTCATGGATGACTTTAGTGTTTTTGGGAAAGATTTCGATGCATGTTTAGAGAACTTAGAGCTAATCTTGCAAAGATGCGTTGAAACGAACTTAGTACTAAATTGGGAGAAGTGTCACTTCATGGTAACTCAAGGGATAGTTCTAGGCCACATTGTTTCGAAAAGGGGGATAGAAGTTGATAAATCTAAGGTAGATCTTGTGCGGTACTTACCCTCTCCGACTTCGGTTAGAGAGATTCGTTCTTTTCTTAGACATGCAGGTTTCTACAGGAGGTTTATCAAGGACTTCTCTCACATATCTCGGCCCTTGTGCAAGTTACTTCAAAAGGACACTCCCTTTGTGTTTGATGAAGAGTGTAACGTGGCATTCACCAAGTTGAAGGAGTTGCTCACTTGTGCTCCTATTCTTCAAGCACCGGATTGGTCTCTACCCTTTGAGCTCATGTGTGATGCATCGGATTACGCTGTTGGAGCTGTTTTGGGACAAAGGAAGGAGAAGAAGCCCTACGCCATTTACTATGCCTCAAGGACACTCGATGATGCTCAAGCCAACTACACAACAACCGAGAAGGAGATGCTTGCTGTGGTTTTTGCATTGGACAAATTCAGATCGTACTTACTTCAAAGCAAGGTTATCATTTACACGGATCATGCGGCTTTGAAGTACTTGATGACAAAGAAGGATGCAAAACCAAGGCTCATTCGATGGATTCTGCTTCTACAAGAGTTCGATGTGGAAATCAAAGACAAGAAAGGAGTGGAAAACGTTGTGGCTGACCATCTCTCTCGAATTGTGCATGGACAAGAAGCCGTGGCTATTGAGGAAACATTTCCGGATGAACAACTCTTCGGAATCAAGGTAAGTCCTTCTGAAACTCCATGGTACGCGGATATCGTTAACTACTTAGTTACCGGTGAGTTTCCATCTTCTATGCCAAGAGCCCAACGTGATAAGCTTAAGTCTAATGCTAAGTCATTTATTTGGGATGAACCTTACTTGTGGAAACAATGTGCGGACTTAGTGATAAGGAGATGTATCCCGGATAGTGAGTTTGCATCTATTCTTGAGTTTTGTCATAATGGTGCATGTGGAGGGCATTTTGGTTCGAAGAAGACAGCCCTAAAGGTTCTAGATTGTGGTTTCTTTTGGCCTAATCTATTTCGTGATTCTAATGACTTTTGTGCTAAGTGTGATAGGTGCCAAAGATCCGGCAATATTGGTGCAAAAGATCAAATGCCACAAAAGTACATGATCAATGTCGAAATCTTTGATGTCTGGGGCATTGATTTCATGGGACCCTTTCCTTCATCTAATGGTTTCACTTACATCTTACTTACTGTAGATTATGTGTCGAAATGGGTGGAAGCAAAAGCCACCCGTACTAATGATTCGCGAGTTGTTGCAGATTTCCTCAAAACGAACATCTTTTCAAGGTTTGGGATGCCACGCATTCTCATAAGCGATGGAGGGAGTCACTTTTGCAACAAAACCGTGGAGGCATTGATGAAGAAGTATGGCGTCACACACAAGGTCTCTACACCATATCATCCACAAACCAATGGAATGGCTGAAGTATCCAATCGCGAAATCAAGAAGATCTTGGAGAGAACTGTCAAACCAAATCGCAAGGATTGGAGTCAATGTTTGGATGATGCATTATGGGCTTATAGGACGGCATACAAGACTCCCATAGGCATGTCACCCTACCGACTTGTTTATGGGAAGGCTTGTCATCTTCCGGTGGAATTAGAGCACAAAGCTTGGTGGGCGATCAAGAAGTTCAACATGGACAAGGATGAGGCTGGTCTACATCGAAAGCTTCAACTTTGTGAGCTTGAGGAGATCCGGAATGAAGCATTTGACAACGCATGGATCTACAAGGAGAAGACAAAGCGCATTCATGACAAGATGATCCGTACAAAGAGTTTTGAACCCGGACAGAAAGTGTTGCTCTTCCATTCAAGACTTAGACTCTTTCCGGGCAAGCTACGCTCTAGATGGGTTGGTCCTTACATTGTGGTACAAGTTTATCCCCATGGAGCTGTGGACATCATGACTTTGGACACCGGCAAGTTATACAAGGTAAATGGCCAACGTTTGAAGCACTATTACGATACCTTTGTGGAGCATCACGTTGAAGAAGAGAAGCTCGTGGATCCACCTACTTCAAACACATGAAGATGCATCACATCTAGGCTGAAAGACGTTAAAAAAAACAAGCGCTTGTTGGGAGGCAACCCAATGGAGGAGTCTACAACAGATTTGCATTCTCTTCCCTTATCTCTTTTACTTCGTTTCTTTTGTTTTTACTTAGTTAGATTTTCGTAAATCCTAGCTTTCGTGCTTGAATTCTATGACTTTACTTTGGTACATTGAGGACAATGTAGAGTTTAAGTGTGGGGGAAGGGGTTTACAACTTTATTGAGTCATAAATTATAAAATGGGGCGGACAATGGAACTTTCCGGCGGATGATGCCTAAAAAAAATAATAATAAATAAAAAAAAAAGGAAACTTTTGAGTCATTCTTAGTGTATTTTTGAGTCTTTTTGTTTAACTTAGCGTCTTTAAAGAGTCTTAGGATGCCCTTAGTTAGTCGATGATGAAAATGGACTGAATTTGAACATACATATGGCATTGCATTCATGATTTCTTGTGTTAATTGAGTTATTTTGAGTGTCATGACATGTAGTAGATATGGATAGTTAAACATGGTACAGATTTCGCATGTGAGAATAAGTTTAAGTCATATGAACCCTAAACGTGAGTTTTGAGCCTATACATTTCTTTTGAGTGAATTTTATGCATATTAGTCTCAAAACTATGCATGTGCATCATTTGGTTACTTGCCATAGATTTTAATGAACTAGAGATTACTAGAACTTACTCATGTCGAATTTGCAAAGCTTATAGTTGACATATACTCTGATTTTGGATATGATAAGAGGCACTTAGGTTTACCACAACTAGCCAAATTGCCATGAGTCCCTTATGTGCGCACGAGTTGCGACACCCTTAGATAAACCATTTGAGCCCACATTAAGCTTTCTTTCGTCACCCGTAATACCTAAACACTTTGCCTAGTGTAGGACTTCTTTACCCTATGTTCTGCAGACTTAGTGTGAAGTAATGTCGACAAG
The DNA here is from genome assembly GCA_946800695.1 of Geum urbanum. Lineage (NCBI taxonomy): Eukaryota > Viridiplantae > Streptophyta > Magnoliopsida > Rosales > Rosaceae > Geum > Geum urbanum. The sequence goes on from OX327002.1 coordinate 22,639,337, forward strand.
AGCTGAAGATGGAGATTTTTTGTGATGCTCCTTGATTGGTATAATGTGTGTATGGGGATAGACTTGTCCAAATAGCTTAAAAAGTGTGTTATTGCCAAAAAAAAAAAAAAAAAAGAAAAGGAATTCGAGAGAATGAAAAGAAAAAAAAATTGTGATCTCTCATGGCAATGTGTTCTGTTTTGTAAATGTTTGGATTAATGTCCCCCATACTTGTGAATTTGGAGTATGCTACGAATTGAAGGCCCAAAAAAATAAAGAAATATGACCTTTGTCCTGTTCACAAAGCTCAATGGGAGTTTAGAATGAAGTTAGGGTCCAACAAAATGAAATTTGGCCCTTGTTTATAGAAGATTGACCATGGAGGCGTGGAAAAGATGAAGGAGTCTGGTTTTACAAAGTTTGTGATATTTCGACTAAGTCTTTGGAACGTTTTTAACCACCACTTATCTAAATTTTCAAATGCCTTAGCCTTGCCCCATTACAACCCTTCGAAAGTCCTTTTTGATCCTTAAGATGAGTAGCAGTTAATCTGTTGAGTAAGTTGCATGAGTAAGCATATGGTTTGGTTCATTTGTGCAAGTATTTCATTCATGAGGTTTTCAATTATTTCTATCCATTTTTGAGTGAAAATATGATGAGTGCATCCATGTGAGTTGATTTGAACTTTATTCGAAACATGCACAGCTTTAACATCACCATTGTTTACACCACGTCTTACTTGTTCATTGCATGAATCTTATCTTGGTTATCATTTGAAGTTATGTAATTCCATTGCCATATACATTAAGAAATTTCTGAGACAAATCTTGACTAAGGGCTTAGTGTTGTTTTACTTAGTATCTCTTACGTTTTCAAACATGATAACATGAAAATTTGCGGCTTTGAAACATTGAGACTTCTAAGTGTTTTGTACATATAAGTGTGACGTTTTTCCCATTGTTATTTTTTCCCATTATTTTTCTTTTATCGAGTCCGTTGCTTTGATTTGTATTTGCTAGGGACTAGCAAAGTCTAAGTGTGGGGGAATTTGATCTACCGCATTTTATGCTTGATTATTAATGTCTTTCTCTCTATATTTAACTTTGTTTTGTGCTTAGTAAATATGTTTTTAACTTACTTTATGTTTGTAGGTAGAAATAAAGGAGGAATCCGTAAAGGAGGCAGAAATGAGCTCAAAACCTACTAAGGAGGAAGTTCCTAAAATGAGGAGGAAAGATGATGAAGAATGGGCCACGATTTATAAAGAATGGATCAAAGATCACTAAGATGGGTCAAGACCATGCTCATGTGTCCAAGAATGTCCAAGATCATGTCAAGATTCACCCACAAAGAAGCCCAAAAGAAGAAAATGGATCAAAAGCTAGAAATCAGGAAATCTGCCTGTGCAGATCAGCCCACTTCAAAAGGTCACTGTGAACAGATCCGGATGAATCTAGACGCGATTAGCATATGGTTGGAAAGATCTAGAAGTCTAGTTTCCAACGCAACTGGAATCAAGCGATTTGAAGTCCTATAACGAGAGAAACTCCTACTTTAGTGGAGAAGGGTCAGGTTACCCGGGTGGAGTAGTAAGAGTTCTAAAAGGAGTTGAACTAGGCTTTGCTTGGCCTATATAAATGAGGGCTCGACTAGGGTTTGAGGATCACACATTCTAGGAGCCGAATCTCTGTCCAAACACTACCTCCTTTCACACAAAGTCGAAGAACTCTTCTCCTTAGCCGAAACACCACCATCACCACCTCAAAAACATCACTCCTTCACCCATAAGTGTTCTTACGCTAGATTTGGCTTTGAACACTTGTGTCCTCCCTCACGCCAACAAGGGGCTGCTATACTTGGAGCTTGCGGAGAGACGAATTCCTCGGAGCAAAAAGTGTAACATGACATCTTGTATCAAATTTCGGTTATGTATTGGTTTTCTTTACTTTTTGTAGAAAGACAACATGTTTTAGTGTAAAGATGATTGTTTTGGATTTTTATGAGTTCTTCCATGTGTTCTTAGTATGAATTCGAATATGTATGCTAGCTTACTATGATCTTAATGCTTTGAAACTTGTTTAGGATGACACTAGATGATTTGGTTCACCCTAGCATGTTCCACCGAATTAATCAAGATAAAATTGAGTTAGGAAGTTAACTAGATGATTTGGTTGCTCTCTAATTCGATGTAAGCATGTGTATGTGTTTTAATGTGTGCTATGAATTTCGTAGAACTTGTTTAAAGAAGAAGTAATCGGCTTAGGTAATTAGTATGTGATGATCACTTGTAAATAACTAGTTTAGTTTTTTTTCGGCAATGATGCATGTTTAGGGTTTCTAGGGTTCTTGATTGTTTGCTTGTCTATGAGTGAAGCATATTAGAGTCCTAGGGTTTCTCTATGTGTATGATTGCCACGTTTTTGTCTTTAATTTTGTAGTTATAGAAAACAAACCAACTTTGCACCCCCCTATATAACCTAGCATAGTTATACATGCACCCTCAATCCCCGGTTAAGAACGATCCCTACTTATCAATGCTACATCAACAAAGAAGGGTTTTAATTGTATTCGTGTTTGATTAAGTGTTTAATTAAATGCTTGAAAAGATGAGAATCAGTTTTAATTGAGAAATGACCATATATATGTATGAATCAGTTCCAGAACTTTTTCACTATGTTTTGAACGTAATTTCCTCAAGTTAGTCTATCATTTTGTCTTTCATGCAATCAATACATGTATCAAAATTAGAAAGTCCAATTTTGGTAATATTTTTTGTGCTACAAGATGTTTCATTCTTTGAATATGCCAAGCCTCTTGTGCCACAAGAATGATGACGTGCTGAATTTTGAAGCTTTTCTCTTCTTTGAATATTTTTGAATGCTAAACATAAACTTTTCAGTTCCTGATTTTTCATACATGTTATTGCACATAACTAACTAGTAGTCATCTACAGGACAGGCCTTTCCAAAAACACATTGAATAATAATAATAATAATAATAATAATAATAATAATAATAATAATAATAATAATAATAATAATAATAATAAGAACAACGACGACGACGACAACAACAACAACAACAACAACAACAATAATAATACATAGTTTTATTATCACTTAAAAAGGAAAAACCATCTTTTGATACAAAATTAGAACTTGATATGAGGTTTTACTTTATTTCAAGAATACAATACACATTTGATAATTCTAATACATAGTTATTTTCAAACACTAGTTTCACAGTTCCTACAGCTTTCACATTCACTAGCCTCTTTGGCCATTTACAGTGCACACCTTTGTCTCTTTCTTAATTGAGATTTTCTGTCTTGATAATCCATGTATATTTGTGACAATATGTATAAGTGAGCTAGTATCAAACCACAAAGAGTTATCTGAAATAAAATCATTTGAAATATTGTTGAAAATTGATTTCGATAAAAATGTATCTTGTTTCTCAAGCCATGATTTAAAAGTCGCACATTCCTTAAAATGGCATAGCTTTTTGCAGAAAAAATATTTTTTGATGTCATTAGACATAGCAGACTTGTTTTTGTCATTGTTATGTTTCACACCAAGTTTGGAGTTGGAGGAACTTCCTTTATGATACATGTTGTTCCCAAATTTCTTCTTGGAAGAGCCTTTGTTGTTGCTGTCAGATTTGCCTATCAGGTTTACTGTAACTTCTTTCCCTTTGTTTCGAGATGACCCGAAACAAAATCAGTATAGTAATCGGCTTAATCCACGAGTTTACGAGTAATCATAGTTTTCCGTAAATTAATCGAATTGGCATTTTTGATCACGACTTAATTATCGGACGAGAATTTGAGTTGAGTCTCTTCACGAGAGTTGTTGTACGCGTGATTTCGAGTTTGTGGGCAGTTCCGGATAATTATTTCGATGATCGAGGAATATGTTATGAATATTTGAAATCGTGGAATTTCGTCGTATTTATCCGTTCGTATTTGAGTTATCCGAAACGTGGATGTGATCAATTTTGGACCGTCAATCGTATCGAGCCGCGAGTATAAATATCGAAAATAGTCAAAAAATTGTCAAAAAGCACTGTTTGGAAGTTTGACCGTCGTTTGACCAAGAGTTGACCGTTGACTTTTGTTGACCGGAGATCCACCGCGCGTGTGCGAACTGTTGCCGTCGGACTTTGCGATTCCGGCCACCTCCGGCTCCGATTTGGGTATGAATCGAATCCTCTCTTGATTTGTAATTGTTTAGAACTTGGATTTGTGGAAATTGGTTTCGTTTTGAAGGAGAACGGAGTGTTTGAAGTTTGTGTTTTCCGGCCGGAATCGGCTCCGTTTGGGGGTGGTGCTCCGGTGGCTTTCCGGTGAGGATTTTGGGTGGAATCATTTGGGTTTTGATCAAGGATGATTTCCCCGTTGGTTTTGAGGGACGAGGTGGCGTGACGGTGCCGGAATCGGCCGGGAAAGTTTTCCGGTGATTCTCGGCAGTGATTTTTCGAGCTGATTTTGAGCTACTTGCCATCCGATTTGGCCTTTGGTGTAGTTGAGAGATGTGTTGGGCTCGAGGAGGAGAAGCTACGGTGAGCTTGGCCGCCGGTAAATTCCTTCGGTTGACTGTGCGTCGCCGCCAACGGCGGATCTCTGGCGACTCGTTTACTTTTTGGAATTTGATGATTTTTATGTCGTTTTGCTCGTAATCGCGCCCCGATCATCGCCTTGAGGTTTTCAAGTTGATTTCAATGCTGGATTTTTAGTCGAGGGTTTATGTGGAGAGTTTGGGGAATTTCGACGATTATTTTGTATTGAGTTATATGTTTCCGGAAATGGTTGGTTTCCGAGGTGTGGTACAGTGTGATGAATTGTGATTTTGATCAGTTATGTTTTGTGATTATTCAAGGGATCGAGATCGTGCATTGGGCGAGGGATCTTCCGCTGGATCTCGTGATTAGCACGTGTGCGCGCTGTGCTCATCTGTGAGTGGACCTTTTTATTTTCACTGTCGTTGCGAGTTCTTGATTTCCGTATTTATTTACGATACGATGTTGAGATTGTTTATTGTTTTTGGAGGTATTATTTTATAATTTATATGGTGATGGCATTATTTAGCATCGATGCATTGCCTACTCGTTTGATCACCGGTAGTGAGATCCAGGGTTGAGAGATTCCCCTGATGTGCCCACTAGGCTTGAGAGATTCGCCTAGTCTATCACCGTCGGGCTTGAGAGATTCGCCTGACACCTCCATTCATTTTATGAACTTACTTTGTTTTATTATATATATAAATGGTGAAAGGCATATTATTATTTTCGTCCACTCACTCTAACGATTTTATTTGCCTTTCCCTTGGGCTTTTCGATTTTCGTGCCCAGTTTGCAGTTCTGATTCTGGTGTCTCACGTCGCGGTTGGAGGCTTAGTGTTCGAGCTACCTTTCTTTTCCAGTAGGTTTCTTGTTTTTCCTATTGTTGTATATTTTTGTATATATATACACTAGAGGTCGCTCTGATACACTACTGATATATTTTCATATGTTTTTCCCTGGATTTTTGTAAAGTACAGTTTTGATCACCTCCATTCCCACGGTTTGGCTTTTGTGGCATAGGATGAAGTGTGTATTCCGGGTGCAGGTTAATGGAAATTCCACGTTAGTAAAGAAACTCTGCTGAAATTTTCATGGTTTTTGGAAGTTCGTGTTTTCAGAAGGGGTTTGATTCCGGTTTAGGAAACTAAATCGGGGTTGGGTCCTTTCAGCCTGGTATCAGAGCATTAGGTTTCAGGTTCTATAGACTTTTAAAGTTTTGACACTTAGGGTATTTGAGTACGTACAACATGTCTGGAGCGATGACCCGACTGGTTAGCAGTTACTCATCAATGCTTCGGGTGTTGTGTATTCTCAAATGTCTGAAGTCTCATGATTACGTTCCTGGTGCTTGTGATTAATGCTTGTCTTGTATCAGTAGGATGCCTCCTCAACGTGGTCCCCGTGTGAATCGGGAAGTGGATCCTGATGAGGATCGCCAGACGCATGACTTGCTGATGTGAGTGTTGCGTTTGGAGGAGCGTTTTGACCCTGTGGTCAATGCTCGTACTGCTAGTGAGACTGTCTTTTCGGGTTCAGCTGATCCAAAGATTTGTGAAGCATGGTTGGTTCAGGTTGAACGTGTTTGTGAGCGTCTGCGTTTTACCCCTGAGCAGATGACAGTGGCAGCAGTTGGTTTACTTGAGTCAGATGCATACTTCTGGTGGGTTAGCACCGATAGAGTTCCGGTTGATACTCCGTGGAATTTTTTTCGAGATTTGTTTATGCAGAGATACTTCAACCAGGCTACACAGCAGCGGAAGTATGATGAGTTCACTAATTTGAGACAGGGCAGTATGTCAGTCCTTGAGTACTAGGACAGATTTACCCGCTTATCTCAGTTTGCTCGTGACATGGTGGCTACAGAAGAAGCCAAGTGCCGTAGATTTGAGCTGGGCTTGAACCTGAACATCAAGTGAACTCTGACTATGATGCCTCGGAACAACTTTGATGAGTTTGTGAGTGCAACACTTCGATGCGAGGATATTGAGAAGGAAAGGCAGATGAGATTCCAGTCTCGACGATTTGAGGAGGGTGGAATGAGTCAGGGACCTTCCAAGAGGCTGAGTTCTGATACTTTTGGATCAGCATCATCCTCGGGCAGTGGACCATATAGACCATCAGCTAGTGCACCTAGACAGAGGCAGAGATGGAGGAGGGATCGACTGCTGCGACCACAGTCTAGTGGGGGTTCCAACGGATCCTGTTATCCTCGGCGTACCGGTGGCACTTTTACCGCACCAAGGGAGTACCCATTGTGTAGTCTCTGCAGCAGGCACCATGTTGGTCCATGTCAGCGAGGCCCTGTCGTTTGTTATCGTTGTGGCTAGGAGGGTCACTATGCGAGTGAATGTTTCCAGCTCCTTGGTGCTGGTGGAGAGACAGCCCAGAGTTCCGGAGGAGAGCGAGGTACCACTTCTGGGGCTCAACCAGTACAGTCTTCTGGCCAGGGCGGATAGTCACCCTCAGTGTGGACGACCAGCCGGGCTGGCCAGGGTTCATGCCATGTCTTTGCGTGAGGGCAGAGCTTCGCCGGAGGTTGTTATCGGTACGTTGCATGTTTTTAGCTATCTAATACTTACATTGCTAGATCCAGGTACTACGCATTCATTCATGTCATATAGATTATCATCTTTAGCTACTGTACCTGCATCTCCACTTCCGGGGTTGTGGAGAGTGTTGTATCCATTCGGTGAGGTTGTGAGTATTGGCTGGGTGTATAGAGACTGTGAGATTTTTATTGGAGCTCATGGCTTAGCCGGGAATTTGTTATTGCTGGATATCGTCGACTTTGATGTGATTTTGAGTATGGAATTCTTGGAGACACATTGGGCTATGTTCGATTGTCACAAGAAGGAGGTTATGTTTCGACGACCGGGTTTTCCAAAGATATTGTTTAGCGGTGAGAAGAATACTTCATTGCCATGTATGATTTCAGCGATGAAGGCCGAGCGGATGATGAAGAAGGGTTGTGTTGCTTACTTAGCTCATGTTGTGGATACTACGGCTGTTATGCCGGACATTAGTGATATCGAGGTGGTTTCTGAGTTTCCAGATGTGTTTCCGGAGGAGTTACCGGGTATTCCTCCAATTCGGGAGATTGATTTCACTATTGAGCTATTACCGGGTACTGGACCCATATCTCAGGCACCTTATCGTATGTCGCCAGTAGAGTTGAAGGAGCTACAGATTCAACTCTAGGAGTTGCTGGAGAAGGGTTTCATACGACCCAGTGTATCGCCGTGGGGTGCTCCTGTATTGTTTGTGCGGAAGAAGGATGGATCCATGCGGTTGTGCATTGATTACCGGAAGCTAAATCAGGTCACTGTGAAGAACAAGTATCTGTTACCGCGGATTGTCGATTTGTTTAATCAGCTCAATTGAGCTTCAGTCCTTTCGAAGATTGATCTCAGGTCTGGATATCATCAGTTGAGGATCAGAGAGTCAGATGTGGTCAGGACAGCTTTTAGATCACGGTACGGACATTACGAGTTATTGGTTATGCCGTTTGGGTTGACCAATGCCCCCGCAACTTTTATGGACTTGATGAACCGGGTGTTCAGACGGATTCTGGACAAGTTTGTGATCGTGTTCATCGACGACATCTTGATTTATTCCAAGAGTGTGGGCCAGCACAAGAAACATTTATGAGCTGTTTTGCGAGATAATCAGTTGTTTGAGAAGTTCAGCAAGTGTGAGTTTTGGTTGGATAACGTGAAGTTTTTGGGTCATGTGATATCAGCTGTGGGAGTCCATGTGGATCCTGAAAAGATAGAAGCTGTGTTGAATTGGAGTAGACCTACCACCGTACCAGAGATCAGGAGTTTCTTGGGTTTGGCAGGTTACTATCGGCGCTTTGTACAGGATTTTTCACAGATTGCCACTCCACTTACCAGATTGACGAAGAAATGCGTCAAGTTCGAGTGGTCTGATGCACGTGAGGAGAGTTACTTGCTCCTGAAGGAAAAATTGACTACTGCACCAGTTTTGACCCTTCCAGATGATAGTGGAGAGTTCGTGGTTTACAGCGATGCATCGAGGTTGGGACTTGGTTGTGTTCTGATGCAGCATGGCACAGTAGTGGCCTACGGTTCCAGGCAGCTGAAACCACATGAAGTCAACTATCCTACCCATGATTTGGAGTTTGCTGCTATTGTATTAGCGTTGAAGAGTTGGAGACACTACTTATACGGAGCTCAGTGCAAGATATACACCGATCACAAGAGTCTCACTTATTTGCGCACGTAGCCAGACTTGAACATGAGGCAGCGCAGATGGATGGAGTTGATCAACGACTATGATTGCACTTTTGAGTACCATCCAGGGAAGGCTAATGTGGTTGCTGATGCACTAAGTCGGAAATTTGGAGCTTCATTGCTTCATGTGTGTGTCGCCAGAGTTTCCATGTTAGCCGAGCTACGGGCTACGGGAGCTGAGTTCGAGTGGGACAATGATGGAGCTTTATTGGCTAGCTTCCAGGTTCGACCGGTGTTGGTTGATCAGGTTCGGGAAGCCCAGGATACAGATTCCTACCTGCTGGACAAGAAGACCATGATTTGGAATGGTGTGCCAACAGAGTTTTGGTTGAGTGATGATGGTACGTTGCTATTCAGAGGAAGATTATGTGTACCCAGGGACGAGAGTTTGAAGAAAGAGATTTTAGATGAAGCTCATTGTTGGGCGTATGCGATGCATCCCGGTGGTACGAAGATGTTTCGTACACTTCGGGCTTATTACTGGTGGCGTAATATGAAGCGGGAGATTGCCGCATATGTGAGCAGATGTTTGATTTGTCAGCAGGTTAAAGCGAAGAGGTAGAAGCCTACGGGAAAGTTACAGCCCCTGGAGATTCTGGTTTGGAAGTGGGAGCACATTACCATGGATTTCGTGTATCAATTACCGCATACTTCGGCCGGTAATACTGGTATTTTGGTTATCGTGGATCGATTACATTTTCTTGCACTTCCGGGGAAGATTTCAGTGGGCATATTGGCAAAGCTATATTTGGCAGAGATCGTTCGACTGCATGGTGTGCCTGTATCCATTGTTTCTGACCGAGACAGTCAGTTTACCTCAGAGTTCTGGCAGGCATTGCAGCGAGCCATGGGTACTAGATTACGTTTCAGTACAGCTTTTCATCCTCAGACTGATGGGCAGTCTGAGAGGACTATTCAGACTCTCGAGGATATGTTGCGGTCTTGTGTTTTGCAATTTCGAGGAAATTGGGACCATCAACTGCATTTGATTGAGTTTGCTTACAACAACAGCTATCAGGCCAGTATTGAGATGGCACCGTATGAGGCCCTATACGGGAGGCAGTGCCGCACTCCATTGTGTTGGAGTGAGGTGGGCGAGTGATGTCTTATTGGCCCTGATCTGCTGAAGAGCACCATGGAGGACATTCAGATTATCCGAGACAGATTGAAGATTGCCCAGGATCTCTAGAAAAGTTATGCGGACATGAGAAAAAAGAGTCTCGAGTTCGACCAAGCATTTAATTGATTCATGTCAAAATTGATTCATGTTAAACCAAGCATTTAATTAAAAACATAATCAAACACAAATACAATTAAAACTCTTCTTTGTTGATGTAGCATTGGTGAGTATGGATCATTCTTAACCGGGGATTGAGGGTACATGCATAACTATGCTAAGGTAGTTTAGGAGGGGGGGTGCAAGATTGTTGGTTTTAAGTTTCCTATGAAATAAAACAAGAAGATGGTTAGATACATATCAAGAAATCACAAGTTCTAACATGTTTAAGCTCATAGACAAGCAAACAATCAAGAACACATAATCCTAGCATGCATCTAGCCGAAAATAAGTTCCTTAATCTATTATTTACACGTTGATCATCACATCTAGTTACCTAGCCGATTATCCGATCTTTGTTTAAGTCCTACGAAATTTCTAGGTTAATTAAAACACATACACATGCTTACATCGAATTAGAGAGCAACCAAATCATCTAGTTAACTTCCTAACTTAATTTTATCTTGATTAATTCGGTGGAACATGCTAGGGTGAACCAAGTCATCTAGTGTCATCCTAAACAAGTTTCAGAGCATTAAGAACTTAGTAAGCAAGCATACATGTTCGAATCCAACCTACAAACACATGGAAGAGCTCAAAACAAGTCAGAAATAATCATCTTTACACTAAAACATTAGTCTTTTATTACAAAGTCTCGAAAAACCAATATAAACCGAAAATAAATACAAAGAGGCCATGTTACACTTTTTGCTCTTAGATAGTCTCTCTCCGCAAGCTCCAAGCGCACGTCCCTTTGTTGGTGATGGTGAACGCAAGATTCCGAGGCCAAATTTAGCACAAGTAGGCTCACGGGTGAAGGAAGGATTATTTGGAAGGTGGTGGAGATGGTATTTCGGTTTAGGGAGAGGCTGATCTTAACTAAGTATGAGAGGAGTTGGTGTTTGGAAAAGGGTTCGGCTCTATGATGTGTGTTTTTCAAGAATGAGTCGAGCTCCCCTTTATATAGGAGAAGGGTAGGGTTTTTCCTACTAAAACAAGACCTTCCATATTCAAATCAGGGAAATCTGACCAGCTGTAGTAAAACACGTTTTCCCGGAGTTCTAGATCTTGAAAAATTCTGATTCTTGTTTCATTAGAAAGCTTATTTAAAGGGATATAAAATCCATATAAGGAACGCCATATTTGAAATTTAATTGGATTTACTATGGATTTTAGAATTTAAGTGACCTGGCTGCCCTGTTTTCTTCTTCTTCAAGGAAAAGAAAATCTTCATATCTTCAAATCTTGCATTCCTTATTCCCTAATAATTCTTCGCCGAATCTAGCATATTCTTGCACATATTTTGGCCCTCAAATCAGGTCTGAAAATTCATATAATATCTCCCAAAATTCGTCCATTATATGCTCCATATATTCCGCAATATTTGCTCTTTCTTGGGTCGCGCAGAAGAAATGTCTTCATCTTTTTGTCCACCATTTTGGTATCCATTTCATTTGGCATTTGGTTTCCAATTCTTGACACCATATGAGAATGCATTTTAGTAACCATTTGAAGACAATTCCTCGGACTATTTCTTCTCTGGAATTAGGAACTTTTCTCCTTAGCCTGCTTTTAGCTCCGAAACGCCTCCTTTATTATTTCGTCCTTTATTTCTACCTAAAAACATAAAGTAAGTTAGAAACATATTTACTAAGCATAAAACAAAGTTAAATGTAGAGAGAAAGACATTAAGAATCAAGCATAAAATGCGTAGATCAAATTCCCCCACACTTAGACTTTGCTAGTCCCTTAGCAAATACAAAACAAAACTACAGACACGAAAAATCAAAGAGAATCATTAAAGGAAAATGTCATACATTATTCACAAACACTTAGATGTTTCTTTGTTTCAATGCCGCAAATTCTCATGTCATCATGTTTGAAAACGCAAGAAAACACTAAGTAAAATAAAACTAAGCCCTTAGTTGAGTTTGTCTCAGAAATTCTTTAAGTATATGGCGAATTAAGAATGAATGTTCATAGAATTCAGTAGAGAATAGAGATATAATCATGTTATGAATAAGTAAGACATGGAGAAAACAATGGTGATTTTAAGTCTGTGCATGCTCCGAATAATGTTCAAATCAACTCACATGGATGCTCTTATCATATTTCCACTCATGCAAAGGGATCTCTCAAGGTGTTTAAATATGCAACAAAATGGAATCAACTACCTGCACCAATGAAGCAAAACCATATGCTTACTCATGCAACTTACTCCACAGATTGAAGGCTACTCATCTTAAGGATCATAAAGGACTTTTAAAGGGTTGTAATGGGGCTAAGGCTAAGGCATTCAAAAATTTGGATGTGTGGTGGTTAAGAACATTCAAAAGACTTAGTTAAAGCACCAAAGCATCATCAAATTCGTTCATCCTCTTTCCAAAACGTCACCAAGGTCAAACCCTAAGTACACGGGCCATATTTCATCTTTTTGGACCCTAACTTCATTCTAAACTTCCCTTGAGCTTTTGTAGACAGGACAAAGACCATATTTTTTTACTATTGGGCCTTCAATTCATAACAAACTCCAAATCCACAAGTATGGGGGACATTAATCCAAACAATGTACACTAAAAATATATTGCCATAGAGCTTTTTATTTTTATTTTTTTTCTTTTCTTGCTCTCGAATTTTTTTTTTGTTTTGTATTTTTCGGCAATCACACAATCTTTTTCAAGCTATTTGGACAAGTCTATTCCCATGCACACATCTTCCACATAGTTTTCACACCATCTCTATGTACTTAGCTTCAAAAATCCCACCAAGTCTTTAGAACAAGGGTGTGGAAATTCTACACTAGGTTTAAGTGTTTAGGTTCATATGGTAAATGAAAGAGAGGCTTAACATGGCTCAAATGGGTTATCTAGGGGTCTCACAACTCGTGTGCACATCTGGGACACATGGCAATTTGGCAAAGTGGTGGAAAACCTAAGTGCCTTTAATCATATCCGAAATCAGAGTATGTATCAACTATAAGCTTTGTAAATTGACATGAGGAAGTTCTAGTATTCTCTAGTTCATTAAGATCTATGGCAAGTGAGTATATGAATGATTTTGAGACCTATTTCTAATATGCACGAAATTTCACTCAAAAGGAGTGTTCAAGGCCCAAAATCTCACTTAAGGCTCATATGATTCACAACTTATTCTAACATGCGTTTCTATACCAAGTTTACAAACCATATCTACTACATGTCATAACACTCAAAATATATCTCAATTAGCACATGAATTCATCCTTAATGATATGCAACGCCATTTTTGTATTCTTTTCGGTCCAATTTCATCATAGACTAACTAAGGGCATCCTAAGACTCTTTAAAACACTAAGTTAATCAAAAAGACTTAAGACTCTCAAACAAGCGTAGATTTAGTCCTTATCTCCTTTGGGCAACCTTAATGAATTTGCCAGTTGGCAAGAGAGACAAAGAGAGGTAGGAGTGATTTTCGAACTTGTCTTTTCTTACATCCAAAACCTGTCCTAGAAACCGTCACCTCCTAGACACCAAAACATCTCGGATCTCTTACTCAAAGACAAGTATTCATCCACTTACACTAAATTAGACTCGAACACACTAATTAGTTTTTTTTAAGGGCATCATCCGCTGGAAAGTTCCATTGTCCGCCCGATTTTACAATTTATGACTCAATAAAGTTGTAAACCCCTTCCCCCACACATAAACTCTACATTATCCTCAATGTACTAAAGTAAAGCATAGAATTCAAGATGGAAGGATAGGATTTACGAAAACTAACTATATAAACTAAAGCAACGAAAATAAAAGAGATAAGGGAAGATAATGCAAATCTGGTTTGAAGACTCCTCCATTGGGTTGCCTCCCAACAAGCGCATGTTTTTTAACATCTTCCAGCCTAGACTTGATGTATCTTCATGTGTTTGAAAGAGGGGGATCCACGAGCTTTACTTCTTCAACGTCATGCTCCTTGAAGTTCTCATAGTAATGCTTCAAACGTTGGCCATTCACCTTGAATACTTTTCCGGTGTCAAAAGTCATGATATGTCGACAGCTCCATGAGGAAATACTTGTACCACAATGTAAGGACCAACCCATTTTGAGCGTAGCTTGCTCGGAAAGAGTCTAAGTCTCGAATGGAATAGCAAAACCTTCTCTCCGGGTTCAAAATTCTTTGTACGGATCATCTTGTTATGAATGCGCTTTGTCCTCTCCTTGTAGATCCATGCATTGTCAAATGCTTCATTTCGGATCTCCTCAAGCTTACAAAGTTGAAGCTTTCGATGTAAACCAGCCTCATCCTTGTCCATGTTGAATTTCTTGATCGCCCACCATGGTTTATGCTCTAACTCCACCAGAAGATGACAAGCCTTTCCATAAACAAATCGATAGGGTGACATGCCTATGGGAGTCTTGTATGCCGTCCTATAAGCCCATAATGCATCATCCAAACATTGGCTCCAATCCTTGCGATTTGGCTTGATAGTTCTCTCCAAGATCTTCTTGATTTCGCGATTGGATACTTCCGCCATTCCATTGGTTTGTGGATGATATGGTGTAGAGACCTTGTGTGTAACGCCATACTTCTTCATCAACGCTTCCACGGTCTTGTTGCAAAAATGACTCCCTCCATCACTAATTAGAACGCGTGGCATTCCGAACCTTGAAAAGATGTTAGTCTTGAGGAAATCTGCAACAACTCGCGAATCATTAGTACGGGTGGCTTTTGCTTCCACCCATTTCGAAACATAATCCACAGCAAGTAAGATGTAAGTGAAACCATTAGAAGAAGGAAAGGGTTCCATAAAATTAATGCCCCAAACATCAAAAATTTCGACATTGATCATGTAGTTTTGTGGCATTTGGTCTCTCGCACCAATGTTTCTAGATCTTTGGCACCTATCACACTTAGCACAAAAGTCATTAGAGTCACGAAATAGGTTAGGCCAAAAGAAACCACAATCTAAAACCTTGAGGGCTGTTTTTCTCAAACCAAAGTGTCCTCCACATGCTCCATTGTGACAAAACTCAAGAATAGATGCAAACTAACTATCCGGAATACACCTTCTAATTACTAAATCAGCACATTGTTTCCATAAGTAAGGTTCATCCCAAATAAACGACTTAGCATTAGACTTAAGTCTATCTCATTGAGCTCTTGGCATAGAAGATGGAAACTCACCAGTAACTAAGTAGTTAACAATATCTGCGTACCATGGAGTTTCAGAAGGACTTACCTTAATTCCGAAGAGTTGTTCATACAGAAAGTTCTCCTTAGTAGCCACGGCCTCTTTCTCATGCATAATTCGTGAGAGATGGTCAGCTACCACGTTTTCAACTCCTTTCTTGTCTCGGATTTCCACATCGAACTCTTGGAGAAGTAGTATCCAACGTATGAGCCTAGGCTTTGCATCCTTCTTCTGCATCAAATACTTCAAAGCAGCATGATCAGTGTAAATTATAACCTTACTTTGAAGTAGATAGGATCGAAACTTGTCCAATGTAAAGACCCCAGCTAGTATCTCCTTTTCGGTTGTTGTGTAGTTGGCTTGAGCATCATCAAGTGTTCTTGAGGCATAGTAGATGGCGTAGGGTTTCTTATCCTTCATTTGTCCTAAAACAGCTCCAACGGCATAATTCGAAGCATAAAACATGAGTTCAAAGGGTAGAGACCAATCCGGCGCTTGAAGAATATGAGCACTAGTAAGCAATTCCTTCAACTTGGTGAATGCCATGTTACAATCCTCATCAAACACAAAGGGAGTGTCTTTTTGAAGTAGCTTGCACAAGGGACGTGAGATGTGGGAAAATTCCTTGATGAACCTCCTGTAGAAACCTGCATGTCCAAGAAAAGAACGAATCTCTCTAACCGAAGTCGGAGAGGGTAAGTACTTCACAAGATCTACTTTTGATTTATCAACTTCAATCTCTTTTTTCGAAACAATGTGTCCAAGAACAATCCCTTGAGTCACCATGAAGTGACACTTCTCCCAATTAAGCACTAAGTTTGTTTCAATGCACCTCTGCAAGATTAGTTCTAAGTTTTCCAAACATGCATCGAAATCTTTCCCAAAAACACTAAAGTCATCCATGAATACTTCAATTATTTTCTCAATGTAATCAGAAAAGATAGAAAGCATGCAATATTGAAATGTACCTGGAGCATTGCACAATCCAAAGGACATCCGTCGATATGCAAACGTTCCAAAAGGGCATGTGAACTTTGTCTTCTCTTGATCCTCTTCCGCGATGCTGATTTGGTTGTAACCCGAATATCCATCAAGGAAGCAATAGTAGGAATGACCAGCTAACCTCTCAAGCATTTGATCAATGAATGGCAAAGGGAAATGATCCTTCCTTGTGCTTGCGTTGAGCTTCCTATAGTCAATGCAAACTCTATGTCCAGTGACAGTTCATTGAGGCACTAACTCATTCTCCGCGTTCTTGACAATGGTGATTCCGGACTTCTTAAGAACAACTTGCACAGGTGAGACCCAACTGCTGTCCGAAATCGGATAGATAACCCCACAATCCAAGAGTTTGATGACTTCCTTCTTCACAACCTCCATCATTGGTGGATGGAGTCTCCTTTGAGCCTCACGAGATGGCTTAGCTTCATCTTCAAGTAGAATACGATGAACACAAGTAGTAGGATCGATACCTTTGATGTCCGCAAGTGTCCAACCAATGGCGGGCTTGTAGTTTTGAAGCATTCGAACAAGCTTAGCTTCTTGCTCTTCCTCCAACATTGATGAGATGATAACCGACAAAGTCTCATTGTCATCCAAGTAAGCATACTTCAAATGATCTGGTAACACCTTAAGTTCCAATTCTGGTGCTTGAATGATAGAGAGAACAAGCTTGTTTTCGCCATAGACCAAGGGAATATGGGGTGGTCTAGACATCACAAAGGCTGCCTCATTAAGTGCCAACGCCATTTCTCTAACTCTGGGCTTCAGAACTTTAATCAAAACATCTATTAGGGTGTCATCCCTAGTGTAGGTCAGCCCAATTCCATCTTGAAGTACAGTATCAAGCTCATCCTCTCTAATACTGTCCAAATGCAACTGTGCCATATCCTCCACTAAGTCCAACGAAATGCATGAGTTGACAGAAGCAGTGGGAACCTTCATAGCATCAAGGATGTTGAACTCGATCTTTTCTCCATCAATCTCCATGGAGAACGTACCTTCAAACACATCTATCTTTGTTCTTGCGGTTCCCATGAAGGAACGTCCAAGTAAAAGTGGCATTGTGTTCAATGGACTCTCCTCCATGTCAACAATGTAAAAGTCTGTAGGGAATCTCAAGTTGTTGACTTGCACAAGAACATCTTCAACGTACCCTCTTGGATACTTGTGAGAACGATCGGCTAGCTGAATGATGACGTTGTCTTGCTTAAGCTCACCATGCTCCATGGATGCATACAGATAGTAAGGCATAACATTGACGGATGCACCCAAGTCAAGCATGACATCTTCAAATTTGGTGTCACCAATCACACAAGGAACAGAAAAGCTCCCAGGATCCTTCAATTTATGGGGTAGCCGTCGTTGCAACACTGCAGAAACTGTTGCATTCACCTTCACAACCTCCTTCGCTCTCGTTTGCCTCCTTTATGTGCATAGCTCTTTCAAAAACTTGGCATAGATGGTTACTTGCTTGATGCACTTGATTAAAGGCAGATTCACTTACACCTTCCGAAAGATGTCCAGGATCTCATCGTATTGATCATCTTTCTTTGATTTGGATAACCTGTGTGGAAATGGTGCACGAGCAAACGAAGCATTAGTATTAACTAAACTTGAAGGGATAGAGTTAATACATTTGTTTGGGGTCGGGTGTGATGGTGATGGTGGCTTAGATGGCGCCACATTCTTCTTCTCAAGCTCCTTTGTAGAAGGATCTTGTTCAAAAACATCCTCCACAACGTCATGAGCTTATGATGACGTTGCCTCCAGCTTTGGCTCTTCCAAAATCTTCCCACTCCTTATAGTCACTGCACTCACATTCCTTGTAGGTGGCGTTGGTTGAGAGGGAAGTTGTCCGGTGGTCTTAATATGTCCCATAAAGTCTACAAGTTGGCCCATTTGCTTCTTAATTTCGGTTATGTCTTGACCATGTGCATCCAACGTTGCCTTTGTTTCTTTTTGTCCATCCAGAAGAACTTGAGTTGAGGCAGACAGTTGAGCAATCATCTTGTCATAATCCGGATTTGTGAATGTTTGAACCGGGGGAGGCAAAGGCACTTGTGGCGTTGGGGCCAATGGTGGCCGTGCATTGTATTGTTGTTGGGGACGTTGGTAACCTTGTTGTTATGTTGATGGAGGGTTCAAACATCCCTCATTACTGCTCCATTTGAAACCAGGATGATCACGGTTGCCAAAGTTGTTGTAATTGTTGTAGTGTTGGCCTCCTTGATATCCTCATATGGCATGGACTTGTTCTTTATGTGGTTGCTTGGCCAAAGTAGGACATTGATCACCTAGATGGCCTTGAGAATGGCAAATGCCACAAAGTTGGCCAAGAGACACCTTTTCTCTCTTCACTTCAAGTTCCAGCACTTGCTCCATAAAGTCAGAAAGCTTATCATACTTGTCATCCACAGTAGTCTTAGGTGAACTCACTTCTGCATCAGTCTTCCTTGGAGCCATCCCATATTGAGCATCATTGTTAGCTCGGTTCTCCAAGAGTGCATGAGCTCTTATCTCATCTAAATCCATGAAGGCCCTATTTGTAGTAGCATCAAGAAGCTCTCTATCAATCAGTTTGAGTCCATCATAGAAGTAGTTCATCAAATTAGTCTCAGAGAAACCATGGGAGGGACAGGTGGCCCAAAGAACCTTGAAGCGATCATAATATTGACCAAATGACTCATCCGTAGCTTGGGCGATTCCAGTAATCTTCTTCCTTAAAACAGTGATCTTTGAGGCCGGAAAGTACTTGCTCAAGAAAGCATCCGCAAGTTGCTTCCATATAGTGATGTGATTTGGTAGAAGCTCCATGAGCCAAGTTTGTGCTCTATCCTTCAAAATGAATGGAAACGCCTTTAACTTCAAAAGCTCATCATCTGCATCTTTGGGCTTTATACTCGAGCAAACAAACTGAAATTGCATGAAATGCATGTTAGGATCTTCATGCGCCATCCCTTGAAAGATTGGAAGGCGATGGAGAAATCCACTCTTGAGCTCAATATCCTTCTTGTCCTCTTGAGGAACAAGAAACTGAATGCATGAGGGGCTGCTACTCCAATCCACTGAGCAGGTTTGTTGGCGAAGAGTTTGCCTTGCAACATTGGAATTGTTGTTGACAACGTTGTTGACAATGTTGTTGTTGTTGTTCAGGCTGTTAATCGTTTCCGCTTCTTGCTCTTGCTCTTGCTCTACTAAATGCTCGAAATGCTGGGATGATCTTGGTGATGAATTTGGTGAGTCAACTGCGTCCTCAACTATAGGTCGATCAAGATCTTCCAACTCGTTGTTTGAAATGGTCATACTGCGATTACGGAGTAGAATTTCTCGTGGACTAGGGTTGGTCATTCATAATTCTGAGCATCCACCAAAGACCAAGTGTTACTATCAAAAGGATACACAAGAAATGCAAGATACTTTAGCCAAAACGTTGGTATTCATTCAAAACACACAAAAACAAAGCACACGAATTCAAAATAAGCTAAGACACACCAAAAGCACACAAAGACACAAAAGCTATGTTTTAGATTCCTTGAAACACACTATCTATGTTTGTACACTAAAGTGAAATGCAAGGGCTCTAAGTCATCCTAAAATGAATGCAAGTCAAGTCATACGTGGATTTACACGTTCTTACCTCTTGTACTTAGTACCTGCAGGGGTTAGTTGTACATATATATACTAAGTTAAAACGTCATATACACAAATTGTCACTCAAAAGATGCAAGCATACCATAATCCACGAAATTCATGCATAATACATTCAAACTTTCATTCAAAATGCATCAAACAAGAACCTAAGTGAAAGATGGAGTGAATGCATAGGAGAAAATGTTAGAACCTGCAGAAAACACAAGAGTTACATGCTAAATCAATGATGCAACGTGACCTATCTTTTTGCCTCATGTCCCTAACTTCACTTAGGTTAGGGTACCCGGTGATGAAATCCGAGCATCACAAAGCCGCCTGAAGGTTATGCAAACTAATGCAACGTTTTAATTAGTGTAAATTTACAAGATTTTGGTGCAACACTATTCACACATTTTATGCACAAGTATTGGGCATTTTGAGTGCGCTTTGGATTTAAAGAGAGTACACTTTCTTGATCTTTAGGTCGTTCAAAGGACGTGCGACCCGCGCGATAAAGTATCAACTTTCAATCAAATGGTTTTGGTTCAATCGATAAACATGGCCAGTTGGGGATAGAGATAACGTGAGAGGCAGGACTAATTTCGACAATGCACCCCGAGGCTTACCGATCATGGAAAGTAGATTTAGTCCTTATCTTATTTGGGTATCTTCATATCTTCAAATCTGGCATTCCTTATTCCCTAATAATTCTTGGCCGAATCTAGCATATTCTTGCACATATTTTTGCCCTCAAATCAGGTCTGAAAATTCATATAATATCTCCCAAAATTCGTCCATTATATGCTCCATATATTCCGCCATATTTGCTCTTTCCTGGGTCGCGCAGCAGAAATGTCTTCATCTTTTTGTCCACCATTTTTGCTATCCATTTCATTTGGCATTTGGTTTCCAATTCTTGACACCATATGGGAATGCATTTTAGTAACCATTTGATGACAATTCCTCAGACTATTTCTTCTCTGGAATTAGGAACTTTTCTCCTTAGCCTGCTTTTAGCTCCGAAACGCCTCCTTTATTATTTCCTCTTTTATTTCTACCTAAAAATATAAAGTATGTTAGAAAAATATTTACTAAGCATAAACAAAAGTTAAATGTAGAGAGAAAGACATTAAGAATCAAGCATAAAATGTGTAGATCAGATGTGGGCGATTGGGTCTTCCTGAAACTATCTCAATCGAGGGGAGTTGTGCATTTCGGGAAGCGTGGCAAGCCTCGACCACGGTACATTGGTCCGTACGAGATCACCAAAAGGGTTGGTGCCGTGGCTTACAGATTGGAGTTGCCTTCTGAGATGGCTCGTGTACACGATATTTTCCATGTTTCGATGTTGCGGAAGTATATTTCAGACCCATCACATGTGTTAGCGCCACATCAGCTACATATCCGAGAGGATTTGACATATGTGGAGGGGTTGGTACAGATTCTCGATCGGCGTGAGCAAGAGTTGAGGCACCGTGTTATACCGCTGGTGAAGGTCTTGTGGTAGAATCATTCGGTTGAGGAGGCCACCTGGGAGACTGCGCAGCGTATGCGGGAGCAGTATCCTCATCTGTTCACCTAGCAGGTACATAAATTTCGAGGTCGAAATTTTTTTTTAAGGGGGGTAGATTTGTGACGACCCGAAACAGAATCAGTATAGTAATCGGCTTAATCCACGAGTTTGCGTGTAATCACAGTTTTCCGTAAATTAATCAAATTGGCGGTTTTGATCACGACTTAATTATCGGACGAGAATTTGAGTTGAGTCTCTTCGTGAGAGTTGTTATACGCGTGATTTCGAGTTTGTAGGCGGTTTCGGATAATTATTTCGACGACCGAGGAATATGTTATGAATATTTAAAATCACAGAATCTCGTCTTATTCATCCGTTCGTATTTGAGTTATCCGAAACGTGGATGTCATCCGTTTTGGACCGTCGATCGTATCCAGCCGCGAGTATAAATATCGAAAATAGTCAAAAAATTGTCGAAAAGCACTGTTTGGAAGTTTGACCGTCGTTTGACCAAGAGTTGACCGTTGACTTTTGTTGCCCGGAGATCCACCGCGCGTGTGCGAACTATTGCCGTCGGACTCCGATTTGGGTATGAATCGATTCCTCTCTTGATTTGCAATTGTTTAGAACTTGGATTTGTGGAAATTGGTTTCGTTTTGAGGGAGAACGGAGTGTTTGAAGTTTGTGTTTTCCGGCCGGAATCGGCTCCGTTTGGGGGCGGCGCTCCGGTGGCTTTCCTGTGAGGAGTTTGGTGGAATCGTTTGGGTTTTGATCAAGGATGATTTCTCCTTTGGTTTTGAGGGACGAGGTGGCGTGATGGCACTGGAATCGGCCGGGAAAGTTTTCTGGCGATTCTCGGCCATGATTTTTCACTGATTTTGAGCAACTTGCCGTCCGATTTGCCCTTTGGTTTAGTTAAGAGATGTGTTAGGGTCGAGGAGGAGAATCTACGGTGAGCTTGGCCGCCGGGAAATTCCTCCTGTTGACGGCGCGGCGCTGCCGGCGGCGGCGGTCAACGACAAAGCTCCCGTAACCCGTTGAATTTTTTAGAATTTGATGATTTTTATGTCGTTTTGCTCGTAATCGCATCCCGATCATCGCCTTCAGGTTTTCGAGTTGATTTGGATGCCGAATTTTTAGTCGAGGGTTTATGTGGAGAGTTTGGGGAATTTCAACGATTATTTTGTATCGAGTTATATGTTTCCGGAAATGGTTGGTTTCCAAATTGTGGTACAGTGTGATGACTTGTGATTTTGATCAGTTATGTTTTGTGATTATTCAGGGGATCGAGATTGTGCAATAGGCGAGGGATCTTTCGCTGGATCTCGTGATTAGCGCGTGTACGCGCTGTGCTCATCTGTGAGTCGACCATTTTATTTTCACTGTCGTTGTGAGTTCTTGATTTCCGTATTTATTTACGATACGATGTTGAGATTGTTTATTGTTTTTGGAGGTATTATTTTATATTTTATATGGTGATGGCATTATTTAGCATCGATGCATTGGCTACTCGGCTGATCACCGGTAGTCAGATCCAGGGTTGAGAGATTCCCTTGATGTGCCCACTAAGCTTGAGTGATTCGCCTAGTCTATCACCGTCAGGCTTGAGAGATTCGCCTGACACCTTCATTCATTATTTGAACTCGCTTTGCTTTGTTTTATGATATATGTAAATGGTGAAAGGCATATGATTATTTTCGTCCACTCACTCTAACGATTTTATTTGTCTTTCCCCTGGGCTTTTCGGTTTTCGTGCCCAGTTTGCAGTTCGGATTATGGTGTCTCACGTCGCGGTCGGAGGCTTAGTGTTCGAGCTACCTTTCTTTTCCAGTAGGTTTCTTGTTTTGCCTACTGTTGTATATTTTTGTATATATATACACTAGAGGTCACTCTGATACACTACTGATATATTTTCATATGTTTTTCCCTGAATTTCTATAAAGTACAGTTTTGATTACTGCTTTACGTTATTGTTATGATATTGAGAAATTCGGATGGGATTGGTGCCCACGGTTTGGATTTTGTGGCATAGGATGAAGTGTGTATTCCGGGTGCAGGTTAATGGCAATTCCGCGTTAGTAAAGAAACTCTGCCAAAATTTTCATGCTTTTTGCAAGTTCGTGTTTTCAAAAGGGGTTTGATTCCGGTTTAGGAAACTAAATCGGGGTTGGGTCATTTCATCTTGGTATTAGAGCATTAGGTTTCAAGTTCTGTAGTTGTGACACTTAGGCTATTTGAGTACGTACAGCTTGTCTGGAGCGATTACCCGACTGGCTTGCGGTTACTCATCAATGCTTCGAGTGTTGTGTATTCTCAAATGTCTGAAGTCTCATGATTACGTTCCTAGTGCTTGTGATTAATGCTTGTCTTGTATTAGTAGGATGCCTCCTCGACGTGGTCCCCGTGTGAATCGGGAAGTGGATCCTGATGAGGATCGCCAGACGCATGACTTGCTGATGCAAGTGTTGCGTTTGAAGGAGCGTTTTGACCCTGTGGTCAAAGCTCGTACTGCTGGTGAGACTTTCTTTTCGGGTTCAGCTGATCCAGTGATTTGTGAAGCATGGTTGATTCAGGTTGAACGTGTTTGTGAGCGTTTGCGTTTTACCCCTGAGCAGATGACAGTGGCAGCAGTTGGTTTACTTGAGTCAGATGCATACTTCTGATGGGTTAGCACCGATAGAGTTCCGGTTGATACTCCGTGCGGTTTGTTTCGAGATTTGTTTATGCGTAGATACTTCAACCAGGCTACACAGCAGCGGAAGTATGAGGAGTTCACTAATTTGAGACAGGGCAGTATGTCAGTCATTAAGTACCGGGATAGATTTACCCGCTTATCTCAGTTTGCTCGTGACATGGTGGCTACAAAAGAAGCCAAGTGCCGCAGATTTGAGCTGGGTTTGAACTTGAGCATCAAGGGGACTCTAACTACGATGCCTCGGAACAATTTTGATGAGTTCGTGAGTGCAGCACTTCGAGGCAAGGATATTGAGGAGGAAAGGCAGATGAGATTCCAGTCTCGACGATTTGAGGGGGGTGGAACGAGTCAGGGACCTTCCAAGAGGCTGAGTTCTGATACTTCCGGATCAGCATCATCCTCGGGCAATGGACCATATAGACCACCAGCTAGTGCACCTAGACAGAGGCAGAGATGTAGGAGGGATCGACCGCAGCGACCACAGTCTAGTGGGGGTTCCAACGGATCCAATTATCCTCGGCGTACTAGTGGCACTTTTACCGTACCGAGGGTGTACCCATTTTGTAGTCTCTACAGTAGGCACCATGTTGGTCCATGTCAGCAAGGCCCTGTCGTTTGTTATCGTTGTGGCCAGGAGGGTCACTATGCGAGGGAATATTTCCAGCTCGCTAGTGCCGGTAGAGAGACAACCCAAAGTTCCGGAAGAGAGCAAGGTACCACTTCTGGGGCTCAACCAGTACAGTATTCTGGCCAGGGCGAACATCAGGGTCTCCCTTAGCGTGGACGACCAGCCGGGCAGGCCACGGTTCATGCCATGCCATGTTTTTGGCTATCTAGTACTTTCATTGCTAGATCCAGGTGCTACGCATTCATTCATGTCATATAGATTATCATCTTTAGCTACTGTACCTCCATCTCCACCTCCGGGGTTGTGGAGAGTGTTGTATCCGTTCGGTGAGGTTATGAGTATTGGCTGGGTGTATAGAGACTGTGAGATTTTTATTGGAGGTCATGGCTTAGCCGCGAATTTGTTATTGCTGGATATCGTCGACTTTGATGTGATTTTGGGTATGGACTTCTTGGAGACACATTGGGCTATGTTTGATTGTCACAACAAGTAGGTTATGTTTCGACGACCGGGTTTTCCAGAGATATTGTTTCGCGGTGAGAAGAATACTTCATTGCCATGTGTGATTTCAGCGATGAAGACCGAGATGATGATGAAGAAGGGTTGTGTTGCCGACTTAGCTCATGTTGTGGATACTACGGCTGCTGTGCCGGGCATAAGTGATATCGAGGTGGTTTTCGAGTTTCCAGATGTGTTTCCAGAGGAGTTACCGAGTATTCCTCCAGTTCGGGAGATTGATTTCACTATTGAGCTATTACCGGGCACTAGACCCATATCTTAGACACCTTATCGTATGACGCCAGCGGAGTTGAAGGAGCTACAGATTCAACATCAGGAGTTGCTGGAGAAGGGTTTCATACGACCCAGTGTATCGTTGTAGGGTGCTCCTGTATTGTTTGTGCGGAAGAAGGATGGATCCATGCGGTTGTGCATTGATTACCGGAAGCTGAATCAGGTCACTGTGATCAGCTCAAAGGAGCTTCAGTCATTTCGAAGATTGATCTCAAGTCTGGATATCATCAGTTGAGGATCAGAGAGTCAGATGTGGTCAGGACAACTTTTAGATCACGGTACGGACATTACGAGTTCTTTGTTATGCCGTTTGGGTTGACCAATGCCCCCGCAGCTTTTATGGACTTGATGAACCAGGTGTTCAGATGGTTTCTAGACAAGTTTGTGATCGTGTTCATCGACGCCATCCTAATTTATTCCAAGAGTGTGGGCCAGCACAAGAAACATTTACGAGCTGTTTTGCGAACTTTGCGAGATAATCAGTTGTTTGCGAAGTTCAGCAAGTGTGAGTTTTGGTTGGATAACGTGAAGTTTTTGGGTCACGTGATATTAGCTGTGGGAGTCAGCGTGGATCCTGACAAGATAGAAGCCGTGTTGAATTGGAGCAGACCTACCACCGTACCAGAGATCAGGAGTTTCTTGGGTTTGGCAGGTTACTATCGGCGCTTTGTACAGGATATTTCATGGATTGCCACTCCACTTACCAGATTGACGAACAAAGGCGTCAAGTTCGAGTGGTTTGATGCATGTGAGGAGAGTTACTAGCTCCTGAAGAAAAAATTGACGATTGCACCAGTTTTGACCCTACTTGATGATAGTGGAGAGCTCATGGTTTACAGAGATGCATCGAAGTTGGGACTTGGTTGTGTTCTGATGCAGCATGACACAGTAGTGGTCTACGGTTCCAGGCAGCTGAAACCACATGAAGTCAACTATCCTACCCACGATTTGGAGTTGGCTGCTATTGTATTAACGTTAAAGAATTGGAGACACTACTTGTACGGAGCTTAGTGCAAGATATACACCGATCACAAGAGTCTCACTTATTTGCGCACGCAGCCAGACTTGAACGTGAGGCAGCGCAGATGGATGGAGTTGATCAACGAATATGATTGCACTTTCGAGTACCATCCAGGGAAGGCTAATGTAGTTGCTGATGCACTCAGTCGAAAATTTAGAGCTTCATTGTTTCATGTGTGTGTCGCCAGAGTTTCCATGTTAGCCGAGCAACGGGCTACGAAAGCTGAGCTCGAGTGGGACAATGATAGAGCTTTGTTGGCTAGCTTCCAGGTTCGACCGGTGTTGGTTGATCAGGTTCAGGAAGCCCAGGATACAGATTCCTACCTGCTGGACAAGAAGACCATAATTCGAATGGTGTGCCCACAGAGTTTCGGTTGAGTGATGATGGTACGTTGCTATTCAGAGGAAGATTATGTGTACCTAGGGACGAGAGTTTGAAGAAAGAGATTTTAGACGAAGCTCATTGTTCAGCGTTTGCGATGCATCCCGGTGGTACGAAGATGTTTCGTACACTTCGAGCTTATTACTGGTGGCGTAATATGAAGCGGGAGATTGGGGCATATGTGAGCCGATGTTTGATTTGTCAGCAGGTTAAAGCGAAGAGGCAGAAGCCTGCGGGAAAGGTGCAGCCCCTGGAGATTCCGGTTTGGAAGTGGGAGCACATTACCATGGATTTCGTGTATCAGTTACCGCGTACTTCGGCCGGTAATACTAGTATTTGGGTTATCGTGGATCGATTGACGAAATCCGCTCATTTTCTTGCACTTCCGGGGAAGATTTCAGTCGGCAGATTGGCAAAGCTGTATTTGGCGGAGATCGTTTGACTGCATGGTGTGCCTGTATCCATTATTTCTGACCGAGACAGTCAGTTTACCTCAGAGTTCTGGCAGGCATTGCACCGAGCCATTGGTACTAGATTACATTTCAGTACAGCTTTTCATCCTCAGACTGATGGGCAGTCTGAGAGGACTATTCAGACTCTCGAGGATATGTTGCGGTCTTGTGTTTTACAATTTCGAGGAAATTGGGGCCAGTAACTGCATTTGATTGAGTTTGCTTACAACAACAGCTATCAGGCCAGTATTGAGATGGCACCGTATGAGGCCCTATACGGCAGACAGTGCCGCACTCCATTGTGTTGGAGTGAGGCAGGCGAGCGATGGCTTATTAGCCCTGATCTGGTGAAGAGCACCATGGATGACATTCAGATTATCCGAGACAGATTGAAGATTGCCCAGGATTTCCAAAAATTTATGCGGACGTGAGAAGAACGAGTCTCGATTTCGAGGTGGGCGACTGGGTCTTCCTGAAGCTATCTCCTTGGAGGGGTGTTGGGCATTTCGGGAAGCGTTCCAAGCTTCGAACACGGTACATCGGTCCGTACGAGATTACCGAGAGAGTTGGTGTCGTGGCTTACAGATTAGAGTTGCCTTCTGAGATGGCTCGTGTACACGATGTTTTCTATGTCTAGATGTTGCGGAAGTATATTCCAGATCCATCACATGTGTTAGAGCCACATCAGCTTCCTATTCGGAAGGATTTGACATATGTGGAGGAGCCGGTACAGATTTTCGATCGGCGTGAGCAGGAGTTGAGGCACCATGTTATACCGCTTGTGAAGGTCTTGTGGCAGAATCATTCGGTTGAGGAGGCCACCTGGAAAACTGAGCAGCGTATGCGGGAATAGTATCCTCATCTGTTCACCTAGCAGGTACGTAAATTTTGAGGTGAAATTTTTTTTTTTTAAGGGGGGGTATAGTAATCGGCTTAATCCACGAGTGAAAGGACCCAACCCCGATTTAGCTCCCTAAACCGGAATCAAACCCTTTCGAAAACACGAACAAACATAAACCGTAGAAATTTTGGCAGATTTTCGTTACTAACGTGAAATTACCATTACCTGCACGCGGAAAATACACTTCATCATATGCCACAAAAAGCAAACCGTGGGCACCAATCCCATCCAGATTTCTCAATATATCAACAGTAAAGTAAAACAATAAACATATCTGTACTTTACTGAAATCTGGTGTAAAATCGTATAAGATAATCAACAAATTACTCAGAGCGACCTCTAATGTATAAACATATAAGTATACCACAATAGGTAGAACAATAAACCTACTGGAAGCAACAATAGCTCGAGCACTATGCCTCCGACCACGACGTGCGACACCAGAGCCTGAACTGCAAACTGGGCAAGGAAACCGAAAAGCCCAGGGGAAAGACATAAAACACGTTAGAGTGAGTGGACGAAAATAAATGTCTTTCACCAAATAATATATACGTTATAAAAACATATGCGAGTCGAAAGTATAAATAATCAAATGGTACACGAGGGAGACTTTAACTCCTCACGCGTCCGAGTACACGAGGGAGATTCTAACTCCTCACGCGTACGGAGCATGCATAAAAATCTCACGGGGCCACTCGTGGACACATCCGTGCTAGTACAGTCAGAATCACGGAGTCCCAGACTTCCACGCAATTCTAGCCAGAAAGGCCTCAGGTCAGAGGTCTGCCTCCTCCCGGTAAAGGTCACGGGTCAGGAGTCACAGCCTCCCCTTGTAAAAGCCTACCATCGGGGATCAGCCGAGAGGCAAGTGTATCGATACAACAACGTAACTGAGACTGTACTCTGTGTAAATCAAATCATAAATAGTTCGATGCAAATGCATGAAACAGCATATAAGTGTATGTATATTCGTATACACATACCCGTATATGTATAATCGTAAAACACATGCTCATGTAATCTGAAATCTCATATGCATGCTCAAGTTCATAAAACGTATATCAAGACTCGCAAATAATCCGTGAAAAGAAATGTCCACTCACAGACTTGCGTAACGCGATATGCGTTAACCCGTGATCCGGCGGAAAGCTCCTCACCAAACAAACGATCACGAACACCTGAATATTCACAAAATCCATTTCTCAAAGTCATAACTCGACAATATAAGACAAATCACGAGAAACCACCGTTCTCGGAAACCACCGTTCTCGGAAATCACACCTCAATACCTCGATGTATTTTCGGATGCTCAAATCGAGAAACGAACCTCCCCACTGCGATCGGGGCGCGATTTCGAGTGAAATGACATGCAATTTGTCGAAAACCCAAAAAGTCAAACTATTGACCGCTGTTGACCGCCGTTGACCACCGCCCACGGCGGCGCCGCCACCCGACCGAAAAATTTCACGGCGGAGCAACCCTCACTCCACCCAAAATCATCCACTGAGCAACTTTGTCAACTGCAACAAAGGCCAATTCTCACTCTAACGCAGCCAATTTCAAGCAAAACCGAATTGGTACACAAATTTCAATCCCAAAATTCTCCATGTACAAGATGAATTGGAACTCCATACATGGTTAGAATCATGGTGAGGAGAGCTTCAAAGCCCACTAAAAATTGCAGCTCAATTCGTTCAAAATCAAGCAACCCGAATTCACTCCATTTTCTCCATTTTCTCGCCGGAAAAGCTTCCTCCTCCGGCGTCCTCGCCGCGAACGGCGGCTGGGAAGGTGAAGAGGACGTCGAGGCGTTCCAAACGGACCTAACGCCGTGGTTTGGGGTGGCCGGAATGAACTCCGTCGCCGGCGAGCACCGTACGGCATCGCGCCACCATCGCACTTCACTCAGTCAAACCGAGTCAAACTGGTCAACCCATTAATTGTAACCTTTGACTTTCCCAAAGAGGAAACCACCTATTTATACTTGCCCAAAATGGAAACTTCCAAAATTAGATTTACGACAAACTTGAATAACCGTAACTTCCTCGTCGTAATTCCGATTCCGATAATTCTCGCGGCCACAAACTCATCTCGACATGATCTTCAATAATCACCCGAAGTCAAACACATCGACCAATCAGATAAAAAGTCAACGGTTCACACCAACACATATTAAATCGACAAAATAACCAACAATCGGAAATAATCACAACTTAATCTTCGTAACTCAGAATAATGCCTCGGAAGTTCCCACAAGCTCGAAATTAAATTCTGAACAACTTCCGTGAAGAAGTCAAAACCAAATTCTCGACCGGTGATTTAGTCGCTAACAAACCTGCCATTTAAACCCGATTATATCGAAACTTCAAATATTCATAACTTATTCCTCGGTCATCCAAATAATGATCCGGAACCGCCCACGAACTCGAAATCACACGTACAACGACTCTCAAGAAGAGACCCAGCTCCAATTCTCGGCCAATAATTAAGTCGTTAACAAGTCCGGGGATTCACATAACTGTTGGAAATCCGCGACTACGCAGTAACTCACGAATCAAGCTAATCATACTGCTGATTCTGGTTCGGGTCGTCACAAATCCACCCCCCTTAAAAAATTTCGACCTCGAAATTTCTGAGTCTGCCAACTACAAGGTATGAGCACTGCTTCTGCATACTGCTCAACTTCCCAACGGCAACCTCAACTGAACAACTCTGACAACAGTCTCCACGATAGGAGATAGCTCCGTACGGAAATCTCTGTACCCACAAATCTCAAATCTGAACTAGCTCCACACAATAGCCAAGTGTTCCTGCATAAGGAACAGATAGGGTACACAACATAAAGCAACCCTGAAACACAGTTCCGCAACACGGAACACAACACACACAAAAGCCAACGATATAGGCGATGCCGAACTATACGGCACAATACACACTCGCCCATGACCACGTCTGGATCAAAACAACGTGGCAAATCACAACTCAGTCTACACACATCAACACAGCACAAACATCGAACTCAAGCAATTATCAACCCATTTTCGCTAACCTGACAGTCTGTGATAACACATTCCACAAGATCAGAATCAAACATCAACTCAAATTCAAACCAAACTCACTCCAGCACAATGAAGTACAACATCGTCCACAAAACAACAACATGCATCATCAAAATCATAGTAGTCAACAAACCAGTACTGCATACAATCTCGAACAACTGAAACTGCTGGTCTAAAGTCCTCCGGAACTGCAATACCGAGGTCCACAATATGCCCTCCAAGGTCTGAATAGTCCTCAAAGATCGCCCTCCAATCCGAGGATAAGATCCGGTACTAACTGGTAATCTGGTCTCCAACGCTCGCTGCAAAGCTTACCAACACACAATCGTAGCTGATTATCTCGACCAGTAAACTGGGACACAGGTACACCACATAAATGGACAACCTCCGTTAAACACAGCAATACCAGCCTGCCACTAAAATCGTCACCGAAAGTATAAGGAAATGTACTGAGTTCATTAAACAATCCACAAAGGCCTGACAACTGGTACCACAAACCGAAATGCATACAAACACACACAATCACAGCAACAAACGCCACGTCTAATTAGAAATCTCAAATGGCTGACACTTCTCGGCAAGTCTCTGCCTCCTAGACATCGTCTGTCGACAACTGTGGTATCTGCACACACAAGCTGCTACATACTCTTCGATGTTGCGTCACGAGTAGTAAACTCGAAGTATATGATACATTTCCGCATAACTAGCGCCAAATGCGCACGAAACAATGAGCTTCAACATCATCACACTCGAACTTAGCTTCCGTAGCGCATAATTCGGCTAACACGGAAACTCGAGCCACACACACACATGAAACATTGAAGCTCCCCACTTCCGACTGAATGCATCAGCAACATCATCCCAGACGAATGGTCAATGTACAACCTCTAGCCTTTCTCGAATAAACTCAAAGGTCCAGCCATAGTCGCGAATCGACCCCATCCATCTACACTGCCTCATGCCCAAATCTGGCCGAAAATGCAAGTGGATGAAACTCAAGTGATTGGTGTACATCCTACACTGTGTTGCACGCCATAGCTGTAGTGTCTCGAATTCTCTGATGCTAACATAAGGACAGCTACATCCAAATCATACACAGGATATGTAGCTTCATAAGGTTTCCACCGTCCGTAACCATGAGCCACCGCTCTGCCACACAGCATCCAAACACAACCAAATCCAAACCTCGATGCATCGCCATAACTCACGAACTCATCGCGGTCGCCTGGTAAGGTCAAAACCGAAGCAACGGTCAACCATCCTGCAGGAGTAAGTAACTCTCCTCGTGTGCATCGAACCACTCGAACTTGACGCCTTCTTCGTCAATCCGAAAAGTAAAGTAGCAATCCGGGAAAATCCTGCACAAAGCCGTCGGTAAAAGCCTGCCAAACCCAAGAGACCCCAGATCTCCGGTACAATGGTAGGGCAATCCCCAAACCAACTCGGCTTCTAACTGGTCAGGATCCACGCCAATTCCCTCGGATAACATCACACAGCCCCAAATCTTCACGCTAACCATCCAAAACTCACACTGGCTTAACTTCGCATACAGCTGACCGTCTCACGAAGTCCGCAAAACAGCTCACAATCGTTTCAGGTACTGGTCCACACTCCCGGAGTACATCAGGATATTGCCAACGAACATGACCGCAAACTCGTCCAGAAACCGTCTGAACACCTGATCCATCAAGTCCACACGATCTACGGGGCATTGGTTAACCAAACAGCGTGATCAAAAACTCCTGATGCCCGTACTGAGATCCGAATGCCAACAAAGCCATATCTGACTCACCGAACCACAACTGATGGTATCCGGATCCGAAATCAGTCTTCGAGAAGAGTGAAACTCTCGCAAGCTGATCAAACCAATAGTCAATCCGAAGCGGAGGATACTCACTTTCCTCTGAAGCGAATCAGGCTTCCGGTAGTCAATACACCACTTCGTCAAATCATACAACATCCGTGCAAATAATGCAAGAGCACACCACGCAATTACGCGGAATCGTATGAAATCTCCTGAAACTTCCTCCAGCAACTCCTGGAGTCGAAACTATAGCTCCATCAGCTCCGCTGGCTCCGAACAACAAAATGCAGGTAAAATGAGTCCAGCGCCCGGTACAAACTCAATGGTGTAGTCAGTCTCCCGAACTGGAGGAACACCTGGTAACTCCTCCGAAACACACCTGGAAACTCGGGAACCACCTCAATGTCACCAATGTCGGGCACAGCAACCGAAGTATCTTCAACATGAGCTAAGCAAACAACACAACCCGTTTCCACCATCCACTCGACCATCACCGCGAAACAGTATCTTGGGGAAATCTGGTCGTCGAAACACAACCTCCTTCCCGAGGCACACGAACACAGCAAAAATGTGTCGCCAACAGTCCATACTCATAGTCACATCAAAACCACGATGTCCAGCTTTAACAGATCCGCGGTGAACACATAACCTCCAACAAGGATCTCGCAACCTCCGGATGGATACAATACTCTCCAACAGCTCGGAAATGGAGATACAGGTACAATTGCCATGGATATCAAACAACAGTAACCTCGGAGAAAAGTCTGTCCTCAAACAAGGTCATGGCACGAACTCCATCATGCCCAATAGCCACCCACGTCAAATGCGACTTGCTGAATAACTCATCAAAAGGGTACATTGATCAGACCTCAGGTACAACATGAGGATCTCCTCGCGAACCCTGAGCTGTCGAACCGCTAAAACAGCTAGCTGAGGCCACCGAAACAGCAACTGAAAGTGCTCCACGAACACAAGTCACCGCAACACTTGCTGCGTGAAAGGATCACCAACGATCACCCAAACTCATGTCACAGGAGCAAGTCCGCTACACTGTGATCTCCGCCATCACCAAACGGATTCTCTGCTTGATCTGATGACTCTCAACATAATCAAAAAGGCCACAATATGAT
Organism: Geum urbanum; assembly: GCA_946800695.1. NCBI lineage: Eukaryota > Viridiplantae > Streptophyta > Magnoliopsida > Rosales > Rosaceae > Geum > Geum urbanum. The sequence continues at coordinate 22,673,580 of OX327002.1, forward strand.
GAAGTCACTGATCCCGAAGTGTCGTAACTCAACCTCATCAAAACCTCGACTAAGTCCACTTCCCTCAAACCATCACATCGAAAACCGCGTACAACTTTCCTTCTCGATAGCCTCGCCACTGAGTGCAGCACACTAAGCTCCTCACGGTTATCTCGAGGCACATCAATCAGACTCTCTCTGATACTCAGGTTCAAACTCATCTCGAACCTCGTGCACCGCTTCATCTGAAGCCACGTAACACGTGCAACCAGGGACAAACATATGAACAATGCATCTCTGTCTCAGGTGGTTAAACACTCCTCATTCGAATGCTAGGTAGCCTGATTAAACCATTACCGTATAAACAACATTCTGAATGTAAGCCATGGAGTCACAACAGGAACTCACACAATATCAGCCCACCAAATACAACAATCTGACTCAGACAAAAATCAACTGCCACAATTCTCTGCTCTGAGGCAACATACAGACGCTCATACACACACAACCAAGAAAACCGTGCCACACAGTTCACTGAACTCTGAATACTTATCCAAACCCACAATTCTCTGGCAAATCGCGTGTCGATTGATCCTCAATAGGATCCACAACCGAAACGACACGGAAAGCACGTTAAGAGGCATCCTAATGAATAAAATATCGTTCACAACAAGTGGAACGTAATCATGAAACTTTAAATATTTGAAAGCATACAACACCCGGAATATTGATGAGTATGTGACGACCCAGAACAGAATCAGCAGTATGATCAGCTTGATCCATGTGTTACTGCGTAGTCGCAGTTGTCCGACAGTTATTGGAATCGTCAGAGTTCTTAACAACTTAATTATTGGCCGAGAATTGAAACTGGGTCTCTTCTTGAGAGTCGTTCTACATGTGATTACGAGTTCGTGGGCGGTTCCAGATTGTTATTTAGACGACCGAGGAATTAGTTATGAATATTTGAAGTTTCGACGGAAACAGACTAATATGGCGAGCTAATTAACGACTAAATTACCGGACGAGAATTTGGTTTCGGTTCCTTCACGGAATTGTTCGGAATTTAATTTCGAGTTTGTGGGAACTTCCGGAGCATGATTTTGAGTTACGAAGATTTAGTTGTGATTATTTCCGATTATTGATGGTTTAGTCGATTTAAATGGGTGTTGATTCAAGGGTTGACTTTTTATTCATTTGACCGATATGTTTGACTTCGGGTAATATTGGAAGAATATGTCGAGACGAGTTCGTGGCCGCGAGAATTATCGGAATCGGAATTACGACGAGAAAGTTATGGATATTCGAAGTTTGTCGAAATCAATTGGGAAAGTTTCCATATTTGGCATGTATATAAATAGAAGGTTTCCATTTTAGGAAGGGAGGACTATTCATTGCTGGTTTGACCTTGGTTGACCGATGGAGGAGATGAAACTCACGGCGGTGGCTCACGGCTTCCATGGTGGCGGTGGATTCCGGCCACCCCACGGCTTGAACTTGGGCTCTTTCCCTCCTCCTTGATGCCACGAACCTAACCCCGGCCACCACGCACGGCCTAGCTCGCCGGAGAGAGAGGAAAATTCCGGCCAAAATTCAAGAAAACTTGGTGATTTCGGGTTTGATGTTTCGAGCCGATTCGAGCTGAAATTTGTACTGGGCTTTGTAGCTCTCATCACTAGCAAGCTACCATGTAAGTTTGGGATCCTAATTTTGTTTGTGGAAGGAGAATTTTGGATTTGAAATTTGTGTGTTCATTCGGTTTTTCATGAAATTGACCATGTTAGAGTGAGAATTGGACTTCGGTGCAGTTGACAAAGTTGCTCAGTGGGTGGTTTTGCATGGAATAGGGGTTGCTCCGCCGTGAATTCTTCAGGTCAACAGTGGCGCCGCCGTGGACGGCGGTCAACGGCGGTCAACGGTCAAAGTTTGACTTTTTTGGACTTTCGGCAAGTTGCATGTCATTTGACTCGAAATCGCGCCCCGATCGCAGTGGAGAGGTTCGTTTTTCGAGTTGAGCGTCCGAACGTAAAGCGAGGTATTGTGGTATACATATACGGATTTTCGACGATTCGTCGACTTTGGATTTCGTGTTTCCGAGAATGGTGGTTTCTCGTGGTTTGATTTGTATTGTTGGATTATGATTTTGAATATTGGACATTGTGAATATTCAGGGGTTCGTGATCGTTGTTTTGGCGAGGGACTTTCCGCCGGATCACGGGTTAACGCGATACACGTTACGCCAGTCTGTGAGTGGACATTTCTTTTCACGGATTATTTGCGAGTCTTGATATACGTTTTATGAACTTGAGCATGCATATGAGATTTTGGATTACATGAGCATGTGTTTTACGATTATACGATTATACTTATACGGATATACGTATACGAGTATACATATACTTATATGTTGTTCATGCATTTGCATCGAAATGTTTATGATTTGGTTTACACAGAGTACAGTCGTGGTTACGTTGTTGTATCGATACACTTGCCTCTCGGCTGATCCCCGATGGTAGGCTTTATTCCAGAGGAGGCTGTGACTCCCGACCCGAGGTCTTTACCGGGGGGAGGCAGACCTTTGACCTGAGGCCATTTCCGGCTAGAATCACATGGAAGTCAGGAACTCCGTGGTTCTGACTGTACTAGCACGGGTGTGTCCACGAGTGACCCCGTGGGATTTTATGCATGCTCCGTATACGTGAGGAGTTAGAGTCTCCCTCGTGTACTCGGACATGTGAGGAGTTAGAGTCTCCCTTGTGTACCATTTGATTATTTATGCTTTCGACTCGCATATGTTTTTATTATATATATTACTTGGTGAAAGACATTTATTTTCGTCCACTCACTCTAATGTGTTTATTATCTTTCCCCTGGGCTTTTCGGTTTCCGTGCCCAGTTTGCAGTTCAGGCTCTAGTGCCGCACGTCGTGGTCGGAGGCATAGTGCTCGAGCTACTTTGTTTCATCCAGTAGGTTTATTGTTCTACCTACTGTGGTATGCGTATACGATTATGTATTAGATGTCGCTCTGAGCTTCCTGTTGAATACGTTATACGATTTTACACTGGATTTCAGTAAAGTGCATATATATTTACTACTTTACTTTACTGTGGATATATTGAGAAATCCGGATGGGATTGGTGCCCACGGTTTGATTTTTGTGGCATAGGATGAAGTGTATTTTCCGCGTGCAGGTAATGGAAATTCTATGTTAGTAGCGAAACTCTGCCCAAATTTTGAAAAGTTTTTGTTGGTTCGTGTTTTCGAAGGGGTTCGATTCCGGTTTAGGGAGCTAAATCGGGGTTGGGTCCTTTCAGCTTGGTATCAGAGCATTAGGTTATAGGTTCTGTAGACTTATGTAGTCGTGTTTACTAAGGGTATTTGAGAATGTACAGCATGTCTGGAATGGTGACCCGACCGGCCGGCGGATAATCATCAAATTCTGGGTGTTGTGTGCTTTCAAATATTTGAAGTTCCATGATTACGTTCCACTTGTTGTGAACGATATTGTATTCATTAGGATGCCTCCTGACGTGCTTTCCGTGTCGTTTCAGTTGTGGATCCTGTTGAGGATCATACGACGCGTGATTTGCCAGTGAACAGTGGATTCAGATGAGTATTCAGAGTTCAGAGAATTGTGTGGCACGGTTTATCTGGGGATGTGTATATGAGCGTTTACATGTTGCCTCAGAGCTGAGATTTGTGGCAGTGATGTTTGCCTGAGTCAGATTGTTGTGTTTGGTGGGCTGATATTGTGTGAGTTCCGGCTGCGACTCCATGGCCTACATTCAGGGTGTTGTTTTGACGGTAATGGTTTAATCAGACTATCCAGCAATCATATGTGGAGTGTTTACTCACCTGAGGCAGAGATGGTTTGTCCACGTGTTTGTTCTTGTTTGCACGTGTTATGTGGCTTCAGAGGGAGCTATGCACGAGGTTCGAGATGAGTTTGAACCTGAATATCAGAGAGAGTTTGATTGATGTGCCTCGAGATATCCGTGAGGAGCTTAGTGTGTTGCACTCAGCGGTGAGGCTAGTGTGATGGAAAGATGTACACGGTCTTTGATGTGATGGTTTGAGGAAAGTGGACTTAGTCGAGATTTTGATGAGGTTGAGTTCCGACACTTCGGGATCAGTGATTTTGTTAGGCTGTGACCTTTTTGATATTGTTGAGGGTCATCAGATCAAGCAGAGAATCCGTTTGATGATGGCGGAGATCACAGAGTAGCGGACTTGCTCTTGTGGCACGAGTTTGGGCGATCGTTGGTGATCCTATCACGCAGCAGGTGTTGCGGTGATTTGTGTTCGAGGAGTACTTTCAGTTGCTGTTTCGGTGGCCAGGAGGGTCACGTTGCGAGGTAGTGCCTCAGCCAATTGTGTTTGAGGTTCGACAGCTCAGAGTTCACGAAGGGATCATGATGCTGTTCCTGCAGTCTGATCAATGTACCCTTTTGACGAGTTATTCAGGAAGTCGCAATTGACATGGGCGACTAGTTGGGCATGTTGGAGTTCGTGCCATGACCTTGTTTGAGGACAGATTTTTCTCCGAGGTTACTGTTGTTTGATATCCATGGCTATTGTACCTGCATCTCCACTTCCGAGGTTTTGGAGAGTATTGTATCCATCCGGAGGTTGCGAGATCCTTGTTGGAGGTTATGACTTAGCCGCGGATCTGTTATAGCTGGATATTGCGGTTTCAGTATGTTTGTGAGTCTGACGATGCATTTGGCTGTGTTCGAGTACCTCGAGAAGGAGGTTGTGTTTCGACGACCAGATTTTCCCGAGATGCTGTTTCGCGGTGATGGTTGAGCGGATGATGGAGACTGGTTATGTTGTTGCTTGGCTCATATTGTGGATACTACGGTTGCAGTGCCGACGTTGGTGACATTGAGGTGGTTCCTGAGTTTCCAGGTGTGTTTTGGAGGAGTTACCAGGTGTTCCTCTAGTTCAGGAGATCGACTACACTATTGAGCTTGTACCGGGCGCTGGACTCATTTTACCGGCATCTTGTCGTTCGGAGCCAGCGGAGCTGATGGAGCTACAGTTTCGACTCCAGAAGTTGCTGGAGGAGATTTCAGGAGATTTTATGCGACCCAGCGTACCTGCGTGGTATGCTTTTGCATTGTGTGTACAGACGTTGGATGATTTGATGAGGTGGTGCATTGACTATCTGAAGCTCGATTTGCTTCAGAGGAGAGTGAGTATCCTCCGTTTCGGATTGACGAGTGGTATGGTCAGCTTGTGAGAGCTTCAGTCTTTTCGAGGATTGATTTCGGATCCGGATACCATCAGTGGAGGTTTGATGAGTCAGATGTGGCTATGTTGGCTTTCGGATCTCGGTGCGGATATCATGAGTTCTTGGTCACGCTGTTGGGTTGACCAATGCCCCGTAGATCGTGTGGACTTGATGGACCATGTGTTCAGACAGTTTCTGGACGAGTTGCAACCATGTTCGTCGGCAACTTCCTGATGTACTCCAGGAGTGTGGACCAGTACCTGATGCAATTGCGAGCGATTTTGCGGACTTCGCGAGGTGATCAGTTATTTGCGAAGTTCAGCCAGTGTGAGTTTTGGCTGATTAGCATGAAGATTTTGAGCTGTGTGATGCTATCCGAGTGAGTGATGTGGATCCTGACCAGATTGAAGCCGTGTTGATTTGGGGTTGCCCTACCATTGTGCCAGAGATCAGGGGTCTCTTGGGTTGGCAGGCTATTACCGACGGCTTGTACAGGATTTTCTCGGATTGCAACTCTATTTTCCGGATTGACGAAGAAGGCGTCAGGTTCGATGCACGCGAGGAGAGTTACCTACTCCTGTAGGATGGTTGACCGTTGCTTCGGTGTTGACCTTACCTGACGATCGTGACGAGTTCGTGGGTTATGGCGATGCATCGAGGTATAGATTTGGGTTGTGTTTTGATGTTGTGTAGCAGAGCGGTGGCTCATGATTCCAGGCAGTGGAACTTTATGAAGCTATGTATCCGGAGTTTGGTTTGGGTGTAGCTGTTTTTATGTTAGCATTAAGGAGTTCGAGACACTATTGCTATGGCGTGCAGCGAGGTGTAGGATGTACACTGACCACTGAGTTTCGTTCACTTGCATTTTCGGCCAGATTTGGGCTTGAGGCAGTGTAGATGGAGGGAGTCGACTATCGACTATGGCTGCACATTTGAATTTGTTTGAGGAAGGCTAGTGGTTGTACTTTGACCATCCGTTTGGGATGATGTTGTTGTTGGTGCATTCAGTCGAGATTCGGGAGTTTCAGTATTGCATGTGTGTATGTGTGGCTCGAGTTTCCGTGTTAGCCGAGTTATGGGCTACGAGAGCTGAGTTTGAGTATGATGATGTCGAGGCTCGTGATTTTGCGCGTGTTTGGCGCTAGTGACGCGGAGAAGTGTCAGATACTTCGAGTTTACTACTCGTGACGCAACATGAAGAGAAGTGTAGCGGTTTGTGTGTGCAGATGCCACGTTTGTCGACTAGCGATGGCTAGGAGACAGAGACTTGCCGAGAAGTGTCAGTCATTTCAGATTTCCGGTTTGACGTGTCCGTTGTTGCTGTGCTGTGTGTGTTGTATGCACTTTGATTGGTGATACCAGTTGTCAGGTCTTTGTGGACAGTTTGATGAACTTGGTATGTTTATTTGTACTTTCGGAGATGATTTCAGTGGCAGGCTGTTATGGCTGTGTTTGATGGAGGTTGTCCCTCTACGTGGTGTACTTGTGTCCCAGTTTGCTGGTCGAGGTATACGACAAGTGTTGGCGAGCTTTGCAGCGAGCATTGGGGACCAGATTACGAGCTAGTACCGGTTCTTGTCCTCGGATTGACGAGCGATCTTTGAGGACTATTCAGACCTTGGAGGGTATGTTGTGGACCTCGGTATTGCAGTTCCGAAGGATTCGGGACCAGCAGTTTCAGCGGTTTGAGTTTGCTTGCAGTACCAGTTTGTGAACCACTGTGGTTTTGAGGTTGTTTGATGTTAATTTGAGGTATGTTGTTGTACTCCATTGTGTTGGAGTGAGTTTGATTTGTTTGAGTTTGAGTTGATGTTTGAATCTGATTTTGTGGGATGTGCTACCACAGACTGTCAGATTAGCGGAAATAGGTTGATAATTGTTTGAGTTCGATGCTTAAGTTTCGTTGGTATGAGCAGGTCGTGTTGTGATTTGCCTTGATGTTTTGATCCATATGTGGTCATAGGCGAGTTTGTGTTATGCCGTATAGTTCGGCATCGCCTATAGCATTGGCATTTGTGTGTGTGAGATGTGTGTTTTGTTCCGTGTGGCGGAACTGTGTTTTAAGTTTGCTATGTGTTGTGTACCCTATATGTTCCTTATGTAGGAACACTTGGCGATTTTGTGAGCCAGTTCAGATTTGTGATTTGAGGGTACAGGGATTCCAGCACGGAATTGTCTCCTATTGTGGAGTTTATGATCAGAGTTGTTCAGTTGAGATTGCAGTTGGTGAGTTGAGCAGTATGCAGAGGCAGTGCTCTTACCTTGTAGTCGGCAGACTCAGAAATTTCGAGGTCAAAATTTTTCTAAGGGGGGTGGATTTGTGACGACCCGAAACAGAATCAGCAGTATGATCAGCTTGATCGATGTGTTACTGCGTAGTCGCAGTTGTCCGACAGTTATTGGAATCGTCAGAGTTCTTAACGACTTAATTATTGGCCGAGAATTGAAACTGGGTCTCTTCTCGAGAGTCGTTCTACATGTGATTACGAGTTCGTGGGCGGTTCCAGATTGTTATTTAGACGACCGAGGAATTAGTTATGAATATTTGAAGTTTCGACGGAAACGGACTAATATGGCGAGCTAATTAACGACTAAATTACCGGACGAGAATTTGGTTTCGGTTCCTTCACAGAAGTTGTTCTGAATTTAATTTCGAGTTTGTGGGAACTTCCAGAGCATGATTTTGAGTTACGAAAATTTAGTTGTGATTATTTCCGATTATTGATGGTTTAGTCAATTTAAATGGGTGTTGATTCAAGGGTTGACTTTTTATTCATTTGACCGATATGTTTGACTTTGGGTAATATTGGAAGAATATGTCGAGACGAGTTCGTGGCAGCGAGAATTATCGGAATCGGAATTACGACGAGAAAGTTATGGATATTCGAAGTTTGTCGAAATCAATTGGGAAAGTTTCCATATTTGGCATGTATATAAATAGAAGGTTTCCATTTTAGGAAGGGAGGACTATTCATTGCTGGTTTGACCTTGGTTGACCGATGGAGGAGATGAAACTCACGGCGGTGGCTCACGGCTTCCATGGTGGCAGTGGATTCCGGCCACCCCACGGCTTGAACTTGGGCTCTTTCCCTCCTCCTTGATGCCACGAACCTAACCCCGGCCACCACGCACGGCCTAGCTCGCCGGAGAGAGAGGAAAATTCCGGCCAAAATTCAAGAAAACTTGGTGATTTCGGGTTTGATGTTTCGAGCCGATTCGAGCTGAAATTTGTACTGAGCTTTGTAGCTCTCATCACTAGCAAGCTACCATGTAAGTTTGGGATCCTAATTTTGTTTGTGGAAGGAGAATTTTGGATTTGAAATTTGTGTGTTCATTCAGTTTTTCATGAAATTGACCATGTTAGAGTGAGAATTGGACTTCGGTGCAGTTGACAAAGTTGCTCAGTAGGTGGTTTTGCATGGAATAGGGGTTGCTCCGCCGTGAATTCTTCAGGTCAACAGTGGCGCCGCCGTGGACGGCGGTCAACGGCGGTCAACGGTCAAAGTTTGACTTTTTTGGACTTTCGGCAAGTTGCATGTCATTTGACTCGAAATCGCGCCCCGATCGCAGTGGGGAGGTTCGTTTTTCGAGTTGAGCGTCCGAACGTAAAGCGAGGTATTGTGGTATACATATTCGGATTTTCGACGATTCGTCGACTTTGGATTTCGTGTTTCCGAGAACGGTGGTTTCTCGTGGTTTGATTTGTATTGTCGGATTATGATTTTGAATATTGGACATTGTGAATATTCAGGGGTTTGTGATCGTTGTTTTGGCGAGGGACTTTCCGCCGGATCACGGGTTAACGCGATACGCGTTACGCCAGTCTGTGAGTGGACATTTCTTTTCACGGATTATTTGCGAGTCTTGATATACGTTTTATGAACTTGAGCATGCATATGAGATTTTGGATTACATGAGCATGTGTTTTACGATTATACGATTATACTTATACGGATATACGTATACGAGTATACATATACTTATATGTTGTTCATGCATTTGCATCGAAATGTTTATGATTTGGTTTACACAGAGTACAGTCGTGGTTACGTTGTTGTATCGATACACTTGCCTCTCGGCTGATCCCCGATGGTAGGCTTTATTCCAGGGGAGGCTGTGACTCCTGACCCGAGGTCTTTACCAGGGGGAGGCAGACCTTTGACCTGAGGCCATTTCCGGCTAGAATCACGTGGAAGTCAGGGACTCCGTGGTTCTGACTGTACTAGCACGGGTGTGTCCACGAGTGACCCCGTGGGATTTTATGCATGCTCCGTATACGTGAGGAGTTAGAGTCTCCCTCGTGTACTCGGACACGTGAGGAGTTAGAGTCTCCCTTGTGTACCATTTGATTATTTATGCTTTCGACTCGCATATGTTTTTATTATATATATTACTTGGTGAAAGACATTTATATTCGTCCACTCACTCTAACGTGTTTATTGTCTTTCCCCTGGGCTTTTCGGTTTCCGTGCCCAGTTTGCAGTTCAGGCTCTGGTGTCGCACGTCGTGGTCGGAGGCATAGTGCTCGAGCTACTTTGTTTCATCCAGTAGGTTTATTGTTCTACCTACTGTGGTATGCGTATACGATTATGTATTAGATGTCGCTCTGAGCTTCCTGTTGAATACGTTATACGATTTTACACTGGATTTCAGTAAAGTGCATATATATTTACTACTTTACTTTACTGTGGATATATTGAGAAATCCGGATGGGATTGGTGCCCACGGTTTGATTTTTGTGGCATAGGATGAAGTGTATTTTCCGCATGCAGGTAATGGAAATTCTACGTTAGTAGCGAAACTCTGCCCAAATTTCGAAAAGTTTTTGTTGGTTCGTGTTTTCGAAGGGGTTTGATTCCGGTTTAGGGAGCTAAATCGGGGTTGGGTCCTTTCAGAGTATCCGCCGGCCGGTTGGGTCACCATTCCAGACATGCTGTACATTCTCAAATATCCTTAGTAAACATGACTACAGAAGTCTACAGAATCACGGAGTCCCAGACTTCCACGCAATTCTAGCCAGAAAGGCCTCAGGTCAGAGGTCTGCCTCCCCCCGGTAAAGGTCACGGGTCAGGAGTCACAGCCTCCCCTGGTAAAAGCCTACCATCGGGGATCAGCCGAGAGGCAAGTGTATCGATACAACAACGTAACTGAGACTGTACTCTGTGTAAATCAAATCATAAATAGTTCGATGCAAATGCATGAAACAGCATATAAGTGTATGTATATTCGTATACGCATATCCGTATATATATAATCGTAAAACACATGCTCATGTAATCCGAAATCTCATATGCATGCTCAAGTTCATAAAACGTATATCAAGACTCGCAAATAATCCGTGAAAAGAAATGTCCACTCACAGACTTGCGTAACGCGATATGCGTTAACCCGTGATCCGGCGGAAAGTCCCTCGCCAAACAAACGATCACGAACACCTGAATATTCACAAAATCCATTTCTCAAAGTCATAACTCGACAATACAAGACAAATCACGAGAAACCACCGTTCTCGGAAACACATAATTCGGTTACGACAAACTGTCGGAAATCCGGAAATCACACCTCAATACCTCGCTGTATTTTCGGATGCTCAAATCGAGAAACAAACCTCCCCACTGCGATCAGGGCGCGATTTCGAGTGAAATGACATGCATGTCGAAAACCCAAAAAGTCAAACTGTTGACCGCCGTTGACCACCGCCCACGGCGGCGCCGCCACCCGACCAGAAAATTTCACGGCGGAGTAACCCTCACTCGACGCAAAATCATCCACTGAGCAACTTTGTCAACTGCAACAAATGCCAATTCTCACTCTAACTCATCCAATTTCAAGCAAAACCGAATTGGTACACAAATTTCAATCCCAAAATTCTCCATGTACAAGATGAATTGGAACTCCATACTTACATGGTTAGAATCATGGTGAGGAGAGCTTCAAAGCCCACTAAAAATTGCAGCTCAATTCGGCCAAAATCATGCAACCCGAATTCACTCAATTTCCTCCATTTTCTCGCCGGAAAAGCTTCCTCCTCCGGCGTCCTCGCCGCGAACGGAGGCCGGGAAAGTGAAGAGGACGTGGAGGTGTTCCAAACGGACCTAACGCCGTGGCTTGGGGTGACCGGAATGAACTCCGTCGCGCCACCGTCGCACTTCACTCGGTCAAACCGAGTCAAACTGGTCAACCCATTGATTATAACCTTTGACTTTCCCAAAGAGGAAACTACCTATTTATACTTGCCCAAAATGGAAACTTCCAAAATTAGATTTACGACAAACTTGAATAACCGTAACTTCCTCGTCGTAATTTCGATTCCGATAATTCTCGCGGCCACAAACTCGTCTCGACATGATCTTCAATAATCACCCGAAGTCAAACACATCGATCAATCGGATAAAAAGTCAACGGTTCACACCAACACATATTAAATCGACAAAATAACCAACAATCGGAAATAATCACAACTTAATCTTCGTAACTCAGAATAATGCCTCGGAAGTTCCCACAAGCTCGAAATTAAATTCTGAACAACTTCCGTGAAGAAGTCAAAACCAAATTCTCGACCGGTGATTTAGTCGCTAACAAACCTGCCATTTAACCCCGATTATATCGACACTTCAAATATTTATAACTTATTCCTCGGTCGTCCAAATAACAATCCGGAACCGGCCACGAACTTGAAATCACACGTACAACGAGTCTCGAGAAGAGTCCCAGCTCCAATTCTCGGCCACTAATTAAGTCGTTAACAAGTCCGGCGATTCACATAACTGTTGGAAATCCGCGACTACGCAGTAACTCACGAATCAAGCTGATCATACTGCTGATTCTGGTCCAGGTCATCACAACGAGTTTACGCGTAATCACAGTTTTCCGTAAATTAATCGAATTGGCGGTTTTGATCACGACTTAATTATCGGACGAGAATTTGAGTTGAGTCTCTTATGAGAGTTGTTGTATGCGTGATTTCGAGTTTGTAGGCGGTTTCGGATAATTATTTCGACGACCGAGGAATATGTTATGAATATTTGAAATCACGGAATTTCGTCGTATTTATCCGTTCGTATTTGAGTTATCCGAAACGTGGATGTGATCCGTTTTGGACCGTCGATCGTATCGAGCCGCGAGTATAAATATCGAAAATAGTCGAAAAATTGTCGAAAAGCACTGTTTGGAAGTTTGACCGTCGTTTGACCAAGAGTTGACCCTTGACTTTTGTTGACCGGAGCTCCACCGCCCGTGTGCGAACTGTTGCCGTCGGACTTCGCGATTCCGGCCACCTCTGACTCTGATTTGGGTATGAATCGATTCCTCTCTTGATTTGCAATTGTTTAGACCTTGGATTTGTGGAAATTGGTTTCGTTTTGAGGTAGAACGGAGTGTTTGAAGTTTGTGTTTTTCGGCCGGAATCGGCTCCGTTTGTGGGCGGCGCTCCGGTGGCTTTCCGGTGAGGATTTTGGGTGGAATCGTTTGGGTTTTGATCAAGGATGATTTCCCCTTTGGTCTTGAGGGACGAGGTGGCGTGACGGCACCAGAATCGGCCAAGAAAGTTTTCTGGCGATTCTCGGCCGTGATTTTTTGACCTGATTTTGAGCAACTAGCCGTCCGATTTGGCTTTTGGTGTAGTTAAGAGATGTGTTGGGCTCGAGGAGGAGAAGCTACGGGGAGCTTGGCCGCTGGGAAATTCCTCCGGCGGCGGCGGTCAACGACGGAGCTCCGGCAACCCGTTGACTTTTTTGAATTTGATTAATTTTATGTCGTTTTTCTCGTAATCGCGCCCCGATCATCGCCTTGAGGTTTTCGAGTTGATTTGGATGCCGAATTTTTAGTCGAGGGTTTATGTGGAGAGTTTGGGGAATTTCAACGATTATTTTGTATCGAGTTATATGTTTCCAGAAATGGTTGGTTTCAGAGGTGTGGTACCGTGTGATGAATTGTGATTTTGATCAGTTATGTTTTGTGATTATTCGAGGGATCGAGATCGTGCAATGGTCGAGGGATCTTTCGCTGGATCTCGTGATTAGCGCGTGTGCGCGCTGTGCTCATCTGTGAGTAGACCATTTTATTTTCACTGTCGTTTCGAGTTCTTGATTTCCGTATTTATTTACGATACAATGTTGAGATTGTTTATTATTTTTGGAGGTATTATTTTATATTTTATATGGTGATGGCATTATTTAGCATCGATGCATTGGCTACTCTGCCGATCACCGGTAGTCCAGATCCAGGGTTGAGAGATTCCCTTGATGTGCTCACTAGGCTTGTGTGATTCGCCTAGTCTATCACCGTCGGGCTTAAGAGATTCGCCTGACCGTCGGGCTTGAGAGATTTGCCTGACACCTCCATTCATTATCTGAACTCGCTTTGCTTTGTTTTATGATATATGTAAATGGTGAAAGGCATATGATTATTTTCGTCCACTCACTCTAACGATTTTATTTGCCTTTCCCCTGAGTTTTTCGGTTTCCGTGCCCAGTTTGCAGTTCGGATTCTGGTGTCTCACGTCGTGGTCGGAGGCTTAGTGTTCGAGCTATCTTTCTTTTCCAGTAGGTTTCTTTTTTTGCCTACTGTTGTATATTTTTGTATATATACACTAGAGGTCGCTCTGATACACAATTGATATATTTTCATATGTTTTTCCCTGGATTTCTGTAAAGTACAGTTTTGATTACTACTTTACGTTATTGTTATGATATTGAGAAATCCGGATGGGATTGGTGCCCATGGTTTGGCTTTTGTGGCATAGGATGAAGTGTGTATTCTAGGTGCAGGTTAATGGCAATTCTACGTTAGTAAAGAAACTCTGCCGAAATTTTCATTGTTTTTGCAAGTTCATGTTTTCAGAAGGGGTTTGATTCCGGTTTAGGAAACTATATCGGAGTTGGGTCCTTTCAGTTTTGAGCATAATATTTTTGTTGTCCTACACACTATGAAATTACCTTGTTGATGCCCCATTTTTCCTCTTGAGTCTTTTATAGTGTTCTGAGATGTCCATATTAGCTGGTCTGGAAGTGAATTCAGTATCAGTGAGACTAGGAAAGGGTCCTCTATATGTTTGTTGAGTTCCCTCAATTTTCCAGCTATGTTTGATGCATTCAGAATGTACTCCCTCACACTACCTTAGCCATTCAAGAAAGCTCACTTATCCAACACACTAATGCCGTCGGCCAAGAAGTCTTTTGTGTCGGCTAAGAATTTTCTCGACAGTAATGGCATCAGTGTAGATCCGTCGAGTTACTGCTGTCAGGGAACTACTTAGCCGACACAAAAGTAGCACGTTGTAGCTATATATGACACCACAACTACATAATATAATAGCGTCGTCTAACTACTTTGACAACGCAAATGGTAAGGTTGACCGACGCAAAAAAGTGTCACTGCAATACTATACCCCAACGTACATGTTATGTCATTTAAGTAACATCTTCATCGATGCAATTTTTGTGTCATTTAACAAGTTCTACAACGACACAGAGGAATTGATTGCGTCGTTGTAGTCATCTTCATCGACACAAAGCTTGTGTCATTTAACTTTTCTACAATGACACATAGGCATTTGTTGCGTCGTTGTAGTCATTTTTTATTTTTTATTTTTAATAAAAAATAGTATATAATTATATAAATTAATAAATTCATTTAACAATATTATATTATATATTGAATTGATCGATTAATTAATCCGATCAAAAATGTACACAAAATTTCAATCGAAAGTACTAAACTATATGCACACAATCCTAATCCGGGCTAAACGCCAAAAAAATGTACACAAAATCCGATCGAAATGTACTAAACTATATATGTACACAATCCTAATCCGAGCTAAACACCAAAAATAGGAGGAGTTGGAACCCCGTTGATTCCTGACGCTGAACCCGAACCATCATCATAATCGTCTCGAGGATGAGGAGGGGGGCCAGCTGCACACTGTTGGTCCACCATCTTCTGGGACATCACCTCTAACAGTCGGCCTAACTCCTCAACCCGAGCTGTTAAGGCTACTGCCGACACCTTAGCCGGTTCACATTCCGCTCGGGCCACTGCTGCATCATCCAGTGCTGATTGAAGGTACGCCGCCCCAGTCGAACGTCAGGACATCTTACCCAAATCTCGATGGACGCCCCGACCAAGCCGACGAGTTTCCTTCCCAGGACAAAGGCCTAAGTGTGCAGCTGCACACTCTATGCTCGCATCCTTCGAAAGAGGTGGAAGATCAACAACTGGGACATCTGGGGTCTGCGAACAGATCTTAGCAAATTGGTCTTGGGCTCTTCGTATCAGCCAATCCTGAAAATTAACATGAACAAAATATGAATTTTCAAAAAAAAATTGGCATACTATCCTCTAAAAATGGAGGAAACCAATAACCTGCACGAAAACCACAAGCACCAAAAATACCATTTTCAATTTGCATTTAAATTCTCAAGCTCATTTACATAGTCAATAACAGAGTCATGCAATTTCTTATTACAAATCAATCTAAATATATAGTTAAGTCTAAATATTAACTTCAATACATGTTTTTATTTAGCTAAGTAAGCCAAAATTGATGTCATAATTAATCATGATCCAAATTCTTTACATTCACTTAATTTGGGAAAAATATTTACTTACAGCGTACTGAGTCCCACTATGTTTGGGTTGTCCGACCATCCTGTAAGAAGTCGCCGCTGCCTCCACCCAGGGCCATTTTGAACCCTGGTCATTGTACTCATCGGCAAGCACAACCGTCGGGATATACCTATTGACATGGTGGAAGGTGTTCTTGAAATGATTCCTCGCATTCCTCTCCAATTCGGTCTGTTTCACAACAATGTAATTTTTTTTACAGCTAGTCAAACGTCATCTTGATCTTTTTTATAATTATTTAAAGGTCTATAAATTAGGTACAAAATACGCTCATGATTGAAAATTAACTTCAACTATGAACCTTGAACGTAGGAGACTCAAAATGTGATACGGCTTATGCCCACTCGTCCTTCCTATCTTTTAACTCGTCAGGTTCCTTGGTGGGAATTTTTTCGTAAGCCATGTGCAATTCCCACTTCTAGTCCTTGTAAATTTTTTAGGCGATATCGTTGATGTACATAATCATCGCCTCACTACGTTCGATGTTCAAGTGCAACTAACAAAAGAAAAATGTAATTGATGTTATAACATTCTATAATTTGTAATCAAATACGAATTGAAAAAAGACGTATTGAGAGTTGTTGTAACAGGCTCACCAACGCCGCCGATTGTTCAAGGTCATCCCATCTCTAGGCCGACACCTTTACACAACCCACCGCCCCCCGCCCCCCTCCCCCGTAGATGAGCTCTGATGCTCCGATCATATGTGATGTCAAACTCACCGCCCGTCTTCCTTAAGGAAGTCCATTAAACTCATTGATAACAAGAGGCATCGGTTGCCTTGTTGCCTTCAAAGTTTGCTCGAGGATTCTTCCATTGCAGGTTTCCCGAGTGTATTTCAGGGCTGGAAGTGAGGGTCCCTAACGTATCTCCGTCTAGCAGATACACGGGGCACCCCATCATCAGACTCATCACCCGTCGTCTCGGGGTCCATCATTTCTCCATCATCTGGAGCATGCGGAATCACTCTAGACAGGAGGTCACCCGACAGTTGGGTACCATCCTCCTGATCCCAACCTGGTAGTTAGGATATCGATGTCATCTCATTATTCTTCTTGAGCCTCGGCAACATCTTGTACCTACATCGAAAACCTAACATCCATCATAACCATCCTAACTATGAGGTGACAGTAGCTAGCATCCTAAATAGTAGCATCAATAGTAAGCTAGTATGGTAACCATCCTAAGCAGTAGATACAACAGTAGCATCATATACTCAAAAGGAATATATGATGATGGTATTCCATCAGAAAATAGTACTATATTAAGCCACAAATACAAAACTAACAGATTGATGCTATAACATTATAGAAAAAGATTACCATTTCAGACAGGATGGTTAGGATGGTCAACAAACATATACACACGTTCTCTACACCTCAAGTAAATGAACACATAAAGAAAAACACATAAAGCAAATGAACTTAAAAAAAAACTCCATAGCAAAGATTGACACAGAAATCGAACCATAAGCAAAAGGGTTCTAAAAAATCATCGGCCAAAACTCATAAGCAAGCTTTATCAACTTCATATCTGGCAAAGAAGATCTCAACTTTAGTTCTCAAGTCTGGACATACACAGCCCTAATGTTATTCCTATTTTCAAATTCAACATGTTCATCTTTGACATGATAAACCTCCAAAATCCACATAAAAAAATTCAGATACTTCCTTACTATCATATTAAAGGCATGATGCATTCTTTTAGATATGCTATAATTATAGAGAGAACCAAGAAACATATATACCTGTACTTGCTACCCTTCACCAGATGAACTTTGGCATCTACTTTTTTGAAGTGGACAGTCTCAACACTCGGCTAATTCCTGCAGCAAAAAATAGAAAATAAAGACATAAGTAAGGTATTGATGGTAGAAATCATGATAAAAAAAAGTTAAAGCTTCCTATTGACACCATCACACAAATACAAAAACAGCTTGAATGGCTGATGCCACACACCTGCTCCTTCCTAAACATGATGTAGATGCCAATTAAACCAAGAGAGCGGTGGAAAACTAAGAGGGCCTCAATTGAAAACCGTAAATCATAGAAATGTAAATACTATTTGCGAAAAAAATCTCATTCTATCGATAACCAACATGTATAGACAAACAACAAAGTAGAGTACTAAATAGCCCATATCAATTTTGAGAAAACAAAATTGGGAAGTACCATTTATTCTTTATACCGGTGTCCACCAAACATAACCCAGTCATTTAACTACCCTCAACTAAGGGAGTATATCTCATACCATAATAAACGGGCCCTAATTTTACATTTGCAGCAATATTAAAAAAAAACAATGAGTTCACAGAATCAACACCAACATATATGCATTTCAATAATTTCTAATGAATTCAAATGAAAGTCGGTATCTACTACTCATTTCCAAAAGCCAAATGATCTAGGTAGGGTTCAAATTGATCTGAGCATTACCTTATTCTCATGTGAATGTAACGACATTGGTGCGTACCGAAATAAAAGCTCAAATTGATGTTATCCTTCCTGCATTCAGAAGCCAAAGGGGGAAATCATGCATTACTTATATTTTGCAAATAACCATGCATGACTGATATCCAAATTATGCAAATACGCGTTTAATCCAATTAAAAGAGAGACGATTAAATAGAACCCTAGCAAAACAACAAATGAGGATATATAAGCTTGATATAATCCTGAAATAACTATGATCATCCATTGGGCAGAAAAAAATTACATGTGTATTTGCATAATTATTCATAAGCTATATTGATATATAAGCTTATATTTTTATCATATAAGTTTGAAATAAACTTTCATAAGGGGATAACAATTGTCACCAAAATCGTTTTTGGGTGACATATAACCTTGATATAAATTAATGAAAAATATTGATTAATAATCAAGCAACAAAGATAGATAGATAGATAGATAGATAGATAGATAGATAGATAGATAGATAGATAGATAGATAGATAGATAGATAGATAGATAGATAGATGGAGAGAGAGAGAGAGAGAGAGCGAGCGAGCTTAGAGCTTAGAGCTTAGAGCAGAGACCTCAATAGGTGGAGGCTAGCTAGCTAGGCTGTTCTTAAGGGAGGGGCGGCGACGTCGTATGCAGTGGTGGCGTCGGAGCAGGGGCAGCGTCAGAGCAGGGACAAGGTGGATTTGGTGGTCAACGGGGCAAGGTGGGCTTGAAGTCCTTTGTGAGGTGAGGGCGGAGGCGGTGGAGGATGTGGTGTGTTTATGTGGCGGTGAAGGTGGTGTTTATGCTGCGGCGGAGTCGGAGGCAAGACAAAATCAGTTTGGGCGATTGGGATTGGGGGAGATGTTTTGGTACCAAATGAATTTGGGACTCGATTTGCCCAAAATATAACACCAACTTCAACGACGCAAATGGCCCATCACCATTGTTTAACTGGGCTTCAAAATGGGCCAAAATTTTTGGCGGTGAATCTGACCCGCCATATTAATTGGGCTTAACCGACGCAAACAAATCTTCCGTCGAGGAACTAATTACAGAGTTTAGGGTTAGGTTTTAGGGGCACTACCTAAACCCTAAACACTATAACGACGTGTTACTGTAATAGCGTCGGTCAAGTGACACTACAACGATACAAAATTCAATTTTTGCGTCGAGTAACAAATTACAGGGTTTAGGGTAAAGAGTTTAGGGTTTTGGGGGACTTAGGGTTTAGGGTTTGTACACCCTACAACGACGTGTTACTAATAATGTGTTAGTCAAGTGGTACTCCAACGACACAATTTGTTTCTTTTGCGTCGGCTAAGTAGAATCCCCATACCCTAACGCCCTTCAACCAAATTATGATCATTTATTTTCCAAAATCGTTGCTAATATATATATGGAACAAAATTATTCTAAATTAGTATAAAAATATTTAAATTAATTAATGATCGAGACAAAACAAATTAAATTAATTAAACATGCGCGCTTGCCCAGCCCACCAAAATATATATAAATACAATAACTAATACGTCTTGAATAGAAAGTACCTCCTCGATCAAGGTCACCGGTATGCTTACTAACTATTAAACTTTTTGAGCTCACCAAGAACATCAATGGTAGACATGGGCTTTATCTCTAGATCATACTAGCCATGTACGACCCTGCCTTCTCAGTGAAGAAGTTTGGTTCAGGAATTCAGAAGTTGCCCTAGCTAGGTCTTGATATGCTGTGATTTTCAAAGCTAGTGAGGAGTGCGGTCAGGCTGACCATGGGAGAAGAATCAGGATGTGCAAGGAACCTGGCGACAAAAACAAGTGGTAAATAAAGGCTAGGAGACCGAAGAGAAACTCCATG
The DNA here is from genome assembly GCA_946800695.1 of Geum urbanum. Classification (NCBI taxonomy): domain Eukaryota; kingdom Viridiplantae; phylum Streptophyta; class Magnoliopsida; order Rosales; family Rosaceae; genus Geum; species Geum urbanum. The sequence continues at coordinate 22,693,717 of OX327002.1, forward strand.
TAGTCATTTTTATCGCTAGATGAGACCATGTAGTTTTCGTTCGATTAATAATTTACCATGCTAATACAAATTTAACCTCTCGATCAAGTATTAAGTTACATATGTATATTATAATTAAGTATACTACATATATATACATGTATATATCGAAATCATTGTCATCATCATATTCTGCTTCATCATGTCTTCCCCCTTAGCTTGATCGCGTGCTTGATCCTCATAACCATAATCTCCATCATCGTCGTCGTCATATACGACGAAATCATCGTCCACCATCTCCTCTTCACCGACATAAGAATTATCCACAACCTCGATCTCCGCATCAGTAACCTGCTTGACACCATCTAGCATGAGTAAGTTTTCGTTAGGTCGAATCAAGTCCCCTATGCTGGGGATAATAGAAGTACTAGGATCTTGATATGCATCCACATTATTCCCTTCAAGTGTTGTGGCACTCCATATTCCTCGGTGGGACATATTACATACTATTTTCCAACCTTCACCTAATTTAGGATCATCAAAATAGAACACCTGCCTGGCTAAGGTTGCAAGAGTAAATGACTCATCTTCCCACCCACTTGAGTTTGTATCGACTGATAAAAGTCCAAGATGTTCCTTCGTATGCTTAAACCATTTACACTTGAAGAGAAAAACTTCAATGCTATTCCCCTATAGTAGTTGAACGACATAAAGAAGAACCCCGTAATATACAGCATTACCTTGGCCAACCGCAATCACACTGTTTTGTGTTGTTCTTCCTTCATCTCGGGAAAATGAATGAAAATTTACACCGTTCACCCAACATCCGGGATAAATACGGTGGTCGGCCGGCTTATGGGCCAAAGTGTGCTTTTTCATATGTCCACCACCCAGAGTCATCACCATTTTTGTGTAGACTCACCATCTGTAAAAAAATCGAATGATGATATACAAATGTCTGTTCAATTAATACCTTCATACAAAAAATTTGACATAGTTTCCCTTAAAACTAAAGAAAACTATAAACTTGCATGCATGCATAAATTAAGGAAATTCCCTACAAAGGGAGAAACATTATATAATCAACATCCAAATTTGTCAACGTAAAATTAATAGAGTAAGCACAAAACATGTAGACTGAGGTTTTAACATACCCATTCTTTGAAATAATTAGGGAACCTCCTCTTAATTCGTCTTTCATCATATTGATCACTCTTGTCCGGTTCCTTCCCCCGAATCATGTTCCTCTATTGTATAATGAAGTTGTCAACCTCGTCACAATTTCGTAACACTACCCAATGGGCTTTATCAAGTTCATGGCTAGTTAACTTGTCTTGAAGTACTCCTCTAAATGGTTGTATCACATCTATGACCACTTAAAGATTTATTGATCGATGTGTATTGGAGGCGACGGTCTCGACAGGATCTTAGAGGTACATATCGCAGTATATTACACACTCATGCATTAAGTATGTTTCAGCTATAGAGCCATCCGGCACATATTTATTTTTTACGAATCATTTATACTATTCAAGTTGTCTACCACAATATGAGGAAAAAGTTATTTCACATTATGAATATAACGCATGTAATTTATTACATAAAATGATGAAATCCATGTTTAACAAATTTAATTAGTTACATGTCATAATTATACCTTTCCTGAGGATACATGTAAGTGTAGTTGACAGAACCAGTGAGCAGCACTTGTTCGGGAAAGTGAATCATTAGGTGAATCATGATGTCAAAGAAAGCGGGTGGAAAGATTCTCTCTAATTTTCAAAGGATGAGGACGATTTCTTGTTGTAAGTCTACAACATCCCTCTTCTTCCACTTTATGGCCCATAACCTCTGCCACCATCTGCACAATGCAACTATTGGTTCATGGACATCTTTGGGTAGATACGGGCGAATTACCACCGAAATTAGTCGTTGAAACATGACATGACAATCATGAGTCTTTAGCCAATAGAACTTGTGATCCCCAACATTGACACATCGAGATATATTAGGTGCATACTTAGACGGACACTGAACACTTTTAAACCAACTGAATACATCATCCCTCTGTCTAGGCTTCACCGTGCATCGGGCATATTGTTGTACGCACCGTTTCTATCCCTCTTTAACCATAATCTACGGAGCAAACCCATATCTTCAAGATCTTTTCGTGCTTTTGGAGTATCCTTTGTCTTGAACTTAATACCCATAATTATCCCAACCATATTGTCGTACACATTCTTTTCTATGTGCATGACATCTAGATTGTTCCTGAGTTTCAACCTCGACCAGTAAGGTAGTTTGAAGAAAATACTCATGTGGTACCAGTATTTAAGCTCATTTGGAGGATTCAGATTATTATTCTTCACATCGTCGTCATTTCTCAAGACACCAAAAGCGAACTAAATTAACCTCTGAAAAAATCTCTTAACCTGACCACTATCTGGGTTGGGGCAGTTCCTCAACTGTCTCGTTGAAATCTTCCTTATCGTATCGCCAATGGTGATCATGACGGAGCTATCTTCGGTGACCCAAGTAACACACCTTTTTCGTGTGATAACTAGCGTTCAGATCATCCAAGCATACAGGATAGGCTTTGTAGCCCTTAGTTGTGCAAGATGCCAACATCTTATACGCGAAAAAATCACTGATGGTCCACATTACAGCTGCTCGCATAATGAATATCGTGTTACTGAACTTGTCATAAGTTGCGTCTCCATTTGTCCACAAAGATTTCAACTCGTCAATAAATGGCCGAAGGTACACATCTAGGCACTTTTAAGAAGATTTAGGACCTGGGAAGAGTAGAGTAAGGAAATTAAACTCCTTGTTCATACACATCCACGAGGGTAGGTTGTACGACATGAGAATGACTGACAAAGTACTGACGATAGCGTTATTGTTACCCCAAGGTTTGAATCCGTCCGTTGAAAGTCTGAGTCTAACATTTCGAACCTCTGCTCCAAAGTCTTCAAATTCTCTGTCAAAATATTTAAAGGCCTCCTCATCAGCCGGATGTCTGAGAACATTGTCATCTACTCTCTGCCGTTCTGCATGCCATCTTATCGCCTGAGCTTTCTTTAGAGTCATGTACAAACGTTATAGTCTGAGAGTCAATGGAAAATAGCGAAGCACCTTCACAACAAGCTTCTTCTTGGAACTCCTTTTAATCGATGTCTACCACCTGGACTTGTTGGACATAAGACAATAGTGCAAATTTGCATACTCCTTGTAAGATAGCACACAATCTTTCTTGCACACGTGAATTTTCTTGCACTGTAGACCGAGGGACTTCAAGATCTTTTTAACCTTGTAATGAGTGTCAGGAAGGTTGTGACCCCGAGGCAGCAAGTCACATATATGTTTTGCTAGATATCGTGGAAACCTTCTTCCGAGATCTTGTGCTTCACTTTGTATCTCATTTAGGTCATTAAGGCATGCAAGACATTCATTTTACAATCATCAAACACCGGGGTCTGGGCTTGAAGGAGCATGTTATTGTACTTATCCATATCAGCAATATCAATGCCTAGAAAGTAACTAGCAGCTGGGACTGTGTTGTCGTAATTTGGATTATCATAACCTTCAACTTCTTCGTGTTGGTGTGTAACGTGACTGAATGCCAGAAAAGAATCATGCACTGCATCCATTTCGGGGTTCGAAGAAGCGACGACAGTACTACTGGATGAGGGTACCCAGATCCGAAGTCGGAAGCTGAGCTGTTGCCTGCTTCTTCACCATACTCACTCTACGTAGTGTAACTCCACATCATACTGTGCTTATACAAATTTTTAGACATAACTTCAACAATAGCATATTGGTTGTTAAGACATTTTCTGCACTGACACATGTAACGCTTCTTTCCTTAATCATGTGCCACCACAAATTTCACAAAGTCATAAATTCCTTCCATATACATCGCATCACTTCTATTCGACAAGTGTATCCAACTCTTATCTATATTTCTGTGTAAATTAAAAACAAAAATATAAAAATTATCGAATAAACCATATATATAATTGCGTAACAAACAAAGAATAGAATATAATATATATATATATATATTATGTCATGCATTCTATATGAAATTAATTAATTAATTGAGGCAAAATCTGCTTAACAAGCTATAAAATATATATGCATAACTTTCATGTACATAAAAATTCATGATCGATCACTTAGTAATTTATTAATCTAGTTATATATAATTAATTAATATATAACACATCTATATATGTTCCCTCTCCCTCGATCTCATGATCATCTCATCAACACAGCAGGTATATATATATATATATGATATATATATTGTCTAGCTAGCTGGCCGGCATCTTATGCCGGATAACCGTATACGTATTTTAAAATATTCATAAACCTATTTAATTAATCGATCACCGTATATGTACATTTGAATTCACCGCTAATTAAGAAGATACGTGAGTAAACTACGTACCTTGATCGAACTTCTGATGATCGATAATTAATGTGTGATGACTCGAAACAGAATCAGTATTGTAATCGGCTTAATCCACGAGTTTGCGCGTAATTACAGTTTTCCGTAAATTGAATTGAATTGGCGGTTTCGATCACGACTTAATTGTTAGATGAGAATCTGAGATGAGTCTCTTCACGAGAATTGTAGTACGTGTGATTTCGAGTTCGTGGGTAGTTTCGGATAATTATTTTGACGACCGAGGAATATGTTATGAATATTTGAAAGCACGGAGTTTTGTAGTGTTTATCCGTTTGTATTTGAGTTATCTGAAACGTGGATGTGATCCATTTTGGACCGTCGATCGTATCGAGCCGCGAGTAGAAATATCGGAAATAGTCAAAAAATTGTCGAAAAGCACTGTTTGGAAGTTTGACCGGCGTTGACCAGTCTTGGAGCGTTGACCTGCATTGACCGAAGGAGAAGAACCTACCACCGTTTGACTCGCCGGTGACCTTTCATTTCTGGCCACCTCCAGCTTCGATTTGTGTTTGAATCGATTCCTCTCTTGATTTGCAACTGTTTAGAACTTGGATTTGTGTAAATTTGTGTCGATTTGAGGGAGAACGGAGTGTTTGAAGTTCGTAGTTTTCTGGCCGGAATCGGCTCCGTTTGGGGGGGCCACTCCAGTGACTTTTCGGTGAGGTTTTTGGGTGGAATCGTTTGGGTTTTACTCTAGGATGATTTCCCTTTTGGTTTTGAGGGACGAGGTGGAGTGACGGCGCCAGAATCGGTCGGGAAAGTTTTCCGGCGATTCTCGGCCGTGATTTTTCGAGCTGATTTTGGGCTACTTGCCGTCCGATTTGGCCTTTGGTGTAGTTGAGAGATGTGTTGGACTCGAGGAGGAGAAGCTACGGTCAGTTTGGCCTCCGGAAAATTTCTTTGGATGATGGCACGCCGCCGCCAACGGCGGAGCTCCGGCGACCCGTTGACTTTTTGGTTTTCGACGAGTTATAGGTCATTTTGCTCGTAATCGCGCCCCGATCATTGCGTTGAGGTTTTCGAGTTGATTTGGATGCCGGATTTTTAGTCGAGGGTTTATGTGGAGAGTTTGGGGAATTTCGACGATTATTTTGTATCGAGTTATATGTTTCCAGAAATGGTTGGTTTCGGAGGTGTGGTACAGTGTGATGAATTGTGATTTTGATCAGTTATATTTTGTGGTTTTTCAGGGGATTGAGATCGTGCATTGGGCGAGGGATCTTCCGCCGGATCTCGTGATTAGCGCGTGTGCGCGCTGTGCTCATCTATGAATGGACCCTTTTTATTTCACTGTCGTAGCGAGTTCATAATTTCCGTATTTATTTACGATACGATATTGAGATTATTTATTGCTTTTGGAGGTATTATTTTATCTTTTATATGGTGATGACATTACTTAGCATCGATGCATTGGCTACTCGGCTGATCACCGGTAGTCCAGAGCCAGGGTTGAGAGATTCCCCTAATGTGCCCATTAAGCTTGAGAGATTCGCCTAGTCTATCACCGTTGGGCTTGAGAGATTCGCCTGACCGTCGGGTTTGAGAGATTAGCCTGACACCTCCATCTATATTTCGAACTCGCTTTGCTTTGTTTTATGATATATATAAATGGTGAAAGGCATATGATTATTTTCGTCCACTCACTCTAATGATTTTATTTGCCTTTCCCCTGGGCTTTTTGGTTTCCGTGCCCAGTTTGCAGTTTGGATTCTGGTGTCTCACGTCGCGGTCGGAGGCTTAGTGTTCGAGCTACCTTTCTTTTCCAGTAGGTTTCTTGTTTTGCCTACTGTTGTATATTTTTGTATATATATACACTAGAGGTCACTCTGATACACTACTGATATATTTTCATATGTTTTTCCCTGGATTTCTGTAAAGTACAGTTTTGATTACTGCTTTACGTTATTGTTATGATATTGAGAAATCCGGATGGGATTGGGGCCCACGGTTTGGCTTTTGTGGCATAGGATGAAGTGTGTATTTCGGGTGTAGGTTAATGGCAATTCCGCGTTAGTAAAGAAACTCTGCCGAAATTTTCATGGTTTTTGCAAGTTCGTGTTTTCAAAAGGGGTTTGATTCCGGTTTAGGAAACTAAATCGGGGTTGGGTCCTTTCAGCTTGGTATTAGAGCATTAGGTTTCAGGTTCGGTAGACTTCTGTAGTTGTGACACTTAAGGTATTTGAGTACGTACAGCATGTCTGGAGCGATGACCCGACTGGCCAGCGGTTACTCATCAATGCTTCGGGTGTTGTATATGTTCAAATGTCTGAAGTCTCATGATTACGTTCCTAGTGCTTGTGACTAATGCTTGTCTTGTATCAGTAGGATGCCTCATCAACGTGGTCCCCATGTTAATTGGGAATTGGATCCTGATAAGGATTGCCAAACGAACGACTTGCTGATGCGAGTGTTGCGTTTGGATGAGCGTTTTGACCCTGTGGTCAAAGCTCGTACTGCTGGAGCGACTGTCTTTTCGGGTTTAGCTGATCCATAGATTTGTGAGGCATGGTTGGTTCAGGTTGAACACATATGTGAGCGTCTGCGTTTTACCCCTGAGCAGATGACAGTGGCAACAGTTGGTTAGTTGAGTCAGATGCATACTTCTGGTGGTTTAGCACCGATAGATTTCCGGTTGATACTCCGTGGACTTTGTTTCGAGATTTTTTTATGCGGATATACTTCAACCAGGCTACGCAGCAGCGGAAGTATTAGGAGTTCACTAATTTGAGACAGGGCAATATGTCAGTGCTTGAGTACCGGGACAGATTTACCCACTTATCTCAGTTTGCTCGTGACATGGTGGCTACAGAGGAAGCCAAGTGCCGTAGATTTGAGCTGGGCTTGAACCTGAACATCAAGTGAACTCTGACTACGATGCCTCGGAACAACTTTGATGAGTTTGTGAGTGCAACACTTCGAGGCGAGGATATCGAGAAAGAAAGGCAAATGAGATTCCAGTCTCGACTATTTGAGGAGGGTGGACCGAGTCAGGGACCTTCCAAGAGGCTGAGTTCTGACACTTCCGGATCGGCATCATCATCGGGCAGTGGACCATATAGACCACCAGCTAGTGCACCTAGATAGAGGCAGAGATGGAGGAAGGATCGACCACAGCGGCCACAGTCTAGTGGGGGTTCTAGCGGATCCAGTTATCCTCGGCGTACCGGTGGCACTTTTACCGTACCGAGGGAGTACCCATTGTGTAGTCTCTGCAGCAGGCATCATGTTGGTCCATGTCAGCGAGGCCCTGTCGTTTGTTATCGTTGTGGCCAGGAGGATCACTATGCGAGAGAATATTTCTAGCTTGTTGGTGCCGGTGGAGAGGCGGCCCAGGGTTCCGGAGGAGAACGGGGTACCACTTCTGGGGCTTGACCAGTACAGTCTTCTGGCCAGGGCGGACATCAGGGTCACCCTCAGCGTGGACGACCATCCGGGCAAGCCAGGGTTCATGCCATCTCTTTGCGTGAGGGCAGAGCTTCACCGGAGGTTGTTATTGGTACGTTGCATGTTTTTGGCTATCCAGTACTTACATTGCTAGATCCAGGTGCTACGCATTCATTCATATCTTATAGATTATCATCTTTAGCTACTATGCCTGCATCTCCACTTCCGGGGTTGTGGAGAATGTTGTATCCGTCCGGTGAGGTTGTGAGTATTGGCTAGGTATATAGGGACTGTGAGATTTTTATTAGAGGTCATAGTTTAGCCGCAGATTTGTTATTGCTGGATAACGTCGACTTTGATGTGATTTTGGGTATGGACTTCTTGGAGACACATTGTGCTATGTTCGATTGTCACAAGAAGGAGGTTGTGTTTCAATGACTAGGCTTTCCAGAGATATTGTTCCGCGGTGAGAAGAATACTTCATTGCCATGTGTGATTTCAACTAGGAAGGCTGATCGGATGATGAAGAAGGGTTGTGTTGCTTACTTAGCTCATGTTGTGGACACTACGGCCGCTGTGCCAGACATTGGTGATATTGAGGTTGTTTCCGAGTTTCTAGATGTATTTTCGGAGGAGTTATCGGGTATTCCTCTAGTTCGGGAGATCGATTTCACCATTGAGCTATTACCGGGCACTGGACCCATATCACAGGCACCTTATCGTATGGCGCCAGCGGAGTTGAAGGAGCTATAGATTCAACTTCAGGAGTTGCTAGAGAAGGGTTTCATACGACCCAGTGTATCGCCGTGGGGTGCTCCTGTACTGTTTGTGCGGAAGAATGATGGATTCATGCGGTTGTGCATTGATTACCGGAAGCTGAATCAGGTCACTGTGAAGAACAAGTATCCGTTGCCGCGGATTGATGACTTGTTTGATCAGCTCAAGGGAGCATCAGTCTTTTCAAAGATTGATCTCAGGTCCGGATACTATCATTTGAGGATCAGAGAGTCAGATGTGGCTAGGACAGCTTTCAGATCACGGTACGGGCATTACGGTACGGGCATCAGTTCTTGGTTATGCCGTTTGGATGGACCAATGCCCCCGTAACTTTTATGGTCTTGATGAACCGGTTGTTCAGACGGTTTCTAGACAAGTTTTTGATTGCGTTCATCGACGACATCCTGATTAATTCGAGGAGTGTAGGCCAACATAAGAAGCATTTGTGAGCTATTTTGCGGACTTTGCGGGACAATCAGTTGTTTGCGAAGTTCAGCAAGTGTGCGTTTTGGTTGGATAGTGTGAAGTTTTTGGGTCACGTAATATCAGCTGAGGGAGTCATCATGGATCTTGACAAGATCGAAGCCGTATTGAATTGGAGTAGAGATCAGGTGTTTCTTAGGTTTGGCAAGCTACTATCGGCGCTTTGTGCAGGATTTTTCACGGATTGCCATTCCACTTACCAGATTGATGAAGAAAGGCGTCAAGTTCGAGTGGTCTGATGCATATGAGGAGAGTTACTTGCTCTTGAAGGAAAAGTTGACTACTGCACCGGTTTTGACCCTACCTGATGACAGTGGAGAGTTCGTGGTTTACAGCGATGCATCAAAGTTGGGACTTGGTTGTGTTCTGATACAGCATGGCAGAGTAGTGGCTTACGGTTCCAGGCAGCTAAAACCACATGAAGTCAACTATCCTACATAAGATTTGGAGTTGGTTGCTATTGTATTAGCTTTGAAGAGTTGGAGACACTACCTGTATGGATCTCAGTGCAATATATACAACGATCACAAAAGTCTCACTTATTTGCGCACGCAGCCAGACTTGAATATGAGGCAGCGCAGATGGATGGAGTTGATCAACGACTATGATTGCACTTTCGAGTACTATCCAGGGAAGGCTAATGTCGTTGCTGATGCACTCAGTCGGAAATCCGGAGCTTCATTGTTTCATGTATGTGTGGCCAGAGTTTCCATGTTGGCCCAGTTGCGGGCTACGGGAGCTGAGTTTGAGTGGGACGATGATGGAGACTTGTTGGCTAGCTTTCAGGTTCGACCGGTGTTGGTTGATCAGGTTTGATAAGCTCAGGATACAGATTCCTACCTGTTGGACAAGAAGACCATGATTCGGAATGGTGTGCCAACAGAGTTTCGGTTGAGTGATGGTGGTACGTTGCTATTCAGAGGCAGATTGTGTGTACCCAGGGACGAGAGTTTGAAGAAAGAGATTTTAGACGAAGCTCATTGTTTGGCGTATGCGATGCATCCCGGTGGTATGGAGATGTTTCGTACACTTTGAGCTTATTACTAGTGGCGCAATATGAAACGGGAGATTGCCGCATAGGTGAGCAGATGTTTGATTTGTCAGCAGGTTAAAGCGGAGAGGCAGAAGCCTGCAAAAAAGTTGCAGCCCTTGGAAATTCCGGTTTGGAAGTGGGAGCACATTACCATGGATTTCGTGTATCAGTTACCGCGTACTTCGGCAGGTAATACTGGTATTTGGGTTATCGTGGATCAATTGACGAAATCTGCTCATTTTCTTGAACTTCCGGGGAAGATTTCAGTGGACAGTTTGGGAAAGCTGTATTTGGTGGAGATCGTTCGTCTGCACGGTATGCCTGTATCTATTGTTTCATCCTCAGACTGATGGGCAATCTGAGAGGACTATTCAGATTCTCGTGGATATGATGCGGTCTTGTGTTTTGCAGTTTCGAGGAAATTCAGACCAGCAACTGCATTTGATTGAGTTTGCTTACAACAACAGCTATCAAGCCAGTATTGAGATGGCACCGTATGAGGCCCTATACGGGAGGGAGTGCCGCACTCCATTATGTTGGAGTGAGGTGGGCGAGCGATGGCTTATTGGCCCTGATCTGGTGAAGAGCACCATGGAGGACATTCAGATTATCCGAGACAGATTGATGATTGCCCAGGATCGCCAGAAAAGTTATGCGGACGTGAGAAGAAAGAGTCTCGAGTTCGTGGTGGGCGATTGGGTCTTCCTGAAGCTATCTCCTTGGAGGGGTGTTAGGCGTTTCAGGAAGCGTGGCAAGCTTCGACCACGGTACATCGGTCCGTACGAGATTGCCGAGAGAGTTGGTGTCGTGGCTTACAGATTAGAGTTGCCTTCTGAGATGGCTCGTGTACATGATGTTTTCCATGTCTCGATGTTGCGGAAGTATATTCCAGATCCATCACATGTGTTAGCGCCACATCAGCTTCCTTTTCGGGAGGATTTGACTTATGTGGAGGAGCCAGTACAAATTTTCGATCGGCGTGAGCAGGAGTTGAGGCACCGTGTTATACCGCTTGTGAAGGTCTTGTGGCAGAATCATTTGGTTGAGGAGGCCACCTGGGAGACTAACCAGCGTATGCGGGAACAGTATCCTCATATGTTCACCTAGCAGGTACGTAAATTTCAAGGTCGAATTTTTTTTTAAGGGGGGTAGATTTGTGACGACCCGAAACAGAATCAGTATTGTAATCGGCTTAATCCACGAGTTTGCGCGTAATTACAGTTTTCCGTAAATTGAATTGAATTGGTGGTTTTGATTACGACTTAATTACCGGATGAGAATCTGAGATGAGTCTCTTCACGAGAATTATAGTACGTGTGATTTCGAGTTCGTGAGCGGTTTTGGATAATTATTTCGACAAATGAGGAATATGTTATGAATATTTGAAATCACGGAGTTTTGTCGTGTTTATCCGTTTGTATTTGAGTTCTCTGAAACGTGGATGTGATCCGTTTTGGACCGTCGATCGTATCGAGCCGCGAGTATAAATATCGGAAATAGTCGCAAATTATCGAAAAGTATTGTTTGGAAGTTTGACCGGCGTTGACCAGTCTTGGAGCGTTGACCCGCGTTGACCGAAGGAGAAGAACCGACCACCGTTTGACTTGCCGGCGACCTTTCATTTCCAGCCACCTCTAGCTTTGATTTGTGTATGAATCGATTCCTCTCTTGATTTGCAACTGTTTAGAACTTGGATTTGCGTAAATTGGTGTCGATTTGAGGGAGAATGGAGTGTTTGAAGTTCGTATTTTTCCGGCCAGAATCGGCTCCGTTTGGGCGCGGCGCTTCGGTGACTTTCCGGTGAGGTTTTTGGGTGGAATCGTTTGGGTTTTGCTCTAGGATGATTTCCCCTTTGGTTTTGAGGGACGAGGTGGCGTGACGGCGCTGGAATCGGCCGGGAAAGTTTTCCGGCTATTCTCGGCCGTGATTTTTGGAGTTGATTTTGGGCTACTTGCCGTCCGATTGGGCCTTTGGTGTAGTTGAGAGATGTGTTGGAGTCGAGGAGGAGAAGCTACAGTGAGCTTGGCTGCCGGGAAATTTCTCCGGTTGATGGCTGCGGCGGAGCTCCGGCGACCCGTTGAATTTTTTGTTTTTGACGAGTTATATGTCGTTTTGCTCGTAATCGCGCTCCGATCATCGCCTTGAGGTTTTCGAGTTGATTTGGATGCCGAATTTTTAGTCGAGGGTTTATGTGGAGAGTTTGGGGAATTTTGACGATTATTTTGTATCGAGTTATATGTTTCCGGAAATAGTTGGTTTCCGAGGTGTGGTACAGTGTGATGAATTGTGATTTTGATCAGTTCTATTTTTTGATTATTCAGGGGATCGAGACCGTGCATTGGGTGAGGGATCTTCCGCCGGATCCCGTGATTAGCGCGTGTGCGCGCTGTGCTCATCTGTGAGTGGACCCTTTTTATTTCACTGTCGTAACGAGTTCATGATTTCTGTATTTATTTACGATACGATGTTGAGATTATTTATTGCTTTTGGAGGTATTATTTTATATTTTATATGGTGATGGCATTACTTACCATCGATGCATTGGCTACTAGGCTGATCACCGGTAGTCCAGATCCAGGGTTGAGAGATTCCCCTTATGTGCCCACTAGGCTTGAGAGATTCGCCTAGTTTATCACCGTCGGGCTTGAGAGATTCGCATGACACCTCTATCTATTTTCCGAACTCGCTTTGCTTTGTTTTATGATATATATAAATGGTGAAAGGCATATGATTATTTTCGTCGACTCACTCTAACGGTTTTCTTTGCCTTTACCCTGGGCTTTTCGGTTTCCGTGCCCAGTTTGCAGTTTGGATTCTGGTATCTCACGTCGCGGTCGGAGGCTTAATGTTCGAGCTATCTTTCTTTTCCAGTAGGTTTCTTGTTTTGCCTACTGTTGTATATTTTTTATATATACACTAGAGGTCGCTCTGATTACTATGTCGTTATGCTCTTTTATATGATTTTCCCCTGATTCTGTAAAGTACAGTTTTGATTGCTACTTTACCTTATTGTTATGATATTGAGAAATCCGGATGGGATTGGTGCCCACGGTTTGTCTTTTGTGGCATAGGATGAAGTGTGTTTTCGGGTGCAGGTTAATGGCAATTCCACATTATAGCGAAACTCTGCCGAAATTTTTGTGGTGTTTGCAAGTTCATGTTTTCAGAAGGGGTGTGATTCCGGTTTAGGAAACTAAATCGGGGTTGGGTCCTTTCATAATAGACGGCCGGATATATATATATATCGAAAAATGTTAGCAGTAGCTTTTTAGATAAGAGAGAGGGAGCAAGTATTGTACGGGGGAGGAGTACGCTAGTTGCATTGTGATTCGGATAGGAAATCTGAGCTAATAATTGATCTACTCTTAGCCGACGGTTTTTTATGTCGTTTAGCAACTGTCGGTGTATCGGTGAACCAAAACTACAACGACGCAACGGTAAGCGTCGTTGAAATATCCAGTTAAACGACACAAACTGTTATACGTCGGTGTACAGAAAAGTTAACCGACGTTAGTTCGTTACTGTCATTGAACGGTGTTAGTTAAACAACACAAACAATGTGCATCGAGTAACTAATATTCATACGACGCAATGTTTATGTAGACCGGCAGAGTTAAATACCGTCGGCTAGCTGGCATTAAGCCGACGCACCCTATATGCATGTGTCGGCTACGTAAGCTTTTCTGGTAGTTTCATTGTATTTTGATTAGTTTGTTCATCAAGGTTCCAATTTTAGCCTTGTCTGAGCCTTTATATTTTTCAACAATGACATTGAAGAATGTCTTTGCCAAATCTAATTCTGCTATCTCTCCTCTCATATTTTTATGGATGCTATTCTTAATGCATATGGGAGCCATTTTTTTGTGTGTATACCATTTCTCATAAGCCTCTTTTTTTCTCTTTGTTGGCATTTGCAGGTAACTCCTCTAGAGTATCTTTAGTGAGCACATGATTAAACATCAGTATGCCTAGATTCAATTCTATATCGCTTTCCCACTTCTTAAAGTTTAAACTATGCAGTAGTTCAAACTTACTAATACTCATAAAAAAATGCATGTATGCAATGGATCTTTTCAGTAAGAAGTTCTAGTAATCATTGAATACCAGAATATTTCTTTATGTTGTCAATTTCAAACATATGAAATTTCTACATCATCATACAATAGATCAGAACTGAATGCTTCTATATTCAAAGTTTGGACATCCTTTGTGGAGTACTAACTTCATATTATTTAGTTTACTCAAGTCATATATTTGTATAATTACTTTATCAAAGTAATAATGAAACTTTGTCTAAAAATCTTCTTCAGTTACTCTCAACTGATTGATTTGAGATAAGTGTGAAAGGACCCAATCCCGATTCAGTTACCTAAACCGGAATCAAACCCTTTCGAAAATACGAACCAACAAAAATTTTTCAAAATTTGAGCAGAGTTTCGTTACTAGCGTTGAATTACCATAACCTGCACCCAGAAATTAACACTTCATCCTATGCCACAAAAAGCAAACCGTGGGCACCAATCCCATCCGGATTTCTCAACATCAATATAATCAACAACAGTAAATAAACTGTATTATGTATATATGTATATCCGTGAAAATCCACACAACATGTATCAGAATGTATCAGAGCGACCTCTAGAGTAAAACATATACAATATGTACATCAGTAGGTGAAACAAGAACCTACTGGAAAACACAGGTGACTCTGATCACTAGCCTCCAAACCGCGACGTGAAACACCAAACCTGAACTGCAAACTGGGCACGGAAACCGAAAAGCCCAGGGGAAAGACAATAACACGTTAGAGTGAGTGGACGAAAATAAATGTCTTTCACCAGATAGTATATATATACATATAAATCATATGCGAGTCAAATATACGAAAATCAAATGAAACGTGAGGAGACTCCAGCTACCACTCACGTACAGAGCATGCAACGTAAACATATCGCGGAATCACTCATGGACTACCACGCGATAGCACAGTCTGAACCACGGGATCCCAGACCCACACGTGATTCCTAGCCAGAAAGGCCTCGGGTCAGGATATCTGTCCTTCCCGGAGCGTACTCGGGGATCAGCCGAGAAGCCAATGTGTATCGATACCACAACATATACTGAGACTGTACTCTGTGTAAACCAAATCATAAATCTTTTCTATGCACATGCTTAAAACATAATATGTACGTATAAATATATTCGTATACGTATATCCGTATAAGCATAATCGTAAAACACATGCTCGTAAAATCATAACCAATCCGCATGCTCAAGTTCGTAAATCATAAATAAAGACTCGCAATCAATCCGTGAAAATAAAGTGTCCACTCACAGACTCTCGAAACGCGCACACGCGCTACACTCGTGGTCCGGCGGAAGATCCCTCGCCTGAAGCACGATCACGATCTCGATCTCCTGAATATTCACAAAAACATAACTGATCAAAATCATAGTTCTCAACACTGTACTGATGCACGGAAACCAACCGTTCCCGGAAATGTGAAATGCGGTACAAAACGATAAACGAAATTCCCGAAATCCCAACTCGAAACCTCGACTGAAAATCGGCTAATCAAATCAACCCAAAAACCTCTGGACGACGATCAAGGCGCAATTACGAGAAAAACGACACTAATTACATCGAAATTTGAAAAGTTGACTTTTTCTCGCCGGAGCACCGCCGTTGACCGCCGCCGCCGGCGGCGGTGCGCCGTCAACGGCAAGATTTTCCGGCGAAAAACTTCCAGTCCTCAAGGTCTTGCCCATTCAAACACAACACTCTTCTGTCCCTAAGCTCAATTCTCAACTTAAACCCTCCAAATCAAGGCCGAAAGCAAATCGGACATTACCTCCGGCAACCATCACGGTTCGCTGGAAAACTCACTAAAACCCAAATCAAAACTAAGGGAAACCATCACCAAAGCAAAAGGAGGCAAACCCCCATAAACCCAACATCAAAACCTTGCCGGAAACCTACCACCCAACACCACCGATCAACCCAAACCGGTCCTTAATCGAACCCAAGGTAAACACCAACAATTTCAAACATCCCATACATAAAATGAAAGAGGAGCATGAGAGGATTCGAGCTGTACCCTCAGACTAACCGGAGGTGGCCTGAAAAGTCGGGTCGCCGACGAACCAAACCGGGTCGCACACCCTCTTTACGGGTCAACGGTCACTTTCCAGTTTTGGAAAGTCAACAGGCGGTCAACACACGGTCAAAGCTCAAAACTTCCATTTTCGACTATTTCACGACTATTTCACTATTTATACTCGAGCCTCCGGTCGATCGACGGTCCGAAATGAAAATACGAAATGATTCGGATAAACACGAAACAATCGGATAAACTCGTCGGAACCCGAAACTTCAAATAATCATAAAATATTCCTCGGTTATCGGAAAAATCTTCCAGAACCGCCCTCGAGCTCGAAATCACGCACTCTACACTTTCCGTGAAGACACCCAACTCAAATTCTCGACCGAAAACAAAGTCGTGAATCGAATCGGCAAACCACACAATATCGTAAAACTGCGACTATAACCAAATCTCGAGAATCGTGCCAAACACACATCTGATTCTGGTTCGGGTCGTCACAAAGTGATTCTTACATAATGGATTAATAGTATCATTTCTTTATGTATAGCCACTTTGGCAGCATTAACATAAAGAATTATCTTTAGTAATATGTATGTAATCATGATTAGTTATCAATTATTTATTATGATTTGGCCATTTTGACAACACTTTCATAAGACTATGAATTCCTGATCTTAAATCTTAAGTACCAACAAGCAATTTCTATAAATACAGAAAATATGAATTGAATGTATGCAGAATATAACTTTGTTCTAGTCTGAGTAATCGAAAATTTTAATCATGAACAACATATCAATATACAGTGCAAACATAGGAATGCTTTGATACCAATTGTTATAATGAATATATATATGTTCCAATATATGTTTGCAATTGTCTATTGATATAAATATAACAGGGAGAAGACTAGGGTGAGTTAACACATGTCATGCATCAACTTTTAAATTTATTCAAAAAGTTGTAAAATGAGTATTTTTCTTGTAATTTTACTTCAATAGTAGTAATCACTTGATCAAAAATATTTTTTACAACTTTTAAGATAAAATTACAAGTTAAACTACGTACTCATTTTACGACTTTGAGAACTAATTAAAAGTTGATATATGTCACGTATTAAAACATAATAGAATTTCTTATACTGACATAGTGATCGATCTTACTTTTTAACTCCTTATTGTCCATTCTATTTCTTCTGATTACACCTTTATATATCTCATAGTAGTGGCTCTATATATTGATGAGAATCAGATTATGATTGTGTATCAGCAGTACAAGAACATTTGTTTTTATATATATACATAAGTATTTGACATCGACAGTTTTCTTCCACAAAGAAAACTGTCTGTCAACATTTGAATTCAAATAAGCCTTAACTGTTCTGATGCAGACTTTATCCCAATATGCAGAATTCGAATTCAAATGTCGACAGACAATTTTTTTTTGTGGAAGAAAACTGTCAATATCAAACACACACACATATATACGAATGTTCTTGTACTGCTGATACACAATCTCATTCTTATCAATATATAGAGCCACTACTATGAGATACATAAAGGTGTAATTAGGAGAAATAGAATGGAGAACAAGGAGTTAAAGAGTAAAATCGATCAATGTGTTTTATTTACATCAACAGGGAATTGCAGACATAAGAATATATATCAATTCATTATAACACTACTACCTAAAAAGTAGGCTATTAACTCTTGAATTTGAGTTACGAGGAGATAAAAATGAAATATAATCCTCTTTCGAAAAAAAATATGTTTCAAGTATTTGTGTTGGTGTGAGTTCCAATGTTTCATTTGTCGATCATAGGAACTTGCAGAGATACATGCATATCCTTACTTATTACTTCTCCAAAAACAAAAAAACTACTGTACGTACCATGAATTAATTAATATACTCTAGACTAGTTTCGATATCCTTTTGCATCCATGTTTCCGAATTGCTTGGTGGTGGAAACTTACGAATGTACTAAAGCTTATTTAGATGCTCTAGCTTGTTCGACTTGTGTAGTTAAACTTGATTTTATGTTCCTGTTGGCCGGCCTGTTGCTATAAATCAACAACGTGTTAGACCTTAATACTTTCCAGAATGACGTACGTTGAATTGCCTATCTGGTGAAGAAATATGCAGAACAATTACCTGCTCTCTTAAGACATAAGAGGCAATGTATTTTTAGTTTGATCTCTACGATTTGAAGTTCTTTCTTCTCTAACTCAACCGTAACTCAATCGCTTTCATCAAATTAGTTCATGCTTAAACGAAAGAAGGATATATAAGCAAAGGATATATACATATATGGTCCATTTTAGATGGAGATCGACATCGGGTTGTGTCATTATCTTGTACGTGTGCTATCCACATGTCCACAGGTTGGTCAAGGTAGAAATGTTCAAACTCATAGGTTTCTAAATTAGACGAAGAGTACGTTCGATAGTCCACTAACAAATCAAAGAAAGCTAATTCAAAAGGCAAGTTATTGCTCAAGATATTACACTAATTATAGAGCCAATTCAATTAGTGACATCGTACCATACAAATTGAGTGGAAGTGCATGTGTGGGATGCTGACAACTGAAAAGAAAGAAAGAGAGGATATGATAAAGCTAAGAACCCTAAATCTTGTTTCTTGAGTTGACTGAATTTATAAACCAATTGGATGGTGGTATTCGTATCGAATGCACACTCCTACCATTTTCTTATGTTATCTAATAATGCATGCCAACTACTCCTTCCTTTATCCTTGATACACACCGGCTTAGTGCTACTCCTTCAGCATTCCATACCATTTCCATAATGTGCTTTTCCTCGGTGCGTTATTTTTAGTGTAAATTAGTCAGACATTTAGACCCCAAAAGTTTGAGCTCTCATTGGTATATATACCTTCGCTATGTTTACCACTTATCAATTTGATTAAGAACTTGGAGCTTAAGAGCATAGTTAAACATAGTCAAAAATGGTGTACGTACTGCATGTCGTACTGAAAGGACTATTGGGTGAAACATCGATCCCGTATATCAGTGACTCCTCCCTCCTTCCCTCCCTTCCTTCAGTTGGGAAGAGGATATATCAGAGGGTTTGATCTGTAATATTTTATTTTCTTTCTAAAAAATCTTGTAACATTTCGGACAATATATATAAGTAGCAGACCACTAAGATACCAAAGAGACAGACGAAATGTACTTAATTAATTAGATTGCAAAATAATGATTGGCGCATACATGTAATTAGCAACGTTAATTGAAAGTTAAATAGATCATGTTTTAAAGTTGCAGAATTCCAATCTCCTTATTATACGTTTAAAGATGAATCAAGCGTGGACGGAATTATCACTAGCTTGCTTACCTTGATTCGATAGATAGATGCTGCAAGCATATGTTTATCTAAAACCAGTTAACCCTAAATATGTTATCACAGCACCATCCATATATGGTAATCAGGAATGTATATAATTTCTAAAGTCATATAAGGCAATGGCTGGAAATATGCTACCTGTTCTACAAGAATATTTAGACTGAAAACTGTAACTTTTTTATTGATAGAATGCCTTATATACAAGCTGATACAATCAGTATCCCTAAAAATTAGAGATTCTCTCTATCCCTATCTAAACTAAATCTTATCTGATTAGGATAAGACATACACAAGAAGTTACGGAGAATAAATCTCCTTAAACACTCCTCCTTTTGTCGATGGCTTCAAGAATGATGCATGACCTGTTGCGTCACTAAAAACTTTGCCAAGCAAACAAAAACCTCATGGGTAAAACAAAAGTTTGGTCTAAGGGAAAAAGTATACAACGTATCAACTACAAATGCTGCTACATGTGACATAGACTCCCCCTGATATCTATAAAAATATAACTCCCATTGATTGTAAACTCAGTCATGGAGTTTAGATAACCTGTGCATACCAATGCGTCTCATATGTTTCACGAATGTAGATTTAGGTAGTGACTTGGTAAACAAGTCCGTAGCATTATCCGTTGAACCCACCTGGTTCACATGGATATTCAACAGGTACTGTTATTGCTGATTGTAGAAGAATTTCGGTGGATATATTTTGTATTGTCACCCTTACTGTAACTCAACTTCATATGTTCAATGCATGCATCATTATCCTCAAAATTGCAAGTGGGGGCTGTCATAGTAGATGGTAATCCACTGGACCCTTGAATATGATGAATGATTGACCTAAGCTAGACACATTATCTAACCGCTTCATGCAAATAAACGTTTTCTGAATGATTCAAGGAAATAGCAACAAGGATTTGCTTAGTTCATCTCCAAGAAATCGACGTATATCCTATAGTGAAAACATAACCAGACCATAAACAAGCTTTGTGTGGGTCGGAGAGGTACTCAGCATGAGCAAATCTGACCAACACATTAACCGATATTTCAAAATATGAGATTGTAGTAAAACAGCTCGCAACAGGGGAGAAAATCTATGGGTCGAAGTCCTTACTCGACGGGTGGAATGAATGATTCTGTTCGATCCAGAGTACTTGTTTCCACGGGTTGAAACCATTCTTCGATGGGTGAAAGGACACCTTTAGGAAATTACAATTCACTATGTTCGACCGGTCGAAATACCTAGTCGACGGGTCGATGGGCCCAGAACCTGCATGTTGTGATTCAACCATCCATTTTCTGAGATTTTCAAGTTTCTCTCTGTATTCTAACCCTTCAAATACCTGAAGATTTATGTTACTCCATTCTAATGACGTTGCGTAGGCACAGAGCTAAATCTAGCTAACAAAATCACTAAGAAGACAATATTTAGACGCGTGCAGTGAGCTAGATACAACAAACCTCCAATAACACTAAGATACGGAATTTTAGCTCCCAAGACTTCTTCATCTTCATCTAGAGGACGAAATAAATCCTTCTTGAGGTCCAGGCTGCGAATAACTATTGGGGTGCTAACAAGGTGTGCTTTGTCCATATTAAATCACTTGAGCATCTTTTGCACATAAGTAGACTGGTGAATAAGGATTTCACCAACTCGATGTTTCAGCTATAATACGAGACAAAATCGAGTCATACCAAGGTCTTTCATCTCAAATTTAGATTTCAAGTACTCAACCATCTCATTATCTCATTAAGAGTTTCGATGATGTTCATATCATCTACATAGACAGCTACTATAGCAAATCCTAAACTTCTTCTTTTAATGAACATACAAGAGAATAAATCATCATTCTTGTTTCCATTCCCAATCAAGTAGTCACTAAGACATGTATACCACATCCTACCAAAATGTTTCAATCCATATATTGAACGTCTCAATCTGATTACATGAGCCCTCCATGGTTTAAAGTTACTTGACTTGGGCATAGCAATGTCATCCAGCACATATCTCTAAATCAAGACCCTCATAGAGATATGCAGTAACCACATCCATAAGCTGCATGTTTAATTTCTCAGACACCACCAAACTTATCAGGTAGTAGAAGGTGATGATGTCCATGGCTGAAGAATATGTTTTCTCATAATCAATCCCAGGACGCTGAGAGAAACCATACGCCATTAGTCTAGCTTTATTACATGAGAAACCATCCCAAATACCCATTTATGTCCTACCGGCTTAACATTCGGTGGGTATAATACTATCGAACCGAAAACCTACCTTTTATTCAGAAAGTCTAGTTCAGCCTGGATTGCTACCTTCAAATTCGGCCAATCCGCTTTTCATTGGAAATCCGCCACAGAGCGAGGTTCCACTTCATTGTCACCTATAATCTTCTGAGCGACGAAATAATCAAACGCATCATCAACTAACATAGAAGATCTATCCATAAGAAAACGCATCATTTTTTCTAAGTGAGATCTCTTTGTTCTATGACATCATAAGAGGTTCTGAGGTATCCCCAGACATGCCAATTATGATTTAAGGATATAAATGTAGTCAGAGACAATCTCATGTGAATGATTCACAATGTTGATGATGAATGGATCATTTTTTGCCTCGATGGCCTACATTTTAATTGATGGCTCATCCGTGGATTTTCTTAGTCTCCCCATTTTTCCTGGTGGTAGCCGAGGTCAATGCAACACCTTCCATATGGGAAGGAGAACGTTTCCTTGCCCTGTATTGGTACTAACCAATCCTTTTTTTTTAGATTTCCAACCTTGCAGAAATGGTTGCAGCAGGTATATCTGATCTTGTCTCTTTAGCGATATCAGTAAAGAAGTCAGGCATAATAAAGTCTGGTACTTTCTAAAGATCAAGTATTCTTTGCACTTCAATCTCACTTTGAGATGTGCAGGGATTGTGATGAGACATAATGGGATTAGACTTCATCAATTTCTGATATTCAAATGGAATAGATTCATTCATTCCTCCCCCTAATGTCGGGAAGTATGTTGCATTGAAGTGATAATCTGCAATTCTTGTAGTAAAGAGATGTCCTGTCTTAGATTCAAGATAGCGAACTATTGTTAGAGCTTCATAGCGAACATAAATTCCCAATCTTCATTGAGGACCCATTTTAGTGCGTTATGAAGGCGCAATTGGCACATATACCGCATAACCAAAAATGGGTACATGTGAAATGTCAGGCTCATATCCAGCTATCAACTGGTGTGCACTAAATGGTTGGCGTCCTTTAGGTTAAAAATGAAGAAGCATAGTTGGGTGTAACAGTGCATAACCCCACGCGGATATCGATAAGTCTGTATGCATTACCAACACGCGAGACACAAGCTGTAATCGCTTGATGTGAGCATCTGCTAAACCGTTCTGAGAATGAACATAAGGAACGGGATGTTCAACCTCAATCCCAACAGACATGCAGTAATCATCAAAATATTTTGATGAAAACTCTTCTGTGTTGTCCAATCTAATAGATCTGATTAGATGATCGGGGTGGTGATCCCGGAGCTTAATAATTTGTGCTAAGAGTTTTGTAAATGCAGCATTCCTTGTGGATAGCAAAGCAATGTGTGACCATCACATTGATGCATTTACCAAATCATGAAATATTTAAATGGTCTACATTCCGGTTTCATAGGTCCATAAATATCACTTTGGATCTTTTGTAAGAATGAAATATTATCGGTGTTGTCAACCGCAAAAGAAGGACGTGCTTGTACCTTTGCTAAAGAACGAGCTTTGCAAAACGAGTGATGTGCATTAGAGATTGCAATATATGAATCTTGTGGGAGAACGCATGACGCCACAACAATACTTTGCCAGGACTGAAAGGAGTAGTCTCATCCACCCCATCTAAACTGATGGATTTTTGTATTCCCACATGCTTCTGCGCTCTTAAAAATGGATAACCATGAGAGTTCGTCAATATTTTGATAATTATGTCACGACCTGGGTGTCCTAGTCGAAAATTCCAAAGCTTATATGATTCCAAGTCACACGAAGTCGTGTGAGTCCTGGCATTGGATTCAATAATCTGAACCGTAGTTAGATATAAACTACTATGAATAGCCAGAAACTTCTCTAAAATGCGCTTGCGACCACATTCAACAGAGGAGATACACAAAAATTCTTGTCCATTCCCACAATATGTTTCCAAATAGAAACCGTTGGCGCGAATATCCTTGAAACATAGTAAGGTTTGATTGGCCTTTGGCGCATATCAGGCATCAGTGATAAACAATCTTGTACCATGAAGCAATAGAAATTCTGCTAAACCACGTTCTTGAATAACCGACGATGCACCTATCATGGTAGTCACTGAGGATTTCACTACCAAAAAAAATAGTTAGCCAACGAAATGACCAATAACAGGCCGACGAATTTTTTCTTTTCATCAATTATACTATACTTTAGCCGACGACAAAAATATTATGTCGGCTAACATTTTTACTCATCGGCTAAAGTATTTTAGCCAACGAAAACAAAAACTGTCGCCGGCTATTCTCGAAACAAATGTCGTCGAATTTTCTCTACTTTAGCCGACGAAAGTTTCTCTTTAGCCGAAGAAAAAAGTCAGCGGTATGAATTTTGTGTCATCGACTATGCTTTAACCGACAGTGTTTTTAAGTCTTCGGCTAAAGTCCTTGGGTTTATAGATCTGTTTCGTCCCCTCTCTCTCTCTCTCATCCTCCCCTACTCTCTCCCCCCGTCGGTACTGTCGTCGACGTCTTTCATCGGCCAGCCACCAATCTGGTTGCGATGTTAGAGGGATTATGAAGCCCACCCTAGGGGGAGTTCAATGCCACTGTCCTTGTGTTTTATCTTGGCCGGTGGACGGAGTTCAAGAGTGGCCAACATCCGACATGGGTTTATCTCATTTCGAGGTAAATTTTTATGTTTCTGGTTCGAATTTGGTTTAGGTGTTGTTAAGAGATGTGTTGGGCTTGCTGTGAACTACATTTTGATAGGCAGGTTAGCCATGTTCGGTGTGGGTAACCTCTGGCCACCGCCTGTGGCCAAAGGCAAAGCTCTGGCAGGCCAAAATTCATTAGTTTTTTTCTCTTTTAGAAACTAGTAACCTTAGCCGACGACTTTTTCGTCGCCTAAAGTCCAAACTTTCAGCAAACGATGAGTTTTATCGTCGGCTAAAGTGCAGACTATAGTCGACGACATGCACAATTGTCGGCAACTATAGTTTGACCGACGATGTTCTCCCGACGACACTATAGCCAACGAATGTTTGTCAGCGTTTACTATAACCGACGACAAAGGCTAACAAGCCGACGATTTTTGGTCGTCAACTATAATGTGTTTTTTGGTAGTGTTTGTATGAAAAAATATCCACAAACAGTTGTCTATTTCGTAGATTGATGTGGCTAGTACCACTATCTGCAATACACTGAATCTCTCCTTGAGACATCTACAAAAGCAATGTAAATAAGTGAGTCTTCGAACTAAAGGCAAGGCGAACACTTTAAGTAAATACTGAAAGCTTTGAATAGGGATTTGACACTTGTTGAGTGCTAATATGTCATGACAGAAACCAATATAAACTACATACAGTGTAGAATTCCAGGTTGGTCGAAAGTTTTTTAATCCTTTTCCAAGAAAAACTGACGTAAGATACATAAAAAAAAACTACCACAAACCGGATATAACCTTCGATGGGTGGAAGAAACAAAAATTAGAATTTGATTTTTGACGGGTCGATGTAAATGTTCGACTGATCAAAAAATATCTCTAGAGGCACCCATTCGACGGGTCGAACACATGTGTTGACGGGTCGAAGGAAACCTAAAACCGATATCTATTTTCTTATATCCATTCTCGATGAGTCAAAATGGGACATAAACAGAGACATAAGAAATCAATCGATGGGTCGGGGAATTCTACGAGGGGTCCAAAAATGCAAAAATTGGCCGATCCTTAACAGAGCTTTTGACGGGTCGAGAAGAATCTTGACGGGTCGAAGATTTCCTGAGATCAAAACATCCGCTTTTTCGTGTCACATTTTTACTATATCATTATGTCATTAGGCCAAATAAAGTTGTAAGAATCGAACCATACACTGAATGAGTAGTGAAATAACATTCTAAACACTTTCATATACCAAAAAAACCAAGACACTAGTAAAAATTGCAGAAACACAAGCCAAAAACAAACCAAAAACTTGAATCCATTACAGAGATAACATATTTTACATATGATATTCAAAATTCGGAGTAACTAGATCTGTCTCCTTGTCCTCTGTAATCACGAGGTTGGTATCAGCATCCATCTCAAAATCTCCAGCAAAGTTGGACTCTCGAGTCAATTACTGCTTGTGCCTCTTGTAGATATTCTGAACTTCTTTGCTAACACAGCACTGCTTATTCATATGCTTTGTTGAAACACACCGGTAACAGGTGAACTTCCTAGAATTGAAATTCCTTTGCCCATCATTGGCCAAGCCAGATTGGTTCTTGTTGGAGTTGGCTTTCTGATCTCGATGCTAAGTCATATTTTGGCTGCGGCCTCGGCCATGCCCACACCCTTCTCTCTCGCCATATGGGGTTTGTCCTCCACAATTATAAGGTTCCAAACAAACGTTTTTTTGTCCTTTCTAGACTTTTCTCCAGTTTGGTAATTCTCATGCTTTTTAGTACCATCCGGTCTTTAGTTATTATTGAAGATGATCTCATAATGCCTTTTCTTTTTGGCTAGGCTATTGATGAGATCACTGAAGGTAAGGATCCTCCCTTATTCGTACTCGATCCGGTACTGATGAACAAGAGTACTCATAGAGATTGGGAAGTTATTCAAAGATTTTTCAATCATGTCTTTCTCGGACTTTTCCACACCACATAAGCTCAACTCAAACTGCATATCCAACATTGCTCGATTGTAATCTTAAATCTTTAGAAAATTTCGAAGCCTAAGAACTTTCCATTGTGCAGTCAACTCAAGAAGTTGTACATCATGCACATTGTCAAAGCGTTGCTTCAAAGCATTCCACAAATCCAGGGGATCAGTTTTCCTTAAGTATGGCTTCTTGAGAGTTGAATAAATATGATGCCTCAAAACATGAGGGCTTGAGCTTTTGATTCATCTAATGGTGGAATAATACCCAACGGGATGAATGGTGCTACTGAGTCTCTTTTCAATGAATGTGTTAACCACATCGGAGACCCTGCGATGGTATTCCTTTCCTTGAAGATCTAGGATGTGCAACTCTAGCCTGATCGATTCATTTGAATCCATCTACAAAATACATAGGATTTCATTAGTATCCATCGAAAAACTACGATCATTAACATCAAGATTTTTGGATAAGAATGTGATCCATGATGTATGGTCATAAAATTGATCATCAATAAACGGTGGCATAAAAACCACACTCAATAACCGTGATTAACCATCACATATGATCGATTTTCCTTTCTTTCTTTTCTTTTTCTAAACCTTGACTCTCCTAGGACCGTCACTCATACTCTATGGATAGAAGTCCATAGGAACTAGGGCATAGATATTCAATAATTAAAAATCACAATCCTAAGATCTACGGTTTTGTAGGAGGTAAGTTTTATTCCTAGATATAAAAATTGACGGTTTAGAAAATTTATCTCGATTGGTGTTATGCTTGGTATGACCGGTACAAAAGTTCGACGATGTTGAGGAAGAGCTCGTCTAAAGTGGTTCTTTAGAAGTCGACCAATCTCGTAGAATTCGGGAGATTTATTGGAGCGTGTGCTTCACAAGGAGGATCGCCGGAAGTAAGAGGAAGATGTCGAATTGTCGAGATCGACGGTGGAGAGGTGGCTACCGGCGTTAGAGATAGTTTTAGGGTTAGAGTTTTTTTCTTTCTGCGGTGATAGCTGGCTATTAACTAAGAGTGTGACTGATAATGTGTTGTAGAGGAATATTTGATAGACTGAAAACTATAACTCTTTCATTGATAGAATGTCTTATATATAGGCTGATACAATCTATTATAATTAGTATCCCTAGAAAACAGAGATTCTCTCTATCTCTATCTAGACTAAATCTTATATGATTAGAACAAGGCACACACTAAAAGTTACGGAGAATAAATCTTTTTAAACACTAACAAGCTAGGAAATGATACGTATCGGTTGGCATTGATACTCCTGATTTTGTTGATATGTTCTTTTGTATCTGATGTAAATATAAGTTTGCAAATTAAGAAAAATTAGTGAGAACATGCATGCATGTACGTTCTTTGGTATCTTGTTTTAACCATTCAAATCCCCATACAAAGAAGAAACAACCAAGTATTCTCATTATAAATTTGTCTTGGTCTTGGTCTGTTTGCATAGATCAACTTCTTGCAGGGTACAAGTCTTCTCGATCTTGTCGTGCTCTCTTATCTTAGCCAACAAAAACATGATTTATGCAAGGAAATACATGGAGTAAAAAGCCAGTATATATGACAGATAGTTATTGATTCCGTTTTTATTTGAAACAAAGAGTGGAGGCGTGCGTTTTGTCTTGTTTCAGAGGTACTCACCACGCTTTGCTCATTGATTTGGGGAGTCCAGTATTACTGCCTTAGGAAAAAAATTGGATGAAAACAATGAACAAGATAAAGCTTCAGGTTTCCTTCTTTCTATTATTCTTTCTATCCTTTTTTTTTTCTGTTTCTTCTTACCCACCCGTCTTTACTTTCCTCAGGCAGTTGATTTGATAGTTCAAATTATCGATTAGCTAGCTAGGGTTCATACGATAATGCTCTCTCTGGTGGTTTCATAATCACAGTTCTAGCTAGCTGGGTCTGAAGCCTGAACTAGGGTTAGCTATTTAGTTCATCTGTTGCGGTATATTTTCTTTGAACTTATCTGTTTTGCTTCTCATTGTATTTACTAGGTTGTTGCCCGTGCCCAAGAGCGGTTTTGCGAAGTATCACCTCAACATAAAAGCGGAATAGAGGGACATAAGGACAGTGCAAATGTCTGAATATCTACATTTGAAATTATCTGTCAATCTTCATGCACATTGATTCATCAAAATTTTAGATTATGTTCTGTTTCCTTGTTGATATGCCTGTTTGAAATGGATTTTCAAAGTGATTTTTGCTATTAGCACTTTCAGAAGGAAGCACTTCCAAGAGAAAACATCTCTCATGTGCTTCTTACAAAACTGTTTTGAAACATCTCTCATCTAAATGTAACTGTTATTTTTCTTGACTTTTGAAGATTTCTCCATAGACAAATCATTAACCTCATCAATCATTCAGTAATTTAGGGTTTAGGGTTTAGGGTTTAGGATCAAAAATCATCCTTCTCCTCATCAATCACTTAGACGACGGAAAAAGGGGTTCTGCTGTCTAAGTGAAACTGTATATAAAGGCACCAAGGCCCAGCCTTTTCCTCATCTCATTCTCAATCAAATCATCATTCTCCTCTCTCTCTCACGCTGTCTCAAAAATCTGGCCTCCATCCTCCGACGACTAAAAATCCGGCGACTCTCTCTCTCCGGCGACTCTCCACTTCGGCGACTTTCTGGCGACTCTCTTCCTCCCTCCGGCGACTCATCTTTTAGGTAATTTTTAAATTCTTTAACATAATTATAATTTAATTAGTAAATTAATTAATTAGTAAAAATAATATATTAGTAATGATTGGTAATAATAATTAATATTAGTTAGTAAATGCATGATAATTATTTATTGTAAAGGCATGGTAAATAATAATTAATTATTGTAATTAAATATTATTTTAATTAATATTATAATTTGTAATTATTATTGCATGTAATTATAATTTATAAATATTATTGTAATATTATAAATTTGTAGTAAATATGGTAAATTAGTGAATTATTAAAAATAATAAATTGGTAATTATTTCAATTTTGTAGTAAATTGGTAGTCTTTGATTTAAATTTAGTACATAAGTTTGGTTTATTAAGTCGCACTCTTTGGAATAGAAGGCGCCTCATTTCCTAGCTTATCTCCTTGACCCCTCGTGATGTGTGGATTTCATCACCGCACACCATAACCTAAGTGAAGTTATGGACACGAGGTTGAGAGCGAAGTTTGTAAAGGACTTGAGGGAGTGTAAATTTTTGAAAGATTGGCTGAATGTCGGACATGGTGTCTAGAAACGGGTTATGACTGGTGACAGGTTTTGGATCTAAGAAAGACTAACACCAATAAAGTATATACCATTGATTTGGTTAGCCTCGGGGTGTTTTGTGGAAATTAGTCATGCCTCTTGCGTTATCGATCTCTATCCCTAACTGGCCATGTTTTTCGATTGAACTAAGGCTGATTGATTGAAAATTTATACTTTATCGTGCGGGTCGCACGTCCATTGAACGACCCAAACACCAAGATAGTGTACTCTCTTTAAATTTTAGGTGCACTCAATACTTGTAAATAATTATCGTAAATTTTTATATATAATTGTTATGGTAATAATATTTTAACGACTCCTAAGTTAAAATGGCCCCGTCGGGAAAGAAAAAAGCCTAAAAGGAGGTCGAATATGCTCTACTCTGACGCTTGGCAGAGCAAGTCGGTTGGGATTTAGAGGAGGACAACGACGCGCCTCCTCCGACCCTTCAGCTAGTCCTTCAACAACGCCCACTGAGGAAATTCCCGCTGCCCCATGTATCCCGACTGGTGATGACACCCATTCCAGTCAAGCGTCCATGGCAGAAAGTGCTCAGGGGTCGTCGACCTCCTCTGAATCTATCCACTATAGCGCGCGGTGTAAGCTTAGAAGGGCCCCGACAAACCCTTAAACCAAAAGGACTCGCAGTCTCGTAAAATACGAAAAATCATAGAAATTGTTCAAGGCGACCGGGCAAAAGATCCAGTTGCTGTACAACGAATTCACCGATGGCCCTCCCACATCTCAGCTAGCTAGTCTCTCAGCATACAGCATCGGGTCAATCCTTCGCAACAGGGTTCGTATGATTGCCCGTACTTGGAAGGAGTTGCCGGATGAAGAGAAGGCGAAAGTATTTAAAGAACTTTCGGTATGTAATATGTACAATTTTAAATTTATTTTCTAATAACCATTAAAAATCGTAATTTCGTAATATTTACGATTATAATTTTTTATTTATTTCTTATAGAAACAATATGAGGTGGATTCCACACCGGAGATGCTTAGACACATCAACCAAACCGCCAACGCCATCTACCGTGATTGGAAGTACAAACTTCATAAGTATTATGACGATATCGGCCCAGTGCCACCCCCGTAGAGCTGGGCGGGGATAGGGAAGATGAATGTGAGTGGTTGTGTAACCATTTACAATGAGAAGAATATAAGGTGATTATTTTTTATTTAAATTAAGAGAATTGAATTATTTTTATTTTAGTTACTTATTAATTTTTTAATTATTTATGTTGTCCAACATAAATTCTCCAACATCAACAAGACCAACCGGGGGAAGAAGGAAAAATATTATACCTCCGGCTCCAAGAAGATGATCCAAATAGCCAATGAGCATAGAGATAAGGGCTCCAAACACCCTTATCTGGATGCTAGCGTCAGTGCGTACGTGACGCCTGGGCTCGAGAATGAAGCGAGTCAATACGGCGTAAGTGATATATATGTGCTTTTAATTAGTGTAGTTATTATTTAAACATTATTTATTAAATTGTCGTACAAATTTATAATTATTTAATTTTTATTATTTTTTTCAGGCGAGGTTGGTGGAACGGGCGCAGCAGGAATTGGCCAACATGCAGCTTGCACACCTGGATTTGTCACCGGAAGACCTGCCTCCTGTATCGATGGAGAGCCAAATTGCAATCGCCAATGAGGTATATGATCGTCGAGCTAGCAAGGAGGTTAGGGGGATGGGACGCAAGGTCTAGTGAGATTTGTCCTCCGACTCATCTACGGGATGTTCGGCGAGGAAACGTACTCAGGTTGCGGCTGTCCAAGCAGCCTTTGAAAAGGCTCGACTCACACGGGAGGAAAATCAATCTATGGGTCAGAGGCTTCATCAGCAAGAAGCGCAGATAGCCCAACTTTTTGCCCTCATGAAAAATGAGGCTCGACAACAGTGTCAACCTCCTCCGAACCCATACCCCGACGACGACGACACGGCTGGAGGCGGCGGACTTGGCGGGGCATCTGCTCCTCTAGTATTTTAGTAGTTTACATGTAATATAGCTACATAGTTTATCATATCGTTTTTTCTGATTCCGAATAATTTAATTTCACGTATGTACAAATTTTTATTATTTTAGTAACTATTTATTATTTTAATTAAGTTATAAATATTTAATTATTTAAATGAGAATTTAATATTTTAATTAAATTATTAATATTTTACTTTAAATTAAAATTTTAATTAAAAAAATTAAATAATCACTTAGACCACGGAAAATACTTTCTCCGTAGTCTAAGTGATCACTTAAACCGCGGACTTTTTGCGCACTTAGACCGCGGAAAAAGTCCGTGGTCTAAGTGCTGACTTAGACCACGAAGAAAGTATTTTCCGTGGTCCAAGTGGGACTCAGACCGCGGACTTTTTGCGTGGTCTAAGTGCTCACTTAGACCACGGAAAATTATTTCTCTGTCATCCAAGTTGGGCTTAGACTGCGGACTTTTTCCGCGGATTAAGTCCCACTTGGACGACAGAGAAATAATTTTCCGTGGTCTAAGTGAGCACTTAGACCGCGGAAAAAGTCCGCAGTCTCAGTTCCACTTGGACCGCGCAACCCTCCTTTTCCGTCGTCTAAGTACCTGGATGACGGTACTTGGATGACGTAACCTAGTCCACGGAAATTCCATCGTCTAAGTACTTAGACGACGGAAAAGCTAACATATACGACGGAAACGGTCCGCAGTTTAGGTGAGTTTTTCTTGTAATGTGTGTAATGTGCACTTCCAATCCTTGAAGATTTGGTGAGTGGTTTTGTTGATGTAGTCCACCATCTCCGGAGTCTGTTCATAATTAAAATTGTTCTAACAAAAAAAAATTAAACAATTAGAAATAGTAAACACTAGAATTTGTAATCAATTATGATAAAAACTGTAATATTAAATATTTTTTTGCCGTGAGTACGCGGAACACGTTCATTTTGTCCTTGTCTGGGAGGTCTTCCCAAGTAAGGGTTATCATACGTACGTGAGAACGTACATAGTTTCCGATCTGATGAGCTATCAAACTAGCCAGCCCCCTTACTTCAGGACATCGGGTGAATGCGTTTAAAGGAACATCGATCCTCCCTCATGCCGATGTCTTTGCTCTACTCTCGACTTTGCTTCCATTGCAAATTCTCCTAATGCATTTAGGGGGTGGAAGTGAGAGGTCCCTCCTATTTTGCCGTCTCGCACTAACGGCAGCAGAATCTTCATCGGAAGATTGGGGTGCTTGTGACGTCGACCCTGAACCGCCCTGATCAACTACAACGTCGTCAATAGGAGGAGCGTGCGGAATCTCCCCTTCAGGGGCCGAACTCGTACCCGACTCATTAGAGGTTTGATTCCTCCAACCTATCTATCGTAAGACAGATTGATGCCACGATTCTTTGTCTTTTGTCGTGCGTCTCTTCGGCATCTTAACAATCTTCGACAAAAACCATATATACACATTTTTTTAATTACCACATTAATAATACATGCATATATATATTCACATCAATACATATATAATCGATCATCACTGACATTATCCAATTAACACATAAATAATTAACACATAAATTTCTATATATATATACACATTAACACATATAAATTAACATATTTATATATTAATTAACACGGAAATTCAATATACATATCCATATATATCAATTATCCAATTAAACATATATAAATTATCCATTTATACATATCTAATTAGATATATCAATTATTCAATATTATGCATATCTAAATATATATATATAAATATACAAAATTTATCTACAAATATATATACAAAATTTATCTACAAATATATATACACAAATATACACTATTATACACAATACATGTATACATAGTATTATATACAGTATATATATATAATCGGCGATTGATCTCGATGGTTCGAAAGTATACCGGGGAGGAGGCCAGTGAGGGGGGTTACTGGAGAGGGAGAGAAGGAGCCTAGACTTTGATCGCCGGCTTGAGAAATCGAACGATCGGTTTCGTACGTCGACGTGGATCGGTGAGGGGCGGGGGGGGCGACAACGGTGAGGGAGAGGGGGGGAAGATTTTTGCTGGCCGGTACAGATTAGAGAGAGAGAGAGAGAGAGAGAGAGAGAGAGAGAAACTGATTAGTTTTATTATGGACAGA
Source organism: Geum urbanum (assembly GCA_946800695.1). Taxonomy (NCBI): domain Eukaryota; kingdom Viridiplantae; phylum Streptophyta; class Magnoliopsida; order Rosales; family Rosaceae; genus Geum; species Geum urbanum. Next base: position 22,727,584 of record OX327002.1, read on the forward strand.
TCCACTTAGACGACGCAAACATACGTTACGTCGTCTAGGTGTTACACTTAGACGACGCAAGGTTTTGAAACTGCCTCCAAAAAATGGGCGGTTACTTATCACAGACCATTTATTTTGAGCTTAGACGACTGAAGCATAGGGTGCCGTCGTCTAAGTGGCCACTTAGACGACGAAACCCCTATGCTACCATCGTCTACGTGTCCACTTAGACGATGACAGCCTATGGTTCCGTCGTCTAAGTGGATTTTGAAGCCACCCCAAAAAACGGGCGGTTACTTATCACCCGCCATTATTTTGGGCTTAGACGACGGAACCATATGATTCTATCATCTAGGTTAGTGTTTTTAAATTACTCGCCAAATTTATTATCGATGTCTACATCTAAGATATCGCCAAATTCGATTAGTCTCCAATTTGTCCATAATTAAATAAATTATTTAATCGATTGTGAACGTGTATATACACGCGCGTGTCTAAAATTTGCATTAGTTAATTAATAATATACATCGATTTTAATTATATATTCAACCATGCATATATACATGCATGCATCAAAATTACAAATGCACCGAACTTGGCGATCAATCAATCACTTTCATCATCATAGTCTTCATCAACATCTTCCTCTTCACTACTCTCAACGGACGGCTGGTCCTCATCATCATAGTCTCCATCATTATCATCATATCCGATGTCGTCTTCATCCTCCAGCTCATCATCTTCAGATGCATATTATCAATCGAAAGGTCCATGATCTCCTTTTCAGTAAGATCTGTTTCCCGATCAGGCATGGGTAAGCGTTCGTTAAGGCGAATGAGTTCCCTTTGTGACTGGGATGACAAAAGTATCAGATTCTTGATATGCACTGACATTATCCCGTTGAGTGTGAATTAGTGACGACCCTTCGAGTGTTGTGGCACTCCATATTCCTTGGTGAGACATATGGTTTACTATTTTCCAACCTGCACCAGTTTTTGGATTATCCAGATAGAACACTTGCCTAACTAATGTGGCAAGAGCGAAAGGCTCATCCTCATACCAGCTTGAGTTTGTATCGACTAATAAAAGGCCCAGATCTTTCTTCATACGCTTGAACCATTTACACTTGAATAGAAAAATGTTGATACAATTCCCATATAGTAGCTGAATGACATTGACAAGAACTCTGTAATATACATCGTCACCTTGTCCGACAACGATCCCACTATTTTGTGTTCTTCTTCCTTCATCTCAGTCCACCGAATGAAACTTTACACCATTAACAAAACATCCGGGGTAAGTATAGTGTTGAACCGGCTTACGGGCCAACTTGTGCTTTTCCCATGACCACCACCCATTGTGGTTAGAGGATTTTTGTAGATCCTCCATTTGCAAAAAATGTGAACGTACAAGATATAATTAAGAATATATATATATCTACCAAAAGTTTGCCATAGTTTCCCCTAAAATTAAAGGAAACCACAAATAAACTTGCATCCAAAATTTGACAAAAAAACACTACGAATCCATAAATTAAACACCAAATTAAATAACAAATTACTTAACTAATTAATCCCTAGTCCAGTTCCATATATATATATATATATATATCAACATCAAATTTAAAAAAGGAAGCACAGAGCCTATATGCATGGTTTAATAATTTAAACATGCATACCCATTGGAGGAAATAATCAGGGAACTTCTTCTTAAACATTTTTTCAACCTAGTTAGGACTCTTGTCCGGTTTGGCTGTCTGAATTTTAGTTCTGTAACTTTTCATGTAACTAGTAACCTCGTCACAGTCTCGTAACACTACCCAATATACTTCAATAAGTTCCTCATGACTTAATCTTTCGGTTAATACTTCTCTAAGCGGTCGTACAAGATCTGTGACGACTGAAAGATTGTAGGTAACAGGTGAATTAGAGGCAATCTAGATCGAACCATTGAATTACTTGTTGTAGTAAGTAACATACTTATGCATTAAGTATGTTTCCGCGATAGAGCCATCCGGGGCAGACCTAGTTTTGACGAATTCTTTATACTGTCCAAGTTGTCTACAAAATAGGCATTATATTATTAATTCACAATGATCTTTGTAAGAAAATAGATATATAAATGATGACAAATGTGTTTAAAAAAAATCAGTACTACTCCATATTTTACCTTTCCTGAGGATACATCCACATGTACTGGACCGGACCAGAAAGCAGCACTTGTTTGGGAAGGTGGACCATGAGATGATTCATGATGTTGAACAAAGCAGGGGGAAATCCTCTCTGATTTGTAGAGGATGTGGACAACTTCCTATTGAAGTTCGACCACATCGACTTCTTCAACTCCCTAGTGCATATCCTCTGCCACCATCTGCACAATGAAACTATTGGTTCGGCGAAGTCTTTAGGCAAATAAGGTCGAATCACCACTGGAATCAGATGTTGCAGCATAATGTGACAGTCATGAGTCTTTAAACCAATGAACTTGTGTTCCCCTACTTTAACACAGTCATATATGTTGGATGCATAGTTAGATGGATATCGAACACGCTGAAACCAGTTGAATACATCATCCCTCATTGTCAGCTTCACTGTGTAAGGTGCAATGGGCATCTTGTTGTAAACACCTCTTATATCCCTCTTTAACCACAAGGGATGGCATATATTCATAGATTCCAGATCTTTTCGTGCTTTGGGAGTATCCTTAGTTTTGAAATTAATACAGAGAATGGTTCCCACCACGCTGTCGCACACATTCTTCTCTATGTGCATGACATCTAGGTTGTTCCTCAGCTTCAATTTTGACCAATAAGGTTGTTCAAAGAAAATACTCACGTGGTACCAATATGCTACATATTGTGGAGGGTGTGGACTAAGTTTCTTCACATCATCGTCATTACTCAACACACTGAAATTGAAGCTATTTAACCTCTTAAAAATTTCTTCACCGGACCACTATCGGGGTTTAGGACTATTCTCTACTGTCCCATCGAAACAGTCCTTATCCTGTCACCACTAGTGATCATGAGGAAGTCATCTACGGTGACCCAAGTAACACACATTCCCAGCGTGCCAACTCGAGTTGACGTCGTCCAAGTAGGCAGGACAAGCATTGTATCCTCTGGTTGTGTAAGATGCCAACATCTCATACGCGGAAAAATTAGTGATGGTCCACATTACCGTGGCTCTTATCAAGAACATTGTGTTACTGAACTTGTCATATGTTGGAACTCCAATTTCCCACAATAGTTTCAGCTCGTCAATCAATAGTCTGAGATACACATCTAAACACTTTCCAGAAGACTTAGGCCCTGGAATTAGCAGAGTAAGGAAATTAATTTCCTTGTTCATACACATCCAAGGAGGCAGGTTGTACGGCATGAGGATAACTGGCCAAGCGTTGTACGTGCCATCGTTAAAATGATTGAACCCGTCTGTAGAAAGTCCTAGTTTGACATTTCGAATCTCTGCTACAAAGTCTGGAAATTCCCTGTCGAAATGTTTAAAAGCCTCCTTATCTGCCACTTCTCTAAGTAGATCGTCATCTATTTTCTTTTCCGCATACCATCTCATCGGCTCTGTTGTGTATAAAGACTTGAACAAACACTATAGTCTGAGAATCAATGAAAAATATCGAAGCACCTTCACAAGAATCTTCTTCTTCGAACTCCTCCTCTCAGGGCACTTCCATCTTGAGTGGTTGCAAACAGGACAGTAGTACAACTCTCCATACTCCTTATAAAACAGCACACAATTGTTTCTGCAGGCGTGGATTTGCTCATACTTCAGACCGAGTATGCTTAAGACACTTTTTACCTTGTACTGGAAACCTGGAAGCTTGTGATTGTTAGGAAGAAAATCACATATGATATGTGTTTTTGGATTTTGTCAAAATCTGCATCCGATATTTTGTGCCTCACTTTGTACTCCATTTCTGTCATTATGGCGTGCAACATAGTCTGTGGACATCCATCGTACACCGGGGTTCGGGCTTCACGTGGCATGCTATTGTACCTATCAAATTCAGTAGTGTCAATTTTTGAGAATACGACAAGGTTTGGGTCAACATTAGGGGTATCACATCCTCACCATTCGTGTTGTTGTCTACCATGTCGACTGAATTTCAGAAAAGCATCATGGATCAAATCCACAGTGGGATTCCAAGAAGGGGCGCCACTACCGCTGGATGAGGCACCCTGGTAACTGTACCCTGAGCTGAAGTCTGGGCTTGAGCTGAAGTCTACTACTTCACCGTGCTCACTCCATGTAGTGTAACACCACATCATACCATGCTCATACAAGTGATGAGCCATAACATCAGACTCCACAAACTGATGGTTAAGATATTTTCTGCACAGACAACTTAAAATGCTTCTTTCCTTGACCATGTTGCATCGCAAATGTTACAAAAATCTCCGATTTCATCCATATACCTCTCATCACTTCTATTCGCCAACTGTATCCAACTCTTATCCATATTCTTGTGTAAGTAAACGAAACTTTAAAATTATCGAATAAACCATTGTTAGAAGTTAACAAAAAGTTGTCGTTCAATTCATACAATTCCTAATTAATTAACAACTAATTAATTTATTTATCTCTAATTAAAATTATTTAATTATGAGATTAATACATCGATCAACACACACACATTTATGTATGCATTTCAAGCGCAATATTGTTTTATCAATAATTAGTTAGCTAGCACTCAACTAATTAAACAAAATAGCTAGCTAGCTAGGTTCACATTATGGAATAATATTTATATATATATATATATATGCAAAATCTTCGGAATGGTCGATTCACGGATCATAATTATTAATTAGTACCGACCAAATCGAGTATACGTACTTACCTAGAGGTAGGCTAGCTAGGCTTATATATATATTATTTTATTTGAGAGAGCTAGCTAAAGAGATTGATGAAGAGAGCTAGATGAAGAATTCGAAGCTGAGGAGAGAATGACGAAGAGATGAATAAGAAGCTGATTGATATATATAATTTGATGTTTTTACTTAGACGACATAAGTATTAATTTTCCGTCGTCTAAGATATCACTTAGACGACGTAATTAAGTAGATCTGTCATCTAAGTGATTTCTTATACGACGCCTTAAAATGGTGTCGGTCCGTCGTCTAAGACCCTACTTGGACGACGCAAGTCTATATGTCGTTGCCTAAGTGTTGTCTTAGACGACGCAAATCCATTACGTCGTATAACACAACACTTAGGCGACCCCATATAGTCTTGCATCATCTAAGATCCCACTTAGACGACGCAAATCTATGTGTTATCTTAGACGACGTAATGTGTTTGCGTCATCTAAGACCTCTTAGACGACGGAGATGGTAAGCTGCCAATCGTCTAAGAAGCTTTTCTGGTAGTGTATGGTCATAACAAACTACCTCACACTTAAACTTTGCTTGTCCTCAAACAAACATAAAAGAAATGAAAACACACTAAGCTAGACTCAAAACATAAAGAAACACAAGACCAAACACAAAAGAATGTAAGTGTCCCGAATGGTGAATATTTCTCTCAAAGAACTATGACTAATGGATTGAACTTCTCTTAAACAAAATTAGAATATGAAATCAATGCATGTCTAATCACTACAAGAAAAACGCATTTAGGCGACGAAGAAATTTTGTCGCCTAAGGTTTGTCGTCAAAGTGTCGTAGTCTAAGTACTTAGATGACAAAAAAAATTGTCGCCTGAGTGACATCTTAGATGATGAAACAATTTTAGTCGTCTAGGATTTTAGACAACGAAATTTTACTGAAAAAGATGACGAAAATCTTCGTCGGCGTAGTGAACACTTAAACGACGAAACTAAGAATTAGTTGTCTAAGATACAACACTTAGACGATCAAAAATAATTTCTTCGTCTAAGATGCAACACTTAAACGATGAAATTGTAGTAATACGTTTCGTCGTCTAAGTGCTTAATTTTGTCAAAAAATTTAAACAGAAAAAAATGAACCACTTAGACGACAAAAATACTATAATTTCGTTGTCTAGGTGTTGCAACTTAGACGATGAAATTTCGTCGTCTAAGTGGTTGATTTTGTAAAAAAAAATTAAATTAAAAATTCATGAAATGCTAATTAATAATTAGCATTTTAGGAATTTTTCATTTAATGTTTTGTATAACAAAAATCATCATATTAATTGCAAAATTTATTAAATGCTAATTATTAATAATAACGCAAATTTTATAATAAATAAATATTTTATATTATTTTATATTTAAATATAAAATTCATAATCTAGTTAGTTAATAAACTAAATTAACTTAAACTAAATTAATCTAACCTAAATAAACTAAAGTAACCTAAACTAAATTAATCTAACCTAAATAACTAAATTAACCTATACCTAAACTAATTATATTAGTGTGTCGTGGTGGTGGTGGTGATTGTTGTGGTGGTGGTGGCGACGACGGTGGTGGTGGTGGTGTGTGGGGGTGTGGTGGCAGCGAAGGTCTTGGTGGCGTGTGGAGGTGGTGGTGGTGGGGGTGACGGTGACGGTGACGGTGACGGTGACGGTGACGGTGACGGTGACGGTGATGGTGATGGTGATGGTGATGGTGATGGTGGTGATGGTGATGGTGGTGTTGGTTGTGGTGGTGGTAGTGGTGATTGTGGTGCTGGTGGTAGTAGTGATGATGGTGGGTGGTTTGATTAAGAGAGAGGGAGAGAGAGAAAAGAGTGAATTGAGAAAGTTGAGAAAATAATCAATTTAAAGTATTTTAAAACACTTAGGAGACGAAACTATTAGGTTTCGTCGCCTAAGTGTTTTAAATTTTCAAAAAATAGCCAAAAATTTTGCACTTAGATGACGAAATCAAATAATTTTGCCGCCTAAGTGATTTAAATGTTTTACAAAAATTTTGGTGGGAAACAAATCCCAAATTTTTGACTTAAACAACGAAACATAATATTTTCGTCATCGAAGTGATTTGAATTTTTGGCAAAAATTTTAGCTGAAATATGTAATATTCCTGGTCTAAGTGTTCTAAATTTTCTCCCAAATTAATTTTTTAATTTTTATAATTGTTTTAAAAAAATTTACTTAGGCGATGAAACCTAATAGTTTCGTAGCCTAAATGGTGAAATTTCATATTGTAAGTGAATTTTTTTTTTGAGTATTTGGTTAAGAATCAACCGTCAGATGTAACCATTATATTTATACAATATTGTAGAAAAAAATTCAACCAAATTCAGATTAGTTTAGATCGCGATCGAATGAATTTAGTGATTATCGAAAAATAGTTAAAAACAGAAATTATCGTAAAAAATTATTTGTAGACCCGTTTATGAAGTTACAGATGTTTGTCTTGTCATACAAACTTAATTTATCAACAAGATAGAAATTAATTGAAAATTAACATAAAAAATTAATTTAAGACTAAAAACTTGTTATATATCTACTAATGTTGTATAGCTTAAGTGTTCGTATGTTTATATTCAATCCACATCAACATTAACAAAATTGAATTTGGACAAACAACCGTTGCATATATTCATAATAACATAATATGTAAGTGTACGAATTTTCAGTAAACATGAAGTTCGTTAAGGGTTTGATCGGCGTAGTCAACCATAAAATTGAACTTTCAAAGAAACAAAAACGTCGATATACGAATCTTCATAACTCTGTTTTTTGAACCATTGAAACTCATGGTCCAATAATTGTTTACTCTATGCCCTCGACGAAAAAATATGCATTTTAAGATGGTATATATGGTCGTGCTCTTAGAGGTCAGATTGTGAAACCCTACTTAGACGACGAAAGTGGTTGAATTTCATCGTCTAAGTAGTACTTAGACTTAGGGTTTCGTCAACTAAAACTTTCCAAGTTTAAGAGAAAAGGCTTAAGAGTTAGGGTTTAGGGTTATGATATGTTCTTAGACAACAAAATGAAAAGATTCGTCCTCTAAGTGCAAACTTAGACGACGAATTTTGTTTTCGTCGTCTACCTGCGTCTTTTTAGACGACGAAGACATTTTTGTTGTCAAAGATACTATACCTTGACTACGAATTCTATTTTTCGTCATCTAAGCAGATCTTAAACGACGAAATTTTTTGTTCGTCGTCTATGACATTTCTTATGTGACGAAAATCAATTTTGTCGTCGAAGGTCAGCCTAGACGACGAAGTTTTCTCTAGTCCGACAAAATTAATTTTCGTCAACTCAGTGTAATTTTCTGGTAGTGAATAAGCCAAACATGCTACATGTCAAACTAAATGCATGCATTGAGATGTATTCAAACTAACACGTTCCTAACCATCTAACTCAGAAGATATCACTCAATGCACTCGACTGTTTAGAACATTAGTGTTTGCACTCAAACATCAAAGTGGTCACATGTTTTCCATAAGCTTGATTTCCTACCAAATACTCCAAAAATTCTAAATACAACAGGTTCAAATCAAGAGGACTTTTATTTGGGTTGTGATGGGGCTTAAGGAAGGATGTTCAATGAAAAAAAGGGATAGGATAATCAAAGACTAAGCAACCTAGCAAGCAATTCACAATTAAAGTACCTCTAAACTACTTCTAGGTGCTACTATTTATTTCTACCAAACTCCGTAAGGATTCCAGTAGAAGTGCGGATGAGGTCAATACGGGTGATTCGAGCTGCTGCGCGTATTTCGTCATTTACCTGCTGTTAAGAGTAATACACCAAACGGTTGTTAGGAGCCATGACGGGTTTTTCCCGCCTTCGAATCTCCGACCCTCAAGTTAGTGTATGAAGCGTAACAATAGTATTGGTTGAGTAACGGGCGTACCTTGTAACTGTCATAAACGTGTTGTATATATTGGCGGTTGAGTATGGGGTCTTTTGTTGCTCTTCGATGTGGGGTCCTGCTTGTTTGTTCATGCTCTGTTACGGTGCCTTCCGTTTGTTGTTTTGAGCGCTTGGGCTTTCGGATGGTGTTGCTTTCTTGTTTAAAGTTGAAGCCTGTATTGCTGCCTTGCATTTGGTCCGAGCTGTGTTGACCCATTTGAAGTGACTAAGTATGCGACAATTGTGTGTTTATAGGATCACGTACTAACAAGTCCCCCAAGTCCCCAAGTCAAGGGAATCAGCTCTTGATTGGGGAGTTGCAAGGCTTTGTCCAGATTTTGCACACGTGGTCACTCGAGAAAAAATGGGGGGAGGGGGGGGCGCACCCTGATAACCCCGAGTCCCCCAACTCTCCGATAAAGAGCTGATTTTGAGGTCGAAAGTCGAAGTGTCGCGATAGCGCGATGGTGGGAGCGTTTGTTGCTGTTCCGCTATTGGGGTGGACTCTAAAACTTGATGTTGCTGTTTGGAGCCGCTTTGTGTGGCGACAAGTGATGTTGGTACTCATCCCACGATAGCGCGAACGTTGTTACTGTTCGGCTATCGGGTTGGACTCCAAAACCTGATGTTACTGTTTGGAGCCGCTTATGTGGCGACAAGTGATGTTGCTACTCATCCCATGATAGCGCGAACATTGTTACTTTTCGGCTATCAGGTTGGACTCTGAAACCTGATGTTGCTGTTTAGAGCCGCTTATGTGGCGACGAGTGATGTTGCTACTCGTCCCACGATAGCGTGAACGTTGTGACAGTCAAACATGGCCCAATGCGTCTCCAACAAGTCCATACCCAAGATCAAATCAAAATCAACGATATCAAGCAACAACAAATCTGCGGCTAAGCCATGGCCACCAATAAAAATCTCACAGTCCCGGTACACCCAGCCAATACTCACAATCTCACCGGACAGATACAACACTCTCCATAACCCCGGCAGTGGAGACGCAGGTACCGTAGCTAAAGATGATAGTCTATACGACATGAATGAATGTGTGGCACCTGGATATAACAATGTAAGTACTGGAATACCAAAGATATGCAACGTACCGATAACGACCTCCGGTGAAGCTCTGCCCTCTCGCAAAGTCATGGCATGAACCCTCGCCAGCCCGGCTAGTCGTCCACACTGAGCCTGTCCCTGCGGACGCCCTGGCCCGCAAACTGTACTGGTCGAGCCCCCGAAATGGCACCTCGCTCTCCTCCAGAACTATGGGCCACCTGTCCACCATCACCATCAAGCTGGAAACACTCCCTCGCATAGTGACCCACCTGGCCACAGCGAAAACAAGTAACAGGTCCTCGCTGACACAGACCAACATGATGTCTGCTGCAGAGACTACACAACGGGTACTCCCTCGGAACGACAAATGAGCCACCAGTATGCCGAGGATAACTAAAACCGCTAGAACCCCCACTAGACTGTGGTCGCTGCGATCGATCTCTCCTCCATCTCTGCCTCTGTTTCGGTGCACCAACTGATGGTCGATATGGTCCACTACCCGAGGATGAAGCCGAACAGGAAGTATTAGAAATCTGCCTCTTAGAAGGCCCCTGACTCGGTCCACCCTCCTCAAACCGTCTAGGCTGGTACCTCTTCTGCCTCTCCTTCTCGATATCCTCACCTCGGAGTGCTACACTGATAAACTCATCGAAGTTGTTCCGAGGCATCGTAGTCAGAGTCCCCTTGATGTTCAAATTCAAACCCAGCTCAAATCTGCGGCCCTTGGATTCCTCAGTAGCCACCATGTCACACGTAAACCGAGATAAGCGGGTAAACCTGTCTCGATACTCAAGCACAGACATACTGCCCTGCCTCAAGTTCGTGAACTCCTCATATTTCCGCTACTGGGTAGCCTGGTTGAAGTATCTCCGCATAGACAAATCACGGAACAAAGTCCACGGAGTATCAACTGGAACCCGATCGGTGCTAACCCACCAGAAGTATGCATCTGACTCAAGTAATCCAACTGCTGCCACTGTCATCTGCTCAGGGGTAAAATGTAGACGCTCACAAACTCGTTCAACCTGAACTAACCATGCCTCACACATCTCTGGATCAGCTGAACCTGAAAAGATAGTCGCACCAGCAGTACGAGCTTTGACCACAGGGTCAAAACGCTCCTCCAAACGCAACACTCGCATCAGCAAGTCGTGCGTCTAGCGATCCACATCAAGATCCATTTCCCGATCAACACAGGGACCACGTCGAGGAGGCATCCTACTGATACAAGACAAGCATTAGGTACAAGCAGAAGGAACGTAATCATGAGACCTCAGATATTTGGGAACACACAACACCCGAAGTATTGATGAGTACCGCTAGCCAGTCGGGTCATCACTCCAGTCATGCTGTAAAAACTCAAATACCCTAAGCATCACAACTACAAGAGTCTACAGAATCTGGCAACCTAATGCTCTGATACCAAGCTGAAAGGACCCAACCCCGATTTAGTTTCCTAAACCAGAATCAAACCCCTTCTAAAAAACACGAACCAACAAAAACCGTAAAAAATTCGGCAGAGTAACGCTACTAACGCGGAATTTCTATTACCTGCACCCGGAAAATAACACTTCATCCTATGCCACAAAAGCCAAACCGTGGGCACCAATCCCATCCGAATTTCTCAATATCATATCAATAGCAATAAATAGTAAACATAACTGTAATATATAGGAAATCCGGGAAAATCCGTATAAAACATGTATCAGTAATGTATCAGAGCGACCTCTAGTGTATATATATACAAAATATACAACAGTAGGTGAAACAAGAAACCTACTGGAAAAGACAGGTACCTCGAACAACAAGCCTCCGACTGCGACGTGAGACACCAGAATCTGAACTACAAACTGGGCACAGAAACTGAAAAGCCCAGTGGACAGACAATAAAACGTTAGAGTGAGTGGACGAAAATAAACATATACCTTTCACCAGTTTCATATACATATTCAATGTAAAACAATGCGAGTTCGGAAAGTATATATGGAGGTGCTAGGCGAATCTCTCAAGCCCGATGGTCAGGCGAATCGCTCAAGCCCGACGGTGATAGGCCAGGGGAATCTCTCAGCCGAGTAGCCGAAGCATCGATGCAGTAATGCCATCACCATAAAATATAAAATAATACCTCCGAAAATATTAAATAACTCAACATTGTATAAAGTAAATACGAAAAATCACGAACTCGCAACAACTGTGAAAATATAAAAATGTCCACTCACAGATGAGCAGAGCGCGCACTCGCGCTAATCTCGTGGTCCGGCGGAACATCCCTCGCCCGAAGCACGATCTCGATCCCCTGAATAATCATAAAATATATCTGATCAAAATCACAATTCACAACACTGTACCACACCGCGGAAACCAACCGTTCCCGGAAACATATAATACTGTGCAAAATAATCGACGAATTTCCCGAAATCTCCACTCAAAACCCTCGACTGAAAATCCGATACCCAAATCAACTCGAAAACCTCAAGGCGACAATCGCGGCGCGAATACGAGAAAACGACATTAAAAACATCGAATTTCAAAAAGTCAACGGGTCGCCGGAGCTCCGGCGTTGACCGTCGGCGTGCCGTCAACCGGAGAGATTTTTCGGCGACCAAGCTCACCGAAGCTTCATCACGATGAGTGCAACACATCTCTCGATCAACTGTGACATGGATCAATTCTGGCGGGATTGGCCGGAAATCAGCTCGAAAGCCACGGATTCCCTCCACCGCCGGCGACCTCTGATCTCCTCCGTTCTCCGTCCACGGCGCACGGCGGCCTTCGAGACCACTCCCAAAGGCACCGCCGTGGCCCCACGGTCCAAACCCCTCACATCTCCGGCCACCCCTGTGGCCGGAGAGCCACCGTCCACGAAACCCAAAACCGGCCGGAAAATCAAGAATTTCAACTCAACATTTCTCCCTCAATTCTCAACCAAATCAAGAAATTCCAAGTTCAAAACTGTTTAGAATCACGAGGAGAACATTTTACCTTCCAAAGTCGTGGCCTAAAACAGCCGGAATCAGCCGGTTCACAGAAGAAAGCCAAACGGCCCAATTTCATCCACGGTCAACGGTGGTCAACGGTCACAGCTCAGTCAAACGACGGTCAAACTTCCCGAATAGTGATTTTCGACAATTTTCGACTATTTCCGATATTTATACTCGCGCCTCAGGACGATCGACGATCTAAAACGGATAACCATTACGATTCGGATAAACTCGATACGAACGGATAAACTCGTCGATATTCTGAAACTTCAAATAATCATATTATATTCCTTGGTTATCGGAAAAATCATCCGGAACCGCCCACGAACTCGAAATCACGTGTACAAAAATTCTCGAGAAGAGACTCAACTCAAATTTTCGGCCGACAATTAAGTCGCAAACAAAACCGGCAAACCACACAATTAACGAAAAACTGTGATTACGTGATAACTCGTGGATTACACTGATTACTCTACTGATTCTTGTTCGGGTCGTCACATGTTGTTTGTGTCAGATTATTATTACTTGATACATTGAACTTTACTCAAATTGGTGATGATAATATTGTAGGAAAAACCTGTTGTCAAACAATTCGGGTTCAGTGGCTTGAGGAATGCTGATTAGCTAGATATCTTAGTTAAAGATAATGTTGTTACAGGTGAAAATGCATGGGCATATTCACAAGGCATTGGATTAAATGACGATGGAGATAGTGATGAAAATGTCAATAATATGATGGATGATGATATGAATGACGATGAAGATAATATTGGAGTCAATAATATGGCAGAAAGAGGTGTAAATGGCACTTCCCAAAATCAATCTGCTATGCAAGGTAAAGACAAAGCTAAAAGGGTAGTTACCAAGAAAGCTTTCTATGCTTTCTATATTTCTTAATATCATTGAATGTTGGTCTTTGTACAACACTTGTTATTTGTACAATTTACTGTAGATCTGTAAGAAGGTGTTCTCAAATTAAATTTGATTTAATGTTGTTGAAGAGTCACTTGATTTATCATGTTAATTTGTTATTTTGATTGCATAGGTTTGGATATGATTATGCAAGTGGATTCACTGATGACATGCCTTATGGTCGTTATGTTGGTTGTGCATCTTATACCATATAGCAAATTACTTTGTTCTTTTTATGGCATAAGTTTGGATATGATTATGCAAGTGGATATGCTGATGACATGCCTCATGGTCGCTACGCTGGTTGTGCATCTTATACCATATAGCAAATTAATACTTTCTATTCATCTTTATTCTTGGCACATATACTTCTCCAACATGCTTACTCAATGTGATTATAAATTGGCAAGGAGAACTCACTCCCTCATAACTATGATTTCTTTCTAGTGCTTGAAAATAGGTTCTTATGATGCATTCATGCATATGTTATTCACCCCATTAGTACCCTTGCTTCCAAGGTTGTGTTTCCTACGATGAAAACTCTACTGAAAATCACTTTATTTATCAGTGCCAAACAAGTCTAATTAAAGATTGCATGTAAGTAAGATTGTATCCTACAGTATGACATGTACCTATCATTTGATAATAGGAGTTATTTTCTGCTATAACAGTTTGGTTAAGTGAGGTTTATATATACAGCTCTAAGTGAAATTCACCAATCAAAATTGTGTAAGTACTTTAGGCTTTGCTGAATGCTTTGTACTAGCGGGGGGTTGTGGTTTGATTAAATTTAGATATGCTGAAGTTTCAATTTTGCAAGCAAATTTTTGTATATTTGATGGCCACGAAGGTGGAAAAGTCACCAAATTTGCAATAGAGAATTCAAGGAAGAATATTTGAGAGGAAGTTGTAAGGAGGGCCAATGACAATGAAAATGAGGAGTCAGTCAAGCACAGCTACATTAATTTAGATTCTGAATTGATGTATTTGAGGTCTGATGTGTTGGATTTTACAGAGTTCTTACCTTATATCACCCTCAATTACTTTTGCATGAAGAACTTTTGTGTGTCAATCAAGCTTTATGGATCTCTAATGTCATACTGATCTTGAACTTCAACTTTGAGGACAAGGTAAATAATAGGTCACAATTTTGGGATTTTTCAGATTATTGTGGATATGACTTGATTAGCATTGGCATTAGATTGAATTAAATGTATTTGACATTCATGAGACTATTTTCTAGAACTTGTTTGCATAAGTGTGAATAAAATGTATTTTCAATGTTTGTTTTGTTGGATTCTTGAATTGCATATATAACATATGTGTCCTTAATCTCTCATGTATATGTGACAAGATCTTTGTACCAATTCTGAAAGTTGTTGGATTGATCTCTTTGCAAGAGGAGCTGTGTGAACAATGAGATGGGCTGCAAACATATAACCTTAATAAATAAATGGAGAATCCACTTATAAATAAAGTAAATGGAGAAGCATAGAAGAAACCAAGTACGATTGAGAAGGTTTTTGAATTTAGATTTTATTCGAATTTGTGTCTTCCAGATCTATTTGCATATTCTTTTCAGCTTACATGATAAGTAATGAATGTCAGATCGTTGTTATTCGGTGGTCTATAGTTAAATAGTCTGGACATATAGTATTGAATGTCAGATCATTGTTATTGAGTTTATACTATCTTTTCAAAATTCTATGTTCGTATATTTAGGGTTTAGGGTCAGATCACTGTAATGAATGTCAAATCAATGTCAAATATTTTGTAATATATTCATTATTAATTACATTCCACTTACTTGTTAACTTGTGTTTATAAGTATGCTTTATGTCTCCAAAATGATTTATTTTCATGTTACTAGGTTTGTAGGTACGTGGCTGCAATGGCGAACTACATTATTAGGTAAAAACCAATGGCAGAGTTTTTCCTTTGGCATAATTATTCTTAGTAAGTGGAATGCTCAACTTCCCTTTCTTAATTATCATTCTCAGTTAGTTACTCAAAAACTCATTCATATATGTTCAATTACTCATTCTTATTATTCTATGATTGATTTCTCATAGCTCGAAGATGCAAAAAGGGCCATCACATTGGCTCAGTTGCAGATGGTTGTGAGGAATGGGGCTTCTTCCAGGTACCATTTAAGTTTATGTGTAGCTTTTAAGTATAAATATATGCCGCCAAAAGTTCCTAACTCGATTGTGATCTTTTGTGTTTGTCACGTACAATTGGTGAATCATGGCATCTCAGGGGAGATATTAGAGAGGGTGAAGAATGTGAGCGATGAGTTCTTCGAGAACAAAAAAGAAGAGAAATTCTAAAATTCTACACAAATGCAGGCAGTGATATCGACTAGAAGTTGGACAACGTCGACAGTGAAGATGCCATTATCCTTCTTGATGGAAACAAATGGCCTTCAAAAACCCCTGGATTCAAAGTAAGCCATGATTTATTTAATATTGAACTATTGATAGAATGGACTCTATAAACCAATCTAACAATGTTAGTATGTATTAATTACGGAAAAATCATGGCAGAGTACAGAGCAGAACTAAAGAAACTAGCTGAGAAGTCATGGAAGTGATGGATGAGAACTTGGGCTTACCAAAGGGATACATGAAGAAATTCTTCAACAACGTAGATGAAAATATTGCCACCTTTTTCGGCACCAAGGTAAGCCATTACCCACACGTGGTTTAAACTGATCATAATGTTACTAACTTACTATTATGCATCAACCTGTCACTTACCACACATTTCATATTTGTATATAGGGTATGTATATTCCATAAAGTACTATGTTAGAGCACTCTGCATGAATTCGAAGGCAGATAACGGTCAGCGACTTGGTGGTATTTGAGATTTTCTTTAAGGTAATTGGACATGAAATTTTGTTGGTTATTCCTTGAATTTTCAAATATGCATCTAACATGTAGGCGTTTGTTATAGTTGTGCTTCTACGAATGATATATTGGAAGCCTGTGATTCTCGGAATCTAGAGGAGGCTTCCAAATCCTCAAAGATAGGGAAGGGATGAAGCCAGGACTTCTATCCTCAAAGACAGGGAATGGATAATGTAGCCATCGGTCTCAATTTTTCTCTTTTTTTTTTCAAATAATAGACTTCTTAGGCAGGACTTCTATAGTTGTACAAGTTTAGTAATGTAAAGTATTTATAATGTAAAGAAAGACTACTATGATCCGTGTAAATAAGAAAGTATTATTCTTATCATTTGTAGTTGTAAGTAAGGCTGACCCGTTGGACCCGAGTACCTAAGAACCCAAACCGAATTACTTGAAAATTATGGGTTCAAGTCGGGTCTTTGAAATAAAAACATTCTAATATGTTGAACCTGGACCGAACTCAAAGTTCGGGTTCAGGTTCGGATTCGGGTATTGCTTTCATAATATATTTAAACCCGAAAAAGCCCGAATAAAATTTTGTAAGACACATGTCATATTTTAATTGGTTACTACAATAACATTTATTTTAATATAGCCCAATAATTAATAAGGCCACATATATAATGCAACCTAATTTTAATAGACTTTATTGTATACTGACTTAACTATCATTAAATTGCTAATTGAGGTTCTCTATTTTAAATTTGTGTATTTTGTAGATACTAATATTCTCTAACTCTTATATTTATATTGTGCGCACTTGAAGTGTTGTAATAGGTTATAAGTATCTAATAGATTTACCTTTCTAGTATGGTGGTATTATGTAGTATCACTACAAGAAAACTGCACTTAGACCACGGACCATTTCCGTCGTCTAAGTGCAGTTTTCCGTCGTCTAAGTACTTGGACGACGGACACTCCGTCGTCCAAGGTCCGTGCTCCAAGTGCTGTCGTCCAAGCACCTGGACGACGGAGATTTAGTGATCCGTCGTCCAAGTGAACTTGGACCTCGGACATTATCCGTGGCCCATGTACACACTTGGACGACGGAAACACTAAGTCTCCGTCGTCCAGGTGAACACCTGGGCCACGGACATTGCTACCATTATCCGTGGCCCAGGTATTCACCTGGACGACGGAGACTTAGTGTTTCCGTCGTCCAGGTGAATACCTGGGCCACGGATAATGGTAGCAATGTCCGTGGCCCAGGTGCTCACCTGGACGACGGAAACACTAAGTCTCCGTGGCCCAGGTGTTCACCTGGACGACGGATAATGGTAGCAATGTCCGTGGCCCAGGTGTTCATTTGGACGACGGAGACTTAGTGTGTCCGTCGTCCAGGTGAACACCTGGGCCACGGACATTGCTCGTGTGTCCGTGGCCCAGGTGTTCACCTGGACGACGGAAACACTAAGTCTCCGTCGTCCAAGTGAATATATTATTTTTTTAAAAAAATAAATTGAAATTAAATATTATTAATTTAATTTATTATTATTTTAATTTAAATAATGAAAAATGCTAATATTAAATAAATAAACTAAATTTTGAATATTAAAATTAATAACTTATATATATAATTATTAAATAATCAAAGTAAATTAATTTGTACATACGAAAAAACCCATAAATTAAAAATTAAAATATTGTTCGGAATGCGTAAAGAAACGAGATAATATACTACGTGCTAGCTAATACACTGGAGGAGCAGATGCGGGGCCGAGTCCTCCGCCTCCAGCCGGGTCGTTGTCGTCGGGGTGTGGGTTCGGAGGAGGTTGACATACTTCTCGATTTTGGTTCATGAGCGCGATGAGTTGGGCTATTTGTGCTTGTTGTTCGTCAAGTCTTTGCCGCATTGACTCATTCTGCTCTTGTGTCCGTCGATTCTCCTCTCGTGCCAGTCGAGCCTCTTGAATGGCTGCTTCGACGGCCGCAGCCTGACTCATTCTCCGCTGCCTCGAACCTCCCGTAGATGATGAGCCGGAGGTCGTCGACAAATCTCGTACCACCCTAGGCCCAAAGTGCCTAACCTCCTTGCCAGCTCTACGACCGTAGACCTCATCCGCGATTGCAATTTGGCTCTCTAAGGATAGAGGAGGCAGGTCTTCCGGCGGCACATCTGGGAACGCAAGCTGAGTGTTGGCCAACTCTTCATGCGCACGCTCTATCGCCCTTGCCTACAAAATTATAATTAATTTATTATAATTTTGTAATCATATTTAAATAATAATTACTATAATTAAAAGCACATATATATATATCACTTACCCCGCATTGACTCGCTTCATTATCGAGCCCTGGCGTCACGTACGCGCTTACGCTTGCATCAATAAAAGGGTGTTTGGAACCCTTATCCTTGTGCTCCTTGGCAATTTGAATGAACTGCTTGGCGCCGGTAGTATGGTGTTTCTCCTTCTTCCCCCGGTTGGCTTTGTTGACACCGGAGAATTTCTGTTACACAAGATAATTAAATCATTAAAAAATGAATAACTACAATTTAAATAATTCAATTATTTTAATTGAAATAAAAAAATTAAATTAATACCTTAAATTGTTCATCGGCAAAGTGGTTACACAACCACTCCCACTCATCTTCTCTCTCCCCTTGCAGCTCTACCGGGGGAGGCACGGGACCGACATCTTTGAAGTACTTATGGAGCCTGTACTTCCAATCTTTGTAGATGGAGTTGGCGGTTTGATTGATATGCCTCAACATAGCCGGTGTCGGATCCACGTCAAATTGTTCCTATGAAAAATAAATAGAAAATTATAATCGTATATATTATGAAATTTTGAACCGAGATTAACAATATTATATAATAACTAAATTTAACGTATTACGTACCGAAAGATCTTTGAAGACTTTCGCCTTCTCATGATCCGGCGCCTCCTTCCAAGTAGGGGCAGTGATACGAACCCGGTTACGGATGATTGACCCTATCCCATGCGCCGAGAGACTTGCTAGTTGAGCTGTGGGAGGGCCACCGGTGAATTCTGTGACGACCCGAACCAGAATCAGAGGTGTGTTTGGCACGATTCTCGAGATTTGGTTTTAGTCGCAGTTTTGCGATATTGTGTGGTTTGTCAAGCCGATTCGCGACTATGTTTTCAGTCGAGAATTTGGGATGAGTGTCTTTACGGAAATGGTAGAGTACGTGATTTCGAGCTCGTGGGTGGTTTCGGAAGATTTTTCCGATAACCGAGGAATATTCTATGATTATTTGAAGTTTCGGGTTCCGACGAGTTATCCGAATGTTTCGAGCTTATCCGAATCATTCCGTATTTTCATTTTGGACCGTTGATTGACCCGAGGGACGTGTATAAATATCGAAAAGTCGAGAAATAGTCGCAAAAACACGGAATTGCTTTGACTTTCCCGTTTTGGAAAGTTGACCAGTTTGACCGATAAAGGAAGTTTCCCAAACGGGAAGTTGTTTTCCGGCGACCGGATTCCGGCCACCTTGGGCTTCGAGGAAGGTATGGCTAGGTTCCTTGTTCAATTTCGAGTTGATTGATGTGTGTGTGGTGGTGAATTGGTGAGATTTTCGTGGAACCCGATTTGGGTTACCTTGCCGGAATTCGCCCTTAACGGTGGGGGGTTTTTCGGTGACCATTGGTGGCCGAGGGGTGAGAGCTTCACCTCGCTTTGCCCTAAGGTTACTTCCCCTATGTTTTAATTCAGTTTTGGTGGTGGTTTGCCTATAACCCGATTGGGTTTTCCGGTGAGAAAAATTGCTCGGTTTGCTTGATTTTGGAAGGGTTGTGATGTGATTTGGCTTACGTGGTAGAAGGGAAAGTTGTTCGTGAGGTTGAGGTGGTCTGAACTGGAGAGTTTGGCCTTGTAATTCCACCGTTGACGGCGCGCCGCCGCCGGCGACGGCGGTCAACGGCGGTCAAAAAGTCAAATTTTCAGATTTCGATGTAATTAGTGTCATTTTTCTCGTAATCGCGCCCTGATTATCGTACGGAGGTTTTCGGGTTGATTTGGTTAGCCAATTTTCAGTCGAGGTTTCGAGTGGGAATTTCGGGATTTCCGTAATTCATTTTGCACTGCATTTCGTATTTCCGGGAACAGTTGGTTTCCGTGCATCAGTACAGTGTTGTGAATTACGATATTGATCAGTTGTATTTTATGAATATATTCAGGAGATCGGGATCGAGATCGTGATCGAGCTTTTGGCGAGGGATCTTCCGCCGGTCCTCGAGATTAGAGCGTGTGTGCGTTTTGCTCACCTGTGAGTGGACATTTCTTTTCACGGATTGTTTGCGAGTCTTTTATATGATTTTCGAGCTTGAGCATGCGTATGAGATTTCGGATTACATGAGCATGTGTTTTACGATTATACGATATACTTATACGAATATACGTATACGAGTATACATACACTTATATGCTATTTCACGCATTTGCATCGAAATGTTTATGATTTGGTTTACACAGAGTACTGTCGTGGTTACGTTGTTGTATCGATACACTCGCCTCTCGGCTGATCCCCGATGGTAGGCATATGTCAGGGGAGGCTGTGACTCCTGACCCGAGGTCTTTACCGGGGGGGAGGCAGACCTTTGACCTGAGGCCATTTTCGGCTAGAATCACGTGTGGGTCTGGGATCCCGTGATTCTGACTGTACTAGCACGGAGGAGTCCATGAGTGACCCCGTGGGATTTTACTTGCATGCTCAGTACACTGGAGGAGTATGAGTTTTACCTCGTGTACTATGTTGTTTTTATTTACCTGGACTCGCATATGTGATTTTAAACATATATATAAATTGGTGAAAGACATTTATTTTTGTCCACTCACTCTAACGTGTTTATTGTCTTTCCCCTGGGCTTTTCGGTTTCCGTGCCCAGTTGCAGTTCAGGTTTGGTGTTTCACGTCGCGGTTTGGAGGCTAGTGATCAGAGTCACCTGTGTTTTCCAGTAGGTTCAGTTTCGCCTACTGATGTACATGTTGTATATATTTTATACTAGAGGTCGCTCTGATACATTCTGATACATGATGTGCGGATTTTCACGGATATACATATATACATAGTACAGTTTATTTACTGTTGTTGATTATTTTGATGTTGAGAAATCCGGATGGGATTGGTGCCCACGGTTTGCTTTTTGTGGCATAGGATGAAGTGTATTTTCCGCGTGCAGGTTAAGGTAATTCCACGCTAGTAACGAAACTCTGCCCAAATTTCGGAAAATTTTTGTTGGTTCGTATTTTCGAAGGGGTTCGATTCCGGTTTAGGGTGTTAAATCGGGATTGGGTCCTTTCAAATTCGTCGTACGGCAAGTCGATCTTTTTACCGGTCGCCTTGCAAATACGCTCCGCTTTCCCCCCTTTAACGAGACCCCGAGTCCTTTTCGGTTCCGGGTCAGTGGGGGCCCTCCTTTGCCTACGGCGGGCGCTGTACATGATTGATTCGGCGGTGGAGGACGCCTGAGTACTTCCCGTTGAATGGGTACCGGGCGTCGGAGATTGGAAGGGGTCGACGTCATCACCGCTCGAGATGAATGGGGGAGCGGGAATTTCCCCAGAGGGCTCTACGAACGGACCAGATGATCCGTCCGGATTGAGAGCGTCGTTGCCCTCCTGTTGAACCCAACCGACTTGGGCCGCCAACATTCGGAGCATCTCATCTTCAGCCTCCAGTTGGGCTTTCTTCTTGCCGGATGTGATCTTTGGCGGAGCCATTTAAACCTAAGAGTACGGTGTTAAAATACCTACTTACCATAATAATTACAACTTAAAAATTAACGCTAATTAATTAAGTACGTTTAAGATTTAAATAGAGTACACTAGCTTGGCATTTTCGGTCGTTCAATGGACGTGCGACCC
Organism: Geum urbanum; assembly: GCA_946800695.1. Taxonomy (NCBI): domain Eukaryota; kingdom Viridiplantae; phylum Streptophyta; class Magnoliopsida; order Rosales; family Rosaceae; genus Geum; species Geum urbanum. The sequence goes on from OX327002.1 coordinate 22,750,053, forward strand.
GCGCGATAAAGTGTAAATTTTCAATTAATCAACCTTGGTTAAATCGAAAAACATGGCCAGTTAGGGATAGAGATAACGCGAGAGGCAGGACTAATTTCGACAAAAGTCTTTCTTAGTCCAAATCCTGTCACCAGTCATAACCCGTTTCTAGACACCATGTCCGACATTCGGCCAATTTTTCGAAAATTTACACTCCCTCAAGTCCTTTGCAAACTCCGCCCTCAACCTCGTGTCCATAACTTCACTTAGGTTATGGTGTGCGGTGATGAAATCCACACATCACGAGGGGTTAAGGAGATAAGCAAGGAAAAGAGGCGCCATCTATTCCAAAGAGTGCGACTTAATTACACCAAGCCTATGTACTAAATTTAAATCGAACACGTACTACTAATTTATTTACTAAAAAATACACGTAATTACATGCAATAATTTATTTTCCATTTAGCATGCAATAATTAACCATTTAATTAATTAATAACAATAATTATTTATTTAATTAATTAATAACAATAATTATTTATTTATTTATTTAATAACAAAAAATTTACAATTATTCATTTAATTAGGAAACAATAACAATAATTATGATTTAATTAATAAATAACAACAATTAATCATTTATTAAATATTTAAAATTAATTACTAAATTAATTTCTACTAATTAATTATATTTAGAATTTAATTAATTAATAAAATGAAAATTATTTAAATAAGGGAAAAATAGAAATGTACCGAAGCGGAGTTTACGGGAATTTCGCCGGACTTGAGTCGTCGGAGAGGAGGAACCACGCCGGAAAAAATGTCGTCGGAGCGTCGCCGGAGGAGGATCGCCGGAGGAGAGGAGAGGAGAGGAGAGGAGAGGGAGAGGAGGAATGATGAGAAAATGAGGGGGGGGGGTGCAACTCTATTTATAGAGTTGCACTTAGACGACGGAGAACTATTCTCCGTCGTCTAAGTCCACCTGGACGACGGAAATAGTGTTTTCCGTCGTCTAGGTGGCGGTTTAAAAATTTTCAATCGGCGCGTAATTAATCGGCGGGACGTTTTGAACCGCCATGAATTTGGACTTAGACGACGGAGAATGAATTCTCCGTCGTCTAAGTGAAAATTCAAGCGGTGCCGAAAACGGAAGCGGTAAATTGAACCGCCATAATTTTGGACTTGGACGACGGAGAATGACCATCTCCGTCGTCCAAGTGAAAATTACATGAAAAAAATAAACAAAAATAAATTTGAACCGCCATGGTTTTTGAACCTGGACGACGGAGATGGTCATTATCCGTCGTCCAGGTGAACACCTGGACGACGGAAAATGACCATCTCCGTCGTCCAGGTTCAAATTACTTAAAAAAAAATTTAAAAAATAATTCGCTAGGAATTTAGCGATCTGTCATTCGAGTGAAATAGTCGTACAATATCGATGAACGCATCGTGTATATAAACAGTTAAATTTGAACCGACGATTAATTTTACGTATTGAAACATGTTAAGTATCGACTAATCTTTACGACTCAAGTGTTCATGAGTAGACGCTCATTTGCAGCAGAGTATTAACGAAATTGAATTTGGACAAAACAACCGTTGGATATGTTCGTCGTAACATAATATATAATTGTCTTCAAAGGATCATAAAATAATAAGTTCGGGAAGGGTTTGATCGGCACAGTCAACCGCAAAACCGATAATTTCACAAACCGGAAACGTGGATACTAGGCATTTCGTAACTCCGATTTTCGAACCGTCGAAGCTCACACACCAAGAATTGTTTACTCTAAAGTCTTGATGAAAAGACTTTGCATTGGAAGAAGGTCTAGATGGTCGTTGTCTTAGAAAAAATTACGATATCCGCACCTGGACGACGGAAACACTCATTTCCGTCGTCCAAGTCAGAACCTGGACGACGGATAACTTCATTTCCGTCGTCCAAGTCATAACCTGGACGACGGAAATGAGTGTTTCCGTCGTCCAGGTGTATAGACCCTGAATTCAGGGGTTAGGGCCTTACTGTTTAGGGTTTAGGGTTTGTGAACTTGGACGACGGAAAATGACCATCTCCGTCGTCCAGGTGTAAAAACCCCGAATTCAGGGGTTAGGGCCTTGGGGTTTACGGTTTAGGTCGTCCCCGGTCATTTGTGTGTGCGTTCAATTATTCTGATTCAAAAATATAATTAAATAATTGATCGATCGATCCGAACTGCTAGATTTAGGGTCCAAGATTTAGCTAGGGTTTTATATGAGATTGAGATTTGGCGCCAAAGGTGAATCTGCAATTAATTTCTCCGTTGTCCAGGATATATAATTCGGATTAATTTCTTACCGTAAACCAGCATCGATCATATATATATATATATATATATATATTACAATAATTACAGTAATTAATTACCAATTAATCTCCCTCGTCGTATGACCGTACTCTTCGTCATAATCATCATCGTCCTCATCCCCGTTAGTCGACGGCTCATCCTCGTCATCGTACTCAACATCGTCCGACGAATAACCTGAGTCCTCGTCCGCGTCCTCTTCCTACTCGTCTTCTTCATCTACCTCATGGATAATCTCATCTTCAGTTAGATCTGTACAACCATCAGGCATGGGTAACCGTTCACCATCTTGAACCAGGTCCATTATATCCGAGCGGACCATAGAAATATTAGGCTCTTGATAGGCAGGAATGTCTCTTTCTGGTTCAGCAGCATCTTCAGTCGTCGCCGGTGTCCCTTCAATTGTCTCTGTATTCCATATTCCTCGGTGAGAGATATGGTTCACTATTTTCCACCCTTCACCGGCTTTCGGATCGTCGAGATAGAACACCTGCCGAACTAAGGTGGCCAGAGCGAAAGGCTCATCCTCATACCAATGCGAGTTTGTATCGACTGATAATAGTCCCAGGTCTTCCTTTGTACGCTTGAACCATCTGCACTTGAATAGGAAAACGTTGACATCATTCCCGTAACATAGCTGAACCACGTATACAATAGCCCCGTAATATAGATCATTGTCTTTCCCAACGGCTACCCCACTGTTTTGTGTTCTTCTTCCTTCGTCTCGGGCCAATGAATGGAACTTTACACCGTTCACAAATCATCCGGGATAAATATAGTGTTTAACCGGCTTCCCTGCTAGCAAGTGCTTTGGCCATGACCACCACCCTCCGTGGTTATCAGATTTTTGCAGATCAATCATCTGCGAAAAAGGCCAAATTAATATAATGGTTTACTTTCTACAAACATGAGCAATATGTATTTAAATAATTAATACCGAGTCGTACGTACGTACCCATTGGAAGAAATAATCAGGAAATTTCTTCTTAACCATTTTCTCAATCCACGCCGAACTCTTGTTTTGATTTAACGCCTGAAGCCTCTCCCTGTATGACATCATGTACGGCTCAACTTCATCACAGTCTCGCAACACTACCCAATGTGCCTCAATAAGTTCTTCCCGTGTTAACGATTCCTTTAATACTCCTCTAAACGGTCGGACGACATTGGTGACGACAGAAAGATTGATGCGGGCACTGCGATCGGAGGCAGTACTGGGAGGGGGTGGATCTTTGAGGTACCTGTTGCAGTAAGTAACACACTCATGCATTAGGTATGTCTCTGCTATGGAGCCATCCGGGGCCGACCTGTTTTTGACGAATGACTTATACTGTCCAAGCTGTCTACAAAATCAAACGTACACATTACATAAGTACATATAGCTAGCTGGCTAGTATATATATAATCTCCAGTGGAACAAATTAATTAATTAGTTGTATGTACCTTTCTTGAGGATACATCCAAGTGTACTGGACCGGACCAGAAATGAGCACCTGCTCGGGCAGGTGGATCATTAGGTGAATCATGATGTCAAAGAAAGCAGGGGGGAAAATCCTCTCTAGTTTGCAAATTATGTGCACAATTTGTTGTTGCAATTCCACCACATCTGACTTCTTTAATTCTCTGGCGCATAACCTCTGCCACCACCTGCACAATGCCACTATTGGTTCTACGACGTCCCGAGGCAAGTATGGTCAAATTACCACTGGAATCAGACGTTGCAGCATAACGTGATAGTCATGTGTCTTTAGACCAACAAACTTGTGTTGCACCTCGTCCACTGCTCCAGTTATAGTAGCTGCATACGTAGCCGGATAACGAACGCCCTTAAACCAGTGAAATACAGAACGTCTAAGCGTCGGCTTCACTGTGTAAGGTGCATCTGGCATCTTGTTGTACACTCCTTTCCTATCCCTCCTCAACCACAATGGACGACGTAGATTCATTGATTCCAAATCTTTGCGCGCTTTGGGAGTATCTTTAGTCTTGAACTTAATACCGAGAATTGTTCCCACCACGCTGTCGCACACATTCTTTTCTATGTGCATCGCGTCCAAGTTGTTCCTCAGCTTCAACTTCGACCAGTAAGGGAGTTCAAAGAATATACTCTTGTGATCCCAATAGCTCAGATCATGTGGAGGAATTGGATTGCATTTCTTTACATCCGCGTCATTGCTCAACACACCAAAGTCGAAATAGCTCAACCTCTCTAAAATCTCTTCGCCCGACCAACTACGGGGTTTAGGATTGTTCTCTACCGTACCGTCGAAATGAGCTTCATCCTGTCGCCACGGGTGGTCGTGAGGAAGCCATCTACGGTGACCCAAGTAACACACCTTCCCCGCGTGCCAACTAGAGTTCACGTCGTCCAAACATATAGGACATCCATTATATCCTTTTGTCCTGCAGGCTGCCAACATCCCATAAGCTGGAAAATCGCTGATCGTCCACATTACAGCAGCCCTCATCGTGAACATCGTGTCCGTGAATTTGTCATAAGTTGGGACTCCATTTTCCCACAACAGTTTCAGCTCGTCGATCAAAGGTCTGAGGTAGACATCTAAGCACTTCGATGGAGATTTAGGACCTGGAATTAGTACGGTAAGGAAATTAAATTCCTTGTTCATGCACATCCACGGAGGCAAGTTGTACGGCATCAGAATAACTGGCCAAGTGCTGACGGCGGAGCTATTACTTCCCCAAGGATTGAATCCGTCTGTAGATAGGCCGAGTCTAACATTTCTAACCTCTGAAGCAAAGTCTCCAAATTCTCTGTCGAAATGTTTGAAACCCTCCCCATCCGCGGCGTGTCGCAGGACATCGTCATCTATTCGCTTTTCTGCGTACCATCGCATCGCCTCTGCTGTGTGTAGCGACATGTACAGGCGCTGCAATCTGGGAATCAAGGGAAAATATCGAACAACTTTCACAGGAATTCTCTTTTTCGAACTCTTCCTATTCAACTGGAATCTGCACTGGCCACATACGGGACAATAGTCCAACTCTTTATACTCTTTGTAAAATAGCACACAATCATTCGGACATGCGTCAATTATCCTGTACTTTAGGCCGAGGCTGCTCAGGATATTTCTAACCTTATAATGAGATTTAGGAAGATTGTGATCATCAGGAAGCAACTTACATATTTGCTCCTGAATTTCGTCAAAAGCACTCACTGACATTTTGTGCTTCACTTTTATCTTCATTTGCTCCATCACATATTGCAACACATTCTCTCGACATCCAGGGAACACCGGGGTCTGCGCTTCAAGTAGCATCCGGTTGTACTTTTCCATCTCACTGGTGTCAGTGGCCAAGCTAGCTGCGGGGAATGTGTCATCATGCTCATTGGTGGTACTGTAACCTCCGTCTTGGTGTTGGTGTCCGCCATGACTACATCCCGGAAACGCATCATGGACCAAATCTGCAGTTGGGTTGCAAGCTGGGGGTCCGGCACCACTGCCGCTGGATGAGGCACCATGGTAACTGTACCCTGAGCTGAAGTCTGCTGCGCTGAACTCTACTGCTTCACCATGCTCGCTCCATGTAGTGTAACTCCACATCATACCATTTTCGTACAAGTGTTGCACCATAACATTAACCTCCGCATACTGACAATTAAGACATTTCTGACACGGACACCTGAAACGTTTCTTTCCCTGACCATGTTCTATCGCAAAATTCACAAATTCGCTAATTCCATCCATATACCGGACATCACATCTATTCTTCAACTTCATCCAACTCTTGTCCATACTGCTACAAAATATTATACTTAATTAATTATTACATATATATATATATATTTGTCCATTAATTTACCCTTAATTATACGTACTCGATCTACATATCGATCCATCAATTACGTACGTATGTACGTAATTTAATCGATCTGTACATATATATATATAGCTAACATCAGCTAACATCCTTGCATGTATATATATATGTACGTACGTTTTCACTAAATACATATTAATTAAGCAAATTTTAACTGCGTACGTACGTACCTGCTGGCCTTCTCGATATCTTTACGTTAATTAAGCTAACTAGCGTGTCAGCGGAGATCCCGGCCTTATCGATCCTGATTCTTCTCGGCCTAGCTAGCTTCTAGCTACCTAGCTCGATCGAGCTCCCTAGCTAGCTTCTCCTTCTCCCTTCTCCTTCAATTATTCTTCAAATGGAATCGATCATGAAGAGATCGAGGCTAGCTAGGAATGAATTCGATCAGTACGTCACTGCCTTATATAATGCTTCACTTAGACGACGGAGGTGTCGGTACGTCGTCTAAGTGGAAGTACGTTTTGTGAACTCGGACGACGGCGTGTCGGTCCGTCCTCCAGGGAATCACCTGGACGACGGAGAATACCATCTCCGTCGTCCAAGTGGTCACCTGGAGGACGGAGAAGACTCCGAGGTCCAGGTGGTCACCTGGACGACGGAGATGGTATTCTCCGTCGTCCAAGTGGTCACCTGGAGGACGGAGAAGATTCCGAGGTCCAGGTGGTCACCTGGACGACGGAGAATACCATCTCCGTCGTCCAAGTGGTCACCTGGAGGACGGAGAAGATTCCGAGGTCCAGGTGGTCACCTGGACGACGGAGATGGTATTCTCCATCGTCCAGGTGGTACTTGGACCACGGAGTCTTCTCCGTCGTCTAAGTGTCACTTGGACGACGGATAATTAGTGTTTCCGTGGTCTAAGTGCTGTTTTCTTGTAGTGTATGCATTATAAACTATGTACTTTGATATTGTGTATTTTCATTTTTTTTCGATCTATAATTTTGTTAGAACCCAAAAATTCTAACCTAGATAATTCGGGTTGGGTTGGGTTGGGTTCGGGTTTTCTTAAAAAATTACTCAACCCTAACCCATGTTGTACAATTCCGATTCAGGTTTGGGTTCGGGTCCTATTATTTTATACACAAACCCGAATCAAGTCAGGCGTAATTGTAAGTACTATCTTGGATAGTACTAAGTTTGGATCTCTGGCATTCATATTATAAATTTATAGATCATTCTTTTTCCGTATATCGCAACTCCTCCTACCATAGTTCATCTCATCTATTGTCTACATACAAGATCTATTACTTGTTAAAATAATTGTGGTAACACCGCCCCAAGAGGTGGGCAGCCACCTAGTTAAATACATTGTTGTCACATAATGGGTTAAACTTGAATGATCAAAATGACACAATATATAATATTTGATAGTGACCAAAATTTATTACGTGTCATCATATATATTTGAGTTTTGGTAGTGATCAAAATTTATGATGTGTCATCATATATATTTGAATGATTATTCTAGCCATTTTATTTTTATTAATCTTCTTCGGTTATGGTCCACAATCTCCGAAAGGGGGTTGCACTTACCCATCATGCATCTGATTACGAGAAGGGAGTTATCCTCCATATGAACTTTGGAATAATTCCGTTTGCTAGCTTGAAGTCTTAAAGTAGGCTCTCTCTTAGGCATCGCAACAGTTACCCAGATGGTCTAGAACAATCTCCTAAATAATCACATCCCATGAACAATGACATCATTGTCGGGAAGAAAAAGGCTTGTAACTTAAAAATTGTCATAATGTCCGAGATGAGTATGTAATACACTAGAAAAGAATCCCGCGCCTAAGATGTGGTATTGCTAATATGCGATGAGAAGAGTCGAAAATAATGTATAGATTTAAAAATGAAACCCGTTAAAAAGATAAAATAAAAATTTAATACAAAGACTTAAAAATGAAGCCAGTTAAAAAAAATTAATACAAAAGATTTAGGTCAAATTCGTATTTTATAGTTTAAATATAAACTAAAAATTTAAACCGTTAAAAGTTAAAAATAAACAATAAAACTGTTAAACATATGTATGAATATTAAAAAATAAACAGTAAAAACAATTAAAAATGTAAGTAAAAAAGTAAACATTAAACTATAAATAGTAAAACAGTTAAAAAGATAAGAAAAAACTGGAAAATACAAAAATACCCTCATAAACAGTGAGTATAAATAGTAGAACAAACTTTGTTATACAGTAAATCATTACAACAGTTCCGACCATGATGCACCTTGACTGTTTATTCAAGTCTGTTCCCAAGAACTCAAAACTCTTCTCCTCGACAACAAAGATAACAAATATATAATTGGATTTTACAATTTGGACTCGCAATAAATTTCACAAGAATATATCATCACCCCCATCCCCCCCCCCCCCCCCCCCCCCCCCCCAATATAAAAAAAAATCAAAATCGAATTGGCCGTTGAAGCCTCGAAGCTGCAGATTGCCCAATAGAAACAACCCTTTGGCACTGCACATCTACCAAAGTAAGTAATTTTCTTTCAAAGCTTACAAGCACCATTTTAAACCAAACAAATTCATCTGTTTAGCACTCCAACCTGTTGGTACCTATTGAGCTCTTCATTACCCAATTCAGACAATACTGGGCGGATCCCCTACCCAATTGCAAACAGCACGGGGCCAACGTGTTCTAATACAGTCCACCAAAGGTGCATGCTGAGGAGGCTCAGGCTTAGAAATTTCTGTGACTTGTCCTTTGGATTCGTTATCACCAGAGGACACTATTACAGTCATATATTCTTCAGGAGTCCATCTTGGAGGAACCGAGACTCTCAATTTTGTGAGCCTAGGTCTTTGGACTGGAGTCTCGCCGCCAGATATTACCTGGCTTCCATTCAGATCTGATTTTGCAATTCCATTAAAATGATAAAGATCAAAGACCTTCTTACCCATCAATCCAGTTGAATCCTTGAGGCCTCCAAAGCATTTGTCCAGATCCAAAATGACCTGCCAGAACTCACTCCATACAATAAATCCTGTGCCACAAAGTAGATCAGCCTTCTCACTTGGGAGTTTTACATTAGTTTCACTGACGACTTGTTGAAAGCCTTCAACACTAATGAAACCACCACCCCCACTCTGATCTTGTGCATCAAAAGCTTTCCGAATCTGTGACTCCCTTCTTTCCAGTTCATTCTCATCCTGAACGTTGGTATCAGGAGCAAAGAGGACTGTATAATGTGACTCACTTCCAACAACCCAAATTGGCCATTTGGGGCATTTCAGGTACTGACCAACCTTACAGAAATTTAGGGATTCTAAAAGAGTGAGGAATCCAACTTCCACAGTTCTGGATATGCCCTTTAAAGACATGCCACCACCTAAGTCCATATTTCCATCAAAAACATTAGGGACCGCCTGCCCACAGAGCAGTAGGTTCACAATTTCCTGTGGCATAACATAAAAAGTACACAATGAAATCAAATTGCAAAAATCACTAGGATGAGCAGCAACTAGATCAAGCATCAAACAACTGACTGGGTCAAAAGTGGAAACTTATTCATTTGTAATTGTACCTGTGAGGCATGCCCAAATGGAGCAGTAACAAGAGGTAGGCTGGGATCATCCCTGTCGGCCTGGATCAAGTCCTATAGAAGAGAAACGCAAACACATTAATGATAACAACTCATCTCACTAGAATATAGACCTAAAGAAAAAGGAAAGACAACACAAAAGAACAAAAACATAATATATATATATATACAGATACTATCAAGAGTGAAGTTTCGCTTTGAAAACACGGAGCAAAGTTTTCATTTTCACATGATTGACAAAGTTGTTCGGCGATTGAAACCAATTATTCTTTAAATTACTATTAAACGACCATGTTTAAAAAAAATCAACTCAATCGGAGATGATTGGCCATTTGATCATCACATTCAACTTTTGATGAATACAGTTCATCCGATATAGCGCAAAAGTTCAATGTAACAATCAAATGGTTAAATCATCTCCAATTGGGCTGATGTTTTGTAAGCATGATTATCTAATAGTAATCTAAAGAATGAGTAGTTTCAATCATCGAACAACTTTGTCAATCTTGTGAAATTCGAAACTTCGCTCTGTGTTTCAAAACGTGACTCCGCTCTAGATAGGGATTATATATACACACATATATATACAGTATATACCTATATAAATTAATGAATACTCATCACGTATAATCCCTCACTTCCAATTAGTCATGTCACAATTTTATTATCCAACCGTTCATATTTATAATTTTGTATAGATCAAGTCTCCATATTTTTAATCACCTTCCATTTAATCATATCAGAGATTGTCCGATTATTCCTTTAATCAATGAACGAACAGTTCTGATAACAACTTCTTTTATGATGAACTATCTATATATTCTAGAATGTCTGGGTGGATTGAATGTCTGGAAAAGTTATGTATACAAGGTAATCTATATTATGAACAGTTACATTATCATATTCCAGAATTTAGTGACCAAATGGTCTCCGACTGGATTGAATGTCTGGAATGGTTATCTATACAAGCTAATCTATATTATGAACAGTTATATTATAATATAATGATATAAAACTATGCTAAAGGAAGAGGAGGATGATTATGTGAGCTACTCTATATGTGTGGGTGTGTGAGTGCATCGCGCGGGCTCATGTGTAAGCAAGTCAAGCTAACAATGTCATGTAACTACTGACCAAGCTGTCAGAATTGTTATCAGCTTCGAAGGAAACCAATCAGAAGTATTTAGAACAGCATGTCAATACTTTCAACCTGCTTCAGACCTTACTATTGATATGCACAAAAAGGTTACCTTCATCGCAAAAATTCAACATTTTTCAACATTTACGAGGGCGTACAGTTTACCTTCGGACATTAGTCTTTGAACATATAAGATAAACTCATTTGAGGTTGAGAATCTAAGATCTAAGAAACCGAGAATTCCGCACCCATATGAATAATCCAGCACTTAAATTTATGTGTTTGGTTATCTTTTTCCAAAATTTCGTAATTTCCATTCCTTGGAAATCAGAGGAATTGGAGACCCAAATTCCTTGTTTCAATTCCCTAAAAAATAGGTGTCATTCTACAATTCCTTCAAATTTCTTATTAAGCTTTGTAATTCTTGTCATTTTTAAATTTCTACATGAAGAAATCCAATCAATAAAATTCACAAATGATGATTTTTAAAATGATGAAATCCTAATTTCCATCAATTGTAAATTTCAGTGAAAATCAAGAATACTTCATCCAAACACACCATAAATGAAAACAAGGGAAGTACCGCATTCAAAGATACCAATAACCTAATGTCCAGACACATGGTACTATCAAAAAGCATTAGTCACATATTCCGAGAAAAAATTTCTATAATACATGCACCAACTTCAGCCTAACATAAAATTTTAATAGTCCTGATTGTATTTGATTACCACATAATTCCATTGTCTCTATATTTACATTTGTAAGACAGAAGTTCTACCATACGATAATGTACCCATACATCAAGTAGACTAGTTCAATACATGGGTAGATCTGGCTCCAACAATTGGTAAACCAGATTGGCTTAAATTTACCTGTATCGAACGAGTCTACCTCTTGCATTGGACTTGTTTACTTGATTAATGTACAGCAGACAAACTTTAAGGCTATGTTGGACCAAGAAAATTAACAAATTGAAGAGGAAGATAAGGACTTCACAAAAAGCTTTGTGTACTGAACAAACATAATTAGGGCTATTGGTCCAATAAATTAAATAGCTATATACTCAATAACAATAGTTGCAGACTACAATTAGAAATATAAAAAATGTAAATCATGGCAGTACTAACTTAAGGTTGTATACAATCATACTAGGACTTTCAAGAAAACATGCATACCAGTCCTCTGGAAAGCAAAGCAGAAATGAGGAACAGCAATGCCCCCATACGGCTCCGGAAAACAGGAATCACAGATTCTAGCCCCTGAAAGGCACTTTCTTGTGTAGTGTAAGTCTTAATTCTTAGCACCTTATGCAAGTCAGCAGATGATTCAATAGAAAGGCCCTCAAGTGATTTTGCTATGACCTGCGGAATGAAATTTATACCAATGAGCGATATTAACAAAATAAGTCTCTGGAGTCACGCATACATTATATCCAATTTAAAGAAGAGCATTCATATAGATGCTTTACAAGTACATCCTACAGAAACAGGGTGCGTCATAAACTGGACCACTACTTACATCATCCTTGCTGCCTTCTGACCTCTCAGTGTCATCTCCAATAACGCTCAAAGTTGCAACCACAGCGCTTTTATTATTTCCACAGGAGAACAATATCTCACCCATACTTCTAAGTAGTGCTCTGTCAACATGTTTAGTATTAGTTTTAACCACTCACATGGTAGAAATTTTTTTAAATTTATGAAAAGTAATCATCAAACTACCAACATGAATGTATTTTCGTTTCAAACTACAAGCTACCACACTATAATCATAGATTAAAAGTTATCTTCACTGATTTTCTTTATTTTCATATGAACCCAAGACATTTCACTAGCAGGCTAAAACAATTTGGACTCAAAGGGTTAGAATATTATCATAGTAAGCTCTCAGACTACTCTAGAACACCTTTTGGTCCCGTCAAAGTGCATTTCTACTTGATCTTAATTTTGTAATTGTGTGCCAAGTCAACATCAATCTAATTGCTGGAGACAGCATGCCAGAAGTGAAGTATCATTAAGATTTGCAGGCTGCTTCACACAATTTCGACAACAGTTTTTCATACTTGACAAAAGAATTTCTTCCCCCCCTCCGTATATGCGCCTTTTTGAAAATCTGGTAAAAGATTCAGCTTTGAAATGTTAATTACCTTGCTTTCGAATCTTCAGACAGCGAAGAAAAATTAGTTGATGCCACACAGTGATTATTAGAAAGTTTCCTTGAACCCGAACTGTCATGCATGTTTGGTGCACTTTTCCCTAAACCAACGGGGAAGAAAAGAATGTATTTCAGAACAAGTGCCTGCACAACCACACAAACACCTGTGATGAATATAAAATACACATTCGGATATGCTTGTACAGTTGTACATATCAATATCAAGATTCAAATTAGCACTCAGAAACATAAAAAATAAAAATAATAAAATTATTAATACATGAAGTGCATAACAAATGTAAACAAACCGCAGTCATCTTATGAAAAGAAGCTACCCTTTCTAGCTATCTCATTTTCGTTGAGAAGGGAAAAGACTCTTACAGGTGAGAGCAGAATGAAGATTAAGTGAAAATTAAACAACTGCAAAGCCAAATAAGTATCTGCCAAGTGCCAATTTCTTGATGAAACACAAAAGTGCATTACTGTTCGATTTGGTTAATTAGTGTCTTTGGAACACGGACACTCAAAAAAAAAAACCATTGGCCACTTGAGCTGAGATAAGCTTACAGAATTTGGGCTTATCCTTCAACTGCAAGCAGTCTATTGAAACCAAACTAAAATCTTGTAGTGCTCAGAAGAAGGCAACCTCTTTCCGTGAAATCTCTGATCCATCATTCTATCCTTGCAGTCACATTGCAAGAGATTCAAAACAGCAATAACTTTTATTGGAATTATTACCTTATGAAATAAATTTTACTTCTGCAGTCCAACGCCATTGACATGCCAAAAAAACTTAATATGGTCTTGGTTGAGATCAAACACTTAAACATTGAGATTGGCTATAGAAGCCAAATGTGTAGTGTCGTTCTATCTCAACTTCTTGCCATTTAACCTTACACACAAACAAGAAGACCTATCAATCATCCAAAAATCTCCCATGTCAAATCTTACCAATATAAAGATTATCAAAAGAGGCTTTCAGGTCACTTTGCAAAATTTCCTCTAGGAGGTTGACTAATAGATACTTAACTCTTAAATGACACATTTTTTTATGGGCTATTCCACTAAAAAAATCAATCTCAGATTCTCAAACTCAATACAAGCATACCAAAGAAATAAACCATACTTTTCTTTTCGGTTTATTCACAACTCTTTGTTCTTCTCCCTTACTCCAGCACTGATGTGTATGAAGAGAGTTGATGCAGTGGTAATTATAATCCGATACACATCCAAAGTCATTGGAATGTAACAATGCAATATAACAAATCAACATATTCAAAAAGTAATCTAATGAAAATATTGTCTAATGCATACAAAATAACCAAAAACTAAACTTAGGCACTAAAAGTATCTTAATAAAGTTTTGTGTCAATCATGTAAGAGACATCAGCACACATTATATTGAGGATTGAGAAAATTACTTGAATGGCTGCTAAAACACCACAGGGACCACCTTCATGCTGCACTAGACCCATCGATGTTTCTGGATCAGGGCTAAACCTATAGGAAATGTTATATTCATTATTATCTCAGTCGCCAAAGGGAGATTATTAGACAGCTATAAAGTTCCTTATTAACTATAAAAAGAGAAGTGAAAACGAAGTTATTTAAGGGCTGTGATGAAATTCAAAGTTAGAAGCGATGTAGAAGTTAGAAGCAACACTGGCAATGAAGCAAAGCAAGAGAATAATTTCGGTAATCTGGTAGCAATGTAAAATCTTGTGCTACAGAACATTGAATTAAACATATATAACTGAGCCCTTGAGCATAAAACTGCTTGTAAGATAGAGAGCTTATCAGAAATTAAATATAAATCATATTTTAAACTGCGAAAATTCCATATGTATCAGAGTCGCAGCACAACTAGATTCAGTGGAATAAAAAGTTATTACTAATCTCTTACCCTCATTCCCCGTGTTTTAATCCCCATCTGGCCAATTCAACAAAATAGGTAAGGAAAAATGGTAGGTCATTACACGATTAATTGCCACTGGCCGTTACAGATAGAGTTTTTTCATCCTGCTATCAAAGTTGCATCCATACAACCGTACAAGGAATATACTTCACTGAGGGTCTTAGAAGTTTTACTAGATATTCAGTTCAACATATTGTCATCATAAATTACCTATCCTACAATATTCTAGATTTCTATATCTACTTTTCTTTCTATAAACCTAATGTCCCTCTTGTTTCCCTCATCCATTAGTCACCGATCATTCCTATATCGATCAACATCCTTACTCTCAAGACAATCCAGTTATGTATAGGTTGGTCCAGTAGTATACTGCGATACCAATGTAACAGAACGGGCACACATTGGTAGCTTTCATTGTCAGTCATTAAGCTTTGGTGCCCACATGTTCATTATTCTCCTCAATTGTAGTTCTTGATCAAATTCATATATCAAGCAATTAACACACACAGGGTAGCAAATTGAACTGAGCAAACATGAAAACTGATCCAGACAAATATGCAAATTGCATGAGTCAGGGAATATGAACACAGTTCACTAACACACCTTATACCCTGATTACTCCACTGCGCAAGAATCCCTTTTGAAACCTCCGACCCAAACACCATCGAAAACAACTGCTTCGCTTCCTCTGGGCTCAATTCCTGGCTCAATTCCCGATCTCTCATCAACACATTCGACCCGGAGACAACGGCGGCGGGGGCGTTGGTGGTTGTGGTCCTGGCGACGCCGAGCATTCGCTTCTCGGCAGCAGCAGCCATGAGCTCTCGCTGAAGTCGGCGGGGGGTCTTGACTTCTGACGACTCCTCCGGTACCAGAGGAGTCTCGCCGTCGCGGGGCTTGCTACGCTTGGGCTCCGGAGCCGTCGGAGGCGAATTCTGCATACTCATCCGCAGTGCCATTTCGAGGTCGGCGTCCTCGTGATCCGCCATCACAAACTCACTCGCTCAGATCGAAAACCACAATTTCCGACGACGACAATTTCTGAGATGGTAAAAGAGGAGAAGGAATCGAGAATTAAAACCCTCGATGGGGAGGGGTTAATCAGAATTTTACAAGACCATTAATTCCAGCCCTGCTGTATATACAGCGAAATGACGATCATGCTCCTGCGTCTGTGCTGAGGCTAAGGTCAATTGAAAGACATGATTAGGGTAGTTTGGTAAATATAAAGCTGGTCGATGATTCCTTCCTTTCATGGGGACTTCTCATTTGTTGCATTTTGATTTAATAGGTGGTGGTGTAGATCGTGGTTGTTCCTTGTAACTTTTCTTTTCTCATCATAAAGAAGAGGCGGGTCAGACGAATCTTTTCTACATATAGAAGTTGGAGAGAATGGTTTTCGTGAGACGAAGATTTGTTGTGTTAATGACAATCCTAGAATCAGTCGTGTTCAAAATTAAATTAAATATTTTTTTAAGAAGTTTCAATTTTATATTACCTTTTTGTGGCATCAAATAGTTAGAGCATCTGCAGTGGTGCAAATAGTAGGAGGTGCTATCGGTGGAGCCCGCCAAAGAGGAGGAGCAGACAGAAAAAATTGTGCAACGCTGTAAAATGGAAGAGACGACCGATTGTTGACCGAGAAGACGAGCAGCCGGACAAGCAGAAATTGCTCGGACGAAAGGACGAGCGACCTGGCAGAGCCCACCTCGCGTGGGTGACGCCAAGCGCATTAATTCCTTTTTTTTAAATTGAGCGCGTGTAGATCCTGACCTTTGCCGTCGCTCGGTGTTGTTTCCGACTTCGGCATTTGTGGTTAGGAATTGACGATCGCGATGAAGAAGAAAAACCAGAAACGACGTTGTCTCGTGTGATCCCAGAGTACAGAGAGAGACGATAAAGAAGATTGACCTTCGCCGTCGGTCGTCGTCAGTGTTTTGATAGGACAAACAAAAATATCGATCCCCTGCTGTCTCTAATCAATGTCAACCCTCTCCGAGAACGACCCTCCATCGCTTGGTTTTGTGAGATCGAAGATCGGAATCATTTGGATCTCAACAGACTCGGGTCGACAAAAAAAAAAGCAGCTCCTTAAAATGTGGTCAATTTTAATTTCAACTTGAAAAAAAAAACTAATTCAATAAATTTGGTCAATTTGTTCTAAGTTAAAATTAGAACTTCTAAAATTCAAAATAAATACCTTGATTGTCCAAAAAATTATACAAAAGTACTTACGAACTCGCAATAAAATTCTCTACAATTCTCGCAAGTGAAGCAAAATCAAATTTATAAAGGAATAATAGTCGATTATAAAAGTTCGTATTTATGACAAATTCGTCATGATCGTTGGTCGTGTAACGACGAAACTAGTAAACACATGTTGTCTATTGTTGGTCAAAAATCATACCAAAAATAAAATATAAAAAATTAAAATTAATGAATACTAATAGGAGGTGTTATTTTTTACACTGCTGCACGAAAAAAAGGTATGGCACCTCCTATTCGATAAATAGTGACTACATTACCTCAAATAGGAGGTGCAAGATCAATAGGAGGTGCTACATTAGTGCATATGCTCTTACGGCTATTCATACCTATTTTTTATTTTTCTCTTTAATTCTCAATTCACCCTTACATTCTCTTTGCACCCTATCATTTACTATAAAACAATTCAGAAGCAACTGGTGCACTATTCACATGTACTGTTCAATATTGCCCCTTTTGGTAATTTTTCACTGACCGTGCGAGCCTTTCTTTCTCTCAACTTGCGATCACTGTAATGCTCTAATCTTCTCTCTCTCTCTCTCTCTCTCTCTCTCTCTCGTATGTTTTGTCGTAGCTCTCTCATCCAGTGATCCAGATACTTTACATCTACTCTCGATCTGATACCACACCCTTGCCATCTACAAATTCTAAATCGACTCTCTTTTCAATCATCCTTGGAGGTTAGGGTTCCTTGCCTTCGATCAAAACCCTCTTTTTCAATCTTGGATTGCGATTTACAGGTCAGAGAAGCTGATCATCGTTGCCTCCGACTCCGACGACACTGAACTTGGCCTCAACGGCAGTGGCACCTTGAGTGCTGTGTCGCACTTCGGCATCAACATCGCACCCTATTCTTCCTGGCGACAGCACCACCACGCTTTAGTGCCCAGACAGTCCTCCTCTCCAAGCCTTAACATTCGGCGAAATGTACAGTCTCCAATTTCGTAATCATTGAAAATGTTTTGGTTGTTGTAGTTTTTCGAATTCCAGTCTCAATTCTTGTTTTTTTATTTGAGCATACGAGGGTCTTTAGTTAATTATATAGTAAATGAGGGTCTGTAGATTTTGTGATTAGGTGTTTTCTCATTTGAGCAATGAATGTGTGGTATATATCTTCAATTATTGATCAAGTATAAACTAAAATACTAATATATTCATTTGAGTTTGCTATCAAGAAATTGATAGCATTATAGAAGCAACGAAATTGACAAGTACTGGGTTTCGTTTATAGTGGATTTTTATTTATATTGAAGTTTCTTTTGTACTGGGTTTTCAATTTCAAAGAAATAATGAAAAAGAGCTTGACAAATATCGCGCATACAATACAGGTTTTCAGTTTCTTCTGGAAATCAAAGTTTGTATGGAATTTGTTGCATTTTTTCTTAATTTGGCTATGCAATGCTCTGTGTTAGTGTCAGTGAAGATTATATTGTGATTGTGTATTGGTAGAGATTTTGTTGTGATTGTGAATGTGGACCTAGCTTTGTTCTATTGGTGAATCTGGAAAATGCTTTGGTTTTTCTAAAATTAGAGATACAACAGAATGTGTGAATCTGGAAAATGCTTTGGTTTTTCTAAAATTAGAGATACAACAGAATGTGTGTGTGTGTGTGTGTGTGTGTGAGAGAGAGAGAGAGAGAGAGAGAGAGAGAGAGAGAGAGCAATACATCAATGTATTCATTATACTCACTGAAAACTTGGCTTCTTCTACTACTGTTGAACTTAATTATATATACTCATATAGCATCAACTGACATTGAATCATGTATGCTTGCTGTAATCATGAATGCTACCACTGGGAGAAATTTTTGATAAATTTCTTAATCGTAAATGTTACCCCAATAAGTAGCTAACTACAAACTATGAATGTTACCACTGAAAACAAAATGGATGATTGCTACTTAATCATGAATGGTTGCAATATTAACAAAGAAATTTAACCCTGCAAAATGGCTCTTTTTTTACTTAATCGTATGGCCATCATGAATTAAACAACAATCAGTAAGACAATTGTTGTTTGTATGTATGTAAACAAAAAATTTAGCATTCAGGTATGTATTACCTAATCATGAATGTTACCCTAAAGGTACATTTACCACTGTAATCTGGAAGTACCTTTAGAGCTCTTGCGTTGCACTGAACTAGCTAGCTAGATTACTTTTGATTTATAAATGGTTCAACCAAGGAAACAATATGATCTGTCATTTGATTTATTTTGGATTGATATTTATGCTCCTTTTATTGTTGTTTCTATTCATGTTGTTGTTTCTGGGTTTATATATTGGCTTCATATATCAGGTCTACCAATCAATAGATAGAGCCAAACATTCAAGTCTTCATTTTGCCATCTCAACAAGGCAGGTTCCATTTTATTCTTTTGGCTTGAGTATAGAGTGGGTTGATTAATAGTCAGAACATATACTACAATATGGGTTAGCCTTTAAATTTAAGTTGTGGATTATGTTCTTTTGTATTCTTAATATTCTCCTCTTTTATTGTGTTGTTTCTATTCATGCTGTTCTTTTTGGGTTCATATATTGGTTTCATATATCAGGTCTAGCTAATCACATTTTTCATCGCAACCCCTAACCAAGCCCGCCTCAAAACATATACTACAATATAGGCTAGCCTTTAAATTTTCATATATTGTCAAATTTAGAAGTTATTGCTTTTACTCGTTTCAAAAGTTTATTTTCTGTCTTTGGACCATTTAAGGCTGCTGCTTTGCCAAAAACCAGAATTTTTTCTACAGGGTTCGCGAATATCTTCAACTACCAGCTGAACACCTTCTCTGAATCAGTCTTCCTAACTGACCTAAGTTTAGCTTTTCATCAAAGGGCTCTGTTAGACAACTTAATGTTTGCTTTCCAAGAGCAAGACAAGAGGCTTATGGTAGAGACCATGGATTCCTTAGCAGAGGAACTAAGTCAGAAGAAGAAATAACAGAGTGTTGTTAATCAACCAGCATTGCTATACATTAGAACCCCTGAAATTTCAAAGGTACCTATTCAAGCACTAAAAGAGACACAATGGTTCAAGTTCCATAACCTCATTGGCAAACATTCACCTAATTCAGTTCTCCCTGACACCCTCTTCATAGTTCCAGGACCATTTCTGGGAAGATATTTGGTGAATGTTCAAAGTGAACATCCTCAGGAGCATAAACCATGGCTGGTTGAAAATGGTTTTGTTCATAACTTATGGACAAAAACAAATGAGGATCTCAAGGGACTACCAGCTATCATCTACAACATTGTCAAGAATGTAAGGAAGTCTAACTGCATTCTTAGACTCAAGTTCAGATGTACACCTCCAGAGTGGGTGCAGAAGTTCAATGGAAAAATCGAGTATATTTCTTCATACCACTATATCAGGATCATCCAAGGTCAATACCTAAAACCAGCATGTGTTGGATATAATAGAAATCCAAACTCTAGTATCCCATGGATAAAAGCGATGACATTGAAATATGTCAAGAAAATAATCGAAGAAGATCAAGAGATTACTTTTCTTGCATCAAGAGAAAAAATAATTGTCACTGCTATGACCACCTAGAGGCCGTAACTAGTGACCTGTTTGTTGCTCTTAAAAGAAGGGAAATAGATTCCACCCTTGCATGTGCCCAGTGGCTTAAAAAGATTGAGAAAGAAATGCAGTACAAGATGTATGTAGATACCGACATGGAAGAGAATTGAACAAGAAGAAGAATTAGCTATGAGGATCCCTATCTTAGGGAAAATTCAGAGATATACGATGATCTGTAAGGATATGATCGTATTATCTTCTTCTTCAGTGGGAAACATCTTTTATCATAAAGAAATTTGTTTTCCGAAATAAGACAATGGAGGAAAGCAGAATTCTAATAAGCATGGGGTCAATACCCTGAGTGGAGTCACAGTTATTAAGGTGTGTTTCAATTCCATTTTGAGTTTCGCTCCATATATAAGGAGCTTTGAGGCTTAGTGTTAGGCATCGAAAATAAGTAGAAGAAATCTATATGAGAGTAGAATTGTCTATTACTATGAGTGGTTAAATAACTTATAGCTGTTTACTAGAGAGTGAGACTCTGGATCTATAGTCTGTAATCGGGCTGGAATTAGCTATGGTTTCCCACTACAAGTCTTTCAGTTTGTTATATGTTTATAAAACTCATCAAATTCTCCTGAGAGGTGGAATACCGCAAGGAAGGAGGAAGAAAGTGGGCTTTCTCTTACTTATTCATACTTATTTTGATCCCCGCGGAGGCGGACTACCGCCAAGAAGGTGGAAAGAAATGAGTTGTTTGTTATAGAACCTTCATTTCATCATAGTGTGTAGTGTTTACTACTGTTCATCAAAGAGATAACCCTTTTAAACCAAAAGGCAGTAAGCAGTGAGTCCACTCTCATCAATAACAAGTTAGGCAAGAGCCAGTATGTGAAACAGTAGCTTGATGAAGGCTAGGTCTGTCTAGAAGTTGAGGAGGGGTAAAAAAAAAGAAAAATTGGGTTCAGCGTGCACTGGGTTCACACTAGCCGTACCACTATACTTTATGGGTTTATTGATCTACGCATTTTATGCTTGATTCATAACATATTTATCTCTACATGTAGCTTAGTTATGACCTTAGTATTCTTATTTCTAACTTATTTTGTTGTTTTTAGATCCTAAATAAAGAAGATGGGAGTAAATGAGGCATAAATGTGCTAAAAACGTGTTAAGGAGGAATTTCCTGTTATGAGGAGGAAAGATGAAGAAGAATGGGCCACGAGTTACAAAGATTGGATCAAAGATTACTAAGATGGGTCAAGACCATATTTTTGTGTCCAAGAAGGTCCAAGATAATGCACAAATTCGGCCACAAAGAAGCCTAAAAGAAGAAGATAGATCAAAAGCTAGAAATCAGGAAATCTGCCTGTGCAGATCAGCCCACTTCAACGGGCCACCAAAAACGGATCAGAAGAAATTATGGTACGAATAATATGTCCCTGGAAAGCTCTGGAAGTTAACTTTCCAGCGCAAAAAGAATCATTCAATTTGGACATATAAATCTCCGGAAATCACTGATTTAATGAAGAAAGATCAACTTACCCGAGTGGAGTTAATTCATTCCTAATTGGGAATGGACTAGGGTTTTTCATATCCTATATAAAGGGGAGCTAGACCAGAAGCAAGGAATCACACAATATAGAAGCCAAACCTCTGCCTCAAACACCTTTCCTCTCATACTTAGCAAATTCCTCCTCCAAGGCTGAGCATCCATCTTCTCCACGGATCAAGTATAATCGGCACTCTTCGTCTTGCATTTGAGAATCACCACTTGGCGTTTGCAGTGCTCTTCACGTAACAAAAAGTGTAACCATGAGCTTCTCTACTTCATCTCTTCCTTGTAATAGATTTTGTTTAAGTATGATTGTAATAAAGTTTGACAAAAGGTTTTATATTTCAGATTTACTTTAGTATCTTCCATGTGTTCTTAGTTTTTAACTTTTAATTCGTATGCATGCTTATGTGCTTAAAGCTTCTTAATATGCTAGGTGATACGCTCTTCGTTCCTCTCTTGCATGTTTTGTATGATCTTTAGATGATTAAGTTGTTGCGCTCTTCGTTTAGAATTTAAAAGCATGTCTATGTATTTTAGGTTGAAGATTAAGAATTTCGTTGGCACTAAATAAATATGAGCATGAATTGGCTAGGTGAATATAATGTGTCGATCACTTGTAAGTATATTAGTTAGTGTTTTATTTTCGGTCTAGCAAGCATGGTTAGGGTTCTTTGTTCTTGTTTGTTTTCTACTTGTCTACGATTGAAGCATGATAGAATATAGGATTTCTTAATATGTTTGCTTTCCAATTTCTGTTCTTATTTTCGTAGTTAATTAAACCAAACTTTCAAACCCCCCATACATTTAAATTTCTGTTTATAAACGTAGTCATGCATGCACCTTCAATCCCCGGTTAAGAACGATATCTTATTTACCAATGCTACATCTACAACAAAGGGTTTTAATTCTTGTGTCTTTTCTGATTATTAAGTGTTTAATCTAGTAGTTAGTTAATGGCATATCATTTATCATATTCTATGATTAAGTCATTTTACCAGCTTGATATGAGTTTTAATAAATTCACTGTACCAAAAATAAAATTCTAATGAATTCACACTAGTCTTTTGTTTTGCAAGAAATCTTGCATCTTACGAGGAACGAAAGATTTCCCGCCCTCAGATTTTTTTTTTTAAAGAATACAGTTATTTCATTGAATAGAATTAAGTTACATCATCTAGTAGCACTCCTTCAAGGAAGGTCGGTGCATCAAATAAAACTGTGGGATTTTTCGCATTCAATAGCGCCCACCTAGCTAAGACATGTGCGACCCTATTACATTCACGTGGATGGTGTACAAAGACTGAATTAGGATTTTGCGCAAGAAGCTCCTGGACATCCTCCATCGAATCTTGGAACTCTACCACAATAGAAGTAACATTATGAGGTACTTTCACAATTATAAGTGAATCCGAGTTGAATCAGACTAGATGGAAATTATGCAACTTGCTTAATTGGCAAGCTTCATAGGCAGCCTCAACTTCCACCGACAATGGAGAATATTTCCCCTCTATATGTCGGCCTAGAGCCATGATAAACCGGATAAACCAATATCGAACAATTATACCAATCCCTCCTCTAACCGAAGCTCCATCCAAAGCTCCATCCATATTGACACAGTAACGGCATGTCGATGGGGCCTTCCTTCGTTGGGGTTGTCGTAGTGGCTTAGGTGGGTTTTGATTCACAAAGAGGAAATGTTCATGCCAAGCTAAAGTTTGGATACCTACCAGGCCACCAATGAATTCAACTTGATTCCAGACTTTATTATTCTAAGCCTTCCATAGGAACCGCATCATCGCTATAAGCCTGGCAAATTGAACCTTTGTGAGGCTCCTCTGGCAAGCTAAGAACTGGTATGGAAAGGAGTTGGTAGTATTCCCCACCCTAGAAGTAATTTTTTAAAATTAAATTTTAATTTGTAGTAAAATATTAGTAATTTAATTAAAATACTCCAATCTCATTTAAATAATTAAATATGTTAAAATTAATTAAATATAATAAATTGTTAATTACTTAAATAATAAAAATTAATTTGTACATACATGAAATTAAATATCGTTCGGAATCGAAAAAAAAACGATATAATTGAAAGGACCCAACCCCGATTTAGTTTCCTAAACCGGAATCAAACCCCTTCTGAAAACACGAACCAACAAAAACCATCAAAATTTCGGTAGAGTAACGCTACTAACGCGGAATTGCCATTACCTGCACCCGGAAAACACACTTCATCATATGCCACAAAAATCAAACTGTGGGCACCAATCCCATCCGGATTTCTCAATATATCAACAATAATGTAAAGTAATAAATATAACTATACTTTACCGAAATCCGGGGAAAATCGTATATAAACATGACATAAGAATACTCAGAGCGACTTCTAGTATAGATATACAAATAGTAGGCCAAACTAAGAACCTACCATAAAAGAAACATCGCTCGAATACTATGCCTCCGACCACGACGTGCGACACCAGAATCTGAACTGCAAACTGGGAATGGAAACTGAAAAGCCCAGGGGAAAGACATGAAAACTGTTAGAGTGAGTGGACGAAAATAAATGTCTTTCGCTGAATAATATATGTTATAAAAACATATGCGAGCCAAAATGCATAAAAATCATATGGTACACGAGGGAGACTCTAACTCCTCACGCGTACAGAGCATGCACCATAAATACAGCGGGGTCTCTCATGGACTCCCTCGCACTAGTATAGTCTGAATCACGGGATCCCAGACCCACACGTGATTCCGAGCCAGAAAGGCCTCGGGTCAGGATATCTGTCCCCCCCCCGAAACGTACTCGGGGATCAGCCGAGAAGCTAATGTGTATCGATACAACCCTGATAACTGAGACTGTACTCTGTGTAAACCAAATCATAAATCCTTTCCATGCACATGCATAAAACATAATATATATGTATGTATATTTGTATACGCATATTCGTATATGTATAATCGTAAAACACATGCTCATAAAAATCATGATCATACTGCATGCTCAAGTTCGTAAAACGTATATAAAAGACTCGCAATCAATCCGTGAAAAGAAATGTCCACTCACTAATGAGCGTAACGCAGTTCACGTTAATCCCGTGATCCGGCGGAAAATCCCTCGCCAAACGAACGATCACGAACCCCTGAATAATCATAAAATCCATTTCTCAAAATCATAACTCGGATCCCCAAATCAGATCACGAGAAACAACCGTTCTCGGAAACATATAATCCAATAACGACGAATTGTCGAAAATCCAATAATCACATCACAAAACCTCGCTATAATTTCGGACGCTCAATTCGAAAAAAAACCTCACCACTGCGATCGGGGCGCGATTTCGAGTGAAATGACATATAACTCGTCGAAAACCACGTCGGGCGAAAAGTCGCCGCCGCTGCCTCCGGCCACCGGAATTTCAGACCTGCCCAGAAAATTTCATGCTACACATGGTTTCAAATATCTCGACGATTCCAACAACTTTCCAATTATAAGTTAAGGCCAATTTTGATCGGAAAACCTCCAAAAATTAACTCAAAGTTCCAAACCCTTACCGGAATTTCACATCGACGGATCTCCTTCCTCCGGCCACGGCAACCCTCAAGACCACTTGAAATAGCTTCCTTACCTCGAGGCTAACAAAACCCCTCAAAGAGGAGCCACCAATTCTGCCGGAAATGCCACCTCCGACCACCACGAAATCTCACCGGAAAACACCAAAAATTCCCAAACTTTGACAAGCCGTAACTTCTTCATCCAGCAACCAAATTGAACGTGACCTATCAAAAGAAAGAGGAGTTCAAGCCCAACAACTTTCATGAAGACACCACGGCCAAAAGAGGCCGGAATCAAGCTCAACGAATGCAAACAAAATTCGGCCTGGAAAGGGAGAAAAATGGCTGGTCAACCCGAGTTGACTCAGTCAACACCCAATTCTGACTTACCCAAAAAGGAAACCCACTATTTATACTTTTCATTTTAGGAAACCTCCAAATATACTTTTCGACAAACTTTGAACAAACGTAACTTTCGTATCGTAATTCCATTTCCAACAATTCTCGCGTCAACAAATTTATCTCGACAAATTCTTCAATTTTCACCCAAAGTCAAACACATCGACCAATCCGATAAAAAGTCAACGGTTCAAACCATCACAAGTTTATCCGATTAAATGATCAACGGTCGAAAATATTCGTAACTTAATCCTCGTAACTCGGAATAATCCTCTGGAAGTTCCCACGAGCCCGAAATTAAATTCTCAACAACTTCCGCGAAGGATCCCAAATCAAATTCTCGCCCGATAATTTAGTCGCTAAGGAAGCCGCCATAATAGTAGATTACGTCGAAATTACGACAAATCGCTAAACTCGCAAATCAAATCGATAATCATTCTATTTACGCTTCGGGTCGATCAACGGTCCAAAACGGATCAAAATCACAATTCAGATGGACTCGAACACGAACGGATAAACTCAACAATATACCGAAATTTCAAATATTCGTATTATATTCCTCGGTTGTCCAAATAATGATCCAGAACTGCCCACAAACTCGAAATCACGCGTACAACAACTCTCGAGAAGAGACTCAACTCAAATTCTCGGCCAATAATTTAGTCGTGATCAAAGCCGACGATTCAATCATTTATCAGAAATCTGCGATTATACGCTAACTCACGAATTAAGCTGATTATGCTTCTGATTCTGTTCCGGGTCGTCACAATAATAAACAACACAAATTAACTACTAAAATACTGGAGGATTATATGTGCCTCCGAGTCCCCCGCCTTCAGCCCGTTCGTCGTCGTCGGGGTATGGGTTCGGAGGAGGTTGACACTGTCGTCGAGCCTGATTTTCCATGAGGGCAACGAGTTGGGCTATCTGCACTTCTTGCTGATCAAGCCTTTGACACATAGATTGATTTTCCTCCCATGCGAGTCGAGCCTCTTCAAAGGCTGCTTGGTTGGCCGCAGCCTGAGTACTTTTCCTCGCCGAACCTCTCGTAGATGATGAGTCGGAGGTCAAAAAATCTCGAATCACCTTAGGTCCCATCCCCCTAACCTCCCTTCCAGCTCTACGACCGTATACCTCATCGGCGATTGCAATTTGGCTCTCCATCGATAGAGGAGGCAGGTTTTCGGGCGGCAAATCCGGGTATGCAAGCTGAGTGTTGGCCAGTTCCTCCTGCGCCTGTTCTACCAACCTTGCCTAAATAATAATAATAATAAAAATAAAATAATTATAATTAAATAATAATTAAATAAAAACTACACTAATTAAAAGCACATATATATATATCACTTACGCCGTATTGACTCGCTTCATTCTCGAGCCCAAGCGTCACGTACGCGCTTATGCTAGCATCGAGATAAGGGTGTTTGGAGCCCTTATCCCTGTGCTCCTTGGCTATTTGAATCACTTGCTTAGCGCCGAAGGTATGATGTTTGTCCTTCTTCCCCCGGTTGGTCTTGTTGATTTTGGAGAATTTCTGTTGGACAACATAAATCATTAAAAAATTAATGAGTAACTAAAATAAAAATAATTCAATTATCTTAATTTAAATAAAAAAGTAAACACCTTATATTCTTCATCTTGGAAGTGGTTACACAACCACTGCCACTCATCTTCCCTATCCCCACACAGCTCTACGGGGGTAGGCACGGAGCCGATATTGTCGAAGTACACACGAAGCTTGTACTTCCAATCACGGTAGATGGAGTTGGCGGTTTGGTTGATATGCCTAAGCATCGCCGGTGTGGGATCCACCTCATATTGTTCCTATCAGAAATAAATAGAAAATTATAATCGTATATATTATGAAATTACAATTTTTATTGGTTATTAGAAAATAAATTTAAAATTGTACGTATTATGTACCGAAAGTTCTTTAAACAGTTTCGTCTTCTCTTCATCCGGCAACTCCTTCCAAGTAGGGGTAGTCATACGATCTCGGCTGCGAAGGATTGACCCTATGTTATGCGCTGAGAGACTAGCTAGCTAAGCTGTGGGAGGGTCACCGGTGAATTCGTCGTACAGCAACTCGATCTTTTTCCCGGTCGCCTTGAAAATTTTCTCGGATTTTCCGCCTTTGACGAGATCGCGAGTCCTTTTAGGATCCGGGTCAGTCCGGGCCCTCCTAAGCTTGCGCCGGGTGCTATAAAGGATAGATTCAGAGGAGGCCGAGGTCGACGACGCCTGAGTACTTTCTGCCGAACCGGGCGTCCGACCGAAATGGGCGTCGTCATCACCGGTCGGGATAACTGGGGCAGCGAAAATTTCCCCA
Source organism: Geum urbanum (assembly GCA_946800695.1). Taxonomy (NCBI): domain Eukaryota; kingdom Viridiplantae; phylum Streptophyta; class Magnoliopsida; order Rosales; family Rosaceae; genus Geum; species Geum urbanum. Next base: position 22,778,610 of record OX327002.1, read on the forward strand.
GTGGGCGATGTCGACAGACCAGCTGAAGTGTTCTCAGAGAGCGCGTCGTTGCCCTCTTCTGAATCCCAACCGACTTGCTCCGCCAAGCGTCGGAGCATAGCATCTTCGGCCTCCTGTTGAGCCTTTTTCTTTCCCGACAGAGCCATTTAAACCTAGGAGTTGTTAAAATACCTGATTACCATAATAATTATATAAAAAAATTTATGATAATTGCACCTTAGTATTGAGTGCGCCTAATATTTAAATAGAGTACACTAGCTTGGTGTTTGGGTCGTTCAATGGACATGCGACCCGCGCGATAAAGTGTAAAATTTCAATTAATCAGCCTTAGTTCAATCGAAAAACATGGCCAGTTAGGGATAGAGATAATGCGAGAGGCAGGACTAATTTCGACAAAACATCCCGAGGCTAACCAAATCAATGGTATATACTCTATTGGTGTCGTCTTTCTTAGATCCAAAACCTGTCACCAGTCATAACCCGTTTCTAGACACCATGTCCGACATTCAGCCAATCTTTCGAAATTTTACACTCCCTTAAGTCCTTTGCAAACTCCGTCCTCAATCTCGTGTCCATAACTTCACTTAGGTTATGGTGTGCGGTGATGAAATCCACACATCACGAGGGGTTAAGGAGATAAGCTAGGAAATGAGGCGTCATCTATTCCAAAGAGTGCGACTTAATAAACCAAACTTAATTATGCACTAAATTTAAATCAAAGACTACCAATTTACTATAAAATTCCCATAATTATCAATTAATTATTTTTAATAATTCACTAATTTACCATATTTACTAGAAATTGACAATATTAGAACAATATTTACAAATTATAATTACATGCAATAATAATCACCAATTATACTATTAATTAAAACAATATTTAATTGCAATAATTAATTATTATTTATCATGCATTTACAATAATTATTATTCATTTCCAATATAATTAATTATTATTACCAATAATAATTATTACTAATATATTATTACTAATAATTATTCATTTACTAATAATTATTATTACCAATAATTAATTATGATTACCAATAATAATTATTACTAATATATTACTAATTAATTAACCAATTAACCAATTAATTAATTAGTTTAATAATAATGATGTTAAAAAATATAATTATTACCTAAAAGATGAGCCGCCGGAAAGTTGCCGGAAAGTCGCCCGAGAGAGGGAAACGCCGGAATTTTGGTCGCCGGAGAGTCGCCAGAGGAGGGAGGCCAGAGCTTTTGAGAGAGAGTGAAAGGAGAGGAGAGGAGAGAAGGAGAAATGAGATGGGATGAGGAAAAGAGAGAATGAGCAGTGGCTATATATAGACTTTCACTTAGACGACGGAGCCCTATTTTTCGTCGTCTAAGTGCATTTGGACGACGGAAAAATGCGTTTCCGTCGTCTAAGTCAATCGTTTTGAATTTTTGAAACGTCGCTCAATTAATCGGCGGGACGGTTTCAACCGCGTTAATTTTCGGCACCGTTTCAAATGTTGACTCCGTCGTCTTAGTCGAAATTCAAAACGGTGTCGAAAATTAACGTGGTACAATCAACCGCCATAATATTTGAACTTGGACGACGGAGATTGACCATCTCCGTGGTCCAAGTTATATTTACGTAAAAATAATTTTTAAAATTAATTCGCAAAGAAGTTGCCGATTTGTCATTCGAATGAAATAGTTGTAAAATATTGATTAACGCAATCGTATATATAAACAATTGAATTAGAGACAACGAATAATTTTACGTCTTTATACTTGTTAAGTATCTACTAATCTTTATTACTTAAGTGTTATTAAGTATAGGCTCATTTGCATATCTATATTAACGAAATTGAATTTGGACAAAACAACTGTTGGATACATTCGCCGTAAGATAATATATAATTAGAATAATTTTCGAAAAATAATAAGTTCGTGAAGGGTTTCATCGGCACAGTCAACCGCAAAATCGAGATTTTGACAAACCAGAAACGTGGATACAAGACATTTCGTAACTCCTATTTTGGAACCGTCGAAGCTCACACACCAAGAATTGTTTACTCTATAGTCTTGACAAAAAGAATATGCATTGGGAGATGGTCTAGATGGTCGTTGTCTTTGAAAAAATTACGAAATCTGAACTTGGACGACGCAAATGAGCTTCTCCGTCGTCCAAGTACTCACTTGGACTACGGAGACGCAATTCTCTGTCGTCCAAGTAGTCACTTGGACGACGCAAACATTCACCTCTGTCGTCCAAGTTAAAACCCCTGAATTTAGGGGTTAGGGCCCAACTGTTTAGGGTTTAGGGTTGTGCTTCACTTGGACGATGCAAATATGGAGTCTCCGTCGTCCAAGTGTGTCCCTTCAATTCTTCTGATTCAATTCGATCAAAAAAATCATCGATCGATCCGATCTGCTCCTCGATCGATCCGATCTGCTCCAGATCGATTAATTAATTAATTTTAATTTACGTACGTCGGTCGATCCGATCCGAGCATGCACGCGTGTAATTAATTAAGTACAAAATTAATAGTTGTACATACGTACGTACGTACTCCTCCTCATAATATTTATATTAATTATTGATCGATGATGCATCTTATATATATTACAATAATTACAATAATAAAGTACCAATTAACACCCTTCGTCACTACAATATTGTACTCTTCATCATAATCGTCATAATCGTCATCATCCTCATCCCCGTTATCGGATTGCTCATCCTCCTCATCATACTCAATATTGTCCGACGAATAACCTGAGTCCTCGTCCTCGTCCTCATCCTGCACGTCTTCTTCATCTACCTCATTAATTGCATCAATAATCTCATCTTCAGTTAGATCTGTACAACCATCAGGCATGGGTAACCGTTCACCATCTTGAACCAGGTCCATTATATCGGAGCGGATGACAAAAATATTAGGCTCTTGATAGGCAGGAATGTCTCTTTCTAGTTCAGCAGCATCTTCAGCCGCCGGTGTCCCTTCAATTGTCTCCGTATTCCATATTCCTTGATGAGAGATATGGTTCACTATTTTCCACCCTTCACCAGCTTTTGGATCGTCGAGATAGAACACCTGCCTAACTAAGGTGGCGAGAGCGAAAGGCTCATCCTCATACCAGCTTGAGTTTGTATCGACAGATAAAAGTCCTAGGTCTTCCTTTGTACGCTTGAACCATCTGCACTTGAATAGGAAAACGTTGACATCATTCCCGTAACATAGCTGAACGACATATAAAATAGCCCCATAATATAGATCATTGTATTTCCCAACCGCTACCTCACTGTTTTGTATTCTTCTTCCTTCATCTCGAGCCAATGAATGGAACTTTACACCATTCACAAAACATCCTGGATAAATATAGTGTTTAATCGACTTCCCTGCTAGCAAGTGCTTTGGCCAGGACCACCACCCCCCGTGGTTTTCGGATTTTTGTAGATCAATCATCTACGAAAATGGGTTCATTTAAGGGTTTACTTTCTACAAACATGATCGATATGTATATAAATTACTAAATACCGAGGCATACGTACGTACGTACCCATTGGAAGAAATAATCAGGGAACTTCTTCTTAACCATTTTCTCAATCCACACCGAACTCTTGTCTGGATTTAACGCATGGAGCCTCTCCCTATATGACATCATGTACAGCTCAACTTTGTCATAGTCTCGCAACACTACCCAATGTGCCTCAATAAGTTCTTTCCGTGTTAACGATTCCTTTAATACACCTCTAAATGGTCGGACGACATCGGTGACGACAAAAAGATTGATGCGAGCACTGGGATCGGAGGCAGTGGGAGGTGGTGGATCTTTGAGGTACCCGTTGCAGTAAGTAACACACTCATGCATTAGGTATGTCTCGGCTATGGAACCATCCGGGGCTGACCTGTTTTTGACGAATCATTTATATTGTCCAAGCTGTCTACAAAATCAAACGTACAATTAATACATTGTACAATAAGAATAAGTACATATAGCTAGTAATCTTCAGTGGAACAAATTATGAATCGAAAAACCTGTATAATTAAGAAATTGTACATACCTTTCTTGAGGATACATCCAAGTGTACTGGACCGGACCAGAAATGAGCACCTGCTCGGGCAGGTGGATCATTAGGTGAATCATGATGTCAAAGAAAGCAGGGAGAAAAATGCTCCCTAGTTTGCAAATGATGTGCACAATTTGTTGTTACAGTTCCACCACATCTGACTTCTTTAATTCTTTGGCGCATAACCTCTGCCACCATCTGCACAATGCCACTATTGGTTCTACGACGTCACGAGGCAAATATGGTCGAATTACCACTAGATTCAGACATTGTAGCATAACGTGATAGTCATGTGTCTTCAGACCAACAAACTCGTGTTGCACCTTGTCCACTGCTTCAATTATAGTAGCTGCATACGTAGCCGGATAACGAACGCCCTTAAACCAGTGAAATACAGAACGTCTAAGTGTCGGCTTCACTGTGTAAGGTGCAGCTGACATCTTGTTGTACACTCCTTTTCTATCCCCCTTCAACCACAAGGGACGACGTAGATTTATTGATTCCAGATCTTTGCGCGCTTTGGGAGTATCTTTAGTCTTGAACTTAATACCGAGAATTGTTCCCACCACTCTGTCACACACATTCTTTTCTATGTGCATCGCGTCCAAGTCGTTCCTCAGCTTCAACTTCGACCAGTAAGGGAGTTCAAAGAATATACTTTTGTGATGCCAATAGCGGAGATCATGTGGAGGAATTTGATTGCATTTCTTTACATCCGCTTCATTGGTCAACACACCAAAGTCGAAATAGCTCAACCTCTCTAAAATCTCTTTGCTCGACCAACTACAGGGTTTATGATCGTTCTCTACCGTCCCGTCGAAATGAGCTTCATCCTGTCGCCACAGGTGGTCGTGAGGAAGCCATTTATGGTGACCTAAGTAACACACCTTCCTTGCGTGCCAACTAGAGTTCACGTCGTCCAAACATATAGGACATCCATTATATCCTTTCGTCCTTGAAAGGACCCAACCCCGATTCAGTTGTCTAAACCGGAATTGAACCCCTTCTGAAAACGAGAACCAACAAAAACCATTTAAAATTTCGGCAGAGTAACGTTACTAACGAGGAATTGCATTAACCTGCACCCTGAAAATAACACTTCGTCCTATGCCACAAAAACCAAACCGTGGGCACCAATCCCATCCGGATTTCTCAATATCATAACATAATCAATAAACAGTAAACATACTGTAATATATAATATATCCGAGAAAATCCATATAAAACATGTATTAGAATGTATCAGAGCGACCTCTAGTGTAAATATATATACAATATACACATCAGTAGGCGAAACAAGAACCTACTGGAAAACACAGGTAGCTCGGATCACTAGCCTCCAACCACGACGTGAAACACCAGAACCTGGACTGCAGACTGGGCACGAAAACCAAAAAGCCCAGGGGAAAGACATGAAACTCGTTAGAGTGAGTGGACGAAAATAAATTTCTTTCACCAAGTAATATATATACGTGTAAACAAACATATGCGAGTCAAATGCATGAAAATCAAATGGTACGTGAGGAGACGCTGACTCCAACCCACGTACAGAGCATGCATCGTAAATATCGCGGAGTCACTCATGGACTTCCACGCGATATCACAGTCTGAATCACGGGATCCCAGACCCACACGTGATTCCTAACCAGAAAGGCCTCGGGTCAGGATATCTGTCCCCCCCGGAGCGTACTCGGGGATCAGTCGAGAAGCCAATGTGTATCGATACAACCCTGATAACTGAGACTGTACTCTGTGTAAACCAAATCATAAATCCTTTCCATGCACATGCATAAAACATAATATATATGTATGTATATTTGTATATGTATATTCGTATATGCATAATTGTAAAACACATGCTCATAAAATCATGATCAAACTGCATGCTCAAGTTCGTAAATCGTATATAAAAGACTCGCAATCAATCCGTGAAAAGAAATGTCCACTCACAGGTGAGCGAAACGCACACTTGCGCTAATCTCGTGGCCCGGCGGAAGATCCCTCATCCGAAGCACGATCTCGATCTCGATCCTCTGAATAATCATAAAACATAACTGATCAAAACCATAGCCCACAACTCTGTACTTAACCACGGAAACCAACTGTTCCCGGAAACATATTAAACTGTACAAAATAATCAACTGAATTTCCGAAATCTCCACTCGAAACCTTCGACTGAAAATCCGATACCCAAATCACTACGAAAACCTCAAGGCGATACTCAGGGTGCGATTATGAGAAAAATGACATTAAATTCATCGAAAACCAAAAAGTCAACCCCTCGCCGGAGCACCGCCGTTGACCGTCGCTGCCGGCGGCGGCGCGCTATCAACGGTGGAATTCCACGGCGAGGAAACTCCAGAAATGAAGTTCTCCTCGAGCCCAATGACTTCCTCAACTACCACCAAGGCCAAATCTCATCGGAACACCTCCAAATCACCTCAAAACCAAACGGGAAACCAACTCCGGCAACCCGTTCGGGTTCACCAGAAAACTCAATTTCCGTCCAATCAAACCTTAGGGGAAGCTTCCTTGGGGCAAGGGGAGTCAAAACCCCCACTCCCCGAGACCAAAACCCACCGGAAAACCTCCCCCCATCACCGGCGAACTCCGGCGACCTAACCCGATTCGGGTTCCCTCAAATCTCCATCAATTCTCACAAATCTAAACACAAATCAACTTAAAATCATGAGAGGAAGCGATTCATACCCTCAACGAGGTCGGAGGTGGCTGGAAAATGTAAGTCGGCCGGCGAAGCTCAAACGGGAAACTTTCCTCTTCGGTCAACGGTCAACGGTCAACAGTTTCCAAAAATGGAAAGTCAACTCAGGTCAAACTCAAACAGTGTTTTTCGACGATTTTACGACTATTTTCGATATTTATACTCGCGCCTCGGGTCAATCAACGGTCCAAAATGAATAATCAAAACGATTCGGATAAACACGAAACAAACGGATAAACTCGTCGAAAACTGAAACTTCGAATAATCATATTATATTCTTCGGTTATCGGAAAAATCATCCGGAACCGCCCTCGAGCTCGAAATCACGTGCTCTACAACTTCCGTGAAGAAACTCAATTCAAATTCTAGGCCGAAAATCAAGTCGTGAATCAAATCGGCAAACCACACAATTAAAGACTAATCGCGATTACGCATATACTCGTGAATCGTGCAGACTACATTACTGATTCTAGTTCGAGTCGTCACAAATCTGCCCCCCTTAAAAAAATTTCGACCTCGAAATTTACGTACCTGTCAACTGAACATATGAGGATACTGTTCCCGCATACGTTGCTCAGTCTCCCAGGTGGCCTCCTCAACTGAGTGGTTCTGCCACAAGACCTTCACTAGCGGGATCACACGGTGTCTCAACTCCTGCTCACGAGGATCGAGAATCTGCACAGGCTCCTCCACGTATGTCAAATCCTCTCTGATCGGCAACTGTTGTGGGGTTAACACATGTGAAGGATCTGAGATGTACTTTCGCAACATCGAAACATGGAAGACATCATGAACACGAGCCATCTCAGTCGGTAACTCAAGTCTGTAAGCAACAGCTCTAATCCTCTTTGTAATCTCGTACAGACCAATGTATCATGGTCGAAGCTTGCCACGCTTCCCGAAACGCACAACTCCCCTCCACAGAGATAGTTTCAGGAAAACCCAATCGCCTACCTCAAACTCAAGGCTCTTCCTCCTCACGTCCGCATAACTCTTCTGGTGATCCTGGGCGATCTTCAATCTATCCCGGATAATCTGGACGTCCTCCATAGTGCTCTTCACCAGATCAGGGCCAATAAGCCAACGCTTGCCCACCTCACTCCAACATAACGGAGTGCGACACTGCTTCCCGTACAGAGCCTCGTACGGTGCCATCTCAATACTGGCCTGATAGCTGTTGTTGTAGGCGAACTCTATCAAATGTAGCTGCTGGTCCCAATTCCTGCGGAACTGCAACATGCATGACCGCAACATATCCTCAAGTGTCTGTATAGTCCGCTCGGACTGCCCGTCAGTCTGAGGGTGAAAAGCTGTACTGAATCGCAACCTCGTGCCCAAGGCTCGCTGCAACGCCTACCAAAACTCAGAAGTAAACTGACTATCTCGGTCAGAAACAATGGACACAAGCACACCGTGCAAACGAACAATCTCTGATAAGTACAACTTGGCCAATTTACCCACTGATATCTTCCCCGGAAGTGCAAGAAAGTGAGCGGATTTCGTCAGTCGATCCACAATAACCCAAATACCAATGTTGCTAGCCGAGGTACGCGATAACTGATAGACGAAATCCATCGTAATATGCTCCCACTTCCAAACTGGAATCTCAAGTGGCTGTAGTTTCCCTGCAGGTTTCTGCCTCTCCGCCTTAACCTGCTGGCAGATCAAACATCGACTCACCTATGCGGCAATCTCCCACTTCATGTTGCGCCACCAGTAATACGGTCGAAGTGTACGAAACATCTTCGTACCTCCGGGATGCATCGCATACGCTGAACTGTGGGCCTCATCCAGAATCTCCTTCTTCAGGCTCTCATCTCTGGGCACACATAACCTGCCTCTGAACAACAATGTACCGTCGTCGCTCAATCGAAACTCTGTAGGCACATCATTCCGTATCATGGTCTTCTTGCCCAACAAGTAGGAATCTGAATCCTGAGCCTCTCGTACCTGATCAACCAATACGGGTCGAACCTGGAAACTGGCCAACAAAGCTCCCTCATCATCCCACTCGAACTCGGCACCTGTAGCCCGAAGCTCGGCTAACATCGATACTCTGGCCACACACATATGGAACAATGAAGCTCCAGATTTCTGACTAAGTGTATCAGCTACAACATTGGCCTTCCCTGGATGGTACTCGAAAGTGCAATCGTAGTCATTGATCAACTCCATCCACCGGCGTTGTCTCATGTTCAAATCCGGCTGCGTCTGCAAGTAAGTGAGACTTTAGTGGTCGGTGTAGATCTTACACTGAGCTCCATACAGATAATGTCTCCAACTCTTCAACGCTAACACAATAGCGGCTAACTCCAAATCATGCGTCGGATAGTTGACCTCATGTGGTTTCAGCTGCCTGGAACCGTAGGCCACAACTCTACCATGCTGCATCAACACACAGCCAAGCCCCAACTTCGACGCATCACTGTATACTACAAACTCACCGCTGTCGTCTGGCAATGTCAGAACCGGTGCAGTAGTCAATCTCTCCTTCAGGAGCAAATAACTCTCCTCGCATGCATAAAACCACTCAAACTTGACGCCCTTCTTCGTCAATCTGGTCAGTGGTGTAGCAATCCGAGAGAAATCCTGTACAAACCGCCGGTAATAGCCTGCTAATCCCAAGAAACTCCGGATCTCCGGTACCGTAGTAGGTCTACTCCAGTTCAGCACGACCTCGATCTTGTCAGGATCAACACTGACTCCCTCAGCCGATATCACGTGGCCCAGAAACTTCACACTATCCAGCCAAAACTCGCACTTGCTAAACTTTACAAACAACTGATGGTCCCGCAAAGTCCGCAACACTGCTCGCAAATGCTTCTTGTGCTGGCCCACACTCCTGGAATAGATCAAAATATCGTCAATGAACACAATCACGAACTTGTCCAGGAACCGTCTGAACACCCGATTCATCAAGTCCATGAAAGCTGCGGGGGCGTTGGTCAACCCAAACGGCATAACCAAAAACTCGTAATGCCCATACCGCGATCTGAAAGCTGTCCTGGCCACATCTGACTCTCGGATCCTCAATTGATGATATCCGAACCTGAGATCAATCTTCGAAAAGACTGAAGCTCCCTTGAGCTGATCAAACAAATCGTCAATCCGCGGCAACGGGTACATGTTCTTCACAGTGACCTGATTCAGCTTCCGGTAGTCGATGCACAAACGCATAGATCCATCCTTCTTTCGCATAAATAACACCGGGGTACCCCATGGAGAAACACTAGGTCGAATAAAACCCTTCTCCAGCAACTCCTGGAGCTGAATCTGCAACTCCTTCAACTCCGCTGGCGCCATACGATACGGTGTCTGGGAGATAGGTCCTGTGCCTGGTAACAACTCAATAGTAAAGTCAATCTCCCGAACAGGGGGTATACTAGGTAATTCCGCTGGAAACACATTCGGAAACTCAGAAACAACCTCAATACTACCAAGGTCTGGCACAACAGCTATAATGTCCACAACATGAGCCAAGTAAGCAACACAACCCTTCTTCATCAACCGATCCGCCCTCATTGTGGAAATCAAACATGGTAGTGAAGTGTTCTTCTCGCCACGGAACAGTATCTCAGGAAAACAGGGTCGTCGAAACACGACCTCCTTCTTGTGACAGTCAAACATGGCCCAGTGCGTCTCCAAGAAGTCTATACCCAAGATCAGATCAAAGTCCACAATATCAAGCAACAACAAATCTGCGGCTAAACCATGGCCTCTAATAAACACCTCACAGTCTCTGTAAACCCAACCGATACTCACAATCTCACCTGACGGATATAACACTCTCCACAACCCCAGAAGTGGAGATGCAGGTACCGTAGCTAATGATGATAGTCTAAATGAAATGAATGAATGTGTGGCACCTGGATCTAATAATCCAAGTACTGGAATACCAAAGACATGTAATGTACCGATTACGACCTTCGGTGACGCTCTGCCCTCTCGTTGAGTCATGGCATGAACCCTCGCCTGTCTGTCTGGTCGTCCTCGCTGAGGCTGTCCCTGTTGTCTGCCCTGGCCCGCAAACTGTGCTGGTCGAGCTCCCGAAGTGGTACCTCGCTCTCCTCCGGACCTCTGGGCTGCCTGATCACCAGCACCAACCAACTGAGGACACGCCCTCGCATAGTGACCCACCTGGCCACAATGGTAACAGTTGAGGGTGCCTCGCTGACACGAACCAAAATGATACCTATTGCACAAGTTGCACAACGGATACTCCCTCGGTGTAGCAAAAGTGCCAAAAGGTCGTCGAGGATAACTGGAACCGCTGGAATCCCTACTAGCCTGTGGTCGCTGCGGTTGATCTCTCCTCCATCTCTGCCTCTGTCTAGGTACACTAGCTGGTGGTCGATAAGATCCACCGCCTGAGGATGAAGCCGAACCAGAAGTATCAGAACTCTGCCTCTTTAAAGGCCCCTGACTCGGTCCACCCTCCTCAAACCGTCTCGGCTGGTACCTCTGCTGCCTCTCCTTCTCTATGTCCCCACCTCGGAGTGCTGCACTGACAAACTCATCAAAGTTGTTCCGGCGCATCGTATTCAGAGTCCCCTTGATATTCAAGTTCAAACTCAGCTCAAACCTGCGACACTTGGCTTCCTCAGTAGCCACCATATCACGCGCAAAACGAGATAAGCGGGTAAACCTGTCTCGGTACTCAAGCACAGACATACTGCCCTGTCTCAAGTTCGTAAACTCCTCATACTTGCCCTGCTGGGTAGCCTGATTAAAGTACCTCCGCATAAACAAATCACGGAACAAAGTCCACGGAGTATCTACTGGAACTCTGTCGGTGCTAACCCACAAAAAGTATGCATCACCCTCAAGTAATCCGACTGCTGCCACTGTCATCTGCTCAGGGGTAAAACGCAGACGCTCACATACACGTTCAACCTGAACCACCCATGCCTCACATATCTCTGGATCAGCTGAACCCGAAAACACAGTAGCACCAGTAGTACGAGCTTTGACCACAGGGTCAAAACGCTCTTCCAAACGCAGCACTCACATCAGCAAGTCGTGCGTCTGGCGATCCTCATCAGGATCCGCTTCCCGATCAACACGGGGACCATATCGTGGAGGCATCCTACTTATATAAGACAAGCATTAGGTACAAGCAGAAATAACGTAATCATGAGACCGCAGATATTTGAGAACACACAACACCCGAAGTATTGATGAGTACCGCTGGCCAGTCGGGTCATCACTCCAGTCATGCTGTATAAACTCAAATACCCCAAGCGTCACAACTACAAGAGTCTACAGAATTTGACAACATAATGCTCTGATACCAAGATGAAAGGACCCAACCCCGATTCAGTTGCCTAAACCGGAATTGAACCCCTTCTGAAAACGAGAACCAATAAAAACCATTCAAAATTTCGGTAGAGTAACGTTACTAACGCGGAATTGCATTAACCTGCACCCTGAAAATAAAACTTCGTCCTATGCCACAAAAACCAAACCGTGGGCACCAATCCGATCCAGATTTCTCAATATCATAACATGATCAATAAACAGTAAACATACTGTAATATATAATATATCCGAGAAAATCCGTATAAAATATGTATTAGAATGTATCAAAGCGACCTCTAGCGTAAATATATGTACAATATACACATCAGTAGGCGAAACAAGAACCTATTGGAAAACACAGGTAGCTCGGATCACTAGCCTCCAACCACGACGTGAAACACCAGAACCTGGACTGCAGACTGGGCACAGAAACTTAAAAGCCCAGGGGAAAGACATGAAACTCGTTAGAGTGAGTGGACGAAAATAAATTTCTTTCACCAAGTAATATATATACGTGTAAAAAAACATATGCGAGTCAAATGCATGAAAATCAAATGGTACGTGAGGAGACGCTGACTCCAACCCACGTACAGAGCATGCATCGTAAATCTCACGGAGTCACTCATGGACTTCCACGCGAAAGCACAGTCTTAATCACGGGATCCCAGACCCACACGTGATTCCTAGACAGAAAGGCCTCGGGTCAGGATATCTATCCCCCGCGGAGCGTACTCGGGGATCAGCCGAGAAGCCAATGTGTATCGATACAACCCTGATAACTGAGACTGTACTCTGTGTAAACCAAATCATAAATCCTTTCCATGCACATGCATAAAACATAATATATATGTATGTATATTTGTATATGTATATTCGTATATGCATAATTGTAAAACACATGCTCATAAAATCATGATCAAACTGCATGCTCAAGTTCGTAAATCGTATATAAAAGACTCGCAATCAATCCGTGAAAAGAAATGTCCACTCACAGGTGAGCGAAACGCACACTTGCGCTAATCTCGTGGCCCGGCGGAAGATCCCTCATCTGAAGCACGATCTCAATCTCGATCCTCTGAATAATCATAAAACATAACTGATCAAAACCATAGCCCATAACTCTGTACTTAACCACGGAAACCAACTGTTCCCGGAAACATATTAAACTGTACAAAATAATCAACTGAATTTCCGAAATCTCCACTCGAAACTTTCGACTGAAAATCCGATACCCAAATCACTACGAGAACCTCAAGGCGATACTCAGGGCGCGATTACGAGAAAAATGACATTAAATTCATCGAAAACCAAAAAGTCAACCCTTCGCCGGAGCGCCACCATTAACCGCCGGCGGCGGCGGCGCGCCGTCAACGGTGGAATTCCACGACGATGAAACTCCAGAAATGAAGTTCTCCTCGAGCCCAGTGACTTCCTCAACTACCACCAAGGCCAAATCTTATCGGAACATCTCCAAATCACCTCAAAACCACATGGGAAACCAACTCCGGCAACCCGTTCGGGTTCACCGGAAAACTCAATTTCTGTCCAATCAAACCTTAGGGGAAGCTTCCCTGGGGCAAGGGGAGTCAAAACCCCCACTCCCCCGCCACCAAAACCCACCGGAAAATCTCCCCCCATCACCGGCGAACTCCGGCGACCTAACCCGATTCGGGTTCCCTCAAATCTCCATCAATTGTCACAAATCCAAACACAAATCAACTTAAAATCATGAGAGGAAGTGATTCATACCCTCAACGAGGTCGGAGGTGGCCGGAAAATGTAAGTCGGCCGGCGATGCTCAAATGGGAAACTTTCCTCTTCGGTCAACGGTCAACAGTTTCCAAAAATGGAAAGTCAACTCAGGTCAAACTCAAACAGTGTTTTTCGACGATTTTATGACTATTTCCGATATTTATACTCGCGCCTCGGGTCAATTGATGGTCCAAAATGAATAATCAAAATGATTCGGATAAACACGAAACAAATGGATAAACTCGTCGAAAACCGAAACTTCGAATAATCATATTATATTACTCGGTTATCGGAAAAATCATCCGGAGCCGCCCTCGAGCTCAAAATCACGTGCTCTACAACTTCCATGAAGAAACGCAATTCAAATTCTCGGCCGAAAATCAAGTCGTGAATCAAATCGGCAAACCACACAATTAACGACTAACCGCGATTACGCATATACTCATGAATCGTGCCGACTACATTACTGATTCTGGTTCGGGTCGTCACAGTCCTGCAGGCTGCCAACATCCCATACGCTGGAAAATCGCTGATCGTCCACATTACGGCAACCCTTATCGTGAACATCGTGTCAGTGAATTTGTCATAAGTTGGGACTCCATTTTGCCACAACAATTTGAGCTCATCGATCAAAGGTCTAAGGTAGACATCTAAGCACTTCCCTGGAGATTTAGGACCTGGAATTAGTACAGCAAGGAAATCAAATTCCTTGTTCATGCACATCCACGGAGGCAAGTTGTACGGCATTAGAATAACTGGCCAAGTGTTGACAGCGGAGCTATTACTACCCCAAGGATTGAATCCGTCTGTAGATAGTCCGAGTCTAACATTTCTAACCTCTGCAGCAAAGTCTCCAAATTCTCTGTCGAAATGTTTGAAACCCTCCCCATTCGCGGCGTGTTGCAGGACATCGTCATCTATTCGCTTTTCTGCGTACCATCGCATCGCCTTTGCTGTGTGTAGAGACATGTACAGGCGCTGCAATCTGGGAATCAAGGGAAAATATCGAACAACTTTCACAGGAATTCTCTTTTTCGAACTCTTCCTATTCAGCTCATATCTGCACTGGCCACATACGGGACAATAGTCTAAATCTTTATACTCTTTGTAACAAAGCACACAATCATTCGGACATGCGTCAATTATCCTGTACTTTAGGCCGAGGCTGCTCAAGAGATTTCTAACCTTATAATGAGATTTAGGAAGATTGTGATCATCTGGAAGCAACTTACATATTTTCTCCTGAATTTCGTCAAAAGCACTGACTGACATTTTGTGCATCACTTTTATCTTCATTTGCTCCATCACATATTGCAACACATTCTCTCGACATCCAGGAAACACCGGGGTCTACGCTTCAAGTAGCATCCGGTTGTACTTATCCATCTCACTAGTGTCAGTGGCCAAGCTAGCAGCGGGGAATGTGTCATCATGCTCATGAGTGGTACTATAACCTCCCTCTTGGTGTTGGTGTCCACCATGACTAAATCTTGGAAACGCATCATAGACCAAATCTGCAGTTGGGTTGCAAGCAGGGGGGCCGGCAACATTGCCGCTGGATGATGTACCCTGGTAACTGTACCCTGAGGTGAAGTCTGCTGAGCTGAAGTCTACTGCTTCACCATGCTCGCTCCATGTAGCGTAACTCCACATCATACCATTTTCGTACAGGTGTTGCACCATAACATTAACATCCACATATTGACAATTAAAACATTTCTGGCACGGACACCTGAAACGCTTCTTTCCTTGAAAGGACCCAACCCCGATTTAGTTTCCTAAACCGGAATCAAACCCCTTTTGAAAACATGAACCAACAAAATCCATAAAAATTTTGACAGAGTAACGCTACTAACGCGGAATTGCCATTAACCTGCACCCGAAAAAATACACTTCATCCTATGCCACAAAAACCAAACCGTGGGCACCAATCTCATCCGGATTTCTCAATATCATATCAATAACAATAAGCAGTAAACATAACTGTACTATATAGAAAATCTAGACAAAACCATATAAAACATGTATCAGTAACGTATCAGAGTGACCTCTAGTATATATATACAAAATATACAATAGTAGGCAAAACAAGAACCTACTGGAAAAGACAGGTAGCTCGAACGACTAGCCTCTGACCGCGACGTGAGACACCAGAATCCGAACTGCAAACTGGGCATTGAAAATAAAGAACCCAGGGAAAGACATATAAATCGTTAGAGTGAGTGGACGAAAATAAATGTCTTTCGCCGAATAATATATGTTATAAAAACATATGCGAGTCAAAATGAATGAATATGATTTAGTACACGAGGTGAACCTAAACTCCTTCAGCGTACAGAGTATGCATAGAAAATCCCACGGGGTCACTTATGGACACATCCGTGCTAGTACAGTATGAATCACGGCATCCCAGATCCACACGTGATTCTGGCCAGAAAGGCCTCAGGTCAGGGTATCTGTTCCCACCCGTAAATACATCGGCACAAGGAACAGAAATCTGTACCCGCCCGGAAATACATCGGCACAAGGTACAGTTCCCCCCTGGTAGACATCCTCGGGGATCAGCCGGGATGCAAGTGTATCGATACAACCACATATACTAAGATTGTACTCTGTGTAAATCAAATCATAAATAGTTTCATGCATACACGTATAAAACATAATCGTAAATGCATAATCATAAAGCACATGCTCGTATAAGTCATAATCACAAACCTATGCTCATGCTCGTAAAATGTAATATAAAGACTCGCAATCGATCAGTGAAAAGAAAGGTCCACTCACAGACAAGCACAGCGCGCACTAGCGCTAATCACGTGGTCCGGCGGAAGATCCCTCGCCCGAAGCACGATCACGATTCCCTGAATAATCATAAAATATAACTGATCAAAAACGTAGTCCAACACACTATACCACACCTCGGAAACCAACTGTTCCCGAAAACATATAACTGATATAAAATAATCGACGAAAACTCCCGAAATCTCCACTCAAACCCTCGACCAAAAATCCGGTACCCAAATAAACTCGAAAACCTCCAGGCGATGATCGGGGCACGAATACGAGCCAAACGACATATAACTCGACACATTTCCAAAAAAGTCAAACCTCCGCCGGAGCGCCGCCGGCGGCGCGGCGTCAACGGTGACGGATTCCGGCCAAACTTTCCAGAAATAAACTACTCGTCAAGCCCAACATATTTCTCTTCTACACCGAGACCCAATTCCAAGCCCATCGGCCGGAATTGAGCTCGAAACTCACAGAATCCATGGATTCCGGTGAGATTCCGGCGGGCTTCAAACGGCAACCAAACCCAAATTCCTTCTACCTAAAGCATCTATAGGTTGAGGGGAATCTTTCCCCCCAAAGCCCCAACCTCAAAAGTCACCGGAGAAGACCACTTGAATTCGACAAAATCACCCAACTTTATCGAACTCGTTCTCCCTCAATTCTTAACCAAATCAAGAAATTCCAAGTTCTAACTAGTTGAAAATCACGAGAGGAAGATTTTACCTTCCATGGTCGTGGCCTAAATCGGCCGGGAACAGAAGCTCCGACGGTGAACAGTAACCGGGTGAATAGTCCCCTCGGGTCAATGGTTCAACGGGTTCAAATTTCGGTCAACGCTCGGTCAATGCCTCAAACAGTGTTTTCGACAATTTTTTGACTATTTCTGATATTTATACTCGCGGCTCGGGACGATCGACGGTCCAAACGGATAACAATCACGATTCGGATAAACTCGATACGAACGAATAAACTCGACGAAATTCCGCGGTTTCAAATATTCATATTATATTCCTTGGTCGTCGAAATAATTATCCGAAACCACCCACGAACTCGAAATCACGCGTACAACAACTCTCGAGAAGAGACTCAACTCAAATTTTTACCAAATAATTAAGTCATGATCAAAGCCGCTAATTCGATTCATTACGAAAACCTGTGATTATGTGCAAATTCGTGGATTAAGCCGATTACTCTACTAATTCTGTTCCGGATCGTCACAAATCTACCCCACTTAAAAAAATTTCGACCTCGAAATTTACGTACCTGTCAGGTGAACAGATGATGATACTGCTGCCGCATACGCTGCTCAATCTCCCAGGTGGCCTCCTCAACTGAGTGATTCTGCCACAAGACCTTCACCAGCGGTATAACACGGTGCCTCAATTCCTGCTCACGCCGATCGAGAATCTGTACTGGCTCTTCCACATATGTCAAATCCTTTCGGATAGGCAGCTGATGTAGCGCTAACACATGTGACAGATCTGGAATATACTTCCACAACATCGAAACGTGGAAAACATCATGAACACGAGCCATCTCAGCTGGCAACTCAAGTCTGTAAGCCACAGCTCCAACCCTCTCGGTAATCTCATACGGACCAATGTACCGTGGTTGAAGCTTGCCACGCTTCCCGAAACGCACAACTCCCCTCCACGGAGATAGTTTCAGGAAGACCCAATCGCCCACATCGAACTCGAGACTCTTTCTCCTCACGTCCGCATGACTTTTCTGGCGATCTAGGGCAATCTTCAATCTATCCCGGATAATCTGGATGTCCTCCATGGTGCTCTTCACCAGATCAGGGCCAATAAGCCATCGCTCGCCCACCTCACTCCAACACAACGGAGTGCGGCACTACCTCCCGTACAGAGCCTCGTATGGTGCCATCTCAATACTAGCCTGATAGCTGTTGTTGTAGGCGAACTCAATCAAATGCAGTTGCTAGTCCCAATTCCCTCGAAACTGCAACACACAAGACCGCAACATATCCTCGAGAGTCTGTATAGTCCGCTCAGACTGCCCGTCAGTCTGAGGATGAAAAGCTGTATTGAAATGCAATCTAGTTCTCATGGCTTGCTGCAATGCCTGTCAGAACTCGAAAGTAAACTGACTGTCTTGGTCAGAAACAATAGATACAGACACACCGTGCAGTCGAACAATCTCCGATAAATATAGCTTTGCTAACCTGCTCACTGAAATCTTCCCCGGAAGTGCGAGAAAATGAGCGGATTTCGTCAGTCAATCCACGATAACCCATATACCAGTATTACCTGCCGAAGTACGCGGCAACTGATAAACGAAATCCATGGTAATGTGCTCCCACTTCCAAACTGGAATCTCCAGTGGCTGCAACTTTTTCGCAGGTTTCTGCCTCTCCTCTTTAACCTGCTGACAAATCAAACATCGGCTCACATATGCGGCAATCTCCCGCTTCATATTGCGCCACCAGTAATACGCTCGAAGTGTACAAAACATTTTCGTACCACCGGGATGCATCACATACGCCGAACATTGAGCCTCGTCTAAAAGCTCCCTCTTCAGACTCTCGTCTCTGGGCACGCACAACCTACCTCTGAATAGCAACATACCGTCATCACTCAACCGAAACTCTGTTGGTGCACCATTCCGAATCATGGTCTTCTTGTCCAACAGGTAGAAATCTGAATCCTGAGCTTCCCGAATCTGATCAACCAACACGGGTCGAACCTGAAAACTGGCCAACAAAGCTCCATCGTTATCCCACTCGAACTCGGCTCCCGTAGCCTGAAGCTCGGCTAACATAGAAACTCTGGCCACACACACATGAAACAACGAAGCTCCGGATTTCCGAATGAGTGCATCGGCAACAACATTGGCCTTTCCTGGATGGTACTCGAAAGTGCAATCATAGTCGTTGATCAACTCCATCCACCTGCGTTGCCTCATATTCAAGTCTGGCTGCGTCCGCAAGTAGGTGAGACTCTTGTGATCAATGTATATCTTGCACTGAGCTCCGTACAAGTAGTGTCTCCAACTCTTCAACGCTAACACAATAGCGGCCAACTCCAAATCATGGGTCGGATAGTTGACTTTATGTGGTTTCAGCTGCCTGGAACCGTAGGCCACAACTCTGCCATGCTGCATCAGCACACAACCAAGTCTCAACTTTGATGCATCGCTGTAAACCACGAACTCACCGTTGTCGTCAGGTAGGGTCAAAACTGGTGCAGTAGTCAACTTTTCCTTCAGGAGCAAGTAATTCTCCTCACAAGCATTGGACCACTCAAACTTGACGCCTTTCTTCGTCAATCTGGTCAGTGGCGTGGCAATCTGAGAACAATCATGTACAAAGCGCCGATAGTAGCCTGCAAAACTCAAGAAACTCCTGATCTCTGGTACGGTGGTAGGTCTACTCCAATTCAACACGGCCTCGATCTTGTCAGGATCAACGCCAACTCCCTCAGCTAATATTACGTGGCCCAGAAACTTCACACTGTCTAACCAAAACTCACACTTGTTGAACTTTGCAAACAACTGATTGTCCCGCAAAGTCCGCAAAACAGCTCGCAAATGTTTTTTGTGCTGGCCTAAACACCTGGAATAAATCAGGATGTCATCGATGAACACGATCACAAACTTGTCCAGAAACCGTCTGAACACCCGATTCATCAAGTTCATAAAAGCTGCGGGGGCGTTGGTCAACCCAAATGGCATAACCAAAAACTCGTAATGCCCATACCGCGATCTGAAAGCTGTTCTGGCCACATCTGACTCTCGGATCCTCAATTGATGATATCCGGACCTGAGATCAATCTTCGAAAAGACTGAAGCTCCCTTGAGCTGATCAAACAAATCGTCAATCCGCGGCAACGGGTACATGTTCTTCACAGTGACCTGATTCAGCTTCCGGTGATCAATGCACAACTGCATGGATCCATCCTTTTTCCGTACAAACAAAACCGGGGCACCCCACAGCGAAACACTGGGTCGTATGAAACCCTTCTCCAGCAACTCCTGAAGTTGAATATGTAGCTTTTTCAACTCCGGTGGTGCCATACGATACGGTGCCTGAGATATGGGTTTCGTGCCCAGTAATAGCTCAATGGTGAAATCGATCTCCCGAACTGGAGGTATACCCGGTAACTCCTGCGGAAATACATACGGAAACTCAGAAACTACCTCGATATCACCGATATCCGGCACAACAGCCGTAGTGTCCACAACATGAGCTAAATAAGCAACACAACCCTTCTTCATCATCTGATCCGCCTTCATCGTAGAAATCACACATGGCAATGAAGTGTTCTTCTCGCTGCGAAACAAAATCTCGGGAAAGCCTGGTCGTCAAAATGCAACCTCCTTCTTGTGACAATCGAACATGGCCCAATGTGTCTCCAAGAAGTCCATACCCAAAATCACATCAAAGTCGACAATATCAAGCAACAACAAATCAGCGGCTAAACCATGGCCTCCAATAAAAATCTCACAATCTCGGTATACCCAGCCAATACTCACAATCTCACCGAACGGATACAACACTCTCCACAACCCGGAAGTGGAGACGCAGGTACAGTAGCTAAAGATTATAGTCTATACAACATGAATGAATGCGTAGCACCTGGATCTAAAAATGTAAGTACTGGACAACCGAAAACATGCAACGTACCGATAACAACCTCCGGTGAAGCTCTGCCCTCACGCAAAGTTATGGCATGAACCCTGGCCTGCCCGGCTGGTCGTCCACACTGAGGCTGTCCCTGCTGTCCGCCCTGGCCCGCAAACTGTACCGGTCGAGCCCCAGAAGTGGCACCTCGCTCTCCTCCGAAACTCTGGGCCGCCTGTCCACCAACACCAACAGGCTGGATACAGTCCCTCGCAAAGTGACCCTCCTGGCCACAACAATAACAAAGGGTAGGGCCTCGCTGACAAGGACCAAAGTGATGCCTGTTGCAGAGATTACATAATGGGTACTCCCTTGGTACGGCAAAAGTGCCACCGGTACGCCGAGGATAGCTATCTCCTATTCTAAATTGATGTGTTGGTTGGATTTGCTGATATTGGGTACCTCTCTGACGCATATATAGGATGTTCCCATACATGTTATTCATCATGGGAAACATGGCAGTTCCTTGGAAAATAACAAAGTAAACCCTTGTTGCTATTGCCTCGAATTATTCAAAAGATTAAAGCTTTCTATAAAGCTGTTGATGGGTGTGTCTAGTATAAGATAATAATACACCACATTCGAGGGTGTAGATGATTATTATATACTATGATAGCACTAACTTGCATCTTTGAGGATAATGCATTTGCATTGAGTCAATGAAGTAGAGTTCCATTAAGGGTGTCATAGTCAATGAAGTAGAGTTCCATTAAGGGTGTCATACTTAGTTCTTTTCGCCAAAGTATTCCTATAATCAGCAATAGCAACAGCTATTGATTATCCATGTGAACCGGTTTGGTTTTGTTGATAATGCTGCGGACTTGTTTACAAGTCACTTCCAAAATCTACTTTTGTGAAACATGTGAGAGGCATTGGTATGCAAAGATTATCTGAACTCCTAGACTAAGTTTATAGTCAGGGGGAGTTCTATTTCTGTAGACATCATGGGGAGTCTACATCACATGTAGTAGCTTTAGTAGTTGGTGCGTTGTACTCTTTTTCCCTTAGATCAAGCTTTTGTTTTACCCATGAGGTTTTTGTTTGCTTGGCGAGGTTTTTAATGAGACAACAAGTCATGCATTATTCTTATGACCATCGACACAAGGGGGAGTGTTTAAGGAGATTTATTTCCATTAATCTAGGTGTGTGTCTTGTCCTAGTTAGATTCGGATATTGATTAGATAGATACAGAGAATCTCTGTTATATCAGGATAGTGATTGTAACTGATTGTATCAGCCTATATTTAAGGCATTCTATCAATGAGAAGAGTAACTACTTTCTGTCTATTCTACTTTCTCCTGCAACATATTGTTTATTTTCAGTTATATGAAGTGTTGACCTTTTTCTTTTAAAAAAAAGAAACCATGTAAACATAAAAAACAGAAATAAAAGTCACGAACTGGACTCATTTCTTCGCCGGGTATATCTGAGGACCTGGTGTCATGAACCAGACATAATACTTCATTAAGTTTTAATTGTGCTGTTATCTCAGCTAATGATTTACTAGGTCCAGAGTCTCATCATACCTCCTTAACTATCGATTCGTCACCATTCTTCAAGCAGATAGTGTGGGGGCACATCTTGCAATGAAAAATCTCGTCCAATTTCGGAGCCCAAATCCTATGCACGGTTCCCAAATCCTGTGCCAAACATGTATTGGGAGTGAAAGCCTAGTCCAAAGAACATACAAGGCAACCATACTTGTCCAGATGGGCCACCCAATAAATCATAAGCCCCAAAAAATGGCCTAGTCGGGTCGTCCAACCCCTTCCCAGGCATTACTCTTCGCTAGGATTCAACTATCCATCGCGTCTTGTTGCCACCAGTTAAATCCCCGAAAGCACTTCACAAGGATGTGCTCGACTCTCCCACTGTCAATGCCAGAAAGCACATCGCCTCACTACAACAAAAGGGAAACCCGTAGAGGTTGTCCCGGCCACAAACCGGAGCCTCCCACTTCAAGGCTTCCACAGACGCTCTGCTTCCCATCCACGATGGATCCAACAAAATATGTTCACCCACAGGACCCTTTGAGTCTTCCTTATCCATCTCCTTTCGAGACAATACACACGAACTCGGTAAACAAAGTCATCGGCGGCATACAAGAGGGTGACGATTCGACACTGGAAAACCTAACAAACTAGGTTTTCACCACTGATATTTCGGAGGTGTTTTTGCAAGTAATGACAACTTGGTCCTTTACGTATTATTAAAATGTTTAACAAATAAAAACCTTAGCGCCTCTCGAGAGTGCCGCACGAGATAACAATTTATTTTTGCCTCTTTCTCTTGTCTGGCGACTCCGGACTTCATTGTCATTGGCCTTTGGTCTCGACAGCATCCTGGGATGTTGCTAGACAGGCCCTGTCCTCAGCCCAGTCAGGGGTGATAATGGTAGACGGAACCAGGTGAGGTGAGGTGAGACCCGTGTTCACTAGGAATTTGCGGCAATGGAGGGGAAGGACGGTTATGGTGGTGCGAGTGGTTGAGGCAAGGCTTTCCTCAGGTGGAACAGATCTCTGATAGTTGCATATTTATGCAACTAAAGTGTGCTTAATAATACTCTATATTTGGTTTATTTGTGATGATTTCGGTATTTTGATTATATTTATTGTTTTATTAGGTTATGTGGAGAAATAAAGAAAAAAAGAGACAAACGAGGGATTCCTAGTGCAACAAGAAGAAAATAAGGAGTTACGTGCAAACAAAAGAAGTCCAAACCAATAAGGAATGTGAGAAATCAAATCAAGGGGTATATAAACTCAACTTACGATTTTGGAAAAGGCTAATTACCAATTTGGAGAGCACATACTCAAGAAAGGAGAGAACCAGCTACAAGAGAGATTCAAGCCGACTCAATTCGACCCTTCGAAGATCTTTTTCGACCTGTTGAACTGCCAACGTCAACTTCCTCTTCTTCATCCTTTCTTATTTTTATCAACTCCATGTTTTGTCTAGATTCTTATACTATGACTATGAGTTGCTAAACACTTCGTTAATGGGCTGTTTGAAGTCCCGTACATGAAGTCTTTTTAATGCATACACTTTAACCAAATTTTGCATGTTTTTTTGAATGAGATTTTTTCCTCTATGTGGTTCAGTGATGAATTCTTATATGTTTTCTTTTGTGGCCAACTTAGTATGCTTGCTAGGATTCTATTGTCATGAGATATGAGCGACTGAGGATAACTTCCTCCACCGGATTCTCTATAGTGATCAACCGGATAGATGATTTCGTCGGGATATTGAAACCCTAGGTGTAGCAGGACACTGCTATGGTGTACCTGTGAACCCTTATATCTTCTCAAACCTTTTCTATATCGTAATGTTTTCTTTTTTGTAAACCTTGAGGTCCATGAATATGGGTTCAAAGAGGAATAGATGTAGGGGAGGTTCATGTCAAACCTACATAGGTATAAGGATTAGGTAATAGAACGTGGTTATAACGATAAACTCTTCTTGGGAACTTTCATTCATGGTATATGTTGATAGGTTAAGTATGTGTTATTAAGATGGATTGGTGATGGTGAATAGCATTCCTCTTAACTCATTCATATAAGTTTAAACACTTGCATTCATAAACAAATTTACTTTTATCATTTAATTTCTGCATTAGTTGTAACTTGGCCGAATTATTTCGGCATCAAAATCAACTTCCAATACCCTCAAATTTTGTGTGATAGTCCACCATTGATTCTGTTATGTTAAATTTTAGTGGCATTTGGTTTAGTATATGTTAGGTCTATAGTGTACTTTGTGTCTAGTGGTCGAGGCTACTAGAATTCTGGCTTCCGCGTCTGTTTGTGTTTTTGTTTCTTTAAGTCTTAATTTCATCAATCTTCTGCGGATAATGACCCCTACTACTATACAAATTGACATATTTAGATCATAAGTAAGGTTATCTTTGTGGGTGCTTTTGTATTTCTCAAATTTTTGCGCCATATTGTCGATGAGTACCTGATACTAACTTAGGCATCAAAAATTTGAAGGTGGGCCAACCTCATCTTGACCTCTAATGTCGTTTGTAACTCAGCCTCTCATGTCTCTAACAGAGTCTACTACGACAATCGGTAAAAACGTTTGGCGTCATCTGTCAAAATCTTACATTCACTATCGCTGGAAACAATATAGCCGAAGATTTTTTTAAAACTACAGCCGACGAGATAAAAATCTCGTCGGCTATAGTGGAAAAAATGATTTCTTTTATTTTTTTTTTATTTTTTTTAAAAACTTGTCGGCTATAGTACGTCGTCGGCTATAGTTTTAAAAAAATCGTCAGCTATAGTGTTTCCAGCGGTAGTGATTCTAAACTAGGTATAAATACTACATAAAATAAAAAGTGAATCACGTCGCCCTATTTCGTTAACTTTGTCCGCTAGGGTAGCTAGGGGCCGTCACCTAGTTATGCCTGAGGTTCGTTGGCCTTGCACCGGTAGCTTCATCTCAAATCAGAGGCTAACCAGCACATCCACGACATCCCTCCCGCCAAGACAACTCCGCTAGGCCGATATGGAAGGAGCGAGGCAATTCTTGAAGTCAGCGCCTACTCACAGTAACGCTGCTTACTCAATCTTATCAACTTCAAAAGATAAGTATTCCCCGTCTCCAATTTGCATGCCTCTTACGCCTATAGCTACTTGCCAATCATCATGCATAAATGTTAACGTGTCTAGCTCGCTTACATACCACCATAAACATGTCACCAGCTGTATACAATTCACATGTCAACGCATGATTGACTCAAATTATATTTGCATATACCTGAACGTACTCGCCTAATGTCTCGAACTCGATTTTATATGCATGAAAACTCCAGCAATTTGCATGGCCTCAAGGTAAGAATGTATTTGCATGTTTTTAGCTAACTCGTGGCCCTGCAACAGCATTTACATTCGATGTTAACACTGGGAGACTCGAAGTTAATTAGCGCCCGCACTCCGCCGGCGCCCTCAAAACCAAGCGCCAGCAACCCACAGCGCCGCTATCAATAAGCTCTTCAATAGGTCGTCTTCAACTCCTCTTCCAAATCAGCCAAGATTGGTGTCATTCTCTTCGTCTTCGTCTCCTCTTTCAATACCATATTTTCCCAACTTTGAATTATTGACGATGGAGTCGTGGTATCAAGCAAACTGGGCTGCCGATGATACAAACCTTAACTCTTCGGGTTGGCTATTTTTAGACCATTTTGGCTGGTGAAAGGTATTGTGCTTTGAAACTCTCCTCACCACGAAGCTAATGACATCAAGATCAAGCCCTAATTCCATGTGTTGCGCAAGAATCGAAGATTTGAAGATTTGGTGTTCTTGGTTTCAAAACCAAATTCGGTGAGTTAGGGATAAAATTGAACTTTGTTGTAGTTATGAACTTTGGTGTTCGGGTCACCGGAACAAGTCGTCGGCACTGGCAGTGGTCCACGGTGGCGCTCTGGTGAAGGGAATTTCGGCATAAATTACATGTTGTTTTACTTGTAATTACATACAGAATGTAATGGAGAGGTTATTGTATTGATTTAGACCACTACAAGAAAAACGCACTTAGACGACGAAATTATTCCGTCGTCTAGGTTTGAGTTTCCGTCATCTAAATACTTAAATGGCGGAATCTCCATCGTCTAAAGTTCGACGTTTAAGCACAGTAGTCTAAGTACTTAGACGACGGAAATATATCATTCCGTCGTTCAAGTGACGGCTTAGACGACGCAAATGGTCAGTCATCCAAGTTCAACTTAGAGTACAAAATTATTGTGTGGTCTAAGTGATCGATGACTTAGACCACAAAACTATTTCATAGTCTAAGTGATGATTTAGACCACGAATGTATATATGATTTTGTAGTCTATGTCATCACTTAGACTACGAAAGCATATGTGATTTCGTAGTCTAAGTCATTATTTAGACTACGAAATCGTATATGCTTTCATAGTCTAAGTAAATTTTAAAAAAAAAAATTTCTTAAAATTTGAATTTAAAGTAAAATATTATTAAATTAATTAAAATAATAAATTTAATTTAAATATTAAAATAATTAAAAATTATACGTACATCGACATCGTTCGAAAAAAATGAAATATTAAAAACTACGTACAAACTAAGTAAATAAAGCAGGAGTAGACGCGCCGCCGAGTCCCCCGTCTCCAGCTATGTCGTAATCGTCGTGGTGTGGGGTCGGAGCAGAACGACAATCTTGTTGAACCCTATTTTGCATGAGTATAACCTCATCTTTGCTTTTTATGAGTTACACATAGCAGTATTTCGTGTTGTCTTCAATGAAAGTGATAAAGTACTTACTACCACATTTTGTTCATGTTGCCTTTAAACCACATATGTCACTAGTGATTAAATCAAGGGGTTCAGTATTTCTTTCAATGCTTTTGAAAGATGTTTTTGGTAGTTTTGCCTCTACACAAATTTCACACTTATGTTTAGGATTGATTTGGAATGTTGATAAGTGATCCATGTTAATTATCATAGTTAACATGTCCTAGTATACCATGCCATAAATTGGAATACTCAAGCATATAAGTGGAAGAGGTAGCTTCATTCTTTTTCATCTTTTTTACTAGTCATTACATTAAGTTTGAATATACCACCACTCATATAGCACTTAGGCACATACATTCACCCGTTAGACAAAACAACCTTGTTAGACTTAAACACTAGGTGTAACCTATGACTGTTCATCAGTGTGCCAGAAACCAGGTTCTTGCAGATGTCAGAGACATACAACACATTATTTAAAGTCATCTCCTTTCCAGAGGTCATCTTCAGTATAACCTTTCCTTCACCCTTGATTCTAGAGGTAGCAAGGTTTCCTATGTACATCATCTCACCATTCTCAGATGCCTTGAAAGTGGAGAACATCTTCTCACTACCACATTTTAACCCATTGCCGGCGATTTTTAAATCGCCGGCAATGTTTTTTAACATTACCGGCGATTTTTGCCGGAAAAATCGCCGGTAATTTTTTTTTTTTTTTTTTTTTTAACATTGCCGACGATTTTTCCGGCAAATCGCCGGCAATGTCCCGCCGGTAATTAAAAAAAAAAAAGACATTGCCGGCGACTACATTTAAGTCGCCGGTAATGTTTTTTTTTTTTTTTACATTACCGGCGACTTAAATGTAAGTCGCTGGCAATGTTTTTTTTTTTTTTAATTACAGGCGACTTACATTTAAGTCGCCGGTAATGTTAAAAAAAAAAGAAGACATTGCCGGCGATTTTTTCGGCAAAAATCGCCGGTAATGTTAAAAAACATTGCCGGTGATTTAAAAATCGTCGGCAATGGGTTAAAATGTGGTAGTGTCTTGTTAGTACACACATGGTGAGTGGCCCCTGTGTCAATCCACCCTTTGGGTTTGAACCCATCATAATCACCGTAATGACTTCTTCCAGCATGTTGGCTTCCTTGTTCTTCTTCTTCTTTGCTAGCTTACTCTCAAAAGACTTATGACCAGTCTTGTCACAATTGAAGCACTTGTCATCAAACTTTGGCTCCCTTTAGTCCCAACTTGGACCCTTGATTCTTGTTTTTCTTGGTCTTGGAACTTTAACCATACTCTACCACATTAGTATTGGCGGAGTAGTTGTTGTTGACCCAGTTCTTCTTCTCAGATCCTCGATTGTCTTCTTCCTTTCACTTGTGCTTCAAGTAGTTCTTGAAGTCCTTCCAAGCAGGTGGCCGCTTTACAATGACACATGTAACTTGGAAGCTCTTATGGGCGTCTGATTTGGCCATCCTTGAAAGCTAGAGTATTATGAGTGAATCCACTGGTGTGGGGTTCTCTGCAGCAAAAGCCCTCAAGGTCTTTGTGACAACAAAGCATCCATTGAGGTCCACGACAGCAGGACACCATATACTCTAGAGAGGAGGAATCCTCGGATCTTGAGTATCCTAAAATCTTATCGAGATATGGTCATGAATTTTTGGAGGTGTTGGAGAAAGGACTTATGATAATTGGAAAAATCCAATTAATCCTAAATAAGGAATGGAATTATATTCTTGATCTACCTCGATCTCCTTATTCAATAGGAGCAAAGACATCTCTTCATCCCTTCTCTATATAAAAGGAGCTAGGGGAGACATTAAGGTATTACTTGCTACAAGAATATACACTACTACTCAAGTATCCTTATTGACTTGATCGACGGAGGGTCTTTGCGTCGTACCACACTGTGCTCTGACTTGTTTTGCAAGTTCACAAGGAAACAAGCTTAAGGGTCGACAAAATCTACTCTCACAAATTGGTGCTCTTGTTAAGAGTCAATCTGAAGGCTAACATACGTGAATAGAGACTCTACCAAATCAACCTAACAACCAGAATGGTGTATGATGCATTACTAATGCAACGATTTCGGCAATTGGGATGGTTCTCACGGTGACACCCTCAAGATCTGCGAGATTGGATTACCGTAGCAAGATGTTTGATGTTGCTAGAAACCTCAACAATGACCCTGATAAAGAAAGATCCATATCAACAACTGTGTCAACTTCAAGAAGCATAGGCTATAATGCAATAACAAAACTTGGAGCTTTTTGAGAATGTTAGAAAGATGCAGAAAACTATGGGGGAGATTCAAAATACTATTTTGGATTGGCCGAAGAACGGGGATCCCAAAAACTGAGGCAGGATTCCAGCAAAAAGATGGGGGGGGGGGGGTGAAACCCGAAGAGCTGGAGGGCGAAAGCCAAAAAGTAAAGGGCATCATTAGAAAGCTATAGGAACACTTGGAGATTTACCCCACCCTAAAGAGGACCTCAGGGATAACCTAGGAAAAGCATGACCAAGAATGGCCACTAGAGTTGAAATAAGATGACTGAAGGTGGAGGCCAGGGCTGTGCTCCCTAGCAAGATGAAGAAGCTCAAGAAGGCCAATCAAGACCCTCAAGAAAGGAAGGGTGAAGAAAAGTTTACCAGGATCTCGAGAAACCTTCTGGCACGACATATCTAAGAGATTCCATATGCTGTGATATGTGAAGTTCAAGGGGGATTCAGACCCTTACACTCACATCAGGGACGACATGGCAGTGAAGGTAGCATGGGACAACGACGATGTGTGGTTATGTCTTGTAAGAGTAGATTTTGCCAACCGTCAAGTGTGCGCCTTTTTGGCTTGAATAATCGACTTCCATATCATTTTGAGTGAGACCTCCTTTCTTGAGCTTTATTATTGATGTAAACCTTCGGTAAGCTATTATCCTTGAGCTTTCGTCCCTCAAACCTGCAAAACAAAGTCAGTGTATAGTGTAGTACCGCTCAAAGATCCTATGACAATCAAGTTAGTAGTGATATCCAAATAATAATATATTCGGGTTGAGAGCATTATTTGAATATCTCCCCAAGCTCTCTTTAAATAGAGAAGGGACGAAGATATGTCTTTTCTTTCTTGAATAAGAAGATCGAGGAAGATCAGGAATCTAATTCCTTTCCTTATTCAAGACCAATTGGATTTTCCCAACTATCACAGGTCTTTTCGTCAGTACTTGGCCAAATTTATGACCATATCCCGATAGGATTCTAGAATACTCAATGTTCTGAGGATTCCTTCTTCATAGAGGATATGGTGTCCTACTGCCGTGGACCTCGAGAAAATTTCCTACCATCGTGGACCACGAGGGAATGTCTTACTGTCGCGGACCATGATGTAATGTCTTGCTGTTCTGGACCTCGAGGGAATGCTTTACTATCATGGAGACCTTGAGTGATTAAATTGCTAAGACCCTATATAAGTGGATTCACTCGGAAGACTCTAGCTTTCAAGGATGGCCAAATCTTACGCCCAAAAATGCCTCTCAACCATAACAAGTGAAATGCTCAGAGACTTGATGTGCTTGCATGAGAAAGGCATCCCCAAGAAAGTTTAGCATCATCTTCTTCACATAATATGAGAATCTACAAAAAAGATTCCTCAAGCTTTCCTTAAATTTTCCAGAATCATATCCCTCGAGCTCCCCGGATTCTTACTGAGTATGAAGTTTTTCCCATTTCTCGTAGCCAAGGCCGACCGACCATATAAGGAAACCTGTAAATTAGTTTGAAGTATAGCGATACCATGGATTACCTCAGCTGCACTTCACCGAAGTTAATTTCCTCTTGTCGAGCTCATATCTCGGAATGATACCCAGCAGGGATCAACCCCTTGCACTACCTCATTTAGCGTGCGTAAGTGGGCGCCATAGTCATGATTAGGCCTTAGCATCGAATGCTTGTTATCTCTACCCACTGTCATGTCCAAGCTCAAACTCCATACTCGACCTTTCATAAGGATGCAGTAGTGGCGTACAAGCCTTAGGAACAGTCAATGTCGAGCTAGAGCGAAGACTCCATACTAAAGAAAGTTTGGATCTTGTGCTAGTTTTTTGGAAACTACATCATCCCTTTAAGAGAACCAAGCTTGAAGTCACTAAGTCAGAAAGCTTAGAGGCCTTCCTTCTAATGGTATCGATCATATTTCGGCTAGCGGCATAAACCTTCAGTATGTAAGATGTTGCTAGTTTTCTCCACTTGAATCGAGGCAATTTCCACCTTGTTTTCTTATGAGTACGTATCTTTGACAAGGCAAGGGGTTTCTAAATATAGTACATATGCCCTTATTGAGAAACCTAGCTCTTCCCTTAATCATTATTAATTTTAGGGTTCTTAAATGGTACTTTGTGCCTACACGTTTCTTTGTGCCCCCATTGATAACGATAAGCGAAATGTCGCTTTATTCAAGAGATCATAGCAAGGAAGCTTCTCAGGGGTCTCATTAAATCTGCTAGCTCAAGACCGAACTAGTTAGGAAGAGTACCAACCCACTTCTATTTGTCAAAACTCTAAGTTCTGGACACATGCCATACTCCTACTGTAGTTTTATCCCCTAACTAAGCGTGAGGAGTTTTCTCCTACTGCTTACAAGGGCACATGGTCTCCAGCTCCTTTTCTTTTAGCTTTCCACTAGCTCTGAAGTCAGACCTCAAGAAAACCTTTAAGGTCCAGTTTTTGGTCAAGGGAATTTCCCTATACTCTTTGTTTCTAGTCACCCTTAAGCATTCCTGAAGTTTTCGGACGATGCCGACAACTTTTCGGGTTTTGAGTTTTGCTCCTCTAGCTTTTTGGTAGAAATTCTTTCACGATCTCTAAGATCCAAATATATTGGCGAATCCCAGAGTAGTCTATTTAATATATTTTTGCATGTTTTTTCTAGAAATCCCAAGGTTTTAGCTAGAGGGCCCTAAGCTTGCTCAGAATGCTTGGGAGTTTCACTTGAAACCTTAAGGATTTCACGAACAAGTCGTCTGTTTATATTGCCCACATGTTTTACTTTAGCTCTTGGTCAAGGTAGTATCGTCCTGATACTCCTCTACGCTTTAATTTAGCTCTTCCTTTGATTGCTATATAGATTAGTGCCCCCGTGGAAAATGGTTCGATGGATTTTTGGCACTTCTCCATCTCTTTTAAATCGTCCTCAAAACACGTCACTCAAGCCTCCAAGTTTCAGCCATTCTTTCGAGCATCGGGAACTACTTGTGCATCAATTAAAAAGATATTGGTCATTGGTTGCGCAACTATCTGCCCCAGGCCATACAATTCTATTCGATCTTTGGCTTTCCAATATTCGTTAAAAATGTTGGTTTCATGATTCTCAAGCCTCCACTACTCGTTCTTATCAAGATAGTTGTTCATCCATGAGCACATCTCATTGAAGTGTTGGATTACCCTTGAGAAATCTTCATATACCGAATATGTTACTCCATGATTCGCTGCAAGCTACCATTCTGTCATGTTGTAGCACTTTTGCAATAACTTTATATACACAGCTCCGAATGATGCAAGTTTTTTTTTCATTAGAAACTAAACTCATAGAGCTTTCTAACCATATATAACACTCCTTTTTGGTATCAAGATTAGAAAATCAAAAGATCCCCGCAGTACAGGGTAGTGGTAGCGTAACAGTTTTGTCAAATTCGACCTCTATCTTGTAATTTCGCCGTATCTTCTTGCTCCAAACTCTGATTGAGGCAAAATTTGTTGCGTTGGAAACTAACCATCCGTAGCTTTCCAACTGCATATAATTTATTATTTATCATTGGTTGTCGCGTCACCAGAATGTTGATGAACATTACTCTATTTTTCTGGGATTTTTGAAACATTGCTCCTTGTCGAATTTCCTTAGGTTTTAGGATTTTGCTAAAAACCTGATAGATTCTGAATTCTTAGAGAACCCACTCACAGAATGATTCATGCAGGAATTCTCTCAATGAAAGCACCAATTTGTGAGAGCAAATTTTGTCAACCCTCAAGCTTGTGCCTTTTTGGCTTGGATAATCAACTTCCCTCGTTTTGAGGTTTGAGAGCTTCTTCCTTGAGCTTGACACTACAAGAAAAACGCACCTAGACCGCGGAGCGTTTCCATCGTCTAGGTGCATTTTTCCGTCGTCTAAGTACTTAGACGACGGAACCTCCGTGGTCCAAGTTCCGTACTCCAAGTGCTGTCGTCCAAGCACTTGGACGATGGAGAAGAAGAATTTCGCAGTCTAAGTGCTCGCTTGGATCGCGCAAAAGACTCCGCGGTCTAAGTTTTCACTTAGACGACGGAGAATGAATTCTCCGTGGTCCAAGTGAAAACTTAGACCGCAGAAAACGTCCATCTCCGTGGTTTAAGTTATCACTTGGACGACGGAAAACAACATTTCCGTCGTCTAAGTGGTGATATTGTAAAAAAAAAAATTAAATGAAAAATTCATGAAATGCTAATTAGTAATTTAATAATTAGCATTTCATGAATTTTTCATTTAATTTTTTGTATATCAATATTCATAATATTGCAAAATTTATTGAATATTAATTATTAATAATATATAATACGTACAAAATTCATAATAAATAAATAATTTAAATATTGAAATACAAAATTCATAATATAATATAATAAATTAATCTAGCCTAAATAAACTAAATAAACCTAAAACTAAACTAATTATAGGCGGTGGTGGTGGCGGCGCCGATGGTGGTGGCCGGAATGTGGAGGCCGGTGGTGGAGGCGACAATGTAGGCGGTAGCTAGTGGTGTGTGGTGGTGGTGGTGTGTGGTGGTGGCAGCGACAGTGGTGATGTCGGTGATGGCAGCGACGGTGGTGATGTCGGTGGTGGCGGCGACGGTGGTGGTGGTGGTGATGATGATGGTGGATGGTGATGGTGGTGGTAATGATATATGGTGGGTGGTTTGATTGGGCGGGAGAGAGGGAGAGAGGGAGAGGGAGAGTGGATTGAGAGAGGAAAAAATGAAGAGAGATTGAGAAAATGATGAATTTAAAGGGTTTTAAAACACTTTGACGACGGAAAATCAGTATTTCCGTCGCCTGATTTACCGTAGTCTAAGTGTTTTAAATTTTTAAAAAATGCCGCCAATTATTTTCACTTAGACAACGGAAAATCAGATTTTTCGTCGTCTAAGTGATTTAAATTTTTGCCAAAATTTTAGTGGGAAAAAATGCCGCAAATTATTTTGACTTAGACGACTGAATTTCTTATTTTCCGTCGTCTAAGTGAAAATAATTGGCGGCATTTTTCAATTTTCTCCAAAGTAATTTTTCAGAAATTTAGTTTGAAAAAAATTCACTTAGACCACGTAGATGGTCATCTCCGTGGTCTAAGTGAATTTTTAAAATTTTTCAATTTTCTCCAAAATAAATTTTTCATAAATTTAGTTTAAAAATTCACTTAGACCACGAAGATGACCATCTCCGTGGTCCAAGTGAATTTTTAAAATTTTTTAATTTTCACCAAAATTAATTTTTCAGATATTTAGTTTAAAAATAAAATTCAGTTAGACCATGGAGATGGTCCATCTCCGTGGTCCAGGTGAAATAGTCGATAAAATTTATTTTTAAAAATAATTCGCAAGGAAGTTTCCGATCGGTCATTCGAATGAAATAGTCGTAAAATATCGATTAACGAATCGTATATATAAACAATTGAATTTAAGATGACGAATAATCTTACGTCTTTAAACTTGTTAAGTATTTACTAATGTGTATAACTTAAGTGTTATTAAGTATAAGCTCATTGCATATCGATATTAACGAAATTGAATTTGGACAAAATAACCGTTGGATACATTCGCCATAAGACAATATATAAACTGAATAATTTTCACAAAAGAGTAAGTTCATTAAGGGTTCATCGGCATAGTCAACCGGAAAACCAAAATTTTTACAAACCGGAAACGTGGATACACGAAAATCCGTAAGTCCTATTATGGAACAGTCGACGCTCACACTCCAAGCATTGTTTACTCTATGGTCTCGACGAAAAGAATATGCATTGGGATATGGTCTAGATGACCGTTGTCTTAGGTGAAATAACGAAATTTTCACTTAGACGACGCAACTGCACGTTTGCGTCGTCTAAGTAAGCACTTAAACGACGCAAACGTGTTTTTGCGTCGTCTAAGTAATCACTTAGACGACGAAAACCTGCAGTTGCGTCGTCTAAATGAAATTTCCGTAATTTAGGGGTAAAGGCCTTAGGGTTTAGGGTTAAAGTACTTAGACGACGGAGATGTCTTTTTCCGTCGTCTAAGTGTCACACACACCGCAGAGACCCTAAACCCAAATTAATTGGGCGCCGGTTCTAAAAATTCAAAAATTTCACTTAGACGACGGAGATGGTTTTTTCCGCGGTCTAAGTGAACACTTAGACCGTGGTGTCACACACATCGCAGAGACCCTAAACCCTAAACCCAAATTAATTGGGCGCCGGTTCTAAAAATTCAAAAATTTCACTTAGACGACGGAGATGGTTTTTTCAATTCCGCGGTGTAAGTGAAATTTATGAATTTTTGAAATTTCACTTAGACGACGGAGATGTCTTTTTCCGCGGTCTAAGTGAACACTTAGACCGCGGAAACTTTCTCCGCGGTCTAAGTGAAATTTTTGAATTTTTGAAATTTCACTTAGGTGACGGAGATGTCTTTTTCCGCGGTCTAAGTGAACACTTAGACCGCAGAAACTTTCTCCGCGGTCTAAGTGAAATTTTTGAATTTTTGAAATTTCACTTAGACGACGGAGATGTCTTTTTTCGTGGTCTAAGTGAGCACTTAGACGACGAAAAAAGGCATCTCCGTCGTCTAAGTGTTCACTTAGACCGCGGAGAAGTTTCCGCAATCTAAGTGCATTTTTCTTGTAGTGTGAGCCTTTTTGGCTTGGAATCTGATTCCTTGCCTTATTCAGAACCAATTGGCTTTTTCCAACTACCACATGCCTTTTTGCCAGTACTTCGATCAAATTTATGACCATATCCCGATATGATTCTGGAATCCTCAATGTCTCGAGGATCACTTATAAAAATTTCGACAAAGGAGGAATTATGTCAAGAGGTTCCAGAATGACACCCCAATTGTAGAAGACTTGGATGATTGAATTGTTTCACTAGCTTTTAGGAATGGTCTCCCAAGAAGTCATGGACTATATGGCGAGCTATGCAGGGAGAAGAAGATAACGTTGGCCTAGTCCTACAACAAAGTGCTATCATATGCGAAGTGGGACGATGTCCAATGTACTGAGGTGCAAGAGCGAGATGAGCAAGAAAGATCGAGCAAGGAAGATGATTCTTAGAGCGAATGCACCTATTTGGACGATTGAGAGGGGGAAGGATCAATCCTTCACCTAGGTTAATTTACTATTCCTCAAAATCAGTCATTGACCTTTGGTTTTACAATGCACCAATATGATCAATTCAATGAGAAATTACTATTAACATTAAAAAACGGAAACCAAATAGAAAAGTAATCATTGAAAAAGGAAAGGTCAACCCAATTAATTAGTTATAGGTCCCACCTTTATGGAAAAAACAATTAAAAATGCAAAGTGACAAAGCCACGCGAAAGAAGTCAAGGTGGGCTCCCTTAATTGATCCGATTGAAACAAGGGTCAATGATTAATCCTCCTTTGATCGATCAGCATTGGTCCTACTCAAATCCATCCTCCCCTTGGACAATTTTCAACCGGTGGATCATATCTTTAGACCCAATCCTCAAGCTAACCCACCTTATTAACCCATTGGTGCATTTGCGTTAATGGGTCAAGTTTTAGACTCGGGAATGCTCGAGGACGTGGGCAAGAAAGCTCGAGGTATGTTGCTCCATAGAAGATGAAAGTTCACCGAATTTTGCATATAATCAAGGATGAGCCATATGTTAAGAGACAACACATAGTGGTGCAGAAGAATTATCAAGGTTGTAGAAAGGATTATGCTAAGAGGTATAAGACTAGAGATTGTAAAGCTCTACGAACATACTGCGTAGAGCTTATGGAGAAAGGGTTATGCTAATATGTGGAAGATAGTACAAGAAAAATTATGAGCCTCGACTTCGAGGCAATACCATAGCGACCATAAGGGAGGATGGTGAGGACAGGAAAAGAAGGCGCCAATCACCGGATAGAGAGGCTCTTCCTAGTCCCCTACAATTGAATGATTATCCAATGTTGTACACTATTCAACTGGTGTCAGAATCTTCAAGGACAACAAAATCCTCTCATCCACGACCAGAAAGCTCGAGGGCAGCAGACCAAGTAGGAAACCTAGGTAAGGCCTCAGGGGAAACCTTGAGGAACACTAATCCCGAGTAGTAGGCAGGAGGAGGAAGCCAGAAACAAAGTGTAGAGGGGAATCCCCTTGAACAAGAACTGGACCACCAAGGTTTCCTGCAGGTCAAACTTCAGAGATCATGGAATGCTAGAGGAAAAGGATTTAAAGACCATGTATGCCTTTGTAACCAGTAGGAGAAAACTCATCATGCTTATTTAAGGGAGAAAACTACATTTGAGTATAGAATGTGTCCAGAACTTAGAGTTTTGACAAATAGAACTGGGTTAGTACTCTTCCTAACTACTTTGATAGAGCTAGCAGGTTTGACGAGGCCTCCGAGAAGCTTCCTTGCTATATGTATTTTTTTTACAAGTTATATGAAATAATACTCTTGCTTTGGTTATCTTTTGCTTATGGTTATTAATGGGGGCACATAGAAAAGGGTAAGCACAAAGTGCCATGCATAACCCTGGTATTAATAATGCTTAAGAGAAGCATTGGAGTGCTTAATAGGGGCATATGAGTTACTATATTCAGAAATCCCTTATCTTATCGATGATACTCATAAGGGAATGAATCATGTGGAGAAAACTAGCAACGTCTTACTTACTGAAGGTTTGCGTCGCTAGCTAAAATATGATCTGTACCCTTGAGGGAAAGGGATCCCCAAGCTTTCTGACTTTGTGACTTGAAGTTTGGTTCTTTTAGTACGTTATGTGCTAATTAACCCATAAAATATACCATACTTAGCACACTAAAATAAGTAAAAAGGGATAAAATCATAAGTATTCCGCTTGAATAGCTCATGCGCGCTCACGGGCGACGCGCACCACGCGCTCTCATAGGAGAAGGGTTTGACCTTCTAAAAGACTAACTTGCCCCTCTTGGCATCCTAAAGGGGTATTGGAAGAAAGTAAAAAGGTTATGTCATTCTCTACTACTTATATAAGGAAGGTATTTTTGAGAAGGAGAGGTAACAAATTCATCCATCTATTTACATATCGCTTACTACTATAACCATTTCTGACTTAGTCATCGGAGTATTGAAGGCAGGCCAATCCCTCCACAACTCCCTCTCACCATCTATGTGTTTTTGGAGCCAAGAGGAAGCGTGAAAGACAACAGTTCGAGCACTCAGAGCCATCCGACAACAATATATATTGCTCTTCTAACTGGATGGCCCAGTGTTTTTTGGTAGAAACAGTAGGCACCGTCTAGCGGTCTCATTCTTTCCCCAAAAAAAGCCTTCCCTCACAGCTACACTTTCTTTTCCTCACCCCACCATGCCTCTCCCTAAGGGTCACGACTTCGATACGCCCTCTAGCCCTCACCTATGTCCTTTCGACTATCTGCTCACAGCCTTGTGCTCGCCCACCGGACTAACCCTAGCAGAAGTAGCAACATTCTTTCTGGGGATGACAACGCTCGATTACTATAGCAATTACAACAGGTACGCATTGACGGTAGCATCGAGCACCAGGCCAACCAACATCTACATAAAGTGCTCGTCGCTTTGCAATCCCGACAACATGCCCATACCGGTCAAGAGGAGCGCCGCCCCATCATCCACATGAATGCCCAGCTCATGACCCTCGCATCCCAAGATCGTCGCCTTCCCTTAGGTCCAACAGCACACGCTCGATGCCATCGTTGAAATCTTGGCCCGCCTAGCTGTTATCGAGGGTGAGCTCCGCCATGTGTGTCACCCTGCAAACATTAGCCTTCCACACACTCCATATATAACCTTGTTCTCTCGTGTTATCACACATATTGGGCGGGACATGCATGCTAAATCATTGAAGGACGACCACTACTCAGGGTGTGGCGACCCCGGAACGCAAATAAACAAATTTATGTCAGCCACACTTAGGCGCCAAGACGATGGTGCTACTCTATGCCATGTTTTCCTTGAGACACTCATGGGCGAAGTGCTCAATTGGGTTTTTGAGCTCGCTCCCAGCTCTATCGATTCTTTCTCTGACCTCACTGATACTTTTCTCAAGCACTACAGGTTATAGGACCGCCACAACATCGGAAACTCATTGTTTGCAATCTACCAAAGCAAGGTTCAGCTGCTTTCCACCTACATCAGCCAATTCTGAATGGCTGCCCAGCAATGCAGAAATTTGGATAAGCAAAATGGCATTGTCTGCCCTAATTAAAGGTTTGTAACCTTCCCCGTTCAAGGAGAGAGTCATTAAGCGCGACCATTTGTCATACGAGGATGTCATCGACATGATTATGGAGAAGGCAGACGTCCACTACCGGGTTTATGGCCACAAAGCCCGCAATCCCCACAGCGTGTCTCGTTGCCTCTGGCTCTAAGGCATGCTTTATCGCCTTCCTCAAGAAATGCGTCACTGCCCCCTCTTTCTCGACACTGTTAGGAACATAAGCGAGCACAACCTCGCACTCCTGAACGTCATTAGTCACCTATTAGGGACATTGCATCCAGTAAGAGATCGTAGAAGAGGGACAGACAATGGACTTAAATCCATCCGATCCGCCCTGTGATTGTTTATTATGAACCTCTTAGCGAACTCGAGAGCACCCTTGGTGGAAACCAGTGATTTCTCTTTCGAGATAACCGCCTCTGAAAGGACCCAATCCCGATTCAGTTACCTAAACCGGAATCAAACCCTTTCGAAAATACGAACCAACAAAAATTTTTCAGAATTTCGGCAGAGTTTCGTTACTAGCGTGGAATTACCATAACCTGCACCCAGAAATTAACACTTCGTCCTATGCCACAAAAGCCAAACCGTGGGCACCAATCCCATCCGGATTTCTCAACATCAATATAATCAACAACAGTAAACAAACTGTACTATGTATATATGTATATCCGAGAAAATCCGTATAAACAAGTATCAGAATGTATCAGAGCGACCTCTAAAGTAAAACATATACAATATATACATCAGTAGGCGAAACAAGAACGTACTGGAAAAACACATATATCTCTGATCACTAGCCTCCAAACCGCGACGTGAAAACACCAAAACCTGAACTGCAACTGGGCACGGAAACCGAAAAGCCAAGGGGAAAGACATAAAACACGTTAGAGTGAGTGGACGAAAATAAATGTCTTTCACCAAGTAATATATATACATATAAAATCATATGCGAGTCATATGCATGAAAATCATATGAAACGTGAGGAGACTCTGGCTACCACTCACGTACAGAGCATGCAACGTAAAACATATCGCGGAGACTCTCGCGGGCTTCCACGCGATAGCAAAGTCTGAATCACGGGATCCCAGACCCACACGTGATTCTAGCCAGAAAGGCCTCGAATCAGGATATCTGTCCCCCCCGGAGCGTACTCGGGGATCAGCCGAGAAGCCAATGTGTATCGATACCATAACATATACTGAGACTGTACTTTGTGTAAACCAAATCATAAATCTTTTCTATGCACATGCTTAAAACATAATATATAT
Source organism: Geum urbanum (assembly GCA_946800695.1). Lineage (NCBI taxonomy): Eukaryota > Viridiplantae > Streptophyta > Magnoliopsida > Rosales > Rosaceae > Geum > Geum urbanum. The sequence continues at coordinate 22,819,877 of OX327002.1, forward strand.
AAATGTATACTCGTATACGTATATTCGTATATGCATAATCGTAAAACACATGCTCGTAAAATCGTAATTAATCTGCATGCTCAAGTTCGTAAATCATAAATAAAAGACTCGCAATCAATCCGTGAAAATAAATGTCCACTCACAGACTCGTGAAATGCGCACTCGCGCTAAACTCGTGGTCCGGCGGAAGATCCTTCGCCTGAAGCACGATCACGATCCAGATCTCGATCTCGCTCTCCTGAATATTCACAAAATATAACTGATCAATATCGTAATCCACAACACTGTACTGATGCACGGAAACCAACCGTTCCCGAAAATACGAAAAGCAGTACAAAATGAATTACAGAAATCCCGAAATCCCCACTCAAAACCTCGACTGAAAATCGGGCAACCAAATCAACCCAAAAACCACTGTCCCTAAACCGTCAACCGTGAAATCACACGGCGGGAAGCTCCAGAATCCATGGTCTCGTCCAGGGGAACACATTCCTCTTCTACCTCTTAAGCCAATTCACACTCTAACCCTTCCAAAATTCAACAAACCCGAATGAAACACAAACCGAAATCCCAAATCGGGTTCCTCCCCAAACGCCTCCTCGTCCAAAACCAAGCCACTAGGAAGCACCACCGAGGTGTGGGGAACAAAACCCCCAACCTCACGACCCTCGACACTCGCCGGAACCACCTCCACCGACACCGGCGAAACCATCCAACTCGGCCTTAATCGAACCCATCCAAAATGACATCAATTTTATCCAAACCAAATACCAACGTACTCGAAATCATTCAAGGAAGCGATTCCTACCTTTCACTTGGCCGGAGGTGGCCGGAATTTGGTCGCCGGACTTCAAAGCCGAAACGGGAAACTTTTCATTATCGGTCATACTGGTCAACTTCCAAAAATAGTAAGTCAACGTCTGGTCAACGAAAAACAGTGTTTTTACGACAATTCACGACTATTCCGATATTTATACTCGTCCCACGGGTCGATCGACGGTCCAAAACGAATATACGAAATGATTCGGATAAGCTCGAAACAATCGGATAAACTCGTCGGAACCCGAAACTTCAAATAATCATAAAATATTCCTTGGTTATCGGAAAAATCTTCCGGAACCGCCCACGAGCTCGAAATCACGTACTCTACAATTTCCGTGAAGACACTCAACTCAAATTCTAGACTGAAAACATAGTCGCGAATCAAATCGACAAACCACACAATGTCGTAAAACTGCGACTATAACCAAATCTCGAGAATCGTGCCAAACACACATCTGATTCTGGTTCGGGTCGTCACAAATCTACCCCCCTTAAAGAAATTTCGACCTTAAAATTTACGTACCTGTGAGGTGAACAGATGAGGATACTGCTCCCGCATACGCTGCTCGGTCTCCCAGGTGGCCTCCTCAACTGAATGGTTCTGCCACAAGACCTTCACCAGCGGAATCACACGGTGCCTCAACTCCTGCTCACAACGATCAAGAATCTGCACTGGCTCCTCAACATACGATAAATCCTCCCTGATCGGCAACTGCTGTGGAGCTAACACATGTGAAGGATCTGAGATGTACTTCCGCAACATCGAAACATGGAAGAAATCATGCACACGAGCCATCTCAGCCGGTAACTCAAGTCTGTAAGCAACAGCTCAAACCCTCTCTCCGTAATCTCATACGAACCAATGTATCGCGGTCGAAGCTTGCCACGCTTCCCGAAACACACAACTCCCCTCCACGGAGATAGTTTCAGGAAGACCCAATCACCAACCTCGAACTCTAAACTCTTCCTCCTCACATCCGCGTAACTCTTCTGCCGATCCTGGGCGACCTTTAGTCGATCCCGGATAACCTGTATGTCCTCTATCGTGGTTTTCACCAAATCTGGACCAATAAGCCAACGCTTGCCTACCTCACTCCAACACAATGGAGTGCGACACTGCTTCCCGTACAGGGCCTCGTATGGTGCCATCTCAATACTGGCCTGATAACTGTTGTTGTAGGCGAACTCAATCAAGTGCAACTGCTGATCCCAGTTTCCGCGAAACTGCAACACACATGATCTCAGCATATCCTCCAGAGTCTGAATGGTCCGCTCGGACTGCCCGTCAGTCTGAGGATGGAAAGCTGTACTAAATCGCAACCTCGTACCCAAAGCTCGCTGCAATGCCTGCCAAAACTCAGAAGTAAACTGACTATCTCGGTCAGAAACAATGGATACCGGCACACCATGCAAGCGAACAATCTCAGATAAGTACAACTTGGCCAATCTGCCCACTGAAATCTTCCCCGGAAGTGCAAGAAAGTGTGCGGATTTCGTCAATCGGTCAACAATAACCCAAATGCCAGTGTTGCCCTCCGAAGTACGCGGCAACCGATAGACGAAATCCATCGTAATGTGCTCCCACTTCCAAACTGGAATCTCAAGTGGCTGTAGTTTCCATGCAAGATTCTGTCTCTCCGCCTTCACCTGCTGACAAATCAAACACCGACTCACGTACGCGGCAATCTCCCGCTTCATGTTACGCCACCAATAATATGCTCGAAGTGTACGAAACATCTTCGTACCTCCGGGATGCATCGCATACGCTGAACTGTGAGCCTCATCTAAAATCTCCTTCTTCAAATCCTCGTCTCTGGGTACACATAGCCTGCTTCTGAACAACAACGTACCGTCGTCGCTCAACCGGAACTCTGTAGGCACACCATTCCGAATCATGGTCTTCTTGCCCAGCAAGTAAGGATCTGAATCCTGAACCTCCCGTACCTGATCAACTAATACGGGTCGAACCTGGAAACTCGCCAACAAAGCTCCATCATCATCATACCTAAACACAGTACCCGTAGCTCGAAGCTCGGCTAACATCAATACTCTGGCCACACATATGTGAAACAACGAGGCTCCTGATTTCCGGCTAAGTGCATCTGCTAAAACATTGGCCTTCCCTGGATGGTACTCAAACGTGCAATCGTAATCGTTAATCAACTCCATCCATCGGCGCTGCCTCATGTTTAGATCCGGCTGCGTCCGCAAATAGGTGAGACTCTTGTGGTCAGTGAAAATCTTACACTGAGCACCATACAAATAATGCCTCCAGCTCTTCAACGCTAACACAATAGCGGCTAACTCTAAATCATGCGTCGGATAGTTGACCTCATGTGGTTTCAGCTGTCTGGAACCATATGCCACGACTCTACCATGCTGCATCAACACACAGCCAATGCCCAACTTCGACGCATCACTGTACACCACAAACTCGCCACTATCGTCTGGCAATGTCAGAACCGGTGCGGTAGTCAATCTCTCCTTCAGGAGCAAATAACTCTCCTCGCATGCATCAGATCACTCAAACTTGACGCCCTTCTTCGTCAGTCTGGTCAGTGGTGTAGCAATCCGGGAGAAATCCTGAACAAACCGTCGATAATAGCCTGCTAAACCCAAGAAACTCCGAATCTCTGGCACAGTAGTGGGTCTACTCCAGTTCAGCACGGCCTCGATCTTGTCAGGATCAACACTAACTCCCTCAGCCGAAATCACGTGGCCCAGAAACTTCACGCTATCCAACCAGAACTCACATTTGCTAAACTTCGCGAACAACTGATGGTCCTGCAAAGTCCGTAACACTGCTCGTAAATGCTTCTTATGCTGGCCCACACTCCTGGAATATATCAGGATATCGTCAATAAATACGATCACGAACTTGTCCAGAAACCGTCTGAACACTCGATTCATCAAGTCCATGAAAGCTGCGGGGGCGTTGGTCAACCCAAACGGCATAACCAAAAACTCATAGTGCCCATACCGCATCCTGAATGCTGTCCTGGCCACATCTGAGTCTCGGATCCTCAACTGGTGATATCCGGATCGAAGGTTAATCTTTGAAAAGACTGCTGCTCCCTTCAGCTGATCGAACAAGTCGTCAATCCGCGGTAATGGATACTTGTTCCTCACTGTAACCTGATTCAGCTTCCGATAATCAATGCACAAACGCATGGACCCATCCTTCTTCCGCATAAACAACACTGGGGCACCCCACGAAGAAATACTCGATCGAATGAATCCCTTCTCTAACAACTCCTGGAGCTGGATCTGCAACTCCTTCAACTCCGCAGGCGCCATCCGATACGGTGTCTGAGAAATCGGTCCAATACCCGGCAATAACTCAATGGTAAAATCAATCTCTCGTACAGGGGGTATACCAGGTAACTCCGCTGGAAACACATCCGGAAACTCAGACACAACCTCAATACTACCAAGATCCGGTACCACAACTGTAGTGTCCACAACATGGGCTAAGTAAGCAACACAACCCTTCTTCATCAGCCGATCCGCCCTCATCGCGGAAATCAAACACGGTAGTGAAGTGTTCTTCTCGCCACGGAACAGTATCTCAGGTAACCCTGATCGTCGAAACGCGACCTCCTTCCTGTGGCAGTCAAACATGGCCCAGTGCGACTCCAGAAAGTCCATACCCAATATCAAATCAAAATCCACAATATCAAGCAGTAACAGATCTGCGGCTAAACCATGGCCATCAACAAACACCTCACAATCTCGGTAAACCCAACCGATGCTCACAACCTCACCTGACGGATACAACACCCTCCACAACCCCGGAAGTGGAGATGCAGGTACCGTAGCCAATGATGACAATCTAAATGATATGAATGAATGTGTGGTGCCCGGATCTAACAATGCAAGTACAGGAATACCAAAAACATGTAACGTACCGATAACAACCTCCGGTGATGCTCTGGTCTCACGTAGAGTCATAGCATGAACTCTCGCCTGTCCGACTGGTCGTCCTCGCTGGGGTTGTCCCTGCTGCCTACCCTGACCTGCAAACTGTGCTGGTCGTGCTCCCGAAGTGGCTCCTCGCTCTCCTCCGGAACTCTGGGCTGCCTGTCTATCACCACCATACAACTGAGGATACGCCCTCGCATAGTGACCCACCTGGCCACAATGATAACAGTTGAGGGTGCCTCGCTGACACGAACCAACATGATACCTATTGCACAAGTTGCACAACGGATACTCCCTCGGTGTAGCAAAAGTGCCAAATGGTCGTCGAGGATGACTAGAACCGCTGGAATCCCCACTAGCCTGTGGTCGCTGCGGTCGATCTCTCCTCCATCCCGACCTCCGCCTCGGTACACTAACTGGTGGTCGATATGACCCACCGCCTGAAGAAGAAGCTGAACTGGAAGTATAAGAACTCAGCCTCTTTGAAGGCCCCTGACTCGGTCCACCTTCCTCAAATCGTCTCGGCTGGTACCTCTGCTGTCTCTCCTGCTCAATATCCTTGCCTCGGAGTGCAGCACTAACAAACTCATCAAAGTTGTTCTGAGGCATCGTAGTCAATGTCGCTTTGATGTTCAGATTCAATCCCAGCTCAAACCTACGACACTTGGCTTCCTCTGTAGCCACCATATCCTGCGCAAAACGAGACAAATGAGTAAACCGATCTCGATACTCAAGTACAGACAAACTGCCCTGCCTCAAGTTCGTAAACTCCTCGTACTTGCACTGCTGGGTAGCCTGATTAAAATACCTCTGCATAAACAGATGTCCACGGTGTATCAGCCGGAACAATGTCCACGGTGTATCAGCCGGAACTCTGTCGGTGCTAACCCACCAAAAGTATGCATCACCCTCAAGTAAACCAACTGCGGCTACTGTCATCTGCTCAGGAGTAAATTGCAGACGCTCATAAACACGTTCAATCTGAACCAACCATGCCTCGCATATCTCTGGATCAACTGAACCCGAAAACATAGTAGCACCCGCAGTGCGAGCCTTGACCACAGGGTCAAAACGCTCTTCCAAACGCAGCACTCGCATAAGCAAGTCGCACGTTCGGCGATCCTCATCAGGATCATCATCCCGATCGACACGGGGACCACGTCGAGGAGGCATCCTACTGATACAAGACAAGCATTATGTACAAACAGAAAGAACGTAATCATGAAACCGCAGATATTTGAGGACACACAACACCCGAAGTATTGATGAGTACCGCTGGCCAGTCGGGTCATCACTCCAGTCATGCTGTATCAACTCAAATACCCTAAGCGTCACAACTACAAGAGTCTACAGAATCTGACAACCTAATGCTCTGATACCAAGCTGAAAGGACCCAATCCCGATTCAGTTACCTAAACCGGAATCAAACCCTTTCGAAAATACGAACCAACAAAAATTTTTCAGAATTTCGGCAGAGTTTCGTTACTAGCGTGGAATTACCATAACCTGCACCCAGAAATTAACACTTCGTCCTATGCCACAAAAGCCAAACCGTGGGCACCAATCCCATCCGGATTTCTCAACATCAATATAATCAACAACAGTAAACAAACTGTACTATGTATATATGTATATCCGAGAAAATCCGTATAAACAAGTATCAGAATGTATCAGAGCGACCTCTAAAGTAAAACATATACAATATATACATCAGTAGGCGAAACAAGAACCTACTGGAAAAACACAGATAGCTCTGATCACTAGCCTCCAAACCGCGACGTGAAAACACCAAAACCTGAACTGCAACTGGGCACGGAAACCGAAAAGCCCAGGGGAAAGACATAAAACACGTTAGAGTGAGTGGACGAAAATAAATGTCTTTCACCAAGTAATATATATACATATAAAATCATATGCGAGTCATATGCATGAAAATCATATGAAATGTGAGGAGAGTCTGGCTACCACTCACGTACAGAGCATGCAACGTAAAACATATCGCGGAGACTCTCGCGGGCTTCCACGCGATAGCACAGTCTGAATCACGGGATCCCAGACCCACACGTGATTCTAGCCAGAAAGGCCTCGGGTCAGGATATCTGTCCCCCCCGGAGCGTACTCAGGGATCAGCCGAGAAGCCAATGTGTATCGATACCACAACATATACTGAAACTGTACTTTGTGTAAACCAAATCATAAATCTTTTCTATGCATATGCTTAAAACATAATACATATAAATGTATACTCGTATACGTATATTCGTATATGCATAATCGTAAAACACATGCTCGTAAAATCGTAATCAATCTGCATGCTCAAGTTCGTAAATCATAAATAAAAGACTCGCAATCAATCCGTGAAAATAAATGTCCACTCACAGACTCGTGAAATGCGCACTCGCGCTAAACTCGTGGTCCGGCGGAAGATTCTTCGCCTGAAGCACGATCACGATCCAGATCTCGATCTCGCTCTCCTGAATATTCACAAAATATAACTGATCAATATCGTAATCCACAACACTGTACTGATGCACGGAAACCAACCGTTCCCGGAAATACGAAATGCAGTACAAAATGAATTACGGAAATCCCGAAATCACCACTCGAAACCTCGACTGAAAATCGGCTAACCAAATCAACCCAAAAACCTCTGGACGATAACCAGGGCGCGATTACGAGAAAAATGACATTAAAATTGTCGAAATCTGAAAAGTTGACTTTTTCCTCGCCGTTGACCACCGTTGACCGCCGCCGCACTGTCAACCGTGAAATCACACGGCGGGAAGCTCCAGAATCCATGGTCTCGTCCAGGCGAACACATTCCTCTTCTACCTCTTAAGCCAATTCACACTCTAACCCTTCCAAAATTCAACAAATCCGAATGAAACCGAAATCCCAAATCGGGTTCCTCCCCAAACGCCTCCACGTCCAAAACCAAGCCACTAGGAAGCACCACCGAGGTGTGGGGAACAAAACCCCCAACCTCACGACCCTCAACAATCGCCGGAACCACCTCCACCGTCACCGGTGAAACCATCCAACTCGGCTTTAATCGAACCCATCCAAAACGACATCAATTTTATCCAAACCAAATACCAACGTACTCGAAATCATTCAAGGAAGCGATTCCTACCTTTCACTTGGCCGGAGGTGGCCGGAATTCGGTCGCCGGACTTCAAAGCCGAAACGGGAAACTTTTCCTTATCGGTCAAACTGGTCAACTTCCAAAAATAGTAAGTCAACGTCTGGTCAACGAAAAACAGTGTTTTTACGACAATTCACGACTTTTCCGATATTTATACTCGTCCCACGGGTCGATCGACGGTCCAAAACGAATATACGAAATGATTCGGATAAGCTCGAAACAATCGGATAAACTCGTCGGAACCCGAAACTTCAAATAATCATAAAATATTCCTTGGTTATCGGAAAAATCTTCAGGAACCGCCCACGATCTCGAAATCACGTACTCTACAATTTTCGTGAAGACACTCAACTCAAATTCTCGACTGAAAACATAGTCGCAAATCGAATCGACAAACCACACAATGTCGTAAAACTGCGACTATAACCAAATCTCGAGAATCGTGCCAAACACATATCTGATTCTGGTTCGGGTCGTCACAAATCTACCCCCCTTAAAGAAATTTCGACCTTAAAATTTACGTACCTGTCAGGTGAACAGATGAGGATACTGCTCCCGCATACGCTGCTCGGTCTCCTAGGTGGCCTCCTCAACTGAATGGTTCTGCCACAAGACCTTCACCAGCGGAATCACACGGTGCCTCAACTCCTGCTCATGACGATCAAGAATCTGCACTGGCTCCTCAACATACGATAAATCCTCCCTGATCGGCAACTGCTGTGGAGCTAACACATGTGAAGGATCTGAGATGTACTTCCGCAACATCGAAACATGGAAGACATCATGCACACGAGCCATCTCAGCCGGTAACTCAAGTCTGTAAGCAACAGCTCCAACCCTCTCCGTAATCTCATACGGACCAATGTATCGCGGTCGAAGCTTGCCACGCTTCCCGAAACGCACAACTCCCCTCCATGGAGATAGTTTCAGGAAGACCCAATCACCAACCTCGAACTCTAAACTCTTCATCCTCACATCCGCGTAACTCTTCTGCCGATCCTGGGCGACCTTTAGTCGATCCCGGATAACCTGTATGTCCTCCTTCGTGGTTTTCACCAAATCTGGACCAATAAGCCAACGCTCGCCTACCTCACTCCAACACAATGGAGTGCGACACTGCTTCCCGTACAGTGCCTCGTATGGTGCCATCTCAATACTGGCCTGATAATTGTTGTTGTAGGCGAACTCAATCAAGTGCAACTGCTGATCCTAGTTTCCGCGAAACTGCAACACACATGATCTCAGCATATCCTCCAGAGTCTGAATGGTCCGCTCGGACTGACCGTTAGTCTGAGGATGGAAAGCTGTACTAAATCGCAACCTCGTACCCAAAGCTCGCTGCAACGCCTGCCAAAACTCAAAAGTAAACTGACTATCTCGGTCAGAAACAATGGATACCGGCACACCATGCAAGCGAACAATGGATACCGGCACACCAGAAGAGCCCGCTCAAGAACTCTGGGTTTTGGTAAAAGTACCATGATTTCGAGATGCACAACATGAAGCATTGTGGCGTCCTCAAAAAAGTCATCCAGTATCTCTTTGACAAGGGCCATCTCGATTAATAAAATGCATACGCACCACGCCAGGTGACGCTCATTGAAGCCCGTGGGGTCATTCATACAATCTTCGGCAGTAAGCATAAGGATGGCACTCCCCCTCGGGTGGTATTTTTTGTTGCTAACATATCAGAAGCCAAGGCACCACGCCGCTCCTGAGACCCAATCACTTTTTCAGAAGTTGACGAGCACGGAGCTCCCGCCACGGACGCTGATTTGTCTCATAAGGGAGTATTTCTCGATATTGGTTCGGCCGCTAATGTTATCTTTTATAGTGCCTATGTGCAACTCAACAGCCCCGTAACAAGTTGGCACAGGACAACGAATTGCTTTTGAGCTTTTCAGGCGATGTCGTCTAAGCAAACAAGAGCGACTATATGTGCTTATGCGTGGGCGGACCGGGCACTCCCTAAAAAGAGGTCAGTACTGATTTTATAGTTGTTGATTTACTATCGGGAGAAAGCACCACTCAGTCAGCCACCCTTGATGACCCTTGGGGCGACGTCAAAGCCCTCAGGCCCATAAAGTAGGGACTCCTTGATCAAAGTCTAGCTGGACTTTGATCACCTAGAGTGGAAGGTGAAGATAGGCGCCCAACTAGACCCCGCTATCACTGCCAAACTCACATAATTGCTCATCAAGTACCAGTGAGTGTTTGCCTGGTCCTATGCAAAAGTGTCAGGTATCTTTACTTATCTCATTTCTTGAGTATTGCCCCTAACACTAGGCTAGTTAAGAAAAAACAATGCGCTTATGACGAGGAGCGTTATGTCGCTATGCACGCTTAGGTGGACCGCTTGTTGAAAATCGGCTTCATCCGCCTGATCCACTATCCCAAGTGAATTTCTAACACCGTCAAGATCAAAAAGAGCAATGGTAGCTGGAGAATGTGTGTTGATTATACTAATCCCAACAAGGCCTCTCCAAAGACAGTTTCATGCTACTATGTATTGACCACTTTGTAGACGCCACAACCAGTTACAAGCTCTTACCTATGATGGACGCACTCTAGGTATAATTAAATATTTATACACCTAGATGACCAGGAAGCCATCACTTTCATAAGGGATAAGGACTTCTATTGCTACCATGTCATGCCATTCGACTTAAAGAACGTTGGCTCCACATACTAGTGCTTCCTGACATACATCTTTCGAGATGTTAACGACACTATTGTAAAGGTTTACATCGATGATATACTGATCAAAAGCACTACTGATAAGGGCCATGCAATTAATCTCTTAATTGTCTTCCAAATATTAATGGAGCATGGTGTCCACTTGAACCCATCCAAATGCATATTCGGCATCACCGCTAGCAAGTTTTTGGGGTATACTGTCAACCAGCGGGACATCGAGGTGAATCCTGAGAAGATAAAGGCAATCATAATCATGAAACTGCCTACCATAGAAGAAAAAAAACCTTCAAAGTCTCACAAGTAAGCTTGGTAACAGGTTTATCTCCCACTACTTTGAAAAATGTGTGCCTCTTTTCAAAGTGCTCTGCCTCACCAACAAGCGCCTTGTTGACTAGATGCCCGCTTGTGAGGAAGCTTTCCAACACATCAAGCAATACCTTGCCTCTATCCCCATTTTATTAACGCCCATCATAGGAGAAACCTTATATTTGTATCTTGCTATCTCGCTCACTGCCGTCAGGTTCGCCCTCGTTTGGTGCTACTCTGATAGCGAGCTTCCTATTTTCTTTTCAGGTGAAGGCTTCACGGATACTGAGAAGCGCTACCCGATCTTTGACAAGTGGGCGCTTGCCTTGGTCACAGCCGCTCTGCGTCTCCGCCTATACTTCCAAGCACACAAATCCAGGTCCTCACAAACTTGCCACTTCGCCAAGTCCTTCATTCACTTGATCATAGCATGCACTTAAGCAAGTGGGCCATCGAGCTCAACAAATTTAATATCGAGTACAAGCCTTTTATGACATTCTATAGATACTTTGTGATATTCTAGGACGTTTTATGACAGTTTTCAAAGTTTTATGATATTTTATGAGGTCATTTGTTTTTCTTCGATGTTTTAGGACATTTTATGATGATTTTGTGACATTCAACGATATTTTACGACATTCTATAACATTTTATGACATTCAATTGATATTTTGTGACATTCTACGATGTTTTAGGACATTCCATTGATATTTTGTGACATTCTAGGACATTTTATGACATTCTATTAATATTTTGTGACATTATATGACGTTTTATGACTTTGTTTAACGTCTTATGACATTCTATGTCCATTTTGTGACATTTGACGACATTCGTTGACGTTTTATGACATTCTATCGACATTTTGGAACATTCTATGATGTTTTATGATATTTTATGGTAATTTTGTGACATTCAACATTTTACGACATTCTATAACGTTTTATGACTTTCTTCGATGCTTTAAAACATTATATGGCCATCTTGGGAATTCGACGAGACTTTACGATATTTTTTGACATTCTATAGACATTGTACAACATTCTATGACGGTTTATGATATTCTATGATGTTTTAGGACTTTTTTCGATGTTTTATGACATTTTATGGATATTTTGTGACATTCAACGACATCTATGATGTTTTATGACATTATATGGCCATTTTGTGACATTTGACGACGTTTTACCACATTCTATATGACGTTTTATTACATTCTATGAACATTTTGTGATATTCAACAATGTTTTATAACATTCTATGGCCATTTTGTGACATTCTGCGACATTTAATGACATTTCGATGTTTTGTAATATTTTTGTTAGTTATTTGTTTTTCTTCAACGTTTTAGGATATTTTATGACCACTTTGTGACATTCAACGACATTTTATGATATAACATTTTATGACATTCAATTGATATTTTGTGATAGCTATGAAAGGCCAGGCGGTGGGAGATTTTATTGTTGAATATATGGAGACTGAACATGGCAGTACCTACCAAGTGCTTGGACTACCTGCTCCCACCAAACCTCAGTAACTGTGGCACTTGTACGTGGGCAGTTCGACTAATCAATCAGCTAGTAGCGCTAGTGTTATTTTCACAGGCCCTGGTGGTGTTCACGCAGAATATACGCTCAAGTTTAACTTTAAAGCTTCCAACATTGAGGCAGAGTATGAGGCGCTTATCGTATGTCAGACGCCTCTAATGTCAACATCTATAGTGATCCTCAGTTGGTCGTCAACCAGATAATGGGGGACTTTAATGCCAAGGGAGGTTCCATGGCTGCTTACTTGGCGCTCGCCGAGCACTATCTCGCCAAGTTAAAATTCATCAACATTACTCAAGTGCAACGAGCCTAAAATGCCAAGGCTGATCCCCTTGCCCGCCTCGCAACCATGTCATACCCTATGTCTATCGATCAAGGCAAAGTTGAAATACTTGAAAAGCTGAGCATTGCCAAAAGTTTCTTAGAAATCTTACATATCTCACCAACCAAGCCTAATTGGATGGACCCCATTTTTGCTTATAAAAACTAAGGGCATTCTACCACCAAAAAAAGCGGAACCTCGAACTATTATGGCTGGAGCTGCCAACTTCAGCATTCAAGGTAGACAGTTGTACAAACAATGGCACACATGGCCCAACCTCAAATGTCTCGCACCAAGCATAAAGCACTTAATCTTGGAGGAAATCCACAATCACAAGTGTGGACACCACGCCAGTGTTAGATATATCGTTCACAAAGTATTGCGCTATGTGGCCAACCATTCACGCTGATGCCAACGAAATCTTAAGAAAATGTAAAGCAAGCCAACTCCACTCACATAAAACTCACACCCCAGCAGTGTCGTTATTCATCATTTTGTCACCCTTCCCATTCACCCAGCAAGGACTTGACTTGATATGGGAGCATCCCAAGACCAAAGGTCAATTCTGCTATCTTGCCGTCATCATTGACTACTACACAAAGTTCATTGAGGCTAAGCGACTAGTCATGATCACCATGATGAAAATTATCAAGTTTCTCTGGCAAACACTATTATGCCGTTATGGAACGCCAATGAAGATCATCACTGATAACGGCGCCCAGTTCAACAATAGTGAGTTTATCCAGTTCTAAAGGCACTAGAGGACTAATGTGCTTTTTTCCTCCTCCCCTCACCATCAGAGTAACGGGCAAGTTGAGGCTGCCAACAAAATCATCAAGGATGGGGTAAAAAAAAAATAATGGATGTAAACAAGTGTGACCCTAAGTATAGCCACTAGCCTGAATTTCTCTTAGGAATCTTATGGTCTATCCGCACAGTTGTCATGTCAACCACTAGTGAAACACTATATGCCCTTACCTTCGGCACTGAGGCATTGCTCCATCTGAAAATAATCCATCAGAGTCCATGGTCAGTGGCGTTTAATCTAGAAACCAATGATCAAGGACTCCGTATGGATAATGACCTCCTTGAGGAAAAGCGTGACATCACTCACCTTTTCAACACCGTCAATAAAGAGAAGATCACCCCCCCTCTACAATCAATACGTTAAGGCACGCTCACTGCAAGTTGGGGACAGGGTGATGAAGACCAAGGTCAAGAGTCTCCGTCTAACATGGGAAGGCCCTTAAAGAATAGTAGACATCGGTAGCCCTGGCAGGCTCTACCTAAGCTATAGGGAGGGAACAGTTGTGTCTCATCCATGGAACTTCACTAACCTCCGCAAGTACTATCACTACTATAGCTTAGTGCGCACTGGGCAGAAAGCGTGTCATCACACTTGGGACTCCGCTCGGCCTAGGCTTGTTGGGTGAATTGTTTTTATTTCACCAATATCTTGTATTAGAGTGCTATGCTTATATAATGAAGTAAGAATAATTTTATGTTCACATTGTGTTGTTTTCTGAAATACGCCGCTAACGATTACTTCATCCGCTAGTACGCTACGTTTGAATAATGCTTATTAGACGCAATTAACTATGAACTTACTCTCATTACTTTAACACAATTCTCACAATATCAAATATGGTCAAAGCGCTGCGTGCTCATACTTAGATAACATTTCAAACATATGCCTAAACGATAGCACAAAGATCTTCAAACCAGATTCAACAAAAGCAACAACATTTTTCCATAACACAATAATACCAAATATATACATAGACAAAAAGAGAGAAACAAGGAGAATTTTGTTTTAAATTAACACGTAACAGCCGAACACAAAAGACAAACACAAACGCCTCTATGTTGGATTACCTCGTTCGTTTGATCGGCCTCTCATTTCTTCTGATCTTCATCACATTTCTTCCAATCAAAGTAGGGATTGTCCTTGAGCACATCAAAGGTAGCAAAGCAGCATGCCGTTATTGCCTCTTCCCTGATTTGCTCAACCTTAGTAGAGGCCTTAAATGCTGACACGATATCTTCCTTCAACTTGTGCATAGCAGCGTCATCAAAGACCTGGGATTTGAGAGACCCAACATCAGTTTTCAAGGCATCAACCTCTGCTACACTTGATCCAGGCGCTCCGCTTACTTGGCATGCATGTTTTCGAGTGAGCTTTTTTTCACTTCTTGCGGATCCTGCTCAGCTTCTAGATCATCATACTTTGCCTGAAGCTACTGTTTGGCTCCCAATATGTCTTTAGCGGCTGGCTTGAGAATTCTAAACTCTTCATGATGCCCCTCCCTCTCACACTGCACACCTTTTCCAATTGTCAGTTGCCCTCACCAACAGTGACTACTACTATTTCAACTCCGCCTCCAGCTTCAAAGCTTTTTCCTTGATCCCCACCAACTCCTCTAGGCTCTCCTTCTGCTCGTCCAGCAGGAACCGAATGGAAGAGTTCATATGCCCAGTGCATCACTTTCACACAAAAGTTCTGATGGTTAGTCTGACACTCGATGGTCAATGTCATCTTCCTCTACCACCAAACTAAGTCTAGCAAACATGAGACACAACAGAAGTTGGACATATTTCTATAACAGGATCCTCAAATCCTTTTCTATCATGTCAGGGATGCCTAGTATCCTCCCTTCGCTCGGTCCCTTACTGGACACAGGCGGCGTTTGGACAAGAGACCTGGATGGTGACCACAAAAGAGAGTTGAGGCTGCATTCACTCCCCATCATCTTCCTCTTTGTTCACCACCTCATGCACCTCGGGTGAGCGAGTGGCAGACTCTTGAGCGAAGGAAGGCTCAACGTTCTGGCTAACGGACTTTCTCCCCTTTCTCTTGTACCTTGGTTACTTTCGAGTAGTACTTTTCCTGTTCTTGCCCTTCTTAGCAACACGGGCTTTCTCCAATTCCTCCAAGATTTTAGCAGCAGTTGTGGGAGTCCGGTTTGGCCACGTTGAGCTTGAGGGATTCTAGCTCTTCAAACCTAATTATGTATAAGGTTCAATTTATTCTGATGATGGGTTTGGACCGATACTATTAGGGTTCCAAGTAAAAGAAATTTATCTATAAGCTTCTCGAAGCATCTGTAACGGGGTAGAAGCTTCGGGAATGTTAGAGGGACAATCTTAAGGTACGATGCGAACCTCGAGAAATTTATAGAATTGTTGAGGAAAGAAGTAGGATATGTAAGAATCCTAGAGGGATTATGCCAAAGATCTGTGGTAATCATGAAACATGGTTGGCCTGGATGCAAAGATCCATTCCTTAATGGATATCTCCTCTCTGAATGTAAAATTGTCCAGTTCGACAAGGATTATGCTTAGACCTAATACGATCTTTATATATAGACCATCCCAGCATGGTCGAAGGTAACATTATTCACCCCCTAATCGCTCTACGATTCTTGAGATAGGTTCTGAATTAAGCATCGGAGGGTCTAAGCATGGTACCACAACATGCTCCGACTTGTTTTGCAGGTTCACAAGAATTCAAGCTAGAGGGGAGACGAAATCTTTTCTCATAAATTGGTGCTTTCATTGAGAGCAGAACCCTAGAATAACTCTTGTAAACGGAAGGATATGGAAGGCAATACTGACATGAACAACCAGCGTGACAAGGAGATAAACCCTCCTTAGGGGAACGACCAGACCACTCGAAACACAGGGGTATCAAAGTATGGTAGCACCACCTTGCATCAATTCCTGTCGAGAAGTCTCGCGGATGACGTCCACATGACTGAGGAGGAATGCTCTAAACTAGAGAATGAAGGAACCAGAGGGTAGAGGGCCATGGTCGATCAAGACCTCCACTTGGCTAAGAAACGATATGCTACCCTGAGGCTTGACATGTCTACACTACATTAGTGGACAAAGTGGGGTTACCAGGAGCACGAACAAGCTAGCAGGCATGGTTTTCGATGTGCGGACAACCCTGTTGGATATGGTAAACTTGCTAAAAGAGCAGGGGGTCATCCTACCTGACTTGGTCACGAGGGCGAGACAGGAGATGTCAGCTGTCTTGGTAAATAACGAACAAGGGTAGGATGACCACGATGACCAGGAAGAACATCCCTCATTGTCGGAGGTCACCCAAGAATCATTCGAGGTGGCGGCCTTCAGGGGAATGATAGAGCATTTCATGGAATCCTAGGGCGCAAATAACATTAGGACGAACCAGGAGACAGTGAGGCTAAAGAAATAAGAGTTATCCATGAAAAAGTCTGAAGCAGAACAATGGGCTCGGAGGATGTCCCAAAACCCCATGGCTCAGTTCATCCAGGATGTCAAGACCCCTAAAAAGTGGAGTCACCCAAGGTTTGAGAGGTATTCTAAAGATTCAGACCCATATCAACGTGTAAGGAATTACCAGTCAGCCATGGCTATCAGTCAACCGAACGATGCATGGATGTGTAAGATGTTTCAGGTGAGCTTGGAGGATCATGCACTATAATGGCATAAAACCCTTCCTCCAGGGTCTATTGAGGATTAGAAGGGTCTAAAGGCTGCCTTCTTCAAGAGGTACGAAAGCAACGCCAAAGGATTAAGGATGTCACTTACCTCACTTCCCTCAAGATGAGGCGAGGAAAATCCTTGAGCCATTGGGTCACAAGGTTCAGGAAGGAGTATGCCATGATCGATTGCAAGGACGACACTGTCACAGCCACGACATTCATCAACAGGTTGGAAATGGACTCTGAACTGGCTAGCAAGCTGATTAGAAAGAAGACCAAGGATGTTAGTACGCCATCTGCTAACCCGAAAAAGAATGCCTTACTTAGCACCCAAAATAGTCAAAACAACCAAAATAGCTATGCAAAGGAACAACCAGGGGGCACACTGGTAAAACTACATGTGGACGTGCGCCACACGCGCCTAACCACACGGGGTGTTGAGCGTGTCACTCGACCCACGTATAGGACAAAACATTCAAAAGTTAGGAACACCCCTAGCTCCTTT
Organism: Geum urbanum; assembly: GCA_946800695.1. NCBI lineage: Eukaryota > Viridiplantae > Streptophyta > Magnoliopsida > Rosales > Rosaceae > Geum > Geum urbanum. Next base: position 22,837,614 of record OX327002.1, read on the forward strand.
ACACAAAAGAGGAATGCATGCATCAGTCTCATATCGAGGACCACAAGGTATTGTCAACTTCAACCAAGCATAATATGAAGGTATTTACTCCAAGGCAAGGGTATCTCATCTCTGAACCACTGTTCACTTATGGTTTTTGTCATCATAAGTACTGACTTAAGCATCTGAGCATTGGAGGCGGGCCAGTCCTGTCTCAACCTTCTGATGCTTATTATTCGTTTTGCATATAAACGAAGCGCTCAAGGATTACCACCGGAGTGCTCAGGAGTAATCCATCAATGCTTATCTATTGCCCTTCTGCGTAAGTTTGCTCTGGATTTTGGTAGAAATAATTTGAGCCGTCCAACAGTCTCGTTTTTTCCCACCCACCGAAAAGCATGTCCCCTACTTTTTTCTCAGGCTCACCCCCTTCTTTCTCATAGTTATGTCTTCCACTGGGCATAATGATTTCATCACGCCCATAGGAGACTGCTTGCGTGCGGTCGACCCACTTCTCACGCTCTTCACTTCATCCATGGATGCTAGCGCTATGAACAGGGTAACATCTAACAACCCCAGCAATGACCGTGCCCATTTGCTGTAAATGATCGTTGAGCTCCGAGCAAAACAAGAAACTACCCTCCACAGCAATGAGCGCTTGCATGAGGCATTCGCCAACCTCCAAGCCCAAGATCTGGAGTTAGGCCGACGGGAGGAGCAACGCAACATGATCCACATGGACGCCCATCTCAACCACCCTCTTATGCCAGGGGACCCACCTTGGTTTGAGCAACTATAGCTAATCCCCAACGCTACTGCTAAGAGCTTAGCTCGATTAGCTTATTTGGAAGGAGAGCTCAAACAAACTTATCACCCCAATCCTCATGTCCCATACACACTGCGCACTACCCCGTTCTCTATAACTATCATAAATGTTAGATGTGATCAGAACGTGAAGATTTGGAAAGATGAGCGCTACTCCGGACGCGGTGATTCGGGTACCCATGTAGACAGATTCTTTTCTTCCACAGCTGACCACAAGTATGAAGATGCCACGTTATGCTATTTGTTACTCGAAACTCTGAAAGGTGAAGCGCTCAACTGGTTCCCTAAGCTTGAGCCAAGATCCATCTCCCGTTTCTCTGAATTCTAGGATGCCTTTCTCAAGTGTTATCGGCTACAGGGATGCCACAACACAGCCAAATCCCTCCTCTCCGTCCACCAAGGTTAATAGGAGTTGCTCTCTTCTTAAATCAACAGTTTCAGGTCTGCCGCTCAGCTTTGTCAGAATCTGGACAAGCAGACGACCTTGAGCGCTCTGGTAGAGGGGTTGCAGCCTTCACTCTTCACAGAAAACATAATCAAACGTGATTACCTAACCTATGGGGTAGTCTTGGATATGATCTTTGAAAAAGAAGAGGTCCACAACAGAGTATGGAGCCACAAGGCATGCCACCTTCCTGGACGTGATTCTCCCCCTCTGCCTCGCTGCCACAGTTCACTAGCACGACACAATCATCATGGTAAACGCCTTAGATCTCACACTCCCGAGTGGCAACGCAACCCGAGGCAAAAAGAAATTCCACAGTGTCGAAGGTCCCCAGTACAAAACTCACCAAGGCACCAGAGACCGCCTAAGCATTGTTCACCCGACAGAGCTATATACATCGTTACAAATGCTACTTGCGCATAAATATTTGCTAACAACAAGCATCTGACCCCCCAACCTAAGCCAAAGACAAGGAAGACCCCGCTTAAGAATACAAGCAGTTGGTATATGTATCATGAATTAGAAATTCACAACACCGAGGATTGCGGCGATCTCAAGAAGATCAACCAATAATTGTTTGACAAGGGCGAGCTAAGCCAATACTGAGCGGAAGGCCCGAAACAGGCGGTGTTCATAGAGGCCATAGGAGAAATCCACACCATTTATGGTGGCAAATGTAAAGCAGAAGCTCCCTCTCGAGAAGTTCTTTCCCTTGCCTCAAGATTGGGTCACAAGGCACCACACCGATCGTGGGACCTCATCACGTTCACAGAAGCAAACGAGCGAGGCACTCTAGGTACGGACCCCTCATTCATCATCGAAGCTTTAATCGACAAATGCAAGGTCGGGCATGTCCTTATCTATTCAGGTTTAGCTGCCAACATGATCTTCTACAATGCTTACACACAGCTACAACATCCTCAAAGCAAGTTGACTTAGGATAACGAGGCATTGATGAGTTTTTCGAGCGATGTCGTCTATCTTATCGGAAGCGACTACATGCGCTTATGCCTGGGCACTACGAGCACCCCCCAGAAGGAGATTTACACTAACTTCATCATGGTTGATTTATATTCATCTTATAATGTCATCATTGGCAGGCAGGCCATCAAGAAGCTGAAAGCCATCATTGTAAGTCATATGTTATTCCTTCAGTTCCCTGCTAATTTTGGAACAGGATTTGTACATGGATACGATTATGTGGAATAGTCCATTGACCCCAGAACGGGACAGGTAGTGCGGTAAGAAGTTCTGAAGATAGCCAACGATAATGTCCAAGTGGCACCACTTGATGATTCCAGGGATGGAATCAATGCTCTCCGCCCAGCAGACACCAGGGACTCCCTAATTGAGGTTGAGTTGGACCCCACTCACCTAGACTGCAAGGTAAAGATAGGCGCTGAGCTGGACCCCACGGTCAAGGAAGAACTGATCCAGCTCATCAGGGAACACCAAAACGTCTTTGCTTGGTCTTATGCAGACATGTCAGGTATTTCTACTGATTTGATTTCACATCAATTAAGTATTTCTCCTAACACCAAGCATGTCAAGAAAAAGAGACGTGCATACACTAGTACAAAAACAACATCATACGACGCCCCTCAGACAACATAATTGAAAAGTCTGTCGTCTGACTGCTTTTATAAAAGAGAGACGACATTCCTAAAATGTATATCGTGTCATGTAGCTTGAAATGATGATAATTTTTAGTTATCAATGGTGAGCATCTCAAATTTTTATATTTCAAAGGCTAGTACCTCAATTTATGGTGGTTTTGAAATATTGCTCAAGTCAGACGACTGATGTCTGTAGTCTAAATATTTAGCACCAATGTTGTGAATCATTGAGTTACAATTTTCAAGGGCGGACATCTCAAAGTATGGATGTCTTGTAATATTTTTGAAGTCAGACAACAATCATCTTTCATCGCCTCAACACGTACTCTATTGACGTACTAACCCCGGTACCGCTCGATAATGCCATTTCTAGTGCTGTAGTCAATAAGAGAGGCGAAACGTCAGCAAGCTAATAAACACCAACCAGGCAGGGACTAAATATCTCACTCAACGATGAACTCGAGATCGTTTGACTCAAACTACATGAATTCAGTATCACACCTATCTCTCGGCCTAACTGATTCAACGACATTACAATCCTATACGATTCGTCACTCGAAATCGCAATGGGTGATGAAGGATTCATGATATCAGCATGGATGACCTATTAAACAAAACATGCATATCAAGACCAGAGCATGCCGAGTACCACCAATCCATCAAAATTCTCACTCAACCTACCCAAACCACCCAGAAATAAAAATTACTTTGTCCTAGCTAGGGAAACGTCGCTTGATACATTTAAAGCTTCTCAATGCTCAACATCAACAATACACCACATTAGAACCGTAACCAACAACTATGGAAGTCTACGAGTACGTACACGAAGAACCTAGGAACCCAAAAAAACACTAGACATATTTATCAAGAATAGAAACCCTAAAAAAGCTCAAACAGAATTGACAAGCAACAACAGTTATCAACAAAGCAACACAACAACAGTCAATCCAAAGAACAAAGACCACACCTTTAAATGGAAACAAGGATTTGAAGAAACTCAGACGCTGTAAAATCCCTCGATTCACTATAAGTCACTCGCTCTAAACGCAATGAAAAGATCACAAGAATGCAGGAAAATCTCCAAAGCACCAAATGGTCTTACGACCAAAGTGAAACTGGAAACCCTCACCCATCCTAATTGTCCATGCATTTACTTTTCACACCATTGATTTACAACACGTGTCCCACGTCGTTTCAAATTTGAAAATCAAACATCTCTTCGCGAAACGTTGTGATGGCGTCATTACGACATATGCTCTACACCTAACCTATGACCTCTGAAACTAGCATTGACCGACATATATTACACATGTAGAGGCCTCCTTCAACGGCTACTTTTACACTTTAACCCCAAGTCCATGCATGTGCAAGACGTGACCCCACATTCTCCCACATACGCCGCTCGAACGGCTTGATAAGAAGCAACCCCAAAAATACAAAACCCTAAAATAAATCTCGCTTGCGTTTAAAAGGCCCCAGGGCGATGAACGCCCTTGAAGGCCTACTTATGGAAGTAAAATGGCAAGGATACGGCAGGCCTACGAATTACTCTCCATTCACCTAGCCCAACGTCTGAGCACTATGACCTATGGATAAAAAACAAATGCCAATACAGACTCCCTCAGCGGTCGATCACCCTAAGCGCGATGTCCCTTGACACGATCCCCAATATAGCAGCATTGGCTACCTGGGGACTTAAATTTCCCTCGCACCCAAAAAAGCTTTAGGCTCGTTGACCGTTAGGAGGCCCCAAGTAGACAGGACGCGCGCTTCTTCCTGCGCACCGCCCAAAAATCTGTTGGATTCACTCTGTTTGGTACCCACAACAACAAGCCAAATGGAAAACAAATAAGGAGAGAATGTTTCAAGACGTGACCTAAATGCCAATAATGGTGATCGATAGAAAAGATGGTGGAGAGTCAGATAGTCGGGTCAAATCGAAACTGCAAGAGTTGAGCCTAAGAATTCACATATGTCTCCAAACAACGTACTCTTGGTAAAAGACATGATCCCAAAACTATCAGATGATCAAACATATCATCCATCACTATAGGACAACACCATTTCCCAATGGAAAAAAGGAAACAACTTAACCCGCAACTTTAACATGTTGAAGGCGCAAGAATCACCAACTCCAGGATAAATGATCCAGAAGTATATACAGTGAGGACAACCTGATAACTAATTTCATTCCCAAGGAAACCTTACTTTCCATAGTTTTCATCACAAACAGCTTGTCTACATCAGTACTTATGCCCATGACTTATATCAACAAACAAGTAATGAATGTAGGAATAGACGAAACAAGTACGGGGAAGGGGTTCATCGATAAACACATAACTAAGGGGGAACTATTATAAGACTGCTTAATGTTATATAGCTCCTCCAAAATCCATGATGTTAATACTAAGAAGCAAGTTCTCCTAACTCCCGATGTATCTCCCTTTCCACGTTAAACCAGGTTTTCCGGTAGCTTGAATGGATCTTAAAAACAAACATGCATAATCATCAAACTAGGATGAATGCAAATACTTAGCTGTGTGCTTGAACACGAACTAAGATGTTGTATATGACACACTGAGGGTTCTCGAAGAAAATCATGAAATGTGTGAAATGTTAAGAGTCGATGTGCGTAATCATTCTGACCTGCTCAACAACATCAAAAAAAATCTTCACCAGAAGCATCCTCTTCTGCTAGATTAACATCTGAGTTAACATCAATAATCGATAATTGAACATCTACTGGCATTGAATTTTCTTATTGCCATCATCTGACCCTATAGAAATACTCAATGATGTTCACCATAACCTACTTCCTAATAACACAAACAATAGTGAGAACCTCTTCATATCCTTCGAAGAATGGGACATTACAAAAAGTACTAATTCACTACTTCCTCTAACCCCACAACTATATGTGAACTGACAAGGGCTAATAACGTATCATAACAAGGTCTCATCCCTAATAACTCACACAGAAGTTCCTAAGGAAGACTATAATTCATTTCCCTCGCAACAGTACACTACCAGGAAACTAACCACAAAAGACCTTCATTAGTCATCCCCCTATGACTACTCCAAATCGAACCAATTTGGAAAGAATTATCATCCTGATACCCATGACTGCCTCGCGATCCAACCATGTCTCGGAAATCCTCTGAATATATCATAACAGGATATTTTGGAACCGTCTCGTACATTACTAACGACAAGTTTTGCTGAAGTCATCGATCACGTCCATGAGGATTGACAACAGAGTCTGAAAATACTCACTATCATCTGAGACACATATAGAACATTATCTTATACCATTAGTGATCCATATATCCAAAGGCATACGATGGGATCCAGTGCAGTTGGTCTATCGTACTCTAAGAATCACTAAGAATATAAGATAATCGAAAGGATCATGAATCTAATGCTCTGATAACAATTGACAAGGCCCACCTTAGATTATTGTAGTAATCAAGGATAAGTTCTGCGGGACCCGTATTAGAGTATCTAGCACTGCTTATTCGGTACTAGTTAGCCTAGCACGAGTAACTCTGAAGCTCAATTGAGAACCTGCACTGAGAAACAGAAGCTGTGGACTGTCATGCCTTGTACTCTAGACGGTCACGAATTTAGCCGACTAACCAGTAATTTAGGTATTTTAAAACAAAGGACTCAAAAAAAGGCATAAAAACATAAAACGTTAGAGTGAGTGGACAAAAACCATAAACTATGTAAATCTATAAAACTATAACTGTATGCCTTTCCGTTGATATCTGTGAAATAATGCGAGTTCAAATATCATAAACTGAACTACAAATTGAGGTGGTCGCTCAGGGTGTTTGTCCTTACCCAGAACAACTATATATTAAAAAAATATAGGTGATTGGAGTGTCTAGGGTGTTTTTCCTAACCAGAGATGATCTGGGTCAGGCATGGTGTTTGTCCTATCCCAGTCCGACCGGCTATCCGGTAATCAGCCAAATAGTTAGGGCATCGATGAAACTAAATAAAATTATCACAAAATGAACCTCTAATTTAAACGCTTTGAAAACATACCGTAAAATATATTGTAATACTAAAATGCTGAAAAAAAATGAACTCGTTATTGACTGTGAAAATAAAAGGGTTCACTCACAGTATTGTGCCGTAATTTCCATCCAACCAAAGCCCATCTGTTGGCGTTTCTAAACATATGTCACTAACTTCTAACACATCGTCCTGAAACAATGATTAATACTTAATAACTAATTGTCGAAAATCATAATGAATAACTAAACTCGTAACCGACGAGCATTATCATCGAGAACATTGTATTCTCGAAATGGAATTTTCTTGAAAAGCTTTAATAGTATGGATTTCAGGATTTCAGAGGAAAGTGAATTTGACTAGTTCGTTAAAAGGATATGTAGTGATACCATTGTATTCTGTTTTGAAAGGATAAATTAAAGTAAGGAATGGAAGACCTAAAATTACTTTATCAGTTAAGTTTTTGACTAAAAGGAATGGTGTTTTGAAATAAATATTATTTTTTCAAATATGCGCCTTGGGATTTCGTATTTGATGTTCATTAATTTTAGTGCCATCTGCTGCCCTTAAAGATTCTTTTGTTATCTCAAAATATTTAGAGGGTATTAGACTTTCTTGAATACAGTTTAAGTCTGCTCCTGAATCAATGAGGGTAATGGTGTTTAGTTGGAAATATTTAATTTTGATTTGTACAGAGTTCTACAATTTTCTCAACTGGATTTGTTTAATGGTATTGACTAAACTTTGGGATGTTTCTTCGAGGTGATTAGGAGGGATATCTGGTGATTGGACTGGTGAGAATTGGCTGTCCATTTTTAATATAATCAAATCTCTTTTAATTTAGTCATTTTCTTTAACAACTTGTTGGTGAGTTTTATGTAAAGATTGAATTTTGTTTTAACAGTTTTTGTATCTTGGTGAAGATCTTGGATAGTTATCTCATTTTTACTGACTTGAAATTTTTGAAATGTTGAAATAAGGCAAATCTTTGGTTGTGGTGTGTTTACTATATTCTTTTGTGTGATTAAATTTTTTAATTTTTTGAGGTATTATGTTTTTAAGCCTGGATAATTAATTTTACTAATTAAATCGATTAATAATTCTTCTTGTTCTTCCTGTTTAAAAAGAACATTTATTTTTTTGGTGCAACCACCATCATTGCAACGAAAAGCATCGTTGCAACCGAAAGTTAGACGCGGAGAGGAACTGCTATCAGAAACATCCAATGAAGTTTCTATTGAATTGCTATCAGTTGGTGTTGAAGAGTTTTCTTCTTCAGATTCAGTATTTTTTAATTCTAAAAGATTAATTAAGTTTTCTTGTTCTTCTTGACTAATTTTTAAATGGTTGATGGTGTTTTTAACAGGACATTTATTTGTAAATTGGTCGGAATTATTGCATTTAAAATATTTGCCTTTCTTGTCAAAAGATTTTCTTTGAGGATGAATTGATTTTTTGGGTTGGAATGTTTGGAATTTATTTTAGGAGTAAAATTTGTTTGGTTCAAACTTGTTTTTTGAATACAATTTATTTCAGTTAAAAGTTCTTTTTTAGTGATAACTGGACTCAAAATTCTTTGACTTTCTTCTGGAGGGGGGTAGAGATGGAAGACCATATTGTTCACAGAAGTTTCCTAACTCACATTTGGCCCTTTTGTTATCTGTCTTTGATTGGGAACTTATTTTTGAATCTATACATATTTTGAGACCTTATTTTTGGATGACTGTGATAATTTGGTCATAGGTTAAGGAATCGTAATTTATTTTTCCAGATTTAAGACTTTTCTAATTTTATGGGCAGAAAGATTTGAGAGACCATTTATAAATTTTTCTTTCTAAAAAGGTTAGTTACTATCATCTCTAAGCATGACTCTAGAGATAAAAATATCTTTATACCATTTAAAATCACTGAGTGTTGGACATCGGAGGTTACTAAGTTGATCATGAATTCTGGATGTAATGTGACTGGGTGTGCCTATGAAATGTTGGATTATGGTGTAAAATAGTGTGTTCACTGCATCAGAAATTCCCATTCCCATATCTTCATCGAAGATCGGAGATCCTTCTGTGTCATGTTTGACTGCATGTTTGATTGATTCTTTGAATTCGGGGATGAGGTGTTTTTCTCACTAGGAATGAAGCATTCATGTGAATCCTGAAGAGAGGATTTCAACTATTTCTGGTTGGGAATAATTATGGACAGCAACATAACTGTTAGCTGCCATGGATATGTGGTGCAATTTATTCAAAATTTCTTGTTCTGAAAGATTATCAATATTCCATTCATAGATTTTATCCGTAGAAACAAAAAATTGATTAAAAGAATTATTGCTCAGCTGAATGTCAACTGGCAAGGGACGATCCTTCCAATTTTTGGAAGGCATTTTGTTTAGATGACTAATTCTGTTTAATTGTAGTTCTTGGAATTTTTGGTTTATTTTGGATATTGTACTGGAATTATCATCTGAAGAATCAAAAGATGATTCATGGGTATGAATGACTATAATTTTACTAGGTTCGGTTTTTAATTTGCTAGTTTCGGGTCTTAAATCTTTCAACATTTGTTCTAGTGGTAAAAATGGGTTTATGAGCAGTTTTACTTAAATCATTGAAAATAATTAAGGGTGATTCTTTTTTCGGATAAGGTGAAATTGTAGCAAAGATATTGTCGACTGTAGTTCTATTTTTTCTAATTGGTTACCTATAGATATTAAACTTTGAATTCTGTAATTATTTTGTTCAATTATTTTCTTAACATCTGGATTGTCTATAGGTGGTATTTTAAAACGGGAAGCTGCTATAGATGATTGAAGGTGGTCAAAAATTATTGTTTCAGTTGGGGGTTGACTAGAGAAAATGAGGGTATTATTGGATGTTTTCCATCTTGATTTTGTTAGAGTTTGAATTTTTTTTTGATTAACTTTTTCGATGAAATCAAGAAAGAATGTGTTAGAATGAGTTTCAAGTATAAAATTTTTCCATTCCTGAAATAATTTTAGTCTTTATTCTTTCAAAGGGTATTGCCTCCTATAGGCATTTCTTCTGTGAATATTCTCCTCAGCTTGAGTATGTTGATCTAATTTGGGATAATCAATTGTAAATGGTTTAATAAGTGTGGTTAATTTGGGATTTATAGGAGGGACAACTTCAAAGTCAGTGGAGAAGTTTCATTCGTCATCAGTTTGCTGATGAGGATTTACTTCAACATAATTAAGATAGGTAACTTGAGAGGTAGACTTTATATTTTTTATTTTTTATTTTTGTAACTCTTATTCTAATTCTTTTATCCTAATATTTTTTATTTCTTTATCTAGGTCGCAATCTCTCATTAACATACTTTTAGTAGTACTGGAACCAACAAAGGAATGCCTGGAAGATTGACATAATTCATGTATCCTGGGATTATTGAGAAGATTAATTCTTATTGTGTCATCATTGAATTGATGGATGCAGTTTAAATCACTTTGATATGTTGTATGTTGATCAGTTGATATTCTTTGGTGAGAGACCATTCCAAAGGGAGATGAACATCTGACCATTTGTGTGACGACCCGGAACAGAATCAGTAAGATGAATCAGCTTAATTTACGAGCTTGCACATAGTCGCAGATTTACGACAGTTGTTTGAATCGCCAGATTTGATAACGACTAAATTATTGGCCGAGAATTGGAGCTGGGTCTCTTCTCGAGAGTTGTTGTACATGTGATTTCGAGTTCGTGGGCGGTTCCGGATCATTATTTGGACGACCGAGGAATAAATTATGAATATTTGAAGTTTCGATGTAATCGGGTTAAAATGGTGGATTTCTTAGCGACTAAATTACCGGACGAGAATTTGGTTTTGGCTTTTTCACGGAAGTTGTTGAGAATTTAATTTTGAGCTCGTGGGAACTTCCGGAGTATTATTCCGAGTTACGAGGATTATGTTGTGAATATTTCTGATTGTTGATTATTTAATCGAGTAAGTTTGTGTTGGATTGAACAGTTGACTTTTTATCAGGTTTGTCGAAGTGTTTGACTTCGGGTGATAATTGAAGAATACGTCGAGTCAAGTTTGTTGCCGCGAGAATTATTGGAATCAGAATTACGACGCGAGAGATACGTGTGTTTGAAGTTTGTCGCAAAATGAAATATGGGAGTTTCTATTTTGGGAAAGCTATAAATGTGGGTTACCTGTTTAGGAAAGTCAAGACTGAAATTATTGATGGTTGGCTGTGTTGACTCGGTTTGACCGAGGTGGAGGAGGGGGTCACGACGGTGACCGACGGCCACAGCGGCGGCGAGCCCGTTCGGCCACCCCAAGGCTCGGCCTTGGTCTCCATCGATGCGTCTCGGTTCCCTCATTAAGTTTCCGGCCTCCTCCCACGGCGTGGGACGCCGGAGGAGGAAGAATTTTCCGGCCAAAATTGGAGGTTTTTTGAGGAATTCAGGTTGTGATTTTCCGGCCGATTCGAGCTACAAATTGTAGTAGGCTTTGAAGCTCTTTTCACCATGATTCTAACCATGTAAGTATGGAGTTCTAATTCGATTTGTGCTTGGAGAATTTTGGATTTGAAATTTTGGGAATAATTCGGTTTATCACGAAATTGGACTAGTTAGAGTGTGAATTGGCCTTTGTTGCAGTTGTGAAAGTTGCTCAGTGGGTGATTTTGCATGGAATAGGGGCTGCTCCGCCAGGAAAAGTTCAAGTTGGTGGCGTCGCCGCCGCCGGCGGCGGTCAACGGTCAAACTTTGACTTTTTGGGGTTTTCGACAAGTTGCATGTCGTTTCACTCGAAATCGCGCCCCGATCGCAGTGGGGAGGTTCGTTTTTCGAATTGAGCATCCGAAAGTACAGCGAGGTATTGAGGTGTGATTTTCGGATTTTCGACAGTTTGTCGTAATCAGATTACGTGTTTCCGAGAACGGTGGTTTCTCGTGATTTGTTTTGAATTGTCGAGTTATGATTTTGAGAAATGGATTTTATGATTATTCAGGGGTTCGTGATCGTTCGTTTGGCGAGGAATTTTTCGCCGGATCACGGGTTAACGCGAACTGCGTTACGCTAGTCTGTGAGTGGACATTTCTTTTCACAGATTGATTGCGAGTCTTTCATATATGATTTACGAACTTGAGCATGCAGTTTGATCATGATTTTACGAGCATGTGTTTTACGATTATGCATATACGAATATACGTATACGAATATATACATACGTACATATTATGTTTTATGCATGTGCATGGAAAAGATTTATGATTTGGTTTACACAGAGTATAGTCTCAGTTATCAGGGTTGTATCGATACACGTTGGCTTCTCGGCTGATCCCCGAGTACGCTCTGGGGCGGGGGGGGGGACAGATATCCTAACCCTAGGCCTTTCTGGCTAGGAATCACGTGTGGGTCTGGGATCCCGTGATTCAGACTGTGCTATCGCGTGGTAGTCCACGAGAGACTCCGCGATATATTTTACGTTGCATGCTCTGTAAGTGGGTGGTAGTCAGCGTCTCCTCACGTACCACTTGATTTTCATGCATTTTACTCGCATATGATTTTATATGTATATATTACTTGGTGAAAGACATTTATTTTCGTCCACTCACTCTAACAATTTTCATGTCTTTCCCCTGGGCTTTTCGGTTTTCGTGCCCAGTTTGCAGTTCGGACTCTGGTGTCGCACGTCGTGGTCGGAGGCATAGTGCTCGAGCTACCTTGTTTCTTCCAGTAGGTTTATTGTTCTGCCTACTGTGGTATACGTATATGATTATACATTAGAGGTCGCTTTGAGTATTCTGTTGCATATTTTATACGATTTTACTCCGGATTTCAGTAAAGTATAGATATATTTATTACTTTACATTATTGTTGATATATTGAGAAATCCGGTTGGGATTGGTGCCCACGGTTTGATTTTTGTGGCATAGGATGAAGTGTATTTTCCACGTGTAGGTAATGGTAATTCCACGTTAGTAACGAAACTCTGCCGAAATTTCTATGGTTTTTGTTGGTTCGTGTTTTCGAAAGGGTTTGATTCCGGTTTAGGGAGCTAAATCGGGGTTGGGTCCTTTCAGCTTGGTATCAGAGCATTAGGTTATAGGTTCTGTAGACTTCTGTAGTCATGTTTACTAAGGATATTTGAGAATGTACAGCATGTCTGGAATGGTGACCCGACCGGCCGGCGGATACTCATCAATATTCCGGGTGTTGTATACTTTCAAATATTTAAAGTTCCATGATTATGTTCCACTTGTTGTGAACGATGTTTTATTCATTAGGATGCCTCTTTGACGTACTTTTCGTGTCGGTACGGTTGTGGATCCTATTGAGGATCAATCGACGCGTGATTTGCCAGTGAATTGTGGGTTTGGATGAGTATTCTGAGTTCAGAGATTTGTGTGGCACGGTTTGCCTGGTTGTGTGTGTATGAGCATTTACATGTTGCCTCAGAGTTGAGAATTATGGCAGTTGATGTTTTGCCTGAGTCAGATCATTGCATTTGGTGGGCTGATATTGTGTGAGTTCCTATTGCGACTCCATGGCCTACATTCAGGGTGTTGTTTATACGGTAATGTTTTTATCAGGCTACCTAGAAATCGAATGAGGAGTGTTTATCCACCTGAGGTGGAGATGCATTGTTCGTATGTTTGTCCCTGTTTGCACGTGTTATGTGTCTTCAGAGGAAGCAATGCACGAGGTTCGAGATAAGTTTGAACCTGAGTGTCAGAGAGAGTCTGATTGTTGTGCCTCGAGATAGCCGTGAGGAGCTTAGTGTGCTGCACTCAGTGGTGAGGTTATTGAGAAGGAAAGGTGTGCGCAGTTTTCGATGTGATGGATTGAGAAAAGTGGACTTAGTCGAGGTTTTGATGAGGTTGAGTTCAGGCACCTCGAGATCAGTGACTCCATCAGGCTGTAGCCTTTATGATTATGTTGAGGATCATTAGATCAAGCAGAGGATCCGTTTGGTGGTAATGGAGATCACAGAGTAGCGGACTTGCTCCTGTGGCCTGAGTCCGAGTGATCGTTGGTGATCCTTTCTCGCAGTAGGTGTCACTGTGACTTGTGTTCGTGGAGCACTCTCAGTTGCTATTGTGGTGACCAGGAGGGTCACGTTGTGAGGGAGCACCCTCAGCCAGCTGTGTTAGCAGTTCGACAGCTCAGAGTTCACGAGGAAGTCATGATGCTGTTTCTGGAGTGACCAACGCAGCCTTATTTGCAGTTCGGACTCTGGTGTCGCACGTAGTGGTCAGAGGCATAGTGCTCGAGCTACCTTGTTTCTTCCAGTAGGTTTATTGTTCTGCCTACTGTGGTATACGTATATGATTATACATTAGAGGTCGCTCTGAGTATTCTGTTGCATATTTTATATGATTTTACTCCGGATTTCAGTAAAGTATAGATATATTTACTACTTTACATTATTGTTGATATATTGAGAAATTCGATTGGGATTTGTGCCCACGGTTTGATTTTTGTGGAATAGGATGAAGTGTATTTTTCGCGTGCATGTAATGGTAATTCCACGTTAGTAACGAAACTCTGCTGAAATTTCTATGATTTTTGTTGGTTAGTGTTTTCGAAAGGGTTTGATTCCGGTTTAGGGAGCTAAATCGGGGTTGGGTCCTTTCAATTTGGTCGCATGTGGGACTCTAACATTGGCATTTTCTTGGCTACTCTGGATTAATAGGGTTTGGTCATTTGGACTTTTACTTACAACTTAGAAATTTATGTTTGTACCTATAACTTTATAGTGGACTCTATAGATTTCATTACTAGGAACTCTTAGAATATTCCAATCATTCCTATATATGTTATTACACTACAAGAAAACAGCACTTAGACCACGGAAACATTAATTCTCCGTCGTCCAAGTGACACTTAGACGACGGAAAATACTCCGTGGTCCAAGTACCACCTGGACGACGGAGAATACCATCTCCGTCGTCCAGGTGATCACCTGGAGGACGGAGAAGACTCCGAGGTCCAGGTGGTCACTTGGACGACGGAGATGGTATTCTCCGTCGTCCAGGTTACCACCTGGACCTCGGAGTCTTCTCCGTCCTCCAGGTGATCACCTGGACGACGGAGATGGTATTCTCCGTCGTCCAGGTGACCACCTGGACCTCGGAGTCTTCTCCGTCCTCCAGGTGACCACTTGGACGACGGAGAATACCATCTCCGTCGTCCAAGTGATTCCCTGGAGGACGGACCGACACGCCGTCGTCCGAGTTCACAAAACGTACTTCCACTTAGACGACGTACCGACACCTCCGTCGTCTAAGTGAAGCATTATATAAGGCAGTGACGTACTGATCGAATTCATTCCTAGCTAGCCTCGATCTCTTCATGATCGATTCCATTTGAAGAATAATTGAAGGAGAAGGGAGAAGGAGAAGCTAGCTAGGGAGCTCGATCGAGCTAGGTAGCTAGAAGCTAGCTAGGCCGAGAAGAATCAGGATCGATAAGGCCGGGATCTCCGCTGACACGCTAGTTAGCTTAATTAACGTAAAGATATCGAGAAGGCCAGCAGGTACGTACGTACGCAGTTAAAATTTGCTTAATTAATATGTATTTAGTGAAAACGTACGTACATATATATATACATGCAAGGATGTTAGCTGATGTTAGCTATATATATATATATATATATATATGTACAGATCGATTAAATTACGTACATACGTACGTAATTGATGGATCGATATGTAGATCGAGTACGTATAATTAAGTGTAAATTAATGGACAAATATATATATATATATGTAATAATTAATTAAGTATAATATTTTGTAGCAGTATGGACAAGAGTTGGATGAAGTTGAAGAATAGATGTGATGTCCGGTATATGGATGGAATTAGCGAATTTGTGAATTTTGCGATAGAACATGGTCAGGGAAAGAAACGTTTCAGGTGTCCGTGTCAGAAATGTCTTAATTGTCAGTATGCGGAGGTTAATGTTATGGTGCAACACTTGTACGAAAATGGTATGATGTGGAGTTACACTACATGGAGCGAGCATGGTGAAGCAGTAGAGTTCAGCGCAGCAGACTTCAGCTCAGGGTACAGTTACCATGGTGCCTCATCCAGCGGCAGTGGTGCCGGACCCCCAGCTTGCAACCCAACTGCAGATTTGGTCCATGATGCGTTTCCGGGATGTAGTCATGGCAGACACCAACACCAAGACGGAGGTTACAGTACCACCAATGAGCATGATGACACATTCCCCGCAGCTAGTTTGGCCACTGACACCAGTGAGATGGAAAAGTACAACCGGATGCTACTTGAAGCGCAGACCCCGGTGTTCCCTGGATGTCGAGAGAATGTGTTGCAATATGTGATGGAGCAAATGAAGATAAAAGTGAAGCACAAAATGTCAGTGAGTGCTTTTGACGAAATTCAGGAGCAAATATGTAAGTTGCTTCCTGATGATCACAATCTTCCTAAATCTCATTATAAGGTTAGAAATATCCTGAGCAGCCTCGGCCTAAAGTACAGGATAATTGACGCATGTCCGAATGATTGTGTGCTATTTTACAAAGAGTATAAAGAGTTGGACTATTGTCCCGTATGTGGCCAGTGCAGATTCCAGTTGAATAGGAAGAGTTCGAAAAAGAGAATTCCTGTGAAAGTTGTTCGATATTTTCCCTTGATTCCCAGATTGCAGCGCCTGTACATGTCGCTACACACAGCAGAGGCGATGCGATGGTACGCAGAAAAGCGAATAGATGACGATGTCCTGCGACACGCCGCGGATGGGGAGGGTTTCAAACATTTCGACAGAGAATTTGGAGACTTTGCTTCAGAGGTTAGAAATGTTAGACTCGGCCTATCTACAGACGGATTCAATCCTTGGGGAAGTAATAGCTCCGCCGTCAGCACTTGGCCAGTTATTCTGATGCCGTACAACTTATCTCCGTGGATGTGCATGAACAAGGAATTTAATTTCCTTACCGTACTAATTCCAGGTCCTAAATCTCCATCGAAGTGCTTAGATGTCTACCTCAGACCTTTGATCGACGAGCTGAAACTGTTGTGGGAAAATGGAGTCCCAACTTATGACAAATTCACGGACACGATGTTCACGATGAGGGCTGCTGTAATGTGGACGATCAACGATTTTCCAGCTTATGGGATGTTGGCAGCCTGCAGGACAAAAGGATATAATGGATGTCCTATATGTTTGGACGACGTGAACTCTAGTTGGCACGCGGGGAAGGTGTGTTACTTGGGTCACCGTAGATGGCTTCCTCACGACCACCCGTGGCGACAGGATGAAGCTCATTTCGACGGTACGGTAGAGAACAATCCTAAACCCCGTAGTTGGTCGGGCGAAGAGATTTTAGAGAGGTTGAGCTATTTCGACTTTGGTGTGTTGAGCAATGACGCGGATGTAAAGAAATGCAATCCAATTCCTCCACATGATCTGAGCTATTGGGATCACAAGAGTATATTCTTTGAACTCCCTTACTGGTCGAAGTTGAAGCTGAGGAACAACTTGGACGCGATGCACATAGAAAAGAAGGTGTGCGACAGCGTGGTGGGAACAATTCTCGGTATTAAGTTCAAGACTAAAGATACTCCCAAAGCGCGCAAAGATTTGGAATCAATGAATCTACGTCGTCCATTGTGGTTGAGGAGGGATAGGAAAGGAGTGTACAACAAGATGCCAGATGCACCTTACACAGTGAAGCCGACGCTTAGACGTTCTGTATTTCACTGGTTTAAGGGCGTTCATTATCCGGCTACGTATGCAGCTACTATAACTGGAGCAGTGGACGAGGTGCAACACAAGTTTGTTGGTCTAAAGACACATGACTATCACGTTATGCTGCAACGTCTGATTCCAGTGGTAATTCGACCATACTTGCCTCGGGACGTCGTAGAACCAATAGTGGCATTGTGCAGGTGGTGGCAGAGGTTATGCGCCAGAGAATTAAAGAAGTCAGATGTGGTGGAATTGCAACAACAAATTGTGCACATCATTTGCAAACTAGAGAGGATTTTCCCCCCTGCTTTCTTTGACATCATGATTCACCTAATGATCCACCTGCCCGAGCAGGTGCTCATTTCTGGTCCGGTCCAGTACACTTGGATGTATCCTCAAGAAAGGTACATACAACTAATTAATTAATTTGTTCCACTGGAGATTATATATATACTAGCCAGCTAGCTATATGTACTTATGTAATGTGTACGTTTGATTTTGTAGACAGCTTGGACAGTATAAGTCATTCGTCAAAAACAGGTCGGCCCCGGATGGCTCCATAGCAGAGACATACCTAATGCATGAGTGTGTTACTTACTGCAACAGGTACCTCAAAGATCCACCCCCTCCCAGTACTGCCTCCGATCGCAGTGCCCGCATCAATCTTTCTGTCGTCACCAATGTCGTCCGACCGTTTAGAGGAGTATTAAAGGAATCGTTAACACGGGAAGAACTTATTGAGGCACATTGGGTAGTGTTGCGAGACTGTGATGAAGTTGAGCCGTACATGATGTCATACAGGGAGAGGCTTCAGGCGTTAAATCAAAACAAGAGTTCGGCGTGGATTGAGAAAATGGTTAAGAAGAAGTTTCCTGATTATTTCTTCCAATGGGTACGTACGTACGATCGGTATTAATTATTTAAATACATATTGCTCATGTTTGTAGAAAGTAAACCATTATATTAATTTGGTCTTTTTCGCAGATGATTGATCTGCAAAAATCTGATAACCACGGAGGGTGGTGGTCATGGCCAAAGCACTTGCTAGCAGGGAAGCCGGTTAAACACTATATTTATCCCGGATGTTTTGTGAACGGTGTAAAGTTCCATTCATTGGCCCGAGACGAAGGAAGAAGAACACAAAACAGTGGGGTAGCCGTTGGGAAAGACAATGATCTATATTACGGGGCTATTGTATACGTGGTTCAGCTATGTTACGGGAATGATGTCAACGTTTTCCTATTCAAGTGCAGATGGTTCAAGCGTACAAAGGAAGACCTGGGACTATTATCAGTCGATACAAACTCGCACTGGTATGAGGATGAGCCTTTCGCTCTGGCCACCTTAGTTCGGCAGGTGTTCTATCTCGACGATCCGAAAGCCGGTGAAGGGTGGAAAATAGTGAACCATATCTCTCACCGAGGAATATGGAATACAGAGACAATTGAAGGGACACCGGCGACGACTGAAGATGCTGCTGAACCATAAAGAGACATTCCTGCCTATCAAGAGCCTAATATTTCTATGGTCCGCTCCGATATAATGGACCTGGTTCAAGATGGTGAACGGTTACCCATGCCTGATGGTTGTACAGATCTAACTGAAGATGAGATTATCCATGAGGTAGATGAAAAAGACGAGCAGGAAGAGGACGCGGACGAGGACTCAGGTTATTCGTCGGACGATGTTGAGTACGATGACGAGGATGAGCCGTCGACTAACGGGGATGAGGACGATGATGATTATGACGAAGAGTACGGTCATACGACGAGGGAGATTAATTGGTAATTAATTACTGTAATTATTGTAATATATATATATATATATATATGATCGATGCTGGTTTACGGTAAGAAATTAATCCGAATTATATATCCTGGACAACGGAGAAATTAATTGCAGATTCACCTTTGGCGCCAAATCTCAATCTCATATAAAACCCTAGCTAAATCTTGGACCCTAAATCTAGCAGTTCGGATCGATCGATCAATTTTTTAATTATATTTTTGAATTAGAATAATTGAACGCACACACAAATGACCGGGGACGACCTAAACCGTAAACCCTAAGGCCCTAACCCCTGAATTCGGGGTTTTTACACCTGGACGACGGAGATGGTCATTCTCCGTCGTCCAAGTTCACAAACCCTAAACCCTAAACCCTAAGGCCCTAACCCCTGAATTCAGGGTCTATACACCTGGACGACGGAAATGAGTGTTTCCGTCGTCCAGGTGCAGATATCGTAATTTTTTCTAAGACAACGACCATCTAGACCTTCTTCCAATGCAAAGTCTTTTCATCAAGACTTTAGAGTAAACAATTCTTGGTGTGTGAGCTTCGACGGTTCGAAAATCGGAGTTACGAAATGCCTAGTATCCACGTTTCCGGTTTGTGAAATTATCGGTTTTGCGGTTGACTGTGCCGATCAAACCCTTCCCGAACTTATTATTTTATGATCCTTTGAAGACAATTATATATTATGTTACGACGAACATATCCAACGGTTGTTTTGTCCAAATTCAATTTCGTTAATACTCTGCTGCAAATGAGCGTCTACTCATGAACACTTAAGTCGTAAAGATTAGTCGATACTTAACATGTTTCAATACGTAAAATTAATCGTCGGTTCAAATTTAACTGTTTATATACACGATGCGTTCATCGATATTGTACGACTATTTCACTCGAATGACAGATCGCTAAATTCCTAGCGAATTATTTTTAAAATTTTTTTTTACGTAATTTGAACCTGGACGACGGAGATGGTCATTTTCCGTCGTCCAGGTGTTCACCTGGACGACGGATAATGACCATCTCCGTCGTCCAGGTTCAAAAACCATGGCGGTTCAAATTTATTTTTGTTTATTTTTTTCATGTAATTTTCACTTGGACGACGGAGATGATCATTCTCCGTCGTCCAAGTCCAAAATTATGGCGGTTCAATTTACCGCTTCCGTTTTCGGCACCACTTGAATTTTCACTTAGACGATGGAGAATTCATTCTCCGTCGTCTAAGTCCAAATTCATGGCGGTTCAAAACGTCCCACCGATTAATTACGCGCCGATTGAAAATTTTTAAACCGCCACCTAGACGACGGAAAACACTGTTTCCGTCGTCCAGGTGAACTTAGACGACGGAGAATAGTGCTCCGTCGTCTAAGTGAAACACTATAAATAGAACAGCACCCCCCCCCTCATTTTCTCATCATTCCTCCTCTCCCTCTCCTCTCCTCTCCTCCGGCGATCCTCCTCCGGCGACGCTCCGACGACATTTTTTCCGGCGTGGTTCCTCCTCTCCGACGACTCAAGTCCGGCGAAATTCCCGTAAACTCCGCTTCGGTACATTTCTATTTTTCCCTTATTTAAATAATTTTCATTTTATTAATTAATTAAATTCTAAATATAATTAATTAGTAGAAATTAATTTAGTAATTAATTTTAAATATTTAATAAATGATTAATTGTTGTTATTTATTAATTAAATCATAATTATTGTTATTGTTTCCTAATTAAATGAATAATTGTAAATTTGTTGTTATTAAATAAATAAATAAATAATTATTGTTATTAATTAATTAAATAAATAATTATTGTTATTAATTAATTAAATGGTTAATTATTGCATGCTAAATGGAAAATAAATTATTGCATGTAATTACGTGTATTTTTTAGTAAATAAATTAGTAGTACGCGTTCGATTTAAATTTAGTACATAGGCTTGGTGTAATTAAGTCGCACTCTTTGGAATAGATGGCGCCTCTTTTCCTTGCTTATCTCCTTAACCCCTCGTGATGTGTGGATTTCATCACCGCACACCATAACCTAAGTGAAGTTATGGACACGAGGTTGAGGGCGGAGTTTGCAAAGGACTTGAGGGAGTGTAAATTTTCGAAAAATTGGCCGAATGTCGGACATGGTGTCTAGAAACGGGTTATGACTGGTGACAGGATTTGGACTAAGAAAGACTTTTGTCGAAATTA
Source organism: Geum urbanum (assembly GCA_946800695.1). Taxonomy (NCBI): domain Eukaryota; kingdom Viridiplantae; phylum Streptophyta; class Magnoliopsida; order Rosales; family Rosaceae; genus Geum; species Geum urbanum. The sequence continues at coordinate 22,859,159 of OX327002.1, forward strand.
GTCCTGCCTCTCGCGTTATCTCTATCCCTAACTGGCCATGTTTTTCGATTTAACCAAGGTTGATTAATTGAAAATTTACACTTTATCGCGCGGGTCGCACGTCCATTGAACGACCGAAAATGCCAAGCTAGTGTACTCTATTTAAATCTTAAACGTACTTAATTAATTAGCGTTAATTTTTAAGTTGTAATTATTATGGTAAGTAGGTATTTTAACACCGTACTCTTAGGTTTAAATGGCTCCGCCAAAGATCACATCCGGCAAGAAGAAAGCCCAACTGGAGGCTGAAGATGAGATGCTCCGAATGTTGGCACCCCAAGTCGGTTGGGTTCAACAGGAGGGCAACGACGCTCTCAATCCGGACGGATCATCTGGTCCGTCCGTAGAGCCCTCTGGGGAAATTCCCGCTCCCCCATTCATCTCGAGCGGTGATGACGTCGACCCCTTCCAATCTCCGACGCACGGTACCCATTCAACGGGAAGTACTCAGGCGTCCTCCACCGCCGAATCAATCATGTACAGCGCCCACCGAAGGCAAAGGAAGGCCCCCACTGACCCGGAACCGAAAAGGACTCGGGGTCTCGTTAAAGGGGGGAAAGCGGAGCGTATTTGCAAGGCGACCGGTAAAAAGATCGACTTGCCGTACGACGAATTCACCGGTGGCCCTCCCACAGCTCAACTAGCAAGTCTCTCGGCGCATGGGATAGGGTCAATAATCCGTAACCGGGTTCGTATCACTGCCCCTACTTGGAAGGAGGCGCCGGATCATGAGAAGGCGAAAGTCTTCAAAGATCTTTCGGTACGTAATACGTTAAATTTAGTTATTATATAATATTGTTAATCTCGGTTCAAAATTTCATAATATATACGATTATAATTTTCTATTTAATTTTCATAGGAACAATTTGATGTGGATCCGACACCGGCTATGTTGAGGCATATCAATCAAACCGCCAACTCCATCTACAAAGATTGGAAGTACAGGCTCCATAAGTACTTCAAAGATGTCGGTCCCGTGCCTCCCCCGGTAGAGCTGCAAGGGGAGAGAGAAGATGAGTGGGAGTGGTTGTGTAACCACTTTGCCGATGAACAATTTAAGGTATTAATTTAATTTTTTTATTTCAATTAAAATAATTGAATTATTTAAATTGTAGTTATTCATTTTTTAATGATTTAATTATCTTGTGTAACAGAAATTCTCCGGTGTCAACAAAGCCAACCGGGGGAAGAAGGAGAAACACCATACTACCGGCGCCAAGCAGTTCATTCAAATTGCCAAGGAGCACAAGGATAAGGGTTCCAAACACCCTTTTATTGATGCAAGCGTAAGCGCGTACGTGACGCCAGGGCTCGATAATGAAGTGAGTCAATGCGGGATAAGTGATATATATATATGTGCTTTTAATTATAGTAATTATTATTTAAATATGATTACAAAATTATAATAAATTAATTATAATTTTGTAGGCAAGGGCGATAGAGCGTGCGCATGAAGAGTTGGCCAACACTCAGCTTGCGTTCCCAGATGTGCCGCCGGAAGACCTGCCTCCTCTATCCTTAGAGAGCCAAATTGCAATCGCGGATGAGGTCTACGGTCGTAGAGCTGGCAAGGAGGTTAGGCACTTTGGGCCTAGGGTGGTACGAGATTTGTCGACGACCTCCGGCTCATCATCTACGGGAGGTTCGGGGCAGCGGAGAAGGAGTCAGGCAGCGGCCGTCGAAGCAGCCATTCAAGAGGCTCGACTGGCACGAGAGGAGAATCGACGGACACAAGAGCAGAATGAGTCAATGCGGCAAAGACTTGACGAACAACAAGCACAAATAGCCCAACTCATCGCGCTCATGAACCAAAATCGAGAAGTATGTCAACCTCCTCCGAACCCACACCCCGACGACAACGACCCGGCTGGAGGCGGAGGACTCGGCCCCGCATCTGCTCCTCCAGTGTATTAGCTAGCACGTAGTATATTATCTCGTTTCTTTACGCATTCCGAACAATATTTTAATTTTTAATTTATGGGTTTTTTCGTATGTACAAATTAATTTACTTTGATTATTTAATAATTATATATATAAGTTATTAATTTTAATATTCAAAATTTAGTTTATTTATTTAATATTAGCATTTTTCATTATTTAAATTAAAATAATAATAAATTAAATTAATAATATTTAATTTCAATTTATTTTAAAAAAAAAATAAAATATTCACTTGGACGACGGAGACTTAGTGTTTCCGTCGTCCAGGTGAGCACCTGGGCCACAGACACACGAGCAATGTCCGTGGCCCAGGTTCTCACCTGGACGACGGACACACGAGCAATGTCCGTGGCCCAGGTTCTCACCTGGACGACGGAAACACTAAGTCTCCGTCGTCCAGGTGAACACCTGGGCCACGGATAATGGTAGCAATGTCCGTGGCGCAGGTGTTCACCTGGACGACGGAAACACTAAGTCTCCGTCGTCCAAGTGAACACCTGGGCCACGGACACACGAGCAATGTCCGTGGCCCAGGTGTTCACTTGGACGACGGAGACTTAGTGTTTCCGTCGTCCAGGTGAACACCTGGGCCACGGACATTGCTACCATTATCCGTGGCCCAGGTTCTCACCTGGACGACGGAGACTTAGTGTTTCCGTCGTCCAGGTGAGAACCTGGGCCACGGATAGTTTCCGTCGTCCAAGTGAACTTGGACGACGGAAACACTAAGTCTCCGTCGTCCAGGTTCTTGGACGACAGCACTTGGAGCACGGACCTTGGACGACGGAGTTTCCGTCGTCCAAGTACTTAGACGACGGAAAACTGCACTTAGACGATGGAAATGGTCCGTGGTCTAAGTGCAGTTTTCTTGTAGTGTTATTTAACTGAATTTCATTTTGTTCTTTATTGACTATGTTTAAAATTGTATTGAGGGAAGATCTAGACGAACTGGAGGTGATTGAATTAGATCTGAATAATCTATTCATTTTGGAAATGAGAAGGGTAGGCTGGACTCAAAATTGTAAGATTTAAAGTAAAATACTTTAACTTAGTTCCTCAAACTGGGATGTTCTCTGCTCCGTTCACGCTACATCCTCTCACGCCTCTCCCGGGATTTATTGTTTGGATCTGGCCTTACTGTTTGGTTTAGAGAAAATACTCAGAACAAAAGGGGATAAGAGAAAGTAAGTTTACTAAGAATCTTAAATTCTTGACTCAAGGAACTCAAAATTCATTAACAAAATAGAATAGAAAATAAAAAATTTAACTCAATTACCACACCTAGGCGGTAGTCCGCCACCTGGAGATTGAGAAATGTTTAAGCATATGATTATGTATATCATCTCAGATACCTCGCCTAGGCGGTAATCCGCCACCTGGAGTCTGAGAAGTTATGACATTAATTGTTGAACCCGTTCATGGATCTTTAACCCTTACGGCTCCGACACTAATATATATATATATATATACACACACAGCACCTTTCTACTAAGGTATTTTTTTTTTTATCATTTTCAAGTATAGGGCATTACACAAACTTTTTGATCATATTTTACCATCTCCACCCTTCAGAATTTAGGTCCTAATGTGTAGATCAAGCCTATAAATTTTCAGCCAAAATGATGATCGTTAATGTATTTAAAATTGCAATTGAAGTTTATAAGTATGAACGTTTTAGGTTTGACAAATTTGGTCCGTCCCTTGATTTAACCTAATTTGATACTTTCATGATCACTATTTTAGCTGAAAATTTACAGGAATGATCTACTCATATAAACCTAATAATTAGACATGGAGATGTTAAAATATAATCGAAAAGTTTGTGTAATGCCCTATCTGAAAATGACCAAAAATAGGTATACCTTAATGGAAGAGGCCTCTATATATATACTGCAAATTATATGCATGCATGGTATATAAGTTTTTTTTTTTGCTGAGTATATAAGTTAAGAGTTCTACGTCCAACTAATTAACATACAAAATAACAAACTTTCTGGCCATCCATGCATGGACGTGGGTGAAACATTTAACGAGTAAAAAACGTGAAAAATATGAAGATAGCTAGCTTCATAGAATTGCAGAAATTGAGGATCACAGTTCTCCTTCTAATTTCGTGCTTCTATGCTAGTTAATTACTACATCATTTCTTGGCTAGTTTAGATATAGCCCGCTAAAATTGCTTCAAAGCTTGGTCGCAAACTCGATCACAGGTAATTGACCAAGGAATTGTATGTCGCACCCGGTTGCCAACCCATTGGAATCACATTTATGGCCGTCAAAATCTTGGCCGAGTATCGAGAAGTCAACCTTATTGACAGTGGAGGATGTAGTTGGGATCCTGCGTCAAGTTTCCATACTGCGCCCCATGACTGTTGCATGTCACGCCACTTAGATGAGTATGCCTCCTCCAACTCAACTCTACCAAGATCACCATTTCCTTCTTCATGCGCGATTACAACAGCAAAGTAGTACGGGTCCACACGGAACGCAATTTTTTTCCCCGACTAATCGCACGACACGCTGCCAATGAACACAAATTAGGGTTTGCTATCGTAACTAGGAGATAGACGGAGATAGACTTGTTCTTAACAAATTGTGTGAAATTAGTAATGTCATCGATATTGATGAATTGAACTTTGGTACTTTTTAAGTTACCATGCAAAACTGATTTTTAGTACTCCTGCATTGCGAAGATTCGCCTTGACCAGGAAGTGCCATGGCACCAAATGCAGTTCCACTTAGGTCGTAGTGTGCAACATCGGACACACAGCCAGGGCAAGAATCTGTGATGACTACCCTCACTGGTTTGCCAGAACACGATTTGTGTTTGATGCATTTGACCTGCATATTATATATATATATATACATGGCATTAAGATCATGTGTTAGTTTGTTACAAACGTGCATGGGGCATGATATGCATGTATTACGTACTATTCAAGTCAATATATGATCGAAATGAAATAAATGGATAATATATTAAAGGTATATATATTGTAATTGTAATTCCTGATAACAAGCTTCACATTCCTTGCCTGCTTGGTAAAGGGAAGGGCCAACTGCAGTAACCAAGGAAGAGAATGGAGATTGCGACACTGTATCTCTATACCCACAAGACCCTCCTGCTTGCGTACGTTAGTTAGTAAATGTGGTTAGCTAGGTTAACTATGTGTGTACGTATGATTTTAAACAACATAAATTAACAATATACAAAATCTTCTCAAGGATGATCAGTGTTAATTGAGTTAATTCAAAAACCGTCACTTCCGAATTTAAGCCTTGGCGGCCACCGTCCCAGGTAGCTGCAGGATACGTACCAATGTGTAGTGGCGGAGCGAGACGAGTTCATGAAGCGCTGCGGATAATAGGAAAGGCACTGCTCGAATAAGAAGCAAAACACAGTAACTAGGTTACAGAGTCATTCTTAAACGAGCCATGCCTAGCTAACTGCACTCTAAATAATTAATCTAGATTTCGGATTGTGATGTGCTGTGCTAAAAGCAATTAGTACTTGTGTTTCTACCGAATTACGCGCGAGGACGTAATCTGGCAAAACAGTACGCGTAATCCTTCCTTCTCCTCTTCTCGTCCGAACGTTGGGGCCGTTCGGATGGTCGGGCGTTCTCTCTCTCTTCGGGCGTATGGACTCTCTCTTCCGACGGTCGACTCTTCCTTCGGGCGCTTCCTCTTCTCTCGGATGATCGGGTGCGCGCGTTCGGGTGCGGCTGTTAGAAGAATACAACAATGAACAGGCGGTCAGGGGTCAAGACGGGGTGGCCCGCCTTCAACGCTCCGATGCCTAAGTCAGATGATGTATTGGATATAACAGTCAAGCGAACGTGCGCGCAGATAGTGTGTAGTTGGAGTGAATTCGTCAAGATGGAACGAATGGGATGGATTGAATTCCCTTACTTGTAGTAAATGCCTTACCTATATAGGTGGTTGAGCTTGCTGCTTGCTGGTGTTCTTCGGTGTGGGACTGGTGCCCCCGCTGGTGTGTGATCCGTACATTCGGGCGAGCACCCCACGGGCGCGTGTGCGCTCGGATGGGGTGGGTCTGGTGAGTGAAGTTGAAGCCTCCTTAGTGGTCTTTCGGGTGGTCTGGTAGGTGTCGATTTCCTGCTTAAGTGGATAAGTATATTAATCGGACAACTCATGCTATACAAACAAGTCCCCCAAGTCCCCAAGTCAAAGAGAACTTTCTTGACTGGGGAGTTGAAAAAGGATCCGTACGATTAAACAAAATACTTATCCGGTTGAGCAGTGGTGTGTGGTCCTGTAACCCCCAAGTCCCCCAACTCTCCGGTCAAGGAAGGGCTCGCATGACGGAGTGGGTACCTGGCGGTTGATCGTGTACCTGTTCGTGTGGTCCTGTACTTACGGGCCCGGCGTCCAAACGGATCTTGCTATTTGAACCCACGCGCCCGTGGAGTGTTACCTGGTGAAATACGAATAGGGGCAATCATAGACAGTAAGTGTGTGAATGTATGGTATGATGTGTGTAATGATGTATGGTATGATGTGTGTAATGCGAATGTTTTTCGTGACACAAGCGCTGGGGTGCCGCTGTGCACCGCATACGTCAACGGGGAGACCGTCGCGTACGGTGTAGCGTCAACGGAGTGATCAAGACCGCGACGTACAAAACGCGCACAGAGGGGACGGACCCCGTACCCGTACCGTCTTCGTTCTTAGGACGCGCAACAGAGGGGACAGACCGCATGCCTGTGCCGCCTAATCCGGCTTGCCTTCAACGCCCGGGGAGGGCGGGACCAATGCCCGCGGCGTTCTTCGGTCATCGGCACTATCAAGGGGGGACGTACCGCATGCCCAAGCAGTCCGAGTCGGCTTATCGTTCGTTAACGTTGCGCTCACATGGAGGGGCAAAACCCCACGCCCGTGCCGCCCATCGAGCTTAGCATACCCAGAGAGGAGTTGGCCCCATGCCTCTATCATGACAGCCGGCTTGCTCTTCGATCGTGTAACGGTGCGCTCACGGAGAGGACGGACCCCACACCCGTGCCGCCCATCGGTCTCAGCGCGCGCAAAGAGGGGGCGGACCCCATGCCTCTGCCGCCTGATCCGGCTTGCTGTCTAACGTTTACGTGTACGGAGAGGAAGAACCTCATGCACGTACCGCGTATGTTCTTCATTTGACGCGCGTCCGAAAAGGGAACTTGCGTTCAACCTCTTTTCGGGGCGCCTGAATGGTGTTGTGCTAACCTGATGGTGTAATGCGAGCGCATGGGCGTGTGGGTACTAAGCGCGCCAGTCCGGGGGGGGGGGGGGGGCGTGACGCGACCTGCTTTGGGTTGGGTGATCCAGTCTGACAAGATGTTCTTTGAAGTGACATTCCTTTTGACTTCTCCTCGGGAACCGTTTTTGCCATAAGTGCAGCCGTCGCCATTAATGCCGGCGTGCCCTGGCATTAAATTCTGCTGTCGTTATCATCGCTCGGAGGGCAAACGTCATGCACGTGGGAGCGTGGGGGTGGTGCATGGGCGCCACGTGTTGGGCTGTTGGAGACCGTTCTAGGGTTTGAAATCGAGGCGGGAAGCCGAAGAGTTGGCGCGGTTAATTAGGAGGGTAAGTAAACCGCCCTGGTCCACGCGTCACGATCCAACGGTGGATACGCGAAAAACGGACGGCTGGCGTTCTTTCGCGTGTCCGTCCGAGTAATATAAATAGGGCTCCTCTGGCCTTCGTCTTCTTCATCACTTTCAAGCTTTGCCGAAACTCTGCCGGAATCTCTCTGCAATCTGCTCTTCGTTCTCCTACGTTCGTGCTCTTTCTTGCCGGAATACGTGCTCTACGTTCATCCTCGACCCTACACAACTCAACTTGGTGAGGCTCTCGTCCTTTCTGTTTTTGGTTCTGTTCTGTTTTTGTTTTTGTTTGTTTCTGGGTTCTGAACTGGAGAACAGGGCGTGTTCTGGAGTGGGGTGGGAGTGATTCGTTGTTGGGTTTATTTTTGTGGGTTTTTTGGTGTTTCTGTCTGGGAAAATTTTTGGCTAAGTGTGGTATTGCGCGTGCGTGCGTTTAGGGATGGAGCCGGTAGAGGTGTCAAGCGGGCAGTCGTGCGAACGCATATACATAGAGGGGGTGGGGTGGATTAATTGTGGGTCGGGCGGGTCGAGTACTTCGAGTACGTCTTCGTATGAGTCCGTTTTGAGTGTCACGCCTCTGCAATGTATTATGCCTGATACCTCTCTCGTGCAGTCAATGGGTTCTAGGCAAGCGCGCGCCAACGCGGGACTAGAGAGTTCATCCGGGTCGTCGGGCGGTTCTGACCCGTGGGGAGAGGAGAGGGCGCAGGGGGAGGACTCCATTCCTCAGTTTGCGGAAGGTGGGCCCGTCAACTGGGTGTTGCCTGATGGGACGCCGGTCTAGGAGCCGGAGCGCGCGCCATCCGCCTCGGAGATGGCCAGATGGGCGAGAAACTACGACATCCCCAACTCTGTGCATCTGCGAATACCTGACAAGGGGGAAACGTTCACCCGCCTGCCGTCAGGCCACGTCTGCCTGAGCGAGTTCCATCTCAAGGCAGGGATCAAGCTGCCACTCCATCCGTTCTTCCAGTACATGCTGGCGCTACTGAGGATTTCCCTTGGGCAATGTGGGCCCACGCTCACCCGTACACTCGTAGCAATGTGCAACATATTCCGGGTGAACGGCATGGACCAACCTACGCGGGCGGAGTTCCTCCACTTCTTCCGTCTTCGCTATTCCACGCGTCAGAGGGACTCGGGGACCTTCACAGTAGAGCCTCGCGTGAAGTGGTGGTTGGTGGACCCACCGAGCTCTTCTACCTCCTGGCGCACGATCAACTGCCTGGTGGGTGGCAATTGGGAGTTGGGCGCCTTCCCGTCCGAGTATGCCGCCAATGCCAACCTGATTGATCGAGTCCCCCAATCCTTCCGCCCACTTGATACGAACGAGTATCCTCTTACGCCCATTGAAGAGGCCAGGATCGCCCGCCTGAAGTTCGTGTTTGACCCGGCGCCCACCTGAAGTTCGTGTTCGACCCGTCCCCCAGTCTAGATTTTTCTTTGTCGCCTGCCACTGGGACCTGATCGAGCAGACGCACCTTGCCAAGATGCCGCGTACGTGGGTCTTGTAGTTCGTTGCTTAGGAGTAGGAGTAGATTTTTGACTCAACTGTTCTTCTGTCGCTAACCTTCGTTTGTTGTGTCTTTGCAGTCAAGATGTCAAAGGGCAAGGCAAACAATATGGATGAGGCGCTCAAGCGCCGCCTGGCCGCTCTTCGAGACACTGCCGCCAAGGTCCGAAAGGTGGCGGATGACGGGAAAGGCGGTCTTGTGCTGGGGGAGACCACACAACAAAAGCTCCCCATTCCCAATGTGGCTGACTTTGCCCCAGCTATTCGGGCGGATGCCCCTCGCCCGCCCCCAAGTAATGCTGGTGGTTCGAAGGCGCAGGCCAAGGCCGATCGTGCTGAGCAACATAGGGAGAAACGCCAGGGCAGTCGCGACCAACGCCGGCAGGACCGGGATGATCAATGAGACAGGTGGGAGACACCTCGCACGCCCCAGGCAGCCGCTCGTACCTCCACTACGCCTCAAGCGTCCGCTCGTCCGCCCAGTCCCCCACGGGTATTGGAGCAGGGAGGAGCTAGTGAGCCTCCCTCGAAGAGTCCTAGGACGGATAATCCGGCTGCCAATCTGTCCGCCAATCCGTTCGCCTTCTGCACGCCGCTGACGCAGGCCATCGAGCTGGGCGTGAAATCTGTCAATGGGCTGGCCCCGGAGGTGCTGGCTGGCGGTAGAGATGAGATGGATAGGGCCTTTAATCTCTGCATGGTGATGCAACACAAGATGTACCTGGCGCGCGAGCGCTTCGCCAACAGACGCTATGCAGAGGAGGCATAGGGGGAGATATGCAAGCTCACTGAGGCCAACAAGAAGCACGAGTATGATCTGGCCAAGTACGGAGAGCTGGCGGATCGTCTCCGAGGCGAAGTCCGGGCGGCGACAGGGCGAGTCCAGGAGGCAGGTGAGCGGGAGGCGCTGTACAAGGCCGAACGTGATACAGCCCTAGCTGCCCTGGAAGAGGCAAAGGCGGAGGCAGCCAACAAGGTGGCGGAGGTGGAGTCCTGCCTGATGGCGGAGGCGCAAGCTCAGGTTCAGAAGGCGCGAGCGGAGGCGGTCGCCTGCTTCAAGAATTCTTCAGAATTTAAGGAGTTGGTGGCCGCTGAGGCCGATGTGCAGGTGGCTCAGTTCCAGGAGGTGGTGGCGCCCTTCCTGGATATGGAGAAGTTCAATGCCTTCCTGGAGGAGCAAGTGGGTATGGCCTCCGCACAGCCGGATCAAGAGCCGCCAGTGGTGGAGCGAGTTGCTGAGGTGGGGGGCGGAGCCGATGGAGCGGGGGCGGAGTAGAGTAGTTTTTCTTTTCCTTCTTTTTATTTGCAATAGAGTAGACTTTTGTAATCGGGCCTTCGTGCCTTTGATTCTCGCCAGTTGTCTTTTGTAATCGGGCGAATGAATGAAGTTTCTTTTCCTTTTTGTTCGTGTGCCTTCCTTCTAATGATTTCTGTTTTGGCATCTTTTGAACTCACGCGAACGCGCGCTTGCTCTTTAACTAGAATCTGACCAAGTGTGACAACCTTGCGAGTAGCCTATCCCCAGTCCCCCAAGTGCGTGGGCGGGCGGGGTAAGGACAAACGAACACAGCAATAATTACACTTAAGAAAACGTAAGTACAACATAGCAAATTTAATGAAAGTACTTCCTTAAGTGTTGGATGTTCCACGGATGGCGCAGTCGTTGACCCTGCATGTCCCTGAGGTAGAAAGTGCTGTCGCTTATCACCTCATCGACGACGTAGGGGCCTTCCCACAATGGGCGAAGCGCCTTTACCTTCTGTTGGATCGCCTTCATCACCTAGTCCCCCAGTTGGATTGGGCACGCCCGTATGCGCTTATTGTACAATCGGGCGATCCTCTGCTTGTTCGCGGCATTGTGGAGATGCGCCATGTCTTTTCGTTCCTCCAACAGGTCGTTGTTGAGCCACAGCCCCTCACTGTTCGTGCGTGGATCGTACCCCTCGATCTGTGGGCTCTGATGGGTAATCTCCAGGGCTAGTACAGCTTCCGTGCCGAATGTCAGACTGAATGGGGTTTTGCCTGTAGCCGCATTGGCGGTTGTTCGGATGGACCACAGAATCTCTGGAATGACCTCGGGCTAGCGCCCGTATCCCGCGTCCCCAGGTTCGATGTCTTCAATCTTCCTCTTGATCCCAGACTTGATGATTTTGTTCGTTGCTTCCACTTGTCCGTTCGTCTAGGGGTGCGCTGGCGACGCAAAAATGAGGTCCGTTCCCTGGCGCTTGCAGAAGGCTATGAGCCTGGGGTTGTTGAACTGTGGCCCGTTGTCCGTGATGATGCTGATCAGCGTCCCATAGCGGCAGAAGAGGAAACGCCAAAGAAAACGTTCCACCTTCTCCGTGGTGATCTTCGCCATGGGCTGGGCTTCGATGAACTTCGTGTGGTAGTCGATGATGACGATCAGATACCTGTACTGCCCTTTCGATTTCGGAAGCTCTATGATCAGATCCAGTCCCCACTGTGCGAATGGAACGGGCGATAGGAGGATGGACAGTGGGACGGCGGGCGCATGGTGGTGGTGTGCGTGCAGCTGGCACCGGTGACACTTGCTCGTCAGTGCCGTGGAGTCCGCATGGATAGTGGGCCACCAGAAACCGTGACGGGGGGCCTTGTGCGCGATTGATCTGGCGCCCGCATGATGGCTGCACGTGCCCGAGTGGATTTCCTTCAAGATTGAGCTGCCTTTTGTCGGAGTGACGCACTTGAGGCTCGCCCAAGTCCTCCCTTGTCGATAAAGTGCCCCATCCCGCACGCTGAAGTTGGCCGCCCGTGCGACGATGGTCCTGGCCTCTCGCTTATCCCCTGGTAGTTCTCCCTTTGTCTTGTAAGCGATGAGCACGTCCATGTAGCTATGCTCGTGTGGTTCGATTGCCAGAACCTGCTCCGTCCCTAAGATGCTCGGTCGTCGCAACACCTCGACGATGCGCTGTCCTGGCCCAGTATGCACGGGCGCCGTGGCCAATCGGGCCAACTTGTCTGCCTTCGCGTTGAATCCTCGACGTATATGGTTGATGTTGACGTATATGAATCCCTTGATCAGCGCCTGCACATGCTTCAGATAGGCGATCATAGACTCCTCCTTTGCTTGGAATTCTCCTCCGACTTGGCTCACCACCAACTGCGAGTCGCTGAATATGTTGAGGTCGGGCGCTTCTGAGTTCTTGGCCAGTTGTAGGCCCGCAATGAGTGCCTTGTACTCAGCCTCGTTGTTTGTCGCTTTAAATTCAAACTTGAGGGCATATTCCGCGTTTACCCCTCCTGGCCCGGTCAGGATGATACCGTCGCCGCTCACCTTCTTCGTGCATGAACCATCGACGTAGAGGTTCCATTCTGACAGTGGTCGCTCCTCGACTTTCGGTTTGTCGGACGCCTCTACCGTCGGGTCGTTGGGCGCTTGGACTGGCGCCCCCTCTGCCTCCGTGTATTCAGCAATAAAGTCCGCCACTGCCTGTCCTTTGATTGCCGTGCGGGGTTTATACTGGAGGTCGAATTCACTGAGTTCAATGGCCCACTTCGCCAAGCGGCCACTGTGATCGGGCGATTGAAGTATCTAGCGCAAGGGCACATTGGTGAGGATGCGGATGCTGTGCGCTTGGAAATATGGCCTCAACCGTCGGGCAGCGGTCACGAGCGCGAGCGCCATCTTCTCGATCGTCGGATATCGGGTCTCAGCGCCTGTCATGCCCTTGCCTGAGAAGAAAATGGGCAACTCCGTGCAGTCCTCCCTGCGGACGAGGGCAGAAAATGGGCAACTCCGTGCAGTCCTCCCTGCGGACGAGGGCAGAACTGACGGCCGTGAGGGAAGCGGCTAGGTAGATGTGCAATACCTCTCCCGGGATGGGTCTGGAGAGGAGTGGGATGGACGCCAAGTATTCCTTGATCTGAAGGAAAGATGCCTCGCATTCGGGAGTCCACACAACCTCGCGTTTGTTCGTCGTTCGTAGGGCTTTGAAGAACGTGGCGCACCTGTCTGAGTACCGGGAGATGAATCGGTTCAGGGACGTGAGCTTTCCTGTGAGGCTCTGCAGGTCTACCATCTTGACGGGCGGCTTCATGTCGATGATCGCCTTGACTTTGGCGGGCGCGGCTTCGATCCCCCGCTGGCTGACAATATACCCCAGAAATTTGCTGTTGTTGACCCCGAACGTGCACTTGGCAGGGTTCAGCCTCATGCCGTTCCTGATGAGGACGTCAAGCACAGTCCCCAAGTTCTGGACGTGGTCGACCGCCTGAACGCTCTTCACCAGTATGTCATCCACGTACACGTCCACGATGTTGCCAATCAGGCCATCAAACATCGCATTCATGAGCCTCTGGTACGTGGGGCCAGCGTTCTTTAGCCCGAAAGGCATGACGACGTAGCAATACAGGCCCTTGTCCGTGACAAACGTCGTCGCCTCCTGGTCTTCGGGATCCATGAAGATCTGGTTGTAGCCTGAGTATGCATCCATCATCGACAGGAGCTCGTGCCGCGCTGTCGCATCCACCAGCTGGTCGATCCTCGGTAAAGGGAAGCTGTCTTTTGGGCACGCCTTGTTGAGATCACTGTAATCGATGCACATCCTCCACTTCTTGTTGCTCTTCTGCACCATTACAGCGTTGGAAATCCACTTAGGATAATCCACATTTCGGATGAACCCGATGCCCAGCAATCGGTCAACCTCCTCATGCATTGCCGCGTAATGCTCCGCCTTATACGCCCGTCTCTTCTGCTTCACTACCCGGGCGCTGGTGCTGACGCTCAGCCGATGGGATATGATATTCGTGCTGATCTCGGGCATGTCCTTATATGACCAGGCGAACACCTCCTGCTTCTCCTCCAGCAGTGCGATCAGCCGCTCGGCTATTGCGGGAGCCAGCGACGCTCCGATCTGGACCGTTCTATCCGGGTGTTCGGATGATAGCTGGATTGTCCTCAGCTCTTCGTGCTCGGGGACGGGCGACACGGCCATTAGCCTGTCGCGCGGGTCGTCGGGTACTTCTGATCCTGGCGCGGGTTCCAGGGCGAGGACCTCATGCTTGTCCCGGGGTTTCGCTGTCTCCTCGCTGTCGTATCCCCGAACGTATCCGACTCCGTGCATGGTTGGGAATCGTCCCAAGAGCAGGTGCCCTGCGATGATCATTTTCAACTTGCAGATCCCTGGCCTCCCGAGTATGGCGTTGTAGGGGGAGGGGGTGTCCATGACTAGGAAGTCCGTCCGGATCTCACTGTGCGGGGAGTCGGGCGCACCGATCCCGACCTGAATGTTGTCGCTCCCAATCGGATACGACGTTTCGCCCGTGAAGCTGGCCACGCACTCGTGATCCTGCATCATCTTGCTGGCGGGCCTGCCGAGCGTCGTGTATGCGTCAAAGTAGATCACGTTCACGGACGCCCCATTGTCGATCAGCACCCTTTTCATAAGGAATCAGTCGATGATCGCGTCGATCACGAACGGCAGGGTGCTGTCCTTCGGGTTTCGCTCTTCGTCTCCAGCTGTGAAGCTAATGGCGGGCGCCTCTTTCCTCCCCACCTTGGGCGCTCTTCCTGACCCGATCGCCAGTACCTCCCTGCTCGAGCGATCGGGCGACGACGTTCCCTCCTTGCGCTTGCCCCCGGATATCGTACTGATAGTCCCACGGGTCCTGGTGTTGGCCTCGTGCTGTTGTCCTTCCGCCCTGGGAGGGGTGGCCAGATCGTCCCTCCTCATATCCTCGAGGGCCTTGCTCAACATGAGGCAGTCGTTGGTGTGGTGGGTGGCGGCATTGTGGAATTCACACCAGATGCTCGGTATTCGGCTGATCGGGGCCCTTGCTATCGTCATGTTGTTTGGATTTGGGAGCCGGTGCCGATGCATGCGGAGAAGCTGCTCGAGCGGCTGCTGATCGACCGTAAAGATCTCCTGTCCCGCCGATCGATAGCGTGGCGCTGGTGGTAAGCAGACACTCTACTGAGCTGGTTCCCTCGGCCGGTTGTAGTGGTTGCCCTGGTGGTTACAGAAGAACGGCCTTTGATTATTCTGTCTCGGCGTGTCCCGGTATCTCTTGTGCCCTCCGGTTGGTGCCCCTCCGTCGTCCGAGGGCCGTCGAGGCTGGGCGTTCTCCTCCGGTCTGTTGGTGCTAGACTCGGAGGCGGACCCGTACACCCGCGTCTCTACTAGCGCCTTCTGTACGACCAGGTCCATGATCTCGTCGTAGTCGAGATGCTCCTTCCTTACTAGTTTCTCTACGAATGGGGTGGCGAGAAGGTTATCCATCAGGGCTACCTTGGCCACTCGCTTATCAAGGTCTCTGCATGTGCTTGCGAGCGTCCTCCATCGGTTGATGTAACTCTACAGGCTCTCGTCCATCCCCGAACGATCTTTGTTATCTTCGCGTCCGGCCAGCTTGTTCTTGCGCAAGCGCGAGACCTCTTCCGCCAGTTCCTCCATCCTCTGAAGGATCAGTGCTTTGTTTGTCAGGGGCACCGATTCTTCCACCGGTGAGGGCGCTCGGGCCGCCCGGGCGCTGGTCCCGCCGAACAGATGTTGCCCATCGCTGGTGGTCTCCTGGGTCCCCTCGTGCTGCCCCAGCTGCTGGTTGACGAGTGCGTCCAATCGCTCCTCCAACCTCTGACGGATTTGGCGCTCCTCTGCTCTCTCAAGCGCCGCCTCCCATAACTCTTGGACCAGGCTGTCCACGCGCTCCTTGCCATCGTTCCTGTCGGTTGCTAATACGTACCGCCCTTGCGAGTCTGGCGGCGTCTCCCCGTTGGGTGTGTTGCTGTCTTTAGTCACCGGGTTGAGCATGTGGACCTTTGGTTTTTGTGGTGTTTATACGAGGTTTACAATTTGTAGGCTTCCCACAGACGGCGCCAACTGTTTCTACCGAATTACGCGCGAGGACGTAATCTGGCAAAACAGTACGAGTAATCCTTCCTTCTCCTCTTCTCGTCCGAACGTTGGGGCCGTTCGGATGGTCGGGCGTTCTCTCTCTCTTCGGGCGTACGGGCTCTCTCTTCCGACGGTCGACTCTTCCTTCGGGCGCTTCCTCTTCTCTCGGATGATCGGGTGCGCGCGTTCGGGTGCGGCTGTTAGAAGAATACAACAATGAACAGGCGGTCAGGGGTCAAGACGGGGTGGCCTGCCTTCAACGCTCTGATGCCTAAGTTAGATGATGCATTGGATATAACAGTCAAGTGAACGTACGCGCAGATAGTGTGTAGTTGGAGTGAATTCGTCAAGATGGAAAGAATGGGATGGATTGAATTCCCTTACCTGTAGTAAATGCCTTACCTATATAGGTGGTTGAGCTTGCTGCTTGCTGGTGTTCTTCGGTGTGGGACTGGTGCCCCCCTGGTGTGTGATCCGTACATTCGGGCGAGCGCCCCACGGGCGCGTGTGCGCTCGGATGGGGTGGGTCTGGTGAGTGAAGTTGAAGCCTCCTTGGTGGTCTTTCGGGTGGTCTGGTAGGTGTCGATTTCCTGTTTAAGTGGATAAGTATATTAATCGGACAACTCATGCTATACAAACAACTTGTATTTGTTTGGTTGGGTGTTGCTATCTATATATATGCACATTCTCTTTTATTCTGAAGACTGATCGAAGTACCATACACACGTAAACTTGGATTGAATAATAATGAAGTTATTGGTCATTATATTCATATGCATGCCATTCTGATCTTTTGGTTCTATTCAGATCATTGTAGCGAACTAATCCTGCTAAAAATAAATAAAAAATCTCTTAAAATTGGACATTTTAAGAGAATGTGGAACAAGTTTAAGAATAAAATGTTTCAAGTAGGTCGATCGATCAGTTGTTACGTATTAAAGTACGGTGTTTTTCATTTAGTGGTAGAATTCTGGGGTAATGGTGTATGGTGGGCGGAATGATATTGATTATTACTGTATTTTTCATTCAGTGGTAGAACTAATTTATGAGGAAAGCATGACACTGCACTTGTTTAAGTGTATATGATTTGATACTAACTCTGGGAACACAAGGACTGATCAGTACGATCTTTTTTCGGTGAATACTACTACAACCTGGTATGAAGATGACCCTTTTGTTTTTGCCACATCGGTAAAACAAGTGTTTTATCTTGATGATCTTGTGCACAAAGGCGCTTGAAAAGTAGTCAACCATGTTGTTCCTAGACACATATACAGTACTACTACACTTGGTGAGGCCGCAGATAATGAAGAAGTTACTGCATACGAAGAGCCAACCGCAATTGGTATTCCTGAATCCTCTATAATTCGCCTTAATAATGTGAGACCGGGTAGTGTGGTTTGACTTCCTCAAGTAGATGTAAGTCTTATTGGTGTTAATCCAAATGAAGACATTGAAGACTCCGGTTACAAGAAGCGGTACATATTATCAGAAATTAGCTCGGACACCGAGGAAGACTCAAGTGATGATTCTGATTATGAACCTTAGTTAATCATGAATTTGTGTTAAACGTGTTAGTTGGTCATGAGTCTAATTTTGTAAACTATTTTCACACTTCTAAATATAGAAATGATTCTGATTATGTTCTTTAATTAGTTAAGCAGGTAATTGTGGGAAACGTGTTTTCACATGAGCCTAATTTTTCAAAATATTGTTTGACTATAGCCGACGACATTGACCCAGGTCGTTGGCTATACTATAGCCGACGATAAGCATGTATAATGTCGTCGGCTATACTATAGCCGATGACTTAAAAAAGGCATAATCGGCTATACTTCTCAGATTTTTAACCCAGAACAGTCCGGGTTGCAACTGCTTTCACCCAAAAATCCCTAAAACCTAAATCTGCCGCCTACGCAGCCCAGCCCAGCAACCACCTAGCTCGTCATAGAGACCGAACAGGATGGATCAGTGATTTTGGGAAAGAATACGCGTAAGTACTCAGGTCAAGTAGGGAGTATCATACATGACAGAGTCCTAGTTCTGTGGGCAGACTGGTCCTCCGTACAATAGTTTGTGAAGGATGGTGAATAATGTAATGTCAGTGAGCTAATTATATATTCATTAATTATGATATTTATTCCCTTATTAATTAATTCCAAATAAATATAGAAATATTATCAATTATATGAACATTTGCATGTGTGGTTTATTGTATCAGAGGAGCTCAAATTCACATGGGCAAATGACGTGCAAGGAAAAAGGTGATGGGATCTGAATTATATTTCATATATCAAGTTATATTTTGTTGATAATTATTGTGAATTTCTAACATTTCTGTCACACTAATATAGGTACGTACAAGGAGTGGAAAGCTGAGCTCAAAAAGCACTGGAAAAACCATGGCAACCTCCGTGGGGATACCCTTAGCGAGTTTATGTATAGGTTGTACGAGTGGCAATAGTTTCTTGCCCACTTCAACAATCCAAAATTTGGGTTATCACTACCAGAATTCCTCCCATTGCCGACGACTTAAAGTTGTCGGCCTTTCATAAAAAATCGTCGGTGATCATGATAAACGACGACATGTCGTTGGTTATACGGTCACCGGAAACAAGCCGTCGGTGGAAGTATCACTGACGAGATACTGGTGATATCGTCAGTAATACCTTGGAATTATCATCGACGATATGTCATCGAAGGCAATGAAAAAGAGCATCATCGACGACGTAACTGAAAGGACCCAATCCTGATTTAGTTTCCTAAACCGGAATCAAACCCCTTCTGAAAACACGAACTTGCAAAAACCTTAGAAATTTCGGCAGAGTTTCACTATATCGCGGAATTACCATTAACCTGTACCCGAAAACACACTTCATCCTATGCCACAAAAGCCAAACCGTGGGTACCAATCCCATCTGGATTTCTCAAAATCATAATATAATATAAAGCAAGAAGCAAAAACTGTAACTTTACAGAAATCCGGGAAAATCATATGAAAATATAAACCTCAGAGTATTCAGAGCAACCTCTAGTATATATATATACATAGATACACAGCAGTAGGCTAAACAAGAAACCTACTGAGAAAGAAAAGTAGCTCGAATACTAAGCCTCCGACTGCGACGTGCGACACCAGAATCCGAACTGCAAACTGGGCACGGAAACCGAAAAGCCTAGGGGAAAGGCAAATAAAATTGTTAGAGTAAGTAAACAAAAATAAACATATGCCATTCACCATATACGTAACATAAAAATAATGCGAGTTCTTAAAATAAATGGAGGTGTCGGGCGAATCTCTCAAGCCCGACGGTGATAGACTAGGCGAATCTCTCAAGCCTAGTGGGCACATTAGGCGAATCTCTCAAGCCTGGAACTGGACTACCGGTGATCAACCGAGTAGTCAATGCATCGATGCTAAGTAAATGCCATCACCAATAAAACATAAAACAATACCTCCAAAACAATAAATAATCTCAATACTGTACTGGAAATAAATACTGAAACCAAGATCTCGTTACGACAGTGTAAATAAATGTCCACTCATAGATAAGCACAGTGCGCAGACGCGCTAATCCTGAGATCCGGTGGAAGATCCCTCGCTCAACGTACGATCTCGATCCCCTGAATAATCACAAAATATCACTGATCAAAATCACAATTCAATACTTTTAACCACACCTCGGAAACCAATGATTTCTGGAAACATATAACTCGAATAACAAAATAATCTCCGAAAATCCCAAAATACTCCACATAAACCCTCGACTTAAAATCCGGCATCCAAATCAACTCAAAAACCTCAAGGCGACGATCGGGGCGCGATTACGAGAAAAACGGCATAAAACTTGTCAAAAACCCAGACCAAGAGAGATTTTCCGGCGACCAAGACCACCACAACTTCTTCTCCTCAAGCCCAGTCCAAAACTCTTCTGCACCATAACCCAAATCGGACGACAACTGGCCCAAAACCAACTCGAAAGTTACATGACCAAGAATCGCCGGAAAACTTTCCTGGCCGATTCTGGCACCGTCACGGCACCAAAACGTCTCAAGCCAAGGGGGTTTTCACCCTTGGCTCGAGCCCAGTCCATTCCACCCCTAGAACCGACTGGAAAGTCACCGGAATGCCACCCTCCAACAAACCCGATTCCGGCCACTTTCACCAACAGATTTCACCAACCAAAACACAACCAAAACTCACCATATGTATATCAATTGAAAGCTTAGATCCCAAGCTTCAAAACCTTACCTTTATCTCTGGCAACCGCGTCGTATTCCGGCAGCCACTACGATGGCGATTTTGTGACTCACTGAGTCAACACGGGTTGACTCGGTCAACGCGGCCCAGCTCAGTCAACTCGGTCAAATAGCCCATTTTCGCACTTTTGCGACAACTTTACGACTATTTGGCTATTTATACGTCGCAAAACAACTCTATCCACAATTCGGATAACTCAAACTCGAACGGATAAACACGACTAACTCGGCGATAATTTCAAATATTCATTTTATATTCCTCGATTATCCAAAAAATCCTCAGAAAGCTCCCACGAACTCAAAATCAAATTCTCTACATTTCCCACGAATAAACCCAAATCAAATTCGTGTCCGAAAATTAAGTCGTGAACGAAGTTGCATATCCAATTAATTATGCTACACCACAATTACTCGTAAAACTTGCGGATTAAGCCGATTACTATACAAATTTCGGTCCGGGTCATCACAGTAACTCATCGGTGATGAAGCTCCGTCGGGGTCAACATGTTGATCTCCCCGCTTATGGATGACGATTCTTTGAAGAATATCCAACAGTACACATATATTTGTCCAACAGTACAAACAACAACAATACAAAAATAAAATACAACTACACTAAGAGTTGACGAAATCCATGTTTACGAAATCATTTGAACTCTGGCGGCTACCCTGGTCTTACTGCGACGGCTGCATCGTCTGCATCGTACATCGTCTGCATCCATGTCATAATTTGTGCCTACTGCTCGACCATAACTCGGTGTTGCTCGACCATCGTCCGGTGCTCGGCCTCTCTGGCTGCCTGCTGCTGGGCCAATTGCTGCATCTCCTCCACCACCCTCCTTTGCTCCTTCAACTCCCTCTGCGTCCTCTGGAGCTCCGCTGCTAGGTTAGAGTTCCTAGAAGAAGTTCTTGACCCGCTAGAGTATTTCAAAGTGTCCTTCAATACTCCTTCGCCTGCCGAGCCCATTACCCTGCAGTAGTGGATATTCCTCCCCGTCCCGCACGCTTTTGCCATGATCTGAGCCGTTATAAGGCGATCAAGCGTATCGATCTGAGAGGCATACTGGGTCACTTCCTCCTCTGAGCAGTCAGGATGGTCCTTTCGAGCTATATTTATGGTGACCTCTGTGATCGCATCCTCCACTCTCACCTAATTGAAAAGGGAATATGAGTAACGTATTATTAAACAAAAAAAATTAATAAAGAAAAATACTTTTATTAACACATATGTGAACTAATTAATGAGGCCAAAAACTTACCGCTTCTTCAGGGCACTGCGGATAGAACTTCTGATGAACAAACACCAACGGGGTGACTTCTTGCTGTTTCTGCGCCCTACGCGACCAACCCAAATAGTTGAGTGAACCGGCATGATGGGACTTGATGTTTTTCAATCTGTTCTCGCTGTTCGTCTTGGAAATCGCCTTGTTGGATAAACATATGTCAAAAAATTAGTAACTAACTATTTCAATGTGATGCGATACATTAGGGTTGTAAAATATATTCAGGATGCATACCTTCACTTTGGGGTGCTCGAAGTGGGCTACCAGCCACAGCCACTCTTACTCCCTAAACCAAAGTTCGCTAGGGGTAGCACCTATCTCTGGATCAGCTGAACCCGAAAACACAGTCGCACCCATGCCTCACATATCTCTGGATCAGCTGAACCCGAAAACACAGTCGCACCAGCAGTACGAGCTTTGACCACAGGGTCAAAACGCTCTTCCAAACGCAACACTCGCATCAGCAACTCGTGCGTCTGGCGATCCTCATCAGGATCCGCTTCTCGATCAACACGGGGACCACGTCGAGGAGGCATCCTACTGATACAAGACAAGCATTAGGTACAAGCAGAAAGAACGTAATCATGAGACCGCAGATATTTGAGAACACACAAAACCCGAAGTATTGATGAGTACCGCTGGCCAGTCGGGTCATCACTCCAGTCATGCTGTATAAACTCAAATACCCTAAGCGTCACAACTACAAGAGTCTACAGAATCTGACAACCTAATGCTCCAATACCAAGCTGAAAGGACCTAACCCTGATTTAGTTGCCTAAACCGGAATCGAACGCCTTCTGAAAACGTGAACCAACAAAAATCATTCAAAATTTTGGCAGAGTAACGTTACTAACGCGAAATTGCCATTACCTGCACCCGGAAAATAACACTTCATCCTATGCCACAAAAGCCAAACCGTGGGCACCAATCCCATCCGGATTTCTCAATATCAATTCAATATCAACAAACAGTAAACAAAACTGTAATATATATAATATATCCGAGAAAATCCGTATAAAACATGTATCAGAGCGACCCTTATTGTGAATATATACAATATATACATCAGTAGGCGAAACAAGAAACCTACTGAAAAACACAAGTAGCTCGAATCACTAGCCTCCCACCACGACATGAAACACCAGAACCTGAACTGCAAACTGGGCACGGAAACCGAAAAGCCCAGGGGAAAGACATGAAAACCGTTAGAGTGAGTGGACGAAAATAAATGTCTTTCGCCAATAATATATGTTATAAAAACATATGCGAGTCAATGCATGAAAATCAAATGGTAGGTGAGGAGATGCTGGCTCCGACCCACGTACAAAGCATGCATGGAAAATCCCACGGGGTCACTCATGGATACATCCGTGCTAGTACAGTCCGAATCACGGGATCCCAGACCCACACGTGATTTTAGCCAGAAAAACCTCGGTTCCGGGGTACTGCCCCTCGCCGGTCAGGTCGGGGTGCTGCCCCTCCCGGTAGGCATCCATCGGGGATCAACCGAGATGCAAGTGTATCGATACAACAACATATACTTAGACTGTACTCTGTGTAAACCAAATCGTAAATAGGTCGATGCAAATGCATAAAGCAACATATAAATGCATATACGTAATATATAATGATATAAGCATAATCTTATAACACATGTTCATAATAAACATAATCTCATATGCTTGTTCATGCTCATAAAACGTATATAATGACTCGCGATCAACAGTGAAAAGAAGTTGTCCACTCACAGGTGAGCAAAACGCGCACTCGCGCTAATCTCGTGGTCCGGTAGACGATCCCTCGCCCGAAGCACGATCTCGATCCCATGAATAATCATAAAACATATCTGATCAAAATCATTGCCCACAACTCTGTACTTAACCACGAAAACCAACCGTTCCCGGAAACATATAAAACTGTATAAAATAATCGACTGAATTCTCGAAATCTCCACTCGAAATCCTCGACTGAAAATCCAATTCCCAAATCAATTCGAAAACCTAGAGGTGACGAACGGGGCGCGATTACGAGAAAAATGACACTAAAATCATCGAAAACTGAAAAGTTGACTTTCTCGCCGGAGCGCCGCCGCCGGTGGCGGCGCGCCGTCAACGGAGAGTTTCTCCAACGAGGAAGCTCCAGATTTAAAGATCATCTCAAGCCCAACCTTTTCCTCAACTACCACAAAGCCCAATTCCAAGTAAAACCTCTCCAAAAATAGCTCGAAACAGATCGGAGTTCATCTCCGGCAACTGCCACGGGTTCATCGGAAAACTCATCCTCAACCCAAATCAAACACAGGGGAAGCATCCTTGGGGCAAGGGGAGTCGAAACCCCCACTCCCCGCCACCGTAGCTCGCTGGAAGTCCACCCCCCGTCACCGGCGAACTCCGGCAAACCGACCCGATTCGTACCCATTCAATTCATCACCAAATCATAAAATTCCAATTACAAAACAACTCAGAAACTCAAGATGAAGAGATTCATACCCCTCACGTGGCTGGAGGTGGCCGGAAAATCCAAGTCGGCCGGCGAAACTCAAACGGGAAAGTTTTTCTCCTCGGTCAACGGTCAACAGTCCCAAAATGGAAAGTCAACGCCGGTCAACGCTTCAAACAGTGTTTTCGACAATTTTACGACTATTTTCGATATTTATACTCGCGTCACGGGACGATCAACGATTCAAAACGAATAACCAAAACAATTCGGATAAATACGAAACAAACGGATAAACTCGTCGATAAACCGAAACTTCAAATATTCATATTATATTCCTTGGTTATCGGAAAAATCATCTGGAACCGCCCTCGAGCTCGAAATCACGTGCTCTACAACTCTCGCAAAGAAACTCAATTCAAATTCTCGGCCGATATATAAGTCGCGAACTAACCCGGCAAACCACACATATAACGATAAACCACGATTATACGCTAACTCATGAATCGTGCTGATTACACTACTGACTCTGGTTGGGGTCTTCACACAGTGCATTATGCACTTGTAACTTCACGTAGCGAGGCATAACACCTCAATCTGGCCACAGCATTGGGACCTTGTCCTGCACAACGGCCCCGGACATGCTGGCATACTTTTGCATGGTATTTTCTGTCTCAATGACCTCATCACGCTCATTGGCCTTAATGATCGTTTTCTTTTCCCAGGTGGCCTGCTCAAGATTCTTCCCGGTCATGGGGCCTCTAGTCTTTCATTTTCCATTGGCATTAACGAGATTGCCTAATAATACAATGTCAAAAAATTGAAATTATTAATTGACACTATTTATAGTCTTAAGTAATAATTAAGTAACCAATCTTGTTAAATAAAATTTACATGCATCGTCCGTTTGCTGGTTCACGCACCTCGCACTCTAAAGATACAAGGGGTCGAACGGCTTGAACACGTACGCTTCCTCCACGGTCAGGAACTCCGGCTGTCATTCAATAAAAATAACCCTCCCCCTAGCATCGAATTGAGGGATGACAGGAATCTCGTCGGGTATGAAGAGACCGGACGGCGGAGATAGATGAGGCATGGACGATGAGACGCCTGCACCATCTGCCTCAGATAATTGTAGTGAAATGGGAGTAGGCACCGGGCCAATAGGGGGCATTCGGATCTAGGGAGTTTCTGATGCGCCGGTTGCGGGTCGCTCGCCTGAGTGTCTGCTGCCTGAGGGTCGAGGCTGGACTGAGGGTTGCAAGGATTCGGATCGTGCAGCTTCCTCCTGTTCTCGTACACGTAGCAAAACTTGTGTGCGAGCATTAATTATAGGGCCGTTGCGCGTGTTGCTGATTACAGATGAGGATGCTTGACTACTGCTCCCTCCATCGGATCTAGTTGCTCTCCGTTTGTTGGCCCCAAGCCAAATTTCCGCAAAACCTCATGCACATCCAATAATTAAAAAGAACAACAACAATTCAACAACTACATCCGTGACAACAACAATAACAAAACAATATGTTGATAGCAAAAAGTTTGCTTATATATATAGACCTTTATATATCAAGTTTATGCAAAAATAAATTGCCCACTAATTAAATCAGCAGTATATACATGCCAAAAATATATTCTATATGCCAAAAATAAATTCTACATGCCAAAAATATACTACAAAATATATTCTACATGCCAAAAATTTACACAAAAATATATTCTACAAGCCAAAAATATATTCTAACCAATTCTTAATTAACCAACACAAAAATATATACACCAAAATATATTCTACATACACAAAATTATATTCTACATCTCACAACTCCATCAACGATATTTAATTTAATAGAAAATATATTCACCATACTATATTCTACAAAATATATTCTACACAAAAATATATTCTACAAATATATTCTTAATTATACCAACACAGAAGAATATACACCAAAATATATTCTACATACACAAAAATGTATTCTACATCTCACAACTCCATCAAAGATATTTAATTAACCAAAAATATATTCACAAAATATATTCTACAAAATATATTCTACACAAAATATATTCTACAAAATATTTTCTACACAAAAAATTATACCGACACCAACTTAATTAAAATGCCTACACAATAATTAGGAGAATTGCATGTAAAATTTAAGATGATAAAATCGAATTGAGAGAGAGAGGGGACCTGTCATTCTACATCAGTGAGAGAGAGGGCAGCGGCGGTGCTCGATTTCTGGCGGCCGGAGGGAGGGGAGGGGTGAATTTATGATTTGGGGTTTTTTGAGGGAGAGGAGATTTGGGGTTTTTTTTTGGGGAGAGGCGAGAGGGGAGGAGGGGAGGGGACTGTTCTCGTCGGGGAGAGGCAAGAGGGCAGAGAGGGGTGATTTCGGGTGAGGTCGGTGGCGAGAGGCAGAGGGGAGGCAATTCTAGGGTTTCAAGTTATGGAAGAATGAGTCCCTGCCTCGTCGGGCTGGGATATAAGGCCGAATTATTGCCGACGAGTTTCTTATTAACTCGTCGGAAATACTATAACCGACGAGTTAGTAAGAAACTAGTCGGTGATAGTAATTCCGACGAGTTTCTTACTAACTCGTCGGTTATAGTGTGATTCCCAAATTTCTACGGTTTCTAATTGTTTGAAGTGTTATTTTCAAGCCTCATATAATTTGCTCTATGGCTAGCTAGTTCAGTGGTAAACTATTTATTTCCATTGTTTCACTATTTGGTTAAATGAATGCGATCATCAGATCAACAAATAACGCCATGATCGATCGAAGGCTCTGTGTTCATTTTCCCTGAGACGGACATCTTAGCTTCGTCATTTTATTTCAGGTCTAATGTAGTATAAACACTGATGTGGCTGATCGATAAGACGTTGGCCAAATTTTTGTAATTTACGAAGCTGTGCGAGTTCTTCTATTTTGGTGATAGTATTTCCAACGAGTTTCTTACTAACTCATCGGTTATAGTGTGTTTACTTGAAAAATTTGCGGTGTGGGCCTAAAAAATATATTCAAGCTGATTATTTGCTGTTTAAAACATGGCTAGCTATTTGAAGACGTGAATTTCCCATATATATACTGCATAACAAACATACATGCACGTTTATATATACTAAAATACGTACATCATTAACGTACTAAGGATGATAATCATAATCATCTTCATCACTTGAGTCTGGCTCGGTTTCATAGTTCACCTCTGGCAATATGTGCTGCTCCTTGTCATCTGAATCATCGTCTACTTCATTTGGATTAACATCAAGAAGTTCTGCTCTAGTCATTTGAACCACACTCCCCAATCTCATATTATTAAGGCGAATCGTAGAGGATTCCGGAATGTCAAAAGCGTTCGGCTCTTAGTATGCAGTAACTTCTTCATCATCTGCGGTCTCACCAAGTGTGGCAGCACTGTATATATTTCTATGAGCAACATGGTTAACCACCTTCCACGGGACTTTGTTCATAAGATCGTCAAGGTAAAACACTTGTTTTACTGATGTGGCAAGAACGAAAGAGTCTTCTTTATACTAGCTTGTAGCAGTATTCACCGAAAATATTCTGTACTGATCCGTCCTTGTGTTCTCCAGGCTAGTATCAAACCATCTACACTTGAATAAGTGCACTTTCATGCGGTTCCCATAAATTAGTTCAACAACTGAATGAAGGACACCGTAATAGTCAACACCATCCTGCCCACTATGGACCATCACCCCACAATTCTTTGTTTTTAGTCGGTCGTCTCTATTTTCACATATAAATTTCACGCCATTGACCTGACACATCGAGTAAACTTTTGAAGCTATCAGTTTCATCGCCAAGAGCCTTAATTCGTTTGACCACTCTGGGTAACCATCATTTGCTACATGGTTCATCTGAAAAAGATAAGAAACCACACAAGAAAAAGAAAACCACACACATACTATATAGGGATATAAAAATATATATATATATACACATATACCCTTACCCATTGACTAAAGTAGTTTGCAAGCGTCCTGTTGTTAACATCACCGGCAATAGCAGGGCAGTGAAGATGATAGTTTTTCCAATATTAAACTTCAGGACAGTTAATCAGTACCAACTAGTGGGAAATGGCTACCTCATTTCCATCCAACTTGTACGACTTTGGCAAGCTTCCCTGTACGACCACGTAATTGGAGATGATAGAAAGGTTGAACTTGGGTTCATCTATCGGCATATGTTGTTAGGGGTCCTCCAGCGCCCCCAAATACAAGTTGGTGTACGTTGCACACTCATGCGCAAGATATGCTTCTGCCATACACCCTTCAGGTGTAGATTTATTCTTCACATAGTGTGACGACCTGGAACAGAATCAGTAGTGTAATCGGCTTAATACACGAGCTTGCGCGTAATCGCAGTTTTTCATAGATTGATTGATTTGCCGGTTTTGATCACGACTTAATTATTGGCCGAGAATTTGAGTTGAGTCTATTCTCGAGAGTTGTTGTATGCGTGATTTCGAGTTTGTGGACGGTTCCAGATTATTATTTTGACGACCGAGGAATATAATATAAATATTTGAAATTTTGGAATATCGTCGAGTTTATCCGTTCGTATTCGAGTTATCCGAATCATGATTGTGATATGTTTTGAACCGTTGATCGACCCGAACCGAAAATGGAATGATTATCGACTTGATTTGCGAGTTTCGAGATTAGTCGCGATTTTGTCGTAATCGGTTAATATGGCGGCTTCATTAACGACTAAATTTTCGGGCAAGAATTTTATTGGGATTCTTCACGAAATTGTAGAGAATTTAATTTCAAGTTCGTAGGAACTTCCGGAGGATTATTCCGAGTTACGAGGAATAAGTTGTGAATATTTTCGGCAGTTGGATTTTGTTGTATTTATCCGTTTGGGATTCGATACGTGTACGGTATAAATACGGGCGAATACGTGACGAATTGGGAAACTTTCCATTTTGGGAAATCTGGCCCGTTGACCAGTTTGACGCGTGGGTCAAAACTGACCCATTCCAGGCCGAGTTTTATTTGCCTTCGTTGAGCTCGATTCGGGCCTCTTTTGGCCGTGGTGTCTTCATGAACATTGTTGGGCTTGAGCTCCTATTTTTTTGATAGGTCATTCGTTCAATTTGGTTGCCGGATGAAGAAGTTATGACTTGTCAAAGTTTGGGAATTTTTGGTGGTATTCCGGCGAGTTTTGGCGACGTTGGTGGCGGCGGAGGCGGCCGAGATGGAGCTCGGGGTTTGAGGGGTTTTGTTAGCCTTGAGGAGAGGAAGCTATCGAAGTGGTTTCAAGGGTTGCCGTGGCCGGAGGAGGGAGATCGGAGAACTTGAAATTCCGGTAAGGGTTTGTGACTTTGAGGTGAGTTTTGGACCTTTTCCAGTCGAAATTGGCCTTAACTTTGAACTGGAAAGTTGTTGGAAATGTTGAAATCTTCAAATCCATGTGTAGGTTGCATTTTTCTGGGCCGGTGTGATTTTCCGGCGGCCGGCGGCACCGCTGCGGTGCGCGGCGGCGACTTTTTGTTTGACGTATTTTTCGACGAGTTGTATGTCGTTTCGTTCGGAATTGCGCACCGATCACAGTGATGAGGTTTATACTTCGAATTGAGCATCGGAAATTATAGTGAGGTTTTATGGTGTGATTATCGGATTTTGACGATTTCGTCGATATTGAATTATATGTTTCTGGGAACGGTTGTTTCTCGTGATGTGATTCGAGGTTTTGAGTTATGATTTTGAGCAGTGGATTTTATGATTATCCAGAGGATCTTGACCGTTCGTTTGGCGAGGGATTTTCCACCGGATCACTGGATTAACGCGTATTGCGTTATGCTCATCTGTGAGTGGACTTTTCTATTTTCACTGTTGTTGCGAGTTCGTGATTTTTCATATTTATTTATATACGATATTGAGATTATTTATTACTTTTGGAGGCATTATTTTATATTTTATGGTGATGGCATTACTTGCATCGATGCTTCGGCTACTCGGCTGATCACCGGTAGTCTGACCAGAGTTAAGAAATTCCTCTGGACTAGAGTTGAGAGATTCCTCTGGGCAGGATTGAGAGATTCCCATGTTATGCCGCTGGGGTTGAGAGATTCCCCTAGCTTATCAACGTCGGGCTTGAGAGATTCGCCTGGCACCTCCATATATATTTTATGAACTCGCTATACTTTACATTGTTTATTGTATATGAAATTGGTGAAAGACATATGTTTATTTTCATCCCCTGGGTTTTTCGGTTTCCGTGCCCAGTTTGCAGTTCAGATTCTGGTGTCGCACGTCGCAGTCGGAGGCTTTCTACTCGAGAGATATTTATTTTATGGTAGGTTCTTAGTTTGGCCTACTATTTGTATATAAATATATACTAGAAGTCGCTCTGAGCATTCTGATGTTATATTTTTATACGATTTTTCCCCGGATTTCTGTAAAGTATAGTTTTATTGATTACTTTACATTACTGTTATGATATTGAGAAATCCGGATGGGATTGGTTGTGACAACCTCGAACAGAATCAGTAGTGTAATTGGCTTAATTCACGAGTTAGCGCGTAATCGCAGTTTTACGTAAATTGATTGATTTTCCGGTTTTGATCACGACTTAAATATTGGCTGAGAATTTAAGTTGAGTCTCTTCTCGAGAGTTGTTGTACGCGTGATTTCGAGTTCGTGGGCTGTTCCGGATAATTATTTCGATAACAGAGAAATATCTTATGAATATTTGAAGTTGCGAAATTTCGTCGAGTTTATCCATTCGTTTCGAGTTTATCCGAATCGTGATGGTTATCCGTTTGGACCGTCGATCGTGCCGAGACGCGAGTATAAATATCCGAAATAGTCAAAAAATTGTCAAAACACTGTTTGAGGCGTCACTACCGGATTAAGAGCCATTGCCGGCGACTTAAAGACTTTAAGTCCCCGGCCTTGTTTTTTTTTTCGCCGGCAATGCCATCGCCGGAAATTTCCCGCCGGAGATAGCATTGCCGGAGACGGGCTAAACTCCCATTGAGCTTTGTGAACAGGACAAATGCCATATTTCTTTATTTTTTTGGGCCTTCAATTCGTAGCATACTCCAAATTCACAAGTATGGGGGACATTAATCCAAACATTTACAAAATAGAACACATTGCCATGAGAGATCACAATTTTTTTTTCTTTTCATTCTCTCGAATTCCTCTTCTTCTTTTTTTGGCAATAACACACTTTTTAAGCTATTTGGACAAGTCTATCCCCATACACACATTATACCAATCAAGGAGCATCACCAAAATCTCCATCTTCGGCTCTTGTCGACATTACTTCACACTAAGTCTGCAGAACATAGGGTAAAGAAGTCCTACACTAGGCAAAGTGTTTAGGTATTACGGGTGACGAAAGAAAGCTTAATGTGGGCTCAAATGGTTTATCTAAGGGTGTCGCAACTCGTGCGCACATAAGGGACTCATGGCAATTTGGCCAGTGGTGGTAAACCTAAGTGCCTCTTATCATATCCAAAATCAGAGTATATGTCAACTATAAGCTTTGCAAATTCGACATGAGTAAGTTCTAGTAATCTCTAGTTCATTAAAATCTATGGCAAGTAACCAAATGATGCACATGCATAGTTTTGAGACTAATATGCATAAAATTCACTCAAAAGAAATGTATAGGCTCAAAACTCACGTTTAGGGTTTATATGACATAAACTTATTCTCACATGCGAAATCTGTACCATGTTTAACTATCCATATCTACTACATGTCATGACATTCAAAATAACTCAATTAACACAAGAAATCATGAATGCAGTGCCATATGTATGTTCAAATTCAGTCCATTTTCATCATAGACTAACTAAGGGCATCCTAAGACTCTTTAAAACACTAAGTTAAAAAAAAAGACTCAAAATACACTAAGTATGACTCAAAAGTTTTTTTTTTTTTTAGGGCATCATCCGCCGGAAAGTTCCATTGTCCGCCCCATTTTATAATTTATGACTCAATAAAGTTGTAAACCCCTTCCCCCACACTTAAACTCTACATTGTCCTCAATGTACCAAAGTAAAGTCATAGAATTCAAGCATGAAAGAAGGAACTCACGAAAATCTAACTAATTAAACAAAAGTTACGAAAATTAAAAAGATAAGGGAAGAGAATGCAAATCTGTTGTAGACTCCTCCATTGGGTTGCCTCCCAACAAGCGCTTGTTGTTTAACGTCTTACAGCCTAGACGTGTTGCTTTCTTTTATGCTCAATGAACAGCCTGTCTTGGAGGTGCAACTCCTCCATTTTTGCCTTCCACTTTTCAGCTTCCATGTTCTGACCTTCGTGCCTTTGAGCTTTAATTCCCAACAATTTCGAAATCAGAAATTTATGATCTTTATATGGATGGAAACTAGACGTCCATAGCCTTCCAACCCTATAAAGAACTCCATCTAACTCTAACCGAGCTGAAAGTTATGGCTTTTCGAATTTGACTGTTCTTTTTGGACCGAAGCTGCGAATTTTATGAAAACACTTGGAGCACGTTCCTCCATCGTATCCTTCAAAACTCAACAATAATCAAATCCAATGGAAAAATGCATGAAATGCAATGATAAATATGATGCATGATGATGCAACTATGTAATGAATGACATGATATGCAAAGATGTATATGCATCCTAAATATTACAAAAATCTAGCAGCCTGAGCATGACTCCTTGCATAATTTCTCTAGAATTAATTACATGTTGGAACTAACTGAAATTTTACAACTGTAAACTAGACACATATACAAACATGTCATAAAAGTTTCAGAATTTTCCGTAACATGAAACTATGTCAGATAAAGCACACAAAATAGCCTATTACCCAGCTCCGATTTGACTCTCTAAAACTAAAATTAACAATTAACATATACATTGTACAAAACATGAAATGATTAGAGTATGGTTAGTCTTCTTTACAAAGTTCAATTTAAACATGTATGCACAAGTATTGTCTAAACTGAGTGCGCCAATGATTTAAAGAGAGTACACTAGCTTAATCTTTAGGTCGTTCAATGGACGTGCGACCCGCGCGATAAAATGTACACTTTCAATCGAATGGCCCATGTTCAATTGAAAAACATGGCCAGTTAGGGATAAAGATAACGCGAGAGGCAGGACTAATTTCGACAATACACCCCGAGGCTAACCGGGCCAATGGTATATACTCCAATGGTGTAAGTCTTTCTTAGATCCAAAACCTGTCACCAGTCATAACCCGTTTCTAGACACCATGTCCGACATTCAGCCAAAATCTCGAAAATTCACACTCCCTCAAGTCCTTTGTAGACTCCGCCCTCAACCTCATGTCCATAACTTCACTTAGGTTATGGTGTGCGGTGATGAAATCCACACATCATGAGGGGTTAAGGAGATAAACAAGGAAAAGAGGCGCCATCTATTCCAAAGAGTGCGACTTAATCAACCAAACTCATGTACTAAATTTAAATCAAAGACTACATTTAAGGTGTACACATGGCTATAAAAATACAATATGAACAAGTGTTAGTATAAATCTCGAAAATTTACAAGTATATATGCACAAAATTTCACATATTCACAAAGGACAAATACAAATTCCAGATTCGCGCAAATTGCGCGCAGCTGCTTGTATATTTTCTGCAAAATGTTTGGTTAATCCGATGGGGCTAAATTTTTACAGGCACAAACTAAACACATAACCAAACAATCCTGCAAATTTTCAGATTTTTAGGAGCTCTGTAGCTACGTCAAAAAATTTACCCAAAACTGGGCAGTGTGCAGCCCTGCAAAACAGAAAGTTATTAACATAATGTACAAGCATAATCACACAATTCTTTTCAATCCCCGGCAACGGCGCCAAAATTGATTCACATCTTTTAAAGCATTTAATTAAAGACTTAATCAAACACGAATACAATTAAAACCCTTCTTTGTTGATGTAGCATTGATAAGTAGGGATCGTTCTTAACCGGGGATTGAGGGTGCATGCATAACTATGCTAGGTTATAAAGGGGGGTGCAAAGTTGGTTTGTTTTCTATAATCTACGAAATTAAACAAGAAAAATGGTTAGAAACACATCAAGAAATCACAAGTTCTAACATGTTTAAACTCATAGACAAGCAAACAATCAAGAACACATAACCCTAAACATGTTTCTACACCGAAAAACCCTAATTCTATTATTTACAAGTGATCATCACATTTATTCAACCTAGCCGTTTACCTCATCCTTATTTGATCCCAACGAAATTCATAGCTCAAGTTAAAACATACGCACATGTATACATCGAAAGTAGGGAGCAACCAAATCGAGTTAACCACCTAAGTCCAATTTTATCTTTAATTAGTTCATTAAAACATGCGAGGATGAACTGGATATTCGAGTATCATCCTAACAAGCTCTAACGCATTAACTGTTGGTATACTAGCATGCATATTCGAACCTAAGGCTATGAACACATGGAAGGTTTCAAACAAATCTGAAAATAAACATCTTACAACAAAACATAATCTCACTACACAAAGTTTGGAAAATTCCTTACAAAACCGAAACAAATTACATGATATTGTTACACTTTTTGATCCGAGGGATATTCGCTCCGCAATCTCCAAGTGTAGCAGCTCCTTGATGGTTGATGAAGTCGCACGAACTCAAAACCAAATCGAGCAAGAGAGGCCGCGGGTGAAGGTAGGTTTATTTGGAAGGTGGTGGAGATGGTGTTTCGGTTTCTTGAGAATTCTCTTGGCTAAGTGTGAGAGGAGGTGATGTAGAGACAGGGGTTCGGCTCTCTAAATGTGTGATGATGAAACCCTGGACGTGCCCCCCTTTATATAGAAGAAGAAGAGGAGTAATCCTTCCAAAACAATGACTCCTAGCAAATTCGGAGAAATCTGGCCAGCTGTAGTAAAACGCGTTTTCCCGGAGTTGTAGACCTCGAACAATTCTGATTCTTGTTGCGTTGGAAAGCTTAATCAAAGGGATATACAATCCATATAAAGAACGCTATATTTGGAATTAATTTGGATTTTCTACGGATTTTAGAAGTTTAGTGACCTGGGCTTCCCTGTTTTCTTTTTCTTTAAGGAAAATGAATCCTTAATATCTTCAAATCTTGCTTTCCTTATTCCTTGATATTTTGGGGCCGATTTTCCCTTATTCTTGCACACATTTTGGCCCTCAAATCAGGTCTGAAAATTGATAGAAAATCTCCCAAATTCGTCCTCCAAAAATGCTCCATACATTCCGCCATTTTTGCTCTTTCCTGGCTCGCGCAGGAGAAATGTCTTCATCTTCTTGTCCACCATTTTGGTATCCATTTCATGTGGAATTTGGTCTTCAATTCTTAACACCATATGGGGAAGCATTTTAGTAACCATCTTGAAGACCATTTCTCGGACCATTTCTTCTCCGGAATTAGGAACTTCCTTCTTAGCACGCTTTTAGCTCCAAATTGCCTCCTTTATTAATTCCTCCCTTATTTCTACCTAAAAACATAAAGTCAGTTAGAAACATATTTACTAAGCATAAAACAAAGCTAAATGTAGAGAGAAAGACATTAATAATCAAGCATAAAATGCGTAGATCATCGACCAACCCAAATAGTTGAGTGAACCTGCATGATGGGCCCTGGTGTTTTTCAATCTATTCGCCCGGTTCGTCTTCGAAATCGCCTTGTTTGATAAACATATGAAAAAAAATTAGTAACTAACTATTTCAATGTGATACGATACATTAGGCTTGTAAGATATATTCAGGATGCATACCTGAGCTTTGGGGTGCTCGAAGTGGGCTATCAGCCACAGCCACTCGTACTCCCTAAACCGGAATTCGCTAGGGGTAGAACCTCAGCCTAGCTCCTTGTATACAGTGTAATGGGAAGAAAGCTCGTTCTTCCACTCTTTATACCTATATTAAAACAAGGAAAAAAAGTTAGAGATATTAAAACACTTGATAAACAAAAATCTAACTCGATATATACTCAAATAACTCGAAGCACATCACCTCATATGTAGTTGACGCTCTACCCACGTGTGAATAAGAACTTCATTCACGTCAAACCACACCTGCAATATGAATATATAAAAGGTAAAATTATATATTTATTCGGACTTAATTAATAAATGTAAAATTTACGTAATGAAAATACGATTTAACTCACACTCAGTGCATTATGCACTTGCATCTTCACGTAGATGGGCATAGATTCCCAATCTGGCCAAAGCATTGGGACCTTGTCCCGCACGATCGCACCGGCCATGCTGACATACTTTTGATTGGTGTCAAATGCCTCGATCACCTCGCCATCCTCATTGGCCCTTATGGGCGTTTTCCTTCCCCCGGTGGCCTGCTCAAGTCTCTTCCCGGTGCAGGTGCCTCTAGCCCCTTTCTGTTTTCCAGTCCCATTAACGAAATTGCCTAATAATACAATGTCAACAAATTGATATCATTAATTGAACCTATGGTAAGTCTTAAGTAATCAATCTGAAGTTAAATAAAATTTACCTGCATCGTTCGTGTTTTGGTTGGTGCACCTCACACTCCAAAGATACACAGGGTCGAACGGGATGAAGTTATACGCTTCCTCCACGCTCAGGAACTCCAGCCGTCCTTCAACATAAACAGGCATCCCCCTATCATCGAATTCAGGGATGACAGGAATCTCGTCGGGTAGGAAGAGACCGGAAGGCAGAGATAGACGAGGCCTGGACGATGAGGCGCCAGCACCACCATGTGTCTCAGATGATTCCCGTGAAACGGGAGTAGGCACCGGGCGAATATGGGGCATTCGGATTGAGGGAGTTTCTGATGACCCCGTTGACTGTCGCTCATCTGAGACTCTGCCACCGGAGAGACGTCTGCTGACTGAGCGTCTGATGACTGAGGCTCGAGCCTCGACTTCCGGTTGCACGGCTCTTGATCGTGCAGCTTCCTCCTCAGCTCGCGCATCTAGCAAGGCTCTCGTGCGAGCATTCATCATTGGCCCACTGCGCGTGTTGCTATCTGCGGGTGAGGAGGAAGCTTGACTACTGTTCCCTCCACTATTTCGGGAACCTCTCCGAAGCCAATTTGCCGCAAAACCTCCTGGACACCGTAATAGTCATAAGGATTCGGTTCAACAAATCGGAACCGGAACCAAATGTAACCGGAAACGTTCGGTTTCAAACGGTTCTGGTTACAAACAGTTCCGGTTCCAAACGGTTTCGGTTCCACGCGGTTCCGGTTTAAAACCGTTCTGGTTCCAAACCGTTCCGATCCCGATTTTCCACCTTAATTTATACGATTAATTAACAACTATATCACCTAAATTAACATATATACATTTTCGATGTATATATATACATCATGCATCTTAATTAAATTTAAAATCGGGATATTTATTAAAAATCACATATTCATCCAAACCACACACCCTAATTAATTTTCCACATTTTTCACACATATATATACATCATGGATCTTAATTAAATTTAATTTTCATATATATATACATCACATATTCATCTAAATCACACACCCTAATTAATTTTCCACATTTTTCAAACATTACCGGTATATATACATTGCATATAAATTTCCAACATATCACCCTAATTAAATTTAATTTCCACATACATATATATATATATAAATTCCCACATACGTACATACGTATATATACACATACACAAAAATAAATAAAAATTGAGAGAGAGAGAGAGGACCTGCCATGCTTGGGGCTCGGGCTACTTTTCCGGCGACGGAGGTGAGGGGAGGAGGTAGAGGAGGAGGGGAGGAGGAGAGGAGGAGGGGAGGAGAGGAAATTCAATTTGAAATCGGGATATTTAGTGAGGAGAGAGGAGAAGGGAGAGGAGGTGAGGGGAGGGGATAGGGGAGGAGAGGAAGAGAGTTTTGAGCTCCAAATCTGGCCGAAACGAGTTGGGAGGAGAGGAGGAGAGGAGGAGGAGAGGATAAGCAGAAATGAAGCTCGGGTTCGAGCTGGGTTCTTGCATATCCATTAAACATTGCCAGTGAGTTAGTTTAACTCGTTGGTAATGTCATTACCAACGACTTAAACTCGTTGGTAATGACATTACCAACGAGTTGCTTAATCTCAACTTGTTGGTAATGTTGAGATTTCTCGAAGAATATCCGACAACAATTTCCGACTACAATTTCCAACACGATTTCCGACTACAATTTCCGACAACAATTTCCGTCTACGATTTCTGACTACGTACAATTTCCGACTACGATTTCCAACACGATATGCATCTTAATTTCCGACTACTACAATTTCCGACTACTACATTTTCCGACTACAATTTCCGACAACATTTTCCGACTACGTACAATTTCCGACTACAATTTCCAACATGATTTCCGACTACGTACAATTTCTGACTACATTTTCCGACTACAATTTCCGACAACGATTTCCGACTACATCATTAACGTACTAAGGATGATAATCGTAATCATCTTCATCACTTGAGTTTGACTCGGTTTCATAGGTAACCTCTGGCAATATGTGCCGCTCCTCGTCATCTGAATCAGCGTCAACTTCATATGGATTAACATCGAGAAGTTCTACTCCAGTAATTCGAACCACACTCCCAGATCTCACATTATTAAGCCGAATCGTAGATGATTCCGGAATGTCAAAAGCGTTCGGCTCTTGGTATGCAGTAACTTCCTCATCATCTGCGGTATCACCAAGTGTGGCAGCACTGTATATGTTTCCATGAGCAACATGGTTAACCACCTTCCACGGGACTTTGTTAAGAAGATCGTCCAGGTAAAACACTTGTTTTACTGATGAGGCAAGAACGAAAGGGTCATCTTCATATCAGCTAGTAGCAGTATTCACCGAAAATATTCCGTACTAATCGGTCCTTGTGTTCTCCGGGCTAGTATCAAACCATCTACACTTGAACAAGTGCACTTTCATGCGGTTCCCATAAATTAGTTCAACTACTGAATGAAGGACACCATAATAGTCAACGCCATCCTGCCCACCATGGACCATCACCCCACAATTCTGTGTTTTTAGTCAGTCGTCTCGATTTTCACATATAAATTTCACGCCATTGACCTGACACATTGAGTAAACTTTTGAAGCTATCGGTTTCATCGCCAGCACCCTCAATTCGTTTGACCACTCTGGGCAACAATCATTTGCTACATGGTTCATCTGAAAACGATAAGAAACCACACAAGAAATTATGAACATAGAAACCACAAAAGCACGTAAGTACACACATGCTATATAAGGAAAATGGCAATAAAAAATAGACATATACCCTTACCCATTGACCAAAGTAGTTTGCAAACGTCTTGTTGTGGTAATCAACATTTCCGGCAATAGCAGGGCAGTGAAGATGATAGTTTTTCCAATATTGTACTTCTTCACAGTTAATCAGTACCGACCAGTGGGCAATGACTACCTCATTTCCATCCAACTTGTACGACTTTGGCAAGCTTCCCTGTACTACCACGTCATTGGAGATGATAGAAAGGTTGAACTGAGGTTCATCTATCGGCATCTGTTGTTGGGGGTCCTCAAGCGCTCCCAAATACACTTTGGTATACGTTACACACTCGTGCGCAACATATGCTTCAATGATACACCCTTCAGGTGCATATTTATTCTTCACATAGTCCTTGTAGGCTCCCAATTGTCTACAAGTTAACAAGTGCATGTTAACTAAGGTAAAAATAAGACTTTACATATAAAAACAGAGGCAAACCAAATGTACCTTTCCATGGGATACATCCAAGTGTAGTGTACGGGACCGGTAAGCAACAATTGTTCGGGAAGATGGATCATTAGGTGAGGCATGATGTCGAAAAAATTTGGCGGAAATATCCTCTCAAGCTTGCACATTATAAAAATGATGTCATCTTGCATCTCCCTGAGATCTGATTTTTTAACTTCCCTAGTGCATAACTTCTGAAAGAATCTTGACAAGGCCACCAACGGCTCCACCACCTCTTTGGGCAGGTACCCTCGAAAGAAAATAGGGAAAAGCCGTTGAAGCAGTACATGGCAGTCATGACTCTTTAATCCGTACATCTTATTGTCCCGGAAGTTAACACACATGCTTATATTTCCTGCATAGCCATAAGGATACCTGCATATATATATATATAGCCATAGGCAACAATTATATTTCTCGCATATAACCATAATCCGGTAAAAATTTAAGGCAAACCAATTTCCGTACTGCATAGTCATATATAAGAATATATACCTGACATTACTCAGCCACCGAAAAATTTCATGCTTATGCTTCGGCTTGACGGTGTAAGGAGCTTGCGGCATTTTTCTCTTACCATCTCTTAACCACAAATGTTTCCGCAGTCCCATAGCTTTCAGATCAATGCGTGCCTTAGGGATGTCTTTTGTTTTCCCCTCCAAGTTAAGAACTGTGCCCACCACACTTTCACACACATTCTTCTCTATGTGCATGACATCAAGGTAGTGTCTGATAGGCAACCTGGGCCAGTAGGGGAGTTCCCAGAATATGCTCTTGTGTGTCCAAAACTTATACATTTCGGGCTTGTCTGGAATTGACGCCACTATGTCAGGATGATTGCTCAGCTGGCCAAAATCATATTGTGACGACCCGGACCAGAATCAGCAGTATGATCAGCTTGATTGATGAGTTTGTGTGTAGTCGCAGAGTTGTTCGACAGTTGTTGAATCGCCAGGCTCGTTAACGACTAAATTATTGGCCGAGAATTGGAGCTGGGTCTCTTCTCAAGAGTCGTTTTACGTGTGATTACGAGTTTGTGGGCGGTTCCGGATCGTTATTTGGACGACCGATGAGTTAGTTATGAATATTTGAAGTTCGGATTTAAATGGTGGGCTACTTAGCGACTAAATTACCGGACGAGAATTTGGTTTCGGCTTCTTCACGGAAGTTGTTCAGAATTTAATTTCGAGTTCGTGGGAACTTTCGGAGCATGATTTGGAGTTACGAGGAATTAGTTGCGCATTTTGCCGTTTGTTGATTATTTAGTCGATTTAATGTGTGTTGCTTTGAAGGGTTGACTTTTTATTCGGTTGGCCGATGTATTTGACTTTGAGTGATTATTGAAGAATATGTCGAGACGAGTTTGTGGCCGCAAGAATTATCGGAATCGGAATTACGACGAGAGAGTTACGCGTGTTTAAAGTTCGTCGAAATGGATAAGTATGAAGTTTCCTAATCGGGAAAGCTATAAATTGTAACTTTCTCCTTTTGGAAAGTCAAAGATGACCATTTATTGTGTTTGACCGAGTTGACTCGGTCAACTCGGTGGTGTGAGAGGAGGCCGACGGCTAGCTTGATGCTCCACGGCGGTGATGTTGCTCCGGCCACCCTAGGGCTCGGCTCCTAGCTTGTTCGACTCGCTATGGCTTCCTCGAGGTGGCGCCGGCCACCGTTCACGACGAGGTGAACGGTGGAGGGAGGAAATCCGACCAAAAATTGGAGGAAAATGAGTGAATTCGGGTTACTCGTTTTAGGCCGAATTGAGCTGAAACTTTGAATGGGCTTTGAAGCTCTCATCCCCTTGATGCTTCCCTATAAGTTTCGTGTTTCAATTCGATGTATACATGGAGAATTTTGGATTGGAAAATTTGTGTACAATTCGGGTTTCATTGAAATTGGATGTGTTAGAGTGAGAATTGGACTTCGGTGCAGTTGACAAAGTTGCTCAGTGGGTGATTTTGAGTGGAATTGGGGTGGCTCCGCCGTGAAATTTTCCGGTCAACAGTGGCGCCGCCGTGGACGGCGGTCAACGGCGGTCAACGGTCAACGGGTTGACTTTTTGGGATTTTCGACAAGTTGCATGTCATTTCACTCGAAATCGCGCTCCGATCGCAGTGGGGAGGTTCGTTTTTCGAGTTGAGCGTCCGAACGTAAAGCGAGGTATTGTGGTATACATATACGGATTTTCGACGATTCGTCGACTTTGGATATCATGTTTCCGAGAACGGTGGTTTCTCGTGGTTTGATTTGTATTGTCGGATTATGATTTTGAATATTGGACATTGTGAATATTCAGGGGTTCGTGATCGTTGTTTTGGCGATGGACTTTCCGCCGGATCACGGGTTAACGCGATACGCGTTACGCCAGACTGTGAGTGGACAATTTATTTTCACGGATTGTTTTGCGAGTCTTTTATAAATGATTTATGAACTTGAGCATGCAGCTTGATTATGGTTTTACGAGCATGTGTTTTACGATGATACATATACGTATATGAGTATACATACACTGATATGTTGTTACATGCATTTGTATCGAAATGTTTATGATTTGGTTTCCACAGAGTACAGTCGTAGTTTATGAGGTTGTATCGATACACTGCATCCCGGCTGATCCCCGAGGATGTTACCAGCTAGGATCACGTGTGGGCTAGGGACCCCGTGGTTCTGGATCACGTGTGGGCTAGGGACCCCGTGGTTCCGACTGTGCTTCTGCAGCTAGGATCACGTGTGGGCTAGGGACCCCGTGGTTCTGACTGTGAGATTTTACTTGCATGCTCTATTTACGAGTTGGAGTCAGCGTCTCCTCGTATACTATTTGGTTTGATTTATTTCGACTCGCATATGTTTTATAACATATATACCTGGTGAAAGACTTTGATTTTCGTCCACTCACTCTAACGTGTTTATTGTCTTTCCCTTGGGCTTTTCGGTTTTTGTGCCCAGTTTGCAGTTCGGACTCTGGTGTCGCACGTCGTGGTCGGAGGCATAGTGCTCGAGCTACTTTGTTTCTTCCAGTAGGTTTATTGTTCTACCTACTGTGGTATACGTATATGATTATGTATTAGAAGTCGCTCTGAGCTTCCTATTGTATATGTTATACGATTTTAAACCCGGATTTCAGTAAAGTACTATTATATGTATTGTTTACTTTACTGTTGAGATATTGAGAAATCCGGATAGGATTGGTGCCCACGGTTTGCTTTTTGTGGGATAGGATGAAGTGTATTTTCCGCGTGCAGGTAATGGTAATTCAACGTTAGTAACGAAACTCTGCCCAAATTTCGAAAAGTTTTTGTTGGTTCGTGTTTTCGAAAGGGTTTGATTCCGATTTAGGGAGCTAAATCGGAGTTGGGTCCTTTGACATATTCATTCAACACTTCCAAAATTTCTTCCCCTGTCCATCGCCTGGGTGCCACACTTGTTTCCACAGTCCCATCAAACGCGTCTGGATCCTGCCTAAATGGGTGATCATATGGAAGCCAACAACGCTGACGCATCTGAACAATTTTTCTACAATGAGGACTGCAACAATCAACCGTCATGCACTCTGAACAAGCCCTGTAACCCCTGGTAACGTTGCCCGACAACAGGCCGCAGGCAGGAAAATCACTGATGATGCCAACGAGCATGGCATGCATCTGGAACATCTCATTTTTGAACCTATCGTAAGTGGGGTGGCCACACTCACTCAGGTACTTAAGCTTCTCAATCAAAGGCCTCAAATACACATCGAGACACTTTCCTGGATAACCCGGGCCCGGAATTAACAGAGTGAGCATATTGTATTCCTTCTTCATGCACATCCATGGTGGAAGGTTGTACGGTACCAAAATAACTGGCCATATACTGTATTGAAGACTCATGTTGCCAAAGGGGTTGAATCCGTCAGATGAGAGCCCTAGCCAAACATTTCAGACCTCTGCTGCAAAATGATCAAACTCCCTGACCATGTGCTTCCAAGCCTCTCCGTCGGAAGGGTGTATAAGGGTGTCATCGTCAGGCAAATTCCTCTCAGCCCACCATCTCATTGCTTCGGCCGTGAAAGCACACATGAACAACCGCTCCAGCCTATCAATAAGCGGGAAATATCGAAGTATCTTCACAGCTTTCTTGTTGCCTGCAGGAGTCAACTTATACCTTTCTGTAAAACATACCGGGCAGGCTTCAAGGTCTTCGAGATCTTTTCCCCAGAAGAGAATACAATCATATCTGCATGCATGGATTTTGATGTAGGAAAGCCCAAGATCTTTCAGGATATGTCGCACCTTATGATGAGTGGTAGGAAGACGATGACCGGGTGGCAGTAGCGAAGCAGTCCACTTCAACCAAGAATCAACAGCTTTGATAAACATTTTGTTCTCCATTTTGAGCTGCATCACTCCCATCACACTTTCAAGAACAGTCTTACTACAACCGTCGTACAACGGAGTCTGTTGCAATGCAATCATGTTGTTGTACTTGTCCATACCGCTTGTGTTGACATGAGCTCCAGGTAATGGCTCGACTGGCTCAATATGGGGGAAACTCTCAACGACGGGAGGGACATTTGGTGCTTCATCAGCAAATACACCGCTCTCATGAGGAAACATATCATTGATTAACATCGATGTTGGATCATAGGATGAACTGCATCTCTCAGCAAAATCTCCATGATCATAGCATGGACTGGCCCTCTCACCAAATTGTCCATGATCATGCGGACCCGCTAACGATGTTTCACCGTGATAAATCCAACAAGTGTACTTATCCCAAAACTCGTATTTACTCAGGTGCTTCTGGACTTTATCAATGGGAAAACGAAATCGATCGCTGAAACACTTACATTCTTTACATGGGCAATAATGAAGTGTAGTGTCTCCACAATTAGCGTTCACAAAATTCACAAAACTCCTAATTCCCTGGTGATATCTGACATCCCATCTTTCGAGGCTCATCCAACTCTTGTCCATCCTGAAAATTCTTACAATTTTACGTATTATATATACACACATTCACTACTAATCATCGACGCGATATCTCAATTCAACTCTAATTAAATCTACACATGCATGCATATATATATATATATATCGATCTAATCTATGAATTCGATTTAGTACTCGATGATGGTATTCTTCTTTTTTCAGTTCAAAATGTATTTGACTAGGTAGGAGGCTCTCTTAAGCTTGACTCCGATAGCACTACGATAATACCAGTCGTTGATTCAGACACAAGATAAGATTAACTACAAGCAGTTTT
The DNA here is from genome assembly GCA_946800695.1 of Geum urbanum. Taxonomy (NCBI): domain Eukaryota; kingdom Viridiplantae; phylum Streptophyta; class Magnoliopsida; order Rosales; family Rosaceae; genus Geum; species Geum urbanum. The sequence goes on from OX327002.1 coordinate 22,904,062, forward strand.
CTCGTTTGGGTGACATCAACAACATTTCATATCTCACGAATTGGATTTGATCAACACACACATATATATATACATACACATATACGTATATATACGTACCTATATATATAGCTTCCCGAGTGATCGAGTTTTCGACGCGCGCCTTAACTTTGACAATACCGAAGGATCGATTTCGATCAGAGCGTTTTCCTTCTTTCGATTTCACCAGATTTTTTTCGATCAAAATGAATGAGCTGCTGCGATCTGCATCTAATATAAGAGGCATTTCCGGCGATTCATTAAATCACCGGAAATGGAGACATTACCGGCGAAATTCCGGCGACATTACCGGCGACGGAGTAAGTCGCCGGTAATGATGAACATTACCGGCGACTTTTCCGGTCGCCGGCCTTGTCTCTGGTAATCTCACCGGTAATGTTGCTTATTTTGGAGTTAACGCGTTGACCGAGCGTTGACCGAAATTTGAACCCGTTGACCTGAGGGGACTATTCACCCGGAGCTTCTCATCATCGGAGCTTCTCTTCGCGGCTTATTTAGACCACGACCTTGGAATGTAAAATCTTCCTCTCGTCATTCTAAACTAGTTAGAACTTGGAATTTCTTGATTTGGTTGAGAATTGAGGGAGAACGAGTTCGATGAATTTGGGTGATTTTGCCGGATTCGGATGGCCTTATCCGACGACTTTTGGGGTCGGGGCTTTGGGAGGAAAGGTTCCCCTCAACCTATAGATGCTTTTGGTTGAAGGAATTTGGGTTTGGTTTCCATTTGAAGCTTGCCAGAATCTCACCAGAATCCGTGGATTCCGTGAGTTTCGAGCTCAATTCTGGTCGGTGGGCTTGGAATTGGGTCTCGGTGTAGAAGAGAAATGTGTTGGGCTTGAGGAGGACTTGTGATCTGAAAATTTTGGCCAGGATCCGTCACAGTTGACGCCGCGCTGCCGCCGCCGGTGACGGTCAACAGCGGAGCTCCAGTGACAGTTGACTTTTTTGGAAATGTGTCGAGTTATATGTCGTTTCACTCGTATTCGCGCCCTGATCGTCGCCTTGAGGTTTTCGAGTTGATTTGGGTACCTGATTTTCAGTCGAGGGTTTGAGTGGAGATTTCGGGAATTTCATCGATTATTTTGCACTGCATTATATATTTTCGGGAACGGTTGGTTTCCGAGGTGTGGTACAGTGTTGTGAATTGTGATTTTGATAAGATATATTTTATGATTATTCAGGGGATCGAGATCGTGCTTCGGGCGAGGGATCTTCTGTCGGACCACGTGATTAGCGCGAGTGCGCGCTTTGCTCGTCTGTGAGTGGACAATTTCTTTTCACTGATAATCGCAAGTCTTTAATATACGTTTTACGAGCATGAGCATGCATATGAGATTATGATTTATATGAGCATGTGTTATACAATTATGTATTACGTATATGCATTTACATTATGCTTTATACACTTGCATAGAACTATTTATGATTTAGTTTACACAGAGTACAGTCATAGTATATATTGTTGTATCGATACTCATGCATCCCGGCTGATCCCCGATGATGTTTACCGGGGGAGGCTGTGACCCCTGACCCGAGGTGCCACTTCGGGAGCTCGACCAGTACAGTTTGCGGGCCAGGGTAGACAGCAGGAACAGCTTCAGTGTGGACGACCAGCCGGGCAGACCAGGGTTCATGCCATGACTTTGCGTGAGGGCAGAGCTTCACCGGAGGTCGTTATCGGTACGTTGCATGTTTTCGGTTATCCAGTACTTACATTGTTAGATCCAGGTGCTACGCATTCATTCATGTCATATAGATTATCATCTTTAGCTACTGTACCTGCGTCTCCACTTCCGGGGTTATGGAGAGTGTTGTATCCGTCCGGTGAGGTGGTGAGTATTGGCTGGGTGTACAAAGACTTTGAGATATTTATTGGAGGCCATGGTTTAGCCGCTGATTTGTTGTTACTGGATATCGTCGACTTTGATTTGATTTTGGGATGGACTTCTTGGAGACACATTGGGCCATGTTCGATTGTCACAAGAAGGAGGTTGCGTTTCGACGACCAGGCCTTCCGGAGATATTGTTTCGCGGTGAGCAGAGCACTTCGTTGCCATGTGTGATTTCCGCGATGAAGGCGGATCGGTTGATGAAGAAGGGCTGTGTTGCATACTTGGCTCATGTTGTGGACACTACGACTGCTGTGCCGGACATTGGTGGTATTGAGGTTGTTTTCGAGTTTCCGGAGGAGTTACCGGGTATACCTCCAGTTCGGAAGATTGATTTCACTATTGAGCTATTACCGGGTACAAGACCCATTTCTCAGGCACCATATCGTATGGCGCCAGCTGTGTTGAAAGAGCTACAGGTTCAACTTCAGGAGTTGCTGGAGAAGGGTTTCATTCGACCCAGTGTTTCGCCGTGGGGTGCCCCGGTTTTGTTTGTACAGAAGAAGGATGGATCCATGCGGTTGTGCATCGATTACTGGAAACTGAATCAGGTCACTGTGAAGAACAAGTATTCGTTAACGCGGATTGACGATTTATTTGATTAGCTCAAGTGAGCTTCTGTCTTTTCGAAGATTGATCTCAGGTCTGGATATCATCAGTTGAGGATCTGAGAGTCTGATGTGGCCAGAACAACTTTCAGATCGTGGTATGGGCACTACGAGTTTTTGGTTATGCCGTTTGGGTTAACCAACGCCCCCGCAGCTTTTATGGACTTGATGAATCGGGTGTTCAGACGGTTTCTGGACAAGTTCGTGATCGTGTTTATCGATGACATCCTAATCTATTCCGAGAGTGTGGGCCAGTACAAGAAGCATTTGCGAGCAGTGTTGCGGACTTTGTGGGATAATCAGTTGTTTGCGAAGTTCAGCAAGTGCGAGTTTTGGTTGGACAGTGTGAAGTTTCTGGGCCATGTGATATCAGCTGAGGGAGTCAGCGTAGATCCTGACAAGATCGAGGCCGTGTTGAATTGGAGTAGACCTACCACCGTACCGGAGATCCGGAGTTTCTTGGGTTTGGCAGGCTACTATCGGCGATTTGTACAGGATTTTTCTCGAATTGCTACTGCACTGACCAGGTTGACGAAGAATGGTGTCATGTTTGGGTGGTCCGATGCGTGTGAGGAGAGTTACTTGCTCCTGAAGGAAAAGTTGACTACTGCACCGGTTCTGATTTTACCAGACGACAGCGGTGAGTTCATGGTTTACAGTGATGCATCGAAGTTGGGTCTTGGTTGTGTGCTGATGGATCATGGCAGAGTTGTAGCCTACGGTTCTAGGCAGCTAAAATCACATAAGGTCAACTATCCGACGCATGATTTGGAGTTAGCTGCTATTGTGTTAGCGTTGAAGAGTTGGAGACACTATCTGTACGGAGCTCAGTGCAAGATCTACACCGACCACAAAAGTCTCACTTACTTGCGGACGCATCCAGACTTAAATATGAGGCAGCGCAGGTGGATGGGGTTGATCAACGACTATGATTGCACTTTCGAGTACCATCCAAAAAAGGCCAATGTCGTTGCTAATGCACTCAGTCGGAAATCCGGAGCTTCGTTGTTCCATGTGTGTGTGGCCAGAGTTTCTATGTTAGCCGAGCTTTAGGCTACGGGAGCCGAGTTCGAGTGGGATAACGATGGAGCTTTGTTGGCCAGTTTTTAGGTTCGACCCGTGTTAGTTGCTCAGGTTCGAGAAGCTCAGGATTCAGATTCTTACCTGTTGGACAAGAAGACCATGATTCAGAATGGTGTACCAATAGAGTTTCGATTGAGTGATGACAGTACGTTGCTTTTCAGAGTCAGGTTATGCATACCTTGAGACGAGAGTCTGAAGAAGGAGATTTTAGACGAGGCTCATTGTTCGGCGTATGCGATGCATCCTGGAGGTACGAAGATGTTTTGTACACTTCGAGCATATTACTGGTGGTGCAACATGAAGCAGGAGATTGCCGCATATATGAGTCGATGTTTGATCTGTCAGCAGGTTAAAGCGGAGAGGCAGAAGCCTGCGGGAAAGTTACAGCCACTAGAGATTCCGGTTTGGAAGTGGGAGCATATTACCATGGATTTAGTTTATCAGTTGCCTCGTACTTCGGCTGGTAATACTGGTATTTGGGTTATTGTGGAAATTCGCTCATTTTCTCGCACTTCCGGGAAAGATATATGTAGGCAGATTGGCCAAGTTGTATTTGTCAGAGATCGTTCGTCTACACGGTGTGCCTGTATCTATTGTTTCTGACCGAGACAGTCAGTTTACTTTCCAGTTTTGGTAGGCATTGCAGTGAGCCATGGGCACGAGATTGCGTTTCAGTACAGCTGTTCATCTTCAGACTAACGGTCAGTCTGAGCAGACTATACAGACTCTTGTGGATATGTTGCGGTATTGCGTTTTCCAGTTTTGAGGAAATTGGGACCAGCAACTGCATTTGATAGAGTTTGCCTACAACAACAGCTAACAGGCCAATATCGAGATGGCACCGTATGAGGCCCTGTACGGGAGGCAGTGCCGCACTCCTTTGTGTTAGAGTTGAAAGGACCCAACCCCGATTTAGCTTCCTAAATCGGAATCAAACCCCTTCGAAAACACGAACCAACAAAAAAATTTCAAAATTTGGGCAGAGTTTCGTTACTAACGCAGAATTGCCATTACCTGCACGCGGAAAATACACTTCATCCTATGCCACAAAAAGCAAACCGTGGGCACCAATCCCATCCGGATTTCTCAATATATCAGCAATAACGTAAAGTAGTAAATATATATATACTTTACGGAAAATCCGGAGTAAAATCGTATAACACATACAATAGGAAGCTCAGAGCGACTTCTAATACATAATCATATACGCATACCACAGTAGGTAGAACAATAAACCTACTGGATGAAACAAAGTAGCTCGAGCACTATGCCTCCGACCACGACGTGCGACACCAGAGCCTGAACTGCAAACTGGGCACAGAAACCAAAAAACCAAGGGGAAAGACATGAAACACGTTAGAGTGAGTGGACGAAAATAAATGTCTTTCACCAGTTAATATATATGTTATAAAAAAAACATATGCGAGTTCAGGTAAATAAAAACAACATAGTACACGAGGTAAAACTCATACTCCTCCAGTGTACTGAGCATGCAAGTAAAATCTCACGGGGTCACTCATGGACTCTACCGTGCTAGTACAGTCTGAACCACGGAGTCCCTGACTACCACATGATTCTAAGCCAGAAATGGCCTCGGTTCCGGGGAATACACCCCTCACCGGTCTGGTTGGGGAAACGCCCCTCCAGGCGGCCCTCCGTCGGGGATCAGCCGACGAGGCAAGGTGTATCGATACAACAACGTAACTGAGACTGTACTCTGTGTAAACCAAATCATAAACAGTTCGATGCAAATGCATGAAACAACATATAAATGTATGCATATTCGTATACGTATATCCGTATAAATAAATCGTATAATCGTAAAACACATGCTCATATTAAACATAATCTCGTATGAAATCTCATGCTCGTAAAACCATAATCATGCTGCATGCTCAAGTTCGTAAATCATATATAAAAGACTCGCAAGATTTCCGTGAAAAGAAATTGTCCACTCACAGACTGGCGTAACGCGTATCGCGTTAACTCGTGATCCGGTGGAAAGTCCCTCGCCAAACGAACGATCACGAAACCCCTGAATATTCACAAAGTTCATTATTCAAAGTCATAATCCGACAATACAAATCAAACCACGAGAAACCACCGTTCTCGGAAACAGATAATTCAAAGTCTACGAATCGTCGAAAATCCGTATATACCACTTCAATACCTCGCTTTACGTTCGGACGCTCAACTTGAAAAACGAACCTCCCCACTGCGATCGGAGCGCGATTTCGAGTCAAATGACATGCAACTTGTCGAAAATCCAAAAAGTCAAACTTTGACCGCCGTTGACCGCCGCCCACAGCGGCGCCACCGCTGGCCGGAAAATTTCACGGCGGAGCAACCCATATTCCACTCAAAATCGTCCACTGAGCAACTTCCATAACTGCACCGAAAGCCAATTCTCACTCTAGCTAGGTCAATTTCACGATAAACCGAATGAACACACAAATTTCAAATCCAAAATTCTCCTTCCACAAATCGAATTAAAGCTTCATACTTACATGGTTAGAATCCTTGAGAGGAGAGATTCAAAGCCCACTACAAATTGTAGTTCAATTCGGCCTAAACCGTGGAACCCGAACTCAAACAAAATTCTTCAATTTCAAGCCGGAAAACCGAGCTTCTCCGGCGAGCCACGCCGTGGAGGGAGGTCGGCGTCACCACAAGGGAACCGAGGCATGTCGATTAGGACCAGCCCCACACCTTGGGGTGGCCGAAAGCATTTCACCACCGTGGAGGCCGCCGTGAACCGTCGAGACCAACACCTTCCCATCGGTCAAACCAAGTCAACATGGTCAACACATTAATGCCTCTTTTTGACTTTCCAAATCAGGTAAGCCCACTATTTATAGTTTCCCAAAATGGAAACCCCAATAATACATTTCGCGACAAACTTAAAACTCCTGTAACTTCCGCGTCGTATATCCGATTCCGATAATTCTCGCGGCCACGAACTCATCTCGACATGTTCTTCCAATATCACCCGAGGTCAAACACATCGGCCAAACGGATAAAAAGTCAACCCTTTGAACCAACACACATTTAAATCGACTAATTAGTCAACGAACGGAAATATTCACAATTAAATCTTCGTAACTCAAAATCATGCTCCAGAAGTTCCCACAACCTCGAAATTAAATTCTGAACAACTTCCGTGAAGAAGCCGAAACCAAATTCTCGTCCGATAATTTAGTCGCGAACAAACCTGCCATAATAATTCGTTTCCGTCGAAACTTTAAATATTCATAACTAATTCCTCGGTCGTCCAAATAACGATCCGGAACCGCCCACGAACTCATAATCACACGTACAACGACTCTCGAGAAGGGATCCAACTCTAATTCTCGGCCAATAATTAAGTCGTTAAGAACTCTGGCGATTCCAATAACTGTCGAAAATCCGCGATTACGTTGTAACTCACGAATCAAGCTGATTATATTTCTGATTCTGGTCCGGGTCGTCACAAATCCACCCCCCTTAGAAAAATTTCGACCTCGAAATTTCCGAGTCTGTCGACTACAAGGTAGGAGCACTGCCTCTGCATACTGCTCAACTCACCAACGGCAATCTCAACTGAACAACTCTGATTATACTTCTGATTCTGGTGTCTCACGTCGTGGTCGGAGGCTAGTCGTTTGAGATACCTTTCTTTTCCAGTAGGTTTCTTGTTTTGCCTACTGTTGTATATTTTGTATATATATATATACATTAAAGGTCGCTCTGATACGATACTGAGACCTGTTTAATGTGGTTTTTCCCGGATTTTCTATATTATACAGCTATGTTTACTGTTTATTGCTATTGTTATGATATTGAGAAATCCGGATGGGATTGGTGCCCACGGTTTGGCTTTTGTGGCATAGGATGAAGTGTATTTTCCGAGTGCAGGTTAATGGCAATTCCGCGTTAGTAGTGTTACTCTGCCGAAATTTTAATGGTTTTAGTTTGTTCGTGTTTTTAGAAGGGGTTTGATTCCGGCTTAGAAAACTAAATCGGGGTTGGGTCCTTTCACATAGTCCTTGTAGTCTCCCAATTGTCTACAAGTTAACAAGTGCATGTTATGATACTTAAAAAATAAGAATTTACATATAAAAACAGAGGCAAACACAAATGTATGAATCATTTGTACCTTTCCATGGGATACATCCAAGTGTAGTGTACCGGACCGGTAAGAAACAATTGTTCGGGAAAATGGATCATCAGGTGAGGCATGATGTCGAAAAAATTTGGGGAAAATATCCTCTCAAGCTTGCACATGATAAAAATGATGTCATCTTGCATCTCCCTGAGGTCTGATTTTTTAACTTCTCTGGTGAATAACTTCGGAAAGAATCTTGATAACTCCACCAACGGCTCCACCACCTCTTTGGGCAGGTACCCTCGAAGGAAAATAGGGAAAAGGCGTTGAAGCAGTACATGACAGTCATGACTCTTTAATCCGTACATCTTATTATCCCGGAAGTTAACACACTTGCTTGTATTTCCTGCATAGCCATAAGGATACCTGCATAGCCATAAGAAACAATTATATTAATTTCCTGCATAGCCATAAGAATACTTGACATTACTCATCCACCCAAAAATTTCATGCTTCTGGTTCGGCTTGACGATGTAAGGAGCTTGAGGCATTTTTTTCTTACCATCTCTCAACCACAAATGTTTCCGCAGTCCCATAGCTTTCAGATCAATGCGTGCCTTAGGGATGTCTTTTATTTTCCCCTCCCAATTCAGAACTGTGCCCACCACACTTTCGCACACATTCTTCTCTATGTTCATGACATCTAGGTAGTGTCTGATAGGTAACCTGGGCCAGTACGGGAGTTCCCAGAATATGCTCTTGTGTGTCCAAAACTTATACCTTTTGGGCTTGTCTAGAATTGACGACACTATCTCAGGATGATTGCTCAGCTGGCCAAACTCATATTCATTCAGCACTTCCAAAATTTCATCCCCTGTCCATCGCCTGGGTGGCACACCCATTTCCACAGTCCTATCAAAAGCGTCTTAATCTTGCCTAAATGGGTGATCATCTGGAAGCCAACAACGGTGACGCATCTGAACAATTTTCTTGCAATGAGGACTGCAACAATCAACAGTCATGCACTCTGAACAAGCCCTGTAACCCCTGGTAACGTTGCCCGTCAACATACCGCGGGCAGGAAAATCACTGATGGTGCCAACAAGCATGGCATGCATATGGAACATCTCATTTTTGAACCTATCATAAGTGGGGTGGCCACGCTAACTCAGGTACTTAAGCTCCTCAATAAAAGGCCTCAAATACACATCGAGACACTTTCATGGATAACCCGGGGCTGGAATTAACAGAGTGAGCATATTGTATTCCTTCTTCATGCACATCCATGGTGGAAGGTTATACGATACCAAAATAACAGGCCATATACTGTATTGAAGACTCATGTTGCCAAAAGGGTTGAATCCATCAGATGAGAGCCCTAGCCAAACATTTCGGACCTCTGCTGCAAAATGATCAAACTCCTTGACCATTTGCTTCCAAGCCTCTCCTTCGGCAGGGTGTATAAGGGTGTCATCATCAGGCAAATTCCTCTCAGCCGACCATCTCATAGCTTCGGCCGTGAAAGCACACATGAACAACCGCTCCAGCCTATCAATCAGCAGGAAATATCAAAGTATCTTCACAGCTTTCTTGTTGCCTGCAGGAGTCAACTTATACCTTTCCATAAAACATACCGGGCAGGCTTCAAGGTTTTCAAGATCTTTCCCCCAGAAAAGAATACAATCATATCTGCATGCATGGATTTTGATGTAGGAAAATCCAAGATCTTTCAGGATATGTCGCACCTTATGATGAGTGGTACGAAGGCGATGACCGGGTGGCAGTAGCGAAGCAGTCCACCTCAGCCAAGAATCAACAGCTTTGACAGTCATTTTGTTCTCCATTTTGAGCTGCATCACTCCCATGACACTTCCAAGAATAGTCTTACTACAATCGTCGTACAACGGAGTTTGTTGCAATGCAATCAGGTTGTTGTACTTATCTATACCGCTTGTGTTGACATGAGCTCCAGGTAATTGCTCGACTGGCTCAATATGAGGGAAGCCCTCAATGACGGGAGGGACATTTGGTGCTTGATCAGCAAATACACCGCTCATGAGGAAACATATCATTGATCAACATCGTTGTTGGATCATAGGATGGACTGGCCCTCTCAGCAAATTGTCCATGATTATGCAGACCCGCTAACGATGTTTCACCGTGATAAATCCAACAAGTGTACTTATCCCAAAACCCGTATTTACTCAGGTGCTTCTGAATTTTATCAATGGGAAAACGAAATCGATCGCTGCGACACTTACATTCTTTACACGGGCAATAATGAAGTGTAGTGTCTCCATAATTAGCCTTCACAAAATCCACAAAACTCCTAATTCCATGATGATATCTCACATCCCATCTTTCAAGGCTCATCCAACTCTTGTCCATCCTAAAAATTCTAACACTATATATTTATGTATATACATTCACTACTAATTAATTAAAAAATCCTCATTACATCTATATATATATATCGATCATTAAACTAGCTACACTAATTTAATTCTTGGTCTATATATCTCCCTAAATAAAAGTTGACCCATATAAAAATATATATATACCAACAATTCCCAATTACAAATTTACATGTATATATATATACATATTAACAATTAATCAGAAAATAAATTTATATACATTTATATATATATACACAAGCATATTTTCATCGAATTCATCTCAAATCAACTCAAAATCAACAGTCAATCACTCAAAATCAACAATACATCAACTCTATTTGCATATCAAACCATTAATCTCAACTCTAAATCAACACACATATACATCAACATATATATATACGCATATATATATATACGTACCTAGCTATATAGCTTCACGAATGGGTTTTGGACGCCTTTTGACAATACCCAACGATTTCAGACCGTTTTTCTTCTTTCTAACCGAATTTTTGTAAAATGAATGAGCTGCTGCAGAGTAGATCTGATATAAGCGTTATAGCCGAGGATTCATTAACTCGTCGGCTATAGACAGATTGTCTCGTCAGTATTCCGGCCGAACCATCGTCGGCCATACTAAACATTATAGCCGGTGACGAGAATGTGAATGCGGACGAGTCGTCGACTATAATATTATAGCCGGTGATGAGGAAAAAAATGGCCAACAAGTGAGATTTTCGTTGGTGATACTTCTTATAGCCGACGATATAGGACTTCATCGGCCTTTGTTTTCTTCATTACGTGGGCAATGAGATGTATTCTGGTAGTGTATGCAACATTATATTTGTGTTTAATTACTTGTTATCGTATTTGACAAAAATAGTTTCTTAATTAATATTTTTTTTGATATATGTTTATCCAATAAGGCCATTTATGTGATAAACGCGGCTAACCGGGGAAAAAATACGAAGAACCATCATGCCGGTTCTAGATCCTTTGCGGCTTGGATGGAGGAGGCCGCCCAACACCCTAAAGTCCCCCCTTTGGAGTATACATTACAAAAAACGTATCCTCCGTGGCCTGAATATGTTGCAAGTCTTATACCCTTATAACTTAATTAACATATTTGCTTATGTATGTATTTTCTCTAAATTTGTTTACGTATGATTACTAATATGTTATTTTGTTTTCCTTGTCAATTAGGCAAGAGTGCAGGAGGTGACTCTGGAGGTGTTGATTCAAATCGTGAGAGAGCAATGATCTGAGACCCAGGAAGAGAACCTCCCTCAGGCCTTCTCTCAGATTGATCAATCCAACCCAATGGTAACAGCGAGGATCATGGGTCAGGTTTTTCCACCACAAGGGAACACCTACTACAGCAGGGGTCTAGGACATAAGGGTGACGGGCTCTTGAAGAATACTCTCGGTTTCTCACGCAAGTCAAAAAATTCCAGGGCTTCTCAGCTATAGGAAGAACTTTAGATGCAGGGGACGGACCATCAGAGGGAGCTAGAACAGACTCGAAGATAGATGGAGGAGATGCAGTGGTCGTTGGGTTACTGGTTTCAGGATTGGACTTCACAGCTTCAGGCTTTTGGAATCTCGGTCCCAGCCCCACCTTCGTTCCCTTTTGCTACTCCACAGCCACAATCGCAGGAGGATCCGCAAGGTCCTGGTAGTAACGACTATGTTGTGGATAACATAGATTTAGATAACCATTAGTTTACATAGGTCTAATGTGGATGAATATGTGTTTGTTGGTGAATTTGTGTTGTTGGCTATTATATAAATAAAATTGTGCAACTGCAGGTTCTAGGAATTGAAATCCAGAATCTGCATTTTTTTTCTTCAGAAATCACCAACTATAGCCGAAGAAATTGGATAAAGTCGTCGACTAAGTGTTTAATTTTTTTTACAGTTTTATACTATAGCCGATGACGTTCAAATACTATAGCCGACAACATGATTTTTGCATCGTCAGCTATAGTCTTATTATGGTCAACCATTTTGAGCCTATAGCCGATGACAATAAAGTCGTCGAGTATAGTTTAGACTATACCCAACGAGAGACACAACAAGTCATTGGCTATTCTTTCACTGACGATCTTTTCCCAATGAGTTTATAGCCGATGACTTAGTCTAATAGGCCGACAACTTTTGATCGTCGGCTATAGTCATTATGCTGGTAGTGTATGCAAAATCGTTTTTGAGTTAGACTTTTCATATTTAGTAGGAATATACTTGTAGTACGTGCAAGCTAGCTAGTTGACATTTTAGCATCACTCCTAGTGTGTCTGTGTGACTCTCTGAGACATGCCTGGCACGTACTACTCGAATGACTTGATTATATATATGTAGTACTACGAAAATACTATAGTATTCTGGGTACAAAAAAAAATTTCAATTTTGGAGCATTAGATAACTTCTGCGGTCCCCACTTTTGGGGAAATGATGTAATCCAACGCTCTAAAACTGGGGAGTTTTGGTAATCCGAAGTATTGTAGAACACCCATGACGTACTATATATATCAAAATGTATTCTATACACAGCAGTGCACTTACACCGTCTATGTGACAAGTTTTTAATAGTTCAAAACTAAACAAAAGTTATCAGAAAGAATATAAAAAATACTGAAATTCTTGTTTTACTCTTGTTCCTCTTCATTCTAGTAGGCAAGTGCACTTACACTACTATGTATAGAATAATTGTCCCTATATATATATAGCATGGATGACCACACAATAATGAGTTAAATGACATACCTGTTTTCTCCATCTCTCTATTTTCTCTTCGCTTCATCTCATTCTCCCTTGAAACCCCACTGCCGTCGCTACCTCTAATTGCCTCCACACCGTCCCAATCTCCACACAAACACCATCACTAAACTCTTCTCCGTCTCCTCTTCCTAAATCACCTGTTACATGTCAAAAATTCCCTCTCTTCTCAACCCCACACCAAAATAGTAGTTATATCCATCGTTCCACTATTTTCACTTGCCGGATTCTATCGATCGACATTTCCTACCGTTCTCCTCTCTCTCCCTCAATCCAAATACATATCGGTCATGTCACACCCTCATGATTTGGAGGGTTCTAGCTCAACCCCAATCCTTCCCTCTCTCTTCCTCACTGTTCGCCTATGTTGGTGCAACAGGAAGCGCCAGAGGTTCTGACCCCACAATTTTTTGCAGCGGCACTCGGGGAGGTTAACCTTGCCATAGAGAAAGATGATAATGAGGACCAGGAATGATTCTTCACTGTAGCCAGTATTTTTTTGTTGGATCCTATGAGAGATGATTGGGTCCAGGCATTTATGATGTTGATGATTTCACTTTGGCATCATGCAACCGAATCGAGATCCATGGGCTTTACTCAGATTTCCCCTGATCAGTTATTTGTAAGTTTTATTCTTTGGCAGATCGTCGGCGTGCGATTTTGAGTGGGCCGTAGTATTATTTGTCACACATTGTGATTGTCCAGGCTATAGCGGAGTTTGATGACCCCTTTGAGATTCCAGTGAATCAAGGGCCATATGTGGGCAGTGGTTCAACCCAAACAGGGTCATTTCACGGTAGAAGTGTTGTAGGAGAAGTGGTGTACATGGGCAGATCGGTAATGTTATCGGCCAGTATCTAGAGTTCAACCGACATGCAATATTTCATGGTTTGAAGATGAAGCTTTGTGGTGACTAGAGGTGGACTTTGATAGGCCTCTTTTGGTAAGCACCAGTGTCCATTTTTCTGCATCATATGTCATGGATGTTAAGTTTCTGTATGATAATATTTGAGGATATTGTGGTGACTATGGATCCTTTGCGCATGGTGTGAAAGGTTATTTTCTAGCTTCGGTTGCAGGTTCTGGGCATGAGGGTCGGCCCATTTGGCTAACTCCTAGTCGAGCCTCCTCTTATAGGGGACAGGAGTCCTTTGTGGGGGGAGCGAGGTGGAGTTGGTCATCTAAACTAGTTTCGGGTGTTGTTAGGACAGCCACTAGAATTGACGAGTTACTAGGTAATCCCCCGCAGTTGCCTTCTGATTATACGGCTTCCGTGCAGGCCCTTTTATAGTCTATTCAACAGGGTGTTATGCCTTTTCAAAAATGTGTTATGTATGATGGGTCATCTTCTGGTGCGAACATCAGCCCAACAAATGTTCAGGTTGTAGTACCGGCCACGACCCAGGTGGCATGGGAGGTTATAGAGTCTACGATGGACAATCTTCTTTTTAGGGAGGGTCCTACTAACCAAGTTGTTTTCTTGCAGATTGAGCCCTTGTTAGGAACAAAATTCTGTTCTAATTATGTGCCTAACATTATGCTTAATGCTTGGCTTCTTGGAATAAAGCATTATTTTTAATACATTTTCTTGTTTTGCTAGGAAAGGTGGAGTTGGCTCAGAAATTTATTAAAGATGAAAAATTAGACACTTATTGGAGAAGACATATACATTTCTGAGGTCAAGAGAGAATTTAGAGAAACTTTTAAAAAATGACAAAATAGCCATATTGGAAGTCGCTGGAATTTACCATGGCCGGCCGGACTACCATTACCGGCACAATCACATGGATTCCATCCCATTTTTGCTTACCAATCTAATTTGTGGAGAAAGATAAGAAGTTGGACAGCATGATGTCACTTATTTAGGACTTTAGCCTTACAAAGCCTAAATAAGTTGATCATGGTCTCCCTAATTCAAAGCTAACTTTTAGATCTTCCACCTCACCATTTCCTAACATCTAAGGGTGCAAAGTACCCTTTCTAGTCAGCCCAAATTCGTGCTTCTCCTCTCCCTCACACACAACTCACCTCATTTTCAGATTTTCCATATTTTATACTCTCTCTAGACCCCTTATTCTTATACCAACCCTCTAGTACTCTCTTCTACCTCTTCTCCTCCATTTCAAGGCAAAATACATCCATGACCACCACTATAACTGAAAGGACTCGACCTCGATCTAGTTTCCTAAACCGGAATCAAACCCCTTCTGAAAACACGAATCAACAAAAACCACAAAAATTTTGGCAGAGTTTCGTTACTAACGTGGAATTGCCATAACCTGCACCCGAAAAATACTCTTCATCCTATGCCGCAAAAATCAAACCGTAGGCACCAATCCCATCCGGATTTCTCAATATCATAACAGTAATGTAAAGTAATCATTAAAACTATACTTTACATAAATCCGGGGAAAAATCGTATAAAAGTATAACATCAGAATGCTCAGAGCGACCTCTAGTGTATAATTATATAAATATACCACAGCAGGCAGAACAAGAAACCTACTGGAAGAAACAAGGTAGCTCGAACACTATGTCTCCGACTGCGACGTGCGACACCAGAATCCGAACTGCAAACTGGGCACGGAAACCGAAAAGCCCAGGGGAAAGGCAAATAAAATGTTAGAGTGAGTGGACGAAAATAAATATATGTCTTTCACCAATTTCATATACAATAAACAAGTATAGCAATTTCGGAAAACATATATGGAGGTTGCCAGGCGAATCTCTCAAGCCCGACGGTGATAGGCTAGGGGAATCTCTCAACCCCAGCGGCATAACAGGGGAATCTCTCAACCCTGCCCAGAGGAATCTCTAAACTCTGGTCCAGAGGAATATCTCAACTCTGGCAGACTACCGGTGATCAGCCGAGTAGCCGAAGCATCGATGCAGTAATGCCATCACCATAAAATATAAAATAATACCTCCGAAAATAATAAATAACTCAACATCGTATAAAATAAATACGGAAAATCATGAAAAATCATGAACTCGCAACGACAGTGAAAATATAAAAGTGTCCACTCACAGATGAGCATAACGCGATACGCGTTAATCCCGTGATCCGGCGGAAAATCCCTCGCCAAACGAATGATCACGAACCCCTGAATAATCATAAAATCCACCGCTCAAAATCATAACTCGAAACCTCAAATCATATCACGAGAAATAACCGTTCCCGGAAACATATAATTCAATAACGACGAAATCATGAAAATCCGATAATCACACCACAAAACCTCGCTATAATTTCCGATGCTCAATTCCAAAAACAAACCTCACCACTCCGATCGGTGCGCGATTCCGAGCGAAATGACATATAACTCGTCGAAAAACACGTCCCTGGAATAGTCGCCGCCGCGAACGGCGGCGCCGCTGTCGGAAATTCAGACCTACCCAGAAAAATTCATACTACACATGGTTTTAAAGATCTCGACATTTCCAACAACTTTCCAGTTCAAAGTTAAGGCCAATTTTGATCGGAAAACCTCCAAAATTCAACTCAAAGTTCCAAACACTTACCGGAATTTCAAACCGATCGATCTCTCTCCTCCGGCCACGGCAACCCTCAAGACCACTTGCAATAGCTTCCTTACCTTGAGGCTAACAAAACCCCCCAAAGTTGCACCACCATCTCGGCCTCCAAACCGTAACCCGAAATCAAAGAAATCTCGCCGGAAAACACCGATTTTCACCGTGCCAATTCTTCCTCCTCCGACCACCCCACGGGTTGATCCACCTACCAAGTCGAAGAGCAGCTCGAGCCCAAAAAATCTCATAAAGAAGCCTCGCCCAAACATGGCCGGAATCGTCCTAAATTCCGTCGAAACCAGTTCGGCCTCCAAACGGGTCGACACACCCGTGGTCAACGCGGGTCAACACCTGCTTACTATTTTTGGAAACTTTCCCAAATCGGCATGTATCGCTTCCGTATTTATACCGTACGCATATCGAACCCCAAACGGAATAAATACGACAATATTCGACGGACGAAAATATTCACAACTTATTCCTCGTAACTCGGAAAAATCCTCAGGAAGTTCCCACGAGCTCGAAATTAAATTATCTAAAAAACTTCCGCGAAGGATCCCAAATCAAATTCTTGCCCGATAATTTAGTCGCTAACGAAGCCGCCATATTAACAGATTATGTCGAAATCGCGACGAATCGCGAAACTATCAAATCAAGTCAATAACCATTACATTTACGGTTCGGGTCGATCAACGGTCCAAAACGGATCACAATCATGATTCGGATAAACTCGAATGCAAACGGATAAACTCGACGATATTCCAAAATTTCAAATATTCATATTATATTCCTCGGTCGTCGAAATAATAATCCGGAACAGTCCACAAACTCGAAATCATGCGTACAACAACTCTCAATAAGAGACTCAACTCAAATTCTCGGACAATAATTAAGTCGTGATCAAGACCGGCGAGTCAATCAATTATCGGAGAACTGCGATTACGCGCTAACTCACGAATTAAGCTGATTACACTACTGATTCTGTACCGGGTCGTCACAAATCTACCCCCCTTAAAAAAATTTCGACCTCGAAATTTCCAAGCCTACCAACTAAAAAGTAGGAACACTGCCTCTACATACAGTTCAACTCCCAAGTGGTAACCTTGACTGAACGTCTCTGTCAACAGACTTCACAATAGGTAATATCTCAGTGCTGTAATCTCTGTACCCTCAAATCCCAAATCTGAACTGGCTTCCACAAATGCCAAGTCCTCCTGCATAAGAAACTGATAGGGTACACAACGTACAATAAATCTGAAATGTAGTTCCACCACATGGAATATTACACACACAAAGGCCAACGCTATAGGCAATGCCAAACTATACGGCACAACCCAAATTCACACCATGATCACATACAGACCAAAATATCGTGGCAATTCAAAACTCAACCTGCTCACACAAATATAACTCTAATATCGAACTCGAGCAAGTATCAACCTGTTTCCGCTAATCCGAAAGTCTGTGGTAGCACATTCCACTAAATCAGGATCAAAAGTCAGC
The DNA here is from genome assembly GCA_946800695.1 of Geum urbanum. Classification (NCBI taxonomy): domain Eukaryota; kingdom Viridiplantae; phylum Streptophyta; class Magnoliopsida; order Rosales; family Rosaceae; genus Geum; species Geum urbanum. The sequence continues at coordinate 22,921,976 of OX327002.1, forward strand.
TCAAACCAAACTCGCTTTAGCACAATGGAGTACAACATCGTTCCTTAAAAACGACATCATGCAACGTCATGATCATAGTGGTCTACAAACTGGTACTGCAAACAATCTCGAACAGTTGAAATTGCTGGTCCCAAATCCCTTGGAACTGCAATACACAAGACCACAACATGCCCTCCAAAGACTGAATAGTCCTTCTTTATTTCTTAGTTTCATGTTAGGGAAAATTCTGAAACTTTTATGACATGTTTGTATATGTGTCTAGTTTACAGTTGTAAAATTTCAGTTAGTTCCAACATGTAATTAATTCTAGAGAAATTATGCAAGGAGTCATGCTCAGGCTGCAAGATTTTTGTTATATTTAGGATGCATATACATCTTTGCATATCCTGTCATTCATTACATAGTTGCATCATCATGCATCATATTTATCATTGCATTTCATGCATTTTTCCATTGGATTTGATGTTTGTTGAGTTTTGAAGGATACGATGGAGGAACGTGCTCCAAGTGTTTTCATAAATTCGCAGCTTCGGTCCAAAAAGAACAGTCAAATTCGAAAAGCCATAACTTTCAGCTCGGTTGGAGTTAGATGGAGTTCTTTATAGGGTTGGAAAGCTATGGACGTCTAGTTTCCATCCATATAAAGATCACAAATTTCTGATTTCGAAATTGTTGGGAATTAAAGCTCAAAGGCACGAAGGTCAGAACATGGAAGCTGAAAAGTGGAAGGCAAAAATGGAGGAGTTGCACCTCCAAGACAGGCTGTTCATTGAGCATAAAAGAAAGCAACACGTCTAGGCTGTAAGACGTTAAACAACAAGCGCTTGTTGGGAGGCAACCCAATGGAGGAGTCTACAACAGATTTGCATTCTCTTCCCTTATCTTTTTAATTTTCGTAACTTTTGTTTAATTAGTTAGATTTTCGTGAGTTCCTTCTTTCATGCTTGAATTCTATGACTTTACTTTGGTACATTGAGGACAATGTAGAGTTTAAGTGTGGGGGAAGGGGTTTACAACTTTATTGAGTCATAAATTATAAAATCGGGCGGACAATGGAACTTTCCGACGGATGATGCCCTAAAAAAATTTTTTTTTTAGTCATAATTAGTGTATTTTTGAGTCTTTTTATTGAACTTAGTGTTTTTAAAGAGTCTTAGGATGCCCTTAGTTAGTCTATGATGAAAATGGACTGAATTTGAACATACATATGGCACTGCATTCATGATTTCTTGTGTTAATTGAGTTATTTTGAGTGTCATGACATGTAGTAGATATGGATAGTTAAACATGGTACAGATTTCGCATGTGAGAATAAGTTTAAGTCATATGAACCCTAAACGTGAGTTTTGAGCCTATACATTTCTTTTGAGTGAATTTTATGCATATTAGTCTCAAAACTATGCATGTGCATCATTTGGTTACTTGCCATAGATTTTAATGAACTAGAGATTACTAGAACTTACTCATGTCGAATTTGCAAAGCTTATAGTTGACATATACTCTGATTTTGGATATGATAAGAGGCACTTAGGTTTACCACCACTAGCCAAATTGCCATGAGTCCCTTATGTGCGCACGAGTTGCGACACCCTTAGATAAACAATTTGAGCCCACATTAAGCTTTCTTTCGTCACCCGTAATACCTAAACACTTTGCCTAGTGTAGGACTTCTTTACCCTATGTTCTGCAGACTTAGTGTGAAGTAATGTCGACAAGAGCCGAAGATGGAGATTTTGGTGATGCTCCTTGATTGGTATAATGTGTGTATGGGGATAGACTTGTCCAAATAGCTTAAAAAGTGTGTTATTGCCAAAAAAAAAAAAAGGAATTCGAGAGAATGAAAAGAAAAAAAATTGTGATCTCTCATGGCAATGTGTTTTGTTTTGTAAATGTTTGGATTAATGTCCCCCATACTTGTGAATTTGGAGTATGCTACGAATTGAAGGCCCAAAAAAATAAAGAAATATGGCCTTTGTCCTGTTCAGAAATCTCAATGGGAGTTTAGAGTGAAGTTAGGGTCCAACAAAATGAAATTTGGCCCTTGTTTATAGACCATGGAGGCGTGGAAAAGATGAAGGAGTCTGGTTTTACAAAGTTTGTGATATTTCGACTAAGTCTTTGGAACGTTTTTAACCACCACTTATCTAAATTTTCGAATGCCTTAGCCTTGCCCCATTACAACCCTTCGAAAGTCCTTTTTGATCCTTAAGATGAGTAGCAGTTAATCTGTTGAGTAAGTTGCATGAGTAAGCATATGGTTTGGTTCATTTGTGCAAGTATTTCATTCATGAGGTTTTCAATTATTTCTATCCATTTTTGAGTGAAAATATGATGAGTGCATCCATGTGAGTTGATTTGAACTTTATTCGAAACATGCACAGCTTTAACATCACCATTGTTTACACCACGTCTTACTTGTTCATTACATGAATCATATCTTGGTTATCATTTGAAGTTATGTAATTCCATTGCCATATACTTAAAGAATTCTCTGAGACAATTTTGACTAAGGGCTTAGTGTTGTTTTACTTAGTATCTCTTACGTTTTCAAACATGATAACATGAAAATTTGCGGCTTTGAAATATTGAGACTTCTAAGTGTTTTGTACATATAAGTGTGACGTTTTTCCCATTGTTATTTTTTTTCCCTTTATTTTTCTTTTATCGAGTCCGTTGCTTTGATTTGTATTTGCTAGGGACTAGCAAAGTTTAAGTGTGGGGGAATTTGATCTACGCATTTTATGCTTGATTATTAATCACTTTCTCTCTATATTTAGTTTTGTTTTGTGCTTAGTAAATATGTTTTTAACTTACTTTATGTTTGTAGGTAGAAATAAAGGAGGAATCCGTAAAGGAGGCAGAAATGAGCTCAAAACCTACTAAGGAGGAAGTTCCTAAAATGAGGAGGAAAGATGATGAAGAATTGGAGAGAAAGAAGTCCAAAAGAAGAAGATGGACCGAAAGTTAGAAATCCAGTAATCTGTCGATGCAGATCAGCCCAATTCAACAGGCCACCAAAATCAATTGAAACCTAATTTGGACACATGTGAGGCATTCTTAGAAAGATATGGAAGTCTAGTTTCCAACCCCACTGGAATCATGCCGTTACAATGTGTGGATATTCAGAAATCCCGGATTTAGTGGGTATAGGTCATTCTGCCTAACAGCCAAATTTAAATGGGCGGTGAAGGCGCGTCAGGAGGAACTATGGCACAAATAATGCATAGCTGGAAAGCCCTGGAAGTCTATTTTCTAGTGCCGAAAGAATCACGCCGTTTGAAGTTGTAAAAAGTCCGAAACGTAGCTTTTAATACAGAAGGGTCAGATTTGACAGCTTTCAGAAGGTGGGAAGTTTCCTAATCTTCTTCTATATAAAGGGAAGCTCGACCATTTCAAGGGGGATCACACATCATAGAAGCCGAAACGCTGTCCTAAACACTCCTCCCTACATACACTTCGAATCCCTCTCAAAGCCGAAGCTTCCATCTTCCTCGGATCAAGAATAATTGGCGCGCTTTATCTTGTTCTTGAGAATCATCACTTGGCGTTCGCAGTGCGCTTCACGGAATTAAAAGTGTAACCATAAACTCTCTATCCCATCTTCGGTTTTGTAAGGATTCTTTGTTTTTGTATTGAAGTTTGTTTAAATTAAGGATATACATTTTGACTAATTTATTTATCTTCCATGTGTTCTTAGTTTTTAATCTTGATTTGTATGCATGCTTGTATGCTTAAAGCTTCTTAATGTGTTGGGTGATACGCGCTTCGTTCCTCCCTAGCATATTTTGTATGAACCTTAGAATAAATAAGGTGTTGGCGCGCTTCGTCCACCTTAAAAGCATATGTATAACTTGCAGGTTGAAAGGTGAGAATTTCGTAGATGGTAAGTGGTTGAAGTATGAAACCGGTGGAGGATGACATGATGTGATGATCACATGTACATATTAGATTAGGGTTTAATTTTCGTAGGAACTTAGAAAACAAACCAACTCTGCAGCCCCCTAAACAAACCTAGCATAGTTATGCATGCACCCTCAATCCCCGGTTAAGAACGATCCCTACTCACCAATGCTACATCAACAAAGAAGGGTTTTAATTGTATTTGTGTTTGATTGAGTGTTTAATTAAGTGCTTGAAAAGACGCAAATCTTAGGCGCACTCAATTACTTAATAAAATTGATTCGCGTCTTTTCAAGCACTTAATTAAACACTCAATCAAACACAAATACAATTAAAACCCTTCTTTGTTGATGTAGCATTGGTGAGTAGGGATCGTTCTTAACCGAGGATTGAGGGTGCATGCATAACTATGCTAGGTTTGTTTAGGGGGGTGCAGAGTTGGATTGTTTTCTAAGTTCCTACGAAAATTAAACCCTAATCTAATATGTACATGTGATCATCACATCATGTCATCCTCCACCGGTTTCATACTTCAACCACTTACCATCTACGAAATTCTCACCTTTCAACTTGCAAGTTATACATATGCTTTTAAGGTGGACGAAGCGCGCCAACACCTTATTTATTCTAAGGTTCATACAAAATATGCTAGGGAGGAACGAAGCGTGTATCACCCAACACATTAAGAAGCTTTAAGCATACAAGCATGCATACAAATCAAGATTAAAAACTAAGAACACATGGAAGATAAATAAATTAGTCAAAATGTATATCCTTAATTTAAACAAACTTCAATACAAAAACAAAGAATCCTTACAAAACCAAAGATGGGATAGAGAGTTTATGGTTACACTTTTAATTCCGTGAAGCGCACTGCGAACGCCAAGTGATGATTCTCAAGAACAAGACGAAGCGCGCCAATTATTCTTGATCCGAGGAAGATGGAAGCTTCGGCTTTGAGAGGGATTCGAAGTGTATGTAGGGAGGAGTGTTTAGGACAGCGTTTCGGCTTCTATGATGTGTGATCCCCTTTTCTTCCCCCAAAGTTCTCTTTATATAGTAGTTGATTTTAGAACTCCGTTATTAGCAATTAAGCCTCATTCAAAAACTGTTTCAACAATTAAGCCTCCGTTATTCCATATATATATAATCCGTTTCAGCTTAATTGGAATTATCCCTCCGTTACTCTCCACTTGCTCCATGACGTTTCAGCAATTAAGCCTCCATTATTTGCAATTAAGCTCCCGTTACTCTCCATTTAAGCCTCCGTTACTCTCCATGCAATTATACATCCGTTTCAGCCATGTATATATCCACTTGCTCCATCCGTTTCAGCCATGCCAAGCCATTAAGCTAGCTCCATATATGCCATGCACCATGTAATTAAGCCATTCCATTGAAAACCATGCAATTCCATGCAATTAACCTTCTTTAGTCTCTAATTATCCTACAATTAAAAATATAACAAAAATAAGTAAAAGCTAATAAAATTAACAAAATTAAGTAGATAACAAAGTAAAAATGTGGAGAAAATATATTAATTAATACGCCTAAAATGCGTAGATCAACTGTACTAAACTGTAATCTGGTCCCCAATACTCACTGCAACGCTTGCCAACACTCAGTTGTAACTGATTATCACGATCAGTAATCTGGGACACAGGTACACCACGAAAATGGACAACCTCCGGCAAATATAGCTATACCAGCCTGCTACCGAAATCTTTTCCGGAAGTACCAGGAAAGGAACTGACTTTATCAAATGGTCCACAGTGGCCCGATAACTAGTATCACAAAACGAAGTGCGTACTGGCACACAAAATCTATAGTGACAAGCTCCAACTTCTAATCGAAAATCTCTAATGGCTGTAACTTCCCAGCAAGTTTTTGCCTCCCAGCCATCGCTTGCCGATATATGTGGCATCTGCTCACACAAGCTGTTATATTCCTCTTCACGTTGCGTCACGAGTAATAAACTTGAAGTATCTGATACATCTCCGGACCACTAGTGCATAACGCACGCAAAACAATGAGCTTCAACACTATCACACTCGAACTCAGCTCCCATAGCTCGCAACCCAACTAACACGGAAACTTGAGCCACACACATATGAAACAATGAAGCTCCCAATTTTCGATTGAATGCATCAGCAACAACACCCCAGAAAGATAGTCAAAGTACAACTACTAGCCTTTCTCGGATAAACTCAAATGTGCAGCCATAGTCGTTAGTCGTCCCCATCCATCTACGCTGCCTCAAGCTCAAATCTGGCCGAAAATGCAAGTAGGTGAAACTCAAGTGATCAGTGTACATCCTACACTGCGCTGCACGCCACAGTAATAGTGTCTCGAACTCTTCGATGCTAACATAAAGACAGCTACTCCCAAATCATACATAGGATACGTAGCTTCATAAAGTTCCACTGCCTGAACCCATGAGCCACCGCTTTGCTATGCTGCATCAAAGCATAACCAAATCCAAATCTCGATGCATCGCTATAAACCACGAACACTACAAGAAAAGGAGACATTACCGGCGACGGGAGGTCGCCGGCCTTGTCTTTTTTTTTCGCCGGAAATCTCCCGCCGGTGTTAACATTGCCGGCGACGGGAAACGGCGTCGCCGGCAATGTCTCCGACATTATCGGCGACTCTAGTCGCCGGCAATGGTTCCGCCGCCGTGGCCGGAATTTGTGACATTGCCGGCGACTGAGGTCCATGTCGCCGGCAATGTCTGAAAAAATTTTGAAAAAAAAACGCGGTTCTGGATTGGGCCCAATTCCAGAACCTGCATTGAAAGACATAAACCGTACAATCATACAAGTTCAACAGTACACATAAATGTCCAACGTACAGTACAAATAGCAACGACGATACGAAAATTAACTACAACTACAGGTCAGGGTCGAGGAACTTGCGGGTCAGGGTCGAAGTAATCAAAGTACTCATTTGATTTCCGGTGGCTACCTTGGTCTTGCTCTGGCGTTGACTGGTGCGGTGGTGGTGGTGGATAGCTAGGGAACGGGACCGGGGGAGGTGTGGGGAACGGTTGTCCGGTAGTCTGAGCCTCGTACATCGTCCGCATCCATGTGTACATCTGAGCCTGCACCTGTGTCTGCTGCATTTGGTACTCGGCCATCTGCCTCTTTTGCTCCTCTAACTCCCTCTGCGTCCTATGAAGCTCCGCCGCGAGGTTACGACTAGAAGTTGAACTTCTTGACCCGGTAGAGTATTGTGAAGTGGTTTTCAATACTCCTTCGCCCGCCGAGCCCATTCCCCTACAGTAGTAGGTATTCTTTCCAGTCCCGCACACTTTTGCCATGATCTGAGCCGCTATCGGGGGATCAAGCGGATCGATCTGAGAGGCATACTGGGTGACTTCTTCCTCGGAGCAGTCAGGATGGTTAGTCCGAGCTATACTCATGGTCACTTCTGCGGTCACCTCCTCCACTCTCGCCTAATTGAAAAGCGAAAATGAACAACGTATTAACTAACAACATCTATTAATATCGAAAAATAGTTTTATTAACACATGGAGAGGCGAAAGACTTACCGCTTCGTCAGGGCACTGCGGATAGAACTTCTGATGAATATACACCAAGGGGTTCACTTCTTGTTGTTGCTGCGCCTTAGTCGACCAACCCATGTAGTTGAGTGAACCTGCATGATGGGCCCTGGTGTTTTTCAATCTATTCGCCCGGTTCGTCTTCGAAATCGCCTTGTTTGATAAACATATGGAAAAAAATTAGATCTCACACTATTTCAATCTGATACGATACATTAGGCTTGTAAGATATATTAAGGATGCATACCTGAGCTTTGGGGTGCTCGAAGTGGGCTATCAGCCACAGCCACTCGTACTCCCTAAACAGGAATTCGCTAGGGGTAGAACCTCGGCCTAGCTCCTTGTATACAGTGTAATGGGAAGAAAGCTCGTTCTTCCACTCTTTATACCTATATTAAAACAAGGAAAAAAAGTTAGAGATATTAAAACAGTTGATAAACAAAAATCTAACTCGATATATATTCAAATAAGTCGAAGCACATCACCGATTATGTAGTTGACGCTCTACCCACGTGTGAATAAGAACTTCATCCACGTCAAACCACACCTGCAATATGAATATATAAAAGGTAAAATTATATATTTAAGTGGACTTAATTAATAAATGTAAAATTTACGTAATGAAAATACGATTTTACTCACACTGAGTGCATTATGCACTTGCATCTTCACGTAGATAGGCACAGATTCCCAATCTGGCCAAAGCATTGGGACCTTGTCCCGCACGATCGCACCGGCCATGCTGACATATTTGCGCGTGGTGTCGAATGCCTCGATCACCTCGCCATCCTCATTGTCCCTTATGGGCGTTTTCCTTCCGCCGGTGGCCTGCTCAAGTCTCTTCCCGGTGCAGGTGCCTCTAGCCCCTTTCCGTTTTCCAGTCCCATTAACGAAATTGCCTAATAAAACAATGTCAACAAATTGATATCATTAATTGAACCAATCGCAAGTCTTAAGTAATAATTAAGTAATCAATCTGATGTTAAATAAAATTTACCTGCATCGTCCGTTTGTTGGTTGGTGCACCTCACACTCCAAAGATACACGGGGTCGAACGGGAGGAAGTTATACGCTTCCTCCACGGTCAGGAAATCCGGCCGTCCTTCAATATAAACAGGCATCCCCCTATCATCGAATTCAGGGATGACAGGAATCTCGTCGGGTAGGAAGAGACCGGACGGCGGAGATAGACGAGGCCTGGACGATGAGGCGCCAGCACCACCATGTGCCTCAGATGATTCCCGTGAAACGGGAGTAGGCACCATCCGAATATGGGGCATTCGGATTGAGGGAGTTTCTGATGCCCCCGTTGACTGTCGCTCGTCTGAGGCTCTGCCACCGGAGGGACGTCTGCTGATTGAGCGTCTAGAGACTGAGGCTCGAGCCTCGAATTCCGGTTCCACGGCTCTTGATCGTGCAGCTTCCTCCTCAGCTCGCGCCTCTAGCAAGGCTCTCGTGCGAGCAGTCATCATTGGCCCACTGGGCGTGTTGCTAACTGCGGGCGAGGAGGAAGCTTGACTACTGTTCCCTCCACTATTTCGGGAACCTCTCCGAAGCCAATTAGCCGCAAAACCTCCTGGACATCGTAATAGTCATGGATTCGGTTCAATAACAAATCGGGACCGGAACAGTGTGGAACCGGAACCGTTTGAAACCGGAACTGTTTGTAACCGGAACCGTTTGTAACATAACGGTTCCGGTTACAAACAGTTCCGGTTCCAAACCGTTCCGGTTCCAAACCGTTCCGGTTCTATAACAAATCGGAACCGGAACGGTGTGGAACCGGAACCGTTTGAAACCGGAACTGTTTGTAACCGGAACCGTTTGTAACATAACGGTTCCGGTTACAAACAGTTCCGGTTCCAAACCGTTCCGGTTCCAAACCGTTCCTGTTCTATAACAAATCGGAACCGGAACGGTGTGGAACCGGAACCGTTTGAAACCGGAACTGTTTGTAACCGGAACCGTTTGTAACATAACGGTTCCGGTTACAAACAGTTCCGGTTCCAAACCGTTCCGGTTCCAAACCGTTCCGGTTCTATAACAAATCGGAACCGGAACGGTGTGGAACCGGAACCGTTTGAAACCGGAACTGTTTGTAACCGGAACCGTTTGTAACATAACAGTTCCGGTTACAAACAGTTCCGGTTCCAAACCGTTCCGGTTCTATAACAAATCGGAACCGGAACGGTGTGGAACCGGAACCGTTTGAAACCGGAACTGTTTGTAACCGGAACCGTTTGTAACATAACGGTTCCGGTTACAAACAGTTCCGGTTCCAAACCGTTTGCAGTAACTTCAAAAGGCATAGACCAATCTATGTTAGATAACAGTTCCGGTTCCAAACCGTCATAGACCAATCTATGTTTTCGAATACATAGTTATATCTGTGTATATATTGCAGTAACTTCAAAAGGCACATCAGTTCAACAGAACTGATGCATTGGTTCACATTGGTTCACATTGGTTCACATTGGTTCACATTGATTCAGTCCCTGAACTGATGCATTGGTTCACATTGTTCAGATCAGTTTCTGAACACAGATGCATTGGTTCACATTGGTTCACACTGATGCATTGGTTCACATTGGTTCACATTGGTTCACATTGGTTCACACTGATGCATTGGTTCACATTAGTTCACATTGGTTCACATTGATTCAGTCCCTGTAAGTTCTATTTGTTTTCATTCTATAAACACAGATGTTCTTAACATGAGTTTTGCAGAATTCATATCACTAGAAACTAAGTTATCTAACATTAGTACCCAGTCTTAAGTGTCTAACAATCAATGCTTCAACAGATTTGTAATCAATGCTTCAAAATAAATTAATAAGATAGCATTAAAGTGACTAAACCACAAACAATCAAGTAATCAACAATTCAAAATGAATTCCCGCTGTGAGAAGATATAATGCAGAAGTTGATTATCCTCTTATGCATTTCTCAGCCCTACAATTTTCGACTACAATTTCGACTACATTTTCCGACTACATTTTCCGACTACGTACGATTTCCGACTACAATTTCCGACTACAATTTCCAACGTACTAAGGATGATAATCGTAATCATCTTCATCACTTGAGTCTGACTCGGTTTCATAGGTAACCTCTGGCAATATGTGCCGCTCCTCGTCATCTGAATCAGCGTCAACTTCATATGGATTAACATCGAGAAGTTCTGCTCCAGTAATTCGAACCACACTCCCAGATCTCACATTATTAAGGCGAATCGTAGATGATTCCGGAATGTCAAAAGCGTTCGGCTCTTGGTATGCAGTAACTTCCTCATCATCTGCGGTATCACCAAGTGTGGCAGCACTGTATATGTTTCTATGAGCAACATGGTTAACCACCTTCCACAGGACTTTGTTAAGAAGATCGTCCAGGTAAAACACTTGTTTTACTGATGAGGCAAGAACGAAAGGGTCATCTTCATACCAGGTAGTAGCAGTATTCACCGAAAATGTTCCGTACTGATCGGTCCTTGTGTTCTCCGGGCTAGTATCAAACCATCTACACTTGAACAAGTGCACTTTCATGCGGTTCCCATAAATTAGTTCAACAACTGAATGAAGGACACCGTAATAGTCAACGCCATCCTGCCCACCATGGACCATCACCCCACAATTCTGTGTTTTCAGTCGGTCGTCTCGATTTTCACATATAAATTTCACGCCATTGACCTGACACATCGAGTAAACTTTTGAAGCAATCGGTTTCATCGCCAGGACCCTCAATTCGTTTGACCACTCTGGGCAACCATCATCTGCTACATGGTTCATCTGAAAACGTCCATATATTAATACGTACAGAAGAAATTATGTCATCTTGAAACCACAAAAGCACGTACATACATACATGCTATGTAAGGATATATATATAAAAATAGACATATACACATATACTTACCCATTGACCAAAGTAGTTTGCAAACGTCTTGTTGTGGTAATCAACATTTCCGGCAATAGCAGGGCAGTGAAGATGATAGTTTTTCCAATATTGTACTTCTTGACAGTTAATCAGTACCGACCAGTGGGCAATGGCTACCTCATTTCCATCCAACTTGTACGACTTTGGCAAGCTTCCCTGTACTACCACGTCACTGGAGATGATAGAAAGGTTGAACTGGGGTTCATCTATCGGCATATGTTGTTGGGGGTCCTCTACATTTTTGAGGTACACTTTGGTGTACGTTACACACTCGTGCGCAAGATATGCTTCAGCGATACACCCTTCAGGTGCATATTTATTCTTCACATAGTCCTTGTAGGCTCCCAATTGTCTACAAGTTAACAAGTGCATGTTAACTTACTTAACCAGAAGTCATTACATATAAAAACCATAGGCAAACCAAATTTATGAATCATTTGTACCTTTCCATGGGATACATCCAAGTGTAGTGTACGGGACCGGTAAGCAACAATTGTTCGGGAAGATGGATCATCAGGTGCGGCATTATGTCGAAAAAATTTGGGGGAAATATCCTCTCAAGCTTGCACATGATAAAAATGATGTCATCTTGCATCTCCCTCAGGTCTGCTTTTTTAACTTCTCTGATGCATAACTTCTGAAAGAATCTTGACAAGGTCACCAACGGCTCCACCACCTCTTTGGGCATGTACCCTCGAATGAAAATAGGGAAAAGGCGTTGAAGCAGTACATGGCAGTCATGACTCTTTAATCCGTACATCTTATTGTCCCGGAAGTTAACACACCTGCTTATATTTCCTGCATAGCCATAAGGATACCTGCATATATATATAGATGAAGCCATATATATGGACCAATTATATTTCTCGCATATAACCATATATACTCCGCTAAAAATTTAAGGACAAATTCATACATAGCCATAAGAATATATACCTGACATTACTCAGCCACCGAAAAATTTCATGCTTATGCTTCGGCTTTACGGTGTACGGAGCTTGCGGCATTTTTCTCTTACCATCTCTTAACCACAAATGTTTCCGCACACCCATTGCTTTAAGATCAATGCGTGCCTTAGGGATGTCTTTTGTTTTCCCCTCCAAGTTAAGAACTGTGCCCACCACACTTTCACACACATTCTTCTCTATGTGCATGACATCTAGGTAATGTCTGATAAGCAACCTGGGCCAGTAGGAGAGTTCCCAGAATATGCTCTTGTGTGTCCAAAACTTATACCTTTCGGGCTTGTCTGGAATTGACGCCACTATGTCAGGATGATTGCTCAGCTGGCCAAAATCGTATTCATTCAACACTTCCAAAATTTCGTCCCCTGTCCATCGCCTGGGTGCCACACCAGTTTCAACAGTCCCATCAAACGCGTCTGGATCCTGCCTAAATGGGTGATCATATGGAAGCCAACAATGGTGACGCATCGAGACAATTTTACTGCAATGAGGACTGCAACAATCAACCGTCATGCACTCTGAACAAGCCCTGTAACCCCTGGTAACGTTGCCCGACAACATACCGCGGGCAGGAAAATCACTGATGGTGCCAACAAGCATGGCATGCATCTGGAACATCTCCTTTTTGAACCTATCGTAAGTGGGGTGGCCACACTCACTCAGGTACTTAAGCTCCTCAATCAAAGGCCTCAAATACACATCGAGACACTTTCCTGGATAACCCGGGCCCGGAATTAACAGAGTGAGCATATTGTATTCCTTCTTCATGCACATCCATGGTGGAAGGTTGTACGGTACCAAAATAACTGGCCATATACTGTATTGAAGACTCATGTTGCCAAAAGGGTTGAATCCGTCAGATGAGAGCCCTAGCCAAACATTTCGGACCTCTGCTGCAAAATGATCAAACTCCCTGACCATGTGCTTCCAAGCCTCTCCGTCGGAAGGGTGTATAAGGGTGTCATCGTCAGGCAAGTTCCTCTCAGCCCACCATCTCATTGCCTCGGCCGTGAAAGCACACATGAACGACCGCTCCAGCCTATCAATAAGCGGGAAATATCGAAGTATCTTCACAGCTTTCTTGTTGCCTGCAGGAGTCAACTTATACCTTTCTGTAAAACATACCGGGCAGGCTTCAAGGTCTTCGAGATCTTTTCCCCAGAAGAGAATACAATCATATCTGCATGCATGGATTTTGATGTAGGAAAGCCCAAGATCTTTCAGGATATGTCGCACCTTATGATGAGTGGTAGGAAGACGATGACCGGGTGGCAGTAGCGAAGCAGTCCACTTCAACCAAGAATCAACAGCTTTGACAGACATTTTGTTCTCCATTTTTAGCTGCATCACTCCCATCAGACTTTCAAGAACAGTCTTACTACAACCGTCGTACAACGGAGTCTGTTGCAATGCAATCAGGTTGTTGTACTTGTCCATACCGCTTGTGTTGGCATGACCTCCAGGTAATGGTTCGACTGGCTCGATATGGGGGAAACCCTCAACGACAGGAGGGACATTTGGTGCTTCATCAGCAAATACACCGCTCTCATGAGGAAACATATCATTGATTAACATCGATGTTGGATCATAGGATGAACTGCCCCTCTCAGCAAAATCTCCATAATCATAGCGTGGACTGGCCCTCTCACCAAATTGTCCATGATCATGCGGACCCGCTACCGATGTTTCACCGTGATAAATCCAACAAGTGTACTTATCCCAAAACCCGTATTTACTCAGGTGCCTCTGCACTTTATCAATGGGAAATCGAAATCGATCGCTGAAACACTTACATTCTTTACACGGGCAATAATGAAGTGTAGTGTCTCCACAATTAGCCTTCACAAAATCCACAAAACTCCTAATTCCCTCGTGATATCTGACATCCCATCTTTCGAGGCTCATCCAACTCTTGTCCATCCTGAAAATTCTAACAATTTTACGTATTAATTATATATATATACACACATTCACTACTAATAATCGACGTGATCTCTCAATTCAACTCTAATTAAATCAACACATGCATGCATATGTATATATATCGATCTAATCTCTGAATTCGATTCAGTACTCGATGATAGTATTCTCCTTTTTTCAATTCAAAACGTATTTGACTGGGTATATAGGAGGAGGCTCTGTTAAGCCTGGCTCCGATAACAATACGATAATACCAGTCATTGATTCAGACACAAGATTAACTACAAGCTGTTTTCTCGTTTCGGTGACCGTACATCAACAACATTTCATATATATATATATATATATATATATATATATATATCTCACGAATTGGATTTGATCAACACACACACACACACATATATATACCACATATACGTATATATACACCTACGTACCTATATATATAGCTTCCCGAGTGATCGAGTTTTCGACGCCCGCCTTAATTTTGACAATATACCGAATGATCGATTTCAGAGCGTACGTTTTCTTTCTTTCGATTTCTCTGGATTTTTTTCGCTCAAAATGATTGAATGATCGAGCTGCCCGATCCGGCATCTAATATAAGACACATTGCCGGCGACGGAGTAAGTCACCGGAAATGAAGACATTACCGGCGACTTTACGCCGGAATCTCGCCGGTAATGTTGCAAAACATTACCGGCGACTCCAACCGTCGCCGGCAATGTCTAGGGAGACATTTCCGGCGAAATTCCCGCCGGAAAATCGCCGGAAATGTCTCCCTAGACATTGCCGGCGACGGTTGGAGTCGCCGGTAATGTTTTGCAACATTACCGGCGAGATTCCGGCGACATTACCGGCGACGGGCTAAGTCGCCGGTAATGTTGAACATTACTGGCGACTTTTCCGGTCGCCGGCCTTGTCTCCGGTGATCTCGCCGGTAATGGGCAAAAATGTTGTAGTGGAACTAGCCACGGTCGTCAGGTAAAGTCAAAACTGGTGCAACGGTCAACTTTTCCTTCAGGAGTAAGTAACTTTCCTCGCGCGCATCAAACCACTCGAACTTGACGCCTTACTTCGTCAATCTGGAAAATGGAGTGGCAATCCGAGAAAAATCCTGCACAAAGCGCCGATAGTAACCTGCCAAACCCAAGAAACTCCAGATCTCTGGTACAATTGTAGGTCTACTCCAAATCAACACTGCACTATCTGATCAGGATCCACGCCGACTCCTTCAGCTAACATCACGTGGCCCAAAATCTTCATGCTAATCAACCAAAACTCACACTTGCTGAACTTCGCAAACAACTGATCATCTCGTAAAGTCCGCAAAACCGCTCGCAAATGCTTCTTGTGCTGGCCCACACTCTTGGAGTAAATCAAGATGGTGTCGATGAACACGACCGCAAACTTGTCCAGAAACCGTCTGAACACCTGGTCCATCAAGTTCATAAAAGCTGCGGGGGCATTGGCCAACCAAAATGGCATGACAAAGAACTCCTGATGCCCACACCATGATCTGAAAGCTGTTCTGACCACGTCTGACTCCCGGATCCTTAACTGATGGTATCCGAACCTGAGATCGATCTTCGAAAAGACTGAAGCTTCCGTGAGCTGATAAAACAAGCCGTCAATCCGAGGTAGACGATACTTGCTCTCCTCTGAAGCCTGATTCAGCTTCCGGTAGTCGATGCACCACCCCGTTGAGCCATCCTACCTTCGTACAAATAGTGTAAGGGCACGCCACGGTGATACACTGGGTCGCATGAAATCTCCCCTAACAACTCCTGAAGTTGAACATGTAGCTCCATCAGCTCCACTGGCACCGAACGACAAGATGCCGGTGATATGAGTTCAGCGCCCGGTAAAAGCTCAATGGTGTAGTCGGTCTCCCAAACTGGAGGAATACCCGGTAACTCCTCCGGAACACACCTGAAACCTCTGGAACGACCGCAATATCACCAATCACTAGCACAACAACCGTAGTTTCCACAACATGAGCTAAGTAAACGACACATCCCTTTGTCACCATCCGCTCGACCATCATCGCTGAAATCACACATGGCAATAAAATATTATTCTCACCGCGAAACAGTATCTTGGGGAACCCGGGTCGTCGAAACACAACCTCCTTCTTATGACCATCGAACATAGCCCAATGCGTCGTCAAGAAGTCCATAACCAAAATCACATCAAAATCGACGATATCCAGCAATAATGGATCCACGGCTAACCTAAGACCTCCATCAAAGATCTCACAACCTCTCTGGATGGATACAACACTCTCCATAACCCCGGAAGTGGAGATGCAGACACAATAGCTATGGATGTCAAGCAACGGTAACCTCAAAGAAACTCTATCCTCACACAGGGTAGTGGCACGAACTCTGGCATGCCCAACTAACCGTCTACGTCGATTACAACTTACTGAATGACTCGTCTAGAAGTCTGCGTTGGTCAAATTCCAGAAACAGCATCATGATCTCCTCGTGAACTCTGAGGTACCGAACCACTAAAAATAGCTGATTGAGGATGTTCCCTCATAGCGTGACCCTCCTGGCCACCACAATAGCAACTGAGAGTGTCCTACGGACACAAATCACAGCGACGCCTGCTGTGTGAAAGGATCACCAACGATCACCCAAACACATGCCACAGGTACAAGTCTTCTACTCTGTGATCTCCACCATCACCAAACGGATCCTCTGCTTTGATCTGATAACCCCCAACATAATCGAAAATGCCACAGCCTGATGAAGTCGCTGATCCCAAGGTGCCGGAACTCAACCTCATCAAATATCTCGACTAAATTCACCTTCCTCAAACTGACATGTCGGAAATCGCGTAAACCTTCCTTCTCGATGTCCTCGCCTCTGAGTGCAGCACATCAAGCTCCTCACGGTTGTCTCGAGGCATAACAGTCAAAATCCCTCTGATACTCAGGTTCAAACTCATCTTGAACCTCGTGCATTGCTTCCACTGAAGCCACATAACACGTGCAAACTGGGAAAAACATGTGAATAATACATCTCTGCCTCAGGTGGGTAAACACTCCGTATTTCCGTTGTTGGGTAGCCTGATTGAACCATTACTGTATAAACAATACCCCGAATGTAGGCCATGGAGTCGCAATAGGAACTCACACAATACCAACCCACCATATGCAATGATCCGACTCAGGCAAAACATCAACTGCCACAATTCTCTGCTCAAAAGCAACATGTAGGCGCCCAAATACGCATAATCGGGCAAACCATGCCAAACATATCTCTGAACCCAAAACGCTCATCCAAACCCACAACTCACTGCCAAGTCGCGTGTCGACTGATCCTCAATAGGATCCACAACAGTACCGACACGGAAAGCACGTCAATGAGGCATCCTAATGAATAAGACATCGTTCGCAACAAGTAGAACGTAATCATGGAACTTCAAATATTTGAAAGCATACAACACCCGAAGCATTGATGAGTATCCGCCGGCCGGTCGAGTCATCGCTCTAGACATGCTGTACATTCTCAAATATCCTTAGTAAACATGACTACAGAAGTCTACAGAACATAAAACCTAATGCTCTGATACCAAGCTGAAAGGACCCAACCCCGATTTAGTTTCCTAAATCGGAATCAAACCCCTTCTGAAAACACGAACCAACAAAAAACACAAAAATTTTGGCAGAATTTCATCACTAACGTGGAATTGCCATAACCTGCACCCGGAAAATACACTTCATCCTATGCCACAAAATCAAACCGTGGGCACCAATCCCATCCGCATTTCTCAATATCATAACAGTAATGTAAAGAAATCAATAAAACTATAATTTACATAAATCCAGGGAAAAATCGTATAAAAGTATAACATCAAAATGCTCAGAGCGACCTCTAGTGTATAATTATATAAATATACCACAGCAGGCAGAACAAGAAACCTACTGGAAGAAACAAGGTAGCTCGAACACTATACCTCCGACTGCGACATGCGACACCAGAATACGAACTGCAAACTGGGCACGGAAACCGTAAAATCCAGGGGAAAGGCAAATAAAACGTTAGAGTGAGTGGACGAAAATAAATATATGCCTTTCACCAATTTCATATACAATAAACAAGTATAGCGAGTCCGGAAAACATATATGGAGGTTGCCAGGCAAATCTCTCAAGCCCGACGGTCAGGCGAATCTCTCAAGCCCGACGGTGATAGACCAGGGGAATCTCTCAACCCCAGTAGCATAACAGAGGAATCTCTCAACCCTGCCCAGAGGAATCTCTCAACTCTGGCAGACTACTGGTGATCAGCCGAGTAGCCGAAGCATCGATGCAGTAATGCCATCACCATAAATATAAAATAATACCTCCGAAAATAATAAATAACTCGACATCGTATAAAATAAATACGAAAAATCACAACCTCGCAACGCCAGTGAAAATATAAAAGTGTCCACTCACAGATAAGCGTAACGCGATACGCGTTAATCCCGTGATCCGGCGGAAAATCCCTCGCCAAACGAACGATCACGAACCCCTGAATAATCATAAAATCCACCGCTCAAAATCATAACTCGAAACCTCAAATCATATCACGAGAAATAACCGTTCCCGGAAACATATAATTCAATAACGACGAAATCGTGAAAATCCGATAATGACACCACAAAACATCGCTATAATTTCCGATGCTCAATTCGAAAAACAAACCTCACCACTGCGATCGGTGTGCGATTCCGAGCGAAACGATATATAACTCGTCGAAAAACACGTCGCCGGAAAAGTCGCCGCCGTCGGAAATTCAGACCTGCCCAGAAAAAATTCATGCTACACAGGTTTTTGAAGATCTCGACATTTCCAACAACTTTCCAGTTCAAAGTTAAGGCCAATTTTGATCGGAAATCCTCCAAAATTCAACTCAAAGTTCCAAACCCTTACCGTAATTTCAAACCGATCGATCTCTCTCCTCCGGCCACGGCAACCCTCAAGACCACTTGCAATAGCTTCCTTACCTCGAGGCTAACAAAACCCCCCAAAGTTGCACCACCATCTCGGCCTCCAAACCGTCACCCGAAATCAAAGAAATCTCGCCGGAAAACACCGATTTTCACCGTGCCAATTCTTCCTCCTCAGGCCACCCCACGGGTTGATGCATCTACCAAGTCCAAGAGCATGCAGCTCGAGCCCAACAACTCTCATGAAGAAGCCCAGCCCAAACATGGCCGGAATCAGCCTCAATTCCGGCGAAACCAGTTCGGCCTCCAAAGGGGTCGACCCACCCGTGGTCAACGCGGGTCAACACCTACTTACTATTTTTGGAAACTTTCCAAAATCTGGCATGTATCACTTCCGTATTTATACCATACGCATATCGAACCCCAAATGGATAAATACGACAGTATTCGACGGACGAAAATATTCACAACTTATTCCTTGTAACTCGGAAAAATCCTCCAGAAGTTCCCACGAGCTCGAAATTAAATTCTCTACAACTTCCACGAAGGATCCCAAATCAAATTCTCGCCCGATAATTTAGTCGCTAACGAAGCCGTCATATTAACAGATTACGTCGAAATCGCGACTAATCGCGAAACTCGCAAATCAAGTCGATAACCATTACATTTACGGTTTGGGTCGATCAACCGTCCAAAACGGATCACAATCACGATTCGGATAAACTTGAATGCAAACGGATAAACTCGACGATATTCCGAAATTTCAAATATTCATATTATATTTCTCGGTCGTCGAAATAATAATCCGGAACCGTCCACGAACTCGAAATCACGCGTACAACAACTCTCGAGAAGATACTCAACTCAAATTCTTGGCCAATAATTAAGTGATGATCAAGACCGGCGATTCAATTAATTATCGGAGAATTGCGATTATGCGCTAACTCACGAATTAAGCTGATTACACTACTGATTCTGTACCGGGTCGTCACAATAACAAACCTAGATCTTCCCTCTCTTGGGTAGAGCCGAACCTCACCACCACTTTGGCTTAGTTTAGGTATTCTTCATCTCATCCTTACCTCCTACGGTTGGCTATGCTTTGAGGGTTCAAAGAAGTGGGAAGTAATTCCTCTTCCCATTGCTCCCTGGAATCCTAAGGGTTTTCCTTACCTCCTCTTGAAGACTTGGTGCTTGTTGAAGAAAATAAGTGGAGCTAGAAGGCTTGGAGTCACTTGGTGGAGCTTTGGCTAGGGGACCCTTGGTTATTTCTACTCTCTTCCTATTTTAAGCGTGTATCAACTCTTGTATTTAGTTATGTTTAGTGAGTAATCCCATTTAGGATGCTAGGGTTAGAACCTAAGCCATGTGATGAACAAATGATGTCTTGGATTATGTATGATTTTTTTGGTTTAGTGTATGTTGTGAGATTGTGTGTTGTGAATGAGAAATCGCGTAATTGTGGATGTTTATTGTGCTTGATCTTCATGTCTAGTTTCACTTATGCATGTGTTGACCCTAGCTAAGTTAAAGTATGTGTAAAGAGATTAAAAATGGTCCTTAACTGAATTAGCTATTAAATTAAGGTTAGATGAGCATGTAAACATAATTAGGGTAGTTTCTAAATGGTTTACCTTAAGACTTGGTTACTTTAGCACTAAGCAAGGACTAGAGTCTCCTTGAGTCTCAATAGACTTATGGAACTCTAGTTAAGGACATATTAAATGTACAATGTTATTGTGGCTAATAGTAGATTCTCTTGACTCGTAACCTATTAAGTGCGAGTTGGGGGAATCACATAGACTTTCTCTTGGATTCTCCAATAGAGATTTGAGAAGAGGAACCTTCAACATATATCACACGATATGCTTGTTGACTTCACAATATGACATACATCAAGATGCAAGCCCAAAATGGCTTGAGATCTTGATTCCAGTTCACTAAATACTTCAATGTTGGGCTCAAGTCATCTAGAGTCCGAAATGACCTACAAACTTGGGTTCTAAACCATAAGTGACCAAAAAGATCACGATTTGGACATTAACTTGTGTTAATGGACTTTAATCTAATACATAAACCAAGACAATGTTTGATGCATCATATGGTTAGTAGAGATTTTCCTAGTCGACCATCTTTTCTTATATTGAATTTGTTTGCTATTTTAGTTTGCACATTGTATTGTAATCAACCAACCAATCAAACTCGTATAACAACTCGTCATAATTCAATCACCTCTCACAATGCTAAGTCTCCAAAGGACTTGGTAGGGTGAGATACACACATCCGCATTTTACTTTTCATTTAGTGTCAAGTTAATGTCTAGTTGTGTCCGTACTCTAAGTGTTAACCATTCGAGTTAAGGAGTTATAGTGGCTAATCCTCGTGGGTTCGACACTCAACTTCCTATAAATACTATAACTTGCCCCGTATACTTGCGGGTGGGGAAATACTTTACATTTATGAGTTAGTTCTTAATTTAATAAGTGTAAAGAATCTATTTTTCTCCAACAAGTTTTTTACGCTGTTGCCGGGGATTAAATTTATCTTAATTTCTTAGCTCCGGTTAGTCCTTGATTGCTAATATCTGGACATTTTGGCTTGATGTTTATTTTCTTAGCTTTTAATTCTCTTCAATTTATCACTTAGAACTTTGTTTTTGTCTTTGTTTCATAGGATACTTTGCTAGCTGTATCATGGTGAAATTGTGATAGAATTTGTGCTCTAACCTTTGTTGTAGGACAATATTCGATCCATCAAAGGTACATTTCAACCCATCGAAGCTTGTTTGTAAGACAGTCCAGGGTGCCTCCTTCAATCCATCAAAGGTTATTCAGTCAGTCTTACAGGCTAGCTTCTTCGATCCATCGAAGGTATACCTTCAACCCATCGAAACTGGGTTGTGCTTGAGGTTGTTTCACTTGATCTCTCATCTCTTTTCCTTGATTATCTATATTCCTTTGGAGCATATTTCAATAGTGTCTTAATTTTACGCATTGTAGTTAGTGTGTGTCTAGATTTAACAAACTTAATTTTTGCTACACCCTAGATTCCTTTAGGACTTTATTTGGCTATTCCGATATATTGGATAACGCAAGCCTTTACCTCGGTTCACCTCGGAGTCCATAGCAAAGTGAATGCCAGTGCACCACGTACCGGAATCTCATTCAAACTCTTAGAGTGCTTATTGATGTTTCCTTGAGGGGGATGTCAAAGAAGCACCGTGGAAGGCCCTCAAGGCTTTGAGTACTTTGAGAGTTTGGAGGCATAATATCAAGTGGTTGCTTAGAATGATTTTCAAGTTTATACCCTTCCATCATCCACGTCTACACACGCCATCTTCTAGTTCATCATCCATTTTATGGAAGTCCAATTTAGGGTTTGACATCGTAGCTTCGTTAAGAGAAGGGTCAAGCACTAGTAGTGAACAAGAGGGTGGTATACCGGTGTTGAAAGTGAATAACCAAGAACCACTTTGGAGTTTGTTTGATCTTGTCGTAGAGGAACAACGCGAGAATCCGGGTTGCGCACCTTGGGTGTTTACAATTCAAGTCGATCCTCAACTTGAGGAAGAAGAAGATTCATCACTAGAAGCTCCACCACTAGAAGAGGAGGTGAAACCTCGAGTAGAGTGAATTGATATAGCGGAGGATGAAATATATGAAGGAAGACCATTGAGGGAGTGTGCTCTTCCCTCTTTGGCAGCTCACACGGGATGCATCGTGCTACAACCATTAATGGGAGAGTCTTTTTAGATCAAGCCGAGTTTCTTGCAAACTCTCCCGTTGTTCCTTGGTCACACTAATTCAGACCCTTACTTGCACTTGTTAGAGCTTAAGGAGGCGTGTGCCCGCCTAAACATCCTCAATATGGACCCTAGATAATTGATGTTGAGGGTCTTTCTATCAAGCTTGCAAAACAAGGCAAAAGATTGGCTCAACAAGCTCCCTCTTAACTCTATCAGCTCATGGAAAGGATTCCAAAGGAAGTTCATCACTAAGTACTTTTCTCCAGGCAAAATTAATGAGAGAAGAACAAGCTTGATAACCTTTCGAGAAGAATATGGTGAGCTATTTTGTGAGGCATGGGAATGATTCAAGGACTTAGAGCTTGGCTGTCCGAACCATAGACAATCCCAAGATATGCTTATGTCTCTTTTCTACCAAGGGCTAAGTACGGAGACAATGCGAAAGGTCAAAAATGTATGTGGTAGAGATTTCATGGATAAGACCACAGAAGAAACCCATACCTTGCTTGAGAAGTTAGCGGAAAAATCGGCATTGTGGGTTATCAAGCCTAGTATAAAGAAGCCGGCGGTATAAATGAGGGAGGCCACCCAAACCAATAGGGGTGGTATCTATGAAGTCAAGGGAACACATCAACAAGAAGATGCTATTAAGCGGCTTGAGGAATCAATGAATAGGAAGTTCGAGCTCTTAATGAATCAAAGTAGAAATTGAGGCCAAGCCCATCAAGTGTAGGAAATTTATGTAGAGTCGGTCACTTGTTTGATATGCGAAAGCACGATGCATGAGACTTGGAGTTGTCCTCATCAAGAGGATTATCCGAAAATTATCGAAGAGTGCAAAGGAGTCTTCCATGACCAAAATTTTTTTTTCCATACTCCAACACCTATAATCCGGGATGACGTAACCATACTAACTTCTCATGGGGTGGTCAAAATCAAAATCAAGGAAACCAAGGTAATCAAGGAGGGTCGCCAAGGCCGAATAGTGGTTTTCAATAAGGCTTTTACTGGTCAAATGGAGGATACAATAATCAAGGTAGAGGTCAAGGCAATTTTGGTACTTTAGGAAGTGGAAGCAAGGGAGTCTCTACTTATCAAGGAGCTCCTAGATTTGTACCAAGAACTAATGGGGGTTTTGCTAATGCCTCGGGTGGTAACCCTTACCTACCACGAGCTCCATTTGTTCTACGAACTCAACAAAAACCTTTGCTACAAGCGCCAAATCCTCCACCACAATTAGAGGCGCCCAAGTCCAACACGGACGAATTGCTTGCCAAGCTTATCAAGAATCAAGAGGAGGATAAGAAGATGTATCTTGACATTTTCATGAGTATGAAAAATGAGAATCCAGCTCTTCTCAATGAGATTCAACACGCCATCCATAAGTTGGAGACTCAAGTTAGTCAATTAGGAAAAGCAATAACCACTCAAAGGAATAGCGAAGCCTATGAGATCCAAAAGAGGATTTGAAAACTATGTGGATGCTCCAATCATGGATAGTGATGATGCCACAACCGAGAAGAACCCCAAACACCAAGTCAACGGGGTCAAGGCGGTGTTGAGATCCGGAAGGGGATTTGAAAACTATGAGGATGCTCCAATCATGGATAGTGATGATGATCATGATGACTTAGACACCCCATTGGTGTCAAGGTCACAACCTTGGATAGAGAAAGGTGCTTCAAGTAGAGATAGAGTGGTACGTTTCCAAGAGATGACCGAGGTGATTCCTTTTGAAGATGAGTTCGATATTGTGAATGTGGGGTCCAAGCCCAGTTTTAGTAGCCTTGGGAATGCCGGAAAGGGTCAAGAAGGAAGAGATATCAATGGAGAGCATTCCGGGACAAGTTTGAAGAAGAATGGAGGAAACAGTTTTGTTCCTTCGATAGGTCGATAGAATTCTTCGACCATTGAAAGGAATCACCCTGGTCAGCAGGACATCTTTTCTTCGATGGGTCGAGAAAAATCTTCGACCCATAGAAGCAAGCTTCCTGGGTTGCCAGACAAAAAAATTTGATGGGTTGAAAAGAACCTTTAACCCATCAAAAGGCTCAGTTCACGGGACTTCCAAGGGGAGTTCCTAGAAGGGTCCAAGTGATGACGAAGTGTACATACCCTTTCCCCAAGTAAGGAACAAGGAAAGGGCTCAAACTAGCTTGGATAGACAGACCAAGGAGTGTTTGGATGTCTTTAAGAAGGTTTAGATAAATATACCTCTTCTTGACGCCATCCAAACTATCTCGATCCTTAAGGACTTATGTACTAACGATCGATTTAAGAACAAGCTACAAGGGGAGGAAAGAACGGAGAAGGTGAAGCTCAACGCCACGGTATCGGCCATCATACAAAGAAAAGTACCTAAGAAGTTACAAGATCTGGGAAGCTTCACTGTGCTTTGCACCAATGGCACCAAGAATTTCCCAAGAACTTTGGTGAATCTTGGTGACTATAAATTTGATGCCATACCCAGTTTACAAGGAGATTAGATTGGGGAAGATTAAGCCGGTTAGCATGTCACTCTAACTTACCGATAGGAGTGTGGAACATCTTGGAGGCATTGTAGAAAACGTATTGGTGATGATAGGTGAACTAGTAACCCCGAACGATTTTGTTTTACTAGATATGGAGGAACCAAGAGGGTATGAGGATATCCCAATCATCTTCGGGAAAGCCATTATGGATACGGCAGGCACTAAGATTGATGTGCTTAATTTGGAGTTTTTCGACAAGATGGAGACCTTCAAAATCTTTCATGACAATGGTCCTATCCTCAAGCTACAAGCATTCATGGTTAGAGTGATTGAGAAAGAACTTAATGAAGAGTTAGATGATCTCTCCAACCAAATCTACATGGAAGGTAACCTTGAGGAAGAAGTGGATGCGGCATTAGTAGTTGGATATCAAGAATGTTTATTGAGGTCTACTATTGCGGGGCACGCGACATTGAATTGCATTATGACTTCCCAAAACATCGACTGGCCTAGGATCTCTCTCAAGCCACTTCCATTCACCGGTTTGGGGGCTAGAGCACTTGAATGCAACTACTACTCCCGGAATACCGTGGATCGAGTCAATGTGCACGACACTTTATTCACCATGCAAGAAGTTTATTCACTTTATTCACCATGCAGTAATTCCTCGGGTCAGGAGTTTGTCCTATCCCTCTCAGAGTGTCACGGCGATCAGCCAAGAAGCAGTACGTCGATGCAATAATTGAAATCGTAACAATTTTAGTTTAGTAATTTGCGATGAATCCCGTTGGATTTTAATCAAGTCAAACTTATCATAGATCATGATCATCAATAGTTTTGCATCAATATGAAAATAGTCAATTCGTATATTCTACAATATTGTACAAATAATCACAAGTATAATAAAATAATATACTTCTCATTTTCGTTGATTGTTGTAATATCACGTTTCCATTTCGTTTGTCAACTCATGTTGTCATTTCGCTACAACTTTGTAACTGTCTCAATTTTCGTTGAAACTCGATATACATAATCAATATAGTATTCAAAAATATAAACCGATAAACTGATATCAAATAAAATATATCGATAACTGAATATCGATAAACGAATATCAATAAAATATATCGATAACTACACTGTCTTCGCGACGATCATAATAATACAAATTTACACATTTTTTCTAGGCTCATGTTCACAACTAACTGTCAAACACATGACACAACGAAAGCGAAGTCTGAGAGTTGAACCGTGCTCTGATACTATTTGTGACGACCCGACTCTTGTAAAAAATTGTCAAAATGGATAAAATAATAAAGTAATCTGATAAATCGAGGAAGTACTCGATACGAAAAGTAAATTGGACCAAATTAGTCGAATAATAGATACGATAACTTATTATGACGAAGCAGTCGTAACGATACATAAGAAAACTAATTTCTCCGTCGCCCGTACCGCCACTACTGGAGAACCCCATCATCTCTACCAACCCGCTGGGACGACGAAGCCTAAATGATGATTTAGACTTCACGACTGTGTTTGTATCATCGATACAAACCTAACAACATATAACTCGACATGTTTTGGAAAAAATAAATTCCGATCAACTTTTTCGGCTACGCTCCACCAGAGACAGCAGTGTGTGCCGCCCACGAGCCACCATCGGCGACATAAAGTGACACATCAATAGAAAGATCTTAGAGAGCTCAGCACACTGTTAATTACCACAATCCATGATTCGGCCAGAATCTGGCCGAATAATCTAGAAAACAACCCAAAAATTCAAACCCGCCGAAAATCTTTTCTGATGGCGTACCTTTATCATCAAGCCACCAACGGGTTCGAGGTGTGACCCAAATGAACGAGGGAGAGGAGTGCAACCAAACCTCTTTAGCCCTGATGTCCAAAAACCACCAGAAACTGCCGTTTACGGTAGAGCTCAAAACAGAGTTCGATGCAAATCGTTCGATTCCGTCGAACTGGACTTGCAACCAAAATATTCCCAAACACAATCACAACGAGGAGATAGTGAGGGATCAAATCATACCTTTACCTTGGTCGGAGGTGGCCGGAACGTCACAGATGACGGCAAACCAGAATCCAAACCCTAAAAATCCTACTCTCTCTAATTCCTCTTAATCAGGCTGGACGGCGTCGCACCACCAACGACTGCCGCACACCCCAAAACTCATTTCTCTCTCCACAGGGGGAAAGAGTTGACTAGAGTCAGACAACCCCAAAACATAATGCCTTCCATAAATGGAAACTTCACATTAAATACATTTCCAAATATAGTAACTTCGATAATTACTTTTTGACAAACTTTCGTTATTAATAACTTTCTCGTCGCAACTCCAATTTTGATGTTTCTTGTGTCTATGAATTTGTATCGAAAAATACTACAATTTTTACCATAAGACAACCGACAAATTTGGCAAAAAAAATCAACCCAAGACACCTCAGAACTTACCGACGGTAAAAAAAACATCATTTACCACGATATCAAATCGAACTCGAATTACTTGTAAATATTAACAATTATATAAAAATAGCGGAATATCATAGATTCACATCTAATTACTCAACAAATGATCATCTAATCACAAACATGGAATCAAGTTATGCATCCATCACACAAAACACAAACTAAACAAGGTACCAATTTGACATCAATCACAAAGAGTCAACGATGTTCAAAGGGTACAAAATAACAATAAGTCCTACAAGGTTATTAAATAAGAGGGGTTAGAAATTAAAAACACATGAAACAAATAAGAAATGCCAAGTCTTCGCTCCATCATCCCATCATCATTTCCACCACCATGCTCTTGAGGTGCCGACCATGATGTGCCATCTCCACTATAGTGCATCTCCAAACGTGATACTTGCTTGCTAAGATCACCGATCATTGACATCATAGCAGCTTGGTTTTCAAAGACTTGACCAAATTGGCGATCCAAGTAGGCCATATTCGGCATTTGCATGTAGTCTTGCTCTTGCCTTGGCTCCGGTGCGGTTTCCTCTGTCGGCTCTTTCGTTTGGGCTTAGGCTTTCTCCTTGTTCTTCTTACTTTGAGTTAAGCTCTTGACCACATTCCCATCATAGAGCTCTCCTTTTAGAGCATGGACTTCATGGGGAATGTCCTGGAATCCTTGGTTGATACACCACCTCGCAATTGTACAAGGCAACACAAGTGGCACTGTCTCTATATCCACACTCCGAATCATAGCATTGTATAGGAGATTTCCATACTCCACCTGGCATCCCTCGACTGTTAGAATGTACAATGTTTTGTACCCATTAATATGAACCTCAACGGTGTGAGTCTCGTGGGAGATATTGTGTTTAAAAAAAAGTTATAGCACTTTATGGAAGTTGTCGAGGTCAATGGTTTGGAAGCACCCATTCCTTATTTGAGGGACTACATTATTCCCACAAGCTGCGTCCTTGAATTCTGCCCAAGTGACCGCATTATAACGCTCTCGAAAAGCTTGTCTTGCATTGTGTGAGGGGTGAGGTAAATTGAAGAAGTCCTCAAGGGTGTGGGGTGGTATTGTCATTATTTTGCCCCAAAATGTGAACATACGGCCGACTATCGACTTGTGGACTTTAGCAACCTTGAGTGCCTCATAGAAATCACGGACCAATAGCTCTTGATAATTGAGAAAGTCGCGTGTGAGGTTCATGACCTTGTGCTCTTTCAAGAGGTCTATGACGACAACGAGCATGGAGTGGTTAACATTGGTGCATACATTCCGCTCGCAGTGAATGACACATGCTTCCTTGACAGTGGGCCATTTGGCGATACCGGTCTTTGGGCCCATCTTCTTGTGAACGGTATCTTTGGTGTTGAAAAGGTGGGTGCCCTCTCATAAACCAGTTCTTCCTCTGATTCGGATTCAATTAGTGCCTTTGCTCTTTTCTTGTCGGCGGCTCACTTGATAGGCATGGTGATGATGGAGATGATGATGATGGATGATGAGATGAAGGTACCTAGAACACAATTATATAAATTTACAAGTTAGCACACACATTACACATACACATACACATTAGCAAGAACAACTCTCAACACAAGCTACTCCCAAGTTTCAAATTCTAGGGTTCATGCATAACTCATTGTGGCTAATTTCGAAAATTTCAAGCATATTGATGCTCAAATATCATTACCCATACATCTAAACCTAGGAATATAGCAACAACTCATCATAAACACAAAAAATCACACCATAATCACACAAAATTCAAATTCGGGTTCATAGGGTTTAAGCTCAATACCTTGTGAAAATAGCCCCAAAATACTTCAATCTTCACACAAAGCACTCCAAATGCAAGAAGAAGCAAGAAATTCACACTCTTGGGAAGATTTTTGAAGAATTTGAGTGATTTGGTGTGTAAGGAGTGTTTAGAGTGAAAGAGTTTGTGAGAAAGAAGAAGAAATTTCAAAAATCATTAGAGAGAGACAGAGAGAAGGGGAAGAAAAGAGAGAAAGAAGGGTTTCATTAAAAGTTAAAATGCAGTCAAGCTTGACCCAGGTGGCTTTCGATGGGTCGAAGGATTAGCCTTCGATCCATCGAAGCAATGCTGCTATTATTTTTTCTAGGAATCTTCGATGGATCGAGAGTTTGCACTTTGATCCACTGAGGCAGTCCCTCTGATCCGCTTCTGTGCAGCACTTCGATGGATTGAAGAAAATGAACTATCATACTTCGATCCATTGAAGGAGGACCCCTGATTTAGAATAAAACAAACACCAATTCACACACAAAGATCAAAACACATAACCACCTCTTATCCAAAACTCATAGACACAAAGCTAACAATTTAACACACAAATGCATAAAACAAGCAACAAAATTCAAAGTCAGGTAAGAAATTAGGAATGCTCCCCCTTGAAGACCGAAACTATTGTCTCCCAAATCACCATCAATCACCAACATGCAAGACCAAGATTGGTCTTGCCTTCCATGCTAGGCATCCTTGACTTTCTTCAAATTGGTTTTATCCGGGTCACATGATCACCACCTGTACCTCACATTTCATTTCTTAGTCATAGCTAATTGTGTCCGCCATCACGGGTTTTAGTTTATGGGCATAAACATGGTCCAACGGAGGCAAGCATCACATCATCATAGTGTGTGGAAGATGCATGAATTTCACTTCCACTACTTGCTCACTTGGAGTGAGTCCTTCCCACGGCTTTACGCGATGACCATTCACCTTAAAGGTGCTCCCATCTCTCAAATTGCGCAAAGTAACCGCACAATGATGAAACACCTCAACAATATCAAAAGGGCCATTCCACATTGACCTTAACTTCCCCGGTTGCAAGGAGAGCCGGGAGTTGTATAGAAGCACATTTTTGCCCACACAAAGCTCCTTATGCCGCAATCTAGCATCATGATACTTGTTAGTCTTTTCTTTGTCGATCTTGGCGCTTTCATATGCTTCAAGCCATAGCTCCTCAAGCTCCATAATGTCAAGCTTCCTCTTTGTGCCACTATCCTCCAAGTTCATGTTCAAAGTCATGATTGCCCACCTTGCCTTATGCTCAAGCTCTACGGGCAAATGGAAAGCCTTTCCATAGACAAGTCGGTGAGGAGACATGCCTATGGGAGTCTTGAATACGGTACGATATGCCCAAAATGCCTTGTCCAACTTTTGACTCCAATCACGCTGGTTAGCACTCACGGTCTTTTCCAATATGCTCTTGAGCTCCCGGTTGCTAATTTCCACTTGGCCACTCGTTTGAAGGTCGTACGGCTTGGCTACCTTGTGACATACTCCATACTTCTTCAAGAGGGCTTTGATCTTAGCATTGATGAAGTGGGAAACCTCATCACTTATGATGGCTCTAGAGGTTCCATGCCTTGTGAAGATAGCATTCTTGAGGAACTTTGTCACCACTTTCCCATCATTTTTTGGGCATGCTATGACCTCCACCCATTTAGAAACATAATCCACTGCCACAAGAATGTAGAGCATCCCATTTGAACGAGGAAATGGACCCATAAAGTCTATCCCCAAAACATCAAAGATCTCGGTCTCAATGATTGTCTTCAACGACATTTGATCTCTTTTGTTGATTCTACCCACTCTTTGGCACCTATCACAAGTCTTGATGAATGCATGGGCATCTCGAAAAAGATTAGGCCATCATAATCCGGCTTGTAGAACCTTGTAAGAAGTCTTTGAAGGCCCGTGATGTCTATCACACTCTAGCTCATGGAAAAACGATAATATACTATGCATCTCCTCATGTGGTACACATCTTCGTAGAATTCTGTCTCTTTCTTCCTTGTACAAGTAGGGGTCAGCCTATATGAACTGACGACTAACTGTCCTTAACCTCTTCCTTTGGTCATTTAAGAAGTAAGCGGGAATGTAGGTGCACTTGCTTGTGAGATAGTTGGTAATATCCGTAAACCAATGGTAGTTGAAAGTAGTAAGCACCTCCTTGACATGAAAAAGTTGCTCATCCAGAAAATCATCATTCAAGTCACCATTTTCTTCCTTGAGTTGAAGGCAAGAGAGGTGATCCACAACCAAATTATGTCTCCTGGACTTGTCCACAATCTCTAAGTCAAACTCTTGAAATAGGAGCACCCATCTCAACAATCTTGCCTTGGACTCCGCCTTGGTGAAGAGACACTTGAGAGTACAATGATCCGTATGCACAATGACTTTGGAACTTGTCAAGAGCAAATACAATAGCCAACAGTTCTTTCTCCGTGGTGGTGTAGTTCCCTTGAGCCAGATTGAATGTGCGGGAGGTGTAATGAATTACCCCCAACACATTGTCTCTTTGTTTCCCAAGCACCGCTCCCATGGAGCAATCACTAGCATGCATCACACATGATCTCAGATAGTAAACTCCAGTCCAGCTTAGTGATAACTAGGGTTGACACTAGCACATTCTTGAGAGTCTCAAAGGCTTCCTTAATTGTTGGAGTGATATAATAGTGAGCATCATTTGTAAGCATCTTCGTCAATGTCTTGGTTATCTTGCTAAAATCCTTTATGAACTGACGGTAGAACCTTGCATGCCCCAAGAAACTTCGGATTTCTTTGACGTTGGTTGGAATTGGAAGCTTCTACTTCCACCTTGGCATTGTCTACTTCAATACTTCTCTCGTAAATACAATGGCCTAGCACGATTCTTTCCTTGACCATGAAGGGACATTTCTCTCAATTGAGGACTAGGTCTTTCTCCCTACATCTTGTTAGTACTAGCTCATGATTATATTAACAAGCATCAAATTTATCACCAAAAAAGAAAAAGTAATCCATGAATACCTTGACAAACTCACCAATTATACCGGTGAAGCTGGCTTGCATGCAACATTGGAATGTGGCAGAGGCATTGTATAGACCAAATGGCATCCGGCGGAAGGCAAACACACCTTGAAGGCAAGTGAATGCGGTCTTCTCTTGGTGCTCGGAGTTGATGGTGATTTGGTTGTATCCGCTATACCCATCTAAGAAGCAATAATACTCATGCTCGGCTAACTTCTCCAATATTTGATCGATGAATAGCAAGGAATAATGGTCCTTCTGAGTTGCAGCATTCAACTTCATATAATCAATAAAAAAATGCCAATTGTTGACAATTCGTGAAGGAATAAGCTCCCCTTGGGCGTAAGGCACAACAGTGATGCCTCCCATTTTAAGTACCACTTGTGTTGGAGAGATCCATGGACTATCGGTGTTAGTATTGCATCATTAGTTGTACGATTAACATACTTATCCATCTCAGCAGATTAGCAACACCTACTTGACCACATGCAAGACCACATTGGAGGCTCCAACTTCACTCACCAGACCCACCCCCTCCGGGCGCGCACGCGCCCGTGGGGGGCGCGCCCGAACATGCGGATCACACACCAGCAGGAACCATCAGTCCCACATCGAAGAACACCACCAGGTTCCAAACTCAACCACCTATATATATCAGGTATTTATTACAGGTAAGATCACTCCATCGAACGGTATCTAATTCCATTCGATCTCTCAACACCCCAACCCATACTCGCTCGCACGTTCGCTTGACTGTTATATCCAATACATCTTCTGACTTAGGCATCGGAGCGTTGAAGGCAGGCCACCCTGTCTTGACCCCTGACCGCCTGCTTCATTGTTGTATCCTTCTAACAGCTGCACCCGAACGCCCGAGAGAGGAGGAGAGCTCGCCCATCCGAACAGTCCCACCGTTCGGACGCACCAAGGAGAGGAGGTCCACCGCACGACCGAGGAAGGAAGAGGAAGCTCATTCTTGTTGCTTCTGCTCCATTACGCCCCCGCGCGTAATTCGGTAGAAACATCTGGCGCCGTCTGTGGGAAACTTACAAATTGCAAACCTCGTATAAACACCACCGAAACCAAAGGTCCGCATGCTCAACCCGGCGACTAACGACAGCGACACACCCGAGGGAGGGACTCCGCCAGGCTCACGGGAGCGGAACGCGCAGGCGGTCGACGAGGACGGGCGCATCAACGGCATGGCCCGGGAGTTGCAGGAGGCAGCGCTCGAGAGAGCAGAGGAGAGCCAAATCTGCCGAAGGATGGAGGAACGACTGGAGGCGCTCATTAGCCAGCGGATGGAGCAGCACGAAGAAACACAGGAGACCGCCAGCAAGGAGCGCCATCTGTTCGCTAGGACTAACGCCCGAGCATCCTTACCCGTGGAGGAGTCGACACCTCCGACGAACAACAATTTGATCCTACAGATGGAGGAGCTGGCGGAGGAAGTCTCACGCTTGCGCAAGGACAAACTGGCCGGTCAGGGCGGGACGTTCGCCCCCCGGGTCAGCCCGTTCTCGGCGTACATACTGGAAAGAGGAAGGGATCCCCACGCCAAGATAACGAAGATTGCCCGGTTTGACGGGAGCGGGGATCCACGAGCGCACGTGGACGAGTTTCGGTCCACCACGGACGGGACCCGATATTCAGACCCAACCTTGTGTTTCCTGTTTCAGGAAACGCTGGCGGAGGAGGCACGAAGCTGGTTCTACGAGATCCCGCCGGGGTCCATCCACTCGTTCCTCGAGCTGGCGGAAAGTTTCCAGAAGCGCTATCGGCTCCAGGGGAAGTATAACACCACGAGCATCCTCCTCAAGGTCCGCCAAGGGACGGACGAGAGCTTGTCGAGCTACATCAACCGATGGAGGACGCTCGCAAGCACATGCAGGGACCTTGACAAGCGAGTGGCCAAGGTAGCTCTGATGGGTAACCTGCTCGCCACCTCATTCGTAGAGAAACTCGTGAGGAAGGAGCATCTCGACTACGACGAGACCATGGACCTGGTTGTGCAGAAGGCGCTAGTGGAGACGCGAGTGTACGGGTCCGCCTCCGAGTCTAGCACCAACAGGCCAGAGGAGAACGCTCAGCCCCAACAGCCCTCGGACAGCGGAGGGACTCCAGCCAGAGGATACAAAAGGTACAAGGACACGCCAGGACAGAGCAGTCGAAGGTCTCCCTTTCGCAGCCACCGGGCGGAGGGATCGGACGGTTGGGGCGACGAAGAAGACTGTCCGCCTACCTTGGACGCGCGAGCTACATCCCGCGTGTCGTCTCGATCTTGCCGGCGCATGTCGCAGTTGTCCTGGCGCTTCTCCCTTTGCCTCTCGGCACGATCAGCCTTTTCCTGCGCCTTTGATCCGCCAGCTTGGCCTGACGGTGGGCGGCGAGCACCCGCCGGGATAGCAGGGGCATAATCACTCACAGCAGGAGGGGGGAGCTTGGGCTGCTCAGTATCCCCCAGCGCCAGACCACCTTGCCCATCATCCACCACCAGTCGGACTTTCGCCCCAGTACCTCGAAGATCGGCCATGCGGCGCTTGGCCACGTCACTAACAAAAGCATTCTTACCAGTCATCTTCTTAACTACAGCAAACAACAAGCAACAGGTTAGCAACAGCAATAACAGTTGGTCAAAATCTACTATACTCCCAGACAAACGAACTACAGGCACACGTACGCGGCCGCCTGGCGAGGCGCGTCTCCTCGATAATATCCCAATGACAGGCGGCGTAGAATGATCTCGCCTCGGGCGCTGGGTCAAAGACAAACTTCAGACGGTTGACCCGAGCCTCTTCGGCGGACGTCATCGGGTACTCACTCATGTCAAGGGGCTGGAAGGCTTGGGGGACTCGATCAATCAGGTGGGCTATCGCTACATACACATCCGAGAAGGAGCCCAACTCCCAGTCACCGCCCACCAGGCAACTGATCGTGAGCCAGTTGGTCGCAGAACTAGGCGGATCCGACAGCCACCACGTCACGCGCGGCTCCACGGTAACGGTCCCCCAGTCCCTCTTACGCGTCGAGTAACGCAGACCGAAGAAATGAAGGAACTCCGCCCGCGTGGGATGGTCCAGTCCGCTCTTCCGAAACACATTAAACATAGCCACGAGCGTGTGGGTGAGAGTGGGCCCACACTGACCCAGCGTGACATTCAACAGTGCCAGCATATACTGGAAAAACGGATGCAGCGACAACTTAATCCCTGCCTTCAGGTGATACTCGCTCAGACACACGTAACCGGACGGGGGGCGAGTGAACGTCTGGCCTCTGCCAGGTGCCCACAACTTCACGGAGCCAGGGATATGGTAATCTCTCGCCCACCTATCCAACTCCGAGGCGGTTGGCGCACGCTCGGGCTCCTGGACGGGCGTGCCATCAGGGAACGCCCAGTGGACAGGTCCACCCGCCGTAGGTTGAGGAAGTGAATCTCCCCCTCCCGACCTCTCTTCACCCCAGTGGGTCGACGCGCCCGACTGGTCGCTCGACTGCCCGCCCGACGACCCAGACGAGCTCCCCAGCCCCACAGTCTCCAACACTCGCCTAGCTTCCATTTGCTGCACAGGAGAGGTGTCAGGCAAAATGCATTGCAGTGGCGGGACACTCAAAACAGACTCATCCGAAGACATACTGGACGTACTCGACGTACTCGACCCGCCCGACCCACAACTAATCCACCCTAAGCCCCGAATATAGATCCGCTCGCGTGACTGATCGCTCGGTATCTCAATCGGCTCCATCCTATAAACAAGCGCACGACCAACACGACAAAAAATCCCTCCCCACACAAAACACCAAAACCCAAAAAGAACCACTCACCAACAAATCAAAACATCCCCCCCACCCAAGAACATGCCCTACCACCGAGTTCAAAAACCCAGAAAAACGCAAACACAACACAGATACAAAATCAACAAATCCAAGGATGAGAGCCTCACCAGATTATGGGTTGCGGGCTGAAAACTTTCACGTCAAAGCAGGGATTCCGGCCACAAGGGAACACCAACACGGAGAAGGCTCAGACAAAGTGCAGATTGCAGAAAGATTCCGGCAGAGCTTCGGTAAGTTATGAGAGTGATGAAGAAAACAATGGCAAGAGCACCCTATTTATACCACTCGGACGGGATACGCGAACGAACGCCAGTCGCCCGTTTTTCGCGTGTCCACCCTCGGATCGTGACACGTGGCCAGGGCGGTTTTCTTGCCCTCTTAAGTAACCGCGCCAACTCCTCAGCTTCCCGCCTCGATTTCAAACCCTAGCACGGTCTCCCACGGACCGCCACGTGGCGCCCATGCCCCACTCCCACGCTCCAACGCACGTGACGTCTGCCTCCGAGTAATCATCACAACATCGGCATTAAATGCAAGGGCACGCTAGCATTCAATGCGACGGCTAGCATTTATTACACCAGTTCCCCAAGAGCAATCAAAAGGAATGTCACCTCCAAACGTCTCATCAGAACACCAACCCCAAGGTAAGGACAACACGACACGACACCACGCATCCCCACGAGCGCACGCACCACCCGCACGACCAAGCGCTCGCACACCACCATCAGGTTAGTACAAGCACCGCTCAGGCGCCCCGAAAGAGGGCTAAACGCCTGAATTCCCTTTTGGCCGCGTCCCGAGCGAAGAGCTGCGCCGTACGGGATGGGGTTCTTCCTCTACGTACGCACACGCATTAGCAAGCCGGATTAGGCGGCAGAGGCATGGGGCACGCCCCCTCTCTGAGCGCGCGCTGAGACCGATGGGCGGCACGGGCATGGGGTTCGCCCCCTCCGTGGGCGCACCGTTACATGATCGAAGAGCAAGCCGGCTGTCATGACAGAGGCATGGGGCCAACTCCTCTCTGGGCGTGCTAAGTCGATGGGCGGCACGGGCGTGGGGTGTTTCCCCTTCGTGTGAGCGCAACGTTAACATTCGACCCCGACTCAGAGCGCCAAGGGCGTGCGGTCCGACCCCTCCTTGCGCGTTCTGGGATTGATGAGCGCGGGCATGTGGTACGTCCCTCCGTCGCGAAAGCAAGCCGACTGTCATAACGGAGGCATGGGGTTCGACCCTCTCTCTGGGGGTGCTAAGTCGAAGAACGGCACGGGCATGCGGTCCGTCCCCTCCGTAGCGCGTTACTTATAGGTCGCGGTTTTGATCCCTCCGTTGACGCTATACCGTACGGAACGGCATCCCCGTTGATGTACGCGGTGCACCGCGCCATCCCAATGCCGGTGTCACGAAAAACATTTAGCATGCACACACATCATACCATACATTCATGCATCATACCATACATTCATACATCATATCCTACATACTTGTATATCTGCATCTATTATGATTGTATGTTCGCCAGTCCAAACGCACGAACACACCACTCCACGAGCGCGCGGGTCCCAGACTAGCAAGATCAGTTGGGATGCCAAGCCCAGAACATGCACAGGTACACCACCGAACGAACAGCTACACGCTCGGACACCCAGGTCCCGCTCCATCATGCGAGCCCTTTCTTGACCGGAGAGTTGGGGGACTTGGGGGGTCACAGGATCATGACCGCTGCTCAGATGGATAAGTATCCTTGTTAATCGCACACCCTTTTTCAACTCCCCAGTTAAGAAAGTTCTCTTTGACTTGGGGAATTGGGGGACTTGTTAGTATTGCATCATTAGTTGTACGATTAACATACTTATCCATCTCAGCAGATTAGCAACACCTACTTGACCACATGCAAGACCACCTTGGAGGCTCCAACTTCACTCACCAGACCCACCCCCTCCGGGCGCGCACGCGCCCGTGGGGGGCGCGCCCGAACATGCGGATCACACACCAGCAGGAACCATCAGTCCCACATCGAAGAACACCACCAGGTTCCAAACTCAACCACCTATATATATCAGGTATTTATTACAGGTAAGATCACTCCATCGAACGGTATCTAATTCCATTCGATCTCTCAACACCCCAACCCATACTCGCTCGCACGTTCGCTTGACTGTTATATCCAATACATCTTCTGACTTAGGCATCGGAGCGTTGAAGGCGGGCCACCCCGTCTTGACCCCTGACCGCCTGCTTCATTGTTGTATCCTTCTAACAGCTGCACCCGAACGCCCGAGAGAGGAGGAGAGCCCGCCCATCCGAACAGTCCCACCGTTCGGACGCACCAAGGAGAGGAGGTCCACCGCACGACCGAGGAAGGAAGAGGAAGCTCATTCTTGTTGCTTCTGCCCCATTACGCCCCCGCGCGTAATTCGGTAGAAACAATCGGAGATGGCATAGATGATTGCATTGGCTTGGAGCTTTAACACCTCCTTCTTTATAACATCTTGCATGTTCAGGTTGAGGCGCCTTTATGGTTGCCTACTTGGTTTGGCGTCCATTTTCGAGTAGATGTGGTGCTTGATCTACGCATTTTATGCTTGATTCTTAATGTCTTTCTCTCTACATTTAACTTTGTGTTATGCTTAGTAAATATGTTTCTAACTTACTTTATGTTTTTAGGTAGAAATAAAGGAGGCGTTTCGGAGCTAAAAGCGGACTAAGGAGAAAAGTTCCTAATTCCAAAGAAGAAATGGTCCGAGGAATGGTCTTCAAATGGTTACTAAAATGCATTGCCATATGGTGTCAAGAATAGGAAACCAAATGCCAAATGAAATGAATACCAAAATGGTGGACAAAAAGATGAAGACATTTCTCCTGTGCGACCTAGGAAAGAGCAAATATGGCGGAATATATGGAGCATATAATGCACGAATTTTGGTAGATATTATACGAATTTTCAGACCTGATTTAAGGGCTAAAATATGTGCAAGAATATGCTAGATTCAGCCAAGAATTATTAGGCAATAAGGAATGCAAGATTTGAAGATATGAAGATTTCTTTTTCCTTGAAGAAGAAGAAAACAGGGCAGCCAGGTCACTTAACTTCTAAAATCCTTAGTAAATCAAATTCAATTCCAAATATGGCGTTACTTATATGTATTTTATATCCCTTTGAATAAGCTTTCCAATGAAACAAGAAACAGAATTTTTCAAGATCTGGAACTACAGGAAAAGGTGTTTTACTACAGCTGGTCAGATTTCCCCGATTTTAATATGGAAGGTCTTGTTTTAGTAGGAAAAACCCTACCCTTCTCCTATATAAAGGAGAGCTCGACTCATTCAAAAAAAACATACATCATAGAGCCGAACCCTTGTCCAAACACTAACTCCTCTCATACTTAGTTAAGATCAGCCTCTCCCTAAACTGAAATACCATCTCTTACCTTCCAAATAATCCTTCCTTCACCCGCGAGCCTACTTGTGCTAGATTTGGCCTTTGGAATCTTGCGTTCGCCATCACCAACAAAGGGACGTGCGCTTGGAGCTTGTGGAGAGAGACTACCTCGGAGCAAAAAGTGTAACATGGCCTCTTTGTATTTATTTTCGGTTTATATTGGTTTTTCGAGACATTGTAATAAAAGACTAATGTTTTAGTGTAAAGATGATTATTTCTGACTTGTTTTGAGCTCTTCCATGTGTTTGTAGGTTGGATTCGAATATGTATGCTTGCTTACTAGGTTCTTAATACTCTGAAACTTGTTTAGGATGACACTAGATGATTTGGTTCACCCTAGCATGTTCCACCGAATTAATCAAGATAAAATTGAGTTAGGAAGTTAACTAGATGATTTGGTTGCTCTCTAATTCGATGTAAGCATGTGTATGTGTTTTAATTAACCTAGAAATTTCATAGGACTTAAACAAAGATGGGATAATCGGCTAGGTAACTAGATGTGATGATCAACGTGTAAATAATAGATTAAGGAACTTATTTTCGGCTAGATACATGTTAGGATTATGTGTTCTTGATTGTTCGCTTGTCTATGAGCTTAAACATGTTAGAACTTGTGATTTCTTGATATGTATCTAACCATCTTCTTGTTTTATTTTGTAGTAAAATTAAAACCAACAATCTTGCACCCCCCCTAACAACCTTAGCATAGTTATGCATGCACCATCAATCCCTGGTTAAGAACGATCCCTACTCACCAATGCTACATCAACAAAGAAGGGTTTTAATTGTATTTGTGTTTGATTAAGTTTTTAATTAAATTTTTGGTTTAACATGAATCAATTTTGGCGCCGTTGCCGGGGATTGTAAAGAATTGTGTGATTATGCTTGTACAATATGTTTATATTTTTCTGTTTTCGGAACTGTGCACTGCCCTGTATTGTGTAAATTATTTGACATAGCTACAGGTCTTATAAAAATCTGAAAATTTTCAGTATTGTTTGGTTACGTGTCTAGTATGTGCCTATAAAATTTCATTATATTCGGCTAGCCCAATAATTCTGAAACAAATCGACAAGAAGCTATATTCAATTTTGCGCGATTCTGGAATTTGCATGTGTTCTTTGTGAATATGTGAAATTGTGTAAATAGAAAGCATGTGTATATTCGAAATTTACATAGTTATTTATAATTAATTACTTGTTTGTACTTACAATCTAATTTTATTTTTCAGTTATACATGTTAAAGGTAGTCTTTGATTTAAATTTAGTACATAAGTTTGGTTGATTAAGTCGCACTCTTTGGAATAGATGACGCCTCTTTTCCTTGTTTATATCCTTAACCCCTCATGATGTGTGGATTTCATCACCGCACACCATAACTTAAGTGAAGTTATGGACATGAGGTTGAGGGCGGAGTCTACAAAGGACTTGAGGGAGTGTAAATTTTCGAAAGATTGGCTGAATATCGGACATGGTGTCTAGAAACGGGTTATGACCGGTGACAGGTTCTGGATCTAAGAAAGACTAACACCAATAGAGTATATACCATTGGCCCGATTAGCCTCAGGGTGTTTTGTCGAAATTAGTCCTACCTCTCGCATTATCGCTATTCCTAACTGGCCATGTTTTTCGATTGAACCAAGGCCATTTGATTGAAACTTCATACTTTATCGCGCGGGTCACACGTCCATTGAACGATCTAAATATCAAGCTAGTATACTCTCTTTAAATCATTGACACACTCAATTTGGACACTACTTGTGCATAAATATCGAAAGTGAACTTTGTAAAGAAGACTAACCATACTCTAATCATTTCATGTTTTGTACAATGTTAATTTTATTTTTAGTTTTAGATAGTCAAATCGGAGCTGGTTAATAGGATATTTTGTGTGATTTATCTGACATAGTTTGATGTCACGGAAAATTCTGAAATTTTAATGACATGTTTGTATATGTGTCTAGTTTACAGTTGAAAAATTTCAGTTAGTTCCAACATATAATTAATTCTAGAGAAATTATGCAGGGAGTCATGCTAAGGCTGCTCGATTTTTGTAATATTTAGGATGCATATACATCTTTGCATATCATGTCATTCATTACATAGTTGCATCATCATGCATCATATTCATCATTGCATTTCATGCATTTTTCCATTGAATTTGATGTTTGTTGAGTTTTGAAGGATACAATGGAGGAATGTGTTCCAAGTGTTTTCATAAATTCGCTGCTTCGGTCCAAAAAGAACAGTCAAATTCGAAAAGTCATAACTTTCAGCTCGGTTAGAGTTAGATGGAGTTCTTTATCGGGTTGGAAAGCTCTGGACGTCTAGTTTCCATCCATATAAATATCACAAAATTTTGATTTCTAAATTTTTGGGAATTAAAGCTCAAACGCACGGAGGTCAGAACATGGAAGCTGAAAAGTGGAAGGCAAAAATGGAGGAGTTGCACCTCCAAGACAGGCTATTCATTGAGCATAAAAGAAAGCAACACGTCTAGGCTGTAAGACTTTAAAAAAACATACGCTTGTTGCGAAGCAACCTAATGGAGGAGTCTAAAAATCAGATTTGCTTTCTCTTCCCTTTTTATTTTTTTATTTTCGTAGCTTGTACTTTTATTATTTAGATTTTTGTTAATCCTTACTTCTTGCTTGATTCTATGTTTTAATTTAGTACATTGAGGACAATGTAAAGTTTAAGTGTGGATGAAGGGTTTACAACTTATTTGAGTCATAAATTGTTAAAACCGGGCGGACAATGAAACTTTTCGGCGGATGATGCCCTAAAAAAAATATTGTTTTGAGTATTTTTTTTCAACTTAGTGTTGTAAAGAGTCTTTAGGATGCCCTTAACTAGTCAATAATGGAAAATTGAGCGAAACAAAAAAAAATTACATGGCATTGTCAATGATCACTACTTGAGGATTTCTTGTGCTAATTGAGATATTGTGATTGTCATGACATGTAGTGGATATGGTTTGCATAAACATGGTATAGATTTCACATGCTAGAATGAGTTTTAAATCATACAAACCATAAAAGTGAGTTTTTGAGCCTACATTATTCTTTTGAGAGTGAATTTCGTGCATAATGGTTTCAAAAACAAAACATGCCTCATCTAATTGCTTGCCATAGATTTCAATGAACTAGAGATTACTAGAACTTACTCATGTCAATTTGCAAAGCTTATAGTTGATACTTACTCTGAGTTTTGATGTAATTAGAGGCACATAGAATATCCACCACTTTGCCAAATAGCCATGTGTCCCAGTAGTGCACACGAGTTGCGACACCCCTAGATAACCCATTTGAGCCCACATTATGCCTTTCTTTCATTACCATACATATCTAAACACTTTAACCTAGTGTAGAATATCCGTACCCTTGTTTAAAAGACTTGGTGGAGATTTTTGAAGCTAGAATCATGGAGATGGTGTGAAGATCATGAGGAGATATGTGTAAGGGGATAGACTTGTCCAAATACCTTGAAAAAAGTTTGCAATTGCCGAAAATAGAAAGAAGAAAAGAAAAAAAAATCGAGAGCAAGAAAAAGAAAAGAGTAAAAAGAAAAAAAATCAAAAGCTCTCCGGCAATAGGTTTTTAGTGTACATTGTTTGGATTAATGTCCCCTATACTTGTGGATTTGGAGTTTGTATTGAATTGAATGCCCAAAAGTGAAGAAATATGGCCTTAAAGGTGCTCCCATCTCTCAAATTGCGCAAAGTAACCTCAGATATACTACAAACTGATGAGAGAAACATTTACCTTAGACTTATGGGAAGAGAGATCGAGGTTGGCGCACACAAGGCATAGCAATAATGATAGGCTGACTCATAGGGTCGGATTTGTACTTGGTCACATTCGCCATGTATTCGACGACGTTTAACACCTTGAGTATCGATGCGGATCCGCTGGCCGGTCGGGCCATCACTAGGAAGATGTTGAGCGTAATTGAACACTACAACGAAAGAAGCCTAGTACAGTCTACAGAACCTATAACCTAAAGCTCTAATACCAATTGTGAGAATCCGACCCTGATTTACCTGCCTAAACTGGGATTGGGCCCTCAAAAATCATTAAGTTATACTTGACATAATTTTAATTGAACTTTACACTGAAGATTTCCTAACTCGGTAACAGTGCAGCTAAACTTCTTACTAATCTATCATAACTAAGACACTAATATGTAGGATCAGAGTTGATCCTACAGTGGGGTTCTACTATGCCTTGATTCACGTGTGCTCCCGACCTCCGATGAAGCTCTGCAACCTGGGTATTTGAAACCAAAGGGCCCAGAGCAAACGCATATAAAACAAAAAAATCGTCAGAGTAAGTGGACAAAGTGAAAGGACCCAACCCCGATTTAGTTCCCTAAACCAGAATGAAACCCCTTCTGAAAACACGAACCAACAAAAACCATAAAAATTTCGGCAGAGTAACGCTACTAACGCGGAATTGCCATTAACCTGCACTTGGAAAATACACTTCATCCTATGCCACAAAAGCCAAACCGTGGGCACCAATCCCATCCGGATTTCTCAATATCATAACAATAGCAATAAACAGTAAACATAACTGTATAATATAGAAAATCCGGGAAAAACCATATAAAAACATGTATCAGTATTGTATCAGAGCGACCTCTAGTGTATATATACAAAA
Organism: Geum urbanum; assembly: GCA_946800695.1. NCBI lineage: Eukaryota > Viridiplantae > Streptophyta > Magnoliopsida > Rosales > Rosaceae > Geum > Geum urbanum. Next base: position 22,966,650 of record OX327002.1, read on the forward strand.
TATACAATAGTAGGCAAAACAAGGAACCTACTGGAAAAGACAGGTAGCTCGAACAACTAGCCTCCCACCGCGACGTGAGACACCAGAATCCGAACTGCAAACTGGGCACGGAAACCGAAAAGCCCAGGGGAAAAGCAATAAAAACGTTAGAGTGAGTGGACGAAAATAAACATATGCCTGTCACCAATTTCATATACAATAAACAAGTATAGCGAGTTCGGAAAATATATATGGAGGTGCCAGACGAATCTCTCAAGCCCGACGGTCAGGCGAATTGCTCAAGCCCAACGGTGATAGGCTAGGGGAATCTCTCAACCCCAGTGGCATAACAGGGGAATCACTCAACCCTGCCTAGAGGAATCTCTCAACTCTGGTCCAGAGGAATCTCTCAACTCTGGTTAGACTACCGGTGATCAGCCGAGTAGCCGAAGCATCGATGCAAGTATGCCATCACCATAAAACATAAAATAATACCTCCGAAAATAATAAATAATCTCAAGATCGCATATAAATAAATACAGAAAATCAAGAACTCGCAACGACTATGAAAATATAAAAGTGTCCACTCACAGATGTGCAAAGCGCGCACTCACGCTAATCACGTGGTCCGGCGGAAGATCCCTCGCCCGAAGCACGATCTCGATCCACTGAATAATCACAAATTATATCTGATCAAAATCACAATTCACAACACTGTACCACATCTCGGAAACCAACCGTTCCTAGAAATATATAACACAGTGGAAAATAATCGAAGAAATTCCTGAAATTTCCACTCAAAACCCTCGACTGAAACTCCGGTACCCAAATCAACTCGAAAACTTCAAGGCGACGATTGGGGCGCGAATACGAGGGAAATGACATATAACTCGATACATTTCAAAAAAAGTCAACGAACGATGGCGCGCCGTCCACCGGAGAGATTTTCCGGCGGCCAAGCTCCCAAACTGTTCTCCTCCTCAAGCCAAGCAACTTTCCTCAAGGCGCCACCACCATCCAGCCACCACCGTGGCCGGAAATCAGCTCGAAAGTGCCACGGCCGAGAATCACCGGAAAACTTTCCCAGCCGCTTCCGGAGCCGTCACGCCACCTCGTCCCTCCAAACCAAAGGGGAAATGATCTCCATCCAAAACCCAACAAAACCCACCAAGAGTCCTCCCTGGAAAGTCACCGGAGCTCTGCCCCCAACTAAGCCGATTCCGGCAAAAAAATCCCAAACTTCAACTCCTCCGTTCTCCCTCAAATCAACATCAAATTCCAAAATTCCAAGTTCTAACCAGTAGGAAATTGAAAGAGGAATCGATCCATACCAAGGTCCAAGCCGGAGGTGGCCGGAAAATGAAGGTCGCCGGCGAGTCAGCGGCGGTGGAGTTTTTCTTCTCCGGTCAACGCGGGACAACGCTCCCAATATGGTCAACGCCGTTCAAACTTCCCAAAACAGTGTTTTCGACAATTTTTTGACTATTTCCGATATTTATACTCGCATCTCGGGATGATCGACGGTCCAAAACGGATAACCATTACGATTCGGATAAACTCGATACGAACGGATAAACTGGACGAAATTCTGAAACTTCAAATATTCATATTATTCTTCGGTCGTCGAAGTAATCATCCGGAACCGTCCACGAACTCGAAATCACGTGTACAACAACTCTCGAGAAGAGACTCTACTCAAATTCTCGGCCGATAATTAAGTCGTGATTAAAACTGGCAAATCAATCAATCATCGAAAAACAGTAATTACGCGCTAACTCGTTAATTAAGCTGATTACTCTACTGATTTTGTTCTGGGTCGTCACAAATCTACCCCATTTTAAAAAAATTTCGACCTCGAAATTTACGTACCTGTCATGTGAACAGATCATACTGCTCCTGCATACGCTGCTCAGTCTCCCAGGTGGCCTCCTCAACCGAGTGATTCTGCCACAAGACCTTCACCAACGGTATAACACGGTGCCTCAACTCCTGCTCACGCCGATCGAGAATCTATACCGGCTCCTCTACATACGTCAAATCCTCTCGGATTGGTAGCTGTTGTGGCGCTAACATATGCGATGGATCTGGGATATACTTCCGCAACATCGAAACGTGGAAAACATCATGAACACGAGCCATCTCAGCTGGCAACTCAAGTCTATAAGCCACAGCTCCAATCCTCTCGGTGATCTCGTACGGACCAATGTACCGTGGTCAAAGCTTGTCACACTTCCCGAAACGCATCACTCCCCTCCACGGAGATAGTTTCAGGAAAACCCAATCACCCATATCGAACTCGAGACTCTTTCTCCTCACGTCTGCATAACTCTTCTGGCGATCCTGGGCAATCTTCAATCTGTCCCGGATAATCTGGACGTCCTCCATGGTGCTCTTTACCAGATCAAGGCCAATAAGCCATCGCTCGCCCACCTCACTCCAACATAACGGAGTGCGACACTGTCTCCCGTACAGGGCCTCGTACGGTGCCATCCCGATAATGGCCTGATAGCTGTTATTGTAGGCGAACTCAATCAAATGTAGTTGCTGGTCCCAATTTCCTCGAAACTGCAAAACGCAAGACCGCAATATATCCTCAAGAGTCTGTATAGTCCGCTCAGACTGCCCATCAGTCTGAGGATGAAAAGCTGTATTGAAGCGTAATCTCGTGCCGATGGCTCGCTGCAATGCCTGCAAGAACTCGGAAGTAAACTGACTGTCTCGGTCAGAAACAATAGATACAGGCACACCGTGCAGACGAACAATCTCCGACAAATACAGCTTGGCCAATCTGCCCACTGATATCTTCCCTGGAAGTGCGAGAAAATGAGCGGATTTCATCAGTCGATCCACAATAACCCAAATACCAGTGTTGCCAGCCGAAGTACGCGACAACTGATTAACGAAATCCATGGTAATGTGCTCCCACTTCCAAACCAGAATTTCCAGTGGCTGTAACTTTCCTACAGGCTTCTGCCTCTCCGCTTTAACCTGCTAACAGATCAAACATCGGCTCACATATGCGGCAATCTCCCGCTTCATGTTGCACCACCAGCAATACACTCGAAGTGTACGAAACATTTTCGTACCACCGGGATGCATCGCATACGTCGAACAATGAGCCTCGTCTAGAATCTCCTTCTTTAGACTCTCGTCTCGGGGTACGCACAATCTGCCTCTGAACAACAACGTATTGCCGTCACTCAACCGAAAGTCTGTTGGCACACCATTCCGTATCATGGTCTTCTTGTCCAACAGGTAGGAATCTGAATCCTGAGCTTCCCGAACCTGATCAACCAACACGAGTCGAACCTGAAAACTGGCCAACAAAGCTCCCTCGTCATCCCACTCCAACTCGGCACTCGTAGTCCGAAGCTCGGCTAACATAGACACTCTGGCCACACACATATGGAACAACGAAGCTCCGGATTTTCGACTGAGTGCATCGGCAACAACATTGGCCTTCCCTGGATGGTACTCGAAAGTGCAATCGTAGTCGTTGATCAACTCCATCCACCTGCACTGCCTCATGTTCAAGTCTGGCTGCGTCCGCAAGTAAGTGAGACTCTTGTGATCGGTATAAATCTTACACTGGGTTCTGTACAAGTAATGTCTCCAACTCTTCAATGCTAACACAATAGCGGCCAACTATAAATAATGGGTCGGATAGTTGACTTCGTGTGGTTTCAGCTGCCTGGAACCGTAGGCTACAACTCTGCCATACTGCATCAGCACACAACCAAGTCCCAACTTTGACGCATCACTATAAACCACGAACTCACCGTTGTCGTCTGGTAATGTCAGAACTGGTACAGTAGTCAACTTTTCCTTCAGAAGCAAGTAACTCTCCTCACATGCATCGGACCACTCAAATTTGACGCCTTTCTTCGTCAACATGGTCAATGGAGTAGCAATCCGAGAACAATTCTGTACAAAATGCCGGTAGTAGCCTGCCAAACCCAAGAAACTACGGATCTCCGATACGATGGTAGGTCTACTCCAATTCAGCACGGCCTCGATCTTGTCAGGATTAACACTAACTCCTTCAGACGATATCACGTGGCCTAGAAACTTCACACTGTCCAACCAAAACTCGCACTTGCTGAAATTCGCAAACAACTGATTGTCCCGCAAAGTCCGCAACACTGTTCGCAAATGCTTCTTGTTCTGGAATTTATCAAAATATCATCGATGAACACAATCACGAACTTGTCCCGAAACCGTTTGAACACCCTGTTCATCAAGTCCATAAAGGCTGCGGGGGCGTTGGTCAACCCAAACGGCATAACCAAGAACTCATAGTGCCCATACCGCGATCTGATCGAAAGATGTTCTGGCCACATCAGACTCTCGGATCCTCATCTGGTGATATCCGGATCTGAGATCAATCTTTCGAAAAGACTGAAGCTCCCTTAAGCTGATCAAACAATTCATCAATCCACGGCAACCGATACTTGTTCTTCACAGTGACCTGATTCAGCTTCCGATAATCAATGCACAACCGCATAGATCCATCCTTCTTCTGCACAAACAAAACAGGGGCACCCCACGGCGAAACACTAGGTTGAATGTGTGACGACCAAGAACAGAATTAGCAGTGGAATCAGCTTGATCTACGAGTTTGCGCGTAGTCGCAGAGTTACGACAGTGTTTGAATCGCCAGATTTGTTAACAACTAAATTATTGGCCGAGAATTGGAGCTGGGTCTCTTCTCGAGAGTCGTTGTATGCGAGATTTCGAGTTCGTGGGCGGTTATGGATCGTTATTTGCACGACCGAGGAATAAGTTATGAATATTTGAAGTTTCGACATAATCGGTTTTATATGTCAGGTTTCTTAGCGACTAAATTACCGGATGAGAATCTGATTTCGGCTTCTTCATGGAAGTTGTTGAGAATTTAATTTTGAGCTCGTGGGAACTTCCGGAGCAATATTCTGAGTTACGAAGATTAAGTTGTGAATATTTCCGATTGTTGATTATTTAGTCGGTTTAAATATGTGTTGGTTTGAACAGTTGACTTTTTATCCGATTGGTCGATGTGTTTGACTTTGGGTGATAATTGAAGAACATGTCGAGTCGAGTTTGTTGCCGCGAGAATTATTGAAATCGGAATTACGACGCAAAAGTTACGAGTATTTAAAGTTTGTCGCAAATTAATTGTGGAAGTTTCCATATTTGGCAAGTATATAAATAGAGGGTTACCATAATTGGAAAGTCAACATGTTCATTCATTATGGTTGACCGGTCAGTTTAGACATGGTGGAGGTGTGACACGACGGTGGTTGGCTCGCCGGCGACGAGCTCTGTCCGGCCACCCTAGGGCTCGGCCTTGGGCTCGTTTTGCTCGGCTCGGCCTCCCCGTGGTGGTGCCGGCCACCGTTCACAGCATGGTTCGTTGTAGAGAGAGGAAATTTCGGCAAAAAAAAGGAGGATTTTGTGTGATTTCGGGTTGTGATTTTCCGGCCGAATTGAGCTGAAACAAGGAGTGGGCTTTGAAGCTCTCATCACCTAGAAGCTACCATGTAAGTTTGGTGATCCAATTCATCTTGTACATGGAGAATTTTGGAATTGAAATTTGTGTGAACATTCGGTTTTTCATGAAATTGACCTAGTTAGAGTGAGAATTGGACATCGGTGCAGTTGTGAAAGTTGCTCAGTGGATGATTTTGAGTGGAATGGAGGTTGCTCCGCCGAGGAATGTTCAAGTTGGTGGTGGCGCCGCCGGCGGTGGCAGTCAACGGTTAACTTTGACTTTTTGGAGTTTTCGACAAGTTGCATGTCATTTCACTCGAAATCGAGCCTCGATCGCAGTGGGGAGGTTCATTTTTCGAATTGAGCGTCCAAAAGTATAGCGAGGTATTGAGGTGTAATTATCGGATTTTCGACAGTTCGTCGACATTGAATTATGTGTTTCCGAAAACGGTTGTTTCTTGTGATTTGATTTTAGTTGTCGAGTTATGATTGTGAGAATTGGATATTGTGATTATTCAGGGGTTCGTGATCGTTCGTTTGGCAAAGGACTTTCCGCCGGATCACGGGTTAACGCGAACTGCGTTACGCTAGTCTGTGAGGGGACAATTTCTTTTCACGGATTGATTGCGAGTCTTTTATATACGTTTTACAAACTTGAGCATGCATACGAGATTATGATTTATTATAAGCATGTGTTATATGATTATGTTACGTATATGCATTTATATGCTGTTTATTGCATTTGCATCGAAAAATTTGTGATTTGGTTTTCACAGAGTACAGTCGTAGTTCATGTTGTTGTATCGATACACATGCATCCCGGCTGATCCCCGAGGGTGCCAATCAGGAGGGGTACCGTACCTTGCGCCGATGTAGTTCCTGGTGGGTACTGATTTCTGTACCTTGTGCCGATGTAGTTCTGGGTGGGTACAGATGTTTGTTTCTTGTGCCGATGTAGTTCCAGGTGGAAACAGATACCCTGACCTGAGGCCCTTTCTGGCTCGAATCACATGTGGGTCTGGGATCCCGTGATTCGGACTGTACTAGCACGGACGTGTCCATGAGTGGCCCCGTGGGATTTTTACTTGCATGCTTAGTACGCTGGAGGAGTATGAGTTTACCTCGCGTATTTTATTATATTTATTCATTTGGACTCGCATATGTTTTTATAACATATATATTATGTGGTGAAAGACATTTATTTTCGTCCACTTACTCTAACAGTTTTCATGTCTTTCCCCTGGGCTTTTCGGTTTCCGTGCCCAGTTTGCAGTTCTGACTCTGGTGTCGCACGTCGTGGTCGGAGGCATAGTGCTCGAGCTACCTTGTTTCTTCCAGTAGGTTTATTTTTCTACCTACTGTGGTATACTTATATGATTATACATTAGAGGTCGCTCTGTGTATTCTGTTGTATATTTTATGCGATTTTACTCCGGATTTCAGTAAAGTATAGTTATATTTTCTACTTTACATTATTGTTGATATATTGAGAAATCCGGATGGGATTGGTGCCCACGGTTTGATTTTTGTGGCATAGGAAGAAGTGTATTTTCCGCGAGCAGGTAATGGTAATTCTACGTTAGTAACTAAACTCTGCCGAAATTTTGTTGGTTTTTGTTGGTTCGTGTTTTCAGAAGGGGTTCGATTCCGGTTTAGGGAACTAAATCGGGGTTGGGTCCTTTCAGCTTGGTATCAGAGCATTAGGTTATAGGTTCTGTAGACTTTTGTAGTCGTGTTTACTGAGGATATTTGAGAATGTACAGCATGTGTGGAATGGTGACCCGACCGGCCGGCGGATACTCATCAATATTTCGGGTGTTGTATACTTTCAAATATTTAAAGTTCCATGATTGCGTTCCACTTGTTGTAAACGATGTTTTATTTATTAGGATGCCTCCTTGACGTGCTTTCCGTGTCGGTACGGTTGTGGATCTTGTTGAGGATCATTCGACGCGTGAGTTGCCAGAGAACTGTGGATTTGGATGAGTATTCTGAGTTTAGAGAATTGTTTGGCACGGTTTGCCTGGTTGTATGTGTATGAGCGTCTACATATTGCCTCAGAGCTGAGAAATGTGGCAGTTGATGTTTGCCTGAGTCAGATCATTGTATTTGGTGGGCTGTTATTGTGTGAGTTCCGGTTGCGACTCCATGGCCTACATTCAGGGTGTTGTTTATATGGTAATGGTTTTATCAGGCTGCCAAGCATTCGAATGAGGAGTGTTTACCCACCTGAGGCAGAGATGCATTGTCCACATGTTTGTCCCTATTTGCACGAGTTATGTGGCTTCAGAGGAAGCAGTGCACAAGGTTCGAGATGAGTTTGAACCTGAGCAACAGAGAGAGTCTGATTGATGTGCCTCGAGATAGCCGTGAGGAGCTTAGTGTGCTGCACTCAGAGGCGAGGCTATTGAGAAGGAAATGTGTACGCGGTTTCTGATGTGATGGTTTGAGGAAAGTGGACTTAGTTGAGATTTTGATGAGGTTGAGTTCCGACACTTCGGGATTTAGTGATGTCATCAATTTTCGATCATGTTGAGGGTCATCAGATCACGCAGAGGATCCGTATGGCGATGGCGGAGATCACAGTGTAGCGAACTTGCTCCTGTGGTATGAGTTTGGGCGATCGTTGGTGATCCTTTCACGTAGCAGGTGTTGAGGTCATTTGTGTTCGTGGAGCACTTTCAGTTGCCATTGTGGTGGCCAGGAGGGTCACGTTGCGAGGGAGCGCCCTCAGCCAGCTGTGTTTGTGGTTCGACAACTTAGAGTTCAGAAGGAGGTCATGATGCTGTTTCTGGAGTTTGATCAACGCAGCCTTTTAGATGAGTTATTCAGCAAGTCGCACTTGATGTGGGCGGCTAGTTAGGCATGTTGGAGTTCGTGCCATGACCTTGTTTGAGGACAGACTTTTCTCCTAGGTTACTGTTGTTTGATATCCATGGCTATCATACCTGCATCTCCACTTCTGAGGTCTTGGAGAGTGTTGCATCCATCCGGAGGTTGCGAGATCCTTGTTGGAGGAGATGGCTTAGCCGCGGATCTGTTATAACTGGGCATCGCGGTTTTGATGTGACTATGAGTATGGACTGTTGGCGACACATTTTGGCTGTGTTCGAGTACCTCGAGAAGGAGGTTGTGTTTCGACGACCAGATTTCCCCGAGATACTGTTTCGTGGTGATGGTCGAGCGGATGATAGAGACGGATTATGTTGCTTGCTTAGCTTATGATGAAAAGAATTGTATTGTTTGCTTAGCTCATGTTGTGGATACTATGGTTGCTGTACCCGTCATTGCTGACATTGAGGTGGTTCCCGAGTTTCCAGGTGTGTTTCGGAGGAGTTACCAGGTGTTCCTCCAGTTCGGGAGACCGACTACACCATTGAGTTTGTACCGGGCGCTGGACTCATTTTACCGGTGTCTTATCGTTCGGAGCCAGTGGAGCTGATGGAATTACAGTTTCGACTCCAGGAGTTGCTGGAGGAGGTTTCAGGAGATTTCATGCGACCCCGCGTATTTGCGTGGTGTGCTTTTGCATTGTTTGTATGGATGATGGATGGTTCGTCGAGGTGGTGCATTGACTACCGAAGCCTGATTCACTTCAGAGGAGAGTGAGTATTCTCCGCTTTGGGTTGACGACTGGATTGACTACCGAAGCCCGTAGTTTTTTTTATGGACTTGGTGGACCAGGTGTTCAGACGATTCTAGACGAGTTGACGGTCGTGTTCATTGGCAACATCCTAATTTACTCCAGGAGTGTGGGCCAGCACCTGACGCAATTGTGAGCGGTTTTGCGGACTTCGCGAGATGATCAGTTATTTGTGAAGTTCAGCCAGTGTGAGTTTTGGTTGATTAGCATGAAGATTTTGGACTATGTGATGTCAGCCGAGGGAGTTGGCGTGGATCCTGACCAAATAGAAGCTGTGTTGATTTGGGGATTGCTCTACTATTGTACCAGAGATCAGGAGTCTCCTGGGTTTGGCAGGCTATTACCGACAGCTTGTGCAGGATTTTCCCAGGTTGCCACTTCACTTTCCGAATTGACGAAGAAGGCGTCAAGTTTGAGTGGTTCGATGCACTCGAGGAGAGTTACTTACTCCTGCAGGTTGGTTGACCGTTGCTTTGGTTTTGATCTTACCTGACGACCGCGACGAATTCGTGGGTTATGGCGATGCATCAAGGTTTAGATTTGGTTGTGTTTTGATGCTGTGTAGCAGAGCGGTGACTCATGGTTCAGGCAGTGGAAACCTTATGTAGCTATATGTCCTATGTATGATTTGGGTGTAGCTGTCCTTATGTTAGCATCAGAGAGTTGGAGATACTACAGCTATGGCGTGCAGCGAGGTGTAGGACGTGCACTGATCACTTGAGTTTCATCCACTTGCATTTTCGGCCAGATTTGGGCTTGAGGCAGTGTAGATGGATGGGGTCAACTAACGACTATGGCTGCACCTTTGAGCTTGTTTGAGAAAGGCTAGAGGTTGTACTTTGACTATCCTTCTGGGATGTTGTTGCTGATGCATTCAGTCGAGAGTCAGGAGCTTCAGTGTTTCATGTGTGTGTGGCTCGAGTTTCCGTGTTAGCCGAGTTGCGAGCTATGGGAGCTGTGTTCGAGTGTGATGATGTTGAGGCTCGTGGTTTTGCACGTGTTTGGCGCTAGTGGTGCGGTAATGTGTCTAATACTTCGATTTTATTACTCGTGACGCAATCCGTAGAAGAATGTAGCAGCTTGTGTATGCAGATGCCACATTTGTCGGCAGACGATGGCTAGGAGGCAGAGACTTGCCGAGAAGTGTCAGCCATTTGAGGTTTCTGGTTAGACATGGCGTTTGTCGTTGTGATCTTGTGTATATTTGTACACTTTGGTTTGTGGTACCAGTTGTTTTGCCATTGTGGATCATTTGATGAACTTAATACATTTCCTTGTACTTTTTGGGAAAAGATTTCAGTGGCAGGCTGGCATAGTTGTGTTTGACGGTGATTGTCCATCTATGTGATGTACCTGTGTCCCAGTTCATCGATCGAGATAATTAGCTACAACAGAGTGTTGGCAAACTTTGCAGCGAGCATTGGGGACCAGATTACAAGTTAGTACCGGTTTTTATCCTCAGATTGGCGGGCGATCTTTGAGGACTATTCAGACCTTGGAGGGCATATTGTGGACCTCGGTATTGCAGTTCCGGAGGACTTGGGACCAGCAGTTTCAGCCATTCGAGATTACTTGCAGTACTAGTTTGGAGACCACTATAGTTTTGATGTTGCATGATGTCGATTTGAGGAACGATGTTGTACTCCATTGTGCTGGAGCGTGTTCGATGTGGGTTGACCTTTGATTCTGATTTTGTGGAATGTGCTACCACAGATTGTCAGATTAGCGGAAATGAGTTGATTATTGCCCGAGTTTGATGTTTGAGCTATGTTGATATGAGTGTGTTGAATTGTGATTTTCCACGTTTTTTTGATCCAGACGTGGTCATAGGCGAGATTGTGTTGCGCCGTATAGTTCGGCATCGCCTATAGCATTGGCTTTTGTGTATGTTGTGTTCCGTGTTGTGGAACTATGTTTCAGGTTGGTTTCGTGTTGTATACCCTACCTGTTCCTTATGCAGGAACACTTGGCTATTGTATTGAGCCAGTTCAGATTCGAGATTGAGGGTACAAAGATTTCAGCACGGAGCTATCTCCTATTGTGGAGTCTGTTGTCAGAATTGTTCAGTTGACATTGTCGCTGGAAAGTTGAGCAGTATGCAGAGGCAGTGCTCCTATGTTTAGCCGGCAGACTCGGAAATTTCGAAGTCGAAATTTTTTTTAAGGGGGGTAGATTTGTGACGACCCAGAACAGAATCAGCAGTGGAATCAGCTTGATCTACGAGCTTGCGCGTAGTCGCAGAGTTACGACAATGTTTGAATCGCCACATTCGTTAACGACTAAATTATTGGCCGAGAATTGGAGCTGGGTCTCTTCTCGAGAGTCGTTGTATGCGAGATTTCGAGTTCGTGGGCGGTTCCGGATCGTTATTTGGACGACCGAGGAATAAGTTATGAATATTTGAAGTTTCCACATAATCGGTTTTATATGTCAGGTTTCTTAGCGACTAAATTACCGGATGAGAATATGATTTCAGCTTCTTCACGGAAGTTATTGAGAATTTAATTTCGAGCTCGTGGGAACTTCCGGAGCAATATTCTGAGTTACGAAGATTAAGTTGTGAATATTTCCGATTGTTGATTATTTAGTCGGTTTAAATATGTGTTGGTTTGAACAGTTGACTTTTTATCCGATTGGTCGATGTGTTTGACTTTGGGTGATAATTGAAGAACATGTCGAGTCGAGTTTGTTGCCGCGAGAATTATTGAAATCGGAATTACAACGCAACAGTTACGAGTATTTAAAGTTTGTCGCAAATTAATTGTGGAAGTTTCCATATTTGGCAAGTATATAAATAGAGGGTTACCATAATTGGAAAGTCAACATGTTCATTCATTATGGTTGACCAATCAGTTGAGGCATGGTGGAGGTGTGACGCGACGGTGGTTGGCTCGCCGGCGACGAGCTCTGTCCGGCCACCCTAGGGCTCGGCCTTAGGCTCGTTTTTCTCAGCTCGGCCTCCCCGTGGTGGTGCCGGCCACCGTTGACGGCATGGTTCGTTGTAGAGAGAGGAAATTCCGGCAAAAAAATGGAGGATTTTGTGTGATTTCGGGTTGTGATTTTCCGGCCGAATTGAGCTGGAACAAGGAGTGGGCTTTGAAGCTCTCATCACCTAGAAGCTACCATGTAAGTTTGGTGATGCAATTCATCTTGTACATGGAGAATTTTGGAATTGAAATATGTGTGAACATTCGGTTTTTCATGAAATTGACCTAGTTAGAGTGAGAATTGGACTTCGGTGCAGTTGTGAAAATTGCTCAGTGGATGATTTTGAGTGGAATAGAGGTTGCTCCACCGAGGAATGTTCAAGTTGGTGGTGTCGCCGCCGGCGGCGGCGGTCAACGGTCAACTTTGACTTTTTGGAGTTTTCGACAAGTTGCATGTCATTTCATTCGAAATCGCGCCCCGATCGCAGTGGGGAGGTTCATTTTTCGAATTGAGCGTCCGAAAGTATAGCGAGGTATTGAGGTGTAATTATCGGACTTTCGACAGTTCGTCGACATTGAATTATGTGTTTCCGAGAACGATTGTTTCTTGTGATTTGATTTTAGTTGTCTAGTTGTGATTGTGAGAATTGGATATTGTGATTATTCAGGGGTTCGTGATCGTTCGTTTGGCAAGGAACTTTCCGCCGGATCACGGGTTAACGCGAACTGTGTTACGCTAGTCTGTGAGTGGACAATTTCTTTTCACGGTTGATTGCGAGTCTTTTATATACGTTTTACGAACTTGAGCATGCATACGAGATTATGATTTATTATAAGCATGTGTTATATGATTATGTTACGTATATGCATTTATATGCTGTTTATTGCATTTGCATCGAAAAATTTGTGATTTGGTTTTCACAGAGTACAGTCGTAGTTCATGTTGTTGTATCGATACACACGCATCCCGGCTGATCCCCGAGGGTGCCTACCAGGAGGGGTACCGTACCTTGTGCCGATGTAGTTCCGGGTGGGTACTGGTTTCTGTACCTTGTGCCGATGTAGTTCCGGGTGGGTACAGATGTCTGTTTCTTGTGCCGATGTAGTTCCAGGTGGAAACAGATACCCTGACCTGAGGCCTTTCTGGCTCGAATCACGTATGGGTCTGGGATCCCGTGATTCGGACTGTACTAGCACGGACGTGTCCATAAGTGGCCCCATGGGATTTTTACTTGCATGCTTAGTACGCTGGAGGAGTATGAGTTTACCTCGCGTATTTTATTATATTTATTCATTTGGACTCGCATATGTTTTTATAACATATATATTATGTGGTGAAAGACATTTATTTTCGTCCACTCACTGTAATAGTTTTCATTTCTTTCCCCTGGGCTTTTCGGTTTCCGTGCCCAGTTTGCAGTTCTGACTCTGGTGTCGCACGTCGTAGTCGGAGGCATAGTGCTCGAGCTACCTTGTTTCTTCCAGTATGTTTATTGTTCTACCTACTATGGTATACTTATATGATTATACATTAGAGGTCGCTCTGAGTATTCTGTTGTATATTTTATACGATTTTACTCCGGATTTCAGTAAAGTATAGTTATATTTTCTACCTTACATTATTGTTGATATATTGAGAAATCCGGATGGGATTGGTGCCCACGGTTTGATTTTTGTGGCATAGGATGTAGTGTATTTTCCGCGTGCAGGTAATGGTAATTCTACGTTAGTAACGAAACTCTGCCGAAATTTTGTTGGTTTTTGTTGGTTCGTGTTTTCAGAAGGGGTTCGATTCCGGTTTAGGGAACTAAATCGGGGTTGGGTCCTTTCAAAATGAAACCCTTCTCCAGCAACTCCTGAAGTTGAATCTGCAGCTCTTTCAACTCCGCTGGCGCCATAAGATACGGTGCCTGAGATATGGGTCATGTACCCGGTAATAGCTCAATAGTGAAATCAATCTCCCGAACTGGAGGTATACCCGGTAACTCCTCCGGAAACACGGAAACTACCTCGATATCACCAATGTCTGGCACAGCAGCCGTAGTGTCCACAACATGAGCTAAATAAGCAACACAACCCTTCTTCATCATCTGATCCGCCTTCATCGCGGAAATCACACATGGCAATGAAGTGTTCTTCTCGCCGCGAAACAATATCTCGAGAAAGCCTGGTCGTCGAAACACAACCTCCTTCTTGTGACAGTCAAACATGGCCCAATGTGTCTCCAAGAAGTCCATACCCAAGATCAAATCAAAATCGACGATATCAAGCAACAACAAATACGCGGCTCGGCCATGGCCTCCAATAAAAATCTCACACTCTCGGTATACCCAGCCAATACTCACAATCTCACCGGACGGATACAATACTCTCCACAACCTTGGAAGTGGAGACGCAGGTACAGTAGCTAAAGATGATAGTCTTTACGACATGAATGAATGCGTAGCACTTGGATCTAACAATGTAAGTACTAGAATACCAAAGACATGTAACGTACCGATAACAACCTCTGGTGAAGCTCTGCCCTCACGCAAAGTCATGGCATGAACCTTGGCCTGTCCGGCTGGTCGTCCACACTTAGGCTGTCCCTGCTGTCCGCCCTGGCCCACAAACTATACTGGTTGAGCCCCCGAAGTGGCACCTCGCTCTCCTCCAGAACTCTGGGTCGCTTGTCCACCAGCACCATCAAGCTAGAAACACTCTCTCCCATAGAGACCCACCTGGCCACAACGAAAACAAGTGACAGAGCCCCGCTGACATGGACCAACATGGTGCCTACTGCAGAGACTACACAACGGTTACTCCCTCGGTACGACAAAAGAGCCACCGGTACGCCGAGGATAACTTGAACCGCTACAACCCCGACTAGACTGTGGTCGCTGCGGTCGATCTCTCCTCCATCTCTGCCTCTGTCTCTATACACTAGCTAGTGATCGATATGGTCCACTGCCCGAGGATGAAGCCAAACCGGAAGTATAAGAACTCTGCCTCTTGGGAGGTCCCTGACTCGGTCCACCCTCCTCAAACTGTCTAGGCTGGTATCTCATCTGCCTCTCCTTCTCGATATCCTCACCTCGGAGTGCTGCACTGACAAACTCATCAAAGTTGTTCCGAGGCATCGTAGTCAGAGTCCCCTTGATGTTCAGGTTCAAACCCAGCTCAAATCTGCGGCACTTGGCTTCCTTAGTAGCCACCATGTCACGCGCAAACCGAGATAAGCGGGTAAATTTGTCCCGGTACTCAAGCACAGACAAACTGCCCTGCCTCAAGTTCGAGAACTCCTCATACTTCCACTGCTGGGTAGCCTTGTTGAAGCATCTCCGCATAAACAAATCTTGGAATAAAGTCCACGGAGTATCAACTGGTACCCGATCGGTGCTAACCCACCAGAAGTATGCATCTGACTCAAGTAAGCCAACTGCTGCCACTGTCATCTGCTCAGGGGTAAATCGCAGACACTCACAAACTCGTTCAACCTGAACCAACCATGCCTCACACCTCTATGGATCAGCTAAACCCAAAAAGACAGTCGCACCAGCAGTACGAGCTTTGACCACAGGGTCAAAACGCTCCTCCAAACGTAACACTCGCATTAGCAAGTCGGGCGTCTGGCGATCCTCATCAAGATCCACTTCCCGATCAACACGGGGACCACGTCGAGGAGGTATCCTAATGATACAAGTCAAGCATTAGGTACAAGCAGAAGGAAAGTAATCATGAGACCTCAGATATTTGAGAACGCACAACACCCGAAGCATTGATGAGTACCGCTAGCCAGTCGGGTCATCACTCCAGTCATGCTGTACAAACTCAAATACCCTAAGCGTCACAACTACAAGAGTCTACAGAATCTTACAACCTAATGCTCTGATACCAAGTTGAAAGGACCCAACCCCGATTTAGTTCCCTAAACCGGAATGAAACCCCTTCTGAAAACACGAACCAACTAAAACCATAAAAATTTTGGCAGAGTAACGCTACTAACGCGGAATTGCCATTAACCTGCACCCGGAAAATACACTTCATCCTATGCCACAAAAGCCAAACCGTGGGCACCAATCCCATCCGGATTTCCCAATATCATAACAATAGCAATAAACAGTAAACATAACTGTATAATATAGAAAATCCGGGAAAAACCATATAAAAACATGTATAATTATTGTATAAGAGCGACCTCTAGTGTATATATACAAAATATACCACAGTAGGCAAAACAAGGAACCTACTGGAAAAGACAGGTAGCTCGAACGACTAGCCTCCGACCTCGACGTGAGACACCAGAATCCGAACTGCAAACTAGGCACGAAAACCGAAAAGCCCAGGGGAAAGGCAATAAAAACGTTAGAGTGAGTGGACGAAAATAAACATATGCCTTTCACCAATTTCATATACAATAAACAAGTATAGCGAGTTCGGAAAATATATATGGAGGTGCCAGGCGTATCTCTCAAGCCCGACGGTTAGGCGAATCGCTCAAGCCTGACGGTGATAGGCCAGGGGAATCTCTCAACCCCAGCGCCATAACGGGGAATCTCTCAACCTTGACCAGAGGAATCTCTCAACTCTAGTGCAGAGGAATCTCTCAACTCTGGTCAGACTACCGGTGATCAGCCGAGTAGTGGAAGCATCGATGCAAGTATGCCATCACCATAAAACATAAAATATTACCTCCAAAAATAATAAATAATCTCAACATCGTATATAAATAAATACGGAAAACCACGAACTCGCAACGACTGTGAAAATATAAAACTGTCCACTCACAGATATGCAAAGCGTGCACTCACGCTAATAAAGTGGTCCGGCAGAAGATCCTTCGCCCGAAGCACGATCTCGATCCCCTGAATAATCACAAAATATATCTGATCAAAATCACAATTCACAACACTGTGCCACACCTCGGAAACCAACCGTTCCCAGAAATATATAACACAGTGGAAAATAATAGACGAAATTCCCGAAATCTCCTCTCAAAACCCTCGACTGAAAATCTGGTACCCAAATCAACTCGAAAACCTCATGGCGACGATCGGGGCGCAAATACGAGCGAAATGACATATAACTCGATACATTTCAAAAAAAGACAACAGTCGTCGGAGCTCCGCCGTTGACCGCCGTCGCCCGCGGCGGCGCGCCGTCAACCAGAGAGATTTTCCGGCGGCCAAGCTGAAAGGACCCAACCCCGATTTAGCTCCCTAAATCGGAATCAAACCCTTTCGAAAACACGAACCAACAAAAACTTTTCGAAATTTGGGCAGAGTTTCGTTACTAACGTTGAATTACCATTACCTGCACGCGGAAAATACACTTCATCCTATGCCACAAAAAGCAAACCGTGGGCACCTATCCCATCCGGATTTCTCAATATATCAACAATAACGTAAAGTAGTAAATATATATGTACTTTACGGAAAACCCGGAGTAAAATCGTATAACATATACAATAGGAAGCTCAGAGCGACTTCTAATACATAATCATATACGTATACCACAATAGGTAGAACAGTAAACCTACTGGAAGAAACAAAGTAGCTCGAGCACTATGCCTCCGACCACGACGTCCGACACCAGAGTCCGAACTGCAAACTGGGCACGGAAACCGAAAAGCCCAGGGGAAAGGCAAATAAAAACGTTAGAGTGAGTGGACGAAAATAAACATATGCCTTTCACCAGTTTGTAAACATACTCAATATAAATCAGTGCGAGTTCGGAAAACACAACAACACAACACATATATATAGGGAGGTTGTCGGGCGAATCTCTCAAGCCCGACGTCAGGTGAATCGCTCAAACCTGACGGTGAAAGGCCAGGGGAATCTCTCAACCCCGGCGGCACTCAGGGGAATCTCTCAACCCTGCTTCAGAGGAATCTCTCAACTCTGGGCCAGAGGAATCTCTCAACTCTGGTAGCATCGATGCAATAAATGCCAATCACCAATAACACATAACAACACCTCCGAAAATAACATATATCTCAATCATCATATAATTTAAATACGGAAATCATAAAATCCACGAACTCGCAAATCAACAGTGAAAATAGAAACTTGTCCACTCACAGTCTGGCGTAACGCGTATCGCGTTAACCCGTGATCCGGCGGAAAGTCCATCGCCAAACAAACGATCATGAACACCTGAATAATCACAATATCCAATTCTCACAAACATAATTCGACAATTCAAAACAAATCTCGAGAAACCATCGTTCTCGGAAACACGTAATCTGATCACGACAAACTGTCGGAAATCCGGAAATCATACCACAATACCTCACTGTAATTTCGGACGCTCAACTCGAAAAACAAACCTCCCCACTGCGATCGGGGCGCGATTTCGAGTGAAATGACATGCAACTCGTCGAAAGTCCCAAAAAGTCAAAGTTTGACCGCCGTTGACCGTTGACCGCCGCCCACGGCGGCGCCACCTTCAACCTGAAAATTTTCCGGAGAAGAAACCCCTATTCCATGCAAAATCACCCACTGAGCAACTTTCATAACTGCAACAAAGTCCAATTCAAACTCTAACTCACCCAATTTCACGAAAAACCGAATTGTTCCACAAATTTCAATCTCAAAATTCTCCACACTCAAATCGAATTAGAACACCATGTTTATATGGTTAGAATCACAATGAAGAGGGCTACAAAACCCAGTACCTCGTGAAGTTCATCTCGGCCGGAATAGTGGAACCCGATTTCACCTAAAACCTTCCATTTTCTCGCCGGAAAATTCCTCTCCACAGCCACCCTCGCCGTGAGGGGTGGCCGGAAGCATGTTCGGGACACCAAGGCGAGTTGGACAAGGCTTGCCCCGAGCCTTGGGGTGGCCGGAAAGTGCACCACCACTCAAGGCCGAGCACCACCGTCAAGCACCCTTTCTCTCTCTCCAAAACTGGTCGGTCAACACTAATAATCCCAGGTTTGACTTTCCCAAAGGGGAAAGTCACAATAAATACTCATTTAAAACTTTCCCAATTTGGAAACTCATAATTATCCAATTCGACGAACTTTAAACACGCATAACTTTCTCGTCGTATATCCGATTCCGATAATTCTCGCGGCCACAAACTCGTCTCGACGTACTCTTCAATAATCACCCAAAGTCAAACACATCGGCCAAACCGATAAAAAGTCAACTCTTCGAACCAACACACAATTAAATCAACCAAACAAACAACAATCGGAAAAATTTGCAACTAATTCCTCGTAACTCCAAATCATGCTCCAGAAGTTCCCACGAATTCGAAATTAAATTCTGAACAACTTCCGTGAAGAAGCCGAAACCAAATTCCAGTCCGATAATTTAGTCGTTAAGTAGCCCACCATTTAAATCTGAACTTCAAATATTCATAATTAATTCCTCGGTCGTCCAAATAACGATCCGAAACCGCCTACGAACTCGAAATCACACGTAGAACGACTCTCGAGAAGAGACCCAGCTCCAATTCTCGGCCAATAATTTAGTCGTTAACAGAACCCTGGCGAGTAAATCCGTTATCGGAAATCCACGTCGATACGCTAACTCGCGAATTGAGCTGATTATACTTCTGATTCTGGTCCGGGTCGTCACACAAGCTCCCAAACTGTTCTCCTCTTCAAGCCAAGCAACTTTCCTCAAGGCGCCACCACCATCCAGCTACCACCGTGGCCGGAAATCAGCTCGAAAGTGCCACGGCCGAGAATCGCCGGAAAACTTTCCCGGCCGATTCCGGTGCCGTCACGCCACCTCGTCCCTCCAAACCAAAGAGGAAATGATCTCCATCCAAAACCCAACAAAATCCACCAAGAGTCCACCCCGGAAAGTCACCGGAGCTCCGCCCCCAACTAAGCCGATTCCGGCGAAAAAATCTCAAACTTCATCTCCTCCGTTCTCCCTCAAATCAACATCAAATTCCAAAATTTCAAGTTCTAAATAGTAGGAAATTGAAAAGGGAATCGATCCATACCAAGGTCTAAGCCGGAGGTGGCCGGAAAATGAAGGTCGTCGGCGAGTCAGCGGCGGTGGAGTTTTTCTTCCCCGTTCAACGCGGGTCAATGCTCCCAATATGGTCAACGCTGGTCAAACTTCCCAAAACAGTGTTTTCGACAATTTTTCAACTATTTCCGATATTTATACTCGCGACTCGGGACGATCGACGGTACAAAACGGATAACCATTACGATTCGGATAAACTCGATACGAACGGATAAATTCGACGAAATTCCGAAACTTCAAATATTCATATTATATTCCTCGGTCGTCGAAATAATCATCCAGAACCGCCAACGAACTCGAAATCACGTGTACAACAACTCTCGAGAAGAGATTCAACTTAAATTCTCGACCGATAATTAAGTCATGATTAAAACTGGCAAATCAATCAATTATCGGAAAACAGTAATTACGCGCTAACTCGTGAATTAAGCTGATTACTTTACTGATTCTGTTCCGGGTCGTCACACAAAAAATAAATAATCTTAGCAAATCAAAAAAAAAAACTAAATTGATGCCTTTCACCAAAAGTATAGATACGAATAAGCGAGTCTAAATAAAAATGAGGCAAGCATGCGGAGGCATGCATAATAGAGTCATATGGTTAGGTGTTGTCGTGTCCCACCAGGAGCGTACTCGGTAATCAGCCGAGCAGCCAATGCATCGATGCATTCAAGCATAAACGTGCTTGCGTGAAATCGTAAAATCATATCATGGCCTCCGTGTATATCATATACGTATCATAAATCATGTCATAAATACATAAGAAAATCATAAGCGTAAGAGAAATCAGGAGCATAAAATCTAGACTACTCGTTAATCGACAGTGAATAACAAATGTCCACTCACCTGAATCGTCAGAGACGTTGTCGATTCACTAACTCGCTAAACGTATTTAGCGCCCCTAGACAAAATAAAGGTCAATTAATTAGTAATTTAATTCAATCGTGTAGTTTCACAAAAATAAGAAACCCGAGGCAACTAGTAAATAGGGTACTCACGATTAAGTCTGATAATTAGATGGCACATCCTCGTCAACTCATAACTTTCCAACTTATGATTGTCGGTACAAATACACAACGTTGTTAGTCCCAGAATATACTCATCGAGCCATGACTCTCAAACTTCGTAGTCGGTTGAGTCTCGACTCAACACATGTCGCACGACGGTAAAAGTGTCGAGTCGAGTCGAAACCTGAAATTAGTCAAAATATTATAAAAATGATCGTAATGCACCAAACTAGGCATAAACTGACAAGGAATAGGCTTAGAAACTTCCCGTGAGATTTCTGGTTTTTCGATTCGCCGAGGCTCCGCCGCACATGGCGGCGCAAGGGGCCCATGTGCTTCCAGAATCAACTGGCTCCGATCCCTGCAATTGACCCATCATTTTGAAGATTTCAATGAGTACAACATATTATCTAACTACACCAAGCAGAGAAAATGATCAGTGGGGGACAGATTTTACCTCGAAAATTGTCGAAAAAACTACATCGCCTGATCAACATCGAACGACAATGACGTGGCTTGAGACCCATCATGTTCAACTCCTCGAAGTTCAAGGGTCAAAACCCTCATGGTGTCGCCGCCCAAAATTGGCCGACACAGTGTCGACGGCAACGGAGCCAAACCGAGAAAACCAAGAAAATTCTCGACCTCGATTCGCTCCCGTGCGGCGAGGAACGGAGGTTTTGAGAGCGCCGTTCTGAGGTAGCCGGACGACAAAAATCTGACCGGGTCAAGGATTCGGGTCGGATCGCGCCGTTGGATCCGGATTCGGGTCGAACAGTATGGGTTCTACCTAACCAGGTAGAAATTCCAAATTTATACCCTAGGTTAGAAATGAACCAACGGCCCAGAATGATTTACTGTTTGATTTAACGGTCCAAGATTTCAAATCGAATATTGATTTTTAGAATAAATTTATAATTACCAAATTTCAAAAATTTGTAACTAATTGTTCGGACCTCTGAGAAATAAAATAAAAATACGTTCAAGCTCACAATAAAATCCTCTATAGCTTGTATGAAGAAAACGAGTCCAAAATCATAACTTATAAAAAGTTAATTTTTAAAACATGACTAATCTCGTAAAACGTGTGACATGATGATTAGCTCAAAAATTAACATGACTAAAACAATGAGTAACTTCATAATTTAGTTTGGGTCGTTACAATCTACCCCCGTAATAAAAATTTCGTCCTCAAAATTTAAATCACATAAAAAATCAATAAGGTGAGAACGTAATACTAAAACACTGATGAGCCAACACTTGTGACCCCAAATGATGCGCTTGCTCCATGATTCAGTTGACTTTGATCCACCACCAAATGAACTTGCTTGATCGCGGTCAAAATGTTAACAAACTCGTAATACTCATATTTTCGATGCACATTGATGTACCAAGTCTCATGCGATCACTGACAAAAGTCCAAATTGACTTCCCTAGATGCTGACAACACATGATAACTTAAACCGAAAGTACGCGCAAGAGATGTATCGTGCACCACGAAATATTATAAGTACCATTCAATGAACGCACGATGGCAGCTAAATTGGGGTCAGCTTAACAAGAAATATTATTGTCTTCAAGATTCTCATATCAACGCTTGAGCTCCAAAGAGTGACTCAACATGTCGTGGTAACATCAGAAGAAGTGTGTAAACACACGATATCAAGTACACCAGCTGATCGATCATAATTCGGAATACGACATCACCGCATTGTAGATATCGAAATATTGAATTTAGAGCACACATTGACAATAATCAATATGACTCCCAAATACGTTGGCACCACGTGAAACCTTGAGCCGCACGTACACGTAAGAGAAATAACGTGTTCGGAAATTATGATTAATACAGACTATGCAAAATTGCTTTCATAGTAAATCTTGCCTCACTAAACAATGCAAAGATCCGCACAATATGTTGCAGAACATATTTAAGTATAACTCTTTCAAACTAACTAATTTCAGATCTCAAAGAATGTTGTTGACTAATTGATGATGGAAAAAAAAGGGGATTCTAATGACCCTAAATCAAAAGAGTTTCTACCAAAAAAGTTGGCATGACCTAATCGTTTATAGTCAAACTCAGTACGCGCAAATACAGCATATTCCACCAATAATAATACTAACAATTCCCACAACAAAAAAATTCAACCACCCATTATAATTCCGAAGCATATCACCAATTCGATATAATTCAAAACATAAAATTTGTCTCACATGCCCATAAATTCAGTATGAAGGAATGATCTCGGATTGAAACTAATGAACGAAGTGAATGTTAAAGAAAAGAAAATGAAGTTAGCCGAAGCTATCCCCGATCATTTCATCTCATTAGATATTTGTATGCAATGCTCCCAAAGATATTCCCAGGTCTTGATGTAGTTGGAATGATATGACAAAGAATCATAGCATAAATACCAATTATACATTCAAAAAGAATTGTAACCTCAAGAGGTAATCATCAAAATGCACATTGTTGAGGATACAACACGATAAAATGAAATGACGTAACCAAGAACGATCACGACATGGAAAGTTAAAACGAGTTATGAGCAACAGACTCATCGAAGCGGAATGGAACGAGAACGAAACACCTTCACTTAGGACGCATGTGTAGCATAACCAAAGTATCAATAACCCCCACAAAAATAAGAGTGATGATGATGTACACCATGTGACTATACACAGTACAACCAATTCTTGGTCCATAAGTGTCGCCCTTGTGCAATGGCCATGAAAATTTCTCTATGTCGCTTCAAATTTATCACATGTCCTCGGAGGGACCCCATTATGTAATGACAATTTTTTGAATAGTTCCACGAACATGACACGATGATAGGAAGTTTAAACGCAACAAGAAAGCTTAAAAGCTTTATTTATCACATGAAACAAGTGGTTGATCGCAGATAAAGAGCCTGAAGATTTAAACTTAACGAAGAGGACGACTTGAGCACAATGACTCACTGACTAGCCAGTGAATTAACAATCTTTGCGCTACACCAAGGTTTATAAGGTCTTGATGCGATCACCATCGATCAAGTCGTAATGTTCTTCCCATAATGACTTCATATGATTCCATAATCCTTGATTAAAAACTAACCAACCCTGGTAAGGTAACTATATGTGAAGCATAAAACTAGAAAGATTAACGAGAAATGGAAGGCTGGAGACTAAGCAAAAATCCTTGAACTTTTTGCTGAATATGACAGAGGAAGTTGCAGAATTACGTAGAGGTAAAAAGGAAAGGAAGTGTGTATACACGATTCATTGATATAGCTAATAATTTACTAGCTCGATGATATACCAATCGCTTTCGAAATTGTCGAGTAATACCCAAAAATATTTGACTGACATAGCTCAGGCAATTTACCAAAAATTCGGCATAACCTCCCCGTAATTTCAAGGTCCACTAAAACCTACAAAAAAATCCAAACTTAACATATAATAAATCCACATATCAACCGAGAGCCATCAGTGCTCGATCGGATTTCCCATATATTTAAATCACCAAAACTCTCGTAAAGTCATTTCTTAGAATTCGCGTCTTAACATAGTTCAAACAACATGCCAAAAATTTTGTATAATCTTCCCAAAAAAATCAAGATCAACCAATACCTGCAGGGACATTACACATCAAAGATAACAAGTCCTACACACAATTTGGGAGCCACAATTTCTCAACCGGGTTTGTCATAGTATATAACACATAATTTAATTCAAACTAGAAGTCACATGAAGGCAACAAATCGTCACAAGAGTTTCTATGTCTAAACCTAATTTAGAACATCACTTACGTATTATCACCCTCGGAAATACGATAATCGTCGTAATATCCCTCTCTTACTCGTATAAATAACATAAATCGCATAGTAGTAGTGCATCGACAAGTCACATATCGCATGGAATCTTACTATTCAACACACGCTCCCTGATCCGACATATACTCTATTACTCGTAAACTTGGCGTCATATTTTTATATTTTAACGTGCTAAGGCAAGAGCGTGGAAAATCAAGAGATGACACGTTTGTAAACTCGGATGTACTACAAACTTTATGAGAGAAACATTTACCTTAGACTCATGGGAAAAGAGATCGAGGTTAGTCCACACGAGGCATAGCAACAGAGATAGGCTGACTCATAGGATCGGGTTTGTACTTCGTCACATTCGCCATGAATTTGACGACGTTCAACACCTTGAGTATCGACGCGGATCCGTCGGCCGGTCGGACCATCACTCAGGAGACGTTGAGCGTAATCGAAGACTACAACAAAAGAGGCCTAATACAGTTTACAGAACCTATAACCTAAAGCTCTGATACCGATTGTGAGAACCCGACCCCGATTTTTCTACCTAAACTGGGATTGGGCCCTCAAAACCCTTTAAGCTATACATGACATAATTTTAACCGAACTCTACACTGAAGATTTCCTAACTCGATAACAGTGTAGCTAAACTTCTTATTAATCTATCATAACTAAGACACTGATATGTAGGGTCTAAGTTGATCCTATGGTGGGGTTCTACAATGCCTCGATTCACGTGTGCCCCCGACCTCTGTTGAGACTCTGCAACCTGGGTATTTGAAACCAAAGAGCCCAGAGGAAAGGTATATAAAACAGAAAAATCGTCAAAGTGAGTGGACAAAAAATTAAATAATCTTAGCAAATAAAAAAAAACTAAATTGATGCCTTTCACCAAAATTATAAGATACGAATAAGCGAGTCTAAATAAAAATGATCCAAGCGTGTGGAGGCGTGCATAATAGAGTCATATGGTCAGGTGTTGTCGTGTTCCACCAAGAGCGTACTCGGTGATCAGCCGAGCAGCCAATGCATCGATGCATTCAAACATAAACGTGCTTGCGTGAAATCGTAAAATCATATCATGGCCTTCGTGCATATCATATACGTATCATAAATCATGTCATAAATACATAAGAAAATCATAAGCGTAAGAGAAATCAGGAGCATAAAATCTAGACTCGTTAATCGACAGTGAAAAATAAATATCCACTCACCTGAATCGCCAGAGACGTTGTCGATTCACTAACTCGCTAAATGCGTTTAGAACCCCTAGAAAAATAAAGATCAATTAATTAGTAATTTAATTCAATCGCGTGATTTCACCAAAATAAGAAACCCGAGGCAACTTGTAAATCAGGTACTCACGATTAAGTCCGATAATAAAATGACACATCCTCATCAAATCGTAATTTTCCAAATTATTACCGTCGGTACAAATACACCACGTCATTAGTCCCAGTATATACTCTTCAAGCCTTGACTCTCAAGCTTCGTAGTGTGTTCAGTCTCGACTCGACACACATTGCATGATGGTAAAAGTGTCGAGTCGGTTTGAAACCTGAAATTAGTCGAAATATT
Organism: Geum urbanum; assembly: GCA_946800695.1. Taxonomy (NCBI): domain Eukaryota; kingdom Viridiplantae; phylum Streptophyta; class Magnoliopsida; order Rosales; family Rosaceae; genus Geum; species Geum urbanum. The sequence goes on from OX327002.1 coordinate 22,993,035, forward strand.
ATAAAAATGATCGTAATGCACTAAACTAGGCATAAACCGACAAGGAATAGGCTTGGAAACTTTCCGTGAGATTTTTGGTTTTTCGGGTCGCTAGACCTCCGCCGCACACTGTACCGGAATCAACTGGCTCTGATCCCTTCAATCGACCCATCATTTTTAAGATCTCAATGAGTAAAAAATATTATCTAACTACACCAAGCCTAGAAAATGATCAGGGGGTCAGATTTTACCTCGAAAGTTAGCAAAAATCGTCGAAAAAACTACATCGGCCGATCCGCATAAAACGACCACGACCTAGCTCGAGACCCATCATGTTTGACTCTAGGAAGTTCAAGGGTCAAAACCTTCATGGTTTTGCCGCCTAAAATTTGCCGAACCAATGTCGAAGGCGACGGAGCCGAACCAAGAAAATAAAGAAAATTCTTGGCCTCGATTCGCTCCCGTGCGGCGAGGAACGGCGGTTTTCAGGGCAGAGGAAGATGGAGGATGACGAGAGGATCATTTTACAACCAGAGCACCGTTCTAAGGTGGCCGGAAGGAAACAATCCGACCGGGTCAAGGATTCAGGTCGGATCGCGTCGTTGAATTATAAATTAATAATTCCCAAATTTCAAAAATTCGTAACTAATTGCTCGTACCTCTGAAAAATAAAATAAAAATATACTCTAGCTCATAATAAAATCCTCTACATCTTGTTTGAAGAAAGCGAGTCCAATATTATAACTTATAAAACGTTAATTTTAAACCATGACAAATTTTGATAAACGTGTGACGTATGATTAGCTCAAAAATTAACGTGGCTAACAATGATTAACTTTATTATTTATTTTGTGTCATTACAATAGGACTCTAATATCTTCATTATTTTTTAGAGACTATATGACCCTTCAAGTGTGAATGCATGCTAGTTGCTATCCCTAGAAGAACATGTGTTAGGTGAATAGTTTTGTAAAATGATGATGCCTTGCTATCTTGTTTACACTTTTTGTTATTATGTGGTTTTATGCAAATTGAGGACAATTTGGTTCTAAAGTGTGAGGTAGACGGCTAAGTCATTATCACTCCCTATCTGAAAAATCCATAAAAATTGAAAATTATGAGAAAATGTAATACAAAATATGTGTGTTTAGGTGTGTTTGTGTTCTAATAACCACTCCCAACGATGAAATTAAACTAATGGCTACTAGATTGCATAATTTTGAGCATGTTTAGAAAGAGAAAACAATGTATGTTTAATCGATTTGAAAAGTGCATATGTCATGCAAAATGAGTTCATATGAGAAAAAGAATGATTGATATGTTTTCGAATCTATCCATCCCCATGTGAGATTTTTGAGCCTTATTGTGCTTACATAGCTACATTATGCACATATTCCTTCATGTATGACATCGATCAATCATAGTGTACTCTAGAACTTGCTTTAAACCATGCAAAACGTTCTCCAAATCATGAGTTACTTTCGAAAATGATAGAAGCAATAGGATTACCACCATGGCCAAATTTTTTTGAACACTATGATGCATATATCCTTTAGTGAGCCAATTTGAGCCTTATATTATTTAGCTTTTTAGTTCTTCAACACCACAAATCCTTACCAAACCTAAACACTTACTCCTACCATTAACTAGCCAATCGAACAAATGATAATGAAGTCCTATTAGGATGTGCTTTGAGCAATCAAGCAAACATTGTGAAGTTTAGCAAAAGTTTAAGTGTGAGGTGAAGGAGGTCGTTGTGATATTCATTTATCTTGTGTTTTGTTTGAAAAGAAACAAAGTGTAAAAAAAATAAAAAATAAAAAGAAGAAAAGAGTTTCACAAAAAGAGTATGAGTTGTACATAAAGAATAAGAGTTTGGGGAATTAGGTTTTTGTAAAAAAGGAAGTTAATGGCACCTAGATGTTTAGTAAGGAACTTCGATATATAAATTGCTTGCTAGGTTACTTGGTTCTCAAATTCCTATACCCTTATTTCGTTAAATGCCTTCCTTAAGCCCCGTTACGACCCGAATAAAAGTCCTCTTGATTTGAAATGCTTGTGATTTTGGATTGTTAGAGCATTTGGTTGAAAATCGAGCTTATGGAGAACATATGATGTGACGACCCAGAACAGAATCAGTAGTGTTATCGGCTTAATCCACGAGCTTGCGCGTAATCGCAGTTTTTCATAAATTGATTGAATTGCCGGTTTTGATCACGACTTAATTATTGGCTGAGAATTTGCGTTGAGTCTCTTCTCGAGAGTTGTTGTTCACGTGATTTCGAGTTCGTGGGCGGTTCCGGATAATTATTTCGACGACCGAGGAATACAATATGCATATTTGAAATTTTGGAATATCGTCGAGTTTATCCGTTCGTATTCGAGTCTATTCGAATCGTATTTGTGAACCGTTTTGGACCGTTGATCGACCCGAACCGAAATTGGAATGATTATCGACTTGATTTGCGAGTTTCGCGATTAGTCATGATTTCGACGTAATCGGTTAATATGGCGGCTTCGTTAGCGACTAAGTTATTTGGCAAGAATTTGGTTTGGGATTCTTCATGGAAGTTGTAGAGAATTTAATTTCGAGCTCGTGGGAACTTCCGGAGGAATATTCCGAGTTACGAGTAATAAATTGTGAATTTTTTCGGCCGTCGGATATTGTCGTATTTATTTGTTTGGGATTTGATACGCGTACGTATAAATACGGGAGAATACTTGCCGATTTTGGAAACTTTCCATTTTGGGAAATCTGGCCCGTTGACCAGTTTAACCCGTGGGTCAAAACTGACCCATTCCAGGCCGATTTTTGTTTGCCTTCGTTGAGCTTGATTCTGGCCTCTTTTGGCCATGGTGTCTTCATGAAAGTTGTTGGGCTTGAGCTCCTCTTTCTTTCGATAGCTCATTCGTTCAATTTGGTTGCCGGATGAAGAAGTTATGGCTTATCAAAGTTTGGGAATTTTGGGTGGATTCCGGCGAGATTTTGAGGGCTTCGGGTGGCTGCGTTCCTGCCGAATTGGTGGTGGCTCTTTGAGGGGTTTTTTTAACCTTGAGGAGAGGAAACTATTGGAAGTGGTTTCAAGGGTTGCCGTGGCCGGAGGACGGAGATCGGAGAAGTTGAAATTCCGGCGAGAGTTTGCACCTTTGAGGTGAGTTTTGGACCTTTTCCGGTCAAAATTGGCCTTAACTTTGAACTCGAAAGTTGTTGGAAATGTTGAGATCTTCAAATCCATGTGTAGATTGCATTTTTCTGGGCCGGTGTGATTTTCCTGTGACGACCCGAACCAGAATCAGTTGCGTATTCGGCACGATTCTCGAGACTTGGTCATAGTCGCAGTTTTACGATATTATGTGGTTTGCCGATTCGATTCGCGACTATATTTTCGGTCAAGAATTTGAGTTGAGTGTCTTCACGGAAATTGTAGAGTACGCGATTTCGAGTTCGTGGGCGGTTCCGGAAGATTTTTCCGATAACCGAGGAATATTTTATGATTATTTGAAGTTTTGATTTCCGACAAGTTTATCCGATTGTTCGTGTTTATCCGAATCATTTTTTATATTCATTTTGGACCGTCTATCGACCCGAGGGCGAGTATAAATATCGGAATAGTCGAGAATTAGTCGAGAATTTCATTTCGGGCATTAACTGACGTTGACTTGCATTGACTTTCCTGTTCTGGTAAGTTGACCCGTTGACCAAAGAGGAAAGGTTTCCCGATTGGGTGTTGCCGTCCGACGACCAACTTTCCGGCCACCTCCGGCCACGTGAAAGGTACAGATAGTTTCCTCTTTTGATTTCGAGTGTGATGGTATTTGGTTTGAATGGAAATGATGCCGTTTAGGTGGAACCCGAATCGGGTTGCTTCGTCGGATTTCGCCGGAGTTAGGAGGTGGTGCTCCGACGAGATTTGAGGGTGAAACTGTTGGGGTTCTTGCTCCCCTAGCTTAGGTGATGCTCCTGGGATACTTGATTTTGGGATTTGATGAGGTTTCGAGGGTCACCGGTTAGGTCACCGGAAAACTTGATTCCGAACTGTTTTTGGGTTAATTGATGGGGTTCCGGTGTGAATTAGCTTTCGTGTTAGTTGAGAAAGTGGTTCGTATGGTTGAGACCTTGTGATCTGGAAGTTCTCCGCCGGTGTATCTCGCCGTTGACGGCGCGCCGCCGCCGCCGCCAGCGGTCAACGGCGGAGGAGTTGACTTTTTCAGATTTTGATGAAATTAATGTCATTTTTCTCGTAACCGTACCCTGGTTATCGTCTAGAGGTTTTCGGGTTGATTTGGTTAGCCGATTTTCAGTCGAGGTTTTCGAGTGGGGATTTCGGAATTTCCGATATTCATTTTGTACTGCATTGCATTTTGCCGGGAACGGTTGGTTTCCGTGATTCAGTACAGGGTTGTGGACTACGATTTTGATCAGTTATGTTTTTGTGAATATTCAGGAGATCGAGATCGAGATCGGGATCGTGATCGTGCTTCAGGCGAGGGAACTTCCGCCGGACCACGAGATTAGCGCGAGTTCGCGCTAGCTGATCTGTGAGTGGATAAGTTTCTATTTTCACTATTGATTTGCGAATTCGTGGATTTTATGATTTCTGTATTTATTTTATACGATGATTGAGATATATGTTATTTTCGGAGGTGTTATTATGTGTTATTGGTGATGGGCATTTATTGCATCGATGCTACCAGAGTTGAGAGATTCCTCTGAAGCAGGGTTGAGAGATTCCCCTGAGTGCCGCCGGGGTCGAGAGATTCCCCTGGCCTATCACCGTCGGGTTTGAGCGATTCACCCGACGTCGGGCTTGAGAGATTCGCCCTACAACCACCCTATATATATGTGTTGTGTTCCGAACTCGCATTGTTTTACATTGAGTATGTACATAAACTGGTGAAAGGCATATATTTATTTTTGTCCACTCACTCTAACGTTTTATTTGCCTTTCCCCTGGGCTTTTCGGTTTCCGTGCCCAGTTTGCAGTTCGGATTCTGCTGTTTCACGTCACGGTTTGGAGGCTAGTGATCTGAGCTACCTGTGTTTTCCAGTAGGTTCTTGTTTCCCCTACTGATGTGTATATTGTATATATTTTACTCTAGAGGTCGCTCTGATACATTCTGATACTTGTTTATACGGATTTTCTCGGATATATATATACTACAGTACTGTTTACTGTTTATGATTCATATATTGATGTTGAGAAATCCAGATGGGATTGGTGCCCACGGTTTGGCTTTTGTGGCATAGGATGAAGTGTTATTTTCAGGGTGCAGGTTTATGCAACTTCACGTTAGTAACGAAACTCTGCCGAAATTTTGAAAAAATTTTGTTGGTTCGTATTTTCAGAAGGGGTTCAATTCCGGTTTAGGTAACTGAATCGGGGTTGGGTCCTTTAATTTCCAGCGGCGATGGTGCCGCCGTGCGCGGCGGCGACTTTTCCGGCGACGTGTTTTTTGACGAGTTATATGTCATTTCGCTCGGAATCGCGCTCCGATCGCAGTGGTGAGGTTTATTTTTCGAATTAAGCACCGGAAATTATTGCGAGGTTTTATGGTGTAATTATCGGCTTTTGACGATTTCGTCGATATTGAATTATATGTTTCCGGGAACGGTTGTTTCTTGTGATGTGATTCGAGGTTTCGAGTTATGATTTTGAGCAGTGGTTTTTATGATATCCAGGGGATCGTGATCGTTCGTTTGGCGAGAGATTTTCCGTCGGATCACTGGATTAACGCGTATCGCGTTACGCTCATCTGTGAGTGGACTTTTCTATTTTCACTGTCATTGCGAGTTCGTGATTTTTCGTTATTTTTCATATTTATTTATATATGATATTGAGATTATTTATTACTTTTGGAGGCATTATTTTATATTTTATGGTGATGACATTATTTGCATCGATACTTCGGCTACTCGGCTGATCCCGTAGTCTAACCAGAGTTGAGAGATTCCTCTAGACCAGAGTTGAGAGATTCCTCTTGGTAGGGTTGAGGGATTCCCCTGTTATGCCGCTGGGGTTGAGAGATTCCCCTAGCCTATCACCATCGGGCTTGAGAGATTCGCCTGGCACCTCCATATATACTTTCGAACTCACATTATTTTACATTGTTTTATGTATATGAAATTAGTGAAAGACATATGTTTATTTTCGTCCACTCACTCTAACGTTCTTATTGCCTTTCCCCTGGGCTTTTCAGTTTCCGTGCCCAGTTTGCAGTTCAGATTCTGGTGTCGCACGTCGTGGTCGGAGGCTTAGTATTCGAGCGATGTTTCTTTTATGGTAGGTTCTTAGTTTGGCCTACTATTTGTATATATATACTAGAAGTCGCTCTGAGCATTCTTATGTTATACTTTTATACGATTTTTCCCCAGATTTCTGTAAAGTATAGTTTTATTGATTACTTTACATTACTGTTATGATATTGAGAAATCTGGATGGGATTGGTGCCCACGGTTTGATTTTTGTGGCATAGGATGAAGTGTTATTTTCCGGGTGCAGGTAAAGGCAATTCCGCGTTAGTAGCGTTACTCTGCCGAAATTTTTATGGTTTTTGTTGGTTCGTGTTTTCAGAAAGAGTTTGATTCCGGTTTAGGAAACTAAATTGGGGTTGGGTCCTTTCATATGATGAATACGATTTTTGAGTGCAAACACTAACCCTCAAACACTTGTGTACATTGAGTGATATCAAGTAAGTTTGATGGTTAGGAAATATATTAATTTGAATACATCTCATTTTGATGCATTTGGTTTAGCATATTGCATAACCATTTCAGCTTATTACATATGCATTGATTTCCTGCTTTAAAGCGTTGTTCAAAAGTAGTTCAATCCATCTTTCCATGGTTCTGTGAGAGAAGTCAATCATCCATTTGGGACACTTACACGCCTTGTGTGTTTTTGTGTATAGAGTCTAGCTTAGTTTCATTCTTTTCTTCTGAGTTTGCTTGAGGATAAGAAAAGTTTAAGTTTGAGATAGTTTGTTAGGACCATAATTACGTTCTAACTATGTGCCTAACCTGATGCATAATGCTTGCCTTCTTGGAATAAAGCATCGTTTTTAATACATTGATCTACGCATTTTATGCTTGATTCTTAATGTCTTTCTCTCTACATTTAACTTTGTTTTATGCTTAGTAAATATGTTTCTAACTTACTTTATGTTTTTAGGTAGAAATAAAGGAAGAAATAATAAAGGAGGCATTTCGGAGCTAAAAGCGGGCTAAGGAGAAAAGTTCATAATTCCAGAGAAGAAATTATCCGAGGAATGGTCTTCAAATGGTTACTAAAATGCATTCCCATATGGTGTCAAGAATTGGAAACCAAATTCCAAATGAAATGGATACCAAAATTGTGGACAAAAAGATGAAGACATTTCCCCTGCGCGACCCAGGAAAGAGCAAATATGGCGGAATATATGAAGCATATAATGGACGAATTTTGGGAGATATTATATGAATTTTCAGACCTGATTTGAGGGCAAAAATATGTACAATAATATGCTAGATTCAGCCAAGAACTATTAGGGAATAAAGAATGCAAGATTTGAAGATATGAAGATTTCCTTTTTCTTGAAGAAGAAGAAAACAGGGCAGCCAGGTCACTTAACTTCTAAAATCCGTAGTAAATCCAATTCAATTCCAAATATAGCGTTCCTTATATGGATTTTATAGACCTTTAAATGAGCTTTCCAATGAAATAAGAATCAGAATTTTTCATGATCTAGAACTTCGGGAAAACAAGTTTTACTACAGCTGGTCAGATTTCCCCGATTTTAATATGGAAGGTCTTGTTTTAGTAGGAAAAACCCTACCCTTCTCCTATATAAAGGGGAGCTCGACTCATTCAAAAAAAACATACATCATAGAGCCGAACCTTTTTCCAAACACTAACTCCTCTCATACTTAGTTAAGATCAGACTCTCCCTAAACCGAAATACCATCTCCACCACCTTCCAAATAATCCTTCTTTCACCCGTGAGCCTACTTATGCTAGATTTGGCCTTGGAATCTTGCGTTCACCATCACCAACAAAGGGACGTGCGCTTGGAGCTTGCGGAGAGAGACTACCTTGGAGCAAAAAGTGTAACATGGCCTCTTTGTATTTATTTTCTGTTTATATTAGTTTTTCGAGACTTTGTAATAAAAGACTAATGTTTTAGTGTAAAGATGATTATTTCTGACTTGTTTTGAGCTCTTCCATGTATAATACAACATGTTAGAACTTGTGATTTCTTGATATGTATCTAACCATCTTCTTGTTTTATTTCGTAGGAAACTTAAAACCAACAATCTTGCACCCCCCCTAAACAACCTTAGCATAGTTATGCATGCACCCTCAATCCCCGGTTAAGAACGATCCCTACTCACCAATGCTACATCAACAAAGAAGGGTTTTAATTGTATTTGTGTTTGATTAAGTTTTTAATTAAATTATTGGTTTAACATGAATCAATTTTGGCGCCGTTTCCGGGAATTATAAAGAATTGTGTGATTATGCTTGTACAATATGTTTATATTTTTCTGTTTTCGGAACTGTGCACTTCCCTATTTTGTGTAAATTATTTAATATAGCTACAGGTCTCATAAAAAGCTGAAAATTTGTACGATTGTTTGGTTACCTGTCTAATTTGTGCCTGTAAATTTTCATTGCATTCGGCCGAGTCAATAATTCTGGAAAAAATCGACAAGAAGATGTGTTCAAGTTTGCACGAATCTGGAATTGCATGTGTTCTTTGTAAATATGTGAAATTGTGTAAATATTAAGCATGTATATAAAACTCACGAAATTTTTGTTTATATTTGTGTACTAACACTTGTTCATATTGTACTTTTGCAGCCATGTATACACCTTAAAGGAAAGCTTTGGATTTACATTGAGTACATGAGATTGGTTGATTAAGTCGCACTCATTGTGAATAGATAGCGCCTCTTTTCCTAGTTTATCTCTTAAACCCCTTGTGATGTGTGGATTTCATCACCACACACCATAACCTAAGTGAAGTTATGGACATGAGGTTGAGGGCGGAGTCTACTATGGACTTGAGGAGTGTAAATTTTCGAAAGATTGGTTGAATGTCGAACATGGTGTCTAGAAACGGGTTATGACTGGTGATAGGCTCTGGATCTAAGAAAGACTTGCATCAATGGAGTATATACCAATGATCCGGTGAGTGGATGAACACTTATCTTTGAGTAAGATATCTTTTGTGACTTGGTGTCTAGAAGGTGACGGTTTCTATGACGGGTTCTGGATCCAAGATCTCAAATCGGTCCTACCTCTCGTGGTCTCTCTTGCTAACTGGCCAAGCTCATTAAAAGTTGCCCAAAGAAGATAAGGACTAAATCTACTTTCCATGATTGGTAAGCCTCGGGGTGCATTGTCGAAATTAGTCTTGCCTCTCGCGTTATCTCTATCCCCAACTGGCCATGTTTATCGATTGAACCAACACCATTCAATTGAAAGTTTATACATTATCGCGCGGGTCACACGTCCTTTGAACGACCTAAAGATCAAGCAAGTGTACTCTCTTTAAATCCGAAGCGCACTCAAAATGCCAAATACTTGTGCATGAAACGTGTGAATAGTGTGTTGCACCGAAATCTTGTAAATATACTCTAATTAAAATGTTGCATTAGTCTGCATAACCTTCTGGTGGCTTTGTGATGCTCGAATTTCATCACCGGGTACCCTAACTTAAGTGAAGTTAGGGACATGAGGTCAAAAGATAGGTCATGTTGCATCATTGATTTAGCATGTAACTCTTGTGTTTTCTGCAGGTTCTAACGTTTTCTCTTATGCATTCACTCCATCTTTCACTTAGGTTCTTGTTTGATGCATTTTGAATGAAAGTTTGAATGTATTATGCATGAATTTCGTGGATTATGGTATGCTTGCATCTTTTGAGTGAAAATTTGTGTATATGACGTTTTAACTTAGTATATATACAACTAACCCCTGCAGGTACTAAGTACAAGAGGTAAGAACGTGTAAATCCACGTATGACTTGACTTGCATTCATTTTAGGATGACTTAGAGCCCTTGCATTTCACTTTAGTGTACAAACATAGATAGTGTGTTTCAAGGAATCTAAAACATAGCTTTTGTGTCTTTGTGTGCTTTTGGTGTGTTTTAGCTTATTTTGAATTCGTGTTCTTTGTTTTTGTGTGTTTTTGTCTGTTTTGAATGAATCCCAACGTTTTGGCTACAATATCTTGTATTTCTTGTGTATCCTTTTGATACTAACACTTGGTCTTTGGTGGATGCTCAGAATTATGAATGACCAACCCTAGTCCATGAGAAATTCTACTCCGAAATCGCACTGTGACCATTTCAAACAACGAGGTGGAAGATCTTGATCGACCTATAGTTGAGGACGCAGTTGACTCACCAAATTCATCACTAAGATCATCCCAACATTTCGAGCATTTAGTAGAGCAAGAGCAAGAGCAAGAAGCGGAAACGATGAACAGCCTGAACAACAACAACAACATTGTCAACAACGTTGTCAACAATAATGCCAATGTTGCAAGGCAAACTCTTCGCCAACAAACCTGCTCAACGGATTGAAGTAGCATCCCCTCATGCATTCAGTTTCCTGTTCCTCAAGACGACAAGAAGGATATTGAGCTCAAGAGTGGATTTCTCCATCACCTTCCAATCTTTCAAGGGATGGCGCATGAAGATCCTAACATGCATTTGAGGCAATTTCAGTTTCTTTGCTCGAGTATGAAGCCCACGGATGTGGATGATAAGCTTTTGAAGTTAAAGGCATTTCCATTCACTTTGAAGGATAGAGCACAAACTTGGCTCATGGAGCTTCCACCAAATCACATCACTACATGTAAGCAACTTGCGGATGCTTTCTTGAGCAAGTACTTTCCGGCCTCAAAGATCACTGTTTTGAGAAAGAAGATTACTAGAATCGCACAAGCTGCGAATGAGTCATTTGGTCAATATTATGATCGCTTCAAGGTTCATTTCGCCACATGTCCCTCCCATGGTTTCTCTGAGACTAATTTGATGGACTACTTCTATGATGGACTCAAACCGATTAATAGAGAGCTTCTTGATGCTGCTGCAAATGGGGCCTTCATGGATTTAGATGAGATAAGAGCTCATGCACTCTTGGAGAACCGAGCTAACAATGATGCTCAATATGGGATGGCTCCAAGGAAGACTGTTGCAGAAGTGAGTTCAGCTAAGACTACTGCGGATGACAAGTATGATAAGCTTTCTGACTTGATGGAGCAAGTGTTGGAACTTGAAGTGAAGAGACAAAAGGTGTCTCTTGGCCAAATTTGTGGCATTTGCCATTCTCAAGGCCATCTAGGTGATCAATGTCCTACTTTGGCCGAGCAACCACATGAAGAACAAGTCAATGCCATAGGAGGATATCAAGGAGGCCAACGCTACAACAATTACAACAACTTTGGAACCGGTGATCATCCTGGATTCAAATGGAGCAGTAATGAGGGATGTTTGAACCCTCCATCAACACAACAACAAGGTTACCAACGTCCCCAACAACAATACAATGCACGGCCACCATTGGCCCTAACGCCACAAGTGCCTTTGCCTCCTCCGGTTCAAACATTCACAAATCCGGATTATGACAAGATGATTGCTCAACTGTCTGCCTCAACTCAAGTTCTCCTGGATGGACAAAAAGAAACAAAGGCAACGTTGGATGCACATGGTCAAGACATAACTGAAATTAAGAAGCAAATTGGCCAACTTGTGGACTTTATGGGACATATTAGGACCACCGGACAACTTCCCTCTCAACCAACGCCACCTACAAGGAATGTGAGTGTGGTGACTACAAGGAGTGGGAAGATTTTGGAAGAGCCAAAGCTGAAGGCAACGTCATCACAAGCTCATGACGTTGTGGAGGATGTTTTTGAAGAAGATATTTCTACAAGGGAGCTTGAGAAGAAGAATGTGGCGCCATCTAAGCCACCATCACCATCACTCCCAACCCCAAACAAAGGTATTAACTCTATCCCTTCAAGTTTAGTTAATATTAATGCTTCGTTTGCTCGTGCACCATTTCCACACAAGTTATCCAAATCAAAGAAAGATGATCAATACGATGATATCCTGGACATCTTTCAGAAGGTGCAAGTGAATCTGCCTTTAATCGAGTGCATCAAGCAAGTACCCATCTATGCCAAGTTTCTGAAAGAGCTATGCACACAAAGGAGGCAAACAAGAGTGAAGGAGGTTGTGAAGGTGAATGCAACAATTTCTGTAGTGTTGCAACGACGGCTACCCCCCCCCCCCCCCCGAATTGAAGGATCCTGGGAGCTTTTATGTTCCTTGTGTGATTGGTGACACCAAATTTGAAGATGTTATGCTTGACTTGGGTGCATCCATCAATGTTATGCCTTACTATCTGTATGCATCCATGGAGCTTAGTGAGCTTAAGAAAGACAACGTCATCATTCAGCTAGTCGATCGTTCTCACAAGTATCCAAGAGGGTATGTTGAAGATGTTCTTGTGCAAGTCAACAACTTGATATTCCCTGCAGACTTTTACATTGTTGACATGGAGGAGAGTCCATTGAACACAACGCCACTTTTACTTAGACGTCCCTTCATGAGAACCGCAAGAACAAAGATAGATGTGTTTGAAGGTACGTTCTCCATGGAGATTGATGGAGAAAAGATCGAGTTCAACATCCTTGATGCTATGAAGGTTCCCACTGCTACTGTCAACTCATGCATTTCGTTGGACTTAGTCAAGGATATGGCACAGTTGCATTTGGACACTATTAGAGAGGATGAGCTTGATATTGTACTTCAAGATGGAATTGGGCTAACCTACACTAGGGATGACGCCCTAATAGACGTTTTGATTGAAGTTCTAAAGCCCAGAGTTAGAGAAATGGCGTTGGCACTTAATGAGGCAGCCTTTGTGACATCTAGACCACCCCATATTCCCTTGATCTATGGCGAAAACAAGCTTGTTCCCTCCATCATTCAAGCACCAGAATTGGAACTCAAGGTGTTACCGGATCATTTGAAGTATGCTTACTTGGGTGACAATTAGACTTTGCCGGTTATCATCTCATCAACGTTGGAAGAAGAGCAAGAAGCTAAGCTTGTTCGAATGCTTCAAAACTACAAGCCCTCCATTGGTTGGACACTTGCGGACATCAAAGGTATCAATCCTGCTACTTGTGTTCATCGTATTCTACTTGAAGATGAAGATAAGGCATCTCGTGAGGCTCAAAGGAGACTCCATCCACCAATGATGGAGGTTGTGAAGAAGAAAGTCATCAAACTCTTGGATTGTAGGGTTATCTATCCGATTTCAGACAGCCGTTGGGTCTCACCTGTGCAAGTTGTTCCTAAGAAGTCCGGAATCACCATTGTCAAGAACGCGGAGAATGAGTTAGTGCATCAACGAACTGTCACTGGACATAGAGTTTGCATTGACTATAGGAAGATCAACGCAAGCATAAGGAAGGATCATTTCCCTTTTCCATTCATTGATAAAATGCTTGAGAGGTTAGCTGGTCATTCCTACTATTGCTTCCTTGATGGATATTCGGGTTACAACCAAATCAGCATCGCGGAAGAGAATCAAGAGAAGACAACGTTCACATGCCCTTTTGGAACGTTTGCATATTGACGGATGCCCTTTGGATTGTGCAATGCCCCAGGTACGTTTCAACGTTGCATGCTTTCTATCTTTTCTGATTACATTGAGAAAATAATTGAAGTATTCATGGATGACTTTAGTGTTTTTGGGAAAGATTTCGATGCATGTTTGGAAAACTTAGAACTAATCTTGCAGAGGTGCGTTGAAACAAACTTAGTGCTTAATTGGGAGAAGTGTCACTTCATGGTGACTCAAGGGATTGTCCTTGGACATATTGTTTCAAAAAAAGGGATTGAAGTTGATAAATCAAAAGTAGATCTTGTGAAGTACTTACCCTCTCCGACTTCGGTTAGAGAGATTCGTTCTTTTCTTGGACATGCAGGTTTCTACATGAGGTTCATCAAGGACTTTTCCCACATCTCACGTCCCTTATACAAGCTACTTCAAAAAGACACTCCCTTTATGTTTGATGAGGATTGTAACGTGGCATTCACCAAGTTGAAGGAGTTGCTTACTAGTGCTCATATTCTTCAAGCGCGGGATTGGTCTCTACCCTTTGAACTCATGTGTGATGCTTCAGATTATGCCGTTGGAGCTGTTTTAGGAGAAAGGAAGGATAAGAAACCCTACGCCATCTACTATGCCTCAAGAACACTTGATGATGCTCAAGCCAACTACACAACAACCGAAAAGGAGATGCTAGCTGTGGTCTTTGCATTGGACAAGTTCTGATCCTATCTACTTCAAAGTAAGCTTATAATTTACACTGATCATGCTGCTTTGAAGTATTTGATGCAGAAGAAGGATGTAAATCCTAGGCTCATACGTTGGATACTACTTCTCCAAGAGTTCGATGTGGAAATCCGAGACAAGAAGGGAGTTGAAAACGTGGTAGCTGACCATCTCTCACGAATTGTGCATGAGAAAGAGGCCGTGGCTATTGAGGACAACTTTCCGGATGAACAACTCTTCGGAATTAAGGTAAGTCCTTCTGAAACTCCATGGTACGCAGATATTGTTAACTACTTAGTTACTGGTCAGTTTTCATCTTCCATGCCAAGAGCTTAACGAGATAGACTTAAGTCTAATGCTAAGTCGTTTATTTGGGATGAACCTTACTTATGGAAACAATGTGCTGATTTAGTAATTAGAAGGTGTATTCTGGATAGTGAGTTTGCATCTATTCTTGAGTTTTGTCACAATGGAGCATGTGGAGGACACTTTGGTTCGAGAAAAACAGCCCTCAAGGTTTTAGATTGTGGTTTCTTTTGTCCTAACCTATTTCGTGACTCTAATGAATTTTGTGCTAAGTGCGATAGGTGCCAAAGATCCGGAAACATTGGTACGAGAGACCAAATGCCACAAAAGTACATGATCAATGTCCAAATTTTTGATGTTTGGGGCATTGATTTTATGGGACCATTTCCTTCTTCTAATGGTTTCACTTACATCTTGTTGTAGATTATGTTTCGAAATGGGTGGAAGCAAAAGCCACCCATACTAATGATTCATGAGTTGTTGTAGATTTCCTCAAGACTAACATCTTTTCAAGGTTCGGAATGCCACGCGTTCTAATTAGTGATGGAGGGAGTCATTTTTGCAACAAGACCGTGGAAGCGTTGATGAAGAAATATGGCGTTCCACACAAGGTCTCTACACCATATCATCCATAAACCCATGGAATGGCGGAAGTATCCAATCAAGAAATCAAGAAGATCTTGGAGAGAACTGTCAAGCCAAATCGCAAGGATTGGAGCCAATGTTTGGATGATGCATTATGGGCTTATAGGACGGCATATAAGACTCCCATAGACATGTCACCCTATCGACTTGTTTATGGGAAGGCTTGTCATCTTCCGGTGGAGTTAGAGCATAAAGCATGGTGGGCGATCAAGAAATTCAACATGGACAAGGATGAGGCTGGTTTACATCGAAAGCTTTAACTTTGTGAGCTTGAGGAGATCCGAAATGAAGCATTTGACAACAAATGGATCTACAAGGAGAGGACAAAGCGCATTCATGACAAGATGATCCGTACAAAGAATTTTGAACCCGGAGAGAAGGTTTTGCTATTCCATTCAAGACTTAGACTCTTTTCGGGCAAGCTACACTCAAGATGGGTTGGTCCTTACATTGTGGTACAAGTATTTCCTCATGGAGCTGTCGACATCATGACTTTGGACATCGGAAAAGTATTCAAGGTGAATGGCCAACGTTTGAAGCATTACTATGAGAACTTCAAGGAGCATGATGTTGAAGAAGTGAAGCTCATGGATCCCCCTCTTTCAAACACATGAAGATACATCACGTCTAGGCTGGACGACGTTAAAAAATAAGCGTTTGTTGGGAGGCAACCCAATGGAGGAGTCTTCAAACCAGATTTGCATTCTCTTCCCTTATCTCTTTTATTTTCGTTGCTTTAGTTTATATAGTTAGTTTTCGTAAATCCAAGCCTTCCATCTTGAATTCTATGCTTTACTTTAGTACATTGAGGACAATGTAGAGTTTGAGTGTGGGGGAAGGGGTTTACAACTTTATTGAGTCATAAATTGTAAAATCGGGCGGACAATGGAACTTTCTGGCGGATGATGCCCTAAAAAAAACTAACTAGTGTATTTGAGTCTAATTTAGTGTAAGTGGATGAATACTTGTCTTTGAGTAAGAGATCCGAGATGTTTTGGTGTCTAGGAGGTGACGGTTTCTAGGACAGGTTTTGGATGTGAGAAAAGACAAGTTCGAAAATCACTCCTACCTCTCTTGGTCCCTCTTGCCAACTGGCCATTTCATTAAGGTTGCCCAAAGAAGATGAGGACTAAATCTATGCTTGTTTGAGAGTCTTGAGTCTTTTTGATTAACTTAGTGTTTTAAAGAGTCTTAGGATGCCCTTAGTTAGTCTATGATGAAATTGGACCGAAAAGAATACAAAAATGGTGTTGCATATCATTAAGGATGAATTCATGTGCTAATTGAGATATCTTTTGAGTGTTATGACAGGTAGTGGATATGGTTTGTAAACTTGGTACAGAAATTACATGTTAGAATAAGTTGTGAATCATATGAGCCTTAAGTGAGATTTTGAGCCTTGAACACTTCTGTTGAGTGAAATTTCGTGCATATTAGATATAGGTCTCAAAAGCATGCATATACTCACTTGCCATAGATCTTAATGAACTAGAGAATACTAGAACTTACTCATGTCAATTTGCAAAGCTTATAGTTGATACATACTCTGATTTCGGATATGATTAAAGGCACTTAGGTTTTCCACCACTTTGCCAAATTGCCATGTGTCACATATGTGCGCACGAGTTGCGACACCCCTAGATAACCCATTTGAGCCACGTTAAGCCTTTCTTTCATTTACCATATGAGCCTAAACACTTAAACCTAGTGTAGAATTTACATACCCTTGTTTTAAAGACTTGGTGGGATTTTTGAAGCTAAGTACATAGAGATGGTGTGAAAACTATGAGGAAGACACGTATGGGGATAGACTTGTCCAAATAGCTTGAAAAAGATTGTGTGATTGCCGAAAAATACAAAAAAAAAAAAAATTTCGAGAGCAAGAAAAGAAAAAGAAAAAAAAATCAAAAGCTCTCCGGCAATATGTTTTTAGTGTACATTGTTTGGATTAATGTCCCCCATACTTGTGGATTTGGAGTTTGTTATGAATTGAAGGCCCAATAGTAAAGAAATATGGCATTTGTCCTGTCTACAAAAGCTCAAGGAAAGTTTAGAATGAAGTTAGGGTCCAAAAAGATGAAATCTGGCCCGTGTACTTAGGGTTTGACCTTGGTGACGTTTTGGAAAGAGGATGAACGAATTTGATGATGCTTTGGTGCTTTAACTATGTCTTTTGAATGTTCTTAACCACCACACATCCAAACTTTCGAATGCCTTAGCCTTAGCCCCATTACAACCTTTTAAAAGTCCTTTATGATCCTTAAGATGAGTAGCCTTCAATCTGTGGAGTAAGTTGGATGAGTAAGTATATGGTTTTGGTTCATTTGTGCAAGTAGTTGATTCCATTTCGTTGCATATTTAAACACTTTGAGAGAATCCTTTACATGAGTGGAAATATCATGAGAGCATCCATGTGAGTTGATTTGAACCTTATTCGGAGCATGCATAGACTTAAAATCACCATTGTTTTCTCCATGTCTTACTTGTTCATAACATGATTATATCTCTATTCTCTATTGAATTCTATGAACATTCATGCTTAATTCGCCTTATAATTAAAAGAATTTCTGAGACAAATTCAACTAAGGGGTTAGTTTTGTTTTACTGAGTGTTTTCTTGCGTTTTCAAACATGATTACATGAGAATTTTCGGCTTTGAAACGAAGAAACATCTAAGTGTTTGTGAATAATGAATGACATTTTACTTTATTGATTCTCTTTGATTTTTCGTGTCCGTAGTTTTGTTTTGTATTTGCTAAGGGACTAACAAAGTCTAAGTGTGGGGGAATTTGATCTACGCATTTTATGATTGATTCTTAATGTCTTTCTCTCTACATTTAACTTTGTTTTATGCTTAGTAAATATGTTTCTAACTTACTTTATTTTTTTAGGTAGAAATAAAGGATGAAATAATAAAGGAGGTGTTTCGGAGCTAAAAGCAGGCTAAGGAGAAAAGTTCCTAATTTCAGAGAAGAAATAGTCCGAGGAATGGTCTTCAAATGGTTACTAAAATGCATTCACATATGGTGTCAAGAATTGGAAACCAAATTCCAAATGAAATGGATACCAAAATGGTGGACAAAAAGATGAAAACATTTCTCCTGCGCGACCCAGGAAAGAGTAAATATGGCGGAATATATGGAGCATATAATGGACGAATTTTGGGAGATAACGAATTTTCAGACCTGATTTGAGGGCCAAAATATGTGCAAGAATATGCTAGATTCGGTCAAGAATTATTAGGGAATAAGGAATGCAAGATTTGAAGATATGAAGATTTCTTTTTCCTTGAAGAAGAAGAAAACAGGGCAGCAAGGTCACTTAACTTCTAAAATCCGTAGTAAATCCAATTCAATTCCAAATATGACGTTCCTTATATGGATTTTATAGCCCTTTGAATAAGCTTTCCAATGAAACAAGAATCAGAATTTTTCAAGATCTAGAACTCTAGAAAAACGCGTTTTACTATAGCTGGTCAGATTTCCCCGATTTTAATATGGAAGGTCTTGTTTTAGTAGGAAAAACCCTACCCTTCTCCTGTATAAAGGAGAGCTCGAATCATTCAAACAAAACATAGATCATAGAGCCAAACCCTTGTCCAAACACTAACTCCTCTCATACTTAGTTAAGATCAGCCTCTCCCTAAACCAAAATACCATCTCCACCACCTTCCAAATAATCCTTCATTCACCCGTGAGCTTACTTGTGCTAGATTTGGCCTTGGAATCTTGCGTTCACCATCACCAAGAAAGGGACATGCGCTTGGAGCTTGCGGAGAGAGGCTACCTCGGAGCAAAAAGTGTAACATGGCCTCTTTGTATTTATTTTCGGTTTATATTAGTTTTTCGAGACTTTGTAATAAAATACTAATGTTTTAGTGTAAAGACGTGCGCTTGGAGCTTGCGGAGAGAGACTACCTCAGAGCAAAAAGTGTAACATGGCCTCTTTGTATTTATTTTCGGTTTATATTGGTTTTTCGAGACTTTGTAATAAAAGACTAATGTTTTAGTGTAAAGATGATTATTTCTGAATTGTTTTGAGCTCTTCCATGTGTTTGTAGGTTGGATTCAAACATGTATGCTTGCTTACTATGTTCTTAATACTCTGAAACTTGTTTAGGATGACACTAGATGATTTGGTTCACCCTAGCATGTTCCACCGAATTAATCAAGATAAAATTTAGTTAGGAAGTTAACTAGATGATTTGCTTTCTCTCTAATTCGATGTAAGCATGTGTATGTGTTTTAATTAACCTAGAAATTTCGTAGGACTTAAACAAAGATGGGATAATCGGCTAGGTAACTAGATGTGATGATCAACGTGTAAATAATAGATTAAGGAACTTATTTTCGGCTAGATGCATGCTAGGATTATGTGTTCTTGATTGTTTGCTTGTCTATGAGTTTAAACATGTTAGAACTTGTGATTTCTTGATATGTATCTAACCATCTTCTTGTTTTATTTCATAGGAAACTTAAAACCAACAATCTTGCACCCCCCTAAACAACTTTAGCATAGTTATGCATGCACCCTCAATCCCCGGTTAAGAACGATCCCTACTCACCAATGCTACATCAACAAAGAAGGGTTTTAATTGTATTTTGTGTTTGATTAAGTTTTTAATTAAATGCATGGTTTAACATGAATCATACATTTTCTGGTTTTGCTAGGAAATGTGGAGTTGGCTCGAAAATGCATTAAAGATGAAGAATTAGTGTGACGACCCGAACCAGAATCGGATGTGGCGGTTTTACGATATAGTGTGATTTGTCGATTCGATTCGCGACTATGTTTTCAGTCGAGAATTTGAGTTGGGTATCTTCACGGAAATTGTAGAGTACGTGATTTCGAGCTCGTGGGCGGTTCCGGACGATTTTTCCGATAACCGAGGAATATTTTATGATTATTTGAAGTTTCGGGTTCCGACGAGTTTATCCATTTGTTTCGTGTTTATCCGAATCATTTCGTATATTCGTTTTGGACCGTCGATCGACCCGAGGCTCGAGTATAAATAGCGGAATAGTCGAGAATTTGTCGTAAAATCACTATTTTGAGTTGACCATCGTTGACTTACTATTTCGGGAAAGTTGACCAGTTTGACCGAAGAGGGAAGTTTCCTCTTTTAGTATTGTCGTCCGACGACCTGTTTTTCGGCCACCTCTGGCCAAGCGAAGGGTAAGGTCTCCTTCCTCTCATGATTTCGAGTAGGTCTGTGTTTTGTTTGAGAGAAATTGGTTGTGTTTTATGGTGGAACCATTAGTGGCCGAAATGAACATTTCGCCGGTGACGGGGAGCTAGGCTCCGGCGAGATTTGAAGGAGGGGATTAGGGGTATTCGACTCCCCTCGTCTCTCTGAGTCTCGTGGTGTGAATAATTGTGGCTAGGGATGAGTTTTTTAGGCAACCCAAATAGGTCACCGGAATGTGTATTTTCGATCGGATTTTGGGTAAATTGGAGGACTTCCGTTTGGATTTGGCCTTCGGGGTAGAAAGGAAAGTGGTTCGAAATGGTGTGATCTTGAAATCTGGAAAGTTTCACCTAGAAATTCCACCGTTGACGGCGCGCCGCCGCCGCCGGCGGCGGTTAACGGCCGGAAAGTTGACTTTTTCAGATTTCGATAATTTTAATGTCCTTTTTCTCGTAATCGCGCCCTGATCATCGTCTAGAGGTTTTTGGGTTGATTTGATTAACCGATTGTCAGTCGAGGTTTCGAGTGGGGATTTCAGGATTTCCGTAATTCATTTTGTACTGCATTTCGTATTTTCGGGAACGGTTGGTTTCCGTGCATCAGTACAGTGTTGTGGATTACGATATTGATCATATATGTTTTGTGAATATGTTCAGGAGATCGAGATCTGGATCGTGATCGTGCTTCTGGCGAGGGATCTTCCGCCGGACCACGAGTTTAGAACGAGTGCGCGTTTTGCTTTCCTGTGAGTGGACAATTTATTTTCACGGAAATGATTGTGAGTCTTTTATATATATGATTTACGAACTTGAGCATGCAGATTGATTATGCTTTTACGAGCATGTGTTTACGATTATATGATTATACTTATACGGATATACGTATATGAATATGCATACAATTTTATACTGTTTCATGCATTTGTATCGAACTGTTTATGATTTGATTTTCACAGAGTACAGTTTTAGTTACGTTGTTGTATCGATACACTGCATCCCGGCTGATCCCCGAGGATGTCACCAGCTGGAATCACATGTGGGCTAGGGACCCCGTGGTCTGACTGTACTACCCAGCTAGGATCACGTGTGGGCTAGGGACCCCGTGATTCTAACTGTGAGATTTTTACTTGCATGCTCAGTACGTTGGAGGAGTATGATATTTACCTCGCGTATTTTATTATTTTCATTTACCTGGACTCGCATATGTTATTTTAAATATATATATTAACTGGTGAAAGACATTTATTTTCGTCTACTCACTCTAACGTGTTTGTTGTCTTTCCCCTGGGCTTTTCGGTTTCCGTGCCCAGTTGCAGTTCAGGTTTTGGTGTTTTCACGTCGCGGTTTGGAGGCTAGTGATCAAAGTTACCTGTGCTTTCCAGTAGGTTCTTGTTTCGCCTACTGATGTGTATATTGTATATGTTTTACTTTAGAGGTCGCTCTGATACATTCTGATACTTGTTTATACGGATTTTCTCGGATATACATATATACATAGTACAGTTTGTTATTGTTATTGATTATATTGATGTTGAGAAATCCGGATGGGATTGGTGCCCACGGTTTGCTTTTTGTGGCATAGGATGAAGTGTTATTTTCTGGGTGCAGGTTATGGTAATTCCACGCTAGTAACGAAACTCTGCCGAAATTTTGGAAATTTTTTGTTGGTTCGTACTTTCGAAAGGGTTTGATTCCGGTTTAGGTATCTGAATCGGGATTGGGTCCTTTCAATTAGACACTTATTGGAGAAGACGTATACATTTCCAAGGTCACGAGAGAATTTGGAGCAACTTTGAGAAAATGACAAAATAGCATCACCGGAAGTTACCGGAAGTCGCCGAAATTCACCATGGCCGGCCGGACCACCATTACCAGCACAATCACATGGATTCCAGCCCAATGGAGGCCCAATCAACCCATTTTTTCTTATCAATCTAATTTTGGAAGAAAGGGAAGAAGTTGGACCACATGATGTCACTTATTTAGGACTTTATCCTTACAAAGCCTAAATAAGTTGATCATGGTCTCCCTAATTCAAATCTTACATTTACATATTCCATCTCACCATTTCATAACATCAAAGGGTGCAAATAAACCTTCCTAGTCAGCTCAATTTCGAGCTCCCCCTCTCCCTCACACATAACTCACCTCATTTTCAGATTTTCCCTAGTTTTATACTCTCTCTAAACCCCTTATCCTTATACCAACCCTTTAGGTACTCTCTTTTCCTCCCTTTCTAGACCAAAATACCTCCATAACCACCACCATAACAGAACTAGATCTTCCCTCTCTTGGGTAGAGTCGAACCTCACCACCACTTTGGCTTAGTTTGGGTATTCCTCCTCTCATCCTTACCTCCTAGGGTTTAGCTAAGCTTTGAGAGTTCAAAGACATGAGAAGTAATCCCTCTTCCCCTTGCTCCTTAAAATCCAAAGGGTTTGCCTTAACTCCTCTTGAAGACTTGGTGCTTGTTGAAGAAAAGATGTGGAGCTAGAAGGCTTGGAGTCACTTGGTGGAGCTTTGGCTAGGGGACCCTCGGTTATTTCTACTTTCCTCCTATTTTTAGCATGTATCAACTCTTGTATTTAGTTATGTTTAGTGAGTAGTCCAATTTGGGATGCTAGGGTTCCATGTGATGAACAAATGATGTCTTGGATTATGTATGATTTTTGGTTTAGTGTATCTTGTTAGATTGTGTGTTGTGAATGAGCAATTGTGTGAGTGTGGATGTTTATTTTTCTTGAGCTTCATGCCTAGTTTCACTTATGCATATGGACCCTAGCTAAGTTTATGTATGTGTAAAAAGATTTTAAATGGTCCTTAATTGAATTAGCTACTCACTTAAGGTTAGATGAGCATGTAAACATGATTAAGGTAGTTTTTAAGACGTTTACCTTAAGACTTGGTTACCTTAGCACAAAGTAATTACTAGAGTCTCCTTGAGTCTCAATAGACTTATGGAACTCTAGTCAAACACACATTAAATCCAAAAGGTTATTGTGGCTAATAGTAGATTCTCTTGACTCGTAACTCAATAGGTGCAAGTTGGGGGAATCACATAGACTTTCTCTGGGATTCTCCAATAGAGATTTGAGAAGGGAAACCTTCCACATATATCACACGATATGATTTTTGACTTCACAACGTGACATGTGATCGAGATGCAAGCCCGAAATGTCTTGGGTTCTTGGTTTCGGTTCACTAAATATTTTAGTGTTGGGCTCAAGTCATATAGAGTTCGAAATGACCTACGAACTTGCGTTCAAAACCAAACATGACCCAAAAGGTCATGATTTGGACATTAGCTTGTGTGAACGGACTTTAATCTAATGCATAAGTCGAGACAATGTTTGATACATCATATGGTTAGTGGGAATTTCCCTAGTCGACTATCTTTCTTGATATTTAATTTGTTTACGCATTGTATTGTAATCAACCAACCAATCAAACTCGTATAACCACTAATCATAATTCAATCACCTCTCACAATGCTAAGTCTCCAAGGGACTTGGTAGGGTGAGATACACACATCCGCATTTTACTTTTTATTTAGTGTCAAGTTAGTGTCTAGATGTGTCTGTACTCTAAGCATTAATCATTTGAGCTAGGGAGTTATAGTGGCTAATCCTCGTGGGTTCGACACTCAACTTCCTATAAATACTATAACTTGCCCCGTATACTTGCGGGTGGGGAAATACTTTACATTTATAAGTTTATTCTTAATTCAATACATGTAAAGGGTTCATTTTTCTCCAACAGCCCTCAGGGAAAATTCCAGTTTCATTAGCCTCAAGTCGGGCTGCTAAGTCGGGGGCTCTCCTTGAGAGAGATCAGGACATTCTACGTTCTACAATGACAGAGAAAGTTGACAAGATCCCTAGGTCTACCACTCTGCTTGTCTGGTCAGTGCCTATTCTGGCAACAGGTGCTCTGACTATGGAGAAGGTTTTGGATCACAATAAGGATCAAGCCGCGAGTCAGAAGTAAGCAGTTTCTGGGAAGGGTTACTGTTGGAGAGCTCCCGATGGATAATGAGCTACCTCCTAATTCATCAGGGGGGCTAGTTGGCAAAAGGCATCGACCAGAAGAGAAGAAGAAAGAGAAAGGGAAGTCCAAACTTGGACCAGAGTCTACCTTGAACAAAAAGGTTTCGCCATAGAAGAAGGAGATGCTTCTCCCTGCGGGGATGACTATCGAGGATCTTCGACAGTCAGTTTCCCAATAGATATGGTGCCCGGATAATTAAGGAGTATTATCTCAACAAAAAAAAAAGTAGTCTCTTACTACTGTGGTTTGTTATTTCAGAATATTATGGACTCCAACGATGTAGTATTGTAGTGCTTAAGCGGTTTCAATTTGATGAGCCGGAAATCCAGTGGAACTCTGTACTACTTTCATTGACTATAAATTTTCGTTGTATCAAAAATATATATATATATATATATCATGGATGATTTAGTATTGAAAATTGGAAATGGCTAAGACATGCAGACCGGAGACCTACCAATTATGTAACATTTAAACCAACTGAATTACCTACTTTGTCTATGAGAAGGATCAAGCTCCTTTAACTTCAATGAGCCGTGAATTTATTATTTATACTAGCCTTACTGCACGCGTATACGCGCTGGCGCGTGTGAATTATCGGTATATTTATTAAAGTTTACATGTGTATGTGCGTGTGTAAAAAAGAGTCATGTTTGCGCATGCAAAATATTTAATGACGCAAAACACAATTTTTTTTCTTTCCAATCACGACTCTTCCAATTGTTTGAAAAATGGAACGAAAATAAATTATTACAAGAAGGATACAAAGTTGATATGTTTAATGACATCAAATTATTGGTGTATTTACTGGAGTGTATCCTCGTAAACTCGACTCATATACACATGAAACAATCTCAAAGAAAGCTACCAGAAGTTGATTATGTACTTCTTTGCATATATGTACAGTTGAACTAAAAGAGAATAAAAACAGTATAGTAACTGATATCTAGTTATGTTAAATAAAATATTCCTAGTTGTGAAACTCTTTGTCCTATTTCTTGCTGCAAAGCTCTTCTATGCGTCACTCATACACAACACTCACATCTTTCAAACTTGTTTGTAGTTGCATGAACCCTCTTCATTCCACCAACTTAAAACCTAAGCCAAATGAACGTTGACCATTCTTTGGATCAGTAAATTGAATAAAGAGGTTAATCTTAAAAAGTTGCAAGAACAACATTTCCTAGAACCAATTAAGAAGCTCACATCCAAAGATTAAAAACCAAATACTTGACATAGAAGTACATACCAACAAACAAAGAGACCATACGTGAGTTTATCTGTAAACGGTGTCAACATAAGAAGAACTTTAGTGTCGGATTACATGGATAAACCCAAATGTGAAATTATATTATGCTCCTAAGGTAAAATATCAATACACTGCAGGACAAATACATCGGCCATCTGTAGTGTCATATCTGAGATTTGTCTGGCCATTAAAATATTATGCTCACTCATATTATCAATACCAACAACAAATACGTCTATTCCACAGTGACAATTTTTCTCCTCAAGTAATCTGCTAGGACTCATGCATCATATGCATTTAGTGTTTCTATTGATAAAAGGCAAGCATCTGCTACTGCCCTTGGAACAACATTTATTTTCAAATGTTATAACATACTTCTAACCTCCTAGATGTTTAGCTGTAAATGCCTTTACAACAACAAAGCAAGATATCTAAGTCGAGCCATCGCCATAGATGATAGAATTGATTCCTATTAAAACACAGGGGATCATGAAAGCTGCAATATGTCTCCGCTCATCTTGTTATCTCTGGAAATAAAGATGCTTACGACTCCTAAAATTTGTAATGTTACACCATTTGTCTCCTCTCTCAACATTTGTCTCAATCAGTCCTATTTCAGCAAAATAATGAAACAAAGATCATTAGATTAAGCAAATATGGAGAACACCCATAAATAAATTAGAATCAAGTAAGTCTACCAGTCATTACAAAACTTAAAAAGTATTCCTCATCTTCAATTACTACAAACTTAGTAATGAAATGGAGGGGTGCCCTCCACTCAACTATAAATTGGCTGCTTATATAAACAAAACATAGGTGAATTAATAAGTGTACTTCCACACAAAAATTTAAAAATTGAAACTCTCCACATGAAGAAGACATTATAAACCAAAACACTAACCTTTTCGATTAAAAAAGACGGTGCGATTGTAGCCTCCTGAACAGCCTCTTTGTTGGTGTCCCAATTAGTTGTTTGGAGAGGAAGGTCTTCTTTTGGTCGCAAATTATGATTGCAAATCAATTCACAAAAGAAACTCACATTTTGGTCGAATTTTCATAGTTTCTCCTTTTTGGAGCTGCTATATCTACGTGGCAACTAGGCTAAACACTCCCCGGTGACTTGCTCAAATAGAGACTAGAAAAATCCTCACCTGTACGGGTGTGGAAGTGGGAGCAAAAATAGAAATAATCCGTGATAGTAATATTTTAGTTATTACATTCGTTTCTTAAATTTACAATATTATCCTTTTTAAATCCTTTTATTTGTGATTATTTTTTAATATTATTTAAAACAATTTTGGAAACTAAAATTTAGTATGTCTAATGACACTAAAATTTTCGACACTTTCCTTTATTATAATAGTGATAGTAGAGATACGTAAGAATTTACAAACTTCACATAATTACACGAACTTCTAACTTTTAGAGGAGCGCGGAATCCTTTGGGAAAATGTTGTCTGTCATAGAGATGAATCTTGTGCGCTAACCAAAATTCACCTAAATGAGCAACCATATACCTAAAGGATCGCCAAGAAAAACATTAATGTCATGGCTAATGAACTCTGGTTCTCAATGCTCATGATGAGTCATGAAATAACATAATATGCATGCAGAAGCCACATCAATCACGAATTCGCACTAGCTATTAACGTTCTTTGAAGAAGCTGGTTAATACAAACGTACTCCTTGATTAGTTATTTGTATGAAAGTAATTTCTCTAAACTGTTATTTGACCTTTATATATATATATCATATCCAGAACGGAGTTCCGCTTTGAAAAAAATGGAGCAAAGTTCGGATTTTCAGAAGATTGAAAAAATTATTCAATCATTAAAACTAATCATCTTTTAGATTATCATTAAAGGATCACGCGTACAAAAAATTAGTTCAAGCAGAGATGATTTGGCAATTCGATCATCACATTCAACTTTTAAGTAATATAGTTCATCTGATATAGCCTAAAAGTTTGATGTAGCAATCAAATGGTCAAATCATCTCAGATTGGGCTGAATTTTTATAAGGATGATTGCCTAATAGTAATCTAAAGAATGAGCGATTTCATTTATCGAGCAACCTTGTAAATCTTGTGAAAATCAAAACTTCGCTCCGTGTTTTCAAAGTGGAGCTCGGCTCTAGATAGGGATTTTGTGTGTGTGTGTGTGTGTGTGTGTGTGTGTGTGTACAGATTATATCAAGTGCAAAGCTTCGCACTGAAACTTCGGTGTGAAGTTATATTTTTACCCAAAATCGACAAAATAGTTCGAAGATTGAAACCACTCATCTTTTGGATACACATGCAAAGATCTTGCTTGCAAAAGTTTAGCTCAATCAGAGATGTTTTGACCATTTGATCATCGCATCAAATTTTGAGCTAAATTGAGCGACCTCCTAAGTCGTTGGCTATGGTGGTGCAACTATAACCGACGACCTATAAAGTTGTCGGGTATAGTTTGACTATACTATAGCCGATGACTTAATTAAAGTCATCGGATATAGTTCCTTCTATACAGATCTGGGCAACAGCTCTACCATTTGAAAAGAAATCACCCAAAAAATCCCAAAACGCTCTTAAATCATGGGTGTCGTCAGAAGCTGTCCAAAAAGAGTTCGTGATACTCTCCTGCTATATGTGTGTGTGTGTGTGTGTGTGTGTGTGTGTGTGTGTGTGTGTGTGTGTGTGTGTGTGTGTGTGTGTGTGTGTGTGTGTGTGTGTGACGACCCGAACCGGAATTGGTATAGTAATCGGCTTAATCTGCGAGTTTTATGAGTAATTGAGATTTATCGTAATTAATCGGTTATGCGATTTTGATCACGACTTAATTTTCAGACACGAATTTGATTTGGGTTTGTTCGTGAGAAATGTAAAGAATTTTATTTCGAATCCGTAGAAGCTTTCCGAGGATTTTTCAGATAATCGAGGAATATAAAAAGAATATTTGAAATTATCGCCGAGTTAGTCGTGTTTATCCATTTGAGTATGAGTTATCCGAATTGTGGATAGAGTTGATTCGCGATGTATAAATAGCCGAATAGTCGTAAAGTTATCGAAAAGTTTGAAAATTGGCTGTTTTGACCGAGTTGACCAGAGCTGGGACGAGTTGACCGAGTCAATTGTGTTGACTCAGTGAGTCACGAACTCGCTGTCGTGGTGGTTGCCAGAATACGGCATGGTTGCCGGAGATAAAGGTAAGGTTTTGAAGCTTAGGACTTGGGCTTTCGTTTGATATATGTATGGTGAGTTTTTGGTTATGGTTTGGTTAGAGACTTTTGAGGGTGAAAGTTGCTGGAATTGGGTTTAACGGGGGGTGGTGCTCTGACGTGTTTCCACTGGGTTTTTGGGTTGCAATAGGTTGGGCTCGAGCCAACGGTGAAAACCTCTCTTGGTTTGAGGTGTGACGGTGGCGTGACGGTGCCGGAATTGGCCGGGAAAGTTTTCCGGCGATTCTTGGCAGTTGACTTTTCGGGGCAGTTTTGGAGGTGTTGCTGGCCGATTTGGGTCTTGGTGTAGAAGAGTTTTAAGCTTGAATTGAGGAGAAGAAGCTGTGGTGGTCTTAGTCGCCGGAAAATCTCTCTGGTGACGGCGCGTCGCCGCCGTCAGCGGCGGTCAACAGCGGAGCTCCGGCGAGGCTTTGACTTTTTGGATTTTGTCAAATTTTATGCCGTTTTGCACGTAATCGAGCCCCGATCGTCGTCTAGAGGTTTTCGAGTTGATTTGAGTTGTGGATTTTAAGTCGAGGGTTTATGTGGAGTATTTGGGGATTTTCGGCGATTCCTTTGTTATTCGAGTTATATATCTCCAGAAATGGTTGGTTTCCGCGGTGTGGGTCAGAGTATTGAATTGTGATTTTGATCAGTGATATTTTGTGATTATTCAGGGGATCGAGATCGTACGCTTGGCGAGGGATCTTCCGCCGGATCTCAGGATTAGCGCGTTGCGCACTGTGCTAGTCTATGAGTAGACACTTTTTTTTTCACTGATTGGTTGCGAGTTTTTATATTAAGTTTTATGAGCATGAGCATGCACATACATTTATGAGTTATTCGAGCATGTGTTTACGATTATTCATTTACAAATATGCATTCACGTTATGCTTCATACATTTGCATGAAACTATTTATGATTTGGTTTACACAGAGTACAGTCTTAGTATATGTGGTTGTATCGATACACTTGCATCCCGGCTGATCCTCGAGGATGTTTACCAGGGGAGACTGTGACCCCTGACCCGAGGCCTTTACCCGGGGGGGGCAAACCTCTAACTTGAGGCCTTTCTGGCTTGAATCACGTGTGGGTCTAGGATCCTGTGATTCGGACTGTACTAGCGCGGATGTGTCCATGAGTGACCCCGCGGGATTTTACGATGCATGCTCTGTACGCGTGAGAAGTTAGAGTCTCCTTCGTGTACCATTTGATTTTATGCACTTAGACTCGCATATGTTTTTATAACATATATTATTCGGCGAAAAACATTTATTTTCGTCCACTCACTCTAACTGTTTTTATGTCTTTCCCTGGACTCTTTGTTTTCAATGCCCAGTTTGCAGTTCGGATTCTGGTGTCGCACATCGCAGTCGGAGGCTTAGTATTCGAGCTACTTTTCTTTCTCAGTAGGTTTCTTGTTTAGCCTACTGTTGTATATTTATGTATATATATACTAGATGTCGCTCTGAATACTCTGATGTTTATATTTTCATATAATTTTCCCAGATTTCTGTAAAGTTACAGTTTTGCCTATTACTTTACATTATGATATGATTTTGAGAAATCCGGATGAGATTGGTGCCCACGGTTTGGCTTTTGTGGCATAGGAAGAAGTGTATTTTCGGGTGCAGGTTAATGGTAACTTTGCGATATAGTGAAACTCTGCCGAAATTTCTATGGTTTTTGAAAGTTCGTATTTTCAGAAGGGGTTTTATCCCTATTTAGGAAACTAAATCGGGGTTGGATCCTTTCAGCTTGGTATCAGAGCATTAGGGTGCAGGTTAATGGTAATCTGTAGTAGTTATGATGCTAAGGGTATTTGAGATTATACAGCATGTCTGGAGCGATGACCCGGCTGGCCAGCGGTTACTCATCAATGCTTCGGGTGTTGTATGTGTTCAAATGTCTGAAGTTTCATGATTACGTTCCTTGTGCCTTGTGACTAATGCTTTTCTCTTATCATTAGGATGCCTCCTAGACGTGGTTCTCGTGTCAATAGGGATGTGGATCCTGATGCGGATCACCAAACGCATGACTTGCTTATGCGAGTATTGCGTTTGGAGGAGCGTTTTGACCCTGTGGTCAATGATCGAACTGCTTGAGCGACTATTTTCTCAAGTTCAGCTGGTCCAGAGATATGTGAGGCTTGGTTAGTTCATGTTGAACGAGTTTGTGAGCATCTGCGTTTTACTCCCGAGCATATGACAGTCACTACCGGAACAATTACTATGACCGACGACTTGGTGTCGTCGGTCTGTTTGGGATCCTCGTCGGTCATAGTAATATCCGACGATGTGTCGTCGGATATAGTAGCGTCGGTAATAGACCGTCGGTCATACTATATCAGACGACCAGTTAGGATTAACGTTGGAAAAAGTATACACTATATCCGACGACGATTTTGCGTCGGTCATAGTTTTAAACTATAACCGACGACATCATCGTCGGATATAGTTTTCTCCATGGTCAAAATGGTTGACTCTGGAGAAAACTATATCCGACGATATTGACACATGTCGTCGGATATAGTGGAAAAATAAAAATAAAATTTTGCAGGTTTTGGGTTTCATCCCAAAACCTGCATTCACAAAAAATCACGCTATCTATATATTGTTCAAATTGAAAATCAACAACCATTGAAACTAGAGTACGTAGTAAATAAATAAATTAATAAAAAACCGAAATAGTTCAAATCTATATACATATGCGTAGTAAATAATGAAAATAAAAATGAAACCGATAATTGTTCAAATGTAGGGGGGTCCTGGTCCTAAGTCTATGTGGTCAAACGGGTCGTCATAAGTAGGTTGGTCCTGTTCTGGCTGTGGCTGTGGCTGAGGCTGCGGCTGAGGCTGAGACTGTGGCTGTGACTCATCGAATATGGGCGGGGGAGGTATCTGGATTCCAGATGCTTGCAACTGTGCATAACATTGCTGCATCCATGTCCCCATTTGCTGCTGCTGTTCGGCCAACCGATTCTGCTTTGCAGCTTGCGCTTGCTCCACCTCCTCTATCCGACGCCGTTGAGCTTCCATCTCAATTGATTGCCTATAAAGCCGGTCGTTTAGCTCATTAGTCCTCGAAGATGATGATGATGATCCCGATCCGCGAGAGAATTCAGAGGTCTGCTTCAGCAGCCCTTGACCCCATTTTTCGGAACCCCTGCAGTAGAATGTGTTCTTCCCTGGAGGGATCGCAGTTGACGTAATCCTAGCCCTGACGATCGGATCAGATCGATCAATCTGATCAATCGGGAGTTCCGCATCGGGGGTGTCGGGATAGAGCTCTCTCGCCACTTGAGTCAACACCTCCAGAATCGCATCCTGAATTCTCGCCTAATTGATAAAGAACAATAAAATATTAATTAAAAAAAATCTAAATAAATAAGAAATAAGTTTATTTTGTTATAAGGACACTTACAGCATATTCGGGATTCTGCGGATACGCGTGCTACATCGTATAGACAAGGGGATCATCTTCTGGGTGGTTGGCCGCCTCCTCGATCCAACCCGAGTATGATCTGGTACCGGCATGATGATTTGTTGTGTTTTTGGCCCGGTTCCTTGCGTTGATTTCAGAAAGAGCCTACGCGATTAAGTCAACATAAAAAAACACTCATTAGCCAAATAATTTACGGGAAGTACGATAAAACCAAAATTAAATCGATTGAAGGTTGCGTACCTTCAATCGAGGGTTGTTGAAGTGAACCACAAGCCATCGCCACTCGTACTCCCTATAACGAAACTCGCTAGGGGTACCCTCATGATCGTCCCCGTACTTTTTCCAATGCTTCTTCAGCTCGGCCTTCCACTCCTTATACCTATATATACCCATAAAATCAAGCGTTAGTAACTAACAACATTGTATGAACATAATCAAAAGAAACGAAAAAATTGAAACAAATGGTCGTCTGCAAACCTGCTCCCATGCACTTCATCCGCCCACGTGGGTCTAATGTCTTCATCCACGCGGAACCACCTCTGCAATGCATATATTTATATATATATCAATAATATTAAAAATTTATTATTGAAAATTTTCATAATGAATATACAATTCAACTCACCGACAACGCATTATTCAGCTGATGTTTGACGGCTTGTGGCACTGAATTCCAATCTTGCCACAACATTGGGACTCTATCCCGTATGAGGCTGCCCGCCATCCCCGCGTACTTTCGAGTGACCTTTCCCTCGATCACCTGCCCTCCATCCCTGGTCGGAATCATAAGTTGGCCACCACCGCTAGCCTGAATGGCTTCGTCCAGTAACTTGCCGATGACGGGGCCTCTGGTTCTCTTCTGTTTGGCACCGGGCACGATCTCGCCTATCACATATATATGTAGACGATTTTGTAAACATCAACACCTAATTGAATTTAAATATTAGGGAGTAAAAAGATATCACTAATTAATATTTTCCTGATTCGTCGGTGCGTTGTCCCGGAATCCTTGCACTCCAGAGAGGTGCCGGGAAGGGTATATACGCATATGCCTGCTCCGGGGTAATGAACCCTAGCTGTCCCGGAATAGGCATCCCGTCGGAATCGACGTGAGGTATCGTCGGGATTTCCAACGGTAAGAATAATGTAGGCGGCGGACACAGTCGCATCCTCGCCGAGGACTGAGTAGATCCACCAGCCTCCTCGGAAGAATGAGGAGTTGTCTGGTGGATGACGGGGGAACCCTCCTCGCGATGAATGTCCGGCATTCGGACCGAGGATTGAGTCGCACTATCCGTTTCCGGCGTGCGACTGACCTGCTGAACCCTCATCGCGCCTGAGGATCGAGCCGGCTCGAGCTGCTGCTGCTGAGGTTGTCCCTCGCCCATCAGCCGACGGTGTCGAGAGGTCAGCGGAACACTGTAAGTGTTGGGCACACTGGTGGATCCTGATGCAGACCGACTTCCGGTGCCATCACGATCCCCAGCTCCCGAGCCCTCATCCCCACGTCCCGATCTCCCTCTCCCTCTGGACCTCCCCCTCGAAGTACTCGACTCGACCCCTCGAGAAGGTCCGCAATTAAACCATTGCATCGTTGCTATAAAATTATTAAAATTAAAAAAAATTCCTAATTTATCTAAAAATCAATAATCCAATATATATTCAATATATAAATATTCCACAAAAATCAACAATATATAATTCCATAAAACTTCCAATACATATAAAATTAATCCAATTCAATAATTTAACTATATATATATATCAATAATTCCAATAATCCAAATTCATGCTAATATAACCTAAAATTCCATATAATCCACATATAATCCATATAATCCTATCCATATAATCCAAATAATCCATATAAAACAATCCATATAATCCAAATAATCCATCCTTTCCACATATAATCCAATCCACATATAACCTAAAATTTCCGAGTACATCCCAATATATATCAATTCATGAATAAAATTCAAAACAATCGAAATTTAATTATAACCTAAAATTCCATAAATTATAATCCTAATTTAACATAAAATTAGGTTATAATCCAAATTTTATTATAACCTAACAATTTAACCTAATTTAACCTAAAATATAATCCAAATATAACCTAAATTTTAATCCTAATTTAACCTAAATTATAATCCAAATTTAACTAAAAATATAATCCTAATTTAACATAAAAAAATATATATAATCCAATTGAATTTAACCTAAAATTTCCTAATTCCTAATTATATAACTCAATATATGCATAATCCCCACAAAATCTACAACTATATCAATACATGCATCCACATTGACAATCAACACATTCCACAACGTAAAATCCAACCGAAATCAAAAAATTCGAAAAATTGAAATTAATTAGGGATTTCAAACCTGTTTTTTCACTAATCGACGAGGATTTTGCTTGAGGATCGATGGAATAGCTTGGTGACCTTCGATTGCTTGCTTCCAACACTTAAACTGCCCTGCAAATCGAGAGGAGGCGAGAGGAGGCGACTGTGTAGTGTTTGGGGCAGTTTCGTTTCTGCCCCAAATCGTACCCAGATACGATATAAAGCCAAACTATATCCGACGAGTTAAGTGATCTCGTCGAATATAGTTGAACCCAAACTATAACCGACGATATTTCATATGAATGTCGTCGGATATAGTTTGGGTTCAACTATATCCGACGAGAGATCATATGCAACTCGTCGGATATAGTTCCTCTATTTAATTTTCATTTATGCCGGCCGGTAAACTAATTAAATGTGTAGTGTTTTAATATATATATATTTATTAATAGTTAATTAATACGAAATTATTAATACTTAATACGAAATTAGTAAATTAGTAAATTAAGCAAAATTATTTAATAATACGATCGATCGATATTAATTATTAATCGATCCGTTGTATTTTTTTCCCGATCGATCAACACCGGCCATTTAAAGTCGATCGATAATATGATCGAATAAAATTCATTTTACATTGCACGTTCTAAGTCAAACCATCTACATACATATAAATTATACACTAATTAATTAAGGTGCATAATCGGAATCATCGCTTGAGTCTGACTCTGTTTCCGAGTTAATTTCAGGTAATATGTGTATGTCCTCGTCACTTGAGTCTTCATTCTCTTCATTTTGATTAACATCAAGAAGTTCGGTTGAGGAATTCGTACCACACTGCCCTGTCTCACATTATTAAGGCGAATTGTTGAGGTTTCAGGAATACCAGTTGCGTTCGGCTCTTGGTATGCACTGACTTCTTCATTATCCGAGGTCACACCAAGGGTTGAGGCACTGTATTGGCTTCGTGGAAGAACATGGTTAACCACTTTCCACGCGCATTTATGCACAAGATCATCAAGATAGAACAATTGTTTCACCGCCGTGGCCAACACAAACGGATCATCTTCATACCAGCTTGTGGCAGTATTCACCGAAAAAATCCCGTATTGATCGGTCCTTGTGTTCTGAGGGTCGGTATCAAACCATCTACACTTAAACAAGTGCACGGTCATGCCTTCCCCATATATTAATTCGACAACTGAATGGAGAACACCGTAATAGTCAACTCCATTCTGCCCACCATGCACCATTACCCCAGAATTCTGTGTTTTTCGTCTGACATCTCTATGTTCACAAATAAATAGTACGCCATTAACCTTACACATAGGATAAACTCTGGAAGTTACCGGTTTCTGCGCCAAGAGCCTCAATTCTTGTGACCACTGAGGGATACCATCATCTTGTACATGATTCATCTGAAAATAATCATTTATTAAGTACGTATAAATAGGATGCGAGACATGCACTTAACATCGATCATATACAGGTCAATTTAAGTATCAACTTACCCAGTTGCCAAAATAGTTTGCGAACGTCTTGTTGTGGTACTCAACATCACCGGAAATAGCAGGGCAGTAAAGGTGCAAATTTTTCCAATATTGAACTTCTGGACAGTTAATCAATACCGACTAATGGGCAATGACGAGCTCATAAGGTTCCAACTTGTACGAGTTGGGAAACTTTCCAGAAACTTCAACATCATCGGAGATGATCGAAAGGTTGAACTGCCCTCCATCTACAGGCATATGTTGTGGAGGGTCCTCCAACGCTCCCAAATACAACTTGGTGTACGTTACGCACTCATGCGCAATATATGCTTCAGCGATACACCCTTCGGGTGCAGATTTGTTCATCACATAGTCTTTGTAGTCCCCCAATTGTCTGTAAATGGGTAATTACAGATCGAGCATGTTATGCTTATTGCAACAATATATAAGTGAATAAATAATATTAAAGATCGACATATATATAGCCAGATTCAGAGATGCATTACGTACCTTTCCATAGGATACATCCATGTGTAGTGTACTGGACCAGTAAGCAACAATTGTTCCGGAAGATGGAGCATCAGGTGAGGCATGATGTCGAAAAAGTTTGGGGGAAATATCCTTTCGAATTTGCACATGATAAAAATGATGTCCTGTTGCATTTCCAACAAGTCCGATTTCTTCACTTCTCTCGTGCATAACTTCTGAAAGAATCTTGACAAAGCCACTAACGGCTCCACCACCTCTTTGGGCAGGTACCCTCGAATGAAAACAGGGAAGAGGCGTTGGAGCAGTATATGACAGTCATGACTCTTTAGTCCGTACATCTTGTTGTCTTTGAAGTTAACACATCGACTTATATTTCCGGCATAGCCTGAAGGATACCTGACATTACCCATCCAACCAAAGATTTCACTCTTCTGGGCAGGCTTCACGGTATAAGGAGCTTGTGGCATTTTTTTCTTCCCATCTCTCAACCACAAATGTTTTCGCAGTCCCATCCTTTTAAGATCAATGCGTGTCTTCGGGCCGTCTTTAGTTTTTCCCTCCCAATTCAACACTGTGCCGACCACACTCTCGCACACATTTTTCTCTATGTGCATGACATCTAAGTAGTGTCTGATCAGCAACTTGGACCAATAAGGAAGTTCCCAAAAAATACTTTTGTGTGTCCAAAATTTATACCTGTCGGGTTTGTCAGGTATTGACGCCACTATCTACGGATGATTGCTTAGCTGCCCAAAATTGTATTCATTTAGCACTTCTAAGATTTCATCCCCCGTCCATCTCCACGGCTGCTCACCTGTTTCCACAGTCCCATCAAATGCCTCCATATCCTCCCGAAATGGGTGATCATGTGGAAGCCAACAACGATGTCGCATCTGTACAATCTTCCTGCAATGAGGTCTGCAACACTCAACCGTCATGCACTCTTGACAAGCCCTGTATCCCCTGGTAACGTTGCCCGACAACATCCCGCGTGCAGGAAAATCGCTAATGGTGCCAACAAGCATGGCATGCATCTGGAACATCTCATTTTTGAACTTGTCATAAGTGGGATGACCATGCTCACTCAAGTACTTAAGCTCCTCAATCAAGGGTCTCAGATACACATCGAGACACTTTCCTGGATAACCTGGCCCTGGAATGATCATAGTGAGCATATTGTATTCGTTCTTCATGCACATCCATGGAGGAAGATTGTACGGTACCAAAATAACTGGCCATATACTGTATTGAAGACTCATGTTCCCAAAAGGGTTGAATCCATCAGATGAAAGCCCCAGCCAAACATTTCGAACCTCTGATGCAAAATAAGAAAACTCATTCACCATGTGCTTCCAAGCGTCTCCGTCAGCAGGGTGTATAAGCGTATCACCGTCGGGCAAATTCCTCTCGGCCCACCATCTCATAGCTTCAGCCGTGTGTGCAGACATGAACAACCGTTCTAGCCTATCTATCAGGGGAAAATACCGAAGTATCTTCAAAGCTTTCTTGTTTCCGGCAGGAGTCAACTTATTCCTATCTGTACCACATACCGGGCATTCATCAAGGGATTCAAGATCATTCCCATAAGCATCTTCACCCTAGAAGAAAACACAATCATATCTACAAGCATGGATTTTGATGTAGGAAAAGCCAAGATGTTTAAGGATCTGTCGCACCTTACGATGAGTGGTAGGAAGACGATGACCGGGGGGCAACAACGAACCAGACCACTTCAGCCAATCATCAACAGCCTTCACACTCATTTTGTTCTCCACTTTGAGCTTCATTACTCCCATAACACTTTCCAGAACAGTCTTATTACACCCGTTGTACAACGGGGTCTGTTGGAAGGCAATGAGGTTGTTGTACTTGTCCATACCAGCAGTGTTGACAGTTGTAGGTAATTGCTGGACTGGCTCAATATGAGGGAAGTCTCCAACGGCGGGAGGGATATCGATATCCGGTGCTTGAGCAAATATACCGCTCTCATGAGGAAACATATCGTTGATCAACCTTGTTGTTGGATCATTGGATGTACTGCCACTCTCAAAAAATTGTCCGTGATCATGTTGACCAACTGTTGAGCTCTCACCGTGATAAATCCAACATGTGTACTTATCCCAAAACCCGTTTTTCTTCAAGTGCTCCAATACTTTATCGATGTGAAAACGATATCGCTCGCTGCGACACTGACATTTCGTACACGGACAATAATGAATTGTCATCCCTCCACAATTAACCTTCACATATTCTACAAAACTTCTAATTCCACGGTGATATCTTACATCCCATCTTGGAAGACATATCCAACTCTTGTCCATCCTCAAAATTATAACTGCATGCATGTATATATACCCATGATCTTATTAATTCAAATTTCATAGCTACATATAAATATTTATTATTTTAATTCCCATAATTTTAATATATATACACACACACACGTACACCCTAACTATATATATATAATCGATCACAAAAATCTAAATATATATATAATTGCTATATATATTCACAATAATCAAATTAAAATTAACAACAATTAATATATATATATATTTACGATCAATCACGCATACGTAATCAAAATCAACCATCGATCAATTACTCGATCAAACTCAAGAGTCAATTAATTAATTAACTCGATCGATCGATCCATCTATTAATTCAACAAATTAATTAAGCAATACATGCATGCACAACACATATATATATATATATAGATTAATTAAGAACGTACCTAGCTAGCTAGCTAGCTAGCTATATATAATGCGCACGAATCATCACGAACTCATTCTCGACATCACCCAAAGATCGATTTCAGAGCATTTGTTGAAAAAATGGAAAGTTTTTTGAATGACAGATCGAGCTGCTGCCCAGATCTGAAATAAGAAACTATAACCGACGAAATGAAAAAATCGTTGGTTATAGTCCAAAAAATTCGTCGGACATAGTCGATAACTATGACCGACGAGATTCCGGCAACTATAACCGACGACATGATAATCTCGTCGGTCATAAAACTATAACCGACGAGATAATCCTGTCGTCGGTTATAGTTAACTATAACCGACGAGATCCCTTCTCGTCGGTCTGTTTTCCGGCAGCTCGTCGGATATAGTGGTTCTGCTGGTAGTGAGTGGCAGCGGTTGGTTTACTTGAGTCTGATGCATACTTCTGGTGGGTTAGCACTGATAGAGTTCCAGTTGATACTCCATGGACTTTGTTCAGGTATTTCTTTATACGGAGGTATTTCAACCAGGCTACACAGCAGCGGAACTATGAGGAGTTCACCAACATGATATAGGGTAGTATGTCTGTACTTGAGTACCGGGACAGATTTACTCGTTTATCTCGGTTTGCTGGAGACATGGTGGTCTCAGAGGAAGCCAAGTGCCGGAGATTTGAGTTGGGCTTGAACCTGAACATCAAGGGGACATTGACTACGATGCCTTGGAACAACTTTGACGAGTTTGTGAGTGCTGCACTCCGAGGCAAGGATATAGAGAAGGAGAGGCAGATGGGATTCCAGTCTCGACGATTTGAGGAGGGTGGACCGAGTCTGGGACCTTCTAAGAGGCTGAGTTCAGGCACTTCCGGATCGGCATCATCATCTGGCAGTGGACCATATAGACAACCAGTTAGTATGGCTAGATAGAGACAAAGATGGAGGAGGGATGGACCACAGAGACCACAGTCTAGTGGGAGTTCTAGCAGATCCAGCTATCCTCGACATATTGGTGGCACTTTTGCTGTACCGAGGGAGTATCTATTGTGCAATTTCTGCAACAGGCATCACTTTGGTCCTTGTCATCGAGGCCCTACCATTTGCTATCGTTGTGGCCAGGAGGGTCACTTTACAAGGGAATATTTCCAGTCTACTGGTGCTAGTGGACAAGCAGCTCAGAGTTCAGGAGGAGATCGAGGTACTACTTCTGAAGCTCGACAAGTGCAGTCTTCTGGTCATGGCGGACAGTAGAGTTACCATCAGCGTGGACGACCAGGGTTCATGCCATGTCATTGCGTGAGGGCAGAGCTTCACCGGAGGTTGTTATTGGTACGTTGCATGTTTTTGGCTATCCAATACTTACTTTGCTAGATCCAGGTGCTACGCATTCATTCATATCATATAGATTGTCATCCTTAGCTACTATGCATGCATCTCCACTTCCAGGGTTATGGAGGGTGTTATATCCATCCGGTGAGGTTGTGAGTATTGGTTGGGTGTATAGGGACTGTGAGATCTTTGTTGGAGGTTATGGTTTAGCCGCGGATTTGTTATTGATAGATATTGTCGATTTTGATGTGATTTTTGGTATGGACTTCTTGGCCACACATTGAGCTATGTTTGACTTTCACAAGAAGAAAGTAGTGTTTCGATGTCCAGGTTTCCTAGAGATATTGTTTCGCGGTGAGAAGAATACTTCCCTGCCATGTGTGATTTCAGCGATGAAGGCCGTGCGGATGATGAAGAAAGGTTGTGTTGCATACTTAGCTCATGTTGTGGATACAAAGGCTGTTGTACTAGACATTTGTGACATTGAGGTTGTTTCCGAGTTTCCAGATGTGTTTCCGGAGGAGTTACCAGGTGTTCCTCCAGTTCGAGAAATTGATTTCACCATTGAGTTTTTACCAGGCACTGAACCTATATCTCAAGCACCGTATCGTATGGCGCCAGCGGAGTTGAAAGAGTTACAAATCCAACTTCAAGAGTTACTGGAGAAAGGTTTCATACTACCTAATGTATCACCGTGGGGTGCTCCTGTACTGTTTGTGCGGAAGAGGGATGGTTCTATGCGGTTGTGTATTGATTATCGGAAACTAAATCAGGTCACCGTGAAGAACAAGTATCCATTGCCGAGGATTGACGATTTGTTTGATCAGCTCAAGGGAGCTTCAGTCTTTTCGAAGATTGATCTCAAGTCTGGATACCATCAGTTGAGGATCAGAGAGTCAGATGTGCCCAGGACAACTTTCAGATCACGGTACCGGCATTATGAGTTCTTGGTCATGTCGTTTGGATTAACCAATGCCCCTGCAGCTTTCATGGATTTGATGAATAGGGTGTTCAGGAAATTTTCTGGACAAGTTTGTGATCGTGTTCATCGACGACATTCTGATTTACTCCAGGAGTGTGGGCCAGCATAAGAAACATTTGCGAGCTATTTTGCGGACTTTGCGAGATAATCAGTTGTTTGTGAAGTTTAGCAAGTGTGAGTTTTGGTTGAATAGCGTGAACTTTTTGGGTCACGTGATATCTGTTGAGGGAGTCAGCGTAGATCCTGACAAGATTGAGGCCGTGTTGAATTGGAGTAGACCTACCACCTTACCAGACATCAGGAGTTTCTTGGGTTTGGCAGGTTACTATCGACGCTTTGTGCAGGATTTTTCACGAATTGCTGCTCCACTTACCAGATTGACAAAAAAAGGCGTCAAGTTCGAGTGGTCCAATGCATGTGAGGAGAGTTGCTTGCTCTTGAAGGAGAAGTTGACTACTGCACCAGTTCTGACTCTACCTGACGATAGTGGAGAATTTGTGGTTTTCAGCGATGCATCGAAATTGGGTCTTGGTTGTGTTTTGATGTAGCATGGCATAGTGGTGGCTTACAGTTCTATGCAGTTGAAACCACATGAAGTCAATTATCCTACGTATGATTTGGAGTTGGCTGCCATTGTATTAGCCTTGAAGAGTTGGAGACACTACTTGTATGGAGCTCAGTGCAAGATATACACAGATCACAAGAGTCTCACTTATTTGTGCATGCAGCCAGATTTGAATATGAGACAGCGCAGATGGATGGAGTTGATCAATGACTATGATTGCACCTTTGAGTATCATCCAGGGAAGGCTAATGTCGTTGCTGATGCACTCAGTCAGAAATCTGGAGCTTCATTGTTTCATGTATGTGTGGCCAGAGTTTCCATGTTAGCAGAGTTAAGAGCTACGGGAGCTGAGTTAGAGTGGGATGATGGGGGAGCCTTGTTGGCTAGCTTCCAGGTTCCACCGGTATTGGTTGATCAGGTTCGTGAAGCTCAGGATGTGGATTCCTATCTGTTGGACAAGAAGACCATGATTCGGAATGGTGTGCCAACAGAGTTCCAGTTGAGTGATGATGGTACATTGCTATTCAGAGGCAGACTTTGTGTAACCAGAGACGAGGGTTTGAATAAGGAGATTTTAGACGAAGCCCATTGTTCTGCTTACACGATGCATCTAGGCGGTACAAAGATGTTTCGTACACTTCAAGCCTATTATTGGTGGCAAAATATGAAGAGAAAAATCGCAACATATGGAGCAGATGCTTCATTTGTCAGCAAGTGAAGGAAGAGAGACAGAAACCTGCGGGAAAGCTACAACCGTTAGAGATTCCGGTTTGGAAGTGGGAGCACATTACTATGGATTTCGTGTATCAGTTACCGCGTACTTCTGCTGGTAACACGAGTATTTGGGTTATTGTAGACCGATTGATGAAATCAGCTCATTTCCTTGCACTTCCAGGGAAGATTTCAATGGGCAGGTTAGCAAAGCTGTATTTGGCGGAGATCGATCGTTTGCATGGTGTACCTGTGTCTATTGTTTCTGACCGAGACAGTCAGTTTACCTCAGAATTTTTGCAGGCATTGCTGCGAGCTTTGGGTACCAGATTACATTTTAGTACAACTTTCCATCCTCAGACTGATGGGCAGTCTGAGAGGACTATTCAGACCCTCGAGGATATGTTGCAATCCTGTGTATTACAGTTTAAAGGAAATTAGGACCAGCAACTGCATTTGATTGAGTTTGCTTATAACAACAGTTATCAGGCCAGTATCGACATGGCACCGTATGAGGCTCTATACGGTAAGCAGTGTCGTGCTCCATTGTGTTGGAGTGAGGTGGGCGAGCAATGGCTTATTGGTCATGATTTGGTGAAGAGCACCACAGAGGATATTCAGATTATCAGAGATAGGTTAAAGATTCCCCAAGATCGACAAAAGAGTTATGCAGATGTGAGAAGAAAGAGTCTTGAGTTCGAGGTGGGCGATTAGGTCTTCTTGAAATGGTCTCCATGGAGGGGAGTTGTTCGTTTCGGGAAGCGCGGCAAGCTCCGACTACGGTATATCAGTCCGTATGAGATCACAGAGAGAGTTGGTGCCATGGCTTACAGGTTGGAGTTGTCTTCAGAGATGGCTCGAGTACACGATGTTTTCCATGTATCGATGTTGCGGAAATACATTCCAGGTCTATCACATGTTTTAGCGCCATATCAGCTTCCTATCCGGGAAGATTTGACTTACGTGGAGGAGCCAGTACAGATTCTTGATCGACGTGAGCAAGAGTTGAGGCACAGAGTTATTCCGCTTGTGAAGGTCTTATGGCAGAATCATTCAGTAGAGGAAGCCACTTGGGAGACCGAGCGGTATATGCGGGAGCAGTATCCTCATCTGTTCACTTAGCAGTTACGTAAATTTCGAGGTCAAAATTTTTGTAAGAGGGGTAGATTTGTGACGACCCGAACCAGAATTGGTATAGTAATCGGCTTAATCTGCGAGTTTTAAGAGTAATTGAGATTTATCGTAATTAATCGGTTATGCGATTTTGATCACGACTTAATTTTCAAACACGAATTTGATTTGGGTTTGTTCGTGAGAAATGTAGAGAATTTGATTTCGA
Organism: Geum urbanum; assembly: GCA_946800695.1. Lineage (NCBI taxonomy): Eukaryota > Viridiplantae > Streptophyta > Magnoliopsida > Rosales > Rosaceae > Geum > Geum urbanum. The sequence goes on from OX327002.1 coordinate 23,037,414, forward strand.
GTCCGTAGGAGCTTTCTGAGGATTTTTTCGGATAATCGAGGAATATAAAAAGAATATTTGAAATTATCGCCGAGTTAGTCGTGTTTATCCGTTTGAGTTTGAGTTATCCGAATTGTGGATAGAGTTGATTCGCGATGTATAAATAACCAAATAGTCGTAAAGTTATCGAAAAGTTCAAAAATGGGCTGTTTTGACCGAGTTGACCAGAGCTGGGCCGAGTTGACCGAGTCAACTGTGTTGACTCAGTGAGTCACAAACTCGCCGTTGTGGTGGCTGCCGGAATACGGCACGGCTGCCGGAGATAAAGGTAAGGTTTTGAAGCTTAGGACTTGGGCTTTCATTTGATATATGTATGGTGAGTTTTGGTTATGGTTTGGTTGGAGATTTTTGAGGGTGAAAGTTGCCGGAATCGGGTTTAACGGTGGGTGGTGCTCCGGAGTGTTTCCGGTGGGATTTTGGGTTGCAATAGGTTGGGCTCGAGCCAAGGGTGAAAACCCCTCTTGGTTTGAGGCATGACGGTGCCGGAATTGGCCGGGAAAGTTTTCCGGCGATTCTTGGCCGTGGACTTTTCAGAGCAGTTTTGGAGGTGTTGCCGGCCGATTTGGGTCTTGGTGTAGAAGAGTTTTAAGCTTGGATTGAGGAGAAGAAGCTGTGGTAGTCTTGGTCGCCGGAAAATCTCTCCGGTGACGACGCGCCGCTGCCTGCGGCAGCGGTCAACGGCGGAGATCCGGTGAGGCGTTGACTTTCTGGATTTTGTCAAGTTTTATGTTGTTTTACTCGTAATCGCGCCCCGATCGTTGTCTTGAGGTTTTCGAGTTGATTTGAGTTGTGGATTTTAAGTCGAGGGTTTATGTGGAGTATTTGGAGATTTTTGGCGATTCTTTTGTTATCCGAGTTATATATCTCCAGAAATGGTTGGTTTCCGAGGTGTGGGTCAGAGTATTGAATTGTGATTTTGATCAGTGATAATTTTTGATTATTCAGGGGATCGAGATCGTACGCTTGGCGAGGGATCTTCCGTCGGATCTCGGGATTAGCGCGTTGCATGCTGTGCTAGTCTATGACTGGACACTTTTCTTTTCACTGATTGGTTGCGAGTCTTTATATTACGTTTTACGAGCATAAGCATGCACATACGATTATGAGTTATTCAAGCATGTGTTTACGATTATTCATTTACAAATATGCATTCACATTATGCTTTATACATTTGCATGAAATTATTTATTATTTGGTTTACACAGAGTACAGTCTTAGTATATGTGGTTGTATCGATACACTTGCATCCCGGCTGATCCCCCGAGGATGTTTACCGGGGGAGGCTGTGACCCCTGACTCGAGGCCTTTAGCGGGGGGGGAAGACCTCTGACCTGAGGCCTTTTTGGCTTGAATCACGTGTGGGTCTAGGATCCCGTGATTTGGACTGTACTAGCGCGGATGTGTCCATGAGTGACCCCGCGGATTTTTACGATGCATGCTCTGTACGCGTGAGGAGTTAGAGTCTCCCTCGTGTACCATTTGATTTATGCACTTAGACTCGCATATGTTTTTATAACATATATTATTCGGCGAAAGACATTTATTTTCGTCTACTCACTCTAACGGTTTATATGTCTTTCCCTGTGCTCTTTGTTTTCAACGCCCAATTTGAAGTTCGAATTCTGGTGTCGCACGTCGCAGTCGGAGGCTTAGTATTCGAGCTACTTTTCTTTCTCAGTAGGTTTCTTGTTTAGCCTACTGCTATATATTTATGTATATATATACTAGAGGTCGCTCTGAATACTCTGATGTTTATATTTTCATATGATTTTCCTGGATTTCTGTAAAGTTACAGTTTTTGCTTATTGCTTTATATTATGATATGATTTTGAGAAATCCGGATGGCATTGGTGCCCACGGTTTGGCTTTTGTGGCATAGGATGAAGTGTGTTTTTGGGTGCAGGTTAATGGTAACTTCGCGATATAGTGAAACTCTGCCGAAATTTCTATGGTTTTTGAAAGTTCGTGTTTTCAGAAGAGGTTTGATTCTGGTTTAGGAAACTAAATCGGGGTTGAGTCCTTTCAGTGTGTGTGTGTGTGTGTGTGTTAATATTGTCGATTTAGAGTTGATTAATGTTGATTATATATATATGAATGAATGTGAAGATTTTGAGTTAATTGTTGTGTTTTAGTTGAGTTTAGTTGATTTTGAGTGAATTATTGATGTGTGTGTGTGTGTAAATTTGTAATTAAGAATATATAGAAGAATTAATGTAATTAATTTGAGTTGTTAATTTGTGTTGATATTGTTGATGTTGAGGTGATTAATGTTGATTTTGAGTTGTTTTTTAGTTGAGTTGAGTTGATTTTGTGTTGAATTCAATGAAATTATGTATATAAATATGTTAATTGTTGATATATATATATATGTGTGTGTGGGTGGGTGGGTGGGTTGATTTTTAATTAAGAATAGAAGAATTAATGTAATTAATTTGTAGGTTAAAGAGATTTATAGATATAATGTTGAATTTTTAATTAGTGCATGTATATATTAATTTATGTATATAAAGTAGGAATTTTGAGGATGGACAAGAGTTGGATTTTCCTTCCAAAGTGGGATCAAAGATATGGCATTGGAATGTGAAATTTTGTGGAATATGTGAAGTGTAATGCTAACGGGAATATAATTCATTATTGCCCGTGTACGCAATGTCAATGTCGCAGCAATTTTGTATCATTCTCCCATTGATATATATAGTATGGGAGCACCTGAAGAAAAACGGGTTTTGGGATAAGTACACATGTTGGATTTATCACGGTAAAACATCATCAGCGGATCAGCATGATCATGGGCAATTTTCTGAGAGGGCCAGTACATCCAATGATCCAACAACGAGGTTGCTCAACGATGTGTTTCCTTATGAGAGCGGTGTATATGCTCAAGTACAGGATATCCCTGCCGATGTTGAGGGCTTCCCTTTTATTGAGCCAGTCCTGTAATTATCCAGAGTTGTCAACACTGCCGGTATTGACAACGTACTACAACAAAATGATTGTCTTCCAACATATCCCGTTGTATAACAGGTGTAACAACACTGTTCTTGAAATGGTCATGGGAATAATGAAGATCAAAGTGGAGAACAAATTGAGTGTCAAGGTTATTGATGCTTATCTGGAGTTGACAGCTTCAGCGCTACCCCTTGGTCATCGTCTGCCTACACCTCATCGTAAGGTACGACATATCCTGAAACATCTTGGTCTTACCTACATCAAAATCCATGCATGCAGATATGATTGCGTTCTCTTTTGGGGTGAAGATGTTGAAGGGAATGATCTTAAAAATCTTGATGCATGTCTGGTATGTCACACCGATAGGTATAAGTTGACTCCTGCAGGGAATAAGAAAGTTGTAAAGGTACTTCAGTATTTCCCACTGATTGATAGGCTAGAACGGTTGTTAATGTCTGCACATACGGCCAAATCTATGAGATGGCACGCGGAGTGCCTTGGAAGCACATGGTTAGGGAGTTTTCTCATTTTGCATCAGAGGTCCGAAATGTTTGGCTCGGGCTCTCATCTGACGGATCAACCCTTTTTGCAACATAAGTCTTCAATACAGTATATGGCCAGTTATTTGGGTACTGTACAACCTTCCTCCATGGATGTGCATGAAGAAGGAATACAATATGCTGACTATATTAATTTCAGGGCCGGGTTATCCAGGAAAGTGTCTCAATGTGTATATAAGACCCTTGATTGAGGAGGTTAAGTACCTGAATAACGTTGGTCAACCTACTTATGACAAGTACAAAATCAAGATGTTCCAGATGCATGCCATGCTTGTAGACACCATCAGTGATTTTCCTGCTTGCGGGATGTTATCGAGAAACGTTACTAAGGGATACAGGGCTTGTTCAAAGTGCATGACTGTTGATAGTGGTATCCCTCATTGCAGAAAGATTGTCCAGATGCGTCACCGTTGTTGGCTTCCACATGATCACCAATTTCGGGACGATAAGGAGGCCTTTGATAGGACTGTAGAAACATGTGTGCAACCCAGAAGATGGACGGGGGATGAAATTTTGGAAGTATAGCAGGCAACATTAATTAAGTCGTCGGCTAAGCCTTAGCCGAGGACTTAATGAATGTCGTCGGTTATGCTTCACTATTATAACGCATTGTGATTTATATATGAATTTGTGAATTTTGTGATTTATATATGAATTTTTGAATTTTGTGATTTATATATGAATTTGTGAATTATGTGATTTATGTATGAATTTTGTGAATTTTGTGATTTAATTATGTATGAATTTGTGGTGTGAATTTTGTGATTTATGTATGAATTTTGTGCTTTATGTGTGAATTTTGTGAATTTTACGATTTATGTATGAATTTTGTGATTTATGTATGGTTTAATTTAATTAGGGTTTAATTAATTAGAGTTTAAATAATTAGGGATCGTGAATTGGTTAAGTTGGAAAAGTTCAAAGGGCTCGAACAAATAAACCGGGTCTAGCGGCAATAGTTCATCTTCCGCCTCTGTAAGTAACACTTATAGCGGCTCGAGGACCTCTCGACACCTTTAACTGCTTCAGCAGCCGCAACAAGATGTAAGGGTCCACCGACCTGCCTGCACGAGGCCGCTCTTCAACGAAGGTGACACTCCCTCGCCGCAATCTGCCGCCTCTACGGGCCCCATACATTCAGGTGCCCGTATGCCTCTCATCTTCTGGCCAACGGCACCTACTCCCTCGCAGCAGTCGTCAACCTCTAATGTAAGTCCTTCAGATAGTTCCTCTATGGGGACACGCGATGGTCCGCCACCGCACCTCTTTATACCCCATACGATACCATCCATACCTACGCTCGATGATCAGGGAGTGCCCATTCTAGGACAGATTGGTTACACTACCCCGGAAGAGGCATACTTCTATGTGTCGTTTGATACACCTCTGTATAGTGCGAGGGTGTCAAATACATCGACGTCCGAATCGGATAAATATTACCAAACTTAGTATTTAATTTGAAACTCATTAATATTAGCGCATATACCGCTAAAGTGGTTATGTTGAAAAAAATTTCCCTTCTGTTAGACGACACCAACATTGGAGGCAATGCAAAAAAGATAACTAGAGGCATGGTCAGCGGCAAGCTACTTGACAAGGTGGTCAAGGACAGTGGAAAGTGGTTATACAGACCAATTCGAATGGAGACGTGATAGTGGAAAAGAATATGTGGAAGTACACCGGCATGGTAGGGAGTATAATACAGGACAGAGTGCATGTTCTATGGGGAGAGTGGTCATCCGTGCCACAATGTGTGAAGGACTGTGTGAACAATGCGTTCTCGGTAAGTTAATTATATATTCATTATGTATGTCTACTATTTATATATTTATTTATATATACATTGCAGCTATGGTTTATTGTGCCGGAGGAGCTCAAATGCACGTGGGCAATTGATGTGCAAGGAAGAAGGTGATGAGATATGGAGTTAAATTTTAGACATTTTTTTTATCATGTATTGCCAAGTTATAACATATATCTCCCATATATATGTACAATGAGTGGAAGAGTGAGCTCAAAGCGCACTAGAAGAAGCACGGCAACCTCCGTGGGGGTACCCCTATTCTGTCCCAGCTACTACTGCAGGGGTCTGGGACAGAAGGGGGACGGAGTCTTGAAGAACACTCCTAGATTCTCATGCAGGTCGGTAATTTCGAGGTCTGCTCATCTACAGGAACAGCTCCAGAGGGTGACGGTAGAGCACCAGAAGCAGGCGGCAGAGCATCAGAAAGAGATGGAAGAGACTCGAAGGCGGGTGGAAGAGATGGAGCGGGCGAGATTAGCCGAGCAGTCTGCGATGGCTTCCTGGTTTCAGGATTGGACTGCACAGCTCCAGACATCTGGATTCCCGCTCCCGACTCCACTTGCGTTCCATTTTTCTGCCATGCGGCTGCATGAGGATCCCGAAGACCCTGATATTAACGCCGATGTTTTCAGTAACATCGATTTGGATCACTTATAGTGTAGGTGTGTAATATGCGTGAATTTTTGTTTTATTAGTGAATTTGTAATGTGTTTTACAATTTCGATCAATAATATTATGCAATTGTAGGTTCAAGGATTAAAATTGTACATTTTCGGGATTTTTTTTTTCTAAAATTTTATACTATAGCCGACGACACTATTCAATGTCGTTGGCTAAGATAAATACTATAGCCGACGCCCTGGTGTCCTGGTCGTCGGCTATAATCGCCCTCGGTCAACGCTTGTTGTTGACCAGTTGTCGGCTATAGTTTCGCCGACATCCTTTTGCAATCGACGGTATAGCCGATGGCCAGTCGTCGAATATGACAATAGTCGACGATTGACCTTGCTATAGTCAACGGCTGGCCTTGTTATAGTCGACGACTGGCCTTGCTATAGCTGACGACTTTAGGTCGTCAGCTATAGTGCCTGATTTTGTAGTGGATCTAGGTAGAGGCAAACTTTGGCAGTTGCCCTACCTAGTTTTTTGACAAAAGGGCTGAAAATCCATGAAAACCTCTGTGTTCTTAAGTTTCTGCACGAAGTCTATGTGAGAGACAGAGCAACTGGGCAAGAGGTTGAAGATGATCAAGAACGACGTTGTTCTGTTATTTCATCCAACTTAGCTTAGGGGTCGTACACTGTTTATATAGGTATAAGAATAGATGGATTGATTAAAAAAATGGTGAAATAAAGATTTGAGTAGTACGGGGCGGCGGCTCCACCAGCCCTAAAAATTAATACAAATAAATTTCAATTTTGTAATAGAAATAAATTTCTTTTAGGTTTCAAGACTTCTCTCTCGTCATCTTTCTATCTTTGTACTTGGTATTTTTTAAAATTGTGTTATATATAATTTTCCATCTGAATTGAAACCAATTTTTTATGACAATTAACTATATACAAATTTTCCTTTAAAAACAATACTACGTACATATTTATATGTTGATCCGATAGATAAATGTTGAAAACTAGAATTAGCACCATAATCAAGGGCGAAGCCAGAGTGGAACTTCAAGGGGGGCCAAAATTGGAAAGAAGAAAAATAACCTGAAAAGTTAAGCCCTAAAACTTGTGTTATATATAATTTTGTATCTGAATTGAAACCAAATTTTTATGACAATTAACTATATGCATATTTTCCTTCAAAAACAAAACTATGTACATATTTATATGTTGATCCGATTGGTAAATGTTGATGTGACGACCCAGACCAGAATTAGCAGTATGATCAGCTTAATCGATGAGCTTGCGCGTAGTCGCAGTTTGCCGATGGTTGTTTGAATCGCTTGTTGTGCTAACGACTAAATTATTGGCCGAGAATTGGAGCCGGGTCTCTTCTCGAGAGTCGTTGTACATGTGATGTTGAGTTCGTGGGGGGTTCCGGATCGTCATTTGGACGACCGAGGAATTAATTATGAATATTTGAAGTTCGGATTATAATGGCGAGCTACTTAACAACTAAATTACCGGACAAGAATTTGGTTTCGGCTTCTTCACGGAAGTTGTTCAGAATTTAATTTCGAGTTCGTGGGAACTTTCGGAGCATGATTTTGAGTTACGAAGATTTAGTTGTGATTATTTCCGATTGTTGATTGTTTAGTCGAATTAAATGTGTTTTTGGTTGAACAGTTGACTTTTTATCCGTTTGGCCGATGTGTTTGACTTCGGGTGATTATTGAAGATCATGTCGAGATGAGTTTGTGGCCGCGAGAATTATCGGAATCGGAATTACGACGAGTAAGTTACGGTTATTCGGAGTTTATCGTAAATTAATTTGGAAAGTTTCTATTTTTGGAAGGTCTATATATGGTAGGTTTCTATTTGTGGCAAGTCAACTATGCCATTTTGGGAGTTGACCTGGTCAACTCGGGTTGACCATGGTGGAGAGAGAATTAGACGGTGGTTCACGGTGGCTTCACGGCGCGACGGCTTCCGACCACCCTAGGCCTCGGCCTAGGGCTAGTTCTGCTCGGCTTGGCTGCCCCGTGAGGATGCCGACCTCCCTCCACGGCGTGGCTCGCCGAAGGAGCTCGATTTTCTGGCCAAAGTTTTGAAGTTTTGGGGTTTAATGGTGGTTTGTGATTTCGGCCGAGTTGAACTCAATCATGGACTGGGTTTTGTAGCTCTCCTCTCAAGGATTCTAACCATGTAAGTATGAAGTTCTAATTCGATTTGTGGAAGGAGAATTTTGGATTTGAAATTTGTGTTTCAATTCAGATTTTCATGAAATTGACCTAGTTAGAGTGAGAATTGGACTTCGGTGCAGTTATGGAAGTTGCTCAGTGGGTGATTTTGAGTGGAATAGGGGTTGCTCCACCGTGAAATTCTTCGGTCGGCGGCGGCGCCACCGTGGACGGCGGTCAACGGTCAAAGTTTAACTTTTTGGACTTTCGACAAGTTGCATGTCATTTGACTCGAAATCGCGCCCCGATCTCAGTGGGGAGGTTCGTTTTTCGAATTGAGCATCCGAACGTAAAGCGAGGTATTGAGGTGTTATATATGGATTTTCGACGATTCGTCGTATTCGAATTGTGTATTTCCGAGAACGGCGGTTTCTCGTGATTTGTTTTGTTTTGTCGAGATATGACTTTGAGTATTGGATTTTGTGAATATTCAGGTGTTCGTGATCGTTCTTTTGGCGAGGGACTTTCCGCCGGATCACGGGTTAACGCATATCGCGTTACGCTAGTCTGTGAGTGGACATTTCTTTTCACGCATTGTTTGCGAGTCTTTATTTATGTTTTACGAACTTGAGCATGCGTATGAGATTTCGGATTACATGAGCATGTGTTTTACGATTATACGATTATACTTATACGGATACACGTATACGAATATACATATAATTATATGTTGTTTCATGCATTTGCATCGAAATGTTTATGATTTGATTTACACAGAGTACAGTCGTGGTTACGTTATTGTATCGATACACTCGTCTCTCGGCTGATCCTCGATGGTAGGCATTTGTCAGGGGAGGCTGTGACTCCTGACCCGAGGTCTTTACCGGGGGGGAGGCAGACATTTGACCTGAGGTCATTTCTGGCTAGAATCACGTGTGGGTCTGGGATCCCGTGATTCTGACTGTACTAGCACGGAGGTGTCCATGAGTGACCCCGTGGGATTTTTACTTGCATGCTCAGTACGCTGGAGGATTATGGTTTTACCTCGTGTACTATGATGTTTTTATTTACCTGGACTCGCATATGTTGTTTTAAACATATATATATTAACTGGTGAAAGACATTTATTTTTGTCCACTCACTCTAACGGTTTTCATGTCTTTCCCCTGGGCTTTTCGGTTTCCGTGCCCAGTTTGCAGTTCAGGCTCTGGTGTCGCACGTCATGGTCGGAAGCATAGTGCTCGAGCTACCTTGTTTTCTTCCAGTAGGTTTATTGTTCTACCTACTGTGGTATACTTATATGTATATACATTAGAGGTCGCTCTGAGTAATCTGTTGATTATGTTGTACGATTTTACTCCGGATTTCAGTAAAGTATAGATATATTTATTGTTTTACTTTACTGTTGATATATTGAGAAATCCGGATGGGATTGGTGCCCACGGTTTGCTTTTTGTGGCATAGGATGAAGTGTATTTTCCACGTGCAGGTAATGGTAATTCCACGTTAGTAACGAAACTCTGCCAAAATTTCTACGGTTTTTGTTAGTTCGTGTTTTCGAAGGGGTTTGACTCCGGTTTAGGGAGCTAAATCGGGGTTGGGTCCTTTCAGCTTGGTATCAGAGCATTAGGTTATAGGTTCTGTAGACTTCTGTAGTCGTGATTACTAAGGATATTTGAGAATGTACAGCATGTCTGGAATGGTGACCCGACCGGCCGGCAGATAATCATCAAATTTCGAGTGTTGTATACTTTCAAATATCTGAAGTTCCATGATTACGTTCCACTTGTTGTGAACGATATTGTATTCATTAGGATGCCTCCTGACGTGCTTTCCGTGTCGTTTCGGTTGTGGATCCTGTTGAGGATCAATCGACGCGCGATTTGCCAGAGAACACTAGATTCGGATGAGTATTCAGAGTTCAGAGAATTGTGTGGCACAGTTTGCCCGGGGATGTGTATATGGGCGTCTATACGTTGCCTTAGAGCTGAGAATTGTGGCGGTGATGTTTGCCTGATTCAGATTATCGTGTTTGGTGGGCTGATATTGTGTGAGTTCCGGTTGTGACTCCACGGCCTACATCCAGGGTGTTGTTTGTACGGTAAAGGTTTGTCAGGCTACCCAGCAATCGAATGTGGAGTGTTTACCCACCTGAGGCAGAGATGCATTGTTCACATGTTTGTTCCTGTTTGCACGTGTTGTGTGGCTTTAGAGGGAGCTGTGCACGAGGTTCGAGATGAGTCTGAACCTGAGCATCAGAGTCTGATTGTTGTACCTCAAGATTACCATGAGGAGCTTAGTGTGCTGCACTCAGTGGCGAGGCTATCGAAAAGGAAAGGTGTACGCGGTTACCGATGTGTTGGTTTGAGGGAAGTGGACTTCGTCGAGATTTTGATAAGATTGAGTTCAGACACCTCGAGATCAGTGACTTTAGCAGGCTGTGACCTTATCAGTTATGTTGTGGGCCATCAGATCGAGCAGAGGATCCATTTGGCGATGACGGAGATCACAATGTAGCGGACTTGCTCCTGTGGCACGAGTTCGGGTGATCGTTGGTGATCCTTTCACGCAGCAGGTGTTGCGGTGACATGTGTTCGTGGAGCACTTTCAGTCGCCATTGTGGTGACCAGGAGGGTCACGTTACGAGGGATCACCCTTAGCCAGCTGTTCTAGTGGTTCGGTAGCTCAGAGTTTACGAGGAGATCCTCATGCTATTCCTAAAGTTTGACCAATGTAGCCTTTTGACGAGTTATTCAGCAAGTCGCAATTGACGTGGGCAACTAGTTGGGCATGTTGGAGTTCGTGCCATGATCTTGTTTGAGGACAGACTTTTCTCCGAGGTTACTGTTGCTTGATATCCATGACGATTGTACCTATATCTCCACTTCCGAGGTTTTGGAGAGTGTTGCATCCATCCGGAGGTTGCGAGATCCTTGTTGGAGGTTATGTGTTAGCCGCAGACCTGTTATAGCTGGACATTGTGGTTTTGGTGAGATTGTGTGTATGGACTTACTGACGATGCATTTGGTTGTATCCGAGTGCCTCGAGAAGGAGGTTGTGTTTCGACGACCAAGATTTCCTCGAGATACTGTTTCGCGGTGATAGTCGAGCGGATGATGGAGACGAGTTGTGTTGTTTGTTTAGCTCTTGATGTAGATACTTTGGTTGCTGTGTCCGACATTGGTGACGTTGTGATGGTTCCAGAGGTTCCAAGTGTGTTCCGGAGGAGTTACCAGGTGTTCCTCCAGTTCGGGAGACCGACTGCACCATTGAGTTTGTATCGGGTGCTAGACCCATTTTACCGGCATCTTATCATTCTGAGCCAGCAGAGCTGATGGAGCTACAGTTTCGACTCCAGGAGTTGCTGGAGGAGGTTTCAGGAGATTTCATGCGACCCAGCGTATTTGCGTGGTGTGCACTTGCATTGCTTGTACGGATGATGGATTGTTCGACGCGATGGTGCACTGACTACCAGAAGCTTGATTTGCTTCAGAGGAAAGTGAGAATCCTCCGTTTCGGATTGGCGAGTGGTTGATCAGCTTGTGAGAGCTTCAGTCTTGTCGAAGATTGATTTCGGATCCGGATACCATCAGTTGTGGATTGGTGAGTCAGATGTGGCTATGTTGGCTTTCGAATCTCAGTGCGGGCATCAGGAGTTTTTGGTCACGCTGTTTGGTTGACCAATGCCCTATAGATCTTGTTGACTTGATGGACCAGGTGTTCAGATGGTTTCTGGACGAGTTTGCGGTCATATTCGTTGGCAATATCCTGATGTACTCCAGGAGTGTGAGCCAGTACCTGAAGCGGTTGCAAGCGGTTTCGCGGACTTCGCGAGAAGATTAGCTGTTGCGAAATTCTGCCAGTGTGAGTTTGGCCGATTAGCGTGACGATTTTGAGCTGTGTGATGCTAGCCGAGGGAGTTGGCGTAGATCCTGACCAGTTAGAAGTCGTGTTGATTTGGGGATTGCTCTACCATTATACCAGAGATCAGGGGTCTCTTGGGTTTGGCAGGCTATTACCGACGGCTTGTGTAGGATTCTCCCGGATTGCCACTCTACTTTTCGGATTGACGAAGAAGGCGTCAAGTTCGAGTGGTTCGATGCACGCGAGGAGAGTTACTTACTCCTACAGGATAGTTGACCGTTGCTTCGGTTTTGACCTTACCTGACGATCGTGATGAGTTCGTGGGTTATGGCGATGCATCGAGGTTTGGATTTGGTTGTGCTTGATACTGTGTAGCAGAGCGGTGGCTCATGGTTTCAGACAGTGGGAAACTTTATGTGGCTACGTATCCTATATGTGGTTTGGGTGTAGCCGTCCTTATGTTAGCATTGAGGAGTTCGAGACACTACAGCTATGGCGTACAGTGCGGTGTAGGACATACACTGATAACTTGAGTTTCATCCACTTGCATTTTCGGCCAGATTTGGGCTTGAGGCAGTGTCGATGGATGGAGTTGATTAACGACTATGGCTGCACCTTTGAGTTTGTTCGGGGAAGGTTAGAGGTTGTACTTTGATCATCCGTTTGGGATGTTGTTACTGATGCATTCAGTCGAGAGTCAGGAGCTTCAGTGTTGCATGTGTGTGTGTGGCTCGAGTTTCCGTGTTAGCCGAGTTATGGGCTACGAGAGCCGAGTTCGGATGTGATGATGTTGAGGTTCGTGATTTGCGCGCGTTTGGCGCTAGTGGTACGGAGATGTATCAGATACTTCGAGTTTACTACTCGTGACGCTACATGAAGAGCAATATAGCAGCTGGTGTGTGCAGATACCCCACTTGTTGACAGGCGATGGCTTGAAGTCGGAGACTTGCCGAGCGGTATCGGCCACTTGAGATTTCCGGTTAGACGAGGTGGTTGCTGCTGTGATTTTGTGTACTTGTATGCACATTGGTTTGTAGTACCCGTTATCAGGCCATTGTGGACCATTTGAAGAACTCAATACATTTCCTTATACTTTCGGAGACGATTCCAGTGGCAGCTCTGGCATAGTTGTGTGTTTACGGGGATGGTCCATTTCTGTGGTGTACCTATGTTCCAGTTCGCTGATCGAGGTAATCAGCTACAACAAAGTGTTGGCAAGCTTTACAGCGAGCATTGGGGACCAAATTACGAGTTAGTACCAGTTCTTATCCTCGGATTGGCGGGCGATCTTTGAGGACTATTCAGACCCTGGAGGGCATATTGTGGACCTCGGTATTGCAGTTCCGGAGGATTCGGGACCAGCAGTTTCAGCTGTTCGAGATTGCTTGCAGTACCAGTTTGTTGATCACTATGGTATTGACGTTGCTTGATGCCATTTTGAGGAACGATGTTGTACTCCATTGTGCTGGAGAGAGTTTAGGTTGAGTTTGAGTTGACATTTGATTCGGATTTTGTGGAATGTACTACCACAGATTGTCAGATTAACGAAAACAGGTTGATAATTGTTTGAGTTCGATGTTTGAGCCATGTTGATATGAGTGTGTGAGTTATGTCGATGAGTGTAGACTGAGTTATGATTTGCCATGATATTTTGATCCGTATGTGGTCATAGGCGAGTTTGTGTTGTGCCGTATAGTTCGGCATCGCCTATAGTGTAGTGTTGGCATTTATGTGTATTGTGTTCCGTGTGGCGAAACTGTGTTTCAGGTTTGTTATGTGTTGTGTACCCTACATGTTCCTTATGCAGGAACACATGGCTATTGTGTGGAGCCAGTTCAGATTTGTGATTTGAGGGTACAGGGATTTCAGCACGGAGCTATCTCCTATAGTGGAGTCGGTTATCAGAGTCATTCAGTTGAGATTACCACTGGGCAGTTGAGCAGTATGTAGAGGCAGTGCTCCTACTTTTAGCCAGCAGACTCAGAAATTTCGAGGTCGAAATTTTTTTAAAGGGGGTGGATTTGTGACATGTGGGACCAGAATCAGCAGTATGATCAGCTTAATCGATGAGCTTGCGCGTAGTCGCAGTTTGCCGATAGTTGTTTGAATCGCCTGTTGTGCTAATGACTAAATTATTGGACGAGAATTGGAGCCGGGTCTCTTCTCGAGAGTTGTTGTACATGTGATTTTGAGTTCGTGGGCTATTCCGGATCATCATTTGGACGACCGAGGAATTAATTATGAATATTTGAAGTTCGGATAATAATGGCGAGCTACTTAACGACTAAATTACCGGACAAGAATTTGGTTTCGGCTTCTTCATGGAAGTTGTTCAGAATTTAATTTCGAGTTCGTGGGAACTTCCGGAGCATGATTTTGAGTTACGAAGATTTAGTTGTGATTATTTCCGATTGTTGGTTGTTTAGTCGAATTAAATGTGTGTTTGGTTGAACAGTTGACTTTTTATCCGTTTGGCCGATGTGTTTGACTTCGGATGATTATTGAAGATCATGTCGAGACGAGTTTGTGGCCGCGAGAATTATCGGAATCGGAATTACGACGAGTAAGTTACGGTTATTCGGAGTTTATCGTAAATTAATTTGGAAAGTTTCTATTTTTGGAAGGTCTATATATGGTAGGTTTCTATTTGTGGCAAGTCAACTATGCCATTTTGGGAGTTGACCTGGTCAACTCGGGTTGACCATGGTGGAGAGAGAATTCGACCGTGGTTCACGGTGGCTTCACGGCGCGACGGCTTCCGGCCACCCTAGGCCTCGGCCTAGGGCTAGTTCTGCTCGGCTTGGCTGCCCTGTGAGGATGCCGACCTCCCTCCACGGCATGGCTCGCCGGAGGAGCTCGATTTTCTGGCCAAAGTTTTGAAGTTTTGGGGTTTAATGGTGGTTTGTGATTTCGGCCAAGTTGAACTCAATCATGGACTGGGTTTTGTAGCTCTCCTCTCAAGGATTCTAACCATGTAAGTATGAAGTTCTAATTCGATTTGTGGAAGGAGAATTTTGGATTTGAAATTTGTGTTTCAATTCGGATTTCATGAAATTGACCTAGTTAGAGTGAGAATTGGACTTCGGTGCAGTTATGGAAGTTGCTCAGTGGGTGATTTTGAGTGGAATAGGGGTTGCTCCGCCGTGAAATTCTTCGGTCGGCGGCGGTGCCACCGTGGACGGCGGTCAACGGTCAAAGTTTGACTTTTTGGACTTTCGACAAGTTGCATGTCATTTGACTCAAAATCGCGCCCCGATCGCAGTGGGGAGGTTCGTTTTTCGAATTGAGCATCCGAACGTAAAGCGAGGTATTGAGGAGTTATATATGGATTTTCGACGATTCGTCGTATTCGAATTGTGTATTTCCGAGAACGGCGGCTTCTCGTGATTTGTTTTGTTTTGTCGAGATATGACTTTGAGTATTGGATTTTGTGAATATTCAGGTGTTCGTGATCGTTCTTTTGGCGAGGGACTTTCTGCCGGATCACGGATTAACGCATATCGCGTTACGCTAGTCTGTGAGTGGACATTTCTTTTCACGGATTGTTTGCGAGTCTTTATACACGTTTTACGAACTTGAGCATGCGTATGAGATTTCGGATTACATGAGCATGTGTTTTACGATTATACGATTATACTTATACGGATACACGTATACAAATATACATATACTTATATGTTGTTTCATGCATTTGCATCGAAATGTTTATGATTTGGTTTACACAGAGTACAGTCGTGGTTACGTTGTTGTATCGATACACTCGCCTCTTGGCTGATCCCCGATGGTAGGCATTTGTCAGGGGAGGCTGTGACTCCTGACCCGAGGTCTTTACCGGGGGGGAGGCAGACCTTTGACCTGACGCCATTTCTGGCTAGAATCACGTGTGGGTCTGGGATCCCTTGATTCTGACTGTACTAGCACAGAGGTGTCCATGAGTGACCCCGTGGGATTTTTACTTGCATGCTCAGTACGCTAGAGGATTATGGTTTTACCTCGTGTACTTATTGTTTTTATTTACCTGGACTCGCATATGTTGTTTTAAACATATATATATTAACTGGTGAAAGACATTTATTTTTGTCCACTCACTCTAACGGTTTTCATGTCTTTCCCCTGGGCTTTTCGGTTTCCATGCCCAGTTTGCAGTTCAGGCTCTGGTGTCGCACGTCATGGTCGGAGGCATAGTGCTCGAGCTACCTTGTTTTCTTCCAGTAGGTTTATTGTTCTACCTACTGTGGTATACTTATATGTATATACATTAGAGGTCGCTCTGAGTAATCTGTTGATTCTGTTGTACGATTTTACTCCGGATTTCAGTAAAGTATAGATATATTTATTGTTTTACTTTACTGTTGATATATTGAGAAATCCGGATGGGATTGGTGCCCACGGTTTGCTTTTTGTGTCATAGGATGAAGTGTATTTTTCGCGTGCAGGTAATGGTAATTCCACGTTAGTAACGAAACTCTGCCAAAATTTCTACGGTTTTTGTTGGTTCGTGTTTTCGAAGGGGTTTGACTCCGGTTTAGGGAGCTAAATCGAGGTTGGGTCCTTTCAGTTGAAAACTAGAATTAGCACCATAACCAGGGGCGGAGCCAAAGTGGAACTTCAAGGGAGTCCAAAATTGGAAAGAAGAAAAATAATCTGAAAAGTTAAGTCCTAAAACTGAAAGCGGAGACAAACATGCATGAAAACCACTGCACCATCATACAATTCGTGCAAATGTATGAAAACAGAGTATATTTAGCAGCACTCAAGGGGGACCATGGCTCTCTCTGGCCCCAACGTGGCTCCGCCACTAACCATAACTATTGTTTACAAATCATTCGGCTCTCTTCATTTTCTTCAGTAAATTAATGTGTCAAAATAAAAATAAAGTGTCAATTCTATTTATAAAAAAAATTAACCTAAACTTAATTTTGCCCAAGCTGAATAATGTTCCTGGATCCGTCACCGAATATATATTCAAAAGCGAGAGCTATTCTGGTCCTGAATTCTGGAGCATGCAACACCAGGCAGATTTGTGCATGCTATTAACCCAGCTATATTTCCCCAGGCTCTTTATTTTTGTTCCACCTCCAGATCATCGAAAGAAAGATGAAGAGAGAGGAAGTCTTTTGAATATCCATCCTTAAAACATTCCATGGCTTATACAGTCACCAGTGATTTCTGCAATTTCTGCTGTCAATTTTTCTGTAGAGATGGACAAATGAGATATGTTCTTTAGCTTGCCCACTTCCACAAGCGGGCTGCAAGATTGTGACAACTGACAAGCAGAGAATGATCAGCGATATAACAGTGAGAGCACCATCACAGCTTCACCTTTCAAAATCCGCAAATGAGTGTGTAACAAACCACCTGCCAAATCAACTATCCTGAAATGGATGACGCTTGAGCGAACTATGGGCTTGAGCGGAGAGGCTTCTCTCCACCACCCACCCAACTTCATTGCGCAATTGTGATACATGCCTCAATCCTCACCTTTGATTGAGTTGATTAAATCATGGAAGAATCTTTCGCAAATTTGAGGCATTCCGAATTTGACCCTGGGGAGCAGCAGAGCTTGCTGGATTAGGAGCAGTAGTTGAGAAGTATTTTGGATCTGTACAAGGGGTGAGTCTCAATGAAGCTCTTACGATGTTCTTTGATTTTGATCAACAATAATATGATATGTTCTGTTCGTTAAACAGAGGTAGCTAGAACAACCAATGCAGCCAAGATTGTTGAAATCTAGGAGAGGATGTACTAATCTTAACTTGATATGCTTTTCAGGGGATTTAAAGCTTTGAAGTAGACTGAAGATCAATTATCCGCTGGGGAACCATGAGAGAAAATAATGAGAGGAAATGGAGTGTGTGCGGTGTTTGGTTTACGGCGGAGGGGCATATTAGGTATTTAACTGCTAGTGATTGTTCAGAAGCAGTGGAGGGTAATGCTTTCGGGGGTTGAGCTCGAGGAGTGTGGCCATCAATGCAGAACTTGCACTGACAGAACGTCTCTCTCACTGGAGGTTTGGACGGGATTAAGCCGTGGAAATAATGAGCTCCATTTCAATAACCAACCATATATCGAGCTTAATGTAACTGGATCCAACTGAATTGACCCTGGAATAAGTTCGTGGTTGTCTTCACAAACTATGATCACCTCCGGTCGAACACTAAAGGCTTAATATAACACCAAAATCAGCAAAAAGTCATCTCCAATCGAGAACAAGGCTATACCAAAAATATTAAATATAGCCCAATTGGACTAAAAGCTGGACTATATTTTTTTTGGGACTACAATTATACTTAAACACTAAGAAATTAATGTTCCTAATGATTAATATTAATTTTAATTAGTGTTCATATTAATTTAAACATTATGGTATCATCATTTAATTAATCAATTTATTACAATTTTTAACTCTAATAATAATCACAATGTTTTTGTAAAATACTATAATCCAAATAATAAATTTATCATGTGTAATACCTTAAAAACCTTAAATATATTTTTTTAAATTTCAATAAATATAATATATGCAATAGTAATATAGTAAATAAATACAAATTATGTAATATTTTTAAATATTAATAATAATTTATTTGTTAAATAAATCATCAATGAATATAATAATTGCAATAGTAATATAGTAAATAAATACAAATTATGTAATATTTTAAAATATTAATAATAATTTATTTGTTAAATAAATTATCAATGAATATAATAAATACAAAGTGATTAAAACACTAGTATGCAAATCACATAAAATATTAAAACATTGATTTTGAGTAAATATAGGTTTGAATGAATATATATAACATTTGAATGAATAAAATAATACAAAAATTATAATTATAATCCTCACAGGTTGAAGATGACATAAAATATAATCTTCACTATTCATTAAAATAATATATTTGAGGGACTAAATTATAACCCAAGGCCAAATATAACCCCAAGACTGGAGACGGCCTAACCCCATGAGTGGTCTGTAGTTGGTGACAACATGGAGGCAACAAGTTCACAATTACCTAACGTCACAAGTGCTCTAGTGTCATCTAAATAACTAATCCTTCTGGTCTCCAATGTTTGCATAAGTTTGCATGACAGTAAAAACAATAAATTTCCATACGCATTAGCTCCAATAGTACAGACCAGCAGAACAATTTGGAAAGTTGATTACATCCCCAGAAATATCTTGTTACTGATCAAAACTTCGTAATCCTTTCTTACAAGTCAGGCAAAATTTCTACTAATTCAAACTTCAGTCTAGATATCTGGGAAGGAAAATTAAAATAGGAAATTGACATACAAATTTATCGAGCAACTTGTGCCAGAGCATGTTCCTTAATTTGAGCGACTAACTTGAAAGTGCGCCCAGACAATGCCTTGGTATGGTCAATCAGTTGCTCATACCTGAAATCAGTGACATACAATATGTAAGAAGTCATTCACAATAAGCAGTAGCAGTGTTCATCAATTTGGCAATCTCAAACAGTGCACATACACATTGGGATGGTTAGGTTCCATAATAACAGTTCCTGACTGCGAGTCAATCTTGGCATCAAGCTTTGAGCTCCGAATAAGATTCACAATCCATCTCTCGGCCTCCTCGTAATTTAGATTCAATTTTTCAGCAAGCACTCTGTCAAACAAGAACGAGGCGAATTAAGAGTGTTTATTCACAGAAACAAAAGATAAAAATGAAACCAGAGATAATAACTGTGCTCTAACTACTTGTGGAATATACTTGATTCATTTACAATTGCATGCTTGAATATTGTGACCATAATCTTACAACACAAACCCAGAGAGTTATCCAAAGACAATGAAAAATTCACATCCAACATCCCCCAAGTACTGGACCAAGATAACTCAAAAACTTGAATAGAGAAAAATGTCACTGAACAAAATCAAACTCGTCTGAAAGAGAGAAAGGGGAGGGGGTTAAAATATAATGAAAAGCGCAAGGACAAAGAAAATGATGCCAACTTATATTCATTAATTACTCATCAAACATCATTCCCATATTGAAACAGAATGACTAAATCAGAATAATGAGCCGTTACTGACCCCATGTCAATGCGCTGATGTATGCGGCAGTAAGTCTCAAAGATAAATAGACGAGCATTTTCAAGGAACTCATCCCTCAATGGCACAGTGGTGAAATTGCCTTCTTCAACTCGCTTTCCAAGGAAAGGATCATTCAATATCACCTGCATATCACACCAACTACTTTGTCACATCAAGCGTAATCCCTAGGACAAAGCCTTAAAATCAAATTCCCCTAGTCCTAAAATACAGATTTTAAAAGTACCAGAACTCAATCAAAAGCACCTTCCCAGTGGTTATTAATGAAAAAAGCATGTGAATCTGGGTTTAAACACTTACTTCCTGACACTCCCACATCTTCTTTTGTGCTGCATCAAAGTTGTAATTGACATAAACACATATCAAAAACTCAGTAATGGGATCTTTGTAGGAATGTTGCTCCTGCTGAATAACCTTAATAAAATCCTTAAACTGAGGTCTCCTTCTCTTATTAACAGTGAATGCTGTAGCCAAGTAGCGAATTAGATGGGGAGCATTGGTTTGGATGGCATTCAGATATCTGGAAAAGCAAAACGTTTCAATGACATAAACAACATTCAAGTCACTCGGAACCAAAAGAAGGGGCAAGAAACAATAGCATCTTATGGATTAGCATGCACCCAAACCATGACTGATCTTCAGATAAAAAATGAAGGCACTATGTAATTATTTACAGATGGAATTATCAAACCTAATTTTCACAAGAAGCAAGAGAAAGTCATCATATGTTTAGCCTCTCATGATTGCAGATGATAAGAGCACATATTTGCTTTGAAAGAAAGAAATGATTTTAGTATAGGCTAACAAGTCAAATAGATGAATGCAGAGTCACATACTTGTCCTGATTAAACAGGTCAATGATAAGTGTTCTTCCGTTATCATGGTTAAAAAATATGAAGAGACTCCAATGCATCAGCCATATTCTGCTTTGCACCTGATTCATAGGTGAACTGAAATTCTGCAACATAAAGAAACACCCTGGTAAGTAGGATGCAGACTCTAATGAAGTACCTCAGCGTGTTTGTGAATGGGTGTTGAGTGTTTGAAGAAAGTAAACTGAGGATAGCCTACCTTTGAGTCAATAATCTCTTTCAGGCGATTAAGCTCTTCAAGAGCAATATCCCAGTTTTGCATCAATATCTCAGCCGCCAGCTTCCCCCACAATGCATTCAGACTCCTCTCACTGTTAGTGCATAAAGCCCTGTACTGATAGAGATAATCAGCAGCACCGGAGTAGTTGCCGCACTCGAACTGAAACTTTGCATACTGATACAATGCCTCTATCTGCTGTGGACCAATCTGATAATATACACACGCCAATAAGAGCAACAACAAAAAAACCACAAAGCTAACAATTTATTGTTAGCTTGAAATGCTAAAGCTATTAGAAGAAAACATAGTAAGCTCAACCTGGTAACGGTCATTAAGCATCTGGAGATTGAACTGCTTGTCAGCCCTCAACTCCTGAACAGCGGCGGCGTTCTGCAAGAACCCCACGAGAGGGGCTGCGGACTCCTCGAGAGTCTTGAGGCGAGCCACAACCTCGGCCCTCCTCTCCACCATATCTAATCAAATCAAATCAATTCAAATGCAGACAATTAATCAACCCTAAATATACAGATTGATGATATGATGAATTCGAATTGATTAAGGCCGTGTTGTGTTGGTACCTTGGGGGACGTCTTCGGTGTGATAGAGAGACTTGTGGATGTCCATGGCGTAATCAACCATGTTTGTGTTGCTGAGGAGCTCGATCTTGGACTTGAGGATCTGCTCATCAGGGTAGAGTTGCCTCTCCTGAAGAAACTCCATTAAAGGGAAAACAAGGTGTCTGTCGAGGTTGGGCGCGATGCGCGGGGTAAGGTCATGCTCAGCCATGGCCGCCGCTAACTGAGGTAAAGAGAGATGAGGTCTCTTCTGTGTGTGAGGGGTTTAGAAACTGCGACTCCGGGAGAGACTGACAAAAGAGCAAGGAGGCAGAGGCAGGCTGCTGTGGTCTACTCTTCTAGGTTTAGGATTGGCTTTTTCAGTTTCTGTTGGGTCCGTTTTTCCTTTTCTATTAGAATGAAAACAAATTTAACCCATGGGCCGGCCCTAATTTAGAGGCCCAGCAGATCTGGGCCTGGTTTTTCAAGGGGCAGCAGGATAGATATTCATATTACAAAAGAAGAGTTCACAAGTATAGACCTTAATTATGATGCATGATATAAATTAGAAGTTTTTAGAACACAACATCTCAAAGAAAAAAATAATAATATGGTGAAGATCCAAGTTACAAAAAAGATAAGAGAAAAAGTGAAAGTTTTCTAGAAATCTTTGGTTTGGAGCTCAAATTTATATTAAGATATTGTAGTATAATCGAAACCTCCAATCCACAAGAATCCAATCTTTAAGAATTTCATAGAATTCGTAGAGTTCTTTAATATCACAAGATTTAGGGGAATTAAAAGCTCTATTTAGATATCCAAATTGAATATCTCATGACTTTTACGAACTTTTAAAAAGTCTTAATAAATCCTGATTGTATACTCATATATTTTCAAAATTCGAGAAAATACCTAAACCACCTAAAAAATCTAAATACAATGCACCCCCAAAGTCTTGAGATGAATAAACTAACAACACACAATAAAAGGTAACCATTCGATTATAGAAATTTGTTTGACAAAAAGCAGAGTGACTCTAATTTTTGGGTGGCCATCGCACGATCAATGTCATACTCCTGTTGAATGGCTTGAGATATCTTCAACTTGGCGCATGCATTCTGACGAAGATCCTTATCAGTTCATCTCTTTGTGTGCTTGGATTAAACAACTAAGTGAACTAACGTCATGTTCCCTCTTTGTTTTCTCTTCCACAAGCATACTCTCCAATTCTTTGATCCTTGCATCTCGATCATTGACTTTATTCATCTGCTCCAAACATGTCTCTTTAAGTCGATCGTGAGTTTTATTCAATTGAGTCACAAGCTCAATAATTTTGGCTTTGTCCTCGATCTTTGCTTTTTGAATGGCTAATGGAAATATCTGGTGCACGAGGTCATCCACATCTGTATGAACCTTGTTAGCTACACTAGCCAACATTCCACTACTCGTCAGTAACGCTTCCACTGATACCTTCATCTTTTGGATGATTTCACTTGACATAATGGAATCTATCAATTGGGTCAAGACGCCAGAAACCGCATTGCTGATATTTTCACTTGAATGGATAATTATTGGTAAAGACATTGGATTTTCAGTTGCAAGCTTCATCATGACTGGTCTGGTCTTTGAGAGAGAGAAAATCTGGTATCAGAAGAGGTTGTGTGACGGCTTGATTGAGCTTCGGCGTCGGCCGCAGTGAAGACATTGAGTATTTGTGACTGGAGACGACGTTATGGTTTTAAAAGTCTGTGAATATAGGTTTCACTACTAGCACTCCTAACGTAGCAAAGATAAGAGCTGTAGGACATAAAGAATATTTCTTATCAAACTAATTTTTTTTTCAAAAAAAAATAACTCAAATTTATCAACCAAGACACAACGTTCTGGAGGATTGTAGCCGAAAGAAAATTAGAAGCAACCCCTCTACCTAATTAATACTACTACTACTATTATTAAAAAAACAAATTTAGCAAGTTATAAAGTCCCGTCCATGATCGAAAAAATAAGATTGTCATTATACACACGCGAACAAGTTGACGTGTGGAGAATGACTCTTTGCTTGGAAGCATTAACTAACGACAAGGAATTAGTCTAAAAGATAATTGGGGAAAGACCTCGCTCAAGAGCAACAGAGACAATTGCCCTCCCTGCCATTGCTTCTACAAACTTTGCTAACAATGCTGTCTATATAACCTGGAAGCAACCACCATGCCACACACCATCACTCTCCTGAACCACCACAGCAAATCTTCCTCTCATAGTCTGAGGACAGAAGCTATGTACCCTAACAACTAATTTTAAACCAACCTGGGGATGGTTTCTTCCACTTCAACACTCTAATAACTATCTTCTTTTGAACTTGATTATAATACGGGAAATCCTGATCCGGAATTAATGTCGTATATTCTGATTAAGTGTTAATCGATGATGGTAACTAGTTTTTACTGTCGATAATTATCGATAACTCTTTTGGTCAGAATTTTATCGATTAAGTTTTTCGAGAAAGTTGTTTGGAAAAAGTCGTAGAGTTTATCGAGACGAGTCCATGGTCACGTCAAGTATTAAAATTGGAGTTACGATGAAGAAGTTATGGTCAACGAAAGTTTTGTACGATTTTATAAATTTAAATTAGTTGCAACTTACAAATATAAATATGACTTTCCGAAAAATAGAAAGTCAAACATTTCCATTTAAGTCAATTTTTTCCCTCCTTTGTCTCTCCTCTCTCCTGCTCTCTCTATTCTGTCGGCTTCGCTGGCGACAGACCACTGACCGGCCACCAAATCCAGTGGTCTTGGTGTCAAATCATTTGTCTCTCCTCCCTCTTCTTTTCCTCTATTGTCTCCACCACCAACTTGACCGGAGATAGCCGGAATTCAAGAAGAAAAACCGATAAAATTTAGGTTTCGGGGTTGATAATTTTCTGACCAAATTGACCGGCAAAACCTATTGGACTTTGAAGTTCTCCTCGCCACAAAGCTAAGGACACCAAGAACACGTTCTAATTCGACCGGAGAAATGAGAATTAAAGGATTGAAGTTTTTTGGGAATTTTGGTTTCAAGGTAAATTCAAGTGGTTAAAAGTTGAATTGGACTTTGGTGTAGTTAGAAAAATTATTGCTTGCAAGATTTTGAGTGTTTTCAGGTTCGGGTCGCCGGAAAAAGTCATCGCCGCCGTCGGAGGTGGTTCATACCGTAGCTTAGGCAGAGGCAATTTTAATGTAAATTTTATACCTTTTTGCATGTAATTACTGAAAGGACCCAACCCCGATTTAGCTCCCTAAATCGGAATCAAACCCCTTCGAAAACACGAACCAACAAAAACTTTTCAAAATTTGGGCAGAGTTTCGTTACTAGCTTGGAATTACCATTACCTGCACGCGGAAAATACACTTCAACCTATGCCACAAAAAGCAAACCGTGGGCACCAATCCCATCCGGATTTCTCAATATATCAACAATAAAATAAATCAGTAAATATATCTATACTTTACTGAAATCCGGTATAAAATCGTATAACATATATCACAGAAAGCTCAGAGCGACATCTAATACATAACCATATACGTAAACCACAGTAGGTAGAACAATAAACCTACTGGATGAAACAAGATTGCTCGAGCAGTATGCCTCCGACCACGACGTGCGACACCAGAGCCTGAACTGCAAACTGGGCACGGAAACCGAAAAGCCCAGGGGAAAGACAATAAACACGTTAGAGTGAGTGGACGAAAATAAATGTCTTTCACCAGTTGATATATATGTTATAAAAACATATGCGAGTCGAAATATAAATAAATCAAATCAAATAGTTTACGAGGAGACGCTGACTCCAACTCGTAAACAGAGCATGCATAGAAAGTATCACGGGGTCACTCATGGACACGTCCGTGCTAGTACAGTCAGAATCACGGAGTCCTTGACTACCACGTGATTCATAGCCAGAAAGGCCTCGGTTCCGGGGTACTGCCCCTCGCAGGTCAGGTAGGGGTACTGCCCCTCCTGGTGGCCTACCATCGGGGATCAGCCGAGAGGCAAGTGTATCGATACAACAACGTAACTGAGACTGTACTCTGTGTAAATCAAATCGTAAACAATTCGATGCAAATGCATGAAACAATACATATAAATGCATATACTCGTATGCGTATATTCATATAAGTATAACCGTATAATCGTAAAACACATGCTCATATTAAACATAATCTCGTATGAAACCTCATGCTCGTAAAACCATAATCATGCTGCATGCTCAAGTTCATAAAACGTATATAAAAGACTCGCAATCAATCCGTGAAAATAAAATGTCCACTCACAGACTGGCGTAACGCGTATCGCGTTAACCCGTGATCCGGCGGAAAGTCCCTCGCCAAACAAACGATCACGAATACCTGAATAATCACAACATCCAATTCACACAAACATAATTCAACAATTCAAAACAAATCACGAGAAACCACCGTTCTCGGAAACACGTAATCCAAAGTCGACGAATCGTCGAAAATCCGCATATGTACACCTCAATACCTCGCTATACATTCGGATGCTCAAATCGAGAAACGAACCTCCCCACTGCGATCTGGGCGCGATTTCGAGTCAAATGACATGCAACTCGTCGAAAACTCCGAAAAAGTCAAAGTTGACCGCCGTTGACCGGTGACCGCCGCGTTGACCTCCGCCCACGGCGGCGCCACCACCAAACGGAGAATTTTCCGGCGGAGCAACCTCTATTCCATGCAAAACCACCCACTGAGCAACTTTCATAACTGCAACAAAGTCCAATTCAAACTCTAACTAGCTCAATTTCATGAAAACCCGAATTGGTACCAAATCTTCAACTCCAAAATTCTCCATGTACACATCGAATTGAAACACGAAACTTACAGGGGAGCATCAAGGGGATGAGAGCAACAAAGCCCACCCAAAATTTCAGTTCAAATCGTCCAAAATCATAGAACCCGAATTACCTCATTTTCCTCCATTTTTTGATCGGAAAATCCTTCCTCCTCCGTGAGCCACGCCGTGCGTGGTGGCCGGGGGGAGGCTCGGGAGGTTGGGGCGAGCAGAACGGAGTAAGCCCCAAGCCACGGGGTCGCCGGAATCACGTCGTCGCCGGCAAGCCGTGAGCCACCGTCGAGCACACTCTCTCTCTTGCCAAAACAGGTCGGTCAACGCCATTAATCCCAAGTTTGACTTTCCCAAAAGGGAAGGTCACAATAAATAGTCATTTAAAACTTTCCCAATACGGAAACTTATAATTATCCATTTCGACGAACTTCGAATATCCATAACTTCCTCGTCGTAATTCCGATTCCGATAATTCTCGCGGCCACAAACTCGTCTCGACATATTCTTCAATAATCACTCAAACTCAAACACATCGGCCAAACGGATAAAAAGTCAACCCTTTGAACAAACACACACTTAATCAACTAAACAAACAACAAACAGAAATATTCGCAACTAATTCCTCGTTACCCCAAATCATACTCCGGAAGTTCCCACAAACTCGAAATTAAATTCTGAACAACTTCCATGAAGAAGCTGAAACCAAATTCTCGACCGGTAATTTAGTCGTTAAGTAGCTCGCCATATTAATCCGTTTCCGTCGAAACTTCAAATATTCATAACTAATTCCTCGGTCGTCCAAATAACGATCCGGAACCGCCCACGAACTCATAATCACACGTACAACGACTCTCGAGAAGAGACCCGGCTCCAATTCTCGGCCAATAATTTAGTCGTTAACGAGTTTGGCGATTCAAACAGCTGTCGTAAACCTGCGACTACGCATTAACTCACGTACATAGCTGATCATACTGGTGATTCTGGTCCGGGTCGTCACAATTACGTACCGATTTTAATAAGGAGGTTATTTAATTGATTTAGACATAGTTGATTAAGACGTGTGATTAATCGATATTAATTAAACGAGTTTATGATAATAATGAATGGTTGAGTCGAACGTCGATTCGACCTTGAGTCGCGTAACATTTGAAGAATATGTTGCAACTTTAGAAATGATTCAAGAATTAGAATTTGGAATTTAATTAAAACTCGTCATTAGTTCGGAAAACACGTTATTCAAGAATGTGAGGTTCTTGATGATAATGCTAATTTGTATACGAACTTAACTATTCATTATGATTTTCGACGATTAGTTATTAAATAATAATTGTTGGTTCAGGATGACGTATTAGCAACTAGTGACAGATGTTTAGAAACATCTACATACAGGCTTTGGCTCAGTGGGAATCACGACACAGTATTGTGAGTGGACCATTTTATTTTCACAGTCGATAGCGAGTTCATTTTTCAGCATTTCAGTATTTCAATATATTTTATAGTATGTTTCAGAGTATTTTAATTTGAAGGTTGTTTTTTGTGATGGCATTAATTAGTTATATCGATGCACTAAATGTTCGGCTGATCACTAGATAGTCTAGTTAGGGGAGGTCAGAGTGCCTCGTCTGGCCTATCAGGGAGGTCAGGATACCTCGTCAGGCCCATCACCTACAATTTTTTTTATAAAGATAGTCGATTCAGGTTAGGGAAAAACTCTTGAGCGACCTCCTCCATCAAGATTCAGATTTATACTTGAACTCGCATTATTTCATAGAAATCATCGGAGAGGTATATAATTATAGTTTTACAAATTTACACAGTTTATAATTTTTGTCCACTCATTCTAACTTTTTCTTCTTTTATGACTTTCCCTAGGCCCTTTGTTTTAAATTGCCCAGATTGCAGGTTAGTCGGCTGAAGTTGTGATTATCCAGAGTACGAGGTATAACAATCCACAGCTTATGTTTTCTCAGTGTAGGTTTTCAGTTGAAGTTCTAGGTTGCTCGTGTTAGGGTAGCTAGTACAGATTAGATGATGCTAGTTATTTTATTATGGGTCCCGCAAGACTTACCCTAATTTACTACGGTAATGAGGTGGGTCTTGTCAATCATACAATCTAGTCTACAAAGCAAGCTCAACATCATCGATCAAGATTGATTATTATTCAACAAACATTCATTCATCTCCCTCCAAACACCCCAAAATATATAAATAAACAAAACTACTGGAATTTAGTTAATTTTGAGGAATAATAACAAAGTTAAGCAGACAAGTCCAGGAATTTATGATCACAACTTTGGCGAAGGAGCTTCAGTCGGACAACAGGACTAGCCGTGTACTGTGAGTGGACATTTTTCTTTCACTGTTGTTATGCGAGTCTTAATGATTTACTTAAGATTCAATTATTTCAGTTATTTTAGTGTCTCAGTTCATTTATAAATGGAAGCTATATATATATATATGTATTTTCGGTATTTCAGTCATGTCAAGAGACTAAATAAGTATTTTCAGTTTTTAGTCATGTTGGAGGTTGTACTATAGCCTGTTTGTTCACTTCGATGCGTCAGTTACTCGACTGATCCCCGAGTAGCTATGGGTTAGGCCACGATAAACTCTCTCGCCACACCCCCCCCCCCCCGGACATTTGATCATCTCTGGGCCACGACAAATACCCCAGATGATCATCAGTTGTCCTTGGGCCATAACAAACTCCCCGGACAATTCATAGTGGCTAGAGGTCGGAATACTCTAGTCATTGCCTCCACTTGTCTTTTATCGTCTTTAGGCTATGGTAAACTCCCCAAACTATATTTATTTATTCTTTACAGACTCACATAGTATTTTACATTGGTGGAAAGACATGTTGAGTTACTTTCAGCGTTTTCTATTATAAACAGTTATTACTTTTCGTTCACTCACTCTAACGGTTTTTATATTTTCTATCGTCTTTGCCTGGGCCTTTTGGTTCACGTTGCCTAGTTTACAGTATCTGTTTAGGGGTTGTTGATTCACTTTGGAGGCTTAGAGAAACAGTCACCTGCCATCAGTAGAAGGTTTCTAGTTTAGCCCTACTAGCTATATCATATGTAAATTAGAACCTCACGGCGAGAATTCACTCGGGAGAGGAAGGTCAATGAATGGTCAACTCGGTCTTCCGAAAAAGGAAACTCTGACCTTCCAAAAATAGAAACTCGTATTTATATCAGCGATTTTGCGATAAAACGTTTTCCGATATTTTCGTAAAATTTTCGTTGACCATAACTTATTCGTCATAGCTCTGATCACAACACTTGACGTGGCCACGAACTCATATCGACAAACTATACAATTTTATCCAAAGAAATTTCTCAAAAAATATAGTCGATAAAATTTTGACGAAACGTCAGGGAAAGTTACCGACAGTAAAGACTAATTACCATCGACGATTAACGTAATTAATTAGCGAGTCTACAATATGATCATACATGTTCTCGTGGGTACTATAAAATATGTGAAGGCTACGACTCCAGTCATCTAACCTCAAGTCTTAATACATCTGAGGTCAGGTTCCTGGCCCTCCAGGGTGCTCTATAAATCCTCGAGTCAGGTCCCTGGACCTCCCGGAACATCTCGAGGATCAGCCGAGAAGCAGTGCATCGATGCAACAACTGTGACTATGCTCTGTCTAAAACAATATGCTATATGCCTCCAAGCTAATGCATAACTATAATAATGCATAAGTGAAAAGTGCATAACTGTAAAATGCATAACTGTAAATGCATAAATATAGACTCGCAAAACAACAGTGAAAATAAAGTGTCAACTCACAGTACTGTGCCGTGATTTCCATCAAGCCGAAGTCTGCCAGTCGGCGTTTATATACGTCTACCACTAGCTGCTAATACATAATCTGAAACAACGATTAATATTTAACAACTAATCGTCGAAAATAATATTAAACAACTAAGCTCATTCACCTAACGAGTAATACCGTCAAGAACATTACATTTTCGAATAACGTGCTTTCCAAACTTCTTACCAGTTTAATTCCAATTCTAATTTGTATCCCCTTAATTCTCCTTTAAAGTTATAATACATTCCTCAAACGTTGTGCGACTTAAGGTTGATTCGACATATTTGTTGATTGAACAATAAAAATGTAAAAGCGTTTAATTAATTCATTAATGTCCGATTAACCACATGTCTTAGTAAAAAATGTCCAAATCAATTTAATAACATCTTCACTGTAATCAGTACGCGATTACGAGTAAAATGACATATAACTCGACTTGTTTAGAAAATTAATTTTCCGGTTAAATTTTCCGGCCATGCGCCACCACCGGCGACAAGTAACCCATCAAAACAAAGCTCTCGAGGAGCCCAACAACTTTGTCCAAAGCACCCTCACCTAATTTTGACTAGTTTAGCCAAAAATTGCCTTGAAAGCTCACGACCCAAAATGGTTGTAGGCTCCAATCTCTGCCGTCGAGCCATTGCGGAGCTGAAGACCGGTCCCAAACGACTCACAACAGTGAGGGGAGCAAAACCCCTCTCCCCTCACTGGCCAAAACTGCCGGCAATATCGTACACGACGGTGGCCGAAACAATCTGACTAAATAAGTTCAATTCCAGCGTCAAACACCTGCACCCAAAATATCTCATACACAAACACAAAGAGGAGCTCACAAGGATTCGAACCATACCATTCTTGACGACCAACTCACCGGAAAACGCCACGACCTAAAATCTAAATTTTTTTCCGGCTACTTCGATCGAAATTCCGGCTTGCTCCGATCAAATCGAGGTCAGAGACTATGGGGAAAAGATAGAGGGTGTCAAGATGCACATTTTGATATATTGGATGGCTAGTTTGGTGGCCGAACGGCGTGGCTTTGCCAGAGCTGAGGTCGCCGACAATTTTCACCGTAGAGAGTCGTTCAACGCGGGTCAACCCTGCCTGGCCCCAAAATGGCAAGTTTTTGACTTTCCAAAATTGGAAAGTCCTATTTATATGTGCGAGTTGCAACTAACTGATTTCGTAAAATTATGCAAAACTTTCGCTAACTGTAAATTCTTCATCGTAACTCCGATTATAACACTTGACGTGGCTATGAACTTGTCTCAATAAACTCTACGACTTTCCTCAATATACTTACCTAAAATAAAAATTCTTATTTAAACTTGTCCATTTACAACTATTACATTTCCGATAAACTTTCGCTGATCATAGTTGTCTTATCGTAACTTTGTTTTCGGCATTCTTCACGTCTACAAACTCATCTTCACAGTTTCTACGATTTCCACTTTGAAGTCAACCAATTTCGACAATCCAATAAAAAATATCAACTAAAAAGCTAGCAATAATTATTGACAGTAAGTAAATAACTACTTTTCTCGATTAACGTTGTTGAAACAAAAACAACCAGATAAAAAACTCAACAAACAAAGATTAACTTAGTAATCTGGTATGAGTCGTTACAATCTACGCTCCTAATAAAAATTTCGTCCTCGAAATTTACGCACATACTAGTAAAACACCAATGGGTACTACTTCCGCATAACTTCTTTCGGCTCTCAAGCTAGTAACAATCACCATCAAGAGGATTAATTGTAATACTTTCACCATGTCATTGCCTTATTACAAAATCTTCTTCTTAAGATAGAGAGTCACCAACAACTACCCACTATAAAAATGGTACATAAAAGGATCTTGATGCAAGTTATGTAACATAAACACCTAAAACTTTCTGGTATATATGCCAACATTATTTGCATGTTCTACTAATATAGTTGACATGTCCAACAAAATCAGACATCACCACCATTTGCAGTTTGGATATGCCAGCTATCTGATTAGTTGTACAACTCTATTTCCTGAAGTGGATCGCTGATCACAACCAGAACCCTGCACTGAAAACTTAACAGAGCTGTCCATCAGCAGACACACAATAGGTGACCCATCAGGCCACAAAAGTAACTAGCTAAAGATTCAAACTAATCATTCTAAAGCCATAACATAAATAGGTAGTTGTTCGACCTTAAGCGAACTTCTAACCTTACTCACTTATCTTACTCTTGAAAATTCTACAGAAAATTTTGCATAGTTTCTCCAGAAACTTAAGGAAACCGAAAACCTGCACGAAGAGAACACTTCCACTAATAAATCCCACAAACAAACCGTGGGCATCGATTTCCATCCGGATTTCTCATAATCAATATACACAACGCTATGAACATAAACCACATATACTCATTTTAATTTATGATTTACAAGGATCACAATACTTAAAATTTTCCTGCTTCAAACAACACCAGATCGATACAGTGTAAAGTCTAACTCAAATATTCGAATCTATAAACCAAACCACACTGAAAGCAGAGCATCACTAGCTCATAACAAGACTCACATATAGCATATGGACAATTATCCAATGTCGAAAAATTCATTCAAAAATAGATACGCCTTACTTAAAATATCTGTCCATTCAAGGTGGTAAAACAAAGAGGCGCTAATTTACATACTCAGACTTACTCTAAAATTAAATAGCTGAATTGATGCAGCTATATGAAATGACCCAACCCTGATTTAGTTTCTTAAACCGGAATCAAACCCCTTCTGAAAACACGAACCAACAAAAACCATTAAAATTTCGGCAGAGTAACGCTACTAACGCAGAATTGCCTTTACCTGCACCCAAAAAATAACACTTCATCCTATGCCACAAAACCCAAACCGTGGGCACCAATCCCATCCGGATTTCTCAATATCATAACAATAACAATAAACAGTGAACATAACTGTTATATATAGAAAAAACCGGGAAGATCCGTATAAAACATGTATCAGTAACGTATCAGAGCGACCTCTAGTGTATATATAAACAAAATATACAACAGTAGGCGAAACAAGGAACCTACTGGAAAAGATAAGTAGCTCGAACAACTAGCCTCTGACCGCGACGTGAGACACCAGAATCCGAACTGCAAACTGGCCACGGAAACCGAAAAGCCCAGGGGAAAGACATGAAAACCGTTAGAGTGAGTGGACAAAACTAAATATCTTTCGCCGAATAATATATGTTATAATAACATATGCAAGTCAAAATGAATGAATATGTTATAGTAGATGAGGTGAACTCAAACTCCTCCAACGTACAGAGCATGCATGGAAAAATCCCACGGGGTCGCTCATGGACACATCCATGCTAGTACAGTTTGAATCACGGGATCCTAGACCCACACGTGATTCTAGCCAGAAAGGCCTCAGGTCAGAGGTCTGCCCCCCCCGGTAAAGGCCTCGGGTCAGGGGTCACAGCCTCCCCTGGTAAACATTCTCGGGGATCAGCTGGGATGAAAGTGTATCGATACAACAACATATACTGTGACTGTACTCTGTGTAAACCAAATCATAAATAGTTCGATGCAAATGTATAAAGCAATATGTAAATGCATACACGTAATGTATAATTATATAAGCATAATCGTATAACACATGCTCATATAAATCATAGTCTCATATGCATGCTCATGCTCGTAAAACGTGTATAAAGACTCGTGATTATCAGTGAAAAGAAATTGTCCACTCACAGATGAGCAAAACGCGCACTCGCGCTAATCACGTGGCCCGACAGAAGATCCCTCACCCGAAGCACGATCTTGATCCCCTGAATAATCATAAAATATATCTGATCAAAATCACAATTCACAACACTGTACCACACCTCGGAAATCAACCGTTCCCGGAAATATATAACACAGTGCAAAATAATCGACGAAATTCCCGAAATATCCACTTAAAACCCTCGACTGAAAATCCGATACTTAAATCAACTCGAAAACCTCAAGGCGACGATCGGGGCGCGAATACGAGTAAAACGATATTAAAATCATCAAATTCTAAAAAGTCAACGGGTCTCCGGAGCTCCGGCGGCCAAGCTCCCAAACTGTTCTCCTCCTCAAGCCGAGCAACTTTTCCAAAGGGGTCACCACCATCCAACCACCACCATGGCCGAAAAACAGCTCGAAAGAGCCACGGCCAAGAATCGCCAGAAAACTTTCCCGGCCGATTCCGGCGCCGTCATGTCTCCTCGTTCCTCCAAACCAAATGGGAAATGATCTCCATCCAAAACCCAACAAAACCCACCAAGAGTCCACCCCGGAAAGTCACCGGAGCGCCGCCTCCAAACAAGGCCGTGACCGGCCGGAAAATCCCAAACTTCATCTCTTCCGTTCTCCCTCAAATCAACCTCAAATTCCAAAATTCCAAGTTCTAAACTTTAGGAAATCAAACAAGGATTTGAAATATACAAACCACAAGGCCGGAGGTAGCCGGAAAATGAAGGTCGCGGGCGAGTCAGCGGCGGTGGAGATTTTCTTCTCCGGTCAACGCGGGTCAACGCTCCAATTATGGTCAAACGCCAGTCAAACTTCCAAACAGTGCAATTTCGACAATTTTCGACTATTTCTGATATTTATACTCACGTCTCGGGATGATCGACGGTCCAAAACGGATAACCATTATGATTCGGATAAACTCGATACGAACGGATAAACTCGTCGATATTCTGAAACTTCAAATATTCATATTATATTCCTCGGTCATCGGAAAAATCATCCGGAACAGCCCACGAACTCGAAATCACGTGTACAACAACTCTCGAGAATAGACTCAACTCAAATTCTCGATCGATAATTAAGTCGTAATCAAAACCGGCAAACCACACAATTATCGAAAAACTGCGATTATGCGCTAACTCATGAATTACGCTGATTAATCTACCGATTCTTGTTCGGGTCGTCACACTATACTCATTTTACAACTACCAAGATTTATGATTTCCTGGACACTGGATACTTAACCAATAAAACTAATCAGAGGACGAGACTACTATGAAGTTTAAGAAACGTGACAACTCTTAGCAGAAATCAATGATAAGACTTATACCCCATCAAGCTAATAAACCACATCTTCCTTGAACACAAATCTAAAACTGGTGGAAAGTTTGGATTTTCATGTAATATTCTCATATATGCTCCTGCGAGTAATGAACACTTGGTCACATGCATGATGCTCCTCCATTCAGTCTAGCGTGAATAAGAAGATTGAGCAACAAATATCGAATCAATAATAAAATCTCTCGTCGATTAATGCCTGATTTTGAGTTTGCCACTCTCCCAACTCAGTTGGAGTCATCCAATGGGACAGTTGAGTTACGGATCAGTACCTGATAATAACACAATAATAAAATCTCTCCTGAACCGTAGGTAAACTTGGTAACTTCTTGGAAAATACATCTGGATACACACTAACTACTACAATTTTATCAGCACAGAAGGTAAAGACATGAAGTGTCACCACATGTTCCAAGTGTGTGGTACATCCCTCCCACAACATCATTATAACCTTCACGGATGAACTCAGGCACAAATACAACACATTTATCTCACCATGGAGCAAAAACTCAGGCAACACTGGATTTCAAAACACTGCTTCTCGATAACCATCTACCAACGCCTGATGATGGCTCAAGAAGTCCATGCTTAAGATCAAATCAAAATCTACTATATCAAGAAGTATTAGATTAGTAGAGAAACTAAAACCTCTGAACATTACACTGCAAACTCTTATAAAATAATCCAACTAGAATCACCTCGCCAAAGCTAGAAATTCACTAAAATAATCAATTTTTGTTCATTTCCAACCATTTCCTATTCTTTTAACGGGAGGGCCCTTTTCCCGCCTTTGATTCTGGCACTTCCACATAAAAGCGGTTGAAGCTCATTCAATATTTATTTGGCAGAGATGCGCGCCAAATATTATAACATTTGAGGTGAGCTAACGTATTTTCCACACGAAAAGGATGCTCTTTCTTTTTAGTAATCTTTACGTGGTGCTATCACTTTTGAACGATTAGGATTGCGGATTGCTGTTTCTTCCTGTCGACTCTCTTCATAGCCTTGTTACATTAAAAGATTAGTTCTCTTCTTCCCTTTAGTAGGATACATGGTCCAAGCCAGCATAGGAATTGAAGAGGATTGCCGAATCTGGAATCTGGAATTCTGTGAGAGACTTCACAGTTAAAGGGACACCGCGGGTGGCAGAACACATGAATCAAACTTGCATGGAGAAAGTTTGGTGTTTGTTGTCATATACGTAATAGGTACGTTGACTATGGACGCTCACCTTACCGATATAAAAGAACGCGTCACCCTCTGGGTCAACCAAAGTATAAAGAACATAGTCAAAAACATTCAACATAACAAGAATGACTTCTAAACATACTTGACCCTCACATAGAGTCATCCGGTGAAGGTGAGCCTGACTTGACTTGATAGTCCTACCAGTCGTCCTCCTGACCTCAGTCCTGGTATGCTGGTAGTCGGGGTGATGGCATAGGTCTAACTCCCGAAGTAATTCTCTGGTCACCACTAGAACTTAGAGCGAGAAATGCACTAGAGGTGTCCCTCTAGAGACATTCCCACGTAAAGAGGTCCACCTGACCACAACGGTAACATACTGATATCCCCAACGGGCACTGCACATAACGATATTTATGGAAAATGTTACACAAAAGAGAATCTCTAGGAGCTGGGGAAATAAATCCAGATCCACCGAAAGTCTCCTAAAATTCTCGTCTCTGGCGTCGGCCCCTCCTCCATCACGAAAAATAACTCGAACGATGGGCACTAGGAGTTGAGGTATGAAATCCCTTGCTAGAAGATGATGTGGGACCGAAAGTGTTGTAATCTTCATCCAAAGAATATCCCTGGCGAGGTCCGCCTTACCCAAATTGTCGAATAACATCCCGCAATAATTGAGGTCAAATCTCACATCAAACCGCAGCACAGACACATTCATCGATGTTTGTGTATGGTGCGCTCGCCATAAATGAACGAATTATAGGTCACAAGCCTTGCTCAAACCTCCAGCATTTCTCCCTCATTATTCCGAAAAAATAGAATGCAAATCGGAATGGGCAATAAAAGCAGTTCCGATACACCATAGCTGGAAAATTTCCTCACCGCAGATTCACGAACTCTACATACTTCCTCTGCTCAGTCACCTTATTGGAAAGCGACACCTCAATAAATTGTTGATCTTGGCTCACGAGGTAGCAACCTCTTACCACTCGGTGCTCATCCATCTACAATAGGCATGGTCCTACAGTAGGCCAACCAATAACTTCGTCCTCTACTCAGGTGTCAGCTGAGGACACATACAGTCGCAAACTCAACCAATCTCGATAAGTCAGTTCTCATACACCACCAGGTCGTGAGAACCAGGGAAAGGCACCACACCTGCCTTCTAGGCCCAAGTAACAAGATCATCACGCTCCTCCCGTGGCATTGGCATCATCCGTGCGAATAGCTCACACATCTGCTAGGCCAATGACTGCGCCTCATCCTAAGGAGTTAGTTATCGAGGCATATTGATCTACGAGTCCACTACAAATAATTAGGCCCCAAAACAAGACCAAGAAAACTGGTTCAACTAGAAGACTTTGAACACTTAACAATGCACAACACTTGGAGGTGATGGGGATCCACCGGCCGGACGGGCCACCCCTCTCGGGAGTGTTGTACTCTATTAAATGTCTGAACTGATCTAACCAAGGAAGTCTACAGAATCTGTGACTTAATGCTCTGATACCAACTGAAAGGACCCAACCCTAGATTAACTAGTAATCTAGGATCACGCCCTAACGACAAGACTTAAACTACGGATTTCTGTAAAAAAAAATTGACATAGTTTCCTCTATGAAGTGGACTACAGAAATCTACAAGAATTTCACACTTCAGATTTCCCCACAAACAATACCGTGGACCACCGATGTCCATCTAGATTTTTCAATAAAGTGCGGAAAGTAAATTATTTAAAATGCTGGAATAATAATGCAGGAACTGAAAAATCATAATCCAACAATACTAACAATTCACAACCAACACTGAAAAACATTTTTAACACTAGTGTTCAGAGCGACTTCTAGGAACAGAATAAAACATATGAAAATACACTGCTAGTGGGCCGAAACCTACAGAAAGGTATGATAATCCAGTGGACTCAGAGCCTCATAGGATCAATATCCATCTTAGAAGAAGCACTGCAACCTGGGTACGAAAATCTGAAAGGCCTAGGGAAATGCAGATAAAAACATAATAACATTAGCGTGAGTGGACAAAAACTCACAATCAGTGTAAAATAATAAAATATTATATCTGTGCCTTTCTGCTTATTTCTATAAAATCATGCGAGTTCAAAATAATAAACTGAATAAAATATGGAGGTGGGCGCTCAGGGTGTTTGTCCTAACCCGAAGCATCTCCATGAATGTAAATAAAAGGTGATGCGATTGTCTAGGGTGTTTGTCCTGACCTGAGACAATCTGGGTAAACAGGGTGTTTGTCCTAACCCGGTCTAACCCACTAGTCAGTGATCAGCCGAATAGTCAAAGCTCTGATGCTGAAAATAAAATCATCACAAATATACCACCAAACTTGACTGTAATAAAATACAGGAGACTGTAAATATGCATAAACATGAACTCACAGCAACTCCGAAATTAAATAAACGTCCATTCACCGTACAATGTCGGATATTCATAAATCTGTAACCTACTAATTGGTGCAATAATCATCCGACATGGCCTACTAACTGGTAATCCTAAAATCATGATCATAATTAATATCTACTCGTCGATAATCCTAAAATCATGATCATAATTAATATCTACTCGTCGATATTCCTAATATCGTGAAATCCAATAATTATTATCCGATTAAACACACGTCTAAACTAATCAATTCCAGATCCATTCAAAAACCTCCCCATTGCATTCGGCACGAAATTACAAGCGGAACAACATAAAATTTTGTCGAAAATCCAAGCTCATAGGAGCTCCCCCGCGCACGACGGCGCGTGGGGCCGAGCACCACTATCGGTGGCGGCCGGAATGAACGGACCCAACCCCGATTTAGTTTCCTAAACCAGAATCAAACCCCTTCTGAAAACACGAACCAACAAAAACCATTAAAATTTCGGCAGAGTAACGCTACTAACGCAAAATTGCTTTTACCTGCACAAGGAAAGTAACACTTCATCCTATGCCACAAAAACCAAACTGTGGGCACCAATCCCATCCGGATTTCTCAATATCATATCAATAGCAATAAACAGTAAACATAACTGTAATATATATAAAATCCGGGAAAAACCACATAAAACATGTATCAGTATCGTATCAGAGCGACCTCTAGTGTGTATATATACAAAATATACAACAGTAGGCGAAACAAGGAAACTACTGGAAAAGACAGGTAGCTCGAACAACTAGCCTCCGACCCCGACGTGAGACACCAGAATCCGAACTGCAAACTGAGCACAGAAACCGAAAAGCACAGGGGAAAGACATGAAAACCGTTAGAGTGAGTGGACGAAAATAAATGTCTTTCGCCAAATAATATATGTTATAAAAACATATGCGAGTCAAAATGAATGAATATGATATAGTACACGAGGTGAACTAAAACTCCTCCAGCGTACAAAGCATTTATGGAAAAATCCCACGGGGTCGCTCATGGACACATCCGTACTAGTACCGTCTGAATCACGGGATCCCAGACCCACAACGTGATTCAAGCCAGAAATGCCTCAGATCAGAGGTCTGCCCCCCCCTGGGTAAAGGCCTCGGGTCAGGGGTCACAGCCTCCCCCGGTAAACATCCTCGGGGATCAGCCGGGATGCAAATGTATCGATACAATAACATATACTATGACTGTACTCTGTGTAAACCAAATAATAAATAGTTCTATGCAAGTGTATAAAGCAATATATAAATGCATATACGTAATGTATAATTGTAGAGGCATAATCGTATAACACATGCACATATAAATCATAATCTCATATGCATGCTCATGCTCGTAAAACGTGTATAAAGACTCGCGATTATCAGTGAAAAGAAATTGTCCACTCACAGACGAGCAAAGCGCGCACTCGCGCTAATCATGTGGTCCGGCGGAAGATCCCTCGCCTGAAGCAAGATCTCGATCCCCTGAATAATCATAAAATACATCTGATCAAATCACAATTTACAACACTGTACCACACCTCGGAAACCAACCATTCCCGAAAATATATAACACAGTGCAAAATAATCGATGAAATTCCCGACATCTCAACTCAAAACCCTCGACTGAAAATCTGACACCCAAATCAACTCGAAAACCTCAAGGCGACGATCGAGGCGCGAATAGGAGTAAAACGACATTAAAATCATCGAAAACCAAAAAGTCAATGCCCTCGCCGGAGCACCGCCGTTGACCACCGCCGCCGCCGGCGGCGCGCCGTCAACGGAGAATTTCTCTGGCGAGAAAAGCCCAGTTCTCTAGCTTACCTCAAGCCCAACACAAATAAAAACTACCACAAGTCTCAATTTTTACCAAATCAACCAGAAATCAGCTCGGAAAAACAAATCGACACTTAGCTCCGGCAACCACCACGGGTTCCACCGAAAACCCATCCTCGTCCAAAATTAACTACCCAGGGAGCATCAACGAAGCAAGGGGAGTCAAAACCCCATCACCCCCATCACCACAGCTCGCCAGAGCACCTCCCCCCGTCACCGGAGAAAACCGGAATCTTAACCCGATTCGAAACCCCTCAAAACTCAACCAATTCATACAAACTTAAACACAAATCGATAAAGGAACTCAAGAGGAGTCAAACCGTACCAAAGGCGTGGCCGGAGGTGGCCGGAATGTCCGGGTCGGCCGGCGAGTCGCAACCGGGTCGCGTTTCTTCACGGGTCAATGAGTCAACGGGTCAACAGTAAAAGTCAACGCCGGTCAAACTTCCAACAGTGTTTTTCGACAATTTTTGACTATTTCCGATATTTATACTCGCGTCTCGGGACGATCGATGGTCCAAAACGAATAACCATTACGATTCGGATAAACTCGATACGAACAGATAAACTCGACGATATTCTGAAACTTCAAATATTCATATTATATTCCTCGGTCATCGAAATAATCATCCGGAACCGCCCACGAATTCAAATTCACGTGTACGACAACTTTCGAAAAGAGACGCAACTCAAATTCTCGGCCGATAATTAAGTCGTAATCAAAATCGGCAAACCACACAATTATCGAAAAACTGCGATTACACGCTAACTCGTGAATTAAGCCGATTATTCTACTGATTCTGGTTCGGTTCGTCACAAATCTACGCCCCTTAAAAAAATTTCGACCTCGAAATTTACGTACCTGTCAGGTGAACAGATGAGGATACTGCTCTCGCGTACGCTGCTCAGTCTCCTAGGTGGCCTCCTCAACCGAGTGATTCTGCCACAAGACCTTCACCAGTGGTATAACACGGTGCCTCAACTCCTACTCACGTCGATCGAGAATCTGTACCGGCTCCTCGACATATGTCAAATCCTCTCGGATCGGTGGCTGCTGTGGCGCAAACACATGTGATGGATCTGGGATGTACTTCCGCAACATCAAAACGTGGAAAACATCATGAACACGAGCCATCTCGGCCGGCAACTCAAGTCTGTAAGCCACAGCTCCAACTCTCTCGGTGATCTCATACGGACCAATGTACCGTGGTCGAAGCTTACCACGCTTCCCGAAACGCACAACTCTCCTACACGGAGATAGTTTCAGGAAGACCCAATCGCCCACATCAAACTTGAGATTCTTCCTCCTCACGTCCGCATAACTCTTCTGGCGATCCTGGTCAATCTTCAATCTATCCCAGATAATCTGGACGTCCTCCATGGTGCTCTTCACCAGATCATGGCCAATAAGCCATCGCTCGCCCACCTCACTCCAACACAATGGAGTGCGGCACTGCCTCCCGTACAGGGCCTCGTACGGTTCCATCTCAATGCTGGCCTGATAGCTGTTGTTGTAAGTGAACTCAATCAAATGTAGTTACTGGTCCCAATTCCCTCGAAACTGCAAAACGTAAGACCGCAACATATCCTCAAGAGTCTGTATAGTCTGCTCAGACTTCCCGTTAGTATGAGGATGAAAAGCTGTACTGAAATGCAACCTCGTGCCCATGGCTCGCTGTAATGCCTGCCAGAACTCGGAAGTAAACTGACTGTCTCGGTCAGACACAATAGATACAGGTACACCGTGCAGACGAACGATCTCTGACAAATACAGCTTGGCCAATCTGCCCACTGATATCTTCCCCAGAAGTGCGAGAAAATGAGCGGATTTCGTCAGTCGATCCACAATAACCCAAATACCAGTATTGCCAGCCGAAGTACGCGGCAACTGATAAACGAAATCCATAGTAATGTGCTCCCACTTCCAAACCGGAATCCCCAGTAGCTGCAATTTCCCCGCAGGCTTCTGCCTCTCCGCTTTAACCTGCTGACAGATCAAACATCGGCTCACATATGCGGCAATCTCCCGCTTCATGTTGCGCCACCAGTAATATGCTCGAAGTGTACGAAACATCTTCGTACCACCGGGATGCACCGCATAAGCCGAACTATGGGCCTTATCCAGAATCTCCTTCTTCAGACTCTCGTCTCGGGGTACGCATAACCTGCCTCTGAAAAGCAACGTACTGTCGTCACTCAACCAAAACTCTGTAGGCACACCATATTGTATCATGGTCTTCTTGCCCAACAGGTAGGAATCTGAATCTTGAGCTTCCCGAACCTGGTCATCCAATACGGGTCGAACATGGAAACTGGCTAATAAAGCTCCCTCGTCATTCCACTCCAACTTGGCTCCCATAGCCCGAAGCTCGGCTAACATAGATACTCTGGCCACACATACATGGAATAACGAAGCTCCAGATTTCCGACTGAGTGCATCGGTAACAACATTGGCCTTCCATGGATGGTACTCGAAAGTGCAGTCGTAGTCGTTGATTAACTCCATCCACCTGCGCTGCCTCATGTTCAAGTCTGGCTGCGTCCGCAAGTAGGAGTCAAACCGTACCAAAGGCATGGCCGGAGGTGGCCGGAAAGTCCGGGTCGGCCGACGAGTCGCAACCGGGTCGCGTTTCTTCACGGGTCAACGAGTCAACGGGGTCAACAGTAAAAGTCAACGCCGGTCAAACTTTCAACAGTGTTTTTTGACAATTTTCGACTATTTTTGATATTTATACTCGCGTCTCGGGATGATCGACAGTCCAAAACGGATAACTATTACGATTCGGATAAACTCGATACGAACGGATAAACTCGACGATATTCTGAAACTTCAAATATTCATATTATATTCCTCGGTCGTTGAAATAATCATCCGAAACTGCCCACGAATTTGAAATCATATGTACGACAACTCTCGAAAAGAGACTCAACTCAAATTCTCGGCCGATAATTAAGTCGTAATCAAAACCGGCAAACCACACAATTATCGAAAAACTGCGATTACGCGCTAACTCGTGAATTAAGCCGATTACTCTACTGATTCTGGTTCGGGTCGTCACACGGAATCCCCATCGGCACCAAATCAAATAACCTGCATATCAAAATGTTCATCTCAATAAGCCCAACAACATTCATGAAGAACACAACATCAAAATCAAATTGGAAAACCTCCAAATCGCCAAAAACCTAAAAACCCACCGGAAAATCAATTCGCTCGATCGCCGTCGTCCAGCCATCGCAAGGGCCGAGACGTCTCACGTTAAACTCGTCTCATCCTAGGCTTCAAAACCCCCTTAACCTAGATGCCAAATGCCGTCGTGAGGACTACCACCATCACCAAGAAAAACCACCCATAATTTGCCAAAGTTCTCCGCCTCGATTCTCCTTCCTTCGGCCACCAACGTCGGAGATGCACCCACAAATCAATAGAGGAGCTTGAAACCAACCGTTTGCCACCAATATCATGGCCGGAGGTGGCCGGCCAGAGGCTCACTGCCGATGAGAACCTCACGGCGAGAAAACCC
Source organism: Geum urbanum (assembly GCA_946800695.1). Classification (NCBI taxonomy): domain Eukaryota; kingdom Viridiplantae; phylum Streptophyta; class Magnoliopsida; order Rosales; family Rosaceae; genus Geum; species Geum urbanum. The sequence goes on from OX327002.1 coordinate 23,081,893, forward strand.
TTGGGAGAGGAAGGTCAATGTGGGGTCAACCCGGTCTTCCCAAAAAGGAAACTCTGACCTTCCCAAAATAGAAACTCGTATTTATATTCCCAAAACATTTTCCGATATTTTCGTAACATTTTCGTTAACCATAACTTATTCGTCGTAACTCCGATCACAACACTTGATGTGGCCACGAACTCGTATCGACAAACTCTACAACTTTATCCAAAGAAATTTCTCGAAAAATATAGTCGATAAAATTTTGACGAAATGCCAGGGAAAGTTACTGACCGTAAAGACTAATTACCATCGACGATTCACGTAATTAATTAGCGACTAACCCCAGAAGTTCTGGTTATGCGTAATATTGCACATTGTCTTTGTGCAAGAAGCACGGAAGGCTAGCCTTTTTTTATGACCATGTGTGATTCTGATCCTGACATAATTGCCTCCATTCTTGGTGTGATTTTCATGCATATGGAAACTTTTCTAGGGGGATCCTGTACTGGAAAGGAATACAAGTATGCATTAACGTATGTGGTTAATACTTGTGTTGCTGACAAGCACACGAGTGTTGACAAGTATTAAACTTGTAGATATATTAGATTCCTGGTGTAATTAAAATTGATTTATTCATTATTGTAGATATTATTCATCTATTAGGAATATGCATGTAAAGATGTACACATACATAATTTAGGAGTGAACGAAAGTATTTCATTATACTTTTACCTATACGGTTACCTATAAGGTTACCTATACTTTTTTACTTGGCATCAGATGTAAAGATGTATATATACATAATCCTGTGGACCTATCGACAAACCCTATTTTTGTCAATCACTACATCTAAATTTCGCTGTGAACTATTGACCTAGGAGAAAAACCTGTCTTTGCTATGATTTCTTCTCCTACCTACACTTTATCTTTATTTTGTGCAATTCTGGAAAATAATACTTTTCAAAATATGAAGATGTTGCCTAGATGTGATGACCCGAACCAGAATCAGTTGAGTAAACGGCATAATCCACGAGTTAGTGCGTAATCGCGATTAATCGTTAATTGTGTGGTTTGCCGATTTAGTTTACGACTTAATTTTCGGTCGAGACTTTGAATTGAGTTTCTTCACAGAAGTTGTAGAGCACGTGATTTCGAGCTCTAGGGCGGTTCCGGATGATTTTTTTTTGATAACCGAGGAATATAATATGATTATTTGAAGTTTCGGATTTCGACGAGTTTATCCGTTTGTTCCGTGTTTATCCGAATCGTAATGGTTATCCGTTTCGAATCGTCGATTGACCCGAGGGCGAGTATAAATATCGAAAATAGTCAAGAAATAGTCGTAAAAACACTGTTTGATGTTGACCAGCGTTGACTTTCCAATTTTGGAAGTTTGACCCGTTGACCGAGAGGGAGGACTTTCCCGTTTGAGCTTTGCCGGCCGATTTGCTTTTTCCGGCCACCTCCGGCCACGTGAAGGGTATGAATCTCTTCCTCTTGTAATTTTAAGTTGTTTTGCAATTGAAATTATGGGATTTGATGGAGTTTGGAGAGAACCCGAATCGGGTTTGGTTGCCGGAGTTCGCCGAAGTTGGGGGGTGGACTTCCGGCGAGCTTTGGTGGCGAGGAGGTGGGGGTTTCGCCTCCCCTTGGCTCAGGGATGCTTCCCCTATGGTTTAATTTGAGTTTGGTTAAGTTTTCCGGTGAACCCGAATTGGTTGTCGGAGTTTGATTTCATTTCGGTTTCGAGCTGAATTGGAGGTGCTAGGCTTTGAATTGGACTTTGTGGTAGTTGAGGAAAAGACTGGGCTTGAGGAGGACTTCAAATCTGGAGCTTCCTCGTCAGAGAAAGTCTCCGTTGACGGCGCGCCGTCGCCGGCGGCGCTCCGGCGAGACCGTTGACTTTTCAGATTTCGATGATTTTAATGTAATTTTTCTCGTAATCGTGCCCCGATTATCGCCTTGAGGTTTTCGGATTGATTTGGGTATCGGATTTTCAGTCGAGGGTTTCGAGTGGGGATTTCGGAAATTCAGTCGATTATTTAATACAGTTTATATGTTTCCGGGAATGGTTGATTTCCGTGGTTAAGTACAGAGTTGTGGACTATGGTTTTGATCAGTTATGTTTTATGATTATTCAGGGGATCGAGGTCGAGATCGTGCTTTGGGCGAGGGATCTTCCGCCGGGCCACGAGATTAGCGCGAGTGCGCGCTTGCTGATCTGTGAGTGGACATTTTCATATTTTCACAGTTGCGAATTCGTGATTTATCGTGATTTTCAGTATTTACTTTATACGATGTTGAGATATGTGTTATTTTCGGAGGTATTATTTTATATATATTGGTGATGGCATTACTACATCGATGCTTCGGCTACTCGGCTGATCACCGGTAGTCCGCCAGAGTTGAGAGATTCCTCTGGGCAGGGTTGAGAGATTCCCCTGTATGCCGCCAGGGTTGAGAGATTCCCCTGGCCTATCACCGTCGGGTTTGAGCGATTCACCTGATGTCAGGCTTGAGAGATTCGCCTGACAACCTCCATATATATACTTTCCGAACTCGCACTGTATTACATTGATTATGTATATAACTGGTGAAAGACATATGTTTATTTTCGTCCACTCACTCTAACGTTTTTATTTGCCTTTCCCCTGGGCTTTTCGGTTTCCGTGCCCAGTTTGCAGTTCGGATTCTGGTGTTTCACATCGCGGTTGGAGGCTAGTGATTCGAGCTACCCGTGTTTTCCAGTAGGTTCTTGTTTCACCTACTGTTGTATATATTGTATATATTTACACTAGAGGTCGCTCTGATACATTATGATACATGTTTTATGCGGATTTTCTTGAATATATTATATATTACAGTATGTTTGCTGTTTATTGATTACGATATGATATTTGAGAAATCCGGATGGGATTGGTGCCCACGGTTTGGTTTTTGTGGCATAGGATGAAGTGTTATTTTCAGGGCGCAGGTTAATGCAATTCTGCGTTAGTAACATTACTCTGCCGAAATTTTGAATGATTTTTGTTGGTTCACATTTTTAGAAGAGGTTCAATTCCGGTTTAGGTAACTAAATCGGGGTTGGGTCCTTTCACTAGATCAACTGTTGTTTTAGACGAAGAACATCTACCTAGTTTTTTCGTTACTACAGCTCCATCATATATGATGGGTAAGGCATCATCTCTCTCTACATTATCTATGACTAATACTTGGATAATTGACATGGGTGCATCTGACCATATAACACATAACCTTAGCATAGTGAAAACCATTAAACCATCTCATCAACATAATGTGTCTACTGCTGATGGATTCCCATCTTCTGTTATTGGTGAAGGTTCTGTCAAATTCGTGGATAATTTATCTCTAAATTTGTTCTTATTATTCTCTCTCTTGCCTATATTCTTCTATTTGTTAGTCAAATAACTTTGGCTCTTGCATGTTCTGTAACTTTCTATCCCAATTTTTGTGTCTTTCAGGACATTCTGATTAGAAAAATTCTCAGTTATGGTGTAAGAAGGGGAAAACTCTCCTATCTTTATTTGACAAGCAGTGGAGCACAATAGTTGAATGTGTTGGGTCAAGAAAATACTACTACTAGTTTGGATAAAGCTAAGGAATCAGTGTGGTTATGGCACCGTAGTCTTGATCACGTGAATTTTCATTACTTGCAGAAGCTTCAACTTCAATTATTTTCCAGAGTGAGTGCTTCAGAGTTCCAATGTAATACATGTGAACTAGTCAAGAATCATCGTGTTTCATATTCTCCTATCAAGCACAAGAGTCTAATGCCTTTTATGAAGGTTCATTTAGATGTTTGAGGTCCTGCAAGAGTTTTTACCCCTACAAGAGCCCAATATTTTGTGACATTTATTGATGATTGTTACCGTATAAGTTGGGTATTTTTTATGGTATCAAAGAGTAATGTGTTCCATCGATTTACTGAATTTCATAAGATGGTAGCCATTCAATATCAGCAACAAATTCGAGTTTTTCAATCTGACAATGGTAGTAAATATGTCAATAACACCATGTCTACGTACTTGGCCTCTCATGGAATTCATTACCAAACCTCGATTACTTGTACTCCTCAACAGAATGGCTTGGTTGAGCACAAGAATAAAAAATTACTGAAGGTTGTTCATGCTTCATTATTTGGCATGAATATGCCTTGATCTTATTGGGGTGTCGTTGTTACTTCTGCTGCATATTTGATCAACCATACTCCTTCTAGTGTCATTGAGTTCCAAAATCCTTACTAGAAGTTACATGACAGTGGCGGTGGGAAGAGATGGTTACAATAGGAGGAGGTGGGGGCGATGGGAGAGCCGGTGGGAGGAGGTAGAGGCCGTGGGAGATGTGGGAGGAGGTGGAGGCCGGTGGGAGGATATGGTAGGTGGAAAAAGTGGTGGGACACACCAGAGGGAGAGAGACGGTGGGAGACGCCGACCGAAGGGAAAGAGTTGTTTGAGAGAGAGAGAGAGAGAGAGCGAGAAAGAGAGAGAGATTTTGTTGAGAGAGAGTGAGACTATCGTGAAACTGTCCAGAAACTATAAAATATACAGTTTCACCTAGACGACGAAGGGCATGATTTCGTCGTCTAGGTGAAATGGACATTAACATAGACGACGAACATTAGGTTTTCGTCGTCTAGGTGGACGCTTAGACGATGAAAACCTCATTTTGTCGTCTATGTGTTTCTCGGATTTCTCCTAGAATTAATTAGCAGGCCACCCAAAATAAATGGTGGTGAATTTGGACCGCTTCAAATTTGGACTTAGACGACTAATCAAGCCATTTTCGTCGTCTAAGTACGCACCTGGATGACGAAAATGGCCTCCTTCATCGTCTAAGTCAGTTTTGGTGGTTCCCAAAATAAATGACGGTCAAATTTGGACCGCTCAAAATTTGGACTTAGACGACGAAGCAAGTCATTTTCGTCGTACAGGTGTGTACTTGGATGACGAAAATGGTGTCCTCCTTAGTCGCTTAAGTAAAATTTCTCTAAAACATTATTTAAAAATAATTCGTCAGGAAATTTTTGATCTGTCTTTCCATTTTTTTGGTCTTAAAATATCAAATAAAGAATCATATATATAAAAAATGGGATTTAAGACGACGAATTAATTTACGTCTTCAAACTTGATAAGTATCTACTAATGTGTATAACTTAAGTGTTATTTTGTATAGGCTCACTGCACATCAATTTTAATGAAATTGAATTTGGACAAAACAATCATTGGATATGTTCACCATAAGATAATATATATAAGTAGAATAATAGTAAGTTCGTTAAGGGTTTCATCGTAACAGTCAACCGTAAAACCGAAATTTTAATAAAACGAAAACGTGGATATAAGAAAATCCGTAACTCCTATTTTGGAACCGTCGATGCTCACACTCCAAGAATTGTTTACTCTATGCTCTTGATGAAAAGAATATGCATTTGGACATGTTCTACATGGTCATTCTCTTAGAGGTGAAATTACGATAACATGACTTAGACGACGAAATGATCACATTTTCGTCGTCTAAATGATTATTTGGACGACGAAATGTCGCATTTTCATCGTCTAAGTGGTGACATAGATGAAGAAAATGTTTCGTCGTCCATGGGTTGCATGGACGATGAAAATGTGTCATTTCGTCGTCTAAGGGAAAGGGTTTAGGGGAAAGGGGTTTAAGGTTTAGGGTTTAGGGTTTAGTAGTCACTTAGACGATGGAATATGCGTCATTTTTGTCGTCTAAGTCTTTACTTGGACGACGAAACGTCATTTTCGTCGTCTAAGTATGACATAGACGATGGAAAAATGTTTAATATATACCACGCAATTTATTTTCATCGTCCAAAGTCCACTTAGGCGACGAAACCTTAAATGTTTCGTCGTCTAAGTTGCTTTTTCTCGTAGTGACTTAAAGCTAACCGTAAAAGTAATTTTCTTAATTTTAATAGGAAATACAAATATATTGACTAAATATATATATATAAATATATAATTCATACAAAAATAGATGGCCCATATTAGATCTCAAATTTTTAAACGATCAGATTGCATCAAATAATACGTGAAATGACATACACCTTTTCTTGATAGATATTGATCTCTTGCGTAATAGAGGAGTACCTATATCGATTTTTTTTGTCACAATGAGGTAAATACAAATCATATATATGAGAATGTTTATATATGTGAAATTTGGTCTCAAATTATTTTTGTATAAAGCATCTATATGCGTTTTAGTCATAAGGGCAATAGAGTCAGGATGATTGAATGTATAGATCAAGGTCAAATTCAAGTCAAAAAAATCAAAATAAAATTATAGTGTTAGATTAATTCGATCATCATATGCTATGGTTAAATTCAGAAAATAATTATCCATTCGTGATTTAGTATCATAAAGTTTTGTATTTTCATATATATAATAAACAAATTAAAGTAAATAACGTTAGTAGTCATATGGTACTTTTGAGACATATGATAAATTGAAATAGTCTAATGAAAAATCAGCACATTCTCATGCATCCAACTACTTGTAATATGTATTGTGTAAAAAAATTAACTTTGTCGGAGTTCGTTTAGACCTCAGTCAATGAAGTCAAACCTTTGTTTGTCTAATTACTTAAATACTCGTTACTGTGTTTTGCTCATTCTACTAAGGGGAGAGTACCTAAATCGATTTTTCTTGTCAAATATTTTGACATGGTGAGATAGATATGAATCTCACGAGAATGTGTATATGAAATTTGATCTCAAATTATTTTTTACGAAACCGCTATATGCGTTATAGTCATAAAGGCAATAGGGTCACAATGATTGGATGCACGGATTGAGGTCAAATCTAAATAAAAAAAAGTTCTAAATTTATACAACATTCTTAGATAAATTCAATCGTCACATCATATGGTCTGATCCACAAAATAATTATTAATTTGCGATTTAGTATCACAAAGGTATACATTTCCATATAACTAACAAACAAAGCAAATAATAGTAGTATTCATATAGTAACTTTGAGACATATGTGAAATTGAAATAGTCTAATGAAAAATGAACACATTCTCATGCGTTCAACTAGTTGTAATATGTATCATTCTACTAAGGAGAGAGTACCTAAATCAATTATTTCTTGTCACATATTTTGACATATGTGGACTTTTTCATTACACTAACAATATGGTACTTATTTTTCATTAGACTATTTCGGCCTTTTATATATCACAATGTACATATGATTATTAATGTTGTTTACTTTGTTTGTTAGTTATATGTAAATACAAACCTTTGTGATATTAAATTACGAATGAATAATTACTTTGCAAATCATAAGATGTGACAATCAAATTAATCTAAGAATGCTGTAAAAAAAATTAGAAGTTTTCGACTTGAATTTGATCTTGATCCGTGCATCCAAGCATTGTGACCTTATTTCCCTTACGACTATATTCGTAGAAAAATATTTTGAGATCAAATTTCACACACACATTCTCGTGAGATTTCTATCTACCTCACCATATCAAAATATTTGACAAGAAAAATCGATTTATGTACTCTCTCCTTAGTAGAATAAGCAAAATACAGTAATAAGTATTTATATAATTAGACAAACAAATGTTTGACCTCATTGACCGAGATCTAAACGAACTCCGACAAACCTAATTCTTTCACACAATACATATTACAATTAGTTGGACGCATGGGTATGTGCTAATTTTTCATTAAACTATTTCAATTTCATATATGTCTCAAAGTCATCATATAACTACTAATGTTGTTTGTTAGTTATATGACAATGTAAGCATTTGTGATACTAAATCACAAATGAAAAATATTTTTACAAATCCGATCATAGAATGCAATGATCTGAATAATGCAAGCTTGATGTAAAAAATTGAAATCGAAAAGTTCTAGATGGTTGGAGTAAAAAAAAAAAATTGAAGTCAAACAGTTATTTTACAATATGCTCTGTTTACTGGGTTTTACCGAGTCTGACTTTTACCACGTTCTAACAATGTATCTTCCAACATTCCATTCCAGCCACTGAGGCTGCCACATCATCTATGGTGTGTTCGGCGCACTCGAGAATTTTCCAAATGATTATGGGTACTTTCATTTATGAAGTTTCGATATAACTTATGAATGGACATGCTCCAGTATTAGAATTTAAGTACAAATACAAGTAAAGAACAATCATTATTCCAGCAAATTGCAGCCCCATGCCGTATTCGCTCTGTCAAAAAATGACAACACATTTAGGCTTTTTGTGACGACCCAGAACAGAATGAGCAGTGGAATCAGCTTAACCTACGAACTTGCGCGTAGTCGCAGATTTCCGACAGTTATGTGAATCGCCAGATTTGTTAACGACTAAATCATTGGCCGAGAATTGGAGCTGGGTCTCTTCTCGAGAGTCGTTGTACGTGTGATTCCAAGTTCGTGGGCGGTTCCGGATCGTTATTTGGAGGACCGAGGAATAAATTATGAATATTCGAAGTTTTGATATAATCGGTTTTATATGTCAGATTTCTTAACGACTAAATTACTGGACGAGAATTTGGTTTCGGCTTCTTCACGGAAGTTGTTGAGAATTTAATTTCGAGCTCGGGGGAACTTTCGGAGCATTATTTCGAGTTACGAAGATTAAGTTGTGAATATTTCCGATTGTTGATTATTTAGTCGGTTTAAATATGTGTTGGTTTGAACAGTTGACTTTTTATCCGATTGTTCGATGTGTTTGACTTCGGGTGATAATTGAAGAACATGTCAAGACGAGTTTGTTGCCGCGAGAATTATCGAGATCGGAATTACGACGAGGAAGTTACGTGTGTTTAAAGTTCGTCGAAAAGGATAATTACGAAGTTTCCATTTTGGGAAGGCTATAAATAGAAGGTTGATATTTTGGGCAAGTCAATAGTTGCCATTTATGGTGTTGACCGAGTTGACCGAGTCAACTCGGTGGAGAGAGGGAGAAATGCGACAGAGGACGTCGGCCGTGACGGTGGCTCATTGTCCAGCCACCCCAAGGTGTGGTGCTTGTCCCAAAAGATGCGCTTCGGTCCCCTGGAGGTGACTCCGGCCTCCCTCCACGGCGTGGCTCGCCGGAGAAGAGAAATTTTCCGATCAAAAATGGAGATTTTTGGGTGAATTCGGGTTTGTATTTTCCGGCCGAATTGAGATGAAACAAGGAGTGGGCTTTGAAGCTCTCATCACCTAAAGGCTACCATATAAGTTTGGTGATCTAATTTTGCTTATACATGGAGAATTTTGGATTTGAAAGTTTGGTTCCAATTTGGTTTTTCATGAAATTGGATGAGCTAGAGTGAGTATTGGCCTTTGTTGCAGTTGTGAAAGTTGCTCAGTGGGTGATTTTGAATGGAATAGTGGTTGCTCCGCCGGGAAAATTTCAAGTTGGTGATGGCGCCGCCTCCGGCGGCGGTCAACTGTCAATAGTTTGACTTTTTGGGGTTTTCGACAAGTTGCATGTCATTTCACTCAAAATCGCGCCCCGATCGCAGTGGGGAGGTTCGTTTCTCGATTTGAGCATCCGAAAGTACAGCGAGGTATTGAGGTGTAAATATCAGATTTTCGACGATTCGTCGACATTGAATTACGTGTTTCCGAGAACGGTGGTTTCTCGTGATTTGATTTGAATGTTCGAGTTATGATTTTGAGAAATGGATTTTGTGATTATTCAGGGGTTCGTGATCATTCGTTTGGCGAGGGATTTTCCGCCGGATCACGGGATAACGCGAACTGCGTTACACTAGTCTGTGAGTGGACATTTCTTTTCACGGATTGTTTGCGAGTATTTTAAATATGATTTACGAACTTGAGCATGCAGTTTGATTATGGTTTTACGAGCATGTGTTTTACGATTATACATATACAGATATGTGTATACGAGTATACTTACACCTATATGTTGTTATGTGTCCACGAGTGGCCCCGTGAGATTTTTATGCATGCTCTGTATGCGTGAGGAGTTAGAGTCTCCCTCGTGTTTGTATGCGTGAGGAGTTAGAGTCTCCCTCGTGTTTGTATGCGTGAGGAGTTAGAGTCTCCCTCGTGTACCCGAACGCGTGAGGAGTTAAAGTCTCCCTCGTGTACCATTTCTTATTTATACATTCGACTCGCATATGTTTTTGTAATGTATATATTATTTGGTGAAAGACATTTATTTTCGTCCACTCACTCTAACGATTTTCATGTCTTTCCCCTGGGCTTTTCAGTTTCCGTGCCCAGTTTGCAGTTCGGACTCTGGTGTCGCACGTCGTGGTCGGAGGCATAGTGCTCGAGCTACCTTGTTTCTTTCAGTAGGTTTATTGTTCTACCTACTGTGGTATACTTATATGATTATACATTAGAGGTCGCTCTGAGTATTCTGTTGTATATATTATACGATTTTACTCCGGATTTCAGTAAAGTACGGATATATTTACTACTTTACATTATTGTTGATATATTGAGAAATCCGGATGGGATTGGTGCCCACGGTTTGATTTTTGTGGCATAGGATGAAGTGTATTTTCAGGGTGCAGGTAATGGTAATTCCACGTTAGTAACGAAACTCTGCCAAAATTTTGTTGGTTTTTGTTGGTTCGTGTTTTCGAAGGGGTTCGATTCCTGCTTAGGCAACTAAATCGGGGTTGGGTCCTTTCACTTTTAGCGTTTATGATAATATTTCTTGTATCTTCTATCTACTTGCAGAAATAATGCAGTTCACCAAACTAATGTAGGATTTTTAGTAGAGTTTAGAAAAGAAAAGAAAAAACATTGATTGTATGTCCAAGCACACGGAAGAATTCAAGAAGTCGACCGAAGATGTTGCATTAGCGTCTGTGCTTTCCGCTTTTTATGGGAAATTATTGGTGAATTTAATTCCAAGGTTGATGATCACCATTGCTCTCACCTGCTAGTATAACACTACTGTTAGACCATCTCCCATGGTAGGCTAAAAATATAAATTTAGCTTATGGTTACTCTCATCATAAGCTAAGTTTCAATTTTCAAGGTAAAAAATTTAGCCTAAACAATTTTGTAAGCCAAATTTGGCCTTTCACTTCTATAAGCTAAAGCCAAATAATATTTTATACAGTTTTATTTTTTTCCAGGTTTGCCCTTCTACCTACCATCTTATTTCATTTTATATCCTTTTTAAATTTGAACTAAATTTTTTTAATCTTTCACAACTACATAACTAAAAACTCGTTTCTATTTATTTTTTTACCATTGCGAAGATCTCGACAAGACCTTTCATGTAACTCCCATATCTAATATATTTAGATAAAATCATATACTTGATTAATTATTAAATTAAAAAAGTACATAACTTATACATGAAAAGACTTACGTTACTTATTAAAATGTAAACAACACAAAATGTTAAACTTAACAAAATTACAATATAACGAAATAACTAACATAAAATGCTAGACTTATTAAAAACACATTATTTTTAATAAAAAAACCCATATTATAAGAACCATCAATAGTAATTCGGTACTCTACCGCTTTCATTACGGGGCTCCTCCATGTCCATCGCTTGTTCCGGTATCTCCGCTTCCTCTATAATCTTTACATTTTCCATATCCAAAAGGTCCTTCATAAAGACTCATTCCTCCATAGTCACCAATTCCTCCATAATTTGGCGTTGCTCCGTATTCATTGCTTGATCCATATTGACTTGAACTTGAAATGCATTACCAAAGCTTCCAGAGTTGAATGTAGCTTGTGTGTCACCTTGGAATGGATTCATGATAGAAAAATTGTTATAGCCAAACGTCATGGGCAATTGTTGTTGTTGGGATTCACGAGCTCTTCTTTGCCTAATTTCATTTTTTCTCATCTCAAAATACTCACGATCTTTCAGATCTGAAATGGAATTCAAACTCATGAGCATAATTTTGTTATCTTCACACTAACGTTGAATCTCTAATTTCGTAGCCGCATATTGCTCATGTTTGACAGAAAATGTACGTCTATCAGACATTTTTTTGTACCAACTCCTTTAGTCGCCAATTTTCTTCGAGAATTTGCTCAGCAAGTTTTTTCTTTTCATTCTCCTTTGTTCTTTTATGTTTTGCTTTCTTTGTTCCAATTGGTCTATAGGATGATGATAACTCTTCATTGATAAATTCTTGTTCATCTGCATCAACATCGACATTCAAATCGACATTAAATGATGGTGTACCTGTTGATTTAGATGTGCGAGAACTCGATTGACTTCCTTCCAATGAATTTCTTCTTCTTCAGGGCTGAGCCGCTACCGTACTAGTAGTGTCCATCCATTTTTCAGCATCCTTGAGAATGCTCCACACATGCTCAAATTGAATCTTCTTAAATTTTTTATAGCTCGTATCATCCCACATTAATTTCTTTGCCTTTGTCATATGTCAATATACAAATAATAGAAAGTTATAATAAAAAATAATGTAAATATAATATATATATATAATGTTATTAAAATTGAACAAATTCTTACTATATCAATTTCAAAAGCACCACTCGGGTTGGTATATTCTACTTGTCGAACAGCACCGCAAAATTTGTTTATAACATTTGAGAGATCAGAAAATCGACTTTGGAGAGAATATGAGGTTCATACTTCATATTGATGCAGCTTTTGCTAATTCCATAGAGTAGTTATCATTTCCTATATCTTATCCTTTTTTTTATCAACACCATGTATCGGATCTTGACTAACATCAAGATATATGCGGCACAAGAGTTGATCCTCTTCAATAGAATTTTTTTTCCCTTAGAAGTATTCATTGAAAAAGAATATAAGATTCCTAGTAACACTACTGATATATATAGTTATAAAATATACGATTTAATCTTGATATGGTAAAACTAAAATCATGAATTTTGTAGCATAAATTTTGGTCAAAATAAGGAAGTTAGCATTGATCAATTATGATGAAATTTATTTTGATCAATTATGATGAAATTTATTTTGATCAATTAAGACCAAATCTGACACTTTCCTTCATAAGAGAAGGAAATTAGGTTTGAAATCCTAAAAAGTTGGAATCCTTTTTAGGAAGACCAAGTCTTGGAAATTAGGTTTGAAATCCTAGCTTCGTAACTTTCCTTTTTTTTTCTTGGAATGTAAATGTTTGAAATTCTTGTCTCCTTGATCAATAAGATCAATGTTGAATTTTGACTAGATGTTGAAAATGAGGACTCAAACTTTGTTGAAAAAAAGGAAAACTACATACCCTTTTTTTTGTAAGGTTGCGAAAATAGGAAAGTTGATAATTGAAACCACAGTCTTGACCAATTTGATACAAATTTCCAATGTCGAGAAATTTGAAATTTTTTTGATTTCTATATAGTTATCACATTACTACTATATAAGTACATATGTAGTAATCAAGCTAGTTTCATAACCTTAGAAGGAAAAAATAAACACTGCTCCCGTTTCTATTCCTCAACAATGAACCATTCTTAATTCTCATAATCTTCTATTTCATCAAATGATACTGATGGTTACGTTCTGTAACGACCCGAACCGTGGAATGTGCACATATTGGTCTGAGCCGTGATTATTGTGAATTAATCGTACTCGTGGGTTTCTTAACGACTAAATTATTGGGCAAGAATTTGGTTTGAGTTCCTTCGCAAGAATTGTAGAGGATTTAATTTCGAGATCGTGAGAATTTTCAGAGAATTTTTCGGATAAGCGAGCAATGTTTTATCGAGTTTTGAAGTCGGTTGGTGAATGTGAATTTAATCGTGACCGTCCGATTTGGATCAGATTGAATTATAGCCGTTGATTTGGGGATGGTATGTGTACGGTATGTATACGGTATAAATACGAAACAAATTGGGAAACTTTCTATTTATGGAAATACCCGTTGACCCCCGTTTCTCCACGAGTCAAAACTGACCCGTTTGGGCCGTGAGCTTCTCGGCATAGGTATGCCTTATTCCAGCACCGTGGTTCCTTCATGAAAGTTGTTGGGCTTGAGCTCCTCTTTATTTTGATAGGTGGATCACTCAATTTGGTTGCCGGATGAAGAAGATATGACGTGTTAAAGTTTGGGGAATTCTGGCCAAATTCGCTGGTGACGGAGATGGAGGTTGACCTTGTGGAGGGTTTTGTAGCCCATGGAGAGGTGAGTCTATTCCAAGTGGTTTCAGCCCTTGCCATGCCCGGTGGTGCCCGATCGGAGAAATTGAATTCCAGCGAGATTTTCGAACTTCATGGTGAGTTTTGGACATTTTTCGGTTAAAATTAGGCTTAGCTTTGAACTACAAAGTTGTTGGAAATGTCAAGATTTTCAAACTGATATATAGTTCGAAGATTTTTGGGTTGATAAATTTTTCGACAACCGACGACGGCAGCCCCACGCGCCGCCGTGCGCGGCGGAGCTCTGGCGAGGTGAGATCTTTGGCAAGTTTTATGTCGTTTCGCTTGTTTTCGCATGCCAAACGTAATGGTGAGGTTTTTGAGTTGAGTTGAGTGTCCTAATTTTGGAAGAGGGTTATTTGGGTGTATTTTGGGAGTTTCGCTATCCTCGTTAATATTTCGAGCGATACGTCTTTCGAGAACGCGAGGTTCTTGACGTATTAGCTCCATATGTTGTGTTTCAATATGTATTGATCGTATCCCTGTTATTCAGGTGATCCTGATCGAGTGTTTGGCGAGAGATCTTCTGCCGGACCTCAGAGTTAGCTTTGTACTGTGAGTGGACATTTTATTTTCACAGTTGAATTGCGAGTCTTGATTTATGCATTTATGGATATATATTTCTGATTATGCATTTACCTATGCAGTTACAATTATATACACATAAGTATACATTTTATAATTAAGCATTTTATGATTATGCATGTGCATGGAAAGGGTTTATGATTTGGTTTACACAGAGTACAGTCTTGGATATTGAGGTATGCATCGCTACTTTAGCTTCTCGGTTGATCCTCGAGATGCTCCGGGGGGGGGGGGACAGATATCCTGTTCCGAGGTCTTTCAGACTTATATTAATCACGTGTGGATCAGGGATCCCGTGGTTAGACTGTACTATGCGGAGGAGTCCATGAATGACCCTGCAGGATTTTACGTGCATATTTATGGATCAAGGAAAACGTACCTGGTCAGGATTTTCATGTGTATTGACTCGCATTTTGCTTTTATGAGCATATATTTGGGAAAGACATATTATTATTTTTGTCCACTCACTCTAACGATTTTATTTTTCTTCCCCTGGGCTTTTCGATTTCTTTTGCCCAGTTTGCAGTTTGAATTTCAGGGTTGCATGTCGACGATGGAGGCGTAGAGTTCAGGTTACACTTCAGCTCGAGTAGGTTCTTTGTTCGGCCTACTGGTTGTATATGATGTATATGCGTCGCTTTGAATACTTATGTTGTGTTTTCAGTTGAGTTTACTCCTGAATGATTTCTGGATTTCTTGTTAATCTTGTGGTTTATTATATATGATGTTGAGAAATCCGGATGGGGAATGGAGCCCCATGGTTTGCCTTTAGTGGAATATTCGAAGTGTGTTTCTTTGCAGGTTCTAATATTGGTTCATCTGTTTCAAAGTAAACTCTGACAAAAAAATTTTAAGGTCGTGTTTTCGAAGGGGTTTGATTTCGGTTTAGGTAACTAAATCAGAGTCGGGTCCTTTCACGTTCATCAAGTCATGGCAACATATGATGAAGAGAAAGATTTACTACTTTGCATGTATGCGAATAATACCCTTCTCGTGGCGGAGATTCTTGATGATGAAGATGATGATGCTCAATCAAAATATTGTGGTGCAATTCTAGGCCATGTAATAGTCAATCGAGCTCGAGAAGAAGTTGCATACAATTTATGGTGGGATTATTTTTCCGAGCACCCAATTCATGATGACAAAATATTTTGAAGACGATTCCAAATGAGTAAAACTTTATTTCATCAAATTGCGGATGCTATCAAAGATCATGACACGTTCTTTGTAAAACAACGCAATGGGGCTGGAAAGCTTGGTTTGTCATCCTTACAAAAGATCACAGCCGTTTTTCGAATGCTTGCATATGGTGTACCTGCTGACGCTCTGGACGACTATTTGAAAAATTGGTGAGTCTACTGCTATTAGATGCATGAAAAAATTTTGTCGAGCAATTATAGAGGTATTTGGACCACAATATCTAAGGAGACCTAACTCTGATGATATAGCAAGGCTTCTTTATATAGGTGAAGAACGTGGTTTTCCAAGAATGTTAGGGAGTTTAGATTGCATGCATTGGTGTTGGAAAAATTTCCCAAAAGCTTGGGCAGGGATCACTAACCATTATTCTTGAGGCCATAGCTGATTATGATCTTTCGCTATGGCATGCATATTTTGGGTTACTGAGATCGAACAACGACATCAATGTGCTAGAAGCATCTCACTTATTTGTAGATCTTGTGGAAGGTAAATCTCCTCTGGTTAGTTATACAATTATGAGAAAGGATTATAGTGTTGGTTATTATCTAGCCGACGGTATATATCCTAAATTGTCCACACTTGTCCAAACTATACATGATCCACAAGGTCAGAAGAAAACTTTGTTCGCCACAAAGCAAGAATCATATAGGAAGGACGTGGAGTGTGCATTTGGAGTTCTTCAATCACGTTGGGCAATTATTAAAGGACCAGCACGATTTTGGGATAAATGTATCTTACATGATATAATGACTACATGCATCATAATGCACAACATGATTATCGAGGATGAGCGAGATTTATCGGCTCCGATTAGGGAATTTAATGAAGTACCTGCACCTACTGTTGAGATGGTGGTCGATGAAACAACAAGATTTAACCAATTTCTTGATCGCCATATAAAAATTAAAGATAAGAAAGCTCATTATGAACTTCGAGATGCTTTGATTGAACATATTTGGTAGCGACATGGAGGAACATAAGTTTGAAATCGTGATCGTTAAATGTTTATTTTTGTTTTCAAAAAAATTTAGTGTTATATTTTTTTTAATTTTCGTTGGTTATATCTTTTAATTATCATATATTGAAGGAATAAGATCTATGTATGTCCTTCTCAATATTTGTAGTTTTAATCTATTTTTAATTTTATATATATGAGAAAAGAAAAAAAAATATGCATAAAAATATAAGATTACATTTATATGACAAAAGAATTAGAAATGGCTTTACCTTGAGATTTAGCTTATGATGGGAGTGTATTTTAGAGTCAAAAAGCTATAATTTGGCTGAGAATTTAGCTTACGATGGGAGACTTTGATAGGCTAAAAAAAGATTCCACAGAATATTCTTATTTTTTAAGCCAAAATTAGCTAAGGATTTAGCCTACCATGGGAGATGCTCTTATACACATATCGAATGCCATTACAATAATTTCTTATATATAGAGTTGGGTTTTACTGTAGCTAGAATTGTAACAACAGTGCCAAATACATGGGAGGCGAACATGCGAAGCAAACCCATCATCTTTCTTCAACCCAAACCTAATCGCTCTTGGCCCTCTCTCTCTGCAATCTCTTTCCCTTAATCTTACTTTGCACCTCTCTTCGTTTGCATCTTTCAGCATAAATCAAACCCAGAGAACAAATCCAGGCTCCATATCGAGCTCTTGCGTATTTTTACTAGATTTTTCCAAGCTCCGAGCAATTAGTTATGAATTTTTGAAGTTTTGAGTATTTAAGTGATTTTTTTGAAATCTACTGTTAGTCAAATTTTCTTGACCATTGGATCAAGCAATGTTTGATTTTAGCCATTGATCTTGGACTAATCTAAGGGTATAAATACCTAGAGTTCACCCGGATAGGAGGAATGACTTGGTTGACCCGAATGGTTGACCCGACAGAGGATCTGGGTCGGACCTTCACCGTCCGGCCACCTCTGCCCGCTGCTCCGGCCCTAATCGAAAGCTCTCCTCCTCCTAGACTTGTTCCTTCCCTTAGATCGACCATGAAACACCTCGGGTGAGAGAATCGAAGACGAGAAGGTGAAAACTCCCCTTCGTTTCGGTCTGTCGCCGATGGCGGCGTTCCGACCACTGTTGGACAGCAGGCGTAAGGGGGTTTTACTCTCCACATCTACAGGAGCCGAACACGACGCCGTGGCCAGAGGAGGTCGGTCGGACTTGGGCCGATTCCGGCGAGTTTCAACACCTTTTGAGGTAACTTCTGGCTTCTTTCGGTCTATTTTTGGGTTTGTGTTAAACTAGGAAGTTGTTCTACGTGTTGAGAGCTTCAATTTGATATGCAGGTCAAAGATTTTTGGGCTGATCGATCTCGGTCGCCGCAGTGCGCGGCGGAGCTCTGGCAACCGGAAAATCTGAATTTTGACGGGAAGTTTCTTAAGACCATTAATGATCATATTTTCCGTAGTTTTGTGCGATTCGACAATTTTAATGATATTTTCAACTATTTCAGGATTCGAGCTGACTCGACACATTTATGTGTCATCATACAACATGTGTCGAGTCGATACTCACCTCCCTATGGAGCTTAGGAGCCAAGGATTGTCGGATATATTTGAATTAACGATGTGGCTTAGAAGTGTACATAGTCAAATTATCGGAAACATAACGTGAGTATTTAGGATACGAATCGTCTTGGAGCCCTTATCTATTTTTACGATTAAATGTCGTATACTAATGTAAATCTTTAAATGCTTAGAGACGCTAGATACGTTTATCGAGTTAGTGGATCGACCTACGGTTCCAGCATTCTAGGTGAGTGAACATTTGTTTTACACTATCGATTAGCGAGACTAAATTTTATGCTCATTATTTCTCTTACGCTTATGATTTTCTTATGCATTTATGATACGTGTATGATATGCATGGAGGCCATGATATGATTTTACGATTTCACATTCGCATGTGTCTTGCTTGATCAACGATATATCCAAAACTTCAGATTTGGTATATACATAATATGCTTCAGAAATAGATCTAAATCTATTCATGAACTCCAAGTTCACGCAAGCATTTTGAACTTCGGATCAAAATGCTCGAGTCTCAAGTTTTAGGATTGCCGGTCCATATGAACAAAATAACATTAATCGTAATGAAAATAAATATCTCTGATGCAACTAAACTGAATAAAATTAAATAGTAAAAATAAATATGGGAACATTCTGGTTTAGTTAATGAAGAAAATAGACATAACACCAGGTATGCTCAGGTACTTGTAATTTTTCTTTAATACATAGTTGAAAACCTTATGGTTCTGATTATTCAGCCTTGAACTTCTGGTTCTAAAGGTCATTTAAATTACATAATCATAGACAGAGAATTCCCATAATCAAATAGAATCAAGGAACTTCAGGTCCTTATGGGATTAAGAAACATAGGTTTCGTATATTCAATTGCAAAATTTAGAGGATATTCTAATCCTTGTAATTAAATTAATTGCAAGAACTTCAGGTCTCAATCTTTGGTTATTGTATAGCCATTCACTCTAATCTTCAAGTTTGACTTTTACTATTTAAACATGGGTTCTAAAACTTGGTATTGAAAACTTCTGGTTCACAATAATTTTACACTCGAAACTTCAAATTCGAATAACCAATTGAATTTTTTGGGGAACCTCAGGCCATCAAATTTAATCATAGATCTTCATGTTTATATTTTTCATTGTGAATTAGGATCTTCGGGTCCTCAATTTCCATTGAGAAATTCTGAAACCTCCAGAATTTGATCAGATCATAAAACATGAAGTTTAATATTGATAGCTATGATAATTAAACATATTAAAGATAATTCAGTTACAGGCAAACAATGTTATTTGTTTGCAACATTTAATTGACAAAGAAAAAATTACTAGTTTGGTCACTCATGTTTGACAGATGATACGGATTGGTCACTCATGTTTGACAAATATCGGACAGGTTACTCAAGTTGTACATTGTCATTCAGATTGGTCACTTTGTCTGTTTTAAATATTTAAAAAAACATATTTATTTATGTGTAATGTACATATAAGTAAGTTTATTAGCTTGGGAAGGAAAAAAAATTCATCTAAGTAAAGCACATAAAAAATTCATTTAATATGTAGTTTTTAACATCTAAAATGAACAAAGTGACCAATCTGAATGACAAAGTAAAATATGGATAACCAAAGCGATATTTGTCAAACATGAGTGATTATTTCGTCTCATCTGCCAAACATAAGTGACCAAACTAGTAATTTTTCCATTGGCAAAAGACGATGACCAAATATAACAAGGTTGATATGCGGTAGATGATTAAACTTCTCGACAACAATAAGTCAATAACAACTGGCAGCTAGATCGATCATGTATATATGAAAGAATATTTGATCATGTAATTATATATAGAAGCGTCCCGAGTATGTATGCAACCTATTCCTAAGGGACCACTATAGCGGATCATGATTCTCTCCTAACTAAGAGTTGCTTAACCATTTGCCTAACATTGATATGAGTCATTCATTAAATTTATAAGGTCACGATCGTTTATTAGCTTCTATTTCTTTTAGTGCCGAGTTGCACAAAGTTCTCTATCTCTCTCTCTCTCTCTCTCTCTCTCTCTCTCTCTCTCTCTCTCTCTCTCTCTCTCTCTCTCTCTCTCTCTCTCTTCGTTCCTTTGACCATGGTCTAGTTTCCAGTGAGACATCAAGCTCCGATGCAGACGATGCAATCATCAAACCGAAAACGGTTTGCTCTAACATTGTGCCCGCAAATCTCCCTCTGCAATTTCATGAACTCCGGCCCCACAAATTCGATCTCTTTCCGTTCATAGGATTTGTTAGACGAGATCTAACCTATGCTCAAATACAAAGTCAAACCCAATTGAGACAGATAATGCTTTACTCAGATTTCTTCCATTTTTGGTATACCCAGATTGTAAAGACATGTTTACCACCAAATGAAAAGCTTTTAAATTGATTTGCATTTGTTTCCTTTTTTCTTCAGAAAGATTGATCATCTATTGACTATTGTTGTTCTCAATGCACCGCTGTTCCCGATTACAGTCTCTCTTTTTTTTGGCCGGTCAGTTTTGTATCTCCTAGATTTAATTAAAATGATCATCATAGAGGTCGCCTTAATCTACAAAGAGATCGAAGAAATTTTTTGATAATTATAATTATAATTATTCCTTATTCTTAGTCTCAATGAATGAACTCAACGCTGCCTACTACTAGTTTACTATCATAATCAAAAGAACACAACACTCATTGATGAATTGAAGAAAGAAACACAAACACTTGAAATTGTGGAAGCTGAGAACGAGTATATGACAAAGGAACAAATTCGATGCAGATCTGTTCAACGAGAAAGAGAAGCTAAAAAAATTCGGACCACAAAAGTGAAATGGATGACTTATACTAGCTCGTTAGGTAAGAGTTAGGCAACTCTTGGTTAGGAGAGAATCCAGATGCCATTATAGCATATATTTCTTATATAACAATTATGTGTTACTATTCCTAACGGGTTTCCTTTTCTCTTTCTTTTTTTCAACTTTATGGTTTACTTTTTACTTTACTCATTTCTTTTTTCAATTTAATGGTTTACTTTTTACTTTACCCTTGAATTGATATAAATGTCAAATAACTTACTAACCTTTCTTTTAAAAGAGTAATTAAATTCTTTTAAAAAGAGAGTAATTAATTTAAGAAGTTTTTTAAGAGATATCCTTGTTTACTTGAGAGTCTGCTACTATCAAGCAAATATATAGTAACTAACTTCCTCTTCTTTTCGTCATTCAAGTTTTTTTGCGTCCTAATCTTGTTCTGTATGCAATGAAGAAGAGATTGCCGCAAACAAACCCCACAAACAAACGTGTCTTTATTCAAATAGAATCAACCTTGAATGAACTTATTTATGGATACCATTTTAGTGGACTTTTGGTCTATCCGGTTAAATTAGAATTGTTTGAGAAGAGTAAAAAAAAATGATAATAGGTCGAGTTTGTTGATTTATCTTTTTCTTAAGCTTCTTTTCTATTTAAGTTTAAAATATCAAATTTAAGGTGAACTTAGATGTTTGTAGGGTGCAAATAGTCCTACCCTAAAAACATGAAGATGGATGTTGTTTGCTCGTTGTAATCGATGATTGAGTTTTGTGAGAGAGAAAATGACAAAATTGATAATTTAAGTTTTCAAATGTGGGCAAGTCATGGATAGAGGTCCAGTATGCATGGATTGGGATAAGGAAACAAATAGTGTTGTATACATTTAGATCAAATGGGGTGAACAAAAGTTTAAGGTCAAAATCCACAAGTCTATTACTTCAATTTAGACTTTATATTAGATTTTTATGTATATATATTTGTTTCAAAAAAGTTTTTGTGTTTTTGCGCGTTTCGCGTCGAGTCTATCACGTATGTGATGCTATCATAAAAAAAGCGTCGTGTCCGCGTTTACGTCTTAAAGCATTAGGGAGAAGAGACATAAAGAGAATAGAGAACACAGAGAAATGAAGGAGGAAATGTATAGATTTGTATTATATATTATGCATATCTTGTATCTCTCTCTATATATAGAGGTAGAGTTTATATGATAGGTATACAACTATTGAGTATATGAATAGACATCTACATAAATATAATAGGGAAAATGAAAGAAAGGCTCAGTTTAGTCTTTCTCTTTCCTCAAAAATCCAACATATGTTTTCGATCCCAAAAAGACCCATTCTATTTTTAAGTATGTAACATACATTCGTTTCCATCATTTTTACGTTCTTTGCCACTCTCTAACTCCCGCGCTCTACCTATACTTTTTTCACTCTCTCTCTCTCTTTCGTTCCCAGATCTCTCTCTCTCTCTCTCTCTCGTGCTTTTTAAAACTGCTCCCATCGTGTTTTTTCTGGCCGTCGTTGTGTACGAGTTTAGTCGTTTAGTTCGTCATCGTTTCCGTTTATTTTGTCTTGTGTTCTTCTTAAGAATCTCTATTATGAAAATCCTAGGTTTTTGATTTTCATTTGTTCTAATTAGTTTACATGTTCCTTTTCCGTTGTTCGTTTACGAAGTATAGAAATGTTGTTTGCATGTTCCTTTTTCGTGGTTTTCAGTTTATTTTCGGTAATTTTTTTTTTCATGATTTTTGTAGTAGGTTTTTGATGTAATGTGTTCGGAATGCTATTTGTTTGTTGTAGTAGTTGTTGTGTTTGTGATTAAAGGCCTTTGTCCGGATATATCGAAGTATCTGTCTGAGTATTTGTCTGTGTATCTGTCTGAGTATCATTTTCATGTTTTTGAAATGTTGTTGTTGTTATTGTTTGTTGTACTAGTTTCTTGCGGTTGTGTTTGTGGTGTAAGGTCTTTTTATGTACATCTTTTGTAAGTATCTGTCTGGGTATCACTACCGGATTAAGAGTCGCCGGCCTTGTTTTTTTTTTTCCGCCGGAATTGTCATTACCGGCGACAAGTCGCCGGCAATGCCGTCGCCAGATTGCCCGCCGGAGATAGCATTGCCGGCGACGGGAAACGCCGTCGCCGGTAATGTCCTAAAGATCACCGGTAACTCAATTCGCCGGTAATGTCAGCGCCGCCGTGGCCAGAATTTGAAGACATTGCCGGCGACTTAGGTCCATGTCGCCGGCAATGCTTGGAAAAATTTTGAAAAAAAAACACGGTTCTGGATTGGGCCCAATTCCAGAACCTGCATTAAAATACATAAACCATACAATCATACAAGTTCAACAGTACACATAAATGTCCAACGTATAGTACAAATAGCAATGACGATACGAAAATTAACTACAACTACACGTCAGGGTCGAGGAACTTGCGGGTCAGGGTCGAAGTAATCCATGTACTCATTTGAACTCCGGTGGCTACCCTGGTTCTTCTGTGGCGGTGACTGGTGCGGTGGTGGTGGTGGATAACTAGGGAACACAGGGTGCGGGGGAGGTGTGGGGAACGGGCGTCCGGTAGTCTGAGCCTCGTACATGGTCTGCATCCATGTGAACATCTGTGTCTGCTGCTGGACCATGTGTTGGTACTCGGCATCTCTGATTGCCTGCTGCTCGGCTATCTGCCTCTTTTGCTCCTCCAACTCCCTCCGCGTCCTCTGAAGCTCCGCTGCGAGGTTACGACTAGAAGCTGAACTTCTTGACCCGGTAGAGTATTCTGAAGTGTTCTTCAATACTCCTTCGCCCGCCGAGCCCATTCCCCAACAGTAGTAGGTATTCTTTCCAGTCCCGCACGCTTTTGCCATGATCTGAGCCGCTATAGGCCGATCAAGCGGATCGATCTGAGAAGCATACTGGGTGACTTCTTCCTCGGAGCAGTCAGGATGGTTAGTCCGAGCTATATTCATGGTCACTTCTGCGGTCGCCTCCTCCACTCTCGCCTAATTGAAAAGCTAAAATGAATAACGTATTAGCTAACAAAATAAATTAATATCGAAAAATAGTTTTATTAACACATGGAGAGGCGAAAGACTTACCTCTTCTTCAGGGCACTGCGGATAGAACTTCTGATGAATATACACCAACGAGTTCACTTCTTGTTGTTGCTGGGCCTTAGTCGACCAACCCAAATAGTTGAGTGAACCTGCATGGTGGGCCCTGGTGTTTTTCAATCTATTCTCCCGGTTCGTCTTCGAAATCACCTTGTTTGATAAACATATGAAAAAAAATTAGTAACTAACTATTTCAATGTGATACGATACATTAGGCTTGTAAGATATATTCAGGATGCATACCTGAGCTTTGGGGTGCTCGAAGTGGGCTATCAGCCACAGCCACTCGTACTCCCTAAACCGGAATTCGCTAGGGGTAGAACCTCGGCCTAGCTCCTTATACTGTGTGTAATGTTTTGAAAGCTCGTTCTTCCACTCTTTATACCTATATTAACACCAGAAAAAAAAGTTAGAGATATTAAAACACTTGATAAACAAAAATCTAACTCGATATATACTCAAATAACTCGAAGCACATCACCTCATATGTAGTTGACGCTCTACCCACGTGTGAATAAGAACTTCATCCACGTCAAACCACACATGCAATATGAATATATAAAAGGTAAAATTATATATTTATTCGGACTTAATTAATAAATGTAAAATTTACGTAATGGAAATACGATTTATCTCACACTCAGTGCATTATGCACTTGCATCTTCACGTAGATAGGCACAGATTCCCAATCTGGCCAAAGCATTGGGACCTTGTCCCGCACGATCGCCCAGCCATGCTGACATGTTTTCGCGTGGTGTCAAATGCCTCGATCACCTCGCCATCCTCATTGGCCCTTATGGGCGTTTTCCTTCCCCCGGTGGCCTGCTCAAGTCTCTTCCCGGTGCAGGTGCCTCTAGCCCCTTTCCGTTTTCCAGTCCCATTAACGAAATTGCCTAATAATACAATGTCAACAAATTGATATCATTAATTGAACCTATCGTAAGTCTTTAGTAATAATTAAGTAATCCATCTGATGTTAAATAAAATTTACCTGCATCGTCCGTTTGTTGGTTGGTGCACTTCCAAAATTTCTTCCCCTGTCCATCGCCTGGGTGCCACACCTGTTTCCACAGTCTCATCAAACGCGTCTGGAACGCATCTGAACAATTTTACTACAATGAGGACTGCAACAATCAACCGTCATGCACTCTGAACAAGCCCTGTAACCCCTGGTAACGTTGCCCGACAACATACCGCAGGCAGGAAAATCACTGATGGTGCCAACAAGCATGGCATGCATCTGGAACATCTCATTTTTGAACCTATCGTAAGTGGGGTGGCCACACTCACTCAGGTACTTAAGCTCCTCAATCAAAGGCCTCAAATACACATCAAGACACTTTCCTGGATAACCCGGGCCCGAAATTAACAGAGTGAGCATATTGTATTCCTTCTTCATGCACATCCATGGTGGAAGGTTGTACGGTACCAAAATAACTGGCCATATACTGTATTGAAGACTCATGTTGCCAAAAGGGTTGAATCCGTCAGATGAGAGCCCTAGCCAAAAATTTCGGACCTCTGCTGCAAAATGATCAAACTCCCTGACTATGTGCTTCCAAGCCTTTCCGTCGGAAGGGTGTATAAGGGTGTCATCGTCAGGAAAATTCCTCTCAGCCCACCATCTCATTGCTTCGGCCGTGAAAGCACACATGAACAACCGCTCCAGCCTATCCATAAGCGGGAAATATCGAAGTATCTTCACAGCTTTCTTGTTGCCTGCAGGAGTCAACTTATACCTTTCTGTAAAACATACCGGGCAGGCTTCAAGGTCTTCAAGATCTTTTCCCCAGAAGAGAATACAATCATATCTGCATGCATGGATTTTGATATAGGAAAGCCCAAGATCTTTCAGTTTATGTCGCACCTTATGATGAGTGGTAGGAAGACGATGACCGAGTGGCAATAGCGAAGCAGTCCACTTCAACCAAGAATCAACAGCTTTGACAGACATTTTGTTCTCCATTTTGAGCTGCATCACTCCCATCACACTTTCAAGAACAGTCTTACTACAACCGTCGTACAACGGAGTCTGTTGCAATGCAATCAAGTTGTTGTACTTGTCCATACCGCTTGTGTTGATATGAGCTCCAGGTAATGGCTCGACTGGCTCAATATGGGGAAACCCCTCAACGACGGGAGGGACATTTGGTGCTTCATCAGCAAATACACCGCTCTCATGAGGAAACATATCATTGATTAACATCGATGTTAGATCATAGGATGAACTGCCCCTCTCAGCAAAATCTCCATGATTATAGCGTGGACTGGCCCTCTCACCAAATTGTCCATGATCATGCGGACCCGCTAACGATGTTTCACCGTGATAAATCCAACAAGTGTACTTATCCCAAAACCCGTATTTACTCAGGTGCTTCTGGACTTTATCAATGGGAAAATGAAATCGATCGCTGAAACACTTACATTCTTTACATGGGCAATAATGAAGTGTAGTGTCTCCACAATTAGCCTTCACAAAATTCACAAAACTCCTAATTCCCTTGTGATATCTGACATCCCATCTTTCGAGGCTCATCCAACTCTTGTCCATCCTGAAAATTCTAACAATTTTACGTATTATATATACACACGTACATTCACTACTAATAATCGACGCGATATCTCAATTCAACTCTAATTAAATCAACACATGCATGCATATATATATATATCGATCTAATCTCTGAATTTGATTCAGTACTCGATGATGGTATTCTTCTTTTTTCAGTTCAAAATGTATTTGACTAGGTAGGAGGCTCTCTTAAGCCTGGCTCTGATAGCACTACGATAATACCAGTCGTTGATTCAGACACAAGATAAGATTAACTACAAGCAGTTTTCTCGTTTCGGTGACATCAACAACATTTCATATCTCACGAATTGGATTTGATCAACACACACATATATATACATACACTTATATGTATATATACACGTACCTATATATATATATAGCTTCCCGAGTGATCGAGTTTTTGACGCGCGCCTTAATTTTGACAATACCGAAGGATCGATTTCAGAGCGTTTTCCTTCTTTCGATTTCACCGGATTTTTTTCGATCCAAATGAATAACCTGCTGCGATTAGCATCTAATATAAGAGGCATTGCCGGCGATTCATTCAATCTCCGGAAATGGAGACATTACCGGCGACTTTTCGCCGGAATTTTGCCGGTAATGTTTCAAAACATTACCGGCGACCTCCTCCGTCGCCGGCAATGTCAAGCCAAACATTGCCGGCGAAATTCCGACCGGAAAATCGCCGGCAATGATTGGCTTGACATTGCCGGCGACGGAGGAGGTCGCCGGTAATGTTTTGAAACATTACCGGCGAAATTCCGGCGATATTACCGGCGACGGAGTAAGTCGCCGGTAATGATGAACATTACCGGTGACTTTTCCGGTCGCCGGCCTTGTCGCCGGTAATGTTGCTTATTCCGGTAGTGTATCTGTTTTGGGAATTTGTCTGGGTATCTGTTTAGCTTACTATTTTTGGATATCTGTTTTTGAATTTTTTTTTTCTAACTATAAGTGTGTTGATCATTTGCAGTTATTTTATAGGGATCAGTGGTGAAACACAATAGAGCAGTCCAAGAATCAGACAATGAATTTGAAAGAAGGCCAAGATCAGCTTTCAAGAGAATAAAACAGTATGCTCAATTGTTGGAATCTGATGTGTCTTCTTCTTCATCTTCTTTTTCTTCTTCCGAGGAGGACTTCTTCATCTTCTTTTTCTTCTTCCGAGGAGGAAGAGCAGATTTTTTTAAGGGAAAAAGATTCGAAAAGAGCGAAAAGGAACAAGAGAATAAGAGTGGCTTCCTCTTCATCTCGTTCTGCTGTTCCTGATGATCATCTTTTCAAGATGATTAAGGTAGCTATGAAGCAGGAAGAGCAGAAGAAGAAGAAGAAGAAGAAGAAGAAGACTAAGGGTATGAAGAAGCAAGAGATCAAGGGCAAGGCCAAGAAGAAATTGGAGTTTTCTGAATCAACTTCTGATAGTGATTCAGAGATAGAGAGTGATGATGAGGTACCTTTTAGACAGCAGAAGCAAGTAGTGGATGAATTTGAAGTTGTCCCGGTGGTGGAACGGACCTGGAAATGTCAGTTCCGGTGCTATTTGCATAATTTCCAGAAGTTCATTGTTGATAATCGGAATAATATTAGCGATGATGTGAGAAAGAGGCTGAAGGATACACCCTTCAATGATCTAATTTGTGCATTCATCGACGATGATATTGATAAATAGAACTGCACAAAGTCAAATGATGCAATTGCTATTATGGCTGATGCATACCGTAAGAAGAATAGGGCGTTTCAGTTCCATCCTTCTCGTGTTCACCGTATCACTCCTGGTTATGTCGCATTTTTTTTGGGTTTGAGTACGGAGGGAAGGACCAATTGCATTCAATGATAAGAATCTGAGGATTACATATTGGCTGTATATCATGTTTGGGGGCGTCAAGTCAATCAGCAAGAATCATATCAGTAGTAGGTTGCTGAATTTACTTGGTGAAAAAGATAAGGTTAACGACTGTGTTCGTCTATTGGTTTTGCTTCTGCTGGCCTCTATTCTGCAGCCTAATTCCAATGGGGATTTGACGCTTGGCTTTGCAAACCTCGTGTGCAGTATTGAAGGAATGGAGGAGATAGCTTGGGCAACTGTTGTTTATGATAACATGTTCAATGCATTGGACATTTATGCAAAGAACCTTGTTCCAGAAGTAGCCATGAAGAAGGAGGAAGCAAAGAAGCTGGAGAAGGAGAAAAAGGCAGAGAAGATGAAGGTGGAAAATGCTGAGAATGATGATGAAGATGATGAGGATAAGGATCAGAAGAAGTCAGATAGAAGCAATGCGATAAATATTGGTGGTTGCAGCATTATTATTCCAGTAAATTTTCTTGAGTATATGTCTGAGTATTGGTCTACTGTATCTGTCCTTTTATTGTGTTCATTATTGTGTTTTTGTATCCATTTTATCTTGCTTCAATCCTTAATATTGTCAAACCAAGAGCTGGCAAGGAGTATTCAAAGATTGGCATGGTGAAGTACAGTCCCTGTGATATTTTGTATCATTTCTGAAACATCAGAAGCTTGCAAATGCTAAGGGTCAGTATCTAACTTTTGTCGTTGTTGTTGTTAATAGTTGTCTTATTTGATAAATAGTTGTCTGGGTATCTCTTTGGGTATCTGACTGTCTGGCTATCTGTCTAACTATCTGTCAATTATTTTTTGGATTCAAGGACTAAGAAAACTAAAGTTGATGGTGTTATAGTTCCTGTCCTGTCAAGTATCAGTTATATGGCAAAGGATGACTATGCCAATTAGGAATCTGACTTGCGTGCCAAGTATGTTGAATCTGAGAAATTGCAAGAAGCTATTAAGGAGAAGGATTTCTAGTTGAAGGAAAGTGAAGAATTTGGGTTAAAGTTGCTTGTTAGTAACGTGCAGAAGGATGAGGAGATCCAAAAAATGGATTCTGAATGTATGGAATTACAGAAATCCAAAGCAGCTCTTTATGTTGTCATTAAAGTTTCGAACAAAGAATTGAATTCTCTTAAGAAGGATAAGGAATACCATCAGTTTAATTCGAAAATGAAGGATTGGGAAATTAAGTCTCTTAAGAAGCGACTAGCAGCTACTGATACTAAGGAGGATGTGAATGCATTATTGAGGGCAGAGAATATGGCTGATGAGAAGAAACATCTGGATTTGGAGAATATGGTTGTGCTTGAGATGAGATTAAAAGAGATGAAGGATGTTGTTGAAGCTGCTTCTGGAGAAAATATAACTTTGAAGAAGGAACAGAATGAAGCACAATGTCAACTCAAGGAAGCATGACTTCAATTTGCCGCTCAAGGGAAGACATAAATTTCTGCTGAAGAAATTTGCAAATTGCAAAAGAAAGTTGAAGATGGTGCTGCTAAAGTTACAGTCGCTGAGAAGAAACTGCTGGATGTTGAGACCAAACTTGCAACATCCCTCCAGGAGACATCCGTGCTTGAGAGTAGATTAAGAGAGGCGGAGAATGCTGGTGACTCTAGGGCGAGATCTGTTGCTTCACAGTTTTCGGTGTTGAAAAAAAGGCTCAGTTCAGCAAATCTTTAACTGAAGGAAGCTCAAGGGAAGATACAAAGTGCTTATGAAGAAAATACTAAATTGAAGAAGCAAGTTAAAGATGGTGTTGCTAAAGCTGAAGCAGATGATGGAGAGATTTCATTGTTGAATAACCAACTTGATGAAGCACAACTTCAACTTGCTACTCAGAGGAAGATACAAATTTCTTCTGAAGAAAATAGCAAATTACAGAAGCAAGTTGAAGATGGTGCTGAAGCATTTCAATCGTCTCAAGCCACAAATGAGGACCTTCAGAGGAGACTAGAGGCTTTGCAAAGTCAAAAGGAGGATCGTGAGAATAAAAAGAAACAAGTTGAAGATGCAAATCAGACACTTGAGTTCTTCAATAAGCAGCTTGTTGAACGGAATGAGAAGTTGGCGAAGAATGTTGCTGCATTTACAAAATCACTAGATGGTACCGATTCTGACATTTTTTAAAACAATAGATCTCAGTCATTTCATTTTGTATAATTCGCCTAATTTTAAGAAACAGAACACGAGCCACTACTTCTTTTTTGTGGGTATCTATATGAGTATCTATTTGTATATTTGTCTGTGTATCTGTATTTGTCTGGGTTTCGTTCCAGGTATCTGTTTTTGAATATGTTTGTTCTTGACATGTAGTGAATTTGTCTTTTTGTAACTTTTTGTAACTTGAAAGGACTCAACCCCGATTTAGCACCCTAAACCGGAATCGAACCCCTTCGAAAACACGAACCAACAAAAATTTTCCGAAATTTGGGCAGAGTTTCGTTACTAGCGTGGAATTACCTTAACCTGCACGCATAAAATACACTCCATCCTATGCCACAAAAAGCAAACCGTGGGCACCAATCCCATCCGGATTTCTCAACATCAATACAATCAACAAACAGTAACATACTGTACTATATATATATGTATATCCGAGAAAATCCGTATAAACAAGTATCAGAACGTATCAGAGCGACCTCTAGTGTAAAATATATACAACATGTACATCAGTAGGCGAAACTGAAACCTACTGGAAAACACAGGTGACTCTGATCACTAGCCTCCAAACCGCGACGTGAAACACCAAACCTGAACTGCACACTGGGCACGGAAACCGAAAAGCCCAGGGGAAAGACAATAAACACGTTAGAGTGAGTGGACGAAAATAAATGTCTTTCACCAGTTTATATATATGTTTAAAACATCATATGCGAGTCCAGGTAAATAAAATAATAAGTACACGAGGTAAAACTCATACTCCTCCAGTGTACTGAGCATGCAAGTAAAATCTCACGGGGTCACTCATGGACTCCTCCGTGCTAGTACAGTCTGAACCACGGAGTCTCTCTGACTTCCACGTGATTCTAAGCCAGAAATGGCCTCGGTTCCGGGGAATACGCCCCTCACCGGTCTGGTTGGGGAATCGCCCCTCCAGGCGGCCCTCCGTCGGGGATCAGCCGACGAGGCAAGGTGTATCGATACAACAACAACATAACCAAGACTGTACTCTGTGTAAACCAAATCATAAACATTTCGATGCAAATGCATGAAACAGCATATAAGTATATGTATACTTGTATACGTATATCCGTATAAGTATAATCGTATAATCGTAAAACACATGCTCATGTAATCCGAAATCTCATATGCATGCTCAAGTTCATAAATCGTATATCAAGACTCGCAAATAATCCGTGAAAAGAAATGTCCACTCACAGATCAGCTAGCGCAACTCGCGCTAAACACGTGGTCCGGCGGAAGTACCCTCGCCCGAAGCACGATCACGATCCGAATCTCGATCTCGATCCCCTGAACATATATACACACAACTGATCAATATCGTGATCCACAACACTGTACCGATGCACGGAAACCAACCGTTCCCGGAAATACAAAATGCAGTGCAAAATGAATTACGGAAATCCCGAAATCCCAACTCGAAATCTCGACTGAAAATCGGCTAACCAAATCAACCCGAAAACCTCCGTACAATAATCAGGGCGTGATTACGAGAAAAATGACACTAAAAACGTCAAAATCTGAAAGTTGACTTTTTGCTCCGCCGTTGACCGCCGTTGACCGCCGCCGCCGGCGGCGGCGCGCCGTCAACGGAGGAATTTCACGGTCAAAGTTTCCAGATCGGACCATCTCATCATTTCAAGCAACTTATCCTTCTACCACCAGACCCAATTCAAAGCCTAACTATCCCAACTCATCAAAACCAAATCGGAAATCCAAACCCAAATCCCTATTCGGGTTCACCAAATCTCTCATCCTCGTTCCAAACTAACCAACTAGGAAGCTCCACCACGAGGTGGGGAGTAAAACCCCCAAACTCATGGCCTCCAATCGTCGCTGGAACCACCTCCACCATTAGAGCCGATTCCGGCGAACCAAACCCAATTCGGGTTCCACACAAACCACCTCAAATCTCATCAAATCACATACCATCAAGTTCGAAATCATACAAGGATACGTTTCCTACCTTTCCCGTGGTGAATCGATGCCGGAATCCGGTCGCCGGAGTTCTCTTTCCCGTTCGGGAAACTTTCCCAATCGGCAGCTCCTCCAACTTTCCAAAATAGGAAAGTCAACACATTTCAAAACTGGTCAACGCCCAAATGAAGTTTTTCGACAATTTTCCGACTATTTTACGACTTTTCGATATTTATACTCGTCCCTCGGGTCAACCGACGGTCCAAAATGAAAATACGAAATGATTCGGATAAGCTCGAACAATCGGATAAACTCGTCGGAACCCGAAACTTCAAATAATCATAAAATATTCCTCGGCTATCGGAAAAATCTTCCGAAACCACCCACGAACTCGAAATCACGTACTCTACGATTTCCGTGAAGACACTCAACCCAAATTCTCGACCGAAAATATTGTCGCAAATCGAATCGGCAAATCACACATTATCGTAAAACTGCGACTAATCTCAAATCTCGAGAATCGTGCTAAACACACATCTGATTCTGGTTCGGGTCGTCACAAATCTACCCCCCTTAAAGAAATTTCGACCTCGAAATTTACGTACCTGTCATGTGAATAGATGAGGATACTGCTCCCGCATACGCTGCTCGGTCTCCCAGGTGGCCTCCTCAACCGAGTGGTTCTGCCACAAGACCTTCACCAGCGGAATGACACGGTGCCTCAACTCCTGCTCACGACGATCGAGAATCTGCACTGGTTCCTCAACATACGATAAATCCTCTCTGATCGGCAACTGCTGTGGGGCTATCACATGTGAAGGATCAGAGATGTACTTCCGCAACATCGAAACATGAAATACATCATGCACACGAGCCATCTCAGCCGGTAATTCAAGTCTGTAAGCAACAGCTCCAACTCTCTCCGTAATCTCATACGGACCAATGTACCGCGGTCGAAGCTTGCCACGCTTCCCGAAACGCACAACTCCCCTCCACGGAGATAGTTTCAGGAAGACCCAATCACCAACCTCGAACTCTAAACTCTTCCTCCTCACATCCGCGTAACTCTTCTGCCGATCCTGGGCAATCTTCAGTCGATCTCGAATAATCTGAATGTCCTCCATCGTAGTTTTCACCAAATCCGGACCAATAAGCCAACGCTCGCCCACCTCACTCCAACACAATGGAGTGCGACACTGCTTCCCGTACAGAGCCTCGTACGGTGCCATCTCAATACTGGCCTGATAGCTGTTGTTGTAGGCGAACTCGATCAAGTGCAACTGCTGATCCCAGTTTCCCCGAAACTGCAATACACACGATCTCAGCATATCCTCAAGAGTCTGAATGGTCCGCTCGGACTGCCCGTCAGTCTGAGGATGAAAAGCTGTACTAAATCGCAACCTCGTGCCCAACGCTCGCTGCAACGCCTGCCAAAACTCAGAAGTGAACTGACTATCACGGTCAGAAACAATGGACACAGGCACACCATGCAAGCGAACAATCTCTGATAGGTACAACTTGGCCAATCTGCCCACTGATACCTTCCCTGGAAGTGCAAGAAAGTGTGCGGATTTCGTCAGTCGGTCAACAATAACCCAAATACCAGTGTTGCCCGCCGAAGTACGCGGCAACTGATAGACGAAATCCATCGTAATGTGCTCCCACTTCCAAACCGGAATCTCGAGTGGCTGTAATTTTCCTGCAGGTTTCTGCCTCTCCGCCTTCACCTGCTGACAAATCAAGCACCGACTCACGTATGCGGCAATCTCCCGCTTCATGTTGCGCCACCAATAGTACGCTCGAAGTGTACGAAACATCTTCGTACCTCCGGGATGCATCGCATACGCAGAACTGTGAGCCTCATCCAGAATCTCCTTCTTCAAATCCTCGTCTCGGGGCACGCATAGCCTGCCTCTGAACAACAACGTACCGTCGTCACTCAATCGAAACTCTGTAGGCACACCATTCCGTATCATGGTCTTCTTGCCCAGCAGGTAAGGATCTGAATCCTGTGCCTCCCGCACCTGATCAACCAACACTGGTCGTACCTGAAAACTAGCCAACAAGGCTCCGTCATCATCATAACCGAATACAGCACCCGTAGCTCGAAGCTCGGCTAACATCGATACTCGGGCCACACACATGTGAAACAACGAGGCTCCCGACTTCCGGCTAAGTGCATCTGCCACAACATTAGCCTTCCCCGGATGGTACTCGAAAGTGCAATCGTAATCGTTGATCAACTCCATCCATCGACGCTGCCTCATGTTTAGATCCGGCTGTGTCCGCAAGTAGGTGAGACTCTTGTGGTCAGTGAAAATCTTACACTGAGCACCATACAGGTAATGTCTCCAACTCTTCAACGCTAACACAATAGCGGCTAACTCCAAATCATGCGTCGGATAGTTGACCTCGTGCGGTTTCAGCTGTCTGGAACCATATGCCACAACTCTACCATGCTGCATCAACACACAGCCAAGGCCCAACTTCGACGCGTCACTGTACACAACATACTCACCACTGTCGTCTGGTAATGTCAGAACTGGTGCGGTAGTCAATCTCTCCTTCAGGAGCAAGTAACTCTCCTCGCACGCATCCGACCACTCAAACTTGACGCCATTCTTCGTCAACCTGGTCAGTGGTGTAGCTATCCGGGAGAAATCCTGCACAAATCGACGGTAGTAGCCCGCTAAACCCAAGAAACTCCGAATCTCTGGTACCGTAGTGGGTCTACTCCAATTCAGCACGGCCTCGATCTTGTCAGGATCAACACTAACTCCCTCGGCCGAAATCACGTGGCCCAGAAACTTCACACTATCCAACCAGAACTCACACTTGCTAAATTTCGCGAATAACTGATGGTCCCGCAAAGTCCGCAACACCGCTCGCAAGTGCTTCTTGTGCTGGCCCACACTCCTCGAATAGATCAAAATATCATCAATGAACACAATCACGAACTTGTCCAGGTATCGACGAAACACCCGATTCATCAAGTCCATGAAAGCTGCGGGGGCGTTGGTCAACCCAAACGGCATAACCAAAAACTCATAATGCCCATACCGCGTCCTGAAAGCTGTCCTGGCCACGTCAGAATCCCGGATCCTCAACTGATGATATCCGGATCGAAGGTCAATCTTCGAAAAGACTGACGCTCCCTTCAACTGATCGAACAAGTCGTCAATCCGCGGCAACGGATACTTGTTCCTCACCGTAACCTGATTCAGCTTCCGGTAGTCGATGCATAGACGCATAGACCCGTCCTTCTTTCGCACAAATAACACTGGAGCACCCCACGGAGAAACACTCGGTCGAATAAATCCCTTCTCTAACAACTCCTGAAGCTGAATCTGCAACTCCCTCAACTCTGCAGGCGCCATCCGGTACGGTGTCTGGGAAATCGGTCCAGTACCCGGCAACAACTCAATAGTAAAATCAATCTCCCGCACCGGGGTATACCAGGTAACTCCGCTGGAAACACATCCGGAAACTCAGACACAACCTCAATACTACCAAGCTCTGGCACTGCAGCTGTAGTGTCCACAACATGGGCTAAGTAAGCAACACAACCCTTCTTCATCAGCCGATCCGCCCTCATCGCGGAAATCAAACACGGTAGGGAAGTGTTCTTCTCGCCGCGAAACAGTATCTCGGGTAACCCTGGTCGTCGAAACGCGACCTCCTTCCTGTGGCAATCAAACATAGCCCAGTGCGACTCCAAAAAGTCCATGCCCAATATCAGATCGAAATCCACAATATCAAGCAACAACAGATCAGCGGCTAAACCATGGCCATCAATAAACACCTCACATTCTCGGTAAACCCAACCGATGCTCACAACCTCTCCTGACGGATACAGCACTCTCCACAACCCCGGAAGTGGAGATGCAGGAACCATAGCCAATGACGATAGTCTAAATGATATGAATGAATGTGTGGCACCTGGATCTAACAATGCAACTACAGGAATACCAAAGACATGTAACGTACCGATAACGACCTCCGGTGATGCTCTGCCCTCACGTAGAGTCATAGCATGTACCCTCGCCTGTCCGGCTGGTCGTCCTCGCTGAGCCTGACCCCGTTGCCTGCCCTGGCCTGCAAACTGTGCTGGTCGCGCTCCCGAAGTGGCACCTCGCTCTCCTCCGGAACCCTGAGCTGCCTGATCACCAGCATCATACAACTGGGGACACTCCTTCGCATAGTGACCCACCTGGCCACAGCGGAAACAAGTAACAGGACCTCGCTGACAGGGACCCACATGATGTCGACTGCAGAGACTACACAACGGGTACTCCCTTGGTACAGCAAATGTGCCACCAGTACGCCGAGGATAACTAGAACCGCTAGAACCTGCACTAGCCTGCGGTCGCTGTGGTCTGTCTCTCCTCCAAAACGGTCTCCGTCTCGATGTACTAACTGGTGGTCGATATGATCCACCGCCTGAAGATGAAGCTGAACCGGAAGTATCAGAACTCTGCCTCTTCGAAGGCCCCTGACTCGGTCCACCTTCCTCGAATCGCCTCGGCTGATACCTTTGCTGTCTCTCCTGCTCAATATCCTCGCCTCGGAGAGCTGCACTGACAAACTCATCAAAGTTGTTCCGAGGCATCGCAGTCAGCGTCGCCTTGATGCTCAGATTCAATCCCAGCTCAAACCTGCGACACTTGGCTTCCTCTGTAACCACCATATCCCGCGCAAAACGAGACAAACGGGTAAACCGATCCCGATACTCAAGTACAGACAAACTGCCCTGCCTCAAGTTCGTGAACTCCTCGTACTTGCGCTGCTGGGTAGCCTGATTGAAGTACCTCCGCATAAACAAATCACGAAACAATGTCCACGGAGTATCCACAGGAACTCTGTCAGTGCTGACCCACCAAAAGTAAGCATCACCCTCAAGTAAACCAACTGCGGCTACTGACATCTGCTCAGGTGTAAACTGCAGACGCTCACAAACACGCTCAATCTGAACCAACCATGCCTCGCATATCTCTGGATCAACTGAACCCGAAAACACAGTAGCACCCGCAGTACGAGCCTTGACCACAGGGTCAAAACGCTCCTCCAAACGCAGCACTCGCATAAGCAAGTCGCGCGTTCGGCGATCCTCATCAGGATCATCATCCCGATCAACACGGGGACCACGTCGAGGAGGCATCCTACTGATACAAGACAAGCATTAGGCACAAGCAGAAAGAACGTAATCATGAAACCGCAGATATTTGAGGACACACAACACCCGAAGTATTGATGAGTACCGCTGGCCAGTCGGGTCATCACTCCAGTCATGCTGTATCAACTCAAATACCCAAAGCATCACAACTACAAGAGTCTACAGAATCTGACAACCTAATGCTCTGATACCAAGCTGAAAGGACTCAACCCCGATTTAGCACCCTAAACCGGAATCGAACCCCTTCGAAAACACGAACCAACAAAAATTTTCCGAAATTTGGGCAGAGTTTCGTTACTAGCGTGGAATTACCTTAACCTGCACGCATAAAATACACTCCATCCTATGCCACAAAAAGCAAACCGTGGGCACCAATCCCATCCGGATTTCTCAACATCAATACAATCAACAAACAGTAACATACTGTACTATATATATATGTATATCCGAGAAAATCCGTATAAACAAGTATCAGAACGTATCAGAGCGACCTCTAGTGTAAAATATATACAACATGTACATCAGTAGGCGAAACTGAAACCTACTGGAAAACACAGGTGACTCTGATCACTAGCCTCCAAACCGCGACGTGAAACACCAAACCTGAACTGCACACTGGGCACGGAAACCGAAAAGCCCAGGGGAAAGACAATAAACACGTTAGAGTGAGTGGACGAAAATAAATGTCTTTCACCAGTTTATATATATGTTTAAAACATCATATGCGAGTCCAGGTAAATAAAATAATAAGTACACGAGGTAAAACTCATACTCCTCCAGTGTACTGAGCATGCAAGTAAAATCTCACGGGGTCACTCATGGACTCCTCCGTGCTAGTACAGTCTGAACCACGGAGTCTCTCTGACTTCCACGTGATTCTAAGCCAGAAATGGCCTCGGTTCCGGGGAATACGCCCCTCACCGGTCTGGTTGGGGAATCGCCCCTCCAGGCGGCCCTCCGTCGGGGATCAGCCGACGAGGCAAGGTGTATCGATACAACAACAACATAACCAAGACTGTACTCTGTGTAAACCAAATCATAAACATTTCGATGCAAATGCATGAAACAGCATATAAGT
Source organism: Geum urbanum (assembly GCA_946800695.1). NCBI lineage: Eukaryota > Viridiplantae > Streptophyta > Magnoliopsida > Rosales > Rosaceae > Geum > Geum urbanum. The sequence continues at coordinate 23,121,038 of OX327002.1, forward strand.
ATATGTATACTTGTATACGTATATCCGTATAAGTATAATCGTATAATCGTAAAACACATGCTCATGTAATCCGAAATCTCATATGCATGCTCAAGTTCATAAATCGTATATCAAGACTCGCAAATAATCCGTGAAAAGAAATGTCCACTCACAGATCAGCTAGCGCAACTCGCGCTAAACACGTGGTCCGGCGGAAGTACCCTCGCCCGAAGCACGATCACGATCCGAATCTCGATCTCGATCCCCTGAACATATATACACACAACTGATCAATATCGTGATCCACAACACTGTACCGATGCACGGAAACCAACCGTTCCCGGAAATACAAAATGCAGTGCAAAATGAATTACGGAAATCCCGAAATCCCAACTCGAAATCTCGACTGAAAATCGGCTAACCAAATCAACCCGAAAACCTCCGTACAATAATCAGGGCGTGATTACGAGAAAAATGACACTAAAAACGTCAAAATCTGAAAGTTGACTTTTTGCTCCGCCGTTGACCGCCGCCGCCGGCGGCGGCGCGCCGTCAACGGAGGAATTTCACGGTCAAAGTTTCCAGATCGGACCATCTCATCATTTCAAGCAACTTATCCTTCTACCACCAGACCCAATTCAAAGCCTAACTATCCCAACTCATCAAAACCAAATCGGAAATCCAAACCCAAATCCCTATTCGGGTTCACCAAATCTCTCATCCTCGTTCCAAACTAACCAACTAGGAAGCTCCACCACGAGGTGGGGAGCAAAACCCCCAAACTCATGGCCTCCAATCGTCGCTGGAACCACCTCCACCATTAGAGCCGATTCCGGCGAACCAAACCCAATTCGGGTTCCACACAAACCACCTCAAATCTCATCAAATCACATACCATCAAGTTCGAAATCATACAAGGATACGTTTCCTACCTTTCCCGTGGTGAATCGATGCCGGAATCCGGTCGCCGGAGTTCTCTTTCCCGTTCGGGAAACTTTCCCAATCGGCAGCTCCTCCAACTTTCCAAAATAGGAAAGTCAACACATTTCAAAACTGGTCAACGCCCAAATGAAGTTTTTCGACAATTTTCCGACTATTTTACGACTTTTCGATATTTATACTCGTCCCTCGGGTCAACCGACGGTCCAAAATGAAAATACGAAATAATTCGGATAAGCTCGAACAATCGGATAAACTCGTCGGAACCCGAAACTTCAAATAATCATAAAATATTCCTCGGCTATCGGAAAAATCTTCCGAAACCACCCACGAACTCGAAATCACGTACTCTACGATTTCCGTGAAGACACTCAACCCAAATTCTCGACCGAAAATATTGTCGCAAATCGAATCGGCAAATCACACATTATCGTAAAACTGCGACTAATCTCAAATCTCGAGAATCGTGCTAAACACACATCTGATTCTGGTTCGGGTCGTCACAAACTTTCATTGAAGTGAATCATTTTTTTTCTTCTTGTATCTCTGTTAGGGAAATTGTCGCAACAGGTAGAGTTTGCACCATCATTTAGTATAAGGATTACCCCTTTTTCTAGTCCAGTGGCATTACCTGTTACTACAATTGTGTTTCTAGATGTAGTGGAAAGCCTGGTGACTCATCTTCCTATTGGTGGTTCATCTCTTCCGTCAGTCGGCACATATTTGATTTGCAAGCCACTTCCTGGCCCTAGTGTTACACTCAACAGGGAGAACATTTATCTCTACTCATATGTTAAGAGTTCAAATGATATGTCCAGGAAGCCCTTGAAGAGGGACGCGATGTACTGGCTTCAGGGCGATAATGTAGTCATTGGAAAGCCCCAGACTAGAAGAGGGAGTAATCCGGGCGAGTTTGACTGACAAGGAGAAGCTGGCCATACCGTTTCTTCAACGTGATGTTTTCCAGTACATGAGAGAGAGCTACCAAAGTAATTTGGTGATGTACAAGACAAAAACTGAGGAAAGCAAGTGAGTATCTGTTAGTATATCTGTCTAAGTATCTGCGTGTGTATCAGTTTAGGTATTTAGTTTTTTATAGTAATGTTTCAATTTTAATTGTGCTCTGCTGTTGTTTTGGATAGAGATGTGTTTTGGCAAGGTATTCAATCTTTCCAGTTCTTCGATCATGATGATCTAGAGTGTATTATTGATAGCAAAGAGATCTCGAACTCTGTTTTGGATTGCTATTCTAGTATTCTCGGTGAATTAACGAATGATATGGGAGATCAAAGTCCTTATGCTTTCCACATATTGGCTCATGTAATCCTTCTACTATTTTTTAGACTTTGTGTCTTTTAATTTTTATGTCTCGACAGTGTTTTTTTTAGCCTATGTGTAATTTTGTGTGTGCTACTGTTTGACAGGTTTCTGGGTCGGATCTGAAAATAAAGATGATGCAAGAACGTCTTTTGGAGAGGTTGTTCAAGGTTTTGGGCATTAGTGGCAAGCTGATGTTCTCGATCCTTTCCCATAGACATTTCCACCTTCTGGTCTTTGATAAAAGTATACCTTGCTGGTCTCATTATGACTCATTCAAAAGGAAATTTAAGCCGATTGGCAACCAGCACTTTCGGGAGGCACTAAAAACGGTAATGTTTATTCTCTCTTTCTTCTTTTCTTTTCTTTTTCCTTTCTGGATGTTTAGTATTTACAGTTTATAGATTGGTTGACAGATTATTTTTCGGTGTTGATGCAGGTTCGATTGGTGTCTATGTGGATGGATTCAGTGAGGGACGTAAGTGATGTTATGTTATCACAAAATGTTAGAATGTTGGCAGATGACAATATCATGGACAAGATACTGATGATGAGAGAAATTTCTTTATTAGAGAACGAACGAAAAAGCATTCAGTGGGTCAAAGATCAGAAGCTTGATTTTTCCAAAATACTCGTGCACTCCATCAACAATAGTCCTCAACAACCTGCTGGCCTTGATTGCGGAACTATTGTTTGTTACCTCATGTACAATATAGCTCTGGGTAAGAAAATAAAGCAAAACCTGAATACTGAGGAAGTTTCTCGATTCAAGGCCAGATTGTTAGAATCATTTATTAATCATGAGCTATCATGGGTATCGAAGAAGAAAGATGAAAGGTTAAGGAATGAATCAGCTGATGTAGAAGAGTAGGACAGTAGTTAGTGTGTATATTTTTGTTGTAGTGATCATTTTCTGTGGACATTACTGTTAGTTGTAGGGGGTCTATCTTGTAAGTAGTACATTTAAGATCGTTATGAATTTAATCATATGACTATCTGCTTGAGTATATGTTACAGTACCTGTTTGGGTATCTGTCTTTAACACTTTGTTTTTGTGTGTATGGATATGTTGAATGGGTGAATCAATACATAAAGCCTATGAGCATTGTGAGTGTGATCATATTACTATCTGACTAAGTACCTGCTTTGAATATATGCTTGAGTATCTACTTGATTATCTGTCTGTATATTTGTCTGTGTAATACTACTTTATGTTTTTGCTCTTGAATTTTTGAATCAGAGAACCAATGTCTTAATCCTATGAACTAAAGTGTTCATCAGTGATAAATAGTCATGCACAGTGATAAGAAAAACTAGAAAGGAGATAGATAAGCAGAACATGTGACGACCCGGACCAGAATCACTAGTATGGTCAGCTATGTACGTGAGTTACTGCATAGTCGCAGAGTTACGACAGTGTTGAAACCGCCAGCTTTCTTAACGACTAAATTATTGGCCAAGAATTGGTGCTGGGTCTCTTCTCGAGAGTTGTTGTATGTATAATTACGAGTTCGTGGGCGGTTCCGGATCATTATTTGGACGACCGAGGAATTAGTTATGAATATTTGAAGTTTCGACGGAAACGAATTTAAATGGCAGGTTTGTTCGCGACTAAATTGCCGGACGAGAATTTGGTTTCGACTTCTTCACGGAAGTTGTTTAGAATTTAATTTCGAGTTTGTGGGAACTTCCGGAGCATTATTTTGAGTTACGAAGAATTAGTTGCGAATATTTCCGTTTGTTGTTTGTTTAGTCGATTAAATATGTGTTTGGTTGAATGGTTGACTTTTTATCCGATTGGCCGATGTGTTTGACTTTGGGTGATATTGGAAGAATATGTCGAGATGAGTTTGTGGCCGCGAGAATTATTGGAATCGGGGTTACGACGCGGAAGTTACGGGTGTTCAAAGTTCGTCGAAATGGATAATTATGAGTTTCCATTTTGGGAAAGCTTTAAATAGTAACCTGCCTAAAAGGGAAAGTCAAAACTGAAATTATGGAGGTTGACCATGGTTGACTGGTTTGACCGAGCTGAAAATGGAGCTCGACGGTGGCCACGGTGGTTGTCGGCGGCGAGCTTGTCCGGCCGTCTCCGGCCACAGGGGAGGACCCGTTGGGTGCGCCTCGGCCTCACGGTCTCACTTCCGGTCGCCTTTCACGGCGAGGTGGCCGGTATTAGGAGGAATTTCCGGCCAAATTCAAGAAGAAACTTGGTGATTCGGGTATGGTGATTCGAATCGAATTGAGCTACAACTTTGAATGGGCTTTGAAGCTCTCATCCCCTTGATACTACCCTGTAAGTTTGGTGATCCAATTAATCTTGTGTATGGAGAATTTTGGGTTTGAATTTTGTGTTCTAATTCGGTTTTGCTTGAAATTGGATGAGTTAGAGTTTGAATTGGACTTCGGTGCAGTTATGAAAGTTGCTCAGTGCATGATTTTGAGTGGAATAGGTGCAGCTCCGCCGTGAAATTCTCCGGTCGGCGGTGGCGCCGCCGTGGGCGGCGGTCAACGGTCAAAGTTTGACTTTTTGGACTTTCGACAAGTTGCATGTCGTTTGACTCGAAATCGCGCCCCGATCGCAGTGGGGAGGTTCGTTTTTCGAATTGAGCGTCCGAACGTAAAGCGAGGTGTTCGTGATCGTTCGTTTGGCGAGGGACTTTCCGCTGGATCACGGGTTAACGCGATACGCGTTACGCCAGTCTGTGAGTGGACAGTTTATTTTTACGGAATTATTGCGAGTCTTTTATATACGTTTTACGAACTTGAGCATGCAGTATGATCATGGTTTTACGAGCATAAGATTTCATACGAGATTATGTTTATTACGAGCATATGTTATACGATTATGCTTATACCAGTATATAGTACGTATATACACTTATATATTGTTTCATGCATTTGCATCGAATTGTTTATGATTTGGTTTACACAAAGTACAGTCTCAGTTACGTTGTTGTATCGATACACTTGCCTCTCGGCTGATCCCCGATGGTAGGCCGCCAGGAGGGGCAGTACCCCGACCTGACCGGTGAGGGGCAGTACCCCGGAACCGAGGCCATTTCTGGCTATGGATCACGTGGAAGTCAGGGACTCCGTGATTCCGACTGTACTAGCACGGATGTGTCCATGAGTGACCCCGTGAGATTTTCCTTGCATGCTCTGTACGTGAGTGGTAGTCAGCATCTCCTCACGTACTATTTGATTTTCATGTATTTGACTCGCATATGATTTTATACGTATATATTATTTGGTGAAAGACATTTATTTTCGTCCACTCACTCTAACGTGTTTATTGTCTTTCCCCTGGGCTTTTCGGTTTCCGTGCCCAGTTTGCAGTTCAGGCTCTGGTGTCGCACGTCGTGGACGGAGGCATAGTGCTCGAGCTACCTTGTTTCTTCCAGTAGGTTTATTGTTCTACCTACTATGGTATACTTATGTGTTTATACATTAGAGGTCGCTCTGAGTAATCTATTGTTTATGTTATACGATTTTACACCGGATTTCAGTAAAGTACTATTATATTTATTGTTTTACTTTACTGTTGATATATTGAGAAATCCGGATGGGATTGGTGCCCACGGTTTGCTTTTTGTGGCATAGGATGAAGTGTACTTTCCGCGTGCAGGTAATGGTAATTCCACGTTAGTAACGAAACTCTGCCCAAATTTCGAAAAGTTTTTGTTGGTTCGTGTTTTCAGAAGGGTTTGATTCCGGTTTAGGGAGCTAAATCGGGGTTGGGTCCTTTCAGAACAACAACAACAACAACAACAACAACAACAACAACAACAACAACAACAACAACAACAACAACAACAACAACAGGAATGAATGAGCTCATGAACAAGTGTATATTTTTTGTGTTAGCGATCATTATGTAATTATATGACTATCTCTTTTTTAAGTATTTTTTTGCTACTTAAACGTAGTAGTTCATAAACCAACCTTAAAGATAGATACCCGGACAGATACTTAGACAGCTACTTAAATAGTTACTCATGGTGGTTAATAAACGACATGACATTTTTCTGTCATTATAAACTATGATCAGAACACACGTATGGCTCCGCATGTGTCGTATTCTCGAGGACTGGCCTTCTTCTTAGCCTCTCTATAAATAGGAAAGTACCTACTCAAGCCCCGTCACTTTCTCTAAACACTTTTCTTCGAAAACCTTAATCCTATACCAAACCCCAATCTTATCTCCTAGAAGATCCTCACAACAAAAAATTAATCAATGGATCGTAGTCCTCGAAGATCATCAAGGCACAACCACTCCGACCTTTCAACCTCATCTTGTTCCCCAAATGAAGTGTCATCGACACCTGTTCTGCCCAAAAGGAACACCAACATTGTGGAGGAACCATGGAAAGAACTGTCCGATGTGATTTGGCAATATATAATGATTCTTGATGTCCGCTCTAAGCCATTTGGTGTGCAATGTCATGTCATTATTTATGTTTTTGAAAGGACTCAACCCCGATTTAGTTTCCTAAACCGAAATCAAAACCCTTCTGAAAACATGAACTTTCAAAAACCATAGAAATTTCGGCAGAGTTTCACTAAATCGCGAAGTTACCATTAATCTGCATACGAAAATACACTTCAACCTATGCCACAAAAGCCAAACCGTGGGCACCAATCCCATCCGGATTTCTCAAAAACATATTATAATGTAAAGTAGTAAATAAAACTGTAATTTTACAGAAATCCGGGAAAATCATATGAAAATATAAACATCAGAATATTCAGAGCGACCTCTAGTATATATACATAAATACACAACAGTAGGCCAAACAAGGAACCTACTGAGAAGGAAAAGTAGCTCGAATACTAAGCCTCCAACCTTGACGTGCGACACCAGAATCTGAACTGCAAACTAGGCACTGAAAACAAAGAGTTCAGGGAAAGACATATAAACCGTTAGAGTGAGTGGACAAAAATAAATGTCTTTCGCCGAATAATATATGTTATAAAAACATATGCTAGTCTAAATGCATGAAAATAATATGGTACACGAGGGAGACTCTAACTCCTCACGCGTACAAAGCATGCATCGAAAATCTCGAGGGGTCACTCATGGACACATCCGCGCTAGTATAGTCCAAATCACGGGATCCCAGACCCACACGTGATTTTAGCCAGAAAGGCCTCTGGTCAGGATATCTGCCCCCCTCCCTCGGTAAAGACCTCGGGTCAGGGTCACAGTCCCTCCCGGTAAACATCCTCGGGGATTAGCCGGGATGCTAGGTGTATCGATACAACAATATATACTAAGACTATACTTTATGTAAACCAAATCAGAAATAGTTTCATGCAAATGTATAAAGCATAGTATAAATGCATATTCGTAATACATAATTATAAAAGTATATTCGTCGATGCATATTCGTAAATGCATAATCGTAAAGCACATGCTCGTATAAATCATAATCACATACGCATGCTCATGCTCGTAAAACGTATAATAAAGACTCGCACCCAATCAGTGAAAAGAAAGGTGTCCACTCACAGACAAGCACAGCGCGCAAACGAGCTAATCCCGAGACCCGGCGGAAGATCCCTCGCCAAGCGTACGATCCCGATCCCCTGAACAATCACAAAATATCACTGATCAAAATCACAATTCAATACTCTGAACATCACCTCGAAAACCAACCATTTCCGGAAATATATAACTCGGATAACAAGAAAATCGTCGAAAATCCCAAAATACTCCACATATTCCTCGACATAAAATCCACTACTCAAATCAATTCGAAAACCTCAAGACGACGATCGGGGCGCAATTACGAGTAAAATGGCATAAAACTTGACAAATTCCAAAAAGTCAACGCATCGTCGGAGCTCCGCCGTTGACCGTCGGCGCCGGCGCCGGTGCCCCGTCACCGGTGAGATTTTTCGAGATTTTTCGGCAGAGCTTCCTCTCCTCATCCAAGACCAAAACCCTTCTACACTAAGACCCAAATCGGCCGCCAACCCTTCCAAAATCAGCTCGAAAGATCCACGGCCAAGAATCGCCGAAAAACTTCTCCGGCCGATTCCGGCGCCGTCGCTCCACCAAAACGCCTCAAACCAATGGGGTTTTCATCCTTGGTCCAAGCCTAGTCCAAACCAGTCCAAAAATCAGCCGGAAATTCGCCGGAGCACCACCCACCGTTAAACCCAATTTTGTTCACCTTTCTCCTCAAAATTCTCCAACCAAATCACAACTAAAACACACCATACATACATCAAATAAAAGCCCATAAGACAAGCTTCAAAACAATACCTCAATCTCCGGCAACCGTGCCGTTTTCCGGCGGCCACAATGACGGCGAGTCACGGACTCGGTGAGTCAACACGGGTTGACTCGGTCAACTCGGCCAGAACAGGTCAACTCGGTCAAACAGCCCATTTTTCGAACTTTTTGATAACTTTACGACTATTCGGCTATTTATACGTCGCGAATCAACTCTATCCGCGAATCGGATAACTAAAACTCAAACGGATAAATACGACTAACTCGACGATAATTTCAAATATTCTTTATATATTTCTCGATTATCCAAAAAATCCTCGGAAAGCTCCTACGAACTCGAAATCAGATTCTCTACATTTTTCACGAACAAACCCAAACCAAATTCGTCTCCGAAAATTAAGTCGTGAACAAAGCCGCACAACCGCTTAATTACGATATACCACAATTATTCGTGAAAATCGCGGATTAAGCCGATTAATAAACCAATTCTGGTTCGGGTTGTCACAAATATACCCCCCTTACTAAAATTTCGACCTCGAAATTTACGTACCTGCTAACTAAACAGATGAGGATATTGCTCCCGCATATGCTGCTCGGTCTCCCAAGTGGCTTCCTCTACTGAATGATTCTGCGATAAGACCTTCACAAGCGGAATAACTCTATGCCTCAACTCATGTACACGTCGATCGAGAATCTGCACTGGCTCCTCCATATAAGTCAAATCTTCCCGGATAGGAAGCTGATATGGTGCTAAAACATGTGATGGATCCGGAATGTACTCCCGCAACATCGATACATGGAAAACATCGTGCACTCTAGCAATCTCTGAAAGTAATTCTAACCTGTAAGTCATGGCACCAACTCTCTCTGTGATCTCATAAGGACCAATATACCGTGGCTGAAGCTTGCCACGCTTCCCGAAATGAACTACTCCTCTCCAAGGAGACAATTTCAGGAAGACCCAATCGCCTACCTCGAACTCAAGACTCTTTCTCCTCACATATGCATAGCTCTTTTGACGATCTTGGGAAATCTTCATTCTGTCTCTGATAATCTGAATATCTTCAGTGGTGCTCTTCACCAAATCAGGACCAATAAGCCAACGCTCACCCACCTCACTCCAACACAATGGAGTACGACACTGCTTCCCGTATAAAGCCTCATTAGGTGCCATATCGATGCTGGCCTGATAACTATTATTGTAGGCAAACTCGATCAAATGAAGCTGTTGGTCCCAATTTCCTCTAAATTGTAATACACAGGACCACAACATGTCCTCTAGGGTCCGAATGGTCCTCTTAGACTGCCCATCAGTCTGAGGATGGAAAGCTGTACCGAAATGTAGTCTGGTCCCCAATGCTCGCTGTAATGCCTGCCAAAACTCTGACGTGAACTGACTATCTCAGTCAGAAACAATAGATATAGAGGCACTATGCAAACGAACAATCTCAGCCAAATATAGCTTCGCTAATCTACCCACTGAAATCTTTCCTGGAAGTGCAAGAAAATGAGCTGATTTCGTCAAACAGTCTACAATAACCCAAATACCTGTGTTACCAGCAGAAGTACGTGGTAACTGATACACGAAATCCATAGTGATATGCTCCCACTTCCAAACTGGAATCTCTAAAGGTTGTAGCTTTCCCGCAGGTTTCTGTCTCTCTGCCTTCACTTGCTGACAAATAAGGCATCTCCTCACATACGTTGCAATTTCCCTCTTCATATTCCACCACCAATAGTAAGCTCTAAGTGCGTGAAACATCTTCGTACCGCCTGGATGCATAGCGTAAGCAAAAAAATGGGCTTCATTTAAGATCTCCTTCTTCAAGCCCTCGTCTCTGGGTACACAAAGTCTGCCTCTTAACAGCAATGTACCGTCACTACTCAACTGAAACTCTGTTGGCACACCATTCTGAATCATGGTCTTCTTGTCCAATAGATAGGAATCCGCATCCTGAGCTTCACGGACCTGATCAACTAATACTGGTCGAACCTAGAAGCTAGCTAACAAAGCTCTAACATCATCCCATTCTAAATCAGCTCCCGTAGCCCGTAACTCTGCTAACATGGAAACTCTGGCCACACACACATGAAACAATGAAGCTCCAGATTTCCAACTGAGTGCATCAGCAACGACATTAGCCTTCCCTGGATGATACTCAAAGGTGCAATCATAGTCATTGATCAACTCCATCCATCTGCGCTGCCTCATGTTCAGATCTGGCTGCGTGCGCAAATAAGTGAGACTCTTGTGATCGGTATATATCTTGCACTGAGCTTCGTACAAGTAGTGTCTCCAACTCTTCAAGACTAATACAATGGCAACCAACTCCAAATCATGCGTAGGATAATTGACTTCATGTGGTTTCAACTGCCTAGAACAGTAAGCCACCACTCTGTCATGCTACATCAAAACACAACCAAGACCTGATTTCGATGCATCGATGTAAACCACAAACTCTCCACTGTCGTTAGGTAAAGTCAGAACCGGTGCAGTAGTCAACTTCTCCTTCAAGAGCAAGTAACTCTCCTCATAAGCATCAGACCACTCGAACTTGACGCCTTTCTTCGTCAATCTAGTAAGTGGAGTAGCAATCCATGAAAAATCATGCACAAAGCGCCGAAAGTAACCTGCCAAACCCAAGAAACTCCTAATCTCTGGTACTGTGGTAGGTCTACTCCAATTCAATACGGCTTCAATCTTGTCAGGATACACGCTGACTCCCTCACCAGATATCACGTAACCGAAAAACTTCACGCTATTCAACCAAAACTCACACTTGCTGAACTTCGCAAACAACTGATTATCTCGCAAAGTCCGCAAAATAACTCACAAATGTTTCTTGTGCTGGCCCACACTCCTAAAGTAAATCAGAATGTCGTCGGTGAACACGATCACAAACTTGTCCAGGAATCGCCTGAACACCCTGTTCATCAAATGCATGAAAGCTTCAGGGGCATTAGTCAACCCAAACGGCATAACCAAGAACTCATAATGCCCGTACCGTGATCTGAAAGTTGTCCTGGGCACATCTGACTCTCTGATCCTCAACTGATGGTATCCAGACCTGAGATCAATCTTCGAATAGACTGAAGCTCCCTTGAGCTGATCAAACAAATCGTCAATCCGCGGCAACGAAAACTTGTTCTTCACGGTGACCTGATTCAGTTTCCGATAATCAATACACAGCCGCATGGAACCATCATTCTTCCTCACAAACAGTACATGCGCACCCTATGGTGATATACTGGGTCGTATGAAACCTTTCTCCAGCAACTCTTGAAGTTGAATCTGTAACTCCTTCAACTCCGCTGGCGCCATACGATAAGGTGCCTGAGATATAGGTCTAGTGCATGGTAAAAGTTCAATGGTGAAATCAATTTCTCGGACTGGAGGGACGCCTGGTAACTCCTCTGGAAATACATCTGGAAACTCAAAAACAACCTCAATGTCACCAATGTCTGGTATAGCAGCCTTTGTATCCACAACATGAGCCAAATATGTTACACAACCCTTCTTCATCATCCGCTCGGCCTTCATCGCAGAAATCACACATGGCAGGGAAGTATTCTTCTCACCGCGAAACAATATCTCTGGGAAACCTGGACGTCGAAACACTACCTCCTTCTTGTGACAGCCAAATATAGCCCAATGTGTCTCTAAGAAGTCCATACCCAAAATCACATCAAAATCGACAATATCTAGTAACAACAAATCTGCGGCTAAACCATAACCTCCAACAAAGATCTCACCATCTCTATATACCCAACCAATACTCACAACCTCACTGGATGAATACAACACCCTCCACAACCCCGGAAGTGAAGATACAGGTGTAGTAACTAAAGATGACAATCTATATGATATGAATGAATGTGTAGCACCTGGATCTAGCAAGGTAAGTACTGGATAGCCAAAAACATGCAACATACCAATAACAACCTCTGGTGAAGCTCTGCCCTCACGCAATGACATGGCATGAACCCTGGCCTGTCCAGCTGGTCGTCCATGCTGATGGTGACCCTGCTGTCCGCCCAGTCCAGAAGACTCACTGGTCAAGCTCCAGAAGTAGTACCTCGATCTCCTCCTGAACTCTGAGTTGCCTGTCCACCAACACCAGTAGACTGGAAACATTCCTTCGCAAAGTGACCCTCCTGGCCACAACGATAACAAATGGTAGTGCTTCGCTGATAAGGACCAAAGTGATGCCTATTGCAGGAATTGCACAATGGATACTCCCTCGATATAGCAAAAGTGCCACCAGTACGTCGAGGATAGCTGGATCCGCTAGAACTCCCACTGGACTGTGGTCTCTGTGGCCGATCCCTCATCCATCTTTGTCTCTGTCTAGCCGTACTAACTGATTATCTATATTGTCCACTGACAGATGATAATGTCGATCCGGAAGTACCTGAACTCAGCCTTTTGGAAGGTCCCTGACTCGGTCCACCCTCCTCAAATCGTCGAGACTGAAATCTCATATGCCTTTCCTTCTCTTTATCCTCGCCTCAGAGTGTAGCACTCACAAACTCATCAAAGTTGTTCCGAGGCATTGTAGTCAATGTTCCCTTGATGTTCAGGTTCAAGCCCAACTCAAATCTCCAGCACTTGGCTTCCTCTAAGGCTACCATGTCACGAGCAAATCGAGATAAACGAATAAATTTGTCCCGGTACTTAAGTACTGACATGCTACCCTGTCTTAAGTTGGTGAACTCCTCATACTTCCGCTGCTGTGTAGCCTGGTTGAAATATCTCTGCATAAACAAATCTCTGAACAATGTCCATGGAGTATCAACCGGAACTCTATCAGTGCTAACCCACCAGAAGTATGCATCAGACTCAAGCAAACCAACAGCTGCCACTGTCATCTACTTAAGAGTGAAACGCAGATGCTTACAAACTCGTTCAACCTGAACCAACCAAGCCTCACATATCTCTAGATCAGCTGAACTCGAGAAAACAGTTGCTCCAGCAGTTCGAGCTTTGACCACATGATTAAAACGCTCCTCCAAACGCAATACTCGCATAAGCAAGTCATGCGTCTGGTGATCCTCATCAGGATCCACATCCCTATTGACACGGGAACCACGTCTAGGAGGCATCATAATGATAAGAGAAAAGCATTAGTCACAAGCACAAGGAACGTAATCATGAAACTGCAGACATTTGAAAACATACAACACCCGAAGCATTGATGAGTAACTGCTGGCCAGTCGGGGTCATCGCTTTAGACATGTTGTACATTCTCAAATACCCTAAGCATCACAACTATAGAAGTCTACAGAACCTAAAACCTAATGCTCTGATACCAAGCTGAAAGGACCCAACCCCGATTTAGTTTCCTAAACCGGAATCAAACCCCTTCTGAAAACACGAACTTTCAAAAACTATAGAAATTTCGGCAGAGTTTCCTAAATTTCTACTTAGACGACGGTAACGTCATGTTGCCGTCGTTTAAGTGGTTTTGAAACGTATTCCCAAAAATTGGGCGATTGCTTTTGACCGCCCTGAATTTCTACTTAGATGACGGCAACATGATGTTACCATTATCTAAGTTTGATCTTAGACGACGCAAAATCATGTTGCCGTCGTCTAAGTGTTTTTGAAATGTATCCCAAAATGGGGCGGTCATTGTTCGCCCGCCATTAGTTTAGACCTAGACGACAGTACATCATAGTTCCGTTGTCTAAGTAAAAATAATAATTAATTATTTTATAATTATACATTAATTATAATATAATTAAATTGTATTACATTAATTAATAATATACAACAACTTTATATATATGTTCAACCACGCATGTATGCATGCATGTACGTATCAAAATTACAAATTAAATTAATGCACCGAACTCGATCCGTCGATCAATCGATCACGATATATATATATATATATATATATATATATATATATATCAATCAGCATCGGGATCATAGTGTTCATCAACATCATCCTTTTCACTACTCTCAACTGACGGCTGGTCGTCATCATCATAGTCTCCTTCATTATCATAATCGTATCTGAGGTCGTCTTCATCCTCCAACTCCTCATCTTCAAATGCATTAGAAATCGTAAGGTCCGTGATCTCCTTTTCAGTAAGATCTGTTTCCCAATCAGGCATGGGTAAGTGTTCGTTAAGACGAATGAGTTCCTTTGTGTCTGGGATGACAGAAGTATCAGATTCTTGATATGCACTGACGACATTATCCTATTGAGTGTGAATCAGTGACGACCCTTCGAGTGTTGTGACACTCCATATTCCTCGGTGAGACATATGGTTTACTATTTTTCAGCCTTCACCAGATTTCAGATCATCCAGATAGAACACCTGCCTAACGTGTGTGGCAAGAGCGAAAGGCTCATCCTCATACCAGGTTGAGTTTGTATCGACTGATAAAAGGCTCAGATCTTTCTTCGTATGCTTGAACCATTTACCATTGAATAGAAAAACGTTGATACAATTCCCATATAGTAACTGAATGACATTGACAAGAACTTCGTAATATACATTGTTGCCTTGTCCGATCGCGATCCCACTATTGTGTGTTCTTTTTCCTCCATCTCGGTCCACTGAATGAAACTTTACACCATTAACAAAACATCCGGAGTAAACATAGTGTTGAACCGGCTTACGGGCCAACATGTGTTTTTCCTATGACCACCACCCATTATGGTTAGAGGTATTTTGTAGATCTTCCATCTGCAAAAAATGTGAACGTACAAGATGTAATTAAGAATATATATATATATCTACCAAAATTTAGCCATGGTTTTCCCGAAACTAAAGAAAATCACAAATAAACCTGCATCCAAAATTTGACCAAAAAACTACATACGAATCCATTAATTAAACACCAAATTTAAATCAAATAACAAATTACGTAACTAATAATTAATCCCTATACTAATGTTGATCCATATATATATATATATCAATATCAAATTTTAAAAAGGAAGCACAAAGCCGACATGCCTGGTTTAATAATTTATAGTGACATGCCCATTAGAGGAAATAATCAGGGAACTTCTTCTTAAGGATTTTTTCAACCCAGTTATGACTGTTGTTAAGTTTGGCTGTCTGGATTTTAGTTCTGTAACTTTGCATGTAACCAGTAACCTCTTCATAGTCTCGCAACACTACCCAATATGCTTCAATAAGTTCCTCCTGACTTAATCTTTCGGTTAATACTCCTCTAAATGGCCGTACAAGATTTGTGACGACTGAAATATTGTAGGAACATGTGTATTGGAGGTGGTCTCTACCGGATAATTGAAGTACTTGTTGTAGTAAGTAATAGACTCATGCATTAGGTATGTTTCTGCGATGGAACCATCTAGGGCAGACCTATTTTTTACGAATCTTTTATATTGTCCGAGTTGTCTACAAAATATGCATTATATTATTAGTTCGCAACGATCTTTGTAAGAAAAGAGATATATAAATGATGGAAAAAGTGTTTCTAAATATATATTCTGTACATACTACGTACTTCATATTTTACCTTTCTTGAGGATACATCCACGTGTACTGGACCGAACCAGAAAGCAAGATTTGTTCGGGAAGGTGGACCACGAGGTGAATCATGATGTCGAAGAAAGCAGGGGGGAAATCCTCTCTAATTTGCAGAGGATGTGAACAATTTCGTATTGAACTTCGACCACATCCGACTTCTTCATCTCCCTAGTGCATATCATCCGCCACCATCTGCACAATGCAACAATTGGTTCGACGACGTGTTTAGGCAAATAAGGTCGAATCACCACTGGAATCAGATGTTGTAGCATAACGTGACAGTCATGAGTCTTTAATCCAATGAACTTGTGTACCCCTACTTTGACACAGTCATATATGTTGGATGCATAATTACACGGATATCGAACACGCTTAAACCAGTTGGATACATCATCCCTCATTGTCGGCTTCACTGTGTAAGGTGCAACGGACATTTTGTTGTAAACACCTCTTCTATCCTTCTTTAACCACAAGGGACGACGTATATTCATAGATTTTAGATCTTTCCGCGTTTTGGGAGTGTCCTTAGTCTTAAACTTAATACAGAGAATGGTTCTTACCACGCTGTCGCACACATTCTTGTCTATGTGCATGACATCAAGGTTGTTTCTCAGCTTTAATTTTGACCAGTAAGGCGGTTCAAAGAAAATACTCACATGGTGCCAATATGCAACATATTGTGAAGGGTGTGGATTCAGTTTCTTCACATCATCGTCATTGGTCAACACGCCGAAATTGAAGCTATTTAACCTTTCAAAAATCTCTTCGCCGGACCACTGTCAGGGTTTAGGACCATTCTCTACTGTCCCATCGAAACAGTCCTTATCATGTCGCCACTGGTGATCATGAGGAAGCCATCTACGGTGACCCAAGTAACACACCATCCCCGCATGCCAACTAGAGTTCACGTCGTTCAAGCAGACAAGACAAACATTGTATCCTCTGGTTGTGCAAGATGCCAACATCCCATACGCAGGAAAATCGCTGATGGTCCACATTACTGCAGCTCTCATCAAGAACATTGTGTTACTGAACTTGTCATACGTTAGAACTCTAGTTTTCCACAACAGTTTCAGCTCGTCAATCAATGGTCTGAGGTACATATCTAAACACTTTGCAGGAGACTTAGGCCCTAGAATTAGCAAAGTAAGGAAATTAAATTCCTTGTTCATACACATTTCGGGAGGCATGTTGTATGGCATAAGGATAACTGGCCAAGCGATGTATGTGCCATCGTTAAAAGGATTGAACTTGTCTGTAGAAAGTCCTAGTCTGACATTTCGAATCTCCGCTGCAAAGTCTGGAAATTCCCTATCGAAATGTTTGAAAGCCTCTCCATCTGCCACATGTCCAAGCACATCGTCATCTATTCTCTTTTCCGCGTACCATCTCATCGGCTCTGCTGTGTATAGAGACATAACAAATGCTGCAGTCTGGGAATCAATGGAAAATATCGAAGCACCTTCACAGGAATCTTCTTCTTCAAACTTTTAGGGTACTTCCATCTGGAGTGGTTATAAACAGGACAGTAATCCAACTCTGCATACTCCTTATAAAACAACACGCAATCATTTCTGCAGGTGTGGATGTGCTCGTACTTCAGACCCAGTTTTCTTAAGACACGTTTTACCTTGTAATGGGAACATGGAAGCTTGTGATTGTTAGGAAGCAAATCACATATGTGTTTCTGGATTTCGTCAAAACTTGCATCCAATATTTTGTGCTTCACTTTGTACTCCATTTCGGTCATTATAGAGTGCAACACAGTCTGTGGACATCCATTGTACACCGGGGTTCGGGCTTCAAGTAGCATGCTATTGTACCTATCAAATTCAGTAGTGTCAATTTCTGGGAATACGACAGAGACTGGGTCAACATTAAGAGTATCAGATCCTCCCCATTCTTATTGCTCTCTACCATGTCGACTGAATTCTGGAAAGTATCATGGACCAAATCCTCGGTGGGGTTCCAAGAAGGGGCTCCACTACCGGTACCGCTGAATGAGGCACCCTGGTAACTGTACTCTGCGCTGAAGTCTACTACTTCACCATGCTCACTCCATATAGTGTAACTCTACATCATACCGTGCTCATACAAGTGATGAGTCATAACATGCCACTCCACAAACTGATGGTTAAGACATTTTCTGCACGGACACCTTAAACGTTTCTTTCCTTGACCATGTTGCATCGCAAACGTTACAAACTCTCCTATTCCGTCCATATACCTCTCCTCACTTCTATTCGCCAACTGTATCCAACTCTTGTCCATATTCGATTCCTGTGTAAGCTAGAAAACGAAACTTTTAAATTATCGAATAAACCATTAATGTTGGAAGTTAACAAAAAATTGTCGTTCAATTCGATCATACAATTCCTAATTAATTAATTAATAAATAATTTATTTATTTATTTCTACCTAATTAACATTATTTAATTATGGTTTTAATATATTGATCGATGAACACAGATATATATATATATATATATATATGCATTTCATGCAAGCGTTGTTCGATCATAAATAATTAGTTACGTACCTACCTAGCACCCAATTCAATTAATTAAACGAAATATATAGCTAGCTAGCTAGCTACTTCGTCACATATGTATGCATTATGGAATAATATTGAATTAATTATATATATGCATGTAAAACAAATTAAAACCATCGGATTGATCCATTGCAAGTTACGTACAAAATATATATATATATGTACATATGTACCTTAATTCGTCGATAATTACATGTCGTCCAATTGACGTCGTCGTTGATCGAAATGAAGTGATCGATCGAGCTACCTTGATCAAGGTACGTATAAACGTACGTAGGCTATATATATATTATTAGAGAGCTAGAGAGTCGAGATGAAGCTAGAGAGTGTGAGCGATCGATATGATCGAAGATTGAGATGGAGAGAATGGTGTGGCAATGCTCATATATATAATTGGGTTTAACCACTTAGATAACGCAAATGAGAAGTTGCGTCATCTAAGTGTTTTCTTACACGACGAATAAACGAAGGTGTCGGTACGTCGTATAAGAAACTACTTAGACGATGCAACTTCTCTTTTGCGTCGTCTAAGTGTAATCTCATACGACGTAATGTAGTTGGGTCATTTAAGATAACACTTAGATGACGCCTAATTGAGTTGCGTCGTCTAAGATAAAACGTAGACGACACAATTATGTCTCGTCGTCTAAGTATTATCCTAGATGACGTCATTTAGTTGCGTTGTTTAAGACACCGTAGATGACGGATCTGATAAGCTTCCGTCGTCTAAGAAGACTTTTCTGGTAGTGGTTACAGATACTCAGATAGATACGTTGACTGATAGGTTGACAGATACTCAGACAAATAAGTTTAAAGATACTCAGACAATTATGTTGACAGATACTCAGACAAATACTCTAACATATACTAAAACGTATTTTTTTAAAACCAAAATTAGATCCAAATGTAATTAAGTAGATTTTGATATCGCAATGCATATAGTTTGAGGAGCAAAGTAATCAATACTATCATGAAATCAAATAATACAACTAGGAACGAAAACAGATTCGTGCAACAACGATTTAAATCGTCTATCATATAGAAAAACAGAGTGAAAATTGGATGTACAACAGAATTGAACATATGAATTCGTCAATTTCCGTACAGAGATGATGAGAGATAGCGAATTAGAGAGATAGATAGACAGAGATTTGAAACTGACAACGCTTAAAATTTCGTACGACGTCGAGGTCGAACATAATTTTTGTTGCGGCGATTTCTGAATCACGATCATAGAGAGAGAGAGAGAGAGAGAGAGAGAGAGAGAGAGAGATTAGAGAGAGATTTACTTTCCCGACAAAAATGGAGGAGAGAAGAGAGAGCTGCGAAACAACTCTCTTTTATAGGCAGTTAGAATTTAAATTTGGAAAGAAGGGAAAAATCGCCAGAAAAAATTGAGTTTTATAACTTATTGAAACTTTTTGGTAGAAAATGATGTTAGCTGTGCTTTTTTGGAAGAAAAAAAAGTATCATAAGTTAGGCCTTTTTTACCTTAGTATCATAAATTGGTGTTTTTGAAAAACTTATTCCTTTTTAGACTTTTAAATAATTCTCCAAATAGTATATTTACAATATTTATGACGATTGAAATCTCTGATCTCTTTTTAAAAATAATTTCAGGTGCTACTACACCAAATATAATGGTTTTATCACTTCATATTATTGTAAAATGAATAAATTTGTTCATCTCATATTTTCTTGTTAATTGATACATAATAATTTCTTTATTTAAAAGTGTATTAGAATAAGTGTCACGAAATGTCTTTGTTAATTTGAAGTTCTCTCTATTCAAGTCCAATGTCCCACTAAAATACGTCACCTTATACTCCAAAAATACAAAATAATCTATGGTCGCATTTTGATTCCCTGCTGCGCATTCCACTCTGAACTGCCGAAGACACCAAAAAGGTATACATGGGACTCCCAAAACCGCCACGTGGCGCAAAACCTCGTCAACACCCGGGGACATACAAGTCAATACAATATCTTAACAACCACAAAATGGTAATTTCGTCACTCCATTAGCTTACATCATGACAGCGTGCCTCATGTCATAATCTCTCCCATATGCAACGGCCCTGGAAAATCATCACGGAATCAACGGCTGCAATAGCACCACGTTGGCAGCCCTCGCCGTAAGGTCGTGAACCGTGGAGCAGTTTGATCAGTGACGGAAGCACCGGGAGAGGCGGAGAGGTCTATAGAAACGGTAAAAGTCAACCGTAGAGGGCAGAATTGTCATTTCCAGGGGTGGTTCAAGTAGGCGTTAAACAGAACTTAAGAACAGAAGGGGCAGATGGGATTAAATAATGTGGGATTGAGTAAACAATAAAGCAGATTAGTTCGTGGAAATAGGATTAGATAAAGAGTTTCAGGTCCGGGTCTTCTCTCTCTCCCAGTTCCACAGAGAGAAGAAAATGGTGAGCTGGTTCTGTTCTTAAGCCGCGTTTGGATCGGGCGATAGTCTCGAGTTCTCTCTAAAGTCCTGGCCTTTCTCTGTTGAGGAAGATTTTCCAGGCCCACCTGGATTGGCTTATCTGATAATTTGGTGAGTTTATTCTTTCTGAGTTTTGTTACTTTAATCTTGTGATGGGTCTTGAAAAAAGTGTGTTCTTGAGTTGTTGGATGTAAATTTGTTCCTGGGTTTTATCTAAACTCAACATGTCTGATGTGGGTTGTGAATTAATTTGCATAAGTTCATGACTTCTGTAAGTTCTGTTGAGTTGTTTGAATTTGTTCTGAGAATTTTAGATCTCACTATTTTCATTTCCATGTTATGATTCCAGTAATTTTGATTTTGCAGGGTTTTTCAGTTAGTTGTTCACCAATTCTCAGAAGGAGCCTCAGCTGTGAAGCAATGTTTCATCAACTCTAGTCTCTTGTTTTCGAGGTTTGTTCTTTCTAGAGTTTTGGACATTTAGTTGTGTAAAAGTACTAGATAAAATAGTTTTTTTTTTCCGACTTTCCTTTTGTTGTGATTTCATTCATGACTGGAAAGAAACAATATTTTGGCTCTTGATATCAGTATCTCTAATGGATTACATTTCTATTGGGGATTTAAGGTTACTTTTTTGTAAAGTTTCTTGATGTAATTCCACGGAGTAGGAATTGAAGTTTGAACTAAATGTAGTTAGCTGGTCGATCAGTTGTAAAACCCATCAAAAGATGTATCTGGGTAAAGTCTGATACTTTAGGTTGCTTTAGGTCCATGAGTGAGACTGAGGATTTCTTTGATAAGAATCTCTTTTTTTGCTTTGTGCTTTCTTAATCAGTCTTCTTCCTTTTCTCTTTCTTCGTTATTAAGCGTTCAAACATGAATTTGAACCCACTTTGGGTGTTTTGCAGCTGCAGCCAGTGGAATATAATTTTTGCTCCTGTGTTCAAGTCTTGTATAAAATCTGGGGCCATTTGTATGCCAGAGTAAATGTCGTTTCGCAGTATAGTTCGTGATGTAAGAGATGGGTTTGGAAGTTTATCAAGAAGAAGTTTTGAGGTGAGATTGCCTGGCCATCACAGAGGAAAATCACATGGCTCAGTCCATGAGCTGCATGACCAACCTCTTGTTATACAGAATAGCCGCTGGGCTAGCCTCCCACCTGAACTACTGCGTGATGTAATAAAAAGGTTGGAGGCTAGTGAGAGTACATGGCCTGCTCGCAAGCATGTTGTTGCGTGTGCTGCCGTATGCAGGTCGTGGAGGGAAATGTGCAAAGAAATTGTGAAAAGTCCTGAGTTCTCCGGGAAGATTACTTTCCCAGTCTCCCTGAAGCAGGTGAGAGCCTGGTCTTGTCCACTCTTTTGAGATGCTTTTGCTGTTAAGTCATTTATATAAGCCTATTTACACTTGGATTGTTTTTTTGTAAATTAGAGATAGTTTTGGTTATGGGTGGCTGACAGATTGTTGAATTGCTGTGTCTTGCAGCCAGGATTTCGGGATGGAACAATGCAGTGCTTTATCAAGAGGGACAAATCTAATCTAATGTACCATCTTTATCTGTGCCTTAGCCCTGGTAAAGTTTCTTAGACAATTGTATTGACACTAGGTGTTTTTTTAGTTCTGTGTGATATTGATGATTGGTAGGATGCTAAAGTATAGTGATGAGCTTATGTATTGTTCCTTGTATGCTCTGTTGACATGATATAACAATTTGACACTGGTTACAGATATTAGCGTTTGTGAATGATTTGTGCCAAAACTAGAGTTGCTTTCTAGTAAATCCTAATGTACAAAAACTAAGAGTGATCTCAGGGAAATTTGTTGATTTAGGGTCATTTTATCAGTATTTAGGGTTGATCCAGTAGTTACTTTGCCGGGTATTAGGAATTGCTCCAGTTATGTGTTTTGATTTCTCAGTTTTTGTAGGAGCTAATTTACTGGTCAGATGCAACCCCTATAAAGTCCAGTTGGGTCTTGCATATTTTAATTTATGGTAATTGTGCCAACTTTGTAGAAAGGATCGTTTTATGTGTATGTAATAAACTAGGAGTGGGGTTGCATTTTGCACCACGATGCTTTTTCGCATAAGATGCTATTGTAGGATGTGCTCTTGATAATTGAAACACTCTTGCAGCCTTGCTTGTTGAAAATGGGAAGTTTCTCCTTTCTGCAAAGCGAACGCGAAGAACTACTTGCACAGAGTATGTGATCTCCATGGATGCAGATAACATATCAAGATCAAATAACACTTATATTGGGAAACTGAGGTGGGTTTTGTCATTTTTCTCTCAAAAAGTTCTTATCTGCGTTGAAATTCATATATTAGTGACGTGATGTACAATTTCAGAACTTGAAACATGTGCCATTATTCAAAATATATTTGAACTTTGAATGAATCTGTACCAAAGAATTGGCCCTCTCTAATCTTATTTTGCATGTCGAGAGACCAACATTATTAAATAATTTCTTTTTCTAGTTGACTTATAGTATATATAAATCAGAATTCTCGTAGGTGACTTATAGTCAAAAGTGTTGGTGTGCTTGGTCTTTGATCATGTGAAAATGCTCATCAGTTCGATCATTTGTTGTCGCTGTATAAATATCAAAAATATGGGTGACAATGGGAATAATAGTGTTTATCTGTGTCTTGGATCTCGATAGCTCAGCTGCTGGTTCTTTTGCTTCTAGAATACCATTTTTACATCTAAAAAATCTACCGGAGGGATACAGATGTTGTGGAATCTATTTATAGAGTAAAATGCATTTAAAACGTCCTATGTAGATGGTGTTCCTCTGTTTGTTCTGTGTAATTAATATTGCGATGCTGGAGCCTCATTTAGTACTTAGTAATGACATGATATTTTGAGTGTTGCTGCTAATGGATCTCTATAGATATGTGGCATTTTGAATTAGGTTCCACGAAGTTGTTCATAGATTCCATCTGGTTTATACTGATTTCTATTGGTATTCTCTTTGTACCAGATCCAATTTTCTTGGCACAAAGTTCATTATTTATGATACCCAGCCTCCCTACAACAATGCTCAGCTTTCTCCACCTGGCCGAAGCCGTCGTTTCAACTCTAAAAAGGTTTCTCCCAAGGTTCCCACTGGTAGCTACAACATTGCACAAGTGACATATGAGTTAAATGTGCTTGGTACTAGGGGGCCACGCAGGATGCACTGTAGCATGCACTCAATCCCTGCCTCATCCCTTGAGCCTGGGGGTTCTGTCCCTGGCCAACCTGAACTTCTCCAGCGCCCTCTCGAGGATTCATTCCGGAGCATTTCGTTCTCAAAATCAATTGATAATTTCACTGAGTTTAGCAGTGCTCGATTCTCCGATATTGGGGGCTCTTCCCGTTTTGAAGAGGAGGGAAAGGAGAGGCCATTGGTTCTTCGGAACAAGGCTCCGAGATGGCATGAACAGTTACAATGTTGGTGTCTGAACTTCCGAGGTCGGGTGACGGTTGCTTCAGTCAAAAACTTTCAGTTGATAGCTGCTACTGCACAGTCTGCTGGCACACCAACGCCATCACAACCTCCGCAACCAGCACCATCAGACCATGACAAGATCATACTACAATTTGGTAAAGTTGGCAAGGATATGTTTACTATGGATTATCGGTATCCTTTGTCTGCATTTCAGGCCTTTGCAATCTGCCTGAGTAGCTTTGACACCAAGCTAGCATGTGAATAGGAAGAGATTATGTCAACAAATAGGAACTGTTAGTTTGGTATGTTTTTCTTCAATTTTAATTTATCTTTTCTAGGCCCTTTATATTATAGGTTGTGTTTATTGCAAGAAGTCACTGCAGAACAGAACAGAATCATTGCACATTGGTGGAGGTGTCTGTCTCTCCTCCTTTTGGTCTTTACCCTTGTTTCTCTCATCTTAATTTTCTTTTGTTTCGTCTATTCTGTTGAGACATTATGGTTTTCCATATATGGCTGTGAAAAGAGCTATCTAAACTTTGTACACTCCTGAATGAGATCAAGAGAGAGTATTGATGGATGGCCTTTTAATGCTGATCAAATTCTGTTATGCTTGGGCATGTCCAAGCCAACTCCCCCGATACTACCTGTGATTGTTAATATGAGCTGTAATGTTGTCGCCCAAGGGCACCTTCTGAGTGCGCTTCATCGTGTTCTTCCAAGGTAACAAGGCATGTTCGATCGGAGCAATCTATGTAGGTCCAAACACAAAATTTCAAGGGCCACAATTAGGGCCTTTAGATCTCGTGGACTTGTGATGCCATCTCATCGAGGTCAACGCAGTCGAGCAACGTGGTAATATCAATTAAAGTTGGTCATCAATCTAGCTAAACTGTTACGCAGTTGTCATGTTGGGCATCTTGTATGAGCTAGTGAGCTGAGTTGGCTCTGGTATATCACAGTTCAACTTTGTGAAGTGACACTTGCATGTTAGCAAGTTAGCCAAATGAGTACCTTGCAAGTTACAATAATCCACATGGATATTAATATAGTGCAAGCAATAAGCAAGCAAGTAAATGTGTGAGCTGAGCGGCAGTGAAGAACACAATAATGAGTAACAATGTCCAAATGATTGATGGTAAGATGTTTAGGGAGGCAAACGTACATGTGCTTACATATACTAGCTCTCGAGTCTAACAATAATGTCAACTAGGAACCCCTCCCTATATGTGATAACAGACAAATCTTCACTTGACATTGACACTTAAAATGCTCGAGGAGTCATAATGGAAATAAAATTACTATTCTAACTCGTGCACACAAGCAACCAACCATGGACTTAACTCTTTACCCTGGACAAAGCTTACTTGTGGCCTTACAACATGTCAAGAGACACTTGACTTTTATAGCTTGTTTGTTGATCGATTAGATGACAAAGGCTTTAGCCAAAGAGGCATTTTCGATATACTCTGCATTATCAATGAGCTTGATATAGTATTCATAGTTGCGAGTATCGAGAATACAGTACTGGATACTTGCAGAGACTGAGGAGGAGGAGAGTTGATATTCAAATGTTATGAGACAGAGAGTCCCTTTGTTTCTGCATTTATTAGCATATGCATGCAGCATGCTCTCCATCATTACACCATTTCTCAACAAACACATCCTTACCCAAAACTCTTCCCATTCAAATTCATTTCTCTCCTTAGAATCTGAAACAACATATCCTCTCCAATGGATACATCCCAATCTTCACCCCTCTTCAACCTATATAAATCAATCTCCTTATTCTCTTCATTATTTTCACTTTACTCTCCAAAATTTTTGAACTTCTGAAGAACCCAGAACTTTCAGAACTCTTAAACCTTCAAAACTCAAATTCCCAAACCCAGATCTCCACTCCAATGGCTTCTCCCAACAATACCACCAACAACATCCCCCCACCACCGATCAAGCCATGGAACACATCATCATGCCCCTAAAAAAATACCATAACCGATGGCACAGTCGACAGATCTAAGTCGATTGCCACCGCCATCCCTCTGCGCAATGTGTCTTTGCCCACCAAAATGGGTCCCTAAGCCGCACTACCGGTCTCCGCCACCGTTCCTATTGAACAATTAACCTAGAAGAAGGCTTAGAATCCCCTTTCACCCACCACTTTCAAGGTGGACGAGGTCGAGATCGATCACCCAATTGACTCTTCCTCCGACACCGATCCTACCAATCCAACACTCCATCCGTGCTCCCCAAAGACAGAGATCATAAAGAAGCCTGGGGAAGAATTTTTTTCGGCCACTATCAAGGTGAGCTCCGACGAGGCATTGTCGACCTTCATCCAAACATATCACCAATGCACCAACGAGGACTTCTAGTTTCCCCTTTGTCTCTGACAAGGCGAAAGTATCGGAGCTTGAGAAAGCTCATGGTCAAGGTCTGATGGTTCATCCATTCCAGATCGTCTTCGGTCCCACTTTCCAAATCCCCCCACCTTCATATGTGCCACCCTGGAGTTTTATGGGTATGCCATCGAGCAGTGGTCCCCAGACTCGTTCAAGATTTTGTCCTGCTTTGACCGCCTCAACAGCTGGTATGACTGCTGCATGGGCCTACCCGAGTCCCATGTGTTCTTCCAAGTTAAGCCCATTAGAATCAACCAATTCTACCTCAGTCATCGCTTCATGTACGTGAAGGAAACCCTCCACCTCAATGCCCCTTACTCTCCAAAGGACTGGAAGAATATCCCAATCC
Organism: Geum urbanum; assembly: GCA_946800695.1. NCBI lineage: Eukaryota > Viridiplantae > Streptophyta > Magnoliopsida > Rosales > Rosaceae > Geum > Geum urbanum. The sequence goes on from OX327002.1 coordinate 23,148,203, forward strand.
TTGTTTTTGGAGATTAGGATAAGCGTGGCTGTGAAGCTGGCCACACCATTCCTATCGCCATCAATTCCATTAAACCCTTTGACAAGGTGTCACGTGCTTTCGAGTTTTGTCGCGATCTGGTGAACGACGCCCTCAAGATCCTCTCCAAGCTCCGCCAGGTTTGCTAGTTATGGAGTCGTGAACACCTTTCTCTAAGAGGTTTAAAGGAAGTCTCCCCACTACTCCATGAGAATCGCACTGCCATAATCAAGATTTCTCGATCCATCGCAAGGGAGTATCGGGCGTACCTCCCAAACCAACTCCAATAGCCTCCAATAGCAGCCAGACTCCTCTGCTCCTTCTAAAGCCAGCCACCGTCTGATCAAGACCGCGGACCTGGAGAAGAATAAGGCTCCCGCTTCTATGATGGAGGTGGTAGCCACCGCCCCTCCGGCTATGGAGGTACAAATAGATTTTCCACATCCTTCGCCGCCGAGGAAAAAGCCCCGTACGGAGGAGCCCAAGCCATCCCGTCCAACTGTCTTCTCTCTTGGTACATAACTCTTCGTATCTTTTCAAACTTGTTGGATCTACCCCTTGGTGAATCCTGTTCTTGCTTGTGCTCTTCTTTAATCATGTAATGTCGTTTTGCAACTTGGGTATTGTGTTTGTTGATATCGTTCATTGTAGGTCCTTAAGATGAGCTTGTTGAGGGTTCTGACCCGTAGCTCCCTCGCATATACTTTAAACATGGGGATAATGAGTATGGGTATGTTGTTCACCCTCCTTAAGACTTGCCCGAGCAGGTGGTGGTCAAGCTTCACCAATTGACCAACCCCCTACTTTAGGGAAGCATACGATCTCCAACCTGCACCGACTTTGATCGTCCTGATATCGCCATGTCAGCACTGGCGGTCAACGTCCTGGAGGAGGACCACGAGACTCTGAAGAAGTTCAACTTCCAGGAGCTCCTAGCAGAGTCGTGGACCTCCCTCTATTGAGTAAACCTTATTTCTAACTCTTTCTCTTTATCATTATTATTTCCTAGATAACCTCCTAACTGCATCCTACTTTATTTGTCTTTTAGGAAGCAACAATCCTTACATTCACAATGGGCACTCTCGCAGATCAGTTGCAAATCCACCAGAACAAGGCTGCTGCTAGTGAACCAAGGGCTGCAATGGCCAACAAGAAGGTGATAATCCTTAAGGATCGGGTTGCATAGTATGATAGGATGCGGGAGCTAGCAATCGTTCAACTAGACTCCAAAGACTTAGCTCTCACCGAGCAATGTACCTTGTACAAAGCTGAGGTTGCCAGCCTTAAAGCCAAACTTGCCAAGGCACACCTTGAGCATAACCAGGAAGTTCGTGCCTTAGAGAAGAAGATGGAGGAGAATTTGCAAGTCGCATAGGAGAAGCACCGGTACGAACTTTCTTCCCTCCACGAGTCCTTCGAGGTTGAGCTTGAGAGCTAGAGGATGAACCACGAGAAGGAAAAGTAAGAGCTAATAGAAGCCTACAACTAGGAGACTTCTGGAGAAGAGTGAAGCCTCTAGCATGTTTCTTGGGGTGTACTTATGTAACATACATAGGAACTTTTCTTTCTTTTTCGTACTTTTGTAAACAATATCGTGCGTTTAACTTTATCTTGTGCCTGTTTTGTATGTATAATAGCATAGGCACATAAGTTTATGTAATCATACTAGTGTTTAAGTTATATTTGTAGGAGTCGATTTTAGCCACTTGAGCAGGGAAGACGAGCTTGGGTATTGCGATTTTGGATGAGGTGAGATGAGGACAGAAACGGGCCTGAGCTTGGACAATTTGGGCTCTGGCTAGAGAATGAATTATCGAGAGGTTTTGGAGGCATCTGGAATGTTGTAGAGGTTTCTAGATTGTTCGATGGCAGGAGAATCCCAAGATAAGGTCAGACCTCAGGGAAGCTGGGCAATTTGACCATGAGGAACTATACGATCAGGCCTCAAGGGATTGACAGAATCTGAGAGGAATAAGGTAAGATTTAAGTGTATCATAGGGGATTATGCTAAATGCCATGTGGTAATCATAAGATTTGATTGGCCATGGATATGGAGATCCATTACTTAATGGGTTCCTCATTTCCTAATAGAAAGTAGTCTGGTTTGATAAGGACTATGTTTAGACCTAACATGATCTTTATATATAGGCCGCCCATACATGGTCTCAGGTAATCACCATATAATTTTGAGGATAAGTTCTAACTTAAGCTTCAGAGGGTCTAAGCATGGTGCCACACCGTGCTCTGACTGATTTTCCAGGTTCACGAAGATTCAAGCTAGAGGGAGACAAATCTACTCTCACAAATTGGTGTTTTCATTAAGAGCAGAACCCTAGGCTAACTCTCGTGAACGGAAAGACAGGGAAGACAACACCAACATGAACAACCAGCGTGACAAGGACATAGCCCCGCCTGTGGGAGACAACCAGACCACCCCCAACACCGGGGCGTCGAAGCATGGGAGCACCCTCTCGCATTAGGTTCTGCCACGAAACCTTGCGAACGAGGGGCACATAAGCGAAGAAGAAGGATCAGGCTAGGAGAATGAAGGGAACAAAGGATGGAGGGCTAAGGTCAATCATGACCTCTATCGGACTGAGAAATGATACACAAATATGAGGATCGATATGGATGCGCTACAACAGTCTACGAATGGGGTCGCCAAGGGAACGAACGAGCTGGTGGGCACTGCGACTGTCGTTCAAGCTACTCTGCTGAACCAGGTAGAGCTTTTGAAAAAGCAAGGGCTGGTCACACCAGATCCACGCAAACAAATGGAACGGGAAGCCCCGGCAGCCGTGTAGGACAACCAACAAGAGGAAGTAAAGAACATGGAAACCTCCGGGGTCACGGCCCTTAGGAGCATGTTGGAAGAATTCATGGAGGCACAACACGCCCATAATTTCTGGACCAACCAAGAAACTGAGAAGTTGAAGAAGGAAGGGATGTCCAAAAAGGAATCAGAGGCAGAGCAGAGGGTTGGGAGAATGTCCCAAAACCCTCTGGCTCAATTCATCCAGGATGCAGAGCCACCTAAGAAGTGGAGTCACCCCAGGTTTAACAGGTACTCGAGAGACTCAGACTCATACCAGCACGTTAGAAACTACCAGTCAACCATGACCACTAGCCAATCGAATGATGCTTGGATGTGCAAGATGTTCTAAGCAAGCCTGAAGAACCACACCCTGCAGTGATACAAAACGCTCCCCCCAGGTACGATTGAGGATTTGAGAGGTCTGAAAGCGGCTTTCTTCAAAAGATACGAGAGCAACGTTGAAGGAACGAATGATGTGACCTATCTCATGTCCCTCAAGATAAAATGAGGAGAGGGATTAAGAGTTTGGGCCACGAGGTTCAAGAAGAAGTATGCGAATGTTGACTGCAAGGACGATACCGTAGTAGCCACAATGTTCATCAATAGGTTGGACATGGACTTAGAACTGGCCAGTAAATTGATCAGGAAGAAGACCAAGGACCTGTCCACTATCTACCATGAGGCCCTGGACTATGCCCGGGTAGAGGACATGATGACCTATAGCAACAGAGACTCCCTAGTAGAGAATACATCTAGTTGTAAAACCAGCATGAGAAGAAATATGACTGGTAGCAACACAAACCACGGAAGGAACAACTACGACAATAAGAGAAAGGCCTCAGGGCACCACGCAGCTCGACCAAGGGGGAAAGTTGTTTGTTCCTCCCATGACGATCCCAATCTCAACCATACTCCACCATATCAAGAATGAGCCATGGCTCAAAAGGCCATCTCTGATGACCAGCAAGAAGGACTCTAAGGACTTCTGTGCTTACCACAAGGTCAACGGGCACAAAACGGTCGATTGTGGCGTCCTCAAGCGGCATTACACAGAGATGGTGTACTAAGGGTACTGCTGGGAATACTTGAGAGAGGATTACAAGAAAAAATCTTAAAGATTCGTTGAAGTTGCAACGTAATGGTAAGCGTCAGAAGAACAATGAGACCTTACCACCACCACCTAAGGGCTAAAAGGAGAAGTACCATGTCCTAAATTATATCCTTTAGGCCTCTGAGTACCCTAACGATACTACCTTCCCTAGCTTGAATTATATCAAGGCCGAGGTAGGAGAGCTGGGGCAATCCTCAAGGAGAATGAGCATGAATCGAAGAGGCTTAGAGCCAAAGGTGAGCCTAGGCTTGTACGAGAACCAACCTGCTTGAGTTTTCGGACGTAGACCTTTCAGAGGAAGAGGACGACCACGACGACGCTTTGGTCGTTAACATCAGAATGACTAACATGATGGTCGCTAGGGTCTTGGTCGACAACGGAGCTGCTGTGAACGTTATAATCAAGGATGTTGTGGAAAGAATATGCCTGATGGGCGCGATCTCGAACCACCACACGACCCTCATGGGATTTTAAGGATTAAGGGTGAGGACCCTAGGGATCATTCCCCTCCAAGTTGGGACACCCCTCACCAACCTAACCACCTGGTTTGCTGTGGTTGATGCCCATTCCTCTCACAATGCAATCTTGGAGAGACCGTGGCTTCGCAAGATGAGAGCGGTAGCATCGACTTATCACCAGGTCCTAAAATATCCAATGCCAGAAGGCCCCATCATTATCAAAGGGGACAGGGCTACCGCCAGATTATGCATGGTGTTGGCTACCAAAGGCATGAAGAGGGAAATGCTGGGCGAACTAGGGGCACGGTTGCCCCAGCTCCGCCTGCATAGCAATCACAAACTGGGGGTCGAGAGAATACGATCGACGAGCTAGACATAGAGCTTGACCCCCTAGAGTTACCTTTTAAGGAAAAGGTTGAGGAAGATGTGGTGCTCGTGCCATTCGATCGAGAATGACCAGATCGATGTGTAAGGGTTGGGTTAGGACTGAGTAGAGCCGAGCACTGGAACTTGGTGGACCTACTAAAGGAGTACAAAGACGTGTTCACATGGTCGGCATGAGACATGCCAGTGATTGACATGAAGGTGATCGAGCACCAGCTTCATGTGGACCCAAAGGCGAAACCTGTAGCACAGACGAAAATAACCGTTGTCGCAAAACATAACTGGATAATCGAACATGAGGTGGAAAAGCTTCTCGTAGCAGGGTTCATCAAGGAATTCTCACACTCTAAGTGGCTCTCTAATGTGGTTCTTATCAAGAAGAAGAATGGGTTTGCGCCGACTTCACATACCTCAATAAGGCATGCCCCAAGGATGGCTTCCCCCTGCCTAGGATTTATCAGCTGGTAGACTCCACTGCGGGTCACGTGCTCCTTAGCTTCATGGACGCTTATAGTGGCTACAACCAGATCAAGATGACAGAGGACATGTAGAAAAGATAACATTTGTGATTGAGAAGGGAGTTTATGCCTACGAGGTGATGCCTTTTGGGATAAAGAATGCATGGGCAACATACCAAAGACTAGTGTACAAGGTATTTAAACCCTTGATTGAGGATACGATGGAGGTGTACATGGATGACATGCTAGTCCAGAGAAGGAACAAGCAAGACCACGTAGTTGATCTAAAGGGATGCTTCGACCTCCTACGGCTACACGTGGAGGTGTACATTTGGAGTAGGGTCCTAAAAGTTTTTATGATACTTAGTAACACAGCATGAGATAGAGGTGCACTCGGACCAGGTAGTAGAGATCATCAAAATGAAGTCCCCGTCCATGGCTAAAGAAATCTATAGCCTGAATAGGAAATTAGAAGCCCTAAGCAGGTTCTTGACTACATCGACCGATAAGTGCAAGTCATTCTTCGAAGCACTCAAAAAGACCACGAGAGAGCTGTGGATAGAGGAGTGCGAAAAGGCATTTCAAGCCCTTAAGCACTATTTTGTCTCCCCTATCCTGAGCAAGCTCATGCTAGGGGAAGATCTATATTTGTATTTGGCAGCCTCAGATGTAGCAGTAAGTGGAGCTCTGATTTGAGAAGATACTAGGGGAAGCTACCCGTATACTACGTATCAAAAGCTCTCCTCGACCCAAAGACTCGCTACCCCAAGCTGGAGAGGTTGATACTAGCCCTGGTTACATCATCACGAAAGCTCTGACCGTACTTTCAAGCCTTCAAGATAGTCGTTATAACCGAGTATCCACTGAGAACGATCTTGCATACCCCAAATTCTTCAAGCAGGGTGACTAATTGGGATATCGAGTTGGCACAACATGATATCGAGTACACTACCACATTATAGGGCATTGCCGGCGACCAAAAGTCACCGGCCTTTCTTTTTTTTTTCCGCCAGAAATGACTATTACCGGCGACAAGTCGCCGGTAATACTCTCGCTGGAAATTTGGCGCCGGTGAAAGTATTACCGGCGACTTATTTTTCAAGTCGCCGACAATGCTTAAGGGCATCACCTGGCAATGATTGCTCCGCCGTGGCCAGAAAATGAGGGGTATTGCCGGCGACTTTGGTCCAAGTCGCCGGCAATACCCAGAGAAATTTGTCAAAAAAAAGCCGGTTCTCGATTGGGCCCAATTCCAAAACCTGCACTGAAAAATAGAAACCGTACAAATTCAAGTTCAACAGTACACACATAATTGTCCAACGTACAGTACAAATAGCAACAATACGAAAATAAACTACAACTACACGTCAGGGTCGAGGAACTCCCGCGTCAGGGTCGAAGAAATCCATGTAATCATTTGAACTCCGGTGGCTACCCTGGTCTTGCTGTGGTGGTGGATCACTGTGGAACACAGGGACCGGGGGAGGTGTGGGGACCGGTTGTCCGGTAGTCTAGCATGCGTACATCGTCTGCATCCATGTGAACATTTGTGTCTGCTGCTGGACCATCATTCGGTGTTGTTCGACCAGCACCTGGTGCTCGGCATCTCTGACTGCCTGCTGCTCGGCCAATTGCCGCATCTCATCCATTTGCCTCCTTTGCTCCTCCAACTCCCTCTGCGTCCTCTTAAGCTCAGCTGCTAGGTTAGAGTTCATAGAAGTTGAAGTTCTTGACCCAGTAGAGTATTCCGAAGTGTTCTTCAATACTCCTTCGCCCGCCGAGCCCATTCCCCTGCAGTAGTGGGTATTCTTTCCAGTCCTGCACATTTTTGCCATGATCTGAGCCGCTATAGGGTGATCAAGCGGATCGATCTGAGAGGCATACTAGGTCACTTCTTCCTCCGAGCAGTCAGGATGGTTGTTTCGAGCTATATTCATGGTGACTTCTGTGATCGCTTCCTCCACTCTCGCCTAATTGAAAATCGAATATGAATAACGTATTATTAAACGAGTTAAATTAATAGAGAAAAATAGTTTTATTAACACATGCATATGTTAACTACAAACTAATGAGGCTAAAGACTTATCGCTTCTTCAGGGCACTGCGGATAGAACTTCTGATGAACAAACACCAACAGGTTGACTTCTTATTGTTGCTGCGCCTTACTCGACCAACCCAAATAGTTGAGTGAACCTGCATGATGGGTCTTGGTGTTTTTCAATCTGTTCTCCCTGTTTGTCTTGGAAATCGCCTTGTTTGATAAACATATGTAAAAAAATTAGTAACTAACTATTTCAATGTGATACGATACATTAGGGTTGTAAAATATATTCAGGATGCATACCTTCGCTTTGGGGTGCTCGAAGTGGGCTACCAGCCACAGCCACTCGTACTCCCTAAACTGGAATTCGCTAGGGGTAGAACCTCAACCTAGCTCCTTATACTGTGTGTAATATTTTGAAAGCTCGTTCTTCCACTCTTTATACCTATATTAACACCAGAAAAAAAAGTTAGAGATATTAAAACACTTGATAAACAAAAATCTAACTCGATATATACTCAAATAACTCGAATCACATCACCTGATATGTAGTTGACGCTCTACCCACGTGTGAATAAGGCATTCATCCACGTCAAACCACACCTGCAAGATGAATATATAAACAGTAAAATTATATATTTATCAAGCAACACAACTCGTCTCCAACATCCACTCGACCATCACCACGAAACAGCATCTCGGGGAAATCTGGTCGTCGAAACACAACCTCCTTTTCGAGGCACTCGAACACAGCCAAATGTTTCGTCAGTAAGTCCGTACTCACAAACACACCAAAATCACAACATCCAGCTAAAAAAAAAATCCGCGGCTAAATCATAACCTCCAACAAGGATCTTGCAACCTCCAGATGGATACAATACTCTCCAAAACCTCGGAAGTGGAGATGCAGGTACAATAGCCATGGATATCAAACAACAGCAACCTCGGAGAAAAGTCTGTCCTCAAACAAGGTCATGGCACGAACTCCAACATGCCCAACTAGTCGCCCACGTCAATTGCGACTTCAGAATGGCTCGTCAAAAGGATACACTGATCAGATTGCAGGAACAACATCATGACCCCTTCGTGAACTTTGAACTGTCGAACCTCAAACACAACTGGCTGAGGGCGCTTCCTCGTAACGTGACCTACCTGGCCACCGAATTAGCAACTGAGGTTACTCTTCAAACACAAATCACCGCAACACCTGCTGCGTGAAAGAACCACCAACGATCGCCCAACTCATGCCACATGAGCAAGTCCGCTACTTTGTGATCTCCGCCATCATCAAACGAATTCTCTGCTTGATCTGATGGCCCACAACACAATCGATAAGGCCACAGCCTGATGAAGTCACTGATCCCGAAGTGTCGGAACTCAACCTCATAAAAATCTCTACTAAGTCCACTTCCCTCAAACCATCACATCAAAAACCGCGTACACATTTCCCTCACAATAGCCTCGCCACTGAGTATAGCACACTAAGCTCCTCATGGATGTCTCGAGGCACATCAATCAGACTCCCTCTGATACTCAGGTTCAAACTCATCTCGAACCTCGTGCATAGCTCCCTCTGAAGCCACATAACTCGTGCAAACAGGAACTAACATGTGAATAATGCATCTCTGCCTCAGGTGGGTAAACACTCCACATTCGAATGCTGGGTAGCCTGATAAACCTTTACCGTATACACAACACCCTGAATGTAGGCCATGGAGTCACAACCGGAACTCACACAATATCAGCCCACCAAACAAAATGATCAGAATCAGGCAAACACCACAAACACATGTCACAATTCACAGCTCTGAGGCAACATATAGACGCTCATATACACATCCCCAGGCAAACCGTGCCACACAATTCTCTGAACTCTAAATACTCATCCAAATCCACTGTTCTCTGGCAAATCACGCGTCGATTGATCCTCAACAGGATCCACAACCGAAACGACACGGAAAGCACGTCAGGAGGCATCCTAATGAATACAATACCGTTCACAACAAGTGGAACGTAATCATGGAACTTCAAATATTTGAAAGCATACAACACCCGGAATTTAATGATTATCCGCCGGCCGGTCGGGTCACCATTCCAGACATGTTGTACATTCTCAAATACCCTTAGTAAACACGACTACAGAAGTCTACAGAACCTATAACCTAATGCTCTGATACCAAGCTGAAAGGACCCAACCCCGATTTAGCTCCCTAAATCGGAATCAAACCCCTTCGAAAACACGAACCAACAAAAACTTTTCGAAATTTGGGCAGAGTTTCGTTACTAGCGTGGAATTACCATTACCTGCACGCGGAAAATATACTTCATCCTATGCCACAAAAAGCAAACCGTGGGCACCAATCCCATCCGGATTTCTCAATATATCAACAGTAAAGTAAAGTAGTAAATATATATACACTTTACTGAAATCCAGTGTAAAATCGTATAACGTATTCAATAGGAAGCTCAGAGCGACATCTAATACATAATCGTATACGCATACCACAGTAGGTAGAACAATAAACCTACTGGATGAAACAAAGTAGCTCGAGCACTATGCCTCCGACCACGACGTGCGACACCAGAGCCTGAACTGCAAACTGGGCACGGAAACCGAAAAGCCCAGGTGAAAGACAATAAACACGTTAGAGTGAGTGGACGAAAATAAATGTCTTTCACCAAGTAATATATACATATAAAATCATATGCGAGTCAAATGCGTGAAAATCAAATGCTACGTGAGGAGACTCTGGCTACCACTCACGTACAGAGCATGCAACGTAAAACATATCGCGGAGACTCTCGTGGGCTTCCACGCGATAGCACAGTCTGAATCACGGGATCCCAGACCCACACGTGATTCTAGCCAGAAAGGCCTCGGGTCAGGATATCTGTCCCCCCCGGAGCGTACTCGGGGATCAGCCGAGAAGCCAATGTGTATCGATACCACAACATATACTGAGACTGTACTCTGTGTAAACCAAATCATAAATCTTTTTCTATGCACATGCTTAAAACATAATATGTACGTATGTGTATATATTCGTATACGTATATTCGTATAAACATAATCGTAAAACACATGCTCGTAAAATCATGATCAATCCGCATGCTCAAGTTCATAAATCATAAATAAGGACTCGCAATCAATCCGTGAAAATAAAGTGTCCACTCACAGACTGGCGTAACGCGTATCGCGTTAACCCGTGATCCGGCGGAAAGTCTCTCGCCAAAACAACGATCACGAACCCCTGAATATTCACAATGTCCCACATTCAAAATCATAATCAGACAATACAAATCAAACCACGAGAAACCACCGTTCTCGGAAACAGATAATTCAAAGTCGACGAATCGTCGAAAATCCGTATATACCACTTCAATACCTCGCTTTACGTTCGGACACTCAACTCGAAAAACGAACCTCCCCACTGCGATCGGGGCGCGATTTCGAGTCAAATGACATGCGACTTGCCGAAAGTCAAAAAGTCAACCCGTTGACCGTTGACCGCCGCCCACGGCGGCGCCACTGTTGACCGGAGAATTTCACGGCGGAGCCACCCCTATTCCACTCCAAATCACCCACTGAGCAACTTCCATAACTGCACCGAAGTCCAATTCCCACTCTAACTAGGTCAATTTCATGTAAAACCGAATTGGTTCACAAATTTCAATCTCAAAATTCTCAATCCACAAATCGAATTAGAACACCATGTTTATATGGTTAGAATCACAATGAAGAGGGCTACAAAACCCAGTACCTCTTGAAGTTCATCTTGGCCGGAATAGTGGAACCCGAACTCACCTCAAAATCATGAACTTTGGCCGGAAAATCCTTCCTCCTCCGGCGTCCCACGCCGTGGGAGGAGGCCGGAAACAAGTCGAGGGCTCCATGGCGAGTCGAAGGACACTAGGGTCAAGGCGTGGGGTGGCCGAACGGTGAGCCACCGCCGTAGCCGACTCACCTCCGTCGCACCATCTCCTCCCACTCGGTCAAACCGAGTCAACCACCAAGTCAACACATTAATTCATTTCTTTGACTTTCCAAATCAGGTAAGCCCACTATTTGTAGTTTCCCAAAATGGAAACCCCAATAATACATTTCGCGACAAACTTTAAACTCCCGTAACTTCCGCGTCGTAATTCCGATTTCGATAATTCTCGTGGTCACAAACTCGTCTCGACGTACTCTTCAATAATCACCCAAAGTCAAACACATCGACCAATCAAATAAAAAGTCAACCCTTCAAAGCAACACACATTAAATCGACTAAATAATCAACAACCGGAAAAATTCGCAACTAATTCCACGTAACTCCAAATCATGCTCCGGAAGTTCCCACAAACTCGAAATTAAATTCTGAACAACTTCCGTGAAGAAGCCGAAACCAAGTTCCCGTCCGATAATTTAGTCGTTAAGTAGCTCACCATTTAAATCTGAACTTCAAATATTCATAACTAATTCCTGGGTCGTCCAAATAACGATCCGGAACCGCCCACGAACTCGTAATCATATGTAGAACGACTCTCGAGAAGAGACCCAGCTCCAATTCTCGGCCAATAATTTAGTCGTTAAGAACTCTGGCGATTCCAATATCTGTCGAAAATCCGCGACTGCGCTGTAACTCACGAATCAAGCTGATTATACTTCTGATTCTGGTCCGGGTCGTCACAACCAATCCCATCCGGATTTCTCAATATATCAACAATAATGTAAAGTAGTAAATATATCTGTACTTTACTGAAATCCGGAGTAAAATCGTATAATATATACAACAGAATACTCAGAGCGACCTCTAATGTATAATCATATAAGTATACCACAGTAGGTAGAACAATAAACCTACTGGAAGAAACAATGTAGCTCGAGCACTATGCCTCCGACTACGACGTGCGACACCAGAATCCGAACTGCAAACTGGGCACGGAAACCGAAAAGCCCAGGGGAAAGACATGAAAACCGTTAGAGTGAGTGGACGAAAATAAATGTCTTTCGCCGATTAATATATACGTTATAAAAACATATGCGAGTCTAAATGCACAAATAAAGAAATGGTACACGAGGGAGACTCTAACTCCTCACGCATATAGAGCATACATCGTAAATATATGGCGGAGTCTCTCATGGACTACCACGCGATAGCACAGTCTGAATCACGGGATCCTAGACCCACACGTGATTCCTAGCCAGAAAGGCCTCGGGTCAGGATATCTGTCCCCCCCCCCCCCGGAGCGTACTCGGGGATCAGCCGAGAAGCCAATGTGTATCGATACAACAACGTAACTGAGACTGTACTCTGTGTAAACCAAATCATATATCCTTTTCATGCACATGCATAAAACATAATATATATGTATGTATACTCGTATACGCATATCCGTATATGTATTATCGTAAAACACATGCTCATAAAATCATGATCAAACTGCATGCTCAAGTTCGTAAATCATATATAAAAGACTCGCAATCAATCCGTGAAAAGAAATTGTCCACTCACAGACTAGTGTAACGCAGTTCGCGTTAACCCGTGATCCGGCGGAAAGTCCCTCGCGAAACAAACGATCACGAACCCCTGAATAATCACAAAATCTATTTCTCAAAGTCATATCTCGACAACTCAAATCAAATCACGAGAAACAACGGTTCTCGGAAACACATAATTCAATGTCGACGAACTGTCGAAAATCTGATAATCACACCTCAATACCTCGCTACAATTTCGGACGCTCAATTCGAAAAACGAACCTCCCCATTGCGATTGGGGCGCGATTTTGAGTGAAACGACATGCAACTTGTCGAAAACCCCAAAAAGTCAAACTGTTGACCGTTGACCACCGCCGGTGGCGGCGGCGCCACCTGAACGGGAAATTTCTCGGCTGAGCAACCACTATTCCACTCCAAATCACCCACTGAGCAACTTTCACAACTGCATCGAATGCCAATTCTCACTCTAACCATGTCAATTTCATGAAAACCCGAATTGTCTCACAAATTTCAAATCCAAAATTCTCCACACACAAGCAAAATTAGAACTCCATACCTACATGGTTAGAATCATGGAGATGAGGGCTACAAAACCCAATCCTTGGTTTAGCTCGAATCGGCCGGAATCGGTATCCACCATTAACCTCAAAATTCTACAAACTTTGAACCGGAAAACACCCTCCTCCGGCGACCAACGTCGTCGACGGTGGCCGGGAAGATGAAGAGGCAGGTAAGGCGAGTTGAATGGCTCCACTCCCGAGCTCTGGGGTGGCCGGACGGTGAGCCACCGCCGGCGGGCCGAGCTCCTCGTCGCACCACCTCCCACAGCTCGCGTTGACCGGTGAACACCAGTCAAGAAACATAACTCAGCTTTTGACTTTCCTAAACAGGTAACCCCACTATTTAAACCTTCCCAAAAAGGAAACCTCCAAAAACACATTTCGGCAAACTTTGAATATCCGTAACTCTCGCGTCGTAACTCCGATTCCAATAATTCTTGCAGCAACAAACTCGACTCGACGTATTCTTCAATTATCACTCAAAGTCAAACACATCGACCAAACTGATAAAAAGTCAACGGTTCAACCCAAACACATACTTAAACCGACTAAATAATCAACAATCGAAAATATTCACAACGTAATCTTCGTAACTCGGAATAATGCTCCGGAAGTTCTCACGAGCTCGAAATTAAATTCTCTACAACCTCCATGAAGAAGCCAAAACCAAATTCTCGTCCAAAATTTAGTCGTTAAGAGAGCCACTAATTTAACCCGATTATATCAAAACTTCAAATATTCATAATTTATTCCTCGGCCGTCCAAATAATGATCCGGAACCGCCCACGAACTCGAAATCACACGTACAACGACTCTCGAGAAGAGACCCAGCTCAAATTGTGACGACCCAAAACAGAATCAGTATGAGAAATCAGCTTAATTCGCGAGTTAGCGTATCATCGTAGATTTCCGATAATGGATTTACTCGCCAGGTTTGAAAACGACTAAATCATTGGCCAAGAATTTGAGTTGAGTCTCTTCTCGAGAGTCGTTGTACGTGTGATTTCGAGTTCGTGGACGGTTCCGGATGATTATTTGGACGACCGAAGAATAAATTATGAATATTTGAAGTTTCGACGGAATCGGGTTAAATTGGTGGCTCTCTTAGCGACTAAATTTTCGGGCGAGAATTTGGTTTCGGATTCTTCACGGAAGATGTCGAGAATTTAACTTCGAGCTCGTGGGAACTTCCGGAGCATTATTCCGAGTTACGAGGATTATGTTGTGAATATTTCCGATTGTTGATTATTTAGTCGGTTTAAGTATGTGTTTGGGCTGAACCGTTGACTTTTTATCAGTTTGGTCGATGTGTTTGACTTCGGGTGATAATTGAAGAATACGTCAAGTCGAGTTTGTTGCCGCGAGAATTATCGAAATCGGAATTACGACGTGAAAGATTCGTGTGTTTGAAGTTTGTCGCAAAATTAAATATGGGGGTTTCCATTTCTGGCAAGTATTTATTGTAGTTTCCCCTTTGGGAAAGTCAACATTTGATCATTAATACCTTGACCGGTCAACGCGGGCTGGAATAGAGGGGTGCGACAGTGCGACGGGCTCCACGGCAGCGAGCTCCGTCCGGCCACCTCCGGGCTCGGCCCTTGGCCCATTCGACTCGCCGTGATGCCCTCTATCTCGTGCCGGCCTCCTTTCACGGCGAGGACACCGGAGGAGGGAGAATTTTCCGGTGAAAATTCAAGACTTTTGGGGTTTTTGGAGCGTTTCAATTCCGGCCGAATTGAGCTAAACCAAGGACTGGGTTTTGAAGCTCTGCTCACCATGATTCTAACCATGTAAGTATGGAGTTCTAATTTTGCTTGTGTGTGGAGAATTTTGGATTTGAAATTTGTGAGACAATTCGGTTTATCACAAAATTGGACTAGTTAGAGTGTGAATTGGACTTTGTTGCAGTTATGAAAGTTGCTCAGTGGCTGATTTTGCATGGAATAGGGGTTGCTCCGCCGAAAAATTTCACGGTTAGTGGTGGCGCCGCCGGCGGCGGCGGTCAACGGTGGTCAACTTTGACTTTTTGGGGTTTTCGACAAGTTGCATGTCATTTCACTCGAAATCGCGCCCCGATCGCAGTGGGGAGGTTCGTTTTTCGAATTGAGCATCCGAAAGTACAGCGAGGTATTGAGGTGTGAATATCGAATTTTCAACAGTTCGTTGTAATTGAATCGTGTGTTTCCGAGAACGGTGGTTTCTCGTGATTTGTTTTGAATCGTCGAGTTATGACTTTGAGAAATGAACTTTGTGATTATTCAGGGGTTCGTGATCATTCTTTTGGCGAGGGACCTTCCGCCGGATCACGGGTTAACGCGAACTGCGTTACGATAGTCTGTGAGTGGACAATTTCTTTTCACGGATTGTTTGCGAGTCTTTATACACGTTTTACGAACTTGAGCATGAATACGAGATTATGTTTTACATGAGCATGTGTTATACGATTATGCATATACCAGTATATATATTACGTATATACACTTATATATTGTTTCATGCATTTGCATCGAACTATTTATGATTTGGTTTACACAGAGTACAGTCGTTATATATGTTGTTGTATCGATACACCCGCATCCCGGCTGATCTCCGAGGATGTTTACCAGGGGAGGCTGTGACTCCTGACCCAAGGCCTTTACCGGGGGGAGGCAGACATTTGACCTGAGACCCTTTCTGGCTTGAGTCACGTGCGGGCTAGGGACCCCGTGATTCTGACTGTACTAGCACGGATGTGTCCACGAGTGACCCCGTGAGATTTTTATGCATGCTCTGTATGCGTGAGGAGTTAGAGTCTCCCTCGTGTACCATTTGATTTTTATACATTCGACTCGCATATGTTTTTATAACTTATTTATTATTCGGCGAAAGACATTTATTTTCGTCCACTCACTCTAACGATTTTCATGTCTTTCCCCTGGGCTTTTCGGTTTTTGTGCCCAGTTTGCAGTTCGGACTCTGGTGTCGCACGTCGTGGTTGGAGGCATAGTGCTCGAGCTACCTTGTTTCTTCCAGTAGGTTTATTGTTCTTCCTACTGTGGTATACTTATATGATTATACATTAGAGGTCACTATGAGTATTCTGTTGTATATTTTATACGATTTTACTCCGGATTTCAGTAAAGTACAGATATAATTATTATTTTACTTTACTGTTGAGACATTGAGAAATCCGGATGGGATTGGTGCCCACGGTTTGATTTTTGTGGCATAGGATGAAGCGTATTTTCCGCGTGCAGGTAATGGTAATTCTACGTTAGTAACGAAACTCTGCCAAAATTTCTATGATTTTTGTTGGTTCTCGTTTTCAGAAGGGGTTCGATTCCGATTTGGGCAACTGAATCGGGGTTGGGTCCTTTCAGCTTGGTATCAGAGCATTAGGTTATAGGTTATGTAGACTTCTGTAGTTGTGTTTACTAAGGATATTTGAGAATGTATAGCATGTCTGGAATGGTGACCCGACCAGCCGGCGGATACTCATCAATATTCTGGGTGTTGTATACTTTCAAATATTTGAAGTTCCATGATTACGTTCTACTTGTTGTGAACGATGTTTTAATCATTAGGATGCCTCATTGACGTGCTTTCCGTGTCGGTACGGTTGTGGATCCTATTGAGGATCAATCGACGCGCGATTCACCAGTGAATTGTGGGTTTGGATGAGCATTCTGAGTTCAGAGATTTGTGTGGCACAGTTTTCCTGGTTGTGTGTGTATGAGCGTCTACATGTTGCCTCAGAGCTGAGAATGGTGGCAGTTGATGTTGCATTTGGTGGGCTGATATTGTGTGAGTTCCTGTTGCGACTCCATGGCCTACATTCAGGGTATTGTTTATATGGTAATGGTTTAATCAGGCTGCCCAGCAATCGAATGAGGAGTGTTTACCCACCTGAGGCAGAGATGCATTGTTCACATGTTTGTCCCTATTTACACGAGTTATGTGGCTTCAGAGGAAGCAGTGCACGAGGTTCGAGATGGGTTTGAACCTGAGCATCAGAGAAAGTCTGATTGTTATGCCTCGAGACAACCGTGAGGAGCTTAGTGTGTTGCACTCAGTGGCGAGGCTATCGAGAAGGAAAGGTGTACGCGGTTTTCGATGTGATGGTTTGAGGAAAGTGGACCTAGTCGAGATATTTGATGAGGTTGAGTTCCGACACCTCGGGATCAGTGACTCCATCAGGCTGTAGCCTTTTCGATTATATTGAGGGTCATCAGATCAAGCAGAGGATCTGTTTGGTGGTGATGGAGATCACAGAGTAGCGGACTTGTTCCTGTGGCGTTAGTTCGAGTGATCGTTGGTGATCCTTTCTCATAGCAGGTGTCGCTGTGACTTGTGTTGTGGAGCACTTTCTATTGCTATTATGGTGGCCAGGAGGGTCACGTTACGAGGGAGCGCCCTCAGCCAGCTGTGTTTGCGGTTCGACAGCTCAGAGTTCAGGAGAAGGTCATGATGCCGTTTCTGGAGTTGACCAACGCAGCCTTCTGGACGAGTTATTCAGCAAGTCGCAATTGATGTGGGCGGCTAGTTGGGCATGTTTGAGTTCGTGCCATGACCTTGTTTGAGGACAGATTTTTCTCCGAGATTACTGTTGTTTGATATCCATGGCTATTGTACCTGCATCTTTACTTCCGAGGCTTTGGAGAGTGTTGCATCCGTCCGGAGGTCGCGAGATCCTTGTTAGAGGTTATGTGTTAGCCACGGATCTGTTATAGCTGGACATCATGGTTTTGATGTGACTATGAGTATGGACTTACTGACGACGCATTTGGCTGTGTTCGAGTACCTCGAGAAGGAGGTTGTGTTTCGACGACCAGGTTTCCCTGAGATACTGTTTCGCGGTGATGGTCGAGCGGATGGTGGAGACGAGTTGTGTGGTTTGCTTAGCTCATATTGTGGATACTTCGGTTGTTGTGCCCGACATTGGCGATGTTGAGGTGGTTCTCGAGCTTTCAGATGTGTTCCGGAGGAGTTACCCGGTGTTCCTCCAGTTCGGGAGATTGACTACACCATTGAGCTTATATCGGGCGCTGGACTCATTTTACCGTCATTTTGTCGTTCGGTGCCAGCGGAGCTGATGGAGCTACAGGTTCGACTTCAGGAGTTGCTGGAGGAGGTTTCAAGAGATTTCATGCGACCCCGCGTATTTGCGTGGTGTGCTCTTGCAATGTTTGTACGGATGTTGGATGTTCGACGAGGTGGTGCATTGACTACCGAAAGCCTGATTCGCTTCAGAGGAGAGTGAGTATCCTCCGCTTCGGATTGACGAGTGGTTTGATCAACTCGCGAGAGCTTCAGTCTTTTCGAAGATTGATTTCGGGTCCGATACCATCAGTTGAGGATCAATGAGTCAGTTGTGGTTTGAACAGTTTTCTGATCTCGGTGCGGGCATCAGGAGTTCTTGGTCCCGCTGTTTGGTTGACCAATGCCTCATAGTTTTTACGGACTTGATGGACCGGGTGTTCAGACGATTTCTGGACGAGGGTGCGGTCGTGTTCGTTAGCAATATCCTGATTTACTCCAGGAGTGTGGGCCAGTACCTGAAGCAATTGTGAGCGGTTTTGCGAACTTCGCGAGATGATCAGTTATCTGCGAAGTTCAACCAGTGTGAGTTTTGGCCGATTAGCGTGAAGATTTTGAGCTATGTGATGCTATCCGAGTGAGTTGGCGTGGATCCTGATCAGTTAGAAGCCGTGTTGATTTGGGGATTACCCTATCATTGTACCAGAGATCAGGAGTCTCTTGAGTTTAGCAGGCTACTATCGGTGCTTTGTGCAGGATTTTCCCGGATTACCACTTCACTTTCCGGATTGACTGAGAAAGGCGTCAAGTTCGAGTGGTTCGATGCACGTGAGGAGAGTTACTTACTCTTGAAGGATGGTTGACCGTTGCTTCGGTTTTGACCTTACCTGACGACCGCGACGAGTTCGTGGGTTATGGCGATGCATCGAGGTTTGGATTTGGTTGTGTTTTGATGCTGTATAGCAGAGCGGTGGCTCTTGGTTTCAGCCAGTGGAAACCTTATGTAGCTACGTATCCTGTGTATGGTATTGGGTGTAGCTGTTCTTGTGTTAGCATCAGAGAGTTGGGGACACTACTGCTACGGCGTGCAGCGCAGTGTAGGATGTACACTGATCACTTGAGTTTCATCAACTTGCATTTTCGGCCAGATTTGGGCTTGAGGCAGTGTAGATGTATGGGGTCGATTAACGACTATGGCTGCACCTTTGAGTTTGTTGGAGAAGGTTAGAGGTTGTACTTTGACTATCCATTTGGGATGTTGTTGCTGATGCATTCAGTTAGAAACCGGGAGCTTCATTGTATCATATGTGTATGACTCGAGTTTCCATGTTAGCCGATTTGCGAGCTATGAGAGCTGAGTTCGAGTGTGATGATGTTGAAGCTCATTGTTTTGCATGAGTTTGGCGCTAGTGATGCGGAGATGTATTAGATACTCTGAGTTTACTACTCGTGACGCAACATGAAAAGCAATGTAGCAGCATGTGTGTGTAGATGCCACATTTGTCGATAGGCGATGGCTAGGAGGCGGAGACTTGCCGGAAAGTGTCAGCCATTGAAGATTTCCGGTTCGAGGTTGGAGCTTGTCACTGTGGATTTTGTGTGACAGTACGCACTTCGGTTGGTGATACTAGTTGTTGGATCATTATGGACCATTTGACGAACTCAGTACATTTCCTTGTACTTTCGGGAAAGGATTTCAGTGGCAGGCTGGCATAACTGTGTTTGACGGAGATTGCCCATCTATGTGGTGTACCTGTGTCCCAGTTTGCTGGTCGAGGTAATCAGCTACAACAGAGTGTTGACAAGCTTTGCAGCGAGCATTGGGGACCAGAATACAAGTTAGTACCGGTTCTTATCCTCAGATTGGCGGGCGATCTTTGAGGACTGTTCAGACCTTGGAGGGCATATTGTGGACCTCGATATTGCAGTTCCGAAGGATTTGGGACCAGCAGTTTCAACTGTTCGAGATTGCATGCAGTATCAGTTTGTAGACCACTATGATTCTGACGTTGCTTGATGTCGTTTTGAGGGATGATGTTGTACTCCATTGTGTCGGAGCGAGTTTGATGTGAGAGACGTTGGACCCTGATTTTGTGGAATGTGCTACCACAGACTGTCAGATTAGTGGAAATGGGTTGATAATTGCCCGAGTTCGATGTTTGAGTTATGTTGATGTGTGTAGACTGAGTTGTGATTTGCCATGTTGTTTTGATCCGTATGTGGTTATATGTGAGTTTGTGTTGTGCCGTATAGTTCGGCGTCGCCTATATTGTTGGCTTTTGTGTGTGTTGTGTTGTGTTCCATGTGGTGGAACTACATTTCAGGTTTGTTACGTGTTGTGTACCCTATCTGTTCCTTATGCAGGAACACTTGGCGATTGTGTAGAGCCAGTTCAGATTCGAGATTGTGGGTACAGAGATTTCAACACGGAGCTATCTCCTATTGTGGAGTCTGTTGTCAGAGTTGTTCAGTTGACGTAGCCACTTGAGAGTTGAGCAGTATGCAGAGGCAGTGCTCCTACTTTTAGTCGACAGACTCAGAAATTTCGAGGTCGAAATTTTTTTTAAGGGGGGTGGATTTGTGACAACCCAGAACAGAATCAGTATGAGAAATCAGCTTAATTCGCGAGTTAGCGTATCATCGTAGATTTCCGATAATTGATTTACTCGCCAGGTTTGAAACGACTAAATTATTGGCCGAGAATTGGAGCTGAGTCTCTTCTCGAGAGTCGTTGTACGTGTGATTTCGAGTTCGTGAGCGGTTCCGGATCATTATTTGGACGATCGAGGAATAAATTATGAATATTTGAAGTTTCGACGGAATCGGGTTAAATTGGTGGCTCTCTTAGCGACTAAATTTTCGGGCGAGAATTTGGTTTCGGATTCTTCACGGAAGATGTCGAGAATTTAACTTCGAGCTCGTGGGAACTTCCGGAGCATTATTCCGAGTTACAAGGATTATGTTGTGAATATTTCCGATTGTTGATTATTTAGTCGGTTTAAGTATGTGTTTGGGCTGAACCGTTGACTTTTTATCAGTTTGGTCGATGTGTTTGACTTCGGGTGATAATTGAAGAATACGTCAAGTCGAGTTTGTTGCCGCGAGAATTATTGAAATCGGAATTATGACGTGAAAGATTTGTGTGTTTGAAGTTTGTCGCAAAATTAAATATGGAGGTTTCCATTTCTGGCAAGTATTTATTGTGGTTTCCCCTTTGGGAAAGTCAACATTTGATCATTAATACCTTGACCGGTCAACGCGGGCTGGAATGGAGGGGTGCGACGGTGCGACGGGCTCCACGGCGGCGAGCTCCGTCCGGCCACCTCCGGGCTCGGCCCTTGGCCTATTCGACTCGCCGTGATGCCCTCTATCTCGTGCCGGCCTCCTTTCACGGCGAGGACGCCGGAGGAGGGAGAGTTTTCCGGTGAAAATTTAAGATTTTTGGGGTTTTTGGAGAGTTTTGATTCCTGCCGAATTGAGCTAAACTAAGGACTGGGTTTTGAAGCTCTCCTCACCATGATTCTAACCATGTAAGTATGGAGTTCTAATTTTGCTTGTGTGTGGAGAATTTTGGATTTGAAATTTGTGAGACAATTCGGTTTATCACGAAATTGGACTAGTTAGAGTGTGAATTGGCCTTTGTTGCAGTTATGAAAGTTGCTCAGTGGCTGATTTTGCATGGAATAGGGGTTGCTCCGCCGAAAAATTTCACGGTTAGTGGTGGCGCCGCCGGCGGCGGCGGTCAACGATTGTCAACTTTGACTTTTTGGGGTTTTCGACAAGTTGCATGTCATTTCACTCGAAATCGCGCCCCAATCGCAGTGGGGAGGTTCATTTTTCGAATTGAGCATCCGAAAGTACAGCGAGGTATTGAAGTGTGAATATCGGATTTTCGACAGTTCGTTGTAATTGAATCGTGTGTTTCCGAGAACGGTGGTTTCTCGTGATTTGTTTTGAATCGTCGAGTTATGACTTTGAGAAATGAACTTTGTGATTATTCAGGGGTTCGTGATCGTTCTTTTGGCGAGGGAATTTCCGCCGGATCACGGGTTAACGCGAACTGCGTTATGCTAGTCTGTGAGTGGACAATTTCTTTTCACGGATT
Source organism: Geum urbanum (assembly GCA_946800695.1). Taxonomy (NCBI): domain Eukaryota; kingdom Viridiplantae; phylum Streptophyta; class Magnoliopsida; order Rosales; family Rosaceae; genus Geum; species Geum urbanum. Next base: position 23,170,654 of record OX327002.1, read on the forward strand.
GTTTGCGAGTCTTTATACACGTTTTACGAACTTGATCATGCATACGAGATGATGTTTTACATGAGCATGTGTTATACGATTATGCCTATACCAGTATATATATGACGTATATACACTTATATATTGTTTCATGCATTTGCATCGAACTATTTATGATTTGGTTTACACAGAGTACAGTCGTTATATATGTTGTTGTATCGATACACCCGCATCCCGGCTGATCCCCGAGGATGTTTACCAGAGGAGGTTGTGACTCCTGACCTGAGGCCTTTACCGGGGGGAGGCAGACCTTTGACCTAAGGCCCTTTCTGGCTAGAGTCACGTGCGGGCTAGGGACCCCGTAATTCTGACTGTACTAGCACGGATGTGTCCACGAGTGACCCCGTGAGATTTTTATGCATGCTCTGTATGCGTGAGGAGTTAGAGTCTCCCTCGTGTAACATTTGATTTTTATACATTCGACTCGCATATGTTTTTATAACTTATATATTATTCGGCGAAAAACATTTATTTTCGTCCACTCACTCTAATGATTTTCATGTCTTTCCCCTGGGCTTTTCGGTTTCCGTGCCCAGTTTGCAGTTCGGACTCTGGTGTCGCACGTCGTTGTTGGAGGCATAGTGCTCGAGCTACCTTGTTTCTTCCAGTAGGTTTATTGTTCTTCCTACTGTGGTATACTTATATGATTATACATTAGAGGTCGCTCTGAGTATTCTGTTGTATATTTTATACGATTTTACTCCGGATTTCAGTAAAGTACAGATATAATTATTATTTTACTTTACTGTTGAGATATTGAGAAATCCGGATGGGATTGATGCCCACGGTTTGATTTTTGTGGCATAGGATGAAGTGTATTTTCTGTGTGCAGGTAATGGTAATTCTACGTTAGTAACGAAACTCTGCCAAAATTTCTATGGTTTTTGTTGGTTCTCATTTTCAGAAGGGGTTCGATTCCGATTTGGGCAACTGAATCGGGGTTGGGTCCTTTCACTAATTCTCGGCCAATAATTTAGTCGTTATCAAGTCCGGTGATTCAAACAACTGTCGTAAATCTGCGACTACGCGCAAGCTCGTAGATTAAGCTGATTTCTCATACTGATTCTGTTCTGGGTCGTCACACGATCACCTCACCATGCTCATTGGCCCTAATGAGCGTTTTCCTTCCCTCGGTGGCCTGCACAAGTCTCTTCCCGGTGTAGGTGCCTCTAGTCTTTCGTTTTCCAGTGCCATTAACGAAATTGCCTAATAATACAATGTCAACAAATTGATATCATTAATTGAACCTATCGTAAGGCTTAAGTAATAATTATTGTAATCAATCTTGTTAAATAAAATTTACCTGCATCGTCCGTTTGCTGGTTGATACACCTCGCACTCCAAAGATACACGGGGTTGAACGGGATGAAGTTGTACGCTTCCTCCACGCTCAGGAACTCCGGCCGTCCTTCAATATAAATAAGCCTCCCCCTATCATCGAATTCTGGGATCACAGGAATCTCGTCGGGCAGGAAGAGACCGGACGACGGAGATAGACGAGGCCTGGACGATGAGGCTCCAACACCATCTGCCTCAGATGATTCCCGTAAAACGGGAGTAGGCACTGGGCCAATAGGGGGCATTCGGATGGAGGGAGTTTCTGATGCCCCCGTTGACTGTCGCTCGTCTGTGGGTCTGCTTACTGAGGGTCTGCTGACTGAGGCTCGAAGCTGGACTGGGGGTTGTACGGATCCGAATCGTGCAGCTTCCTCCTCTCCTCGCGCAGCTAGCAACATTTGTGTGCGAGCATTCATAATTGGCCCACTGCGCGTGTTGCTGATTGCGGCTGAGGAACCTTGACTGCTGCTCCCTCCACTATTTCTAGTCCCTCTCCGTTTGATGCCTCCAAGACAATTTGCCGCAAAACCTCCTGCACATCCAACAATTAGTCCTGGATTCGGTTCCACGAAAATTAAGGATGGAACCGTTTGGAACTAGAACCGTTCGGACCGGGAACCGTTTGCAACCGGAACCGTTTGGAACCGGAACCGTTCGGTTCTGGTTCCAGTTGTAGCGGTTATAGGTTCCAAACGGTTTTGGTTACAAATGGTTCCGGTTCCAAACGGTTATCGGTTCCAACAATGAGTCCTGGATTCGGTTCTATGAAAAACCGGAACCGGAACCATTTGGAACCGGAACTGTTCGGTTTCAAACGGTTCCGGTTCCAAACAGTTTCGGTTCCAAACAGTTCCGGTTCCAAACGGATCCGGTTCCAAACGGTTCCGGTTTCAAACGGTTCCGGTTCCAGTTTTATTCCGGTTCCAAATGGTTCCGGTTCCGATTTTTCATAGAACCGAATCCAGGACTAATTGTTGGAACCGATAACAGTTTGGAACCGGAACCGTTTGTAACCGGAACCGTTTGAAACTGGAACCGTTTGGAACCGGAACCGTTCGGTTCCTGTTCCGGTTTTAGCGGTTATCGGTTCGGTTACAAACGGTTCCGGTTTCAAACGGTTCCGGTTCCAAATGGTTCTAAATGCGGTTATGATATCAATTAATTATTACCCAAATGCTTATTTAACCGATTAATTAAGTTAACAAATATACCTTAAATTATCAACTATATCAATTAATCCAAATCACCTTAATTTGCCCAACACCCTAAATTACCTTAAATTACCTATATCAATGAATCCAAATCACCTTAATTTGCCCATATATGCAACACCTTAAAAATACAATATAATTATGAACTATATATATCAATTAATCCACCCAAATCACCTTAAATTACCTAAATATTTTCCACATATATACATCACCTTAAATTATCAAAAATTATCAAAACTTAATTATATACATCACATATATACATATATACATCACCTTAATTAAATTTTCCACATATATACCTCACATATATACATCACATATATACATCGCCTTAATTAAATTTTCCAAATATTTTCCACATATATACATCACCTTAAATTATCAAAAATTAAAACATCACCCAAAACTTAATTAATCAAGTTAATTAAAATGCATAAAAATATAATTAAAATGCATATATATACATAATTATAAAAAACAAAAATTGAGAGAGAGAGAGAGAGTGAGTGAGTGAGAAAGGGAGCTAGGACCTGTCATGGTCGAGCTCGGCTTCGAATTCCTGCGACGGAGGTGAGGGGAGGAGGTAGAGGAGGAGGGGAGGAGAGGAAATTGAGATTTGGGGTTTTTTTGTGTGGAGAGGGGAGAAGGGAGAGGGGAGGAGGGGAGGGGAGAGGGGAGGAGAGGAAGAGAGGTTTGAGGAGAGGGAGGCGAGCTAGGTGAGGAAGAGATGAAGAAATGGGGTTTTAGGGTTTGAGAGGGAAGAGAGAGAGGTGAAGAAATGAGGAAGCAGCTCAAGCTGCCTCCTGGGAAATACCGAGAGCATTGCCAGCGAGTTACGAGTTAACTCGTGGGCAATACTATTACCAACGAGTTAACTCGTTGGTAATAGTATTGCCCACGAGTTGATAAGCAACTCGTTGGTAATACTATTACCAACGAGTTGATAACTCGTGGGTAATACTATTACCAACGAGTTATCAACTCGTTGGTAATGATAGTGATTCCCGACCAATTTCCGACCAATTTCCGACCATAATTTCCGACTATAATTTACGACTATAATTTTCGACTAGAATTTCCGACTATATATATATAATTTCCGACTATAATGTATGATTGATCGCGACTAGAATAAATACGACTATATATAATTTCCGACTAGAATTTTCGACTAGAATTTTCGATAGAATTTCTAACTAGAATTTCCGACTATATATAATTTACGACTATAAATACGTACATGCACGTTTATATAACAAACATACATGCACGTTTATATATACTAAAATTAAATACGTACATCATTAATTAACATACTAAGGATGATAATCATAATCATCTTTATCACTTGAGTCTGATTCGGTTTCATAGGTATCCTCTGGCAATATGTGCCGCTCCTCGTCATCTGAATTAGCGTCAACTTCATTTGGATTAACATCGAGAAGTTCTGCTCCAGTAATTCGAACCACACTCCCAGATCTCACATTATTAAGGCGAATCGTAGATGATTCCGGAATGTCAAAAGCGTTCGGCTCTTGGTATGCAGTAACTTCTTCATCATCTGCGGTCTCACCAAGTGTGGCATCACTGTATATGTTTCTATGAGCAACATGGTTTACCACCTTCCACGGGACTTTGTAGAAAAGATCGGCAAGGTAAAACACTTGTTTTACTGATGTGGCAAGAACGAAAGGGTCTTCTTTATACCAGCTTGTAGCCGTATTCACCGAAAATATTCCGTACTGATCGGTCCTTGTGTTCTCCGGGCTAGTATCAAACCATCTACACTTGAACAAGTGCACTTTCATGCGGTTCCCATAAATTAGTTCAATAACTGAATGAAGGACACCGTAATAGTCAACGCCATCCTGCCCACTATGGACCATCACCCCACAATTCTGTGTTTTCAGTCGGTCGTCTCGATTTTCACATATAAATTTCACGCCATTGACCTGACACATCGAGTAAACTTTTGAAGCTATCGGTTTCATCGCCAAGACCCTCAATTCGTTTGACCACTCTAGGCAACTATCATTTGCTACATGGTACATCTGAAAACGATAAGAAACCAAGTACACCATAAATTATGAACATAGAAAAAGAAAACCACGTACACACATGCTATATAAGGATATAAAAAATAGATATATACACATATACCCTTACCCATTGACCAAAGTAGTTTGCAAACGTCCAGTTGTGGTAATCAACATTTCCGGCAATAGCAGGGCAGTGAAGATTATAGTTTTTCCAATATTGTACTTCTGGACAGTTAATCAGAACCGACCAGTGGGCAATGGCTACCTCATTTCCATCTAACTTGTACGCCTTTGGCAAGCTTCCATGTACTACCACGTCATTGGAGATGATAGAAAGGTTGAACTGGGGTTCATCTATCGGCATCTGTTGTTGGGGGTCCTCCAGCGCTCCCAAATACACGTTGGTGTACGTTACACACTCGTGCGCAAGATATACTTCAGCGATACACCCTTCAGGTGCAGATTTATTCTTCACATAGTCCTTGTAGGCTCCCAATTGTCTACAAGTTAACAAGTGCATGTTATGATACTTAAAAAATAAGAATTTACATATAAAAACAGAGGCAAACCAAATGCATGAATCATTTGTACCTTTCCATGGGATACATCCAAGTGTAGTGTACGGGACCGGTGAGCAACAATTGTTCGGAAAGATGGATCATCAGGTGACGCACGATGTCGAAAAAATTTGGAGGAAATATCCTCTCAAGCTTGCACATGATAAAAATGATGTCATCTTGCATCTCCCTGAAATCTAATTTTTTAACTTCCCTGGTGCATAACTTCTAAAAGAATCTTGACAAAGCCACCAACGGCTCCACCACCTCTTTGGGCAGGTACCCTCGAATGAAAATAGGGAAAAGGCGTTGAAGCAGTACATGGCAGTCATGACTCTTTAATCCGTACATCTTATTGTCCCGGAAGTTAACACACCTGCTTATATTTCCTGCATAGCCATAAGGATACCTGCATATATATATAGCTATAGGCAACAATTATATTTCTCGCATATAACCATATATAAGTAAAAATTTAAGGCCAATTTCTTGCATAGCCATAAGAATATATACCTGACATTACGCAGCCACCCAAAAATTTCATGCTTATGCTTCGGCTTGACGGTGTAAGGAGCTTGCAGCATTTTTCTCTTACCATCTCTTAACCACAAATATTTCCGCAGTCCCATAGCTTTCAGATCAATGCGTGCCTTAAGGATGTCTTTTGTTTTCCCCTCCAAATTAAGAACTGTGCCCACCACACTTTCACACACATTCTTCTCTATGTGCATGACATCTAGGTAGTGTCTGATAGGCAACCTGGACCAGTAGGGGAGTTCCCAGAATATGCTCTTGTATGTCCAAAACTTATACCTTTCGGGCTTCTCTGGAATTAACGCCACTATCTCAGGATGATTGCTCAGCTAGCCAAAATCATATTCATTCAACACTTCCAAAATTTCATCCCCTGTCCATCTCCTGGGTGCCACACTTGTTTCCACAGTCCCATCAAAAGCGTTTTGATCCTGCCTAAATGGGTGATCATATGGAAGCCAACAATGGTGACGCATCTGAACAATTTTACTGCAATGAGGACTGCAACAATCAACCATCATGCACTCTGAACAAGCCCTGTAACCCTTGGTAACGTTGCCCGACAACATACCGCGGGCAGGAAAATCACTGATGGTGCCAACAAGCATGGCATGCATCTGGAACATCTCATTTTTGAACCTATCGTAAGTGGGGTGGCCAAACTCACTCAGGTACTTAAGCTCCTCAATCAAAGGCCTCAAATACACATCGAGACACTTTCCTGGATAACCCGGGCCCGGAATTAACAGAGTCAGCATATTGTATTCCTTCTTCATGCACATCCATGGTGGAAGGTTGTACGGTACCAAAATAACTGGCCATATACTGTATTGAAGACTCATGTTTCCAAAAGGGTTGAATCCGTCAGATGAGAGCCCTAGCCAAACATTTCGGACCTCTGCTGCAAAATGATCAAACTCCCTGACCATGTCCTTCCAATCCTTTCCGTCGGAAGGGTGTATAAGGGTGTCATCGTCAGGTAAATTCCTCTCAGCCCACCATCTCATAGCTTCGGCCGTGAAAGCACACATGAACAAGCGCTCCAGCCTATCAATAAGCGGGAAATATCGAAGTATCTTCACAGCTTTCTTGTTGCCTGCAGGAGTCAACTTATACCTTTCTGTAAAACATACCGGGCAGGCTTCAAGGTCTTCAAGATCTTTTCCCCAGAAGAGAATACAATCATATCTGCATGCATGGATTTTGATGTAGGAAAGCCCAAGATCTTTCAGGATATGTCGCACCTTATGATGAGTGGTAGGAAGACGATGACCGGGTGGCAGTAGCGAAGCAGTCCACTTCAGCCAAGAATCAACAGCTTTAACAGACATTTTGTTCTCCATTTTGAGCTGCATCACTCCCATGACACTTTCAAGAACAGTCTTACTACAACCGTCGTACAACGGAGTCTGTTGCAATGCAATCAGGTTGTTGTACTTGTCCATACCACTTGTGTTGACATGAGCTCCAGGTAATGGCTCGACTGGCTCAATATGGGGGAAACCCTGCACGACAGGAGGGACATTTGGTGCTTGATCAGCAAATACACCTCTCTCATGAGGAAACATATCATTGATTAACATCGATGTTGGATCATAGGATGGACTGGCCCTCTCACCAAATTGTCCATGATCATGCGGACCCGCTAACGATGTTTCACCGTGATAAATCCAACAAGTGTACTTATCCCAAAACCCGTATTTACTCAGGTGCTTCTGGACTTTATCAATGGGAAAACGAAATCGATCGCTGCGACACTTACATTCTTTACACGGGCAATAATGAAGTGTAGTGTCTCCACAATTAGCCTTCACAAAATCCACAAAACTCCTAATTCCCTGGTGATATCTCACATCCCATCTTTCGAGGCTCATCCAACTCTTGTCTATCCTGAAAATTCTAACAATATTACGTACTATAAATATATATATATACACATTCGCTACTAATTAATTAATAAATCATCATTAATTACATTCGAATTCATCCGATTAATTAACAAAAGTCGACCCATGCATGCATATAAATTAAAAAAATATATACATATATACACCAACAATTCACAATTACAAATTAACATGCTTGTATATATATATAGACATATTAACAATTAATATTCACAAAATAATTGTATATCCATACATATATATATACACACAAATTAACATATTTTCATCGAAATAATCTCAAATCCACTCAAAATCAACAGTCAATCACTCGAAATCAACAATATATCCACTCTATTTGCGTATCAAACCAATAATCGATATCTCAACTCTAAATCAACACATGCATATATATATATATATATATATCGATCTAATTAAATCAACACACATATATATACATACGTATATACGTACCAATATATAGCTACGTATATAGCTTCCCGAGCGGGTTTTTGACGCCTTTTGACAATACCCAAGGATTTCAGAGCGTTTTCCTTCTTTCGATTTCACCGGATTTTTTTCTATCCAAATGAATGAGCTGCTGCGATCTGCATCTGATATAAGAGATATTGCCGGTGATTCATTAAATTGCCGGAAATGGAGTTATTGCCGGCGAAATTCCAGCCAAAAATCGCCGGAAATGCTTGAAACTTATTGCCGGCGACTTTCTCCGTCGCCGGCAATAATTTTTCACCATTGCCGGCGATTTTCTAGCCGGAATTTCGCCGGCAATGGTTGAGAGATTATTGCCGGCGACGGAGAAGGTCGCTGGCAATAATTTTGAGCATTGCCGGCGACATTCCGGACTTTTTGCCGGCGACTTGCCCGGTCGCCGGCCTTTTTTTTTGAAATATCGCCGGCAATGGTACTTAATGTGGTAGTGGTACCGACCTCGAATATCAATGAAAGGGCAAGTTTTGGCAGACTTCCTAGCCGAGTTTACAATGCTAGAACTAGAGGTGTAGGAGAGAAGAGAGAGAGACGAGGAAAGAGAAGTGTTGGGGGTCAATCACTGGACGCTGTACACAGATGGATCGTCAAAGGACAAGGGTGCTGGCAGGATTAGTGCTGAAGACGCCAGATAGGACGATCATGGAACAGACCCTAACCTTAGGATCAAGGCCCTAAACTTGACGATGTACATAGATGGGCTGAACGTGAAAAAGATCAAGGTGTTTTGTGACTTGCAACTGATTGCAAACCAGGTGCTAGGGGAATATGCAGTACACCATGTGCCCATGGAAGCATACCTCAGACTGGCAAAGGGATTGGTCACCAAATTTGAAGATTTTTCCATCATGCAGCTCCTCAGGTTTGAAAACACCCACGCTGACGCTTTGGCAAATCTAGCCTCTAACATCGATTACCAGCTCTGGAGAATGATTCCTCTAGAGCACCTACCCAACCCAAGTACGAACAAGGAAGAAGTTGTGAACGTAATGTCGATGCAGTTAGGCCCCTACTGGATGGACGAGATAGAAGACTACATAGAGGTAGGCACCCTACCAGAGGGAGACACAGAGGCAAGAAGGGTCGTCTGGCAGGCAGCAAGGTACAACATCAGAGACGGGAAGTTGTATAGACGGTCCTTTAGTGGACCAGACCAGCTAGCATTACACCCCACCTAGGTCAGAGTTATCATGCCGGAGCTCCACTCGGGGATATATGGCATGCACATTGGGGGAAGGAGTCTTGTGGTCAGATGCTTAACTAAGGGATATTATAGGCCCACGATGAAGAAAAATTGCATGGAGCATGCCAATGCCTGTGAGGCCTACTAGAGGCATGCCCATCAACCACCCCTACCCCCCGAAGAGCTATACCCTGTTTCAATCCCATGCGCTTTCGCACAGTAGGGTTAGACATAATGGGAGAGTTCCTAACCAGAGCTGGGGGTGGGCAGAAAAAGTATCTCCTTGTCGTTACAGATTACCATTCCAAATGGATCGAAAGCTGAAGCTTTATCGAAAATAAGAGGAGAAGGAGTAAAGAACTTTATTTCAAAATTTATCATATGCAGGTTCAAGATCCCACAAATGATTATAGTAGGCAATGACCTTCAATTGAACTACCAAGAGGTCAGGGACTATTGTGCCGAGTATAGGATCAAGATCAGGTTTTCCACCCCAAGGTAACAGACGGGCAGATGCTTCGAAGAAGACAATATTACAAGGTCTAAGGAGGAGGCTCGATCAGTTAGCAAAATGACAGTGGTGTCTCAGCTCCCTAACGTGCTCTGGGCAAACAGAATGACCAAGAGGAAACCCACTAGGGAAACTCTCTTTGCCTTAGTATATAGGATAGAAGCTGTCATTCCCATCAATCACAAGATCCCCAACCTCAAGCTTGTAGCACGAACAGTAGAGAGCAACACAGAAAGCCTAAGACAAGAGTTGGACTTACTCGAGGAACAAAGGGAACAAACTCAAATTAGAGTGGCCTCGTACCAGCAGAAGATAGAGGCCTATTATGACATAAAGGTATGACCTAGAGTTTTTCCCTCGGGCACCTTGGTTTTACGCAAAGTGTTCGAAAATACTAAGGTCCCAGGGGAGGGAAAACTGGGGGCAAACTGGGAAGGACCTTACAGAATTGTTGGAGAGGGATACAATGGGTCGTACGAGCTAAGGAGAAATGGAGCCTCGGTGGACAGATGGTGGAATACTCTTTACCTAAAGAAGTACCTCTTGGAACAAAGCTGAGGACCTGGAGACAGAAGCTAGCAAGCGTCTAGAAGGGACACGTACTCTTCCTAACCAGCTTGGTTTTTATCATGACTGTTTTACAAGTTGGCAGGTTTAACGAGGCATGTCAGATACTTCCTTGCTCATATGATAGACATTGTACAATGTATATGATCATTCAATAAAAGCTTATGTTTTCAGTAACTGCGCTTTTCATTGTGCCTTGTATTTGATCTCTTGTTTTGTCTTTACAAAACAATGAAACTATCCAAGCAACTTTACGGTTCGATACATACGATTAAGGAGGAGCTTAAGGCCTAGGGAAGGCAACGAGCTCGAGTAGGGGAGATGATGTTGGTTCCCGTGGGAAGTATCTTCACTCTGCAAAATAGCCAGTCCTCTCAAAGGTAAGACACCCTGAGGGGGGAAAAGGTTAGGGCATCGATAAGGGAACCCATGGACAGACCAAAACATTCAGAGAAAAACCCCACGAGGGCTCAAGGTAATCTTGGGTTAGTAAAGGCCTCATGGTTAGATTTCACGAGATTAGAATATACGTGGTCAGATTAAAACAAACACCCCAGGGGTGACTTTGGCCATATTTTGGCACTTTTGGTGTTATAAGTCCCAAGCGTTTACATCTAGTGATTCCCTCAGCATAAGCCAAAGTCAATTTATAGAAAGTTTTAGAGACCCCAACAAGACACTGCAAACGAGTCCCCTTGGTAGGATCCAAGTCGGAGGACAATTCTGATGTGGTCTTAATGATAACATCAAGGGTTCTACGAAGGCAGGGTGCTTCAATAGCAAGGGACTTGGTCATGGGAATGGTCTGAAGCACGATGGTCTTTGTATAGACTCGGGGATAAGCATGCACACCCCCTACCGGGGAGGCAGTCTCAAAACCGTAAGCACCTCTCAGGAGACCTTAAAGTTACCAAGAATCCCCTTAAGCCTATCCTGAGAGCATTAGCTTGGAAAATCGGGGATCCGAGAGTCACACTGAGGCCATAGGCACTCAAAGGCAGATCTCCCAAACTCCGATGTAAAGGTGAAAAGTATGAAAGAAAAGCACGAAAAAGCTAAGCTCGATAAGCTCACGCATGATAGATTAAGTACGGTAAACTAAAGTACGATATTCATATTTACTCTTGTCATATGGGTTACCTGAGATAAGGCCCAGGCCAAGATCAGCAAAAACTACATAAGCTAAGAAAAGTAAAATTGTTCAGGAAAATGGTCCTAACACTATTACAGGGATATACCTCTTTTAAACAAACAGGGGGCTTCACTCGAACTTGGTCTCGGATGCGGCAGAAGGGTTGTAGGCACGGATAATATCCTTGCGTTCCTGCTCCCAATCTACTCACTAAGACTAGAGCTGGAGCCCATGAGACTCTTCCAGAGCAGCTATACGATCTTCACACTCTCGATCCTTGGTATCCAGAGCTTCCTTGAGCTTGGCTTCGGCCACCTCAGCTGCTCTTTCGGCCTCAGACCGAGCATTTTCAAGTTCAGACCTCATAGTCCTCATTTCACCCTCATGTAAAAAGCGCTCCTCCTCGAGGGCTCTATCCATTTGGTGTATGATACAACAGGCGTGAGCTTGAGCATCTCTGAGCTTATGAACCTCGACCTCTAGCTCTTTGATTTTGAAGGCAGACTCCTTAGCCCTTCCTCTCTGCCTCTGCAGCCCTCTTGTCTGCCTTGCGACCTGTGACATGAAAGCGCCCAGGACTGGCAGTAAGAGTGATGGAGGACTGAAACGAGATCAAGACAATATGTTAGCCAATGAAGGGAAGGGAAAGAAATAAAGAAACACGCAAGATAAAAGAAGGAGGGTTACCCTATAGAGGGAAGTCCAGGAGAGCGTCATTAAATCCTCGGTCCCCAAGGACCCAAGGTCCTCAGCATCCTGCTCAAGCATCATGGATGACAGGGAAGAGCAGATCACATCAGTACGAGCCAACTCAGAGCAAAACTGGGAAGGGATATGGCCCCCCTCCTCACGCGGGGGAACACATCTCCTTCACCAAGGGACTCAATTTCCTTCTCGGAAAGATCGCCAGGAGGTTGGACGATGTAGCCCCGGTCTGGTTGGGTTCTTTTGAAATAGACCCTGGGGAGATCAGGATCAACACCTCGAGGGGACTTGTACAAAAAACAACATAAAAGTTTACATATGTTCAGCAAATATAACATAGACAACAGAGATGTATCAGAGTGAATTCATACAAGATGGCTCAAAATGTAAGCACGATTTCAAAGACAAAGCACAAGGGAGAATAAGCTTGCTGGGAGAAAAGCTCGTGGGCTTGGAAGACCCCAGTTTAGAGGCAGTAGACTTCACCTTCTTAGATGGAGGAGAAGGAGGTGGGACATCTCCAAGAGAAAGAGGGACGGTAGCAGTAGTGGTAGTCGTAGAAGTAAGGGAAACTAATTGATATACCCCCTTGAGCTCCTCGGCCTGGGTTAAAGTTTAGGCCCCGCCCTTGGCGAGTTCGACAGTCTTTACTAGCTTCCTCTTTTTGGGCCTGGAGACCTCCCCCTGCTCGATTAGAGCTTGGACATATAGGGGCTTGGGGGTGGATGCTCCTTTCTTATGGACCTGAAGGGCTTGAGCAACCTCAGTTAGCTCCTGGCGATTCTCATGTTGGAGAGGCTCGATGCCCTCCAAATCTCCAGGGTTGAGGTGTTCCTTGCTCTACAGCCACCTGCACTTACTTTACTTAAAGGGAATAGAGGGCATCGCCCACGAGGTCGCGGCAGAAGTTGATGGCTCTAGTCAACTCCTCTGGCAGTTTGAAGATGCGGTTAACGGTGGTAGGGACCTTGAAGCCAGCTTCCCGACCAAACTTTTCCCAATCACCAAAGACAAGGATGGGGGTCTTCTTCTAGTCCCTAGGGAAATAAGGAGGATCGATCAGCAGTGAATCTTAAACGTATATGATTCGTTGAGAAAGATAGAACTGGTTGACCGGAGTGGGCTTGACCTGGAAGAGGAGCCTAAACTTTGGTATGCAGTAGTCAAACCACCGGTTGGAGTTGGTCAAAGCAAGCCAGACATTGAAAGATATCTGGGCACCATTGTTCCACGGGAACGCCATAGAACTCCAGAGCGGCTCAGATGAAGGCCAGAATCGGGAAGGAGAGCCCGTAGACGATCTGAAAGGGATGGACAAGCAGGCCCGGACCATGAGCTTTCTCGAGATCCGATACTTTTGCTTTATCTTGGATGAGAGCAAACCAGAAATTTTCATTGTCCCTCTGGTGGAAGGACTAGAAGGAGGCAAGAGCCTTAGCGGAGTTGACCTTTAAGACCGAGGGATAGAGCGTCTCACCAGCCTTCTTTAAAGCAGGCTTGATGGTGTAGGGTTGAGCCTACATGGTGGTAGGATCGGTCTTAACCTCTAGAACTGGGGGTCGGATGATCTCGACCTCATCTACATTGAAAGTAACGGACAAAGGATGATTATGAATAGTTTCTGGAGAGTGCTCCCGGCCAGGAAGGACGGTGGCCGGAGTAGCTGTGGACAGCAGTGTCTGGAGAATAGGAACGGCGGTGGAGATCGAAAGGTTTGGAGATTTCGATCTAATTGATGGCATTTGGGTCTTGAAGAATAGTGATGGTATGACCAATGATTTCACCTAGGGTAGGGGAGGAGGAGTTGTTGGCGGCCATTGATGCTTTTTGAATTTTCTGAAGCTCTGGGTTCTTGTTGGGAAATGAAAGTTTAAAGATTTGGGGTTACATAGAGGTTTTCTGGGCAAAGCAAGGAGTCTAGGTAAGTGAGAAGATGTAAAAAGTTGAGAAAGGAGAAAGACTTTAATTGGCGAAGAGGTATGAAGTGAGGAGGGATGACCGTTTAAAGAGATAGATAGTTTCAGATTTCGAGGGATGTGATTAGGTTGAAAATGAGGTGAGAATGGAAATGGTCATGACAGTTAGGGAGAGACGTGAATGCTGACGAGAGTGTATGACGGAAGAGTCATGATGAAAACGGCACAGTGGAGGCACGTGCTCGGGATTTCGTGCGCGACAAGATGGGAAAGCTGGAAAGTCCTTCGAAATGTGCAATGGTGAAGCTTAGATGACAGTAGCGTGAGGCTAACACGTGTCAAACCTCGCACTGCTGTGGGGGTATTTTTGGGAGTCGGTTTTGGCCACCTGAGCACGAGGAAGACGAGCTTGGGTAATCAGATTCTGGATGAGGTCTGATGAGGACAGAAACGGGCCTGGGCTTAGACGATTAGGGCTCCGGCTAGAAAATGAATAATCAAGAGGTTTTTGGAAGCATCTAGAACGTTATAGAGGTTTCTAGATTGTTCGATGGCATGAAAATCCTAGGGTAAGGTCAGACCTTAGGGAAGCTGGGCAATCTGACCACGAGGGACTATACGATCAGGCCTCGGGGGGTTGACATAATCTGAGAGGAATAAGGTAAGATTTAAGTGTATCCGAGGGGATTATGCCAAAGGGCATGTGGTAATCATAAGATTTGATTGGCCATGGATATGGAGATCCATTCCTTAAAGGCTCATTCTTTCCTAATAGAAAGTAGTCTGGTTCGATAAGGATTATGCGTAGACCTAACATGATATCTATATATAGGCCGCCCATACATGGTCTTAGGTAACGTAACTCTGCCCTAATCACAATATAATTCTGAGGATAAGCACAGTGTCACACCGTGCTTTGACTGATTTTGCAGGTTCTCGAAGATTTAAGCTAGAGGGAGACAAACCTGCTCTCACAAAATCTACCTTAGCATCATACTTCTTCTTGCATGGGACCTTATAAACCTGGGGTATGCTCCTGAGTGGCTATGGCCTCAGCTCGACTCTTGAACCCCCTGCTTCATACTAATTTTGCTCATAGAGAGCCTCCATGACCTTGAGGTCTCCAAGGGATGCTCGCAATTTTGAGATTGTCCCTTAATTATTTACTTGCATGCTCAGTCTTAGCCCTGTAAAAAGGACTATCGTTCTCTAAGACCTTTCCACAACCACGTTTTTCCCTATAGGGGAGTGTCAACCTTGAGAAGCTCCTCATGCTATCACCAAGACCATATGAGGCCCACCCCCGGGGTTGGCTTCTCCTTAGAAAACTTATCTTGAATGTTGCATCGGAGTCCTATCTCCAACACATGAATCGATTTTTAGCTTATCCTCAAGGGCATCGCTAGATGAATATTCTTGGGACTTAAATGCCCGAGGTGTTAAGGTTTGGCTAAATCTTCCCCAGCTGGGTACTGACTTTTCTCTTATACTTCCCAGGCTTGATAAATGTCGTTCCAAAAGCTCCTGAGCTTATGGATTTTTCTCAAAATATTTTGACCTAACCATGAGGAGTTCCCTCAATACCCCCAATTTTGCCCTCTTTAGGATCAAATTGCCTAAAAAAGGTTAATAAGATCGTATGGGAGGAGCTCATCTTATGGGAGGAGCTCATCTTATGGGAGCTAACGTTGTCTGCCCCATTTAAGCTCGTGCTTCCAGATACCAAGTTCCTTAAGATTGAATGAACAAACAAATTTTAAACAACACAATACAATGTACTAAATAGAAGCTTTTATTGAATAATCATACAATGTTATCGTATAAGGAAGGACGATTCTACCAACTCATAAAACAATTTTATCAAAAAGCGAATGAGTTAGGAAGAGTACGTGCCCCTTCTAGATGTTTGCCTGCTTTTGCTCCGTCTCCTTAAGCATGCCCTGGGTGGTATTCCTTGAAGTGAACGGCATTCCACCTCTTGTCGACCAATGCTTCTGTCCTAGGATTCTCTAGCTTGTATGATCCATTGAAGCCTTCTCCTTTGATTATGTAAGGTCTCTCCCAGTTTGCCCCCACTTTGCCCTCTCCTGGTACCTTAGTATCCTCAAAGACTTTCCATAAGATCATGATACTAAGGAGGAAAACTCTAGGTCTGACCTTCCTATTGTAGTAAGCCTTTAAATTCTGCTGGTAATATGCCACCTTGACCTGGGCCTAATACCTTGCCTCCTCAAGGAGGTCAAGCTCATGCCTTAAGCTTTCCTTGTTTCGTTCGATTGGTCGTTTTGTGGTCTTAAGGTCAGCACCATGTGGTTGATAGGAATTACAGTTTTAGTTCCATAAACCATAGCAAAAGGAGTCTCCCCAGTGAGTTTCATCTTGGTTACCCGATAGGCCCATAACACGTTTGGCAGTTGTGCAACCCAATTTCCTCTAGCCATTTGACCTAGCCATCTTCTCAATCCCTGCAATACCGTCTTGTTGGATGCCTCTACCTGTCCGTTCCTTTATGGATACCTTGGGATAAAGAGCGTTAGTTTGATCCCTTTCTCCTCGCAATATTCCCTGACTTCCGCACAATTGAATTGTGGTCCATATAGGAACCCTAAAGTGGCAGATAATCATCTTTCATATAAAGCTTTTGACTTGTACTTCCCTGATTCTTGACAGCGCCTCAGCCTCAATGCACTTTTGTCCACCCCCATCCCTTGTTGGGAAATCCCCCATGATGTCCAACCCCCACTGAGCGAAAGCACATGGTGCCGTGATCGGGTGTAGCTCTTCTGGATGCATAAGAGGTTATAGGGCATGTCTTTGGTAGGCTTTAAAAGACCAGGTAGATTGCCTGGTAAGCCAATAATATCCTTCAGCCAAACATTGAACCACAAGGTTTTTGCCCCTAATATGCATTCCACATAATTTTGAGTGTAGCTCCTCCATCACCTTTTCGACTTGGGTAGGATATACTACCAAAAGATCTATCCCACTAAAAGACTAATGATATAGCTTGTCGTCCCTGAAGTTGTATCGCACTGCTTATCTAACGATGTTCCTAGCTTCTGCTCGGCCATTTGGTAAGACACCATCCTCGACGTAGTTCATGATTTCATCCATCCATAAGGGACCTAACTGAATAGGCTTTACAAGCATCGATTCTTCTATGCCTATACTATGTGTAGGAAGATGCCCTACCAGAATCATGTGTCTTATTCAGTAGTCTATGAAGGAGGCAAGGTTTTCCTGGGCATCAGTGTGTGTTCTCAGTCTGTGAGAGCTGCATGATCGAGAACTCCTCAAACTACTTAATCAAACCTCTTTCTACCTTGAGGTACGCCTCCATGGATTCGTGGTGGGCAACATACTCCCCAAGCACCTGGTTCGTGATTAGCTGGAAGTCTCAAAGTACTTTGAATTTCTTCACCTTTAGCTCTCGTGTCAGTCGTAACCCTGCCAGCAATGCCTCATACTCTACCCATTGTTGGTTGCCTTTCACCCTAGAATAAGGGCTTGCTCCATGATCATACCGTCTGGTGTTTTAAGTACCAGACCTGCTCCGGCTCCTTTGTCCTTCGACGACCAGTGATCGACCCCCAGCTCAGTTGCCTTAAACTTCTCTCTTTTCTTCTGAATGGCTGGCTCTAGGATCGTGAACTCTGCCAAAAAATCTACTAGCGCTTGATCCTTCATCAGCGTCCTTGGCCTGTACTCAATATCATGCTAGGCAAGCTCTGTGGCCGAATTGGTTACCCTACTGGAGGAGTCAAGCATATGCAAGAACGCTCTCAATGGATACTCTGTCATGACTGTTACCTTGAAGGCTTAAAAGTAAGGTATGAGCTTCCATGATGCCATGACCAGAGCTAGTATCAGTTTCTCTAGATTGGGATAGAGAGTTTCTGAGTCGAGAAGAGCTTTCAAAATGTAGTATACATATAGCTGTCCCCCCCCCCCCCAATATCTTCTCGAACTAGAGCTCTGATTACTGCTACATCTGAGACTACCAGGTACAAATATAAATCCTTCCCTAGCACAGGTTTGCTCAAAACAGTGGGTGAGACTAAATAGTGCTTGAGGGCTTGAAATTCCTTTTCACACTCTTCAGTCCAGATCTCCCCCTTCATCTGTTTAAGTTCTTCAAAGAACGGCTTACATGTGTCAGTGGACCACGATAGGAACCTACCCAGGCACAAGCTTTTCGTTCAAGCTTTATGTCTCCTTGACAGTTGATAGGGACCATATCTTCACAATCATTGCTACTTGGTCCGAATTTACTTCTATTCCTCATGTGTTACAAGGTATCCCAAGAACTTCCCTGGTCCTACGCTAAATGTGCACTTTTCTGGATTCAACTTCATGCCATGCTCCCTGAGCAGATCAAAGCATCCTCATAGGTACGAAACATGGTCCTACCACTTCTTGATTTTCACGAGCATATCATCCACGTACACCTCCATGGTGTCTTTGATTAAGGGCTTGATTACCTTGTATACTAGCCTCTAGTAAGTGGCTCCAGTATTCTTCATCCCAAAAGGCATCACCTTGTACACATAAACTCTTTTCTTGTCACGAATGTTGTTTTTGCACGGTCATCCTCTGCAACTTTGATATGGTTGTAACTTTTGTACGCATCCATAAAGCTGAGGAGCTCATGTTCGGCGACCGATTCTACCAACTGATGAATTCGAGGTAAAGGAAAGACTTCCTTAGGGCATGTCTTGTTTAAGTTCGTAAAGTCCACACAGACCATCGGCTTCCCATTCTTCTTCTTGACCAATACTACGTTGGATAACCACTCTAAGTGTGGTACCTCTTCTATGAATCCTACAGCAAGAAGTTTTTCTACCTCCTGTTCGATTATCTTGTTCCTTTCTATAACAAACATCCTCTTCTTCTGTGCTACTGGTTTGGGCTTTGGGTCCACGTGCAATTGGTGCTCAATGACCGATCGATATATTTTACACATATCCCTAGCTGACTAGGCAAATACATCCTTATATTCCCTCAGCAACGACATCAAACTCTTCCGTTCAGCTCTGCTCAGCTCCGAACTTATCTATGCACATCTATCTGACCTCTTCGTATCGAATGGCTCAAGAACCACATCCTCCTCGGCCTTTTCCTTAGAAGACCCCTATTGGGGGTTGATTTCTACATCTAGTTCATCGAGCTCTAGGTCTCAACTCCCACTCTTTGATTGTTATGTTGATGTGGTCGGAGCTGGGGTAACTGTACTCTCAGGCTCCACCATCGATACTTTCATGTCTTTGGTGGCCAGAACCATACATAGCCTTGCCACTTCTCTATCCCCTTGATGAAAACCGGTTCATCAGGGGTACTTCACCACCTAGTGGCAAGTGGGTGCCACCGCCTTCATGAGGTGGAGCCACGATCTCCCCAAGATGGAGTTTTGAGGAGATGGGGCATCCACTACTGCAAACTAGGTGGTCAAGTTGGTCTTGGGTATAGGAAGGAGGTATGATTTCCAAGGTTCTTACCCTCGATCCTTCGAATCCCATGAGTATGGTACGGTGATGCTGGATTTCCCCCATTAGGCCCATTTGTTGCACTGCATCCTTAAATATGACATTTATAGCTACTCTGTTGTCCACTGAACCCGAGTTGTTGTCATGTGCACCATTCATCTATTGACAACCAAAGCACCATCGTGGTCCTCGTCTTCCTCAAGAAGGTTGGCATCTGAGAACCCTAGCATGTTAGTTCTAGGTCAGACAAATCTTAGTCACTACCCATACTTTGGTCTTTTTCGTGAATCGTTCTTTATCTTTTAGGGTCACCCCAAGCTCCTCTACTTCAGCCATGATACAATTAATATCCAGGAAGATAGTCCCCTCATGTTATTCTGGTGCTTGGATGATACAATTCAATACAGGGTACTTTCCCTCCTGGCCTTTAAGTGGCAGCGGCAAGGTCTCATTATTTCATTGACGATTGGCATTACCCTGTGGTTTTAACGAATCTTCAACATTTTTTCTGTACTCATTAGTCAGGTATTCCCAGCAATACTGTTGGTTGATCAGTTCGGCGAAGTGTCGCTTGAGGACTTTACAATCGATCGTTTTGTGCCTGTTCCCTTTGTGATAGGTGTAAAAGTCTTTAGAATCACTCTTTGCCTTCATGGGTGGTGGCCTCTTTAACCAGGGTTTATTTTATATGTGGTGGAGTATGGTTGAGATAAGAATAGTGGCAAGGGGAACAAACAACTTTCCTCCGGAGCTGGAGGCCTGATGGCCCGAAGCTCTTTGTTTGTTGTCGTAGTTGCTCCTATCCGAGGCAGAGTTGTTGTTAGAGTGGGCTCATCTTGAGCTCTGAGCATTCTCCATTGACGTGGTGTTTGAGGATTCTCGATTGTACCCTTTTGGATCCTCCACACGAGCGAAGTTAAAGGCTTTGCTATATGCAGTGGCTAGGTCCTCGGTCTTTTTCCTAATCATCCTGCTAGCAAGCTCAGAGTCCATGTCCAACCCATTGATGAATGCTCCAATTCCAATGGTGACGTCTTTACATTCAACGGAAGAAAATTCCTTTCTTAATCGGGTAAACCAGACACTTAAGGACTCCCTTTGCCTCATTCGCAAAGAGGTAAGGTAACTTACGTCCTTCACTCTCTCTGCAGCTTTCGTACCTTTTGAAGAACACTACCTTCAAATTCCACCAGACCTCAACTTCTCAAGGGGGTAAAGTTTTGTACCACTGCAAGGCATAGTCCTTTACATTTTCTTGGAACATCTTACATGCCCATTCATTATTCGATTGGCTCGTCGCCATTGCAAATTGATAATCCTAAACATGTTGGTACGGGTTCGAGACCCCTACATACCTATCGAATCTCGGGTGACTCCACTTCTTTTGGGGCTCGACATCCTGGATGAATTGTGCTAAAGGATTTTGGGACATCCTTCGAGCCCTTTGCTCTACCTCCATCTCTTTCGTAGATAAAACTCTCATTCCTGAGCCTCTCTGTTTTTTGCATGGTCTTGATGTTATGGGCACATTGGGCGTCCATAAAGTCGAGCATCATCTCCCTAAGGGTCGCTACACCAGGAGTCTACTGATTTTCGCCCATCTATGCAGCTGGCGCCTTCTATTTGACACACATCTCCTAGTCATGTCGAACTGTTTGGTTCTTCATTCTCGGTGGGTTAACAGATGCAGCCGTTGAAAATCCTTGCTCCCCGATAGTGGCCGTAACTGGCGGGGTTGCCCCTTGTCTCTTCAAGAAGTTAAGGAACTCCGACAGGGTGACTTCTTCCATGGCTGTGATTGAATTTTCCAACTCATTGGTAGTCATTGTGATACCCTCAGTGGAGTGTTGCACCATCGTTAGCTTGAGCATCAGAGTGGTATACCGTTCCTCTGCCCGATGGAGATATTGATCGATCATAGCCCTCCACCCCCGGGTTCCTTCATTCTCAGGATTAGAGTTCTCTTCATTGCTGATGTGGACTTCACCTAAGAGGTTCATTGGTCTCACATCGTGCGTGAGATTGCTCCCATGCTTCGAGGCCCTCATCTAAGGTGTTGCATGTTCTCCTTCTAAAGGAAGGGTTACCTGCTTGTTACGCTAGTCTGTTGTGCTTCCTATGTTCTGGTTGTTGTTTTTGCCTTCTATGATCCTCCATTCACGAGAGTTCGTCAAGGGTTCTACTCTCAATGAAAGCACCAATTTGTGAGAGAAGATTATGTTCTCCCTCAAGCTTGCTTCCTCGTGAACTTGTAAAGAAAGTCGGAGCATGGTGTGGTACCATGCTTAGACCCTCTGATGCTTAAGTCAGATATCTTCTCAAGAATCAAAGAGTAAGTAGGTCAGAATAACGTTACCTTGAGCCACGCCCAAATGACCTATATATAGAGGTCCTACTAGGTCTGAGCATAGACCTCGTTTAAATAGGACTATTTTACTTTTGGAGAGGAGGAATCCATTAAGGAATGGATCTCTGTATCCAAGGCCAATCATGCATCATAATTACCGCATGCCCTTTGGTGTAATCCCTCTAGGATTTGTATAACCCCTCAAGATCCAAGTCGTACCTTGGAATTGTCAAACAATCCAAAGGCTTCTACATCATTCTATATAATTTGAGAATCCTCTAGATAACTTATTTCCACCTGAAGCCCTAATCATACAAGCACAAGCCCAATATTCTAATTATCAGACCTTTACCGCTGGAGGACCTCAAGGACCCAAAAACTCTCAAGCTCTATGTGTCCAAAACTGACTCCCACAGTACCAACAAAGATTGGGAATGTGAGTGCACAAGTTGTAGAAATACTTGTGAAGACTGAGACTGACTTTTCTGGATCCCAGATGCACAAGACCAGTCTCGGTTTGATCAAAAGAGTTTAACAAATGGTCCTCTTAAAATTTAGGAGGGATTTGTACTACCATATTATAACTGTAATCATCAGCATCCAATGACGGACCTACATATGGGTTAAGGTGGGCTACAGGCCACCCCAAAATTTTAAAATCACTATTTTTCTAGAATAATTTCAGTTCAAAATACTAAAAATCAAAATTTAGCCCACCCCAAATTCTATACTCGGCCTATATCAATATTTTTAGCCCACCCCATCTTAAAATTCTAGGTTCTTCCTTGTTACGACCGGAAGCGAAATTACGCGCTTATCGAGTTATATTAAGGTTTATCGCGGATTAGTCGCATTACCGAGGTTGTTATTGACTTTTTTACTAGCAAGAATTTGATTTGACTTTCTTCATAAAAGTTGTAGAGTATTTAATTTCGAGCTCATAAAAATTTTCGGGGAATTTTCTGGATAAGCGAGCTATTTCTTATGCTTATCGGAAGTTCGCGTGAGAAATAAATAAAAAGAAAAATATTTTTTTTCTGTTAATTCTCGACCATTCGATTGTGATAAGATTGATTTTGAAACGTCGATCTGTCGAGTAGCTTGGGGGTATAAATAGGAAAATTTTGAAAATTAAAATTAGAAAATCAGAAAATACCACGGTGCCGACCTGTTTTTCACCCCATCGACCCGAATCCCTTGACCAGATTAGTTTGCCATTTTTCGGCCACCTCAGGCGAAGAAAAAAGTAGGATAATGAAGCTTGATACTTCCTTGATTGTTTGGTAAGGTTATTTTAGGGATTTGCATGTGTTTGGTTGCAACCCGAATTAGGTTTAGTTTTGCCGAATCGCCGCCGTCGGTGGCGGTGCTCCGACGAAGTTTTGGGGGTTAAGGGTAGGGGGCTTTTGAAGCTCTCCCCCTTCTTCTAGACAAATAGCATGAACCGAGGAAGCTCCACGGCAGAGCTTCATTGAATTGGGATTTCCATCCGATTTCGGCCGTGAGATTCGAGCGTCGATTTCGGCTAGTCGAAAGCGAGTTGGGGCTCGTAGGATTAGGGGATAGGTTGGGCTCGAGGATAGGAATGTTTTGAAAGGTTAATCCCCACCATTGGTGGCAGTTGCTGGAAAGTAGGTTTCTAGTATGTTTTGGCTATTTTCAGCCAAACGCCGGGGAACTGGACTTCAGTCCAGTTACGAAAGTGGAAGGGCTCACCGAGAGCTTTCCAACGAGGGGTCAACCGCCTCAATTGGAGGACTTTCACCAGAGGCGCATGGGCTACACACGCCACCGCCTGTGGAAGCGCATGAGGTCCACGCCCCTCCATCGACGGTGGTGCTCCGGCAAAGTAGTTTGTCGAAATTATTGGCGGAACTTTCAGGGTTGTTTATAGGGTCGATTTCTATAGTTTTACGCATTTTTTGATATCGTATGATCCGTATTTACAGGACATCGAGATCGCGACATTAACAGCGTGCAAAGAAAATTTCGCTAGACCCCAGCAGTAGTCGCAGACCTGTGAGTAGACCTTTTTATTTTCACGGTCGATAGCGAGTTCATTTATTTTCAGCATTTCTGTATTTCATATTAAATTATAGTATATTTTAGAACATATTAAATTTTGAGGTTTTTCTTGTGATAGCTTTAGTTAGTTGCATCGATGTACTCACTATTCGGCTGATCACCGGATAGTCTAGTCAGGGGAGGTCAGATTGCCTCGTATGGCCATCAGAGGAGGTCAGGTTGCCTCGTATGGCCCATCACCTATATTTTTATATACAGTTTATCGATTGAGGTTAGTAAAAAACTCATTAACGACCACCTCCATCAGAGTTCAGATTTATACTTGAACTCACTTTATTTTACAGAAATCTGAGGAA
Organism: Geum urbanum; assembly: GCA_946800695.1. Taxonomy (NCBI): domain Eukaryota; kingdom Viridiplantae; phylum Streptophyta; class Magnoliopsida; order Rosales; family Rosaceae; genus Geum; species Geum urbanum. The sequence goes on from OX327002.1 coordinate 23,195,002, forward strand.
AGGCATTAAAGTATATTTTATCATTTATACAGATTATTATGAGATTTTGTCCACTCATGCTAACGTTTTATATTTTAAATGCATTTCCCTTGGCTTTTCGGTTTCCTTCGCCCAGGCTACAGTATAAATCCTGAGTTTATGTAGTGTCGTCGAAGGCTTTGAGTCCACGAGTCAGCTCCTCATTCAGTAGGTTCCAGTCTACTGTCAAACCTGTTTATATGTATCTTATGTTAATAGAAGTCGCTCTAAATTCCGAATGTTTATGTTATTTTCAATTACTCGAATAGTAATCGAGTATGTTTTCATTGTATTCAGAACTAGCATGTTGTAATTACGTTTAAAATTTCTGAGTTAATTTTTTGGTTCTTGTTTGTGTTATTTCTTGAGAAATCCGGATGGACAATCGGTGGTCCATGGTTTGTTTGTGGAAATCTTGTTAGAAGTGTTCTCTTCTTGTAGGTTCTTAGAGCTATTCAGTTTTTAGGGAAAATTATGTCAAAATTTTCATAGAAATTCTCAGAGTTAATTAATCGTTAGGATTTAATTCTAGTTTACTAGCTAAACTAGGATTGGATCTTTTCAGTCATTGTCAGCATCAACACAATGCATGGCTTGAAAAGTTTGACTGTTACGTAACAAAAGCCACCATCTTACACTAATTGTTGAATTACTATGATAAAAAGGATCTTGTAGTAGATCAAAGGTGGATATTAGGGTACCTCGAAGATCATCATCGGTGACGACGTTGCCCTAATAGCCAATGATGTGGAATCCCCAAACTAAATGGTCTGACACCTTATATCCATGTTATTATTAAAATTTATATATATTTTGATTTTTGTCTTAATTATTAATTATATCATTAATCATACATCTAATAATAATTATACTTTTCTATTTGAAACTCCTCAAATCATCTATTTAAAATCATAATATCAGATCCATGATGTTCTTGGAGAATAAACTTATGAGTTTCAAATATAAGTTCTTTAATTACTTAAAAAAAAATTCATTCCCCAAACTTTGTCAATCATCGTCCATCAATCTCTGTTATATGGTTCTCGAAAACTTTCATGATGTTTTGAGTGTCCTTGGAATACAATTTTATTTTGAATGTATTACTTTCAATCATGGTTGATGAAGCTGAGATTGTTTATGCTATATATCGAATAATTTTCTCTTTCAATCTTTTGTGTAAAAAAATAAAAGATACAATTATTTTAGTAGAATAAATTATATGCAAGTATAAGGCTTAGAAACAAACAAAAAAATGATTAATTGCAACGTATTAAAATTGGAAAGATATTGATGATTATTAATTAAGAAATAATTACTATTAACTACAAATTAGAAAGAAAATATGATGTCAAAATTTGATTATATAAGTTTATAATTTTAATAAATGATGTGGTCATGGCGTGTCGCGTCACGCTAGATTGGGGCCTCCTTTTCCTCAAGTATCTTTTTTTTGTATATTTTTAAGTTTAGGGTATTGCATCAACTTTTATATCATATTCTGATATATCCACCATTTAGATTTTAGTTTCTAATGTGTAGATCACTTTTATGAAATTCAGCAAAATTTATTATTGTTAACGCATTCAAAATTATAATTAAAATTTATAAGTATAAACGGTTTAGGGTTGACAAATTTGGTCCGTCTCTTGATTTAATCTAGTTCGATACCTTAACAATCACAATTTTGGTTGAAATTTACAGAAATGATATACTCATATAGTTCTAATAATTGGATGGTAAAGATGTTAAAATGTGATCGAAATGTTGGTGTAAATCAAGAGACGGACCAAATTTGTCAACCCTATACCCGAGAATGGACAGAAAAAAGAATACAAAATTCATTAAATGTTAATTATTAATTGAAATACAAAATTCATAAAAATAAATAATTTAAATTATTTTATATTCACTTAATCTAAATTAACGTAACCTAAATCAAACTAATGTAATTAACCTAAGCTAATTTAGCTAACCTCAATTAACAAAAACTAGAAGACATGCACACCCGATGAGTGTGGGAGGGAGAAGGAAGTTTATCTAAAAATGGCTAGATATTGCAGAGAAGTGAGAGACATTAAACTTATTTTTTTATGAGGGAAGTTATTGCTAAGAGAAAGAAGGAATTAGTGGAGATAAAAAAAGGATTTTAAATATTATTTAAACACATCAATTGCCACAGAAACAAAATTAATGGAAGAAAAAACCTAATTGCTAACTACCATAACAACCGTGACTTATTTTAAAGAATCAAAGTGAAAAGGATAAAATTGGAAGAAACATACATTTTGGGAAAACAACATGCCTTCTCTAAAAGAATAGTACGTATAAATAACAAAAAAAATTAACCTAATCTAAATGAAATTAACCTAATTAAGCTAACCTAATTGAAACTAACGTAATTAAGTTAACCTAAATTAACCAAGAAAAACACAACAAAAAAATAATAATTACTATACGGTGGAGTGCGGGGCCATAGAGGTGGACGTGCGGCATGGTAGTGGTGTCGTGGTAGGTGGCAGCGTGGTGGTGCCTAGGTCAGTGGTGGACATACGTGCGACGTGGTGGTGGCCTGTGGTGGTGGTGGTGGCAAGTTTGATTGAGATAGAGAGAGAGAGGTGAGAGACTAATCGATCGGGGTTTTAATTAAAATGACGACTTAGATGATGAAGTGGTTTCGTCGTTTAAGTGATTTGATTTTTGCCCAAAATTTTGGCAGAAAAAAATCCAACAACTTTTATGACTTAGACAACAAAACTTAATAGATTTGTCGTCTTAGTGTTTTAAATTTTTAAAATTCTGCCAACTCTTATGACTTAGATGAGAAATCATTTAGATTTCGTCGCTGAAGTAATACTTAGACGATGAAACCTGAAAGATTTGTCATCTTAAGTGTTTTAAATTTTTTTCAAAATTTTGGCGAAAAAAATATCCCCGCCAGCCTTGTGACTGAGACGACGAAACTATATAGGTTTTGTCATCTAAGTAGTACTTAGATGAAGAAACCTAATTAGTTTTGTCGTCTAATGGTTAATTTTTTAATTTTGTTTTTGAATATCTAAAAAACTAATTTAGGATAGTTTCTTAAAAATCATTAAAAAAATTGTCAGATGTAACAATTATATTTATACAATGTTCTAGAAAAAAATTCAATCCAATTCGGATTAGTTTAGGATTCGATTGATTGAATTTTTTAATTATCGAAAAATAGTCAAAAGAGGAGAAACGATCATAAAATATAATTCATAAACTTGTTTATGAAGTTACGGGTACTTGTCTTGATGTAAAAACTTAATTTATCATCTACATAGAAATTAATTGAAATTTGACATAAACAGTTTATGTAAGACTAAAAACTTGTTATATATTTACTAATGTTGTATAACTCAATTGTTCGTATGTCTATATTCACTCCACATCAATATTAATGAAATTGAATTTGGATAAAACAACTGTTAGATATATTTATCACAACATATCCATACGAAGTTTGGTAAGGGTTTGATCGGCGTAGTCAACCATAAAATCAAAAATTCAATGAAACTGAAATGTTCATAAACAAATCTTCGTGAGTCTGGTTTCAAATCGTCAACACTCCCAGTCTTAGAATTGTTTACTCTTTGCCCTCGACGAAAAAAAATATGCATTTTAACATTCCAAGAAAAACGCACCTAGACCGCAGACCATTTTCGTCGTCTAGGTGCGCATTTCCGTCGTCCAAATACTTAGACGATGGAGATTCCGTCGTCTAGGTTACATCCTCAAAGTGTTGTCGTCTAGGTACTTGGACGACGAAAATGGACTTTTTCGTCGTCCAAGTTGCCTCCTGGATGGCGGAGATGTTGCGAAGTCCAAGTCGTACTTGGACAACGCAAACGTCATTTGCGTCATCCAAGTGCACTTGGATGACGCAACGTCTTCGTGGTCTAAGTGCCACTCGGACGACGCAATAATTTCGTCGTCCAAATGACACTTAGACTAGGGAATTATTGCATGGTTTGAGTGAGAACTTAGACCACGCAAAAACTCCGTGGTCTAAGTGATATCTAAATTTCATAGTCTAAGTGACCACTTAGACCACAGATCTCTATATATTCTGTAGTCTAAGTGAACACTTAGACCACGCATATAAATATCTTCCGTAGTCTAAGTGATTATTATTTTTTAATTAAAATTTGAATTTAACGTAAAATATTAATAATTTAATTAAAATATTAAATTGTCATTTAAATAATTAAATATTAATTAATTAATTAAATACTAAATTGTTATTTAATATAAATAATTAAAATTTGTACATACATTAAATTAAATCGTTCGGAATCAAAAATACAATTTCATAAACTATATAGAATACAATTCAAACTACTAAAATACAGGAGAAGCAGACGCGCCGCCAAGTCCCCCGCATCCAGCCGTGTCGTCGTCGTCGGGGTATGGGTTCGAAAGAAGTTGACACTGTTGTCGAGCCTGGTTTTGCATGAGAATGATGAGCTGGGCTATCTGTGCTTGTTGGTCATCAAGCCTCTGACGCATAGATTGTGTTTCCTCCCGTGCGAGTCGAGCCTCCTCAAGTGTTGCTTGGATTGACGCATCCCGAGCACCTTTCCTCGCCGAACGTCCCGTAGATGAGTCAGAAGACAAATCTCACTGCACCTTGCGTCCCATCCCCCTAACCTTCTTGCCAACTCGACGACCGTATATCTCATCGGGGATTGCAATTTGGCTCACCATCGATAGAGGAGGCAGGTCTTCCGGCGGCAAATCCGAGTGTGCAAGTTGCGTGTTGGTCAATTCCTCTTGTGCCAGTTCTACCAACCTCGCCTGAAAATACTAATAAAAATTAATTAATTATAAATTTGTACGACAGTTTAATAAACAATAATTAAGCTAATTAACAAGAAATATATACGGCACTTACGCCGTATTGACCCGCTTCATTGTCGAGCCCAAGCGTCACGTAAGCACTGACGCTAGCATCCAGATATGGGTGTTTGGAGCCGGAGGTATGATGTTTGTCCTTATCTCTGTGCTCCTTGGCGATTTGGATTATCTGCTTTGAGCCGGAGGTATGATGTTTGTCCTTCTTCCGTCGATTGGCCTTGTTGATGTTGGAGAATTTCTGTTGGACAACATAAATCATTAATAAATTAATAAATAACTAAAAAATTAATAATTCAATTTCTTCAATTTAAATAAAAAAATAATCACCCGATATTTTTCTGTTTCGAAGTGGGTGACCAACCACTCCCACTCATTTTCTCTATCCCCCCACACAGCTCTACGGGGGTAGGCACTCAGCCGATATCTTCATAATACTTCTGAAGTTTGTACTTCCAATCACGGTAGATGGCGTTGGCGGTGCTGTTGATGTGCCTAAGCATCTCCGGTGTGTCATCCACCTCATATTGTTCCTATAAGAAAAGAATAAAAAATTATAATTGTATATATTATAAAATTACAATTTTTATTATTTATTAAAAAATAAATTTAAAATTGTACGTATTACATACCGAAAGTTCTTTAAACACTTTCCCCTTCTCCTCAGCCGGCAACTCCTTCCAGGTAGGCGCAATCATGCGAACCTTGTTGCCAATGATTGACCTGATGCTATGCGAGGAGAGACTAGCTAGCTGAGAAGTGGGAGAGCCATTGGTGAAATTGTCGTACGGCAACTGGATCTTTTGCCCCGTCGCCTTGAACAACTTCTTGGATTTTCAGCCCTTTACGAGTCCTCGAGACCTTTTGGGCTGAGGGTCTGACAGGGCCCTCCTGACCTTGCGCCGCGGGCTGTAGATGATAGACTTGGAGGAGGCCGACGACGCTTGTGCACTTTCTGACATCGATGTCAGACCGGAAGGGGCGTCATCATCATCGGATGGGATAGCTGGGACATCGTGAATTTCCCCAGTCGTCGTTGTCGAAGAACCAACTAAAAGGTCTGGAGGAGGCGCGACGTTGTCCTCCTCTAACTGCCAACCAACTTGCTCTGCCAAGCGTTGGAGTAGAACATCTTCGGTCTTCTTTTGTGCCTTTTTCTTACCCCACGGGGCCATTTTAACCTAAGAGTTGTAAAAATATAATTACCATAATTATGTATAAAAATTTACCATAATTACTAAATTAGGTATAATTATCAATTTATTATTTTTAATTATCAAACAATTTATTATAATAAGTACTAAATTACCATAATTACCAATTTATTATTTTTAATAATTCAATAATTTACCATAATTACTACAAATTTACAATAATTACAAATTATAATTACAATAATAATTACCAATTATAATTATAACAATATATAATTACAATGCTAATTATAATTTTCAATAATTACAATAATAATTATCATTTACAATAATTACAATTATTAATTACTAAATAACCATAATTTACAATAATTTACTATAATTACAAATTTACAACCTATTATTAATTAGCATTACCAATTTACCAATTATTACTAATTTATTATTAAACACAAATTAAAAATAATATAAAAAATTACCGAAGAGAAGAGTCACGGGAGAACGGTGTCGCCAGAGGGAGGGAGTCGCCGGAGAGGGGAGTCACCTGAGGGAGGAAGTCGCCGAATTTTGAGTCGCTGAAATGTCGTCGGATTTTTTAGAGAGAGTGAGAGAGAGTGAGAGAGAGAGGAGAGGAGAGGATGATGGAGAATGGGATGAGGAAAAAAGGATCGGCCTCTCCCCTTTTATAGAGTTTCACCTAGATGACGGAGCCCATTTTTTCGTCGTCTAAGATCACTTGGACGGTGGAAATGGGTGTTTCCGTCGTCCAAGTGAACCGATTCAATTTTTGGAACCAGCGCCTATTAAATTTGGCGGGTGGGAGTTAACCGCCTTAATTTTGGGGAGCATTTCGAATTTCACTTAGACGACGGAAAAGGTAATCTCCGTCGTCCAGGTGAAATTTGAACTGTTCCCCAAAACTTGGCGGTGGAAATTGAACCGCCAATTTTTTCATCCTAGACGACAGAGATGGTTTGGTTTCGTCGTCCAAGTGGTCACCTGGACGACGGAGATGGTCTATCTCCGTGGTCGAGATGAAATTTCCGTAAAATTAATTTTTAAAAATAATTCGCAAGGAAGTTTCCGATCTGTCATTCGAATGAAATAGTCGTAAAATATCGATTAAAGAATCGTATATATATATGCAATTGAATTTAAGACGACAAATAATCTTACGTCTTTAAATTTGTTAAGTATCTACTAATCTGTATATGACTTAAGTGTTATTAAGTATAGGCTCATTGCACATTGATATTAACGAAATTGAATTTGGACAAAACAACCGTTGGATACATTCGCCATAAGACAATATATAAGTAGAATAATTTTCACAAAATATTAAGTTCGTTAAGGGTTTCATCAGCACAGTCAACCGCAAAACCAAAATTTTTACAAACCGAAAATGTGGATACACGAAAATCTGTAATTTCTATTTTGGAACCGTCGACGCTCACACTCCAAGAATTGTTTACTCTATGGTCTCGACGAAAAGAATATGCATTGGGACATGGTATAGATGGTCGTTATCTTAGATGAAATTATGAAATTTTCACTTAGACGACGCTAACGTGTATTTGCGTCGTCCAAGTGAAAAGATAGGGTTTAGGGTTAAGGGCCTTAGGGTTTAGGGTTCAAAGTATACTTAGACGACGGTTTGACCGTTTTGCGTCGTCTAAGTGATATTTTTAGGATTTAGGGTTATATATATAATTAATTACTATTGTACATGTTTAATTACCTTAGAATTAATGGACTATGAAAAGTCATTCTTTTGTCTCCATTTTAGGGTACCTCATTTTGTGAAAATGTGATTCTCGATCCAAGTGATCGATATCCTCCGGATTAATTAATTAATTAATTTTAATTTTAGTTGTTCGAAGCGACCACAGTTATTAATAAATTTGTAGTTAATTATGAAAAAAAGTTAAAATTAATGAATTAATTATTAAATTTATTAAGGATGAAATTAATAATTGTACATACTCCTCATAATATATATATATATATAATTAATCGATCATATATGCATCATTATGGAAAAAAAATTTAATTACAATATATAAATAAGTACTAATTAATATTCCTCGTTGTTATATTGTACTCTTCGTCATAATCGTCATCATCCTCATCACCGTTATCCGATTGCTTCTCCTCCTCATCATACTCAACATCGTACGACGGATATTCTGAGTTCTCGCCCTCGTTCTCATCCTGCGTCTCTTCTTCATCTACCTCATTAATCTCATTTTCAGTTAGATCTGCACAACCATAAGGCATGGGTAAGCATTCACCAGCTTGAACCAGGTCCATTATGTCGGAGCGGATGACAGAAATATTAGGCTCTTGATATGCAGGAATGTCTCTTTTCGGTTCATCGGCATCTTCAGTCGCCGGCGTCCCTTCAGTTGTAGTGGTATTCCATATTCCTCGATGAGAGATATGGTTAAATATTTTCCACCCTTCACTAGCTTTCGGATTATCAAGATAGAACACTTGCCTAACTAAGGTGGCGAGAGCGAAAGGCTCTTCCTTATACCAGCTTGAGTTTGTATCGACTGATAAAAGTCTCAAGTCTTCATTTGTACGCTTGAACCATTTGCACTTGAATAAGAAAACGTTCACATCATTCCCGTAACATAGCTTAACGACATATACAATAGCCCCGTAATATAGATCATTTTATTTCCCAACCGCTACCCCACTGTTTTATGTTCTTCTTCCTTCATCTCGGGTCAATGAATGAAACTTTACACCGTTCACAAAACATCCAAGGTAAATATAGTATTTAATCGACTTCCCTACTAGCAAGTGCTTTGGCCAGGACCACCACCCCCATGGTTTTCGAATTTTTGTAGATCAATCATTTGGGAAAATGGAAAATATATATATAATTAAAGGGTTTACTTTCTACAAACATGTATATAAACTAAATAATTAAACATACGTACGTACCCATTGGAAGAAATAATCGGGGAACTTCTTAACCATTTTCTCAAACCACGCCGAAATCTAGTCCGGATTTAACGCCTGAAGCCTCTCCCTGTACCCAATCATGTACGGCTCAACTTCGTCATTGTCTCGCAACACTACCTAATATGCCTCAATAAGTTCTTCTCATGTTAACGATTCCTTTAATACTCCTCTAAACGGTCGTACGACAAAAAGATTGATGCGGACACTGGGATCTCGGGCGGTAGGAGGTGGTGGATCTTTGAGGTACCTGTTGCAGTAAGTACCACACTCATGCATTAAGTATGTCTCTGCTATGGAGCCATCTGGGACCGACCTATTTTTGACGAATCCTTTATACTGTCCAAGCTGTCTACAAAATCAAACGTTCAATTAATACATTGTATAATAAGTACATATTGTGACGACCCGAAACAGAATCAGCAGTTAAGTCGCAGAGTTACGACAGTGTTGAAACCGCCAGCTTTCTTAACGACTAAATTATTGGCCAAGAATTGGAGCTGGGTCTCTTCTCGAGAGTCGTTGTACGTGTAATTACGAGTTCGTGGGAACTTCCGGAGCATGATTTTGAGTTACGGAGTTTAAGTTGTGATTATTTCCGTTTGTTAATTATTTAGTCGATTTAATGTGTGTTGCTTTGAAGGGTTGACTTTTTATCCGTTTGGTCTAGGTGTTTGACTTCGGGTGATTATTAAAGAACATGTCGAGTCGAGTTTGTGACCGCGAGAATTATCGGAATCGGAATTATGACGAGAAAGTTATGGGTATTTAAAGTTTGCCGAAAAGTGAATTATGTGGTTTCCATTTTGGGAAGGCCTATAAATAGCAAGTTTCCCATTTGGGAAAGTCCACTTTCCATTTTGGTCTGTTGACTGGGTTGACCAAAGTGGGTCGACCCGTTTTGGGTGCCTTGGGTTGCCGATTTTGTTCGCCGAAATTGGGGCCGATTCCGGCCATATTTGGGTATGGTTCCTTCACGAAACATGTTGGGCTCGAGCTCCTCTTCAATTGGGTAGGTGGATCGTCCCGTGAGGTGGCCGAAGGAGGAAGTTATGGCTCGGCAAAGTTAGTGAAATTCCGGCGAGTTTTGTGGTGTTCGGGTGGCAGCGTGGAGGCCGAGTTGGTGGCTCTATCTTGAGAGGTTTTGTTAGCCTTGAGCTAAGGAAGCTTTTCCATGTGGTCTTGAGGGTTGCCGTGGCCGGAGGAGTGAGATCCATTGAATTGAAATTCCGGTAAGGGTTTGGAACTTTGAGTTGATTTTTGGAGGTTTTCCGGTCAAAATTGGCCTTAACTTATAACTGGAAAGTTGTTGGAATCGTCGAGATCTTTGAAACCATGTGTAGCTCGAAATTTTCTGGGCAGGTTTGGATTTTCCGGCGACGGCGGCGGCGATTTTTCGCCCGGAGTAGTTTTCGACGAATTGCATGTCATTTGACTCGAAATCGCGCCCCGTTTGCAGTGGGAGGTTCGTTTTTCGAATTGAGCGTCCGAAAGTTAAGCGAGGTATTGAGGTGTTATATATGGATTTTCGACAATTCGTCGTATTCGGATTTCGTGTTTCCGAGGACGGTGGTTTCTCATGATTTGTCTTGTATTGTCGGATTATGACTTTGAATAATGGACTTTGTGAATATTTAGGGGTTTGTGATCGTTGTTTTGGCGAGGGACTTTCCGCCGGATCACGGGTTAACGCGATACGCGTTACGCCAGACTGCGAGTGGACAACTTCTTTTCACGGAAATGATTGCGAGTCTTTTATATATATGATTTACGAACTTGAGCATGCAGATTGATTATGGTTTTACGAGCATGTGTTTTACGATTATACATATACGGATATGCGTATACGAGTATACATACACTGATATATTGTTTCATGCATTTGCACCGAACTGTTTATGATTTGGTTTTCACAGAGTACAGTCGTAGTTTATGAGGTTGTATCGATACACTGCATCCCGGCTGATCCCCGAGGATGTTACCAGCTAGGATCACGTGTGGGCTAGGGACCCCGTGGTTCTGGATCACGTGTGGGCTAGGGACCCCGTGGTTCCGACTGTGCTGCTGGAGCTAGGATCACGTGTGGGCTAGGGACCCCGTGGTTCTGACTGTGAGATTTTACTTGCATGCTCTGTTTACGAGTTGGAGTCAGCGTCTCCTCGTATACTATTTGGTTTGATTTATTATATTTCGACTCGCATATGTTTTATAGCATATATTATTTGGTGAAAGACATTTATTTTCGTCCACTCACTCTAACAGTTTTCATGTCTTTCCCCTGGGCTTTTCGATTTCTGTGCCCAGTTTGCAGTTCAGACTCTGGTGTCGCACGTCGTGGTCGGAGGCATAGTGCTCGAGCTACTTTGTTTCATCCAGTAGGTTTATTGTTCTACCTACTGTGGTATGCGTATATGATTATGTATTAGAAGTCGCTCTGAGCGTCCTATTGTATATGCTATATGATTTTACACTGGATTTCAGTAAAGTATAGATATACTTATTGATTTACTTTACTGTTGATATATTGAGAAATCCGGATGGGATTAGTGCCCACGGTTTGCTTTTTGTGGCATAGGATGAAGTGTATTTTCCGCGTGCAGGTAAGGGTAATTCCACGTTAGTAACGAAACTCTGCCCAAATTTCGAAAAGTTTTTGTTGGTTCGTGTTTTCGAAGGGGTTTGACTCCGGTTTAGGGAGCTAAATCGGGGTTGGGTCCTTTCACATATAGCTAGTAATCTCCAGTGGAACAAATAATGGATCGAAAAATCTGTATAATTAATTAGTTGTACGTACCTTTCTTGAGGATACATCCAAGTGTACTAGACCGAACCATAAATGAGCACCTGCTCGGGCAGGTGGGTCATTAGATGAATCATGATATCAAAGAAAGCAGGGGAAAAAATCCTTTCTAGTTTGCAAATGATGTGCACAATTTTTTGTTACAGTTCCACCACATCTGACTTCTTTAATTCTCTGGCGTATAACCTCTGCCACCATGTGCACAATGTCACTATTGGTTCTACGACGTCACGAGGAAAATATGGCCGAATTACCACTGGAATCAGACATTGCAGCATAACGTGATAGTCATGTGTCTTTAGACCAACAAACTTGTGTTGCACCTCGTTCACTGCTCCAATTATAGTAGCTGCATACATAGCCGGATAACGAACGCTTTTAAACCAGTGAAATACATAACATCTAAGTGTCGGCTTCACTGTGTAAGGTGCAGCTAGCATCTTGTTGTACACTCCTCTCCTATCCCTTCTCAACCACAAAGGACGACGTAGATTCATAGATTCCAGATCTTTGCGCGCTTTGGGAGTATCTTTAGACTCAAACTTAATACCAAGAATTGTTCCCACCACCCTGTCACACACATTCTTTTCTATGTATATCGCGTCCAAGTCGTTCCTCAGCTTCAACTTCGACCAGTAAGGGAATTCAAAGAATATATTCTTGTGATGCCAATAGCTGAGATCATGTGGAGGTATTAGATTGCATTTCTGTACATCATTGTCATTGGTCAACACACCAAAGCCGAAATAGCTCAACCTCTCTAAATTATCTTCGCCCGACCAACTACGGGGTTTATGATTATTCTCTACCGTCCCGTCGAAATGAGTTTCATCATGTCGCCACGGGTGGTCGTGAGGAAGCCATCTACGGTGACCCAAGTAATACACCTTCCCCGCATGCCAACTAGAGTTCACGTCATCCAAACATATAGGGCATCCATTGTATCCTTTCATCCTGCAGGCTGCCAACATCCCATACGCTCGAAAATCGCTAATCATCCACATTACGGTAGCCCTCATAATGAATATCGTGTCAGTGAATTTGTCATAAGTTGGGACTCCATTTTCCCACAACAGTTTCAGCTCGTCGATCAAAGGTCTAAGGTAGACATCTAAGTACTTCCCCAGAGATTTAGGACCTGGAATTAACAGAGTAAGGAAATTAAATTCCTTGTTCATACACATCCATGGAGGCAGGTTGTACGACATCAGAATAACTGGTCAAGTGCTGATGGCAGAGCTATTACTACCCCAAGGATTAAATCCGTCTGTAGATAGTCCGAGTATAACATTTCTAACCTCTGTGGCAAAGTTTCCAAATTCGTTGTCGAAATGTTTGAAAGCCTCCCCATCCGCGACGTGTCTCAGCACATCGTCATCTATTCGCTTTTCTGCGTACCATCGCATCGCCTCTGCTGTGTATAGAGACATGTACAGACGCTGTAATCCAAGAATCAATGGAAAAATATCAAAGAACCTTCACAGGAATTTTCTTTTTCAAACTCTTCCTATTCAGCTCATATCTGCACTGGCCACATACGGGACAATAGTCCAAATCTTTATACTCTTTGTAAAACAGCACACAATCATTTGGACAGGCGTCAATTATCCTGTACTTTAGGCCGAGGCTGCTTAAGATATTTCTAACCTTATAAAGGGATTTAGGAAGATTGTGATCATCAGGAAGCAACTTACATATTTGCTCCTGAATTTCGTCAAAAGCACTGATTGAAATTTTGTTCTTCACTTTTATCTTCATTTGCTCCATCGCATATTTCAACACACTCTCTTGACATCTAGGGTACACCAGGGTCTACGCTTCAAGTAGCATCTTGTTATACTTATCCATCTCACTAGTGTCAGTGGCCAAGCTAGAAGCGGAGAATGTGTCATCATGCCCATGAGTGGTATTGTAACCTCTCTCTTGGTGTCGGTGACTAAATCCCGAAAATGCATCATGAACCAAATTCGCAGTTGGATTCCAAGCAAGGGGGCCGGCACTACTGCCGCTGGATGAGGCACCATGGTAACTGTACCCTGAGCTGAAGTCTACTGCTTCACTATGCTCGCTCCACGTAGTGTAACTCCACATCATACCATTTTCGTACAAGTGTTGCACCATAACATTAACCTCTACATACTGACAGTTAAGACATTTTTTGCACGAACACCTTAAACACTTCTTTCCCTGACCATGTTCTATCGCAAAATTCACAAATTCTCTAATTTCATCCATATACTGGACATCACTTCTATTCCGCAACTTCATCCAACTCTTGTCCATACTTCTAGGAAATTTAATAATTAATTAATTATCATATTAGTCAACTATTCTATATATATACAGATTTTCAAGTAATTATTAAACTATTATATATATATACAAATTTTGAACTACCTTAATTATTAATATATAATTAATTAAAATATTCATTACTATACATCAATTGATTACTTTAATATGTCTAACATGCATGTACGCTTTTACTAAATATTAACCAAATTTTTAAACATCCATGCATATATATACGTATTACTGGTCTATATTAATTAACTAATTATATATATATCATCAATTACCTAACTTAATTATAAATATTAGACGTACTAACAATGTAATCGATCAATCAAACGTACGTACAATTAATTATATATAAAAATGTTAAGATTGTTAGAAATTAACTACGTACATACCTAGCCTTTTTCGATATATGGCGAATCGATGGTCGGAGCCGGAGATATATATATAGTAGGTATGTACGTACGTGCTAGAAGAGTCTGATCAAGAGAGGATGAAGTTGATACGAGCGAGCAGAGAGGAAGAGAGTTCGGCATGGACAATATATAATACTTCACTTCGATGACGGAGTGTCGGTGCATCGTCTAAGTGACCACTTAGACGACGGACTGAGCACTTTTCCATCATCCAAGTAGAAAACGAGACGACAGACTGACACGCTGTCGTCCAAGTGGCCACACAAACCACGGCGTGTCGGTCCATCGTCTGTGTGGCCAATTGGACGACGGAAAACGTGTTTCCGTCGTCTGAAATCCACTTGGACGACAGAACAGTAAAGGTTCCGTCGTCTAAGTGAGTTTTTCTTGTAGTGTAAGATAATATACATGGTCATGCTCTTTGATCTGAGGCAATAAAATTCATCTTAAACAACGAATTTGTCCATCATTCATCGTCTAAGTACGACTAAAATGACAAATATATATATATATTTGTCGTCTAAGTGTTTCAGGGTTTATGGTTAAGGTTTAGTGTTAGGGTATGATCTTAGACGACAAATTGGTACCTATTTCATCGTCTAAGTGGCCCTACTGCAACGAAGAAATTTTTCATCGTTTTAAGTTCCACTTGGACAACGAAATTATTCACTTAGGCAACGCTTTTAGATTTCATTGTCTAAATTTTTCTTAGAAGACAAAATTTGTTCTTTTAGGTGATGCTTTCTGGTTTCATCGTCTAGCTTAGTTTTTCTTGACGAATATTTTTCACTTAAGCGACGCTTTCTGTTTTCATCATCTAAGTGTTCTTAGACGACGAAATTTTTATTTTAGATGACAAAATGTCGTCATCTAAGTCCAGTTTTTTGGTAGTGTGTATGTTTCATGAGCTTTCTTTGTACCGATTGACCTAGCATTGTTGTTGAGAAGCATCTTATGATATATATAAATATATCTCCTTTTTTGCTAGCACATTCATGAGATCACTGAAGGATTTAATTTTATTCCATGCTCTACCTCTGTGCGATATTGATGTACAAGCGTATCCATGGAAGTAGGGAAAGTGCCCAAAGACTTCTCAATCATAGCATGATCAGTCTTTACCATGCCACAAACTTCCAACTCAGATTGAAGCTCCAACATAACTTGATTAAAATCATTAATCTTTAGATAATCCAATAACCGGATTGAATCCCATTTTTCTTGAAGTTCCGGGAGTTATGCATCATGCACTTTATTGAATCTATCTTTTAAAGTCACCCACAAATCCGTGAGGTCATTCTTTAGAAGATATTGCTTTTCAGAACTGGATGAATGGCCTCAAAAAACATGAGGACTTCAGCTTTTTGACTAAAAAAATGTCGGAGTTGTTATGGATTTGGTGGCACAACGTTTTCTCTAGGTGGTGGTGTTGGTTGGATAGTATCAATCATATTTTTATCGAGAAGCGTGTTCCTAACATCTGATACCTAACGATGATATTCTGCTCCTTGTGAATCATGGATGTCAAACTCAGCCTAGCCGGCTTTGTTGATGTCATCTACAAAAAAGAGACACAAAATGTAATTAAGACAGATAAAAAAAATCACGATCACTAACATCAAGATCAGGGAATAAGAACCATGATCGATGATGTCTGGTCACCAAAATCGATGCAAAAATTCGGTGGTTTCGTACCACACCCAGAAATTGAGACTTTCACAATTAGTCACAAATATCGACTTTCCTTTTTTCAATATGAAATCACAATTAACCGTGATATTCACCAATAACTGTGACCCCCCCAAGACCATCACTAATATCAACTTTTTATCAGCATGTATTAATCCATAGGAACTGGGGCATAAAAAGTAAATCACGATAATAAAACAACATAAATCTAGACCTAGATCTAGGCAGTTGCTGTAATTAAGTTTTGCAACCTAATTCTAAATCAAAGAAGGTAGAAAATTTACCTCTAGGGTATTATGCTCAATATGAAAACTTTGTAAAAATGTTTGAAGCAAAAAATCCACAAAATCAGGCGGAGAAGAGCTCTAACAATGATAATGGTGGTCAACGGTGGTGATGATTCCGTCAAGGGAGGGAGGCCGGTGGTGGAAGCTTAGTATTTAGGGTTAGGGTATTTTTTTCGCTTTGGTGGTGATGGCTATCAACTCAAGAGCTGTTGATAAAATGTTGAAGGAGAAAAGTAAATAAATGCAATAGACTGAAACTACTCTTTATTCATTGATAAATGACCTTAAATATAGACATCACAATCTGTTACTCACTATCCCTATAAATTAGGGATTGAGAGAATATTTACTTCTACTCTAATTAGGATAAAACACACATCGAGATATCAAGAAGATTTCTCCTAGAACAGTTTATTATTTTGTTGAATTTGAAGATAAAAGAAAAAAAGAAATTTATTAGAATATAAAAATATAGCTATTGTTTTGTAGGGGTATTTCAGTAATCAAACTAGTTTTATTCCAATTCCATATGGTAAGTAAACATTAACAATCGTAATCATTTTGATTCCTATATATTATGATTCCAAATAGTAAGTAAACAACTCAATGAAAATGACATATTTCCCATTCCGATTCTAATTGATTCTGATTCAGTCTTTATTCTCTGTCATCTGGGGTCGTCAGACGACATAGTGAAATTGACTTGTGGTCTAAATTTTTCTTAAAGTCCGGCAGTGGTAGCTTGAAAAGTTTGAATGAGATCACATGACATAATATAGTTTTGGATGTTGTCTAAGGTTTAGAAAAATATTTATCATGCAATATAATATAAATATTTTGTCATTTAATTATTTGGGAAGAAATAATCAACGCAACTGAAATTTTTTGTATGTCATCTGATTATTTAAGTAGAAATGATCACACAACTGAAAATTTGTTTATGTCATCTGATTAAATTGAGAAGAAATATTCAAATGACTAAAGATTTGTTATGTCATTTGAAAGAATTGACAAGAAAACTATTAGGTGACACAAACTTTGTTATGTCATTGGATTGAATTGGGAAGAAATCAATATATGATTGAATACTTGTTATGTCATCTGATTGAATTGAGAAAAATTATCAAATGACAAAAGATTTCTTATGTCATCTTACTAGATTGAGAATAAATCATCCGATGACAGAAGATGACTAAATATATGTTATGTCATCTGACTGAATTAGGAAAAAGTTATCAGATGACAACACAAGTGTTATGTCATCTCGCTGTTGGTTATACATAACTGACCTTATACGTATTTTACCTTTTAATTAATGTGCATTGGGTTACATAATTTTAGTATCGTGTCTTATTATTACTTGAGATAATCTATATGAGTTTATTCCCCTCTTTGATGTATTCAACGCTGCTCTCATTAATTATGACATGAAGACAATCACACGGACCTTATTAAAAAAACAGAAAAAAAAGTTTACAAATGGTCACTTGTCGGAAAACATTTTCAAAAACACCCATAAAAATCCTGCTATATATAAATAAGCCCTTGTTCTTCTGCTGTTATTCCCGGCAGTCGGGGGAGTTTTGCAATTCGCAGCAGAAAGAAGAAAAGAAGAAGAAAGCGAAATGTTAAAAGCCAAGAGTCTGATCAAAGCAGCCGTTCCGTCTTCTCTCATAGAGAATCCTTCACCCGCTAATCTCCAATCCACTCGCCTCGCTCTCTATGTAATTCCCAATTCCCAATTCCTAAACCCTAAACCCTAAATCCGCTGCTATTTATTACTTGTTTTCCTTACAGGTTAGCGATGATGGTTCTTCTTGTTGGGTCTATATCGCCTCCGGTTCCCAAATTTACAAGCTTCAGGTACACATTTTATACTTATACATATGCTTAATGCAAGGAGCTAAGATCTTTCTTGATTTTTTTTGAATTTTTTTTTTATTTAAGGTTGCATTGGATGATTCTATGGTCAGTGAAGGGAAAGATGGCCTCCTGATTCCTGTACACAGGCAGGTACGTGATATAATGAAATGAAATCATGGATAGTTGCTAACAACTACATTTCTCGGTTAATTCTCTGTCCAATTTTCTGACTCTTGAAGGTTATGAACTCATACATGGTTAACCGGTGCCCTCATCGTTCAGAAATTCAGAGTATCGTGCTTGCTGAAACTGACAGTGAGTCTACTGTTGATGCATTTTTGGTTAGTCTTTGATAGATTTATCATTTTACACGTTGAATTGTATTGGGTGTTAGGGATTCTGTATGTTTTATTTAGTACTGAATGTCATGGTGCATGCTACTTTTCCAGGGCATGTTATGAATGGAAAGTGGAATGATGGAAAATAGAATTGGGTTGTTCCATGTACCAAATACGGATGGGAAATGATTGGAAGACATATTAGTAGTAGGAACAAGGCACTAAGAGACATTGAGTTAAGGAGAAAAAAGCGTAAAGGGAAACATGCTAGGGGCATATGCAAATTAAAGGTAGCATTTTTAGGAATTAAGTTTTGTTAAGTAGTACTTTAGGACTATCATTCAATGCCAAATATAATAACAGCTCAAAAATGTATTATAATAATGCAGAAGATTTTAGTTATAGAGACTGGCTAAATTTTTCTTTATGGGTTTGGACATGTCTGGAATTTACTTGAAATTCAGTATCTGTCTTTTCGACTAAAGCTTATAGTCTACTGTTTGGATACAATATGCAGGCACTGGCTACTCAATGCTGGGAACTGTGGATTCTTATGGTCACCTTATTGTATCTAAACTAGACACTAATGGCAAAGGTACAGTTTTTTTTTAGGTCTGGTTATTTGTGGTATCCCGTTATAATGAATCTGGTAAGAATTTATGAATATAATTCATTGTGATCCTTCCAGAATAAATAAGTGGTATCTGGTTGATGGTATGTGTTACTCGTTGATGTCCATCCTCTATATCATTCATTGTGATCCTTCCAGAATACATTAAAAAAACACTATACTTCCCTGTTATCTCTTAATGAATTTAGGCGTCCCGAACACTCGTTAAGTATACCACACTACTCCTGAACAACTATTCTCAACGAAGCAGCTGGTAATGAAAAACCATACCTAAGTCACTTTGATGCCGTAACCACATATATCAGATGAAATGTTCCGCTCATGCATAAATACTAACTGTTGAAGTAACCCATTATGTTTTCAGATGTAGAGAGGCTTACTTATTCAGTATTGCCTCATGACTGTGGCATTAGAGAAAGTGGTTGGGCGGGTCTTTGCTTCAGTCCAAGTCAATTGTCTACGGTATGATGTAATTTCCTTTTGACACTTATCTGGTTTTTGAATTTTATTTGTACTTTAGGGATTTCTGTGTTCGATTGCAGGCAGCTGTTGCACGTAGCTTTTGCAAAACCGTTGATGTTTATGACCAGGATATCCATGTTAGGACATTAAGTACGTAAGTGTTACGTATAATATGTGGTGCTTGGATGATTCATTTGTTATTTTTTGTGGAAATTATGACCTTTTTTAGGAATTAAAATTCATCTGCTTTACTTGTGAACTGTTATAGCCCAAACCTGAAAAATCTCTTTTCCATTTCCATAATAGTATAGTAAGTATCGTTATTCATGTATTTCCTCGTCAAAGGTATTTAACTTTTCTTCATTTCAAGTCAGACTTTGTGATTGGAACATATCACATCAAAATTGTAAACTTCATGTTCTGAGGCAGTTCAGAACATCAGTGTTAAACATACCATCTCACAACAAAATGGTATACTTTTCGGCGATCACATAAATCATGCAATTAATTTTTGCACATAAGATATGAACTAATCAACAACTAGCATATATGTAGGGCCTGTACTTTTTTGGTGTATTCTAAATGACTAAATATTAATGCTGTCTCTCTCCGTCCAAAATGCTACTTTAACAAAAGATGTTTTTATGTAGTTTGTTGGACTTTTTTTTGTGCCTTCCCACATTTTGGTTGCCTGGTGAAAGCTAAACTCAAGCTAGGTATTTCAGCTGTTAAGAACACTTAAATGTGCCACCAAATATTTCTATTAAGCTTTCGGAAACTTGTCTGGTGCATATTTGTGATTCTGTGCAAACTTCTCTCTCAAACTGTCTATGTTGTTAATTTCCGAATTTCAGACTCTTGTATCCAACATCGCTGAACTTCATCCAAAGTGTGCATTATGGAAATGAAAGTTCTATTTTAGCCATCACTGAAGGTTGCCAGGTTGGTTTATCCTTTTATCATACACTGTCACAATTTTTGTTGTCTTTGCTTGAATTTCTCAGCTGATCTGTGGAATTACTGTAGCTGAGTATATGGGACTTGAGGATGAAAGAACACGGTGGATGTATACTACGAATTTCTGGCTCCCTTGGTGATGCATTCTATGCTGTTTGCAGTTCTTCTACTGGAAACATTGCAGTCGGCGGAGCTGATCGTACAGTGACAGTCTATGATCCTCGCAGGTTGGTGTGGTTTGGTTCAATAATCTTTACTGGTCAACTCACGTTTGTACCTTTCGTAGTCTATGATTTCAACGATAAGGAATGCAACTGTATTCTGATCTTTAGGACTGTTGGTTTTTGTAGCCCCAGTTGGTATTCAGAAGACAATGAAACTAATAATTATTTAACCACTTTACTGTGCAAACTGAGAACTGAACCTTATATGATATTTGGTGCAGATGGTCATCACTATCAAGGTGGGTGCATTGCTCGAAATATGAGGTCAGTCTTATAAAATTATCACCTGTCTCTGTGTCTATACTTCCTTCTTTCCTGTCATATACTTCCTCCATAGAAACTCTTATACTGCTTGAGAAAATTTGATTCAATAGATGGTTATATTCAAAATCATTTGAACTGATTATGTATTTAATGCTATGATACCATAAAACTCTGTTCATTCTTTCTACTGTCCTTAAATGATAAGAGGAGGGGGTTGCAGTTTCACGTTGGTTTATGTGCATTGACTTTAATATAGCTGGCTGCTAGTAGCAAGCACAGAAATCTAAGACTCAACCTTCTTTCGTCTGCCAACGAAAAAATTCTCATACCCCAGCCAATTGGCCATTCACCTGCCGAATTGTTAATTTTACTCTTGCAAAAGATATAGGGTTTGTTTGAGCTTTCATTTGTATCACTTTGACTACAGCACCAGCTGTATGGGATGGGTTGTTTGCTTTGTAGTTGAACTTGTTAATGATAATGATAAATAGGTCAAAACTAAGTCAATGTGGAGGTTAATAATAAATTGGCACTGTTTTTGGTCAAGCTATGAATTTTCTTTGTGGATTCTCATTGTGTGCAGATAACTGGGCTTTCGTTCTCTTCAGTTGACTCCAATTATATCTATATTCAAGGGGTTGATTACGAGGTGATTCAAATCTGTTTTTATTTTCTTCTATATTAAAAATTATAAAGATTGATGTACCCTAAGATCTGCTTCAGTAGTATGATGTCCTCAAGCTGCTACAGATTAGTTAGTATATTTAATTGCAAGGAAAATAAGGGCAACAAAATTGAAGAGTTCACCGGTATAGAGCTTTGTCATGGCATAAGATTAATATAACAAGGCAGTGTCTGTAAAGTGGTGCTATTGTAGTCATATATGGTTAAAACTGTTCAAGAAGCTGCCTGGTACTGTGTCGGTCTTTTCCGAAAAGTATCCTTTTATTAATAAGTCTGCTATATTCTTTCAAAAGTACCTCATGCAATTGTGACGCACTCTCAGCAGTCTGTAGTTTTAACTCATAACAGGTTCTGTAGTTATAAAATATAAATAATAATAGGTGCCGATAAAAGTGGTGCTATTGTAGTCATATATGGTTAAAGATTGCTGGCATGGCATAATTGTCATGGCATAAGATTAATATAACAAGGCAGTGTCTGTAAAGTGGTGCTATTGTAGTCATATATGGTTAAAACTGTTCAAGAAGCTGCCTGGTACTGTGTCGGTCTTTTCCGAAAAGTATCCTTTTATTAATAAGTCTGCTATATTCTTTCAAAAGTACCTCATGCAATTGTGACGCACTCTCAGCAGTCTGTAGTTTTAACTCATAACAGGTTCTGTAGTTATAAAATATAAATAATAATAGGTGCCGATAAAAGTTTAATCTGTTCTGGTGCAGTTTGGTTACTTTGGCTTTCATGTGTACTCATTTATTGTTATCCTCCTTTGACATCTTTTTTCCGATTTTGCCTACTCCCATTCCTCGCATCACTGTACAACCTTTTCTTCAGGTCTTTTGTGGAGAATGGAAAGAGAACAGAAAAGTACTTTCCTTTAGAGGAGATTCAAATTGGCTTGGTTTTAGCAAGGTATGATTTTCTTCTATGATTTGCATAGCTGCGCTTTACCTGTATATGTAAATATTTCTTTTATCTTTTTGACAACTGCATAGCTGTAGATAGAACACTCTCTTGGCCTAATTTTATTTGTCTTTCAGTCAAATGCTGAATCAAGAGTGATTAAAACTACTTCATTATTTATGCTTTAAGACCATAGAAGTTATTGTTTGTCATATCTGGTTGAACATCGCACGTGGTCTCCTGAAACAGATCAGTTTTGATGGAATCGGTTTTTACTTGAGACCAACATTTTTCCTTATTATATATCTTTGTTTAATTTAAATTTTCAAACCCATAGTCAAATATTAGATTTCAGTTCGTTTTTAGTTTTTTTAAGAAGTATGTAATGGCATGTAAACTTTTTGTTTTTTTTACCTCGGCAAACCTAGATGTATATTATAAGTTTTATCTAGGACTGGTTGGATGTGGTCAATTAGATTTTAGGTCTACATCAAATTAGGTTATCTTCTTTTCTATACAGTGAGAGAAATTGACAGTACATAATTGCCAGTGCAAATCTCTAACTATAACATGTTATTGTAGTGCCAGAACAGGGATGTCCTGGGTGGATGGTCTGATTCAGGTAGCATCTTTGTGGCCAACGTTGTAGCTAAAGAAGGCGAAATGAGCATATAGAAATGTTTGTTAATGAACTTCCTCGTACTTGTTCAAGTAACTTCCATCTGTGTAAGATCACATACTTTCATGCATTATTAAATTACTGAAGATATCTAGGTAGTCATTTCAAGTAAACACCAGTGTTATGATACTTAAACTTGTTGTAAGATTACCTTCAACACTTTCAGGTTCTATGGGAAATTTTTACTTTGTTCATGACTCATGACCCATAAAGGACTTTCATTGTCTGAACTGACTGAACATGAGCAGAGATATATGGGTCTCCTTGTGGTCTTGGCTTTCTTTGAAGCCTATCTTTGGATGGTGAATGTTAGATTCCAATCTTTGGAGCTATTAGGTATAACCGTATAAAGAAAAAAAATTCTTAGGAAAAAAAGAAGAAAAAGTTGAGAGCTGTTGTTAGCTACTGGTTAAGAAACTTGTGGTGTTGTCCTTACTTTGATGTGTTTAGAACAAGATCAAAAGTCAAGGTTCAAGATACCTGCAAGGTTGACTTGACTAGCATATATGGCTAACTGGGTTTACTCGTCTGCTTGGGGGGCACTTCTGGATGTGGTTTGGTGTGGCCGTCTGCAACAGCTAGAAGACGTCCAATTAAAATTACGTTCTTGGCTGTATCGATTTCCGATATGAAAGAACGCATTGAAGTATTTAGAATGCAATCTGCTATTTTGTTTTCTTAATGTTGTGGTTATGTTTAAATACACTGATTAGGAGTTGAAAAGTTCAGCTTTTTAACTCGAGTGTCATCTTCTGTGTATAGTTAATTTATTGATATTTTATTGTTAATAGTCAATTTTCAAGTTTACTGCAAATGGATTTCTTGATGAGCTTCATATTCATTTATCTGTAAAGAGGAGTAATGAATGATCTCAAAGGGGTTATTGAGGCGAATGGAATCATCTTCATCACCAATTGCATTGAAGGAGAGTTGAAGAAGACTGCTTCAACTATATTGTATGATTCTGACCCCGGCTACATTGTCCTCTAGCGGCCGTAGCACACACGTCTCTCTCTCTCTCTCACGTCTTGAGGTTGACCAACAAAGCTGTCTAAGTGAACGTCTCGTGTTTGTGCTTATTATTTCCTTGCTTTGCACAGACTAGACACATTTCTCCGGACCTCCTTGCACAACTCTCCGCAGAATTTCCAATGAAACATGCATGTTGTGCATGTCATGTTTTTGTTGACAATATTCTGATGGTCAAGTAATCGTTTTTGTTTTGTTGGAGTGTTTGACTCTTCAACTGTTACTGTCTAACAAAGCCAAAGCCTGCCAGGTGCCAGCCCAGCTTCGACAATTAAAAACAAAACCCAAAACAAGAAAAACAAAAATCAACTAAATAAAGTTATATATTGAAGAGGAATATATATGATAATCGAAAAAAAAAATTATAATTCTTTTATTGGTAAAATATCTTATATATTATATATAGACTATTACAATCTGTTATAATAATTGTTTCGATAAACTAAAGATTTTATGTATCTCTATCTAGACTAAATCGTATCTAACTAAGACAAAATACACTGGAAGTTTTGGAGAATAAATCTCTTTAAACACTTCCCCTTGTGTCGATGGCTTAATGAATGGCCTCACTAAAAACCTTGCCAAGCAAATAAAAACCTCATGGGTAAAACAAAAACTTGGTTTAAGGGAAAAATAGTACAACACATCAACTACAAAGGCTATGTGATGTAGACTCCCCTTGATGTCTACAGAAATATAACTCCCCCTGACTGTAAACTCTGTCATGGAGTTTAGATAACCTGCGCATACCAATGCGTCTCACATATTTCACAAATGTAGATTTAGGTAATGACTTGGTAAACAAGTCTGCAACATCATCTACTGAACCAACTTGGTTCATATGGATATATTCAATAGCTGTTGTTGTTGTTGATTGAAGAAGAAGAAGAAGAATATTAGCGATATATGCTTTGTATTGTTACCCTTAACGTAACCCACATTCATATGTTTAATGTATGCCGCATTATCCTCAAAGATGTAAATGAGAGCCGTGTTAGTAGATGGTAATCCACTAGACCTTCGAATATGATGAATGACTGACCTAAGCCAGACACATTCTCTCACTACTTTATGCAAAACAATGATTTCTGAATGATTCGCGGAAATAGCAACAAGAGTTTGCTTATATATAGGCTAATACAATCTGTTACAATAACTGTCCCGATAAAATAGATATTCTCTGTATATTTATTTAGACTAAATCGTATCTAATTAGGACAAGATACACAGAAAATTATGAAGAATAAATTTTCTTAAACAATATATTATTATTCAAAATATCCAAACAAATATATTAATAAAAATAGGATATTTTTGTCACTAGAACTTGAAGACAATGCCTTCCTCATTCATATTATTATTATGAAATTAAATTAAATTAAATGTTTATGTTGCAGATTCCATGTCCCTGGACAAATGAATAATGCAACTAGATTTCACGGTGTCCCCTAATCCACGATTTTCTTTTAATGCTGGAAAATGAATATTGAGCATCTTGTTCTGACTGTCTGATCCAATTCAACAACGAAGACCCGGTCAACATGATGTACATACCAATGTGCATGCCATTGCCAAAGTCCTCACAACCACACACGTGATCAATTACAAAATAAGCTTCGTCTTCTTTTTCTTGATTAAAATAAAGAAAAATACTTGGTTCAAACATAATTTACACACCATCGCCTAAATTATTTTCATTTATATAATTTTTAGTTTATTATTTTACAATCGAGATCACCTATTCTTACAGACCATGTGTTGTGAAGATCAACTCACCAAAAAATGAATTAAAATAAAAATCATCTGAGTATCTAATTTCATTAAATAAATGATCGATTATTGTAAATTTTTAACATTACATAAACAACCGTATATTTGTTTTGTAAAATTGAATTAGCAAACAATTTCCGATTTATTCAAAATTTTGCTTACATGATTTTTAAGAGGTAAATTATATGCTAGGTGGGCCAATCGTCTAAAGCCATTTATGCCTCCTCTGATCTCTAAGAATCAATTGGAATTTGTTGAGGGCGTCATATCCAAGACAATTTGATTATTTCCCATGAATTATTTGATCAAATAAAATTGTGAAAATTCGGAGATGATGGCATCATGGTAATGAAATTAGATATGTCCAAAACCTATTGACAGAGTTTCCTGGTCTTTTTTAGAGGTGGTCCTTCAAAAATTAGGCTTTGATACAGCGTGGATTTAGTTCATTATGAATTGTGTGAGGTTCGTCTACCTCTCTGTTCTTGTTAATGGTAAACTTGGACCTTTCTTTACTCCGACTAAAGGCATTCGACAAGGTGATCCACTATCTCCTTATTTGTTTCTCTTTGCCCATGTAGTTCTGTCTACTATGACCGGGAATCTATGTCATAATAACCTCCTAAATGGAATCTCTGTTGGCCTCTGTGGGCCCATTATTACCCACCTTCTGTTTGTAAACGATTTTATCTTTTCCTTAAACGAATCTGGCTAATTGCAAAATTTTCTCTGACATAATTGAAACCTATTGTCTTGCTTCGGGTTAACAAATTAATGGATCCGGGGGAATATCTGGGTCTCCACACGGTTTAGGGTCGATCAAAAGTTGCTGCTCTAGGTTACGTAAAGGATCTAGTCCTCAAGAAACTTGCAAGTTAGAAGTCCTCCACGTTATCCTTCGCAAGGAGTGAAGTGCTTATTATATCGGTAGCATATGCAATCCCTGCCTACCCGATGTCCTTCTATAAGTTTCCAAAAATTGTATGTTTTCAACTTAATTCTGTGATGGCAAAATTTTGGTGGGGATCTACCCATACTTCTGCCATGCATTAGATGAACTGGGATTCTCTATGTAATTCGAAGGCAACCAGTGGACTCGATTCTCGATATTTGGAGCACTTTAATGACAGTTCTTTTGGCTAAACAGTGTTGGAGACTTATCAATCACCCTAAAGCTCTCTGAGCCCAGGTTCCGAAAGCCCGTTACTTACCCAACAAATCATTTACTCATGCATCTAAAGGTGTGTCTCCTTCATGGATCTGGTCAAGTTTATTCGAAACAAGGCACATCAATCTAGATGAGGCCATTTTGAAAATTAGTGATGCGGGAAGGTTGATTTTTGGAATGATAACTGACTTCCATCCCTTCCTACCAAACATCTCTTCGAGACCACCCATTCTCCATCAACTCTTGTGGCCAACTTTATGGAGTTCGAGAGCAGTGGAAGGTGAATTTGATCTATTCCTCGCTCCTAATAGTTCAACTTTCTACAGTTATGGTAGTCCCTATGATTTATCTTGTGCCCCATAATAAGCTGATCTGGCCAGCTGAGAAACATGGTCATTACTTGGGTAGATCTGGTTACCATAGACTTCGCGAAGTACATTCTCAAGTACTAATGTCTTATCCCCATCATTCTCATCTTATCCAACCTCCATTATGGAAGCTTTTATGAAAAATAATGTGCTTCCTGAAAGTTTGCTTGTTTGTTTGGAGAGCTCTTGATGACTCTCTTCCAACCATGGTGAATTTATTCTAGAGGCACATTGGACAATCCGACATTTGCCCACTTTGTCATAATGCTCCAAAAACGATCCAACATATCCTATTTACTTTCCCTTGGACGAGATGTGTCTGGTTTGGTCATCATCTTGACATCCACTTTAATCTCAATAATAGCTCTTCTCTAGATCAGTGGTTATGACATATTTTTATCTCCTATCAGAACCGCCTCTAAGAAAGCTCACGTCATTGTTATCAAGGTAGCTTTCATGGTCTCGCACATCAAGAAGCACCATTGTTCTTGTATTTTTGAACATCTTCGTCCAGATTCTAATATGGTCATTTGGAAACCAAACTCTACCGCTGTAGAATTTCTTCATAGACCATCCATGTTAATTTCTTATTTTAATGCTGCGGATATATCACCTACAACTTACTGGTGTCCCCCTTTCCAGGATTTGTTTAAGTTCAATTGTGACGGAGCTTAGAACTCGTATAATTATCAAGGAGGCATGAGTGTCATTATACAAAATTCCCATGGTGTTCTCATCTCTGGTTCAGCATAATCCATCTTCATGATATATGCAAATGCTGCTGAAACTATGGCAATCATTGACGATCTAAAGCTTGTGCTTAATATGAATAATTCATCTATATGTATGGAATCAGACTCTCTTCAAGTTTGATTGGCTATCACCAACCCTAACACTTCAGTGGGCTGGATTATGGCTCCCCTTATCTCGCAAGTTTGTACCATGGCCTCCTTCTTCCATGATATTCACTAGTCCTAGACCAACTGCTTCGCCAATTCTGCCACGGATTATATCACGAATTTGGCATACAAGAAGATGTGCTCCCTCGATTGGCTTTTCAATCATCCTTCCTCTTTAATATCTTCTTTGCATTTTGATTCTAACCACATCCTCACCCAAGAGCTTGTTCTTGACATTCATGATGATAATGGCTAGTCCTTTTTGCTCTTTAATCGAATTCCCTTTTGTCAAAAAAATAAAAAAATAAAAAATAACATAAAGAAATAAGAAGTACTTTGGTGTCTAGATATGGTTTAATTCTTCTCCTGGGCTCCATATTCATCATGGATTCTCTCGTTATCAGATTCAAATTCAACATTGTCATACTCTCCCTCATCTTGATCCTCCTAATCCAATAGAGATGAGTAAATGACTTATTGGAAAATAGCGGAAGGAGTTTGTCAAGAAAGGAATCGATACATCGATAAAGAAGGAAGACTGGAAGAGTGAGAGTTACAGACAGGAAAGAGGCATCAATCACGTCATGTTGAGACTTGAGAATGAGATGATGCGTTGAGCAATGGTTCTCAACAATTCTGCATTTTTTTTCCTCTGAAACAACGTCGTTTTAAATTTTTTAAATAAAAAAACTGACCCGATTAGTCGGGTCAACCTGACTTTTGACCAATTTTTTGCATTGATCAACTTTTCTGACAGACTTGCTCAAATTAGTTTGGATTCGAAAAAGAATTGACTAGTTTGTTGACCAACCCGACTTTTACACTGTCTGGCAATACCCACAAAATAAAAGAAATTCTGTCATAATTTGCTAACACTTGTATACCACAATCAAATTGCTAAAGGCTAAACCAATGCCTGCCTCTTGTGTAGTGGTTACTGGTATTTCAAATTAAGAAGAAGTTAAAGGTTTGAAAGACCATAAATCTAATTTTTGTGATATCGCGCATTCACGCAAATAATTGGAAGAGACTAAAATATCATCGAGGTCTAACAAAACAATTAGTAAAAATTCTAGACAAAACTATATTTAAGGTGTTCACAAAATAACAACTCATGGATCAATCAAGTAAAAACTCATTGCACATCACATATTATTTTGCTTATATATAAAAATTCTATGGTAAATAAGTCGAGCAATATAAAATAATACTAAATATTACATAGAGCGTTGCAACCATCAAAAATACACAAATAAAACAAAAAATGGTTCAAAGAGACACTGAGAGTTCAAGAACATCATAAGCAAAGTGACCAATTAATGTTGGAATTTGTGAGACTATGGAAGAAGTTTGAAGGGCACATGCCCTTCATAAGAGATTGTCCTTGTAAAGAAGTAAATGAGTGACAAGCAAGATGTGGGTTTAACAAGGGATTAATGAGTTTTCCTATTGGGCTACCAAGAGATTATCGAGAACTTAATTAAAATTTATTTTTAATTATTCAAAATTAATATTTTAATTTTAATTATTAAATTTGGATAAATAATTAAAGTTGTGTTTTGGATCAAAATGAGAGGCGGTTGAAACGATAAGTTTCATCAAATTGATCGACACAACCTTTCACTTTGACTTTTATATAAAGACGACTCAAGGTTGTCATTCGTACAATCCCAACTGACCGACTTCTTCTTCTTCCTCCAAATTGTTGTTCTGAGAAACATAAAGTAAAATTCGCAGGGGTCAAGTTCTTGCAAAACTGTTCTCCTGTGAGATTAAAAATGAGGGATAAAATGGGATGAAACTATGTGCGTCGTTCATTTTATGGTTTACTACATCCAACGATTGTGATTAAAAACAATCAAAATCAGTTAGTGTTCCTTTTTCTCATCACGAATTCATGATAAACTTCTTCACCTCCATCTTGCTCCACTTACCACTCCGCCACAGTCCAAATCTCGGCCAGAGATCACGTGCTTCGCGATGGTTTCGAGTGGATGTTGGTAGGGGAAGTGTTAGAACCAATAACGGCGCAACGCTGTTTGAGCATGAAGTAGCCTTTCATCCACCAAAAAGGGTTCTTCTAGTTGCCCAAGTCGAGCGCCAAATTCTCCACCAGCGGCGGCGGCGGGTTGTTGCATTTAATGAAGAAGCCTGATGGTCTTATTGAAATCATGAAGAAGTACATGCAGCTGGTAGTGTTGGTTAGTTTTTAATCAGAACTGTTTGATGTACTTAACTATACAACGAAATTCGTACGCAGTTCCATCTCGTTCAGTCCCTCATTTTGGATCCCGCTGGTGAACGGGTTTGCAAGTTCTTGTTCAAGAACTTATACTAGATAGTTATATCCTAACCTCTAGATAGATGTCCAAAAATACATGCCCGACTAGGGGCGAATATTTGTCTTAGGACACTGCAAAGCAAGCCTCTATCGTATCAAGTTGGTGAAATTTAATTTTTATTCTTGTTGTTAATTTCAATTTCTTTTATATAATTAATATATATATATTATTTAGTATTTGTATTTTGATTGGTTCTAACAACCAATAATCATTGGGACTAGAGATGGTGACGAGGGTCATCTAAACATGCACTGCACATCTCTTAAGCAGTGTATATTTGGTCGTGAAGGTAACCATAACTAGGTAGTTGCTCCAAGCTACGTGACATGAACAAATTTATCTCAAACGAGACTAAGGCGAGCAAGGTTGGCAAGAGCCGAAGGTCCAAGCAACAAGCTAAATTCGAAGTTGTGATCATATTCGCGATGACGATCCTAGTTTTATTATGTCATCCATCCTATTTTGCACTGCTGACTTTTGACCGCAAGTTGCTATTTTTTCGAGCATATTCTGATTGAGCCTGTGAGTGTCAGATCTGGTCATCCTTGAAAGCTAGAGTATTCCTAGTAAGTTCGTTGATGTAGGGTTCTTAGCAATGTAATCCCTTAAGGTTTTCACGACATCAGAGCATTCCTTTGAGGTTTCTGTGATAGCAAGACACCATATTCTCTAGAGAGAAGGAATCTACAAGACGCCGAGGATCGAAAATCTTATTGGGATATGGTCACGATCTTGGCTGAAGTACCTGTGAAAGGGTCTGTGGTAGGCCAATTGGTCATGAATAAGGAGCCGGATTCCTAATCTAGATCGATCTCGTTATTCAAGAAAGCAAAGTCATCTCTTCATCCCTTCTATATATACAGAGAACTAAGGGAGACATTTAGGTATGACCTTCAAACTGGATACACTATTATTCAGATATCATTACTGACTTGATTATCGGAGGGTCTTTGCGTGGTACCACACCGTGCACTGACTTTATTTTGCAGGCTTTAGGATTGCATGCTCAGGGACAACAGCTTATCGAAGATCTTAGACAACAATAAACTGAAGGAAGGAGGTTTCATCCTTAAAATGATGGTGAAAGTCGATTCTCCAAGGCAAAAAGGCACAAGCTTAAGGGTTGGAAAAATGTACTCTCACAGGACGACCCTCCATATATCTTAGTGATATGTGT
Organism: Geum urbanum; assembly: GCA_946800695.1. Classification (NCBI taxonomy): domain Eukaryota; kingdom Viridiplantae; phylum Streptophyta; class Magnoliopsida; order Rosales; family Rosaceae; genus Geum; species Geum urbanum. The sequence continues at coordinate 23,227,267 of OX327002.1, forward strand.
CTTCTTTATTTTTATTTTTTATTAAAGCGTGATCGAGACTAACTTAAAAATTTCACCATGAAATTTTATTGATATAATCAAGAGGACATAAGTCAGCGGAGGTAAAACGAAAACTTTTTCTTTGAGGTAGCGTTAATTTCATTAAGGATGATAGCAATGAAAGGACTCAACCCCGATTCAGTTGCCTAAACCAGAATTGAACCCCTTCTGAAAATGAGAACCAACAAAAACCATTCAAAATTTCGGCAGAGTAACGTTACTAACGCGGAATTGCATAAACTTGCACCCTGGAAATAACACTTCATCCTATGCCACAAAAGCCAAACCGTGGGCACCAATCCCATCCAGATTTCTCAATATCATATCATAATCAATAAACAGTAAACATACTGTATAATATATAATATATCCAAGAAAATCCGTATAAACACGTATCAGGATGTATCAGAGCGACCTCTAAAGTAAATATATACAATATATACATCAGTAGGCGAAACAAGAACCTACTGGAAAACACAGGTAGCTCGGAACACTAGCCCCCCACCACGACGTGAAACACCAGAACCTGAACTGCAAACTGGGCACGGAAACCGAAAAACCTAGGGGAAAGACATGAAAACCGTTAGAGTGAGTGGACGAAAATAAATGTCTTTCACCAAATAATATATGTTATAAAAACAAATGCGAGTCGGAATATATATATATAAATCAAATGATACACGAGGAGACGCTGACTCCAACTCGCGTACGGAGCATGCATGGAAAATCTCACGGGATCACTCATAGACACATCCGTTCTAGTACAGTCCGAATCACGGGATCCCAGACCCACACGTGATTCTAGCCAGAAAGGCCTCGGTTACGGGGTACATCCCCTCGCCGGTCAGGTCGAAGTACTGCCCCTCCTGGTAGGCCTCCATCGGGGATCAGCCGAGAGGCAAGTGTATCGATACAACAACGTGAACTGAGACGGTACTCTGTGTAAATCAAATCATAAACAGTTCGATGCAAATGCATGAAACAATATATAAATGCATATACGTAATATATACTGGTATATGCATAATCGTATAACACATGCTCATGTAAAACATAATCTCGTATGCATGTTCAAGTTCGTAAAACGTGTATAAGACTCGCAATCAATCCGTGAAAAGAAATTGTCCACTCACAGACTAGCGTAACGCAGTTCGCGTTAATCCCGTGATCCGGCGGAAAATCCCTCGCTAAACAAACGATCACGAGCCCCTGAATAACCACAAAATTCGTTTCTCAAAATCATAGTTCGGTACCTCAAATCAAATCACGAGAAACAACCATTCTCGGAAACACATAATTCAATAACGACGAATTGTCGAAAATCTGATAATCACATCTCAAAACCTCGATATAATTTCGGACGCTCAATTCAAAAAACAAACCTCATCACTGCGATCGGGGCGCAATTCCGAGCCAAATGACATGCAACTTGTCGAAAACCCCAAAAAGTCAACATTTGACCACCGTTGACCGCCACCGGCGGCGGCGGCGCCACCAACCGTGAAATTTCTCGGCGGGGCAACACCTATTCCACTCAAAATCACCCAACAAGCAACTTCCATAACTACACCGAAGTCCAATTCTCACTCTATCTATGTCAATTTCATGAAAAACCGAAATCCCACACAAATTTCAATTCAAGAATTCTCCAAGCACAAGCAAAATTAGAACTCCATACTTACATGGTTAGACTCATGGTGATGAGAGCTTCAAAGCCCAATCCTTTTTGCAGCTCAATTTGGCTGGAATCGAAACCAACCAAAACCCCCAAAATCTCACAAACTTGGCCGGAAATTTCTCTCTCCACCGTCCACCTCGCCGTGAACGGTGACCGGGAAGAGGAAGGGGAAGTCGAGGCGAACCATTTGGGACCAGCCCCGTGCCTTGGGGTGGCCGGACGGAGCTCGCCGCCGGCGAGCCGTGAAGGACATCGCGCCACCTTCTCTCCACCGAGTTTGACTCGGTCAACTCATTAAAATGGCAAGTTTGACTTCCCAAACAGGAAACCTCAATATATATATACCTTCTATTTTTGGAAACTTTCAATTACACATTTCGATAAACTTCAAATATCCGTAACTTCCGCGTCGTAAATCCGATTTCAATAATTCTCGCGGCAACAAACTTATCTCGACATGTTCTTCAATTTCCATCCGAAGTCAAACACATCGACCAAATCGATAAAAAGTCAATTGTTCAACCCCACACATGCTTAACCGATTAAATAATCCACGATCTTAAATATTCGTAACTTAATCCTCGCAACTCGGAAAAATCCTCTGAAAGTTCCCACAAGCTCGAAATTAAATTCTCTACATCTTCCGTGAAGAATCCGAAATCAAATTCTTGTCCGGTAATTTAGTCGCTAAGAAGGTCGCCATTTTAAACCGATTATGTTGAAACTTCAAATATTCATATTATATTCTTCAGTCGTCCAAATAATGTTCTGGAACCGCCCACGAACTCGAAATCACACGTACAACGACTCTCGAGAAGAGACTCAGCTCAAATTCTAGACCAATAATTAAGTCATGATCAAGTCTGGCGATCCAATTATCTGTCGAAAATCTGCGATTACGCGCAATCTCGTAGATTAAGCTGATTTCACTGCTAATTCTGTTCCGGGTCGTCACAAATCCACCCCCCTTAAAAAAATTTCGACCTCGAAATTTCCAAGTCTGCCAACTGGAAGGTAGGAGCACTGCATCTGCATACAGCTCAACTCTCCAGTGGCTACGTCAACAGAACAACTCTGACAACAAACTCCACAATAGGAGATAGCTCCGTGCTGTAATCCATGTACCCAAAAATCTTGAATCTGAACTGGCTCCACTCAAACGCTAGGTGTTCCTGCATACGGAACTGATAAGGTACAAAACACGCAAGAAATCTGAAATGTAGTTCCACCACATGGAACACAACACACACCAAAGTCAATGCTATAGGCAATGCCGAATTATACGGTATAACATAAACTCGCCTATGATCACGTACGGATCAAAATAACGTGGCAATTCACAGCTCAGCCTGCTCACATCAACATAACTCAAACGTCGAACTCGGGCAAGTATCAACCTGTTTCCGCTAATCCGAAATTTTGTGGTAACACATTCCACAAATCAGGATCCAACGTCAGCTCAAACCAAACTCGCTCCAACACAATGTAGTACAACATCGTTCCTCAAAATGACATCAAGCAACGTCAGAATCATAGTGGTTTACAAACTGGTACTGCCTGTAATCTCGAATAGTTGAAACTGCTGGTTCCAAATCCGTCGGAACTGCAATATATATAAGACCACTACATGCCCTCCAAAGTCTGAATAGTCCTCAAAGATCGCCCACCAATCCGAGGATAAGAAACTGTACTAAGCTATAATCTGGTCCCCAATGCTCTCTACAATGCTTGCCAACACTCCGTTGTAGCTGATTATCTCGATCAGCAATCTGGGACACAGGTACACCACAAAAATGGACAATCTCCACCAAACATAGCTATGCCAGCCTGCCACTGAAATCTTTTCCAGAAGTACCAGGAAAAGAACTAGGTTCATCAAATGGTCCACAAAGACTCGACAACTGGTACCACCAACCGAAGTGCGTACTGGCACACAGAATCTACAGTGACAAGCTCTAACTTCTAATCTGAAATCTCCAATAGCTGTAACTTCCCGGCAAGTCTCTGCCTCGCTACCATTGTCTGCCGACAAATGTGGCATCTGCACACACAAGCTGCTACATTCTCTTCATATTGCGTCATGAGTAGTAAACTCGAAGTATCTGATACATCTCTGTACCGCTAGTGCCAAATGCACGCAAAACAATGAGTTTCAACATCATCACACTCGAACTCAGCTCCCGAGGCCCGCAACTCAGTTAACACGGAAACTCGAGCCATACACACATGATACAATGAAGCTCCTGGTTTCTGACTGAATGCATCAGCAACGACATCCCAAATGGATAGTCAAAGTACAACCTTTAGCATTTCTCGAACAAATTCAAAGGTGCAGCCATAGTCGTTAATCGAACTCATCCATCTACGTCGCCTCAAGCTCAAATCTGGCCGAAAATGCAAGTAGATGAAACTCAAGTGATCAGTGTACATCCTACACTGCGCTGCACGCCGTAGTAGTAGTGTCACCAACTCTCCGATGCTAACACAAGGACAGCTACACCCAAATCATATACAGGATATACAACTACATAAAGTTCCACTGCCTGAAACCATGAGCCATCACTCTGCAATGCTGCATCCAACATAACCAAATCCAAAACTCGATGCATCATCATAACCCATGAACTCACCACGATCGTCAGGTAACATCAAAACCGAAGCAATGGTCAACCATCCTTCAGGAGTAAGTAACTCTCCTTGCGTGCATCGGATCACTCGAACTTGACACCTTCTTCGTCATTCCGGAAAATGGAATGGCAATCCGAGAAAATCTTGCACAAAGCACCGATAGTAGTCTGCTAAACCCAAGAGACTCCTGATCTCTGGTCCAATGGTAGGTCAACCCCAAATCAACACGACTTCTATCTGGTCAGGATCCACGCCGACTCCCTCGGATAACATCACACAGCCCAAAATCTTCATGCTAATCAGCCAAAACTCACACTGGCTGAACTTCACAAACAACTGATCATCTCGCGAAGTCCGCAAAACCGCTCGCAATTGCTTCAGGTGCTGGTCCACAGTCCTGGAGTAAATCAGGATATTGCCAACGTACACGACCGCAACCTTGTCCAGAATCATCTGAACACCTGGTCCATCAAATCCGTAAAAACTGCAGGGCATTGGTCAACCAAACGACGTGACCAAGAACTCCTAATGCACGCACCGAGATCTGAAAGCTGTCCAAACCACATCTGACTCTCTGATCCACAACTGATGGTATCCGAACCCGAAATCAATCTTCGAAAAGACTGAAGCTCTCGTGAGCTGATCAATCCAATCGTCAATCCGAAGCGGGGGATACTCGCTCTCCTCTGAAGCGAATCAGGCTTCCGGTAGTCTATGCACCACCTCGTCAAATCCTCCATCATCCGCACAAATAATGCAAGAGTACACCACGCAGATATGCTGGGTCGCAAGAAATCTCCTCCAGCAACTCTCGAAGTCGAACCTGTAGCTCCATCAGCTCCACTGGCACCGAGTGACAAATTACCGGTGATATGAGTCCAGCGCCCGGTAAAAGCTCAATGGTGTAGTCGGTCTCCCGAACTGGAGGAATACCTAGTAACTCCTCCGGAACACACCTCTGGAAACTCAGGAACCACCTCAATATCTCCAATGTCGAGCACAGTAACCATAGTATCCACAACATGAGCTAAGCAACAACACAACCCGTTTCCACCATCCACTCGACCATCACCGCGAAACAGTATATCGGGGAAACCTGGTCGTCGAAACATAATCTCCTTCTCGAGACACTCGAACACAGCTAAATGTGTCGCCAAAAATCCATACTCATAGTCACATCAAAACTGCAATATCAAGCTATAACAGATCCGCGGCTAACCCATATCCTCCAACAAGGATCTCGCAACCTCCGGATGGATGCAACACTCTCCAAAACCTCGGAAGTGGAGATACAGGTACAATAGCCATGGATGTCAAGCAACAGTAACCTCGGAGAAAATTCTGTCATCATACAAGGTCGTGGCACGAACTCCAACACGCCCAACTAGCCGCCCACGTCAATTGTGACTTGCTGATTAACTCGTCAAAAAGGCTACATTGGTCAAACTCCAGAAATAGCATCATGACCTCCTCGTGAACTCTGAGCTGCCGAACCGTTAAAACAGCTGGCTGAGGGAGCTCCCTCACAACGTGACCCTCCTGGCCACCACAATAGCAACTGAAAGTGCTCCTTGAACACAAGTTACAGCGACACCTGCTGCGTGAAAGGATCACCAATGATCACCCAAACTCATACCATAGGAGCAAGTTCGCTACTCTGTGATCTCCATCACCACCAAACGGATCCTCTGCTTGATCTGATGACCCTTAACACAAACGAAAAGGCCACAGCTGGATGAAGTCACTGATCCCGAAGTTCCTGAACTCAACCTCATTAAAATCTCAACTAAGTCCACTTTCCTCAAACCATCACATCGGAAACCGCATACGCCTTACCTTCTCAATAGCCTCGCCTCTGAGTGCAATACACTAAGCTCCTCATAGTTGTCTCGAGGCATATCAATCAAGATCCCTCTGATGCTCAGGTTCAAACTCATCTCGAACCTCGTACACTGCTTCCTCTGAAGCCACATAACGCGTGCAAACAGGGACAAACATGTGAACGATACATCTCTACCTCAGGTGGGTAAACACTCCACATATCACTGTTGGGTAGCTTGATTGAATCATTACCGTATAAACAATACCCTGAATGTAGGCCATGGAGTCGCAACAGTAACTCACACAATACCAGCCCATCAAAAGCAATAATCTGACTCAGGAAAAAGCATCAACTGCCACAATTCTCTACTCTGAGGCAACATGTAGACACTCATATACGCACAATCAGGCAAACCGTGCCACACAATTCTCTGACCCCAAAATGCTCATCCAAACCCACAATTCACTGGCAATTCGCGCGTCGTTTGATCCTCAATAGGATCCACAACCGTACCGACACGGAAAACACGTCAAGGAGGCATCCTAATGAATAAAACATCGTTTGCAACAAGTAGAACGTAATCATGGAACTTTAAATATTTGAAAGCATACAACACCCGGAGTATTGATGAGTATCCGCCAGTCGGTCAGGTCACCATTCCAGACATGCTGTACATTCTCAAATATCCTTAGTAAACACGACTACAAAAGTCTACAGAACCTATAACCTAATGCTTTGATACCAAGCTGAAAGGACCCAACCCCGATTCAGTTGCCTAAACCGGAATTGAACCCCTTCTAAAAATGAGAACCAACAAAAACCATTCAAAATTTCGGCAGAGTTACGTTACTAACGCGGAATTGCATAAACCTGCACCCTGAAAATAGCACTTCATCCTATGCCAAAAAAGCCAAACCGTGGGCACCAATCCCATCCGGATTTCTCAATATCATATCATAATCAATAAACAGTGAACATACTATATAATATATAATATATCTGAGAAAATCCGTATAAACACGTATCAGGATGTATCAGAGCGACCTCTAAAGTAAATATATACAATATATACATCAGTAGGCGAAACAAGAACCTACTGGAAAACACAGGTAGCTCGGAACACTAGCCTCCCACCACGACGTGAAACACCAGAACCTGAACTGCAAACTGGGCACGGAAACCGAAAAACCTAGGGGAAAGACATGAAAACCGTTAGAGTGAGTGGACGAAAATAAATGTCTTTCACCAGATAATATATGTTATAAAAACAAATGCGAGTCGGAATATATATATATAAATCAAATGATACACGAGGAGACGCTGACTCCAACTCGCGTACGGAGCATGCATGGAATATCACACGGGATCACTCATAGACACATCCGTGCTAGTATAGTCCGAATCACGGGATCCCAGACCCACACGTGATTCTAGCCAGAAAGGCCTCGGTTACGGGGTACATCCCCTCGTCGGTCAGGTCGGGGTACTGCCCCTCCTGGTAGGCCTCCATCGGGGATCAGCCGAGAGACAAGTGTATCGATACAACAACGTGAACTGAGACGGTACTCTGTGTAAATCAAATCATAAACAGTTCGATGCAAATGCATGAAACAATATATAAATGCATATACGTAATATATACTGGTATAGGCATAATCGTATAACACATGCTCATGTAAAACATAATCTCGTATGCATGCTCAAGTTCGTAAAACGTGTATAAGACTCGCAATCAATCCGTGAAAAGAAATTGTCCACTCACAGACTAGCGTAACGCAGTTCGCGTTAATCCCGTGATCCGGCGGAAAATCCATCGCCAAACAAACGATCATGAGCCCCTGAATAACCACAAAATCCGTTTCTCAAAATCATAGTTCGGTACCTCAAATCAAATCACGAGAAACAACCATTCTCGGAAACACATAATTCAATAACGACGAATTGTCGAAAATCCGATAATCACATCTCAAAACCTCGATATAATTTCGGACGCTCAATTCAAAAAACAAACCTCACCACTACGATCGGGGCGCAATTCCGAGCGAAATGACATGCAACTTGTCAAAAACCCCGAAAAATCAACCTTTGACCACCGTTGACCGCCACCGGCGGCGGCGGCGCCACCAACAGTGAAATTTCTCGGCGGGGTAGCAACTATTCCACTCAAAATCACCCAACAAGCAACTTCCATAACTACACCGAAGTCCAATTCTCACTCTATCTATGTCAATTTCATGAAAAACCGAAATCCCACACAAATTTCAATTCAAGAATTCTCCAAGCACAAGCAAAATTAGAACTCCATACTTACATGGTTAGACTCATGGTGATGAGAGCTTCAAAGCCCAATCCTTTTTGCAGCTCAATTTGGCTGGAATCGAAACCAACCAAAACCCCCAAAATCTCACAAACTTGGCCGGAAATTTCTCTCTCCACCGTCCACCTCGCCGTGAACGGTGACCGGGAAGAGGAAGGGGAAGTCGAGGCGAACCATTTGGGACCAGCCCCGTGCCTTGGGGTGGCCGGACGGAGCTCGCCGCCGGCGAGCCGTGAAGGACATCGCGCCACCTTCTCTCCACCGAGTTTGACTCGGTCAACTCATTAAAATGGCAAGTTTGACTTCCCAAACAGGAAACCTCAATATATATATACCTTCTATTTTTGGAAACTTTCAATTACACATTTCGATAAACTTCAAATATCCGTAACTTCCGCGTCGTAAATCCGATTTCAATAATTCTCGCGGCAACAAACTCATCTCGACATGTTCTTCAATTTCCATCCGAAGTCAAACACATCGACCAAATCGATAAAAAGTCAACTGTTCAACCCCACACATGCTTAACCGATTAAATAATCCACGATCGTAAATATTCGTAACTTAATCCTCGCAACTCGGAAAAATCCTCTGAAAGTTCCCACAAGCTCGAAATTAAATTCTCTACATCTTCCGTGAAGAATCCGAAATCAAATTCTTGTCCGGTAATTTAGTCGCTAAGAAGGCCGCCATTTTAAACCGATTATGTCGAAACTTCAAATATTCATATTATATTCTTCAGTCGTCCAAATAATATTCTGGAACCGCCCACGAACTCGAAATCACACGTACAACGACTCTCGAGAAGTGACTCAGCTCAAATTCTCGGTCAATAATTAAGTCGTGATCAAGTCTGGCGATCCAATTATCTGTCGAAAATCTGCGATTACGCGCAAGCTCGTAGATTAAGCTGATTTCACTGCTAATTCTGTTCCGGGTCATCACAAGCAATACAGAGCTTCACCGGATTACCCGACTTCATAATAGGAAACTCTATAACATCACTATTGTGAAGCATGATTTGGATCATAGACAAGTAAACCAAAGTAGCACTATACTAAAAAAATTGGGCGCACTACTCCTTAACTATCTAGGTCACTACCTATAGATCACAGTGAACAACACGCTCCAAGCCCCACACCTTGAAACCTCTTGAAACAAGCCCAACTCAAAATTGAGAAAAATATAAGGTCCACCATGCAAAGTGCCAAAATCAGGCCCAACCAAGGGAAGCTTAGGCCCAAGCTCCAATTGTTGTCTCTGCAACACCAAACCCTAGTTAGCCGATCCTTGGCAGATATGCTCCAGATCTCGCCTGAGCCACGCCCAAGTAATTGAAAACTCGTCGGCCTCCATTCCTGAGCCTCCATCTCTTCGTACCGACGTGGAACGCGTCCTCTGCTCCAAAGAATCGCCACGCTACGCACTCCCGCCACCACTGCAGGTCGGCCACCATTGTCCTATTTAAACTGCCCTCGTCGAGGTCGATGACCGCCTACGCTATAAGTATTAAACCGCACTCGGTGTAGTTATTCTCTGCCATCCCTGAGCTGCCATACTGCGATGTGGCCGAAGCTCCGCCAAGCACAGGGGTGCACGGGGTTCTTGCCTTACCTTGCTGCCATTCCGATAGACAAAACAAGGAAAGATCGATGAGAGTCAAGGGGAAGAAAGAGGGACTGAGGGGTACAAGGGAAAGCTGTGAGCAAAGTCACGCCGATGATCGAAACCCGCGGGTTTGATCACACACTCGAGAGTTAAATGAAGAACACGGAGCACTCGAGAAACCATTTTTTCCTTTCCTTTTTTCGAGAAACTAAAAAAACGAAGACCAACTTAATAATAGTGTTAAATATAAAATTTTACAATTTACTAGTGTTTAATCATTCAATATATAAATATTTATATACACTAAATAATTTATATGCCTAAAAAAATAGTTTTTAATATATGAATAAATGATATTAAGATAAATTAGATAGTTTATAGATATATATTGATAAAATAATTTATAATATATATAATTGATGGACTTGACGAGCTTGGCCTTACAGGTCGGACTTTTTTAGGCCCGCGGACTTTGAAACGTCGGCCCTAAGCCCATAGGGCCGGACCTTTTTGGGTCTAAATTTGGGACGAACCGAGCTTGAATTTTGCGGACCTTAGATCGTCCGCAGACCTTTCGAACATATGGGCCATAATGACCCTCGCAATTGCATAAACCAAAATCTTTTCGGACTTTTCGGACGTGAAGTCGAACCAATGGAACCGGTGGCGGCGGTCCGTAATCCCAAAATCTTTTATCTTTTCGTTTCGCGTAAACCAAAGATTACTGGGACCCGCATACACGCCGGACTCGACAGCGTCTTTTCTCCAGGCCAAGCCAGCCGTCAGGGGCAATTCCGTCCCTTTACTTACTCCTTTCTAGAAGGAAGACCCAGCTGTACCGTCCACGTGTACTCATCTTCCCCAAGCCCAACGGTCCTGATTGGAGTTGGAAGCTTGTTACAAAGTCGATTGAGAGAGAAAACAAGAGAGTTTGATGTGAGATAATGCCAGCGACGGAATTCCAAGGGCGCTCCTCCGTCTTCGGCGTAAAACGACATCATCACCTCAACAACAACATGGTCAACCCCGTCATGGACGGCGGTCAAACCGACCTCGACGCTTTCCAATCCCACGTCGCCGACTGCTTCCAACACCTCTCCTCTCCTTCGCAGGAGCTTCTCTCACTCTCGTGGCTCCGTGACCTCCTCGAAGGCTTCCTCTCCATTCACGACGACTTCAAGCTCCTCGTCGTCTCCTCCAACGCTCGTCTCCTCTCCGACTATTTTGAGCGCAGCGTCAAGGCCTTGGATGTCTGCAATGCCATCCGCGACGGAATTGAGCAGATGCGGCAGTGGCAGAAGCTCTTAGAGATCGTCCTCTGCGCTCTCGACCGTGACCGGACTCTCGGCGAGGGACAGTTCCGCCGCGCCAAGAAGGCCCTCGTCGACTTGGCTATTGCAATGCTCGACGATAAAGAATCTAACGGCGGCCACTATAGCAACAACAACACAAACATAGCCCACCGCAACCGCTCCTTCGGCCGGACCAGCACTCCGGCCAAGGACAACCACCGCTCCATCGGCCACTTCCGGTCGCTGTCGTGGAGCGTGTCGCGGTCGTGGTCGGCGGCGAGGCAGCTCCAGGCGATCGGGAACAACCTCGCCCCGCCGCGGCCCAATGAAATCGCCGCCACCAACGGGCTGGCGTCGGCCATCTTCACTGTCAACTCGGTGCTGTTGTTTGTGATGTGGGCGCTGGTGGCGGCGATTCCGTGCCAGGACCGCGGCCTGCAGGTCCACTTCAGCATTCCAAGGACGGCGGCGTTCTCGTGGGCGGCACCGCTGCTCTCCCTCCACGAGCGGATTCTGGAGGAGTCGAAGCGGCGAGACCGGAGAAACGCCTGTGCTTTGTTGAAAGAAATTCACCAAATCGAGAAATGCTCGCGTTTCATATCGGAATTGGCCGATTCCGTTCAGTTTCCTTTGAGTCCAGATAAAGAAGGGGAGGTTCGGCAGAGAGTTCAGGAGCTTTGGGAGCTCTGCGAGGGAATGAAGGAGGGTCTGGACCCTCTGGAGAGGCAGGTCAGGGAGGTGTTCCATGGCATTGTGCGTACAAGAACACAAGGGATGGATTCTCTGGGGAAGACCGCAGAATAGTAGCAGTAGCCCCCAAACTACTGCTGAGAACTGTAATATGAATGAGTGAATGATGAAGTAGTACTGATATTGGCATCCCCTGAGTGACGAGTTCAAATCTGAAAGGAAGGACGTTGATCGATTTTGAAGGGAGCCCATCTGCGCCTGCTGCGAAATTGGGTAAGGGAGGAGATATGATGTAACTTTTCTCTGTATTTAATCACTCAATCAACCATATATATTTGTGTAAAAAAGAAGTAACGATTTAGGATGATGTGCAAGGTCTCTATCTTGCTGGTTTTTTTTTTTTTGCCTGTTTGTTGGGTATTTATTTTGTATAATGGAAGTTCTCAGCAAGCTTCTGGTTGCTGCTTTTGATGTAGTGTTTCCAACATATTTCATAGGTTCTGTTTCGTTTTTTTTTTATCTCCAAGTCCAACCATATAGGAGTTAGGAATTAGAAAGATGAGGTCTTGCAATTGTGTTCAAATCCGAATACAGATATACCAAATTGATTCCATTTTGAATTTCATACCAAATTGATTCCATTCAGATTTTCAGATGATTGATAGATTGTGCTCTACCTTGCTGTGATATTTTTCTGAGTTGTTCTCGACTAGTGTATGTTATTGAAATCTCTATCTTTTCATCAACAATCCCCAGTTAATCATGTAATGTGGATGATGCAACACTCATCTAAACTAAGAACTAAGATCCATAATATGTGGAAACAACTTCATTCCAGAGAGTAACATCTACTGTCATCAAGAACAGCAACCCTTTTCTTTTTCATCATTGTACCACTACAATTGCTTAATTTGGAAGTTATTGATCATGCAAAGTGAATACAAAACAAAAGTGATGCTACATTACTAATTTTCACTGCCATTTTCTGCTTGTCTAGCATGTTTTCATCACTATCTTTAACCATTTTGTCAATCTTCAACTTCCTCTGATGGAGTGTTTGTTGTCAGATTACAAGTACATAGAAAATAGAACTGATGGTAATTGTGATTTGGACATTTCAGTTGCAATATTATGACATCTAGCAATGAACCAATGACTTATTTAGACTGTTTGCTTCTGTGTGCATTTCAGTTTTATTTAACCTATTCCAACCTTTGTATGAGTACAGCTTCTTAACATTCATGAGTAGGGTATTAATTGTGCTACATCCCAATTTTTCAGAATCTTTAAATGACACAAGGATTCTTAGTTGTAATATTCCTCTCAGACTTAACAGTCTTCTGATGTGTGAAGGTTTGTTGTCAGTCTTAAGTCTTAACACAGTCTTCTCTCTGATAGTGTGCTTCTTCTGATATTACTCTATTACTCACTGTGGATGGATTCTATTTGATATCTGCCTATAGTTTATAAGCACAGATTGTGGTCCAGTCCAGGGCAGATGTGGTAGGCAAAGAACTTCCTTATTTCATAATTCAACCAAGGGTGTATTAGCAATCCAGCTCTGATACTTTGAAGCAGTCATTCTGAAGCAGCTGTAAACGGATCTGGTAGCTCTCATAACTGGTACGCCACTTACTCCGACTACATGCAATATAAATGAATGAATAGTCTTGTGCATGATCTGAGCCTCTGGAATTGGTCAATGAAAATTTTGCTCCTGCTTCGTTTGACATGTCTTTTAGATATACAATGAGATTTTCTGTTCATCCATCGCCATCTTATCCTTAGTTTAGTGAATAATACAGTTGGTAAGCTTATAACATTACTAGACTGCAGATTAGCCTTCTGCCGACTCCCTACCTGGTAGATATGAGAGGCTGCCAAGGAAGTTGACCCCCCTCCCCCTCCCTTTGTAAAACTCATTATTAGCTGTTGTTAAATGTGGACATTGAATCCCAAAAGCTGGTTTTGTCTTTTGCTGGATGTACTTAATATACACCGCGATTGTATTGAGCAATATGTGTACCAAGGGGAGTAGATCTTTATGAGTATGTGGTGCACATTTAGCCTAATGTATGTATACCCAACATCATAAGTACATATAGTAAGTGCACTAGCAATTTGCTTCCTTCATGACTACTCCTTTCTTAGCTGTTAAGCTGTTAATACTGATAGCCTCTACTCAGCCTCAACAGTGTACTCATTCCCTTGAGGCCTCTGTATTCCATTCTGATATCTCGGAAGGATTGTTGTAGGGGCGTTGTTCTGTAGCTACTGTACCTTGCAGTAAAAGATGGAATATAGCACCAGCTCTACTTTTGCCTCGATTGGTTGGACACTAATGAAAGAGTAGGCATATTTATGCTGGGGAAGAAAACAGACCTCAGCCATGCCACTAAAGCTTTAAAAAGTTAAAATCTGAAACAGACCCTTTCCCTTTATTCTGAAGGAAAGAAAAACTGGTTATCACTATTCAGAATGCGGGAGAGGAACTTACCCGTGTTCTAATCCTACAACCACTCGAGGGTTCAACTGAAGGCAAAGAGCCATCCATCAACACTGAGCAACCATGGATGATTGGATGATCCTTCAACCTAGGTTGTATGAAAGCGGGTACGGATGCGTAGAAGCGAAGTGTTTTTTTCTTTCAAAAATTAGTGGAAACGGGTACACAAAGGAAACGTCTAATATATAATAAAAAGTTAATTATATATACATAGAAAAATATAATTTGATAAGTAACGTAAAACACGATAGAATTTAATTCTAAAAATTGATTGTTTTCAAACAAATACATGCATAATAATATGATTCAAATATAAAAAATAATAAATTTCTCGCATGATTTTTTGTGAAATACGATTTAGCGCTTCCAATAGGGCTGGGCAAAAACCACTTTATAAGTGGAAATTGCACTGCACCGATCCGAAAAAATAAATTGGGAACTGCACCGAATAATATAGGTGCAAGTTCACCGACGAACCGCATCGCTACCGAATTAATGAGGTGGTTGCGGGTTGAGCAACTAAACCGTCAAAATATACCGCACCGCACCACATTTAATTATATATATAATGTAATTTTTCATTATGTTTATATTTCATTGGTATATTTAATTGAGATATACATTTATCTAGTTTTGATTTTAACCATTTAAAAGTGAGAATGAGACAAACTTGACCAAAAATCCTAATAGTATATAAATATCGGAACTATTAAATCATTTGGTCACTTTTTTTCTTCTTCACAGTTATAAGGTTTAAAAAATAAATATAAAAGATGCTCTAATCATTTCTCCTTTTTCATCACGACTAATTTAGTGATTATATAATATTTAAATTGTTGATATTCTTAGACATTGAATATGTAATATTTAATTTTTTAAATTTAATTGTTATTTTTAAATTACTAAATATGGGTTAAATACCGAAACCGTATCGCTCTGCACCGATAATGTGGTGTACCGAAATGTGGGTGCACCGAATAAGTAAAGTGGTTGTGATTTGTATTTTTAGCAAACTGCAACAAGTGAGGTGGTTGCGGTTTAAGCTTCAAACCGCACTGACTTAATCCACTGAAATAACCCAACCCCGATTTAGTTGCCCAAACCGGAATTAGATCCTAACAACACCACAACTTTTAAAATTTTTGCCAGAGTTTACTTTATAAAACAAGTAAACCAAAACCTGCAATGAAAACACACTTCCAAAAAGTCCACAAAAGCCAAATCGTGGGACGCCAATTCCCATCCTGATTTCTGAAATTTAATAACTACTGAATAACCGTAAAATGTAATCATTTACACATTTTATTCAAAACTCAGTAAGTACTCAAAATGCTTTACAAACGGAACAAACTACATTTTGTATTCAGAGTGACTCTAATTTACAAATATATAAAGGTAGTAGGTTAAACCCGAAACCTACTAGAAAAGAACGGTGACCCAAACTCTAGGCTTCCGACGATGACGCGCAACCACATGATAGAAACTGCAAACTGGACAAGAAAGAAACCGAAAAGCCCAGGGAAAAGCATATAAAATAATAAAACTGTTAGAGTGAGTGGATGAAAATAACTTTATTTTTAAACTGATAATAACAAATATAACATGTCTTATTAAAAATCCAAATAAATATAATGCGAGTCAAAAATACGATAACATTGTAAGAATACATCGAGGGGGACCACTTACCCTTCTCGAGTATAATGTGCTCATGTGGAGATGATGACCAAAGTTTACTCACTTTCGGTCATCCAAAGTCGTCTGGTGCATGCTGACACAAAGACGACGTGAATGCCAGGGGGAAGTGCTGCTCCTTCCCTGGAGCCACTCGGGGATCAACTGAGCAACCAATGCATTGATGCAAACTCACTGATAATATCTCTGTATATGGCCTCCATGCAAGTGCATAATTGTAAAAACATAATCATAAAGCATGCTCGTAAATGCATAAGCGTACAGCATAAAATCATAAAATGCATAATCGTAAATACATGCCCGTATGTGCATAACCATAAGTGTATAAACAAAGACTCGCACGTCAATCAGTGAAAATAAATGTGTCCACTCACAGTATACGGCTAGCTCTTAGGCCCGGCGGAAAATCCCTCGTCGAAACCTCTCTCGCGATTTCCTGAACAAATAATAGATTCGTTTGATATCAGAAACCACTAAAACACAAGAAAATCAGTATAGAAACCCTCCCAGAAACCCCTCGGAAAAGTCAAGTTTTCTGCCTCACCGGAGCTCCGCTTCGGACTGCGGCGCGTGGCCGTCACGCCCTACCACCGGCAGTGGTGCGTGAGCCACACGCGCCTCTAGCACAGACAGCTCCGATGGGGGAAAATGACCCCTCGTTGGAAAGATCTCAACGAGGCCAACAACTTTTCCAACTAGACCAAAGTCCAATTTGTAGCCAATTGGCCGGAATTCCATTCGAAACCCACGGTGGCCGAAATCGCCGGAAAATTTATCCGGTCGATTTCGTCACCGGTGATGCACCTCGTCCCCTCAAACCAAGAAGGTTTTGATCCCTGGACAAAACCCAATTGATTCTACCCAAAAACCACGCCGGAAAACGGCCGGAGCACCGTCGCCGAATCCAAACGTAATCCGATGGCTTTCCGGCCATTTTTTGGCCACAAAACGTAACTAAAAATCACAATTGAATACATGAATGGAAAGAGGAGAAGAAGAGCTTCAAATCGATACCAAATATGCCGGCAACCGTGGCGTTTTCCGGTGGGTCAAAATCGAAAACTAAACGGGTCGAAATTTGGTATACGGGTCGCATACGTATCTCTCCGTATCTTCTGAAATAAACCGTATTTTTCTGAAAATAAACTGTATTTTTCTATTTATACTAAAATTTCTGATTAGATCGACGGCCACAATTTAATGTAATCACGATCCAACGGTCAAAAATAAATCGTAAAGAAAATACTTTTTGAAATACGATATTTTCGCCAAACGAACTTCCAAAACTCAAAAGGAATAGCTTGAAACCCCGAAAAATTCCCCAAAATTTCCTACGAACTCGAAATTAAATATTCTACGACTTCCACCAAGAGAGTCGGATCAAATTCTCACCCGAGAAAAAAGTCGTTAACAAAATTAGTGAAAAGAATAATTCGAGGAAAACATAACTCAAAAAGGTTAGCGCGACTTAAGATTTGGATCGTTACACCCGCGCACATCCCTAGCTTCTAATATGAAATATCAAGTTTCCAAAAATAATATATTTTGCTTCCAAAAGGAATATTTTTAGAATCGTGCTTCTGCCAACGAAAGCGGGAAGCGCCTTCACTTTGAAGCTTCCATGCAACCTAGCATTCAACTGTAGCAGCTCTTTGCTCATTGCCATTACGCACACCCCATAAACTCTCATCGTGATGCTGGTGTGTTTTGATCCCGTGATCTCCACGTTGTCAGCCAGGCAAGCTAGCCAACAGACCTCTACACATTCGACACTAGTCATGAGTGTCATTGGTTAATTGAAGCAAATCTGCAATTAATTGACAGTGATGTTCTTCAGCTCTTCCAAGTTGGAAAAGGCACTTAAGAGATGAAGTTGAGAATGCTTTCATGCAACTCTCTTGACAAATTCGTAAGCTTTGCTAGAAGCCTTCCGGTTCATAAATTTGTGATGTTCTTTGTATGTGAAAGGTCTAGATGCATGGAGCAGTTTAGTGGATAAACTAAGCTCTTGTTAGAAGAACATTTCGCATTTAATCTAGTTATGGCGCACATTGCTGACTGAGTTCGTTTCTGTTTTGTGATTAATATGCCCCATGGTTTAGTTACATGCATGTAATCGTAAGCTAGACTGCATCAACAATTTAACATAATATCTGATATACAAGAGAAAACAGAAAGTGGTGAAAGTATAGCTTTGGCACACAAATGAAAGCTATTGCTTTTTTTCCCTAAACCTGTTAATAGCTAGCAGTACAAGAGTGACAAAAAGCGCTGAACCTCCAACGATCAAAGGAGTGCGTAGCATCTCTGACTTTCCTGAAGCGGCAGGCTTCTCCGAAGATTCACACTTATCAGCTTCATTCTTCTCCGGCCTTTCTTTTGGCATTTTGTTTGAGTGGGGGAGTGCAGAAGCTGGTATTTCCATGCCAGGTTTGGCTACTTCAGTTTCTTGTGATAATTTGGCCTGCAACTCTTGATCATCAACTTCAGTTTCTTTCGAGTATTCTTCAGCGGTTACCACTTTTCCCTTGGCTCGAAAGTTCTCCTTTTTCATTTTGCTGCCATCTTTTTCAGGAACTTCTTCACTTGCTGCTTGTGTCATCTGTGGTCTACCTATGATTGCACCTTCTTCTTTCAGTTCCTCAACCCCAACACCAACAATTCCTTTCACTACTTTTGGCATGATAATTCTAAGACTGGAGTCTTGTTCATTAAACTTGGCCTTAATTCGGTTCAGAACCACTCCATCTGGAATCTGAAAGACTTTTCTGAAACCCTTTCTCACCACTTGTTTCTTGTGCATTGACCATCCTGAACTTCCTGACATCACCATCTCTTGAACTGGTTTCTCCACACTAATGCCTATCTGAGTACGCTTTTCATTTATGTCAATATCAACATGTTCTGTTCTATAACCTGAAGTTATACCTGAAAAACTTTAATAAAAACCAACACAAGAGACACAGAGATTAATATAAATGAGATTGACCTTTGAGATGGGCAATGAGGATGAACGTGCTTTCCGTTTCCTTGGATATGAAAACAGGACCGGATTTTTCCTTGGTGATCCTCACACCAGAAGAGGAAGCAGCATCATCCGCACCATGTGTGATCTTGAATTCAAATTCAAGATCCATATCTCGGTTAGTAAAACTAGAGATCAACTTCAAGAATCCAACTTTTACTCTGTAAACGAGCAGGAGAATGCGCAAATGTGCTAGGGAAAGTGTTTATAGAGTCCCTGATGATTTCTTTGTTTCTTTTTGCATATCGGCAAAGCACATATTCATTGCTTCATACTATGATATTCTGTAACATCTTATAAAATGGTAATAATTTGTTGCCTTGCGGGGAAGCTAACCGATTTTCTTGATTCCAAAACATTAAATCCAACAGGGTGTTGGTCCAAACCAAGTTTGTGAGATTGAAATCTATTGTGAACAGAGAATAGTACCACAGAAGACTTCATAAATATTTTGCTTGATGTTGCTGCATAATCATTTCATCATACAGAATCAAACTAGCATTCCACGACTTTGAAGTTCATTTCCAGTTTATTTAGTTCTGTTTAATCCTAATGGTCTAATATCTTTTTGACGGCAGCATACGGTCACCAATCATTCGGCAGAGACACCAATGCTTTCAGTACCATTAAGCATTACTTCCCGAGCCAACAAGTTTAAAGGTAGATAAAGCAAGTAGGAAAGTAAAGGTAGCTATTGATTGCATGAGAAAACTATAGGATTGAAAATTTGCTAAGATCTACCTACAAATATTACAGACCATCTCTCTCTATCTCTCTTTCAACGTTTTCACAGCGTCAGGAGAACCACATAAAGTAGAGCCATTTGGGCAGCAAATAAACCTAGTGATACCAGCAATGTGTAGTTCCCATATTAGAAAGAAAATCCACCAACAATCCACATTCAACTTCCATAGTACAAAACTACAGAGCACCATACATTTGAGGGAGATGTGTAATTGTTCTTTGTTAATTGAATTGATCGCTGATTGATACATCAGCTCACACATCATATATGCTCATACTTTGGAAATCAGAAATTGCAATACTTCTCAATTCTGTACTCAATTTATCAAGTTAAAAAGGTCAAGAATTAATAACAGAGACACACAACTCCACCACCGCCAGAACCTGATTTTGAACTTGGTTCTGGCGCTGCCACTGGACTTACCGGAGGCATTGTTGTCGAAGAGACCTTTATTGCAAGCTTTTGAGTGTCTTGGCATGTACTGAGCAGAGCACCATTGTTGAAGGAGAAGTAAAAGAAGCCAGGGCGTGATGGATGCCACTTGTAAAGTTAAGAAAAGATCAATTAGCAAACTCATTTCCTTAACACACTTCTGGAAAACTCAGATAATGATTATAGGAATTGCTTATTTTAAGTACAATTCCTTGAAAAGCCAAAGTAATCAAAGCTGAATTTTGTCAAAAAGCTCAGATCTTTTGGACAAACATGACATAACCTGATAAAAAGTACTAATTTGAAGCTCAACCCAATTTGAAAAAGAGCACTCCTCTTTTTCAAATTGGGTTGAGCTTCAAATTTGTACTTTTAATTAGGTAGAACAACTTCCTTAGACATCTCAAAACTGTGAGCCAACTATTACATCCCAGATCGAGCTACTTAACTCAAGCACAATTCATTGACAACCCAACTCCAAAAGCATCACTTCCCCAGTATAAAAAATGAAATTAGTATAAAAGATGAACATGGGCAACTTCATCAGGACTAAGCTTCTTCTCTCTGGTTTTGTTTTAGTGAATTCAAAAGATAAAGATATGTGATTTGAATGACAGGCACGCTTTAGGTGCTTTTGTAGCTTTTCTTTCTCTCTATGTTGGGTGGGTCACTGAGAGAGAGCAAAGAGGGTTTGAAAAATGAGAGAGAAGAAAGAGAGAGCGTGTGTGTGGCATTGAAGACTGTTAAAATGTCGGGAGTGCCTGGCTTTCTCAGTGAAAAGGAAGGGCTCCAATGTTTGCATTATATTACACACTGAGAAAGGTGAAATCATTTGTTGGGAGAAAAAAATTTACTCTATGGATGAGGAAAAGAGATGACTAAATTAGAAAACAAAATGATGGGGAGCTGTGAACCTGAAGATTGTTGATGATGGGGTTATAATTCTAAAATGATTACCTCTTCGATTATCAATCTGCAAGCTCTGCTTTCTTAGCCTATTAGTTTAAGTGTTCTTGGGAGGCTGAAGGCAAATCACTTTGTTTTAGTTCAACAAGAAAGAAAATCTCTTTTCGATTTATTGAACTATTGACTCCATACTGATATAACAATGCTCATACTTTGATGCACCAAGAATTAGATCCCTGAGATCTCTTTACTTTTACAAAAGAGTGGGAAGGCTACTGACAAACCTGAGATTTCTCTCGGTCTGCGATGTAGCCAACAGAACAATGCTTATCAGTTTTTCAAATTTTGATATATAGCGAGCTACAGTCCCTATATATATAGCATAGATTCATAGTTTTTAGTAGACGAAAATTATGTAACAAGGTGATGACATATTCAGATATGTTATGAAAAGTCATTTCATTCATGGCCTACCATTTACAATATGGAGCAACAATGTGGGGGTTCTCATTTGTGAATTGTGATAAAGACTAGAGCAAAATGAGAACCCGCATATTGTAAAACTACCTCTGTTTACATGCCATTTTATCAACTACGTACCATGCCATAATCTGAAAATGTCATCCTCAGTTGCTCACATAAACTCTAGAGATCAGCCGTCCGAACTTTGACTAGTGGGTGATGACCATATTTTGGATTAAACCGTTCACCTAGGTTAGTGCTTCGAGCACATTCATAGAGCATAGAAAGAAGCGGGATGGCGCGAAGCAAGAAAGCAACCTCAAAATATGGGTTCTACTTGTCCTATTGATTTTAGCCAAAGGACATGAAGACAGAATCATAGATTATAGATTGTAGTAGTACAAGAAGAGTGGATCTTTGTTACATGGTCAGGATAGAAGAGTGGATCTTTTTCTAGAGAAATAAGCAAGAGGAACAAAATCAATTCACTATTAATTCTACGCACTCACGGGACACTGTCACGGACCAACGACTTCAAATTAATTCCAAAAGTAAATCTCACAAGTAGGTACCCCAAACAGCTATACCATATTTACCCTGAACAGAATTAAACCAATAATAATAATAACAGCAATATTATACTAATTATTAATAGATCACCAACTTTGATTCAGTAAGCCTTCTCTTCTCTAGCAGAGCTGCAAAACTGCAGTCTCTATACAGATTAAATAGGAAGGAAAATAGCAATAGCAGTGACCATCTTATACTTGGTTGAAAACCGCAATGCACCGCACCCATAAACATGAATAATTTGGCTTGTTCCTCTACTTCACCTTCACATCATTGATTGGGAAAATGGGTTAATTCCCAGCAAACCAACTACATACAACATAAGGCCCATGGTACCTCTTATCTTCCTCGATGAACGCCATCTTTTTCTCTCAATGGATTAACGGGGTAACTCTCACGAAAATGATAATCATCAGGTGTAAATCTCTACTCAGAATGTTTCTACTTTTTCGTCTATGTCTACAATTGGTGCTGGTTTTCTCAAGATACATGTTCTCTACCACTCCAAGGAGCGAAATCTCCGGAGAACGCGTGATGGTCTTCTTTTCTCCACAATTGGAATAACATGTTCCATTAGCTGCAGCATCAATGCAAACAAAGTCAATCACACAACAAATGTCTACAATCAATCCAAACAGTAATCATCTTTCTTCACTCATACGCATAAATAACAGAAAGTATTCATCACTCAATGAAAAAAAAAGTCGCATGTCAAAATGATAGCTATGTTTCAAAAATGATAAATATGACTGCATAATGAACACATTTTCCCTGCAAAAAGTGCAACTTTCATAATGCATTTTATGCTGTCTCCTTGCCCAGATCATATGAAGAGTAAATACCTAAGTGCATCTATCCTATTGAAAAATTATTAGTCCACAAACACACACAGGACTATGTATTTGGGTTGCCTCTGTTAAGGATTGGACTTTCGTGATCAATAATGTGTCACATTGTTTTCACACTATTTCTAGATCTTCTGAGAAGGTTGTCAAATTAACTTGAATGATATACATAGCGCATAATTGGCAAAGCTATTCTTTTGGAGACAAACAATTTGGTCATCTATATACTAAAGACTGAAATCATCAGATTCAAATGATAACCTAGTATTGTTTGGGGAATTAAAGCATTGAAAAGGGATAGAACTACAGCAGCAACAAAAAAATAAAAATAAAGGTACTAAAGACAAATCAGACTCAAAACCTAAAAATAAAGTATTATACTCTACTCTATTTCTAAATAATGATTGTGCCAAAATTGTGGCCTTACAATAAAGTTCAAAAATGGATTTCATGGTGTACTGCATGTGTTGTTATCTTCATCTCCAGGAGGGAATTCCGAAATAGGTATAACATTTCACCCATAACCTTCAGCATGTTATCAGCATACTATATCTTTTATCAATTTGATGCTACCTAACCAAATAAATCACCATCCACATAAAGGAAAATCATTAAATTCATTGTGGCATAAGAAAAATGAGTACCTGCTTAAGTCTTTCCTCAGCTCTCTCAGCCTGCAATGAAAAATATTTAGTTAGACAACACTAGCCACATTAAATGTTATGAGAACAAATAAGAGCAAGAAAAATAGAGGCAACTCTGCTGGATGTGCTTTAAGGAAAGGTTTTTATTTTCACTCTTATTTTTGTGAATTAAGCCAAATGACTTCTACTTAGATTTTGATGAGCTTCTGTTTTGGCTCCTGGTGCAGCTTGCACTGCAGTATGTTGCTCTTTATTCATTTTCATTTTCAGAGAAAATAAGAAATGGGTAAAACCAAACAAATTGATATCAGATGACTCGACAATAAGTAATGGCACCCCACATTTCTCCATCCTTTTTTTCTTTTTCATTTTCTTTCTTTCAATGTGTTTCATAGCTGGATGTCTCAATCCTTGTACGTAGGACCTGCACTATTTCTTTACAAATATCTTGTGCCTCTTTCTCATCTAGCTCTGGAAGCGAGAGACCAAGCTACAGGTGACCTCTACACAGAGAACCGAACCATGGTTTCTCCAAATGGATTCATACCTCCACCAACCAGATGACCTATTTTATAATATCACATCAATTCGGGCATTCTCTACAGAGACTCATGTAGGGACCTCCCATCAAATTTACCATAATTGATGTATCACCTAGTTTCTATATAAGATCTGTGACCTCCGATCTCTTTTGTACTTAATTATTTTTCATGTGCTTTTCTTCATGTTTTCTCAACCATGTTCTTTCTGGTTCTTTCCTTCTCTCTGATTCGAAATGGACAATGAAAAACTATGATAACATCACGGCTGCAACTTCAAGAAGACTTCGTGTTTATTTTCAATCCATCTTTTATAGCCGTAGATGATATGAACTTTGCTCTTCCTGTTGGTTTTCTATTCTTTCACACTTTTCTTAGCTCGTACTTATACAAACCAAAATACAATGTTCTTCCCCTTTTGAACCACTAAAAACTTTCAACCACATAAGGCACCCACTGAAATAGGAAAGTGCCCTGAAAAGTACGGGCACGTAGGCTCAGTTATACGCCGCAACATTACTTTTAATGGAAAACGTCACAGAAGTAGCAGTAGAGGGAAATCAATGCAGATAACCAAGTGAGAAAAAACATCAGATGGTTGAGTTGACACGTGGTAGTTTATAAAGAATCTGACAAAAAGCGTGAGCTGACTTAATTTCTCACTCCAAATAGTGTGAGCCTGAATAGTTTATTCATCACTAATAGTTACCAATCAAAACCTCTACTAGGGGTTTCACCATTAGCCAATGCATAAAGGATAATATACAAGTAGTGTTTTTTTATGCAGTCTATACTGAGAAAAGAGAGTAGGGTCACTATATTTGCATGAAGAATGAATACAACAGCTTTAACGTAACAGAAGAGGAAGCTGATCACTGGTGATAAAGGGGCAATCTGTTAAACAGAATGGAAGAACAACAATTATAACAGACATGAATTGCCTTACACCACCAACTGCTGCCTAGTTCACTCAGGGTCAGACCTCAATAGCCGTGAGCATATAGTTTTATTGTGTTCCTAGTTTATTGCTTAACCTCACAGTACAATTGTTTAAGCTAAAAGCAACATCTCTTTCATAATCTTCTAAAGCTAAACTCGCCAAGACGAAGATAGCATAAGTTGGGAAGCAAAAGTAAGAAGGTTAAAGGAAGTGAAGAACAGAAAAGTCAACCACCCATATCCAGATGAACGCTTATAATAAGATCTTATTTCTAATTCAAATAGCACTGGACATCTTATAAATGAGATTGATGAAGAAAACTAGCATTATAGCAAGCACTAAATTTTATTTTTATTTACAATAAAGGGGATTGAAGCCCTGACTTATCCTGAACCTAAATCAATCTCCCACCACCCCAAGGAATCTGGAAACATTAAACATTTCGCATTGCAGTAATGTAACTCTCCGGGAAACTGACTGTGACTTAAATTTGCTACTTGTAAATCGTTGTAGCCCTTGATCACCTGATGCTAAGATGTGGATAGATTATAAATGAACATACAGTACTTCCTATGAGTCGTACTGAGTAATACAGAGGCACATTCACTAGTTATCGGACAGCACACTTCACAAGTAATAGACGAGCAGAATTGAAAATGAAACTTATTGCCAACTACATGTACATTACCTTCTCTTTCAAAAGCCGCTCCTTCTCCTCCTCTAATTTAACCGCCAACGACTCCAATTCAACTTGGTAAGCCTAAAAATCAGAAGAAGAAAAAAAACAAAGATTAAGTCCAGAAAAGAAAAACTCAAAGCTCAAAAGTTAATCAATCAACCTGCTTCCTCTCTCTGGACCTCGCGGCAGATTCCCGGTTCTTAATCATCCTCCTCTGCCTCTGCTGCGCTGCCTTATCCAGCGGTTCCAACACAGCGCGGCCTCTCTTCCCCCTCCCCCTTGCTCCTCCTCCTCCTCCTCCTCCTCCTCCACTTACAGCCACCTCAGGGACAACGCCGCCATTGACAAAGCCACCCTCAACCTTATCAGTGGACTGGAATGGGCTGAGTGCAATGTGATCGAACCCAAACAGTCCTCCTCCTCCGCCGTTCAATCTGTCAGTCTCTGGCTGCGGCATCAGGTGTAAATCCTTGATATCCTCCTCTTCCACGGCGCCGGCTCTGGCCAAAAAGTCCTCCAGAGTCATCATTTCGTCAGGTATCTCTTCTTTGCACTCCCTCTGCTGCTGGTGGCTCCCGCCGGACACAATTTCCTGCCAGACCTCGTCGACGGTCTTCGGCCGCGGCGGTGGCGCGTTTGATAAATTGATGTCCATGCCGGCGGTGTCCATTAGGGCTATTTGCGCGTCGAGGAGGCTGCTGGCGTCGTCGTCGCGGAAGAGGCCTTCGATCGTCATCGAGCCGAGCTGATTGCCGCCGGAGTTACTGTAGTTGGTGGTGATGGTGTTTAGGGTTTGATGAGCGACGGCGGAGGAGGAGGAGGAGGAAGATGGTGAGGATTTGGAAGAAGGTCGTCGAGAGAGATCCGAGTTTCGTGAGGACGACATGAGCTTCGACGACGCCATGCTTTGCGCCGTAGCCAATCTCATAGGGGCTCTTGCTATTTCTCTTCAACTTCGTCCACTCCGTCCTTGTCTGTCTCTCTAGGTTGGGGTTGAAGACTGGTTTTGATTTTTGAATTTTGGTTCTTGTTGTATTGTGTTTAGGCCGCTGGGATCAGCAGCAGCAGCCTTTTGGTTTTCCAAGGTGCGAACAGTTTTCGGCACTACCTGCTGTGTGAAGAATTGTTTATGTCGATGCTTTGTTTCGGTGTATTTGTTGTTTACTTTTTGTTTTAATGGAGAGGTTCCCTTGTTAAAAAAAACCTTAAGTATAATATATACTTTAATCCCTCAAGTTTACTTCCCCCAGTTAAACACACACACCATGTGTGTAAATGAAAAAAAAGAATCGTTGCATGGGTTAAAGTGAGAAAAAAAATGATGAAATATGAAAATTATCTATAGAAACAAAGTAAAAAGTGTCTTGGACTGTTTTTTATTTTGTTAATTTTCCTTTTACTATAATATTCCTCAATAATTAAGATTAACCTAAATGAAAAGGGTAATATTAGTACATTTTGACAAAATTAGAAAACAAATGTGTTGGCTTAATAATAATAATAGTATAGATATATTATTTTGGTTACTCCTTTTAATTTTTGAATAAACCATTAAAAATAAATAAAACAAATAGACGTAAATATCTTTCAAGGTTAGAGAAAGATACGAAATAGTATCATTCCCCTAAGTTTCTTCAAAGACAACAATAGACTAATTGGTACCACAATGATTCTTAGCCTTTATTATGCAATGTAAAGTTATCAAGCTAAATGTGGAACTAAGTTTTTTTCTCCTTTTCTCTTGACTGAAGTTTTCCTTTGTGACGGCTCCAAGATTCAAGAGCAATTGGAAAAACCTAGAGAGAGAATCGTTGAGCGTTGAGAATTGAGAATTGAGAGTTGTGAGAAGATTTTGTCTTCACTAGTTGAGAAGTACATCGTCGGCGACAATGATGGTTGATTCAAGGTTCTAGTTCACGGGTGTCGTGGTGATGGAGATCTTGGTCCATTGGGATCTCTCGTTTTCTATGAGAATTTTAATGGGTTCTCTCTTCATTATTTTTGCTTGCCTCTTCCCTGTCTTTGGAAGGGTTGGAATTAGGTGATTGGAAATGATGGTGGTAATGATGACAGTGTTGATGGCGGTGGCATATTGGTTTATTGTTGTGCCTCTGGCGACGGCGTGGTGGTCTTTGGTGGTGGTTTTGATAGAGGCGGCGTCAATGGTGGTAACATCTTTCAAGAAGGTAACCAAGGTGTGGACAGCTATGAAAAAGTTTTGGAGGCTAGGATTTTTTGTGAAACTCTAGGGCTTTTCTTCGAAATTAGGCTAAGAGGCATCATTGGGTTTCAAACGTTACTATAGTTTGAAATGCATAACTAAATAGGATGTGAGACCCAAATTTTTTTAGTATGTTATCCTACATCTAGTCCTTCTAGTTATGTTATGGTACTTGAACTGAGCATATAATGGTGTATGTTGCTTTAGGAAGTTCTTTCTATTGTGCCTGTAATTGGTGTTCTCCTTGTAACTTTTCAGATCCAATATATTCTATCGCTTCATCTCGGAGAAAAAAAAACAAGATAAGAAATAATCGCCCAAAGGAATAAATAGATATAAATACCCTTCAACTTTAACAAAACATTCCTATTTTTTAACGTTCGTTTTGGTACAAATGGCTAAAGTGAAATTGAGAGGTAAACTTGGGTCATCGAAGTGAAATTGAGAGGTAAACTTGGGTCATCAAAGTGAAATTTGGAGGTAAACTTAAATGAACAAAACGATATATATGTCATACTTAAATAATCAAAGTTTATAACATATTTATACTTGAGTGACTATTACCACCATTTTCTCAAGAAAAAATTCATCCAAAGGTTCAGACACTTGCAGTTAGGTCAATTTGATGATCGACTTTCAAAAGTTATCAATAAGATACTTAAAATTCTACAACCATATATTTGTGGTGTCTCCGTCAATTTTTCGTCACGTCTTTATTTCTTTTGGATGATGTGGTACTTATTTTTTCTAGAAAAAATAATTTTCATTCATAGTATTTGGACTCTTACCAACTTATTAGAAAAGTGCCCAAACATTTAATCTCTCTCTCTCTCTCTCTCTCTCTCTCTCTCTCTCTCAAAAAGAAAAAAATGTCACCGATGTCCATTGCAAGCCGTTACCAACCTCTCCCTTGCAACGCTGCAAATATTCACGCCTGGCTTTGGCTCGGCTCGCTTGTCCACCTTCACGGCTTTGTCAGTCGACATAAACTCGCCCATAAAGTTTGAGTCGCTCGTCACATCGCCTAGATTTGGTTTGCCTCGACCATTGTGCTCTACTTTGCCTTCACGAGTCGCTATGCAGATTCGGGTTCGTCGCATGCTTGCGACCCTCATCAATCTTTAAATCTCGATCTCAACCTTAGTGTGAGTATAACAGATGCATTGAGTGCTGATTATAACTTTTAGGGGACCAAAATAAGTTTTCGGTGGTCAAAGTAGTTAAGTAAACTTGGGTGCGAATTAATAAAACATGCGGCTTCCATTCTCAAGCTCATTTCACTTCCGCCATTGGTGTTAGGAGATATATTCTTCACACCTTAACAATGAAGTAGCTAAGATGAGGTTGTGATATCACTAAACCGCATGTATACGGTGTCCAAATTATAGTATATGAAAAGAAAGTCGGATGTTGAACTCACAAGGATTGACTATCCTAATTGCATAGTTTGTTGATTTTCGGTAGTTGATTACATTATAAACAAACACACGATGCAACACAAGCAAAACAAAACACAAAGCGGAGATGAATCTCTCAACACTAAGACCTTTGTAGACTTAGAATTGTGAGGGATGGTTTAGTATGGTGAATGAGATATAATTTGATTGATTGATGATTAAGCTAAGCAAAAACCAGCTTATAAGATTATTCGAATTCAATGATAAAGAAATGGTCAGCTAGAGCTATCACCACTAGCCAACTTGATGCCAAAACAATGTCCAATTTATGATCATGAGTTGTTTAGTCCAGTTTTCATACAATAATGTCCAAATTTTGTCTTGTGGATCACGTTTGATTTTGGACCAAAACTCCTAGGCTTGATGGATTCTAGAAGGATTTTGGCCTAACCATAAAGTACAAAGTAAACTGTGACTAGGGTGTAGGATTTTGAGACTAACACCCTAAACATTTGTCATGCATAATAAGTTTGATTAGTTGACATGTGAGTTTTATGTGAGATTTCCCTTCCCAAGCCTCTATTCGAGGATCTGAGAGAGAATTCTAATGGGATCTCCCAATCTGCATCTTTCGAGGGATACAAACTGGAAGAGCCAACCATTCGCTATAGAGAATTTTAGGTTCAATGTAAGCTTGATCAAAGCTTCTTGAGTTATTTGGAGGTTGAGAAGGGTTAGGTCCATGCTCAAGCATTACGAAATCAAACCTATAAGCTCACTCACCATACTAAACCAAGGAGTTAGTATGTGTGACAACCTAAACTCAGTCAAAAATTGTTAAAATGGCAATTATTCGAATAACTCTAGTAATTACTCGATAAGGATTAAACTCAATCGAATCAGCCATCTATTAACCGATTACGATAAAACAATCGTAACGATATAAGGTACACCTAATTATTCTATCGCTCGTAGCGCCACTGGCAGCAACACTCATCACAACAACCCACCCATTGGGATGACGAAGTCTAAATGCATTATTACCCTCACGAATATGCTTGCAGCATCAATACGATTCTAACAATACAAAATTTGACACATTTCAAAGACATTTTTCATCCAGACGCGCTGTCGTCTGCAGCCACGCACCACCACTAGCGACCACTACCAATGGCTGAGGTTGACACACCGTTGGAAATCTCTCGACAAGCCCATTAATCTATCTAACCACACCGATGACTAATTCTGATTGAGGTGACTGAAATTATTCAAAAACTTGAATTGGCCAATTTTGGCCGGAAAACCAAATTGGTGTTGATTCGATGATGCCGTGCTACAACGGCCCTCGGGCCTAATCTCAATTGACATAAAATGGGGAGAGGGACTGAAGCCCTCTATCCCCGACACCCATAAACTTTGACAACAGCCGCTACGACACTGGCCGCGACGGAACGATTGGAAATTGAATCCAATTCTCTCAATTTCTCACCTGCACGTACCAAATTTCCTAATATTATTGCAAGAAGGGGAACAAGAAGGTCCGTACTTACCTCATCGGCGTCCATTTCCAGCCGGGTAACCAATTTCGCCTGAAGCCCTAATTTCTTCTCATCGTAGATTCTTTCTCTCCATCATGAAAAGTTTTGAATTCGAGGTTAAGAATAGGTAAAGTATGAGGAGAGTGACCGAACGGGTCTGGTTCAACGACCGAAGGTGGCTGTTCGCTGGCACACCATCACCGAGAACAACCCAGTCCATTCTGAGCTTTGTAGGTCGCACCGCTTAGAGAGAGAGAGAGAGAGAGAGAGAGAGAGAGAGAGAGAGAGAGAGAGAGAGTTGACTTCCCAAAATGGAAGTCTGACTCTCCAAATTTGAAAAGTCCCATTTATAACCACACTTTACCATTTTCGTAAATTTTGTTAAACTTTCGTTGACTATAACTTTCTCATCTTAACTCCAATTTTAATGTTTGGTGCATCGACAAACTTGTCTCGACGAATATGACAACTTCCATCCAAAGTTGGTGAAAATAATCAATCCAATAAAAAGTCAACTCATATCTGACAAGACCCGCTTCAGATTACCCCAGTAATCCAGAGATATGTCTTGCAGGACCTGTATTAAGGTCTCTAGCACCGACTAGTCGGTATCAGCTACCTTAGCACGAGCAACCCAATCCTTACTGTGATACTACATCAAGAAAATAGAAACTATGAACTGTCATGCCTCGAACTTTGGATGGTCACAACTTCAACCTGGTATCCTACAAATTGGGCAATTGGAAACAAAGGGCCCAGGGAAAAGCATAAAAACATAAAATTTTAGAATGAGTGGACAAAATCTGATAATTTGTGTAAAAATTATGCATTTCCACTACTCTATCTAAAATCATGCGAGTTCTACTGTCATAAAACTGTAATAAACATGGAGGTGGCCAGACGAGGTATCCTGACCTTCCCTGACTGGTAGCTATTATAAATAAAGGTGATGGGCCAGGCAAGGCAACCTGACCTCCTCTAATGATCAGACGAGGCACCTTGACCTCCCCTGACTGGAATATCCGGTGATCAGCCGAACTGTCAGTGTATCGATGCAACTAACTAATTTCATTACAAAGAAAAACCTCCAAATTAAAATGCTCTAAAAATATACTGTAAAATAAACTGAAATATTGAAAATTGAACTCGCTATTAATTGTGAAAATAAAAGTTCATTCACAGTATTGTGTCGTGACCTCCAATCAGCCGAGCACATCTATCGGCACCTCTATACATTTGCCACTAGCTGCTAATATGTCATCCTGAAATAACGATTAATATGCAAAAACTAATTGTCGAAAATCATATCGAATAACCAAGCTCGTTACCAACGAAAAATACCATCGAGAATATCGCATTCTTAAAAATCGCGATTCCCAAAATAGTATCGAGCTCTAATCTAATTCCAATTTCCAATTCTTAAATCCTTTTTAAAATCGCAACATAAACCTTAAACGTTAAGGAACTTGAACTTCAATCGATAATCAATGCAACCGTTTATCAATAACCTAAAAAAGTTTAATTATTATTCGATTAACCATACGTCTTAACCAATAATGTCTAATTCAATTCAATAACTTCATCATTAGATTCGGTACGTAATTACGAACGAAATGATATAAATTTTTTGCCGAAAACACCCTCGCCATAGCTCCATCGTGAACCATCGGCGGTGACTTTTCCTTGCGAACCAAAACCCAAATTATAGAGAATCTACCCAACAACAATATTCATCAAAGGACCAACCTCCAATTCCAGCCTAATCGACCAGAATTACCCCTGAAACCCTTCGGTCGAAAACTCCTTTCCGGTGACCTTTCTCCGCCGTCAAGCCACCACGTGGCTCGAGGAATACCCCAATCGACTCAGGGTGATGAGTGGAGCAATAACCCCATCACCCTGCCATCTAACTCACCGTCAACCACCGCCCATGGCGTCGACCCGAATTACCCTCGCCGGAGTCGATTGAATTCCTACAATTCTCATCGATTTACACCACCTCGCATCAAAACAAACAAACTAATACAATCTAGGATCAAAACCCAATCAAATTATACCTGAAAAGTGGTCGGAAACCTCGCTGGAGCTGACATTGGTTACGTACCCCTTGAAACCGTGACCTTTAAGGCGTTGATTCTCCTTCCTCTGCCACCCACCACCAAAAAGACACCCACCAACATGTAGAGGAGGTTGATGTGGTTCTTTTGACATAGGCCCCGCCATTTTTGGTGGTTGTTCGCCAGTAGTGAGGCCGACGGAGGGAGGGAGAGAACGGGAGGGAAGAGAGAGAAAAGGAAAAAAAGAAATTGCCAAAAATGGAAAGAGTTGACTTTCCTTTTTATGGAAACTTTCTATTTATCGTCGAAATTTTGTGACTAAATATATCGTAACCTCGTACAAAACTTTAGTTGACTATAACTTCTTCCTCGTAATTCCAATTTAAACTCTTAACATGGCCACGAACTCGTCTCGATAAACTCTACGACTTTTTGCAAAAAACTTCCTCGAAAAACATAATCGATAAAATTCTGATAAATACCATCGATAATTACCGACGGTAAAAAATTAATTGCCATCGATGATTACCATAAAATTAATCATAAATAAAGAATGCTCGGAATGGGATGTCACAATTGAACTCGATATTCACTAATGGTAAAATCATTAAATGCTTTTGATAAATTGAAATTAAAAATATACAAAAATACTTCTAATTATACGAAAGGAACGAAATATCAGAGTATATAAACAAAAGTTGTCATACTTAATTTACAAGTTGTACACCAAGGGTTAAAGTTGATGTAAAGGACCTTGGAACCATAAAAAAGTATATGTAAACAAGTTGCCGTACTTGTAAACATGACATACATCAAGTTGTTTAGTATGGCAACTTAACTAAAAATGAAAACTTAATTTAAACATGACAACTTGACAACTAGACTAGTTCATGGAGTTGTCATGTAAAGGAGTTAGTATGACAACTTGACTAGGTCATCAAGTTGTTTTTATATATACATGTTTACATGCTAATGACCTTGTAAATTAGTTTCTTTACATGCTCTTTGGTTTAGTATGACCTTGTTTAAAACAAAAAATTGAAACAATAAAAGAGGGACAACTTGTAAACCAAGCTCACTCATTTTTAGCCCCTTTACACATATCACAACTTAGTCAAGATCATAACATGCTTAAGAAAACCATACATGAAGTTTAAAGATGTAAACACACCACAAACACATCACGTACATATTATACTCATCCAATACCACTTCATACCTAAAATCAAAGCATCATTGTTCTACATCAAGTAGTTAGGGTTTGACCCCTCACCTTCCATAAGTTTACTACTCACTCATATGTACAATAAAGTTTGAATACATGCTAAAATATGAAAGAGCAAAGAGATAATCGAAGGGTTCCCAAGCTAGCTCTACCATAATGGCTTCACCAAAGCTCTTCAAGCTTCTACCTCTACTCCTTGACTTCTAGCTAGCACTCAAACTTGTAGAGGATGTAAGGAGAGCCTTTAGGACTCCAAGAGGTATAAGGGAAGAGAGATTACTTCACACATCTTTGAACTCTAGAGAATCAACCAAACACTTGAGAGGCAAAGGTGAGAGAAGATGTATATGTCTCTTGGCTGCGTTGGTGGTGGATGAGGAAGAGTTTCGACCTCCCTTGTTCAGCAGAGGCTAAGTCTCTTGATGGTGGTAGAGGTATGGTAGTTCGGCCAAGGTGAAGGTGAGGAAGAGAGATTAAGAGTTTGGAGGGTTGGGGAGAGAACTAGGGAGAGCTAAACTTTAATAAATGAAGAAAATGAAAAGTGGGGTGTTTGAGGAGAGGGGGAGCTCAACCTAGATATGGGAAAATGGAGTTGTTGGAGATATTTTTGGTTTAAATTTGAATTTAGACATTAGGGACATGTTCATCAAATTAGGGATAAGGTGGTCCTAATTTGTTGAGTCACCATGCAGTCCAAACCATATTTGGTGAGTCACCTTGTGGTCCAAACCACATGTGCATGTCGTGTACCTCTATTTCAAATCATGTAGGGTTTGTATCTTAGGTGAGTTGGGCCTCCCTTTGGCCTAGCACAATGTGTTTGGGCCTTCCTTGGTGGTCTGGTTGGCCATGGATAGTTTTGGCGACTTTCGACAATTCATTTTCGTCATTTTCCTAAAGTTTCTCCATATTCAACACTTGAGATTACTTCTCTCATGACTCCGAAAATGTACATGTCTTCCCCGGCAAGTGTGTAATTCAAGTCTTTTAGTGCATTTCCGAGCCAAATAGTGATTTCCTAGAAAAAGTGAGAAACGTCATAAGAATAATGTTTTATTAACAGAAAACGACCATTGAGCGCAACGTTATGGACATAATTAGAACACAATTATGGGCCTAACAACATGCTGCATACTAACGTGGACTTTTTGACTCATGCATATAGAGTAAGAATAAGTGAGACTACAACAATCTCTGACTACTCCTTGACCTTGTAATCGTGAATGCTCGAAGCAAATACTTGTAAAAGAATGATAGTGAGTGACTAGAGAAATTACATAGAGTGTTTGGCATAGTCAGCTTCAATTTTGAAGTTTGGGCACACTTTGATACTGTGACAAAAGTTTGCGTACTATTTTGATAGATTACAACATGTGAAAATTGACTAGATTATTCTTTGTTTTTGAAAACAAAATTGCCACGTCATCAAAAGAAATAAAGACGTGACAGAAAAGTAATGAAGACATCACAAATATACGGGTTTAGGAGTTTAGGCATTTTATTGATAGTTCAAGAACCAAATTAACCTCAACAAAAGTGTTTGGACTATGTGTGTGAAAAATGAGTAAGGTTTGCAAAGTCGCTTATTAGCAGAAACTTAAAACCTCACAATATATCAACAAAAATTCAGTCTTTAATTTTTTGTTCTTTTTTTAATGATTGTTTAAATATCTTAAAAAACGATCATTTAAACAAATATATTTTTTTAAACTATAAATTGTTGAAGGATAATAGATTGCACGATAGCCGTACACTGAAACTGTAACTTTACTCATGATAGATGACCTTAAATACAAAAACACTACAATTTGTTACAATCAATGTTCCCGAATAATTAGGGATTGCTAAAATCTATATCTAATCTAACTAGGACAAGATACAAACCGAAAGATCAGGAAGATACTTTCCTTAAACACTCGCCCTTGTATCAAGCTCCTAATGTATGATGCATAATGAAAGGACCCAACCCCGATTTAGTTTCCTAAACCGGAATCAAACCCCTTCTTAAAACATGAACCAACAAAAACTATCAAAATTTCGGCAGAGTAACACTACTAACGTGGAATTGCCATTAACCTGCACCCAAAAAATACACTTCATCCTATGCCACAAAAGCCAAACCGTGGGCACCAATCCCATCCGGATTTCTCAATATCATAACAATAACATAAAACAGTAAACATAACTGTACTTTATAAAAAAAATCCGGAGAGAACCACATAAAACATGTATCAGTAACATATCAGTCCGACCTCTAGTGTATATATACAAAAAATATACAACAGTAGGCAAAAAAGGAAACCTACTGGAAAAGAAAGGTAGCTCGAACAACTAGCCTTCGACCGCGATGTGAGACACCAGAATCCGAACTGCAAACTGGGCACGGAAATCGAAAAACCCAGGGGAAAGGCAATAAAAACGTTAGAGTGAGTGGACGAAAATAAACATATGCCTTTCACCAATTTCATATACAATAAACAAGTATAGCGAGTACGGAAAATATATATGGAGGTGCCAGGCGAATCTCTCAAGCCCGACGGTGATAGGCCAGGGGAATCTCTCAACCCCGGCGGCATAACAGGGGAATCTCTCAACCCTGCCCAGAGGAATCTCTTAACTCTGGTCCAGAGGAATCTGTCAACTCTAGTCAGACTACCGGTGATCAACCGAGTAGCCGAAGCATCGATGCAGGTATGCCATCACCATAAAAACATAAAATAATACCTCCGAAAATAATAAATAAGCTCAACATCGTATATAAACAAATACGGAAAATCACGAACTCGCAACGACTGTGAAAACATAAAAGTGTCCACTCACATATGAGCAAAGCGCGCACTCGCGCTAATCACGTGGTCCGGCGGAAGATCTCTCGCCCGAAGCACGATCTCGATCCCCTGAATAATCATAAAATATATCTGATCAAAATCACAATTCACAATACTGTACCACACCTCGGAAACCAACCGTGTCCGGAAATATATAATGCAATGCAAAATAATCGACAAATTTCCCGAAATCTCCACTCAAAACTCTCGATTGAAAATCCGATACCCAAATCAACTCGAAAACCTCAAGGCGACGATCGGGGCGCGAATACGAGTAAAACGACATTAAAATCATCAAATTCTAAAAAGTCAACGGGTCGCCGGAGCTCCGCCGTTGACCGCCGCCGCCGGCGCGCAGTCAACCAGAGAGATTTTCCGGCGACCAAGCTCACCGTAGCTTCTCCTCCTCAAGCCAAACACATCTCTCAACTATACTAAAGGCCAAATCGGACGGCAAGTAGCTCAAAATCAGCTCGAAAATCCAAAATCCCTAACCGGCTGGAAATTGCTCCTCCGTCCAATTCCGTCACCGTGAGACCATCCCGGCCTCCCAACCTCAAGGGTCCACCAACCTACCACAAACCCAACAATTTCCAACATAAACCCCCCTCGGAAAGTCGCCGGAACACCTCCCCCCGTTGAAGCCGATTCCGGCCAAAATCCCCAAAATTTCAAATCGACATTTCTCCCTCAATTCATCACTAAATCAAGCAATTCCAAGTTTTAATCAACTAGAAATCAAGAGAGGAATCGAAATATACCAATACCTCGGCTGGAGGTCGCCGGAAAATGAAGGTCGCCGGCGAGTCAAGCGGCGGTGAAGTTTTCTTCTTTGGTCAACGCGGGTCAACACGTCCAATATGGTCAACGCCGGTCAAACTTCCCAAAACAGTGTTTTTCGACAATTTTCGACTGTTTCCGATATTTATACTCGCGTCTCGGGATGATCGACGGTCCAAAACGGATAACCATTATGATTCAGATAAACTCGATACGAACGGATAAACTCGATGATATTTCGAAACTTCAAATATTCATATTATATTCCTCGGTCGTCGAAATAATCATCCGGAACCGCCCACGAACTCGAAATCACATGTACAACAACTCTCAAGAAGAGACTCAACTCAAATTCTCGGTCGATAATTAAGTCATAATCAAAACCGGCAAACCACTTAATTTACGTAAAACTGCGATTACGCATAATCTCGTGAATTAAGCCGATTACTCTACTGATTCTGTTCCGGGTCATCACAAATCTACGTACCTGTCAAGTGAACAGATGAGGATACTGCTCCCGCATACGCTGCTCAGTCTCCCAGGTGGCCTCCTCAACCGAGTGATTCTTCCACAAGACCTTCACCAGCGGTATCACACGGTGCCTCAACTCCTGCTCACGCCGATTGAGAATCTGTACCGGCTCCTCCACATACGTCAAATCCTCTCGGATAGGTAGCTGATGTGGCACTAGCACATGCGACGGATCTGGGATATACTTCCGCAACATCGAAACATGGAAAACATCATGAACACGAGCCATCTCAGCTGGCAACTCAAGTTTGTAAGCCACGGCTCCAATCCTCTCGGTGAACTCATACGGACCAATGTACCGTGGTCGAAGCTTGCCACGCTTCCCGAAACGCACAACTCCCCTCAACAGAGATAGTTTCAGGAAGACCCAATCGCCCACATCGAACTCGAGACTCTTTCTCCTCACGTCCGCATAACTCTTCTGGCGATCCTGGGCAATCTTCAATCTATCCCGGATAGTCTGGATATCCTCCATGGTGTTCTTCACCAGATCAGGGCCAATAAGCCATCGCTCGCCCACCTCACTCCAACACAACGGAGTGCGGCACTGCCTCCCGTACAGAGCCTCGTATGGTGCCATATCGATACTAGCCTAATAGCTGTTGTTGTAGGCGAACTCAATCAAATGTAGTTGCTGGTCCCAATTTCCTCGAAACTGCAAAACGCAAGACCGCAACATATCCTCAAGAGTCTGTATAGTCCACTCAGACTGCCCATCAGTCTGAGGATGAAAAGTTGTACTGAAGCGCAATCTTGTGCCCATGGCTCGCTGCAATGCCTGCCAAAACTCAGAAGTAAACTGACTGTCTCGGTCAGAAACAATAGATACAGGCACACCGTGCAGTCGAACGATCTTCCACAAATACAGCTTGGCCAATCTGCCCACTGATATCTTCCCCGGAAGTGCGAGAAAATGAGCGGATTTCGTCAGTCGATCTACAATAACCCAAATACCAGTGTTGCCAGCCGAAGTACGCGGCAACTAATACACGAAATCCATGGTAATGTGCTCCCACTTCCAAATTGGAATCTCCAGTGGCTGCAACTTTCCCGCAGGCTTCTGCCTCTCCGCTTTTACCTGCTGACAAATCAAACATCGGCTCACATATGCGGCAATCTCCCACTTCATATTGCGCCACCAGTAATACACTCGAAGTGTACGAAACATCTTCGTACCTCCGGGATGCATTGCATACGCCGAACAATGAGCCTCGTCTAAAATCTCTTTCTTCAGACTCTCGTCTCTGGGTATGCATAATCTGCCTCTGAATAGCAACGTACCATCATCACTCAACCGAAACTCTGTTGGCACACCATTTCGTATCATGGTCTTCTTGTCCAACATGTAGGAATCTTAATCCTGAGCTTCCCGAACCTGATCAACCAACACGGGTCGAACCTGAAAATTGGCCAACAAAGCTCCATCATCGTCCCACTCAAACTCGGCTACCGTAGCCCGAAGCTCGACTAACATAGACACTCTGGCCACACAGACATGAAATAACGAAGCTCCGGATTTCCGACGTAATGCATCTGAAAGGACCCAACCCCGATTTAGTTTCCTAAACCGGAATTAAACCCCTTCTAAAAACACGAACCAACAAAAACCATCTAAATTTCGTCAGAGTAACGCTACTAACGCGGAATTGCCATTACATGCACCCGGAAAATACACTTCATTCTCTGCCACAAAAATCAAACTGTGGACACCAATCCCATCCGGATTTCTCAATATCATAACAGTAATGTAAAGTAATAAATATAACTATACTTTACAGAAATCCGGGGAAAAATCGTATGAAAGTATACAACAGAAAGTTCATAGCGACCTCTAGTGTATAATAATATAAATATACCACAGCAGGCAGAACAAGAAACCTACTGGAAGAAACAAGGTAGCTTGAACATTATACCTCCGACCACGACGTGCGACACCAGAATCCGAACTGCAAACTGGGCATGGAAACCGAAAAACCCAGGGGAAAGACATATAAACCGTTAGAGTGAGTGGACGAAAATAA
The DNA here is from genome assembly GCA_946800695.1 of Geum urbanum. NCBI lineage: Eukaryota > Viridiplantae > Streptophyta > Magnoliopsida > Rosales > Rosaceae > Geum > Geum urbanum. The sequence continues at coordinate 23,267,924 of OX327002.1, forward strand.
ATATATGCCTTTCACAGATTTCATATACATAATCAATATAAAACAATGCGAGTTCGGAAAGTATATATATGGAGGTTGCCAGGCGAATCTCTCAAGCCCGACGGTCAGGTGAATCGCTCAAACCCGATGCTGATAAGCCAGGGGAATCTCTCAACCCCGACGGCATACAGGGGAATTTCTCAACCCTGCCCAGAGGAATCTCTCAACTCTGGTCCAGAAGAATCTCTCAACTCTGGCGGACTACCGGTGATCAGCCGAGTAGCCGAAGCATCGATGCAGTAATGCCATCACCAATAAACATAAAATAATACCTCCGAAAATAACATATATCTCAACATCGTATAAAGTAAATATGGAAAATCATGAAAAATCACGAACTCGCAACAACTGTGAAAATATAAAAGTGTCCACTCACAGGTGAGCGTAACGTGATACGCGTTAATCCCGTGATCCGGCTGAAAATCCCTCGCCAAACGAACAATCACGAACTCTTGGATAATCATAAAATCCACTGCTCAAATTCATAACTCGACAACTCAAATCATACCACGAGAAGCAACCGTTCCCGGAAACATATAATTCAATAACGACGAACTCGTTAAAATCCGATAATCACACCACTGCGATCGGGGCGCGATTCCGAGCGAAACGACATACAACTCGTCGAAAACCCCAAAAAGTCAACTTTGACCGGAGACCGCCGGCGGCGGCGGCGCCACCCAACTATAAAATTCTCCGGCGAACCAAGACCTATTCCACTCAAAATCATCCAACAAACAACTTCCATAACTACACCAAAGATCAATTTTGACTCTAACTAGTCCAATTTCAAGCATAACCGAATCCTCACTCAAACTTTAATCGATCAATTCTCCATGTACGAAACGAATTGGAGCACCATACCTATATGGTTAGCTTCGTGGTGATGAGGGCTTCAAAGCCCAGTGCTTTAAGTAGCTCAATTTGGCCGGAAAAGGAACGAATAAAAACCCCCAAAAATCTTCAATTTCCAACCGGAATATCTCCCTCCTCCAGCGTCCTCGCCGTGAATGGTGGCCGGCAACACCACGGGGAAGCCGAGGCGCACCGGAAGGGTCCAACCCTGAAGCCTGGGGTGGCCGGACGGCAGCTCGCCACTGGCAAGCCGTGACCTCCGTCGCACTTCCACCTCCCAGCCGAGTTGACTCAGTCAACACAAATAAATGCAATGCTTGACTTTCCTAAAACAGTAACCCTGTTAAATACTTTCTAATTTAGGAAACTTCCATAATTAACTTTACGAATAAATTTAAACACACGTAACTTTCGTATCGTAATTCCGTTTCCAACAATTCTCGCGTCAACAAACTTATCTCGACAAGTTCTTCAATTTCCACCCGAAGTCAAACACTTCGACAAATCCGATAAAAAGTCAACGATTCAATCCATCACAAGCTTATCCGATTAAATGATCAACGGTCGAAAATATTCATAACTTAATCCTCATAACTCGGAATAATCCTCCAGAAGTTCCCACGAGCTCGAAATTAAATTCTCTACAACTTCCGCGAAGAATACCAAATCAAATTCTCGCCCGGTAATTTAGTCGCTAAGGAAGCCCCCATAATAGCAGATTACGTCGAAATCACGACAAATCGCGAAACTTGCAAATCAAATCAATAATCATTCCATTTATGCTTCGGGTTGATCAACGGTCTAAAACGGATCAAAATCACAATTCGAATGGACTCGAATACAAATGGATAAACTCGACGATACTCCGAAATTTCAAATATTCATATTATATTCCTCGGTCGTCGAAATAATAATCCGGAACCGCCCACGAACTCGAAATCACGCGTATAACAACTCTCAAGAAGAGACTCAACTCAAATTCTCGGCCAATAATTTAGTCGTGATCAAAGCTGACGATTCAATCAATTATCGGAAATCTGCGATTATACGCTAACTCACGAATTAAGCTGATTACGCTTCTGATTCTGTTCCGGGTCGTCACAAATCTACCCCCCTTAAAAAAAATTTCGACCTCGAAATTTCCAAGTCTGTCAACTGAAAAGTAGGGATACTGCCTCTGCATACAATTCAACTCCCAAGTGGCAACTTCGATTGAACAACTCTGTCAACAGACTCCACAATAGGAGATATCTCCGTGCTGTAATCCCTGTACCCTCAAATCTCGAATCTGAACTAGCTCCTTACAATTGCCAAATCTTCATGTATAAGGAACTGATAAGGTACAAAATATGCAACAAATCTGAAATGTAGTTCCACCACACGGAACACAACACACACAAAAGTCAACGCTATAGGCAATGCCAAACTATACGGCACAACACAAACTCGCCCCATGATCACATACGGATCAAAATAACGTGGAAAATTCATAACTAAACCTGCTTACATCAACATAACTCTAATATCAAACTCGAGCAATTATCAACCTGGTTCTGTTAATCCGAAGGTCTGTGGTAGCACATTCCACTAAATCAAGATCCAACGTCAGCTCAAACCAAACTCGCTCCAACAAAATGGAGTACAACATCGTTCCTCAAAACGACATCATGCAACGTCATAATTACAGTGGTTAACAAACTGGTACTGCAAGCAATCTCGAACAATTGAAACTGCTGGTCCCAAATCCCTCGGAACTGCAATACAGAGGACCACAACATGCCTTCCAAAGACTGAATAGTCCTCAAAGATCGCCCACCAATCTGAGGATAAGAACCGGTACTAACTTGTAATCTGGTCCCCAATGCTCACTGCAATGCTTACTAATACTCTGTTGTAGCTGATTATCTCGATCAGCAATCTGGGACACAGGTATATCTCGAAAATAGATAACCTCCGCCAAACACAGCTATGTCAGCCTGCCACTGAAATCTTTTCCGAAAGTACAAGGAAACGTACTAAGTTCATCAAATGGTCCACAATGGTCCAAAAACTCGTACCACAAATCGAAGTGCGTACTGACACACCAAAATCCTCAGTGACAAGCTCCAACTTCTAATCGGAAATCTCCAACGGCTGTAACTTCCCGGCAAGTCTCTGCCTCACTGCCATCGCCTGCCGACAATTGTGGCATCTGCACACACAAGCTGCTACATTCATTTACGGGTTGCGTCACGAGTAGTAAACTCGAAGTATCTGATACATCTCCGCACCACTAGTGCCTAACGCACGTAAAACAATGAGCTTCAACATCATCTCACTCGAACTCAGCTCCCATAGCTCATAACCCGGCTAACACAGAAACTCAAGCTACACACACATGAAACAATGCAGCTCCCAACCTCCGATTGAATGCACCAGCAACAATATTAGCCTCTCTCTCGGATAAACTCAAATGTGCAGCCATAGTCGTTAGTTGACCCCATACATCTACGTTGCTTCAAACTCAAATCTGGTCGAACATGCAAGTAGATGAAACTCAAGTTATCAGTGTACATCCTGCACTGTGCTGCACGCCATAAAAGTAGTGTCTCGAACTCTTTGATGCTAACACAAGGACAACAACTCCCAAATCATACACAGGATACAAAACTTCATAAAGTTTCCACTACCTGAAACCATGAGCCACCGCTCTGCTATGCTGCATCAAAGCATAACCAAATCCAAAACTCGATGCTTCGTCACAACCCACGAACTCACCACGATCGTCAAGTAGAGTCAAAACCGGTGCAACGGTCAACCTTCCTTCAAGAGTAAGTAATTCATCTCACATGTATCGGACCACTCGAACTTGACACTTTCTTCGTCAGTCCGGAAAGCGAAGTGGTAATCCGAGAAATCCTGCACAAAGCACCAATAATAACCTGCTAAACCCAAGAGACTCCTGATCCCTAGTACAATGGTAGGTCAACTCCAAATCATCACGGCTTCAATCTGGTCAGGATCCACGTCGACTCCCTCGGCTGACATCACGTGGCTCAAAATCTTCACGTTAACCAACCAAAATTCACACTGGCTAAACTTTGCAAACAACTGATCATCTCGCAAAGTCCGCAAAACCGCTCGCAATTGCTTCTGGTGCTGGCCCACACTCCTGGAGTAAATCAAGATGTTGCCAATGAACACAACCGCAAACTTGTCCAGAAATCGTCTGAACACCTGGTCCATCAAGTCCGTAAGAATTATGGGGAACCAAACGGCGTGACCAAGAACTCCTGATGCCCGCACCATGATCCGAAAGTTGTCCTGGCCACATCTGACTCCCTGATCCTCAACTGATGGTATCCGAACCCAAAATCAATCTTCGAAAAGACTGAAGCTCCCTTGAGCTGATCGAACAAGTCGTCAATCCGAAGCGGAGGATACTTACTCTCCTCTGAAGCCTGATTCAGCTTCCGATAGTCGATGCACCACCCCGTCGAACCATCCTATATTCGCACAAATAGTGCAAGAGTGAAAGGACCCAACCCCGATTTAGTTTCCTAAATCGGAATCAAACCCCTTCTGAAAACGTGAACCAACAAAAACCATTAAAATTTCGGCAGAGTAACGCTACTAACGCGGAATTACCATTACCTGCACCCGGAAAATAACACTTCATCCTATGCCACAAAAGCCAAACCGTGGGCACCAATCCCATCCGGATTTCTCAATATCAAATCAATATCAATAAACAGTAAACATACTGTAATATATAGTATATCCGGGAAAAACCGTATAAAACATGTATCAGAATGTATCAGAGCGACCTCTAGTGTAAATATATACAAAGTATACAACAGTAGGCGAAACAAGAAACCTACTGGAAAACACAGGTAGCTCGAACAACTAGCCACCAACCACGACGTGAAACACCAGAACCTGAACTGCAAACTGGGCACGGAAACAGAAAAGCCCAAGGGAAAGACATGAAAACCGTTAGAGTGAGTGGACGAAAATAAATGTCTTTCGCCAGATGATATATGTTAAAATAACATATGCGAGTCCAAATGAATAAATATAATAAAGTACACGAGGTAAACTCATACTCCTCCAGCGTACTGAGCATGTATAGAAAAGTCTCATGGGGTCACTCATGGACACATCCGTGCTAGTACAGTCCGAATCACGGGATCCCAGACCCACAAGTGATTCTAGCCAGAAAAGCCTCAGGTCAGGGTATCTGTTTCCACCCGGAAATACATCGGCACAAGAAACAGAAATTTGTACCCACCCGGAAATACATCGGTACAGTTCCCCCCTGGTAGACATCATCGGGGATCAGCCAGGATGCAAGTGTATCGATACAACAACATAAACTGTGACTGTACTCTGTGTAAATCAAATCATAAATAATTTCATGTATACGTTATAAAGCATAATATAAATGCATAACCGTAAAACACATGCTCGTATAACTCATAATCTCATATGCATGCTCATGCTCGTAAAACGTGTATAAAGACTCGCGATTATCACTGAAAATAAATTGTCCACTCACAGGTGAGCAAAACGCACACTCGCGCTAATCACGTGGCCCGGCGGAAGATCCCTCGCCCGAAGCACGATCTCGATCCCCTGAATAGTCATAAAATATATCTTATCAACATCATAATCCATAACCCTGTACCACACCTCGGAAACCAACCGTTCCTGGAAATATACAACACAGTGTAATTTAATCTGCGAAATTCCCGAAATCTCTACTCGAAACCCTCGACTGAAAATCTGATACCCAAATCAATTCGAAAACCTCAAGGCGACGATCAGGGCACGATTACGAGAAAAATGACACTAAAATCATCGAAAACCAAAAGTCAACGTTCTCGCCGGAGCGCCGCAGTTGACCGCCGGCGACGGCGGCGGCGCGCCGCCAACGGAGGAATTTCACGGCGAGGAAAACCCAGTTCTCTAGCTCTCCTCAAGCCCAACATAATCTATAACTACCACAAACCTCAATTCTCATCAAATTAACACGAAATCAGCTCGAAACAAATCGGATTCCAATCTCCGGCAACCACCACGGGTTCCACCGGAGACCCCTCCTCTTCCAAAATTACTGACCCAGGAAGCTTCATTGGAGCAAGGGTAGTCGAAACCCCCTCACCCCCGCCACCGTGGCTCGCCGGAGCACCACCCCCCGTTACCGGCGAAATCCACGAAAATAACCCGATTCGAACTCAACTATAACTCAACCAATTTCCACAAACTCAACCACCAATCAATAAAGGAACTCAAGGGGAAACGAAATATACCCCAAACGTGGCCGGAGGTGGCCGGAAAATCCGGGTCGGCCGGCGAAATCCAACCGGGTCGATATTCCTTCACGGGTCAACGGTCAATGGTCCAACAGTGAAAGTCAACGCTCGGTCAACGCCTCAAACAGTGTTTTCGACAATTTTTCCGATATTTATACTCGCGCATCGGGACGATCAACGGTCCAAAACGGATAACCATTACGATTCGGATAAACATGATTCGAACGGATAAACTCGTCGATAAACCGAAACTTCAAATAATCATATTATATTCCTCGGTCATCGGAAAAATCATCCGGAACCGCCCACGAGCTCGAAATCACGTGCACTACAACTCTCGAGAAGAGACTCAACTCAAACTCTCGGCCGATAATTAAGTCGTAAGCGAAACCGGCAAACCACACAATAATCGATAAACTGCGATTACACATTAACTTGTGGATTACGCTAATTACTCTACTGATTCTAGTTCGGGTCGTCACAAATCTACCCCCCTTAAAAAAATTCGACCTCGATATTTACGTACCTGTCAAGTGAACAGATGAGGATACTGCTCCCGCATACGCATACGCTACAGATGAGGATAATCTGGACGTCCTCCATAGTGCTCTTCACCATATCAGGGCCAATAAGCCATCGCTCGCCCACCTCACTCCAACACAACGGAGTGCGGCACTGTCTCCCGTACAGAGCCTCGTAAGGTGCCATCTCGATACTTGCCTGATAGCTGTTGTTGTAGGCGAACTCTATCAAATGTAGTTGTTGGTCCCAATTCCCTCGAAACTGCAAAACGCAAGACCGCAACATATCCTCAAGAGTCTGTATAGTCCGCTCAGACTACCCATCAGTCTGAGGATGAAAAGTTGTACTGAAACGTAACCTCGTGCCCATGGCTCACTGCAATGCCTGCCAAAGAGCACGCCACAATGATACACTGGGTCGTATGAAATCTCCTCCAGCAACTCCTGGAGTTGGACCTGTAGCTTCATCAGCTCTGCTAGCACCGAACGACGAAATGCCGGTGATATGAGTCCAGCGCCCGGTAAAAGCTCAATGGTGTAGTCGGTCTCCCGAACTGGAGGAATACCCGGTAACTCCTCCGGAACACACCTTCGTGTCGACAATGTCTGGCATAGCAGCCGTAGTATCCACAACATGAGCTAAGCAAACAACACAACCTGTTTCCACCATCCGCTCGACCATCATCGCTGAAATCACACATGGTGATAAAGTATTCTTCTCACCGCGAAACAGTATCTCGGGGAAAGCCTGGTCGTCGAAATACAACCGCCTTCTCGAAACGTTCGAACATAACCAAATGCGTCGTCAAGAAGTCCATACCCATAATCACATCAAAATCAACGATGTTCAGCAATAACAGATCCGTGGCTAACCCGTAACCTCCAACAAAGATCCCGCAACCTCTCCGGATGGATACAACACTCTCCATAATCCCGGAAGTAGAGATGCATGCATAATAGCCATGAATATCAAGCAACAGTAGCCTAAGAGAAACTCTGTCCTCACACAAGGTTGTGGCACGAACTCCGGCATGCCCAAAAAACCGTCCCCGTCGATTGCGACTTTGCTGATTAACTCGTCTAGAAGTCTGCGTTGGTCAAACTCCAGGAATAGCATCATAACCTCCTTGTGAACTCCGAGCTACCAAACCGCTATAATAGCTGACTGAGGACGATCCCTCACAACGTGACCCTCTTGGCCACCACAATAGCAACTGAAAGTGCTCCACGAATACAAGTCACAGCAACGTCTGCTGTGAGGAAGGATCACCAACGATCACCCAAACTCATGCCACACGAACAAGTCCGCTACTCCGTGATCTCCATCATCACCAAACGGATCCTCTGCTTGATCTGATGACCCTCAACATAATCAAAAAGGCCACAGCCTGATGAAGTCACTGATCCCGAGGTGCCTGAACTCATCCTCATCAAATATCTCTACTAAGTTCACCTTCCTCAAACCAACACATCGGAAATCGCGTAAACCTTTCCTTCTCGATGTCCTCGCCTCTGAGTACAGCACATCAAACTCCTCACAGTTGTCTCGAGGCATATCAGTCAAAATCCCTCTAATGCTCAGGTTCAAACTCATCTCAAACCTCATGCACTGCTTCCTCTGAAGCCACATAACACGTGCAAATGGAAACCAACATGTGAACGATACATCTCTGCCTCAGGTAGGTAAACACTCCATATTCCGTTGTTAGGTAGCTTGATTGAACCATTACCGTATAAACAATACCCTGAATGTAGGCCATGGAGTCGCAACAGGAACTCACACAATACCAGCCCACCAAATGCAATGATCTGACTTAGGCAAAAACATCAACTGCCACAATTCTCTGCTCTGAGACAACATGTAGACGCTCATACACGCACAACTAGGCAAACCATGCCGCACAAATCTCTGAATTCTAAATACTCATCCAAACCCACAATTCACTGCCAAGTTGCGCGTCGATTGATCCTCAATAGGATCCACAACCGTACCGACACGGAATGCACGTCAAAGAGGCATCCTAATGAATAAAACATCGTTCGCAACAAGTAGAACGTAATCATGGAACTTTAAATGTTTGAAAGCATACAAAACCCGGAGTGTTGATAAGTATCCGCCGGCCGGTCGGGTCACCACTCCAGACATGCTGTACATTCTCAAATATCCTTAGTAAACACGACTACAGAAGTCTACAACCTAAAACCTAATGCTCTGATACCAAGCTGAAAGGACCCAACCCCGATTTAGTTTCCTAAACCGAAATTAAACCCCTTCTGAAAACACGAACCAACAAAAACCATCAAAATTTCGGCAGAGTAATGCTACTAACGCAGAATTGCCATTACCTGCACCCGGAAAATATACTTCATCCTATGCCACAAAAATCAAACCGAGGGCACCAATCCCATCCGGATTTCTTAATATCATAACAAATGGCTAGAGTTCTAACCATAGCCTCCCAAATGGGACTACTTACTACACATAATGAAAATGGGGTCTAGATACATAGAGATGAGTCAATAGGTATAAGAAATAACCGGAAAAAATCTCTTAGGAAAAGTCTTCAAGTTCTTCAAGTCCTTCTTCACTTCTTGCTCACTCCGTGCTTCTTGGCTCAACAAAGAGGATGAACTCACCTTAGGCTAGGGTGAAGAGGGTGGAGATAAGAGTATAGTGGTGGTGATGGAGGTTTCTAGGCCTTTTGGTGGTGACAGAGGAGGTGTTTGAGATGGACGAGGGAGCTAGAGGGTTAGGATAAGGTTGGGGGCTATAGAGAGAGACTAAAACTATGAGAAAAATGAAAATGTGATGAGATATGTGTGTCATAAGAGGGGAGCTCGACCCTTGCTAGTATAAGGAGATATTTTGGTGTTTTGAAATTCAAAATTAGATGCTTAGACATGATCCAAAACTTTAAGCATTTATATGGTCCTAATGTGTGACTCACCCTAAGTCATGTGACTTGCATGTGCATCCATCTCTCAAAATATCTTCCATGTAGGCTTGGACTCTTGGGCCTTGGCCAAACTTGACTTGGCTCTTGCCATTGACCGATGATGACTTGCCAAAGTTGACCGTTGACCGATGTTGACTTTTTGTCCTTTTCTCGCTTTTGCTCCATCTTCTCCAAGGGCTTCGGAAATGCACTTAGCTTCTCCAAAAAGTGATTAAATTCCATCTCTTAGAGTGTTTCCGTGTTAATCCCTCATTTCCTAGCATAACAAGGAAACATAATTAAAAAATATGTTTTATTCATAAAAGGCAAGCAATAAACATTAAGTTAGGAACATAATTAGAACACAATTATGGACCTAACATGCGTCGTTGCATCTACCAAAACCATAAAATATTTAAATTGATCGCATTCAGATTTCATATGTCCACTAATGTCACCTTGGGTTCGTTGTAAAAATGGAATGTTTTCAATTGTGTTTACAACGAGAGAAGGTCGTGCCTGTAACTTTTCTAATGAACAAGTTTTGTAGAACGAGCGTTGTGCAGCAAATATTGCCAAGGAATATGGTGGGAGTTAGCACAGTGTCTCATCACTATTTGGTCGGGATTGTGCTGCACTTGTCTCAGCCCCTCCATCTAAACCGATGTTATTTGCACTATGCCAAAAAGGGTTTCACACAATGGTTTTTGCCCATTGTCTGATATAAGTTTGGGGTGTTGTCTATCAGACAATGGTCTATAGACCGTTGTACAAAGAAAAATCAATCAACACATTATTTACGATAAAATCATTGTCTGAATAAAAATGAGACAATACTTTTATTTCGATAAAAACCATTGTCTAAGTAAAATTGAGACAATATTTTTATTTCAAAATTTTGTTATATGTCATAATTTTAGTCAATAGACATTTATCTTATAGCATTCAAGTTCAATCAGACAATTGTCTTTCAAGCCATTTTGATTATTGCATTGAGCTCTCAAACAATACTTTTTATTCAAGATTATGTTGCATATTATCGGTGTAGTCAATAGTTTTATGTTATAATGCATCTTTTGAATGTCATCTAACATTTATATGCAAAAATGCACACCATTCAAAAGCATTCACATAAAGCAAACATTCATTTGTCATTCATACTTAGAATCTGAAAGTATCCATAGCATATATTACAGGAACTCAAAAAATTTCATTATACTCATTATCTTGTAAGAACATAGTAAGCGCATACAGCCAAATACACTACTCCATGTCAGCTAAATCCTCCATTTCTTTCCCAATTGTAGAAGAGCATCTGATTAAGAACCACAAACAAGTAGCAAGTGTTACAACATTTATTCTATCCAAGAATAAATAGAACCTATATGTGTATTTAACAAGATAAATACACATATAGGTTATCACACAGCAAGAAGAGTAAATGTAAAGTTGGATCACATTTCTTATTGCAAGTAAACCCTTTTGTCAACGAAGAAAACCATTCCCATGAATGAGAAAAGCACATCAAATCCTCTCAACCCCAATTCAATCTCTGCCACATATCAAAACTGCATCCACTAGTAGTGACACCAAATAGTTAAATTAGAGAAAAATACCAGTACACGCAACTATGTGGTCAATAACTATAATGTGTAAGATTAAAGCAAATTATAGACTTTTGTCGTTGTTATACTGATCTAAACTGGCATGGTAAGTATCATTGTTATATAGTATAAAGGGTAGTTGATCAAGCAAGTATGCACCACTTGTGTTCCTGATGATACTAGGTTCTCCTTGCTTAATCAGTTTCCACATTTTAGTTTTATCTTTAAAGTGCATTACTGGTTTGCAAATGCACACATTTTCTCAATTTGTATTAGCATGCATCTACTTGAGATAACTAACCGAAAGTTGAACAACAGTGATGAACAATTAGTGCGTCAAGATATTCCGAAACTAAGAATCAACACAAAGATTAGTACTAAAAACTCGTCCAACCTACTTTTCCGATCATTCATCTTTGAAGGAAACATTTTTTCCTACAAGCCACTGCAAAACAATAACACCACAAAACGAGCAACGAAGAAACGAATCAACATATCAAATCAAAATGAAGAAAACTTCAACTGTGGAAGTACTACGTTGACGAAATCTGCGCAATGCAAACACGGCTAGAAGACTAGGATCTTGCATGCGAGGACCTATGAACAAGGACTGCGATCAATTTTAGCTAGAGTGGCAAGGGAATCTACACTACGAGATATGACAAAGAATTAAAGAGCATATGACATGCCCCCACAAGCACACAAATAGGAAAACAACAGCACAATATATGGTCTATTGGATTCCTAATTAATCCCAACACAAACATTCTTATTAAGTTTCAGAGAAAGTCTCACCCTTTAGATTCACTTATGTTTCAAGTTTTTGTGTCAATGTGAACAAAAGAACTTACATCAGCTTCCCTGAGAAGCAACTCCAACAAATAATGTCCAGCAAAGTGAGCCTTTGAAACCACTTGTCGGAATGGGATGAATGAAGACCCAAAAGCCATATGTACACTCACACTCACACAAAAGAGATTAGTATTATAATTTCTACATTACACTGCAACCCCCCCTCCCCCCCAAAAAAAATCAAGTGAGTGAGTGAGTGAGTGACTCACATTACACTGCGAGTCGAATATGCTTCTCTTGGTGCTTCATCTGCGACCAAAGGCTCTCACAATATGTTTAGTAAAACTCCTCTGCGTGTTCCATAACAATGGATCTTCTTTGGACCTATTCATCCGACTCTGAAATTTATCAAAAGATAACTCATCTAGAAAGGAGGCATCTGCATGAACACATCTAAATCAAATACGCACAGTACATGACATCGAGAACCCTGCACCCATATATGTAAACTTGTAGAAACAAATATCATTTCTACTCTACAATCAAACACGTATATCATCATTTGAGCAGTTACTTCAAACATATGCACATGTTCACTTCTATATGTGTGGTGTTGTAAGCTCTACTAAACAAAGTTAACTACAAAGTTCAACGAACACAAAAAAAGTAAAAGCCAAAATCAGTGATAATGCTTGGTAACTGAAACAATGAGCTTAGAGTACAAAACCAAACCAGTAGCAAAGTCTTCATAGTCATGAGGATAACTGTTCCAAGTAGTATGAGGCAATGCAACTTGGAACAGTTATGAAAACGTATGCCGACTCCTATTAGACACAGAATCAAATTCCACAGGATTAGCTTTCCACCCTACAAAACACATCATACATCAGATCAAAACAACGCCATTTCCATCCTGAGAGAGATAGAGAAATTTACCTTCTCTATACCATGTGAAACTAGTGAATGCTGATCTCTTGTTGTAACGATAACTCTGCCTCCTGAGCCAAACCAATATTTTCCTACGGCCAACCTTTCCAACTGGTATGATTAATCCACATCATCAAGAACTATAAGAACCTTTTTATTGAATAAACAGCTCTTTATCTTAGTTACTCCATCATCAACATCCCATACTCGAGTGTTGTTTTCCTTCAAGATATGGCAAAGAAGTTTCTCTTGCAGATGAACTAGACCATGTGTTTCCCAAACATGTTTGACTTCAGCAAGAAAAATGCTAACTTCAAAATGATGGGAAATTCTGCTATAGACGAGTCTAGCAAGAGTTGTCTTCCCAATCCCTCCCATACCCCATATTCCTACAAAGACATCATCATTTGATTTTGTATTTAAAAGATTATCTATTTCCATCAATTTGGTATCAACTCCGACCAACTTCTCTGAGGACTCAGACGATGCAAATGTAGGATGCACTTTCTTCCAGACTTCTCCCACAATCTCAATGATAAGCTCTGATTCATACCTTACAAGATGAGAATGAATACAATAATAGGTGAGATTATGCCACAGAGGAAATAAAGCAAGCAAAAGATGAATGAACACAAAATTGCAGCCTAGCAAATATAGATTTCCAGGAAAGACACCAGTGGTAGAAAGTCTCAAATCAAACTGACAAGGACAAATTTGTAAGCTTTGTACATAAACAGATTAGAACAACTGAACAATAAAGCAAGGTCTAATTGTCTAAAGCAACTCTTCCAAACTAAGTTAACATCTTAACATCTCCAACAGGACAGCAGAGCAACATACATAAAAATTAAAACACAACCAGTTAAGACAGTTGATATCTCTGAAAGTAGTGTTAATTACCTGTAGTCCTTTGAAGACCAGCCAGCTAGATTAGCCACTTTGGTCAAAGCATCTCTCCACTCTTGCAATTTCGTCGAGTCATTTCCAAACTCCCTTTTACGTTTATTGAAGGATTGGGCAAAACTCCCTGTTTGGTGTCTTACATCGAATGGCTCCACTTCGTAGAAGACTGGAAGAATTGTCTTCCTGTCTCTTATACATGTAACAATCTTTGCAAGTTCAAGCAAGCACCAAGTTGAAGAAGCATAGTTGGGCGAAAGAACAACAATGGCCAACCTTGACTATTCGGTTGCAGCCATGAGCTCTGGGAAGATAGTCGTACCTCTTTTGAGTCCGGAGTCGTCCCTGAATGTCTTGACTCCTCGGAAATGTAGTTTGTCATACACATGAGAGAGACTAAGGCCGTCAGACGAAGCCGAAGCGCTAATCGGCCGCAAGGTCAGTACGATGAAGTAATCCCAAATCGAGACAAGGGCGTCAGACTACCAAAATAATCCTAGGCCGAAAATTGCTGACAATTTTTTGATTTCTATTACTACAACAGTCACCTTATTTTCGTTGTCTACCAGAGCGATATAGATGGTAGTTTTCTTTTTGGTGTTGTCTAAATTTTTGGAACAATGGTTCGACTGCTAGCTGTTGTCTGAGAAGTATTGTTTGAGCCTGTTTTTCGCGTAGTGTTGGTATTCTCACATGCTTCTTTGCTCTAAAGAATGGATGACCATGTGAAACTTTCAATATCTTGATCATCATATCTCGACTTGAGTGACCTAGACGATAATGTCAAAGCTTGTATGAGGCTGAGTCACACATAGTAGTATGAGTGACTACGTTGGATTCAATGATCCAAACTGTAGTAAGATATAAACCACTACAAATGCTCATAAACTTCTCCAAAATGCGCTTTCTGCCACATTCTACGAAGATTACACATAAGAATTTTTTTTCATTCTCACCGTATATTTCCAAGTGTAAACCATTGGCGCTAATTTCCTTAAAACTTAGCAAGGACTGATTCTCATTTAGCGCGTATAAGACATCAGTGACATAAATTCTAGTACCATGTGGCAATAAGAATTATGTTGAACAACGTCCATGTATAACTGGCATTGAATCAATCATGGTTGTCACTTGAGAACTATATGGCATAAGATCCATAAATAATTGCATATTCCCCAGAATAGTGTGGGTAATACCACTATCTGCTAAACACTCAATCTCGCCTTCATACATATATAAAAGAATGTAAATCAATCAATCTTTGAACTCAAGACATAGCGAACACTTTAAGTGAACACTTAGAGATTTCAAAGGGTTATGACCCTTGTAGAGTGCTTGACTTTGTAAGGAAAAATTGATGTAAAAACAATATCATAACAACACCATTTCTATCTACAAACCTCGACGGGTCAAAATTGGTTGAACATAGCACTCTAGATCGATCTAGAGTGTTAGTCTCGATGGGTTGAGGGTGCTTAGAGTCTAGTTCAGGGGACCATCTTCGATGGTTCGAAATACATGCCAAAACGATCCAGGGTGATCCACTCGACGGGTAAAGAGGGCCACTCCCGGGTTGAAACCTGGGATCAGAATGTCCTTATTTTTTTTTTCTATTTTTTTTAGTGTTCAGTGTCATAGTTCCATGGTTTATTGCATATCATGAACCATTCATGCGGTATGTAATAAAATAACATTCTCAACACTTTCATATATTCAAAAGTAGATAAATTTTATTACTTGCCAACACAATTACATCAAAGATGTCTTATTTCCAAAAATGACTAAAACAAAGTCTCAAATACATGACTAAAATAAGCCACAATTAAACTGAAAAAATTACAGCCTAATACATAGACTAATCAAAATTCAAAGTCTTGAGACTTGCTTGTTTTTCATCTACTACAATGAGACATCACAGTCTTCTTCCACACCCCCCCCCCCCAAGAAAAGTTAATCTCTTGCCTCTTTCGCCAAGTATTGCTTATGACTCTTGTAAATATTTTGGATTTCCTTGCTTACACGACATTTGTTGGACATATGCTTAGTAGAGCCATACTTGAAGCATGGTACTTTCCAAATGGAGCAGTGTGAAGAATTTTCTTCATGCTTGTAACCGGAGCCTGACTGGTTCTTGTTTGAGGTACTTGGACTGGCCTCCTAGTGGTGCAAAGTCATATTCCGACTTTGGCCTCTACCACATCCTGCTCTCCCACCACTGTTGTAAGGTTCAGAACGGTTGTTCTTCTTGTCCTTACGGGACTTCCCTCTAGTGTTAAAATTCTCAGGTGTTTTCTTGGTCCCAGCGGGCCTTGGGTTGTTATTGAGAATTATCTCATGATGTCTCTCCTTTTTGGCTAGGATATTCATGAGATCACTGAATATTTTTATTCTTCCTTGCTCGTACGCAAGCCGGTACTAATGAGCAAGTATACTCATAGAAGATGGGAAGGTGTTCACAGACTTCTGGATCATTTCTTTATCAATCTTTTCTACCCCACAGAAACTAAGCTTAGATTGTAGTTCTAACATAGCATGGTTCTATGAATCAGCCCGTCGATAATCTAGAAGACATATTATCTCCAATTTTCTGCCAACTCAGAAAGATGTGCATTATGCACGTTGTTGAAGCGTTGCTTCATAACGTCCCATAAATCCTTAGGATATGCATTTTTCAAGTACTACTTCTTGAGGAGTGGATGGATATGACGTCTCAAAAATATGAGAGCTTGAACTTTAGTCTCCATACTTAGGGTGGTCGCTTTGAGCTCAGTTGGTGGGTGGATAGTGCTAGTGATGAAAGGACCCAACCCCGATTTAATTTCCTAAACCGGAATCGAACCCCTTCTGAAAACACGAACCAACAAAAACAAACAAAATTTCGGCAGAGTAACGCTACTAATGCGGAATTGCCATTAACCTGCATCCGGAAAATACACTTCATCCTATGCCACAAAAGCCAAACCGTGGGCACCAATCCCAACCGAATTTCTCAATATCATAACAATAGCAATAAACAGTAAACATAACTGTATAATATAGAAAATCTGGGAAAAAACATATAAAACAAGTATCAGTATCGTATCAGAGCGACCTCTAGTGTGTATATATACAAAATATACAACAGTAGGCGAAACAAGGAACCTACTGGAAAAGAAAGGTAGCTCGAACAACTAGCCTCCGACCGCGACGTGAGACACCAAAATCCGAACTGCAAACTGGGCACGGAAACCGAAAAGCCCAGGGGAAAGACAATAAAATGTTAGAGTGAGTGGACGAAAATAAACATATGTCTTTCACCAATTTCATATACAATAAACAAGTATAGCGAGTACGGAAAATATATATGGAGGTGCCAAGCGAATCTCTCAAACCCGACGGTCAGGCGAATCGCTCAAGCCCGACGGTGATAGGCCAGGGGAATCTCTCAACCCCAGCGGCATAACAGGGGAATCTCTCAACCCTGCCCAGAGGAATCTCTCAACTCTGGTCAGACTACCGGTGATCAGCCGAGTAGCTGAAGCATCGATGCAAGTATGCCATCACCATAAAACATAAAATAATACCTCCGAAAATAATAAATAATCTCAACATCGTATATAAATAAATACGGAAAATCACGAACTCGCAACGACTGTGAAAATAATAAAAGTGTCCACTCACATGTGAGCAAAGCGCGACTCGCGCTAATCACGTGGTCCGGTGGAAGATCCCTCGCTCGAAGCACGATCTCGATCCCCTGAATAATCATAAAATATATCTGATCAAAATCACAATTCACAACACTGTACCACACCTCGGAAACCAACCGTTCCCGGAAATATATAACACAGTGCAAAATAATCGACGAAATTCCCGAAATCTCCACTCAAAATCCTCGACTGAAAATCCGATACCCAAATCAACTCGAAAACCTCAAGGCGACGATCAGGGCGCAAATACGAGTAAAACGACATTAAAATCATCAAATTCTAAAAAGTCAAAGGGTCGTCGGAGATCCGCCGTTGACCGGCGTCACGCCGTCAACAGGAGAGATTTTCCGGCGGCCAAGCGCACCGTACCATCTCCTCCTCGAGTCTAACACATCTCTCAACTACACTATAGGCCAAATCGGACGGTAAGTAGCTCAAAATCAGCTCCAAAGTTCGAAATCCAATTCCGGCCGGCGAAGCTGTTCCTCCGTCGATCTCCATCCACGGCGCACGACGGCCCTCGAGGCCACTCCCAAAGGCTCCACCGTGGCCCCATGGGTCGAACCCCCCTAATCCCCGGCCACCCCCGTGGCCGGAGCGCCACCGTCGAACCACCCCGAATCCTGCCGGAAAATCCCAATTTTCAACCTACAATTTCTCCCTCAATTCTCGACCAAATCAAGAAATTTCAAATTCTAAACTGCTTAGAATCACGAGGAGAACATTTTACCTTCCAAAGTTGTGGCCTGAAACGGCCGGAATCAGCCAGTTCACCAGAGGAAGCCAAACGGTCCAATTTTCTCCACGAGTCAACGGTGGTCAACGTCTCCAACTCAGTCAACGCCGGTCAAACTTCCCGAACAGTGATTTTCGACAATTTTTGACTATTTCCGATATTTATACTCGCATCTCGGGACGATCGATGGTCCAAAACGGATAACCATTACGATTCGGATAAACTCGATACGAACGGATAAACTCGACGATATTCCAAAACTTCAAATATTCATATTATATTCCTCGGTCGTCGAAATAATCATCCGGAACCGTCCACGAACTCAAAATCACGTGTACAACAACTCTCGAGAAGAGACTCAACTCAAATTCTCAGCCGATAATTAAGTCGTAATCAAAACCGGCAAACCACACAATTATCAAAAAACTGGGATTACACGCTAACTCGTGAATTAAGCCGATTACTCTACTGATTCTGGTTCGGGTCATCACAAATCTACCCCCCTTAAAAAAAATTCGACCTCGAAATTTACGTACCTGTCAGGTGAACAGATGAGGATACTGCTCCCGCATACGCTGCTCAGTCTACCAGGTGGCCTCCTCAACCGAGTGATTCTGCCACGAGACCTTCACCAGCGGTATCATACGGTGCCTCAACTTCTGCTCACGCCAATCGAGAATCTGTACCGGCTCCTCCACATATGTCAAATCCTCTCGGATAGGTAACTGATGTGGCGCTAACACATGCGATGGATCTGAAATATACTTCCGCAGCATCGAAACATGAAAAACATCATGAACACGAGCCATCTCAGCCGGTAACTCAAGTCTGTAAGCCACGGCACCAACTCTCTCGGTGATCTCGTACGAACCAATGTACCGTGGTCGAAGTTTGCCACGCTTCCCGAAACGCACAACTCCTCTCCACGAAGATAGTTTCAGGAAGACCCAATCGCCCACATCGAACTCGAGACTCTTTCTCCTCACGTCCGCATAACTCTTCTGGCGATCCTGGGCAATCTTTAATCTATCCCGCATAATCTAAATATCTTCCATGGTGCTCTTCACCAGATTAGGGCCAATAAGCCATCGCTCGCCCACCTCACTCCAACACAACGGAGTGCGGCACTGCCTCTCGTACAGGGCCTCGTACGGTGCCATCTCGATACTGGCCACAACCCCGGAAGTGGAGACGCAGGTACAGTAGCTAAAGATGATAGTCTATACGAAATAAATGAATGCATAGCACCTGGATCTAACAATGTAAGTACTGGATAACCGAAAACATGCAACGTACCGATAACAACCTCTAGTGAAGCTCTGCCCTCACGCAAAGTCATTGCATGAACCCTGGCCTGCCCGGCTGGTCGTCCACGCTGAGACTGTCCCTGCTGTCCGCCCTGGCCCACAAACTGTACTGGTCGAGCCCCCGAAGTGGCACCTCGCTCTCCTCCGGAACTCTGGGCCGCCTGTCCACCAGCACCATCAAGCTGGAAACACTCTCTCGCATAGTGACCCTCCTGGCCACAACGAAAACAAGTGACAGGGCCTCGCTGATATAGACCAACATGGTGTCTGCTGCAGAGACTACACAATGGGTACTCCCTCAGTACGGCAAAAGAGCCACTGGTACGTCGAGGATAACTGGATCCGCTAGAACCCCCACTAGACTGTGGTCGCTGCGGTCGATCTCTCCTCCATCTCTGCCTCTGTCTCGGTGCACTAGCTGGTGGTCGATATGGTCCACTGCCCGAGGATGAAGCCGAACCGGAAGTATCAGAACTCTGCCTCTTGGAAGGCCCCTGACTCGGTCCGCCCTCCTCAAACCGTCTAGGCTGGTATCTCATCTGCCTCTCCTTCTCGATATGCTCACCTCGGAGTATCAACTGGAACTCTATCCGTGCTAACCCACCAAAAGTATGCATCTGACTCAAGTCATCCAACTGCTGCCACTATCATCTGCTCAGGGGTAAATCACAGACGCTCACAAACGCGTTCAACCTGAACCAACCATGCCTCACAAATCTCTGGATCAGCTGAACCCGAAAAGACAGACACACCAGCAGTACGAGCTTTGACCACAGGGTCAAAACGCTCCTCCAAACGCAACACTCGCATCAGCAAGTCGTGCGTCTGGCGATTCTCAACAGGATTTGCTTACCGATCAACACGGGGACCACGTCGAGGAGGCATCCTACTGATACAAGACAAGCATTAGGTACAAGCAGAAGGAACGTAATCATGAGACCTTAGATATTTGAGAACACACAACACCCGAAGTATTGATGAGTACCGCTGGCCAGTCGGGTCATCACTTCAGACATGCTATACAAACTCAAATATCCTAAGCGTCACAACTACAAGAGTCTACAGAATCTGATAACCTAATGCTCTGATACCAAGCTGAAAGGACCCAACCCCGATTTAGTTTCCTAAACTGGAATCGAACCCCTTCTGAAAACACGAACCAACTAAAACCAATAAAATTTCGGCAGAGTAATGCTACTAACGCGGAATTGCCATTAATCTGCACCCGGAGAATACACTTCATCCTATGCCACAAAAGCCGAACCATGGGCACCAATCCCAACCGGATTTCTCAATATCATAACAATAGCAATAAACAGTAAACATAACTGTATAATATAGAAAATCCGGGAAAAACCATATAAAACATGTATCAGTATCGTATCAAAGCGACCTCCAATATGTATAGTCACAAAAATCGATGCTCAATAAACGGTGGCTTCATGCCACACCCAGAAACTGTGACAATCAAAATCAGTCACTTTATCGATTTCCCTTTTTTTTGTCTTTATACCATGACTCCTCCGGGCTGTCACTAATTGAAATTTTTTATCAAAAGGGTGATGAAATCCCCTTTGCTCATCATATAAATTCACAATATAATTAAAAGCAATAAGCAACTTAAATCTAGGATGGTGCAGAAAGTAAGTTTTAATCCCAAATCTAGGGTGTTGCAAAAATTTAGTTTCCTAATCTTTAAAGTAGTATTGTAAAAAAATTACCTTGATTAGTGTTATGCTCGAAATGGGTAAAGATGGACGACAAGGAAGTAACGTATGCTCGTCTGACACGTGATTTGGGCAGTCGAGCAATCTTGACGAGCTGGAGAATGTGCTTTCAGGTAACGGACTCCAGCGATCGGAAGTCGACAGCGACATTGGTGATTGGCGGTGATTGTGATCAGCAATGGAGTTGTAGTGTTTAGGGTTAGGGTTAGGGTTTTTCTTTTCTGTGGTGATGGTTGGGTATCAACGTAGAGTTACTGATAACGTGTTAAAGGATAATAGATTGCACAATAACTGTAATCTAAAACTGTAAGGTTATTCATTGATAGATGACCTTAAATACAGGTATTACAATTTGTTACAATCAGTGTTTCCGAATAATCGGGGATTACTAGAAGCCTAGAATTTATAGCTAATCTAATTAGGATAAGACACACATCGAAAAATCAGGATGATACTTTCCTTAAACACAAATTTCTTTATTTTATAGGCTACTTAACTATGTATTAAACAAGTTGTTTTTCAATGATTGTTTAAGCATTTGTTTCACTTGTCTATTTCATTTTTTTTTCACTTCCTTTATTTAACCTGGAATTATAATTCCTCCTAAAATTGGTGAGGTTTTAATTACTCTGGAATTATTCATCAATTACAACTAAATATTTATGTATAAAATACTACAAGTTTGATCTTCTAAAGGACACAATATGAGGGATGGAAATGGATGAGTACATCCATCGGTTGTGATTTAAGACACAAAAACTATGATGGGACCGTGTTAATTACTTTCAATCGCGGCCGTTGGATGTGTTAATCTTTTTCTATCCTTTAGATTATGTCCCTTATGAGGGCATGCCTCTCAAATACTACTCCATTATAATTGCAAATTCTACAACAGACACTTATTTGGACTTATTTAATTCATCAAAACGTACAAGACCTTTTCTTGTGTCTAACTCAAGGTCGACACCTTCTTTCTAGTCTTTCTTTGTTTCATACTCCAAAGTAATCAACTACTTATGTTCCTACTCTATCAATAACTAATCTCTGAATCCTTTGTTGCCGGAGATGATACAAGAGAATGTGATAGTGTCTGCTAGTGGTAGTCGTCGCAAACATGTGCATGAGGTGCATGATTCTCCAAAAAAGCCAGGGTTGACCCTTTCTCTTGGCAAGATTATGTTAGACAAGGCTGTTATGAGTTTATTGACACTGATAAAGAAGAAGAAATGAGACACGAACGACATTGCAGACAGATACCCTCTTTTCAATTGCTGCTTGTTTTGTTGTTTTGTGATCACTTTTTTCTTATAAGAGCATCCGCAGCCGCGCTTCCTATTCGTAGGAATTCCTCCCAAAAACGGTGGTCCCCGCCAGTAAATAGGAATTTTGGACCTCTTTTTCCTCTTGTAATTCCTATTTGAGGAATCGGGAGAGGAATTCCTCGAAGAATTCCTTGTCCCCGCTGCGGATGCTCTAACATCCCTCGCTCACCAGGTTTAGACGTTTGGGCATTTTATTGATAGTTCGGACATCAAATTGACATATCCAAAAGTGTTTGGACCCTGTGGGTAATTTTTTTCCTTCTGAAAAATGAATAAGATTTGCAAAGTCACTTGATTAAAATCATAAGCTTGATTTGTCCACTTAAAATTTGAAGTTTGTGTACTATTTTGATAGTAGATAGGTTGAAACATATAGAAATCGACTAAATTTTCCCTTGTCATCAAAAGAAATGAAGACGTGACTGAAAATTAACGGAGGCATCACAAATATACAGGTTTGGACATTTGGGCACTTTATTGATAGTTCAGACATCAAATTGACATATCCTAAAGTGTTTGGACCATGTGGGTAAATTTTTTTCCTTCTGAAAAATGAATAAGATTTGCAAAGTCACTTGATTAAAATCATAAACTTGATTAGAGAACTTCGTTATTACAATGAAAAAGGAAGATCTTAGACTACTGATAATTTATCTCAATTAAGCAATTAGGACATATGGATATATATATATATACACACACATATATATATAACGTAGGACATAAGAATATTATGCACCATATAACGTACGTATTGGTCAATCGATCTCCTCAATGGCTCAATTAAATACCCTAAAAACATCATAAATACTATGAAGCATATATAGCTTGTTACAAGTGGCATGCATGGAACTTGATCGATTGATGAATTCAAATGCCATACTAAATAGTTAAATATTCTCATATATACAATATATGGGGGCAACTGATTTGGAAAATTCATTATTTGCAAGCCCTTCTAACACAAAGATGGGTGAATTTCTATTTACCCACTTGCGGTTTGGATCCAACATCATTTTATTATTTCTTTTTTGAATTTGATCATTTCATTACTTATAGTTTGAGTGAAACATCAAGTTACTACTTCACATTTTGAGATTGATCATTTTACTACCTAATGTTGTCAAAATTAATCATTGTGCTACCTAATTTTTATTTTGTTTTAAACATAACACATAAACTAAGGGGAGGTCAAAAGTGATAAAAAAAAATATGGAGTTCAGGTAGTACAATGATTATAATCAAAATGTCAAAGTAGTACATTGTTTAAAATCAAAAAGACAGGTAGTAAAATGAAGTTGCTGGCAAACCATAGATGGTAAAATGAATAAAATTAAAATTCAGGTAGTAAACTAAAGTTGATGGCAAACTACACGTAGGTCAAATGAAATTTATCATAAATTTTTTTTTATACTGAGCCCTTAATTGTTTCTAGTAACTTATTTAAGATATTCGTAATTAACAGCTTTTGAAAATAATAATAATAATTTGGAAGATGTTGAGCCTGTACCTAACCGATACAGACTTTTACAAATTTGAGTTTAATTTCATTATAATTTGTCCCATCGTGGCCCGTAAGAATAAACGGGTTGGATTTTGACGAGACCCATCATGTTCTATCCCGTGCCAAGTCCTAATTTTTAGGATCCGAAAATTATGATGCTCTATAAAATCTATAATTAATAATTGAGTGTATGTATTTATCAAATTATCGTGTTAACAAGTTAAATTATTATTAGCTTTTGTGAGAATTATACAACGCGAGGTCTCTTTTCTCTCTCTTGACTTTCTCCCTTCGTGTAAAGCAAAGGAGCGGCAGCAACGCCCACCTATCTCGTCCGACAGTAGCTCGCAGAGGCCGGTCTTCTGGCTTGTTTTCTGTTGTTGGTTTATGGTCGAATGAGGTGTAGTGGACGAAGATGTCTTGATGGTTGGATATGATCTTTGGCTGTGTAGGTTTCTTGGTGGTTGCTCTGGTGGTATTGTGACTTTTGGTGGTTTCATTGCGATAGGCATGTGGTTGGTGAGGAAGGTGTGTTGTGCTTGTGTTGTGGTTGTGATCTCGCGTGGGTCGGCTCAGTGGGATGTGGGTCGCGATGAAGGGCACATGCTGATGTTGGTGGGCAGCAGTTTTAATGGGTAGAGTTGTTTGACTATTGCGAGTGGCTATGATGCTAGAGTTTTCAAATGAGGCTGTATTGAGCCAGAAATTGAATATCCCCTTTTGGGCTTCTCATGTGGGCCAATATATTTTAATCTAAATTTTTAGTTTTTTAGCTAATTACATTTTTGATCCTTTTGTTTAGGATTCTAAAGTCGGGTATTGTTGGTCCCAGAGCTTATTTGCATACTTTTGGGACCGCGTAATTCATGGTTTTGACATACTTATCACAATTGAGTGATTAGGAGTATGTTCATCTCTTTTTTGTGTCTTTTTATGTGTCATTGAAAGATGTAAATAAGCTTGACTATGGTGGAATTTAGCGTTTTAAAGAGTGGTATTTCCTCCGATTAGTTTTTCTTCTCTGATTTAGAGCTAGGACTACTGGTCAGTTGTATATGTACTATTCAGGCGGAAAAGTTTTAATGAAATATTCTTTTCGTCAAAAAAATAAGAAGTTAAATCATTATTCATTCATTTATTATACGGATCATTGCGGTTTGATCCGTGATTGCTTCGCTTTTTCACAATAGTGTCCAACCCGCTGGAATTCGTGCGGACTCCAAATCATGATGATAACAGTCAATATGGACAAGCCTTTCAGCAAAACCACTTCTCTCCACCGAAGTGGAGGTTTACAACCAAGAGTGTTGTACACGTGAGAATCATGACCATCGGTTTAATTGAGTTTTTTAGGGGGATTTGTGAGGTCAATTGGAGCTTGACCAGTGTATGGTAATTAACCATTGGGGTAAATCGAGATCTCGCAGATAAACCCAAATGTCAAAAGATCGATCCTCATTGCTTCGACCACCCTTCTAATGTTGCAATTTTTTGTGGTGCTCTCGGATGTGGCAGGATGTGCTAATGTGACGCCTCGACCCTTGTCGAAAATCGTGAAAATGAATAAAATAATAAAATAATTGGATAAATCGAGGAAGTACTCGATCAGAAAATCAAATCGACTAATTTAATCGAGAACAATTTCGATTAGATATTACGATGAAACAAGCGTACAATACAAAAAAAAACTAATTTCTCTGTCTCCCGTACCACCACAAGTGGCAAATTCCGTCACCACCACCCACAGGGACGATGAAGCCTAAATGGCAATTTAACCTCACGACTGTGTTCGTATCATCGATACGAACCTAATGACATAAAATTTGACCCGTTTAGGAAATAAATTTTCTGGTCAACTTTTTCGACAACGCGCTGCCACAGACGACGCCGTGTGCTGCCCACGCACCACCACCAATGACCACCGCCGATAGCATCAAATGACACATAAATAGAAAGCTCTCCTCAAGCCCAACAACATGGCTCAAATGACCTAAGATAGATTCTAGCGCGTTTGGCAGGAATCAGCCCCGAAAGCAACCGGACCGAAAAATCAATTCCAGCTCCGATCTCCGTCGTCGAGCAATCAATGGGCTTGAGGCTGGTCCCAATAGATTCAGGAGATAGAGGATAAACCCTTCTATCCTTGATAACCATAACCGCCGACAACCGTTGCCACGATGGCGCCGAACAACAGCGGTGAATCGAATCGGTTTCGATTAGAAACCGGTTTCAACACTTGAGACCTCGTCGGCGACGGCAGCGATTCACACCCAAAAATCCTAGAATTTCACGACGTCAATTCGCTCCTCTCTGGTCTTATTGTCGTCGGTTGAACCCAGAAATGGGTAGAGCGCAGACACGCGTCGAACCCATCAAGTCTCGAGGTCGGAGGTGGCCGGACGGTGTGGCGTCGCCGGCAACCACCCCACCGCCTCACACACTCTCTCTCCTCACAAGAGGGAAGAGTTGATCGAAGTCCACCCCACCCAAAAATAGTGTTACCTTCTTAAAAGGGAAACCTCCTTTGATACCTTTCATTTTATAGTAAATCGGCAATTAATTTACGACAAACTTCTGTCGATCGTAATTTCCTCGTCGTAACTCCGATTTCGACGATTCGCACGTCTACGAACTTGTCTCGATAAAATTCTACGACATTCATCTAAAGTCAACTGACTTTGACAATTCAATCCTTTGACCTCTAACTATTTATCAACGATAAAAATCTTTTACCGCGATCACTAAATAAAACTCGAATTATTCGTAAATAATATAAAAAGATCGGGATATCACAGCTTATGCCTGCATTTTGAAAATAGGTGAACTCGACAGCGGTGGTATTGCTTGACCGACAGTTCAATTAGAAAGTTCTCTGTATTAGTGTGAATGAGAAATTTAGAATATAACAATGGTGGTCTCCTGTAGCTGAAACACTGTTCACATTCTTTGTTCAATAATGCCCATTTGGTCCAAACAAATTTTGCGTACGAAGCGTGTGCGATTTGGGCCATTGCCCTTTTGACCATCTATCTCCCTCTAGCGCCTCCTCTCTTTCTCAATCTGAGACCTCTGTTCTTTCTCCTATCCTTCAATCTGAGACCTTCGTTCCTATCTCTCTGAATTTCACCATTCTAGAACCTTGGATTGCGATTTGAACTCTTTTTCTCCTTCAAGTAGGGTTATTTTTTCCCACAATTTTTGTTACCTACAAAGATTTTAACAAGGCAACATTATACGCGTCCAACACCATAATAGAGACTATGCACACTGAACGAGGTAGATGATGAAATCTTGATATTGGTTTTCAATTCCAGAGGAAGAGGACCAAAAAAGAAAGTAGCTAAGGCCATTTTCAACAAGAGTGTCTAAAGGGCCAAATGCTAAATTATACCCCTATTTTGATCTCCGTCAAATTGTCATAAAAGGGCCAAAGGACCAAAGAAAGAGCTAAATTTAGACTTTTAGCTAGCCGTTCCAAATAATTGAGAACTACTCATGCATGTGGGTTGATGAGAAAATACTTAAATGTTGACAAGTGTTAAGTTGTTATAGGTTTAATCAAATCAAATTTGGCTCTTTGGTCCTCCTTTATTGAAGATGGTTAACTATTTGTAAATAAAATAATAATATTTATGGGGTTATATTATAACCCTGACCCATTTTGTCCCTCCATTACTTAATTTTGGTTTCACGAGTGTCTAAAGGACATTGCAGGAACCTATTCTGCCTATTAAACGATCTATATTTATTTTCCTCCACCACCCTCACACCTCCATTGATGGTGGTGACCGACGAAGAAGAAGATCGTGCATCTAGTTTAGACCCCAGATCATTTTATACAATAGGCCCAGATAAAGTATATTTAACTATTATTGTTCGTCCGCTACTACAGTAAGAAAGTCGAGAAAGAACAACAAGAGCACTACTCCATATTCAATCATGCAATTCCAGTGAGTTGGTTGTAGAGTCTACAACTACGTTAGGGTTTCGATATCTGGCGGGAGCTGTTCTCCAATCTAAACAACACACTTGATAATTATGGTAATATTATTTATAGTAGCTAGTAACTTTAGACTGCATGTGATAGTCACGTGAACATTCTCAAGTCTCAGCGTCCTAATTAGAGCATATGCACCGGTGGCCAAATTTTGGGATGTTCTCGCACGGGGCCAGCCGAAATAGGACGTCTGGCGCAAAAATTTCGTGCAGTGGTGAAGAAATGGTGCGACGACCCAGTGTTGACGTCGAGGACGTCCTCGCCGGCGTCCAGAAATCGACAGAGGAAGAGAATGTTCTCCCTAGTGGTCCCCACACACGTGGGAGACGCCAGAGGCGCGTAATTTTTTTTAACCTTGGCGCGTGTAATACACGCGCTGGTAATTCAGTAAATAAAAATTTTGAATGAACCAATTGATGCGTGACACGTGGCCAGGATGTTGACTGAGCTTTCAAACAGATCTTTTAATTTGGGCCATCCATTAATTTTGAAAGAATTTCAGCAATTCAAGGTTCTCTTTCAAATGAAATGGCTACTTCGGCCAGAAATGTAATATTTGTAAATAAACCCCCAAAAAATTTCAAAAAAATCCCAAAAATTGCAAATGACCCCCTACAATTTTTCTATAAATACTACCTTCATTTCATTCATTTCTCACACCAATTTGTGCACAACAAATTTATTCTCTCCCTCCCTCCATCTCTCCTCTCAATCCTTAGATTTTTTTTTGCAAAAAATGGCTACCAGTTGGCTTCTTTTGGAAGATGTACAATTGTGCATCTCTTATTGTCGTCTTAGTGTTGATTCCATCATCGGAAACAAACAAAAGGTCGAAAAATTGTGGGAAAAAGTTTATGTCGATTACAAGGAGAATGGGGAACTAGGTCATGGTGAATCGAGGTCGGATGCTAGAACTCAAAATGCATTATCCTCTCATTTTGCTAAGATGAAGTTAAATTTGAAACTTTGGGATAGTGCTCTTGCTTTCGCTAGAAGGAATGCACCATCCGGCTCAAAATTACAAGATGAGGTAAGTTTGTCATCTCCCATTTTTTTTAAAATTTTGTTCTTATAAAAATACAAGTTGTTTATACCATATTGTTTGAAATTAGTATGTCTATTTTTTAAAAATTTTGTTCTTATGAAATACGCATTGTTTATGCCATTTTATTTGATATTATTATGTCATAGCAATTAATTATTTTTATTTTTGGTTAGATGAGACGTGCTCAATCATTTTATGTGGCAAAAAAGAAGAAAGAGTTTAGAGACTTTGATTGTTGGGAAGCGGTGAAGAATCATCCTTACTTTATCCATGTCGAAGCTAGTACACATTCGCCTTACTCATCATCTACTCCTGCAAGCTCAATGCCTCCCATCTTTGACTTGGACGAGGATGAAGTGATTGCTACACCAATGAGTAACCAAGGTCCCTCTTCTTCGGTTAGACCTATGGGAGTGAAAGCGGCCAAGGAAGCCAAAAAGAAAGGGAAAAATGTCATGATTCCTACAAATGAGAGAGTCGAGGCTTTGAACAAAAATTATGGCAAATCAACAAATTTTTATGAACAATTAAAAATAAAGTGATGCTCTTGAGGTTGCCTTTATGGAAAAGCAAGTCGCCATTCAAGAGAGAGACTACAAATTGAGGGCTTTGGGGGAGAAAGGATTATGTCAATGGATACCGATACTATGACTCCTAAATCAAAGAGGTATTTCACAAAAAGGAAAGCCGAAATCCTCGCTCAAGTAGATGGAGTTGAAGAACAAGCTAGCGAGGAAGCCTCTTCAAATTGTTATAGCCCTTTTTTCCAAGCACTTAAATTATGTAATTTAATTTTTCAAGCATTTAAATTATCGTTTATGTAATTTAAGTTTCCAAGCATTTAAATTATGTACTCTGTAGTTTCCCTTTTCAAGAAATAAAAACACACTTTCTTTATTTAGATCAAGTTCACACACATTACAATAAGACATGGTCGAATGAAACACAAATAATTGAAAGACATAATTCAAAATACAACAATGCAAACACATAATCAATACAACATATTTATAGTTGTTCACCGGTCTCAAGAAACCAGTTGTGCTTAATTAAGTCCTTCTGAAACTCTACATGGATGTAAGCAGATTGGAGATCTACAAGACAGTCGTTAAACCGTTGTTCATTCTGTCCATCTCTTCCAACCTGCTCGAAAGGAATCCAATTCCCTTGTTGATCCACTGGGTCATCATAAACTGTGAAAGCGGTAGATGGATTTTGGAGATCTTCTTCTTCGTTCTCCTCAAACTCATCATCCACAAATTCTTCCTCAACGATAATGTTGTGCATTATGATGCAAGCCAACATGATGCTTTTTAATATCGATAGGTTGTGATACCGAGCTGCATGACGAATAATCCCCCAACGAGCTTGTAAGATGCCAAAGCACATCTCCACATTCTTGCAGTATGCCTCTTGTTTCTTTGCAAAAAGCTTTTGTGGTAGCTCCTGGGGATTAGAAATCGTTTTGACAAACGAAGAGTACCTCAGATATATCCCGTCAGTAAGATAATAAGTGTTATGGTATGTTATAAAGTTGACTTTATAAGTCGCAGTCGGACTTCTTCCAGCAAGCAGCGCATCGAAGACATCTGATTTGGTAGAGCAGGTTAATATCATTTTGAGCTCCTAGTACCCCGAAGAAACTGTGCCATATCCACGTGTCATATAAAGCCACTGTCTCTAAGTTGATAGTGGGACGACTCTTCCTCCCTGAGTATGACCCAGATCAAGCGGTTGGGTAGTTCTTCCACTCCAATGCATGCAATCAATGCTTCCGATCATACCAGGAAATCTTCGCTATCTGGCCTTTCTTAGAAGTCGAGTGATGTCTATCTGATCTGGAGCGCAGAGATAATGGTTACCATAAAGCTATACAACTTGGGTGCACCACTTCTTCATGCCTTCTAGAGTTGTTGATTCCCCCATCCTTGTGATTTCAGTACACTGATCTGTAGCTGAGCCGTATGCCACCATTCTTAGAGCACCGATCATCTTTTATTGGTGAAGTAGTTCGAGCATTCCAATGGCGTCGGCTCTTTGATGCCAAAATTGGTCGTAGTTGCAGAGATCCGTCATAATAAGGTTGAATATATTCCGGCTTATTTGGAACCTCCGGCAAAAGTCGTGGTCGTTGAACACTGAGTGTTTGATGAAGTAATCTTCCATCAAATTTTATCCCCTGGACTCCCTCATCCTTGGTGGATTTGCACGGCGGCATGGTGGTTTATCATCAAATGCTGCAACCACCGAGACCACGTCGGTTACGAATGCATTGGAAATTTCTGCATTTCGCTGGCATTGTTGTCGCCTCATACTGAAAAAATTGTTCAAACCCATAGGATTCCTCTTGATGAAACCGGAATGTGAAGAAGTGTTTGGAGAAATTTGTTTAGGAGTAGGACACAAGTGATTTGTAGTTGGTGTGAGTATTCAAGGTGTCGTAGATGATGATTTTATAGCCTTTTTGAATTACCAGATGTTTTGAGATAATGACACGTGTCACAGCTTGATTGGTCGAAAATCTTACTGGAAATCTTCATCAATAATTTAGATGATAACGAGACTGGGCCATATCCACGTGTCACTAAATTACTTGTCAAAAATCCTATCGGAAATCCACTACCAATTATTTGATCGAGAATGACACATATCGGCTAGTTATTGGTAAAAATATTATCAAGATTTTAAAAATCAAAATTTTAAATAATAATGAAGAGTAATAGGAAGTTCTATTTTGGAAACCGCTGCAGACAAAACAGAAATAAGACTTCCAATTCGAGAATTTTGGAGAGGAACTCCTCAAATAAGAATTCCTCACCCATGGCCGCATATGCTCTTAAAGTCCTACTAAACCTTATAACGGGCAAATATACACAAGAAACAGTGAAAAACCTAAACCTGAACCTGAACCTGAAATAAGGACTTGAGGAGCCGGAACCTTATCGGACAGCACCTAAGTCACGTAGAACATCACCCATTGCGCGAAAGAAGCGGTACATGGTAAGTTTTCGTAAATCATTGACAGTCATATAAGGCAAAGACTCTTTAGATTTCATTCATTGAATCTGCTCAATTCTTGTATTTTATTTATTTTGAAATGTTGTCTAAATTATCAAGAACAAGTTCTGCTAGATCCAGTTCTTCCAACTCGAGGAGTTATATTCCTCAAAATATTATCAATCATATTAAAAATAAAGAGGATATTGAATTCTCTAACATTGAGAACCAGCTTCATAGCTAGAGTCTCCTGAAGGTTAAACCTTCGATGATATATTCTATGAATATGTTCAATTTAAATATGGCTATGACCATCAAAATAATTGAACAAACTATTCCAATCGGAAAAGAACATGAAACTATTCAATTGTTTCAACCTGAAGAAATCAGAAGATATAAAGATAAATACAGATATTTTCATCTCGGTCTGGTTCAAGTGGCTATTCGACCACTTTCCAGAGAAGGCTTAAATGCCTCATTATTAGTTGCCTTAAGAGATTGTAGGCACCTAAATTTTAATGACTCCTTATTGAGAATTATTCAAACAAGCCTATGTAATGGCCAAGTTTATTTTAACTGCTTCCTTAATTTCTGTGTCTCTTTGACAGACATAAATATTCTTGATGTTTTAACATTAAATGTTAAAACTAGTGGCTATAATCTAAAAGAAGGATCTGAGCCACTAAATATTACATATAGGGTGTATTATAAAGCAATGAAAACCCTAAGCCCAAAGGCAAAAAATTATGATACAAAGGGAAAGACAGTCTTAATTGAGACCAATCTGTTAAAATCAGATGTATCTATTCTTCAGACTATTCAATGGCAGGATATTAAAACTCCTGATGAATGGATGTTTGAATCTGCTACTCCATCTAAACCTATAGAAAACAAAAAGATCGAAGAAATTCTATAGTATGATGATGAAGATGTTATTATCAAATTTGATAACAGTAGAAGATCAACTAGATTATCATTCTCGGATGATAGTCTATCTTCTATCTCATCAAAAAGAAGTGAGAATATTCAATCTCAAAGGTTTTAAACTCCAAACCAATCTATAAAAGCCTCTTCGTCAGGCACCAAGGTTCCTAACCTGGTTTTTGACGGAACTTGTACTTCGTTTCAACATGTTCCTCAGGGAATTTACCATGAAGAACCTAAGACGTTGTCTGAATTCAATGACATTTCTTCAACAAATGTCATTTCTATTCCTTTTACATATGATCGACAAACTTGCGTTAAAGATTTTATGCAAGAAAAATATATGCCCTTTAGAAAATGGTTCTTCTCTACCTTCACAAAAGAAGAACAACAAAATTATAAAACCCTTTATTATGGCAATACTGATGCCCAAAGGAGAGTTATTTCTTTCCCCGATTGGTTTTTAGAATACTATATTAATGAGAATTCTCCATGCTTAAATGTGCTCAAGTCCTTAGAAAAGAATTGGACTATAGCAAAAGGTAATGTGATTACCTCTATTCATCTGCCTTCAGAACATCTGAAAATAAAGGCAGGAAAAACTATTATTGAGTCCATTGCTTTCAGTCATGAAAAACGACATAATTATACAAATCTGACTCTACAAACTATGTGCTCTCAACTTGGGAGAATTGAGAAAAAGATAGAAAAAGATACAAAACCTCCATATTACAGGGAACTAAATCCATATTTTCTCCACCTATTATTCATTCTACTCCAAAGATAGTAGAACCTTCTATTATAAATCTAAGCATTAATATCACTATGCCTGATAAAAAGGATGTTGATATTGTATCCATTCTAACCTAGTAGTTAGAATCTTTACAGCTTGGTAATCATAAATCTGAAGAGAAGAAAGCTCAAATAGCTACTATCTCAGAAACATTATCTGATTCAGATAATGAATCAGACATTATTGAATTTGAAAAGCAAATTCTTGCAATGGAAGATGACCTTAAAAAATATCATATAGGTCAAACTCCTAATATAAATCAAAATATTTTTGGAAGAAGCACTGCTTTTGGCAGAAAATCAATTCCTACTGCTTCAATCATGCATTATTATACTCGTCCTACTCCTCAGAACTTATTATTCGAAGAAGAAAATTCGAATATTACAGCTAGCTTTAGTGTTAGAAACATCTATGAATGAAATATTGATGGATTGTCTGAACATCTATGTATTTTACACTTTGCATATCTGCTTATAATACAGATAAACAAATTACGAAATATATTGTTGCAGGATTTTCTGGCCAACTTCGTGGTTGGTGGGATAATATCATTTCCCCAGAACAACAGCAACAAATTCTAAATGCAACTAAAAATATTCAAACTCTAGTGACCATGAAAGATGAACAAGGTCATGAAAGTATTATATATACTGAAACTCCTATTCCTAATGCAGTTTATACACTGCTTATTTCCATTCTATTAGCTTTCATCGGGTCTAACCCAATATCCTTCGAAAGAAACAAAGACTTATTAGTCAATCTTAAATATCCTACCTTAACTCAGTTCAAGTGGTATCAGGATGTATTCTTGTCCAAAGTTATGATTAGGACAGATGTCAATGCTGACTTCTGGAAGAAGAAATTCATTGCAGGGCTTCATACTCTTTTTGCTCAAAAGGTCAAAGACTGTATTTTGAGAAAGCATGGAGGAAACTCCATCCCCTATTATGAATATACCTATGGTCAACTTATCAGCGAATGCGTTGCTGAAGGCTCATCCCTTTGCAACGATATTAAGCTTAAAACCCAATTAATATGTTAACATTTGACTGGCAAAAAAGAAATTGGTGAATTTTGTGACCAATTTGGTTTTGATCTCCAAATCCCTAATAAACATAAGGAAATAGATTCAAAATCCTATTCAAAGAAAAAGAAACGCTTTATTAAGAAATCTTTTTCCCCTCAAGAAAAGAAGAAAAAGCGAAATTCAAAACCTTATTATAAGAAGAATTATTCCCAGAATTCTTCCAGTACTATTATTTGCAGAAAATGTGGTAAAACAGGCCACTATGCTAATAGATGTTGGACCAAGAAGAAAATTAATGAGATTTCTGATGAAGGTCTAAAAGAGTAATTTTTAGCAATCCTTCTAAACCCTTTTGACAGTGAGTCAGAAGAACAGGTTGAAAGGATCCAATCCCGATTCAGTTTCCTAAACCGGAATCAAACCCTTTCAAAAATACGAACCAACAAAAATTTTTCAAAATTTCGGCAGAGTTTCCTTACTAGCGTGGAATTACCATAACCTGCACGCGGAAATTAACACTTCGTCCTATGCCACAAAAAGCAAACCGTGGGCACCAATCCCATCCGGATTTCTCAACATCAATATAATCAACAACAGTAGATAAACTGTACTATGTATATATGTATATCCGTGGAAATCCGCACAAACATGTATCAGAACGTATCAGAGCGACCTCTAGAGTAAAACATATACAATATGTACATCAGTAGGCGAAACAAGAACCTACTGGAAAACACAGGTGACTCTGATCACTAGCCTCCAAACCGCGACGTGAAACACCAAACCTGAACTGCAAACTGGGCACGGAAATCGAAAAGCCCAGGGGAAAGACAATAAACACGTTAGAGTGAGTGGACGAAAATAAATGTCTTTCACCAGTTGATATATATGTTTAAAATAACATATGCGAGTCCAGGTAAATGAAAACAATATAGTACACGAGGTAAAACTCACACTCCTCTAGTGTACAGAGCATGCAAGTATAAATCTCACGGGGTCACTCATGGACACACACCGTGCTAGTACAGTCCGAATCATGGGATCCCAGACCCATACGTGACTCTAGCCAGAAAGGCCTCAGGTCAGAGGTCTGCCTCCCCCCGGTAAAGGTCTCGGGTCAGGAGTTACAGCCTCCCCTGGCACACATCCTCGGGGATCAGCCGGGATGCAAGTGTATCGATACAACATCATATATAAACTGTACTCTGTGTAAACCAAATCATGAACAGTTCGATGCAAATGCAATAAACAGCATATAAATGCATGTATACTCGTATACGTATATCCGTATAAGTATAATCGTATAATCGTAAAAACACATGCTCATGTAATCCGTAATCTCAATACGCACGCTCAAGTTCAAAAATCATATAAAAGACTCGCAAACAATCCGTGAAAAGAAATTGTCCACTCACAGACTCTCGAAACGCGCACACGCTAAACTCGTGGTCCGGCGGAAGATCCTTCGCCTGAAGCACGATCACGATCCAGATCTCGATCACGATCTCCCACGCCGACACCTGAAGTGGCCGGAAAATGGTCGCCGGACGGTGACTTCCCAAACGGGAAACTTTCCCCTTACGGTCCCTTGGTCAGCTTTCCAATTTTGGAAAGTTAACGAATTTCAAAGATGGTCAACGCCAAAGTAAAGTTTTCGACTAATTCTCGGCTATTTTCGATATTTATACTCGAGCCTCGGGTCGATCAACGGTCCGGAATGAATATACGATGTGATTCGGATAAACTCGAAACAATCGGATAAACTCGTCGGAACCCGAATCATCAAATAATCATAAAATATTCCTTGGTTATCGGAAAAATCTTCCGGAACCACCCACGAGCTCGAAATCACGTACTCTACCATTTCCGTGAAGACACTCAACCCAAATTCTCGACCGAAAACAAAGTCGCGAATTGAATCGGCAAACCACATAATATCGCAAAACTGCGACTAAACTCAAATCTCGAGAATCGTGCCAAACACACATCTGATTCTGGTTCGGATCGTCACACAGGTCAACATTATTGATCAAGATTCTGAGAGTTTTGATTATGAGTCTTCATCCTCATCAGACTGTGGTTGTAATGCAAATCATTACAAAGCTATTCTTGAGATGAACGAATTAAGCATAAATGTGCTTACATCCCAAGAAAGATCTATTCTTGACTTGATTAATGAGATCCAAGATCCTGAAACCAAGAAAAATATGATCGAGCATTATTTAGAAACAATAAAAAAGGAGAATAAACCTCGAGATTCCCCTTATACTCCAAAGGAATTATACTCCTTAAAAGAAGTCTTTGATGGGTTAAGAACTCATTCTTCTAAGAAATTATCTAGTTTTGACTTACAGGAAGAGATTAACTCCATAAAGATGGAGGTACATATTATCAAAGAAAGAGAAACTTCTATTTCTGATTTAAGAGCAGAAATAAATAACTTAAAAATATAAACAAAGTTTCTCAGAGAAATTATTAGCAAGATTATTTCTGAACAAGCAGAATCTTCTATTATCCCTGAACAAGGAGAATCCTCTATTCAGAATGAAGAGAAATTTCTCAATATCATTAACCAAGTAACATACCAAAAATGGTATTCTAATGTTACTATTGTCATACACAAAGACTATGTCTTAAAAGGGATCGCTCTCATTGACAGTGGAGCATATCTAAATTTTATCAGTGAATGGGTAATCCCGAGGAGATATTATGATAAATCATCACATTCGTTAAACACTGCTGATGGATCAAGACTTAAAATCAGGTATAAATTATCCAATACATATATTTGTAATTTAGACATGTGTTTCAAAACCCCATTTGTTATGGTCAAAGGAACCCCAT
This sequence comes from Geum urbanum, assembly GCA_946800695.1. Classification (NCBI taxonomy): domain Eukaryota; kingdom Viridiplantae; phylum Streptophyta; class Magnoliopsida; order Rosales; family Rosaceae; genus Geum; species Geum urbanum. Next base: position 23,305,704 of record OX327002.1, read on the forward strand.
TTGTTATGGTCAAAAGTCTGACACAACAAATTATTTTAGGAACTCCTTTCCTTAGTCTTCTTGAGCCATTTATGAAGACAAATGAAGGCATAATTTGTGATATTGAAGGACAAATGATAGTTTTTGGCTTCATTACTAAGCCTCAAACTTGTGAAATTGATATGATAAAAAATACTCTTATTTTCAAAGAGAATCAGATTAATTTTATCTAATCTGATTTAAAAATTATGAGTATTATGGCTCAGATTAACTCTCACCAAAATTAGATTAAATCCCTATCTGATATTATTAAAAAGGAAATTTGCAGTGATTTACCCAATGCTTTCTGGGAAAGAAAGAAACACATTATCACTCTCCCTTATGAACCTAACTTTAAGGAACAAAACATTCCTACTAAAGCCAGGCCAGCTCAAATGAATGCTGAGCTGATTGAATATTGTAAAACAGAAATTAAATCTCTCATGGAGAGAAAATTGATAAGGAAGTCCTACTCCCCTTGGAGTTGTACAGCCTTTTATGTTAATAAAACTGCTGAAATCAAAAGAGGAACTCCTAGATTAGTAATAAATTATAAACCTTTAAATAAGGTTTTCAAATGGACCAGGTATCCATTACCTAATAAAAATGACTTATTATCTAGGCTCCAATCGGCCTCTATTTTTTCAAATTTTGACTTAAAATCTGGTTATTGGCAAATCCAGATTGTTAAAAGTGACATATATAAGACAACCTTTACTGTTCCTTTCGGACATTATGAATGGAACGTGACGCCTTTTAGGCTTAAAAACGCTCTTTCAGAATTCCAGAATATTATGAATGATATTTTCACACCTTATTCTTCTTTCTCTATTGTTTATATAGATGATATTCTTATTTTTTCTCAATCGCTTGACCAACACTTCAAGCATCTGAATATATTCATCAATCTTAATAAAAAAGCAGGTCTAGTGATATCTGCTAAAAAGATGTCTATTTTCCAGAAAAAAAATCCGCTACCTTGGCCAAGAAATTGAACAAGGAAGAATTATCCCTATTAAGCGAGCTATTCAATTCGCAGAAAAATTTCCAGATGAACTTAGAGATAAAACTCAGCTTCAGTGCTTTCTAGGAAGCTTAAATTATATTACGGAATATTATAAAAACCTGTCTACTGACAGTCTTCCTCTTTATGAGAGATTGAGAAAGAATCCCCCTCCTTGGAATGCAACCCATACCAAGGCAGTACGACTTATTAAGTCTAAAGTAAAAAGCCTCCCTTTTCTAGTTCTTGTCTCACCAACCAATTTTAAAATTGTTGAGACAGATGCTTCAGACATAGGTTATGGAGGAATTCTAAAGCAAAAATTTCCTAATTCAAGAAAGGAAATATTATCCAGATATACTTCTGGAAAGTGGAATGATGCCCAGAAAAACTACTCCACTATAAAAAAGGAAATTCTGGCTATTGTCAATTGTATTTCAAAATTCCAAGATGATTTATTAAATCAAGAATTTTTATTAAGAGTTGATTGTAAAGTAGCTAAAGATGTTCTTGAAAAAGACGTTACAAATTTAGCTTCTAAACAAATACTTGCAAGATGGCAGTCTATATTATCTATATTTGATTTTAAAATCGAGTTTATTAAAGAAGAAACTAATTCTCTCCCTAATTTTTTAACCAGGGAATTTATTATAGGTACCAAATGAGCTAGTTCAGCCGAAGCTCTAGGGGAGGAAGATATTCTTCCAGTGGAAGAGGCAAAGGCAGAGGAGAAAGTAGCAGCAGTTTCCCTGGTAGCTTTGCCAATTAGAGTTATTCAAACTCTTCTCCCCCTTCTCAATTTAGAAGGGTTGAGCCTGCAGATACTGCGGATTATTTATCCTCTGGTAAAACCCAAGAGAGCTTTTCAGCAGCTCTTAAGGAACCTGTTTTTCCAGATTTAAAGAAAACTTTAGAAGAATAAATTATTATTCTCCAGAAGGAAGACGAGAGATATTTTAACTCTCCTAATACTCTGGCAAAGAGATATTTTGAGCCATAAGCCAATTTCTCTCTTTTAGGGAAGAAAAATCGAAGATATTATGAATGCATTCTGATGGAGACTGGTTCAGTAAAATTCCATCATATGAACCAGAACAAGCACACTGAAGATATTTCCTTCAGCAAAGTATTTATTCAGCGTATTATTCATATCTCAGAATGAGGTCTTAATCCTAATAAATCAATGGATTTGAAATTTATTCAGGCCAGTTATAATTACTAGGATTATATTGAAGCTTGGAGCAAGGCTTTTTATTATAAAAAATAAAGCTGAAAAGCACACATGGTTCATAAGAATTGAACCTTTTATTATTAAGCAGGAGCTTCCTTTATGGTTCTACAACTGGTTCCATTTTATGGGTCTAGGTGAAGACTTCCTTCCTAAAGAGCTCTCAAAAGCTTATGAAGAATATATTATGAAAAACCCTAAGTATAATGGAATCAGGGTAATTAGTGGGAGTAACCTTCTCCACTTTATTGCAAGGTTTAGCCTCCCCTGGATCTTGCAATGGACGTATTCAGTCTGTCACCTGGAAATAGAGGTTTTATCCCTTAACCGCCAGTTCCATTATAAATGGTGGTTAAGATTCGATTATAATCCTCCTTTAATCAAAATAAAAGAATGTATTGCTGCCTTTGAAAAGGTAGAAAATGAATATTCTCCTCAAGAGGATACCAAAAGAGATTTTGTGATTCCCTCCTAGGCAGATCTAAAGGCTGCCTTCCCCTTAGCTTCTCCTAGAGAGCTTAAGGAAAAATTATTGCAACAGCTCTCGTCGCAAATTGATGACAATGTAGCTGTCTTATTTAAGGAAACTTCTTCTAAAACTTCCTCAACTCTCACATCAATGATGGAAGAAGAAGAAGAAGAAGAAGAAGACTTTACCCAAGAAAATGAAGACATGAAATATTATTTGGGCAAAGTACCCTTCGCAGACCCTTCCAAAGAAATTTTGGATTTTTTGAATAATGAAATGCCTCAGAGCTCCAAGAAGAAGAAAAGCAAGGCTAAGGTGGAAATTAAGTGAAGCTTCCAGCCATCTTCCCTAGGGATATTTTCCTTTTAAAATTATTGTTTTAGCTGTAAGGATCATTTTTCTGTTTTTCACTTGTTCGATGGGGCCCTTTGAGCACCCGACATGTTTCTCAGTAAACTTGTGATTCATTTTGCTTTTCTTTGTCGGCCATTTAGTAAAGGCCTTTTGTCTTTTAATTTTACCGAATCTTGGAGTAGCCTCCGGTAGCCGGTTGCCCTCATTTTCAGGTCTTTTTAAGTGAAGTTCTCCTTCAGAGTTCCACAAGTTTTAGTTTTCAATTACATTAGCTCCATCTTCTCTCTCTCTCTCTCTCTCTCTCTCTCTCTCTCTCTCTCTCTCTAACCACTGTAACTAGAGCTCGTATTGCAATCCTATTGTAAACACTCTTCAAATAAATAAAGTTTCATAAGATTTGAGCTGGTCCTTAAGTAGGCTATTGTAATTGAAGATATTATGAGACAAAAGATATTTTAACTCTCCTAATACTCTGGCAAAGAGATATTTTGACCCAGAAGCCAATTTCCCTCTTTTAGGAAAGAAAAATCGAAGAATATTATGAATGCATTCTGATGGAGACTGGTTCAGTAAAATTCCATCATATGAACCAGAACAAACATACTAAAGATATTTCCTTCAGCAAAGCATTTATTCAGCGTATTATTCATATTTCAGAATGTAGTCTTAATCCTAATAAATCAATGGATTTGAAATTTATTCAGGCTAATTATAATTACTGGGATTATATTGAAGCTTAAAGTAAGACTTTTTATTATCAAAATAAAGCTGAAAAGCACACATAATTCATAAGAATTGAACCTTCTATTATTAATCAGAAGATCAGAAGCTTCCTTTCTAGTTCTACAACTGGTTCATTCTATGAGTCCAGATGAAAGACTTCCGAGCTCTCAAAAGTTTATGAAGAATACATTATGAAACACCCTAAGTATAATAGAATCAGGGTAATCAGTTGGAGTAACCTTCTCCACTTTATTGGAAGGTTCAGCTTCCCTGAATCTCGCGATTGCCGTATATGCTCTTAAAGTCCTACTAAACCCTACAGCGGGCAAATATACACAAGAAACAGTGAAAAACCTGAACCTGAAATAAGGACTTGAGGAGGTGGCGCCAAATTAACAAGTCCGGTGCCGCCATGTACGGACGTCCTCCTCGCTCCTCCGGCGCCGCTTGGGGTCAGCCACCGCCGCCTCTAAATCCTAATTTCCCATCTCAAAACGGTGCTTATATGTATCCCATAAACCCTGCCGCCTTTACACCGCAACATGCTTACACTAGTTACGGGGGGCGCTTCACCCCGCTGCAAAACCCTAGCTTCGTTCCCCAGCAGCAGTTTCGGCCTCAGAACTCCAAAGAGCTGCTCGAGAAAGTCGACCGCGCCGTGGCCAAGGCTCGCGCCGACCTCATCGCCGCCGGCGAAAGCGTTTCTGCGTGGAAGGTATCTCAGGCAGCTCTTCTGTTGCTCCAGATTGATGGATGGAGCTCTTTGGGGTTTCAAATGCAGCAGGTGCCTTCTCTCCACCGCCTTATGTTCACAGAAGGAAAGGTAATCTAGAAACAAACTCGATTTTCGAACACTGTATTCTATTTCTCATTGTTAGTCTGCAATAATGACAATGACGTGTAGTGATTGTTTATCTTTGGTTGTATATAGATAAATGCATTTATCCAGTGCTTTGTTGCGGTTCGGAGAATTTCTTCATTGTATGATCTGGAAGTGGCAGTGTGCGAAAACGAGGGGATTGAGAAATTTGAAGAGCTAGGACTGGGACCTTTGCTGCGGCACCCACTTGTTTTGCATTATTACTCGGCCAAGTCTGATGCTAATAAGGTCTATAAGATTACTAGCGATGAGATAATATATTTACTTTCTCAGTTCATAAATAGTAATAAAGAAGTCAAAGTCGAGGAGTTCTTAGATTTCGTTGTAAAGAAGCGATCTGTTGCAAGCAAGGAGGAGCTTGGTATACGAATTCAGAGCATGGGGTATGTTACAAGTTTCCCTATTTCTACATTTCAATGGACAGTAATGATTTGTGTAGATATCTTTCATGCAGCAAAATGCTTTTTAAGTTCACAATAAGGTGTGGCATTGGAAATTCGGTTGATGTTATGGAGGTTTGGTTATGAGGCTAGTTGCCCTCCTGAGCAGGCTGAGAGGCTTGTAGTGGGGTAGTTTACCATTAATCAAGCTTTTCATTTAGTGTAATTTTCTATGGGCCAAGATAACTTCACAATATATTGTGATCAAGTAATGTGAATTGTCCTTCTTCAGTAAACTACGTATAAATATATGTGTGCACCTTGTGAAAGTATGTAAACTTACAGTGCCAGTTACTGAAGCAACTCTTATGATCCTAGGATGTATATATCAGCTATCCGAGGTTTGAAGAAAACTGACCAGTTTATTAACCAAGCATCAAAGAAAGGTAAAACGAAGCGTTACTTCTCATTGAAAAGGAAGCTAGATGAACGTTTCAGCGAAATTTCTCAGCGCGTTGAATCATTTTCCTCCGTACAGAAGGATTTTTGTGGCAAGCACATTAGGTTTGATTCTTCAAATAACTGAGAGGTTGAAGATAGTGATGATGATTTATATGAAGATGATGATGACATTAATGACCAGGCTACAGACAATCAGGGTAAATTATCATCAAAATCTGTTATGAGTCCTGAAAGAGCTAGCAGATGCCCCTACCCGTCTATAACAGAAGAAAAGAGACGACTGGGGTTGAACCAGAATTCACTAGCTAGTTGCAGCCAAAAGCATGCTGAGAGTAATCAGTCATCTAAAAAAAAGAGAAATTCTGAAGATGTAAACAGTGAGACATCAGGGCCCGCCAAATTGCGTAAGAGAGACAAGATAGAACGAGATGCAATTCGAAGAGATGGTGGCTGCGAAACCAATGCTGTTAAGAATTTGGATGAAAATGATCTCTCAATTAGTAATAGCTGTTTAAAGACATTTGTTACAACTTGGAAGGAGGCATGTCGTGAGAACACTGTGGCTGAGGTATGTTGACCCTTTTATTATGCTATAATAAACTGACCATAAGATGCAAATTATGGTGTTAAGCAAACCCCTGTCAATAGTTTCATATCTCTTTATCTGATGAACTTTGTGTTTTATTTTTTTCTTTCTGGCAATCGAAAGAATAGAATCATGTTAGAGAGATATTTTTTGTACTATATTCAAACCACATGGTTGTTACCCATTGGAGTGATTGGACTGTGCTAGAGAGACCAAATGGTGTGAGATCAATGATTAAATGCCATCATATGTGGTCAGAATTGGTACAGGAACATAAACAAAATGAACAATAATTTAATACATATTGTGACCTCTATGAAGAATACTCGATGGAAGTTATATCGGCTTAAAAGTTATATTGAATTGATCAAACCTCATGGTCCTTGAAGAATCATAATGGTTGAATGTTTGCCACATTTTATCTCTACAAGTGCTGATATCTTTGTTATTAATATCACTATAGCTATTTTCTACAATATATTATACATGTAATGGGGTTGTGATTTTGTGGGTAATGTTATTGATATAAAGAAATCTCTATATTATTATTAGAATAAGTTCATTTCAAATCAGTTTAGTGCTTAACCTTTTGGGCTATATTATTGTTGGCTATTGGCTTCTTAGAAATAACTTTTGTTTTTGCTAGGTGCTTGATAGATTACTGCAGGTTAGTAAGACCAAAGCTCAGAAAAGAGAGAAGATCAAGTCGATGTTCTCTTTAGACCCATTAATGGGATTGCTAAATGTTGCTGTAAGTTCATTTGTTCATTATTTATCTGTAATATCTTTTCTCCAGTATTTGTGTATTTTGTTCAAGTACTAATTAAAGTACTGTTATTTGTTATCAAATGCTCATGTCAAAAATAGAAGTTAAATCTTAGTTTGACTTTAAATGATATTATTTTTCGTTTATCGAATGGTTTAAGTACCCTGTACATGGAACCTATAAGTAATTTCTAACTGAGCCTATATATAAATCTGAAAAACTAGTCACTTGATGTCTCTATCTGCATCAAATAAGTACGAAAGAATATGGTCCTAAAAATGAATTATATTTGGTTGCTATTAGTAATCTTTTTTCCAGTACAAGATCAAATGGTTGTTTGATTTGCTATGTAATTGATATATCATTTAGAATAATATTTCCTTACTACTTGAAAGTCTAGTAAATAGTTTTTTTTTTTGGCTTCAGTGGTTCACTGCTGTGATAGTTATAACTTTTTAGCTCTCTACAGTACTAATGCCTCTGAAGTCTATATTATATATGCTGTCGTGACTACATGGTCGTAATGCTTAATAACTGTCATGGAACTATATATGGTCTCTTAGGTGAAGTTGCTATGCCATGTTGCAGGTCTCATCTATCAAATCTGGATTGTGGGATAGCATGTATGATACATTCCAAACCGTCAGTCAACAGAAGTTAAATGATAGTCTTATGGATAACTGTTCCGAATTTGTGAGCATTGATGTTGAGCCAAGCATCAGAGATAAAAATACTACTAGGGAGGCACCGGTCATTTCTGAGGACATAGTGGAGCAAACGCAGAGTGAGTCATCTGACCATAGATGTAGAACGATGCATTATATAATTAGTTTTTTATTAAGTAAACAAAATATTCTATAGTGATGTACTGTCTATTAAATTTCACAGGTGTTTCTGTTGAGGACATAATCAGGAAACTTACCATGTATTGTGAGATTGATCGAGGATTACATGGCAATGGTAAATCACTTCAGGGGAAGATATGTACCTTCTTGACAACACTTTGCAATTGTGAACTGTGGTTAGTGGAAGAATTTGGTGTCGGGGAATTTAGATCCCTTGGTTATGGAGAGTTCTTAAGGTTCATAGAAAAATATGTTGCTGTACTACCACAAAAGCTGTGTAATCTCCTGACAGATGATGCAAGTGGGAAATGCCCTTTGGAGATTTGCATGCTCCAGAACCATCTGGTTGTTTTATTGTCTCAGGCTTTAAACAGTTTATGGGAGGACAAGAACATCACAAAACAGGACATTCTGTGGCTGCTAAGGAAGCAGTTCCCATTAGTTAGTTTCAAAACTATTGAAAATGGGTCAGTAGAAGATTTTTTAGGCATAGTGGGTAAGCATAAGAGTGCTGTGATATCTAAATGTGTTATATTCTCAATGGCATTATATGGAACTAGCTATGCTATAGAATCATCAGCACATTTTGAGAACATCCGATTCAAAAGCAAATTAGTAAGTCCTGGCAGTGGCCAGAAAGTGAACACCCATGGATCTGTTACATCCAAGGATGCAGTTGAAGTCTTACTGAGTGCACCAATGATGTCAGACTTAAACTTATGGTCGCACTGGGATCTTTTGTTTGCTCCCTCTCTTGGTCCTCTGGTGCCATGGTTATTGAATGAAGTTAACACAGATGAATTGTTGTGTTTGGCGACCAAAGATGGAAAAATCCTCCGGTTAGACCATTCAGCTACCGTGGATTCATTTGTGGAAGCTGCACTACAAGGATCATCGTTCCAAACAGCAGTGAAAATGCTATCTTTGTATTCACTAGTTGGGGGAGGAAAACATGTCCCCTTGCGCCTTTTGAAAATCCACATACAACATGCATTCGAAGTCATTATGAAGAATTGTCTAGATGATATAGAATTATGTGACAGTAGAAAGTGTTTCAATTATGCTAAAGCACCACCTGGACAACAATTTATTGGTGACGTTTCTGCTGGTAAACTATTACACAGAGACTTGGACAAGGCGAATATTGAGAAAACCCTTATTTCAAGATTTGTCCTTGAGTGTCTTGGGTATCTACCTGCAGAGTTTCGGGGTTTTGCTGCTGAGATATTGCTCCATGAAATGCAGTCTGTCGTGAGAAATGCTGCTTCAGCCATTTTGAGTGATTGTAGTCAAACAGAGCAGCGCCTCATGCTTCATGAAATTGGATTATCTCTTGGTATAGTTGAGTGGATTGATGATTACTATGCATCTCTTTCCAATGATACCACTGAGTTGTCCACATCTGAGGCTCCATATTACACTGCTGTTGAATACGGAACGAGGTCAGCTTCAAATCATATGCAAGATGTGTCATATGTGGCATCTGTTAGCGAGGATGAGAATAAAGCTGGATGTACTGATTACTGTCTGAATATGGATGCTAGTGCTGGCAGTGGTTACTCACAACCTTCTGCCAAAATTATTGAACATGAAGATGCATCCCAGGTGGTTGAGTCAATCAGGAGAGATGAATTTGGTCTTCATTCAAGCCAATCAACTGTTGAAAGTATCATGTTGAATAAGCAACATGCTCGCCTGGGGAGAGCTCTACATTGTCTCTCACAAGAGTTGTATTCTCAGGATTCACATTTCCTTCTTGAGCTGGTAAGGCTGCTTTATTTTTTCTTTATTGTTGTTTGTGCAGTCATCCTCTCATTAATGAACTAATCACAATTGCCACATTTTGTTTCCTTGATGCCTTTTATCATTTGTATTAGACTGTAAATGAAATTCCCATGTTATCCTGTGTTCAAAATTTATTATCAGCATCCTAGGGTGACTGTTTCATAGGTGATAACTCATGATTTCAGTTCTAACTCCATCTTAAGGGTTCAACCTGACACCTAGGTGTGGGAAATAAGTTCCCTCCTGCGTGGGAATTATTACCAGTTTTATCCTTATGGTTAGTTTTCATTTGGCAACGTCCGATGGCTGGTCTCGCTTGAATTGTTGAATTGAATTGAATGATCCCTTTTAATAGAATCCACAGATTGGAATCCACCCCAGGGGTGTATCAAAAAATGTGAACACAGGGGTAACTTCCCAGATGATCCCCACTACATGGGATCATTACCGATGTTATCCTTCTGTTTTTGCTATAACCCTTATTGCAGGATTCCTCCAAACTTTGTCCAAATGTTGATCTGCTTTTAACAAAGGTAGGAACATATACACACCCCAGGGATTATCACCGACTTTTTGACCACAAGGGTCACACTCAACTCTATTTCCCTACCTGAAGGATCATTTATGGCAATATTCTCGTCTTGTGCATGGTCCTGCCACATACTATTGCCATGTCATTTTAAATGAAGTATTCAAACTTCTTACATCTCTTATTTTTGAGCATATAGAAAAAGTAAGCAAACTTATGTTATGTCTCCAGTCATGATGCTCCTTCATTAGTTGTCTAGGTGGACGGACCAAGGTGGATTTTTATCTAAATTATTACTTCTATTTTATAAAAAGGAACTGGAGCTGGACTTTTATTTTGACTGTGTTATGTCACTGATTGATAGTTTGACAGAATAACATGTAAGGTTATATGTCAAAGAATATTACATATATATTGATTTTGTGCGACTGTTAATATGTGCTTCTGTCCTAGCGCACTTAAATATGTTAGTTTGCATGGCCTTTTACATTTTAACTCGAGGTAGAGATCTCTCGTCCGAAATTAATGTAGTTATCTCACACACCGATACTCATTCCCATAATTATGTTTGATACAGTACTTGCTGCTATCCATTTAACTTCAGTATTTTATTTTCTTTTGAAAGTCTTCTGAATTGTGGATTGATCTCCAGGTTCCTTATTGGCGCCTGGGAACATTTGCTTGCATATTTGTGTTTGGTATATGGTTTTTGTTTGAATTTTTTATCTTATGTGGTTACTTATGTGATCTGCATCTTCAACATAATTTTCTCTTTATTCAATGTGGTCATTCATATAGTGGACTAAAATTAATGTCTCAATTTCTTTAAAAAAATAAAATTCAATGTATTTAAAACTACGATCACTTGATTTTAGAAATGCTAGTCTTTATATCTGCTGTGGATGTCTTGTTATTTATAGTTATTTTCATAATCTTCAAAAGTAAATTATTTTGGATTTTATAGGATCTAGTATGTAGTTCTGTCCGATTTTGAAAATAAGCCTCTGACAACCTTTGATGTTTTATATTCAATTCCATATATACGATATATCTATGTATAAATTTTTCTTTATTGCTTCAGGTTCAAAATGCAGATGATAACACATACGCAGCACATGTAGAACCGACTTTAACATTCATTCTACAAGACTCTGGTATCGTTGTTTTAAATAATGAGCGAGGCTTCTCTGCCGAGAACATCAGAGCACTTTGTGATGTTGGAAGTTCAACCAAGAAAGGATCTAATGCGGGATATATTGGGCAGAAGGGCATTGGTTTCAAATCTGTGTTTCGGGTAGATTGCTCAAACCACTCTAGTTTTCAGTTTCTGTATTATATTTTTAATCAAAGCCTTTTTATGTCATGTGATTAGAGAAATCGTTGTCAATACCCAAATCAAATCTAACTACTGTGGATGATCACCTGCACTAAGCAAATGAAAATATGGCCGAGGAAAAGCTTTTTCAGTGCTCGCATTATGTTTCTTTTTTTCCGTTCACTGATGCTGGCAGTACTCTTATCATACTTTCATCATTATTCATTGGTTGTGGTGGGAGACGCTAGGATGCAAATAGAATTACCCGAAGTGTCCTTTGATCCTTATGAAAGATTGTCTTGGTTAATAACTCTTTACCACCCGAAGTCAATTTTTATTGATAACACACTTTCTTAAGTTGTGTACAATTTTTGTCAGGTCACAGATGCTCCAGAAATTCATTCCAATGGATTCCATATCAAGTTTGATATAAGTCAGGGTCAGATCGGTTTTCTTTTGCCGACAGTTGTACTTCCTCGTGACATTGGCATGCTGAGTAGGCTGACTTCTAGTGACAGTGATCAACTGGACTGTAATATCTGGAATACTTGCATAGTTCTTCCTTTCAAATCAAACTCTTCGGATGGAACTGCTATGAAAAGCATTATAAATATGTTTTCAGATCTCCATCCATCTCTGTTACTCTTCCTTCACCGCCTTCAGTGTATCAAGTTTAGAAACTTGATTGATAATTCACTTACTGTCATGAGAAAAGAAATTGTGGGAGACGGTATTGTCAAAGTTTCACATGGAAAAGAGAAAATGACATGGTTTTTGGCATCTCAGAAATTGCAAGCGGATTTTATGCGTAGTGATACTCAAATGACAGAGATCTCCATAGCTTTCACATTGAAGGAATCAGACAGTGGTGGTTATGGAGCAGAACTAGAGCAACAACCTGTTTTTGCATATCTTCCTTTAAGAACTTATGGCCTGAAGTTTATTCTTCAAGGTGATTTTGTTCTCCCTTCTTCTAGGGAGGAAGTAGATGGAGATAGTCCCTGGAACCAGTGGCTATTGTCTGAATTTCCTGGTTTGTTTGTCAATGCCGAGAAGTCTTTTTGTTCTCTTCCTTGCTTTAGAGAGAATCCTGGGAGAGCAGTGGCAGTTTACATGTCCTTTGTTCCGCTTGTTGGGGAAGTGCATGGATTCTTTTCTTCTCTTCCTCGATTAATTATTTCTAAATTGCGGATATCAAATTGTTTACTTCTGGAAGGGGGAAATAGTGAGTGGGTTGTTCCTTGCAAGGTTCTCAGAGGTTGGAATGAGCAGGCTCGTTTGCTTCTCCCTGATGGTTTATTGCGTGAGCATCTTGGCCTTGGGTTGTTGAATAAAGATATAGTTCTTTCTGATCAACTTGCAAGAACACTTGGTATTGCAGACTATGGACCCAACAATTCTGCTTCAAGTGATGGAGTGTTTGTGTCGTGTGGAAGGTGGTCTCATATCAATGGGACTAGGTTGGTTGTCCTCTTGGCTAGGTGAACTTTATGCAATGTCATTCAATCCTTCTGTGGAAACATCATTGGACTCTGGAGTTGGGCTGGATTTGATCGAAAAACTTCAGAAAATTCCATTCATACCTCTTTCAGATGGTACATATGGTGCAATAGACAAAGACCCAATATGGGTACATTTTGATGCCTTAAGCACTGAGTTTGATGGTCAGCTTGGACTGGAGTCTTTTCCTAACTTATATGCTAATCTCCGTATAGTAAGTCCTGCACTCTTTTCAACACCAGGTGTAGATATGTCATCCATGGATGTGACTACGGTTGACATACAAGTACGTATGCTTTGTAAAATTGGTGTCCAGCAGTTGTCCGCACATGAAATTGTCAAGGTGCATATCTTGCTGGCTATATGTGATGACAGAATTTCTGATAGGGATAAGAATTTGATGATAGAATATCTCTGCTTTGTTATGGTCCACCTACAGTCGACCTGCTCTGATTGTCATGGTGAAATGGAATATATAATCTCAGAATTACGAAATAAAGCTTACATACTGACAAATCATGGGTTCAAGCGACTTGCTGATTTATCAATTCATTTCAGTATAGAATTTGGAAATCCTGTTGACATAAGTAAGTTGATGAATACGGCGAATATGTTGTGGCATGAGGTTGACATCTCCTATTTCAAGCATCCGGTAACAAAGTCACGCCCATGTGGACTGACAAAGTGGAGGGAATTTTTCCAGAAACTTGGCATTGTGGATTTTGTGAGAGTAATTCAGGTTGAGAAGGGACTTACTGATACCTCTGATGAGTTTTTAAACAATCTATTATGCAATAAGGAAGTGATTTCTCTTGGATCAAATGTCACAGATTGGGAATCCCCTGAATTGGTTGATTTATTGTCTTGGTTGACCAGAAGTGGCAACAAAAAAGGCTGTGAATATCTTCTACAGGTTCTTGATAGTTTATGGGATGAATATTATCTTGAAAACACTACAGGATTCTGTGCTTCTAAAGCAGTGGCAGATCGAAAGCTGTTTAAATCTTCATTTTTAAGCAGCATTTGTGATGCAAAATGGGTAGTTTCAACTATGGACGGTGCACTTCACTATCCTAGAGATTTATACCATGATTGCGATGCAGTGCGCTCAGTTCTTGGTCCATCTGCTCCATTTTCTTTTCCACAGGTTAGTATCATATCATGTGAAATAATTTCCAAGTTATGATTATTTTTTATTTAATATAGAGCGGTAGTTCCTAAATCTCAACAGTTGAATTTCTTCATGGTACAATGCAAATTTAAATCTGATATTAGTTCACTCACCTATTCTATTATGTATTTTCTGCCCACGTGTTGGCAAAGGATCTCTAAAGAGCATGCATTCCCCATTACCCAATATAAGTTTGATATATGGTAAAACGATGATGCAAAATATGTGGCTTATTGACTTGAGGGGATTGATCTTAATGTTGGAATGTTTGCTAGTTTGGTAATTTTTCTATATCCCTACATAAAGTATATTGTTATGGTTAAGGTTTCTTAGTGTTTAAAAGAACCATGTTTTCATAAATTATACAGACATGTATTAGGATCTGAATGATCTGAACAGTCCAAGGTCCAGGCATCTTCTAGCAGAACACGCTCCCAATTTATGCAGGAGCCAAGTCATAAGTTCAGCCATTTACAAGTTTTTCCATAGTTATGGGATAAATGCAGTTCAGTAATGCAATGTTAGGTTATGTAGTTTAATGTTCTTTTGTTTTATTTTTCATTCTATAGATTTTCATTAGTTATGTCTTTTAGAACTCCTAAGAGGATTAGTTTGAGGGGTTGGTCATTGATCAATGTAATGGCTCTGTAAAAGGGCCACTTTGTAAGCTTTGAGGAAAATTGAATATTTAAAAGAAAAGTCGTTGAGATTTCTGCTCGTGTGTGAGACACGGTTCAACTTGTAGAGATTCTAAGGCATCATCAGTTTGAGGCCGAAGGCCAGTGTGAGATTCTGTTTAGGAGTGATTCCTGAAATCCTACTTTTGTGAAGCTGGTAGTACCTATCTGTTTACATTGGTTAATCATTTGCACTACATCAATATTGGAAATTGTTAGCCAATAATAGTCCTTATTACAAGATTTGTATTGGACAAACTATGTCAGTCTATTTGCTTGGTTTGATAAAATCTTAGCTAGCATAACACTAATAACAAGATGTGAGTTGGGTTATGTTTCGCTGCGAGTGATATCCTATTAACACAACCAGTATGTTTTTTTTGTGGTATGGAGTTCTATTGTAAATCGTAATTGATTCAACCGGTAGAAGATTTATACGTTTTTCACTAGCTGAATCTTTGTTCTATTCAACCTCTAAAAATAATTTTATTTGTGATTTTTCTTTTTACATTCTAATCAATTACAGTTTCAGCTGTATGACAATATCAGGTCTTCTTGTGAAGCAATCATTCATGCTAGTTTATATTTTGTTTTCCTTGAAACAGATTAGAAGCGGAAAATTTGCAAATGATATTGGGTTAAGGACAGTAGTCTCTCTTGATGATGCTCTGGAGGCTTTGAAACTATGGAGGTGTGATAAACCATTTAGGGCCAGGTATGCTGTTCCTCCAGCGGTTTTTCTGTTTGTTTTGATGTTCTTTATTAGCTTCTATGTTTTAGGTTGTATGCCATATAATACTATAATGGGGCAAATAATTTGCCAGTGTGCCATTTTTCTTTCATTTAGTTTGAAAGGCATTAGACAACGCTGGAGATTTTCTTCCAGCACGTTTTCATCCAAACAAAGGATAACTCTTTCCCTCCAATAAAATCTAAAAAAGATTCCGTTGAGGCCTTTAAGTAGGAATCGTCAGGCCCGTGTTTGTGACCATTTGGTGAGTTATCCAGATAAACACTGTAGGATTACTAGGATTAACCCAATTTTTAGCCCGAGTCTACAAACCAGTTTCAGGCAATTTCTGGTTATCACAAAAGAGCAAGAAGTTTAAAAAAAAACCATGACAAAGTGCTCAAGAAATAGTATATTTGTTCTGTACGGCTTAACTATTTCATGTCGCAAATCACGGTGTTCGCGCACTTGTTCAACACGGTGTGGGTCTTGATTAATATTGTGTCAGGCCAGTATTAAGGAACTTCAGTGATATGTAATTAAGGAACTTGGGATTTTGTGGAAGGAATTAACAGAATTTTGGATGAAGGATCTTTTATGATGTAATTTTGGTTTATATTACTTATGCAATCTGATGTCGCCATTATTGCCAAACCCAATGACATAAAAGAAGTCATAATATAATTGCATCTTCTGATGTTTACTTGGGGCCTTATCCGTAGTTGAGTCTCAAATTTCATTGTGCAGCTCGCTTTTTAACTTGTATCGTATTGCACAATTCTAAACATTTTTGGTGACACCGAATTTTATGTCTTCCAGCATATCGCAAATGTCAAAACTCTACACATTAATCTGGAAGGAAATGGCTGCTTCACATCAGAGAATTGTAGAGGAGTTTCATTCAGGACCTTCTGTCTTTGTTCCTTGTGCATCTAGCTCAAGGCATGAGGATGTGGTGTCAGGTATATTTCTGCAACCTGAGGAAGTATATTGGCAAGATTCGGCATCCTTTGTGGACCAAATCAAGCAGTTCCATCCCCAGTGCAGCTCCACAAGTGTTATTAATGACCCCTTGAACAAGACTCTCTGCAATTTCTATCCTGGCCTTCATGACTTCTTTGTTAATGGGTGTGGAGTGCCTGAAACCCCTCCTCTCCGGAGCTACCTACAGATTTTGCTGCAGTTATCAAAGGTTGCTTTGCCTTCCCAAGCAGCTAATCTCGTAAGTAACCAAATCTAGAAAA
Source organism: Geum urbanum (assembly GCA_946800695.1). Taxonomy (NCBI): domain Eukaryota; kingdom Viridiplantae; phylum Streptophyta; class Magnoliopsida; order Rosales; family Rosaceae; genus Geum; species Geum urbanum. The sequence continues at coordinate 23,322,369 of OX327002.1, forward strand.
ATATTACAATTAATGTAAGCTGCAGGATGACCCATGTGTTCCTTGTCTCAGGTTTTTCAAGTTTTTCTGAAGTGGACTGATGGATTGAATTCTGGACTGGACTCTGAGGATATTGTTTACATGAGAGATTCTCTTAAGAAGATGGATTGCATTGTGCTTCCCACTGTACATGATAAGTGGGTTTCTCTACATCCATCCTATGGTCTTGTGTGCTGGTGTGATGATAAGAGACTAAACAAGCAATTTAAGCATTTGGATGGCATTGAGTTTATTTACTTCGGTAAATTGACCAAGGACTATGAAGAGATACTATGCACGAAAATGTCAAACCTCATGCAAACTTTAGGGATTCGTGCTCTTTCAGAGGTAAGATATGTGGAAATGTATTGTACTATAGGTGACCTTGTGTAATGTATATTTCTGCGACCTTGTGTAGTGTATATTCCTGTGACCTGAATTAAAGAGCTAGTAACTCTTGAATCACCCTTCTACTTTTTGCATATGCAGGTTGTGACTCGTGAGGCAATCTATTATGGTCTGCAAGACAGTAGCAAGGATGCTGCGTTGGTGAATTCAGCTCTTCCATATGCACAGCGCTACTTATATACCGTACACCCAGATAAATATTCTCAACTTAGGCAATCTGGATTTGATATCCTGGGTTGTCTGCAAGTTGTAGCTGTTGGGGAGCTGTACTATCGAAATGTTATAAAAAATTCTGGAAGTGAATCTAAGAAGCGGGTTGAATGTAGTTGTCTTCTGAAGGTATGTTAAATTTATGGCGTTAATGCACACTTGTTACTGCACGTGCTAGACTACAGAGAATGAGTACCTGAAAGAATATCATTTTGGTTGCAAGACATGCACTAGAAAAACATTTTCTAAAATATTAAGAAAACAAAAAAGGTAAAACTAAATGGATCCTTTATATGTGTAGAATATCCTCGTTTTTATGCATTTCATTGATGTCATTTCCCATCTTCTTGTGAACACAGGGTACCATTTTGTATACAACTCGAGAATCAGATTGTCACACATTGTTTATGGAGCTTTCTCGATTGTTTTTTAACGGAAATCCTGAACTGCATTTGGCTAATTTCCTTCATATAATCATGACCATGCAAAGATCAGGATCTGGCGAGGAGCAGATAGAGCTGTTTATACAAAATAGCCAAAAGGTTCCGAAGCTTCGTGATGGAGAATCTGTCTGGTCCCTTTCTTCTGTGAATTCATTGGCCGAGGATGATAAATCACTCCAGTCAAGTATTGCTTCTACAGAAGTAAATGAACAAAACAGCTGGAAATCCAAAAGGAAAGGAGAAAACTGGCCACCTGCTGACTGGAAAACAGCTCCAGGTTTCGGATATGCTCGTGAACATGGTTTTAAGACACAGCCTTACAGTTCCTCACAACACAAGATGGATGATGAATCCAAAGGAATTGTTGGACAAGTGGATGATTCCATTTCTGTGGATGCTAGTTGGACCTTGGAAGATTATTCAGTGACTGCGTCTTTAGCTTTGCCAAACAATAATGATTTGCTAGAACATCGCAACGAGCATCTCTATGACACTGACTTAGCGACTCAAATTGAATTTGATCCCACTAATGTAGGTCTTGTATCTGACCCTGCGGAGTTGGGCTCTTCTAATGTTGACAAGAGAGAGCAGCTTAGATATGGCATACCCAATGCTACACAAGCAGTCCTAACTGGGAGGCTCGGTGAGCTTGTCGCTTTTAAATATTTTGTCGAGAAAGCTGGCAATTCTGCGGTTAAGTGGGTCAATGAGCAAAGGGAAACAGGGTTACCGTATGACATTGTAGTCGGGGAGAAGAATAATGAGTACATTGAAGTGAAAGCAACGAAATCTGCAAGGAAAGACTGGTTCGAGATATCAATGAATGAGTTGCAATTTGCAATTGAGAAAGGTGAAGCTTTCAGCATAGCACATGTCATTTTGTTAGATAATAATGTTGCAAAGGTTAGAGTCTACAACAATCTGGCAAAATTGTGTCAGCTGCGCCAGCTGAAGTTGGCTGTTTTAGTGCCTCTTCAACAGAAGGAATTCTCCATTGTTTCTTAACGATTGTTTGGTTTAGATGTTAGATGTGTATCAGCAGACAGGTACCAAGTAAATGGAAATTCTTGTACAGTTTCTTTACCTATCATTGTGTGGTCATCTCCTTTCATTTTTTTTTAAATTTTATTTTAAAGGGAATTAAAGTGTTTCACTCCTTGCCGTGACTCAATCCGGGACTTAATAGCTAGCTTCTTGAATATTTCTTGAATAGTGGTGCTTTTGGATATGCACTGCAAACAAATGCACATGAAAGTGAAGAAACAAAACTCAAACAAGCAAACGATAATGCACTAGCTAATGCCTATAAGATGATAAACGTCGTATTAATCGTTACTTTCTTTCCATCAATTCTATTAATCTCTCTAGGGATCCAAACATTACTCCAGAGCTGTAATTCATAACTCTTCTTTGCATTGCGTTCATGGTTTCTTTATCAACTAAAATCAAGTACACCTAGATTCTAAGACAGAATAAATTAGTCTACGTGCATCATAAATCATAACAGTACGTATTCAATAATTATAGTATCATCATGTCACGTTATACTAAATTCATATGCAGAAGAATGAATGTTATTGTAGCAAAAATCAGTCATCAAATGCAAAGCAGACTCTTCATATTGGAACATTCGAATTCTAAGCCACACTGAAAGAAGTAGATCGAGATCGAGTAATTACGTGCCAACAATTAATTAAGTAGTACATGAACATATATGTGGCTGGGAAAGAATAAATTAGGTATAGCAATCTATCCAAATTAATGAAGATAACATATAACGTGCTAGAGGGTACGTAATAGATTATGCACATAAATTGTACGTAATAGATCATGGTGACGAAAATGTATGTCTAGGTACGCAGACAAGGATGGATAGCTAAACTGCCTCATAAATTGTATGGATTTGATTGATCGATTTGGGGGAGCAACCAATGGCCAGTGTTCTAATAATCTCGTGTACGCGGGTGGTTAACCGTCTTGATTAATGGAAATCTATCTAAATAAAAACTAATGATTCGGTGCAAATAAATAAATATTTTTTGTGACAAGTGATGTCGAGGGTCATTGGGGCTTGAATTTGGACGGTAAATCGGGAGACACAGTGTCTTGATTACTAGGCCAATTTCAAATGTTTTTAATGCAAATAAATTAAAGTGACGAAAGAGATTGGAAATAAAATTATAATATTTAAAATAATCAGCATGAGTTTTCCGCGTGCATGCCTACTGCGCGCTCAACAGTTTTTTTGCATTTTTCCTTTTCCTTTTGGTATTTGTAGCATGCATGATATTGGTGACAACTTAGCTATGCAAATACGTGTGTGTATATATATATGTGTATATGTATATAGTGCGAAGTTTCACACTAAAATTTCTGTGTGAAATTGTATTTTACACAAAATCGACAATGTGATGAGATAATTAAAATTAATCATTTTTTAGATATATATGCAAGGATCGTGCTTGTAAAATTTCAGCTTAATCGGAGATGTTTTAACCATTTGATTGTCTCATTGTTTAACAATACACATAAGTTATCTGATTTAGCTCAAATTTTGAATGTGTGATAAAATGGTCAAAACATCTCCGATTGAGTTAAAATTTTGTAGGCACGATCCTTCCATATGTATCTAAAAAGTGATTGATTTTAATGATTAAATTATTTCGTCGATTTTATGTAAAATTAAATTTTACACCGAAATTTCAGTACAAAGCTTCGCACTTGATATAATCTGTGTGCATCTGAAAAGGCCATTAATTGCCTTAGTTTAGAAGGCATCTGTGTCATTTTGCTGACATACGCCCTAAATGAAGGTACGTTGTGGACGTTATGTGATTGTAGGCGAGCTTGCTTGTCATAGGGCAATCTTATTAATTATTTCAGCCTTCTTCATACTCTTCTTATATATATAGCTATAAACTAGGCTTGGTCATTAGTAAGTTGGTGTAAGCAAAAGCATATAGTTTCCATATAACGTATTTATGGATGCAAATTGCAAGAACAAAATGTTTATAAAGGCAAATAAAAAGAGGGAAATTATAAAAGGAGACCGTAAGATGTAGGAAAAGAGGTCCTTATATCAGGGGAGAGGGATCTCTTTAGCCTTTGATCGAAGCTTGCACACAACCTTGTATAACTCTCTGTCTCTAGCAGCTATATGTATCTTTCTAGCTCTCTCAAGTCTCAAATGACTAGGTTGGAGAGCGTGATCTACAATCCTTAATCGGACTTTTCAGACCAACAAAATCTGCATGTAAAAAGCAAACTACCTTGGAAGGTGATGAGCAACAATCAACAATTGTTACCTAGGAAGTTAATCATAAAGATCGGCACGTACATCTTGAGATTTTGGATATATATAGCTCACCTAGCTTCCTCGAGCTCTATCTTAATCTAGTCAGCAGGAGATCAACTTTGCTCTAGCTGGAACTTCTAGCCTCAAGTTAAAAGATACAACTAGATTGAGATCGACCTCAGGATGTGGGCCAAACTTAGAGCCTCAAAGGATAATGGTATGTTACATGTGATTGACGTACGTATATAAACTTTATATGATGTACGTACGAGCTCCAGAATTTAAGATATATATATATATATATATGTATAAATGCATGTATGTATATTGTTTGACACAAAAATCTCCCAGCGGAGTCAAAGAGATATTGTAAATTGTATTTTTTTTTTCGATTGTGCTTCGTGCGCTGGCGTGCCACCTTCACACGATGGAATGTAGAATTGTAGGCTAGCAGCTACTGACTTCTTAATAAGCAATTTAGACGAGGAGAGCACCAACCTCGCGTGAATGGATCCTTCTTGCCTAGTGACCTAGCATTTGCTGTTTTCGTGTCTCTAGTTGAGCCATGGAAATCGTTACTCTACACTCCTCCTGGTGTAAAGCAGAGCAATCTTCTTGACGCGGTGTTGAGAACACAAGGGTGTTGTGTCTTTGAACCTTGATACTCTCACTCTTCCTGGTGACAAGCCTTTTGATCGCCGGTTGCAGGTTTTTGCGTCCTTGAATTGCAAGAATCTCACGCTTTTCGGGTGACAACTCTCTTTATTGCTGGTTGCAAGGGTTTTCTCGTGATGAGAGTGATAGTTTGCTAAGAGAAAAATATGTATTTGATCGAGGATCCCTTCCAAATCGCTCTTCAACTCTTTATATAGAAGATTGTAGCGTATTCCACTTCACTTGGAACTCTTTGGTATTGGTAGTTAGATTCATAACACAACTCTAAGTAATCAATAAAGCTCATCCGATACTTATTAATAACTCTGATAACAGAGTCCTAACCACTATAGGACATGTTAGATAAAAACAAGCCGCATGGATCAACATTCAATATCATTTTCTTCAAGCCCATTCCAACCCGGACTTGTACACTCCACTTGGGCCGCTCGCCTAATCCAGCTCTCAAATCCCAATAAGAGATATTTTATTTCGAGCCCAAACATGGCCCCTCAAGCCTTGAGATTAAATTCAATGCAAATGAAAAGGCTTGTTTTACCAAACAACATGTCGATAATACCAAACGGTAACTTTATACACAAGCACCACGTCGTCTCTTCTCTCCTGAAAAGTTGTGCCACTTCGGTTGACATCACATAAAAAGTGCACGTTCACATCAGTCCTCACTTCCTACACAAACTCTTCCATTCATTCAAACTTTAAGCTTCCTTCAAAAGCCAACCTTTCTGTCTCTCCGTCGCTGTCAATTTCCGACTATTCAATATGCCTCCTCACAAAGAAAGATTCCCATATCTCACCCAAATCGAGGAAAACCGCCTTGCCACCGATATTTGCGCCATTACGGCTCGCAGACAACTAGACTCTACTCTCACTCTCAGAGTCACCTCCAAAGGCACCGGTCGCCTAGGCCTCTTCCTCAAAACACCAATCAACCCAGAGCTCTTCCCTGTGCTCCGTCGCTCTTATTGCAACTCAGCATTGATTTTTCAAGACAACCTGAAAGCTAACCCCAATGGATGGACGAAGAAGGACACCTTCTGCTTAATTGCCAAATGGCCCAACACCACAAAGAAAGATTGTGCTTGGTACGCCAACCGCCGGGAACTGGACTTGATTCAATGGAAAACGGCTGGCATCGATCAACTTTTTGACCTCTGCTTTGCACTTCCCAATGGTGGAAATCACGCTCCTTTTGCCATTGCAATGTGCTTCTGGGACTCAACCTACAACTGCTTCCGCCTACCTTGTGGGATGTAAGTATCACTCTCCTAGACCTTTATATTATATTTGGAGTTCCCATCGCCAACCCCATCTGGAAACAAGGCGATCACATCGAATGTACCATTCACGCTGATTCTCATCGCCCCGCTTCATACTCCACCTAGACCAACACCTTCATCAACAACCAAACCGATCAAGGAGGGATAGCTTTCCTTGAATTCTGGTTATCAAAATATATTTTTTGCCCTTATTCTCAGAAGGTAAATACATGTTGGACCAACCTCGCCGAGCACCTTTTTGAAGGTACAAAATTGGGTCTTGCACAGTCTATCGTCACCATCATCTACCGCAGCCTAAGGTGGATTGTGCTCTCACGACTCGACCTCAGCCAACCAGGACCACTCTGGATGGTAGAGCTATAGCTTCGAATGTACTTCCCCATTTTCTGTCATCCTGAAATCCTACCATTTGAGAGAGATGTAATTCTGGGTAAGCCTGGCGACCACCAACTCTTTTGATGGGTAGACTTGCCAAACATGCTTCGTTGCCTTTTGCTTGCATTCAGAGTTTCCTGCGGCAGCGGTCAATATCATTCTAAGCCGCAACTTCCCTCAAGACCTTGACACTGGCTTTCTTCCTTCGCTAGAACAAGATAACTAGGCGAGGGTCATTTTTCTTCAAAGCAACACCTGTGGCGACCTATTGGTTCTTGATCCTTCTACACCTGGGCATGAACTATACGCTCCGAACCACTTTGCTAGGCAACTTGGATTATCCCAGCGTGGCTCTATGCCTTTCGTTTGCTCAGTGAACTGTTACAGCATTTGGCGAGTCACCTCTCATCCAGATCCTACTAACTTGATTGATGGTCACTACGATTTTCCTCTGGTCATGCTTCTTGAACAGAATTTCGAACATCCTATTGCGCCATCCCTTTATATGACTGCCAACTATCTTGCTTGGAAAGTCCAATTCTAGGACGGTATCAGACGCAAGCCACCACTAGCCCTTTTTGCTGCCATTTTCCGTAACTTTAAGAAACATTTTGTGTGTGACTCCGACCGGCAACTGCTATACATAGTCCATGAGGACATTGATGACACCCCTTGGCCAGTGATAAGTAGCCATACTTACTTATTTTCCCTTGCTAAACTTTTGCACAGATGTTGGCGATATTTCTGCATTATTTTAATTCTCTTTTCCTTTGTTGGACCTAAATAGTACTCTGAAGAACCTGGAGCCCAAGACGCAGCTGTTGATGAGGAGCCTCGCCAGAGCATGGAAGAAGAACAAGAAGAAATCCCACGAGATGTAAGTATTCCATTCTCCGAATGCCTCCCCATTTTAAGCCTTTAAATAATATAACTATCCTGGTTTATTCCAGTGGTCTCATAAGCGGGCTCGCACCGGCTCGACAGCCGATGGTTCTAACAAAGGCAAACAACGCCGCCATGAGGTCACCATCAAGGTTGACTCAGAGGAACAAGTAGTGCAAGACGAACCTCCTCGCCAAACTATAACCGAGCCTACCTCCTCTACGGCCCAGAGACTCAATCTATCGCGGTCATTCCGTCCCCCCAGACTGATGACATCTCTACCGAGCAACCACATGAGCTGGTTGAAATCAATCATTCACCTTCTCTCAAAGTAAGATAACTCAATATTTTAACACCCTAGGCAACATTTAGTTACACTATTACACTTCTAAACGTTCATTGCCTTTAGGATATGCTCACCGCTACTGAAGAGAGCACTGCCCTTAACACTGAAGCTGTTATTACCGAGAACGCTCCTGTTCTTTTGGTGAACACTTCTGACTCGCTCATCTTTGAACCTCCTCCGGATGCCAGACTACTCCAATGCCAATATTTCCTAGATTTTTCTAATGAATCTGAGGAGCAAGACGCCATAAATAAAGGTGGTGCTTCTTACTTCTCTTGTCATTCTCTACATTATACTCTGGAGGAACACCAAGCCATGTTGGAAGGGCACGTAGTACCTATCCTTCATCCAGAACCCTCGAGCGAGCCTAACACATCTTTGGGACAAAGAGTACTTGATATTTTGCTCTTGCCTACATCACATATGCTTGACGAGCCTAAGGTATGCTTACTATAACAATCTCTTCTTACGCTTCTTGCATTACCCCTTATTCTGAATCAAGTATTTCTAACAGAACTTCTGGCCTCAGACTTCTTCTATCATTTCCGGTGCTCAGCCTGCTTTACCAGAATGTTCAACTCCCATCGCTATTGTTAAAGCAGCTCCTAGAAACCAAGAAGTGTCTCCATGGGCCTCGTCATCTTCATGCCTCGCCAGCCGAGTATCCACTCTTCGAGACCAAGAACTGAGTTTGGAGGAACTTTCCGCCAAGCTTGATGTCTTGAGTCCAATTCTGGCCGATATCGCTCTTTCTCGAGCCGCTCTCAAAGAACTCTCTCTAGACAAATTGGACTCATTTGAGAACATCAACAACTCCCTGGATAAAGTTAGAGACTTGAGCAGAACTTCCCCTGGCGAGCTCCTCGATACCATCTTTGAATTCGAGCAAGATCTTCACGAGCTCCATAAATTATATAGCCACCAAGATGACTTAAAGCATAAATTGGACCACAAACGAGAGATGGTAGCCGAGATGGCCAATCAATTACAACAAGATCGGGGTCGAGTTCAGGAATTCCTGAAGAGTGCTTCAACCAAAAGAGAAGCTCTAGCCATCAAGGAAACTGAACTAGCACTCATCCAGGCTAAAGTGGAACTCCTGTGAGTTGATGCTAGTTCAACTCATGCTAGCATTCAACAACTTCTGGAAGAAAGCTCTTGTCACGCGAACCAAATTGCCGAAGCCGAGGATGATGCTTCAGAGCTCCTGGATTCGTACAGCTTGGCTTAGACAGACTTCAAGTTCTTTAAAGTGGGATTGAAGAAAAAGGCTATTCTGTTATAGTCTTTGGGCCTCTAGTATTAAACCCAACTTTTGTATTTTAAGAACCCAAAACAAAAATTTAATTATCTTGGTACTATTACGATCAATTTAGATTCTGAATATATTAGTGGGCCTCAAATATATGTTTGTTAAAAACAATCCAACAATATCTGGTCTGGTAAGGAAATTACTTGTCCTCTTATTGTTGTTTCTCAACTTTAATAGTCTTTAATCTCAGGCTTGAAGTATGGAACGTGTTATCCCATCCGTTGAATCTCCATCCGTTTAACGACCCAAAAAATCTATAATTATGGCACCTTTATCTCGGGATAGATAGACCGTCTTGTTGCTCAATCCCCCAGAGACACATGTCCTTCAACAACAGATGCATTTTATCCTGAGAATTTACCGCAACGGTTCAATCAATATTTACTTCTCCTATAAAGGCCATTCTCATTCTCTACATCTATGCATCCCTTCACAGCCTTCTCGTTTGATGAACTCCATTTTGCTATATTTACTCTGGTTCTCGCTTCAAAAGAAACCTCCAGATATAATCCTCCCACACTATAGACCTTAGATAGTGATATCCATGTCCAAATCTGGGCTAGATAATGATATCTATGTCCAGATGATTCCTTGGTGAAATCACCCTAAGTATCTACAAGGTGTCAAAGTCTAAACGCCAAGGATGACTTTGCACTGGCTACCTCACTAGCAACCGATCCATTTTTCTGTGCATAGAGACTGTAGGTCTTATGAATGTGGTTGTTATGGAGAGGAAAGATATGGAGTTCAACCTAGGGAAGGGAAGCACATGCCAACTTGCTTCCAACACTCTTTTTGGGCTGCTGAACTAGCTTTCTTGGTGCGTCAAATCCTTATTCTTTTGTCTCTTGAGGTCCAAACTCCATGTGTGCATATTTGATATGCGTGCCCAGAGACTAATTATCAACCGTTTGAGGACTTGGGGGAATAGACGCCATTTCCCCCTTTTTGTTTCTCTTGTCAATCGTAGCCTATCTTCATATGGTATCAGAGCTTATGGCTGCAAAGCCTTTGTAATCTTGTGTTTAAATGTAATCTGTTTAAAGAAAAAAGTTTCTCTCTACAAAACGTTGTTCGTATTGATAAACTCAAACACTGTTTGTATATGAAAAATACACTTATGAATTTGGCCACAAAAGTTGGCAAGTACAGACTAATAACTAAATATTGACAAAAGACTATACCACAGAAATTGGCTGTAAAAAGTTTAGAAAAATAAAAAAATTTTACTACGAAAGTTAGCCACGAAAATTGGCCTTGTTGCTAGAGAAGTCTCTACGTTATGCCCATGTAGTCCATTCAGGTGAGGAGTTTCCTTGGAGCCTGTATGGACTGAATTACTCTGTTGTTGGCAGGTCTTCGTACTCCCATACTAGCTACAGATATGGCTTGAGGAAATGGCCGGATTGTACTATCTTGATCACGCATACGCACATCTCATCTCCCTTGAATACGATCTATGATGTATGGACCTCCCCACTTTTCAGACCATTTGCCTTGGCCGTCAATCTTCTCGCCAATTGGAAGTATCACTCTCCAGACTAAGTCTCCTTCTGCAAAGTTTTTGCCCCTTGTGCACCTGTCATAAGCACGCGATACTCATCGTTTCTCAGTGCATAGGTGGTCATAAGCCTCTAATCGTTTCTCTTCTAAATCTTCAAATTCCTGCTACATTGCTTGCACATAATCTCCGCCAATCAAATCATGTTTCTCCATAACCCTCATAGACTGAACGTTGATTTCTAATGGTAAAACTGCGTCATGGCCGAACATTAATGCGTAAGGGGTCGTTCCAGTGGAGCTTCATTTACTTGTTCGGTATGCCCATAATGTATTAAATAAATCTTCATGCCACAAATGGGCATTGCTGGCAAGCATTCTCTTCAGGATATGTATGATTATCTTATTGCTTACCTCGGCCTGACCATTGGATTGAGCATAATACGTGGTAGAATGAAGAAAATGTATCCCCGAGTCTTTCCTTAGCTCCCCTACCTCGCCAGGCATGAAAGCTGCCCCTCTGTCTGATACAAAATATTCTAGAATGCCAAATCTAAAGATGAGCTCTTCAAATAAAAATTGGCTAATGACTTTTGCGGAGGCCACTTTTAAAGACCTAGCTTCCACCCATTTAGTGAAAAAGTCAGTCACAACGATGATGAACTCGTGTCCTTCCGAAAAATGAGGATGAATCATCCCAATTAAATCCAAAGCCCATCCTCATACTGACCAAGGCTTGATGATTGGTTGTAAATGGATATTGGGCATATGGCTGATTGGACCATGTACTTGACACTCTTAACAGCCTTTGGCGAGCGTATTACAGTCTTTGAGCATTCCTGGCCAGTAGTAACCATGATGCCGTTATCTTTGGACCAGCTTGGTGTGCTCATGCTGCCCTCAAGTGAACTTCTCTCATTATCCACTTAGCGTCACGTCCATACACGCAACATAATAACAGACCTTCTTCTCCTCGTCGGTGCATTGTATCATCATTAAGCACATAAATGAGGGCCAGAAACCGGATCCACTTATTTGTCGGTTCGTTAGGATACTGAAGATACGAGATGATGGGCTGCCTCCAGTCAATATCTATATGATCAAGTGTTACGACATACCATTCATTGTTTTCTTCTTGGCGAGCAAAGAAATAAGGAAGTGTGCATCTTTCAACTTTTAGAATTCGCTCACGTACTCCATCTTAAAAGCTTACTCAGGTTGCTAACTGTGTTAATTTGTTCGCTGCATAATTCTCCTCACGAGGAATATGATTCAATTCTACTTTAGTAAACAACTTGAGTAAATCACAGGCTCGCTTGGCATATAGCTCTAACACTGGTCTGGCCTTATACTTTGTCTCGAGTTGTCTAATCACCAACATGAAATCCCCATATACGTGCACATCCGTAATTTCTATATCTAGCAAGAGCTCTAATCCTATGATAAGTGTCTCATACTCCGCTTGGTTATTCGTACACTGGAATTCCAACCTGAAAGAATATGCAAACGTTTGGCTATGTGGAGTAACTAAGGCGGCTCCTGCTTCAACCATGGTGCTAGTACTTGAGACATTGAAGTATAAACACCATGGGGCAAGATCAATACGAGCTAAGTATAATTATAGACCTTCGTGAGCATCAGTCATCGGATGATGGGCAAGAAAATCAGCCACTTCCTAGCCCTTTACTGGCTTTTGTGGTACATACTCTAGTGAAAATTCAGAAAGTGCCAAGATCCACTTCCCGATTTTTCTCCTTAGTATGGGCCTTGATAACACATACTTCACCAGATCAGTCTATGCAATTACGCAAGTGGTGAAGGATAGCATATAGTGCCTCAACTTGCATCTTGAGAAATACAAGGCCAAGCACAATTTTTCCATTGGCGAGTATTGCGTTTCACAACCTGTTAAAGTATGGCTAAGATAGAAAATAGCACACTTGACCCCCGCCATATCGTCTTGAGCCAATAAACTCATAATGGAATGGTCTGTAGCTGAGAAATGGAGGGACACCTTTGCTTGGACATTTTGGTTTAATCTTTGAGAAATGGAGGTTGACGGGTTGGGGGTTTGCAAGAGGAGGTCGAGATGAAACTTTTGACGCCAAGACCACCAGATTTGGTGGCTGACCAGTGGTTCATTGCCGACGACAGTGAGAGGGATAAGTAAGAGAGAGGGACGGGGGGGGGGGGGGGGGGGGGGGGAGGGAGGAGGAGAGAGAAAAAGTGTTACTTTATATTTTCGGAAAGTCCTATAAATACGTGCGAGTTGCGACTAACCTATTTCCATAAAATCATACAAATCTTTCGTTGACCACAATTTCTTCATCGTAACTCCAATTTTAACACTTGACGGGCCAACGAACTTGTTTCGATAATCTCTACGACTTTCCTCAATATAATTTCTCAAATTAGAAAGTCCTATTTATACTTGTCCATTTACGATTATTACATTTTCAAAAAACTTATGTTGATCATAAATTTCTTGTCGTAACTTTGCTTTCGACATTCTTTGTGTCTACCGACTCGTCTTGACAATTTTTACGACTTCCACCCAAAGTCAACCAATTTTGAGAATCTGATAAAAAGTCAATTAAAAAGCTCTCAATATTTACCGACATTGACAAAACTAACTACCTTTCTTGATTAACCTTAAATAAATCATAAAAAGAAAATTCTCTGGACGGAATATCGCAATCTACCCCTCTTAAAAAAATTTGTCCTCGAAATTTACGCATATACTAGTAAAGCACAAAGGGGTACTACTCCCGCATGAGTTCTTTCGACTTGCAAGTGACATCCACAACTAAAAGGGTTATCCGTAATACCTTCACCATGTATTGCTTAATTACAAAGTCTTGTTCTCCTGATTGAGAGTCACAAAAAATTACTCACTATTAGCCTGGTACATGGCAGGATGCAACTTTTGTAATTTAAATAACTAAAATATCTGATATCCATGTCTCTCTAATGGCAAATGCTAATAATGATGTCGCCATATCCAGTTAGTCCAGTCTTCAGTTGTGGTTCTGATATGCTAGCTGTCTAGATGACGGTACGGCTCTACCTCCTAAAATGGCTTTTGAACACCACTTGAACCCTGCACCATAAGCCTACAAGAGGTGTCCCTCAACGGACACTCTCACATAAAAGTGACTCTCGTGGCCACAAAAGTAATAAGCTGAAGACTCAGATTGACAATTCTAAAGCTGTAACATAAGTGGTCACCTGACCAAACTCAGTGAACGTTCTGACTCTACTAAAATCTCTTATTCCCAAAAATTCTACTGAAAATTTGGCATAGTTTCCCCCAAAATTTAAGGAAATCCAAAAACCCGCATAAGTAGAACACTTCGAGTAATCAATTCCCAAAAACAAACTGTGGGCACCAAATCCCATCCAGATTTCTCATAATCAAACTGAACAACACTATGAACAAAAGTCACTAATACTCATCCGTATTTATGAATCACAATGATTACGAAACCAAATATCTGCACAATTTAATCTATAAAGACTAACTCAAATATCAATTACTAATAATTATAATATAGCGAGGCCCATATATAAACATATCCACTATTGTCCAACACCGAAAGATTCGATGGTAATAAACATAAGCCTTAGCTTACACATAAACGCATGTCTACAAAATCTGTCCACTCGCGGAGGTAACACACTGAGTGTTACTAATCCACATATCTAATTTCAATCTCAAATTGAATAATATAATTTTTTTCACCTCCCTCGCTATACAACTATAAACGTTTTTGATTCCCTTTACATTGGATACTTAACCAACTAAAATTAACCAAAATATCAAAATGTTGTGAAGCCTAAGGAACAAGACAACTCTCATGCAGTAATCACTGATCAAACTCTGAATCCCATAGAGGTGATAAACTACATCTTCGTCAAAGATAATCAAAACTAGTCGAAAGTTTATAATTTTGTGTATGATTCTCATATATACTCATGTGGGTGATGATCGATAGGTCATCTGCATGATACTCCTCCAACTAAAATTCGGAGGTTGTGCAACATATTAAACTCAAATTATACTCATTTACCTTCTCGCGAACTCTCATAATTCATGACTGAAAAATTCACATTCCTGAGCTAGTTGTACATCTCAAGTACCTCAATCAAAATAATTAGCACCCCATAGTATACTATAGTTGATTCTGCTACTATCCAACGCTAAAAGGTTCAATGGAAATTATACGGGGTTTCTCTTTAACTTCTGAAGATTAATTCATAACTCAAACAACTCAACGAAAACCCTAAAAAAATGAACTTGAGCAATGAGTCTTATACCCAAAAGAAGTTGTCTCCCCTAACGAAGGAAAACCCAGTAAATTCTCGGGAAAGCTAGCATAATTCCTTGCAAACCACAATTCACATACTCTGTAGTGAGGAATACAAAAGTGCCTTTTTTTGCATTCCCTTCACGTTTTTGTTACGTTACTTAGACATACGATCCTCAAAGTAAAGATTACTTGCACTGTCTAGATGATACTCCTTGATCTATTTTAAAAGGAATCCTGTAAACATGCATCACCCACTAGCACATATCCTTCTATTCTTAAGCGTACTCGTAAATAATACTATTTCTCAACGATTATCACGCTTTAAAATTTCTCTTTAAGGACTGTTGTATACACAACTATGGCCCGCACGTAGATGCATTCTCTCTAGTAGGTTCTCGTGATTCCTACTGAACTAAACAAATTATAATCTCAGGCTAATTCCACGCTTGTGACGTCCTGCAAGTGAGAAAAATGTTAGTGGTATACAACAAATGATGACTAACTCCTGTGACAAAAAAGAAGTTGGCGTCCAAATCTAAGAGTCCTTTTCTTGAAAACCAAAACTGAATAGATTAACTTACATGTGGGTGGATGAACTTATATCGTTGACAGTAGATTGAAATTTGTCAAAAGTCGAAGCTGTTACATTGCTGGCTGGTCTTATAAAACTTCAAGATGTGATTAGATAAAGAATGATGAAAATCGATTACTATGTACCAACTCTATACAATAAAGTCAAACAAACTGATTGAACTCCTGGAATCAACTAAAATACACTTACTACAAGAGTGTGTCAGACTGAAATCTTCATGATTTACGATGCCAATAAAAATCTCTAAGCTAGTGACACAATCCACGATAAAGGACAAAGAGTTCACAGAGCTGAGCTAGCTAAGGGTACATACCTACAGAATGACTACATTTGTCGCATAACTTGGTTATTCAATTCTGGTAGTTTGAATGGATCTTAAAAACAAATATACATAATCATCAAATTGGGACCGGTACTTGGCTCCGTGCTTGAACCCGAACTAAGATGTTGTATATGACACACTGAGGGTTCTTGAAGAAAATCGTGAAACATGTGAAATGTTAAGGATCAACGTGCATAATCTTCACAAGAAGCATCCTCATGTGCTTGATTACCATCTGAGTCAACATCAGTAATCGATAATTGAACAACTACTGGCATTGAATTCTCATAATGCCTTCGTCATTGATTCAAGAAAAAGTACATAGTGTTGCTCACCTGACTTTGCCCTTCTGCGGTACATATGTTGGTGACGACTTCTTCACATCCCCAAAATAAATGGGAAAAATCTATCTCAAGTTCACTTATATTTAGTAGTGTCACTTATATGCATGCAATCGACAAGTCAACACACTACGGCTGTTGACATATCATATTATAACCATTCCTCAGCCTAGAATCGAGATCACCTAATCTCATAACAAGGTCCATCTACTTGCTTACATAGAAGTTCCCAAGGAAGACTACAATTGATTTCCCATGACTACCCCACGATTCTACCATGTTGCGGAACTCAGAATATAATATATCAAAGGATTCTGGAACCGTCTCGTACACTACTGACGACAGGTTTTGCTGAAGTTGCCGATCACATCCATAAGGCATGACAAGAAAAAAATGACAGACTCAAGAAGCTATCTTATATCATTAGAGATACTAATGCCAAAAGGCATATGATGCGATCCTCTACAGTCGGTCCATCACACATTAAGTATCACTTAAAGTATAAGATAACCAACAAGATCTGAAAACCTAATGCTCTGATACCAATTGACAAGACCCGCCTTAGATTACCGTAGTAATCCAAGATAAGTCCTGCGGGACCAGTGTTAGAGTATCTATCACCGTCTATTTGGTATCAGCTACCCTAGCACGAGCAACCCAGAACCTTAACTGAGAACCTACACAGAGAAAAATAGAAGATGTGGACTGTCATGCCTTGTACTCTGGATGATCACGACTTCAGCTGGCAAACCTGAAAACTAGGCAATTTAAAATGAAGAGCCCAAGGAAAGGCATAAAAACAAACAACGTTAGAGTAAGTGGACAAAATTATAAACTATGAAAATCTGTAAAACTATAACTGTATGCCTTTCCACTAATTTCTGTGAAATAATGCGAGTTCAAGTATTGTAAATTGAACTCCAAATGGAGGTGGTTGTTTAGGGTGCACTACAAGAAAACAGCACTTAGACCACGGAAACGTAATTGTTCCGTGGTCCAAGTGACACCTGGACCACGGAAAAGACTCTGTGCTCCAAGTACCACCTGGACCACGGAGAATACCATCTCCGTCGTCCAGGTGGTCACCTGGACCACGGAGTCTTTTCCGAGGTCCAGGTGATCACCTGGATGACGGATACGGTATTCTCCGTCGTCCATGTGATAACCTAGACCTCGGAGTCTTCTCCGTCCTCCAGGTGATCACCTGGACGACGAAGATGGTATTCTCCGTCGTCCAGGTGAATACCTGGACAACGGACCGACACACCGTCGTCCGAGTACGTAACGTACTTCCACTTAGACGACGTACCGACACCTCCATCGTCTAAGTGAAGCATTATATAAGCCTGATGCCAAACTGAATTCATTCCTCGATCTCTTCATTCCATTTGAAGAAGAATTGAAGGAGAAGGGAGAAGGAGAAGGGAGCTAGCTAGCTAGAAGGCCGAGAAGAATCATGATCGATAAGGGATCTCCGCTGACTAGCTAGCTAGCTTAATTAACATACAGATATCGAGAAGGCCAGCAGGTACGTACGTACGCAGTTAAAATTTGCTTAATTAATATATATTTAGTGAAAACGTACGTACATACATGCAATGATGTTAGCTATATATATATATGTACAGATCGATTAAATTACGTACGTACGTAATTGATGGATCGATGTAGATCGAGTACGTATAATTAAGCGTAAATTAATGGACAAATATATATATATATGTAATAATTAATTAATTATAATATTTTGTAGCAGTATGGACAAGAGTTGGATGAAGTTGAAGAATAGATGTGATGTCCGGTATATGGATGGAATTAGCGAATTTGTGAATTTTGCGATAGAACATGGTCAGGGAAACAAACGTTTCAGGTGTCTGTGTCAGAAATGTCTTAATTGTCAGTATGCGGAGGTTAATGTTATGGTGCAACACCTGTACGAAAATGGTATGATGTGGAGTTACACTACATGGAGCGAGCATGGTGAAGCAGTAGAGTTCAGCGCAGCAGACTTCAGCTCAGGGTACAGTTACCATGGTGCCTCATCCAGCGGCAGTGGTGCCGGACCCCCAGCTTGCAACCCAACTGCAGATTTTGTCCATGATGCGTTTCCGGGATGTAGTCATGGTGGACACCAACACCAAGACGGAGGTTACAATACCACTAATGAGCATGATGACACATTCCCCGCAGCTAGCTTGGCCACTGACACCAGTGAGATGGAAAAGTACAACCGGATGCTACTTGAAGTGCAGACCCCGGTGTTCCCTGGATGTCGAGAGAATGTGTTGCAATATGTGATGGAGCAAATGAAGATAAAAGTGAAGCACAAAATGTCAGTGAGTGCTTTTGACGAAATTCAGGAGCAAATATGTAAGTTGCTTCCTGATGATCACAATCTTCCTAAATCTCATTATAAGGTTAAAAATATCCTGAGCAGCCTCGGCCTAAAGTACAGGATAATTGACGCATGTCCGAATGATTGTATGCTATTTTACAAAGAGTATAAAGAGTTGGACTATTGTCCCGTATGTGGCCAGTGCAGATTCCAGTTGAATAGGAAGAGTTCGAAAAAGAGAATTCCTGTGAAAGTTGTTCGATATTTTCCCTTGATTCCCAGATTGCAGCGCCTGTACATGTCTCTACACACAGCAGAGGCGATGCGATGGTACGCAGAAAAGCGAATAGATGACGATGTCCTACGACACGCCGCGGATGGGGAGGGTTTCAAACATTTCGACAGAGAATTTGGAGACTTTGCTTCAGAGGTTAGAAATGTTAGAATCGGCCTATCTACAGACGGATTCAATCATTGGGGAAGTAATAGCTCCGCCGTCAGCACTTGGCCAGTTATTCTGATGCCGTACAACTTGCCTCCGTGGATGTGCATGAACAAAGAATTTAATTTCCTTACCGTACTAATTCCAGGTCCTAAATCTCCATCGAAGTGCTTAGATGTCTACCTCAGACCTTTGATCGACGAGCTGAAACTGTTGTGGGAAAATGGAGTCCCAACTTATGACAAATTTACTGACACGATGTTCACGATGAGGGCTGCCGTAATGTGGACGATCAGCGATTTTCCAGCTTATGGGATGTTGGTAGCCTGCAGGACAAAAGGATATAATGGATGTCCTATATGTTTGGACGACGTGAACTCTAGTTGGCACGTGGGGAAGGTGTGTTACTTGGGTCACCGTAGATGGCTTCCTCACGACCACCCGTGGCGACAGGATGAAGCTCATTTCGACGGTACGGTAGAGAACAATCCTAAACCCCGTAGTTGGTCGGGCGAAGAGATTTTAGAGAGGTTGAGCTATTTCGACTTTGGTGTGTTGAGCAATGATGCGGATGTAAAGAAATGCAATCCAATTCCTCTACATGATCTGAGCTATTGGGATCACAAGAGTATATTCTTTGAACTCCCTTACTGGTCGAAGTTGAAGCTGAGGAACAACTTGGACGCGATGCACATAGAAAAGAATGTGTGCGACAGCGTGGTGGGAACAATTCTCGGTATTAAGTTCAAGACTAAAGATACTCCCAAAGCGCGCAAAGATTTGGAATCAATGAATCTACGTCGTCCCTTGTGGTTGAGGAGGGATAGGAAAGGAGTGTACAACAAGATGCCAGATGCACCTTACACAGTGAAGCCGACGCTTAGACGTTCTGTATTTCACTGGTTTAAGGGTGTTCGTTATCCGGCTACGTATGCAGCTACTATAACTGGAGCAGTGGACGAGGTGCAACACAAGTTTGTTGGTCTAAAGACACATGACTATCACGTTATGCTGCAACGTCTGATTCCAGTGGTAATTCGACCATACTTGCCTCGGGACGTCGTAGAACCAATAGTAGCATTGTGCAGGTGGTGGCAGAGGTTATGTGCCAGAGAATTAAAGAAGTCAGATGTGGTGGAATTGCAACAACAAATTGTGCACATCATTTGCAAACTAGAGAGGATTTTCCCCCCTGCTTTCTTTGACATCATGATTCACCTAATGATCCACCTGCCCGAGCAGGTGCTTATTTCTGGTCCGGTCCAGTACACTTGGATGTATCCTCAAGAAAGGTACGTACAACTAATTAATTAATTTGTTCCACTGGAGATTATATATATACTAGCTAGCTATATGTACTTATGTAATGTGTACGTTTGATTTTGTAGACAGCTTGGACAGTATAAGTCATTCGTCAAAAACAGGTCGGCCCCGGATGGCTCCATAGCAGAGACATACCTAATGCATGAGTATGTTACTTACTGTAAAAGGTACCTCAAAGATGCACCCCTTCCCATTGCCTCCGATCGCAGTGCCCGCATCAATCTTTCTGTCGTCACCAATGTCGTCCGACCGTTTAGAGGAGTATTAAAGGAATCGTTAACACGGGAAAAACTTATTGAGGCACATTGGGTAGTGTTGCGAGACTATGACGAAGTTGAGCCATACATGTTGTCATACAGGGAGAGGCTTCAGGCGTTAAATCAAAACAAGAGTTCGGCGTGGATTGAGAAAATGGTTAAGAAGAAGTTTCCCGATTATTTCTTCCAATGGGTACGTATGTACGTCTTGGGGGGTATTAATTATTTAAATACATATCACTCATGTTTGTAGAAAGTAAACCCTTATATTAATTTGCCCTTTTTCGCAGATGATTGATCTGCAAAAATCTGAAAACCACGGAGGGTGGTGGTCATGGCCAAAGCACTTGCTAGCAGGGAAGCCGGTTAAACACTATATTTATCCCGGATGTTTTGTGAATGGTGTAAAGTTCCATTCATTGGCCCGAGACGAAGGAAGAAGAACACAAAACAGTGGGGTAGCGTGAAAGGAACCAACCCCGATTTAGCTTCCTAAATCGGAATCAAACCCCTTCGGAAACACGAACCAACAAAAACTTTTCGAAATTTGGGCAGAGTTTCGTTACTAGCATGGAATTACCATTACCTGCACGTGGAAAATACACTTCATCCTATGCCATAAAAAGCAAACCGTGGGCACCAATCCCATCCTGATTTCTCAATATATCAACAGTAAAGTAAACAATACATATAATATATACTTTACTGAAATCCGGGTAAAATCGTATAACATATTCAATAGGAAACTCAGAGCGACTTCTAATACATAATCATATATGCAAACCACAGTAGGTAGAACAATAAACCTACTGGATGAAACAAAGTAGCTCGAGTACTATGCCTCCGACCACGACGTGCGACACCAGAGCCTGAACTGCAAACTGGGCACGGAAACCGAAAAGCCCAGGGGAAAGACAATAAACACGTTAGAGTGAGTGGACGAAAATAAATGTCTTTCACCAGTTAATATATATGTTTAAAATAACATATGCGAGTCTAAGTAAATAAAAACATCATAGTACACGAGGTAAAACTCACACTCTTCCAGTGTACTGAGCATGCAAGTAAAAATCCCACGGGGTCACTCATGGACACACACCGTGCTAGTACAGTCAGAATCACGGGATCCCAGACCCACACGTGATTCTAGCCAGAAATGGCCTCGGATCCGGGGATACGCCCCTCACCGGTCTGGTTGGGGAAACGCCCCTCCAGGCGGCCTACCATCGGGGATCAACCGAGAGGCAAAGTGTATCGATACAACAACGTAACCACGACTGTACTCTGTGTAAACCAAATCATAAACAGCTCGATGCAAATGCATGAAACAACATATAAATGTATGTATACTCGTATACGTATATTCGTATAAGTATAATCATATAATCGTAAAACACATGCTCATGTAATCCGAAATCTCATACGCATGCTCAAGTTCATAAATCAAATAAAAGACTCGCAAGATTTTCCGTGAAAAGAAATGTCCACTCACAGACTGGCGTAACGCGTATCGCGTTAACCCGTGATCCGGCGGAAAGTCCCTCGCCAAAACAACGATCACGAACCCCTGAATATTCACAAAGTCCATTATTCAAAGTCATAATCCGACAATACAAGACAAATCACGAGAAACCACCGTTCTCGGAAACACGAAATTCAATGTCGACGAATCGTCGAAAATCCGTATATGTACACCTCAATACCTCGCTTTACGTTCGGACGCTCAACTCGAAAAACGAACCTCCCCATTGCGATCGGAGCGCGATTTCGAGTCAAATGACATGCAACTTGTCGAAAGTCCAAAAAGTCAACCCGTTGACCGTTGACCGCCACCGGACGTGAAATTTCACGGCGGAGCCACCCCTATTCCACTCCAAATCACCCACTGAACAACTTTGTCAACTGCACCGAAGTCCAATTCTCACTTTAACACATCTAATTTCATGAAAAACCGAATTGAAACACAAATTTCAAACACAAAATTCTCCAAGCACAAATCAAATTGGAACACCATACCTATATGGTTAGAATCATGGTGAAGAGGGCTACAAAACCCAGTCCTTGTTTGAGCTCATCACGGCCCGAATCAAAAACCACCATTAACCCAAAATTTTGCAAACTTTGATCGTAAATATCTTCCACCTCCGGCGACCTCGCCGTGAAAGAAGACCGGCACGGTGTCGAGGGCTCCAAGGCGAGTTGATTGATACCAAGGTTGAGCCCAAAGGAAGCCGGACGGACATCACCGCCGTGAGCCGTGGAGGATGCCGTCGAACCCATTCTCTCTCCACCGAGTTGACTCAGTCAACTCGGTCAAACCCCAAAATGGCAGGTCTTCCACTTACCCAAAATAGCAGGTTTCTATTTATAGCCTTTCCCAAAACGGAAACTTCATGTTTATCCATTTTGACGAACTTTAAACACGCGTAACTTTCTCGTCGTAACTCCGATTCTGATAATTCTCGTGGCCACAAACTCGTCTCGACATGATCTTCAATTATCATCCAAAGTCAAACACATCGGCCAAACCTATAAAAAGTCAACCCTTCAACCAAACACATATTTAATCGACTAAATAACCAACAATCGGAAATAATCACAACTTAATCTTCGTAACTCAGAAAAATGCTCCGAAAGTTCCCACAAACTCGAAATTAAATTCTGAACAACTTCTGTGAAGAAGCCGAAACCAAATTCCCGACCGGTAATTTAGTCGTTAAGAAAGCTGCCTTTAAAACCCGAACTTCAAATATTCATAATTAATTCCTCGGTCGTCCAAATAACGATCCGGAACCGCCCACGAACTCGAAATCACATGTACTACGACTCTTGAGAAGAGACCCAGCTCCAATTCTCGGTCAATAATTTAGTCGTTAACAAGCCTGGCGATTCGAATAACCATCGGACAACTGCGACTATGCAGTAACTCATCGATCAAGCTGATCATACTGCTGATTCTGGTCTGGGTCGTCACATAGCGGTTGGGAAAGACAATGATCTATATTACGGGGCTATTGTATATGTGGTTCAGCTATGTTACGGGAATGATGTCAACGTTTTCCTATTCAAGTGCAGATGGTTCAAGCGTACAAAGGAAGACCTGGGACTATTATCAGTCGATACAAACTCGCACTGGTATGAGGATGAGCCTTTCTCTCTCGCCACCTTAGTTCAGCAGGTGTTCTATCTCGACGATCCGAAAGCCGGTGAAGGGTGGAAAATAGTGAACCATATCTCTAACCGAAGAATATGGAATACAGAGACAATTGAAGGGACACCGGCGACGACTGAAGATGCTGCTGAACCAGAAAGAGACATTCCTGCCTATCAAGAGCCTAATATTTCTATGGTCCTCTCCGATATAATGGACCTGGTTCAAGATGGTGAACGGTTACCCATGCCTGATGGTTGTACAGATCTAACTGAAGATGAGATTATCGTTGAGGTAGATGAAGAAGACGAGCAGGAAGAGGACGCGGACGAGGACTCAGGTTATTCGTCGGACGATGTTGAGTACGATGACGAGGATGAGCCGTCGTCTAACGGGGATGAGGACGATGATGATTATGACGAAGAGTACGGTCATACGACGAGGGAGATTAATTGGTAATTAATTACTGTAATTATTGTAATATATATATGATCGATGCCAGTTTACGGTAAGAAATTAATCCGAATTATATATCCTGGACAACGGAGAAATTAATTGCAGGTTGTCGCCAAATCTCAATCTCATATAAAACCCTAGCTAGCTAGCTAAATCCTGGACCCTAAATCTAGCAGTTCGGATCGATCGATCAATTTTTTAATTATATTTTTGAATCAGAATAATTGAACGGACACACAAATGACCGGGGACGACCTAAACCGTAAACTCTAAGGCCCTAACCCCTGAAATTGGGGTTTAGAACTTGGACGACGGAGAATGGTCATTATCCGTCGTCCAGGTACATACTAGGACGACGGATATGGTCATTATCCGTCGTCCAAGTTCACAAACCCTATACCCTAAACAGTAAGGCCCTAACCCCTGAATTCAGGGTCTATACACCTGGACGACGGAGAACGTCATTCTCCGTCGTCCAGGTTAGAACCTGGACGACGGATAACTTCATATCCATCGTTCAGGTAATCCGTCGTCCAGGTGCAGATATCGTAATTTTTTCTAAGACAACGACAATCTAGACCTTCTTCCAATGCAAAGTCTTTTCATCAAGACTTTAGAGTAAACAATTCTTGGTGTGTGAGCTTCGACGGTTCGAAAATCGGAGTTGCGAAATGCCTTGTATCCACGTTTCCGGTTTGTGAAATTATCAGTTTTGCGGTTGACTGTGCCGATCAAACCCTTCCCGAACTTATTATTTTATGGTCCTTTGAAGACAATTATATATTATGTTACGACGAACATATCCAACGGTTGTTTTGTCCAAATTCAATTTCGTTAATACTCTGCTGCAAATGAGCGTCTACTCATGAACACTTAAGTCGTAAAGATTAGTCGATACTTAACATGTTTCACGATCAAGACGTAAAATTAATCGTGGGTTCAAATTTAACTGTTCATATATACGATGCGTTCATCGATATTGTACGACTATTTCACTCGAATGACAGATCACTAAATTCCTAGCGAATTATTTTTAAAATTTTTTTTACGTAATTTAAACCCGGACGACGGAGATGGTCATTTTCCGTCGTCCAGGTTCAAAAACCATGGCGGTTCAAATTTATTTTTGTTTATTTTTTTCATGTAATTTTCACTTGGACGACGGAGATGGTCATTCTCCGTCGTCCAAGTCCAAAATTATGGCAGTTCAATTTACCGCTTCCGTTTTTGGGACCGCTTGAATTTTCACTTAGACAACGGAGAATGAATTCTCCGTCGTCTAAGTCCAAAATAATGGCGGTTCAAAACGTCACGCCGATTAATTGGCGCCGCTTGAATTTTTTTGAAACGGCCACCTAGACGATGGAAAACACTATTTCTGTCGTCCAAGTGGACTTAGACGACGGAGAATAGTGCTCCGTCGTCTAGGTGAAACTCTATAAATAGAGTTGCACCCCCCTTCATTTTGTCATCATTCCATCTCCTCCTCTCCTCTCCTCTCCTCTCCTCCGGCGACGCTCCGACGACATTTTTTCCGGCGTGGTTCCTCCTCTCCGACGACTCAACTCCGGCGATATTCCCGAAAACTCCGATTCGGTAAATTTCTATTTTTCCCTTATTAAAATAATTTTCATTTAATTAATTAATTAAATTCTAAATATAATTTAGAAGTAGAATTTAATTGATTAATTAGTTTAAATATTTAATAAATGATTAATTATTGTTATTAATTTATTAAATCATTATTATTGTAATTATTGTAATTATTTATTATTAGTTGCATGATTAAATGAATTTATTATTAAATTTATTAAATGAATAAATTATTATTCATAATTTATTAAATGAATCAATTTTTTATTAAATGCATGATAAATAAATATATATTATTGCATCTAATTAAAAATTATTAATTAATATTTACGTTTATTTTCTAGTAAATTAATTAGTAGTACGTGTTCGATTTAAATTTAGTACATAGGCTTGGTTTATTAAGTCGCACTCTTTGGAATAGATGGCGCCTCTTTTCCTTGCTTATCTCCTTAACCCCTCGTGATGTGTGGATTTCATCACCGCACTACATAACCTAAGTGAAGTTATGGACACGTGGTTGAGGGCGGAGTTTGCAAAGGACTTGAGGGAGTGTAAATTTTCGAAAAATTGGCCGAATGTCGGACATGCTGTCTAGAAACGGGTTATGACTGGTGACAGGATTTGGACTAAGAAAGACTTTTGTCGAAATTAGTTCTGCCTCTCGCGTTATCTCTATCCCTAACTGGCCATGTTTTTCGATTTAACCAAGGCTGATTAATTGAAAATTTACACTTTATCGCGCGGGTCGCACGTCCATTGAACGACCGAAAATGCCAAGCTAGTGTACTCTATTTAAATCTTAAACGTACTTAATTAATTAGCGTAAATTTTTAAGTTGTAATTATTATGGTAAGTAGGTATTTTAACACCGTACTCTTAGGTTTAAATGGCTCCGCCAAAGATGACATCCGGCATGAAGAAAGCCCAACAGGAGGCAGAAGATGCCATGCTCCGAATTTTGGCGGCCCAAGTCGGTTGGGTTCAACAGGAGGGCAACGACGCTCTCAATCCGGACGGATCATCTGGTCCGTCCGTAGCGCCCTCTGGGGAAATTCCCGCTCCCCCATTCATCTCGAGCGGTGATGACGTCGACCCCTTCCAATCTCCGACGCCCGGTACCGGTTCAACGGGAAGTACTCAGGCGTCCTCGACCGCCGAATCAATCATGTACAGCGCCCGCCGTAGGCAAAGGAGGGCCCCCACTGACCCGGAACCGAAAAGGACTCGGGGTCTCGTTAAAGGGGGCAAAGCGGAGCGTATTTGCAAGGCGACCGGTAAAAAGATCGACTTGCCGTACGACGAATTCACCGGTGGCCCTCCCACAGCTCAGCTAGCAAGTCTCTCGGCGCATGGGATACGGTCAATCATCCGTAACCGGGTTCGTATCACTGCCCCTACTTGGAAGGAGGCGCGGGATCATGAGAAGGCGAAAGTCTTCAAAGATCTTTCGGTACGTAATACGTCCAATTTAGTTATTATATAATATTGTTAATATTAGTTAAAATTTCATAATATATATGATTATAATTTTCTATTTATTTTTGATAGGAACAATTTGACGTGGATCCGACACCGGCTATGTTGTGGCATATCAACTAAACCGCCAACTCCATCTACAAAGATTGGAAGTACAAGCTCCATAAGTACTTCCAAGATGTCGGTCCCGTGCCTCCCCCGGTAGAGCTGCAAGGGGAGAGAGAAGATGAGTGGGAGTGGTTGTGTAACCACTTTGCCGATGAACAATTTAAGGTATTAATTTATTTATTTTATTTAAATTAAGATAATTGTATTATTTAAATTGTAGTTATTCATTTTTAATGATTTAATTATGTTGTGTAACAGAAATTCTCCGGTGTCAACAAAGCCAACCGGGGGAAGGAGAAACACCATACTACCGGCGCCAAGCAGTTCATTCAAATAGCCAAGGAGCACAAGGATAAGGGCTCTAAACACCCTTATCTTGATGCAAGCGTAAGCGCGTACGTGACGCCAGGGCTCGACAATGAAGCGAGTCAATGCGGCGTAAGTGATATATTAATTATGTGCTTTTAATTATAGTAATTATTATTTAAATATGATTTCATTATAATAAATTAATTATTCTTTAGTAGGCAAGGGTGATAGAGCGTGCGCATGAAGAGTTGGCTAACACTCAGCTTGCGTTCCCAGATGTGCCGCCGGAAGACCTGCCTCCTCTATCCTTAGAGAGCCAAATTGCAATCGCGGATGAGGTCTACGGTCGTAGAGCTGGCAAGGAGGTTAGACACTTTGGGCCTAGGGTGGTACGAGATTTGTCGACGACCTCCGGCTCATTATCTACGGGAGGTTCGGGGCAGCGGAGAAGGAGTCAGGCAGCGGCCGTCGAAGCAGCCATTCAAGAGGCTCGACTGGCACGAGAGGAGAATGAGTCAATGCGGCAAAGACTTGACGAACAACAAGCATAAATAGCCCAACTCATCGCGCTCATGAACCAAAATCGAGAAGTATGTCAACCTCCTCCGAACCCATACCCCGACGACAACGACCCGGCTGGAGGCGGAGGACCTGACGGTGCATCTGCTCCTCCAGTGTATTAGCTAGCTAGTTAATTATCGCGTTTCTTTATTTCCGAGTTCCGAACAATATTTTATAATTTTTGTGGGTTTTTAATTTGGATGTGTATGTACAAATTAATTAATTATTTAATTAATACATTAATTAATATTAAAAATTTAGTTTAATTAATTATTTTCGACTATTTTTCATTATTTAAATTAAATTAATAATAAATTAAATTAATAATATTTAATTTCAATTTATTTAAAAAAAAAATTAAATAGTCACTTGGACGACGGAGATTATGTTCTCCGTCGTCCAGGTGCACAAACCCTAAACCCCTAACCCCTAACCCCTAAACCCTAAACCCTAAACCCTAAACCTGCCATTCTCCGTGGCCCACGTGTTCACCTGGACGACGGAGAGTCAGTTCTCCGTCGTCCAGGTGAACACCTGGGCCACGGAGAAGCTAGCATTATCCGTGGCCCATGTATGCACCTGGATGACGGAAACGCTAATTCTCCGTCGTCCAGGTGAACACGTGGGCCACGGAGAAACGAGCAATGTCCGTGGCCCATGTAGTCACCTGGACGACAGAGAATTAGCGTTTCCGTCGTCCAGGTGCATACATGGGCCACGGATAATGTCCGCGGTCCATGTTAACTTGGACGACGGAGAACTAATTCTCCGTCGTCCAGGTGCTTGGACGACAACACTTGGAGCACGGACCTTGGACGACGGAGATTCCGTCGTCCAAGTACTTAGACGACGGAAAACTGCACTTAGACGACGGAAATTGTCCGTGGTCTAGGTGTAGTTTTCTTGTGGTGGTGTTTTTCCTAACCTGGAATGACGGTATAAATGAAAAGTTCAGGTGATGGAAACGTCTAGCGTGTTTGTCCTAACCCGAGATGATCTGGGTTAAGCAGGGTGTTTGTCCTAATCCTAGTCCGACCGGCTATTCAGTGATCAACCAAATAACTAGACCATCGATGCTACTAAATAAAACCATCACAAAATAAACCTCCAAATTAAAATGCTATGAAATATATTGTAAATTAAATTGTAATACTCTAATGCTGAAATAAAATGAACTCGCAAAATTGAAATATTGAAATTCTGAAAACTGAATACTGAATTCGCTATCGACTGTGAAAATAAAGGTCCACTCGCAGTATAGTGCCGTGATTCCCATCCAGCAAAAACATGTCTGTTGACACTTCTAAACATTTGTCACTGGCTGCTAATACGTCGTCATGAAACAACGATTATTATTTAATAACTAATCGTCGAAAATCATAATGAATAACTAAGTTTGTATACCATCGAGCATTATCGTCGAGAATCTTGTATTCTCGAACAACGTGTTTTTCAAACTAATGACGAGCTTAATCTAATTCCAAATTCAAATTCTTGAATCATTTTTATAGTCACAACATATTCTTCAAACGTTGCGTGACTCGAAGTCAAATCGACTATCGACTCAACCGTTCGATATAATCGTAAAATTGTTTAATTAATATCGAATAAACCACACGTCTTAATTAACAATGTCCAAATAAATTCAAACCTCTTCAATACAATCGGTACAAAATTATGAGCAAAAGGACATAAAATTTTCATCAAAATACCCTTCGCCGGAGCGCCGCCGACGGTGGTGGCGCAGCGGCCCTGGTGAAATTTTTCGGCCACCTGAACACCAAATTGTGCAAAATTAACCCAACAACAACTTTTCTAACTACACCAAAGTCTATTCGAATCATAAGCCACCCAATTTTACCTTTGAATTCAAGAACACAACTTTTCTCAAAAACTTCAAATCGTCAATTCTCCCTCCACTGCTTGAATTAGGTCTTGATCTTGGTGTCTTTAGCTTCGTGGTGAGGAGAGCTTCAAAGACCAGTAGGTAAGAACCATCAACTCAAGCTCAAAATAATCTCCCCAAAAGGTTAGGGTTTGGCAACCCTTTGCTTGGAAATTTTGGTTTAATCCTTGAGAAATTGAGGTTGAGGTGTTGGGGGTTTGCAAGAGGAGGTCGAGATGAAACTTTTGAGCATCAAGGCCACTGGATTTGGTAGCCGGCCGGTGGTTCATCTTCGACGACAGTGAGAGGGACACTTGGAGAGAGAGAGAGAGAGAGAGAGAGAGAGAGAGGAGAGAAAAAAGTCTCACTCGAAAAAGGAAAGTCTGACTTTCTATTTTCGAAAAGTCCTATAAATACTTGCGAGTTACGACTAATCGATTTCCGTAAAACCCCATACAAAACTTTCGTTGTCCACAATTTCTTCATCGTAACTCTAATTTTAAAACTTGACGGGCCAACGAACTCGTCTCGATAATCTCTATGATTTTACTCAATGTAATTTCTTCAAATAGAAATTCCTATTTATACTTGTCTATTTACGACTATTACATTTCTGAAAAACTTCTGCTGATCATAAATTTCTTGTTGTAACTCCGTTTTTGGCATTCTTCGCGTCTACAGACTCGTCTTGACAATTTCTACGACTTCCACCCAAAGTCAACCAACTTTGACAATTTGATAAAAATTCAACTAAAATGCTCTCAATATTTACTGACATTGACGAAACTAACTACCTTTCTTGATTAACTTTAAATAAATCATAAAAAGAAAATTCTCAGGACGGAATATCATACTACATGTAACCTAGCTTTATCAACTTGATGCAAGCGACATTATCCTTATAAATGCATGTAAGTTCATCAATGATTGTATCTAAACCACTTAATCTTCGATATGTGCACTTATGGACCTCAACTATATGCACTTTGAACAATTTCATGTTAGATCAATAATCTCAGCATGTTTCAAAGATGTAGAGACAAAAGTGTACTTTCAAGACTTCAAGATTTCATGGTGTTACCCATGGTGAAGATATAACCAACTGGGAATGAATTTTGTGTGGATTAGAGAGATATCCAACATTAGCAAAACATGCCGACACATCACAACGATTGTTGGCATCGAGGCTGAGTAGAAAAAGCGACGCCACTCTCTTTGTGGTGCCCTTACTTCCATCTCTACTCTCTTTGTGACCTTTCTATAGGGATAGAGCAAGCCCATGTCTTTTGTACTCTTTAATACCGAAAGATTGTCTTTAAGCCATTTTAATGAAATTACGTAGGCATTGCGTAGGCGCATAGCTACATCTTGCTATGAAGTTCAATAAGAATGATGAGCTAAGTCTTGTGTATTCTGCTAAGTATACTATTGCACTTAGATTATGCACTTTAGCTTCTAACACGCCTTCATCATCATCCCTCGGACTCTAAGGGTAAAAACTTCAGCAGATCATGAGAGTACTTATAAACTTCACTTTCATCATTAAAGTGAGACATATATTAGAGTATATGCTGTTTGATGGAAACTCTCATCATTACGGTGCTCAAGTTCCAGTTCGAGACAAAATCGTGTCTTCCCAAGATTTTTTTATCTCAAATTCGGATTTTAAAAAACTTTGCAAATCCGGAACTTTTTCTTTCAATGAACATGCATGGGCATATCCCTTCCTTATCAAGTAGAATTGGTAAGTGTTTCATTAATCTCATTACAAAGAGCTGACCACTTGATTTAGGTAAATAAAGTCCATTTGAGAGATTCATATCTATCTCTTAATTTAGATCCCCATAGAGATACGTCATGACCACGTTTATAAGTTGCATGTCAAGTTTTTTGGAAACTATCAAACTGACAAGGAACTGAAGTGCAATGACATGCATTAAGAGATAATTTGTCTTATCGTAGTTGATTCCATAACGTTGTGAGAAGCCTTGCGCCATGATGATAGTTTATAATCTCTTTATTCTCATCACGCTTGAAAGGACCCAACCCCGATTCAGTTGCCCAAATCAGAATTGAACCCCTTCTGAAAATACGAACCAACAAAAATCTTTCAAAATTTCGACAGAGTTTCGTTACTAACGTGGAATTGCATAAACCTGCACCCTGAAAATAACACTTCGTCCTATGCCACAAAAGCCAAACCGTGGGCACCAATCCCATCCGGATTTCTCAACATCATAATATAAACAATAAACAGTAAACATACTGTACTATATATAGTATATCTGAGAAAATCTGTATAAAACAAGTATCAGAATGTATCAGAGCGACCTCTAGTGTAAATATATACAATATACACATCAGTAGGCGAAACAAGAACCTACTGGAAAACACAGGTAGCTCGGATCACTAGCCTCCCACCACAACGTGAAACACTAGAACCTGAACTGCAAACTGGGCACGGAAACCGAAAAGCCCAGGGGAAAGACATAAAACTGTTAGAGTGAGTGGACGAAAATAAATGTCTTTCACCAAGTAATATATACGTATAAAATCATATGCGAGTCAAATGCATGAAAATCAAATGGTACGTGAGGAGACGCTGACTACCACCCACGTACAGAGCATGCAATGTAAATATATCGCGGAGTCTCTCGTGGACTACCACGCGATAGCATAGTCTGAATCACGGGATCCCAGACACGTGATTCCTAGCCAGAAAGGCCTTGGGTCAGGATATCTGTCCCCCCGGAGCGTACTCGGGGATCAGCCGAGAAGCCAACGTGTATCGATACATGTGATGACCCGAACCAGAATCTGATGCATGTTTGGCACGATTCTCGAGATTTGGTTATAGTCGCAGTTTTACGATATTGTGTGGTTTACCGATTCGATTCGCGACTATGTTTTCGGTCAAGAATTTGAGTTGGGTGTCTTCACAGAAATTGTAGATTACGTGATTTCGATCTTGTTGGCGGTTCCGAAAGATTTTTCCGATAACTGAGGAATATTTTATGATTATTTGAAGTTTCGGGTTCCGACGAGTTTATACGATTGTTTCGTGGTTATCCGAATCATTTCGTATATTCATTTCGGACCGTCGATCGACCCGAGGCTCGAGTATAAATAGCGAAAGAGTCGAGAATTGTCGTAAAAATTTCAGATTGAGCTTTGACTGTGTTGACTATCGTTGACTTTCTATATTTGGGAAGTTGACCTGCAGACCGAAAGGGAAAGTTTCCCGTTTGGGAGTCACCTTCCGACGACCTACTTTCCGGTCACCTCCGGCCACGGGACAGGTATAATAAGCTTCCATGCATGATTTCGAGTTGAGTGATGTGTGTGTTGATGTGAATTGGTGGGTTTTTAATTGATCCCGATTCGGGTAAGTTTGCCGGAATTCGCCCTTATCGGGGGAAGGTTTTCCGGTGAGCTTTGGTGGCCGAGGGGTGAGGGCTTTGACTCGCCTTGCCCCAAGGAAGCTTCCCATGTGGTTTATTTCAGAATTGGTTATGGATTGGCTCAAACCCGATTAGGTTTTTCCGGTGGGTTTTCCGTTCGGTTTTTGCCGGAATTCGAGGGGTTGTGGTTTGAATTGGCCTGTGAGGTAGAAGAGGAATTGGTTCGAATTGTCGAGACCTTGAAATCTGGAAGGTTTCACCTTGGGATTTCACCGTTGACGGCGCGCCGCCGCCGGCGGTGGCGGTCAACGGCGAGGAAAAGTCAACTTTTCAGATTTCGACAATTTTAATGTCATTTTTCTCTCAATCGCGCCCTGGTTATCATACAAAGGTTTTCGGGTTGATTTGGTTAGCCGATTTTCAGTCGAGGTTTCGAGTGGGGGTTTCGGGATTTCCGTAATTCATTTTGTACTGCATTTCGTATTTCTGGGAACAGTTGGTTTCCGTGCATCAGTACAGTGTTGTGGATTATGATATTGATCAGTTATTTTTTATACAGGAGATCGAGATCGGGATCGTGATCGTGCTTCAGGCGAGAGATCTTCCGCCGGACCACGAGATTAGCGCGAGTTCGCGCTAGCAGACCTGTGAGTGGACAAGTTTATGTTTTCACTGTCGATTTGCGAGTTCGTGGATTTTATGATTTTTGTATTTACTTTATACGATGTTGTTATATATGTTGTTTTCGGAGGTATTGTTTATATTTATTGGTGATGGCATTATTGCATCGATGCTTCGACTACTCGGCTGATCACCGGTAGTCCACCAGAGTTGAGAGGTCCTCTGGGCAGGGTTGAGAGGTCCCCTGTATGCTGCCAGGGTTGAGAGGTCCCCTGGCCTATTACCGTCAGGTTTGAGCGATTCACCTGACGTCGGGTTTGAGAGGTCGCCCGACAACCTCCTTATGTATATGTTTTCCGAACTCGCACTGTTTTACATTGAGTATGTATATAAACCGGTGAAAGGCATATGTTTGTTTTCGTCCACTCACTCTAACGTTTTATTTGCCTTTCCCCTGGTCTTTTCGGTTTCCGTGCCCAGTTTGCAGTTCGGATTCTGCTGTGTCACGTCGCGGTTTGGAGGCTAGTGATCAGAGTCACCTGTGTTTTCCAGTAGGTTCTTGTTTCGCCTACTCATGTACATATTGTATATGTTTTACTTTAGAGGTCGCCCTGATACATTCTGATACATGTTTATACGGATTTTCTCGGATATATATACATATATACTACAGTACTATTTACTGTTTATGATTCATATTGATATTGAGAAATCCGGATGGGATTGGTGCCCACGGTTTGGCTTTTGCGGCATAGGATGAAGTGTTATTTCTGGGTGCAGGTTATGGTAATTCCACGTTAGTAACGAAACTTTGCCGAAATTTTGAAAATTTTTTGTTGGTTCGTATTTTCGAAAGGGTTTGGTTCCGGTTTAGGTAACTGAATTGGGATTGGGTCCTTTCAGCTTGGTATCAGAGTATTAGGTTGTCAGGTTATGTAGACTCTTGTAGT
This sequence comes from Geum urbanum, assembly GCA_946800695.1. Lineage (NCBI taxonomy): Eukaryota > Viridiplantae > Streptophyta > Magnoliopsida > Rosales > Rosaceae > Geum > Geum urbanum. The sequence goes on from OX327002.1 coordinate 23,357,546, forward strand.
TGTGACGCTTAGGGTATTTGAGTTGATACAGCATGACTGGAGTGATGACCCGACTGGCCAGCGGTACTCATCAATACTTCGGGTGTTGTGTGTCCTCAAATATCTGCGGTTTCATGATTACGTTCTTTCTGCTTGTACCTAATGTTTGTCTTGTATCAGTAGGATGCCTCCTCGACGTGGTCCCCGTATTGACCGGTATGATGATCCTGATGAGGATCGTCGAACGCGCGACTTGCTTATGCGAGTGCTACGTTTTGGAAGAGAGTTTTGACCCTGTGGTCAAGGCTCGCACTGCGGGTGCTACTGTGTTTTCGGGTTCAGTTGATCCAGAGATATACGAGGCATGGTTGGTTCAGATTGAATGTGTTTGTGAGCGTCTGCAGTTTACTCCTGAGCAGATGTCAGTAGCCGCAGTTGGTTTACTTGAGGGTGATGCATACTTTTGGTGGGTCAGTACCGACAGAGTTCCTGTGGATACCTCGTGGACATTGTTTCATGATCTATTTATGCGGAGGTATTTTAATCAGGCTACCCAGCAGCGCAAATATGAGGAGTTCACGAACTTGAGGCAGGGAAGTTTGTCTGTACTTGAGTATCGGGATCGGTTTACCCGTTTGTCTCGTTTTACGCTGGATATGGTGGCTACAGAGGAAGCCAAGTGTCGTAGGTTTGAGCTGGGATTGAATCTGAACATCAAGGCGACCTTGACGAGGATGCCTCGGAACAACTTTGATGAGTTTATCAGTGCAGCTCTCCGAGGCGAGGACATTGAGCAGGAGAGACAGCAGAGGTATCGGTCGAGACGATTTGAGGAAGGTGAACCGAGTCAGGGGCCTTCAAAGAGGCAGAGTTCAGATACTTCCCGTTCAGCTTCATCTTCAGGCGGTGGATCTTATCGACCACCAGCTGGTGTACCGAGGCGGAGATCGATTTGGAGGAGAGATCGACCGCAGCGACCACAGGCTGGTGGGAGTTCCAGCGGTTCAAGTTATCCACGACGTACTGGTGGTTCATTTGCTGTACCGAGGGAGTACCCGTTGTGTAGTCTCTGCAGCAGACACCATGTTGGACCGTGTCGGCGAGGCTCTGTTATTTGTTATAGTTGTGGCCAGGAGGGTCACTACTCGAGGGAGTGCCCTCAGTCGTATGGTGTGGGGGATCAGGCAGCCCAGAGTTCCGGAGCTGAGCGAGGTGCCATTACGGGAGCTCGACCATTGGCAGGCCAGGGTAGGCAGCAGGGACAGCCCCAACGAGGACGACCAGCCGGACAGGCGAGGGTTCATGTGATGACTCTACGTGAGGGCAGAGCATCACCGGAGGTCGTTATCGGTACGTTACATGTTTTTGGTATTCAAGTAGTTGTATTGTTAGATCCAGGTGCTACACATTCATTCATATCATTTAGACTATCATCATTGGCTACGGTACCTGCATCTCCACTTCCGGGGTTGTGGAGAGTGTTGTATCCGTCAGGTGAGGTTGTGAGCATCGGTTGGGTTTACAGAGATTGTGAGGTGTTTATTGATGGCCATGGTTTAGCCGCTGATCTGTTATTGCTTGATATTGTGGACTTTGATCTAATCTTGGGTATGGACTTCTTAGAGTCGCATTGGGCCATGTTTGATTGCCACAGGAAGGAGGTCGCGTTTCGACGACCAGGGTTACCTGAGATACTGTTTCGTGGCGAGAAGAACACTTCACTACCGTACTTGATTTCCGCGATAAGGGCGGATCGATTGATGAAGAAGGGTTGTGTTGCTTACTAAGCCCATGTTGTGGACACTACAGCTGCAGTGCCAGACCTTGGTAGTATTGAGGTTGTGTCTGAGTTTCCGGATGTGTTTCCAGCGGAGTTACCTGGTATACCCCCTGTGCGGGAGATTGATTTTACCATTGAGTTGTTGCCGGGTACTGGACTAATTTCCCAGACACCGTACCGGATGGCGCCGGCGGAGTTGAAAGAGTTGCAGATTCAGCTCCAGGAGTTGTTAGAGAAGGGATTCATTCGACTGAGTGTTTCTTCGTGGGGTGCTCCAGTGTTGTTTGTGCGGAAGAAGGACGGGTCCATGCGGTTGTGCATAGACTATCAGAAGCTGAATCAGGTTACAGTGAGGAACAAGTATCCGTTGGCGCGGATTGACGACTTGTTCGATCAGCTGAAGGGAGCAGCAGTCTTTTCGAAGATTGACCTTCGATCCGGATATCACCAGTTGAGGATCCGAGACTCAGATGTAGCCAGGACAGCATTCAGGACGCGGTATGGGCACTATGAGTTTTTGGTTATGCCATTTGGGTTGACCAACGCCCCTGCAGCTTTCATGGACATGATGAATCGAGTGTTCAGGCGATTCCTGGACAAGTTCGTGATTGTATTCATTGACGATATCCTGATTTATTCGAGGAGTGTGGGCCAGCACAAGAAGCACTTACGAGCAGTGTTGCGGACTTTGCGGGACCATTAGTTATTCGCGAAGTTTAGCAAGTGTGAGTTTTGGTTGGATAGTGTGAAGTTTCTGGGCCATGTGATTTCGGCTGAGGGAGTCAGTGTTGATCCTGACAAGATCGAGGACGTGCTGAATTGGAGTAGACCCACTACTGTGCTGGAGATCCGTAGTTTCTTGGGGTTAGCAGGCTATTACCGACGGTTTGTTCAGGATTTCTCCCGGATTGCTACACCACTGACCAAATTGACGAAGAAAGGCGTCAAGTTTGAGTGGTCTGATGCGTGCGAGGAGAGTTATTTGCTCTTGAAGGAGAGATTGACTACCGCACCAGTTCTGACATTGCCAGACGACAGTGGTGAGTTTGTTGTGTACAGTGATGCGTCGAAGTTGGGCCTTGGTTTTGTGTTGATGCAGCATGGTAGAGTCGTGGCATATGGTTCCAGAAAGCTGAAACCGCACGAGGTCAACTATCCGACGCATGATTTGGAGTTAGCCGCTATTGTGTTAGCATTAAAGAGTTGGAGACATTATCTGTATGGTGCTCAGTGTAAGATTTTCACTGACCACAAGAGTCTCACCTATTTGCGGACGCAACCAGATCTAAACATGAGGCAGCGTCGGTGGATGGAGTTGATCAACGATTACGATTGCACGTTTGAGTACCATCCAGGGAAGGCCAACGTTGTGGCGGATGCACTTAGCCGGAAGTCGGGAGCCTCGTTGTTTCACATGTGTGTGGCCAGAGTATTGATGTTAGCCGAGCTTCGAGCTACGGGTGCTGTGTTTGGGTATGATGATGATGGAGCTTTGTTGGCCAGTTTCCAGGTTCGACCCGTATTGGTTGATCAGGTACGGGAGGCTCAGGATTCAGATCCTTACTTGCTGGGCAAGAAGACCATGATTCGGAATGGTGTGCCTACAGAGTTCCGATTGAGCGACGACGGTACGTTGTTGTTCATAGGCAGGCTATGTGTACCCAGAGACGAGGACTTGAAGAAGTAGATTCTGGATGAGGCCCACAGTTCAGCGTATGCGATGCATCCCGGAGGTACGAAGATGTTTCGTACACTTCGAGCGTACTATTGGTGGCGCAACATGAAGCGGGAGATTGCCGCGTACGTGAGTCGATGTTTTATTTGTCAGCAGGTGAAGGCGGAGAGACAGAAAGCTGCCGGGAAATTACAGCCACTTGAGATTCCGGTTTGGAAGTGGGAGCATATCACGATGGATTTCGTCTATCAGTTGCCGCGTACTTCGGCGGGCAACACAGGCATTTGGGTTATTGTTGACCGACTGACGAAATCCGCACACTTTCTTGCACTTCCAGGGAAGATTTTAGTGGGCAGATTGGCCAAGTTGTACTTATCCGAGATTGTTCGTTTGCATGGTATGCCTGTGTCGATCGTTTCTGACCGAGATAGTCAGTTCACTTCTGAGTTTTGGCAGGCGTTGCAGCGAGCTTTGGGCACGAGGTTGCGATTTAGTACAGCTTTCCATCCTCAGACTGACGGGCAGTCCGAGCGGACCATTTAGACTCTTGAGGATATGCTGAGATCGTGTGTGTTGCAGTTCCGCGGGAACTGGGATCAGTAGTTGCACTTGATTGAGTTCGCCTACAACAATAGCTATCAGGCCAGTATTGAGATGGCACCGTACGAGGCTCTGTACGGGAAGCAGTGTCGCACTCCATTGTGTTGGAGTGAGGTGGGCGAGCGTTGGCTTATTGGTCAAGATTTGGTGAAAACCACGATGGAGGACATACAGGTTATCCGGGATCGACTGAAGATCGCCCAGGATCGGCAGAAGAGTTACGCAGATGTGCGGAGGAAGAGTTTAGAGTTTGAGGTTGGTGATTGGGTCTTCCTGAAACTATCTCCGTGGAGGGGAGTTGTGCGTTTCGGGAAGCGTGGCAAGCTTCGACCGCGGTACATTGGTCCGTATGAGATTACAGAGAGGGTTGGAGCTGTTGCTTACAGACTTGAGTTACCGGCTGAGATGGCTCGTGTGCATGATGTCTTCCATGTTTCGATGTTGCGGAAGTACATCTCAGATCCTTCACATGTGTTAGCCCCACAGCAGTTGCCGATTAGAGAGGATTTATCGTATGTTGAGGAGCCAGTGCAGATTCTCGATCGTCATGAGCAGGTGTTGAGGCACCGTGTGATTTCGCTAGTGAAGGTCTTGTGGCAGAACCATTCAGTGGAGGAAGCCACCTGGGAGACCGAGCAACGTATGCGGGAGCATTATCCTCATCTGTTCACATGACAGGTACGCAAATTTCGAGGTCGAAATTTCTTTAAGGGGGGTAGATTTGTGACGACCCGAACCAGAATCTGATGCATGTTCGGCACGATTCTCGAGATTTGGTTATAGTCGCAGTTTTACGATATTGTGTGGTTTACCGATTCGATTCGCGACTATGTTTTCGGTCAAGAATTTGAGTTGGGTGTCTTCACAGAAATTGTAGAGTACGTGATTTTGAGCTTGTTGGCGGTTCCGGAAGATTTTTTCGATAACCGAGGAATATTTTATGATTATTTGAAGTTTCGGGTTCCGACGAGTTTATACGATTGTTTCGTGGTTATCCGAATCATTTCGTATATTCATTTCGGACCGTTGATCGACCCGAGGCTCGAGTATAAATAACGGAATAGTCGAGAATTGTCGTAAAAATTTCAGATTGAGCTTTGACTGTGTTGACTATTGTTGACTTTCTATATTTGGGAAGTTGACCTGCAGACCGAAAGGGAAAGTTTCCCGTTTGGGAGTCACCGTCTGACGACCTACTTTTCGGTCACCTCCGGCCACGGGACAGGTATAATAAGCTTCCTTGCATGATTTCGAGTTGAGTGATGTGTGTGTTGATGTGAATTGGTGGGTTTTTAATTGAACCCGATTCGGGTAAGTTTGCCGAAATTCGCCCTTATCGGGGGAAGGTTTTCCGGTGAGCTTTGGTGGCCGAGGGGTGAGGGCTTTGACTCGCCTTGCCCCAAGGAAGCTTCCCATGTGGTTTATTTCAGAATTGGTTATGGATTGGCTCAAACCCGATTAGGTTTTTCCGGTGGGTTTTCCGTTCGGTTTTTGCCGGAATTCGAGGGGTTGTGGTTTGAATTGGCCTGTGAGGTAGAAGAGGAATTGGTTCGAATTGTCGAGACCTTGAAATCTGGAAGGTTTCGCCGTGGGATTTCACTGTTGACGGCGCGCCGCCGCCGGAGGGGGCGGTCAACGGCGAGGAAAAGTTTCGACAATTTTAATGTCATTTTTCTCGTAATCGCGCCCTGGTTATCGTACAGAGGTTTTCGGGTTGATTTGGTTAGCCGATTTTCAGTCGAGGTTTCGAGTGGGGGTTTCGGGATTTCCGTAATTCATTTTGTACTGCATTTCGTATTTCCGGGAACAATTGGTTTCCGTGCATCAGTACAGTGTTGTGGATTCTGATATTGATCAGTTATGTTTTGTGGATATACAGGAGATCGAGATCGGGATCGTGATCGTGCTTCAGGCGAGGGATCTTCTGCCGGACCACGAGATTTGCGCGAGTTCGCGCTAGCAGACCTGTGAGTGGACAAGTTTATGTTTCACTGTCGATTTGCGAGTTCGTGGATTTTATGATTTTCGTATTTACTTTATACGATGTTATATATGTTGTTTTCGGAGGTATTGTTTATATTTATTGGTGATGGCATTATTGCATCGATGCTTCGACTACTCAGCTGATCACCGGTAGTCCACCAGAGTTGAGAGGTCCTCTGGGCAGGGTTGAGAGGTCCCCTGTATGCCGCCAGGGTTGAGAGGTCCCCTGGCCTATCACCGTCAGGTTTGAGCGATTCACCTGACGTCGGGTTTGAGAGGTCGCCTGACAACCTCCTTATGTATATGTTTTCCGAACTCGCACTATTTTACATTGAGTATGTATATAAACTGGTGAAAGGCATATGTTTGTTTTCGTCCACTCACTCTAACGTTTTATTTGCCTTTCCCCTGGGCTTTTCGGTTTCCGTGTCCAGTTTGCAGTTCGGATTCTGCTGTGTCACGTCGCGGTTTGGAGGCTAGTGATCAGAGTCACCCATGTTTTCCAGTAGGTTCTTGTTTCGCCTACTGATGTACATATTGTATATGTTTTACTTTAGAGGTCGCCCTGATACATTCTGATACATGTTTATACGGATTTTCTCGGATATATATACATATATACTACAGTACTATTTACTGTTTATGATTCATATTGATGTTGAGAAATCCGAATGGGATTGGTGCCCACGGTTTGGCTTTTGCGGCATAGGATGAAGTGTTATTTCTGGGTGCAGGTTATGGTAATTCCACGTTAGTAACGAAACTCTGCCGAAATTTTGAAAATTTTTTGTTGGTTCGTATTTTCGAAAGGGTTTGGTTCCGGTTTTGGTAACTGAATCGGGATTGGGTCCTTTCAATACAACCCTAATAACTGAGACTGTACTCTGTGTAAACCAAATCATAAATCTTTTCCATGCACATGCATAAAACATAATATGTACGTATGTATATTCGTATACGTATATTCGTATATGTATAATCGTAAAACACGTGCTCGTAAAATCATAATCAAACTGCATGCTCAAGTTCGTAAATCATTTATAAAAGACTCGCAATCAATCCGTGAAAAGAAATGTCCACTTACAGCCTCACGTAACGCGCACTCGCGCTAATCTCGAGACCCGGCGGAAGATCCTTCGCCAGAAGTACGATCACGATCACGATCTCGATCTCGATCTCGATCCCCTGAATATTCACAAAAACACAACTGATCAAAATCATAGCTCACAACCCTGTACTTAACCACGGAAACCATCCGTTCCCGGAAATATATTAAACTGAACAAAATAACCGACTGAATTTCCGAAACCTCCACTCGAAACTCTCGACTGAAAATCCGCTACCCAAATCAATCCGAAAACCTCTGGACGATAATCGGGGCGCGATTACGAGAAAAACGATATTAAAAACATCGAAAACCAAAAAGTCAACTCCTCGCCGGAGCACCACCGTTGACAGCCGGCGGCGGCGGCGGCGCGCCGTCAACCGTGACATTTTCCGGCGAGGAAGCTCCAGAAATGAAGCCCATCTCAAGTCTAACCATTCTTATAACTGGCACGAAGTCCAATTCAACCCAAAACCATGTCAATTAGCTCGAAACAGATCGGCGATTCCCCCATCCGGTGACCTATTCGGGTCCTCCCCAAAACTCAACCAAAACCGAAATTAAACATACCAAGAGTCTCAGAGGGGCAAGGGGAGTCGAACCCCCCTAACCACCACCACCGTGGCTCGCCGGAAACCGGCAACCAACACCGGCGATATTCTCAATCTCGGCGCGACTCGAACCCATTCAAAACCTTATCAATTTCCATCAATCCAAACACAAACCCACTCGAAATCAAGAGAGGAAACGAACCTTACCCACAACGAGGTCGGAGGTGGCCGGAAAGTGGACGTCGGACGGCAAGAACCAAAACGGAAACTTTCCCCCTTCGTGGTCAACGATCAACTTTCCAATTTTGGAAAGTCAATGCTCGGTCATCGTCAAACAGTGTTTTTGCGACTATTTTACGACTATTTCCGATATTTATACTCGCGCCTCGGGTCGATCGACTATTCGAAATGGATAACCATCATGATTCGGATAAACACGAAACAATCGGATAAACTCGTCGAAAACTGAAACTTCAGATATTTGTATTATATTCCTCGGTTATCGGAAAAATCATCCGGAACCGCTCTCGAGCTCAAAATCACGTACTCTACAACTTCCGTGAAGACACTCAACTCAAATTCTCAGCCAAAAATATAGTCGCGAATAGAATCTACAAACCACACATATATCGTAAAACTGCAACTATAACCAATCTCGTGAATCGTGCAGAATACACAACTGATTCTGGTTCGGGTCGTCACAAATCTACCCCCCTTAAAAAAAATTTCGACCTCGAAATTTACATACCTGTCAAGTGAATAGATGAGGATACTGCTCCCGCATACGCTGCTCAGTCTCCCAGGTGGCCTCCTCAACTGAGTGGTTCTGCCACAAGACCTTCACTAGCTAAATCACACGGTGCCTCAATTCCTGCTCACGACGATCGAGAATCTGCACAGGTTCCTCCACGTACGTCAAATCCTCTCTGATCGGCAACTGCTGTGGGGCTAACACATGTGAAGGATCTGAGATGTACTTCCGCAACATTGAAACATGGAAGACATCATGAACACGAGCCATCTCAGCTGGTAACTCAAGTCTGTATGCAACAGCTCCAATCCTCTCTGTAATCTCATACGGACCAATGTACCGTGGTCGAAGCTTGCCACACTTCCCGAAACGCACAACTCCCCTCCACGGAGATAGTTTCAGGAAGACCCAACCGCCTACCTCAAACTCGAGGCTCTTCCTCCTCACGTCCGCGTAACTCTTCTGCCGATCCGGGGCGATCTTCAATCGTTCCCGGATAATCTGAACATCCTCCATAGTGCTTTTCACCAAATCAGGACCAATAAGCCAACGCTCGCCCACCTCACTCCAACACAATGGAGTACGACACTGCTTCCCGTACAAGGCCTCGTACGGTGCCATCTCAATACTGGCCTGATAGCTGTTGTTGTCCATTTAAGTTTTTCAAAATTCGGATCATCGTATCACTATTTGGATGTTCCAGTTTGTTGTGTCAAAGATGTGTCTGAATCCTAGAGGTCATATCTCATGACATAGTTTGATTCTACAATTCTTTTAGTTGTTATATATAGCTCAATTGACGCATAAGTTTCTCTAATATTCAGATTATACCAGAATCATTAGAGTTAATGCAAATGAACTCTTGTCTATTCTCACTTAAAAATTGTTAGTATAGATGGCTAGAAGACCCACGTCCATTCCCATCATAAAGAAACATGATCGATAAGGCACAAAGTCGATAAAATTTGTCTATAACATAGCATAGTATATGTAATTCTCGTATCAATGACACTCAAGGTTCTCCAAGAAATATACTTGCAAAGAAACAAGTTTTTTGCATGAGAGAACTAAAAAACAACTAAAAAGTTTGGTTTCTAGGGGTAATTTCGACACGTCAACCCACTGTTTCCGAAGGTAACTTCAGCCTGTCGACTCCATGGTTTGACCTGTCAAATCGGGTTGACATTCGTGTACTCAAACATGTGTAATTTTGTCTAGAAAACAGCAATTGACGATCCGTATAAAGTTCTAGACACAAGACATCCATAGATTTTCAGTCATATATCACTCATACACTGGTTCATTTTGAGTTAATCTCAATCTTTCATCAAAGCCAAGTGATTTGCAGAGGCAAATTTCCGTTTTGCTCTGTTTTATGACCTTAGTCAACTAAACCAGGCATAACTTTTTCTAGAAAATAGCTATCGACAACCCAGAAGCAATTCTGAAAACTAGACAACCGTAAGTTTCCAACCATATATACTCATATGTTGGTTCATTCTGGGTTAATCTCAGATTTATGTCGAAGCTGACTAGTCTGGGGAGGCAGAATTTGTTTTCTGTTTTGTGATGTTTTTTTTGGGAATTTTAAGCACTCTTAGCTTTCTCAATTGATGCATGGATGAATTTTCTAGTAACTAGGTCATTTATAGTCTATAAGGTATTTCTTTTCACTCAGGACCAAGCGAAGAGAGATCAATGTAGGTGGGACACAAAGTCCTCTCAAATACTTTTATCGAAAATCGTTTGTTCTAGATATCATGAGTTACTAAGGTGAGACCTAGTAGAAGATAGATTTGCAACAACTACAAAACATGTATGTGATAAAAAAACATAGACAAGCCTATTATTAATAAGTCAATACAATGCCTTTATTAATAATGCTAATGTGATACATGAAAGTTTGCTAATCCAAAATATATTTGACATCTAATCAAAATCTAGTGTCTCATTAATCAAGTCTCTGCTAATCTTGAAGTATGCTAGGTTGAGATTCACAGTCGCATTCGCTCTATTTTTATCTTCTATTTCATCGTTGACTTGATCCTTAAAATTCGCACAAACTGAGCACACTTACTTGTCAAATTTTTGGAGAATTATTTAAGTGTCAGACTACAACGAAATTGTCAGACACAAACTAGACACATATATGAACACTTAGCTAGGTCAAATAATTTGTACAATAGTATGTAGGAAACAAATCCGAAAACTGATGTATTCTAGGATCAAGTAGATTCGGATTGGGATGTTTGAATGTGGCGTTGATGTTCTTGGAAATCCACAGATTCCTAACATCTTTTTCCAATCAATGGTATTCAACACCTATTGACCCAAAACTTCTGAAATCTATCTTCTCAAACATCTTGAGAATAAACAACTCATGTGATTCAAGAAATATCATGCGTCTTACCCTTGCCATTTTTGGCATTGGTTCCTTAGCCTTTTATGGAATTCTTGGTCACGACGGCCTCCATGCATGGCGCTTCCACTATTATGGCCATCATGGCCTTCATCTGCCACATTGTGACTTCCTTCCTCTATTAACTTAAGGGTTTTGCTCCTTGCGCCTCTCTCTTTGTTGCACTTCATAATTCGTATTGTGAACTCTCTTAGTTCTATCTTGCCTTGAATTATGATTATTAACGAGCATAAGCTTTTCCTTATCTATCATAAGATTAATAGGTTAATTGAATGTCGTGATTCATTGAGCATCGAATTACAATCTCTATTACTTTGGTATTACGATTGCTGCACTGATGGAAGGTACGGTGTAGAGGATTTTCTCGATCAACTCTTGCTCTTCAATTGCATTCTGCATAATTGAAGCATGAATCTTAGCTTAAACATCTCTTAATTGATTGATGCAACGTACTTGAATTCGAAAAACCACATGTTATTCCACTTTTCTTTTAGATCCAAGAGTTGGGTGTCGATGCCTTTCTGCATATCAAATACCATGACTAAACAGAAGACATATTAGTTTCGTAGTTGTAAAAGACTTCCTCGACAATTAATTTATTTTTTAATATAATATTTGAATTAGACCGTTGATGTATATGGTCTTACAAACTCTCTTTGTTCGTTCGATATTTTTTTGAACTCTCTTTATTCAAGTCAATTTGTGAACTCTCTTTGTTCGATCATGATGAACGCTCTTAGTTCATCTAGGAACCCTCTTTGTTCCAAGGAACTCTCTTAATTCCAAATTTTCACCTTCAAGAAAGGTGCAGTGTAGAAAGGAGACATGAGAAATTATCCCAAAATCCCTATGAAAAAATTCAAAAGTCTCAAAAGAGTAGGTTATTTGAATTTAAGCACAAGTTGTGTTCACAGAAAAATTATTTGAGAATATTCAAAACAATCTTCATCTTCTTGTTCTCATCCTTGAGATCTACGCACAGGAGGTAGAATCTCATCCTGATAACATGCTTTAGGATAAACGGTAAAGTATAGAGAGACAGCTTGAAGCAATGATGTGTAACCTTTCATTGAGAATAGAAGCTCTTTTATATAGGAGATTACATGAAGTTATATATACTAAGAATCTTAATACATCACTAAATATGATTCTCTCATTTATTCTCTACATATTCTAATAGTCGTCTTGTAGGCTTAGTTTGGATGAGTTTCATGTATCCAACTATAGACGTGTTATTTGTTAATGTATCTATTCTTTTTCCTTCTGAGCTCAAGTGTATCTTGTAGTATTCTACTTTTAATTTTAGGGAAAAGAAATAAAGACCTAGTTTAGACTTTCTCTTTCCTAAAAAACCCAGCATATGTTTTCCATCCCAAAAAAATCCATTCTGTTTTTAAGTTTGTAACAGACCTACATTTAGTCATTTTTACATTATTTTCCACTCTCTAACTCCCATGTTCTAACTATATACACTTCTCTCTCTCTCTCTCTCTCTCTCTCTCTCTCTCTCTCTCTCTCTTTTGTTCTCAGATCTCATACTCTCTCTCTCACTCTTCCTCTCGTCGCATTTTGTTTTGTCGTCGTCATGTTCACCATTTCGTTCGTCGTCATCTATTTTTGTGTCCGTCGTCGTCTCCTTTTAGTTCGCCGTCTTGAGTTCTTCATAAGAATCTCTCTCTGAAACCCCTGGATTTTTTATTTTCGTTTTTTCTAAGGAGTTGGCATCTTCATTTTTGTTGTTCGTTTATGAAGTTATGAAATGTTGTTTGCATGTTCCTTTTCGTGGTTTTGAGTTTATTTTCAGTAATTTTTCAATTTTTTTCTTCATGATTTTTGTAGTAGGTTTTTGATGCAATGTGTTCGAAATGCTATTTGTTTGTTGTAGTAGTTACTGTTGTTGTTGTGTTTGTGATTGAAGGGTTTTGTCTGGATATACCAAAGTATCTGTTTGAGTATCTATCTGTGTATCTGTCTGGGTATCTGCCTGAGCATCATTTTCATGTTTTTGAAATGTTGTTGTTGACACTTTTATAAGGTTCATTTTGTTTTATGGTTGTTGTACTAGTTTCATGCGGTTGTGTTTGTGGTAGAAAGTCTTTTTATTTACATCTTTTGTAAGTATCTGTTTGGATATCTGTCTAGGTATCTATTTATCTTACTATTTTTGGATATCTATTTTTTATTTTTTTTTCTAACTATATGTGTGTTGATCATTTGCAGCTATTTTATAATCAATTGCGAAACGCAATAGAGCAGTCTATGCCAAGAATCAGACAGTGAAGTTGAAAGAAGGTCGAGATCAGCTATGAAGAGAATAAAACAGTATGCTCAATCGTCAGAATCTGATGCGCCTTCTTCTTCATCTTCATTTTCTTCTTCCGAGGAAGAGGAGCAAGTTGTTTTAAAAAATTTGAAAAGAGCAAAAAGGAACAAGAGAAGAAGAGTGGTTTCCTCTTCATTTGGTCATACTATTTCCGATGATCGTCCTATAAAGATTGTCAAGGAAGATCTAAAGAAGGAAGAGCAGAAGAAGAAGGAGAAGAAGAAGATGATGATGATGAGGAAGACTAAGGGTATGAAGAAGCAGGAGATCAAGGGCAAGGCAAAGAAGACAGTGGAGTCTTATGAATCAACTTTTGATAGTGATTCAGAGATAGAGAGTGATGATGAGGTACCTTTTAGACAACATCAACAAGTAGTGGATCAGCCGGAAGTTGTCCCTGTGGTACAACAGACCTAGAAGTGTCAGCTTCAGTGTTATTTACACAATTTCCAGAAGTTCATTGTTGCTAACCAGAATAATATCAGCAATGATGTGAGGAAGAGGCTGAAGGATACACCCTTCAATGATCTAATTTATGCATTTATCAATGGTGATATTGATAAACGGGACTGCTTGAAGTCGGATGATGCAATTGCTGTTATGGATGACGCGTACATGAAGGAGAATATGGCGTTTCAGTTCCATGCGATGCGTGTTCACCGTATCACTCCTAATTATGTTAGATCTTTGTTGGGTTTGAGCATGGAGGGAAGACCAATTGCATTGAATAATAAGAAATGTGAAGATTACAGATTGGTTGTATAGCATGTTTAGGGGCATCAAGTCAATCTGCAAGAAAGATATCAAGAGTAGGTTGGAGAATTTACTTGCTAAAGATAGGGTTGACGATTGTGTTCGTCTATTGGTTTTGTTTATGCTGACCTCTGTTCTGCTGCCTAATTCCAATGGAGGTTTAGCACTTGGCTTTGCAAACTATGTGTGCAGTATTGAAGGAATGAATGATATAGCTTGGGAAATTGTTGTTTATGATAACTTGTTCAATGCATTGGACATTTACATAAAGAACTTTGTTCCAGAAGTCGCCAAGAAGAAGGAGGTAGCAAAGAAGCTGAAGAAGGAGAAGGCACAGAAGATGAATGTGGAGAAGGCTGAGAATGATGATGATGATGATGACGAGGATGAGAAGAAGTCATATAGAAGTAATGCAATAAATATTGGTGGTTGCAGCATCATTATTCCACTAAATTTTTCTCGAGTATCTGTATGTATTTCTGTCTTAGTATCTATCTTTTGTATTTGTTCTTTATTGTGTTCATTATTGTCTTTTGTATCAGTTTTATCTTGCTTCAATCCTTAATATTGTCAAACCAAAAGCTAGCAAGGAGTATTCAAAGATTGGCATAGTGAAGTACAGTCTCTGTGATATTTTTGTTCATTTCTAAAACATCAGAAGCTTGGAAATGCTGAGGGTGAGTATCTAACTTTTGTTGTTGTTAATAACTGTCTTCTTGATAAATAGCTATCTGGGTGTGACGACCCGAACCAGAATCAGTAGTGTAATCAGTACGATTCACGAGATTATGCGTAATCGCGATTAATCGATAATTGTGTGGTTTGCTGGTTTCGTTTACGACTAAATTACTGGCCGAGAATTTGAGTTGAGTCTCTTCTCGAGAGTTGTAGTACACGTGATTTCGAGCTCGTGGGCGGTTCCGGATGATTTTTCAGATAACCGAGGAATATAATATGATTATTTGAAGTTTCGGTTTATCGACGAGTTTATCTGTTTGTTTCGTATTTATCCGAATCGTAATGATTATCCGTTTTGGACCGTTGATCGTTCCGAGGCGCGAGTATAAATATCGGAAATAGTCGAAAAATGTTCAAAAACACTGTTTGAGGCGTTGACCAAGCGTTGACTTTTACTATTGGGCCGTTGACCGTTGACCCGTGAAGGATATCGACCCGTTTGAAATTTCGCCAGCCGACTTGGATTTTCCGGCCACCTCCGGCCAAGTTTGGGGTATAATCCTTCTCGTCTTGAGTTCTTGAGTTGTTTTGTAGTTGAAATCATGAAAATTGGTTGTGATTTGGTTGATTTTGAATCGGGTATGGTTGCCGGATTTCGCCGGTGACGGGGGGTGGACTTTCGGTGAGCTACGATGGCGGGGGAGTGAGGGTTTCGACTCCCCTTGCCCCAGTGATGCTTCCCATGTGTTTGAATTTGGTTGTGGGTGAGTTTTTGGTTGCACCGTGGGGGGTTGCCGGAGTTTAGCTCCGATTTGGTTTCGAGCTGTTTTGGTGATGTTACAGTTTGAATTGGGTCTTATGGTAGTTAAAGAAATGGTTGGGCTTGAGGAGAGCTTGAGAACTGGGCCTTCCTCGCCGGAGAAACTCGCCGTTGACGGCGCGCCGCCGGCGGCAGCGGCGCTCCGGCGAGAATGTTGACTTTTTAGTTTTTGATGATTTTAGTGTCATTTTTCTCGTAATCGCGCCCCAATTATTGCCTTGAGGTTTTCGAGTTGATTTGGGTATCGGATTTTCAGTCGAGGGTTTTGAGTTGAGATTTCAGAAATTCAGTCGATTGTTTTATAAAGTTTTATATGTTTCCGGGAACAGTTGGTTTCCGTGATGAAGTACAGTGTTGTGAGCTATGATTTTGATCAGATATATTTTATGACTATTCAGGGGATCGAGATCGTGTTTCGGGCGAGGGATCTTCCGCCGGGCCACGAGATTAGCGCGAGTGCGCGTTTTGCTCACCTGTGAGTGGACAACTTCTTTTCACTGTTAATCGCGAGTCATTATATACGTTTTACGAGCTTGAGCATGCATACGAGATTATGTTTTATACGAGCATGTGTTATACGATTATGTCCATACCAGTATATATAACGTATATGCATTTATATATTGTTTTATGCGTTTGCATCGAACTGTTTATGATTTGGTTTACACAGAGTACAGTCTCAGTATATGTTGTTGTATCGATATACTTGCATCTCGGTTGATCCCCGATAGATGCCCACCAGGAGGGGCAGTACCCCGGAACCGAGGCTTTTCTTGCTAGAATCACGTGTGGGTCTGGGATCCCGTGATTCGGACTGTACTAGCACGGAAGTTTCCATGAGCGACCCCATGGGATTTTCCATGCATACTCTGTACACTGGAGGAGTTTGAGTTCACCTCGTGTACTACATTATGTTTATTCATTTTGACTCGCATATGTTTTTATAACATATATTATTCGGCGAAAGACATTTATTTTCGTTCACTCACTCTAACGGTTTTCATGTCTTTTCCCTGGGCTTTTCGGTTTTCGTGCCCAGTTTGCAGTTCAGGTTCTGGTGTTTCACGTCGTGGTTGGAGGCTAGTTATTCGAGCTACCTGTGTTTTCCAGTATGTTTCTTGTTTTGCCTACTGATGTATATATTGTATATATTTACAATAGAGGTCGCTCTGATACATTCTGATACATGTTTTATACGTTTTTTACCGGATATATTATATATTACCGTTATGTTACTGTTTATTGTTATTGTTATGATATTGAGAAATCCAGATGGGATTGGTGCCCATGGTTTGGATTTTGTGGCATAGGATGAAGTGTTATTTTGCGGGTGCAGGTAATGGCAATTCCGCGTTAGTAGCGTTACTCTGCCGAAATTTTAATGTTTTTTGTTGTTTCACGTTTTCAGAAGAGATTTGATTCCGGTTTAGGCAACTAAATCGGGGTTGGGTCCTTTCACTGGGTATCTGTCTGGCTATCTTTCTAACTATCTGTCTGGATCTCTTTTTTCAGAGGACAATTATTTTTTGGATTCAAGGACCAAGAAAACTAAAGTTGGTGGTGTTATAGTTCCTGTCCTGGAAAGTATCATTGATATAGGTCGTGATGACTATGCCAATTTTGAAGCCAAGTAGCGTGCCAAGGATGTTGAGTTGAAAGATAGTCAAGAGTATGTTGATAAGTTCCAAGAAGCTATTACGGAGAAGGATTTGCAGTTGAAGGAAAGTGAAGATTTTAGTTAGTAGTTGCTAGATAGTAACATGCAGAAGGATGTGGTGATCTAAAAAATGCAGAAATCCAATGAAGCTCTTTGGGTTGTCATTAAAGTTTTGAATAATGATAAGGAATTCCTTGAGTTTAATTCGAGTATTATGGACGGAGAGATTAAGTCTCTTAAGAATCGACTAGCAACTACTAATGATTCTCTGGTGAGGGAGAAATTGTCCCTAGAGAAGGAGATTAATTCTCTTATGAATCAATTAAAAAATATTGATGATTCTATGGATGTGATTGAAGTATTGAAGGAAGAGAATACTGTGCTTGAGACGAGGTTAAGAGAGATGAAGGATGTTGTTGATGAAGGAACTGAATGAAGCACAATGTCAACTCAAGGAAGCACAACTTCAATTTGCTGCTCAAGGGAAGATAGAAATTTTTGCTGAAGAAAATTACAAATTGCAGAAGTAAGTTGAAGATGGTGCTGCTAAAGTTAAAGCTGATGAGAAGAAACTGCTAGATGTTGAGAACAAACTTGTAGCATCCCTCCAGAAGAAATCCATGCTTGAGACGAGATTAAGAGAGACGAAGGATGCTGGTGAATCTGGTGTGAGAAATGTTGCTTTACAGTTTTCAGCCTTTAAAAAGAGGGTCGGTGAAGCAGAACTTCAACTCCAGGAAGCTCAAGGGAAGATACAAAGTGCTTCTGAAGAAAATACTAAATTGAAGAAGCAAGTTGAAGATGGCGCTGCTAAAGCTAAAGCTGCTGATGGAGAGATTTTGTTGTTAAATAAGAAACTCAATGAAGCACATCTTCAACTTGCTGCTCAAGGGAAGATACAAATTTCTGCTGAACAAAATAGCAAATTGCAGAAGCAAGTTGAAGATGGTGTTGAAGCACTTCAATCATCTCAAGCAGCAAATGAGGAGCTTTAGAGGAGACTGGATGCTTTGCAAAGTCAAAAGGAGGATCTTGAGAAGGAAACTAAACAAGTTGAATATGCAAATCAAACACTTGAGCTCTTCTATCGATCAGCAGCTTGTTGAACAGAATGAGAAGTTGGAGAAGAATGTTGCTGCATATAAAAAATCACTATCTGGTACAGATTCTGACATTTGAAAATAATAGATCTCAGTCATTTCATTTTCTATAGTTCGCCTAATTTTAAGTCACATAACACAAGCCCCTACTTCTTTTTTTGTGGGTTTCTGTTTGAGTTTCTGTCTGTGGATTTGTGTCTGTATATCTGTGTGTATATTTTTCTGTGTATCTCTGTTAGGGAATTTATCACAAAGGAAGAAGAGTTCCCAATGGGTAGAGTCTGCACCATCTTTCAGTATAGGGATTACCCCTTCTCCTAGTCTAGTGGCATTGCTTGTTATTACAGTTGTGTTTCCAGATGTAGTGGAAAGCCTGGTGACTCCTCCTCCTCCTTCTTCTGTTGGTGGTTCATCTCTTCCGTCAGTCCGCACAGATTTGATTCGCAAGCCACTTCCTGACCCTAGTGTTAGACTCAACAGGGAGAACATTTATCTCTGCTCATATGTTAAGAGGTCAAATGATAAGTCCAGGAAGTCCTTGAAGAGGGACGAGATCTACTGGCGTCCAGGCTATAATGTAGTCATTGGAAAGCCCCAGAGTAGAAGAGGGAGCAAAAACGTTGATGTGGCAGAGGTAGTGCCGAGTGGAGAGTTTACAATTGAGGAAGTATCTTCATCGTCTATAGTGAAATAGCTGAATAAGAAGAGGGGCGAGCCGGGAAGAATCTGGGCGAGTTTGACGAATAAGGAGAAGCTGGCCGTACCATTTCTTTAACGTGATGTTTTCCAGTACATGGGAGAGAGCTACCAGAGTGATTTGGTGATGTACTGGACAAAAATTAAGAAAAGTAAGTGATTATCTGTAAGTCTATATGTCTGAGTATCTGCGTGTGTATCTATTTGGGTATATATTTTTTATAGTAATGTTTCAGTTTTAATTGTGCTCTGCTGTTGTTATGGACAGAGATGTGTTTTGGCAAGATATTCATTCTTTCCAGTTCTTCGATCGTGATGATCTGGAGTGTATTATTGATGGCAAAGAGATCTCAAACTCTATTTTGGATTGCTATTCTAGTATTCTCGGTGAATTAACGAATGATATGGGATATCAAAGTCCCTATGCTTTCCACACATTGTCTTATGTAATCCTTATGTTATTTTTTAGATTTAGTTTCTTTTAATTTTTATGTCTCCACAATGTTTTTTTAGCCTATGTGTAATTTTTTTGTGTGCTGCTGTTTGACAGGTTTCTGGGTCAGATATGAAAATAAAGATGATGCATGAAAGTCTTTTTGAGAGGCTGTTCAAGGTTTTGGGCATCAGTGGCAAGCTGATGTTTCTTATCCTTTCCCATGGACACTTCCACCTTCTGGTCTTTGATAAAAGTGTACTTTGTTGGTCTCATTATGATTCACTCAAAAGGAAATTTAAGCTGATTGACAACCAACACTTTTGGGAGGCACTAAAAATGGTAATGTTTATTCTCTCTTTCTTCTTTTCTTTCATTTTTCTATTTATTTTATGGATGTTTAGTATTTACAGTTTACAGATAGGTTGACATATTATTTTCGGTGTTAATGCAGGTTCGATTGGTGTCTATGTGGATGGATTCAGTAAGGGACGTAAGTGATGTTATGTAATAACGGAATGTTAGAATGTTGGCAAATGACAACAACACAGACAATAAACTGATGATGAGAGAAATCTCTTTATTAGAGAACGAATGAAAAAGCATTCAGTGGGTCAAAGATCAGAAGCTTGATTTTGGCAAAATTCTCATGCACTCCATCAGCAACAGTCCTTAACAACCTGCTTGAAAGGACCCAACCCCGATTTAGTTTCCTAAACCGGAATCAAACCCCTTCTGAAAACATGAACTTGCAAAAACCATAGAAAATTTCGGCAGAGTTTCGCTAATACGTGGAATTGCCATTAACCTGCACCCGAAAACACACTTCATCCTATGCCACAAAAGCCAAACCGTGGGCACCAATCCCATCTGGATTTCTCAATATCATAACAATAATGTAAAGTAATAATCAAAACTGTACTTTATAGAAATCCGGAGAAAAAAAAACATATAAAAGTACGACATCAGAGTAATCAGAGCGACCTCTAGTGTATATATACATAAATATACAACAGTAGGAAAAACAAGAAACCTACTGGAAAAGAAAGGTAGCTCGAACACTAAGCCTCCGACTGCGACGTGAGACACCAGAATCCGAATTGCAAACTGGGCACGGAAACTGAAAAGCCCAGGGGAAAGGCAAATAAAATCGTTAGAGTGAGTGGACGAAAATAATCATATGCCTTTCACCATTTATATATATCATAAATCAAAGCGAGTTCATAAAATGAATGGAGGTGTCAGGCGAATCTCTCAACCTCGACGGTTAGGCGAATCTCTCAACCCCGACGGTGATAGACTAGGCAAATCTCTTAAGCCTAGTGGGCACATCAGGGGAATCTCTTAACCCTGGATCTGGACTACCGGTGATCAACCAAGTAGCCAATGCATCGATGCTAAGTAAATGCCATCACCATATAAAATATAAAACAATACCTCCAAAAGAAATAAATAATCTCAACATCGTACTGAAAATAAATACTGAAATCAAGAACTCACTACGATAGTGTAAATAAAAGTCCACTCACAGATAGCACAGCGCGCAAACGCGCTAATCACGAGATCCGGCGGAAGATCCCTCGCCCATTGTACGATCTCGATCCCCTGAATAATCACAAAATATAACTGATCAAAATCACAATTCATCACTCGATACCACACCTCGGAAACCAACCATTTTCGAAAACATATAACTCGATACAAAATAATCGTCGAAATTTCCCAAACTCTCCACATAAACCCTCGACTAAAAATACGATATCCAAATAACCTCGAAAATCTCAAGGCGATGATCGGGGCGCGATTACGAGCAAAACGGCATAAAATTTGTCGAAAACTAAAAAGTCAACGCCCTCGCCGGAGCGCCGGCGGAGGCGCGCCGTCACCAGAAGAATTCCTCGGCGAGGAAAGCCCAGTTGTCAAGCTCACTTCAAGCCCAACACATTACTCTACTGCCACAAACTCCAATTCCCTCACAATTCGCCGGAAAACCAGCCGAAACTAACGCCAGAGCTCCACCTCCGGTCACCGTCCACAACCACCATAAACCTCAACCAAAACCACATCTAAGTACCCAAAAAGCTTCGTGGAGTGAAGGGAAACCTTTCCCCCCACAACCCCAACACTGATTCTCGCCGGAATCTGCCACCCGATTCCGGTGAAAATCCCCCAAATTCAAGTCGTCCGTTCTCCATCAATTCGGAACCAATTCTCTCCAATCCAAGTCCAAAACAGTTGCAAATCATAAGGAGAATCCTTACCTTCCAAAGTCGTGGCTGGAAACGGAAAGTCCGCCGGCGGGTTTCAAACCGGGTCAAAATCGCCCACGGGTCAACGGTGATCAACGGGTCAAACTTCGGTCAACGCCGGTCAAACTTCCAAACAGTGATTTCGACAATTTTCCGACTATTTCCGATATTTATACTCACGGCTCGATACGATCGATGGTCCAAAACGAATCACATCACGTTTCAGATAACTCAAATTCAAACCGATAAACACGACGAAATTCTGCGATTTCAAATATTCATAACATATTCCTCGTTTGTCGAAACAATTATCCGAAACCACCCACGAACTCAAAATTATGGGTACTACAATTCTCGTGAAGAGACTTAACTCAAATTCTCGCTCGATAATTAAGTCGTGATCAAAACCGCCCATTCGATTAATTTACGGAAAACTGTGATTACTCGTTAACTCGCGGATTAAGCCGATTACTATACTGATTCTGGTTTGGGTCGTCACACTACTGGCCTTGATTGTTGAAATATTGTATGTTACCTCATGTACAATATAACTTTGAGCAAGGAAATAAAGCAAAACCTGAATACTGAGGAAGTTTCTCAGTTCAAGGCCAGATTGTTAGAATCTTTTATTAATCATGAGCTATCATGGGTATCGAAGAAGAAAGATGGAAGGTTAAGGAATGAATCAGCTAGTGTAGAAGAGTAAGACATTAATTAGTGTGTATATTTTTGTTGTAGTGATAATTTTCTGTGGACATTGCTGTAAGTTGTAGGGGGGTTTGTCTTGTAAGTAGTACATTTATGTTCGTTATGAATTTAATCATACGACTATCTGCTTGAGTACCTGTTACGGTACCTGTTTGGGTATCTGTCTCTAACACTTTGTTTTTTGTTTTGTTTTTTAGTGTGGATATGTTGAATGAGTGAATCAATACATAAAGTCTATGAGCATTGTGAGTGTGGTCATATTACACTCTAATTGAGTACCTACTTTGAGTATTTGCTTGATTATTTGTCTATGTATCTGTCTGCGTAATACTATTTTGTGTTTTTGCTCTTGAATTTTTGAATCAGAGAATCAATGTCTTAAGCCTATGAACTAAAGTGTTCATTAGTGATAAATAGTTATGCATAGTGATAAGAAAAAACTGGAAAGTAGTTGGATAAGCAGAACAACAACAACAACAACAACAACATGAATGAGCTCATGAACAAGTGTATATTTTTTGTGTTAGTGTTATGTAATTATATGACTATCTCTTTTTGAGTATCCGTTTGCTACTTAAACACAGTAGTGCATAAACCAATCTTAAAGACAGATACTCGGACAGATACTTAGAGAGCTACCTAAACAGATACCCATGGTGGTCAATAAATGACATGTCATTTTTCATTCATTATAAACTATTATCAGAACGCACGTGTGGCTCCCACACGTGTCGTCTTCTCGAGGACAAACCGTCTTCTTAGCCTCTCTATAAATAGGAAAGTATCTGCCCAAGCCCCGTCCCTTTCTCTAAACACTTTTCTCTGAAAACTTTAACCTTAAACGAAACCCCAATTTATCTCCCAGAAAATTATCCTCTAAGCTCATTCTCTCCCCAAACTACAAACCAAAAATCAAATGGCTCGCTCCGGCCCTTCTGTGACAACCCGAACCAGAAATGGTATGTTTATCGGCTTAATTTGCGAGTCTTACAAATAGTCACAATTTTGTCGTAATTGGTTAATATGGCGGCCTCGTTAACGACTAAATTATTGGGCAAGAATTTGATTTGAGATCCTTCACGAAAGTTGTAGAGAATTTAATTTCGAGCTCGTGGGAACTTCCGGAATAAGTTATGAATATTTTCAGTCGTTGGATTTAGTCGTGTTTATCCGATTTGTTTCGATCCGTTTTCGACCGTTGATCGTTTTTATCAGATAAGCTTGTGTTGATTTGAGCCGTTGACTTTTTATCGGATTTGTCGAAGTTGGTTGACTTTAGGTGGAAATTGAAGAAATTGTCGAGATAAGTTCGTCGACACGAGAATCGTTGAAAACGGAGTTACGATGCAAAAGTTACGTTCGATCTAAATTTTTCGTAAAATAAATACGGAAGTTACAAAAAATGGAAAGTACAAATAGTGGGTTTCCTTTTTGGGTAAGTCAGACTTGGACTTTGGGAGTTGACCGAGTCAACTCGGGTGTGTTGACTCACCCATGTTCACCATTTCTGGCCGAGTTTTGTTGGGCTTCGATGTGCCTTATTACGGCGTCTTTTGGCCATGGCGTCTTCATGAAAGTTGTTGGGGTTGAGCTCTTATTTCTTTTGATAGGTCATTCACTCAATTTGGTTGCCGGATGAAGAAGTTATGGCTTGTCAAAGTTTAGGAATTTTGGGTGAGTTTTCCGGTGAAATCGCCTGCGACGGAGGCAGCGGTGGCGGCCGAGATGGAGGTCGACTTGCTAAGGGTTTTAGAGTACTTGGGGAGTGGAAACTTTTAGAAGTGGTCTTGCACCTTGCCATGGCCGGACGGAGGAGATCGGAGGTGGAGAATTCCGGCGAGGGTTTTTGATTTCAAGGTGAGATTTGGACCTTTTTCGGTCAAAATTGGGCTTAACTTTGAACTATAAAGTTGTTGGAAATGTCAAGATCTTCAAATTCATGTGTAGGTCGAATTTTTCTGGGCCGATGACATTTTCCGGCGGTGGCAGCGGCCGACGCGCCGCCGTGCGCGGCGGCGGTTTTCCGGCCGAGGTGTTTTTCGACAAGTTTTATGTTGTTTTGCTTGGAGTCGTGCACCGATCACAGTCGTGAGGTTTATATTTTGAATTGAGCATCGGAATTTGTGGCGAGGCTTTATAGTGTGTTTATTGGATTTTCGACGATTTCGTCGATATTCGAGTTATATGTTTTCGGGAATGCTTGGTTTTCGAGATGTGGTTCAGGATTTTGAAATGTGATTTTGAACAGTGGTATTTGTGATTATTCAGGGGATCGTGATCGTTTGTTCAGCGAGGGATTTTCCGCCGGATTGCAAGATTAACGCGTTTTGCGATATGCTAGTCTGTGAGTGGACATTTCTTTCACTGATTGATTGCGATTATTTATGATACATATTACGAGCATGAGCATACCTATGTGATTTTAATTTATACGAGCATGTGCTTTACGATTATGCATTTACATTATGCTTGAAACTATTTATGATTTGATTTACACAGAGTACAGTCTTAGTATATGTGGTTGTATCGATAAACTTGCATCCCGGCTGATCCCCGAGGATGTTTACCAGGGGGAACTGTACCTTGTGCCGATGTATTTCCGGGTGGGAACAGATACCCTGACCTGAGGCATTTCTGGCTAGAATCACGTGTGGGTCTGGGATCCCGTGATTCGGACTGCACTAGCACAGATGTGTCCATGAGTTAGCCCGTGGGATTTTCTATGCATGCTCTGTACGCTTGAGGGTTAGAGTTTTCCTCGCGTACATTATTATTTTCATGCATTTAGACTCACATATGTTTTTATAACATATATTATTCGACAAAAGACATTTATTTTCGTCCACTCACTCTAACGATTTATATGTCTTTCCCTGAGCTCTTCGTTTTCTATGCCCAGATTGCAGTTTGGTTTCAGGTGTCCCACGTCGCAGTCGGAGGCTTAGTATTCGAGCTATATTTCTTTTATAGTAGGTTCTTAGTTTGGCCTACTATTTGTATATATGTACATACTAGAGGTCGCTCTGAATACTCTGATGTTATATTTTCATATGATTTTTCCGAATTTCTGTAAAATTATAGTTTTGTTTATTACTTTACATTATAATATGTATTTGAGAAATCCGGATGGGATTGGTGCCCACGGTTGGCTTTTGTGGCATAGGATGAAGTGTGTTTTCGGGTGCAGGTTAATGGTAATTCCGCGATATAGTGAAACTCTGCCGAAATTTCTATGGTTTTTGGAAGTTCGTATTTTTAGAAGGGGTTTGATTCCGGTTAGGAAACTAAATCGAGGTTGGGTCCTTTCACCTTCCTCCTCAACCTATTTCCCTATGGAAGAGCTTCCATCTCCGCCCTGGGCATCCACTATGTCCGAAGAGTTTCTACACACAAGGGATATTCTGCAGATCAACTTTGTTTGTAAGAGCTCTGTGGTCTTTCATGGAGAGTTGATGAGGTGATCAAGAAGATGAACAAGCTGGATGTGGTAGCTGCAAAGGTTGACGAGGCGTTGGCTGTGATGGAGGATGTGGAGAAGCAGATCGAAGTTCTTACATATCTTGTGCTTACATTTGAACCATCTTGTTCCCCAAATGATGAAGAGTCATCATCGCCTGTTCTGCCCCAAAGGAACACCAACGTTGTGGATGAAGCTGAAAGGACCCAATCCCGATTCAGTTACCTAAACCAGAATCAAACCCTTTCGAAAATACGAACCAATAAAAAATTTTCAAAATTTCGGCAGAGTTTCTTTACTAACGTGGAATTGCCATAACCTGCACCCAGAAAATAACACTTCGTCCTATGCCACAAAAGCTAAACCGTGGGCACCAATCCCAACCGGATTTCTCAACATCAATATAATCAATAACAGTAAACCAACTGTACTATGTATATATGTATATCCGAGAAAATCCGTATAAACAAGTATCAGAATGTATCAGAGCGACCTCTAAAGTAAAATATATACAGTATACACATCAGTAGGCGAAACAAGAACCTACTGGAAAGCACAGATAACTCTGATCACTAGCCTCCAAACCGCGACGTGAAAACACCAAACCTGAACTGCAACTGGGCACGGAAACCGAAAAGCCCAGGGGAAAGAAAATAAACACGTTAGAGTGAGTGGACGAAAATAAATGTCTTCCACCAATTATAAATATAATATAACACATATGCGAGTCTAAATGTATAAGTAAGAAATGGTACACGAGGGAGACTCTAACTCCTCACGCGTACGGAGCATGCAACATAAAAATCGCGGAATCACTCATGGACTACCACGCGATAGCACAGTCTGAATCACGGGATCCCAGACCCACACGTGATTCCTAGCCAGAAAGGCCTCGGGTCAGGATATCTGTCCTTCCCGGAGCGTACTCGGGGATCAGCCGAGAAGCCAAGGTGTATCGATACAACAACATATACTGAGACTGTACTCTGTGTAAACCAAATCATAAAACCATTCTGTGCATATGCATAAAACATAATATGTACGTATATGTATATACTCGTATACGTATATTCGTATAAGCATAAACGTAAAACACATGCTCGTAAAATCATAATCAATCTGCATGCTCAAGTTCGTAAATCATAAATAAAAGACTCGCAAACAATCCGTGAAAAGAAATGTCCACTCACAAACTCGCGTAACGCGCTCTCGCGCTAAACTCGTGGTCCGGCGGAAGATCCCTCGCCTGAAGCACGATCACGATCCAGGTCACGATCTCGATCTCCTGAATATCCACAAAAACATAACTGATCAATATCATAGTTCTCAACACTGTACTGATGCACGGAAACCAACAGTTCCCGGAAATATGAAATGCGGTACAAAATGAATTACGGAAATCCCGAAATCCCCACTCGAAACCTCGACTGAAAATCGTCTAACCAAAACAACCCAAAAACCTCTGGACGACGATCAGGGCGCGATTACGAGAAAAATGACATTAAAATTGTCGAAATCTGAAAAGTTGACTTTTCCTCGCTGTTGACCGCCGCCGCCGATGGCGGCGCACCGTCAACCGTGAAATCCCACGGCGAGATTCTCCAGATCACGAGTTCTCATCCATGCGAGTCATTTCCTCAACTACCACGAAACCCAAATTACACCGGAACCCTTCCAAATTCCACAAAATCCGATCGGAAATGTACACTCCGGTGACCTCACCGGTGACCCCCGAAACCTCATCAATTCCCAAAACAAAACACCCTAGGAGCATCACCTAGGCTAGGGGATGCAACCCCCCTAACCACCACCACCGTGGCTCGCCGGAAAGTGGCCAACCGTCACCGGCGAATTCAAAGAACTCGGCCTACTTCGAACTCACCCAAAACGAAACCAATTCCATCCAAACCAAAGCTAAACCCACTCGAAATCATTCAAGGATGCTAACCATACCTGTCCCGTGGCCGGAGGTGGCCGAAAAGTGGTCGCCGGACTTCGAAGCCGAAACGGGAAACTTCCCTTATCGGGTCAACGGGTCAACCTTTCCAATTTTGGAAAGACAGAGCTGGTCAACACCCGAAATGAAATTCTCGACTATTTCTCGACTATTTTTCGACTTTTCGATATTTATACTCGCGCCTCGGGTCGATTGACGGTCCCAAATGAATATACGAAATGATTCGGATAAGCTCGAGATAAACGGATAAACTCGTCGAAAACCGAGACCTCAAATAATCATAAAATATTCCTCGGTTATCGGAAAAATCTTCCGGAACCGCCCACGAGCTCGAAATCACGTACTCTACAATTTCCATGAAGACGCCAAACTCAAATTCTCGACCGAAAATATAGTCGCGAATCGAATCGACGAATCACATATACGATATAAAACTGCGACTAAACTCAATCTCGAGAATCGTGCCAAATACACAACAGATTCTGGTTCGGGTCGTCACAGAAGCATGGAAAGAACTGCCGATGTGATTTGGCAATATATAATGATCCTTCCCATCCACTCTAAGCCATTTGGTGTGCAATGTCATGCCATCATTTATGTTTTGATGTCAATTTGTAGGAAATTCAGGGATTTGTCTCGTACCAGGGATGTATTATCGATGGTAGATGCATCCATTTACGCCCCTACCTGGAACATATATGTTCCGGCTACAAATATATGGGATTTGGATACAACAAATTGGGAGTTTGACACAGAGGTACTATTCTTGAATCTATCATGGGAGTTTAGAACACCGAAAATGCTGTAGCGAAATGCAATGCATCATTTGTTTCAGCATGGAAGCATACCTTAGGCACGTATATTTTTTATGAAGCTACAAGGATAAACAAAATCCTCCAACATTACAGTTCGGAATATATGTCATACATGTTGATAATTATGGGTAGCCCTGAATATCTAAAGTACAGTTGTCTATGCTCCTTAATGAGACATTGGCTGTCATCAATCGAGGCCTCTTTGATTCTGCCATACTGTAGAAATGAAATAGAATCACAGGTAGGGTGTGTAAGAGTGAATTGGTTGGACATTGATCCCATTCTTTATGATTCCATAATGCAATATCTGACGCATCTCGATGTTTTCATTCCAAGTTTAGTGAAGGAGTGCAAACGTTGTGCCCAATGTAGCTTATGTGTAATTCTTTCAGAGGTTAAATGGTTCCATCAGTTTATGTATAACAAAAAATATGTAATCCATATTTAGTTTATTCTGTGTAAGTAGTAGTGTATGACACAAGGAATGAATGAGCTCATGAATAAGTGTATATTTTTTGTTGTAGTGATCAATCATTATGTAATTATATGACTATCTCTTTTTGTGTATCTGCTTGAGTATCTATCTGCGTAATACTATCTATGTTGTTCTTGAATTTTACTGAATGAGAGAATCAATTTATTAATCCTATGAACTGAAGTGTTTGTTTGTGCACTCTTTGATCCGATTTACAACACATAACCAACTCAAATCCTTGTGTATACTTGGTAATGAAACGCATCAGTGCATAAACCAATCTCAAAGATAGATACCTGGACATATACTTAGACAGCTATCTAAACAGATACCCATGGTAGTTTATAAACGACATGTCATTTTCTGTCGTGATTTATGATGATTAGAACGCACGTGTGTCTCCGCACGTGTCTTAATCTCTTGGACTGACCGTCTTCTCGGTCCTTCTATAAAAAGCCCCAAACCTTGTCACTTTCTCTCAACACATTGCTCTGAAAACCTAACCCTAAATGAAATTCCAATTTCTCTCCCAGAAAATTATCCTCTAAGCTCATTCTCTCCCCAAACCACAAATCAAAAATCAAATGGCTCACATCGGCCCTTCCTCCCCAATTCCTCCTCTGCCACGAGCATTCTCCACTATGTCCGAAGAGTTTCAGCACACAAGAGATATTTTGCAAGCGAACTTTGAAGCATGTTTGCAAGAGCTCCGTGGTTTTTCATAGAAAGTTGATTGGGTGATCCAAAAGATGGAGCAGGTCGATGTGATAGTTGGGAAGATTGAAGAGGCGCTGGCGATCATCGAGGATGTGGAGGGAAAGTCGAGGCACATACAGATATTGTGCTCAAGATTAAGGATGGGGAGGATGACATATGAGTTTTAGCTGTTGGGTTTGCATGTTAGGGTTTTCGTTAGGTTTCAATGTTTAGAGATTTGGGATCCATTTTGCTTACCAAAAAACATCCACTTTTTGTGTTGTTTGTAATGGATGTTTTAGTTGGAAGTCTATGGGAAGAACTTTTTGTAATGACCTTTGTTTAATGGAATGTTGATCCCTTTTTACGTATCTGCATGAGTATTTGCTTGAATATCTGTTTGGGTATCTGTCTGTGTTTCTCTTGAATGTTTGAATCAGAGAACTAATGTCTTAAGCTTATGAACTAAAGTGTTTGATTTGCACTCTCTGATCCATTTTACAAGAGAAAACCTACTCAAATCTGTTTGTATACTTGCTATTGAAATCCTTCAGTAATAAATCAACCTTAAAGACAGATACTTAGATAGCTATTTAGGCATCAAATTAGACAGACACCCATGGTTGTTCATAAAATGACACGTTGTTTTCTGTCGTGTGTTCATTTTGAATGACAGGTACAAGAACAGATACTCTCACAGACACCTGAACATATACTCTCATAGATACTTGAGCACATAGGCTTTGTAAATGAAAGAGCAATATAGATTTATTCTTTAAACAATACTATTCATTCTCTAAAATAAAATAGATTCATTGATAATATGAAGAAAAAAAATACAATCGTAGAAATTATAGGAATACATAATAAACTACAATGATTCATCTTCAAAGCTTCCTCTTCTTGCTGCTACTTGCTCCATCAAATCCTAATGGTGGGGGAGGCAACATTTCGAAGATTTGACGAAGAAGTTGAAGGATTGCCTCATCATTCTCCTTGATGAGTTTCTCATTTTCCTTTAGATCCTTGAGGCTATCCTCAAGGTTAGTCATCTTATTAGATAACTGTTTCAGTATATTTGAAGGTGGAGAAGTTTCTTCTTGAGTGCGACAGTGGCGGCGTGTGGCTTCCTTGCCTTCCCAGACCTTTTCTTCGATCATCTCTTCAAAAGAGTTCTTGGAAGTGTTGGCCATTTTATCTTTTGAATAGAAGGAAATGAGGAGTGCATAGAAATGTTTTTGTTTTGTGAATGAGTTATGTTCAATGCATCTATTATTTATAGAGAGTGAAAGATTGTGTTCATGGAGTAGTTGGGTCTCTTCTTTTTTAGATGAAGGGTTGCGTATTAATGTCCCTTAATGTCTTTCAATGCCGTTTGTTGGGAGAAACAAGGAGAGAGGAAGAGTTTTGTCGTAAAAAGAGAAAGGGGGGAGGGGGGGGGGGAGAGATATATGAAGCGTCTTGTCGTAAAAAAAGATAAATAAAACTAAAAAGATGTGGGAATAAACCGCTTCAGCTATAAAAGACATTTTGGTTTGTTCTCTATAAATAGTACTGGCTTCCCACATTCTCCATAACATGTTTTTGTTTCATTATCAACTCCTTCTGCTTGAGTTCTTCTTCTTCTCTCTAAGTTTTTATCATCAAAAAAAACTATGGCGCTAAGGAAGAAGAACCCACACAACTCAAACACTTCTGGCTATTCAACCGATGAAGATTTTGATCCATCAAAGTCTAAATCCTCCTCCTACTCCTCCTCCTCCTCCTCCTCTAAAGACTTTGTAGTAGGCCCTCCTCCTCCTCGTGTTGCTCGTCCTTCTGTAGGTGTTGTTCCTGATGACCCTCTTCAACCTTTGGTGAAAAAGATGAGTTATATGAAGTGGCGCATTGATACGATGAAGGGGGAAATGGACTTGGTCCTTGCTGAACAAGACCAGATGCTTGATTTTCTTATACGCATCGCATCTTGTCTTCTACCAGGTTTTGGAGGGGGAAGCAATAAGAGGGCCAAGATGTGAATCATATGATTTGTTATTAGTTGTTGTGTTTTAGTTTTTAGTTTTGAATTTTGTGTTTTGTTATTAGTTGTTGTATTTTTGTTATTTGTAATTTGAATAAATATCCTATTATTAATGAAGTTTATGTTTCTTTATCTTCTGTACTTCATTTTATGTTTTTTTGCAATGGATTTTGATGAATGAATGTGTGTATCAAGTGATTGAAACATAAGTCAGGTCCAAACAGGAACTCAAACAGTAATGCAGACAGACAAACACATAGATACTCAGACAGCTATCCTTGAATTTTATTGAATCAATGCAGTAACCTATGGAATAAATTCTTAAAATCTTTATTTTTCTCTTCTTTACGATGCAGTATAAAATACAAAAAAAAAACCCAAAAAAACCACAAAATTTTGTTTTTATTTGCAAGTAAAAAGTTGCAGATCTGTAATTCATGATTTTTTAGACAGATACTTAAACAGATATCCAGACAAAAACCTGAATAAATATTCAAAGATAGAAAATTATTCTGACAACATGTGTAATGATCCATACAGACATGTATTTTCAATCGATATGGTTATTGTAGGTTCTCCTGTTATGACCAGTATGGTGACATCTTGAGCACTCTGTCGGCATTGCTTGTTTTTCAGCATTTATCTTCATTCTCTTTTTCTTTGGTCTGCCCGGTTGTTTCTCTGTTAATAGAAGCCTGACGTTCGGTCCATTTTGTGACAAGTCCTGAAGGGATTTCTCAATGTTTGGCACTGGATTGAGTGTGAAGGAGTAGGCTTGCTTGTAAAATAGAACTTTGTACTAGTTGTCCATGTAATCGTAAGGAGTATGTACTTTCTCTTGAATAACAACAAGTGGATGTGAGCACGAATACCGGAGCAATTACCACTATCCACATGAGCAGGTCCATGTCTCCATGTTGACTGCACTGCTGTATGTGTCAATTTGAACTTCGTAGACAAGACCACTAGAGTGCATCACTCTCCAATGCCTTCCTTTTTTAAGTGTTTCATTGAGCTTTCCTTCAATTCTCTGTCCCATTATAGTATGCCATTGTTTCGATTCTTTTCTTTTGCTTGCAATCCTTTCCATCACCTTTCTCCTGTGAGAGTAGTGACAGAAAAAAGAAAAAAAGGAATTAAATAGTGCATTATCCTAGATATAACATAATGAATCAGGTTGTAAATGGCTGTAATGTAACCAAAAGACAGATACCTAGACAGCTACTCAGTCAGAAACTCAGACAGAAACTCATGATATTTTTCAGAAACAATGCAACAATTTACAGATATCCTGGAAACAATAGAATGAATCAGGTTGTAATGGATGACCGAATTTCATCGGCAAGGTAGATAACAGGCAATGCACAGAGATGTACTATCCAACAGTTGAAGCACTCTGAAATGTTGTTTGTCATTTTGCCATACCTATCTCTTCCGAAGAATGCAACACGCCATTTTTCTTTTGGGAGATCCTTGAAGAATTTTTTCATCTCTGCATATTCGCCTTCTAGCTTAAACTGGTTAAAAATAAAACTCATATTGCCTCTCACTTGTTGCATATGCACTTCGCATGAAGAGTTCAGAAATTCTATCCTTGGAGTGTCCTCTGTAGTTTTCTTTGAGGGTAGCAACCAAGTGCTGAAAACAGTAGCCATGCTCATCAATGAGGAACACCTCTGGAAGAGAACTCATAATTCTATTATGATGATCGGAGAGGAATGTTATTTTTCTCTGAATATTAGTTTCCTTGTTTATGCTGTGTCTGTCTATCTCATCTCTTAGGTTCATCAAGTACCACGTCCAGTTGCTGTCATTTTTAGCATCGACTATCGCAAATGCAATTGGATAGAGTCCTGAAATGAATAAAAAAGAAACAAAAAGGTAAGGTTCCTAGATAGTTGCAAAGTAAGTACTGAAATAGAGTTTATAAAATGAATAACAGATACCCAGATAGATACTCAGTTAGCTAGCCAAACAGCTATTCAGAAAGATACCCAAGAGGTCCAAACATCTTTCATTTGTCTACATTACCTTGATCTCCATCTTTTGAAGAGACCCCTATGATCTATCCTTTGTATTTGTTCTTGAGGAAACTTGCATCAAAGAAAATTATAGGTTTGCAGTATTGGAATCCCTGTATGCAAGCACCGAATGACACAAAAGAGCAATGAACTCTTTGTGTTTCCAGACCAATATCTACAAAACCTCTGAAGCCAAGATTTGTCTTCATAAATTCGTCTCGAAACCAGAGAAGGTTTGTGTATGATTCTGCTTCGTTTCCATGCAGTGAGTTCATTGCCGATTTCTTGCCATACCACACCATCTTGTAAGGGACTCTCATGCCAAAACTCTCTCTGATTTCTGTCTGTAAGGCCTTGGCTCCCTTATTGGGATCAACGCACAGTTTGTCCTTAACGATTGAGCTGATTATTTAATAAATGATAAGTTTCAAGTATAGAAAATAATATCTTTAGACATATTTTTTCTGGTGAAGTAGCTAGTGATGTTAGAAAAATGTATCATACCTGACAATAGAAGACCTCATCATCTCACTAGTCTGTTTTTGGACCTTTTCTTTGCATGTATGATTATTGTTGATTTCAGTGATGTAAAATGATCAATTCGCGTGGAATAGTCTTGCCTTCACAAACCAGTTGCATTTATCGCGCCCTTTCTATATACAATGTACACTTACGCATGTGGGCTCATTCTTCTCCTATGTAAACTTGAATCCATTTTCGATTGAGTAGTTTCTGAGTTTCAACTTGAACTTAGCCTAAGAACTTCTGCCCTTTTTCTTGTATAAGTTTAGCCCATGGTTTTGTCAAGTAATCCTTTGTCTCCTCTTCTCGAAAGCATCCAAAACAAACGTCTACAACATTAATTATTTCCATCCAGCCATCCATCTGCACATCCTGGCCTGAGTTTTCATTATGATTGCTACTGACCACCGATTACTTTGAACTAATGTTTGTTGTTTGCTAGAAAGAGGAAACGCACACATATTTTAGCTTGACATAATATTGTAGCAGATACTCAAATAGATACTCAAATGAGTTTTTGAAGTTCTACCTCATTCAGGTCAGTGATTCTGATCTCAATATATTTTTAATTGAGTCTTTGGATAGAAAACATCATCAAAAATACGTCACGATTAGTTTCCAGGAAAATGTGTTCATCCTCTGGTGGGATACAATATTTGCACGACAATGTTGAGTTGCTGAGTGATTTGAATCATTGACAGACTATATCCACAATGTTAGCAAATGTGAAATCATCACTCAAAATATCCATCACACCTTCTCGATCATAAATATATTTCACAATGATCGGAGAAGGTATTGTTGCCATTGAACATACCTACAGAAGAGTTGCGAAAACGCATGTAAATGCTTTGGTTAACTGACAGTAAGGTCTGATACTTTTAACATAATAAATAGAGATAAAGATACTTAGATAGATACTCAGGCAAATAGGTTGACAGATACTCTGACAGTTATGTTGACAGATACTCAGACAGATATTGTAACATATACTAAATCGCATTTTTAGAAACAAAATCAGATCCAAACCTAATTAAGTAGATTTCGATATCGCAATTCATATAGTTTGAGGAGCAAAGTAATCAATACTATTATGAAATCGATTACTACAACTACGAATGGAAACAGATTCGTGCAACAACAAATCAAATCGTCTATCATATAGAAAAACAGAGCGAAAATTGGATGTACAACAAAATTGAATATATGAATTCATCAATTTCTATACAGTGATGACGAGAGATAGCAAGTCCGTGAGATAGAGAGACCGAGATTTTGAAACTTACAACGTTTGAAATTTCCTATGACCTCGAGATCGAATAGAGTTTTTGTTGCTACGATTTCTGAATCACGATCGCGATCACAGTAGGAAGAGAGAGAGAGAGAGAGAGAGAGAGAGAGAGAGAGAGAGAGAGAGAGAGAGAGAGAGAGAGAGAGAGAGAGATTCACTTCCCGGCAAAAATGGAGGAGAGAATAGAGAGCTGTGACTCTCTTAAAGACAGTTAGAATTCAAATTAGAAAATAATGACAAAATCGGTATATAAAAGTGGGTTTTATAACTTATTGGGCATTTTGGGAGAAAATGATATCAGCTGAATTTTTTTGGGAAAAAAAGTATTATAAGTTGAGCCTTTTTTATCTTTGTGTCATAAGTTAGTTTTTTTTTTTAAAAAATTTATCTATTTTTGGGCCTTTAAATAATTTCTCACTTTAATTTTCAATAAACAAAGAGCAACTGGAAGGAAAATCCCCGGTAACAGCCACCCACCACTAAATTAAACCGGAGAACATGCATAGTCTCAGGGGGAAGGGAAGAAACCCAAGTAGTACAATCTACAAGAGTATGACCTAATTAGCTAATCTATTAGCTCCTATGAAATTAGTCTCCTTGTAAACATGCTTAAAAGAGACCGCCAGAAAAAGGTTCACCAATCTCTATAAATATCATGTGCTAACATATGGATTCTGCATAGCACTTTAATAGAACCAGTTAACGTACGCATCAATCAACAGCTTGAAGTCGCCTTCTACTACGGAGATCATAGGCCAAGGACCAAGAACAGGGACAGGAAAATGTTGAAAGAAAAGGGCATGACCATCCCCCGTGTTGTATTTTACTTATCACCAGAAGAGTTGACAATTTGCTAAAAATAAATAAATAAATAAAATACATATATTGTTTAAATAATCTGTACGTGTTGGAGATAAAAATAATCAGCGTTGAAGATGCTCTTACTGGTAGTGCTCTTAACCAGTTTTAAAACATTGCGTGCTTTACTTCGCAATTGACTTTCAGACAAACAACAATTTGCTACATAATGTAATTGCTATATATTTGCGTTTTTATTACTTGTTTTTTAAACCAAAAGAGATTATAATGAGCACAGTGAAGTCAAGTAATCATTGCTTTCGATAACTTTCATGTGTCAATCTGTCGATGAAGCCACGGAAGACCACAAAACACAGCTAACCCCACTGATTCATATAATTTGAGCCTTTTGAGCTGGCTAAGCTTTCCAGATTGGCTTTGCCCTCTCAGCAACTCTACTACACAAGAACCAAGTAAGATTGCTCATCCATCTCTTTCTGAATTCTGATTCTGATTCTGATTCTTCATCAGTGATTGCCATTAATTATCTATTTTGGTCTTGTTTAATCAAAGATATGGTGGGTGTGTTTCATTCTTGTCTCAAAAAAAGAAATGTCAAGAAAAACCAAACCAGTATATATATATATATTATATTTATTTTGACGGTTTAATCCTTTATCTTCATATATGACATCTCAAGGCTCAGGCTTATTTCTTTCCTTCTATGCATTCAAGAGGGAAGAAGCCGCTGGCTTGTGAGTTGTGAAATTAATGGAGGGTGGAATCAAGTGTTCGGCCAACTATGTCCCTCTCTCTCCGATCAGCTTCTTGGAACGCTCGGCCATTGTGTACAAGGACAGGCCCTCTATTGTGTATGGGAACATCATCTACACTTGGAAAGAAACACTTGAACGATGCACCAGACTCGCTTCTACTCTTTCCCAACTTGGAATTTCTCGTGGACATGTGGTAAGGAATTCAAAAATTTGTTAATCTGTTTCTCTGTTGCTGTACGTTTTTGACTACTTTGTAGTTTTACTCCAAACAGTTTTGTTATTATTGGATTAGATGGTTTTCTTGTTATACTTTCTCTGTTTGCTATGGGCAAGATTTGAACTTGTGAAATATCTTGATCGTAAACCAACACGGTGATGGTGAAAGTTACTGGTTCAATGGTCTTCAAGTATGTTTTGGACTTTGGATATATCATGATTACTTGGTCTCCAAATAAACATACGATGCTATAAGTACATATGACAAATAACACATGTATATTTTTTTCTCGCAGAAACCCTGCAATCAGGGATAAAAAATGCGTGACCCTTTCTCTTGAATGCCAAAACTTTCCAATATGTAACAACACTTTTACAAGACTATAGTTCCGAATAGCAAGGAAACGGTGCTATCCTATCTAGACTCACACACTAGACTAAGAGTTATACTCCATCTTGTATGTAAGAGTTTTACAAATGAAAGTTACACAAGTTTAACAAATGAGTTTAGTTATCACACAACTAACTCCCTTGGAAAACCTTCGGGTTGCTTGCATCTACCATAAAGAACTCATGGAATGCAAGATGTATGTAGATGAGATGAAAGAGTTTTCATGTAGACTTTAAAACATAAAGCACAACACAAATCTATAAGCATAAGTTTAGAACTCTGTTTTGAAGAAAGAGTGAGAATACCATCTAAACAACCAAGTATCAAAACATGGGGCTGGTATGTTATATATAGCCACGGGAAGGAGGGAAAAGGTTTTGCCCAAAGTAATCCCAGCCATGTATTTGAGACTTGATCACCACATAAACATTTCTTTAATGTCAAAGAAAAGATCTACCAAAGTGAACATAGCTCACAGCCAAGTACACAAGTTGTACTGATTTTACAGCCATGTATTGAGCTGTAGACAGCTAAAAACATTTTACTCCAAAATATCTTTCTTATCTTAAGGTAAAGTGAAAGTGTGTTTTGTATAAAACATAAACTTCATTTTAACAAACACCACATGGCCAAAGATATGTTTTTGGAAATGGTTTTCACATTTATAAAAAGCTGTTTTAATAAACCCGATCATAAAGATTTGTGAAGGCAGGAGTTTTCGGGATATGAACCTATGTAGGTATCCTCTGTGAAAAACAGTGAATATATATATGCATGTTTTTACCTTGAGCCCATGAGTTCTTTACGGTGTATCTTTGATCTCTTTGCTTGTTTCTTCACTTGTTTGAGTCCTCTAAATCATGTTTTGTAATGATATAAGACATGTCAATAATCATATACCTTCAGATTATATATGATTTCCCTTTGTTTATTGCTCTTCTGTTTCCATTCGTTTAGGCAGGATTTGAACTTAAACAGTTACATATGTAAGTTGTCAAGTATATCTTGTTCATGTGTATTCATTTCTGATTACTGTCTCTCCTCATAGCGCTACAATTTCCACTCTTTGCCATATTC
Source organism: Geum urbanum (assembly GCA_946800695.1). Taxonomy (NCBI): domain Eukaryota; kingdom Viridiplantae; phylum Streptophyta; class Magnoliopsida; order Rosales; family Rosaceae; genus Geum; species Geum urbanum. Next base: position 23,396,318 of record OX327002.1, read on the forward strand.
TTGAAACTTGAAAGCAACAAGCACGTACATATTTGTACTTGGATTTTGATATTCTTCTTCTGTTCCTACAATAAGCTTTGTTGGTTCTCGCAGGTTGCTGCATTGGCTCCAAATATTCCAGCAATGTATGAGCTTCATTTTGGTGTTCCAATGGCAGGGGCAATATTATGTACACTTAACATACGTCATGATTCTGCAATGGTGTCGGTATTACTAAAGCATTCAGAAGCCAAAATCATTTTTGTTGATTACGAGTATATCAATGTTGCCAAGGGAGCAATTGACATCTTATCGAAGACTCCAAAAAAACTGCCCCTTCTAGTCTTAATTTCAGAGAGTGACCGATCATCCCCCGACTTCTGCAATCACCCTTCTGAAGACTTAGAATATGAGAGTCTGGTAAGGAGGGGGAAGCTCAACTTTGAGATCCGACGACCAACAGATGAATGTGATGCAATTTCACTCAATTACACTTCAGGCACTACTTCAAGGCCAAAAGGTGTCCTTTATAGCCATAGAGGTGCCTATCTCAATTCATTAGCAGCAATTATTCTCAATGAGATGGTCTCAATGCCTATCTATTTGTGGTGTGTTCCAATGTTTCATTGCAATGGATGGTGCCTGACTTGGGCTGTAGCTGCTCAGGGTGGCACCAATATCTGCCAAAGAAATGTTACCGCAAGAGGGATTTTTGGATGTATTTCTCAGCATAAGGTGACCCACTTGGGTGGTGCACCCACAGTCTTAAACATGATTGCAAATGCACCGGAAAGTGATCGGAGACCACTTGCAGGCAAGGTAGTAGTGATGACTGGAGGTGCACCACCACCATCCCAGATACTATTCAAGATGGAAGAGCTTGGGTTCAGTGTAACACATGCATATGGTTTGACAGAGACTTATGGTCCTGGAACGGTTTGCTCTTGGAAACCTGAATGGGATTCTCTGCCTCGAGATGAACAGGCAAAAATCAAGGCACGACAGGGTTTGCAACATATTGGAATGGAGGAACTTGATATTAAAGACCCAGTCACAATGAAGAGTGTACCATCTGATGCAAAAACCATGGGTGAGGTTATGTTTAGAGGCAACACTGTGATGAATGGATATCTAAACGATAACAAGGCAACGGCCGATGCATTTGAAGGTGGATGGTTTCGCACGGGCGACTTGGCGGTTAGACACTCTGATGGTTACATAGAGGTAAAGGATCGTTCAAAGGATATTATAATTTCCGGAGGAGAAAATATCAGCACCATTGAGGTGGAATCTGTGCTTTATAAGCATCCAGATGTTCTCGAGGCAGCTATTGTGGGAAGGCCCGATGAGTATTGGGGAGAGACACCTTGTGCTTTTGTAAAACTAAAAGATGGCTGTAATGCTACTGCAGAGGACATAATCATGTTTTGCAGGGGTCAGTTACCACGCTACATGGCTCCCCGGACTGTTGTATTTGAAGATTTGCCCAAGACTTCAACTGGGAAGGTGCAGAAATATGTATTGAGAGAGAAAGCTAAGGCCATGGGATGCCTCTCCAAAAGCAGCAAAAGCAGGCTGTAAAGCTTCAACTGTAACTTGGCGATATCATACTTGCACTCGTAAAATTTGGAATATCAATTTCTTTATCGGGTGTAAATCTATAATTGGAACTATTAAATGCAGACCTTCTCTGTTTCTCTATATCACCCAAGTCAGACTGATATCAAAGAGCTCAGATCAGACAGACAACACAGAAAGTTTTTCCCTGCAAAACTGAAAGTCTTTTAATAAAACAGCATTACTTTACAATGCTAGGCATTTTTAATTTCAATCCCAAACGCAATATTGCCAAGCCTCAAAGTGACAGATACAAGATTGGCCTGGAAAGGTAAAGTACAAAAATACCGAGCTAACATTAGCTTCATGCTGGGAAAAATAAGGTCAGACAGCTGATGCATTGGATGCGAGTAAAAGCACAACAGAAACAGGTTGGCGTGGCCTTGTGCAGTTCAACTTCAGCAGTGTCAATATGTGTACTGTATGTAGAGTATTAACATCCAGAGCATTTTCATGTACTGACCAAAATTAGAGCATCCATCATCTGTCCACCTTTTTGTTAATGCAAAGTCTGGACAAGTGAAAGGATTGAGAATTCCAATCTTTATTTTTGGTCACACTTTCATCACTAGCTATTACACGCCATTTTTCCATTGTATCAACTTGCATCACTGATTTGACCACAATCAAGAAAAGAATTGGCATCATATGTTCACATACAACTGTTTCTTTATGTTAAAAAAAGTAGAGCAAGTGGCAAGTTTGGCATTTTCTTAATTACAAGGAACATTTAGAACACTAGGAGCTGTAGTAGTTAGAACATTTAGAACATTAGGACCAGTTCTCTGGATTCTGGAGTCGTAATCCAACTGCATCCCATTCAATCTCCACCGTGTCGCCTCTGCCAGAGGAAATCACATCTCCCCTATCTAGTAATCCTATAGTTTGTAATGAACCAAGTGAGATTTTCTATTTGATCGTTAGAGAACATTTTCACTTGTCAGGCCTTAACAGAACCTTAAAGTTCTTTACATATGCAGAAGAATTCAAAAACGCTGCCGAAGTTGTTGGAGTACGGTTCATTTATGACTCATTTGGCCTTCTTCGGCATTCTTGGGGTAACACAGTTAACGTTTCACGTTTATATTCTACAGTACAGCTTGTTTGAAATTTCTAATTTCTAATATTACTGCTCTAGCTTGTACTTCATTGGACAAAGTACATTGTGCATAGCTCCAGATCTACTGGTAATGCATTGCTAACCTCGATATGTAACGTTGTATGCGAAGGCTTCCGAGATGTAGTTCTTTATTGACAATAATTATCATGCCACTACCAGCAGAAACATCATGTCGTCGGCCTGTCCCCAAATATCGTCAGCTATAGTATCGTCGATAATAGACCGTCGGTGATACTATAACCGACGACAAGATAGGATTGTCGTCGGTTATAGTATGGAGCTATAGCCAACGAGATCAGGTCGTCGGCTATAGTTCTATACTATAACTGACGACTTTGTCGTCGGTCATACCTCCTCCCCTGGTCAAACTGGTTGACCATGGAGGAAACTATAGCCGATGATATAAGTGTATATCATCGGCTATAGTGTGTATTATTTTAATTTTTTTTGCAGGTTCTAGGTTTCATCCCAAAACCTGCATTTTCAAAAAGCCACAAATATTGTTCACATTTAAAATCCAAAAATATTGAAATTATACACGTAAATAAAATAAAAAACCGAAATCGTTCAAATCTATATACATATGCGTACTACGAGTACTACGGGTTTCCTAAGTCAATGTGGTCAAACGGATCGCCAAAACTTCTTTGGTCCTGGTTTGGCGGCTGCGTCTACGGCTGTGGATGTGGCTGTGGCTGTGATGCACTGAAAATGGGCGGGGGAGCTATCTGGATTCCAGATGCGTGCAACTATGCATAACAGTGCTGCATCCATGTCCCCATCATCTGCTGCTGCTTGGCCAACTGAGTCTACTCTGCAGCTCGCGCCTCCTGCTCGGCGGCTCTCGCCCGCTCCAACTCCTCCATCCGTAGCCGTTGAGATTCCATCTCCATCGCTTGCCTCTGAAGCTGCTCCTGTAGCTCATTAGTCCTCGAAGATCCCGATCCGCGAGAGAATTCAGGAGTCTTCTTCAGCAACTCTTGACCCCACGTTCCGAGCTCCCTGCAGTAGAAAGTGTTCTTCCCTGGAGGGATCGCGGCTGCCATAATCCTGGCCGCTATGATCGGATCAGATTGATCAATCTGATCAGTCGGGAGTTCCGCATCGGGGGTGTTGGGATAGCGCTCTCTCGCCACTTGAGTCAACACCTCCGGAATCACCTTCTGAAGTCTCGCCTAATTGACAAAGAAAAATAAAATGTTAATTATTGTAAACAATCTAAAAAAAGAAGAAATATTTTTATTTTGTTATAAGGACACTTACAGCATCTTCGGGGGACTGCGCATACGCGTGCTGCATATTATAGACAAGTAGAGGGACTTCTGGGTGGTTGGCCACCTCCTCGATCCAACCTGAGTATGATCTGGAACCGGCATGATGATTTTTTGTTTTTTTTGCCCGGTTCCTTGTGTTGACTTTAGAAATAGCCTGCTCGATTAATCCAACATAAAAATAATGTTAGCCAAATAATTTGGGGGAAGTACGATAAAACAAAAAAAATTAATCGATCGAAGGTTGCGTACCTTCAATTTCGGGTTGTTAAAGTGAACCACAAGTCATTGCCACTCGTACTCCCTATAACGAAACTCGCTAGGGGTACCCGAACGATCGTCACCATATTTTTTCCAATGTTTTTTTAGCTCTCCCTTCCACTCCTTATACCTATATTAATAAAACACAAATGTTAGTAACTTAGAACATTTTATGAACATAATCAAAACAAACGAAAAAATTGAAACAAATGAATCACGTAACCTGCTCCCTTGCACTTCATCCGCCCACGTGGGTCTAATGTCATTGTCCACGGGGAACCACCTCTGCAATGCATATATATATATCAATATTAAAAATTTATATAGAAAATATACATAATGAATATACAATTCTACTCACCGACAGCACATTATTCAGCTCATATTTGACGGATTGCGGCACCAAATTCCAATCTGGCCATAACATAGGGACTATATCCCGTATGATGCTACTTGCCATCCCTGCTTATTGTCGAGTGACCTTTCCCTCGATCACCTTGCCTCCATCCCCGGTCGGAATCATAACTTGGCCACCACCGGTAGCCCGAATCTCATCGTCCAGTAACTTGCCGACGACAGGGCCTCTGGTCCTCTTTTGTTTTTCACCGGGCACGATCTCGCCTATCACATTTGTAGACGATTTTTTAAACATCAACACCTATTTCAATTTAAATATTACTAAGTAAAAAGATATCACTAATTAATATTTACCTGAATCGTCAGTGCGTTGTCCCGGAATTCTCACACTCCAGAGAGGTTGCGGGAAGGGTACATACCAGTATGCCTGGTCCGGGGTAATGAAGCCTAGCTGTCCTGGAACAGGCATTCCCGTGGAATCGACGAGGGGTATCGTCGAGATTTCCAAGGGTAAGAATAGGGTAGATGGCAAGCATAGTCGTATCCTAGCCGAGGACTGAGTCGATCCACCAGCCTCCTCGGAAAAATGAGGAGTCTGGTCGGTGGATGGGGTATGGTCCCGCCGATGAATGTCCGGCATTCGGACCGAGATTGAGTCACACTATCCGTTGAAGGCGTGCGACTGTCCTCATAAAGCCTCCTCGCGCTAGAGGGTCGACGATGCTCGATTTGCTGCTGCTGAGGTTGTCCCTGACCTAGAAGTGTACGGTGCCGAGAGGTGGGAGGAACGTTGTAAGTGTTGCCGATACTGGCAGAATCTTGATTGCGGACTGACTTTCGCTGCCCTCATCCCCACATCCCGATCTCCCTCTCGACCCCCCCCCCCCCCGACCCCCTTAATCCCCCTCGCGAAGCACTGCAGTTCAACCAATTCATCGTTTCTATAAAATTTACGTAACATACTCAATTTTATATAGTTTTTAAAATCAACAATAAAATTAAAGTTAATTCACATTAATCTACCAAATGTCTGAATATATTAATTCACATATTTTCATATTTAACTCACAATAATTTCATAAATTATAAAAAATTCAAATTAATTCATATATATTAATCTACCAATCAAATTCTAAATTAAGTCACATAAATCTAGAATAAATGAAATTAATTCACATAAATCTAGAATAAATGAAATTAATTCACATAAATCTAGAATAAATCAAAATTAATTATTAATCTGCCAATTTAATTCATATCAACACCAAATATTAATTTGGTATTAATTCATATATATATATGTATGTTCATAATAATAATCCAAAAATTACAAAAATTTAAAAAAAAATCAGTAAATTACAAAAAATCATAAAAAATCCTTGCACTCACATAAAATTTCTATTATATTCCAAAAATTTCATTATATATTCTTTCATATAAAATTCCATTAAATTATAAAAATTCAAAAATAATTCTTAATCCAAAAATTCGAATTCCTAATCCAACAATCTCATATACATATATATATATATATATATTCATAATCCAATAATATCCAATATATAATCCAATAATTAATATCCAATATATATAATCCAATAATTCCAAAAATCCAAAAATTCAACAATAATTCCAAAAATCAACAAAATTCAAAAATAATCCAATATATATTCACACAATTCATCCAAACATCCACATTATCAACAAACTAAACATAAATCTAACCTAAATAAAAAAAATCAAAACTGGGGATTTAGGAATTTAGGAATTCGAACCTATTTTTGGGCTGTAGGATGAACGGCGGCGGCTAGGATGAAGGATGGCTCGTGCTTGAAGTCGGCGTCACTTGAAATCAATCGGAAGGTTTGGAAAAAAAATGGCAGTTTCGTTTTTGCCCAAAACGGCTGTTCTGGGGGATATAACCCGAGAACTATAGCCGACGACATAAGTATAGTCGTCGGTTATAGTTCTCGGGTTGTATCCCCGGAACAGCCGTTTTGGGAAGTATAACTGACGATATTTATTATGAATATCGTCTGCTATACTTTTTTTTGTCCTTTCACTTTGCTTTAATTTTTTTTCCACATGCATGTATACAAAAATGCTATGAGTTTTTTTTAGTAACTTAAAAAAAGGCTAATTAAACAAAGTGGCTACTTTACATATCACGAATGTCGACATATATTATTAATTAATTCATTACATGCTCATACTCAAATTACACGCCAAAGTTATCTTCGTACGTACACATCATTTTACATTGCACGTTCGTACTCAAATTAACATACGTTGAAAGGACCCAACCCCGATTTAGCTCCCTAAACCGGAATCGAACCCCTTCGAAAACATGAATTAACAAAAACCGTAGAAATTTTGGCAGAGTTTCGCTACTAACGTGGAATTACCATTACCTGCACGCGGAAAATACACTTCATCCTATGCCACAAAAAATCAAACCGTGGGCACCAATCCCATCCGGATTTCTCAACATATCAACAGTAAAGTAAAACAATAAATATATCTGTACTTTACTGAAATTCGGTGTAAAATCGTATAAACATATACATCAGAATACTCAGAGCGACCTCTAATGTATAATCGTATAAATATACCACAGTAGGTAGAACAATAAACCTACTGGAAGAAACAAGGTAGCTCGAGCACTATGCCTCCAACCACGACGTGCGACACCAGAGTCCGAACTGCAAACTGGGCACGGAAACCGAAAAGCCCATGGGAAAGGCAAATAAAAACATTAGAGTGAGTGGACGAAAATAAACATATGCCTTTCACCAGTTTATAAACATACTCAATATAAAACAGTGCGAGTTCGGAACACAACACACACATATATATATATATACGGAGGTTGTCGGGCGACCTCTCAAGCCCGACGTCAGGTGAATTGCTCAAACCTGACAGTGATAGGCCAGGGGACCACTCAACCCTGGCGGCACGCAGGGGACCACTCAACCCCGCCCAGAGGAATCTCTCAACTCTGGTACATCGATGTAATAAATGCCATCACCAATAAACATATATCAATACCTCCGAAAACAACATATATCTCAACATCGTATAATTTAAATACGGAAAATCATAAAATCCACGAACTCGCAAATCAACTGTGAAAATATAAACTTGTCCACTCACAGACTAGCGTAACGCAGTTCGCGTTAACCCGTGATCCGGCGGAAAGTTCCTCGCCAAACGAACGATCACGAACACCTGAATATTCACAATGTCCATTTCTCAAAGTCATAACTCGACAATTCAAAACAAATCACGAGAAACCACCATTCTCAGAAACACATAATCTGATTATGACAAACTGTCGGAAATCCGGAAATCACACCTCAATACCTCACTATAAGTTCGGACGCTCAACTCGAAAAACGAACCTCCCCACTGCGATTGGGGCGTGATTTCGAGTGAAATGACATGCAACTTGTCGAAAATCCCAAAAAGTCAAACTTTGAACGCCGTTGACCACCGCCCACGGCGGCGCCACCACCAACCTGAAAATTCTTTGGCGAAGCAACCCCTATTCCACTCAAACTCATCTACTGAGGAACTTTGTCAACTGCATCGAAGGCCAATTCTCACTCTAACCATGTCAATTCATGAAAAACCGAATGTTCACACAAATTTCAATCCCAAAATTCTCCATACACAACAAAAATTAGATCACCAAACTTACATGGTAGCTTCATAGTGATGAGGGCTACAAAACCCAGTCCTTGTTGCAGCTCGAATCGGCTGGAAAAGTGAAACCCGAATTCATCAAAAAACCTTGAACTTTGGCCGGAAATTTCCTTCCCCTCCGGCGAGCCACGCCGTGGAGGGATGCTGGAGATGAGCTCGGGATGCATAGGCGCATCGATTGGGACAAGGCCCGAGCTCGGAGATGGCCGAATGGGCTCGCCACCGTGGAGCACCGCCGTTCGCCGTCGGTCTTCTCTCACACCACCGAGTTGACTCGGTCAACTCGGTCAAAATTTTAAATGGTAAGTGTTGACTTGCCCGAAATAGCAGGTTTCTATTTATAGGCCTTCCATTTTTGGAAACTTCTGAAAGGACCCAACCCCAATTCAGTTACCTAAAACGGAACCGAACCCCTTCTGAAAATACGAACCAACAAAAACTTTTCAAAATTTCGGCAGAGTTTCGTTACTAACGTGGAATTCCATAAACCTGCACCCTGAAAATAACACTTCATCCTATGCCACAAAAGCCAAACCGTGGCCACCAATCCCATCCGGATTTCTCAACATCAATATATGAATCATAAACAGTACTGTAGTATATATATATATATCCGAGAAAATCCGCATAAACAAGTATCAGAATGTATCAGAGCGACCTCTAGAGTAAAATATATACAATATACACATCTGTAGGCGAAACAAGAACCTGCTGGAAAGCACAGGTAGCCCACTTGCCTCCAAACCGCTACGTGAAACACCAAACCTGAACTGCAACTGGGCACGGAAACCGAAAAGCCCAGGGGAAAGACAATAAACTCGTTAGAGTGAGTGGACGAAAATAAATGTCTTTCACCAAATAATATATACGTATAAAATCATATGCGAGTCAAATGCATGAAAATCAAATGGTACGTGAGGAGACGCTGACTACCACCCACGTACAGAGCATGCAACGTAAAACATGTCGCGGAGACTCTCGTGGGCTTCCACCCGATAGCACAGTCTGAATCACGGGATCCCAGACCCACACGTGATTCCTAGCCAGAACGGCCTCGGGTCAGGATATCTGTCCCCCCCCCGGAGCGTACTCGAGGATCAGCCGAGAAGCCAATGTGTATCGATACCACAACATATACTGAGACTGTACTCTGTGTAAACCAAATCATAAATCCTTTCCATGCACATGCATAAAACATAATATATACATATGTATACTCGTATACGTATATTCGTACATGCATAATCGTAAAAACACATGCTCGTAAAATCATAATCAACTGCATGCTCAAGTTCGTAAATCATTTATAAAAGACTCGCAATCAATCCGTGAAAATAAATTGTCCACTCACAGACTCGCGTAATGCGCACTCGCGCTAAACTCGTGGTCCGGCGGAAGATCCCTCGTCTGAAGCACGATCACGATCCAGATCTTGATCTCGATCTCCTGAATATTCACAAAATATTATTGATCAAAAACATAATCCACAATCCTGTACTGAACCACGGAAACCAACCGTTCCCGGAAATATGCAATGCAGTACAAAATGAATAACGGAAATTCCGAAATCCCCACTCGAAACCTCGACTGAAAATCGGCTAACCAAATCAACCCGAAAACCTCTGGACGATAATCAGGGCGCGATTACGAGAAAAACGACATTAAAAACGTCGAAATCCAAAAAGTCAACTTTTGGCCGGAGCTCCGCCGTTGACCGTCGCCGCCGCCGGCGGCTCACCATCAACGGTGGAATTCCACGGACAAAACTTCCAGAACTCAAGTTCAAACCAAGCCAAACCCTTTTCTCTTCTACCTCGAAAGCCAATACACAACGGAACTAGGCCAAACAACCTCAAACAAATCGGAATTCAAACTTTCCGGTGACCAAACCGATAACCCCCAAAACCTTTTCAAATCCCAAAATCAAGCACATAGGGAGACTCACCAAGGCAAGGGGAGTCTAACCCCCCTAACCACCACCGTCATAGCTCGCCGGAAAACGGCCAACGAACATCGACGGAAACCTTGAAACCTACCCGATTCGGGTCCAACCAAAACGTGACCAATTTCATTCAGACCAAGTACCAATCGACATAAAATCAAGAGGGGAAGCGATTCATACCCTTTACGAGGTCGGAGATGGCCGGAAAATGCTGGTCGGCCGGCGAAGCTCAAAGGGGAAACTTTCCTCTTCGGTCAACTGGTCAACTTTCTAAAACGGGAAAGTCAAAGCTGGTCAACGGTAAACAATGTTTTTTTTACGACTATTCCGATATTTATACTCACGCCTCGGGTCGATCGACGGTCCGAAATGAAAATACGAAATGATTCGGATAAACACGAAACAATCGGATAAACTCGGCGAAAACCAAAACTTCAAATAATCATAAAATATTCCTTGGTTATCGGAAAAATCTTCTGGAATCTCCCACGAGCTTGAAATCACGTACTCTACAATTTCCGTGAAGACACTCAACTCAAATTCTCGACCGAAAACATAGTCGCGAATAAAGTCGACGAACCACATATATATCGAAAAACTGCGACTAAACTCAATATCGAAAATCGTGCCGAATACGCAACAGATTCTAGTTCGGGTCGTCACAAATCTAACCCCCTTAAAGAAATTTCGACCTCGAAATTTACGTACCTGTCAAGTGAACAGATGAGGATACTGCTCCCGCATACGCTGCTCGGTCTCCCAGGTGGCCTCCTCAACTGAGTGGTTTTGCCACAAGACCTTCACCAGCGGAATCACACGGTGTCTCAACTCCTGCTCACGACGATCGAGAATCTGCACTGGCTCCTCTACGTACGTCAAATCCTTCCTGATCGGCAATTGCTGTGGGGCTAACATATGTGAAGGATCTGAGATGTACTTCCGCAACATCGAAACATGGAAGACATCATGCACACGAGCCATCTCAGCCGGTAACTCAAGTATGTAATTACACTACCAACATAAACACTTTAGGCAACGAATTTTAAAACAACGCGCAACGAGCTGGTAAATTCGTTGCCTATAGTATACTATAGGCAACGACAAGGGTTTTCGTTGCCTGTTGAAGTAAAATCGTTGCCTAATGTTCGGTTTATAGGCAACGACAAGGGTTTTCGTTGCATATAGTATACTATAGGCAACGAGTTCGTTGCCTGTTGAAGTAAAATCGTTGCCTAATGTTCGGTTTATAGGCAACGAAAAAAATCGTTGCCTATGCAAATCGTTGCCTAAAGTATGATTATAGGCAACGAAAAAATCGTTGCCTATAGTTTAATAGGCAACGAAAAACAATATAGGCAACGAAATAGTAATTCGTTGCCTATAATTATTATTATATCAGATCTAGCCAGCAGCTCCTCCATTCAAATCAAAATCGGTGGAAAAATCTGAAACGTTCTGGAATCGCCAGTGCATTTCAGGATGGACAAGAGTTGGATGAGGCTGGATAGAACTGATGCAAGATATGGGCAGGGAATTAGGAGATTTCTGGAATTTGTGGCGGCTAATTGTGGAGAGTTGCCAGTGCATTATTGTCCATGTAAACAATGTCGGTGTCGCGGCAATCGTTGTCCCATTTCTACAGTTGAGGGACACCTTCATAGAAACGGATTTTGGAATAAGTACACCTGTTGGATTTATCACGGTGAAGCATCAGCAGCCGATCCGCATGATCATGGACAATTTGCTGATACTGCGAGTTCATCCAATTATGATCCCACCAGGAGGTTCATCGACGATATGTTTCCTCATGAGAGCGGTGTATTTCATGATTCTCAAGCACCCGTATATGTTCCTCCAGAAGTTGAGAATTTACCTCACATTGAGCCAGTCCAGCCATTACCTAGAGTTTATGTCAACACACGTGGTATGGACAAGTACCACAACCTGATTCAGATGCATCAAACTCCGTTGTACCACGGATGTCCTAAGACAGTCCTTGAAAGTGTGATGGCAGTGATGCAGCTAAAAGTGGAGACCAAGAGCACCGTGGCAGCGGTCGATAGGTGGCTTCAGTTGACTGGTGATCTGCTGCCTCCCGGTCATCGTCTTCCCCCCACTCATCGTAAGATACGACATGTCCTCAAAGATCTTGGACTTTCCTACACCAAGATTCACGCATGCATGTATGATTGCGTTCTCTTTTGGGGTGTAGACGATGACGGGAAGGATCTATCAAAGCTTGATTACTGTCCGGTGTGTGGTACGGAAAGGTGGAAGTACACTCCTGCAGGAAACAAGAAAGCAGTGAAGATACTTCGGTATTTCCCACTGATTGATAGGCTGGAAAGGTTGTTCATGTGTGCATTCACGGCGAAAGCTATGAGATGGTGGGCTGAGAGGACTTCGCCTGACGATGATATCCTTAGACACCCTGCTGATGGTCAGGCTTGGAAGCACCTGGTGAATGTGTTTTCTGATTTTGCAGCTGAAGTCCGAAATGTTTGGCTGGGGCTATCGACTGACGGATTCATTCAACCCCTTCGGCAACATGAGTCAGAAGTACAGCATATGGCCCGTTATATTGGTACCGTACAACCTTCCTCCGTGGATGTGCATGAAGAAAGAATATAATATGCTGACTCTGTTGATTCCAGGGCCGGGTTATCCAGGAAAGTGTCTGGATGTGTACATGAGGCCATTGATTATGGAGCTTCAGCACTTGAGTACAGTTGGTCATCCCACTTACGACAGGTTTAAAAATGAGATGTTCCGAATGCGTGCTATGCTTGTGGGCACAATCAGTGATTTTCTAGGTCGAGGGATGTTGTCGGGAAACCCAACCAAGGGGTACAGGGCCTGTCCAGAGTGCATGACTGCCATGTTTGGACAAGCTCATTGCTCGAAGATTGTCCATATGCGTTACCGATGTTGGCTTCCACGACATCACCCATTTCGCCAGGACGCCCAGGCTTTTGACGGCACTGTAGAAGAAGGTCTGCAACCCATGGGATGGACTGGAGATGAAATCTTAGAAGTCCTGAATGAGTATAATTTTGGGCCATTGAGCAATCATCCTGAGGTTGTTGCGACTATACCGAAGATACCCGACAGGTATAAGTTCTGGACACACAAGAGCATCTTCTGGGAACTCCCGTACTGGCGGATGTTGCCTATCAGGAACTATCTAGATGTCATGCACATAGAGAAGAATGTGTGTGAAAGTGTGGTGGGCACCATTCTAAATTGGCAAGGTAAAACCAAAGATGGCCCTAAAGCTCGCGTTGATTTGGAAAAAATGAAACTGCGGGAACATCTGTGGTTGAAAAAGAAGGGGAGAAAGATGCCCCAAGCTCCTTACACGGTCACGCGTGACGAGAAGCATGAAATTTTTGTGTGGATGGCTAACGTCCAGTATCCTTATGGGTTTGCTAGAAATATAAGTCGGTGTGTTAACTACAGGGACAATAAGATTTATGGATTAAAGAGTCATGACTGCCATGTACTACTTCAACGCCTCTTCCCTATTATGATTCGAGGGTACTTTGATGATGAGGTGGTAGAGCCATTAGTGGCGCTGTCAAGGTTCTTTCAAAAGTTATGCACCAGAGAAGTGAAAATGTCAGACCTCGAAGAAATGCGAAAGGACATCATTTTTATCATGTGCAAGTTGGAGAGGATTTTCCCCCCAAATTTCTTCGACATCATGCCTCACTTGATGATGCATCTTCCCGAGCAATTGATGCTCACCGGTCCCGTTCACTACACTTGGATGTATCCAATGGAGAGGTATATACCTTACATTTGTATGATGTTTGCTAATTAAGTCTTTATATATTAATTTATTCTTGTTCTACGTACAACAATAATAACAAGCTGTTTTCATCTTTGTAGACAACTGGGAGACTACAAAGGGTATGTACATAATACATCTGCACCTGAAGGGTGTATCGCCGAAGCATATCTTGCGCACGAGTGCGTAACGTACGTCAAAATTTATTTGGGAGTGCTTGAGGACCCACATTCGAATATGTCGGTAGATGAACCCCAGTTCAACCTTTCTGTAGTCTCTAATGATGTTTACCCACAGAGTAGGTTGCACGGGGAGTGGGAGTTGACACCATATGAGTTAGACATTGCACACTGGTGTGTACTCATTAATTGTCAAGAAGTTAAATATTGGAAAGACACACACCTTGGAAGTCCACAGGTTCGCGGGGATGTTGCGTACCACAACCAGACCTTTGCAAATTTTTTTGGCACATGGGTGAGTATATATTCATTTAGTCATAATATATATGACGTGTAAAAGCAAATTGTGACGGTTATTTATATGAAATGTCGTATCTAATATTGATGGTTATTTGTTTCAGATGAACTATGTAGAAGATGATGGTTACCCACAATGGTCACACGCATTGAGGCTCTTGGCTATGAAACCTATATCATCAAAAGTTTACGCGTTGTGTAGGGTCAATGACGTGAAATTTATGTGTCAAGAAAGAGACAACAGGGTGAAGACACAGAATTGTGGGGTAATGGTGCATGGTGGGGATAACAATCCTGACTACTACGGTGTACTCCATTCAGTGGTTGAACTCATGTATGGTGAGCGCATGAAAGTTTACTTGTTTAAGTGCAGATGGTTTGATACTCGTCCGGAGAACGTTCGCATCGATCAGTATGGATACATTTCCGTGAATACTGCCACAAGCTGGTATGAGGAGGATCCTTTCATTCTTCCCACATCGGTCAAACAAGTGTTTTACCTTGACGATCTTATGAACAGACCCCCGTGGAAAGTAGTAAACCATGTGCAAGCTAGGAATGTGTACAGTGCTGCCACACTTGGTGAGAATGAAGATGACGAAGAAGTTGCAGCATACCAAGAGGGAAATGGAATTGACATTCCGGAATCCGATACAATTCGCCTTAATAATGTTCGACCTGGTATTGTGGTTCAAAATTCTGGAGCAGCACTTCTAAATGTTAATCCAAATGACTTTGATGAAGACTCGAGTGACGAGGACGAGGAGCGACACCTATTACCAGACTTCAACTATCAAACTGCGTCAGACTCTAGCGATGATTCTGATTCTGATTATCAGCCTTAGTTAGAGATGTAATTGAGTATAGTCTTCGAGCTTGGTTTACCCTGGTTCACCTTGGTTCACCCTGGTTCAGCTTGGTTCACCCTGGTTCACCCTATAGTCTTCAGCTTGGTTCACCCTGGTTCAGCCTGTGAACTTGAATGGCTATGTAGACTTTATGAATTTTGCACCATATAAATTGAAGTTCGTTGCCTTTAATAATGATTTCGTTGCCTATAGTATAGGACACGAAAATTTCGTTGCCTATAGTATAGGCAACGAAAATTTCGTTGCCTTTAATATTGATTTCGTTGCCTATATTATAGGCAACGACACAAATCGTTGCCTAAAGTATTGGTGTCGTTGCCTAAAGTCCTCCTCGTTGCCTAAAGTATAGGATTTCGTTGTGCATACTATAGGCAACGGCACAAATCGTTGCCTAAAGTATTGGTGTCGTTGCCTAAAGTCCTCCTCGTTGCCTAAAGTATAGGCAACGATTCTGCCATTCGTTGCCTATAATAGGTTGAATAAATGACCCAGTCGCGACCAGCGCCGCCGCAACGATTCGAAAGACTGCCCAAATAGTACTCTCGCCGGATTTCTTCCCTCGCCCTCGCCCTCGCCGCAACGACCAGCGCCGCCGCACCTATTACTCTCGCTTGAGTATATATTCTGCCCTCTCCCGAATATAGGTTCGCATTCTCTCATGATTCTCCTTACTTGAATATATAAACAACGTGATTTAGGTTGATTTTAGTTGGATTTGTGTTGGATTTGTCTTGTGATTTATGTTAGGTTGTGTTGGATTTGTGTTGGATTTAGGTTAGGTTGATTTTAGTTGGATTTGTGTTGTTATTTAGTTTGTATTGTTGAATTTAGGTTTTATTTAGGTTTGATTTTGGTAAGGATGATGAACTATGTTGGATTGTTGATTTAATTAGGTTGGGATTATATTGTGGATTAGAGGATTTAATTTGGTTATTTAGTTTATGTAAGGTGAATTGGGAATAAGTGTGATTTTAGTTTGGTTATTTAGTTTAGGTAATTAGAATTGGGAATAAGTGTGATTTTAGTTTGGGTTGTTCATTTTAGTTAGACAAAATTTAAATTTAGGTTAGTGTTGCCTCAATTGTAAGCTATTCATTATGTTATTTTGTTGCAGACATTAATAAAAATGTCGGTGTTCAAAAGATTGATTCCCGGGAAAAGTGGGAAACAGAAAGGAGCTTCCTCCTCGTCACCTCAAGGAGCGACACCTCAAATGTCCTCCGGGTTGAACCCTCAAGGACCCAGGAGTGGGTCTAGGTCCGTTAGTCAGAGTTCTGGAAGCACCGTACCGGACAGTCTTGAGACCGTCTATGTACATTCCAATCGTCACCTCCAACTATATACAGCATCCCAGGATCCCCAAGGTCCACGTCACTCGGTGTCTCATGAACGACCCTCCCGCAACAGCAGCCGAAACTCCACCACGGAATCCGGTCGTCACTCAGTCAGCAGCGAACGCCCAAATAGTACGAGGGTACTATGGCCAAACCAGCAGGACCCACCGCGTATGCCACCTCTTCCCCCCAATCCGGCGACGCCACACCCTAATTCCGGATCATCTGGGCCATCCGGCAGTGCATCCCGCACGGATTCTGTGCACTTATGCCCGCCCAGGGACTTGTTCTTCCCTACGGTTATTCCGAAGATACCTCAGCTCGACCCTAACAACGTGGCCATATATGATGAGGACCCGTTCACGACGCCTGAGGAAGCATACACATATGAGCCGTTCTCTCAACCTCTGTTGAGTGTGAGGGTTAAGGGCCAGCTCACTTACGAGAATGGTAAGTTTATGTTCTTTTAGTAGATACAGTACATTAAATTAGGTTCTATTTCTTAATTTCCTTCTTTTGTACCGTGTCTTAGGCACCGTCGTCAACCCTAAAGCTAAAGCGAGCAGAGGTACGACAACCGGGAAGGGTATTGAAGATCGAGTTGGTGACAATCGGGCTCATATTGATTATGAGGACGATGGCTCGGCTATCGAGTATTCTGACAAAGGGATGTATGCTAGCCAAGCAGGATTTGTCATACGTGATTTCGTCCCGATGTTGTGGGACTCGTGGGGTTCAGTTGATGCTCAAGTGAAGGCCCGAGTGCATAATGCACTGTCGGTGAGTTAAATTTACATTAATTTGTCATAAAAATATGGGCATTCTTATTATTATAAGGCACCAAACATACATATTTATGAGGCTAATTATGTATACGTGTATTGCAGCAATGGTTTATTATTGACGATCGGCTGAAGCAGCCCGGGGGGTGGTGTGAACGAAAGCTCGCGTCTAGGTGATGTGATTTTGGATTTATATAAGGCTAAGTATCCTGAATACGTTAGATTTGTGAATATAAAGTGTTGGTTATATGATATTTTTGTTGCATCAATATAGGTATCGAGAGTGGAAGTCCCACTTGAAGACGTTCTGGGAGGAGAACATAGATAAAGGCCGAAATGGCACTCCAAGTGAGTTCAGATACCGGGAGTACGAGTGGAACTGGCTTATAGCCCACTGGAAGCATCCCAAGCTTGTGGTATGCACATGAATTGATTTGCGTACCTAAATCTAAACTAATATTATTATTATTAATTTACCTACATTTTATGATATATTATTTTATATACGCAAGAGGTAGTAAGTAAATCTCTATCTATGTTATTAATTTAATATGTAGGTAAATCTCTAATATATTGTGTAGGTAAATTAAATGGGTTGGATTTTAATCAAAAAAATTAATGTTGCGAGAATATTCTCTAATTTATGCTATATATATAATTGGCTAATAATTGTGCACATTTTCTTATGGTCACAAGCACATTTCGAAACAAAATGCTAAAAACCGAGCGCAGAACGTGAACCCACATCATTGCGGTTCCCGAACGTATGAGAGATGGACTCGTCGTGGGGCAAGGTTGGAACCAGAGACCGATCCTCTCGTGTATTCCATCCGACATGGGTATCCGAACAACCCTGAATATGTTGTAAGTATCTAATAAATATTTGTCCATATTTGATACATCTCATGTTTAATTAATTCTTGTATTTTACTCAATTATTAATGCGTCACCGATTTTGCATTGTCTATTAGGAGAGATTGGTTGAGTCGATCCCGAAGGTGCGTGCTAAAGTAGCTCGAGAGCTGCATCAGGGGTGCACGGAGGAGGAGGTGACCCAGTATGCATCTCAGGTTGACCACATGACGCCCATTAATGCGGCGAGGTGCGTGTCAGATGCGCTTCCCGTTGGAAAGAACAAGTTTTGGGCCAAGGGGATGGGTTACAGAGGAAATGGAGTCTTGAAGATGACTCCAGAATTCTCCAGCGGGTCCAGCAGTTCTAGGTCGTCTGGCCAACAAGAGCAGATTCGGAGGCAGGAGGAGTTGGAGGAGATGAGGCGTGCCAGGGAAGCCATGGAGCAGGAAAGAGCCCGTGAGAAGGAGCAGCACGACCAAATGTGGGCATTCTTTCAATCTCAGCAACCTTGGGGGGCTTCGCAGCCGCACCCACAGACTCAGCCAAATCTGTTCACGCCTACAGCACAGCCGCAGTATTTTGGGGGTCACCAGCAGCCACTGTTATATGGGGACCACCAGCAGCCGCCGCAGCAGTATCAGTTTTTTGGGGACGCCGAGCCGCCGCTGCAGCATCAGTTTTACAGGGGTGACGACCAGTAGGAGGGTTCACACGAGGACTTCCTCAATTGTGTTAACTTTGATCAGTAGCACGTAGCTAGTTTTTGATTTAGGCTGGAATGTGTACGCTGTTGTGGTTTGAACTCATGTAAATGTTGTAGATTCTGGAATTGGGCCCAATCCAGAATCAAGTATTTTTTTTTAAAATCTGGAAAACTATAGGCAACGAAATGGACCAATTTCGTTGCCTATAGTTTGCCACCAAAAAATTCAAACTATAGGCAACGAAATTGGTCCATTTCGTTGCCTATAGTTTTCCAGAAATACAACAATTCAAACTATAGGCAACGATGTTATTGACTATAGGCAACGAAATTGTTCAGTATAGGCAACGACGTCGTTGCCTATAGTTTCAAAGGTGGTCAAAGTTGACCTGTCGGTGGGTTTTAGGCAACGAAGAAGTCGTTGCCTATAGTGAAACTATAGGTAACGATTCAACCCTAGTCGTTGCTTATAGTAGAAAACCCTAACCCCTAAACCCCGAACTATAGGCAACGAATCGGTTTGGTTTTTCGTTGCCTATAGTATAGTCAACGATGAAAAGGCAACGACGGTATAGGCAACGAATTTTCGTTGCCTATACTTATAGGCAACGATTTTCAAACTATAGGTAACGATCTGTTATGTTGGTAGTGTAAGCAACAGCTCCAACCCTCTCCGTAATCTCATACGGACCAATGTAGCGTGGTCGAAGCTTGCCACGCTTCCCGAAACGCATAACTCCCCTCCACGGAGATAGTTTCAGGAAAACCCAATCACCAACCTCAAACTCTAAACTCTTTCTCCTCACATCCGCGTAACTCTTCTGCCGATCCTGGGCGATCTTCAACCGATCCCGAATAACCTGTATGTCCTCCATCGTGGTTTTCACCAAATAAGGACCAATGAGCCAACGCTCGCCCACCTCACTCCAACACAATGGAGTGCGACACTGCTTCCCGTACAGGGCCTCGTATGGTGCCATCTCAATACTGGCCTGATAGCTATTGTTGTAGGCGAACTCAATCAAGTGTAACTGCTGATCCCAGTTTCCGCGAAACTGTAACACACACGATCTCAGCATATCCTCAAGAGTCTGAATGGTCCGCTCGGACTGCCCGTCAGTCTAAGGATGAAAAGTTGTACTAAATCGCAACCTCATGCCCAAAGCTCGCTGCAACGCCTGCCAAAACTCAGAAGTAAACTGACTATCTCGGTCAGAAACAATGGACACAGGCACACCATGCAAACGAACAATCTCTGATAAGTACAACTTGGCCAATCTGCCCATTGATATCTTCCCTGGAAGTGCAAGAAAGTGTGCGGATTTCGTCAATCGGTCAACAATAACCCAAATGCCAGTGTTGCCTGCCGAAGTACGTGGCAACTGGTAGACGAAATCCATCGTAATGTGCTCCCACTTCCAAACCGGAATCTCAAGTGGCTGTAGTTTTCCTGCAGGTTTCTGCCTCTCCGCCTTCACCTGCTGAAAGATCAAACATCGACTCACGTACGCGGCAATCTCCCGCTTCATGTTGCGCCACCAATAGTACGCTCGAAATGTACGAAACATCTTCGTACCTCCGGGATGCATCGCATACGCTGAACTATGAGCCTCATCCAGAATCTCCTTTTTCAAGTCCTCATCCCTGGGTACACATAGCCTGCCTCTGAACAACAATGTACCATCGTCGCTCAATCGAAACTCTGTAGGCACACTATTCTGTATCATGGTCTTCTTGCCCAACAGGTAAGAATCCAAATCCTGAGCCTCTCGTACCTGATCAACCAGTACGGGTCGAACATGAAAACTGGCCAACAAAGCTCCATCATCATCATACCCAAACACAGCACCCGTAGCTCGAAGCTCAGCTAACATCGATACTCTGGCCACACACATATGAAACAACGAGGCTCCAGATTTCCGGCTAAGTGCATCTGCTACAACATTGGCTTTCCCCGGATGGTACTCAAACGTGCAATCGTAGTCGTTGATCAACTCCATCCATCGGCGCTGCCTCATGTTCAGATCTGGCTGCGTCCGTAAGTAGGTGAGACTCTTGTGATCAGTGTAAATCTTACACTGAGCACCATACAGGTAATGTCTCCAACTCTTCAACGCTAACACGATAGCGGCTAACTCCAAATCATGCGTCGGGTAGTTGGCCTCATGTGGTTTCAGCTGCCTGGAACCATATGCCACAACTCTACCATGCTGCATCAACACACAGCCAAGTCCAAACTTCGACGCATCGCTGTACACAACAAACTCACCACTGTCGTCTGGCAATGTCAGAACCGGTGCGGTAGTCAATCTCTTCTTCAGGAGCAAATAACTCTCCTCGCACGCATCAGACCACTCAAACTTGACGCCCTTCTTCGTCAATCTGGTCAGTGGTGTAGCAATCCGGGAGAAATCCTATACAAACCGCCGATAATAGCCTACTAACCCCAAGAAACTCCGAATCTCCAGCACAGTAGTGGGTCTACTCCAGTTCAGCACGGCCTCAATCTTGTCAGGATCAACACTGACTCCCTCGGCCGAAATCACGTGGCCCAGAAACTTCACACTGTCTAACCAGAACTCACACTTGCTAAACTTCGCGAACAACTGATGGTCCCGCAAAGTCCGCAACACCGCTCGTCAATGAATACAATCACGAACTTGTCCAAGAACCGTCTGAACACCCGATTCATCAAGTCTATAAAAGCTGCGGGGGCGTTGGTCAACCCAAACGGCATAACCAAAAACTCATAGTGCCCATACCGCGTCCTGAAAGCTGTCCTGGTTACGTCAGAGTCCCGGATCTTCAACTGGTGATATCCGGATCGAAGGTCAATCTTCGAAAAGACTGATGCTCCCTTCAGCTGATCGAGCATGTCATCAATCCGCGGCCACGGATACTTGTTCCTCACCGTAACCTGATTCAGCTTCCGATAGTCGATGCACAAACGCATGGACCCATCCTTCTTCCGCACAAACAACACCGGAGCACCCCACGGAGAAACACTCGGTCGAATGAATCCCTTCTCTAACAACTCCTGGAGCTGAATCTGCAACTCCTTCAACTCCGCAGGTGCCATACGATACGGTGTCTGGGAAATCGGTCATGTACCCGGTAATAACTCAATGGTAAAATCAATCTCCCGTACAGGGGGTATACCAGGTAACTCCCCTCAATACTACCGAGATCCGGCACTGCAGCTGTAGTGTCCACAACATGGGCTAAGTAAGCGACACAACCCTTCTTCATCAACCGATCCGCCCTCATCGCGGAAATCAAACACGGTAGTGAAGTGTTCTTCTCGCCACGGAACAATATCTCGGGTAACCCTGGTCGTCGAAATGCGACCTCCTTCCTGTGGCAGTCAAACATGACCCAGTGCGACTCGACATATTCTTCAATTATCACCCGAAGTCAAACACATCGACCAAACCGATAGAAAGTCAACGGTTCAAACCAACACATGTTTAACCGACTAAATAATCAACAATCGGAAATATTCACAACTTAATCTTCGTAACTCAGAATAATGCTCCGGAAGTTCCCACGAGCTCGA
The DNA here is from genome assembly GCA_946800695.1 of Geum urbanum. Classification (NCBI taxonomy): domain Eukaryota; kingdom Viridiplantae; phylum Streptophyta; class Magnoliopsida; order Rosales; family Rosaceae; genus Geum; species Geum urbanum. The sequence goes on from OX327002.1 coordinate 23,418,935, forward strand.
AATTAAATTCTCAACAACTTCCATGAAGAAGCCGAAACCAAATATAGTCTCTAAGAGCACCACCATTTAAATCCGAACTTCAAATATTCATAATTAATTCCTCGGTCGTCCAAATAACGATCCGGAACCGTCCACGAACTCGAAATCACACATACAACGACTCTCGAGAAGAGACTCAGCTACAATTCTCGGCCAATGATTAAGTCGTTAACAAGCCTGGCGATTCAATCATCAGTCGAAAATCTGCGATTACGCAGTAACTCACGAATCAAGCTGATCATACTGCTGATTCTGGTCCGGGTCATCACATACGTACACTAAGGTGCATAGTTAGAAACATCGTTTGAGTCTGACTCGGTTTCCGAATTAATTTCAGGTAAGATGTGTAAGCCCTCGTCTTTTGAGTCTTCATTGTCTTCATTTTGATTAACATCAATAAGTTCCGGTTGAGGAATTCGTACCACACTGCCCTATATTACATTATTAAGGCGAATTGTTGAGTATTACATCTTGTGCATACCAGTGGTGTTCGGCTCTTGGTATGCACTAACTTCTTCATTATCCGAGGACACTCCAAGTGTCGAGGCACTGTATATGTTTCTTGGAAGAACATGGTTAACCACTTTTCACGCGCCTTTATGCACAAGATCATCAAGATAGAACAATTGTTTCACCGTCGTGGCCAAAACAAACGGATCATCTTCATACCAGCTTGTAGCAGTACTAATCGAAAATATGTTGTATTGATCGGTCCTTGTGTTCTCAGGGTCAGCATCAAACCGTCTACACTTAAACAAGTGCACTGTCATGCCTTCCTCATAAATTAATTCGACAACTGAATGGAGAACACCATAATAATCAACTCCATTCTGCCCACCATGCACTATTACCCTAGAATTCTGTGTTCTTCGTCTGACATCTCTATGTTCACAAATAAATAGCACTCCATTTACCTTACATATAGGATAAACTCTGGTAGTTACCGGTTTCTGCGCTAAGAGCCTCAATTCGTGTGACCACTGAGGGATACCATCATCTTGTACATGGTTCATGAAAGGACCCAACCCCGATTTAGTTTCAAAACCGGAATCAAATCCCTTCTGAAAACGTGAACCAACAAAAACCATTAAAATTTCGGTAGGGTAACGCTACTAACGCGGAATTGCCATTACCTGCACCCGGAAAATAACACTTCATCCTATGCCACAAAAGCCAAACCGTGGGCACCAATCCCATCCGGATTTCCCAATATCAAATCATTAACAATAAACAGTAAACATAACTGTAATATATAGTATATCTGGGAAAAATCGTATAAAACATGTATCAGAATGTATCAGAGCGACCTCTAGTGTAAATATATACAAAATATACAACAGTAGGCGAAACAAGAAACCTACTGGAAAACACATGTAGCTCGAACAACTAGCCTCCAACCACGACGTGAGACTCCAGAATCTAAACTGCAAACTGGGCACGGAAACTGAAAAGCCCAGGGGAAAGACATGAAAACCGTTAGAGTGAGTGGACGAAAATAAAATGTCTTTCGCCGAATAATATATGTTATAAAACATATGCGAGTCTAAATGCATAAAATCAAATGGTACACGAGGGAGACTCTAACTCCTCACGCGTACAGAGCATGCATCATAAATACCGCGGGGTCACTCATGGACTCCCTCGCTCTAGTACAGTCTGAATCACGGGATCCCAGACCCACACGTGATTCCAAGACAGAAAGGCCTCGGGTCAGGATATCTGTCCCCCCCCGGAGCATACTCGGGGATCAGCCGAGAAGCTAATGTGCATCGATACAACCCTGATAACTGAGACTGTACTCTGTGTAAACCAAATCACAAATCCTTTCCATGCACATGCATCAAATATAATATATAGGTCATAGATGCATATTCGTAAGTGCCTAATCGTAAAACACATGCTCATTAAAATCATGATCATAACTGCATTCTCATGCTCGTAAAACATATATAAAAGACTCGCAATCAATCCGTGAAAAGAAATGTCCACTCACAGATAAGCAAAACGCGCACTCGCGCTAATCACGTGGTCCGGCGGAAGATCCCTCGCCCAAAGCACAATCTCGATCCCCTGAATAGTCATAAAATATATCTGATCAAAATCATAATCCACAACACTGTACCACACCGCGGAAACCAACCGTTCCCGGAAACATATAATACTGTGCAAAATAATCAACAAAATTTCCGAAATTTCCACTTGAAACCCTCGACTGAAAATCCGATACCCAAATCCACTGGAAAACCTCAAAGCGACGATTGGGGCGCGATTACGAGAAAAATGACATTAAAAACATCGAAATCCAAAAAGTCAACGGGTCGCCGGAGCTCCAGCGGTGACTGCTGCCGCCGGCGGCGGCGCGCCGTCAACCGGAGAGTTTTCCCGGCGACCGAGCTGCCACAATGATCTCCACAACAAGGCAAACAACTTTAACAAAGGGACCACCACCATCCAACCACCACCGTGGCCGGAAATCAGCTCGAAAGCCACGGTGGTTCAAACCGGCCGGAAAACTTCCCGAGCCGATTCCGGTGCCGTCGTGCCACCTCGTCCCTCCAAACCAAAGGGGAAATGATCAAAATCCAAAACCCAACAAAACCCACCAAAGATCCATCCCGAAAAATCACCGGAGCACCTCCCTCCGTCGAGGCCAATTCCGGCCAAAAATTCCCAATTTTCAAATCGAAATTTCTCCCTCAAATCTCAACCAAATCAAGCAACTCCAAGTTCTAAACTGTTTAGAATCACGAGGAGAACATTTTACCTTCAAGGGTCGTGGCCTGAAATGGTCGGAATCAGCCGGTCCGGCGACGGAAGCCAAACGGTCTGTTTCTCTCCTCCAGTCAACGAAAGTCAACGGTCAACGACGGTCAAACTTCCCAAACAGTGTTTTCGACAATTTTTCGACTATTCCCGATATATACTCGCGCCTCGGTACGATCAACGGTCCAAAACGGATAACCATTACAATTCGGGTAAACTCGTCGATAAACTAAAACTTCAAATAATCATATTATATTCCTCGATTATCGGAAAAATCATCCGGAACCGCCCATGAGTTCGAAATCACGTGCACTACAACTCTCGTGAAGAGACTCAACTCAAATTCTCGGCCGATAATTAAGTCGTAAACGAAACGGGCAAACCACACAATTGTCGATAAACCGCGATTACGCGCTAACTCGTGAATCACGCTGATTACTCTACTGATTCTGGTTCGGGTTGTTACAAATCTACCCCCCTTAAAAAAATTTCGACCTCGAAATTTATGTACATGTCAAGTGAACAAATGAGGATACTGCTCCCGCATACGCTGCTCAGTCTCCCAGGTGGCCTCCTCAACCGAGTGATTCTGCCACAGGACCTTCACCAGCGGTACAGTACGGTGCCTCAACTCCTGCTCACGACGATCAAGAATCTGTACTGGCTCCTCTATGTACGTCAAATCCTCTCGAATCGGTAACTGTTGTGGGACTAACACATGCGAAGGATCTGAGATGTACTTCCGCAACATCGAAACGTGGAAAACATCATGAACACGAGCCATCTCAGCCGGCAACTCAAGTCTGTAAGCAACAGCTCCAACCCTCTCGGTGATCTCGTACGGACCAATGTACCGTGGTCGAAGCTTGCCACGCTTCCCAAAATGCACAACTCCCCTCCACGAAGATAGTTTCAGGAAAACCCAGTCACCCACATCAAACTCGAGGCTCTTCCTCCTCACGTCCGCGTAACTCTTCTGACGATCCTGGGCGATCTTCAATCTGTCCCGGATAATCTGGACGTCCTCCATGGTGCTCTTTACCAGATCAGGGCCGATAAGCCATCGCTCGCCCACCTCACTCCAACACAACGGAGTGCGGACTGCCTCCCGTACAGGGCCTCGTACGGTGCCATCTCAATACTAGCCTGATAACTGTTGTTGTAGGCGAACTCTATCAAATGCAGTTGTTGGTCCCAATTCCCGCGAAACTGCAACACACATGACCGCAACATGTCCTCAAGTGTCTGTATAGTCCGCTCAGACTGCCCATCAGTCTGAGGATGAAAAGCTGTACTGAAACGCAACCTCATGCCCATGGCTCGCTATAATGCCTGCCAGAACTCAGAAGTAAACTGACTGTCTTGGTTAGAAACAATAGACACAGGAACACCGTGCAGTCGAACAATCTCTGACAAGTACAACTTGGCTAATCTGCCTACTGATATTTTCCCCGGAAGTGCGAGAAAATGAGCGGATTTCGTCAGTCGATCCACAATAACCCAAATACCAGTGTTGCCAGCCGAAGTACGCGGCAATTGATAAACGAAATCCAGTGGCTGTAACTTCCCTGTAGGTTTCTGCCTCTCTGCTTTAACCTACTGACAAATCAAACATCGGCTCACATATGCTGCAATCTCCCGCTTCATGTTGCGCCACCAGTAATACGCTCGAAGTGTACGAAATATCTTCGTACCACCGGGATGCATCGCATACGCCGAACAATGGGCCTCATCCAGAATCTCCTTCTTCAGGCTCTTGTCTCTGGGCACACACAACTTGCCTCTGAAAAGCAATGTACCGTCATCGCTCAACCGAAACTCTGTAGGCATACCATTTCGTATCATGGTCTTCTTGCCCAACAGGTAGGAATCTGAATCCTGAGCCTCCCGCACCTGATCAACCAATACGAGTCGAACCTGAAAACTGGCTAACAAGGCTCCCTCATCATCCCACTCAAACTCGGCTCACGTAGCCCGAAGCTCGACTAACATAGACACTCTAGCCACACACACATGGAACAACGAAGCTCCAGATTTCCGGCTAAGTGCATCAGCCACAACATTGGCCTTCCCTGGATGGTACTCGAAAGTGTAATCATAGTGGTTGATCAACTCCATCCACCGGTGTTGCCTCATGTTTAGGTCTGGCTGTGTCCGCAAGTAGGTGAGACTCTTGTGGTCGGTATAGATCTTACATTGAGCCCCGTACAAGTAATGTCTCTAACTCTTCAACGCTAGCACAATAGCGGCCAACTCCAAATCATGGGTCGGAAAGTTGACTTCGTGTGGTTTCAACTGCCTGGAACCGTAGGCTACAACTCTGCCATGCTGCATCAGCACACAACCTAGTCCCAACTTCGACGCATCACTATAAACCACGAACTCACCGCTGTCGTCTGGTAATGTCAGAACCGGTGCAGTAGTCAACTTCTCCTTCAAGAGCAAATAACTCTCCTCACATGCATCGGACCACTCAAACTTGACGCCCTTCTTCGTCAATCTGGTCAGTGGAGTAGCAATCTGAGAAAAATCCTGTACAAACCGTCAGTATTAGCCTGCCAAACCCAAGAAACTCTGGATCTCCGGTATAGTGGTAGGTCTACTCCAATTTAGCATGGCCTCGATTATGTCAGGATCAACACTGACTCCCTCAGTCGATATCATGTGGCCCAGAAACTTCACACTGTCTAGCCAAAACTCGCACTTGCTGAACTTCGCAAACAACTGATGGTCCTGCAAAGTCCGCAACACCGCTCGCAAATGCTTTTTATGCTGGCCCACACTCCTGAAATAGATCAAAATATCATCAATGAACACAATCACGAACTTGTCCAGAAATCGTCTGAACACCCGATTCATCAAATCCATGAAGGCTGCGGGGGCGTTGGTCAACCCAAACGGTATAACCAAAAACTCATAGTGCCCATACCGCGACCTAAAAGCTGTCATTGCCACATCAGACTCTCGGATCCTCAACTGGTGATATCTGGATCGAAGATCAATCTTCGAAAAGACTGAAGCTCCCTTGAGTTGATCGAAGAAATCATCAATCCGTGGCAACGGATACTTGTTCTTCACTGTAACCTGATTCAGCTTCCGGTAGTCGATGCACAACCGCATGGATCCATCCTTCTTCCGTACAAATAAAACCGGGGCACCCCATGGCGAAACACTGGGTCGAATAAAACCCTTCTCCAGCAACTCCTGAAGTTGAACCTATAACTCTTTCAACTCCGCTGGCGCCATACGATACGGTGCCTGTGAAATAGGTCCTGTACCCGGTAACAGCTCAATAGTAAAATCAATCTCCCGAACTGGAGGTACGCTCCGGAAACACACCCGGAAACTCATAATCAACCTCAATACCACTAAGGTCCGGCACAGCCGCCGTAGTGTCTACCACATGAGCTAAGTAAGCAACACAGCCCTTCTTCATCATCTGATCCACCTTCATTGCGGAAATCAATCATGGTAGTGAAGTATTCTTCTTGACACGAAACAATATCTCGGGAAAGCCTGGTCGTCGAAACGTGACCTCCTTCTTGTGACAGTCAAACATGGCCCAATGTGTCTCCAAGAAGTCCATACCCAAGATCAAATCAAAGTCGACGATATCAAGCAGCAACAAATCTGCGGCTAAACCATGGCCTCCAATAAAAATCTCACAGTCTCTGTACACCCAGCCAATACTCACAATCTCCCCAGACGGATACAACACTCTCCATAACCCCGGAAGTGGAGATGCAGGTACTGTAGCTAATGATGATAGTCTATATGACATGAATGAATGCGTGGCACTTGGATCTAACAATGTAAGTACTGGAATACCAAAGATATGCAACGTATCGATAACGACCTCTAGTGAAGCTCTGCCCTCTCGCAAAGTCATGGCAAGAACCCTCGCCTTTCCGGCTGGTCGTTCACGCTGAGGCTGTCCCTGCTGTCTGCTCTGGCCCGCATACTGTACTGGTCAAGCTCCCGAAGTGGCACCTCACTCTTCTCCGGAACTCTGGGCTGTCTGGCCACCAATACCAACCAACTGAGGACACTCCCTCGCAAAGTGACCCACCTGGCCACAATGATAGCAGTTGAGGGTACCCCGCTGACATGGCCCAACATGATACTTATTGCACAAATTGCACAATGGGTACTCCCTCGGTGTAGCAAAAGTGCCAAAAGGTCATCGAGGGTAAATGGAACCACTGGAACCCCTACTAGCCTGTGGTCGCTGTGGTCGATCTCTCCTTCATCTCGGTCTCTGTCTCGGTGCACCAGCTGCTGGTCTATAAGGTCCGCTACCTGAGGATGAAGCCGAACCGGAAGTATCAGAACTCTGCCTCTTTGAAGGCCCCTGACTCGGTCCACCATCCTCAAACCGTCTAGGCTGGTACCTCATCTGTCTCTCCTTCTCGATATCCTCACCTCGGAGTGCTGCACTGATAAACTCATCGAAGTTGTTCCGAGGCATCGTAGTCAGAGTCCCCTTGATGTTCAAGTTCAAACCCAGCTCAAATCTGCGGCACTTGGCTTCCTCTGTAGCCATCATGTCACTCGCAAAACGAGATAAGCGGGTAAACCTGTCCCGGTACTCAAGCACAGACATACTGCCCTATCTCAAGTTCGTGAACTCCTCATACTTACGCTGTTGGGTAGCCTGGTTGAAGTACCTCCGCATAAACAAATCTCGGAACAAACTCCACGGAGTATCAACTGGAACTCTGTCAGTGCTAACCCACCAGAAGTATGCATCTGACTCAAGTAATCCGACTCCTGCCAACCATGCCTTACAAATCTCTGGATCAGCTGAACCCGAAACGAGGAGGCATCCTACTGATACAAGACAAGCATTAGGTATAAGCAGAAGGAACATAATCATGAGACCTCAGATATTTGAGAACACACAACACCCGAAGTATTGATGAGTACCGCTGGCCAGTCGGGTCATCACTCCAATCATGCTGTACAAACTCAAATACCCTAAGCATCACAACTACAAGAGTCTACAGAATCTGACAACCTAATGCTCTGATACCAAGCTGAAAGGACCCAACCCCGATTTAGTTTCCTAAACCGGAATCAAATCCCTTCTGAAAACGTGAACCAACAAAAATCATTAAAATTTCGGCAGAGTAACGCTACTAACGCGGAATTGCCATTACCTGCACCCAGAAAATAACACTTCATCCTATGCCACAAAAGCCAAACCGTGGGCATCAATCCCATCCGGATTTCTCAATATCAAATCATTAACAATAAACAGTAAACATAACTGTAATATATAGTATATCCGGGAAAAACCGTATAAAACATGTATCAGAATGTATCAGAGCGACCTCTAGTGTAAATATATACAAAATATACAACAGTAGGCGAAACAAGAAACCTACTGGAAAACACAGGTAGCTCGAACAACTAGCCTCCAACCTCGACGTGAGACTCCAGAATCTGAACTGCAAACTGGCCACGGAAACTGAAAAGCCCAGGGGAAAGACATGAAAACCGTTAGAGTGAGTGGACGAAAATAAAATGTCTTTCGCCGAATAATATATGTTATAAAACATATGCGAGTCTAAATGCATAAAATCAAATGGTACACGAGGGAGACTCTAACTCCTCACGCGTACAGAGCATGCATCATAAATATCGCAGGGTCACTCATGGACTCCATCGCGCTAGTACAGTCTGAATCACGGGATCCCAGACCCACACGTGATTCCAAGCCAGAAAGGCCTCGGGTCATGATATCTGTCCCCCCCCCCCCGGAGCGTACTCGGGGATCAGCCGAGAAGCTAATATGTATCGATACAACCCTGATAACTGAGACTATACTCTGTGTAAACCAAATCATTTCCATGCACATGCATCAAATATAATATATAGGTCATAGATGCATATTCGTAAGTGCATAATCGTAAAACACATGCTCATTAAAATCATGATCATAACTGCATTTTCATGCTCGTAAAACATATATAAAAGACTCGCAATCAATCCGTGAAAAGAAATGTCCACTCACAGATGAGCAAAACGCGCACTCACGCTAATCACGTGGTCCGGCGGAAGATTCCTCGCTCAAAGCACAATCTTGATCCCCTGAATAGTCATAAAATATATCTGATCAAAATCATAATCCACAACACTGTACCACACCGTGGAAACCAACCGTTCCCGGAAACATATAATACTGTGCAAAATAATCAACAAAATTCCCGAAATCTCCACTCGAAACCCTCGACTGAAAATCCAATACCCAAATCAACTCAAAAACCTCAAGGCGATGATCGGGGCGCGATTACGAGTAAAATGACATTAAAAACATCGAAATCCAAAAAGTCAACGGGTCGCCGGAGCTCCGGCGTTGACCGCCGCCAGCGGCGGCGGCGCGCCGTCAACCGGAGAGTTTTCCCCGCGACCGAGCTGCCACAATGATCTCTAAAACAAGACGAACAACTTTAACAAAGGGACCACCACCATCCAACCACCACCGTGGCCAGAAATCAGCTCGAAAGCCACGGTGGTTCAAACCGGCCGGAAAACTTTCCGAGCCGATTCCGGAGCCGTCGCGGCACCTCATCCCTCCAAACCAAAGGGGAAATGATCACAATCCAAAACCCAACAAAACCCACCAAAGATCCATCCCGGAAAGTCACCGGAGCACCTCCCTCCATCGAGGTCGATTCAGGCCAAAAATTCCCAATTTTCAAATCGAAATTTCTCCCTCAAATCTCAACCAAATCAAGCAATTCCAAGTTCTAAACTGTTTAGAATCACGAGGAGAACGTTTTACCTTCAAGGTTCGTGGCCTGAAATGGCCGGAATCAGCCGGTCCGGCGACAGAAGCCAAACGGTTCGTTTCTCTCCTCCGGTCAACGAAAGTCAACGGTCAACTTTCGATCAACGACAGTCAAACTTCCTAAACAGTGTTTTCGACAATTTTTCGACTATTCTCGATATTTATACTCGCGCCTCGGTACGATCAACGGTCCAAAACGGATAACCATTACGATTTGGATAAACTCGATACGAACGGATAAACTCGTCGATAAACCGAAACTTCAAATAATCATATTATATTCCTCGATTATCGAAAAAATCATCCGGAACCGCCCACGAGTTCGAAATCACTTGCACTACAACTCTCGAGAAGAGACTCAACTCAAATTATCGGCCGATAATTAAGTCGTAAACGAAACCGGCAAACAACACAATTGTCGATAAACCGTGATTACGCGCTAACTCGTGAATCACACTGATTACTCTACTGATTCTGGTTCGGGTCATTACAGTTCATTTGAAAATAATCATTTATTAACTTAACTATAAATATGATACGAGACACTTAAATTCATATACAAGTAAATATATCTATCCCTACCACATAACTTCTCATTGCCGACGGCTTAGAGAAACAAAGGCTGACGATTTTTGCAACAAATCGTCGGCAATAGTAATGTTGTCGACGCTTTATAGCCTACAGGACTATTGCCGACGATTTTTACGAAGTCGTCGGCTATAGTATAAAACCCATGTAGGCTATAAAGCGTCGGTAATAGTACTATTCCCGACGATTTGTTGCAAAAATCGTCGGCCTTTATTTCTCTAAGTCGTCGGCAATGAGAAGTTATGTGGTAGTGTATATACGTACCCATTTATCAAAATAGTTTGTGAACGTCTTGTTGTGGTAATCAACATTACCGGCAATAACAGGGTAGTAAAGGTGCACATTTTTTCAATATTGAACTTCTGGACAGTTAATCGATAACGACCAGTGGGCAATGACTAGCTCATATGGTTCTAAATTGTACGAGTTGGGTAAATTTCCAGAAACTTCAACATCATTGGAGATGATAGAAAGGTTGAACTTCGGTTCATCTACCGGCATATGTTGTGGAAGGTCCTCTAACGCTCCCAAATATAACTTGGTGTACATTACGCACTCGTGCGCAATATATGCTTCAGCGATACACCCTTTGGGTGCGGATATGTTCATCACATAGTATTTGTAGTTCCCTAATTATCTATAAAGTGGTAATTAAAGAGCATGTTATGATTATTGTAAAATAAGTGAATAAATAATATTAAAGACATAGCTAGATTAAGAGATGCCTTGCGTACCTTTCCATGGGATACATCCATGTGTAGTGTACTGGACCGGTAAGCAATAATTGTTCCAGAAGATGGAGCATCAGGTGAGGCATGATGTCAAAAGTTTTTGGAGGAAATATCATTTCCAATTTGCACATGATAAAAATGATGTCCTGTTGCATTTCCAACATGTCCGATTTTTTCACTTCTCTCGTGCATAACTTCTGAAAGAATCTCAACAAAGCCACTAACGGCTCCACCACCTCTTGGGGCAGGTACCCTCGAATGAAAATAGGGAAGAGGCGTTGAAGCAGTATATGACAGTCATGACTCTTTAGTCCATACATCTTATTGTCTTTAAAGTTAACACACCGACTTATATTTCCTGCATAGCCGGAAGGATACCTAACATTACCCATCCAACCAAAAATTTCATTTTTCTGGGCAGGCTTGATGGTATAAGAAGCTTGAGACATTTTTTCTTCCCATCTCTCAACCACAAATGTTTTCGCAGTCCCATTCTTTTCAGATCAATACGTGCCTTCGGGCTGTCTTTAGTTTTTCCCTCCCAATTCAACACTGTGCCGACCACTCTCGCACACATTTTTCTCTATGTGCATGACATCTAAGTAGTGTCTGATCAGCAACTTTGACGAATACAGAAGTTCCCAAAAAATACTTTTGTGTGTCCTGAATTTATACTTGTTGGGTTTGTCAGGTATTGACGCCACTATCTTAGGATGATTATTGAGCTGCCCAAAATCGTATTCATTTAGCACTTCCAATATTTCATCCCCCGTCCATCTCCTCGGCTGCTCACCTGTTTCTACAGTCCCATCAAATGCCTTCATATCCTCCCGAAATGGGTGATCATGTGGAAGCCAACAACAATGACGCATCTGTACAATCTTCCTGCAATGAGGTCTGCAGCACTCAATAGTCATGCGCTCTAGACAAGCCCTGTATCCCCTGGTAACGTTGCCCCACAACATCCTGCATGCAGGAAAATCGCTAATGGTGCCAACAAGCATGGCATGCATCTGGAACATCTTATTTTTGAACTTGTCACAAGTGGGATGACCATGCTCACTCAGGTACTTAAGCTCCTCAATCAAGAGTCTCAAATACACATCGAGACACTTTCCTGGATAACCCGGCCCTAGAATTATCATAGTGAGCATATTGTATTCTTTCTTCATGCACATCTATGGAGGAAGGTTGTACAATACCAAAATAACTGGCCATATACTGTATTAAAGACTCATGTTGCCAAAAGGGTTGAATCCGTCAGATGAAAGCTGTGACGCCCCGAACCGGAATTGGTACAGTAATCGGCTTAATCCGCGACTTTTGCGAATAATCGAGCATTATCGTAATTAATCGAATTGGCGGTTTAGATCACGAGTTAATTTTCGGACACGAATTTGATTTGGTTTTGTTCGTGCAAAATGTAGAGAATTTCATTTCGAGTCCGTGGGGACTTTCCGAGGATTTTTTGGATAATCAAGGAATATAAAAAGAATATTTGAAATTATCGCCAAGTTAGTCGTGTTTATCCATTTGAGTTTGTGTTATTAGAAATGTGGATAGAGCCGAGTCGCGACGTATAAATAGCCGAATAGCCGTAAAATTATCAAAAAATTGCATTTTGGTCTGTTTGACTTGGGTTGACCGAGTTGGACCCGTTTGACCCGCGTTGACCGTGTGGGTGTGTTGACCCAGTTTGAAACTCGCCGTCGGACTTGCCATTTCCGGCCACTTCCGGCCACGATTTTGGTAGGTATTGCTTTCCCTTGTGATTTGTGATTGTTTAGAACTTGATTTGAGGAGAATTGATCACGAATTGAGGGAGAACGAGAAGCTTGAATTTGGGGGATTTCGCCGGAATCAGGTGGCGGATTTCGGTGAGATTCGGCGTCGGGGTTGTGGGGGGAAAGGTTCTCCTTCACTTAACGATGCTTTCTGGGTATTTGGATGTGGTTTTGGTTGAGGTTGGTGGTGGTTGGGGACGGTGACCGGATGTGGAGCTCCGGCGTTGGTTTCGACCGGTGAATTGAGTGGGAATTGGAGTTTGTGGCAGTGGAGAGATGTCTTGGGCTTGAGGTGAATTAGAAAACTGGGCTTTCCTCGCAGGGAAATCTCTCCAGTGACGGGGCGCCGCCGCCACCGGGGGCAGTCAACGACAGAGCTCCGGCGAGGCGTTGACTTTTTGAAATTTGATAAGTTTTATGCCGTTTTGCTCGTAATCGTGCCCCGATCATCGCCTTGAGGTTTTCGAGTGGATTTGGATACCGGATTTTAAGTTGTGGGTTTATGTGGAGAATTTGGGGGTTTTCGTCGATTATTTTGTATCCGAGTTGTATGTTTCCGGAAATGGCTGGTTTCCGAGGTGTGGTACAGAGTAATGAATTATGATTTTGATCAGTTATATTTTGTGATTATTCAGGGGATCGAGATCTTACGTTGAGCGAGGGATCTTCCACCGGATCTCATGATTAGCGTGTTTGCGCACTGTGCTATCTGTGAGTGGACATTTATTTACACTATCGTAGCGAGTTCTTGATTTCAGTATTTATTTCCAGTACAATATTGAGATTATTTATTGTTTTGGAGGTATTGTTTTATATTTTATGGTGATGGCATTTATTTAGAATCAATCCATTGGGTACTCGGCTGATCACCGGTAGTCCAGTTCCAGGGTTGAGAGATTCCCTTGATGTGCCACTAGGCTTGAGAGATTTGCCTAGTCTATCACTGTCGGACTTGAGAGATTTGTCTGACCATCGGGCTTGAGAGATTCGCCTGACACCTCCATTTATTCTAAGAACTCGTATTGTTTTTATATTATATAAATGGTGAAAGGCATATGATTATTTTCATCCACTCACTCTAACGATTTTATTTACCTTTCCCCTGGATTTTTCAGTTTCCGTGCGCAGTTTGTAGTTCGGATTCTGGTGTCACACGTTGCAGTTGGAGGCTTAGTGTTCGAGCTACCTTTCTTTTCCAGTAGGTTTCTTGTTTAGCCTACTGTTGTATATTTATGTATATATATACTAGAGGTCGCTTTGATTACTCTAATGTTATACTTTCATATGATTTTCCTCAGATTTTTGTAAAGTACAGTTTTGCTTATTACTTTACATTATTGTTATGATATTGAGAAATTCGGATGGGATTGGTGCCCACGGTTTGGCTTTTGTGGCATAGGATGAAGTGTGTTTTTCGGGTGCAGGTTAATGGTAATTCCACGTTATAGCGAAACTTTGCTGAAATTTTTGTGGTTTTTGCAAGTTTGTTTTTTCAGAAGGGGTTCGATTCCGGTTTAGGAAACTAAATCGGGGTTGGGTCCTTTCAGCTTGGTATTAGAGCATTAGGTTTCAGGTTCTGTAGACTCTTGTACTTGTGACACTAAGGGTATTTGTGTATGTATAACATGTCTGGAACGATGACCCGACTGGCCAGCGGTTACTCATCAATGCTTCGGGTGTTGTATGTGTTCAAATGTCTAAAGTTTCATGATTATGTTCCTTGTGCTTTGTGACTAATGCTTTTCTTGTATCATTAGGATGCCTCCTAGACGTGGTTCCCGTGTTAAAAGGGATGTGGATCCTGATGAGGATTGCTAGACGCATGACTTGCTTATGCGAGTATTGCGTTTGGAGGAGCGTTTTGACCCTGTGGTCAAAACTCGAACTATTGGAGCGACTATTTTCTCGGGTTCAGCTGATCCAGAGATTTGTGAGGCATGGTTGGTTCGGGTTGAACGAGTTTGTGAGCGTCTGCGTTTCACTCCTGAGCAGATGATAGTGGCAGTAGTTGGTTTACTTGAGTCAGATGCATACTTCTGGTGGGTTAGCACCGATAGAGTTTTGGTTGATACTCCATGGACATTGTTCAGAGATTTGTTTATGTGAAGGTATTTCAACCAGGCTACGCAGCATCGGAAGTATGAGGACTTCACTAATTTGAGACAAGGCAGCATGTCAGTACTTGAGTACCGGGACAGATTTACTCGCTTATCCCGATTTGCTCGTGACATGGTGGCTACAGAGGAAGCCAAGTACCGGAGATTTGAGTTGGGTTTGAACTTGAACATCAAAGGGACACTAACTACAATGCCTCAGAACAACTTTGATGAGTTTGTGAGTGCTGCACTTCGAGTCGAGGATATCAAGAAGGAAAGACAGATGAGATTTCAGTCTCGACGATTTGAGGAGGGTGGACCAAGTCAGGGGCCTTCCAAGAGGCTGAGTTCTGACACTTTCGGATCAGCATCATCATCTGGCAGTGGACCATATAGACCACCGGGTAGTTCAGCTAGACAGAGATAGAGATGAAGGAGGGATCGACCACAGAGACCACAGTCTAGTAGGAGTTCTGGCGGATCCAGCTATCCTCGACGTACTGGTGGCACTTTTGCTGTACCAAGGGAGTATCCACTGTGCAATCTCTGTAATAGGCATCATTTTGGTCCTTGTCAGCGAGGCCCTATCGTTTGCTATCGTTGTGGCCAAGAGGGTCACTATGCGAGGGAATGTTTCCGGCTTGCTGGTGTTGGTGGTCAGGCAGCTCAGAGTTCAGAAGGAGAGCGAGGTACCACTTCTGGAGCTCGACCAGTACAGTCTTCATGCCAGGGCGGACAATAGAGTCACCCTCAGCGTGGACGACCAGCCGAGCAGGCCAGGGTTCATGCAATGTCATTGCGTGAGGGCAGAGCTTCACCGGAGGTTGTTATTGGTACGTTGCATGTTTTTGGCTATCCAGTACTTACTTTGCTAGATCCAGGTGCTACGCATTCATTCATATCATATAGATTGTCATCTTTAGCTACTATGTCTGCATCTCCACTTCCGGGGTTATGGAGGGTGTTGTATCCGTCCGGTAAGGTTGTGAGTAGTGGTTGGGTGTATAGGGATTGTGAGATCTTTGTTGGAGGTTATAGTTTAGCCGCGGATTTGTTATTGCTGGATATCGTCAATTTTGATGTGATTTTGGGTATGGACTTCTTGAAGACACATTGGGCTATGTTTGATTGTCACAAGAAGGAGGTTGTGTTTCGACGTCCAGGTTTCCCAGAGATACTGTTTCGCGGTGAGAAGAATACTTCATTGCCATGTGTGATTTCAGCGATGAAGGCCGAGCGGATGATAAAGAAGGGTTGTGTTGCATATTTGGCTCATGTTATGGATACTACGGTTGCTGTACCAGACATTGGTGATATTGAGGTGGTTTCCAAGTTTCCAGATGTGTTTCTGGAGGAGTTACCAGGTGTTCCTCCAGTTCGAGAAATCGATTTCATTATTGAGCTTTTACCAGGCACTGGACCCATATCACAGACACCTTATCGTATGGCGCCAGCGGAGTTGAAGGAGCTACAGGTTCAACTTCAAGAGTTGCTGGAGAAAGGTTTCATACGACCCAGTGTATCACCATGGAGTGCTCCTGTACTATTTGTGCGAAAGAAGGATGGTTCCATGCGGTTGTGTATTGATTATCGGAAGATGAATCAGGTCACTGTGAAGAACAAGTATCCGTTGCCGCGGATTGATGATTTGTTTGATCAGCTCAAGGGAGCTTCGGTCTTTTCGAAGATTGATCTCAGGTCCGGATACCATCAGTTGAGGATCAGAGAGTCAGATGTGGCTATGACAGCTTTCAGATCGCGGTATGGGCATTTTGAGTTCTTGGTTATGCCGTTTGGGTTTACCAATGTCCATGTAGCTTTCATGGATAGATGAATCGGGTGTTAAGGCGGTTTTTGGACAAGTTTGTGATCGTGTTCATCGACGACATTCTGATTTACTCCATGAGTGTGGGCCAGCACAAGAAACATTTGCGAGCTGTTTTGCGGACTTTGCGAGACAATCTGTTGTTTGTGAAGTTCAACAAGTGTGAGTTTTGGTTGGATAGCGTAATGTTTTTGGGTCACGTGATATCAGCTGAAGGAGTCACCGTGGATCCTGACAAGATAGAACCCGTGTTGAATTGGAGTAGACCTACGACCGTACCAGAGATCAGGAGTTTCTTGGGTTTGGCAGGTTATTATCGGCGCTTTGTACAGGATTTTTCATGGATTGCCACTCTACTTACTAGATTGACAAAGAAAGGTGTCAAGTTCGAGTGGTCCGATGCATGTGAGGAGAGTTACTTGCTATTGAAGGAAAAGTTGACTACTGCATCGATTTTGACCCTACCTGACGACAGTGGAGAGTTTGTGGTTTACAACGATGCATCGAAATTGGGACTTGGTTGTGTTTTGATGCAGCATGGTAGAGTGGTGGCTTACGGTTCCAGACAGCTGAAACCACATGAAGTCAATTATCCTACACACGATTTGGAGTTGGCTGCTATTGTATTAGCCTTAAAGAGTTGGAGACACTACCTGTACGGAGGTCAGTGCAAGATATACACAGATCACAAGAGTCTCACTTATTTGCGCACGCAACCAGACTTGAACATAAGACAGTGCAGATGGATGGAATTGATCAACGATTACAATTGCACTTTTGAGTACCATCCAGGGAAGGCTAATGTCGTTGCTGATGCACTTAGTCGGAAATCTGGAGCCTCATTATTTCATGTGTGTGTGGCCAGAGTTTCCATGTTAGCCGAGTTACGGGCTACGGGAGCTGAGTTTGAGTGGGATGATGATGGAGCCTTGTTGGCTAGCTCAGGATGCAGACTCCTATCTGTTGGATAAGAAAACCATGATTCGGAATGGTGTGCCAACAGAGTTTCGGTTGAGTGATGATGGTACATTGCTATTCGGAGGCAAATTATGTGTACCCAGGGACGAGGGTTTGTAGAAAGAGATTTTAGACGAAGCTCATTGTTCTGCTTATGCGCTACATTTCGGCGGTACGAAGATGTTTCTACACTTCGAGCTTATTACTGGTGGCGAAATATAAAGAGGGAGATTGCCGCATATGTGAGTAGATGTCTTATTTGTCTGCAGGTTAAAGCAGAGAGGCAGAAGCCTGCGGGAAAGCTACAGCCCTTGGAGATTCTAGTTTGGAAGTGGGAGCACATTACCATGGATTTCGTGTATCAATTACCACGTACTTCGGCTGGTAATACTGGTATTTGGGTTATTGTAGATCGATTGACGAAATCCGCTCATTTCCTTACACTTCCAGGGAAGATTTCAGTGGGCAGGTTGGCAAAGCTGTATTTGACGGAGATCGTTCGTCTGCACGGTGTGCCTGTATCCATTGTTTCTGACTGAGACGGTCAGTTTACTTCAAAGTTCTGGCAGGCTTTACAGCGAGCCTTGGGTACCAGATTGCATTTCAGTACAGCTTTCCATCCTCAGACTGATGGGTAGTCTGAGTGGACTATTCAGACCCTCGAGGATATGTTGCGGTCTTGTGTTTTGCAGTTTAGAGGAAATTGGGATGAGCAACTGCATTTGATTAAGTTTGCTTACAACAACAGTTATCAGACCAGTATTTATATGGCACCGTATGAGGCTCTATACGAGAGGCAGTGCTGCACTCCATTGTGTTGGAGTGATGTGGGCGAGCGATGGCTTATTGGCCCTGATCTGGTGAAAAGCACCATGGAGGATATTCAGATTATCCGGGACAGTCTAAAGATTACCCAGGATCGCCAGAAGAGTTATGCGAACGTGAGAATAAAGAGTCTCGAGTTCGAGGTGGGCGATTGGGTCTTCCTAAAACTGTCTCCTTGGAGGGAGTTGTGCGTTTCGGGAAGCGTGGCAAGCTTAGACCACGGTATATTGGTCCGTACGAGATTACCAAGAGAGTTGGTGCCGTGGCTTACAGGTTAGAGTTGTTTTCCGAGATGGCTCGAGTACACGATGTTTTCCATGTCTCGATGTTGCAGAAATATATTTCAGATCCATCACATGTGTTAGCACCATATCAGCTTCCTATCCGGGAAGATATGACATATGTGGAGGAGCCGGTACAGATTCTCGATCGGCGTGAGCAAGAGTTGAGACACAGAGTCATACCGCTTGTGAAGGTCTTATGGCAGAATCATTCAATTGAGGAAGCCACCTGGGAGACCGAGCAGCATATACAGGAGCAATATCCTCATCTGTTCACCTAGCAGGTATGTAAATTTCAAGGTCAAAATTTTTTAGGGGGGGTAGATTTGTGACGACCCAAACCGGAATTGGTACAGTAATCGGCTTAATCCGCGAGATTTGCGAGTAATCGAGCATTATCGTAATTAATTGAATTGTAGGTTTTGATCACGACTTAATTTTCGGACAAGAATTTGATTAGGGTTTGTTCGTGGAAAATGTAGAGAATTTGATTTCGATTCCGTGGGGACTTTCCGAGGATTTTTCGGATAATCGAGGAATATAAAAAGAATATTTGAAATCATCGCCGTGTTAGTCGTGTTTATCCGTTCGAGTTTGTGTTATCCAAAATGTGGATAGAGCCGAGTCGCAACGTATAAATAGCCGAATAGCCGTAAAATTATCAAAAAATTGCATTTTGGGCCGTTTGACTTGTGTTGACCGAGTTGGACCCCTTTGACCCTCGTTGACCGTGTGGGTGTGTTGACCCGGTTTGAAACTCGCCGTCAGACTTGCCATTTCCGGCCACTTCCGGCCACGATTTTGGTAGGTATGGCTTTACCTTATGATTTGTGATTGTTTAGAACTTGATTTGAGGAGAATTGATCACGAATTGAGGGAGAACGAGAAGCTTGAATTTGGGGGATTTCGCCGGAATCGGCTGGCGGATTCCGACGAGATTCGGCGTCAGGGTTGTGGGGGGAAAGGTTCCCCTTCACTTCACAATGCTTTCTGGGTATTTGGATATGGTTTTGGTTGAGGTTGGTGGTGGTTCGGAACGGTGACCGGAGGTGGAGCTCCAGCGTTGCTTTCGACTGGTTTTCTGGTGAATTGAGTGGGAATTGGAGTTTGTGGCAGTGGAGAGATGTCTTGGGCTTGAGGTGAATTAGAAAACTGGGCTTTCCTCGTCGGAAAATCTCTCCGGTGACAGCGCGCCACCGCTAGCGGCGGCGGTCAACAACGGAGCTCCGGCGAGGCGTTGACTTTTTGAAATTTGACAAGTTTTATGCTGTTTTGCTCGTAATCGCGTCCCGATCACCGCCTTGAGGTTTTTGAGTGGATTTGGATACTGGATTTTAAGTTGAGGGTTTATGTGGAAAATTTGGGGGTTTTCGTCGATTATTTTGTATCCGAGTTATATGTTTTCGGAAATGGTTGGTTTCCAAGGTGTGGTACAGAGTAATGAATTGTGATTTTGATCAGTTATATTTTGTGATTATTCAGAGGATCGAGATCGTACGTTGGGTGAGGGATCTTCTGCCGGATCTCGTGATTAGCGCGTTTGTGCGCTGTGCTATCTGTGAGTGGACATTTATTTACACTATTGTAGCGAGTTCTTGATTTCAGTATTTATTTCCAGTACAATATTGAGATTATTTATTGTTTTGGAGGTATTGTTTTATATTTTTGAAAGGACCCAATCCCGATTCAGTTACCTAGACCGGAATCAAACCCTTTCGAAAATACGAACCAACAAAAATTTTCCGAAATTTCGGCAGAGTTTCGTTACTAACGTAGAATTGCCATAACCTGCACCCAGAAAATAACACTTCATCCTATGCCACAAAAGCCAAACCGTGGGCACCAATCCCATCCGGATTTCTCAACAGCAATAAGAATCATAAACAGTAAATAGTACTGTAGTATATATGTATATATCCGAGAAAATCCGTATAAACATGTATCAGAATGTATCAGAGCGACCTCTAGTGTTAAACATATACATCAGTAAGCGAAACAAGAACCTACTGGAAAACACAGGTAGCTCAGATCACTAGCCTCCAAACCGCGACGTGAAAACACCAAAACCTGAACTACAACTGGGCACGGAAACCGAAAAGCCCAGAGGAAAGACATAAAACACGTTAGAGTGAGTGGACGAAAATAAATGTCTTTCACCAAGTAATATATACGTATAAAATCATATGCGAGTCAAATGCATGTAAATCAAATGGTACGTGAGGAGACATCAGCTACCACTCACGTACAGAGCATGCAACGTAAATGTATCGCGAAATCTCTCATGGACTACCACGCGATAGCACAGTCTGAATCACGGGATCCCAGACCCACACATGATTCCTAGCCAGAAAGGCCTCGGGTCAGGATATCTGTCCCCCCCGGAGCGTACTAGGGGATCAGCCGAGAAGCCAATGTGTATCGATATCACAACATATACTGAGACTGTACTCTGTGTAAACCAAATCATAAATCATTTCCATGCACATGCATAAAACATAATATGTACGTATGTATATATTCGTATACGTACATTCGTATATGCATAATCATAAAACACATGCTCGTAAAATCATAATCAATCTGCATGCTCAAGTTCGTAAATCATTAATAAAAGACTCGCAATCAATCCGTGAAAAGAAATGTCCACTCACAGACTCGCGTAACGCGCACTCGCGCTAAACTCGTCGTCCGGCGGAAGATCCCTCGCCTGAAGCACGATCACGATCCAGGTCACGATCTCGATCTCCTGAATATTCACAAAACATAACTGATCAGTATCGTAATCCACAACACTGTAGTGATGCACGGAAACCAATCGTTCCCGGGAATACGAAATGCAGTACAGAATGAATTACGGAAATCCTGAAACCCCCACTCGAAATCTCAACTGAAAATCGGCTAATCAAATCGACCCAAAAACCTCTGGACGATGATCAGGGCGCGATTACGAGAAAAATGACATTAAAAACGTCGAAATCTGAAAAGTCAACTCCTCCGCCGTTGACCACAGTTGACCGCCGCCGCCGGCGTGCCGTCAACGGCGAGATTCACCGGCGGAGGAACTCCAGTTCTCAAGGTCCCATCAAGGCGAATCACTTTCCCAACTAACACTCAAGTCAATTTCAACTCTAACCCTTCCAAAACTCAACAAATCCGAACGGAATTTCACACCGGAATCCCTAATCGGGTTCCTCCCCAAACACCTCCACGTCCAAAACCAAACCACAAGGAAGCACCACCAAAGTGTGGGGAGCAAAACCCCCAACAACTCGACCCTCAACCCTCGCCAGAACCACCTCCACCGTCACCGGCGATTCAACCCAACTCGGCCTTAATCGAACTCCCTCCAAACCTCACCAATTTCCATCAAACCAAAGCCAAACACACTCGAAATCATGAGAGGAAGCGAACTGTACCTGTCCCGTGGCCGGAGGTGGCCAGAATTTGGTCGCCGGAAGTTGAAACCAAAACGGAAAGTTCTCCTCCAACGGTCAACGGTCAAAGTTTCCAAAATAGGAAAGTCAAAGCAAGTCAAACTCAATCTGAAATTTTCGACAATTTTACGACTATATTCGATATTTATACTCGCGCCTCGGGTCAATCGACGGTCCAAAACGAATATACGAAATGATTCGGATAAACACGAAACCATCGGATAAACTCGTCGAAACCTGAAACTTCAAATAATCATAAAATATTCCTCGATAATCAGAAAAATCTTCCGGAACCGCCCACAAGCTCGAAATCACGTACTCTACAATTTCCGTGAAGACACTCAACTCAAATTCTCGACTGAAAATATAGTCGCGAATCGAATCGGCAAACCACATACACGACAATAAACTGTGACTAAACTCAACCTCGAGAATCGTGCCGAATACACAACTGATTCTGGTTCGGGTAGTCACAATTTTATAGTGATGACATTTATTTAGCATCGATGCATTGGCTACTCAGCTGATCACCGGTAATCCAGCTCCAGGGTTGAGAGATTCCCCTAATGTGCCACTAGGCTTGAGAGATTCGCCTATTTTATCACCGTCAGGCTTGAGAGATTCGCCTGACCGTCGGGTTTGAGAGATTCGCCTGACCGTCGAGCTTGAGAGATTCGCCTGACACCTCCATTTATTCTAAGAACTCGCATTGTTTTTATATTATATAAATGGTGAAAGACATATGATTATTTTCGTCCACTCACTGTAACGATTTTATTTGCCTTTCCCTTGGGCTTTTCGGCTTCCGTGCCCAGTTTGCAGTTCGGATTCTGGTGTCACACGTCGCAGTCGGAGGCTTAGTGTTCGAGCTACCTTTCTTTTTCAGTAGGTTTCTTGTTTAGCCTACTGTTGTATATTTATGTTCATATACACTAGACGTCGCTCTGATTACTCTAATGTTATACTTTCATATGATTTTCCCCAGATTTTTGTAAAGTACAGTTTTGCTTATTACTTTACATTATTGTTATGATATTGAGAAATCCGGATGGGATTGGTGCCCACGGTTTGGCTTTTGTGGCATAGGATGAAGTGTGTTTTTCGGGTGCAGGTTAATGGTAATTCCACGTTATACTGAAACTCTGCCGAAATTTCTATGGTTTTTGCAAATTCGTGTTTTCAAAAGGGGTTTGATTCCGGTTTAGGAAACTAAATCAGGGTTGGGTCCTTTCAAAAGCCCCAGCCAAACATTTCGAACCTCTGATGCAAAATAAAAAAACTCCCTCACCATGTGCTTCCAAGCCTCTCCATCAACAGGGTGTATAAGGGTATCACCGTTGGGCAAATTCCTCTCCGCCCAGCATCTCATAGCTTCAGCCGTGTGTGCAGACATGAACAGCATTCTATCCTATCTAGCAGCGGAAAATACCGAAGTATCTTTATAGCTTTCTTGTTTCCAGCAGGAGTCAACTTATACCTATCTGTACCACATACCGGGCGACCATCAAGGGATTCATGATCATTCCCATAAGCATCTTCACCCCAGAATAGAACGTAATCATATCTACAAGCATGGATTTTGATTAGGAAAGGCCAAAAATTTTCAGGATCTGTCGCATCTTACGATGAGTGGTAGGAAGGCGATGACCGGCGGGGAACAACAAACCAGACCACTTCAGCCAATCATCAATAGCCTTCACACTCATTTTGTTCTCCACTTTCAGCTTCATTACTCCCATAACACTTTCAAGAACAGTCTTATTACACTCGTTGTACAACGGGGTCTGTTGGAAGGCAATGAGGTTGTTGTACTTGTCCATACCAGTAGTGTTGACAGCTGTAGGTAATTGCTAGACTGGTTCAATATGAAGGAAACCCCCAACGGCGGGAGGGATATCTGGTGCTTCAGCAAATACACCGATCTCATGACAAAACATATCATTGATCAACCTTGTTGTTAGATCATTGGATGTACTATCACTCTCAAAAAATTGTCCCTAATCATGCTGACTAACTGATGAGCTCTCACCGTGATAAATCCAACATGTGTACTTATCCCAAAATCCGTTTTTCTTCAAGTGCTCCAATACTTTATCGATGTGAAAACGATATCACTCACTACGACAATGACATTTCATACACGGACAATAATGAATTGTCATCCCTCCACTATTAACCTTCACATATTCCACAAAACTCGTAATTCCACGGTGATATCTTACATCCCATCTTGGAAGACACATCCAGCTCTTGTCCATCATGATAATTATAGCTGTATATATACCCATGATTTAATTAATTAAAATTTCATCATTATATTTATATCGATATTTATATTATAAATTACATAATTTAATTATTCTACTCAATCGACCCCTAATTAATTACAAATGAACATATATATATTGTCTAATAATAACCACACTACAATCACAATTAACCAAAACATGCACACAATAATCACAATATATATTAACCATAATATATAATCACAATTAACTACCCTAGCTATAATAATCACAAAAATCAAATAAATCATCCTATATTCACAATAATCAACGACATTTACTACAAATTAACTATCAATCACTCAAAATCAACCATCAATCACTCAAACCCAACAATCAACTCAAAATTAACAATATATATATATATCTCAACTCGATCTATACATCATGCATATATATATATGTACGTACGTACCTATATAATGAATCATGAACGTACTCATCGTTGACAGTTTTCGACAACACCCAAAGATTTTGGAGCGCTTTCAGTTTCCGTGAGGAAATTTTTTTTTTTGAATGACCGAGCTGCTGCCCAGATTGGATCTATAAACCACCCCTATAGCCGACGATGCTACAAAGTCGTCGGTCATAGTAAAAAACCTCATCGGTAATAGTTACAAACTATACCCGACGATTTTCCGGGTATTATAGCCGACGACTAGAATCACGTCGTCGGTTATAGTACTATGACCGATGACTGGAGAATCTCGTCGGCTATACCATACTATAACCGACGACAAGGGTTATCGTCGGCCTGTTTTCCGACAAGTCATCGCCTATAGTGTTTCTGCTAGTAGTGTGTTGTACATTATGATATATCCGGTCATTTCAATTTATTTCATATCAGGAATATTAATTGCCATGTTAAATATTTGACATGCTACAGTATGCAGGTCTTAACAAGATATCTACTGCAAAATTTGTTCGGCCCCGGAGTTGCTGGTGTCACTAGTGACCAATCAATTCTCTACCTTGATCTTCAATCTAATATGGTCTCTCTCTTTCTCACTAAATATATACCCCACTGTTTGGTACTAATTTATTGATAAACATATTCCACAAATCACGAGAACATACTAATGAAGAAAAACTTGTACAACACATGTTGTAAATTCAAAGTTGTCCAGGATCACTCTTTTGGTACTACACATTCTTTCAAATAGTTCTTGATTTCTTGCTCTTATTCTCAGCAGACTGGTAGTTTGGTAGGGTACTTAATTATGTGGATAATGTCGGATTAAGTTCCAATGTGGAATTCTTCTTTGCGTAAATACATTTTGTAGGTTGCTCTTTCTTGATGGGGTGATGCGGTGTTGTTTTTAAAGCAGACATATCATGTGTCTGAGGTTTTGGCTTTTGGATTGACAACTGGTTACCTTGGAAGCGTCATAACATTCAGCGGTTGGAACCAGAAAATGCTTGAACTCAGTGTCAAAGGCCATTGGGCTTTTGCCGGACTCGGTTTTCTTATAGGTGAATATAGCAAACTTTGAATGATGTGTGACATTGTACGTTACAGAAAGCATCTATTATACTTGAATTTCATTGTATGTCACATGACTAAAACGATCTTTTCCTTGTGTAATTAATTGGTTTATAGGTTTGTTTCTTGCTGCTTACTCGATCATTTTGGGGTAGAGACATCCAAGTGTTTTAGGCAGCTTCTTGTAAGGAGTGCAGGGTATGACGATGCTAGCTCTAGGAAGAGTTGGAGGGTTGATGGCCGCAAGCGTCACTTGGCAGCTTTGGCTGTGTTTCTGGTGTTGCTGGCTTTTATATGGAGCGTGAGTGGAATATTAGCGAGGCAAAAGTTTAGCAGCAGCACCGGCAGTGATGCACATCTGTGGTTGGCTTGCATTGTTGCAACTCCGGGCGTGTGGATCAGATGGTTCTTAGCTCGACTCAATGGACGTGGATCAGGAAAGACAGGGTTCTTGAAATGGATTCCATTTGGTGCCCTAATTGCCAATGTTTCTGCTGCTTCTACAATGGCAGCACTAGCTACTGTGTAGAAAACTGTAAGTTTCTACCATCTGAACTCAGTCAAATAGAACACAAGTGTTTGAAAAATTTTCTGATTGATAAAATTACTTAAATTGTCACTAATTTTTTCCTAAAACGATAGTTTGGTAACTATTGTATGACATATATTAAAATGGTCACTATCTCGACATTTTACTATCAAATTGGTCACTGATTCTCAAACGTTCATTAAAAGTGGAATATTAGTTATTTTTTAGGGATGTTTACATCTTTTTCATCTATTTCTTCTTTCCTCACTACCAGAAATAGAGACATTACCGGCGACTTGCCGTCGCCGGCCTTGTCTTTTTTTTTTGGCCGGAATTGTCATTACCGGCGACAAGTCGCCGGCAATGACGTCGCCGGAAATCTCCCGCCGGTATTAACATTGCCGGCGACGGCGTCGCCGGCAATGGCAGCGCCGTCGTAGCCGGAATGGGAGACATTGCCGGCGACTGAGGTCCATGTCGCCGGCAATGTCTGGAAAAATTTTGAAAAAAAAACGCGGTTCTGGATTGGGCCCAATTCCAGAACCTGCATTGAAAGACATAAACCGTACAATCATACAAGTTCAACAGTACACATAAATGTCCAGCGTACAGTACAAATAGCAAAGACGATACGAAAATTAACTACAACTACAGGTCAGGGTCGAGGAACTTGCGGGTCAGGGTCGAAGTAATCCATGTACTCATTTGAATTCCGGTGGCTACCTTGGTCTTGCTCTGGTGTTGACTGGTGCGGTGGTGGTGGTGGATAGCTAGGGAAGGGAGGGACCGGGACCGGGGGAGGTGTGGGGAACGGTTGTCCGGTAGTCTGAGCCTCGTACATCGTCCGCATCCATGTGTACATCTGAGCCTGCATTTGTGTCTGCTGCTGGACCATGTTTTGGTACTCGGCCATCTGCCTCTTTTGCTCCTCCAACTCCCTCTGCGTCCTCTGAAGCTCCGCTGCGAGGTTACGACTAGAAGTTGAACTTCTTGACCCGGTAGAGTATTGTGAAGTGTTTTTCAATACTCATTCGCCCGCCGAGCCCATTCCCCTACAGTAGTAGGTATTCTTTCCAGTCCCGCACGTTTTTTCCATGATCTGAGCCGCTATCGGGGGATCAAGCGGATCGATCTGAGAGGCATACTGGGTGACTTCTTCCTCGGAGCAGTCAGGATGGTTAGTCCGAGCTATACTCATGGTCACTTCTGCGGTTGCCTCCTCCACTCTCGCCTAATTGAAAAGCGAAAATGAACAACGTATTAACTAACAAAATCTATTAATATCGAAAAATAGTTTTATTAACACATGGAGAGGCGAAAGACTTACCGCTTCGTCAGGGCACTGCGGATAGAACTTCTGATGAATATACACCAAGGGGTTCACTTCTTGTTGTTGCTGCGCCTTATTCGACCAACCCATGTAGTTGAGTGAACCTGCATGATGGGCCCTGGTGTTTTTCAATCTGTTCGCCCGGTTCGTCTTCGAAATCGCCTTGTTTGATAAACATATGGAAAAAAATTAGTAACTAACTATTTCAATCTGATACGATACATTAGGCTTGTAAGATATATTAAGGATGTATAGCTGAGCTTTGGGGTACTCGAAGTGGGCTATCAGCCACAGCCACTCGTACTCCCTAAACCGGAATTCTCTAGGGGTAGAACCTCGGCCTAGCTCCTTGTATACAGTGTAATGGGAAGAAAGGTCGTTCTTCCACTCTTTATACCTATATTAAAACAAGGAAAAAAAGTTAGAGATATTAAAACACTTGATAAACAAAAATCTAACTCAATATATATTCAAATAAGTCGAAGCACATCACCTCATATGTAGTTGACGCTCTACCCACGTGTGAATAAGAACTTCATCCACGTCAAACCACACCTGCAATATGAATATATAAAAGGTAACATTATATATTTATTCGGACTTAATTAATAAATGTAAAATTTACGTTATGAAAATACGATTTTACTCACACTGAGTGCATTATGCACTTGCATCTTCACGTAGATAGGCACAGATTCCCAATCTGGCCAAAGCATTGGGACCTTGTCCCGCACGATCGCACCGGCCATGCTGACATATTTGCGCGTGGTGTCGAATGCCTCGATCACCTCGCCATCCTCATTGGCCCTTACGGGCGTTTTCCTTCCGCCGGTGGCCTGCTCAAGTCTCTTCCCGGTGCAGGTGCCTCTAGCCCCTTTCCGTTTTCCAGTCCCATTAACGAAATTGCCTAATAATACAATGTCAACAAATTGATATCATTAATTGAACCTATCGCAAGTCTTAAGTAATAATTAAGTAATCAATCTGATGTTAAATAAAATTTACCTGCATCGTCCGTTTGTTGGTTGGTGCACCTCACACTCCAAAGATGCACGGGGTAGAACGGGAGGAAGTTATATGCTTCCTCCAAGGTCAGGAACTCCGGCCGTCCTTCAACATAAACAGGCATCCCCCTATCATCGAATTCAGGGATGACAGGAATCTCGTCGGGTAGGAAGAGACCGGACGGCGGAGATAGACGAGGCCTGGACGATGAGGCGCCAGCACCACCATGTGTCTCAGATGATTCCCGTGAAACGGGAGTAGGCACTGGGCGAATATGGGGCATTCGGATTGAGGGAGTTTCTGATGCCCCCGTTGACTGTCGCTCGTCTGAGGCTCTGCCACCGGAGGGACGTCTGCTAATTGAGCGTCTGGAGACTGAGGCTCGAGCCTCGACTTCCGGTTCCACGGCTCTTGATCGTGCAGCTTCCTCCTCAGCTCACGCCTCTAGCAAGGCTCTCGTGCGAGCAGTCATCATTGGCCCACTGGGCGTGTTGCTAACTGCGGGCGAGGAGGAAGCTTGACTACTGTTCCCTCCACTATTTCGAGAACCTCTCCGAAGCCAATTAGCCGCAAAACCTCCTGGACACCGTAATAGTCATGGATTCGGTTCCATAACAAATCGGAACCGGAACGGTGTGGAACCGGAACCGTTTGAAACCGGAACTGTTTGTAACCGGAACCGTTTGTAACATAACGGTTCCGGTTACAAACCGTTCCGGTTCCAAACCATTTCAGTTCTATAACAAATCGGAACCGGAACGGTTTGGAACCGGAACCGTTAGAAACCGGAACTGTTTGTAACTGGAAACGTTTGTAACATAACGGTTCTGGTTACAAACAGTTCCGGTTCCAAAGGGTTCCGGTTCCGCGCGGTTCCGGTTTATAACCGTTCTGGTTCTAAACCGTTCCGATCCCGATTTCCACCTTCATTTATACGATTAATTAACAACTATATCACCTAAATTAACATATATACATTTTCGATGTATATATATATACATCATGCATCTTAATTAAATTTAATTTTCACATATTCATCCAAATCACAAACCCTAATTAATTTTCCACATTTTTCACACATATATTTACATCATGCATCTTAATTAGGTTTAATTTTCACATATATATACATCACATATTCATCCAAACCACATATATACATAATTTTCACATATATATACATCACATAATTTTCACATACCTATATATATATACATCACATATATATATACATTGCATATAAATTTTCAACTTATCACCCTAATTTCCAACTTAGCACCCTAATTAATTTACACATACACATACACATACACATACACAAAAATAATAAAAAATTGAGAGAGAGAGAGAGGGAGAGAGAGAGGATCGGACCTGCCATGGTGGAGTCTGATCTGCTTTGCCGGCGACGGAGGTGAGGGGAGGAGAGGAGGGGAGGAAGAGAGGAGGAGAGGATCGGAGGAGGAGAGGAGATGAGAATCGGTGGAGAGGAGGAGGAGGAGAGGATAAGGAGGAGTAAAGGCAAACGAAGGAGGAGAAATGAAGCTCGGGCTCGACTGGGAACGGTTCTATCCAGACAACATTGCCGGCGAGTTTCTTATAACTCGTTGGTAATGTCATTACCAACGACTTCAACTCGTTGGTAATGACATTACCAACGACGAGTTAACTCGTTGGTAATGTCATTACCAACGAGTTGCTTATTACTCGTTGGTAATGTTGACATTTCCCGAAAAATATCCGACAACATTTTCCGACTACATTTTCCGTCCACGATTTCCGTCTACATTTTCCGACTACATTTTCCGACTACAATTTCCGACTACATTTTCCGACTACATTTTCCGACTACATTTTCCGACTACATTTTCCGACTACATTTTCCGACTACATTTTCCGACTACATTTTCCGTATACGATTTCCGTCTACATTTTGCGACTACATTTTGCGACTACATTTTCCGTATACGATTTCCGTCTACATTTTCCGACTACATTTTCCGACTACAATTTCCGACTACATTTTCCGACTACATTTTCCGTCTACGATTTCCGACTACATTTTCCGACTACATTTTCCGACTACATTTTCCGTATACGATTTCCGTCTACATTTTCCGTCTACATTTTGCGACTACATTTTGCGACTACATTTTACGACTACATTTTCCGTATACGATTTCCGTCTACATTTTCCGACTACATTTTCTGACTACATTTTCCGACTACATTTTCCGTCTACAATTTCCGACTACATTTTCCGACTACATTTTCCGTCTACAATTTCCGACGACATCATTAACGTACTAAGGATGATAATCGTAATCATCGTCATAACTTGAGTCTGACTCGGTTTCATAGGTAACCTCTGGCAATATGTGCCTCTCCTCGTCATTTGAATCAGCGTCAACTTCATATGAATTAACATCGAGAAGTTCTGCCCTAGTAATTCGAACCACACTCCCAGATCTCACATTATTAAGGCGAATCGTAGATGATTCCGGAATGTCAAAAGCGTTCGGCTCTTGGTATGCAGTAACTTCCTCATCATCTGCAGTATCACCAAGTGTGGCAGCACTGTATATGTTTCTATGAGCAACATGGTTAACCACCTTCCACGGGACTTTGTTAAGAAGATCGTCCAGGTAAAACACTTGTTTTACTGATGAGGCAAGAAAGAAAGGGTCTTCTTCATACCAGGGAGTAGCAGTATTCACCGAAAATGTTCCGTGCTGATCGGTCCTTATGTTCTCCGGGCTAGTATCAAACCATCTACACTTGAACAAGTGCACTTTCATGCGGTTACCATAAATTAGTTCAACAACTGAATGAAGGACACCATAATAGTTAACGCCATCCTGCCCACCATGGACCATCACCCCACAATTCTGTGTTTTCAGTCGGTCGTCTCGATTTTCACATATAAATTTCACGCCATTTACCTGACACATCGAGTAAACTTTTGAAGCTATCGGTTTCATCGCAAGGACCCTCAATTCGTTTGACCACTCTGGGTAACCATCATCTGCTACATGGTTCATCTGAAAACGATAAGAAACCACACAAGAAATTATGAACATAGAAACCACAAAACCACGTACGTCCACACATGCTATATAAGGAAAATGGCAATAAAAATAAAGACATAGACACATATACCCTTACCCATGGACCAAAGTAGTTTGCAAACGTCCTGTTGTGGTATTCAACATTTCCGGCAATAGCAGGGCAGTGAAGATGATAGTTTTTCCAATATTGTACTTCTTCACAGTTAATCAGTACCAACCAGTGGGCAATGACTACGTCATTTTCATCCAACTTGTACGACTTTGGCAAGCTTCCCTGTACTACAACGTCATTGGAGATGATAGAAAGGTTGAACTGAGGTTCATCTATCGGCATCTGTTGTTGGGGGTCCTCAAGCGCTCCCAAATACACTTTGGTGTACGTTACACACTCGTGCGCAACATATGCTTCAGCGATACACCCTTCAGGTGCATATTTATTCTTCACATAGTCCTTATAGGCTCCCAATTGTCTACAAGTTAACAAGTGCATGTTAAAAGGGGTAAAAATAAGACTTTACATATAAAAACAGAGGCAAACCAAATGTACCTTTCCATGGGATACATCCAAGTGTAGTGTACGGGACCGGTAAGCAACAATTGTTCGGGAAGATGGATCGTTAGGTGAGGCATGATGTCAAAAAAATTTGGCGGAAATATCCTCTCAAGCTTGCACATGATAAAAATTATGTCATCTTGCATCTCCCTGAGATCTGATTTTTTAACTTCCCTAGTGCATAACTTCTGAAAGAATCTTGACAATGCCACCAACGGCTCCACCACCTCCTTGGGCAGGTACCCTCGAATGAAAATAGGGAAAAGGCGTTGAAGCAGTACATGGCAGTCATGACTCTTTAATCTGTACATCTTATTGTCCCGGTAGTTAACACACCTGCTTATATTTCCTGCATAGCCATAAGGATACCTGCATGTATATATATATATATAGCCATAGGCAACAATTATATTTCTCGCATATCACCATAATCTGGTAAAAATTAAAGGCAAACCAATTTCCGTACTGCATAGTCATATATAAGAATATTTACCTGACATTACTCAGCCACCGAAAAATTTCATGTTTATGCTTCGGCTTGATGGTGTAAGGAGCTTGCGGCATTTTTCTCTTACCATCTCTTAACCACAAATGTTTCCGCAGTCCCATAGCTTTCAGATCATTGCGTGCCTTAGGGATGTCTTTTGTTTTCCCCTCTAAGTTAAGAACTGTGCCCACCACACTTTCACACACATTCTTCTCTATGTGCATGACATCTAGGTAATGTCTGATAGGCAACCTGGGCCAGTAGGGGAGTTCCCAGAATATGCTCTTGTGTGTCCAAAACTTATACCTTTCGGGCTTGTCTGGAATTGATGCCACTATGTCAGGATGATTGCTCAGCTGGCCAAAATCATATTCATTCAACACTTCCAAAATTTCTTCCCCTGTCCATCACCTGGGTGCCACACCTGTTTCCACAGTCCCATCAAACGCGTCTGGGTCTTGCCTAAATGGGTGATCATATGGAAGCCAACAACGATGACGCATCTGAACAATTTTACTGCAATGAAGACTGCAACAATCAACCGTCATGTACTCTGAACAAGCCCTGTAACCCCTGGTAACGTTGCCCGACAACATACCACGGGCAAGAAAATCACTGATGGTGACAACAAGCATGGCATGCATCTGGAACATATCGTTTTTGAACCTATCGTAAGTGGGGTGGCCACACTCACTCAGGTACTTAAGCTCCTCAATCAAAGGCCTCAAATACACATCGAGACACTTTCCTGGATAACCCGGGCCTGGAATTAACAGAGTCAGCATATTGTATTCCTTCTTCATGCACATCCATGGTGGAAGGTTGTACGGTACCAAAATAACTGGCCATATACTGTATTGAAGACTCATGTTGCCAAAAGGGTTGAATCCGTCAGATGAGAGCCCTAGCCAAACATTTCGGACCTCTGCTGCAAAATGATCAAACTCCCTGACCATGTGCTTCCAAGCCTCTCCGTCGGAAGGGTGTATAAGGGTGTCATCGTCAGGCAAATTCCTTTCAGCCCACCATCTCATTGCCTCGGCCGTGAAAGCACACATGAACAACCGCTCCAGCCTATCAATAAGCGGGAAATATCGAAGTATCTTCACAGCTTTCTTGTTGCCTGCAGGAGTCAACTTATACCTTTCTGTATAACATACCGGGCAGGCTTCAAGGTCTTCGAGATCTTTTCCCCAGAAGAGAATACAATCATATCTGCATGCATGGATTTTGATGTAGGAAAGCCCAAGATCTTTCAGGATATGTCGCACCTTATGATGAGTGGTAGGAAGACGATAACCGGGTGGCAGTAGCGAAGCAGTTCAATTCAACCAAGAATCAACAGCTTTGACAGACATTTTGTTCTCCATTTTGAGCTGCATCACTCCCATCACACTTTCAAGAACAGTCTTACTACAACCGTCGTACAACGGAGTCTGTTGCAATGCAATCAGGTTGTTGTACTTGTCCATACTGCTTGAGTTGACATGAGCTCCAGGTAATGGCTCGACTGGCTCGATATGGGGGAAACCCTCAACGACGGGAGGGACATTTGGTGCTTCATCAGCAAATACACCGCTCTCATGAGGAAATATATCATTGATTAACATCGCTGTTGGATCATAGGATGAACTTCCCCTCTCAGCAAAATCTCCATGATCATAGCGTGGACTGGCCCTCTCACCAAATTGTCCATGATCATGCGGACCCGCTAACGATGTTTCACCGTGATAAATCCAACAAGTGTACTTATCCCAAAACCCGTATTTACTCAGGTGCCTCTGGACTTTATCAATCGGAAAACGAAATCGATCGCTGAAACACTTACATTCTTTACACGGGCAATAATGAAGTGTATTGTCTCCACAATTAGCCTTCACAAAATCCACAAAACTCCTAATTCCCTGGTGATATCTGACATCCCATCTTTCGAGGCTCATCCAACTCTTGTCCATCCTGAAAATTCTAACAAATTTACGTATTAATTATATATATATATATACACACATTCACTACTAATAATCGACGCGATATCTCAATTCAACTCGCCTTAAATCAACACATGCATATATATATATATATATATATCGATCTAATCTCTGAATTCGATTCAGTACTCGATGATGGTATTCTTCTTTTTTCAATTCAAAACGTATTTGACTAGGTAGGAGGCTCTGTTAAGCGTGGCTCCGATAGCACTACGATAATACCAGTCGTTGATTCAGACACAACATCAACAACATTTCATATATATCTCACGAATTGGATTTGATCAACACACACATATATATACCTTCATTTATACGTATATATATATACACATACCTATATATATAGCTTCCCGACTGATCGAGTTTTCGACACACGCCTTAATTTTGACAATATACCGAAGGATCGATTTCAGAGCGTACGTTTTCCTTCTTTCGATTTCTCTGGATTTTTTTCGCTCAAAATGAATGAATGATCGAGCTGCGACTAATATAAGAGACATTGCCGGCGACGGAGTAAGTCGCCGGAAATGAAGACATTACCGGCGACTTTACGCCGAAAAATCGCCGGTAATGTTTCAAAACATTACCAGCGACTCCAACCGTCGCCGGCAATGTCGAGCCACACATTTCCGGCGAAATTCCGGCCGGAAAATCGCCGGAAATGTTCGGCTTGACATTGCCTGCGACGGTTGGAGTCGCCGGTAATGTTTTGAAACATTACCGGCGATTTTCCGGCGACATTACCGGCGACGAAGTAAGTCGCCGGTAATGATGAACATTACCGGCGACTTTTTCGGTCGCCGGCCTTGTCTCCGGTGATCTCGCCTGTAATGTTCACAAATGTGGTAGTGCCTTTTCTTTTAAATTTCTTTGATACCAGAATTGTTGATGGCTCACCCCGACCGTCATCTTCCTCTTCCTCAACGTCATGATTAGCACCATCACCATCGCCTTCTCCTTAGGCACCAGCAAAAAATGTCACAACAACAACCAAGACCAACTTGACCAGCATCCCCAACACCATGTCCACCAGCTGGCTAGATTTCCTTTTTTATAGAGGTCCAAGTCCATGAAATTCTATGCTTATAGATCCCCAGAAACCGAACATAAATTACGAGGAGCTCCCGGAGTGTGAGTCACAAGGGATCCAACATCACCAGCTCCCCAGATCTCCTTCAATACTCGAGTGTCTTCTGTCCATCAAGTTCTAGTTCCGTTTTCCAAGAGAGTCCAACCCACTACAACAGCCCCGAGCTCAAGTCCCTAACCCGGAACCGGAACGGGAAACAGAACTGACTCATTTCAATTTCTCTACTTACGACCACACTTCCTCTAATGAGGACTTGCCGGAGTTAGAGCAAGAGGAAGAAGAGGAGGAGCTGTTGGAATATGATGAGGACTAGTTCAGCGACGGAGAACAGGATAAAGAGCAGACACTAGAATTTCGTTTAAGATTTTAATGTAGATCTACTAATACTACTAGCTCTACGTATTGCAACGGGTGGTACTCTACTCCACCTTTTTTGCTTGTTTAGATATGCCATTTTCTTATGTGAGTAATTGCTGAAAATAGCTCGCCGAAGATCGGAACGTCGAAAATTCCAGCGACGTCTCGAATCATACAGCGGAGGATAGAGATGATTGGTCGGAATTGAACTCGAAACTCGCCAGCCCATCTCCCGAGCTATGAGATTGACAGAGATGAGAGAGGTATTTGGGAGCGAGCTACCTTAGACATTCCGGTGAGAGAGAGAATCTTAAATTTCGTAATTTTTAGAAAATTGTAGTAATGGTATTACTATAAATATATAAAATTAAATGATAAAAAGACATTTTTACCCATAACAAGTCAAGTTTATAACGTTTAAATTAGACAGAGTAACTAAATTGATAGACGGAGATCGAAGTTGAGTGACCATTTTGATATATGTCATCTAATAGTTACCAAACTGTCGTTTTGGGCAAATATTAGTGACTATTTATGTAATTTTTCTTTTCTTATATATTGATCAAACCTGAATTGGGTATATATACAAGCATACTTACAGTCACAAAAGAAAACCTAATCAATTACAAGACCTACTCAATTACATAATATACACCTAAATAAACAAGGAGTGTGACTCACTCCAACACTCTTTCTCAAGTTGGAGCATACAAGTCTCGAATGCCCAACTTGTCAAATGAGTCACTGAAGGTCCTGGATGAAACAGCATTAGTAAGTATGTCAGCTAATTGCTCCTCTGAATGAATAAATGGGAATGAAATAATACGAGCATCTAGCTTCTCCTTGATGAAATATCTATCAATCTCTACATGCTTCGTCCAATCATGTTGAACAGGGTTATGTGCAATCTAAACTGCAGAAGTATTGTCACAATAAAGAGACATTGACTATTTCTGCTTGAAATCCAAATCCATTAACAAATATTTTAGCCATATACCTCACAAACCTCTTAAGCCATACCTCTATACTCAACTTCTGCACTGGAACAAGCCACCACGTTTTTCTTCTTGCTCCTCCAAGTAACCAGATTTTCACCAATAAATGTGAAGTAGCTAAAAGTAAAACGTCGGTGAGTGATATTTCCTGCCCAATCTCTATCAGTATAACCACTAGTTCCAAAATCTCCATGCTTGCGAAACACAAGGCCTTTTACCAGGAATAGACTTCAAGTACCTCAAGATCTGTATCACAACATTCATATGATTTTCACTAAGATTATGCATATACTGGTTCACCACACTTACAGCATAAGCAAGATTAGGTCTAGTGTGTGACAAGTAAATTAACCTTCCAACTAACCTCTAATACTAGGAATTGTCTGTGGAAAATTGGTCAGGATACTCTGCAATCCAATGATTCTATTCAATGGGTGTATAACTAGTTTACATTCAAGCATACCAGTTTCTGTCAATAGATCTAGCACATACTTCCTTTGACTTAACATAATGCAACTTTTATCTTGGACTACCTCAATTCCCAAGAAGTAATTCAACTTTCCAAGATCATTCATCTTAAATTCAGAAGATAACTGAACTTGTAACCTCTTGATTTCATCAAGGTCATCACCTGTCACTACAATGTCATCCACATAAATAATCAAAACAGTTAACTTATCCTGTCAACGCCTTAGGAACAAGGTGTGATTTGAATTGCTCTGTCTGTACCCAATCTTTCTCATGAAGACTATGAGCCTTCCAAACCCAGCTCTCGGAGACTGTTACAATCCATATAAAGAGTTCTTCAGTTTGCACACCACTTTTTCACATGTAAAAGTACCATAACCTGGAGGGAGATCCATGTAAATCTCTTCATTCAAATATCCATGAAGTAAGACATTCTTCACATCAAACAGTTGTAAGGGCCAGTGTGACACCCCATCTTGAAAATTCTATTTTTATGATTTATTTAAGGTTAATCGAGAAATATAGTTAGTTTTGTCACCGTCGTATTTATTGTGAGCTTTTTAGTTGATTTTTTTATCAGATTGTCGAAATTGGTCTACTTTAGATGGAAGTCGTAGAAATTGTCAAGCTGAGTCAGTAGACGCAAAGAATGCCAAAAATAGAGTTATGACAAGAAAGTTATGATTAGCAGAAGTTATCGGAAATGTAATAGTCATAATTGGACAAGTATAATGGGACTTTCTATTTCGGGAAATTATATTGAGGAAAGTCATAGAGTTTATCAAGACGAGTTCGTAGCCACGTCAAGCGTTAAAATTGAAATTACAATGAAGAAGTTATGGTCAGCGAAAGTTTTTAAAACGAATTTGCGAGGTGAATTAGTTGCAAGTATAAAAGCGACATACCCAAAGTGGAAAGTCAACACTTTCCATTTGGGGTCAGACTTTTATCTTTCCTTTCTTTCTCCTCTCTTCCTCGGCTCTTCCTCTTCTCGTCGACTTTGTCGGCGTCGTTCCTCGTCAGGCCACCAAAATCGGCGAGGTTGGTATCAAAAGTTTCGTCTCGCTTCCCTCTTTCAAACCCCCATGGTCTTGGCCTCTATTATGTAAAGATGAAGTTGTGGTGAAGCTCGATAGCTTGCCAGATTTCAAGCATTTGGGATGATGGTCTCGGGTATAAATCGATCAGCAAGAAATACTGGGCTTTGAAGCCCTCATCACCACGAAGCTAACTATACAGGTATGACACTTCAATTCCACTTGAGCGTGGAGAATCGATGAACTGAAATTTGTGTGAGGTTTCGGTTTTAGTTAAATTCTTCAAGTTAGAGGATGAATTTGACTTTGTGGTAAAAGACAATTGTGTTGTTGGGTTGATTTTGAGCATGTTTTGCCTTGGTCTCCCAGAAAAAGTCACTAGCGCCGCCACCGCCGACGGTAGTTCACGACAGCGCTCCGGCAAAGAAATTTTTGATGTAAATTTTCTGTCATTTTGCTCTTAATTTCGTACCTAGTGAAGAGGTTATCAAATGTATTTGGACATTGTTGATTAAGATGTGTGGTTAATCAGACATTAATGAATTGATTTAACGATTTTAAGGAACGGTTGAGTCAAACGACGAATCGACCTCAAGTCATGTAACGTTCAAAAATTGTGTTACGAACTTTAAAAAGGATTCAAGATTTAGAATATGGAATTAGATTAAAGCTTGTTTGTAGTTCGAGAAGCACTATATTTGAGAATGCGACGTTCTCGACGATATTGCTCCTTAGGTGAACGAGCTTAGTTATTCAATATTATCCTCAATGATTAGTTATTAAATATGAATTGTTGTTTCTGAATGACATATTAGCAGCCAGTGGCAGATGTATAGAAACGTCGACTGATAGGCTTCAGTTTGGTGGAAATCACGACACAGTATTTTGAGTAGACACTTTATTTTCATTGTCGATTTGCGAATCTATGATTATGCATTTTAGGATTATGCATTTTACAATTATGCATTTTATGAGTATGCATTTACGATTATGCATTTTCATGGAGGCACACATGATTTGGTTTTACACAGAGCATAGTACAGTTGATGCATCGATGCACTAACTTCTCAGCTAATCCCCGAGACGCTCCAGGACGGATAGGACAAACACCTTACCTGTGATTTACACAGTACCCAGGAGGGTTAGGACAAACACCTGACTTGGGAATTCTTGTAATTTTGAGGAAAATATACTCAAGCTACTACCTCCACACATTACACAATACTCAGCAAGGTTAGGACAAACACCTGACTTGGGCTTGTCTATTTTTAGACTCTCATCATTTTTATTTACATTTATAGTGAAAGGCATATTATCTATAGTTTTCAGTTTAAAGTAAAATATTATTTTCGTTCACTCATTCTAACAATTTTATAAATTTATATGCATTTTCCTAGGCTTTTCGGTTTATTTCCCAGTTTGCAGAGTTCGTTTGAGGTCGAGCACGCACGTAGTTTATGACATAGCAGTATCTACCATAGGATCTAAGGTTAATCATGCAAGTTAGTATTTTACTTTACATACTCAACTTAATTTGTCTAGCTTCTCTAATGGTGAAAATAGTTGTATATATTGTATATTTTAGTAGTGAACCTATATGTGGGAAATTTCTTTATTTCGTGACTTTTGAGTTTTGGACCTCCAGATTAGCTGTCAATTAGTCAGTAGTAACTAAGGTTAGCAGATTTGTTAGAGCTTAATTCTGGTTTAGGCAACTGAATCTGGGTCGAGTCTTTTCAGCCAATCCAGATTAGCTGCCAAAGACATAAGGACTCGAATGGTATTGATCTTTGCTACTGGTGCAAATGTCTCATCATAATTCACTCCATATTTTTGAGTGCATCCTTTTGCAACGAACCTTGCCTTGTACCTGTCAACTGAGCCATCTACATTATGCTTCACATTATAAACTCATCTACACCCCAACATTCTTCTTTCCAGGTGGTAAAGGTACCAAGTCCCAAGTACCATTCTTGTTGAGAGCATCCATCTCAACCTCCATTGCCTTGGTCCACTTCTCCTCCTTGATTGCATCTTGCACTTTACTAGGAAGAGACACACACTACTACATTTTTAACTATTGCCGGCGATTTTAAATCGCCGGCAATAGTTTTTTAATCATTGCCGGCTATTTTTCCCCCAAAAATCGCCGGCAATACTTTCTTTTTTTTAATCATTGCCGGCGATTTTTCCGGCAAATCGCCGGCAATAGTCCGCCGGTAATAAAAAAAAAACTATTGCCGGCAATAGTTTTTTTTTATTATTATTGCCGGCGACTTGCATGGAAGTCACCGGCAATGATTATTTATTTTTTTTTTTTATTACCGGCGGACTATTGCCGGCGATTTGCCGGAAAAATCGCCGGCAATGATTAAAAAAAAAAGTATTGCCGGCGATTTTTGGGGTAAAAATCGCCGGCAATGATTAAAAAACTATTGCCGGCGATTTAAAATCGCCGGCAATAGTTAAAAATGTAGTAGTGACAACAGATAATTGATTCACAAATGCTACATAGGGTTTAAATAGTCTATGGGTTGACACATAATTTATTACAGGGTACTTGGCGTTAGCCGGCAAGAGGGGTTCATATTTCTTTGAAAGTTGACCACGGGATGTCCTAGCATGCAAGACTCTTCTAGACTCAAGTTCAGGGAAAATAGAACTTAACAAAGGAAGACTACTATATACCTCAGGTGATGACAGGTCTAGAGAGATTATTGATGGAGAGGAAGAGACTGGACTTGGATGTACATCTTCAA
Organism: Geum urbanum; assembly: GCA_946800695.1. Classification (NCBI taxonomy): domain Eukaryota; kingdom Viridiplantae; phylum Streptophyta; class Magnoliopsida; order Rosales; family Rosaceae; genus Geum; species Geum urbanum. The sequence goes on from OX327002.1 coordinate 23,460,488, forward strand.
CAACTAGTGGTTGATTACTGACTAATTCTCCTCATTTCAACGTGTTGGACACTTGTTCGACATGTCGAACACTTTCAGAGCTCAGAATAGACCCACCAGCCTGAGTATTCTCGATGAGTAGAAGGTCATCTACACGTTCTTCGATGGGTCGAATGTCAGCTTCAGGTTGGTTCTGTGTACTATTTTCGATGGGTCAAGGACCCTACTCGACAGGTGGAACAAGTGCTCCAACTGGGGCACTTTCAATTATAATAGTGACTTCTAGTCCTTCAAACTGATCTTTATAAAACACATTCTTCTCATCCTCAATCTAAGATGTCGTAGGAGAAAAATAGCACAAGTCTTCACTAAAGGTGACATCCATGATTACATAGAAACATTGAGAAAGAGGATGGTAAGACTTGTAGCCTTTCTGATCAGTCTATAACCAACAAGCACGCATTTGAGGGCTCAGGTATCCAGCTTAGATCTTTTATTCTTATGAAGATAAATATACGCCACACAACCAAAGACACGAGCAGGAAGTCTTTTGAGAGATAGAATTATAACATGTTTAGACAGTACCTCAAATGGAGTCTTATTATGAAGAATTGTTAATGGTAGGCGATTGATGAGATAAGATGAAAGGACCCAACCCTGATTTAGCTTCCTAAATCGGAATCAAACCCTTTCGAAAAAACGAACCAATAAAAAAACTTTTCGAAATTTGGGCAGAGTTTCGTTACTAGCGTGGAATTACCATTACCTGCACGCGGAAAATACACTTCATCCTATGCCACAAAAAGCAAACCGTGGGCACCAATCCCATCCGGATTTCTCAATATATCAACAATAACGTAAAGTAGTAATATATATGCACTTTACTGAAATCCGGGTTAAAAATCATATATATAACATCAACAACGGATTACTCAGACCGACCACAACATATAAACATATATATATATACCACAGTAGGTAGAACAATAAACCTATTGGAAGAAATAAGACCGCTCGAGTACTATGCCTCCGACCACGACGTGCGACTCCAGAGTCCGAACTGCAAACTAGGCACGGAAACCGAAAAGCCCAGGGGAAAGACAATAAACACGTTAGAGTGAGTGGACGAAAATAAATGTCTTTCACCAAGTATATATATAATATAAAACATATGCGAGTCCAAATGCATAAGTGAGAAATGGTACACGAGGGAGACTCTAACTCCTCACGCGTCCGAGTACACGAGGGAGACTCTAACTCCTCACGCGTACGGAGCATGCAACATAAAAATCGCGGAATCACTCATGGACTACCACGCGATAGCACAGTCTGAATCACGGGATCCCAGACCCACAAGTGATTCCTAGCCAGAAAGGCCTCGGGTCAGGATATCTGTCCCCCCCGGAGCGTACTCGGGGATCAGCCGAGAAGCCAAGGTGTATCGATACAACAACATATACTGAGACTGTATTCTGTGTAAACCAAATCATAAATCTTTTCTATGCACATGCTTAAAACACAATATATACACATATATACTCGTATACGTATATTCGTATATGCATTATCGTAAAAACACATGCTCATAAAACCATAATCCATCTGCATGCTCAAGTTCGTAAATCATAAATAAAAGACTCGCAATCAATCCGTGAAAATAAATTGTCCACTCACAGACTAGCGTAACGCGTATCGCGTTAACCCGTGATCCGGCGGAATGTCCCTCGCCAAACAAATGATCACGAACACCTGAATATTCACAAAATCCAATACTCAAAGTCATAATCCGACAATTCAAATCAAATCACGAGAAACCACCGTTCTCGGAGACACATACTCAAAATCGCCGCCTCCGGCCACCGGAAAATCCAATCTGCCCAGAAAAATACATGGCATACATGGTTTTGAAGATCTCGACGATTCCAACAACTTTCCAGTTATAAGTTAAGGCCAATTTTGACCGGAAAACCTCCAAAAATCAACTCAAAGTTCCAAACCCTTACCGGAATTTCAATTCAACGGATCTCTCTCCTCCGGCCACGGCAACCCTCAAGACCACTTGGAAAAGCTTCCTTAGCTTAAGGCTAACAAAACCCCTCAAGGTAGAGCCACCAACTCGGCCTCCACGCCGTCATCCGAATCGAACAAAACTCGCCGAAAAATCTATAACTTTGCCGATTCGATTCTCTCTCCTCCGACCACCCCACGGGACGATCCACCTACCAATCCGAAGAGGAGCTCGAGCCCAACAAATCTCGTGAAGAAGTAGTGCCCAAATATGGCCGGAATCGGCCTCAATTTCGGCGAACCATTTCAGCCTCCAAACGGGTTATTCTTGACCCGTGGGTCAACGTGGGTCAACCCAGCTTTCCCAATATGGCAGGTTTCCGAAACAGGAAACCTCTATTTATAGGCCTTTCCCGATTAGGAAACTTCGTGTTTATCCATTCCGACGAACTTTAAACCCTCGTAACTCTCTCGTCGTAACTCAGATTTCGATAATTCTCGTGGCCACAAACTCGTCTCGACATGATCTTCAATTATCATCCAAAGTCAAATACATCGGCCAAACGAATAAAAAGTCAACCCTTCAACCAAACACATATTTAATCGACTAAATAACCAACAATCGGAAATAATCACAACTTAATCTTCGTAACTCAGAAAAATGCTCTGGAAGTTCCCACAAACTCGAAATTAAATTTTGAACAACTTCCGTGAAGAAGCCGAAACCAAATTCTCGTCCGGTAATTTAGTCGCTAAGTAGCTCGCCATATTAATCCGTTTCCGTCGAAACTTCAAATATCCATAACTAATTCCTCGGTCGTCCAAATAATGATCCGGAACCGCCCACAAACTAGTAATCACACGTACAACGACTCTCGAGAAGAGATCCAGCTCCAATTCTCGGCCAATAATTTAGTCGTTAACGGGCTTGGCGATTCAAATAACTGTCGGACAACTCTGCAACTACGCACAAACTCATCGATCAAGCTGATCATACGGCTGATTCTGGTCCAGGTCGTCACAAATCCACCCCCCTTAGAAAAATTTTGACCTCGAAATTTCCAAGTCTGCCGACTACACATAGGAGCACTGCCTCTGCATACTGCTCAGTGGTAACGTCAACTGAACAACTCTGATAACAGACTCCACAATAGGAGATAACTCCGTGCTGGAATCCCTGTACCCTCAAATCACAAATCTGAACTGGCTCACACAATCGCCAAGAGTTCCTACATAAGGAACAGACAGGGTACACAATGCGAAACCAACCTGAAACACAGTTCCGCCACACGGAACACAACTCGCACAAAAACCAATGCTATAGGCGATGCCGAACCATATGGCACAACACACACTCACCTATGATCACATACAGATCAAAACAACATGGCATTTCACAATTCAGTTCACACATCTCAACATAACTCACACCCTCATATCAACATAGTTCAAACATCGGACTCGGGCAATTAACAACCCCATTTCCGCTAATCTGACAGTCTGTGATAGCACATTCCACTAAATCAGAATCAAACATCAACCCAAACTCAAACCAAACTCACTCCAACACAATGGAGTACAACAACATCCCTCAAAACGACATCACGCAACGTCAATATCACAGTGGTCAACAAACTGGTACTGCAAGCAATCTCGAACAACTGAAACTGCTGGTCCCGAATCCTTCGGAACTGCAATACCGAGGTCCACAACAAGCCCTCCAAGGTCTGAATAGTCCTCAAAGATCGTCCGCCAATCCGAGGATAAAAACTGGTACTAACTTGTAATCTGGTCCCCAATGCTCGCTGCAACTCTCGCGAACACTCTATCGTAGCTGATTGCTTCGACCAGCAAACTGGGACACAGGTACACCACGTAAATGACCAATCTCCGTCAAACACAGCTATGCCAGTCTGCCACTGAAATCGTCTCCGAAAGTACAAGGGAACGTACTAAATTCATCAAATGGTCCACAAAAGTCTGACAACTGGTATCACCAACCAAAGTGCATATAAACACACACAAACACAGCAACAATCGCCACGTCTAACCGGAATCTTAAATGGCTGACACATCTCGGCAAATTTCTGCCTCCTAGCCATCGCCAGTCGACAAAAGTGGCATCTGTACACACAAGCTGCTACATTGCTCTTCCATGTTGCGCTACGAGTAGTAAACTCGAAGTATCTGATACATCTCCGCATCACTAGCGCCAAACGCGCGCAAAATCACGAGCCTCAACACCATCATACTCGAACTCAGGTCCCGTAGCCCACACTCGGCTAAAACGGAGACTCGAGCCACACATACACACATGCAATACTGAAGCGCCTAACTCTCGACTGAATGCACCAACAACAACATCATCCCAAACGGATGGTCAAAGTACAACCTCTAGCCTTTCCCGAACAAGCTCAAAGGTGCAGCCATAGTCGTTAGTCGACTCCATCCATCGACACTGCTTCAAGCCCAAATCTGGCCGAAAATGCAAGTGGATGAAACCCAAGAGATCAGTGTACGTCCTACACTGCGCTGCACGCCATAGCAGTAGTATCTCGAACTCCTCAATGCTAACATAAGGACGGCTACACCTAAACCACATATAGGATACATAGCCACATAAGGTTTCCACTGCCTGGAACAATGAGCCACCGCTCTGCTGCACATCATTAAAACATAACCAAAAACCAAATCTCGATGCAACACCATAACCCACGAACTCGTCGCAGTCATCAGGTAGGGTCAAAACCGAAGCAACGGTCAACCACCTTGCAGGAGTCAGTAACTCTCCTCGCGTGCATCAAACCACTCGAACTTGACACCTTCTCCGTCAAGCCGGAAAGTGAAGTGGCAATCCAGGAAAATCCTGTACAAGCCGTCGGTAATAGCCTGCCAAACCCAAGAGACCCCTGATCTCTGGCACAATGGTAGGGCAACCCCAAATCAACACGGCTTCAATCTGGTCAGGATCCACATCACTCACTCGGATAGCATCACACAGCTCAAAATCTTCATGCTAATCAGCCAAAACTCACACTGGCTGAACTTCGCAAACAGCTGATCATCTCGCGAAGTCCGTAAAATCGCTTGCAATTGCATCAGGTACTGGTCCACACTCCTAGAGTACATTAGGAAGTTGCCGACGAACATGGTCGCAACTCGTCCAGAAACCGTCTGAACACCTGGTCCATCAAGTCCACACGACCTACGGAGCATTGGTCAACCAAACAGCGTGACCAAAAGCTCATGATGCCCGTACCATGATCCGAAAGTCGTCCTAGCCACAACTGACTCATCAAACCTCAACTGATGGTATCCGAACCCATAATCAATCTTCAACAAGACTGAAGCTCTCGCAAGCTGATCAAACCACTCGTCAATCCGAAGCGGAGGATACTCGCACTCCTCTGAAGCAAATCAGGCTTCTGGCAGTCAACGTACCACCACGTCTAACCATCCATCCTCCGTACACACAATGCAAAAGCACACCATGCAAACACGCGGGGTCACATGAAATCCCCTCCAGCAACTGCTGGAGTCGAAACTATAGCTCCATCAGCTCCGCTGGCTCCAAATGACAAGATGTCGGTAAAATGAATCCAGCGCCTGGTACAAGCTCAATGGTGTAATCAGTCTCCCGAACTGGAGGAACACCTAGTAACTCCTCCGAAACACACCTGGAAACTCAGGAACCACCTCAACGTGACCAATGTCAGACACAGCAACCACAACATCCACAACATGAGCTAAGCAAACCACACAACTCATCTTCACAAACTGCTCGACCATCACCAAGAAACAGCATCTCGGGAAATCTGGTCGTCGAACATAACCTCCTCCTCGAGGCTCTCGAACATCGCCAAATCCGTCGACTGTAAGTCCATACTCACAAGCACACCAAAACCACAATGTCCAGCTATCACAGATCCACGGCTAACACATAACCTCCAATAAGGATCTCACAACCTCCGGATGGATGCAACACCCTCCAAGACCTCGGAAGTGGAGATGCAGGTACAATTGCCATGGATATCAAACAACAGTAACCTCGGAGAAAATTCTGTCCTCAAACAAGGTCATGGCACGAACTCCAACATGCCCAACTAGTCGCCCACGTCATATGCGACTTGCTGAAGGATTCGTCAAAAGGGTACATTGGTCAGACTTCAAAAACAACATAAGGATCTCCTCGTGAACTCTGAGCTGTCGAACCGCTACAATAGCTGGCTGATGCGTTCCCTCATAACGTGACCCTCCTGGCCATCGAAACAGCAACTAAAAGTGCTCCACGAACACAAATCACCGCAACACCTGCTGCGTGAAAGGATCACTAACGATCGCTTAAACTCATGCCACAGGAGCAAATCCGCTACTCTGTGATCTCCGCCATCGCCAAACGGATCCTCTGCGTGGTCTGATGACCCTCAACAATATCGAAAAGACCACAGCCTGATGAAGTCACTGATCCCGGGGTGTCAGAACTCAATCTCATCAAAATCTCGACTAAGTCCACTTTCCTCAAACCATCACATCGAAAACCGCGTACATCTTTCCTTCTCAGTTGCCTCGCCACTGTGTGCAGCACACTAAGCTTCTCACGGATAACTCGAGGCATAACAATCAGACTCTCTCTGATGCTCAGGTTCAAACTCATCTCGAACCTCGTGCATAGCTCCCTCTAAGCCACATAACACGTGCAAACAGGGACAAACATATAAACAATGCATCTCAGCCTCAAGTGGGTAAACACTCCTCAGTTGAATGCTGGGTAGCCTGATAAAACCATTACCATATAAATAACACCCTGAATGTAGGCCATGGAGTCACAACCAGAACTCACACAATAATAGCCCACCAAATACAACATTCTGAATCAGGCAAACATCACCGCCACAATTCACAGCTCTGAGGCAACATATAGACGCTCATATACACATCCCCAGGCAAACTGTGCCACACAGCTCACTGAACTCTGAATACCCATCCAAATCCACAATCTCTGGAAAATCGCGCGTCGATTGATCCTCAATAGGATCCACAACCGAAACGACACGGAAAGCACGTCAGGAGGCATCCTAATGAATACAATATCGTTCACAACAAGTGGAACGTAATCATGGAACTTCAAATATTTGAAAGCATACAACACCCGGAATTTGATGATTATCCGCCGGCCGGTCGGGTCAACATTCCAGACATGTTGTACATTCTCAAATATCCTTAGTAAACACGACTACAGAAGTCTACAGAATCTGACAACCTAATGCTCTGATACCAAGCTGAAAGGACCCAACCCCGATTTAGCTTCCTAAATCGGAATCAAACCCTTTCGAAAACACGAACCAACAAAAAAACTTTTCGAAATTTGGGCAGAGTTTCGTTACTAGCGTGGAATTACCATTACATGCACACGGAAAATACACTTCATCCTATGCCACAAAAAGCAAACCGTGGGCACCAATCACATCCGGATTTCTCAATATATCAACAATAACATAAAGTAGTAATATATATGCACTTTACTGAAATCCGGGTTAAAAATCATATAACATCAACAACGGATTACTCAGAGCGACCACAACATATAAACATATATATATATATATATATATATACCACAGTAGGTAGAACAATAAACCTACTGGAAGAAATAAGACCGCTCGAGTACTATGCCTCCGACCACGACGTGCGACTCCAGAGTCCGAACTGCAAACTGGGCACGGAAACCGAAAAGTCCAGGGGAAAGACAATAAACATGTTAGAGTGAGTGGACGAAAATAAATGTCTTTCACCAAGTATATATATAATATAAAACATATGCGAGTCCAAATGCATAAGTGAGAAATGGTACACGAGGGAGACTCTAACTCCTCGCGCGTCCGAGTACACGAGGGAGACTCTAACTCCTCACGCGTACGGAGCATGCAACATAAAAATCGCGGAATCACTCATGGACTACCACGCGATAGCACAGTCTGAATCACGGGATCCCAGATCCACACGTGATTCCTAGCCAGAAAGGCCTCGGGTCAGGATATCTGTCCCCCCCGGAGCGTACTCGGGGATCAGCCGAGAAGCCAAGGTGTATCGATACAACAACATATACTGAGACTGTACTCTGTGTAAACCAAATCATAAATCTTTTCTATGCACATGCTTAAAACACAATATATACACATATATACTCGTATACGTATATTCGTATATGCATTATCGTAAAAACACATGCTCGTAAAACCATAATCTATCTGCATGCTCAAGTTCGTAAATCATAAATAAAAGACTCGCAATCAATCCGTGAAAATAAATTGTCCACTCACAGACTAGCGTAACGCGTATCGCGTTAACCCGTGATCCGGCGGAATGTCCCTCGCCAAACAAATGATCACGAACACCTGAATATTCACAAAATCCAATACTTAAAGTCATAATCCGACAATTCAAATCAAATCACGAGAAACCACCGTTCTCGGAGACACATAATTCGAAGTCGACGAACTGTCGAAAATCCGTATATAACACCTCAATACCTCGCTTTAATTTCGGATGCTCAATTCGAAAAACGAACCTCTCCACTGCGATCGGGGCGCGATTTCGAGTGAAATGACATGCAATTCGTCGAAAACTACTCCAGGCGAAAAATCGCCGCCGCCACCGCCGCTGCCTCCGGCCACCGGAAAATCCAATCTGCCCAGAAAAATACATGGCATACATGGTTTTGAAGATCTCGACGATTCCAACAACTTTCCAGTTATAAGTTAAGGCCACTTTTGACCGGAAAACCTCCAAAAATCAACTCAAAGTTCCAAACCCTTACCGGAATATCAATTCAACGGATCTCTCTCCTCCGGCCACGGCAACCCTCAAGACCACTTGGAAAAGCTTCCTTAGCTCAAGGCTAACAAAACCCCTCAAGGTAGAGCCACCAACTCGGCCTTCACGCCGTCATCCGAATCGAACAAAACTCGCCGGAAAATCCATAACTTTGTCGATTCGATTCTCTCTCCTCCGACCACCCCACGGGACGATCCACCTACCAATCAAAAGAGGAGCTCGAGCCCAACAAATCTCATGAAGAAGTCGTGCCCAAATATGGCCGAAATCGGCCTCAATTTCGGCGAACCATTTCAGCCTCCAAACGGGTTATTCTTGACCCGTGGGTCAACGTGGGTCAACCCAGCTTTCCCAATATGGCAGGTTTCCCAAACAGGAAACCTCTATTTATAGGCCTTTCCCGATTAGGAAACTTCGTGTTTATCCATTCCGACGAACTTTAAACCCTCGTAACTGTCTCGTCGTAACTCCGATTCCAATAATTCTCGTGGCCACAAACTCGTCTCGACATGATCTTCAATTATCATCCAAAGTCAAACACATCGGCCAAAAGGATAAAAAGTCAACCCTTCAACCAAACACATATTTAATCGACTAAATAACCAACAATCGGAAATAATCACAACTTAATCTTCATAACTCAGAAAAATGCTCCGGAAGTTCCCACAAACACGAAATTAAATTCTGAACAACTTCCGTGAAGAAGCCGAAACCAAATTCTCGTCCGGTAATTTAGTCGCTAAGTAGCTCGCCATATTAATCTGTTTCCGTCGAAACTTCAAATATCCATAACTAATTCCTCGGTCGTCCAAATAACTAATTCCTCAGTCGTCCAAATAACGATCCGGAACCGCCCACAAACTCGTAATCACACGTAAAATGACTCTCGAGAAGAGACCCAGCTCCAATTCTTGGCCAATAATTTAGTCGTTAACGGGCTTGGCGATTCAAATAACTGTCAGACAACTCTGCGACTACGCACAAACTCATCGATCAAGCTGATCATACGGCTGATTCTGGTCCGGCTGATTCTGGTCCAGGTCGTCACATAAGATATTTTGGCATGTTGACAATGAGTAAGATAACTCTTCCCATGTCCAGGAGATGGTGGTTCTTTTTCTCAAAAACTCAATTCTGCTCTGGTGTCGGAGGACAAGTAGTCTGGTGAACAATTCCACGCTGTTGTAAATAATCTTGGAAAGAATGATTGACAAACTCTCATCCATTGTCAAACCCAAATACTTTCACACAAGCATCATACTGAGTTCGAATCAGATTATGAAATGCAGTATAGGTAAAAAACATAACATTCTTCTTTTTCAACAATACAATCTATATCAGTCTTGTAAAAGCATCAATGAACAAAACGAAGTATCTCATTCCTATCAAGGTTGGATTCTTCGAATGCCCTCAAACATCATAATGGATCTACTCAAATGGTTCTGAGTTAGAATGAGTATTAAGAGAGTAACTGGACTTATGACTTTTAGCAAACGCACAGGTCTTACAATGGAGACTAGATTCTTTTATTCCCAGAAACAAGGATGGCATGGACTTTTTTATCACACCAAATGACTGATGACCCAACCGGCGATGTCATAACCAAATTTCTTTAACTCACTCAGAATTCAATGTCAAAGCAACAAGTCTTGATGGCGCTTGCGTCTCCTCACTATACATGCAATCCAAGTGAAATAGTCTCCCTCTTCGATCTCCCTTGCCTATTATTACCCGAGTACATAGATCCTGAAATACCACATACATAGGATAAAAAATAAAAAACCATTTATTTTGACAATTCAACTCAGATAATGATAATAGATTATGAGATATAAAGGGAATATAAAGAACATTATGTAACACCAAAGATTGAGTAACTTGAATTGACCCAATACCTAAGACTGGAAAAGACATATATACCATTCACTACAAGAAAAGAGGACTTAGACGACGGAACAGTATTAGTTCCATCGTCTAAGTTACACTTAGACCTCGGAGATTTCTCCGTGGTCCAAGTAACACTTAGACGACGGAGATGTAATTCTCCGTCGTCTAAGTGTTACTTGGACCACGGAGAAATCTCCGAGGTCTAAGTGTAACTTAGACGACGGATGTGAAATTTCTCCGTCGTCTAGGTAAGTACCTGGACCTCGGAGACGTATCCGTCGTCCAGGTTATCACTTGGACGACGTAGAATTACATCTCCGTCGTCTAAGTAACATTTAGACCTCGGAGATTTCTCCGAGGTCCAAGTAAAACTTAGACGACGGAGAATTACATCTCCGTCGTCTAAGTTTTACTTGGACCTCGGAGAAGTGATCACCTGGACAACGGACCGACACGTCGTGGTGTAAGTTCCACTTAGACGACGTACCGACACCTCCGTCGTCTAAGTGAAGCATTATATATATAGGCCATGCCAAACTCTCTTAGCTTCGATCATTCCATTATATTTTCTCCCGTGGGGAATTTTTGAGATCGAAGGAGAAGGAGAAGGCCGGATTAGGCTAGGCCGGGGCTAGAAATTAAAGGATCTCCGGTGTTCGATCACTAGCTAGCTTAATTAACTGCAGATATCGAGAAGGCGAGCAGGTACGTACGTACGTACGTAGGCAGTTAAAATTTGCATGATTAAATATATATATATATATTTAGGGAAACCGTACGTACGTACATACATGCATGAATGTTAATTAGCTATATATACAGATTAAATTACGTACGTAATTTGATGGATCGATGTAGATCGAGTACGTATAATTAATGGTAAATTAATGGACTAATATATATATATGTAATAATTATTTAATTATAATATTTTGTAGCAGTATGGACAAGAGTTGGATGAAGTTAAAGAATAGATGTGATGTCCGGTATATGGATGGAATTAGCGAATTTGTGAATTTTGCGATAGAACATGGTCATGGAAAGAAGCGTTTCAGGTGTCCGTGCCAGAAATGTCTTAATTGTCAGTATGCGGAGGTTAATGTTATGGTGCAACACCTGTACGAAAATGGTATGATGTGGAGTTACACTACATGGAGCGAGCATGGTGAAGCAGTAGAGTTCAGCGCAGCAGACTTCAGCTCAGGGTACAGTTACCATGGTGCCTCATCCAGCGGCAGTGGTGCCGGACCCCCAGCTTGCAACCCAACTGCAGATTTGGTCCATGATGCGTTTCCGGGATGTAGTCATGGCGGACACCAACACCAAGACGGAGGTTACAGTACCACCAATGAGCATGATGACACATTCCCCGCAGCTAGCTTGGCCACTGACACCAGTGAGATGGAAAAGTACAACCGGATGCTACTTGAAGCGCAGACCCCGGTGTTCCCTGGATGTCGAGAGAATGTGTTGCAATATGTGATGGAGCAAATGAAGATAAAAGTGAAGCACAAAATGTCAGTGAGTGCTTTTGACGAAATTCAGGAGCAAATATGTAAGTTGCTTCCTGATGATCACAATCTTCCTAAATCTCATTATAAGGTTAGAAATATCCTGAGCAGCCTCGGCCTAAAGTACAGGATAATTGACGCATGTCCGAATGATTGTGTGCTATTTTACAAAGAGTATAAAGAGTTGGACTATTGTCCCGTATGTGGCCAGTGCAGATTCCAGTTGAATAGGAAGAGTTCGAAAAAGAGAATTCCTGTGAAAGTTGTTCGATATTTTCCCTTGATTCCCAGATTGCAGCGCCTGTACATGTCTCTACACACAGCAGAGGCGATGCGATGGTACGCAGAAAAGCGAATAGATGACGATGTCCTGCGACACGCCGCAGATGGGGAGGGTTTCAAACATTTCGACAGAGAATTTGGAGACTTTGCTTCAGAGGTTAGAAATGTTAGACTCGGCCTATCTACAGACGGATTCAATCCTTGGGGAAGTAATAGCTCCGCCGTCAGCACTTGGCCAGTTATTCTGATGCCGTACAACTTGCCTCCGTGGATGTGCATGAACAAGGAATTTAATTTCCTTACCGTATTAATTCCAGGTCCTAAATCTCCATCGAAGTGCTTAGATGTCTACCTCAGACCTTTGATCGACGAGCTGAAACTGTTGTGGGAAAATGGAGTCCCAACTTATGACAAATTCACTAACACGATGTTCACGATGAGGGCTGCCGTAATGTGGACGATCAGCGATTTTCCAGCGTATGGGATGTTGGCAGCGTGCAGGATAAAAGGATATAATGGATGTCCTATATGTTTGGACGACATGAACTCTAGTTGGCACGCAGGGAAGGTGTGTTACTTGGCTCACCGTAGATGGCTCCCTCACGACCACCCTTGGCGACAGGATGAAGCTCATTTCGACGGGACGGTAGAGAACAATCCTAAACCCCGTAGTTGGTCGGGCGAAGAGATTTTAGAGAGGTTGAGCTATTTCGACTTTGGTGTGTTGACTAACGACGCGGATGTAAAGAAATGCAATCCAATTCCTCCACATGATCTGAGCTATTGGGATCACAAGAGTATATTCTTTGAACTCCCTTACTGGTCGAAGTTGAAGCTGAGGAACAACTTGGACGCGATGCACATAGAAAAGAATGTGTGCGACAGCGTGGTGGGAACAATTCTCGGTATTAAGTTCAAGACTAAAGATACTCCCAAAGCGCGCAAAGATTTGGAATCAATGAATCTACGTCGTCCCTTGTGGTTGAGGAGGGATAGGAAAGGAGTGTACAACAAGATGCCAGCTGCACCGTACACAGTGAAGCCGACACTTAGACGTTCTGTATTTCACTGGTTTAAGGGCGTTCGTTATCCGGCCACGTATACAGCTACTATAACTGGAGCAGTGGACGAGGTGCAACACAAGTTTGTTGGTCTAAAGACACATGACTATCACGTTATGCTGCAACGTCTGATTCCAGTGGTAATTCGACCATATTTGCCTCGCGACGTCTTAGAACCAATAGTGGCATTGTGCAGATGGTGGCAGAGGTTATGCGCCAGAGAATTAAAGAAGTCAGATGTCGTGGAATTGCAACAACAAATTGTGCACATCATTTGCAAACTAGAGAGGATTTTTCCTCCTGCTTTCTTCGACATAATGATTCACCTAATGATCCACCTGCCCGAGCAGGTTCTCATTTCTGGTCCGGTCCAGTACACTTGGATGTATCCTCAAGAAAGGTACGTACAACTAATTAATTATACAGGTTTTTCGATTCATAATTTGTTCCACTGGAGATTACTAGCTAGCTATATGCATGTACTTATTTTTATTGTACGTTTGATTAATTTTGTAGACAGCTTGGACAGTATAAGTCATTCGTCAAAAACAGGTCGGCCCCGGATGGCTCCATAGCAGAGACATACCTAATGCATGAGTGCGTTACTTACTGCAACAGGTACCTCAAAGATCCACCACCTCCAACTGCCTCTGATCCCAGTGCCCGCATCAATCTTTCTGTCGTCACCAATGTCGTCCGACCGTTTAGAGGAGTATTAAAGGAAACGTTAACACGGGAAGAACTTATTGAGGCACATTGGGTAGTGTTACGAGACTGTGACGAAGTTGAGCCGTACATGATGTCATACAGGGAGAGGCTTCAGGCGTTATATCCAGACAAGAGTTCGGCGTGGATTGAGAAAATGGTTAAGAAAAAGTTCCCCGATTATTTCTTCCAATGGGTACGTATTTAGTGATTTATATACATATTGAGATCATGCATGTTTAATTTGTAGAAAGTAAACCCTTACATTTTTCCATTTTCGCAGATGATTGATCTGCAAAAATCCGAAAACCACGGGGGGTGGTGGTCTTGGCCAAAGCACTTGCTAGCAGGGAAGCCGATTAAACACTATATTTATCCGGGATGTTTTGTGAACGGTGTGAAGTTCCATTCATTGGCGCGAGATGAAGGAAGAAGAACACAAAACAGTGGGATAGCGGTTGGGAAAGACCCTGATCTATATTACGGAATGATCGTTTATGTGGTTCAGCTATGTTACGGGAATGATGTCAACGTTTTCCTATTCAAGTGCAGATGGTTCAAGCGTACAAAGGAAGACCTGGGACTTTTATCAGTCGATACAAACTCAAGCTGGTATGAGGATGAGCCTTTCGCTCTCGCCACCTTAGTTAGGCAGGTGTTCTATCTCGACGATCCGAAAGCTGGTGACGGGTGGAAAATAGTGAACCAGATCTCTCATCGAGGAGTTTGGAATACAGAGACAATTGAAGGGACACCGACGACGACTGAAGATGCTGCTGAACCAGATAGAGACATTCCTGCCTATCAAGAGCCTAATATTTCTGTCATCCGCTCCGACATAATGGACCTGGTTCAAGACGGTGAACAGTTACCCATGCCTGATGGTTGTACAGATCTAACTGAAGAAGAGATTATTGAGGTAGATGAAGAAGACGTGCAGGATGAGGACGATGACGACAACTCTGGTTATTCCTCGGACGATGTTGAGTACGATGAGGAGGATGAGCAATCGGATAACGGTGATGATGATGATGACGATTATGACGAAGAGTACGGTCACACGACGAGGATCATTAATTGGTAAACCCTAATTTATTATTGTAATATATATATGATCGATCGATGCATCGTAAAAAGGTGAAAGATTTCTATTATGTCGAGACTTTAAGATTCCTCGTCCAGCTTTGGTTGGTTTTATTGTTTTTAAATACTATTTATGTATAAATTGGATTAATTATGGGTCCCTATATATGATTATATATATTGACTTGTGATAGTATTATTGAGAGCACAAATTTTGTACGTAGTCCCGGCCCCTCTCTTTGCTTTCAACTTCATCGGTGTATTCTCTGATCTTATTAAAAGTAAGCTGAAGCTGCTCTACATTTCGCTCAAGCAGCCCTTCAAACCCTAAATCCTCGACACTAAATGTAGCATGATCGGATCGATCGATCATTTTTTTAATTATATTCTTGAATGAGAATAATTGAACGAACATACAAATGACCGGGGACGACCTAAACCCTAAACCCTACGGCCCTAACCTCTGAATTCAGGGTTTTACACTTGGACGACGGAGACAGTCATTATCCGTCGTCTAGGTACACACTTGGACGACGGAGAATGACTGTCTCCGTCGTCCAAGTGACAAACCCTATACCCTAAACCCTAAGGACCCCTAACCCCTGAATTCAGGGTATATTCACCTGGACGACGGATACGACATTCTCCGTCGTCCAAGTACACACCTGGACGACGGATATTAGCGTCTCCGTCGTCCAGGTGTGTACTTGGACGACGGAGAATGTCGTATCCGTCGTCCAGGTGTAAATTTCGTAATTTTTTCTAAGACAACGACCATCTAGACCATCTTCGAATGCATATTCTTTTCGTCAAGACTTTAGAGTAGTATATTCTTGGTGTGTGAGCTTCGACGGTTCGAAAATCGGAGTTGCGAAATGTCCTGTATCCACGTTTCCGGTTTGTGAAATTCTCGGTTTTGCGGTTGACTGTGCCGATGAAACCCTTCCCGAACTTATTATTTCCTGGTCCTTTATAGTAATTATATATTATGTTACGACGAACATATCCAACGGTTGTTTTGTCCAAATTCAATTTCGTTAGTACTCTGCTGCAAATCAGCAACTACAAGTGAACACTAAAGTCTTAAAGATTAGTCGATACTTAACAACTTTCAAAACGTAAAATTATTCGGCGGTTCAAATTTATCTGTTTATATATACGATGCGTTCATCGATATTGTACGACTATTTCACTCGAATGACAAATCGCTAAATTCCTAGCGAATTAATTTAAATATTTTTTTTTGCATAATTTGAACCTAGACGACGGATACGGTCATTTTCCGTCGTCCAAGTGTTCATCTGGACGACGGAAAATGACCGTATCCGTCGTCTAGGTTCAAATTACCATGGCGGTTCGAATAAAATTTTTATTATTTTTCGATGTAAATATTGACTTGGACGACGGATATGTCGTTTTCCGTCGTCCAAGTGTTCACTTGGACGACGGAAAACGACATATCCGTCGTCCAAGTCGAAATAACATGGCGGTTCGATTTGCCGCCTCAATTTTCGGCGCCGCTTGAAATTCCACTTAGACGACGGAAAACACTGTTTCCGTCGTCTAAGTCAACATTTATGGCGGTGAAACGGCCCGCCCATTTATTTGGCGCCGGTTCGAAAAAATTTGACTCTTCACTTAGACGACGGAAAACACTGTTTCCGTCGTCTAAGTGCACTTAGACGACGGAGAATAGTGCTCCGTCGTCTAAGTGAAACTCTATAAATAGGACGAGCCTCATCTTCTTTTCCTCATCCCTTACAACTTTCTCTCCTCCATCTCCTCTCTCTCTCTCATTCCGGCGATTCTCCTCCGGCGACGCTCCGACGACATTATTTCCGGCGTGGTTCCTCCTCTCCGACGACACAACTCCGGCGATTTTCGCAGAAAACTCTCGAAAAACTCCGATTCGGTAAATTTCTATTTTTCCCTTATTAAAATAATTTTTTTTTAATTAATTAGTTTTAAATATTTCTTAAATGATTATTTTAATGTTATTTATTAATTATTGCTATTAATACTAATTAAATGAATAATTGTAAATTTATTGTTATTAATTATATTTAGATTAATTATTGTTATTAATTAAATAAATGATTACATATTGTTATTAATTAATTAAATGGTAAATTATTGTTATATATTAATAATAATTAAATGAATAATTGTAATTACTTGATAATTTATGAAATGAATAAATATTATTGTAATTATTTATTAATTAGTTGCATAATTAAATAAATATGAGATTAAATTAATTAGTAGTACGTGTTCGATTTAAATTTAGTACATAGGCTTGGTGTAATTAAGTCGCACTCTTTGGAATAGATGGCGCCTCTTTTCCTTGCTTATCTCCTTAACCCCTCGTGATGTGTGGATTTCATCACCGCACACCATAACCTAAGTGAAGTTATGGACACGAGGTTGAGGGCGGAGTTTGCAAAGGATTTGAGGGAGTGTAAATTTTCGAAAAATTGGCCGAATGTCGGACATGGTGTCTAGAAACGGGTTATGACTGGTGACAGGATTTGGACTAAGAAAGACTTTTGTCGAAATTAGTCCTGCCTCTCGCGTTATCTCTATCCCTAACTGGCCATGTTTTTCGATTTAACCAAGGCTGATTAATTGAAAATTTACACTTTATCGCGCGGGTCGCACGTCCATTGAACGACCGAAAATGCCAAGCTAGTGTACTCTATTTAAATCTTAAACGTACTTAATTAATTAGCGTAAATTTTTAAGTTGTAATTATTATGGTAAGTAGGTACGCGTATTTTAACACCGTACTCTTAGGTTTAAATGGCTCCGCCAAAGACCACATCCGGCAAGAAAAAAGCCCAACAGGAGTCAGAAGATGAGATGCTCCAAATGTTGGCGGCCCAAGTCGGTTGGGTTCAACCGCAGGACGACGCCCTCAATCCGGGGCCTTCTGGGGAAATTCCCTCTGCCCCATTTCTCTCAAGCGGTGATGACGTCGACCCCTTTTCAACTCCGACGCCCGGTACCGCTTCAACGGGAAGTACTCAGGCGTCTTCGACGGCCGATTCTATCATGTACAGCGCCCGCCGTAAGCAAAGGAGGGCCCCCACTGACCCCCAACCGAAAAAGACTCGGGGTCTCGTTAAAGGTGGAAAGGCGGAGAAAATTTGCAAGGCGACCGGGAGCAAGATCGCCTTGCCCTACGACGAATTCACCGGTGGCCCTCCCACACCTCAGCTAGCAAGTCTCTCGGCTCATAGCATTGGGTCGATTGTTCGTAACCGGGTTCGTATCACTGCCCCTACTTGGAGGGAGGTGCCGGATTCGGAGAAGGCGAAAGTCTTTAAGGATCTTTCGGTACGTAATACGTACAATTTTAGTTATTATATACTATTTTTAATATTAGTTATATATAATTTTATAATATATACGATTATAATTTCCAATTTATTTCTGATAGGAACAATTTGCGGTGGATCCGGATCCGGCGATGTTGAGGCATATCAACCAAACCGCCAACAACATCTTCAAAGATTGGAAGTACAGGCTCCATCAGTACTTCCGAACTAACGGTCCCGTGCCTCCCCCCGAAGAGCTGCGTGGGGATAGAGAAGATGAGTGGGAGTGGTTGTGTAACCACTTTGCCGATGAGAAATTTCAGGTGTTAATTTACTTTTTTATTTCAATTAAGATAATTGAATACTCTAAATTTTAGTTACTTATAAATTTTTTAATGATTTCATTATGTTGTCTAACAGAAATTCTCCGGTGTCAACAAAGCCAACCGGGGGAAGAAGGACAAGCACCATACTTCCGGCGCCAAGCAACTCATTCAAATTGCCAAGGAGCACAGGGATAAGGGCTCCAAACACCCTTATCTCGATGCAAGCGTAAGCGCGTACGTGACGCCTGGGCTCCATAATGAAGCGAGTCAACGCGGCGTAAGTCATATATATATATATATATATATATATGTGTGTGTGCGCTAATAATTATAGTAATTATTATTTAAATATTATTTCATTATAATAAATTTATTATTCTTTTGTAGGCAAGAGTGATAGAGCGTGCGCAGGAAGAATTGGCTAACACTCAGCTTGCGTTCCCAGATGTGCCGCTAGAAGACCTGCCTCCTCTATCTGTGGAGAGCCAAATAGCAATTGCGGATGAGGTCTACGGTCGTAGAGCTGGCAAGGAGGTTAGGCACTTCGGGCCTAAGGTGGTTCGAGATTTGTCGACCTCTGAGTCATCATCTACGGGAGGTTCGGGGCGGCGGAGAAGTTCTCAAGCTGCGGCAGCCTATGAAGAGGCTCGAATCGCACGGGAGGAGAATATTGCCATGCGCCAAAGAATGGACCAGCAAGACGAGCGAATAGCCCAACTCATCGCCCTTATGCAACAAGCTCAAAGACAATGTCAACCTCCTCCGAACCCATTCCCCGACGACGACGACCCGGCTGGAGGCGGAGGACGAGGCGGCGCATCTGCTCCTCCAGTGTTTTAGCTAGCTAGTAGTTTATTATTTCGTTTCTTAATTTCCGCATTACGAATAATATTTTCATTTTTAATTATGGGTTTTTTCGATTATGTATGTACAAATTAATTTTAATTATTTTATTAATTTAATTAATTTTTTTCAATTAATATTAATAATATTTTTGAATTTAATTTTTTTTTAAAAATTAATTTTTCACTTAGACGACGGAGACATTAATCTCCGTCGTCTAAGTCCCCACATGGGCCACGGACGTTGTTAGCTTGTCCGTGGCCCAGGTGGTGACTTAGACGACGGAGATTAATGTCTCTGTCGTCTAGGTGACTACCTGGGCCACGGAGAAGCTAACAATCTCCGTGGCCCAGGTTGTGACTTAGACGACGGAGATTAATGTCTCCGTCGTCTAAGTCACCACATGGGCCACGGACGTTGTTAGCTTGTCCGTGGCCCAGGTAGTCACCTAGACGACGGAGACATTAATCTCCGTCGTCTAAGTCACCGCCTGGGCCACGGACGTTCTCCGTGGTCCAAGTGACATAGACGACGGAGACATTAATCTCCGTCGTCTAAGTCACCACCTGGGCCACGGACGTTCTCCGTGGTCCAAGTGAACTTGGACGACGGAGATTAAATTCTCCGTCGTCTAAGTACTTAGACGACAGCACTTGGAGCACGTACCTTGGACGACGGATTTTCCGTCGTCCAAGTACTTAGACGACGGAGACTGTCACTTAGACGACGGAAATGCTCCGTCGTCTAAGTCACTTTTTCTTGTAGTGATTTGTATTAGACACTTCAGGTATAGAAAAAGGTGACAGACTCAAAAATAAGGACTTATCAAAGGTCATATGATCAGACACACCAGAATCAATTATCCATGTATCACCACCAGTAAAGTCAGAAACTTTTAAAGCAATACCAATTTTGCCTTGATGTTTCTCAGTGAGAGAAACATTACTCTTCAAGTGATCTTAACTCTCCATGCCATGGAAAATAGGTTCTTCAAACAGAATATCCAAAGCCATGTCAAATTCTTTAGAAGAAAAGAAGAGCAGATCTTCAAACAAACTCAGGTAATCACCCAAAAAAAAGTCAGACATAACAGATATCATACAGGTCAAGACAAGATGATTTCGTTAGGAAACAAGAACAGATTCAGGTTGTCAGACTTCGACGGGTTGAGGGTAGCTTTCGACACGTCGAATAGGGAGTTCAAGTTCAGGTCAAGCAGCGGAATTCAGGTCAGATCAGATTGCCAGGATCAACTTAGGCTCTGATGCCAAGTCAAATAGAACACAAGTGTTAGGAAAATTTTCTGATATATTGATCAAACCCAAATTGGGTATATATACAAGCATACTTAAAGTCACAATAGAAAACCTAATCAATTACAGGATCCTATGCAATTACAAAATATACACTTAAATATACAAGGGGTGTGACTCACTCCAACAAACTCTAATCGCCACTCGTGACATAATCACAAAATGGCATTTTGGTTTGTAGGTGAATATCAAGACTTGTGAAACTGTTGCAACAGGCATACAATTTGGGTTTCTGGGTTGCCTGAGTACTGTTTCAACCTTCCTCGCCGAGTTCAATGCAATGAGGGAAAGTAAACACCCCTGGAGAGCATATGTATGTGCCATAGTCGCCATCTACACCTCGTTTTGTTTGGGGACCCTCTATATTCTTTACCTGTTTGGGCAAGTTAAGGTACACAAAAGCAGCACCTTTGTGCTTCTATCTCAGTTTGCAATTCATCTCAGTAGTATGCAATTGATGAAGCCATTGGTAAGAAACTGATAACCTAGCAAGCCATTGATGAAAGCCATCAAAACTATATGACATCATAGTGATCATACTTCATAGTTCATACCATTTCTTTCAGTACGTTGTTGATTTGCGTGTGGTACATTTGGAATTCTAAAACATTATGCTGTGGATAACTGGATAAGTGATAGCTATTTCTTGGATATGCCATGCATACTTATATTATCTGGCAGGCTTTATTATACGTAGTAGAAATAATTGAAAGACTAATTAGTTAAGATTGATATCGTAGTTCTAATCACCAGTACGTCTAGCACAACGTGTGATGGCACTGCAACCACGCCTATAAGGATTAGCCGGCCGAGAAGTACCACAATTGTAATATGAAGCACCACGTTGATCACATGGAATCCCATTCTTCTTCAAGGCTTCATAACTTATAGTCCTAGTAGCTTCGTATGCCTCACCGTCTTCTTCAACAGAGTAAGTATTCAGGCAGTGATGACTAGAGTCGACCCCGCCATGGCAAGATGTGATATTCTTCGTAGCTTGACGTTGTAGTTGTGCAGTCGACATAGCCGGCTCTCGACCACTGCTCGTTTTGACGGAGACATGCTGTGTTGTTGATGATGAGTAATCAAACACCAGTGTCATTGCCAAAGAAATAACCAAAAGCAATTTTACTGAAGTTGTACACATGCTCGTCATCATGACCTTATTGATCGATGTCCGTATTAGATTGCAAGAAGATATAGCAGAGAATGCGTTACGAGGATTGAATGAGTGCCTCGAAATTGATTGTTGAAAATATATAGTGATTTTAAGGCGCTCAAGTAGAGTTTACTTCACAAGCTTTGCATTGTCCTCCTTATTTCAAGTAGGATACTCGGTTCTCATGGAAGGCGTTTGCTAAAGATAATGAAAACATAACATTTATGTGATGCTTCAATTATATCTCTACCGGTATAACGATACAAGTCAATAGTTGTGTCGAAATTCTATATGGAAGAACATAATAACTTTAAGAGAAAACATTAAATAAGATCAAATGGGAAACTTTTATACTACATAGATCACTTTGTGTTTTTTTTCCCAAAAAAGGTCGATTAATTATAACACGGAGACACAAATGCTCTTATCGTTCAAAATATTTATATTTCTGCCCTCAAATATATTGTCAATCACTATCAAACACTGTTCTCTCTCATTTTCAGTTTCAGCTTTCATCTCTCTCTCTCTCTCTCTCTCTCTCTCTCTCCCCGCATCGAGACCAAGACTCACACTGAAGCTTCGCCGACCGACTTCTTCACGCTGTCGCTTGCTCCGGCCCCACATCGATTTGTCGTCTTCTAGATCCCAAACTATAAGTCTTCGATGTTCTCTTTTGCGAACCCTAATTTATCGTTCCGTTCGATTTTTAGTTTTCTATTCTCTATCTATCGAACAAGTTTTTGTATTATACCATCCAATTGTGCTTTCTTTGTTGGTTATTGTTGTAGTCAATTTTGTTGTAATTGTTGTTGTTGTTGCGTGTTGTTGTTGTTGTTGGTTGTTGTCGTTGCTGTTGGTGTTGCTGTTGTTGTTGATTTCATATTAGAGTTAACTATGGGTTGCTGTTTTGGTTAACTGTGGGTTGCTATTTTGGTTCACTGCAGTTAACTGTGGTTTGCAGTTTTGGTTTACTGTGGGAATGTAGGTTCACAAAATGACATGTTGCGCAAGCATGTGCAAGATGTATCCAAATGATTGGCTGACCAAGAAGCTCTTATCTCAAAAATGAACCAAGAGATCATACTATTTCACAATGCGCAAATAAACGAATAATTCGAGCAAATGACTCATTCGAGAGAGATATCTGAAGAAAATTTACTTCATGTGAAAAGGGGGCACGGCAAAGAACCAGCACACAATGAATTCGCTCCTCCTAATGAGAATCAACACATTCAGAGAAGAAAAAGTAGTGGTGTGAAACGCCAAACTAATGTGTTACCCACATTAGGTTGGGGCCTCAAGGAGATATTATCTCGCGTCTTGGTCCTCAACGAGATGGTCTTGAATGCTTGGGTCCTTGTATTAATACGCTCATCGAATCAAATTAAGAAGACAGTCAAAATACAACAAGTGGGCGAAATCCTCACTCAAGGAGAAATCTACTGGTGGCAAAGCCATATCGTGCCAGAACAAATCCTCGGAGGACAAGTTCACTGGCATCATGAACAAACTCAACAGGCATGTTTGGTGATCAGGCTGCAGAAGCTGAACCTTATATCCCAGAACAAGTTAATAAGCTACAGCCCCCAAATAGGGTGGGAAGATGTTCCTAATCTAATGTTCTGCAACAACAAGTTCCATATGTCCTTGAAGGAGGTATCAGTGCAGCAAAAGTGGAAAGAATTCTCAACGAAAAATTGAAGACCTTGAAGGTAGTGGAAATGATGATTTAAAGAAAAAGATGGAGCGAGTAGCAACTTCATCATTCTCTAAGAGTATTGAAGATGCACCACCACCACAAAGGTTTCACACCCCAAATGTTACTTCGTTTATAAGGCGATTATGACCCCGAACAGGCATCTTAAACATTATAGAAGCATCATGACTCTGTACGAGCATAGTGATGTGTTGATGTGTAAAGTATTTTTGATGACATTGCAAGGAGATGCCAAGACTAGTTGTTTCTACCAAAATCTAGAGAGGACTTTAAGCAGAAGGGCAATGGATATCAAGAATGGATTGCTCTTGAGCGCTCGGGTGGTGATCCTCGAGCACTCTGCTTATCTGCAAAATGAATAATAAGCACTAGAAAGTTGAGACGGAGTTGGCCCACCTTCAACGCTCCAATGCTTAAGTCAGTTTATGTGAGGATAGAAAGTGTAAGTGAACAATTGTTCAGGGATCAAATACCTTTATCTTGGAGTAAATACCATCCTGTTATAGGTAGTTGAAGTTGACAATACCTTGTGGTCCTTAATATGAGACAGATGCAGGTATTCCTCTTTTGTGTAAATGAGGTACGTTCCTGACTTTTGACAACTTTGTCCTATATGCGAGCCGAGTGATGCACGCAATGCCCCATGTGGTTGGGAGCGTACGGCGCACATCTGCATGTAGTTTTACTAGCGTACCCCATGATTGTTACTTTGTACGGCTATTTTGAGTGTTTTGGGTGCTAAATAAGGTATGCTTTTTTGGGGTTAGCACATGGCGTACTAACAAGTTCTCAAGTCAAGCGTTCTTACTTAGCACTATTCTGCTGAGGCAATGCAATGTATCCCGGAGTCCCCTCAACTCCCTGATCAAGGGCGATCCCTTGACTCATGTATGTCCATCGCCCAAACCCCTGGATGATTATCCATCATAGGGATGGATGGGAGCGGGGCAGGATCAGTCATTCGGAGCGAGTTAAGTCAGGAGGATTCTAGAAGTGTTCGAGTTTTAATGTGCAGACGTGCACTTGACGGGAAGTGATCGCGCTAAGACTTTTTTGGGCCCAAGAGAAGTTTAAGTTTCCAGGTAGCCAATGCCACTAGGTCAGGCTTCCATGTTAGAAGACACTCCTAAGAGGATCAGTCACTAGGGAGGTCTATATTTTAGGTGGAGTGCGGGAAGCAGCGAGTGCCCTAGCCACTTGGGGCAACCTAAAGGTCAATGAGGCTAGGGTTTTTTGGGCCAGAGGGGAATTTGAGTCCCCAGGTAGCCAATGCCGCTAGGTCAAGGATCGCATCATGGGACATCAAGCTCAGGGTGATCGGCCACTGAGAGTCTGTATTGGGGTTTCGTTTTGGCATCTGTAGGTCGTTGCGTTTAAGTGTTGGGCTAGGTGAACAGAGAGTAATTTGTTGGCCCACTGTATCCTTCCCTTTGAGCTGCAATAGCTAGTCATACGAGGGTGTTCGTTGCCTTGGGGTGACTAGACGCAAATGAGATTTATTTCAGGTGTGTTGTGTTCTTGGGGTTACCTTTTACCAGGCCGTTCGAGCGGCGTAAGTGGGTGAGCATGAGGTCACATCGTACATGCGCGTGAACATGGGGCTGAGGTGTAGAAGCAACCATTGAAGGAGCTATTTACATGCATAACATCTATCGATCACTGCCGGTTTCGAGGGGTCAAGGGTCAGGTGCAGAGCAAGTGCCGTAATGATGCAATCACTACAATTCGTGAAGAGACGTTTGCTTTTCAAATTTGAAACTATGTGGGACATGTGTTGCAGATCGACGGTCTGTCGGGTGAATGCGTGGACAGTCAGGATGGGCGAGGGTTTTCCATTTCCCCAATATAAATAATCTCTTTTACCTTGGCCGTATGACCATTTGGTGGATCATTCTTCATTCTTGAGAGCTTTTGACTGCATTCAGAGCGAGTGATTTATAGTGACTCAAGGGATTTATAGAGCCCGAGCTTTTTCAAATCTTCATTCAAGAACTCCCAGTTATCAAAAGAGGTTTCGTGCTAAGGGTTTTCCCCGATGGGGAGCACGTTCAGGAGCCAAATGCCTCATGATATGCCGAGGAGTGTGAGCACGTCCACGAAAAGTACGAAGTACCCCACTCAGTTATACTTGGGCCGCTAGGCCCAGGTGAGACGTTCACTGACCCACCTGAGAGTTTCACTTGTGTGTATGAGTGGCAAATTAAGAATGGGATAAATTTGTCACTGCATCCGTTCTTCCAGTTTTCCCTATCTCATTTTGATGTGTCGCTGGGTCAGTGCGAGCTTGTGATGATGAGGGTGCTAACGACGATATACAATGTGTTTAAACTGTCGCATCTAGGGTGTCCTACGATGGCTGAAGTGACTCATTTTGCAATACTACCTATGCCAAGCACACATACGACTATGGAACTATGATCATGGCCCCGAAGGAGAAGAAAAGGTGGTGGTTCAAGAAAATGCAGCCTTTAGTGGGCGTCTGGCAACGGAAGGCAATCTTGGTGGGGGGCGATTTGGAGTTCGGTGATCGCCAAGATGTTGAGGAATTTCTCAGAGTCCCAATGGCGTTCCGGCGGCTAGGTGTTAGGGCGATCAACATGCTTTAATTTTTCTGTGATTATGTGCTTTGAATTTGTGCCCATTCCTTGATGGTCTTGTGTGGACGCTGACATTTTTCTTGCGTTTTGTTATTCAAAAGGTTTCACTTCCTGTCGTGCAAGACAGAGCACCTGCATCTGCAACGGGTTTTGTTCTACTATGACCGTTTGAACGCTTGCTAGAACTACTGGGTGTTGCTACATCTTGATATTCTTGACCGTACAGGAATATTTCGTCGCCCTAATGTATGTTTGGATTTGTAGGTACTTGGTTTTGTTTTAGGTTTATAATAGGTAGAGGTCTGATCGGAATGCACTGCTCTTGCTGCCAACACAGAGGATGTGCTGCAGAAGGCGAAGCTTGGAGGGTTGCTTAACCAACTGTTTACGAAGGTGATGAACACAGCTCACCTAGAGTGAGGGCCGGGCTATAACTTGGTCAAGGGGGCAAAGGAACGGTGAACGCCCCACCCATCAGCAAATGAGGTTCATGAAAGGGAGGTCGACCAAGCGCCCCAGGAAGGGGAGGGGGCCAAAGAATGTGACCAACCAAATGCCACTCAGCATCGCACCGAGAACGAGCGTGCTCGCTTGGCTCGTGAGGCAAAGAAGGGAAAGAAAAAGGAGAACAAAAGAAAAGGCTAAGCGGCATCCCGATGCTCGTCCCTCCAAATAGTCAATCGCCCAGACCAAGGGGCAGGCTGAACCAGCATCGACCTCTACTGAGCTTGTGCTCCGTCTTCGGGCACCTAAGGAGGTTGTTGTTGCTACTACTTTTGTTGACCTGGGGAGTAACGAGTAGGAGACTAAAAGGGTCTGGCCCCGATTTAGTTGCCTAAATCAGAATTAGACCCTAACGAATCTATTGATCTATGTGTCTACTCAAATTACACAAGAATTGAACTGGAGATCCAAACTCAAAAGCCATAAATGAAGGAATTATTTTTCTCATCCCAATTGAAATCTATAAATAGCAACAAAAAATTGTTTGCGACATCAGAGTAGCTAAACATTCTAAACTAACTCCACTAATGAAAATACTAACTCATACGATCTACATTGAATCCTACAGTAGATAACATTATGCCTCGATCTACATGCATGCTCGACCTCAGAAGAACTCTGCATATTGGGCAATTTAAAACGAAGGGACCAGGGAAACACAGATTTAAACGTTAGAGTGAGTGGACAAAAATATATTGAACTGAAACTAAAACTGAAACAATATTGTGCTCCCAATGTCAAATAATAAAATACTAAGTGAGTCGAAAAGATAAAATATATAAAAGATACGTCGAGAGGGACACCTGACACTTCTTGAGTATCATGCTCAAGTGGAGACGATGACTAGAGTTCTCTGACCTCTGGCCACTTAAAATCATCCGATGAATCTTGACACAAAAACGACGTGAATTCCAGGGGGAGTGCTAATCTTCCCCTGGAGCCACTCGGGGATCAGCCGAGTAACTAATGCATCGATGCAATACTGAATGTATGTATATATCTAGCCTCCAAAACTGAAACTGTAACTGAAAATTGAGTTGAGTATAAATAATGAAAAGACTCGCTATAACCACAGTGAAAAACGAAAGTGTCCACTCACAATACTGTGTCGTGCTATTCAACAAGCCAAAACATGTCTGTTAGCGTTTCAATACGTCTGCCACTGGCTGCTAATACATCATCCTGAAACAACAATTATTATTTAATAACTAGTCATCAAAAGTCATATCGAATAGCAAACCTCGTTCACCCAATGAGTAACTCTCGTCAAGAACATCGCATTCTCGAATATCTCACTTACCTAAATTCTCACAAGATTAATCTCAATTCTAATTTGTGAGCCCTTAATTCTCTTTGAAAGTCGCAATACGTTCCTTAACGTTACGCAACTCAAGGTCGAATCAACATTCACCTCGACCGATCAAGAAAATTATAAAAATGTTTAATTATCTTTGATTAATTCTAAATCCACACCAAACTACACCCAATAAATTAAATAAACTCACCAAAACACTCGCATCGTCGAAACGAATCTAATGATATATAATTTGACTGATTTGGACAATATTTTTTGACTAGACGGGCTGCAACCGGTGACCCACCGATCGTGGCTCAACGAGCCCATTCAACTTTCTAACTACAACTTGACCTGAATCGGCTTCAAATGGCTGGAATTTAGCCGTAAAGCCAGAAATCTCGCCAAAAACCTTTTCGATGTGATTTCGGCGCCGTCGAGCTACCACGGAGCTCGAGGCTAGACGAAAAATGCTCACAATAATAGGAGCTACAAAACCCCTAACCTCACGCCCCTAATCGACGCAGTCAACCACAGTCCCCAACAACGGTGATTCGGCTGCAGTTTTTGAACGAAAATTGCAATGATTCGTCTACAATTTCACCTGCAAATTTCAAAACTCACAACTCAAAACATCTCACACATCACAAGGATTTGAGATATACCTCAATCGTCATCGGAGGTGTCGCCGGCAACGGCAACCACTTTCACCCGAAAACCTAGAATTTTGTCCCTTAGATTCTCCCAACTCGGCCTTTAATGTCTATAAATGATGCCATCAATCTAAAGAGTAGGTTGACACCTTTCATTTCTGACCCATTTCATGGCCGAAGGTGGGCGGAGTCTGCCGCAGCGGCAGCCGACTTCTGCGATGATTATGGGCCGTTGGGGCTCGGTCAACCCACTTTTCCCAAAATGGAAAACTCTCCCCTTTTCCAAATACGGAAACTCGTGTATATCCTCATGAATTTTGTGTATTTCAATATCGTAATTCTCGACAAAACTTCCATTAACCTTAATTTCTTCATCATAACTCCGATTTCAATATTTGACGTGGCTACCAACTCATCTTGATAAACTCTACCACATTCCTCAAAGAAATTTATCGAAAAAGTTAACCAGTTAGATTTGGTCGGAAGGCCATCGATATAGATAAATACAGATAGTAGAACATAATACTTTCCTCGATTAACGTTGTCGAAATAAGATTAACTCATTAATAAACTCAACGAACGAAGATTAACTTGCTAATCTGGGTACGGATAATTACAAAGATGGACTTCGATGATGAACATACCCCTGATCGCTTTCCCTATCCCAGGAATGAGCGGCAACCATCCCTCGCACGCCCGCCATCTCTAAGGGAGGAAGTGCCCACCCAAGCCAAAGTTGTAACAATCAGAACCATCTAGCCAGTAGGCAGGACATCTCCTCCCCAAGCGCCACAACCCTTGTCTAGGGTGGTTTCTACCTCGGCTGGTGCTCAAGGTCCCCACGTGGATGGTGGTACTGCCAAGACCCTTGTGGATCGATTTGTTCCTTTAAGCAAGAAGGTCCTGTCATATGAGGTAGTCGTTGGGCACCGGAAGTGGTCGATGTCCCTTGGTCCCAAACAGAGTCGAACGCACCTGCTGGTGGATGCTTATCGCCTGGTGCAGGACATGCACTATCAGATCCTACTTGAGGGGACCGAGGACGGCCCTGACGACCTGGACGTGGCCAGGGAGAAAATCAAGCATCTTAAGGTCTTGCTAAAAGGAAAAAAGGACGTTCTGCTGACCGTTCACTCCAGGCTGAAAAAGTACACAATGCTGGAAAGCAATCTGCGCACTCAAGTAGACAACCTGATCTAAGTTTCAGACTATTTGGCTACGTCGAAGGACGACTTGCAGAAGAAGAATGACGAGTTGAATCTGGACCTAGAGACTGCTCGAGCAGAGAAGCAATCACTTGAGGATCTGCGTGCCCAAGACGCAAGGAGAATAGATGAGCTGGTGGGCAAAGTGGAGGCATTGACGGTGTAGATTGGAATGTTTCAGGCAGAGGTGGAGTCGCTAGCTTAAGGCGTTGGTCTTGGACGATAAAGCAAAGCTCAAGCTACAGAAGAATGTCATTGAGGTGTTTAAGTCCTCTCCTGACTATGCTTAGGAGCATGAGGAAGCGTAGACTCTGCAGTGAGAGCGATGTTTTCCATGCTTGAAAAGTCACCATACTTCAATCTTGAGCGCTATAAAGCAGACACTGAGGCGGGCACCATTCAGCTTTTCGAGGATGATGATTAAGCTTGTGGTTTTGGTATTTCCTATCATTTGTTTTCCTTGTTCTCTATATTTGTCCTTTGTTGTAAAGAACAATGTTTTAGCTATATATTTGTATTGCGCCATGTGTTTTGCCTTTGTTATGGTTTATAACTTTTGGTGTGTGTATGCTTGTTTTGAATGAATGTACTTAGGAATAGTTGTGTTTGCCTTAATTATTCAAGCATAGAATACTAGCGTTTGAAGTAATGGTGGGGGAGATGTTTGAGAAAACAACACAATATTAGCATAAGTGTATTCTTACTACAATAAAGAGAGCGTTATACATCAGGGTATACAAGCAAAAGTAAGGACTTCACAAAACGGGTGAAAGGACCCAATCCCGATTCAGTTACCTAAACCAGAATCAAACCCTTTCGAAAATACGAACCAACAAAAAATTTTCAAAATTTCGGCAGAGTTTCGTTACTAACGTGGAATTGCCATAACCTGCACCCAGAAAATAACACTTCATCCTATGCCACAAAAGCCAAACCATGGGCACCAATCCCATCCGGATTTCTCAACATCAATATAATCAATAACAGTAAACAAACTGTACTATGTATATATGTATATCCGAGAAAATCCGTATAAACATGTATCAGAATGTATCAGAGCGACCTCTAAAGTAAAATATATACAATATACACATCAGTAGGCGAAACAAGAACCTACTGGAAAGCACAGGTAACTCTGATCACTAGCCTCCAAACCGCAACGTGAAACACCAAACCTGAACTGCAAACTGGGCACGGAAACCGAAAAGCCCAGGGGAAAGACAATAAACACGTTAGAGTGAGTGGACGAAAATAAAAGTCTTTCACCGAATATATATAATATTAAACATATGCGAGTCCAAATGCATAAGTAAGAAATGGTACATGAGGGAGACTCTAACTCCTCACGCGTCCGAGTACACGAGGGAGACTCTAACTCCTCACGCGTACGGAGCATGCAACATAAAAATCGCGGAATCACTCATGGACTACCACGCGATAGCACAATCTGAATCACGGGATCCCAGACTCACACGTGATTCCTAGCCAGAAAGGCCTCGGGTCAGGATATCTGTCCTTCCCGAAGCGTACTCGGGGATCAGCCGAGAAGCCAAGGTGTATCGATACAACAACGTAACCAAGACTGTACTCTGTGTAAATCAAATCATAAATTCTTCTATGCACATGCTTAAAACATAATATATACACATGTATACTCGTATACGTATATTCGTATATGCATAATCGTAAAACACATGCTCGTAAAATCATAATCAATTTGCATGCTCAAGTTCGTAAATCATAAATAAAAGACTCGCAATTAATCCGTGAAAATAAATGTCCACTCACAAACTCGCGTAATGCGCACTCGCGCTAAACTCGTGGTCCGCGCCGGCGGAAGATCCCTCGCCTGAAGCACGATCACGATCCAGGTCACGATCTCGATCTCCTGAATATTCACAAAACATAACTGATCAATATCGTAATCCACCACACTGTACTGATGCACGGAAACCAATCGTTCCCGGAAATACGAAATGCAGTACAAAATGAATTACGGAAATCCCGAAATCCCCACTCAAAATCTCGACTGAAAATCGGCTAATCAAATCGACCCAAAAACCTCTATACGATAACCAGGGCGTGATTACGAGAAAAATGACATTAAAATTGTCGAAATCTGAAAAGTTGACTTTTCCTCGCCGTTGACCGCCGCCGCCGACGGCGGCGCACCGTCAACCGTGAAATCCCACGGCGAGATTCTCCAGATCATGAGTTCTCATCCATGCGAGTCATTTCCTCAACTACCTCGAAACCCAATTCTGCCTGGAACTCAGTCAAATCCAACCCGAAACCCGATCGGAAAATCTCCCCGGTGACCTAATCGGACCTCCATGAATCCTCCACCAAAACACAAATTAATCACATGGAAAGACTCACAGGGTCAAGGGGAGTCGAACCCCCCTAACCTCCACCTCCAAATCTCGCCGAAAAACGGCCAACCGTCACCGGCGAAATCAAGGAACTCGGCCCGATTCTAAACCTTACAAAACCTCATCAATTTCCACAAATTCATATACCATTCGACTCGAAATCGAAAGGAGAAGCTAACAGTACCTTTCCCTTGGCCGAAGGTGGCCGGAAACTGGTCGTCGGACGGTGAAGCCAAAAACGGAAACTCACCCCCTCGGGTCAACGGTCAACCTTTCCAATTTTGGAAAGTCAGAGCTGGTCAACGCCCGAAATGAAATTCTCGACTATTTCTCGACTATTTTTCGACTTTTCGATATTTATACTCGCGCCTCGGGTCGATCGACAGTCCAAAATAAATATACGAAATGATTCGGATAAGCTCGAGAAAAAAGGATAAACTCATCCAAAAACGGAAACCTCAAATAATCATAAAATATTCCTTATTTATCGGAAAAATCATCCGGAACCGCCTACGAACTCGAAATCACATACTCTACAATATCCATGAAGACACCCAACTCAAACTCTCGACCGAAAACATAGTCGCGAATCGAATCGGCAAACCACATTACGACGTAAAACTGCGACTAAACTCAATCTCGAGAATCGTGCCGAATACACAACAGATTCTGGTTCGGGTCGTTACAAATCTACCCCCCTTAAAGAATTTTCGACCTCGAAATTTACGTACCTGTCAAGTGAACAGATGAGGATACTGCTCCCGCATACGCTGCTCGGTCTCCCAGGTGGCCTCCTCAACCGAATGGTTCTGCCACAAGACCTTCACCAGCGGAATCACACAGTGCCTCAACTCCTGCTCACGACGATCGAGAATCTGCACTGGCTCCTCAACATACGATAAATCCTCTCTGATCGGCAACTGCTGTGGAGCTAACACATGTGAAGGATCTGAGATGTACTTCCGCAACATCGAAACATGGAAGACATCATGAACACGAGCCATCTCAGTCGGTAACTCAAGTCTGTAAGCAACAGCTCCAACCCTCTCCGTAATCTCATACGGACCAATGTACCGCGGTCGAAACTTGCCACGCTTCCCGAAACGCACAACTCCCCTCCACGGAGATAGTTTCAAGACGACCCAATCACCAACCTCGAACTCTAAACTCTTCCTCCTTACATCTGCATAACTCTTCTGCCGATCCTGGGCGATCCTCAACCGATCCCGGATAACCTGTATGTCCTCCATCGTGATTTTCACCAAATCAGGACCAATGAGCCAACGTTCGCCCACCTCACTCCAACACAATGGAGTACGACACTGCTTCCCGTACAGAGCTCGTACGGTGCCATCTCAATACTAGCCTGATAGCTGTTGTTGTAGGCGAACTCAATCAAGTGTAACTGCTGATCCCAGTTCCCACGGAACTGCAACACACACGATCTCAGCATATCCTCAAGAGTCTGAATGGTCCGCTCGGACTGCCCGTCAGTCTGAGGATGGAAAGCTCTACTAAATCGCAACCTCGTACCCAAAGCTCGCTGCAACGCCTGCCAAAACTCAGAAGTGAACTGACTATCTCGGTCAGAAACAATGGACACAGGCACCCCATGCAAGCGAGCAATCTTAGATAAGTACAACTTGGCCAATCTGCCCACTGAAATCTTCCCCGGAAGTGCAAGAAAGTGTGCAAATTTCGTCAATCGGTCAGCAATAACCCAAATGCCAGTGTTGCCCGCCGAAGTACGAGGCAACTGATAGACGAAATCCATCGTAATGTGCTTCCACTTCCAAACTGGAATCTCAAGTGGCTGTAATTTCCCTGCAGGTTTCTGCCTCTCCGCCTTCACCTGCTGACAGATCAAACATCGACTCACGTACGCGGCAATCTCCCGCTTCATGTTGCGCCACCAATAGTACGCTCGAAGTGTACGAAACATCTTCGTACCTCCGGGATGCATCGCATACGCTGAACTGTGGGCTTCGTCAAGAATCTCCTTCTTCAAGTCCTCGTCTCTGGGTACACATAACCTGCCTCTGAACAACAACGTACCGTCGTCGCTCAATCGGAACTCAGTAGGCACACCATTCCGTATCATGGTCTTCTTGCCCAGTAAGTAAGGATCTGAATCCTGTGCCTCTCGTACCTGATCAACCAGTACGGGTCGAACCTGAAAACTAGCCAACAAAGCTCCATCATCATCATATCCAAACACAGCACCTGTAGCTCGAAGCTCGGCTAACATCGAAACTCTGGCCACACACATATGAAACAAGGAGGCTCCGGATTTCCGGCTAAGTGCATCTGCCACAACATTAGCCTTCCCCGGATGGTACTCGAATGTGCAATCGTAATCGCTAATCAACTCCATCCATCGGCGCTGCCTCATGTTCAGATCTGGCTGCGTCCGCAAGTAGGTGAGACTCTTGTGGTCAGTGAAAATCTTACACTGAGCACCATACAGATAATGTCTCCAACTCTTCAACGCTAACACAATAGCGGCTAATTCCAAATCATGCGTCGGATAGTTGACCTCATGCGGTTTCAACTGTCTGGAACCATATGCCACGACTCTACCATGCTGCATCAATACACAGCCAAGGCCCAACTTCGACGCGTCACTGTATACAACAAACTCACCACTGTCGTCTGGCAATGTCAGAATCGGTGCAGTAGTCAATCTCTCCTTCAAGAGCAAGTAACTCTCCTCGCACGCCTCAGACCACTCAAACTTGACGCCCTTCTTCGTCAATCTGGTCAGTGGTGTAGCAATCCGAGAGAAATCCTGAACAAATCGTCGATAATAGCCTGCTAACCCCAGGAAACTCCGAATCTCTGGCACAATAGTGGGTCTACTCCAATTCAACACGGCCTCGATCTTGTCAGGATCAACACTAACTCCCTCGGCCGAAATCACGTGGCCCAGAAACTTCACACTATCCAACCAGAACTCGCACTTGGTAAACGTCGCGAACAACTGATGGTCCCGCAAAGTCCGTAACACTGCTCGCAAGTGCTTCTTGTGCTGACCCACACTCCTGGAATAGATTAAGATATCGTCAATAAATACAATCACGAACTTGTCCAGGAATCGTCGAAACACCTGATTCATCAAGTCCATGAAAGCTGCGGGGGCGTTGGTCAACCCAAACGGCATAACCAAAAACTCATAGTGCCCATACCGCGTCCTGAATGCTGTCCTGGCTACATCAGAGTCTCGGATCCTCAACTGATGATATCCGGATCGAAGGTCAATCTTCAAAAAGACTGCTGCTCCCTTCAGCTGATCGAACAAGTCGTCAATCCACGGCAACGGATACTTGTTCCTCACTGTAATCTGATTCAGTTTCCGATAGTCGATGCACAAACGCATGGACCCGTCCTTCTTCCGCACAAACAACACTGGAGCACCCCACGGAGAAACACTCGGTCGAATGAATCCCTTCTCTAACAACTCCTGAAGCTGAATCTGCAACTCTTTCAACTCCGCAGGCGCCATCCGGTACGGTGTCTGGGAAATCGGTCCAGTACCCGGCAATAACTCAATAGTAAAATCAATCTCCCGTACAGGGGGTATACCAGGTAACTCCGCTGGAAACACATCCGGAAACTCAGACACAACATCAATACTACCAAGATCTGGCACTACAGCTGTAGTGTCCACAACATGGGCTAAGTAAGCAACACAACCCTTCTTCATCAACCGATCTGCCCTCATCGCGGAAATCAAACACGGAAGTGAAGTGTTCTTCTCACCTCGAAACAGTATCTCGGGTAACCCTGGTCGTCGAAACGCGACCTCATTCCTATGGCAATCAAACATGGCCCAGTGCGACTCCAGGAAGTCCATACCCAAAATCAGTTCGAAATCCACAATATCAAGCAATAACAGATCAGCGGCTAAACCATGGCCATCAATAAACACCTCACAATCTCGGTAAACCCAACCGATGCTCACAACCTCACCTGATGGATACAACACTCTCCACAACCCCGGAAGTGGAGATGCAGGTATCGTAGCCAATGATGACAGTCTAAATGATATGAATGAATGTGTGGTGCCCAGATCTAACAATGCAAGTACAGGAATACCAAAAACATGTAACGTACCAATAACGACCTCCGGTGATGCTCTGCCCTCACGTAGAGTCATAGCATGAACCCTCGCCTGTCCGGCTGGTCGTCCTCGCTGGGGCTGTCCCTGCTGCCTACCCTGGCCTGCAAATGGTCGAGCTCCCGTAGTGGCACCTCGCTCAGCTCCGGAACTCTGGGTCGCCTGATCACTAGTACCAAACCACTGAGGACACTCCCTCGAATAGTGACCTATCTGGCCACAACGGTAACAAGTGACGGCACCCCGCTGACATGGTCCAACATGATACCTATTGCACAAGTTGCACAACGGATACTCCCTCGATGTAGCAGGTGTGCGAAAAAGTCGTCGAGGATAACTAGAACCGCCGGAATCCCCACTAGCCTGTGGTCGCTGCGGTTGATCTCTCCTCCCTCTCTGTCTCCACCTAGGTACACTAGCTGGTGGTCGATAAGATCCACCGCCTGAAGATGAAGCTGAACCGGAAGTATCAGAACTCAGCCTCTTTGAAGGCCCCTGACTCAGTCCACCTTCCTCCAACTGTCTCGGCTGGTACCTCTGCCGCTGTCTCTCCTGCTCAATGTCCTCGCCTCGGAGTGCAGCACTAACAAACTCATCAAAGTTGTTCTGAGGCATCGTAGTTAGAGTCGCCTTGATGTTCAAATTTAATCCCAGCTCAAACCT
Organism: Geum urbanum; assembly: GCA_946800695.1. Taxonomy (NCBI): domain Eukaryota; kingdom Viridiplantae; phylum Streptophyta; class Magnoliopsida; order Rosales; family Rosaceae; genus Geum; species Geum urbanum. The sequence goes on from OX327002.1 coordinate 23,497,917, forward strand.
GCGACACTTGGCTTCCTCTGTAGCCACCATATCCCGCGCAAAACGAGACAAACGGGTAAACCGATCCCGATACTCAAGTACAGACAAACTGCCCTGCCTCAAGTTCGTAAACTCCTCGTACTTGCGCTGTTGGGTAGCCTAATTAAAATACCTCCGCATAAACAAATCACGAAACAATGTCCACGGGGTATCCACTGGAACTCTGTCGGTGCTAACCCACCAAAAGTATGCATCACCCTCAAGTAAACCAACTGCGGCTACTGACATATGCTTAGGAGTAAACTGCAGACGCTCATAAACATGTTCAATCTGAACCAACCATGTCTCGCATATCACTGGATCAACTGAACCCGAAAACACAATAGCACCCGCAGTGCGACCCTTGACCACAGGGTCAAAACGCTCTTCCAAACGCAGCACTCGCATAAGCAAGTCGCGCGTTCGGCGATCCTCATCAGGATCATCATCCCGATCAACACGGGGACCACGTCGAGGAGGCATCCTACTGATACAAGACAAGCATTAGGTACAAGCAGAAAGAACGTAATCATGAAACCGCAGATATTCGAGGACACACAACACCCGAAGTATTGATGAGTACTGCTGGCCAGTCGGGTCATCACTCCAGTCATGCTGTATCAACTCAAATACCCTAAGCATCACAACTACAAGAGTCTACAGAATCTGAAAACCTAATGCTCTGATACCAAGCTGAAAGGACCCAATCCCGATTCAGTTACCTAAACCAGAATCAAACCCTTTCGAAAATACGAACCAACAAAATTTCTTCAAAATTTCGGCAGAGTTTCGTTACTAACGTGGAATTTCCATAACCTGCACCCAGAAAATAACACTTCGTCCTATGCCACAAAAGCCAAACCGTGGGCACCAATCCCATCCGGATTTCTCAACATCAATATAATCAATAACAGTAAACAAACTGTACTATGTATATATGTATATCCGAGAAAATCCGTATAAACATGTATCAGAATGTATCAGAGCGACCTCTAAAGTAAAATATATACAATATACACATCAGTAGGCGAAACAAGAACCTACTGGAAAGCACAGGTAACTCTGATCACTAGCCTCCAAACCGCGACGTGAAACACCAAACCTGAACTGCAAACTGGGCACGGAAACCGAAAAGCTCAGGGGAAAGACAATAAACACGTTATAGTGAGTGGACGAAAATAAATGTCTTTCACCGAATATATATAATATTAAACATATGCGAGTCCAAATGCATAAGTAAGAAATGGTACACGAGGGAGACTCTAACTCCTTACGCGTCCGAGTACACGAGGGAGACTCTAACTCCTCACGCGTACGGAGCATGCAACATAAAAATCGCGGAATCACTCATGGACTACCACGCGATAGCACAGTCTGAATCACGGGATCCCAGACCCACACGTGATTCCTAGCCAGAAAGGCCTCGGGTCAGGATATCTGTCCTTCCCGGAGCGTACTCGGGGATCAGCCGAGAAGCCAAGGTGTATCGATACAACAACGTAACCAAGACTGTACTCTGTGTAAATCAAATCATAAATTCTTCTATGCACATGCTTAAAACATAATATATACACATGTATACTCGTATACGTATATTCGTATATGCATAATCGTAAAACACATGCTCGTAAAATCATAATCAATTTGCATGCTCAAGTTCATAAATCATAAATAAAAGACTCGCAATTAATCCGTGAAAATAAATGTCCACTCACAAACTCGCGTAATGCGCACTCGCGCTAAACTCGTGGTCCGGCGGAAGATCCCTCGCCTGAAGCACGATCACGATCCAGGTCACGATCTCGATCTCCTGAATATTCACAAAACATAACTGATCAATATCGTAATCCACCACACTGTACTGATGCACGGAAACCAATCGTTCCCGGAAATACGAAATGCAGTACAAAATGAATTACGGAAATCCCCACTCGAAATCTCGACTGAAAATCGGCTAATCAAATCGACCCAAAAACCTCTGTACGATAACCAGGGCGTGATTACGAGAAAAATGACATTAAAATTGTCGAAATCTGAAAAGTTGACTTTTCCTCGCCGTTGACCGCCGCCGCCGACGGCGGCGCACCGTCAACCGTGAAATCCCACGGCGAGATTCTCTAGATCACGAGTTCTCATCCATGCGAGTCATTTCCTCAACTACCTCGAAACCCAATTCTGCCTGGAACTCAGTCAAATCCAACCCGAAACCCGATCGGAAAATCTCCCCGGTGACCTAATCGGACCTCCATGAATCCTCCACCAAAACACAAATTAATCACATGGAAAGACTCACAGGGTCAAGGGGAGTCGAACCCCCCTAACCTCCACCTCCAAATCTCGCCGGAAAACGGCCAACCGTCACCGGCAAAATCAAGGAACTCGGCCCGATTCGAAACCTTACAAAACCTCATCAATTTCCACAAATTCATATACCATTCGACTCGAAATCGAAAGGAGAAGCTAACAATACCTTTCCCTTGGCCGAAGGTGGCCGGAAACTGGTCGTCGGACGGTGAAGCCGAAAACGGAAACTCACCCCCTCGGGTCAACAGTCAACCTTTCCAATTTTGGAAAGTCAGAGCTGGTCAACGCCCGAAATGAAATTCTCGACTATTTCTCGACTATTTTTCGACTTTTCGATATTTATACTCGCGCCTCGGGTCGATCGACGGTCCAAAATAAATATACGAAATGATTCGGATAAGCTCGAGACAAACGGATAAACTCATCAAAAACCGAAACCTCAAATAATCATAAAATATTCCTTGGTTATCGGAAAAATCATCCGGAACCGCCTACGAACTCGAAATCACATACTCTACAATATCCGTGAAGACACCCAACTCAAATTCTCGACCGAAAACATAGTCGCGAATCGAATCGGCAAACCACATTACGACGTAAAACTGCGACTAAACTCAATCTCGAGAATCATGCCAAATACACAACAGATTCTGGTTCGGGTCGTTACAACGGGATACACCAATCACATGAAATGTTCTAGTGATAGCATTTCCTCAGGTGAGCGGAGTTTCATGATAGGGAGAAGACAATGTCTTCCTTGTCACTGAGGTAGAACATGCAAGGGCTGGCATAACAATCCAAAACATACATAACGATCAGTAAGTTACAAAAACTGCGCATTTGAATCATTCATTAGTCATACTACAAAGCAAAGAAAGGGAATTTAAAAGAGACGTTCTTGGAATCTCACATACATAATGATCACTAAGTTACAAAAACTGAGCATTTGAATCATTCATTAGTCATACTACAAAGCAAAGAAGGGGAATTTAAAAGAGATGTTCTTGGAATCCCACATTTGCAGTGGCTCACATCTTGTTCTTGGAATCCCACATTTGTTGGGTGAGTTCAGGGACAGCCAAAGCTTTGTATGGCTGTGACCCTCTTGAGGTGAGAGGAGCAAAATCCACCATGAAGAAGGGAAGGGGATGAGGTTGACACTTAACAGCAAGCTTGTGTAAATTAGAGTTGAATTGTCCAGGAAACCTCAAACAGCAAGTAACTCCAGACATTATTGCACACATCAAGTGATTGAAATCACCAACTGTAAAGCACATTACAAAAAATAGTGTAATGTCATATGCATGCTTACCAGCAAACAATATATTAAGTCTTCATTTTTAAAACCAAAATAGAATTGACTACATTGATTCTTCTTTGTAAACAATTAATTTCTCATAGTACCAAATAGTTGATTAAAACATACAATTGGCTGCATAAATTCAAAGACTCTAAAATGCAAAATATCATAGTAGTAAAAGTACACAATCTAACAAACACAACAAAACCAAACCAATAACATTTGCACAAATATACACTAATATCCATAACAGTTGAAATGGTAATCTGGTTGAGATTTAAATGCCTACTTCAAAGCATCCAAAAGAAGCATCGACTGTTTACAAAACAATATATGTTACATATAAGCAGCAGCCTAGTGATAGTTCAGTTTAGATGTACATGTTTCAAATCCAAAGAAGTTGTTTGTCCTCTTTGTCTGCTCGCTTTCATCTATGCTCCTTTAATATCTCCATAGCACGAATCTTATGATCTGTCTTGCCTTCAAGATCTGCAAATTTGTTAAATTTACATCCAGCTTATTTGTTCATTCAGAAAGTGTTAGAAAAACCACACACATAAGCCATGTAGAATAGTACAAAAAGTTTACCGAATATATCTGCCTCCTCAAGCTTCTCTTTGATCTGCCTGGACAGCTCAAGTATCTCCGACGTTTGCATATGCAACACAACAACCAATAAATAACTACAGAAACAGAAACAAAAAGGTATAACAGTGACAAAAGGAATGAATGCCTAATCACCTGTTAGTTTTGTCCACCTTACTGTGGCAGCCAACAACATACCTAAGGCCACTACTTGCCTTTCACTATAACTAAAACAACATAACCGAAAACAATTACTTCTCAGGAACTAATTACTCCAACAAAATCAGTCACACAAGAGTTTTCATTTACACTTATTGGCAGATCTAAATAAGCAGTAATAATTGTGTTGAACACAATGAAAGGAGCATACTTTACTTATGGCATTCATTATCGAGAGGTCTGAGAACTTCCCCAATAATCTGACCAACACTCTGAAGCGACTTCAAATCATCTTCAGTTTTCCCAAACTCCTTCGCCCCTCACAAGTTTTCTAGCACTGGAAATTCCAAACAAAAATATCAAATTTCATCAATTGAAACAAAACATGAGCTATTTGAGACCTAATCTGGTACACGAAGCAGCCATGCTCTCTGTTTAATATCGATTCCGATTTCAAGACACATTTCAAGATGGAAACCCTAATTGAATCGAAGATGAACAAAATTGAAAGCTTACCGCGAGCTCTCTGTTGAAATTTGAAAAAAAAGGGACGGGCGACTGCCCAAGCTAACGAGAGAGTGCAGAGTGTGAAGCGCCGTGTGTCGGTGGTAGAGCGACGCGAGTCGCTGCTAATGAGCGGTGCTGCAGTCGCGAGGACGTGGTTCCCATCTAGAAATGCGGAGATGGTGGTGGTGCGATGCGGCAACGAATTTGTTGTTACGGAGAGGCGGTGGTTGACGAGAACTTAAAATTCATATTAAGTTGATAGATCATATAACAATCTCACCGAGTTTTATAAAAGAAAATTTTCTTCAGAATTTTTACTAAATCAATATTTTCTTCAATATATTTTTGACTATTGAGATATATGATAGTTTATTTCTTTCTTCAGAATAAGAACAAGAGGAAAAGCAATGACATAGTTGTTGACTTGTGCAAAAAATTTAACTCTTTTCCCTCTTTATTAAATCAGACAATGAAACTTATTGACATTCTTATCTAAAGTAATGTTCAAAATAGAAAGAAAAAAAATTGGAGTGTAAGAGAAATATGAAAATTGGCGTCATCTCAAAATTAGTATCTCAAATGAAAATCAGACAATGTTATTCATATTTTACTTGTTTGACACTCTGCACATCATAGGAAAATTTTGGGAGGCGGAAGAGAAATGAATCAAAAATGTGTGCCATTTTAAATTTAGAACCTAAAAATTTTAGTATCACACAACGTAATTTAAATCAACTATTGTTTGATATTATATACAAAAGATTAAATATTTGTGCAGTGCAGCTTACATGGCAATCACATAGCAAAAAAGACACTAGCCGTTGTGTAAATTTTCTCATATGCATCAAACAGACAATATATAGTAAACATGCGTTTGTGCAATGGTGCCCAATTTTAAGGCATTTTGGACCCTAAATTGGGTTCTGAAATGGAGGAAATAGTTCCGCTCATTTTTTCATCTTCACACAACAAATTGTAGTCGTTTCGATGTGTGATATTGTAAATCATTGAGATTTCAATCATTCACACAGCGAACAAGGATAAGAATCGTTGTATGATATGTATACTATCATCAGACAACGGACTTTTACTAAATTCTTGTGTGATGAAAGCTGTGTTTTACATTTTTTGTAGTAGTATATATTTGAGATCCGTTAACCAAAATATTTTCTTCCCAACAACATATGTTTTCATATTGTACAACTGGTCTAAAACATTATGCTATATATGTAGCGTATGTTCCTCTGCTTTAGATATTCGCTATTAGAGAGCCCTTCCACTAATGTATACCTTTTTTTGTCATCTTTAGGTATAGGGCATTACACAAACTTTTCGATCATATTTTAACATCTCCACCGTCCAATTATTAAGTCTATATGAGTAGATCATTTCTGTAAATTTTCAGCCAAAATGATGATCGTTAAGGTATTGAACTAGATTAAATCAAGAGACAGACCAAATCTGTCAAACCCAAACCGTTCATACTTATAAACTTCAATTGTAGTTTTGAATACTTTAATGATCATCATTTTAGTTGAAAATTTACAGACTTGATCTACACATTAGAACCTAAGATTTGAACGGTGGAGATGATAAAATATGATCGAAAAATTGGTGTAATACCATATACCTGAAAATGACCCAAAAAAAATATATGTTAGTAGAAGGTTGTTGTTCGATATTATGTGTATATATATATGTCATGTTTTTATCTTTTCAATTCCAAGAATAAAACATCTGTATCTTAATTGATGCATGGATCGTTGAGAACTATTTGACGGTATCGAACTCTCTCACATATGCACGCCGCATACAATGTTAACTCAGGAGATTAACACTAATTCAATTCGTTAATTAAGATTTAAATTGTTTCTCTACCTAAGCATTAGTTCTAGCACAATGTGTAATGACACTGCAGCCACGCCTATAAGGATTAGCTTGTCCAGATAGACCACAATTGTAATACGATTTTCCACGCTGACCGCATGGAACTTGATTCTTCTGCAAGGCACCATAGCTTATGTACCTTCTGGCTTCATATAGATGCCTTCTCCTTCCTAGTCCGATCATCATCACCTCCACCTCGTCAGACTCGCCGAGGCAATCGTTGTCAAAGAAGCCGTTACATGATGAAATATGGTTGTCATCCCGGTGATGCTGCGCTCCGGCATTGCTCATTCTAAGTGAGACATGTTGTGGGGTTGACGATGTGCCTGCTATCGTCGCCGTCGCCAAGGCCATCACAGAAAGAAGATTAACAACAATAAATTTGTTCATGTCTCTCATCAGAGAATGTTAAGAGGGATGATGGGAGATAGATGTGAATCAAGTAAAAGAATGGAAGCATATATATATATATATCAATGGTTACATGGTTACTTGAGATATATAGCGATCGAGATTGACTTGGCTAGCTAGAATTGTTGGAGTGTCAGTTATGCTCTGGTTTCAGATGTGTAGTCCGATTCTCGCTCATGAACTTTATACACAAAATGTCTTGACCCTTCTTCCATGCAAATCTATAAGCTCTGCCTAATGGATATCAAACACAACAATATTTTTTAGGGAAAAAGTGAGAAAAAAGTGGAATTGTATTCGAACCGCATAAATTAATTTTACAGTGACTCGTGGCAATTAGGGCCGTTAATCAGGGCCGTTAATCAGTACAAACGGTTCGGTTATTATGCCGAACCGAAAATCGAATCGTATTTTTTTATCAGTTCGGTTCGATTCGGTTTTCCTGATTTTTTTACAAAAAATCGAATGGTTCGGTTCGTTTTTTTTTTTTGTTTTTTTTTAAATAAATAAAAAACTTTCTAAAAAAATACTGTTTCTTTCTATTAGTTTCGAAAATTCGAAGATTTTCATTAGCTACTTTTTTCAATAACTTTGTGAAAGTGTGAAACATAGTTTATGTCAAATCGAATCAAACTACAACAAATATAGCACAAATCACACATTCAAAGTTTCAAACCATAGCAAATAGCCAAATGTTTACCGAAAGTTTACATCACAAATTCAAAGTTTCAAACATCAACAAACATAATCCAAAGTTCACACTCCATAATCCAAGTTTAAAACAATCTACAATCCATCCAAATAAAAATACAATCCAAATATCACATAAAAACACTCAATTGAATCCATTCTCAAACTATACTCAACTTGTCCACCATTCTCACTTTCTCAGCTAAAGAGTTTTTCTTTGGCAACTTAGCATTCCTTTTCTTAAACCTGCAAGAACCCCAATAATCATTGTTAAGTATCAAACTACGGCACATACCAAATACTACTTTCATATGGGACAAAGAAAGATACTCAACAACATACCCAACAACATCAAACTTGATTGACACTTGTAAAACGACGTTGTTTTATTCATTTCGGTTCAAACGATTTGGTTCAGTTTTTTTGGAGCCGAAAACCGAAACCGAATCGAATTTTTCACTTCTATTCAGTTTTTTTATTTTTCAGTTCGGTATTTGTTCGATTCAGTTTTTTCGGTTACAGTTCATTTTCGGTTCGATTTTTTTTCTTCAGTTTTCGGTTCGGTATTAACAGCCCTAGTGGCAACTACCTATTTTTTTAGAATAATATTAGATAACCACCAAAAACTACACTAAAATAGAATAATGATATATGAAAAAAGATCACATTAGTAACTGGACTATCATAGTACTGTATCAATAAAAAGCATGAGTTCTAGTAAGTGAACTTTCATAAAATTGCAATATATCAATATCTCCTTTAGGTCGTGAGCTCCACACCATCGGAGCAAGGGTAAAACCTCAACATGGTTAGGTTTTGGCGTGCAACATATATCGATCTTCGATGGCCGCCTTGTTGAGTGGTTCTGTTGAGAGGTGCTAGGTGTATCTAGTGTGGGAATGGTGTTGGTGGTTGGTCTCATCCGATCAGCAATGTTGGAAATTCATCATTTTTAGCATCCATCGAGATCCATGCTTGCCTCCATGGATCTGATACCATCGATTGCGACCTTATCGGTGGAGCATCCGACTCATCTTCACTATTTGTGGATTACTCTGATGGATTAGGCATTGGCCAGCACCATGCATGGCTTTTACCGAGAGGAACATGGAGGTTGTGGCCTCGTTGGACACGTCTTAAGACCTGGAAAGGAGGCTCTAGCTTGGAGGCGGAAGTTGGTGGCGATGTGCTAGCAAGGCGTTGGAGTTTAGGCGTTATTCCCAATTTGGTACGAGGTCCTTTGCCAGTGACTTAGGCTGGGCTTGCTCAAGTTTTTTGGTGATATCGACTTACTTTCTTGAACCGACAGTGGAATTTGGGATTATGGCAGGTGGGTTTTCCGTTAGACGGGCTGAAGTACAATGGAGCATCTTTTCGGGTTGACGTGTGATCGGACACTGGAGTTGTCTACTCTGAACGATGGCAGCAAGTTGGAGTCGTACCGTGGTCCACAATGTCAACAAAGTTAGCAATAAGCTAGGTTAAGGTAGGTGTTGGCAAAAAGTCCGGCCCGGCCCATGTATAGTCGGCATGGGCCGGGCCGGGCCGGGCCGGGTCTCAACAACATTTTAATATTTGCGAGCCAGGCCGGGCCGGGCTTTATTTTTTATATAAGGATCCGGGCCCGACCCATTCAAGCGGGTTTTGCGGGCCTTTGCGAGCTTTTACGGGCCGGGCCTATCGGACTTTAATTATTAAAAAATTAAGACATTTGAAAATAAACGTAACCTTCATCCATGCACCGGGGTTTAAACGTACTCCGACGAGTCTAAATTTTACGTACGGTGTTTATCACTATAAGATGGACTTTTTTACATGTCCTCGTTTATCATTAAAACATATTTAATTCTCATATTGCTTGAATTCTCCATATGTATATTAATGTTCTTACGTTTTCCTTTGTTATATGGAATGAAATACCTTTGTGAAACTTAATCGGACATGTTTAATTATTTTATAAAATTGACCGTTGGATTGATTGGTTAGAATATTATAACCATGCATTTAAAATTTTATAAATTTTGGACTTGATTAGACATTGATCCATGTATTTCGCCAAATGTGACCGTAGTACCCTTACAACTAAAACGGAAATTACCCCTCCCGAAAATAATTTTTTAACATCAAATTTTGGACACATATTCTTATGGAATACATATCTATCTCATAGTGTCAAAAAAATTGACATAAAAATTTGATTTATCTACTCCCCCCATAGGAAAATAAGGAAAATAAGATGAGTGTATTTTAGTGTTTTCACAAATTTTGTTTAACTGTATTGACCGGGATCCAAATGTACTTCGATTAGACTAATTTTTACGTACGGTGTCTTTTATTGCAAGGTGAACTATTATATATGGCCTTCTTTATTGTTAAAACATTTTTAATTCTTATATTACTTGAATTCTCTATATGCACACTAATGTTCTTACCTTTATTCCTTGGTTATATGGGTTGAAAGACCTTTGTGAAACGTTATCGATCATGTATCATCATTTTACAAAACTGACTGTCAAATTGGTTGTTCATAAAATTCTAAGCAAGCCGTTAAAATTTTATAAATTTTGGACTTGATTTAGACATACATCTATGAGTTTCACTAAATGTGATCGTAGTACCCTTACAACTAAAACGTAAATTACCCATCCCTAAAGGAATTTTTTAAGATCAAAATTTTACCACACATTCTTGTAAATTACATATCTATCTCATAGTGTCAAAAAAATTGACATAAAAATTTGATTTATCTAGTTTCTTCATAGAAAAATAAGCAATATATAAGAGAAGGGTATTGATGTCATTTCACACACTCTCAATTAAACTCTCACAATTGAAAACTTACAAGATCTAATCTGAATTATCTATTATATTTACTGTGTAAGGTAAATCGATAAAAAAAAATTACAATGAAACCCTAAACCCTAAAACCTAAACTCTAAACCCTAACTTACTCTAAACCTCAAAATTCCTAAAACCTAAACCCTAACTTACTCTAAACCTCAAAATTCTTAAACCCTAACTTACCCTAAATCTCAATCCCCTAAACCCTAACTTACCCTAAACCTAAACCCTAACTTATCCTAAACTATAAACAATGATTTAATAGTAAAATAGATACACAAATATAACTATATATGGAATTCCAATATTTGATCAATATATGTATATGTAATATATTAATATAGACATACACAAATATAAAATATATATCTATATAGTACTAGTCACTATATTATATATATATAAGTGTAGGTATAATGATATATGTACTACTATCTTATATATAAAAAAAAATTGTGGGATTTGACGGGCCGGGCCTAACGGGCTTTGACGGGCCGGGCCTAACGGCTTGATGGGTTTTTGGCGGGCCGGGTTTTAGATCTCTAAACCAAGTTCGGCCCACCAACCACCTTGGCGGGCTTTTGCGAGCTTTTTTTCGGGCCGGGCTGGGCTTTTAGTCCACGGGCCAAATGATAACCCCTAGGTTAAGGTTTGGTCTAGGTCTTTTGGCCTATGGATTTGACCTGGTGTAGGCCTTTGGGTTTCTTGGTCATTAAAGCTTTTGTTGGGGACCAGATTTGGGACCCAGGTGAAAGGACCCAATCCCGATTCAATTACCTAAACCGGAATCAAACCCTTTCGAAAATACGAACTAACAAAAATTTTCCAAAATTTCGGCAGAGTTCGGTTACTAGCGTGGAATTACCATAACCTGCACGCGGAAAATACACTTCATCATATGCCACAAAAAGCAAACCGTGGGCACCAATCCCATCCGGATTTCTCAACATCAATATATGATTCATAAACAGTAAACAGTACTGTACTATATATAGTATATCCGTGAAAATCCGTATAAACACGTATCAGAATGTATCAGAGTGACCTCTAGAGTAAAATATATACAATATGTACATCAGTAGGCGAAACAAGAACCTACTGGAAAACACAGGTGACTCTGATCACTAGCCTCCAAACCACGACGTGACACAGCAGAATCCGAACTGCAAACTGGGCACGGAAACCGAAATGCCCAGGGGAAAGGCAAATAAAACGTTAGAGTGAGTGGACGAAAATAAACATATGCCTTTCACCAGTTTATATACATAAACCATAATAAGCAATGCGAGTTCGGAAAACACAACACACACATATATATATATGGAGGTTGTCGGGCGAATCTCTCAAGCCCGACGTCAGGTGAATCGCTCAACCTGACGGTAAAAGGCCAGGGAAATCTCTCAACCCTAGCGGCACTCAGGGGAATCTCTCAACCCTGCTTCAGAGGAATCTCTCAACTCTGGTAGCATCGATGCAATAAATGCCAATCACCAATATCACATAATAACATACCTCCGAAAATAACATATATCACAATCATCGTATAAAATAAATACGGAAATCAATAAATCCACGAACTCGCAAAATCAACAGTGAAAATAGAAACTTGTCCACTCACAGGTCTGCTAGCGCGAACTCGCGCTAATCTCGTGGTCCGGCGGAAGATCCTTCACCTGAAGCACGATCACGATCCCGATTTCGATCTCCTGAATATCCACAAAACATAACTGATCAATATCGTAATCCACAACACTGTACTGATGCACGGAAACCAACCGTTCCCGAAAATGTGAAATGCAGTACAAAATGAATTACGGAAATCCTGAAATCCCCACTCGAAATCTCGACTGAAAATCGGCTAACCAAATAAACCCAAAAACCTCTGTACAATAACCAGGACGTGATTACGAGAAAAATGACATTAAAATTGTCGAAATCTGAAAAGTTGACTCCACCGGAGCGCCGCCGTTGACCGCCGTTGACCGCCGGCGCGCCGTCAACGGCGAGATTCTCCGGCGAAAACTTCCATATCACACCATCTCGACCTTACAAACCACTTCCTCTTCTATCACAAAGACCAAAACAGACCGGAACCACTTCAACTTACCAAAATCCGATCGAAATTTCAAAGCTCCGGTGACCCATTCGGGTTGCCTCAAAACCAACAACAAACTCCAATTAATTCATACCCGAAGTATCCCTAGGCTAAGGGGAAGCAAACCCCCTTAACCACCATCGCCGTGGCTCGCCGGAAAGTGGCCAACCGACACCGGCGAATTCGAAGAACTCGGCCTACTTCGAACACAACCAAAACTAAACCAATTCCATCCAAACCAAAGCTTAATCCACTTGAAATTACATGGAGAAGCGAACTGTACCTGTCCCGTGGCCGATGGTGGCCGGAATTCGGTCGCCGGAAGTTGAAGCCGAAACGGGAAACCTTTCCTAATCGGTCAACGGTCAACTTTCCCAAAATGGAAAGTCAAAGACTGGTCAACGCCCGAAATGAAATCCTCGACTATTTCTCGACTATTTTTCGACTTTTCGATATTTATACTCGTCCCTCGGGTCGATCGACGATTCGAAATGGATAACCATCACGATTCGGATAAACTCGAAACAAACGGATATACTCGTCGGAACTCGAAACTTCAAATAATCATAAAATATTCCTCGGTTTTCAGAAAAATCTTCCGGAACAGCCTATGAGCTCGAAATCACGTACTCAACAATTTCCGTGAAGACACCAATCTCAAATTCTCGACTGAAAATATAGTCGCGAATCAAATCGACAAACCACACAATATCATAAAACTGTGACTATAACCAAATCTCGAGAATCGTGCCAAACGCACATCTGATTCTGGTTCGGGTCGTCACAAATCTACCCCCCTTAAAAAAATTTCGACCTCGAAATTTACATACCTGTCAAGTGAACAGATGAGGATACTGCTCCCGCATACGCTGCTTGGTCTCCCAGGTGGCCTTCTCAACTGAATGGTTCTGCCACAAGACCTTCACCAGCGGAATCACACGGTGCCTCAACTCCTGTTCACAACGATCGATAATCTGCACAGGCTCCTCAACATACGATAAGTCCTCCCTGATCGGCAACTGCTGTGGGGCTAACACATGTGAAGGATCTGAGATGTACTTCCGCAACATCGAAACATGGAAGACATCATGTACACGAGCCATCACAGCCGGTAACTCAAGTCTGTAAGCAACAGCTCCAACTCTCTCCGTAATCTCATACGGACCAATATACCGTGGTCGAAGCTTGCCACGCTTCCCGAAACGCACAACTCCCCTCCACGGAGATAGTTTCAAGAAGACCCAATCGCCAACCTCAAACTCTAAACTCTTCATCCTCACATCCGCGTAACTCTTCTACTGATCCTGGGCGATCTTCAACCGATCTCGGATAACCTGTATGTCCTCCATCGTGGTTTTCACCAAATCTGGACCAATAAGCCAACGCTCGCCTACCTCACTCCAACACAATGGAGTGCGACACTGCTTCCCGTACAGAGTCTCGTACGGTGCCATCTCAATACTGGCCTGATAGCTGTTGTTGTAGGCGAACTCGATCAAGTGTAACTGCTGATCCCAGTTTCCACGAAACTGCAACACACACGATCTCAGCATATCCTCAAGAGTCTGAATGGTCCGCTCGGACTGCCCGTCAGTCTGAGGATGAAAAGCTGTACTAAACCGCAACCTCGTGCCCAACGCTCGCTGTAAAGCCTGCCAAAACTCAGAAGTGAACTGACTATCTCGGTCAGAAACAATGGACACAGGCACACCGTGCAAGCAAACAATCTCGGATAAGTATAACTTGGCTAATCTGCCCACTGAAATCTTCCCTGAAAGTGCAAGAAAGTGTGCGGATTTCGTCAATTGGTCAACAATAACCCAAATGCCAGTGTTGCCCGCCGAAGTACGCGGCAACTGATAGACGAAATCCATCGTAATGTGCTCCCACTTCCAAACTGGAATCTCAAGTGGCTGTAGTTTCCCTGCAGGTTTCTGCCTCTCCGCCTTCACCTGCTGACAAATCAAACATCTACTCACGTACGCTGCAACCTCCCGCTTCATGTTGCGCCACCAATAGTACGCTTGAAGTGTACGAAACATCTTCGTACCTCCAGGATGCATCGCATACGCTGAACTGTAGGCCTCATCTAGAATCTCCTTCTTCAAGTCCTCGTCTCTGGGTACACATAACCTGCCTCTGAACAACAACGTACCGTCGTCGCTCAATCGGAACTCTGTAGGCACACCATTCCGTATCATGGTCTTCTTGCCCAGCAAGTAAGGATCTGAATCCTGTGCCTCTCGTACCTGATCAACCAGTACCGGTCGAACCTGAAAACTGGCCAACAAAGCTCCATCATCATCATATCCGAACACGACACCCGCAGCTCGAAGCTCAGCTAACATCGATACTCTGGCCACACATATGTGAAACAACGAGGCTCCAGATTTCCGACTCAGTGCATCTGCCACAACATTGGCCTTCCCCGGATGGTACTCGAAAGTGCAATCGTAATCATTGATCAACTCCATCCATCGGCGCTGCCTCATATTCAGATCCGGCTGTGTCCGCAAGTAGGTAAGACTCTTGTGGTCAGTGAAAATCTTACACTGAGCACCATACAAGTAATGTCTCCAACTCTTCAACGCTAACACAATAGCGGCTAACTCCAAATCATGCGTCGGATAGTTGGCCTCATGTGGTTTCAGCTGCCTGGAACCATATGCCACAACTCTACCATGCTGCATCAGCACACAGCCAAATCCCAACTTCGACGCATCGCTGTATACAAAAAACTCACCACTGTCGTCTGGCAATGTCAGAACCGGTGCGGTAGTCAATCTCTCCTTCAGGAGCAAATAACTCTCCTCGCACGCATCGGACCACTCAAATTTGACGCCCTTCTTCCTCAATATGGTCATTGGTGTAGCAATTCAGGAGAAATCTTGTACAAACCGTCGGTAATAGCCTGCTAACCCCAGGAAACTACGGATCTCCGGCACAGTAGTGGGTCTACTCCAATTCAGCACGGCCTCGATCTTGTCAGGATCAACACTAACTCCCTCGGCTGAAATCACGTGGCCCAAAAACTTCATGCTATCCAACCAGAACTCGCACTTGCTAAACTTCGCGAACAACTGATGGTCCCGCAAAGTTCGCAACACTGCCCGCAAATGCTTCTTGTGCTGGCCTACACTCCTGGAATAGATCAGGATATCATCAATGAATACGATCACGAACTTGTCCAGGAACCGTCGAAATACCCGATTCATCAAGTCCATGAAAGCTGCGGGGGCGTTGGTCAACCCAAACGGCATAACCAGAAACTCATAGTGCCTGTACCGCGTCCTGAAAGCTGTCCTAGCAACATCGAAATCTCGGATCCTCAACTGGTGATATCTGGATCGAAGGTCAATCTTCGAAAAGACTGCTGCTCCCTTTAGCTGATCGAACAAGTCGTCAATCCGCGGTAACGGATACTTGTTCCTCACCGTAACCTGATTCAGCTTCCAATAGTCGATGCACAAACGCATGGACCCATCCTTCTTCTGCACAAACAACACTGGAGCACCCCACGGAGAAACACTCGGTCGAATAAATCCCTTCTCTAACAACTCCTGAAGCTGAATCTGCAACTCCCTCAACTCTGCAGGCGCCATCCGGTACGGTGTCTGGGAAATCGGTCCAGTACCCGGCAAAAACTCAATGGTAAAATCAATCTCCCGCACAGGGGGTATACCAGGCAACTCTGCTGGAAACACATCCGAAAACTCAGACACAACCTCAATACTACCAAGGTCCGGCACTGCAGCTGTAGTATCTACAACATGGGCTAAGTAAGCAACACAACCCTTCTTCATCAACCGGTCCGCCCTCATCGC
This sequence comes from Geum urbanum, assembly GCA_946800695.1. NCBI lineage: Eukaryota > Viridiplantae > Streptophyta > Magnoliopsida > Rosales > Rosaceae > Geum > Geum urbanum. The sequence continues at coordinate 23,514,538 of OX327002.1, forward strand.
GGAAATCAAACACGGTAGTGAAGTGTTCTTTTCGCCACGGAATAGTATCTCAGGTAACCCTGGTCGTCGAAACGCGACCTCCTTCCTGTGGCAGTCAAACATGGCCCAGTGCGACTCCAAAAAGTCCATACCCAATATCAAATCAAAATCCACAATATCAAGCAGTAACAGATCTGCGGCTAAACCATGGCCATCAATAAATACCTCACAATCTCGGTAAACCCAACTGATGCTCACAACCTCACCTGACGGATATAACACTCTCCACAACTCCGGAAGTGGAGATGCAGGTACCGTAGCCAATGATGACAGTCTAAATGATATGAATGAATGTGTAGCGCCCGGATCTAACAATGCAAGTACAAGAATATCAAAAACATGTAACGTACCGATAACGACCTCCGGTGAGGCTCTGCCCTCACGTAGAGTCATAGCATGAACTCTCGCCTGTCCGGCTGATCGTCCTCGCTGGGGCTGTCCATGCTGTCTACCCTGTCCTACAAACTATGCTGGTCGAGCTCCCGTAGTAGCACCTCTCTCCTCCGGAACTCTGGGCTGTTTGTCCACCAGTAGCATCATACTGATAACACTCCCTCGCATAGTGACCCACCTGGCCATAACGGAAACAAGTGACAGGATCTCACTGATAGGGACCCACATGATGTCGGCTGCAAAGACTACACAACGGGTACTCCCTCGGTACAGCAAAAGTGCCACCAGTACGTCGAGGATAACTAGAACCGCTGGAACCTACACTAGCCTGTGGTCGTCGCAGTCGGTCTCTCCTCCATAAAGATCTCCGTCTAGGTACACCAGCTAGTGGTCGATATGATCCACCACCTGAGGATGAAGCTGAACCAGAAGTATCAGAACTCAACCTCTTCGAAGGCCCCTGACTCGGTCCACTTTCCTCCAACTGTCTCGGCTGGTACCTCTGCCGCTGTCTCTCCTGCTCAATATCCTCGCCTCGGAGTGCAGCACTAACAAACTCATCAAAGTTGTTCCGAGGCATCGTAGTTAAGGTCGCCTTGATGTTCAGATTCAATCCCAGCTCAAACCTACGACACTTGGCTTCCTCTGTAGCCACCATATCCCACGCAAAACGAGACAAACGGGTAAACCGATCCCGATACTCAAGTACAGACAAACTGCCCTGCCTCAAGTTAGTGAACTCCTCGTACTTGCGCTGCTGGGTAGCCGGATTAAAATACCTCCGCATAAACAGATCACGAAACAATGGCCATGGGGTATCCACAGGAACTCTGTCGGTGCTAACCCACCAAAAATATGCATCACCCTCAAATAAACCAACTGCGGCTACTGACATCTGCTCAGGAGTAAACTGCAGACGCTGACAAACACGTTCAATCTGAACCAACCATGCCTCGCATATCTCTGGATCCACTGAACCCGAAAACACAGTAGCACCCGCAGTGCGAGCCTTGACCAAAGGGTCAAAACGCTCTTCCAAACGCAGCACTCGCATAAGCAAGTCGCGCGTTCGGCGATCCTCATCAGGATCATCATCCCGGTCAATACGGGGACCACGTCAAGGAGGCATCCTACTGATACAAGACAAGCATTAGGTACAAGCAGAAAAAACGTAATCATGAAACCGCAGATATTTGAGGACACACAACACCCGAGTATTGATAAGTACCGCTGGCCAGTCGGGTCATCACTCCAGTCATGCTGTATCAACTCAAATACCCTAAGCGTCACAACTACAAGAGTCTACAGAATCTGACAACCTAATGCTCTGATACCAAGCTGAAAGGACCCAATCCCGATTCAATTACCTAAACCGGAATCAAACCCTTTCGAAAATACGAACTAACAAAAATTTTCCAAAATTTCGGCAGTGTTCCGTTACTAGCGTGGAATTACCATAACCTGCACGCGGAAAATACACTTCATCCTATGCCACAAAAAGCAAACCGTGGGCACCAATCCCATCCGGATTTCTCAACATCAATATATGATTCATAAACAGTAAACAGCACTGTACTATATATAGTATATCCGAGAAAATCCGTATAAACATGTATCAGAATGTATCAGAGTGACCTCTAGAGTAAAATATATACAATATGTACATCAGTAGGCGAAACAAGAACCTACTGGAAAACACAGTTGACTCTAATCACTAGCCTCCAAACCACAACGTGACACAGCAGAATCCGAACTGCAAACTGGGCACAGAAACCGAAAAGCCCAGGGGAAAGACAAATAAAACGTTAGAGTGAGTGGACGAAAATAAACATATGCCTTTCACCAGTTTATATACATAAACCATAATAAGCAATGCGAGTTCGGAAAACACAACACACACATATATATATATGGAGGTTGTCGGGCGAATCTCTCAAGCCCGACGTCAGGTGAATCGCTCAACCTGACGGTGAAAGGCCAGGGAAATCTCTCAACCCTAGCAGCACTCAGGGGAATCTCTCAACCCTGCTTCAGAGGAATCTCTCAACTCTGGTAGCATCGATGCAATAAATGCCAATCACCAATATCACATAATAACATACCTCCGAAAATAACATATATCACAATCATCGTATAAAATAAATACGGAAATCAATAAATCAACGAACTCGCAAAATCAACAGTGAAAATAGAAACTTGTCCACTCACAGGTCTGCTAGCGCGAACTCGCGCTAATCTCGTGGTCCGGCGGAAGATCCCTCGCCTGAAGCACGATTACGATCTCGATCTCGATCACCTGAATATCCACAAAATATAACTGATCAATATCGTAATCCACAACACTGTACTGATGCACGGAAACCAACCGTTCCCGGAAATGTGAAATGCAGTACAAAATGAATTACGAAAATCTCGAAATCCCCACTCGAAATCTCGACTGAAAATCGGCTAACCAAATCAACCCAAAAACTTATGTACAATAACCAGGACGTGATTACGAGAAAAATGACATTAAAATTGTCGAAATCTGAAAAGTTGACTTTTTCCACCGGAGCGCCGTCGTTGACCACCGTTGACCGCCGCCGCCGCCGGCGGCGCGCCGTCAACGGCGAGATTCTCCGGCGAAAACTTCTAGATCACACTATCTCGACCTTACAAACCACTTCCTCTTCTATCACAAAGACCAAAACAGACCGGAACCACCTCAACTTACCAAAATCCGATCGAAATTTCAAAGCTCCGGTGACCCATTCTGGTTGCCTCAAAACCAACACCAAACTCCAATTAATTCATACCCGAAGTATCCCTAGGCTAAGGGGAAGCAAACCCCCTTAACCACCATCGCCGTGGCTCGCCGGAAAGTGGCCAACCGACACCGTCGAATTCGAAGAACTCGGCCTACTTCGAACACAACCAAAACTAAACCAATTCCATCCAAACCAAAGCTTAACCCACTTGAAATTACATGGAGAAGCGAACTGTACCTGTCCCATGGTCGATGGTGGCCGGAATTCGGTCGCCGGAAGTTGAAGCCGAAACGGGAAACCTTTCCTAATCGGTCAACGGTCAACTTTCCCAAAATGGAAAGTCAAAGACTGGTCAACGCCCGAAATGAAATCCTCGACTATTTCTCGACTATTTTTCAACTTTTCGATATTTATACTCATCCCTCGGGTCGATCGACGATTCGAAATGGATAACCATCACGATTCGGATAAACTCGAAACAAACGGATAAACTCGTCGGAACTCAAAACTTCAAATAATCATAAAATATTCCTCGGTTTTCAGAAAAATCTTCCGAAATGGCCTATGAGCTCGAAATCACGTACTCAACAATTTCCGTGAAGACACCCATCTCAAATTCTTAACTGAAAATATAGTCGCGAATCAAATCGACAAACCACACAATATCGTAAAACTGCGACTATAACCAAATCTCGAGAATCGTGCCAAATACACATCTGATTCTGGTTCGGGTCGTCACACAGGCGAGTTTCTTATTGTCACTTGAAATTGGATGACCTAACTTGTTCAAAGTTGGCTCCCTTGTTTGTTGGGTTTTTTTATCGGCCCAAGGCAAGGATATGGCATGATGATGGTAGCTATATATTTGACTACTAGGACTCAGTGGCGGTGAAGACGGGTATATCTCTTTAAAAACCCAAGATGCCGATTGGAACTAGAAGTTGTTCAACTAGTGATCCCATGACAGAGTATTGGGACCATCTCTAGAGAATATCGAAATCCAATTAGTTTTTTTTGTTATTAATATATTCTATCATTTTACCTAAACAATAAACTTTCATATAATACACTAATACACTTGTAGTTGGTGAATATTCATAATACCATTTTGATTCCGTTTATATTGATCTAATGACGATAATTTTGAATTTTTTTGTAGAGGAATATTTGATAAACTGGAAACTGTAACTTTTTCATTGATAGAATGCCATATATATATATGCTGATATAATCTGTTATAATAAATGTCCATATAAAACAGGGATTTTCTATATCTCTATCTAGACTAATCTGTATCTAACTAGAATAAGACACATATCGGAAGTTACGGAGAATAAATCTCCTTAAATACTCCCCCTTGTGTCGATGACCTAATGAATGATGCATAACTTATTGCCTCACTAAAAACTACGCCAAGCAAACAAAAACCTCATGGGTAGAACAAAAGCTTTGTCTAAGGGGAAAAAAATAAAATGCATCAACTATAAATGCTACTCTATGTGACGTAAACTCCCCCTTATGTCTACACAAATGTAACTCCCCCTGACTGTAAACTCAGTCATGGAGTTCAGATAACCTGTGCATACCAATGCGTCTCAAATGTTTCATAAATGTAATTTTGGGTAATGACTTGGTAAACAAGTCTGCAGCATTATCCGCCAAACCAACTTGGTTCACATGGATAATCAATAACCGTTGTTATTGCTAATTGTAGGAGTACATTGGCAAAATGAGTTAAGTATTACACCCTTAATATAACTTAACTTCATTTGTTCAATGCAAACTACATTATCCTCAAATATGCAAGTTGGTACTGTCGTAGTAGAGACAATCCACTAGACCCTCGAATATGTTGAATGATTGACCTAAGCCAGACACATTTTCTAACCACTTCATGCAAAACAATGAATTCTGAATGATTTAAGGAAGTAGCAACAAAAGTTTGCTTAATTGATCTCCAAGAAATCGTCGTGTTTCCCATAGTGAAAATATAACCAGCCTGTGAACAACCTTTGTGTAGGTCAAAAAGGTACACAACATCAGCAAATCTGACTAACACATTAACCGGTACTTCTGAATAGGGGACTGCAGTAAAACTGCTCATAGCAGGGGAGGAATTCGACGGGTTGAAGTCCTCGCTCGACAGTCGAACAAATGCTTCTATTCGATCCAGGGTATCAGTTTCGATGGGTCAAAACCATTCCTCAATGGGTCGAAGGACACCTTCAAGTTATCACCTTTCACTACCTTTGACGAATCGAGAGATCTACTCGACGAGTCAAAGAGCCCAGAACCTATATGTTGCGATTCAACCATCCATTTTTCGGGAATTTCAAGTTTCTCTATGTTTTCTTTGTAGGGAAAAAACAAGCCTAAGTCTATAATTATCTTCAAGTACTAGAAGGTGTACTATATTTCATTCCAATGACATTGCGTTGATGTATACCGAGAGGGTAATGTTTGGACGTGTGCACCAAGCTATATTTTACCAAGCTCTAACCGCACCAAGATATAATATCTCAGTTCCAAAATATCTTTACCATCATCATTCTGATGAAATTGATCTTTTTGGGTTCCAGACTGCAAATAACCATTGGTGTACTAATATGGTGTACTTCATCCATTGCTTGATTTAGACATAAGCAAACTGGTGAATACGAATTCAACCAACTCGATGTTCCACCTCTAAACAGAGACATAATCAAGTCCTACCAATGTCTATCATCTCAAACAACTTGTTCATATAATGAACATGCATGGGCATAACTTATCATTCTTGTATCCCTTCCCAATCAAGTAGTCACTAAGACGTGTATACCACATCCTACCGGATTGTTCAATCCATATAGTGAACGTCTCAATCTAATTACATGAGCACTCCGTGGTTTAGAGTTACTTGAATTAAGTAAAACCATGCCAATCGGAACTCTCATGTATATCTCTGAATTAAGATCCCCATAGAGATATATAACCACATCTTTAAGTTGCATACTTAGTATTTTAGACACAACCAAACTGATAAGGTAGCGAAAACTAATGATGTCTATAACCAGAGAATCCATCTTCTCATAATCAATACTAGGGCGTTGAGAAAATCTTTACACCACGAGTCTAGATTTATACCACATGACTTCATTCTTCTCATTACACTTCAGAACAAAGACTCATTTATATCTAACCGGCTTACCATTCGGTGGTTATAACACTACCATACCGAAAACTTGTCATTTGTAAGAGAGTCTAGTTCAGCCTAGATTACAACTTTCCATATCGCTCAATTTGGTTTACTTTAACCGTTGACAATCTGCAACAAAGCAATATTCCACTTCATCATTGTCAATTCCTGAGCTGTAGAATAAGTAAGGCACCATCAACGAATATGGAAGAACTATCCATAATACCGCTAGCATTTATTTAACTTGGTGAGATTTCTTTGTTTACTGACATTGTCATTGACTCTGAGGTGTCCCCCATTTGTCAATGTCAACTTTTAGATACAATTGCAGTCAGAAACAATGTCATGTGTTGATGATGAACGATTGTGCCTTGATGGCTTGCCTTTTCACCGGGAACTCATCAGTGAATTTTGACCTACGCTACACCCCACTATGAGCAGGAGAAACGCTACATTTCCTGGGTGTTACTTTAACTTGCCCAATTTCAGGGACTTTCAACCTTGCAAGATTTCCAGCATGTATAACCAATCTCGTCACTTTCATGATATCAGTAAAGAAGTTAGACATTGAATCTGCTACTTTATGAAAATCAAGAATACATTGCACTTCAATTCATGCTGATATGTGCGGAGATCATGATGAGAGACAGTGGGGACACACCACATCAATTTTCGACATTTAACCAGAATGAAAACCATTCTTATCTCCCCTAACTACAGAAATTATGTCTCATCAAAGTGACATTATGTAAAAACTAGTAGTAAAGAGATCTCTTTTCAGAGGTTCTTAATAACGGACAATCGTTGGAGAATCATAACCAACGTTATGTACATAAATGCATAATCATCATTGATGACCTATTTTTGTATGCAGTGGAAGCTTAGTAGGCACATGTATCACACAACTAGAGATGCGTAAGTGTGAGATATCAAGCTCATATCCAGTTAGCAACTGGTACAAACTAAATGGTTGGTGGTTTATGGGTATCAAGTGAATAAGCATAGCTGCATGTAATATTGCATATCCCCAAGTAGATATCGGAAAATTAGTATGCATAACCATTGCTCTGGCCACAAGCTTTAACCGCTTAATTTATGCCTATGCTAAACCGTTCTATGAATGAATATAAGGGACGAGATGTTCAACTTCAATCCCAATTGACATGCAATAATCATAACAATATTTTGATTTAAACTCTCCTACATGATCCAATCTAATAGACATGATTGGATTATCCGGGTGGTGAGCCCGAAGCGTAATAATCTATGCTATGAGTTTTGCAAATACAACATACCATGTAGATTGCAAGGACGTGTGACCTATGCGTCGATGCAGCAATCAAAACCATATATAAACTGTCTGCATACCATTTTGATTTATCCACAAATATATTCTTTGAATCTGTGAATGAACGGAACTTCAACAAATGAATGTCATGCATGTAAACAACATTATAGACATAAACAAGATTTAAAAATGAGCGATGTACATTGGATTTTGTCATAAGGACATCCGGTGGGATAACACACGACGCCACAATAGAATTTTGCTGGGATTGTGCTGCACTCGTCTTGGAGACCGAGTCAGGAATGAGTGAAGTAGTCTCATCCTCCCCATCAAAACTAATAAATATAGGTATTCCCACATGCATGCTTCTTTCCTCTGAAGAATTGATGACCATGAGAATTTCTCAATATATTGATCATAATAATGCAAAAACTCATATAAGGCCAAGTCACACATAGTAATATAAGTGACTGCATCTGATTCAATGATCATAACCATAGTAAGATATAAACATTACAAATCTTCATAAACCTGCCCAGATTGTGCCATTGATAGCATTCTATGAAGATTGGACACAAAACTCTGTTCTATTCTCACAATATTATTCCAAGTGAAAACCGTTGGCACAAATATTTTTAAATCTGAGCAAGCTTCGAATGGCCATTAGACGCGTATAACACTCAATCTCGTCATCATATATCAATAAAATAATGTCAATTAGTCAGTCTTTGAACCCAAGACATAGTGAGTACTTTAAGTGAATACTTCAAGATTTTAAAGAGTGTAACCCTTATAGAGTGCTGATATGATATGATAATACCTAAAAAAAAACAAATGTATAACAACATTTGACCGGTCAAAATGACTCTTGTAGATTAAGTTCCATGGCATGACAAAAAGTATGATGTAAAACCACATTTGGAGTAGAATTTCATGTTGGAAAATTTTGAATTTTTTTTTATCCTTTTCCAAGAAAACTGATGTAATACACATCTGAAAGCACCGCATCAGGGTACGTCCTTTGACAGGTCAAGTAAATCACTCGACGGGTCAAGGAAACCTAAAATAGAATTTGATTTTCTGATACCAAGTCTCGATAGGTCAATGTAAATGTTCGACGGGTCAAAAAATCTGTCCAAAAGCACCCCTTTGACAGGTCGAACGAATGTGTCGATGGGTCGAAGAAAACCTAAAACTGATATCCATTTTTTGATATCTATCCTCGACAAGTCGAATAGTATTCTTGATACGTCAAAATGGGACATAAATAGAGACAAAAGCAACCAGTCGACGGGTCGAGAATATTCTCGACGGGTCCAAAAATGCAAAAACCGATCCAGAATGGAGTCTTCGACTGGTCGAAGATTTCCTGAGATCAAAACATACGCTTTTTCGTGTCTCATTTTTACTGTATAATTTTGTCATTATGCCATATAAAATTATAAATACCAAACCATACACTGAATGAGTAGTGAAATAATATTCTCAACATTTTCATATACCAAAAAATAGAGAAAATTTCATTATTTGCCAACTAGAAAATTCACATCATAGATATTCTTATCCAAAAATCAAATCAAAACCAAGACAATAGCCTAAAAAAATGGCAGAAACTGTGACGACCCGAACCAGAATCGGTAGAGTAATCAGTGTAATTCACGAGTTAGCGCGTAATCGCAGTTTTTCAATAATTGTGTGGTTTGTCGGTTTTGATTACGACTTAATTATCGGCCGAGAATTTTAGTTGAGTCTCTTCTCAAGAGTTGTAGTATACGTGATTTCGAGTTCGTGGGCGGTTCCGGATGATTATTTCGACGACCGAGGAATATAATATGAATATTTGAAGTTTCGGAATTCGTCGAGTTTATCCGTTCGTATCGAGTTTATCCGAATCGTAATGGTTATCCGTTTTGGACCGTCGATCGTCCCGAGACGCGAGTATAAATATCGAAAATAGTCGAAAAAATTGTCGAAAACACTGTTGGAAGTTTGACCGACGTTGACTTTTGGTGTTGACCGTTGACTTTGAGCTGACCGGAGAACCACTGCGGGCAATGATCTGTTTGCCGTCGGATTTCACGATTTCGGCCACCTCCGGCCTAGACCTTGGTATGAATCGATTCCTCTTTCAATTTCCTATAGTTTAGAACTTGGAATTTTGGAATTTGATGTTCATTTGAGGGAGAACAGAGGAGATGAAATTTGGGATTTTCCGGCCGGTCAAGGCCTTGTTTGGAGGCGGCGCTGCGCTGACTTTCCGGGGTGGACTCTTGGTGGGTTTTGTTGGGTTTTGGAAGGTGATCATTTCCCCTTTGGTTTGGAGGGACGAGGAGACGTGACGGCGCCGGAATCGGCCAGGAAAGTTTTCCGGCGATTCTCGGCCGTGGCTCTTTCGAGCTGATTTCCGGCCATGGTGGTGGCTGGATGGTGGTGGTGCCTTAAGGAAGGTTGCTCGGCTTGAGGAGGAGAACAGTTTGGGAGCTCGGTCGCCGGGAAATCTCTCCGGTTGACGGCGCGGCGGCAGCGGCGGTCAACGCCGGAGCTACGGCTACCGGTTGACTTTTTAGAATTTGGTAATTTTAATGTCGTTTTACTCGTATTCGCGCCCCGATCGTCGCCTTGAGGTTTTCGAGTTGATTTGAGTATCGAAATTTCGTCGATTATTTTGCACTATGTTATATATTTCCGGGAACGGTTGATTTCCGAGGTGTGGTACAGTGTTGTGAATTGTGATTTTGATCAGATATATTTTATGATTATTCAGGGGATCGAGATCGTGCTTCAAGCAAGGGATCTTCCATCGGGCCACGTGATTAGCGCGAGTGCGCGTTTTGCTCACCTGTGAGTGGACAATTTATTTTCACTGATACTCGCGAGTCTTTATACACATTTTACGAGCATGAGCATGCATATGAGACTATGATTTATATGAGCATATGTTATACGATTATGCCTATACAATTATACATTACGTAGATGCATTTATATATTGCTTTATACATTTGCATCGAACTATTTATGATTTGGTTTACACAGAGTATAGTCACAGTATATGTTGTTGTATCGATACACTTGCATCCCGGCTGATCCCCGAGGATGTTTACCGGGGGAGGCTGTGACCCATGACCCGAGGCCTTTACCGAAGGGGGGGGGGTCGACCTCTGACCTGAGGCCTTTCTGGCTAGAATCACGTGTGGGTCTGGGATCCCGTGATTCGAACTGTACTAGCACGGATGTGTCCATGAGCGACCCCGTGGGATTTTTTCATGCATGCTTTGTACGCTGGAGGAGTTTGAGTTCACCTCGTGTACTATATCATATTTATTCATTTTGACTCGCATATGTTATTATAACATATATCATTTGGCGAAAGACATTTATTTTCGTCCACTCACTCTAACGGTTTTCATGTCTTTCCCCTTGGCTTTTCGGTTTCCGTGCCTAGTTTGCGGTTTGGATTCTGGTGTCTCACGTCGTGGTCGGAGGCTAGTTGTTCGAGCTACCTGTGTTTTCCAGTAGGTTTCTTGTTTCGCCTACTGTTGTATATTTTGTATATGTATACACTAGAGGTCGATCTGATACATTACTGATACATGTTTTATACGGATTTTTCCCAGATTTTCTATATATTACAGTTATGTTTACTGTTTATTGTTATTGATATGATATTGAGAAATCCGGGTGGGATTGGTGCCCACGGTTTGGCTTTTGTGGCATAGGATGAAGTGTTATTTTTCGGGTGCAGATAAAGGTAATTATGCGTTAGTAGCGTTACTCTGCCGAAATTTTAATGGTTTTTGTTGGTCCGTGTTTTCAGAAGGGGTTTGATTCCGGTTTAGGAAACTAAATCGGGGTTGGGTCACGCCTACGCCCTCCTCTCCCGCCTCGTGGAGCTTGTCTTCCATGTTTGTAAGTTCTTTTTGTCCTTACCGGCATTTCCTCCAGTTTGGTAACACTCAAGCTTTATAGTATCAGCCAGTATTGAGTTATTATTAAGGATGATCTCATGGTGTCTTTCCTTTTTGTCTAGGCTATTTATGAGATCATTGAAGGTAAGGATCCTCCTCAGTTCGTACTCGATCCAATACTGATGAGCAAGAGTGCTCACAGAGATTGGGAAGGTATTCAACGACTTTTCAATCGTGTTGTTCTCAGACTTTTTCACCCCACGGAAGCTCAATTCAGACTGCAGATCCAACATCGCTTGATTGTAATTTTGGATCTTTGAAAAATCCAGAAGCCTAAGGGCTTCCCATCTCGCATCAACTTACGAAGCTGTACATCATGCACATTATTGAAGTGTTGCTTCAAAGCATCCCACAAATCCAGAAGATCTGTTTTCTTTAAATATTGCTTCTTGAGTGTTGGATGAATATGACGCCTCAAAAATATAAGGGCTTGAGCTTTTGATTCATCTGATGGTGGAATAATATTTGACCCAACGGGTTGAGTGGTGTTGCTGAGTCTCTTTCCGATGAATGTGTTAACCACATCGGAGACCCAACGATAGTATTCCTTTCCTTGAAGATCAAGGATGTCGAACTCTAGTCTGACTAACTCATTCGAACTCATCTACAAAATACAAAGATGTTTTATTAGTATCGATCGAAAGGTCACGATCACTAACATCAAGTTTTAATTGATAAGAACATGATCTATGATGTATAGTCACAAAATCGATCATCAATAAACGGTGACTCATAAACCACACCCAGAAACCGTGATTAACTATCACATTACATAGGTTGATACAATCTGTTACAATAACTATCCCTATAAAATAAGGATTCTCTGTGTCTTTATCTATACTAATCTGTATCTAACTAGGACAAAACACATGCAAAAAATTACGGAGAATAAATTTTCTTAAACAAATTTTACTTTACCCACATCTAATCCTCCTCTAACCACATAAATCCGAGAGGTGAAGCCTTTACCTCACGAGAGAGGTCCAAACCCAAGGCCAAACAAATGAGAGAAACTCCTCAGAGTGAAGTCGGATATGCAATAGGATCTTTAGGCATATGGAGAGAGCAAAATCGATGAAGAAATGCTTGTACGGTACAGAGAAAAAAGTGTACCGGTATCCAATGGAGGGATGAGTACAGCAACAACCAAAAATATAACATCAAATGGTAACATCAAATGGAGAAAGTATATAGATTAATTTTCCAACAAAAAGTACAAAAGCTCAATGAAGGCTAGGGTATAAAGGACAGTAATTCCAATATGTACCATGCATACATGTTTAGGGACGTTGAGACTAGGCAATCGAAGCTGTGGCCAAACTTTTAGGCACGTTGGGATTCTGGTTAGCTCTCCTTGAAGGCCTCGTGAGCTGCCTCCGTTGTTATCTGTAGAAGGTGATTCAAAGACCATAATTAATGTTATTAATTAATGAATGTACGCTATCAAAATATTATTATTGCTCATTGAAACTCCTAGGAGGATCGAGGTCTAGCTTTGTTTCCAAAGCATCTCTTTCCACCATGTTTCATCATGAATCAAATTCTTTTGCTGACAATTTAGCCAATTTCGAATACTCTTTAAAAAAAAAATTAACCAAGCAGGGAACGAAGAAGATTAGCAAAAATGAAAGAGACATTCGAATTTGATCGGCTCATTCACATTCAAATGCAAAATAATCGAACAAGGATTTTGTATACATTAAAATCCATCTCTCTTTTCTGAGTTTCTCTCCTCCCCCTCAAATAGAATAGAATACGAGGACGTGATTTGAGGAATATATGTGTTAGATTCATTGATTCATAGTGTTTCCTCATTGAGTCTGCAATGCTTTCAATTCAGTTTTTGAGTATTTGATTTGCTCTAGCTTATGTATTACAATCAATTGAAACTAAGAAAGATCATATTTAAGGCGGAATTCATGAACTGAAAAGGAAGGGAATTAGAGAAGACAAATAAGTATATATATTGAATTGATACAGCTCAACTAAACACAGATGGAAATGTTCATATTCTTCCTTATTTGATTGAACTAGTAGTGATAAATTGAAACATTAAGACAAAAATTTCTCCAATTATGTAAATAAATGACAGCAGATACTGATTATGTATGCAGTCTGCTACATTTTACTATATATCTCACAGGTGGCTGCAAAGGTTAAGTCAGGATGATAATACTAGTTTAAAATGCAGAAAGACTCTTGTCAGAAAGACTCTTGTCAACATAAAATACATCTTTTTGATGAGGATTTTAACCATACCGTAAAGAACTTTTTAGCAACGGAGGTACAGTCAAGCCCGGAGGAAATTTGTCTTCCAGCAAAATAAAGAAGATGTCAATTATATAAATTGTCTCAATAGAAGTCACAAACATATCATTTAAGAAGACCAATACACTTGTAACTGGGTTAAATGTTTGAATTTTTCTGAAAGCAGTTTCTTTGTAACTAAAAGCAAGAATACTAAAGTAGCACATTCACTAGTCTGCCTCCACAGCCACTCAGAAACTGCTGAATCATAAGAAGCAACATGTTGGAAAGCCTTGAATTCCATGCGAGCTTTCTTCAGAACTGTTGATCATCCTAATTTTCTTTGAGAAAGTCCAGTAGTGCAGGATAATCTTCTGAATCCACAACCACCAGGACGTCTTTGTGATTCTGTTCACTGAGCATAATGATCATTGAAGTTACTGACAAAATAGTATGCACTAAATATTACACTAGTCTAAGGTTAAGTCAGGATGATAATACTAGTTTAAATATGTCTACACCTACATAATATGATTCTAATTGTTTATCATCTAATTTCAACTACAATCAGTACTAGCATACAAAAGGATAAATCTGTTATGGCTGAACTCTTATTGCACTTAAAAATAGTATGTCCAGTAATACTTATGGCATCCCGCTGAATACAATGATATCTATTTGTATTTCATAACACAATCAAATCAATGATTCATATCAGAAGAAGGAATCCAATAATTCAAAACACATGAGTTTAGTTTTCATTCTATAGTTAGTTAGATTTTGAATTGACATAATGATTATCCAGTTTTCATATAATACAAAGATATGCAAACACACAAATGTATATATAAACACTGTACAAGCACACTTTTGATGATTACAAGTCTAGCTTCCATATAAATAAGAAATATAATGAACTTTTTATTGACCAAATATTGTCTATTTATGTTAAGAAGTGCAGATGGAATCTGAAAATGGTTCATACTATACAAATATCCTCAACAGTGGATCGATTCCTTATGACTCGTTTGCTGGTATTGATGACATGACAAATGGTGATATGTCCGAAGACCATGGTATGCTATCTGATAATCAAGACGAACCTGCATCAAAGAGGATAGCAAGGGCTAGCAATTACTCCATTCAAGAAGATCTTCTTCTAATATCATCTTGGTTTTCTGTGGGTATAGATCCTGTACATGGAAATGACTAGAAAAGTGACCATTATTGGGAAAAGATTTGGGAGTTTTACCATTTAAACAAGTAATTTGAAAGTGACCAGCATGCTTCTTCTCTAAAACACCGTTGGTCATCTATTCAAAAATGTGTTAATAAGTTCTGTGGATACTATGAACAGGTTCAGAATCGTCCTAAGAGTGGGGAGAATGAGCAAGATAAGGTAACTAAAGTTTATATATTGTATTTGATATGCAGTATATTAACTTATTATCATTATAATGCTTTCTTGTTTTATACTTACAGATTCTACGAGCTAAGCAGATGTACAAAGAGAAGCATAAAAAAGCATTTACGCAGGAACATAGTTGGAATGTCATGAAGAACCATCCGAAATGGATTTCTGTCAATGTTAAGAAGAAGGCAATTGCTAAAGAAACTACAAGAAGAAGGAGGTCTATAAATTCAGAGGAAGTTAATGGTGCAATAAATTTGGGTGAACACAATGAGGTAACTGTTCAACCTTCTTCTATGAAGCGACCAATCGGCCAAAAGCAGGCTAAAGACTTGCTAAAGAAAGAAAAGGCTAATGAAAACTTGGTTTTAGAATTGCAATTATTGAGAGACTTCAAAGCGCAAGCTGAGCTAAAAAAACAAGAGCGTTTTGAACTAAGTTTTTCTCAGGAAGAAAAGTTGATCTCTCTGCAAGAAAAAAGAGAGCAAGCCAAACAACAAAGAGATGATGATAGAACAATGTTGATTGACATAACTAGTTTGTCTCCCATGCAAGCAGAGTACTACAAAGGGCATCAAGCAGAAATCATGGAAAAAAGAGCCCGTCAAATGGATAGCATGTCGTTTGCTCATGGTTGATGGCTCCATTATATATCTGTAGTACTTGGATTTTGACTTAGTACTAGTTGTACTTTTAATTTAATTTGGTTTTAGTATGTTGAACGAGTGACATTATGTTAAAGGTTTGTTTAAATTCAAGGTTATGCATTTGAACATTTTCGATATTAGCTATTTATGTTCTCTGAAAATTTACCAGCATCATGTCAAAAGTCCATTACCTGTGAATTGAACAATATATATTAGTTATTTCCTATATATAATATATATGATGTATTATCCAAAATCATAATAACATATACACATAAGGTTGTTAAAACTCTATGAGTGCTATCACAGAGCCTATAAACCAGAACAAAACTAAACCACATCCAACTATTAGACATCTACAGTAGAAAAATACACATCTGATGTCTATGAATCAACAAGAGTCAATGCAGAACTTGCATCTTTGTAGTGATAAACTCACAGAACAATAGTGATAGTGCCCTATTAAGTTTCACATGAAACAAAAAACTGAACCAATAAGTAGGATAAATCTCATAAAATTCAATCTTCACCTTAATAAAACAATTGTTCAAAATAACTGGATATCCAAATCCAGTAAAAGAATCAAGGTGAATGATCATGTGTCACTGATGTACTGCCAACAGATTCTAATTTCCACAAACATGCCACAAATGGTCCATAAGATCACGCAAGAGGTTATAATGAGCTTGTCTATTAGTCATACGACGATGATTTTCAAAGAATTCCATCATTAAAGGTGTACGATCATGTGACACTGACAGTGTAGGTGGACATTTAGCGGCGTTGTCATAATCTTTCCAAAGTTCATGCAAGTTTTGATTGTCATTTCGTTCATTCTCAATGATCATGTTATGCATGATAATACAAGCTGTCATAATATTCTTCAAGTGCTCTTGATTCCAATAACGTGCTGGCTCTCGTATAATTGCAAAGCGTGCTTGTAGCACTCCAAATGCTCGCTCAACATCTTTTCGATATGCTTCTTGAAGTTTAGCAAAATGTTCCTGTTTTTTCCCTTGTGGAGTTGGAATCGTTTTCACAAATGTTGGCCATTCTGGGTATATTCCATCAGCCAAATAATATCCCATGTTGTACGGGTGATCATTGATCTTAACATTCACCTTGGGAGCACGCCCTTCAGCAAGGTCGGCAAATACAAAAGACTTGTCTAACACATTAATGTCATTGAGAGACCCTGGGAGTCCAAAAAATGCATGCCATATCTAAAGATCATATGAAGCTACAGCTTCCAAAATAATGGTTGGTTCATGAACATGACCCGAGTACATACCATGCCATGCTTTTGGACAATTCTTCCATACCCAATGCATACAATCAATACTTCCTAACATTCCAGGGAAGCCACGCTCTTCGACTTTAGCAAGTAGCCTCTTGATATCGTTGTCATCCGGAGATCTCAAGTACTCATCACCGAAAACTTCAATGACTGCCTCGACAAATCTTTTGAGGCTTTCTAGAGTTGTACTTTCACCAATTCGTAAGTATTCATCAACATTATCGGCTGGCACACCATATGCAAGAAGTCTAATGGCAGCTGTAGTCTTTTGGAGGGATGACAAACCAAGAGCTCCCACAGCATTTCTTCTTTGAACAAAATAGGGATCATGATTCAGCACCACATCATGGATACACATAAAAAGAGGTCGTTTCATATGAAATCTCCGTCGAAATATTGAACTTGGAAAAATAGGATTATCAGCAAAGTAGTCGGCATACAATAGATGATGCCCGTGAATCCTTTGGCGATTAACAATTCTATGACCTTCAGTTAAAGAGACCCTGAGTTATTCATCAATCACTAAATACTAACCAATAACATCATCATATTGATCATCATAATGAGAAGACTACAAGATAAGAACCACAGTACAAACAAAAAAGTTTAGATAATCACAAACAAGGCCTCATCTTAATCAGTTTTCCTCACAAGACACGCTTATGCTAATAGTTCTATTTCTATCAATATTGACAATATACGATACCAACTAGAACTCGTCTTCTTCCAAAACCAATACTTTCATCGACTATTAATTTCATGTACATACTGGATAATAATAATCGTAATAACTTGAACTCAAACATCAATAACAAGTAGAAGACTGATACAATTTTCAGTACATTGAATAATGGATTAGATAATGGTTTTCATTGAAAAGAAAATTACAGGTACCTTCAATCGATCCTCGCCGACGTGATTCTCCATCTTTCATAGACTGTTCTATTTGTGCAAGCAAAATGTCTTCATACTCATCATCTGATGATTCCTCATCCCGTCTCATATCACGTAAATAACGTGACATAACTTGAAAACAAAATGATTTGAAGAGAAGATGAAGGGGATTTGATAACCGCTATTACAGTATATAAAGCATGTCTAGTATATGACCTTTTAAAATTTAGCCGTTGTAATCCTTTTAACATTTGAATTTTAAAAATCAAATTTAAAATAATTTTAATTATAGCTTTTACTGATAAAACTAAAGTCAAATTGAGATGAGCTACATTTAACTTTTTAACTTAAAATAGATATAACTATAGTTACACTGTTGGAGATGCTCGAGTTTTATGTCTTTTATCTATCCCTAAACCTAGGCACTTGGATTTTTCACACGATTAATCAAGCAAATCGAAGCAGCAACCTTGTTGGCAACCTTTGGCTTCCAATCATGGAGATCAAAAGGTAGGCGACAATATTTGCCGAGTAGGAAGAACTGAGAAACGCAATGGTCCAGCCGCCATTCAATTTGATTTATCAAAACGTTGGTGCCATTTTTTTTCTATTTTTGTTGGCCCTAATACCTGTGAAAGTGTGAAGTCTGAACACATAAAAACCTAAAGAAAACTATTTGTAGTTTTCAGGTGGTGAGTTCAGTATTAAGATAAACTTTTAAAAATAAAAATAAATATTTACCGTTTATGCGGTGAAATTGAAGTGGATTCATAATATCAAGAACTTGACCAAAGCTCGTTACGAAATTGACCAAACAGTAAATAAAATACAGTTGTGTCTCTTCGGACTTCGGACTTCGAAAGTCGTTGATTTATTGATCGAAAACCCAGATAGATAGACAGAGAGAGTGAAGCGAAGCTTCCTGGTCCTCCTAGTTAAGTTTCTTCTAAAAAGACCTCAAATTCTACTAAAACTCCTGCCACCTCCATATCAATTCCTGATCTTTTCATCTATCCTCCTGAAAACAATATTCAGCAGCACCCATCATCAGATTGGATTGCTCTTCTGCAGTGCCCATTTTTTGCTTTCAGTTTCAATCCCATCATTATCACAAAGTTGAGAGCTTTTCTTCGGTTTTCTAATACTTTCGAGGCCCAAAAGTTTGGCCACCAACTGGTCCATTGCTTTGACTGACAGATATTTTGGTGTGGCTGATTTTTATTTTTTTATTTTTTTTGGAGGAGTCAAAGTAGAGAGACTTTGCCACAAGAGCTGTCAATGATCTGCATAGTTTTTGATGATTTCCATTCTTGCTTTTGCTGTTTGATTTAAACATTGCTTGGTTGTTAGCTCTCTGCTCTGTATTGGGTTTTTGAGGTTTTGGATATTTATTGTTGAACTCATTTCATGAGTTTGGAAATTGAGAACTTATATTGAGGTTTTTGGAGTTGAGGGTCTCTGTTTTTCGGAGGCCGAAATGGGAAGTAATGGGGTCGACCATCCCTTGAAACTATCAGAAGAGGAAGGTGGTAGCAGCCCTGGAAAGAGTAAGGATTCGATCAATGATAGTTTTGGCTTGTGAGTTTGAAGCAATGGTGTGTCAGTGCTCATATGAAAATTTGTGTGCAGGTTCTTTTCGGAAGGCCGAGATTCGCAAGAGAAACTTGGCTGGGGGAAAGTCGCCAGTTTTGGAGATTTTTCAGTCAAAGGAGTACAATGTTGGCTCTTCACCCCGGCCAAGTTAGTGCCCTTGTATTCTTAGTTCTACTTGCTGCTTACTTCTGTTTACTGCAAACTATATGCTTCTAACTTATTGTAGCCGAAATGGAATTGCTTCCTTCTTTTTAAGTAGGAAAAATTAGTGGCATATAGTTTGTAGATACAGAAAAACTTCTTATATTAATAATCACCATTTAGTGCTGTATTGTTTTCCTTAGAGTTTATGTAATCTGCACTCACTGATATATGAGAATATCTTCGTGAAGGCTTGGACCATTGGATCACTGCACCTATTAATCCCAACAATCTGTTAATTGAAGATCATGAGATTAAATTCTCTAGATCAATGACGGATAGGAAGGAGATTCGCAGGCATGACTTTAAGCTGGATAGACTGTCCGAGCGTGAAAAGGTAGATTTGAAAACCATTTGCATGTTATTGTGAGTTCCATACTCATGTCTAATCATACTTATCAATTGTCATTTATCCAAGCTACTTAAGGTATGTGACGTCCACCTTAAGTAAAACCTCAAGCATTCGGCTGAAAACAATTGGTAATGGGGGAGGGACCCAAATGTTTATATTGTTAGGGGTGCCCTAGAGTTCCCATCGGTAATTCTACGTTGTTAGCATGCTCCAATGGCATTGACCCAGTAACCACTTACATATGATTATGATGGGTTCTCAAACGTGGATTTCTTGCCCAGTACCCTTGTAGTGTCTTAATATTTGTCTATGCAAGGGTTACCATTTCTTGATTTCTAGTGTACTCAACATTAAACTTGCTTTTTGGTAAAAGTTATTTCTTATATGACTGCAACGTCATGCTGAATAGATGGATGCCACATGTTGTTCCTTATTTCAGTTTCTGAGCGTCCCTGTCTTACATCATCTTGTACTGCTTTAATACATGATGTTGAAATGGATATATCAACACAACTTTGATGGTATGCTGCTTAATTTGTTAGAAGCTTCAATCTTCAATCACTGTGTTTCCTGGAGAACCTCCCCCTCCCAAGTTATTATAACCATTGTTTTAAAAGTAGATGATTTTGTTCTCATCTACATTTTTAAGGTTCATTACGCTTCTTCTCATCTTGGTTGATCCTCATTTTTTCTTGTTTGCTTTTCAGAAAAAATTAATTGTTGAGATGGTTAAGATACAAAATGATGGAACAGTAGAGGTTGATTTAGAAAGAAGTGTTGCATCTGAATTGTTAGAACTTCATTCTGTTGAAGATGTGCCCATCAGTATTGATGATACCACTTCCAGTATCACAAAATCAATTCCAAGGTTGAAAATTGCAATGCTTGTGGTTGGAACAAGAGGAGATGTACAGCCTTTTCTGGCTATGGCAAAGAGATTTCAGGCATGTTAAACAACATAACTAGCTGACTTTGTTATAACTCTCTTATCATGTTTTACTATTTCATAATAAATTAGCAGCAATATGTTCACGAATCACACATGGACCACTGATAAATGTACTAATAGCTATGCAGATGGTGTGATAGAGATTGTTCGTATGTGTATGGGCAGTGTTGCCTAAGGCGTCCTTTCAAACTTAAGTTTTTACCAATTTTGTTATATCACAAGGACTTTAATTTAACTTCTGGAGTAACAAAATGCTGGAAGTTAAGACTTTAACAGTCCATGTTATGAAATACTGTATATTGATTTTATTGCCTGTATAAATTAATCATGCAATGATCTAGAAAAAGATTTTATTTAATTCAAAATGTCATTGTGAGATGATTCATTGCACTATGAAGTATATTACACTGCATTATCCAGAAAATTGAGTTATTTTTTTAATTTGAGATGGTTGATGTTTACTTACAGGAATTTGGCCACCATGTTAGGTTGGCAACTCATGCTAACTTCAGTGAATTTGTAAAGTCAGCTGGTGTAGAATTTTATCCCTTGGGCGGTGATCCTCGTGTTTTAGCAGGATGTAAGGGACATGCTATTACTTAATATCCTTTTGTTTCA
Source organism: Geum urbanum (assembly GCA_946800695.1). Taxonomy (NCBI): domain Eukaryota; kingdom Viridiplantae; phylum Streptophyta; class Magnoliopsida; order Rosales; family Rosaceae; genus Geum; species Geum urbanum. Next base: position 23,536,357 of record OX327002.1, read on the forward strand.
GTTCTTTCTTTTAGTGCTTATGGTGATGTTGGTCAGTAAACACTTTCTAGATCCCTGTTTATTTTCACCACATATGCTCTTGGTGCTCTCACCTTTTACAGTTTAGATACATGCAAGAACATTAGTTCTCTCTCTAATAGTTGGTGCTTAATGTTTTTTTAACCAAATTATAGTTTTAGCAAGTCTTGGAGCTCTGTCACCACCCGATGTTTTATCATCTCATTGTGCTCTGATGTTTAGTTCATAAATAATATGGATTGTGTTTTAATGTTAGATATGGCCAGAAATAAAGGTCTCATTCCATCTGGACCAGGAGAACTATCTATTCAAAGAAAGCAACTAAAGGCAATTATTGAATCTCTTCTCCCTGCATGCACAGAGCCAGACATAGAAACTGGATTACCTTTCAAGGCACAGGCAATTATCGCAAATCCTCCTGCTTATGGTGAGTTCTTAGAAGTTGAATGATGTCACTCCAATACATTTATTTCCTGTTAGTATTTAGTGTAGCCAACATCAAGCATTAGAATAATACCTTTTTACTACAAAACTTGATAGTTGTGGCTCATTGGACCTGTGTATTTGTATTACTTTAAATCCTGTATCGTGTTTAAGTCATTTGCTTTATTGGTCTGTTACCATTTTCATCAAGAGTGTTAGACTTTACTGCAGAACATACATTGTACTGTTTGCATTGAATATTGGGTTCCATTGTGATTGAAATCAGAAGTAGTATTCTCATGTGTAGAGGAGAGTACCGGTTATTGTAGTCAGGATAAAAGTGGTCAGAATCCAGGGATGGGAATTTATATTTAGTAACAGAAGGTTGTAAATGACCTGAACGTGGAGGGATAAAATATTTATAGGAGAATGAAAACCCTTGCCTCTTGTGCATTTTTAAAGAGTAACAGATTGGTAACAATGGTTGCTAGTTACTTTAAACAAATAGTTTTTGTCTAGTATGTAAACTACTATCTTTGTTGATTTGAAGAAAGTTTATGCAAGTAGACAGAGTAGTGGACTTGGGCTTGTTAATGAGATTATATAGTTCATCCATCGTTCTTTTGGTCTTGTTAATCAAACGTATATATGAAACTCATAAAATTATTTATAATGCTTCCTCTTCTTGTGTGAAGAGATGAATTTCCGTTATAATATGTAATATCGGTTGCAGGACATGCGCACGTTGCTGAAGCTCTTGGAGTACCCATTCACATTTTCTTCACTATGCCATGGACGTAAGTGTTGATCAAATGTTTTGTTCCCAGGTTGATTGACTAATGTTCACTTACTTGACACTTTGCATGTCATGTGAATATTCATTTCACCCGTAAAGATATGAAACTGTGGTGTATCACTCTGTTAATATAAGATGCCATAATGTCTGGCAACATGGTTAATATCAATTCATGTGATATGTAAAGGACTTTCTTGAGTCATATGGACTCCATTGGAGTCCTAAGTTGATGTAAAAAGAATTTACTGAAATGTAGACTTTTTTAAAGTCTAAAAGCATGCTATATTCTTAAATGCTGGTTTACTTACTGTGTAATTTCATTCTGTATTATGCATCTCACCAATCCCTTATATAGGCAGGCCGACTTATGATTTCCCTCACCCCCTAGCACGTGTACCTCAAAGTGCTGGTTATTGGGTATGTTCTCATTTTGGTGTTATGCTTCTACTTTTATTATTTCCAAAACCAGATGGACTAATTTAGAGACATCATCCCTTTGTCCTTGCCACATCCAGCTTTCATATATTGTTGTGGATTTACTGATATGGTGGGGCATCAGGAGTTATATAAATGACTTCAGGAAGAAAAAGTTGAAGCTTGCTCCTATTGCATACTTCAGCACATACCATGGATCAATTTCTCATTTGCCAACGGGTTATATGTGGAGTCCACAGGTTGTGCCAAAACCAAGTGGTAAGCAATTTTGCATATATCATGTATAATACAGTAGAAGTAATATGGCTGAACCATTGAAATTATAAGTCTCATTGCCAAAACAATTAAGTAGCTTACTCCATGATGGTTATGCTATTTTTGTGCTTACTTTTTTTCTCTCAAGTAGCACATTGGAGTGAGGTCCTCTTTGATGAGTTATTTTTTTGGAATTTGTTTTCTCTTTCGAAGGCATGCGAATATTATAACATCATTATCGGAGTACAAAAAAGAACAAAAAGTCCTTGAAGCCTAAAAAGTAACATGTAGGCGAAACATGAATCAAACTGTTAGTATTGGAAGTGCAAAGTAGGCCAAACCAGAAATGCACTCTAAATTTATGATAATTAATGAACTTCCTCTCTATGTGAATATAGTACTGTCTTAGACTCGGTTTGTGTTTTGCTCCCATTTTTGCAAAGGTTATGCAATAACTGTGTTGGAATGTATTTGACGTGATGTGGAACCTGCAGATTGGGGATCGTTAGTGGACGTTGTTGGTTATTGTTTCTTGAACCTTGGCTCGAAGTATCAACCTCAAGATGATTTTGTTCAATGGATACAAAAAGGGCCAAAACCAATCTATATTGGCTTTGGAAGCATGGTATGATGAGTTTGGATACTTCCATATGTTTATTTATTCACATATTCCTTTGTTTAGATACTTTCATATTTTTCTTTCTTTCTGTAAAGTTTTTGACTCATTCACTCATGGTGACTAAGTTACACTTGTTGCTTGTGAAGCCTCTCGAGGATCCAAAGAAAACCACTGATATAATATTGGAGGCGTTAAAAGACACTGGACAGAGAGGAATAATTGATAGAGGTTGGGGGGACCTAGGGAATTGTAAGTTTCATTCATTGTGCAATAGTATTGATTATACATACTTCCCTCTTTCGTTACTATGAGAAATTATATACTATCATTGTGGTTACACATTTTATGTAAGTATTGTGACAATCGTCTCTATTGTAATAGTAGCGTTCTGATAATGAAATTGTGAAGTATTTATTTTCTTTTAATATGATTTGATATCCATTTTGCAGTAACAGATGTATCTGACAGAGTTTTCCTGTTGGAGGACTGCCCTCATGATTGGCTGTTTCCTCAATGTTCTGCGGTGGTAAGATGTATTTCACATCTTTCGAGATTAAAGCACACATTTTGACATTCCATATTTCTCATATATTATGATGAATTATCATTATGATTTAGACAGATGGATAAGCTTACTCACTATATCTATTGATTTTTGTTTTTAACCAATAAATACTAGTGGTACCCAGCAACTGAGCAACTTCAGAATAATCATACTTAACGTCCATGTTTACAATTTAAGTCATTAAAGAAATCTTCTTTACTATGATATTTGTTAACCAACTTGCACCCGTATTGCCACAACAATGCAGGTTCACCATGGAGGTGCTGGAACGACAGCTACAGGATTACGAGCTGGGGTAATACTTTTCGGTCACTGTTGTCTTTCTTACATCGTGATTTCTTTGAAAATTGTTACATAAGTTGATATTGACTATGGTGACAAAAATGTGAAGCAAGCCATCTCGGCTATGGCTTAGAGGGTAGGAGTGGGTAGGAATAGGGGTACTTTCTAGATCTGAATCATTTGAACTCACATATAAAAAGCGAGTATTTTGTCATCTAGTTTTTGAAAGGTACTTTTCTTGAAACTAGCCGGTATATGTGAAGGAATAATTCTTTATCAAGCATCTAATTATCATTTTCAGTTATCTACAAAAATTATAAACTGTTTCTCCTTGGATGCTATCTAATTGGCAACCTTATGACAGTGTCCAACTACCATAGTGCCATTCTTTGGAGATCAGTTCTTCTGGGGTGATAGAATACATGAGAAAGGACTGGGACCTGCACCAATACCTATATCCCAGCTCAGTGTTGAGAGCCTTTCAAATGCTATTAAATTCATGCTGGAGCCAGAGGTATTTTGATGTTTATTCATGCAGTTATTTATGAGTAAATTACATATCTTAGGTGTAATTCCATTAGAAGTAATTCGACTTACAAATTGCAACTCCTATGCCAATCTTTCTTCAATAGGAAACACAGCAGTGGATTCTATTTATACTGCTATGTAATGTGACTCTTGTGCTATTCTTACTGTTGTATCTTCCAAAATTAGTGACAACTTAAAATTTTGGTGTGACTGCTCTCCTCAAATTTAATATCTGTCTGTACTTTTATTGAAGCCTAGGCCTTAAAGTCAAACTTAAGATTTCATTGTTGAAACAACTGAATTTATGCACGTGTGTGTCATCACTGTGTGGACGTCAATCACTGAATCCTAAAGGTTGAGGCTTTCTAGGAGTGACCCAGCAGTGTATATCAATCTACTACCTTCCTCACTGGTAATTCCATCATCCGTCCTGTGTAGCCCTACTTAGTAAGATGCGAATTAGGAATTCAATTGCAAGAAAAGAGCTTCCAATACTATGGTGAACCTAATCAGATTTTAGAAGTTCATGAACTAGTGATTTTATATTACTTCCTGATTCTTTGGGTCAAGGCGACGGGTTTAGTAAGCACCAAATCCAAGGTCACAAATGGACTAGCTGGTGATTCTGTATATCTCGCTACCAAGATTACTGTCTTGCTTAAATTTCACAAATACAGATAAAAAAAATTGTGTCTACTAGCTTACTAGTTCGAGAGAAAGATTTCTCTTGAACTCGAATATTTCATACTTGAACCTAGAAGATGCAAGTAAGGTAAATCTAGCATGCTTAAATTTCTCTCAAACAAGACAGGTAAAGAAAGCTATGATGAATGTGATATAAAAAGAAAAGAAAAAAATTCATTAGTTTTGTGGCCGAAACATGAAGGGGTCAGAAAAAATTGATGTTATGTTTCATTTCTTGTCCTTACCATGTGTTAGTCTTATTCCTATCCAATTTGTACTAGAGAGTTTGGCTTTCCTTTCACAGTACAAGTATTTATGTGGTTTAGCAACACAGCAGCTCATGCTCAGCTTCTAACCGGGCTTGAGTTATCCTAGGTTAAATCTCGAGTGCTCGAAATAGCAAAGTTGATAGAGAATGAAGACGGTGTCGCTGGCGCAGTTGATGCATTTCACCGACAGTTACCTCCTGAGCTACCATTACCATCTGCATCTTCAGAGGATGATGAACTTGTGAACCCTCTGCAATGGCTCTTTCTTCAAGTTGAGAAGTGGTGCTGCTTGCCATGTGGTTCATAGAATTTTCGCGGTATCTTGTGTTATTGTATAGCCTTTTCATTTCCCTAGATTCATATCATTTCAATTTGGCATTTCATTCAATTCATTCATGGTTTCCCTGTGTGGGTTTGATTAATACAGCTACAATAGGTAACTGACAGCCTGGGTAAGAGAAATAGGTGTGCTATACTTTACTTTCAGTTAGACAAACTGACTTGTAGTGAGAGCATATGCTGACTTGAGACTAGTTATATTACATAATTTTTTTTTATTTGCATCAATTTGTAACATTAGTTTCTTTACATTGCTCAAAACGTATTTGTGGCTATTTTAGTGTTCTTGTGAAAGAATGACAGATTATACAAATGTTACTGAAGGTGTCTTGAGAAGTACTCTGAATTTGGCTGGAAACACTCAACATGGATCTCATTTCAGTCATATAGTTCATTACACTCGGAACAAAATCATTTGTAGATGAGTGGCAGTTTATCACATGTTTCGTTAGCGCAAGCGGATTAATACTCTTTGATGGTTGTGCGAGTTCTTTTCTTGCTAGTTGGAGACTTAAGTATATCTTGAATTTGTGTCCACAATTCATAACGAAAGATTATAGCAGATCTTTGTACTTGCGTCAAATAGTAATTTTAGCTTCTATAAGCTTATACATGGCTACTATTGAAGCAGAAGTAATGGACTGATGGCATCTACTTAATTATAGCGATCGAAGAGAAAATTTCTTGGGAAGGAGTAGAATAAGTAGAGGTTATATACTTATATGAGTTCTAGTGAAACCATCATATTTATTATACAACTATACACATTGTAATGTTCCATTATTTCTTGTAAAGCTTGATCTCCTTCCACCTTGATTCCATGTAGTTACTTGAATTAAGCGGTGCTGCATATACACCACATTTGAAGTACAGATCTCCTGGTCCCTGATCTTTCACCACGAACTTTTTGACACCATCAATGAAAACTATGACCTTCCCTTTGTCGACATTGTGGATTATGTTAACCCTGAACCACCTCTCGTAGAGACCGGTGTCGACCAAGTTGTATCTGTAGTATCTGAGATCTCCACCGTCTCCTTCGTACATCCTTAGTTGCAGAGTTGTAGCTCCCACACTTGCACCATGGATCTGCACTATTGTAACCCCAGAAGTCCCACTCGGCACATATGCGTACCCTTCGAATTGCCAAACTCCAGAAGAATAGTCGTGTCCCTGAAAAAGAAAGACAGACTGTTATGATCTTTGTGGTGTTTACATGAAGAAAGTAATGTTTCATGCATTGTAAATGCTAGATGGATGAAAGCGCGACTTTAGCATAAATTGTTTGTAATTTATCTTTCAACTTCCGAGATGTATGACATGTTATATATGTTGTTAGATTTATTTATTTAGAGTTTTAGACCATGGATGTATATGTATATGCAGAAAAAGAGAGTATATTTAACTACCGCAATGCGAAGTTCTGAGCGTGGTCTGGTCGGGCTTCCTGCGCTGTAGGGTTTGTCGTCGTTGTAGATCCAGAAAGTTCGAATTCCATCTTTGTAACTGTAACGATCATCGAGGGGCACGTTATATGGCTTCTGCAGCTTAAAGTTGTTTTCTGTTAATGGAACAAGAGTGAAGCCGTTAGTAGGATCTGCAGCACAATCCTTGAAGTAGCTCAGTAGTAGCAAACAGAGAAACTTGTAGTAGATGAAGTTCATGTTGACGCAGATTTGTAATACTCAATTTGGAATGTAGAAATGGCCAGATATATATATATATATATGTATATATATATCAAACTAGAAAATGAAGATTCTATTTATATAGAATTAAAATGGTAGTACGTCGCTTTCATGTTTCGTTGTTGTATGAGTACATTAGCAAATTATTGACTTCTATGCATGTCTTATATTAGACATCCCATGCCAGCAGATACATTTCTTAAATTTTACCCAACTGCTGGTGAGAATGGAAAATTGGAGTTTTATGTGATTCTCGAAATTAAGCACCCTCTTTTGTTTTGTTTTGTTTTTGTTTTTGCATGTACAAAACTCTGGTCCTCATTTTCAGTAACTGGTGAGGCCAATAGAGCAGTTCATGAAGCTTTTTGGTTGCATATTAATCATATAGAAGGTACATTTTGTTTTTGTTTTTGGATTGCATGTACAAAACTCTGGTCCTCGTTTTCAGCAACGGTGAGGTCAATAGAGCAGTCCATGAAGCTTTTTGGTTGAATTTTAATCATAGACGGTATATGTTTACACAACTATGGAAATTTCATAATACATCTTTTCAACTACATAAAAAATCGTTAAAACTTGCTTGATATTAGGGCATCTGCAGTAGCCAAGATTGAGGACAAGCACGCACCGAAATTAGGTTGAGTAACCCATAAAACCAATCTGGTTGACCGGCTGCTTAAGTTATTATTGCTCGCGAGAAAGGACGACCGCCTGGTAGAGTCCACCTTGCGTGGGTGACGTCAGGTGCATATTTTTTTTTTCTTCAGTGCACGTCACATTAAAAAAATAATAAAAAATACATGACCGCATTGTGCCATGTGGCGAGCGTAGACCTATCTCGCTCTAATCAATTTGAGTCGTTTGATTTGACCCGAAAGATCAATAAAATGGTTCAGATTTAATATAAGGTTAATTTTAAATAAACGTAATGAAATTGAAATTAAAAGTTTTAAAATTCATAACAAATAACTTGAGTGTCCAAAAAATTATAAGAATTTTTTTACGAAAAAGGTGAAATCATATTCATTAAGAGAAAATAATGGATTATAAAAAGGCTGTGGTTATTCACACCCTAATGTTTTCTCTCCTCACCCCAACCCCACAAGAATCTTTCAAAAAAATATAAAATATTGGATACATGCATCCCAATTATTTACCTAAAAATTACACCTTAATTCTTATCCTCATTCCATTCTTGTCACATATAACTAGTCGCAAAAGAAAAAAAAAATCCAAACTCTGTAAAGAAAAATCAAAGTTGACAAAGAAACTGCGATAATAAATGCACTCAATTACTATTGTTCGTGAAGATATTAACAAATAACTTACTCTAGTTTGTCAGGAGATAAACTAATTCCATATTACTATTTGTCATAACATAAACAAAAGAAGGATCACATCACTACCAGATTTCTCATTATTGCCGACGACTTAAAGTCGTCGGTCTTTCTCTTTAAATCGCCGGTGATCCTTATTACTGGCAACATGTCGCCGGTTATAAGGTCGCCGGTTATAAGGTCGCCGGAAGCAACCCGTCGGTGATAGTATCACCGACGAGAAATTGAAGAAGTCGTCGGTGATACCTTTGAAGTATCACCGACGAGATGAGGTCGCCGACAATCCTAAATAGCATCACCGACGAGTTAGTCGTTGGTGATGATGCTCCGCCGGGGTCAACGTGTTTGACCGCCACAATTGTTGTCGACGACATTCTTCAAAATGTCGTCGGTGATAAGGAAAAAACTCGCCGGAAATTGGGAGTTATTGCCGACTAGATAGGTCCATCTTGTCGACAATACCCGGTGACATTTCACAAAAAAAAGCAGGTTCTGGATTGGGCCAAATTCCAGAACCTGCACTGAAAAACACAAACCGTACAAATACACATCCAACAGTACACACATAATTGTCTAACAGTACAAACAGCAACAATACGAAAATAAAATACAACTACACTAAGAGTCGACGAAATCCATGTTGACGAAATAATTTGAATTCCGGCGGCTACCCTGGTCTTGCTGTGACGGCTGCGGTTGTGGAACACTGTGGAACACAGACATCAGTGGAAGTGTGGGGAGCGGGTGTCCTGTAGTCTGGCACTTGTACATCGTCTGCATCCATGTGAACATTTGTGTCTGCTGTTCGACCATAACTCGGTGTTGCTCGACCATCGTCTGGTGCTCGGCATCTCTGAGTGCCTGCTGCTCGGCCAATTACCGCATCTCCTCCACCACCCTCCTTTGCTCCTCCAACTCTCTCTGCGTCCTTTGAAGCTTCGCTGCTAGGTTAGAGTTCCTAGAAGAAGTTCTTGACCCGCTAGAGTATTCCGAAGTGTTCTTCAATAATCCTTCGCCCGCCGAGCCTATTCCCCTGCAGTAGTGAATATTCTTTCCAGTCCTGCACACTTTTGCCATGATCTGAGCTGTTATAGGGCGATCAAGCGTATCGATCTGAGAGGCATATTGGGTCACTTCTTCCTCTGAGCAGTCAGGATGGTCGTTTCGAGCTATATTCATGGTGACCTCTGTGATCGCATCCTCCACTCTCACCTAATTGAAAAGCGAATATGAATAACGTATTATTAAACAAAATAAATTAATAGAGAAAAATAATTTTATTAACACATGCATATGAGGCCAAAGATTTACCGCTTCTTCAGGGCACTGCGGATAGAACTTCTGATGAACAAAGACCAACGGGTTGACTTCTTGTTGTTTCTGCGCCCTACCCGACCAACCCAAATAGTTGAGTGAACCTGTATGATGGGACTTGGTGTTTTTCAATCTGTTCTCCCTGTTCGTCTTGGAAATCACCTTGTTTGATAAACATATGTCAAAAAATTAGTAACTAACTATTCAATGTAATATGATACATTAGGGTTGTAAAATATATTCAGGATGCATACCTTCACTTTGGGGTGCTCGAAGTGGGCTACTAGCCACAACCACTCGTACTCCCTAATCCGGAGTTCGCTAGGGGTAGCACCTCGGCCTAGATCCTTGTACTGTGTGTAATGTTTTGAAAGCTCGTTCTTCCACTCTTTATACCTATATTAACACCAGAAACAAATGTTAGAGATATTAAAACACTTGATAAATAAAAAACTAACTCGATATATACTCAAATAACTCGAATCACATTGTGACGACCCGGAACAGATGCAGAAGTGTAATCAGCTTAATTCGTGAGTTAGCGCGTAATCGCAGTTCTCCGATAATTGATTCAATCGCCAGACTTGATCACGACTTAATTATTGGCTGAGAATTTGAGTTGAGTATCTTCTCGAGAGTTGTTGTACGCGTGATTTTGAGTTCGTGGGCGGTTCTGGATTATTATTTCGACGACCGAGGAATATGATATGAATATTTGAAATTTCAGAATATTGTCGAGTTTATCCGTTCGTGTTCGAGTCTATCTGAATCGTGATTGTGATCCGTTTTGGACTGTTGATCGACCCGAACCGTAAATGGAATGGTTATCGACTTGATTTGCGAGTTTCGCGATTAGTCGCGATTTCGACATAATCTGTTAATATGGCGGCTTCGTTAGCAACTAAATTATCGGGCGAAAATTTGATTTGGGATCCTTCGTGAAAGTTGTAGAGAATTTAATTTCGAGCTCGTGGGAACTTTCGGAGGATTATTCCGAGTTACGAGGATTAAGTTATGAATATTTTCGGCCGTTGATCATTTAATCGGATAAGCTTGTGATGAATTGACTCGTTGACTTTTTATCGGATTGGTCGAAGTGTTTGACTTCAGGTGGAAATTGTAGAATTTGTCGAGATAAGTTTGTTGACGCGAGAATTGTTGAAAACGGAATTACGACGCGAAAGTTACGTTTATTCGAAGTTTGTCGAAAAGTATATTTGGAAGTTTCCAAAAATAGAAGGTATTTATGGTGGGTTTCTTGTTTGGGAAAGTCAACTGGGCATTTATGGTTGTTGACCGAGTCAACTCGGGGGGGGGGGGGGAGGAGGTGCGACGGCGGGAGGCTCGGCTCGCCGGCGGTGAGCTGCCGTCCGGCCACTTCAGGCCTTGGGGTAGGACCCCTCCGACTGGCCTCGACATCCCCGTTGTGTTTCCGGCCACCATCGACGGCGTGGACGCCGGAGGAGGAAGAATTTCCAGTCGGAAATTGGAGGATTTTGGGGGTTTTGGGTCGAAACTTTTCCGGCCAAATCGAGAGGCATGAAGCACTGGGCTTTGAAGCCCTCATCACCACGAATCTACCTATGTAAGTATGGCGTTCCAATTCTTCTTGTACATGGAGAATCGATCGATTGAAAGTTTGGTGGGATTTCGGTTTTGCTTGAAATTGGACTAGTTAGATTTAAAATTGGACTTTGGTGTAGTTATGGAAGTTGTTTGTTGGATGATTTTGTGTGGAATAGGTGTTGGTTCGCCGGAAAATTTCACAGTTGGAGATGCCCCGCCGCCGCCGGCGATGGTCAACGGCGGAGCTCCGGCCAAAGTTGACTTTTGGGATTTTCGACGAGTTATATGTCGTTTTACTCGGAATCGCGCCCCGATCACAGTGGTGAGGTTTGTTTTTCGAATTGAGCATCGAAAATTATAGCAAGGTTTTATGGTGTGATTATCGAATTTTCGACGATTTCATCGTTATTGAATTATATGTTTCCGGGAACGGTTGTTTCTCGTGATATAATTTGAAGTGTCGAGTTATGATTTTGAGCAGTGGATTTTATGATTATTCAGGGGTTCATGATCATTCGTTTGGCGAGGGATTTTCCGCAGGATCACGGGATTAACGCATATCGCGTTACGCTCGTCTGTGAGTGGACATTTCTTTTCATGGATTGATTGCGAGTCTTTTATATACATTTTACGAGCAAGAGCATGCAGTTATGATCATGATTTATATGAGCATGTGTTTTACGATTATGAATTTACGAATATGCGTCTACGAATATATATACATTTACATTATGTTTTATGCATGTCCATGGAAAGTATTTGTGATTTGGTTTACACAGAGTATAGTCTCAGTAGACAGGGTTGTATCGATACACATAGCTTCTCGGCTGATCCCCGAGTACGCTCCAGGGGGGACAGATATCCTGACCCGAGGCCTTTCTGGCTTGGAATCACGTGTGGGTCTGGGATCCCGTGATTCAGACTGTACTAGCGCGAGGGAGTCCATAAGTGACCCCGCGGTATTTATGATGCATGCTCTGTACGCGTGAGGAGTTAGAGTCTCCCTCGTGTACCATTTGATTTTTATGCATTTTGACTCACATATGTTTTTATAACATATATTATTCGGCGAAAGACATTTATTTTCGTCCACTCACTCTAATGGTTTATATGTCTTTCCCCTGGGCTTTTCGGTTTCCGTGCCTAGTTTATAGTTCGGACTCTGGTGTTGCACATCGTGGTTGGAGGCATAGTGTTCGAGCTACCTTGTTTCTTCCACTACAAGAAAAAGTGACTTAGACGACGGAGAATTTCCGTCGTCTAAGTGCCTATCTCCGTCGTCTAAGTACTTGGACGACGGAAAATCCGTCGTCCAAGGTACGTGCTCCAAGTGCTGTCGTCTAAGTACTTAGACGACGGAGAATTTAATCTCCGTCGTCCAAGTTCACTTGGACCGCGGAGAACGTCCGTGGCCCAGGTGGTTACCTAGACGACGGAGACATTAATCTCCGTCGTCTAAGTCACCACCTGGGCCACGGAGATTGTTAGCTTCTCCGTGGCCCAGGTGGTGACTTAGACGACGGAGATTAATGTCTCCGTCGTCTAGGTAACCACCTGGGCCACGGAGAAGCTAACAATCTCCGTGGCCCAGGTGGTGACTTAGACGACGGAGACATTAATCTCCGTCGTCTAAGTCCCTACATGGGCCACGGAGATTGTTAGCTTCTCCGTGGCCCAGGTGGTTACCTAGACGACGGAGACATTAATCTCCGTCGTCTAAGTCACCACCTGGGCCACGGAGATTGTTAGCTTCTCCGTCGTCTAAGTGAAAAATTAATTTAAAAAAAAAATTAAATTCAAAAATATTATTAATATTAATTGAAAAAAAATTAATTAAATTAATTAAATACACTAAATTAATAAAATAATTAAAATTAATTTGTACATACATAATCGAAAAAACCTATAATTAAAAATGAAAATATTGTTCGTAATGCGGAAATTAAGAAACGAAATAATGAACTACTAGCTAGCTAAAACACTGGAGGAGCAGATGCGCCGCCTCGTCCTCCGCCTCCAGCCGGGTCGTCGTCGTCGGGGAATGGGTTCGGAGGAGGTTGACATTGTCTTTGAGCTTGTTGCATAAGGGCGATGAGTTGGGCTATTCGCTCGTCTTGCTGGTCCATTCTTTGGCGCATGGCAATATTCTCCTCCCGTGCGATTCGAGCCTCTTCATAGGCTGCCGCAGCTTGAGAACTTCTCCGCCGCCCCGAACCTCCCGTAGATGATGACTCAGAGGTCGACAAATCTCGAACCACCTTAGGCCCGAAGTGCCTAACCTCCTTGCCAGCTCTACGACCGTAGACCTCATCCGCAATTGCTATTTGGCTCTCCACAGATAGAGGAGGCAGGTCTTCTAGCGGCACATCTGGGAACGCAAGCTGAGTGTTAGCCAATTCTTCCTGCGCACGCTCTATCACTCTTGCCTACAAAAGAATAATAAATTTATTATAATGAAATAATATTTAAATAATAATTACTATAATTATTAGCGCACACACATATATATATATATGACTTACGCCGCGTTGACTCGCTTCATTATCGAGCCCAGGCGTCACGTACGCGCTTACGCTTGCATCGAGATAAGGGTGTTTGGAGCCCTTATCCCTGTGCTCCTTGGCAATTTGAATGAGTTGCTTGGCGCCGGAAGTATGGTGCTTGTCCTTCTTCCCCCGGTTGGCTTTGTTGACACCGGAGAATTTCTGTTACACAACATAATGAAATCATTAAAAAATTTATAAGTAACTAAAATTTAGAGTATTCAATTATCTTAATTGAAATAAAAAAAGTAAATTAACACCTGAAATTGCTCATCGGCAAAGTGGTTACACAACCACTCCCACTCATCTTCTCTATCCCCACGCAGCTCTTCGGGGGGAGGCACGGGACCGTTAATTCGGAAGTACTGATGGAGCCTGTACTTCCAATCTTTGAAGATGTTGTTGGCGGTTTGGTTGATATGCCTCAACATCGCCGGATCCGGATCCACCGCAAATTGTTCCTATCAGAAATAAATTGGAAATTATAATCGTATATATTATAAAATTATATATAACTAATATTAAAAATAGTATATAATAACTAAAATTGTACGTATTACGTACCGAAAGATCCTTAAAGACTTTCGCCTTCTCCGAATCCGGCACCTCCCTCCAAGTAGGGGCAGTGATACGAACCCGGTTACGAACAATCGACCCAATGCTATGAGCCGAGAGACTTGCTAGCTGAGGTGGGGAGGGCCACCGGTGAATTCGTCGTAAGGCAAGGCGATCTTGCTCCCGGTCGCCTTGCAAATTTTCTCCGCCTTTCCACCTTTAACGAGACCCCGAGTCTTTTTCGGTTGGGGGTCAGTGGGGGCCCTCCTTTGCTTACGGCGGACGCTGTACATGATAGACTCGGCCGTCGAAGACGCCTGAGTACTTCCCGTTGAAGCGGTACCGGGCGTCGGAGTTGAAAAGGGGTCGACGTCATCACCGCTTGAGAGAAATGGGGCAGAGGGAATTTCCCCAGAAGGCCCCGGATTGAGGGCGTCTACCTGCGGTTGAACCCAACCGACTTGGGCCGCCAACATTTGGAGCATCTCATCTTCTGACTCCTGTTGGGCTTTCTTCTTCCCGGATGTGATCTTTGGCGGAGCCATTTAAACCTAAGAGTACGTACGGTGTTAAAATACCTACTTACCATAATAATTACAACGACGGAGAATTTACGCTAATTAATTAAGTACGTTTAAGATTTAAATAGAGTACACTAGCTTGGCATTTTCGGTCGTTCAATGGACGTGCGACCCGCGCGATAAAGTGTAAATTTTCAATTAATCAGCCTTGGTTAAATCGAAAAACATGGCCAGTTAGGGATAGAGATAACGCGAGAGGCAGGACTAATTTCGACAAAAGTCTTTCTTAGTCCAAATCCTGTCACCAGTCATAACCCGTTTCTAGACACCATGTCCGACATTCGGCCAATTTTTCGAAAATTTACACTCCCTCAAGTCCTTTGCAAACTCCGCCCTCAACCTCGTGTCCATAACTTCACTTAGGTTATGGTGTGCGGTGATGAAATCCACACATCACGAGGGGTTAAGGAGATAAGCAAGGAAAAGAGGCGCCATCTATTCCAAAGAGTGCGACTTAATTACACCAAGCCTATGTACTAAATTTAAATCGAACACGTACTACCATGCAATTTACTAGAAAATACATATAATTATCAATTAATTATTATTTATCATGCATTTAATAATAATTATTCATTTACCAATATAATCAATTATTATTATTACTATTATTTAATTTTAACTAATAATTATTCATTACCAAATAATTAACAACTAATAATGATTACTAAATAATAATAATAACAAGAAAATAATTATTATAATTACAACTATTTATTATTTAAAACTAATAAATTAAAAGTATTTAGAATTTAAATAATTAAACAAATAAAAAAATTGTTAAAGAGTTAAAATTTCGAATTATTACCTCGTCGGAATTTCGCCGGAATATTGGAAGAGTAGAGTCGTCGGAGAAGAGAACCACGCCGGAAAATTGGTCGTCGGAGCGTCGCCGGAGGAGGATCGCCGGAGTGAGAGAGAGAGGAGAGGAGAGTATAGAGGAGGAGATGGAATGATGAGAAAATGAGGGGGGGTGCTCCTCCTTATATAGAGTTTCACTTAGACGACGGAGAACTATTCTCCGTCGTCTAAGTGCACTTAGACGACGGAAACAGTGTTTTCCGTCGTCTAAGTGAAGGGTCAAATTTTTTCGAACCGGCGCCAAATAAATGGGCGGGCCGTTTCACCGCCATAAATGTTGACTTAGACGACGGAGACAGTGTTTTCCGTCGTCTAAGTGGAATTTCAAGCGGTGCCGAAAATTGAGGCGGCAAATCGAACCGCCATGTTATTTCGACTTGGACGACGGATATGTCGTTTTCCGTCGTCCAAGTGAACACTTGGACGACGGAAAACGACATATCCGTCGTCCAAGTCAATATTTACATCGAAAAAATAATAAAAAATTATTCGAACCGCCATGGTAATTTGAACCTAGACGACGGATACGGTAATTTTCCGTCGTCCAGGTGAACACTTGGACGACGGAAAATGACCGTATCCGTCGTCTAGGTTCAAATTATGCAAAAAAAATATTTAAATTAATTCGCTAGGAATTTAGCGATCTGTCATTCGAGTGAAATAGTCGTACAATATCGATGAACGCATCGTATATATAAACAGATAAATTTGAACCGCCGAATAATTTTACGTTTTGAAAGTTGTTAAGTATCGACTAATCTTTAAGACTTTAGTGTTCATGAGTAGTTGCTGATTTGCAGCAGAGTACTAACGAAATTGAATTTGGACAAAACAACCGTTGGATATGTTCGTCGTAACATAATATATAATTACTATAAAGGACCAGGAAATAATAAGTTCGGGAAGGGTTTCATCGGCACAGTCAACCGCAAAACCGAGAATTTCACAAACCGGAAACGTGGATACAGGACATTTCGCAACTCCGATTTTCGAACCGTCGAAGCTCACACACCAAGAATATACTACTCTAAAGTCTTGACGAAAAGAATACGCATTCGAAGATGGTCTAGATGGTCGTTGTCTTAGAAAAAATTACGAAATTTACACCTGGACGACGGATACGACATTCTCCGTCGTCCAAGTAGACACCTGGACGACGGAGACGCTAATATCCGTCGTCCAGGTGTGTACTTGGACGACGGAGAATGTCGTATCCGTCGTCCAGGTGAATATACCCTGAATTCAGGGGTTAGGGGTCCTTAGGGTTTAGGGTATAGGGTTTGTCACTTGGACGACGGAGACAGTCATTCTCCGTCGTCCAAGTGTGTACCTAGACGACGGATAATGCCTGTCTCCGTCGTCCAAGTGTAAAAACCCCGAATTCAGGGGTTAGGGCCTTAGGGTTTACGGTTTAGGTCGTCCCCGGTCATTTGTGTGTGCGTTCAATTATTCTGATTCAAAAATATAATTAAAAAATTGATCGATCGATCCGAACTGCTAGATTTAGGGTCCAAGATTTAGCTAGGGTTTTATATGAGATTGAGATTTGGCGCCAAAGGTGAATCTGCAATTAATTTCTCCGTTCTCGGTTAGGGGTCCTTAGGTTTAGGGTATAGGGTTTAGGGTTTGAAGGGCTGCGTGAGCGAAATGTAGAGCAGCTTCAGCTTACTTTTAATAAGATCAGAGAATACACCGATGAAGTTGAAAGCAAAGAGAGGGGCCGGGACTAGAAAAACAGTCCAAAGACATTCAATTGAAACAGAGAGAAGTCGACTTAAAATCTGAGGAAGTTAAGCTGGCGGAGATCGATGTTAGTCCAGGTACAAACAACTTTTATATATATATACTACAATATTTGTGCTCTCAATAATACTATCACAAGTCAATATATATAATCATATATAGGGACCCATAATTAATCCAATTTATACATAAATAGTATTTAAAAACAATAAAACCAACCAAAGCTGGACGAGGAATCTTAAAGTCTCGACATAATAGAAATCTTTCACCTTTTTACGATGCATCGATCGATCATATATATATTACAATAATAAATTAGGGTTTACCAAGTAATGATCCTCGTCGTGTGACCGTACTCTTCGTCATAATCGTCATCATCATCATCACCGTTATCCGATTGCTCATCCTCCTCATCGTACTCAACATCGTCCGAGGAATAACCAGAGTCGTCGTCATCGTCCTCATCCTGCACGTCTTCTTCATCTACCTCAATGATCTCTTCTTCAGTTAGATCTGTACAACCATCAGGCATGGGTAACCGTTCACCGTCTTGAACCAGGTCCATTATGTCGGAGCGGATGACAGAAATATTAGGCTCTTGATAGGCAGGAATGTCTCTGTCTGGTTCAGCAGCATCTTCAGTCGTCGCCGGTGTCCCTTCAATTGTCTCTGTATTCCAAACTCCTCGATGAGAGATCTGGTTCACTATTTTCCACCCGTCACCAGCTTTCGGATCGTCGAGATAGAACACCTGCCTAACTAAGGTGGCGAGAGCGAAAGGCTCATCCTCATACCAGCTTGAGTTTGTATCGACTGATAAAAGTCCCAGGTCTTCCTTTGTACGCTTGAACCATCTGCACTTGAATAGGAAAACGTTGACATCATTCCCGTAACATAGCTGAACCACATATACGATCATTCCGTAATATAGATCAGGGTCTTTCCCAACCGCTATCCCACTGTTTTGTGTTCTTCTTCCTTCATCTCGCGCCAATGAATGGAACTTCACACCGTTCACAAAACATCCCGGATAAATATAGTGTTTAATCGGCTTCTCTGCTAGCAAGTGCTTTGGCCAAGACCACCACCCCCCGTGGTTTTCGGATTTTTGCAGATCAATCATCTGCGAAAATGGAAAAATGTAAGGGTTTACTTTCTACAAATTAAACATGCATGATCTCAATATGTATATAAATCACTAAATACGTACCCATTGGAAGAAATAATCGGGGAACTTTTTCTTAACCATTTTCTCAATCCACGCCGAACTCTTGTCTGGATATAACGCCTGAAGCCTCTCCCTGTATGACATCATGTACGGCTCAACTTCGTCACAGTCTCGTAACACTACCCAATGTGCCTCAATAAGTTCTTCCTGTGTTAACGTTTCCTTTAATACTCCTCTAAACGGTCGGACGACATTGGTGACGACAGAAAGATTGATGCGGGCACTGGGATCGGAGGCAGTTGGAGGTGGTGGATCTTTGAGGTACCTGTTGCAGTAAGTAACGCACTCATGCATTAGGTATGTCTCTGCTATGGAGCCATCCGGAGCCGACCTGTTTTTGACGAATGACTTATACTGTCCAAGCTGTCTACAAAATTAATCAAACGTACAATAAAAATAAGTACATGCATATAGCTAGCTAGTAATCTCCAGTGGAACAAATTATGAATCGAAAAACCTGTATAATTAATTAGTTGTACGTACCTTTCTTGAGGATACATCCAAGTGTACTGGACCGGACCAGAAATGAGAACCTGCTCGGGCAGGTGGATCATTAGGTGAATCATTATGTCGAAGAAAGCAGGAGGAAAAATCCTCTCTAGTTTGCAAATGATGTGCACAATTTGTTGTTGCAATTCCACGACATCTGACTTCTTTAATTCTCTGGCGCATAACCTCTGCCACCATCTGCACAATGCCACTATTGGTTCTACGACGTCGCGAGGCAAATATGGTCGAATTACCACTGGAATCAGACGTTGCAGCATAACGTGATAGTCATGTGTCTTTAGACCAACAAACTTGTGTTGCACCTCGTCCACTGCTCCAGTTATAGTAGCTGCATACGTGGCCGGATAACGAACGCCCTTAAACCAGTGAAATACAGAACGTCTAAGTGTCGGCTTCACTGTGTACGGTGCAGCTGGCATCTTGTTGTACACTCCTTTCCTATCCCTCCTCAACCACAAGGGACGACGTAGATTCATTGATTCCAAATCTTTGCGCGCTTTGGGAGTATCTTTAGTCTTGAACTTAATACCGAGAATTGTTCCCACCACGCTGTCGCACACATTCTTTTCTATGTGCATCGCGTCCAAGTTGTTCCTCAGCTTCAACTTCGACCAGTAAGGGAGTTCAAAGAATATACTCTTGTGATCCCAATAGCTCAGATCATGTGGAGGAATTGGATTGCATTTCTTTACATCCGCGTCGTTAGTCAACACACCAAAGTCGAAATAGCTCAACCTCTCTAAAATCTCTTCGCCCGACCAACTACGGGGTTTAGGATTGTTCTCTACCGTCCCGTCGAAATGAGCTTCATCCTGTCGCCAAGGGTGGTCGTGAGGGAGCCATCTACGGTGACCCAAGTAACACACCTTCCCTGCGTGCCAACTAGAGTTCACGTCGTCCAAACATATAGGACATCCATTATATCCTTTTGTCCTGCACGCTGCCAACATCCCATACGCTGGAAAATCGCTGATCGTCCACATTACGGCAGCCCTCATCGTGAACATCGTGTCAGTGAATTTGTCATAAGTTGGGACTCCATTTTCCCACAACAGTTTCAGCTCGTCGATCAAAGGTCTGAGGTAGACATCTAAGCACTTCCCTGGAGATTTAGGACCTGGAATTAGTACAGTAAGGAAATTAAATTCCTTGTTCATGCACATCCACGGAGGCAGGTTGTACGGCATCAGAATTACTGGCCAAGTGCTTACGGCGGAGCTATTACTTCCCCAAGGATTGAATCCGTCTGTAGATAGGCCGAGTCTAACATTTCTAACCTCTGCAGCAAAGTTTCCGAATTCTCTGTCGAAATGTTTGAAACCCTCCCCATCCGCGGCGTGTCGCAGGACATCGTCATCTATTCGCTTTTCTGCGTACCATCGCATCGCCTCTGCTGTGTGTAGAGACATGTACAGGCGCTGCAATCTGGGAATCAAGGGAAAATATCGAACAACTTTCACAGGAATTCTCTTTTTCGAACTCTTCCTATTCACCTGGAATCTGCACTGGCCACATACGGGACAATAGTCCAAATCTTTATACTCTTTGTAAAATAGCACACAATCATTCGGACATGCGTCAATTATCCTGTACTTTAGGCCGAGGCTGCTCAAGATATTTCTAACCTTATAATGAGATTTAGGAAGATTGTGATCATCAGGAAGCAACTTACATATTTGCTCCTGAATTTCGTCAAAAGCACTGACTGACATTTTGTGCTTCACTTTTATCTTCATTTGCTCCATCACATATTGCAACACATTCTCTCGACATCCAGGGAACACCGGGGTCTGCGCTTCAAGTAGCATCCGGTTGTACTTATCCATCTCACTGGTGTCAGTGGCCAAGCTAGCAGCGGGGAATGTGTCATCATGCTCATGAGTGGTACTGTAACCTCCGTCTTGGTGTTGGTGTCCACTATGACTAAATCCCGGAAACGCATCATGGACCAAATCTACAGTTGGATTGCAAGCTGGGGGTCCGGCACCACTGCCGCTGGATGAGGCACCATGGTAACTGTACCCTGAGCTGAAGTCTGCTGCGCTGAACTCTACTGCTTCACCATGCTCGCTCCATGTAGTGTAACTCCACATCATACCATTTTCGTACAGGTGTTGCACCATAACATTAACCTCCGCATACTGACAATTAAGACATTTCTGGCACGGACACCTGAAACGCTTCTTTCCATGACCATGTTCTATCGCAAAATTCACAAATTCGCTAATTCCATCCATATACCGGACATCACATCTATTCTTTAACTTCATCCAACTCTTGTCCATACTGCTACAAAATATGCAAAAAAAAATAATTATTACATATATATATATTAGTCCATTAATTTACCATTAATTATACGTACTCGATCTACATCGATCCATCAAATTACGTACGTAATTTAATCTGTATATATAGCTAATTAACATTCATGCATGTATGTACGCACGTACGGTTTCCCTAAATATATATATATTTAATCATGCAAATTTTAACTGCCTACGTACGTACCTGCTGGCCTTCTCGATATCTGCAGTTAATTAAGCTAGCTAGTGATCGAACACCGGAGATCCGATCCTTTAATTAATTTCTAGCCCCGGCCTAGCCTAATCCGGCCTTCTCCTTCTCCTTCGATCTCAAAAATTCCCCACGGGAGAAAATATAATGGAATGATCGAAGCTAAGAGAGTTTGGCATGGCCTATATATATAATGCTTCACTTAGACGACGGAGGTGTCGGTACGTCGTTTAAGTGGAACTTACACCACGACGTGTCGGTCCGTTGTCCAGGTGATCACTTCTCCGTGGTCCAAGTCACACTTAGACGACGGAGAATTACATCTCCGTCGTCTAAGTGTTACTTGGACCACGGAGATTTCTCCGAGGTCCAAGTAACACTTAGACGATGGAGATGTAATTCTCCGTCGTCCAGGTGATAACCTGGACCACGGAGAAGTCTCCGAGGTCCAGGTTCTTACCTAGACGACGGAGAAATTTCACATCCGTCGTCTAAGTGTTACTTGGACCTCGGAGATTTCTCCGTGGTCCAAGTAACACTTAGACGACGGAGAATTACATCTCCGTCGTCTAAGTGTGACTTGGACCACGGAGAAATCTCCGAGGTCTAAGTGTAACTTAGACGACGGAACTAATACTGTTCCGTCGTCTAAGTCCTCTTTTCTTGTAGTGTTCCAGTAGGTTTGTTGTTCTGCCTGCTGTGGTATATTTATATAATTATACACTAGAGGTCGCTCTGAGCATTATGATGTATACTTTTATACGATTTTTCCCCGGATTTTTGTAAAGTAAAGTTTTATTGATTACTTTACATTACTATTGATATATTGAGAAATCCGGATGGGATTGGTGCCCACGGTTTGATTTTTGTGGCATAGGATGAAGTGTATTTTCCGGGTGCAGGTTAATGGCAATTCCGCGTTAGTAGCGTTACTCTGCCGAAATTTTTATGGTTTTTGTTGGTTCGTGTTTTCAGAAGGGGTTTGATTCCGGTTTAGGAAACTAAATCGGGGTTGAGTCCTTTCACATATCACCTGATATGTAGTTGACACTCTGCTCACGTCTCAATAAGGCATTCATCCACGTCAAACTACAGCTGCAAGATGAATATATAAATGGTAAAATTATATATTTCTTCGGACTTAATTAATAAATGTAAAATTTACGTAATGAAAATACGATTTAACTCACAGTTAGTGCATTATGCACTTGCAACTTCACGTAGCGAGGCACAGCACCCCAATCTAGCCACAGCATTGGGACCTTGTCCTGCACGACGTCCCCGGCCATGCTGGCATACTTTCGCGTGGTGTTTTCTATCTCGGTCACCTCACCACACTCATTGGCCTTAATGATCGTTTTTCTTCCCCCGGTGGCCTGCTCAAGATTCTTCCCGGTGCAGGGGCCTCTAGTCTTTCGTTTTCCATTGCCATTAGCGAGATTACCTAATAATACAATGTCAAAAAATCAAAATTATTAATTAACACTATTTATAGTCTTAAGTAATAATTAAGTAATCAATCTTGTTAAATAAAATTTACCTGCATCGTCCGTTTCCTGGTTCATGCACCTCGCACTCCAAAGATACATGGGGTCAAACGGCTTGAACACGTACGCTTCCTCCACAGTCAGGAACTCCAGCTGTCCTTCAATAAAAATAACCCTCCCCCTAGCATCAAATTGAGGGATGACAGGAATCTCGTCGGGCATGAAGAGACCAGACGGCGGAGATAGACGAGGCCTGGACGATGAGGCGCCTGCACCATCTGCCTCAGATGATTCCCGTGAAAGGGGAGTAGGCACCGGGCCAATATGGGGCATTTGGATGGAGGGAGTTTCTGATGCGCCCGTTGAGGGTCGCTCGCCTGAGTGTCTGCTGCCTGAGGGTCGAGGCTGGACTGAGGGTCGCTCGGATCCGGATCGTGCAGCTTCCTCCTGTTCTCGCGCACGTAGCAAAATTTGTGTGCGAGCATTCATAATAGGGCCGCTGCGCGTGTTGCTGATTGCAAATGAGGATGCTTGACTACTGCTCCCTCCACTGGATCTAGTCCCTCTCCGTTTGATGCCCCCAAGCCAATTTGCCGCAAAACCTCATGCACATCCAACAATTAAACATAACAGCCAAAAATATATTTTATATGCCAAAAATAATCAACACAAAAATATATACACAAAATATCCTACATATCATTACCAAAATATCAATTAACCAAAAAAATCAAAAATATCATTACCAAAATCATTATCAAAAATATCATTACCAATATAATTATCATAAATATCAATTAACCAAATCATCAAAAATATCATTACCAATATAATTATCAAAAATATCAATTAACCCAAATCTTAATTAACCAACACAAAAATAATTTTACAAAAATGCATTCATAATTAAAATGCATACATATATACATAATTAAAATGCATACACCAACTTAATAATTAAAATGCATACATAATTAAAATGCATACATATATACATAATTTTACACCAACCTAATTAAAATTGAAGATTAATTTTACACCAACTTAAAATGCATACATAATTACATAAAATGCATACATAATTACATAAAATCGAATTGAGAGAGAGAGAGGGGGGGGGGGGGGAGGGGACCTGTCTTTCTTCGGGTTGAGAGAGAGGGCGGCGGCGGCGGCGGTGCTCGAATTCCAGTGGCTAGAGGGAGGGGAGGGGGTAGGGGAGGAGGGGAGGAGGAGAGGGGAGAGGAGATTTGAGGTTTGTTTTGGGGGAGAGGGGAGATGGGAGGCTAAGGAACTGATTTGGGCAGGGTGGGCGGCGAAAGGCGGAGGAGAGAAATGTTAGGGTTTTTTTGGGGGAGTGAAGAAATGGCCTCTGTCCCGTCTCGGGCTGGGATTTAAAGGGCACTATCACCGACGAGTTAATAAGCAACTCGTCGGTGATAGTGTGATTCCCAAATTCTGGCAACAAATAACGCCATTATCGATGAAGACTCCGTGTTCATTTTCCATTTCAAGTCTAATGTAGTATAAACACTGATGTGGTTGATCGATATGATGTTGGCCACCTTTTTGTAATTTACGAAGCTGTGCGAGTTCTTCTATTTTGGTGATAGTATTTCCGACTCGTTGGTCATAACAAACATACATGCACGTTTATATATACTAAAAGACGTACATCATTAACGTACTAAGGATGATAATCATAATCATCTTCATCATTTGAGTCTGACTCGGTTTCATAGGTAACCTCTGGCAATATGTGTTGCTCCTCGTCATCTGAATCATCGTCTACTTCATTTGGATTAACATCAAGAAGTTCTGTTCCAGTAATTAGAACCACACTCCCCGATCTCACATTATTAAGGCAAATCGTAGAGGATTCCGGAATGTCAAAAGCGTTCGGCTCTTGGTATGCAGTAACTTCTTCATCATCTGCGGTCTCACCAAGTGTGGCAGCACTGTATATGTTTCTATGAGCAACATGGTTAACCACCTTCCAAGGGACTTTGTTCATAAGATCATCAAGGTAAAACACTTATTTTACTGATGTGGCATGAACGAAAGGGTCTTCTTTATACCAGCTTGTAGCAGTATTCACCGAAAATATTCCGTATTGATCGGTCCTTGTGTTCTCCGGGCTAGTATCAAGCCATGCATCTACACTTGAACAAGTGTACTTTCATGCGGTTCCCATAAATTAGTTCAACAACTGAATGAAGGACACCGTAATAGTCAACGCCATCCTGCCCACTATGGACCATCACCCCACAATTCTGTGTTTTTAGTCGGTCACCTCTATTTTCACATATAAATTTCACGCCATTGACCTGACACATCGAGTAAACTTTTGAAGCTATCGGTTTCATCGCTAAGAGCCTCAATTTGTTTGACCACTTTGGGTAACCATCATTTGCTACATTGTTCATCTGAAAAAGATAAAAAACCACGTACACAAGAAATTATGAACATAGAAAAAGAAAACCATGTACACACATGCTATATAAGGATATAAAAAATATATATATACACATATACCCTTACCCATTGACTAAAGTAGTTTGCAAACGTTCTGTTGTGGTAATCAACATCACCGGCAATAGCAGGGCAGTGAAGATGATAGTTTTTCCAATATTGAACTTCTGGACAGTTAATCAGTACCGACCAGTGGGCAATGACTACCTCATTTCCATCCAACTTGTACGACTTTGGCAAGCTTCCATGTACTACCACGTCATTGGAGATGATAGAAAGGTTGAACTTGGGTTCATCTATCGGCATATGTTGTTGGGGGTCCTCCAGCGCTCCCAAATACAAGTTGGTGTATGTTACACACTCGTGCGCAAGATATGCTTCAGTGATACACTCTTCAGGTGCAGATTTATTCTTCACATAGTCCTTGTAGTCTCCCAATTGTCTACAAGTTAACAAGTGTATGTTATAATACTTAAAAAATAAGAATTTACATATAAAAACAGAGGCAAACACAAATGTATGAATCATTTGTACCTTTCCATGGGATACATCCAAGTGTAGTGTACTGGACCGGTAAGCAACAATTGTTCGGGAAAATGGATCATCAGGTGAGGCATGATGTCGAAAAAATTTGGGGGAAATATCCTCTCAAGCTTGCACATGATAAAAATGATGTCATCTTGCATCTCCCTGAGGTCTAATTTTTTAACTTCTTTGGTGCATAACTTCTGAAAGAATCTTGACAAGGCCACCAACGGCTCCACCACCTCTTTGGGCAGGTACCCTCGAATAAAAATAGGGAAATGGCGTTGAAGCAGTACATGACAGTCATGACTCTTTAATCCGTACATCTTATTGTCCTGGAAGTTAACATACTTGCTTATATTTCCTGCATAGCCATAAGGATACCTGCATATATATCCATACGCAACAATTATATTTCTTGCATATAGCCATAAGCAACAATTATATTAATTTCTTGCATAGCCATAAGAATACCTAACATTACTCATCCACCCAAAAATTTCATGCTTCTGCTTCAGCTTGACGGTGTAAGGAGCTTGAGGCATTTTTTTCTTACCATTTCTTAACCACAAATGTTTCCGCAGTCCCATAGCTTTTAGATCAATAAGTGCCTTAGGGATGTCTTTTGTTTTCCCCTCCCAATTCAGAACTGTGCCCACCACACTTTCACACACATTCTTCTCTATATGCATGACATCTAGGTAGTGTCTGATAGGCAACCTGGGTCAGTAGGGGAGTTCCCAGAATATGCTATTGTGTGTCCAAAACTTATACCTTTCGGGCTTGTCTGGAATTGACGACACTATCTCAGGATGATTGCTCAGCTGGCCAAAATCATATTCATTCAGCACTTCCAAAATTTCATCCCCTGTCCATTGCCTGGGTGCCACACCCATTTCCACAGTCCCATCAAAAGCGTCTTGATCCTGCCTAAATGGGTGATCATCTGGAAGCCAACAATGGTGACGCATATGAACAATTTTACTACAATGAGGACTGCAACAATCAACAGTCATGCACTCTGAACAAGCCCTGTAACCCCTGGTAACGTTGCCCGACAACATACCGCGGGCAAAAAAATCACTGATGGTGCCAACAAGCATGGCATGCATCTGGAACATCTCATTTTTGAACCTATCGTAAGTGGGGTGGCCACACTCACTCAGGTACTTAAGCTCCTCAATCAAAGGCCTCAAATACACATCGAGACACTTTCCTAGATAACCCGGGCTTGGAATTAACAGAGTGAGCATATTGTATTCCTTCTTCATGCACATCCTTGGTGGAAGGTTGTACGGTACCAAAATAACTGGCCATATACTGTATTGAAGACTCATGTTGCCAAAAGGGTTGAATCTGTCAGATGAGAGCCCTAGCCAAATATTTCGGACCTCTGCTGCAAAATGATCAAACTCCCTGACCATGTGCTTCCAAGCCTCTCCGTCGGCAGGGTGTATAAGGGTGTCATCGTCAGGCAAATTCCTCTCAGCCCACCATCTCATAGCTTCGGCCGTGAAAGCACACATGAACAACCGCTCCAGCCTATCAATCAGCGGGAAATATCGAAGTATCTTCACAGCTTTCTTGTTGCCTGTAGGAGTCAACTTATACCTTTCTGTAAAACATACCGGGCAGTCATCAAGGTCTTCAAGATCTTTCCCCCAGAAGAGAATACAATCATATCTGCATGCATGGATTTTGATGTAGGAAAGCCCAAGATCTTTCAGGATATGTCACACCTTATGATGAGTGGTAGGAAGGCGATGACCGGGTGGCAGTAGCGAAGCAGTCCACTTCAGCCAAGAATCAACAGCTTTGACAGACATTTTGTTCTCCATTTTTAGCTGCATCACTCCCATGACACTTCCAAGAACAGTCTTACTACAACCGTCGTACAACGGAGTCTGTTGCAATGCAATCAGGTTGTTGTACTTGTCTATACCGCTTGTGTTGACATGAGCTCCAGGTAATGGCTCGACTGGCTCAATATGGGAGAAACCCTCAACGACGGGAGAGACATTTGATGCTTGATCAGCAAATACACCGCTCTCATGAGGAAACATATCATTGATCAACATCGTTGTTGGATCATAGGATGGACTGGCCCTCTCAGCAAATTATCCATGATCATGCGGACCCGCTAACGATGTTTCACCGTGATAAATCCAACAAGTGTACTTATCCCAAAACTCATATATACTCAGGTGCTTCTGGACTTTATCAATGGGAAAACGAAATCGATCGCTGCGACACTTACATTCTTTACACGGGCAATAATGAAGTGTAGTGTCTCCACAATTAGCCTTCACAAAATCCACAAAACTCCTAATTCCATGTTGATATCTCACATCCCATCTTTCAAGGCTCATCTAACTCTTGTCCATCCTGAAAATTCTAACAGTACATATATTTATGTATATACATTCACTACTAATTAATTAAAAAAATCATCATTACATGCATGCATCTATATATATATATCTATCATTAAACTAGCTACACTAATTTAATTAATTATTCGTCTATATATATATCTCCCTAAACAAAAGTTGACCCATGCATATAAAAAAAATATATATACCAAAAATTTCCAATTACAAATTTACATGTATATATATATACATATTAACAATTAATCACAAAATAAATTTATATACACAAGCATATTTTCATCGAAATCATCTCAAATCAACTCAAAATCAACAGTCAATCACTCAAAATCAACAATATATCAACTCTATTTGCATATCAAACCATTCATCTCAACTCTAAATCAACACATATATCTAAATCAACACACATATACATCGATCCACATATATAAACATACGTATCTACCTATATAGCTTCCCGAGCGGGTTTTGGACGCCTTTTGACAATACCCAACGATTTCAAAGCGTTTTCCTTCTTTCTCACCGGATTTCTGTAAAATGAATGAGCTGCTACAGAGTAGATCTGATATAAGAGTTATTGTCGACGATTCATTAAATCGTCTGCTATAGGGAGTTTATATCGTCGGTATTCTGGCCAAAACATCGCCGGTAATACTACACATTAATGCCGGCGACGAGGAAGGTATTACTGACGAGTCATTGGCAATAATCTCATTGCCGGTGATGAGGCAAAACTATTGCCGGCGATTGAATATTTCGTTGGCAATGCTTATTATTGCCGACGATATATGATATCGTCGGCCTTTCTTTTCCCATTTCGTGGGCAATGGGAAGAAATGTGGTAGTGCATGTTTGTTAAGAGTTTGACAAACGAGACATTCACTACCAAATGACTCTACACTCGCGTTTGCCAGGACTTTGACAAATATTGTACTTTTGTTTGTCAGAACTCTAACGAATATCATATCAACCTTCGTCAATGCATTGTCAAATATTATCCTACATTTCGTCAAAATTTTGACAAACAATATATCCAATTTTTAAACATCTCTTGTTGATAACGAAGATAATAACGACTTCAAGAAAATTGAAGAACTACTTATCACCCATGTCCTTTCATGTGTGCACACATTTTAACCAATGTAAATTGAGTGTAATATATTTGGTGGGGTGTGGAAGCAATAAGAATTTAGAATATGGATATTTATATAAATTTAAATAAGGATACAATAGTAATTCAAATGATATGGGGTGAAAAGGGTAAAATTTGGGTGTGAATAGATGCATCCTTTTAAAAACTTATATTCACGACAAATTTGTCATCATAGTTAGTCGCATAACGAGAAAGCTGACAATTGTATTTAAGAAAAATTCCTATCGTTATTAGCCAAAAATCTTATCAGAAATAAAAAAAAAAAATTTAAAATCATTGAATAGTAATAACACTAATAATAACACGTGCTATTTTTGACTACTACAGAAAAAGGATGAGTTGCTTATCTTATTTAGTGAATAATGCTTGCTCATGCTTGAAATAGATGAACCTATTTTTACTCAAGCGATAGGTCCGAGACCATATGCTCTTAAGTAGTGGTGGAGCCTGCCACGAGCTCCCTTTGGCTGGAGCCATGGTAAGATTTTGAGCAATGAAAAAATTACTATATTGATGTGAGCCTCTTTGCATACACGTTCTGTGTTGCTGTGTGTATATATAATACTTGCACAATCGGGGTATGCAGAGAAGACATAAGATCACATAGTGCACTCTAAAACCAATTTCAAATCAGACCACTTAATGGACTGCAGCAAACATAAGTTACGCAACACCGTACCATAGAGGAAGAGGAAGGTCGACATTGTGGTGCGATAATGCCAATCCGGGGAGTAAAGGATATACATACAGGAGCATCTACCAAACTATGGGATCACTTTGTTGTTGCCTGCATATATACTTATATAGTCCAAACATAGTCTTCAGAATTAGATTCTCCCAAGCTTACATCACGATGAAGTTGTGTAGTCTTGTTTGAATCATATTTTTGTTGGTGGTCTTGTTTAAATCGTATTGCTTAGTGGAAGAACTAATTGTATGCAAGTACGTCTAAGGAGTATAGTTTACTACGTTAGTATGTCCTCCGTCTACGAACTAAGTGGCCACCCGCCCCTTGGGGCGATTTTACCAATATTGTTATAATTTATCATATTAAATTGATAATTGATTAGTGTAAACTTATTACACAATAAACGACTCATAACAATTGTGATTGAGATAAAAAATTATCTATAATCAAATTTGTAAATAAATGTTGAAAGAAGAATGAGAAGTAACGTTAGACAATTTGTTAGTATAAAACAACAAATTCACATTTTAATTGCTTTTGTTAAAAATAAAATCTTTTAATTAGTAGATAAATTATTTACATATCAAGTCTGTAATGAGCTTGGATGAAGTGTTTGTAGCTTTGTTTCTTGTGCCAAGTCTGTGAATTCAATGAGTCGAAATGATAGGGTGGAATTATTGTCATGTCTTGCCTAAACGCAGTTGTCGTCGAAGTAAGAACAAAATAAGAAAAGTAAAATTAAAAGTACAGATGCAAATGATATTTTTCACATCAATTGATTTGAACACGTAAACTGAAAAAAAACATATCAATTTACAAACAAAGTACTTGGATAGTAGTTACAATTTACAATACATAAGAGTTTCTTAGTTACACAAATCATAGAAGTCTTACTTTACATTATAAAACATATACATGATTAACAAATTAGAAAAAAAACATAAATAACATTAGTAATCATCATGTTATCTACAATAGAAAGTTGCTACAAAATGGTATGATTACTCGAAAGAAAAAATGTGGTATAAAGTAAAGTCTGCTCCGGAGAGTCTAAAAAAGAGAGTTCTCAAGCAGTGTCAAAATAGAGCTGCAATGTCTTCATAATCTATTATTACCAAAAAAACTTTAACATCAGTTGTAATTCATTTAAAATGTCACTTAACTGAGATGAGAGCATCATATAATGTGCAAGAGATAAATTGCGGAATCACCTGAGAAGAAGAAAAGCAGTTGGAAATTAAATTTGCATCGAGCAGTAGAGAGAGATTTACAAAGATTGAATAGATCAGTCTGTAAACTTGTAAACCTATACCCTACATTACAAATTCAATAAGGCAAAGTGAATAAAAAAAAATACACATTCGAACCAAGCAGAGGAGAGTTGGAACTAATATTTTGGTGAGGCTTTGACAACTAAAAAGTAATATATGCTTACCCTCCATATGTGCTTTTCCATTGTAGCAATTGGATCATCGGAGTCATTGAAATAAGAGGAGGCTCCATATATGCTCTTCCATTGTAGCAGTCATTCATAGTTTGTTTCCCATATATAGTAGAAGCAACTTGATTGAGTTTATCTTCTCTACGTGTTTACAATAACACTTTGATGATTTCATCATTCCACATCAATTTAGCCAGACAAAGTAACTACAAGGTCGCAAGACACGTTTAAACTCCAAGAGCATTTTACCACCTGAGATGCAGTTTAATTATAAATATCTAAGAATAGATATGCCAAATTGATGAAATTTATATCACGTGCATATCATACTTTCAACATGCCAAAGGACTCTACATCGTGCACAATGAATAAGGTCAAACACATTACTTGGATTTGATAGCATTATGGTACCCATAACAGCTGATATGACCGATATTCCCTTAATAAGATTTAAAAAAGGAAATTTATTTGAAAAAGAAGCTAGATGCCTGATTTCCTCCAACCCAATTAACAGTAATCTACCAAATATCAGTCATATTAAAAGACAATCATTATCTATCACATATTAGCAACAACCAAATCTAAAAATCATGCTCCATCAATTAATTCGAGAACAAAACTATGAAAATCGAATAAAAAACTTACATTTTCAGCTGAAGATTGTCATGTGAGATTCCCAAGTCAAAAATCGAATGGAGATATTAAGTTGAAACTCAGGAGAGAGAAAACAAGAGAAACTAGGGGAATGGGGTCTTAGATCATGCATAAGATCGGGGATAACATTTTGGGGATAACATTTCTCTTCCACCACCTGGTTTTTGATCGCATGACCGATCAAACACTTTGAAAAACATAAGAAAGATGAGGCATGTATATGTCAGCACAACTCAGATTTTTTTTTTATCTATTCGAATAAGAGCTTAGAACCCTAAAACTGTGAATCTAATAAAAGCCAATAGAGCGAGAATAACCAAAG
Organism: Geum urbanum; assembly: GCA_946800695.1. Taxonomy (NCBI): domain Eukaryota; kingdom Viridiplantae; phylum Streptophyta; class Magnoliopsida; order Rosales; family Rosaceae; genus Geum; species Geum urbanum. The sequence continues at coordinate 23,569,145 of OX327002.1, forward strand.
GAAATGAATCAATAAAGAACGAACCTTTGGACTTGAAGACTATTAGAGCCGTCTTGTGCCACCGTTCTCTCATTGGCATACACCATAGAAAGAGAAACCGAACAGTAACCAAGAAATAGTGAAAAAGTTTAAAATGTATTGTACTGTACATTTTATGTATGCATGTATAACTATCTACTTATGAAAGTATCATATATTTTGCAAAACATCTTTGTAAACTATATTATTTGTATAATTATTCAGTATGTCATTACCATTATTTGACACAATCTTTAGGCCTTTCTTTGATGTAACTCTTAAAAATACAACATATAATTGTTTGTGACTGAAAACTAGTTTAGTCAAATATACTCCAACTTGGTTTAACGATTGACCCTGACTTTTATTGATTGTCATTGCATAACATACTCTAACAAGAAACTGTGGTGTCTTAATTGTGAATGGCCATTTAGTTTCATTTGGAGTCAGAACAATCCTTGGAATTTAAACTTTTTCCCCAATATTAGTCCCTATCAGTATTTTTTCCTCTATGATTTTTTCAAACAACTTTGTTACAATTAACCGTGTTCCGTTGCACAAACCTTGTATTTGGTTTAAATTTATTGATAACATAATTGACATTCCAACCTTCAGTGTAAGTTTGTGTGATAGTAAACCGTTGAATTCAAGTTTATTCAAAAATTCTATAGGATATATAAGGCTGTTATTCCTGTATTAAACGAAATTAAATCAGAACTAAAGTATGTTCTTTTATCACCAGGTAATAAATTAATTGCATATCTATTTATTTGATGAACAATTACATTTCTGGGCGTAACGATAGCACGTTCTTTCAAATAATATGTATCATTGTATTTACAATCAAAATTTGGATAAGTAGCCATAAAAATTGACTATAGGATCTAAAGTTGAATAAGTAAGTAAATCATCAGGAATATGAATCCAAGATGTATCAGGATCATTTGTAAGAAAATTTGAATGCAATCAACCTTCATCTATATGTAGCATCCATTCTGCAAAATTTTGAATTTCATCTTTTCAACGGTTATTAATCCAGTAAAGCATAATCTCATAATTTCGGTTAAATAGAATACTTTAAGCTAAGGCCACAAATATGAGTTATTCAATGAAGCCTCAATAATATTCTCTTTGTTTCCTCCTTTTATAACTGGTAAAGTTTGTCTAAATCTCCGCCAAACAAAAATGGTTTACCTCCAAATGGTATTTGATTCTTTCAATCATCAGAGTTTGCCAACAAAATATCCCGAAGAGTTTTATCCAATGATGCGATAAAACATTTATTGGACATAGGAGGTTCATCCCAAATGATCAAATTTTCCTTTTCAATTAATTCTGCAAGATGTATATTTTTATTTATCGAATATTTTAAATCTTTATCTACAACTGACTTTATTTTAAAATGTGAATACGCTGTTCGGCCTTTAGGAAGTAACAGAGAAGTAATTCCCAACGAAGCAACAACCAAAACAATCTTTCCTTTAGATCTCAGTCTAGAAATTATGGTATTCCACAAAAAAGTTTTTCTTGTTCTGCCACTACTGTCTACAAAGAATGATTTTTTAGTTTATGTTCCAGAACTTTAATCACTTCATCGTATATAATTTTCTGACACAAATTCAATTTAGTAACACATTCACAATATTCGCGTTTAAGTGTCTCATAATCAAAATCTAATTCTTCTCTCATTAATTTATTGTTTAGTCGTTGTATCTTTTCTGTTTTTGGCATCGACAATTGATGTTCTTTCAGTGAACTGGATGTCATGTCGAACAATTTTTTAAGTTCGTGTAAAACACCATTTTTCAAACCATCTTCAGGTATGGTGAGATTGGGCATGCTAAATTCCAATCAAATTTTTTATAAGATATCATCAGACATGCTCATCCAATGCGTATCGAGCAGAGCTTGCGGATTCGAAACATTACAAAAAAAAAATAATAGTAAAAAATAATTGTCTAACCTGAGAAGAGGTCGTAGTAAATAAAGGTTCAACCAAAGCATCATTCCATTCTTTATCATCATCTAGCAATCCCAATACTCTACATGCTTCTTGAAAAGTGGCGTAAGTGATTCCATTAATTGTTCTAATCCAATTAAAATTATGACATTATTTTTGAATATTCAACATCATTCGTAGGTAAAACAATTCACCTGCAATTGGTGGTACGTACGCAATTCTGCCAATAGCTTCATATCGTTTTCTTGGATGCCATGTTTTTCTATCATTATCCCAAGCAAACTCAGAAGGAAATTGAGCATAAGTTAACTCAGTTGCGTCCTTATAAATAATGTTCGCATCAAACCAAGTTGTCAACATAGTACGTTCCACATTTGGATTTTCCACAACTTGTTCTAGAGATTAAATTTTAAGGAAAAAAAATACTCTATCATTCGGCAAATGAATTTTTAAGTACTACACTGTAGGATATCTGGTATGAATGGAGAATTCAAACAATTACCACACAAATTCGTTGGGAGTTAAATATCGACAATTCACATAATTCTGTATTTCATCATTTACAATATCGTGAATCATCACTCGAGCTCTATCTGGACCTTTATTTATATATTTAAATAAGTATTTTATTAACATAGACTGAGAACATGATTCAACATTTATATGAGCATTATACATTAACAAAAAAATGGGATTGTATGAAACAATAAAATTATTACCAATATGAATTCCGTTTTTATTTACAAACTTTGAATCATCATCACATATTTTATATTGAGAAGCTTTAATTGCCTAAAATACCCGTGTTAGAAATGTATGATTTTGGAAAAGATTTTGTACATTTTTCATCTCTCATGCACGGAGATTTAGAATTTAATTGACCGCAAGGACCATGTATCATAAATTGACTTACTATTTCAAAAAGTTTTGGACTAATATTTTTATCTGGTAATTCAACTGAAATAATAGAATCTATATTTGTTGATGTATATATGGTCTTTTAAGCCAAATAAGTAAATGAGCATGAGGCAACCCTTATTTTTGGAATTCAATTGTACAAACATGTACATCAATATCTCCAAAAGGTTCAACGAATTTAATGAATTCAATCATATCATCCAATTTAATTTAAAAAATCCGAGAAATAATATTTGGTCTATCTTCAGCTTTGTATCCTGTTTTTTTTTCTTCAAAATATCTCATAATTTTCGGTTATTTAACATTGCAAGTAAAAGTAATAAACAAATCCAGATTACCATAATATCTACAAATTGCCATAGCATCTTGATAATTATTCAACATATCTCTAGGACTGCTAGTATAAGTTCTTGGAAGAAAAATTGTTTGTCCCACATCAGAGCATCGAGTAACACCATTTGAAGCAAAAGTAGACAATTGATTCCATTTTTCACACTTCAATAATGGTTGATTATTCCTTATATACTCTAAGTGATTTTTGCTCAAGGGTTGCATATGCATCAATCAAGTATTGTTGAAACAACCTTCCGCCTTTTAATAAAGCACTAGAATCATTATCTCTATCATAAATTTGATAACAGACTAATTTTATCATCTTCAATTTTATTTTTTTTCTCTCATCCTTTCCTCTTGTACGCTCTAATAACATATCTATTCTAAATCCATCCTCACCATACGAGAAAAGTAATGGATATTGCAATGACATTAACTTTGGATGTATCTTAGATATCGTCCATCAACCAATCGAATAACAATATCCTTGTTAGAATTAAATTCTCCTATGTCGGCAACAATTAAACCGACAATTTCAGAAGCATTCAATAATTCATATTGTTTGTCATTAGTAAGTTGTCGTCCAAGTAGAGTCATATTACAATTAATTAGGCAACAAAAGATTTTCAAATTCGTTTCTGATTGATTGAAACTTTTTGGCCAATTCATTAATGTCATCAAGCATATTTGCTAAATTTTCATCAATGCCAGCAATCTCAATGACATTAATACGATTAGAAATATCATTAACTGTGTTATAATCATATAACTGGGAAAACCTGGGAGATTTATTTGCAGAAGGTAACATAGATCCCATCAAATGATGCACTTGCCCACAGATTTTGAATACATAAGGAGCTCTGCTATCATTTATTTTGTAATCAATTCTTGTAGCCATAGAATTGTAAACTCAAATATTTTCACGAAATAGTATGCTTTCTGTTCCATTGTTTGGATTCAATAATTGTTCAAAAAATGGTGGTGTTGGATTTGATAATGAGAGTTTTACTTGTCCTTTTTGACAACAAGTAGTGTAAATTGGTGTATTCTCAACCATTTTTTTAATGCCTCACCTAACAAAATGCACCACAATACTTGCATTCATAGTTGCAGTCACCAGAATATTAAGATTAATCTCCCCACTTAGAGGTACTGGTGACCTCCTTATCAATTACAAATGATCAAACTTAAAAAAAGAAGAAAAAAAAACGCGCACCTAAACAATTCACAATCCAGATAAAATATGCTTGAATTTAAGAATACAGTGATATCCCTTTTAAAAAAAGAAGAAGAGAATACAGTGATACCAGGGACGACTCCAGTAATTAATTACCAATTAATATTCCTCGTTGTTATATTGTACTCTTCATCATAATCGTCATCATCCTCATCACCACTGTTACCCAATTGCTTCTCTTCCTCATCATACTCAACATTGTCCGACGAATATTCTGAGTCCACGTCATCATCCTCATCATGCGCCTCTTCTTCATCTACCTCATTAATTGCATTAATAATCTTATCTTGAGTTTGATCCGTACAACTATCAGGCATGGGCAAGCGTTTACCAGTTTGAACGGATGACAGAATATTAGGCTCTTGATATGCAGTTATGTCTCTTTGCGGTTCAACATCTTCAGTCGCCAGTGTTCCTTCAGCTGTCATGGTATTCAATATACCTCAATGATAGATATGGTTCACTATTTTTCACCCTTCACCAGCTTTCGAATCATCAAGATAGAACATTTGCCTAACTAAGGTGGCGAGAGCGAAATGCTCATCCTCATACCAGCTTGAGTTTGTATCGAGTGATAAAAGACCCAGGTCTTCCTTTGTACGCTTGAACCATTTTCACTTGAATAGGAAAACGTTGACATCATTCTCGTAACATAGATGAACGACATATACAAGAGCCCCGTAATATAGATCATTGTCTTTCCCAACCGTTACCCCACTGTTTTGTGTTCTTCTTCCTTCATCTCGGGCCAATGAATGAAACTTTACACCGTTCACAAAACATCTGGGGTAAATATAGTGTTTAATCGGCTTCCCTGCTTGCAAGTGCTTTGGCCAGGACTACCACCCCCACACCCCCCCTCGTGGTTTTCTGATTTTTGTAGATCAATCATCTGGGAAAATGGGAAATATATATAATTAAAGGGTTTAATTTCTACAAACATGTATATAAATTAAATAAGTAAACATACGTACCCATGGGAAGAAATAATTAGGGAACTTCTTCTTAACCACGCCGAACTCTTGTCCGAATTTAACGTCTGAAGGTTCTCCCTATACCAAATCATGTAAGGCTCAAGTGCGACGACGGAACCTCCGTGCTCCAAGTTCCGTACTCCAAGTGCTGTCGTCCAAGCACTTGGACGACGGAGACGGTGAATTCCTCGGTCCAAGTGTGACTTAGACCGCTGAGATTGTCCGCAGTCCAAGTAAGAACTTGGACGACGGAGAATGGTTCTCTGTCGTCCAAGTGCTTACTTGGACCGCGGAGTTTTTGGGCTTTCTCCACGGTCTGAGTTCTCACTTAGACTATGGAGAATTGATTTTCGTGGTACAAGTGAGAACTTAGACCGCGGAGAAAGCCCCAAAACTCCGCGGTCTAAGTCTCACTTGGACCACGGAAATCAATTCTCCGTGGTCTAAGTGATTATTTAATTTTTTTTAAATTAAATTTTAATTTGTAGTAAAATATTAGTAATTTAATTAAAGTACTCCAATCTTATTTAAATAATTAAATATGTTAAAATTAATTAAATATAATAAATTGTTAATTACTTAAATAATAAAAATTAATTTGTACATACATGAAATTAAATATCGTTCGGAATCGAAAAAAAAAGATATAATAAACGACACAAATTAACTACTAAAATACTGGAGGAGCAGATGCGCCGCCGAGTCTCCCGCTTCCAGCCGGGTCGTCGTCGTCGGGGTATGGGTTCGGAGGAAGTTGACACTGTCGTCGAGCCTGATTTTCCATGAGGGCGACGAGTTGGGCTATCTTCGCTTCTTGCTGATCAAGCCTTTGACGCATAGATTGATTTTCCTCCCGTGCGAGTCGAGTCTCTTCAAAGGCTGCTTGGACGGCTGCAGCCTGAGTACTTTTCCTCGTCGAACCTCTCGTAGATGATAAGTCGGAGGTCGACAAATCTCGAATCACCTTAGGTCCCATCACCCTAACCTCCCTTCCAGCTCTACGACCGTATCCCTCATCGGCGATTGCAATTTGACTCTCTATCGATAGAGGAGGCATGTCTTCGGGCGGCGAATCCGGGTGTGCAAGCTGAGTGTTGGCCAATTCCTCCTGTGCCCGTTCTACCAACTTAACCTAAAAAATAATAATAATAATAAAATAATTATAATAAAATAATAATTAAATAATAACTACGCTAATTAAAAGCGCACACACACATATATATATATCACTTACACCGTATTGACTCGCTTCATTCTCGAGCCCAGGCGTCACATACGCGCTTATGCTAGCATCGAGATAAGGGTGTTTAGAGCCCTTATACCTGTGCTCCTTGGCTATTTGAATAACTTGTTTGGCGCCGGAGGTATGGTGTTTGTCCTTCTTCCCCCGGTTGTTCTTGTTGATTTCGGAGAATTTCTGTTGGATAACATAAATCATTAAAAAATTAATGAGTAACTTAAATAAAAATAATTTAATTTTCTTAATTTTAATAAAAAAGTAAACACCTTATATTCTTCATCTTGGAAGTGGTTACACAATCAGTGTCACTCATCTCCCCTATCCCCACACAGCTCTACGGGGGTAGGCACGGGGCCGATATTGTTGAAGTACACATGAAGCTTGTACTTCCAATCACGGTAGATGGAGTTGGCGGTTTGGTTGATATGCCTAAGCATCGCCGGTGTGGGATCCACTTCATATTATTCCTATCAGAAATAAATAGAAAATTATAATCGTATATATTATGAAATTACAATTTTTATTGGTTATTAGAAAATAAATTTAAAATTGTACGTATTACGTACCGAAAGTTCTTTAAATAGTTTCGCCTTCTCTTCATCCGACAACTCCTTCCAAGTAGGGGCAGTCATACTAACCCGGCTGCGAAGGATTGACCCTATGTTATGCGCTGAGAGACTAGCTAGCTGAGCTGTGCAAGGGCCACCGGTGAATTCGTCGTATGGCAACTCGATCTTTTTTCCTGTCGCCTTGGAAATTTTCTCGAATTTTTCGCCTTTGACGAGACCGCGAGTCCTTTTGGGTTTCGATCGCTGAGAAACTAGCTAGTTGAGTTTGCGTCAGGCGCTATAAATGATAGATTCAGAGGAGGCCGAGGTCGACGACGCCTGAGTACTTTCTGCCGAACTGGGCGTCCGACCGAAATGGGCGTCGTCATCACCGGTCGGGATAACTAGGGCAGCGGAAATTTCCCCAGTGGGCGCTGTCGACGGACCAGCTGAAGGGTTCAAAGAGAGCGCGTCGTTGCGCTCCTCGAAATCCCAACTGACTTGCTCCGCCAAGCGTCGGAGCATAGCATCTTCGGCCTCCTGTTGGGCCTTTTTCTTTCCCGACGGAGCTATTTAAACCTAGGAGTTGTTAAAATACCTGATTACCATAATAATTATATAAAAAAATTTACGATAATTACACCTTAGTATTGAGTGCACCTAAGATTTAAATAGAGTACACTAGCTTGGTGTTTGGGTCGTTCAATGGATGTGCGACCCGCGCGATAAAGTGTAAACTCTTAATTAATCAGCCTTGGTTGAATCGAAAAACATGGCCATTTAGGGATAAAGATAGCGCGAGAGGCAAGACTAATTTCGACAAAACACCCCGAAGCTAACCGGGCCTATGGTATATACTCTATTGGTGTTAGTATTTCTTAGATCCAAAAACCTGTCACCAGTCATAACCCGTTTCTAGACACCACGTCCGACATTCAGCCAATCTTTCAAAATTTTACACTCCCTCAAGTCCTTTGCAAACTCCGCCCTCAACCTCGTGTTCATAACTTCACTTAGGTTATGGTGTGCGGTGATGAAATCCACACATCACGAGGGGTTAAAGAGATAAGCTAGGAAATGAGGCGCCATCTATTCCAAAGAGTGCGACTTAATAAACCAAACTTAATTATGTACTAAATTTAAATCAAAGACTACCAATTTACTACAAAATTCTCATAATTATCAATTAATTATTTTTAATAATTCACTAATTTACCATATTTACTACAAATTGCCAATATTAGAACAATATTTACAAATTATAATTACATGCAATACTAATCACCAATTATACTATTAATTAAAACAATATTTAATTATTATTTATCATGCATTTACAATAATAATTATTCATTTACCAATATAATTAATTATTATTACCAATAATAATTATTACTAATATATTATTACTAATAATTATTCATTTACTAATAATTATTATTACCAATAATAATTATTACTAACACTACCACATATTGACTCATTGCCGGCGACTTTTAAGTCGCCGGCAATGTTTTTGGACATTACCGGCGATTTTTGCCGGAAAAATCGCCGGTAATGTCTTTTTTTTTTTTACATTACCGGCGATTTATGTCGCCGGTAATGTCCGTCGCCGGCAATGTCTCGATGGTAATGTAAAAAAAAAAAAAAAGACATTGCCGGCGACATAAATGTCGCCGGTAATGTAAAAAAAAAAAAGACATTACCGGCGACATAAATGAAGTCGCCGGTAATGTTTTTTTTTTTTTTTTACATTACCATCGAGACATTGCCGGCGACGGACATTACCGGCGACATAAATCGCCGGTAATGTAAAAAAAAGAAGACATTACCGGCGATTTTTTCGGCAAAAATCGCCTGTAATGTCCAAAAATATTGCCGGCGACTTAAAAGTCGCCGGCAATGAGTCAATATGTGGTAGTGTAATATATTATTACTAATAATTAATTTTTACTAATAATTATTCATTTACTAATAATTATTATTAATAATATATGACTAATTAATTAACCAATTTACAAATTAATTAATTAGTTTAATAATAATGATGTTAAAAAATATAATTATTACCTAAAACATGAGTCGCCGGAGAGAGGGAAATGCCAGAATTTTGGTCGCCGGAGAGTCGCCGGAGGAGGGAGGCCGGAGCTTTTGAGAGAGAGTGAGAGGAGAGGAGAGGAAAGGAGGAGAAATGAGATGGGATGAGGAAAAGAGAGAATGAGCAGTGCCTATATATAGACTTTCACTTAGATGACGGAGCCCAATTTTTCGTCGTCTAGGTGCACTTAAATGACGGAAAAGGGCGTTTCCGTCGTCTAAGTCAACCGTTTCAAAATTTTGAAACGGCACCTAATTAATTTGCGGGATGGTTTCAACCGAGTTAATTTTCGGCACCATTTCAAATGTTGACTTAGACGACGGAGAATAGATTCTCCGTTGTCTAAGTCAACATTCGAAACGGTGCCGAAAAATAACGCGGTACAATCAACCGCCATAATATTTGAACCTGGACGATGCAGATGGTCAATCTCCGTGGTCCAAGTTATATTTATGTAAAAATAATTTTTAAAATTAATTCACAAGGAAGTTGCCGATTTGTCATTCGAATGAAATAGTCGTAAAATATCGATTAACGCAATCGTATATATAAACAATTGAATTAGAGACAACGAATAATTTTACGTCTTTAAACTTGTTAAGTATCGACTAATCTTTATGACTTAAGTGTTATTAAGTATAGGCTCATTTGCATATCGATATTAACGAAATTGAATTTGCACAAAACAAACGTGGGATACATTCGCCGTAAGATAATATATTTAATTAGAATAAATTTCAGAAATAATAAGTTCATGAAGAGTTTCATCGGCACAGTCAACCGCAAAACCGAGATTTTAACAAATCGGAAACGTGGATACAAGACATTTCGTAACTCCTATTTTGGAACCGTCGAAGCTCACACACCAAGAATTATTTACTCTATAGTCTTGACGAAAAGAATATGCATTGGGAGATGGTCTAGATGGTCATTGTCTTTGAAAAAATTACGAAATCTGAACTTGGACGACGCAAATGAGCTTCTCCGTCGTCCAAGTTAAAACCCCTGAATTTAGGGGTTAAGGCCTAACTGTTTAGGGTTTAGGGTTGAGCTTCACTTGGACGACGCAAAAATGGAGTCTCTGTCGTCCAAGTGTGTCCCTTCAATTCTTCTGATTCGATTCGATCGAAAAAATCATCGCTCGATCTGATCCGCTGCTCGATCGATCCGATCCGCTCCTCGATCGATCCGATCCGATCTGGATCGATTAATTAATTAATTTTAATTTACGTACGTCGGCCGATCAGATCCTAGCATGCACACGTGTAATTAATTAAGTACAAAATTAATAGTTGTACATATGTACGTACGTACTCCTCCTCATAATATTTATATTAATTATTGATCGATGATGCATCTTATATATATTATAATAATTACAATAATAAATTACTAATTAACACCCCTCGTCACTACAATATTGTACTCTTCGTCATAATCGTCATCATCCTCATCCCCGTTATCCGATTTCTCATCCTCCTCATCATACTCAACATCGTCCGACGAATAACCTGAGTCCTCGTCCTCGTCCTCATCCTGCACGTCTTCTTCAACTACCTCATTAATTTCATCAATAATCTCATTTTCAGTAAGATCTGTACAACCATCAGGCATGGGTAACTGTTCACCATCTTGAACCAGGTTCATTATATCGGAGCGGATGACAGAAATATTAGGCTCTTGATAGGCAGGAATGTCTCTTTCTAGTTCAGTAGCATCTTCAGTCTCCGGTGTCCCTTCAATTGTCTCTGTATTCCATATTCCTCGGTGAGAGATATGGTTCACTATTTTCCACCCTTCACCAGCTTTCGGATCGTCGAGATAGAACACCTGCCTAACTAAGGTGGTGAGAGCGAAAGGCTCATCCTCATACCAGCTTGAGTTTGTATCGACTGATAAAAGTCCTAGGTCTTCCTTTGTATGCTTGAACCATCTGCACTTGAATAGGAAAACGTTGACATCATTCACGTAACATAGCTGAACGACATATACAATAGCCCCGTAATATAGATCATTGTCTTTCCCAACTGCTACCTCACTGTTTTCTGTTATTCTTCCTTCAACTCGAGCCAATGAATGGAACTTTACACCGTTCACAAAAAATCCGGGATAAATATAATTTAATTGGCTTCCCTGCTAGCAAGTGCTTTGGCCAGGACCACCACCCCCCGTGGTTTTCGGATTTTTGTAGATCAATCATCTACGAAAATAGGAAAATTTAAGGGTTTACTTTCTACAAACATGATCGATATGTATATAAATTACTAAATATCGAGACATACGTACGTATGTACCCATTGGAAGAAATAATCCGGGAACTTCTTCTTAATCATTTTCTCAATCCACGCCAAACTCTTGTCCGGATTTAACACCTGAAGCCTCTCCCTGTAAGACATCATGTACGGCTTAACTTTGTCACAGTCTCACAACACTACCCAATGTGCCTCAATAAGTTCTTCCCGTGTTAATAATTCCTTTAATACTCTTCTAAACGGTCGGACGACATTGGTGACGACAGAAAGATTGATGCGAGCACTGGGATCAGAGGCAGTGGGAGGTGGTGGATCTTTGATGTACCTGTTGCAGTAAGTAACACACTCATGCATTAGATATGTCATAGCTATGGAGACATCCGGGGCCGACCTGTTTTTGACGAATCTTTTATACTGTTCAAGCTGTCTACAAAATCAAACGTACAATTAATACATTGTACAATAAGAATAAGTACATATAGCTAGTAATCTCCAGTGGAACAAATTATGAATCGAAAAACCTGAATAATTAAGAAACTGTACGTACCTTTCTTGAGAATACATCCAAGTGTACTGGACCGGACCAGAAATGAGTACCTGCTTGGGCAGGTGGATCATTAGGTGAATCATGATGTCAAGGAAAGCAGGGGAAAAAAATCCTCTCTAGTTTGCAAATGATGTGCACAATTTGTTGTTGCAGTTCCACCACATCTGACTTCTTTAATTCTCTAGCGCATAACCTCTGCCACCATCTGCACAATGCCACTATTGGTTCTACGACGTCACGAGGCAAATATGGTCGCATTACCACTAGAATCAGACGTTGCAGCATAACCTGATAGTCATGTGTCTTCAGACTAACAACCTTGTATTGCATCTCGTCCACTGCACCAATTATAGTAGCTGCATACGTAGCCGGATAACGAATGCCCTTAAACCAGTGAAATACAGAACGTCTAAGTGTCGGCTTTACTGTGTAAAGTGCAGCTGGCATCTTGTTGTACACTCCTTTCCTATCCCTCCTCAACCACAAAGGACGACGTAGATTCATTGATTCCAGATCTTTGCACGCTTTGGGAGTATCTTTAGTGTTGAACTTAATACCGAGAATTGTTCCCACCACGCTGTCGCACACATTCTTTTCTATGTGCATCGCGTCCAAGTTGTTCCTCTACTTCAATTTCGATCAGTAAGGGAGTTCAAAGAATATACTCTTGTGATGCCAATAGTGGAGATCATGTGGAGGAATTAGATTGCATTTCTTTACATCCGCGTCATTGGTCAACACACCAAAGTCGAAATAGCTCAACCTCTTCAAAATCTCTTCGCCCAACCAACTACAGGGTTTAGGATCGTTCTCTACCATCCCGTCGAAATGAGCTTCATCCTGTCGCCACGGGTGGTCGTGAGGAAGCCATCTACAGTGACCCAAGTAACACACACTACAAGAAAAATGCACCTAGACCACGGACCATTTCCGTCGTCTAGGTGCAGTTTTCCGTCGTCTAAGTACTTAGACGACGAAAGTTCCGTCGTCCAAGTTCCGTGCTTCAAGTGCTGTCGTCCAAGCACTTGGACGACGGAGATGGAGAATTACGTCGTCTAAGTGATACTTAGACCGCGGACATTCTCCGGGATCTAAGTTTTCACTTAGGCGACGGAGAATGAATTCTCCGTCGTCTAAGTGAAAACTTAGACCCCGGAGAATGTCCGCAGTCTAAGTGCTCGAGGCGACAATGTAGGCGGTAGCTAGTGGTGTGTGGTGGTGGTGGAGGCGACGTTGTAGGTGGTGGTGGTGTGTGGTGGTGGCAGCGATGGTGGTGATGCCGGTGATGGCGGCGACGGTGGTGATGTCGGTGGTGGCGGCGACGGTGGTGGTGGTGATGATGATGGTGGATGGTGATGGTGATGATATATGGTGGGTGGTTTGATTGGGAGGGGAGAGATGGAGAGGGAGAGAGGGAGAGGGAGAGGGAGAGAGGGAGAGGGAGAGGGAGAGAGGGAGAGGGAGAGGAAGGGGAAAAATGAAGAGAGATTGAGAAAATGATGAATTTAAAGAGTTTTAAAGCACTTAGACGACAAAAATTCAGTATTTCCGTCGTCTAAGTTCTTTAAATTTTCAAACAATACCGCCAATTTTTCACTTAGACGACGGAAAATCAGTATTTCCGTCGTCTAAGTGATTTAAATTTTTGAAAAAATTTTAGCGGGAAAATAATACCGCCAATTATTTTCACTTAGACGACGGAGATGACAATTTTCCGTCGTCTAAGTGGATTTAAATTTTTGCCAAATTTTTAGTGGGAAAAACACCGCCAGAAATTAAAAATTTAAAAATTCACTTAGACGACGGAAATACTCATCTCCGTCGTCTAAGTGAATTTTTTTAATTTTTAATTTTTAAATTTTTAATTTTTTTAAAAAAATAAAAAAATTATTTTACAGAATTTTCACTTAGACCGCGGAGATGACAATCTCCGTCGTCCAAGTGAACACCTGGACGACGGAGATGGTCATCTCCGTCGTCTAGGTGAAAATTTTGTAAGATTATTTTTTAAAAATAATTTGTAATGAATTTTTGGACCTGTAATTTGAATGGAATTGTCGTAAAATATCGATTAAAGAATCGTATATATAAAAAGTGGGATTTAAGACGATGAATGAATTTACGTATTCAAACTTGTTAAGTATCTACTAATATGTATAACTTAAGTGTCGGTACGTATAGACTCATTGCACATCGATATTAACGAAATTGAATTTGGAAAAAACGACCGTTGGATATACTCACCATAACACCATATATAAGTAGAATAATTTCCACTAAATACTGAGTTCGTTCAGGGTTTCATCGGCACAGTTAACCGCAAATCCAAAAATTTTACAAACCGGAAACCTGGATACACGAAAATCCGTAAGTCCTATTTTAAAACCGTCGACGCTCACACTCCAAGCATTGTTTACTCTATGGTCTCGACGAAAAGAATATGCATTGGGACATGGTCTAGATGGTCGTTGTCTTAGGTGAAATTACGAAATTTTCACTTAGACGACGGAAATGCACATTTCCGTCGTCTAAGTGAAAACATGGTTTAGGGGATAGGGCCTTAGGGTTTAGGGTTAAAGTACTTAGACGACGGAGATGTCTTTCTCCGTCGTCTAAGTGTCACCCACACCGCGAGACCCTAAACCCTAAACCCAAATTAATTGGGCATCGGTTCTAAAAATTCAAAATTTTCACTTAGACGACGGAGATGTCTTTTTCCGTCGTCTAAGTGAAAACTTAGACCGCGGAAACTTTCTCCGCGGTCTAAGTGAAATTTTTAAATTTTTGAAATTTCACTTAGACGACGGAGATGTCTTTTTCCGTCGTCTAAGTGACACTTAGACCACGGAAATTTTCTCCGCGGTCTAAGTTTCACTTAGACGATGGAAAAAGACATCTCCGTCGTCTAAGTGTTCACTTAGACCGCGGAGAAGTTTCCGCGGTCTAAGTGTTACTTAGACGACGGAACCTTTAATGTTCCGTCGTCTAAGTGCATTTTTCTTGTAGTGACACCTTCCCCGCGTGCCAACTAGAGTTCACGTCGTCCAAACATATAGGATATCCATTATATCCTTTTGTCCTGTAGGCTGCCAAGATCCCATACGCCGGAAAATCGTTGATCATCCACATTACGGCAGCCCTCATCGTGAACATCGTGTCAGTCAATTTGTCATAAGTTGGGACTCCATTTTGCCACAACAGTTTCAGCTCGTTGATCAAAGGTTTGAGGTAGACATCTAAGCACTTCCCTGGAGATTTAGGACTTGGAATTAGCACAGTAAGGAAATTAAATTCCTTGTTCATGCACATCCACGGAGGCAAGTTAAACGGCATCAGAACAATTGGCCAAGTGCTGACGGCGGAGCTATTACTACCCCAAGGATTGAATCCGTCTGTAGATAGTCCGAGTCTAACATTTCTAACCTCTACAGCAAAGTCTCCAAATTCTCTGTCGAAATGTTTGAAACCCTCCCCATCCGCGGCGTGTAGCAGGACATCGTCATCCATTCGCTTTTCTGCGTACCATCGCATCGCCTCTGCTGTGTGTAGAGACATGTACAGGCGCTGTAATCTGGGAATCAAGGGAAAATATCGAACAACTTTCACAGGAATTCTCTTTTTCGAACTCTTCCTATTCAGCCCATATCTATACTGGCCACATACGGGACAATAGTCTAAATCTTTATACTCTTTGTAAAAAAGTACACAATCATTTGGACATGCGTCAATTATCCTGTACTTTAGGCCGAGGCTGCTTAAGATATTTCTAACCTTATAATGAGATTTAGGAAGATTGTGATCATCAGGAAACAACTTACATATTTACTCCTGAATTTCGTCAAAAGCACTGACTGACATTTTGTGCTTCACTTTATCTTCATTTGCTCCATCACATATTGCAACACATTCTCTCGACATCCAGGGAACACCGGGGTCTGCGCTTCAAGTAGCATCCGGTTGTACTTATCCATCTCATTAGTGTCAGTGGTCAATCTAGCAGCGGGGAATGTGTCATCATGCTCATGAGTGGTACTGTAACCTCTCTCTTGGTGTTGGTGTCCACCATGACTAAATCTCGGAAACGCATCATGGACCAAATCTGCAGTTGGGTTGTAAGCAGGGGGGCTAGCACCACTGCCGCTGGATGAGGCACCCTGGTAACTGTACCCTGAGCTAAAGTCTGCTGAGCTGAAGTCTACTGCTTCACTATGCTCGCTCCATGTAGTGTTACTCCACATCATACCATTTTCGTACAAATGTTGCACTATAACATTAACCTCCACATACTAACAATTAAGACATTTCTGGCATGGACACCTGAAACGCTTCTTACCCTGACCATGTTCTATCGCAAAATTCACAAATTCGCTAATTCCATCCATATACCGGACATCACATCTATTCCGCAACATCATCCAACTTTTGTCCATACTTCTACAAAATTTTATAATTAATTAATTATTACATATTAGTCAATTAACTATTAATTATACGTACTCTACATCAATTACTTTAATATGTGTAGCTAACATAATTGTACGTTTTAACTAAATATTAACCAAATTTTAAAAAAACCATACATATATATACGTATTACAGGTCTATAATTAACTAATATATATATCATCAATTTCCTAACTTAATATATTAATTATATATAATTATATATTAGACGTACTAATTAATTATTAACAATGCAATCAATCAAACGTACATGCAATTAATTATATATAGATAAACCTACGTTAATGGTGTTGGAAAATAAACTACATACGTACCTGGCCTTCTCCGATATATAGCGAATTAATCGATGGTCAGAACCGAAGATCGATATATAGTGCTATATAATGCTTCACTTAGAGAGTGAGCAGAGAGGAAGAGAGTTCGGCATCGACCTTATATAATGCTTCACTTAGACGACGGAGGTGTCGGTACATCGTCTAAGTGGCCACTCGGACCACGGCGTGTCGGTCCGTTGACAAAGTGTGCACCTGGACGACGGAGAAAATAATCTCCGTCGTCCAGGTTCACACTTAGACCGCAGAGAATTCTCTGTTGTCCAGGTGAGCACTTGGACGACAGAGATTATTTTTGTGACTACCCGGAACAGAATCAGTAGTGTAATCGGCTTAATCCACGAGTTAGCGCGTAATCGCAGTTCCCCGATAATTGATTGAATTGCTGGTCTTGATCACGACTTAATTATTAGCCCAGAATTTGAGTTGAGTCTCTTCTCGAGAGTTGTTGTACGTGTGATTTCAAGTTCGTGGGCGGTTCTAGATTATTATTTCGACGACCGAGGAATATAATATGAATATTTGAAATTTTGGAATATTGTCGAGTTTATCCGTTCATGTTCGAGTCTATCCGAATTGTGATTGTGATCCATTTTGGACCGTTGATCGACCCGAACCGTAAATGGAATGATTATCGACTTGATTTGCGAGTTTCGTGATATGTCGTGATTTCGACGTAATCTGTTAATATGGCGGCTTCGTTAGCGACTAAATTATCGGGTGAGAATTTGATTTGGGATCCTTCGCGGAAGTTGTAGAGAATTTAATTTCGAGCTCGTGGGAACTTTCGGATAATTTTTTCGAGTTACGTGGAATAAGTTGTGAATATTTTCGTCCGTCGGATATAGTCATATTTATCCGTTTGGGGTTCGATACGCATACGGTATAAATACGGAATTGATACATGCCGATTTGGGAAAGTTTTCAGAAATGGAAAGTGGGTGTTGACCGCGTTGACCGCGGGTCATGGGCGACCCGTTTTGCTCATTTCCACCGATCGGTTTTTGCCGGATTTGGACCCTTTTCCGGCCACGATTGGCCGGGGCTTCTTCACGAGACTTGTTGGGCTCGAGTTTTCGGCGAGATTCCGGCGAGATTTCGGCCTCCTTGGGTGGCGGCGTTCCGGCCAAGTTAATGGTGGAGCTTTGAAGGCTTTTGTTAGCCTCGAGCTAAGGAAGCTATTCCAAGTGGTCTTGAGGGTTGCCGTGGCCGGAGGAGGGAGATCCGTTGATTTGAAATTTCGGTAAGGGTTTGGAACTTTGAGTTTATTTTTGGAGGTTTTCCGATCAAAATTGGCCTTAACTTATAACTGGAAAGTTGTTGGAATCGTCGAGATTCTCAAAACCATGTGTAGCATGAATTTTTCTGGGCAGGTTGGATTTTCCGGTGGTCGGCGGAAGCGGCGACTTTTCGCCCGACGTGTTTTTCAACGAGTTATAGGTCGTTTCACTCGGAATCGTGCCCCAATCGCAGTGGTGATGTTTGTTTTTCGATTTGAGCATCGAAAATTATAGCGAGGTTTTGTGGTGTGATTATCGGATTTTCACGATTTCGTCGTTATTGAATTATACGTTTCCGGGAACGGTTGTTTCTCGTGATATGATTTGAGGTGTCGAGTTATGAATTTTAGCAGTGGATTTTATGATTATCCAGGGGTTCATGATCGTTCGTTTGGCGAGGATTTTCCGCCGGATCACGGGATTAACGCGTATCGCGTTACGCTCACCTGTGAGTGGACATTTTTATATTTTCACGGTTGTTGCGAGTTCGTGAATTTTCGTTATTTTCCATATTTATTTATATACGATGTTGAGATTATTTATTATTTTTGGAGGTATTATTTTATATTTTTATGGTGATGGCATTACTGCATCGATGCTTCGGCTACTCGGCTGATCACCGGTAGTCTGCCAGAGTTGAGAGATTCCTCTGGGCAGGGTTGAGAGATTCCCCTGTTCTGCCGCCGGGGTTGAGAGATTCCCCTGGCCTATCACCGTCGGGCTTGAGAGATTCGCCTGACCGTCGGGCTTGAGAGATTCGCTTGGCAACCTCCATATATGTTTTCTGAACTCGCTATACTTGTTTATTGTATATGAAATTGGTGAAAGGCATATGCTTATTTTCATCCACTCACTCTAACGTTTTATTTGCCTTTCCCCTGGACTTTTCGGTTTCCATGCCCAGTTTGCAGTTCAGACTCTGGTGTCGCACGTCGTGGTCGGAGGCATAGTGTTCGAGCTACCTTGTTTCTTTCAGTATGTTTCTTATTCTGCCTGCTGTGGTATATTTATATTATTATACATTAGAGGTCGCTCTGAGCATTCTGATGTATACTTTTATACGATTTTTCCCCGGATTTCTGTAAAATATAGTTTTATTGATTACTTTACATTACTGTTATGATATTGAGAAATCTGGATGGGATTGGTGCCTACGGTTTGATTTTTGTGGCATAGGATGAAGTGTTATTTTTCGGGTGCAGGTAAAGGCAATTCCGCGTTAGTAGCGTTACTCTGCCGAAATTTTTATGGTTTTTGTTGGTTCGTGTTTTTAGAAGGGGTTTGATTCCGGTTTAGGAAACTAAATCGGGGTTGGGTCCTTTCAGCTTGGTATCAGAGCATTAGGTTTTAGGTTCTGTAGACTTCTGTAGTCGTGTTTACTAAGGATATTTGAGAATGTACAGCATGTCTGGAGTGATGACCCGACCGGCCGGCGGATACTCATCAATGCTTCGGGTGCTGTATGCTTTCAAATGTTTAAAGTTCCATGATTACGTTCTACTTGTTGCGAACGATATTTTATTCATTAGGATGCCTCCTTGACGTGCTTTCCGTGTCGGTATGGTTGTGGATCCTATTGAGGATTAATCGACGCGCGACTTGACAGCGAGTGTGGGTTTGGATTAGCAATTTGAATTCAGAGATTTGTGTGGCATGGTTTGCCTGGTTATGCGTGTATGGGCGTCTACATGTTGCCTCATAGCAGAGAATCGTGGCAGTTGATGTTTTGACTAAGTCAGAGTATTGCATTTGGTGGGCTAGTATTGTGTGAGTACCTGTTGTGACTCCATGGCCTATATTCGGGGTGTTTTTTATACGGTAATGGTTCAATCAGGTTACCCAACAACGGAAATATGGAGTGTTTGAACCTGAGCATCAGAGGAATTTTGACTGTTATGCCTCGAGATAACCGTGAGGAGCTTAATGTGCTGCACTCAGAGGCGAGGATATTGAGAAGGAAAGGTATACGCGGTTTCCGATGTGTTGGTTTGAGGAAAGTGGACTTAGTCGAGATATTTGATGAGGTTGAGTTCAGGCACCTCGGGATCAGTGACTTCATCAGGCTGTGGCCTTTTCGATTATCTTGAGGATCATCATATCAAGCAGAGGATCCTTTGGTGGTGATGGAGATCACGGAGTAACGGACTTGTTCCTGTGGCATGAGTTTGGGTGATCGTTGGTGATCCTTCCATACAGCAGGCGTTGCTGTGATTTGAGTCTGTGGGGCACTCTCGGTTGCTATTATGGTGGCCAAGAGGGTCACGTTGCGAGGAAGCATCCTCAGTCAGTTGTATTAGTGGTTCGGCAGCTCGAAGTTCACGAGGAGGTCAAGATGTCATTTCTGGAGTTTGACCAACGCAGACTTCTAGAGGAGTCAATCAGAAAGTCATAATCGGCGTGGACGGTTAGTTGGGCTTGCCAGAGTTCGTGCCACGACCTTGTATGAGGATAGAGTTTCTTTGAGGTTACCGTTGCTTGACATCCATGGCTATTGTACCTGTATCTCCACTTCCGGAGTTATGGAGAGTGTTGTATCCATCCTGGAGGTTGTGAGATCTTTGTTGGAGGATATGGGTTAGCCGCTGTTCTATTATTGCTGGATATCGTCGATTTTGATGTAATTATGGGTATGGACTTCTTGGCGACACATTGGGCTATGTTCGAGTGTCACGAGAAGGTGGTTGTGTTTCGACGACCAGGCTTTTCCCGAGATACTGTTACGTGGTGAGAAGAATATTTTATTGTTATGTGTGATTCCAGCGATGATGGTCGAGCGGATGATGAAAAAGGGTTGTATTGTTTACTTAGCTCATATTATGGATACTACGGCTGTTGTGCCAGACATTGGTGATGTTGAGGTGGTTCCAGAGGTTCCAGGTGTGTTCCGGAGGAGTTACCGGGTGTTCCTCAAGTTCGGGAGACTGACTACACCAATGAGCTTTTACCGGGCGCTGGACTCATACCACCGATATCTTGTTGTTCGGTGCCAGCGGAGCTGTTGGAGCTACAGGTTCAACTTCGAGAGTTACTGGAGGAGATTTCATGTGACCCAGTGTATCACCGTTTGTGCAAATGTAGGATGGTTCGTCAGGGTGGTGCATCGACTATCGGATGCTGAATTAGGCTTCAGAGAAGAGCGAGTACCCTCTACTTCGGATTGACGACTTGTTTGACTGGCTCACGGGACCTTCAGTCTTTTCGAAGATTGATTTTGGGTCCGGATACCATCAGTTGTGGATCCGAGAGTCAGATGTGGCCTGGACAGCTTTCGGATCACGATGCGGGCATCAGGAGTTCTTGGTCATGCCGTTTGGGTTGGCTAATGCCCCTGCAGCTTTTATAAACTTGATGGACCAGGTGTTCAAACGGTTTCTGGACAAGTTTGCGGTCGTGTTCATCGATAACATCCTGATTTACTCCAGGAGTGTGGGCCAGCACAAGAAGCATTTGCGAGCGGTTTTGCGGACTTTACGAGATAATCAGTTGTTTGCGAAGATCAGCAAGTGTCAGTTTTGGTTTATTAGCGTGAAGATTTTGAGCCACATGATGTCAGCTGTGGGAGTCGGTGTGGATCCTGACCAGATAGAAGCCGTGTTGATTTGGAGTTGACCTACCATTGTACCAGGGATCAGGAGTTTCTTAGGTTTGGCAGGTTACTATCGACGCTCTGTACTGGATTTTCTGGGATTGCCACTCCACTTTCCAGATTAACGAAGAAAGGCATCAAGTTCGAGTGGTCCGATGTGCGTGAGGAAAGTTACTTACTCCTGAAGGAAAGGTTCACCACTGCACCGGTTTTGACTTTACCTGACGACCGTGACGAGTTCGTGGTTTATAGCGATGCATCGAGATTTGGATTTGGTTGTGTTTTGATACAGCGTGGCAGAGCGATGGCTCATGGTTTTAGGCAGTGGAAACTTTATGAAGTTACGTATCCTATGTATGATTTGGGAGTAGCTGTCTTTATGTTAGCATCGAAGAGTTCGAGAAACTACTGCTACGGTGTGCAGCACAGTGTAGGATGTACACTGATTACTTGAGTTTCATCTACTTATATTTTCGGCCAGATTTGAGCTTGAGGCAGTGTAGATGTATGAGGTCGATTAACGACTATGGCTGCACATTTAAGTTTATCCGAGAAAGGCTAGTGGTGGTACTTTGGTTATCTTTCTGGGATGTTGTTGCTGATGTATTCAATCGGAAATCAGGAGCTTCATTATTTTATGTGTGTGTGGCTCGAGTTTCCGTGTTAACCGAGTTGCGAGATACGAGAGCTGAGTTAGAATATGATGATGTTGAAGCTCATTTGTTTTGCATGCGCTATGCACTAGTTGTACGGAAACGTATCAGATACTTCGAGTTTACTACTCGTGACGCAACATGAAGAAGAGTGTAGCAACTTATGTGAGCAGATGCCACATTTGTCGGCAGGCGATGGCAGAGAGGCAGAGACTTGCCGGGAAGTTACAGCCATTGGAGATTTCCGATTAGAAGTTGGAGCTTGTCACTGTGGATTTTGTGTGCCAGTATGCACTTCAGTTTGTGATACCAGTTATCGGGTCTTTGTGGACCATTTGATTAACTTAATTCTTTTCCTTGTACTTTCGGAAAAGACTTCGGTGGCAAGTTAGTATAGCTGTGTTTGGCGGAGGTTGTCCATTTTCGTGGTGTACCTGTGTCCTAGTTTGCTGATCGAGATAATCAGCTACAACAGAGTGTTGGCAAGTGTTGCAGTGAGCATTGGGGACCAGATTACAGTTTAGTACAATTTCTTATCCTCAGATTGGTGGGCAATCTTTGAGGACTATTCAGTCTTTGGAGGGCATGTTATGGTCTTGTGAATTACAGTTCCGAGGGATTTGGAACCAGCAGTTTCAACTGTTCGAGATTGCATGCAGTACCAGTTTGTAGACCACTATGATTACGACGTTGCATGATGTCGTTTTGAGGAACGATGTTGTACTCCATTGTGCTGGAGAGAGTTTGATTTGAGCTGACGTTTGATTTTGATTTAGTTGAATGTGCTACCACAGACCTTCGGATTAGCGGAAACAAGTTGATAATTGCTTGAGTTCGACAATGAAGTTGTGTTGATGTGAGCAGGTTGAATTGTGATTTGCCACGTTATTTTGGGCCGTATGTGATCATGGGGCGAGTTTGTGTTGTGCCATATAGTTTGGCATTGCCTATAACGTTGGCCTTTGTGTGTGTTGTGTTCCATGTGGTGGAATTATGTTTCAGATTTGTTGCGTGTTTTGTACCCTACCAGTCCCTTATACAGGAAGACTTGGCATTTGTGGAGGAGCCAGTTCAGATTCAGGATTCGTGGGTACAGAGATTACAACATAAAGATATTTTCTATTGCGAATTTGTTGGCAGAGTTATTCAGTTAACGTAGCCACTGGAGAGTTGAGCTGTATGCAGAGGCAGTATTCCTACTTTCCAGTTGGCAGATTTGAAAATTTAGAGGTTGAAATTTTTTTAAGGGGGGTAGATTTGTGACGACCCGGAACAGAATCAGTAGTGTAATCGGCTTAATTCACGAGTTAGCGCGTAATCGTAGTTCCCCGATAATTGATTGAATTGCTGGTCTTGATCACGACTTAATTATTGGCCGAGAATTTGAGTTGAGTCTCTTCTCAAGAGTTGTTGTACACGTGATTTTGAGTTCGTGGGCGGTTCCAGATTATTATTTCGACGACCGAGGAATATAATATGAATATTTGAAATTTCGGAATATTGTCAAGTTTATCCGTTCGTGTTCGAGTCTATCTGAATTGTGATTGTGATCCGTTTTGGACCGTTGATCGACCCGAACCGTAAATGGAATGATTATCGACTTGATTTGCGAGTTTTGCGATTTGTCGTGATTTCGACGTAATCTGTTAATATGACGGCTTCGTTAGTGACTAAATTATCGGGCGATAATTTGATTTGGGATCCTACGCGGAAGTTGTAAAGAATTTAATTTCGAGCTCGTGGGAACTTCTGGAGAATTTTTTCGAGTTACGTGGAATAAGTTGTGAATATTTTCGTCCATCGAATATAGTCGTATTTATCCGTTTGGGGTTCGATACGCATACGGTATAAATATAAAATTGATACATGCCGATTTGGGAAAGTTTCCAGAAATGGAAAGTGGGTGTTGACCGCGTTGACTGTGGGTCATGGGCGACCCGTTTTGCTCATTTCCACCAATCGGTTTTTGCCGGATTTGGACCCTTTTCCGGCCACGATTGGCCGGGGCTTCTTCACGAGACTTGTTGGGCTCGAGTTGCTCTTCAACTTGGGAGTTGAATCGTTCCGTGAGGTGGCCGAAGGATGAAGATATGGCTCGGTGAAGATCACGGTTTTCCGGCGAGATTTTGGCCACCTTGGGTGGTGGCGTTCCGGCCAAGGTGATGGTGGAGCTTTGAGGGCTTTTGTTAGTCTCGACCTAAGGAAGCTATTTCAAGTGGTCTTGAGGGTTTCCGTGGCCGAAGGAGGGAGATCCGTCGATTTGAAATTCTGGTAAAGGTTTGGAACTTTGAGTTGATTTTTGGAGGTTTTCCGATCAAAATTGGCCTTAACTTATAACTGGAAAGTTGTTGGAATCGTCGAGACCTTCAAAAGCATATGTAGCATGAATTTTTCTGGGCAGGTTAGATTTTCCGGCGGCAGCGGCGACTTTTTGCCCGACGTGTTTTTCAACGAGTTATATGTCATTTCACTCGAAATCGCGCCCCGATCGCAGTGGTGAGGTTTGTTTTTCGATTTGAGCATCAGAAATTATAGCGAGGTTTTGTGGTGTGATTATCGGATTTTCACGATTTCGTCGTTATTGAATTATACGTTTCCGGGAACGGTTGTTTCTCGTGATATGTGACGACCCGAACCAGAATCAGCAGTACAACCAGCTATGTACGTGAGTTACCGCGTAGTCACTGGTATCCGATGGTTGTTTGGAATCGCCGAGCTTGTTAACGACTTAATTATTGGCCAAGAATTGGAGCTGGGTCTCTTCTCGAGAGTCGTTCTACATATGATTATGAGTTCGTGGGTGGTTCCGGATCGTTATTTGGACGACCGAGGAATTAATTATGAATATTTGAAGTTCAGATTTAAATGGTGGGCTACTTAACGACTAAATTACCGGACGAGAATTTGGTTTCGGCTTCTTCACGGAAGTTGTTCAGAATTTAATTTCGAGTTCGTGGGAACTTCCGGAGCATGATTTGGAGTTACGAGGAATTAGTTGCAAATTTTGCCGTTTGTTGATTATTTAGTCGATTTAATGTGTGTTGCTTTGAGGGGTTGACTTTTTATTCGGTTGGCCGATATGTTTGACTTCGGGTGATTATTGAAGAGTACGTCAAGACGAGTTTGTGGTCGCGAGAATTATTGGGATCGGAATTACGACGAAGAAGTTACGCGCGTTTGAAGTTCGACGATAAGGATAAACATGGAGTTTCCGTTTTGGGAAAGCTATAAATAGTAACTTGCTCTTTTGGGAAAGTGTTGACTGAAATTAGTGGGTTGACTTTGGGTCAACTCGGTTTGACCGAGTTGAGGGAGAGCTCACGGTGGTGGCGGTGGCTCCACGCCGGTGACCGGATTCCGGCGACCCCATGGCTTGGGGCTTACTCCGTTCTGCTCACCCCGACCTCCCGAGCCTTCCCCCGGCCACCACGCACGGCGTGGCTCACGGAGGAGAGAGGAAAATCCGATCAAAAATGGAGGACTTTTGGGTTAATGGTGGTTTTCGATTCGGGCCGAGATGAACTTCAAGAGGTACTGGGTTTTGTAGCCCTCTTCATTGTGATTCTAACCATATAAACATGGTGTTCTAATTCGATTTGTGGATTGAGAATTTTGAGATTGAAATTTGTGAACCAATTTGGTTTTACATGAAATTGACCTAGTTAGAGTGAGAATTGGACTTCGGTGCAGTTATGGAAGTTGCTCAGTGGGTGATTTGGAGTGGAATAGGGGTGGCTCCGCCTTGAAATTCTCCGGTCAACAGTGGCGCCGCCGTGGACGGCGGTCAACGGCGGTGGTCAACGGTCAGAGTTGACTTTTTGACTTTCGATAAGTCGCATGTCATTTGACTCGAAATCGCGCCCCGATCGCAGTGGGGAGGTTCGTTTTTCGAGTTGAGCGTCCGAACGGAAAGCGAGGTATTGAAGTGGTATATACGGATTTTCGACGATTCGTCGACTTTGAATTATCTGTTTCCGAGAACGGTGGTTTCTTGTGGTTTGATTTGTATTGTCGGATTATGATTTTGAATATTGGACATTGTGTATATTCAGGGTTCGTGATCATTCGTTTGGCGAGGGGCATTCCGCCGGATCACGGGTTAACGCGATACGCGTTACGCCAGTCTGTGAGTGGACAATTTCTTTTCACGGATTGAATGCGAGTCTTTTATAATGATTTACGAACTTGAGCATGCGGATTGATTATGATTTTACGAGCATGTGTTTACGATTATGCTTATACGAATATATACATATTATGATTTATGCATGTGCATGGAAAAGATTTATGATTTGGTTTACACAGAGTACAGTCTCAGTATATGTTGTGGTATCGATACACATTGGCTTCTCGGCTGATCCCCGAGTACGCTCCGGGGGGGACAGATATCCTGACCCGAGGCCTTTCTGGCTAGAATCATGTGTGGGTCTGGGATCCCGTGATTCAGACTGTGCTATCGCGTGGAAGCCCACGAGA
The DNA here is from genome assembly GCA_946800695.1 of Geum urbanum. Taxonomy (NCBI): domain Eukaryota; kingdom Viridiplantae; phylum Streptophyta; class Magnoliopsida; order Rosales; family Rosaceae; genus Geum; species Geum urbanum. The sequence continues at coordinate 23,596,061 of OX327002.1, forward strand.
GTCTCCGCGATATGTTTTACGTTGCATGCTCTGTACGTGAGTGGTAGCCAGAGTCTCCTCACGTAGCATTTGATTTTCATGCATTTGACTCGCATATGATTTTATAAGTATATATGACTTGGTGAAAGACATTTATTTTCGTCCACTCACTCTAACGTGTTTATTGTCTTTCACCTGGGCTTTTCGATTTCCGTGCCCAGTTTGCAGTTCAGGCTCTGATGTCGCATGTCGTGGTCGGAGGCATAGTGCTCGAGCTACTTTGTTTCATCCAGTAGGTTTATTGTTCTACCTACTGTGGTATGCGTATACGATTATGTATTAGATGTCGCTCTGAGCTTCCTGTTGAATACGTTATACGATTTTACACTGGATTTCAGTAAAGTGCATATATATTTACTACTTTACTTTACTGTTGATATATTGAGAAATCCGGATGGGATTGGTGCCCACGGTTTGCTTTTTGTGGCATAGGATGAAGTGTATTTTCCGCGTGCAGGTAATGGCAATTCTACGTTAGTAGTGAAACTCTGCCCAAATTTCGAAAAGTTTTTGTTGGTTCGTGTTTTCGAAGGGGTTCGATTCCGGTTTAGGGAGCTAAATCGGGGATTGGGTCCTTTCATGATATGAATTGAGGTGTCGAGTTATGAATTTGAGCAGTGGATTTTATGATTATCGAGGGGTTCGTGATCGTTCGTTTGGCTAGGGATTTTCCGCCGGATCACGGGATTAACGCGTATCGCGTTACGCTCACCTGTGAGTAGACATTTTTATATTTTCACAGTTGTTGTGAGTTCGTGAATTTTCATGATTTTCTGTATTTATTTATATGCGATGTTGAGATTATTTATTATTTTCATTATTTATTATTTTCAGAGGTATTATTTTATATTTTTATGGTGATGGCATTACTGCATCGATGCTTCGGCTACTCGGCTGATCACCGGTAGTCTGCCAAAGTTGAGAGATTCCTCTGGACCAGAGTTGAGAGATTCCTCTGGGCAGGGTTGAGAGATTCCCCTGTTATGCCACCGGGGTTGAGAGATTCCCCTGGCCTATCACCATCGGGCTTAAGAGATTCGCTTGACCGTCGGGCTTGAGAGATTCGCTTGGCAACCTCCATATATGTTTTCCGAACTCGCTATACTTGTTTATTGTATATGAAATTGGTGAAAGGCATATTTTTATTTTCGTCCACTCACTCTAACGTTTTATTTGCCTTTCCCTTGGGCTTTTCGGTTTCCGTGCCCAGTTTGCAGTTCAGACTCTGGTGTCGCACGTCATGGTCGGAGGCATAGTGTTCGAGCTACCTTGTTTCTTCCAGTAGGTTTCTTGTTCTGCCTGCTGTGGTATATTTATATTATTATACATTAGAGGTCGCTCTGAACATTCTGATGTATACTTTTATACGTTTTTCCCCGAATTTCTGTAAAATATAGTTTTATTGATTACTTTACATTACTGTTATGATATTGAGAAATCCGGATGGAATTGGTGCCCACGGTTTGATTTTTGTGGCATAGGATGAAATGTTATTTTCTGGGTGCGGGTAAAGGCAATTCCGCGTTAGTAGTGTTACTCTGCCGAAATTTTTATGGTTTTTGTTGGTTCGTGTTTTCAGAAGGGGTTTGATTCCGGTTTAGGAAACTAAATCGGGGTTGGGTCCTTTCAATTTTCTCCATCGTCCAGGTGCTCACCTGGACAACGGAGAATTCTTCGTAGTCCAAGTGTGGACTTGGACGACGGAGATTATAATCTTCGTCGTTCAGGTGCTCACCTGGACAACGGAGAATTCTCCGCGGTCCAAGTGGCACTTGGACCACGGAGACAATAGTCTCCATCGTCCAAGTGCCAGTTGGACCGCGGAGAATTCTCCGTCGTCCAAGTTACACTTGGATTACGGAACTTTTACGTTTCCGTGGTCCAAGTGGAATTTTCTTGTAGTGAATATAGGACATCCATTGTATCATTTCGTCCTGCAGGCTGCCAACATCCCATATGCTGGAAAATCGCTGATCGTCCATATTACGACTGCCCTCTTCATGAACATCATGTCAGTGAATTTGTCATAAGTTTGGACTCCATTTTCCCACAACAGTTTCATCTCGTTGATCAAAGATCTGAGGTTGACATCTAAGCACTTCCCCGGAGATTTAGGACCTGGAATTAGCAGAGTAAGGAAATTAAATTCCTTGTTCAGGCACATCCACGGAGGTAAGTTGTACGGCATCAGAATAACTGGCCAAGTGCTGACAGTAGAGTTATTACCACCCCAAGGATTGAATCCGTCTGTAGATAGTCCGAGTTTAACATTTTAAACCTCTGCGGCAAAGTCTCTAAATTCGCTGTCGAAATGTTTAAAAGCCTCCTCATCCGTTGCGTGTCTCAGCACATCGTCATCTATTCACTTTTCTGCGTACCATCGCATCACCTCTGCTCTATATAGAGACATGTATAGATGCTGCAATCTGAGAATCAATGAAAAATATCGAAGAACCTTCACAAGAATTTTCTTTTTCGAACTCTTCCTATTCAGCTCATATCTGCACTGGCAACATACGAGACAATAGTCCAAATCTTTATAGTCTTTGTAAAACAGCACACAATTATTTGGACAGGTGTAAATTATCATGTACTTTAGGCCGAGGCTGCTCAAGATATTTCTAACTTTATAATGGGACTTAGGAAGATTGTGATCATCAGGAACCAACTTACATATTTGCTCCTGAATTTCGTCAAAAGCACTGACTGAAATTTTGTGCTTCACTTTTATCTTCATTTGCTCCATCACATATTGCAACACATTCTCTCGACATCCAGGGTACACCGGGGTCTGAGCTTCAAGTAGCATCATGTTGTACTTATCCATCTCACTAGTGTCAGTGGCCAAGTTAACAGCGGGGAATGTGTCATCATGCCCATGAGTGATATTGTAATCTCCCTCTTGGTGTTGGTGTCCACCATGACTAAATCTCGGAAACGCATTGTGGACCAAATCCTCAATTGGGTTCCAAGCAGATGGGCCGGCACCACTACCGCTGGATGAGGCACCATGATAATTGTACCCTGAGCTAAAGTTTGTAGAGCTAAAGTCTACTGCTTCACCATGCTCGCTCCACGTAGTGTAACTCCACATCATACCATTTTCGTACAGGTGTTGCATTATAACATTAATCTTTACATACTGATAGTTAAGACATTTTTTGCACGGACACCTGAAACGCTTCTTTCCCTGACCATGTTCTATCGCAAAATTCACAAATTCTCTAATTCCATCCATATACTGGACATCACTTCTGTTCTGCAACTTCATCTAACTCTTGTCCATACTTCTACGAAATTTAATAATTAATTATCATATTAGTCAACTATTATATATATACAGATTTTCAAGTAATTATTAAACTATTATATATACAAATTTTCAACTACCTTAATTATTAACGTATAATTAATTAAAATATTTATTAATTACGTACCTTTATTAATTATTGGTAAATATACTATACATCAATTACTTTAATATGTCTAACATGCATGTACATTTTAACTAAATATTAACCACATTTTTAAACATCCATGCATATATATACGTACTGCTGGTCTATATTAATTAACTAATATATATATATATCAATCAATTACCTAACTTAATTATAAATAGTAGACGTACTAACAATGCAATCAATCAAACGTACAATTAATTATATATATAAACGTTAAGATTGTCGAAAATTAACTATGTACCTAGCCTTCTCCGATATGGCGAATCGATGGTCGGAGTCGGAGATATATATATATATATATATAGTGCTAACTAGTTGTACGTGTGAGGAGAGTCTGATCAAGAGGAAGAGAGTCCGGCATGAGGATGAAAATGAGACGAGCAAGCGGAGAGGAAGAGAGTCCGGCATGGACATTATATAATGCTTCACTTAGACGATGCAGCGTCGGTGCGTCGTCTAAGTGACCACTTAGACGACGGACTGAGGTAGTTTCGGTCGTCCAAGTGGCCACTTAGACGACAAATCAACACGCCATTGTCTAACTGGCCACATAGACGACGACATGTCGGTTCGTCGTCTCTTTATCCATTTGGACGAAGAAAAAAGTATTTCCGTCGTCCAAGTGTGTCTTAGATGACACAACTTTTTTCCGTCGTCTGATGTATAGTTAGATGACGGAACCGTTAAAGGTTCCGTCGTCTAAGAACGTTTCTCTTGTAGTGATATGAAGCTGTCAATATTCTGATGTTATGTGTAAACAACATATATTGATCAACTGTGCTACCTCTGTATGTTGCGAAGGTTGTGGTTAATCTTATTGCCAGAATAAGTTGGTGAATTAATCAGTTTAATATTTTTGTCATTTAAGTTTCATATGGACTCTACGAGCTTTTAATTGTCTGTTATTTGTAGGTGTCCTGCCGAATCACAACGAACTTCCTTATAGATTCTGATGGGAAACATGTAGCTGTTTAGTGTTATTCATAGAACTTGCCAATGAAGTTTTATGTACTACTTTAGTAGCAGATTCTTTACAGCACATCTAGGTATAGTTAAATCATTAATTACAGACACAAACTATGCTAAGTAGCTATAAAAATAGCTTAAAATGGAAGAAATTATTCTACACAATATAGTCAAGAAGATATACATGCGGTATATCAACCTTGCACACTTAGAGCAATTCTTACATCAGCTTTAAAACCTTTCTAACTTCATTCTCACTCATTAGTTTTGAATTTTAATTTGATAAGCTTGTCGGTTTCTGGTATTCCTGATGAAGGTGTTGTGGAAATGAGACTGTTAATTGCTATCACTCTAACATAGTCTATAGACTTGTAATTGGACTGAAATTATATTTGTTTGTTTGCAGGACATAGATATTTCAATATTCCTACAACAAGGTAGAGTCCTTTACATTTTTCAATTTGCATAGTTGCATTAGAATGTTATTTATATGAATAATGTGTGTTGCTTTTATTCTGTTTTATTTATATAGAACTATTTTATATTTATTTTTTCTTTAGCAGTTTAATGTCTTACTAGAGGACAGAAAAATGTAGTCAGTAGCTATGTTCAGTAACTTGACTAATAAAATTGATTCCTTACTATGTTCACGTTGTGAAAGATAAGATGGATTAGCATAATAAGCTAGTTTGTTCCCATTCAGTAATCATAAGTGTGCAATATATATGATTTATACATTGGAGAGAAGTTGATTAACACAGAGTTCTTTTTTGTTTTTTTTTGCACTGCAGGTATGTGAAAAAGAGTTGGGTTATTGATATAAAAAAAAATGTGCCTCACGCGCAAAAAAAAACCTCTCCCGCAACTTTGCGTGTCGTTCGGCGGCCCTGCCTCTGGCTTTGGCCTTAGCCCCGCCGGCGTTCAAGGGTGCGGCCGGATAGAACTTGGTGGCTTGTGACCGGTGGTGGTGCTCTGTGGCATCTGTAGTTACCTCGATCTCAAGTATGGAGATCTGAGGTGTCGGGTGAACATTGGAGACTCAGTGGCTAGTATTGGACTTCGACTTAATGGATGGGTGCCACTTTTTGTGTGTTTCGGTGATGGTGTTCACGGTAGATTGTGGATTGGGAGGTGGGTCGTTTAGGATGGTGTGGTTAGATTGTTCTGATCATGTTTTCTGGGGTGGGGTTTTTGCAGATTGTTAGTGATGAGCTCTTTATTGACATTTTGCATTCCCTATGGGTGTTGGTGCTTTGCAACCTGGCTCGACGGTGTGCAGTAGGCAAGCGGCGGCGGCAGACGACATGGTTTCAGCGGCGGCGCAGTGGAAAATTTGCCATTCTTAATTGGGCTTGGGATTTGGGCTGAGGTCTTCAATATTTTGCCCTAATAATGGTTTGGGTTTGGGCTCAAGGTATGGACTTGACCCAGATCCTATTTAAAGTTTTTAAATTTAGTTTTTTCTATTTTTAGTTGTTTTTTTTTTGCAAATAACCCACTACTCATTTGAGATTGACAAATATGAGTTTTGTCCCAGAATGTGCACTTTTGGTGCCTTAACTACTTTAGGTCTGGGCGTTCATTGGTTCGTTGTATGGGCGCTCCCTCTTAATGGCAGGATAAGATGTAGTGTCGACAATGTTTGTCGGCAACATAGTTGAAAAGCTGTTCAGAGTGAATTGATGCGCCGTGTTAGTTGCGTTATCTTTCCGGTACGGTACTGTGTCGCCTTAATTGTAAAGCAATTAGGAGTTGTCAATGTTGTGCTCTTTGCTGATTTGTGCAGTTTAGGTTATAATGTATTAATCGAGTCGTCTGGTATTATTTTGGATGTTTCTCTTTTTATGAGGTTTAAGTTTTATGTCCCCCCTTTTTGTATTTTACCATTTCATTAATCGAGACCTAAGAGTAGTCGGAAACCGTTATTCTAAAAAAATAGTGGGGTTATTGATTTTTAGTATTTTCAATAAGTAGGATTCTATATTAAGGGGCCATTTTTATTATTGTAACAATACCGTATGTATTCTATATGTTTGTAAAAGAATACAATTATTCATTGAGCCGAGCCATATAAGTCGACAGTGTTCTGCAATTATTTTTTTTTGTTAAATTGGCCAAAGGTTGCAGAAAACTGTTGCAAACGTAGTAGTAATAAAGTAATGGATAAATTATATATAAGGTCAATTATATAAGATCTATATTAAATAAGATCACCTAATAATTTTATACCAAATCAGGTCAGCTATATAATTAGCATAACTTTTAAGTTGACAATATTTACAATCATATCATCTTATATAATTGAAAACTAAACCAGATTCTCTCAACTTCTCACATTTTAATCGAGCCTCTTCTTATTTCCTCTCTTTTCTCTTAACCCTTATCCTCCATCACATCTCCTTTAACACAGCTCTCCTCTCCCTCTCTCACCGGCGTCAAAATCCCCTTATTATTGATCTTCTTCCTTCTCCCTTTTTAGTTACTGATTTTAATGTTTTGATTGGTGTGTTTGTATGAGTGTTGGTGCTAAATTTTGGTGTGAGATTCTTGAGTCGATTTTGATTGGTATTTTTGGTTAAGTTGCAGCAATGTTTTTGTATAAAGAGTGTTATGCAATAGTGTTTATGTTAGTCTGTGATAGTATATATGTTAGTCTGTAGTAGTGTATACAGATAGTGTGCTTTGGTTGTTGCGCAGTAATATCTACGTTAGTCTGTGGTAGCGTATATGTTAGTCTGTAGTAGTGTACACAGATTGGTGTGGTTGTTATGCAGTAGTATCTATGTTAGTTTATGGTAGTGTGTATGTTAGTTTGTAGTAGTGTATACAGATTGATGTGCTTTGGTTGTTATACAATAGTGTCTACGTTAGTCTGTGGTAATGTGTATATTAGTCTGTAGTAGTGTATATAGATCGGTGTGCTTTGGTTGTTATGCAGTAATGTTAATGATAGTCTGTGGTAATGTGTATGTTAATCTGTAGTAGAAATTTGATGTCTATTTTATTGTTTGGCAGAGGAAGAAATTGAAGTAGAAGTCAAAAAGAGGAAGACAGCGAACTTGGACGCTCATTTCGACTACACTACAGAAAGAAGGCAACTAAAAGCTTCAAAGTCCAAGTAGCAGTGTAGTGTCAATTTTTACATTGTGTTGAGGTCCATGTTGAATGTTTACATTGTGTTACAGAACAGTAGTGCTTACCATGTTTTGAAGTAGTACCCTCAACGTTTTGGAGTAGTGTTTTCTGTGTGACTCCATAGTACTTACTAGAAATAACAGTGATGTTAGCACACTAAATATTTTGAAGTAATACTTTCTGTTGTGACACAGTAGTGCTTACTAGAAAAATCAGTAGTATATTTAACATTGATGTAATGCGCTGAATGTTTTATAGTACTACTTTTGTTGTTTAAGTGTACTACTATTGTTGTTGGATAATACTAATATAGTTAGTATCGCACACAAAGCGCTATCACGTACATAAGTGCACAATTGACCAACACAAAATTGCGAACCGGAGAACATCAATCGAATTAGTATGTTAAACAATTGCATAAGGAAAATTACATTAAAGTAGTTTGTTATACAATGAAGAATAACATTGTATATGTTTATCGAAGTACACTCGATGAAAGAGATTCGAACCAAGTGTACTACCAATGACTTATATTAGTACTAACTATATCTTGTGACTAATATAATGTGTATGTAAAGGAAATGGACATACCTCATGAAAATTATCTATTCAGGCAAAATATACTACTTTAGACTGGTGAAAACACTACCTATGACTAATACATACACTAGTTACTCAGGTTTCAGCTGCTGATGACTTTAGTACATGTAAATTTATTGTGTCTTCCGTTTTCGCCACAAAGACCACATCTGATTGGCCTCGTCGAACATGATTGTATGATTGTTGTAGGTGCACCCACATACAAATCAAAATTTATAGCTACCAATCTACAAATCAAACCCAAAACTGCTTACAGAACAGAAGTAGTATAATTAATAGTCATCAATAGTACGTGCTTTTAGTCAACACTAATAGTACTATCAAGTACAAACATAGACAAATCACACAGAACTAACTAGTGTTTACAGAGGGATACTGTAGTGTATTCCACTACCGGCATAAACACTATACCCGACGACATGGGAAAAAACAGACCGACGAGAACCCTTGTCGTCGGGTATAGTCAACTATAACTGACGACTAGAGTACATCGTCGGTTATAGTTTTTTTTACCAACGATGTATTGTTGTCGTCGGTTATAGTAGCCGGAAAATTGTCGGGTATAGTTTTCCACTATTATCGACGACTTTTTTTTAACTATTACCGACGATTTTGTGGTATCATCGGCTATAGTTTCTTATTTCAGATCCATTCTGGGCAGCAGCTCTGTCATTCAAAAAAATTCTCCCGCGAAAACTGAAAATGCTCTGAAATCATTAGGTGATGTCGAAAACTGTCAAGAATGAGTTCGTGATTCATTATATATAGGTACGAACGTACTTAATATTATATATATATATGTGTGTGTGTGTTGATCGATTGTTGATGTTGATTTTGATCGAGTTAATTGATTGTTGAGTTTGAGTAATTGATGGTTGATTTTGAGTACGTACGTGATTGATAGTTGAGTTGGAGTAGTACGTAATTGTTGTGTTGATTATTGTGAATATATATATATATAGCTAGGGTGATTAATTTATTTAATTGATTATATATTGTGATTATTATAGGATTAATTGTGATTATTAATTATGGGTATAATATGGTGTTTACTGTGATGTTTCGGTTAATTGTGATTAATTATAGTGTGGTTATATATATATTTAGATTTTTGTGATCAATTATATATAGTTAGGGTGTATATATATAAGAGTAGAATAATTAAATTATGTAATTTAATTATAGTTTGAATATCGATATATATATAAAATTTTAATTAATAAGATCATGGGTATATATACATGCAGTTATAATTTTCAAGATGGACAAGAGTTGGATGTGTCTTCCAAGATGGGATGTAAGATATCACCATGGAATTAGAAGTTTTGTGGAATATGTGAAGGTTAATTGTGGAGGGATGACATTCATTATTGTCCGTGTATGAAATGTTAGTGTCGCAGCGAGCGATATCGTTTTCACATCGATAAAGTATTGAAGCACTTGAAGAAAAACGGGTTTTGGGATAAGTACACATGTTGGATTTATCACGGTGAGAGCTCATCAGTTGGTCAACATGATCATGGACAATTTTTTGAGAGTGGCAGTACATCCAATGATCTAACAACAAGGTTGATCAACGATATGTTTCCTCATGAGAGCGGTATATTTTCTCAAGCACCGGATATCCCTCCCGCCGTTGGAGACTTCCCTCATATTGAGCCAGTCCAGCAATTACCTACAGCTGTAAACACTGCTGGTATAGACAAGTACGACAACCTCATTGCCTTCCAACAGACCCCGTTGTACAACGGGTGTAATAAGACTATTCTTGAAAGTGTTATGGGAGTAATGAAGCTCAAAGTGGAGAACAAAATGAGTGTGAAGGCTGTTGATGATTGGCTGAAGTGGTCTGGTTCGTTGTTGCCCCCCGGTCATCGTCTTCCTACCACTCACCGTAAGGTGCGACAAATCCTGAAACATCTTGGTCTTTCCTACATCAAAATCCATGCTTGTAGATATGATTGTGTTCTCTTCTAGGGTGAAGATTCTTATGGGAATGATCTAGAATCCCTTGATGAATGCCCGGTATGTGGTACAGATAGGTATAAGTTGACTCCAGCCGGAAACAAGAAAGCTGTGAAGATACTTCGGTATTTTCCGCTGATAGATAGGCTAGAACGGTTATTCATGTGTTCACACACGGCTGAAGCTATGAGATGGTGGGCCAAGAGGAATTTGCCCGACGGTGATACGCTTATACACCCTGCTAACGGAGAGGCTTGGAAGCACATAGTGAAGGAGTTTTCTTATTTTGCATCAGATGTTCGAAATGTTTGGCTGGGGCTTTCATCTGACGGATTCAACCCTTTTGGCAACATGGGTCTTCAATAAAGTATATGGCCAGTTATTTTGGTACCGTACAACCTTCCTCCATGGATGTGCATGAAGAAAGAATACAATATGCTCACTATGATAATTCCAGGGCCAGGTTATCCAGGAAAGTGTCTCGATGTGTATTTGAGACCCTTGATTGCGGAGCTTCAGTACTTGAGTGAGCATGGTCATCCCACTTATGACAAGTTCAAAAATGAGATGTTCCAGATGCATGCCATGCTTATTGGCACCATTAGCGATTTTCCTGCATGCGGGATGTTGTCGGGCAACGTTACCAGGGGATACAGGGTTTGTCCAGAGTGCATGACTATTGAGTGTTGCAGACCTCATTGCAGGAAGATTGTACAAATGCGTCATCGTTGTTGGCTTCCACATGATCACCCATTTCGGGAGGATATGGAGGCATTTGATGGGACTGTGAAAACAGGTGAGCAGCCGAGGAGATGGACGGCTCAGCAATCATCCTGAGATAGTGGCGTCAATACCTGACAAACCCGATAGGTATAAATTTTGGACACACAAAAGTATTTTTTGGGAACTTCCGTATTGGTCCAAGTTGCTGATCAGACACTACTTAGATGTCATGCACATAGAGAAAAATGTGTGCGGGAGTGTGGTCGGTACAGTGTTGAATTGGGAGGGAAGAACTAAAGACGGCCCGAAGGCACGCATTAATCTTAAAAGGATGGGACTGCGAAAACATTTGTGGTTGAGAGATGGGAAGAAAAAAATGCCACAAGCTCCTTATATCGTCAAGCCTACCCAGAAGAATGAAATTTTTGGCTGGATGGGTAATGTCAGGTATCCTTCAGGCTATGCTAGAAATATAAGTCGATGTGTTAACTTCAAAGATAATAAGATGTACGAACTAAAGAGTCATGACTGTCATATACTGCTTCAATGCCTCTTCCCTGTTTTCATTCGAGGGTACCTGCCCAAAGAGGTGGTGGAGCCGTTAGTGGCTTTGTCAAGATTCTTTCAGAAGTTATGCACGAGAGAAGTGAAGAAATCGGACTTGTTGGAAATGCAACAGGACATCATTTTTATCATGTGCAAATTTGAAAGGATATTTCCTCCAAACTTTTTCGACATCATGCCTCACTTGATGCTTCATCTTCTGGAACAATTGTTGCTTACTGGTCCAGTACACTACACATGGATGTATCATATGGAAAGGTACGTAATGCATCTCTGAATCTGGCTATATATGTCTTTAATATTATTTATTCACTTATTTTACAATATTCATAACATGCTCTGTAATTACCAATTTTATAGACAATTAGGGGACTACAAAGACTATGTGATGAACAAATCTACACCCGAAGGGTGTATCGCTGAAGCATATATTGCGCACGAGTGCGTAACGTACACTAGACTGTATTTGGGAGCGTTTGAGGACCCTCCACAACATATGGCAGTAGATGGAGCATAGTTCAACCTTTCAATCATCTTCGATGATGTTGAAGTTTCCGGAAAGTTGCCCAACTCGTACAATTTGGAACCATATGAGCTAGTCATTGCCCACTGGTCGGTATTGATTAACTGTCCAGAAGTTCAATATTGGAAAAATATGCACCTTTACTGCCCTGCCATTTCCGGTGATATTAACTACCACAAGAAGACGTTCGCAAACTATTTTGGCAAATGGGTACGTATATAGCGGTATTGACTTGTATATGAATTTAATTGCATGTCTCGTATCATATTTATAGTTAAGTTAATAAATGATTATATTCAGATGAACCATGTACAAGATGATGGTATCCCTCAGTGGTTACACGAATTGAGGCTCTTGGCGCAGAAAACGGTAACTTCCAGAGTTTATCCTATGTGTAAGGTAAATGGCGTGCTATTTATTTGTGAACATAGAGATGTCAGACGAAAAACACAAAATTCTGGGGTAATGGTGCATGGTGGGCAGAATGGAGTTGACTATTACGGTGTTCTCCATTTAGTTGTCGAATTAATATATGGGAAAGACATGACTGTGCACTTGTTTAAGTGTAGATGGTTTGATACCGACCCTCAGAACACAAGGACCGATCAATACAGCATTTTTTCGGTGAATACTGCTACAAGCTAGTATGAAGATGATCTGTTTGTTTTGGCCACGGCGGCGAAACAATTGTTCTATCTTGATGATCTTGTGCATAAAGGCGCGTGGAAAGTGGTTAACCATGTTCTTCCAAGAAACATATACAGTGCCTCCACCCTTGGTGTGACCTCGGATAATGAAGAAGTTAGTGCATACCAAGAGCCGAACGCAATTGGTATTCCTGAAACCTCAACAATTTGCCTTAATAATGTGATACAGGGCAGTGTGGTACTAATTATTCAACCGAATCTTATTGATGTTAATCAAAATGAAGACAATGAAGACTCAAGTGATGAGGGCTTACACATCTTACCTGAAATTAACTCAGAAACCGAATCAGACTCAAGCGATGATTCTGACTATGCGCCTTAGTGTATGTATGTTAATTTGAATTTGAACGTGCAATGTAAAATGATGTGTATGAAGATGATCGACTTTAACTTAATTGGATCGATGTAATTAATTAAAGTAGATACTTTGTTTAAGGAGCATTTTTTATAAGTTAGGAAAAAAAAACTCATAGCCTTTTTGTATAAATATATAATGCAGATGAAAAAAAAATGAAATAAACTATAACCGACGATATTCATAATAAATATCGTCGGTTATACTATAGCCGACGATAATACTTATATCGTCGGCTATAGTATCGGGTTATATCCCAGAACTGCAGCCGTTTTGGGCAGAAACGAAACTGCCCAAAACTTTTCTTCTCCTCCATACCGATTTGTTTCCGCCGCCGCCGTCCGTCAAGCAAGAGCAAGGTCTTCTCCTCAAGCCGTCGTCCATCATCAAGCCAACATACATCGATTCTAAACTCAAAAAACAGGTTCTAAATCCCTAATTAAATCCCCAATTTCGATTTTATTTTATTTAGGTTAGATTTTAATTTGTTTAGTTTGTTTATCGATAATGTGGATGTTTGGATGAATTGTGTGAATATATATTGGATTATTGTTGAATTTTGTTGATTGTGGGAATTATTGTTAATTTTTTGGATTTATTGGATTATATATATATAGAGAGAGGAGCTTAATTAATTATTGGATTATATATTGGATATTATTGTTGAATTTTGTTGATTGTAGGAATAATGCTTACACATTTTTTGGGTTTTATGGAATTATTGGATTATATATATATAGAGGATTTTAATTAATTTTTGGATTATATATATATTTGGAGTTTAATTATTGGAATTATTGGAATTTTTGGATTACGAATTCGAATTTTTGGATGAATTAGGAATTATTTTGAATTTTTGTAATTTAATGGAATTTTATATGAAGGAATATATAATGAAATTTGTTGAACAATTTGGAAATTTTATGTGAGTGGAAGGATTTTTAATGAATTTTTGTAATTTACTGAAATTTTTTTGAATTTTTGTAATTTGTGGATTATTATTATGAACATATATATATATGAATTCATTTGAATTTTTAGTAATTGATGGAATTATTGTGAGTTAAATATGGAAATATGTGAATTAATATATTCTGACATTTGGTAGATGAATGTGAATTAACTTTAATTTTATTGTTGATTTTAAAAACTGTATAAAATTGAGTATGTTACGTAACTTTTATAGCAACGATGAATTGGTTGAATTGCGGTGCTTCGCGAGGGGGGTCGAGGGGGAGGTCGAGAGGGAGAGGGAGATCGGGACGCGGGGATGAGGGCACCGGAAGTCGGTCCGCATCAGGATCCGCTAGTATCGGCAACACTTACAGCATTCCTCCCACCTCTCGACACCGTACACTTCTGGGTGAGGGACAACCTCAACAGCAGCAGGTCGAGCCTCGTCGATCCTCCAGCGCGAGGAGGTTTTATGAGGACAGTCGCACACCTTCAACGGATAGTGCGACTCAATCCTCAGTCCGAATGCCGGAGATTCATCGCGAGGACCTTTCCCCATCCACCCACCAGACTCCTCATTCTTCCGAGGAGGCTGGTGGATCGACTCAGTCCTCGCCCAGGATGCGATTATGCCCGCCGTCTACCCTATTCTTACCCTTGGAAATCCCGACGATACCTCTCGTCGATTCCACGGGGATGCCTGTTCCAGGACAGCTAGGGTTCATTACCCCGGACCAGGCATACGCGTATGTACCCTTCCCGGAACCTCTCTGGAGTGTGAGGATTCCGGGACAACGCACCGACGAATCTGGTAAATATTAATTAGTGATATCTTTTTACTTAGTAATATTTAAATTCAATTAGGTGTTGATGTTTAAAAAATCGTCTACATATATATGTGATAGGCGAGATCGTGTCCGGTGACAAACAAAAGAGAACCAGAGGCCCCGTCGTCGGCAAGTTATTGGACAACGCCATTCAGGCTAGCGGTGGTGGCCAAGTTATGATTCCGACCGGGGATAGAGGGCAGGTGATCGAGGGAAAGGTCACTCGAAAGTACGCAGGGATGGCGGGCAGCATCATACGGGATAGAGTCCCAATGTTGTGGCCATATTGGAATTCAGTGCCGCAATCCGTCAAATATGAGCTGAATAATGTGTTGTCAGTGAGTAGAATTGTATATTCATTATGTATATTTTCTATATAAATTTTTAATATTATTGATATATATATATGCATTGCAGAGGTGGTTCCGCGTGGACAACGACATTAGACCCACGTGGGCGGATGAAGTGCAGGGGAGCAGGTTACTAGATTCATTTGTTTCGATTTTTTCGTTTCTTTTGATTATGTTCATAAAATGTTGTAAGTTACTAACAATTGATTTTATTAATATAGGTATAAGGAGTGGAAGGGCGAGCTGAAAAAACATTGGAAAAAGTACGGCGACGATCGTTCCGGTACCCCTAGCGAGTTTCGTTATAGGGAGTACGAGTGGCGATGGCTTGTGGTTCACTTCAACAACCCGAAATTGAAGGTACGCAACCTTCGATCGATTAAATTTTTGTTTTATCGTACTTCCCCCAAATTATTTGGCTAATATTTTTTTGATGTTGGATTAATCGAGCAGGCTATTTCTGAAGTCAACACAAGGAACCGGGCCAAAAACACAAAAAATCATCATGCCGGTTCCAGATCATACTCGGGTTGGATCGAGGAGGCGGCCAACCACCCAGAAGTCCCTCCGCTTGTCTATACGATGCAGCACGTGTATCCGCAGTCCCCCGAAGATGCTGTAAGTGTCCTTATAACAAAATAAACATATTTCTTATTTTTTTAGATTGTTTACATTAATTAACATTTTATTTTTCTTTGTCAATTAGGCGAGACTTCAGGAGGTGATTCTGGAGGTGTTGACTCAAGTGGCGAGAGAGCGCTATCCCAACACCCCCGATGCGGAACTCCCAATTGATCAGATTGATCAATCTGATCCGATTGTAGCGGCCAGGATTATGTCAACTGCGATCCCTCCAGGGAAGAACACTTTCTACTGCAGGGGTTCCGGAAAGTGGGGTCAAGGGCTGCTGAAGAAGACCCCTGAATTCTCTCGCGGATCGGGATCATCTTCGAAGGCTAATGAGCTACAGGAGTAGCTTCATAGGCAAGCGATTGAGATGGAATCTCAACAGCGTCGGATGGAGAAGATGGAGTAGACGCGAGCCGCAGAGCAGAATCGGTTGACCGAACAGCAGCAGATGATGGGGACATGGATGCAGCACTGTTATGCACAGTTGCATGCATCTGGAATCCAGATAGCTCCCCCGCCCATTTTTGGTGCGCCACAGCCACAGCCATAGCCACAGCCTCAGCCACAGCCTCAGCCTCAGCCGCAGGCGCCAGACCAGGACCAACCAAGTTTTGACGATCTGTTTGACCACATAGACTTAGGAAACCCATAATACGTAGTACGCATATGTATATAGATTTAAACGATTTCGGTTTTTTATTTTATTTACTACTATAGTTTCAATAGTTCTTGATTTTCAATGTGAACAATATTGGTGACTTTTTGGGAATGCAGGTTCTGGGATAAAACCCAGAACCTGCAAAAAAAATTAAAATCATATACACTATAGCCAACGATATAAACTAATATCGTCGGCTATAGTTTCCTCCATGGTCAACCAGTTTGACCAGGGGAGGAACTATAACCGACGATGAAGTCATCGGTTATAGTATGGAACTATAACCGATGACCGAATATCGTTGGCTATAGATCCATACTATAACCGACGACAACCCTAACTTGTCGTCGGTTATAGTATCATCGACGATGCAACACCGACGATACTATAGCCGACGACTCATCATCGGCTATAGACTATAACCGACGAGATAATGGGACAGACCGACGACATAGTATCGTCGGCTATAGTAAGACTTCCAGTAGTGTTCACTCAATACTAATAGTACTATCAAGTACAAACACAGACAAAACACACAGAATAACTAACTAGTGCCTTCATAGTGATGCAATAGTGTAGTCACTCAACACAAGTAGTACTCCCAGTCTATGACATCTCATAAATTATACGAAATGTCAAAACACATAAATCATCCACATCAATCACACACAAACACATAAATCACAAGAGAAAACATACACTAATATAACTACAATGTGCCATACATATTCCACAGTATCAGAAGAAATGTCTTTAGAGAAGCCATATTTGATGAACTCCTCATTCTTGAACTTGTCGATGCCCATGAAAATTATGAAATCGCTGACCTCAGGGAAAGCTTTGAAGTAGAACACCATCATCGTTCTTAGAATTGCTGAGACGGCTTTGGGATGAGAAGCTCTCACTACCACATATGGAGACATTACCGGCGAGATCACCGGAGACAAGGCCGGCGACCGGAAAATTCGCCGGTAATGTTCATCATTACCGGCGACTTACTCCGTCGCCGGTAATGTCGCCGGAAAATCGCCGGTAATGTTTAAAAACATTACCGGCGACTCCAACCGTCGCCGGCAATGTCAAGCCGAACATTTCCGGCGATTTTCCGGCCGGAATTTTGCCTGAAATGTGTGGCTCGACATTGTCGGCGACGGTTGGAGTCGCCGGTAATGTTTTTAAACATTACCGGCGATTTTCCGGCGTAATGTCGCCGGTAATGTCTTCATTTCCGGCGACTTACTCCGTCGCCGGCAATGTCTCTTATATTAGACGCAGATTGCAGCAGCTCGATCATTGATTCATTTTGATCGAAAAAAATCCAGAGAAATCGAAAGAAGGAAAACATACGCTAGCTCTGAATCGATCCTTCGGTATATTGTCAAAATTAAGGCGCGTGTCGAAAACTCGATCACTCGGGAAGCTATATATATAGGTACGTGTATATATACGTATATGTGTATGTATATATATATATGTGTGTGTGTTGATCAAATCCAATTCGTGAGATATATATATGAAATGTTGTTGATGTCACGGAAACGAGAAAACTGCTTGTAGTTAATCTTATCTTGTGTCTGAATCAACGACTGGTATTATCGTAGTGTTATCGGAGCCAGGCTTAACAGAGCCTCCTACCTAGTCAAATACGTTTTGAATTGAAAAAAGAAGAAAACCATCATCGAGTACTGAATCGAATTCAGAGATTAGATCGATATATATATATATATATATATGCATGCATGTGTTGATTTAATTAGAGTTGAATTGAGATATGGCGTAGATTATTAGTAGTGAATGTGTGTGTATATATATATAATTAATACGTAAAATTGTTAGAATTTTCAGGATGGACAAGAGTTGGATGAGTCTCGAAAGATGGGATGTCAGATATCACCAGGGAATTAGGAGTTTTGTGGATTTTGTGAAGACTAATTGTGGAGACACTACACTTCATTATTGCCCGTGTAAAAAATGTAAGTGTTTCAGCGATCGATTTCGTTTTCCCATTGATAAAGTCCAGATGCACCTGAGTAAATACGGGTTTTGGGATAAGTACACTTGTTCGATTTATCACGGTGAAACATCGTTAGCGGGTCCGCATGATCATGGACAATTTGGTGAGAGGGCCAGTCCCCGCTATGATCATGGAGATTTTGCTGAGAGGGGCAGTGCATCCTATGATCCAACAGCGATGTTAATCAATGATATGTTTCCTCATGAGAGCGGTGTATTTGCTGATGAAGCACCAAATGTCCCTCCCGTCGTTGAGGGTTTCCCCCATATCGAGCCAGTCGAGCCATTACCTGGAGCTCATGTCAACAAAAGCGGTATGGACAAGTACAACAACCTGATTGCATTGCAACAGACTCCGTTGTACGACGGTTGTAGTAAGACTGTTCTTGAAAGTGTGATGGGAGTGATGCAGCTCAAAATGGAAAACAAAATGTCTGTCAAAGCTATTGATTCTTGGTTGAAGTGGACTGCTTCGCTACTGCCACCCGGTCATCGTCTTCCTACCACTCATCATAAGGTGCGACATATCCTGAAAGATCTTGGGCTTTCCTACATCAAAATCCATGCATGCAGATATGATTGTATTCTCTTCTGGGGAAAAGATCTCGAAGACCTTGAAGCCTGCCCGGTATGTTTTACAGAAAGGTATAAGTTGACTCCTGCAGGCAACAAGAAAGCTGTGAAGATACTTCGATATTTCCCGCTTATTGATAGGCTGGAGCGGTTGTTCATGTGTGCTTTCACGGCCGAGGCAATGAGATGGTGGGCTGAGAGGAACTTGCCTGACGATGACACCCTTATACACCCTTCCGACGGAGAGGCTTGGAAGCACATGGTCAGGGAGTTTGATCATTTTGCAGCAGAGGTCCGAAATGTTTGGCTAGGGCTCTCATCTGACGGATTCAACCATTTTGGCAACATGAGTCTTCAATACAGTATATAGCCAGTTATTTTGGTACCGTACAACCTTCCACCATGGATGTGCATGAAGAAGGAATACAATATGCTGACTCTGTTAATTCCGGGCCCGGGTTATCCATGAAAGTGTCTCGATGTGTATTTGAGGCCTTTGATTGAGGAGCTTAAGTACCAGAGTGAGTGTGGCCACCCCACTTACGATAGGTTCAAAAACGAGATGTTCCAGATGCATGCCATGCTTGTTGGCACCATCAGTGATTTTCCTGCCCGCGGTATGTTGTCGGGCAACGTTACCAGGGGTTACAGGGCTTGTTCAGAGTGCATGACGGTTGATTGTTGCAGTCCTCATTGCAGTAAAATTGTTCAGATGCGTCACCTTATTTGGCTTCCATATGATCACTCATTTAGGCAGGATCCAGACGCGTTTGATGGGACTGTGGAAACAGGTGTGGCACCCAGGCGATGGACAGGGGAAGAAATTTTGGAAGTGTTGAATGAATATGATTTTGGCCAGCTGAGCAATCATCCTGACATAGTCTCGTCAATTCCAGACAAGCCCGAAAGGTATAAGTTTTGGACACACAAGAGCATATTCTGGGAACTCCCCTACTGGCCCAGGTTGCCTATCAGACATTACCTAGATGTCATGCACATAGAGAAGAATGTGTGTGAAAGTGTGGTGGGCACAGTTCTTAACTTGGAGGGGAAAACAAAAGACATCCCTAAGGCACGTATTGATCTGAAAGCTATGGGACTGCGGAAACATTTGTGGTTAAGAGATGGTAAGAGAAAAATGCCGCAAGCTCCTTACACCGTCAAGCCGAAGCATAAGCATGAAATTTTTCGGTGGCTGAGTAATGTCAGGTATATATTCTTATATATGACTATGCAGTACGGAAATTGGTTTGCCTTAAATTTTTACCGGATTATGGTGATATGCGAGAAATATAATTGTTGCCTATGGCTATATATATATATATATATATATATATATATGCAGGTATCCTTATGGCTATGCAGGAAATATAAGCAGGTGTGTTAACTACCGGGACAATAAGATGTACGGATTAAAGAGTCATGACTGCCATGTACTGCTTCAACGCATTTTCCCTATTTTCATTCGAGGGTACCTGCCCAAGGAGGTGGTGGAGCCGTTGGTGGCCTTGTCAAGATTCTTTCAGAAGTTATGCACCAGGGAAGTTAAAAAATCAGATCTCAGGGAGATGCAAGATGACATCATTTTTATCATGTGCAAGCTTGAGAGGATATTTCCGCCAAATTTTTTCGACATCATGCCTCACCTAACGATCCATCTTCCCGAACAATTGTTGCTTACCGGTCCTGTACACTACACTTGGATGTATCCCATGGAAAGGTACATTTGGTTTACCTCTGTTTTTATATGTAAAGTCTTATTTTTACCCCTTTTAACATGCACTTGTTAACTTGTAGACAATTGGGAGCCTACAAGGACTATGTGAAGAATAAATATGCACCTAAAGGGTGTATCGCTGAAGCATATATTGCGCACGAGTGTGTAATGTACACCAAAGTGTATTTGGGAGCGCTTGAGGACCCCCAACAACAGATGCCGATAGATGAACCTCAGTTCAAACTTTCTATCATCTCCAATGACGTTGTAGTACAGGGAAGCTTGCCAAAGTTATACAAGTTGGATGAAAATGAGGTAGTCATTGCCCACTGGTCGGTATTGATTAACTGTGAAGAAGTACAATATTGGAAAAACTATCATCTTCACTGCCCTGCTATTGTCGGAAATGTTGATTACCACAACAGGACGTTTGCAAACTACTTTGGTCCATGGGTAAGGGTATATGTGTATATGTCTTTTTTTATCTTGCCATTTTCCTTATATAGCAAGTGTGTACGTACGTGGTTTTGTGGTTTCTATGTTGTAAATTTATTTTGTGGTTTCTTATCGTTTTCAGATGAACCATGTAGCAAATGATGGTTCCCCAGAGTGGTCAAACGAATTGAGGGTCCTTGCGATGAAACCGATAGCTTCAAAAGTTTACTCGATGTGTCAGGTTAATGGCGTTAAATTTATATGTGAAAATCGAGACGACCGACTGAAAACACAGAATTGTGGGGTGATGGTCCATGGTGGGCAGGATGACGTTGACTATTATGGTGTCCTTCATTCAGTTGTTGAACTAATTTATGGGAACCGCATGAAAGTGCACTTGTTCAAGTGTAGATGGTTTGATACTAGCCCGGAGAACACAAGGACCGATCAGCACGGAACATTTTCGGTGAATACTGCTACTACCTGGTATGAAGAAGACCCTTTCGTTCTTGCCTCATCAGTAAAACAAGTGTTTTACCTGGACGATCTTCTTAACAAAGTCCCGTGGAAGGTGGTTAACCATGTTGCTCATAGAAACATATACAGTGCTGCCACACTTGGTGATACCGCAGATGATGAGGAAGTTACTGCATACCAAGAGCCGAACGCTTTTGACATTCCGGAATCATCTACGATTCGCCTTAATAATGTGAGATCTGGGAGTGTGGTTCGAATTACTGGAGCAGAACTTCTCGATGTTAATCCATATGAAGTTGACGCTGATTTAGATGACGAGGAGAGGCACATATTGCCAGAGGTTACCTATGAAACCGAGTCAGACTCAAGTGATGACGATGATTACAATTATCATCCTTAGTACGTTAATGATGTAGTCGGAAATTGTTGTCGGAAATATGATGTAGTCGGAAAATGTAGTCGGAAATAGTAGACGGAAATCGTAGTCGTTAATCGTAGACGGAAATTGATAATCGAAATTGTAGTCGGAAAATGTAGCCGGAAATCGTAGAAGGAAATTGTAGTCGTTAATCGTACGTAGACGGAAATTGATAATGGAAATTGTAGTCGGAAAATGTAGCCGGAAATCGTAGACGGAAAATGTTGTCGGATATTCTTCGGGAAATAATGACATTACCAACGAGTTATAAGCAACTCGTTGGTATTGACATTACCAACGAGTTAACTCGTCGTTGGTAATCGTCGTTGGTAATGTCATTACCAACGAGTTGCTTATAACTCGTTGGTAATGTCATTACCAACGAGTTGAAGTCGTTGGTAATGACATTACCAACGAGTTATAAGAAACTCGTCGGCAATGTTGTCTGGATAGAAACTACCCAGTCGAGCCCGAGCCTTTCATTTCTCCTCCTCCTCCTCTCCCTCTCCTCCTCCCCTCCTCTCCTCCTCCCAAATCGGTCCGGCGAGTTCAAACTAGCTCACCTCTAGCTCACCTCCTCCTCCTCCTCTCCCTCTCCTCCTCCTTATCCTCTACTCCTCCTCTCCCTCTCCTCCTCTCCACCGATCCGGAATCCTCTCCTCCTCCCCTCCTCCCCTCCTCTCCTCCCCTCACCATTGTAGTCGGCAAAGCATTGTAGGTGGAAATCCATGGCAGGTTCGATCCTCTCTCTCTCCCTCTCTCTCTCTCTCAATTTTTAATTATTTTTGTGTATGTGTATGTGTATGTGTATGTGTATGTGTATGTGTATGTGTATGTGTAAATTAATTAGGGTGCTAAGTTGGAAATTAGGGTGATAAGTTGTAAATTTATATGCAATGTATATATATGTGATGTATATATATATTTAGGTATGTGAAAATTAAGTGATGTATATATATGTGAAAATTATGTATATATGTGGTTTGGATGAATATGTGATGTATATATATGTGGAAATTAAACCTAATTAAGATGCATGATGTATATATATGTGTGAAAAATGTGGAACCGGAACCGGAAGTCGAGGCTCGAGCCTCAGTCTCCAGACGCTCAATCAGCAGACGTCCCTCCAGCGGCAGAGCCTCAGACGAGCGACAATCAACGGGGGCATCAGAAACTCCCTCAATCCGAATGCCCCATATTCGCCCGGTGCCTACTCCCGTTTCACGGAAATCATCTGAGGCACATGGTGGTGCTGGCGCCTCATCGTCCAGGCCTCGTCTATCTCCGCCGTCCGGTCTCTTCCTACCCGACGAGATTCCTGTCATCCCTGAATTCGATGATAGGGGGATGCCTGTTTATGTTGAAGGACGGCCGGAGTTCCTGACCGTGGAGGAAGCGTATAACTTCCTCCCGTTCGACCCCGTGTATCTTTGGAGTGTGAGGTGCACCAACCAACAAACGGATGATGCATGTAAATTTTATTTAACATCAGATTGATTACTTAATTATTACTTAAGACTTGCGATAGGTTCAATTAATGATATCAATTTGTTGACATTGTATTATTAGGCAATTTCGTTAATGGGACTGGAAAACGGAAAGGGGCTAGAGGCACCTGCACCGGGAAGAGACTTGAGCAGGCCACCGGCGGAAGGAAAACGCCCATAAGGGCCAATGAGGATGGCGAGGTGATCGAGGCATTCGACACCATGCGCAAATTTGTCAGCATGGCCGGTGCGATCGTGCGGGACAAGGTCCCAATGCTTTGGCCAGATTGGGAATCTGTGCCTATCTGCTTGAAGATGCAAGTGCATAATGCACTCAGTGTGAGTAAAATCGTATTTTCATTACGTAAATTTTACATTTATTAATTAAGTCCGAATAAATATATAATTTTACCTTTTATTTATTCATATTGCAGGTGTGGTTTGGCGTGGATGAAGTTCTTATTCACACGTGGGTAGAGCGTCAACTACATATGAGGTGATGTGCTTCGACTTATTTGAATATATATCGAGTTAGATTTTTGTTTATCAAGTGTTTTAATATCTCTAACTTTTTTTCCTTGTTTTAATATAGGTATAAAGAGTGGAAGAACGAGCTTTCTTCCCATTACACTGTATACAAGGAGCTAGGCCGAGGTTCTACCCCTAGCGAATTCCGGTTTAGGGAGTACGAGTGGCTGTGGCTGATAGCCCACTTCGAGCACCCCAAAGCGAAGGTATGCATCCTTAATATATCTTACAAGCCTAATGTATCGTATCAGATTGAAATAGTTAGTTACTAATTTTTTTCCATATGTTTATCAAACAAGGCGATTTCGAAGATGAACCGGGCGAATAGATTGAAAAACACCAGGGCCCATCATGCAGGTTCACTCAACTACATGGGTTGGTCGACTAAGGCGCAGCAACAACAAGAAGTGAACCCCTTGGTGTATATTCATCAAAAGTTCTATCCGCAGTGCCCTGACGAAGCGGTAAGTCTTTCGCCTCTCCATGTGTTAATAAAACTATTTTTCGATATTAATAGATTTTGTTAGTTAATACGTTGTTCATTTTCGCTTTTCAATTAGGCGAGAGTGGAGGAGGCGACCGCAGAAGTGACCATGAGTATAGCTCGGACTAACCATCCTGACTGCTCCGAGGAAGAAGTCACCCAGTATGCCTCTTAGATCGATCCGCTTGATCCCCCGATAGCGGCTCAGATCATGGCAAAAGCGTGCGGGACTGGAAAGAATACCTACTACTGTAGGGGAATGGGCTCGGCGGGCGAAGGAGTTTTGAAAACCACTTCACAATACTCTACCGGGTCAAGAAGTTCAACTTCTAGTCGTAACCTCGCAGCAGAGCTTCATAGGACGCAGAGGGAGTTGGAGGAGCAAAAGAGGCAGATGGCCGAGTACCAAAACATGGTCCAGCAGCAGACACAAATGCAGGCTCTTGTAGATGTACACATGGATGCGGACGATGTACGAGGCTCAGACTACCGGACAACCGTTCCCCACAACTCCCCCGGTCCCGGTCCCTCCCTTCCCTAGCTATCCACCACCACTACCGCACCAGTCAACACCAGAGCAAGACCAAGGTAGCCACCGGAATTCAAATGAGTACATGGATTACTTCGACCCTGACCCGCAAGTTCCTCGACCCTGACCTGTAGTTGTAGTTAATTTTCGTATCGTCGTTGCTATTTGTACTGTACGCTGGACATTTATGTGTACTGTTGAACTTGTATGATTGTACGGTTTATGTCTTTCAATGCAGGTTCTGGAATTGGGCCCAATCCAGAACTGCGTTTTTTTTTCAAAATTTTTCCACACATTGCCGGCGACATGGACCTCAGTCGCCGGCAATGTCTCACATTCCGGCCACGGCGGCGCTGCCATTGCCGGCGACGGCGTCGCCAGTAATGTCCGAGACATCACCGGCGACTTGAGTCGCCGGTAATGTCTTGACATTGCCGGCGACTCAAGTCGCCGGTGATGTCTCGGACATTACCGGCGGCGCCGTTTCCCGTCGCCGGCAATGTTAACACCGGCGGGGAATTTCCGGCGAGGTCATTGCCGGCGACTTGTCGCCGGTAATGACAATTCCGGCGAAAAAAAAAAACAAGGCTGGCGACCTACCGTCGCCGGTAATGTCTCCATTTCTGGTAGTGTCTAAGGCTTCGTTTCCACCTTCAAAGCTTCACAAATGGTGAAACAGACCTTAAAATTGGCGTCGAAGGAGTAGAGAGCAAGGAGCTTGACAGCGTGGAGAGGCATGGCTACGGAGATGGTGATCACATCTTCTTCATTGAGGCAAGACCAAAATTCAAACTCACCATCATTGCGTCTCTCCCAAAATCTAATCTCGTCGTCCATGATTTAGTTTACTTCGTTGTGTGAAACGCTGTGGTGTCGTGGTCCTCTCCGACGACGCGGTCCTTGTCGACACCACAGTCTTTAACGATGTCTCTCTCTCTCTCTCTAGAGATTTGGTTCATGCGTGAGTTTTGAAATCAAATCGAGTCAGGCATGCATGTGTTATGTAAAGGGTATATTAGGAAGGTTAGAAAATTGAAGTGACCTGATTTGTACAAAATTCATTAAATGACCTTATTGGTGAAATTGACCCTCTAACTAACCTTATATGTAATTTCCTATAAACTAATTAAAGCTGGCAGTAGACAATGACACCTGTTTATATCACAAGAGAGAGAAACCAGGGGAAGCTAATCAGGTACCAATTTGGCAACGGAAACCATTCTGTTTCCATGTGTATCAATTTACTAATGGCGCTTACATCTTCAGTGACTGAATCTTATCCATTGCCACTCTAGTGTTAAAATAGTCTTTGGCTACAAAAATCCGTTTCCAATAGTGCCTGGATCTTATCTGTTGCCACTCTAGTGTTAAAATAGCCTTTGGCCACATAAATCCATTTCCAATAGTGCCGTAGCTAAAAGTCATTTTTCTAGTAGTGACTGCTATGCCCTCCGAGAGCTTGGCCGGAGAGATCGGCGTCGGAAAATGAAAATAAAAGAGGAGTTGAAATGAGGGAGAGAATTGGAGTGAGAGCGAGAGACAGAGTTTTTGACCTAGGTATTTGGGTAAAATGATAAGGTCAGCTTCAATTGAACAATGTCCACTAAAACCCAAATATACAGTAAACTGTGAAACCTGAATTTAGTAATTTTTTTTTCTTCTCATTTTCATTTGGACAGAGTTAATTATTAGATCCCAACTATTAATATTAATGCCATGCATGCATGGAGTGCGAATGGTGCATGGCATGACTCTTAATCTTCAATGTCTTAAGTGTCACTGTTGCTTCATTACTTTGGATAGTTTTTAAGTTAGAGCGTATCCTTAGCGACAATAATTATTTGTTATATTTTTCTATTGTAACAATGTATTCCTAGTATAACATGATTCATGTTTTCTTATTGATATCATTTATGTCAATAAAGGTGATCATTGTAATAAGTTGTTCATTGATATCATTTATGAATTGCAGGTTTTGACAATCCATATCAAAATAGGAATGTTCTGTCATTGGGAAGCAAATTATGACTAGATGGTCAAAAGCCTCTTTTGAAGTATACTTTCTTATGATAGTATACTTAGTTGAGTTGTCTATTAATATACAGACTATTTTATTTTTGCTGTGCTATATACCTAGGATGTTAAATTAGTTAGGAATGTGATATCACTTGTTTAAGTGATTAGATTGCAGTTTTCTAATTCTATTTGTTAGGTATTAAATGACCGGATTGATGCTAATCAAAAGTTGATTTGACTTGGCAAAAATTGTGGTAATTATATTGATTTAGAGTTTGTATTGGGATATGATTCTATTAGGGTTGCCTCTGTGGGTTCTCATATATATACAAACTTTCATACAATAGGCTCGATGCTTTTTCGGTGAGAAAGTTTTTAGTGAAAAAGATTGCCTATTTGTTGTAGCAATTCAGAACTAATCTATGTTCCTTGTGAGAGATAGAGTTCTGTATATTGGTTCAATTCAGTAAGTCAAGTGAGTTGAGTGAGGAATCAAGTCGAGCTAATTGAAGAACAAAGGAGTTTCTAGTGCTGCTAGGAAAGGAGTTTTGAAGCAGATTTGATCCAGCTAAATTATGTAAACTTATAAGGTTCATAGGAATATATTTATGCTATCATTCCTTATATTGATTCTTGTATGTTAACAATTTTATTATTGGATTGATTTTAGGGTTCCCTGATTTGAAATCCCACAGTTATTTTCCTCGTTGTGAGGTTTTTACTGCGCCAACAATTGCTGTATTTTTTGTTGTTCTTTTCTCTCAATCTTTGTTTCTTTGTTTGCAAACAAAGCTAGTTATATATGTTCAAGTTCTTTCAATTGGCATCAGAGCAGAACTAATCTTGGTTAGTTAGATCTTGGGTAGAATGGATCGTGAGAGAGAGAGAGAGAGAGATAGAGAGAGAGAGAGAGAGAGAGAGAGAGAGAGAGATTAGCTACATCTCTAAATGGTACACTGTACTTCGATGGTAACTATAAGGATTTCTCCTTATGGAAGGTGATGATGAAAAGCTTCATCATGGGACATGATCCTAACATGTGGAAGATGATTCAGGTGAGATGGACTCCACCTATCATAATTAATACAAAGACTGGGGCTGATGAAGAAGCTATAACTTCTCATATGAGCTTAAAGCTTGATGATAAGTGGGATGATGATGACTATCAAAAGTTGCATTTAGACTGTAAAGCTAGAAGTTGCTTGTTTACTTCTCTTTTATAAAAAGTGAAGTAGAATCAATCATTGTCTAACAGCAAAAGAAGCCTGGGATCGCTGTGACGACCCGAACCAGAATCAGAGGTGTGTTTGGCACGATTCTCGAGATTTGGTTTTAGTCGCAGTTTTGCGATATTGTGTGGTTTGTCGAGCCGATTCGCGACTATGTTTTCAGTCGAGAATTTGGGATGAGTGTCTTTACGGAAATGGTAGAGTACGTGATTTTGAGCTCGTGGGTGATTTCGGAAGATTTTTCCGATAACCGAGGAATATTCTATGATTATTTGAAGTTTCGGGTTCCGACGAGTTATCCGAATGTTTCGAGCTTATCCGAATCATTCCGTATTTTCATTTTGGACCGTTGATTAACCCGAGGGACGTGTATAAATATTGAAAAGTCGAGAAATAGTCGCAAAAACACGGAATTGCTTTGACTTTCCCGTTTTGGAAAGTTGACCAGTTTGACCGATAAAGGAAGTTTCCCAAATGGGAAGTTGTTTTCCGGCGACCGGATTCCGGCCACCTTGGGCTTCGAGGAAGGTATGGCTAGGTTCCTTGTTCAATTTCGAGTTGATTGATGTGTGTGTGGTGGTGAATTGGTGAGTTTTTCGTGGAACCCGATTTGGGTTACCTTGCCGGAATTCGCCCTTAACGGTGGGGGGTTTTCCGGTGACCATTGGTGGCCGAGGGGTGAGGGCTTCACCTCGCTTTGCCCTAAGGTTACTTCCCCTATGTTTTAATTCAGTTTTGGTGGTGGTTTGTCTATAACCCGATTGGGTTTTCCGGTGAGAAAAATTGCTCGGTTTGCTTGATTTTGGAAGGGTTGTGATGTGATTTGGCTTACGTGGTAGAAGGGAAAGTTGTTCGTGAGGTTGAGGTGGTCTGAACTGGAGAGTTTGGCCTTGTAATTCCACCGTTGACGGCGCGGCGCCGCCGGCGGCGGCGGTCAACGGCAGTCAAAAAGTCAAATTTTCAGATTTCGATGTAATTAGTGTCATTTTTCTCGTAATCGCGCCCTGATTATCGTACGGAGGTTTTCGGGTTGATTTGGTTAGCCGATTTTCAGTCGAGGTTTCGAGTTGGGATTTCGGGATTTCTGTAATTCATTTTGCACCGCATTTTGTATTTTCGGGAACGGTTGGTTTCCGTGCATCCGTACAGTGTTGTGGACTACGATTTTGATCAGTTATGTTTTGTGAATATTCAGGTGATCGAGATCGAGATCTGGATCGTGAGCGTGCTTCTGGCGAGGGATCTTCCGCCGGACCACGAGTTTAGCGCGTGTGCGCGTTTCGAGAGTCTGTGAGTGGACATTTCTTTTCACAGATTGACTGCGAGTCTTTTATGAATGATTTACGAATTTGAGCATGCGAATTGATTATGATTTTACGAGCATGTGTTTACGATTATGTTTATACGAATATACGTATACGAATATATACATATACGTACATATTATGTTTTAAGCATGTGCATAGAAAAGATTTATGATTTGGTTTACACAGAGTACAGTCTCAGTATATGTTGTGGTATCGATACACATTGGCTTCTCGGCTGATCCCCGAGTACGCTCCGGGAAGGACAGATATCCTGACCCGAGGCCTTTCTGGCTAGGAATCACGTGTGGGTCTGGGATCCCGTGATTCAGACTGTGCTATCGCGTGGTAGTCCATGAGTGATTCCGCGATTTTATATTGCATGCTCTGTACGCGTGAGGAGTTGGAGTCTCCCTCGTGTACCATTTCTTTACTTATACATCTGACTCGCATATGATTTTATACGTATATATTACTTGGTGAAAGACATTTATTTTTGTCCACTCACTCTAACGTGTTTATTGTCTTTCCCCTGGGCTTTTCGGTTTCCGTGCCCAGTTTGCAGTTCAGGTTTGGTGTTTCACGTCGCGGTTTGGAGGCTAGTGATCAGAGTTATCTGTATTTTCCAGTAGGTTCTTGTTTCGCCTACTGATGTACATACTGTATATGTTTTACTCTAGTGGTCGCTCTGATACATTCTGATACATGATGTGCGGATTTTCACGGATATACATATATACATAGTACAGTTTATTTACTGTTGTTGATTATTTTGATGTTGAGAAATCCGGATGGGATTGGTGCCCACGGTTTGCTTTTTGTGGCATAGGACGAAGTGTTAATTTCCGCGTGCAGGTTATGGTAATTCCACGTTAGTAACGAAACTCTGCCGAAATTTTGGAAAATTTTTTGTTGGTTCGTACTTTTGGAAGGGTTTGATTCCGATTTAGGTAACTGAATCGGGGTTGGGTCCTTTCAGCTTGGTATCAGAGCATTAGGTTGTCAGATTCTGTAGACTCTTGTAGTTGTGACGCTTAGGGTATTTGAGTTGATACAGCATGACTGGAGTGATGACCCGACTGGCCAGCGGTACTCATCAATACTTTGGGTGTTGTATGTCCTCAAATATCTACGGTTTCATGATTACGTCCTTTCTGCTTGTGCCTAATGCTTGTCTTGTATCAGTAGGATGCCTCCTCGACGTGGTCCCCGTGTTGACCGGGATGATGATCCTGATGAGGATCGCCGAACGCGCGACTTGCTTATGCGAGTGCTGCGTTTGGAAGAGCGTTTTGACCCTGTGGTCAAGGCTCGCACTGCGGGTGCTACTGTGTTTTCGGGTTCAGTTGATCCAGAGATATGCGAGGCATGGCTGGTTCAGATTGAGCGTGTTTGTGAGCGTCTGCAGTTTACACCTGAGCAGATGACAGTAGCCGCAGTTGGTTTACTTGAGGGTGATGCATACTTTTGGTGGGTCAGCACTGACAGAGTTCCTGTGGATACTCCGTGGACATTGTTTCGTGATCTGTTTATGCGGAGGTATTTTAATCAGGCTACCCAGCAGCGCAAGTACGAGGAGTTCACGAACTTGAGGCAGGGAATTTTGTCTGTACTTGAGTATCGGGATCGGTTTACTCGTTTGTCTCGTTTTGCGCGGGATATGGTGGCTACAGAGGAAGCCAAGTGTCGCAGGTTTGAGCTAGGATTGAATCTGAACATCAAGGCGACGTTGACTACGATGCCGAGGAACAACTTTGATGAGTTTGTCAGTGCAGCTCTCCGAGGCGAGGACATTGAGCAGGAGAGACAGCAGAGGTACCAGCCGAGACGATTTGAGGAAGGTGGACCGAGTCAGGGGCCTTCGAAGAGGCTGAGTTCTGATACTTCCGGTTCAGCGTCATCCTCAGGCGGTGGATCTTATCGACCACCAGCTAGTGTACCCAGGTGGAGACAGAGAGGGAGGAGAGATCGACCGCAGCGACCACAGGCTAGTGGGGATTCCAGCGGTTCTAGTTATCCTCGACGACTTTTTCGCACACCTGCTACACCGAGGGAGTATCCGTTGTGTAACCTGTGCAATAGGTATCATGTTGGACCATGTCAGCGGGGTACTGTCACTTGTTACAGTTGTGGCCAGGTGGGTCACTATTCGAGGGAGTGTCCTCAGTCGTATGGTACTGGTGGACAGGCGACCCAGGGTTCCGGAGTTGAGCGAGGTGCCACTACGGGAGCTCGACCAGCACAGTTTACAGGTCAGGGCCGACAGCAGGGACAGCCCCAGCGAGGACGACCAGCCGGACAGGCGAGAGTTCATGCTATGACTATGCGTGAGGGCAGAGCATCACCGGAGGTCGTTATCGGTACGTTACATGTTTTTGGTATTCCAGTAGTTGCATTGTTAGATCCAGGTGCCACACATTCATTTATATCATTTAGATTGTCATCATTGGCTACGGTACCTGCATCTCCACTTCCGGGGTTGTGGAGAGTGTTGTATCCGTCAGGTGAGGTTGTGAGCATCGGTTGGGTTTACAGAGATTGTGAGGTGTTTGTTGATGGCCATGGCTTAGCCGCAGATCTGTTATTGCTTGATATTGTGGATTTCGATCTGATATTGGGTATGGACTTTTTGGAGTCGCACTGGGCCATGTTTGATTGCCACAGGAAGGAGGTCGCGTTTCGACGACCCGGGTTACCTGAGATACTGTTTCGTGGCGAGAAGAACACTTTCCTACCGTGTTTGATTTCCGCGATGAGGGCAGATCGGTTGATGAGGAAGGGTTGTGTTGCTTACTTAGCCCATGTTGTGGACACTACAGCTGCAGTGCCAGATCTTGGTAGTATTGAGGTTGTGTCTGAGTTTGCGGATGTGTTTCCAGCGGAGTTACCTGGTATACCCCCTGTGCGGGAGATTGATTTTACCATTGAGTTATTGCCGGGTACTGGACCGATTTCCCAGACACCATACCGGATGGCGCCTGCAGAGTTGAGGGAGTTGCAGATTCAGCTTCAGGAGTTGTTAGAGAAGGGATTCATTCGACCGAGTGTTTCTCCGTGGGGTGCTCCAGTGTTGTTTGTGCGGAAGAAGGATGGGTCCATGCGGTTGTGCATCGATTATCGGAAGCTGAATCAGATTACAGTGAGGAACAAGTATCCGTTGCCTCGGATTGACGACTTGTTCGATCAGCTGAAGGGAGCAGCAGTCTTTTCGAAGATTGATCTTCGATCCGGGTATCATCAGTTGAGGATCCGGGATTCAGATGTTGCCAGGACAGCATTCAGGACGCGGTATGGGCACTATGAGTTTCTGGTTATGCCGTTTGGGTTGACCAACGCCCCCGCAGCTTTCATGGACTTGATGAATCGGGTATTTCGACGATTCCTGGATAAGTTCGTGATAGTATTCATTGATGGTATTTTGATATACTCGAGGAGTGTGGGCCAGCACAGGAAGCACTTGCGAGTGGTGTTGCGGACTTTGCAGGACCATCTGTTGTTCGAGAAGTTTAGCAAGTGTGAGTTCTGGTTGGATAGTGTGAAGTTTCTGGGCCACGTGATTTCGGCTGAGGGAGTTAGTGTTGATCCTGACAAGATTGAGGCCGTGCTGAATTGGAGTCGACCCACTACTGTGCCGGAGATCCGGAGTTTCTTGGGATTAGCAGGCTATTATCGACAGTTTGTACAGGATTTTTCACGGATAGCTACACCACTAACCAGATTGACGAAGAAGGGCGTCAAGTTTGAGTGGTCTGATGCGTGCGAGGAGAGTTATTTGCTCCTGAAGGAGAGATTGACTACCGCACCGGTTCTGACATTGCCAGACGACAGTGGTGAGTTTGTTGTGTACAGCGATGCGTCGAAGTTGGGCCTTGGCTGTGTGTTGATGCAGCATGGTAGAGTCGTGGCATATGGTTCCAGAGCGCTGAAACCGCACGAGGTCAACTATCCGACGCATGATTTGGAGTTAGCCGCTATTGTGTTAGCGTTGAAGAGTTGGAGACATTATCTGTATGGTGCTCAGTGTAAGATTTTCACTGACCATAAGAGTCTCACTTACTTGCGGACACAGCCGGATCTAAACATGAGGCAGCGCCGATGGATGGAGTTGATCAATGATTATGATTGTACATTTGAGTATCATCCGGGGAAGGCCAATGTTGTAGCGGACGCACTTAGCCGGAAATCTGGAGCCTCATTGTTTCACATGTGTGTGGCCAGAGTATCGATGTTAGCCGAGCTTCGAGCTACAGGTGCTGTGTTTGGGTATGATGATGATGGCGCTTTGTTGGCCAGTTTTCAGGTTCGACCAGTGTTGGTTGATCAGGTACGGGAGGCACAGGATTCAGATCCTTACTTGCTGGGCAAGAAGACCATGATTCAGAATGGTGTGCCTACAGAGTTTCGTTTGAGCGACGATGGTACGTTGTTGTTCAGGGGTAGATTATGTGTACCCAGGGACGAGGACTTGAAGAAGGAGATTCTAGACGAGGCTCACAGTTCAGCGTATGTGATGCATCCCGGAGGTACGAAGATGTTTCGTACACTTCGAGCGTACTATTGGTGGCGCAACATGAAGCGGGAGATTGCCACGTACGTGAGTCGATGTTTAATTTGTCAGCAGGTGAAGGCGGAGAGGCAGAAACCTGCAGGGAAACTACAGCTACTTGAGATTCCAGTTTGGAAGTGGGAGCATATCACGATGGATTTCGTCTATCAGTTGCCACGTACTTCGGCGGGCAACACTGGCATTTGGGTTATCGTTGATCGATTGACGAAATCCGCACATTTTCTTGCACTTCCAGGGAAGGTTTCAGTGGGTAGATTAGCCAAGTTGTACTTATCAGAGATTGTTCGCTTGCATGGTGTGCCTGTATCGATTGTTTCTGACCGTGATAGTCAGTTCACTTCTGAGTTTTGGCAGGCTTTACAGCGAGCATTGGGCACGAGGTTGCGATTTAGTACAGCTTTTCATCCTCAGACTGACGGGCAGTCCGAGCGGACTATTCAAACTCTGGAGGATATGCTGAGATCATGTGTGTTACAGTTTCGTGGTAACTGGGATCAGCAGTTACACTTGATTGAGTTCGCCTACAACAACAGCTATCAGGCCAGTATTGAGATGGCACCGTACGAGGCTCTGTACGGGAAGCAGTGTCGCACTCCATTGTGTTGGAGTGAGGTGGGCGAGCGTTGGCTCATTGGTCCGGATTTGGTGAAAACCACGATGGAGGACATTCAGGTTATTCGGGATCGACTGAAGGTCGCCCAGGATCGGCAGAAGAGTTACGCGGATGTGAGGAGAAAGAGCTTAGAGTTCGAGGTTGGTGATTGGGTCTTCCTGAAACTGTCTCCGTGGAGGGGAGTAGTGCGTTTCGGGAAGCATGGCAAGCTTCGGCCGCGGTACATTGGTCCGTATGAGATTACGGAGAGAGTTGGAGCTGTTGCTTACAGACTCGAGTTACCGGCTGAAATGGCTCGCGTACATGATGTATTCCATATTTCAATGTTGCGGAAGTACATCTCAGATCCTTCAAATGTGATAGCCCCACAGCAGTTGCCGATCAGAGAGGATTTATCGTATGTTGAGGAGCCAGTGCAGATTCTCGATCGTCGTGAGCAGGAGTTGAGGCACCGCGTGATTCCGTTGGTGAAGGTCTTGTGGCAGAACCATTCAGTGGAGGAGGCCACCTGGGAGACCGAGCAGCGTATGCGGGAGCAGTATCCTCATCTGTTCACCTGACAGGTATGTAAATTTCGAGGTCGAAATTTCTTTAAGGGGGGTAGATTTGTGACGACCCGAACCAGAATCAGAGGTGTGTTTGGCACGATTCTCGAGATTTGGTTTTAGTCGCAGTTTTGCGATATTGTGTGGTTTGTCGAGCCGATTCGCGACTATGTTTTCAGTCGAGAATTTGAGATGAGTGTCTTTACAGAAATGGTAGAGTACGTGATTTCGAGCTCGTGGGTGATTTCGGAAGATTTTTCCGATAACCGAGGAATATTCTATGATTATTTGAAGTTTCGGGTTCCGACGAGTTATCCGAATGTTTCGAGCTTATCCGAATCATTCCGTATTTTCATTTTGGACCGTTGATTAACCCGAGGGACGTGTATAAATATCGAAAAGTCGAGAAATAGTCGCAAAAACACGGAATTGCTTTGACTTTCCCGTTTTGGAAAGTTGACCAGTTTGACCGATAAAGGAAGTTTCCCAAATGGGAAGTTGTTTTCCGGCGACCGGATTCCGGCCACCTTGGGCTTCGAGGAAGGTATGGCTAGGTTCCTTGTTCAATTTCAAGTTGATTGATGTGTGTGTGGTGGTGAATTGGTGAGTTTTTCGTGGAACCCGATTTGGGTTACCTTGCCGGAATTCGCCCTTAACGGTGGGGGGTTTTCCGGTGACCATTGGTGGCCGAGGGGTGAGGGCTTCACCTCGCTTTGCCCTAAGGTTACTTCCCCTATGTTTTAATTCAGTTTTGGTGGTGGTTTGTCTATAACCCGATTGGGTTTTCCGGTGAGAAAAATTGCTCGGTTTGCTTGATTTTGGAAGGGTTGTGATGTGATTTGGCTTACGTGGTAGAAGGGAAAGTTGTTCGTGAGGTTGAGGTGGTCTGAACTGGAGAGTTTGGCCTTGTAATTCCACCGTTGACGGCGCGGCGCCGCCGGCGGCGGCGGTCAACGGCAGTCAAAAAGTCAAATTTTCAGATTTCGATGTAATTAGTGTCATTTTTCTCGTAATCGCGCCCTGATTATCGTACGGAGGTTTTCGGGTTGATTTGGTTAGCCGATTTTCAGTCGAGGTTTCGAGTTGGGATTTCGGGATTTCTGTAATTCATTTTGCACCGCATTTTGTATTTTCGGGAACGGTTGGTTTCCGTGCATCCGTACAGTGTTGTGGACTACGATTTTGATCAGTTATGTTTTGTGAATATTCAGGTGATCGAGATCGAGATCTGGATCGTGAGCGTGCTTCTGGCGAGGGATCTTCCGCCGGACCACGAGTTTAGCGCGTGTGCGCGTTTCGAGAGTCTGTGAGTGGACATTTCTTTTCACAGATTGACTGCGAGTCTTTTATGAATGATTTACGAATTTGAGCATGCGAATTGATTATGATTTTACGAGCATGTGTTTACGATTATGTTTATACGAATATACGTATACGAATATATACATATACGTACATATTATGTTTTAAGCATGTGCATAGAAAAGATTTATGATTTGGTTTACACAGAGTACAGTCTCAGTATATGTTGTGGTATCGATACACATTGGCTTCTCGGCTGATCCCCGAGTACGCTCCGGGAAGGACAGATATCCTGACCCGAGGCCTTTCTGGCTAGGAATCACGTGTGGGTCTGGGATCCCGTGATTCAGACTGTGCTATCGCGTGGTAGTCCATGAGTGATTCCGCGATTTTATATTGCATGCTCTGTACGCGTGAGGAGTTGGAGTCTCCCTCGTGTACCATTTCTTTACTTATACATCTGACTCGCATATGATTTTATACGTATATATTACTTGGTGAAAGACATTTATTTTTGTCCACTCACTCTAACGTGTTTATTGTCTTTCCCCTGGGCTTTTCGGTTTCCGTGCCCAGTTTGCAGTTCAGGTTTGGTGTTTCACGTCGCGGTTTGGAGGCTAGTGATCAGAGTTATCTGTATTTTCCAGTAGGTTCTTGTTTCGCCTACTGATGTACATACTGTATATGTTTTACTCTAGTGGTCGCTCTGATACATTCTGATACATGATGTGCGGATTTTCACGGATATACATATATACATAGTACAGTTTATTTACTGTTGTTGATTATTTTGATGTTGAGAAATCCGGATGGGATTGGTGCCCACGGTTTGCTTTTTGTGGCATAGGACGAAGTGTTAATTTCCGCGTGCAGGTTATGGTAATTCCACGTTAGTAACGAAACTCTGCCGAAATTTTGGAAAAATTTTTGTTGGTTCGTACTTTTGGAAGGGTTTGATTCCGATTTAGGTAACTGAATCGGGGTTGGGTCCTTTCAATCGCTTAGTAGTTACCTATGAGCTACTAAGCCAAAAGGTGCTTCAAACAATACCTCTCAGACAATAGCCATGAATATGGCCATTGTCTCAAAAATACACTCAACACATAGACAAAAACCATTGTCTGTATTGCCCGAGATAGACAATAGAATAAGTTGATCGTTGTAGTAATAGAAATCAGACAATGAATCAAAAGTTAGTGTTGTTTGTCTTACGTAAATCAAACAATGCTTATTTTCCAGGCATTGTGTGACATCTCTCTAAACATTGGCTATTCGTTTGTTGATCCAAAGTCTTTCAAACAATTCTTTTTTGTTTCCATTGTCTCATTTTAGACAATGGATTTTTTTTGTCTGTTGTCTGAATTTCATGTACAAACTGCTTGTTTTTAAGTCAATTGTTTAAGCGGGAGATATATTTTAGTTTCCCTCCCAATACTTCACAAGATTTTGATTTCCCTCTTTCTCATTTGTATCTGACCATCAATTTAAAATCAAAGTTTGATCTCAACCCTCCATTTTATTAAGAAACCCTACTTCCCGTCTTTCTTCTCCGCCCTCTTTCTCTCTTCATTACCTCACCTCACATATTTTCTACTTCTATCTCTCTCTCTCTCTCTCTCTCTCTCTCTCTCTCTCTCTCTCTCTCTCTCTCTCTCTCTCTCTCTCTCTCTCTCTCTCTCTCTCTCTCTCAGAGTCTCAGCCAAAAACATAGTGGTAGCATGCCACCATAAACCTCTGACGCCATCCACTCCTCACGTTGACAATCCCTCACGCTACTGCCTTGCGTAGCCAACGCTGTCCAACACCGATTCGCACCGCACCGTCCCGTCTTAGCTGGATCTCGCGCCTCTCGCCATTGTAGCACCTGTCCTTGCCGCCAAGAAGATCCTACAATCAAAACATGACACCGGGAGATCGATCTTTTCTCATTCTCTGCCACCGGAAAAATCTCAATCAATTAAAGATGGCCTTAATGCCTTCGCAGATCTCAAGATTCTCCTTCGCCTCGCTTTTGTCGTTGCCGACTCCACCTAACACCCTTCGTTCTTCGTCTTATCTGAGATTCTCGACGTCCCCAATGTTCTTAACTTTTTTTCAATTTTTTGTAGGGGTGGGCACAAATCCCGCAAATCCCGGTCCCATCCCGGTCCCGTCCCGATCCCGGTGGGATTTGAAACCAAAAATGTTCGTCCCGTCCCGTCAGTAAAACAATGGGACGGGACGCGGGACTGAAATTTTTCGTCCCGTTAGGCCCGTCCCGTCCCGCATATAAATTTAACTTAATCTTGACCGTTGATTTTTTCATCTCCACCGTTGATTTCAACCCTAATAGGCTAATACTAACCAACCACAGCAAACTGCAAAACTTTTGAAACTCCCCACTGTGCCCACTGCCCAGCCTCCTCTCGAACTCGGAACTCCTCTTTCACTCCTTGTGCTTCACACTTCACGGTTCACAGCCTTCAGCCCTTCACTCTTCGACAGTTCGACACCACAGACTGCACAGAGTCACAGATTGATGAGCCGCCTTCAACTGTAATTCTCTCTCTCTCTCTCTCTCTCTCTCTCTCTCTCTCTCTCTCTCTCCCGTCCAGCAAAATTTGGGGTTTTGCTTTTAAGTTCGAATTTCTGAATAAACAAGAATTGGGTTTGTGAATTCGAGAAGAATTGGGTGTGAGAGTTAGTACTTAGTAGTGTTTTGGGTTGTAGCCAAGAGTTGGGTGGCCATGGATCTTAAACTTTCTTACTATTAATTGCTCATTTCATCGTTTGATCTTGATCTGCAGGTGTGGTCCTTGCAAGATTATAGCTCCAAAATATCAAGAACTGTCATATTTTTGAAGCTTGATTGTAACCAAGAAAATAAGGTTAGTCATCAATCTCATCATATCCCAGTTTCGATTACAGTCTGAGTCCGCGTTTGAGCTCTCAAGCTCAGTATTGAAAAATTGTTTTCTACAGGTTTGGATATGT
Organism: Geum urbanum; assembly: GCA_946800695.1. Classification (NCBI taxonomy): domain Eukaryota; kingdom Viridiplantae; phylum Streptophyta; class Magnoliopsida; order Rosales; family Rosaceae; genus Geum; species Geum urbanum. Next base: position 23,635,734 of record OX327002.1, read on the forward strand.
GTTTTTATCATTCTACAGGTTTGGATATGTGTTGTTTAATAATGGGAAATGATGATTGAATCTGTGATAATGGGTTTGGATATGTGTTGTTTAATATGTGTTGTTTAATAATGGGATATCATTCTATAGGTTTGGATATGTGTCTGAAATCTAATCTGTGATTTTCATCAGCAATGTTAGCAAGTCAAGAGTTTTCGTTTTAGTTAATGGATATTGTTTTACACTCGATTGCTTGCTCGGTGATGATTCATTTTGCTTTAACCACACTGAAGTGAGACTTGGGAGTTGGTTTTTAACCCTCTACTGAATTAAGCCAGATACAAATCGGTGCTTTATGTTCTTTGCATTGCCTAATGAATTTGGTTACTAAGTCTAGAGGTTGGTTTTACAGACCTCTTCATTTAGAGACGAGAAGAAGGCTTTGCAAAGCATTTGAAGCTCATGTATGTTGTTTTGTTTTAAAGCTTTGGAGGGTTTGCCCAACTGTCATGCTCTTGTATGTGGATAAAAATGGCCTTTGATCTGAGAGCATCACATCATCATTTTCTGTTCATGCTCAATTTTTATATTGTTTACAGGAAAAGGCTGTTTGTGACTGCATATATATGGAGTTTATGAAATCCTCAATCCTCAATGGCTTTTTAATTTTTATAACCCCGCTGTTAGTTTTTCATGATAATCTGTTGTGAGTATATGAAGCGTTCTGGAATTCTGAAACTGATTTGAAATGGATATGAACTGCTTAATTGAAGACTTGCCTGGTTTCAAAGTGTCGAAGGCACATGATCTTTATTTTCTCAGTCAAATTTCTGGGTTGAGCATGAGTATATGAAACCATGATTATCGTATTATTCTGCAGTGAGTTATATAGTATGATTGTAACTTGTTTTCATTGTAACTTGTTTTCAATCATTGATAAGTATATATAGGTAGCTGCAGGTGTATACAGTACATTTGATTTCATCTTTCTTCATCTCAAGTCTGTATAGGTTGTTATGAACTTCATACTTGCATATCTTGGAAAGATTTGACCTAATAGATGACCTTATATTGCAGGTGCCATAGGAAAAACAAGGGCTAGAGGGAAGAAAGCAATTGTTCAACCGCAAAGCTCTGCTTCTGGCCTTCAGGATGTGTCAACAGCGGCATCAGTCGGATCACAATCTCCTCCAACGACACCAATCCCTGCTAATCTGAGTCTAATTCAGACTCCTTCAAGTGGCCCTGCTGCATCTATAGGTGAGGCTCCTGGTGCATCTGAAGATGGGGCACCTGTTACATCTGTAGGTGAGGGTGGTGAGACTCCTACTGTATCTACATCAGGTACGAAACGATCTAGTTCTGTATGGGAGTATTTTAAAGAGTATGAAAAAATTGAGAAAGTAAAAGACGAGAAGGGAAACATAGTTGAGGTAGTTCGTAAGAGGGCTCATTGCATATTCTGTCCTAGGGGAAAGATTGGGGACTTTTCAGTTGAGAATAGGAGTGGCACTTCTGGTTTGCTTAGGCATATCAATCACAACTGTAGGTATTTTCCACGTGCAGTTGATAAGTCACAAAAGGTTTTTACTGGGGATAAGTCTAAGAGAAATAAATTGACAGCGGTTGCTTATAGCCAAGTTGATTATTTGGAAGCTTGTGTAGAGATGATTGTCATTGATGAGTTGCCTTTTAGCTTTGTGGAGAAGAAAGGGTTCAACAAATTTTGTTCAAAAGTGTGTCCTCTGTTTGATGTTCCAAAAAGAAGAAAGTTGTGTAGAGCCTTTCTAGGTATGTATGACACCCAAAAAATAGAGTTGAAGAAGATCCTAAAGATGTATAGGTTGAGTCTTACAACTGACACTTGGACCAGTGTTCAAAATATCAATTACATGGTGCTTACTGCCCATTTTGTTGATGTAGACTGGAAAATGCACAAGCGGATCATTAATTTTTGTGTTATTCAGAATCACCAAGGGCCAACTATAGGGAAGCTTATTGAGTCTTGCATGGTGCAGTGGGGGATTGAGAAAGTTATGTGCATTACTGTTGATAATGCTGCTGCAAACAAATCTGCTTTAGAGTGGCTTGTTGCTAAGATGAACAAGTCAGCATCTTATCAACAGGTTTTAAATGGAAAATATATGCATGTTAGATGCACTGCTCACATCACTAATTTAATTGTGGGGCATGGTTTGAAGAGGCTACAAAAATCAGTGTTGGCAATTAGGAATTGTGTTAAGTTTGTGAGATCTTCTCCAAATAGATTAGATATTTTTAAGAAGGTTGTAGAGCGAGAGAAGCTAGGATGCAAGGGACTTGTTTGTATGGATGTCCCAACAAGGTGGAACAGCACCTTTTTGATGTTGGAAGCGGCTCTAAAGTTTAAACAAGCATTTTTAGTAATGGCTGAAGATGATGAATCGAATTTTGGGAATTACTTTAAAGAGCCAGAAGAGAAATTTGATGAAGATGGAGTGCTATTACCAAGCAACAATAAGAGAGTTAGGGTGGGACCTCCGGAAGAAGAAGATTGGTTGAAGGCTAAGGTGTTTGTTGATTTTTTAAGACTTTTCTATGAAGTGACTCTCCGGAATAGTGCATCATTGCACCCTACTGTGCATACTGTTTTCGCCGATGTTATTGACATGGAAAATAACATAAAAAGCTTTTTTGTGGCACCGACGTTGGCAACTAGATCAGAAACTGAAAAGACATTGCAAGAGATGGCATGCAATATGAGAAGCAAGTGGATAAAGTATTTTGGCTCTTTTGGGGATCTTAACAACATGTTGATCATTGGACTAGTTCTTGATGCAAGATTTAAATTGAAGAATGTGACTCACTTGTATACAGAAGAGAAGTTGTCTGTTGATGAGGTGAATAGGAGAACCAGTGCGATTAAAGGCCTTCTTATGGCTCTATATGATGAGGTATATATTGATTACCCTTGTTCTTCATAGCTGGTTTTGCAAGTAACATGTTTCTATTTTCAGTATTTTATATATATCTGATCTTTAATTTCTGCCTTATTTTTTTCTTAGTATGTTGTTCATGTAGATGGAGGTATACACATGCAGAGGCCACAATCTCCAACCTCTTCTGCTAGCACCATCACAAGTAGAAGCAATACTAGTAGATCCAACCGACTAAGTAATTGGAAGAAGATTGTGCAAGAAAATGATGAGGCAGTTGCAGCTCATGAAGTTGATCAATACTTGGATGCTCCATTAGATCCAACTGATGAAGAATATCACTTTGACATCCTGTGTTGGTGGAAGGTTAATGGCTGCAAGTATCCAGTCTTAGCAGCAATAGCAAGGGATGTTCTTGCCATTCAGACCTCAACAGTGGCCTCTGAGTCGTGTTTTTCAACAGGGGGCAGAGTTATTAATCCTTTTAGGAGTTCATTGACTCCTAAATCAGTAGAGGGACTTATTTGCATGCAGAACTGGATGCTAGGAGATGATATTGCAGAGGTTGTTGAGGATATTGATGAACCAACAATTGAAAACACAGAGTTTTATTACGATGTCGAGCGAGGTATAATTATTGAAGTGTTTATAGTTTACACATTTTGGCTATTTTTATATGCGCACAAGGCTAACTCTTTTTCCCTTGCAGAGCATGAGAACACTGCTTATAGCAAGAACAATTGTCCACCTCCATCTCCAAAAGCGAAAGGGAAGGGAAAGTCCGTTGCAATTGGAGTGATCGATGTTTAATTCTATTTTGGAGCAGCTTGTAATCTTGTATTGCTATGTTTTTAATTTTATTCTTTTCTTGTTAAACTTATGATATGTAAACTTGTGTAACAGATTATCTGATTATGGATGATTGGATGTTATTCTTGTTATGTTTAGTATCATTAGGCTATGGATTGTGACTTATGAGTTCTGAATGTAAATAGGTTGTGTAATTGTAATCAGATCATAGATGCATGTTGTGATTTATGAATGTAAGCAGGTTTTTCTTCTTTTTTGTTTCCAGTTTTGTAGCGGGATTGGGCCCGTCCCGTCCCGATCCCGTCCCGTCCCATGCGGGATTGGGCCCGGTGGGATCCAATCTCAAAAATGCAAGGCCCGTCCCGCATGTAACAACCGGGACGGGACGTGGGATGACCTCAATCCCGTCCCATCCCGTCCCATGCCCACCCCTAATTTTTTGCTTTCCCAAATTTTTATTGTTGAAATTAGAAAGTGAAAATGGAATAGCGCAACACCCTAACTCTCTCAATTCGTGTTAGATTTGCATTTGTGTACAAAAGAAGGAAGAAGAAGTTGATCGAGCTCGCAACTCCCTCGCAGTTCTCTCTCTCTCTCTCTCTCTCTCTCTCTCTCTCTCTCTCTCTCTCTCTCTCTCCTCTTTGTTTTACTCGATCAATTTCATTCATTACTAATAAAGCTAAATCTACAGAACCTTATTGATTTTTGTGATATTTGGATTCGATTGTGAGTTATTCTATCAAATGGTCCTTTGGAAGAGCTATAACTAGGTTTCCACAACTAGATTTCAATAGTAAATCATTGTTGACCAAGAGAATGAGCTTAGTACATTTAACTTAGGCATCAATTGAATGTATCAATATCTATACTTGCTTTGTACTTACTAGCTGGAATGGGACTTGTATGTCTTAAAATCAAGAGATCAAATTTTACATTCTTGCAGTATTTCACCATTTTGCCTTACTGTTATCTTATTCTTCAAATCAAGTACCTAGTACTGATATATGATTCATTGTTTAGATGTCTATTACTACTAAATTTTGTAAGTTTGACTATCTAGTTAGTTTTTCCTTTGATTGAATGCTTCTCATGCGTTATGCTTTGCGTCAAGTTACTGTGACCTCTATTTCTAATAGATGTACGATTTCCTATGGCAGGAGCTCATGGTGAGTCTCACTACCAACATAAACACTTTAGGCAACGAATTTGAAAACAACGCGCAACGAGGTGGTAAATTCGTTGCCTATAGTATACTATAGGCAACGACAAGGGTTTTCGTTGCCTATAGTATACTATAGGCAACGAACTCGTTGCCTGTTGATGAAAAATCGTTGCCTAATGTTTGATTTATAGGCAACGAAAAAAATCGTTGCCTAAACCCTAAACCCTATACTATAGGCAACGAGTTCGTTGCCTATTGAAGTGAAATCGTTGCCTAATGTTTTATTTATAGGCAACGAAAACCCTATACTATAGGCAACGAGTTCGTTGCCTATTGAAGTGAAATCGTTGCCTAATGTTTGGTTTATAGGCAACGAAAAAAATCGTTGCCTATACAAATCGTTGCCTAAAGTATGGTTTTTCGTTGCCTATAGTTTAATAGGCAACGAAAAACAACATAGGCAACGAAATAGTAATTCGTTGCCTATAATTATTATTATATCAGATCTAGCCAGCAGCTCCTCCATTCAAATCAAAATCGGTGGAAAAATCTGAAACGTTCTGGAATCGCCAGTGCATTTCAGGATGGACAAGAGTTGGATGAGGCTGGATAGAACTGATGCAAGATATGGGCAGGGAATTAGGAGATTTCTGGAATTTGTGGCGGCTAATTGTGGAGAGTTGCCAGTGCATTATTGTCCATGTAAACAATGTCGGTGTCGCGGCAATCGTTGTCCCATTGCTACAGTTGAGCGACACCTTCATAGAAACGGATTTTGGAATAAGTACACCCGTTGGATTTATCACGGTGAAGCAACAGCAGCCGATCCGCATGATCATGGACAATTTGCTGATACTGCGAGTTCATCCAATTATGATCCCACCAGGAGGTTCATCGACGATATGTTTCCTCATGAGAGCGGTGTATTTCATGATTCTCAAGCACCCGTATATGTTCCTCCAGAAGTTGAGAATTTCCCTCACATTGAGCCAGTCCAGCCATTACCTAGAGTTTATGTCAACACACGTGGTATGGACAAGTACCACAACCTGATTCAGATGCATCAAACTCCGTTGTACCACGGATGTCCTAAGACAGTCCTTGAAAGTGTGATGGCAGTGATGCAGCTAAAAGTGGAGACCAAGAGCACCGTGGCAGCGGTCGATAGGTGGCTTCAGTTGACTGGTGATCTGCTGCCCCCCGGTCATCGTCTTCCCCCCACTCATCGTAAGATACGACATGTCCTCAAAGATCTTGGACTTTCCTACACCAAGATTCACGCATGCATGTATGATTGCGTTCTCTTTTGGGGTGTAGACGATGACGGGAAGGATCTATCAAAGCTTGATTACTGTCCGGTGTGTGGTACGGAAAGGTGGAAGTACACTCCTGCAGGAAACAAGAAAGCAGTGAAGATACTTCGGTATTTCCCACTTATTGATAGGCTGGAAAGGTTGTTCATGTGTGCATTCACGGCGAAAGCTATGAGATGGTGGGCTGAGAGGACTTCGCCTAACGATGATGTCCTTAGACACCCTGCTGATGGTCAGGCTTGGAAGCACCTGGTGAATGTGTTTTCTGATTTTGCAGCTGAAGTCCGAAATGTTTGGCTGGGGCTATCGACTGACGGATTCAACCCCTTCGGCAACATGAGTCAGAAGTACAGCATATGGCCCGTTATATTGGTACCGTACAACCTTCCTCCGTGGATGTGCATGAAGAAAGAATATAATATGCTGACTCTGTTGATTCCAGGGCCGGGTTATCCAGGAAAGTGTCTGGATGTGTACATGAGGCCATTGATTATGGAGCTTCAGCAATTGAGTACAGTTGGTCATCCCACTTACGACAGGTTTAAAAATGAGATGTTCCGAATGCGTGCTATGCTTGTGGGCACAATCAGTGATTTTCCAGGTCGAGGGATGTTGTCGGGAAACCCAACCAAGGGGTACAGGGCCTGTCCAGAGTGCATGACTGCCATGTTTGGACAAGCTCATTGCTCGAAGATTGTCCATATGCGTCACCGATGTTGGCTTCCACGACATCACCCATTTCGCCAGGACACCCAGGCTTTTGACGGCACTGTAGAAGAAGGTCTGCAACCCATGGGATGGACTGGAGATGAAATCTTAGAAGTCCTGAATGAGTATAATTTTGGGCCATTGAGCAATCATCCTGAGGTTGTTGCGACTATACCGAAGATACCCGACAGGTATAAGTTCTGGACCCACAAGAGCATCTTCTAGGAACTCCCGTACTGGCGGATGTTGCCTATCAGGAACTATCTAGATGTCATGCACATAGAGAAGAATGTGTGTGAAAGTGTGGTGGGCACCGTTCTAAATTGGCAAGGTAAAACCAAAGATGGCCCTAAAGCTCGCGTTGATTTGGAAAAAATGAAACTGCGGGAACATCTGTGGTTGAAAAAGAAGGGGAGAAAGATGCCCCAAGCTCCTTACACGGTCACGCGTGACGAGAAGCATGAAATTTTTGTGTGGATGGCTAACGTCCAGTATCCTTATGGGTTTGCTGGAAATATAAGTCGGTGTGTTAACTACAGGGACAATAAGATTTATGGATTAAAGAGTCATGATTGCCATGTACTACTTCAACGCCTCTTCCCTATTATGATTCGAGGGTACTTTGATGATGAGGTGGTAGAGCCGTTAGTGGCGTTGTCAAGGTTCTTTCAAAAGTTATGCACCAGAGAAGTGAAAATGTCAGACCTCGAAGAAATGCGAAAGGACATCATTTTTATCATGTGCAAGTTGGAGAGGATTTTCCCCCCAAATTTCTTCGACATCATGCCTCACTTGATGATGCATCTTCCTGAGCAATTGATGCTCACCGGTCCCGTTCACTACACTTGGATGTATCCAATGGAGAGGTATATACCTTGCATTTGTATGATGTTTGCTAATTAAGTCTTTATATATTAATTTATTCTTGTTCTACGTACAACAATAATAACAAGCTGTTTTCATCTTTGTAGACAACTGGGAGACTACAAAGGGTATGTACATAATACATCTGCACCTGAAGGGTGTATCGCCGAAGCATATCTTGCGCACGAGTGCGTAACGTACGTCAAACTGTATTTGGGAGCGCTTGAGGACCCACATTCGAATATGTCGGTAGATGAACCCCAGTTCAACCTTTCTGTAGTCTCTAATGATGTTTACCCACAGAGTAGGTTGCACGGGGAGTGGGAGTTGACACCATATGAGTTAGACATTGCACACTGGTGTGTACTCATTAATTGTCAAGAAGTTAAATATTGGAAAGACACACACCTTGGAAGTCCACAGGTTCGCGGGGATGTTGCGTACCACAACCGGACCTTTGCAAATTTTTTTGGCACATGGGTGAGTATATATTCATTTAGTCATAATATATATGACGTGTAAAAGCAAATTGTGACGGTTATTTATATGAAATGTTGTATCTAATGTTGACGGTTATTTGTTTCAGATGAACTATGTAGAAGATGATGGTTACCCACAATGGTCACACGCATTGAGGCTCTTGGCTATGAAACCTATATCATCAAAAGTTTACGCGATGTGTAGGGTCAATGACGTGAAATTTATGTGTCAAGAAAGAGACAACAGGGTGAAGACACAGAATTGTGGGGTAATGGTGCATGGTGGGGATAACGACCCTGACTACTACGGTGTACTCCATTCAGTGGTTGAACTCATGTATGGTGAGCGCATGAAAGTTTACTTGTTTAAGTGCAGATGGTTTGATACTCGTCCGGAGAACGTTCGCATCGATCAGTATGGATACATTTCCGTGAATACTGCCACAAGCTGGTATGAGGAGGATCCTTTCGTTCTTGCCACATCGGTCAAACAAGTGTTTTACCTTGACGATCTTATGAACAGACCCCCGTGGAAAGTAGTAAACCATGTGCAAGCTAGGAATGTGTACAGTGCTGCCACACTTGGTGAGAATGAAGATGACGAAGAAGTTGCAGCATACCAAGAGGGAAATGGAATTGACATTCCGGAATCCGATACAATTCGCCTTAATAATGTTCGACCTGGTATTGTGGTTCAAAATTCTGGAGCAGCACTTCTAAATGTTAATCCAAATGACTTTGATGAAGACTCGAGTGACGAGGACGAGGAGCGACACCTATTACCAGACTTCAACTATCAAACTGCGTCAGACTCTAGCGATGATTCTGATTCTGATTATCAGCCTTAGTTAGAGATGTAATTGAGTATAGTCTTCGAGCTTGGTTCACCCTGGTTCACCTTGAATTGGTTCACCCTGGTTCAGCTTGGTTCACCCTAGTTCACCTTGAATTGGTTCACCCTGGTTCACCTTGAATTGGTTCACCCTGGTTCAGCTTGGTTCACCCTGGTTCACCTTGAATTGGTTCTCCCTGGTTCAGCTTGGTTCACCCTGGTTCATCCTGTGAACTTGAATGGCTATGTAGACTTTATGAATTTCGTTGCTTATAAATTGATGTTCGTTGCCTTTAATAATGAATTCGTTGCCTATACTATAGGACACGAAAATTTCGTTGCCTATAGTATAGGCAACGAAATTTTCGTTGCCTTTAACATTGATTTCGTTGCCTTTGATATTTGTGTCGTTGCCTATAGTATAGGCAACGAAAATTTCGTTGCCTTTAATATGGATTTCGTTGCCTATACTATAGGCAACGACACAAATCGTTGCCTAAAGTCCTCCTCGTTGCCTAAAGTCCTCCTCGTTGCCTAAAGTATAGGCAACGACACAAATCGTTGCCTAAAGTATTGGTATCGTTGCCTAAAGTCCTCCTCGTTGCCTAAAGTATAGGCAACGACACAAATCGTTGCCTAAAGTATTGGTATCGTTGCCTAAAGTCGTCCTCGTTGCCTAAAGTATAGGCAACGATTCTTCCATTCGTTGCCTATAAGAGGTTGAATAAATGACCCAGTCGCGACCAGATTTCTGCCCTCGCCCTCGCCGCAACGACCGCCGCCGCACCTATTACTCTCGCTTGAGTATATATTCTGCCCTCTCCCGAATATAGGTTCGCATTCTCTCATGATTCTCCTTACTTGAATATATAAACAACGTGATTTAGGTTGATTTTAGTTGGATTTGTGTTGGATTTGTCTTGTGATTTATGTTAGGTTGTGTTGGATTTGTGTTGGATTTGTGTTGGGTTGATTTTAGTTGGATTTGTGTTGTTATTTAGTTTGTATTGTTGAATTTAGGTTTTATTTAGGTTTGATTTTGGTTTGATTTTGGTAAGGATGATGAACTATGTTGGATTGTTGATTTAATTAGGTTGGGATTATATTGTGGATTAGAGGATTTAATTTGGTTATTTAGTTTATGTAAGGTGAATTGGGAATATAAGTGTGATTTTAGTTTGGTTATTTAGTTTAGGTAATTAGAATTGGGAATAAGTGTGATTTTAGTTTGGGTTGTTCATTTTAGTTAGACAAAATTTAAATTTAGGTTAGTGTTGCCTCAATTGTAAGCTATTCATTATGTTATTTTGTTGCAGACATTAATAAAAATGTCGGTGTTCAAAAGATTGATTCCCGGGAAAAGTGGGAAACAGAAAGGAGCTTCCTCCTCGTCACCTCAAGGAGCGACACCTCAAATGTCCTCCGGGTTGAACCCTCAAGGACCCAGGAGTGGGTCTAGGTCCGTTGGTCAGAGTGCTGGAAGCACCGTACCGGACAGTCTTGAGACCGTCTATGTACATTCCAATCGTCACCTCCAACTATATACAGCATCCCAGGATCCCCAAGGTCCACGTCACTCGGTGTCTCATGAACGACCCTCCCGCAACAGCAGCCGAAACTCCACCACGGAATCCGGTCGTCACTCAGTCAGCAGCGAACGCCCAAATAGTACGAGGGTACTATGGCCAAACCAGCAGGACCCACCGTGTATGCCACCTCTTCCTCCCAATCCGGCGACGCCACACCCTAATTCCGGATCATCTGGGCCATCCGGCAGTGCATCCCGCACGGATTCTGTGCACTTATGCCCGCCTAGGGACTTGTTCTTCCCTACGGTTATTCCGAAGATACCTCAGCTCGACCCTAACAACGTGGCCATATATGATGAGGACCCGTTCACGACGCCTGAGGAAGCATACACATATGAGCCGTTCTCTCAACCTCTGTTGAGTGTGAGGGTTAAGGGCCAGCTCACTTACGAGAATGGTAAGTTTATGTTCTTTTAGTAGATACAGTACATTAAATTAGGTTCTATTTCTTAATTTCCTTCTTTTGTACCGTGTCTTAGGCACCGTCGTCAACCCTAAAGCTAAAGCGAGCAGAGGTACCACAACCGGGAAGGGTATTGAAGATCGAGTTGGTGACAATCGGGCTCATATTGATTATGAGGACGATGGCTCGGCTATCGAGTATTCTGACAAAGGGATGTATGCTAGCCAAGCAGGATTTGTCATACGTGATTTCGTCCCGATGTTGTGGGACTCGTGGGGTTCAGTTGATGCTCAAGTGAAGGCCCGAGTGCATAATGCACTGTCGGTGAGTTAAATTTACATTAATTTGTCATAAAAATATGGGCATTCTTATTATTATAAGCCACCAAACATACATATTTATGAGGCTAATTATGTATACGTGTATTGCAGCAATGGTTTATTATTGACGATCGGCTGAAGCAGCCCGGGGGGTGGTGTGAACGAAAGCTTGCGTCTAGGTGATGTGATTTTGGATTTATATAAGGCTAAGTATCCTGAATACGTTAGATTTGTGAATATAAAGTGTTGGTTATATGATATTTTTGTTGCATCGATATAGGTATCGAGAGTGGAAGTCCCACTTGAAGACGTTCTGGGAGGAGAACATAGATAAAGGCCGAAATGGCACTCCAAGTGAGTTCAGATACCGGGAGTACGAGTGGAACTGGCTTATAGCCCACTGGAAGCATCCCAAACTTGTGGTATGCACATGAATTGATTTGCGTACCTAAATCTAAACTAATATTATTATTATTAATTTACCTACATTTTATGATATATTATTTTATATACGCAAGAGGTAGTAGGTAAATCTCTATCTATGTTATTAATTTAATATGTAGGTAAATCTCTAATATATTGTGTAGGTAAATTAAATGGGTTGGATTTTAATCAAAAAAATTAATGTTGCGAGAATATTCTCTAATTTATGCTATATATATAATTGGCTAATAATTGTGCACATTTTCTTATGGTCACAAGCACATTTCGAAACAAAATGCTAAAAACCGAGCGCAGAACGTGAACCCACATCATTGCGGTTCCCGAACGTATGAGAGATGGACTCGTCGTGGGGCAAGGTTGGAACCAGAGACCGATCCTCTCGTGTATTCCATCCGACATGGGTATCCGAACAACCCTGAATATGTTGTAAGTATCTAATAAATATTTGTCCATATTTGATACATCTCATGTTTAATTAATTCTTGTATTTTACTCAATTATTAATGCGTCACCGATTTTGCATTGTCTATTAGGAGAGATTGGTTGAGTCGATCCCGAAGGTGCGTGCTAAAGTAGCTCGAGAGCTGCATCAGGGGTGCACGGAGGAGGAGGTGACCCAGTATGCATCTCAGGTTGACCACATGACGCCCATTAATGCGGCGAGGTGCGTGTCAGATGCGCTTCCCGTTGGAAAGAACAAGTTTTGGGCCAAGGGGATGGGTTACAGAGGAAATGGAGTCTTGAAGATGACTCCAGAATTCTCCAGCAGGTCCAGCAGTTCTAGGTCGTCCGGCCAACAAGAGCAGATTCGGAGGCAGGAGGAGCAGATTCGGAGGCAGGAGGAGGAGTTGGAGGAGATGAGGCGTGCCAGGAAAGCCATGGAGCAGGAAAGAGCCCGTGAGAAGGAGCAGCACGACCAAATGTGGGCATTCTTTCAATCTCAGCAACCTCGGGGGGCTTCGCAGCCGCACCCACAGACTCAGCCAAATCTGTTCACGCCTACAGCACAGCCGCAGTATTTTGGGGGTCACCAGCAGCCGCCGTTATATGGGGACCACCAGCAGCCGCCGCAGCAGCATCAGTTTTTTGGGGACGCCGAGCCGCCGCAGCAGCATCAGTTTTTTGGGGACGCCGAGCCGCCGCTGCAGCATCAGTTTTACAGGGGTGACGACCAGCAGGAGGGTTCACACGAGGACTTCCTCAATTGTGTTAACTTTGATCAGTAACACGTAGCTAGTTTTTGATTTAGGTTGGAATGTGTACGCTTTTGTGGTTTGAAATGTAAATGTTGCAGATTCTGGAATTGGGCCCAATCCAGAATCAAGTATTTTTTTTTAAAATAACACAAACTATAGGCAACGAATTGGTCCAATTTCGTTGCTTATAGTTTGCCACCAAAAAAATTTCAAACTATAGGCAACGAAATTGGACCAATTTCGTTGCCTATAGTTTGCCACAAAAAAAAATTTCAAACTATAGGCAACGAAATTGGACCAATTTCGTTGCCTATAGTTTGCCACAAAAAAAAATTTCAAACTATAGGCAACGAAATTGGTCCAATTTCGTTGCCTATAGTTTGCCACCAAAAAAATTTCAAACTATAGGCAACGAAATTGGTCCATTTCGTTGCCTATAGTTTGCCAGAAATACAACAATTCAAACTATAGGCAACGATGTTCTTGACTATAGGCAACGAAATTCTTAAGTATAGGCAACGAAGTCGTTGCCTATAGTTTCAAAGTTGGTCAAAATTGACCTGTTGGTTTAGCGTTTAGGCAACGATGAAGTCGTTGCCTATAGTGAAACTATAGGCAACGATTCACTCTAGTCGTTGCCTATAGTACAAAACCCTAACCCCTAAACCCCGAACTATAGGCAACGAATCGGTTTAAAAATCGTTGCCTATAGTATAGTCAACGATGAAAAGGCAACGACGGTATAGGCAACGAATTTTCGTTGCCTATACTTATAGGCAACGATTTTTAAACTATAGGCAACGATTTTAAATCGCTGCCTAAAGCTGTTATGTTGGTAGTGTCTTGAATAGAGCATGCTTGATGAAGGAATGATTACTTGATCTATTGCAACCTTTATGTGATTGGAAAAAGTTGAAGTCTCATGTTCATTTCCCAATTACTACAAGTACCTTGAAGTCTGTGTTTAAAGCTTGGGAGGAACACCTGAATTCATCTAGGGTAATCTACTCTCTTCTAAGACTTGTTTTCCATATCCATGTGGTAAAATTCACTGGAATTTTATGTGCTTAGTGTGTTTGGTGTGAGAGGAAATAGTGCACAGTTGGCGGAGGTGGACTCTAGGAAAGATGTTGCTTTCTGCTAAGTATTCGGATTAGGTGAGGTTAATATATCACTCTTGGCTCATAACGTACTACTGGATTGTTTATGTTTTAGTGTAGTTAAGGGTTGACGACTTGTTTTTCGTTGTTTTAATTTGCAAGAGTAGGAGTGCCTTCGCGCAGCTCTCATATGTGTCCCATTATTGCACAGGCTTCCGCAAAGAAAAGTGTAGCTGGTTTTCCTGTTAATTTCCTCATGGGAGGTGTATCTGCCGTTGTTTCTAAAACACATGCTGCTCCAATTAAGCGTGTGAAACTACTAATCCAGAATTAGGATGAGATGATTAAGACTAGCCGCCTTTCTGAACCATACAAAGGGATCACTAACTACTTTGCGCGAACAATGAAGGATGAGGGTGTCATTGCTTTGTGGAGAGGAAACACTGCAAATGTTATTAGATGCTTTCCCACCCAGGTCATTTTTCTTTCACTAGATTTCTTATTTTTATCATCTTTGGATTTATACTTTTGGGTGTTTGTTTTAGCACTTGTATTCATTTCCATATTTGAGTAAATGTTCTGTATCCAATTTTTAAAATGTGAGAGACCACTTGGTAATTTACCAAATAGAGATATTCTAAACTAGTAACATTTGCATATCAGGCCATAAACTTTGCATTCAAGGATTATTTTAAGAGGCTCTTTAACTTCAAGAAGGACAAAGATGGCTACTAGAAGTGGTTTGGTGGAACTTGGCATCAGGTGGTGCTGTTGGTGCTTCATCTCTTATGTTTGTTTACTCATAGGGTTGATAATATGACACTTTGTATATTTTGTCATTGTTGATATTTGTAAATGTCGATTATGACAAACAAATGGATATTTGATTTATTTGAATGCATATAAAGTGTGAATTTTGGCATATAAATGTTGTATGATGACATTCATAGGATGCATTATGGCACAATAATTGAGCAAATCAATAACATTGAAACACAATTGTGAATAAAATGTATTGTGCGAGTGTAATGCAATAACCAAAATGGTTTGAAACACAATTGTATGATAGAACTTGAAATAATGTTACAAAGTTAAATGCCTATTGTCTAAAACAATGATCTACAACAGATCTTTAAACTCAAAGTATTGTCTCATTTTTACTCAGACAATAGTTTTAAGAAAATCAAAGTATTGTCTCATTGTACTTGGACAATGGTTTTATCGCCAATAATATGTATAACTAGTTCTTCTTTGTACAATGGTCTACAGACTATTGTCTCATATGACTTCTCTCCTCAGCTTAATAGTCAACACCCCACAAGTATATCAGACAATGGGCTATGCCCATTATTTGAAGCCATTTTTGGCGTAGTCTAGGGAAATTCTAAGGTTAAGCCCAGAAAATGTAAACATTGACCAATGAGTTTGAGAGTCTAAAGATGAATGATGATGAATCAATCGATGACTTTCATTCCAGAGTTATAGGAATGACTGGATAATGCAGGGGTCTATGTGAACCAATAGAAGAAGACACGGTTGTCAAGAAGTTTTTGAGAGCCCTCACTAAGTCTTATCTTCCTAAGAAAATTGCTATGAAGGAGTTTAATGATTTGAAAAACTATTCTCTTGAAGAACTTGTGGAAAATCTCATAACTTATGAGATGGAATATCACTTGATTCCTAAGAAACAAACAAGTATAGCCTTTTCTTCTGTTGAGAAGGATAAATCGGCATAAAAGGATAAAAATAAGTCTAGAAATAAGTCTGTTCTTGATTCTGATGATGTTGCTTTGATTTCTAAAGAGTTAAAAAGTTTTTTGAAAAACAAAAAGGACACCAGTGATGATTCTATTTACAACAGGGTCAAAATTCAGAAAAACGTTTGAAGAAAATTGGAAACTCAAAGAAAAATTCAAGTGACAAACCTAAATGTTTTGAGTGTGGTGGCATTGGCCATATTTCTACTGACTGTGGAAATTCAAAGTATGCCTCCAAAAAATAGAAGGCCTTCGAAAGGACCCGACCCCGATTTAGTTGCCTAAATCAGAATTAAGCCCTAACGACTCTGCTAACCTTAGTTTCTACTCTCTATTTGACAGCTAAAGTGGAGAACTAAAATTCAAGAGTCACAAAATAATGAAAACTTGCACTTCTAGGTTCCTTACAAAAATATACAAAATATACAACTATGGTAGAATACTAACTCGCAGGATCAACCTTAGATCCTACGGTAGATACTGCTATGCCTCGATCTACGTGCGTGCTCGACCTCAGAACAAACTCTGCAAACTGAGCAATTAAAACTGAAAAGCCCAGGAAAAAGGCACATAAAATAATAAAAACTGTTAGAGTGAGTGGACAAAAATAATCCAAGATATATAATATAAAATCTACAACATACATTTCCGTAAATAAAATTTCTAAATCTGGTAGCGAGTCTAAAATACTGAAAATACAGTATAAATGATACATTGAGGGGGAACTCCTGACCCTTCTCGAGTATCGTGCTCAAGTGGAGGCAATGGCTTGGGTTCTCTAACCTCGAGCCACTAAATTCGTCCGATGATTCCTGACACAAAGGCAATGTGAATGCCAGGGGGTAAGTGCTGCTACTTCCCTGGAGCCACTCGAGGATCAGCCAAGTAACCAATGCATCGATGCACAACTAATTGTAACAAGCCTCCAAAAATATATACTGAATACTGAAAGCACAAACTGAACAGGAACAGAAAACTGAACTGAATATAATAATAAATAGACTCGCTAATCAACTGTAAAAATAAAGTGTCCACTCACAGTACTATGCCGTGATTTTCCACCAACCGAAGCCTATAAGTTGGTGTTCTATATGTATGATACTGGCTACTAACATGTCGTCCTGAAACAACAATCATTATATAATAATTACTCATCGAAAATCATATCGAATAGCTAAGCTCGTAACTCAAGAGAAATACCGTCTAGAAAATCACATTCTCGACAAATGTGCTTCCAAAAATAATACCAGACTCCCACAATAAATTACGATTTTCAATTCCCAATTTTTAAGTCCTCTATTTAGTTCGTATCCAATATTCTTAATCGTTATGTGACTTGTGGTCGAAACGATAAATTAATCCGTCGATTAAAAAAATTATAAATACGTTTATTTAATTTCCGATTAACCACTCGACTTATCCTATTGCATCTAATTTAATACAATAACTTCATTATTGGAATCGGTGAGCGATTACGAGTAAAACGACATAAAAATTACGACGAAATCAACCTCGCTGGTGGCGGCGGTGGTGAAAGGACCCAACCCCAATTTAGCTTCCTAAATCGGAATCAAACCCCTTTGAAAACACGAACCAACAAAAACTTTTCGAAATTTGGGCAGAATTTCGTTACTAGCGTGGAATTACCATTACCTGCACGCGGAAAATACACTTCATCCTATGCCACAAAAAGCAAACCGTGGGCACCAATCCCATCCGGATTTCTCAATATATCAACAGTAAAGGAAAACAATAAATATAATAGTACTTTACTGAAATTCGGTGTAAAATCGTATAACATAAACAACAGATTACTCAGAGCGACCTCTAGTGTATAAACATATCAGTATACCACAGTAGGTAGAACAATAAACCTACTGGAAGAAACAAGGTAGCTCGAGCACTATGCCTCCGACCACGACGTGCGACACCAGAGCCTGAACTGCAAACTGGGCACGAAAACCGAAAAACCCAGGGGAAAGACATGAAATACGTTAGAGTGAGTGGACGAAAATAAATGTCTTTCACCAAGTAATATACGTTATAAAAGCATATGCGAGTCCAAATAAATATATATAATAAAATACGCGAGGTAAACCCATACTCCTCCAGCGTACAGAGCATGTAAGTAAAAATCCCACGGGGCCACTCATGGACACGTCCGTGCTAGTACAGTTCGAATCACGGGATCCCAGACCCACACGTGATTCGAGCCAGAAAGGCCTCAGGTCAGGGTAACTGTTTCCACCCGGAAATACCTCGGCACAAGAAACAGATGACAGTACCTACCCGGAAATACATCGGCACAAGGCACAGCGTCCCCCCTGGTAAGCACCCTCGGTGATCAGCCGGGGATGCGTGTGTATCGATACAACAACATGAACTACGACTGTACTCTGTGAAAATCAAATCACAAATATCTCGATGCATGTACAGTAAACAGCATAAAAATGCATATGCGTAACATAATCGTATATAACACATGCTCATAATAATCGTAATCTCATAAATATGCTCATATCTGTTTATTCGTATACGTATATCCGTATATATATATATATAAAATTGTAAACACATGCTCATGTAATCCGAAATCTCATACGCATGCTCAAGTTCGAAAATCATATAAAAAGACTCGCAAGAATTCCGTGAAAAGAAATTGTCCACTCACAGACTGGCGTAACGCGATACGCGTTAACCCGTGATCCGGCGGAATGTCCCTCGCCAAACAACGATCACGAACCCCTGAATATTTACAAAGTCCATTATTCAAAGTCATAACTCGACAATACAAATCAAATCACGAGAAACCACCGCTCTCGGAAACACGTAATTCGAATACGACGAATCGTAGAAAATCCATATATAACACCTCAATACCTTGCTTTACGTTCGAACGCTCAACTCGAAAAACGAACCTCCCCACTGCGAACGGAGCGCGATTTCGAGTCAAATGACATGCAACTTGTCGAAAGTCCAAAAAGTCAAACCGTTGACCGTTGACCGCCGCCGTTGACCGCCGTCCACGGTGGCGCCGCCGCCGACCGAAGAATTTCACGGCGGAGCAACCCTTATTCCACTCAAAATCACCTACTGAGCAACTTCCATAACTGCACCGAAGTCCAATTCTCACTCTAACTAGGTCAATTTCATGAAAACCCGAATTGAAACACAAATTTCAAATCCAAAATTCTCCTTCCACAAATCGAATTAGAACTTCATACTTACATGTTTAGAATCCTTGAGAGGAGGGCTACAAAACCCAGTCCATGTTTGAGCTCAACTCGGCCGGAATCAAAATCCACCATTAACTCAAAAATTCTCCATTTTCAACCAAAAAATTCTCTCTCCACCGTCCACCTCGCCGTGAACGGTGGCCGGCAAGAGGATGAGGGTACCTTGGCGAGTCAAACCAGCCCTAGGCCGAGCCCTAGGGTGGTCGGAAAACTCAAAGCCGCCGGTGAGCCGTGGCAAGCCGTCGAACTCCCTCTCTCTCCACCGAGTTGACTCGGTCAACTCGGTCAACTCATTAAATGGTCATCTTTGACTTTCCCAAAACAGTAAGTCCACTATTTATACTTTCCCAAAAAGGAAACTTCATGTTTATCCATTTCGACGAACTTTAAACACCCGTAACTTTCTCGTCGTATATCCGATTCCGATAATTCTCACGGCCACAAACTCATCTCGACATGATCTTCAATTATCACTCGAAGTCAAACACATTGACCAAACGGATAAAAAGTCAACCCTTCGAACCAACACACATTAAATCGACTAAACAATCAATAAACGGAAATATTCACAACTTAAACTCCGTAACTCAAAATCATGCTCCGGAAGTTCCCACGAACTCGAAATTAAATTCCGAACAACTTGCGTGAAGAAGCCGAAACCAAATTCTCGACCGGTAATTTAGTCGTTAAGTAGCTCGCCATTATAATCCAATTCCGTCGAAACTTCAAATATTCATAATTAATTCCTCGGTCGTCCAAATAACGATCCGGAACCGCCCACGAACTCGAAATCACACATAGAACGACTCTCAAGAAGAGATCCAGCTCCAATTCTCGGCCAATAATTAAGTCGTTAACGAGTCTGGCGATTCAATCAACTGTCGTAAATCTGCGAATACTCGACAACCTCGTAGATTAAACTGATTCCTCTGCTGATTCTGTTCCGGGTCGTCACAGGTGGCGTGGTAGCGGCACCCCATTTTCCGGCGAACCAAACACTATTCCACTCAAAATCACCCAACAAACAACTTCCATAACTACACCAAAGTCCAATTCCCACTCTAACTAGTCCAATTTCATGCAAAACCGAAATATCACAAAAACTTCAATCCATCGATTCTTCATGCACAAGTGAAATTGAAGTGCCATACTTACATGGTTAGCTTCGTGGTGATGAGGGCTTCAAAGCCCAGTGCTTTACGCCAGTCAATTTGGCCGGAAAATGGACGACCTGAAACCCCCAAAATTTTCCAACTTTTGACCGAAAAATCCTCCCTTTTCCGGCGCCCTTGCCGTCGATGATGACCAGAAACATATCAAGGACGTTGAGATGAGCCGGAAGCTCTATACCCCGAGGCCGGAGGTGGCTGGACGGCGATCCACAGCCAGCGTGCCGAGCACCTCACCGTTGCTCTCCTCCTCCCCGAGTTGACTCGGTCAACAGCCCAGTCAAAATCTGACTTGCCATTTTGGGAAATCTCCTATTTATACTTTCCATTTTCGGTAACTTCGGTATTTATTTTACAACAAACTTAAGTCAATCGTAACTTACGTGTCGTAACTCTGTTTTCAATAATTCTCGCGTCTACGAACTTATCTCGACAAGTTCATCAATTTTCACCTGAAGTCAACCAATTTTGACAAATCCGATAAAAATGTCAATGGCCCAACCCAACACAACATTATCCACTAAAAACAACTGAACACTTCGTAAGTAACACGCCGATTATCAGAAAAGTTCCCCAGAAGTTCCTATGCATTCGAAATTAAATTCTCTACAACATTCGTGAAGGGAATATGTCCAAATTCACGATTTAGAAAATGGTCAACAAAAATCGCGACAATTTTCGATGAACTTCAAATATCCATAATTTTTTCCTCGTAACTTCAATTTTGACGTTTGCCGTGGTCACGAACTCATCTCAACGAAATCTATAGCTTCGTAAAGAAACATAACTCCAAACTTGTAACTTATAAAATGTCAATAATTAGCCCACATCAAATCTCGGAAAATGAGCCACGAGAAGCCAAGATCGACAATTAGCTCGATAATGATGTTTAATACCCAAATTTGGGTTCGGGTCATTACAACCTTAAACTCAACTACATGAAGTGATGATGATGAAGATACACATGATGACAAATCAGACAATGTTGCTCTCGTGTCTTCAGTGCTTTTTAATCTTGAAGAGTCAAAGGTAGATGAATGTTCATCAGATGATGAGATTGATACAAGGTACAAACAACTGTACAATGCATCAAATCCTATTCTGAAGAAGAAGAAGTTGCTGGAAGAAGAACTCAACTTAGCTAGAGAAAATATATCTGAATTGGAGCAGGAGCTTGTGGAGGCTCAGCACAAAATTGCAAATCTCTTGGGTGAGAAACAAAAGAATTCATTGAATCTTACAGGTGGTTCAACTGGGGCTGAAGAAAAGACAGAACTCATTGAAAAATTAAAGTCGTTGAGGTCGAGGTAAAACCTCACACTGTACTAAAAGTATCACATAATCTTGAAGTTCAGTCGTTGCAGGAACAACTGAGAAAAACAAATGAGAAATTTAATAAGTTTGAGTCCAACTCTTCAAATCTTATTAAATTATGGAAGCTTAGCAAGAGTAACAAAGACTCAAGTGGACTTGGTTTTAGTGGACATAAAGCAAGTGGCTCACCTAAGTTTGTCAAAAGTTCAACTTGTGACAATGAATTGGGTGAAGATAAAAGCAGATTGTAGATGAAAACAATTACTAGGCTTTATGGCGAAGTACCTCCTCTAAGTTACTCAACTGCAGAAAAGGTAAGGAATGCTTATGAAATTTCTACTGAGCATCACAGGTATGAACACAAACACTTTATAAATGTATGTCATCGCTGTGGAAAAGAGGGATACATCAAACCTAGATGTAACCTGTTATGTTTTGAAAGAAAAGACATCATAAATAGTTCCTCCTCAAATGATGTTCTTAATCTTTATTGTGAATTAAATGAGTAAAAAGAAATTTTGAGGAACCTAACAGACAAGTTAAACAACTTTAGTAAAAATATCTGGAAAGTAAAACATAATGAAAAATGTCTGCTATCCAGAATGATTGTGCATAAAAATTCTGATCAATTTGATACAATATGTGCAGGGAATTCTTTGAAGCAAACTGAATCTCTCAAGTGCCTTGTGTCGTTTGCAGCTCTTTAAGAAATAAATCTTAGTATCTGGTATGTTGACAGTGGATGCTCAAGGCATATGACAAGTAACAAACATTGGTTTGTATCTCTGAATGAAGAATTCACTACTGGAGGAGGGACTTTTTGAGATGGAAAGACTTGTCAAATTCTTGGTAAAGGAGTTATCAAAACTCCTGGAATTCCAAATCTTACAAATGTCTATTTTTTGAGGAATTATCTGCAAATTTGATGAGTGTGAGTCACTTGACTGATGAGTATGAAGATGTTTGGTTTAATAGAAAAAGGTGTCTAGTTTTAGACAAAGTTGGAAGCTTCATCATGAAAGGATTTAGATCTCTGGATAATTTTTATCAGATAAAGTTTCAGGTACCAGCTAAAGTGTAGAAATGTCTTAAATCTACTTCTCATGATGCCTTGATCTTATGACACAAAAGATCAGGACATGTGAATTTTCATGATCTTAAGAAACTTGCTCACAAGAACTGTATTCGTGGACTACCTGAGCTGAAAGGTGATGCTGAACAAATGTGTGTTAGATGCAAGCTGGGAATACAAAACAAACAAGCTCATAAAGTAGTCAACTCCATCATAACAACAAAGCCACTAGAACTACTTCAAATGGATTTAGTTGGCCCAGCTCAAAAATCCATTTTGGTAACAAAAGGTACATTTTACTAGTCATTGATGATTTTTGTCGTTTCACTTTGGTATAATTCCTCAAAACTAAAGATGAAGCTTTTGAATCCTTCAAAAACTTGAGCAGACAACTTTTAACTGAAAAACATTTCTCTGATCTTAAAATTGTTAGAGTTAGGCCTGACAATGGACATGAATTTAAAAACATCTCTTTTTCTAACTACTTTCATGAGCTTGGTGTTTTTCATGAGTTCTCACGTCCCATCACACCTCAGCAAAATGGAATAGTTGAAAGGAAGAACAAGGTCCTCTTGGACATGGCAAGAGTAATGCTTCACTCATCTGAGGTTAACACGAATCTATGGGTAGAAGCAATTAATACAGCATGCTACACCATCAATAGAGTGTTTATCAGGCCTCACAGTGAGTCTACACCATATGAGCTTTGGAAAGGTAAGAAACCTACAGTAAGTCACTTTCACATCTTTGGTAGTCCTTGTTACATCTTGAGAGACAGAGAAAAGTTGGAAAAATTTGATGCTAGAAGTGATACTAGAATTTTCCATGGTTACTCCAGAAACAATAGAGCTTATAGAGTTTACAAGAAAAGAACACAAATTGTTATGGAGTCTTTTAATGTATATGTTGATGATGCTTCTTATAGACAGATTAAGGTTGTTCTCACTGATGATGATGTATTCTTTGCCATATTCACACCACCCTCCAGTGCTGGTGTTTCTAAAGATACAGAAACACGGGTTCTCATCTCAAATGGAGATCCTAATCTTGGAACTGATCCTATCTTTAGACAAGGTTTTAGACAAGTTCAAAAAGACCACTCTCCTAGAGATGTCATTGGAGATCCTTCAGAAGTCATTATGACAAGAAGATAAGCACATAAAATCTACAGAAATGAAGTCGTTTCAAATACTGCTCTGGCGTGTTTCTTGACTCAAAATCAATCTGAATTCAATAAAATTACTTTTTGTGGGTTTGTGTTTTTGATAAAACCAAAAAATGTCAAAGAAGCGTTTCTTGATGATGACTGGATAAGTGACATGCAAGAAGAACTCACTCAGTTTCAAAAAAACAAAGTCTGGGAACTATGTCCTAGACCTGTAGATTCAAATGTTATTGGGACAAAATGGGTGTTTTGAAATAAAAGTGATGAGTTTGGGAATGTGATCAAAAACAGCTTGTAGCACAAGGATACTCAGAAGTAGAAGGTGTGCCCTATGGAGAAACCTTTTCTCCAGTTGCCAGATTGGAATCAGTTAGACTGCTTCTATCCATTGCATGTCATCTGAAGTTCAAATTATATCAAATGGATGTGAAGACAGCCTTTCTTCATGGTGAGTTAGAGGAAGAGATGTTTTTTGAGCAGCCAAAAGGATTTGTTGATTTACATCATCCTGATCATATGTATAAGCTTCACAAATCAGTTTATGGTCTCATGCAAGCTCCAAGAGCATGGTATGAAAATTAAGCTATCCACCAATTTGGTAAGTCAAGGATACACAAGAGGTACTGTTGACAAAACACTCTTTGTAATAAGGGTAGGTAAGCATATCATGATTGCACAAATTTATGTTGATGATATTGTGTTTGGCTCTACTTGGTCCAAAATGGTACAGGAATTCACAACATTCATGTATAACAATTTTGAAACGAGTGCCTGTACTTGGTGAATTGGCATATTTTCTTAGGCTGCAAGCCAAGCAGCTAGAGTGACTCAGGTGTGTTTTTAAGCCAATCAAAGCATGCTGAAATTCTTGTGAAGAAATTTGGTCTAGCATAAGTTAAGGCAGTAAATAATCCCATGAGTACTACCATTAAACTATGTGAATATGACACTGGCACACCAGTTGATCCAACTCTTTACAGAAGTATAATTAGTAGTCTTCTATACCTTATTGCTAGTAGACCAGATATTGCTTACAGTGTTGGTGTGTGTACTAAATTTCAAGCATGTCTAAAGGAATCCCACTTGGAAGCTGCTAAACGTATAATCCGATATGTGCTTTGTACAGCTAGTTGTGGTGTCTATTACACCTATGACACAAATGTTGAGATTGCTAGTTACTGTGATGCTAATGGGGGAGAAAACTTTAAAGATAGACGCAGTACATCTGGTGGTTGTTTTTTTGTGGGGAACAATCTTGTAGCTTGGCACAACAAGAAACAAAATTACATTTTCTTATCCACTGCTGAAGCTGAATATGTCACTGTAGGAAGCTATTATACTCAACTTTTGTGGATGAAGAATATGATGCGTGACTATGGCATTCCTCAAGGTTAGTTAACTCTTTTTTGTGATAACACAAGTACATGCTATACAGATTTCCAATAATCCAGTTCAACATTCTAGAACTAAGCATATAGAGTTACGTTATCACTTTATCAGAGATCTTGTTGAGAAATATATTTTGATATTGGACTTTTGTCTCCACAAAGCATCAATTTGCAGACCTATTCACTAATCCACTTGATACTGCTAGATTTGAAAGTTTGCGTAGTGGTATAGGAGTATGTTCCGTGTGATTCATATTGATACTTGGGTTACATGTATAGTATAAGACAGTTAATTCTCGTCATAGCATTTTTTCTAATCATATGTATCATTTGCCTAAGTGATATCTTCATATTTCCTGTCAGGTCCTGAGCCTTTCTCTGTCTATACATGTTGACAGTATGTTTTGAGTGCATGATTGATTGTTGCTTCACTACAACTTGCATTCTCACTCTCACACTTCTTGTGCATCATGTGCTTTCTTTGTCTCACTGAAAATGCCTGAGGCAGTAGGACAAATTCTATCCACGACTGGCCCCCTCTTCACAGTTATCCATTTTTTTAGTTGACCATTCTGAGCATGTAGCCGTTCCTTCTGCACCTACTTTCCGTAAACAAATTGTACTTTTGGATCACACATTGTCATGTGTCGTGTCTGAGAAATTTTTTCAAAGCATATGAGATAATACATACAAGACGATGGCCTTTCAAGGTACAAGTGAACCATATATATATATATATATATATATGAGTGCTCAGCTGCTTCTCACAAACTAAGTATTTGATTGGAAAAAGAAATTTAAGTGATTTTTCACAAAAAGTGTTGATAAACTTGAGAAGATGCCTATGACGAGACAAGAACCCTAGCTTGTTGAACTTGTTGAAGATTCTTGGCTTATATTGAATATACAATGATGCATTTTTCTCAAAGAAATGCCGTGACAGTATTAGACTTCTTACACTGTGTCTCAGATGTGAATCCATGTACAAATAGATAGTTTGCCTGATTTCATCTCTCCTTTCTTATCATCCACCCCTCAATCCTAACCCCATTACATCCCTTTATAAGTCCTCATGATTTTGCTGACATATTGGATAGTAGATGGGGTACCTGTGATCAGTGAGACATGCAAGCCTATGGCTGGATCAATTTATCTTCATGATTGATTGTACTTCTGTTTTCCATCACCTACTGAATGTGAGTTATACACGATTTTCATGAGAGCATCGTTTGAGGGGGAGATCTTCACTATACTTATGATACATTGCTTAGCAACTTTGCTGTGGATTGAATTACCCATCTTGCTTCATGCATATGTCTGTTTATGATTCCCATGGTATTTCCTCTTGCAGTCTTACTCTTTCCTTCAATGTGGGCGTGTAATTTGGTTTTTGTGAACAACAAATCTGTTGTTAAGTGGCCCAACTACACTAGTGGTTAATTTTCTTTGAAAATCCAAAATCCTTAGTCAAGATTAATATTGGATAGTGGGCAGTTAATCCTTTCGTCTTCTTCTTTCGACTCTTGAACTGACTTGACAGTTCGCTTCTTCAAGAAGTCTCGACCTCTCCTCTTTCTTTAAAAAGGGACTTTCTGCATCTTTTCTTCCACAGATATCACCCTTGTTTCTCACCTATGCAGGATTCTTTGTCTTCCATGGAGTCAGACGCCTCCGATTCTCAAAATCGCTATCTCTCTGAGTCTCCGTCTTCCTCGCCTTCTGGTCGTCGCTGCAATTATGCTTCCACACTCCCCTATCACTATTCTGAACTCAACCACTAGATAGCAGGCTTTTGTGATGAGATGAACAACATGGGCATGATTTCAGGGTGTTCGTGCAGCATTTCACTCAGATGCAGGATGACATGGTTCTTCTTCTTCAGCGCTCTGCAGCTATGCAGCAAGACATCATCGCTCTTCGTGCTTGTGCTGACTCTCTGTATCGGCGCTATGCTGCCAATGATGTTCGTCATGCTGGTCTCATACGACATTTTGGATTTGATCCTAGCAAGCGCCCATGTCAATAGCCTTTGTCATTCATGCAAAAAGGGGGAGATGGTGCTGCTCTGCTCTGATTCTTATTTTGTTTTTGCTCTAGCAGTTCTTTCTGCTATGTATTCAGACTATAAATTATAGTTTTTGACTTCTAGTTATTTTTATATTTGAACTAAAGGTGTATTTCCTTTGAATATTTGGGATTATTAACTAGGGTGGTTATATAACTTGCTTGAATTATTGCATATGTATGTTTATTGTGCATATCATTGATTTTGTATGGAATGTCAAGGGGGAGTTTGTAGGTATAGGTTTTGGCAATCGATGTCAAAATAGGAATGTTCTGTCATTGGGAAGCAGATTATGACTAGATGGTCCAAAGCCTCTTATGACGAATACTTTCTTATGATAGTGTATACTTAGTTGAGTTGTCTATTAGTATACAGACTATTTTATTTCCGCTCTGCTATATCCTAAGATATTGAATTAGTTAGGAATGTGATATCACTGGTATAAGTGATTAGATTGCAGTTTTCTAATTCTATTTGTTAGGTATTAAATGGTCGGATTGATGCTAATAAAAAATTAATGACTTAGCAAGAATCGTGGTGATTATATTAATTGAGAGTTTGTATTGGGATATGATTCTGTTAGGGTTACTCATATGGGTTCTCCTATATATACAAACCTTGATACAATAGGCTCGGTGCTTTTTCAGTGAGTAAGTTTTTAGTCAAAAAAATTGCCTATTTGTTGTAGCAATTCAGAACTAATCTTTGTTCCTTGTGAGAGATAGAGTTCTGTATATTGGTTCAATTCAGTAAGTCAAGTGAGTTGAGTGAGGAATCAAGTCAAGCTGATTGAAGAACAAAGGAGTTTGAAGACTTCCTGGTGCTGCTAGGAAAGGAGTTCTGAAGCAGATTTGATCCAGCTAAATTATGTAAACTGATAAGGTTCATAGGAATAGATTTATGCTATCATTCCTTATATTGATTCTTGTATGTTAACAGTTTTATTATTGGATTGATTTTAGGATTCTCTGAATTGAAATCCTGTAGTTGTTTTCCTCGTTATGAGGTTTTTACTGAGTAAACAATTGCTGTGTTTTTTGTTGTTCTTTTCTCAATCTTTGTTCTTTGTTTACAAACAAAGCTAGTTAGATCTGTTCTTTCAATTGGCATCAGAACAAGACTAATCTTGCTTAGTTAGATCTTGGATAAAATGGATGGTGAGAGAGAGATTAGCCTTGTCATTGCACACTTGGTATGCATGTGCATCACTTCTGGACAAATTTTATTTAGAAATTATTCTTGGATTAATCTTGAAATTTATCTTAATTAGCCATTAAATCTTACCACGACTACGTTAATACTGTTGTACTGGCCGACGGCATTAAAATGAAATGAATATCCAAGTATGTGCATGTCTTGCATACGAACGCTGGCCGACGGCATTAAAATGAAATGAATATCCAAGTAAGACCGTCTTTATATTCTCTCTCTCAAAAAGAAAAAGTGAGACAACCTTGAAGACCACCGCGTATGCCTCTAAAGAAAAATTATTTTACAAAATTTTGTTATTGAGAAGATACACAAATAGGCTAGGGAACAGGAGTGAGTAGAGACATATATAAGTGGAATGAAAAATCTTTCAAAGTGTAGATTAATTTAGTGAATCATTAAATGTAAGAGTGGAAAAGGATTATTATATAAGAATATGAAAAAAAAAGAAGGTAAAGATAGGAATAGTCTTAAAATAATAAAAATGGTAAGAATTTGCCTTGAAAAATAGAGACGGGAATAGAAATAGAAAAAGAACAGCCGGCCTCGGCCTCGGCCTCCTCTGTTGTTGATGTTGAAATCCCCAACTCCCAACCTTGTTCCATCTCCTCCCATTTATTAATTTCCTCGAAACCTTTTCACTCTCCGATCATGCCGTGGCTGCCGGGGTTCAAGTCCGGCGGTCTAGGCATCGCCGCCATTTCCTACGTGGCAGTCGACTACCTCCGCCACCTGTCCCCGACGTGGCACTGGCCTCTCATGTGGACCCTCTGGATCGTCCTCGCCGTCATCGCCATCATCCGGTCCCTTTTCTACAAGCACTGGAGCTCCGAGTTCCGCTCCGTCAAACGCTTCGGTGCTTCGTTGCTCTTTATGCTCCTCACTCTCCTCTTTGAAGCTGCCTGCGTCCGATTCGTCACTGCCGTGCTCGGCCTCGATTGGCACAAGTATGTATCAATCTACTCTCTCATTTCGTTTTGATCAATCTGTCTGCATTGTTGTGTTCGTTCAGAATCGATCTGTTAGATTTGCTTAACACTTCTGCTTTTTGCTTCGTTTTTGGTTAATGACGATGTCTTGTAAGAATTGTCATTACCTGATTTCAGACAAGTCTTGTAAGAATTACCGATACGGGTTTTTGTAAAAACTGATAGTAAGATCCCTGCATTTTTGTAAGTTGTTAGATCAGAGATGCTAGAATTAGTTAGTTGATAATTACCAGTGTTCGTTATTAATTAATCAATTAGAATGGTAATATTAATTGTAATCAATTCGAAAATATTTGTTTTAGAATTATTCAAAGTATATGTCCAACTTGTACACTTGATTTTTTATTTGAGTATGACTGTAATCTGAATGTTAAATAACAAAAATTAGATGACATTCCCAAGGACAAACACTTTTGTTGAATAAAGTAGTCTGAATACAACTTCACATTATAGACCCTGCCCTTATGGAAAATTGCCACAACAGTGATTGATCAAAACAAAAACTCGTAAGGCTTATGTGCGCATGGATGTGATGCAAAAACGTGGGGCATTACTCAGAAAAATTAATAGTACAAGAGAAGATGGATAAAACTCAATGAAAAAAGAAGTCCGAGAGAGGTATAAGAGCATTAGAAGATATGAGAGAGATATAAAAGTAAAATGAATAGAGGTTGGGGGATTTGAAGGCTAACAAGAATCTCAGATTACAATTTGGGTTTGTTTTCTATGACTTTATAGATAACACAGAACAGTGACAAATTAGTTTTATCAATTAGCGGACATGGTAGGATTGAAACATGATTGTCTCATAAATTAGTTAGTGTAACATTTATCTTCACAAGCTCATGTTATTCAGTTTTCAAATTTTGGTACTTGTAAGGCTATTTCCTTTCCAGTTATCCCAAGCTGCAGCAAGTCCTTTCTGTAAAACTATAGTCCGGTGTAGCTTCCTGCTACCAATCAATAATCTTTTTCTTCTCATTTTCAGACAAGTTTCTTAATATGCTGTTTCTCTTCGACCCATCAAATATTGGGACAATAGTGTCCTTGATGACCATTGCGTATATATGAATGGCATGCCAATTAAATCATGGATGTCTTTTAGTATGGTCACTTTGTTTCTTTCAATGCCTAATTTTATCATTTTCCTAAAGAACACTAGCAGGTACAAACACTTGAGACTATTAGCCAAGTCTGTTTTCCGGTATTGACCTTTATGGACATCATGCATCTCTTTACCCATTCTAGTTGCACTGTATTTGGCTGTAGCCTTTCAAGATAAGTGTTGTATCCATCATAAAATAAAACATAAAGTAAGATTGATGGTGTTGTTAATTCCTTAGACAAATTGACTAACGTCGGTGACATGATTGACATCCCTCCATTTTGGTATCCTTTCAATAAATCTCCTCCGCATTGCTATATATTTTGAGACTGAGATGTAGAGCGTCTGTGTGTGTCTCAGATGGTTTCAATACAATTTGATTTATTTTTGTTCGTAGCTAATAGATCTGTATGGATATAATACTTCTCTTTCATATTTTTGTTCATGCTATATTTGACATAAGTTTTTGTTAGTTATTTAATTAGAGAAAATTTGATTGACTTGTTAATGTTTGATACCTTGGACAGTGCTACATCTCCTCTTCCTGACACTGGTCAGTGGTTTCTTTTGGCACAGAATGAGAAACTACCTCATGTAGTAGTTGAAATATTGAGAGCACGTATTATAAACCTGCACCACTACCTCATGTTGTTTATGATCCTGGCTTTCTCTGTTCTGGTCGATTCTGTGAAGGCTCCTGGCCTTGGACTAGGTGCACGGTATATGTTCACCATGGGTGTTGGTCGTATTCTTCGTTCCATAACTTTTGTAGCTACAATTATTCCATCAGCCCGGCCTTGGTGTGCTACTAGTCGGTTCAGAGTTCCTTCATATCCTCATCGTTGGGCTCAGAAATATTATATCCCTTATGCTTCAAATATAAATGCTATTCACCAGTTGATACGGCAAGATTCAGCATTTGGTAAGTACTGCATGATAGGTTCAGTTTCCACTAGTAATCATTCCCTATGTTTCATTTTATTGATTGTATCTGTACCAGAAAAAAAAAACACTTTTTTTTTACCGACTCTTCCCGTGTCTACTAAAAATTGATTTATCAATCTAAACCTTATAATTTCTTTCTATCTCAGATAGTCTAGATTCATGAGACCCTTTTAGTTTGTACTTCATTGTTAAGTTTACGTTCATTTATGACTCCCTGTAACATGCCCTTCCATTTAACATCACTTAAATTGATTACTTAGGGCAGTCTGTGGAAAGTTTAGCTATGGTTGGTTAGTAGATGACTTTTTAGTTATGGCTGTCACAACCTTCTTCATTTTCTCCAACAGCTGATACGGGAGAACTTCTTGGTGGCTACCGTCCAGAATGGGGTCCCATGAACTTCCTAATTGATTTCTTGCGACCCACCACAACTGAGGGATCATGGTATAATTTGCTGAGGACCGCTGGAGGTGGCTGCAATGACCTTGTGTACAGTGGCCATGTTTTAGTGGCTGTCTTGACAGCTATGGCTTGGACGGTACGATATACTCATTTATCCTGTAATTGCAGTGCTCCATCATCTATTTAGTAGTATACCAGTAATCTTTGGCACTTGATGTGTGAAGCCACCTACTGATATGTGTTTATACTCATTCCCTTTGTTGCAGGAAGCGTATGGTGGTTATAGCTCGGCCTTCATATGGGCACTTGTCTTGCATTCTGCACAGAGAGAAGTACGAGAACGACACCATTATAGTGTGGATGTTGTTGTAGCCATTTATGTGGGAATCCTCCTTTGGAAGGTGACAGGTTTTCTCTGGCCAGCCAAAGACGCATCCAGAGATAGGAAGATCAATGTGCTAGAGAAAATTCAAAGTCGACTCACCCAAGCTGCTAAGGACGACAACATAGATGAAGTGAGAGAACTTCTTAGAGAGGTGGAGTTGGTCAGTCAAGAGAACCAAGAAAAAGAGCCAAGCAAGGGTATGCGGTTAGTTGGTTGTGGTATTACAATCTCTGCAATCATCATTGTTCTATTAGCCCTATTATTGACAAGTGATGGATAACTTTCTGCCATGAAGTCCTTCCACAGTTTGGAGAGTGAACTGTAGTTCCACATATTATATGGTGTAACATTGTTGTTCCAGCGAGTTGATAGCTGTATGATTGAGCTGTAGAGGAAGAGTATGATATCGAGCAGAAGAGAGATGGAGAGAAGAAGAAGCTCTGTTTGTATAATTGTGTTGATACTTCAGAATGTAGTACACTTGGCTGCTACAGTACCTATTTATATGAGTTCATAAAACTACATGTCGGAGAAACTATGTGCTTAACACGAGTCGCATGATAGCAGAAACTTGTTTCCTAAATTTTTGGAAATTTGGAACATGTTTTATAGCTTCATTTTAGTTTAAAATATAAAAAAATAAAAATTTGCCCACCGCCAAATTTTATACATAGTCCACCCCAGAAATTACCGTTTCAAGATAAGCCAATGTATCAGGAAAAAAAAGTATATTATTTTATTGATATGTATTAAAATTAGGAAATTATTAAAAACTTAATGGTAAATAGATTCTTTTTTATTTTGTTTTATAGCATCCGTACGTCTTCTTTAATTTCCTTATTTGACTGCAACACCACAAACACCCACGTTAGTGACCCGCAAGCCCCATTCCGTTCTTCTTTTGATTTCCAATGCTATTTGCTAAATAAACAAACCTAAACAATTGGTTGAACTTTGATTCTTTGAAGGCTTACTTGCGACTAAAACGGGAGTACAGAACATCGAATTTGACGGCCCCTCACCCTCCCAGTCGGCTTCTTCAATCTCTAGTTATTCTACTCTTTAGTCTTTACTGAATTACTCTTCAGGTAATTGGGCTTCCCTCTCGTTTTATCGTTCTGGTGTTTGAGTTCTTATTTTTTATTTTTTTATATATATAATAGAGACTAGATTATTTGATTTTACTGTTGCATATGTTAATTGTGTTGGTTAGATACTTGCATATCATGGTTGATCAAAATCAATGCACCAAGAAAAAGAAAAGTCTTGATTCATGGCTGATAAAAATAAGAGAAGATCAAAGTAAGTCGAGTAGTAGTACACCCCCTCATCCCCCTGCATCTAATGAGCATGAACATGTCAGTTCTCCTATAGTGGAGGCTAGAGAGTCTGTTCCTACAGTTGATTCAACACATAGAGATCGACTATATTCCTACTCATCCAGCATCAAATGTTCATGGTACAGTAGTCAATGAGGTGAATGAGCAACCGTCCGAACCTCATGTCACATCTCTGGCTCCTAAAGATATAGATTTTGTTGTTGGTGATTTGGAACGTGACCCGACAAAAAGAATTCAGATATATGAATATCCAATTGATCAACATGACCAAGTCAGACGTGGTTATATAAAGTTGGGGCCATATCAACCTAAACTTTTTGAGTATAAAAGAATTTAGTGTGGAAGCCAGTATTGTCGTTTCAATTATTCTTGGTTCACAGACTGGACATGGTTAGAGTATTCTCATTCTGCACATAAAGCATTTTGCATCCCGTTCTTTCTTTTTGCAAAAGGTCCCAAAGTTAATTGTTCTTTAACTACCGACGGGTTTAACGACTGGAAAAGAGTTAAAGATGGAGGAAAATGTGTATTTCTCCAACACGTTGGGGGTCCATGCTCATTACATAATAACTGTGTGAAATGCGTTGAGGATTTGATGACAACACAACAGTATGTTGACATAGTTTTGAACAGGCAAAGCAGAGAGGAAATTTTGAAGAATTGGTTGAGACTCACGGTAACCATTGAATCTGTTCATTTTCTTGCATATCAAGGTTGTGCTTTTCGAGGTCATGACGGGTTTATTGATTCAATAAACCATGGCAATGTTGTTCAACTTATAAAGCATACTGGGAAGTTTAGTGATGAAGTTGCAAAAGTTGTGATAGAAAATGCCCCAAAAAATGCTCAGTACTCCTCACCCAAAATCCAAAACCAAATTCTAAACATTCTTGCAAACAAAGTGAGGAAGCATATTCGTGAACAAGTTGGGGATTCATTTTTCTGAATTCTAGTTGATGAAGCACGAGACTCCTCTCATAAGAAACAAATGGCTATAATTTTAAGATTTGTTGACAAAGAGGGTTTTCTAAAAGAGCGATTTTTTGATATTGTGATGGTTGAAGACACTTTTGCAGAGACACTTCATTAAGAGATATCTAAAGATCTTCTCGATCATAATTTGCAAGTTGAAAGAATGCGAGGTCAAGGGTATGATGGTGCTAGTAATATGAGAGGGCAATGGAATGGGCTACAAGCATTATTTTTTAGGGATTGCCCATATGCATATTATATACACTGCTTTGCTCATCAATTACAACTAACCTAGGTTGCAGTTTCCAAAAAGGTTGATCCTATTTAGAAATTCTTTTCTGCCTTGAATACGATTGTCAATGTTGTTTGTGCTTCTTCAAAACACCTTATTGAATTTCGATTGACTTAACCAAATAGGTACATTGCATCGACATGGAGCTACTTGTTGGGGCTCTCATTTTACTTCCGTTTGTGACTTGATGGATAAGTATGATGCGACATGTACTGTTCTTAAATTTGTTATGGATGATCAATCCACAGAATCTTTACGCTCAGAAGCTGATGATGCTTACAATACAATCAGGTCATTTCAGTTCATATTTATCTTGCATTTGATGAAAGAAATTATGGGACTTACTAATGTCTTATGTCGAGAGTTGCAGTATAAATCTCAAGATATCTTAAATGCCATAAATCTAGTGAAGATTGCAGTGAATTCTCTTCAGAAATTAAGGGAAGATGGTTGTGAAGGTTTTCTTGGAAAAGTGGAGTCTTTTTGCAAGCAACATGATCTTGATATACCTAATATGCGTGGTTAATACCAAGGAGTAAAATATCGGATATCGAGGATATATCGACGTTTTCAAATTTGGATATACCGACGGAAATATCGATGAAATATCGATGCAGTGAAAATTCTGACGGAAATGACGGAAACTAATAAAAATACATGGAAATTTGTAATGAAACTTTTGGAGGTTGTTACATGATCAATTATCTAGCTTATGTGAAAAGAAAATATTGATCAAACATCAAGACATATGAATTTGCTATATTACTATATGAATTAGTAGGTGTTAAGTGCTGATAATTATTAAAATATAATTTATTAGTTCTATTTTTATTTTTTGATGGCTAAAACTTATGGGAGGCTAGGCTATCACGTCTTTTGTACAATATATTACACATCACAAAATCAAATATATAATACTTCAAAACCACGTAGGGGACTTATGAGGTTTGAAATTCACACTATTTTCTCCATCTTCCTGTGCATAATGATGTGTGTATTGTGAAGAATAATCATTAAATGATTGTTTTCCCATGTAATTCTGCATATATTGGACATGTCACGTGAAATGTGGATTGGATATTGAGCATGTGAAGATTGGACATTTACCAAACTAAATGTTAAATGTGAAAAGTTTACGGAAATTTTGGAAATTTCGGAAAATATCGAGAAATATCAGAAAATATCGAGAAATATTGGAAATATCGGGGATATATCGGAAATATCGATAAAAATCGGTAAATTTTGAGAAATTTAGGGATATATTTAAGGATTTTTCAGGTAACTCCAAAAAATCAAAATATCGTCGATAATATTGATTTTACATACCTTGGTTAATACAACATGGGTGTACGTCGTCATTTTTGTCAGCAAAGAAACATAAAAACTGAGCATCACTTTCGTGTTGACATATTCTATGCTGCAATAGATTTTCAGTTGATGGAGTTAAATGTCAGGTTCAATGAAAGAGCAAATGAACTTCTTATTCTCAGCTCATCTTTAGGCCCTGTAGATGGTTTTAAGGCATTCAACATTGACAATATTTACACACTTGCTGAAAAGTTATACCTTGAAGATTTCACAAGTCAGGAGTTGTATATGTTGAGAAGCAAGTTTAATTTATCATGTGAATTAAAGAGAAACAAACCCAACTCTTTTTTCAAAAAATAATTTACCCACCCTATTTCAAAATCCTGGATTCGTCATTATTTGTAGCAACGATGCAAGAAATTTATTTCAGGTTTTCCAATAAATTTTCATTGGAGTGCTAGTGACTAGTGAGTGGATACGAAAGTATGTGCTCGTATAAAAGTCGTATTCACTCTTCTTTTAAAGTTGAAACCATGTTGTTTCTTCTTTCATTTCCTAGAGAGTTTACGTGATGATCAATTAATGACACGTATTTTCTCATAAAATGCAAATAGTTTTATTGGCCTTCAGTTCTTCATTTTGTCATTTCATAATTGACTTCATTTATTTATTTATTTATTTGATCAAGTGAAACTTTTATTAAGATTGAGAGGCTTGGACCATGTAATGTTATAGTTAGGGCTGGGCATGGGACGGGATGGGACGGGATTGAGGTCATCCCACGTCCCGTCCCGGTTGTTACATGCGGGACGGGATCGGGACGGGTCTTGCATTTTGAGAGTAAATCCCGCCGGGCCCAATCCCACATGGGACGGGACGGGCCCAATCCCACCACAAAATTGGAAACAAAAAAGAAGAAAAATTTGCTTACATTCATAAATCACAACATGTATCTATGATCTAATTACAATTACACAACTTGCTTACATTCATAAGTCACAATCCATAACCTAATAATATCAAACATAACAAGAATAACATCCATAATCTGTTACACAAGTTCACATATCATAAGTTTAACAAGAAAACAAGAAAATTAAAACATAGCAATACAAGATTAAAAATATAGCAATACAAGATTAAAAACATAGCAATACAAAATTAAAATCAAAGGTCAAGATCAATTTAAATTTATATATGGGACGGGACGGGCCTAACGGGATGAGAAATTTCAGTCCCGCGTCCCGTCCCATTGTTTTTCTGATGGGACGGGACGGGACGGGATGAACATTTTTAGTTTCAAATCCCACCGGGATCGGGACGGGACCGGGATTTGCGGGATTTGTGCCCAACCCTAGTTATAGTTATCCATACAACTACTAGAAACACCAACATGACCCGCCAAAGTTTCTTTATATCTTTAGTAACAGTTGAACTAAGTGTCAATGAAAGAACCCGATCCCAATTTAGTTATCTAAACTGGAATTAAGTCCTAATGACACTTGAGTCTACAAAATTTTTTCCAGAGTTTCTTCTAAAACCAAGAAACCCAAAAACCTGCAAGGAAAACACACTTCTAAAATATCCACAAAAACAAACTGTGGACACCAAATCCCAACCGGATTTCTCAAATAAACCAAATTATAAGTTTACTATAAATATATACTGTTTACCGTATTCAGAGGGACTTCTAATATTATGATAGGGTTTAGGGACACTATCATACAAGACTAGCAGGTTAAGTTAGGAATCTACTAGATAAGTACAGTAACACAAACTCTACGCCTCCGTCTCCGACGTGCAATCACATGATAACAACTACAAACTGGGCAGAGCACCACCGTCCGACGGCGGTAAAGAATTTTCGAACGGAAATTTGATCGGGTCGAATCAAAAACCTCCCAAAAATCAAATCTAAGTATGCCAAGCCACTCATGGGCAAGAGAGGATGAATTTTTATACCTCAAACTCGAAAATTGGTGGCTGGGCGGTGAAGTTTCCGGTGGGTCACGAAACGGGTCGGCAAAGCGGGTCGGTCAACAATCAGCCTAACTTTCTAAATCGGGTAACCAACATCATCGATTGGGATAATAAAGTGTGAAATATTGATCATCTGAATGCCTTTTTACCGCCCAAGGAAATATTAGTAATGGGTGCACCTTTCCTTGGCTGTTTCCGAAAATAGTTGAGGAGAGTAATGGGTGCACCTTTCCTTCTCCAGGAGGACCAAATTTGTCAAAGCCAAACTTGAGGAGAGCCACTTCCAAAAAATCTCACTCCACCCGATCGTATGCTTTGTTCATGTCAACCTTCAACCCAGCTTGAATTTTTTTTAATTCTTTCTTGAGTCGTAGGTAGTAAAACGTCTCGTGTGCAAGGAAGACACTATCTTGTATTTGTCTCTCCGAGACAAAGACATTCTGTTGCTCAGAGATGAGGTGAGGCAATAGGGGGGTTTGATCCTATTAGCAAGCACTTTTGCTAGGATCTTGTATGAATTTTTACATTGGCTAATAGGTCTGGGTTGAGAAACTTGTGATGGATTGAGAGTTTTTGGAATGAGGGTGATATGAGTCTTGTTTAGAGAATGAAGAGGAAAAAGATCATTCTGGAAAAACCTTGTTGCCCCCAAAAACATACGATGAAACAGACTCCAAGAATAGATTGTAAAAAGCTCCCTGGAAACCATCCGGTCCCGGCGCTTTAAAGTTCCCCAGCTGCTTCGTTGCTTCCTTAATTTCAGCCTCACTGAAAGGGGCAGTAAGAATGTGGTTCTGGTGGGGAGTGATGATACAAGAAACCTCATCCAGTACATTCCCTAATCACGTGTACCATTTGTCTTGAAAAGATTTAAGAAGAAAGACTCAAATTCACCTCTGATAGAAGAATCACCAATTATGAAACGATCACTACCCAGAGATAACTGAACCACTCTATTTGTATCTCTTCTTTGAATGGTTGAGAAGTGAAAATATTTTGAACTTTTATCCATGGTTGTATACCAATTTACATGTACTTTCTGCTTCCAGTACCTGCTTTCAAGATTCCAAAGACGCTCAATATTAGTAGAGATGGTATCAGTCTTGTGTTTATCACTTTGTCATGAGAGGCTGAACACTGGATTCCAGCAAGCTCATTCATCAGGAGTCTAACTTCACTTTTGGAATTTGGGATGGTATCTGTGCTCCAGGTTGACAAAGCCCTACTACAAGTAGTCAAATATCTATTCGAGGCGAAAAAAGGATTACTAAGCTTATGCCGGTCCCAGTCTTCGGCCACAACAGTAACACAGCTAGAATAAGATGTCCAAAGCTCCTTAAATTTAAACAATTTCCTGCCTTTGACCGCATTTGGCTCCGAATTAACAATGAGAGGACAGTGGTCCGATCTAAGCTTGACTCCATGTACAATGCTAATCTCAGCCCATTTCTCCGACCAGAGGTCAATCACCACAACTTTATCGAGCCTTTTCTTGATGTTATCCTCCCCATCACGACCATACCAGTGACCAGTGAAGCCAACATCCAATAAAGCATTTACATTTATAAAACCTCTCAAGAAACGAGGATGATTCCAACAATGTGGACTGCCCCAGAGTTTTTCCTCATTCATCAAAATTTCATTAAAATCGCCGAGCACAATCCAGGGAATTCCCTTGCACGAAGCTGTGGCCATTAGATTATCCCAAAAAGAAGCTTTTTATTGTGATACGGAGGACCGTAGACCCATGTGGCTCTGAAGATTTTACAAGTGGCCCTTATCTTAACAACTGTATCAAGCATATTCTTCGACTTTGACAAGAATTAAATTTCTACACCGGGTTTCCACCAGAGGGAAAGGCTCCTTTCACTATTGACTGGATCCCAGTTCAGACCCTTTAAATATCCCAACTGTTTCCTTACACGATTGACTCAAAATCTGGTTTGTTTAGTCTCACATAAGAAAACAATTGCAGGAGAGTTATTGCGGGAGAGAACACCCAGACGCTGAATTGTCAAGGGACTTCTTAAGCCTCGACAATTCCAGGCCAAAAATTGTATCATTGATCATTTTTGGCTGTCGATGTAACGCCTCAATTTGCATCTCATCAAATCGAGCACATGCATTACACTACCGCGTGTCTCTAAAACTTAACTTAAGATTCTTAACTCATGTTCTAAGAACCCGCAAGGAAAAATGAGGAAGTAAAATTTATTTGTAAAGTACATAACAAACCTACGGAAGCATTTATTGAAAATAGGTGAAAATAAAGAAAACCATAAAGTGAATTACTTTAGAAACAAATACAAATGCCAAAACAATAATTGAATAGTTGCCCGGTTCAAACCAAAGTCCGCATAATTGAAAATAAAAATTTTTACAAACAAGTTAACAAGAGAAGAACTCTATACAAACAATCTATACTCGATAAAGAAATCAAGCTAGAAAAAATGAAGTAAACATGTCATCCAGATCTAACTCCGTCAATGACATACGAAATACAAGAAAAGGCAAGTCACACCACCATCATCCAATTGTCCCGTCTTCGTATACAGTACCTGAATCCAAAACTGTTGTAGGACTGAGCTTTTGTTCTCGCTGCTTTATAAGGCTGTACCCCAATTAGGTGTGAAAATAAATAAAATCATAGGTGTTGACAAGTAAATGAAAAACCATGCACATGCCAGGTAAAATGCTCAAAACCAAAAGTCATGCAATTTATAAAATCATAGTAGGGCCCATAGAGAAAACTCAAACTTGATAACCGGTCTCTATGCCAACTACCACCTAACCACGATTAATATTTTCTACATGGTGAGGTGTAGCGAGAGTGTCTACTCATGTCATATCACTTAGAAGCGGTGCCACACCTGAAAGGATATCAGACATTCTTCAGTCCTCTAGAGGTTTAGGGTATCGAAGCCCAACAAAGTCGTTATGCCCCTCTCACTCTCACGTCCTCAAATAGAAACTTATATGCATTGAAAATATAGTAATAATGCATTTAGAAAATATGTTCTTTAAATCACTAATTTAGGCAAGTCCAGAGTCCCAAACCAAAAACATCGCCGCTTTGACATCCACTTGCTTTCCTAGGCCAACACTGTCATATTTCACGTCTCAGATTAGGACTGGGCATGGGTCAGTTCGGACTGGGTTAAGGCCCAACCCTGAACCCGCCCCGACTAAACGGGTTGCCATAAAATCAGATCGGAAACTAATCTGGCCTACCGATTATTTCGGCTTGGACCGAGTCAGTTGCTGGTTAGGCGTACAAAATCGAGTTGTAAATTATGGGTCGGGCTGAAACTTTAGAGTTTAGAAAAAATAATTCAAGTTTAGAAACAAAATAGCAGTACTTAAGCATCAATTCATTAAGCACTCCAGTTTAAGCTATTAAACTGGAAAACAATCTCATAAACATTAAAATAGAAATGCAAACTGAAACATAAATTAATCCCACTACAATGATAATAAAATGAGTCTCAAATTCTGAAAGTCTGACAATAATAATAATAACTCCAATAAAGCATAAGTTGATTGCCCCAATGCCCATCTTGAAGAGCTTGAGACCTTTATTCTTCACGACTGAATCAATGCATCCTGCAATTAGCAACCAACAGATTCAAAACAATGAAAATACAGGATTGCATCAGCACATCTTGCAAGTAAGCAAACTAGAAAGATTTAGTACACCAATTAAGCAAAGTAGGCAGATTACTAATGCACATACAATGACTAAGTAACCAGAGTTTCTGACTAAGCAAACTAGGCCGATTACTGATGCATTGCATCCTGCAAGTTCAATGCAATTATGTAAACCAGGCAGAGTACATCAATGCCTCCTGCATGTTCAATGCATATACTATTCTTACGGTTATAATTACAACAATATCACAAATACATTCTTTCAATTTAGTATGAAAAAAAGACTGAGTACCTAACTAGACAGAATGCAGCACAGCCATGATCTTCATTCATCTATACATCAATAGGATCAGGATCACCTTCAAATTCAAGATAGAAATGTAAACATAAAGTGATAAAGTATGAACATAATGTCAAGCAGAAAAAATAACAAAGAAAATGCTTTATACCTATCTCAATATTCTCACATTCACCATATAATTCAACCTCTTCTTGGGAAGGGTCTTTGAAAAAATAAAATTCACCAGCTTGCAACCAATCACATGTGCCACTACAAGAAAAACGCACCTAGACGACGGAACCATAAAGGTTCCATCGTCTAAGTGTAGCTAAGACGACGGAAAATATTTGCGTCGTCCAAGTGTGTCTTAGACGATGGAAACACTTTTTCTCTAGTCCAAGTGGCCACACAGCCGACAGACAGACACACCATGGTCTGTGTGGCCACTTGGGCGACAGCGTGTCCGTCCGTTGTCTCTTTTGCCACTTGGACGACGAAAACAAGCTCAGTCTGTTGTCTAAGTGGTCACTTAGACGATACACTGACGCTTCATCGTCTAAGTAAACCATTATATAATATCCATACCAAACTCTCTTCCTCTCCACTCCCTCGTCTCAACTTCATCCTCATATCGATTATTCTCTCTCTTGATCAGACTCTCCTCGCACGTACATGCAACTAGCTAACTAGCTATTACGTACATACGTACGTACTATATATATATATATATATATATATATCTCCGGCTCCGACCATTGATTCGCCATATATCGGAGAAGGTTAGGTATGTACGTAGTTAATTTCCGACAATCTTAACGTTTATATATATAATTAATTGTACGTACGTACGTTTGATTGATTGATCGATTGCATTGTTCTTACGTCTAATATTTATAATTAAGTTAGGTAATTGATGATATATATATATTAGTTAATTAATATAGACTAGTAGTACGTGTATATATACATGGATGTTTAAAAATTTGGTTAATATTTAGTTAAAACGTACATGCATGTTAGACATATTAAAGTAATTGATATATAGTATATTCACCAATAATTAATAAAAATAATTTATAATATTTTAATTAATTATACGTTAATAATTAAGGTAGTTAAAAATTTGTATATATATAATAGTTTAATAATTTGTGACGACCCGAACCAGAATTGGTATGGTAATCGGTTTAATCCGCGAGTTTTGTGAGTAATCGATTTATTGTAATTAATTGAATTGGCGGTTTGGTTCATGACTTAATTATGGGCGAGAATTTGAGTTGAGTCTCTTCACGAGAATTTTAGTATGCGTGATTTCGAGTTTGTAGGCGGTTTCAGATAATTTTTTCGATAACCGAGGAATATGTTATGAATACTTGAAATCGCGTGATTTAGTCGTGTTTATCCGTTTGATTTTGAGTTATCCGAAACGTGGATGTGATTCGATTTGGACCGTCGATTATATCGAGCCACATGCATAAATATCGAAATAGTCAGAAAATTGTCGAAAATCACTGTTGGGAAGTTTGACCGTCGTTTGATCCGTTGACACGCGTTGACCGAATTCAAATCGGACCACCATTTGACTCACCGGTGACTTTCTGTTTCCGACCACCTCCGACCTTGATTTTGGTATGGCTAGCTTCCTCTCTTGATTTCCTATGGTTTAGAACTTGGTTTGGTGTGAATTGATGAGGTATAGGTGAAGAGCGAGCTCGGGTATGCCGTGGGTTTTCGCCGCCGTCGGGGGCGGCACTCCGGCAACTTTTGGGGTCGGGGTGGTGGGGGGAAAGGTTCCCCTCATCCTTGTGAAGCTTTTGGGTGAAGGAATTTTGGTTTGGTTGAGGTTTGGAGCTCGCCGGAGCCTCACCAGAATCAATGGATTTCTTGAGGTTTCGGGCTCGATTCCTGCCGATGGGCTTAGAATTGGGTCTTGATGTAGAAGAGAGATGTGTTGGGCTTGAGGAGTACTTGTGATCTGGAAAGTTTGGCCGGAATCCGTCACGGTTGACGCCGCGCCGCCGCCGGCGCTCCGGCGAAGGGTTGTTTGTTTGGATTTTTATCGAGTTTTATGCCGTTTTGCTCTTAATCGCTCCCCGATCATTGCCTTGAGGTTTTTGAGATGATTTGGATACCGGATTTTAAGTCGAGGGTTTATGTGGAGTATTTGGGGGTTTTCGTCGATTATTTTGTATCCGAGTTATATGTTTCCGGAAATGGTTGGTTTCCGAGGTGTGGTACAGAGTAATGAATTGTGATTTTGATCAGTTATATTTTGTGATTCTTCAGGGGATCGAGATCGTACGTTGGGCGAGGGATCTTCCGCCGGATCTCGTGATTAGCGCGTTTGCGCCCTGTGCTATCTGTGAATGGACAATTATTTACACTGTCGTAGCGAGTTCTTGATTTCAGTATTTATTTCCAGTACAGTATTGAGA
The DNA here is from genome assembly GCA_946800695.1 of Geum urbanum. NCBI lineage: Eukaryota > Viridiplantae > Streptophyta > Magnoliopsida > Rosales > Rosaceae > Geum > Geum urbanum. Next base: position 23,680,304 of record OX327002.1, read on the forward strand.
TTTTTTTTTTTGGAGGTATTGTTTTATGTTTTATATGGTGATGACATTTACTTAGCATCGATGCATTGGCTACTCGGCTGATCACCGGTAGTCCAGTTCCAGGGTTGAGAGATTCCCCTGATGTGCCCACTAGGCTTGAGAGATTCGCCTAGTCTATCACTGTCAGGCTTGAGAGATTCGCCTGACCGTCGGGTTTGAGAGATTTGCCTAACACCTCCATTTATTTTAAGAACTTGATTTGTTTTATGCTATATAAATGGTGAAAGGCATATGATTATTTTCATCCACTCACTCTAACGATTTTATTTGCCTTTCCCCTGTACTTTTCGGTTTTCGTGCCCAATTTGCAGTTCAGATTCTGGTGTCACAGGTCGCTGTCGGAGGCTTAGTGTTCGAGCTACCTTTCTTTTCAAGTAGGTTTCTTGTTTAGCCTCATGTTGTATATTTATGTATATATACAGTAGAGGTCACTCTGATTACTCTAATGTTATACTTTCATATGATTTTCCTCGGATTTTTGTAAAGTACAGTTTTGTTTATTACTTTACATTATTGTTGTGATATTGAGAAATCCGGATGGGATTGGTGCCCACTGTTTGGCTTTTGTGGCATAGGATGAAGTGTGTTTTCGGGTGCAGATTAATGGTAATTCCACGATATAGTGAAACTTTGCCGAAATTTCTATGGTTTTTGCAAGTTCGTGTTTTCAGAAGGGGTTTGATTCCGGTTTAAGAAACTAAATCAAGGTTGGGTCCTTTCAGCTTGGTATCAGAGCATTAGGTTTTAGGTTCTGTAGACTTCTGTAGTTGTGATAGTTAGGATTTTTGAGTATGTACAGCATGTCTGGAGTGATGACCCGACTAGCCAGCGGCTACTCATTAATGCTTCAGGTGTTGTATGTTCTCAAATGTCTGAAGTTTCATGATTACGTTCCTTGTGCCATGTGACTAATGCTTTTCTCTTATTGGGATGCCTCTTAGACGTGGTCCCTGTGTTAATAGGGATGTGGATCCTGATGAGGATCACCAGACGCATGATTTGCTTATGCGAGTATTGCGTTTGGAGGAGCGTTTTGACCCTGTGGTCAAAGCTCGAACTGTTGGAGTGACTGTTTTCTCGGGTTCAGCTGATCCAAAGATTTGTGATGCATGGTTGGTTCAGGTTGAACGAGTTTGTGAGCGTCTGCGTTTAAATCTTGAGCAGATGACAGTGTCAGCAGTTGGTTTACTTGATGTGATGACCCGGACCAGAATCAGCAGTATGATCAGCTATATTCGTGAGCTACGGCGTAGTCGCAGAGTTGCGACAGTTGTTTTAATCACCGAAGCTTCTTAACGATTAAATTATTGGCCGAGAATTGGAGCTGAGTCTCTTCTCGAGAGTCGTTGTACGTGTGATTATGAGTTCGTGGGCGGTTCCGGATCGTTATTTTGACGACCGAGGAATTAGTTATAAATATTTGAAGTTTCGACGGAAATGGATTAATATGACGAGCTACTTAGCGACTAAATTACCGGTCGAGGATTTGGTTTTGGCTTCTTCATGGAAGTTGTTCAGAATTTAATTTTGAGTTCGTGGGAACTTCCGGAGCATGATTTTGAGTTACGAAGGTTTAGTTGTGATTATTTCCGTTTGTTGATTAATTAGTCGATTTAAATGTGTGTTGGTTCAAAGGGTTGACTTTTTATCCGTTTGGCCGATGTGTTTGACTTTGGATGATTATTGACGAGTATGTCAAGACGAGTTTGTGACCGCGAGAATTGTCGGAATCGGAGTTACGACGCGAAAGTTACGGGTGTTCAAAGTTCGTCGAAATGGATAAACATGAAGTTTCCTTTTTGGGAAGGTTTAAATAGTGGAGTTTCCTATTATAGCAAGTCAACATTTTTCATTTTTTGCTTTGACCACGTTGACTCGGTTTGACCGAGTGGGATGAGGTTCACGACGGCAAGGCGGTGCTCCACGGTGGCGTTGGACTCCGGCCACCTCCGAGCTCGGGCTTTGTCCCGTTCGGTGCACCTCGGTGCCCCCGTGTCTGTGCCGGCCTCCTCACGTGGTGGAGCTCACGGTGGAGAAAGAATTCATGGACCAAAGTTTGGGATTTTTGGGTTTAATGGTGAACTCCGATTTCGGCCGAATTGAACTTCAAGAGGTACTGGGTTTTGTAGCCCTCTTCAATGTGATTCTAACCATATATACATGGTGTTCTAATTTGATTTGTGGAAGGAGAATTTTGGATTTGAAATTTGTGTGTACATTCGGTTTTTCATGAAATTGACCATGTTAGAGTGAGAATTGGACTTCGGTGCAGTTGACAAAGTTGCTCAGTGGACGATTTGGAGTGGAATAGGGGTGGCTCCGTCTTGAAATTCTCCGTCCGGCAGAGGCGCCGCCGTGGACGGCGATCAACGGTCAACATGTTTGACTTTTTGGACTTTTGGCAAGTTGCATGTCATTTGACTCGAAATCGCGCTCCGATCCCAGTGGGGAGGTTCGTTTCTCGATTTGAGCATCCGAAAGTAAAATGAGGTATTGAGGTGGTATATATGGATTTTCGACGATTCGTCGTATTCGAATTGTGTATTTCCGAGAACAGTGGTTTCTCGTGGTTTGACTTGTATTGTCGGATTATGACTTTGAATATTGGACATTGTGAATATTCAGGGGTTCGTGATCGTTTGATTGGCGAGGGACATTCCGCCGGATCACGGGTTAACGCGTATCGCGTTACGCCAGTCTGTGAGTGGACATTTCTTTTCACGGATTGATTGCGAGTCTTTTATTTATGATTTACGAACTTGAGCATGCAGATTGATTACGATTTTACGAGCATGTGTTTCACGATTATGCATATACGAATATACGTATACGAGTATACATGTATATATATTATGTTTTAAGCATGTGCATAGAAAAGATTTATGATTTGGTTTACACAGAGTACAGTCTCAGTATATGTTGTGGTATCGATACACATTGGCTTCTCGGCTGATCCCCGAGTACGCTCCGGGGGGGAAAGATATCCTGACCCGAGGCCTTTCTGGCTAGAATCACGTGTGGGTCTGGGATCCCGTGATTCAGACTGTGCTATCGCGTGGAAGCCCGCGAGAGTCTCCGCGATATGTTTTACGTTGCATGCTCTGTACGTGAGTGGTAGCCAGAGTCTCCTCACGTTTCATATGATTTTCATGCATTTGACTCGCATATGATTTTATATGTATATATATTTTACTTGGTGAAAGATATTTATTTTCGTCCACTCACTCTAACGTGTTTATTGTCTTTCCCCTGGGCGTTTCGGTTTCCGTGCCCAGTTTGCAGTTCAGGCTCTGGTGTCGCACGTCGTGGTCGGAGGCATAGTGCTCGAGCAATCTTGTTTCATCCAGTAGGTTTATTGTTCTACCTACTGTGGTATACGTATATGATTATATATTAGATGTCGCTCTGAGCTTCCTGTTGAATATGTTATACGATTTTACGCTGGATTTCAGTAAAGTATAGATATATTTATTGATTTACTTTACTGTTGATATATTGAGAAATCCGGATGGGATTGGTGCCCACGGTTTGCTTTTTGTGGCATAGGATGAAGTGTATTTTCCGCGTGCAGGTAAAGGTAATTCCACGCTAGTAACGAAACTCTGCCAAAATTTCGAAAAGTTTTTGTTGGTTCGTGTTTTCGAAGGGGTTTGACTCCGGTTTAGGGAGCTAAATCGGGGTTGGGTCCTTTCAGCTTGGTATCAGAGCATTAGGTTATAGGTTCTGTAGACTTCTGTAGTCGTGTTTACTAAGGATATTTGAGAATGTACGGCATGTTTGGAATGGTGACCCGACCGACCGGCTGATAATCATCAAATTCCAGGTGTTGTATGCTTTCAAATATTTGAAGTTCCATGATTACGTTCCACTTGTTGTGAACGATATTGTATTCATTAGGATGCCTCCTGACGTGCTTTCCGTGTCGTTTCGGTTGTGGATCCTATTGTGGATCAATCGACGCGCGATTTGCCAGAGAACAGTGGATTCGGATGAGTATTCAGAGTTCAGAGAATTGTGTGGCACGGTTTGCCTGGTTGTGTGTGTATGGGCGTCTATATGTTGCCTCAGAGCTGAGAATTGTGGCAGTGATGTTTGCCTGAGTCAGATCATTGTGTTTGGTGGGCTGGTATTGTGTGAGTTCTGGTTGCGACTCCACGGCCTACATTCAGGGTGTTGTATTTATGGTAATGGTTTTGTCAGGCTATCCAGCAAGTGTTATGTGGAGTGTTTACCCACCTGAGGCAGAGATGCATTGTCCACCTGTTTGTTCTTGTTTGCACGTGTTATGTGGCTTCAGAGGAAGCAGAGTACGAGGTTCGAGATGAGTTTGAACCTGAGTATCAGAGAGAGTCTGATTGATGTGCCTCGAGATTGCCGTGAGGAGCTTAGTGTGCTGCACTCAGTGGCGAGGCTATTGTGAAGGAAAGGTGTACATGGTTTTCGATGTGATGGTTTGAGGAAAGTGGATTTAGTCGAGATATGTGATGAGGTTGAGTTCCGACACTTCGGGATCAGTGACGTCATCAGACTGTGGTCTTTTGATTATGTTGAGGATCCTCTGCTAATCCGTTTGACAATGACGGAGACCGCGGAGTAGCAGATTTGTTCCTGCGGTATGTGTTTGGGTGATCGTTAATGGTCCTTTCGCGCAGCAGGTGTTGCAGTGACTTGTGTTCGAGGAGTACTTTCAGTTGCTGTTTCGGTGGCCAGGAGGGTCACGTTACGAGGGAACGCTCTTAGCCAGCTGTGTTAGTGGTTCGGTAGCTCAGAGTTTACGAGGAGATCCTCATGTTGTTCCTGCAGTCTTATCAATGTATCCTTTTGATGAGTTATACAGCAAGTCGCAATTGACGTGGGCGACTAGTTGGGCATGTTGGAGTTCGTACTATGACCTTGTTGAGGACAGACTTTTCTCCGAGGATTACAGTTGTTTGATATCTATGGCTATTGTACCTGCATCTCCACTTCCGAGGTCTTGGAGAGTGTTGTATCCATCCGGAGGTTGCGAGATCCTTGTTGGAGGATATGGCTTAGTTGTGGATCTGTTATAGCTGAACATCGTGGTTTTAGTGTGACCGTGAATATGGACTTACTGACGATGTGTTTAGCTGTGTTTGAGTGCCTCGAAATGGTGGTGGTGATTCGACGACCAAGATTTCCCCGAGATGCTGTTTCGCGGTGATGGTCGAGCGGATGATGGAGACGAGTTGTGTTGCCTGCTTAGCCCATGTTGTGGATACTACTGTTGCTGTGCCCGATATTGGTGACATTGTGGTGGATCCTGAGTTTTCCAGGTGTATTCCGGAGGAGTTACCAGGTATTCTTCCAGTTCGGGAGACTGACTACACTATCGAGCTTGTACCAGGCGCTGGACTCATTTTACCGACGTCTTGTCGTTCGAAGCCAGCGGAGCTGATGGAGCTATTGTTTCGACTCCAGGAGTTGCTGGAGGAGGTTTCAGGAGACTAATTGCGACCCCGCGTATTTGCGTGGTGTGCTCTTGCACTGTTTATACAGATGTTGGATGATTTGATGAGGTGGTGCATTGACTACCGGAAGCTCGATTTGCTTCAGAGGAGTGCGAGTATCCTCCGCTTCGGATTGATGATTGGTTGACCAGCTCGCGAGAGCTACAGTCTTGTCGAGGATTGATTTCGGATCTGGATACCATCAGTTGTGGATCAATGAGTCAGATGTAGCTATGTTAGCTTTCGGATCTCGGTGCGGACATCAGGAGTTTTGGTCATGCCATTGGTTGACCAATGCCCCGTAGATCGTGTGGATTCGATGGACCAGGTGTTCAGACGGTTTCTGGACGAGGTTGCGGTCATGTACGTTGGCATTGTCTTGAGGTATTCCAGTAGTGTAGGCCAGCACCTGAAGCAGTTGCAAGTGGTTTTGTGGAGTTTACGAGATGACCAGGTGTTGTCAAGTTCAGCCAGTGTGAGTTTTGGTCGATTAGCGTGAAGATTTTGAGCCACGTGATGTTAGCTGAAGGAGTCAGTGTGGATTCCGATCAGTTAGAAGCCGTGTTGATTTGGGGAGTGTTCTACCATTGTACCAGAGATCCGGAGTTTCTCTTGGGTTTGGCAGGCTATTATCGACGGCTTGTGCAGGATTTTCCCGGGTTGCCACTCTACTTTCCGGACTAACGAAGAAGGCGTCAAGTTCGTGGGTTATGGCGATGCATCGAGATTTGGATTTGGTAATGTTTTGATGCTGTGTAGCAGAGCGGTGGCTCATGATTCCAGGCAGTGGAACTTTGTGTAGCTACGTATCCTATGTATGATTTGGGTGTTGCTGTCTTTATGTTAGTATCAGAGAGATGGAGATACTACTGCTATGGTGTGCAGCGTGGTGTAGGACGTACACCGACCTTTGAGTTTCATCCACTTGCATTTTCGGCCAGATTTGGGCTTGAGGCAGTGTTGATGGATGGAGTCGGCTAACGACTATGGCTGTATCTTTGAGTTTGTTCGAGAAAGGCTTGAGATCGTACTTTGACTATCCATTTGGGATGTTGTTGCTGATGCATTCAGTCGAGAATCGGGAGCTTCAGTGTTGCATGTGAGTGTGGCTCGATTTTTTTTCATGTAGGCCGAGTTGCGAGCTTCAGGAGTTGAGTTCGAGTGTGATGATGTTGAGGCTCGTGGTTTTACGCGCGTTTGAAGCTAGTGATACGGAGACGTGTCTGATACTTCGAGTTTACTACTCGAGACGCAACATGAAGAGCAATGTAGCAACTTGTGTGTGCTGATGCCACATCCGTCGATTGGCGATGGCTAGGAGGCAGAGACTTGCTGAGATGTGTCAGCCATCTGAGATTTCCGGTTAGACGTGGCGGTTGCTGCGGTGATTGGGTGTTTGTATACTTTGGTCTGTGATACCAGTTGTTAGGCCTATGTGGACCGTTTGATGAATTTAGTACGTTCCTTGTACTTTCGGAAAGATTTCGGTGGCAGACTGGCATAGCTGTGTTTGACGGAGATTGGCCATTTACGTGGTGTACCCATGTCCCAGTTCGCTGATCGAGATAATCAGCTACAATTGTGTGTTGGCGAGCTTTGCAGCGAGCATTGAGGACCAGATTACGAGTTAGTACCAGTTCTTATCCTCGGATTGGTGGGCGATCTTGAGGACTATTCAGACCTTGGAGGGCATGTTGTGGACCTCGGTATTGCAGTTCCGAAGGATTCGGGACCAGCAGTTTCAGTTGTTCGAGATTGCATGCAGTACCAGTTTGTGGACCACTATGGTATTGACGTTTCTTGATGTCGTTTTGAGGACGACGTTGTACTCCATTATGTTGGAGTGAGTTTGGTTTGAGTTTGGGTTGATGTTTGATTCTGATTTTGTGGAATGTGCTATCACAGACAGTCAGATTAGCGGAAATGGGTTGATAATTGCCGAGTCCGATGTTTGAGCTGTGTTGATATGAGTGTGTGAGTTGTGTTGATGTACACAGACTGTGTAGTGATTTGCCATATTGTTTTGATCCAGATGCGGTCATAGGCGAGTTTGTGTTATGCCGTATGGTTCGGCGTCGCATATAGTGTTGGCTTTTATGTGTGATGTTTTCCGTGTGGCGGAACTGTGTTTCAGATGTATTACGTGTTGTGTACCCTGTTTGTTCCTTATGCGGGAACACTTGGCTATTGTGTGTGGAGCCAGTTCAGATTCGAGATTTGAGGGTACAGAGATTTCAGCACGGAGTTATCTCCTATTGTGGAGACGGTGGTCAGAATTGTTCAGTTGAGGTTGCCGTTGGAAAGTTGAGCAGTATGCAGAGGCAGTGCTCCTACCTTGTAGTCGGCAGACTCGAAAATTTCGAGGTCGAAATTTTTCTAAGGGGGGTGGATTTGTGACGACCCGGACCAGAATCAGCAGTATGATCAGCTATATTCGTGAGCTACGGCGTAGTCGCAGAGTTGCGACGGTTGTTTTAATCACCGAAACTTCTTAACGACTAAATTATTGGCTGAGAATTGGAGCTGGGTCTCTTCTCGAGAGTCGTTGTACGTGTGATTATGAGTTCGTGGGCGGTTCCGGATCGTTATTTTGACGACCGAGGAATTAGTTATGAATATTTGAAGTTTCGACGGAAATGGATTAATATGATGAGCTACTTAGCGACTAAATTACCGGTCGAGGATTTGGTTTCGGCTTCTTCACGGAAGTTGTTCAGAATTTAATTTCGAGTTCATGGGAACTTCCGGAGCATGATTTTGAGTTACGAAGGTTTAGTTGTGATTATTTCCGTTTGTTGATTAATTAGTCGATTTAAATGTGTGTTGGTTCAAAGGGTTGACTTTTTATCCGTTTGGCCGATGTGTTTGAATTTGGGTGATTATTGACGAGTATGTCGAGACGAGTTTGTGGCCGCGAGAATTGTCGGAATCGGAGTTACGACGCGAAAGTTACGGGTGTTCAAAGTTCGTCGAAATGGATAAACATGAAGTTTCCTTTTTGGGAAGGTTTAAATAGTGGAGTTTCCTATTATAACAAGTCAACATTCTTCATTTGTTGCTTTGACCACGTTGACTCGGTTTGACCGAGTGGGATGAGGTTCACGACGGCAAGGCGGTGCTCCACGGTGGCGTTGGACTCCGGCCACCTCCGAGCTCGGGCTTTGTCCCGTTCGGTGCACCTCGGTGCCCCCGTGTCTGTGCCGGCCTCCTCACGTGGTGGAGCTCACGGTGGAGAAAGAATTCATGGACCAAAGTTTGGGATTTTTGGGTTTAATGGTGAACTCCGATTTCGGCCGAATTGAACTTCAAGAGGTACTGGGTTTTGTAGCCCTCTTCAATGTGATTCTAACCATATATACATGGTGTTCTAATTTGATTTGTGGAAGGAGAATTTTGGATTTGAAATTTGTGTGTACATTCGGTTTTTCATGAAATTGACCATGTTAGAGTGAGAATTGGACTTCGGTGCAGTTGACAAAGTTGCTCAGTGGACGATTTGGAGTGGAATAGGGGTGGCTCCGTCTTGAAATTCTCCGTCCGGCAGAGGCGCCGCCGTGGACGGCGGTCAACGGTCAACATGTTTGACTTTTTGGACTTTTGGCAAGTTGCATGTCATTTGACTCGAAATCGCGCTCCGATCCCAGTGGGGAGGTTCGTTTCTCGATTTGAGCATCCGAAAGTAAAATGAGGTATTGAGGTGGTATATATGGATTTTCGACGATTCGTCGTATTCGAATTGTGTATTTCCGAGAACAGTGGTTTCTCGTGGTTTGACTTGTATTGTCGGATTATGACTTTGAATATTGGACATTGTGAATATTCAGGGGTTCGTGATCGTTTGATTGGCGAGGGACATTCCGCCGGATCACGGGTTAACGCGTATCGCGTTACGCCAGTCTGTGAGTGGACATTTCTTTTCACGGATTGATTGCGAGTCTTTTATTTATGATTTACGAACTTGAGCATGCAGATTGATTACGATTTTACGAGCATGTGTTTCACGATTATGCATATACGAATATACGTATACGAGTATACATGTATATATATTATGTTTTAAGCATGTGCATAGAAAAGATTTATGATTTGGTTTACACAGAGTACAGTCTCAGTATATGTTGTGGTATCGATACACATTGGCTTCTCGGCTGATCCCCGAGTACGCTCCGGGGGGGAAAGATATCCTGACCCGAGGCCTTTCTGGCTAGAATCACGTGTGGGTCTGGGATCCCGTGATTCAGACTGTGCTATCGCGTGGAAGCCCGCGAGAGTCTCCGCGAGAGTCTCCACGATATGTTTTACGTTGCATGCTCTGTACGTGAGTGGTAGCCAGAGTCTCCTCACGTTTCATATGATTTTCATGCATTTGACTCGCATATGATTTTATATGTATATATATTACTTGGTGAAAGACATTTATTTTCGTCCACTCACTCTAACGTGTTTATTGTCTTTCCCCTGGGCGTTTCGGTTTTCGTGCCCAGTTTGCAGTTCAGGCTCTGGTGTCGCACGTCGTGGTCGGAGGCATAGTGCTCGAGCAATCTTGTTTCATCCAGTAGGTTTATTGTTCTACCTACTGTGGTATACGTATATGATTATATATTAGATGTCGCTCTGAGCTTCCTGTTGAATATGTTATACGATTTTACGCTGGATTTCAGTAAAGTATAGATATATTTATTGATTTACTTTACTGTTGATATATTGAGAAATCCGGATGGGATTGGTGCCCACGGTTTGCTTTTTGTGGCATAGGATGAAGTGTATTTTCCGCGTGCAGGTAAAGGTAATTCCACGCTAGTAACGAAACTCTGCCGAAATTTTGAAAAGTTTTTGTTGGTTCGTGTTTTCGAAGGGGTTTGACTCCAATTTAGGGAGCTAAATCGGGGTTGGGTCATTTCACTTGAGTCGAATGCATACTTTTGGTGGGTTAGCACTGATAGAGTTCCGGTTGATACTCCGTGGACACTATTCATGGATTTGTTTATGCGGAGATATTTCAACCAGGCTACACAGTAGCGGAAGTATGAGGAGTTCACCAACTTTAGACAGGGCAGCATGTAAGTACTTGAGTACCAGGACAGATTTACTCACTTATCCCGGTTTGCTCGTGACATGGTGGCTACAGAGGAAGCCAAGTGCCGAAGATTTGAGTTGGGCTTGAACTTAAACATCAAAGGGACACTGACTACGATGCCTCGGAACAACTTTGATGAGTTTGTGAGTGCTGCACTTCGAGGCGAGGATATCGAGAAGGAAAGACAGATGAGATTTCAGTCTCGACAATTTGAGGAGGGTGGACTGAGTCAGGGACCTTCCAAGAGGCTGAGTTCTGACACTTTCGGATCGGCATCATCATCTGGCAGTGGACCATATAGACCACCAGCTAGTATAGCTAGACAGAGATAGAGATGAAGGAGGGATCGGCCACAGAGACCACAGTCCAGTGGGAGTTCTAGCGGATCCAGCTATCCTCGACGTACCGGTGGCACTTTTGCTGTACCGAGGGAGTATCCATTGTGCAAGCTCTGCAACAGGCATCATTATGGTCCTTTTCAGCGAGGCCCTATCATTTGCTATTTTTGTTGCCAGGAGGGTCACTATGCGAGGGAATGTTTCTAGCCTGCTGCTGTTGGTGGACAGGCAGCTCAGAGTTCAAGTGGAGAGCGAGGTACCACTTCTGGGGCTCGACCAGTACAGTCTTCTGGCCAGGGTGGACAGCAGAGTCACCTTCAGCGTGGACGACTTGCCGAGCAGGCCAGGATTCATGCCATGTCATTGCGTGAGGGCAGAGCTTCACCGGAGGTTGTTATTGGTACGTTGCATATTTTTTGGCTATCCAGTACTTACTTTGCTAGATCCAGGTGCTATGCATTCATTCATATCATATAGATTTTCATCTTTAGCTACTATGCCTGCATCTCCACTTTTGGGGTTATGGAGAGTGTTGTATCCATCCGGAGAGGTTGTGAGTATTGGTTGGGTATATAGGGATTGTGAGATCTTTGCTGGAGGTCATGGCTTAGCCGCGGATTTCTTATTACTAGATATCGTCGACTTTGATGTGATTTTGGGTATGGACTTTTTGGAGACACATTGGGTTATGTTTGAATGTCACAAGAAGGAGGTAGTGTTTCGACGTCCAGGTTTTCCTGAGATACTGTTTCGTGGTGAGAAGAATACTTCATTGACATGTATGATTTCAGCGATGAAGGCCGAGCGAATGATGAAGAAGGGTTGTGTTGCTTACTTAGCTCGATCATGTTGTGGATACTCAGGTTGCTGTACTAGATATTGGTGATATTGAGGTGGTTTCCGAGTTTCCAGATGTGTTTCCGGAAGAGTTACCAGGTGTTCCTCCAGTTCGAGAAATCGATTTCACCATTGAGCTTTTACCAGGCACTGGACTCATATCATAGGCACCTTATCGTATGGCGCCAGCAGAGTTGAAAGAGCTACAGATTCAACTTCAAGAGCTGCTGGAGAAAGGTTTCATACGACCCAATGTATCACCGTGGGGTGCTCATGTACTATTTGTGCTGAAGAAGGATGGTTCCATGCGGTTGTGTATTGATTACCGGAAGCTGAATCATGTCACTGTGAAGAACAAGTATCCATTGCCACGGATTGATGACTTGTTTGATCAGCTCAAGGGAGCTTCAGTCTTTTCGAAGATTGATCTCAGGTCTAGATACCATCAGTTGAGGATCAGAGAGTCAGATGTGGCCAGGATAACTTTCAGATCACGGTACGGGCATTATGAGTTCTTGGTTATGCCGTTTGGGTTAACCAATGCCCCTACAGCTTTCATGGACTTGATGAACCGGGTGTTCAGACGGTTTCTGGACAAGTTTGTGATCGTGTTCATCGACGACATCCTGATTTACTCCAGGAGTGTGGGACAGCACAAGAAGCATTTGCGAGCTGTTTTGCGGACTTTACGAGACAATCAGCTGTTTACGAAGTTCAGCAAGTGTGAGTTTTGGTTGGATAGCATGAAGTTTTTGGGTCACGTAATATTAGCTAAGGGAGTCAGCGTGGATCCTGACAAGATTGAAGCCGTGTTGAATTGGAGTAGACCTACCACCATACCAGAGATCAGGAGTTTCTTGGGTTTGGCAGGTTATTATCGGCGTTTTGTGGAGGATTTTTCTTGGATTGCCACTCCACTTACCAGATTGACAAAGAAAGGCGTCAAGTTCAAGTGGTCCGATGCATGTGAGGAGAGTTACTTGCTCTTGAAGGAGAAGTTGACTACTGCACCGGTTTTGACCCTACCTGACGACAGTGGAGAGTTTGTGGTTTACAGCGATGCATCAAAATTGGGACTTGGTTGTGTTTTGATGCAGTATGGCAGAGTGGTGGCTTACGGTTCCAGGCAGTTGAAACCACATGAAGTCAACTATCCTACACACGATTTGGAGTTGGCTGGTATTGTATTAGCCTTGAAGAGTTGGAGACACTACCTGTACGGAGCTCAGTGCAAGATATACACAGATCACAAGACTCTCACCTATTTGCGCACGCAGCCAGACTTGAACATGAGACATCGTAGATGGATGGAGTTGATCAATGATTATGATTGCACCTTTGAGTACCATCCAAGGAAGGCTAATCTCGTTGTTGATGCACTCAGTCAGAAATCTGGAGCTTCATTGTTTCATGTGTGTGTGGCCAGAGTTTCCATGTTAGCCGAGTTACAGGCTACGGGAGCTGAGTTTGAGTGGGATGATGATGGAGCCTTGTTGGCTAGCTTCCAAGTTCGACCGGTACTGGTTGATCAAGTTCGGGAAGCTCAAGATGCAGATTCTTATCTGTTGGACAAGAACAAGAAGACCATGATTCGGAATGGTGTGCCAACAGAGTTTTGGTTGAGTGATGATGGTACATTGCTATTCAGAGGCAGATTATGTGTACCCAGGGACGAGGGTTTGAAGAAAGAGATTTTAGACGAAGCTCATTGTTCTGCTTATGCGATGCATCCCGGCGGTACGAAGATGTTTCGTACACTTCGAGCTTATTACTGGTGGCGAAATATGAAAAGGGAGATTGTCGCATATGTGAGTAGATGTCTTATTTGGCAGCATGTTAAAGCAGAGAGGCAGAAACCTGCGGGAAAGTTACAGCCCTTGGAGATTTCGGTTTGGAAGTGGGAGCACATTACCATGGATTTCGTGTATCAGTTACCGCGTACTTCGGCTGGTAATACTAGTATTTTGGTTATCGTAGACCGTTTGACGAAATCCGCTCATTTCCTTGCACTTCCGGGGAAGATTTTAGTGGGCAGATTGGCAAAGCTGTATTTGGTGGAGATCGTTCGTCTGCATGGTGTGCCTGTATCCATTGTTTCTGACTGAGACAGTCAGTTTACTTCAGAGTTCTGGCAGGCATTGCAGCGAGCCTTGGGTACCAGATTGCATTTCAGTACAGCTTTCCATCCTCAGACTGATGAGCAGTCTGAGCGGACTATTCAGACCCTCGAAAATATGTTGCGGTCTTGTGTTTTGCAGCTTAGAGGAAATTGGGACCAGCAACTGCATTTGATTGAGTTTGCTTACAACAACAGTTATCAGGCCAGTATTGATATGACATCGTATGAGGCTCTATACGGGAGGCAATGTCGTACTCCATTGTGTTGGAGTGAGGTAGGCGAGCGATGGCTTATTGGCCCTTATCTGGTGAAGAGCACCATGGAGGATATCCAGATTATCCGGGATAGATTGAAGATTGCCCAAGATCGCCAGAAGAGTTATGCGGACGTGACAAGAAAGAGTCTCGAGTTCGAGGTAGGCGATTGGGTCTTCCTGAAACTGTCTCCTTGGAGGGGAGTTGTACCTTTCGGGAAGCGTGGCAAGATTCGACCACGATATATCGGTCCGTACGAGATTACCGAGAGAATTGGTGTCGTGGCTTACAGGTTAGAGTTACCTTCTGAGATGGCTCGAGTACACAATGTTTTCCATGTCTCGATGTTGCGGAAATACATTTCAGATCCATCACATGTGTTAGCACCACATCAGCTTCCTATCCAGGAAGATTTGACATATGTGGAGGAGCCGGTACAGATTCTCGATCAGCGTGAGCAGGAGTTGAGACACAGAGTCATACCGCTTGTGAAGGTTTTATGGCAGAATCATTCAGTTGAGGAAGCCACCAGGGAGACCGAGCAGTATATGCAGGAGCAGTATCCTCATCTGTTCACTTAGCAGGTACGTAAATTTCGAGGTCAAAATTTTTCTAAGGGGGGTAGATTTGTGACGACCCGAACCAGAATTGGTATGGTAATTGGTTTAATCCGCGAGTTTTGTGAGTAATCGAGATTTATTGTAATTAATTGAATTGGCGGATTGGTTCACGACTTAATTATCGGGCGAGAATTTGAGTTGAGTCTCTTCACGAGAATTGTAGTATGCGTGATTTCGAGTTCGTAGGCAGTTTCGATAATTGTTTCAATAACCGAGGAATATGTTATGAATATTTGAAATAGCGTGATTTAGTCGTTGTTTATCCGTTTGAGTTTGAGTCATCCGAAACGCCGAGTAAAAAATTCTTGGAGTGTGAGCGTCGACGGTTCCAAAATAGGAGTTATGAATTTTAGTGTATCCACGTTTCCGATTTGTAAAAATTTCGGTTTTGCGGTTGACTGTGCCGATGAAACCCTTAAAGAATTTAATATTTTGTGAAAATTATTCTACTTATATATTGTCTTATGACGAATGTATCCAACAGTTGTTTTGTCCAAATTCAATTTCGTTAATATTGATGTGCAATGAGCCTATACTTAATAACACTTGAGTTATACAGGTTAGTAGATACTTAACAAGTTTAAAGACGTAAGATTATTCGTCGTCTTAAATTCAATTGTTTATATATATGATTCTTTAATCGATATTTTACGACTATTTCATTCGAATGACAGATCAGAAACTTCCTTGCGAATTATTTCTATAAATTAATATTACGGAAATTTCACCTGAACCACGGAGCTAGACCATCTCCATCGTCCAGGTGACCACTTGGACGACGGAGATGGTTTCCGTCATTCAAGTGACCACTTAGACGATGGAGATGGTTTATCCCATCGTCTAGGATGAAAAATTTGGCGGATCAATTTCCACCGCCAAATTTTTGGGGAACGGTTCAAATTTCTCCTGGACGACGGAGATGAGTATTTCCGTCGTCTAAGTGAAATTTGAAACACTCCCAAAAATTAAGGCGGTTAACTCTCACCCACCAAATTAATTACGTGTCGTTTCCAAAAATTGAGTCGGTTCACCTAGACGACGAAAAAAACACCTCCGCAGTCTAAGTGAAACTCTATATAAAAGACTCATCCGATCCTTTTTCCTCATCCTATTCTCAATTCCTCCTCTCCACTCTCTCACTCTCACTCTCTCTCAAAAATTCGACGACTCAAAATCCGGCGACTTCCTCCCTTCGGCAACTCCCCTCTCCGGCGACTCCCTCCCTCCGGCGACTCCGCTCTCCCGAGACTCCTCTCTCCGGTAATTTTTAAATTTTTTAACATAATTATATTTTTAATTTGTGTTTAATAATAAATTAGTAAATTGGTAAATTAATTTGTAAAAATAATAAATTAGTAATAATTGGTAAATTGGTAATAATAATTATTAATAGTTGGTAAATTGGTAATTATAGTAAATTATGGTTATTTAGTAATTAATTATTGTAATTATTGTAATTATTGTAAATGATAATTATTATTGTAATTATTGAAAATTATAATTATTATTGTTTGTTGTAATTATTGTAAATTTTTAATAATTATGGTAAATTATTGAATTATTAAAAATAATAAATTGATAATTATGGTAATTTAGTAATTATTATAATTAATTATTTAATTATTAAAAATACTAAATTGATAATTATGCCTAATTTAGTAATTATGGTAAATATATATATATAATCATTATGGCAATTATATTTTTACAACTCCTTGGTTAAAATAGCCCCGTGGAGTAAGAAAAAGACCCAAAAAGATGCCGAAATTGCTCTACTCCGACGCTTGGCAGAGCAAGTCAGTTGGCAGTTAGAGGAGGACAATATCGCACTTCCTCCAGACTCTTCAGCTAGTCCTTCGGCATCGGCGACTAGGAAAATTCCCTATGCCCCAGCTATCCTCACCGATGATGATGACGCCCTTTCCGGATCGACATCGATGTCAGAAAGTGCTCAGGCGTTGTCGGCCTCTTCTGAGTCTATCCTCTGCAATGCGCGGTGCAAGATCAGGAGGGCTCCGTCAGACCCTAAACCCAAAATGTCTCGAGGACTCGTAAAGGGCAGAAAATCCGAGAAGTTGTTCAAGGCGACCGGGCAAAAGATCTAGTTACAGTACAACAATTTCACCGATGGCCTCCCACCTCTCAGCTAACTAGTCTCTCCTCGCACAGCATCGGGTCAATCCTTCGCAATAAGGTTCGTATAATTGCGCCTACCTGGAAGGAGTTGTCGGCCAAGGAGAAAGGGATAGTGTTTAAAAAGAACTTTCAGTATGTAATACGTACAATTTTAAATTTATTTTCTAATAAACAATAAAAATCGTAATTTTATAATATATACGATTATAATTTTTTTATTCTTTTCTTATAGGAACAATATGAGGTGGATAGCACGCCGGAGATGCTTAGGCACATCAACAACACCGTCAACGCCATTTACCATGATTAGAAGTACAAACTTCATAAGTATTGTAAAGAATTCGGCTGAGAGCTTACCCCTGTAGAGCTGCGTGGGGATAGAGAATATGAGTGGGAGTGGTTAGTCACCCACTTCGAAGCAGAAGAATATCGGGTGATTATTTTTTTATTTAAATTGACGAAATTAAATTATTATTTTTTTAGTTATTTATTAATTTTTTAATAATTTATATTGTCGAACAGAAATTCTCCAACATTAACAAGGCCAACCGGGGGAAGAAGGACAAACATCATACCTCTGGCTCTAAGCAGATGATCCAAATCGCCAAGGAGCACATAGATAAGAGCTCTAAACACCCTTATCTGGATGCTAGCATCATCGCTTATGTGACGCTTGAGCTCAACAATGAAGCGAGTCAATACGGCGTAAGTGTCGTATATATTTCTTCTTAATTAGTGTAATTATTATTTAGTTATTATTTATTAAACTGTCGTACAAATTTATAATTATTTAATTTTTATTATTATTTTCAGGCGAGGTTGGTAGAACGGGCGCATGAGGAATTGGCCAACACGCAGCTTGCACACCCGGATTTGCCGCCGGAAGACCTGTATCCTCTATCAATAGAGAGCCAAATTGGAATAGTCGATGAGGTATACGGTCATCGAGCTGACAAGGAGGTTAGGGGGATAGGACGCAAGGTGCAGCGAAATTTGGCTTCTGACTCAGCTATGGGACGTTCGGCGAGGAAATGTGCTCGGGATGCGTCGGTCTAAGCAGCCCTTGAGGAGGCTCAACTCGCACGAGAGGAAACACAATTTATGAGTCAGAGGCTTGATGACTAACAAGCAAGCGTAAATAGCCCAGCTCATCTCCCTCATGCAAAACCAGGTTCGACAACAGTGTTAACCTCCTCCAAACTCATACCCCGACGACGACGACACGGCTGGAGGCGGGGGACTCGGTGGCACGTCTGCCTCTCCTGTATTTTAGAAGTTTGTATTCTATGTAGTTTATGATATCGTATATATTTTCGATTCCGAACGATTTAATTTGATGTATGTACAAATTTTAATTATTTAAATAACAATTTAGTATTTAATTAATTTATTAATATTTAACTTTAAATTCAAATTTTAATTAAAAAAAATTATTCACTTAGACAACGAAACATATTCATATACATAGTCTAAGGGATCACTTAGGCTATTGAATATATAGGGATTCGCGGTCTAAGTGGTCACTTAGACTACGAAATATATAGAGATTCGTGGTCTAAGTGACCACTTAGACTACGGAGTTTTTGCGTGGTCTAAGTGATCACTTAGACCACGCAATAATTCCCTAGTCTAAGTGACCACTTGGATTAGACCACGCAATAATTCCCTAGTCTAAGTGACCACTTGGACGACGAAATTATTGCATCGTCCGAGTGGCACTTAGACCTCGGACTATTTGCGTCGTCCAAGTTGTACTTGGACGGCGCAACATCTCCGTCGTCCAGGAGGCGACTTGGACGACGAAAACCGTCGTCCAAGTACCTAGACGACGGCACTTGGAGGACGTATCTTAGACAACAGAGATTCTGTCGTTTAGGTACGTGGACGACGGAAATGCGCACCTAGACGACGGAAATGGTCTGCAGTGTAGGTGCGTTTTTCTTGTAGAGTGCAAACCAAAACTTAAACCATTTTTGGGGTCAATGATGCCCTAAAAGAGACAACAACTCTAGATCCAACACTAAAAGCACTCTCCGAGACTAACGTTAAAGCTGGTACGACAAGGACATCCCTAGCAAATCTGGACAAAATTGGATACCCTTTGGAATGCTCTTTCCACAAATTCAGCATGTTGAACTTTTTGTTTCTAAGATCTGCAACAGCTTCAGTCATATATTTATCCACTTCATTTTTTATCTCAACAAGTTTCTTTTCCTACCTCATTTGCAAAAATTTCTCTATATTTGCAGAGTAGCTGTCTCACCTAAAGGTTCAGCTCAGTTAACATTTGAGTTGGAATTCCATCATTTCCATCTTCTTTGCATCTTTTTCAATGGTCGAGAAAAAATACTAAAGATACTCCATCTTGTACCTAAGCACCACAATAAAAATGTTTTGCCTTAATTCAAAGCCCAGAAAATGCATTTGGAAGTTTCAAAGAGTCACAAAAGAAAAAAGGTCCATACAATAAATTTATACACCTACGATCAAGTACTAAAGCAAGGAACAGAGCTTTATTCATGTCCTCCAAGGTTCCCCAATACTTATCAAATTTCTCCTTCATAGTAGTTGCAATATTTTTTAAGACAATATCATTACCATTGATGCATTCACAAACTCTTACACAATGGTATTCATCCAAATAGGTGGCTCATTTGTTATCAGGACTTTGGATCCACTAAATGTTAATGTAGCATTGTAGAAAATTTTCAAAAATTTCACTACCCTAATTGCCTTGGCCTAGGCATCATTTTTCAGAGAACCTACTCTCTTTTCTTTACCACTTTTCTCCAAAAAATAATCCTCAAACTAGGAGTCATCATCCTCCAACCTCACAAAAGCTTGTTCGTACTTCACAACCATCTAAGGCAATGAAATTCAAAAAAGTGCATTACAATCCAAAACATATAAAGGTGGTAAGTAAGACTATGATTTAATGTAAGAAAGAGAGATGACTTAACCTCTAGCATGATGTATGTTGAATTCCAACGTGTGAATTGCCTCAACTGAAGAACCCAACCACTCCAACATTTCCTTCAAAATCAAATTCAGAATATGACGAGCACCGCAAGTGTAAAAAAGAACTATCCATAACAAGCTGCTTCCAATTTCTAATCTTTTCTCTCATATAATCAAAAACTATTTTATTTGGGCTTGCATTATCTACCACAATTGTAAAAATCTTCTCAATTCCCCAATTATTCAAATAATTCTACAATAATTTTTTATGTCTTACCCTATGGTCTTGGATTTTCATCAAAACTCAGAATTCTCTTATGTAGTTTCCAGGTATCATCAATGAAATGGGCAATCACAACCATTTAATTGACATTCTGAATGCTAGTTCATGTGTCGGTGGTGATAGATAACCTACGGTTGATTAAACTATTCTTTATCCTAAGTTTCTCCTCATCATAAAGAGCCATGACACCTCTAAAGTGGACTAGCACATGAGCCATAACATCTTTATGCTAATGATGATGGAAATGCTAGTGGTAAGCTTAATGATGATGGAAATGCTTACCACTTCAGCATTTCCATCATCATTAAGCTCAAAGAAAAGGGTCGTTTTCTTGCTATGCTCATGTGTAAGGCACTTGATGCATTGAACCTTAATATGAGTCTTCAAAGAGGAAGTACCAACACCCTTAGAGTCACAATGGTAAACCTTATTACAGTAGTTGTATTTTGCTTGGTGAGTGACAACTAATGAACCATCAAGATTCTGTAGCTTTGTGAAGAATAACACAAGGCAGATTGGTTCTTCCACTTGTTAGGAAGTAGTGTTGCATCAGATGGATTTGTATTAGCTGGGTTTGCTTGAGCAATAGCATTTGCATCAGTAAGGTTGGCTGGAGTAGATGGATTTGCATCAACATGGTTGAATGAGGTACAAGTTCATGTCCGATTGTTGGATTCAAAGCACCTTCCATGTTCTGTATAAACAAACATGAATCAAATCATTGAAATGTCAACATTCAGACATGAAAAAGATTCATATTATGTATTTATCTATTACAAATTAAAAGTGAAAACAGATTGTGACATGTGAACAACTGAACACATTAAATTTTTTGTTTCAGTATAGAACAATAAAGCATATATAACATATCATATATAGTTAAATACATTAATCATATGTGTATTGTTTTGGGTAGCTTTCTCCAACACACTTCCATGCTTATAATCAGCATATAATTTGCGATGAATATATCAAACTAATCATAATCTACGATGCATATATAATCTGAGATGCATAATCTACATACAATCTGCATATAATCTTCAATATATCAAACTACACACTTCCAAGCATTTAATCTGCAATGGTAAGATTGTTGACAAGAGAATGAAAAAGTAAGAATTTTTTTGTTTTGTTGTCCTTTCTAGAGTTTGTGTATATTACTTCTTCAGAGAAATTGAGATCATATTCGTAGTGTTCAAACTGTAGTATATACATATTCAATTCAACTATCTATAGAATCAATCAGTTTAATCTTGTTTTATATACACATTGTATTTGTCAGTGTATTATTTATATATACACATGCAAATAAACACATGATCATATATACATTAATCACAAACACAAAGTGAATTTCATGACATTCGATGAGCAAAAGCAAGAAGACCAGTACATATAAACAATCATAGGATTTGACTGTGTTCAATACACTCATTTTATTAATATAGACAAATACATATGCATGATTTTATAGATGAAAAGTAAACAGACCTTGGATCGATCACAAAGTCAAATTAGCCGATCTATTTCAATCTATCATATCTAAAACCTGAAATTCAAAGCCAAAAAGATTAGCAGTAGAACTCAGACATCTAATCATATTTAGATCATTCAAATCACATAAACAAATTTAAAGATTGAAATAGTACCTTCAAACCCAGAATCGATCTAACCTTCTTTTGTTCCTACAATTAACCCAGAAAATTAGTTCAACATTTCAAATCGAATTGAGCTAAACCATTCAAACCAAACATAAACTCAATACGAATTAAAACATTGACAAGACAATTACCTCTTAAAACCCAAAAACGAATATGAGAATTCAAATGTGAAGAAGAGAAATACTGGAGAAGGAGGTACTACAAGCTTGAATTGAGGCTGTAGAATTTGGGTTTCACCTCTTGGTATTTATATGGATTGAAACTAGGGTTTTCCTGGGTTGGAAAATGGAAAATCCAATGAATCAGGGTAGAAATAATGGTGAGGAAAAGGGAGTGACGCTGAATAATCATGATTGATGGGATTCCGAATGAGAGAAATAATTGTTTTGAACGAATCGAATCAATAGAGGTGTTAATATTGGGAATGAATGAATATAATCAATGGTGATAGAAGGATTGGTCGATCTGATGTAATCTCAGATTAACCGGTCGGTTCGGTTTCAATCGATCGGGCTGAAAGTTAAACTCGTGACCGGCCTGGGTACAATCCGTGCGGCCCATTTTGGCCGATTCAGCTCTCTTTTTCAAACGGCTCGGTTTCCAACCCAAAAAAATCGGGCAGGTCGGTCGGTTTGGGCCGCTAGGGTCAGTTTCTACCCTGTCCTATCTCGGATAACTAGAGTCCTAGTCCGACATGCTCAATATTATTAAATCACTTTAAATCAATTACACAATATCATCAGTATTTCTCATTCACACAAAATTTTTGAAAAGTAACCAACTTAATCTTCAAAGTCCAACAATTTACTATGGACACCCATTATCAAACCAAGTTCAACAAATATCATTATTGATCTTATATCATTGAATGTTAGATAAGAAAATTATCCAACAATGCTCAGTTCACTTGACTCCAAACTCCAATTAACATCACTTATACTTCAGCAACAAGAACACGCTGTCAATACATAGTTCATAACAAATAAAGTCACCATGAACATCTTTTCCAAATCATAGCACATAACGATATAGATATAGAACCACATATAAACTCTCAATTCACAGTTTCATCGATTGAATAAAGTAGAGCATACAACCTTGTTTTGCAGCAAGAATCATTATTGCGAATGAACAGAGAAGCACCCCAGCATCGCCATGAAGAGAGAACTCCGTCGAAGGTCCGAGAAATCGAAAAAAAAAATCCTCAAACTTGATTGAATTCAAAAACTGATTATACCAACATGCAAGGCCTAAATAGTAGTTCAGTAGACCACGTTTCATACCTCATGCAAAGAAAATCGTCGCCGGAGTCGTAACAGAGTACATAGAAACGATTGGAGCTCTTGGCCTTCATTGACACCTCATCTTCCATTGAATAGATGATATGGTGCTAAAAATAGAATCATGGCTGAAAAATGGAGAAAATGGAGCTGGTGTGCCGCTGTGTCATTGTCAAAAGAGAATTTTGATCGGGCCCAATTGAGGGTCATCGGGTTTTCAAAATAGGTTTCCAGCTCTCAAAACTTTTCATTTACTCAATCCCAGTCAAATAACATCACCCATAACCCAGATGAAGAGAATTTGATATAAAGAAATGACATGCAACACAAGTCAGAATCAATTTGATGCTATACTAAAAATCAGAAACTGTTATGAACAACTGTCACGTTTACCTTGATCTAGCATGGTTCTACCATTGGACTTTCTCAAATTTTTATATGATACCAAAAACACAATTCCAAACAACTTTTGTGAAGAAATAAAAAGGCAAAGAAGCAACGTATCCTTTTGATTTAGACTTTGGAACCAAGCTGACGAAAATTGTGTCTAAGATGAAAGCAGATGCTAAATTTACCTCTGGTTCCTTCTAAAATGATCCAAGTATATATACACCTCCATCCAAAAGCCCAAATCATGAGACTTCTGATCAATGGTCAGGATTACACCACTTAAATCAATGGTCCAGATTGTCCAGCAATAATTCTTTTTAAATAAAGTATTTTCTCATTTCTAATCTTCTAAAATTCGAAGTAAATAGCTAACGCTTCCGAAAAAAAAAATCCACAAAAAACTATCACGAACTCGTGATAATGCATACTTATTTGTTGACTCTTTAAACCAGGGATTTCTCTTCCTCAAAATTTCATAAAATTTTCTCGAACGTTCTTTAAAATCACCAAGACTACAAGTCAAGTGTCACACTAATCTCCTTAAATATTTTTGGGATCTCACAATCAGATAGCCACCACCGCCATTTGAGTCACTAGAAGTTTCCTCACTAATCAAATCCACTCTTATAATTATTTCATGATCACTTGATTTGAGTACCCGGTACCTGCCAATCCTCCGATTTTGGTGGTGAGGACTCCCCGAACCTGAGACACATTGAGATGGACAAGCAGTCGAGCCTTCGCTTGGGATAATGATGTCTGATTCCACAGAGTCCTCTTTATGGACTCGATTTCTCTTCCCGTTTGAATTACTCTTGAGCCTTCTAAATTTGTAAACCCTACTATAGTAGCTGCTTTATCCCAGAGAAGGAGATTTCTCAGTGAGGCAACGATCAATATCCACCGACGAAGAGCTAGGGGTGCTCATTTGATGTTAGCAGGGATATCGCTCCATATTTTGGAACTTGGTCCGCCTCCATCCACACAAAGTTCGAAGAGAACCTCTTCCTTGAAACAAGCTTGAGGAAAAAGAAAGCCTTCATACAACTCTAGTCAGAAACTGCAAAGGATGTAGTTCGCAAAGAGCAATACTCCTTGCGCCACTGGCAGACTTATGAAGGGCTTAGGGGGGGCTGGTGCCCCCACTGAAATTTTAACTACATGTATTTTACTATGAAAATCTTGAACAAATTTGAAAAATTAATTGGTATATACCCCTTCTAATCACGAATTTGTCTAATTCTTTTGTATTTCGTCCCCACACAAATGAATTTCTAGGTCTGCCACTGCCCTGCACCCATCAACCTTAAGACATTGACCCAAATGTAGCTCAATAGCCTCATTGTTGTATAGCAGAGTCTAAGTTACCAATAAAGATACATGGGCTTGGGCTAGTCAAAGATCTAGAAGCAGTGGATGGCTCATCCCTCCGAAAAGAGTAAGTGAGCAGTTGCGAGAATGGGTTGTCCAAGAAGGAGGCCCAATTCATGGCATCTATTTGTTTAGGAAGGTCGAAGCTGGTCGTCCTTGCAAAAGTTATACCCAGCCCATCAGAGGGAGCCTGTGAAGTCATCACACGGTCGTCATTTGTGTCACTTGTTGCAACCTTGACACTCGCTAGCTGGAGCCAATTAGGGCTAGGATAGGCATCGACTCATGGAACAGTAGCCACAACCATCACAATAGTAGCCTTACCAAAACTGCTTGTTCGAACACAATTCACCATAGAGGCATGGTTGTGAGGGCTAGTGGTGCTCGGAAAAAACGCTAAAACACTACTCCCCCCATCCAGAGTAGGAGAAAAGTGTGATAACGTCAACGCCGAGCCCTCCACTCGCATGGCTATTTGAAAATGAACCACTAAGGTTATCACGATGACTAGAATTTGATGTCGGTGTTGAACCTGCACTATCATGGGTTCTTCCAAACCTATGTGAAGGTTGTTTCCGATATGTGAATGGGTTTCCTTGTAGAGTATGGCCATCACTAGCTGGATCAGTGAAGGACATCCATGGTCCATACCATCTGTTTATCTCCTTGTCAATCTTCATCCTACATGCAGATCAGAAATGACCAAGCTTATCGAAATTCCAACAAAAGTGACCTAAACCCTCGTATCTATATTAGACCCACGTACTTCCGCCATTCACTAACATAACCCAGAAACCTATTTGGAAAATCTGGAAAGGCTCAAGTTTCTTCCACAAGCTGTGTAGAGCTCCTTTTATACCTTCAATATTTTGTATATCATCTATAACAATCGCATAGAATAATAGACATGGATAGTAGATATCATCACGTTGACAAGTCTCGTCAAGTAGGTCAGCTAGGTGGTTGTGAGAAGCCATCCGCGTCAGATAAAAAAACCACTTTGATAGGGGTAGAACAAGCAATAAAGAGATTGCACAACAAACTACCAAAAATATTGGTAGAGAAGTAAACCCACAGAGACAAGA
Source organism: Geum urbanum (assembly GCA_946800695.1). Taxonomy (NCBI): domain Eukaryota; kingdom Viridiplantae; phylum Streptophyta; class Magnoliopsida; order Rosales; family Rosaceae; genus Geum; species Geum urbanum. The sequence continues at coordinate 23,706,223 of OX327002.1, forward strand.
CAAGCTGAATCTGGAAAGAAGTAAATGTGGGGAAATAAAACAAGGGAATATTGTAAGGAATGAATAAATTCTCATAGCACAATATGAGATAAAAGGGACAGAGTTAAACCAACAAGACTAGTGGTCGTAACATTAATTCAAATCGCCTTGATGTATGTTCACATTGCCAAACAGAAGCAAACTTCATGACGAATTTCAAAAAGACGCAATTGGAAATGGGGTTTGCTCCTCTCTTTTTTTCATTCGATTCACACACAATTCACGGCAATTCTATTTTTTTAGAGCAAGGCATGAGGCATTCCATTTCAAAGAAATCAAGTTGTACAACTTTCAACTAAGATGACCTCAATTTCTTGGGGGGAATTCACATACCAAGCCAGACTACAAATCGAAAGTAAACTATAAGCAATGAGTTTGTGAGCTAACAAGTTAGCTTCACGATAATCAAAAACCAAACGACAACTAGGAATCAAAGACATGTACTGTATGATATCCTCAAATATCTTGCCAACCTCCGAATTGTCAATCACTGCTTGGTTGATTGCATTCACTACAACTTGGCAGTCAGATTCGATAATTAGGTGAGACAAATCATATTGGGATGCAAAACTTTACGCGCCTCTTAATGTTAGAACCTCACTTATCTCTAGATGTGAATGTTGTGTGACATTAAACTTCCAATGATCCCTCTTGTATGGTTGTGGAGCACACCTCCGAGACTGCCACTGTTAGTGGTTATGGAGAAAGAAGCATCGACATTCAGTTTAAGGTAATTTGGGGAGGGAGCATACCACGTAACTGCAGACCGTGCTCTTTTAAGGCTCTTCTTCTTTGGAAAGATAGACCAGGTAGTGTTGAAGTACAAAGTTACTTGGAAGATAACTTGGATAGGAGTCCTCTCCTTCCTGTACCGTAGCTGTTGGTTGCATTCTTGCCAAATTGACAAAGCAAGAACCATGAACAAGCCGAAATCTTCTTTAGTCACCTTTGACGAGCACTCAAAAATCCATTCTCGGAAAATCATATTCCTTGGACTAGGGATACTCCTAGTTAGGTTAGGAAATTGACTAAACACCTCTTTTGTGAATTGGCAATGCCATTTATTGTGATAGACATCCACGTAGGAACAGCATCATAGTAAGCATCCCGAGGTAATCGGTACTCGACGTGAAAGGAGATTAATAACAGTAGGTAAGGCACCTCTGCAAGCTCTCCACATGTGGAGCTTAACCTTTCTTGGGACTGGCGTTTTCCAAAGACTTCTCCAACTAGGGTCGAGAGTAGTAACACTGCTAATGGAAGTGAATAACAAGGTATCACAAGCAATCTTATATGCAAATTTGGTGGTGAAGAAACCTTTCCTATCATGATGCCATATCTAGCGATCCTCCATGTATCTACTGCCTAGTGGAATACTCAATACAAGGGTTGCATCATCAGTCTCAAACCAAGCATTAACTGGGTTCACATCCCAAGTACGTTCTGCGATAATTAGGTCACTAACACGAGCTTTTTCCGGAGCCAAACACTTTACCGGCCGAAAGGAATAGAATTTTGGTATCCAAGGATCTTGAATAATAGTTATGGACTCACATGTTCCAACTTGTCTCCTAATCCCTTTCTTCATTACGTCCTTGCTAGCACTGCTCCCTCTCTAAAAAGCTAAGATGTTGCCATGAGTACTTGCGTCTAAAAAATCACTTTTTTTCGGATAGTATTTTGCTTTCAAAAGCCTAGCAACAAGAGAGTTAGGATACTTGAATTGATAAACCTCCTTAAAGGACCCAACCCCGATTTAGTTTCCTAAACCAAAATCAAACCCCTTCTGAAAACACGAACCAACAAAAACCATTAAAATTTCGGCAGAGTAACGCTACTAACGCAGAATTACCTTTACCTGCACCCAGAAAATAACACTTCATCCTATGCCACAAAAGCAAAACCGTGGGCAACAATCCCATCTGGATTTCTCAATATCATATCAATAGCAATAAACAGTAAACATAACTGTAATATATAGAAAATTCGGAAAAATCCGTATAAAACATGTATCAGTAACGTATCAGAGCAACCTATAGTGTATATATATACAAAATATACAACAGTAGGAGAAACAAGGAACCTACTGGAAAAGACAGGTAGCTCGAACAACTAGCCTCCGACCGCGACGTGAGACACCAGAATCCGAACTGCAAACTGGGCACGGAAACCGAAAAGCCCAGGGGAAAGGCAATAAAAACGTTAGAGTAAGTGGACGAAAATAAACATATGCCTTTCGCCAGTTCATATACATAATCAATGTAAAATAATGCGAGTTCGGAAAATATATATGGAGGTGCTAGGCGAATCTCTCAAGCCCGACGGTTATAGGCCAGGGGAATCTCTTAACCCCGGTGGTATAACAGGGGAATCTCTCAACCCTGCCCAGAGGAATCTCTCAACTCTGGCAGACTACCGGTGATCAGCCGAGTAGCCGAAGCATCGATGCAGTAATGCCATCACTATAAAATATAAAATAATACCTCCAAAAATAATAAATAACTCAACATCGTATAAAATAAATACGGAAAATCACGAACTCGCAACAACTGTGAAAATATAAAAATGTCCACTCACAGATGAGCAAAGCACGCACTCGCGCTAATCTCATGGTCCGGCGGAAGATCCCTTGCCCGAAGCACGATCTCGATTCCCTGAATAATCATAAAATATATCTGATCAAAATCACAATTCACAACTCTGTACCACACCGCGGAAACCAACCGTTCCCGGAAATATATAACACAGTGCAAAATAATCGACGAAATTCCCGAAATCTCTACTCAAAACCCTCGACTAAAAATCCGATACCCAAATCAACTCGAAAACCTCAAGGCGACGATCAGGGCGCAAATATGAGTAAAACGACATTAAAATCATCAAATTCTAAAAAGTCAACGGGTCGCCGAAGCTCCGCCGTTGATCGCCGCCGCCGACGGCGTCGCGCCGTCAACCGGAGAGATTTCCCAGCGGCCAAGCTCACCGAAGCTTCATCTCGATAAGTACAACACATCTCTCTTCTATGGCTAAGCCCAATTCCAGCCACACACGCCAGAAAACTGCTCGAAAGTTCAAGATCCATAACCGGCCAGAAATTGCTCCGCCGTCCAATTCCGTCACCGTGAGGCCATCTCGGCCTCCCAACCTCAAGGGTCCTCTTATCTACCTCAAGCCCAGCAATTTCCATCACAAACCTCCCTCGGAAAGTCGCCGGAACTCCTCCCATCGTCGAAGCCGATTCCGGCCAAAATTGCCAAATTTTCAAATCAACAATACTCCCTCAATTCATCACCAAATCAAGCAATTCCAAGTTCTAATCAACTAGAAATCAAGAGAGGAATCGAAATATACCAAGGTCCAAGCCGGAGGTGGCCGGAAAATGAAGGTCGTCGGCGAGTCAGCGGCGGTGGAGATTTTCTTCTCCTGGTCAACGCTCAGCCTTGGTCAAACGATGGTCAAACTTCCCAAAACAGTGTTTTTCGACAATTTTTGACTATTTCCAATATTTATTTTCGTGTCTCGGGACGATCGACGGTCCAAAACGGATAACCATAACGATTCGGATAAACTCGATACAAACGGATAAACTCGTCGATATTCCGAAACGTCAAATATTCATCTTATATTCCTCAGTCGTCGAAATAATCATCCGGAACCGCCCACGAACTCGAAGTCACGTGTACAACAACTCTCGAGAAGAGACTCAACTTAAATTCTCGGCCGATAATTAAATCGTAATCAAAACTGGCAAACCACACAATTATCAAAAAACTGCGATTACGCACAAACACGTGAATTACTCCAATTACTCTACTGATTCTGTTCCGGGTCGTCACAAATCTACCCCCCTTAAAAAAAAATTAACCTCGAAATTTACGTACCTGTCAGGTGAACAGATGAGGATACTGCTCCCGCATACGCTGCTCTGTCTCCCAGGTGGCCTCCTCAACCAAGTGATTCTGCCACAAGACCTTCACCAGCGGTATAACACGGTGCTTCAACTCCTGCTCACGTCGATCCAGAATCTGTACCGGCTCCTCCACATAAGTCAAATCCTCTCGGATCGGTAACTTCTGTGGCGCTAACACATATGACGAATCTGAAATATATTTCCGTAACATCGAAACATGGAAAACATCATGAACACGAGCCATCTCATCTGACAACTCAAATCTGTAAGCCACAGCTCCAACCCTCTCAGTGATTTCGTATGGACCAATGTACCGTGGTCGAAGCTTGCCACGCTTCCCGAAACGCACCACTCCCCTCCACGGAGATAGTTTCAGGAAGACCCAATCGCCCACATCAAACTCGAGACTCTTTCTCCTCACGTTTGCATAACTCTTCTGGCGATCCTGGGCAATCTTCAATCTGTCCCGGATAATCTGGACGTCCTCCATGGTGCTCTTCACCAGATCAGGGCCAATAAGCCATCGCTCGCCCACCTCACTCCAACACAACGGAGTGCGACACTGTCTCCTGTACAGGGCCTCGTACGGTGCCATCTCGATACTGGCCTGATAACTATTGTTGTAGGCGAACTCTATCAAATGTAGTTGCTGGTCCCAATTTCCTCGAAACTGCAAAATGCAAGACCGCAACATATCCTCAAGAGTCTGTATAGTCCGCTCAGACTGCCCGTCAGTCTGAGGATGAAAAGTTGTACTGAAACGCAATCTCGTGCCCATGGCTCGCTGCAATGCCTGCCAGAACTAAGAAGTAAACTGACTGTCTTGGTTAGAAACAATAGATACGGGCACACCATGCAGACGAACAATCTCCGACAAATATAGCTTGGCCAATCTGCCCACTGATATCTTCCCCGGAAGTGCGAGAAAATGAGCGGATTTCGTCAGTCGATCCACAATAACCCAAATACCAGTGTTGCTGGCCGAAGTACGCGGTAACTGATAAACGAAATCCATGGTAATGTGCTCCCACTTCCAAACCGGAATCTCCAGTGGTTGTAATTTCCATGCAGGCTTCTGCCTCTCCGCTTTAACCTACTGACAGATCAACCATCGGCTCACATATGCGGCAATCTCCTGCTTCATGTTGCGCCACCAGTAATACGCTCGAAGTGTACGAAACATCTTCGTACCACCGGGATGCATCGCATACGCCGAACAATGGGCCTAATCCAGAATCTCCTTCTTCAGGCTCTCATCTTTGGGTACGCACAACCTGCCTATGAAAAAGCAACGTACCGTCATCACTCAACCGAAACTCTGTTGGCACACCATTCCGTATCATGGTCTTCTTGTCCAACAGGTAGGAATCTGAATCCTGAGCTTCCCGAACCTAATCAACCAACACGGGTCGAACCTGGAAACTGGCTAACAAGGCTCCATCGTCATCCCACTCGAACTCGGTACCCGTAGCCCGAAGCTCGGCTAACATAGATACTCTGGCTACACACACGTGGAATGACGAAGCTCCGAATTTTCGACTGAGTGCATCGGCAACAACATTGGCCTTCCCTGGATGGTACTCAAAAGTGCAATTGTAGTCGTTGATCAACTCCATCCACCGGCGTTTCCTCATGTTAAAGTCTGGTTGCGTCCGTAGGTAAGTGAGACTCTTATGATCGGTGTAAATCTTACACTGGGCTCCGTACACGTAATATCTCCAACTCTTCAACGCTAGCACAATAGTGGCCAACTCCAAATCATGGGTCGAATAGTTGACTTCGTGTGGTTTTAGCTGCCTGGAACTGTAGGCTACAACCCTGCCATGCTGCATCAGTACACAACCAAGTACCATCTTCGACGCGTCACTATAAACCACGAATTCACCGCTGTCGTCTGGTAATGTCAGAACCGGTGCAGTAGTCAACTTTTCCTTCAGGAGTAAATAACTCTCCTCACACGCATCGGACCACTCAAACTTGACGCCTTTCTTCGTCAACCTGGTCAGTGGAGTAGCAATCCGAGAAAAATCTTGTACAAATCGTCGATAGTAGCCTACCAAACCCAAGAAACTCCGGATCTCCGGTACAGTGGTAGGTGTACTCTAATTCAACACGGCCTCGATCTTGTCAGGATCTACACTGACTCCCTCAGCTGATATCACGTGGCCCAGAAACTTTACACTGTTCAACCAAAACTCGCACTTACTGAACTTCGCAAACAACTGATTGTCCCGCAAAGTCCGCAACACCGCTCGCAAATGCTTCTTATGCTGGTCCATACTCCTGGAATAGATCAAAATATCATCGATGAACACAATCACGAACTTGTCCAGAAACTGTCTGAATACCCGGTTCATCAAGTCCATAAAGGCTGCGGGGGCATTGGTGAACCCAAACAGCATAACCAAGAACTCGTAATGCCCATACCGCGATCTGAAAGCTGTCCTGGCCACATCAGACTCTCGGATCCTCAACTGATGATATCCGGACCTGAGATCAATTTTCGAAAAGACTGAAGCTCCCTTGATCTGATCAAACAAGTCATCAATCCGCGGCAACGGATACTTGTTCTTCACAGTGGCCTGATTCAGCTTCCGGTAATCGATGCATAACCGTATGGATCCATCCTTCTTCCCCACAAACAAAACCGGGGCACCTCATGGCGAAACACTGGGTCGAATGAAACCCTTCTCCAGCAACTCCTGAAGTTAAACCTGTAACTCTTTCAACTCCACTGGCGCCATACGATACGGTGCCTGAGAAATGGGTCCCGTGCCCGGCAATATCTCAATAGTGAAATCAATCTCCCGAACTGGAGGTATACCTGGCAACTCCTCCGGAAATACATCTGAAAACTCGGAAATGACCTCGATATCACCAATGTCCAGCACAGTAGCCGTAGTATCCACAACATGAGCTAAATAAGCAACACAGCCCTTCTTCATCATCCGATCAAGCTGGAAACACTCTCTCGCATAGTGACCCACCTGGCCACAACGAAAACAAGTGACAGGGCCTCGCTGACACGGACCAACATTGTGCCTGCTGCAGAGACTATACAACGGGTACTCCCTCGCTACGGTAAAAGAGCCACCGGTACGTCGAGGATAACTGGAACCGCTAGAACCCCCACTAGACTGTGGTCACTGCGGTCGATCTCTCCTCTATCTCTGCCTCTGTCTCGGTGCACTAGATGGTGGTCGATATGGTCCACTGCCCGAGGATGAAGCCGAACCGGAAGTATCAGAACTCTACCTCTTGGGAGGCCCCTGACTCGGTCCACCCTCCTCAAACCGTCTAGGCTGGTACCTCATCTGCCTTTCCTTCTCGATATCCTCACCTCGGAGTGCTGCACTAACAAACTCATCGAAGTTGTTCCGAGGCATCGTAGTCAGAGTCCCCTTGATGTTTAAGTTCAAACCCAGCTCAAATCTGCGGCACTTGGCTTCCTCAGTAGCCACCATGTCACGCTCAAAACGAGATAAGCGGGTAAACCTGTCCCGGTACTCAAGCCCAGACAAACTGCCCTGCCTCAAATTCGTGAACTCCTCATACTTCCACTGCTGGGTAGCCTGGTTGAAGTATCTCCGCATAAACAAATCTCGGAACAAAGTCCACGGAGTATCAACTGGTACCCAATCGGTGCTAACCCACCAGAAGTATGCATCTGACTCAAGTAATCCAACTGCTGCCACTTTCATCTGCTCAGGGGTAAAACGCAGACGCTCACAAACTCGTTCAACCTGAACCAACCATGCCTCACACATCTCTGGATCAGCTGAACCCGAAAAGACAGTCGCACCAGCAGTACGAGATTTGACCACAGGGTCAAAACGCTCCTCTAAACACAACACTCGCATCAGCAAGTCGTGCGTTTGGCGATCCTCATCAGGATCCACTTCCTGATCAACACGGGGACCACGTCGAGGAGGCATCCTACTGATACAAGACAAGCATTCGGTACAAGCAGAAAGAACGTAATCCTGAGACCTCAGATATTTGAGAACACACAACACCCAAAGCATTGATGAGTACCGCTGGCCAGTCGGGTCATCACTCTAAACATGCTATACAAACTCAAATACCCTAAACTCAAATACCCTAAGGCAATATCTCAATAGTGAAATCAATCTCCCGAACTGGAGGTATACCTGGCAACTCCTCCGGAAATACATCTGGAAACTCGGAAATGACCTCGATATCACCAATGTCCAGCACAGTAGCCGTAGTATCCACAACATGAGCTAAATAAGCAACACAGCCCTTCTTCATCATCCGATCAATCTGGAAACACTCTCTCGCATAGTGACCCACCTGGCCACAACGAAAATAAGTGACAGGGCCTCGCTGACACGGACCAACATGGTGCCTGCTGCAGAGACTATACAACGGGTACTCCCTCGCTACGGTAAAAGAGCCACCGGTACGTCGAGGATAACTGGAACCGCTAGAACCCCCACTAGACTGTGGTCGCTGCGGTCGATCTCTCCTCCATCTCTGCCTCTGTCTCGGTGCACTAGATGGTGGTCGATATGGTCCACTGCCCGAGGATGAAGCCGAACCGGAAGTATCAGAACTCTACCTCTTGGGAGGCCCCTGACTCAGTCCACCCTCCTCAAACCGTCTAGGCTGGTACCTCATCTGCCTTTCCTTCTCGATATCCTCACCTCGGAGTGCTGCACTGACAAACTCATCGAAGTTGTTCCGAGGCATCGTAGTCAGAGTCCCCTTGATGTTTAAGTTCAAACCCAGCTCAAATCTGCGGCACTTGGCTTCCTCAGTAGCCACCATGTCACGCTCAAAACGAGATAAGCGGGTAAACCTGTCCCGGTACTCAAGCCCAGACAAACTGCCCTGCCTCAAATTCGTGAACTCCTCATACTTCCACTGCTGGGTAGCCTGGTTAAAGTATCTCCGCATAAACAAATCTCGGAACAAAGTCCATGGAGTATCAACTGGTACCCAATCGGTGCTAACCCACCAGAAGTATGCATCTGACTCAAGTAATCCAACTGCTGCCACTTTCATCTGCTCAGGGGTAAAACGCAGACGCTCACAAACTCGTTCAACCTGAACTAACCATGCCTCACACATCTCTGGATCAGCTGAACCCGAAAAGACAGTCGCACCAGCAGTACGAGATTTGACCACAGGGTCAAAACGCTCCTCCAAACACAACACTCGCATCAGCAAGTCGTGCGTTTGGCGATCCTCATCAGGATCCACTTCCCGATCAACACGGGGACCACGTTGAGGAGGCATCCTACTGATACAAGACAAGCATTAGGTACAAGCAGAAAGAACGTAATCCTGAGACCTCAGATATTTGAGAACACACAACACCCAAAGCATTGATGAGTACCGCTGGCCAGTCGGGTCATCACTCTAAACATGCTATACAAACTCAAATACCCTAAGCGTCACAACTACAAGAGTCTACAGAATCTGACAACCTAATGCTCTGATACCAAGCTGAAAGGACCCAACCCCGATTTAGTTTCCTAAACCGGAATCAAACCCCTTCTGAAAACACGAACCAACAAAAACCATTAAAATTTCGGCAGAGTAACGCTACTAACGCAGAATTGCCTTTACCTGCACCCAGAAAATAACACTTCATCCTATGCCAAAAAAGCCAAACCGTGGGCACCAATCCCATCCGGATTTCTCAATATCATATCAATAGCAATAAACAGTAAACATAACTGTAATATATAGAAAATCCGGGAAAATCCGTATAAAACATGTATCAGTAACATATCAGAGCGACATCTAGTGTATATATATACAAAATATACAACAGTAGGCGAAACAAGGAACCTACTGGAAAAGACAGGTAACTCGAACAACTAGCCTCCGACCGCGACGTGAGACACCAGAATCCGAACCGCAAACTGGGCACGGAAACCGAAAAGCCCAGGGAAAACACAATAAAAATGTTAGAGTGAGTGGACGAAAATAAACATATGCCTTTCACCAGTTCATATACATAATCAATGTAAAACAATGCGAGTTCGGAAAATATATATGGAGGTGCCAGGCGAATCTCTCAAGCCCGACGGTCAGGTGAATTGCTTAAGCCCGACGGTGATAGGCCAGGGAAATCTCTCAACCCCGGCGGAATAACAGGGGAATCTCTCAACCCTGTCCAGAGGAATCTCTCAACTCTGGTCCAGAGGAATCTCTCAACTCTGGCAGATTACCGGTGATCAGCCGAGTAGCCGAAGCATCGATGCAGTAATGTCATCACCATAAAATATAAAATAATACCTCCAAAAATAATAAATAACTCAACATCGTATAAAATAAATACGGAAAATCACGAACTCGCAACAACTGTGAAAATATAAAAATGTCCACTCACAGATGAGCAAAGCGCGCACTCGCGCTAATCTCGTGGTCCGACGGAAGATCCCTCGACCGAAGCACGATCTCGATCCCCTGAATAATCATAAAATATATCTGATCGAAATCACAATTCACAACTCTGTACCACACTGCGGAAACCAACCGTTCCCGGAAATATATAACACAGTGCAAAATAATCGACGAAATTCCTGAAATCTCTACTCAAAACCCTCGACTAAAAATCCGATACCCAAATCAACTCGAAAACCTCAAGGCGACGATCGGGGCGCGAATACGAGTAAAACGACATTAAAATCATCAAATTCTAAAAAGTCAACGGGTCGCCGGAGCTCCGCCGTTGACCGCCGTCGCTGCCGGCGGCGCGCCGTCAACCGGAGAGATTTCCCGGTGGCCAAGCTCACCGAAGCTTCATCTCGATGAGTATAACACATCTCTCTTCTATGGCTAAGCCCAATTCCGGCCACACACGCCGAAAAATAGCTCGAAAGTCCGAGATCCATAACCGGCCGGAAATTGCTCCGCCGTCCAATTCCGTCACCGTGAGGCCATCTCGGCCTCCCAACCTCAAGGGTCCTCTTATCTACCTCAAGCCCAGCAATTTCCATCACAAACCCCCCTCGGAAAGTCGCCGAAACTCCTCCCTTCGTCGAAGCCGATTCCGACCAAAATTTCCAAATTTTCAAATTAACATTTCTCCCTCAATTCATCACCAAATCAAGCAATTCCAAGTTCAAATCAACTAGAAATCAAGAGAGGAATCGAAATATACCAAGGTCCAAGCCGGAGGTGGCCGGAAAATGAAGGTTGCCGGCGAGTCAGCGGCGGTGGAGATTTTCTTCTTCTGGTGAACACGGGTCAACGCTCAGCCTTGGTCAAACGACGGTCAAACTTCCCAAAACAGTGTTTTTCGACAATTTTTGACTATTTCCTATATTTATACTCGCGTCTCGGGATGATTGACGGTCCAAAACGGATAACCATAATGATTCGGATAAACTCGATACAAACGGATAAACTCGTCGATATTTCGAAACGTCAAATATTTATATTACATTCCTCGGTCGTCGAAATAATCATCTGGAACCGCCCACGAACTCGAAATCACGTGTACAATAACTCTCGAGAAGAGACTCAACTCAAATTCTCGGCCGATAATTAAATCATAATCAAAACCGGCAAACCACATAATTATCGAAAAACTGCGATTACGCACAAACACGTGAATTACGCCGATTACTCTACTGATTCTGTTCCGGGTCGTCACACCTTCATCCCTGTTTATCTAATAAAGCTAGATTGTGAGCATGAAGATCATGGAATCCCATTCCTCCTTCATATTTTGGTCGACATAGTTTATCCCACGAGAGCCAATGGATCTTGCTGCTTTATGAGGTACTTCCCCATCAAAACTTTGCACACATTTGGTGAAAAGTGTCACACAAACTCTGATGCAAAAGAATTCATGGAGTATATAGGTAAAGATTGTGCTACAGCCCTAATTAGGATATCCTTTCCGGCTTTGCTTAACATCATCCCTTGCCAACCTTCTAGCTTTTTGCTAAGCTTCTCCCTTATATAAGAAAATGTTTCGACACGATTCTTGCCAATATATGTCCATAACCCGAGGTACTTCTTGTGTTTGGCTTCAATGGTGACTCCCAAAAATGCTGCCAGCCCTTCTTTCAAATCGTTAGGCACCTTCTTACTAAACACAATGCTGTTTTTGTCATAATTAATCTATTGACGAGACACAATTTCATCATTAAGCACTTCCTTGATCTGCCTACATTATGCACAGTAGCCTTTCCAAAAAGTAAGTTGTCATCAACGAATAATAAGTGTCTGATGATATGAGCGCTTGAGCAGATTTGGAACCCTTGTAGAGCTTCTACAGAGGCTTTCTGATCCAAAAGAGTAGTAAACACTTTAGTACATAAAAGAAATACGTAAGGTGAGAGTGAATCACCTTGCCGTAAGCCCCGAGAAGGTGACAAGTAGCCTTTAGGATCCCCATTCAGCAAAAAAGAGTACTTAACTTTTATCACACACTGCATAACCACTTGTATCCACTGGTCCACGAAGCCTAATCGAAGAAGCACTGCCCTCAAGAAATCTTACTCCATTCTGTCGTAAGCCTTGCTCATGTCAAACTTCAACGAAAAGACACCTTCTATGCTCGACTGACAATTATGAATATAGTGAGACAATTCATTTGCAATAAGGGAATTGTCAGTTATCAATCTTCCCGGAATGAAAGCACTTTGAAAGGAGGAGATCAGTTTGTCGAGGATTCTTTTCAATATATTGGAAATTGTCTTCGAATATATCTTATACAGAACATTGCAGAGAGATATAGGACGTAAGTTAGCAACCTTTGTCGGGTTTTTCACCTTTAGGGTCAAGCAAATGTGAGTAAAATTGAGTGATCCCAAGAGTTGACCCGTATTAAGAAAGTTTTTAGTTGCTGCTACTACATAAGGACCTACTGTCTCTCATTACTTTTGAAAGAATAAAGGAGGCATCACATCAGGACCAAGAGCCTTTGTCGGATACATTTGGAAAAGAGCCGCTCGTATCTCATCAGTTGAATATTCTGCATTTAACATGACATTGTCATCCTCAGTCACTTTAGGTTGGAGGAGGTCAATGGCTTGTTACTATAGCTAAAATCAGCCTCTTTAGAGGTGAACATTGTACTGAAATAATCAGCAATAACCTTTTCCATGCCCTCAATAGTATTCTGCCAAACTCTGTCACCATCATAGAGGCCTTTCAACATATTCTTCCTTCTGAGATTGGATGCTTTTGTGTGAAAGTACTTTGTATTAGCTTCACCTTCCGCAATGTTTTGAACTTTTGCCCTTTGCTTCTAGTACTGATGTTCAGCTGCCAGTAGCGAATCCAGTTTCTCATAGATGACTTCACTTTCAGTTTGCACAGCCTCTGAAAAATCTTCTTTCTATAGATTTTCCAGTCTTGACCGAAGTTGATCGATCTCCCTCCATCGATTACCAAATGCAGTGTGTTTCCATAAGGTGAGAGAGTACCTTGTTGCCTTGATTCTCTATATTGCTTGATAGGTTGGAATCCCCGTGATAGCCTTGTTCTAGCCCTTCTCTACCACGGAGTTGCACTCCTCATGATCGGTCCAGAAGCTCTCAAATTGGAAGTGGTGGTGATTCTTAAAGCGACTAGGAGGCGTAATTTGGAGCACATGTAAGAGGATTGGAACATGATCTCCATCAATCGAAGGGAAATGCTCCAACCAAGAGGCAGGGAATACTTCGCTCCAAGTCGGCATTGCCAAGGCTCTATCTAATTGAGATCACACCATACCTCGCCGCTAAGTATGTTCAGCCCCAACATAACCTAGGTCAAAGAGGTCCACATACATAATAGCATCCATGAAACCTTGGATTTGATTTTCTCGACGAACAGTACCTCCCTTCTGCTCAACCACATGAAGCAATTCATTCAAATCCTCAATAAGCACACACTGGAATAAACATTCGTCGCTAAGAGTCCGAATTAACTCTCTTGTTCGATGACTCTCTGAGGCCATAGGATGGCCATAGAAACCAATTAGCCTCCAGATCAAACCAGAGCCTTCTGAACAGTGGATTTCGAGATCAATGTGGTGTGTCGATTTATCTCAAAGTTTCACACAAATTCCATCCTTCCAGAACATCACGATACCTCCCGAGTTGCCGATGCTTGAAATTTCCTCCCCGTTGAGGTAGCCTGTCTCTAATCTCACAGAGTTCATGTACTCCATGTCATTGACCTTTGTCTCACTGAGAAAGACAAAAGTAGGGCGCTTATGCCTCAAGATATAAAGCAGACCTTGAAGAGCCGCATCGTTATTAAGGCCCCACGTCCATCGAATTCCAAGAAAAGATGGGATTTCTCGCGATGTCATAGCCACCTTATGATGAAGGGTGACAAATGACACTCTTTAAGTTTATAATTATGGTTAACTAATCACATATTTTTACTTAGTTATTAAAAATTTAATATAATATACCTTAATTTGACACTGCTAAATATTTGGAAAAGAAAAGAAAATCCTTAATTTGTTTTAACTAATCGAATATATTGGTAAACAATGAATTTATAACATTAGAACTTTACATTGTTTGATGAGTTACTATAAATTATTGTTTCGATTTATCAATTTGTTTCGTAAATCTGATCAAAATTATAATATTTTTCTACACATATTATGTTCGGGTTATGAATTCTTAAATTTTTTCGCTCATGAATGAATGCTTGTGAAGAATAAGACTGTCGTACGTCTTAATAAAAATTGACATGGCCGAGCAAGAGTTCTAGCTACGCCACTAATTCCTCGCCGCCGTAGAGAAACCCTAGCAAATTGACTTTTTTTATAATCAATTCTATTTGTCTAAACTTGAAACAATTTAAATGAGCGATATGTGTCATGCACAACTGTATTTACCAGATTTGTTTGGATCACCCTTTCTATTGTTTTTTGTTTGAAATGGAGCTTTCTATTTTCTATAGCACGTAGTTAACATCCTCCAAAAACTTGGGGCATGAAGAGTATGGGACAGTCACCAAATCTTCAATCTAACGAGCACCCAAATGGATAATATTTGGGTTCAAATAATGTTTGGACATCATCGTCCAAACGACTTTTATTTATATAATTTTTGGTTTGTTATTTTATAATCGACACCACGGAACATATAATTTACCTCATATGGATCATGTGTGCAAAAATTAGAAAAATCGGAGCAAAATAAATTGACGGTTATAAATATAATGTTAAAATGCACAATAATTGTCTATTTATTTAATGAAATTAAATATTCAAACGATTTCCATTTTAATTCACTTTTTGGTAAATTGATCTTCTACCCATGCTCTATAAGATAGGTAATACCAAACCAAAATTTGTATATTGTCCAAACATTACTTGGACCCAAGTTATTTTCCGCCCAAAATCCCTAACACCCAATTTTGGTCCTGTGATCCGAGCACTCTTAATCATCAGACGGTCCAAAACGGAAGACCTTTATCACACACAGCAGCTGTGTTGTTATTCTTGTCCAGATTTATACTCCTAATAAGTTCGTAACAAATAAGCTCTCTCTTTCTCTCGCTTCAAGCACGAGAATTCAGACATGGCGGTTTCCCTTACTGCTTCCGCGATTCCTTCTCTCGCCTCTGACCGTACCACTCGCCTACCCGCCTCTTCTTCTTCGTCGTCGTCTTCTCTGCAATTCCCGTTGCATCTCCGACGCGTTCGAATCGGAACCAATGGACTCTCCGGCCGTCGAATCCTTCCGCCGGTAAAACCCTATGTTTCTCACTTATCCTTAGTTTCTTAAGATGATGAATTGACCTTGATTTGATAAGGTTAGAAATTTAGAAATGCTGTATTTTTCTTCATAATGAATTTCAGTGATAATTTTTACGATTGTGAGCTCCATTTTGAAGTCATATTAAATGGTGATTATTTTTTAGTGCAGAACAATATGGAATGCATTCTGCTACAAGCGTTTTATATTCATTTTGAAGTTTATGAATGGTTTGGTGTTCACCAACTCTAAACTTTACTTCAATAGTTTCCGATTATCCAGACCATTGGCTCCGGTCTCACCTGCTATGTTGTTAGGCTACTTATATTTCCAGATTTAACATCATACTAACCAAAATAGGAACGTTTTGTCTAGAATGACTCTGTTAAATTATTATAATACCAACTATAATTCAATAGCAAATTACAGATTGTTCGTGCTGTTGCTTGGGTTTCGTCTGGTAAGCAAAAACAAAGAGGAAAAAACAGGATCGTTTCACTATGTTTATATTGCATAACGTCTGGTGGTTCCATTGCTCTTGCTATTATAGAATCCATTTGAATTAAATATTAGATTTCCCTTTCAAAGTGTTCACATCTAATTTCCGTCCACTCAAATTTTCATTATCAATGAACTAGTTTGTAAGTAAAAATGTCACCTTATTTGGACTATTCATTCTGTCCATTGTCAGCTCAATTTGATGTACCTTGTTTCCTGCGAATAATTTCTTTTTATTGTCAACCTTTTGGGCTCAAGATTGAGAAGGAAGGTCCGTAGGAGCAATATATGTAACATGTGATGGAAAGCATAGATCTGAACCTTTGGATTTTGAGTTTTTGTCTGAAGATTATCTGTGTAGCTAGTGTAACCTGAATGTTTAAAGTTCTTGCATCGAGTCAAATTTTCCTTACTTGTCTATTTAGATTTTGTTCTTTATAACTTTATTTAACTATTTAGATTTGCCCTTCTATTATTACTTTTATTAGAAATATTTCCTCACATTCAATTGAGAAATCCATTGAGGATGATGACTTTTTAGTCTTTCCCTTATGCAACGATTCTGGAATCCATGCATTTCTTTGATCTATCATGATGAGCTTCTATAGGTTTTTTTGGGATTGGAGTAAAAAGCTCTGTTTAATACTGTCTAATTCTTTTAAAGTTAGCCTGGTGGCTGAAATATGACGTACTTTGATTGCACTGATACATTAATTACGTGTGTATTTAGAAACTTCAGTTTTTGTAGGTTCAAGCAAAAAAGCAAACTTTTTCCAACTTTGACGATTTGTTGGCTAACTCTGATAGACCTGTCCTGGTTGACTTCTATGCAACCTGGTAAGCTCCTCTTGTGTATTCGGTTTCCTCTATTTTGGATAATCTATAAGAAATCGTATAGGCATTGTTTATATAATGTTATGATGCTGTACAATCACCCTATGTGGTATATGCAAAATCATTCTGTTTCTGTATCAGAAAAAAAGAAAACATTAATCACTTTCAAGTGTTTACCCCCTTTGTAACTTTGTATCCCAGTATATGGGTATTAGTACTCATTCACAAAATAGGTCTCCAATCCTCCTCCTCGCCCTCTTCATATTTATCTCTCTGTGCCAGATGTTTAAGTAGTCAAATCTATGGTTGACAGGTGTGGTCCTTGTCAATTTATGGCTCCTATCCTCAATGAAGTTAGTATTACTCTGAATGATAAGATCCAGGTGGTGAAAATTGACACTGAGAAGTATCCTAGCATTGCTGACAAGTATGAAATCCAGGCATTACCTACTTTCATTATATTCAAGGATGGAGAACCTTATGACCGCTTTGTAAGTTGAATTTCTTTTCTTCTTCTTTCATCTTATATGATGAGTTTTCTCATTTAAGTATCACACAAAGTAGATGGGTATAGTTATTATCAAATACTGGTAATTACACATGTTCAGATAACATGGGGATAGTATAAACATGCATACTGGCTGTTGATTTTTGCATCATAGAATTCCTGAGTACATGTATTAGCTTTTCCAATCTCGAAAGGTCTGTCTTCCTTGGTATTTTTGTTTGGTTTTTATCCCTTTTCAAGCTGATCTCTTACATATTTACACATCAGGATTGTATCTTGTTGTAATCTTACTTATATTAAGACACTGGATCACTTTGATATCAGCTGGCAATTGCTTTGTCCTTCGTTTCCACTTTACATTCCATTTGTATTGTCTAGATCCCTCTCTTTTAAATACAACATGTTTCTTCCGGAATTAGTAGCATGGTGTTCCCTATTCTGTGATCGATGGTTCTTGAAAATCAATTGTGACATTGATATGATTACTTGCAGGAGGGTGCATTGAATGCTGAGCAGCTTATCGCACGAATTGAAACTGCTCTGAAAGTGAAGCAGTAGGCAGTACACGCTGTTCGGTACAAAAGTTGAGCAGTATATGTTCTCTCAATGTATACGAACCAATTTGTCTTCATTGATCTTCTATTATTCAAGCTTCTCAGATTCAACTGTGCATAGAGTAATTCAGCCATAGCGGAAGCATGAGAAGACCAGTCAACATTGTAATGTTCCTTTGTTTTTCATTTTCTTTGTTTGTAGTAGTGTTGCAACAGAAACTGTGATACATTTGTTCATTCCTTTACAGATGACAGATTAATGTAGAGTTCCTTTGCCTTATTTGGAAGTTTATGATTGGAATAACCCAGTTACCAACAATTTTTCTTCCCTGCGCAACGTGTTTGATATGTTTTTTAGTCTTTGATGTAGCATCACTAGCATGGTCGCATGGAGCCTTGAGTGATAAATTTCAGACTTCGTGGTGATGATCCTGAGGCAGACAATTAGTCTAGGACAGTGGGACAAGATGTGCACTTTACACGAGTTTTTATGCTAAGACGAAAATGACTAATAGAATA
Source organism: Geum urbanum (assembly GCA_946800695.1). Classification (NCBI taxonomy): domain Eukaryota; kingdom Viridiplantae; phylum Streptophyta; class Magnoliopsida; order Rosales; family Rosaceae; genus Geum; species Geum urbanum. The sequence continues at coordinate 23,724,778 of OX327002.1, forward strand.
ACTATTTCAAGAAGAAAATAAAACGTCTCTCTGGAAGAAAAACTGCTAGCCTCAAGTTTGGCTAGATGGTAGCAGTTGGCCAGTTGTCTTGTTTTCAAAGAAGGCAAAAAAAAAAAAAAAATAGTCGAGTAAAAAAATATGAAGTAAAAATTGAGTTACCGTTTTAAAAATTGAGTGATCAAAGTGTTTATTTTATCAAATTGTAATGATTATTTTAATTTTTTTGCCTTTTAAAAAAATAAAAAAATTAAGGCCCCTTCTGGTATCGTTTTACAAAAATAATTTTGAAAAACTATTTTGTTAAACAAAAACGGTAAATTGAATTTCGTATTTTTAAAATTTGACAAACATGTCTGGTAAGTTAAACTACAAAATTTTATTTTCAGTATGAAATTAGTAAAACACATCTGGTATTTCTACAAGTTCTACAAAACATAAATTAAAATTTATTTGATGTTAAATTTCAATTGAAATGGATTATATATGTATATGTTTAAGGGAAGTATATTCTTGGTATCTCGGTGTGTGTCTTATCTTAATTAGAGTAGAAGTAAATATTTTATCAATCTCTAGTTTATAGGGATATGGATTGTGAGTGATTGTAATGCTTGTATTTAAGGTTATCAATCAATGAATAAAGATACAGTGTCAGTCAATAGTTATTGTGTTTACTTTTCTCATCCAACACGTTATCAACAACTTTTGAGTTGATAGCCATCACGCTAAACCCTAAACAGAAAAAAAAAATTGAAAAAACCTACCATCACCATCACTACCATTGGTCCTCACCACCGCCGGAGTTCGACACCGACCACCGTCAGCCAACGTTGCTAGCAGATCTTCTTCTCTTAATATCTTTTTCATACCGAGTATAACACCCTCGAGGTAAATTTTCTATTCTTATAGGAATTAGAACTTAGGTTGCAAGCCTTAATTACTGCAACACCCTAGATCTAGAACTAGATATAGGTTAATTTTTATCGCGATTTATTTCAATTATATGCCCTACTTCCTATGGATTAATACATGTTTGATATTAGTGATGGTCCTGGGGGAGTCACGGTACATTGAAAAAAGGAAAATCAATATTTGTGGCGAATTTTGACAGTAACGGTTTCTGGGTGTTGTATGAAGCTACTGTTTATCGAGTATCGATTTTTGTCTTGGTTCTTATCCCCTAAATGTGATATTAGTGATCATGATTTTTTGATCGATACTAATAAATATCTTTTGTCTTTTTGTAGATGACTTCGACTGAGCCGGCTAGGCCTGAATTCGAAATCCTTGATGTCGATGGAAAAGAGTACCACCGATGGGTCTTCGGTGTTAAAAATACATTCATCGGGAAAGGTCTCACCGATACAATCATCCCACCCACTGCAGCTCCTGGTGAGAACATTGTAATCTCATTATTATCTTCAGCTTGCAAAGCTCAAGCCCTCATATTTTTGATGCGGCATATCTATCCTCTTCTGAAGAAGCAATACTTAACAAAAGATGATCCCAAGGATTTATGGGATGTTTTAAAGCATCGCTTCAACAAGGTGCATGATGCAATGCTTCCAGAATTAACAGAGAGATGAGACACAATATGGTTATTGGATTATTTGAAGGTTTCCAATTACAACCATGCTATGTTAAAGCTACAATTAGATCTTAGCTTCTACGATGTTTTCAAGACCGATCAAGATATGATCGAGAAGTCTTTGAACACCTGCCCTTCTTCCATGAGTTTATTAGCTCATTAGTACCGAATTGAGTATGAACAATGGATAATTACTACTTTTAGTGATCTCATGATTGTTCTGGCAAAAAAGGAACGGTATCATGAGATAATTCTTAACAATAAGGCAAGGCCCTCTAGGACCAAGAAAACAACTGAGAAGTACGACACTGGTGGGAAGGCAAGTAAAGACAAGAAGAACAACTGGTGGGAAGGTACGTAAGGACAAGAAGAACAATTGTTCTGAGCCTTACATCAAACATGGTGGGAGAGGAGGACGAGATAAAGGGCATGATAGAGGTCATAGTCAGAATTTTCCTTGGACTTGCCAAGAAACAGGCCTTATTCACTCCAACAAGAATCAATCCAATTCCAGTCCTAAGAATGGTGGAAATGTTTCTAGCTCTGCTTCATCTGGCTTATACCCTTGCTATAGGTGTGGTTATACAAAGTATATTCACAAAGAGTGTCATGCAACAAATATATCCAAAAGTCCTACAAGAAGTGCAAGCAATACCTCGCACAAGAGTCAAATTTTGTTGGAGATTATGAGATGGAAGATTGCAGTGAATTCAATCTCATTGTAGCAGACAACAAGATGGAGAATGTTGAGACTCCGGATTTTGAGTAATCTATGTATTAGACTATCATTTCTACTATATGATCAAGTTTGGATTGTTTTGACTTGTTTAAGTCATGTTATACAACTTTGTTTTAGTCTTTGTTTTGGAATAAGACATCTTTGATGCAAGTATTGTTGAAAGGACCCAACCCCGGTTTAGTTGCCTAAACCGGAATCAAACCCCTTCGAAAACACGAACCAACAAAAACCGTAGAAATTTTGGCAGAGTTTCGCTACTAACGTAGAATTACCATTACCTGCACCCGGAAAATACACTTCATCCTATGCCACAAAAATCAAACCGTGGGCACCAATCCCATCCGGATTTCTCAATATATCAACAATAATGTAAAGTAGTAAATATAACTGTACTTTACTGAAATCCGGAGTAAAATCGTATAATATATACAACAGAATACTCAGAGCGACCTCTAATGTATAATCATATAAGTATACCACAGTAGGTAGAACAATAAACCTACTGGAAGAAACAAGGTAGCTCGAGCACTATGCCTCCGACCACGACGTGCGACACCAGAGTCCGAACTGCAAACTGGGCACGGAAACCAAAAAGCCCAGGGGAAAGACATGAAAACCATTAGAGTGAGTGGACGAAAATAAATGTCTTTCGCCAAATAATATATATGTTATAAAACATATGCGAGTCTAAATGCAAATGCATAAATAAAGGAAATAGTACACGAGGGAGACTCTAACTCCTCACGCGTCCGGGTACACGAGGGAGACTCTAACTCCTCACGCGTACAGAGCATGCATCGTAAATACATCGCGGAGTCTGAAAGGACCCAATCCCGATTCAGTTACCTAAACCGGAATCAAACCCTTTCGAAAATACGAACCAACAAAAAATTTTCAAAATTTCAGCAAAGTTTCGTTACTAACGTGGAATTGCCATAACCTGCACCCAGAAAATAACACTTCATCCTATGCCACAAAAGCCAAACCGTGGGCACCAATCCCATCCGGATTTCTCAACATCAATATAATCAATAACAGTAAACAAACTGTACTATGTATATATGTATATCTGAGAAAATCCGTATAAACATGTATCAGAATGTACCAGAGCGACCTCTAAAGTAAAACATATACAATATACACATCAGTAGGCGAAACAAGAACCTACTGGAAAGCACAGGTAACTCTGATCACTAACCTCCAAACCGCGACGTGAAAACACCAAAACCTGAACTGCAACTGGGCACAGAAACCGAAAAGCCCAGGGGAAAGACAATAAACACGTTAGAGTGAGTGGAAGAAAATAAATGTCTTTCACCAGTTAATATATATGTTATAAAAACATATGCGAGTCCAGGTAAATAAAAACAACATAGTACACGAGGTAAAACTCACACTCCTCCAGTGTACTGAGCATGCAAATAAAAATCTCACGGGGTCACTCATGGACACACACCGTGCTAGTACAGTCAGAATCACGGGATCCCAGACCCACACGTGATTCTAGCTGGAAATGGCTTCAGGTCAAAGGTCTGCCTCCCCCCGGTTCAGGAGTCAGGAGTCACAGCCTCCCCTGACAAATGCCTACAATCGGGGATCAACCGAGAGGCGAGTGTATCGATACAACAACGTAACCACGACTGTACTCTGTGTAAACCAAATCATAAACATTTCGATGCAAATGCATGAAACAGCATATAAGTGTATGTATATTCATATACGTATATCCGTATAAGTATAATCGTATAATCGTAAAACACATGCTCATGTAATCCGTAATCTCAATACGCATGCTCAAGTTCGAAAATCATATAAAAGACTCGCAAGAATTCCGTGAAAAGAAATTGTCCACTCACAGGTGAGCAAAAAGCACACTCGCTCTAATCTCGAGGACCGGCGGAAGATCCCTCGCCAGAAGCACGATCTCGGTCCCGATCTCGATCTCGATCTCCTGAATTATTCACAAAACATAACTGATCAATATCGTAATCCACAACACTGTACTGATGCACGGAAACCAACCGTTCCCTGAAATACGAAATGCAGTACAAAATGAATTACGGAAATCCCGAAACCCCCACTCGAAACCTCGACTGAAAATCGGCTAATCAAATCGACCCAAAAACCTCTGGACGACAATTAGGGCGTGAATACGAGAAAAATGACATTAAAAACGTCGAAATCTGAAAAGTTGACTTTTCCTCGCCGTTGACCGCCGCTGACCGTCGCCGCCGCCGCCGGCACGCCGTCAACGGTGAAATCACACGGCGGGAAGCTCTAGAATTCATGGTCTCGTCAAGGCGAATTATTTCCTCTTCTACCTCTCAAGCCAATTCAAAGCACAACCCCTCCTAAACCAAGCAAAACCGAACGGAAAATCAATTCCGGTGACCTAACCGGTGGCTTCCAAAACCTCAACCTCAAGTCAAAACAAACACATGGGGAGACTCACCAAGGAAAGGGGAGTCTAACCCCCCTAACCATCGCCACCCAAACTTGCCGGAAAACGGCCGACGAGCTTCGACGACAACCACGAAACCGACCCGATTCGGGTCCATCTAAAACATGATCAATTCCTTCCAAATCACACACCATCACACTCGAAATTAAGAGAGGAATCTAACTGTACCTTTCAATCGACCGAAGGTGGCCGGAAAAACGGTCGTCGGATGGCAAGCCAAAAACGGAAAGTCTCTCTTCCTCGGTCAACGGTCAAAGTTTCCCAAAATGGAAAGTCAAAGTCTGGTCAACGCCCGAAATGAAATTCTCGACTATTTCTCGACTATTTTTCGACTTTTCAATATTTATACTTGCGCCACGGGTCAATCGACGGTCGAAAATGAATATACGAAATGATTCGGATAAGCACGAAACAATCGGATAAACTCGTCGGAACCCAAAACTTCAAATAATCATAAAATATTCCTCGGTTATCGGAAAAATCTTCCGGAACCGCCTTCAAGCTCGAAATCACGTACTCTACAATTTCCGTGAAGACACTCAACCCAAATTCTCGACTGAAAACATAGTCGCGAATCGAATCGGCAAACCACAATTACGACAATAAACTGCGACTAAACTCAATCTCGAGAATCGTGCCGAATATGCATCAGATTCTGGTTCGGGTCGTCACAGAGTCTCTCATGGACTACCACGCGATAGCACAGTCTGAACCACGAGATCCCAGACCCACACGTGATTCCTAGCCAGAAAGGCCTCGGGTCAGGATATCTGTCCCCCCCGGAGCGTACTCGGGGATCAGCCGAGAAGCCAATGTGTATCGATACAACAATGTAACCGAGACTGTACTCTGTGTAAACCAAATCATAAATCATTTTCATGCACATGCATAAAACATAATATATATATATATATGTATGTATACTTGTATACGCATATCCGTATATGTATAATCGTAAAACACATGCTCATAAAACCATAATCAACTGCATGCTCAAGTTCATAAAACGTATATAAAAGACTCGCAATCAATCCGTGAAAAGAAATGTCCACTCACAGACTAGCGTAACGCAGCTCGCGTTAACCCGTGACCAATCGGAAATTCCCTCGCCAAAAGAACGATCACGAACCCCTGAATAATTACAAAGTTCATTTCTCAAAGTCATAACTCCACAATTCAAAACAAATCACGAGAAACCACCTTTCTCGGAAACACGTAATTCAATGTCGACGAATCGTCGAAAATCCGATATTTACATCTCAATACCTCGCTGTACTTTCGGATGCTCAAATCGAGAAACGAATCTCCCCACTGCGATCGGGGCGCGATTTCGAGTGAAACGACATGCAACTTGTCGAAAACCCCAAAAAGTCAAAGTTGACCGTTGACCGCCGCCGGAGGCGCCGCCACCAACCGTGAAATTTCTCGGCGGAGCAACTACCATTCCATGTAAAATCACCCACTGAGCAACTTCCATAACTGCACCGAAGTCCAATTCTCACTCTAACTATGTCAATTTCATAAAAAACCGAATGTTCACACAAATTTCAATTCCAAAATTCTCCATCCACAAGCAAAATTGAAGCTCTCCATCCATAGAATCATGGTGAGGAGAGCTTCAAAGCCAAAAACCTCAAAATTTCCTAAACTTTGCTGGAAATTTCTCTCTCCACAAGCGGCCTCGCCGTGAGAGGTGATCGGAATTGAAACCGGGAGGCCGAGACGAAATGATTGGGACCGGAGTTGAGCAAGGAGGTGGCCGGACGGGCTTCATCGCCGGCGAGCCGTACGGCGTCGCCACCGTCGCACACCACTCGGTCAAACCGAGTTGACTAGGCAAAGAAAGTAAATGAAGATGTTGACTTTCCCTTTATGGCAACTCCACTATTTATAGACCTTCTATTTTAGGAAACTTTCAAACACCATTTTCGGTAAACTTCGAATATCCGTAACTTTCTCGTCGTAATTCCGATTCCGATAATTCTCGCGGCAAAAAACTCAACTCGACATGTTCTTCAATTATCACCCGAAGTCAAACACATCGACCAATCGGATAAAAAGTTAACTGTTCAAACCAACGCATATTTAAACCGACTAAATAATCAACAATCGGAAATATTCACAACTTAATTTTTGTAACTTGGAATAATGCTCCAAAAGTTCCCACTAGCTCAAAATTAAATTCTCAACAACTTCCGTGAAGAAGCCGAAACCAAATTCTCAACCGGTAATTTAGTCGCTAAGAAATCCACCATTTAAACTCGATTACGTCAAAACTTTAAATATTCATAACTTATTCCTTGGTCGTCCAAATAACGATCCGGAACCGCCCATGAAATCGAAATCACACGTACAACGACTTTCGAGAAGAGACCCAGCTCTAATTCTCGGCCTATAATTTAGTCGTTATCAAGTCCGGCGATTCAACTATCTGTCGGAAATCTGCGATTACTCATAATCTCACGGACCAAGCTGATGACACTGCTGATTCTGGTCCGGGTCGTCACAAATCCACCTCCCTTAAAAAAAATTTCGACCTCGAAATTTCAAATCTGCCGCCTAAAAGCAGGAGCACTGCCTCTGCATACTGCTCAACTCTCCAGTGACAACGTCAGCTGAACAACTCTGACAACAGACCCCACAATAGGAGATAGCTCTGTGCTGAAATCCCTGTACCCACAAATCTCGAATCTGAACTGGCTCTACACAACCGCCAAGTGTTCCTACATAAGGAACAGATAGGGTACACAATACGCAACAAACCTGAAACATAGTTCCACCATACGGAACACAACACATACAAAAGCCAACGCTATAGGCGATGCCGAACTATATGGTACAACACAAACTCGCCTATGACCACATACGGATCAAAACAACATGGCAAATCACAACTCAGTCTACACATATCAACATAACTCACACACTCATATCAATATAGCTCAAACATCGGACTCGGGCAATTATCAACCCATTTCCGCTAATCTGACAGTTTGTGGTAGCACATTCCACAAAATCAGAATCAAACGTCAGCTCACATCGAATACGCTCCAGCACAATGGAGTACAACATCATTCCTCAAAACGACATCACGCAACACCAAAATCATAGTAATCAACAAATTGGTACTGCATACAATCTCGAACAGCTGGAACTGCTGGTCCCAAATCCTCCGGAACTGTAATACCGAGGTCCACAATATGCCCTCCAAGGTCTGAATAGTCCTCAAAGATCACCCACCAATCTGAGGATAAGAACCGGTACTAACTTGTAATCTGGTCCCCAATGCTCGCTGCAAAGCTAGCCAATACTCAGTCATAGCTGATTACCTCGACCAGCAAACTGGGACACAGGTACACCACGTGAATGGCCAATCTCCGTCAAACACAGCTATGCCAACCTGCCACTGAAATCTTTTCCGGAAGTACCAGAAAACGTAATAAGTTCATCAAATGGTCCACAATGACCTAACAACTGGTACCACAAGCCGAAGTGCATACTGGCACACAAAACCACAGCGACAAACACCACGTCTAACCGGAAATCTCAAATGGCTGACACTTCTCGGCACGTCTCTGCCTCCTAGCCATCGCCTGTCGACAAATGTGGCATTTGCACACACACAAGCTGCTACGTTCTTCTACAGGTTGCGTCACGAGTAGTAAACTCGGAGTATCAGACACATCTTTGCACCACTAGTGCCAAATGCACGCAAAACAGTGAGCTTCAACATCATCACACACTAACTCAGCTTCCGTAGCGTACAACTCGGCTAACACAAAAACTGGAGCCACAAACACACATGAAACACTGAAGCTCCCGACTTCGACTGAATGCATCAGCACCAACATCCCAAATGGATAGTCAAAGTACAACTTCTAGCCTTTCTCGAACAAACTCAAAGGTGCAGCCATAGTCGTTAGTTGACATCATCCATCTACACTGCCTCAAGCCCAAATCTAGCCGAAAATGCAAGTGGATGAAACTCAAGTGATCAGTGTACATCCTACACTGCGCTGCACACCATAGCTGTAGTGTCTAGAATTCTCTGATGCTAACATAAGGACAGCTACATCCAAATCATACATAGGATACGTAGCTACATAAGGTTTCCACTGCCTGAACCATGAGCCACCGCTCTGCTACACAACATCAAAACATAACCCAATCCAAATCTCGATGCATCGCCATAACCCACGAACTCATCACGATCATCAGGTAAGGTCAAAACCAAAGCAACGGTCAACCATCCTGCAGGAGTAAGTAACTCTCCTCGTGTGCATCGAACCACTCGAACTTGACGCCTTCTTCGTCAATCCAGAAAATGAAGTAGCAATCCGGGAAAATCCTGCACAAGCCGTCGGTAATAACCTGCCAAACCCAAGAGACTCCCGATCTCTGGTACAATGGTAGGTCAACCCTAAATCAACACGGCTTCCATCTGGTCAGGACCCACGCTGACTCCCTCAGCTAACATCACGTGGCCCAAAATCTTCACGCTAATCAACCAAAATTCACACTGGCTGAACTTCACAAATAGCTTATCACCTCGCGAAGTCCGCAAAACCGCTCACAATTGCTTCAAGTACTGGCCCACACTCCTGGAATACATCAGGATGTTGCCAACGAACATGACCGCAACTCGTCTAGAATCATCTGAACACCTGGTCCATCAAGTCTGTAAAAACTACGGAACATTGGTCAACCAATGGCGTGACCAAAAACTCATGATGCCCGCACCAAGATCCGAAAATTGTCCAAACCACATCTGACTCATCGATCCTCAATTGATGGTATCCGGTCCCGAAATCAAGCTTCGAAAAGACTGAAGCTCTCGCGAGCAGATCAAACCAGTCATCAATCCGAAGCGGAGGATATTCACTCTCTTCTGAAGCGAATCAGGCTTCCGGTAGTCAATACACCACCTCGTCGAATCATCCAACATCTGTACAAACAATGCAAGAGCACACCACGCAAATACGCGGGGTCGCATGAAATCTCCTCCAACAACTCCTGGAGTCGAAACTATAGCTCAATCAGCTCCACTGGCTCCGAACGAGATGCCGGTAAAATGAGTCCAGCGCCCAGTACAAGCTCAATAATGTAGTCAGTCTCCCGAACTGGAGGAACACCTGGTAACTCGGGAACCACCTCAACATAGCCAATGTCGGGTACAGCAACCATAGTATCCACAACATGAGCTAAGCAAACAACATAACCCGACTCTACCATTCACTCGATCATCATCGCGAAACAGTATCTCGGGAAAATCTGGTCGTCGAAACACAACCTCCTTCTCGAGGCACTCGAACACAGCCAAATGCATCGTCAGTAAGTCTATACTCATAGTCACATCAAAACCACGATGTCCAGCTATAACAGATCCGCGGCTAACACATAACCTCCAACAAAGATCTCGCAACCTCCGGATGGATGCAACACTCTCCAAAACCTCGGAAGTGGAGATGCAGGTACAATAGCCATGGATATCAAACAACAGTAACCTCGGAGAAAAGTCTGTCCTCAAACAAGGTCATGGCACGAACTCCAACATGCCCAACTAGCCACCCACGTCAATTGCGACTTGCTGAATAACTCATCAAAAGGCTACATTGGTCAAACTTCAGGTACAACATGAGGATCTCCTCGCGAACTCTGAGCTGTCGAACCGCAAACACAGCTGGCTGAGGGCGCTCCCTCGTAACGTGACCCTCCTGGCCACCACAATAGTAACCGAAAGTGTTCCTCAAACACAAGTCACCGCAACACCTGTTGCGTGAAAGGATCACCAACGATCACCCGAACTCATGCCACAAGAGCAAGTCCACTACTCTGTGATCTCCACCACCATTAAACGGATCCTCTGCTTGATCTGATGACCCTCAACATAATAGAAAAGGCCACAGCCTGATGAAGTCACTGATCCCGAAGTGTCGGAACTCAACCTCATCAAATATCTCAACTAAGTCCACTTTTCTCAAACCATCACATCGAAAACCATGTACACCTTTTCTTCTCAATAGCCTCGCCACTGAGTGCAGCACACTAAGCTCCTCACGGTTATCTCGAGGCAAAAAAATCAGACTCTCTCTGATGATCAAATTCAAACTCATCTTGAACCTCGTGCATAGCTCCCTCTGAAGCCACATAACACGTACAAACAGGGACAATCATGTGAACAATGCATCACTACCTCAGGTGGGTAAATGATCAACGCATTTCATACTTGATTCTTAACGCAATTATCTCTACATTTAACTTTGTTTTATGCTTACTAAATATGTTTCTAACTTACTTTATGCTTTTAGGTAGAAATAACGAAGAAAATAATAAAGGAGGCGATTTGGAGCTAAAAGCGTGTTAAGGAGGAAGTTCCTAATTCCGAAGAAGAAATGGTCTTCAAAATGGTTACTAAAATGCATTCCCATATGGTGTCAAGAATTGGAAACCAAATGCCAAATGAAATGGATACCAAAATGGTGGACAAGTAGATGAAGACATTTCTCCTGCGCGACCCAGGAAAGAGCAAATATGGCGGAATATATGGAGCATATAAATGGACGAATTTTGGGAGATATTATATGAATTTTCAGACCTGATTTGAGGGCTAAAACATGTGCAATAATATGATAGATACGGCCAAGAATTATTAGGGAATAAGGAAGGCAATATTTGAAGATATGAAGATTTCCTTTTCCTTGAAGAAGAAGAAAATAGGGCAGCCAGGTCACTTAACTTCTAAAATCCGTAGTAAATCCAATTCAATTCCAAATATGGCGTTCCTTATATGGATTTTATATCCCTTTGAATAAGCTTTCCAATGAAATAAGAATCAGAATTTTCCAAGATCTGAAACTCCGAGAAAACGCGTTTGAAGACAGACTGTCAGATTTGGCCGGGTACACAAGGAAAGTCTTATTTTGGTAGGAAAATCATAATCTTCTTCTATAAATTGGGGAGCTCGACTCATTAATGATCATCACTCATTCAAGACACCAAAACCTCTGCCAAACACTCCTCTATACCACTTTAGCAAAATTCCTACAAGAAGCCGCCCCTCCATTCATCAAGAACTCCTCTACCGAGTCGACTAGAAGGCAAATTCCTTTAGAGGCTCTCCATCTCCTAGAAGGCCGGATTACATCCTTGACGTAGGGCAAATTCCCGAGCAAAGTGTATTTCGATCCCTTCTATTTTCATTCTTGTAGACTTTTGATATTGTAGTTGAAATAAAGTTTGTTTCAGTTCACTTCCCTGTCATCTTTGTGTTATTTTCGTGACTTACTCTTATCTTAAAATTTATTCAAGCATGTCGAACTTAATGAATCAATTGAGGCGAAGGCAAATTCCTTGTCAAGTTGGTATGTGTCGTAGGGCAAATTCCTGAGCACTAATGAAGATCATACATGTTAACTTGGTTAAAGACTTGGATATTAATAGGTTGCATATAACATGACTAGGTGAGTAAGACGTGGTGTATGGAATGAGTTGATCATTGTATATACGTATATAAACCTTTTATTTTCGGTCTAGTGAGCATGTTTAGGATTTTATGTTCTTTAATTGTTTCTACTTGTCTATGAGTGAAACATGTTAGAACTTAGGATTTCTATGTGTGTTTACTTGCCATCTTTTGTCTTTTAATTTTGTAGATTAGATATACCCACTTTCAAACCCCCCCATACCTTTTATTTTCTGTTTACAAACGTTGTCATGCTTAGTACCCTCAATCCCCGGTTAAGAATGATACCCTATTTACCAATGCTACATCTACAACCAAGGGTTTTAATTGCTTATGCGTTTTTGTTGAGTGTTAAGTGTTTATTTAGTACTTAGTAAAAGCGTGTATCAATTTTGGCGCCGTTGCCGGGGATTGAAAAATCTATTGTGTGATTTCGTTTGTGTAAATATGTTCATATCGTGTAACTATTATACTTGTGCCTAATTTTTTTTCTCCTCTGTTTTCGGAACTGTTCACTGACCTGTTTTGTACAATTTATTTGACATAGCTGCAGGTATTGGAAAAATCTGAAAATTTTTAGACTTGTTTGGTTTTGTGTGGTGTTTATGCCTGTAAATGTTTATTGAATTCTGACTTGCCAACAATTATGGAAAAATTTAACAATCTGCTATGTTCAATTTTTTGCGAATCTGGAAATTTTCATGTGTTCTTGAGTTCCAAGCATGTTGTAACTTTGTTTTTATTTTTGCAGGTCAAAGAGTCAATATGTATGAGGTCAAAGAGTCATTCTTTCTGTAAAAATATTCATTATTGTTATTGTATAATTTGATTATAATTGTTTTTGTTTTAGTATTAATTTCAATTCGGGACTGTGATATGTGCTATTTTGTGAGATTTATCTGACTTGGTTGCAGGTCTTGGAAAATTATGAAAATTTACAGAGTTATGTATATATGTGTCTAGTATCCTCTCGTAAAATTTTGTGACATTCCAACATGTGATTAATTCTGCATAAATTTGGCAAGTAGCTATGTTCAGTTTCTCCGATTTTGTAACATGTTAAATAATAAGTCTTAGCTATGTTTTTATCACTTGTTATTTAGTTTTTAAGTTGGATTTTGATTGAAAGAGTTGATGTAATATCGTATTGAACTTTTGCTCTTAGTAAGAAATTTTCGGTTATGGTGACTAGAAGGGTTATGATTCGTGACGGGATTTGGATCTAAGAAAGAGAATATTCTCGAAATTAGTCATACCTCTCGCGTTACATCTATCCCAACTGGCCATTACACAATTTAATAATGGATTTCGAGCCATTACACAATTTAATCATCTAAGTCTTAATTTAAATTCTAGATGCATGTGATAATCATATATCTTTGGCGAAAAATCAATTGGGACATTGTTTTGTAAACTTTATTTATCTACTATGTTGTAATAAATTTGTAACGAAAGATAAACCTACTTGTTGTAAATGCTACATGAGCTACGTTTATAATTAATTAGTTAATTGATCACTAACTAATGTATCTTTTTGTGGATCATGAATTCTAACAAGCTCGTAAAGAGAAGAAGAATGCCGAGCTAAAGGAGTTAAAGGAGATGACACCAACATATACATACAAGTGCACATGCAAAGAAAACGTTAAGAATGTTGGAAGTCGCAAGTGAAGAAGGAGCAAAGCACCACGTCTAGGCTGTAAGACGTTAAAAAACAAGCGCTTGTTGGGAGGCAACCCAATGGAGGAGTCTACAAACAAGATTTGCTTTCTCTTCTCTTATTTTTTTTTTATTTTCGTAGATTTTGTTTTTTTTCTTAGTTATATTTTTCGTAAATCATTTTCTTCATGCTTGATTCTATGTTTTACTTTAGTACATTGAGGACAATGTAGAGTTTAAGTGTGGAGTCTACAAATAAGATTTGCTTTCTCTTCTCTTATTTTTTTTTTATTTTCGTAGATTTTGTTTTTTTTCTTAGTTAGATTTTTCGTAAATCATTTTCTTCATGCTTGATTCTATGTTTTACTTTAGTACATTGAGGACAATGTAGAGTTTAAGTGTGGGGGAGGGGTTTACAACTTATTTGAGTCATAAATTGTTAAAACCGGGCGGACAACAAAACTTTCCGGCGGATGATGCCCTAAAAAAATATTTGTTCTAGTGCTAATTGAGATATTTTGAGTATTATAACATGTAGTGGATATGGTTTGCATAAACATGGTACAGATTTCGCATGCTAGAATAAGCTTTTAGATCATACGAACCTTAAAGTGAGTTTTTGAGCCTACAATACTTTCTTTGATGAGTGAATTTGGTGCATGTGTCTCAAAAATAATACATGCTTCATCAAAATTACTTGCCATAGATTTTAATGAACTAGAGATTACTAGAACTTACTCATGTAGACTTGCAAAGCTTTTAAGTTGATATATACTTTGATTTTGGATATGATTAAAGTCATTTAGGTTTTCCACCACTTAAACCAAATAGCCATGTGTCCCATTGTGCGCATGAGTTGCGACACCCCTAGATTAACCCCTTTGAGCCCACGTTTAGCCTTTCTTTCATTACCACATTATATCTAAACACTTAGCCTAGTGTAGAGTTCCTACCCTTGTTCTAAAGACTTGGTGAAGAATTTCGAAGCTAGCACAATGAAAGTGGAGTGAAGATGATGAAAAGATGTGTGTATAGGGATAGACTTGTCCAACAAATTTTGTATTTGAATGCCAAAATTTTCGAGATAAAAAAGAAAAAGAAGAAAAATGTATAAAGATCTCGAGGCATTGTGTTTAGATTGTATAAGTTTGGATTAATGTCCCCTATACTTATGAATTTGGAGATTACTACGAATTGAACGCCCAAAAGTGAAGAAATATGGCCTTTGTCCTGTTCACAAAGCTCAAAGGAAGTTGAGAATGAAGTTAGGGCCCAAAAAGATGAAAATTGGCCCCCGATCTTGAAGTTTGACACAAGGAAGTGTGTGGAGAGGATGAGCCACGAATTTGAAGAATTCTAAGTGCTAAACTAAGTCTTTGGAACGTTTTTACACCACCACTTATCTAAATTTCGAATGCCTTAGCCTTAGCCTCATTACAACCTTTCTAAAGTCCTTTATAATCCTTAAGATGAGTAGCCTTCAATTGGTTGAGTAAGTTACATGAGTAAGCATATGGTTTGGTTCATTTGTGCAAGTAATTATGAGGTATTTCGATGCAATACATATACATTTTGAGTGAACCTCTTTTCATAAGTGAAAATATGATGAGTGCATCCATGTGAGCTTGATTCAAACTTGTTCGAAACATGCATAGCTTTAACTTCACCATTGTTTTCTCCAAGTCCTACTTGTTTATAACATGATCATATTTCTATTAACTCTCGAAATTGTTGAACTTTAAATTCTAAAATCTTGTGATTCCATCGCCATATACATAAAGAAATTTCTGAGACAAACTTAGTTAAGGGCTTAGAAGTTGTTTTTATTTATTTGAGTACATGGAATGTGTTCAACGTGAAGGCTAGCTTCATCGTTGGAAATATGTAGCTTACCTTCTCGTTTCCTTTATTTTAGTTTTTTTTGCTAGGGACTAGCAAAGTCTAAGTGTGGGGGGTTTTGATCAACGCATTTCATACTTGATTCTTAACGCAATTCTCTCTATATTTAACTTTGTTTTATGCTTAGTAAATATATTTCTAACTTACTTTATGCTTTTAGGTAGAAATAACGGAGAGAATAATAAAGGAGGCGATTTGGAGCTAAAAGCGTGTTAAGGAGGAAGTTCCTAATTCCGAAGAAGAAATGGTCTTCAAAATGGTTACTAAAATGCATTCTCATATGGTGTCAAGAATTGGAAACCAAATGCCAAATGAAATGGATACCAAAATGATGGACAAGAAGATGAAGACATTTCTCCTGCGCGACCCAGGAAAGAGCAAATATGGCGGAATATATGGAGCATATAAATGGACGAATATGGCGGAATATATGGAGCAATACATATAAATGAACTCAACCTCATCAAATATCTCAACTAAGTCCACTTTTCTCAAACCATCACATCGAAAACCGTGTACACCTTTTCTTCTCAATAGCCTCGCCACTGAGTGCAGCACACTAAGCTCCTCACGGTTATCTCGAGGCAAAACAATCAGACTCTCTCTGATGATCAAATTCAAACTCATCTTGAACCTCGTGCATAGCTCCCTCTGAAGCCACATAACACGTACAAACAGGGATAATCATGTGAACAATGCATCACTACCTCAGGTGGGTAAATGATCAACGCATTTCATACTTGATTCTTAACGCAATTATCTCTACATTTAACTTTGTTTTATGCTTACTAAATATGTTTCTAACTTACTTTATGCTTTTAGGTAGAAATAACGAAGAAAATAATAAAGGAGGCGATTTGGAGCTAAAAGCGTGTTAAGGAGGAAGTTCCTAATTCCGAAGAAGAAATGGTCTTCAAAATGGTTACTAAAATGCATTCCCATATGGTGTCAAGAATTGGAAACCAAATGCCAAATGAAATGGATACCAAAATGGTGGACAAGTAGATGAAGACATTTCTCCTGCGCGACCCAGGAAAGAGCAAATATGGCGGAATATATGGAGCATATAAATGGACGAATTTTGGGAGATATTATATGAATTTTCAGACCTGATTTGAGGGCTAAAATATGTGCAATAATATGATAGATACGGCCAAGAATTATTAGGGAATAAGGAAGGCAATATTTGAAGATATGAAGATTTCCTTTTCCTTGAAGAAGAAGAAAATAGGGCAGCCAGGTCACTTAACTTCTAAAATCCGTAGTAAATCCAATTCAATTCCAAATATGGCGTTCCTTATATGGATTTTATAGCCCTTTGAATAAGCTTTTCAATGAAACAAGAATCAGAATTTTCCAAGATCTGAAACTCCGGGAAAACACGTTTGAAGACAGACTGTCAGATTTGCCCGGGTACACAAGGAAAGTCTTATTTTGGTAGGAAAAATCATAATCTTCTTCTATAAATTGGGGAGCTCGACTAATTCATGATCATCACTCATTCAAGACACCAAAACCTCTGCCAAACACTCCTCTCTACCACTTTATCAAAATTCCTACAAGAAGCCGCCCCTCCATTCATCAAGAACTCCTCCACCGAGTCGACTAGAAGGCAAATTCCTTTAGAGGCTCTCCATCTCCTAGAAGGCCGGATTACATCCTTGAAGTAGGGCAAATTCCCAAGCAAAGTGTATTTCGATCCCTTCTATTTTCATTCTTGTAGACTTTTGATATTGTAGTTGAAATAAAGTTTGTTTCGGTTCACTTCCCTGTCATCTTTGTGTTATTTTCGTGACTTACTCTTATCTTAAAATTTATTCAAGCATGTCGAACTTAATGAATCAATTGAGGCGAAGGAAAATTCCTTGTCAAGTTGGTATGTGTCGTAGGGCAAATTCCCGAGCACTAATGAATATCATACATGTTAACTTGGTTAAAGACATAGATATTAATAGGTTGCATATAACATGACTAGGTGAGTAAGACGTGGTGTATGGAATGAGTTGATCATTGTATATACGTATATAAACCTTTTATTTTCGGTCTAGTGAGTATGTTTAGGATTTTATGTTCCTTAATTGTTTCTACTTGTCTATGAGTGAAACATGTTAGTACTTAGGATTTCTATGTGTGTTTACTTGCCATCTTTTGTCTTTTAATTTCGTAGATTAGATAAACCAACTTTCAAACCCCCCCCATACATTTTATTTTCTGTTTACAAACGTTGTCATGCTTAGTACCCTCAATCCCCGGTTAAGAACGATACCCTATTTACCAATGCTACATCTACAACCAAGGGTTTTAATTGCTTATGCATTTTTGTTGAGTGTTAAGTGTTTATTTAGTACTTAGTAAAAACGTGTATCAATAAACACTCCTCATACGAATGCTGGGTAGCCTGATTAAACCATTACCGTAAAAACAACACCCTGAATGTTGGCCATGAAGTCACAACAGGAACTCACACAATATCAGCCCACCAAATACACTGATCTGACTCAGGCAAACATCAACTGTCACAATTCTCAGCTCTGATGCAACATGTAGACGCTCATACACACACAACCAGGCAAACCGTGCCACACAATTCTCTGAACTCAGAATGCTTATCCAAATCCACAGTTCTATGGCAGCGTCGATTGATCCTCAATAGAATCCACAACCGAAACGACATGGAAAGCACGTCAGGAGGCATCCTAATGAATAAAACATCGTTCACAAAAAGTGGAACGTAATCATGGAACTTCAAATATTTGAAAGCATACAACACCCGGAATATTGATGAGTATTTGCCGGCCGGTCGGGTCACCATTCCAGACATGCTGTACATTCTCAAATATCCTTAGTAAACACGACTTCAGAAGTCTACAGAACCTACAACCTAATGCTCTGATACCAAGCTGAAAGGACCCAACCCCGGTTTAGTTGCCTAAACCGGAATCAAACCCCTTCCAAAACACGAACCAACAAAAACCGTAGAAATTTTGGCAGAGTTTCGCTACTAACGTAGAATTACCATTACCTGCATCCGGAAAATACACTTCATCCTATGCCACAAAAATCAAACCGTGGGCACCAATCCCATCCGGATTTCTCAATATATCAACAATAATGTAAAGTAGTAAATATAACTGTACTTTACTGAAATCCGGAGTAAAATCGTATAATATATACAACAGAATAGTCAGAGCGACCTCTAATGTGTAATCATATAAGTATACCACAGTAGGTAGAACAATAAACTTACTGGAAGAAACAAGGTAGCTCGAGCACTATGCCTCCGACGATGACGTGCGACACCAGAGTCCGAACTGCAAACTGGGCACGGAAACCGAAAAGCCCAGGGGAAAGACATGAAAACCGTTAGAGTGAGTGGACAAAAATAAATGTCTTTCGCCAAATAATATATACGTTATAAAACATATGCGAGTCTAAATGCGGAATCACTCATGGACTACCACGCGATAGCACAGTCTGAACCACGGGATCCCAGACCCACACGTGATTCCTAGCCAGAAAGGCCTCGGGTCAGGATATCTGTCCCCCCCGGAGCGTACTCGGGGATCAGCCGAGAAGCCAATGTGTATCGATACAACAACGTAACCGAGACTGTACTCTGTGTAAACCAAATCATAAATCATTTTCATGCACATGCATAAAACATAATATATATGTATGTATACTTGTATACGCATATCCGTATATGTATAATCGTAAAACACATGCTCATAAAACCATAATCAACTGCATGCTCAAGTTCATAAAACGTATATAAAAGACTCGCAATCAATCCGTGAAAAGAAATGTCCACTCACAGACTAGCGTAACGCAGCTCGCGTTAACCCGTGACCAATCGGAAATTCCCTCGCCAAAAGAACGATCACGAACCCCTAAATAATCACAAAGTTCATTTCTCAAAGTCATAACTCAACAATTCAAAACAAATCACGAGAAACCACCGTTCTCGGAAACACGTAATTTAATGTCGACGAATCGTCGAAAATCCGATATTTACACCTCAATACCTCGCTATACTTTCGGATGCTCAAATCGAGAAACGAACCTCCCCACTGCGATCGGGGCGCGATTTCGAGTGAAACGACATGCAACTTGTCGAAAACCCCAAAAAGTCAAAGTTGACCGTTGACCGCCGCCGTCGGCGCCGCCACCAACCGTGAAATTTCTCGGCGGAGCAACTACCATTCCATGTAAAATCACCCACTGAGCAACTTCCATAACTGCACCGAAGTCCAATTCTCACTCTAACTATGTCAATTTCATGAAAAACCGAATGTTCACACAAATTTCAATTCCAAAATTCTCCATCCACAAGCAAAATTAGAACTTCATACTTACATGGTTAGAATCATGGTGAGGAGAGCTTCAAAGCTCACTACTTGATTAAGCTCAACACGGCCGGAAAATGAATCAACACTACCACATATTGACTCATTGCCGGCGACTTACAATGTTTTTGGACATTACCGGCGATTTTTGCCGGAAAAATCGCCGGTAATGTCTTCTTCTTTTTTTTTTACATTACCGGCGATTTTTGTCGCCGGTAATGTCCGTCGCCGGCAATGTAAAAAAAGAAAGACATTGCCAGCGACATAAATGTATGTCGCCGGTAATGTAAAAAAATAAAAATAAAGACATTACCGGCGACATAAATGAAGTCGCCGGTAATGTCTTTTTTTTTTTTTTTTACATTACCATCGAGACATTGCCGGCGACGGACATTACCGGCGACAAAAATCGCCAGTAATGTAAAAAAAAAAAAAGACATTACAGGCGATTTTTCCGGCAAAAATCGCCGGTAATATCCAAAAACATTGCCGGCGACTTTTAAGTCGCCGGCAATGAGTCAATATGTTGTAGTGGAACCAAAAACCCCAAAATTTCCTAAACTTTGCCGGAAATTTCTCTCTCCACAAGCGGCCTCGCCGTGAGAGGTGATCAGAATTGAAACCGGGAGGCCGAGACGAAATGATTGGGACCGGAGTTGAGCAAGGAGGTGGCCGGACAGGCTTCGTTGCCGGCGAGCCGTACGGCGTCGCCACCGTCGCACACCACTCGGTCAAACCGAGTTGACTAGTCAAAGAATGTAAATGAAGATGTTGACTTTCCCTTTATGGCAACTCCACTATTTATAGACCTTCTATTTTAGGAAACTTTCAAACACCATTTTCGGTAAACTTCGAATATCCGTAACTTTCTCGTCGTAATTCCGATTCTGATAATTCTCGCGGCAACAAACTCGACTCGACATGTTCTTCAATTATCATCCGAAGTCAAACACATCGACCAATCGGATAAAAAGTCAACTGTTCAAACCAACACATATTTAAACCGACTAAATAATCAACAATCGGAAATATTCACAACTTAATCTTCGTAACTCGGAATAATGCTCTGGAAGTTCCCACAAGCTCGAAATTAAATTCTCAACAACTTCTGTGAAGAAGACGAAACCAAATTCTTGACTGTTAATTTAGTCGCTAAGAAATCCACCATTTAAACTTGATTACGTCAAAACTTCAAATATTCATAACTTATTCCTCGGTCGTCCAAATAACGATCCGGAACCGCCCACGAACTCGAAATCACACGTACAACGACTTTCGAGAAGAGACCCAGCTCCAATTCTCGGCCAATAATTTAGTCGTTATCAAGTCCGGCGATTCAACTATTTGTCGGAAATCTGCGATTACTCATAATCTCACGGACCAAGCTGATGACACTTCTGATTCTGGTCCGGGTCGTCACAATTGTGTTGGAAAAATAATGAAAATTCTTTCTTTCGGTATATGAAAGTTTTAAAGAATGATATTTTACTTCATTATACATGAATGGCTTGAAATATACAAAGTTACATGACAATATGACACCAAAATGCCAGAAAAACGAACAAAGAAAAAAGAGGGGACGTTCTGACTCCAGACATCTCGACCCATTGAGACAATGCTTCTAGATCGATTTTGGCATGTTTTCGACCCGTCAAATTTTTTTTCCTGGTTTCTCTTCGACAAGTAGAAGATTTTCTCTCTACTTGTCGAGACAAAGCTTCTGGATCGATTTTCTTGATTTGTTGAGACAACGGTTCTGGATCGATTTTGGCATGTTTTTCGACATGAGGAATTTTTTTCCCTAGTTTCTCTTTGACACATCGAAGATTGTCCCCTAGTTCACATTGAAGCACCTTCGACCCATCAAACCCACGCTATTATCTTGATTATCAAACTTTTTGACCCGTTAAAGTGATTTTTTGACCCGTCGACCACCGTTATCAAAAATGGTTTTGGTTTTTGGTATTTCATCGAGCTGTCTAGATGTATTCTCAACCCATCTAACCAATTGATCTAGACCCAACTTGAATCGGCATTCAAATGTCGAAGATTCCTTCGACCCATCTATGTTCGTGCCCAGATTTGGTGTTATTTTGATGTTATTTATGCATCAGCTTTTGTCATGCCATTTCAAACACTCTACAAGGGTCACAACCCTTACGAAAATATTTAAGTATCCAATTAAAGTGTTTGCCATGTATTGAGTTAAAAGACTGATTGATTTACATAATTGTGTAGATATTTGAAGGCAATATTGAGTGTTTAGCATATAGTGGTACTACCCATACTATACTGTAGAATAGACAATTTTTTATGGATGGATCTTATGCCATATATTTCTTCAGTGACAACCATGATTGGTTCAATGCGGGTTATTGAAGAACGTGGCTCAACACAGTTCTTATTGTCACATGGTACACGAATTTATGTCATTGATGTCTTTCGGCGCCAAAGGTGAATCAAACCTTGCTAAACTTTAAAGACATCAGAGCCAACGATTTACACTTGAAAAATTATTGTGAGAATAAAAAAGAATACTTGTGTATTAACTCCATGGATTGCTGCAAAAAGTGAATTCTGGAGAAGTTAGGAGTCATTCGTAGTGGTTTATATCTTACTATGGTTCGGTTATTGAATCTAATAGTCATTTACACTATTACGTATGATTCACACTCATATAAGTTTTGACACTTTCGACTGAAACATCCAGGTCGGGATATGATGATCAAAATATTGAAAAATTCTCATGGTCATCCATTTTTTAGAGAAAAAAAGCATGTGGAATACCCAAAACCATCGGTTTTGATTAAGTGACTGAGAATACTCCTCTCAGTCTGGGCTCGGTCTCCAAGACAAGTACAACACAATCCTAGCAACACAATGTTGTGGGGCCTAATGTTATTCCACCAGATTCCTTCGTGGCAATCTCTGATGCTCACCGCTCATTTTTCAAAGTGAAAGAACCCAACACTAGATTAACTACTAATCTAGGTTCACGCTCTAACGACAAGACTTGAATTACGGATTTTTGTAAATTTTTTGACATAGTTTCCTCTACGAAGTGGGCTACCAGAAACTTGCAAGAAAATCACACTTCGGATTTCCCACAAACAATACCGTGGACCACTGATGTCCATCTAGATTTCTCAATAAAGTGCGGTAAGTAAATTAATTAAAATGCTGGAACAATATTACAAGAACTGAAAACTCATAATCCATCCATACAACAATTCACTATCAACACAAAAAAATATTTACAACACTAGTGTTCAGAGCGACTTGTAGGAGTAGAATAAAACATATAAAAATACATAGCTAGTGGGTCGAAACCTACTCAAATGTATGATAACCCAGTGGACTTAAAACCTCTGGGGATCAAAATCCAGCTCAGGAGAAGCACTACAACCTGGGCATGGAAAACCAAAAGGCCCAGGGAATGATAGATAAAAACATATAAACGTTAGCGTGAGTAGACAAAAACTCACAATTAGTGTAAAACAATACAATATTCTATCTATGCCTTTCCGCTGATTTCTGAGAAATACAACGAGTTCAAAAAGTATAAACTGAAAACATTGGAGGTGCTCGCCCAGGCCACCTAACCTGAGTCGGATAGCTGTAAGAAAAATAAATATGACGGGATCGTCCCTAGACCACCTAACCTGAGTCGATCTGGGCCAGACAAGGCCACCTAACCTCCCCTGACTAAACTATCTTATGATTAGCCAAATAGCTAAAGCATGGATGTAATAAAATAAACCATCACAACAAACCTCGAAATTTAAAAGCTCTAAAATAAAACTGTAGAGCATGTTGTATAACATAAGAACTCGCTACGACTGTGAAAATAAAGGTCCACTCATCGTACCATGCCTGAATATTCATAAAGCTATAACTTGCTAATTGGCGCAATAATCATTCGACACGGCCCCCTAACTCGTAATCCCAAAACTATGATTATAATTAATATCGACTTGTCGATATTGAATAGCTAATCTCGTAATCTTACGAGCAATAATGTCGAGAATCTCGTATTCTCGAATAATGTATTTTCCGACTAAATACAAACTTAAACAAATTCTGAATTCAATTCCTTGCATTCCTTCACTATAAATCAATTTTAGAGTCGCAACAAAAATCTCAAACATCAAGCGACTCGAATTTAAATCGATAATCGGATCGTCTGTTAATAATATCGTGAAATAAATTATTTATTATCCGATTAAACACACATCTAAATAAATCAAGTCCAAATCCATGCAAGAACCTCATCATTGTATTTGGCACAAAATTACAAGCGAAACGACATAAAATTTTACCAAAAATCCAACCTCGCCAGAACTCTGCCGCGCATGGCGGTGCGTGGGGCCACACACCATTTCCGACAGCGGCCGGAGTTCCTATTTACACCAAATCAAGCAACCTACATACCAAAATGTTTATCTCAACAAGCCCAAGAACTTTCTTGAAGAACACGACATCAAATACTAACTAGAAAGCCTCTAATCTGCCAGAAAACTAAAAACCCACCGGAAAAATTAATTCGCTCGATCATCGGTGTCAGGCCAAGGAAGAGCCCGAGACTGGTCCCAATCGGTTTGTCTTCACCGGGGCTTCAAAACTGCCCAGGGTTCGATGTCAAACGCCACCGAGAGAATTACCATAATCGCTAAGAAAAACCGCTTGGAATCGGCCAAAGTTCTCCACCTCGATTATCCTTCCTCCGGCCACCAACGCCGGAGATGCACCCACCAATCGATAGAAGAGCTTGAACCCAACTATTTGCCACCAATATCATGGCCGGAGGCTCACCGTCGGTGAGAACCTCAAGGCGAAAAAACCACTCGGGAGGGGAAGGTCAACGTGGGGTCAACCCAGCTTTCCCAGAAAGGAAACTCTGAAATTCCTAAATAGAAACCCGTATTTATATCCTCAATTTTGCGATAAAACATTTTCCGATACTTTCAAAAAAAATTCCCTGATCATAACTTCTTCGTCGTAACTCTGATTTCAACACTGGACATGGCCAAGAAGTTGTATCGACACACTCTACAACTTTATCCAAAGAAATTTCTTGAAAAATAAAATCAATAAAATCTCGACGAAATGCCAATGAATGTTACTGATGGTAAAAACTTTTACCATCGACGGGTAACATAATAAATTAGCGACTAACCACATAAGTTCCGATTATTATATAATGATGTTCCGAGTCGTAACACAATGTTTATTAGCAAAGTTATAGGCACGTCCTTCTTTTGTTGTTGATAACACAAAAAATATACCATTCTTACAAATGATCCATGGTGATATTTGTGGACCTATAAAATCTGAATGCGGACCATTTACATACTTTATGGTTTTGGTAGTTGCATCAACGCGTTGGTCACACGTTGCTTTGTTATCCACAATGAATGCTTTATTTGAAAAACTCCTAGCACATTATTAAGTTTCGAGCTCACCCCTCGAACAATCCAATCAGGTCAATTAGATTGGGTAATGTAAGAGAATTTACATCAAAGCCTTTTGATGATTACTGCATTTAGTTGGGATTGAGGTTGAACATTCTGTTCTCCATGTTCATTCATAGAATGGTTTAGCAGAGACACAAATCAAGCGGTTACAGCTTGTCGCTTATGGCCAGAGCTTTGGTAATGCATACAATTTACCGGTATATACTTGGGGGTATGCATTTATGCTTATTCGTTTGAGACTTGTAGCACACTAAAAATTCAATGTGTACCAGTTGGTAACTAGGTATGAGCCTTACATTTCATATCTACACATATTTGGTTGTGCTGTGTATGTGCTTGTTACACCTCCACTACATACAAAAATGGGTCCTCAACGATGATTAGGCATTTATGTTAGTTATGAATCTCCAATGATAATTCATATCTAGAACATTTGACAGGAGATCTCTTTATTCCTACATTTGCAAATTGTCACTTTGATGAGACATACTTTCCGACGTTAGAGAAAGATAGGAATGGTTCCATTTCGGTTCAACGTTAGGAATTGACGTGGTCTATCCCCACTATGTCTCATCATGATCCCTGCACATCTCAGAGTGAGATTGAAATGCAATGTATTCTTGATCTTAAAAAAAAAGCAGATTCGATGCCTAACTTCTTTATTGATATCGTGAAAGTGACGAGATTAGTTATACCTGCTGTAAACAAACCTACAAGGTTGAAAGTCCCTGGAAATGAGCAAGTTAATGCCACACCCTAGAAATGTAGTGTTTCTTCTGCCTATAGTGGGGGTGTAGCGAAAGTTACAGTCCATTGATAAGATGCCGGAGAAAAGGCAAGTCATCAAGGCACAAAATGGTCATTCAATCATCAACACATAAGATTGTTTTTTACTACAGTCATGTCCTAAAAGTCGACATTGACAAACATTGGAGGACACCTCAGAGTCAATGACAATGTCAACAAACAAAGAAATCTCACCAAGTTAAACAAATGCTAGCAGTATTATGGATAGTTCGTCCATGTTCATTAATGATACATTTACTTATTCCGTTGCTCAGGAACGACGATGAAGTGGAACATCGCTTAGTTGTGGATTATCAATGTAGAGAAGATTAACTGAAATACATTTACTGAAAGTTGCAATACAAATGGCAAGTTTTTGGTTTGGTAGTGATATGCCCACCGAATGTTGAGCCAGTTGAACATAAATAGGTTTTTGTTCGGAAGCACAATGAGAAGAACTTGTGGCGCAAGCTTTTCTCAACGCCCTGACATTGATTATCAGGAGATATATTTTCCGGTCATACACATCATTACTTTTTGCTACTTGATCAGTTTAATATTGTCTAAAAGACTGAGTATGCATTTAATAGATGTGAATACAACACACACATATATATATATATCTCTATGAGGATCATAATTCAGAGACATACATGAGAGTACTGGATGACATGATTATACCCATTGTTCTAAAAAATGCCCATAGGCTCTAGACGGTCCTAGGAGGGTCATTTTTTTTTCCAGAAATATAAAAGCTTAAAATTTAGGAATCTAACCCTTAATTCCCAAATTGACTTGTGACACAACGCCTCTAAAGTCCGTCCTTGCGATAGTCAACCACGACTACGCTCGATCTCCTCACTTTGTAGTCTTTAATTGTGTTATGGTTTTGTATTGTGTGGATAGATGGATTGTAAAGACTATAAAGCTTTAACATTGTGTCATAACTTAGAATAAAGATTCGATAGTATATTTTTTATTTAGTTATTGTGACTATAATTATGTCTAATTTGGCTTTGTAAAGATCTATAATATTATATATATCAATTAATATATATTTAATACAAACCGCCTAGAATCTGATTAATCCCCACCTAGCCACCTAGGCGCTAGAAGGTACCCTCACTGTCTAGGGCCGCCTAGTGTTTTCAGAACCTTGGTTATACCCAAGTAAAGTAACTCTAAATCATAGAGTGCTCATGTGATCGAATTAAGATGTTCACTATTCTAAGTGACTATTTGATTGGAAAGGGATACAAGAATGATGAGTTATGCACATGCATGTTCATTAAACGAACAAGTTGTTTGAGATGAAAGACTTTGGTAGGACTCGATTTCGTCTTGGTTTAGAGATGGAACATCGAGTTGGTATAATTTTTTTTTCACCAGTTTGCTTATTTCCAAATCAGGCTATTTGACATGGACAAAGTACAACCTCACCGATGCTACAACTTCTTTTCGATGGGTCGAGAGACATTGGTGTCACCTTTGATCTGGTGAGCACTGATACTGCATTCAGTGTAGTCCCCTATTCCTAAGACACTCTATGATGTGTTGGTAGGATTTGTTAGTGTTGAGTATCTCTTTTACCCCCATAGAGTACGTTCCTAAACTAGTTATATATTCATCATGGGAAACATGGCGATTTCTTGGAGATCTACAAAGCAAACTCTGGTTGCTACTTCCTCGAATCATTCGTAGATTATAGCTTTGGATGAAGTGGTTAAAGAGTGTGTCTGGCTTAGATCAATTATACACCATATTCGAGGGTCTAGTAGATTACCATCTACTACGACATCAAGAACTTGCATCTTTGAGAATAATGCAGTTTGCATTGAACAAATGAAGTTGGGTTACATTAAGGTTGGTCATATTAAACACATTTCTCCGAAGTACTTCTTCAATCAGTAACAACATCGGATTTTGAATATCCATGTGAACCGGATTGTTCGGTGGATAATGTTGTGGACTTGTTCACCAAGTCACTTCCAAAATCTACATTTGTAAAACTTGTAAGACGCATTGGAAAGGGAAGATTATCTAAACTCCGAGATTGAGTTACCGATCAGGGAGAGTCACATTTTGGTAGACATCAAGGGGAGTCTACATCACATATAGTAGCCTTTGCAGTTGATGCATTGTACTTTTTTTCCCTTCAACAAAGCTTTTGTTTTACCCATGAGGTTTTTATTTTCTTGATAAGATTTTTATTGAGGCAACTATGCATCATACATTATGAGCTCGATACAAGGGAGAGTATTTAAGGAAAGTATATTCCTGATATCTCGGCGTATGTCTTATCCTAATCAGAGTAGAAGTAGATATTTTTTTGCATAGAAATCGTCACGGCCGTTGTCGGCTGCCGATGGATTCTGGCTCACAGTGTCTTTCTTGGACGTACGGGCGTTCCAACTCGCGGCCTGTTGGCCAAGCAAGGTTTTAATAAATTTGCTCTATGAATCTACTTTTTAAAACAATTGTGGGCCGAGGAATGAACCTTTTCGGCCTCAGGTTTCTCTTCCCTTAGTAAATAAGGACTTTTGATGCTTGTTTTTTGTTTTGTTTTTATTGTATACAGTTGCTAGAAAAAGTAAATTTACGTAAACTAAATAGCAAAAATGTAACGTGCATGTAAATAAAAGCTAAAGAACAAAATCTACGACTAAGTGCAGAAAGAAAAAGAAAGCGATAAACAAAGTTAAATTCTGATTAAGAAAATGCAAGGCATTTGGAGAAGAGACAAAATCGTATTAAAGTGCTGTTTTGGTCGAGGACATTTTACAATGTAGTAGAGTAGTCCTATTTATATTAATACATTTTTTGGTGAATAAGTTGTACATGGATTCTTCTTCAAACTGTAATCCCCATCTTCAATGTGGTATAATCACCATTATTATCATCAAATCAGAATATTTAAGACTCCATGTAAAAAGAAATTCTTAATGGACACGCTGCAATCTTCACAATCCTTTTCCACCTTCCTAGAAAATCCCTTACTCATCTAATTCAATTAGGTCTCTAATTGCATTAATACTCAATAAATATCATAATAACAAGATAATTACTGGGATTTAGCAAATATCATCAATAATAAGCAGACGTTTTAGTCGTCAATCGACTAAAATATCTAAAATCTGATGTGCTAAAGAAAAAGCCTAATATAACCCACTCATTCGACAATTGAGTTTAACAGGCTGACGTGCAAAATTCAAGTACAAACATACCCCCCTTATTTTCTTAAACTTCAGCGTATGTTGCTAAAGTCTTAAGAAACTAATAAAATAAAGTCTCCAATTTTGCATAAGTCGGCGCAGCATCCAAATTTAATGATCATTATCTTGACTAAATCTCTACGTTCTGAATGTAATTCGCCTGAACACGAAATTGACTATGACCAACCAAAATCTTGATTTGCTCTTTAATTAATTCCAACCTGCTAGAGTAGCTGAATGAATGAATGAACCTGAAACCGCAAACCTTATCGAAACAAGGATCTGGGTAGAAAAAATTAATGGAGAATTTAGTTTGTTTCATCACTCACCTCGACCAATTAAATAAGAAAGGGCGTGGATTAATCAAAACTGCTCTTTCACCAAGCCATCAATAGGAGAGCATGATTAACTGACCAATTGAAAGGCTTCTTGACATTTAGCTTTCATAATTAAATCTCCTGACACATATGATACCTCTACCACTTTCTCATCTTGCATAGATTCGGTCATAGTTTTTATTTCAGCCGAAGAAGAATCTTCTTTATCAGCCTAAATTAAATCTCCTGACACATCTGGTACCTGTAACACCACAAACTGCACCTCATCAATTTAGGCTTGTCATAGTGCCACAAGTTCTTAGAAATGTTGGTTTAAAACCAAACTCAACACTTTAAAGAGTCGCAAGGCAAAAAATCTAAAATAAGTCATACAATTTGCATAGCTGAAACATTTATTCTTTAAAATGAGGTGAAACCGTCAAACATAAATAAACTATTTCATTTAAATCTATTTGACTAACCACTTCAGAAGAAGTTATTAAAGAGTAAATACAACTCAATCAAATAAAAGATTACCAAGTTAAGAAACAAAACATAGAAATAATTAGGGAACAAAGATACGAGTTTGAAACTTGATGACTACCATTTGAACAAGGAACAACAAGTCTTCAGCATACCCAACTTCGTCCTCCTTTGCTTTCCAGTGCACAGTACTTGCATACAAAACTGTTGTAGGGGTGAGGTTTCGTCCTCGCTGCTCAACAAGACTATACCAAGCTAGGTTTTAAAATCATACTTAATACATTATATAAAAGTGATGGCTCAATGAATTATATGAAAAATGATATAGATATAGTAGAAGAAATTCACATCGGAAAACTCATAGTGATAATAGAAAACCTAATAACCAATGCCTATGCCCAACTACCACCTTACCAGAGATATAATCTCATCCAACAACAAGGTGTAGCGAGAGTATCCGTTTATGCCGTATCGACTAAAGATAGTGCCACACCACAAGGGATGTTAGACACTACTTCGTTCATACTTCTGGAGGTTTAGGGGATCGAAACCCAACATAGTGGCTATTCTCCACTCACTCTCAAG
Source organism: Geum urbanum (assembly GCA_946800695.1). Classification (NCBI taxonomy): domain Eukaryota; kingdom Viridiplantae; phylum Streptophyta; class Magnoliopsida; order Rosales; family Rosaceae; genus Geum; species Geum urbanum. The sequence continues at coordinate 23,755,786 of OX327002.1, forward strand.
TCATCATAACGAGGTAACACAAATACATTGAAAACAAATTTTATCAGAGTATATATCTACTATAGTATATACTTGAAAAACCACTAACAATGCAAGTCTAGAATTCCTGCTTGGATTGCCAAAGCTTTTCCTTACACGTTGTCCAAGATCATCATTCATCCGATCTTTGTTCCTCTTGGTGTTCGAAGTCCTATTCCGACAAAACAATTCTCATAATTCACCAAATCCAAGCCTTAAAGATTAACCTTTTAATATATATCCAATCTGTTCTTAAGGCTTGTTACTCATTCACCGAACTGACCTCATCAACTCACTTCAGTTTCAGATGAAACATACTGATACTTAGAGAACTAAACAGTAACCAAGTTCCTCGTACAAGGTTCATATGAACCTTAAAAGTAGCTCTAACAACTTAATTTATATTTGTATATCATAATATCCAGATGCACAATTAGCTCATTCTGGAACCAAATAAAACTTCAAAAGAAATATTTTCTCACCTTGAAGAAGACAAAGGCTGATTATATTCTTGTCTTGGCATTACAGTGATACAGATTAATATTTCCACCTAGGAATGTGGTTGAATCTCCAACTAGCCAACTCCTTGGTTAAAAATGCAGCCTCACCTTCATTCTCTATTTTCCTTACATGAATGATCGGAGACCACAAGAAAAGTAGTACCAATGAGCTACACTTCTCTATTGCTCAATCCTAATTAGAGAAAAATAACCTAGAATTCAGATTCAGGAAGTCGATAGGAGAAAACGACATGCAACTAAAGTTAGAGCAAAATTCAATTATACCCACAACCGAAACTCTAACGAATAGTACTCAGATTAATCTTGATTCAGATCCATTGCACCGTTGGATGATCACTAAATTTGAGTATGATGTCGATGACATAATTCTGAGTAACTTTCAAGAAGACACCAAGAGAAACCAAGCTATCTATCATGGAGATATTGACTCTGGAACTCAGATAACGGAAATGATGGTATGACAAAACCTGTATCTCTCTCTCAGATCAGTCTGGGCCTTTATATGCAATTTCTCCAATGGGCCAGATGACAAGGTTCACAAAGGAGAACCCTTCCCACTATTTATTAATGTTTTACTTCCGTACTAATAACTTTCGGAAGTCGTAAAAAAAAATATATGTACGAACTTACTCCTATACTCGATATATAATTTTGGGTTATCGGAATGTAGATTTGGCTTCTTCAAAATTTCAAAAAAATCTTCAAAGCGTTCTCGATCGTCATCGAGATTTCACCACTCCTCAGTTTACGTGTACTTTAACTCCTTGAAATTTACGGGTCTCACATTACTTCTACTACTTTTTCATGAATCAAGTGTAAATTTGTTGCTTCAGGTTTTCTACTTGGGAGAGGTGTGTTAGAAGAAACAAATAATATCCTTCATCCATGCAATTCATCCAATCTTTTTTTGTAACTTCTTCTCATATTTCTCTCGTATCTTTTTATATTCCTCTTGATGTTTTTTATATTCCTCTTCGATTTATTTTTGTCTTTTTCGTTGAAGATTGTTGAAGTGCTCCTCCTCCTTCTTTCTCTTCACAATTAGCTATTCATTATTCTTCTACAAAATTCGGTGAATTTCTGGACATTTCCTCCATGACTTTTTTTGTTGGAAAAATAGTGATTTTCTACCATTTTAGTCGGACAATTTAAAAAAAATAATTAAGTGAGATGCACTTAATATTAATGAAAGAGAATCATGGATTTGTGTTTTCGAACAAGAAAACATAAAAATCACGTATTCATTTGTTTAAATTGGTTAAGAGGTGAATAAGAAATTATCATCCAAATTTGGTCACTTGAAACAAAAGAAAGGAAGTTTATCCTACATGGGAAAAACTTGGAATGTGAGTCCTTAAATAAGATTTCACTATACTATACTTTGAGTGAGCAAGTAAGAGAGGCTTTCTCTCACGCGCGCAGGGAGGGCGCGAATCTCAGTTTAGTTGGGCTTACAAAGATGGACTTGTGTGCGCTTTGGGCCCAAATCTAACAAGTTTTCTTTTACACACACGAAAATTGACATAACTTTTGGCTTTCCACATTCCAATAGTTACACTCCTTATGGCCTTTCAACTTTTTATTTGGGTACAAAGTAATGACCGAATTTATGTTGACTGGTTAATTGTGTGTAACCTAAGACCTTTGATTGACCGACAATGATGATCCACTCCATCCCAACATGTATAAATAGAGGCATTCTCCTCCTCGTGCTTGATCCCATTAGAAATCAAGCAACTCTCCTCTTTTGATCTCTTCTTTCCCAAACAAATCCAATGATAGATTAAAGTACTCTTTAGCTCGACGAGAAGTTCTTGTGTTGTGGTACAAAAACTTATAAGTTGTTTTATCCTGGAAGAACAACACGTAAAATTTCTTAAGGAGAGAGTGTGATACACGTTACTCAATTTAGTTCATCTTCTTTCCCAAAATTTGTTCTTCGTTCATATGTTTACATTTTACTTAGTATTTTTCAGAATTTATTTAGTTTAAATCACTACTTTTTCATTCATTTTCCATGTGTTCGGCCATTTGATAATCTTCAACTTGACATGGCTAATCGAATCAACAGCAGAATTGTTGTATTCAATAAAACTATCTTGCCAGCCACCGTAATTATATATCGAATTAAAGCAGTTAAAATTCAGCTCATAAAAACATATTGTGAATATGCCTAAAATATTAGGGTCCCACTGGGCGTGCCAAAATTGTTTGCACAAAAATCGTCATGGCCTTTGTCGGCGGTCGATGGATTCTGACTCACGCACAAGCTCCTTAAAATGTCAAGCCTGACCAGAATGATGAAATTTTTAGGTGGATGGGTAATGTTAGGTATACTTCAGACTATGTAGGAAATATATGCCGGTGTGTTAACTTCTGGAATAATAAGATGTATGGATTAAAGAGTCATGACTGCCATATACTACTTTAACGTGTATTCTCTGTTTTCATTCGATCATACCTGCCCTGTTAGGTAGTGGAGCTATTAGTAGCGTTGTCAAGATTCTTCCAGAAGTTATGGACTAGAGAAGTGAAAAAATCAGACTTAAGGGCAATGAAATAGGACATCATATTTATCATGTGTAAGTTTGAGAGGATATTTCCCCCAAATTTTTTCGAGATCATGCCTCACCTGATGATCTATCTTCTTGAACAATTGTTACTTACCAGTCCAGTACACTACACTTAGATGTATTCCATGGAAATGTACGTACGATTCAATATCTGAATTTTTAGTCTGTTTTTATATAATTATATTTTTCAATAACCATCACATGCACTTTGCAATTTGATAGACAACTGGGAGACTACAAAGACTATGTGGCTAATAAATCTACACTTGAAGGGTGTATAGCTGAAGCATATCTTGTGCAAAAATGCGTAACGTACACCAAGTTGTATTTGGGAGCGTTGGAGGACCCTCCACAACATATGTCGGTAGATGAACCACAGCTCAATCTTTCTATCCTCTCCAATGATGTTGAAGTATATGGGAAGTTGCCAAAGTGGTACCAGATGAAACCGTATGAGCTAGTCATTGCCCACTGGTGGGTATTGATTAACTGTCAAGAAGTTCAATATTGAAAAAAAAAACATCCATCTTTACTGCCTTGCGGTTGCCGGTGATCTTGAGTACTATAATAGGGAGTTTGCAAACTATTTTTGCGACTGGGTACGTCTACATATATATTTACTTATATATATAAATTAATTTCAATGTTCATATTTAAAGTTGATCGTTGCGATTTTTTTCCATATGAACCATGTACAATGTGATGGTGACCCACACTAGTCACACGAATTGATCGAGGCTTTTGGTGATGACGTCGATAGCTTCAAAAGTTTATCCGATATGTAAGGTCAATGACGTGCAATTTTAATGTCAACATAGAGACGACAGAGAGAGCAGATATAATTTTGGGGTAATGGTGCATGGTGGCCAGAATGGCATTGACTATTATGGTGTTCTCTATTCAGTGGTTGAACTAGTGGTTGACCATTTTGTTTTTTCCACATCGGTAAAACAAGTGTTTTATCTTTATGATCTTGTGCACAAAGGCGCATGGAAAGTAGTCAACCATGTTTTTCCTAGAAACATATATAGTGTTGCTACACTTGGTCAAGCCGCAGATAATGAAGAAGTTATTACATACCAAGAGCCGAACGCAATTGGTATTCCTGAATCCTCTACAATTTGCCATAATAATGTGAGATCACGTAGTGTGGTTCGACTTCCTCGAGTAGATGTAAGTCTTACTGATGTTAATCTAAATGAAGATAACGAAGACTCCAGTGACAAGAAGCGGCACATATTACCAGAAATTAGCTTGGACACCGAGAAGATTCAAGTGATGATTCAAATTATCAGTCTTAGTTAAACATGTATTTGTGTTAAACGTGTTTATTGGTCATGAGTCTTTTTTTGTAAAGTATTGGATTATGGTTTGAGAATTTTGTTATTTAATTAGTTAAGCAGGTAATTTTGGGAAACGTGTTTTTACATGAACCTAATTTCTCAATTTTTTCTGACTATACCCAACGACATTTGACTTATGTCGTCAGCTATAGTACTATAGCCGATGACATTGACCCGTGTCGTCGGCTATAGTATAGCCGACGATATTCATGTATAATGTCGTCGGCTATAGTTTTCGGGTTTATACCTAGAACGACCCAGACAGGAAAAAAAAACAGACGCCCTAAAACATAAATCTTAATACCCTAAATCCTTTAGACTGCTCCCGTGCCGCTAGCCGCCTAGCCTTCCACTTATTCGCCAGCAAACCCTAAATCTTAATTTTGGGATTTTTTTTAAATTTAATTATCAGAAGGTTAGTTGTTATTGATGAGGAGATGAATATAATTGCATAGGCATTTGATAATTATCGGTGCTTTGTTTGAAGTAATTGTAACAATCTGCAATTGGATTAGATGCTCTGTGAATTATGAATATGGGTATGTCATTGGTGAAGCTATATAAGTGTGATAGTGGGAAGAGGACCAGATTAGTGCGTGGTATGTTGCAGGTGGTGCATAATTTGTAATTGGGATTCCGGAAATGTTTAAGGAGGTGAAACCTTATTAGATATTATAGACCATTCCGGAAATGATTTGTGTTTCGATTAATCATATTATAAATATTATATACTCGTGTTATTTATCCTTTTCGAGTTTGGAAATTCATGTGGTTTCTTGTTATGAAGCTTGCACATTAAATTAGAAATGATAGATTAATGATTTGTAAATAAGCTTAAATTAGAAATGATAGATTAATGATTTGTAAATAAGCTTCAAGTTTTGCCTTGCCGATTATAGTTTTTACTTTATGAGTTGGTTGATCACTCTTACTTGGGTTTTTACTAGATTTCAGATTTGTGCTTTCCTAGGTTTCAATTAGCGTTTTAAAGATGGATGTTTTAGAGTATATCATGGAAATTTTGAAAGGAAATATATTTATCTCAAGATTTGTTTTAATACTCGAGTTAAATTGAGTTACGTTCCTTGAGTTAAATTGAGTTACATATTATCCATCCTTCGTTATGGCATTTGAGGCTTGGATTTGAATTTTATTTTATGAATCATGAATTGGTTAAGCCGGAAGAGTTATAAGGGATCTAAGAAAGGAAACAGGTCTAGCAGCGATAGTTCCTCGTTCGTCTCTATTAACAAGACTTGTAGCGGCCCTAGGACCTCTCGACACCTTGAACCGCTTCAGTAGACGCCGTAGCAGAATGTAATGGCCCGCTGACCCGCCAGCACGAGGCAACTCTGAAATGAAGACGGCCCCTCCAACCCTTCATCGAGCGCCTCTACATGTCCCATTCCTTCAGGTGTCCGTGGCCGGAGCCTTCTCCCTCTATAGCTCAGGCTCTGCATTCCTGAAACTGGTGCTTCAGGTAGTTCCTCGGCTGGGGTACGTGGTCTGCCGGCTCACCTCTTCTTACCCCGGGCGATACCTACCATACCTACTCTCGATGATCAAGGAATGCCTTTTCCAGGACAGTTTGGTTTCACTACTCCGGAATAAGCATACATTTATGTGTCGTTTGATACACCTCTATATAATGCGAGGGTATCAAACACATTGACGTCAGAATCGGGTAAATATTAACAACCTTGGTTATTTAATTTCAAACTTATTAATAATTTATATATTAAATTAGGTGCATATGTTTTAATCTTTTTACCTTATCTTAGCCGAAACAGACGCCAGATGTAAGGAAAAAAGTAGAGGTCCCGTCATCGGCAAGCTACTTGAGAAGACGATCAGTGACAGTAGGAGCGTGGTCATAGAGACCGGGCATGATGGATCAATAATTTTAGAAAAGAATGCGCCCAGGTACTCCGGTCAAGTAGGAAGTATCATTTGTGACAAAGTCCCAGTTCTATGGGCAGACTGGTCCTCTGTGCCATAGTGTGTGAAAGACATGGTGAATAATGCAATGTTGGTGAGTTAATTATATATTCATTAATTATGTATGTCTACCCTTATTAACTAAGTCCAAATAAATATAGAAATATTATCATTTATATATACATTTGCAGGTGCGGTTTATTGTGCTGGAGGAGCTCAAATGCACGTGGGCAAATGACGTGCAAGGAAAAAGGTGATGGGATCCGAGTTATATTTTATATATCGCGTTATATTTTGTTGATCATTTATTGTCAATTTCTAACATTTGTGTTGTATTAATATAGGTACAACGAGTGGAAAAGTTAGCTCAAAAAGTACTGGAAGAACCACGGCAACCACCGTGGGGGTACCCCTAGCGAGTTTATGTATAGGGAGTACGAGTGGCAATGACTTCTCACCCACTTCAACAATCCAAAATTTGGGGTATGCAACATGATATTTATGTTTACTTGTATCATATTTGGCGAAAATAGTTTCCTAATTAATTTTGTTTTGATATATATTTATCCAACAAGGCCATTTCTGTAATAAATGCGGCGAATCAGGAAAAAAATACGAAAAACCATCATGTCGGTTCTAGATCCTTTGCAGGTTGGATGGAGGAGGCCGCCCAACATCTTGAAGTCCCCTCGTTGGAGTATATGTTAGAGCTCGAGAAAGCGTATCCTCAGTGCTCAGAAGATATTGTAAGTCTTATGCCCTTATAACTTAATTAACATATTTGCTTATATATGTATTTTCTCTAAAAAAATTTAACGTATATTTACTAATATGTTATTTTGTTTTCCTTGTCAATTAGGCGAGAGTGTAGAAGGTGATTCCGGAGGTGTTAACTTAGATCGGGAGAGAGCAATGGCCTGAGACTCAAGAGGAGAACCTCCCTCGAGCCATCACTTAGATTGATCACTCTAATCCGATGGTAGCAACGAGGATCATGGGCGAGGTTTTCTCACCACGAGGGAACACCTACTACTGCAGAGGTCTAGGACAAGGGGGTGACGGGGTCTTGAAGAACAAGTCGAGAACTTCTAGGGCTTCTCAGCTACAGGAACAGCTTCAGAGGTAGGCGACAGAGCATCAGATGGAGATGGAAGAGACTCGTAGACGGATGGAGGAGATGGAGTGGGTGAGATTAGCCGAATAGACTACGTTGGCTTCCTAGTTTCAGGATTGGACTGCATAGCTTTAGATTTCTGGAATCCCGGTCCCACCTCCGTTCCCTTTTCCTGCTCCACAGCCACAACCGCATGAGGATCCACAAGCTCCTGGTAATAACGCCTCTATTTTCGATCACATAGATTTGGATAACCCTTAATGTAGGTCTAATGTGGGTGAATATGTGTTTTGTTGGTGAGGATGTATTTGTTGGTGAATATGTGTTGTTGGTTATTTTGTAAATAAAATTGTGCAATTGCAGGTTTTGGGAATAGAAATCCAGAATCTGTATTTTTTTTCTTCAGAAATCAGCAATTATAGCCGACGACATTAGCCCCACTCGTCGGCTAAAGTGTTTAATAAAAAATACAGTTTCATACTATAGCCGACGACTTGCATACTATAGCTAACGATATTCAAGTACTATAGCTGATGACATATTTTCTAAGTCGTCGGCTAGCTATAGTCTTATTTGGGTTAACCAGGTTTGACCACCGGGGATGGTTTTGCCGATGACATTATCGTAGGAAAAAGCTTCCACTAAATACCGACAATTTTTTTGTCGTTAGCCGACGATAGCCACAAAAGTTGTCGGCTATACTTTCACCGATGCCCTTCTCCCGACGAGTCTAAAGCCGACAAAATGTCGTCGGGTATAACTATAGTCGATGACATTTTCTAACAGGTAGTCGATTTTTGGTCATCAGCTATAGTCATTATTCTGGTAGTGCTTGACGAGTACAATGCACAAGAGGATAGTTGGTTGGTTGCAACATTTGAAATAACAAAAAAATTGGTGCATGCATATGTCAAGTGGACATGGTCAGCAGGGATGCAAAGTACCCAACTTAGTGAAAGCTTTAATGCTCCTTTGAAGGGCTATTTAAAATCAGACCTCTAATTACCTGACTTCTTTACTCACTTTGAAATAATGGTTGTTGATAAGATTTGCATTTTTGGATTCTTCATTGCGAAATAGAGATTCTAATTTTGAAGCAAGCCCGAGAAGTTCATAATAAATTATGTTTCCGGTGGTGGAAACCATATTTTCACTGTTGTTAGGGATGGATTTGCAAATGAGCGGTTAGTAAAAAGAGAAGGAGAGGATGTTGTATCTTGTAACTGTAGGTGGTTTGAAATGGGAGGTATCTTGTGTAGGCCTGCTATCAAAGCCAGAATGGAAGGTAGAGAAACTAACCTCATAAAACTAATTCCTATCCAGTATGTCTTAGATAAGTGGACAAAAAATGCAAGAGTTGATAATGTAGTGCAAGACATGCATGCTCATGAAATTGTGGAGAATCAAAGACTCAAACAAAGTTCTAGAAATACAGTTTTGTATTCTAAATTCATTCGAATAGCATCAAGAGCATTAGAGAGTGAGAAGGCATATGAGCTAGTTGTTGTGGTAGATGAAAAACTAGTTAAGATGATTGAAGAAGTGTTGCGTTTGAAAATAAATGGTGATAGAGATGTGGAAGACCAAAGCCAAAAGGTATTGGCCGATGGTGTTAATAATGTTGATGTGGCAAATGCAAAGGGATTCAAAAAAAGAGAAGCCACTCTGAAAGGACCCAACCCTGATTTAGCTCCCTAAATCGGAATCAAACCCTATCGAAAACACGAACCAACAAAAACTTTTCAAAATTTGGGCAGAGTTTCGTTACTAATGTTGAATTACCATTACCTGCACGCGGAAAATACACTTCATCCTATGCCACAAAAAGCAAACCGTGGGCACCAATCCCATCCGGATTTCTCAATATCTCAACAGTAAAGTAAACAATACATATAATAATACTTTACTGAAATCCGGTGTAAAAATCGTATAACATATTCAACAGAAACTCAGAGGGACCTCTAATACATAATCATATAAGTATACCACAGTAGGTAGAACAATGAACCTACTGGAAGCAACAAGGTAGCTCGAGTACTATGCCTCCGACCACGACGTGCGACACCAGAGCCTGAACTGCAAACTGGGCACGGAAACCGAAAAGCCCAGGTGAAAGACAATAAACACGTTAGAGTGAGTGGACGAAAATAAATGTCTTTCACCAGTTAATATATATGTTTAAAATCACATATGCGAGTCCAGGTAAATAAAATAACAAGTACACGAGGTAAAACTCATACTCCTCCAGTGTACTGAGCATGCAAGTAAAATCTCATGGGGTCACTCATGGACTCCTCCGTGCTAGTACAGTCAGAATCACGGGATCCCAGACCCACACGTGATTCTAGCCAGAAATGGCCTCAGGTCAAAGGTCTGCCTCCCCCCGGTAAAGACCTCGGGTCAGGAGTCACAGCCTCCCCAGGCAATAAGGCCTACCATCGGGGATCAGCCGAGAGGCAAGTGTATCGATACAACAACGTAACCACGACTGTACTCTGTGTAAACCAAATCATAAACATTTCGATGCAAATGCGTGAAATAGCATATAAGTGTATGTATACTCGTATACGTATATTCGTATAAGTATATCGTATAATCGTAAAACACATGCTCATGCAATTCGTAATCTCAATACGCATGCTCAAGTTCGAAAATCATATAAAAGACTCGCAAACAATCCGTGAAAAGAAATGTCCACTCACAGACTGGCGTAACGCGTATCGCGTTAACCCGTGATCCGGCGGAATACCCCTCGCCAAACGAATGATCACGAACCCTGAATATACACAATGTCCAATATTCAAAATCATAATCCGACAATACAAATCAAACCATGAGAAACCACCGTTCTCGGAAACAGATAATTCAAAGTCGACGAATCGTCGAAAATCCGTATATACCACTTCAATACCTCGCTTTACGTTCGGACGCTCAACTCGAAAAACGAACCTCCCCACTGCGATCGGGGCACGATTTCGAGTCAAATGACATGCGACTTGTCGAAAGTCAAAAAGTCAACTCTGGCCGTTGACCGCCGCCGTTGACCGCTGTCCACGGCGGCGCCACTGTTGACCGGAGAGTTTCGCGGCGGAGCTACCCTTGTTCCACTCAAAATCACCCACTGAGCAACTTCCATAACTGCACCAAAGTCCAATTCTCACTCTAACATGGTCAATTTCATGAAAAACCGAATGAACACACAAATTTCAATCCCAAAATTCTCCAAGCTCAATCAAAATTAGATCTTCAAACTTACATGGTAGCTTTATGGTGATGATGGCTACAAAGCCCACCCCAAAGTTCAGCTCGAATCGGTCTAATTTGAGCAACCCGAATTCACCATATTTCCTTCAATTTCAACCGGAAAATTCACCCCATTCCGGCGAGCCACGCCGTCGACGGTGACCGGGAAAGGGTTCGGGAGGTCAAGGCGCGTCGATGGAGTGCTCCCCCGTGGCCGGAGGTGGCCGGACGGCTCGCCACCGTGGAGCACCACCGTTCGCCGTCGCACCACTCTTCCATGTCGGTCAACCCAATTCAACCCAGGTTTGACTTTCCCAAAGGGGAAAGTCACAATAAATACTCATTTAAAACTTTCCCAATTTGGAAACTCATAATTATCCAATTCGACAAACTTTGAATACTCATAACTTTTCCGTCGTAATTCCGATTCCAATAATTCTCACGGCCACAAACTCGTCTCGATGTACTCTTCAATAATCACCCGAAGTCAAACACATCGGCCAACCGAATAAAAAGTCAACCCTTCAAAGCAACACACATTAAATCGACTAAATAATCAACAAACGGAAAAATTCGCAACTAATTCCTCGTAACTCCAAATCATGCTCTGGAAGTTTCCACAAACTCGAAATTAAATTCTGAACAACTTCCGTGAAGAAGCCGGAACCAAATTCTCGACCGGTAATTTAGTCGTTAAGTAGCCCACAATTTAAATCGGAACTTCAAATATTCATAAATAATTCCTCGGTCGTCCAACTAACGATCCGGAACCGCCCACAAACTCGAAATCACATGTACTACGACTCTCGAGAAGAGACCCAGCTCCAATTCTCGGCCAATAATTTAGTCGTTAAGAAACTTCGGCGATTAAAATGACTGTCGCAACTCTGCGACTACGCCGTAGCTCATGAATATAACTGATCATACTACTGATTCTATTCCGGGTCGTCACACACTCATCGTGGAAAACATAGATGTATGGGACGTGTTGAATAAGAATTAAACAAAAGTAAGAAGAAATCTGCAAAGGTGAGGTGTTTAATCTACTGTAGACTTTGTTTTGTATTTTAGTCGAATATAAGTAAATAACTTTAATTTGTGATTTTGATAATGATAGGTAACTGAAATTTCAAACCATAGTACCAGAACAGATGAATCTCCTACACCTTCTTCATAACAATCCTAGGTATATATAATCTGGGATGAATTGGTTTATCCAATTCTTGTAGCATATTTTTATATGCATATTAAGAGATTTGATGATGTTTATGTCATCAACATAGACTGCTACAATGACAAATCCTGACTTTATTCATTTAATGAACACACATGGGCATAACTCAACATTCTTATATCCATTCCCAATCAAGTAATCACTTAGATGTGTGTACCACATCTGACCGGATTGCTCCAGCCCATATTATGAACATCTCAAACTGATCAAAAGAGCAAGTTTAGAGTTACATGACTTGGGTAAGACTATGTCATCCGACACTTTCATATATATATATATATATATATTTATATATATATATATATCTCTAAATTAAGATACCTATAAAGATTTGTTGTAACCACATCTATGACCTATGTGTTCAGTTTCTCAGACACTATTAAACTGACTAAGTAGTGGAAAGTAATAATATCCATCACTGGAGAATACGTCTCCTCATAATCAATTCCAAGGCATTGAGAAAATCCATGTGCCACTAGTCTAACTTTGTATCGCAAGACTTCATGCTTCAAATTTTTCTTCCACACAGAGACTAATTTATGTCTAACTACAGAGGCAGATCCAAAAACAAAATTGAGGGTAGGCAAGACTAAAACTAAGAGCCTCTCCATCATTTCTTTAATTTTTTCTATTATAGAGATGCAAAAACCAAAATCTCTAAATAAATTTGTCTCCAACTCCAACAATAACTTCATAATATTCTCTATAATTTAATGTTTCCCTCTATAATTTAATGTATCTATTTTTTTATCAAAAAATATGTTTATTTGTATTTTTAATTAAGAGAGAGAGAATGATGAAAGAGTGAGAAGAGAGAAGAGTGTGAAGTTTGAATGCTAAGCATTAAAGTTTAAAGTTTTTTTTCATAACTTTAGAGTTTTTGATTTTTCTATAGAAATGAAGTTTTTATTTTTCTCTCCACCTACTTTCTTTATTATAGAGAATGGTTTAGAGTGTCTGTTGGAGCAAAAAAATATCTCACTTACTTTAAAAATGATGAAATCTCTATTATAAAGTAGCTGTTGGATATACTCTAAAAAAACATATAATATTACAATAAAAACAACAAAAATAATTATTTAAATGCAAACTCAATTATTTTAATGTCTTTGAACTTGATCAAGTATATTTGGATAGTAATCCGTAATACGAGATCGAAGTGCAAGATTTGAAGGAAGATTTTTCAAGTCAAGCTCATATTTATTTGATCTCTCTTCATCTCTAATGATCTTCTTAGAAGATGAAACTTCCTCTGAATTTAATAATGATTTGAAATATCTATTTATTAATGAACTGATCAATCAATAATAAACATAAAAAAATATTTAGACGAATATGAAACAAAGAATCAATACAATAGCTCAAAAAAAAATCTACCCCGAGTAAACCAACTAACCCTAAATCTCTAATATGAGAACCGCCATTTATAAAAAGAAAAATTTAAAACTCTAACTCAATTAATAACAATTGAATTGAATTAAAGAAGCCTATGAACTATTAATCTATTATTATGCTATTACCTTATAGTTTGCAAGTGGATTCTTGTGTCTGCAAAGAGAAGAGAAGAGGTTTTGGTTCAAGGTTTTACCAATTAAACAAGTCAATCAATATGACGGCTAGTCTATGAATGTCAGACGAATTAGGAAAAGAAGACTAGCTAGTAGGGCCAGAGAAAGTGGCTTGTTGAGTCATTTGACAGATAGTGTGTCGTTCTCGTCTAGTATCTTTGTCAAGTTACTATTCATCTTCTTCCACGAGCTTTGCCCTTTTCTCTTTGGTTTTCTGCCATTTTGTTTTTCGAAATTTGCACTTCAAACATATATTCCAAAGGCAAATACCAAAATCCAGTTACCTAACCTTGCCTACATGTAAATCCGCCACTGCCAACTAGCTTCACAATCGGTTGGCATAGCACTACCTGACTGAAAACTTGCCTTTTGTAAGAGAATCTAATTCAGCCTAGATTGCATATTTTGATTTTGGCCAATCTACTGTATGTTGACAATCCGCAATAGAACGAGGTTCTACTTCATCGTCGTCAATGAGTTCCTAAGCGAAGGAATAAGCAAATGCATCATCAACATACATGAAGATATATCCAACATAACGCACGCAGTTATGTAACTTAACGAGATTTCTTTGTTTTTTGATATCACCATTGAATTTGAAGTGTCCCCTAATGTTGTGAATGTCGATTCTAGGACATATTTGTAGTCAGAAATAATCTCATGTGATGGATTCACAGTGTTGATGATGAATTGATCGTTTTGGGCCTGGATGACTTTCCTTTTAACAGGCAACTCATCAGAACATTTTCTTGATCTCCCCTTCTTACGAATGGGAGTTGAGGTTGACGCAATAGCCCCACAGTGGGCATGAGGGATGCTACCTTGCCCGTGTGAAGCGTTTACTTGCCAAAATTCTAGGAACTTCCAACCTTGTAGGAAAATTTGCAGCAGGTATATCTTATCTCTTCACTTTCATGATATTAGTAAAGGAGTTAGACATCAAATATGCCACCTTTTGAAGATCGAGAATACGACAGACTTCTATCTCACACTGAGATGCGCGGGGATCGTGATAAAATACAGTAGGGATATACCACGTTAATTGCTGACGTTTAATTGGAATAAAACTATTCCTCTCTCTCCCTAAATAGGTTATAAATAGCAGACAATCGTTGGAGCTTTATAGCCACCATAAATATCTATTCGTCTCTAGGGACCCATTTTTGTAATTAGCAGAGGTGTATTAGGCACGTAAACTGTGCAACCAAATATGTAGAAGTGTGAAATGTCATTCTCACGCAGTAACCAACATATACAAACTAAATAGTTGACGAGCGATAGGTTTGAAATGAATAAGCATATTTGCATATAAAATTGCATATCCCCACGCAAAGATGGGTAAGTTGGTGTGCACCACCAATGCCCGCGCCACAAGCTGTAATGGCTTGATTTGTGCTTCTGCAAGACCGTTCAGTGAATCAACATGGGAAACGAAATGTTCAACATCAACTCCAACAGACATGCAGTAATCATCAAAAGACTTTAATGTGAACTCTCTTGCATTATCTAATAGAATAGACTTGATTAGGTGATTTGAGTTGTGTGCCAGGAGTTTAATAATTTGAGTTAAGAGTTTAGCAAATGCAGCATTCCTTATGGATAGTAAAGTGACATATGACCAACGTGTCGATGCATCAAACAAAATTATAAAATATTTAAATGGTCTGTATTCTAGTTTGATAGGTCCACAAATGACTCCTTAAAAATCGTTGTTAAAATGAAATGTTTTCAATTGTATCTACAACAAAAGAAGGTTGTGCCTGTAACTTTGCTAATGAACAAAATTTACAGAACGAGTGGTGCGCATCAGATATGGCCATGAAAGCATCCAATGGGATAATGCACGACGCCTCAGCCCAAGTTGGCCAGGTTTATGTTGCACATGAGGCCAAGAAAGCCAAGGGACACCACCGTTTTCAGTACACAGAGGTCAATCAGATACGACGGGTCGAATGACCCCCAGAGAATATAGGTCGACGAGTCAAAATATTTTTCGACGAGTTGAAATGACTTCTAGAAAACCCAATTTTCACTAGTGGTATTTTCTGTGTTTTCTGCTTTAGCAGAATGTAATGCCATGGAGTATTAAGGAAAGAGAAATAAAATTTGCAACAATTCCATAAAACAGGATAATTGAGAGAAATGTTATTACTTTGCCAATTGAATTACATCAAGGATATTCTTATTCCAAAACGACTAAAAAAAACAAAGTTCCAAAGACATCACTAATCAAGCCAAAACTAAATTAACTTGAAAAATAAAGCATAACAAAATTGAAATAACAACCTAATTCATAGACTTAATCAAAATCCAGAGGTTCAATATTCGCTTTCTTGTTGTCTGTTATAGTGAGATTGACGTTCATGCCTTCTTCCATCTCACAATCTCCCCTAACAAAGTTAGCCTCTTGTGCCAAATATTGGTTATGTCTTTTGTAGATATTCTGAATTTTCTTGCTTGCATAACATTGTGTGTGCATATGTTTAAGAGAACCACATTTAAAATATAGATACTTCCCATATGCAGCAGAGTGTAAAGAATTTCCTTTATGCTTGAAATTGGAATCTGACTGGTTGTTGTTGGAAGTACTGGAGCTGGCCCTCTGCTCTCGGTGCCAAGTCAAAATTTGGCCATGGCCACGGCCGCCCCTCCCACCGCGTGGAACTTGCTGTCCACAACTATAAGGTTCTGATCCTTTGTTCTTCTTTTGTTTAGGTGCCTTTCCTCCAGTATTATAATTCTCGGGGACTTTCTTGGTCTCAACTAGCCTTGGATTGTTGTTGAGAATAATCTCATGATCTTTTTAAGTCAGGATGTTCATAAGATCACTGAAAGTCTATACTCTTCTTTGTTCGTACTCAAGCTGGTACTGATGAGCAAGTACGCTCATGGAGGAGGGAAATGTGTTCAAAATCTTCTCAATCATATCTTTATCAGTTTTGTCAACCAGACAGAAACTAAGCTCATATTAGAGATTGAACATAGTCTGGTTGTAAGCATCAACCTTTGGATAATCTAGTAAACATATGGTTTCCCATTTTTCAGTAAAAAATTTGGAAGCTATGCATCTTGCACGATGTTGAAACATTGTTTCAGAACGTCCTATAAATCCTTGGAATTTGTCTTTTTCAAATTATGCTTCTTGAGAGATGGATGGATGTAACACCTTAAATAAATGAGTGCTTGAGTTTTGACTTCTTCACTAAGGGCGATCAAATTCAGGTCTATAGGTGGGATGATTATGCTTGTGTATCTCTTTTTGATGAATGCATATTCCACATCAAATATCCAACAGTGATACTCTATTCCTTTCGGATCAAGGATGTCAAACTCTAGCTTAGCTCGCTGAGTCATCTACAAAATAGACAAGGGAGATAATTAGTATTGCAAACATGATTACTAATATCAAGTTTAGAGAATAAGAACGTGAACTAAGATGTATGGTCACATAAATCGATGCTTAATAAACTAATGACATAATTCCGCACCCAAAAAACTGTGATGTACTCAAACAATCACATATGATTGATTTTTTTTTTCAAAAAACATGACTCCCCCATGACCATCACAAATCAAACTTCAATCAAAGGAGGTGATGAAAACTTCTCTTGACGATATCATCCACAATTAGAAAGGTGGGTGTAGAAGAAAGCCTATAAGCCTGATTCTAAAAATTAAATTCGAAGGCAGGAATTTTTAAAATAATTTACCTCGATGGGTGCAATTATCGGGGTAGCTTTGGGAGTAGGTCATTGACGATACAATGGCAACACTCTCCTGATGCGTAACTCTGGAAGTCGAACAATCTTGGCTTTGGAGGAGGAGATGTCAACAGTAAGTAAGAGTGGCTGCATATATGAAAGGACCCAACCCCGGTTTAGTTGCCTAAACCGGAATCAAACCCTATCGAAAACACGAACCAACAAAAACTTTTCGAAATTTGGGCAGAGTTTCGTTACTAGCGTGGAATTACCATTACCTGCACGCGGAAAATACACTTCATCCTATGCCACAAAAATCAAACCGTGGGCACCAATCCCATCCGGATTTCTCAATATCTTAACAGTAAAGTAAACAATACATATAATAGTACTTTACTGAAATCCGGGTTTAAAATCGTATAACATATTCAACAGAAAACTCAGAGCGACCTCTAATACATACTCATATACGCATACCACAGTAGGTAGAACAATAAACCTACTGGATGAAACAAGATTGCTCGAGCACTATGCCTCCGACCATGACGTGCGACACCAAAGCCTGAACTGCAAACTGGGCACGGAAACCGAAAAGCCCAGGGGAAACACAAATAAAACGTTAGAGTGAGTGGACGAAAATAAACATATGCCTTTCACCAGTTAATAAACAAACTCAATATAAAACAGTGCGAGTTCGGAATACATATACATATGGAGGTTGTCGGGCGACCTCTCAAACCCGACGTTAGGTGAATCGCTCAAACCTGACGGTGATAGGCCAGGGGACCACTCAACCCTGGCGGCATACAGGGGACCTCTCAACCCTGCCCAGAGGACCTCTCAACTCTGGTGGACTACCGGTGATCAGCCGAGTAGTCAAAGCATAGATGCAGTAATGCCATCACCAATAAATATAAAACAATACCTCCGAATAAAAAATATATATAACAATATCGTATAAAGTAAATACGACAACCATGAAATCCACGAACTCGCAAAGCAACAGTGAAAACATAAACTTGTCCACTCACAGTCTGGCGTAACGCGATACGCGTTAACCCGTGATCCGGCGGAAAGTCCATCGCCAAACGAACGATCACGAACCTCTGAATATTCACAATAACCATTTCTCAAAATCGTAACTCGACAATACAAATCAAATCACGAGATACCACCGTTCTCGGAAACACGAAATTCAAAGTCGACGAATCGTCGAAAATCAGTATATAACACCTCAATTTTACGTTCGGACGCTCAACTCGAAAAACGAACCTCCCCACTGAGATCGGGGCGCGATTTCGAGTCAAATAACATGCAACTTGTCGAAAGTCCAAAAAAATCAAACTTTGACCGTTGACCGCCGTTGACCGCCGTCCACGGCGCCGCCGCCGCCGACCGAAGAATTTCACGGCGGAGCAACCCCTATTCCACTCAAAATCACCCACTGAGCAACTTCCATAACTGCACCGAAGTCCAATTCTCACCCTAACTAGGTCAATTTCATGTAAAACTGAATTGTCTCACAAATTTCAAATCCAAAATTCTCCATGTACAAATCGAATTAGAACACCATACTTACATGGTTAGAATCCTTGAGAGGAGAGCTTCAAAGCCCACTCAAAGTTGTAGTTCAATACGGCCTGAAAAATGGAACCCGATTCACCCAAAATTCCTCCCTTTTTTGATCGGAATTTCCCTCCATTCCGGTGAGCCTTGCCGTCGACGGTGACTAGGAACAGACTCGGGAGGCCGAGACGCACCATATAGGACAAGTCCCGAGCCAAGAGGTGGCCGGAATCGATCACCGCCGTGGAACCAACGTACGCCGACGTGAAATCCTCATCCACCGAGTTGACTCGGTCAACTCGGTCAAACCCCAAAATGGCAGGTCTTCCACTTGCCCAAAATAGCAGGTTTCTATTTATAGCCTTTCCCAAAACGGAAACTTCATGTTTATCCATTTCGACGAACTTTAAACACGCGTAACTTTCTCGTCGTATATCCGATTCCGATAATTCTCGCGGCCATGAATTCGACTCGACATAATCTTCCATAATCACCCGAAGTCAAACACATCGACCAATCGGATAAAAATTCAACCCTTCGAACCAACACACATTTAAATCGACTAAACAGTCCACAATCGGAAATAATCATAACTAAATCTTCGTAACTCAAAATCATGCTCCAAAAGTTCCCACAAGCTCGAAATTAAATTCTGAACAACTTCCGTGAAGAAGTCGAAACCAAATTCTCGTCAGATAATTTAGTCGCAAACAAACCTGCCATTAAAATCCGTTTTCGTCGAAACTTCAAATATTCATAACTAATTCCTCGATCGTCCAAATAACGATCCGGAACCGCCCACGAACTCATAATCACACGTACAACGACTCTTGAGAAGAGACTCAGCTCCAATTCTCGGCCAATAATTTAGTCGTTAACAAGTTCGGCGATTCGAATAACTGTCGGACAGCTGCGACTATGCAGTAACTCACGTATATAGCTGATCAAACTGCTGATTCTGGTCCGGGTCGTCACAAATCCACCCCCCTTAGAAAAATTTCGACCTCGAAATTTCCAAGTCTGCCGACTAAAAGTAGGAGCACTGCCTCTGCATACTGCTCAACTCACAAATGGCAACCACAACAGAACAACTTTTCAGTAGCAACGATAACGGAACAACTCTGATAATAGACTCCACAATAGGAGATAACTCCGTGCTGAAATCTCTGTACCCACAAATCTCAATTCTGAACTGGCTTACACAAATGCCAAGTGTTCCAACATAAGGAACAGATAGGGTACACAACACGTAACAAACCTGAAACACAGTTCCGCAACACGGAACGCAACACATATAAAGGCCAACGATATAAGCGATTCCGAACTATACGGCACAACACAAACTCGCCTATGACCACACACACGGGTCAAAACCACATGGCAAATCACAACTCAGTTTACACATCTCAACATAACTCACACACTCATACCACATAGCTCAAACATCGAACTCGGGCAATAATCAACCCATTTCCGCTAACCTGACAGTCTGTGGTAACATATTCCACAAAATCAGAATCAAACATCAACTCAAACTCAACAAAACTCGCTCCGGCACAATGGAGTACAGCATCGTTCCTCAAAACGACATCATGCAATATCAAAATCATAGTGGTCAACCAACTGATACTGCAAGCTATCTCGAATAACTGAAACTGCTCGTCCCAAATCCTCCGGAACTGCAATACCGAAGTCCACAACATGCCCTCCAAGGCCTGAATAGTCCTCAAAGATCGCTCGCCAATCTGAGGATTAGAACCGGTACTAACTCGTAATCTAGTCCCTAATGCTCGCTGCAAAGCTCGCCAACACTCAGCTACACAGCTGATTACCTCGACTAGCGAACCGGAACACAGGTACACCACGTAGATGGTCAATCTCCATCAAACACAGCTATACCAACCTACCACTGGAATCCTCTCCGAAAGTACAAGGAAATGTACTGAGTTCATCAAATGGTCCACAAAAGGCCTAACAACTGGTATCACAAACCAAAGTGCGTACAAACACACACAAACACAGCAGTAATCGCCACGTCTAACCGGAAATCTCAAATGGCTGACACATCTCGGCACGTCTCTGCCTCCTAGCCATCACCAGTCGACAAATGTGGCATCTGCACACACAAGCTGCTATATTGCTCTTCTTGTTGTGTCACGGGTAGTCAACTCGGAGTATCTGACACATCTCCGCACCACTAGCGCTAAACGCGCACAAAACAATGAGCTTCAACGTCATCACACACAAACTCAGTCTCTATAGCGCATAACCCGGCTAACACGGAAACTCGAGCCATACACACATGAAACACTGAAGCTCCCGATTCTCGACTGAACGCATCAGCAACAACATCCCAGACGGATGGTCAAAGTGCAACCTTTAGCCTTCTCGAACAAACTCTAATGTGCAGCCATAGTCGTTAGTCGACTCCATCCATCGACACTGCCTCAAGCTCAAATCTGGCCGAAAATGCAAATGGATGAAACTCAAATGATCAGTGCACGTCCTACATTGAGCTGCACGCCATAACAATAGTGTCTCGAACTTTCCGATGCAAACATAAGGACAGCTACACCCAAATCATACACAGGATACGTAGCTACATAAAGTCTCCAATGTCTGAAACCATGAGCCACCGCTCTGCTACACAACATCAAAACGTAACCAAATCTATACCTCGATGCATCGCCACAACCCACGAACTCGTCACGATCGTCGGGTAAGGTCAAAACCGAAGCAACGGTCAACCATCTTGCAGGAGTAAATAACTCTCCTCACGTGCATCGAACCACTTGAACTTGACGCCTTCTTCGTCAATCCGGAAAGTAGAGTGGCAATCCGGGAAAATCCTGCACAAGCCGTCGGTAATAGCCTGCCAAACCCAAGAGAAACACCGGATCTCTGGTACAATGGTAGGTCAACCCCAAATCAATACGGCTTCCATCTGGTCAGGATCTTCGCAACCTCCCTCGAATAACATCACATGACCCAAAATCTTCACGCTAATCAACCAAAACTCACACTGGCTGAATCTCGCAAACAGCTGATCATGTCGCAAAGTCCGCAACACCGCTTGCAACTGCTTCAGGTGCTGGCCCACACTCCTGGAATACCTCAGGACAATGCCAACGTACAAGACCGCAACCTCGTCTAGAAACCGTCTGAACACCAGGTCCATCAAATCCACACGATCTACGGGGCATTGGTCAACCCAACAGCGTGACCAAGAACTCATGATGTCCGCACCGAGATCCGAAAGCCAACATAGCCACATCTGACTCATCAAACCTCCACTGATGATATCCGGATCCGAAATCAATCTTCGAAAAGACTGAAGCTCTCACAAGCTGATCAAACCACTCATCAATCCGAAGCGGAGGATACTCACTCTCCTCTGAAGCGAATCGAGCTTCCGGTAGTCAATGCACCACCTTGTCAAATCATCCAACATCCATACAAACAATGCAGGGGCACACCACGAAAATACGCGGGGTTGCACGAAGTCTCTTGAAACCTCCTCCAGCAACTCCTGGAGTCGAAACAATAGCTCCATCAGCTCCGCTGGCTCCAAACGACAAGATGCCGGTAAAATGAGTCCAGCGCCTGGTACAAGCTCAATGGTGTAGGCAATCTCCTGAACTGGAGGAACACCTGGTAACTTCTCCGAAACACACCTGGAAACCCGGGAACCACATCGATGTCGCCAATGTCGGGCACAGAAACCGTAGTATCCATATCATAAACTAAGCAACAACACAACTCGTCTCCACAAACCGCTCGACCATCACCAAGAATCAGCATCTCGGGAAAATCTGGTCGTCGAAACACAACCTCCTTCTCGAGGCTCTCGAACATCGCCAAATGCGTCGACCGTAAGTCCATACTCACAAGCACACCAAAACCACAATTCCCAGCTATCACAGATCCATGGCTAACACCTAACCTCCAACAAGGATCTCACAACCTCCGGATGGATGCAACACTCTCCAAGACCTCGGAAGTGGAGATGCAGGTACAATAGCCATGGATATCAAACAATAGTAACCTCGGAGAAAGTCTGTCCTCCAACAAGGTCATGGTACGAACTCCAACATGCCCAACTAGCCGCCCACATCAAATGCGACTTGCTGAATAACTCGTCAAAAGGGTACATTGATCAGACCGCATGAATAACATGAAGATCTCCTCGTAACTCGGAGCTACCGAACTGCTAACATAGCTGGCTGAGGGCGCTTCCTCGTAACGTGACCCTTCTGGCCACCACAATGGCAACTGAGAGTACTCCACGAACACAAATCACTGCGACACCTCCTGCGAGAAAGGATAACCAATGATCACCCAACTCATGCCACAAGAGCAAGTCCACTACTCTGTGATCTCCGCCACTGTCAAACGGATTAGCAGAGGATCCTCAACATAATCGAAAAGGCCACAGTCTGATGACGTCACTGATCCCGAAGTGTCGGAACTCAACCTCATCAAAATCTCGATTAAGTCCACTTTCCTCAAACCATCGCATCGAAAACCGCGTACATTTTTCCCTCACAATAGCCTCGCCACTGAGTGCAACACACTAAGCTCCTCACGGATGTCTCGAGGCACAACAATCAGACTCTCTCTGATACTCAGGTTCAAACTCATCTCGAACCTCGTGCATAGCTCCCTCTAAAGCCACATAACACGTGTAAACAGGAACAAACATGTAAACAATGCATCTCTGCCTCAGGTGGGTAAACACTCCTTATTCGACTACTGGGTAGCTTGATCAAACCATTACCGAATAAACAACACTCTGAATGTAGGCCATGGAGTCGCAATCGGAACTCACACAATAACAGCCCACCAAATACAACAAACTGACTCAGGCAAAACGCCAACTGCCACAATTCTCAGCTCTGAGGCAACATGTAGACGCTCATACACACACAACCAGGCAAACCGTGCCACACAGTTCACTGAACTCTGAATACTCATCCAAATCCACTGTTCTCTGGCAAATCGCGCGTCGATTGATCCTCAACAGGATCCACAACCGAAACGACACGGAAAGCACGTCAGGAGGCATCCTAATGAATACAATATCGTTCACAACAAGTGGAACGTAATTATGGAACTTTAAATATTTGAAAGCATACAACACCCGGAATATTGATGATTATCCGCCGGCCGGTCGGGTCACCATTCCAGACATGCTGTACATTCTCAAATATCCTTTTCGGAATTTGATGGCTACAGAACCTATAACCTAATTCTCAAGTAAACACGACTACAGAAGTCTACATAACCTATAACCTAATGCTCTGATACCAAGCTGAAAGGACCCAACCCCGGTTTAGTTGCCTAAACCGGAATCAAACCCTATCGAAAACACGAACCAACAAAAACTTTTCGAAATTTGGGCAGAGTTTCGTTACTAGCGTGGAATTACCATTACCTGCACGCGGAAAATACACTTCATCCTATGCCACAAAAATCAAACCGTGGGCACCAATCCCATCCGGATTTCTCAATATCTTAACAGTAAAGTAAACAATACATATAATAGTACTTTACTGAAATCTGGGTTTAAAATCGTATAACATATTCAACAGAAAACTCAGAGCGATCTCTAATACATACTCATATACGCATACCACAGTAGGTAGAATAATAAACCTACTGGATGAAACAAGATTGCTCGAGCACTATGCCTCCGACCATGACGTGCGACACCAAAGCCTGAACTGCAAACTGGGCACGGAAACCGAAAAACCCAGGGGAAAGGCAAATAAAACGTTATAGTGAGTGGACGAAAATAAACATATGCCTTTCACCAGTTAATAAACAAACTCAATATAAAACAGTGCGAGTTCGGAATACATATACATATGGAGGTTGTCGGGCGACCTCTCAAACCCGACGTCAGGTGAATGGCTCAAACCTGACGGTGATAGGCCAGGGGACCACTCAACCCTGGCGGCATACAGGGGACCTCTCAACCCTGGCGGCATACAGGGGACCTCTCAACCCTGCCCAGAGGACCTCTCAACTCTGGTGGACTACCGGTGATCAGCCGAGTAATCAAAGCATCGATGCAGTAATGCCATCACCAATAAATATAAAACAATACCTCCGAATACAACATATATATAACAATATCGTATAAAGTAAATACGAAAACCATGAAATCCACGAACTCGCAAATCAACAGTGAAAACATAAAGTTGTCCACTTACAGTATGGCGTAACGCGATACGCGTTAACCCGTGATCCGGCGGAAAGTCCATCGCCAAACGAACGATCACGAACCCCTGAATATTCACAATAACCATTTCTCAAAATCGTAACTCGAGAATACAAATCAAATCACGAGAAACCACCGTTCTCGGAAACACGAAATTCAAAGTCGACGAATCGTCGAAAATCCGTATATAACACATCAATACCTCGCTTTACGTTCGGACGCTCAACTCGAAAAACGAACCTCCCCACTGAGATCGGGGCGCGATTTCGAGTCAAATGACATGCAACTTGTCGAAAGTCCAAAAAAATCAAACTTTGATCGTTGACCGCCGTGGGTTGACCGCCGTCCACGGCGGCGCCACCGCCGACTAAAGAATTTCACGGCGGAGCAACTCCTATTCCACTCAAAATCACCCACTGAGCAACTTCCATAACTGCACCGAAGTCCAATTCTCACTCTAACTAGGTCAATTTCATGTAAAACCGAATTGTCTCACAAATTTCAAATCCAAAATTCTCTATGTACAAATCGAATTAGAACACCATACTTACATGGTTAGAATCCTTGAGAGGAGAGCTTCAAAACCCACTCAAAGTTGTAGTTCAATACGGCCTGAAAAATGGAACCCGATTCACCCAAAATTCCTCCCTTTTTTGATCGGAATTTCCCTCCATTCCGGCGAGCCTTGCTGTCGACGGTGACTAGGAACAGACTCGAGAGGCCGAGACGCACCATATGGGACAAGTCCCGAGCCAAGAGGTGGCCGGAATCGATCACCGCCGTGGAACCACCGTACGCCGACGTGAAATCCTCCTCCACCGAGTTGACTCGGTCAACTCGGTCAAACCCCAAAATGGCAGGTCTTCCACTTGCCCAAAATAGCAGGTTTCTATTTATAGCCTTTCCCAAAACGGAAACTTCATGTTTATCCATTTCGACGAACTTTAAACACGCGTAACTTTCTCGTCGTATATCCGATTCCGATAATTCTCGCGGCCATGAATTCAACTCGACATAATCTTCCATAATCACCCAAAGTCAAACATATTGGCCAATCAGATAAAAAGTCAACCCTTCGAACCAACACACATTTAAATCGACTAAACAGTCCACAATCAGAAATAATCATAACTAAATCTTCGTAACTCAAAATCATGCTCCGGAAGTTCCCACAAGCTCGAAATTAAATTCTGAACAACTTCTGTGAAGAAGTCGAAACCAAATTCTCTTCAGATAATTTAGTCGCAAACAAACTTGCCATTAAAATCCGTTTTCGTCGAAACTTCAAATATTCATAACTAATTCCTCGATCGTCCAAATAACGATCCGAAACCGCCCACGAACTCATAATCACACGTACAACGACTCTCGATAAGAGACTCAGCTCTAATTCTCGGCCAATAATTTAGTCGTTAACAAGTTCGGCGATTCGAATAACTGTCGGACAGCTGCGACTATGCAGTAACTCACGTATATAGCTGATCAAACTGCTGATTTTGGTCCGGGTCGTCACAATATATTTGTAGATGAGGCGTGCTATGCTTTTAGGCCTCCTGCTCACGGCTGTCGAGGTGAAGGCAAGGGCTTGTTGTAGGGGCGATCAAACAAAATAGGTGGAGCGGGTGCTGGGGAAGCGAAGAAGTAGCGCACAGGTGCGTGTGAAGGCTGTCCAAGCATTTCACACAGATGTGCGTTAGTGCCCACGTGCCAGCTTTTTTTTCGTGAGAATTAAGGTTTTCTATTCTAGGGTGATGACTTGCTATCAACTTGATCAGAGCGTATTAATAATGTGTTGAAGGATGAAGAATGGATAATGAAACTGTACTTTTATTAATTGAGATGAAGGTCTAAATTTAGACATTACAAATAATATCCCGAAGGATCAAGAATTCCTAAATTCTCTATTCTAATCTAATTAGGGAAGATGATTTGAACTGGCTCAGGTTTACATGCACTTTTGTGTGCACTAATTTTATTTTTTTCAAATACCTCTCTATCAACTCGTCTGACGGCCCATAGTTGATGTTGGTCATCCTGCCTCATCTACGTGATGTGGATCCAGCCGGACGGGCTGAGATGATTTGTTGAGATTGCAAGCAATGGTTTGGCAGTGGTGATGCCTCTCGGCAGAGAGGCGGTATGGATATTTCGACTCCGATCGATTCTCACCAATTAGGCAAAAGCATAAGCTAGTGGTGGTGATGGCTGGTGGGGGAGGGAATGATGTGTCAGATGACGAAGTCCATAGTGGAGTCAAGCAGAATGTATTTATTTGGTCCATTAAGTCGCAAGCTCGGTCCGTGGCTATGAGATTAGATTGGGCTCGTCCTAATCTGAATCAGATATGGCGTGCTAGGGAGTGGTTATGTGGCTTTGTTGGTGGTTAGAGTCAGCGATTCGGGTCTACGACGGTCTGGTGGTGTGCGATAATCGAAAGGCGACTGTGAACCTAGGTGAACATTGTAGGTGTATGATGCACATTTGCCTCTTTGTTTTTGTTGGGGTATATTGTTGGTGTTTAATCATATTTGTTGTGCATGTCCTTCTTCAAGCTTGGATTGTTTGTCTTTTACCTTTGTGTGATTTTGTACTCTTTGTGGTTATATTGGCATTGTCCAATTCGGGAGGACTATGTTCCTCAGTTATTTACAATCATTCTTATTGTCAAACAATCTCACATGTTTCCAATTTGAAAACCAAACCTACCCAAAACAGTTTTCTTTTTTCTATCCCCAACCTCAAGGAAATAAGAGGATTGGCTGAGGCTTGAGGAAACTTATGATTGTAATCGGAAAGTGCAAGTCACTTATCTCTACGATAACACCCAAGGTACACTGAAATGAAGGTGTGTAGGTGGAGAGGTCCAGCTCTTCCCTTCAAGGAGGAGTTAGGTCTCTTTAGGTGATGGAGAGGTGGTGGTGTCGACCTAGTAAGGAGAGAAGAGAGTTTGAGAGGGTTAGGCCATCACCAGTCCTGAGGGGCTATAATTGGCCCCAGACTAAAATTTAGCCCCTCAAATACACTATTTAAATGAACAGTGATGGCTATATTTTGCGCCGTTTCAACTCGTAAAGGCTATATTTTTAATTTTTATATTATTTTATTATTT
This sequence comes from Geum urbanum, assembly GCA_946800695.1. Lineage (NCBI taxonomy): Eukaryota > Viridiplantae > Streptophyta > Magnoliopsida > Rosales > Rosaceae > Geum > Geum urbanum. The sequence continues at coordinate 23,783,937 of OX327002.1, forward strand.
CAATATTTAAACTTATATATTTATTCTAATAAAATCTTATGAATATTATATATATAATTTAGATTACATGTGTTATTTTTATTATATTGCCATTGCATATATTATCTTTGTATTTATTATATTACTGTCGTAGGTTTAACACCCCCATTATCCACCATTTCTGTTTTTGTTCTTGTTTATGCTATTTGCTCTGGATCTTGTATATTGAGCAACAATCATGGGTATGTCTTGGTCGCAGTGGTAGAGATAGTGCTATTTTTGTTGTGAGGGGTCACTTCCTGTTGGTGCCTATTTATTTTCTGAGTTGTGCGTTGGGATTATATTGTCATCGATCTCTTGGAATGTATTCTTTGTATTTGATTACTACGGCGACATCATCAGTAATCATGTGCGGCAGTCTATGGTTGTACAACACTTTTTTTTGCTAAGGGGTAGAGACATCATTAGGATATTTTTTTTTATTTGAAAGGTTTGCACTCTTTGCTCTGGGCCTAGTGATTTAGGTTTGAATTACAAATTTCTTTTTCTATTTGCATTGCAAACGGCTGTTGGGGCTCTCTCTCACTGGGGTTTTCCCTATGAGTTTCTTAATGAAGTTCATCACTTTGTTGTAAAAAAAAATTAATTAAGATAAAATGTTCTGAAAAATACGGAATATAATTTTCTTAAATCATTTGAATCTCATGTTGAATGTCTAAAAATGGTTTAACCATAAAAAAGACAACCAACCTTACACATGCCCAACCATCTTTTTGTAGAATATAGCTAATTTTGAAAATTTAAAATGTAACAGTTGGATCAGGGGGTTTTGTAATTAAATAGTTTCAAGTTTTTAATTGTCGTTTGGGAAAGCAGGAGCCAAAGACCTGAATCCATAATGAATACCAAATTCAAAAACAATTCTTCTCCTCTAACCCCCCTTTTCTTTTACAACTCTAGCAATTGTTTTATTTTGGGGAAATGAAAAAAAAATCTCTAATTACCACTCACTTTCCTAAAAAACTCACCATAAGTTTTCAATTCCAAAAAACTCATTCTTTATTTAAGTACATAACAGACCAGCGTTTTCATCATATTTACGTTATTTGTCACTCTCTTTCTCCACCTACTACTTTACGCATTTGTTCCATATTTCCGTTTTCTCATTCACTCGTTCAAAATCTCCGTTTCAAAATCTCCGCCGTCGTGTTCGTTATCATTGTCGTCGCGTTCGCGTTCTCGCCATTGATTTTGTTGTTTCCGTTGTCTTTTCATTGTTCGTCGTCATCTCCTTTTGGTATTATTGTTCTGCGTGAGTAATCTCTGTTTGAAAACCCTCGGTTATTCATTTTTGTTTTTTCTAAAAAGTTTAGATGTTTGTTTTCATGATTCGTATCTATGCTTTTTGTATTTTGAAATGTTGTTGTTGTTGTTGACATTTTTCTAGGGTTTTCAGTTTTTGTTTCGGTGATTTTTTACATATGTTATGTGATGTACTTTGTTCGAAAGGCTTTTTGATTGTTGTTGTTGTTTTCGAAAGGCTTTTTCCTGAATATTTGTTTAAGTATCTGTCTGGATATCTGTTTAAGTATCTGTTTGTATATCTGTATAACTATCTATCTGGATATCTGTTTAAGTATCCGTCTATAGATCTGTCTAACTATCTGCCTGGATATCTGTTTAACTATCTATCTATATATCTGTCTAACTATCTGTTTGTTGATCATTTGCAGTTATTCTATATTAATAGCTAAACATGAGAGAGCAATCTCAGATTCAGACAGTGAAGCTAAGAGAAGGCATAGAACATTAGCTAGAAAGAGAGTGAAGCATGTTGAATCTTCTGAATCTTCTAAATATGATGAAGATAACCAAAATAAGAAGAAGAAGATGACCGGTTTATTTAAAAAAAAAGGAACAAGGGAAGAATAGTGGCTTCCTCTTCATCTTGTCCTTCTCTTTCTGGAATTTGTATTCTGGAGATTATTAATGAAACTATAAAGAAGGAGGAGTAAAAGAAGAAGAAGAAGAAGAAGAAGAAGAAGAATAAGAAGAAGAAGAAGAAGAAGAAGAAGAAGAAGAAGAAGAAGAAGAGAAGAAGAAGAAGAAGAAGAAGACTAAGGGTGTCAAGAAGCAGAAGATCAAGGGCAAGGTCAAAAAGAAAGTGGGGTCTTCTGAATCAATGTTGGATAATGATTCAGAGACTGAGACTGATGAGGATGTAGCTGCAAAACAACAACGACGAGAGGAGAAGTTAGCTTAACAATGAATTGTTCCGGTGGAACGGATATGGAAGTGTCAATTTTGTTGCTCTTTACAGTACTTCCAGAAGTTTATTGTGAGTATCCGGAAGAAAATCAGCGAGGATGTCAAGAATAGGTTGAAGGATACACTGTTTAATGATCTAATTTGAGCATTCATCAATGGTGATATTGATCAACGAGACTGCCTGAAGTTGGATGACGCTAATACAATGATGGTTGACGTATACAGGAAGGACAATAGGGGATTTCAGTTCCATCTGACGCGTGTTCACTATATCTCTCCTGGTTTTGTTGGATTTGTATGGGGTCTCAGCTGCTCTGGAAAACTAATTCCATTCAGCGATAAGAGTGTCAAGTTGTCAGACTGACTGACTAACTAAGTTGTTTAGTGGTGAGTCAATCGACAAGACCAACATTAGCAAGATGTTGAAGAAAATAATCGGTGACAAAGAGAAGGTCGACGACTATGTTTGTCTTTTTGTTTTGCTTCTTCTTGCCTCCGTTCTGCTACCAAATTCTAATGGTTTTTTGGCAACTAGCATTGCAAACTGCGTGTCCAACATTGAACAAATGAAGGATTATGCTTGGGCAATTGTTGTCTATGACAATCTGTTCAATGCATTATACATTTATGCAAAGAACTTTGAACCTGAAGTCGTCAAGAAGAGGGTGGAGGCAAAGAAACATAAGGTAGAGAAGGCAAAAAAGATGAAGGAGGATAATGATGATGATGAGGAGGAGAAAAAGGCTGATAAAGCCAATGCGAAGAATGACGGAGGTTGCACGATTATTATTCTGGTAAATTTCCTTGAGTTTTAGTTTTTACTTTGACTATCTGTGTGCCTATCTGTTTGACTATCTGTATTTTTCTTGAGTGTTTTCACTTTGATCCCTTTTGTCTATTTGTGTGTCTATCTGTTTGACTATCTGTATCTTCCTTGAGTTTTTTCACTTTGATCACTTTGACTATCTGTATCTTGAGTTATTTTCACTCTAATCCCTTTGACTATTTGTATCTTGAGTTATTTTCACTTTGATCCCTTTGACTATTTGTTCGACTATCTGTTTGACTATTTGTATCTTGAGTTATTTTCACCTTAATCTCTATGACTATCTGTTTGACTATCTATTTTTTGTATGTATCAGTTCTATCTTACTTCCATTATTGATATTTCTAAACCAAGAGCTGGCGAGGAGGATACAATGTTGGACATGATCAAGTATAGTCTCGGTAATATTATGGACTTCTTCCAAAATATCAAAAGCTTAGATATGCTGAGGATGAATGTTTGACCATGTGCTGTTGTTAATAGTTGTCTGGATATATGTGTGAATAACTGTTTATTAATATCATTGATCTATTTTTCATAGAGCAAGTATTTTTTGTCATCGAGGACGAAGAAAAGTCAAGTTGATGCTGGTGGAAGTCTTATCTTAGGATTTGTTAACGATATGGCCTAAGACGATGACTATGAAAAGCTTCAAGGGGAGTTTACTGCCAAGGATGATTATTTAAAGGAGAGTGAAGAATATGCTGCGAAGTTGCAAGACATAATTATGCAGAAGGATGATGAGATATCTGTTATGAATGATGAAATGCAGGAAATGCGTAAAAATAATGTAATTCTTGGTAATGTACTTAGTATGATGAGAAAATATCTCAAGTATTTGGAGCATGAAAATGCATATTTGAAAGTAAAGTCATCTACTCCTAACCATCAGCTGATTCAACTGCGGAAGCAGGTTGATGGTCTCCAGAGACAGAATAAACAGTATTAGATTATAATGGAGAATCTGTAGCATGAGAATGAGGTTCTAAAGAACCAATTATCAGCTTCTATAGATGCTACAGATGAACTTGTAGCATTGAGGGCAGAAAATGATGTTGCTGAGGATAAACTGCTGGAAGCAAAGAGAGAACTTGCTATAATAGCTCAAGAGAAGTATGTGCTTGAGGCAAGGTTAAGGGATGGGAAGTATGCTGCTGAAACTATTGTCGGAGTTACTGCTTGAGAGATTACGATTTCGAAGAGGCAACTCAAGGAAGCACAAGTTGCTGCTCAAGCGAAGGCACAAGTTGTTGCTCAAGCGAAGGCACAAGTTGCTGCTCAAGAGAAGAGTAAGCTACATAAGCAAGTTGAAGATGGTGCTACTGAAGAAGTTAAATCGTCTCAAGTAGCAAATGAGGAGTTTCAAAGGAGATTAGATGATTTGCAACTTGAAAAGGAGAAGCTTGAGAATCAAAAGAAAGATATTGAAGTTACGAAGCAGAAATTAAAGCTTACCAATCAGCAGCTTGTTGAAGACAATCAGAAGATGAAGAATGTTGCTATAGTTAGAAATAGACTTGCTGGTACGTACTGATTCTGACATGTCAAAAGAATGGATCTCAGTCATTTCATTTTGTATAGTTCCCCTAATTTTAAGGAATAGAACACAAGTACTTTTCATATTTTTTTTATAACTCACATTTCTATCTATCTTTCTGTCTATATATCTGTATGAGTATTTATCTGTGTATCTGTGTCAACATCGTCTATCTATCTGAATATCTATTTGAATATCTGTTTGAATATCTGTTTGTGCTCTAGACATGTAGTGTATCTATTTTTGTACCTTGTTTTTTCATTGAATTCTTTTTTTTTGTATTTTTGTGAGGGAGTTTGTCAGACCAAGATGAGTTCCCAATGAGGAGAGTTTGCACCGTCTTTCAGCCTATTTAGCTAAACTCCTAGTCTCATGCAGACTCCAGAGGCATTGTCTACTTCTACGGTTATCTCTCCAGAGATAGTGGAAAACCTGGTGAGTCCTCTTCCTTCTCCTGCTGGTGCATCTCTTTTGAGAGCCCAAATAGATTTGATTCTTAAGTATCTTCCTGGGCTTGGTGATCATTTCCACCTTATAAAGAAAACATTTATCTATACCCTTATGTTATGAGGTTAAATGATAAGGCCAGGAAACCAGTAAAAACAAATGAGATCTACTGGTATCCGAGCGATTATGAGGTTGTTAATGATGTCAAGGAAAAACACCGTAATAGAAGAAGGAAGAAAAATATTGATGTGGTGGAAGCAGTACCCACTGGAGAGTTTGTAATTGTTGAAGTACCTTCACCTTTGATAGTGAAAGCGTTCAACAAGAATAGGGGCGAGCCGGGAAGAATCTTGGTGAATTTGACTGATAATGAGAACCTGTCTGTACCTTTTCTTGATTGTGACATTTTTTAGTATATGGGAGAGTGCTACCAGAGGGAGTTGGTGACGTACTGGATGAAAACTGCCAAAATTGAGTAAGTCTCTCAATTTTTTTCGAAGTTTTTTTGTTTAAAGGGGTTGTTTGATTATGTTTTAGTTTTTTAAAAGTTTTTTTTTGTGTTCTGTTGTTATTTTGGACAGTGCTTTCTGTTGGTCTCGCATTGCATCCTTTGAGTTCTTCGACCAGAAAGATCTGCAGGCTATTATTAATGGGGATAGGATCTCAAACTCTATTTTGGATTTCTATTCCACTATCCTTAGTGAAGAGATAGATGACATGGGATCCGAAAATTGTTATGTTTTTCACAGGTTAGCTCATGTAATCCTTCTTTATTATGTCTATTCTTGGCCTACTTTTGTTTAATCGATGGTTGTCATTAATTTTTGTGTGTTGCTTTTGCCAGGTTTCTGGGTCAGAGCTGAAGTAAAAGATGATGCATGAACACCTTTTTGAGAGGTTGTTCAAGGTTTTGGACAACAATGGCAAGCTATTGTTCCCGATCCTTTCTCATGATCATTTCCACCTTCTAGTGTTTGATAAAAATGTGTCATGTTGGTCTCATTTTGACTCACTTAGAAGGAATTCAAAGTCCACAAACAACGACACTTTCGGGAGGCACTAAAAACGATAATGTTTATTCTCTCTTCCCACTTTTCTTTTCTTTTTCTTTTTCGTATTTTTAGTATGTACAGTTTATAGATAGGTTGACATATAGTTTACCGTATTGATGCAGGTTCGCTTGGTATCTATATGGATGGATTCTATCAGAGATGATGGTGATGATATATTATCACTAAATGTTTGTATGTTGGTAGATGACTCTCAGAGCAACGACAAGCAATTGATGATGAGGGAGATTCCAATATACAAAAATGAATGCAAAAGCAATCAGTGGGTGAAAGATCAGAAGCTACATTTTGACAACATTCCTATGTAGTCCATCATCAATAGTCTTCAACAACCTTCTGGCCTTGATTGTGGAACTTTTGTTTGCTACATCATGCATCACCTTGCTCTCAGCAAGAAAATAATGCAAACTCTTAATTGTGAGAATGTGGCTCGATTCAAGGCCAAACTGTTAGAATCATTTATGAATCATGATTTATCATGGGTATCACAGAACAAGTTGAAGGAATGAATCAGCTCATGAACATTTTGTTGTAGGACAGTAATAAATTTGTATATTTTGTTGTCGTGATCATTCTGTTAGTTGTAGGGGTCTATCTTGTAAGTATTACGTTTTGGTGAGCATTATGAATGAAATCATATGAGTATCTATTTGGCTTTCAGTTTGGGTATCTGTTTGGATGTCTGCATGTGTAATACTATTTGTGCAGCGCTAGAATTTTGAATGAATGAATCAACGTATTAAGCCTATGAAACCCCTAAAATATTTTATTTTTTTTATTTTTCACTCTGATGCATTTCACAACACAAAAATTACTCAAAGTTGAGTGTACACTTGGTACTTAAACGCATTTCATAAACCGAAGACAGCTACTTAGACAGCTATCCACGATACTTGTGAAATGACATGTCATTTTATGTAGCGTCTTTTCATTTTAGGGTTACTGAGCCGTCATTTACCTTATAGATACTTACTTTGACAAACTAAGCTTTCATTTTAGTGTTCTCTTCATCTCTTTGGTTATCTTTTTCCAGATCTGTGAATATGGTGGGTAAGAAGAAGGAGATTGCAGTGACTGCACCTCTAAGGTGATCAGCCCGATTAAACCCCCCATCCCCCCTAATTTTGGCTCAAGAGTAGGCTTTTGCCTCTGGTTTTCCAAACCCTCCTTCGGGCATTACACAACATTCCGTCATCAGCGCCTAGGCCAAATGGAGAATCATTTCATGGAGCAAATCCTTTTTCTGGAAGCGAACCTGAATAATCATCTTTATTCGATGGAGGAACAGATTCATTCCTTTCGATAGTGATTGGATGCGCTTCATGTCGGAGGGCAAGGTAGTGGTGCAGTTCAAGCTGGTGGTGTAGAGCAGGATGTGCCGGAGGTTGTAGATTAGGGTTTATGTTTAGGGTTTCTGATTAAGGGTTTTTTTAGGGTTTATGATTAGTGATTGGGATCTATTTTGCTTACTCCAAACCGTCCATTTTGTGTGGTTGTTTATGGATAATTTGGAGAAAGATTTTTTGTAATGACTTTGTTCATGATTACGATCTCTCTTTTGTTTGTAATCTAATATTATGTTGTTTCTGTGTCCTTTTATAGTTTTTCTCAATTGTTCTTTCTTTTTTTGTATTTTGATGTCTCATTTTTGATTGAATGTATGAAGCCATTGAATCATAGCTCATCAGCAGCCTAGTTTAGTCAACTATATACACAGCTATTCATATGGATAAGCAGATATCTTAACAGATAGATAGACACAATTGAGACAGAGTATCTAAACATATAGTTGACAAATATGTGATCTATTTTGTACTTCCAGCATGCAAGTGAGACACAAACACTTATGTTTGTCTCCAATTTTTTCGTCCTCTCTTTTGTTTGATGAGCATTATGAATGGAATCATATGAGTATCTGTTTGAGTAGTTGTCTAAGTATCTATCTGTGTAATACTATTTGTGTTTGCACTGGAATTTTGAATGAATCAATCAAGGTATTAAGCCTATGGAATTTGTTTCACTCTCTTATGCATTTTACAACACAAAACAACTAAATTTGGGTGCACATTTGGCACTTAAATGTAGTTCATAAATCAAAGACAGCTCTCCAGACATCTATTTAGATAACTCTCTAGACAGCTATCCATGATGTTGAGAAACGACATATTGTTTTATGTCATGTTTGTTCATTTTCAGTGAATGACAGTGAACCCTAAACCCTTTGAAGCAATATCACAACCCCGCCAAAATTTTATGCCATTTTGTTTAACAACAGTGGAGCACATTGAAACCCTAAAAACTAGTATAAAAGCTTGTTTATCCTCACACCTCCATCAGTTGCATTCTCAGATCTTTATCAAAACCCAAAAATAACTCATCTCCAAAAAGCTATGGCTTCCACTACTCGCATATCATCTAGGCTCAACAGAGGTGTTTCAACCTCGAATGCACCTCCGTCTCCCACCTCCGAAATCATCCATGGTTGCTCTTCCTGATCCAATTGCCACCGAGTTCGAACGCTTGAGGAACCTGATCGATAATAGTTTTGACTTGTATGACAATGTCATCCGGGAACTACTGTTTAACTCAGAAGGTGCACTTCAGAAGATTAAGGAATTAGAGGAGAAGCTGGAAGCTTTGACCGAGATTGTTCTGGCAAAGGACAAGTCTAACTGATATGAGTTTATGTTCTTGCTTTTTTTTAGTCGTTTATGTTTATATCCATGTTTTCGTTTAGGTTTATGTTTTTGTGTTTCGTTTAGGTCTATGTTGTTCTAGTTTAGAGTAACTTTTGTGATCCCTATGGTTAATCAAGGAAATATTTTTTGTTGGCCATGTTCATTTCTTTTTGAGATTGCATGACAGTGAAGTACCCACAGATTGATTAAATAGATACACAGAAACTCAAAAAAAATCTTATTTATAAACATGAAAGCAAATGAACAGATACTTGAACAGAACAAGCATTTGAGTAGCAACAAATGAACAGATACTTGAACAAAACAAGCATTTGAGTAGCAACAAAGGAACAAATACTTGAACAGATAGATACTTGAACAGGTAGATAGGCAGATACTTGAACGGATAGATAGGCAATATATGGATAGATAGATAAGCAGATACTTGAACATATAAATAGGCAGATACATGAACAGATAAATAGGAAGATACTTGAATAGATAGATAGGCAGATACATGAACAGATAGTTAGGCAGATAGAATTGATGGACAGAAATGAAATAACACTATTCATTCTTTAAAGTAAGACAAATTCATTAATAATAGGAAACAAAATACAATAATAGAAAGGTGATAAAAATTAAAATGTACATAATAAACTACAAAATTAATGCTTCCTTTTCTTGCTGCTGCTTGCTCCATTTGATCCTGGCGGTGGAGGAGGCAACATCTCAAAGATTTGGCGAAACAGTTAAAGGATTGTCTCAGCATTCTTCTGGATGAGTTTCAGCTTTTTCTTGAGGTTCTTCAGGCCATCCTCAAGGTTATTTATCATTGTGGATAACTGTTGGAGCATAGGTGAAGGCGGAGTAATTTTTTGTTGACGGCGATGTCATTCGTTTTCCTTGCATTCTTGGAAAATTTCTTCAATAGAGTCCTCTGATTCATACTTGAATTTTTTGAGGGAAGGAGATGCTTGAGATGAGTTGTTGGAGGAGTTGGCCATTTGATTTTTTGAGTAGAATCAAAGGAAGGTTAAGAAGAATGTGTTTTTGTTTTGTTAAGAATTTATGTTCTCTACATTTTATTTATAGAGGGTGAAATGTTGCATCTTTTTTTTGGTTAAAGAGTTATATATTAATGTTGTTCAATGCCATTATGCATGCTTGTTGGGATAAGCAAAGAGAGTGGAAGAGTTTTATCGTAAAAAGGGAAGAAGAAAAAGCAGAGAGAGAGAGAGAGAGAGGAAGCGTCTTATCGTAAAAAGATAAGAAATTATGAAAAAGACGAGGGAGAAAACCATTTCAGCCAGAAACGACATAGTGTTTCGTTATCTATAAATAGGACTGGTCTTCCATATTCTCCATAATGTTTTAGTGCTTCATTCTCAACTCCTACTCCTTCTGCTTGAGTTCATATTTTTCTTCAAGTTTTTTTATCAACCAACAAAACAATGGCCGCAAGGAAGAAGAATTCAACTAATTCAGACACCAGTGGTCATTCCACAGATGAGGATTTTGATCCATCCAAGTCCAAGTCCAAGTCATCCTCCTCCTCCAAGTTGTCTTCCTCTGAAGACTATGTTTCTTGCTCTCCTCCTGCTGCTGCCGCTCGACCTCCTGTAAGCCTTGTTCTTGATGGCCCACTTCAACCTATAATCAAGAAGATGAGTTGTATAAAGTGTTAGATGGAGATGATGGAAAAGGATATAGACCTGATACTTGCTGAATAGAGACAGATGTTTGATTTTCTTATGGGCATCATATGTCGTCTACCATCAGGTTTTGAAGAAGGAAGCAACAATAGCAGCAAGAACAAAGGCAACAAGAAGAATAAGAAGTGAATGACAAGATTAATTGTGTTTTTTTTTATGTTTTTAGTTTGAACTTTTTGTTTTTTTTAGTGGGATATTTTTTGTTATTATTTGTAATTAAATTAGTAATGTCAATGAAGTTTGTGTATCTCTATCTCTATCTTTGATTTTATTTTTGTTCTTCATTTTATGTTTTGGAATGGACTTAATGAATGAATGTAGGTATGAAGCCATTAAATGATACCACATCATCAGTCAGGTCTAGTCCGATATCCAAACAGCTATCAAAATAACTATCCAGACAGCTATCAAAAGAGCTATCCAGACAGCTATCTATGAATTTTAGTAAATCAGTGTATGTATTAACCTATGCAACAAAATGTATTGTTTCTATATCTTTGATTTATTTATGTTCTTCACTTTATGTTTTGGAATGGACTTGATGAATGAATGTATGTATGAAGCCTTTGAATGATATTGTATCATCAGCCAAGTCCAGTTAGATATCCAAACAACTTTATAGACAACTATGCAAACAGTTATCCATGAATTTTAGTAAATCAATGTATTAACCTATGCAACAAAATGTTTGTTTTTGCGATATAAAACACAAAAAACAAGGGACCCAAAAACAACTTCAAATTTGTTTTTGTATTTCAAGTAACAAGTCTCAGATTTGAAATTCGTATACAGATATCCAGACAGCTATCCAGACATGTAGATTAACAAATTTTCAAAATCTTAGAAAATTATTCGACAACATATTTTTGATAATCCAGAAAGACATGTATTTTTCAATTGATAGGGTTTTTGCAGATTCTCCTGTCGTGGCCAATTTGGCTGCATCTTGAGCATTTTGTCGGCATTGTTTGTTTTTCGCCCTTCTTCTTCATTCTCTTTTTCTTTGGTCTTCCCGGTTGCTTCTTTGTTAATGGAGGCCTGGCATCCAGTCTATATTGTGAGATCTTTAGAAGCAATTTCTCAATGTTTGACACTGAATTGATCGTGAAGGAGTATGTTTGTTTGTAATATGGAACTTTGTACAAGTTGTCCACGTAATCGTAAGATATTTTCCTATCTCTTGAATGACAATAAAAGCATAGGCGCACGAAAAGCCGAGCAACTGCCACTGTCCACAAAAGCAGGTCCATGTCTTTATGTTGACTACACTACTGTATTTGTCAGTCTAAACTTCGTAGATAAGACTATTGGAATTCATCACTCTCCAATGTCTTCCTATATTAAGTGTTTCAATGAGCTTTCCTTCCATCCTTGGTCCCATTATAGTGTATCATTTTTCATATTCTTGTTTTTTGCTTCCATTCATTTCCATCATTTTTCTCCTGGAAGAGTAGTAACAGAAAAAAGGAATGAAACAGTGCAATTTACAAATACCCTAGAAATAATAGAATGAAACAGTGTAGGGTGTAATGGATGACCTAATTTCATCAGCAAGATAGAAGACATGCAGTGTGCGGAGATGACCCAACCCCAATTTAGCTTCCTAAATCGGAATCAAACCCTTCCGAAAACACGAACCAACAAAAACCGTAGAAATTTTGGCAGAGTTTCGTTACTAGCGTGGAATTACCATTACCTGCACGCGGAAAATACACTTCATCCTATGCCACAAAAAGCAAACCGTGGGCACCAATCCCATCCGGATTTCTCAATATATCAACAGTAAAGTAAATCAATAAATATATCTATACTTTACTGAAATCCAGTATAAAATCGTATAACATATACCACAGAAAGCTCAGAGCGACATCTAATACATAATCGTATATGCATACCACAGTAGATAGAACAATAAACCTACTGGATGAAACAAAGTAGCTTGAGCACTATGCCTCCGACCACGACGTGCGACACCAGAGCCTGAACTGCAAACTGGGCACGGAAACCGAAAAGCCCAGGGGAAAGACAATAAACACATTAGAGTGAGTGGACAAAAATAAATGTCTTTCACCAGTTAAATATATGTTTAAAATAACATATGCGAGTCCAGGTAAATAAAAATAATAAGTACACGAGGTAAAACCATAATCCTCCAGCGTACTGAGCATGCAAGTATAAATCTCACGGGGTCACTCATGGACACACACCGTGCTAGTACAGTCCGAATCACGAGGTCCTTAGTCCCCGTGATTCTACGCCAGAAATGGCCTCGGTTCCGGGGAAACGCCCCTCACCGGTCAGGTCGGGATAACGACGTCCCTCCTGGCGGCCTACCATCGGGGATCAGCCGAGAGGCAAAGTGTATCGATACAACAACGTAACCAAGACTGTACTCTGTGAAAACCAAATCACAAATATCTCGATGCAAATGCATGAAACAATATATAAGTGTATGCATATTCGTATACGTATATTCGTATAAATATAATCGTATAATCGTAAACACATGCTCATGTAATCCGAAATCTCGTATGAACTCTCATGCTCGTAAAACCATGATCATGCTACATGCTCAAATTCATAAAACGTATATAAAAGACTCGCAATCAATCCGTGAAAATAAAATGTCCACTCACAGACTGGCGTAACGCGATACGCGTTAACCCGTGATCCGGCGGAATGTCCCTCGCCAAACAAACTATCACGAACCCCTGAATATTCACAAAGCTCTCTCTCTCCACCGTCCACCTCGCCATGAACGGTGGCCGGCATCCACACGGGGCAGCCAAGCCGAGTCCAAAGAGGTAAGGATCAAGCCCAAAGGTCGCCGGAAAGTCCCTCACCGCCGGCGAGCCGTACGGCGTCGGCCACCACCTCCACAGCTCGGTCAAACCGAGTCAAACGTGGTCAACCAATTTAATTCCAGCTTTTGACTTTCCCAAAGGGGAAACTGCCATATATAGACATTCCCAATTAGGAAACCCCATAATTCAAATTCCGATAAACTTCAAACACGCGTAATTTCCTCGTCGTAATTCCGATTGCGATAATTCTCGCGGCCACAAACTCATCTCGACATATTCTTCCAATATCACTCGAAGTCAAACACATCGGCCAATTGGATAAAAAGTCAACCATTCAACCAAACACATATTTAATCGACTAAACAAACAACAAACGGAAATATTCGCAACTAATACTTCGTAACTCAAAATCATGCTCCGGAAGTTCCCACAAACTCAAAATTAAATTCTGAACAACTTCCGTGAAGAAGCCAAAACCAAATTCTCTTCCGGTAATTTAGTCGCGAACAAACCTGCCATTTAAATCCGTTTCCGTCGAAACTTCAAATATTCATAACTAATTCCTCGGTCGTCCAAATAACGATCCGGAACCGCCCACGAACTCGAAATCACATGTACTACGACTCTCGAGAAGAGACTCAGCTCCAATTCTCAGCCAATATTTAAGTCGTTAAGAAGCTGGCGGTTTCAACACTGTCGTAACTCTGCGACTATGCGACTTAACTGCTGATTCTGTTTCGGGTCGTCACAAATCCACCCCCCTTAGAAAAATTTCGACCTCGAAATTTCTGAGTCTGCCGACTAAAAGTAGGAGCACTGCCTCTGCATACTGCTCAACTCTCCAGCGACAATATCGACTGAACAACTCTAATAACAAACTCCCCAATAGAAGATAACTCCGAACTGAAATCCCTGTACCCACAAATCACAAATCGGAACTGGCTCCACACAAGCGCCAAGTGTTCCTGCATAAGGAACAGATCGGTACACAACACGTAGCAAACCTGAAACACAGTTCCGCCACATGGAACACAACTCACATAAAAGCCAACACTATAGGCGACGCCGAACTATACGACACAACACACACTCGCCTATGACCACATACGGATCAAAACAACATGGCTAATCACAACACAATCTACACATACCAACATAACTCAAACATCGAACTCAAGCATGTATCAGCCCATTTCCGCTAACCTGACAGTCTGTGGTAACACATTCCACAAAATCAAAGTCAAACATCAACTCAAACTCAAACCAAACTCGCTCCAACACAATGGAGTACAACATCGTCCCTCAAATCAACATCATGCAACATCAAAACCATAGTGGTCCACAAACTGGTACTGCAAAACAGCAGAAACCACTGGTCCCGAATCCTCTGGAACTGCAATACCAAGGTCCACAACATGCCCTCCAAGGCCTAAATAGTCCTCGAAGATCGCTCGCCAATCTGAGGATGAGAACCGGTACTAACTCGTAATCTGGTCCCCAAAGCTCACTGCAACTCTCGTCAACACTCTGTCGTAGCTGATTGTCTCGATCAGTGAACTGGAACATAGGCACATCACGTAGATGACTAAACAACGGGTACCACAAACCCAAATGCGTACAAACACACACAAATACAGCAACAATCGCCACATCTAATCGGAAATTCCAAATGGCTGTAACTCTCCGGCAAGTCTCTGTTTCCAAGCCATCGCCTGTCGACAAATGTGGCATCTGCACACACAACCCGCTACATTACTCTTCATGTTGCGTCACGAGTAATAAACTCGAAGTATCTGACACATCTCCGCATCCCTAGCGCCAAATGCGCGCAAAACCACGAGCCTCAACATCATCACACTCGAACTTAGCTCTCGTAGCCCAAAACTCGACTAACACGGAAACTTGAGCCACACACACACAGGAAATACTGAAATCCCGACACTCGACTGAATGCATCAGCAACAACATCCCAGACGGATGGTCAAAGTCCAATCTCTAGTCTTCCCCGTACAAACTCAAAGGTACAGCCTTAGTCGTGAGTCGACCCCATCCATCAACACTGCCTCAAGCCCAAATCTGGCCGAAAATGCAAGTGGATGTAACTCAAGTGATCAGTGTACGTCCTACACCGCGCTGCACGCCATAGCTGTAGTGTCTCGAACTCTCCGATGCTAACATAAAGACAGCTACACCCTAATCATACATAGGATACATAGCTACGTAAAGTTTCCACTGTCCGAATCATGTGCCACCGCTCTGCTATACAGCATCAAGGCACAACCAAACCCAAACCTCGATGCATCGCCGTAATCCACGAACTCGTCGCAGTCGTCAGGTAAGGTCAAAACCGAAGCAACAGTCAACCACCTTGCAGGAGTAAGTAACTCTCCTCGCGTACATCGAACCACTCGAACTTGACGCATACTTCGTCAATCCGGAAAGTGAAGTGGCAATCCGGGAAAATCCTGCATAAGCCGTCGGTACAAGCTGCCAAACCCAAGAGACCCCTGATCTTTGGTACAATGGTAGGGCAATCCCCAAATCAACTCGGCTTCTAACTGGTCAGGGTCCACGCCAACTCCCTCGGCTGACATCACACAGCCCGAAATCTTCACGCTAATCGGCCACAATTCACACTGGCTAAACTTCGCAAGTAACTAATCATCTCGCGAAGTCCGCAAAACCGCTCGTAATTGCTTCAGGTATTGGTCCACACTCCTGGAGTGAATCAAAATGTTGCTGACAAACATGGCCGCAACTCGTCCAAAAACCGTCTGAACATCTGGTCCATCGAGTTCACACGATTTACAGGGGCATATGTCAACCAAATAGCGTGACCAAGAACTCATGATGCCCGCACCAAGATCCGAAAGCCAACATAGCCACATCTGACTCATCAAACCTCCACTGATGGTATCCGGATCCGAAATCAATCTTCAACAAGACTGAAACTCTCGCAAGCTGATCAAACCACTCGTCAATCCGAAGCGGAGGATACTCGCTCTCCTCTGAAGCGAATCGGGCTTCCGGTAGTCAATGCACCACCACGTCGAATCATCCAACATCTGTACAAACAATGCAAGAGCACACCACACAACACGCGAGGTCGCATGAAATCTCCTCCAGCAACTCCTGGAGTCGAAACTGTAGCTCTAAAAGCTCCGCTGGTTCCGAACGACAAAATGTCGGTAAAATAAGTCCAGCGCGCGGTACAAGCTCATTGGTGTAGTCAGTCTCCCGAATTGGAGAAACACCTGGTAACTCCTCCGGAATACTCCTGGTAACTCGGGAACCACCTCAATGTCACCAATGTCAACACAGCAACCATAGTATCCACAAAATGAGCTAAGCAATAACACAACTCGTCTCTATCATCCGCTCGACCATCACCGCGAAACAATATCTCGGGGAAACCTGGTCATCAAAACACAACCTCCTTCTCGAGGCACTCGAACACAGCCAAATGCATCGTTAGTAAATCCATACTCATAGTCACACCAAAATCGACGATATCCAACTATAGCAGATCCGCGGTTAAACCATATCCTCCAACAAGGATCTCGCAACCTCCGGATGGATACAACACTCTCCAAAACCTCGGAAGTGGAGATACAGGTACAATAGCCATGGATGTCCAACAACAGCGACCTCGGAGAAAAGTCTGTCCTCAAACAAGGTCATGACACAAAATCCAACATGCCAAACTACCCGCCCACAATAATCGCGACTTGCTGAATAACTCAACAAAAGAGTACATTGATCAGACTTCAGGAACAGCATCATGACCTCCTCGTGAACTCTGAACTGTCGAACCGCTAAAACAGCTAGCTGAGGGCACACCCTCGTAACGTGACCCTCCTGGTCACCACAAAGGCAATAGAGAGTACTCCTCAAACACACGTCACCACAACACCTGCTGCGTGAAAGGATCTCTAACGATCACCCGAACTCATGCCACAGGAGCAAGTCCGCTACTCTGTGATATCCGCCATCGCCAAACGGATCCTCTGCCTGATCTGATGGCCCTCAACATAATCAAAAAGGTCACAGCCCGATGAAGTCACTGATCCTGAAGTGTCGGAACTCAACCTCATCAAAATCTCAACTAAATCCACTTTCCTCAAACCGTCACATCGAAAACCGCATACAACTTTCCTTCTCAATAGCCTCGCCTTGGAGTACAGCACACTAAGCTCCTCACGGTTATCTCGAGGCACATCAATCATACTCTCTCGGATGCTCAGGTTCAAACTCATCTCGAACCTCGTACACTGCTTCCTCTGAAGCCACTTAATTCGTGTAAACGGAAACAAACATGTGAACACTGCATCTCGGCCTCAGGTGGATAAACACTCATCAGTCAATTGCTGGATAGCCTGATAAAACCATTACCATATACACAACACCTTGAATGTAGGCCGTGGAGTCGCAACCGGAACTCACACAATACCAGTCCACCAGACACAATGATCAGAATCAGGCAAACATCACTGCCACAATTCTCAGCTCTGAGGCAACATATAGACGCAACCAGGTAAACCGTGCCACACAAATCTCTGAACTCTGAATACTCATCTGAATCCACTGTTCTCTGGAAAATCACGCGTCGATCGATCCACAACAGGATCCACAACCGAAACGACACGGAAAGCACGTCAGGAGGCATCCTAATGAATAAAATATCGTTCACAACAAGTGGAACGTAATCATGGAACTTAAAATATTTGAAAGTATACAACACCCGGAATTTGATGATTATCCGCCGGCCGGTCGGGTCACCATTCCAGACATGCTGTACATTCTCAAATATCCTTAGTAAACACGACTACATAAGTCTACAGAACCTATAACCTAATGCTTTGATACCAAGCTGAAAGGACCCAACCCCGATTTAGCTTCCTAAATCGGAATCAAACCCTTTCGAAAACACGAACCAACAAAAACCGTAGAAATTTTGGCAGAGTTTCGTTACTAGCGTGGAATTACCATTACCTGCACGCGGAAAATACACTTCATCCTATGCCACAAAAAGCAAACCGTGGGCACCAATCCCATCCGGATTTCTCAATATATCAACAGTAAAGTAAATCAATAAATATATCTATACTTTACTGAAATCCAGTATAAAATCGTATAACATATACCACAGAAAGCTCAGAGCGACATCTAATACATAATCGTATACGCATACCACAGTAGATAGAACAATAAACCTATTGGATGAAACAAAGTAGCTCGAGCACTATGCCTCCGACCACGACGTGCGACACCAGAGCCTGAACTGCAAATTGGGCACGGAAACCGAAAAGCCCAGGGGAAAGACAATAAACACGTTAGAGTGAGTGGACAAAAATAAATGTCTTTCACCAGTTAAATATATGTTTAAAATAACATATGCGAGTCCAGGTAAATAAAAACAATAAGTACACGAGGTAAAACCATAATCCTCCAGCGTACTGAGCATGCAAGTATAAATCTCACGGGGTCACTCATGGACACACACCGTGCTAGTACAGTCCGAATCACGAGGTCCTTAGTCCCCGTGATTCTAAGCCAGAAATGGCCTCGGTTCCGGGGAAACGCCCCTCACCGGTCAGGTCGGGATAACGACGTCCCTCCTGGCGGCCTACCATCGGGGATCAGCCGAGAGGCAAAGTGTATCGATACAACAACGTAACCAAGACTGTACTCTGTGAAAACCAAATCACAAATATCTCGATGCAAATGCATGAAACAATATATAAGTGTATGCATATTCGTATACGTATATTCGTATAAATATAATCGTATAATGGTAAACACATGCTCATGTAATCCGAAATCTCGTATGAACTCTCATGCTCGTAAAACCATGATCATGTTGCATGCTCAAATTCATAAAACGTATATAAAAGACTCGCAATCAATCCGTGAAAATAAAATGTTCACTCACAGACTGGCGTAACGCGATACGCGTTAACCCGTGATCCGGCAGAATGTCCCTCGCCAAACAAACGATCACGAACCCCTGAATATTCACAAAGTCCATTATTCAAAGTCATAATCCGACAATACAAATCAAATCATGAGAAACCACTGTTCTCGGAAACACGTAATTCAAAGTCGACGAATGGTCGAAAATCCGTATATAACACCTCAATACCTCGCTTTACATTCGGACGCTCAACTCAAAAAACGAACCTCCCCACTGCGATCGGAGCGCGATTTCGAGTCAAATGACATGCAACTTGTCGAAAGTCCAAAAAAGTCAAACTTTGACCGTTGACCGCCGCCGTTGACCACCGTCCACGGCGGCGGCGCCGCTGACCGAAGAATTTCATGGCGGAGCAACCCCTATTCCACTCAAAATCACCCACTGAGCAACTTTGTCAACTGCAACGAAGGCCAATTCTCACTCTAACATGGTCAATTTCATGTAAAACCGAATTGCCTCACAAATTTCAAATCCAAAATTCTCCATGTACAAATCGAATTAGAACACCATACTTATATGGTTAGAATCCTTGAGAGGAGAGCTACAAAACCCAGTCCTTTTTTGAGCTCAACTCGGCCCGAAACGAAAACCACCATTAAACCCAAAATTCACAAACTTTGATTCAAGCTCTCTCTCTCCACCGTCCACCTCGCCGTGAACGGTGGCCGGCATCCACACGGGGCAGCCAAGCCGAGTCCAAAGAGGTAAGGATCAAGCCCAAAGGTCGCCGGAAAGTCCCTCACCGCCGGCGAGCTGTACGGCGTCGGCCACCACCTCCACAGCTCGGTCAAACCGAGTCAAACGTGGTCAACCAATTTAATTCCAGCTTTTGACTTTCCCAAAGGGGAAACTGCCATATATAGACATTCCCAATTAGGAAACCCCATAATTCAAATTCCGATAAACTTCAAACACGCGTAATTTCCTCGTCGTAATTCCGATTGCGATAATTCTCGCGGCCACAAACTCGTCTCGACATATTCTTCCAATATCACCCGAAGTCAAACACATCGGCCAATTGGATAAAAAGTCAACCATTCAACCAAACACATATTTAATCGACTAAACAAACAACAAACGGAAATATTCGCAACTAATACTTCGTAACTCAAAATCATGCTCCGGAAGTTCCCACAAACTCAAAATTAAATTCTGAACAACTTCCGTGAAGAAGCCAAAACCAAATTCTCGTCCGGTAATTTAGTCGCGAACAAACCTGCCATTTAAATCCGTTTCCGTCGAAACTTCAAATATTCATAACTAATTCCTCGGTTGTCCAAATAACGATCCGGAACCGCCCACGAACTCGAAATCACATGTACTACGACTCTCGAGAAGAGACTCAGCTCCAATTCTCGGCCAATATTTAAGTCGTTAAGAAGCTGGCGGTTTCAACACTGTCGTAACTCTGCGACTATGCGACTTAACTGCTGATTCTGTTTCGGGTCGTCACAGTAGTATCCAACTGTTGAAGCACTCTGAGATGTTATTTGTCATTTCACCATATCTATCTCTTCCAAGGAATGTAGCACACCATTTTTTCTTTGGGAGGTCCTTCAAGAATTCATTGATGGGTCCATATCCACCTTCTAGCTTCATCTGGTTAAGAAGGAACTCATATTGTCTTTCACTTCTTGCATATGCATATTGCATGAAGAGATCTGAAATTCTATCCTTCAAGGGTCATATGATGTTGTCTTTGAGGTTAGCAACCAAGTGTCGAAAATAGTAGCCATGCTCATCATTAGGGAACACATCTGGAGGAGAACTCATAATTCCATTATGATGATATGAGAGGAATGTTACTTTCCTTCGAGTATTAGTTTCATGGTTGATGCTGTGTCTATTTATCTCATCTCTTAAGTTCATCAAGAACCATCTCCAATTGCTATCATTTTCAACGTCAACTATTGCAAATGCAATTGGATACAGTCCTGGAAAGAACAAAAAAGGTAAGGATCCTAATTGTATAGTAAGTAGTGAAATGCAGTTTATAAACAAAAAATAGATATCCAGACAGTTATCCAAGATCTACATTACTTTGATCTGCATCTTTTACATGTCTACATTACTTTGATCTGCATCTTTGTAGAGGCATCCAACATCTATCCTTTGTATTTGTTTTTTAGGAAACTTGCATTAACAAATATCATGGGTCTGCATTATTGAAATCCTTGCATGCAAGCATCGAATGACACAAAAAGGCGCTGGAACCTTTATGTTTTCGGATGAATATCGACAACAACTTTTGAGCCAGGATTTGTTTTCATTAATTCTTCTCGGAACCAGAGAAAGTTTATGTATGATTCAGTTTCATTTCCATGTAGTAAATTCATTACTAATTCCTTGCCATACCACACCATTCTATAAGGAACTTTCAGGCCAAAAATCTCTCTGATTTCTGTTTGTAAGGCATTGACTCCCTTATTAGGATTAGCACGCAGTTTGTCTTTAATGATTGAGCTAAGTATTGAAGAAATGATAAGTTTCAAGTATAGAAAACAATTGACACAAAGAAAGAGATCATTAGACAGATATTTCAGCAACTAGTTATGTTAGAAAAAGGTCTCATACCTGACAATAGAAGATCTCATCATCTCACTAGTTTGTTTTCGGACATTCTCTTTGCCTGTATGCTTATTGTTGATTTTAGTGATGTAAAATGATCCATTCGCCCAATATAGTCTGACCTTCATAGACTATTCGCATTTATCGCGCCTTTTGTATTTGCAATGTCACTTACATGTGTCGGCTCATTCTTCACATATGTGAACTTGAATCCACTTTCAATTGAGTACTTTCTGAGTTTCAGTCTGAATTCAGCCACACCACCTAAGAATTTTTGCCCCTTTTCTTGTATCAGTTTTTGTGACGACCTAGAACAGAATCAGAAGTATAATCAGCTTGATTCGTGAGTTACTGCGTAATCGCAGATTTCCGACTGATGATTGAATCACCAGGCTTGTTAACGACTTAATTATTGGCCGAGAATTGGAGCTGAGTCTCTTCTCGAGAGTCGTTGTACGTGTGATTTTGAGTTCGTGGGCGGTTCCGGATCGTTATTTTGACGACCGAGGAATAAGTTATGAATATTTGAAGTTTCGACGAAAATGGTTTAAAACGGTGGATTTGTTAGCGACTAAATTACCGGACGAGAATCTGATTTCGGCTTCTTCACGGAAGTTGTTGAAAATTTAATTTCGAACTCGTGGGAACTTTTGGAGCATTATTTTGAGTTACGAAGATTAAGTTGTGAATATTTCCGATTGTTGGTTATTTAGTCGATTAAATATGTGTTGGTTTGAACCGTTGACTTTTTATCCTATTGGTCGATGTATTTGACTTCGGATGATAATTGCAGAACATCTCGAGACGAGTTTGTGGCCGCGAGAGTTATTGGGATCGGAGTTACGACGAGAAAGTTACGGATATTCAAAGTTCGTCGAAATGGATAATTATGAAGTTTCCTAATTGGGAAAGCTATAAATGAGAGTTGCCATAAAGGGAAAGTCAAAGACTGAAATTAAGTGGGTTGACTTTGTTTGACTGAGGGGGAGGAGCTAGTGGCGACGGTGACCGGCGGCCATAGCGGTGGCTCGCCGTCCGGCCACCCCACGGCACGGGGCTGGTGTCGTTCCCTTCGCCTCGACGTCCCGGACTCAATTCCGACCTCCCTTCACGACCTAGCTCACCGGAGAGAGAGATTTTCCGGCATGAAAATAGGGGAAAATTGGTGAATTCGGGTTTACATATTCCGGCCGATTCGAGCTTAATCAAGCACTGGGTTTTGTAGCCCTCTTCACCCTGATTCTAACCATATAAGTATGGTGATCTAATTTTGCTTGTGTGTGGAGAATTTTGAATGTGAATTTTTGGGAACAATTCAGTTTATCAAGAAATTGGACTAGTTAGAGATTGAATTGGCCTTTGTTGCAGTTATGAAAGTTGCTCAGTGGATGATTTTGAGTGGAATAGGGGTTGCTCCGCCGGAAGATTTTCAGTTTGTGTGACGACCCGAACCAGAATCTGACGCATATTCAGCACGATTCTCGAGATTGAGTTTAGTCACAATTTATTGTCGTAATTGTGTTTGTCGATTCGATTCGCGACTATGTTTTCGGTCGAGAATTTGAGTTGGGTGTCTTCACAGAAATTGTAGAGTACATGATTTTGAGCTTGTGGGTGGTTCCGGAAGATTTTTCCGATAATTGAGGAATATTTTATGATTATTTGAAGTTTCGGGTTCCGACGAGTTTATCCGATTGTTTCGAGTTTATTCGAATCATTTCGTATATTCGTTTTGGACCGTCGATCGACCCGAGGCTCGAGTATAAATAGCGGAATAGTCGAGAAATAGTCGAGAATTTTATTTCGGGCATTGACTGAGTTGACTTTCCATTTTGGGAAACTTTGACCGTTGACCCGTGGAGAAAACTTTCCATTTTCGGCTTCAACGTCCGACGACCAAATTCCGGCCACCTCCGGCCAAGTGAAAGGTAGGGATCGCTTCCTTGTTTGATTTCGAGTTGGTCTATACTTTGAATTGTGGAATTTGATGGAGATTTGTGAGGTTTCGAATCGGGCCGAGTTCCTCAATTTCGCTGGTGACGGTTGGCCGTTTTCCGGCGAGATTTGGAGGTGGAGGATAGGGGGATTCGACTCCCCTCGTCCCTCTGAGTCTCATGGTATGCATAGTTGTGGCTATTGATGAGTTTTTGGGGTGCTCCGATTAGGTCACCGGAAAACTGGATCCGAGCTGTTTCGAGGGGAAATTGGTGAGGTTCTGGTTTGAACTGGGGGTTGTGCCAGTTATAAAAGTTGTTCGGCTTGATGAGGTTTTTAATTCTGGAACTTTCTGCCGTGTGATTTCACCGTTGACGGCGCGCCGCCGCCGCCGGCGGCGGTCAACGGCGAGGAAAAGTCAACTTTTCAGATTTCGACAATTTTAATGTCATTTTTCTCGTAATCGCACCCTGGTTATCGTACAGAGGTTTTCGGATGGATTTGGTTAGCCGATTTTCAGTCGAGGTTTCGAGTTGGGATTTCGGGAATTTCGTTTATCGTTTTGTACCGCATTTCATATTTCCGGGAACGGTTGGTTTCCGTGCATCAGTACAGTGTTGAGAACTATGATTTTGATCAGTTATGTTTTTGTGGATATTCAGGAGATCGAGATCGAGATCTGGATCGTGATCGTGCTTCAGGCGATGGATCTTCCGCCGGACCACGAGTTTAGCGCGAGTGCGCATTTCACGTGTCTGTGAGTGGACATTTCTTTTCACAGATTGATTGCGAGTCTTTTATTTATGATTTACGAACTGGAGCATGCGGATTGATTATGATTTTACGAGCATGTGTTTTACGATTATGCATATACGAATATACGTATACGAATATATTCATACGTACATATTATGTTTTAAGCATGTGCATAGAAAAGATTTATGATTTGGTTTACACAGAGTACAGTCTCAGTATATGTTGTGGTATCGATACACATTGGCTTCTCGGCTGATCCCCGAGTACGCTCCGGGAAGGACAGATATCCTGACCCGAGACCTTTCTGGCTAGAATCACGTGTGGGTCTGGGATCTCGTGATTCAGACTGTGCTATCGCGTGGAAGCCCGCGAGAGTCTCCGCGATATGTTTTACTTTGCATGCTCTGTACGTGAGTGGTAGCCAGAGTCTCCTCACGTAGCATTTGATTTTCATGCATTTGACTCGCATATGATTTTATATGTATATATTACTTGGTGAAAGACATTTATTTTCGTCCACTCACTCTAACGTGTTTATTGTCTTTCCCCTGGGCTTTTCGGTTTCCGTGCCCAGTTGCAGTTCAGGTTTGGTGTTTTCATGTCGCGGTTTGGAGGCTAGTGATCAGAGTTACCTGTGTTTTCCAGTAGGTTCTTGTTTCGCCTACTGATGTGTATATGTTGTATATATGTTATACTAGAGGTCGCTCTGATACATTCTGATACCTGTTTATACGGATTTTCTCGGATATACATATATACATAGTACAGTTTGTTTACTGTTATTGAATATATTGATGTTGAGAAATCCGGATGGGATTGGTGCCCACGGTTTGGCTTTGTGACACAGGATGAAGTGTTATTTTCAGGGTGCAGGTTTATGCAATTCCACGCTAGTAACGAAACTCTGCCGAAATTTTGAAAATTTTTGTTGGTTCGTATTTTCGAAAGGGTTTGATTCCGGTTTAGGTAACTGAATCGGGATTGGGTCCTTTCAGTTTGGCAGCGGCGCCGCCGTGGGCGGCGGTCAACGCGGCGGCAACGGTCAAAGTTTGACTTTTTAGGGATTTCGAAAAGTTGCATGTCATTTCACTCGAAATCGTGCCCCGATCGCAGTGGGGAGGTTCATTTTTCGATTTGAGCATCCGAAAGTATAGCGAGGTATTGAGGTGTACATATCGGATTTTCGACGATTCGTCGACATTGAATTACGTGTTTCCGAGAACGGTGGTTTCTCGTGATTTGATTTGAATTGTTGAGTTATGATTTTGAGAAATGGATTTTGTGATTATTCAGGGGTTCGTGATCGTTTGTTTGGCGATGGACTTTCCGCCGGATCACGGGTTAACGCGAACTGCGTTACGCTAGTCTGTGAGTGGACATTTCTTTTCACAGATTGATTGCGAGTCTTTTATAAATGATTTACGAACTTGAGCATGCAGTTGATTATGATTTTACGAGCATATGTTTTACGATTATTCATATACGAATATACGTATACGAATATACATATGTACATATTATGTTTTATGCATGTGCATGGAAAGGATTTATGATTTGGTTTACACAGAGTACAGTCTCAGTATATGTTGTGGTATCGATACACATTGGCTTCTCGGCTGATCCCCGAGTACGCTCCGGGGGGGGGGGGGGGACAGATATCCTGACCCGAGGCCTTTCTGGCTAGGAATCACGTGTGGGTTTGGGATCCCGTGATTCAGACTGTGCTATCGCGTGGTTGTCCATGAGAGATTCCACGATATATTTACGTTGCATGCTCTGTACGTGGGTGGTAGTCAGCGTCTCCTCACGTACCATTTGATTTTCATGCATTTGACTCGCATATAATTTTATACGTATATATTACTGGTGAAAGACATTTATTTTCGTCAACTCACTCTAACGGTTTTCATGTCTTTCCCCTGGGCTTTTCGGTTTCCGTGCCTAGTTTGTAGTTTGGATTCTGGTGTCGCACGTCGTGGTCGGAGGCATAGTGCTCGAGCTACCTTGTTTCTTCCAGTAGGTTTATTGTTCTACCTACTGTGGTATACTTATATGTTTATACATTAGAGGTCGCTCTGAGTAATCTGTTGTTTATGTTATATAATTTTACTCCGGATTTCAGTAAAGTAAAGATATATTTATTATTTTACATTAATGTTGATATGTTGAGAAATCCGGATGGGATTGGTGCCCACGGTTTGATTTTTATGGCATAGGATGAAGTATATTTTCTGCGTGCAGGTAATGGTAATTCCACGTTAGTAACGAAACTCTGCCGAAATTTTGAAAAGTTTTTGTTGGTTCGTGTTTTCGGAAGGGTTTGATTCCGGTTTAGGCAACTAAACCGGGGTTGGGTCCTTTCAGTTTTGTCCATGGTTTGTCAAGTAATCCTTTCTCTCCTCTTCTCGAAAGCATACAAAACCAACATTAGCAACATTAGTAATTTCCATATTGAAAGGACCCAACCCCGATTTAGTTTCCTAAACCAGAATCAAACCCCTTCTGAAAACATGAACCAACAAAAACCATAAAAATTTCGGAAGAATAACGCTACTAACCCGGAATTGCCTTTACCTGCACCCGGAAAATACACTTCAACCTATGCCACAAAAGCCAAACCGTGGACACCAATCCCATCTGGATTTCTCAATATATCAACAGTAATGTAAAGTAATAAATATAACTATACTTTACAGAAATCCGGGGAAAATCGTATAGAAGTATACATCAGAATACTCAGAGCGACTTCTAATATAGATATACAAATAGTAGGCCAAACTAAGAACCTACCATAAAAGAAACATCGCTCGAATAATATATGTTATAAAAACATATGCGAGTCAAATGCATAAAAATCAAATGGTACACGAGGGAGACTCTAACTCCTCACGCGTATAGAGCATGCACCATAAATACCGCGGGGTCTCTCATGGATATCTCAGAAAAGCCTCGGGTCAGGATATCTGTCCCCCCCCCCCCGGAGCGTACTCGGGGATCAGCCGAGAAGCCAATGTGTATCGATATAACCCTGATAACTGAGACTGTACTCTGTGTAAACCAAATCATAAATCATTTCCATGCACATGCATAAAACATAATATATATATATATGTATGTATAATCGTATACGCATATTCGTAAATGTATAATCGTAAAACATATGCTCATAAAAATCATGATCATACTGCATGCTCAAGTTCGTAAAACGTATATAAAAGACTTGCAATCAATCCATGAAAAGAAATGTCCACTCACAGGTGAGCGTAACGCAATTCGCGTTAATCCCGTGATCCGGCGGAAAATCCATCGCCAAACGAACGATCACGAATCCCTGAATAATCATAAAATCCATTTCTCAAAATCATAACTCGACAACTCAAATCAAATCACGAGAAACAACTGTTCCTGGAAACGTATAATTCAATAACAACGATTTGTCGAAAATCCAATAATCACACCTCAAAACCTCGCTATAATTTTCAATGCTCAAATCGAAAAACAAAACTCACCACTGCGATCGGGGCGCGATTCCGAGCGAAACGACATGCAACTTGTCGAAAACCCCGAAAAGTCAACCTTGACCGCCGTTGACCGCCGCCGCCGCCACCCAAACTGAAAAATTCTCCGGCGAACCAAGTCCTATTCCACTCAAAAACATCCAACAAACAACTTTCATAACTACACCAAAGATCAATTCAAACTCTAACTAGCTCAATTTAAAGCAAAACCGAAATCTCACACAAATTTCAATCCATGAATTCTCCAAGCACAAGAAGAATTGAAGCACCATACCTATATGGTTAGATTCATGGTGATGAGAGCTTCAAAGCCCAATACTTCTTGTAGTTCAATTCGGCCGGAAAAGGAATCAACCAAAACCCCCAAATTTTCCAAACTTTGGCCGGAAATTCCTCTCTCCACCGGCGACCTCGTCGTGAACGGTGGCCGACATCATCACGGGAAGGCCTAGCCGAGTCGTTTGTGCCCTAGGCCGAGGCCAGAGGTGGCCGGACGGTAGCTCGCCGCCGGCGAGCTCCTCCACCGTCGCGCCTCCCTCTTCCAAGCCGAGTTGACCGGTCAACTCCATTAAATGCCATGTTTGACTTTCCTGAAATAGAAGCCCATTTAAATACTTTCTTAAAATGGAAACTCCCAAACACACTTTTCAACAAACTTCGAACACCCGTAACTCTCACGTCGGAATTCCGATTTCAATAATTCTCGCGGCAACAAACTCAACCCGACATGTTCTTCAATTACCACCCAAAGTCAAACACATCGACCAATCCGATTAAAAGTTAACGGTTCAAACCATCACAAGCTTATCCGATTGAATAATCAACAGTCGAAAATATTCGTAACTTAATCCTCGTAACTCAGAATAATCCTCCGGAAGTTCCCACAAGTTTGAAATTAAATTCTCAACAACTTCCACGAAGGATCCCAAATCAAATTCTCGCCCGATAATTTAGTCGCTAACGAAGCTGTCATTTTAAACCGATTATGTCGAAATTTCAAATATTCATATTATATTCTTCGTTCGTCCAAATAATGATCCGGAACAGCCCACAAACTCGAAATCACGCGTACAACAAATCTCGAGAAGAGACTCAGCTCAAATTCTCGGCAAATAATTTAGTCGTGATCAAAGCTGGCGATTCAAACAATTATCGGAAATCTGCGATTACGCATAATCTCATGAATTAAGCTGATTAACACTACTGATTCTGTTCCGGGTTGTCACAAATCCACCCCCCTTAAAAAAATTTCGACCTCGAAATTTCCAAGTCTGCCGACTAAAAAGTAGAAGCAATGCCTTTGCATACAGCTCAACTCTCCAGTGGCAACCTCAACTGAACGACTCTGACAACAGACTCCACAATAGGAGATATCTCTGTACTGTAATCCCTGTATCCTCAAATCCCGAATCTGAACAAGTTCCTCACAAATGCCAAGTCTTCCTGTATAAGGAACTGATAGGGTACACAACATACAATAAATCTGAAATGTAGTTCCACCACACGGAACACAACACACAAAAGCCAACGCTATAGGCGGTGCCGAACTATACGGCACAACACAAACTCGCATATGATCACATACGAACCAAAATAACGTGGCAATTCACAACTCAGCCTACTCATACCAACATAACTCAACATCGAACTCGGGCGATTATCAAGCTGTTACTGCTAATCTGAAGGTCTGTGGTAGCACATCCCACTAAATCAGGATCCAACGTCAGCTCACACCAAACTCGCTCCAACACAATGGAGTACGACATCGTTCCTCAAAACGACATCATGCAACGTCATAATCATAGTGGTCTACAAACTGATACTGCATGCAATCTCGAACAGTTGAAACTGCTAGTTCCAAATCCCTTGGAACTGCAATACACAAGACCACAATATGCCCTCCAAGGTCTGAATAGTCCTCAAAGATCGCCCACCAATCTGAGGATAAGAAACTGTACTAGGCTGTAATCCGGTCCCCAATGCACACTGTAATGCTTGCCAACACTCTGTTGTAGCTGATTACCTCGATCCGCAAACTGAGACACAGGCGCACCACGTAAATGGACAACCTCCATCAAATACAACTATGTCAGCCTGCCGTCGAAATCTTTTCCGAAAATACAAGGAAAAAAACTAGGTTCATCAAATGGTCTACAAAGACCCGATAACTGGTACCACAAACCGAAGTGCGTACTGGCACACAAAATCCACAGTGATAAGCTCCAACCTCTAATCGGAAATCTTCAATGGCTGAAACTTCCCGGCAAGTCTCTGCCTTACTGCGATCGCCTGACGACAAATGTGGCATCTGCACACATAGGCTGCTATATTCCTCTTCATATTGCGTCACGAGTAGTAACTCGAAGTATCTGATACATCTCCGCATCACTAGTGCCTAACGCACGCAAAAAAATGAGCTTCAATATCATCACACTCAAACTCAGCTCCCGTAGCTCGCAATTCGGCTAACATGGAAACTCGAGCCACACACACATCAAACACTGAAGCTCCCGACTTCCGACTGAATGCATCAGCAACAACAATAACCTCTCTCGAATAAACTCAAATGTACAGCCATAGTCGTTAGTCGACCCTATACATCTACACTGCCTCAAGCTCAAATCCAGCTGAATATGCAAGTGGATGAAACTCAAGTGATCAGTGTATGTCCTACACTGCGCTGCACGCCGTAATAATAGTGTCTCGAACTCTTCATTACTAACATAAAAACAACTACCCCCAAATCACACATAGGACACGTAGCTTCATAAAGTTTCCACCGCCTGAACCATGAGCCACCGCTCTACTAAGCTGCATCAAAGCTTAACTAAATCCAAATCTCAATGCATCTCTGTAAACCACGAACTCACCATGATCGTCAGGTAACATCAAGATCGAAGCAACGGTCAACCTCCCTTCAGGAGTAAATAACTCTCCTCGCGTGCATCGGACCACTCGAACTTAACGCTTTTCTCTGTCAATCCGGAAAGTGGAGTGACAATCCGAGAAAATCTTGTACAAAGCATTGATAGTAGCCTACTAAACCCAAGAGACTCCTGATCTCTGGTACAATGGTAGGTCAACCCCAAATCAACACGGCTTCTATCTGGTCAGGATCCTCGCCAACTCCCTCAGCTGACATCGCGTGGCCCAAAATCTTCACGCTAATCAACCAAAATTCACACTGGCTGAACTATGCAAACAGCAGATTATATCGCGAAGTCCGCAAAACCGCTCACAATTGCTTCAGGTGCTGGCCCACACTCCTGGAGTGAATGAGGATATTGCTGACGAACATGACCGCAAACTCGTCCAGAAACCGTCTGAACACCCAGTCCATCAAGTCCGTAAAATTTGTAGGGCATTGGTCAACCAAACAGCGTGACCAAGAACTCCTGATGCCCACACCGTGATCCGAAAATTATCCTGGCCACATCTGATTCGCCGATCCTCAACTGATAGTATCCGAACCCGAAATCAATCTTCGAAAAGACTGAAGCTCCCTTGAGCTGATCAAACCAATCGTCAATCCAAAGCGGAGGATACTTGCTCTCCTCTGAAGCCTGATTTAGCTTCCGGTAGTCAATGCACCACCTCGTCGAACCATCCAACATTCGCACAAATAATG
Source organism: Geum urbanum (assembly GCA_946800695.1). Lineage (NCBI taxonomy): Eukaryota > Viridiplantae > Streptophyta > Magnoliopsida > Rosales > Rosaceae > Geum > Geum urbanum. The sequence goes on from OX327002.1 coordinate 23,815,640, forward strand.
CAAGAGCACCCCACAGTGATACACTGGGTCGTACGAAATCTCCTCCAGCAACTCCTGAAGTTGAACCTATAGCTCCATCAGCTCCGCTGGCACCGAACGACAAATTGCCGGTGATAGGAGTCCAGCGCCCGGTAAAAGCTCAATGGTGTAGTCGGTCTCCCGAACTGGAGGAATACCTGGTAACTCCTCCGGAACACACCTGGAAACTCGGGAACCACCTCAACATCGCCAATGTCGGGCACAGCAACCATAATATCCATAACATAAGCTAAGCAACAACATAACTCGTTTCCACCATCCGCTCGACCATCACCGCGAAACAGTATCTCGGGGAAATCTGGTCGTCGAAACACAACCACCTTCTCGTGACCACCGAACATAGCCCAATGCGTCGTCAAAAGTCCATACTCAACATCATAACAAAATCAACGACATCAAGCTATAATAGATCCACGGCTAACTCATAACCTCCAACAAAGATCCCACAACCTCCGGATGGATACAACACTCTCCAAAACCTCGGAAGTGGAGATGCAAGCACAATAGCCATGGATGTCAAGCAACAGTAACCTCGGAGAAAATTCTGTCCTCATACAAGGTCGTGGCACGAACTCCAACATGCCCAACTAGCCATCCACGTCGATTACGACATTCTGAATGACTCGTCTAGAAGTTTGAGTTGGTCAAACTCCAGAAATAACATCACAACCTCCTCGTGAACCCTGAGCTGTCGAACCACTAAAACAGCTGACTGAGGGCGCTTCCTCGTAACGTGACCCTCCTGGCCACCACAATGGCAACTGAAAGTGCTCCACAAACACAAGTCACAGCGATACCTGCTGCGTGATAGGATCACCAACGATCACCCAAACTCATGCCACAGGAGCAAGTTCGCTACTCTGTGATCTCCATCACCACCAAACGGATCCTCTGCTAGATCTGATAACCCTCAACATAATCGAAAAGGCCACAGCCTGATGAAGTCACTGATCCCGAGGTGCCTGAACTTAACCTCATCAAATATCTCGACTAAGTCCACTTTCCTCAAACCAACACGTCGGAAACCGCGTACGCCTTTCCTTCTCAATAGCCTCGCCTTTGAGTGCAGCACATCAAGCTCCTTATGGTTATCTCGAGGCATAACAGTCAAAATCTCTCTGATGCTCAGGTTCAAACTCATCTCGAATATCGTGCACTTCTTCCTCTGAAGCCACATAACACATGCAAACAGAAACAAACATATGAATGATATATCTCTGCCTCAGGTGTGTAAACACTCCATATTCCATTGTTGGGTCGCCTGATTGAACCATTACCGTATAAACAACACCCTGAATGTAGGACATGGAGTCGCAACAGGAACTCACACAATGCTAGCCCACCAAATGTAATGATTTGACTCAGGCAAAACATCAACTGCCACGATTCACTGCTCTGAGGCAACATGTAGACGCTCATACACGCACAACCAGGCAAACCATACCACACAAATCTCTGAATTCAGAATGCTAATCTAAACCCATTATTCACTGGCAAACCGCGCGTCGATTGATCCTCAATAGGATCCACAACCGTACCGACACAGAAAGCACGTCAAGGAGGCATCCTAATGAATGAAACATCGTTCACAACAAGTAGAACGTAATCATGGAACTTCAAATATTTGAAAGCATACAACACCCGGAGTATTGATGAGTATCCGCCGGCCGGTCGGGTCACCACTCTAGACATGCTGTACATTCTCAAATATCCTTAGTAAACACGACTACAGAAGTCTACAGAACCTAAAACCTAATGCTCTGATACCAAGCTGAAAGGACCCAACCCCGATTTAGTTCCCTAAACCGGAATCAAACCCCTTCTGAAAACATGAACCAACAAAAACCATAAAAATTTTGGCAGAGTAACACTACTAACGCGGAATTGCCTTTACCTGCACCCGGAAAATACACTTCAACCTATGCCACATAAGCCAAACCGTGGGCACCAATCCCATCCGGATTTCTCAATATATCAACAGTAATGTAAAGTAATAAATATAACTATACTTTACAGAAATCCGGGGAAAATCGTATAGAAGTATACATCAGAATACTCAGAGCGACTTCTAATATAGATATACAAATAGTAGGCCAAACTAAGAACCTACCATAAAAGAAACATCGCTCGAATACTATGCCTCTGACCACGACGTGCGACACCAGAATCTGAACTGCAAACTGGGCACGGAAACCGAAAAGCCCAGGGGAAAGACATGAAAACCGTTAGAGTGAGTGGACGAAAATAAATGTGTTTCGCCGAATAATATATGTTATAAAAACATATGCGAGTCAAATGCATAAAAATCAAATGGTACACGAGGGAGACTCTAACTCCTCACGTGTACAGAGCATGCACCATAAATACTGCGGGGTCTCTCATAGAGTCCCTCTCGCTAGTACAGTCTGAATCACGGGATCCCAGACCCACACGTGATTCCTAGCCAGAAAGGCTTCAGGTCAGGATATCTGTCCCCCCCCCCCCCCCGGAGCGTACTCGGGGATCAGCCGAGAAGCCAATGTGTATCGATACAACCCTGATAACTGAGACTGTACTCTGTGTAAACCAAATCATAAATCCTTTCCATGCACATGCATAAAACATAATATATATATATATGTATGTATAATCGTATACGCATATTCGTAAATGCATAATCGTAAAACACATGCTCATAAAAATCATGATCATACTGCATGCTCAAGTTCGTAAAACGTATATAAAAGACTCGCAATCAATCCGTGAAAAGAAATGTCCACTCACAGGTGAGCGTAACGCAGTTCGCGTTAATCTCGTAATCCGGCGGAAAATCCCTCGCCAAACGAACGATCACGAATCCCTGAATAATCATAAAATCCATTTCTCAAAATCATAACTCGACAACTCAAATCAAATCACGAGAAACAACCGTTCCCGGAAACGTATAATTCAATAACGACGATTTGTCGAAAATCCAATAATCACACCTCAAAACCTCGCTATAATTTCCAATGCTCAAATCGAAAAACAAACCTCACCACCACAATAGGGGCGCGATTCCGAGCGAAACGACATGCAACTTGTCGAAAGCCCCGAAAAGTCAACCTTGACCGCCGGCGGCGCCACCCAAACTGAAAAATTCTCCGGCGAACCAAGTCCTATTCCACTCAAAATCATCCAACAAACAACTTTCATAACTACACCAAAGATCAATTCAAACTCTAACTAGCTCAATTTCAAGCAAAACCGAAATCCCACACAAATTTCAATCCATGAATTCTCCAAGCACAAGAAGAATTGAAGCACCATACCTATATGGTTAGATTTATGGTGATGAGAGCTTCAAAGCCCAATACTTCTTGTAGTTCAATTCGGCCGGAAAAGGAATCAACCAAAACCCCCAAATTTTCCAAACTTTGGCCGGAAATTCCTCTCTCCACCGGCTACCTCGCCGTGAACAGTGGCAGGCATCATCACGGGAAGGCCTAGCCGAGTCGTTTGAGCCCTAGGCCGAGGCCGGAGGTGGCCGGACGGTAGCTCGCCGCCGGCGAGTTCCTCCACCGTCGCGCCTCCCTCTTCCAAGCCGAGTTGACCAGTCAACTCCATTAAATGCCATGTTTGACTTTCCTGAAATAAAAGCCCATTTAAATACTTTCTTAAAATGGAAACTCCCAAACACAATTTTCGACAAACTTCGAACACCCGTAACTCTCACGTCGGAATTCCGATTTCAATAATTCTCGCGGCAACAAACTCAACTCGACATGTTCTTCAATTACTACCTGAAGTCAAACACATCGACCAATCCGATAAAAAGTCAACGGTTCAAACCATCACAAGCTTATCTGATTGAATAATCAACAGTCGAAAATATTCGTAACTTAATTCTCGTAACTCGGAATAATCCTCCAGAAGTTCCCACAAGTTCGAAATTAAATTCTCAACAACTTCCACGAAGGATCCCAAATCAAATTCTCGCCCGATAATTTAGTCGCTAACGAAGATGTCATTTTAAACCGATTATGTCGAAATTTCAAATATTCATATAATATTCTTCGATCGTCCAAATAATGATCCGGAACCGCCTATAAACTCGAAATCACGCGTACAACAACTCTCGAGAAGAGACTTAGCTCAAATTCTCAGCCAATAATTTAGTCGTGATCAAAGCTGACGATTCAAACAATTATCGGAAATCTGCGATTACGCATAAGCTCATGAATTAAGCTGATTAACACTACTGATTCTGTTCCGGGTCATCACACATATAGCTATCCATTTGCACATCCTGCCCTGAGTTTTCATTCTATGTGCTACAAACTGGCTGGTTGGAACTCACATTTACAGTTTGTTGGAAAGAGAAAAATATGGAAACAGATATTCAAATAGATATTCAAGCAGATATGCAAATAGATATTCAAATGAGTTTTAGTTGTTCTACCTCATTCAGGTCAATGATTCTGATCTCATTATATTTTGAATCGAGCCTTTGGAGAGAAAACATCATCGAAAACATGTCACGATCAGTTTCCAGAAAAATGTATTCATCCTCTGGCGGGATACAATACTTGTACGTCAAGTTTGAGTTGTTGAGTGATTTAAATCATTGACGGATAGTATCCACAATGTCATTAAGTGTGATGTCAACATTTAAAATATCCATCACACCTTCTCCACCATGAATATATTTCACAATGATTGGAGATGGTGTTGTTTGCATTGAATATACTTGAAAGGACCCAACCTCGATTTAGTTTCCTAAACCGGAATCAAACCCCTTCTGAAAACACGAACTTGCAAAAACCATAGAAATTTAGGCAGAGTTTCACTATAACGTGGAATTACCATTAACCTGCACCCGAAAAACACACTTCATCATATGCCACAAAAGCCAAACCGTGGGCACCAATCCCATCCGGATTTCTCAATATCATAACAATAATGTAAAGTAATAAGCAAAACTGTACTTTACAGAAATCCGGGGAAAAATAATATGAAAGTATAACAGTATAGTAATCAGAGCGACCTCTAGTGTATATATACATAAATATACAACAGTAGGCAAAACAAGAAACCTATTGGAAAAAAAAGGTAGCTCGAATACTAAGCCTCCGACTGCGACGTGTGACACAAGAATCCGAACTGCAAACTGGGCACGGAAACCGAAAAGCCCAGGGGAAAGGCAAATAAAATCGTTAGAGTGAGTGGACGAAAATAATCATATGCCTTTCACCATTTATATAATATAAAAACAATGCGAGTTCTTAAAATAAATGGAGGTGTCAGGAGAATCTGTCAAGCCCGACAGTCAGGCGAATCTCTCAAGCCCGACGGTGATAGACTAGGCAAATCTCTCAAGCCTAGTGGGCACATCAGAGGAATCTCTCAACCCTGGATCTGGACTACTGGTGATCAGCCGAGTAGCCAATGCATCGATGCGAAGTAAATGCCATCACCATATAAAATATAAAATAATACCTCCAAAAACAATAAATAATCTCAATATCGTACTGGAAATAAATACTGAAATCAAGAATTCGCTACGACATTGTAACTAAAAGTCCACTCACAGATAGCACAGCGCGCAAACGCGCTAATCACGAGATCCGGCGGAAGATCCCTTGCCCAACGTACGATCTCGATCCCCTGAATAATCACAAAATATAACTGATCAAAATCACAATTCATTACTCTGTACCACACCTCGGAAACCAACCATTTCCAGAAACATATAACTCGGATACAAAATAATCGACGAAAACCCCGAAATACTCCACATAAACTCTCGACTTAAAATCCGGTATCCAAATCAACTCGAAAACCTCAAGGCGATGGTCGGAGCGCGATTACAAGCAAAACGACATAAAACTTGTCAAATTCCAAAAAGTCAACGGGTCGCCGGAGCTCCGCCGTTGACTGCTGGTGGCGTGCAGTCACCGGAGGAATTTCCCGGCGACCAAGACCACCATAGCTTCTCCTCCTCAAGCCCAACACATTTCACAACTACACCAAGACCCAAATCGGATGGCAACTGACCCAAAACCAGCCCGAAAAGTCCATGGCCAAGAATTGCTGGAAAACTTTCCCGACCGATTCTGGCGCCGTCACGCCACCAAAGTGCTTCAAACAAAGGGGGTTTTCACCCTTGGCTCGAACCCAGTCCAAACCACCCCAAGAACAAACCGGAAAGTCACCGGAGCGCCACCCCGCAACAAACCCTATTCCGGCCAAAATTCAAGAACTTCATCGAGCTCGTTCTCCCACAAATCAAAACCAACTTCCTTCAAACCAAGTTCTAAACACTTGCAAATTTCAAGGAGAAGCTAAACATACCAAAATCAAGGCTGGAGGTGGCCGGAAATGTCAAGTCTGACGGTGAGTCAAATGGTGGTCCGGTTCTCCCTCGGTCAACGGGGGGTCAACGGTATCCTCTGGTCAAACGACGGTCAAACTTCCCGAAACAGTGATTTCTGACAATTTACGACTATTCCGATATTTATACTCGCCGCTCGATACGATTGACGGTCCAAAATGAATCACATCCACGTTTCGGATAACTCAAACCCAACGGATAAACACGACGAAATTACACGATTTCAAATATTCATAACATATTCCTCAGTTATCGAAATAATTATCCGAAACCGCCCACGAACTCGAAATCACGCATACTACAATTCTCGTAAAGAGACTCAACTCAAATTCTCGTCCGATAAGTAGTCGTGAACTGAACCGCCAATTCGATTAATTTACAATAAACTGTGATTACTCGTAAACTCACAGATTAAGCCGATTAACGTGCTAATTCTGATTCGGGTTGTCACAATACTACAGCGGAAACATGAAAAAGTTGTTAAAGAGTTGAAGAAACACATTGTAACTGCTTTGGTTAGCTAACAATTAGGTCTGATACTTCTAACAGAACAAGTAGACATACAGATAGACAGACAGTTACTCTAACAAATACTTTAACAGATATCCAAACAGATATTCATAACCAAAATCAGATCCAGAACTAATTGAGGGGCAAATTGATTAAGCAAATCAATACTTTCATGAAATCGAGTAATACAACTACGAACGGAAACAGTTTCATGCAACATCTATTCAAATCATCTATCATATTAAAAAACAGAGTGAAATTATATGTATAACAGAAGTTAACATATGAAATCATAATTGTATTTTGAAAAACATTATAGCTACTTTGATTTACTAAAAATTAGGTTTGATATTTCCAACATATAGGTTAACAAAACAGATAGACAAACATATAGCCAGACAGATACTCTAACAGATATCCAAACAAATCTTCAGAACAAAAACAAATCCAGAATTAATTGAGGAGTAATTGATTAAGCTAATCAATACTTTCATGAAATCGAGTATACAACTACGAACAGAAACAGTTTCATGCAATATCAATTCAAATCATCTATCATATTCAAAAACAGAGTGAAATTGAATGTACAACAGAAGTGAACATATGAAATCATCAATCACGTCGAATAAATTGCTATATAGCGATCGCGAGAGAGAGAGAGAGAGAGATTGACTTACATTGCTTGAAATTTTCAATAAAACGATGACGAGATCTAATAGTGTTTGTGGCGGCAAGATCGTGATCGTGATCATAATCGTGATCGTGATCGATCAATCTCGAGAGAGAGAGAGAGATCGAGAGAGAGAGAGAGATCGAGAGAGAGAGAGAGAGAGTCTTTTTCCCGAAAAAATTGCGGAGGGAAGAGAGAGCTGCGCTTTCTTAAAGACGACACCACTGATGATAATTCAAATTAGGAAAGAAAGGGTAAAATCGTCAGATGAAAAATAGGTTTTATAACTTTTTGAATTATTTTTTTAGAGAAAAAAATGTCAACAAAACTTTTCTAGAAAAATATGGATCATATATTCGACATATAATAAGTTGATTTAAAAAAAAGTAAATGTGTAATTTTCCTCGATAAATTTTCGATATATATCCGATTGTAGAAGATTTTTAATATTTCACGCACACAGAAACAACAGAAAAGAAAGAAGAGAGAAAAACACAAATTTTCCGAAATTTTAAACCGCCTATCTTCTTCACAGATCATCCTGATCCTCTCTCTCTCTCTCTCTCTCTCTCTCGCTCTCTTATTTTCAATTCGCCTCTCTCAATTTGAAATCCCCCATTGTAATAAAAAAACCTTAAAACCTATCATCGGATTTCGTCGCGATTTGAGGTTTGGGGGAGGACTGTGTCTGTTTGTGAATAATGCAAAATTGCAAATTCGATGAAATTCGAAATCTTCGACTCTGTTCCTACCTAGCCTAGTCTGGTTTGTCAAAGCGCGTCGAGTTCGCTCATGGCTAAGCGCGTCTATCAAGTCTGGAAAGGAAGTAATGTAAGGCTCCCTCTCTTCTTCTTCTTCTTCTTCTTCTTCTTCTGCTGCTTTCATGTTCACTTTTGGATCTTGTAGTCTGGGCGTGCTTTGAATTTTGTTGGGCAGTGTGTTATAGTGTTGATTTGGGTAAAATTAGGGTTTTTAGAGCTTATTGGCTACTTGGTATTGGGTTTTCGGAACTTCACAGAGTTAAGTGGTGTTGATATTTTTGTTTGTTTTTGGTTGCCTACACTCTTATTGCCATTGTTTGTTTGTTTGTTTCCTGTGCATTCTTCTTTCGATTGTTCCTCTAGGTTTATTACATACTTTGTATCTGTTCGTAGCCTGAGTAGTGGAGGAAACGAAGTGGATTGGAAATTTGTCGAAAGAATCTGTCTGGAGTTTTAAGAACTAAACTTTGGAACTTAAACTGTGATGAATTGGTATATGCTTGTTAAGGAAGTGTAGGAAACACTTGCTCTTGTTGGGTTTAAATGAGGAGGTACTCCAATGGTTTATTATCATTTTACTTTTATCTCCTGTTACAGTCCTTTGTGTAGCGCATTCCTGTGATCGAGTGTTTAGTAGCGATTTATGTAAACTCATGGGTCTTCTTTATTAGTTTGCTTATCCAACCAGGGAAAAGGGTGCATTGCCTGTTCAGTGATGTGCTGTTTGGGGTTTCACGTTCAGGGTAGGGATGCTTTAATGGTCTTTTGGCCCCATGTGAATTGGTTGTTTCAAGATTCATATTCAAGAAGTGAGAATGAGGTAATTGCATATATGATTGAGCATGTGGTCATGGACAAATGGACGTCATAAGCAAGACCTTGACATCTTTGTATAGTGTAGAATACAGTTATCTGATGCAGTTGGTAAGAACAGGGTTGAGGTTTAGATTATAAAAGATGAGTTGACTGTCAACTTACCTTGTATGCACTAGCAGTACTCAAATAGTTCTGTAATACCTATTGCTGGTGATGTATTCATTTAGATATAAACCATTGATGCTCATAGATTACACTTCATTATATGGAGATACAATGACTGCATGTTGGAAGTTTCATTACTGTTAGTCAGATATTGCACTATGTTTTGTAATCTGTTTTATGATAATCTGCAGTTTTAAATATCTTTATATTGCTTCTCTGATTCGCTGATGAAGTTGAGCAAATCATTTTTTCATTTTCAATACTTTGTATTTGCCTTTTGGTGGAAGACCACCAAGGTTTAGATGGGCTTACTGTTGAAACTTTCAGATATAGTTATTAATGTCTTCTGAAATGTGTTTTTTCTTTCTGTGATTTGGAATAAATGTGAAGCAGAAAAGTGTTTAAAAGGTTCAACATTTGAATCACTGCATGCTTGCTGCTGGACTTATTGTCAGCTTATGCATATCATTGGCAAATATGGTTTGTTGTTTAATGCGTTGATCAGGGTATTTGCAGTATGCATGTCATCTTTCATGATAACATGAAGGTTTTTACAATTTTACTGCAGGGCAGCGTTCTTATAGTAATACAAATAGTGGAAAGTAGAGACAATTCTCAGGAACATATGTCTGATGGATGTAATTAAACATTAGAATATAAAACTAGAGCACCATTATGATAAAGTGGTACATGGAAAACCATACATCGGTGATTATCCTTCGTGCCTACGGCCTACATACATGATGTGGTCATTTTTTGGCGTTGGGAAAGTGATGTTTTGGTATACTTGAGGTTTGATAGGATGAATTTATGGGTTCTTATCAATGGATCTAGTGGGGCCGTAGGTGCTAAAGTTTAGAATCATGGTTATCGGAGAAAGGCAGAATGATGCTAAGCTTGATGGTGTTGACGGTAGTATGGTCCTTGAGGGAACCTAATGTTGGCTGCCGTGATAATGTTTGCTGTGGCCAATTGATTTGCTCTAGGAGGATGTTAGAAGCATATTTGTTTTCTTTTCTGTGTCAGAATGTTGGTATGGTTTAAATTGGCAAATGGATGAAGAACAAATAATTGTGTTGGTGAATGGGCTTTAAACTATTTCCTTGGCAATTGTAATACTTGCTATTTTACAATGATAATGGGAGATGCATTCTTATTTCTGCAACATCTGTTGCATTCATCTTTTTTTTTTTCACATACAGTACAGAGTTCTCAACTTTGAAGTATCTAACACCTCCTTACTGCTAAAGGTTGGAGGATCAATTAAACTAATGTAAACGTGGATCATGGTAGTGATACTGATCGATATGTTGGGGCCTAATTGAGTTTCATAAAGTCAATAGTAACTTTTATGGTTAAGCTCCTGACTATGTTACTTTTAAGCACCTTGTTATGAATCTTTTGCTTATGTTTGCTGATGTGTTTATGAGATTTCTTTCAAGCCTTCTGATTAGTGTATTACTCTCCTGACCTGATCACACTGTTTAAATAACGTTTCTTATTTTACAAGCAAGGTTTGCGACTAATTTGGTTACTTTTCTTATTGGTCCCCACTAGTAGAATTGTATAACTGCATTAGGGCCTGTAGTTTCACGTGTACCGGAATGTGTTATCTTGCAGGATTCTTACTTCATAATTCATATGACATGTATTTGTTAATAAAACATAAGTAATTCCAAGAATCAAACGTGGTTGTTTATTTATTTTTTCTCTTTTGGTAAAAATGGGAGATAACCAACATTTGGTTTCTCTGCTGAATGTTTTTTTTGCAATTCTTTCATGTCTGCCCAGTAGAAAGTTGTGGCTCTTTTGTAATCAAGAAAATCAGACCTAGTGGATAATATGCAAGCTCACAATCACTTGGTCAAGTGTTGGATCAAAGTGTAACGGTTTATATTCAGACTAAGCACAGCGATGATTAAACTATCAACTATTGTATCCTTGCCTTTAAGCTCCAAAACTGGCTAAATTTATAAGCTCTTATAATGTTTTGATCCTGAGTTTGGTTTGTATATTCTTTCTTTATAGAAAATACTAGCATATTTCTTTATGAAGCAGTTTAATAGACCTCAGCAGTACAATTTTTTATGACCAACATAGCTTGATGGTTGACATTCAAATGACATGATAATAAGAGTTGTACTTAGGTCTCCATATGATGAACTATATATGATATACCCTGAATTTGTCTACTGTGGCTGTTGTAGTCCAACTTCACCAAGTCACAGATATTAGGTATTTATTTTCTTCTACCTGTCCTTTGCAGAAATTCATCCTTGGGGGAAGGTTAATATTTGGGCCAGATGCCAGGTCACTGCTCGTCACATTACTGTTGATCATTACTCCAGTTATCATCTTTTGCGTATTTGTCGCATGGCATCTTCGGCATGAATTTTCATCATACAATGCAGGATATGCCATTCTGGTGGTAGCCATTGTATTTACTATATATGTATGTCCCCTTTACCTTTATAATACTTTGAGTGATCCCATAAAGCAATAATAAAGATCATGTGTTCTGATGTCTGAACATGCAAGTAGGAACTAAGTGATTTTAAAAGAACTCATCGTACTTTTACTGATTTGAGAAGCAATCCCGAGATGCATTGGTTTGGTATCATGACTTTTTTGGATTGTATATATTTTGTAATTGATATCAAGTGTAAGTATTGCCTTTCAAGTTATGGTGGTTCTCAGAACCCTCTTTATTGTGTATACCTTTTTTTAAGGGTTGTTTTGAATGCCATTCATGTGATAGTTCTCATAGTTTGGCATGACTTAATGCTTTAGTTGATCTTGGTAGGTGTTGGTGCTTCTTTTTCTTACTTCTGCTCGGGACCCTGGGATTATTCCACGAAATTCACATCCGCCCGAGGAAGAGTTCCGTTATGACTCTTCAGTGTCTATTGATGTTGGTGGCAGACCAGGTGGTAATGCTGGCGGAAGACAAACTCCAAGCCTTCAGTTTCCTAGAACAAAAGAAGTGATTGTCAATGGGCTTCCTGTAAGAGTGAAGTATTGCGATACTTGTATGCTATATCGCCCTCCACATTGTTCCCATTGTTCTATATGCAACAATTGTGTGGAGCGCTTTGATCACCACTGCCCTTGGGTGGGTCAATGCATTGGACAGGTATCTAAACATGTGATTCATTCTTTTGTTACTAGTTAATTTGTTCTTCTCTTCTGGATGCCTTTTATTTGGAATCTAACTGGCCGTGTATGTATGCAGTGTAATTATCGTTACTTCTTTATGTTCGTCTCCTCGGCAACTCTTCTCTGCATCTACGTGTTCTCAATATCAGCTCTGTACATTAAGGTGTTGATGGATGATCACCACGGTACAGTTTGGAAGGCCATGCAAGAATCTCCTGCGTCAGTGATACTAATGGTGTATTGTTTCATTTCTCTTTGGTTCGTTGGTGGACTAACTGGCTTCCATCTGTACCTTATAGGTACCAACCAGGTCAGACATCTTCTTCGTATATATGTTAGGTTTTTGTTACATGAGTCAGACTTACTGAACATCATATGCGAGTAACAGGGGTAGACTTGGGCTTGGGTTAATTATTTTTTATTTTTAAGTTGGTCCATGTGGTAGTACAATTTCATAATCGCTTGACATGCTTTTCATGAAATTGATAAGCGCAATTTTGTGTCACTTGCTGTTAGTGAAATATCCTTATAAAACTTTAGCATCACTTTGACCTTTTTCTTGGTAAATCATTCCTTTAGCAGTCTACTTTGTTCCCTTTGCTAGTTGGACTAATGCAGTTTATTACTTTTGCAGACTACATATGAAAACTTTAGGTACAAAGCTGACAACAGGATCAATGTTTACAACCGTGGTTGTGTAAATAACTTTCTCGAAGTATTTTGCACAGAAGTTAAACCCTCAAGGAATAACTTTCGGGCTTACGTTGAAGAGGAGGTGCAAAGGCCGCCTCCTTTGCCCACTGCACGGGAACCTGAACCTGATGATTCCGGTGGGGATCCACGTTCAAAGGTAGAGGATGATTTAGATATTGGTGAAGATCTGTTGAAGATCTCACAGCGCCGTAATATTGAAGAAATTGACGAGGACATACGCAGTAGAGGGAGCAATGGACCGCATAATATCTTAGAAGCAAACTCTGTTTTGGGCTCTGATCATCGAGTTACCACCAATCGAGCTGATGCTCGGCACTCGAGTTGGGGAAGGAGGAGTGGGAGCTGGGAAATTGCACGAGACGACTTTGCTAATGAAAATGTCACTGAGAGTAGAAGTCATGTCACTCCAAATGATGCGTGTCAATGATTGGGTAGCTTGTGTAACTGTTCTTTGAGATGACATGCATTCAGGTGCTCTGTGAGTATTGGAAGTTGATTTTGAGGCGTGGGATGGAAAAGCTATTGATCAGACTTAAAATTTATGTCAAGGGTGTTGAAGGAGATGCCCTTTAGGTGTAAAAGGTATATTACTTATTTTTTTTTGTCGTGAGTACCTGTTTTCTATTTGTTTCCTACAGAATAGGAGGGTGTGTTTGTAATTGTTAGGGAATGAAGGAAGAAGATAGAGTGGTGGTCATTCTTTTATAATAGGGAGGTTCTAGTTACACTTCCAAATCTACTTAATACACCTCCATTCTTTTTTTCTAATTTTGTTGACTTTGTCAACTGATATAAAAAGACATAAAAGTACAACTATATTAACTTACAAAGAGAAAACCAAAACGAGATGGAAATCCAAAGAGAAAACCATCTGCTTCCACAAGTTGTTCTGGTCTTATCTCTGGAACATCATCTGGCTTAGGAAGAGCCTTCATCTTTTGCAATATTACATCCGAAAGTGTCTCAGGCACCTGCTTTAATCTAATCATGTCAAACAAAGCTTAATTCAGAATATCAAAGGGACACTAGCCATTTTCAGGAATTCAAACTACGTATGTTGATACCTGTGATATAAACCAAAGAAGTTTGTTTGGTGTTTACCTGCCAAAGTGTTCCTTCAACACCTTCAACTGCATTCACCCCTCGATGTACTTCACGTGCCATAGTCTCTACATGTCCATGTAAGGAGTAGTACCTGCAATAATTTGTTGAAACATCCAAAATTCCAAAGTCAGTTCAGAGACATGAAAGAAAACAAATTGAAAGGTTCAAATATACTCCAAAAATGTAAGAGTGCCAGCAAATTAGCAATTGTGAAGAGACACGCGAATACTTACACTATGTATATCTTGGTGGTAGCCATAGGTAGGAGTTTGATCCTGATTTCCCGACTATTTATTCACATAGACTTGTAGTCTCTTCCCCAACAAATAGTTCCCACTGAAGAATGTGTAAGCAGAGCTGAGAGAGGAAAACTGGATACAGAAGAACAAAAACAAGAACAAGATATTGAAGTATATTAGTGAAACTGTGCCAAGCCTGTGATCTTGTCAGTCATATATGATCCTTAGTTTACAATAGGGGAAATGCAGCAAAAAAATATCAGAGAAAGAAGGTTTCGATCAGAGTAGACAAATTACAGTCACTTCACACATGAAAAGAATCCCTCCGGAAAAAAAAATGACAAAAGTGTTTGATGAATGTCTCAGATGAACAGTTTGATTATGAACTCAAGAATATTATCCCAGTATCTAGCAAGCATCAGAAAACAAACATTCGTAGCCCGATTCTACATTAGTGTGCAGTCTGCACATTATGGAAGTAGAGGATATTAAAATAACAGCCTCCTTCTAGCTACTATGATTTGGTTGCACAACCAGAGTAGATATATATATATATATATATTCCAATTTCCTATCAGTCCATGCCAAAAGTGTAACCATGCAATGAGCCAATGACATACGGTACAATGTATTATGTCCAAATTATATATAAAACATTGAAACTGAAGCAATAACCTATTCAAGATTGAAAATGGAGTCTATTAGAGAGCTACTAATATCAAAATCTAAAAAAATGAAGAAGAAAAGGGGATCCTCTTTGTTCTACAAGTTAGAACCAAACCCAGATCATCAAAGTAACAGTGAGAAAGAGCAAAAGAAGCACAAAACACTTGCAATTAGATAAATATGAGAGACAAGGAAAGGAGCTCAAATAGTTACAGTGGTAGTGTTACCTTGGAAAATGCAGAGTCTGGGTGACTTGGAGGCAGGAGAAGAAGAGAAGCCAGTGATCGATGATAAAGAAGATGATGAGGATGATCCAATTTTAGGTACAGGCCAAATTGTTTATATGAAGATAGTAACGTGAGCGTCAGTCAGAGCAGCATTATTTTATGACTCGGCAAATGGTTTAAGAGGGATTGAAGGATTTCTACAACAAAGAGGGTGGTGTAACTGGCACTTGGATCGTAGGCAATCGATTACCAAAAATTAGTAAAAGGGTATTTTGGTAAAGAATGAAGAGGTGAACTTAGAAGTATAAGCATGTCAAAAAGTGAAGTGGAGGTGTACTTAGCATAGGAGGTGTATTAAGTAGATTTGGAGGTGTAACTAGAACCTCCCTTTATAATATTTTTCTTTTCTTATCTGTTTCATCTCAGTATTCAGATTACTTCTGTGACTGCCAATACGGTTTTGGCTGTCCGGTTTTATTGCTGTTTGTCTTTGACTAGAGTTGTCGCTCGCGCCGTTTATAATCGAAATAAGATCATAATAAAAAAATTATTTTAAAAGTTTAATTTTATTTTTTAAAAATAATCAAAATCTATTTCATAATTTACAAATAACGTATTAGTCAAGATAGTATTTGTAACTCAGCTGATAGATCATATAAATTTTACTTTACATTATATTACACTAGTCTTTTTGCAGCGCGTAACGACGCACTCGTGCTTGCGGTTTGTGTTCCTCTTTTGCGAAAGAGTGTGGTGCTGTGCCTCTTTTGTGTATTTGCAATTCACATTCTCAATTCCATATATGTTAACATTAACTATATGTCACAAATAACTAATAGTTCATTGCATAATGACTCCTATTTTTAAGTATTTTTAAATTCACAGAAGAATAAAACTCATTCATACGTGAATGCTAAAGTTCAAGTACTAATCGATTTGTATTCATACATGTATGAGGCACACTGACTGCCTCTAAATTACATACACGTTAGCCCTAGTCATGAGTTGCTCTAAAAAATTTCTAATTTTAAATTGTGCCTTCTTTGATTCAGTCTCCCTTCCCTGTAAGCAAAATCACATGACTTAAATCAACCAATTTTTCACTTAACTAAAAAATAAAGCACAATAAGTAACAAAAGACTTGAATAGGCGAGTCTCACCAGCAAGTGTATCAAAACTGTATGAACTTGCGATTTCTACTATACCTGCAAAATCTGTAAAACATTTTGATTTTATAAACGAAGTACCTACTCAGTATCATATGCTCAACGAGTTTCTAAGATATCATTTTGGTGGTACTACCAAAGGCAGAGAAAAAGCTAAGACTACATCTTCCATCTGGCCTTTGAAGATTTAGATATTGAATCAAAGTTTTAACAGTAAACCAAAACAACAATAAGGAAAACAGAATTAATTTCATACTAGCACAATTAATTTTCCTCCGCTCCTCTCTCTATCGACCAAAGTAAGAACTTTTCCTACAAATCCAAAATGCCTAGTTCCTATAGATGAGCAAATGCTGATATGAAACGAAGTGAAGAGCAAAAAAGAGCTATACCATAATAGGAAAATCCATCATTCTGCTTCCCACCTCACTTTCCAGGAAACCTATGCAAGAACGAGGAGACATCTTTTCATCCCATGTTTCCATAATGAGCACTACAAGAAAAGAGGACTTAGACGACGGAACAGTATTAGTTCCGTCGTCTAAGTTACACTTAGACCTCGGAGATTTCTCCGTGGTCCAAGTAACACTTAGACGACGGAGATGTAATTCTCCGTCGTCTAAGTGTTACTTGGACCACGGAGAAATCTCCGAGGTCTAAGTGTAACTTAGACGACGGATGTGAAATTTCTCCGTCGTCTAGGTAAGTACCTGGACCTCGGAGACGTATCCGTCGTCCAGGTTATCACTTGGACGACGTAGAATTACATCTCCGTCGTCTAAGTAACATTTAGACCTCGGAGATTTCTCCGAGGTCCAAGTAAAACTTAGACGACGGAGAATTACATCTCCGTCGTCTAAGTTTTACTTGGACCTCGGAGAAGTGATCACCTGGACAACGGACCGACACGTCGTGGTGTAAGTTCCACTTAGACGACGTACCGACACCTCCGTCGTCTAAGTGAAGCATTATATATATAGGCCATGCCAAACTCTCTTAGCTTCGATCATTCCATTATATTTTCTCCCGTGGGGAATTTTTGAGATCGAAGGAGAAGGAGAAGGCCGGATTAGGCTAGGCCGGGGCTAGAAATTAAAGGATCTCCGGTGTTCGATCACTAGCTAGCTTAATTAACTGCAGATATCGAGAAGGCGAGCAGGTACGTACGTACGTACGTAGGCAGTTAAAATTTGCATGATTAAATATATATATATATATATTTAGGGAAACCGTACGTACGTACATACATGCATGAATGTTAATTAGCTATATATACAGATTAAATTACGTACGTAATTTGATGGATCGATGTAGATCGAGTACGTATAATTAATGGTAAATTAATGGACTAATATATATATATGTAATAATTATTTAATTATAATATTTTGTAGCAGTATGGACAAGAGTTGGATGAAGTTAAAGAATAGATGTGATGTCCGGTATATGGATGGAATTAGCGAATTTGTGAATTTTGCGATAGAACATGGTCATGGAAAGAAGCGTTTCAGGTGTCCGTGCCAGAAATGTCTTAATTATCAGTATGCGGAGGTTAATGTTATGGTGCAACACCTGTACGAAAATGGTATGATGTGGAGTTACACTACATGGAGCGAGCATGGTGAAGCAGTAGAGTTCAGCGCAGCAGACTTCAGCTCAGGGTACAGTTACCATGGTGCCTCATCTAGCGGCAGTGGTGCCGGACCCCCAGCTTGCAACCCAACTGCAGATTTGGTCCATGATGCGTTTCCGGGATGTAGTCATGGCGGACACCAACACCAAGACGGAGGTTACAGTACCACCAATGAGCATGATGACACATTCCCCGCAGCTAGCTTGGCCACTGACACCAGTGAGATGGAAAAGTACAACCGGATGCTACTTGAAGCGCAGACCCCGGTGTTCCCTGGATGTCGAGAGAATGTGTTGCAATATGTGATGGAGCAAATGAAGATAAAAGTGAAGCACAAAATGTCAGTGAGTGCTTTTGACGAAATTCAGGAGCAAATATGTAAGTTGCTTCCTGATGATCACAATCTTCCTAAATCTCATTATAAGGTTAGAAATATCCTGAGCAGCCTCGGCCTAAAGTACAGGATAATTGACGCATGTCCGAATGATTGTGTGCTATTTTACAAAGAGTATAAAGAGTTGGACTATTGTCCCGTATGTGGCCAGTGCAGATTCCAGTTGAATAGGAAGAGTTCGAAAAAGAGAATTCCTGTGAAAGTTGTTCGATATTTTCCCTTGATTCCCAGATTGCAGCGCCTGTACATGTCTCTACACACAGCAGAGGCGATGCGATGGTACGCAGAAAAGCGAATAGATGACGATGTCCTGCGACACGCCGCAGATGGGGAGGGTTTCAAACATTTCGACAGAGAATTTGGAGACTTTGCTTTAGAGGTTAGAAATGTTAGACTCGGCCTATCTACAGACGGATTCAATCCTTGGGGAAGTAATAGCTCCGCCGTCAGCACTTGGCCAGTTATTCTGATGCCGTACAACTTGCCTCCGTGGATGTGCATGAACAAGGAATTTAATTTCCTTACCGTATTAATTCCAGGTCCTAAATCTCCATCGAAGTGCTTAGATGTCTACCTCAGACCTTTGATCGACGAGCTGAAACTGTTGTGGGAAAATGGAGTCCCAACTTATGACAAATTCACTAACACGATGTTCACGATGAGGGCTGCCGTAATGTGGACGATCAGCGATTTTCCAGCGTATAGGATGTTGGCAGCGTGCAGGACAAAAGGATATAATGGATGTCCTATATGTTTGGACGACGTGAACTCTAGTTGGCACGCAGGGAAGGTGTGTTACTTGGGTCACCGTAGATGGCTCCCTCACGACCACCCTTGGCGACAGGATGAAGCTCATTTCGACGGGACGGTAGAGAACAATCCTAAACCCCGTCGTTGGTCGGGCGAAGAGATTTTAGAGAGGTTGAGCTATTTCGACTTTGGTGTGTTGACTAACGACGCGGATGTAAAGAAATGCAATCCAATTCCTCCACATGATCTGAGCTATTGGGATCACAAGAGTATATTCTTTGAACTCCCTTACTGGTCGAAGTTGAAGCTGAGGAACAACTTGGACGCGATGCACATAGAAAAGAATGTGTGCGACAGCGTGGTGGGAACAATTCTCGGTATTAAGTTCAAGACTAAAGATACTCCCAAAGCGCGCAAAGATTTGGAATCAATGAATCTACGTCGTCCCTTGTGGTTGAGGAGGGATAGGAAAGGAGTGTACAACAAGATGCCAGCTGCACCGTACACAGTGAAGCCGACACTTAGACGTTCTGTATTTCACTGGTTTAAGGGCGTTCGTTATCCGGCCACGTATGCAGCTACTATAACTGGAGCAGTGGACGAGGTGCAACACAAGTTTGTTGGTCTAAAGACACATGACTATCACGTTATGCTGCAACGTCTGATTCCAGTGGTAATTCGACCATATTTGCCTCGCGACGTCGTAGAACCAATAGTGGCATTGTGCAGATGGTGGCAGAGGTTATGCGCCAGAGAATTAAAGAAGTCAGATGTCGTGGAATTGCAACAACAAATTGTGCACATCATTTGCAAACTAGAGAGGATTTTTCCTCCTGCTTTCTTCGACATAATGATTCACCTAATGATCCACCTGCCCGAGCAGGTTCTCATTTCTGGTCCGGTCCAGTACACTTGGATGTATCCTCAAGAAAGGTACGTACAACTAATTAATTATACAGGTTTTTCGATTCATAATTTGTTCCACTGGAGATTACTAGCTAGCTATATGCATGTACTTATTTTTATTGTACGTTTGATTAATTTTGTAGACAGCTTGGACAGTATAAGTCATTCGTCAAAAACAGGTCGGCCCCGGATGGCTCCATAGCAGAGACATACCTAATGCATGAGTGCGTTACTTACTGCAACAGGTACCTCAAAGATCCACCACCTCCAACTGCCTCCGATCCCAGTGCCCGCATCAATCTTTCTGTCGTCACCAATGTCGTCCGACCGTTTAGAGGAGTATTAAAGGAAACGTTAACACGGGAAGAACTTATTGAGGCACATTGGGTAGTGTTACGAGACTGTGACGAAGTTGAGCCGTACATGATGTCATACAGGGAGAGGCTTCAGGCGTTATATCCAGACAAGAGTTCGGCGTGGATTGAGAAAATGGTTAAGAAAAAGTTCCCCGATTATTTCTTCCAATGGGTACGTATTTAGTGATTTATATACATATTGAGATCATGCATGTTTAATTTGTAGAAAGTAAACCCTTACATTTTTCCATTTTCGCAGATGATTGATCTGCAAAAATCCGAAAACCACGGGGGGTGGTGGTCTTGGCCAAAGCACTTGCTAGCAGGGAAGCCGATTAAACACTATATTTATCCGGGATGTTTTGTGAACGGTGTGAAGTTCCATTCATTGGCGCGAGATGAAGGAAGAAGAACACAAAACAGTGGGATAGCGGTTGGGAAAGACCCTGATCTATATTACGGAATGATCGTATATGTGGTTCAGCTATGTTACGGGAATGATGTCAACGTTTTCCTATTCAAGTGCAGATGGTTCAAGCGTACAAAGGAAGACCTGGGACTTTTATCAGTCGATACAAACTCAAGCTGGTATGAGGATGAGCCTTTCGCTCTCGCCACCTTAGTTAGGCAGGTGTTCTATCTCGACGATCCGAAAGCTGGTGACGGGTGGAAAATAGTGAACCAGATCTCTCATCGAGGAGTTTGGAATACAGAGACAATTGAAGGGACACCGGCGACGACTGAAGATGCTGCTGAACCAGATAGAGACATTCCTGCCTATCAAGAGCCTAATATTTCTGTCATCCGCTCCGACATAATGGACCTGGTTCAAGACGGTGAACGGTTACCCATGCCTGATGGTTGTACAGATCTAACTGAAGAAGAGATTATTGAGGTAGATGAAGAAGACGTGCAGGATGAGGACGATGACGACAACTCTGGTTATTCCTCGGACGATGTTGAGTACGATGAGGAGGATGAGCAATCGGATAACGGTGATGATGATGATGACGATTATGACGAAGAGTACGGTCACACGACGAGGATCATTAATTGGTAAACCCTAATTTATTATTGTAATATATATATGATCGATCGATGCATCGTAAAAAGGTGAAAGATTTCTATTATGTCGAGACTTTAAGATTCCTCGTCCAGCTTTGGTTGGTTTTATTGTTTTTAAATACTATTTATGTATAAATTGGATTAATTATGGGTCCCTATATATGATTATATATATTGACTTGTGATAGTATTATTGAGAGCACAAATTTTGTACGTAGTCCCGGCCCCTCTCTTTGCTTTCAACTTCATCGGTGTATTCTCTGATCTTATTAAAAGTAAGCTGAAGCTGCTCTACATTTCGCTCAAGCAGCCCTTCAAACCCTAAATCCTCGACACTAAATGTAGCATGATCGGATCGATCGATCATTTTTTTAATTATATTTTTGAATGAGAATAATTGAACGAACATACAAATGACCGGGGACGACCTAAACCCTAAACCCTACGGCCCTAACCTCTGAATTCAGGGTTTTACACTTGGATGATGGAGACAGTCATTATCCGTCGTCTAGGTACACACTTGGACGACGGAGAATGACTGTCTCCGTCGTCCAAGTGACAAACCCTATACCCTAAACCCTAAGGACCCCTAACCCCTGAATTCAGGGTATATTCACCTGGACGACGGATACGACATTCTCCGTCGTCCAAGTACACACCTGGACGACGGATATTAGCGTCTCCGTCGTCCAGGTGTGTACTTGGACGACGGAGAATGTCGTATCCGTCGTCCAGGTGTAAATTTCGTAATTTTTTCTAAGACAACGACCATCTAGACCATCTTCGAATGCATATTCTTTTCGTCAAGACTTTAGAGTAGTATATTCTTGGTGTGTGAGCTTCGACGGTTCGAAAATCGGAGTTGCGAAATGTCCTGTATCCACGTTTCCGGTTTGTGAAATTCTCGGTTTTGCGGTTGACTGTGCCGATGAAACCCTTCCCGAACTTATTATTTCCTGGTCCTTTATAGTAATTATATATTATGTTACGACGAACATATCCAACGGTTGTTTTGTCCAAATTCAATTTCGTTAGTATACTGCTGCAAATCAGCAACTACAAGTGAACACTAAAGTCTTAAAGATTAGTCGATACTTAACAACTTTCAAAACGTAAAATTATTCGGCGGTTCAAATTTATCTGTTTATATATACGATGCGTTCATCGATATTGTACGACTATTTCACTCGAATGACAAATCGCTAAATTCCTAGCGAATTAATTTAAATATTTTTTTTTGCATAATTTGAACCTAGACGACGGATACGGTCATTTTCCGTCGTCCAAGTGTTCATCTGGATGACGGAAAATGACCGTATCCGTCGTCTAGGTTCAAATTACCATGGCGGTTCGAATAAAATTTTTATTATTTTTCGATGTAAATATTGACTTGGACGACGGATATGTCGTTTTCCGTCGTCCAAGTGTTCACTTGGACGACGGAAAACGACATATCCGTCGTCCAAGTCGAAATAACATGGCGGTTCGATTTGCCGCCTCAATTTTCGGCGCCGCTTGAAATTCCACTTAGACGACGGAAAACACTGTTTCCGTCGTCTAAGTCAACATTTATGGCGGTGAAACGGCCCGCCCATTTATTTGGCGCCGGTTCGAAAAAATTTGACTCTTCACTTAGACGACGGAAAACACTGTTTCCGTCGTCTAAGTGCACTTAGACGACGGAGAATAGTGCTCCGTCGTCTAAGTGAAACTCTATAAATAGGACGAGCCTCATCTTCTTTTCCTCATCTCCTCCATCTCCTCTCTCTCTCTCATTCCGGCGATTCTCCTCCGGCGACGCTCCGACGACATTATTTCCGGCGTGGTTCCTCCTCTCCGACGACACAACTCCGGCGATTTTCGCAGAAAACTCTCGAAAAACTCCGATTCGGTAAATTTCTATTTTTCCCTTATTAAAATAATTTTTTTTAATTAATTAGTTTTAAATATTTCTTAAATGATTATTTTAATGTTATTTATTAATTATTGCTATTAATACTAATTAAATGAATAATTGTAAATTTATTGTTATTAATTATATTTAGATTAATTATTGTTATTAATTAAATAAATGATTACATATTGTTATTAATTAATTAAATGGTAAATTATTGTTATATATTAATAATAATTAAATGAATAATTGTAATTACTTGATAATTTATGAAATGAATAAATATTATTGTAATTATTTATTAATTAGTTGCATAATTAAATAAATATGAGATTAAATTAATTAGTAGTACGTGTTCGATTTAAATTTAGTACATAGGCTTGGTGTAATTAAGTCGCACTCTTTGGAATAGATGGCGCCTCTTTTCCTTGCTTATCTCCTTAACCCCTCGTGATGTGTGGATTTCATCACCGCACACCATAACCTAAGTGAAGTTATGGACACGAGGTTGAGGGCGGAGTTTGCAAAGGATTTGAGGGAGTGTAAATTTTCGAAAAATTGGCCGAATGTCGGACATGGTGTCTAGAAACGGGTTATGACTGGTGACAGGATTTGGACTAAGAAAGACTTTTGTCGAAATTAGTCATGCCTCTCGCGTTATCTCTATCCCTAACTGGCCATGTTTTTCGATTTAACCAAGGCTGATTAATTGAAAATTTACACTTTATCGCGCGGGTCGCACGTCCATTGAACGACCGAAAATGCCAAGCTAGTGTACTCTATTTAAATCTTAAACGTACTTAATTAATTAGCGTAAATTTTTAAGTTGTAATTATTATGGTAAGTAGGTACGCGTATTTTAACACCGTACTCTTAGGTTTAAATGGCTCCGCCAAAGACCACATCCGGCAAGAAAAAAGCCCAACAGGAGTCAGAAGATGAGATGCTCCAAATGTTGGCGGCCCAAGTCGGTTGGGTTCAACCGCAGGACGACGCCCTCAATCCGGGGCCTTCTGGGGAAATTCCCTCTGCCCCATTTCTCTCAAGCGGTGATGACGTCGACCCCTTTTCAACTCCGACGCCCGGTACCGCTTCAACGGGAAGTACTCAGGCGTCTTCGACGGCCGATTCTATCATGTACAGCGCCCGCCGTAAGCAAAGGAGGGCCCCCACTGACCCCCAACCGAAAAAGACTCGGGGTCTCGTTAAAGGTGGAAAGGCGGAGAAAATTTGCAAGGCGACCGGGAGCAAGATCGCCTTGCCCTACGACGAATTCACCGGTGGCCCTCCCACACCTCAGCTAGCAAGTCTCTCGGCTCATAGCATTGGGTCGATTGTTCGTAACCGGGTTCGTATCACTGCCCCTACTTGGAGGGAGGTGCCGGATTCGAAGAAGGCGAAAGTCTTTAAGGATCTTTCGGTACGTAATACGTACAATTTTAGTTATTATATACTATTTTTAATATTAGTTATATATAATTTTATAATATATACGATTATAATTTCCAATTTATTTCTGATAGGAACAATTTGCGGTGGATCCGGATCCGGCGATGTTGAGGCATATCAACCAAACCGCCAACAACATCTTCAAAGATTGGAAGTACAGGCTCCATCAGTACTTCCGAACTAACGGTCCCGTGCCTCCCCCCGAAGAGCTGCGTGGGGATAGAGAAGATGAGTGGGAGTGGTTGTGTAACCACTTTGCCGATGAGCAATTTCAGGTGTTAATTTACTTTTTTTATTTCAATTAAGATAATTGAATACTCTAAATTTTAGTTACTTATAAATTTTTTAATGATTTCATTATGTTGTCTAACAGAAATTCTCCGGTGTCAACAAAGCCAACCGGGGGAAGAAGGACAAGCACCATACTTCCGGCGCCAAGCAACTCATTCAAATTGCCAAGGAGCACAGGGATAAGGGCTCCAAACACCCTTATCTCGATGCAAGCGTAAGCGCGTACGTGACGCCTGGGCTCCATAATGAAGCGAGTCAACGCGGCGTAAGTCATATATATATATATGTGTGTGCGCTAATAATTATAGTAATTATTATTTAAATATTATTTCATTATAATAAATTTATTATTCTTTTGTAGGCAAGAGTGATAGAGCGTGCGCAGGAAGAATTGGCTAACACTCAGCTTGCGTTCCCAGATGTGCCGCTAGAAAACCTGCCTCCTCTATCTGTGGAGAGCCAAATAGCAATTGCGGATGAGGTCTACGGTCGTAGAGCTGGCAAGGAGGTTAGGCACTTCGGGCCTAAGGTGGTTCGAGATTTGTCGACCTCTGAGTCATCATCTACGGGAGGTTCGGGGCGGCGGAGAAGTTCTCAAGCTGCGGCAGCCTATGAAGAGGCTCGAATCGCACGGGAGGAGAATATTGCCATGCGCCAAAGAATGGACCAGCAAGACGAGCGAATAGCCCAACTCATCGCCCTTATGCAACAAGCTCAAAGACAATGTCAACCTCCTCCGAACCCATTCCCCGACGACGACGACCCGGCTGGAGGCGGAGGACGAGGCGGCGCATCTGCTCCTCCAGTGTTTTAGCTAGCTAGTAGTTTATTATTTCGTTTCTTAATTTCCGCATTACGAATAATATTTTCATTTTTAATTATGGGTTTTTTCGATTATGTATGTACAAATTAATTTTAATTATTTTATTAATTTAATTAATTTTTTTTCAATTAATATTAATAATATTTTTGAATTTAATTTTTTTTAAAAAATTAATTTTTCACTTAGACGACGGAGACATTAATCTCCGTCGTCTAAGTCCCCACATGGGCCACGGACGTTGTTAGCTTGTCCGTGGCCCAGGTGGTGACTTAGACGACGGAGATTAATGTCTCCGTCGTCTAGGTGACTACCTGGGCCACGGAGAAGCTAACAATCTCCGTGGCCCAGGTTGTGACTTAGACGACGGAGATTAATGTCTCCGTCGTCTAAGTCACCACATGGGCCACGGACGTTGTTAGCTTGTCCGTGGCCCAGGTAGTCACCTAGACGACGGAGACATTAATCTCCGTCGTCTAAGTCACCGCCTGGGCCACGGACGTTCTCCGTGGTCCAAGTGACATAGACGACGGAGACATTAATCTCCGTCGTCTAAGTCACCACCTGGGCCACGGACGTTCTCCGTGGTCCAAGTGAACTTGGACGACGGAGATTAAATTCTCCGTCGTCTAAGTACTTAGACGACAGCACTTGGAGCACGTACCTTGGACGACGGATTTTCCGTCGTCCAAGTACTTAGACGACGGAGACTGTCACTTAGACGACGGAAATGCTCCGTCGTCTAAGTCACTTTTTCTTGTAGTGGAGGAAACCTATGCATATATATGCTCCAAGCCTCCAACCAACTCAACAGTAAACATAATCCTTTAAACAAACCAGATGAAAATTGAACATAGTTTAATGTATGCGGCAATATTGAAATACCACTTTAGGAGTATAAGGTAGAAGGAATTATGAAAATTATTCTATACCCGGGCTTATAGAAATAAGGGTAAAAGAAGAATTTAACATTTTTTTAATTATTTTTTATTCATTTTTTTTAACTTTTTGTCAACTTTAGGCTAATAAAAATCTGCTACGTTGACAATACAAGTGCACTGCTGTGTATGAAATATGTTTCCAAAGAATAATACGTACCCCTAAAACGAATCCAAGTTTGAAAACCAACACATAAATACAAAATTCTGCATCCACACCACATTCATATTTGAGTTTTGAATCCAAAGCCAACGCCACATGCACGGTATCGGGTTTGTATACAACAAAAACAGAAATCCAATCAACAACCAATCAGCCTTAGTATTAAAGCCAAATAAATCCCAAATACATAACAAATACACGAAAATTATATGGCTATTCTTACTTATAGTGTTCAGAGTTCTGGTGTCTTTTCACAGGCTGGTGTGGTAAGCAATCCTGCTTCTGTAGTGAAACCAACATTTCAGATGTGAGTGAAGTATGAATAGAATATGCCCAAACAAATAGAATATGCTAAAATGTATCTAAACATGATTTCATCTTCAATCAGCCGTGAAGCAACCTAAAAAAGTCTCAGTTAAAGATAAGGTATGATAATTTTTACATTAGGTTGTCAGAAAAGATGAAATCCTCATCAGTTCAGGTGTTTCACAAGTAATGATAAGTGGTCTTGATCTCCATCATACTGGAATTGTTTCTTTTTTACCATACATTGGGCATCACTATTATTTTGGATGTAAACATGAATCATTTGGCAAAAAACATTTGTGTTTTCACGTTAAATACAAGGGCAAATAGAGACTAGATAACGATCAAATTGCTTTTATTTTTGGCGACTTTGTATGGTAACATGTCGGTTGCACTATAACTGTTATAGCGGAAGCAATTGAATGTAAGAACAAACACAGATTTACGTGGTTCACTAACGTGAGTTAGCCACATCCACGGCAGAAGGAGAACATATTTATTATATAGGAGAATACCAGATTACAGAGTATCACACTAGGTTAGCCAACCTAGGATTACAGAACCAGAATATCTCTACCACACTAGATTAAGCCTAATCTACAGGATAGAACCAGCTTTCATTCACCTACTTCTATCTTAGCTAATACCCTTGTATATATATATATATATATATATAGCCTAACAGAGTCCTGGATACCAGATGAATCCCAAACTCAAACGTCTGAGGAAACCTAAACCAGAATGACTGAGGAATCCCTATTCCTTACGGAAACCTGAGTAGTAGTCCTGCTCGCCAGAGACTCTAACTCTCCTCGCCAAAAACTGCTCGCCAAAGACTCTCTCGCCAGAGATTCTTCTTTGCGACCCTCTCGCCAGAGATTCTTCCTTGCGACCCTCTCGCCAAAGACATCTGTCTTAGCGAGACCTGCGTACGCCGACACCATACCAGATTCAAGGCATATTCTAACAATAGCTAACATAACTGCTATTTTTGATGCAACAACAAGATATGTAGAAGATGGAGTTTTGTATAGATCAGGAAATTTCGAATCAAACTCCACTTAGTTGGCAACAGTTTTTAAGAATGAGACAAGTTTTGCGACAATGTTCATGCAAAAGTCTCACGAAGTTGTAATATGTAATTTCTACCTAACTTTCTACTTTTGTAATTCCATGTAAATAATGCTGATGTAAACCTTTCGTGGACACAACGTAAAATGAAAGTTTTGATATTTCAGGAACTTAAACCTCAAAACCAATATCAATGATTCAACATTATTTCAGGCACTTATTCTGTCTCGTGTATAACTTTGAGATAATTGTTTCTCATACATTGCCACTAACATCAGGAAACATATTTAGGCCACGTATAACACTTTTATGAATCTGAAGGTTGAAATTCATTTGACATAAGTCACATAACTAATCACCATATGTGACGAAGACTGAGATGTGTTTTAGTTGCTTTTGTAAATTATGTGTATTGGCAATGTGTGTGGAATTGAAAAGGTACTCTATTTTTAGCTTCATAAATTTACTGAAGCTTTCTCATTGTTTCTGCCATCACCTGATTCAATGTTATTTTGTATCTTTGAGAATAGAATAAATATGAACTGCATATTATGTATTTGTAAGTTGTGATGATTCCATCACTAAGTCTTGCAACAGGCTTTCCACCTAGCTAGCTAGTAACACAAAAGAAACAAGGCAGAACAAAAAAGAAATGAATTCTTTGATAAAAGTTCAAACTCAATTCGTAAATTATAAATATACTTGAGAAAAAATAATAACCTTAAAAATTCAAACAAAAAATAGCTCTGAGCTCTCGCGACATTTTTTATACAACAAAAAAAGTTAAAGTTGCATTCTAATGACAGTTTGCCTTAACTCTAATCCTAACTACAAAATGACGTCGCGCACACATGTTCTCAGTCTCCAAGCCGACTCCACTGAGTCCACTTCTCCATCTCTGATGGTTGCCTGACTTGCCTCGAGGATTTAGAGCTTGTATGACGTTGTTCTTCCACGATAAAACAACTTCAAAATTTTTTTTGGCGACCTGACCTAAATCAGAGCAACATTCGTGTCCGCAGGACACATGCACACACAAGTCCATATCGCAAGCCTAGTACAACAAAGATTTGTTTAAATTATCTTACAAAAATGGTGGTTTCCACCATTTTTTTCAACACCAATACATCCAAGTCCAACTAATAATTTGAACAACGATATTTACATTCTTATTCAAATTCGGTTATATGCCCAGGTTAAAGAAACATATTACAATTGGTCTTGTTTAGAATATTATTAACAATCACTGCAAGAGGAACTGGCACTTCACCACTGTTAGATAATGAAATACGACACGTTGTTATAAATTTTTTTTTCCGCATTTTCCTATATACGACCAAAACAGCTCTAGTAACAAATAGAAAATTACCTTTGCCTTCATTTTCATTACCAGATCTTGGACGGAGAACTCATCAGGGTAACAGTCCAATCAACTCTGAAACATGGAAAAAAGTAAAAATATTAGAAAAACCACAAAAACAAAACAAAAAATAGCCGAAGAAAGCAAAGGCAAACAAATTTTCATTCTACTTTAAGCTTAAGTTGCAGAGGTACGGGCCTTAAACTAATTGAATAAATTAAAGCTAGCTTGAAATCAAACCCATGTCGTTTTAGGGTTTTAGTACGTGTAGTTACTGAGAGAATACTCCAGTGGCAGCTGGAGGCATGTCCTTGACCCAGGATGGTCTTTGCTTGCCCTGAGGTCGGTACAAGTGTGCCTTTCGAGTGAAGGCTTGACGCACTTCATGGAGTGAGCTACGCCGCCATGAGCAGCGATGCCATCACCGACACGGTGACACCTTTATGATTAGAATCATAAATGTTGATCATATCCATGATATTGTCAATCATATGCCTGGATAAGTGTTTATGAACCTTAAAGTCAATTGCTTTCTTGCATATTGTGGTCATATATTATTCTAGATGCATCTGTTCATGCATTATGATCCATATTCGCTTGATCATATATGCAATTTTTTTTTCTCGAGAACACCCACAAATAGATATCTCTTGATAATAACCAAATGTACGTCAGAAAAGGATTGCAAATTTATCTAATCCCATTTGTTTTATACTAGGTGCGTTCGCAAGTTATGCAATATAGTTACATACTTACAAATATGTCATGGTTGTATATTACAAATTAATGTAGTTCTTTCATATTAAAAAAAGAATGTAGTTTCCATAACGAAAGTTAGCACAACGCAGAGACGATTTATTGTGATAGAATTTAAGCTATTTAAGCATAAAAGAAAATTGTATTTGTTTGAATAAATCTACTATTAATTTTTCTCATAAAGAAGATACATCTATAGACTACATCATCTATAACATGATTGAACAATGGCTCAATATCTTTCTTAAAATGAGAAAAGTAACATAATTAGTACGAATTTAGATATTCAGAATTTGAAATAAAAAGCAAAATTTTCATTACTGACAACAGCTGAGTGTTTGCACTCCAAGATCAATATGAGTTTGGTTAGCATATCCAACACTGAGTCTCCAAGAAATTCAAGCCTCTGTCAAGAATTTAAAGGTTAGAAACTAAACTATACAAAATCAAGTGCACTATGCTTTTATTGCAAACATATAATTAATACCCCATACTATAAAGTCAAGAGAGGTTTGCCTCAATCTCTTCTGCTATATAGCTGTATATATCTCATTCCTCAGTCTCCATACATATAAAAAGAAAGTAATCATGACAAAATAAGTAGAAACCAAAATAAGTAGAGTTTAATAAGAGTAAAAACCATAATCTCATCTCGTGTATGAACAAACAAAGCTCAACGACCAGCCAGATCAAAATACTACAAACCAAAATGATCAAAGTCCATACTGGTACCATAGCTTAAGAACTACAATAAAACTAAGACCAAAGCTATTAATACTTTCTAAAGCTCACAGAGATGGTTGTTGTCTTGTTGACTATGCTAAAATAATAGCACATCTAAGCTGAAACCGAAAAATCAGAACAGATTTAAAAGATTCAAAAGAAGAAGTATCACTTCCTACATTGCAATGAAGTAACTCATAGCTTAATCAAATTCAATAACTTGTACTAAAAAAAGCACCTTTATTTGTTTCAAAATTAAGTAACAATACATGAAGAAGGGTGGAGATAACCGCCAAATTTTTTCTTCCTAGATTTATTTATGCCAATATTCTATAGAAACTTGACATGAATGTCAAAGTGCTTGAAAGTTACTTAAGGACTTTTGTTAAATCAATCCCGGTCAATACCCTTGAGTTGATGATAAGAGATTGACTTATAACAAGGGGCGATCATCAAAATTTGATAGTGATCCACATGAGTATCCTATTAAAAATATTATTGTCAATCTATATACCCCACTTCTGGACTAGTTTGACTCTTCTTTCTTAACTTATATTGCTAAACAACTTTTGGATCAATTATGCTCCTTATGAAGAGTAGCAAAAACCAATATATACACCTTAGCGGTAACAAATCAATGATCAGATCAAACCCTATAATACAAAATCAAAGCAAATAAATTAAAAAAAAAAATAGATCGGCAACAAATGATGTCAACCATAAACATCAGAGAGAGAGAGAGAGAGAGAGAGAGAGAGAGAGAGAGAGAGAGAGAGAGAGAGAGAGAGAGAGAGAGAGAGAGAGAGAGAGATATAATATTATCACTGCAAAATATTTAAATTCTAAAACGAAGCAATCTAAGAGAAAGTTGCAAGAGAAGTAATTCATTAAATCTTAAACCACATTGCTAAAGAACATCACTTGAACCAAAATGGAATTGGCAACGAAAAATTTACTTCCTATTGATATCAAATACAACAACTGTAGCATATCATCAAAGCCTTGTTATTCATGAGAACATGTTTGAATTTTTCCTCTGCCTCCACCATCTTGGACTCTCCCATAACTTACAAACACGTCCGATAAGTCATGCGATTAACATATCTAAGATTTCTGTTTTGGTTCATGCATATCAACAACATCTTATACTCAAACACCAGGAAAAATAAAAGAAGTATATAACTAACAAATGAATAGTTTGCGATGCATTGATCAAGAATCTGAAGCAAAGATGTTGTCGAACCTGAAACACTACCATAAATGGAGACATTACCGGCGACGTGCCGTCGCCGGCCTTGTCTTTTTTTTTTTCCGCCGGAATTGTCATTACCGGCGACATGACGTCGCCGGAAATTCCCCGCCGGTATTAACATTGCCGGCAACGGAGTTTCACGTCGCCGGTAATGTCTTGACATCACCGGCGACTCAAGTCGCCGGTGATGTGTAGGACATTACCGACGACGGAAGTCGCCGGCAATGTCAGCGCCGCCGTGGCCGGAATGTGAGACATTGCCGGCGACTTAGGTCCATGTCGCCGGCAATGTCTGGAAAAATTTTGAAAAAAAAAACGCGGTTCTGGATTGGGCCCAATTCCAGAACCTGCATTGAAAGACATAAACCGTACAATCATACAAGTTCAACAGTACACATAAATGTCCAACGTACAGTACAAATAGCAACGACGATACGAAAATTAACTACAACTACAGGTCAGGGTCCAGGAACTTGCGGGTCAGGGTCGAAGTAATCCATGTACTCATTTGAATTCCGGTGGCTACCTTGGTCTTGCTCTGGCGTTGACTGGTGCGGTGGTGGTGGTGGATAGCTAGGTAACGGAGGGACCGGGGGAGGTGTGGGGAACGATTATTCGGTAGTCTGAGCCTCGTACATCGTCCACATCCATGTGTACATCTGAGCCTGCATCTGTGTCTGCTGCTGGACCATGTTTTGGTACTTGGCCATCTGCCTCTTTTGCTCCTCCAACTCCCTCTGCGTCCTCTGAAGCTCCGCTGCGAGGTTACGACTAGAAGTTGAACTTCTTGACCTGGTAGAGTATTCTGAAGTGTTCTTCAATAGTCCTTCGCCCGCCGTGCCCATTCCCCTACAGTAGTAGGTATTCTTTCCTGTCCCGCACGCTTTTGCCATGATCTGAGCCGCTATAGGGCGATCAAGCGGATCGATCTGAGAGGCATACTGGGTGACTTCTTCCTCGGAGCAGTCAGGATGGTTAGTCCGAGCTATATTCATGGTCACTTCTGCGGTCGCCTCCTCCACTCTCGCTTAATTGAAAAGCGAAAATGAATAACGTATTAGCTAACAAAATAAATTAATATCGAAAAATAGTTTTATTAACACATGGAGAGGCGAAAGACTTACCGCTTCGTCAGGGCACTGCAGATAGAACTTCTGATGAATATACACCAAGGGGTTCACTTCTTGTTGTTGCTGCGCCTTAGTCGACCAACCCATGTAGTTGAGTGAATCTGCATGATGGGCCCTGGTGTTTTTCAATCTATTCGCCCGGTTCGTCTTCGAAATCGCCTTGTTTGATAAACATATGGAAAAAAATTAGTAACTAACTATTTCAATCTGATACGATACATTAGGCTTGTAAGATATATTCAGGATGCATACCTGAGCTTTGGGGTGCTCGAAGTGGGCTATCAGCCACTGCCACTCGTACTCCCTAAACCGGAATTCGCTAGGGGTAGAACCTCGGCCTAGCTCCTTGTATACAGTGTAATGGGAAGAAAGCTCGTTCTTCCACTCTTTATACCTATATTAAAACAAGGAAAAAAAGTTAGAGATATTAAAACACTTGATAAACAAAAATCTAACTCGATATATATTCAAATAAGTTGAAGCACATCACCTCATATGTAGTTGACGCTCTATCCACGTGTGAATAAGAACTTCATCCACGTCAAACCACACCTGCAATATGAATATATAAAAGGTAAAATTATATATTTATTCGGACTTAATTAATAAATGTAAAATTTACGTAATGAAAATACGATTTTACTCACACTGAGTGCATTATGCACTTGCATCTTCACGTAGATAGGCACAGATTCCCAATCTGGCCAAAGCATTAGGACCTTGTCCCGCACGATCGCACCGGCCATGCTGACATATTTGCGCGTGGTGTCGAATGCCTCGATCACCTCGCCATCCTCATTGGCCCTTATGGGCGTTTTCCTTCCCCCGGTGGCCTGCTCAAGTCTCTTCCCGGTGCAAGTGCCTCTAGCCCCTTTCCGTTTTCCAGTCCCATTAACGAAATTGCCTAATAATACAATGTCAACAAATTGATATTATTAATTGAACCTATCGTAAATCTTAAGTAATAATTAAGTCATCAATCTTGCACATGATAAATAAAATTTACCTGCATCGTCCGTTTGTTGGTTGGTGCACCTCACACTCCAAAGATACACGGGGTCGAACGGGATGAAGTTGTACGCTTCCTCCACGCTCAGGAACTCCGGCCGTCCTTCAACATAAACAGGCATCCCCCTATCATCGAATTCAGGGATCACATGAATCTCGTCGGGTAGGAAGAGACCGGACGGCGGAGATAGACGAGGCCTGGATGATGAGGCGCCAGCACCACCATCTGCCTCAGATGATTCCCGTGAAACGAGAGTAGGCACCGGGCGAATATGGGGCATTCAGATTGAGGGAGTTTCTGATGCCCCCGTTGACTGTCGCTCGTCTGAGGGTACACCGACGGGGGGACGTCTGCTGATTGAGCGTCTGCTGACTGAGGCTCGAGGCTCGACGTCCGGTTGCACGGCTCTTGATCGTGCATCTTCCTCCTCAGCTCGCGCCTGTAGCAAGGCTCTCGTGCGACCACTCATCATTGGCCCACTGGGCGTGTTGCTAACTGCGGGTGAGGAGGAAGCTTGACTACTGCTCCCTCCACTATTTCGGGAACCTTTCCGTAATTTGCCTCCAAGCCAATTTGCCGCAAAATTACCTCCTGGACATCGTAATAGTCATAAGGACACGGTTTTATAACAAATCGGAACCGGAACCGGGCGGAACCGGAACTGTTTGAAACTGGAACCGTTCGGTTTCAAATGGTTCCGGTTGCAAACAGTTCCGGTTCCAAAGGGTTCCGGTTCCGCGCGGTTCCGGTTTAAAACCGTTCTGGTTCTAAACCGTTCCGATCCCGATTTCCACCTTAATTTATACGATTAATTAACAACTATATCACCTAAATTAACATATATACATTTTCGATGTATATATACATCATGCATCTTAATTAAATTTAATTTTCACATATTCATCCAAATCACAAACCCTAATTAATTTTCCACATTTTTCACACATATATATACATCATGCATCTTAATTAGGTTTAATTTTCACATATATATACATCACATATTCATCCAAACCACATATATACATAATTTTCACATATATATACATCACTTAATTTTCACATACATATATATATATACATCACATATATATACATTGCATATAAATTTACAACTTATCACCCTAATTTCCAACTTAGCACCCTAATTAATTTACACATACACATACACATACACATACACATACACATACACATACACATACACAAAAATAATTAAAAATTGAGAGAGAGAGGATCAGACCTGCCATGGTTAACCACTACAATGCTTTGCCGACTACAATGGTGAGGGGAGGAGAGGAGGGGAGGAGGGGAGGAGGAGATTTTCAGAGGAGGAGAGGAGTTCCGAATCGGTGGAGAGGAGGAGAGGATAAGGAGGAGGAGAGGGAGAGGAGGAGGAGGAGGTGAGCTAGAGGTGAGCTAGTTTTTCGCCGGACCGATTTGGGAGGAGGAGAGGAGGGGAGGAGGGGAGGAGGAGAGGATAAGGAGAAATACAGCTCGGGGTCGAGCTGGGCAGTTCCTATCCAGAAAACATTGCCGGTGACTTGCTTATAATTCGTTGGTAATAACATTACCAACGACTTCAACTCGTTGGTAATGACATTACCAACGAGTTATAAGCAACTCGTTGGTAATGACATTACCAACGACGAGTTAACTCGTTGGTAATGTCATTACCAACGAGTTGCTTATAACTCATTGGTAATGTCATTATTTCCCGAAGAATATCCGACAACATTTTCCGTCTACGATTTCCGGCTACATTTTCCGACTATAATTTCCATTATCAATTTCCGTCTACGATTAACGACTACAATTTCCGTCTACTATTTCCGACTACATTTTCCGACAACAATTTCCGACTACATCATTAACGTACTAAGGATGATAATCGTAATCATCGTCATCACTTGAGTCTGACTCGGTTTCATAGGTAACCTCTGGCAATATGTGCCTCTCCTTGTCATCTGAATCAGCGTCAACTTCATATGGATACCTGCATATATATATATATAGCCGAGTCTGAATTAATCCGTACATCTTATTGTCCCGGTAGTAAACACACATGCTTATATTTCCTGCATAGCAATAAGGATACCTGCATATATATATATATATATATATATATAGCCATAGGCAACAATTATATTTCTCGCATATCACCATAATCCGGTAAAAATTTAAGGCAAACCAATTTCCGTACTGCATAGTCATATATAAGAATATATACCTGACATTACTCAGCCACCGAAAAATTTCATGCTTATGCTTCGGCTTGACGGTGTAAGGAGCTTGCGGCATTTTTCTCTTACCATCTCTTAACCACAAATGTTTCCGCAGTCCCATAGCTTTCAGATCAATACGTGCCTTAGGGATGTCTTTTGTTTTCCCCTCCAAGTTAAGTACTGTGCCCACCACACTTTCACACACATTCTTCTCTATGTGCATGACATCTAGGTAATGTTTGATAGGCAACCTAGACCAGTAGGGGAGTTCCCAGAATATGCTCTTGTGTGTCCAAAACTTATACCTTTCGGACTTGTCTGGAATTGACGCCACTATGTCAGGATGATTGCTCAGCTGGCCAAAATCATATTCATTCAACACTTCCAAAATTTCTTCCCCTGTCCATCGCCTGGGTGCCACACCTGTTTCCATAGTCCCATCAAACGCGTCTGGATCCTGCCTAAATGGGTGATCATATGGAAGCCAACAAAGGTGACGCATCTGAACAATTTTACTGCAATGAGGACTGCAACAATCAACCGTCATGCACTCTGAACAAGCCCGGTAACCCCTGGTAACGTTGCCCGACAACATACTGCGGGCAGGAAAATCACTGATGGTGCCAACAAGCATGGCATGCATCTGGAACATCTCGTTTTTGAACCTATCGTAAGTGGGGTGGCCACACTCACTCAGGTACTTAAGCTCCTCAATCAAAGGCCTCAAATACACATCAAGACACTATCCTGGATAACCCGGGCCCGGAATTAACAGAGTCAGCATATTGTATTCCTTCTTCATGCACATCCATGGTGGAAGGTTGTACGGTACCAAAATAACTGGCCATATACTGTATTGAAGACTCATGTTGCCAAAAGGGTTGAATCCGTCAGATGAGAGCCCTAGCCAAACATTTCGGACCTCTGCTGCAAAATGATCAAACTCCCTGACCATGTGCTTCCAAGCCTCTCCGTCGGAAGGGTGTATAAGGGTGTCATCGTCAGGCAAGTTCCTCTCAGCCCACCATCTCATTGCCTCGGCCGTGAAAGCACACATGAACAACCGCTCCAGCCTATCAATAAGCAGGAAATATCGAAGTATCTTCACAGCTTTCTTGTTGCCTGCAGGAGTCAACTTATACCTTTCTGTAAAACACTTACATTCTTTACACGGGCAATAATGAAGTGTAGTGTCTCCACAATTAGCCTTCACAAAATCCACAAAACTCCTAATTCCCTGGTGATATCTGACATCCCATCTTTCGAGGCTCATCCAACTCTAGTCCATCCTGAAAATTCTAACAATTTTACATATTAATTATATATATATACACACATTCACTACTAATAATCGATGCGATATCTCAATTCAACTCTAATTAAATCAACACATGCATGTATATATATATATCGATCTAATCTCTGAATTCGATTCAGTACTCGATGATGGTATTCTTCTTTTTTCAATTCAAAACGTATTTGACTAGGTAGGAGGCTCTGTTAAGCCTGGCTCCGATAACACTACGATAATACCAGTCGTTGATTCAGACACAAGATAAGATTAACTACAAGCAGTTTTCTCGTTTCGGTGACATCAACAACATTTCATATATATCTCACGAATTGGATTTGATCAACACACACATATATATATATACATACACATATACGTTTTATATACACGTACCTATATATATAGCTTCCCGAGTGATCGAGTTTTCGACGCGCGCCTTAATTTTGACAATATACCGAAGGATCGATTTCAGAGCGTACGTTTTCCTTCTTTCGATTTCTCTGGATTTTTTTCGATCAAAATGAATGAATGAATGATCGAGCTGCTGCAATCTGCATCTAATATAAGAGACATTGCCGGCGACGGAGTAAGTCGCCAGAAATGAAGACATTACCGGCGATTTTACGCCGGAAAATCGCCAGTAATGTTTCAAAACATTACCGGCGACTCCAACCGTCGCCGGCAATGTCGAGCCACACATTTCCGAAGAAATTCCGGCCGAAAAATCGCCGGAAATGTTCGGCTTGACATTGCCGGCGACGGTTGGAGTCGCCGGTAATGTTTTGAAACATTACCGGCGATTTTCCGGTGACATTACCGGCGACGGAGTAAGTCGCCGGTAATGATGAACATTACCGGCGACTTTTCCGGTCGCCGGCCTTGTCTCCGGTGATCTCGCCGGTAATGATGGCAAATGTGGTAGTGAAACCAAAGTCCAAAGGTGCAAAAATATTTAGTAAGGAAAGAGATCTAGGAGTAAAAGGCTCATAGTACAAAATGCATGTTGTGTCAACTAAGCTTTCAAGTAAATATCCATTTGTTACTAATAATTAGGACCTAACATGTCATCCAACTTCATAATTAATAAAATCAAATGGGAACGTTCACCTGTCAAAACATAGCTCAAACCCTTCGCTGTAGAAGTATTAGCTTTTTAAGTAATTCCATTAAGTTCCTTTTGGATCGATTGTACCTTCCCCATCAAACCAATCTTAAGAAATAGAAATTGCATCAACAGAGAACAATGTATACCTCATCTTTTTCTCTAGTATAAAGCTTGTGAATGGAAGAAAAAAGATTCAGATGCTTCACCCAACAATAGAAGGCGATCATCTATTATACTAATCTAACCAAAACTGGATAATCTATATGCACCTTAATCATGTCAAAGGATACTATTATGAAGAAGATGTATTTAGACTGCCCATTGAATGATCAAGCCACCTAAAAGGATTTTTAGGCAAATAGTTGAAAATCATACCAATAGGAATCGATGAATAGAAAATAGAATCACTATGCACTACAAGAAAAAAGCACCTAGACGACGGAGCGTTTCCGTCGTCTAAGTGCGTTTTCCCGTCGTCTAAGTACTTAGACGACGGAACCTCCGTCGTCCAAGATCCTTGCTCCAATTGCTGTCGTCCAAGCACTTGGACGACGGAGAATTTAATCTCCGTCGTCCAAGTTCACTTGGACGGCGGACAATCTCCGTGGCCCAGGTTAGCACTTGGACGACGGAGAACTTAATCTCCGTCGTCCAGGTGCTTACCTGGGCCACGGAGAATGTTACAATCTCCGTGGCCCAGGTAAGCACCTGGATGACGGAGATTAAGTTCTCCGTCGTCCAAGTACTCACCTGGGCCACGGAGAATGTTACAATCTCCGTGGCCCAGGTAAGCACCTGGACGACGGAGATTAAGTTCTCCGTCGTCCAAGTGCTCACCTGGGCCACGGAGAATGTTAATCTCCGTCGTCCAAGTGCTAACCTGGGCCACGGAGATTGTAACATTCTTCGTGGCCCAGGTGATCACTTGGACGACGGAGAACTTAATCTCCGTCGTCCAAGTGCCTATTTAATTTTTTTTTTAAAAATAAATTGTAATTAAATATTATTAATTTAATTTATTATTAATTGAATTTAAATAATGAAAAATGATAAAATTAATTAAATAAACTAAAATTTTAATATTACTTAATTATTAAATAATTAAAATTAATTTGTACATACACATCCAAAAAACCCATAAAAATGAAAATATTGTTCGGAATGCGGAAAGAAACGAGATAATTAATAAATTACTAGCTAATTAACACACTGGAGGAGCAGATGCACCGCCGCGTCCCCCGCCTCCAGCCGGGTCGTCGTCGTCACGGTATGGGTTCGGAGGAGGTTGACATACTTCTCGAGATTGTTGCATGAGGGCGATGAGTTGGGCTATTTGTGCTTGTTGCTCATCAAGTCTTTGACGCATGGATTGATTCTCCTCTCGTGCCAGTCGAGCCTCTTGAATGGCTGCTTTGACGGCCGTAGCCTGGGGTCCTTCTCCGCTGCCCCGAACCTCCCATAGATGATGAGTCGGAGGTCGTCGACAAATCTCGAACCACCTTAGGCCCGAAGTGCCTAACCTCCTTGCCAGCTTTACGACCGTAGACCTCATCCGCGATTGCAATTTGGCTCTCCATGGATAGAGGAGGCAGGTCTTCCGGCGGCACATCTGGGAACGCTAGCTGAGTGTTAGCCAATTCTTCCTGCGCACGCTCTATCACCCTTGCCTACAAAAGAATAATTAATTTATTATAATGAAATAATATTTAAATAATAATTACTATAATTAAAAGCACATATATATATATATATATATCACTTACGCCGCATTGACTCGCTTCATTATCGAGCCCAGGCGTCACGTACGCGCTTATGCTTGCATCGAGATAAGGGTGTTTGGAGCCCTTATCCCTGTGCTCCTTGGCTATTTGAATGAGTTGCTTAGCGCCGGAAGTATGGTGTTTGTCTTTCTTCCCTCGGTTGGCTTTGTTGACACCGGAGAATTTCTGTTAGACAACATAATTAAATCATTAAAAAATTAATAAGTAACTAAAATTTAAATAATTCAATTATCTTAATTGAAATAAAAAAAGTAAATTAACACCTTAAATTCTTCATCGGCAAAGTGGTTACACAACCACTGCCACTCATCTTCTCTATCCCCACGCAGCTTTACGGGGGGAGGCACGAGACCGATAGTTTCGAAGTACTGATGGAGCCTGTACTTCCAATCTTTGTAGATGGAGTTGGCGGTTTGGTTGATATGCCTCAACATCGCCGGTGACGGATCCACCGCAAATTGTTCCTATCAGAAATAAATAGAAAATTATAATCGTATATATTATGAAATTATAACTAATATTAACAATATTATATAATAACTAAAATTGTACGTATTACGTACCGAAAGTTCTTTGAAGACTTTCGCCTTCTCATCATCTGGCACCTCCCTCCAAGTAGGGGAATTAATTCGAACCCGGCTACGAACGATTGACCCTATGCTATGCGCCGAGAGACTTGCTAGCTTAGCTGTGGGAGGGCCACCGGTGAATTCGTCGTAGGGCAAGTCGATCTTTTTCCCGGTCGCCTTACAAATTTTCTCCGCTTTGCCCCCTTTAACGAGACCCCGAGTCCTTTTCGGTTCCGGGTCAGTGGGGGCCCTCCTTTGCTTACAGCGGGCACTATACATGATAGATTCAACGGTCGAGGACGCCTGAGTACTTGCCGTTGAACCGGTACCGGGCGTCGGAGTTGAAAAGGGGTCGACGTGATCACCGCTGGAGATAAATGGAGCAGAGGGAATTTCCCCAAAAGGCGCCACCTCCAAACCAGATGAAGGGTCCGGATTGAGGGCGTCGTTGCCCTCCTGTTGAACCCAACCGACTTGGTCCGCCAAGCGGCAGAGCATGGCATCTTCTGCCTCCTGTTGGACTTTCTTCTTGCCAGATGGAGCCATTTAAACCTAGGAGTACGTTGTTAAAATACCTACTTACCATAATAATTACAAGTGCAAAATTTACGCTAATTAAGTACGGTTAAGATTTAAATAGAGTACACTAGCTTGGCTTTTTCAGTCGTTCAATGGACGTGCGACCCGCGCGATAAAGTGTAAATTTTCAATTAATCAGCCTTGGTTAAATCGAAAAACATGGCCAGTTAGGGATAGAGATAACGCGAGAGGCAGGACTAATTTCGACAAAACACCTATTGGTGTCGTCTTTCTTAGATCCAAAACCTGTCACCAGTCATAACCCGTTTCTAGACACCATGTCCGACATTCGGCCAATTTTTCGAAAATTTACACTCCCTCAAGTCCTTTGCAAACTCCGCCCTCAACCTCGTGTCCATAACTTCACTTAGGTTATGGTGTGCGGTGATGAAATCCACACATCACGAGGGGTTAAAGAGATAAGCTAGGAAAAGAGGCGTCATCTATTCCAAAGAGTGCGACTTAATAAACCAAGCCTATGTACTAAATTTAAATCGAAGACGTACTACCATGCAATTTACTAGAAAATACACGTAATCATCAATTAATTAAAACAATAAATAATGACAATAATGAATTATTATTTATCATGCATTTAATAATAATTATTCATTTACCAATATAATTAATTATTATTAACAATAATTATTATTACTATTATTTAATTACAATAATTATTATTTACCAAATAACTATTATAATAACTAAATAATTAAATGATAACAACCAAATATTAATTAGAATAATTATAATAACTAAATGATTACTAAATATTAATAATAACCACTAAAAATTATTATAATTACAAAAATGAATTATTTAAAACTAATTATTAAATTATATTTAGAAATTAATTAATTAAAGAAAAATAATGTTAATAAGGTAAAAAATAGAAATTTACCTCGCCGGAGTAATCGGGAATATCG
The DNA here is from genome assembly GCA_946800695.1 of Geum urbanum. Classification (NCBI taxonomy): domain Eukaryota; kingdom Viridiplantae; phylum Streptophyta; class Magnoliopsida; order Rosales; family Rosaceae; genus Geum; species Geum urbanum. The sequence continues at coordinate 23,858,970 of OX327002.1, forward strand.
CCGGAGTTGAGTCGTCGGAGAGGAGGAACCATGCCGGAAAATTTGTCGTCGGAGCATCGCCGGAGGAGGAAAATCGCCGGAGGAGAGGAGAGGAGAGGAGAGGAGGAGAGGAGAGGAGATGGAATGAGAAAAAGGGGGGGGTGCTGTTCTATATATATGCGTTCATTTAGATGACGGAGCACTATTTTCCGTCGTCTAAGTGAACTTGGACGACGGAAACAGTGTTTTCCGTCGTCTAAGTGACGGTTTAAAAAAATTTGAGGCGGCGCCAATTAATCGGCGGGACGTTTGGAACCGCCATAAATTTTCACTTAGACGACGGAGAATTGAATCTCCGTCGTCTAAGTGAAAATTCAAGCGGTGCCAAAAATTGAGGCGGTAAATCGAACTGCCATAATTTTCGTCTTGGACGACGGAGATGTCATTCTCCGTCATCCAAGTGCAATTTACATTGAAAAAAAAAATAAAAAAAAATGGAACCGCCGTGGTAATTTACACCTGGACGACGAAGATGGTCATTCTCCGTCGTCCAGGTGCAAATTACGTAAAAAAAATTTAAAAATTAATTCGCTAGGAATTTAGCGATCTGTCATTCGAGTGAAATAGTCGTACAATATCGATGAACGCATCGTATATATGAACAGTTAAATTTGAACCGCCGAATAATTTTACGTCTTGAAAGTTATTAAGTATCGACTAATCTTTACGACTTAAGTGTTCATGAGTAGATGCTCATTTGCAGCAGAGTATTAACGAAATTGAATTTGGACAAAACAACCGTTGGATATGTTCGTCGTAACATAATATATAATTACAATAAAGGACCAGAAAATAATAAGTTCGGGAAGGGTTTCATCGGCACAGTCAACCGCAAAACCGAGAATTTCACAAACCGGAAACGTGGATACAAGACATTTCGCAACTCTGATTTTCGAACCGTCGAAGCTCACACACCAAGAATTGTTTACTCTAAAGTCTTGACGAAAAGAATATGCATTGGAAGAAGGTCTAGATGGTCGTTGTCTTAGAAAAAATTACGAAATCTTCACCTGGACGACGGAGAAGCTCATCTCCGTCGTCCAGGTGTATAGACCCTGAATTCAGGGGTTAGGGGGCCTTACTGTTTAGGGTTTAGGGTTTGTGAACTTGGACGACGGAGATGATTGTCTCCGTCGTCCTAGTTAGTACCTAGACGACGGAGAATGACCATCTCCGTCGTCCAGGTGTAAAAACCCTGAATTCAGGGGTTAGGGCCTTAGGGTTTAGGGTTTAGGTCATCCAGGGTCATTTGTGTGTCCGTTCAATTATTTTGAATAAAAAAAAAATTAAAAAAATGATCGATCGATCCGATTTGCTAGATTTAGGGTCGAGGATTTATGTATGAACTTTCCTTCTCGCATGATATATAGATTTAACGCCGTAATTAAAACAACATATATATATATACTACATTTGTGCTCACAATAATACTATCACGCACATCTCGATCAACGTATATAATCAATTAATCATAGAATAATATAGTATAATTTCTGAAACATTTATTTCATTAATCTCTCGCAATATATAATTATATATATGGACGCGTGTAATTAATTAATTAAGTACAAAAATATTAAGATCTACGTACATATATACATTCTCCTCCTTATAATATTTATATTAATTATTGATCGATGATGCATCATATATTACAATAATTACATAAATTAATTACCAATTAATTTTTCTCGTCTTAGTTAAGTAGTCATCATCATAATCGTCATCATCCTCGTCCCTGGTATCCGATCGCTCATCCTCCTCATCATACTCAACATCGTCCGACGAATAACCTGAGTCGTCGTCCGCGTCCTCTTCCTGCTCGTCTTCTTCATCTTCTTCATTAATGGCATCGATAATCTCATCTTCAGTTAGATGTGTACAACCATCAGGCATGGGTAACCGTTCACCATCTTGAACCAGGTCCATTATATCGGAGTGGATGACAGAAATATTAGGCTCTTGATAGGCAGGAATGTCTCTTTCTGGTTCAGCGGCATCTTCAGTCGTCGCCGATGTCCCTTCAATTTTGTGATGACCCGAACCAGAATCAGATGTGTGTTTGGCACGATTCTCGAGATTTGGTTATAGTCGCAGTTTTGCGATATTATGTGGTTTGCCGATTCGATTTGCGACTTTGTTTTCGGTCGAGAATTTGAGTTGGGTGTCTTCATGGAAATTGTAGAGTACGTGATTTCGAGCTCGTGGGCGGTTTCGGAAGATTTTTCCGATAACCGAGGAATATTTTATGATTATTTAAAGTTTCGGGTTCCGACGAGTTTATCCGAATGTTTCGAGCTTATCCGAATCATTTCGTATTTTCATTTTGGACCATTGATCGACCCGAGGGACGAGTATAAATATCGAAAAGTCGAAAAATAGTCGGGAATTAGTCGAAAACTTCATTTAGGGCGTTGACCGACTTGAATCTCGTTGACTTTCCATATTTGGAAAGTGAGCCATCGGACCGAAAGGGAAAGTTGCCATTTTGGGAAGTCAACTTCCGGCGACCGGATTCCGGCGACCGGATTCCGGCGACCGGATTCCGGCGACCATCCACCACGGGATAGGTATAGATCGATTCCTCTTGTGATTTCGAGTTGGTTAGTGATTGATTTTGTGGAATTTGAGTGAGTTTTGAGTGAGTTCGAAGTTGGCCGAAGTGATGGAGTTCGTCGGTGACGGGGAGCTGTGCTCCGGCGAGGTATGGTGGTGTTGTGGTTGGGGCTTTTTCTCGCCTATCATCACTGATGCTTGTGGTGTGGGAGATTTAGTTCGAGGAGGTGTTTTCCGGTGAACCCGAATGGGTTGCCGGAGTTTGAATTTCAATCGGATTTTAGTGGGTTGAGGTGGTTCGGCTTGGAATTGGTTGGTGAGGTAGAAGGGAAACTTGCTCGCCTTGATGAGACCTAGGGACTAGGGATCTGGAGATTTTGGCCGTGTGATTCCACCGTTGACGGCGCGGCGGCGGTGGCGGCGGCGGTCAACGGCGGAGAAAAAGTCAACTTTTCAGATTTCGATGTAATTAGTGTCATTTTTCTCGTAATCACGCCCCGGTTATCGTACGGAGGTTTTCGGGTTGATTTGGTTAGCCGATTTTCAGTCGAGATTTCGAGTGGGGATTTCGGGATTTCCGTAATTCATTTTGTACTGCATTTCGTATTTTCGGGAACGGTTGGTTTCCATGCATCAGTACAGTGTTGTGGATTACGATATTGATCAGTTGTGTTTATATATATTCAGGAGATCGAGATCTGGATCGTGATCGTGTTTCAGGCGAGGGAACTTCTGCCGGACCACGAATTTAGCGCGAGTTCGCGCTAGCTGATCTGTGAGTGGACAAGTTTATGTTTTCACTGTTGATTTACGAGTTCGTGGATTTTATGATTTCTGTATTTAATTATACGATGTTGTGATATATGTTGTTTCCGGAGGTATTGTTATAAGTGTTTAATTGTGATGGCATTTAATACATCGATGTACCAGAGTTGAGAGATTCCTCTGGGCGGGGTTGAGTGGTCCCCTGCGTGCCGCCAGGGTTGAGTGGTCCCCTGGCCTATCACCGTCAGGTTTGAGCGATTCACCTGACGTCGGGTTTGAGAGGTCGCCCGACAACCTCCGTGTATATATATTTATATGTGTTATGTTTCTTCCGAACTCGCACTGTTTTATATGAGAATGTGTATAACTGGTGAAAGGCATATGATTATTTTCGTCCACTCACTCTAACGTTTTTATTTGCCTTTCCCCTGGGCTTTTCGGTTTCCGTGCCCAGTTTGCAGTTCGGATCCTACTGTTTCACGTCACGGTTTGGAGGCTAGTGATCAGAGCTATCTGTATTTTCCAGTAGGTTCTTGTTTCACCTACTGATGTATATATTGTATATGTTATACTTTAGAGGTCGCTCTGATACGTTCTGATACTTGTTATGCGGATTTTCACAAATATATTATATATGATACAGTACTATTTACTGTTTATGATTCATTTATTGATGTTGAGAAATCCGGATGGGATTGGTGCCCACGGTTTGCTTTTTGTGGCATAGGACGAAGTGTTAATTTCTGGATGCAGGTTATGGTAATTCAACGCTAGTATCGAAACTCTGCCCAAATTTCGAAAATTTTTTGTTGGTTCGTATTTTCGAAAGGGTTTGATTCCGGTTTAGGTAACTGAATCGGGATTGGGTCCTTTCAGCTTGGTATCGGAGCATTAGGTTGTCAGATTCTGTAGACTCTTGTAGTTGTGACGCTTAGGGTATTTGAGTTGATACAGCATGACTGGAGTGATGACCCGACTGGCCAGCGGTATTCATCAATACTTCGGGTGTCGTATGTCCTCAAATATTTGCGGTTTCATGATTACGTTCTTTCTGCGTGTACCTAATGCTTGTCTTGTATCAGTAGGATGCCTCCTCGACGTGGTCCCCGTGTTGACCGGGATGATGATCCTGATGAGGATCGCCGAACGCGCGACTTGCTTATGCGAGTGCTGCGTTTGGAAGAGCGTTTTGACCCTGTGGTCAAGGCTCGCACTGCGGGTGCTACTGTGTTTTCGGGTTCAGTTGATCCAGAGATATGCGAGGCATGGTTGGTTCAGATTGAGCGTGTTTGTGAGCGTCTGCAGTTTACACCTGAGCAGATGACAGTAGCCGCAGTTGGTTTACTTGAGGGTGATGCATACTTTTGGTGGGTCAGCACTGACAGAGTTCCTGTGGATACTCCGTGGACATTGTTTCATGATTTGTTTATGCAGAGGTATTTTAATCAGGCTACCCAGCAGCGCAAGTACGAGGAGTTCACGAACTTGAGGCAGGGCAGTTTGTCTGTACTTGAGTATCGGGATCGGTTTACTCGTTTGTCTCTTTTTGCGCGGGATATGGTGGCTACAGAGGAAGCCAAGTGTCGCAGGTTTGAGCTGGGATTGAATCTGAACATCAAGGCGACGTTGACTACGATGCCGAGGAACAACTTTGATGAGTTTGTCAGTGCAGCTCTCCGAGGCGAGGACATTGAGCAGGAGAGACAGCGACAGAGGTACCTGCCGAGACGGTTTGAGGAAGGTGAACCGAGTCAGGGGCCTTCAAAGAGGTAGAGTTCTGATACTTCCGGTTCAGCCTCATCCTCAGGCGGTGGATCTTATCGTTCACCAGTTGATGTACCGAGGCAGAGATTGAGATGGAGGAGAGACCGACCGCAGGCGAGTGCAGGTTCTAGCGGTTCTAGTTATCCTCGGCGTACTGGTGGCACTTTTGCCGTACCGAGGGAGTACCCGTTGTGTATTCTCTGTAGTCGACATCATGTGGGTCCATGTCGGCGAGGTCCTGTTACTTGTTATCATTGTGGCCAGGTGGGTCACTACTTGAGGGAGTGTCCCCAGTTGTTTGGTACTGATGGTCAGGCGGCTCAGAGTTCCGGAGGAGAGCGAGATGCCACTTCGGGAGCGCGACCAGTACAGTTTGCAGGCCAGGGTAGGCAGCAGGGACAGCCCCAACGAGGACGACCAGCCGGACAGGCGAGAGTTCATGCTATGACTATGCGTGAGGGCAGAGCATCACCGGAGGTCGTTATCGGTACGTTACATGTTTTTGGTATTCCAGTAGTTGCATTGTTAGATCCGGGCGCCACACATTCATTCATATCATTTAGACTGTCATCATTGGCTACGGTACCTGCATCTCCACTTCCGGGGTTGTGGAGAGTGTTGTATCCGTCAGGTGAGGTTGTGAGCATCTGTTGGGTTTACCGAGATTGTGAGGTATTTGTTGATGGTCATGGTTTAGCTGCTGATCTGTTACTGCTTGATATTGTGGATTTTGATTTGATATTGGGTATGGACTTTCTGGAGTCGAACTGGGCCATGTTTGACTGCCACAGGAAGGAGGTCGCGTTTCGACGACCAGGGTTACCCGAGATATTGTTTCGCGGCGAGAAGAACACTTCCCTACCGTGTTTGATTTCCGCGATGAGGGCAGATCGGTTGATGAAGAAGGGTTGTGTTGCTTACTTAGCCCATGTTGTGGACACTACAGCTGCAGTGCCAGATCTTGGTAGTATTGAGGTTGTGTCCGAGTTTCTGGATGTGTTTCCAGTGGAGTTACCTGGTATACCCCCTGTGCGGGAGATTGATTTTACCATTGAGTTGTTGCCGGGTACCGGACCGATTTCCCAGACACCGTACCGGATGGCGCCTGCAGAGTTGAGGGAGTTGCAGATTCAGCTTCAGGAGTTGTTGGAAAAGGGATTCATTCGATCGAGTGTTTCTCCGTGGGGTGCTCCAGTGTTGTTTGTGCGGAAGAAGGATGGGTCCATGCGTTTGTGTATCGATTATCGGAAGCTGAATCATGTTACAGTGAGGAACAAGTATCCGTTGCCACGGATTGACGACTTGTTCGATCAGCTCAAAGGAGTAGCAGTCTTTTCGAAGATTGACCTTCGATCCGGATATCACCAGTTGAGGATCCGAGACTCCGATGTTGCCAGGACAGCTTTCAGAACGCGGTATGGGCACTATGAGTTTTTGGTTATGCCATTTGGGTTGACCACTGCCCCCACAGCTTTCATGGACTTGATGAATCGAGTGTTTCGACGATTCCTTGACAAGTTCGTGATTGTATTCATTGATGATATTTTGATATATTCGAGGAGTGTGGGCCAGCACAAGAAGCACTTGCGAGCGGTGTTGCGGACTTTGCGGGACCATCAGCTGTTCGCGAAGTTTAGCAAGTGTGAGTTCTGGTTGGATAGTGTGAAGTTTTTGGGCCACGTGATTTCGGTCGAGGGAGTTAGTGTTGATCCTGACAAGATCGAGGCCGTGCTGAATTGGAGTCGACCCACTACTGTACTGGAGATCCGGAGTTTCTTGGGGTTAGCAGGCTATTATCGACGGTTTGTACAGGATTTCTCCCGGATAGCTACACCACTGACCAGATTGACGAAGAAGGACGTCAAGTTTGAGGAGAGTTATTTGCTCCTGAAGGAGAGATTGACTACCGCACCGGTTCTGACGTTGCCAGATGATAGTGGTGAGTTTGTTGTATACAGTGATGCGTCGAAGTTGGGCCTTGGCTGTGTGTTGATGCAGCATGGTAGAGTCGTGGCATATGGTTCCAGACAGCTGAAACCGCACGAGGTCAACTATCCGACGCATGATTTGGAGTTAGCCGCTATCGTGTTAGCGTTGAAGAGTTGGAGACATTACCTGTATGGTGCTCAGTGTAAGATTTTCACTGACCACAAGAGTCTCACCTATTTACGGACACAGCCGGATCTGAACATGAGGCAGCGCCGATGGATGGAGTTGATCAATGATTATGACTGCACGTTTGAGTATCATCCGGGGAAGGCCAATGTTGTGGCAGATGCGCTTAGTCGGAAATCCGGAGCCTCATTGTTTCACATGTGTATGGCCAGAGTGTCGATGTTAGCCGAGCTTCGAGCTACAGGTGCTGTGTTTGGGTATGATGATGATGGAGCTTTGTTGGCCAGCTTTCAGGTTCGACCAGTACTGATTGATCAGGTACCGGAGGCACAGGATTCAGATCCTTACTTGCTAGGCAAGAAGACCATGATTCGGAATGGTGTGCCTACAGAGTTCCGTTTGAGCGACGACGGTACGTTGTTGTTCAGGGGTAGATTATGTGTACCCAGGGACGAGGACTTGAAGAAGGAGATTCTGGATGAGGCCCACAGTTCAGCGTATGCGATGCATCCCGGAGGTACGAAGATGTTTCGTACACTTCGAGCGTACTATTGGTGGCGCATAATGAAGCGGGAGATTGCCGCGTACGTGAGTCGGTGTTTGATTTGTCAGCAGGTGAAGGCGGAGAGGCAGAAACCTGCAGGGAAACTACAGCCACTAGAGATTCCAGTTTGGAAGTGGGAGCATATGACGATGGATTTCGTCTATCAGTTGCCGCGTACTTCGGCGGGCAATACTGGCATTTGGGTTATCGTTGATCGATTGACGAAATCCGCACACTTTCTTGCACTTCCAGGGAAGATTTCAGTGGGCAGATTGGCCAAGTTGTACTTATTTGAGATTGTTCGCTTGCATGGTGTGCCTGTGTCGATTGTTTCTGACCGTGATAGTCAGTTCACTTCTGAGTTTTGGCAGGCCTTACAGCGAGCATTGGGCACAAGGTTGCGGTTTAGTACAGCTTTTCATCCTCAGACTGACGGGCAGTCCGAGCAGACCATTCAGACTCTTGAGGATATGCTGAGATCGTGTGTATTGCAGTTTCGCGGAAACTGGGATCAGCAGTTGCATTTGATCGAGTTCGCCTACAACAACAGCTATCAGGCCAGTATTGAGATGGCACCGTACGAGGCTCTGTACGGGAAGCAGTGTCGCACTCCATTGTGTTGGAGTGAGGTAGGCGAGCGTTGGCTCATTGGTCCTGATTTGGTGAAAACCAAGATGGAGGACATTCAGGTTATTCGGGATCGCCTGAAGGTCACCCAGAATCGGCAGAAGACTTACGCAGATGTGAGGAGGAAGAGTTTAGAGTTTGAGGTTGGTGATTGGGTCTTCCTGAAACTATCTCCGTGGAGGGGAGTTGTGCGTTTCGGGAAGCGTGGCAAGCTTCGACCGTGGTACATTGGTCCGTACGAGATTACGGAGAGGGTTGGAGCTGTTGCTTATAGACTCGAGCTACCGGCTGAGATGGCTCATGTACATGATGTCTTCCATGTTTCGATGCTGCGGAAGTACATCTCTGATCCTTCACATGTGATAGCCCCGCAACAGTTGCCGATCAGAGAGGACTTATCGTATGTTGAGGAGCCAGTGCAGATTCTCGATCGTCGTGAGCATGAGTTTAGGCACCGTGTGATTCCACTGGTGAAAGTCTTGTGGCAGAACCATTCAGTTGAGGAGGCCACTTGGGAGACCGAGAAGCGTATGCGGGAGCAGTATCCTCATCTGTTCACCTGACAGGTACGTAAATCTCGAGGTCGAAATTTCTTTAAGGGGGGTAGATTTGTGACGACCCGAACCAAAATCAGATGTGTGTTTGGCACGATTCTCGAGATTTGGTTATAGTCGCAGTTTTGCGATATTATGTGGTTTGCCGATTCGATTCGCGACTTTGTTTTCAGTCGAGAATTTGAGTTGGGTGTCTTCACGGAAATTGTAGAGTACGTGATTTCGAGCTCGTGGGCGGTTTCGGAAGATTTTTCCGATAACCGAGGAATATTTTATGATTATTTAAAGTTTCGGGTTCCGACGAGTTTATCCGAATGTTTCGAGCTTATCCGAATCATTTCGTATTTTCATTTTGGACCGTTGATCGACCCGAGGGACGAGTATAAATATCGAAAAGTCGAAAAATAGTCGGGAATTAGTCGAAAACTTCATTTAGGGCGTTGACCGACTTGAATCTCGTTGACTTTCCATATTTGGAAAGTGAGCCATCGGACCGAAAGGGAAAGTTGCCATTTTGGGAAGTCAACTTCCGGCGACCATCCACCACGGGACAGGTATAGATCGATTCCTCTTGTGATTTCGAGTTGGTTAGTGATTGATTTTGTGGAATTTGAGTGAGTTTTGAGTGAGTTCGAAGTTGGCCGAAGTGATGGAGTTCGTCGGTGACGGGGAGCTGTGCTCCGGCGAGGTATGGTGGTGTTGTGGTTGGGGCTTTTGCTCGCCTATCATCACTGATGCTTGTGGTGTGGGAGATTTAGTTCGAGGAGGTGTTTTCCGGTGAACCCGAATGGGTTGCCGGAGTTTGAATTTCAATCGGATTTTAGTGGGTTGAGGTGGTTCGGCTTGGAATTGGTTGGTGAGGTAGAAGGGAAACTTGCTCGCCTTGATGAGACCTAGGGACTAGGGATATGGAGATTTTGGCCGTGTGATTCCACCGTTGACGGCGCGCCGCCGGCGGCGGTCAACGGCGGAGAAAAAGTCAACTTTTCAGATTTCGATGTAATTAGTGTCATTTTTCTCGTAATCACGCCCTGGTTATCGTACGGAGGTTTTCGGGTTGATTTGGTTAGCCGATTTTCAGTCGAGATTTCGAGTGGGGATTTCGGGATTTCCGTAATTCATTTTGTACTGCATTTCGTATTTTCGGGAACGGTTGGTTTCCATGCATCAGTACAGTGTTGTGGATTACGATATTGATCAGTTGTGTTTATATATATTCAGTAGATCGAGATCTGGATCGTGATCGTGTTTCAGGCGAGGGAACTTCTGCCGGACCACGAATTTAGCGCGAGTTCGCGCTAGCTGATCTGTGAGTGGACAAGTTTATGTTTTCACTGTTGATTTGCGAGTTCGTGGATTTTATGATTTCTGTATTTAATTATACGATGTTGTGATATATGTTGTTTCCGGAGGTATTGTTATAAGTGTTTAATTGTGATGGCATTTAATACATCGATGTACCAGAGTTGAGAGATTCCTCTGGGCGGGGTTGAGTGGTCCCCTGCGTGCCGCCAGGGTTGAGTGGTCCCCTGGCCTATCACCGTCAGGTTTGAGCGATTCACCTGACGTCGGGTTTGAGAGGTCGTCCGACAACTTCCGTGTATATATATTTATATGTGTTATGTTTCTTCCGAACTCGCACTGTTTTATATGAGAATGTGTATAACTGGTGAAAGGCATATGATTATTTTCGTCCACTCACTCTAACGTTTTTATTTGCCTTTCCCCTGGGCTTTTCGGTTTCCGTGCCCAGTTTGCAGTTCGGATCCCACTGTTTCACGTCGCGGTTTGGAGGCTAGTGATCAGAGCTATCTGTATTTTCCAGTAGGTTCTTGTTTCGCCTACTGATGTATATATTGTATATGTTATACTTTAGAGGTCGCTCTGATACGTTCTGATACTTGTTATGCTGATTTTCACAAATATATTATATATGATACAGTACTATTTACTGTTTATGATTCATTTATTGATGTTGAGAAATCCGGATGGGATTGGTGCCCACGGTTTGCTTTTTGTGGCATAGGACGAAGTGTTAATTTCTGGGTGCAGGTTATGGTAATTCAACGCTAGTATCGAAACTCTGCCCAAATTTCGAAAATTTTTTGTTGGTTCGTATTTTCGAAAGTGTTTGATTCCGGTTTAGGTAACTGAATCGGGATTGGGTCCTTTCAAATTGTCTCTGTATTCCATATTCCTCGATGAGAGATATGGTTCACTATTTTCCACCCTTCACTAGCTTTCGGATCGTCGAGATAGAACACCTGCCGAACTAAGGTGGCGAGAGCGAAAGGTTCATCCTCATACCAGCTTGAGTTTGTATCGACTGATAATAGTCCCAGGTCTTCCTTTGTACGCTTGAACCATCTGCACTTGAATAGGAAAACGTTGACATCATTCCCGTAACATAGCTGAACCACATATACAATAGCCCCGTAATATAGATCATTGTCTTTCCCAACCGCTACCCCACTGTTTTGTGTTCTTCTTCCTTCATCTCGGGCCAATGAATGGAACTTTACACCATTCACAAAATATCCAGGATAAATATAGTGTTTAATCAGCTTCCCTGCTAGCAAGTGCTTTGGCCATGACCACCACCCCCCGTGGTTTTCAGATTTTTGCAGATCAATCATCTGCAAAAAAGGGCAAATTAATATAAGGGTTTACTTTCTACAAACATGATCGATATGTATATAAATTACTAATTAAATACCGAGGCGTATGTACGTACCCATTGGAAGAAATAATCGGGAAACTTCTTCTTAACCATTTTCTCAATCCACGCCGAACTCTTGTTTTGATTTAACGCCTGAAGCCTCTCCCTGTATGACATCATGTATGGCTCAACTTCGTCACAGTCTCGCAACACTACCCAATGTGCCTCAATAAGTTCTTCCCGTGTTAACGATTCCTTTAATACTCCTCTAAACGGTCGGACGACATTGGTAACGACAAAAAGATTGATGCGGGCACTGGGATCGGAGGCAGTGGGAGGTGGTGGATCTTTGAGGTACCTGTTGCAGTAAGTAACACACTCATGCATTAGGTATGACTCTGCTATGGAGCCATCCGGGGCCGACCTGTTTTTGACGAATGACTTATACTGTCCAAGCTGTCTACAAAATCAAACGTACAATAAGAATAAGTACATATAGCTAGCTAGTAATCTCCAGTGGAACAAATTATGAATCGAAAAACCTGTATAATTAATTAGTTGTACGTACCTTTCTTAAGGATACATCCAAGTGTACTGGACCGGACCAGAAATAAGCACCTGCTCGGGCAGGTGAATCATTATGTCAAAGAAAGCAGGGGGAAAAATCCTCTCTAGTTTGCAAATGATGTGCACAATTTGTTGTTGCAATTTCACCACATCTGACTTCTTTAATTCTTTGGCGCATAACCTCTGCCACCATCTGCACAATGCCACTATTGGTTCTACGACGTCACGAGGCAAGTATGGTCGAATTACCACTGGAATCAGACGTTGCAGCATAACGTGATAGTCATATGTCTTTAGACTAACAAACCTGTGTTGCACCTCGTCCACTGGTCCAGTTATAGTAGCTGCATACGTAGCCGGATAACGAACGCCCTTAAACCTGTGAAATACAGAACGTCTAAGTGTCGGCTTCACTGTGTAAGATGCAGCTGGCATCTTGTTGTACACTCTTTTCCTATCCCTCCTCAACCACAAGGGACGACGTAGATTCATTGATTCTAAATCTTTGCGCGCTTTGGGAGTATCTTTAGTCTTGAATTTAATACCGAGAATTGTTCCCACCACGCTGTCACACACATTCTTTTCTATGTGCATCGCGTCCAAGTTGTTCCTCAGCTTCAACTTCGACCAGTAAGGGAGTTCAAAGAATATACTCTTTTGATCCCAATAGCTCAGATCATGTGGAGGAATTGGATTGCATTTCTTTACATCTGCGTCATTGGTCAACACACCAAAGTCGAAATAGCTCAACCTCTCTAAAATCTCTTCGCCCGACCAACTATGGGGTTTAGGATTGTTCTCTACCGTCCCGTCGAAATGAGCTTCATCCTGTCGCCACGGGTGGTCGTGAGGAAGCCATCTACGGTGTCCCAAGTAACACACCTTCCCCGCGTGCCAACTAGAGTTCACGTCGTCCAAACATATAGGACATCCATTATATCCTTTTGTCCTGCAAGCTGCCAACATCCCATACGCTGGAAAATTGCTGATCGTCCACATTACGGCAGCCATCATCGTGAACATCGTGTCAGTGAATTTGTCAGAAGTTGGGACTCCATTTTTCCACAACAGTTTCAGCTCATCGATCAAAGGTCTGAGGTAGACATCTAAGCACTTCCCTGGAGATTTAGGACCTGGAATTAGTACAGTAAGGAAATTAAATTCCTTGTTCATGCATATCCACGGAGGCAAGTTGTACGGCACCAGAATAACTGGCCAAGTGCTGACAGCGGAGCTATTACTTCCCCAAGGATTGAATCCGTCTGTAGATAGCCGAGTATAAAATTTCTAACCTCTGCAGCAAAGTCTCCAAATTCTCTGTCGAAATGTTTGAAACCCTCCCCATCCGCGGCGTGTCGCAGGACATTGTCATCTATTCGCTTTTCTGCGTACCATCGCATCGCCTCTGTTATGTGTAGAGACATGTACAGGCGCTGCAATCTGGGAATCAAGGGAAAATATCGAACAACTTTCATAAGAATTCTCTTTTTCGAACTCTTCCTATTCACCTGGAATCTGCACTGGCCACATACGGGACAATAGTCCAAATCTTTATACTCTTTGTAAAATAGCACACAATCATTCGGACATGCGTCAATTATCCTGTACTTTAGGCCGAGGCTGCTCAAGATATTTCTAACCTTATAATGAGATTTAGGAAGATTGTGATCATCAGGAAGCAACTTAGATATTTGCTCCTAAATTTCGTCAAAAGCACTCACTGACATTTTGTGCTTCACTTTTATCTTCATTTTCTCCATCACATATTGCAACACATTCTCTCGACATCCAGGGAACACCGGGGTCTGTGCTTCAAGTAGCATCCGGTTGTACTTATCCATCTCACTGGTGTCAGTGGCCAAGCTAGCAGTGGGGAATGTGTCATCATGCTCATTAGTGGTACTGTAACCTCCGTCTTGGTGTTGGTGTCCACCATGACTAAATCCCGGAAACGCACCATGGACCAAATCTGCAGTTGGGTTGCAAGCTGGGGGCCCGGCACCACTGCCGTTGGATGAGGCACCATGGTAACTGTACCCTGAGCTGAAGTCTGCTGCGCTGAACTCTACTGCTTCACCATGCTCGCTCCTTGTAGTGTAACTCCACATCATACCATTTTCGTACAGGTGTTGCACCATAACATTAACCTCCACATACTGACAATTAAGACATTTCTGGCACGGACACCTGAAACGCTTCTTTCCCTGACCATGTTCTATCGCAAAATTCACAAATTCGCTAATTTCATCCATATACCGGACATCACATCTATTCTTCAACTTCATCCAACTCTTGTCCATACTGCTACAAAATATTATAATTAATTAATTATTACATATATATATATTAGTCCATTAATTTACGCTTAATTATACGTACTCGATCTACATCGATCCATCAATTACGTACATAATTTAATCTGTATATATAGCTAACATCCATGCATGTATGTACGTTTTCACTAAATATATATTAAGCAAATTTTAACTGCGTACGTACCTGCTTGCCTTCTCGATATCAGTTAATTAAGCTAGCTAGCTAGTCAGCGGAGATCCCTGATCCTGATCCTTCTTTCTCCTTCTCCCTTCTCCCTTCTCCTTCTTCTTCGATCTTTAAAATTTCCCGCGGGACAGAGGATCGGATGGAATGAAGAGAGTTTGGCATCAGGCTTATATAATGCTTCACTTAGACGACGGAGGTGTCGGTACGTCGTCTAAGTGGAAGTTACTCGGACCACGGCGTGTCGGTCCGAGGTCCAGGTGATCACCTGGAGGACGGAGAAGACTCCGAGGTCCAGGTGGACACCTGGAGGACGGAGAAGTCTCCGAGGTCTAGGTGATCACCTGGATGACGGAGAATACTATCTCCGTCGTCCAGGTGACCACCTAGACCTCGGAGTCTTCTCCGTCCTCCAGGTGATCACCTGGACGACGGAGATGGTATTCTCCGTCGTCCAGGTGTTACTTGGACCACGGAGAAGTCTCCGTCGTCCAAGTGTCACTTGGACCACGGAACAATTACATTTCTGTGGTCTAAGTGCTGTTTTCTTGTAGTGATGCTGACAGTATAGTACATTTGCAAAACCAAGATAATTAGCTCAAACTCTTATCAATAGTAAGCTAATTTCACAGAAGATGAATTGTAAAGACTCAAGTCATAGAGAACTAGAAGACAAAGCCACCTTAATACAAGTCTTTAATTATGTGTGCTTTATTATTTAGATTAATAAAGATCACAATTCTTGATCTACGCATTTTAGGTGTATAAATTAATATATTTTCTCTACATTTTTACTTTGTTAATTGCTTAGTTTTATTAGTTTTGACTTATTTTGTTGTTTTTAGGTTTTTATTAAAAGAGATAGAGTAAAGAAGCCTACAAGCATGTAAAATCACGAGAAGAAATGGTGCTAGAAATGGTCTTCAAATAGTTTCTAAAATATATTATCAAGAGACATCAAGAATTAGAAGGCATGTGACAAATGAAGATGAAGCAATTAAAGAAGAAGACATTTCTCCTGGAGGAGCCAAGAAAAGAGATCTTGCCGAAATTATGAAGATTATTGGGCTAAATATTATAGAGAATATTCCAAGATGCTATAGGTCAAGATTGGAGTCCAAAAATGTGGAGTTACTTGGTAATTTCGGGCAAGAAGAATTGGAGAGCAAGAAATCCAAGATTTGATGAGATTAGGATTCCTAATACTTAAAAAAGAAGGAGATCTGAAGCTACAAGACAGTAGACTTTGATAGGCTGTAGAAAACGCGTATCAACTCTGATCGAGGTGATCAAGAAGATATTTTATAGCACTCTGAAAGATCTTTCCAATGCCGCAAGAATCATGCAATTCTGTTATGTATAACTCAGGAAAATCGCGTTTTACTACAGGAGGTCAGATTTCTTAGAAATTAATGTGGACTTCTTGTTACGGTAGGAAACAACCTATCCTTCTTCAATATAAAGGGGAGCTCAGCTTCAAAGCAGATCATCACCTATTCTATGTCCTCTTGCTGCCAAAATACACACAGACGCTCCATCACACAGTTCTCCAAGGCCGAAGTTACATCACCACCACCCTAAAATTTCTATCTCATTCCTTCTAAATACATTTAGTCCCTTTAGAAGTTGTATAGGTTCCACCTTAGGCTCCAACCATTCGAGATTTTGTAGGCCTTATCGGGAATCAAAAAGTGTAAACATGGAACCTTTGCTCTGTAACTCTCCTTGTGCTTGTTTTACTTTGTTTGTGAAGAATACATATTTATTTTGGTTTTATACTATTTTCAAGTTTAATTTATCTTCCATGTGTTTATGAGTTTTGAATCTTGATTGCATGTTGTGTGTCATTCTTAATGCTTTGGTTAGGTCTAAAGATGAAACGCTTAGTCAATCGCTTTTTACCTTAAATCAATGGAGCACTACCAGAAGAATCACTATACCCGACGAAATTCCCAAAAAGCGACCGACGACAAGGGTTCTCGTCGGGTATAGTTAACTATAACCGACGAGAGGATTATCTCGTCGGACATAGTTTTTTTCCGACTAGATAATCTTGTCGTCGGTTATAGTGGCCGAAAAGTCGTCGGGTATAGTTTTCGATTAAGGCCGACGATTTTTTCAGACTATAACCGACGAGTTATTGGTATCGTCGGCTATAGTTTCTTATTTCAGATCCAATCTGGGCAGCAGCTCGATCTGTGATTCAAAATAAATCTCCCGCGAAAACTGAAAATGCTCAGAAATCTTTGGGTGATGTCGAAAACTGTGAAGAATAAGTTCACGATCGTGATTCATTAATTATATATAGGTACGTACGTATATATATATGTGTATACGTGTTAATTAATCGATCGATTGTTGATATGATATGATGTTGATTTTGAATGGATCGATCGATGGATCGGAGTTAATTGATTGTTGAGGTTGAGTAATTGATGGTTGATTTTGAGTACGTGATTGATATATAGTTGAGTTGGAGTACGTAGTACGTAATTGATTATATATATTGGGATTATTAATTATAGGATTAATTGTGATTATTAATTATGCATGGGTATATATAATATATATTGTGATTATTATTGTGATGGTGATGATATATGGTACGTGGGTGGGGGCCGAGAGAGAGGGAGAGGGAGAGAGAGGGGAAAAAATGAGTCTTTGGGCGGGGGTTGGGTTTTATATGGGATTAAGATTTGGCGCGAAATGAGTATTTTTTGGGGTTTGGGTTATTAAATTTCGCAGTTTTTAATCCCTGCTAATTTTACATCTCATTGTTGGCGCCAAAGGTGAAAATGGCGGGGGATTAGCTCGATCAGTGTTGTAATTAATTAGCTAGCTAGCTAGTTAGGGATCGAGTAGGCTAGATCGAATAATTAAATTATGTAATTTAATTATAGTTTGAATATCGATATATATAGATATATATATATCTAGCTATGAAATTTTAATTAATAAGATCATGGGTATATATACATGCAGTTATAATTTTCAGGATGGACAAGAGTTGGATGTGTCTTCCAAGATGGGATGTAAGATATCACCGTGGAATTAGAAGTTTTGTGGAATATGTGAAAGTTAATTGTGGAGGGATGACAATTCATTATTGTCCGTGTACGAAATGTCAGTGTCGCAGCGAGTGATATCGTTTTCACATCGATAAAGTATTGGAGCACTTGAAGAAAAACAGGTTTTGGGATAAGTACACATGTTGGATTTATCACGGTGAGAGCTCATCAGTTGGTCAACATGATCACATACAATTTTTTGAGAGTGGATCTACATCCAATGATCCAACAACAAGTCTGATCAACGATATGTTTCCTCATGAGAGCGGTATATTTGCTCAAGCACCAGATATCCCTCCCGCCGTTGGAGACTTCCCTCATATTGAGCCAGTCCAGCAATTACCTACAGCTGTCAACACTGCTGGTATGGACAAGTACAACAACCTCATTGCCTTCCAACAGACCGCGTTGTACAACGGGTGTAATGCATCTGTTCTCAAAAGTGTTATGGGAGTAATGAAGCTCAAAGTGGAGAACAAAATGAGTGTGAAGGTTGTTGCTGATTGGCTGAAGTGGTCTGGTTCGTTGTTGCCCCCCGGTCATCGTCTTCCTATGACTCATCGTAAGGTGCGATAGATCCTGAAACATCTTGGCCTTTCCTACATCAAAATCCATGCTTGTAGATATGATTGTGTTCTCTTCTGGGGTGAAGATGCTTATGGGAATGATCTTGAATCCCTTGATGAATGCCCGGTATGTGGTATAGATAGGTATAAGTTGACTCCTGCCGGAAACAAGAAAGCTGTGAAGATACTTCGATATTTTCCGGTGATAGATAGGCTAGAACGGTTGTTCATGTCTGCACACACGGCTGAAGCTATGAGATGGTGGGCCGAGAGGAATTTGCCCGACGGTGATACGCTTATACACCCTGCTGACGGAGAGGCTTGGAAGCACATGGTAAAGGAGTTTTCTTATTTTGCATCAGAGGTTCGAAATGTTTGGCTGGGGCTTTCATCTGACGGATTCAACCCTTTTGGCAACATGAGTCTTCAATACAGTATATGGCCAGTTATTTTGGTACCGTACAACCTTCCTCCATGGATGTGTATGAAGAAAGAATACAATATGCTCACTATGATAATTCCAGGGCCGGATTATCCAGGAAAGTGTCTCGATGTGTATTTGAGACCCTTGATTGAGGAGCTTAAGTACTTGAGTGAGAATGGTCATCCCACTTATGACAAGTTCAAAAATGAGATGTTCCAGATGCATGCCATGCTTGTTGGCACCATTAGCGATTTTCCTGCACGCGGGATGTTGTCGGGCAACGTTACCAGGGGATACAGGACTTGTCCAGAGTGCATGACGGTTGAGTGTTGCAGACCTCATTGCAGGAAGATTGTACAGATGCGTCATCGTTGTTGGCTTCCACATGATCAC
The DNA here is from genome assembly GCA_946800695.1 of Geum urbanum. Lineage (NCBI taxonomy): Eukaryota > Viridiplantae > Streptophyta > Magnoliopsida > Rosales > Rosaceae > Geum > Geum urbanum. The sequence goes on from OX327002.1 coordinate 23,878,110, forward strand.
CCATTTCGGGAGGATATGGAGGCATTTGATGGGACTGTGGAAACATGTGAGCAGCCGAGGAGATGGACGGGGGATGAAATATTGGAAGTGCTAAATGAATACGATTTTGGGCAGCTAAGCAATTATCCTGAGATAGTGGCGTCAATACCTGACAAACCTGACAGGTATAAATTCTGGACACACAAAAGTATTTTTTGGGAACTTCCGTATTGGTCCAAGTTGCTGATCAGACACTACTTAGATGTCATGCACATAGAGAAAAATGTGTACGAGAGTGTGGTCGGCACAATGTTGAATTGGGAGGGAAAAACTAAAGACGGCCCGAAGGCACGCATTGATCTTAAAAGGATGGGACTGCAAAAACATTTGTGGTTGAGAGATGGGAAGAAAAAAATGCCACAAGCTCCTTATACCGTGAAGCCTGCCCAGAAGAATGAAATTTTTGGCTGGATGGGTAATGTCAGGTATCCTTCAGGCTATGCTGGAAATATAAGTCGATGTGTTAACTTCAAAGACAATAAGATGTACGGACTAAAGAGTCATGACTGTCATATACTGCTTCAACGCCTCTTCCCTGTTTTCATTCGAGGGTACCTGCCCAAAGAGGTGGTGGAGCCGTTAGTGGCTTTGTCAAGATTCTTTTAGAAGTTATGCATGAGAGAAGTGAAGAAATCGGACTTGTTGGAAATGCAACAGGACATCATTTTTATCATGTGCAAATTCGAAAGGATATTTCCTCCAAACTTTTTCGACATCATGCCTCACCTGATGCTCCATCTTCCGGAACAATTGTTGCTTACTGGTCCAGTACACTACACATGGATGTATCCTATGGAAAGGTACGTAATGCATCTCTGAATCTGGCTATATATGTCGATCTTTAATATTATTTATTCACTTATTGTTGCAATAAGCATAACATGCTCGATCTGTAATTACCACTTTACAGACAATTAGGGGACTACAAAGATTATGTGATGAACAAATCTGCACCCGAAGGGTGTATCGCTGAAGCATATATTGCGCATGAGTGCGTAACGTACACCAAGTTGTATTTGGGAGCGTTGGAGGACCCTCCACAACATATGCCAGTAGATGGAGGGCAGTTCAACCTTTCGATCATCTCCGATGATGTTGAAGTTTCTGGAAAGTTGCCCAACTCGTACAAGTTGGAACCTTATGAGCTAGTCATTGCCCATTGGTCGGTATTGATTAACTGTCCAGAAGTTCAATATTGGAAAAATTTGCACCTTTACTGCCCTGCTATTTCCGGTGATGTTGAGTACCACAACAAGACGTTCGCAAACTATTTTGGTAAATGGGTACGTTTATAGATAAATTGACCTGTATATGCTATTTAAGTGCATGTCTCGTATCCTATTTATAGTTAAGTTAATAAATGATTATTTTCAGATGAACCATGTACAAGATGATGGTATCTCTCAGTGGTCACACGAATTGAGGCTCTTGGCGCAGAAACCGGTAACTTCCAGAGTTTATCCTATGTGTAAGGTAAATGGCGTGCTATTTATTTGTGAACATAGAGATGTCAGACGAAAAACACAGAATTCTGGGGTAATGGTGCATGGTGGGCAGAATGGAGTTGACTATTACGGTGTTCTCCATTCAGTTGTCGAATTAATATATGGGGAATGCATGACCGTGCACTTGTTTAAGTGTAGATGGTTTGATACCGACCCTCAGAACACAAGGACCGATCAATACGGCATTTTTTCGGTGAATACTGCTACAAGATGGTATGAAGATGATCCGTTTGTTTTGGCCACGGTGGTGAAACAATTGTTCTATCTTGATGATCTTGTGCATAAAGGCGCGTGGAACGTGGTTAACCATGTTCTTCCACGAAAGGTATACAGTGCCTCAACTCTTGGTGTGACCTCGGATAATGAAGAAGTTAGTGCATACCAAGAGCCCAACGCAACCGGTATTCCTGAAACCTCAACAATTCGCCTTAATAATGTGAGACAGGGCAGTGTGGTACGAATTTCTCAACCAAATCTTATTGATGTTAATCAAAATGAAGACAATGAAGACTCAAGTGACGATGGCATACACATCTTACCTGAAATTAACTCGGAAACAGAGTCAGACTCAAGCGATGATTCTGACTATGCGCCTTAGTGTATGTATGTTATTTTGAGTTTGAACGTGCAATGTAAAATGATTTCGATATATATTCAGATGATCGACTTCAAATTGTGTCGATTAAATTGCTAAATAGCGATCATGAGAGAGAGAGATCGAGAGCTCGAAAAAAAAAACTACAACCGACGATCGATATTCGAATTAATATCGTATTAATAAATATAGCCAAAAAAATTAAATGCCATTTTAATTTAATTAATTAGGCTTTTAAATTATTTCGGTTTTTTTTTCTAATAATTTCGTATTATTAAATATTAATTAATAAATATTAAGTGCACTATATATAACCGGCATATGAAAATTAAATTAAAACACTATAGCCGACGATATTCATATGAAATTTCGTCGGATATAGTTTCGGTTCAACTGACCGACGATATTACTTATATCGTCGGCTATAGTTCTGGTTTATATCCAGAACTGGGTACGTTTTGGGCAGAAACGAAACTGCCCAAAACTCCACAACTCCTCCTCGCCTGAATTTGGGAACTTCCGGTGTGTTGGGAGCATCCAAGCTGCAGTCCTCAAGCCAAAGGTGTTCAATTCGATCCTCAAGCCTCTATTATTGGATTACAATCCCCAAAAACAGGTTAGAAACTAATCCCTAATTTTCTAATTTCTCCATTCTTTTTTTTGGTTAGATTTGAAGTTGTTTCGATTGTTCATCGATAATGTGGATGCATGAATGAATTTTGTGATTATATATTGGATTTATGGAATTTTATGGAATTATTGTTGATTTTTGTGGAATATTTATATATTGGAATATATATTGGATTATTGGATTTATATATTGGATTATTGCAATTTTTGTGGAATATTTATATATTGGATTATTGGAATTATATATCGATTTTATGGAATTATTGGAATTATTGTGGATTTTATGGAATTATTGTGCACTTTTGTGGAATATTTATATATTGCAATATATAGGGAGGATTATTGGATTTATATATATATATTGGATTATTGGAATTTTTGTGGAATATTTATATATTAGATTATTGGAATTTTATATATTGGATTTTATGGAATTATTGGAATTATTGGATATATATATATTGGAATATTTATGTTTTGGATTATTGATATATATTGGAATATATGTATATATATTGGATTTATGTTTAATTATTGGAATATTTATATATTAGATTTATCGAATTATTGGATTATATATATAGAGGAGTTTAATTAATTAATTTTTGGAATTATTGGATTACGAATTCGAATTTTTAGATGAATTAGGAATTATTTTGAATTTTTGAAATTTTATAGCCACGATGAATTGGTTAAATTGCGGTGCTTCCCGAGGGGGGTCGAACTCGAGAGGGAGGTCGAGAGGGAGAGGGAGATCGGGACATGGGGATGAGGGCACCGGAAGTCGGTCCGCATCAGGATCCACGAGCGTCGGCAACACTTACAGTCTTCCGCAGACCTGTCGACACCGTGCACTGCTGGGCGAGGGAGAACCTCAGCAGCAGCAGGTCGAGCTTGCTCGATCCTCAGGCGTGAGGAGGCTTCATGGGGTCAGTCGCACGCCGGAAACGGATAGTGCGACTCAATCCTCGGTTCGAATGCCGGAGATTCATCGCGAGGACCCTTCCTCCTTCATCCAGCAGACAGCTCCTCATTCTTCCGAGGAGGCTGGTGGATCCACTCAGTCCTCGACCAGGATGCGACTATGCCCGCCGTCTACCTTATTCTTACCGTTGGAAATCCCGACGATACCTCTCGTCGATTCCGATGGGATGCCTGTTCCGGGACAGCTAGGGTTCATTACCCCGGACCAGGCATATGCGTATGTACCCTTCCCGGAACCTCTCTGGAGTGTGAGGATTCCGGGACAACGCACCGACGAATCAGGTAAATATTAATTAGTGATATCTTTTTACTTAGTAATATTTAAATTTAATTAGGTGTTGATGTTTAAAAAATCGTCTACATATATATGTGATAGGCGAGATCGTGCCCGGTGACAAACAAAAGAGAACCAGAGGCCCCGTCGTCGGCAAGTTACTGGACGACGCCATTAAGGCTAGCGGTGGTGGCCAAGTTATGATTCCGACCGGGGATAGAGGGCAGGTGATCGAGGGAAAGGTCACTCGAAAGTACGCGGGGATGGCGGGCAGCCTCATACGGGATAGAGTCCTAATGTTGTGGCCAGATTGGAATTCAGTGCCGCAATCCGTCAAATATCAGCTGAATAATGCGTTGTCGGTGAGTTGAATTGTATATTCATTATGTAAATTTTCTAAATAAATTTTTAATATTATTGATATATATATATATATATATATGCATTGCAGAGGTGGTTCCGCGTGGATGCAGACATTAGACCCACGTGGGCGGATGAAGTGCATGGGAGCAGGTTTGCAGACCGGCATTGTTTCAATTTTTTCGTTTCTTTTGATTATGTTCATACAATGTTGTAAGTTACTAACGCTTGATTTTATTAATATATATAGGTATAAGGAGTGGAAGGGCGAGCTGAAGAAGCATTGGAAAAAGTACGGCGACGATCGTTCGGGTACCCCTAGCGAGTTTCGTTATAGGGAGTACGAGTGGCGATGGCTTGTGGTTCACTTCAACAACCCGAAATTGAAGGTACGTACGCAACCTTCGATCGATTAAATTTTTGTTTTATCGTACTTCCCTCAAATTATTTGGCTAATGAGTGTTTTTTTTAATGTTGGATTAATCGAGCAGGCTCTTTCTGAAGTCAACACAAGGAACCGGGCCAAAAACACCAAAAATCATCATGCCGGTTCTAGATCATACTCGGGTTGGATCGAGGAGGCGGCCAACCACCCAGAAGAGGATCCCCTTGTCTATACAATGCAGCACGCGTATCCGCAGTCCCCCGAATATGCTGTAAGTGTCCTTATAACAAAATAAACTTATTTCTGATTTATTTATATTGTTTTTTTTAATTAATATTTTATTGTTCTTTGTCAATTAGGCGAGAATTCAGGAGGCGATTCCGGAGGTGTTGACTCAAGTGGCGAGAGAGCTCTATCCCAACACCCCCGATGCGGAACTCCCGATTGATCAGATTGATCGATCTGATCCGATCGTCAGGGCCAGGATTATGTCAACTGCGATCCCTCCAGGGAAGAACACATTCTACTGCAGGGGTTCCGGAAAGTGGGGTCAAGGGCTGCTGAAGCAGACCCCTGAATTCTCTCGCAGATCGGGATCATCATCATCTTCGAGGACTAATGAGCTACAGGACCAACTTCATAGGCAAGCAATTGAGATGGAAGCTCAACGACGTCGGATGGAGGAGATGGAGCAGGCCCGAGCCGCAGAGCAGAATCGGTTGGCCGAACAGCAGCAGTAGATGGGGACATGGATGCAGCACTGTTATGCACAGTTGCAGGCATCTGGAATCCAGATAGCTCCCAAGCCCATTTTCGGTGCGCCACAGCCACAGCCTCAGCCTCAGCCGCAGTGTCAGCCAGACCAGGACCAACCAACTTATGACGATCCGTTTGACCACATAGACTTAGGACCAGGACCCTCCTAGATTTGAACAATTGTCGGTTTTATATTTTAATTATTTACTACGCATATGTATACAGATTAATTTGAACGATTTTGGTTTTTTTATATTTATTTACTACGTACTATAGTTTCAATGGATGTTGATTTTCAATTTGAACAATATTGGTGATTTTTGGGGAATGCAGGTTTTGGGATAAAACCCAAAACCTGCAAAAAAAATTTAATTATTATTAACTATAACCGACGATATGTGTCAACATCGTCGGCTATAGTTTTCTCCACGGTCAACCATTTTGACCATGGAGAAAACTATAGCCGACGATGACATCGTCGGTTATAGTTTGAAACTATGCCCGACGATAAACCATCGTTGCCTTTAGTCTCCCTTTTTTCCAACAAAAAACCTAATTCATCGTCGGTTATAATATCACCGACGGTGCATTACCGACGAGACTATAACCGACGATGAGTCGTCGGGTATAGGCTATACCCGACGATAAAGAGGAACAGTCCGACGACACCTCATCCTCGGGTATAGTAAATCTTCTGGTAGTGGAGTCGAGATTAGAGTGTTTAGACGCTTAGTTGCACTTTAGTTCAAAGTCATGGCATGTAATCCGAAATTAAAACTTGTAGATTTCGAAGGTAATTAAATAAGATTATTTGTGTAATTACAAAGTATGTGGGATGGGATGATCACTGTAAATAATTAATTTAGGTTTGTTTTTGTCGAAAATATGGTAAGGGTTTTTGGGGTTCTTTTTAAGTGTTTGCTCGTCTATAGTCATTGCATATTAGAGTCCTAGGATTTCTTGCTATATGTTTCAACATTTTAGGTAATAATTAGATAAAAAATTTAGGTAATTAAACTACTCTTTTATACCCCCTTTTTTATACGCAAATACAGGAAAATTTAGGTAATTAAACAACTCTTGTATACTCCCCCTTTTTATACGCAAATACACAAAAATTTAGGTAATTAAACAACTCTTTTATACCCCCCTTTGTATTTGCGTATAAAAAGGGGGGGTATAAATTTGTATGACCGTTTAATAAATAATAATTACGTTAATTGAGAAGAAATATATACGGCACTTACGCCGATTTGACTCGCTTCATTGTCGAGCCCAGACGCCACTTAAGCAGTGACGCTAGCATCAGGATAAGGGTGTTTGGAGCCCTTATCTCTGTGCTCCTTGATGATTTGTATCATTTGCTTGGAGCCAGAGGTATGATGTTTGTCCTTCTTCTCCCGATTGGTCTTGTTTATGTTCGAGGTTTTCTGTTGGACAACATAAATCATTTTAAAATTAATAAATAACTAAAAAAATAATAATTCGATTCGTCAATTTAAATAAAAAAAATGCGAACCTGATAAAAAATTTCTTCGAAGTGGTTGACTAACCACTCCCACTCATCTTCCCTATCCCGACGCACCTCTACGGGGGTAGGTGAGCGGCCGAATTCTTCGTAATACTTGTGAAGTCTGTACTTTCAATTAGGGCTGTTAATCGGTACAAACGATTCGGATATTAGGCCGAACCGAAAACCGAATCGTATTTTTTATTCGGTTCGGTTCGATTCGGTTTTCTTAATTTTTTTACAAAAAAACGAATGGTTCGGTTCGGTTTGGTTCGGTTTTTTTTTCCGATTTTTTCGGTTTTTTTTTCGGTTTTTTTTTAAATAAAAAAAACTTTCTAAAAAAATACTATTTCTTTCTTTTAGTTTCGAAAATTCGAAGATCTTCATTAGCTATTTTTTTCAATAACTTTGTGAAAGTGTAAAACATAATTTATGTCAAATCAAATCAAATCAAATCAAACTACAACAAATATAATTAGTCACAAATCATACATTCAAAGATTCAAACCATAGCAAATAGCCAAATGTTTACCGAAAGTTTACATTACAAATTCAAAGTTTCAAACATCAACAAACATAAACCAAAGTCCACACTCCACACTCCATAGTCCAAGTTTAAAACAATCTACAGTCCATCCAAATAAAAATACAATACAAATATCACATAAAAATACTCAATTGAATCCATTCTCAAACTATACTCAACTTGTCTACCATTAGCATTCATTTTCTTAAACCTACAAGAACCCCAATAATCATTGTTAAGTATCAAACTATGGCACATACCAAACTACTTTCATATGGGACAAAGAGAGATATTCAACAACATCAAACTTGATTGACACTTGTAAAATGACGTCATTTTATTCATTTCGATTCAAACGATTCGGTTCGGTTTTTTCGGTTTTTTTGGAGACGAAAACCGAAACCGAACCGAATTTTTCTGTTCGATTCGGTTTTTTTGTTTTTCAGTTCGGTATTTATTCGATTTCGGTTTTTTCGGTTACGGTTCGATTTCGGTTCGATTTTTTTTTCGGTTTTCGATTCGGTATTAACAGCCCTACTTTCAATCACGGTAGATGGCGTTGGCGGTGGTGTTGATGTGCCTAAGCAGCTCCGATGTGTCATCCACCGCATATAGTTCATACAAGAAAAGAATAAAAAATTATAATCGTATATATTATGAAATTACAATTTTTATTATTTATTAAAAAATAAATTTAAAATTGTATTACGTACCGAGAGTTCATTAAACACATTCCCCGTCTCCTCGTCCGGCAACTCCTTCCAGGTAGGCGCAACCATACGAACCTTGTTGCGAATAATTACCCTGATGTTGTGCAATGAGAGACTAGCTAGCTGAGAGGTGGGAGGGCCAATTGTTAAATCATCGTACGACAACTGGATCTTTTGCCCGGTCGCCTTGAACAACTTCTCAGATTTTCTGCTCTTTCTGAGTCCTCAGGTCCTTTTTGGTTGAGGCCCTCTTGACCTTGCGCCATGCACTGTAGAGAATGGACTTAGAGGAGGCCAACTTCTAGGCACTTTCTGACATCAGTGATGGGCCGGAAGGGGTGTCATCATTATCGGTCCGTATACTTGGGACATCAGGAATTTCCCTAGTCGCCACTGTCGAGGGACCAGCTGAAGGGTCCGAAGGAGGCGTGACGTTGTCCACCTGGCTCTGCCAACCCACTTGCTCTGCGAAGCGTCGGAGTTGAGCATTTTCCGCATCTTTTTGTATTTTCTTTTACCCCACGGGGCCATTTTAACCTAGGAGTTGTAAAAATCAACTATTAAACCTATTTTACCCTTAATTATAACTACTTTACTATTTACTATTTTTAACAATTTACTAATTATTATTTTTCTATATTTTTCATATTTACCACAACATTTACTATTTTTACTATTTTTCATTTGTAAAACCATTTTTGATATTTATCATTTATTAATATTAAAAAATTTATAATATTTACTACTCACAATTAAATTCATAATAATTTATAGTAATTAAAATAGTTAATGTTACAAATAATTAAATTCATACTATTACAAATAATATTACTATTAATTAAAATAATTACCGTAATTTACCATAATTCATATATACTAAGTACAATAATTATCATAATTACCATTATTAATAATTTACCATAATTATAATAACTATCATTAGTAATAACTTATCATAATTACAATAATTATCATAATTTTAATAATTTACCGTAATTAATAATTTATCATAATTATAATTATTATCAAAATTAGTAATTTACCATAATAACAATAGTTATCATAATTACTAATTTATTATTTTTAATAATTTACTAATTTATCATAATTACAATCATTATCATTTTATTATTTTTACTAATTTACAATAATTAAAATAATTTACCATAATTACAATAAATTAGTAACTTATTTTTTTTACTAATTTACCATAATTACAATAATTTACCATAATTACAATAGTTTGCCATAATTACAATAATTACCAATAATTTACCAATTTATTATTTTTACTAATTTACCAACTTATCCTTAAACACAAATATACTATATTTATACCTAAATACATGTATTATACCTAAATACATATTAAAAATAAATTTAAAATATATACGTACGTAAAAAAAATTAAAAACTTACCGGTGGTGGAGATGGGTGGCGGTGAGATTGGGCGGCCAGTGGCGATGACGGTGGAAGGTGGAGGGAGCGAGCGAGGATGATCGACGTATGTTTTGGAAGGAGTGATTGAACGACGGTGGAGGAGGTGAGAGGCAGCGGAGGGAGGGAGTCGGCTATGGGGGGAGTCGCTGTGGGAGGCCAGACATACTGTTTAGAGAGGGAGAGAGAGGAGTTTTGAGGAGAGGAATGAGAGAATGATCGAAACTGCCTATTTATATTGTTTCACTTAGACAGCAGAGGCGTATTTTCCGTCCTCTAGGTGAAGTTAGACGAAGGAAATGGGCACTTCCGTCATCTAGGTCAACCGCCATAATTTTTAGAAACGCTACCAAATTAATTACACGGGTGGGAGTGGACCGCCATAATTTTTAGGAACGGTTCAAATTTGACTTAGATGACGGAGAAGGCCATCTCCGTCGTCCAGGTCAAATTTTGAACCGTTCCCAAAAAAATGGCGGTGAAATTTGGACCACCTAAAATTTGAACCTGGACGACGGAGATTGACCATCTCCATCATCCAAGTGGTCACCTGGACAACAGAGTTGGTCAGTCTCTGTCGTCCAGGTACAATTTCTGTAAAAATAATTTTTATAAATAATTCGTAAGGAAGTTTCCGATCTGTCATTCGAATGAAATTTTTGTAAAATATCAATTAAAGAATTGTATATATAAAAAGTGGAATTTAAGACGACAAATAATCTTACATCTTTAAACTTGTTAAGTATCTACTAATCTGTATAACTTAAGTGTTATTAAGTATAGGCTCATTGCACATCAATATTAACGCAATTGAATTTGGACAAAACAACCGTTGGATACATTCGCCACAAGACAATATATAAGTAGAATAATTTTCACTAAATAGTAAGTTCGTTAAGGGTTTCATCAGCACAGTCAACCGCAAAACTGAAATTTTTACAAACCGGAAATGTGGATACACGAAAATCCGAAAGTCTTATTTTGGAACCGTCAACGCTCACACTCCAAGAATTGTTTACTCTATGGTATCGATGAAAATAATATGAATTGAGACATGCTCGACATGGTTGTTGTCTTAGATGTGAAAGTACGAAATAAGCACTTAGACGACGCAATGACACGTTTGCGTCGTCCAAGTATGCACTTAGACGACGCAATGACACATTTGCGTCGTCTAAGTTCATACTTGGACGACGCAAAGAACGTGTGCATCGTTTAATTGCTTATTTTAGGGTTTAGGGTTAAGCGCCTGAAAGGACCCAACCCCGATTTAGTTTCCTAAACCGGATTTAGTTTCCTAAACCGGAATCAAACCCCTTCTGAAAACACGAACGAACAAAAACCATCAAAATTTCGGCAGAGTAACGCTACTAACGCGGAATTACCATTACTTGCACCCGAAAAATACACTTCATCCTATGCCACAAAAGCCAAACCGTGGGCACCAATCCCATCCGGATTTCTCAATATATCAACAGTAATGTAAAGTAATAAATTTAACTATACTTTACAAAAATCCGGGGTAAATCGTATGAAAGTATACATCAGAATACTCAGAGCGACTTCTAGTATAGATATACAAATAGTAGGCCAAACTAAGAACCTACCATAAAAGAAACATCGCTCGAATACTATGCCTCCGACCACGACGTGCGACACCAGAATCTGAACTGCAAACTGGGCACGGAAATCGAAACGCCCAGGGGAAAGACATGAAAACCGTTAGAGTGAATGGATGAAAATAAATGTCTTTCACCGAATAATATATGTTAAAATAACATATGCGAGTCCAGATAAATAAAGATAATAAAGTACACGAGGTAAACTCATACTCCTCCAGCGTACTGAGCATGCATGTAAAAATTCCACGGGATCACTCATGGACACATCTGTGCTAGTACAGTTCGAATCACGGGATCCCAGGCCTACACGTGATTCTAGCCAGAAAGGCTTCGGTTCCGGGGTACTGCCCCTCACCGGTCAGGTCGGGGTACTGCCTCTCCTGGTAGGCATCCATCGGGGATCAGCTGAGATGCAAGTGTATCGATACAACAACATATACTGAGACTGTACTCCGTGTAAACCAAATCATAAATAGTTCGATGCAAATGAGTAAAGCAATATATAAATGCATATACGTAATGTATAATGGTATAAGCATAATCATATAACACATGCTCATATAAATCATAATCTCATATGCATGCTCATGCTCGTAAAACGTATGTAATGACTCGCGATTAACAGTGAAAAGAAGTTGTCCACTCACAGATGAGCGTAACGCAGTTCGCGTTAATCCTGTGATCCGGCGGAAAATCCCTCGCCAAACGAACGATCACGAACCCCTGTATAATCATAAAATCCATTTCTCAAAATCATAACTCAGTACCTCGAATCATATCACGAGAAACAACCGTTCTCGGAAACACATAATTCAATAACGACGAATTGTCGAAAATCCGATAATCATACCACAAAACCTCGCTATAATTTCCGATGCTCAAATCAAAAAACAAACCTCACCACTACTATCGGGGCGCGATTCCGAGTGAAACGACATATAATTCGTCGAAAACCCTGAAAAGTTAACTTTGACCGGAGACAGCCGTTGACCGCCACGCCGCCGGCGGTGCCACCCAAACTTGAATTTTTCCGTTGGACCAAAGCCTATTCCACTCAAAATCATCCAACAAGCAACTTCCATAACTACACCAAAGATCAATTTTGACTCTAACTAGCTCAATTTCAAGCAAAACCGAATTATCACACAAATTTCAATCCAACAATTCTCCATGTACAAAACGAATTGGAACTCCATACCTATATGGTTAGATTCGTGGTGATGAGAGCTTCAAAGTCCAGTAATTTATGTAGCTCAATTGGTATGGACTACGAAAAGTCATTCCGTGGTCTAGGTTTTAGGGTTTAGGAAAAATTTGATTCTTGATTAAATCCTCCGGATTAATTAATTAATTTTAATTTGTATTTCCGTTTGTCGAAGCGATCTCGCTCTTTAATTAATTTAAAGTTAATTATGCAAAAAATTTAAAATGAATTAATTAATAATTAAATTAAGTACAAAATTAATAATTATACCTACTCCTCCACATAATATATATAATTAATCATGCATCATTACAGAAAAAAATTTAATTACAAAAATTAATTACCAATTAATATTCCTTGTCATTATTGTGACGACCCGAACCAGAATCAGTTGAGTAAACGGCTTAATTCACGAGATTATGTGTAATCACTGTTTTCCGTATATTGGTTGATTTACCGATTTTAATCACGACTTAATTATCGGCCGAGAATTTGAGTTGAGTCTCTTTTCGAGAGTTGTTGTACACGTGATTTCGAGTTCGTGGGGGGTTCCGGATGATTATTTTGACGACCGAGGAATATAATATAATTATTTGAAGTTTCAGAATATCGTCGAGTTCATCCGTTCGTATCGAGTTTATCCGAATTGTAAAGGTTATTCATTTTGGACCGTCGATCGTCCCGAGACACGAGTATAAATATCGAAAATCGTCGAAAAACACTGTTTTGGGAAGTTTGACCGGCGTTGACCATATTGGACGCGTTGACCCGTGTTGACTGGAGAAGAAAACTCCACCGCCGCTTGACTCGCCGGCAACCTTCATTTTCCGGCCACTTCTGGCCTTGATATTGGTATATTTCGATTCCTCTCTTGATTTCTAGTTGATTAGAACTTGGAATTGCATGATTTAGTGATGAATTGAGGGAGAAATGGCGATTTGAAAATTTGGGAATTTTGGCCGGAATCGGCTTCGACGGGGGGAGGAGTTCCGGCGACTTTCCGACGGGGGTTTATGTTGGAAATTGTTGGGTTTGAGGCAGGTATGTGGACCCTTAAGGTTGGGAGGACGGGATGGCCTCACGGTGACGGAATTGGACGGCGGAGCAATTTCCAGCCGGTTATGGATCTCAGACTTTCGAGTTGATTTTGAGCTACTTGCCGTCCAATTTGGCCTTTGGTGTAGTTGAGAGATGTGTTGTACTTGTCGAGATGAAGCTTCGGTGAGGTTGGCGGCCGGAAAATCTCTCCGGTTGATGGCGCGCCGCCGGCGATCAATGGCGGAGCTCCGGCGACCAATTGACTTTTTAGAATTTGATGATTTTAATGTCGTTTTACTTGTATTCGCGCCCCAATCGTCGCCTTGAGGTTTTCGAGTTGATTTGGGTATCGGATTTTCAGTCGAGGGTTTTGAGTGGAAATTTCGGAAATTTCGTCGATTATTTTGCACTGTGTTATATATTTTCGGGAACGGTTGGTTTCCGAGGTGTAGTACCGTGTTGTGAATTGTGATTTTGATCAGATGTATTTTGTGATTATTCAGGGGATCGAGATCGTGCTTCAGACGAGGGATCTTCCGCCGGACCACGTGATTAGCGCGAGTGCGCACTTTGCTCACCTGTGAGTGGACACTTTTATATTTTCACAGTCGTTGCGAGTTCGTGATTTTCCATATTTATTTATATACGATGTTGAGATTATTTATTATTTTTAGAGGTATTATTTTATGTTTTATGGTGATGGTATACTTGCATCGATGCTTCGGGTACTCGGCTGATCACCGATAGTCTGACCAGAGTTGAGAGATTCCTCTGGACCAGAGTTGAGAGATTCCTCTGGGCAGAGTTGAGAGATTCCCTTGTTATGCCGCTGGGGTTGAGAGATTACCCTGGCCTATCACCGTCGGGCTTGAGCGATTTGCCTGACCGTCGGGCTTGAGAGATTCGCCTAGTACCTCCATATATACATTTTCCGAACTCGTTATACTTGTTTATTGTATATGAAATTGGTGAAAGGCATATGTTTATTTTCGTCCACTCACTCTAACGTTTTATTTGCCTTTCCCCTGAGCTTTTCGGTTTCCATGCTCAGTTTGCAGTTCAGATTCTGGTGTCTCACTTCGCGGTCGGAGGCTAGTTGTTCGAGCTACCTGTCTTTTCCAGTAGGTTTCTTGTTTCGCCTACTGTTGTATATTTTGTATATATACAGTAGAGGTCGCTCTGATACGATACTGATACATGTTTATGTGGTTTTTCCCAGATTTTCTATATTATACAGTTATGTTTACTGTTTATTACTATTGTTATGATATTGAGAAATCTTGATGGGATTGGTGCCCACGGTTTGGCTTTTGTGGCATCAGATGAAGTGTTATTTTCCGGGTGCAGGTAAAGGAAATTTCGCGTTAGTAGTGTTACTCTGCCGAAATTTTAATGGTTTTTGTTGGTTCGTGTTTTTAGAAGGGGTTTGATTCCGGTTTAGGAAACTAAATCGGGGTTGGGTCCTTTCAGCTTGGTATCAGTGCATTAGATTGTCAGATTTTGTAGACTCTTGTAGTTGTGACGCTTAGGGTATTTGAGTTTGTACAGCATGTCTGGAGTGATGACCCGACTGGCCAACAGTACTCATCAATGCTTCGGGTGTTGTGTGTTCTCAAATATCTGAGGTCTCATGATTACGTTCCTTCTGCTTGTACCTAATGCTTGTCTTGTATCAGTAGGATGCCTCCTCGACGTGGTCCCCGTGTGAATTGGGAAGTGGATCCTGATGAGGATCGCCAGACGCACGACTTGCTGAT
The DNA here is from genome assembly GCA_946800695.1 of Geum urbanum. Lineage (NCBI taxonomy): Eukaryota > Viridiplantae > Streptophyta > Magnoliopsida > Rosales > Rosaceae > Geum > Geum urbanum. Next base: position 23,893,442 of record OX327002.1, read on the forward strand.
GCGAGTGTTGCATTTGGAGGAGCGTTTTGACCCTGTGGTCAAAGCTCGTACTGCTGGTGCGACTGTCTTTTTGGGTTCAGCTGATCCAGAGATGTGTGAGGCATGGTTGGTTCAGGTTGAATGAGTTTGTGAGTGTCTACGTTTTACCCCTGAGCAGATGACAGTAGCAGCAGTTGGATTACTTGAGTCAGATGCATACTTCTGGTGGGTTAGCACCGATCGGGTACCAGTTGATACTTCGTGGACTTTGTTCCGAGATTTGTTTATGTGGAGATACTTTAACCAGGCTACCCAACAGCGAAAGTATGCGAAGTTCATGAATTTGAGGCAGGGCAGTTTGTCTGTGCTTGAGTATTGGGACAGATTTACCCGCTTATCTCGGTTTGCCCGTGACATAGTGGCTACTGCAGAAGCCAAGTGCCGTAGATTTGAGCTGGGTTTGAATTTGAACATCAAGGGGACTCTGACTACGATGCCTCGGAACAACTTCGATGAGTTTGTCATTGCAGCACTCCGAAGTGAGGATATCGAGAAGGAGAGGCAGATGAGATACCAGCCTAGACGGTTTGAGGAGGATGGACCGAGTCAGGGGCCTTCCAAGAGGCAGAGTTCTGATACTTCCGGTTCAGCTTCATCCTCGGGTAGTGGACCATATCGACCACCAGCTGGTGCACTGAGACAGAGGCAGAGATGGAGGAGAGATCGACCGCAGCGACAACAGTCTAGTGGGGGTTCTAACGGTTCTAGTTATCTTCGGCGTACTGGTGGCTCTTTTGCCGTACCGAGGGAGTACCCTTTATGTAGTCTCTGCAGCAGACACCATGTTGGTCTGTGTCAGCGAGGCCCTGTCACTTATTTTCGTTGTGGCCAGGTGGGTCACTAAGCGAGGGAGTGTTTCCAGCTTGATGGTGCTGGTGGACAGGCGGCCCAGAGTTCCGGAGGAGAGCGAGGTGCCACTTCGGGAGCTTGACCAGTACAGGTTGCAGGCCAGGGCGGACAGTAGGGACAGCCTCAGCATGGACGACCAGTCGGGTAGGCCAGGGTTCATGCCATGACTTTGGGAGAGGGCAGAGCTTCACCGGAGGTCGTTATCGGTACGTTACATGTTTTCGGTTATCTAGTACTTACATTGTTAGATCCAGGTGCCACGCATTCATTCATGTTGTATAGACTATCATCTTTAGCTTCTGTACCTGCATCTCCACTTCTGGGGTTGTGGAGAGTGTTGTATCCGTCCGGTGGGATTGTGAGTATTGGCTGGGTATACAGAGATTGTGAGATTTTTATTGGGGACCATGGCTTAGCCGCGGATTTGTTGTTGCTTGATATTGTCGACTTTGATCTGATCTTGGGTATGAACTTCTTGGAGACACATTGGGCCATGTTTGACTGTCACAAGAAGGAGGTTGTGTTTCGACGACCAGGCTTTCCTGAGATATTGTTTCGTGGCGAGAAGAACACTTCATTGCCATGTGTGATTTCCGCGATAAAGGCGGATCAGATGATGAAGAAGGGCTGTGTTGCTTACCTAGCTCATGTTGTGGATACCACGTCTACTGTGCCAGACATCGGTGATATCGAGGTAGTTTCTGAGTTTCCGGATGTGTTTCCATAGGAGTTACCGGGTATACCTCCAGTTCGGGAGATTGATTTCACGATTGAGTTATTACCGGGTATAGGACCCATATCTCAAGCACCGTATCGTATGGCGCCAATGGAGTTTAAAGAGTTACAGGTTCAACTTCAAGAGTTGCTAGATTAGGGGTTCATACGACCAAGTGTTTCGCCATGGGGTGCCCCGGTTTTGTTTGTGCGAAAGAAGGATGGATCCATGCGGTTGTGCATCGATTACCAGAAGCTGAATCAGGTCACTGTGAAGAACAAGTATCCGTTTCGGCGGATTGACGACTTGTTTGATCAGCTCAAGGGAGCTTCAGTCTTTTCGAAGATTGATCTCAGGTCCGGATATCATCAGTTTAGAATCCGAGAGTCTGATGTGGCCAAGACAGCTTTCAGATCGCTGTATGGGCACTACGAGTTCTTGGTTATGCCGTTTGGGTTGACCAACTCCCCCGCAGCCTTTATGGACTTGATGAACCGGGTGTTCAAACGGTTTCTGGACAAGTTCGTGATCGTGTTCATCGATTATATCTTGATCTATTCCAGGATTGTGGACCAGCATAAGAAGCATTTGCGAGCGATGTTGCGAACTTTGCGGGACAATCAATTGTTTGAGAAGTTTAGCAAGTGCGAGTTTTGGCTGGACAATGTGAAGTTTCTGGGGCACGTGATATCAGCTGAGGGAGTCAGCGTTGATCCTGACAAGATCGAAGCCGTACTGAATTGGAGTAGACCTACCACCGTACCGGAGATTCGGAGTTTCTTGGGTTCGGCAGGCTACTATCGGCGATTTGTGCAGGATTTTTCTCGGATTGCTACTCCACAGACCAGATTGACGAAGAAAGGCGTCAAGTTTGAGTGGTCCGATGCATGTGAGGAGAGTTACTTGCTCCTGAAGGAAAAGCTGACTATTGCACCGGTTCTGACATTACCAGACGACAGCGGTGAGTTCGTGGTTTACAATGATGCATCGAAATTGAGACTTGGTTGTGTGCTGATGTAGCATGGTAGAGTTGTAGCCTAAGGTTCCAGGTAGCTGAAACCACACTAAGTCAACTATCCGACCCATGATTTGGAGTTGGCCGCTATTGTGTTAGCATTGAAGAGTTGGAGACATTACTTGTACGGAGCCCAGTGTAAGATTTACACCGATCACAAGAGTCTCACCTACTTGCAGACACAGCCAGACTTGAACATGAGGCAGCGTCGGTGGATGGAGTTGATCAACGACTACGATTGCACTTTCGAGTACCATCCAGGGAAGGCCAATGTTGTTGTCGGAAATCCGAAGCTTCGTTGTTTTACGTGTGTGTGGCTAGAGTATCTATGTTAGCCGAGCTTCTGGCTACGGGAGCCAAGTTTGAGTGGAATGACGAGGGAGCTTTGTTAGCCAGTTTCCAGGTTCGACCCGTGTTGGTTGATCAGGTTTGTGAAGCTCAGGATTCAGATTCCTACCTGTTGGGCAAGAAAACCAAGATACGGAATGGTATACGAACAGAGTTTCGGTTGAGTGATGACGGTACGTTGCTTTTCAGAGGCAGGTTATGCGTACCTTGAGACGAGAGTCTGAAGAAGGAGATTCTGGATGAGACCCATTGTTTGGCGTATGCGATGCATCCCGGAGGTACGAAGATGTTTCGTACACTTCGAGCGTATTACTGGTGGTGTAATATGAAGCGGGAGATTGCCGCATATGTGACCCGATGTTTGATCTGTTAGCAGGTTAAAGCGGAGAGGCAGAAGCCTGCGGGAAAGTTACAGCCACTGGAGATTCCAGTTTGGAAGTGGGAGCACATTACCATGGATTTCGTTTATCAGTTGCCGCGTACTTCGGCTGGCAACACTGGTATTTGGGTTATTGTGGATCGACTGTCAGAAATCCGCTCATTTTCTCGCACTTCCAAGGCATTGCAGCGAGCTATGGGCACGAGATTGCGCTTCTGTACAACTTTTCATCCTCAGACTGATGGGCAGTCTGAGCGGACTATAAAGACTCTTGAGGATATGTTGCGGTCTTGCGTTTTACAGTTTCGTGGAAATTGGGACCAGCAACTGCATTTGATAGAGTTCGCCTACAACAATAGCTATCAGGCGAGTATCGAGATGGCACCGTACGAGGCTGTGTACGGGAGGCAGTGCCGCACTCCGTTGTGTTGGAGTGAGGTGGGCGAGCGATGGCTTATTGGCCCTGATCTGGTGAAAGGCAGAGTTTCGTTACTAACGTGGAATTACCATTACCTGCACGCGAAAAATACACTTCATCCTATGCCACAAAAAGCAAACCGTGGGCACCAATCCCATCCGGATTTCTCAATATATCAACAGTAAAGTAAAATAGTAAATATAGCTGTACTTTACTGAAATCCGGAGTAAAATCGCGTAACATAAACAACAGAGAGCTCTGAGCGACTTCTAATACATAATCATATATGTATACCACAGTAGGTAGAACAATAAACCTACTGGAAGAAACAAGGTAGCTCGAGTACTATGCCTCCGACCACGACGTGCGACACCAGAGCTTGAACTGCAAACTGGGCACGGAAACTGAAAAGCCCAGGGGAAAGACATAAAACACATTAGAGTGAGTGGACGAAAATAAATGTCTTTCACCAAGTAATTTATGCGAGTCAAATGCATGAAAATCAAATGGTACGTGAGGAGACGCTGACTACCACTCACGTACAGAGCATGCAAAGTAAAATGTATCGCGGAATCTCTCATGGACTACCACGCGATAGCACAGTCTGAACCACAGGATCCCAGACCCACACGTGATTCCTAGCCAGAAAGGCCTCGGGTCAGGATTTTTGTCCCCCCCGGAGCGTACTCGGGGATCAGCCGAGAAGTCAATGTGTATCGATACCACAACATATACTGAGACTGCACTCTATGTAAACCAAATCATAAATCCTTTCCATGCACATGCATAAAACATAAGATGTATATTCGTATACGTATACTCGTATAAGCATAACCGTAAAACACATGCTCGTAAAATCATAATCAATCTGCATGCTCAAGTTCGTAAATCATTTATAAAAAGACTCGCAATCAATCCGTGAAATGAAATGTCCACTCACAGACTTGCGTAACGCGATACGCGTTAACCCGTGATCCGGCGGAAACTTCCTTGCCAAAAGAACGATCACGAACCCCTGAATAATCACAATAACCATTTCTCAAAATCATAATTCGACAATACAAGACAAATCACGAGAAACCACCGTTCTCGGAAACATGTAATCCGAATACGACGAATCGTCGAAAATCCGATATGTACATCTCAATACCTCGCTGTAAGTTCGGACGCTCAACTCGAAAAACGAACCTCCCCACTGCGATCGAGGCGCGATTTCAAGTCAAATGACATGCAACTTGTCGAAAATCCCAAAAAGTCAACATTGACCGCCGCCCACGGCGGCGCTGCCACTGACCGGTGAATTACACGGCGGAGCAACCCTTATTCCACTCAAAATCACCCACTGAGCAACTTTGTCAACGGCATCGAAGGCCAATTCTCACTCTAACTAGGTCAATTTCGTGATAAACCGAATTGGTACACAAATTTCAAATCCAAAATTCTCCTTCCACAAATCGAATTAAAGCTTCATACTTACATGGTTAGTATCCTTGAGAGGAGAGCTTCAAAGCCCACTCAAAGTTGCAGCTCGAATCGGCCTAAAGCGTGGAACCCGAATTCACCATTTTCTTCCAAAGTTTGGCCGGAAATATCTCCTCCTCCGGCGAGCCTCGCCGTGAAAGGAGGCCGGAGTAAGGATGAGGGTGTCCATACGAGTCGAACGGGAGCAGAAGGAGGCTCGGAGATGGCCGGAATCAACTCCACCGCCGTGGAGCACGCCGTTCGCCGTCAGCCTTCTCTTACACCATCGAGTTGACTCGGTCAACTCCCAATTTAGAAATGTTGACCTTCCCAAACTGGCAAGTTACTATTTATAGCTTTCCCAAAAAGGAAACTCCCAAAATTACGTATTTCGACAACTTTAAACATCCATAACTTTCTCGTCGTAATTCCGATTCCGATAATTCTCGCGGCCACAAACTCGTCTCGACATGTTCTTTAATAATCATCCGAAGTCAAACACCTCGACCAAACGGATAAAAAGTCAACTGTTCAAACCAACACATTTAAATCGACTAAACAATCAACAATCGGAAATATTCGTAACTAAATCTTCGTAACTCAGAACAATGCTCCGGAAGTTCCCACGAGCTCGAAATTAAATTCTGAACAACTTCCGTGAAGAAGCGGAAACCAGATTTTCGTCCGGTAATTTAGTCGTTAAGTAGCCCACCATTTAAATCCGAACTTCAATAATTCGTAATTAATTCCTCGGTCGTCCAAATAACGATTCGGAACCGCCCACGAACTCGAAATCACACGTACAACGACTCTCGAGAAGAGACCCAGCTCCAATTCTCGGCCAATAATTAAGTCGTTAAGAAACCAGGCGAGTAAATCCATTATCGGAAATCTGCTATTAACTCATAATCTGTCGGACCCAGCTGATGACACTGCTCAATCTGTTTCGGGTCGTCACAAATCCACCCCCCTTAAAAAAAAATTTGACCTCAAAATTTCTGAGTCTATCGGCTAAAGGTAGGAGCACTACCTCTGCATACTGCTCAACTCTCCAGTGATCACATCAACTGAACAATTCTAACAACAACTCCGCAATAGGGGATAAAACCGTGCTGAAATCCCTGTACCCTCAAATCTCGAATCTGAACTGGCTCTACACAAGCGCCAAGTGTTCCAGCACAAGGAACAAATAGGGTACACAACCCGCAATAAACCTGAAACATAGTTCTGCCACACGGAACACAACACACACAAAAGTCAACACTATAGGCGACGCCGAACTATACGGCACAATACACATTCGCCTCTGACCATATACGGATCAAAGCCACATGGCAAATCACAACTCAGTCTACACACATCAACATAGCTCAAACATCGAATTCGGGCAATAATCAACCCATTTCCGCTAACTTGACAATCTGTGGTAGCACATTCCACAAAATCAAAATCAAACGTCAACTCAAACTCAAACCAAACTCTAACACACTGAAGTGCAACATTGCCCACAAAACGACAACATGCAACATCAGAACCATAGTGATCCACAAACTGGTACAGCAAGCAATCTCGAACAAGTAAAACTGCTGGTTCCGAATCCTCCAGAACTGCAATACCGAGGTCCACAATATGCCCTCCAAGGTCTGAATAGTCCTTAAAGATCGCCCACCAATCTGAGGATAAGAACCGGTACTAATTTGTAATCTGGTCCCCAATGCTCGCTGCAAAGCTTGCCAACACTTTGTCGTAGCTGATTACCTCGACCAACAAACTGGAACACAGGTACACCACGTAGATGGACAACCTCCATCAAACACAGCTATGCCAGTCTGCCACTGAAATCCTTTCCCGAAAGTACAAGGAAATGTATCGAGTTCGTCAAATGGTCCACAATGGTCTGACAACTGGTACCACAAACCAAAATGCATACAAACACAGCAACAAACGCCACGTCTAACCGGAAATCTCAAATGGCTGACACTTCTCGGCAAGTCTCTGCCTCCTAGCCATCGCCAGTCGACAAATATGGCATCCACACACTTAAACTGCTACATTGCTCTTAATGTTGCATCACGAGTAGTAAACTCGAAGTATCTGATACATTCCCGCATCACTAGTGCCAAACACACGTAAAACAATGAGCTTCAACATCATCACACTCGAACTCAGCTTCCGTAGCGCATAACACGGAAACTCGAGCCACACTTACATGAAATACTGAAGCTCCCGATTCTCGACTGAACGCACCAACATCAACATCCCAGACGGATGGTCAAAGTACAACTACTAACCTTTCCCGAACAAGCTCAAAGGTGTAGCCATAGTCGTCAGTCGACCCCATCCATCTACACTGCCTCAAGCCCAAATCTGGCCGAGAATGCAAGTGGATGAAACTCAAGTGATTAGTGTACGTTCTACACCGCGCTGCACCCCATAGCTGTAGTGTCTCGAACTCTTCGATGCTAACATAAGGACAGCTACACTCAAATCATACACAGGATATGCAACTACACAAAATTCCACTGCCTGGAACCATGAGCCATCACTCTGCTACACAGCATCAAAGCACAACCAAATCCAAACCTCGATGCATAGCCATAACCCACGAACTCGTCGCGGTCGTCTGGTAAGGTCAAAACCGAAGCAACGGTCAACCGTCCTGCAGGAGTAAGTAACTCTCCTCGTGTGCATCGAACCACTCGAAATTGACGCCTTCTTTGTCAATCCGGAAAGTAATGTGGCAATCCGGGAAAATCCTGCACAAGCCGTCGGTAATGGCCTGCCAAACTCAAGAGACCCCTGATCTTTGGTACAATGGTAGGTCAACTCCAAATCAACACGGCTTCTATCTGGTCAGAATCCACACTGACTCCTTCAGTTAACATCACGTGACCAAAATCTCCACGCTAATTAGCCAAAACTCACACTAGCTGAACTTTGCCAACAACTGATCATCTCGCGAAGCCCGCAAAACCGCTCACAATTGCTTCAGGTGCTGGTCCACATTCCTGGAATACCTCATGATGTTGCCAACGAACATGACCGCAAACTCCTCCAGAAACCGTCTGAACACCTGGTCCATCAAGTCCACAAGATCTACGGGGCATTGGTCAACCAAACAGCGTGACCAAAATCTCATGATGCCTGCACCAAGATCCGAAAATCGTCCAAGCCACATCTGACTCATCAAACCTCAACTGATGGTATCCAGATCCAAAATCAATCTTCGAAATGAGTGAAGCTCCCTTGAGCTGAACAAACCACTCGTCAATCCGAAGCGGAGGATACTCACTCTCCTCTAAAGCAAATCAGGCTTCGGTAGTCAATGCAGCACCTCGTCGAACCATACAAACAGTCGCACAACTGATGCAAGAGCACACCACGCAAATACGCGGGGTCGCATGAAATCTTCTGAAACCTCCTCGAGCAACTCCTGGAGTCGAAACAATAGCTCTATCAGCTCCGCTGGCTCCGAACGACAAGATGCCGGTAAAATGAGTCCCGCGCCTGGTACAAGCTCAATGGTGTAGTCGGTCTCCCGAACTGGAGGAACACCTGGTAACTCCCCCGGAACACACCTGGAAACTCGGGAACCACCTCAATGTCACCAACGTCGGGTACAGCAACCATAGTATCAACAACATGAGAAAAGCAAACCACATAACTCGTCTCCACCATCCGCTCGACCATCACCGCGAAACAGTATCTCGGGGAAATCTGGTCGTCGAAACACAACCTCCTTCTCGAGGTACACAAATACAGCCAAATGCGTCGCCAGTAAGTCTATACTCACAAACATACCAAAACCACGATGTCCAGTTATAACAGGTCCGCGGCTACGCCATATCCTCCAACAAGGATCTCGCAACCTCCTGATGGATACAACACTCTCCAAAACCTCGGAAGTGGAGATACATGTACAATCGCCATGGATATCAAACAACAGTAACCTCGGAGAAAAATCTGTCCTCAAACAAGGTCATGGCACGAACTCCAACATGCCCAACTAGCCGCCCACGTCAAATGCGATTTGCTGAATAACTCGTCAAAAGGGTACATTGATCAGACTGCAAGAACAACATCATGACCTCCTCATGAACTCTGAGCTGCCGAACCGCTAAAACAGCTGGCTGAGGGTTCTCCCTCGTAACGTGATACTCCTGGCCACCACAATGGCAACTGAAAGTGCTCAACGAACACAAGTCACAGCGACACCTGCTGCGAGAAAGGATCTCCAACGATCACTCGAACTCATACCACAGGAGCAAGTCTGCCACTCTGTGATCTCCGCCATCACCAAACGGATCCTCTGCTTGATCTGATGGCCCACAACATAATCGATAAGGCCACAGCCTGATAAAGTCACTGATCTTGAGGTGCCCGAACTCAACCTCATCAAAATCTCGACTAAATCCACTTTCCTCAAACTCACACATTGGAAACCGCGTACACCTTTTGTTCTCAATAGCCTCGCCACTGAGTACAGCACACTATGCTCCTCACGGATGTCTCGAGGTACATCAATCAGACTCTCTCTGATGCTCAGGTTCAAACTCATCTCGAACCTCGTGCACCGCTTCCTCTGAAGCCACATAACACGTGCAAACGGAAACAAACATGTGGACAATGCATATCTGCCTCAGGTGGGTAAACACTCCACATTCGAATGCTGGGTAGCTTGATAAAACCATTACCGTAAATACAACACCCTGAATGTAGGCCATGGAGTCGTAACCGGAACTCACACAATACCAGCCCACAAAATACAACAATCTAGCTCAGGCAAACATTAACTGCCACAATTCTCAGCTCTGAGGCAACATGTAGACACTCATACACACACAACCAAGCAAACCGTACCACACAACTCTCTGAACTCAGAATACTCATCCAAACTCACAATTCTCTGGCAAATCGCACGTCGACTGATCCTCAATAGGATCCACAACCGAAACGACACGGAAAGCACGTCAGGGAGGCATCCTAATGAATAAAACATCGTTCCCAACAAGTGGAACGTAATCATGGAACTTCAAATATTTGAAAGTATACAACACCCGAAATATTGATGATTATCCGCCGGTCGGTCGGGTCACCATTCCAGACATGCTGTACATTCTCAAATATCCTTAGTAAACACGACTACAGAAGTCTACCGAACCTATAACCTAATGCTCTGATACCAAGCTGAAAGGACCCAACCCCGATTTAGCTCCCTAAATCGGAATCAAACCCTTTCGAAAACACGAACCAACAAAAACCGTAAAAATTTTGGCAGAGTTTCGTTACTAACGTGAAATTACCATTACCTGCACGCGGAAAATACACTTCATCCTATGCCACAAAAAGCAAACCGTGGGCACCAATCCCATCCGGATTTCTCAATATATCAACAGTAAAGTAAAATAGTAAATATAGCTGTACTTTACTGAAATCCGGAGTAAAATCGCGTAACATAAACAACAGAGAGCTCTGAGCGACTTCTAATACATAATCATATACGTATACCACAGTAGGTAGAACAATAAACCTACTGGAAGAAACAAGGTAGCTCGAGTACTATGCCTCCGACCACGACGTGCGACACCAGAGCCTGAACTGCAAACTGGGCATGGAAACCGAAAATCCCAGGGGAAAGACATAAAACACGTTAGAGTGAGTGGACGAAAATAAATGTCTTTCACCAAGTAATATATATATATACGTATAAAATCATATGCGAGTCAAATGCATGAAAATCAAATGGTACGTGAGGAGACGCTGACTACCACTCACGTACAGAGCATGCAACATAAAATGTATCGCGGAATCTCTCATGGACTACCACGCGATAGCACAGTCTGAACCACAGGATCCCAGACCCACACGTGATTCCTAGCCAGAAAGGCCTCGGGTCAGGATATCTGTCCCCCCCGGAGCGTACTCGGGGATCAGCCGGGAAGCCAATGTGTATCGATACCACAACATATACTGAGACTGCACTCTGTGTAAACCAAATCATAAATCCTTTCCATGCACATGCATAAAACATAATATGTACATATGTATATTCGTATACGTATACTCGTATAAGCATAACCGTAAAATCCGATATGTACATCTCAATACCTCGCTGTAAGTTTGGACGCTCAACTCGAAAAACGAACCTCACCACTGCGATCGGAGCGCGATTTCGAGTCAAATGACATGCAACTTGTCGAAAATCCCAAAAAGTGAACATTCACCGCTGTTGACCGCCGCCCACGGCGGCACCGCCACTGACCGGAGAATTTCACAGCGGAGCAACCCCTATTCCACTCAAAATCACCCACTGAGCAACTTTGTCAACTGCATCGAAGGCCAATTCTCACTCTAACTAGGTCAATTTCGTGATAAACCGAATTGGTACACAAATTTCAAATCCAAAATTCTCCTTCCACAAATCGAATTAAAGCTTCATACTTACATGGTTAGAATCCTTGAGAGGAGAGCTTCAAAGCCCACTCAAAGTTGCAGCTCGAATCGGCCTAAAACGTGGAACCCGAATTCACCATTTTCTTCCAAAGTTTGGCCGGAAATATCTCCTCCTCCGGCGAGCCTCGCCGTGAAAGGAGGCCGGAGTAAGGATGACGGTGTCCATACGAGTCGAACGGGACCAGAAGGAGGCTCGGCGATGGCCGAAATCAACTCCACCGCCGTGGAGCACGCCGTTCGCCGTCGGCCTTCTCTCACACCACCGAGTTGACTCGGTCAACTCGGTCAACTCCCAATTTAGAAATGTTGACCTTCCCAAACTGGCAAGTTACTATTTATAGCTTTCCCAAAAAGGAAACTCCCAAAATTACGTATTTCGACAACTTTAAACATTCATAACTTTCTCGTCGTAATTCCGATTCCGATAATTCTCGCGGCCACAAACTCGTCTCGACATGTTCTTTAATAATCATCCGAAGTCAAACACCTCGACCAAACGGATAAAAAGTCAACTGTTCAAACCAACACATTTAAATCGACTAAACAATCAACAATCGGAAATATTCGCAACTAAATCTTCGTAACTCAGAACAATGCTCCGAAAGTTCCCACGAGCTCAAAATTAAATTCTGAACAACTTCCGTGAAGAAGCCGAAACCAGATTCTCGTCCGGTAATTTAGTCGTTAAGTAGCCCACCATTTAAATCCGAACTTCAATAATTCGTAATTAATTCCTCGGTCGTCCAAATAACGATCCGAAACCTCCCACGAACTCGAAATCACACGTACAATGACTCTCGAGAAGAGACCCAGCTCCAATTCTCGGCCAATAATTAAGTCGTTAAGAAATCAGGCGAGTAAATCCATTATCGGAAATCTGCTATTAATTCATAATCTGTCGGACCCAGCTGATGACACTGCTCAATCTGTTTCGGGTCATCACATCAAATCTGTTCATTTCCTTTGAAGAGAGACGAAAAACCCAATAAACAAAATATTTGTGCATATTACTATACATATTTCGTGTGTTTTGTATATACTTATATACTCATAACTTGTAAAGGATTAACCACTTGCATTTGTAGATTGCATTGACCTTTTGGCGGCTTTGTGATGTGTGGATTTCATCACTACACACCCTAACCTAAGTGAAGTTAGGGGCATGAGGCCAAAATAAAGGTCACGTTTGCATCATGTATTTAGCACGTAACTTTTTATGTTTTCTGCAGGTTCTAACGTTTTCTCTTATGCATTCACGTCATTTCTCACTTAGGCTCTTGTTTAATGCATTTGAATGACGATTTAAGTGTTTTGAGCATGAATTTGAATGAAACGTGGTGTGCTTGCATTACTCTACTTGTATATATTTGTTTCTAAGTCTGTACCTTGTAAATATGCCTAATTTTGTAGAAAACGTGTAAATTGAGTCCTAACTTATCTATGCATTCATTTTTGGGTGTCTAAAACCTTGCATTCACGTTTACAATTCTTATAGTGTCTTAACTTAGTGTTTTTACAAGCTTTTGTGTGTTTGTACCCTGTTCTTCTTTATGTGATTCTCTTGTGTTTTGATGTGTTTAGTGTGTTTTCGTGTGCTTTTCTTGTGTTTTTACAATTTTGGTTAGTATCTTGCATTCCTTGTGTATTCTTTTGATACTAACACTTGATATTTGAGCAGTTTTCAAGAGCTAATCTTGAATGTCCAGCTCCCATCCAACTTCTAAGATCAATCTTCAAGCACTCACGGACCGTTTAGCTCACTTGAAGTAACTGTCCCAAGGGACCAAGATTTCGAGCAGCCTCTCGTTGAGGAGTGGGAGAACTTTGGCATCTCCTTTGCCAACGAAAAGCAAGACATCTCCTCACGCCATTTATGAGGAGGAGGATTTAGAAGAAGATCCAGCCACTAAGGAAGCCGAGACAAAGAAGAGTGTCTAAGGCACCTCACGCCACTAAGGCACAAGTCACCACGCAATCTGCCCCAAACAAAGGTATTAACCCTATCCCTTCAAGTTTGGTTAATACTAATGCATCATTCACTCGTGCACCATTTGTGATGACCCGGAACAGAATTAGCAGTGTAATCGGCTTAATCCACGAGCTTGCGTGTAATCGCAGTTTTTCGTAAATTGATTGAATTGCCGGCTTTGATCACGACTTAATTATTGGCCGAGAATTTGAGTTGAGTCTCTTCTCGAGAGTTGTTGTACGCGTGATTTCGAGTTTGTGGGCGGTTCCAGATTATTATTTCGACGACCGAGGAATATAATAGGAATATTTAAAATTTTGGAATTTCGTCTAGTTTATCCGTTTGTATTCGAGTTTATCCGAATTGTGATTATGATCCGATTTGGACTGTCAATCGTCTCCAGCCGCGAGTATAAATATCGGAAATAGTCGAAAAATTGTCGGCTCACAGATCAGCAGAGCGCGCACTCACAATAACTGGGAAAATATAAAAATGTCCACTCACAGATCAGCAGAGCGCGCACTCGCGCTAATCACGTGGTCCAGCGGAAGATCCCTCGCCCGAAGCACGATCTCGATCCCCTGAATAATCACAAAATATATCTGGTCAAAATCACAATTCTCAACACTGTACCAAACCGCGGAAACCAACCGTTCCTGGAAGTATACAAAACAGTGCAAAATAATCGACGAAATTCCCGAAATCTCCACTCAAAACCCTCGACTGAAAATCTGATACCCAAATCAACTCGAAAACCTCAAGGCGACGATCGGGGCGCGATTAAGAGAAAAACGACATTAAAATCACTAAATTCCAAAAAGTCAACGGGTCGCCGGAGCTTCGCCGCCTACGGCGAAGCTGTTCGCCGTCGAACCGCCGCCTACGGCGGACGGCAGCCCACGAGACCACTCCCAATGGACTCGCCATGGCCCCATGGTCAAAACCCCTCCATTCCAACAACCTGAAACCGGCCGGAAAAACCTCGAATTTCAACTCAACATTTCTTCCTCAATTCTCAACCAAATCAAGAAATTCCAAGTTTTAAATTGTTTAGAATCACAAGGAGAACACTTTACCTTCCAAAGTCGTGGCCTGAAACGGCCAGAATCAGCCGGTCTGGCGATGGAATCCAAACGGTCCGTTTTCCTTCTCGGTCAACGCCCCAAATTTCAGTCAACGCCGGTCAAACTTCTAAACAGTGGATTTTCGACAATTTTCGACTATTTCCGATATTTATACTCGCGCCTCGGATAACCGACGGTAAAAATGGATAACCATTACGATTCGGATAAACACGATACAAACGGATAAACTCGTCGATATTCCGAAACTTCAAATAATCATATTATATTCCTCGATCATCGGAAAAATCATCCGGAACCACCCACGAACTTGAAATCACTTGTACTACAACTCTTGAGAACAGACTCAACTCAAATTCTCGACCGATAATTAAGTCGTAAACAAAACTGACAAACTACACAATTATCGAAAAGCTGCGATTACGTGCTAACACGTGAATCATGCTGATCACTCTACTGATTCTGGTTCGGGTCGTCACAAATCTACCCCCCTTAAAAAAATTTCGACCTCGAAATTTACGTACCTGTCAGGTGAACAGATGAGGATACTTCTCCCGCATACGCTGCTCAGTCTCCCACAAGACCTTCACCACCGGTATAACACGGTGTCTCAACTCCTGCTCACGACGATCGAGAATCTGTACCGGCTCCTCCACGTACGTCAAATCTTCCCGGATAGGTAACTGCTGTGGGGATAACACATGCGAAGGATATGAGATGTACTTCAGCAACATCGAAACGTGGAAAACATCATGAACACGAGCCATCTCAGCCGGTAACTCAAGTTTGTAAGCAATAGCTCCAACCCTCTCGGTGATCTCATACGGACCAATGTATCGTGGTCGAAGCTTGCCACGCTTCCCGAAATGCACAACATCCCTCCACGGAGATAGTTTCAGGAAGACCCAATCGCCTACCTCAAACTCGAGACTCTTCCTCCTCACGTCCGCATAACTCTTCTGACGATCCTGGGCGATCTTCAATCTGTCTCGGATAATCTGGACGTCCTCCATAGTGAACTTCACCAGATCAGGGCCAATACGTCATCGCTCGCCCACCTCATTCCAACACAACGGAGTGCGGCACTACCTTCCGTAATGGGCCTCGTACGGTGCCATCTCAATGTTGGCCTGATAGCTGTTGTTGTAGGCGAACTCTATCAAATGTAGCTGCTGGTCCTTATTTCTGCGAAACTGCAATACACATGACCGCAACATATCCTCAAGTGTCTGTATAGTCCACTCAGACTGCCCGTCAGTCTGAGGATGAAAAGTTGTACTGAAACGCAATTTCGTGCCCATGGCTCGCTGCAATGCCTGCCAGAACTCAGAGGTAAACTGACTGTCTCGGTCAGAAATAATAGACATAGGTACACCATGCAGACGAACAATCTCTGACAAATACAGCTTGGCCAATCTGCGCACTGATATCTTCCCCGGAAGTGCGAGAAAATGAGCGGATTTCGTCAGTCGATCCACAATAACCCAAATACCAGTGTTGTCAGCTGAAGTACGCGGCAACTAATAAACGAAATCCATGGTAATGTGCTTCTACTTCCAAACCGGAATCTCCAGTGGCTGTAACTTCCCCGCAGGTTTCTGCCTCTCCGCTTTAACCTGCTGACAGATCAAACATCGGCTCACATACGCGGCAATCTTCCGCTTCATGTTGCGCCACCAGTAATACGCTCGAAGTGTACGAAACATCTTCGTACCTCCGGGATGCATCGCATATGCGAAACAATGGGCCTCATCAAGAATCTCCTTTTTCAGACTCTCATCTCTGGGCACACACAACCTACCTCTGAACAACAACGTACCATCGTCACTCAATTGAAACTCTCTAGGCACCACCATTCCGTATCATGGTCTTCTTGCCCAACAGGTAGGAATCTGAATCCTGTGCCTCCCAAACCTGATCAACCAAAACGGGTCGAACTTGGAAACTGGCTAACAAAGCTCCCTCGTCATCCCACTCAAATTCGGCTCCTGTAGCCCGAAGCTCGGTTAACATAGATACTCTATCCACACACACATGGAACAACGACGCTCCAGATTTTCGGCTAAGTGCATCAGCCAGAACATTGGCCTTCCCTGGATGGTACTCGAAAGTGAAATCATAATCGTTGATCAACTCCATCCACCGGCGTTGCCTCATGTTCAAGTCTGGCTGCGTCCGCAAGTAGGTAAGACTCTTGTGGTCGGTGTAGATCTTACACAGGGCTCCGTACAAGTAATGTCTCCAACTCTTCAACGCTAGCACAATAGCGGCCAACTCCAAATCATGTGTCAAATAGTTGACTTCGTGTGGTTTCAACTGCTTGGAACCGTAAGCTACAACTTTACCATGCTGCATCAGCACATAACCTAGTCCCAACTTCGACGCATCACTATAAACCACAAACTCACTGCTGTCGTCTGGTAATGTCAGAACTGGTGCAATAGTCAACTTCTCCTTCAGGAGCAAATAACTTTCCTCACATGCATCGGACCACTCAAACTTGACGCCTTTCTTCGTCAACCTGGTCAGTGGGGTAGTAATCCGAGAAAAATCCTGTACAAATCGCCGGTAGTAGCCTGCCAAACCCAAGAAACTTCGGATCTCCGGTAGAGTGGTAGGTCTACTCCAATTCAGCACGGCCTCGATCTTGTCAAGATCAACGCTGACTCACTCAGCCGATATCACGTGGCCCAGAAACTTCACACTATCCAACCAAAACTCGCACTTGCTGAACTTCGCAAACAACTGATGGTCCCGCAAAGTCCGCAACACTGCTCGCAAATGCTTCTTATGCTGGCCCACACTCCTGGAATAGATCAAAATATCATCGATGAACACAATCACAAACTTGTCCAGAAACCGTCTGAACACTCGATTCATCAAGTCCATGAAGGCTGCAGGGACGTTGGTCAACCCAAATGGCATAAACAAAAACTCGTAATGCCCATACCGCGACCTGAAAGCTATCCTGGCCACATCAGACTCTCGAATCCTTAACTGGTGATATCCGGATCGAAGATCAATCTTGGAAAAGACTGAAGCTCCCTTGAGCTGATTGAACAAATCATCAATCCGCGGCAATGGATACTTGTTCTTCACTGTAACCTGATTCAGCTTCCGGTTGTCGATGCACAATCGCATAGATCCATCCTTCTTCCGTATAAACAAAACCGAGGCACCCCATGACGAAACACTAGGCCGAATATATCCCTTCTCCAGCAACTCCTGGAGTTGAACCTGCAACTCTTTTAACTCTGCTGGCGCTATACGATACGGTGTCTGAGAAATGGGTCCTGTACCTGGTAACAGCTCAATAGTGAAGTCAATCTCCCGAACAGGAGGTATACCCGGTAACTCCTCCGGAAACACATCCGAAAACTCAGAAACAACCTCAATACCGCCAAGGTCCGGCACAACCGCCGTAGTGTCAACCACATGAGCTAAGTAAGCAACACAACCCTTCTTCATCAACTGATCCGCGCTCATCGCAGAAATCAAACATGATAGTGAAGTGTTCATTTCGCCGCGAAACAATATCTCGGGAAAGCCTGGTCGTCGAAACGCGATCTCCTTCTTGTGACAGTCAAACATGGCCCAGTGTGTCTCTAAGAAGTCCATTCCCAAGATCAAATCAAAATCAACGATATCAAGCAACAACAGATCTGCGGCTAAGCCTCTAATAAAAATCTCACAGTCTCTGTACACCCAGCCAATACTCACAATCTCACCAGACGGATATAACACTCTCCACAACCCCGGAAGTGGAGACGCAGGTACCGTAGCTAAAGACGATAGTTTATACGACATGAATGAATGTGCGGCACCTTGATCTAACAATGTAAGTACTGGAATACCAAAGATATGCAACGTACCGATAACGACCTCCAGTGAAGCTCTACCCTCTTGCAAAGTCACGGCATGAACCCTCGCATGTCCGGCTGGTCATCCACGCTAAGGCTATCCATGTTGTCCGCCCTGGCCCGCAAACTGTACTGGTCGAGCCCCCGAAGTGGCACCTCGCTCTCCTCCGGAACTCTGGGCCGCCTGTCTACCAGCATCATCAAGCTGGAAACACTCCCTCGCATAGTGACCCACCTGGCCACAGCGAAAACAAGTAACAGGGACACGCTGACATCGACCAACATGGTGTCTGCTGCAGAGACTACACAAAGAGTACTCCCTCGGTACGGCAAAAGAGCCACCAGTACGCCGAGGATAACTGGAACTACTAGAACCCCCACTAAACTGTGGTCGCTGCGGTCGATCTCTCATCCATCTCTGCCACTGTCTCGGTGCACCAACTGGTGGTCGATATGGTTCACTGCCCGAGGATGAAGCCAAACCTGAAGTATCAGAACTCTGCCTCTTTGAAGGCCCCTGACTTGGTCCACCCTCCTCAAACCGTCTAGACTGGTATCTCATCTGCCTCTCCTTCTCGATATCCTCACCTCGGAGTGCTGCACCGACAAACTCATCAAAGTTGTTCCAAGGCATCGTAGTCAGAGTCCCCTTGATGTTTAAGTTCAAACCTAGCTCAAATCTGCGGCACCTGGCTTCCTCAGAATCCACCATGTCACGCGCAAAACGAGATAAGCAGGTAAACCTGTCCCGATACTCAAGCACAGACAAACTGCCCTGCCTTAAGTTCGTGAACTCCTCATACTTACGCTGCTGGGTAGCCTGGTTGAAGTATCTCCGCATAAACAGATCACGGAACAATGTCCACGGAGTATCAACTGGAACTCTATCGGTGCTAACCCACCAGAAGTATGCATCTGACTCCAGTAATCCGATTGCTGCCACTGTCATCTGCTCAGGGGTAAAACGCAGACGTTCACATACACGTTCAACCTGAACCAACCATGCCACACACATCTCTGGATAAGCTGAACACGAAAAGACAGTCACACCAGCAGTACGAGCTTTGACCACAGGGTCAAACCGCTCCTCCAAACGCAACACTCGCATCAGCAAGTCGTGCGTCTGGCAATCCATATCAGGATCCTCTTCCTGATCAACACGGGGACCACGTCGAGGAGGCATCCTACTGATACAAGTCAAGCATTAGGTACAAGCAGAAGGAACGTAATCATGAGACCTCAGATATTTAAGAACACACAACACCCGAAGTATTGATGACTACCGCTGGCCAGTCGGGTCATCACTCCAGACATGTTGTACAAACTCAAATACCCTAAGCGTCACAACTACAAGAGTCTACAGAATCTGACAACCTAATGCTCTGATACCAAGGTGAAAGGACCCAACCGCGATTTAGTTTCCTAAACCGGAATAAAACCCCTTCTAAAAACATGAACCAACAAAAATCGTAAAAATTTGGGCAGAGTAACGCTACTAACGCGGAATTTCCTTTACCAGCACCCGAAAAATAACACTTCATCCTATGCCACAAAAGCCAAACCGTGGGCACTAATCCCATCCGGATTTCTCAATATCATAACATAAACTGTAAACAGTAAACACAACTGTAATATATAGTATAGCCGGGAAAAACTGTATAAAACATGTATCAGAACGTATCAGAGCGACCTCTAGTGTAAATATATACAAAATATACAACAGTAGGCGAAACAAGAAACCTACTGGAAAACACAGGTAGCTCGAACAACTAGCCTCCAACCGCGGCGTGAGACACCAGAATCCAAACTGCAAATTGGGCACGAAAACCGAAAAGCCCAGGTGAAAGGCAGATAAAAACGTTAGAGTGAGTGGACGAAAATAAACATATGCCTTACACCAGTTTCATATACATAATCAATATAAAACAATGCAAGTTTGGAAAGAATATATGGAGGTTGCCAGGCAAATCTCTCAAGCCCGACGGCCAGGTGAATCGCTCAAACCCGACGATGATAGGCCAGGGGAATCTCTCAACCCCGGCGGCATACAGGGGAATCTCTCAACCCTGCCCAGAGGAATCTCTCAACTCTGGCAGACTACCGGTGATCAGCCTAGTAGCCGAAGCATCGATGCAGTAATGCCATCACCAATAAATATAAATTAATACCTCCAAAAATAATAAATAACTCAACATCGTATAACATAAATACGGAAAATCACAAAAAATCACTAACTCGCAATAACTGTGAAAATATAAAAATGTCCACTCACAGATCAGCAGAGCGCGCTCTCGCGCTAATCATGTGGTCCGGCGGAAGATCCCTCGCCCGAAGCACGATCTCGATCCCCTGAATAATCACAAAATATATCTTGTTAAAATCACAATTCTCAACACTGTATCACACCGCGGAAACCAACCGTTCCCGTAAATATACAACACAGTGAAAAATAATCGACTAAATTCCTGAAATCTTCACTAAAAACCCTCGACTGAAAATCCGATACCCAAATCAACTCGAAAACCTCAAGGCCACGATCGGGGCGTGATTACGAGAAAAACGACATTAAAATCACTAAATTCTAAAATGTCAACGGGTCGCCGGAGCTCCGGCGTTGACTGCCACCGCCGGCGGCGGCGCGCCGTCAACCGGAGAGTTTTCCCGACGACCAAGCTCACCAAGGCTTCATCTCGACGAGTAGAACACATCTCCCTTCTATACCTAAGTCTAATTACGGCCACACATGCCGGAAATCAGCTCGAAACCCACGGTGGTCCAAAACCTCCGGCGAAGCTGTTCGCCGTCGAATCGCCGCCTACGGCGCACGGCAGCCCACGAGGCCACTCCCAATGGACTCGCCGTGGCCCCAAGGTCAAAACCCCTCCATCCCCGGCCACCCCCGTGGCCGGAGCACCGCCATCACAACAACCCGAAACCGGCCGGAAAAACCACGAATTTCAACTCAACATTTCTTCCTCAATTCTCAACCAAATCAAGAAATTCCAAGTTCTAAACAGTTTAGAATCACGAGGAGAACACTTTACCTTCCAAAGTCGTGGCCTGAAACGGCCGGAATCAATCGGTTCGGCGATGGAATCCAAACGGTCTGTTTTCCTCCTCGGTCAACTCGGTCAATGGCCCAAATTTCAGTCAACGCCGGTCAAATTTCCAAACAGTGGATTTTCGACAATTTTCGACTGTTTTCGATATTTATACTCGCGCCTCGGGACGAACGACGGTCCAAAATGGATAACCATTACGATTCAGATAAACACGATACGAACGGATAAACTCGTCGACATTCCGAAACTTCAAATAATCATATTATATTCCTCGATCATCGGAAAAATCATCCGGAACCGCCCACGAACTCGAAATCACATGTACTACAACTCTCGAGAAGAGACTCAACTCAAATTCTCGGCCGATAATTA
This sequence comes from Geum urbanum, assembly GCA_946800695.1. Taxonomy (NCBI): domain Eukaryota; kingdom Viridiplantae; phylum Streptophyta; class Magnoliopsida; order Rosales; family Rosaceae; genus Geum; species Geum urbanum. Next base: position 23,915,464 of record OX327002.1, read on the forward strand.
AGTCGTAAACGAAACCGGCAAACCACACAATTATCGAAAGCTGCGATTACGCGCTAACACGTGAATCATGCTGATCACTCTACTGATTCTGGTTTGGGTCGTCACACGGGGGTGATTTTTCCAGCCGATTTGGTGGCTCCTCTTTGAGGGCTTTTGTTAGCCTTGGAGAGAGGAAGCTTTTAAAAGTGGTTTCAAGTCTTGCCGTGGCCTTTGAGGTGAGTTTTGGACCTTTTCCGATCAAAATTGGCCTTAACTTTGAACTGGAAAGTTGTTGGAAATGTCGATATCTTTAAATCTATGTGTAGGTTGCATTTTTCTGGGCCGGTGTGATTTTCCGGCGGCTGGCAGCGGCGCCGCCGTGTGCGGCGGCGACTTTTCGTCCGACGTGTTTTTCGACGAGTTATATGTCGTTTTGCTCGGAATCGCTCACCGATCGCAGTGGTGAGGTTTGTTTTTCGATCGCGTTACGCTCATCTGTGAGTGGACAATTCATTTTCACTGATTAATCGCGAGTCTTTATTACACGTTTTACGAGCTTGAGCATACATATGAGATTATGATTTATATGAGCATGTGTTATACGATTATGCCTATACAATTATATATTATGTATATGCATTTACATATTGCTTTATACACTTGCATAGAACTATTTATGATTTGGTTTACACATAGTACAGTCACAGTATATATTGTTGTGTTGATACACTTGCATCCCGGCTGATCCCCGAGGATGTTTACCGAGAGAGGCCGGGGGGGGGGGGGGGGGGGGGGCAGACCTCTGACCTGAGGCCTTTCTGGCTAGAATCACGTGTGGGTCTGGGATCCCGTGATTCCGACTGTACTAGCGCGGACGTGTCCATGAGTGACCCCGCAGAGTTTTACGCTGCATGCTCCGTACGCGTGAGGAATTTGAGTCTCCTTCTTGTACTATGTTATATTCACTTATTTAGACTCGCATATGTTTTTATCACATTTATCACTTGAGTCTCCTTCGTGTACTATGTTATACTAGCCGACTGTTCGCATAAGTATGCTAGTCGCATATGTTTTTAGACTCGCATAAATTTGAGTCTCCTTCGTCATTCAACTAGCCGACTGTTCGCATAAGTATCCCAGGGGATACGTTGAAGATGTTCTTGTGCAAGTCAACAACCTGATTTTTCCCGCAGATTTTTACATTGTTGACATGGAGGAGAGTCCTTTGAACACTATGCCATTGTTTCTTGGATGACCTTTCATGAGGACTGCAAGAACAAAGATAGATGTTTTTGAGGGGAGATTGATGGAGAAAAGATTGAGTTTAACATCCTAGATGTCATGAAGGTTCCCACGGCAAGTGTAAATGCCTTATTTTTGATAGACATGGTCGAAGAGGCAGCTCAACAAAACTTAGACACCGTCAGAGATGATGAGCTAGACATTGCCATACAAGAAAGAGCAGGGTTAACCCGACTTGGGGATGACACTCACTTTGATGCACTAATCGACATATTGGAGCCAATGATCCTTGAGATGGCTATGGCACTCAATGAGGCTCCACGGATTGTCAATAGGCCACCTCCTATTCCGTTAGCCTATGGAGAAAACAAGTTAGTTCCATCCGTAATCAAGGCACCGGAGTTAGAACTCAAAGTGTTACCGGCTCATTTGAAGTATGCTTACCTGGGAGAGAATGACACTTTGCCAGTTATCATTTCATCATCGTTGGAGGAAGAACAAGAGGGCAAGCTCATCAACATGCTTAAACGTCAGAAAACAGCAATTGGACGGACCTTTGCCGACATCAAAGGCATTAATCCGGCCACTTGTGTGCATCGAATTCTACTCGAAGATGGGGCTAAACCTTCAAGAGAAGCTCAAAGGAGACTTCATCCGCCTATGATGGAAGTTGTGAAGAAGGAAGTATTCAAACTCTTGGATTGTGGCGTCATATATCCGATTTCCGACAGCAGATAGGTCTCACCCGTGTAAGTTGTTCCTAAGAAGTCCGGAATCACTGTGGTGCAGAATGGGGAAAATGAATTAGTGCCACAAAGAACTGTAACCAGCCATAAAGTTTGTATTGACTATATGAAGCTCAATTCCACCACTCGCAAGGACCATTTCCCCTTGCCCATCATTGATCAAATGCTTGAGAGGTTGGCGGGTCATGCTTATTATTGCTTCCTCGACGGTTATTCCGGTTACAACCAAATCAGCATCGCAGAAGAAGATCAAGAGAAGACAACGTTCACATGCCCCTTTGGAACGTTTGCATATCGACGGATGCCATTTGGACTTTGCAACGCACCAAGTACATTTCAACGTTGCGTGCTTTCAATTTTTTCCGATTACATAGAGAAAATCATATAAGTTTTTATGGATGACTTTAGTGTATTTGGGAGGGATTTTGATGCATGCCTAGACAACTTAGAGTTAATTTTACAAAGGTGCGTAGAAACAAACCTAGTGCTTAATTGGGAGAAATGCCACTTCATGGTTACTCAAGGGATAGTTTTGGGTCACATAGTTTGGAAAAGGGGAATAGAAGTTGATAAAGCTAAGGTAGATCTTGTGCGATACTTACCCTCTCCGACTTCGGTTAGAGAGATACGTTCTTTTCTTGGCCATGCAGGTTTTTACAGGCGGTTTATCAAGGACTTTTCCCACATATCTCGTCCCTTGTGCAATCTTCTGCAAAAAGAAACTCCCTTTGTGTTTGATGATGAATGCCGAGCTGCATTTGACAAAATGAAGGAGCTTCTCACGAGTGCTCCTATCCTTTGTGCACCGGATTGGTCTCGACCATTTGAACTTATGTGTGATGCTTCCGACTACGCCGTTGGCGCTGTTCTAGGGCAAAGGAAGGACAAGAAGCCCTACGCCATCTACTATACTTTTCGAACATTAGATGATGCTCAAAGCAATTATACAACAACCGAGAAGGAGATGCTCACTATAGTGTTTGCACTTGACAAGTTTCGATTATACTTGTTGCAAAGCAAGGTGATTGTCTACACGGACCACGCTGCATTGAAGTATCTCATGGCGAAAAAGGATGCCAAGCCACTACTCATTCGTTGGATACTTCTACTCCAAGAATTTGACATCGAAGTTAAGGACAAAAAGGGAGTAGAAAATGTGGTGGCTGACCACTTGTCTCGAATTGTACATGAACAAGAGGCGGTGGCAATAGAGGAAACTGAAAGGACCCAACCCCGATTTAGCTTCCTAAATCGGAATCAAACCCCTTCGAAAATGATATACGCATTTTATGCCCGTTTCTTAACGCATTTCCCTTTTCGTTTAGCTATGTTATTATCTTAGTTTTTATGTTTTCCTTACTTAAATTGTTATTTTGAAGATATTTACGGTGGAGATTAATAACGGCGCAATTCGGAGGAATTTCGGCGATTTTGCGATTTTTGCGATTTCGGACCACGAAAAATGGGCCGGCCCAAAAAGCAAATTATGGGCCGATTTCTCAACTCTTGTTTCGGCCCATTAACAAGCCCAAACCCATGTAATTCGGCCTAGATGCCTTTTGGTGAAGAGGAAAAGTCTTGTTTTGAAAGGGCAAGTCAACATTATCAAGCTAATAATCACAAATGGTGACTACACATGGTGATTCATGCTTAGGGTTCCCAAATGGTGACTACACTAGGTGACTCTTGCTTTGCATTGAATGAAAAGATGACTTGCCATGGTGACAAGCTAGGTGATTCATGCTTAGGGTTCGGCAATGGTGACTAAGTGTGTGACTAAGTGTGTGACTTGCCTTAATGATCATTGCATGCATTAAATGGAGGAGGCAAGGTGGAAGAGAGAAGGCATGAATCCCTTGCCTATATAAGGGAGGAGGCCAGCCATAAAACAGATCCATCACTCATTTTACTAAGCAAAGCTCTACACAAATACTCCTCCACCATTAAACACTTAAGAGTTCACACACCAAGCCGAAGCATCATCTTCCTCCATTCAAGGCCGAAGCAAGCTAGGGTTCCTCCATCCTTCCAAGCCGAAGCAAACCATCCTCCATCCCTCACAATACGCTAAGTCCCTTGTGAAGGAAGTCCATCTCCACCGTAGTTCATCAAGCACTCAAGATAAAAAGTGTAACCATGATCTTCACTTTCATTTCTTTAACTTTGTATGTGAATCTTTTGATGTATTGGAATAACAAGTTTAGAAAGTTTAGATTTGTGTATCAAATGAATAACAAGTTTAGATTTGTGTTTCATGTGCCTAAACCAATTTGTAATATGCATGTGTTTATGATTTATAGCTTTTTATGCATGTTTGATACAATCTTAAAGCTTCGAATGCATGTATTAGAAAATACGCTAAGTCCCTCTCTTTTGCATGTTTCGATGATCGTATGTTGTTTAGGATGTTTATACGCTAAGTTGCATTCCTACACAATTATCAAGCATGTGTACTTAGTTATAAGTTATGAATTTCGCAACTTACACAAAGGTTTGATGCATGAAAAGGGTAGGTTAATAAGATGAGTTGATCACATGTAATTAATAGTGTAACTTCTTATTTTTAGCAAGCATAATTAGACTTTAAGTTTCTTGATTGTTGAAACTTGTCTATGAGTAAAACATGTTAGATGCCTAAGAGTTTTAGTTGTGTTTGCATGTTATGTACTTTAAATTCGTAGATTAAATAACCAACTTCCAATCCCCCCAAATATTTACATTTCCGCATAATAACGAAACCATGCATGCGCCCTTAATTCCCCGGATAAAGAACGATCCCTACTCGCCAATATTACAAATGACAAACGAAGGGTTTAAATTGCAATGCGCGTAATCTGTGTTTTTAAGTTAACGTGAATGCATGTTTTCGCGCGTATCAATTTTTGGCGCCGTTGCCGGGGAATTAGAATGTTTTTGTATGTTTCGTTGTACATTTGTGATTAAAAGCATGTCTAAATTTTCGAAGTACATACTTGTTCATTTTTTATACTTAGAGAAATTTTCATACATGTTTACAATGCCTACTTTTACTTAGCCGAATTTATTCATACTTAGTTTATTTTACACTTGCATAATTTATTTCCATGTTAAAGGATAGTCTTTGATTTAATTTGAGTACTAGTACTTAGTTATTAAATAAATCTCTATGGAATAGGTGGTGCCTCTTTTGTTTGTCTATCTCCTTAACCCTTCGTGATGTGTGGATTTCATCACCACACGCCATAACCTAAGTGAAGTTATGGGCACGAGGTTGTGGGCGGAGTTTACAAACACTTGAGATTGTATACTATCTTGTGAGTTCGAGTAAGAGTTGGTTATGATGTCTAGAAGGGTTATGAATGGTGACGGGTTTTGAACTAAGAAAACAGAACACCAATGGAGTACATACTCTTACGAGTAAGCCTCGGGGTGTTTCTAAGAACAACAATGGAGTATATACTCTCACGAGTTAGCCTCAGGTTGTTCCCAGAAATTAGTTTTCACCTCTCGCGTTACATCTATCCCAACTGGTCATTTCCAACAATTACGAGGATTAACGATAGATGGTATACATTTTCGCGCGGGCCGCACGGACAAGAGATTTATTCAATAACTAAGTCGTGTATTCCTTTTAAATCATAGGCGCAATCAAAACGTAGACGTACTTAAATTGATTTACATTGAGTACGAGTATTGGTTATAAAGTTTCGTTCTTTGGAATAGGTGGTGCCTCTTTTTCTGGTTTATCTCCTTAACCCTTCGTGATGTGTGGATTTCATCACCACACGCCATAACCTAAGTGAAGTTATGGGCACGAGGTTGTGGGCGGAGTTTACTAAGAACTTGAGATTATATACTATCTCACAAATTTGGCTGATTGTTGGATATGGTGAATGGGTTTATGATTGGTGCCGGGTTTCGGATCTAAGCAATAGAACACCATTGGAGTATATACCGTAACTGGTTAGCCTCGGGGTGTCTCTAGGAACAACATTGGAGTATATACTCTTACGAGTAAGCCTCGGGTTGTTCTAAATATTAGTCCTTACCTCTCGCGTTATCTCTATTCCTACTAACCATTTCTAAACGTAACTAAGCTGAATTGTAGTCGGTATATATTTTCGCGCGGGCCGCACGTCCAAGAAATTTACCGAATGATCATTTCGCGTACTCTCTGTAAATCATAAGTGCATATGAATACGGATAAATACATGAACTTAATACGACATAATCCTTTAAATAGATGGTATATCGGATTAAGCATGCTTAGACCTCCCGGAATCAGACTTCATCTTCGGATGAACGAGACCCATTGCACAGTCGAGAGCCTCTGCACCACGTACCATCGGGTCCAAAGGAAATAAATAAAACTTAGTCAAATTTTTGTGTTTATATGTGCATTAAAAACTGTAAAGGACTAACAACCACTACTTAGCTTGCATAACCTCTTTTTAGGCTTTATGATACTCGGATTTCACTACCGAGTACCCTAACCTAAGTGAAGTTAGGGGCATAAGATCGAAGAAGAGGTCATTCTTTTCATTCATAGTTTAAACACGTAACTCGTTTGTTTTCTGCAGGTTCTAACGTTTTCTCTTATGCATTCACTCCATCTTTCACGTAGGATTGTTGTTTAATGCATTTTATTGCAAGAAAATGTGTGGTGCATAAATTCAATGTGAATTATGGTTTGCTTGTAAATGAACCTTGTTTATACATGTTCTAACTAAATTTTTTTAGGTTTAGCATTATATAGTGTTAATTTGCAGAAAACGTGTGTTTTAAGTTTATTACATTCTTGTGCATAGCCCCTAAAATCAATTAAATCAATTGCATTACTTAGTAAAATACATATAGTGTCTTAACTATTATAAATTTTGTGTATTAGTAGTTTTTAAGTATTTGTGTGTATTTATAGTATGTTTTGATAGTTTTACTATTTTATTTGTTATCCCTTTGTTTTCTAAATATGCTTTACAATTTTGGTTAGTATTCCTCTATATATCTCATATTAATTGTTGATACTAACACTTGGTCTTTGGTGGATGTCAGGCTAATGAATGTCCGATCAGAATCCTGGACCATCTAGAACAAACTTTGAGGAGATCGCAGAGAGAATAGCGAGACTTAAAGCTCAAACTGACATCCTGGATTTTCCCATCATCGAAGAAGTTTCCGAGTCTTCACATTCATCAACCGACCATACTTTAGCTTCATCAACCGACCACAATTCAGAAGTAGAAGCACAACAAGTCGACATGGCCAATGCAGGACAATCTCTTCGCCAGCGCACCTGCTCAACCGAATGGAGCAGCGGGCCTTCGAGCATTGCTTTTCCACAACCGGAGGAAAACATGAAGGATATCGAGCTAAAGAGTGGCTTCCTCCACCGACTACCCATTTTCCACGGACTTTCCAATGAAGATCCGAACAAGCATCTCAAACAATTCCAATTTGTTTGCAACAGCATGAAGCCATCTGATGCTGATACGGAGCTCTTCAAGCTGAAGGCATTTCCATTCACCCTAGTCGACAGGGCCGAGTCTTGGCTAATGGAACTACCGCCGAACCATATTACCTCATGGAAGCAACTTGCGGATATGTTCCTAGCGAAGTACTTCCCGGCCTCAAAGATCACCGTCTTGAGAAAGCAAATCACTGGCATCACACAGAAACCGGACGAGACCTTCGGCCAATACTACGACCGATTCAAGGTTTTATGTGCCACTTGCCCATCGCATGGATTCTCCGAGACCAATCTCATGAATTACTTTTACGATGGTCTCAAGCCGATCGATAGGGAATTGCTGGATGCAGCAGCCACCGGTGCATTCATGGACTTAACCGAAACCGAAGCTAGAGCTCTTCTAGAGAATCGAGCGAATAATGATGCACAATACGGAATGTCCAACAGACGAGCAGTCGGTGAGGCGAGTTCAACAACCGACGCGGACGAGAAGTACGACAAACTAGCTCATATGCTAGAGAAGGTGTTAGAACTCGAGACGACAAGAGCGAAGGCAACTCAACGGCCTGTTTGCGGCATATGTCAAACACACGGTCACCACAATGACCAATGCCCTCAAGCGCAGGAGCAGGCAAGCGAGCCGGAGCACGCTAACGCCATCGGCGGATATCAGGGAGGACAAAGGTATAACAACAACAACAACTATGTCAACCGTGATCATCCAGGTTTTAGATGGAGCAGCAACGAGGGAACTTTAAACCCTCCAGCATCTCAACCTCAACAAAGCTACCAACGCCCTCCATTTCAACCACGACCACCGATGCAGCATGGTTCGTCATCACAACCCTTCACCAATCCGGATTACGACAAGATGTTGTCGCAACTTTCGGCCTCAACTCAAGTTCTCCTCGACGGACAATCGAAGACAAAGGAGACACTTGACTCACATGGCCGCGACATCACTGAAGTGAAGAAGCAACTCGGCCAACTTGTTGATTTCATGGGGCAAATCAAAGAAACCGGTCGGCTTCCACCTCAAACCACTCCTAATCAAAGAAACGTGAATGCTATAGTCACAAGGAGTGGGAAGACACTTGAAGAGCCAAAGACCAAGCGATCTCATCTTGATGAAGTCACCATTGAGGACATCACCAACGAAGAAGAAGATGAGATCGATCCGGCAATTCAAGAGGCCGAGAAAAAGAAGGTGACGCCTACTGTCACCAAGGCACAATCACCTCCACAACCTACCCCAATCAAAGGTAAAAGCCCTATTCCTTCAAATACGGCGATTACTAATTCTCCGTTTGCTGTTGCACCTTTCCCAAGCAGATTAGCAAAATCAAAGAAGAAGGATGCCCAATATGAAGATATCCTGGACATCTTCCGAAAGGTGCAAGTGAATTTGCCCTTGATCGAGTGCATAAAGCAAGTGCCTATATACGCCAAGTTTCTGAAAGAATTATGCACTCAGAGGAGGCAAACTCGAGAGAAGGAGGTCGTGAAGGTGAACGCAACCGTTTCGGCGGTTTTGCAGCGTCGGCTACCCCCAAAACTGAAGGACCCAGGGAGCTTTGCAGTTCCTTGCGTAATCGGTGACACCCACTTTGAAGACGTGATGCTTGATCTCGGAGCTTCCATCAACGTCATGCCTTACTATCTTTTCGAATCAATGGAGCTTGGAGATCTCAAGCAAGATGGTGTTGTCATCCAGTTAGCCGATCGCACCCACAAGTATCCGAGGGGATACGTAGAAGACGTTCTCGTACAAGTCAACAACTTGATATTCCCAGCCGATTTTTACATAGTTGACATGGAAGAGAGTCCACTGAACACCACGCCATTGCTACTTGGGCGACCTTTCATGCGGACTGCGAGGACGAAGATTGATGTTTTCCAAGGCACTTTCTCCATGGAGATTGATGGAGAAAGAATCGAGTTCAACATCCTGGACGGGATGAAGTTTCCAATGTCGAGCGTAGCTGCCATTTCGACATACGATCCCGTGGATACCTTAGCACAAGGTTACCTCGACACCATCAACGAGGATGAACTCGACATGGCCATTCAACTTGGACATGACGGCCTTCTCGAGGCCTTACTAGAGCTTGAACCTCGAATCCAAGACATGGCCATGGCCCTAAATGCCGCACCACGGAAAGTAAGCTTTTCTCCTCCTATACCAATTACTTTTGGTACTAATAAAATGGTTCCTTCCATTGTAGAAGCTCCCGTTTTAGAACTCAAGCTACTACCGGACCATCTGAAGTATGCATACTTGGGCGAGAATGAAACTTTACCGGTCATTATTTCGTCCGCGCTAGAAAAGGAACAGGAGGAAAAGCTCGTGAGTGTGCTCAAGAGGTACAAACCCGCAATAGGCTGGACACTCGCGGACATCAAGGGAATAAATCCAGCAACCTGTGTGCATAGGATTTTCCTTGAAGAAGGCACCAAGCCTACGCGGGAAGCACAACGTCGGCTCCACCCTCCGATGATGGAGGTGGTAAAAAAGGAGGTAATTAAACTCATGGACTGTGGAGTTATTTACCCTATTTCTGATAGCCGTTGGGTTTCCCCAGTGCAGGTAGTACCCAAGAAATCGGGAATAACCGTCGTCGAGAATCTGGAAAATGAGCTTGTGCCACAACGGACGATCACTGGACACCGAGTGTGCATTGATTACCGGAAGCTAAACGCTGCAACCCGCAAGGATCATTTTCCATTACCATTCATCGACCAAATGCTGGAAAGATTAGCCGGCCATGCATTTTATTGTTTTCTCGACGGATACTCCGGCTACAACCAAATTAGCATTGCGGAGGAAGATCAAGAAAAGACAACGTTCACGTGCCCGTTCGGAACGTTTGCCTATCGCCGCATGCCATTTGGACTATGTAATGCACCAGGTACATTTCAACGTTGCATGCTCTCAATTTTCTCCGAATACATTGAAAAAATTATTGAAGTATTCATGGACGACTTTAGTGTATTTGGGAGTGATTTTAATGCATGTTTAAACAATTTAGAAACTATTTTAAAAAGATGCGTTGAAACGAACTTGGTGCTTAATTGGGAGAAGTGCCATTTCATGGTTACGCAAGGGATAGTGTTAGGTCATATTATTTCCGAAAAAGGGTTAGAAGTAGATAAATCTAAAGTAGATCTTGTGCGTCACTTACCCTCTCCAACTTCGGTTAGAGAGATTCGTTCATTTCTTGGACACGCAGGATTTTATCGTAGGTTTATCAAGGACTTTTCCCACATTTCCCGCCCCTTGTGTACACTGCTGCAAAAGGAGATCCCGTTCGTCTTTGATGAAGAATGCAACGCTGCCTTCAACAAGTTAAAGGAGCTTCTTACGAGCGCTCCTATTTTGTGCAGCCCTGATTGGTCTCTGCCATTTGAACTCATGTGCGACGCCTCGGATTATGCCGTAGGAGCCGTCTTGGGTCAGCGGAAGGACAAGAAGCCTTGCGTAATCTATTACGCCTCTCGGACGCTTGATGAAGCGCAATGAAATTATACTACCACCGAGAAGGAGTTTCTTGCCGTGGTTTTTGCTTTAGATAAATTTCGATCTTATTTACTTCAAACTAAAGTAACTGTGTTTACCGATCATGCAGCTTTGAAGTATCTAAATGCTCAAGAAGGACGCAAAACCACGACTTATCAGATGGATACTTCTACTCCAAGAATTCAACATCGAAATCAAGGACAAGAAGGGAGTAGAAAACGTAGTCGCTGACCACCTATCACGTTTGATAGGTGACCATGAGCCTGTCGAGATTGAAGAAACTTTTCCGGATGAAAAACTCTTCGGAATTGAGGTAACTACTTCGGAAACTCCTTGGTATGCAGATATCGTAAATTACTTAGTTACCGGTGAGTTTCCGTCTACCATGCATAAATTTCAACGTGACAAACTTAAGCATAATGCTAGAACCTTTATCTGGGATGAGCCTTATTTGTGGAAACAATGCTCCGATTTAGTAATTAGGAGATGTATCCCGGATAGTGAGTTTAAGCCCATTCTAGACTTTTGTCACAATGAAGCATGTGGGGGACACTTTGGTTCTAGGAGGACAGCCCTTAAGATTTTAGATTGCGGTTTCTTTTGGCCTAGTTTATTTCGCGATGCTCATGCATATTGTGCTGCATGTGATAAGTGCCAGAGATTCGGTAATTTAGGCCCTAGAGATCAAATGCCACAACACTACATATTTAATGTTGAAATTTTTGATGTGTGGGGTATTGATTTTATGGGACCATTTCCTCCCTCCAATGGTTTTACTTATATCTTACTCGCAGTAGATTATGTTTCTAAATGGGTGGAGGCAAAGGCCACCCGTACTAATGATTCGCGAGTTGTTGCAGATTTCCTACGAACTAACATTTTCAGTAGATTTGGAATGCCACGCGTTCTAATCAGCGATGGAGGAAGTCACTTTTGCAACCGCACGGTGGAAGCACTGATGAGGAAGTATGGCGTAAAACACAAGGTTTCCACACCATACCACCCTCAAACAAATGGAATGGCTGAAGTTTCCAACCGTGAGATCAAGAAGATTTTGGAGCGAACCGTCCGTCCAAACCGGAAAGATTGGAGTCAATGCTTAGACGATGCATTGTGGGCTTACAGGACTGCCTACAAGACCCCCATTGGTATGTCACCTTTCCGATTAATTTATGGAAAGGCGTGCCATCTTCCGGTTGAATTAGAGCACAAGGCATGGTGGGCCGTGAAGAAATTCAACATCGATCGAGATGCCGCAGGCTTGCATCGGAAGCTACAACTTAATGAACTAGAAGAAATCAGAAATGATGCTTTCGACAATGCGTGGATTTACAAAGAGAAGACGAAAAAGATCCACGATCAGATGATTCGCGGGAAGAGTTTTGAACCTGGGCAGAAAGTATTACTTTTCAATTCAAGACTTAAGCTCTTTCCGGGAAAGCTTCGCTCTCGATGGATGGGGCCATTCGTAGTTTCTCAAGTTCTACCTCATGGAGCAATTCTCATTCGATCTATCGACAAAGGTAGTGAGTTCAAAGTAAATGGCCATCGCTTGAAGCCCTATTTTGAGACATTTGCGGAGCACACAGTGGAGGAGATGCAACTCCAAGAACCGGCCATTTCAAAAACAAAATGATGCATCACGTCCAAAGCTAACGACGTAAAACGAGCGCTCATTGGGAGGCAACCCAATAGGGAGACAACAGATTTGTTTTCTTCTCCCCTTTTACTTAATTTAATGGCTTTTGTATTTTAAACTAGAATTTTCGTAGATCCTATACTCCATGTTTAATTCTATACTGTTACTTTACTACATTGAGGGCAATGTAGAGTTTAAGTGTGGGGGAAGGGTTTATAATTTAATTGTGTCTAAATTAGTGTTTTTCAGAGTCTTTAGGATGCCCTTAGCTAGTCGATGATGAAATTTGACCGATACGAACACATGGCGTATAAATCACATGCATCGAATTCTTGTGCTAATTGAGATATTCTATATGTTTTTAACATGTAGTAGATATGAATTGCAAAAACATGGTACAGAAATCGCATGCTTGAATAAGTTTTTAATCATATGAACCCTATGTGAGCTTTTGAGCTATCTGTTCTTTATTCGAGTGAATATACATCCATTTCGTAGCTACTAGCTTATATATGCCTCATTTGATTGCTTGCCATAGATTTTAATGAACTAGAGAATACTAGAACTTACTCATGTCAATTTGCAAAGCTTTTAAGTTGATACATACTTTGATTTTGGAAATGATTAAAGGCATTTAGGATTTTCCACCACATTGCCATATATCCATGTATCCCATTTGTACGCACAAGTTGCGACACCCCTAGATAAACCAATTGAGCCCACGTTAAGCTTTTCTTTTATCACCATATATACCTAAACACTTACCCTAGTATAGAATATCCTTACCTTTGTTCCGGAAACTTGGTGAGAATTTTTCGAAACTAGCACATAAGATTATGGTTTGGTAGGAAAGATTGAAAGAGTTAATGTGAGTAAGGGGAAAGACTTGTCCAAATAAACTTAAAAAGTATGAGATTGCCAAAAAGAAAAGAAAAAATTATATTTGAGAGAATGAAAAGAAAAAAAAAAAACTAGTATCTCTCATGGCAATATGTTGTGTACTAAAGTAGAAACCAATTGGATTAACGTCCCCCTTATTTGCGGATTTGGAGATTACGATAAATTGAAGGCCCAAAAATAGAACAAAATATGGCCTTTGTCCTGTCCGAAAAGCTCAAAGGGTAGATTAGCTTGAAGTATACATGGTAACATACAAATGGAGATGGAGGACTAATATGGTGCTAGACTAAGTCGTTGGAACGTTTTTATCACCACATATCTAAATTTCGAATGCCTTAGCCTTAACCCCATTACAACCTCACTAAAAGTCCTTTATGATCCTTAAAATGAGTAGCTTTCAATTAGTAGAGTAAGTTGCATGAGTAAGCTTATGGTTTTGGTTCATTTGTGCAAATAATCAAACTTTATTCATGTGGTTTTCATTTCAATTCATATACACTTTAAGTGAACCATTTTCATGAGTGAAAAATATGATGAGTGCATCCTTGTGAGTTGATTAAACCTTTATTCAAAGCATGCACAGCTATAACATAACCATTGTTTTCTCTATGTCTTACTTGTTCATTACATAAATTATATCGCAATTATCTCTTGAATTCGTTGAGCATACACGTTGAAATTCATGTGAGCCATCGCCATATACTTATGCAAATTCTGAGACAAATTTTAGCTAAGGGCTTAGTTGTTCTTTCTTTTGTTTTAAATTCTTAGAGAGTCTTAGTTTAACTTAGTGTTTGCTAAGGGACTAGCAAAGTCTAAGTGTGGGGGAATTTGATATACGCATTTTATGCCCGTTTCTTAACGCATTTCCCTTTTCGTTTAGCTATGTTATTATCTTAGTTTTTATGTTTTCCTTACTTAAATTGTTATTTTGAAGATATTTACGGTGGAGATTAATAACGGCGCAATTCGGAGGAATTTCGGCGATTTTGCGATTTTTGCGATTTCGGACCACGAAAAATGGGCCGGCCCAAAAAGCAAATTATGGGCCGATTTCTCAACTCTTGTTTCGGCCCATTAACAAGCCCAAACCCATGTAATTCGGCCTAGATGCCTTTTGGTGAAGAGGAAAAGTCTTGTTTTGAAAGGGCAAGTCAACATTATCAAGCTAATAATCACAAATGGTGACTACACATGGTGATTCATGCTTAGGGTTCCCAAATGGTGACTACACTAGGTGACTCTTGCTTTGCATTGAATGAAAAGATGACTTGCCATGGTGACAAGCTAGGTGATTCATGCTTAGGGTTCGGCAATGGTGACTAAGTGTGTGACTAAGTGTGTGACTTGCCTTAATGATCATTGCATGCATTAAATGGAGGAGGCAAGGTGGAAGAGAGAAGGCATGAATCCCTTGCCTATATAAGGGAGGAGGCCAGCCATAAAACAGATCCATCACTCATTTTACTAAGCAAAGCTCTACACAAATACTCCTCCACCATTAAACACTTAAGAGTTCACACACCAAGCTGAAGCATCATCTTCCTCCATTCAAGGCCGAAGCAAGCTAGGGTTCCTCCATCCTTCCAAGCCGAAGCAAACCATCCTCCATCCCTCACAATACGCTAAGTCCCTTGTGAAGGAAGTCCATCTCCACCGTAGTTCATCAAGCACTCAAGATAAAAAGTGTAACCATGATCTTCACTTTCATTTCTTTAGCTTTGTATGTGAATCTTTTGATGTATTGGAATAACAAGTTTAGAAAGTTTAGATTTGTGTATCAAATGAATAACAAGTTTAGATTTGTGTTTCATGTGCCTAAACCAATTTGTAATATGCATGTGTTTATGATTTATAGCTTTTTATGCATGTTTGATACAATCTTAAAGCTTCGAATGCATGTATTAGAAAATACGCTAAGTCCCTCTCTTTTGCATGTTTCGATGATCGTATGTTGTTTAGGATGTTTATACGCTAAGTTGCATTCCTACACAATTATCAAGCATGTGTACTTAGTTATAAGTTATGAATTTCGCAACTTACACAAAGGTTTGATGCATGAAAAGGGTAGGTTAATAAGATGAGTTGATCACATGTAATTAATAGTGTAACTTCTTATTTTTAGCAAGCATAATTAGACTTTAAGTTTCTTGATTGTTGAAACTTGTCTATGAGTAAAACATGTTAGATGCCTAAGAGTTTTAGTTGTGTTTGCATGTTATGTACTTTAAATTCGTAGATTAAATAACCAACTTCCAATCCCCCCAAATATTTACATTTCCGCATAATAACGAAACCATGCATGCGCCCTTAATTCCCCGGATAAAGAACGATCCCTACTCGCCAATATTACAAATGACAAACGAAGGGTTTAAATTGCAATGCGCGTAATCTGTGTTTTTAAGTTAACGTGAATGCATGTTTTCGCGCGTATCAGAAAACACGAACCAACAAAAACCGTAGAAATTTTGGCAGAGTTCCGTTACTAGCGTGGAATTACCATTACCTGCACGCAGAAAACACACTTCATCTTATGCCACAAAAAGCAAACCGTGGGCACCAATCCCATCTAGATTTCTCAATATATCAACAGTAAAGTAGAATAATAAATATAGCTGTACTTTACTGAAATCCAGAGTAAAATCGCGTAACATAAACAACAGAGAGCTCAGAGCGACTTCTAATACATAATCATATACATATATCACAGTAGGTAGAACAATAAACCTACTGTAAGAAACAAGGTAGCTCGAGCACTATGACTCCGACCACGACGTGCGACACCAGAGTCTGAACTGCAAACTGGGCACGGAAACCGAAAAGCCCAGGGGAAAGGCAAATAAAAACGTTAGAGTGAGTGGACGAAAATAACATATGCCTTTCACCAGTTTATACACATACTCAATATAAAACAGTGCGAGTTCGGAAAACACAACACATAATAAATATATACGGAGGTTGTCGGGCGACCTCTCAAACCCGACGTCAGGTGAATTGCTCAAA
Organism: Geum urbanum; assembly: GCA_946800695.1. Lineage (NCBI taxonomy): Eukaryota > Viridiplantae > Streptophyta > Magnoliopsida > Rosales > Rosaceae > Geum > Geum urbanum. The sequence continues at coordinate 23,931,936 of OX327002.1, forward strand.
CCTGACAGTGATAGGCCAGGGGACCACTCAACCCTGGCGGCACGCAGGGGACCACTCAACCCCGCCCAGAGGAATCTCTCAACTCTGGTCCAGAGGAATCTCTCAACTCTGGTACATCGATGTAAATAATGCCATCACAAATAAACATTTATGTATAATTTAAATACGGAAAATCATAAAATACGGAAACAACATAAAATCAAAGAACTCGCAAATCAACTGTGAAAATATAAACTTGTCCACTCACAGACTAGCGTAACGCGGTTCGCGTTAACCCGTGATCCGGCGGAAAGTCCCTCGCCAAACGAACGATCACGAACACCTGAATATTCACAAAATCCATTCCTCAAAATCATAACTCGACAATACAAGAAAAATCACGAGAAACCACCGTTCTCGGAAACACGTAATCTGATCACGACAAACTGTCGGAAATCCGGAAATCACACCTTAATACCTCGCTGTAAGTTCGGATGCTCAACTCGAAAAACGAACCTCCCCACTGCGATCGGGGCGCGATTTCGATTCAAATGACATGCGACTTGTCGAAAATCCAAAAAGTCAAACTTTGATCGTTGACCGCCGTCCACGGCGCCGCCGCTGCCGGACGTGAAATTTCACGGCGGAGCCACCCCTATTCCACTCCAAATCGTCCACTGAGCAACTTTGTCAACTGCACCGAATTGACAAGTCAACTCGGTCAACACCCATTATGGCAAGTGCTGGCTTTCCCTTTTCGGCAACCTGCTATTTATAGCCTTTCCCGATTAGGAAACTTCATGTTTATCCATTTCGACGAACTTTAAACCCTCGTAACTCTCTCGTCGTATATCTGATTCCGATAATTCTTGCGGCCACAAACTCGTCTCGAAATACTCTTCCAAGATACTTTTGTCAACGCCGCCGTCCACCGCTGCCGTCCAATTCTTACTCTAACACATCCAAATTCATGATAAACCGAATTGGAACACAAAATTCAAACCTAAAATTCTCCATACACAAGATGAATTGAAACTGAAAACCTACATGGTTAGATTCGTGGAGGGAAGAGCTTCAAAGCCCAATCCAAATCATAGTTCAATTCAACCGAAATTAATGAACCCGAATAAACCCATTTTCTGACCGTTTCTTGCCGGAAATTCCACTCACTCCGGTGAGCCACGCCGGAAAACAAGGCCGGGGATGAGTTCGTGACATCAAGGCGGAGGGAAAGAGCCCAAAGTCAAGGCGTGGGATCGCCGGAATCCTCCTCGCCCTCGTGGAGCCGTGGCTTCCCGTCGGCCTCCTCCTCCTCCCACCGAGTTGACTCAGTCAACTCGGTCAACACCCATTATGGCAAGTGCTGGCTTTCCCTTTTCGGCAACCTGCTATTTATAGCCTTTCCCGATTAGGAAACTTCATGTTTATCCATTTCGACGAACTTTAAACCCTCGTAACTCTCTCGTCGTATATCTGATTCCGATAATTCTTGCGGCCACAAACTCGTCTCGAAATACTCTTCCAATATCACCCGAAGTCAAACACATTGGCCAAACGGATAAAAAGTCAACTTTTCAAACCAATACATAATTAAATCAACCAAACAATCAACAATCGGCAAAATTCGCAACTAAATCTTTGTAACTCAAAATCATACTCCGGAAGTTCCCACAAACCCGAAATTAAATTCCGAACAACTTCCGTGAAGAAGCCGAAACCAAATTCTCGTCTGGTAATTTAGTCGTTAAGTAAACCACCAATTTAATCCGTTTCCGTCGAAACTTAAAATATTCATAATTAATTCCTCGGTCGTCCAAATAACGATCCGGAACCGCCCACGAACTCGAAATCATACGTACAACGACTCTCGAGAAGAGACCCAGCTCCAATTCTCGGCCAATAATTTAGTCGTTGACAATCCCTGGCGGTTCAAACACTGTCGTCAATTTGTGGCTACGCAGTAACTCATGTATACAACTGATCATACTTCTGATTCTGGTTTGGGTCGTCACAGAAACATTTCCGGATGAATAACTCTTCAGAATTCAGGTAAGTGCTTCGGAAACTCCTTGGTATGCGGATATAGTAAATTATTTAGTCACCAATAAGTTTCCACCTCACATGCATAGTGTCCAACGCCATAAACTTAGACTAAATGCTAAACATTTCATTTGGGATGAACCTTACTTATGGAAACAATGCTCTGACTTAGTAATTCGTAGGTGTGTCCCCGATAGTGAATTTGAGTCCATTCTTAAGTTTGGTCATAACGATGCATGTGGAGGTCATTTTGGTTCTAGGAAAACAGCACTAAAAGTGTTAGATTGTGGATTCTTTTGGCCTAATATATTTCGTGACTCTCATGAATTTTGTGCCAAGTGTGACAGGTGCCAAAGATCCGAAAACATTGGACCACGAGATCAAATGCCACAAAAGTATATGCTAAATGTTGAACTTTTTGATGTTTGGGGCATAGATTTTATGGGACCATTTCCCATGTCTAACGGTTACACTTACATTTTACTCGCCATTGATTGTGTCTCGAAATGGGTGGAAACAAAAGTCACCCGTACTAATGATTCACGAGTTGTTGCAGATTTCCTTAAAGTTAATATCTTCACAAGGTTTGGAATGCCTCGCGTTCTAATCAGTGATGGAGGGAGTCACTTTTGCAACAAGACGGTGGAAGAATTATTGCGGAAATACGGTGTCACGCACAAAGTCTCTACACCGTACCATCCTCAAACAAATGGAATGGCTGAAGTGTCTAACCGTGAGATCAAGAAGATTTTAGAGAGAACCGTTAAGCCAAACCGGAAAGATTGGAGCCAATGCTTAGATGATGCATTATGGGCGTACCGTACTACCTACAAAACTCCCATTGGAATGTCACCTTTTCGATTAGTTTATGGGAAAGCATGTCATCTTCCTGTGGAGCTCGAACACAAGGCATGGTGGGCTGTCAAGAAACTTAACATGGATCGAGATGCGAGATGAGGCTGGTCTTCATCGAAAGTTACAACTGTGTGAACTTGAGGAGATAAGGAATGATGCTTTCGATAATGCATGGATCTATAAAGAGAAAACCAAGAGAATTCATGACAAGATGATCCGTGGGCAGAAATTCGAAGTCGGCCAGAAGGTTTTACTCTTTCATTCAAGACTTAGACTTTTTCAGGGCAAGCTACGCTCAAGATGGATCGGTCCCTACGTTGTTGTCCATGTTTTCCAACATGGAGCCGTGGAGATCATGTCTTTAGAGTCCGGCAAAGTATTCAAAGTGAATGGCCAGCGGTTGAAGCTTTACTACGAGAGTTTTTAAGAGCATGACATTGAAGAAAAGACGCTTGAGGATCCCAACATTTCAAACACATGAAGAAATCTTACGTCTAGGCTGTAAGACGCTAAAAAACAAGCGCTTGTTGGGAGGCAACCCAATGGAGGAATTGTCAAGGATTTGTTCTCTCCTCCCTTATCTTTTTAATTTCATTGCTTATTTACTTTCCTTAGCTAAAAATTTTCGTGGGTCTTTCTCTTCATACTTAGTTCTATGTTTCCTTTAAATATATTGAGGACAATGTAGAGTTTAGGTGTGGGGGAGGGGCTTACAACTTTATTTGAGTCATAAAATCATAAAGACCGGGCGGACAATGGAACTTTCCGGCGGATGATGCCCTAAAAAAAATATATATATTATTTTAAGTCATACTTAGTGTATTTTTGTTGTAATTTAGTGTAGTGGATGAACACTTGTCTTTTAGTAAGAAATCCTTGTGATTTGGTGTCTAGAAGGGGATGGTTTCTAAGACGGGTTTTGGATATGAGAAAAGACAAGCTCGAAAATCACTCCTACCTCTCTTGGTCTCTCTCCCCAACTGGCCACTTTACTAAGGTTGCCCAAAGAAGACAAGCACTAAATCTACACTTGTTTGAGAGAGTCTTTTTCATTTTGAGGATGCCCTTAGTTAGTCTGTGATGAAAATAGACCGAAAAAGAATACATATGGCGTTGAATAAGCATCAAACTGATTTCTTGTGCTAAGTGAGATATTTTGATTGTCATGACATGTAGTGGATATGGTATACTTAAACATGATATAGATTTCGCATTTTAGAATGAGTTTTAAATCATACGAACCTGAAAGCGAGTTTTTGAGCCTTCATTATTCTTTTCTTTTGAGTGAATTTCATGCATATGGATTTCAAGAACAAAACATGCTTCATCTAATCACTTGCCATAGATTTTAATGAACTAGAGATTACTAGAACTTACTCATGTAGATTTACAACGCTTTTAAGTTGATATATGCTCTGATTTTGGGTATGATTAAAGGCAAATTAGGTTACCACCACTTAAACCAAAAAGCCATGTGTCCCATTGTGCGCACGATCTACGACACCCTTAGAGTAGCCCTTTGTGCCTACGTTTAGCCTTTTCTTTCATTTACCACTTACACATCTAAACACTTAGCCTAGTGTAGAGTTTCCAACCCTTGTTTTCAAAGACTTGGTGAAGAGATTTCGAAGCTAGCACAATAAAAGTGGCGTGAGAATGATGAAAGGGAAAACTTGTCCAAAAGCATGAAAAAAAATGTAACTGCCGAAAAGAAAATAAAAAGAAGAAAGAAAATTCGAGAGCATGAGAAGAAAAAGAAAGAAAGAAAAAAATAGTAAAGCTCTCCGGCAAATGTTCTAAGTGTAAAAGTTTGGACAAGTGAAGTTCAGAATGAAGTTAGGGCCCAAAAAGATGAAATTTGACCCACGATTCTGAAGTTTGACACAAGAAGAAGTGTAGAAAGGATGGGCCATGAAATTTGAGAATTCTAAGTGCTAGACTAAGTCTTTGGAACGTTTTTAACCACCACTTATCTAAATTTCTAATGCCTTAACCTTAGCCTTATTACAACCTTTCTCAAGACCTTTATGATCCTTAAGATGAGTAGCCTTCGATTGGTTGAGTAAGTTACATGAGTAGGCATATGGTTTGGTTCATTTGTGCAAGTAATTATGAGGTTTTCGATTCAATTTATACATTTTGAGTGAACCCCTTTCATGAGTGAAAATATAATGAGTGCATCCATGTGAGCTTGATTTAACCTTATTCGAAACATGCATAGCTTTAACTTTACCATTGTTTTCTCCAAGTCCTACTTGTTCATAATATGATCATATTTCTCTTATCTCTCGAAATTTTTGAACTTTTCACTATAAAATCTTGTGACTCAATTGCCATATACTTAAAAGAAATTTCTGAGACAAATTTAGTTAATGGCTTAGAAGTGTTTCAAAATCTGAGTATTTTATTAGACTTTTCCCAACGTGGTGAAAGGACCCAATCCCGATTCAGTTACCTAAACCGGAATCAAACCCTTTCGAAAATACGAACCAACAAAAATTTTTCAAAATTTCAGCAGAGTTTCGTTACTAACGTGGAATTGCCATAACATGAACCCAGAAAATAACACTTCATCCTATGCCACAAAAACCAAACCGTGGGCACCGATCCCATCCGGATTTCTCAACATCAATATAATCAATAACAGTAAACAAACTGTACTATGTATATATGTATATCCGAGAAAATCCGTATAAACAAGTATCAAAACGTATTAGAGCGACCTCTAAAGTAAAACATATACAATATACACATCAGTAGGCGAAACAAGAACCTACTGGAAAGCACAGGTAACTTTGATCACTAGCCTCCAAACCGCGACGTGAAAACACCATAACTTGAACTGCAACTGGGCACGGAAACCGAAAAGCCCAAGGGAAAGACAATAAACACGTTAGAGTGAGTGGACAAAAATAAATGTCTTTCACCAGATAATATATATGTTATAAAAACATATGCGAGTCCAGGTAAATAAAAACAACATAGTACACGAGGTAAAACTCATACTCCTCCAGTGTACTGAGCATGCAAGTAAAATCCCACGGGGTCACTCATGGACACACACCCTGCTAGTACAGTCAGAATCACGGGATCCCAGACCCACACGTGATTCTAGCCGGAAATGGCTTCAGGTCAAAGGTCTGCCTCCCCCCGGTAAAGACCTCGGGTCAGGAGTCACAGCCTCCCCTGACAAATGCCTACCATCGGGGATCAGCCGAGAGGCGAGTGTATCGATACAACAACGTAACCACGACTGTACTCTGTGTAAACCAAATCATAAACATTTCGATGCAAATGCATGAAACAATATACAAGTGTATGCATATTCGTATACGTATATCCGTATAAGTATAACTGTATAATCGTAAAACACATGCTCATGTAATCCGAAATCTCATACGCATGCTCAAGTTCGTAAATCATATAAAAGACTCGCAAGAATTCCGTGAAAAGAAATTGTCCACTCACAGGTGAGCAAAACGCGCACCCGCGCTAATCTCGAGGACCAGCGGAAGATCCCTCGCCAGAAGCTCGGTCACGATCCCGATCTCGATCTCGATCTCGATCCCCTGAATATATTCATAAAACACAACTGATCAATATCATGGTTCTCAACACTGTACTGATGCACGGAAACCAACCGTTCCCGGAAATATGAAATGCGGTACAAAATGATAAACGAAATTCCCGAAACGCACAACTCCCCTCCACGGAGATAGTTTTAGGAAGACCCAATCACCGACCTCAAACTCTAAGCTCTTCCTCCTCACATCTGCGTAACTATTCTGCCGATCCTGGGCGATCTTCAGTCGATCCCGGATAACCTGTATGTCCTCCATCGTGGTTTTCACCAAGTCAGGACCAATAAGCCAACACTCGCCCACCTCACTCCAACACAATGGAGTGCGACACTGCTTCCCATACAGAGCCTCGTACGGTGCCATCTCAATACTGGCCTGATAGCTGTTGTTGTAGGCGAACTCAATCAAGTGTAACTGCTGATCCCAGTTTCCGCGACACTGCAACACACATGATCTCAGCATGTCCTCAAGAGTCTGAATGGTCCGCTCGGACTGCCCGTCAGTCTGAGGATGAAAAGCTGTACTAAATCGCAACCTCGTGCCCAACGCTCACTGTAAAGCCTGCCAAAACTCAGAGGTGAACTGACTATCTCGATCAGAAATAATCGACACAGGCACACCATGTAAGTGAACAATCTCTGATAAGTACAACTTGGCCAATCTGCCCACTGAAATTTTCCCTGGAAGTGCAAGAAAGTGTGCAGATTTCGTCAGTCGGTCAACAATAACCCAAATACCAGCGTTGCCCGCCGAAGTACGCGGCAACTGATAGACGAAATCCATCGTGATATGCTCCCACTTCCAAACCGGAATCTCAAGTTGTTGTAACTTCCCTGCAGGTTTCTGCCTCTCCGTTTTCACCTGCTGACAAATCAAACACTGACTCACGTACGCGGCAATCTCCCGCTTCATATTGCGCCACCAATAGTACGCTCGAAGTGTACGAAACATCTTCGTACCTCCGGGATGCATCGCATACGCTGAACTGTGGGCCTCGTTCAGAATCTCCTTCTTCAAGTCCTCGTCTCTGGGTACACATAGTCTGCCTCTGAACAACAACGTACCGTCGTCGCTCAATCGGAACTCAGTAGGCACACCATTCTGTATCATGGTCTTCTTACCCAGCAAGTAAGGATCTGAATCCTGTGCCTCTCGTACCTGATCAACCAACACTGGTTGAACCTGAAAACTGGCCAACAAAGCTCCATCATCATCATACCCAAACACAGCACCAGTAGCTCGAAGCTCGGCTAACATCGAAACTCTGGCCACACACATGTGAAACATCGAGGCTCCAGATTTCCGGCTAAGTGCATCTGCTACAACATTAGCCTTCCCCGGATGGCACTCAAATGTGCAATCGTAATCATTGATCAACTCCATCCATCGGCGTTGCCTCATGTTCAAATCCGGCTGTGTTTGCAAGTAGGTGAGACTCTTGTGGTCAGTGAAAATCTTACACTGAGCACCATACAGGTAATGTCTCCAACTCTTCAACGCTAACACGATAGCGGCTAACTCTAAATCATGCGTCGGATAGTTGACCTCATGCGGTTTCAGCTGTCTGGAATCATATGCCACAACTCTACCATGCTGCATCAATACACAGCCAAGGCCCAACTTCGGCGCGTCACTGTACACAACAAACTCGCCACTGTCGTCTGGCAATGTAAAAACTAGTGCGGTAGTCAATCTCTCCTTCATGAGCAAATAACTCTCCTCGCACGCATCAGACCACTCAAACTTGACGCCTTTCTTCGTCAACCTGGTCAGTGGTGTAGCAATCCGGGAGAAATCTTGAACAAACCGTCGGTAATAGCCTGCTAACCCCAGGAAACTCCGAATCTCTGGCACAGTAGTGGGTCTACTCCAATTCAGCACGGCCTCGATCTTGTCAGGATCAACACTAACTCCCTCGGCCGAAATCACGTGGCCCAGAAACTTCACACTATCCAACCAGAACTCACACTTGCTAAACTTCGCGAATAACTGATGGTCGCGCAAAGTCCGCAACACTGCTCGCAAGTGCTTCCTGTGTTGGCCCACACTCCTGGAATAGATCAGGATATCGTTAATGAATACAATCACGAACTTGTCCAGGAATCGCCGAAATACCCGATTCATCAGGTCCATGAAAGCTGCGGGGGCGTTGGTCAACCCAAATGGCATAACCAGAAACTCATAGTGCCCATACCGCGTCCTGAATGCTGTCCTGGCTACATCGGAATCTTGGATCCTCAACTGGTGATATCCAGATCGAAGGTCAATCTTCGAAAAGACTGCTGCTCCCTTCAGCTTATCGAACAAGTCGTCAATCTGTGGCAACGGATACTTGTTCCTGACTGTAATCTGATTCAGCTTCCGATAATCAATGCACAAACGCATGGACCCATCCTTCTTCCGCACAAACAACACTGGAGCACCCCACGGAGAAACACTCGGTCGAATGAATCCCTTCTCTAGTAACTCCTGAAGCTGAATCTGCAACTCCTTCAACTCCGCAGGCGCCATCCGGTACGGTGTCTGGGAAATCGGTCCAGTACCCGGCAATAGCTCAATAGTAAAATCAATCTCCCGCACAGGGGGTATACCAGGTAACTCCGCTGGAAACACATCCGAAAACTCAGACACAACCTCAATACTACCAAGATCCGGCACTGCAGCTATAGTGTCCACAACATGGGCTAAGTAAGCAACACAACCCTTCTTCATCAACCTATCCGCCCTCATCGCGGAAATCAAACACGGAAGTGAAGTGTTCTTCTTGCCATGAAACAGTATCTCGGGTAACCCTGGTCGTCGAAACGCGACCTCCTTCCTGTGACAATCAAACATGGCTCAATGCGACTCAAGGAAGTCCATACCCAAGATCAGATCAAAATCCACAATATCAAGCAGTAACAGATCTGCGGCTAAACCATGGCCATCAATAAACACCTCACAATCTCGGTAAACCCAACCGATGCTCACTACCTCACCTGACGGATACAACACCCTCCACAACCCCGGAAGTGGAGATGCAGGTACCGTAGCCAATGATGACAGTCTAAATGATATAAATGAATGTGTAGCGCCCAGATCTAACAATGCAAGTACAGGAATACCAAAAACATGTAACGTACCGATAACGACCTCCGGTGATGCTCTGCCCTCACGAAAAGTCATAGCATGAACCCTCACCTGTCCGGCTGGTTGTCCTCGCTGAGGCTGTCCCTGCTGCCTACCCTGACCTGCAAACTGTGCTGGTCGTGCTCCAGAAGTGGCACCTCGCTCAACTCCGGAACTCTAAGCTGCATGTCCGTCACCGCTGATATACACATTTTATGCTCGTTTCTTAACGCATTTCCCTTTACGTTTAGCTATGTTATTATCTTAGTTTTTATGTTTTCCTTATTTAATTTGTTATTTTGAAGATATTTACGGTGGAGATTAATAACGACGCAATTCGGAGGAATTTCGGCGATTTTGCGATTTTTGCGATTTTGGACCTCCGAAAATGGGCCGGCCCAAAAAGCAAATTATGGGCCCATTTCTCAAAGTTTGTTTTGGCCCAAAAACCAGCCCAAGCCCATTAATTTTGGCATGGAAGCCTTTTGGTGAAGTTGAAAAGTCAACAATATCAAGCTTTGTGACTCATTTTAGTGACTAAGCTTTGTGATCATCACAAAAGATGACTTGCCATGGTGACTCTTGCTTAGGGTTCACAAATGATGATCACACTTGGTGACTAAGGGGATGACTTGCATGGTGACTCTTGCTTGCATTAAATGGAGGGAGGCAAGGTGGAAGAGAGAAGGCAAGCATTCCTTGCCTATAAATACCAAGGAGGCTGAACATAATTAAACCATCTCTCATTCTTACAAGCCAAAGCTCTACACAAATACTCTTCCACCATAAACATTCAAGGTTCACTTGCAAGGCCGAAGCTCTCATCCTCCATCCAAGCCGAAGCATTCAAGGTTCTCCTTCCAAGCCGAAGCTTTCATCCTCCATCCTTCACAATACGCTAAGTCCCTTGTGAAGGAAAGCCATCTCCACCGTAGATCATCTAGCATTCAAGACAAAAAGTGTAACCATGATCTTCACTTTCATTTCTTTTGTTTTGTATTTGAACCTCTTGATGTATTGGAATACATTTATGTATCAAATGAAGAACAAGTTTAGATTTGTGTTTTATGCTCTTAAACCGATTTGTAATATGCATGTGTTTATGATTTCTAGCCTTTTATGCATGTTTTATACAATCTTAAAGCTTCGAATGCATGTGTTAGAAAATACGCTAAGTCCCTCTCTTTCGCATGTTTCGATGATCGTATGTTGTTTAGGATGTTTATACGCTAAGTTGCATTCCTACTCAATTATTAAGCATGTGTATTTAGTTAGAAGTTATGAATTTCGTAACTTACAAAAAGGTTTGATGCATGAAAAGGGTAGGTTAATAAGATGAGATGATCACATGTAATTAGTAGTGTAACTTCTTATTTTTAGCAAGCATAATTAGACTTTAAGTTTCTTGATTGTTGAAACTTGTCTATGAGTAAAACATGTTAGATGCCTAAGAGTTTTAGTTGTGTTTGCATGTTATGTACTTTAATTTCGTAGATTAAACAACCAACTTCCAATCCCCCCAAACATTTACATCTCCGCTTATTAACGAAACCATGCATGCGCCCTTAATTCCCCGGATAAAGAACGATCCCTACTCACCAATATTATAATGACAAAAGAAGGGTTTTAAATTGCAATGCGCGTAATCTGTGTTTTTAAGTTAACGTGAATGCATGTTTTGCGCGTATCAATTTTTGGCGCCGTTGCCGGGGAGTTAGAATGTTTTTGTATGATTTCGTTGTACATTTGTGATTAAAAGCATGTCTAAATTTTCGAAGTACATACTTGTTCATTCTTGTTTATACTTAAAGAAATTTACATACATGTTTACAATGCATACTTTTACTTAGACGAATTTATTTATACTTAGTTTTTACACTTGCATAATTTATTTTCATGTTAAAGGATAGTCTTTGATTTAATTTGAGTACTAGCACTTAGTTATTAAATAAATCTCTATGGAATAGGTGGTGCCTCTTTTGTTTGTCTATCTCCTTAACCCTTCGTGATGTGTGGATTTCATCACCACACGCCATAACCTAAGTGAAGTTATGGGCACGAGGTTGTGGGCGGAGTTTACAAACACTTGAGATTGTATACTATCTTGTGAATTCGAGTAAGAGTTGGTTATGATGTCTAGAAGGGTTATGAATGGTGACGGGTTTTGAACTAAGAAAACAGAACACCATTGGACTATATACTCTTACGAGTAAGCCTCGGGGTGTTTCTAAGAACAACAATGGAGTATATACTCTTACGAGTTAGCCTCAGGTTGTTCCCAGAAATTAGTTCTCACCTCTCGCGTTACATCTATCCCAACTGGTCATTTCCAACAATTACGAGGATTAACGATAGTTGGTATACATTTTCGCGCGGGCCGCACGGACAAGAGATTTATTCAATAACTAAGTCGTGTATTCCTTTTAAATCATAGGCGCAATCAAAACGTAGACGTACTTAAATTGATTTACATTGAGCACGAGTATTGGTTATAAGGTTTCGTTCTTTGGAATAGGTGGTGCCTCTTTTTCTGGTTTATCTCCTTAACCCCTCGTGATGTGTGGATTTTATCACCACACGCCATAACCTAAGTGAAGTTATGGGCACGAGGTTGTGGGCGGAGTTTACTAAGAACTTGAGATTATATACTATCTCACAAATTTGGCTGATTGTTGGATATGGTGAATGGGTTTATGATTGGTGCCGGGTTTCGGATCTAAGCAATAGAACACCATTGGAGTATATACCGTAACTGGTTAGCCTCGGGGTGTCTCTAGGAACAACATTGGAGTATATACTCTTACGAGTAAGCCTCGGGTTGTTCTAAATATTAGTCCTTACCTCTCGCGTTATCTCTATTCCTACTAACCATTTCTAAACGTAACTAAGCTGAATTGTAGTCGGTATATATTTTCGCGCGGGCCGCACGTCCAAGAAATTTACCGAATGATCATTTCGCGTACTCTCTGTAAATCATAAGTGCATACGAATACGGATAAATACGAACTTGATAAATACGACATAATCCTTTAAATAGATGGTATATCGGATTATGCATGCTTAGACCTCCTGGAATCAGACTTCATCTTCGGATGAACGAGACCCATTGCACAGTCGAGAGCCTCTGCACCACGTACCATCGGGGCCAAAGGAAATAAATAAAACTTAGTCAAATTTTTGTGTTTATATGTGCATTAAAAACTGTAAAGGACTAACAACCGTTACTTAGCTTGCATAACCTCTTTTTAGGCTTTATGATACTCGGATTTCACTACCGAGTACCCTAACCTAAGTGAAGTTAGGGACATAAGATCGAAGAAGAGGTCATTCTTTGCATTCATTTTTTTAGCACGTAACTCGTGTGTTTTCTGCAGGTTCTAACGTTTTCTCTTATGCATGCACTCCATCTTTCACGTAGGATTGTTGTTTAATGCATTTTATTGAAAAAAAAAATGTGTGTGGTGCATAAATTCGATGTGAATTATTGTTTGCTTGTATTTGAACTTTGTTTATATATGTTCTAACTAAATTCTTGGGTTTAGCATTATATAGTGTTAATTTGCAGAAAACGTATGTTTTAAGTTTATTACATTCTTTTGCATAGCCCTAAAATTGATTAATTCATTTGCATTACTTAGTAAATTACACCTAGTGTCTTAAACTATTATAAATTTTGTGTGTTTTAGTAGTTTTTAAGTGTTTGTGAGTATTTATAGTATGTTTTGATAGTTTTACTATTTGTTATTGCTTTGTTTTCTAAATACGCCTTACGATTTTGGTTAGTATTTCTATATTCATCTCAAATTATTTGTTGATACTAACACTTGGTCTTTGGTGGATGCTCAGGCTAATGAATGTCCGATCAGAATCCTGGACCATCTAGAACAAACTTTGAGGAGATCGCAGAGAGAATAGCGAGACTTAAAGCTCAAACTGACATCCTGGATCATCCCATCATCGAGGAAGTTTCCGAGTCTTCACATTCATCAACCGACCATACTTTAGCCTCATCAACCGACCACAATTCAGAAGCAGAAGCACAACAAGTCAACATGGCCAATGCAGGACAATCTCTTCGCCAGCGCACCTGCTCAACCGAATGGAGCAGTGGGCCTTCGAGCATTGCTTTTCCACAACCGGAGGAAAACATGAAGGATATCGAGCTAAAGAGTGGCTTCCTCCACCGACTACCCATTTTTCATGGACTTTCCAATGAAGATCCGAACAAGCATCTCAAACAATTCCAATTTGTTTGTAACAGCATGAAGCCATCTGATGCTGATACGGAGCTCTTCAAGCTGAAGGCATTTCCATTCACCCTAGTCGACAGGGCCGAGTCTTGGCTAATGGAACTACCGCCGAACCATATTACCTCATGGAAGCAACTTGCGGATATGTTCCTAGCGAAGTACTTCCCGGCCTCAAAGATCACCGTCTTGAGAAAGCAAATCACTGGCATCACACAGAAACCGGACGAGACCTTCGACCAATACTACGACCGATTCAAAGTTTTGTGTGCCACTTGCCCATCGCATGGATTTTCCGAGACCAATCTCATGAATTACTTTTACGATGGTCTCAAGCCGATTGATAGGGAATTGCTGGATGCAGCAGCTACCGGTGCATTCATGGACTTAACCGAAACCGAAGCTAGAACTCTTCTAGAAAATCGGGCGAATAATGATGCACAATATGGAATGTCCAACAGACGAGCAGTCGGTGAAGCGAGTTCAAAACCCGACGCGGACAAAAAATACGACAAACTAGCTCATATGCTAGAGAAGGTTTTAGATCTCGAGACGACAAGAGCCAGGGCAACTCAACGGCCTGTTTGTGGCATATGTCAATCACAAGGTCACCACAACGGCCAATGCCCACAGGTGCCAGAGCAAGCTAGCGAGCCGGAGCACGCTAACGCCATCGGCGGATATCAGGGAGGACAACGGTATAACAATTATAACAATTATGTCAACCGTGATCATCCAGGTTTTAGATGGAGCAGCAACGAGGGAACTTTGAACCCTCCAGCACCTCAACAAAACTACCAACGCCCTCCATTTCAACCAAGGCCACCGATGCAGCAGGGTTCGTCTTCGCAATCCTTCACCAACCCGGATTACGACAAGATGTTGTCGCAACTTTCGGCATCCACTCAAGTTCTCCTCGACGGACAATCGAAGACAAAGGAGACACTTGACTCACATGGCCGCGACATCACCGAAGTGAAGAAGCAGCTTGGCCAGCTTGTTGATTTCATGGGCCAAATCAAGGAAACCGGTCGGCTTCCACCTCAAACCACTCCTAATCAAAGAAACGTGAATGCTATAGTCACAAGGAGTGGGAAGATACTTGAGGAACCAAAGACCAAGCGATCTCATCTTGATAAAGTCACCATTGAGAACATCACCAACGAAGAAGAAGATGAGATCAATCCGGCAATTCAAGAGGCCGAGAAAAAGAAGGTGACGCCTAATGTCACCAAGGCACAATCACCTCCATATCCTACCCCAATCAAAGGTAAAAAACCATATTCCTTCAAATACGGTTATTACTAATTCTCCGTTTGCTGTTGCACCTTTCCCTAGCAGATTAAATAAATCAAAGAAGAAGGATGCCCAATATGAAGATATTTTGGACATCTTCCGAAAGGTGCAAGTGAATTTGCCCTTGATCGAGTGCATAAAACAGGTGCCGATATACGCAAAGTTTCTGAAAGAATTATGCACACAGAGGAGGCAAACTCGAGAGAAGGAGGTTGTGAAGGTGAACGCAACCGTTTCGGCGGTTTTGCAGCGTCGGCTACCCCCAAAACTGAAGGACCCAGGGAGCTTTGCAGTTCCTTGCGTAATCGGTGACACCCACTTCGAAGACGTAATGCTTGATCTAGGAGCTTCCATCAACGTCATGCCTTACTATCTTTTCAAATCGATGGAGCTTGGAGATCTCAAGCAAGATGGTGTTGTCATCCAGTTAGCCGATCGCACCCACAAGTATCCGAGGGGATACGTAGAAGACGTTCTCGTGCAAGTCAACAACTTGATATTCCCAGCCGATTTCTATATAGTTGACATGGAAGACAGTCCACTGAACACCACGCCACTGCTGCTTGGGCGACCTTTCATGCGGACTGCGAGAACGAAGATTGATGTGTTTCAAGGCACTTTCTCCATGGAGATTGATGGAGAAAGAATCGAGTTCAACATCCTGGACGGGATGAAGTTTCCAATGTCGAGCGTAGCTGCCATTTCGACATATGATCCCGTGGATACCTTAGCACAAGGCTACCTCGACACCATCAATGAGGATGAACTCGACATGGCCATTCAACTTGGGCATGACGGCCTTCTCGAGGCCTTACTAGAGCTTGAACCTCGTATTCAAGATATGGCCATGGCCCTAAATGCGGCACCACGAAAAGTAAGCTTTTCTCCTCCTTTACCAATTACTTTTGGTTCTAATAAAATGGTTCCTTCCATCGTAGAAGCTCCAGTTTTAGAACTCAAGCTACTACCGGACCATCTGAAGTATGCGTACTTGGGCGAGAATGACACTTTACCCGTCATTATTTCGTCCGCGCTAGAACAGGAGCAGGAGGAGAAGCTCGTGAGTGTGCTCAAGAGGTACAAACCCGCAATAGGCTGGACACTCGCGGACATCAAGGGAATAAATCCAGCAACCTGTGTGCATAAGATTTTCCTTGAAGAAGGCACCAAACCTACGCGGGAAGCGCAACGTCGGCTCCACCCTCCGATGATGGAGGTGGTAAAAAAGGAGGTAATTAAACTCATGGACTGTGGAGTTATTTACCCTATTTCTGATAGCCGTTGGGTTTCCCCAGTGCAGGTTGTACCTAAGAAATCGGGAATCACCGTCGTCGAGAATCTGGAAAATGAACTTGTGCCACAACGGACGATCACTGGACATCGAGTGTGCATTGATTACCGGAAGCTAAACGCTGCAACCCGCAAGGATCATTTTCCCTTACCATTCATCGACCAAATGCTGGAAAGATTAGCCGGCCATGCATTTTATTGTTTTCTCGACGGATATTCCGGCTACAACCAAATTAGCATTGCGGAGGAAGATCAAGAAAAGACAACGTTCACGTGCCCGTTCGGAACGTTTGCCTATCGCCGCATGCCATTTGGACTGTGTAACGCACCAGGTACATTTCAACGTTGCATGTTCTCAATTTTCTCCGAGTACATTGAAAAAATTATTGAAGTATTCATGGACGACTTTAGTGTATTTGGGAGTGATTTTGATGCATGCTTAAACAATTTAGAAACAATTTTACAAAGATGCGTTGAAACGAACTTGGTGCTTAATTGGGAGAAGTGCCATTTCATGGTTACGCAAGGGATAGTGTTAGGTCATATTATTTCGGAAAAAGGGTTAGAAGTTGATAAATCTAAAGTAGATCTTGTGCGTCACTTACCCTCTCCAACTTCGGTTAGAGAGATTCGTTCATTTCTTGGACACGCAGGATTTTATCGTAGGTTTATCAAAGACTTTTCCCACATCTCGCGCCCATTGTGTAAACTGCTGCAAAAGGAGACCCCGTTCGTATTTGACGAGGAATGCAACGCTGCCTTCAACAAGTTGAAGGAGCTTCTCACGAGCGCTCCTATTTTATGCAGCCCTGATTGGTCTCTGCCATTTGAACTCATGTGCGACGCCTCGGATTATGCCGTAGGAGCCGTCTTGGGTCAGCGGAAGGACAAGAAACCCTACGTAATTTATTACGCCTCTCAGACGCTTGATGAAGCGCAAAGAAATTATACTACCACCGAGAAGGAGTTTCTTGCAGTGGTTTTTGCTTTAGATAAATTTCGGTCTTATTTACTTCAAACTAAAGTAACTGTGTATACTGATCATGCAGCTTTGAAGTATCTAATGCTAAAGAAGGACGCAAAACCACGGCTTATAAGATGGATACTTCTACTCCAAGAATTCAACGTCGAAATCAAGGATAAGAAGGGAGTAGAAAATGTTGTCGCTGACCACCTATCACGCTTGATCAGTGAAAATGAGGCTGTCAAAATTGAGGAAACTTTTCCGGATGAAAAACTCTTTGGAATTGAGGTAACTGTTTCAGAAACTCCATGGTATGCAGATATCGTAAATTACTTAGTTACCGGTGAGTTTCCGTCTACCATGCATAAATTTCAACGTGACAAACTTAAGCATAATGCTAGAACCTTTATCTGGGATGAGCCTTATTTATGGAAACAATGCTCCGATTTAGTAATTAGGAGATGTATCCCGGATAGTGAATTTAAGCCTATTCTAGACTTTTGTCACAATGAAGCATGTGGGGGACATTTTGGTTCAAGGAGGACAGCCCTTAAGATTTTAGATTGCGGTTTCTTTTGGCCTAGTTTATTTCGCGATACTCATGCATATTGTGCTGCATGTGATAAGTGCCAGAGATTCGGTAATTTAGGGCCTAGAGATCAAATGCCACAACACTACATATTTAATGTCGAAATTTTTGATGTGTGGGGTATTGATTTTATGGGACCATTTCCTCCCTCCAATGGTTTTACTTATATCTTACTCGCAGTAGATTATGTTTCTAAATGGGTGGAGGCAAAGGCCACCCGTACTAATGATTCGCGAGTTGTTGCAGATTTCCTACGAACTAACATTTTCAGTAGATTTGGAATGCCACGCATTCTAATTAGCGATGGAGGAAGTCACTTTTGCAACCGCACGGTGGAAGCACTGATGAGGAAGTATGGCGTAAAACACAAGGTTTCCACACCATACCACCCTCAAACAAATGGAATGGCTGAAGTTTCCAACCGTGAGATCAAGAAGATTTTGGAGCGAACCGTCCGCCCAAACCGGAAAGATTGGAGTCAATGCTTAGACGATGCATTGTGGGCTTACAGGACTGCCTACAAGACCCCCATTGGTATGTCACCTTTCCGATTAATTTATGGGAAGACGTGCCATCTTCCGGTTGAATTGGAGCACAAGGCATGGTGGGCCGTGAAGAAATTCAACATCGATCGAGATGCAGCAGGTTTGCATCGGAAGCTACAACTTTGTGAACTAGAAGAAATCAGAAATGATGCTTTCGACAATGCGTGGATTTACAAAGAGAAGACGAAAAAATCCATGATCAGATGATTCGCGGGAAGAGTTTTGAAGTTGGGCAGAAAGTATTGCTTTTCAATTCAAGACTTAAGCTCTTTCCGGGAAAGCTTCGCTCTCGATGGATGGGGCCATTCATAGTTTCTCAAGTTCTACCTCATGGAGCAGTTCTCATTCGATCTATCGACAAAGGTAGTGAGTTCAAAGTAAATGGCCATCGCTTGAAGCCCTATTTTGAGGCATTTGCGGAACACACCGTGGAGGAGATGCAACTCCAAGAACCGGCCATTTCAAAAACAAAATGATGCATCACGTCCAAAGCTAACGACGTAAAACAAGAGCTCATTGGGAGGCAACCCAATAGGGAGACAACAGATTTGTTTTTCTTCTCCCCTTTTAATTAATTTAATGGCTTTTTGCGTATTAGATTAAAATTTTCGTAGATCCTATACTCCATTTTTATTCTATACTTCTACTTTAGTACATTGAGGGCAATGTAGAGTTTAAGTGTGGGGGAAGGGTTTACAATTTAATTGTGTCTAAATTAGTGTTTTTCAGAGTCTTTAGGATGCCCTTAGCTAGTCGATGATGAAATTTGACCGATACGAACACATGGCGTATGAATCACATGCATCGAATTCTTGTGCTAATTGAGATATTCTATATGTTTTTAACATGTAGTAGATATGAATTGCAAAACATGGTACAGAAAATCGCATGCTTGAATAAGTTTTTAATCATATGAACCCTATGTGAGCTTTTGAGCTATCTGTTCTTTATTCGAGTGAATATGCATCCATTTCGTAGCTACTAGCTTATATATGCCTCATTCAATTGCTTGCCATAGATTTTAATGAACTAGAGAATACTAGAACTTACTCATGTCAATTTGCAAAGCTTTTAAGTTGATACATACTTTGATTTTGGAAATGATTAAAGGCAATTAGGATTTTTCCACCACATTGCCAAATATCCATGTATCCCATTTGTACGCACAAGTTGCGACACCCCTAGATAAACCAATTGAGCCCACGTTAAGCTTTTCTTTCATCACCATATATACCTAAACACTTACCCTAGTATAGAATATCCTTACCCTTGTTCTGGAAACTTGGTGAGAATTTTTCGAAACTAGCACATAAGATTATGGTTTGGTAGGAAAGATTAAAAGAGTTAATGTGAGTAAGGGGAAAGACTTGTCCAAATAGCTAAAAAAAGTTTGAGATTGCCAAAAAGAAAAGAAAAAAAATTATATTTGAGAGAATGAAAAGAAAAAAAAAATTATTATTATCTCTCATGGCAATATGTTGTGTTCTAAAGTAGAAACCAATTGGATTAACGTCCCCCTTATTTTGCGGATTTGGAGATTACGACAAATTGAAGGCCCAAAAATAGAACAAATATGGCCTTTGTCCTGTCCGAAAAGCTCAAAGGGTAGTTTAAATTGAAGTATACATGGTAACATTCGAGTGGAGATGGAGGACGAATTTGGTGCTAGACTAAGTCGTTGGAACGTTTTTATCACCACATATCTAAATTTCGAATGCCTTAGCCTTAACCCCATTACAACCTCACTAAAAGTCCTTTATGATCCTTAAAATGAGTAGCTTTCAATTAGTAGAGTAAGTTGCATGAGTAAGCTTATGGTTTTGGTTCATTTGTGCAAGCAATCAAACTTCATTCATGTGATTTTCATTTCAATTCATATACACTTTAAGTGAACCCTTGTCATGAGTGAAAAATATGATGAGTGCATCCTTGTGAGTTGATTAAACATTTATTCAAAGCATGCACAGCTATAAACATAACCACTGTTTTCTCTATGTCTTACTTGTTCATTACATAAATTATATCGCAATTATCTCTTGAATTCGTTGAGCATACAAAGTTGAAATTCATGTGAGCCATCGCCATATACTTATGCAAATTCTGAGACAAATTTTAGCTAAGGGCTTAGTTATGTTCTTTCCTTTGTTTTAAATTCTTAGGGAGTCTTAGTTTAACTTAGTGTTTGCTAAGGGACTAGCAAAGTCTAAGTGTGGGGGAATTTGATATACACATTTTATGCTCGTTTCTTAACGCATTTCCCTTTACGTTTAGCTATGTTATTATCTTAGTTTTTATGTTTTCCTTATTTAATTTGTTATTTTGAAGATATTTACGGTGGAGATTAATAACGACGCAATTCGGAGGAATTTCGGCGATTTTGCGATTTTTGCGATTTTGGACCTCCGAAAATGGGCCGGCCCAAAAAGCAAATTATGGGCCCATTTCTCAAAGTTTGTTTTGGCCCAAAAACCAGCCCAAGCCCATTAATTTTGGCATGGAAGCCTTTTGGTGAAGTTGAAAAGTCAACAATATCAAGCTTTGTGACTCATTTTAGTGACTAAGCTTTGTGATCATCACAAAAGATGACTTGCCATGGTGACTCTTGCTTAGGGTTTATAAATGGTGACTTGCATGGTGACTCTTGCTTAGGGTTCACAAATGATGATCACACTTGGTGACTAAGGGGATGACTTGCATGGTGACTCTTGCTTGCATTAAATGGAGGGAGGCAAGGTGGAAGAGAGAAGGCAAGCATTCCTTGCCTATAAATACCAAGGAGGCTGAACATAATTAAACCATCTCTCATTCTTACAAGCCAAAGCTCTACACAAATACCCTTCCACCATAAACATTCAAGGTTCACTTGCAAGGCCGAAGCTCTCATCCTCCATCCAAGCCGAAGCATTCAAGGTTCTCCTTCCAAGCCGAAGCTTTCATCCTCCATCCTTCACAATACGCTAAGTCCCTTGTGAAGGAAAGCCATCTCCACCGTAGATCATCTAGCATTCAAGACAAAAAGTGTAACCATGATCTTCACTTTCATTTCTTTTGTTTTGTATTTGAACCTCTTGATGTATTGGAATACATTTATGTATCAAATGAAGAACAAGTTTAGATTTGTGTTTTATGCTCTTAAACCGATTTGTAATATGCATGTGTTTATGATTTCTAGCCTTTTATGCATGTTTTATACAATCTTAAAGCTTCGAATGCATGTGTTAGAAAATACGCTAAGTCCCTCTCTTTCGCATGTTTCGATGATCGTATGTTGTTTAGGATGTTTATACGCTAAGTTGCATTCCTACTCAATTATTAAGCATGTGTATTTAGTTAGAAGTTATGAATTTCGTAACTTACAAAAAGGTTTGATGCATGAAAAGGGTAGGTTAATAAGATGAGATGATCACATGTAATTAGTAGTGTAACTTCTTATTTTTAGCAAGCATAATTAGACTTTAAGTTTCTTGATTGTTGAAACTTGTCTATGAGTAAAACATGTTAGATGCCTAAGAGTTTTAGTTGTGTTTGCATGTTATGTACTTTAATTTCGTAGATTAAACAACCAACTTCCAATCCCCCCAAACATTTACATCTCCGCTTATTAACGAAACCATGCATGCGCCCTTAATTCCCCGGATAAAGAACGATCCCTACTCACCAATATTATAATGACAAAAGAAGGGTTTTAAATTGCAATGCGCGTAATCTGTGTTTTTAAGTTAACGTGAATGCATGTTTTGCGCGTATCAACCGCCATACAACTGAGGACACTCCCTCGCATAGTGACCCACCTGGCCACAACGAAAACAACTGACATGACCTTGCCGACATGTACCAGGGTGATATTTGTTGCAGAAGCTACACAATGGATAGTCTCTTAGTACAGGAAATGTACCACCGGTACGCCGGGGATAACTAGAACCGCTGGAACTCCCACTAGCCTGTGGTCGTTGTGGTCGATCTCTCCTCCATAACGATCTCCGTCTAGGTACACCAGCTGGTGGTCGATATGATCCACCACCTGAGGATGAAGCTGAACCGGAAGTATCAGAACTCAGCCTCTTCGAAGGCCCCTGACTCGGTTCACCTTCCTCAAACCGTCTCGGCCGATACCTCTGCTGTCTCTCCTGCTCAATATCCTCGCCTCGGAGTGCAGCACTAACAAACTCATCAAAGTTGTTCCGAGGCATCGTCGTTAAGGTCGCCTTGATGTTTAGATTCAATCCCAGCTCAAACCTACGACACTTGGCTTCCTCTGTAGCCACCATATCCCGCGCAAAACGAGACAAACGAGTAAACCGATCCCGATACTCAAGTACAGACAAACTGCCCTGCCACAAGTTCGTAAACTCCTCGTACTTGCGCTGCTGGGTAGCCTGATTAAAATACCTCCGCATAAACAGATCACGGAACAATGTCCACGGGGTGTCAACTGGAACTCTGTCGGTGCTAACCCACAAAAAGTATGCATCACCCTCAAGTAAACCAACTGCGGCTACTGACATCTGCTCAGGAGTAAACTGCAGATGCTCACAAACACGTTCAATCTGAACCAACCATGCCTCACATATCTCTGGATCAACTGAACCCGAAAACACAGTAGCACCAGCTGTGCGAGCCTTGACCACAGGGTTAAAACGCACTTCCAAACGCAACACTCGCATCAGCAAGTCGCGCGTTCGGCGATCCTCATCAGGATCATCATCCCGATCAACACGGGGACCACGTCGAGGAGGCATCCCACTGATACAAGACAAGCATTAGGTACAAGCAGAAAGAACGTAATCATGAAACCGCAGATATTTGAGGACACACAACACCCGAAGTATTGATGAGTACCGCTGGCCAATCGGGTCATCACTCCAGTCATGCTGTATCAACTCAAATACCCTAAGCGTCACAACTACAAGAATTTACAGAATCTGACAACCTAATGCTCTGATACCAAGCTGAAAGGACCCAATCCCGATTCAGTTACCTAAACCGGAATCAAACCCTTTCGAAAATACGAACCAACAAAAAATTTTCAAAATTTCAGCAGAGTTTCGTTACTAACGTGGAATTGCCATAACCTGCACCCAGAAAATAACACTTCATCCTATGCCACAAAAACCAAACCGTGGGCACCGATCCCATCCGGATTTCTCAACATCAATATAATCAATAACAGTAAACAAACTGTACTATGTATATATGTATATCCGAGAAAATCCGTATAAATAAGTATCAGAACGTATTAGAGCGACCTCTAAAGTAAAACATATACAATATACACATCAGTAGGCGAAACAAGAACCTACTGGAAAGCACAGGTAACTCTGATCACTAGCCTCTAAACCGCGACTTGAAAACACCAAAACCTGAACTGCAACTGGGCACGGAAACCGAAAAGCCCAGGGGAAAGACAATAAACACGTTAGAGTGAGTGGAAAAAAATAAATGTCTTTCACCAGATAATAGATATGTTATAAAAACATATGCGAGTCCAGGTAAATAAAAACAACATAGTACACGAGGTAAAACTCATACTCCTCCAGTGTACTGAGCATGCAAGTAAAATCCCACGGGGTCACTCATGGACACACACCGTGCTAGTACAGTCAGAATCACGGGATCCCAGACCCACACGTGATTCTAGCCGGAAATGGCTTCAGGTCAAAGGTCTGCCTCCCCCCGGTAAAGACCTCGGGTCAGGAGTCACAGCCTCCCCTGACAAATGCCTACCATCGGGGATCAGCCGAGAGGCGAGTGTATCGATACAACAACGTAACCACGACTGTACTCTGTGTAAACCAAATCATAAACATTTTGATGCAAATGCATGAAACAATATAGAAGTGTATGCATATTCGTATACGTATATTCGTATAAGTATAATTGTATAATCGTAAAACACATGCTCATGTAATCCGAAATCTCATACGCATGCTCAAGTTCGTAAATCATATAAAAGACTCGCAAGAATTCCGTGAAAAGAAATTGTCCACTCACAGGTGAGCAAAACGCGCACCCGCGCTAATCTCGAGGACCAGCGGAAGATCCCTCGCCAGAAGCTCGGTCACGATCCCGATCTCGATCTCGATTCCCTGAATATATTCATAAAACACAACTGATCAATATCATAGTTCTCAACACTGTACTGATGCACGGAAACCAACCGTTCCCGGAAATATGAAATGCGGTACAAAACGATAAACGAAATTCCCGAAATCCCAACTTGAAACCTCGACTGAAAATCAGCTAACCAAATCGACCCAAAAACCTCTGGACGACGATCAGGGCGTGATTACGAGAAAAACGATATTAAAATTGTCGAAATCTGAAAAATTGACTTTTCCTCGCCGGAGCGCCGCCGTTGACCACCGTTGACCGCCGCCGCCGCCGGCGGCGCGCCGTCAACCGTGGAGTTTCACGGCGGGAAGCTCTAGATTTCATGGTCTCGTCAAGGCGAATCATTTCCTCTTCTATCACCCAAGCCAATTCAAACCGGAACCCTTCCAAAACCGGCAAAAACCGAACGGAAAAATCCCCTCCGGTGACCTAATTGGACCCAACTTAAAACTCATTCATAACTCAAATTAAGAACACCAATAGACTCAGAGGAGCAAGGGAAGTCGTTTCCCCCCATCCTCCACCACCGAAGCTCGCCGGAAAACGGCCAACCAACGGCGACGATTTCCTCCATTTCGGCCTTACTCGGGTTCCAAGAAAATCTTACAAATTCTCACAAATTCATACACCAATAGACTCGAAATTGAACAAGGATTCGAACCATACCCCCGCCGAAGTCGGAGGTGGCCGGAATCCGGTCGCCGGAAGTTGAAGCCGAAAACGGAAAGTTTTTCCTCACGGGTCAACGGTCAAAGTTTCCCAAAATGGAAAGTCAACTCAGTCAATGCCCGAAATGAAATTCTCGACTATTTCTCGACTATTCCGATATTTATACTCGAGCCTCGGGTCGATCGACGGTCCGAAATGAAAATACGAAATGATTCGGATAACCACGAAACAATCGGATAAACTCGTCGAAACCCGAAACTTCAAATAAGCATAAAAAATTCCTTGGTTATCGGAAAAATCTTCCGGAACCGCCCACAAACTCGAAATCACGTACTCTACCATTTCCGTGAAGACACTCAACTCAAATTCTCGACCGAAAACATAGTCGCGAACTGAATCGGCAAACCACATATACGACATAAACTGCGACAAAACTCAATCTCGAGAATCGTGCCGATTATGCATCAGATTCTGGTTCGGGTCGTCACAGTGGAGACTAGCTCCAACGTTGGTTTTGTGTTCTTTCTTATTTCTAGTCTTTCTTTTATTTAGTTTTTTTGCTAGGGACTAGCAAAGTCCAAGTGTGGGGGAATTTGATCAACGCATTTTATGCTAGATTCTTAACGCATTTCTCTCTACATTTTACTTTTTTTAAACCTTAGTATTCTCAGTTCTTACTTACTTTATTGTTTTTAGGTTTATAATAAAGAAGTACAATAAAGGAGGTGATTTGGAGCATAAAATGAGCTAAGTGGAGAAGTTTCCTAAATCAACTAGGAATGACGTAGCAAAATATGGATCCGAAATGCTCTTGTCAAGTTACTAAAATGACACAAGGAAAAATGAAGACATTTCAAATGGTGGATCGAAAATCAGCAAGCATTTTGGGCAAAATCAAGCAAGGACATATTACCGAATAAATGGAGGATCAAAGGTATCAAGTATATCTCAAAAGTGCCTTATTTGAAGATCAAAATATCCTACAATATATGGTAGGTTCAGCCAAAATGACTTGGAGCTCAAGAAATACAAGATATAGAAATATCAAGATTTCCCTACTCCTACTAAGAAGAGGAAGATATGTTTGCCAGCTCATCAATCTTCAACGGATCACAGAATCTGAAATTCAACTCCAAATATAGTGATCATATATGTCTTCTTCAAGCTCTCAAGCTGATCATTCCAACGAATCCAAAATCACAATTTTCTGAGCTCTAGAACTCCCGAAAAAGACATTTCAAGACAGGCTGTCACAGGCTGTAAATTCTACCCGGGTACACTAGGAATCCCTAGTTTGGAGAGGAAAAGATTCATTCCTTGCCTATAAATACAAGAGGACGTCTCTCTTCTCAAATATCACTCATTCTAGACGCCTAAGCTTACCAAAGATCATCTCCTCAAACTCCAAACACTCGGCCATCCTCTAAAACACGAAACACCACCAAATTGCCTCCCACCAACACTCTCCTCCACCTCAAGAAGGACTTTGCTCGATTTGGCTGGGAATTCTTGGGCTTGTCACCAACAAAGGAGTAGCTACACTTGAGGATTTGCGGTGCGATTTCACGGAGTCTAAAAGTGTAACCTGACCCCTTTGTATTCTGTTTCGGTTTTTGTTTGGATTTCCTTTGTTTATATTTTGAGAACAAGTTTTGATAAAAGGCTTTATATTTCTAAATTCTTCTAAGTTTCTTTCCATGTGTTTTTAGCTTTGATTCGAATGCATGTGCATGCTTATATGTTCTTAATGCTTGAAACTGTTTTTAGTAGATACTCGATTTGGTTCTTCTTTAAGCATGTTTCACGAACTAATAACAAAGATAAAATTGGACTAGGAAGTTAACTAGATGATTTGGTTGTACGTTGTCTTGTTCAGTTATAAGCATGTGTATGTGTTTTGATTAGAGTTAGGAATTTCGTTGACACTTAGGGAGTCTAGGTATGAAACGGCAAAGGATGAAGGAAAGAGTTGATCACTTGTATATAGTAGTTTAGTGTTTATTTTTGGTCTAGTAAGCATGTTTAGGGTTCTTTTTTCTTGCTTGTTTTCTAGCTACTTGTCTATGAGTGAAGCATGTTAGAACCTAGGATTTCTCTATGCGTTTACTAATCATTTCCTGTGTTTAGTTTCGTACGAATTAGTAAAAAAAAACAACTTTTTAAATCCCCCCATTTTAAACCTAGCGTAGTCACGCATACACCCTCAATCCCTGGTTAAGAACGATACCCTATTTACCAATGCTACATCAACAAACAAGAGTTTTAATTGCTTATGCGTTTTTGTTGAGTGTTAAGTGTTTATTTAGTACTTAGTAAAATCCGTGTATCAAGCGATCTCGAGTCTAAATCAATGGTATGTGTATAGGGCGATCCCGAGCATGACAAATTATGAGCATGTGTTTTGTAAAATTGAGAAGTTAGGATTTTGATTAATATTGTTTAACTTGCAGGTTAAGAATGAGTAAATGTACTTAGGATGAGTCGATCACTTGTAAATATATTAGTTAGTGTTTATTTTCGGTCTAGTAAGCATGTATAGGATTTTATGTTCTTTAATTGTTTCTACTTGTCTATGAGTGAAGTATGTTAGAATTTAGGATTCTAAATCTGCTTGCTGGCCATCATTTGTTTATTTTCGTAGTTAATTAATCCAAACTTTCAAACCCCCCATACCTTTTATTTTCTATTTACAAACGTTGGCATGCTCAGTACCCTCAATTCCCGGTTAAGAACGATCCCTACTTATCAATGCTACATCTACAAAGAAGGATTTTAAATTGCATATGTGTGAGATATCTGTTGAGTGTCTACTTTGTGTTAATATTTTATGCATGTTTTAACGCGTATAAGATTTTGTGACCCAGAACATCATTATACGATAATCAGAACTTATGTGGTCAGTTGCTAATTAATTACGTTAATCGTTAATGGTAATTAGTTTCTACCATTAGTAACTTTTGCTGGCGTTTCGTCGAGATTTTATTGACTATGGTTTTCAAGAAATTGCTTTAGGTAAGGTTGTAGATTTTGTCGATACGAGTTTGTGGCCACGTCAAGTGTTGAAATCAGAGTTACAACGAAGAAGTTATGGTCAACAGAAATTTTACGAAAATATCAGAAAAATGTTTTATCGCGGATATAAATATGGCTTTCTATTTTGGGAAAATCAAAAGTTTCCTTTTTTGGAAACCCGTTTGTCCGAGTTCCCCGACCTGGAATCGCTGCCAGAGGCGACGACGATGACTCGACAATTTCCTGCCACTTTTGGCCCTAAAATTAGTTGGGAGTTGTTAGGCTCGACGTCCTCTTTTGTTTGGTGGAAACATTTCCGACGTTGGTGGCCGGAGGACGACTAATCAAGGTAGAGAAATCGGCCAGATTCAGGTGGAATTTCACGGTAACGGTGGCGGCTGTCACGGCGGTGTTGAACATTGAACCCATGAGGGGTTTGAAGCCTAGACGAGAAGAGTCGTTTGGGACACATCTCAGCCCTTGCCGTGGTCGGACGCCGACGAATAGAGAAGTTGAAGTTTCTGATGGGTTTTTGATTTTCCGTCAAATGGGAGGCTTTCCGGTTAGAATTTGACGTCGTGTTCTTCATGAATGATGTTGGACTTGTTGAGATGAACAATTTGATGTGTAGGTCGCTCGTTTTAATGATGGGATTTTGCTCACTGCCGTGCGCGGCAGAGGTCTGGCAATGTGGAATTTTAGACAAAATTTTATGTCGTTCCGCACGTCATTTCATAACTAACGCAATGGTGAGATTCTTGTATGGATCTGGACTTGATTAATTGAGACGTGTGTTTAATCGGATAATAATGGATTGATTCCATGATATTTTTAATGGACGATCCGACTATCGATTTAAATTTCAAGTCGCTGGATATTTGAGATTTATGTTGCGAGTCCAAAATTTAGTTACAATGAAAGAAACCAAGAACTGAATTCGGAATTTGGTTAAGTATGTTTTTAGTTGGAAAATACGTAATTCAAGAATGCGTGATTCTGTATATTTTTGCGTGTAGAATTACGAGCTTAACAATTCAATATCGACAAATAGATACTAATTATAATCATATTTTCAGGATTACGAGTTACTAGGCCGTGTCAGATGATTATTTCGCTGATTAGTAGATTACAGCTTGATGAATATTCTGGCATTGTACGACGAGCAGACGTTTATTTATTTTCACAGTTGATGCGAGTTCATGTGGAGTTCGGAGGTATGTTTGTCATGGTTTTATTTTTAGCATCAATGCTTTGAGTACTAGTCGGCTGATCACTGACTAGTCGGGTCTGACCGGGTTAGGACAAACGCCCCGCCGACCAAGATTGCGTTGGGATAGGACAAACCCTCTACAAGATCCCATCACCTTTTTATTTACAGTCTTGGAGACGCTCCGGGTTAGGACAAACATCGTGAGTGCCCACCTCTATAATTTATTTTAGTTTGTTATTTTGAACTCGCATGATTTCACCGATATCAGTGGAAAGGCACATATATAATATTTTATTATTTTTCACTGATTATGAGTTTTTGTCCACTCACGCTAACGTTTTAATGTTTTTTATCTACCTTTCCCTTGGATTTTCGATTTTTTCTTGCCTAGATTGCAGTGCTTCTCCTGAGATGAATTTTGGATATTTTGAGGCTTTGAGTCCACCGGGTTAT
Organism: Geum urbanum; assembly: GCA_946800695.1. NCBI lineage: Eukaryota > Viridiplantae > Streptophyta > Magnoliopsida > Rosales > Rosaceae > Geum > Geum urbanum. The sequence goes on from OX327002.1 coordinate 23,961,885, forward strand.
CATACCTTCCTGTAGGTTTCGACCACTAGCATTTTATTTTCATATATTTTATTCTGCTCCTAGAAGTCGCTCTGAACACTAGTGTTATAAATATTTTTCAGTATTGATAGTGAATTGTTAGTATTGCTGAATTATGAGTTTTCAGTTCTGTATTATTCTTCCATCATTTTAATTAATTTACTTTCCGCACATTATTGAGAAATTCGAATGGGCATCGGTGGTCCTCGGTATTGTTTGTTGGAAATTCAAAGTTTGAAATTTCTTGCAGGTTTTTGGTAGTCAATTTTGTAGAGGAAATTATGTCAAAAATTTTACAGAAATCTGTAGTTTAAGTCTTGTCGTTAAGGTGTGATCCTAGATTACTAGTTAATCTAGGGTTGAGTGCTTTCAAATATAAATAGCTCAATGACTAAAAAAATTATCAAAAAATATTTACGGTTATTTATGGTGCCTATTTTCACTCTGGTATGATTGATATTAAGAAATTTACGAATTTGTGTCAACGGAATGAACAAATTCATGATGTGCCCATGTAACGACCTTACCCTTGTCGCAAATCCTTAAAATGGAAAATTATTTGGATAATCTAATAATTACTCGATCTCCTAATTCACATCAACGAATCGAGTAGATAATCTTTATCGACCAAACAATTACGACGAAATAGTCGTGACAATGTAGGTACACATAATTCTTCGTCGCTCAAACCGCCACTTGCAACAACACTCGTCACCATTGGACAAAGAAGTTTAAATACTTTATTAACCTCATGACTACGCTTGCAGCATCGATACAAATCAAACAATATATAAATGGACACATTTTTGAATAATTTTCTGACCAGATACGTCGCCACGGACGAAGGCGCATGCAACCACGCGCCACTATCGACGACCTCCGCCGGCGGCGATGATCAATACATCGTTCTCTTTCTCTTGTCAATCCCAACAACTTATCTCATCAACATCTAAATCAGCCGAGATTGGTCCAAATTGACTCTATCAGACGGTGGATTCCATTTCACTGGAAAATTTCCATCCCTAATTCCAACGCTGTTGAGCCACCCTGAAGCTCGGTGTTGGTCTGGTTCGGTTCACACGAGGCAAGGCTACCATAACCCTCTTACCCCATTGCTTAAATCATCGACGACCAGCCAATACGGCGGCGCCAAAAAATGAATTTCAACAGATTTTAATTCAATCTCCCTTCCTTAAAATCAAACCTGCACACACAAAATTTCCCAATACAATCACAATAAGAGGAACAAGATGGTTTGTACTTACCTTATCGGTGTCAATTTCCTGCCGAATAACCAATTCCGGGTGAAGCCCTAATTTCCTCTCATAATCGATTCTCTTTCCCCATCTTTAAAAGTTCAAATTTGAGATTGGGAATATGTAGAGGATGAGGAGAGCGTCCGAACGGGACCTGATTCACCACCGGAGCTGGCCAGACACCCTTAGACTGCCAGAGAGTACATCCACAATGATTTTCAACGTAGAAACCGCGGTCAACGCGGGTTAACCCCCCAAATGGAAGTCTAACTTTCCATTTCGAATAAATCTCTATTTATAGTTGCTATTTACCACTACCAGAAAACAACACTTAGACGATGAAGCATTTTCGTCACCTAAGTGGGATTTTACGTTGCCTATGTACTTGGGTGACAAAAATTTCATCGCTAAAAGTTTGCTGCCTAAGTGCCGTAGTGTAATATTTCGTCCCGAGAATTTTCTTTTTATGATTTATTTAAGGTTAATCAAGAACGGTTGTTATTTTTGTCAATGTCGGTAAATATTGAGAGATTTTTAGTTGAATTTTTATTAAATTGTTGAAGTTGGTTGACTTTGGAATGCCTAAAGTCAAGATGAGTCCGTAGACGCGAAGAATGCCGAAAACGAAGTTACGACAAGAAAGTTATGATCAACGGAAGTTTATCGGAAATGTAATAGTCGTAAATGGACAAGTATAAATATGATTTTGCATTTCGGGAATTATATTGAAGAAAGTCGTTGTGACAACCCGGAACCGAATCAGTGGTATAAACAGCTTAAGCCATGAGGTTATGCGTCGCAGATTTCTGATAGTTGATTGAATCGCCAGACTTGATCACGACTTAATTATTGGCCGAGAATTTTGTGACGACCCGGACCAGAATCAGCAGTATGATCAGCTTGATTCGTGAGTTACTGCGTAGCCGCAGATTGACGACAGGGTTTGAACCGCCAGGGATTGTTAACGACTTAATTATTGGCCGAGAATTGGAGTTGGGTCTCTTCTCGAGAGTCGTTCTACATGTGATTACAAGTTCGTGGACGGTTCCGGATCGTTATTTGGACGACCGAGGAATTAGTTATGAATATTTGAAGTTCAGATTTAAATGGTGGGCTACTTAACGACTAAATTACCGGACGAGAATTTGGGTTCAGCTTCTTCACGGAAGTTGTTCGGAATTTAATTTCGAGTTCGTGGGAACTTCCGGAGCATGATTTGGAGTTACGAGGAATTAGTTGCGAATTTTGCCGTTTGTTGATTATTTAGTCGATTTAATGTGTGTTGCTTTCAAGGATTGACTTTTTATTCGGTTGGCCGATATGTTTGACTTTGGGTGATGTTGGAAGATTATGTCGAGTCGAGTTCGTGGCCGCGAGAATTGTCGGAATTAGAGTTACGACGCGAAAGTTATGCGTGTTTGAAGTTCGTCGAAATGGATAATTATGAAATTTCCGTTTTGGGAAAGTATTTAATGAGGTATAAATATTGGGGTTTCCTTAAAAGGAAAGTCAACTATGGACATTAATTGGTTGACCTGGTCAACACGGGTTGACCGAGTGGGAGGAGAGTTCGACGGAGGCCACGGTGCTCCACGGCGGTGATGAGATTCTGGCCACCTCCGGGCTTGAGGTTGGTGTCTTCCGACTCGTCTAGACCTCCTCTTCACTTTCCCGGTCTCCGTTTGCGGCAAGGACGCCGAAGGAGGAAGCTTTTTCCGGCGAGAAATTGAAGAAAATGAAGTGAATTCGGGTTCTTGGATTCGGGCCGAGTTGAACTTCAAGAGATACTGGGTTTTGTAGCCCTCTTCAAGGTGATTCTAATCATATAAACATTGTGTTCTAATTTGGTTTGTGGATTGAGAATTTTGGGATTGAAATTTGTGAACCAATTCGGTTTTGCTTGAAATTGACCATGTTAGAGTGAGAATTGGACTTCGGTGCAGTTATGAAAGTTGCTCAGTGGACGATTTTGAGTGGAATAGGCGTAGCTCCGCCGAGAAATCTTCTGGTCAGTGGCGGCGCCGCCGTGGGCGGCGGTCAACGCGGCGGTCAACGGTCAACGCGGCGGTCAACTTTGACTTTTTCGGAGTTTTCGACGAGTTGCATGTCATTTTACTCAAAATCGCGCCCCGATCGCAGTGGGGAGGTTTGTTTTTCGAGTTGAGCGTCCGAAATTACAGTGAGGTATTGTGGTATGATTTCCGGATTTCCGACAGTTTGTCGTGATCGGATTACGTGTTTCCGAGAACTGTGGTTTCTCGTGATTTGTTTTGAATTGTCGAATTATGTTCGTGAGAATTGGATATTATGATTATTCAGGTGTTCGTGATCGTTTGTTTGGCGAGGGACTTTCCGCCGGATCACGGGTTAACGCGATACGCGTTACGCCAGACTGTGAGTGGACAAGTTTCTATTTTTACTGTTGATTTTGCGAGTTCGTGGATTTATTGATTTTCCGTATTTGTTTTATACGATGATTGAGATATATGTGTTATTTTCGGAGGTGTATTATATGTTTATTGGTGATGGCATTTATTGCATCGATGCTACCAGAGTTGAGAGATTCCTCTGGCCCAGAGTTGAGAGATTCCTCTGATGCAGGGTTGAGAGATTCCCCTGAGTGTCGCCGGGGTTGAGAGATTCCCCTGGCCTTTCACCTTCAAGTTTGAGCGATTCACCTGACGTCGGGCTTGAGAGATTCGCCCGACAACCTCCATATATATATGTGTTGTGTTGTTGTGTTTTCCGAACTCGCACTGTTTTATATTGAGTATGTGTATAAATTGGTGAAAGGCATATGTTATTTTCGTCCACTCACTCTAACGTTTTATTTGCCTTTCCCCTGGGCTTTTCGGTTTCCGTGCCCAGTTTGCAGTTCGGACTCTGGTGTCGCACGTCGTAGTCGGAGGCATAGTGTTCGAGCTACTTTGTTTCATCCAGTAGGTTTATTGTTCTACCTACTGTGGTATGTGTATACGATTATGTATTAGAAGTCGCTCTGAGCGTCCTATTGTATATGCTATATGATTTTACACCGGATTTCAGTAAAGTATAGATATATTTAATGATTTACTTACTGTTGGTATATTGAGAAATCCGGATGGGTTTGGTGCCCACGGTTTGTTTTTTTGTGGCATAGGATGAAGTGTATTTTCCGCGTGCAGGTAATGGTAATTCCGCGATAGTAACGAAACTCTGCCCAAATTTCGAAAAGTTTTTGTTGGTTCGTGTTTTCGAAGGGGTTCGATTCCGGTTTAGGGAGCTAAATCGGGGTTGGGTCCTTTCAAATTTGAGTTGAGTTTCTTCTCGAAAGTTGTTGTATGCGTGATTTCGAGTTCGTGGGCGATTCCGGATCATTATTTGGACGACCGAGGAATATAATATGAATATTTAAAATTTCGGTATATTGTCGAGTTTATCTGTTCGTGTTCTAGTCTATCCGAATCATTATTGTGATCGATTTTGGACCGTTGATCGACCCGAACAGTAGATGGAATTATTATTGACTTGATTTGCGAGTTTCGCGATTTGTCGCGATTTTGACATAATCTGCTAATATGGCGGCTTTCTTAGCGGCTAAATTACCGAGCGAGAATTTGGTTTGGGATCCTTCGTGAAAGTTGTTGAGAATTTAATTTCGAGCTTGTGGGAACTTCCGGAGGATTATTCCGAGTTACGAAGATTAAGTTACGAATATTTTCGACTGTTGATTATTTAATCGGGTAAGCTTGTGATGGTTTGAACCGTTGACTTTTTATCGGATTTGTCGAAGTGTTTGACTTTGGATGGTAATTGAAGAACTTGTCGAGATGAGTTTGTTGCCGCAAGAATTATTGAAAACGGATTTACGACGCGAAAGTTACGGGTGTTTGAAGTTTATCGAAAAGTGTATTTTGGAAGTTTCTATAATTGGCAAGTATTTAATGAGGGTTTCTATTTGGGCAAGTCAAACTTGCATTTACTGATGTTGACCGAGTCAACTCGGCTGGGAGGAGGAGCTCGACGAAGGCCACGGCACGCCGGCGGTGGCTCGCCGTCCGGCCACCCCAAGCGTCAGGGTTGGACCCTTCCGGTGCGCCTCGGCGTCCCGGTCCCATTTCTGACCACCTCTCACGGCGTAGGTCGCCGGAGGTGGGAGGATTTTCCGGCCAAAGTTTGTGAAATTTTGGGGTTTTTGCTCGATCTTTTTCGGGCCGATTTGAGTCGTTTGAAGCACTGGGCTTTGAAGCCCCCATCACCACGAAGCTACTCATATAGTTATGGAAGTTGCTTGTTGGATGATTTTGAGTGGAATAGGCTTTGGTCCGCCGGGAAAATTCAAGTTTGGGTGGCGCCGCCGCCGGCGGTGGCGGTCAACGGCGGTCAACGGTTGACTTTTTGGGGTTTTCGACAAGTTGCATGTCGTTTCGCTCAGAATCGCGCCCCGATCGCAGTGGGGTTCGTGATCGTTCGTTTGGCGAGGGATTTTCCGCCGGATCACGGGATTAACGCGAACTGCGTTACTCTAGTCTGTGAGTGGACATTTCTTTTCACGGATTGATTACGAGTCTTTTATATACGTTTTACGAACTTGAGCATGCAGTATGATCATGATTTTTATGAGCATGTGTTTTACGATTATACATATACGAATATGCGTATACGGGTATACATACATATATAATATGTTTTATGCATGTGCATGGAAAGGATTTATGATTTGGTTTACACAGAGTACAGTCTCAGTTATCAGGGTTGTATCGATACGCATTGGCTTCTCGGCTGATCCCCGAGTACGCTCCGGGGGGGACAGATATCCTGACCCGAGGCCTTTCTGGCTTGGAATCACGTGTGGGTCTGGGATCTCGTGATTCAAACTATACTAGCGCGAGGGTCTGGGATCCATGAGAGACCCCAGGGTATTTATGATGCATGCTCTGTACGCGTGAGGAGTTAGAGTCTCCCTCGTGTACCGTATGATTTTTATGCATTTGACTCGCATATGGTTTTATAACATATATTATTCGGCGAAAGACGTTTATTTTCGTCCACTCACTCTAACAGTTTTCATGTCTTTCTCCTGGGCTTTTCGGTTTCCGTGCCCAGTTTGCTGTTCAGATTCTGGTGTCGCACGTCGTGGTCGGAGGCAGAGTATTCGAGCGATGTTTCTTTTATGGTAGGTTACTCACCATTACTAAGTACTAAATTAACACTTAACACTCAACAACAATGAGTCAATTAAAACCCTTTTTAGTAGATGTAGCATTGGTAAATAGGGATCGTTCTTAACCGGGGATTGATGGTGCATGCATAACTATGCTAGGTTTGTTTATGGGGTGCGAGATTTGGTTTGTTTAACTAATAACCTACCAAATTTACACCTAATTCTACTGTGCACACGTGATCATCACATCATGTCTACCTCCACCGTTTTCATGCTTCACTTACCCAGTATCAACGAAATTCTTACCTTTCAACCTGCAATTTATACACATACTTTTAAGAGTGCGACGAAGAGCGCCTACACCTTAATTTATCTAAGATTCATACAAAATATGCTAGAGAGGAACGAAGAGCGTATCACCCAACACATTAAGAAGCTTTAAGCATACAAGCATGCATACAAGCAAAGACCAAAAACTAAGAACACATGGAAGGTAACATAAGTAAGTAAAAACATATAGGCTTTATTAAACAAATCACAACTCGTAAACCGAATTCTTTACAAGAAAAAAGATGAGATAGAAGGTTTATGGTTACACTTTTGGAGTCTGTGAAGAGCACTAACAACGCCTCGAGTGGATGGATTCTCAAGAACAAGACGAAGAGCGCTGATTATTCTTGATCAGTGAGGAGGGAGCTTCGGCCTTGGAGGGAATTAGGCTTAGGACGACTTGGGAGGTTTTTTGGGCAGAGTTTTGGTATCTATGATGTGTGATAATGAAACCCTAGTCGAGCCCTCTTTTATATAGGCCAAGCAAAGCCTAGTTCGACTCCTTTTAGAACTCTAACTACTCCACCCGGGTAACCTGACCCGTCTCCACTAAAATAGGAATTTCTCTCGTTCGACGACTGCAAATCGTTTGATTTCAGTTGCGTTGGAAACTAGACTTCTAGATCTTTCCAACCATATGCTAACCGCATCTAGATTCATCCGGATCTGTTCACAGTGGTCTTTCGAAGTGGGCTGATGTACAAAGGCTGATTTTTGATAATGCATTTTAATCCATCTTCTTTCTTTGGGCTTCTTTGGACATGCTTTTGGTCTTCAATTCTTGACACCATATGGGAAAGCATTTTAGTAACCATTTTCAAGACCATTTCTCGGACCATTTCTTCTCTGGAATTAGGAACTTTTCTCCTTAGCTAACTTTTAGCTCCGAAACACCTCCTTTATTATTTCCTCCTTTATTTCTACCTAAAAACATAAAGTAAGTTAGAAACATATTTAATAAGCATAAAACAAAGTTAAATATAGAGAGAAAGACATTAATAATCAAGCATAAAATGCGTAGGTCAAATTCCTCCACACTTAGACTTTGCTAGTCCCTAGCAAATACACAACAAAGCAATGGACTCGATAAAACAAAAATATTAAAGGGAAAAACACAAAGGTAAACGTGACACTTATATACAAACATACTTAGATATTTCAACATTTCAAAGCCGCAAATTCTCATGTAATCATGTTTGAAAACGATAGAAATACTAAGTTGAACAAAACTTAGCCCTTACTCAAATTTGTCTCAGAAAATTCTTCAAGTCTATGGCGATGGAATCATAATGTTTTCACATGAATGTTCAATGAATTCAATAGATAATAGAGATATGATCATGTCATGAACAAGTAAGACGTGGAGAAAACAATGGTGATTTTAAAGCTATGCATGTTTCGAATAAAGTTCAAATCAACTCACATGGATGCACTCATCATATTTTCACTTATGCAGAGGTTTCACTCAAAGTGTTTGTTAATTCCAACGAAAATTCATGCATGGGAAGAGATACTTGCCCAAATGAACCAAAACCATATGCTTACTCATGCAACTTACTTCACAGATTGAAGACTACTCATCTTAAGGATCAAAAAGGACTTATAAGGGTTGTAATGGGGCTTAGGCTAAGGCCTTCAAAAATATGGATATGTGGTGGTTAAGAACATCCAAAAGACTTAGTCAAAGCACCAAAAACTTCATAAATTTCGTTCATCCTCCTCTCACGAACGTCACCATGTGTAAAGTTTAAGTACACGGCCCAGATTTCATCTTGTTGGACCCTAACTTCATTCTTAACTTCCCTTGAGCTTTTGTAGACAAGACAAAGGCCACATTTCTTCACTTTTGGGCCTTCAATTCAATACAAACCCCAAATCCATAAGTATGGGGGACATTAATCCAAAATTTAACATCTAAATCACGATGCTGGAGAGCTTCTTTTTTTTTTCTTCTCTTTTTTTTTTAGCTGTCGAATTTTTTTTCTTTTCTTCTTTCTATTTTCGGCAATTGCAAACTTTTTTCAAGGTATTTGGACAAGTCTATCGCCATACACACATCTCCTCATGATGTTCACACCATCTCCATGATTCTAGCTTCAAAAATCCCCACCAAGTCTTTTGAACAAGGGTACTGATATTCTATACTAGGTTAAAGTGTTTAGATATGTATGGTAATGAAATAAAGGCATAATGTGGGCTCAAATGGGTTATCTAGGGGTGTCGCAACTCGTGCGCACAAATGGGACACATGGCAATTTGGCAAAGTGGTGGATATCCTAAGTGCCTTTAATCACATCGAAAATCAGAGTATGTATCAACTATAAGCTTTGCAAATTGACATGAGTAAGTTCTAGTATTCTCTAGTTCATTAAGATCTATGGCAAGTGAGTATATGCATGATTTTGAGACCTATATCTAATATGCACGAAATTTCACTCAAAAGAAGTGTTTAAGGCTCAAAATCTCACTTAAGGTTCATATGATTCAAAACTTATTCTCATATGCGATTTCTGTACCAAGTTTTATCAAATAATATCTACTGCATGTCATAAAACTCAAAAGATATCTCAATTAGCACATGAATTCATCCTTAATGATATGCAACGCCATTTTTGTATTCTTTTCGGTCCAATTTCATCGTAGACTAACTAAGGGCATCTTAAAGACTCTTTAAAACACTAAGTTAAACAAAAAGACCCACAACAACTTTTTTAGGGCATCATCCACCGGAAGGTTCCATTGTCCACCCATTTTAACAATTTATGACTCAAATAAGTTGTAAACCCCTCCCCCACACTTAAACTCTACATTGTCCTCAATGTACTAAAGTAAAACATAGAATCAAGCATGAAGAAAAGGATTTACGAAAAATCTAACTAAGAAAAGTAAAAGCTACAAATATTAAAAAGAGAAAAAGGGAAGATAAATCAAATCTGGTTTGTAGACTCCTCCATTGGGTTGCCTCCCAACAAGCGCTTGTTTTTTTTAACGTCTTACAGCCTAGACATGTTGCTTTCTTTTATGCTCAATGAACAACTTGTCTTGGAGGTGCAACTCCTCCATTTTTGCCTTCCACTTTTCATCTTCCATGTTCTGACCTCCGTGCTTTTGATCTTTAATTCCCAACAATTTAGAAATCAGAATTTTGTGATATTTATATGGATGGAAACTAGACGTCTAGAGCTTTCCAACCCTATAAAGAACTCCATCTAACTCCAACCGAGCTGAAAGTTATGGCTTTTTGAATTTGACTATTCTTTATGGATAGAAGATGCGAATTTATGAAAACACTTGGAGCACGTTCCTCCATCGTATCCTTCAAAACTCAACAAACATCAAATCCAATGGAAAAATACATGAAATGCAATGATGAAGATGATGCATGATGATGCAACTATGTAATGAATGACATGATATGTAAAGATGTATATGCATCCTAAATATTACAAAAAATCGAGCAGCCTGAGCATGACTCCTTGCATAATTTCTCTAGAATTAATTACATGTTGGAACTAACTGAAATTTTACGACTGTAAACTAGACACATATACAAACATGTCATAAAATTTTCAGAAATTTCCGTGACATGAAACTATGTGAGATAAATCACACAAAATAGCCTATTACCCAGCTCCGATTTGACTATCTAAAACTAAAAATAAAATTAATATTGTACAAAACATGAAATGATTAGAGTATGGTTAGTCTTCTTTGCAAAGTTCAATTTCGATATTTATGCACAAGTAGTGTCCAAATTGAGTGCATCAATGATTTAAAGAGAGTACACTAGCTTAATCTTTAGATCGTTCAATGGACGTGCGACCCGCGCGATAAAGTATGAAATTTCAATCAAATGGCCTTGGTTCAATCGAAAAACATGGCCAGTTAGGGATAGAGATAACGCGAGAGGTAGGACTAATTTCGACAAAACACCCCGAGGCTAACCGGGCCAATGGTATATACTCTATTGGTGTAAGTCTTTCTTAGATCCAGAACCTGTCACCAGTCATAACCCGTTCTAGACACCATGTCCGACATTCAGCCAAAATCTCAAAAATTCACACTCCCTCAAGTCATTTGTAGACTCCACCCTCAACCTCATGTCCATAACTTCACTTAGGTTATGGTGTGCGGTGATAAAATCCACACATCATGAGGGGTTAAGGAGATAAACAAGAAAAAGAGGCGTCATCTATTCCAAAGAGTGCGACTTAATCAACCAAACTTATGTACTAAATTTAAATCAAAGACTACCTTTAAGGTGTACACATGGCTGCAAAAAAAATATAATATGAACAAGTGTTAGTAACATAAATAATTACAAATTTCGTTGCTTTTATATACATACTATATATTCGCACAATTTCACATATTTACAAACATAACACATGCAATTCCAGATTCGTGCAAACTTGAGCACAGCTGCTTGTCGATTTTTTCCAGAAATATTGGCTGGGCGGAATGTAATGAAACTTTACAGACACAAACTAGACACGTAACCAAACAATCCTGTAAATTGTCAGAGTTTTATGAGACTTATAGCTATGTAAAATAATTTATACAAAATAGGGCAGTGCACAGTTCCGAAAACAGAAAAATATAAATATATTGTACAAGCATAATCACACAATTCTTTACAATCCTCGGCAACGGCACCAAAATTGATACTCACCATTACTAAGTACTAAATTAACACTTAACACTCAACAACAATGAGTCAATTAAAACCCTTTTTAGTAGATGTAGCATTGGTAAATAGGGATCGTTCTTAACCGGGGATTGAGGGTGCATGCATAACTATGCTAGGTTTGTTTATGAGGGTGCGAGATTTGGTTTGTTTAACTAATAACCTACGAAATTTAAACCTAATTCTACTATGTACAGGTGATCATCACATCATGTCTACCTCCACCGTTTTCATGCTTCACTTACCCAGTATCAACGAAATTCTTACCTTTCAACCTGCAATTTATACACATGCTTTTAAGAGTGCGACGAAGAGTGCCTACACCTTAATTTATCTAAGATTCATACAAAACATGCTAGAGAGCAATGAAGAGTGTATCACCCAACACATTAAGAAGCTTTAAGCATACAAGCATGCATACAAGCAAAGACCAAAAACTAAGAACACATGGAAGGTAACATAAGTAAGTAAAAACATATAGCCTTTATTAAACAAATCACAACTTGTAAACCAAATTCTTTACAAGACAAAAGATGAGATAGAAGGTTTATGGTTACACTTTTGGAGTCTGTGAAGAGCACTAACAACGCCTCGAGTGGATGGATTCTCAAGAACAAGACGAAGAGCGCCGATTATTCTTGATCCGTGAGGAGGGAGCTTTGGCCTTGGAGGGAATTAGGCTTAGGACGACTTGGGAGGTGTTTTGGGCAGATTTTTGGTGTCTATGATGTGTGATAATGAAACCCTAGTCGAGCCCTCTTTTATATAGGCCAAGTAAAGCCTAGTTCGACTCCTTTTAGAACTCTAACTACTCCACCCGGGTAACCTGACCCTTCTCCACTAAAATAGGAATTTCTCTCGTTCTAGGACTCCAAATAATTTGATTCTAGTTGCGTTGGAAACTAGAATTCTAGATCTTTTAAACCATATTCTAACCGTGTCTAGATTCATCCGGATCTGTTCACAGTGATCTTTCGAAGTGGGCTGATGTACAAAGGCTGATTTCTGATAATTCATTTTAATTCATCTTCTTTCTGATTCATCCGGATCTGTTCACAGTGATCTTTCGAAGTGGGCTGATGTACAAAGGTTGATTTCTGATAATTCATTTTAATCCATCTTCTTTCTTTGGGCTTCTTTAGACATGCTTTTGGTCTTCAATTCTTGACACCATATGGGAAAGCATTTTAGTAACCATTTTGAAGACCATTTCTCGGACCATTTCTTCTCTGGAATTAGGAACTTTTCTCCTTAGCCAACTTTTAGCTCCGAAACGCCTTCTTTATTATTTCCTCCTTTATTTCTACCTAAAAACATAAAGTAAGTTAGAAACATATTTACTAAGAATAAAACAAAGTTAAATATAGAGAGAAAGACATTAATAATCAAGCATAAAATGCGTAGATCAGCCGCCGGCGCCGGCGCCGGTCAACGGCGGTCAACGGTTGACTTTTTGGGGTTTTCGACAAGTTGCATGTCGTTTCGCTCGGAATCGCGCCCCGATCACAGTGGGGTCCGTGATCGTTTGTTTGGCGAGGGATTTTCCACCAGATCACGGGATTAACGCGAACTGCGTTACGCTAGTCTGTGAGTGGACATTTCTTTTCACGGATTGATTGCGAGTCTTTTTTATACGTTTTACGAACTTGAGCATGCAGTATGATCATGATTTTTATGAGCATGTGTTTTACGATTATACATATACGAATATGCGTATACGGATATACATACATATATATTATGTTTTATGCATGTGCATTGAAAGGATTTATGATTTGGTTTACACAGAGTACAGTGTCAGTTATCAAGGTTGTATCGATACACATTGGCTTCTAGGCTGATCCCCAAGTACGCTCCGGGGGGGGGGGGGGGGGGGGGGGGACAGATATCCTGACCCGAGGCCTTCTGGCTTGGAATCAGGTGTGGGTCTGGGATCCTGTGATTCAGACTGTACTAGCGCGATGGAGTCCATGAGAGACCCCGCGGTATTTATGATGCATGCTCTGTACGCGTGAGGAGTTAGAGTCTCCCTCGTGTACCATATGATTTTTATGCATTTGACTCGCATATGTTTTTATAACATATATTATTCGGCGAAAGGCATTTATTTTCGTCCACTCACTCTAACAATTTTCATGTCTTTCCCCTGGGCTTTTCGGTTTTCGTGCCCAGTTTGCAGTTCAGATTCTGGTGTCGCACGTCGTGGTCGGAGGCATAGTATTCGAGCGATGTTTTTTTTATGGTAGGTTCTTAGTTTGGCCTACTATTTGTATATTTATACTAGAAGTCGCTCTGAGTATTCTGATGTATATTTTTATATGATTTTCCCTGGATTTCAGTAAAGTATAGTTATATTTATTACTTTACATTACTGCTGATATATTGACAAATCCGGATGGGATTGGTGCCCACGGTTTGATTTTTGTGGCATAGGATGAAATGTATTTTCCGGGTGCAGGTAATGGCAATTCCGCGTTAGTAGCGTTACTCTGCCGAAATTTTGATGGTTTTTGTTGGTTCGTGTTTTCAGAAGGGGTTTGATTCCGTCTTAGGAAACTAAATCGGGATTGGGTCCTTTCAGCTTGGTATCAGAGCCTTAGGTTATAGGTTCTGTAGACTTCTGTAGTCATGTTTACTAAGGGTATTTGAGAATGTACAGCATGTCTGGAGTGGTAACCCGACCGGCCTGCGGATACTCATCAATACTCCGGGTGTTGTATGCTTTCAAATATTTGAAGTTCCATGATTACGTTCTACTTGTTGCGAATGATGTTTTATTCATTAGGATGCCTCCTTGACGTGCTTTCCGTGTCGGTACGGTTGTGGATCCTATTGAGGATCAATCGACGCGCGATTTGCCAGTAAATTGTGGGTTTGGATGAGCAAATTGAATTCAGAGATATGTGTGGTATGGTTTGCCTGGTTGTGTGTGTATGGGCGTCTACATGTTGCCTCAGAGTAGAGAATTATGGTAGTTGATGTATTGCCTGAGTCAAATCATTGCATTTGGTGGGCTGGTATTGTGTGAGTTCTTGTTGTGACTCCATGGCCTATATTCGGGGTGTTGTTTATACGGTAATGGTTCAATCAGGCTACCTAGCAATGAAATATGGAGTGTTTACCCACCTGAGGCAGAGATGTATCCTTCATATGTTTGTTCCAGTTTGTACATGTTATGTGGCTTCAGAGGAAGCAGTGCACGAGGTTCGAGATGAGTTTGAACCTGAGCATCAGAGGGATTTTGACTGTTATGCCTCGAGATAACCGTGAGGAGCTTGATGTGCTGCACTCAGAGGCGAGGTTATCAAGAAGGAAAGGCTTACGAGGTTTCCGATGTGTTGGTTTGAGGAAAGTGGACTTAGTCGAGATAATTGATGAGGTTGAGTTCAGGTACTTTGGGATCAGTGACTTCATCAGGCTGTGGTCTTTTCGATTATGTTGAGGGTCATTAGATCAAGCAGAGGATCCGTTTGGTGATGGTGTAGATCACGGAGTAGTGGACTTGTTCCTGTGGTATAAGTTTGGGTGATCGTTGGTGATTCTTCCACACAGCAGGTGTCGTTGTGACTTGTGTTCGTGGAGCACTCTTAGTTGCTATTGTGGTGGCCAGGAGGGTCACGTTGCGAGGGAGCGCCCTCAGCCAGCTGTTTTAACGGTTCGGTAGCTCAGAGTTCACGAGGAGGTCATGATGCTATTCCTGGTGTTGACCAATACAGCCTTCTAGACGAGTTATTTAGCAAGTCACAATTGACGTAGGCGGCTAGTTGGGCATGTTGGAGTTCGTGCCACGACCTTGTATGAGGACGGAGTTTCTTCGAGGTTACCGTCACTTGACATCCATGGCTATTATACCTGCATCTCTACTTCCGAGGTTTTGGAATGTGTTGTACCCATCCGGAGGTTGTGGGATCTTTGTTGGAGGATATGGCTTAGTCGCGGATCTATTATAGCTGGATATCATCGATTTTGGTGTGATTATGAGTATGGACTTCTTGACGACGCATTGGGCTATGTTCGATGGTCACGAGAAGGTGGTTGTGTTTCGACGACCAGATTTCCCCGAGATACTGTTTCACGGTGATGGTCGAGTGGATGGTGGAAACGGGTTATGTTGTTGCTTAGTTTATGTTGTGGATACTACGGTTGCTGTGCCCGACATTGATGATATTGAGGTGGTTCCCGAATTTCCAGATGTGTTTCCGGAGGAGTTACCGGGTATTCCTCCAGTTCGGGAGATCGACTACACCATTGAGCTTTTACCGGGCGCCCTCATATCACCGGCATCTTGTCGTTCGGTGCCAGCGAAGCTGATGGAGCTACAGGTTCAATTTCAGGAGTTGCTAGAGGAGATTTCATGCGACCCAGCGTACCTGCGTGGGGTGCTCTTGCATTATTTGTGCAAATGTTGGATGGTTCGACGAGGTGGTGCATTGACTACCAGAAGCTGAATCAGGCTTCAGAGGAGAGCAAGTATCCTCCGCTTCGGATTGATGATTGGTTTGATCAGCTCACGAGAGCTTCAGTCTTTTCGAAGATTGATTTCGGGTTCGGATACCATCAGTAGAGGATCAAGGAGTCAGATGTGGCTAGGATAACTTTCGGATCATGGTGCGGGCATCAGGAGTTCTTGGTCATGCCTTTTGGGTTGACCAACGCCCCCGTAGTTCTTATGGACTTGATGGACCAGGTGTTCAGACGATTATGGACGAGTTTGCGGTCATGTTCGTCGGCAATATTTGGATTTACTCCAATATTGTAGGCCAGTACCTGAAGCAATTGTGAGAGATTTTGCGGACTTCGCGAGATAATCTGCTGTTTGGAAGTTCAGCCAGTGTGAATTTTGGTTGATTAGCGTGAAGATTTTGGGCCACGCGATGTCAGTCGAGGGAGTTGGCGTGGATCCTGACCAGATTGAAGCCGTGATGATTCGGAGTTTACCTACCATTGTAACAGAGATCAGGAGTCTCTTGGGTTTAGCAGACTACTATCGGTGCTTTGTACAGGATTTTCTCGGATTGCTACTCCACTTTCTGGTTTGACGAAAAAGGCGCCAAGTTCGAGTCGTCCGATGTACGTGAGATGAGTTACTTACTCCTGAAGGAAGGTTGACCATTATACCGGTTTTGACTCTACCTGACGATCGTGGCGAGTTCGTGGTTTATAACGATGCATCGAGATTTGGATTTGGTTATACTTTGATGCAGCATAGTAGAGCGGTAGCTTATGGTTTCAGGTAGTGGAACTTTGTGAAGCTACGTATCCTATGTATGATTTGGGAGTTGCTGTCCTTATGTTAGCATCGAAGAGTTCGAGACACTACTGTTACGGCGTGCAGCGCAGTGTAGGACGTACACTAATCACTTGAGTTTCATCCACTTGCATATTCAGCCAGATTTGAGCTTGAGACAGTGTAGATGTATGGGGTCGATTAATGACTATGGTTGCACATTTGAGTTTATTCGAGAGAGGCTATTTTTATTGCTGATGCATTCAGTTGGAAATCGAGAGCTTCAGTGTTTCATGTGTGTGTGGCTCAAGTTTCCGTGTTAGCCGAGTTATGAGCTATGAGAGCTGAGTTAGCGTGTGATGATGATGAAGCTCATTGTTTTTTTCGTGCGTTGTGCACTAGTGGTACGAAGATGTATCAGATACTTCGGGTTTACTACTCGTGACGCAAAATGAAGAAGAATGTAGCAGCTTGTGTGTGCTGATGCCACATTTGTCGACAGACGATGGTAGTAAGGCAGAGACTTGCCGGGAAGTTATAGCCATTGGAGATTTCCGATTAGAAGTTGGAGCTTGTCATTGTAGATTTTGTGTGCCAGTATGCACTTCAGTTTGTCATACTAATTGTTGGATCTTTGTGGACCAGTTGATGAACTTAGTACGTTTCCTTGTACTTTCGGAAAATATTTCGGTGGCAGGCTGGCATAGCTATGTTTGGCGGAGGTTGTCCATTTTCGTGGTGTACCTGTGTCCCACCTGTGTCCCAGATCGCTGATCGAGATAATCAGTTACAACAGAGTGTTGGTAAGCGTTGCAGTGGATATTGGGGACCAGATTATAGCTGTGACGACCCGGACCAGAATCAACAGTGTGATCAGCTTACTTCATGAGTTACTGCGTAATCACAGATTTCCAACGGTTGTTTGAATCGCCAGGTTTGCTAAAGAATAAATCATTGGCCGAGAATTGGAGCTGAGTCTCTCCTCGAGAGTCGTTGTACGTGAGATTTCGAGTTCGTGGGCGGTTCCGGATCATTATTTGGACGACCGAGGAATAAATTATGAATATTTGAAGTTTCGACGGAATCGGGTTAAATTAATGGATTTCTTAACGACTAAATTACCGAACGAGAATTTGGTTTCGGATTCTTCACGGCAGTTGTTGAGAATTTAATTTCGAGCTTGTGGGAACTTCCAGAGCATTATTCCGAGTTAGAAGGATTATGTTGTGAATATTTCCGATTGTTGATTATTTAGTTAGTTTAAGAATGTGTTTGGGTTGAACAGTTGACTTTTTATCAGATTTGTCGATGTGTTTGACTTTGGGTGATAATTGAAGAATACGTCGAGTCGAGTTTGTTGCCGCGAGAATTATTGGAATCGGAGTTACGACGCGAGAGTTACGGATGTTTAAGTTTGTCGAAATACGTAATTATGGAAGTTTCTATTTTGGGAAAGCTATAAATAGTGAACTTGCCAGTTTGGGAAAGTCAACATTTCATTTACTGAAAGGACCCAACCCCGGTTTAGCTGCCTAAACCGGAATCAAACCCCTTCGAAAACACGAACCAACAAAAACCGTAGAAATTTTGGCGGAGTTTCGTTACTAACGTAGAATTACCATTACCTGCACGCGGAAAATACACTTCATCCTATGCCACAAAAAGCAAACCGTGGGCACCAATCCCATCCGGATTTCTCAATATATCAACAGTAAAGTAAAACATGCAATGAATATATCTATACTTTACTGAAATCCGGTGTAAAATCGTATAACATAAACAACAGATTTCTCAGAGCGACCTCTAATGTATAAACAGATAAGTATACCACAGTAGGTAGAACAATAAACCTACTGGAAGAAACAAGGTAGCTCAAGCACTATGCCTCCGACCACGACGTGCGACACCAGAGCCTGAACCGCAAACTGGGCACGGAAACCGAAAAGCCCAGGGGAAAGACATGAAACACGTTACAGTGAGTGGACGAAAATAAATGTCTTTCACCAAGTAATATATATATTAAAAACATATGCGAGTCGAAAGTATAAATAATCAAATGGTACACGAGGGAGACTCTAACTCCTCACGCGTCCGGGTACATGAGGGAGACTCTAACTCCTCACGTATACGGAGCATGCAATAAAATCTCATGGGGCCACTCGTGGACACATCCGTGCTAGTACAGTCAGAACCACGGAGTCCCTGGCTTCCACGTGATTCTAGCCAGAAATGGCCTCGGATCCGGGGATACGCCCCTCACGGTCTGGTTGGGGAAACGCCCCTCCAGGCGGCCTACCATCGGGGATCAACCGAGAGGCAAAGTGTATCGATACAACAACGTAACTGAGACTGTACTCTGTGTAAACCAAATCATAAACAGTTTGATGCAAATGCATGAAACAACATATAAGTGTATGTATACTCGTATACGTATATCCGTATATGTATAATCGTAAAACACATGCTCATGTAATCCGAAATTTCATATGCATGTTCAAGTTCATAAAACGTATATCAAGACTCGCAAATAATCCGTGAAAAGAAATGTCCACTCACAGACTGGCGTAACGCGATACGCGTTAACCCGTGATCCGGCGGAAAGTCCCTCGCCAAAAGAACGATCACGAACCCCTGAATATTCACAAAATCCAATTCTCATAACCATAATTCGATAATTCAAAACAAATCACGAGAAACCACCGTTCTCGGAAACACGAAATTCAAAGTCGACGAATCGTCGAAAATCCGTATATGTACACCTCAATACCTCGCTATACATTCGGATGCTCAAATTGAGAAACGAACCTCCCCACTGCGATCGGGGCGCGATTTCGAGTCAAATGACATGCGACTTGTCGAAAATCCAAAAAGTCAACATTGACCGCCGTTGACAACCGCGTTGACCGCCGCCCACGGCGGGGCTACCTCTACAAAACTCAAAATCACCCACTGAGTAACTTTCATAACTGCAATAAAGTCCAATTCAAACTCTAACTCATCCAATTTCACGAAAAACCGAATTGTTCCACAAATTTCAATTCCAAAATTCTCCTTCCACAAATCGAATTAAAGCTTCATACTTACATGGTTAGAATCCTTGAGAGGAGAGCTACAAAACCCAGTGCTTGATTAAGCTCAATTCGGCCGGAAAAGTATAGTCCGATTCCAGCCAATTTCTTGAAACTTTGGCCGGAAAATTGCACCTCCTCCGGCGTCGCACGCCGTGAAAGGAGACCGGGGCTAGGTAGAGAGCAGCAAGACGAGTCGATGGAGACCAAGAGGAGGCTCGGAGGTGGCCGGAATAGGCTCGCCGCCGGCGAAGCCGAACCTCCGTCGTACACCATCGCACCCACTCGGTCAACCCGAGTTGACCAGGTCAAAGCTATTAATGAATAATGTTGACCTTCCTGATTTGGCAAATTTACTATTTATAGCCTTTCCCAAAGAGGAAACCCCCATAAATACATTTCGCGACAAACTTTAAACTCCCGTAACTTCCGCGTCGTAATTCCGATTCCGATAATTCTCACGGCCACAAACTCGTCTCGACATGATCTTCAATTATCACCTGAAGTCAAACACATCGACCAAATCGATAAAAAGTCAACCATTCAACCCAACACATATTTAATCGACTAAACAAACAACAATCGGAAATATTCGCAACTAAATCTTCGTAACTCAAAATAATGCTCCAGAAACTCCCACGAGCTCGAAATTAAATTCTGAACAACTTCCGTGAAGAAGCCGAAATCAAATTCTCGTCCGGTAATTTAGTCGTTAATAAGGCTGCCTTTAAAACCCGAACTTCAAATATTCATAATTAATTCCTCGGTCGTCGAAATAACGATCCGGAACCGCCCACGAACTCGAAATCACACGTAGAATGACACTCGAGAAGAGACCCAGCTCCAATTCTCGGCCAATAATTAAGTCGTTAACAAATCCGGCTATTCACATAACTGTCGGAAATCTGCGATAACGCAGTAATTCACGTATATAGCTGACCATTCTGCTGATTCTGGTCCGGGTCATCATTATGTTGACCGGTCAACTCGGTCGACGCGAGCTGAGGAGACGGTGCGCGACGGTGACCTGCGGCCACGGCGGTGCCTCGCCGTCCAGCCACATTAGGCCACGGGGCTTGTCCCTTCCGCTTCACCTCGGCCTCCCGAGTCCATCTCCGGCCTCCCTCCACGGCGTGGCTCGCCGGAGGTGCTCAGTTTTTCGGCCAAAAGTTTGAAGAAATTGGGGGATTTCAGGTTCTTGAATTCCGGCCGAATGGAGCTAAACCAAGTACTGGGTTTTGAAGCTCTCATCTCCATGATTCTAACCATCTAGGTATAGAGTTCTAATTCGATTTGTGCTTGGAGAATTTTGGATTTGAAATTTTGGGAACATTTCGGTTTATCACGAAATTGGACTAGTTAGAGTGTGAATTGGCCTTTGTTGCAGTTATGAAAGTTGCTCAGTGGGTGATTTTGCATGGAATAGGGGTTGCTCCGCCGAGAAATTTCACGGTTGGTGATGGCGGCGGCGGTCAACAGCGGTCAAAGTTTGACTTTTTGGAGTTTTCGACAAGTTGCATGTCATTTCACTCGAAATCGCGCCCCGATCGCAGTGGGGAGGTTCGTTTTTCGAGTTGAGCGTCCGAAATTACAGTGAGGTATTGAGGTGTAAATATCGAATTTTCGATGATTCGTCGACATTGAATTACGTGTTTCCAAGAACGGTGGTTTCTCGTGATTTGTTTTGAATTGTCTAGTTATGACTTTGAGTAATGGACTTTATGATTATTCAGGAGTTCGTGATCGTTTGTTTGGCGAGGGGCTTTCCGCCGGATCACGGGTTAACGCGAACTGCGTTACGTTAGTCTGTGAGTGGACAATTTCTTTTCACAGATTGATTGCGAGTCTTTTATATATGATTTACGAACTTGAGCATGCAGTTTGATTATGGTTTTACGAGCATGTGTTTTATGATTATACATATACGGATATGCATATACGAATATACATACATATATATTATACTTTATCCATGTGCATGAAAAGGATTTATGTATTTGGTTGACACAGAGTACAGTCTCAGTATATGTTGTTGTATCGATACGCACTGGCTTCTCGGCTGATCCCCGAGTACGCTCCGGGGGGGACAGATATCCTGACCCGAGGCCTTTCTGGCTAGGAATCATGTGTGGGTCTAGGATCCCGTGATTCAGACTGTGCTATCGCGTTGAAGTCCATGAGTGATTCCGCGATATTATGATGCATGCTTTGTACGCGTGAGGAGTTAGAGTCTCCCTCGTGTACCCGGACGCGTGAGGAGTTAGAGTCTCCCTCGTGTACCATTTCCTTTATTTATGTATTTGCATTTAGACCCGCATATGTTTTTATAACGTATATATATTATTCGGTGAAAGACATTTATTTTCGTCCACTCACTCTAACAGTTTTCATGTCTTTCCCCTGGACTTTTCGGTTTCCGTGCCCAGTTTGCAGTTCGGACTCTAGTGTCGCACGTCGTGGTCGGAGGCATAGTGCCCGAGCTACCTTGTTTCTTCCAGTAGGTTTATTGTTCTACCTACTGTTGTATACTTATATGATTATACATTAGAGGTCGCGCTGAGTATTCTGTTGTATATATTATACGATTTTACTCCGGATTTCAGTAAAGTATAGATTTATTTACTACTTTACATTATTGTTGATATATTGAGAAATCCGGATGGGATTGGTGCCCACGGTTTGATTTTTGTGGCATAGGATGAAGTTTATTTTCCGCGTGCAGGTAATGGTAATTCCACGTTAGTAGCGAAACTCTGCCAAAATTTCTACGGTTTTTGTTTGTTCGTGTTTTCGAAAGGGTTTGATTCCGGTTTAGGGAGCTAAATCGGGGTTGGGTCCTTTCAGCTTGGTATCAGAGCATTAAGTTATAGGTTCTGTAGACTTCTGTATTCGTGTTTACTAAGGATATTTGAGAATGTACAGCATGTCTAGAATGGTGACCCGACCGGCCGGCGGATACTCATCAATATTCCGGGTGTTGTATACTTTCAAATATTTGAAGTTCCATGATTATGTTCTACTTGTTGTGAACGATGTTTTATTCATTAGGATGCCTCCTTGACATGCTTTCCGTGTCGATACGGTTGTGGATCCTATTGAGGATGAATCGACGCATGATTTGCCAGTGAATTGTGGGTTTGGATGAGCATTCTGAGTTCAGAGATTTGTGTGGCACAGTTTGCCTGGTTGTGTGTGTATGAGTGTCTACATGTTGCGTCAGAGCAGAGAATTATGGCAGTTGATGATTGCCTGAGTCAGATCAGTGTATTTGGTAGGCTGATATTATGTGAGTTCCTGTTGCGACTCCATGGCCTACTTTCAGGGTGTTGTTTATACGGTAATGGTTTTATCAGGCTACCCAGCAATCGAATGAGGAGTGTTTACCCACCTGAGGCAGAGATGTATTGTCCACATGTTTGTCCCTATTTGCACGAGATATGTGGCTTCAGAGGGAGCTATGCACGAGGTTTGAGATGAGTTTAAACCTGAGCATCAAAGGGATCTTGATTGTTGTGCCTCGAGATAACCGCGAGGAGCTTAGTGTGCTGCACTCAGTGGCGAGGCTATTGAGAAGGAAAGGTGTACGCGGTTTTCGATGTGATGGTTTGAGGAAAGTGGACTTAGTCAAGATATTTTGATGAGGTTGAGTTCCGACACCTTGGGATCAGTGACTGCATCATGCTGCGACCTTTTCGATATTGTTGAGGGTCATCAGATCAAAGCAGAAGATCCGTTCGGTAGTGGCGGAGATCACGGAGTAGCGGACTTGCTCCTACGGCATGAGTTTGGGTGATCGTTGGTGACCCTTTCACGCAGCAGGTGTTGCTGTGACTTGTGTTCGTGGAGCACTCTCAGTTGCTATTGTAGTGACCAGGAGGGTCACGTTATGAGGGAGGGCCCTCAGCCAGTTGTTCTAGTGGTTTGGTAGCTCAGAGTTCATGAGGAGATCCTCATGTTGTTCCTGAAGTTTGACCAATGTAGTCTTTTGATGAGTTAATCAACAAGTCGCGATTGATGTGACGGCTAGTTGGGCATGTTGGAGTTTGTGCCATGACCTTGTTTGAGGACAGACTTTTCTCCGAGGTTACTGTTGTTTGATATCCATGGCTATTGTACCTGCATTTCCACTTCCAAGGTTTTGGAGAGTGTTGCATCCATCCGGAGGTCGCGAGATCCTTGTCGGAGGATATGGTTTAGCTGCAGATCTGTTATAGCTGGACACCGTAGTTTTGATGTGACTATGAGTATGGACTTACTGACGACGCATTTGGCTGTGTTCGAGTGCCTCGAGAAGGAGGTTGTGTTTCGACGACAAGATTTCCCCGAGATACTGTTTCGCGGTGATGGTCAAGCGGATGATGGAGACGGGTTGTGTTGTTTTTTTAGCTCATGTTGTGCATACTGCGGTTGCTGTGCCCGACATTGGTGACATTGAGGTAGTTCCCGAGTTTCCAGGTGTGTTCCGGAGGAGTTACCAGGTATTCCTCCAGTTCGGGAGACCGACTACACCATTGAGTTTGTACCGGGCGCAGGACTCATTTTACCGACGTCTTGTCGTTCGGAGCCAGCGGAGCTGATGGAGCTACGGGTTCGACTCCAGGAGTTGCTGGAGGAGGTTTTAGGAGATTTCATGCGACCCCACGTATTTGCGTGGAGTGCTCTTACATTGTTTATACGGATGTTGGATGATTCGTCGAGGTGGTGCATTGACTACCGGAAGCCTGATTCGCTTCAGAGGAAAGCGAATATCCTTCGCTTCGGATTGACGATTGGTTTGATCAGCTCACGAGAGCTTCAGTCTTTTCGAAGATTGATTTCGGGTCCAAATACCATAAGTTGAGGTTTGATGAGTCAGATGTGGTTTGGACAGCTTTCGGATCACGGTGCGGGCATCATGAGTTTTTGGTCACGCCATTGGTTGACCAATGTCCCGTAGTTTTTACGGACTTGATGGACCAGGTGTTCAGACGGTTTCTGGACAAGTTGCGGTCATGTTCGTCGGCAACATCCTAATGTATTCCAAAAATGTGGACCAGCACCTGAAGCAGTTGCAAGCGGTTTTGCGAACTTTGCGAGATGACCAGGTGTTTATGAAGTTCAGCCAGTGTGAGTTTTGGCTGATTGGCGTAAAGATTTTGGGCTGTGTGATGTTATCCGAGTGGGTGGCATGGATTCCGATCAGTTAGAAGCTGTGTTGATTTGGGGATTGCCCTACCATTGTACCCGAGATTGGAGGTCTCTTAGGTTTGGCAGGCTTTTACCGACGGCTTGTGCAGGATTTTCCCGGATTGCCACTTCACTTTCCGGATTGACGAAGAAAGTGTCAAGTTCGAGTGGTTCGATGCACGCGAGGAGAGTTACTTACTCCTGAGGGATGGTTGACCGTTGCTTCGGTTTTGATCTTACCTGACGACCGCGACGAGTTCGTGGGTTATGGCGATGCATCGAGGTTTGGATTTGGTTGTGCTTTGATGCTGTGTAGCAAAGCTGTGGCTCATGGTTACGGACAGTAGAAACCTTATGTAGCTACGTATCCTGTGTATGGTATTGGGTGTAGCTGTTCTTGTGTTAGCATCAGAGAGTTGGAGACACTACTACTATGGCGTGCAGCGCAGTGTAGGACGTACACTGATCACTTGGGTTTCATCCACTTGCATTTTCGGCCAGATTTGGGCTTGAGGCAGTGTAGATGGTTAGGGTCGATTAACGACTATGGCTGCACCTTTGAGTTTGTTCGAGAAAGGCTGGTGGTTGTACTTTGACTATCCTTCTGGGATGTTGTTGCTGATGCATTCAGTCGAGAGATGGGAACTTCAGTGTTTCATATGTGTGTGTGGCTCGAGTTTCCATGTTAGCCGAGTTGCAAACTACGAGAGCTGAGTTCGAGTGTGATGATGATGAAGCTCATTGTTTTACGTGCGTTATGCACTAGTGGTGCGAAGATGTGTCAGATACTTTGAGTTTACTACTCGCGACGCAACCTGTAGAAGAACGTAGCAGCTTGTGTGTGCAGATGTCACATTTATCGGCAGGCTATGGCTAGGAGGCAGAGATTTGCCGGGAAATTGTAGTCATTAGAGATTTCCGATTAGTAGCTGGAGTTTGTCGCTGTTGTTTTGTGTGCCAGTATGCACTTCGGCTTGTGGTACCAGTTGTTAGGTCATTGTGGACCATTTGATAAACTTAGTACGTTTCCTTATACTTTTCGGAAAAGATTTCAGTGGCAGGCTGGTATAGCTGTGTTTGACGGAGATTGTCCATCTACGTGGTGTACCTGTGTCCCAGTTCGCTGATCGAGATAATCAACTACAACTGAGTGTTGGCAAGCTTTGCAGAGAGCATTGGGGACCAAATTACAGTTTGGTACCAGTTCTTATCCTCAGATTGGTGGGCGATCTTTGAGGACTATTCAGACCTTGGAGGGCATATTGTGGACCTCGGTATTGCAGTTCCGGAGGACTTGGGACCAGCAGTTTCACTTGTTCGAGATTGCTTGCAGTATCAGTTTGTTGACCACTATGATTTTGATGTTGCATGTTGTCGTTTTGAGGACGATGTTGTACTCCATTGTGCTAGAGCGTGTTCGATGTGGGTTGACGTTTGATTCTGATTTTGTGGAATGTGCTACCACAGACTGTCGGATTAGCGGAAACAGGTTGATAATTGCCCGAGTTCGATGTTTGAGTTATGTTGGTGTGTGTAAACTGAGTTGTGAATTGCCACGTTATTTTGATCCGTAGGTGATCATAGGCGAGTTTGTGTTGTGTCGTATAGTTCGGCAATTGCCTATAGTGTTGGCTTTTGTGTGTGTTGTATTCTGTGTGGCGAAACTATGTTTCAGGTTGTTACGTGTTGTGTACCCTATCTGTTCCTTATGCAGGAACACTTGGCGATTGTGTTGAGCCAGTTCAAATTCGAGATTGGGGGTACAGAGATTTCAACACGGAGCTATCTCCTATTGTGGAATCGGTTGTTAGAGTTGTTCAGTTGACGTTCTCACTGGAGAGTTGAGCAGTATACAGAGGCAGTGCCCCTATGTTTAGCCGACAGACTTGGAAATTTCGAGGTCGAAATTTTTTTTAAGGGGGGTGGATTTGTGACGACCCAGACCAGAATCAACAGTGTGATCAGCTTACTTCATGAGTTATTACGTAATCACAGATTTCCAACGGTTGTTTGAATCGCCAGGTTTGCTAACGAATAAATCATTGGCCGAGAATTGAAGCTGAGTCTCTTCTCGAGAGTCGTTGTACGCGAGATTTCGAGTTTGTGGGCGGTTCTGGATTATTATTTGGACGATCGAGGAATAAATTATGAATATTTGAAGTTTCGACGGAATCGGGTTAAATTAGTGGATTTCTTAACGACTAAATTACCGAACGAGAATTTTGAAAGGACCCAACCCCGATTTAGCTTCCTAAATCGGAATCAAACCCCTTCGAAAACACGAACCAACAAAAATTTTCAAAATTTGGGCAGAGTTTCGTTACTAACGTAGAATTACCATTACCTGTACGCGGAAAATACACTTCATCCTATGCCACAAAAAGCAAACCGTGGGCACCAATCCCATCCGGATTTCTCAATATATCAACAGTAAAGTAAACAATACATATAATATATACTTTACTGAAATCCAGTATAAAACCGTATAACGTATTCAATAGGAAGCTCAGAGCGACATCTAATACATAATCATATCTGCATACCACAGTAGGTAGAACAATAAACCTACTGGATGAAACAATGTAGCTCGAGCACTATGCCTCCGACCATGACATGCGACACCAGAGCCTGAACTGCAAACTGGGCACGGAAACCGAAAAGCCCAGGTGAAAGACAATAAACACGTTAGAGTGAGTGGACGAAAATAAATGTCTTTCACCAGATAATATATATGTTATAAAAACATATGCGAGTCCAGATAAATAAAACAACACATGTACACGAGGTAAAACTCATACTCCTCCAGTGTACTGAGCATGCAAGTATAAATCCCACGGGGTCACTCATGGACACACACCGTGCTAGTACAGTCCGAATCACGAGGTCCTTAGTCCCCGTGACTCTAAGCCAGAAATGGCCTCGGTTCCGGGGAAACGCCCCTCACCGGTCAGGTCGGGATAACGACGTCCCTCCTGGCGGCCTACCATCGGGGATCAGCCGAGAGGCAAGTGTATCGATACAACAACGTAACCAAGACTGTACTCTGTGAAAACCAAATCATAAACAGTTCGATGCAAATGCATGAAACAACATATAAATGTATGTATATATTTGTATACGTATATCCGTATATGTATAATCGTAAACACATGCTCATATTTATTATAATCTCGTATGAAATCTCATGCCCGTAAATCATCATCATGCTGCATGCTCAAATTCATTAACATATATAAAAGACTCGCATTCAATCCGTGAAAATAAAATGTTCACTCACAGACTGGCGTAACGCGTATCGCGTTAACCCGTGATCCGGCGGAAAGTCCATCGCCAAAACAACGATCACGAACCCCTGAATATTCACAATGTCCAATATTCAAAATCATAATCCGACAATACAAATCAAACCACGAGAAACCACCGTTCTCGGAAACAGATAATTCAAAGTCGACGAATCGTCGAAAATCCGTATATACCACTTCAATACCTCGCTTTACGTTCGGACGCTCAACTCGAAAAACGAACCTCCCCACTGCGATCGGGGCGCGACTTCGAGTCAAATGATATGCGACTTCCCGAAAGTCAAAAAGACAACTCTGACCGTTGACCGCCGCCGTTGACCGCCGTCCACGGCGGCGCCACCGCCGACCGAAGAATTTTAAGGCGGAGCAACCCCTATTCCACTCCAAATCACCCACTGAGCAACTTCCATAACTGCACCGAAGTCCAATTCCCACTCTAACTAGGTCAATTTCATGTAAAACCGAATTGGTTCACAAATTTCAATCTCAAAATTCTCAATCCACAAATCGAATTAAAACACCATGTTTATATGGTTAGAATCACAATGAAGAGGGTTACAAAACCCAGTACCTCTTGAAGTTCATCTTGGTCGGAATAGTGGAACCCGAACTCACCTTAAAATCATGAACTTTGGCCGGAAAATCCTTCCTCCTCCGGCGTCCCACGCCGTGGGAGGAGGCCGGAAACAAGTCGAGGGCTCCATGGCGAGTCGAAGGACACTAGGGTCAAGGCGTGGGGTGGCCGAACGGTGAGCCACCGCCGTAGCCGACTCACCTCCGTCGCACCATCTCCTCCCACTCGGTCAAACCGAGTCAACCACCAAGTCAACACATTAATTCATTTCTTTGACTTTCCAAATCAGGTAAGCCCACTATTTATAGTTTCCCAAAATGGAAACCCCATGTTTATCCATTTCGACGAACTTGAAACGCGCGTAACTTTCTCGTCGTGATTCCGATTCCGATAATTCTCGCAGCCACGAACTCGTCTCAACATACTCTTCAATAATCACCCAAAGTCAAACATATCGGCCAATCGAATAAAAAGTCAATCCTTCAAAGCAACACACATTAAATCGACTAAATAATCAACAAACAGCAAAATTCGCAACTAATTCCTCGTAACTCCAAATCATGCTCCGGAAGTTCCCACAAACTCGAAATTAAATTCCGAACAACTTCCGTGAAGAAGCCAAAACCAAATTCTCATCTGGTAATTAAGTCGCGAACAAACTCGCCATTTAAATCCGAACTTCAAATATTCATAACTAATTCATCGGTCGTCCAAATAACGATCCGGAACTGCCCACGAACTCGTAATCACACGTACAACGACTCTCGAGCAGAGACCCAGCTCCAATTTTCGGCCAATAATTTAGTCGTTAACGAGCCTGGCGATTCAATAACTGTCGAACAACTCTGCGACTACACACAAACTCATCAATCAAGCTGATCATACTGCTGATTCTGGTCCGGGTCGTCACAAATTTGGTTTCGGATTCTTCACGGAACTTGTTGAGAATTTAATTTCGAGCTCGTGGGAACTTCTAGAGCATTATTCCGAGTTACGAGGATTATGTTGTGAATATTTCCGATTGTTGATTATTTAGTCGGTTTAAGAATGTGTTTGGGTTGAACAGTTGACTTTTTATCGGATTTGTCGATGTGTTTGACTTCGGGTGATAATTGAAGAATACGTCGAGTCGATTTTTTTGCCGCGAGAATTATTGGAATCAGAGTTATGACGCGAGAGTTACGGATGTTTAAGTTTGTCGAAATACGTAATTATGGAAGTTTCTATTTTGGGAAAGCTATAAATAGTGAACTTGCCAGTTTGGGAAAGTCAACATTTCATTTACTATGTTGACCGGTCAACTCGGTCAACGCGAGCTGAGGAGACGGTGCGCGACGGTGACCGGCGGCCACGGCGGTGGCTCGCCGTCCGGCCCCCTTAGGCCACGAGGCTTGTCCCTTCTGCTTCGCCTCGGCCTCCCGAGTCCATCTCCGGCCTCCCTCCACGGCGTGTCTCGCCGGAGGTGCTCGGTTTTCCGGCCAAAAGTTTGAAGAAATTGGGGGATTTCGGGTTCTTCAATTCCGGCCGAATTGAGCTAAACCAAGTATTGGGTTTTGAAGCCCTCATCTCCATGATTCTAACCATCTAGGTATGGAGTTCTAATTCAAATTGTGCTTGGAGAATTTTGGATTTGAAATTTTGGGAACAATTCGGTTTATCACGAAATTGGACTAGTTAGAGTGTGAATTGGCCTTTGTTGCAGTTATGAAAGTTTCTCAGTAGGTGATTTTGCATGGAATAGGGGTTGCTCCGCCGAGAAATTTCACGGTAGGTGGTGGCGCCTTAAAGGACCCAACCCCGATTTAGCTCCCTAAATCGGAATCAAACCCCTTCGAAAACACGAACCAACAAAAACTTTTCGAAATTTGGGCAGAGTTTCGTTACTAGCGTGGAATTACCATTACCTGCACGCGGAAAATACACTTCATTCTATGCCACAAAAAGCAAACCGTGGGCACCAATCCCATCCGAATTTCTCAATATATCAACAGTAAAGTAAACAATACATATAATATATACTTTACTGAAATCCGGGTAAAATCGTATAACATGTTCAATAGGAAACTTAGAGCGACTTCTAATACATAACCATATACGTATACCACAGTAGGTAGAACAATAAACCTACTGGATGAAACAAAGTAGCTCGAGCACTATGCCTCCGACCACGACATGCGACACCAGAGCCTGAACTGCAAACTGGGCACGGAAACTGAAAAGCCCAGGGGAAAGATAATAAACACGTTAGAGTGAGTGGACGAAAATAAATGTCTTTCACCAGTTAATATATATGTTACAAAAACATATGTGAGTCGAAATATAAATGAATCAAATCAAGTAGTTTACGAGGAGACGCTAACTCCAACCCATAAACAGAGCATGCATAGAAAGTCTCACGGGGTCACTCATGGACACGTCCGTGCTAGTACAGTCAGAATCACGGAGTCCTTGACTACCACGTGATTCATAGACAGAAAGGCCTCGGTTCCGGGGTACTGCCCCTCGCCGGTCAGGTAGGGGTACTGCCCCTCCTGGTGGCCTACCATCGGGGATCAGCCGAGAGGCAAGTGTATCGATACAACAACGTAACCACGACTGTACTCTGTGTAAACCAAGTCATAAACATTTCGAAGCAAATGCAAGAAATAGCATATAAGTGTATGTATATTCATATACGTATATCCGTATATATATAATCGTATAATCGTAACACATGCTCGTAATAAACATAATCTCGTATGAAATCTCATGCTCGTAAAACCATAATCTTACTGCATGCTCAAATACATAAAACGTATATAAAAGACTCGCAATCAATCCGTGAAAACCGCTTGCAACTGCTCCAGGTACTGGTCCACACTCTCGGAGTACATCAGGACATTGCCAACAAACATGACCGCAACTCGTCCAGAAACCGTCTGAACACATGGTCCATCAAGTCCACACGATCTACGGGACATTGGTCAACCATACAATGTGACCAAAAACTCCTGATGTCCGCACCGTGATCCGAAAGCCAACATAGCCACATCTGACTCATCAAACCTCCACTGATGGTATCCGAATCCGGAATCAATCCTCGAAAAGACTGAAGCTCTCGCGGGCTGATCAACCCACTCGTCAATCCGAAGCGGAGGATACTCGCACTCCTCAGAAGGAAATCAGGCTTCGGTAGTCCATGCACCACCTCGTCAAACCATACAACATCCGTATAAACAATGCAAGAGCACACCACGCAAATACGCGGGTCACATGAAATCTCCTGAAACCTCCTCCAGCAACTGCTGGAGTCGAAACTGTAGCTCCATCAGCTCCGCTAGCTCCAATCAACAAGATGCCGGTAAAATGAGTCCAGCGCC
Organism: Geum urbanum; assembly: GCA_946800695.1. NCBI lineage: Eukaryota > Viridiplantae > Streptophyta > Magnoliopsida > Rosales > Rosaceae > Geum > Geum urbanum. Next base: position 23,994,015 of record OX327002.1, read on the forward strand.
TGGTACAAGCTCAATGATGTAGTCAATCTCCCGAACTGAAGGAACACCCGGTAACTCCTCCGGAACACACCTGGAAACTCCGGAACCACCTCAACATCACCAATAGCGGGCACAGTAACCGAAGTATCCACAACATGAGCTAAGCAATAACACAACTCGTCTCCATCATCCACTCGACCATCACCACGAAATAGCATATCGGGAATACCTGGTCATCGAAACATAACCTCCTTCTCGAGGCACTCGATCACAGCCAAATGCATCGTCAGTAAGTCCATACCCAAAGTCACACCAAAACCACAATGTCCAGCTATAACAAATCCGCGGCTAAGCCATAACCTCCAACAAGGATCTCGCAACCTCCGGATGGATACAACACTCTCCAAGACCTCGGAAGTGGAGATGCAGGTACAATAGCCATGGATATCAAGCAACAGTAACCTCAGAGAAAAGTCTATCCTCAAACAAGGTCATGGCACGAACTCTAACATGCCCCACTAGCCGCCCACATCAAATGCGACATAGCTGATTAACTCGTCAAAAGGATACATTGATCAGACTGCAGGCACAACACGAGAATCTCCTCGTAACCTCTGAGCTACCGAACCGCTATAACAGCTGGCTAAGGCGCTCCCTCGTAACGTGACCCTCCTGGCCACTAAAACAGCAACCGGAAGTGCTCCACGAATAAAAATCACCGCAACACCTGCTGCGTGAAAGGATCACCAACGATCATCCAAACTCATGCCACAGGAGCAAATCCGCTACTCTGTGATCTCCGCGATCGCCAAATGGATCCTCTGCGTGGTCTGATGGCCATCAACAACATCGGAGAGGTCGCAGCCTGATGAAGTCACTGCTCCCGAAGTGTCGGAACTCAAACTCATCACAACATCTCTGCTGAATCCACTTTCCTCAAATCATCACATCGGAAACCGCATACATCTTTCCTTCACAATAGCCTCGCCACTGAGTGCAACACACTAAGCTTCTCACGGTAATCTCGAGGCACAACAAACAAGATCCCTCTGATGCTCAGGTTCAAATTCAACTCGAACCTCATGCACTGCTTCCTCTGAAGCCACATAACTCATTCAACCCGAAACAACATAGGAACAATGCATCCCTGCCTCAGGTGGGTAAACACTCAACAGTCGAATGTTGGGTAGCCTGATGGAACTGTTACCGTATACACAACACCCTGAATGTAGGCCATGGAGTCGCAAGCGGAACTCACACAATATCAGCCCACCAAACACAATAATCAGAATCAGGCAAACATCACTGCCAAAATTCTCAGCTCTGAGGCAACGTATAGACGCTCATATACACATCCCCAGGCAAACCGTGCCACACAATTCCCTGAACTCTGAATACTCATCTGAATCCATTGTTCTCTGGCAAATCGCGCGTCGATTGATCCTCAACAGGATCCACAACCGTACCGATACGGAAAGCACGTCAGGAGGCATCCTAATGAATAAAATATCGTTCACAACAAGTGAAACGTAATCATGGAACTTCAAATATTTGAAAGTATACAACACCAGGAATTTGATGATTATCCGCCGGCCGGTCGAGTCACCATTCCAGACATGTTGTACATTCTCAAATATCCTTAGTAAACACGACTACAGAAGTCTATAGAACCTATAACCTAATGCTCTGATACCAAGCTGAAAGGACCCAACCCCGATTTAGCTCCCTAAATCGGAATCAAACCCCTTCGAAAACACGAACCAACAAAAACTTTTCGAAATTTGGGTAGAGTTTCGTTACTAGCGTGGAATTACCATTACCTGCACGCGGAAAATACACTTTATCCTATGCCACAAAAAGCAAACCGTGGGCACCAATCCCATCCGGATTTCTCAATATATCAACAGTAAAGTAAACAATACATATAATATATACTTTACTGAAATCCGGGTAAAATCGTATAACATGTTCAATAGGAAACTCAGAGCGACTTCTAATACATAACCATATACGTATACCACAGTAGGTAGAACAATAAACCTACTGGATGAAACAAAGTAGCTCGAGCACTATGCCTCCGACCACGACATGCGACACCAGAGCCTGAACTGCAAACTGGGCACGGAAACCGAAAAGCCCAGGGGAAAGATAATAAACACGTTAGAGTGAGTGGACGAAAATAAATGTCTTTCACCAGTTAATATATATGTTACAAAAACATATGCGAGTTGAAATATAAATGAATCAAATCAAATAGTTTACGAGGAGACGCTAACTCCAACTCGTAAACAGAACATGCATAGAAAGTCTCACGGGGTCACTCATGGACACGTCCGTGCTAGTACAGTCAGAATCACGGAGTCCTTGACTACCACGTGATTCATAACCAGAAAGGCCTCGGTTCCGGGGTACTGCCCCTCGCCGTTCAGGTAGGGGTACTGCCCCTCCTGGTGGCCTACCATCGGGGATCAGCCGAGAGGCAAGTGTATCGATACAACAACGTAACCACGACTGTACTCTGTGTAAGCCAAATCATAAACATTTCGATGCAAATGCAAGAAATAGCATATAAGTGTATGTATATTCATATACGTATATCCGTATATATATAATCGTATAATCGTAACACATGCTCGTAATAAACATAATCTCGTATGAAATCTCATGCTTGTAAAACCATAATCATACTGCATGCTCAAATACATAAAACGTATATAAAAGACTCGCAATCAATCCGTGAAAATAAATTGTCCACTCACAGACTAGCGTAACGCGTATCGCTTTAACCCGTGATCCGGCGGAAAGTCCCTCGCCAAAAGAACGATCACGAACACCTGAATATTCACAAAATCCAATACTCAAAGTCATAACTAGACATTTCAAAACAAATTACGAGAAACCACCGTTCTCGGAAACCCATAATTCAAAGTTGACGAATCGTCGAAAATCCGTATATGTACACCTCAATACCTCGCTATACATTCGGATGCTCAAATCGAGAAACGAACCTCCCCACTGCGATCGGGGCGCGATTTCGAGTCAAATGACATGCAACTTGCCGAAAGTCCAAAAAGTCAAACATGTTGACCATTGATCGCCGCCGGACGTGAAATTTCACGGCGGAGCTGCACCTATTCCACTCCAAATCGTCCACTGAGCAACCTTGTCAACTGCACCGAAGTCCAACTCTCACTCTAACACATCCAATTTCATGATAAACCAAATTGTACACAAATTTTCAATCCCAAAATTCTCTAAACTCAAGCAAAATTAGAGCTTCAAACTTACATGGTAGCTTGTATGTGAGGAGAGCTTCAAAGCCCACTAAAAATTTCATCTCGAATCGATCTGAATCCAAGAACCCGATTAACCTCAAAATTTCCCAAACTTGGCCGGAATAATCCTCTCTCTCTGGCGAGCTAGGCCGTGCGTGGTGGCCGGGGTTAAGTTCGTGGCATCAAGGCGAAGGGAAAGAGCCCAAGTTCAAGCCTTGGGGTGGCCGGAATCCACCTCCACCGTGAAGTCGCCGTGGCTCCGTCGTGAGCTTCACCTCCTCCATAGGTCAACCAAGTCAACATGGTCAAAGATATAAATACCAGGTTTGACTTTCCCAAAGGGGAAACAACCATATATAGACTTGGAAACTTCATATTTATCCATTCGACGAACTTCAAACGCGCGTAACTTTCTCATCGTATATCCGATTCCGATAATTCTCACGGCCACAAACTCGTCTCGACGTACTCTTCAATAATCACCCGAAATCAAACACATCGGTCAAATGGATAAAAAGTCAACTGTTCAGCCCAAACACATAATAAATCGACTAAACAAACAACAAACGGAAATATTCGCAACTAATTCCTCGTAACTCCAAATCATGCTCCGGAAGTTCCCACGAACTCGAAATTAAATTCTCAACAACTTCCGTGAAGAAGCCGAGACCAAATTCCTGTCCGATAATTTAGTCGCGAGCAAACCTGCCATTTTAATCCATTTCCGTCGAAACTTCAAATATTCCTAACTAATTCCTCGGTCGTCCAACTAACGATCCGGAACCGCCCACGAACTCAAAATCACACACACAACGACTCTCGAGAAGAGACCCAGCTCCAATTCTCGGCCAATAATTTAGTCGTTAACAATCCCTGGCGGTTCAAACCCTGTCGTCAATCTGCGGCTAAGCAGTAACTCATGTATACAGCTGATCATACTGCTGATTCTGATCCGGGTCATCACAGTGCCGGCGGCGGCGGCGGTCAACGGCGGTCAAAGTTTGACTTTTTGGAGTTTTCGACAAGTTGCATGTCATTTCACTCGAAATCGCGCCCCGATCGCAGTGGGGAGGTTCGTTTTTCGAGTTGAGCGTCCAAAATTACAGTGAGGTATTGAGGTGTAAATATCAGATTTTCGTCGATTCGTCGACATTGAATTACGTTTTTCCAAGAACGGTGGTTTCTCGTGATTTGTTTTGAATTGTCAAGTTATGACTTTGAGTAATGGACTTTATGATTATTCAGGAGTTCGTGATCGTTTGTTTGGCGAGGGACTTTCCGCCGGATCACGGGTTAACGCGAACTGCGTTACGCTAGTCTGTGAGTAGACAATTTCTTTTCACAGATTGATTGCGAGTCTTTTATATATGATTTACGAACTTGAGCATGCAGTTTGATTATGGTTTTACGAGCATGTGTTTTATGATTATACATATACGGATATGCGTATACGAATATACATACATATATATTATACTTTATGCATGTGCATGAAAAGGATTTATGTATTTGGTTTACATAGAGTACAGTCTCAGTATATGTTGTTGTATCGATACACACTGGCTTCTCGGCTGATCCCCGAGTACGCTCTGGGGGGGACAGATATCCTGACCGGAGGCCTTTCTCGCTAGGAATCACGTGTGGGTCTAGGATCCCGTGATTCAGACTGTGCTATCGCGTTGAAGTCCATGAGTGATTCCGCGATATTATGATGCATGCTCTGTACGCGTGAGGAGTTAGAGTCTGCCTCGTGTACCCGGACGCGTGAGGAGTTAGAGTCTCTCTCGTGTACCATTTCCTTTATTTATGTGTTTGCATTTAGACCCGCATATGTTTTTATAACGTATATATATTATTCGGTGAAAGACATTTATTTTCGTCCACTCACTCTAACAGTTTTCATGTCTTTCCCCTGGGCTTTTCGGTTTCCGTGCCCAGTTTGCAGTTCGGACTCTGGTGTCGCACGTCGTGGTCGGAGGCATAGTGCTCGAGCTACCTTGTTTCTTCCAGTAGGTTTATTGTTCTACCTACTGTGGCATACTTATATGATTATACATTAGAGGTCGCTCTGAGTATTCTGTTGTATATATTATACGATTTTACTCCGGATTTCAGTAAAGTATAGATATATTTACTACTTTACATTATTGTTAATATATTGAGAAATCCGGATGGGATTGGTGCCCACGGTTTGATTTTTGTGGCATAGGATGAAGTGTATTTTCCGCGTGCAGGTAATGGTAATTCCATGTTAGTAGCGAAACTCTGCCAAAATTTCTACGGTTTTTGTTTGTTCGTGTTTTCGAAAGGGTTTGATTCCGGTTTAGGGAGCTAAATCGGGGTTAGGTCCTTTCAATAGCTTAGTACAGTTTCTTATCCTCAGATTGGTGGGCGATCTTTGAGGACTATTCAGACCTTGGAGGGCATATTGTGGTCCTCTGTAATGCAGTTCCGAGGGATTTGGGACCAGCAGTTTCAACTGTTCGAGATTGCATGCAGTACCAGTTTGCTGACCACTATGATTATGATGTTGCATGATGTTGTTTTGAGGAACGAGGTTGTACTCCATTGTGCTGGAGCGAGTTGGTGTGAGCTGACGTCTGATTCTGATTTTGTGGAATGTGCTACCACAGACTTTCGGATTAGCAGAAACAGGTTAATAATTGCCCGAGTTCGATGTTTGAGTACGTTGATGTGAGTAGGCTGAGCTGTGAATTGCCACGTTATTTTGATCCGTACGTGATCATAGGCGAATTTGTGTTGTGCCGTATAGTTCGGCGTTGCCTATAGCGTTGGCCTTTGTATGTGTGGTATTCCGTATGGTGGAATTACATTTTAGATTTGTTGCGTGTTGTGTACCCTATTGGTTCCTTATACAAGAGGACTTGGCATTTGTGGGGAGCCCGTTCAGATTTGAGATTTGAGGGTACAGAGTTATTCAATTGACGTAGCCATCGGGAAGTTGAGCTGTATGCAGAGGCAGTGCTCCTACTTTTAGTCGGCAGACTTGGAAAGTTCGAGGTCGAATTTTTTTTAAAGGGGGTGGATTTGTGACGACCCGGAAACGAATCAGTGGTATAAACAGCTTAAGCCATGAGGTTATGCGTAATCGCAGATTTCCGATAGTTGATTGAATCGCCAAACTTGATCAGGACTTAATTATTGGCCGAGAATTTGAGTTGAGTTTCTGCTTGAGAGTTGTTGTATGCGGGATTTCGAGTTCGTGGGCGATTCCGGATCATTATTTGGACGACCGAGGAATATAATATGAATATTTGAAATTTCGGTATATTGTCCAGTTTATCTGTTCGTGTTCGAGTCTATCCAAATCGTGATTGTGATCCGTTTTGGACCGTTGATCGACCCGAACAATAGATGGAATTATTATTGACTTGATTTGCGAGTTTCGCGATTTGTCGTGATTTTGACATAATCTGCTAAGATGACGGCTTTCTTAGCGACTAAATTATCGAGTGAGAATTTGGTTTGGGATCCTTCGTGAAAGTTGTTGAGAATTTAATTTCGAGCTTGTGCGAACTTCCGGAGGATTATTTCGAGTTACGAAGATTAAGTTACGAATATTTTCGACCGTTGATTATTTAATCGGATAAGCTTGTGATGGTTTGAACCGTTGACTTTTTATCGGATTTGTCGAAGTGTTTGACTTCAGATGGTAATTGAAGAACTTGTCGAGATGAGTTTGTTGCCGCAAGAATTATTGAAAACGGATTTACGACGCGAAAGTTACGGGTGTTTGAAGTTTATCGAAAAGTGTATTTTGGAAGTTTCTATAATTGGCAAGTATTTAATGAGGGTTTCTATTTTGGGCAAGTGAAACTTGCATCTACTGATGTTGACCGAGTCAACTCGGCTGGGAGGAGGAGCTCGACGGAGGCCACGGCACGCCGGCGGTGGCTCGCCGTCCGGCCATCCCAAGCGTCGGGGTTGGACCCTTTAGGTGCGCCTCGGCGTCCCGGTCCCATTTCCGGCAACCTCTCACGGCGTGGGTCGCCGGAGGTGGGAGGATTTTCCGGCCAAAGTTTGTGAAATTTTGGGGTTTTTGTTCGATCTTTTTCCGACCGATTTGAGTCGTTTGAAGCACTGGGCTTTGAAGCCACCATCACCACGAAGCTACTCATATAGTTATGGAAGTTGCTTTTTGGATGATTTTGAGTGGAATAGGCTTTGGTCCGCCGGGAAAATTCAAGTTTGGGTGGCGCCGCCGCCGGCGGCAGCGGTCAACGGCGGTCAACGGTTGACTTTTCGGGGTTTTCGACAAGTTGCATGTTGTTTCGCTCGGAATCGCGCCCCGATCGCAGTGGGGTTCGTGATCGTTCGTTTGGCGAGGGATTTTCCGCCGGATCACGGGATTAACGCGAACTGCGTTACGCTAGTCTGTGAGTGGACATTTCTTTTCACGGATTGATTGCGAGTCTTTTATATACGTTTTACGAACTTGAGCATGCAGTATGATCATGATTTTTATGAGCATGTGTTTTACGATTATACATATACGAATATACGTATACGGATATACATACATATATATTATGTTTTATGCATGTGCATGTGCATGGAAAGGATTTATGATTTGGTTTACACAGAGTACAGTCTCAGTTATCAGGGTTGTATCGATACACATTGGCTTCTCGGCTGATCCCCGAGTACGCTCCGGGGTGGGGGGGACAGATATCCTGACCCGAGGCCTTTCTGGCTTGGAATCACGTGTGGGTCTGGGATCCCGTGATTCAGATTGTACTAGCGCGAGGAAGTCCATGAGAGACCCCATGGTATTTATGATGCATGCTCTGTACGCGTGAGGAGTTAGAGTCTCCCTTGTGTACCATATGATTTTTATGCATTTGACTCGCATATGTTTTTATAACATATATTATTCGGCGAAAGACATTTATTTTCGTCCACTCATTCTAACAGTTTTCATGTCTTTCCCCTAGGCTTTTCGGTTTTCGTGCCCAGTTTGTAGTTCAGATTCTGATGTCGCACGTCGTGGTCAGAGGCATAGTATTCGAGCGATGTTTCTTTTATGGTAGGTTCTTTGTTTGGCCTACTATTTGTATATCTATACTAGAAGTCGCTCTGAGTATTCTGATGTATATTTTGATATGATTTTCCCCGGATTTCGGTAAAGTATAGTTATATTTATTACTTTACATTACTGCTGATATATTGACAAATCCGGATGGGATTGGTGCCCACGGTTTGATTTTTGTGGCATAGGATGAAGTGTATTTTACGGGTGCAGGTAATGGCAATTCCGCGTTAGTAGCGTTACTCTGCCGAAATTTGGATGCTTTTTGTTGGTTCGTGTTTTCAGAAGGGGTTTGATTCCGGTTTAGAAAACTAAATCGGGATTGGGTCCTTTCACTTGGTCTTTGGGGTTCATGAGGATCTGGTTGTACCCCGAGTATGCGTCCATCATTGACAGTAGTTCGTGCCCGGCAGTGGCGTCTACGAGCTGATCGTGCCCGGCAGTGGCGACGGTGGTGGTGGTGATGATGATAGTGGATGGTGATGGTGATGATATATGGTGGGTGGTTTGATTGGGGGGGACAGATGGAAATGGAGAGAGGGAGAGGGAGAGTGGATTGAGGGAGAGGAAAAAATGAAGAGAGATTGAGAAAATGATAAATTTATAGAGTTTTAAAACACTTAGACGACGGAAAATCAGTATTTCCGTCGTCTAAGTGCTTTAAATTTTCAAACAATACCGCCAATTTTTCACTTAGACGACGGAAAATCAGTATTTTCGTCGTCCAAGTGATTTAAATTTTTACAAAAATTTTAGCGGGAAAAGAATACCGCCAATTATTTTAACTTAGACGACGGAGATGACAAATTTCCGTCGTCTAAGTGGATTTAAATTTTTGCCAAATTTTAAGTGGGAAAAACACCGCCAGAAATTAAAAAATTTAAAAATTCACTTAGACGACGGAGATTGTCATCTCTGTCGTCTAAGTGAATTTTTAAATTTTTAATTTTAAAAAATAATTTTTTTATTTGTAAGTGAAAATTCCGTAAAATTATATTTTAAAAATAATTTGTAATGAATTTTTGGACCTGTAATTTGAATGGAATTGTCGTAAAATATCGATTAAAGAATCGTATATATAAAAAGTGGGATTTAAGACGATGAATTAATTTACGTATTCAAATTTGTTAAGTATCTACTAATATGTATAACTTAAGTGCCGGTACGTATAGGCTCATTGCACATCGATATTAACGAAATTGAATTTGAAAAAAACAACCGTTGGATATACTCACCATAACACCATATATAAGTAGAATAATTTCCACTAAATACAGAGTTCGTTCAGGGTTTCATCGGCACAGTTAACCGCAAATCCAAAATTTTTACAAACCGGAAACTTGGATACACGAAAATCCGTAAGTCCTATTTTAAAACCGTCGACGCTCACACTCCAAGCATTGTTTACTCTATGGTCTTGACGAAAAGAATATGCATTGAGACATGGTCTAGATGGTCGTTGTCTTAGGTGACATTACGAAATTTTCACTTAGACGACGAAAATGCACATTTCCGTCGTCTAAGTTCTTACTTGGACGACGGAAATGCACATTACCGTCGTCTAAGTGAAAACATGGTTTAGGGGAAAGGGCCTTAGGGTTTAGGGTTAAAGTACTTAGACGACGGAAATGTCTTTTTCCGTCGTCTAAGTGAAAACTTAGACCGCGGAAACTTTCTCCGCGGTCTAAGTAAAATTTTTAAATTTTTGAAATTTCACTTAGACGACGGAGATGTCTTTTTCCGTCGACTAAGTGACACTTAGACCGCGGAAATTTTCTCCGCGGTCTAAGTTTCACTTAGACGACGGAAAAAGACATCTCCGTCGTCTAAGTGTTCACTTAGACCGCGGAGAAGTTTCTGCGGTCTAAGTGTTACTTAGACGACGGAACCTTTAAGGTTCCGTCATCTAAGTGCATTTTTGTTGTAGTGCTAGCTATTCGGTTGATCACCAAATAGCGGGTCAGACTGAGTTAGGACAAACATATACCTTGCTTGACCCCGATTGTCTCGGGTTAGAAAAAACACCCTAGACGATCCCATCACCTTACTTTTCACACATACAGTAGTTCCGGGTTAGAACAAACACCCAGAACCACCACCTCTATTTGCAGTTCAGTTTATGATACTTGAACTCGCGTTATTTCACACTAATCAGTGGAAAGGCATATAGTTGTAGTTTTACATATTTTCACAGCTTATAATTTTGTTCACTCACTCTAACATTTTATGTTTTTATGTCTTTCTCTGGGCCCTTTGTTTATATTGGCAAACTTTCAGGTTTGCCAGCTGAAGTCATGACCATCAAGAGTACAAGGCATGATAGTCCACAACTTCTGTTTTTCTCAGTGTAAGTTCTCATTTGAGCTTCTGGTTGCTCGTGCTAGGGTAACAAAGCACGAGCAACCAGAAGATGCTAGATACTATAACACAGGTCCTGTAGAACTTATCCTGAATTACTACGGTAATTTGGGGTGGTTTTATCACATAGTCCAAGGGTTCAGGCGATGAAACATAAAAGTTTCGTCGCCTAAGTAATATCTTGGGCAACGAAACCATATTCGTCGTTAAAGTCCTAGACTAGGAAAATATATTGAACTAGGCTACGAAAATTTTCATCGTATAATTTTATGTAGGGTGGCGAAATAGTTTTGTCCTCTTAGGTTTCCACCTAAACGAAAAAAATATGTTGTTTTCTTAGAGTCACACATAGATGACGAAAATTTGTCATCATCTAACAGTTATACCTAGACGACAAACATTTTTTGTTGTGTAAGACGAAAAGCTTAGACAACGAAATTTGAAAATTTTGTCGTCTAAGTGTCCAAACCAGGCGATAAATATTTCCTTCGTTGCCTGAGTTGTGGAATTAACTTAGACGACAAAATCGTCAGATTTCATCGTCTAAGTTATGTATTTTGTTTTTTTATAATTATTTTTATAAATATAAATTGAACTAAAATTATATATTAGTTCGAGTAATATTGAGGAATTCGAGTAACTTATCCAGCTTCTTCTGTAACGCATCAGTCCATGCGGTTGCCGCTTAAGCCAAAGCCTCGGCCACTCTAGCACGCTCCTCGTCCGCTCAGACTTGCTCCTCGACCACTATGTTACTCGATCCCCTCATCGCCAAAACCTGACTCAGATCTCAATGGACATCTCGTCCGAGGCCTCAAACCTCCTTCCCAGGTCAACGACCGAAAACTGTATGGACAATAGTGATCTCAGTCTCTAAGGGTAGCAGAGGCGTAACTCTTCCAGCGTCCACCCCGGGTTGTCCTCTTGCACGTGTGCCACTTCCTCGGCGCTCATTTGTTGCACTCTTGCCTGAAATGGATATTGTGAACAACATATGAACATCGATTTCTATAAAAAAAAATTGACATAATTTCCCCCAAAAATGTAGGAAACCAAAAAACATGTACGGAAGAAAACACTTCGAATAACATCTCCATTTCTAAAATAATACACCGTGGGCACCGATTCCCATCCTGATTTCTCAACTTCATAATCATGTTTAATATAGCCAACTATACCAAAACCATAAAGTACAACCTAATTAAATGTCTTAATAATATTTCAATTACTTCAAACTAATAATAATATTAAACTCATTCAATTATGGAATAAGTGATACTTACAGTGTTTGGAGTCCCGACATCTTCTTCTTGTGTGGGCCTATTGTAAGCATCCACGTAGGTACTTCGAACCCTTATCTCTATGAGCATTTGCAAGGTAGGAAATCTTCATGGAGTCTGAACCGTGGTGGCAATTCTTCATCGCCCGATTGGCTGTGTTCGCCCTTGACCTTGTTTGTTTCACAACCAAGAAAATTAATTACTAAGATAACTTATAAAAGTATTATATGATTAAGAAACCAAAAGTAAAAAAATACGAACCACAAACTTGTCTGACTCAAAGTGGCTGATCAACCAATCCCACTCGGGTCTCCTTTCCTTCTGCAACTCCTCTATGGCTGCACCGTATTTCTTGTAGTGCTTGTGCAGCTGGTGCTTCAATCTCCTGTAAATGTATGCGACCCACTTCTCTACGAATTCCTACATCTCTGTAGTTTGCTCCAAGGCGAAGTGTACCTAAGAAAAAAAAGGATTAAATTAATTGATAAACCGCATAATTTAAAATTATTTATAAAATAAATAAAATTAAATAGCTCATATTAATTACCGAGAGTTCGCGGATAACTATTAGCCTCTCTGCTTTCTCCAGATGCTCCTAAGTAGAGGCTGCCATACTTATCTTAATTTGTACGATATTCTCGATCTGAGTCGAGGTCAAGCTTGCGAGCTCTTTCAACGGAGGGCCTTTGATGAAAACATCGTACACCACATCGATCCATTTCCCTAGCCTCTTAGTTATCTCCTCGATTTTTCTTCCTTTTGCTACTCCCCGAGTATGTTTGGGGGCCGGGGCTGAGTTGTCCATACTCGTTTCTTTGCGTCGGACGCTATAGCAACATAGGTTGGCGGAAGACAAAGGCTATTGTATGGATGGCCCGGAGTTGGAAGACAGATTTGCCTGCTCGTCGTCTGCATCTGACTAGTCATTTCGTCCAATCGGAATAGTTGATGACTGTCGACCTAACCCGTGAGCTGTAACGGTCTCCTCTGATCGTTGAGCCCCCTAACCTAACTGTTGGTATGACAATTTCAATTCAGCCCTCTGCTCCTGTTCGGTTTGCCTGTTCTTTCTGCCAGACATCTTGAGTACCTATTCGACAACTAAACATTAACCATTATGTCCAAGATGGCAAACCTGTTCCTAATTAACCAATCTTGCTAAAAACTAACCGCAACAACTAACCACATCTCTTCCCAACAACTAAACACAACACCACAAATACAATGATAATCAATCACTTTCTCATACCAATTCGATACAACATATACGAATCAATCCTAAAATAGTAAACAACATCATAATCGTCAAGCATCATACTAATCATCAAATTCATCATTCCTATATTTTTATTCAATTACGTACTTTATTTCAAAACATCATTTGTAAACATCAATAATTTATGATGAACGATATCAATATCCATTAATTACAACAAGTTAGGAAAGATAAGAGAGTGAATTTTGAGTTTTATAGTCGACGAAACCAACAAGTTTCGTCGCCTAAGTGATTCGAATTTTTGACAAAAATTTTGACGAAAAAAAAATCCCACCAACTTTTTGGACTTAGGCGACAAAACCTAATGGTTTTGTTGTCCAAGTGATTTCTAATTTTGACAAAAATTGTCAAAATTTTCATTTATACGACGAAACTTTATAAATTCATTGTCTAAATGTTTTAGATTTTGAATTAATTTTCAGATATTTATAAAAAAATAAAAAATAATTTTCAGATATTTTAATATACATAGTTTGTTGTTGCGTGATATTTTAAATTAATATACTCGGTGGAGGCAGTTTCATAACAATGAGAGAGGGAGAGAGAGGGAGAAAAGGAGAGAGAGAGAAAGTGTGTGTGAGAAATCAAAACTGCCTTGGTGGAGGCACTAGTTTCAGAACAATGAGAGAGGGAGAGAGTGAGATAGAGAAAAAAAACCAGTTCGGGTTAGTGGAGTGACGAAAGGAGATGGCGGCGAAGCAACGGAGATGAGGCGTCAGAGGAGGGTTATGAGGTGGTGGCGTGAAGGAGGCAGTGGAGGAGATCGACATGGGAAGGAGGAGGCGGTGGAGAAGGGTGTTGCGGCGGTGGCGTCAGGTTTAGTATGATGAGGGGGTGGCCCGAGAGAGATGGAGCACAGCGGCGTCGATTTGGGGATGATGAGGGGGTCGCTGGAAATAATTTAGGGAAATTTTTACTGATTTTGTGTTTTTGGGGAAGGAGATCGATCGATTAAGTCGATTTGATATACCGACTTGGACGACAAACTACAGTTGTTTCGTCGTCTAAGTACACTTGGACGACAAACCACAATTGTTTCGTCATCTAAGATGTTTTATAAAATTTCCCAAAAAATTTGGCAGAAAATATGAACCACCAAAATTTTGGGGTTAGACACAGAAATATTATATCTGTCATCTAAGTCTTCCACTTAGGCGACGAAACTTGGGGATTTTCGTTGTCTAAATGCAATTTTTTTTAAATCTATGTAAAATTATTTTTTTGTTGTTTCTTATAAACCATTTATACAATATTGTAAAAAAAAATTAAACAATTCGGATTATTTTAGGATTCGATCGATTAACTATAGTGATTAGCGAAAAATAATTAAAATACGGAATCGATCGTAAAAAATAAATCGTGAACCCATTTCTAAAATTATGGGTGTTTGTCTTGTCGTGAAAACTTAATTTATCAACTGGATAGAGATTAATTAAAATTTGACAAAAACAAATTATTTAAGACTACAAACTTGTTATATATGTACTAATGTTGTATAACTTAAGTGTTCTTACGTATATATTCACTCAACATTAATATTAAATAAATTGAATTTGAAAAAAAACAACCGTCAATTATATTCATCATAACATAACATGTAAGCGGACAGATTTTTAGGAAATACGAAGTTTGATAAGAGTTCGATCAGCGGAGTCAACCATAAAACCGAAATACACAAAGAAACAGAAACGTTTATATACGAATCTTCTTAACCCTAATTTTGTAACGGTCGACACTCAAAATTAAATAATTTTATACTTTATGCCCTCGACGAAAGAAATATGTATTTTAAGATGCTATACATGGTCGTGATTTTTTTTGGAGGGAATGAAATTCAGCTTAGACGACGAAACAACAATAATTCTCCGTCTAAGTGGAAACTTAAATGACGAATTATAGCAGTTTCGTCGTCTAAGCTTTTGAGGGTCAGGGTTTAAGAGTTTAGGGTTTAGGTTTATTGGGTTTAAGATATAGGGTTTAGGGTTTATGGGTTTAGATTTAACTTAGGTGACGATTGAACAGGTTTCATCATCTAAGATGTACTTGGATGAACAACCTTGATTGTTTCATCCTCTAAACCGTACTTGGACGATGAAACTTCCTTGTTTCGTCGTCTAACATTATTTTTATAACATAAAATCATAATCCTTTTGTTTGACACAAAATCATACCTGTAAGACAGAACAAGTATTATAAATACTCTAAATTAAACCAAACCAAATTCATTCCATATATCAATTGATCGATCGTATCCATCAAAATCCTATTCGTACAAATTCATTAAGTAATTGAATAATTATGTTCGAATTCGATCTTATTAATTTAAACATGCATCAATCACTTCGATCATCATAATCTTGAACAATGTTGTCCTCTTCATTCTGATCAGGTTCTTCATCCTTAGAATCATGATCTCCATCATCATCATCATCATCATTATCATCGTCATCGTCCTTATCCTCGTCCTCGTCCTCGTTATCATCATCATCATCATCATCATCATCATCATCATCATCATCATCATCATCATCATCATCATCATCATCATCATCATCATCATCATCATCATATACGGTGAAATCTTTTTTCTCCAGCTCCTTTTCATAGGCATTAATATTTTCTAAGTCAATGATCTCCTTTTCAATAAGATCTGTGTGTCATCAAGTATGAGTAAGATTTCGATAAGATCTGTGTGTCTTCAAGTACGAGTAAGATTTTGATAAATCGAATCAGTTGCCTTGTATCGGGAATGACAGAAGTATTAGGTTCTTGATATGCATCGAAATTATTCCTTTGAGTATTAGTCCTTTCAAGTGTTGCGAAACTTTTAATTTCCAACCTGCACCCGCTTTCGGATCATCCAGATAGAACACATGTCTTATTAAGGTAGCAAGAGAAAATGGCTCATCTTCATACCAACTTGAGTTTGTATCGACTGATAACAACCTGAGATGTTCTTTTGTACGCTTGAATCATTTACACATGAATAGAAAATCTTCTATCTTATTCCTATATAGTAGTTGAATGACATTAACAAGAACGACGTAATATACATCACCACCTTCTCCGACTACGATCCCCCTATTTTGTGTTCTTCTTCCTTCCAAGGTAAATATAGTATTGGACCGGCTTATGGGCCAACATGTGCTTTTTCCATGATCACCACCCCCCATGGTCAGAGGATTTATATAGTTCATTCATCTGTAAAATACTGAAGAAGATATATTAACGTATATTTAATAAATTTCTACAAAAAATTTGATGTAGATGCCCGTAAAACTACATAAAACCATAAATCTGCAAGCATGCTTAAATTAAGATAAAAGACAACGAATACACAAGCAACAAAATATTAACATCTGGATTTCTCAACGTCAAATAAAGTAAGCACAAAACCTATAGACAGAGATTTTAACATACCCATTTGGGGAAGAAATCAGGAAACCTCTTCGTAACTTGTCTTTCAACCTAGAGTTCACTTTAGTTCGGTTTGTCTACCCGATTTTTGTCCTGTACATTTTCATAAACTCTTCGACCTCGTCGAAGTCGCGCAACACTACCCACTGAGCTTCATTAATTTCTGCATGAGTTAATTTTTCTCTTAATACTCCTCTAAACAGTCGTACAACATCTAGATGACAGAGAGATTATGGATAACGTGTGTATTGGAGGCAGTATGGACTGGATGTTTGAGGTACATGCTGCAGTATGTGTACACACTCATGCATTATGTATGTTTCGGCTATAGAGCCGTCCGGGGCATATTTATTTGTTACCAATCCATTGTACTATAGGAGTTGTCTACAACAATGGGGTAAAATGAATTATATTTCACATTATTGTATGAAAAAGATATATATATATATAAATAATGAAAAACGTGTTTAAAAAAATTAGTTAAATTTAAAAATTGTACATTTCCTGAGGATACATCCAGGTGTAATGGACTAGACCAAAAATCAGCACTTGTTCGAGAAGGTGAACTATGAGGTGAATCATGATGTCAAAGAAAACAGAGGAAAAATCCTCTCCAATTTGCAAAGGATGTAGACAATTTTGTGTTGTAGTTTGTGAATTCCGACTTCTTCAACTCTCTGACGCATAACCTCTGCCACCATCTGCACAATGCAATTATTGGTTCAACGACATCTTTAGGCAAATAAGGTTGAATTACCACTGGGATCAGACGTTGCATTATAACGTGACAGTCATGAGTCGTTAGACTATAAAACTTGTGTTCCCGAAAACTGACACATTGATATATATTCGCTGCATAATTAGACGGATACCGAACACTTTTCATCCAATCAAATATAGTATCCCTCAGTGTAGGCTTCATTGTGTAAGGTGCATTAAGCATCTTGTTGTACACACCATTTCTATCCCTCTTCAACCACAAGGCACGACGCAAATTCATAATTTCAAGATCCTTTCGCGCATTGGGAGTATCCGTAGTCTTGAATTTAATACTAAGAATTATTCCTACTACGTTGTAGTACACATTATTTTCTATGTGCATGACATCTAGGTTGTTCCTTAGTTTCAATTTCGACTAGTAAGGCAGTTGATAGAAAATACTCATGTGATGCCAGTAGCTAAGATTGTGTGGTGGGTGTGGATTGCGCTTCTTCACATCCTCGTCATTGGTCAACACACCTAAATAAAAGCTGTTTAACCTCTCAAAAATCAGTTTGCCAGACAACTGGCTGGGTTGCAGATTATCCTCTACTGTCCCGTCGAACTGATCCTTATCCTGTCACCATAGGTGATCGTGAGGAAGCCATCTACGGTAACCCATGTAACACACATTCCCCGCGTGCCAACTAGAGCTGACGTCATCCAAGCAAACATGACAACTCCTATATCCTTTGGTTATGCAAGATGCCAACATCCCATATGCAGGAAAATTGCTAATGGTTCACAATACGGCTGCTCTCATCATGAACATTGTGTCAGTGAACTTATCATAAGTTGGGACTCCATTTTCTCACGATAGTTTCAGCTCGTCGATCAGTGGTCTAAGGTATACATCTAAACATTTTTTAGAAGATTTGGGACCTGGAATTAGCAGTAAGGAAGTTAAATTCCTTGTTCATACACATCCACAGAGGTAGGTTGTACGACATGAGAATAACTGTAACGCTATTATTTCCCCAAGGATTGAATCTATCTATAGAAAGTCCGACTCTAACATTTCGAACCTCAGCTACAAAGTCTTAAAATTCCTTGTCAAAATGTTTAAAAGCCTCGTCATCTGCCAGATGTCTGAGCACATTGTCATTTATTCTCTATTCCGCGTATCATCTCATCGCTTGTGTTGTATTTAGAGACATGTACAAACACTATAGTTTGGGAATCAACAGAAATAGCGAAACACCTTGACATCAACCTTCTTCTACGAACCCCTTGCATTAGACTTAAACCACCTGGACTTGTTGCATATAGCACAATATTCCAAATGTGTATTCTCCTTGTAAAACATCACACAATCGTTTTTGCACACGTGGATTTTCTCATACTTTAGACTGAAGCTGCTCAAGATCTATTTTACGTTGTAATGATAATCAAGAAGCTTGTGACCCTTAGGAAGCAAGTCACATATATGTTGTTGTATATAGTTAAAACTAGCATCCGAGATTTTGCAGTTCACTTTGTACTACATTTAAGTTATTATGGATTGCAAGACATTTAATTCACATCTATCTACACCAGGGTCTGGGCTTGAAGTAGTATGTTGTTGTACTTATCCATCTCAGTAGTATCAGTATCTGGAAAGGCTGGAGGGACTATGTCATAATAAGGATTATCATAACCTCCATCTTCGTGTTGGTGTGTAACATGACTAAATGTCGGAAAAGCATTATGCACCAAATCAATAACGCGGTTCCAAGTAGAGGCTCCAGTACCGCTGGATGAGGCACCTTGGTTACTATACCCTGAGCTGTAGTTTACTACTTCACTATGCTCACTGCATGTAGTGTAACTCCACATCATACCGTAGTCATACAGGTGTCCAGACATAACAATAACCGTCGCTAACTTATTGTTAAGCCATCTTCTGCATGGACACCTGTCACTACCAGACACCTGTCGCAATTCCATAGCCTAAGTGGGCATTTTTCCTCGCCTAGGTACTTAGTAGACAAAACTTTGGTCGCCTAAGTTTCATCGTCTAACAATCGTAGTGCTTACTTAGATGACAATTTTTTTTTTATTTCGTCGTCTAATGTCCTACTTAGGTGACAAAATATGTTTTGTCAGCTTTGTACTTAGACGTCAAAAAAATGTACCTCGAAATGACAAAAGTGTTCGTCGACTTAGATGCATCTTAGTCGACGAATAAAAAAATTCGTCGTCTAAGTATTATCACTTGTGTTAGTGTGTGCTCCCCCCTCCACATAATTATCGCACACTTAGTCACTCTAAACGCGTCAACACAGCTAAGACCAAACGTAAGACAGCAATACAGGCTCCAACTCTAAACAAGAAAACTACTCCATCCGAACGTCCACGCGTTCGGTACGACAAGCGGAAGATACCAGGACTGGCTATGTACAAAACAGGATCCCACATCGAAGAGCAATAAAAGACTCCACACTAAAACAACAATATACGCAACACACCTACAACAGATACAACGTACACGCCTGTTATTCAACCAATACTACTGTTACACTTCATACACTAACTTGAGTGACAGAGAGTCGAAGGCGGGAACACCCCGTCAAGGCTCCTAACGTCCGTTTGGTGTATTATTCTTAACAGCCGGTAAAGGAAGACACGCGCGCGGCAGCTCAGATCACCCGAAATAGGCTCACCCGTACTTCTACCGGAATCCCTACAGAGTTTGGTAGAAACAATTGGCGCCGTCTGTGGGAAGCGAGAAATCGTAAACCACTCGAAACCATTGCAGCAAAGATGGCAACAGACCACATTACACCCAAAAGCCGAAAGACAAGAGACATTCATGTCGACGCGATCAACAACATCAATGACCTAACAGAGGATGAAGCAGCAGCCCACCTTGTGAAGGAACTCCAAACAGCCCGAACCAAAAGAGACCAGGAACGCCAAGCCCGACAGCGCTTGGAGGATCGGCTTGACACGTTCATCCGGAGCCAGGAGACACAACGAGAGGAATCAGGACCAACAGTGGAGACAAGAATAAGCAGGCAAGTCATCGGAATCGACCCACCATGGGGACTGCGAAATAACCGACTCCCAGGACCTCTACCGCCGCCCGAAAGAATATGGGAGTACGATGACGAGGAACCTACCGCAACGGTTGGGAACGCCATGCTCCGGCGAATGGCAGAGATGGAAGCCAAAATCATGCCACTCAAGAAAAGCACACACACCGGGCCAAAAGGAATGTATACTCTCCTTGTGAGCCCTTTATCGAACGATATCTTGACACAGGGAAGGGATCCGTGTTACAAAACCGTCAAGATCAGTAGGTTCAACGGAAAGGGAGACCAGCGAACACACATCGACGAGTACCAATCCGCTACCGCAGGTACCCGGTATTCGGACGCAACCTTCTGTTTCCTGTTCCAGGGGACACTGGCGGAAGAGGCACGAAACTGGTTCGATGAGGTGCCCACAGAATCTTTAGAAGCGTGCTGGCAGTGTTGTACGATCTGGATCGCCGCACAATTAGAGCCTGACATGGCGGCTTGGCTAACCTAGGTCCTAACGAACTGCCAACAGGTATTCGCATGGTCTTACACAGACATGCCTGGAATCGCCCAAAGCATCATCTCCCACAAACTCAGCATCAGCTCACTTGCAAAGCCAATAAAGCAGAAACGGCGGGCGTATGACCAAGAACGATATGCGGCTATGCACACAGAGGTTGATAGACTGCTGAAAATCGGCTTCATCCGAAAATTCGACTACCCGAATGGATCTCCAACACCGTCATGGTCAAGAAGCACAACGGATCTTGGTGCATGTGCATAGATTACAGTAATTTGAATAAGGCCTGTCCGAAAGATAGTTTCCTATTACCCCGGATCGATCAGCTCGTAGACGCCACTGCCGGGCACGAACTACTGTTAATGATGGACGCATGCTCGGGGTACAACCAGATCCTCATGAACCCCAAAGACCAAGTGAAAGGACCCAATCCCGATTTAGTTTTCTAAACCGGAATCAAACCCCTTCTGAAAACACGAACCAACAAAAACTACAAAAATTTCGGCAGAGTAACGCTAACGCGGAATTTCCATTAACCTGCACCCGGAAAAATACACTTCATCCTATGCCACAAAAGTCAAACCGTGGGCACCAATCCCATCCGGATTTCTCAATATCATAACAATAAAGTAAAGCAGTAAACAAAACTGTACTTTACAGAAATCCGGGGAAAATCATGAGAAAATATAACAGTAGTGTATCAGAGCGACCTCTAGTAAATATATACAAAATATACAACAGTAGGCAAAACAAGAAACCTACTGGAAAAGAAAGGTAGCTCAAACAACTAGCCTCCGACCACGACGTAAGACACTAGAATCCGAACAGCAAACTGGGCATGGAAACCGAAAAGCCCAGGGAAAAGGCAAATAAAATGTTAGAGTGAATGGACAAAAATAAACATATGCCTTTCACCAATTTCATATATCATAAAATCAATGCAAAGCAAGTTCGGAAAATATATATATGGAGGTGCCAGACGAATCTCTCAAGCCCGACGGTCAGGCGAATCGATCAAGTCCAACGGTGATAGGCCAAGGGAATCTCTCAACCCTAGCAGCATAACAGGAGAATCTCTCAACCCTGCCCAGGGGAATCTCTCAATCATGTCCAGAGGAATCTCTCAACTCTAGGTCTGGCTACTGGTGATCAGCTGAGTAGCCGAAGCATCGATGCAAGTAATGCCATCACCATATAAAATATAAAATAATACCTCCAAAAGTAATAAATAATCTCAATATCGTATATAAATAAATATGAAAAATCACGAACTCGCAACGACAGTGAAAATAGAAAAGTCCACTCACAGGTGAGCACAGCGCGCACTCGCGCTAATCACGAGATCAAGCGGAAGATCCCTCTCCCGAAGCATGATCTCAATCCCCTGAATAATCACAAAATATATCTAATCAAAATCATAATTCACAACACTGTACCACACCTCGGAAATCAACCATTCCCGGAAATATATAACTGATATAAAAATAATCGACGAAATTCCCGAAATCTCCACTCAAACCCTCGACTGAAAATCTGGTACCCAAATCCACTCGAAAACCTCAAGGCGATGATCGGGGCGTGAATACGAGCAAAACGACATTAAAATCATAAAATTCTAAAAAGTCAACGGGTCGCCAGAGCTCTACCGTTGACCGCCGCCGCCACCGGCGGCGCGCCGTCAACCGAAGAGATTTTCAGGCGGCCAAGCTTCCACACGGTTCTCCTCCTCAAGCCCAACATCTTTCCTAATTGAGGCCAGGTCCAATTCCGGCCACACACGCCGGAAATCAGCTCGAAAGTCACGGGGTTCCTCCACCACTGGCGAAGCTATTCGCCGTCGATCCTCCGTCCACGGCGCACGGCAGCCTTCGAGACCCCTCCCAAAAGCACAGCCGTGGCCCCACGATCAAATCCCCTCCATCGCCGGCCACCCCCGTGTCCGGAGCGCCACCGCCAAGCCAACCCGAAACCGGCAGGAAAAACCTCGAATTTCAACTCAAACTTTCTCCCTCAAATCGAGAAATTCCAAGTGCTAAAGAGCTTAGAATCACGAGGAGAATCAGTTACCTTTCAAGGTCGTGGCCTGAAACGGCCGGAATCAGCCAGTCCGCCGGTGGAATTCAAACGGTCCAAAAATCACCTCGGTCAACGGTGGTCAACGCACCAGAATGGGTCAACGTCGGTCAAACTTCCAACAATACGTTTTCGACAATTTTTCGACTATTTCCGATATTTATACTCGCGGCTCGGGACGATTGACGGTCCAAAATGGATCACAATCACAATTCGGATAAACTCGAATACAAACGGATAAACTCGACGAAATTCCAAAATTTCAAATATTCATATTATATTCCTCGGTCGTCGAAATAATAATCTGGAACCGCCCACGAACTCGAAATCATGTGTGCAACAACTCTCGAGAAGAGACGCCACTCAAATTCTCACCCGGTAATTAAGTCGTGATCAAAACTGGCAAATCAATCTATTTACGGAAAAACTGCACTTACGCGCTAACTCGTGAATTAAGACGATTATACTACTGATTCTGTTCCGGGTCGTCACACCAGGAGGCCACATGCTTTACAACGGACAAGGGGCTCTACTGTTATGTAGTTATGCCGTTTGACCTCAAGAACGCAGGCTCCACATACCAAAGATTAATGAACATCATATTTGACGGGCTGACGGGCGAAATTGTAGAAGTCTACATCGATGACATACTGGTCAACAGCACCAAGGCAACAGATCATCCTGAACACCTACGAACAGTACTTGAACTCCTGATCAAAAACGGCATGCGATTGAACCCCGCAAAATTCACGTTCGGTGTAACGACAAGCAAGTTTCTCGGATATATCATCAGCAAGGGGGGCATCGAGGCCTCAGCAACGAAGGTCAAGGCAATACTAGACATGCAACCCCCCACGACTAAAGCCGAACTTCAAAGCCTAACGGAAAAACTGTCATCCCTTAATCGCTTCATCTCCCGCTACTCCGACAAATGTGCACCATTCTTCAAAAACCCTCCGAACGACAAACAAGCGAAGCGTTGTTTGGACAACCGACTGTGAAGCCGCATTTGCATCAATCAAGCAGTACCTCACCTCAATCCCTCTCTTGTCCAGACTCGTAAAGGGAGAAACCCTATATTTGTACCTATCTGCTTCCCTAATGGCCGTCAGCTCGACCCTGGTCCGAAGAGAAACAAATTTCGAATTCACAGTTTTCTTTATCGGAAAGGGCATGACACCTCCCGAGACCCGTTACCCTACGATCGAGAAGGTGACACTTGCACTCATCTCAGTAGTAAGGCAACTCAAGCCATACTTCTAGGCCCATGGCATCCACGTTCTTACCAATGTCCCATTGCGACAGGTATTGCAATCGCCCGACCACAGTGGTCATCTGGCGAAATGGGCTGTCGAGCTAAGCGAATACGACATCCATTACGTACCCCGAACAGCAATAAAGGGCCAGGCTATCGCGGACTTTATAGCTGAATACACGGAGTCCGAAGGGGCGACACAGCCCGTCCTCGAAACGCCACCTGTTAGCACGGAGCCTCCCAAGGAAGAACCCCCCCAAAACCCGAATCACCATGGAACCTTTCAGTGGACGGATCATGCACGAAGAACACCAGTGGGGCTGGGATCATCCTCACTGGGCCTGGGGGCGTACGAGCAGAATACGCGCTAAAATTCGAATTCAAAGCAACAAACAACAAGGCCGAATACGAAGCTCTTATCGCCTGTCTACAACTGGCTCGAGACTCAGAGGCCCTAAGCATTAACATCTTTAGCGATTCACAACTGGTCGTCAACCAAATCCGGGGCGACTTCAAGACGAATGGTGGTACGATGACAGCATACCATGACCACGTACGCACAATGTTAAGCAAGCTCAAGTTCTTCAACATCAACCACATCCCAAGGGGAAGAAACACCAAGGCAGACGCACTCGCCCGTTTAGCAACATCGCCTGTACAAACGGAGCCAGGGCAACGAGTAATGGAAGTCCTAAAGAGACCAAGCATCACGAAAACGCCAGAAGAAATCTTTACGATCGAGCCACACGTTGCCAACTGGATGGACCCTATCATCAAATACAAAACACGGGGCGAACTACCAGCCGACCGGGCCCAAGCGCGAAACATCATAGCCAGAGCAGTTAACTTCCGCATCCGACACGACAGCCTGTACAGACAAGGGAAGACGTGCGCCAACCTCAAATGCGTCATACTGGAGCAAGGCAACAAGATACTCAGGGAAATCCATTCGGGCGTATATGGCCACCACGCAGGAGCACGATCCATTGCACAAAAGTCACTCCGTTGTGGATTCTGGTGGCCCACCATCCACACGGATGCAACCGCGATCACTACGACCTGCCATCAGTGCCAACTTTACGCACAGAAAAATCACGCTCCTGCGGTTCCCATATCGATCCTCACTTCTCCTGTTCCGTTTGCACAATGGGGACTTGATCTCATCGGAGAACTTCCAAAATCCAAGGGCATGTATCGATACATCATAGTGATCATTGACTACCACACTAAGTTTATCGAGGCGGAACCGATTGCCAAGATCACGACCGAAAAAGGTGAAGAGATTCTTATGGCGTTTTCTCTACGGTCGCTATGGCACCCCGCTCAACATCATCACCGATAACGGGCCGCAATTCCACAACGACGAGCTCAAAGCATTTTGCAAAAGGCAAGGTACCAATCTAATATTTGTGTCGCCAGCACACCCACAAACAAACAGACCGGTAGAAGCAGCAAACAAAATCATCAAGGAAAGAATCAAGAAGAAGATCAAACTCATCGAAAAAAAAGACGTTTGGTACGGACGTTGGCCAACATTACTCCCTAAAATACTATGGTCAATCCGAACGACCGCAACGGCAGCAACAGGAGAAACCCCGTTCAGCCTCACATTCGGAACGAAGGCCGTACTACCACTCGAGCTCACGTACAGGAGCCCAAGAATCGAAAGCTGCCACCCCAACACCAATGGCGAAGGACTTAGACTCGACAACGATCTCCTGGAAGAAAGATGCAACACGGCACATCTTCACAACATCGCAAACAAGCAGCGAGTCGCTCGACTATTCAACCAACGTGTGAAGGAGAGCCCGCTTCAACTGGGGGACTGGGTCATGAAAGCAATTCAAACGAAGCTGAAAGGCTTACGCCCGTCATGGGAAGGTCCGTACGTCATTAACATAGTCGTAAGTCCAGGTATGTTTTACATCAAGGATATGTTCGGAATAAGGATAGGCAATCCCTGGAACACAGAGCACTTAAGGAAATATTTCCACTAAGTGTTCATCTACCTGCGTTTGAGCACGATGGCACGTTTTGTAATATAACGCGCGTACATCTAGTGATTGTAAACTTTTGCATATGTACGATCGTACGTTTTGTTGTGTGCCAGTAACAATATAAGTGTACATCAAATGAACTCAGACAAGCAATGTAAGCGAAACAAAAGGTACTTAGATATATTTCCCAAAAATAGTTGTACACAACTCATTCGGCAAACGCACGTAGGCGCACGAGTGCAAAGCAAAAAAAAATAAATAGAAAAAGAGAAAATACAAGATAACTAGCTGGCCCCAGTAACAGCATTAGCCCCACCCTCCTCCAGCACAGACCATCACCCTCAGCTTGCGCCTCGACTTCCGGCTCTTCAAGTGAGCGCTTCAGCTTCTCAGCTTCAGCGGCTTGCCATTCCTCAAACTCGTCCATATTCACGAACGGAAGCACGAGCGAGGAGAAGTCCTCACATTGGACGTTTGCCTCAGCAGCAATCAAGTCCTCGAACTCGTCTGAATCCTTGAAAGCCTGGACCTCGTCAGCCCTGACCTTCTAGAACTCGGAAGATGCCTTGTACTCAGCCACTGTTTCTTCTGCAATCCTCTGGCGAACTTCCTCCGTCATCGCATGGGCTCGGGCCTCTGCAAGCTCGCGCTCCAGCTCTGCAATGCGCGCACCACTGGAAGATTGGAGGGTGGCAAGGTCAGTCTCCAGAATGGCGACCCCGGATTATGCTTCCCCCAGATCCTTCCTTAACTCATCAGCCTTACGCATAAGCTCGTTTACTCGAGCGATCTTCCGATTGACTATGTCGGTGGACTTTGTCAGAGCCTACTGCAGCTTGCCAACGTCGGCCTGCAGACGCCTATTCTCGGCTTTTGCCTTCGATAACAATGTAGTCTGCAGCATCAACCCCTCAAGCCCTTTGATGAGGAAGAGCTGGTGCTGGAGCTGCGTGCAGGTATCAAACGCAGCACTGAGGGACTCGCTCGGATCGACGCCCAACTGATGCCACTTCTGCAAGGACTGAATACCCGCACCCATAGAGCTCTGGATACGGGCAATGAACTCTGAGGAGAACGCCGTTTCACCCGCCACCGCAATAGTAACGGCAGAGGAGGCCTCGGTGGACGGACGTTGGGAGCGCTTCAACGGACGGCTAGAACTGCCTTGGCTATCCGGCCGGCCTCTAGGCTGACGGATGGGGGAGATCTCGAACGAACTCCTGGAAGAGCCCGTGTGGGTGGAGGGAGACTTGCCCTGTCTCGCACGCCTGTCCACGCTTTCAATGGGAGGCTCACCGCGCTCCCCACTGCGCGTCTCCTTCTCCTGACGAAGACGCTCCCTTCGGGCCTGCTTGTTCTCCCCCCTTTGTGTGTCAGGGGCAACTTCTTCTGCCCGCCCCTCAGGAGTTAAGGCAGAGACTCCGACAACCATGCCCACGGCTTGGACCTCCTCATCCCCCTCAAGTACCGGCTCGAGGTACTGATTGCAATCCGGAGGGTGCAGCACGCCCTGGGGAGTGTCCCCCTGCACCAGGTGGCCACTCGCATCCTCGACGACCATGCGGGCTTTTCGGGCCCTCTCCATGAGCATCAACATGCGTTGGTGGGCAGCGTCCTCCTTGGTAGAGGATCTGGACTTCTTCATCTTAGCTGCAACAATAAAACACATAAAGGTTAGCCCGACAACCCACACTAACGGAATGAGCAAACGCACCGAACAGGAAAGAAACATACCGGGGGGTGGGGGGGCATGAGAGACCGCAACGCTCGACAAGCTCCCACTGATTGGCTGCCCAGAAATTTCGCGCGTCTGGGTGGGGGTCGAAGGAAAACTTGATACGCGCCAACCGATTTTCCTCTAAACGGGTGAGAGGGTACGAACTTTGATCTGCAAAAGCACAAACATATTAGCAAGAACGAATACAAAACTTCAAAGAGGGCAAACGCCATTAGCCGACACTACAACACCACACCTAGTTGTTGAAAAGACTCGGGAACTCGGTGTATTTGATCGCGCCCACGTGATAGAGCACCATTCGGCTTGTCGAACTCCCACTCGCCTCCAAAAAGGCAATGATACCTACGCCAGGCTGTGGAGGAGGAAGGGGGCTATGTTAACCGCCACTTCATTCGGGACTCAACCGTCATCGTACCCTTATCCTTCATACGAGGAGAATACTTCAAAAGGAAGAAATGCCCGATCTTCGTGTGGGGAACTGTAGCCCACTATGCTTCTAGATGTTGTGGAAGGCGATCAGCATGTGCGTTAACGTCGGCCCGCATTGGCCTAACGTGATATTGAAGAGGGCAAGCGCATAGTGAAAGAATGGGTGGAGGGGAAGCTTCAGCCCTGCCTTCAGCTGAAACTCGCTCACGCACACCTTGCCACGCGGAGGGCGTGTGAACGACTCACCCTCACAGAGGGCCCTTAGCTTCACCGTACGAGGGATATGGTAGTCACGATACTATGGCTCGATCTCGCACACCGACTGGGACCCCCTCTGGCTCTTGCACAACTTGGTCGTCCGCCAGTTGCCATAGCACGGGCCCGCTCTGGGAAGCACAGGAAGGGCAGCCCCAGATGCCTGTTCACCGCGTGGGAGAACAAAATATTCATCCAATCCCCCGGAAGAAGATGACCTCACCACTCGGAACCATCAAAGCACCTGGCTGCTCGGACCGCCCAGCCATTGATCCACTTTACTCCATATTCGGCACTGACGACCTACGCAAAGCACTACTAGCGTTAACGGATAGTGGGGAGATGCTCAGTACGCTATCGGACGAAGAGTCTGAAACACTATGGGATGCACCACGGGACCTTATACGGAACCTATGGGTTGGTGGATGAGACTCATCGCTGGATACAGCTACCAATTCCATGGTCCTAAGAGCAAAGCAAACGGGACATAAGCCAAACGGCGAACGCTTAGACTGTCGCAACCCCAATCCCCCAGCAAAAACAAGTACCCACTTTTCGAAATACCCAAAAACTGATCAAAAACCTCAAGAACTCGAAGCTGTTCTTCACCACGCACCCAAAAAAGCCCAGAAATTCTTTTAAGCACCAACACAAAGGAAAACCATAAAACCCAGAAATTTACCCCAAAACAGAAACCAAAACAAGTACAAAAGCAACACAAACCACAAACAGTTTTCAAGGACATTACCTTTGAAGAGATAAGAGGAAGATTCACGAGATAACAAGCAAGAAACACTCCAAACTGATAGCAAGCAGATTCGAGAGCACGTTTTCGCAGAGTTTCAGTTTGAGCAGCAAAAGTGTAAAAAGTGAAAGTGAAATACCAAACTATTTATAGGCAGCGAAACTAACCTAGGCAAACGCCTACCGTTTATTTTCAGCGCTTCCGACCGCAGGATGACGACACGTGTCTCACGCGCCTCACGCGCTCCCGCCAAAATTAATTACCCTACCGCTTCGAATTTGGCGCACCACGCTTCACGCATGCAGCAAACAACTGAAATAAACCGTCTGACACACGATCACCTCAAGCGACAGATAACCATTACAAAGACGAAAAGGTCGGAATATGAAAAGACAAGAGGGGCCCACTTCAAAAACAGCAACATTTGGTTTCGAGTCCAACCCGATAGCCGAACAGCAACATCGTTCGCGCTATCGTGGGACGAGTAGCAACATCACTTGTCACCACGAAAGCGGCTCCAAGCAGCAACATCAGGTTTCAGGGTCTAACCCGATAGCCGAACAACAACAACGTTCGCGCTATCATGGGAGGAGTAGCAATATCACTAGTCGCCACGTAAGCGGCTCCAAATAGCAACATCAAGTTTCAGAGTCCAACCCGATAGCCGAATAGCAACAACATTCGCGCTATCATGGCACGAGCAGCAACATCACTTGTCGCCACGAAAGCGGCTCCGAACAGCAACATCAGGTTTCAGAGTCCAACCCGATAAGCGGAATAGCGATAAACGTCTGCACTATCGCGAGACGAGTGAGGAAGACAAGTAGCCCCACGGCACGACCATTCAACATTCGACCTTAGAACCAGCTCTTCATCGGATAGGTGGAGGACTCGGGGTTACTAGGGTGTGGACCCTTCCCCGAGTGACCACGTGTGCAAACCGGGAAAAGCTTTGCAACTCCCCAATCAAGAGTTGATTCCCTTGACTTTGGGACTTTGGTGACTTGTTAGTGTGTGATCCCCCCTCCACATAATTATCGCACACTTAGTCACTCCAAACGGGTCAACACAGCTCAGACCAAACGCAAGACAGCAATACAAGCTCTAACTCTAAACAAGAAAACTACTCCATCCGAACGTCCACGCGTTCAGTATGACAAATGGAAGATACCAGGACTAGCTATGTACAAAACAGGATCCCACATCGAAAAGCAACAAAAGTCTCCACACTCAAACAGCGATATAAGCAACACACCTACAACAAATACAAGGTACACGCCCGTTACTCTACTAATACTACTGTTACACTTCATACACTAACTTGAGCGTCAGAGAGTCGAAGGCGGGAACACCCCGTCAAGGCTCCTAACGTCCGTTTGGTGTATTATTCTTAACAGTTGATAAAGGAAGACACGCGCGTGGCAGCTCAGATCACCCGAAATAGCCCCACCCGTACTTCTACCGGAATCTCTACGGAGTTTGGTAGAAACAACTTAGACGAAATATCTTCGTTTGTGAGTCACTTAAACAACGAACATTAATGTTCCTCGTCTAAGATATTGAACCTAGGCGACGAATTATTTGTCGTCTAGGTGATTGACCTAGACGACAAATTGTCCTTGTTTCGTAGGCATCGTCTAAGTTCAAAACTTTTTTTTTGTTTCAGAATTAAAAATTAAATTTTAAATTTTAAATATTAAATTAAATATTATTTAAATATAAAAATTGTACATAAAAAGTGTACGTACAACGATCGAAATATACATAAACGAAACTACAAAACCACGAAACTAAACCGAAACCCAGAGTACACTTCTCGTCGTCGCACGCATCGTCATCGACAAAGGTTGCATGCCCAGCCTATCGAGGTAATGGAAGACGGCGCTCATATTAATGTTGGTCACGTCTAGCTGATCTTGGATCGACCTCGTCTATTCCCAGACCAATTTAGCCCACTCTGTGGCAAATCGAGCCTTCTCTTGGGCGGTTCAAACTGCCTCATCATCCGCCCCCTACGCCTAGTCGCCGATGCATATGACTAGGATAAGTCTCTCTGGACCACCCGTCTAAGCCCCCAAACCTCTTTGCTAGCTCGGTGGTCAAAACTAGCATTGGGAATACCGATCTGACTCTCATTCGATAGAGGAGGTAATTTTTCAAGCGTCATCTCCAAATTTTGCAACTGGGTGTTCGCCAATTGCTCTTGGGCCATTTGTATAAACCTCAACTAAAATTAAAAATGTGCACAATACATGTACGTAAATATTAATTTGTAACAAAAATTTACCATAGTTTCTCCTAAAATTGGAGGCAACCAAAAACTTACATGAAAAATGTGAAAGGACCCAACCCCGATTTAGTTCCCTAAACCGGAATCGAACCCCTCCGAAAACATGAACCAACAAAAACCGTAGAAATTTTGGCAGAGTTTCGTTACTAACGTAGAATTACCATTACCTGCACGCGGAAAATACACTTCATCCTATGCCACAAAAAGCAAACCGTGGGCACCATTCCCATCCGGATTTCTCAATATATCAACAGTAAAGTAAAACAATAAATATAATAGTACTTTACTGAAATCCGGTGAAAAATCGTATAACATAAACAGCAGATTTCTCAGAGCGACCTCTAATGTATAAACCTATAAATATACCACAGTAGGTAGAACAATAAACCTACTGGAGGAAACAAGGTAGCTCGAGCACTATGCCTCCGACCACGACGTGCGACACCAGAGTCTGAACTGCAAACTGGGCACGGAAACCGAAAAGCCCAAGGGAAAGACATGAAACACGTTAGAGTGAGTGGACGAAAATAAATGTCTTTCACCAAGTAATATATATTATATAAAAAAACACACATGCGAGTCAAAAGTATAAATAATCAAATGGTACACGAGGGAGACTCTAACTCCTCACGCGTCCGAGTACACGAGGGAGACTTTAACTCCTCACGCGTATGGAGCATGCATAAAAATCCCACGGGGTCACTCGTGGACACATCCGTGCTAGTACAGTCAGAACCACGGAGTCCCTGACTTCCACGTGATTCTAGCCGGAAATGGCCTAAGGTCAAAGGTCTGCCTCCCCCCGGTAAAGACCTCGGGTCAGGAGTCACAGCCTCCCCTGGAATAAAGCCTACCATCGAGGATTAGCCGAGAGGCAAGTGTATCGATAGAACAACGTAACCAAGACTGTACTCTGTGTAAACCAAATCATAAATATTTCGATGCAAATGCAATAAACATCATATAAGTGTATATATATATTCGTATACGTATATCCGTATATGTATAATCGTAAAACACATGCTCATGTAATCCGAAATCTCATATGCATGCTCAAGTTCATAAAATGTATATCAAGACTCGCAAATAATCCGTGAAAAGAAATGTCCACTCACAGACTGGCGTAATGCGCATCGCGTTAACCCGTGATCCGGCGGAAAGTCCCTCGCCAAAACAACGATCACGAACCCCTGAATATTCACAAAGTCCATTATTCAAAGTCATAATCCGACAATACAAGACAAATCACGAGAAACCACCGTCCTCGGAAACACGAAATCCGATTACAACAAACTGTCGGAAATCCAGAAATCACATTTCAATACCTCGCTGTATTTTTGGATGCTCAACTCGAAAAAACGAACCTCCCCACTGCGATCGGGGCGCGATTTCGAGTCAAATAACATGCAACTAGTCGAAAATCCAAAAAGTCAAACTGTTGACCGCCGCCGTTGACCACCGTCCACGGCGGCGCCGCTGCCAAAATGAAAATCTTCCGGCGGAGCAACCCCTATTCCACTCAAAATCATGCACTGAGCAACTTTCATAACTGCAACAAGGGCCTATTCAATCTCTAACTAGCTCAATTTCGTGATAAACCGAATGAACACACAAATTTCAAATCCAAAATTCTCCATCCACAAATCGAATTAGAACTCCATACTTACATGGTTAGAATCCTTGAGAGGAGAGCTACAAAATCCAGTCCAAATCATAGCTCGAATCGGTCCGAATCCAAGAACCCGAATTCACAAATTTTTCTTCTACTTTCTCGCCGGAAAATCTCTCACCTCCGGCAACCTCGCCGTGAGAGGTGACCAGGAATGTGAAGAGCACCACTAGACGAGTTGAACAAGACCAACCCCGTCCCACGGGGTGGCCGGACGAAAAAAGATCAACGGCAACCGTCGCCTCCGTCGTACCCAACTCGGTCAACACGAGTTGACCGGGTCAACCCCCCAAATGGCAAGGTTTGACTTCCCAAACTGGTAACTTTCTATTTATAGCCTTACCCAAAATGGAAACTTCATACTTATCCTTTTCGACAAACTTCAAACACACGTAACTCTCGCGTCGTAACTCCGATTCCAATAATTCTCACGGCCACGAACTCGTCTCAACATGTTCTTCAAAAATCACCTGAAGTCAAACATATCGGCCAAATGGATAAAAATTCAACCCTTCAAAGCAACACACATTAAATCGACTAAATAATCAACAAACGGAAATAATCACAACTAAATCTTCGTAACTCAAAATAATGCTCCGGAAGTTCCCACAAACTCGAAATTAAATTTTGAACAACTTCCGTGAAGAAGCCGAAACCAAATTCTCGTCCGGTAATTTAGTCAT
This sequence comes from Geum urbanum, assembly GCA_946800695.1. NCBI lineage: Eukaryota > Viridiplantae > Streptophyta > Magnoliopsida > Rosales > Rosaceae > Geum > Geum urbanum. The sequence goes on from OX327002.1 coordinate 24,028,065, forward strand.
TAAGTAGCTCGCCATTATAATCCGATTATGCCGAAACTTCAAATATTCATAATTAATTCCTCGGTCGTCCAAATAACAATCCGGAACCGCTTATGAACTCGTAATCACACGTACAACGACTCTCGAGAAGAGACCCAGCTCTAATTCTGGCCAGTAATTAAGTCGTTAAGAAACCAGGCGAGTAAATCCATTATCGGAAATCTTCTATTAACTCATAATCTGTCGGACCCAGCTGATGACACTGCTCAATCTGTTTCGGGTCGTCACAAATCCACCCCCCCTTAAAAAAATTTCGACCTCGAAATTTCCAAGTCTGCCGACTAAAGGTAGGAGCACTGCCTCTGCATACTGCTCAACTCTCCAGTGATCGCATCAACAGAACAATTCTAACAACAGACTCCACAATAGGAGATAGTTCCGTGTTGAAATCTCTGTACCCTCAAATCTCGAATCTGAACTAGCTCAACACAGTAGCCAAGTGTTCCTGCATAAGGAACAGATAGGGTACACAACCTAACAAACCTGAAACGTAGTTCCGCCACACGGAACACAACACAACATACATAAAAGCCAACAATATAGGCGACGCCGAACTATACGGCACAACACAAACTCGCCTATGATCACACACGGATCAAAACAACGTAGCAATTCACAACATGACCTGCTCATACCAACAAAACTCAAACATCGAACTCAAGCAATTATCAACCCATTCCGCTAACCTGACAGCCTGTGGTACCAAGCTGAAAGGACCCAACCCCGATTTAGTTCACAAAGTCCATTATTCAAAGTCATAATCCGACAATACAAGACAAATCACGAGAAACCACCGTCCTCAGAAACACGAAATCTGATTACGACAAATTGTCGGAAATCAGGAAATCATATCTCAATACCTCGCTATATTTTTGGATGCTCAACTCGAAAAAACGAACCTCCCCACTGCGATCGGGGCGCGATTTCGAGTCAAATAACATGCAACTTGTCGAAAATCCAAAAAGTCAAACCGTTGACCGCCGCCGTTGACCGCCGTCCACGGCGGCGCCGCTGCCAAAATGAAAATCTTCCGGCGGAGCAACCCCTATTCCACTCAAAATCATGCACTGAGTAACTTTCATAACTGCAACAAGGGCCTATTCAATCTCTAACTAGCTCAATTTCGTGATAAACCGAATGAACACACAAATTTCAAATCCAAAATTCTCCATCCACAAATCGAATTAGAACTCCATACTTACATGGTTAGAATCCTTGAGAGGAGAGCTACAAAACCCAGTCCAAATCATAGCTCGAATCGGTCCGAATCCAAGAACCCGAATTCACAAATTTTTCTTCTACTTTCTCGCCGGAAAATCTCTCACCTACGGCAACCTCGCCGTGAGAGGTGACCGGGAATGTGAAGAGCACCACTAGACGAGTTGAACAAGACCAACCCCGTCCCACGGGGTGGCCGGACGGAAAAACATCAACGGCAACCGTCGCCTCCGTCGTACCCAACTCGGTCAACACGAGTTGACCGGGTCAACCCCCCAAATGGCAAGGTTTGACTTCCCAAACTGGTAACTTTCTATTTATAGCCTTACCCAAAATGGAAACTTCATACTTATCCTTTTCGACAAACTTCAAACACACGTAATTCTCGCGTCGTAACTCCGATTCCAATAATTCTCGCGGCCACGAACTCATCTCAACATGTTCTTCAACAATCACCCAAAGTCAAACATATCGGCCAAACGGATAAAAAGTCAACCCTTCAAAGCAACACACATTAAATCGACTAAATAATCAACAAACGGAAATAATCACAACTAAATCTTCGTAACTCAAAATAATGCTCCGGAAGTTCCCACAAGCTCGAAATTAAATTCTGAACAACTTCCGTGCAGAAGCCGAAACCAAATTCTCGTCCGGTAATTTAGTCGTTAAGTAGCTCGCCATTATCTATCTTTTATATTTTTGTAGTGAACCATTTTGTAGAATTTTTTTATTATTATTTTGTGACTTTTGTCTTTTCGATCCCCACTTGGATTTTCAAATTTTTAAGTAGTAACTAAAGTTAGCAGAGTCGTTAGGGCTTAATTCTAGTTTAGGCAACTAAATCGGGGTCGGGTCCTTTCATAAATGAAAGAAAATAAGAAATTATTCAATTTTCATTTCCTTAAAGAAAATGAAGACGAACCTTATACTTGTCGAACTCAAAGTGTGCGACCAACCATTGCCACTCGTCTTCCCTTTCATTCCGCAACTCTTGTGGGGTAGGCGAGGCACCATGTTTTTGGTAGTACGTGTGGAGGTTGTACTTCCAATCCTTGAAAATGTGGGTAGCCGTGTCATTGATGTGCTCAAACATCTCTGGTCCACCTTTAACATCAAAATGTACCTAGAAAAATACATAACTAAAATTAAAATCCTAGACATTATGCCTTTATGCTTTGTAATTAATTATGAAATTAAATAAAATTAAATAGTATTGCCGAGAGTTCGCGGTACACCCTGAACTTTTCGGATTCGGGTAGCTTGTTCCACGATGGGGCAACCATACGGATGTTGTTCCGTATGATTGAGCCAATGCTGTGCGAGCATAGACTGCTGAGCTGCAAGAACAGAGGGCCTCGGGAGAACCCTTTGAATGACACCTCGATCTTCTTTCCAGTCAACTTGACTATGTGCTCGCTTTTGGCGCTCTTCCCAAGTCCCCGAATGCGTTTAGGGACCGGGACTGAGGGTTGTCTCCTGCTCTTGTACCGGGTGCTGTAGTAAAAATAATCGTCAACTGACTCTTCCAGACCTTGTGACACTGCCACTAAAGCGGTGACATCTACCTCCTCCGCATAGGCTGTGGCCATCTCATTTGGAGCATTTGGGATTGGGCCAGCCGCCTGAGCCGAAGGATCCAGAGGAGCCGTAATGGTCTTCTCCAAGGTTTGCTCCGAACCCATTTTTCGTGCAATGGATTGGAATTCGGCATCCTTCTCTGCTTGCATGCGTCTCTTTCATATATGTCTTCGAACCCATGTATCTTGATTAACCTGAAATTATCGAATATTAACAATATAATATAATTAATCCATTATATGTTCATCGGCATCATAATTTATAAATTCATCCAAAATATATTCATTTCACATATTCAACAAAATCAAACTAAATCACGTCATTTTCCAAATTCATATACATATATAATTAATCCCCAAATTTATACAATTTTATTCATGCATATATATACACATATATCATCACCAAATTTACACACACACACACACACATATATCATATACATCATATATCATCACCAAATTTATCAAATTTATGTACAATTTATACACATATATAATATACAATTTCACCAATATTTCCAATTTATTCAAATTTATACACATATATAATATCCAATTTCACTAATATATCTAAAATTATCAAATTTATCCAAATCACATATATATATATATATCCAAATTAATCCACATATATATAGTGAGAGAGAGAGATACTGCGAGGTGGATCAGAGGAGGGTAGCAGTGATGCAATGGAGAGGAGACAGGGAGGAGAGGCTAGTGATCGAGAGAAGGAGGAGAGCCCATGGGGGTGGTGGCGAGAGAGAGAGGAGGGGGAGGCCCACAATGAGCGGAGGTGTCCGGTGAGGAGGGGCGGTGTCCGGCGGCGAGGTAAAAAGGCGATAGGGTTTCGGAGGGAGAGAGAGAGTGGATCGAGAGAAATAAGGTCGATCTATTTACAGATTTGGGGATATATCGATCGACCTAGGCGACGAAACGAATGGTTTCATCCCTTAAGTTGACTTAGATGACAAATTGAACAACCTTCGTTGTCAAAGTCATTTTGACAAATTCCCCAAAAATTTTGGAGCAAAAATTGAACCGCCAAATTTTGGAGTTAGATGACGAAACTACATGGTTTCGTCATCTAAGTAATATTTTATTTAAATTTTTTTTGAAATAAATTAAAATTAAATTTTGGCTACCTGCTTAAAAATATGAAGAAATTAGTCGTCAAATGTTATATTACGTTTATATAATAGTTTATAATTAATTAAAAAATTTATGCCAATTCAGTAGAGTTTGGTATTCGATCGATACATTTTTTTGAATATAGACAAAAGTTTAAAAGACGTAAACGATCATAAATATTAAAAATCGTAAAACTGTTTTGATCCGACGTGAAGGAAATTTTGTAATACGTCAAAAATTTATATATCAATTACATTTAAATTAATTGAAATTTGAGTTAAAAACTAGATTGACAAGTTAATACTCGTTATCCATGTCATCTACTAATGTTCAATAACGTATGTACGTGTTAGTATGTCTATCTATACTCTACATCCATATTAACGAAATCGAATTTAGACAAAACAACCGTTAGATATATTCATCACCATTTAATATGTAAGTAGATAAATTTTTATTCAATACGAACTTCGTTAAGGGTTTGATCGGTGTAGTCAACCATGCATGAAACCGAAATGAATTTGACTGAAACGAAAAAGTTGATCAATTTACGAATCATTGTAACTCCGATTTTTGAAGCGTCAACACCTGTAGTCCAAGAATTGTTTACTCGTGGAGGTCAGATTATGAAAACCAACTTAGACGTCGAAAGTGGTCATTTTTGTTGTTTAAGTTTCACTTAGACGACGAAACTATACCATGTCCGTCGTCCAAGTGTGACTTAGATGACGAAACATGTTCGTTGTCTATGAGTTTTAGAGTTTAGGGTAGAGGGATTAGTGTCAGGATTTAAGGGTGACCTAGATGAAAAAATAGATCTATCATCATCGTCTAAGTAGTTTTTGTTACGACGAATATATGTTTGTCGTCTAAGTAGTGCCACTTAGACGACAAACATATGTTATTTAGTCGTCTAGGTGAACATTAGACGACGAAATAATATATGTTCATCATCTAAGATGTCAATTTTTTTTTTCCAAATCCAAACATAATTGTACTTCAAGCAAGACATGTATTAAAACACATTAATTAATTAATTACTAACGCGTATAGTTCCATTGCCGCAAATAGAAATATCTCAAAATTTATCAGATGACAAACTAAAGAGTAGTCCAATGACTAATCTGAATAGCAAACAAAGCCAAGCTAATGTAAACCTAGTACCCTCTCTTGAGATCATTGACCACAAAGCCATGCAAATGTTAACCTAGTACCCTCCCTTATGGATGGCACCATTGACCTTGACGTCGACGAAGTCACCGATGCGGTAAGTCATTCAAGTAAGTCGAGAGTGGGATGTAACCCTTCTTCCAGAAAGCTCTAAAAAACAGGTCTCTGGTTCGAGATCGAAGACCATGTTCGACAGGCATTCTCTTTCACACTCTGTTCTCTCTAGGGTTTCTCTCTTTCTCTGGTGCGGCTGCTTAAGCCCTTTGGATGTGTGAGAATTCAAAAAAGAAGATCTTGCATTTAATTTGTCTATACGTTTCGGATTTCTGTTATACATAACTAGTAAAAATGTTTATGTGCATGTACGTTCACTCTAAATAATGTAAACCTCTTTTAAATAATATAATTTTAATTTGAAACCCTTAATTAATTAATTAATTTCATATAATTAATCCTTATATATATATCAATCATCATCCTAGCCTCATAATCATCATCGTTTGAACCATCCTCCACACTATCAATTGAATCCTCATCCTCATCATCATAATCTCCATCGTCTAAATCGTATCAGACGTCATCGTCATTTCCTCTTGAGTAAGATCCGTGGCGTCATCAGGGATGGGTAAGCGTTCCTCAGACCAAATCGGTTCCCTTATGTCAGGGATGATAGAAGTATTAAGATCTTGACATGCATTATCTATGCGCTTCAGTGTCAATCGGTGATGTCCCTTCGAGTGATGTGGCACTCCATATTCTTCGGTGAGACATATGGTTTACTATTTTTCAACCTTCACCAGCTTTTGGATGATCCATATATAACACCTGCCTAACTAAGGTGGCAAGAGCAAATGACTCATCCTCATACCAGCTTGAGTTTGTATCGAATGATAAAAGGCCTAGATCTTCCTTGGTATGCTTGAACCATTTACACTTGAATAGAAAAACGTGCATATTATTCTCGTATAATAGCTAAATGACATTAACAAGAACCCTGTAATAGACATCGGCACCTTCCCCAACCGCGATCCCACTATTTTTTGTTCTTCTTGTTTCATCTCGGGCAAATGAATGAAACTTTACACTGTTCACAAAATATTCGGGGTATATATATTGTTGAACTTGCTTATGGGCCAACAAGTGTTTTTCCCATGATCACCACCCCTCGTGGTTACCGGATTTTTGTAGATCAATCATCAGAAAAATTGTGAAGAATATATATGAATGTGTATTTAATTTCTACCAAAATTTTGACATAGTTTCTCCTAAAAATAAAGGAAACAAAAAACCTACATGCACAAACTAAGGCAAAACACTTTGCATAAGCAAACACCAAATGTTATTTGAATTTACCGTAGGCACCTATTCCAATCCGGATTTCTCAATTTCAAAAAAAATTAATCTCATACATATATACATGCATGGTTTAAATTAATTAAACATACGTACCCATTGGAGAAAATAATAAGGAAACTCTTCTTAAGTACTTTTTCAACCCAACACTAGTACACAAAACGCTTCAGATGACGGTTCTTGACCGTCATCTCATATGCATCCTGACCTTCATATACCGCAGTGTCATCTGTTGAAAACCCTTTCAGATGACATGCAAGATACAAAAATGAGTGTCATATACCAATCATAAGGATGACACTCAAAGTATTCAGATGACTGATGGCATTCATGGTGCCAACTGATGCCAACTTGCATGCACATCTTCTGTGTCGAATGGCATATAGTTAGATGACATTCAACTATCATGTGAAACACATTGTAACCTCGTTCATTTTGTCAAAGTGAGTATCATATGAATTAATTTCAGACGTCACTCATTCTTTCATATTGTGCTTTGTATGAATATGTTTCCCACGTCACACATTTTTATATTTGTATGTTATCTAATTAAGCTTGAGCTGACATACTCATATAATTTAAATGTCATATAATATGAATGATTATGACAGTTTTTAGCAACTTGTATGTAGTGAAAAAGAATTCAATTTTATTCATTTCAATGAACTAATAACTGTATAATACGTCAAAATTTTATTACATTCATCAACATATTCAACAAGTTCACGATTAGGATACAATTCATCCAAAATACAGCCAAATATATATCAATCTCCTATATTTACATAGCAAGTTAAAGAGTACTACTATGACATCTTCATTGACCTTTGAAATCAATAATGCCTTAACTTTGAGTTGCATTAGGACCTAGACTTTATCATATGGAGCTGCAATTTTTCCTTCATTTTAAACCATCTTTCCACTTTGTTGCTGCAAGAAAATATGAGTCATATCAATCAGTATATATTAATATGCGCCATTTCCTGCTTCTCAAAATGTATCTTACCCACCCTTGCTCCATCCTACTCCTACATCACTGTACTTGAACATAAGCAACTACCAACTTCTATTTGGCAAACACCACATGTAACAATATTTATAGAGACAAAGAGGAAATCTATATTTAAATTAGGCCAAAAGCGACCACCAAAAGTATCTATTAAATACCAATTGATCCTTAATATTGACTTTTGAATAAGATTGTATAAAATAAACCATTCCCTCTAAATCTCTAATCCTTATTTTATCCCCAAGCTAACTGTCATGCTCATATTGGTAGATAAATCAGTTTTAGAAATTAATATATTGAAATGGGAACCTACTATATAAATAAGTACCTTCAATTCAACAAGTAAGGCATCAGTGCTCTTCCATGATGTGCATATAAGAAATATAAACCCAAAATTTTCTCTGTACTTACTATTCCATTGAGCAAGTTCCTGCAAAACCCATTTAGATTATAACAAAATAAAACCATTTTTCATGATAGTAAAATAAGTAGCAATGGAAAGATTAAAAAAAATGTGAACTCAAGTACGGAGGACAAAGTACAGGCAAACTCACTCCAGGAACTAACTTCTATCAAACACTGTGCCATAACTAGAGACTAAACACAACTAGACTAATAATCCAGAAATGAATTAGATGAGACTCATGAGCAGACAACACAATAAGTACAATTAATTCAACAAGCTAGCGTGAAAACCATGACGGCACACACACGATGACTCGGTCCTTCGATCTCCTTGTCCTTATCTCTTTTACTCAAATCTCATATATCCAAACTAACTTAGTACACACAGCATCATAGACAAATCTCAATTTTGGATAAATCAAAACTCAAACCACCTACTAGTATATCTAACAACAAGCTGAGGTGCGATCACAGCTTCCAGACAATAGATTCACACAAAATTCTCATATCAAAGATTCATACTTAGCTTAATTAAAAAAGAGAACAAGAGAATCCCACTGGGACAGCTCCACATCTAACTTTGATAATAGTTTATTAGTTGGATGCCCAAAAAGATTAGTTGGACCTCGTACACCGGTAGACATAGTTGTATCAACTCCTACAAAGAGATGATTCCGATCACCAGACTGTAATCGGATGGATGGGGAAGTAATTAAGCAAATGTGAAGCATGCATATAATGTATGTAACATAATAATGTAGAGAATGGAAGAAAGAAAACTGAGACCTGAAGAGTAACACTATTGACATTTCGAGTTTTGCCCAACTGGCCATTGATATTATAGTTTGAAAACAAATCAAAGGCAGCACAGGGCACGGGGACACCAAAGTTATCGCGATTTCCACGAAGATCAAATAAGAGAGTCTTGTCAAGACCACTCATTTTCACAACATTCTCCATTACAGTTTGGTATTCCACCCACTCCTCCTCATTTTGTGTCGTTGTCAGCAAATCCTTCCTCTTTCCGTCTAATTCCTCTATCAAACATAACAAAACAATAAAAATGACTTTATGACTTTGTCGAAATTCATATTGCATATGTTTGTAATGAAATCCAGCAGGTGTGTTAGTAGTTTGTTACCTGTGAGATCACCGGTGATGAGAACGAGAGCAGGATTGATCATGGAGAGAGCATGGCCCACAAGTTTGACGAAGTCGCTTGCTCTGTTGGGATGGTGGATGCTGAAATAGAGATCAGAGAGCTACACCACCCATACTATCAACGACGACTCTGGGCCACCCATTGATTCCAGTTCTATTACTGCTACTTGTTGTTCAATATTCTAGCTTTGGTTGTCATAAATTGTAGGCTGAAACACTGGAGAATTGAAAGAGGGTGCCGAGGTGATGATTCGATACCGAGATCAACCTATTTCGTGGCCGGTCGGTGGTTCATCATCGGCGAACAACGCACGGGAAGGGAGAACAAGAGAGGAAATCAGGGAAGCGAAAGAAACTGGGCATGACCTAAAACTTTGAAAATGAAAAGGGGGAGAGAGAGAAAAATAAAAAGGGAGCATGACCTAGAATTTTGATCAGGTGAGACCAAACTTACAAGCAAGTTTGGGAGGTAAAATTTTTGAAGCTAGGGCTCCAAAACCCCCAAGTGCTTAAATTGTAGCCCTAAAAATAGATGACAGTCGGATCGATGATTTATTCTAGTGCACCTACTAGGCCCAATTGCAAAACTTGTGAACTCTCAAAAAAATTTGAAAATTTTTGCGCCCAAACTTTTGATGATGTGCAACCATCATCTGAGTAATCAACCTTCCAATTTTTGATAGCATACCTAGGCTAAGTTTGGGAAGGAATTTTCCCTCTTACTAGTAGCTAAAACCGCATACCTCAGATAACAGACAACCGTCGTCTGATTGAATTTGTGGTTTAGGGTTTAGGATATGTTTAGGCTTTACAATTAAGGTCTTATTTTGAGGGTTTAGGGTTGATGTCTTAGAATTTGGATTTTATTACATGGAAAGATAGATGTGAATCTTATGAGAATGCAGGTGAGGTACTTGCATTCAAATTATTTTTAACGAATCGACAAATTGCGTTTTATTGTTAAGGGTAATATGGTCATAATAATCAGACACATGGATCAAGGTTTAAATCAATTCAAAAAGTTCTAAATTTTGTATAACGTGCTTAGATTAGTGTGACGACCCAGAACAGAATTAGCAGTAGAATCAGCTTTATCGATGAGCCTGCGCGTAGTTGCAGAGTTGCGACAGTTGTTTTAATCGCCGAAGCTTCTTAGCGACTAAATTATTGGCCGAGAATTGGAGCTGGGTCTCTTCTCGAGAGTCGTAGTACATGTGATTACGAGTTCATGGGCGGTTTCGGATCGTTATTTGGACGACTGAGGAATTAGTTATGAATATTTGAAGTTTCGACGGAAACGGATTTAAATGGCAGGTTTGTTCGCGACTAAATTATCGGACGAGAATTTGGTTTCGGTTTCTTCACGGAAGTTGTTCAGAATTTAATTTCGATCTTGTGGGAACTTCTGGAGCATGATTTTGAGTTACGGAGTTTAAGTTGTGAATATTTCCGTTTGTTGTTGGTTTAGTCGATTTATTATGTGTTTGGGCTGAACAGTTGACTTTTTATCCATTTGGCCGATGTGTTTGACTTCAGGTGATTATTGAAGAGTACGTCGAGACAAGTTTGTGACCGCGAGAATTATCGGAATCGGAATTACGACGAGAAAGTTACGCGCGTTTGAAGTTCGTTTAAACGGATAATTACAAGTTTCCTAATCGGGAAAGGCTATAAATAGCAACTTGCCATAAAGGGAAAGTCAAAACAGGAAATAGTATGTTTGACCGAGTTGAATCGGTCAACTCAGTGGAGAGAGGGAGAGAAGCGACGGTGGCCGACATGCTCACTTCCGGCGAGGGACTTCCGGCCACCTTATGGCTCGGGAAGGGTCTGTTTGGCCTCGTCTCAGTCCTCTGGTGGTGGTTCCGTGCTTAGTTTCCGGCGTGGCTCGCCGGAAAGGGAAGAATTCTGATCAAAAGTTTGAGAGGAATTGGGGTGAATCGGGTTCCATTTTTCAGGCCGAATTGAGCTACAACTTTGAGTGGGCTTTGAAGCTCTCCCATCAAGGATTCTAACCATGTAAATATGGTGTTCTAATTCGATTTGTATATGGAGAATTTTGGATTTGAAATTTGTGAGACAATTCGGTTTTACATGAAATTGACCTAGTTAGAGTGAGAATTGGACTTCGGTGCAGTTGACAAAGTTGCTCAGTGGGTGATTTTGAGTGGAATAGAGGTTGTTCCGCCGGAAAATTTTCAAGTCGGAGGTGGCGCCGCCGTGGGCGGTGGTCAACGCGGCGGTCAACGGTCAACAAGTTTGACTTTTTGGGTTTTCGACAAGTCGCATGTCATTTGACTGAAAATCGCGCCCCGATCGCAGTGGGGAGGTTCGTTTCTCGATTTGGGCATCCGAACGTAAAACGAGGTATTGAGGTGGTATATATGGATTTTCGACGATTCGTCGTATTCGAATTGTAGCTCGTGGTTTGATTTGTATTGTCGGATTATGACTTTGAATAATGGGCATTGTGAATAATCAGGTGTTCGTGATCGTTCGTTTGGCGAGGGACATTCCGCCGGATCACGGGTTAACGCGTTACGCCAGACTGTGAGTGGACAAGTTTATATTTTCACAGTTGATTTGCGAGTTCGTGGATTTTATGATTTTCCGTATTTAAATTATACGATGTTGTGATATGTGTTATTTTCGGAGGTATTGTTTTATATTTATTGGTGATGGCATTACTGCATCGATGCTTCGACTACTCGGCTGATCACCGGTAGTCCACCAGAGTTGAGAGGTCCTCTGGGCAGGGTTGAGAGGTCCCCTGTATGCCGCCAGGGTTGAGAGGTCCCCTGGCCTATCACCGTCAGGTTTGAGCGATTCACCTGACGTCGGGTTTGAGAGGTCGCCCGACAACCTCCTTATGTTTATGATTTCCGAACTCGCACTGTTTTTATATTGAGTACGTTTATAAACTGGTGAAAGGCATATGTTATTTTCGTCCACTCACTCTAACGTTTATCGTTTTTATTTGCCTTTCTCCTGGGCTTTTCGGTTTCCGTGCCCAGTTTGCAGTTCGGACTCTGGAGTCGCACGTCGTGGTCGGAGGCATAGTGCTCGAGCTACCTTATTTCTTCCAGTAGGTTTATTGTTCTACCTATTGTGGTATACTTATATGGTTATGTATTAGAGGTCGCTCTGAGTTCTCTGTTGAATATGTTATACGATTTTAAACCCGGATTTCAGTAAAGTACTATTATATGTATTGTTTACTTTACTGTTGAGATATTGAGAAATCTGGATGGGATTGGTGCCCACGGTTTGCTTTTTGTGGCATAGGATGAAGTGTATTTTCCGCGTGCAGGTAATGGTAATTCCACGCTAATAACGAAACTCTGCCCAAATTTCGAAAATTTTTTGTTGGTTCGTGTTTTCGAAGGGGTTTGATTCCGATTTAGGAAGCTAAATCGGGGTTGGGTCCTTTCAATTAGTCTCACCGTCTTATCCAATAGTTACATTTATAAAATAATTAATTATTAGTGGTTTAGGTTCATAATAGTTTAGTTTTCATATATAACGAACTAACATTGTAAACAACATTAGTAGTCATACATGCAATTAACGATATATGAAAAACCAAAATTGTCTAATGAGAAATGTCTATACATATGCGTGAACCTCGTAATAACATAGAGTTTTCAAAAAATTCACCCTCGTCGAAGTTCGTTTAGTGGTAGGTCAATGAGGTCAAATCTGACCAAAAGACTAAAATACTCCTTTTTAAGGATTTTGCTCATTTTCCTATGGGAGAAGCACTTGAATTGATTTTTTTGTATTTTTTTTTATATAGTAACATAGATATGAGCTCTACGATAATGCATGTGTGAAACTTGATCTGAAACAAAATTTTAACGGAGCCGCAAATTGAGATTTACTCTTGAGTGCTTTAGAGTCACAACAATGACACGTCCGGATCGAGGACAAGTTCAAGTAAAAAAATTACAAATTTTATACAGTATATTAATAATAATCCGAGCATTCCATCCAACAGTCAATTTTAGAAAAATGGTTAGTTTTAGGATGTTTACAAAATTTGACGTCTAACTATGGAAAAGAATATTACCAACTCAACTCTTAATAACCTACAGTTTAGCTATATAAATCATTCATGTGAGCCGGTATATAGATGGACAAGTCAAAGTTATATTATTTCAAAACTCAGACGACAGTCAACTGTCATCTCATGCAAGAACTCAATGTTGTGAGCTCGTTGGAGAGTGTCTACACATGCATTTTTTGCCAATGAGTACCTGCTCATCTACTTGACTTGGTGAATAAAATTTACAATTTTTTTGGTTTTTCGCCCGGTGCTCACATGACAGACAAATGTCATCTGAATTAAGCATATTTTTTGAACAATCATTTTATGAGATGTGCACCCTTGAATATACTAAATTTTGGATGTCCTCCTCATAAGCTGGAAATATGTACTATCTAAAAGAATACATAATGACGGACAAAACGAAACTGACGTCTATTTATTTTAAAATCAATCAGACGACAGAGAGTTATTTTCTATGATCCGAAAGGCGTCACGTGAAGCAGTTTTTTTACTAGTGCAGCTATGACTCTTGTCCTATTTGGCTGCTTGAATCCTCTCCTTATAGAGTTCATGTACGGTTCGACCTCATCACAGTCTCGCAACACTACACAATGTGCTTCGATAAGTTCTTCTTTAGTTAATCTTCCTTTAATATTCCTCTAAACGGTAGTACAACATTAGTCAGGACTGAAAGATTATTGCGGGCATTTGGATTGGAGGCAGTGGTCTAGATTGCATCCTTGAGGTACCTATTACAATAGGTAACAAACTCATGCATTAGATATGTCTCTACTGTGGATCCATCCAGGGAAGATTTATTTTTGACGAATTCTTTATACTATCCGAGTTGTCTGCAAAATCATACAATTAATTATTTGATGAATAGTAGAAAAAAAATATCTAAATGATGAAAAACTGTTATAAATAATTGTACGTATCTTTCTTGAGGATACATCCAAGTGTAGTGGACCAGACTAGAAAGCAGCACATGTTCGGGTAGGTGGATTATGAGGTGAATCATTATGTCAAAGAAAGAAGGGGAACAAATCATCTCTAATTTGCACAGGATGTGTATAATTTCATATCGTAATTCGACCACATCTGACTTCTTCAACTCTCTAGCGCATAACCTCTGCCACCATCTACAAAATGCTACTATTGGTTCAACAATGTCTTTAGGCAAATAAGGCCAAATTACCACTAGAATCAGACGTTGCAGCATAACGTGATAGTCATGAGTCTTTAGACGAATGAACTTATGTTGCTTAACGTCGACTGGTCCAAATATATTCACTACATAAGTACATGGATAACGAACACTTTCAAACCAGTTCAATACAAAACCCCTAAGTATCGGCTTCACTGTGTAATGTGTATCTGGCATCTTGTTGTACACTTATCTTCTATCCCTCCTTAACCACAAGGGACGGCGTAAATTCATAGATTCCAGATCTTTTTACTCTTTGGGAGTATCTTTAGTCTTGAACTTAATACCAAGAATTGTTCTCACCACGCTGTCACACATATTATTTTCTATGTGCATGACATCTAGGTTCTTGAGTTTCAACTTCGACTAGTAAGGCAGTTCAAAGAAAATACTCATTTGTTGCCAATAGCTGCGATCGTGTGGATGGTGTGAATTGAGTTTCTCCACATCTTTGTCATTTGTCAACACACCGAAATAGAAGCTGTTTAACCTCTCAAAAATCTCTTCGCCACACCACTGTCGAGGTTTAGGATTAAACTAGAATTCCGAGGGTTGAAAAACCGATATTTGATGAATTTTGGCCGAGTGGGATCAAAAGTGGGTGTTGAGAAGAGAGAGAGAGAGAGAGAGAGAGAGAGAGAGAGAGAGAGAGAGAGAGAGAGAGAGAGAGAGAGAGAGAGAGAGAGAGAGAGAGAGGATAAGATAGCCCAATCTGGAAAATGAATTTGATCTAAATAATGGAGTTTTCTTAGACGACGAAATAATTCGTTGCCTAAAAGTAAAATTTCGTTGTCTAGAGACGACGAAAATAGTTTCGTCGTGTAAGTCATAAGTTAGATGACGAAACCTATATTTCATCGTCTAGAGACGACGGAAATAATTTCATCGTCTAAGTTATAACTTACACGACAAAACCTATATTTCATCGTCTAAGTGTGTACCTAGACGATGGATAGCGTTTTCGTTGTCTAGGTTATTAAATTTAAGACGACAATTAACATAATTTCTAGTCTTAGTGATCAGTTAGACAATAGAACTATTTTCGTCGTCTAGGTATGTCATATTTAGACGACGAAAAATATTATATGTCGTCTTAGTGGACATCTTAGACGACAAAACATAATATTCGTCGTCTAAGTACACACTTAGACGACACATTATGTAATCCATCGTCTAAAGTATTTTTTGGACGACGAATATCATTCTTGGGAGACGAAAAAGAATTTTGTCATCTAAGTCACACTTAGGCGACGAAACCTTTAAGGTTTCGTTGCCTAAGTGTGTATTTCTGGTAGTGTGCAACGTTTCTTTCCTTGACCATGTTGTACTGCAAATGAAATAAACTAACTGATTCTATCCATATACCTCATATCACTTCGATTTTCCAAATGTATCTAACTCTTGTCCATCTTTCTGCGTAACTTAAGCGACACATAAATTCAACTATCGAATAAGCCATAAATATATAGTTTACAAAAAAATGTCAGTCTAACGAGCTTCTTATAATTCTTAACTTATAATAATTAATATTCATCATATATAATTAAATAACATAGCACAGTAATATATGCGTTTTACACGTATAAATCCATCGATAAATATATATATACACGTAATTATCAACTAATTAATCTAACTAAAATTTAATCAACTAATTGTAATCTATTCTACTAATCAACTAATTATCAACAAATTATCAACTAATCAACTAAGTATCAACTAATCAAATATTTAATCAACATATGAATATATAATTAAGAAATTAATCATCAACACATGCATGATATTCATACAAATTCTTTATAGCTAGCTAGCTAACAACTAATACATGCTATATCGTGGTCGCCAAAATTATTCGCCGGATTATTTCACCGGATAACTCCATCACCGTACGTAATTACGTATGTAATTAAATTCAAAAAAAATAATCGAGAAAAACGAGTTAATACCTTCACCGATAAGGAGATATGAGGGCATATAAATCGAAGTTTGGCCGGAGGTGGGAAAATCGTATATAAATCAAGTTTGGCCGGAGGTGGTGTGGAGAGGTTTTCTTTTTCGGGTGAGAGATCAGAGACATAGAGGAGGAGCGATCTGGATAGAGAATCTGATCTAAATAACTAATTCCACTTAGACAACGAAATGTTTTTTCACCTAAATTTATTTTTTCGTCACCTAAGTGAAACTTTAAATGACGAAATGGATTTCATCACCTAAGAAACCATTTAAGTGACGAAATTGTTGTTTGTCGTCTTAGATGGTTTAATTTACTTAGACGACGGACTGTGTCTTTTGTTGCTTAAGTTAGTACTTTGGCGTAAAAGATTTTTTTGTCATTTTAGATATATTTTTAGACAATGAAATATTTATTTCGTCATTTAAGTGATGACTTAGACGATGCACTCGGTGACAAATATATATTTCCTCGTCTAAGTCATATCTTAGGAGACGAATTTTGGTTTTGTTGTCTAGATTCTACCTAAACGACGAAAAAAAATTAGGTGACGAAAAAATGTTCGTTGCCTAAGTGAGATTTTCTGATAGTGTATGGTAATGTAATTTCTTTCAAACTTCAATTAACTATAACTTTTTTGTCGTAATGGCTTGGGTTGTCGACGAACTCATCTCGACATATACTACAACTTTCAGGTGAACTCAAATGATGTAATTAACCAACTAAAAATTAGGTCAACCAAAAGACCTTTCAACTTTTTACCATTGATAGATATTGTTTACAGCGCCTAATAACGAAATATCGAAATATCTTAAAATACTTCTAAATTTGCGAAAGGAACGGAATATCACAGCCCACTAGTGTTATATAACTTGTTGAATGCTTTGAACAAATATGATCCTTTGAAAGTAAAAAGTTAATTAGATACAAATCGAATATGAAAAAAATGAACCATAGGATGGAGACATGTATAAAACTATTGTATGCGTAGTGTAAAACTTGCATATAGAGGTATCACACATCCATTTGGTAAAGTGAAATGCAATATCTGCATATAGAGGTATCTCATACTATAATAACCCATCCCGAGAATTTTCTTTTCAACATTTGTTGGTAATTATTGATGGCCTTTCCATCAGAATTTTATTGATTAAGTGTTTTGGGAAAGTTTATTGAGGAAAGTCATAAAATTTATCAAGACGAGTTCGTGGCCACGTCAAGTGTTAAAATCGAAGTTGCGATGAAGAAATTAAAGTCAGTAGAAGTTTTGTACGATTTTACGATTCGGTTAATTGCGAGTATAAATACATATTTTCGGAATTGGAAAATCAAAGACCTTCCATATTTGGTCTGATTTTTCTCTCTCTCCTACGTGTCTCTCTCTCTGCTCCCGTTCCCTTCCGATGGTGTGCCACTACCGTCGAGCCACCATCAATAGCCGGCCACCAAACCATGTTTTGGTATCAAAATTTTTGTCTCTCCTTGCTCTTTCAAACCCCAATAGTCTCACCCTTCATTTCGTGAAATCTTGCCGTGAAGTTCAAGAGAAGAGTGGCCGACAAGTTAAAACCCTAAGGTTTGGGCGTGGCTATTTCAAGCTTGAATTAATTGTTGTGAACTACTAGGTATTGATGCTCTCCTCACCACGAATCTAAATACACCAAAAGCAAGTCCTAATACAACCCGAGAAGGAAAAAATCGATGAATTGAAGATTTTGATGTTCTTGGCTTCAAATTGAAATTCGGTGAGTTATATTGAGAATTGGACTTTGGTGTAGTTATGAAAGTTGTTTTTGGGTTGATTTTACACAGGTTGATATTTGGGTCGCCAGAAAAAGTCACGGCGCTGCTATCGCCGGAGGATTTTTTCGGTGTAAATTTTGTATCGTTTTGCTGATAATTACGTGCATATTGTAATGACGAAGTTATTGAATTGATTTGTACATTGTTGATTAAGACGTGTGATTAATCGGTTATTAATTAAAAGACTTTACCGTAGTATTGATCGATTGAATCGATCGCCAATTCGACTTTGAGTTGCGTAACGTTAGAGGAATGTGTTGTGAATTTTTTTAAAAAGATTGAAGAATTAGAATTGGAAGTAAATTAAATCTCGTCATTATTTTGAAAAGCACGTTATTCGAGAATGCGAGGTTCTCGACGATAAATGATTGTAGGGGAAAAAGCTTAGATATTCATTATGATTTTCAACGATTAGTTATTAAGTAATAATCGTTGTTTCATGATGACATATTAGCAGCTAGTGACAGATGTTTAGAAATGCCAACAGACATGCTTTGGCGTGGTGGAAAACACGACACAATAGTGTGAGTGGACCCTTTTTATTTTTACAGTTGATAGCGAGTTTAGTTTTCAGCATTTCAGTATTATAGTATATTTTTCAGTATGTTGCAGAGTATTTTTATTTGGGAGATTTTTTTTTGTGATGGCATTAGTTAGTTCCATCGATGTACTGATTGTTCGGCTGATCGCCGGATAGTCCAGTCATGAGAGGTCAGGGTGCGTCGTATGGCCCCGTCAGGAGAGGTTAGGATACCTCGTCTGGCCCATCACCTACATTTTTTTATACAAATAGTCGACTCGAGTTAGGGAAAAACTCTTGAGCGACCACCTTCATCAGGATTCAGATTTATTATACTTGAACTTTCTTTATTTTTTTTACACAGATTATACGAGATTTTGGCCACTCACTTTAATGTTTTATTATTTTATGCCTTTCCCTAGGGCCTTTGTTTCAAATTACTCAAATTGCAAGATAGTCGGCTGAAGTCATGACCATCTAGAGTTCGAGGCATTACAGTCCACAGCTTCCGTCTTCTCAATGTAGGTTCTTAGTTGAAGTTCAGGGTTGCTCGTGCTAAAGTAAATTGTACCGGTTAGTCAGTGCTACATATTCTAATACGGGTCCCACAAGACTTACTATGGATTACTACGATCATCTAGGGAAGGTCTTGTTACATACGATATCTTGGATGCAAATAGGGCTAAAATTTGAATTGCAGAAGTCACCGATAAGGCGAAATTATCATGTAGCGTCCGACCCTTATAAAGTATCATAAAAATCAGTATTTTCTTGTAATTTTAGTAATTAATCGGTTAAAATTTCAACCTCAATGAATTCAAAATTTGTTGCAATGATATAGAATACACTAAATTACTCTATTGATCGCACCGCCACTGGTGGCAACTCGCATCACCATCGCCCACCCACGGGGTCGACGAAGTTCAAATTTCTATTAAACCTTACGAATAAACTTGTAGAATCCTTTTGATTCTAACGACATTAGGGTATGAAGAACCTTCAGGGTTGGCTGCGCGGATCGTGGCCGAAACGACGACCAAACCGGCTCAAAGTTTAGACTAGGCATATAATAGTTATATGTCTCCATCATACGGTTCATGTTTTTCATATTCGATTTGTATCTAAGTTTTTTACTTTCAAATAATCATATTTATTCAAAGCATTCAACAAGTTATACAACACTAGTACGCAAATAATGAATTCGTTCATTCAGTCAACACGAATTCGTTCATTCCTAAATATCAATCATACTAGAGTGAAAATAGGCACCATTAACCGCGGATATTTTTTTTAACAACCAAGCTATTTATACTTTCTTTGTGAGAGTTTCAAATTGACAATTTCATTCAAAATAAAAGTCTAGTATGTTGATCGAGCTCAAAAAGGTAACCAAAATTGTTTAAATTTTTTAAGATGTACAAAGTAATCCATATATATAATGGTGTGGTCCATTTTTTTAGATTTTCTTTTATAACTATTAGTACATTTTTCCAAAATTTATTGAATTTTTTGTGTGCTCGATAATTTTAGTTTAACATAGACGTCAAAACGATTATGTGAAAATTTGCAAATAATTTTTCGGAATCTTAACATATTTATTATAGTTTTTTTAAAGGAATGTAGTTAAATAAAATTTAAATCAACTAAATTTTTTTTTATGGGTGGATGTGAACCGTTGAATTTGTTTTCATTTTTTTCTTGGAATTTTCTAGGCCCTTTACTATAGAGAGATATGGATGACGTCGTTTCCTTGTTTAACAAGCAACGTCGTTGTCATCCTTGGCCTCGACGTCGACCAACGAGGGATGAGGGACCTAGATGGGTTTGGTGGAATTTCGAGGAGAAATCGACAAGGCAAGTGCGGCGGAGGGAGGAGTAGCATGCCGGAGGAGAAGAATAGATTCGTCAACGGTCGACCTTGAGGGTCCAGGGTGCCCATAGTATTCTCTGTGTGTCCAATGACAACATAAGACAGTGAGATTGAAGTCGCTGAGGGATAAGGTGGTCGGAGAGAGTTAAAGCAGAGAGAGTAGTTAGCGCTGGAGGGAGTGAGAGGATAAGTCATCATTGTCGGATGAGGATGATCTCTCTTTGGGTGTCCAAAGCAGAGGCGGAGGACGACGGAGAGAGGGAGGAGAAAGTCGAAAAAGAGAGGAACAAAAGAGTGCGGCAGAGCGATGTCGCTGGCATGGAAGATAGGTTGAGAAATCTAGGTAAGGACGATAATTTGGTGCCCTAAGCTTATTGTAAGATCATTGATTTTTGACTTTATTAATCTATCATATGGAGACACATGGAAATTTTTCAAAAAAATCTGGGTGTAGGGAGGGAGGGTGAACAACCAAGGGGAGGGAGGGAGAATTTAAAGGGTTCGGCATGTACATGCATGCATGTTAAGAATATGAATGGAAAAAGAATATCACATTAGAGGCCTAGCTATTGGTTGAGTTTATAATGATTAATCAGTGTGAATTGATTTTTGTTGAGAACCCAAGATTACTTTATTATAGTATTGGATAAAGAGTATATTCTATATTAGGAACAAAATTACTTAATAAAATTTTGAGTAGATGCATCATACCATAGAATCTCCCCATATTATTAATCTACGAAACGAGTAATTTTATCTTTGGATATTATGTCAACAAAAATACCAATAACTCAAAATTGCGAGACTAATAGAGGGGACATTACGTAATAAGTAGTTAGAAAAATCACTCATGCTCATGTAGAATTACTGATTAATTACTCGCATAGGACATTCATACTAGAGTCAAGGGCCGGCCCTAGGCTAAGCCGAGCTAGGACTACACCTAGGGCCCCCAACCCATTAAGGTCCCAAAAACTCAATTTTGCATATACTGGAGAAGCAAAAAAAAAGAATTAAAAAATAAGTATACAAATGACAGACACGTGTGTGCTGAAAAAAGGAAGGGGAAACCATGTCCAACATCCAACGTACACATCTATACCAAAACTGCAAAACTAGATAGCTGATTTGTCAAAAATAAATAAAAGAAAATTGCAAAACTGGAAACCAAAATACCAATACCAAACGTAAAAACTCCATACTTTTTTTGTTGGAACAACATTTTCCAAGTAATCGTCTAGGCTTTATTATTTTAAGTTCAATTAGCATATTTGCATCTAAAGAAATATACCAATAAGGTTTCCTAGAGTCAGGACAAATCTCCATACCAATACCAAACGTAAAAACTCCATACTTTTTTTGTTGGAACAACATTTTCCAAGTAATCGTCTAGACTTTATTATTATAAGTTCAATTAGCATATTTGCATCTAAAGAAATATAACTATATAAGTAATTTCAAACGTTAGCGGTGCCAAAATGTGTTTGTTGAATTATAAACGTGATCAGGCATTGTACGACAATGCACAGTTGGACAATTTCACATGGGCCGGGAGATTTGTCCTGACTCTAGGAAACCTTTGGGTTACCCTTAACACCTCAAAAAAAAATGATTTTGGGTTTGACAAAGAAATTTTTTTAAATGTATTTCAATTTAGGTTATCTTTGATCATATCATATTTTTCTATTTTTCTTATCACTACCGGATTAAGACACATTGCCGGCGACTTTAAGTCGCCGGCCTTGTTTTTTTTCTCGCCGGAATTGTCATTACCTGCGACAAGTCACCGGCAATGCCGTCGCCGGAAATTGCCCGCCGGAGATAGCATTGCCAGCGACAGAGTTTCATGTCGCCGGTAATGTCCTAAACATCACCGGCGACTCAAGATGTTTAGGACATTACCGGCGACTCAAGTCGCCGGCAATGTCAGCGCCGCCGTGGCCGGAATTTGAAGACATTGCCGGCGACTTAGGTCCATGTCGCCGGCAATGCTTGGAAAAATTTTGAAAAAAAAACCCGGTTCTGGATTGGGTCCAATTCCAGAACCTGCATTGAAAGACATAAACCGTACAATCATACAAGTTCAACAGTATACATAAATGTCCAACGTACAGTACAAATAGCAACGATACGAAAATTAACTACAACTACACGTTAGGGTCGAGGAACTTGCGGGTCAGGGTCGAAGAAATCCATGTAGTCATTTGAACTCCGGTGGCTACCCTGGTTTTGCTGTGGCGGTGACTGGTGCGGTGGTGGTGGTGGATAACTGGGGAAACTGGGGAACACAGGGACCAGGGGAGGTGTGAGGAGCGGTTGTCCGGTAGTCTGAGCCGCGTACATCGTTTGCATCCAGGTGAACATTTGTGTCCGCTGCTAGACTATGAGGTGGTGTTGCTCGATCATCCCCCGGTACTCGGCATCTCTGGCTGCCTGCTGCTCGGCCATCTGCCTCATCTCCTCCATATGCCTCCTTTGCTCCTCCAACTCCCTCTGCGTCCTCTGAAGCTCCGCTGCGAGGTTATGACTAGAAGCTGAACTTCTTGACCCGGTAGAGTATTCTGAAGTGTTCTTCAATACTCCTTCGCCCGCCGAGCCCATTCCCCTACAGTAGTAGGTATTCTTTCCAGTCCCGCACGCTTTTGCCATGATCTGAGCCGCTATAGGCCGATCAAGCAGATCGATCTGAGAGGCATACTGGGTGACTTCTTCCTCGGAGCAGTCAGGATGGTTATCCCGAGCTATATTCATGGTCACTTCTGTGGTCGCCTCCTCCACTCTCGCCTAATTGAAAAGCGAAAATGAATAACGTATTATCTAACAAAATAAATTAATATCGAAAAATAGTTTTATTAACACATGGAGAGGCGAAAGACTTACCGCTTCTTCAGGGCACTGCGGATAGAACTTCTGATGAATATACACCAACGGGGTTCACTTCTTGTTGTTCCTATGCCTTACTCGACCAACCCAAATAGTTCAGTGAACCTGCATGATGGGCCCTGGTGTTTTTCAATCTATTCGCCCGGTTCGTCTTCGAAATCGCCTTGTTTGATAAACATTTGTAAAAAAATTAGTAACTAACTATTTGAATGTGATACGATACATTAGGCTTGTAAGATATGTTCAGGATGCATACCTTCGCTTTGGGGTGCTCGAAGTGGGCTATCAGCCACAGCCACTCGTACTCCCTAAACCGGAATTCGCTAGGGGTAGAACCTCGGCCTAGCTCCTTGTATAGAGTGTAATGTGAAGAAAGCTCGTTCTTCCACTCTTTATACCTATATTAACACCAGGAAAAAAATTTAGAGATATTAAAACACTTGATAAACAAAAATCTAACTCGATATATACTCAAATAACTCGAAGCACATCACCTCATATGTAGTTGACGCTCTACCCACGTGTGAATAAGAACTTCATCCACGTCAAACCACACCTGCAATATGAATATATAAACGTTAAAATTATATATTTATTCGGACTTAATTAATAAATGTAAAATTTACGTAATGAAAATACGATTTAACTCACACTCAGTGCATTATGCACTTGCATCTTCACGTAGATAGGCACAGATTCCCAATCTGGCCAAAGCATTGGGACCTTGTCCCGCACGATCGCCCCGGCCATGCTGACATATTTTCGCGTGGTGTCAAATGCCTCGATCACCTCACCATCCTCATTGGCCCTAATGGGCGTTTTCCTTCCCCCGGTGGCCTGCTCAAGTCTCTTCCCGGTGCAGGTGCCTCTAGCCCCTTTCCGTTTTCCAGTACCATTAACGAAATTGCCTAATAATACAATATCAACAAATTGATATCATTAATTGAACTTATCGTAAGTCTTAAGTAATAATTAAGTAATCAATATGATGTTAAATAAAATTTACCTGCATCGTCCGTTTGTTGGTTGGTGCACCTCACACTCCAAAGATACACGGGGTCGAACAGGATGAAGTTGTACGCTTCCTCCACGCTCAGGAACTCCGGCCGTCCTTCAACATAAATAGGCATCCCCCTATCATCGAATTCAGGGATCACAGGAATCTCGTCGGGTAGGAAGAGACCAGACGACGGAGATAGACGAGGCGGGGAGGAGGTAGAGGAGGAGGGGAGGAGAGGAAATTTCAATTTGAAATGGGGTTTTTTAGTGTGGAGAGAGGAGAAGGGAGAGGAGGTGAGGGGAGGGGAGGGAAGAGGGGAGGAGAGGAAGAGAGATTTGAGGAGAGGGAGGCGGCCGAAACAGTTTGGGAGGAGGAGAGGAGGAGTTTTAGGGTTTGAGATAGTGAGAAATGAGGGAGAGCTCGAGCTGGTTCGACCATATTCAATAAACATTGCCGGCGAGTTAGTTGCAACTCGTTGGTAATGACATTACCAACGAGTTAATCAACTCGCTGGTAATGTCTTACCAACGAGTTTAAGTCGTTGGTAATGTCATTATTTCCCGAAGAATATCCGACTACGATTTCCGACTACGATTTCCAACACGATTTCCGACTACGATTTCCGACTACTATTTCCGACTACATCATTAACGTACTAAGGATGATAATCGTAATCATCTTCATCACTTGAGTCTGACTCAGTTTCATAGGTAACCTCTGGCAATATGTGCCGCTCCTCGTCATCTGAATCAGCGTCAACTTCATATGGATTAACATCTAGAAGTTCTGTTCCAGTAATTCGAACCACACTCCCAGATCTCACATTATTAAGGCGAATCGTAGATGATTCCGAAATGTCAAAAGCGTTCGGCTCTTGGTATGCAGTAACTTCCTCATCATCTACGGTCTCACCAAGTGTGGCAACACTGTATATGTTTCTATGAGCAACATGGTTAACCACCTTCCACGAGACTTTGTTAAGAAGATCGTCAAGGTAAAACACTTGTTTTACTGATGAGGCAAGAACGAAAGGGTCATCTTCATACCAGCTAGTAGCAGTATTCACCGAAAATGTTCCGTACTGATCGGTCCTTGTGTTCTCCGGGCTAGTATCAAACCATCTACACTTGAACAAGTGCACTTTCATGCGGTTCCCATAAATTAGTTCAACAAATGAATGAAGGAAACCGTAATAGTCAACGCCATCCTGCCCACCATGGACCATCACCCCACAATTCTGGGTTTTCAGTCGGTCGTCTCGATTTTCACATAT
Source organism: Geum urbanum (assembly GCA_946800695.1). Taxonomy (NCBI): domain Eukaryota; kingdom Viridiplantae; phylum Streptophyta; class Magnoliopsida; order Rosales; family Rosaceae; genus Geum; species Geum urbanum. The sequence continues at coordinate 24,053,689 of OX327002.1, forward strand.
AAATTTCACGCCATTGACCTGACACATCGAGTAAACTTTTGAAGCTATCGGTTTCATCGCCAGGACCCTCAATTCGTTTGACCACTCTGGGCAACCATCATCTGCTACATGGTTCATCTGAAAACGATAAGAAATACGTACACAAGAAATTATGAACATAGAAACCACAAAACCACGTACGTACACACATGCTATATAAGGATATATATAAAAATAGACATATACACATATACACATATACCCTTACCCATTGACCAAAGTAGTTTGCAAACGTCCTGTTGTGGTAATCAACATTTCCGGCAATAGCAGGGCAGTGAAGATGATAGTTTTTCCAATATTGTACTTCTTGATAGTTAATCAGTACCGACCAGTGGGCAATGGCTATCTCATTTCCATCCAACTTGTATGACTTTGGCAAGCTTCCCTGTACTACCACGTCATTGGAGATGATAGAAAGGTTGAACTGGGGTTCATCTATCGCCATCTGTTGTTGGGGGTCCTCAAGCGCTCCCAAGTACACTTTGGTGTACGTTACACACTCGTGCGCAATATATGCTTCAGCGATACACCCTTCAGGTGCATATTTATTCTTCACATAGTCCTTGTAGGCTCCCAATTGTCTACAAGTTAACAACTGCATATTAACTTACTTAAAAAATAAGAATTGACATATAAAAACATAGACAAACCAAATGTATGAATCATTTGTACCTTTCCATGGGATACATCCAAGTGTAGTGTACGGGACCGGTAAGCAACAATTGTTCGGGAAGATGGATCATCAGGTGAGGCATGATGTCGAAAAAATTTGGGGGAAATATCCTCTCAAGCTTGCACATGATAAAAATGATATCATCTTGCATCTCCCTGAGATCTGATTTTTTAACTTCCCTGGTGCATAACTTCTGAAAGAATCTTGACAAGGCCACCAACGGCTCCACCACCTCTTTGGGCAGATGCCCTCGAATGAAAATAGGGAAAAGGCGTTGAAGCAGTACATGGCAGTCATGACTCTTTAATCCCTACATCTTATTGTCCCGGAAGTTAACACACCTGCTTATATTTCCTGCATAACCATAAGGATACCTGCATATATATATATATATATATATATATAGCCATAGGCAACAATTATATTTCTCGCATATAACTATAATCCGGTAAAAATTTAAGGCCAATTTCCTGCATAGCCATAAGAATATATACCTGACATTACTCAGCCACCGAAAAATTTCATGCTTATGCTTCGGCTTGACGGTGTAAGGAGCTTGCGACATTTTTCTCTTACCATCTCTTAACCACAAATGTTTCCGCAGTCCCATAGCTTTCAGATCAATGCGTGCCTTAGGGATGTCTTTTGTTTTCCCCTCCAAGTTAAGAATTGTGCCCACCACATTTTCACACACATTCTTCTCTATGTGCATGACATCTAAGTAGTGTCTGATAGGCAACCTGGGCCAGTAGGGTAGTTCCCAGAATATGCTCTTGTGTGTCCAAAACTTATACCTTTCGGGCTTGTCTGGAATTGACGCCACTACGTCAGGATGATTGCTCAGCTGACCAAAATCATATTCATTCAACACTTCCAAAATTTCTTCCCTTGTCCATCGCCTGGGTGCCACACCTGTTTCCACAGTCCCATCAAACGCGTCTGGATCCTGCCTAAATGGGTGATCATATGGAAGCCAACAACGGTGACGCATCTGAACAATTTTACTGCAATGAGGACTGCAATAATCAACCGTCATGCACTCTGAACAAGCCCTGTAACCTCTGGTAACGTTGCCCGACAACATACCGCGGGCAGGAAAATCACTGATGGTGCCAACAAGCATGGCATGCATCTGGAACATCTCCTTTTTGAACCTATCGTAAGTGGGGTGGCCACACTCACTCAGGTACTTAAGCTCCTCAATCAAAGGCCTCAAATACACATCGAGACACTTTCCTGGATAACCTGGGCCCGGAATTAAAAGAGTGAGCATATTGTATTCCTTCTTCATGCACATCCATGGTGGAAGGTTGTACGGTACCAAAATAACTGGCCATATACTGTATTGAAGACTCATGTTGCCAAAAGGGTTGAATCCGTCAGATAAGAGCCCTAGCCAAACATTTCGGACCTCTGCTGCAAAATGATCAAACTCCCTGACCATGTGCTTCCAAGCCTCTCCGTCGGAATGGTGTATAAGGGTGTCATCGTTAGGCAAATTCCTCTCAGCCCACCATCTCATTGCTTCGACCGTGAAAGAACACATGAACAACCGCTCCAGCCTATCCATAAGCGGGAAATATTGAAGTATCTTCATAGCTTTCTTGTTGCCTGCAGGAGTCAACTTATACCTTTCTGTAAAACATACCGGGTAGGTTTCAAGGTCTTCAAGATCTTTTCCCCAGAAGAGAATACAATCATATCTGCATGCATGAATTTTGATGTAGGAAAGCCCAAGATCTTTCAGGATATGTCGCACCTTATGATGAGTGGTAGGAAGATGATGACCGGGTGGCAGTAGTGAAGCAGTCCACTTCAGCCAAGAATCAACAGCTTTGACAGACATTTTGTTCTCCATTTTGAGCTGCATCACTCCCATCACACTTTCAAGAACAGTCTTACTACAACCGTCATACAACGGAGTCTGTTGCAATGCAATCAGGTTGTTGTACTTGTCCATACCGCTTGTGTTGACATGAGCTCCAAGTAATGGCTCGACTGGCTCAATATGGGGGAAACCCTCTACGACGGGAGGGACATTTGGTGCTTCATCAGCAAATACACCGCTCTCATGAGGAAACATATCATTGATTAACATCGATGTTGGATCATAGGATAGACTGCCCCTCTCAGCAAATTCTCCATGATCATAGCATGGACTGGCCCTCTCACCAAATTGTCCATGATCATGCGGACCCGCTAACGATGTTTCACCGTGATAAATCCAACAAGTGTACTTATCCCAAAACCCGTATTTACTCAGGTGCTTCTGGACTTTATCAATGGGAAAACGAAATCGATCGCTGCGACACTTACATTCTTTACACGGGCAATAATGAAGTGTAGTGTCTCCACAATTAGCCTTCACAAAATTCACAAAACTCCTAATTCCCTGGTGATATCTCACATCCCATCTTTCGAGGCTCATCCAACTCTTGTCCATCCTGAAAATTCTAACAATTTTACGTATTATATATACACACATTCACTACTAATAATCGACGCGATATCTCAATTCAACTCTAATTAAATCAACACATGCATGCATATATATATATATATATCGATCTAATCTCTGAATCCGATTCAGTACTCGATGATGGTATTCTTCTTTTTTCAGTTCAGTATTTGACTAGGTAGGAGGCTCTCTTAAGCCTGACTCCGATAGCACTACGATAATACCAGTCGTTGATTCAGAGACAAGAGAAGATTAACTACAAGCAGTTTTCTCGTTTCGGTGACATCAACAACATTTCATATCTCACGAATTGGATTTGATCAACACACACATATATATATACATACACATACACATATACGTATATATACACGTACCTATATATATAGCTTCCCGAGTGATCGAGTTTTCGACGCGCGCCTTAATTTTGACAATACCGAAGGATCGATTTCAGAGCGTTTTCCTTCTTTCGATTTCACCGGATTTTTTTCGATCTAAATGAATGAGCTGCTGCGATCTGCATCTAATATAAGAGGCATTGCCGGCAATTCATTAAATCGCCGGAAATGGAGACATTACCGGCGACTTTTCGCCGGAATTTCGCCGGTAATATTTCAAACATTACCGGCGATCTCCTCCGTCACCGGCAATGTCAAGCCAAGCATTGTCGTCGGTAATCCGGCCGGAATTTCGCCGGCAATGTTTGGCTTGACATTGCCGGCGACGGAGGAGGTCGCCGGTAATGTTTTGAAACATTACCGGCGAAATTTCGGCGACATTACCGACGACGGAGTAAGTCGCCGGTAATGATGAACATTACCGGCGACTTTCCCGGTCGCCGGCCTTGTTTTTGGAAATCTCGCCGGTAATGTTGCAAAACGTGGTAGTGTATAGTAGATCATTTACCCATTTGGTATTCAACTCATTCAAGATTTTTTATTTGTTTGTTACTTTATTATATAGTACGCAATTATTTCGAAAGTTTGAAGCCTCAATTTTTTTTGGTCCAGGACCTCCAATTTCTCAGACCCGGCAGTGCTAGAGTCTACAGATCGATGATACAGATGAAGAAAATATACAAAGCTAATTAAGGATTCGAAGGTAAGCCATGCATGGCTGCATCAACTGTACCTATCATGCTTACGCGTAGACACAGAGAAATTGCTCTGCCATAAACAAATGGCAATACATGCATAATATATGCAGTAGCCCTGGGTTGATGCTTTTTGAACAACAAACCACCAAGATCAGACCACGAGAACTGAAAGAAGCTTGAAAGTAAAGTTAAAATGAAAATAGCGGAAAGCTAATTAAGAGCGAGTTAAGATCTCGATCGATCGAAGGTCCAAGAGATCGATCACGGATCGATCAATGAAAAACAGCAGCGGCAGCTCTTGCATTTTTTGCAGCGGGAAGATCCGGTGGTGGAGATGGTAACATGGTGACCGCTAATATTCCACTTAATACAGCAGCAACGGCTCCAACCACAAATGCTGGTAGATTACCACCCCCAAATAGTGCATCCCATGGTCTGCTTGCTACCGACACTACCATCTGCATCCATTTTCATATAATTCATCAGAAACAGACTTCAAAAAAAGAATTGATCGACCGAATAGGTAAATTTTTAAGTTTGGTTTAGTTCATCAATCACCTGTGGTATAACAATTGCCAGATTCAAGACTCCTAAGGATAGCCCTGCAAAATCCAAAATATGTAACGTTACATATATGACAAATCGATCACAACTTATACGTAAAAACTTCTTAATATGTAACGTCTATGCTCTCTAGCTTAACAAGAGTCTCCTACCTTGGCCTGCACCAGAATTGCTGCAAAATATGGATGCCATAGTAAACGGAACACTGTAGCTCACCTGTAAATTAATCAAGAGATTAGTTATAAGATGGCGAAGAAGAGAAAACAGACAAATAAACAATATTAAGCAAATTTAGTACAAAGTTGACCAACTTGGCTAGACTCAAAAAAATCAAAATAATAAACACCTTGCTGAAGAACATAACCTGAAGTTCATCTCATTCATATAAACACACTGAACTCAAACATGAATAAAACCAAAAGGATCAGAGTAGCTTACCAGCTGCATTGATGGCGATGGAAGGAAGAAGGCTTCTGTTCTCTACGGCTATGACACTTCTCTGATTGCAAGAACCGAATGAGATGTAGCGTAGAGAGACAGGGACCTCACCTCTCTATATATATAGGTTCAACTTGTACCTACCCATTATCAGAATACAAGTTGAACTCTAAGTTCTATTACAACATAAAGAGTACCATATCAGTGTACAATATAGACTAGGACTTGCAGTATTTATGTACTAAACCTACAAGTAATCTAATGAACATTCAATACGATTCTAACTAGTTGATCACATCACTTAAGCATCAAGTAATGTCCATGAGTTTAAGTTCTAATCTAACAATTTTCCACTGAACTTAACTCACTGCCCTAATGCACAGAAACTGTAATCATACTGAAGTGGCCATGAATCATATGATATTAAAGTTCAAAATTTTGAAAACAACTCTGTCATGCTGCATTCAGTGATGTAGAACTCAGAACCAAGATGACTACTGTAAATCAGTTGGTTAAGAACCACAACATCAGTTCTTGCAGCACACATGAGCTCCAGATATGGTAATAAGAGCTAATGAAATATACATGCATCTCATCTCAAGTATCATTAATACACTCTGCCCTACTAAATGATTTTAAACAAAAAAATACCAAAATCACAAACTGTGACGACCCGGAACAAAATCAGCAGTTAAGTCGTATTGTTGCAGAGTTACGACAGTGTTGAAACCGCCAGCTTTGTTAACGACTAAATTATTGGCTGAGAATTGGAGCTGGGTCTCTTCTCGAGAGTTGTTGTACGTGTGATTACGAGTTCATGGGCGGTTCTGGATTGTTATTTGGACGACCGAGGAATTAGTTATGAATATTTGAAGTTTCGACGGAAACGGATTAATATGGCAGGTTTGTTCGTGACTAAATTACCGGACGAGAATTTGGCTTCGGATCCTTCACGGAAGTTGTCTAGAATTTAATTTCGAGTTAGTAGGAACTTCCGGAACATGGTTTTGAGTTATGAAGATTTAGTTGCGAATATTGCCGTTTGTTGATTATTTGGTTGATTTAATTATATGTTGATTGGAACAGTTGACTTTTTATCTGTTTGGCCGACGTGTTTGACTTCGGGTGATATTGGAAGATCATGTCGAGTCGAGTTCGTGGCCGCGAGAATTATCGGAATCGGAATTACGATGAGAAAGTTACGCGCGTTTGAAGTTCGTCGAAAATGATAATTACAAGTTTCCATTTTGGGAAGCTATAAATAGTGGACTTACCGATTTGGGAAAGTCAAAGATGCATTAAAGGTTTGACCGAGTTGACCGAGTCAACTCGGTGGAGAGAGGAAGAAGCACGTCGGTACTCCACGGTGGTCGACGGGGAACTGCCATCCGGCCGTCTCCGGCCACGGGGGAGGAAGTTTCCGACTCGCCTCATCGTCCTCTATTCATTCCTAGCCTCACTTTCCGGCAAGCCTCACGGTGGAGAGAGAATCATTGATCCAAAGTTTGGTAATTTTGGTGTTAATGGTGGTTTGTGATTTTGGCCGAATTGAGCTACATCAAGTACTGGGTTTTGTAGCCCTCATCTCCATGATTCTAACCATATAGGTATGGTGTTCCAATTTGATTTGTGTGTGGAGAATTTTGAGATTGAAATTTGTGGAACAATTCGGTTTTACTTGAAATTGAATGTGTTAGAGTGAGAATTGGACTTCGGTGCAGTTGACAAAGTTGCTCAGTGGACAATTTTGAGTGGAATTGGTGCAGCTCCGCCGTGAAATTCTTCGACCGGCAGCGGCGCCGCCGTGGACGGTGGTCAACGGTCAACAGGTTTGACTTTTTGGACTTTCGACAAGTTGCATGTCATTTGACTCGAAATCGCGCCCCGATCGCAGTGGGGAGGTTCGTTTCTCGATTTGAGCATCCGAAAGTAAAGCGAGGTATTGAGGTGTTATATATGGATTTTCGACGATTCGTCGACTTTGAATTACGTGTTTCCGAGAACGACGGTTTCTCGTGATTTGATTTGTATTGTCGAGTTATGACTTGGAGAAATGGATTTTGTGAATATTCAGGTGTTCGTGATCGTTCGTTTGGCGAGGGACTTTCTGCCGGATCACGGGTTAACGCGATACGCGTTACGCTAGTCTGTGAGTGGACATTTATTTTCACGGATTGTTTGCGAGTCTTTTATTTATGATTTACGAACTTGAGCATGCGGATTGATTATGATTTTATGAGCATGCGTTTTACGATTATGCATATACGAATATACGTATACGAGTATACATGTATATATATTATGTTTTAAGCATGTGCATAGAAAAGATTTATGATTTGGTTTACACAGAGTACAGTCTCAGTATATGTTGTGGTATCGATACACATTGGCTTCTCGGCTGATCCCCGAGTACGCTCCGGGGGGGACAGATATCCTGACCCGAGGCCTTTCTGGCTAGGATCACGTGTGGGTCTGGGATCCCGTGATTCAGACTGTGCTATCGCGTGGAAGCCCACGAGAGTCTCCGCGATATGTTTTACGTTGCATGCTCTGTACGTGAGTGGTAGCCAGAGTCTCCTCACGTAGCATTTGATTTTCATGCATTTGACTCGCATATGATTTTCTATGTATATATTACTTGGTGAAAGACATTTATTTTCGTCCACTCACTCTAACGTGTTTATTGTCTTTCCCCTGGGCTTTTCGGTTTCCGTGCCCAGTTTGCAGTTCAGGCTCTGGTGTCGCACGTCGTGGTTGGAGGCATAGTGCTCGAGCTACTTTGTTCCGTCCAGTAGGTTTATTGTTCTACCTACTGTGGTATGCGTATATGATTATGTAGTAGAAGTCGCTCTGAGCTTCCTATTGTATATGTTATACGATTTTACTCCGGATTTTCAGTAAAGTACATATATATTTACTACTTTACGTTATTGTTGATATATTGAGAAATCCGGATGGGATTGGTGCCCACGGTTTGCTTTTTGTGGCATAGGATGAAGTGTATTTTCCGCGTGCAGGTAATGGTAATTCTACGTTAGTAAGGAAACTCTGCCCAAATTTCGAAAAAAATTTTGTTGGTTCGTGTTTTCGAAGGGGTTTGATTCCGATTTAGGGAGATAAATCGGGGTTGAGTCCTTTCACAAACACATCAATAACACCAATGGAACCTTGTTTGTTTACTGTAAATAGGCAATAAGTGCAGCATAAATGTTATTGAAAGGACCCGACTCTGATTTAGTTGCCTAAACCGAAATCAAAACCCTTCGAAAACATGACCTTAAATTTTTTTTTCTATAGTTTACTTTGAAATATGTGAACCATTATTAGAACCTGCAAAAAAAATTACACTTCGAATATTCCACAAAAGCCAAACCGTGGGGCTCCGTTCCCCATCCGGATTTCTCAACATCATATATAATAAATCACAAGGTTTACAAGAAATCCAGAAATATTCAGGAGTAAACTCAACGGAAAACACAACATAAGTAATCAGAGCGACGCCTATATACATCCAGTAGGTTGAATAAATAACCTACTCGAATTAAAGTGTGATCTGAACACTATGCCTCCACCGTCGACGTGCAACATTGGAACCTAAATTGCAAACTGGGCAAAGAAAACCGAAAAACCCAGGGGAAGACAAAATGAAATCGTTAGTGAAAGGACCCAACCCCGGTTTAGCTGCCTAAACCGGAATCAAACCCCTTCGAAAACACGAACCAACAAAAACCGTAGAAATTTTGGCAGAGTTTCGTTACTAACGTGGAATTACCATTACCTGCACGCGGAAAATACACTTCATCCTATGCCACAAAAAGCAAACCGTGGGTACCAATCCCATCCGGATTTCTCAATATATCAACAGTAAAGTAAAACAATGAATATATCTATACTTTACTGAAATCCGGTGTAAAATCGTATAACATAAACAACAGATTTCTCAGAGCGACCTCTAATGTATAAACATATAAGTATACCACAGTAGGTAGAACAATAAACCTACTGGAAGAAACAAGGTAGCTCGAGCACTATGCCTCCGACCACGACGTGCGACACCAGAGCCTGAACTGCAAACTGGGCACGGAAACCGAAAAGCCCAGGGGAAGGACATGAAACACGTTAGAGTGAGTGGACGAAAATAAATGTCTTTCACCAAGTAATATATATATTAAAAACATATGCGAGTCGAAAGTATAAATAATCAAATGGTACACGAAGGAGACTCTAACTCCTCACGCGTCCGAGTACACGAGGGAGACTCTAACTCCTCACGTATACGGAGCATGCAATAAAATCTCACGGGGCCACTCGTGGACACATCCATGCTAGTACAGTCAGAACCACGGAGTCCCTGACTTCCACGTGATTCTAGCCAGAAATGGCCTCGGATCCGGGGATACGCCCCTCACCGGTCTGGTTGGGGAAACGCCCCTCCAGGCGGCCTACCATCGGGGATCAACCGAGAGGCAAAGTGTATCGATACAACAACGTAACTGAGATTGTACTCTGTGTAAACCAAATCATAAACAGTTTGATGCAAATGCATGAAACAACATATAAGTGTATGTATACTCGTATACGTATATCCGTATATGTATAATCGTAAAACACATGCTCATGTAATCCGAAATTTCATATGCATGCTCAAGTTCATAAAACGTATATCAAGACTCGCAAATAATCCGTGAAAAGAAATGTCCACTCACAGACTGGCGTAACGCGATACGCGTTAACCCGTGATCCGGCGGAAAGTCCCTCGCCAAAAGAACGATCACGAACCCCTGAATATTCACAAAATCCAATTCTCATAACCATAATTCGACAATTCAAAACAAATCACGAGAAACCACCGTTCTCGGAAACACGAAATTCAAAGTCGACGAATCGTCGAAAATCCGTATATGTACACCTCAATACCTCGCTATACATTCGGATGTTCACATCGAGAAACGAACCTCCCCACTGCGATCGGGGCGCGATTTCGAGTCAAATGACATGCGACTTGTCGAAAATCTAAAAAGTCAGCATTGACCGCCGCGTTGACCGCCGCCCACGGCGGCGCCGCCACTGACCAGAGAATTTCACGGCGGGGCTACCTCTACTCCACTCAAAATCACCCACTGAGTAACTTTCATAACTGCAACAAAGTCCAATTCAAACTCTAACTCATCCAATTTCACGAAAAACTGAATTGTTCCACAAATTTCAATTCCAAAATTCTCCTTCCACATATCGAATTAAAGCTTCATACTTACATGGTTAGAATCCTTGAGAGGAGAGCTACAAAATCCAGTGCTTGATTAAGCTCAATTCGGCCGGAAAAGTATAGTCCGATTCCAGCCAATTTCTTGAAACTTTGGCCGGATAATTGCACCTCTTCCGGCGTCCCACGCTGTGAAAGGAGACCGGGGCTAGGTAGAGAGCAGCAAGACGAGTCGATGGAGACCAAGAGGAGGCTCGGAGGTGGCCGGAATAGGCTCGCCGCCGGCGAAGCCGAACCTCCGTCGTACACCGTCGCACCCACTCGGTCAACCCGAGTTGACCGGGTCAAAGCTATTAATGAATAATGTTGACCTTCCTGATTTGGCAAATTTACTATTTATAGCCTTTCCCAAAGATGAAACCCCCATAAATACATTTCGCGACAAACTTTAAACTCCCGTAACTTCCGCGTCGTAATTCCGATTCTGATAATTCTCGCGGCCACAAACTCGTCTCGACATGATCTTCAATTATCACCCGAAGTCAAACACATCGACCAAACCGATAAAAAGTCAACCATTCAACCCAACACATATTTAATCGACTAAACAAACAACAACCGGAAATATTCGCAACTAAATCTTCGTAACTCAAAATAATGCTCCGGAAGTTCCCACGAGCTCGAAATTAAATTCTGAACAACTTCCGTGAAGAAGCCGAAACCAAATTCTCGTCCGGTAATTTAGTCGTTAAGAAGGCTGCCTTTAAAATCCGAACTTCAAATATTCATAATTAATTCCTCGGTCGTCCAAATAACGATCCGAAACCGCCCACGAACTCGAAATCACACGTAGAACGACACTCGAGAAAAGACCCAGCTCCAATTCTTGGCCAATAATTAAGTCGTTAACAAATCCGGATATTCACATAACTGTCGGAAATCTGCGATAACGCAGTAATTCACGTATATAGCTGACCATTCTGCTGATTCTGGTCCGGGTCGTCACATGAGTGGATAAAAATTATAAACTATGTAAATATATAAAACTATAATTATATCCATGTCTGCTGATTTCTGTGAAATAATGCGAGTTTTAAAAAAATAAACTGAACTATAAATGAAGGTGGTCACTTAGGGGTTTTTTCTAACCTGAGTCGACAATTTGTAAAAATAAATTGTAGGTGATGGGCCAGACGAGATATCCTGATCTCTTCTGACAGGCCAGACTAGGCACCCCAACCTCCCCTGACTGGACTATCTGGTGATCAGCCGAACAATTAGTACATCGATGCAACTAACTAAAGTCATCACAAACAAAAACCTTCAAAAACAAATAGTTCTAAAATATACTGTAAATTAAATTGAAATATTGAAAATTGAACTTGTTACGACTATAAAAATAAAAGGGGTCCACTCACAGTACTGTGTTGTGATTCCCAAGCCAAAGCCTATATGTTCACGTTTCTAAATATCTGCCACTGGCTGCTAATAAGTCGTTCTGAAACAACGATTATTATTTAATACCTAATCTTCGAAAATTATAGTGAATAGCTAAACTCGTATACCAACGAACATCATTGTTGTGAACCTCGTATTCTCAAACAACGTGCTACTCGGACTAATGACGAGCAAATCAATCTCCAAATTCAAGTTCTTCAATCCTTTTTATAGTCGCAACATATTCCTTAAATGTTACATGACCTAAAGTCGAATCGACAATCGATTCAACAGTTTTATAATATTGTAAATCATTTAATTAATATCTGATTAATCACACGTCTTATCATCAATGTCTAATTCAATTCAATAACGTCTTTATTACATTTGGTACGTAATTACGAGTAAAACAACATATAATGTTTGCCGAAAATCTCCTCGCCGGAGCCCTGCCGTAGACCACTGACGGCGGAGGCGGTGACTTTTCCCAGCGACCCAAGGCCTATTCTACTCCAAATCACACAACAAACAACTTCATCAACTACAACTAGTCTAATTTACATTGAAACGAAAATCACCCCAAAAACTTCAGTACTTCGATTCTCCTCACTCTGGTCAAATTGAGATGTGTTCTTGATGTCCTTAACTTTGTCTTGAGGAGAGTTTCAAAGCCTAGTAGGTCTAACCCATCAATTCATGCTCGAAATTGGCACCCCTAAAGTTTAGGGTTTTGGTTCGCCGGTGACTTTTCTCCTCCACATCTTTGAGAGAAGAAGATTATGATCTTGAAGGTTTGACATCGGCCTCGGCAGTTTTTATAGCCGCACCGGCGAGCTCCGTCGTCGGCGAGTTCACGAGCTGTGAGAAAGGAGAGACAAATTGGAGAGGAGAGAAAAAGGAGAAAAAAATGTTGACTGAAATGGAAAGTTTGACTTTTTATTTTTGGAAAGTCATATTTATACTCGCAAGTTGCGACTAACTTAAATTCATAAAATCAAACAAAACTTTGGCTGACCATAACTTTTTCATGGTAACTCCGATTTTAACACTTCACATGGCCACAAGCTCGTCTTGATAAACCCTATGATTTTTCTCAAAGAAACACCTCAAAAATTTAATCGATAAATTTTTCATGGAACGCTAGCAATAGTTATCGACGGTAAAAACTAATTATTATCGACAATTAATGTTTAATCAAAATAACAAGGTAAATCTTGGGTCGAGATGTTACAAACTACTACTAAACAAACATGCTAAGTGGAAGCACTAACTGAACTGGAAGTGTTGAGCATAACCCATAAACATGAAAAGTATTAACTAGCTGATCTAAACTTCAGGCTAATATGATGGAAACGAAAACAAAACATAATGCTAATAAGGTTTCTAGCGAACATAAAGGAAATCATAATATGTAATTGCTTAAAGAATTAAAGTTGATAATAAATATCAACATATACTACTCTTATCCACAACATTGAAAAGCAAGGTCCACTCACCTGAATCACATGAAGAATCATAATCAATCCACTAGCTCGCAAATCGTACTCAGCCCTCATTACTATTTCGATAACGGGAGACGCTACCCTAAACTCCTAGTATAGATGAACCTTAAGCTCAATCCTAGTTGTCATGCCTTGCACTACAAGAAAACAGCACTTAGACCACGGAAACGTAATTGTTCCGTGGTCCAAGTACCACCTGGACGACGGAGAATACCTTATCCGTCGTCCAGGTGATCACCTGGAGGACGGAGAAGACTCCGAGGTCCAGGTGTCCACCTGGACGACGGAGATGGTATTCCCCGTCGTCCAGGTGATCACCTGGACCTCGGAGTCTTCTCCATCCTCCGGGTGATCACCTGGACGACGGAGAATACCTTATCCGTCGTCCAGGTGGACACCTGGACCTCGGAGTCTTCTCCGTCGTCCAGGTGATCACCTGGACAACGGACCGACACGCCGTCGTCCGAGTAACTTCCACTTAGACGACGTACCGACACCTCCATCGTCTAAGTGAAGCATTATATAAGCCCGATGCCAAACTCTCTTCATTAATTCCATCCGATCCTCTCTTCATTCCATTCGAAGAAGAATTGAAGGAGAAGGGAGAAGGAGAAGGAGAAGGGAGAAGGCCGAGAAGGATCAGGATAAGGGATCTCCGCTGACTAGCTAGCTAGCTTAATTAAGAGATATCGAGAAGGCCAGCAGGTACGTACGTACGCAGTTAAAATTTGCTTAATATATATTTAGTGAAAACGTACGTACATACATGCATGGATGTTAGCTATATATACAGATTAAATTACGTACATACGTAATTGATGGATCGATGTAGATCGAGTACGTATAATTAAGCGTAAATTAATGGACTAATATATATATATGTAATCATTAATTAATTATAATATTTTGTAGCAGTATGGACAAGAGTTGGATGAAGTTGAAGAATAGATGTGATGTCCAGTATATGGATGGAATTAGCGAATTTGTGAATTTTGCGATAGAACATGGTCAGGGAAAGAAACGTTTCAGGTGTCCGTGTCAGAAATGTCTTAATTGTCAGTATGCGGAGGTTAATGTTATGGTGCAACACCTGTACGAAAATGGTATGATGTGGAGTTACACTACATGGAGCGAGCATGGTGAAGCAGTAGAGTTTAGCGCAGTAGACTTCAGCTCAGGGTACAGTTACCAGGGTGCCTCATCCAGCGGGAGTGGTGCCGGACCCCCAGCTTGCAACCCAACTGCAGATTTGGTCCATGATGCGTTTCCGGGATGTTGTCATGGTGGACACCAACACCAAGATGGAGGTTACAGTACCACTAATGAGCATGATGACACATTCCCCGATGCTAGCTTGGCCACTGACACCAGTGAGATGGATAAGTACAACCGGATGCTACTTGAAACGTAGACCCCGGTGTTCCCTGGTTGTCGAGAGAATGTGTTGCAATATGTGATGGAGCAAATGAAGATAAAAGTGAAGCACAAAATGTCAGTGAGTGCTTTTGACGAAATTCAGGAGCAAATATGTAAGTTGCTTCCTGATGATCACAATCTTCCTAAATCTCATTATAAGGATAGAAATATCTTGAGCAGCCTCGGCCTAAAGTACAGGATAATTGACGCATGTTCGAATGATTGTGTTCTATTTTACAAAGAGTATAAAGATTTGGACTATTGTCCCGTATGTGGCCAGTGCAGATTCCAGGTGAATAGAAAGAGTTCGAAAAAGAGAATTCTTGTGAAAGTTGTTCGATATTTTCCCTTGATTCCCAGATTGCAGCGCCTGTACATGTCTGTACACACAGCAGAGGCGATGCGATGGTACGCAGAAAAGCGAATAGATGACGATGTCCTACGACACGCCGCGGATGGGGAGGGTTTCAAACATTTCGACAGAGAATTTGGAGACTTTGCTGCAGAGGTTAGAAATGTTAGACTCGGCCTATCTACAGACGGATTCAATCCTTGGGGAAGTAATAGCTCCGCCGTCAGCACTTGGCCAGTTATTCTGATGCCGTACAACTTGCCTCCGTGGATGTGCATGAACAAGGAATTTAATTTCCTTACTGTACTAATTCCAGGTCCTAAATCTCCAGGGAAGTGCTTAGATGTCTACCTCAGACCTTTGATCGACGAGCTGAAACTGTTGTGGGAAAATGGTGTCCCAACTTATGACAAATTCACTGACACGATGTTCACGATGAGGGCTGCCGTAATGTGGACGATCAGCGATTTTCCAGCGTATGGGATGTTGGCAGCCTGCAGGACAAAAGGATATAATGGATGTCCTATATGTTTGGACGACGTGAACTCTAGTTGGCACGCGGGGAAGGTGTGTTATTTGGGTCACCGTAGATGGCTTCCTCACGACCACCCGTGGCGACAGGATGAAGCTCATTTCGACGGGACGGTAGAGAACAATCCTAAACCCCGTAGTTGGTCTGGCGAAGAGATTTTAGAGAGGTTGAGCTATTTCAACTTTGGTGTGTTGAGCAATGACGCGGATGTAAAGAAATGCAATCCAATTCCTCCACGTGATCTGAGCTATTGGGATCACAAGAGTATATTCTTTGAACTCCCTTACTGGTCGAAGTTGAAGTTGAGGAACAACTTGGACGCGATGCACATAGAAAAGAATGTGTGCGACAGCGTGGTGGGAACAATTCTCGGTATTAAGTTCAAGACTAAAGATACTCCCAAAGCGCGCAAAGATTTGGAATCAATGAATCTACGTCGTCCCTTGTGGTTGAGGGGGGATATGAAAGGAGTGTACAACAAGATGCCAGCTGCACCTTACACAGTGAAGCCGACGCTTAGACGTTCTGTATTTCACTGGTTTAAGGGCGTTCGTTATCCGGCTACGTATGCAGCTACTATAACTGGAGCAGTGGACGAGGTGCAACACAAGTTTGTGGGTCTAAAGACACATGACTATCACGTTATGCTGCAACGTCTGATTCCAGTGGTAATTCGACCATACTTGCCTCGTGACGTCGTAGAACCAATTGTGGCATTGTGCAGGTGGTGGCAGAGGTTATGCGCCAGAGAATTAAAGAAGTCAGATGTGGTGGAATTGCAACAACAAATTGTGCACATCATTTGCAAACTAGAGAGGATTTTTCCCCCTGCTTTCTTTGACATCATGATTCACCTAGTGATCCACCTGCCCGAGCAGGTGCTCATTTCTGGTCCGGTCCAGTACACTTGGATGTATCCTCAAGAAAGGTACGTACAACTAATTAATTTGTTCCACTGGAGATTACTAGCTAGCTATATGTACTTATTCTTATTGTACGTTTGATTTTGTAGACAGCTTGGACAGTATAAGTCATTCGTCAAAAACAGGTCGGCCCCGGATGGGTCCATAGAAGAGACATACCTAATGCATGAGTGTGTAACTTACTACAACAGGTACCTCAAAGATCCACCACCTCCCACTGCCTCCGATCGCAGTGCCCGCATCAATCTTTCTGTCGTCACCAATGTCGTCCAACCGTTTAGAGGAGTATTAAAGGAATTGTTAACACGGGAAGAACTTATTGAGGCACATTGGGTAGTGTTGCGAGACTGTGACGAAGTTGAGCCGTACATGATGTCATACAGGGAGAGGCTTCAGGCGTTAAATCAAAACAAGAGTTCGGCGTGGATTGATAAAATGGTTAAGAAGAAGTTTCCCGATTATTTCTTCCAATGGGTACGTACGTACCTCTCGGTATTTAATTAGTAATTTATATACGTACATATCGATCATGTTTGGAGAAAGTCCAAATTAAACCCTTATATTAATTTGCCCTTTTTTGCAGATGATTGATCTGCAAAAATCTGAAAACCACGGGGGGTGGTGGTCATGGCCAAAGCACTTGCTAGCAGGGAAGCCGGTTAAACACTATATTTACACCGGATGTTTTTTGAACGGTGTAAAGTTCCATTCATTGGCCCGAGACGAAGGAAGAAGAACACAAAACAGTGGGGTAGCGGTTGGGAAAGACAATGATCTATATTACAGGGCTATTGTATATGTGGTTCAGCTATGTTACGGGAATGATGTCAACGTTTTCCTATTCAAGTGCAGATGGTTCAAGCGTACAAAGGAAGACCTGGGACTATTATCAGTCGATACAAACTCTAGCTGGTATGAGGATGAGCCTTTCGCTCTCGCCACCTTAGTTCGGCAGGTGTTCTATCTCGACGATTCGAAAGCCGGTGAAGGGTGGAAAATAGTGAACCATATCTCTCACCGAGGAATATGGAATACATAGACAATTGAAGGGACACCGGCGACGACTGAAGATGCTGCTGAACCAGAAAGAGACATTCCTGCCTATCAAGAGCCTAATATTTCTGTCATCCGCTCCGATATAATGGACCTGGTTCAAGATTATGAACGGTTACCCATGCCTGATGGTTGTACTGATCTAACTGAAGATGAGATTATCGATGAGGTAGATGAAGAAGACGAGCAGGAAGAGGACGCGGACAAGGACTCAGGTTATTCGTCGGACGATGTTGAGTACGATGAGGAGGATGAGCAATCGGATAACGGGGATGAGGACGATGATGATTATGACGAAGAGTACGGTCATACGACGAGGATAATTAATTGGTAATTAATTATTGTAATTATTGTAATATATATATGATCGATGCATCATCGATCAAAAATTAAATTATTCCGTCGAGGATTATTCCGTCAACGTTTATATTAGGTCCCCCGCCATTTTCACCTTTGGCGCCCCGCCAAATCTCAATGTCATATAAAACCCTAAATCCTGGACCCTAAATCTAGCAGATCGGATCGATCGATCAATTTTTTAATTATATTCTTGAATCAGAATAAATGAACGGACACACAAATGATCGGGGACGACCTAAACCGTAAACCCTAAGGCCCTAACCCCTGAATTCGGGGTTTAGAACTTGGATTACGGAGAATGACCTTATCCGTCGTCCAAGTGTGTACCTGAACGACGGAGAATGACCTTCTCCGTCGTCCAAGTGTCAAACCCTATACCCTATACCCTAAGGACCCCTAACCCCTGAATTCAGGGTCTATACACCTGGACGACGGAGATGACAATCTCCGTCGTCCAAGTGTGTACCTGGACGACGGATATTAGCGTATCCGTCGTCCAGGTGTGTACTTAGACGACAGAGAATGTCATATCCGTCGTCCAGGTGCAGATATCGTTATTTTTTTCTAAGACAACGACCATCTAGACCTTGTTCCAATGCATATTCTTTTCGTCAAGACTTTAGAGTAAACAATTCTTGGTGTGTGAGCTTCGACGGTTCAAAAATCGGAGTTGCGAAATGCCTTGTATCCACGTTTCCGGTTTGTGAAATTCTCGGTTTTGCGGTTGACTGTGCCGATGAAACCATTCCCGAACTTATTATTTTATGGTCCTTTGAAGACAATTATATATTATGTTACGACGAACATATCCAACGGTTGTTTTGTCCAAATTCAATTTCGTTAATACTCTGCTGCAAATGAGCCTCTACTCATGAACACTTAAGTTGTAAGGATTAGTCGATACTTAACAATTTTCAAAACGACAAATTATTCGTCGGTTCAAATTTAACTGTTCATATATACGATGCGTTCATCGATATTGGACGATTATTTCACTCGAATGACAGATCGCTAAATTCCTAGCGAATTAATTTTAAAATTTTTTTTAACGTAAATTGAACCTGGACGACGGAGAACGTCCTTCTCCGTCGTCCAGGTTCAATTTACCATGGCGGTTCGATTTTTTTTTTAATTTTTTTTCAATGAATATTTCACTTGGACGACGAAGATGTAGTTTTCCGTCGTCCAGGTGAACACCTGGACGACGGAGAACGTCATTCTCCGTCGTCCAAGTCGAAAATCATGGCGGTTCGATTTACCGCCTCAATTTTCGGCGCCGCTTGAATTTTCACTTAGTCGACGGAGAATGAATTCTCCGTCGTCTAAGTCCAAATTTATTGCGGGTGAAACGTCCCGCCCATTAATTACGCGCCGCTTCGAAAAATTTTAACTCTTCACTTAGACGACGGAAAACACTGTTTCCGTCGTCCAAGTGCACTTAGACGACGGAAATTAGTGCTCCGTCGTCTAAGTGAAACTCTATATATAGGACTGCTCACCCCCTCCTTTTCTCATTCCATCTCCTCTCCTCTCCTCCTCTCCTCTCCTCTCCTCTCCTCTCCTCTCCTCCGGCGATCCTCCTCCGGCAACGCTCCGACGACCAAATTTCCGGCGTGGTTCCCCCCCCTCTCCGACGACTCTACTCTTCCGATATTCCGGCGAAATTCCGACGAGGTAATAATTCTATGTTTTAACTCTTTAACATTTTTTTTATTTAATTAATTATTTAATTTCTAAATATTTTTAATTTATTAGTTTTAAATAATAAATAGTTGTAATTATAATAATTATTTTCTTGTTATTATTATTATTTAGTAATCATTATTAGTTGTTAATTATTTGGTAATGAATAATTATTAGTTAAAATTAAATAATAGTAATAATAATAATTGTTAATAATAATTAATTATATTGGTAAATGAATAATTATTATTAAATGCATGATAAATAATAATTCTATATTGTAATTATTTATTGTTTTAATTAATTGATAATTACGTGTATTTTCTAGTAAATTGCATGGTAGTACGTCTTCGATTTAAATTTAGTACATAGGCTTGGTTTATTAAGTCGCACTCTTTGGAATAGATGGCGCCTCTTTTCCCAGCTTATCTCCTTAATCCCTCGTGATGTGTGGATTTCATCACCGCACACCATAACCTAAGTGAAGTTATGGACACGAGGTTGAGGGCGGAGTTTGCAAAAGACTTGAGGGAGTGTAAATTTTCGAAAAATTGGCCGACTGTCGGACATGGTGTCTAGAAACGGGTTATGACCGGTGACAGGATTTGGACTAAGAAAGACTTTTGTCGAAATTAGTCCTGCCTCTTGCGTTATTTCTATCCCTAACTGGCCATGTTTTTCGATTTAACCAAGGCTGATTAATTGAAAATTTACACTTTATCGCGCGGGTCGCAAGTCCATTGAACGACCGAAAAAGCCAAGCTAGTGTACTCTATTTAAATCTTAACCGTACTTAATTAGCGTAAATTTTGCACTTGTAATTATAATGGTAAGTATGTATTTTAACAACGTACTCGTAGGTTTAAATGGCTCCATCCGGCAAGAAGAAAGCCCAACAAGAGGCAGAAGATGCCATGCTCCGCCGCTTGGCGGACCAAGTCGGTTGGGAATTACCGGAGGGCAACGACGCCCTCAATCCGGACCCTTCATCTGGTCCGTCCGTAGCGCCCTCTGGGGAAATTCCCGCTCCCCCATTCATCTCGAGCGGTGATGACGTCGACCCCTTCCAATCTCCGACGCCCGGTACCTATTCAACGGGAAGTACTCAGGCGTCCTCGACCGCCGAATCTATCATATTCAGCGCCCGGCGTAGGCAAAGGTGGGCCCCCACTGACCCGGAACCGAAAAGGACTCGGAGTCTCGTTAAAGGGGGCAAAGCGGAGAAAATTTGCAAGGCGACCGGGAAAAAGATCGACTTGCCCTACGACGAATTCACCGGTGGCCCTCCCACAGCTCAGCTAGCAAGTCTCTCGGCGCATAGCATAGGGTCAATCGTCCGTAGCCGAGTTCGTCTCACTGCCCCTACTTGGAAGGAGGCGCCGGATAATGAGAAGGCGAAAGTCTTTAAAGATCTTTCGGTATGTAATACGTCCAATTTAGTTATTATATAATATTTTTAATATTAGTTATAATTTCATAATATATACGATTATAATTTTCTATTTATTTTTGATAGGAACAATTTGCGGTGGATCCGACACCGGTGATGTTGAGGCATATCAACCAAACCGCCAACTCCATCTACAAAGATTGGAAGTACAGACTCCATCAGTACTTCCAAACTTACGGTCCCTCGCCTCCCCCCGTAGAGCTGCGTGGGGATAGAGAAGATGAGTGGGAGTGGTTGTGTAACCACTTTGCCGATGACTCCTTTAAGGTGTTAATTTACTTTTTTTATTTCAATTAAGATAATTGAATTATTTAAATTTTAGTTATTAATTTTTTAATGATTTAATTGTGTTGTGTAACAGAAATTCTCCGGTGTCAACAAAGCCAACCGGGGGAAGAAGGACAAACACCATACTACCGGCGCCAAGCAGTTCATTCAAATAGCCAAGGAGCACAAGGATAAGGGATCCAAACACCCTTATCTTGATGCAAGCATAAGCGCGTACGTGAAGCCTGGGCTCGATAATGAAGCCAGTCAATGCGGCGTAAGTGATATATATATGTGCTTTTAATTATAGTAATTATTATTTAAATATTATTTCATTATAATAAATTAATTATGTGCTTGTAGGCAAGGGTGATAGAGCGTGCGCATGAAGAGTTGGCTAACACTCAGCTTGTGTTCCCAGATGTGCCGCCGGAAGACCTGCCTCCTCTATCCTTAGAGAGCCAAATTGCAATCGCGGATGAGGTCTACGGTCGTAGAGCTGGCAAGGAGGTTAGGCACTTCGGGCCCAGGGTGGTACGAGATTTGTCGACGACCTCCGACTCATCATCTACGGGAGGTTCGGGCCAGCGGAGAAGGACTCAGGCTGCAGCCGTCGAAGCAGCCATTCAAGAGGCTCGACTGGCATGAGAGGAGAATCAATCCATGCGGCAAAGACTTGACGAACAACAAGCACAAATAGCCCAACTCATCGCCCTCATGCAACAAAATCGAGAAGCATGTCAACCTCCTCCGAACCCACACCCCGATGACAACGACCCAGCTAGAGGCGGAGGACTCGGCGGCGCATCTGCTCCTCCAGTGTATTAGCTAGCTAGTAGTTTATTATCTCGTTTCTTTTCCGCATTCCGAACAATATTTTAATTTTTAATTTATGGGTTTTTTCGATTATTCATGTATGTACAAATTAATTTTAATTATTTAATAATTAAGTAATATTCAAAATTTATTTATTTAATTAATTTTAGCATTTTTTTATTATTTAAATTTAATTAATAATAAATTAAATTAATAATATTTAATTACAATTTATTTTTTAAAAAAATTAAAAAGTCACTTGGACGACGGAGAACTAACTCTCCGTCGTCCAAGTGACTACCTGGGCCATGGAGAATGATACGTTCTCCGAGGCCCAGGTAAACACCTAGACGACGGAGAACTAACTCTCCGTCGTCCAAGTGACTATCTGGGCCACGGAGAATGATACGTTCTCCGAGGCCCAGGTAAACACCTGGACGACGGAGAGTTAGTTCTCCGTCGTCCAAGTGACTACCTGGGCCACGGAGAATGTATCATTCTCCGTGGCCCAGGTAGTCACTTGGACGACGGAGAACTAACTCTTCGTCGTCCAAGTGTTTACCTGGGCCTCGGAGAACGTTCGCGGTCCAAGTGAACTTGGACGACGGAGAGCTTATTCTCCGTCGTCTAATTTCTTGGACGACAGCACTTGGAGCACGGATCTTGGACGACGGAGATTGCGTCGTCTAAGTACCTAGACGACGGAAAACGTCACTTAGACGACGGAAATGCTCCGTGGTCTAAGTCCGTTTTTCTTGTAGTGTCGCAAACTAAACTTGACCAAAGATGAGCTTTGAATCCTGTGTAGGAGTCAAAACATTACCAAATATATCGAATGACATGAAATTACGAGAAAATCAACTACGTAAAGGTTTAGAAAACTTCCCGTGAAAATTCTAGTTTCTTGTCGCTGGTGCTCCACAACGCACAGCTACGTAGGGCCCACGCGCCGCCAGAATTCAATCACTTCTGATTTCTGTAATCGACATATCAAGGGAAAGCTCAAAACAATCCCAACAATTCATTCAACTACACCTAAACACGAATACTTCCTATGATTTCTGCAATCGACGTATTAATGGAAATCTCAAAGCAAGCCCAATAATTTATTCAACTACACCTAAATACAAAAATTGTAGGAAATCATCAAAATCTACCTTTGGAAACCAGAAATTACGGTCGAGATAGGCCATGGGGTTGGTGGCATTCGCCTCCTAGAAGGACAGGGGTGAAAACCCCTATGATCTTGTCAGTGATAACTAGCTGGAACATTGTCATCGACGACGAAGCCCAACCGTGAAAGTCAAGAAACTTCTCAGCGTTGATTCTCCCTCGAGCAGTGATGTATGATGGGTTTGAGGGCAGGGAAAGGTCGAGGAGAAAAAGAGGAGCGGAATCTAGGTAGTGCGGCGACCACGGTGGCCCGACAACGAGCTCCTCTGCTTGTCAACGATTCGGGTCAAGTCGACCGAGTTCGCGCTATTGGTCTAAACTGGGTGGAGCCAAAAATGGTTCTACCTCCACTGGTAGATAATTTGAATTTATATCCCTACAATTAAAATATATCAAATCCTCAAATCCATCTACTATTCCATCACACGGCCCAGATTAAACCACAATAACTTATTTTTTATATATATATATATTTAATTTTATGCTACTTCAAACTTGAAAAATTCACAACAATTCGCTTGGACCTCCGAAAAAAAATTATGCACGAACTCGCATTAAAAGCTTCTACAACTTCTGTGAAGAAAACGAGTCCAAAATTCTAACTTATAAAAAAAAAAATCAACTTTTAGTAGAGACGAATCTCGATAAACTTTCGATAACCATAACTAATTCATCATAACTCCGATTTCTACGCTTGATGTGGCCTCAAACTCATCTAGGCTAACTCTATGACTTCTTTGAACAAAATGAAACCAAAATCGTAACTTATAAAATATCAATTTTTAAATCACGACTATCGACAAATCCTTGATAAACGTGACATATGCTAATTAGTTCGATAATTACACGACTAATGATGATTCAGTCGCTAATTTGGGTTCGAGTCATTACATTCAACCCGTTTAAGACCCGCCCCGTAACCCTCCCAATCAACTCATTTCCCTAGCCTAGCTGTGACAGTTCACTGTGGATAACTATAAGTAACTATTGGTGCGGACAGCTTTGAGAGTTCATTGTGGGTAAGTGTAGGTAACTTTTGGTAGTTGTATGTAATTGAGAGTTAACCGTGGTTTATATTGAGTAGCCGCAGGTGACTGTGGGTAGCTAAGTACCTATGGGTTAGGTGTGATGTAAGTTTACTGTGAGTAAGTGTGAGAGTTCATTGAGGATAACTGTAGGTCATTGTTAGTACGAGCAACTGTGAGAATTCATTGTGAATAACTGTAGATAACTATTGGTAGTTATACTTATTTGTGAGTTAACTATAGATATCCATATATAACAGTGGATATTTGTACGTAGTAATAAGCTCACAACTACTCTACAGCTTACCTTATAGTTACTCTACAATGATCTTGTAGTAACTTTACGATCCATTTCTCAAATTCACTATTACATAAGCATCAACAAAACTCATTTCTCCAAACCAAACATAAATATATAAGCAGCATTCCATCTGACACTTCAAGTGTAACTCAATAAGATCAAACGCAAACTATAATTAAGATGGTGTCATTATAATCAATAACATTATGTTTTTGCAAAACAAATTTAGACTCCCTTCAATAAAATTCATTTAAGACATGATACAATAAACAATAGCCTGACAGACGCTATAATGACAACTGCTCTATCTTCTCTACAAAGTACCCTCACAAACATTATAGGCACAATCATTGTCAGTCTTTTCTTCGCCATTACTTCAACAGAATTGTCAATAGCGAAGTTCAAGATCTACTGACCCAAACAGCAGATCAAGATAAATTTGATTTATACATCAAGTACATCATAACCTGCCCAATGTACTTGTCTTTAGTAGGTATATAACAGTATAGCAAATAATGAAATTCAAGATTTGAAATTTTAACGATCCAACTCAACCATTGAAAGTCATCTTTGCAATTCAAATTCAAATGAAGAACTCTAGAAAGTACCTGGAAGATTTTGTACTTCACTGCTGCAGTTGTGTAGTCTCCCTTGGCAGGGTTACCAGCTGAGCTCATTTCTGCAAGCCGCAACATGCCTCTGCCACAAGGCAGACCCTAAGGATTCGTTTGGTTGGCCGAATCCAAGGAAAAAGAAAGAAAAATTTGGGGTGTTTCCAATGTTTGGTAAAACCCAATCAAAGAATATGAGGGGAAACCAATTTCTGAAATGAGAGAAATTGGAGGGAAAAAATTTCCCACCATCCACCTTCGGATTCATTTTCCCAAGAGAAGGTAAACGAAGAAGAAACACTTTCCTTTCCATTCTACAAATCAAACGAGGCCTAAGGATACGTTTGTTTGCCGGTCTTAGCTGATAGTGTTAAATAGAGGGTATTAGTTGCTTAGTACTGCGTTTGGTAACACCCAGTATAAACGTAAATGGTACTAGCTAGTGTATGTTTTACCTTTCGACCTCTTTAGCTTGACTTAACGAGAGTACTCAAAAAGCTGTACTCAAGATTAAGACCCGGAAATACTGAATCAACAATGATTCTTCCTTCAAAACTTCTCTCTCTCTCACACATATTAAGTCTCGTCCTATCCTCAGCAAACCCAGAAGAAAACTAAGTTTAGTTTCTTCTTCTTCGTGCCGGTCACTTTTTTCTCTCTCCCTCTCTGTCTTGAGTTTGCTAGAACTTAATTGGTCGAATTCAAATAAGTTGATGTTGGGTGTTTGGCAGAGAGTTCATAAAATTGAATTCAATTGAATGAATTTAATTGATGCAATACGCATAATAAAATGTTCGGTATTGGGCTAAGAATTAAAGAATCTATTTCATTGATTGGATGTGCAGTTGTTGACTGTTCATTTTATTGAATATATATGAATGGATATGGATTTTGGAAAATAATGGATACGAGGTTTTGTTTATTCCACTGGGTGAGTTTTATTTTAGCACCAACTACAATTAATTTCAAGGTTTTTCTACTAGGTAAATCAGGGTTTTGGTTTAGAAACCCTACACGGCTACACAGTTCATGAGAACAAGAAATTTTCAGGAAACAAAGTCTAGCACAACAGTGTAGTCCTTTTCGGCACCAAACGCAGAAATTAGTGCATCTTAATGAGGTTCACTAGAGTCCAGGATTGTATTACCAATTAAGGATGTGCACAAGAATATTGCATAAATAAACGACCCCTAAGAGTAGTAAATGAGAGCTTAAAGATTAAAAGAGGAATTCAGCTGAGCTTATACTAATATCTAAAACCATTATTGCTAGTAAACTTTCAACTTCAGTCCATCAACAATCCCACGCCCAGAGATTATCTAAGCTTTTACTATATCAGCCGACCCCAATATAAGGGATATGCTTTTGTAAATAGAAAACCCCATGAACTTAAGGGACTGGCATGAATAAAAGGGAAAGGAAGCAGAAAAAAGGTACTGAAGAAGCAAAGCCCTACCCTTCATACAGTATTGTTATGGTGATACCAATATTTGTAAACTTACGATCTTCAAATATTAAGTAATTATGTATTTTTTTTTCCTGCAATCTGCGATAGGATGAGAGAACATATTAGCTAGAGTTGCAGTACGTTGGTGAGGAAATTATTTTAAAACCCAAAAACACTTAACTTATTATACCATGGTAAAAAATGTCCAATTTATGATCCCTTAATTTAAAAAAAAAAAACTCAGCTGACATCATTTTTTCTTAAAATAACCTAAAAAGTTATAAAATATATTTTTAGCATTCCGTTTTGCCCCAGAAGCTTCTCGGTAAAAGAGAGTCTAAGTACCTATTTAGGATTGCTTTTAGATTGCCTAAAAGTTCTTTTGATTTTTTATTTATAACAAATTAATAATAAATAGAGAAGAATAAAAATAAAAAAGTTATTTAGTTGAATTTTGAAAGCACTTTGAAGTATTAGAGAAGCACATGATAAATGCTTCCTGATTTTAAAAACACTTTTGAAGATTTTCAAAAGCACTTCTAGAGCTTCGTCCTCCTCGCCTAGTTTCCAAAGCTTCAGTCTTCCCTAACCGTCTCTCTCTTATCCCAACCTCCAGTTTTTCACACTACTAATCCTCCTCCTCCTCAAAGCCTCAACAATTTAAAGTTTAGGTCGTCGTCGGAATCACCACCGTCGTCACCCTAAACCCTCTTGATGTTGTTTGCACCAGGTTCAAAATCAACAACGGTCATTCTCGGAGGAGGAAGGACCAGATTTAAAGGCATGTTGGACTGTATTGCTAGCACGGTTAAAGAAGAAGGTATATTGTCTTTGTAGATAGGGAATGGCTGCATCGTTCTTCGTTATTACCCTTCTGTGGCTCTCAATTTTTCACTCAAGGTAAACTTTTTGCTCCTACTTATGTGAAAGATTGTTACTTTGTTGTTGTTTCAATTCTTTAATTATGTACTTGGTTTGAGGATTGATTATGTGTTCGTTTGTGTTGGGATAGTTAAATGTATGTGAAACGGGAAATTAAGATGGTAGTAATGTGTTCTGGTTTGGAGGGAAAGTAAACAAGTCATTAGGAAGCAATGGGTCTATTTGTATAACGTTTCAAAACACTTCCGAACATATATATATATAAGTATTTTCAGAAATTTTAGAGTGTTTGTGATACATGCTAAAACTAAACATCAAATAAACACTTAACACTCAACAATAACGTATACAATTAAAAACCTTTGTTGTAGATGTAGCATGAGTAAATAGGGTATCATTCTTAACCGGGATTGAGGGTGCATGCATGACTACGCTAAATTTTAGAGGGGTTTAAGAATTTGATTTTATAACTTACGAAAATAAACAAAACATGGCAAGCAAACATATTCAGAAACCTTAAATTCTACCATTCTTCAATCATAGACAAGTAGAAAACAAACAAGAACAAAGAGTCCTAAACACGCTTACCACTAACTAATATATACAAGTGATCGACTCATCTTTTCCACCAAAGTCTTACAACTAAGTCTTATTATATGCTCCCTATTAAAAATCTAGGTCTTTAGCCGATTAACATGCATGATCTTTTATTGTGCTTCGGGAATTTTCCCTATGACACGCCTATCAACTTGACAAGGAATTTGCCTTAGCCTAAATGGATGGATTAAGACTAACATGTTCGACAAAAACTAAGACTCAAAATAGTTTACAAATAACACGTCAAAACTGTAAACCAAAACTTTATTCATAACCAAAGTACAAAACGTTTACAAAGATAGAGAGAAGGGGTATAGTTACAGTTGAAGCTCAAAAAATTTCCCTACGCCTCTAATGGCCTTCAATGGAGATGGAGAGTATCTAAGGAAATTTGCCATATAGTCTACTTGGTGAAAGATGGTGTTTAGTGGTAATGGAGGTAGCATATCCTTGGAGATTTCTGAGATTTGAAAAGGAAGGAGAGTGTTTGGCTGAGCTTTTGCTTCTAAGATGAGTGATGGATGACAATGAGGCCGAGCCCTTGCTTTTATAGATGAAGTATTGAATTTTTCCTGTCCAAACTTGGTTTTCCTAGTGTACCTGGGTAAATCTGTCAGCCTGTCTTGAAACGAGTATTTCAGAAGTTATGGAGCTAAGAAAATTATGATCTTATACTCGTTATAAAGAGGACTTCGAGAGCTTTCCAAAGATATATGTGATCACTATATTTGGAGTTGATTTGCAGATTCGGTGATATCTTGAAGTTGGATGAGCTGGCAGACAGATTTGTCTTTTCCTACTAGGAGTAGGGAAATCTCTATCTTTCCAAATTTTGTATTTCTTCTTCTCCAAGTCATTGTGGCCGAACCTACCATATCTTGTAGGATATTTTGATCTTCAAATAAGGCACTTTTGAGATATACTTAATACTCTTGATACTCATAATCTTCGGCCATATATACTTGCTTGATCCGCCATCATTTCGATCTTCCTTGGTTCGAGTAGGAGAAATGTCTTCATTCTTCATTTGGTAAACCATTTTTGCACACCATTTTGGTAACTTTTGCGAAGACCATTTCTAAATCATTTTGCACGTTCCGGAACATTCTGCCACGTCATTCTTAGTTGATTTAGGAAACTTCATTTTTCAGCTCCGCGAAACTTCTGGAAATTTTGAACCATTTGCATTCCTAATTTGAGTAGAAATCCTAGTCAAAGTAGGAAAAGACCATTTTCCTTAGTCGAAATAGGAAACCTCCATTTGCTGCGTTTTAAGCTCATTTCCACCTCCTTTATTCATCTCCTTTATTCAAAACATAAAAGTAGCAAAGTAAGTAAGAATAAAGAATAGTAAGGTAAAAACAAAGTTGAATGTAAAGAGAAAGACGTTACGAATCAAGCATAAAATGCGTAGATCAAATTCTCCCACACTTAGACTTTGCTAGTCCCTAGCAAAAACTAAAATAAAAGAAAGACTAGAAATAAGAAAGCACATAAAAATCCAACGTTGGAGCTAATCTCCTTATTAGGAAAAGTTAAAAATTTAATTACTAAAAACACTTCTAAGCCCTTAGCTAAAATTGTCTCAGAAATTTCTTTAAGTATATGGCGATGGAATCACAAGAATTTAGAGTTTAAAGCTCAATAATTTCGAGAGATAATAGAGATATGATCATGTCATGAACAAATAAGACTTGGAAGAAAACAATGGTGAAGTTAAAGTTATGCATGTTTCGAACAAGTTTAAATCAATCTCACATTGATGCACTCATCATATTTTCACTCATGAAAAAATGGTTCACTTAAAATGTATATGAATTAAATCGAAAACCTCATGAATATGATGAATTACTTGCATAAATGAACTAAAGCATATGCTTACTCATGCAACTTACTTAACCATTCAAAGGCTACTCCTTTAAGGATCATTAAGGACTTTAGAAATGTTTGTAATGAGGCTAAGGCTAAGGCATTCGAAATTTAGATATGTGGTGGTAAAAATGTTCAAAAGATTTTGTAAACACTTCATTAATTCGATCTCATCCTTTCTCATGTATCAAACTTAAAAAAAATGGGGCCAAATTTAATCTTTTTGGGCCTAACTTCATTCTACACTTCACTTGTCCAAACTTTTACGGTTAGAATATTTTGCTGGAGAGCTTTTTACACATTTTTCTTTTCTCTTCATGCTCTCAAGATTTTTCTTTCTTTTTCTTCTCTCTTTTTTTTCTTTTGTATTTTTGGAAATTACACTTTTTTCAAGCTTTTTGGACAAGTTTTCCCTTCTTTTGCATCCGTTCATCATCTTCACGCCACTTCTTTGTGCTAGCTTCGAAATCTCTTCACTAAATTTATAGAACAAGGGTAGAAAACTCTACACTACGATAATTGTTTAGATATATATGTGGTAAATGAAAGAAAAGGCTTAATGTAGGCACAAAGGGTAATCTAAGGGTGTCGCAACTCGTGCGCACAAAAGGGACACATGACTTTTTGGTTTAAGTGGTAGAAACCCTAAATGTCTTTAATCATATCCAAAATTAGAGCATATATCAACTTAAAAGTTTGGCAAATCTACATGAGTAAGTTATAGTATTCTCTAGTTCATTGAAATTTATGGAAAGCAATTAGATGAGGCATAAAAACTGTTTTTGAGACATATTGCACGAAATTCACTCTCAAAGGAAATAATGTAGGCTCAAAAACTTACTTTAAGGTTTAGATAATCTAAAAGCTTATAGTAACATGTGAAATTTGTACCATGTTTATGCAAACCATATCCATTACATGTTATGACAATCAAAATATCTCAATTAGCACTAGAAATTGTTTTAGTGATTTTTCAACGCCATATGTACTCTTTTCGGTCCAACTTTATCATACACTAACTAAGGGCATCCTAAAGACTCTTTAAAACACTAAGTTAAACAAAAAGACTCAAGACACTCAAATAAGCATAGCTTTAGTTCTTATATTCTTTGCGCAACCTTAGTAAAATGGCCAGTCAGCGAGAGAGACCAAGAGAGGTAGGAGTGATTTTGAACAAGTTCTTTCTCACATCCAAAACCTGTCCTAGAAACCGTCCCCTTCTAGACACCAAATCACAAGGATTTCTTACTAAAAGACAAGTCTTCATCCATTACACTAATTTAGACTCTAAAAATACACTAATTAAAAACAAGAAAACACTAATGAAATTTTTTTTAGGGTATCATCCGCCAGAAAATTTTATTGTCCGCCCGGTTTTTATGATTTATGACTCAAATAAAGTTGCAAACATTTCCCCCACAGTTAAACTCTACATTGTCCTCAATGTACTAAAGTAAATCATAGAATTCAGTACGAAGGCTAGGATTTACAAAAATCTAACTAAGAAAAATAAATTGCAACGAAATTTATAAAAAGAGTAAAGGGAAGAAAAAGTAAATCTGATTTGTAGACTCCTCCATTGTGTTGCCTCCCAACTAGCGCTTATTTTTTATAGTCTTACAGCCTAGACGTGATATTTCTTCATGTGTTTGAAGTGATGGGATCCTCAAGCTTGGTATCTTCAATGAATTCCTCCTTGAGGGCCGAGTGATATGGCTTTAACCGATGACCATTTACTTTAAATTCATTGCCAGTTGTTGGACTCTTCATCATGATAGCTCCATGGGAAAATATGTCGATGACAATAAAGGGACCAGTCCATTGAGAGCGTAGCTTGCCCGGAAACAACTTAAGGTGTGAGTTAAAGAGGAGGACTTGTTGGTTGATTAAGAATTCCTTTCTTTGGATCATCTTGTCATGAAATGCCTTTGTTTTATCCTTGTAGATCCAAGCATTGTCGAAAGCATCATTCATTATCTCTTGAAGTTCACAAAGTTGTAGCTTTCAATACAAACTAGCCTCATTCTGATGCATATTGAATTTCTTGACAGCCCACCAAGGATGTTTTAGCTCCACTGGAAGATGACATGCTTTCCCATAAACTAATCGATAAGGTGACATTCCAATGGGAGTTTTGTAGGCAGTTTTATACACCCATAATGCATCATCTAAACATTGGCTCCAATCTTTCCAGTTCGGCTTAACGGTTCTCTCCAAAATTTTCTTAAGCTTACGGTTGGACACTTCAACCATTCCATTCGTTCTGGAATGATATTGTGTAGAAACTTTGTGTGTGACACCATAATTCCTCAATAATTCTTCCACCGTCCTGTTCCAAAAATGACTCCCTCCATCGCTGATTAGAACCCGCGGAATTCCAAACCTTATCAAAATATTAGCCTTAAGGAAATCTGCAACAACCAGCGAATCATTAGTACTGGTGACTTTGCTTTCACCCATTTTGAGACATAATCAACATCGAGAAAGATATAAGTAAAATTGTTAGATGAAGGAAAAGGTCTCATAAAATCTATGCCCTACACATCAACAATTTTGACATTAATCACATAATGTTGTGGAATTTGATCTCCATGTCCTATATTACCGGATCTTTGGCCCCTATCACATATAGCACAAAATTCATGAGAGTCACAAAATAAACCAGGCCAAAAGAATCAACAATCTAACACTTTAAGGGTTGTTTTCCTAGAACTAAAATGACCTTCACATGCACTACTATGACAAAACTCAAGATTGGACTTCAATTCACTATCCGAAACACACCTCCTAATATCTAAGTCAAAACATTGTTTCCACAAGTAAACACCTCCTAATATTCTTAAGCTTGTGACGTTGAGAACTATGCATGGAATATGAAAACTCATTAGTAACTAAATAATTGACAATATTCACATATCATGGAGTTTCAGA
Organism: Geum urbanum; assembly: GCA_946800695.1. Taxonomy (NCBI): domain Eukaryota; kingdom Viridiplantae; phylum Streptophyta; class Magnoliopsida; order Rosales; family Rosaceae; genus Geum; species Geum urbanum. Next base: position 24,086,787 of record OX327002.1, read on the forward strand.
GGCATTCACCAGAAATTCGAAGAGTTGGTTATCCAAAAAATTCTCATCTATTGTAACGGCCTCTTAGTCATGTACAATTCAAGACAAGTAATCAGCCACCACGTTTTCAAGCCCTTTCTTATCTTTGATCTCTATGTCGAATTCTTGAAGTAAGAGTATCCAACGAATTAGCCTCGGTTTTGCATCCTTCTTTACCATCAAATACTTCAAAGCTGCATGATCCATGTAAATGATAACCTTGCTTTGAAGTATATATGAGCGAAACTTGTCCAATGCAAACACCACAACTAGCATCTCCTTCTCGGTTGTTGTATAATTTGCTTGAGCATCATCAAGTGTTCGAGAGGCATAATAGATGGTGTAGGGCTTCTTGTCCTTCCTTTGTCCCAAAACAGTTCCAATGGCATAATTTGAGGCATCATACATGAGTTCGAATGGAAGAGACAAATATGGTGCACAAAGGATAAGAGCATTCGTGAGTAACTCCTTCAATTTCTCAAAGGCAACTCAGCAATCCTTATCAAACACAAAGGGAGTGTCCTTTTGGAGCAGCTTACACAAAGGGCAAGAGATGTGGTACAAGTCCTTGATAAATCTTCGATAAAAACCTGCATGACCAAGAAAAGAATGAATCTCTCTAACCAAAGTCAGAGAGGGTAAGTACCACACAAGATCTACTTTAGCTTTATCAACTTCTATTCTCTTAGCTGAAATAATATGTCCTAAAACAATCCCTTGAGTAACCATAAAATGACACTTCTCCCAATTAAGCACTAAGTTAGTTTCAACGCATCGTTACAAAATTAATTCTAAGTTCCCTAGGCAGGCATCAAAATCCCTCCCAAATACACCAAAATCGTCCATGAAAACTTCAATAATTTTCTCAATGTAATCGGAAAAGATAGATAACATGCAATGTTGAAATGTACCTGGTGCGTTGCACAAAACAAAAAGCAGCTGTCACTATGCAAACGTTCCAAAAGGGCAAGTGAACGTTGTCTTCTCTTGATCCTCCTCTATGATGTTTATTTGGTTGTAACCCGAATATCCATCAAGGAAGCAATAATAGGCTTGGCCAGCTAACCTCTTGAGCATTTTATCAATGAATGGTAAAGGAAAATGGTCTTTTCGAGTAGTGGCATTAAACTTCCTATAGTCCATGCAAACTCTATGGCTGGTGATGGTTCATTATGGCACTTACGTACTCATTCTCCGCATTCTTAACAATGGTAATTCTGGACTTCTTAGGAACAACTTGTACGGGTGAGACCCATTGGCTATCCGAAATAGGATAGATAATGCCATAATCTAAGAGCTTGATCACTTCCTTCTTTATGACCTCCATCATTGGTGGATGGAGTCATCTTTGAGATTCCCTAGTCGGTTTAGCTCCATCTTCAAGCAAAATTCAATGCACACATGTGGCTGGATTTATACCTATGATGTCCGTGAGTGTCCAACCAATGACAATTTTTTACTTTGAGAGCACACGAACTAGCTTGATTCTTGTTCTTCCTCCAACGTTGATGAGATGATAACTTGCAAAGTGTCATTCTTTCCCAAGTATGCGTACTTCAAATGGTCTGGTATAATTTCAGTGCTTGTATAATGGAAGGAATAAGCTGATTTGTACCATAGGCCAAAGGAATAAGTGGCGACCTAGTGGTCATATTTGGAGCCTCGTTGAGTGCCATAATCATTTCACAGATTCTAGGCTCCAAGATGTCGAACAATGCATCAATAAAGGCTTCATCCCCGAGTCCAGTCATCCCCACTCCTTCTTGAATGGCAATTTTGAGCTCATCTTCTCCGATGGTGTCTAAGTGGTGTTGCGCCATGTCTTCAACCATATCCACCAAAATACATGCATTGACACTTGCCGTAGGAACCTTCATGTCATCTAGGATGTTAAACTCGATATTCTCTCTATTAATCTCCATGGAAAATGTTCCTTCAAACACATCGATCTTTGTTCTTGCGGTTCTGATGAAAAGTTGTCCGAGTAACAATGACGTGGTATTCAATGGACTCTCCTCCATGTCAACAATGTAAAAGTCCGCTGGAAATATCAAGTTGTTGACTTGCACAAAAACATCTTCAACGTACCCTCTTGGATACTTATGAGAACGGTCGGCTAGTTAGATGATGACATTGTCTTGCTTAAGCTCGCCAAGCTCCATGGATGCATATAAGTAATAAGGCATGATGGATAGATGTACCAAGGTCTAGCATGACATCTTCGAAGTTATTGCCACCAATTACACAAGGAACGGAAGAGCTCCTCGGGATTGGGCCAACAGCTTATCATAGTCAGGATTAGTGAATTGTTGTTGGACCGGAGGAGCTTGAGGAATAGGTTGCATCGGTTGCATAGGTGCTTGACGCATTGGCAGACTTACTTGAAATGGAGCATCATGGTAGCTTTGTTGAGGTGTCGGAGGATTTAAACATCTCTTATTGCTACTTCACTTGAAACCCGGATGATCTCGGTTGCCAAAATTGTTGTTGTTGTAATTATTATAACGTTGGCCCCCTTGATGTTCTGCCTCATTGTTAGGCTCCATCATTGTAGTGCAATGATCATTATGATTCCCTTACATATGGAAAACGCCACAAACAGGTCCTAGGCTTGCCTTGGCTCTCTTAGTCTTGAGTTCTAACATTTGTTCTAGCATAGATGCTAGTTTGTCATACTTCTCATCCGCAACATGCTTGGAACTTGCTTCGGCTACTGTTTTCCTTGGAGCCATCCCATATTGAGCATCATTGTTTGCTCATTTTTCAAACAATGTGTGAGCCTCCATCTCATCTAAGTCCATGAATGCTCTAGTCACAGCGGCATTAAGAAGCTCTCTATCAATCGGTTTGAGACCATCATAGAAGTAGTTCATGAAGTTAGTCTCCAAAAATCTATGGAAAGGGCAAGTGGCACATAGAACCTTGAAAAAATCATAGTATTGTCCAAAAGAATCATCCGAAGCTTGAGTTATATATCCCCGTAATCTTCTTCCTCAAAACAATGATTTTTTAGGCCGGAATGTACTTAGCCAAGAACAGGTCTGGAAGTTGCTTCCATGTTGTGATGTAATTTGGCGGGAGTTTCAAAAGCCAATTTTGAGCTCTATCTATCAATGTGAAGAAAAAACCTTTAAGCTTGAAGAGTTCTTCATCAGCTTCCGAGGGCCCTATGCTCATGTAGATGAACTGAAATTCCTTGAGATGCATGTTTGGATCTCCATTTGATAGGCCATGGAAGATTGGCAATCTGTGTGGGAAGCCACTCATCAACTCGATGTCCTTCTTATCCGCTTGGGGTTCCGGAAATGAAACGCATGAAGGACCGCTACTCCACTCGATCGGTTGAGCAAGTACGTTGGCGAAGAGATCGCTTCTCATTGAGAGGGTTAGGTTGATTAACACCAGCCATTTCGATCTTGCTCTTCTTCTAAAACATGCTCGATAGAGTTTTGGGATGAATGTGGAGAGTCAAAACCTTCCTCAATGAGAGGTTTCTCGATATCTTGCTCCCTTGGAACTACTTGAGACCTCAAACGAGTTACATGGTGTGTAAGTGCTTAGAGATCAACTTTTGGAGTCGAGTGGGAGCTGGACATTTATAGAAATCTGATTATCCACCAAAGATCAAGTGTTAGTATCAAAATAATAAACAATGAATGCAAGATACTAACCAAAATGTTCAAAAACAAGAGAACATACCAAAACACACTAAAACAAGCCAAACGAATTTAAAACAAGCCAAAAACACACTAAAATGACACAAAAGCTGTAAAACACTCTAGAACACTAAGTTATGATGTTTAGACACTCTAAATAATTTAAACATGAATGCCAGCCTCTAGAATCCTAAAATGTTTGCAAAGTGGTTAAAATGATCTAAAAACAAGCTAAGACACAATATACACGTTTCCTACAAAATTAGGCATATATACAATGCAAGACTTAGAATAAACATTAGAAACACACATATATACATGTTAAAATGCAAGCACACAATAAATCACATCGAATTTATGCATAACACACTCAAATCGTCATCTGTTAGGACCATAATTATGTGCTTATTATGCTCCTAACTTGTGAGATTGAATATCTACTTTGTAAAAATTCAGTTTTTTTTAAAAGAAAGTGTTAGGACCATAATTATGTGCTTATTATGCTCCTAACTTGCGAGATTGAATATCTACTTTGTAAAAATTCAGGTTTTTTTTAAAAGAAAGTGTTAGGACCATAATTATGTGCTTATTATGCTCCTAACTTTATGCTTATAGCTTGTTTTCTATGAATAAAGCATTATTCTTATGACATTTCCTGTTCTTGCAAGGAAATGCGGAGTTGGCTCAGAAATATATTAAATATGAAGAATTAGATACTTATTGGAGAAGACGTATACATTTCCGAGGTCAAGAGGGAATTTGGAGCAATTTTGGGGAAAAGACGAAATACCTTCATTGGAGGTCGCTGGAAGTTGCCCAGAACCTACCAGAATTTGCCACAGCCGGCCGGCCTGATCACATGGAGTCCAGCCCAATGGAGACCCGTTGAGCCCATCTATGCTTACCAATCTGATTTAGAGAGAAAGAGAAGAAGTTCGACTGCATGATATCACCATTTTGGAGCTTAGCCTTCCATAGCCTAAAATAGGGGATTATGGTCTCCCTAATTCAAAGTTAACCCTTAGATCTTCCATCTCACCATTTTCAATCATCTAAGAGTCCATATTTTCCTCCCCATTCAGCCCAAATTCGAGCTCTCCTTGGCACCCACATAGAACATACTTCATTTTCAGATTTCTCAAGTTTTAGCTCTCTAGAAATCCTCTCTATCCATACCATTAATTGGAAGTAGCCACCTCCTCCAAAAAAATACACCCATAATCACCATCTAAGGTTACCTAAACCAAATTAGGAAATTAATCATCGTTAACCGCATTGATTAAGGAGCTATGTGGAGTACGTCAAGTTTATCGAGGTTCGTTGCGATTTAAAAATCACCTTTTATATGTTATGAATTTAGACTTGCTCTCTTCATGAAAGTCGTTGAGAATATTATTACAAGCTCGAGAGTATTTTTCTTTTATTTCTTTTGGAGGTTCGAGCAATTAGTTACGAATTTTTGAAATTTGAGAATTATAAATTGATTCTAAAAATCAATATTTGATCAGAAAATCTTGGACCGTTAGATCAAACAATAAATCATTCTGGGTCGTTGATTCTTTTTTCACCTAGGTTTAAATTCAGAATTTCGACCTGGATTGGGTAGAACCTAATCTGCTCAACCCGAACCGGTGACCCGACGGCGTGACCCGACCCGATTCACTCATTGGGTCGAATCTTCACCGTTTGGCTGTCTCCAGCTGCCACACCACCTCGATTTGACTCCTCTCCTCACCATCGACCCCCTTGACCACCGACGGAGTCAATCGTCGACTTGTGGCAGAGAATCGAGACCGAAAATCCATGGGGACTTTCAGTTCTGTTTCGAGGTCGGCGACGGCGTTCCGGCCATCGATGGACGACAGCTCCTTGGGGATTTTGCTCCCCACCATCCCAGGGGTTGATCGTGGCACGTTTATGGGAGATCAGATGAAAGGACCCAACCCCGATTTAGTTTCCTAAACCGGAATCAAATCCCTTCTAAAAACAAGAACCAACAAAAACCGTAAAAATTTGGACAGAGTAACGCTACTAACGCAGAATTGCCTTTACCTGCACCCGAAAAATAAAACTTCATCATATGCCACAAAAGCCAAACCGTGGGCACCAATCCCATCCGGATTTCTCAATATCATAACATTAACAGTAAACAGCAAACACAACTGTAATATATAGTATATCCGGGAAAAACCGTATAAAACATGTATCAGAACGTATCAGAGCAACCTCTAGTGTAAATATATACAAAATATACAACAATAGGTGAAACAAGAAACCTACTGGAAAACACAGGTAGCTCGAACAACTAGCCTCCAACCGCGACGTGAGACACCAGAATCCGAACTGCAAACTAGGCACGGAAACCGAAAAGCCCAGGGGAAAGGCAAATAAAAACGTTAGAGTGAGTGGACAAAAATAAACATATGCCTTTCACCAGTTTCATATACATAATCAATATAAAACAATGCGAGTTCAGAAAGTATATATGGAGGTTGCCAGACGAATCTCTCAAGGCTGACGGTCAGGTGAATCGCTCAAATCTGACGGTGACAGGCCAGGGGAATCTCTCAACCCCGGCGGCATACAGGGGAGTCTCTCAACCCTGCCCAGAGGAATCTCTCAACTCTGGTCCAGAGGAATCTCTCAACTCTGGCGGACTACCTGTGATCAGCCGAGTAGCCGAAGCATCGATACAGTAATGCCATCACCAACAAATATAAAATAATACCTCCAAAAATAATAAATAACTCAACATTGCATAACGTAAATACGGAAAATCACGAAAAATCACGAACTCGCAATAACTGTGAAAATATAAAAATGTCAACTCACAGATCAGCAGAGCGCGCACTCGCGCTAATCACGTGGTCCGGCGGAAGATCCCTCGCCCGAAGCACGATCTCGATCCCCTGAATAATCACAAAATATATCTGGTCAAAATCACAATTCTCAACCCTGTACCACATCGTGGAAACCAATCGTTCCCGGAAATATACAACACAGTGCAAAATAATCGACGAAATTCCCGAAATCTCCACTCAAAATCCTCGACAGAAAATCCGATACCCAAATCAACTCGAAAACCTCAAGGCGACGATCAGGGCGCGATTACGAGAAAAACGACATTAAAATCACTAAATTCCAAAAATTCAACGGGTCGCCGGAACTCCAGCGTTGACCGCCGCCGGCGGCGGCGGAGCGTCGTCAACCGGAGAGTTTTCCCGGCGACCAAGTTCACCAAAGCTTCATCTCGACGAGTAGAACACATCTCCTTCTATAGCTAAGACCAATTCCGGCCACACATGCCAGAAATCAGCTCGAAACCCACGGTGGTCGAAAACCTCCGGCGAAGCTGTTCGCCGTCGAACCGCCGCCTATGGCGCACGGCAGCCCACAAAGCCACTCCCAATGGACTCGCAGTGGCCCCACAGTCAAAACCCCTCCATCCCCGGCCACCCCCGTGGCCGGAGCACCGCCGTCACAACAACCCGAAACCGGCCAGAAAAACCTCGAATTTCAACTCAACATTTCTTCCACAATTCTCAACCAAATCAAGAAATTCCAAGTTCTAAACTATTTAGAATCACGAGGAGAACACTTTACCTTCCAAAGTCGTGGCCTGAAATGGCCGGAATCAGCCGGTCCGGCGATGGAATCCAAACGGTCCGTTTTCCACCTCGGTCAACTCGGTCAATGCCCCAAATTTCAGTCAACTCCGGTCAAACTTCCAAACAGTGGATTTTCGACAATTTTTGACTATTTCCGATATTTATACTCACGCCTCGGGACGATCGACGATCCAAAACGGATAACCATTACGATTCGGATAAACACGATACGAACGGATAAACTCGTCGATATTCTGAAACTTCAAAAAATCATATTATATTCCTCGATCATCGGAAAAATCATCCGAAACCGATCACGAACTCGAAATCACGTGTACTACAACTCTCGAGAAGAGACTCAACTCAAATTCTCGACCAATAATTAAGTCGTAAACGAAACCGGCAAACCACACAATTATCGAAAAGCTGCAATTACGCGCTAACACGTGAATCATGCTGATCACTTTACTGATTCTGGTTCGGGTAGTCACAAATCTACCCCCCTTAAAAAAAATTCGACCTCGAAATTTACGTACCTGTCAGGTGAACAGATGAGGGTACTGCTCCCGCATACGCTGCTCAGTCTCCCAGGTGGTTTCCTCAATCGAGTGATTCTACCACAAGACCTTCACCAGTGGTATAACACGGTGTCTCAACTCCTGCTCACGACGATCGAGAATCTGTACCGGCTCCTCCACGTACGTCAAATCCTCCCGGATCGGTAACTGTTGTGGGGATAACACATGCAAAGGATTTAAGATGTACTTCCGCAACATCGAAACGTGGAAAACATCATGAACACAAGCCATCTCAGCCGGTAACTCAAGTCTGTAAGCAACAGCTCCAACCCTCTCGGTGATCTCATACGGACCAATGTATCGTGGTCGAAGCTTGCCACGCTTCCCGAAACGCACAACACCCCTCCACGGAGATAGTTTCAGGAAGACCCAATCGCCTACCTCAAACTCGAGACTCTTCCTCCTCACGTCCGCATAACTCTTCTGAAGATCTTGGGCGATCTTCAATCTGTCCCGGATAATCTGGACGTCCTCCATAGTGCTCTTCACCAGATCAGGGCCAGTAAGCCATCGCTCGCCCACCTCACTCCAACACAACAGAGTGCGGCACTGCCTTCCATACAGGGCCTTGTACGGTGCCATCTCAATGCTGACCTGATAACTGTTGTTGTAGGCGAACTCTATCAAATGTAGCTGCTGGTCCCAATTTCCGCGAAACTGCAATACACATGACCGCAACAAATCCTCAAGTGTCTGTATAGTCCGCTCAGACTGCCCGTCAGTCTGAGGATAAAAAGTTGTACTGAAATGCAATCTCGTGCCCATGGGTCGCTGCAATGCCTGCCAGAACTCAGAGGTAAACTGACTGTCTCGGTCAGAAACAATAGACACAGGCACACCATACAGACGAACAATCTCTGACAAATACAGCTTGGCCAATCTGCCCACTGATATCTTCCCCGGAAGTGCGCGAAAATGAGCGGATTTCGTCAGTCGATCCACAATAACCCAAATACCAGTGTTGCCAGCCGAAGTACGCGGCAACTGATAAACTAAATCCATGGTAATGTGCTCCCACTTCCAAACCGGAATCTCCAATGGCTGTAACTTCCCCGCAGGTTTCTGCCTCTCTGGTTTAACCTGCTGACAGATCAAACATCGGCTCACATACGCAGCAATCTCCCACTTCATGTTGCGCCACTAGTAATACGCGCGAAGTGTACGAAACATCTTCGTACCTCCGGGATGCATCGCATATGCCGAACAATGGGCCTTATCCAGAATCTCCTTTTTCAGACTCTCGTCTCTGGGCACACACAACCTGCCTCTGAACAACAATGTACCGTCGTCACTCAATCGGAACTCTGTAGGCACACCATTCCGTATCATGGTCTTCTTGCCCAACAGGTAGGAATCTGAATCATGTGCCTCCTGAACCTGATCAACCAAAACGGGTCGAACTTGGAAACTGGCTAACAAAGCTCCCTCGTCATCCCACTCAAACTCGGCTCCCGTAGCCCGAAGCTCGGCTAACATAGATACTCTAGCCACACACACATGGAACAAAGATGCTCCGGATTTCCGGCTAAGTGCATCAGCCACAACATTGGCCTTCCCTGGATGGTACTCGAAAGTGCAATCATAATCGTTGATCAACTCCATCCACCGGCGTTGCCTCATGTTCAAGTCTGGCTGCGACCGCAAGTAGGTAAGACGCTTGTGGTAGGTGTAGATTTAACACTGGGCTCCGTACAAGTAATGTCTCCAACTCTTCAACACTAGCACAATAGCGGCCAGCTCCAAATCATGGGTCGGATAGTTGACTTCGTGTGGTATCAACTGCCTGGAACCGTAGGCTACAACTCTACCATGCTGCATCAGCACACAACCTAGTCCCAACTTCGATGCATCACTATAAACCACAAACTCACCGCTATCGTCTAGTAATGTCAGAACCGGTGCAGTAGTCAACTTCTTCTTCAGGAGCAAATAACTTTCCTCACATGCATCGAACCACTCAAACTTGACGCCTTTCTTCGTCAACCTGGTCAGTGGGGTAGCAATCCGAGAAAAATCCTGTACAAATCGCCGGTAGTAGCCTGCCAAACCCAAGAAACTCCGGATCTCCGGTACAGTGGTAGGTCTACTCCAATTCAGTACGGCCTCGATCTTGTTAGGATCAACGCTGACTCCCTCAGCCGATATCACGTGGCCCAGAAACTTCACACTGTCCAGCCAAAACTCGCACTTGCTGAACTTCGCAAACAACTGATGGTCCCGCAAAGTCTGCAACACTGCTCGCAAATGCTTCTTATGCTGGCCCACACTCCTGAAATAGATCAAAATATCATCGATGAACACAATCACGAACTTGTCCAGAAACCGTTTCAACACTCGATTCATCAAGTCCATGAAGGCTGCAGGGGCGTTGGTCAACCCAAACGGCATAACCAAAAACTCGTAATGCCCATATCACGACCTGAAAGCTGTCCTGGCCACATCAGACTCTCAGATACTCAACTGGTGATATCCGGATCGAAGATCAATCTTCGAAAAGACTGAAGCTCCCTTGAGCTGATCGAACAAATCATCAATCTGCGGCAACGGATACTTGTTCTTCACTGTAACCTGATTCAGCTTCCGGTAGTCGATGCACAATCGCATAGATCCATCCTTCTTCCGTACAAACAAAACCGGGGCACCCCATGACGAAACACTAGGTCGAATAAATCCCTTCTCCAGCAACTCCTGGAGCTGAACCTGCAACTCTTTTAACTCCGCTAGCGCCATACGATACGGTGCCTGAGAAATGGGTCATGTACCTGGTAACAGCTCAATAGTGAAGTCAATCTCCCGAACAGGAGGTATACTAGGTAATTCATTCGGAAACACATCCGGAAACTTAGAAACAACCTCAATACCACCAAGGTCCGGCACAGCCGCCGTAGTGTCAACCACATGAGCTAAGTAAATAACACAGCCCTTCTTCATCAACCGATCCGCCCTCATCGCGGAAATCAAACATGGTAGTGAAGTGTTCTCATGGCCGTGAAACAATATCTCGGGAAAGCCTGGTCGTCGAAACGCGACCTCCTTCTTGTGACAGTCAAACATGGCCCAGTGTGTCTCCAAGAAGTCCATTCCTAAGATCAAATCAAAATCAACGATATCAAGCAACAACAGATCTGCGGCTAAGCCATGGCCTCCAATAAAAATCTCACAGTCTCTGTACACCCAGCCAATACTCACAATCTCACCGGACGGATATAACATTCTCCATAACCCCGGAAGTGGAGACACAAGTACCGTAGCTAAAGACAAAAGTCTATACGACATGAATGAATATGTGGCACCTGGATCTAACAATGTAAGTACTGGAATACCAAAGATATGCAACGTACCGATAACGACCTCCGGTGAAGCTCTGCCCTCTCGCAAAGTCATGGCATGAACCCTCGCCTGTCCGGCTGGTCGTCCACGCTGAGGCTGTCCGCCCTGGCCCACAAACTGTACTGGTCGAGCCCCCGAAGTGGCACCTCACTCTCCTTCGGAACTCTGGGCCGCCTGTTCACCAGCACCATCAAGATGGAAACACTCCCTCGCATAGTGACCCACCTGGCCACAGCGAAAACAAGTAACAGGGCCTCGCTGACATGGACCAACATGGTGTCTGCTGCAGAGACTACACAACGGGTACTCCCTCGGTACAGCAAAAGAGCCACAAATACAACGAGGATAACTAGAACCACTAGAACCCCCACTGGACTGTGGTCGCTGCGGTCGATCTCTCCTCCATCTCGGTGCACCAACTGGTGGTTGATATGGTCCACTCCCGAGGATGAAGCCGAACCGGAAGTATCAGAACTCTGCCTCTTTGAAGGCCCCTGACTCGGTTCACCCTCCTCAAACCGTCTAGGCTGGTACCTCATCTGCCTCTCCTTCTCGATATCCTCACCTCGGAGTGCTACACTGACAAACTCATTAAAGTTGTTCCGAGGCATCGTAGTCAGAGTCCCCTTGATGCTCAAGTTCAAACCCAGCTCAAATCTGCGGCACTTGGCTTCCTCAGTAGCTACCATGTCTCGCACAAAACGAGATAAGCGGGTAAACCTGTCCCGATACTCAAGCACAGACAAACTGCCCTACCTCAAGTTCGTGAACTCCTCATACTTACGCTGCTGGGTAGCCTGGTTGAAGTATCTCCGCATAAACAGATCACGGAACAATGTCCACGAAGTATCGACTGGAACTCTATCGGTGCTAACCCACCAGAAGTAAGCACCTGACTCAAGTAATCCGACTACTGCCACTGTCATCTGCTCAGGGGTAAAACGCAGACGTTCACATACACGTTCAACCTGAACCAACCATGCCTCACACATCTCTGGATCAGCTGAACCCGTAAAGACGTCGCACCAGCAATACGAGCTTTGACCACAGGGTCAAAATGCTCCTCCAAACGCAACACTCGCATCAGCAAGTCGTGCGTCTGGCGATCCATATCAGGATCCTCTTCCTGATCAACACGGGGACCACGTCGAGGAGGCATCCTACTGATACAAGTCAAGCATTAGGTACAAGCAGAAGGAACGTAATCATGAGACCTCAGATATTTGAGAACACACAACACCCGAAGTATTGATGAGTACCGCTGGCCAGTCGGGTCATCACTCCAGACATGCTGTACAAACTCAAATACCCTAAGCGTCACAACTACAAGAGTCTACAGAATCTGACAACCTAATGCTCTGATACCAAGCTGAAAGGACCCAACCCCGATTTAGTTTCCTAAACCGGAATCAAACCCCTTCTAAAAACACGAACCAACAAAAACCGTAAAAATTTAGGCAGAGTAACGCTACTAACGCGGAATTGCCTTTACCTGCACCCGAAAAATAACACTTCATCCTATGCCACAAAAGCCAAACCGTGGGCACCAATCCCATCCGGATTTCTCAATATCATAACATTAACAGTAAACAGTAAACACAACTGTAATATATAGTATATCTGGGAAAAAACGTATAGAACATGTATCAGAACGTATCAGAGCGGCCTCTAGTGTAAATATATACAAAATATACAACAGTAGGCTAAACAAGAAACCTACTGGAAAACACAGGTAGCTTGAACAACTAGCCTTCAACCGCGACGTGAGACACCAGAATCCGAACTGCAAACTGGGTACGGAAATCGAAAATCCCAGGGGAAAGGCAAATAAAAACGTTAGAGTGAGTGGACGAAAATAAACATATGTCTTTCACCAATTTCATATACATAATCAATATAAAACAATGCGAGTTCGGAAAGTATATATGGAGGTTGCCAGGCGAATCTCTCAAGCTTGACGGTCAGGTGAATCGCTCAAACCCGACGGTGACAGGCCAGGGGAATCTCTCAACCACGGCGGCATACAGGGGAATCTCTCAACCCTTCCCAGAGGAATCTCTCAACTCTGGTCCAGAGGAATCTCTAAACTCTGGCGGACTACCGGTGATCAGCCGAGTAGCCGAACCATCGATGCAGTAGTGCCATCACCAATAAATATAAAATAATACCTCCAAAAATAATAAATAACTCAACATCGTATAAGGTAAATACGAAAAATCAGGAAAAATCACGAACTCGCAATAACTGTGAAAATATAAAAATGTCCACTCACAGATCAGCAGAACGCGCACTCGCGCTAATCACGTGGTCCGGCGGAAGATCCCTCGCCCGAAGCAGGATCTCGATCCCCTGAATAATCACAAAATATATCTGATCAAAATCACAATTCTCAACACTGTACCACACCGCGGAAACCAACTGTTCCCGGAAATATACAACACAGTGCAAAATAATCGACGAAATTCCCGAAATCTCCACTCAAAACCCTTGACTGAAAATCCGATACCCAAATCAACTCGAAAACCTTAAGGCGACGATCGGGGCGCGATTACGAGAAAAACGACATTAAAATCACTAAATTCCAAAGAGTCAACGGGTCGCCGGAGCTCCGACGTTGACCGCCGCCGCCGCCGGCGGAGCGCCGTCAACCGGAGAGTTTTCCCGGTGACCAAGCTCACCAAAGCTTCATCTCGACGAGTAGAACACATATCCCTTTTATAGCTAAGTCCAATTCCGGCCACACATGCCGGAAATCAACTCGAAACCCACGGTGGTCCAAAACCTCCGGCGAAGCTGTTCGCCGTCGAACCGCTGCCTATGGCGCACGGCAGCCCACGAGGCCACTCCCAATGGACTCGCCGTGGCCCCACGGTCAAAACCCCTTCATCCCCGGCCATCCCCGTGGCCGGAGCACCGCCGTCACAACAACCCGAAACCGACCGGAAAAACCTCGAATTTCAACTAAACATTTCTTTCTCAATTCTCAACCAAATCAAGAAATTTCAAGTTCTAAACTGTTTAGAATCACGAGGAGAACACTTTACCTTCCAAAGTCATGGCCTGAAACGGCCGAAATCAACTGGTCCGGCGATGGAATCCAAACGGTCCGTTTTCCACCTCGGTCAACTCAGTCAACGCCCCAAATTTCAGTCAACGCCGGTCAAACTTCCAAATTGTGGATTTTCGACAATTTTCGACTATTTCCGATATTTATACTCGCGCCTCGGGACGATCGACGGTCCAAAGCAGATAACCATTACGATTCGGATAAACACGATACGAACGGATAAACTCGTCGATATTCCGAAACTTCAAATAATCATCGGAAAAATCATCCGAAACCGCTCACGAACTCGAAATCACGTGTACTACAACTCTCGAGAAGAGACTCAACTCAAATTCTCGGCTAATAATTAAGTCGTAAACGAAACCGGCAAACCACACAATTATCGAAAAGCTGCGATTACACGCTAACACGTGGATCATGCCGATCACTCTACTGATTCTGGTTCGGGTCGTCACATCAAATTTGTGATATTCGTCGGAGGATTGGGATTGGCATAGGCGGGTCACACAATCTGATCTCTCAAAGAGAGAGAGAGAGAGAGAGAGAGAGAGAGAGAGAGAGAGAATTCGATCTCTTCTAAACAAAAATTGTCGGAGGATATCAAGGGAGAAATGAGAAGAAAAAAAGGGTTTTACAAAAGATTAGGTTTTTTAGAATGACTTAATTGTCAATTTGCTACCCTAAGAATCACCTTACTGTCAATTTGTTACTCTATGAATTTTTCTTTCCAATTTACTACCTTAGGATTTATAAACTTGTCAATTTGCTACCTTGTTATTTAATTACTTGAAATTTATTAATTTATTTTTTAAATTATAAAAATTTGAAAGCACTTTGGTATTCTAAATCCTCTATTCTATTTATTTGAAAAAAATGAAAAATTATCAAAAAAATTTAAACCTAAGGTAACAAATTGGCTAAATATTTTGCTTAATTTCATATATAAATAATAAATTTGCTAATTTTTAAAATGTAGGATAACAAATTGACAGAAATTTTTTTTTATGGTAACAAAAATTGACACAAGGGTCATGCTTAGGTAACATAACAAATAGATAATTATGCCTTTTAGAATTGTTTATAAATTTGAATTTTATCTGAAAATAGTCCTGAATTTTCTTTTTCATTTTCCCTTAATTATCTGTTCTCATCGAGAAAAAAATCTAAAGTCCAGTCCGATAGACAAAGCAAGTCAAATTTTGCAATTGCACCTGTCCGAGTCAAACAGTCATGCACCACCTGTTGAGAATCGAAAGTATGCTTAGGATTGCCAGAAATATGTGTGAATGCTCTGTATTATTCTATTGCAGAAACCATGGCTATATAGCCTTTACATTGTAACAGAAATCAGAAATTGCAGCCCACGAACAACGTGGTAACAGAACATGGAATCAAAAATGTAAAACTAGCAACTAACCCTAGTCTGTAGGGATATTATTTGACCGAAACTTGCAAACCAAGTTTCCTACTTTCATGCATTCACCGAACCCTACTCTTCCATTACTTCCAACAATCCTTCCCTTAAGCTAGTGCGATCAAGCACTTAGCTTATACTCTCTAGATCACACACACCCATCTGTGCTCTCAGCTTCTGATAAACTTCTAACTTCAAGGGTTTAGTCAAAATGTCTGCAAGTTGCTCACGTGTATCACAATGAAACAATTCAACTAAACCATCATGAGTTAGATTGCGTAAGAAATGAAATCTCACATCAATATGCTTGCTGCGTCCATGCAGAACTGGATTCTTTGAGAGCTTTATCGTTGAGCTGTTATCACACTTCATTATGATACTTCCATCCTGCTTGCTTCCCATCTCTTCCAGTACTCTTTTAAGCCAAATAGCTTGACATGCACAACTGGTTGCAGCAACATATTCAGCTTCTGTGGTTGAGAGAGTAACTATAGGTTGCTTCTTTGAGGCCCATGATAATGCACTTCCACCTAGTAGAAATAGATACCCTGAAGTGCTCTTCCTATCTTCCAAATCGCCAGCGTAATCACTGTCTGTATAGGCAATGAGCTCTTCACTGTTTTGCTTCTTGTAAAAGATACCAAAACCAGTAGTCCCTTTGAGATACCTCAACACCTTTTTAGCTGCTTGGAAATGCAGGGCAGTTGGTCGAGCCATGAACCTGCTGAGCAAGCTTACAACAAATATTAAATCTGGCCTTGAAGCAGTTACATACATCAAACTGCCTATAATTTGTTTCAAATAAGTTTCATCAATCAATGCTCCTCCCATATCCTTGTCTAGCTTGCATCCTAGAACTATTGGATTCTTCACTTCATTACTGTCTTCCATTCCAAACCTTCTGAGAACCTCTATCACATACTGCTTCTGGCATACAAATATTCCTTCATCCTTCTGCAAGACTTCCAGACCCAGAAAGAACCTCATCTTCCCCAAGTCTGTCATTTCAAATTCCTTCATCATAGAAACTTTGAATTCTTCCAGCAGCACATCATCATTGCTAGTATAAATTAGATCATCAACATACACACTTACTAACAAGATTTTACCTCCAATCCCAGCCTTTGTAAAGAGGGTCTGCTCACTGCTGCACTTTTGGAACCCTTCCTTCTTGAAATAAGTCTCAATTCGACTGAACCATGCACGTGGTGCTTGCTTTAGGCCATATAAAGCCTTCTGCAGCTTGTAAACCTTGTCTTCTTCTCCCTTCTTTTCATATCCTAGAGGTTGTTCAACATAAACATCCTCTATTAACTCTCCATGAAGAAATGCAGACTTCACGTCGAGTTGATAAATTATCCATCCCCTTTGTGCAGCAAGAGCTATCATCACTCTGATGGCGTCCATCCTAGCAACTGGAGCATACACTTCTGAGAAATCTATTCCTTGCCTCTGTGAGTAGCCTTTCGCTACCAAATGAGCTTTGTGCTTGTCAATTTCACCAGCCTCATTGTACTTTGTTTTGTAGATCCACTTAACTCCCACCTTCCTTGCATCAGAGGGCAGGTTGACTAGCTTCCATGTACCATTCTTCTCAATAGAAAGGATCTCTGCATCCATTGCCTTTTTCCACTCCATGTTTTCCACTGCTTCCTCAAAACAGATTGGATCTCTGGTCATTGTTGTCACCATGTTTGCTTCCAATTCTAAATCTGACAGTTCTTGTCCTGTTAAACAGTCAGACATCCATGCTGGTGCCCTGCGAACCCTTCCTTCCCTTGATGTTGCCTCTGGTTCCTGAGAGTTGCTTGACTCTCCCTCTTCATTTGAGCTAACTTCTCCAGTTTCTTCATTCTGTGGTGCCTCTGCTTCAACATGTCTTTCTTCTTCATCATCTTCACACTGTAACTCCTTTGCTGCCTCCTCTCCATGAGTTGTGTCCTAGCTCCATTTTTTGTCTTCTTCAAAGACTACATCCCTGCTGATCACTACCCTTTTAGTAATAGGATCATAGAGCCTGTATGCCTTTGATTCCTCACTGACTCCAAGTAGAACACAGGTTGTACTTCTATCCTCTAGCTTGGTTCTTTTGGCCTTTGGGACATGGGCATAAGCCATGCATCCAAAGACATGAAAGAAATCAACAGAGGGCTTCTCTCCACTCCAGGCTTCTTGAGGAGTCATGTCTTGAACTGCAATTGTAGGGCACCTGTTAAGGACAAAGGTTGTCCACTTCACAGCTTCTGGCCAAAACATTTTTGGCATCCCTTTCTCAGAAAGCATCGAACGCACCATGTTAAGTATGGTTCGATTCTTTCTCTCAGCAATACCATTTTGCTGTGGTGAGTAAGCTGTTGTCAATTGCCTCTTGATCCCACTTTCCTTACAGAACTCATCAAACTCACTTGAGTTGAATTCTCCACCTCTATCAGTGCGAAGGCATTTGATTGGTAGACCTGCTTCCTTTTCCACCATCCTTTTAAAAGCTACGAAGAAGCTGAACGTATCTGCTTTGCTTGCCAAGAAAAAAGTCCACGTTTTTCTGCTAAAATCATCAATGAAACATAGAATGTACCTTTTTCCACTGTTAGATTCTGGTGAGACAGGTCCACACAGGTCTGCATGGATCAGTTCCAGCTTGTTCTTTGCCCTCCATGTGCTCATCTTTGGAAAATGGTTTCTATGCTGCTTCCCAATGAGACAATCTATGCATTCCTTCCTTTCAGTGTCAAGCTTAGGCATTCCAAGGACCATCTCTTTATGCTGTAAAGTCTTCAGGCCTTTGTAACTCAGGTGGCCGTATCTATGGTGCAAGAGTTGTGACAGATCTTGTGTGGAAGTGAGGAAACAACTTGTAGGATTTGAAACTCCTTCTACCATGAGGACAAACATTCGGTTTGCTGCCATTGCGGTTTCAATAATCAATCCTCTTCCTGGATGATAGATTCTGCACTTTCCTCCTTGCATTAGGATTGCCAAGCCTTTTTCCTGCAATTGCCCTACGCTGAGTAGGTTGTTTTTGAGCTCAGGCACATAGAAGACTTCTGTGACTATGTGTTTCACACCATTGAAGCTCAGATTCACATTTCCTCTTCCTTCCGCATTCATTTTGGTGTTGTTTCCCAGCTTGACTGAGTGCCTGAATCCAGAATCAAACTCTGAGAACATGTCTTTGTTTCCACACATGTGATTGGAGCATCCTGAGTCAATAAACCAAGCCTCTTCTCTTCGTACATCATGTGCTTCTGCATATGCCATTAGAGCAGCTTCTTCTTGCTGACTGAGACTTACTGAAGATCCTCTAGCATAGCTCTCTGTTACTTCCACATGAGACATAAGTAACAGCGTCTCATCTTCTTCTGTTGTGGCATAATTTGCTTCTGCCGATGGACACTCATACTGAAAGTGTCCGAGTTTATGACACCGAAAACATTCCACAGTTGCTCGATTGTACGATTGTCTGCCTCTACCTCTGCCTCTTCCTCGATAACCTCCTCGTCCTCGTCCTCCCTCATAACCTTCAGAGCATGCTCCTTATCAACAGAATTTTTTCGAAACTTTTGTTCATGCACCAGGAGGGAGCTCTGGAGTTCATCAATCGAAAG
Source organism: Geum urbanum (assembly GCA_946800695.1). NCBI lineage: Eukaryota > Viridiplantae > Streptophyta > Magnoliopsida > Rosales > Rosaceae > Geum > Geum urbanum. The sequence continues at coordinate 24,106,063 of OX327002.1, forward strand.
ACTTTGGATGTCTTTTGATTCTTCTATGGAGCACACCACATAGTTGAACTTCTCAGATAGGGTTCTTAAAACCTTTTCTACGACTTGCACATCCTGCATATCTTCTCCTAGGTTGCGCATATTATTTGCTATTATCATGACTCTAGCAAAGTAATCTGTTACAGACTCACCATTCTTCATCTCCAGGACTTCGAAATCCCTCCGCAGACGTTGCAGCTGTGCCCTCTGAACTCGTTCATTGCCTTGGTACTTGCGTTTCATGGATTCCCACAGCTCTTTAGAGGTATTCTTCTGGAGAATGGTCTTCAGGATGGACTTCTCGATCGAGGCAAACAGGTAGTTTTTGACCTTGAGGTCCTTCAACTTCAGGTCAGCTAGGGTTTCTCTTTGTGCTCCAGTCAGCACTTCTCCTCTTCCAGGTTCTGTGTAGCCTGTCTCGATCAAGTGCCACCACTCCTTCGAACGTAACAGGTTTTCCATCAGCATTGCCCAGTGATCATAGTCTCCATCAAACTTAGGAATGCTCAGTAGGCCTTCTTTCTCACTTGCCATCTGAACACTGCATGTATCTCTCTTCTTTCACTCCTTCTCACCCTTTTGATGTTAGGATACTGCTGTTCCTAACGTTGCACTCTGATCAGGCCCCTATTGGGCTCTGATACCAATTGTTGAGAATCGAAAGTATGCTTAGGATTGCCAGAAATATGTGTGAATGCTCTGTATTATTCTATTGCAGAAACCATGGCTATATAGCCTTTACATTGTAACAGAAATCAGAAATTGCAGCCCACGAACAACGTGGTAACAGAACATGGAATCAAAAACGTAAAACTAGCAACTAACCCTAGTCTGTAGGGATATTATGTGACCGAAACTTGCAAACCAAGTTTCCTACTTTCATGCATTCACTGAACCCTACTCTTCCATTACTTCCAACACCACCAGCCAACCGTGTTTGACTAAAATGGGACCCATTATAGATTCTCGATCAATCAAGTTGAACGGTATGATTGATGGAGTTGACTAATAGCACTCATCATCCTCCTCCTCTTCCCTACTTCTGCAAATTGCAACAAAAAGTGAGAGGGCGAAACAGAGTGTCTCTCTGGTTTCGACAACACACAACATAGCATATGAGTCTGTAACAGAGTCAGCCTGTGCCCAAGTCACAGCATCTTCAATCCGGGCGGTCAGTTTCTTATCTTCCTTGTGCATTCACTTGTCGTAAACATTAAACTTCGATCGATTGATCTAGCTGCTCCTACTTCTCTTCCAGTTTCTCATACGGGGCTTTTCTTTCAGTGAATTTCATTATGATTTTCGCCATTTGGAATATATAGTATTTGGTGGGATGTTTTGGGTTTCTTGATAAATGAATTTGATAGGAATTGACTGATTTTGACCAACTGTAGCGATTCCAGCCAGCCTTAAGCTATCTACAGAAACAAATCAAGGAAACAAACTAACTGAAATTTTGGGATCTTCTTGAATTGGGTAGTTTAATATCGAATTAAATTTGAGCTTGCGTACAGTTTAACTAGTTGAATCTTCACTTCATATTTAGATATTTTTATTCGTTCCTTTTTATTTGCAATGATCTGTGATTGACTATTCTGCCATATGGGATTGATTTAGGTTGGTTTTGGATATCCCAGGTATTTTAGGCAGCAAAATTGACAAATGGATCGTAAAGATAAGATTTGTATGCACACCTGGGGAAATGATTCGAGGAATACCACTAGCTTGGATCCGCCACCTTATAGCGGTTTCAATTCACACCTGGAACAACACAGTTGGGGAGATCCCTCTAATTTAGATTATGGTATTAGGATTGAACCATCGGTTCAGAAACTCGGTCAGTCTTCAATGTCACAAGCTTCACCTCCTTGCAACTCCAACAGTGAAAAAAAGAATACAGATCAAGAAGATGTTCGGATGCACGAGACACTTGATACTTGTAAAATTCAGGATTGGGATACAAGAACAATGTTAAGCAACCTCTCTTTCCTTGAACAAAAGATCCATGAGCTCCAAGATTTAGTGCATTCAATTGTTGGCCAGAGAGGACAAGTTCTAGGACGGCCTGATGAATTGGCAGCTCAACAAGAGCAGCTCATAACTGCTGATCTTACTTCAATCATAGCTCAATTGATCTCTACAGCAGGTAGTCTTCTCCCATCCTTGAAGCATACCTTTTCCAAAGCAACACTGTCTTCGTTTGCGGGACAGTTTGGGCAGCTTGATGGCTCTTTTAATGCATCTGGAGTAGCAACTGATGCGTGCTTTAAATCGCAAAGTAATATCGGAAGCAAATTACTTGAGCAGCCCACCCAAACTGACCTGATCAATAATTATGGGACTGACGTGATCAACATCGAAGAACATGAATCAAAATACGAAGAGGATGCTGATGAAAGTGAACACCTTACACCTGGTACCTACGAAATCTTACAGCTAGAGAAAGAAGAAATCCTTGCACCACACACTCATTTCTGTGCTATATGTGGGAAGGGATTCAAGAGGGATGCAAATCTGAGGATGCACATGAGAGGTCATGGAGACGAGTATAAAACCCCGGCAGCACTTGCAAAGCCCAACAAGGAATCAAGTTCTGAACCAACACTCGTTAAAAGGTATTCATGTCCTTATGCTGGCTGCAAGCGGAACAAGGATCACAAAAAGTTCCAGCCTCTGAAGACCATTTTATGTGTCAAAAACCACTACAAGAGAACCCACTGTGACAAAAGTTACACTTGCAGCAGATGCAACACCAAGAAATTTTCTGTAATTGCAGATCTCAAAACTCATGAGAAGCACTGTGGTAAGGATAAGTGGCTTTGTTCTTGTGGCACCACCTTCTCGAGGAAAGACAAACTTTTTGGACATATTGCTCTTTTCCAAGGTCACACTCCTGTGATTCCCGTGGATGAAACAAATGGAATTGTTGGCCTAGCTGAACACAGGCAACGTAGTGACGGAGCAAGTAGAGCTGGCAGCATCAACTTCAATTTTGGTTCCACTGCTCCGGGAGGTGGTGGTTTAGTGAAGAGTATTATGGATGTGAAAGAAAGTGTTGAGGATCCGACTAGTTATTTCTCGCCGCTGAATTTTGATTCATGCAACTTTGATGGGTTTCATGAGTTCCCTCGGCCCCCATTTGAGGATTCAGAGAGTTCATTCTCATTCCTTATGCCAGGGTCCTGTAACTACACTCACAAAACTGGAGGCGAGTTGAATTCCAACAAACATGGGTGACACTGATAACTTGTAAGTTACAGTACCAGATGTATCATTATCTGTAAACTTGGTGATTCCCATGTCTTATGTAATTTCTTGAGCTTGAATAAAAAAATTTCTTTCCGAGTCTCGGCGCTCAAGTGACACTCTTGGTTTGCACTGAACTCTTGTTTTTGGTTTGGGAAAGTAGATATTCAATCTCGCAAGATTAGTAAATTCAGAGCTCTAATGTAACTTCTGTTTCGTTCTCAGCCGTCAATTCCATCATGAGAGCATCCCCAATGGATTCTCCCTATCGGAGAAAACTTAAATTTTTTCTTCTCCGACCATACTTTCTATTACACTATTATACTCTTAAGAAAGAGAGGAAGCTAGGAGCTCTTAAATTTGAGGAGAGAGAAATAAGCTCCTAAAAACCCCTTATAATGAATTAAACTAATTTTATTGTTGTTGAAGAAAATATATGATAATTGAAAATTGCAACTCTTTCATTGATAACATGCTTTATACATAGGTTGACACAATCTATTACAATAACTGTCCCAATAGAACAAATTTTTTTTGTATTTCTATCTAGACTAAATCGTATCTAATTAGGATAAGACACACATAAGAAGTTACGGAGAATAAATCTCCTTAAACATTTCTCCTTGTGTCGAAGGCCAAATGAATGATCTATAACATTTTGCTTCACTAAAAACCTTGCCAAACAAACAAAAATTTTATGAGTAAAACAAAAGTTTGGTCTAAGGAAAAAAGAGTACAACGCATCAACTACAAAAGTTAATACATGTAATGTAGACTCCCCCTGATGTCTACAGAAATGTAACTCCCTCTAACTATAAACTCGGTCATGGTGTTCAGATAACCTGCGCATACCAAGTGCATCTTACATGTTTCAAAAATGTAGATTTAGGTAATGACTTGGTAAACAAGTCTGCAACATTATCCGTCGAACCAACTTGCTTCATATGGATGTTCAACACCTGCTATTGTTGTTGATTGAAGAAGAATTTCGGTGATATATGCTTTGTACTGTCACCTTTAATGTAATTCAACTCCATCTATTCAATGCATGTCGCATTATCCTCAAAGATGCAAGTGGGAGCCGTCATAGTAGATGATAATCTACTAAACCCTCGAATATAGTGTATTACTATCATAAGCTAGACACACATTTTAACTACTTCATGAAAAGCTATAATTTTCAGAATGATTCGAAGAAGTAGAAACAAGGGTTTGATTTGTTGATCTCCAAGAAATCGCAGTGTTCCCCAGAGTGAATACATAACCTATTTGGGAACATTGTTTATGTGGGTCAGAAGGATACCCAACATCAGCAAATCCGACTAATACATCAATAGGTGTTTCAGAATAGAAGACTGTAGTAAAACTGCTCAAAATAGGGAAAAAATTTGACGGATCGAAGTCCTCGCTCAACGGGTCGAACGAATGCTTATGTTAGATCTAGGGAACCGGTTTGGACGGGTCGAAACCATTTATCGACGAGTCGAAAGACCCCTTCGGGTTATCACAATTTACTGCTTTCAACGGGTCAAACGATCCCTTCGACAGGTCGAAAGCTACAGATTCTGCATGTTGCGATTCACCATCCCTTTTCCCAAAAATTTCAAGCTTCTCACTATATTCTTTGTAAGGGAAGAATAAATCCAATTCAGTGGATTTCTTCAAGTACGTGAAGATGTTCTTTACACTATTCCAATGACTTTGCGTAGGCGCAGACCAAGAAGGCAATGTCTTGATGTGTGCACCAAGCTATATATAACCAAGCTCCAACCACACAAAGATATGGAATTTCAGCTCCAAAAGTTCATCACCACCATCTTTCAGATGAAATGGATCTTTTTTGGCTCCAGACTGCAAACAACCATTCATATGCTAAGAGGGTACGCTTTGTCTATTGCCTGATTTAGACATAAGCAGACTAGTGAATAAGAATTCAACCAACTCGATGATCCATGTTTAAATCAAGACAAAATCGAGTCCTACTAAGGTCTATCATCTCAAATTCAGATTTCAAGTAGTTAACCGTCTAATTGATCTCATCAAGAGTCCCAATGATGTTCATATCATCTACATAGACTGCTATAATAGAAAATCATGAACTTGTTCTTTTAATGAATACGCAAGGGTGATATGCGTAAAACATGCATTATATATTAACACAAAGTAGACACTCAACACATAGTTCACACGTATACAATTTAAAACTCTTATTTGTAGATGTAGCATTGATAAGTAGGGATCATTCTTAACCGGGGATTGAGGGTACAAAGCATGACAACGTTTGTAAACATAAAATAAAAGGTATGGGGTGTTTGAAAGTTTGGTTATTAATCTATGAAATATAAAGATAAAACATGGCAGAAAACACATAGAGAAACTCTAAGTTCTATCATGCTTCAACTTATAGACAAGCTAAACAAATAAGAACATAGAATCCTAAACCGAAGAGAAAATCTAAGACTAACATATATACAAGTGATCATCACATGCTAACAACCTAGCATATTAATCCGATTAATACTCAGTGTCACGAAATCTATAGCTTCAATCAAAAGACATACGCATGCTTATATTAAACAAGACAGCAACCAAATCGAGCTAACTATTTAATCCAATTTTATCTTTGTTATTAGTTCGTGAAACATGCTCAAAGAAGAACCAAATCGAGTATCTACTAAAAACAGTTTCAAGCATTAAGAATAACATAAGCTAGCACATGCATTCGAATCAAAACTATAAACACATGGAAGAAACTTACTAAAAACTAGAAATAAATAGCCTTATATCAAAACTTAGTCTTGTCATACAAAAGTAGAGAAAGAAAATTTGATTTGTAGACTCCTCCATTGGGTTGCCTCCCAACAAGCGCTTGTTTTTTAAAGTCTTGCAGCCTAGACGTGTTGCTTTCTTTTATGCTCAATGAACAGCCTAATCTTGGAGGTGCAACACCTCCATTTTTGCCTTCCACTTTTCAGCTTACATGTTCTGACATCTGTCCCTTTAAGCTTTAATTTCCAACGATTTAAAAATCTGAATTTGTGATTTTTATATGGCTGGAAACTAGACGTTCAGAGCTGTCCAACCATATAAAGAACTCCATCTAACTCCAACCGAGCTGAAAGTTATGGCTTTTCGAATTTGACTATTCTGTTTGGACAGAAGCTGTGAATTTATGAAAACACTTGGAGCACGTTCCTCCATCCTATACTTTAAAACTCAACAAACATCAAATCCAATGAAAAAAATTCATGAAATGTAATGATGAATATGATGCATGATGATGCAACAATGCAATAAATGAAATGATATGCAAAGATGTGTATGTATCCTAAATATTACTAACATCGGGCAGCCTGAGCATTACTCCTTGATGAATTTATCTAGAATTAATCAAACGCTGGAACAAACTGAAATTTTAAGATCATGGACTAGACACATATACAAACACGTCATAAAAGTTTTAAAATTTTCTGAGACATGGAACTCCGTCAGATAAATCATACAATACAGCCTATTGCCCATCTCCGATTTGACTCTCTAAAACTAAAAATAAAAATTAACATAGCACAAAATATGAAATGATTAGAGTATGGTTAGTCTTCTTTACAAAGTTCAATTTCAACATGTATGTACAAGTATTGTTCAAATTGAGTGCGCCGATGATTTAAAGAGAGTACACTAGCTTAATCTTAAGGTCGTTCAATAGACGTGCGACCCACGCGATAAAGTATGAAATTTCAATCAAATGGCCTTGGTTCAATCGAAAAGCATGGCCAGTTAGGGATAGAGATAACGCGAGAGGCAGGAATAATTTTGACAATATACCCCGAGGCTAACCGGGCCAATGGTATATACTCTATTGGTGTAAGTCTTTCTTAGATCCAGAACCTATCACCAGTCATAACCCCTTCTAAAGACCATGTCCGACATTCAGCCAAAATCTCGAAAATTCACACTCCCTCAAGTCCTTTGTAAACTTCGCCCTCAACCTCATGTCCATAACTTCACTTAGGACAGCCTTAGTCACCTCGTTAGTCACCATGCTAGTCCTTAGTCACCTCCTTAGTCACCAAGCTAGTCCTTAGTCACCAAAGATATTTCAGCAACTTGCATCACCAAGTTGCTTGCTTGATCATTTTGGACGAAATAATTAACTTAGAGCTTCCTTCTTGGGTGACTTGGACTTTAATAAATGGGCCCAATGAATTGCTTAATGGGTCGGCGCATCTCCGTTGTCCAGAAACGCAAAAATCTTCCGAACTACACTTTTCACGGTTATTGACATTTTCAGCTCCATTTTGCTCCTTTTGTCCATCCTCCTTTATTCTACCACGCAAAAACATAAAGTAAGTTAGAAACGTATTCACTGAGCTCATAGCATAGAAAAATGTAGAGAGAATTACATTAATAATCAAGCATAAAATGCGTAGATCAAATTCCCCCACACTTAGACTTTGCTAGTCCCTAGCAAATACTAACAAAAGAAAAACTCAAAAATAAAAAATAAACAAAGGAAAACGTACAAATTAAAAACAAACAGACTTAGATATTTCAACATTTCAAAGCCGCAAATCATCATGTTATTATGTTTAAAATGCTGAAAACTCTAAGTTGACAAAAACACATTTAAGCCCTTGTCTCCATAATTTTACAGAGTATATGGTGATGGAATCACAAGATTTCAATGTGAATGCTCAATGATTTCGAGAAATATGTGACGACCCAGAATAGAATCAGTAGTGGAATCAGCTTAATCTACGAGCTCGTGTGTTATTTCAGATTTCCGACAGTCGTTTGGATCGCCGGACTTGATCACGACTAAATCTTTGGTCGAGAATTGGAGCTGAGTCTCTTCTTGAGAGTCGTTGTACGTGTGATTTCGAGTTCGTGGGCAGTTCCGGATCGTTATTTGGACGACCGAGGAATAAATTATGAATATTTGAAGTTTTGATATAATCGGGTTTAAAAGGCAGCCTTCTTAACGACTAAATTACCGGACGAGAATTTAATTTTGGCTTCTTCATGGAAGTTGTTGAGAATTTAATTTCGAGTTCGTGGGAACTTCCGGAGCATTATTCCGAGTTACGAGGATTATGTTGTGAATATTTCCGATTGTTGATTATTTAATCGGGCAAGTTTGTGTTGGTTTGAACCGTTGACTTTTTATCCGATTTGTCGAAGTGTTTGACTTCGGGTGATAATTGAAGAATACGTTGAGTCGAGTTTGTTGCCGTGAGAATTATTGGAATCGGATTTACGACGCGAAAGTTACGTGCATTTGAAGTTTATCGAAAAGTGAATTATGGAGGTTTCCATTTTGGGTAAGTCTATATATGGAAGTTGCCTATTTGGGCAAGTCAAACCTTGCCATTATGGGAGTTGACTGTGTTGACTCGGTCAACACGTGGAGGAGAGGTGGCGCGACACCTCCACGGCTCGCCGGCGGCGAGTCACGTTCCGGCCACCTCCGAGCTCAGCGTTGGTCCCAAACGGTGCGCCTCGGCATCCCGAGTCTATTTCCGGCCACTCCTCACGGCGAGGGTGGCGGTGGAGAGGAGATTTTACCGGCCAAAAATGGAGGATTTAGGGGGGTTTTGGGTCGACATGAATCCGGCCGAATTGAGCTGTAATTTGGACTGGGTTTTGTAGCCCTCATCACCATGAAGCTACCATGTAAGTTTGGTGTTCCAATTCATCTTATACATGGAGAATTTTGGAATTGAAATCTTGTTTGGATTTCGGTTTTTCGTGAAATTGAGCTAGTTAGAGTTTGAATTGGCCTTTCATGCAGTTGAGAAAGTTGCTCAGTGGGTGATTTGGAGTGGAATAGTGGTTGCTACGCCGAGAAATTTCCCATTCGGGTGGCGCCGCCGCCGCCGATAGTGGTCAACGGTCAACAGTTTGACTTTTTGGGGTTTTCGACAAGTTGCATGTCGTTTCACTCGAAATCGCGCCCCGATCGCAGTGGGGAGGTTCGTTTTTCGAATTGAGCATCCGAAAGTACAGCGAGGTATTAAGGTGTGATTTTCGGATTTTCGACAGTTTGTCGTAATCAGATTACGTGTTTCCGAGAACGGTGGTTTCTCGTGATTTGTTTTGAATTGTCGAGTTATGACTTTGAGAAATGAACTTTGTGAATATTTAGGGGTTCGTGATCGTTTGTTTGGCGAGGGATTTTCCGCCGGATCACGGGTTAACGCGAACTACGTTACGCTAGTCTGTGAGTGGACAATTTCTTTTCACGGAATGATTGCGAGTCTTTATATACATTTTACGAACTTGAGCATGCATACGAGATTACGATTTATACGAGAATGTGTTAGACGATTATGCATTTATATGCTGTTTATTGCATTTGCATCGAAATATTTATGATTTGGTTTACACATAGTACAGTCTTAGTATATGTTGTTGTATCGATACACTCGCATCTCGGCTGATCCCCGAGGATGTGTACCGGGGGAGGCTGTGACGCCTGACCCGAGGCCTTTACCAGGGGGAGACAGACCTCTGACCTGAGGCCTTTCTGGCTAGAATCACGTGTGGGTCTGGGATCCCGTGATTCAGACTGTACAAGCACGGACGTGTCCATGAGTGACCCCGTGGAATTTTTACTTGCATGCTCAATATGCTGGAGGAGTATGAGTTTACCTCGTGTACTTTATTATTTTTATTTATCTGGACTCGCATATGTTATTTTAACATATATATATATATATCAACTGGTGAAATACATTTATTTTCGTCCACTCACTCTAACAGTATTCATGTCTTTCCCCTGGGCTTTTCGGTTTCCGTGCCCAGTTTGCAGTTCGGACTCTGGTGTCGCACGTCGTGGTTGGAGGCATAGTGCTCGAGCTACCTTGTTTCTTCCAGTAGGTTTATTGTTCTACCTACTGTGGTATACTTATATGATTATTCATTAGAGGTCGCTCTGAGTATTCTGTTGTATATATTATACAATTTTACTCTGGATTTCAGTAAAGTACAGATATATTTATTATTTTACATTACTGTTGATATATTGATAAATCCGGATGGGATTGGTGCCCACGGTTTGATTTTTGTGGCATAGGATGAAATGTATTTTCCGCGTGCAGGTAATGGTAATTCTACGTTAGTAGCGAAACACTGCTAAAATTTCTACTGTTTTTGTTGGTTCGTGTTTTCGAAGGGGTTTGATTCCGGTTTAGGCAACTAAATCGGGGTTGGGTCCTTTCAAAATAATAGAGATATAATGATGTCATGAACAAGTAAGACTTGGAAGAGAACAATGGTGAAGTTAAGTTATGCATGTTTCGAACAAGTTCAAATCAATCTTACAAGGATACACTCATGATCTTTTTCACTCATGAAAAGAAGGGTTCACTCAAGATATATATGAATTCAATCGAAAACCTCATGAATACAATGAATTACTTGCACAAATGAACCTAAACCATATGCTTACTCATGCAATTTACTCAACCAATCGAAGGCTACTCATCTTAAGGATCATAAAAGACTTTAAAAAGGTTGCAATGGAGTTAAGGCTAAGACATTCGAAAATTTAGATATGTGGTGGTCGAAAACGTTCCAAAGACTTAGTCTAGCACTTAAAACTTCTCAAATTCGTGCCTCATCTTCTCCAAAATGTCACCATGGTCAGATTTCCATTTTGGGGGCCAAATTAATCATTTTAGCCCCAGACTTCATTCTAACCTTCCATTGAGCTTTACGGACAGGACAAATGTCATATTTCTTCACTATTGGGCTTTCAATTCGTGGTACACTCTAAATCTACAAATATGGGGGACATTAATCCAAACTTTGACATCTAAAACACATTGCTAGAGAGCTTCTGATTTTCTTTTCACTTTTTTTTTTTTCTTTTTTAGCTCTCAAATATTTTTTTTCTATTCTCAGCAATTTACACACTTTTTGAAGCTATTTGAACAAGTCCATCCCCATACAAATATCATAGCAATTAAGGAACATCACCAAAAAAATGTCATGTTCTCCTCTTGTCAACATTACTTCACACTAAGTCTGCAACATATAGGGTAAAGTAGTCTTATACTAGCCTAAGTGTTTAGATATTAAAGGTGATGAAAGAAAGGCTTAATGTGGGCTCAAATGGGCTATCTATGGGTGTCGCATCTCGTGCGCACATAAAGGACACATGGTTGTTTGGTTTAATGGTGGAAAACCTAAATGCGTTTAATCATATCTAAAATCAGAGCATTTATCAACTTGAAAGCTTTGCAAATCTACATGAGTAAGTTCTAATATTCTCTTGTTCATTGAAATTTGTAGAAAGTAATTAAATGAGGCATATAAATTGAAAGGACCTAACCCCGATTTAGCTCCCTAAACCGGAATCAAACCCTTTCGAAAACACGAACCAACAAAAACCGTAGAAATTTTGGCAGAGTTTCGTTACTAACGTGGAATTATAATTACCTGCACGCGGAAAATACACTTCATCCTATGCCACAAAAAGCAAACCGTGGGCACCAATCCCATTCGGATTTCTCAATATATCAACAATAACGTAAAGTAGTAAATATATCTGTACTTTACTGAAATCCGGAGTAAAATCGTATAAACATATACAACAGAATACTCAGAGCGACCTCTAATGTATAATCATATAAGTATACCACAGTAGGTAGAACAATAAACCTACTGGAAGAAACAAGGTAGCTCGAGCACTATGCCTCCGACCATGATGTGCGACACCAGAGTCCGAACTGCAAACTGGGCACGAAAATCGAAAAGCCCAGGGGAAAGGCAAATAAAAACGTTAGAGTGAGTGGACGAAAATAAACATATGCCTTTCACCAGTTTATATACATACTCAATGTAAAACAATGCGAGTTCGGAACACAACACATATATATAGAGGTTGTCGGGCGAATCTCTCAAGCCCGACGTCAGGTGAATCACTCAACCCGACGGTGATAGGCCAGGGGAATCTCTCAACCCCGGCGGCACTCAGGGGAATCTCTCAACCCTGCTTCAGAGGAATCTCTCAACTCTGGGCCAGAGGAATCTCTCAACTCTGGTAGCATCGATGCAATAAATGCCATCACCAATAAACATATAATAACACCTCCGAAAATAACATATATCTCAATCATCGTATAAAATAAACACGAAAATCATAAAATCCACGAACTCGCAAATCAACTGTGAAAATAGAAACTTGTCCACTCACACGCTAGCGTAACGCTGTTCGCGTTAACCCGTGATCCGGCGGAAAGTCCCTCGCCAAACAAACGATCACGAACACCTGAATATTCACAAAGTTCAATTCTCAAAGTCATAACTCGACAATTCAAGTCAAATCACGAGAAACCACCGTTCTCGGAAACACGTAATTCAATGTCGACGAATCGTCGAAAATCCGTAAATCACACCTCAATACCTCGCTGTACTTTCAGACGCTCAACTCGAAAAATGAACCTCCCCACTGCGATCGGGGCGCGATTTCGAGTGAAATGACATGCAACTTGTTGAAAATCCCAAAACGTCAAACTTTGACCACCGTTGACTGCCGTTGACCGCCGCCGCCGGCGGCGCCACCACCAATCTGAACTTTTCCCGGCGGAGCAACCCTTATTCCACTCAAAATCATCCACTGAGCAACTTTGTCAACTGCAACAAAGGCCAATTCAATCTCTAACTAGCTCAATTTCATGGAAAACCGAATTGGTACCAAACTTTCAAATCCAAAATTCTCCATCCACAATCAAAATTAGAACTCCAAACTTACATGGTAGCTTGTAGGTGAGGAGAGCTACAAAACCCAGTCCAAATCATAGCTCGAATCGGCCGGATTCACGTCGACCCGAAACCACTCAAAATCCTTGATTTTTGGCCAGAATTTCCTTCCCCTCCGGCGAGCCACGCCGTGAAAGGTGATCGTCAACATGTCGAGGACGTCAAGGCGAGTTCAAAGGGACCAACCCCAAGGCCTGGGGTGGCCGGACGGCGACTCGCCGCCGGTGGCCGTCGTGACTCACTCCTCCCCTTCGGTCAAACCAAGTCAAACACAGTCAACATCATAATTTCAGTCTTTGACTTTCCCAAAGGGGTAACCCACATTTATAGCTTTCCCAAAATAGAAACTTCCAAAAATACATTTTACGACAAACTTAAAATACCCGAAACTTCCGCGTCGTAATCCCGATTTTGATTATTCTCGCGGCAACAAACTCATCTCGACATAATCTTCAATTACCACCCAAAGTCAAACACATCGACCAAACCGATAAAAAGTCAACCATTCAACCCAAACACACACATAATCCGACTAAACAATCAACAATCGAAAATATTCATAACTTAATCTCCGTAACTCGGAATAATGCTCCAGAAGTTCCCACGAGTTCGAAATTATATTCTTAACAACTTCCGTGAAGAAGCCGAAACCAAATTCTCGTCCGGTAATTTAGTCGTTAAGAAGGCCACAATTATAAACCGATTATGCCGAAACTTAAATATTCATAACTTATTCCTCGGTCGTCCAAATAACGATCCGGAACCGCCCACGAACTCGAAATCACACGTACAACGACTCTCGAGAAGAGACCTAGCTCTAATTCTCGACCAATGATTTAGTCGTTAACAAATCTGGCGAGTAAATCCATTATCGGAAATCTGCTATTACCCATCATCTCACGGACCAAGCTGATGACACTGCTAAATCTGTTCCGGGTCGTCACAAATCCACCCCCCTTTAAAAAAAATTTGACCTCGAAATTTCCAAATCTGTCGACTAAAAGTAGAAGCACTGCCTCTGCATAATGCTTAACTCTCCAGCGACAATGTCAACTGAACAATTCTGACAATAGACTCCACAATAGGAGATAGCTCCGTGCTGAAATCTCTGTACCCTCAAATCTCGAATCTGAACTGGCTCTACACAAGCGCCAAGTGTTCCTGCATAAGGAACAGGTAGGGTACACAACACGTAGCAAACCTGAAACGTAGTTCCACAACACGGAACACAACACACAAAAGCCAACAATATAGGCGATGCCGAACCATACGGCATAACACAAACTCGCCTACGACCACATACGGATCAAAACAACATGGCAAAACACAACTCAGTTTACACACATCAACATAACTCAAACATCAAACTCGGGCAATTAATAACCTGTTTCCGCTAATTCGAAAGTCTGTGGTAGCACATTCCACAAAATCCGAATCAAATGTCAACTCAAACTCAAACCAAACTCTCTCCAGCACAATGGAGTACAACATCGTTCCTCAAAACGACATCAAGCAACATCAAAACTATAGTGGTCCACAAACTGGTACTGCAAGTAATCTCGAACAGCTGAAACTGTCGGTCCCAAATCCTCCGGAACTGCAATACCGAGGTCCACAATATGCCCTCCAAGGTCTGAATAGTCCTCAAAGATCGCTCGCCAATTTGAGGATAAGAACTGGTACTAACTTGTAATCTGATCTCCAATGCTTGCTGCAAAGCTTGCCAACACACAGTCGTAGCTGGTTTCCTCGACCAGCAAACTAGGACATAGGCACATCACGAAATGGACAATCTCCACCAAACACAGCTATCCCAGCACGCCACTGAAATCATCTCCGAAAGTACAAGGAAATGTACTGAGTTCGTCAAATGGTCCATAATGGCCTGACAACTGGTACCACAAACCGAAGTGCATACTGGCACACAAAAACCACAGTGACAAACTCCAACTTCTAATCGGAAATCTTCAATGGCTGTAACTTCCAGACAAGTCTCTGCCTCATAGCCATCGCTTGCCGACAAATGTGGCATCTGCACACACAAGCTGCTACATTCTTCTACGGGTTGAGTCATGAGTAGTAAACTCGAAATATCTGATACATCTCCGCATCACTAACGCCAAATGCGCATGAAACCTCGAGCCTCAACATCATCACACACTAACTCAGCTTCCGTAGCGCACACTCGGCTAATATGGAAACTCGAGCCACACTCATATGAAACAGTGAAGCTCCTGACTCTCAACTGAATGCATCAGCAACAACATCCCAGATGGATAGTCAAAGTACAACCTCTAGCCTTTCCCGAACAAACTCAAAGGTGCAACCATAGTCGTGAGTCGACCTCTACCATCTACACTGCCTCAAGCCCAAATCTGGCCGAAAATGCAAGTGGATGAAACTCAAGTGATCAGTGTACGTCCTACACTGTGCTGCACGCCATAGCTGTAGTGTCTCCAACTCTTTGATGCTAACATAAGGACAGCTACATCCAAATCATACACAGGACACATACCTACGTAAGGTTTCCACTGCCTGAACCATGAGCCACCGCTCTGCTACATAGCATCAAAGCACAACCAAATCCAAACCTTAATGCATCACCATAATCCACGAACTCATCACAATCATTAGGTAAGGGCAAAACCGAAACAACGGTCAACCATCCTTCAGGAGTAAGTAACTCTCCTCGCGTGCATCGAACCACTCGAACTTGACATCTTCCTCGACAATCCGGACAGTAGAGTGGCAATCCAGGAAAATCCTGCACAAGCCATCGGTAATAGCCTGCCAAACCCAAGAGACCCCTGATCTCTGGTACAATGGTAGATCAACCCCAAATCAACATGGCCTCTATCTGGTTAGGATCCACGCCAACTCCCTCGGATAACATCATGTGGCTCAAAATCTTCACGCTAATCAGCCTAAACTCACACTGGTTGAACTTCGCAAATAGCTGATCATATCGCAAAGTCCGCAAAACCGCTTGCAATTACTTCAGGTACTGGCCCACACTCCTGGAGTACATCAGGATATTGCCAACGAACATGACCGCAAACTCGCCCAGAAACCGTCTGAACACCTGGTCCATCAAGTTCATAAGAACTACGGGGGCATTAGTCAACCAACAGCGTGACCAAAAACTCCTGATGCCCGCACCGAGATCTGAAAACTGTCCAAACCACATCTGACTCATCAAACCTCAACTGATTGTATCCAAACTCGAAATCAATCTTCGACAAGACTAAAGCTCTCGCGAGCTGATCAAACCAATCGTCAATCCGAAGTGGAGAATACTCACTCTCCTCTGAAGCGAATCAGGCTTTGGTAGTCAATGCACCACTACGTCGAACCATCCAACATCCGTGCAAACATTTCAAGAGCACACCACGCAAATACGCGGGGTCACATGAAATCTCCTGAAACCTCCTCTAGCGACTCTTGGAGTCGAAACTGTAGCTCCATCAGCTCCGCTGGCTCCGAACGACAAGATGCCGGTAAAATGAGTCCAGCGCTCAGTAAAATCTCAATTGTGTAGTCGGTGTCCCGAACTGGAGGGACACCTGGTAACTCCTCCGGAACACACTTGGAAATTCGGGTACCACCTTAATGTCGCCAATGTCGGGGACAGCAACCATAGTATCCATAAGATGAGCTAAACAGACAACACAACTCGTCTCCACCATCCACTCGACCATCACCGCGAAACAGTATCTCGGGGAAACCTGGTCGTCGAAACACAACCTCCTTCTCGAGGTACTCGAACATAGCCAAAATGTGTCGCAGAAGTCCATACTCACAATCGCATTAAAGTCAACAGTATCTAGCAATACAGCTCAACGGCTAACACATAACCTCTAACAAGGATCTCGCAACCTCCGGATGAATGCAACACTCTCCAAGACCTCGGAAGTGGAGATGCAGGTACAATAGCCATGGATGTCCAACAACAGTAACCTCGGAGAAAAGTCTGTCCTCAAACAAGGTCATGGCACGAACTTCAACATGCCCAACTAGCCGCCCACGTCAAATGCGACTTGCTGAATAGCTCATCAAAAGGGTACATCGGTAAAACTTCAGGAATAGCATCATGACCTCCTCGTGAACTCTGAGCTGCCGAACCGCTAAAACAGCTGGCTGAGGGCGCTCCCTCGTAACGTGACCCTCCTGGCCACCACAATAGCAACTGAGAGTACTCCACAAACACAAGTCACCGCAACACCTGCTGTGAGAAAAGATCACCAACGATCACCCGAACTCATGCCACATGAGCAAATCCGCTACTCTGTGATCTCCGCCATCACTAAACGGATCCTCTGCTTGATCTGATGACCCTCAACATAATCGAAAAGACCACAGCCTGATGAAGTCACTGATCTCGAGGTGCCTGAACTCATCCTCATCAAAATCTCGACTAAGTCTACTTTCCTCAAACCATCACATCGAAAACCGCGTACACCTTACCTCCTCAATAGCCTTGCCACTGAGTGCAACACACTAAGCTCCTCACAGATGTCTCGAGGCACAACAATCAGACTCTCTCTGATGCTCAGGTTCAAATTCATCTCGAACCTCGTGCACCCATTCCTCTGAAGCCACATAACACGTGCTAACGGAAACAAACATATGAACAATGCATCTCTGCCTCAGGTGGTTAAACACTCCACATTCAATTGCTGGGTAGCCTGATTAAACCATTACCGTATAAACAACACTCTGAATGTAGGCCATGGAGTCGCAACAGGAACTCACACAATACCAGCCCACCAAATGCAACAATCTGACTCAGGCAAATATCAACTGCCACAATTCTCAGCTCTGAGGCAACATGTAGACGCTCATACACTTACAACCAGGCAAACTGTGCCACACAATCTCTGAACTCAGAATACTCATCCAAATCCACAGTTCTCTTGCAAATCGCGCGTCGATTGATCCTCAATAGGATCCACAACCGTACCGACACGGAAAGCACATCAAGGAGGCATCTTAATGAATAAAACATCGTTCACAACAAGTGGAACGTAATCATGGAACTTTAAATATTTGAAAGTATACAACACCCGGAATATTGATGAGTATCCGCTGGCCGGTCGGGTCACCATTCCAGACATGCTGTACATTCTCAAATATCCTTAGTAAACACGACTACAGAAGTCTACAGAACCTATAACATAATGCTCTGATACCAAGCTGAAAGGACCCAACCCCGATTTAGCTCCCTAAACCGGAATCAAACCCTTTCGAAAACACGAACCAACAAAAACCTTAGAAATTTTGGCAGAGTTTCGTTACTAACGTGGAATTACCATTACCTGCACGCGGAAAATACACTTCATCCTATGCCACAAAAAGCAAACCGTGGGCACCAATCCCATCCGGATTTCTCAATATATCAACAATAACGTAAAGTAGTAAATATATCTGTACTTTACTGAAATCCGGAGTAAAATCGTATAAACATATACAACAGAATACTCAGAGCGACCTCTAATGTATAATCATATAAGTATACCACAGTAGGTAGAACAATAAACCTACTGGAAGAAACAAGGTAGCTCGAGCACTATGCCTCCAACCATGACGTGCAACACCAGAGTCCGAACTGCAAACTGGGCACGGAAACCGAAAAGCCCAGGGGAAAGGCAAATAAAAACGTTAGAGTGAGTGGACGAAAATAAACATATGCCTTTCACCAGTTTATATACATACTCAATGTAAAACAATGCGAGTTCGGAATCTCTCAAGCCCGACGTCAGGTGAATCGCTCAACCCGACGGTGATAGGCCAGGGGAATCTCTCAACCCCGGTGGCACTCAGGGAAATCTCTCAACCCTGCTTCAGAGGAATCTCTCAACTCTGGGCCAGAGGAATCTCTCAACTCTGGTAGCATCGATGCAATAAATGCCATCACCAATAAACATATAATAACACCTCCGAAAATAACATATATCTCAATCATCGTGTAAAATAAACAAGAAAATCATAAAATCCACGAACTCGCAAATCAACTGTGAAAATAGAAACTTGTCCACTCACACGCTAGCGTAACGCTGTTCGCGTTAACCCGTGATCCGGCGGAAAGTCTCTCGCCAAACAAACGATCACGAACACCTGAATATTCACAAAGTTCAATTCTCAAAGTCATAACTCGACAATTCAAGTCAAATCACGAGAAACCACCGTTCTCGGAAACACGTAATTCAATGTCGACGAATCGTCGAAAATCCGTAAATCACACCTCAATATCTCGCTGTACTTTCAGATGCTCAACTCGAAAAAAGAACCTCCCCACTGCGATCGGGGCGCGATTTCGAGTGAAATGACATGCAACTTGTTGAAAATCCCAAAAAGTCAAACTTTGACCACCGTTGACCGCCGCCGCCGGCGTCGCCACCACCACCAATCTGAACTTTTCCCAGCGGAGCAACCCCTATTCCACTCAAAATCATCCAATGAGCAACTTTGTCAACTGCAACAAAGGACAATTCAATCTCTAACTAGCTCAATTTCATGCAAAACCGAATAGGTACCAAACTTTCAAATCCAAAATTCTCCATCCACAATCAAAATTAGAACTCCAAACTAACATGGTAGCTTGTAGGTGAGGAGAGCTACAAAACCCAGTCCAAATCATAGCTCGAATCGGCCAGATTCACGTCGACCCGAAACCACTCAAAATCCTTGATTTTTGGCCGGAATTTCCTTCTCCTCCGGCGAGCCACGCCGTGAAAAGTGATCGGCAACGTGTCGAGGACGTCAAGGCGAGTTCAAAGGGACCAACCCCAAGGCCTGGGGTGGCCGGACGGCGACTCGCCGCCGGTGGCCGTCGTGACTGTCGTGACTCACTCCTCCCCTTCGGTCAAACCAAGTCAAACACAGTCAACATAATAATTTCAGTCTTTGACTTTCCCAAAGGGGAAACCCACATTTATAGCTTTCCCAAAATAGAAACTTCCAAAAATACATTTTACGACAAACTTAAAATACCTGAAACTTCCGCGTCGTAATCCCGATTTCGATAATTCTTGCGGCAACAAACTCATCTCGACATAATCTTCAATTACCACCCAAAGTCAAACACATTGACCAAACCGATAAAAAGTCAACCATTCAACCCAAACACACACATAATCCGACTAAACAATCAACAATCGGAAATATTCATAACTTAATCTCCGTAACTTGGAATAATGCCCCGGAAGTTCCCACGAGCTCGAAATTATATTCTCAACAACTTCCGTGAAGAAGCCGAAACCAAATTCTCATCCGGTAATTTAGTCGTTAAGAAGGCCACAATTATAAACCGATTATGCCGAAACTTCAAATATTCATAACTTATTCCTCGGTCGTCCAAATAACAATCCGGAACCGCCCACGAACTCGAAATCACACGTACAACGACTCTCGAGAAGCGACCCAGCTCCAATTCTCGACTAATGATTTAGTCGTTAACAAATCTGGCGAGTAAATCCATTATCGGAAATCTGCTATTACCCATCATCTCACAGACCAAGCTGATGACACTGCTCAATCTGTTCCGGGTCGTCACATAAATGTAGTTGAGACATATGCATGAAATTCACTCATCAAAGAAGTATTTTAGGCTCAAAAACTCACTTTCAGGTTCGTATGATCTAAAATCTTATTCTAGCATGCAAAATATGTACCATGTTTATGCAAACCATATCCACTACATGTCATGACAATCAAAACATCTAAAATAGCACTAGAAATCCCATGCAAAGCCATATGTTTATTGTTTTCGGTCCATCACTACAACATTTTTACCCATTGCCGGCGACTTTTAAGTCGCCGGCAATGTTTTTGGACATTACCGGCGATTTTTGCCGGAAAAATCGCCGGTAATGTCTTTTTTTTTTTTTTTTACATTACCGGCGACAAAAAATCGCCGGTAATGTCCGTCGCCGGCAATGCCTCGATGGTAATGTAAAAAAAAAAAAAAAAACGACATTACCGGCGACATACATTTATGTCGCCGGTAATGTAAAAAAAAAAAAAAAAAAAAAGACATTACCGGCGACATTAATTATGTCGCCGGTAATGTCTTTTTTTTTTTTTTTTTACATTACCATCGAGGCATTGCCGGCGACGGACATTACCGGCGACAAAAATCGCCGGTAATGTAAAAAAAAAAAAAAAAAGACATTACCGGCGATTTTTCCGGCAAAAATCGCCGGTAATGTCAAAAACATTGCCGGCGACATAAAAGTCGCCGGCAATGGGTAAAAATGTTGTAGTGCATTTTCATCATAGAAAAACTAAGGGATCCCAAAGACTCTTTAAAACACTAAGTTAAAAAAGACTTGAAACAATTTTTTTTGAGGACATCAACCGTTGGAAAGTTCGATTGTCTGCCTGGTTTTAACAATTTATGACTGAAATAAGTTGTAAACCCCTCCCCTACACTTAAACTCTACATTGTCCTTAATGTACTAAAGTAAAACATAGAATCAAGCATGAAGTATAGGATTTACGAAAATCAAACTAATAAAAGTAAAAGCTACGAAAATTAAAAAGAGAAAAAAAAGAAGAGAAAGCAAATTTGATTTGTAGACTCCTCCATTGGGTTGCCTCCCAACAAGCGCTTGTTTGTTAATGTCTTGTAGCCTAGACGTGTTGCTTTCTTTTATACTCAACGAACAGCCTGATCTTGGAGGTGCAACTCCTCCATTTTTGCCTTCCTTTTTCAACTTACATGTTCTGACATCTGTGCCTTTAAGCTTTAATTTCCAACGATTTAAAAATCTGAATTTGTGATCTTTATATGGCTGGAAACTAGACGTCTAGAGCTGTCCAACCATATAAAGAACTCCATCTAACTCCAACCGAGCTGAAAATTATGGCTTTTCGAATTTGACTATTCTGTTTGGACAGAAGCTATGAATTTATGAAAACACTTGGAGCACGTTCCTCCATTCTATCCTTCAAAACTCAATAAACATCAAATCCAATGAAAAAATTCATGAAATGTAATGATGAATATGAAGCATGATGATGCAACTATGCAATAAATGAAATGATATGCAAAGATGTGTATGTATCCTAAATATTATAAAAATCGGGCAGCCTGAGCATGACTCCTTAATGAATTTCTCTAGAATTAAAAACACGCTGGAACAAACTGAAATTTTAAGATCATGGACTAGACACATATACAAACACGTCATAAAAGTTTCAAAATTTTCCGAGACATGGAACTCCGGATCCGTCAGATAAATCATACAATACAGCCTATTACCCAGCTCCGATTTGACTCTCTAAAACTAAAAATAAAAAATTAACATAGTACAAAATATGAAATGATTAGAGTATGGTTAGTCTTCTTTACAAAGTTCAATTTCAACATGTATGTACAAGTATTGTTCAAATTGAGTGCGCCGATGATTTAAAGAGAGTACACTAGCTTAATTTTAAGGTCGTTCAATGGATGTGCAACCCACGCGATAAAGTATGAAATTTCAATCAAATGGCCTTGGTTCAATCGAAAAGCATGGCCAGTTAGGGATAGAGATAACATGAGAGGCAGGAATAATTTTTACAATATACCCCGAGGCTAATCGGGCCAATGGTATATATTCTGTTGGTGTAAGTTTTTCTTAGATCCAGAACCTGTCACCAGTCATAACCCATTCTAAACACCATGTCTGACATTCAGCCAAAATCTCAAAAATTCACACTCCCTCAAGTCCTTTGTAAACTTTGCCCTCAACCTCATGTCCATAACTTCACTTAGGAAAGCCTTAGTCACCTCCTTAGTCACCATGCTAGTCCTTAGTCACCTCCTTAGTCACCGTGCTAGTCCTTAGTCACCTCCTTAGTCACCAAGCTAGTCCATAGTCACAAAAGATATTTCAGCAACTTGCATCACCAAGTTGCTTGCTCTATCATTTTGGACAAATAATTGACTTAGAGCTTCCTTATTGGCTGACTTGGACTTTAATAACTGGGCCCAATGAATTACTTAATGGGTCGACCCATCTCCGTTGTCCAGAAATGTAAAAATCCTCCGAAGTGCACTTTTCACGGTTAATGACATTTTCAGCTCCATTTTGCTCATTTTGTCCATCATCCTTTATTCTTCTACCTAAAAACATAAAGTAAGTTAGAAACGTATTCACTAAGCTCATAACATAGAAAAATGTAGAGAGAATTACATTAATAATCAAGCATAAAATGCGTAGATCAAAGGGCATAAGTCTTCATTCTTGTATCGTTTCCCTATCAAGTAGTCACTAAAATGTGTATACCACATCCTACCGGATTGTTTTAATTCATCAATCTAATTACATGAGCACTCTTGTGGTTTAGAGTTACTTGATTTGGGTATAACCATGTCAATTGGCACTCTCATGTATATCTCTGAATCAAGATCCCTATAGAAATATACTGTAACCACATCTATAAGCAGCATACTCAGTATTTTTGGACACTACGAAACTAATAAGGTTGGGAAAAGTGATGATGTCCATAACCAGGGAGTACATCTCCTCATAATCAATACTAGGGCATTGAGAGAATCCTTGCACCATAAGTATTTCTCTTTGTGCTTCTAAACAAAGATTCATTTGTGTCTAACTGGCTTACCATTCGATGGTCATAGCACCACCATACTGAAAACTTGTCATTTGTAAGAGAGTCTAGTTCATCCTAGATTGCAACATTCCATATTGGTCAATATGCTCTACGTTAACTGTTGATAATCCACAACAGAGCAACATTAAACTTTATTGTCATCAATTCCTGAACGACAGAACAAGTAAATGCATCATCAACAAACCTGGAAGAATCATCATCCATAATACCGCTAGCATTTGTTTAACTTGGTGAGATTTCTTTGTTTATTGACATCGTCATTGAATTTGAAGCATCCCCCAGTGTTTCTCAATGTCATCTTTTAGAAATATTAATAGTCATAAATAATCTCATGTGTTGATGATGAACAGTTGTGCCTTAATGGCTTGCCTTATCACCAGCAACTCATCAGTGGATTTTCACCAACACTACACCCCCACCATGGGCAGGAGAAATGCTACCTTACCCGGGTGTCACGTTAACTAGCCCAATTCCACGGACTTTCAACATTTTTGGATTTGCAGCATGTATACCCGATCTTGTCGCTTTCATGATATCAGTAAAAGAGTCAGGCATCGAATCTGCTACTTTCTGAAAATCAAGAATATATTGCACTTCAATCTCACCATGAGATGTATGGGATCATAATGAGACATATAGTGGGGACATACCACGTTAATTTTGAATGCAGTGAAAACGTAGTAGGCACATGTCTTGCATGACCAGAGATGCGTAGGTGTGAGATATCAGGCTCATATCCAGTATCAACTGGTACATTGAATGGTTGGCGGGTTACGAGTCTCAAGCGAATAAGCATAAATGCATGTAACACTGCATTTCCCTAAGAAGATACCAATAAATTATCATTGTTGGCCACAAGTTGTAACCGCTTGATTTGTGCCCTGCTAAACCATTCTATGAATTAGCATAGGAAACCAGGATGATCAACTTCAATCCTAATCAACATGCAATAATTAACAAAAGATTTTGATGTAAGCTCTCTTGCATTATCCAGTCTAATAAACCTGATTGGATTGTCTGGGTGGTGAGCCCAAAGCGTAATAATGAGAACTAGGAGTTTAGCAAATGCAGCATACCATGTGGATTGCAAAGATATCTGACCTATGAGTCAATGCTGCAATTAAGACCATATATAAACAGTCCGCATACCAGTTTGATTGATCCACAAATATATTCTTTTGAATCTATAGAGGAATGGAAGTTGTGTCTACAACGAAAGACCGTCATGCATGTAAACAGTATTACAAACATGAACAAGTTTTGCAAACCGAGTGATGTGCGTTAGATTTTTCCATAAAATCATCCGATGAGAAACACGCACGAGATTGTGCTGCACTCGTCTTGGAGACCGAGCCTAAACCGAATGGATTAATCTTACTCCCCCCATCTAAACCGATGATTGTAAATATTCCCACATGCTTCTTTGCTCATAAAAACCAATGATCATCATAATGAAAAATCTCATATGAGGCCAAGTCACATATAGTAATATAAGTGACAACATTAGGTTCAATGATTCAAACCGTACGTAGTAATATATAAACCACTACAAATCCATATAAACCTCTCTAGATTGCGCCATTGGCAGCATCTGATAGAGATTATACATAAAACTCTTTTCCATTCTCATAATAATATTGTTCCAATTGAACACCGTTGACATGAATATTTTCAAAATTTAACAAGGTTATATTGGCTATTAGTTGCGTATAACACTCAATCTCGAAAATTTTCTGAACCTTTATTTGTTCATAAAACCAATGTAAAACACATTAAGAACACCAAGTCCGGGTAGAGCCTTTGACGGGTCGATAAATGCATAATTTTGTCACAGAATCCATCCTTCGACAGGTCAAGAAAACTCTTCGACGGGTCAAAGGAAATACTAAAATTATATCAAATTTCCGATATCTATTTTGATGGGTCAAAATTGTTACATTTTGGAGACATAATCTATCCTTCGATGGGTTGAGACAAGTCTTCGGCGAATTGAAGGTGTAAATATGTAACTTGAGGACTATATTTGATGGGTTGAATGAAAATCAGGAAAAATTTTCGACGGATCGAAAAATGCCAAAATGGTTCCAGCATGTGACATTTGATGGACCGAGAAATCCACTCGACCGGTCGAAAATCTCCAGAATCAAAACTATCCTCTCTTTATGTCTCGTTTTTATGATATTTTGGTGTCATAGTGCCATAGAGCTATGTGTAATTGGAATCATTTAGCAATATGTATGAAAATAACCATTCTAATTCAAATACTGAATGGAAGAAATTTTTTATTGCTTTGCCAACCTCAAAACTTACAGAAAAAGATCGTTCTTATTCAAAACTAAAACTAACTACAAAAAGTCAAAAGTAAACTAAACTTGATTACATGACAGGAATATGAGCCTAATATATAGACTACACAAAAACAGCAGTTTCATATTTGCTTTTGTATTGTCTACTATTATAAGATTGGTTTCACTGGAATCTTCCATCTCATAGTTTTTAATGAAGTTAGTCTCATGTGCCAAGTATCGTGTGTACTTTTTATAGGCATTTTGAATATCCTTGGGTACACGGCATTGGTTGTGCATCTGCTTAGTAAAACCACACATATAGCAAGGTGACAAGCAATAAGCAGAACGAGAAGAATTCCCACCATTCCTAGGACCGGAATTGGATTGATTCTTGTTGAAGTTATGACTATTGTCTTGGCGAGTCCAACTTGAATTGCAACTTTGTCCTCCTCTACAACAACAATTTTGATAAGGTTCTGAATGATTGTTTCTCTTATCCTTTCATGTTTTCCCACCAGTATTGTAAGTTTCATGGACATGCGTTGAACTGACTAGCCTAGCATTGTTGTTAGAAGTATTTTACGATATCTCTCTTTTTTGGCTTGCACATTCATGAGATCACTAAAGGATCTTAGTCTTCCTTGCTCATAATCTATGCGATATTGATTAGCAAGTGTGTCCATGGAGGTAGGAAAAGTGCTTAAATAGTTCTCGATCATAGCCTGATCGGTTTTTACAATGCCAGAACACTCAACTATGATTGAAGCTCTAATATAGTTTGATTAAAAGCGTTAATACTTGGATAATCCAATAACCGGATTGAATCCCATCTTTCTTGCAGTTTTGAAAGTTATGTATTCTGCACATTATTGAACTTTTTTTGTAAAGTTATCCACAAATTGCGGGGCTTGAGCTTTACAAGCTGGATTTAGTTGCTCAGTACCAAGTGGTGGTAGTGGTTAGATTGTATCGACCAGATTCATACCAAGAAGTTTGTTCTCAACATCTAACACTCAACGATGGTATTATGCTCCTTGATGATCAAGGATATCAAACTTAGGCCTTTCCTATTCCGTTGATGTCATCTACAAGAGAGACAAGTGATGTAATTAGATTTACCGATCGAAAATTAAACCACGGTCACTAATATCAAGTTTAGGGAATAAGAACCATGACCAATGATGTATGGTCACAAAATCGATGCAAAAATCGGTGGCTTCATACCACTCCCCATAAAACCGTGACTAACATAGAGTCACAAAAGATCGACTTCCTTTTTTTTTCATATACCATGTCTCCCCTAGAGTCGTCACTTATACTCAACTTTGTACACAAACAAAACGATATATGTCCATAGGAACTAGGGCAAAAAATTGAAAATAAATTGAACGCTATGAAAAATTCAACCTAAATCTAGACCTAGATCTAGGGTGTTGTGGTAGTTAAATTTTGCAACCTAATTTCTAAATCCAAAAGTGATAGAAAATTTACTTAGATGGGTGTTATGCTCGGTATGACCGTAACTGTAGTTTGTTGAAAATTGGAGAAGATTTTCGTCACATAGGAATAACAAGTTCCATGAATCGATGAACGATGATGACATAAGAGACCAATTTTGATTGGTGGTGGTGTCGACGGTGGTGAATTTGGTGATTTGGGATTTTTTTTCTTAAGGTTTGGGTTGAGGGTATCAATTCAAGAGTTGTTGATAACGTGTTGAAGAAGAATATATGATAACTGAAAACTATAACTCTTTTATTGATAAAATACTTTATATATAGGCTGATACAATCTGTTATAATAACTGTCTTGATAGAACAGAGATTCTTTGTATCTCTATCTAGAAAAAATTATTTCTAATTAGGACAAGACACACATTGGAAGTTATGAAGAATAAATCTGCTTAAACAATTATTTGTTTTACAATAAACTTACCATAAACACGATTCATACTCTCTACTTTTCTATCATGGTTAGAGCACACATTTTATTGCTCTAAAAGTGGAACTTTTAGATAAATTTTCAACAAAATCTAATGAAAATATAAGGAACATCATTGGAGATGCTCTAAGAGAGTTCTACTATGAATTTCTATTCCTTTGAAGATGAACACATTTTAGGACAAGATTGTTGGCAAGTATTACATTGTAGACATGTTAGAATCCTTTTGTGATTAGTATTGATTTATTTTTTATTGCAAATATTCTTTTTCTATAAGGAATATGCCTTGTAAAGTTGTATATATACTCCAATTCGAAAGTGAATGAAGTACTAAATTCTACCCTAAACACTTGTGCTTATACTTTTCTATTTGGTATCAGAGCTAATCCTGTAGACCTACTGACAAAATTCTATTTTTTTTGTCACCCATTACGCTCAAATTCCGCCACCATGGGGGGAAATTCTGCCTCTTATATGATTGTTCCTCCCCAACAAACCCCTGCTATCCACTACCATCAAGAAAGCTCTTCTTTTCCAATTGGAGTTCTTTGAACGATTCCAATTATTCTACATGGGCGCCTGTTATATAGATCTGCATGAGAGGGCACAACAAGCTTGGATTTCTTACTGGTGATTCATCTACCCCTACTATTGGCACACCTAATTATTACTTGGGCTACTGACAATGATAAGGTGAAGAGTTGGTTGATTGATCATATGTCTCCATCCATCATCAACCGTTATCTCCGTCTCAAAATCGCTGCTAAAATTTGGAAAGCCTTGCACCAAACCTACTACATTGATTAGAACTTTACTTGGATCTATGAGTTGTACCGCCTCTACTTCACCACCAAACAAGATGGGCAACCTTTATTTGTTTATTACAATGAGTTAGTGGGATGGCTCGAGGAGCTTGATCTACATGATGCCTCTTTCTCTTCTACAGTATCTGGAGTTATTCAGGACTCCACCTACAAATCTATTCTCCGGGTTCACATGTTCTTGAGAGTTTTGGATCCTAAGTTTGACCAAATTCGAGGAGTTCTTCGTCGTGATTAATTATTGAGCCTTGAAAAGACCTATGCTCATGTTCATCGGGCTCACACTGATCGTCTTGCTCACATTACTGCTCATGCTCATCTCGCTATCATGACCACCACAGTCGGCGTCCCTCCACCTCTACCTCCACTAGCATCAGATGCTCATGCCACCATGGCTTACTAGTGGCCATCGTCCTCCTCATGCTGATCTGACCCCTTCAGGTTTGGTGTTCGTCCTTCAAACCCCTTTGCTATTTTTATCTGCTCGTTGTGCAAGGATAAGGGCCAATCCAAGGATAACTTCTTTTCTACTATTGGATATTCGGATTGGTGGGGTAATCACCCACAATAGACTCTTGCTTCTTCCATCACGTCTACACGTACTTCTGTGCTTCTGCGAATGTAGTACAATCAGGTATGAGTGATAAGGCTTCCCTTGCTACATTTTCTCGGGATAATGCTTGGATAATAGGCATCGGTGCATATGATCATATGACAAATACTCCTAGTTAGTTTATTCTATTCATCCCTTTCCTTTACCTAGTATCTTTATAACAAAGAGTTCTCCTAGCTTAATTCTTAATTCCGTCTTAGTTTTTCCCTCTTTAGCCTATAACCTTTTATCTATAAGTCAAATCACTATGGCCCCCTCTTGTACGTTCTATAACATTTTATCCTAACTTTTGTGTATTTAGGACATTTTGACTCGACAGATTCTTGGTTATGGTACTAGAAGGGAGAATTTGTACTATCTCGATTTGACATAAAGTGGTGAAAAGCTATTGAATTTGTTGGGTCAAGCCTACAATGTTAGTAGTCTAAATAAAGATAAGAAAACCATTTGGTTGTGACATTGTCGTTTGGGTCATCTTTCTTTTGGATATCTTAATAAATCACAACCCCATCTGTTTTTGGGTATTAATGAATTTAAGTTTAATTGTGATGTTTGTGAACTGGCCAAGACCCATCGTATTACCAATTCTCCCAGTTTGAATAAATGCTCAGTTCATTTTATGAAAATTCATGCTGATGTTTGGGGTCCTGCTAGAATTTCTACACCAACTGGCGCCCGTTACTTTGTCACTTTTATTGATGAATGTACTCTGGTGACATGGGTTTTGTTGATGACTTGCAAGAGTAATGTGTTCTCTTATTTCACTGAGTTTCATAAGATAGTGACTAGCTACACAATACCTACAGCCTATCTGGGTCCTTCAATCTGACAATGGAGGAGAATATGTTAATGGCACCATGTCAACCTACCTAGCCTCCCATGGTATTCGTGACCAAACCTCTATTACTTATACTCTTCAATAGGATGGCTTAGCAGAATGCAAGAATAGACAATTACTGGTGGTTATTCGTGCTTCATTATTTGGCATGAATATTCCTCAATCTTATTGGGATGCAGTTGTTACTTCTGCTACATATTTGATCAATCGTACTCCCCTCGTGTCATTCAGTTCTAAAGTCCATACTAGAAGTTATATGAGATGTTGAATGTCCCTTCTTTTCCCAATCTTGAGCCTCACGTGTTTGGTTGCAATGTCTGTGTTAATATTCACAAGCTTCTCCGAGGTACGCTTGATCCTTGTGCTTTGAAGTGTATCTTTATTGGCTATGCTGACTTTCAGAAAAGTTATAGGTGTTATGAACCTCTCACCAAGAAAACTCATGTCTTCCTTGATGTCTCCTTTAGAGAATCCAAACCGTATTACTCAGGGGAGGTTTCAAAGTCTTCCTTTCAAGGGAGAGAGGATGTGAAAGAAATACTCTGAATTTGAAAAGCTTGAGCAATTGGAGACACGATTTGGAGATTCTAGTACTTCTAATTTGAAGGCTCCAGTACCATTGTTTGACGAGTCGAATACTCCCTCGACACGTCAAATAGTCATGCCAACCCGGAACAGGGTGTCCAGAGTACTATATTCGACCAGTTCAGAGTTCTTTCTCGACCCATCAAAATTTCTTCTTCGAGAGTCCGAGGTGCTACTCTCGACCCCGTGGAGCCCTACTTCTCGACCCGTCAAAAACTCTCTCGACAAGTCGACGTGTATTGACAGGGAAGAGTTAATTTTTTAGCAACATCAAGATAGTACTGAAGAACTTGCTCCCCTTTCTACATCATCAACTGAGGTCTCTATTCCGAATGCTTCATCTGAGGTACGTAGATCTAATTGAGTTACTAAGGGAGTTCCAAAACAACAATATGAGCCTAAAATAGATGCATAGGACAATTATCATATTGCTAACTACATCTCTCGCCATAGGTTGTCTGAGTCTCGTGTACTTGTTGTCAGTCAATTATTTACAGTATCTATTCGTAGTAATATACAAGATGCTTTGGAGAATCCCAAATGGAAGTAAGCCATGAATGAAGAATTGGAAGCCTTGTAGAAGAATGAAACTTGTGACATGGTCCCAATGCCATTCTGTAAGAAGACTGTTGGATGTCGCTAGGTTTTTACTGTGAAACTCAAAGCCGAGGGAGCATTGATCGCTATAAAGCTTGGTAGGTTGCCAAGGGGTATACTCAGAAGTATGGAGTTGCTTACCAGGAAACTTTTCCACCAGTTGCCAAGATTAACACTGTAAGGATTCTTACTGCCCTTGCAGCTTGTTATGATTGGCCTACACCAGTTTGATGTGAATAATGTTTTTCTTAATGGTGAGTCAGAAGAAGAAGTATAAATGAATACTCCACCAGGAATCAGTTGCAAGCCAGGTAATAAGGGAAAGGTATGTCGTCTGAAGAAGTCTCTATATGGTTTGGAGCAATCACCTAAGACTTGGTTTAGACGCTTCTCCAAGGCAATGGAGAAATTTTTGTATCGCTAGTGTAACTCTGATCATACATTGTTTGTCAAACGCGAGGATGGTAAGATTACTGCCTTAATTATGTATGTTGGTGATATGGTTGTTACAGGAGATGATCCATATGAGATGAAAAATCTCCAAAAACAGTTGTCACAAGAGTTTGATTTGAAATATTTGGGGGACTTGAAATATTTCTTAGGGATTGAGGTTGCAAGATCCAAAAAAGGGATTAAATTGTCCCAGAAAAAATATATTCTTGATCTTCTGGTTGACACAGGGTTGTTGGATTATAAGCCTGCTGCTCCTCCAATCGATTAAAATCACCAACTGGAGCTTTTTCCAGATCAGGTTCCAACGAACAAAGGCAGGTATCAACGTTTAGTTGGGAGACTTATTTATTTGTCACATACTAGACCTGATATTACATAAACTGTCAATGTGGTATGTCAGTTCATGCATAATCCTGGTAAAGAACATATGGATGCTGTCTTACGTATTCTCAGGTATCTGAAGGTCACACCTAGTAGGGGATTGCTATTCACAAGACAAAGTGAGATGTGTGTTTTAGGCTACACTGATGCAGATTGGGTTAGTGATCAGACTAATAGAGCGTCTACTCCTAGATACTTTACTTTTATTGGTGAAAATTTGGTAACTTGGCGTAGTAAGAAACACAATGTGATTGCTCATTCTAGTGTAGAAATTGAATACCATGGAATGACAAATGGAGTATGTGAGTTATTATGGATCCGAAATGTGTTAAAAGAATTAGGCTTCAAGCTTTGTAAGTCTATGGATTTACATCGTGATAGTAGATGTGAGGTTGAGATTGCTTATAATCCAGTAAAATATGACAGGACCAAACATGTAGAGGTGGATAGGCATTTCATAAGGGATAACATTGACAAGAAGATTATTCGGTTCTCTTTTGTGAAATTTGAGGAGCAGTTAGCTGATATTTTTACTAAAGAATTGTCACATGAAGCCTTTAGTAAATGAGTGGACAAGTTGGGTATGATTCACATCAACGCTCTAACTTGAGGGGGAGTGCTGACAAGTATTTAATTGTAGATATGTTAGAACAGTTTTGACGATTTCGTGATTAGGATTAATTTATTCTTTATTGTAAATATTCTTTTCCTATTAGCAATATGCATTATAAAGTTATATATGAAAGGACCCAACCCTGGTTTAGCTGCCAAAACCGGAATCAAACCCCTTCGAAAACACGAACCAACAAAAACCGTAGAAATTTTGGCAGAGTTTCATTACTAACGTGGAATTACCATTACCTGCACGCGGAAAATACACTTCATCCTATGCCACAAAAAGCAAACCGTGGGCACCAATCCCATCCGGATGTCTCAATATATCAACAGTAAAGTACAACAATGAATATATCTATACTTTACTGAAATCCGGTGTAAAATCGTATAACATAAACAACAGATTTCTCAGAGCGACCTCTAATGTATAAACATATAAGTATACCACAGTAGGTAGAACAATAAACCTACTGGAAGAAACAAGGTAGCTCGAGCACTATGCCTCCGACCACGACGTGCGACACCAGAGCCTGAACTGCAAACTGGGCACGGAAACCGAAAAGCCCAGGGGAAAGACATGAAACACGTTAGAGTGAGTGGACGAAAATAAATGTCTTTCACCAAGTAATATATATATATTAAAAACATATGGGAGTCGAAAGTATAAATAATCAAATGGTACACGAGGGAGACTCTAACTCCTCACGCGTCCGAGTACACGAGGGAGACTCTAACTCCTCACGTATACGGAGCATGCAATAAAATCTCACGGGATCACTCGTGGAGACATCCGTGCTAGTACAGTCAGAACCACGGAGTCCCTGACTTCCACGTGATTCTAGCCAGAAATGGCCTCGGATCCGGGGATACGCCCCTCACCGGTCTGGTTGGGGAAACGCCCCTCCAGGCGGCCTACCATCGGGGATCAACCGAGAGGCAAAGTGTATCGATACAACAACGTAACTGAGATTGTACTCTGTGTAAACCAAATCATAAACAGTTTGATGCAAATGCATGAAACAACATATAAGTGTATGTATACTCGTATACGTATATCCGTATATGTATAATCGTAAAACACATGCTCATGTAATCCAAAATTTCATATGCATGCTCAAGTTCATAAAACGTATATCAAGACTCGCAAATAATCCGTGAAAAGAAATGTCCACTCACAGACTGGCGTAACGCGATACGAGTTAACCCGTGATCCGGCAGAAAGTCCCTCGCCAAAAGAACGATCATGAACCCCTGAATATTCACAAAATCCAATTCTCATAACCATAATTCGACAATTCAAAACAAATCACGAGAAACCACCGTTCTTGGAAACACGAAATTCAAAGTCGACGAATCGTCGAAAATCCGCATATGTACACCTCAATACCTCGCTATACATTCGGATGCTCAAATCGAGAAACGAACCTCCCCACTGCGATCGGGGCGCGATTTCGAGTCAAATGACATGCGACTTGTCGAAAATCCAAAAAGTCAACATTGACCGCCGTTGACCGCCACGTTGACCGCCGCCCACGGCGGCGCCGCCACTGACCGGAGAATTTCACGGCGGGGCTACCTCTACTCCACTCAAAATCACCCACTGAGTAACTTTCATAACTGCAACAAAGTCCAATTCAAACTCTAACTCATCCAATTTCACGAAAAACCGAATTGTTCCACAAATTTCAATTCCAAAATTCTCCTTTCACAAATCGAATTAAAGCTTCATACTTACATGGTTAGAATCCTTCAGAGGAGAGCTACAAAACCCAGTGCTTGATTAAGCTCAATTCGGCCGGAAAAGTATAGTCCGATTCCACCCAATTTCTTGAAACTTTGGCCGGAAAATTGCACCTCCTCCGGCGTCCCACGCCGTGAAAGGAGACCGGGGCTAGGTAGAGAGCAGCAAGACGAGTCGATGGAGACCAAGAGGAGGCTCGGAGGTGGCCGGAATAGGCTCGCCGCCGGCGAAGCCGAACCTCCGTCGTACACCGTCGCACCCACTCGGTCAACCCGAGTTGACCGGGTCAAAGCTATTAATGAATAATGTTGACCTTCCTGATTTGGCAAATTTACTATTTATAGCCTTTCCCAAAGAGGAAACCCCCATAAATACATTTCGCGACAAACTTTAAACTCCCGTAACTTCCGCGTCGTAATTTCGATTCCGATAATTCTCGCGGCCACAAACTCGTCTCAACATGATCTTCAATTATCACCCGAAGTCAAACACATCGACCAAACCGATAAAAAGTCAACCATTCAACCCAACACATATTTAATCGACTAAACAAACAACAATCGGAAATATTCGCAACTAAATCTTCGTAACTCAAAATAATGCTCCAGAAGTTCCCACAAGCTCAAAATTAAATTCTGAACAACTTCCGTGAAGAAGCCAAAATCAAATTCTCGTCCGGTAATTTAGTCGTTAAGAAGGCTGCCTTTAAAACCCGAACTTCAAATATTCATAATTAATTCCTCGGTCGTCCAAATAACGATTCGGAACCGCCCACGAACTCGAAATCACACGTAGAATGACACTCGAGAAGAGACCCAGCTCCAATTCTCGGCCAATAATTAAGTCGTTAACAAATCCGGCTATTCACATAATTGTCGGAAATCTGCGATAACGCAGTAATTCACGTATATAGCTGACCATTCTACTGATTTTGGTCCGGGTCGTCACAAATATATTAGAGAAAATGCACCGCATTCACTTTTGCCCGACCAAGACCAAACCCTTTTGCCAATATACCCTTCTTATATACTATAAGATGATGAAAGGCTCAAGTCAACCTAGGTAGCAGGCAGCTTTTGCCTTGAGTTTTGGTCGATCAATTGGAGGAGGGTGAGGCCCTATATGACTTTATTCATTACACTGCAGATAAGTTCCTTTGCCAGAATCTTTTGCCTCTAGTGCTGCATTTGCTCTTAGGGTTGGATTCGGTACTAAACTGTCACATTTTTTTCTAAACCGTCATATTTTAAAACCGAAACCGAACTGAAAAGTCAGTTACCGATATTCTCGATTTTGCCGATTTTAGTCGGTTGTCATTCAAACTGATCTAGTGTCAGTAGCCATGAAATGAAAACATAGGTAACAACAGAAAGGAGAGAGAAGTGAGTAATAGTTCTTCACTAATTAACAAGAAGTGAAAACAGAACAAACTAAGAGGATGATGAACAAGTTGGTATCCAATGCTTGGATCTGAGTTTGTAGAGCGAGAGAGAGGGAGAGAGGGAGAGAGTCAAACGATACTCTGGATTTCAGATAATAATAATAAGAAGAAGATGCTTTATTCTTCTTTTTTAATGTGATTAATTAAAGAGCAAGATGGTATAAATACAAAAGTTGTCCTCTTAGTCATAAGCACGGGTGGTGGGCTGGTGGTAAGGAATGGAGTTTAAATCCTTGAGATATTATATTCTACCTTGAACACTTGTAATTATAATTTTCTACTATACTTGAAACATAAATTGTATCGTATCAATAACAAGATATAACTTTGATTCCAGAAAGTGGCCAATTGCTTTTTTTACAAAATAAAACAGCTTTGGAATGATTCATATAAGCAGAATAGTTCATCCGCAACGCAGTCAACCTGTTTCTTTATACCTATTTCAACTGAGCTTCAATGGGTCTTAGCTGCTTTAATGCATCTGCCCGTATTGGGAATTGTAGAGCAAAATGAGCTTCAAACCTTTTGCTTCTGCCCCATTGGGTTGATCTATGCATTTTATGCTTGATTCTTAACGTCTTTCTCTTTACATTTAACTTTGTTTAGAACTTAGTATCTTTGTATCTTACTTACTTTATGATTTATAGAACAAAATAAAGAGGAATGAATAAAGGAAGCAGAAATGAGCTCAAAACGCAATAAGGAGGAAGTTTCTAATTTTGGAGAAGAAATGGTCCGAGAAATAGTCTTCACATGGTTACTAAAATGTGTTTCCCAAATGGTGTCAAGAAATAGCAACCCAAATGACAAATGAAAATGATGTCAAATGGTGCAAATGAAGATGAAGCATTTCTCCCGCTTGGGTCAGGAAAGAAGAAAAGTGGCAGATCAAGCAAGAAGAGATGGTCAAATCATATGTATCAATTATATCTCATATATGCCTGATATGAAGCACGAAATATTGCATGAATAAGGCAAGATTGGCCAAGATATTCCTTGGAGAGAAAGAAGAACAAAATCAAGAAGGTGAATATCTCTCATGCAATAAGGAAAGAATATCCAAGCTGTAGACCTGTAAATTCAAGGGATCACCGAATATGCAAATCAACTCCGAATTTAATGATCAAATATGTTATTTAATATCCCTTGAAGTCTTCTTTCCAACGAATCAAAAATCATAATTTTCTGATGTCTACAACTCCGGGAAAACACGTTTGAAGACAGGCTATCAGATTTGCCTGGGTACACAATGAAAGTCTTGTTTTGGTAGGAAAAACCCTAATCTTCTTCTATAAAAGGAAGGGGTCAGCTCATTCATCATCATCACCCATCTTAGAAGCCAAATCCCTGTCCATAAACAGTTTGTCTCCTCCAAACTCAAGAATTCATCAAGAAGCCGAAATCCTCCACAGTCCAACAAACACCATCCTCCGTTAGAGTACCTTAGGCAATCCGAGGGTTTCTCTTCATCCACTAGAAGACCATCTACACGATTTGCGACTGCAATCACGACACAAAAAGTGTAACATGTCACATTCTATTTTCTTTTTGTATGAACAATTGATTTTTAAGGAAGAGTTTAAAGAAGAGTTTTTGGTTATGTAATTCTAGCATGTTTTGGTGATTTATTTCGAATCTGAGTTCTTTGCTATGCATGTATTTTCTATTCTTAATGCTTAACTTAAATTCGAGCAATCTTGGTTTAGGTTATGATATGTCTAGAATTCGAGCAATCTTGGTTCAAAAACACATTTATTTGAGAGATGTATGAAAAACGTAGTAAAGGCTTAGAGTTTAAATATGTTGCATATAATATGTTTAGGTTATAAAGAGATAAGGTGAGAGATGAGATGATCACTTGTATATATGTCAGTCTAGGTTTTATTTTCGGTTTAGAAAGCATGTTTAGGATTCTATGTTTTTGTTTGTTTTGCTTGTCCATGAGTTTAAACATGATAAAACTTAAGGTTTCTCAATGTATTTTCTGTCATGTTTTGTCTTTATATTTCATAAATTAATAACCAAACTTTCAAACCCCTCATACCTTTTATTTTATATTTACAAACGTTGACATGCATTAGTACTCTCACTCCCCGGTTAAGAACGATCCTTACTTATCAATGTTACATATACAAAAAAGTATTTTAAATTACATACACGTGAGATATGTGTTGAGTGTCTATTTTGTGTTAATATTTGATGCATGTTTTACGTGTTATCATGGGTGACTTTTCAGTGCACAGCGATTATACTTCTCTGCCAAAACTACATCAGCTAAGAAAGACCAAGTACGCCCACGAGGACAGCTACCAGCCCACATAAACCTCTTCGAGAATGGGTTGACTAGACTCTCATGGAATTCTTGAGCTGCCTCACAAATCAAACCCTGTAACAAAAAAACAACACATGTTTATAACAATTGCCATGTGACAGAGAACAACAAGGGGTCAATGAGTAGTACCTCTGCCGTGGATTTGATCTTCAGGGTGATATCATTACTTAAAAGGGCAAGTTGTCCCTCACTGCACATCTTCCTATGTGAGAGAGCACAATCCAGGATATGATCCTCTTCCGCTGGCGATACAAGTTCCATAGAGCTCCTACGTCGAGTAAAGGGAATTGAGCGTGTTGTTCCAAAAGTGAAGCCCCAACTCTTCTCACTAATTAGAGACGCAGGAGACGCAGGAGGGGTTGGAGCAATCATTCTTCCATCTTCCACTGACCTCTCGGCATGGATCTACCACTTTGTTTTTACCAACACTCTTCAATCCATTCCAGAACCAAACTGGCCTCTGTTTTCTTTCTGAACAGGCTTCCGCGCTGCTTCAAGCAATCCAGCTCCCGTTTAACTGTTGAAGTTATGGGACTTACACTTGTTCAAAATTAATTTTACAGCAAGTATTGTAGTTGAGCATTAAAAAATGATCTATGTAAAACCAATACGTATATCATTACCCATTCTTGGAATGATCAAATGAGTCCCCTTGAGACCTTGAAGAAATTGCAATGCCTTCCTTGATTCCTTGTCAAGAAGCCTAGTAGTGTCTGCTACCACAGTCCAGCCTCTCTTTCCTTCTCGAACTGATTTATATTACAAATTTACTTCGAGTTACAAGTCATACTTGAAAACGCTAGTTAGAGCCACAAGAATATATTCCTAAAACAAGTTTAACATTTAATGTTGGTCGACTTACAGAAAGCAGATTGTTGAGTTTCCCTATTGTTCGACTACAAGTGAGAGATGTGCCGCTACATGTACCTACATTGGGTTCCGAAGCTTCTGATCTGTTCTTGCCAGCTGATGTTTTAGGCAGCGACTGCAATGGCATCCTCTCTACGCTTAATTTTGCTGGAGTCAACTTTTTTTCCAGCCCAGCTTGATTACCAGTATTAATGTTGACTGATTTTCTTTCTTGGAGATCCTTCAATGTCTGCATCTCTTTTTCTGAGCCTACAAGCAGATCTTCTAGACAGTTATTGGAAGGCAAGGATGTCATGTGGGATTTGGGATGGCTAACTTCAACTGTACCCTTCTTCTTCAAGAACCACAGTCAAAGAGTATTTGGAGTAAAATTTTCCTTGTCTGGAGTAAAGATTTCCTCATCCTGTTGGCCATATAATCCAAATTAATATCTACCTTGTTTTTAGTTAAAGACCTCAGTCGAAGAGTATGTGGCGTTGAATTTTCCTTGTCCGGAGCAAAGCTTTCCACCTCATGCTCATTATCAGCATCATTTCCCGCCTCCATTGTTGCTTTTCCTCTGCTGCACTCTGTTAAGATTTGAAAAACACTAGCAGGTTTACCTCTTCTTGCAGAAATGCTTTCTCCGAAGACTGAATTATTTTCGACTCTCAGAGGAGGGCTTTCATAGAATTCTGATTCAAGCCTTCCTCTTGTAGTACATATAGATGGCGAAGTCTGACTCTCTTTGTCATCTATCATCTGTGAGAGAATCTCATCTTGTTCATCAAGAAAACCTCCTCTATCATTATAATGCTCAATATCCAGGTTAACCAGAATGGTTGATCCTTGTGCTGGGGTAAAATCTTTTTCTTCAAGTTTTTCAGTTTTAGTCTCCGCAGCAACTTTCATGCTCAACAAGGATTTTGTTTCCGAGTTCAGGTTTTCAGCATCAAATTGTTTATCTTCATAAGCCCCAAGGATTTCTCCAATCAGCAAGGATGAATTCTCTTTCACCAAACAAAAATTGTCAGTCCGTCCCTCATCTTTTTCCATCAGGCTTTGGCTGTCAGTTTCAAGTGGTACTTGAACAGTAGGACAAGCTTCTACTTCCTTATCACTCAAACACAAACCCTCTGGGTTGTCCTCCAGTTCGGACTCTCCTGTGTCACAATTAAGTTGCAGGTACTGGTTTTCCTTTGAAATAGAGGTAGACCCTTCAAGAGGAAAAAACAGGTTTACTGATTTAGCTCCAAAGGCCCAGAAGCTTGACAATTGATACTCTTGGTTATCATGTTTTGAAGACTGGCCATCACCAAGCTCACTTTGATCTCCTTCATAAGGCACTGGAGGTGCTGATAGGATCTCCTTCTTCTCAATATACCCCAAATTAAGTTCAGCAGAATTGAATTCTGTGTTTTCAGTTGGCGACACATCCTGTAACACATAGAAATGGCAAAAGAAAATTCAATAATCACCTCAGAGTCTACTTTCATAGTGCATTTAACACCTCAGCTATTCAATTCCAATCAGAAATACACAACAGGAAAACAGATGACAACATCCATAAACAATTTTGTGGTGGATTCCGCATGCACATATCTAAATTACACAAATTGCGTAAACTTCTTACCTGGTCTACGTCTGTAGTTCCATAAATTTCTTTATCTTGGCAACCATCTTCGGACAAGCTGTCACAGCCTTGAGGCTCTAATGGAATCTCCTGGTTCCCAATTGACCCCATGTTCTCATCATTGCAGTCAAAGCTCACATCAGAACATTCTAGTACGGCAGTTTCAAGTTGCACAAAGTTCACAGCCTGTAACCATACTAGTTATGAGGAGCATTTCAACAAACATCTTAGCTACAATTCATCTAATAAATCGAATTCAAATTTAAAGCAAATAAGAAAGAAACCTGGTGTTGTTGTTGTGAAAATTGATAGGCGTGACTGAGGAATCCAGTGAAACCTATAGAGCCTAGTAGAGGCACCAACCCTGAGCGTGTCCCCTTGCCGAAGCTCCACCGCAACCCCCGGCTCAATTCTCTTCTCCGACACCCAGGTCCCATGGACTGAAATTCAAAATTGAATGAAAAACCCTAACCCTAAAAATGAGCATTTGAGAGAGAAAGAACAACCTGATGATAAGTCGGTGAGAGAGAGCTTGTGCGAGGAAGGATTGGAGAGGATTTGGAGGTGGAATCTGCTGATGCTGGGGTGAGTCAGCACGATGTTGCAGTCGGGGTGACGTCCGACGATCAGGATTTCTTCGGCGGCGGCGGAGTGCGGAGGCGGTGGTTTGTTGACGATGAAGATGCTCTTGAGAACTGCGCCGTTCTTGAGGACTGTGAAGACTGGAATCTTGGGCTCTTCTTCTTCATCGGCTAGTTTCTCTTTCTCGTTCGCGATCCTCCTCTGTCTTCCCTTGCTCAACGCTACCAAGCTGTTTTAGACTATTTGAGATCACACTCATCACAGAGAAAGAGAGAGGGAGGGAGAGATATTGTTTGCAAAATTCAAAAGTGTATTCGGAAGGTTCTGGTTCTGGCTCTGCTAATGGGATATTTTTTGAAACGCGACCGTTGCCTTTTTTCTATTTAAGCGGGAATCTTAAAAGTTTAATAAAGAATAGTCATCCTGCTCGCACGTTGCCCGTGCGGAAGCTGTCAGTCACGTTCGTACATCGGTATAATTATTGAAATTTACAATTATATTTTTTGGGCAATACTTCAGTGTGTTAACACAAGTTACAATAAAACACATGTTTATAAGTTTACCATAAAATGGTAAACTAAGTTACTTTTTTAAGGTTGAAAACTCTAGTTTAGTTTTTTTCTAAGGAATAGTACTAAACCTAAAAAGGTAAATTTTTATTTTAAATTTATAATTTATTCTTGACCATTCATATTTTTTTAATTCGATCTAACGGTTGTGTTATATTTAAAAATTTTACCTGCTACCTGTTAAAGATGTTTCAATATATCAATCGTATAATCAGGAGGCCACCATTCATGCCCCATATATTATCTTTCAAACATCTTTGAACAGCCCAATGAAAAATTCAAATGCATCTTTCTGTTGAAGATCAATCGAATCACTTTCTAATTGTGAGACGATTGGTTGCAATAACGATAGACCCCATGGTGCCTGGCTTAGACGACCTTCAATCAAGCTAGGAATGAAAGTCATGGAAAATGGATGTAATATTCTCACTTCATTACTTCCTCATACAATAATGAAAAGCTGTTGAAACTTTATGCAGCAGAACACAAACAAAACAAGGTATAATGCAGTTGAAGATAAAACTGAGAACAAGTACAGTTTTTTTTTCTTTTCACTCTGTATTTCTTCTGAGAATAAGTTCAGTACACTCTTTTCTACAGCTACAACTACAACTACATCGTACAGACTACATTATGGCCAATCAATCAATCTTAATCGTACTAAAGATGATGGGTTAGTGTCAACTTTTGACAACCAAATTTTTATTTGTACAACATCTGTGATTGGACCAAATTGGTCACCTTCCCAGATTTCAAATCCTTTATTGCATCTCTGTAGATGCAACCTCAGGCCTTAGGTAAATAAATATTACACCAAGGTATAAAGGGTGCTCTAAACCTGCACAGGAGGACTACAGAAGCTAATGTCTCCAATTACCTTTGTGATGAACATAACAAGATAAGGGTGGTACTTGGTGCAAAAAGGAATGAAATCTGTTTTAGATTGTTATAGAAAATTTCTCTGGATAGTATACAACTGTTTTATTTCATACTTTTGTATAAATTCTAGAGTAAACTTGCTTACAGGAAAAAAACATTATGGGGGAATTTATGGAGAAGAATGAATTTGAACATTTGCAAGAAGCCTGGTGATTTTGGTAAGAGTTTCCGAAGCAGCAATAGTGTCTGGATGATCTTCACCGCAAATGGAACTTCTAACGAAAATAGCCTTCCTAATTAGATCGTCACAAATGTTGAATTGTCTGCCTCTTAGCATAAGCTTTTATCTGGTTTCTAGCACTATGGCTCTTAACAGGATGAACTCTTTGGGATCAAACGACCCTTATTACTATCAAGTCAAGAACAGAGCAATCTACATAGAGCAATACAGTAATACTACATTCGATTTAAATGCATATGAAATCCACAATAAATAAAACAAAACAAGGTCCACACCTTAAGCCTTCACAGATGATAAGATACTAATCAATTGAAACAATAAAGCACCTAATCCAGTTCGCTTTCCTTGTGTAGAGCTTTGTGAAAATATGCAAGCACATGGGTTTCTGCTTCTCAGTCGAGACTATAATTTGTTAAAATCCAACATAGATGCTTTGTTCATACTTCAACTATTCATAAGATCGCACAACAAATTCTATATGAACATGGAAGCTTCTCCCAAAATTAACACATCCAGCATAGAGAGCCACACAATTAATCTATAATCCAACTTGTAAAGCTAGAATCACCAGTCCACAAAAAAATAGAAACATTCTGCAACTCTGCAAATTTGACTTCATTCGAAAATTTGATAAAAGTAGAACTAGAAAACTGATGAATCCAAGTAGCACAAAACTAGACCACACACCAATTCCATGATTCAAGCAATAAAGATGTCAATCCGGAAGGAGATTACCAATGCGGTACTAAGATAAGGTACTGAGATGAGATACATCTCGCTGCTCCTCCGTGATGTCACACACAAAATAGTTCAAACCAAAA
Source organism: Geum urbanum (assembly GCA_946800695.1). NCBI lineage: Eukaryota > Viridiplantae > Streptophyta > Magnoliopsida > Rosales > Rosaceae > Geum > Geum urbanum. The sequence continues at coordinate 24,149,929 of OX327002.1, forward strand.
CATCAATTCACCAAATCATTCTCCGAAATGACGCAAATCTGAAACCACCACTCCATGAACAACTAAACTGCACCATCGTATCCCTCCTCCACTACAAGCTCGTGTTTTTGTTTTCCTCGACTCAGTTCGGTCGGGGATGGCTTGGATGACGTCAGCGTCATCGATCTCCAATACTGCATCGCGGTTCACCTCCTCCGCTGCCGGCTATTTTTGGCTCGGTCTAGTCGAGGATGGCGATGACGACGTCAATGGTTGCAGATTGAAGACGTCGTTGACTCGCTGCTGATCGAGGACGCTGGTGTGGATCGGTGCGCGGTTGATTCGCTCTTGTTCTTCAAATCAATCAACAACAAATCAGCATAAAAGCCACTTTGAAGAATTACTAACCTGTGAGTGGACAGGAAGGGCAATGACGAAGAAGCTGTGGATTAGGAGATATTGGATAGAGGAATTGACATGGGTTTTTAGTCGTGTAGAGTTTGTATACGGTAGATTTACAAAAGTACTGAATATGGTTGTTGTAGTTACCTTTTAAGATGTTTATTGAACCATAAAACTACAAATTTGATTTTTATGTTGTAAATTTCTTGTTTAGGTTCATTCTCAACCTTAAACTTGTAACTTTAACAAGTTACCAAAACATGGTCTTACATTTACTTATTTAGGTTTACATACCACCTTAACTTAAAACATATGTTTACCGATTAATGGTTAACCTGTAATGTCATGTCACTTTTATAACATGTGTTTTAATGCATACTACGTTAACACACTGAAGTACACCCCATATTTTTTTATTAAATATATAATTTAACTTTGTCCTTAATTATGACTTTCAATTATATGAAAATGAAATGAAATACATACGAAAACAATCTATTAGAATAACAAAATGTAGAGGTATCAAATGATATCAAGATCTCTAAGAGAGTTCGGTCACCTTAATCACCATTGAAAATGAGAGAGTGAATAAAATTATGTTTCGCTTACGCGTACAAGTCATAGTGTGATTAATATAATTATGTAATTATATGATCTCTATAATACAATGTTATGATCCTTCTTACATTGTATCTTTCCAAATTGTGTATTTATGACGTGTTTCGTGAAGTCAATTTGTTGGCATAGAATAACTCGGGCTGGGCGGACTGTTTTTTCTTTTCCTCTTTGAGAACGGGTGCGAGAGGGGTTTTTCGCTGCGATTGTTTTGCTCATTTTTATATGTAAAAAAAATTGCACGCATGTGAACATCCTACGGCAATGGGTTTGTAGTCAACACTCATATAAATTCTCCTACGCCATACACATGTACCAATGTTGAGCAGTAAAAAAAAGTAATAATTGTTTGACTGCAATATATATGACATAATATATATATATATATATATATATATATTTCATTTAGAGCATCTCCAATGGGAGGATCTAAAATGTGGTGCTATATCTATATTTAGGACCTCAATTTAGGACTTATGATTTAGGACTTCACTCATCTCCAATGGTGAAGTCCTATATTGTAAATATCTTTATTTTATGTTATTTTTAATGACTAATTTATTTTTATACAATATAATTATGTATAATAAATATTAATTATAATAATTTTTGACCGATACATGAATTATTCAACATTGAGACATTTTAATTTGACACCGATATATGCATTTTTGAAGGATAATTTCAAAATATCGAAATGATATATCATGATGTTTCACACGTGTCATCGTGTAATTGGATGATGAGATTACGTTATCTGCCGCATGTAAGTTCTTATCGTCGAACTAGATGTCGCAACACGTGTCATCGTGTAATTGGATGATAAGATTACGTTATCTGCCACGTGTACGTTCTTATCTTCGAATATCAATTTTGATCTTCTATAAAATCGGAATCATTCACTCCTTCATCTCTCACCAATTCACAAACACTTCTCCTCCCACGAACAAATTGTGGTTTTCATATTGTTTCATACCTTTAATTTTGTGTTCCACTATGAATAGGTTGTGAAAATTACTAAAGAAGGAGGAAGCAGAAGATGTTCCAAGAAGGCAACAACAAGCTCTCTTGATGTCTGCGGCAGCCCTACAAGTGGAGAGGATGGAAGAAGATGAAAGCTCACAACGGGGTGGTTCCTTGGAAGGGCGGAGGTACATCTTAAGGGACCGAGAAATAATGGATCAACGATTGAAAGCTTTATACTTCACCTCACCATGTAGGTTTGATGGCGACATCTTTCGAAGGCGCTTCCGTATGAGACCCCATCTCTTCGACAATATGATGCATCAAGTGACCAACCATGATCCTTACTTTGTACAGACGATGGATGCCACCGGCAGATTCGGCATTTCCACCGAACAGAAGCTAACATGTGCTATGAGGATGCTCGCATACGGTCTACTAGCAGACTTGTGCGATGAGTTCCTTGATATTGCTGAATCCACTGCTCTAGAAGTGTTAGATCATTTTACAAGAGCGATATAGGTTGTGTACCACAAAGACTATCTACGCACACCAACAAAAGCAGATCTCGTGAGGTTGACAAACAAAGCTGCAGATCGTGGATTTCCAGGTATGTTGGGTAGTCTTGATTGTATGCATTGGCAATGAAAAAATTGTCCTCTGCTCATGCCGGACAATTCCAAGGTCATAAAGGAAAACCTACAATTATCTTAGAGGCGTTAGCCTCCTATGATACTTGGATTTGGCATGCATATTTTGGTCTTCCAGGTTCTCTCAATGATATCAACGTCCTGGGAATGTCACCATTGTTTGATGAGGTATGCAGAGGTGAAGCTCCTCAAGTGAATTTCAAAGTGGCAAACAGTACGTACCATCAAGGTTATTATTTGGTGGATGGCATATATCCCATTTGGGCGACTCTTGTGAAGGCAATAAAAAATCTTACTACTCCCGAGACAAGACACTTTACAATGATGTAAGAGGCGTTTAGAAAAGACGTCGAGAGAGCATTTAGAATTCTCCAAGTGCGTTTCGCAATTGTGAGGGGTCCAGCTCGTTTATGGAGTAGGGAAAGTCTTCAATATATCATGATGACGTGCATTATTTTGCACAACATGATTGTAGAAGATGAGCGCGATGAAGATGAGCAATGCGTGTTTGACACGGATGAAATCCCGACTCGTCCAAGAAAAGCTAAGATCTATGATAAACCGAGCTATGATGATGAGATCCATCGTAATCCTCAACTAATGCACGAATTTGTACATGCTCGTTACAAGAGGATCCGATGTCCGGTGATATGTGCGGAACTAAGATCGGATTTAGTTCAACACAGTTGGGCTTTGAAGAAGTATCGAGAGCGCAACAATGGTTAATTAGTTTTGTTTTCATGTGTCAATAAATGACATTACTTTGTCATCATGTTGTTGTATGTCTTTAATTTTGTGTGGTTGTATGTCTTTAATTTTGTGTGGTTGTGTGTCTTTAAATTTGTGTGGTTGTGTGTCTTTAATCCGTTGTGTGGTTATATGTACTTGAGTGTATTTATGCATTTAAACATTTTTTGTTTTGTTATAAATTTATTACCGTAATGAATAAGAAATTTCGAATTACCATTAAAATTTAGAAAAATACACTTAATACGTAGTTAATTCAAATGATTAAAAACGGAAATTAAAGACTTATAACCAACAAATAGTACAACTTAATCACTCTTCACCATCATTACGCATCCACTCCGTTTGATTGAGCTGCAGATAGGGAGAAGAAGTTGATCCACCATGAGGGGTAGGGGTATGGAATGATGATGCATTTTGTGCCTCCATTTCCTCTCGCTCAATTATCATTTTTTGCTTCCTCTCCCAATACCCTCTTTTACAAGGTGAATATATATTAGGATCCACCGCCATTGTGCGAGTATCTTCCTCCCTTTGTTGAGCCGCCATAGCATCTTCATAGAGTTTTTCCCTTCGTTCAAACTCTCTATCATTTTGATCGGCAAGCCTTTTCATTTGAGCATGAATACTTAAAGTTAACTCTTGGTTACCTTTTTTCTTCGCCGCCTTGGCCGCTTTTTGTCCCGTTGGACACTCTCGCCTATCTTTTGATGTCATACTTGGAGTTGCTTGATCTCCGGATGAATTGATATCATCCAAGTTGGTAGGCATCTCATAATTACTAATATTTGCATCCATTGATGGTGGAAGGGAGAATTTTGGTGACTCCTTCAAGATATCCCAACAATGCATATATGTGAAATGCTTTCCATGAGATTCATCGAAATAGAACCCATTCGCATTCCTTAACTACAAACAATCGGAACAAATAAATTATTATACGACTTAATTATTCTAACTATATGAATAATTACTATATGGAAAATACTTACATCATCTTGATCATTTTCGCCACTCGCATGGTTTTTGATGGCTTTGTTCATTGCGTGAGCCCATCTCATACTTACTGGATTGATCTTCTTCCATCGAGATTCGACGCTTGTTTGGGTTCGCTTAGGTGCATTGGTTGGCTTGATACTTTCAAAATACTCATATATACGATCCCACAAAGTTCCCCCGTATTGATTAGTACCGACGGCGGCATCTCCACCAATACTCAACACGGCAACGCACAAAGCTCTATCTTCCGCTTCTTTCCAATTTTCCAAACGTGGTGCCCTTGTGGTTGGTGAAGCTCTCTTTGGACCCATGGTGTTGAACAAAAAAACTGAAATTGCTATAAGAAAAGAGGAGAAAGAGGAAAAGTTTGAGAGGGTGTAAGAAATTGTGTGAGAGAATGTAAGAAATTGTGTGAAATGAATGGAAATTTGAGTTTGTATTTATAAAAAAAATTGAAAGTTACTGTTCCAACGGATTGATTAATATTTTCAAAAATTAATAATTTTTTTTCTATTTTTTTCGGACTATTATATGGAAAAAGAGAGTTTGATCGAATAATAATCGTTGGATCAATTTCGGGATATATTCTTTGCCATTAGATCATAATCAAAAAAAATTAAAAAAAAAACAAATTTCTTCTCAATTAAAATATGGCCGTTGATTTGAAGCTGAAGAGAAATCTGGCCGTCCATTTCTTTCCCGTTGGAAGCGCCTCGTTCGAAAGGAGAAAGTAGGGCGGGTCCCACTTCTGGCAGCGCCTGTCGCCTACTCGCCTGGCACTCTAGCGCGTCGCGCGTTGATCCCCAGCCTTCCCTTCCCCTGCGTCGCATGTTTCTTCCAATCTCCTCTCCCGGCGCGTCTCTCTCCTTCTGTCAGCTGCTCTCTCTCTCTCTCCTCTGTCAGCTGGGACCCGCACAATTAATTTTAGCACCAGTCTCAAATGGGAATCCAGTTTAGGACCTGGTATAACACCCAAATCTAAATATATAGGGTTTAGTACTTCTAGCACCTCCCATTGGGGAGTTATTTTTTTTCAGGGGACCTAGAAAAATAGGGTTTAGCACCTCCATTGGAGATGCCCTTATGTTGGGTCAAATACAAGCCCATCGTTTAAAGGGCAAAGACAATCTGATCCATATATAAGCTTGCAGAGAACAGAAAATATCTACAGATGGTAAACAAAAGCACATGGAAAATTGATGGCTTGACCGAGTCCTTAAGAGTGTTTGAAAACAGAAAGGCCGAACTAACAGATTTGACTAGATGTTCCCCCTACAATAGGAGCTGGGGCTTAGAATCAAAGTAGTTGAGGCTGAGATAAGGACGAGATCTTCATCTCATCGGTGATTTCAAATTCAAAAGCAAACATCTTTGTGCAAGCTGCTCACTTTCCCTATATAAAGGGGCTGCAAAACGTCAAAAAAAGGGAGGCAGAGAGCATCGTTAGATAGAGAGAAAGGGGAGAAAAAAGGAGAAAAACAGACGAGAGAATCAGAAAAGTGAGACGCAGAGAAAGAGAAGGTGAGATTACTGCTGTGTGAGAACTTAAAATAATATTTGAGAGTTCAATACGTGGAGATTTCAGAAGAGGAGGATCTTGATCAGGTATCATGTTTTACGCTTTCTTACTCAATTTACTCCTGTTCTCAAATACACAAAACTGCTTCTTTTCTGAAACATTCTCAAAGAACAAAACAGGTTTTCTTCTGTTCATCATTCGAACCCCATACTAAAAACTCTTCCATTCTTTTCAAAGTGAACATCACAAACATCTTCCTTCATCAAAATCTCCAAAAAACTGCCAAAGGCCGTCCTGTATTCATCACCATACAAAATCAAACACACTTCTTATTTTTCCTTTGCACTAACAAAATATGCAGGAAACATATACAAAGGAAACTTGATGAAATTCAGGCCTTCGAAACAAGATGCAGTGCTGAAAGGAGTTTTACCTTCCTGAAAGCTGAGAAACAAATGACAATTGAAGTCGAAAGCCACCTCCAAAATCTGCAATGGACAGAATGATGGTCAGATGGACAGATTGATAGTCAGTTGTTGTTGTACAGTTTTCAAAAGAAAGAAAGAATGGTCAGAGCTTGTTGAACAGTTTTAAAACAGTCCCTTCAGAAGCCTATATGTGTTCAGATTGTACATGTAGCAGAGTACGGCACTAGAAACGGCGCTGAAGCGAAGATAGACAAAGCCTGAAGTAGACAACAGTTGACTTTTATGCAGCCCTACAGTTTCAATTTTGTAAACCTTTGAAGATACTTGCTGAAATCAACTGTTTGCCTGCAAAATAGAGAGACCATGAGCCTTTGAAAATGACTGAAGCTTTGCTAAAAGGCAGAACTAAAGAGGCAAGTAAATCGCAGAATTGAAGAGATAAGTCACTGGTATCAAAGAGCATGAAGAGTTGCAGATGACAGATAAAGAGTTGTGGACAGATTATTGGTTGCCTTATCGAAAAACCACATTGGTTGCCTTATCGAAAAACCACATTGGTTGCCTTGTCGAAAATCATATGAGTTGCTTCGTTGAAAATCATACGAGTTGCTTCGTAGAAAATCATATAGTTGCATTGTCGAAAATTATACTCGTTGCCTTGTCAGAAATTGTACTCGTTGCCTTGTCAAAAATTGTCCTTGTCATGGACAAGGCCTTTGTTTATAATCATTCTTTTGTTCTAAGAAAATTAATGGTTTATAAACACTATATCTATGGCATGACTCCATTTACTTTGATCAAATACCAAAGATACAACAAGGATGGCAGTGGCATCAGTAAATAGTGATGTTCAGTTTGTGATTGGTAAAGAAAACAGTTCAAGTTGAAGGGCAGAATACTCATGGAAAATTGCAAACAATTGAAGTTACAACAAGCGGACAGTCATTCAGTTTCGTATGTTTAATCAAAGTCAAGAAGACACTCACCAACCAATCCGATGAACCACTGCAAAATACTCGTCAGAATCTGAATCTTGGCTCAAAGCCCAACTCTATTGTATACACAAACGAAGATGCTCAGTGCCTCTGTATCGATCTACCACGGCAAAAACCAGAGAAGGAAAAGAGAATTTTGGCTCCCCTAGCAGTGCATGCAATTGAGACGGAGGCAACGCCATGAATGTTCTTCCGTTCTATACAGAAAGCATATGAAAATCATCTCCATCCTAAACTCACCGATGAAAGGAATCAAAGCGGAGACAGTCATGACAATTCTATCAGAAAGGTTTAGTGCGAAGAAGAAAGAACATGTTGGATGGGATTGAAGAAATTATCGGTGGCGGCTGCAAGTAAGGAGAAGAAAAAAAAAGAAAAATGAAGAAGAGAAGATGATGTGCTGCACGTGAGGTAAAAATAAGAAGAAGAGAAGAAAAGAAAAAAAGAAGAGAGAAATGGGCTTTGGGTTCCAACGAGAAAAGAAAGAAAGAAAAGAAGAAAAAGGAATGGGTCCTATCCAACGTGAGAAGAAGAGAAAGGGAATGGGTCCTATCCAACGTGAGAAGAAGAGAGATTTGGCCCAGCGAGTCTTAACATCAATTTAAAGGCCCAGAAAGCTATACATCCTATTCCTATTCGGTATAAAGTCATTAACGCATCAAGTTCAGACATAAAGTCCAAACATGACACAAAGTCATCAACAACATAAAGCCGAAGCGAGACATGAAGTCAAAAAGCATTCACAAAGCCGGAGTCACAAAGATTAATACGACGAGCGCTTCCAACTCCAAAAATGAATTATTTGAGAAAGAAATGTAACTCAAAATTGTAAAACAAAAATACTCACACTACAAAGCGTAAACTCGACTTTTTCAAAGAACAACAATGGTTTGATCCATTCAAAGCGTGTATAGGCAATCCAGCACAAAATCTGGATGCAACCACAAAATATATTTGAATGCCTCGTTATCCCAAAACCAAATTCACATCACCACTTCAAAGAATTACGATGGTTTGATCCCTTTCAAAATGGTACGTAGGAAATCTAGCGATCTACTAGATGCAACCACAATTTCAAACATAGTCCATTTTTCTACCACTTAAATTCGGCTATAGCACCACAAAAAGCCAAGTCGATCCAAAAGTCCTAAATTGCCTGAACTACATTGGTTTGATCCCTTCAAAGGGTATGTATGCAGTCTAGATGTAAAACTCTGGATACAACCATACTTATAAAAACTTAAATTCTATTACCACCAGAAATACCTCCACAACAAAATGGAAAATAGACCCAAACAACCACAAATATCTACCACAAATCTAAAAAAAGTCGAATTCCAAGTCTTTTGTTGGGTCATTCATTCATCAAAAGTCCATACCCATTTTTTTCTTTGAACTACGAATGACTTGATCCTCTGTGGGGTATGTAGGCAGCCCGTCAAACCAATCGGGTGCAGTTACGAAAATACCTAAATCTCACATTTTCAAATTCGTTTACTTCATGTTTGGAATCAAGAGTTTTCTCTTAAAATTAAGAGTCGTAATTAAAAGATTTCCTTTTTTATCTTGAATGGGTCGAATTCAAATAATAAAACTCCATTTTTCCTTCAATAAGATGGAGTGAGATTATGTTGAGTAAATATTTTTACAATTTTTACCCAAAAACCAAATATAAAGTGAGTCACTGTCTAAAAAATTGAACACAATGACTTTCTAGAAAAATGATCTAACAACTTATTTCAAACATCTCTTGCCATTTGTCAACCTAGTAATTGAGATTAACCTTTTCAAAGGATATCCATAAAGTCATTCTTCATTTCTAGAGCATCTTCAAAAACCCCACAAAGGCCACCTATGAAGTTGTCTTCAATTTCATCAAAATCACAGGTAGACCAAGGAACATTAAAGCCTCATTCTCTTGTGACTCAAAAGAGAGCTACCCTCTGTGCACCTGGACCATGATATCACAAAGAAAAGACGGAACAAAAACTATTACAATGCAATACATTACATAGCCAATATTCAAGTACATGTGAGATTCAAAACAATGCATTGAATGAATCAACCTCGACAATATTGTACGGTTCTCAAATCTAAATTTGAAAACTAATGACCGAATGATAATCTTCAACTGGCGAAATATTGAGGCATATATCTAAACAAAAACTGAAGTAAATATACGAAGTGATTTCCAGATAAATAATATAGATCACACCCAAAATGATCACAAAGCCAGACACCGACTACTCGGCTGTAGACTTTCTTGACCATTTATCTTCATCAATGCATTCTTTTACCATAAATGAGTGAAATGAAATGAAGAAAGCTAAGTTCAATCACCATGAAGAAGATTGTATGAAGCAAGAGAGAAAAAGACAAAGAAGAACCTCATCATGCAATGATGAGTGTCGCTAAGTTTATAGGTACTCACTGCTTCTCTAATTAGTTAGATGGTTGGTGGGTCGTTTGAAAGGACCCAACCCCGATTCAGTTACCTAAACCGGAATCGAACCCCTTCTGAAAATACGAACCAACAAAAACTTTTCAAAATTTCGGCAGAGTTTTGTTACTAGCGTGGAATTGCATAAACCTGCACCCTGAAAATAACACTTCGTCCTATGCCACAAAAGCCAAACCGTGGGCACCAATCCCATCCGGATTTCTCAACATCATAATATAAGTAATAACAGTAAACATACTGTACTATGTATATATATATCCGAGAAAATCCGTATAAACATGTATCAGAATGTATCAGAGCGACCTCTAGTGTGAAATATATATAATATACACATCAGTAGGCGAAACAAGAACATACTGGAAAACACAGGTAGCTCAGATCACTAGCCTCCAACCGCGACGTGAAACACCAGAATCCGAACTGCAAACTGGTCACGGAAACCGAAAAGCCCAGGGGAAAGGCAAATAAAACGTTAGAGTGAGTGGACGAAAATAAACATATGCCTTTCACCAGTTTATATACATACTCAATGTAAAGCAGTGCGAGTTCGGAACACAACACAACACATATATATATATGGAGGTTGTCGGGCGAATCTCTCAAGCCCGACGTCGGGTGAATCGCTCAAACCCGACGGTGATAGGCCAGGGGAATCTCTCGACCCCGGCGGCACTCAGGGGAATCTCTCAACCCTGCTTCAGAGGAATCTCTCAACTCTGGGCCAGAGGAATCTCTCAACTCTGGTAGCATCGATGCAATAAATGCCATCACCAATAAACATATAATAACACCTCCAAAAATAACATATATCTCAATCATCGTATAAAATAAATACGGAAATCATAAAATCCACGAACTCGCAAATCAACAGTGAAAATAGAAACTTGTCCACTCACAGATCAACTAGCGCGAACTCGGGCTAATCTCGTGGTCCGGCGGAAGTTCCCTCGCCTGAAGCACGATCACGATCCCGATCTCGATCTCCTGAATATACATAAACATAACGGATCAAAATCAAAGTCCACAACCCTGTACTGAATCACGGAAACCAACCGTTCCCGGAAATATGCAATGCAGTACAAAATGAATAATGGAAATTCTGAAATCCCCACTCGAAACCTCGACTGAAAATCGGCTAACCAAATCAATCCAAAAACCTCTGGACGATAATCAGGGCGCGATTACGAGAAAAATGACATTAATTTCATCAAAATCCAAAAAGTCAACTCCTCGCTGGAGTGCCGCCGTTGACCGCCACCGCCGCCGGCGGCGCGCCGTCAACGGTGACATTTTCCGGCGAGGAAGCTCTAGAAATGAAGCCCATTTCAAACCGAGTCACTTCCATAACTACAACTTACATCAATTCGAACCCTAGCATCACCAATTTCAGTGAAACCCAAATCAGAATTCACACCGGAAACCTAATCGGGTTCACCTCCAAACACCACCTTGTCCTAAACCAGTTAACCAGAAAGCATCACCAAGGTGTGGGGAGCAAAACCCCCAACAACCCGTCCTCCAAATCTCGCCAGAACCACCGCAACCATCACTGGCGAAAACCAACCCCTCGGCCCGATTCGAACTCAAGGTAAACACCACCAATTTCAACAAACTCATACATAAAATGAAAGAGAATCTCAAGGGGATTCGAACTATACCCTCAACCTAGCCGGAGGTGGTCGGAAAAGTTGGGTCGGCCGACGAACTGAACCGGGTCGCTCTCTCTCCTTCACGGGTCAACGGCTACTTTCCAATTTTGGAAAGTCAACAGGTGGTCAACGTCAGTCAAAACCCAAAATGAGATTTTCGACTAATTCTCGACTATTCCGATATTTATACTCGCGCCTCGGGTCGATCGACGATTCGAAACGGATAACCATCACGACTCGGATAAACACGAAACAATCGGATAAACTCGTTGAAAATTGAAACTACAAATAATCATAAAATATTCCTCGATTATCGGAAAAATCTTCCGAAACCGTCCACGAGCTCGAAATCACGTACTCTACAATTTCCGTGAAGACACCCAACTCAAATTCTCAGCCGAAAACATAGTCACGAATAGAGTCGACAAACCACATATATAACATAAAGCCGCGACTATGACCAATCTCGAGAATCGTGCCGAATACGCAACTGATTCTGGTTTGGGTCGTCACAAATCTACCCCCCTTAAAGAAATTTTGACCTCGAAATTTACGTACCTGTCAAGTGAACAGATGAGGATACTGTTCCCGCATACGCTGCTCAGTCTCCCAGGTGGCCTCCTCAACCGAATGGTTCTGCCACAAGACCTTCACTAGCGGGATCACACGGTGCCTCAACTCCTGCTCACGACGATCGAGAATCTGCACTGGCTCCTCCACGTACGATAAATCCTCTCTGATCGGCAACTGCTGTGGGGCTAATACATGTGAAGGATCTGAAATGTACTTCCGCAACATCGAAACATGGAAGACATCATGCACACGAGCCATCTCAACTGGTAACTCAAGTCTGTATGCAACAGCTCCAACCCTCTCCTTAATCTCATACGGACCAATGCATCGTGGTCGAAGCTTGCCACGCTTCCCGAAACGCACAACTCCCCTCCACGGAGACAGTTTCAGGAAGACCTAATCACCAACCTCGAACTCTAAACTCTTCCTCCTCACGTCCGCATAGCTCTTCTGCTGATCTTGGGCGATCTTCAATCAATCCCGGATAACCTGTACGTCCTCCATCGTGGTTTTCACCAAATCGGGACCAATAAGCCAACGCTCGCCCACCTCACTCCAACACAATGGAGTGCGACACTGCTTCCCGTACAGGGCCTCGTACAGTGCCATCTAGATACTGGCCTGATAGCTGTTGTTGTAGGCGAACTCAATCAAATGTAACTGCTGATCCCAGTTTCCGCGAAACTGCAACACACATGATCTCAGCATATCCTCAAGAGTCTGAATGGTCTGCTCGGACTGCCCATCAGTCTGAGGATGGAAAGCTGTACTGAACCGTAATCTCGTGCCCAAAGCTCGCTGCAACGCCTGCCAAAACTCAGAAGTGAACTGACTATCTCGGTCAGAAACAATCGACACAGGCACACCATGCAAGCGAACAATCTTGGATAAGTACAACTTGGCCAATCTGCCCACTGAAATCTTCCTTGGAAGTGCAAGAAAGTGTGCGAATTTCGTCAATCGGTCAACAATAACCCAAATGCCAGTGTTGCCCGCCGAAGTACGCGGCAACTGATAGACGAAATCCATCGTAATGTGCTCCCATTTCCAAACCGGAATCTCAAGTGGCTGTAGTTTCCCTGCAGGTTTCTGCCTCTCCGCCTTTACCTGCTGACAAATCAGACATCGACTCACGTACGCCGCAATCTCCCGCTTCATGTTGCGCCACCAATAGTACGCTCGAAGTGTACGAAACATCTTCGTACCTCCAGGATGCATCGCATACGCTGAACTGTGGGCCTCATCTAGAATCTCCTTCTTCATGCTCTCATCTCTGGGCACACATAACATGCCTCTGAACAACAACGTACTGTCGTCGCTCAATCGGAACTCTGTAGGCACACCATTTCGTATCATGGTCTTCTTGCCCAGTAAGTAAGGATCTGAATCCTGAGCCTCTCGTACCTGATCAACCAATACTGGTCGAACCTAAAAGCTGGCCAACAAAGCTCCCTCATCATCATACCCGAACACAGCACCCGTAGCTCGAAGCTCGGCTAACATCGATACTCTAGCCACACACATATGAAACAACGAGGCTCTCGATTTCCGGCTAAGTGCATCTGCTACAACATTGGCCTTCCCCGGATGGTACTCGAAAGTGCAATCGTAATCGTTAATCAACTCCATCCATCGGCGCTGCCTCATGTTCAGATCCGGCTGCGTCCGCAAATAAGTGAGACTATTGTGATCAGTGTAAATCTTACACTGAGCACCATACAAATAATGCCTCCAACCCTTCAACGCTAACACAATAGCGGCTAAGTCCAAATCATGCGTCGGATAGTTGGCCTCATGTGGTTTCAGCTGCCTGGAACCATATGCCACAACTCTACCATGCTGCATCAACACATAACCAAGCCCCAACTTCGACGCATCGCTATACACAACAAACTCACCACTGTCGTCTGGTAATGTCAGAACCGGTGCGGTAGTCAATCTCTCCTTCAGGAGCAAATAACTCTCCTCGCACGCATCAGACCACTCAAACTTGACGCCCTTCTTCGTCAATCTGGTCAGTGGTGTAGCAATCCGGGAGAAATCCTGTACAAACCGTCTGTAATAACCTGCTAACCGCAGGAAACTCCGAATCTCGCTCAACTCCGGAACTCTGGGCCGCCTGTCCGTCACCGCCATACAACTGAGGACACTCCCTCGCATAGTGACCCACCTGGCCACAGCGGAAACAAGTGACAGGACCTCGCTGACATGGACCCACATGATGTCGGCTGCAGAGACTACACAACGGGTACTCCCTCGGTACAGCAAAAGTGCCACCAGTACGCCGAGGATAACTAGAGCCGCTGGAACTCCCACTGGCCTGTGGTCGCTGTGGTCGGTCTCTCCTCCATCTCGATCTCTGCCTCGGTACACCAACTGGTGGGCGATAAGATCCACCGCCTGAGGATGAAGCTGAACCGGAAGTATCAGAACTCTGCCTCTTTGAAGGCCCCTGACTCGGTCCACCTTCCTCAAATCATCTCGGCTGGTACCTCTGCTGTCGCTCCTGCTCAATATCCTCGCCTCGGAGTGCAGCACTAACAAACTCATCAAAGTTGTTCCGAGGCATCGTAGTCAGTGTCGCCTTGATATTCAGATTCAATCCCAGCTCAAATCTACGACACTTGGCTTCCTCAGTAGCCACCATATCCCGCGTAAAACGAGACAAACGGGTAAACCGATCCCGGTACTCAAGTACAGACAAATTGCCCTGCCTCAAGTTCGTAAACTCCTCGTACTTGTGTTAACCCACCAAAAGTATGCATCACCCTCAAGTAAACCAACTGCGGCTACTGTCATCTGCTCAGGAGTAAACTGAAGACGCTCACAAACACGTTCAATCTGAACCAACCATGCCTCGCATATCTCTGGATCAACTGAACCCGAAAACACAGTAGCACCCGCAGTGCGAGCCTTGACCACAGGGTCAAAACGCTCTTCCAAACGCAGCACTCGCATAAGCAAGTCGCGCGTTCGGCAATCCTCATCAGGATCCTCGTCTCGATCAACACGGGGACCATGTCGAGGAGGCATCCTACTGATACAAGACAAGCATTAGGTACAAGCAGAAATAACGTAATCATGAAACCGCAGATATTTGAGAATACACAACACCCGAAGTATTGATGAGTACCGCTGGCCAGTCGGGTCATCACTCCAGTCATGCTGCATCAACTCAAATACCCTAAGCGTCACAACTACAAGAGTCTACAGAATCTGACAACCTAATGCTTTGATACCAAGCTGAAAGGACCCGATCCCCGATTCAGTTACCTAAATCTGAATCGAACCCCTTCTGAAAATACGAACCAACAAAAACTTTTCGAAATTTTGGCAGAGTTTCGTTACTAACGTAGAATTGCATAAACCTGCACCCTGAAAATAACACTTCATCCTATGCCACAAAAGCCAAACCGTGGGCACCAATCCCATCCGGATTTCTCAACATCATAATATAAGCAATAACAGTAAACATACTGTACTATGTATATATATATCCGAGAAAATCTGTATAAACATGTATCAGAATGTATCAGAGCGACCTCTAGTGTGAAATATATATAATATACACATCAGTAGGCGAAACAAGAACCTACTGGAAAACACAAGTAGCTCAGATCACTAGCCTCCAACCGCGACGTGAAACACCAGAATCCGAACTGCAAACTGGGCACGGAAACCGAAAAGCCCAGGGGAAAGGCAAATAAAACGTTAGAGTGAGTGGACGAAAATAAACATATGCCTTTCACCAGTTTATATACATACTCAATGTAAAACAGTGCGAGTTCAGAACATAACACAACACATATATATATGGAGGTTGTCGGGCGAATCTCTCAAGCCCGACGTCGGGTGAATCGCTCAAACCCGACGGTGATAGGCCAGGGGAATCTCTCGACCCCGGCGGCACTCAGGGGAATCTCTCAACCCTGCTTCAGAGGAATCTCTCAACTCTGGGCCAGAGGAATCTCTCAACTTTGGTAGCATCGATGCAATAAATGCCATCACCAATAAACATATAATAACACCTCCGAAAATAACATATATCTCAATCATCGTATAAAATAAATACGGAAATCATAAAATCCACGAACTCGCAAATCAACAGTGAAAATAGAAACTTGTCCACTCACAGATCAACTAGCGCGAACTCGCGCTAATCTCGTGGTCCGGCGGAAGTTCCCTCGCCTGAAGCACGATCACGATCCCGATCTCGATCTCCTGAATATACATAAACATAACGGATCAAAATCAAAGTCCACAACCCTGTACTGAATCACGGAAACCAACCGTTCCCGGAAATATGCAATGCAGTACAAAATGAATAACGGAAATTCCGAAATCCCCACTCGAAACCTCGACTGAAAATCGGCTAACCAAATCAATCCAAAAACCTCTGGACGATAATCAGGGCGCGATACGAGAAAAATGACATTAATTTCATCAAAATCCAAAAAGTCAACTCCTCGCCGGAGCGCCGCCGTTGACCGCCTCCGCCGGCGGCGGCGTGCCGTCAACGGTGACATTTTCCGGCGAGGAAGCTCTAGAAATGAAGCCCATTTCAAACCGAGTCACTTCCATAACTACAACTTACATCAATTCGAACCCTAACATCACTAATTTCAATGAAACCCAAATCGGAATTCACACCGGAAACCTAATCGGGTTCACCTCCAAACACCACCTAGTCCCAAACCAGTTAACCAGAAAGCATCACCGAGGTGTGGGGAGCAAAACCCCCAACAACCCCACCTCCAAATCTCACCGGAACCACCGCAACCATCACCGGCGAAAACCAACCCCTCGGCCCGATTCGAACTCAAGGTAAACACCACCAATTTCAACAAACTCATACATAAAATGAAAGAGAATCTCAAGGGGATTCGAACTGTACCCTCAACCTGGCCGGAGGTGGTCGGAAAAGTCGGGTCGGCTGACGAACTGAACCGGGTCGCTCTCTCTCCTTCACGGGTCAACGGCTACTTTCCAATTTTGGAAAGTCAACAGGTGGTCAACGTCAGTCAAAGCCCAAAATGAGATTTTCGACTAATTCTCGACTATTCCGATATTTATACTCGCGCCTCGAGTCGATCGACGATTCGAAATGGATAACCATCACGACTCGGATAAACACGAAACAATCGGATAAACTCGTCGAAAACTGAAACTTCAAATAATCATAAAATATTCCTCGGTTATCGGAAAAATCTTCCGAAACCGCCCACGAGCTCGAAATCACGTATTCTACAATTTCCGTGAAGACACCCAACTCAAATTCTCAGCCAAAAACATAGTCGTGAATAGAGTCGACAAACCACATATATAACATAAAGCCGCGACTATGACCAATCTCGAGAATCGTGCCGAATACGCAACTGATTATGGTTTGGGTCGTCACAAAACTATACTCCTCCAGCGTACTGAGCATGCAATTAAAAATCCTACGGGGTCACACATGGACACCTCCGTGCTAGTACAGTTCGAATCACGGGATCCCAGACCCACACGTGACTCTAGCCAGAAAGGCCTCAGGTCAGAGGTCTGCCTCCCCCCGGTAAAGACCTCGGGTCAGGAGTCACAGCCTCCACTGGCACACATCCTCGGGGATCAGCCGGGATGCGAGTGTATCGATACAACATCATATATAAACTGTACTCTGCGTAAACCAAATCATGAACAGTTCGATGCAAATGCAATAAATAGCATATAAATGCATATATGTAATATATAATGATATAAGCAGAATCGTCTAACACATGCTCGTATAAATCGTAATCTCGTACGCATGCTCAAGTTCAAAAATCGTATAAAAAAACTCGCAAATAATCCGTGAAAAGAAATTGTCCACTCACAGGTGAACAAAACGCTCACTCGCGCTAATCTCGTGGTCCGGCGGAAGATCCCTCGCCTGAAGCACGATAACGATCCCGATCTCGATCTCGATCTCGATCTCCTGAATCTTCACAAAACATAACTAATCAATATCATAGTCCACAACTCTGTACTGAACCACCGAAACCAACCGTTCCCAGAAATATGCAATGCAATACAAAATGATTAACGGAATTCCTGAAATCTCCACTCAAAACCCTCGACTGAAAATCGGCTACCCAAATCGATCCGAAAACCTCTGGACGATAATCAGGGCGCGATTACGAGAAAAACGACATTAAAAACGTTGAAATCCAAAAAGTCAACTCCTCGCCGGAGCTCCGCCGTTGACCGCTGCCGCTGGCGGCGGCGCGCCGTCAACAGTGGAGTTTCACGGCGAGACTTTACAGATTTCAAGGTCTCATCCATCCGAATCACTTCCTCAACTACCACGAAGGCCAAAACAACCCGGAACCATTCCAATTTCATCAAAACCCGAACTGAAAACCACCATCCGGTGACCTAATCGGACCTTCACCAATTCATGATTTTAGCTCAATCAAAACCTATAGGAAGCTTTTCCAGGCCACAAGGAGTCAAACCCCCTTAACCCTCACCACCGTGGCTCGCCGGAACACGGCGAACCAATACCGGCGACGTATCCAAACTTGGCCCGACTCGAGTTCAATAAAAACTCCACCAATTTCCATCAAACCAAGCACAAACCTACTCGAAATCAAGAGAGGAAGAAGACCTTACCCTTGCCGAAGTCAGAGGTGGCCGGAAAATGGTCGTCGGACGGCAAGAACCCGAAATGGAAACTTTCCTCTTCGGTCAACAGGTCAAACTTCCAAAAATGGAAAGTCAACGGTGGTCAACGCCAAATAATGATATTCGACGATTTTACGACTATTCCCGATATTTATACTCGCGCCTCGGGTCAATTGATGGTCCAAATTGAACATTCGAAATGATTCGGATAAACACGAAACAATCGAATAAACTCGTCGAAAACTGAAACTTCAAATAATCGTATTATATTCCTCGGTTATCGGAAAAATCTTCCGTAACCGCCCACGAGCTCGAAATCACGTACTCTACAACTTCCGTGAAGACACTCAACTCAAATTCTCGGCCGAAAACATAGTCGCGAATAGAGTCGACGAACCACATAAATATCGTAAAGCTGCGACTAAACAGAATCTCGTGAATCGTGCCGAATTCACAACTAATTCTGGTTCGAGTCATCACATCGTTGCATTCGAATTTACGTGAAACATCCCTAGATATAAAGTCATATACCAAACCTTGTGTACGAATCAGATTCAGAATAGAGATAGAGAGTTACTACAACAAGTAACTGAAAACATCTACTATATCGTAAACAAAAGAGAGAGAGAGAGAGAGAGAGAGAGTTAGACGAGCAAATATCTCAATCCACAAAAATGGTCTATCTAAACATTTGAACAGAGTAACAAAATAAAACTTGAAGATTCAAGGCAGGCCATCAACTTTGAATCATTAACAAAAGTGTTACGACCTGGAATAATATCACGCGATAATCAGAACTTATGCGGTTAGTCTAATTAATTATGTTAGTCATCGATGGTAATTAGTCTTTACAGTTGGTAACTTTCGCTGGCTTTTCGTCGAGATTTTATTGACTATATTTTTCGAGCAATTTCTTTGGATAAAGTCGAAGTTCAATTCGTGGCCACGTCAAGTGTTGATATCGGAGTTGCGACGAGGAAGTTATTCCGCAAAATTTTAATGAAAATATCAAAAAATGCATTACCCTAAAATCGCAACTATATATAGGGGTTTCCATTTGAGAAAAGTCTTTTCCATTTTTGGCAATTGGGTTGACCCGTGTTGACCCTTTCTCTCTCGACCCATTTTCGCCGTGAGATTCTCACCGACGGTGAGCCTCTGGCCGGCCACCTCCGGTCGTGGGAATGGTGGAAAATTGTTGGGTTCCATCTCCATTGTTGTTTGGTTGCAATATCTCCGGTATTGGTGACTGGTGGAGGACGAATCGAGGTCGAGAAGGTGGCAGATTCCGGGTTGATTTCGACGGCGACAGTGGCAGTGCACACAGCGACGATGGAGGTCGTGACCATAGAGGTTTTGAAGCCCAGAAGACCACGAATCTATTGGGGCACGTCTCGGACCCTGCCATGACCAGACGACAACGAACAGAGGAAGAGAATTCTTGCAAGAAACTTCATTGGTTGATTTCTTTAATTTTCGGTTTGATTTTTGGTTTGAGTTGTACTACAATGTTGTTGGGCTTGTTGAGATGAATATTTTGATGTGTGGGTTGCTCGATTTGGAGCAGGTGAGATTTTGGCCGCTACCGGCGGTGATGCGGAGCTCTAGCGAGGTTAGAATTTCGGCAAAATTTTATGTCATTTTGCTCGTAACTTCGTGCCGAATGCAATGGTGAGGTTCTTGATTGGATCTGGACTTAATTTAGATGTGTGTTTAATCATATAATAATTAATTGATTTTATGATAATATTAACGGACGATCCGACTATCAATTTAAATTCGAGTCGCTCAATCTTTGAGATTTATTTTCCGACTCTAAAATTGATTTATAGTGAAGGAATGTAAGGAATTGAATTTGGAATTTAATTAAGTTCATATTTAGTCAAAAAATATGTTATCCGAGAATGTGAAATTCTCGAAATTATTGCTCGTCGGATTACGAACCTAGCTATTCATTATGAATATCAACGATTAGATATTAATTGTAATCGTGGTTTTAGGATTTCGAGTTAGCGGGTCGTGTTGGATGGTTATTGCGCCGATTATAAGGTTTCGGCTATATGAATATCCCGACATTGTACGGTGAGTGGACCTTTATTTTCATAGCTGTAGCGAGTTCTTATTTTATACAACATGCTCTATAGTTTATTTTAGAGCTTTTAAATTTAGAGGTTTATTGTGATGGTTTATTTTATTGCATCAATGCTTTAGCTATTCGGTTGATCACCGAATAGTTTACTCAGGGGAGGTTAGGTGGCCTCATCTGACCCAGATCGATTCAGGTTAGGTGGCCTGGGAACGATCCGGTCACATTTATTTTTCTTACAGTAATTCAACTCAGGTTAGGTGGTATGGGTGAGCGCCTCCATTATTTTCAGTTTATAGTTTTTGAACTCGCTGTATTTCTCAAAAATTAGCCGAAAGTCACAGATAGAATATTTTACGTTTTTATACTGATTGTGATTTTTGTTCACTCACCCTAACGTTTTTTTTTGCTTTTATCTACTTTTCCCTGGGCCTTTCGATTTTCCGTGCCCAAATTGCAGTGCTTCTCCTGAGTTGGATTTTGATTCCCAAAGGCTTTGAGTCCACCGAATTATCATACATTTCTGTAGGTTTCGGCCCACAAGCAACGTATTTTTATATGTTTTAATCTACTCCTAGAAGTCGCTCTGAACACTTGTGTTGTAAATAGTTTTCAGTGCTAGTAGTGAATTGTTAGTTATGCTGGATTATGAGTTTTCAGTTCTTGTATTATTATTTCAGCATTTTAATTAATTTACTTTTCGCACTTTATTGAGAAATCTGGATGGACATTGGTGGTCCACGGTATTTTTTTTTGGGAAATCCGAAGTGTGATTTTCTTGCAGGTTTCTGCTAGTCCACTTCGTAGAGGAAACTATGTCAAATTTTTTACGGAAATCCATGGTTTAAGTCATGTTGTTTGGGCGTGATCCTAGATTACTAGTTAATCTAGGGTTGGGTCCTTTCAAAAAAAAACTGAATCACTCTCATTACTCCCTCTCTCGACATCTTTCTGCGCGGATATGTTTTTCTTCTACCATTATCGTTTTTGATATGAATTCTTCCATTATCTAATTCCACACTAGACACATAAAAACTAAAAGATGAAAACTGAATAAGGAAGAGGAATACAAAACACTGAACGCATATAGATAATCATTGGCAAAGCACAAACCATTAGCAAATGGATTAAAGTCACTCGTGGTATCCACACTCTTAGTGCTATACTTTAAAACATATCAGAATGGTACACAAACTTTAAAATCGTATTACTGTGGTACGTAGAGCATTTTTTCGTCAATGAGTCGTTAATTTTGCTGACGTGATAAAAAAAATTATAATAAGGATAATTTAATCAATTTACCTTACTTACAACTTATTGATTATCAACATAATACCCAATCTTTTGTCATGATATCAATGTCATCCCCAATCATTTTTTCATTTTCTTTTGTATTTCAATTTTTTTATTCTTCTCACTCTCTTTCTCTTACCGGATCCAGTCGACCTTTGATGCATCTCGCTCGGGCCTCAGCTACATCCCTCTACGACCTAGCCCATCGTCGCACCACGAGCCTTGATTTCTTGCATCGACCTCTACACCACCTTAGATTCAACCTCACGTCCTTCAGCAGCTCCTGTATCGCCTCGAGATTGGCTCAGTAGCACTACGCCAGCCCTGCAATGCGGATGTACACCGGTGTGGATCTGCTCATGATTGCTTTCATATATCGTCGTGTGTCAATTTGCTTGTCATTGCTACTGATTTGCAGATACTCGTGATTAATTTTTGTGAAACTTTTTAAAACTTTTTGGATTTTTGGGCTTAATTGTGGCTTTGTTATTCATGCAGAACAGTGTTCCAATACTGTTGTAGTTGTTTACCGAATGGAGCTACAGGGTTGTTGATGTTATCATACCGATGAAAATTGTTAGAGCTTGCAACGAACTATTCGTGATGAGGGTTTGGATGAAGAGGGTGAGAAGATTGACAGGTTGTTTTATTGCAATTGGTAGAAACTTGAGATTTTGTAAAGTTTGGCAATGTTGAAAGAGAGATATATGCACATCATATGTTCGATAAAATGATTTAACGATATTTTGAATTTTTTTCTACTCGAGATCCATTGCATTATTGATAGAAATGTGGCGACTTAGAAACTATACTTGGAACGATCCAAAGTTTGAGTTATGTGATTATCGGCACGACATGTGATTATCGCAAGTTGATTGTGCATATGTGGTTTGTTAACGATTAAATTATCGAGCAAAAACTTGATTTAAGTTCCTTCGTGAAAATTGTAGAGGATTTGGTTTTGAGCTCATAGGAGGTTTCAGAGGATTTTTTTGATAATCGGAGAATATAAAATAAATATTTGAAATTATCGTCGAGTTAATCGTACTTATCCGATTGTGTTGGAGTTATCCGAGTCGTGGGTTTGGTCGGATCACGACGTATAAATATTGAATCGTCGTAAAAATCAACACATCACAGATTTGGACCGAGTTGACTGAGTTTGGATCGAGTTAACCCGTTGACCCGTTTTCCTCCACCGACCCAGTTTGTTTCCGCCGTCGAACCCGTCGATCCGGCCACCTCCGACCATGTTCTTGGTATGGTTAGAAAGCTCTCTTGATTTCCTATTGATTCATGTACTCATTTGTGTGATTTGGTTGAGATTTGAGGGAGTTCGAACTCATTGAAATTCATGGATTCGCCGGAATCGGGTGGCGAATTCTGGCGAGTTTTGGTGTCGGGTTGGTTGGGGGTTAGGTTCCCCTCAACCCCTTGAAGATTTATGGGTGTTTAATTTTGGTTAAGGAGGAGGTTTTAGGGGTGTCGTGGAGGTGGCCAGAGAAGGAGAAACCGGCCAGATTTTCGAGGGGAATTTCAGCCACAGTGGTGGTTATTTGGAGTTGTGATTGTGGGGGTTTTGTTGGGCTTGAGGAGAGGAACATTTTGAGGTAAGGTTCACCAAAGTTGGTCACCATTGGCGCCGCGCCACCGGCGGCGGCGGCGGTCAATGGCAGAGCTCCAGCGAGGGGTTGACTTTTGTGGTTTTCGAAGATTTTTATGTCGTTTTGCTCGTAATCGCGTCCCGATCGTAGTCGTGAGGTTTTTGAGTTGAATTGAGTGTCTTATTTTGGGACGAGGGTTATTTGGATGTATTTTGGAAATTTTGTTATCCTCGTCAATATTTCGAGCGATACGTTTTTCGAGAACGAGGGGTTCTTGACGTATTTGCTCCATATGTTGAAATCGAATATGTATTGATTGTATCCCTGTTATTCAGGTAATCGTGATCGAGTTTGTGTCGAGGGATCTTCCGTCGGGATTCAGGGCTAGCTATTATCTGTGAGTGGAAATTTTATCCCACGTTAATTTTTATACTTTGATTTTCACAGTGGATTTGCGAGTCTATGAGTATGCTTTACGATTATGCATTTAAGAGTATACATTTATGATTATGCATTTTATGAGCATACATTGATTTGGAAGCACATGTGATTTGTTTTTACATTGAGTATGGATATATGATGCATCGATGCTATGGCCTCTCGGCTGATCCTCGAGATGCTCCGGGAGGGTTACGTCTATATGAGCACCTGACCCGTGATTCACAGTACCCGGGAGAGTTACATTTTTATGAGCAGTTGACCCAGGTGTATTGTAACTTTAAGGATAATGTACTCAAGTTACTGCTTCCACACACACAGTACCCAGGAGAGTTACGTCTTTATAAGCACTTAACCTGAGCTTGTTTGTTTTGACTCGCATGATTTTATGTGCATTTATTATATAAAGCATGTTGGATTTATTTATGCGGCATATTTTGATTTACCTCCACTCACTCTAACATTTTTATTATTTATATGCTTTTCTCTGAGATTTTCAGTTTTCGCCGCCCAGATTGCAATATCTTTCCAGTGGTTACACGTCATCGTAGGAGGTTTAGAGTTTAAATCACACTTTTGTTCTAGTAGGTTCCTGATGTAACCTCCTAGTCTTGTATATTTTGTAATTAAAAGTTGTGACGACCCGGAACAGAATCAGAAGTGTAATCAGCTTAATTCGTGAGTTAGCGCATAATCACAGATTTCCGATAATTGATTGAGTCGCCAGCTTTGGTCACGACTTAATTATTGGCCGAGAATTTGAGTTGAGTCTCTTCTCGAGAGTTGTTGTACGCGTTATTTCATGTTCGTGGGCAGTTCCAGATTATTATTTCGACGACCGAGGAATATAATATGAATATTTGAAATTTCGGAATGTTGTCGAGTTTATCCGTTCATGTTCGAGTCTATCCGAATCGTGATTGTGATCCGTTTTGGACCGTTGATCGACCCAAACCGTAAATGTAATGGTTATCGACTTGATTTGTGAGTTTCGCGATTTGTCGTGATTTCGACGTAATCTGTTAATATGGCGGCTTCGTTAGCGACTAAATTACCGGACGAGAATTTGATTTGGGATCCTTCGCGGAAGTTGTAAAGAATTCGATTTTGAGCTCGTGGGAACTTCCGGAGGATTTTTTCGAGTTACGAGGAATAAGTTGTGAATATTTTAGACCGTTGATCGTTTAATCGGATAAGCTTGTGATGAATTGACCCGTTGACTTTTTATCGGATTTGTCGAAGTTGTTTGACTTCGGGTGGAAATTGAAGAATTTGTCGAGATAAGTTTGTTGACGCGAGAATTGTTGTAAACAGAATTACGACGCGAAAGTTACGTTTGTTCGAAGTTTGTCGTAAAGTTAATTTTGGTAGTTTTCGAAATTGGAAAGTATTTAAAGTGGGTTTCTTCTTTGGGAAAGTCAACTGTGCATTAATGGAGTTGACCGAGTCAACTCGGGGGGGGGGGGGGGGGGGAAGGAGGGGCGACGGTGGAGGCTCGGCTCGCCGGCGGTGAGCTGCCGTCGGGCCACTTCAGGCCTCGGGGTTGGACCCCTCTGACTCGCCTCGACGTCCCCGTTGTGTTTCCGGCCACCATCGACGGCGTGGACGCCGGAGGAGGAAGAATTTCCGAGCAAAACTTTGAAGATTTTGGGGGTTTTGGGTCGAAGCTTTTCCGGCCAAATCAAGGGGCATGAAGCATTGGGCTTTGAAGCCCTCATCACCACGAATCTACCTATGTAAGTATGGTGTTCCAATTCTTCTTGTACATGGAGAATCGATCGATTGCAAGTTTGGTGGGATTTCGGTTTTGCATGAAATTGGACTAGTTAGAGTTAGAATTGGACTTCGGTGTAGTTATGGAAGTTGTTTGTTGGATGATTTTGAGTGGAATAGGTGTTGTTCCGCCGAAATATTTCACGGTTGGAGTCGCGCCGCCGCCGCCGGCGGTGGTCAACGGCGGTGCTCCGGCCAAAGTTGACTTTTGGGGTTTTCGACGAGTTATATGTTGTTTCACTCGGAATCGCGCCCCGATCGCAGTAGTGAGGATTGTTTTTCGAATTGAGCATCGAAAATTATAGCGAGGTTTTGTAGTGTGATTATCGGATTTTCACGATTTCGTCGTTATTGAATTATATGTTTCCGGGAACGGTTGTTTCTCGTGATATGATTTTAGATTTCGAGTTATGATTTTGAGCAGTGGATTTTATGATTATCCAGGGGTTCGTGATCGTTTGTTTGGCGAGCAATTTTTCGCCGGATCACGGGATTAACGCGAATTGCGTTACGCTCACCTGTGAGTGGACATTTCTTTTCATGGATTGACTGCGAGTCTTTTATATATGTTTTACAAGCATGAGCATGCAGTTATGATCATGATTTATATGAGCATGTGTTTTGCGATTATGCATTTACGAATATGCATCTATGAACATACATACATTTACATTATGTTTTATGCATGTGCATGGAAAGTATTTGTGATTTGGTTTACACAGAGTACAGTCTCAGTAAACAGGGTTGTATCGATACACATGGCTTCTCGGCTGATCCCCGAGTACGCTCCGAGGGGGACAGATATCTTGACCCGAGGCCTTTCTGGCTTGGAATCACGTGTGGGTCTGGGATCCCGTGATTCAGATTGTACTAGCGCGAGGGAGTCCATGAGTGATCCCGCGGTATTTTTAATGCATGCTCTGTACGCGTGAGGAGTTAGAGTCTCCCTCGTGTACCATTTGATTTTTTATGCATTTAGACTCGCATATGTTTTTATAACATATATTATTCGGCGAAAGACATTTATTTTTGTCCACTCACTCTAACGGTTTATATGTCTTTCCCCTGGGCTTTTCGGTTTCCGTGCCCAGTTTGTAGTTCGATTTCTGGTGTCGCACGTCGTGGTCGAAGGCATAGTATTCGAGCTACCTTGTTTCTTCTAGTAGGTTTCTTCTTCTGCCTGCTGTGGTATATTTATATAATTATACATTAGAGGTCGCTCTGAGTATTCTGATGTATACTTTTATACGATTTTTCCCCAGATTTCTGTAAAATATAGTTTTATTGATTACTTTACATTACTGTTATGATATTGAGAAATCCGGATGGGATTGGTGCCCATGGTTTGATTTTTGTGGCATTGGATAAAGTGTATTTTCTGGGTGCAGGTTATGGCAATTCCGCGTTAGTAGCGTTACTCTGCCGAAATTTTGATGGTTTTTGTTGGTTCGTGTTTTCTGAAGGGGTTTGATTCCGGTTTAGGAAACTAAATCCGGGTTGGATCCTTTCAAAGTCGCTCTGAATACTTGTGTAGTGTTGTTCAATTTCAGTTATACTCCTGAATACTTTTTGGATTTCTTGTAAACCTTGTGTTTTATTATATATGTGGATTTTGAGAAATCCGGATGGACAATGGTGGTCTACGGTGTGTCTGAGAATGTATCTGTGAAGTGTAATCTTCTTGCAGGTTTTTGGTTTGTACGTTTTATAAAGAAAACTCTAGCAAAGTTTTTCAAGTTATGGTGTCGTTAGGGGGCCTAATTTCGGTTTAGGCAACTAAATCGAGGTTGAGTCCTTTTAGTTGGTATCAGAGCATTAGGTTTGAGGTTCTGTAGACTCTTGTAATTGTGTTACTAAGGGTATTTGAGAATGTACAGCATATCAGGAGTGATGACCTGACTAGCCAGCGGACAATCATCAATGCTCTAGAGTGTTGTATGCTTTCAAATGTCTAAAGTTTTATGATTACGTTCCTTGTGTTGTGTGACTAATGTTCTTTCATTCTTAGGATGCCTCCCCAACGTGTAACCCGTGCTAATGGGGCTAGGGATCCTGTTGAGGATCAGCGTACGCACGACTTTCTAATGCGAGTGTTGCGTTTGGAAGAGCGTTTTGACACTGTGGTTAACGCTAGGACAACTGGAGCAACTACCTTTTCTGGCTCCTCTGATCCTGAAATATGTGAGGCTTGGTTAGTCTAGATGGAGCATGTTTGTGAATGCCTACATTGTACTCTTGAGCAGAGGACTGTTGCTGCTGTTGGGTTATTGAACTCAAATGCTTATTTTTGACGGGTTAGCACCGATGGAGTTCCTATTGATACTCCATGGCCTACATTCAAAGATTTGTTTATGCGTCGATATTTCAACCAAGCTACCCAACAGAGGAAATATGAAGAGTTTACCAATCTGAGGCAGGGGAATATGTCAGTGCTTGAGTATCAACATAAGTTTACCCATTTATCTCGATTTGCGCGTGATATGGTGGCATCTGAGGAAGCAAAGTGTAGAAGGTTTGAGTTGGGTCTGATTTTGAATATCAAGGGAACCTTGACTACTATGCCTTGTGATGACTTTGATGACTTTGTCAGTGCTGCACTAAGGGGCGAGGACATTGAGAAAGAGAGGCAGATGCGGTTTCAGTTTCGCCGCTTTGAGGAAGGTGGACCCATCTAGGGTCCTGTGAAGAGGATGAGTTCTGGTACTTCGAGTTCAGCATCTTCTTCAGGTGGTAGCACTTTTAGATATCCACGTGGTTCATCGAGCCAGAGTGGAAGTCAGAGATGGAGGAGGAATCGACCTCAGAAGCAATCACAGAGTGGGAGTTCCAGTGGATCGAGTTATCCTCGACGTACATATGATGTACCAGCTGTATCCAGAGACTATTCATTGTGCAACACTTGTAATAGGTGACATTATGGTTCATGTTTTCGAGGCACCACCAGTTGTTACCGTTGTGGCCAGGAGGGTCACTTTGCGAGGGAATGTCTACATGGTGGTACTTTTGGGGGTGTTGCAGCTCAGGGTAGCGGTCATGGTCAGGGTACTACTTCTGGTGATCGTGTGACACAGTCTTTTAGACATGATGGTCAGCAGAACCATAGACAACGTGGACGACCAAGTGGACAAGCTCGAGTTCATACCATGTCCTTAGGAGAGGACAGAGCTTCCCCTGAGGTTATCATCGGTACGTTGTACATTTTTGGTTATCCAGTTCTTACTTTGCTAGATCCAGGAGCTACGCATTCATTCATGTCATATAGATTAGCATAACTGGCTACTGTTCCTGCATCTCCACTCCCTTGTTTGTGGCGAGTGTTGTATCCATCAGGCGAGATAGTGTGTGTCAAGTGGGTGTATCGGGGTTGTGAGATTTTTATAGGAGCTAATGGGTTAGCCGCGGATTTGATGCTGCTGGATATGGTGGATTTTGATGTGATTTTGGGCATGGATTCTTTGGAGAACCATTGGGTTGTTTTTGACTGTCACAAGAAAGAGGTTGTTTTCAGGAGTCCAAGTGTACCGAAAATTTCGTTTTAGGGTGAAAAGAATACTTCTTTACCTTGTCTGATTTCGGCAATGAAGGCTGAGCAGATGTTGAAAAAGGGTTGTGAAAGGACCCAACCCTGATTTAGTTTCATAGACCGGAATCAAGCCCCTTCTGAAAACGTGAACCAACAAAAACAATTAAAATTTCGGCAGAGTAACGCTACTAACGCGGAATTTCCTTTACCTGCACCCGGAAAATAACACTTCATCCTATGCCACAAAAGCCAAACCGTGGGCACTAATCCCATCCGGATTTCTCAATATCATAGCAATAACATCAAACAGTAAATATACTGTAATATATAGTATATCCGAGAAAATCCGTATAAAACACGTATCAATAACGTATCAGAGCGACCTCTAGTGTATATATATACAAAATATACAACATTAGGCGAAACAAGGAACCTACTGGAAAACACAGGTAGCTCGAACAACCAGCCTCCAACCACGACGTGAGACACCAGAATCTGAACTGCAAATTAGGCACGGAAACCGAAAAGCCCAGGGGAAAGACATGAAAACCGTTAGAGTGAGTGGACGAAAATAAATGTCTTTCGCCGAATAATATATGTTATAAAAACATATGCGAGTCTAAATGCATAAAAATCAAATGGTACACGAGGGAGACTCTAACTCCTCACGCGTACAGAGCATGCATCGTAAATACCGCGGGGTCACTCACGGACTCCCTCGCGCTAGTACAGTCTGAATCACGGGGTCCCAGACCCACACGTGATTCCAAGCCAGAAAGGCCTCGGGTCAGGATATCTGTCCCCCCCGGAGCGTACTCAGGGATCAGCCGAGAAGCCATGTGTATCGATACAACCCTGATAACTGAGACTATACTCTGTGTAAACCAAATCACAAATACTTTCCATGCACATGCATAAAACATAATATATATGTACGTATATTCATAGTTGCATATTCGTAAATGCATAATCGTAAAAAACATGCTCATTTAAATCATGATCATAACTGCATGCTCATGCTCGTAAAACGTATATAAAAGACTCACAGTCAATCCGTGAAAAGAAATGTCCACTCACAGGTCAGCAAAACGCGCACTTGCGCTAATCACGTGGCCTGGCAGAAGATCCCTCGCCCGAAGCACGATCTCGATCCCCTGAATAGGCATAAAATATATCTGATCAAAATCATAATCTACAACACTGTACCACATCTCGGAAACCAACCGTTCCCGGAAATATACAACATAGTACAAAATAATCGACGAAATTCTCAAAAAATCTCCACTCGAAACCCTCGACTGAAAATTCGATACCCAAATCAATTCAAAAACCTCAAGGTGACGATCTGGGCGCGAATACGAGAAAACGACATTAAAATCACTAACTTCCAAAAAGTCAATTGGTCGCCGGAGCTCCGGCGTTGAACTCCGCCGGCAGCGGCGGCACGCCGTCAACCGGAGAGTTTTCCCGGCGACCGAGCTGCCAAACTGATCTCCTTAACAAGGCGAACAACTTTAACAAAGGGACCACCACCATCCAACCACCACCGTCGCCGAAAATTAGCTCGAAAGCCACGGTGGTCCATCACCTCCGGCGAACCTGTCCATCGCCGTTCCTCCGCCTACGGCGCACGGCAGCCCTCGAGGCCTGTCCCAAAAGGACCACCGTGACCGCACGAGTAAAATCCTCCAACTCTCCGGCCACCGCCTCCGTCACCGAAACCCAAACAGGCCGGAAAAACCAAGGATTTCAACTCCACATTTCTTCCTCAATTCTCAACCAAATCAAGAAATTCCAAGTTCTAAACTGTTTAGAATCACAAGGAGAACATTTTACCTTCAAGGGTCATGGCCTGAAAAGGCCGAAATCAGCCGGTCCGGCGATGGAATCCAAACGGTCCGTTTTCCTCCACGGGTCAACTCGGTCAACGCCCAAAATTCCAGTCAACGCTGGTCAAACTTCCCAAACAGTGTTTTTCGACAATTTTCGACTATTTCCGATATTTATACTCGTGCCTCGGGAGGATCGACATTCGAAAACGGATAACCATTACGATTCGGATAAACTCAATACGAACGGATAAACTCGTCGATATTCCAAAACTTCGAATAATCATATTATATTCCTCGGTCTTCGGAAAAATCATCCGGAACCGCCCACGAACTCGAAATCACGTGTACTACAACTCTCGAGAAGAGACTCAACTCAAATTCTCGGCCGATAATTAAGTCGTAAACATACCGGCAAACCACACAGTTATCGATAACCCGCGATTACGTGATAACTCGAGAATTACGCTGTTTACTCTACTGATTCTGGTTCGGGTCGTCACAAGTTGTGTGGCGTATCTAGCACATGTGATTGATACAGAGGTTCTTGTACCAGACATAGGGGATATATTGGTGGTTTGTGAGTATCCGGATGTATTTCCTGAGGATTTACCTGGTGTTCCTCCAGTCAGGGAGATTGACTTCACTATTGAGTTACTTCCAGATACTGGACCTATTTCACATACACCCTATCGTATGGCACCAACAGAGTTGAAGGAGTTGCAGATTCAACTTCAAGAATTGATTGAAAAAGGCTTTATTTGACCTAGTGTTTCACCTTGGGGTGCTCCAGTATTGTTTGTGAGGAAGAAGGATGGTTCGATGAGGCTATGCATTGACTATCGAAAATTGAATCAGGTCACAGTGAAGAACAAGTATTCGCTTCCACGGATTGATGATTTGTTCGATCAGTTGAAGGGAGCTTCAGTCTTTTCGAAGATTGATGTCAGGTTTGGGTACCATCAGCTACGGATTCGGGAGTCTGATATTGATAAGACGGCATTTCGGTCATGCTATGGGCATTATGAGTTCCTTGTTATGCCTTTCGGGTTGACTAATGTGCCAGCTGCTTTCATGGACTTGATGAATCAGATTTTCAGGCGTTATCTGGACAAGTTCGTCATTGTATTCATCGACGATATCTTGATATATTCCAGTAGAGTGGGGCAACACAAGAAGCATTTGCATGCCATTTTGCAGACTTTGCGAGATGCTCAGTTGTATGCCAAGTTTAGCAAGTGTGAGTTTTGGTTGAACAGTGTGAAGTTTTTGGGTAACGTGATATCAACTGAGGGAGTCAGTGTGGATCCATATAAAATTGAAGCAGTGTTGAATTGGAGCAGACCTGCAAATGTGACAGAGATACGAAGTTTCTTTGGTTTAGCCGGTTACTATCGCCGATTTGTGCAAGATTTTTCACGAATTGAGACACCGCTTACCCGTTTGACGAAGAAAGGAGTCAAGTTTGAGTCAACTAATGCTTGTGAGGAAAGCTACTTAACTTTGAAGGAAAGGTTGACTACTGCACCAGTGTTAACTTTACCTGACGATAGTGGTGAGTATGTTGTGTACAGTGATGCTTCGAAGTTAGGTCTGGGTTATGTTTTGATGCAACATGGTAAGGTGGTGGCATATGGTTCTAGACAGTTGAAACCTCGTGAAGTTAATTATCCTACTCATGATCTGGAGTTAGCCGCCATTGTGTTATCATTGAAGAGTTGGAGACACTACTTGTACGGGTTCAATGCAAGATTTAAACCGATTATAAGAGTGTTACGTAATACACAACCAGATTTGAATATGAGACATCGGAGATGGATGAAGCTAATTAATGATTATGACTGCACTTTTGAGTATCATCCAGGAAAAGCTAATCTTGTTGCTGATGCTCTTAGTCGGAAACATGGTACTTCTCTTTTCCATATACGTGTTGCAAGAGTGTCACTTTTAACTGAATTGCGTGCAACGTGAGCAGAGTTGGAATGGAATGAAGATGAGCATTGTTAGCTAGTTTTCGAGTTCGTTCGGTATTACTTGATCAAGTTTGTGAAGCTCAAGATTCGGATGCCTACCTGCTGAGCAAGAAGAATTTGATTCAGAATAGTGTACCAACAGAGTTTTGGATGAGGAGTGATGGCCCTTTGATGTTCAGAGGAAGATTATGTGTGCCTAGAGATGATGATTTGAAGAAGGAAATACTCGATGAAGCTCATTGTTCTGCGTATGCTATGCACCCTGGTAGTATGAAGATGTTTCGGACACTTAAAGCCCATTATTGGTGGCATAACATGAAGCAGGAAATAGCAATGTATGTGAGCAGATGCCTGATTTGTCAGCAAGTGAAGGCAGAACGTCAGAAGCCTGCCGGTAAACTATAACCTTTGGATATTCCAGTTTCGAAGTGGGAGCATATCACTATGGATTTCATGTATTAGATACCTCATACATCTAGTGATAATACTGGTATTTAGGTGATCATGGATCGCCTTACGAAGTTAGCTCATTACCTTGCACTTCCAGGAAAGCATTCGGTGAGTAGGTTGGCGAAGATGTACCTGAGTGAGGTTGTGAGATTACATGGTGTACCTGTGTCTATAGTTTCTGATCGGGATAGTCAGTTTACTTCAGAATTTTGGCAGGCATTACAGAGAGCATTGGGAACTAGACTACACTTCAGCACAGCTTTTCATCCTCAGACAGATGGTCAGTCAGAGAGGACTATTCAGACTATAGAGGATATGTTACGATCTTGTGTGTTGCAGGTTAAAGGGAATTGGGATCAACAACTTCATTTGATTGAGTTTGC
This sequence comes from Geum urbanum, assembly GCA_946800695.1. Lineage (NCBI taxonomy): Eukaryota > Viridiplantae > Streptophyta > Magnoliopsida > Rosales > Rosaceae > Geum > Geum urbanum. The sequence continues at coordinate 24,183,903 of OX327002.1, forward strand.
GTACAATAACAGCTATCAGGTTAACATTGAATGGCACCTTATGAAGCTTTGTATGGAAAACAGTGTCAGACTCTATTTTATTGGAGTGAAGTTGGAGAGAAATGGCTTATTGGTCCTGATTTGATGAAAAGCACCACGAAAGATGTTCAAGTTATTCGGGACAAATTGAAGGTTGCACAGGATCGACAGAAGAGTTATGCTGATGTGAGATGAAAAGATCTTGAGTTTGAGGTTGGTGATTGGGTTTTCCTAAAACTTTCTCCTTGGAAGGGTGTTGTTCGTTTCGGGAAGCGCGGTAAACTTCGTCCGCGTTATGTTGGCCCATATGAGATCATTGAGCGAGTTGGTACTGTGGCGTACAGGTTGGCATTACCTTCCGAGATGGCCAGGGTACATGATGTGTTTCATGTGTATATGTTGCGGGAATACATTTCCGATCCATCTCATGTGTTAGCACCGTATCAGCTTCCTATTCGGGAGGATTTGACTTAGATGGAAGAACCAGTCCAGATTCTCGATTGGAAGGTTCAAGAATTGCGGCACAGAATTATTTCTCTTGTGAAAGTTTTATGGCGAAACCATTCAGTTGAAGAGGCTACATGGGAGACCGAGCAGCACATTCGAGAGCAGTATCCCTAACTCTTCAATTAGCAGGTATGTAAATTTCGAGGACAAAATTTTTGTTAGGGAGGTAGAATTGTAACGGCCCGAACTTTGAGTTATGTGATTATCGACATGACATGTGATTATCACAAGTTGATTATGCATATGTGGTTTGTTAACGACTAAATTATCGGGCAAGAATTTGATTTTAGTTCCTTCGTAGAAATTGTAGAGGATTTGATTTCGAGCTCGTAGGAGGTTTCGGAGGATTTTTCGGATAATCAGAGAATATAAAATGAATATTTGAAATTATCGTCAAGTTAGTCGTACTTATCCGATTGTGTTGGAGTTATCCAAGTTGTGGGTTTGGTCAGTTCGCGAAATATAAATTTTGAATCGTCGTAAAAATCGAAAAATCACACATTTGGACTGAGTTGACCGAGTTTGGACTGAGTTGACCCATTTTCCTCCACTGATCCAGTTTGTTTCCGTCGTGGAACCCGTTGATTCCGGCCTCCTCCGGCCCTATGGTTAGAAAGCTCACTTGATTTCCTATTGATTCATGTATTCATTTATATGATTTGGTTGAGATTTGAGGGAGTTCAAACTCGTTGAAATTCATGGATTTCGCCGGAATCGGGTGGCAGTTTTCAGCTAGTTTTAGTGTCGGTTTGGTTGGGGGTTAGGATCCCCTCAACCCCTTAAAGATTTCTAGGTGTTTAATTTGGTTAAGGAGGAGGTTTTAGGGGTGCCGTGGTGGTGACCGGAGAGGGAGAAACCGGCGAGATTTTTGAGGGGAATTCCGGCCATGGTGGTGGTTATTTGGAGTTGTTGTTTTGGGGGTTTGGTTAGGCTTAAGGAGAGGAACGTTTTGAGGTAAGGTTCGCTGAAGTTCATCACTGTAGGCGCTGCGCCTCCGCCGGCAGCAACGGTCAACGGCGGAGCTCCGACGAGGGGTTGACTTTTGTGGTTTTCGCAGATTTTTATGTCGTTTTACTCGTAATCGCACCCCGATCATAGTCGTGAGGTTTTCGAGTTGAATTGAGTGTGTTTATTTGGGACGAGGTTTGTTTGGATGTATTTTGGGAATTTTGTTATCCTCATCTATATTTCGAGCGATATGCTTTTCGAGAACATGGGGTTCTCGACGTATTTGCTTCGTATGTTGAATCGAATAGGTATTGATCGTATCTCTGTTATTCAGGTGATCATGATCGAGTTTGTGGTGAGGGATCTTTCGCTGGGTCTCAGGGCTAGTTGTTATCTGTGAGTGGACATTTTATCCCACGTTGATTTTTATACTTTGATTTTCACAGTGGATTTGCGAGTCTATGAGTATGCTTTACGATTATGCATTTACGAGTATGCATTTATGATTATGAATTTTATGAGCATACATTGATTTGGAGGCACATGTGATTTATTTTTACATTGGGTATGGATATATGATGCATTGATGCTATGGCCTCTTGGCTAATCCCCGAGATGCTCCAGGAGGGTTACGTCTATATGAGCACCTGACCCTTGATTCACAGTACCCGGGCGTATTGTAACTTTGAGGATAACGTACTCAAGTTACTGCCTCCACACACTTAGTACCCAGGAGAGTTACGTCTTTATGAGCACTTAACCTGAGCTTGTTTGTTTTGACTCACATGATTTTATGTGCATTTAATTTGTAAAGCATGTTGGATTTATTTATGCAGCATATTTTGATTTACATCCACTCACTCTAACGGTTTCATCATTTATATGCTTTTCTCTGGGCTTTTCGGTTTTCGGCGCCCAAATTGCAGTATCTTTCCTGTGGTTGCACGTCATCGCAGGAGGCCTAGGGTTTAAATCACACTTTCCTTCTAGTAGGTTCCTGATCTAACATGCTAGTCTTGTATATTTTGTAATTAGAAGTCGCTCTGAATGCTTGTGTAGTGTTATTCAGTTTGAGTTATACTCCTGAATACTTTCTGGATTTCTTGTAAACCTTGTGTTTTATTATATATGTGGATTTTGAGAAATCCGGATGGACAATGGTGGTCCACGGTGTGTCTGGAAATTTATCTGTGAAGTGTAATCTTCTTGTAGGTTTTTGGTTTGTACGTTTTATAAAGTAAACTCTGGCAAAAATTTTGTAAGTTATGGTGTTGTTAGGGCCTAATTTCGGTTTAGGCAACTAAATCGGGGTTGAGTCCTTTCAATACCCGCGCGACAATTTGAACAGAAGTGCAAGGCCAAGCTATGGAGAGAAATCACTGTCATGAGGAAGCGCAGAGGAGGCGATGAGCTAAAAAAAAAATTGGGGATGCCATTGATATGGTTACAAAAGATTAGGTGTCATGTTGATATTCATTAAGTTGTAAGTAATGGAAATTGATTAAATTACCCTTATTATATATATAAAAAATATTACCACGTCAGCAAAGCTAAGGGCTCATTGACAGAAACAAGTTCTAGGTACCACGGTAATACGATTTTAAAGTTTGGGTACCATTCTTATAAGTTTTAATGTTCAGGACCCTTTTTGGTATACCACTAAGAGTCAAGATACTACAGGTGAATTTAATCCTTATCAAATTACAAATATAACTCCTCAATCGAGCATGCAGCTTTCTCAAAGTGAAGAGGGGGAGCACGAAACTTCCTCTATTTTTGATAAAAAGGGATGGAAAACAACCTACAATTACCTAAGAGGAAAGCGTTAACCACAATTGGATGGGGAGAAGGTTCACTGCGGATAGGATTGAGAGTTTTGTTATTTGTTTTACTGTTTTGCTCTTTTTATGGGGCTATTTGAGATTGCTTCCTACAACTCTCAAAGCACTTATTACGTGCTTATCAAATACTTCCAAGTGATTCTAAAACTCAACTAAATCAATTTTTTTGTTGAATTTTTATCTATTCATAATGAATTATTCTTATTAATCCAAAAATATTTTTGGACATTTTAAAAGCAATTCTAAACACACCCTATTTCAGGTCTACTGCTTGTCAACTTGTATATTAGTAGGGGCAATTAGAGATGAGCTGCTATGCACCAAAAGGCTAAACACACCAGGAGCTAATTTTTCATGATGACACGTGGTAAGATCTCACTCGTTAAACTTCTCAACTCTCTAAAGGTTGAGTGAGTTTAATCAGCTTATGATAATGCTCAATTTACATGATCCTCATCCACGATCAGAAAATCAGCACCGAAAAACTATCCTCGCCGGAATTATCATCGCCGACCACTGGGAAACTGCTTCCTCCACCCCTCTCTCCTTCCTCTCCTCCCTCCTCCTCCTCCCAATCACATTCCTCTGCTAGTCTGCTTTCCGTTTGTCTTCTGCTCACCCAAAATTCACTAGTCAAGCTATACAAATTTAAAAAACAAACCCATCTCTGTTTTGATCGAAAAACTCACCTTTGTTTTTTGCAAACCCAAAAAATCAAAACCCATTCTATGTAAAACCAAGGGCACTTGTGGATCAGAGTTACTCTTGCTTGGTTTCATTCGCTAAATTTATTTGGAAAATGCTCAACCTGTTTAGTCTAATACCAACTGCAGTAGTAAGTTGAATCTGGTAAAAGACATGATCACCTATTTAGTGAGTTAAATCTTGAAGCAAGGATTTGGCAATATCAAAGCCGGAACAATGAAAACATGATCACAACTCCCAAATCATTTTTGCTAGCTTTGAACGCCGATGAAAGACGCTTGGCAGCGAATCAGAGTCAGAGCGAACGATGCTGATGAGCTTCATCGCAAACATCTCTGATTCTTCGGCCTTGTGAACCCGTAATTCTTGTCCTCCACGGCAGAGACATCAGAGAGGTTGGTGGCAGTGACGTTATCGCAAGCCATTGCTAGGGTTCGAGGAGGAGCGATGAGAGCTAGCGATAGTTCTTGGTTAATGGTTGTGAGGAGAGATGCGCATCGATGAGCGAGAGAGAGAGAGAGAGAGAGAGAGAGAGAGAGAGAGAGAGAGAGAGAGAGAGAGAGAGAGAGAGAGAGAGAGAGAGAGAGAGAGAATTTACCCGTAATTTGTGGTAATATTGTATGATGAGAATTACTATACTAGCTTTTAGTTTTTTCTTAAATCAGTTTTTCGGTATTGAGCTGTATGAATTTATAAATGATATTATTGAGATCTGATAATGTATGGAAAAAGAAAAGACATTAAAATTTGACAGCTATATAGACCATAATTTTGTGTCTAATATGCTCCTAACTTTAGGTTTATTGCTTGCCTTTTATGAATAAAGCATTGTTCTTATGACATTTCCTATTCTTGCTAGGAAATCATGGTTTGACTTGGAAATAATGGAAATGACACACTTATTTAAGAATGTGAAGGCATTTACAAAGTCACAAGAGAAGATGGAGCAACTTTGGCTAGGAGACGAAAAAGGGTCGTCAGAGACTCGCCGAAATATTCCAAGATTCCGATGGTCAATGCTGGTCAATGGGAGTCATTGATGTTCAAGGTCTTGGTTAAAATTTCAACCACACATGGAACATTTTGAGACCAAATACAAATGAAATTCAAGTGAGATGAAAGCACATGACATGCACATGTAAGGTGAGTCAGATATGTGACACATCTGTGACAACCCGAACCGGAAATGGTAGTTAACTGGCTTGATTTGCGAGTTTCGCGATTAGTCGCGGTTTAGTCGAAATTGGTTAATATGGCGGGTTAGTTCACGATGATAGTTTTGGTAATGAATTTGATATGAGTTCCTTCACAAGAGTTGTAGAGTTTATAATTTCAAGCTCGTCAGAGTTTTCTGAGGATTTTTCCGATGTCCGATGAATATGTTATGAATATTTCTGACTGTTGGATTTAATCGTGTTTATCCATTTGGTTTCTATCTATTTTTGACCGTTGATCATTTTAGTCATGAGTATAAATATCGAAATAGTCATAAAATTGTCGAAACGTCACATTTAGGCCGAGTTGACCAAAATTGGACCATTGACCAAGTTTGACCCACGTTGACCGAAGAGGAATTACACCGCTGTTGACCACCGATCGACTTTCCTATTATGGCCACTTCAGACCTCGAGCTTGGTATGGTTAGCTTCCTCTTGTGATTTCCTATTGTTTTAAACTTGGTTTGAGTTGATTTGGTTAAGTTTTGAGGGAGAACCGACTTGATAAACTTTCGAATTTTTGCCAGAATCGGGTGGGTTTTTCCGGCCACTTTTGGGGTTGGGGGTTTTGCTCCCCTCAACTAATACCGGTCGAACCTGATCAACTATTATCGGTCGAACCTGATCAACTTCGTAAACAACTGATTATCTCGCAAAGTCCACAAAACAGCTCGCAAATGCTTCTTGTTTTGGCCCACACTTCTGGAGTAAATCAGAATGTCGTTGATGAACACGATCGTAAACTTGTCCAGAAATCGCCTGAACACTCTGTTCATCAAATGCATGAAAGCTCCAGGGGCATTGGTCAATCCAAATGGCATAACCAAGAACTCATAATGCCCGTACCCTGATCTGAAAGCTATCCTGTGCACATCTGACTCTCAGATCCTCAATTGATGATATCCAGACCTGAGATCAATCTTCGAAAAGACTGAAGCACCCTTGAGTTGATCAAACAAATCATCAATCCGTGGCAACGGATACTTGTTCTTCACGGTGACCTGATTCAGCTTCTGGTAGTCAATACACAACCGCATGGAACCATCCTTCTTCCGCACAAATAGTACAGGAGCACCCCACGGTGATACATTGGGTCGTATGAAACCTTTCTCCAGCAACTCTTGAAGTTGAATCTGTAAATCTTTCAACTCCTCAAGCGTTATATGATAAGGTGCATGAGATATAGGTTCAGTGCCTGGTAAAAGCTCAATGGTGAAATCGATTTCTCGAACTGGAGGAACACCTGGTAACTCCTCCGGAAACACATCTGGAAATTCAGAGACAACCTCGATGTCACTAATGTCTGGTACAGCAGCCTTTGTATCCACAACATGAGCTAAGTATGCAGCACAACCCTTCGGCCTTCATCGCTGAAATTACACATGGCAATGAAGTATTCTTCTCACCCCGAAACAGTATCTCTAGGAAACCTAGACGTCGAAATACATCCTCCTTCTTGTGAGAGTCAAACATAGCCCAATGTGTCTCCAAGAAATCCATACCCAAAATCACATCAAAATCGACAATATCCAACAATAACAAATCCGCAGCTAAACCATAACCTCCAACAAAGATCTCACAATCCCTATACACCCAACAAATACTCACAACCTCACCAGATGGATACAACACCCTCCATAACCCCGGAAGTGGAGATGCAGGCATAGTAGCTAAAGATGACAATCTATATGATATGAATGAATGCGTAGCACCTGGATCTAGCAAAGTAAGTACTGGGTAGCCAAAAACATGCAACGTACTAATAACAACCTCCGGTGAAGCTCTGCCCTCACGCAATGACATAGCATGAACCCTGGCCTATCCGGCTGGTCGTCCACGCTGATGGTGATTCTGCTGTCCGCTCTAACCAGAAGACTGCACTGGTCGAGCTCCATAAGTAGCACCTCGATCTCCTTCTGAACTCTGAGCTACCTGACCACCAGCACCAGTAGACTGGAAACATTCCCTCGCAAAGTGACCATCCTGGCCACAACGATAGCAAATGGTAGGGCCTCGCTGACAAGGACCAAAGTGATGCCTGTTGCAGAAATTGCACAATGGATACTCCCTTGGTACAGCAAAAGTGCCACCGGTACGTCGAGGATAACTAGATCCACTAGAACTCCCACTGGACTATGGTCTCTGTGGCCGATCCCTCCTCCATCTCTGTCTTTGTCTAGCCGTACCAACTGATGGTCGATATGGTCCACTGCCAGATGATGATGCCGATCCGGAAGTACCTGAACTCAGCCTCTTGGAAGGTCCCTGACTCTGTCCACCCTCCTCAAATCGTCGAGACTGGAATCTCATCTGCCTCTCCTTCTCTATGTCCTCGCCTCAAAGTGCAGCACTCACAAACTCATCAAAGTTGTTCCGAGGCATCGTAGTCAATGTCCCCTTGATGATCAGGTTTAAGTCCAACTCAAATCTGCGGCACTTGGCTTCCCCAGTGATGCTTCGAAGTTAGGTCTGGGTTGTGTTTTGATGCAACATGGTAAGGTGGTGGCATATGGTTCTAGACAGTTGAAACCTCATGAAGTTAATTATCCTACTCATGATCTGGAGTTAGCCGCCATTGTGTTATTATTGAAGAGTTGGAGACACTACTTGTACGGAGCGCAATGCAAGATTTAAACTGATCACAAGAGTGTTATGTAATACACAACCAGATTTGAATATGAGACAGCGGAGATGGATGAAGCACAAGGGAAAGGCAAATAAAATCGTTAGAGTGAGTGGACGAAAATAAACATATGCCTTTCACCATTTACATAACATAAAAATAATGCGAGTTCTTAAAATAAATGGAGGTGTCGGGCGAATCTTTCAAGTCCGATGGTGATAGACTAGGTGAATCTCTCAAGCCTAATGGGCACATCAGGCGAATCTCTCAAGCCTGGAACTGGACTATCGGTGATCAGCTGAGTAGTCAATGCATCGATGCTAAGTAAATGCCATCACCAATAAAACATAAAACAATACCTCCAAAACAATAAATAATCTCAATACTGTACTGGAAATAAATACTGAAACTAAGAACTCGCTACGACAGTGTAAAAAAATGTCCACTCACAGATAAGCACAACGCTCAGACAGGAAAATCTCGAGATCCGGCGGAAGATCCCTCGCCAAGCGTACAATCTCGATCCTCTGAATAATCATAAAATATCACCGATCAAAATCACAATTCAACACTCTGACCCACACCTCGAAAACCAACAATTTTCGGAAAATATAACTCGGATAACAAAAGAATCGCTTAAAATCCCAAAATACTCCACATAAACCTTCGATATAAAATCCACTACCCAAATCAATTCAAAAACCTCAAGACGACGATCGGGGCGCGATTACGAGCAAAACGGCATAAAACTTGACAAAATTCAAAAAGTCAACGCGTCGCTGGAGCTCTGCCATTGACCGCCGCCGGCGGCGGCGGCACGCCGTCACCGGAGAGATTTTTCGGCAACGAAGACCTCAAAACCTTCCTCTCCTCAAGCCTAGCCTTTTTCTCGAAAGGATCACCACCGTCCAGCCACCACCGTAGCCGAAAATCGCCTCGAAAGCCTCTAAAACTCAAACTGGCCGAAAAATTTCTCCGGCGAAATCCTCCACCGTGAGGCCACCTCGGCCTCCCATCTTCAAGAGGTTTCATCACAAGCTCGAACCCAACCATATCCACCCAAAATCCCCATCGGAAAACCGCCGGAAAACCCTCCACCATTAAACCCGATTCCGGCCAACTTCACGTTCGAAATTAACCAACCAAACCGCCACCAAAACACACCATATATACATTAATCGAAAGCCCAAACAACAAGCTTCAAAACCATACCTTGAAATCCTGCAACCACGCCGTATTTCAGCAGCCACCTCGATGGCGAGTTCGTGACTCACTGAGTCAACACGGGTTGACTCGGTCAACTCGGCCCAGCTAAGTCAACTCGATCAAACAGCCCATTTTTCGAAATTTTTGATAACTTTACGACTATTCAGCTATTTATACGTCGTGAATCAACTCTATCCGCAATTCGGATAACTCAAACTCAAACGGATAAACATGATTAACTCGGCGAAAATTCAAATATTCTTTTTATATTCCTCGATTATCCGAAAAAACCTCGGAAAGCTCCTACGGACTAGAAATCAGATTCTCTACGTTTCCCACGAACAAACCCAAATCAAATTCGTGTCCAAAAATTAAGTCGTGAACGAAGTTGCATATCCGATTAATTACGATAAACCTCAATTACTCGTAAAACTCACAGATTAAGCCGATTACCATACCAATTCCGGTCCGGGTCATCACAGTTTAGTCAGAGCTCCAGAAGAGATAGAAGGCAAGATTCTACTCTTGGAGATTCTGACAAGATACCAAATATCCTGGCGCATATAAACTCTGACACTGTTTCGAATGCTGTTAAAGAATGCAAAAGATTGGAGTCTCTCTTGAAAATGAAGGAGTAGGTAGTCTAAGAGAAGGATGTAGTTATTCAACTCTTGAGGAAAAGTTGCAATGACATGGTCCAAGAAAACTCAAGAATGCATGAACACCTTAATCAAGAGAGGTAGCAGAAGGAGAGTATGAAGGGCATGCTTTAAGTGTATGAGCAGATAGACAGCGGAGAATTGAATTCTCTGAGGGAGATTGATCTTCTCTATGTTGATATTTAATGTCAGCAAAAAAAGTGTAAATAATTGAATGAAGCGCTTGATGTTGCTGTTGTGGAGAAAGAAGAACCGATACAAAAAATCAGAAAGCAGGAAGGAGAAAAGACTAAAACAATTCAAGAAAAAATTGATGAGCTGAGAAGCAAGTTGAAAAGATGCATGCTGACAATTTATGTCTCCATCAAGAATTGTTGTTGAAGTTGAAGGATGCCAACAAAGAGATGGTGGCAAGGAGTAAAATATCGGATATCGAGGATACATCGACCGTTCAAAATATGGAAATTTCGATGGAAATATCGAGGAAATATCGATACAAATAAAAATTTCGAGAGATATTATGCAGATTTAAAAATAAAAATAAAATATTTTCAATCAAATCTTAAAATCAAAGATGATATATATACATTCTAAGAGGAGTCAAACTTTGTGAAACATAAGGATTAGTATAATGGAGAAAACGCAGGCCAAGAAACTATGGAAGGAAGCAGCTGTGATTTATTTCACCAGTTCCCTTACTTTGACCACATCCATGGGAGACTGTGACTTATGTAGTTTGTATACTGTGTTGCTATCTTCCCCGCACGCTCTGGCAGATTCCATTTCCCACAACCCTAATAAAATAAGCATTTGCAGTCACAACTGTATATCACAAAAATAGTGATATCGATCGATATATGCAATAGATATATCGGTGTGATGAAAAAGACGAAATTTTGCCGAAATTTCGTCGATACTTTCGATATTACATACCTTGGATGGTGGCGACAACAGAGGAAAAGGGAGGAGAATAAGCAGTTTGTAAAGAACCTTCGCGAGTAGTAGATAAATGAAAAAATCATTTTGTTGTTCCAAAATGACAATGACACTTTTGGTTTTTTTTTTCAACAAAGACAGTATCTGGTTTTTCATTTTCTTGATTCTCTTTTTACTCTGTGAAGTTTTGAATTCTTCTTTGGTGTTTGCTAAATGTGTCTTTAGGTGTTGCAACATAACTGACTTTAGTTGATTGGATTCACTGTGGTTAAACTGTCTTTAGTTGATTGGTTCACTGTGGTTAAACTGTCTTTAGCTGATTGGTTCACCATGTTTCACTGCATATAACTATTGAAACTGTGGGTTTGACTGAAAGCTGTTTGTTCTATAATAGGTTCTTCAAAATCAAAATGTAAGGCTCTCGTGTCTCTAGAGGCACCATCATTCAATATTTTGAGTCCTGATGTGTTCCTCACACCAAAAAATGAGGGAATTGTGCAAAAAGAATCAGTTGCAGTGGTGAAGGGCTTGGTTACACCACCAACTCGTGGTATCGAGCAACAAGAATTGCCTAAAGTGGTGGAGATCTTGGTGACAGCAGTAGCACATGGGATTGAGAAAAAAGAATAACCTGTAGTGGTGGAGAACTTGGTGACACCCAATTCTCCTAGAAAGAAGGCCCAAGACGATGATTCAACCATCACACTTCCTAGTCCAGGCATTAAGTTGACCAAGAACACCATAGGCATATACTCATATGTGAAAAGGTTGAAAAACAAAGTTCAACCAATTAAGAAGATGGACAAAATATACTGGTGGCCACCATAAAATAAAAATGCACCTTAAAAAACCGGGGAAGACGCCTTTGGCTCAATTAAATATCAAGCAAAAAAGCTCGCCCATATCAGAAATCAATCCAAGTATAGGGATTGAATCATCATGCAGAGCTAATGTTATTGACAAGTTGAAAGAAGTTGCATGGGGAGAGAGCAAAGTCTTTGGGTTTATGAACGAATCGAGGCTAAATGCCCTTTTGCTCTACTGGAAAGACACAAAAGAATCTTGGTAAGCCCATCGACTAAAAATTTCAAAGTTTCTGGTTTCTGTTTCAAAATGCGGTGATTAGGTTTCTGATTTCAATGTGTTTTTTTTCTGTTTCTAGCTGTACTTTGGTATTCATCCTTGACTATTTGTAATTTGGTTCATTAAACTTGTTGTACTATGTAGGGAATCATCCTGGATCTGACATGACCCAAAAGTATTCTTTGAGCGTGATGACATTGCAATGCTTTTGAATAGTAGACTAGTCACAAATGGTTTAGTAGTCTCTTATAGGAAGGTCCTTATGGACAAAACGAAGAAGCAGCACCCACAAGGCATTGTGAAGTCTGTTGTTTTAAATAGCCAAGTTTATGTAAGTCTCTTTTTCTTTCATTTCTACTTTTCAGATTTCTCATTTTATTTTTTAACACTATTCTTTGGTTATATTTCTTATAAAACAATGGGGAGTCGATAATTTGTAAATGAAGTTAGTGCATGAGCTTCTCTTTGAGAACTTGTTCAAGGAACTTGGTTCTCATGTCAAGATTTTTGTCCCAATTACTTCTGACGGTCATCACCACCTGTTGTGCCTTGAGACATGCTCCCTGCATTGGACTCACTTCAACTCATTACGACTAGTTAATCCAAGAGATCTGAGGAATGAGAGTCATTTCAAGGAAGCCCTGAAGATCATCCACATGATCAATTTGTTGTTTGAGGCAGTCTACAAGGTCTCAGAAGACATGTTGAAGAACAATAAGAGATTCTTGGTGGATGACAGAGCTAGCACAACGAAAGAACTTAAGATAAGGGAAATCAAATTGTATGAAAAAGAGAGGAAGACTGTTGAATAGATCAGAAACAAGAGACGTCCATTTGAGACAATGATGTTGAAGACATGCAACAACTGTCCATGTCAACCTCTAGGATCATAAGTATATCTGTCACTTAACTATTATGTAGCTGTGTGTAACAAATGTCCACAGTCTTGTCTTAGAAATATATGGTGTAGTCGATTTCTGTTATTGTTTTTCACCTTCACTAAGTTTTTGTTTCCTGTTTGTTTCTTGTTTACATAGGATGGAATGCGACACGTTTGTGTGTGACTACATGAATCAGTTTGCTTTGGATGAGCCGTTCAGTGAACGTATGGATCACGAAGATATCTCTTTGGTTAAGGCTCAACTCATTGAATCTTTCACTAACCATGAGCTTAGATGGTATATGAAGAACCCTCATGACCAAAGGCAACAAGCAGAAAACAGTTAATTAGTTGTACTTAGTTAGCAGTACTTGTAAAGGTGATTAGCTAGCAATAGTTAGTTATTAAAATTGAATTATCAACATAGTCTCCAGTTCTTCAGAACATAGTCTCTAGATTTTTACGTATAGAATGATATGCCTTTATCATAATTTTCTCTACTACATCTAAAAAAAAGACAGCTAACAACGGCTAACCATTAGTGAAGTATAGTTACACGTCAGTGAAATGACAGTGAAGTAAATGATAGTTAACAACAGTTAATTTCAGTGAAACATAGTTAATGACAGTTAAGTCTCAGCGAAACACAGCTGAATTTTTAGTGAAACACTGTTAACGATAGTGAATGGTAGTTAACCCAAATCATTTGGTAGCAACAACATAACCCCGCCTAAAATTCGCGCCATTTCGTTTAACAATAGAGGAGCACATTGAAACCTTAAAAACTATTATAAAAGCTCATCAATCGTCATATCTCCATCAGTTGCATCCTCATATCTTTTTCACAACTCTAAAACAACTCATTTCCCAAAAAGCCATGGCTCCCATGAAAAGGACCCAACCCCGATTTAGTTTCCTAAACCGGAATCAAACCCTTTCTGAAAACACGAACCAACAAAAACCATTAAAATTTCGGCAGAGCAACGCTACTAATGCGGAATTGACTTTACCTGCACCCGGAAAATAACACTTCATCCTATGCCACATAAGCCAAACCGTGGGCACCAATCCCATCCGGATTTCTCAATATCATAACAATAGCAATAGACAGTAAACATAACTATATAATATGGAAAATCCAGGAAAAACCATATAAAACATGTATCAGTATCATATCAGAGCGACCCCTAGTGTATATATACAAAATATACAACAGTAGGCGAAACAAGTAACCTACTGGAACAAAAAGGTAGCTCGAATGACTAGCCTCCGACTGCGACGTGACACACCAGAACCTGAACTGCAAACTGGGCACGGAAATAGAAAAGTCCAGGGGAAAGACATATAAACCGTTAGCGTGAGTGGACGAAAATAAATGTCTTTCGCCGAATAATATATGTTATAAAAACATATGCGAGTCTAAATGCATAAAAATCAAATGGTACATGAGGGAGACTCTAACTCCTCACGCGTATAGAGCATGCATCATAAATACTGCGGGGTCACTAATGGACTCCCTCGCGCTAGTACAGTCTGAATCACGGGATCCCAGACCCACACGTGATTCCAAGCCAGAAAGGCCTCGGGTAAGGATATCTATCCCCCTCGGAGCATACTCGAGGATCAGTCAAGAAGCTATGTGTATCGATACAACCCTGTCTACTGAGACTGTACTCTGTGTAAACCAAATCACAAATACTTTCCATGCACATGCATAAAACATAATGTAAATGTATGTATATTCGTAGACGCATATTTGTAAATGCATAATCGTAAAAGACATGCTCATATAAATCATGATCATAACTGCATGCTCATGCTTGTAAAACGTATATAAAAGACTCGCAGTCAATCCGTGAAAAGAAATGTCCACTCACAGACGAGCAAAGTGCGCACTCGCGCTAATCACGGGGTCCGGTGGAAGATCCCTCGCCCGAAGCATGATCTCGATCCCCTGAATAATCATAAAATATAACTGATCAAAATTATAGCTCAAAACACTGTACCACACCTCGAAAACCAACCGTTCCCGGAAATATATAACACAGTGTAAAATAATCGACGAAATTCCCGAAATCTCCACTCAAAACCCTCGACTGAAAATCCGATACCCAAATCAACTCGAAAACCTCAAGACGACGATCAGGGCGCGAATTCGAGCAAAATGACATATAACTCGACAGATTTCCAAAAAAGTCAAACCTCTGCCGGAGCGCCTCCGGCGGCGGCGCGGCGTCAACGGTGACGGATTCCGACCAAACTTTCCAGAAATAAACTACTCCTCAAACCCAACATTTTACTCTTCTACACCGAGACCCAATTCCACGCCCACCGGCCGGAATTGAGCTCGAAACTCACGGAATCCATGGATTCCGGTGAGATTCCGGCGAGCTTCAAACGGCAACCAAACCCAAATTCCTTCTACTAAAAGCATCTATAGGTTGAGGGGAACCTTTTCCCCCAAAGTCCCGACGACAAAAGTCGCCGGAGAAGGCCACCCGAATCCGGCAAAATCCAAGAATTTCACCGAGCTCGTTCTCCCTCAATTCTCAACTAAATCAAGAAATTCCAAGTTCTAAACTGCTTAGAATCACGAGGAGAACAATTTACCTTCCAAGGTCGTGGCCCAAATCGGCCCGAAACAGAAGTTCCAATGATGAACAGTAACCGGGTGAATAGTCCTCTCAGGTCAACGGTCAACGGGTTCAAATTTTGGTCAACGCTCGATCAACGCCTCAAACAGTGTGTTCAACAACTTTTCGACTATTTCTGATATTTATACTCGCGTCTCGGGACGATTGACGGTTCGAAATGGATAACCATTACGATTCGGATAAACTCGATGGGAAGGGATAAACTTGTCGATATTTCGAAACTTCAAATAATCATATTATATTCCTCGGTCATCGGAAAAATCATCCGGAACAGCCCACAAAGTTGAAATCACGTGTACCACAACTCTCGAGAAGAGACTCAACTCAAATTCTCGGCCGATAATTAAGTCGCAAACAAAACCGGCAAACCACACAATTAATGAAAAACTGTGATTACGTGCTAACTCGTGGATTACGCTGATTACTCTACTGATTCTGATTCGGGTCGTCACAAATCTACCCCTCTTAAAAAAATTTTTACCTCAAAATTTACGCACCTGTCAAGTGAACCGATGAGGATATTGCTCCAGCATACGCTGCTCAGTCTCCCAGGTAGCCTCCTCAACTGAGTGATTCTGCCACAAGACCTTCACCAGCGGTATCACACGGTGCCTCAACTCCTGCTCACGTCGATCGAGAATCTGTACCGGCTCCTCCACATATGTCAAACCCTTACGAATCGGTAGATGCTGTGGCGCTAACACAGGTGACGGATATGAAATATACTTCCGCAACATCGAAACGTGGAAAACATCATGAACACGAGCCATCTCAGCTGGTAACTCAAGTCTATAGGCAACAGCTCCAACCCTCTAAATGATCTCATACGGACCAATGTACCGTGGTCGAAGTTTGCCACGCTTCCCGAAACGCACAACACCCACCCACAGAGATAGTATCAGGAAGACCAAATCGCCTACATCAAACTCAAGACTCTTCCTCTTCACGTCCGCATAACTCTTCTGACGATCTTGGGCGATCTTCAATCTATCCCAGATAATCTGTATGTCCTCCATGGTGCTCTTCACCAGATCAGGGCCAATAAGCCATCGCTCGCCTCCCTCACTCCAACACAAAGGAGTGCAGCACTGCCTCCCGTACAGGGCCTCGTACGGTGCCATCTCGATACTGGCCTGATAGCTATTGTTGTAGGCGAACTCTATCAAATGTAGTTGTTGGTCCCAATTTCCTCGAAACTGTAGAATGCAAGACCGCAACATATCCTCAAGAGTCTGTATAGTCCGCTCAGACTACCCGTCAGTCTGACGATGAAAAGCTATACTAAAACGCAATCTTGTGCCCATGGCTCGCTGCAATGCCTGCCAGAACTCAGAGGTAAACTGACTATCTCGGTCAGAAACAATAGATACAGGCACACTGTGCAGTCGAACAATCTCAGACAAATACAGCTTGGCCAATCTGCCCACTAATATCTTTCCCGGAAGTGCGAGAAAATGAGCGGATTTCATCAGTCGATCCACAATAACCCAAATACTAGTGTTGCCAGCCGAAGTACCCGACAACTGATAAACGAAATCCATGGTAATGTGCTCCCACTTCCAAACCGGAATCTCCAGTGGCTGTAATTTCCCAGCAGGTTTCTGCCTCTCCGCTTTAACCTGCTGACAGATCAGACATCGGCTTACATATGCGGCAATCTCCCGCTTCATGTTGCGCCACCAGTAATACACTCGAAGTGTACGAAACATCTTCGTACCTCCGGGATGCATCGCATACGCTGAACAATGGGCCTCATCCAGAATCTCCTTCTTCAGACTCTTATCTCGGGGTACGCACAACCTGCCTCTGAAAAGAAACGTACCGTCGTAACTCAACCGAAACTCTGTTGGCATACCATTCCGTATCATGGTCTTCTTGCCCAACATGTAGGAATATGAATCCTGAGCCTCCCGAACCTGATCCACCAACACGGGTCGAACCTGGAAACTGGCTAACAAGGCTCCCTCATCATTCCACTCGAACTCGGCTCCCATATCCCGAAGCTCGGCTATCATAGATATTCTAGCCACACACACATGGAACAACGAAGCTCCGGATTTCCGACTGAGTGCATCAGCAACAACATTGGCCTTTCCTGGATGGTACTCGAAAGTGCAATCGTAGTCGTTGATCAACTTCATCCACCTGCGTTGCCTCATGTTCAAGTCTGGCTGCGTCCGCAAGTAAGTGAGACTCTTGTGGTCGGTGTAAATCTTACACTGGGCTCCGTACAAGTAATGTCTCCAACTCTTCAATGCTAACACAATAGCGGCCAACTCCAAATCATGGGTCGGATAGTTGACTTCGTGTGGTTTCAACTGCCTGGAACCGTAGGCTACAACTCTGCCATGCTGCATCAGCACACAACCAAGTCCCAACTTCGACGCATCACTATAAACCACGAACTCACCACTATTGTCAGGTAGGGTCAAAACCGGTGCAGTAGTCAACTTTTCCTTCAGGAGTAAGTAACTCTCTTCACATGCATCGAACCAATCAAACTTAACGCCCTTCTTCGTCAGTTTGGTCAGTGGAGTAGCAATCCGAGAAAAATCCTGTACAAATCGCTGGTAATAGCCTGCCAAACCCAAGAAACTCCGAATCTCCGGTACAGTGGTAGGTCTACTCCAATTCACCACGGCCTCGATCTTGTCAGGATCAACACTGACTCCCTCAGCCGATATCACGTGGCCCAAAAACTTCACACTATCCAGCCAAAACTAGCACTTGCTAAACTTTGCAAACAATTGATGGTCCCGCAAAGTTCGCAACACTGCTCGCAAATGCTTTTTATGCCGGCTCACACTCCTGGAATAGATCAAAATATCATCGATAAACACAATCACGAACTTGTCCAGAAACAATCTGAACACTCGATTCATCAAGTCCATAAAAGCTGCGGGGGCGTTGGCCAACCCAAACGGCATAACCAAAAACTCGTAATGCCTATACCGTGATATGAAAGCTGTCCTGGCTACATCAGACTCTCGGATCCTCAACTGGTGATATCCGGATCGAAGATCGATCTTCGAGAAGACTGAAGCTCCCTTGAGCTGATCAAACAAATCATCAATCCGCGGCAACAGATACTTATTCTTCACTGTAACCTGATTCAGCTTCCGGTAGTCGATGCACAACCGCAAAGATCCATCTTTCTTCCGTACGAACAAAACCGAGGCACCCCATGGCGAAACACTAGGCCGCAAAACAATATCTCGGGAAAGCCTGGTCGTCGAAATGCAACCTCCTTCTTGTGACAATCAAACATAGCCCAATGTGTCTCCAAGAAGTCCATACCTAAAATCAAATCAAAATCGACGATATCAAGCAACAACAAATCCGCGGCTAAACCATGGCCTCCAATAAAAATCTCATAGTCTCGGTACACCCAGCCAATACTCACAATCTCACCGGACGGATACAACACTCTCCACAACCCCGGAAGTGGAGACGCAGGTATAGTAGCTAAAGATGATAGTCTATACGACATAAATGAATGCGTAGCACCTGGATCTAACAATGTAAGTACTGGATAACAAAACACATGCAACGTACCGATAACAACCTCTGGTGAAGCTCTGCCCTCACGCAAAGTCATGGCATGAACCCTGGCCTGCCCGGTTGGTTGTCCACGCTGAGGCTGTCCCTGCTGTCTGCCCTGGCCCACAAACTATACTGGTCGAGCTCTCGAAGTGGCACCTCTCTCTCCTCCGGAACTCTGGGCCGCCTGTCCACCAGCACCAACCAACTGAGGACACTCCCTCGCATTGTGACCCACCTGGCCACAATGATAACAATTGAGGGTACCTCGCTGACATAAGCCAAGATGATACCTATTGCACAAATTGCACAATGGGTACTTCCTCGGTGTAGCAAAAGTGCGAAAAGGTCGTCGAGGGTAATTGGAACTGCTAGAACCCTCACTAGACTGTGGTCGATCTCTCCTCCATCTTTGCCTCTGTCTCGGTGCACTAGCTGGTGGTCGATATGGTCCACTGCCCGAGGATGAAGCTGAACCGGAAGTATCAGAACTCTGCCTCTTGGAAGGCCCCTGACTCGGTCCACCCTCCTCAAACCGTCTAGGCTGGTATCTCATCTGCCTTTCCTTCTCGATATCCTCACCTCGGAGTGCTGCACTGACAAACTCATCGAAGTTGTTCCGAGGCAGCGTAGTCAGAGTTCCCTTGATGTTCAAGTTCAAACCCAGCTCAAATCTGCGGCACTTGGCTTCCTCAGTAGCCACCATGTCACGCGCAAAACGAGATAAGCGGGTAAACCTGTCCCGGTACAGAAACCCAGCACAAATCCGCTGCTGGGTAGCCTGGTTGAAGTATCTTCGCATAAACAAATCTCGGAACAAAGTCCACGGAGTATCTACTGGAACTCTATCGGTGCTAACCCACCAGAAGTATGCATCTGACTCAAGTAATCCAACTACTGCCACTATCATCTGCTCGGGGGTATAACGTAGACGCTCACAAACCTGTTCAACCTGAACCAACCATGCCTCACACATCTCTGGATCAGGTGAACCCGAAAAGACGGTCGCACCAGCAGTACGAGCTTTGACCACAGGGTCAAAACGCTCTTCCAAACGCAACACTCGCATCAGCAAGTCGTGCGTCTGGCGATCCTCATCAGGATCCACTGCCAGATTCACACGGGGACCACGTCGAGGAGGCATCCTACTGATACAAGACAAGCATTAGGTACAAGCAGAAGGAACATAATCATGAGACTTCATATATTTGAGAACACACAACACCTGAAGTATTGATGAGTACCACTGGCCAGTCGGGTCATCACACCAGTCATGCTGTACAAACTCAAATACCCCAAGCGTCACAACTACAAGAGTCTACAGAATCTGACAACCTAATGCTCTGATACCAAGCTGAAAGGACCCAACCCCGATTTAGTTTCCTAAACCGAAATCAAACCCTTTCTGAAAACACGAACCAACAAAAACCATTAAAATTTCGGTAGAGTAACGCTACTAACGCGGAATTGCCTTTACCTGCACCCGGAAAATAACACTTCATCCTATGCCACAAAAGCCAAACCGTGGGCACCAATCCCATCCGGATTTCTCAATATCATAACAATAGCAATAGACAGTAAACATAACTGTATAATATAGAAAATCCGGGAAAAACCATATAAAACATGTATCAGTATCGTATCAGAGCGACCTCTAGTGTATATATACAAAATATACAATAGTAGGCGAAACAAGTAACCTACTGGAACAGAAAGGTTGCTCGAATGACTAGCCTCCGACTGCGACGTGAGACACCAGAACCTGAACTGCAAACTGGGCACGGAAACCGAAAAACCCAGGGGAAAGACATATAAACCGTTAGAGTGAGTGGACGAAAATAAATGTCTTTCGTCGAATAATATATGTTATAAAAACATATGCGAGTCTAAATGCATAAAAATCAAATGGTACACGAGGGAGACTCTAACTCCTCACGCGTACAGAGCATGCATCATAAATGTCGTGGGGTCACTCATGGACTCCCTCGCGCTAGTACAGTCTGAATCACGGGATTCCAGACCCACACGTGATTCCAAGCCAGAAAGGCTACGGGTCAGGATATCTGTCCCCCCCGGAGCGTACTTAGGGATCAGCTGAGAAGCTATGTGTATCGATACAACCCTGTCTACTGAGACTGTACTCTGTGTAAACCAATTCACAAATACTTTCCATGCACATGCATAAAACATAATGTAAATGTATGTATATTCGTAGACGCATATTCGTAAATGCATAATCGTAAAACACATGCTCATATAAATCATGATCATAACTGCATGCTCATGCTCGTAAAACGTATATAAAAGACTCGCAGTCAATCCGTGAAAAGAAATGTCCACTCACAGACGAGCAAAGCGCGCACTCGCGCTAATCACGGGGTCCGGCGGAAGATCCCTCGCCCGAAGCACGATCTCGATCCCCTGAATGATCATAAAATATAACTGATCAAAATTATAGCTCAAAACACTGTACCACACCTCGGAAACTAACCGTTCCCAGAAATATATAACACAGTGTAAAATAATCGACGAAATTCCCGAAATCTCTACTCAAAACGCTCGACTAAAAATCCGATATCCAAATCAACTCGAAAAACTCAAGGCGACGATCGGGGTGCGAATACGAGCAAAATGACATATAACTCGACAGATTTCCAAAAAATTCAAACCTCCGCCGGAGTCAACGGCGACGGATTCCAGCCAAACTTTCCAGAAATAAACTACTCCTCAAGCCCAACATTTTTCTCTTCTACACTGAGACCCAATGTCAAGCCCAACGGCCGGAATTGAGCTCGAAACTCACGGAATCCATGGATTCTGGTGAGATTCCGGCGAGCTTCAAACGACAACCAAACCCTAATTCCTTCTATCGAAAGCATCTATAGGTTGAGGGGAACCTTTCCCCCCAAAGCCCCGACCCCAAAAGTCGTCGGAGAAGGCCACCCGAATCCGGCAAAATCTAAGAACTTCACCGAGCTCGTTCTCCCTCAATTCTCAACCAAATCAAGAAATTCCAAGTTCTAAACTGCTTAGAATCACGAGGAGAAAAATTTACCTTCCAAGGTCATGGCCCAAATCGGCTGGGAACAGAAGTTCCAATGATGAACAGTAACTGGGTGAATAGTCCCCTCGGGTCAACGATCAACGGGTTCAAATTTCGGTCAACGCTCGATCAATGCCTCAAACAGTGTTTTCGATAATTTTTCGACTATTCCGATATTTATACTCGCGTCTCGGGATGATCGACGGTTCAAAATGGATAACCATTACGATTCGGATAAACTCGATACGAACAGATAAACTCGTCGATATTCCTAAACTTCAAATAATCATATTAAATTCCTAGGTCATCGGAAAAATCAACCGGAATAGCCCATGAACTCAAAATCACGTGTACCACAACTTTCGAGAAGAAACTCAACTCAAATTCTCGACCGATAATTAAGTCGCAAACAAAACTGGCAAACTAGACAATTAACGAAAAACTGTGATTACGTGCTAACTCGTGGATTACGCTGATTACTCTACTGATTCTGGTTCGGGTCGTCACATCCCACTACTCGCAGATCATCCAGGCTCAACAGAGGAGCTTCATCTTCGACTGCTCCTCTGTTTCAGTGTCCCAACTCCGTCTCATCTATAAGTGATCCTGATTCAATTGGCGCCGAGTTTGTACGGACAAGGTTTGCAATCAAGACAACTTATGAGACGAATCACATATCCATTGTTAAATTGTTGGGGATGATGGAAGTTGCTCTTCAGAAGATTGATAAGGCCACTGAGAGGATTAGGAAATTGGAAGAGAAAGTGGAAGGTTTGATCGAGATTGTTCTGGACAAGCTTAACTAATTTGTGTTTGTGTTGTTTTCATTTTCGCATATGTTTTTGCTATGCTAGCTAGGCCACCATCAAATTTGGTTTATTGTATTTTATAGTTTCTTCAGAATTTTGTGAAAATTCTGGTTTGGAGTACATACTGGAACTTCCTTTGGTAATCCTGTATGTGGAAATGTAAATGAAGGAACTACTTTGTTGGCCATGTTGCTTTGTATTGACATTTTCATGATGTGGTAACGATAGATAACCATCAGTGAACTCTATTTTTGCAAACAATCACCCACTCATTAAAAGTAAGTCTCTAGATTATTGAATGACAACAAATTATGGTGTGCCCATCTTGGAAGTTGTATTTTGGGCCTTGTAATCTTTTCATCGAATCATCATCCATTTTATAACATATGAATAGAACTCTATATCCATATATCAACAGAACTCCTCGAATCAAACTCCACAATGGCCAGAGATCCTTTCCAAGTAAGGAGTTAATTCTGATACCCAAATCGCTTATGACAGTAAACGACAATTAAGCCTTAGCAAACACAGCTGAATTTTCACAGTTAATGACAGTGAATGACAGTTTTGTCTCAGCGAAGCACAACTAAATTTTCAGTTAAACACTGTTAATGATAATGAATGACAGTTAACCCTAATCCCTTCGAAGCAACATCACAACCTCGCCCAAAATTCATGCCATTTCATTTTACAACAGAGGAGCACATTGAAACCCTAAAAACTAGTAGAAAAGCTCCTCAATCCTCACATTTCCATTAGCTGCATCCTCACATCTTTATTAAAACTCTAAAACAACTCATCTCCCAAAAATCCATGGCTCCCACTACTCTCATATCATCTATGGCTCAACAGAGGAGCTTTATTCTCGACTTCTCCTCCATCTCCAACCATCAAATCATTAATGGATGCCTCACCTGATCCAATTTCCATCGAGTTTAAACGGTTGAAAAACCTGATCAATAAAAAACTTGAATTGTATGGCAATGTTATTCATCAAAACTGATGTATAACTCAGAAGCTGCCCTTCATAAGATTAAGGAGTTGGAGGAGAAGATGGAAGCTTTGACTGAGATTGTTCTGGAGAAGAACAAGTGTAACTGATCTGAGTTTATGTTCTTACTTTTGTGTTAGTTTCAATTATGTTTATGTCTATATTAGGTTGGATTAAATTTTGTGATATGGTTAATCAAGGAAATATTTTGTTTCTCATGTTCATTTCTTTTTAAGATTACGAAATACCAGTTACCACAGATTGATCAAATAGATATAAAAAAACTCCAAAAGATCTGATTTATAAATAGGAAAGCAAACCTAGACTAAAACTTGTAAGAATCAGAAAATCTTAACAACAGTTAAACCTTACCGAAACAGATTTAAAACTCAACGAAACACAATTAAAGAAAGTGAGACTTACAACAATCAACAACTATTTTTCTGTTGTTTCAGTGAGACCTATAACTATTATTTTTGCTGTCCATGTTCACTTGTTTGATATTTTCAGGTGTGGTAACAACAGCTAAATCATTAGTGAAAGATAGTGAAGGTATAGTTAAGTATCAGTGAATGTACAGTTAGGCTTCAGTGAGATACAAATAATTATCAATTAAATGATAGTGTTCTCTGTTTTGCGTATAACAACACACTACGCATTGCAAAACCAAAGAGATGTCTCTCTTAAATTGGCTATATTTTTTGTGAATGTAAATGCAAACCAAAGAGAAACAATTAACCATTAATTTGTGTTAGTCATATGGTGGCGATTCATTTGAAAGACAGCGAAGAGACAATTAAGAATCAATGAAGGATAGTTAGGGTTCAGTTGGATGAATGTAAACTCTGTGTTGCCTATAACAATAGTCTAACAACAATCTGTATTTTCCTTCTGTGGTGGAGTTTTCCTATCTGTGGTGGAGTTTTCCTCATTGTTTTCATAGATCATAACAAATGATAATTGATTCAAACTGAAACAAACTGAAATGTCAACATAAACAAACTGAAAAGAAAACACATTAACTAATAAAAGAAAAGAAAAATAGAAACTAGATGAAAGTAGATACTAAACATCCAAAATAACAACATCTAAAGCATTTATAAACTAAGCATCATCTTCAACTTGGTTCTCTTTTTCCTTGAGATCCTTCCATAGATCTAGACTTGGTTCTCCAGATCTCTTACTCTGTTGCTCAGCTCCATGTTTATCGGAGTAGTGCTACCTTGAGCCACGCTGACACAATCCAAGACTTTAATCACGTCGTCGAAACGGTCAGATACTAACTTATCTAGATTTATGACATGGTCATGGAGATCCGGAGTAACTACTTCGTACTCGAGCGCACCATAAAGTATGCATCTCTCTCTTTCTTTATTTTGACCTCCTGGACTGGTTGGTGGAGACAAAAGTAGAGTAGAAGGGGAAAGGGATCGTGGCTGGCAGTTAGAGGATGCAACGTTTGATCCACTGCAGAGTCTCGGTGTTTTGGGGTTGCTAGCCATGGCAAGAGATTATTAGAACTAAGAGAGACAAAGAGTGATATTAAGAGGTGAGATTATTAGAAAATATTGAGAATTTAGAAAGATGGTTAGCGTTTAAGTAGGAAGTTGAAAATCTAGGATAAGAAGAGATACTTATCTCATTTGGAATAAGAAGAAGAGACATGTATCGATCAGTGGGCAGTTGTGTGTTTTCATAAAACACGCGCCTATTTTGTAATTTGAATTTGAAATGAACACCACATATATGTGACAGTGAACATAAGTTAAGCCATCAAAACAACATAAAATTCCGTAAATAAATCTTCTTCAGTTAACCGTAGTGAGGGACAATAAGGTACAGTTAATCAAAAGATTTTGCTGTCCTTTACTGTCACTTGCTGTGGTTAATTGAGTTCGTTTCAAATTTTCAGAAAAATTCTAGGAAATCGAAGAGTCGTCTCTCTTCTAAAAGACATCATTTACAATATTCTCTTCATCCAAAACAACGACACATCATACATTTTCTTGATCAAAGATACAACTCTTCAATTCTTCCCATCGCCTTTTAAATTTTTGCTCTATAAATAAAGGTCATCTTCCTCATATATCTTCTTCATCATTTTTTTCCAGTTTAATCAGAGCATATTCTCCTTCATCTGCAAAAATCTAAAGCCCTCTTTGTAAAAAAACAAAAAATGGCCCTAAAACTTGTTCACTGCTCTCAGTCGACCTCACATTCAGACACTGGCTCCAATGGTCGGAGTCAGGTTCATTTCCTTCCCAGCACTTCTCCTTCCCCTTCAAACTCACTCATCCCCAAACCCAATTCTTCTGATTCTGACCCAATTCATAGCTTGGTCAAAATTGTTGGAGAGGCCAATCAAAGGCCTCCCAAACATTAACAAATGCCAAGTGGCTCAAACGCCTTCTGAAAAGGTTGGATATTGTCTTATCTTGTTTGCCTCATCCACCTCTAGGGTTTGAGATAACAAGCACCAATGGTAGTAAAGGGAAGAGGAGGAAGATTTGAACAATCCAATTGCAGCATCTTTATTTATCTATTTCTATATTTTTTATATTATTATAAGTATGTAATGAATTTATTTCTTATTAATGAATTTATTTACTTTTTCTATTTTATCACGAGGTTTTTTTGTTTGCTTATGATCTGCATGCATATTTCTGTTAACAACAACTAGTGACAGTGAAACGATAGTTGACAACAACATTTTAACAGTGAAACAACAGTGATACATGTTTGTTGTCCAAAATGATGCTTCAGGTACTCATAGTTGGACACAGTGAACCACAGTTTTTCCTGTTTAAACATGTTACGAAACTAATGCACACACAAGACAACAAAATAAAACAAAGGGGATTATGACTAAGAAGATGTTATAAAACATAACTGAATAATTTTCTCTAGTTAATTACAAAAAAATGACCACAACTAGCAACAACTAACCTCAGTGAACAAATCCTTATAAGAACTAATTTTGCCACAAAACTGATAAGAAAAATGAAATAAAGTGTAAAGTGAAAGCTAGATAACTACAGTGCAGGTTCTTCTGTTGTGACCAACATACTTGTGACACCTTGAGCACCTTGTATGGAACGTTTTCTTTTCAGCCCTTGACTTTAGCCTCTTTGTTCTGGGTCTTCCAGCTGGCTTCTTTTTCAATGGAGGCAAAAATTACGGAGCATATGCTGAAATATTTTGCTAAGGTCTCTAAATAGATGACATTGGATTCAGAGTGAAAAAGTAGGCATTTCTGAAAGATGTAAAAGTTGTCCAAGTAGTTGTCAGGAGAATGATTAAGCCTCTGGATGACGACAAGAGCATGTGGGCATGAAAATCTTAATAACTGCCATTGTCTACAAGAGTAACTTCTTGTGTCCAACAACAGTAGAATACTTGTCGCATTTCACTTCGTAGAGATAACCGTTGGCAAGCATCACTCTCCAATGCCTTCCAGTATTCTGTAGCTCCCTTAGCTTGTTTTCCATTTTAGGTCCTATCACAATATGCCAGATTTTTCCCAATTCATTCTTGGTTGCAAGCATTTCCATCAACTTGCGCCTGAAAAAACTAATGGAAATGACAGCTAACCACAGTGCAATGACAGCTAACCCACATCTCTGTGCTTTTCTTAAATAACAAATGTAATGACAAAAAAAAAGAAGCCAAATAAATAACAAAGAACACAAAACATAGATAAGTAAGTTAGGGAAAAGAAAAAAAAAGAGAACAGACCTAATTTCATCGGCAAGATAGTACACGGGAAGTGTTCGAAGATCAACTATCTAGCTATTGAAGCATTCAGAAATGGTTTTTGCCATTTCCCCGTATCAATCTCCTTCAAAGAATGCAGCATACCATCTCTCTTTTGGTAGATCATTCAAGAAAGTAGTAATTGTTTCTTCCCCGCCTTCAGCCTTTAATTTCACAAGCATGAAATCATATTGTCTTTTGTTTCTGGCATAAGCACATTTCACGAAAAGATCACAGATCTCAGACTTCATGAAAGCACCCATATACAAGCCTTTAATGTTTGTCAGTGAGTGCCTAAAACAGAATCCATGGGCATCATTCGAGAAAACCTCATGAAGAGAACTCATTATTGTCGTGTGGCAGCCAAAGAGGAATGTGATTTTTCTACGAGTATTAGTCCCAGGATTAATTAAATGCCTAATCTGTCTCTTCTCTCAACCTTTCTAGAAACCACCTCCAGTTGATGTCATTTTTAGAATCCACAATTGAAAGGACCCAACCCCGATTTAGTTTCCTAAACCGGAATCAAACTCCTTCTGAAAACGTGAACCAACAAAAACCATTAAAATTTCGGTAGAGTAACGCTACTAACGCGGAATTGCCATTACCTGCACCCGGAAAATAACACTTCATCCTATGCCACAAAAGCCAAACCGTGGGCACCAATCTCATCCGGATTTCTCAATATCATATCAATAGCAATAAACACTAAACACAACTGTAATATATAGTATATCTGGGAAAAACCGTATAAAACATGTATCAGAACGTATCAGAGCGACCTCTAGTGTTTATATATACAAAATATACAGCAGTAGGCGAAACAAGAAACCTACTGGAAAACACAGGTGGCTCGAACAACTAGCCTCCAACCACGACGTGAGACTCCAGAATCTGAACTGCAAACTGGGCACGAAAACCGAAAAGCCCAAGGGAAAGACATGAAAACCGTTAGAGTCAGTGGACGAAAATAAATGTCTTTCGCCAGATGATATATGTTATAATAACATATGCGAGTCGAGATGAATAAATATAATAAAGTACACGAGGTGAACTCATACTCCTCCAGCGTATTGAGCAGGCATGTAAAAATCCCACGGGGTCGCTCATGGACACATCTGTGCTAGTACAGTCTGAATCACGGGATCCCAGACCCACACGTGATTCTAGCCAGAAAGGCCTCAGGTCAGAGGTTTGCCCCCCCCCCCCCCCCCCCGGTAAAGGCCTCGGGTCAGGGGTCACAGCCTCCCCCGGTAAAGATCCTTGGGGATCAGCCGGGATGCAAGTGTATCGATACAACAACATATACTAAGACTGTACTCTGTGTAAATCAAATCATAAATAGTTCGATGCAAATGTATAATGTAATAAATAAATGCATATACGTAATATATAATGGTATAGGCATAATCGTAAAAAACATGCACATATAAACCATAATCTCGTATGCATGCTCATGCTCGTAAAACGTGTATAAAGACTCGCGATTATCAGTGAAAAGAAATTGTCCACTCACAGGTGAGCAAAACGCCAACTCGCGCTAATCACGTGGCTCGGCGGAAGATCCCTCGCCCGAAGCACGATCTCGATCCCCTAAATAGTCATAAAATATATTTGATCAAAATAATAATCCACAACACTGTACCACACCTCGGAAACCAACCGTTCCCGGAAATATACAACACAGTGAAAAATAATCGACGAAATTCCCGAAATCTCCACTCGAAACCCTCGACTGGAAATCCGTTACCCAAATCAACTCGAAAACCTCAAGGCAAAGATCGGGGGCCGATTACGAGAAAAACGACATTAAAAACATCGAAATCGAAAAAGTCAACGGGTCGCCGTCAACCGGAGAGTTTTCCCGGCGACCGAGGAGCCAAACTGATCTCCTCATCAAGGCGAGCAACTTCTCCAACGGGACCACCACCATCCAACGACCACCGTGGCCGGAAATCAGCTCGAAAGCCAGGGTGGTCCAAAACCTCTGGCGAAGCTGTTCGCCGTCGAACCGCCGCCTACGGCGCACGGCAGCCCACGAGGCCACTCCCAATGGACTCGCCGTGGCCTCACGGTCAAAACCCCTCACATCTCCGGCCACCCCCGTGGCCGGAGCGCCACCGTCCACAAAACCCAAACCGGCCGGAAAAACCAAGGATTTCAACTCCACATTTCTCCCTCAATTCTCAACCAAATCAAGAAATTCCAAGTTCTAAACTGTTTAGAATCACCAGAAGAACATTTTACCTTCAAAGATCGTGGCCTGAAACGGCCAGAATCAGCCGGTCCGGCGATGGAATCCAAACGGTCTGTTTTCCTCCTCGGTCAACTCGGTCAAACTTCCGAACAGTGCATTTTCGACAATTTTCGACTATTTCCGATATTTATACTCGCGCCTCAGGACGATCGACGATCCAAAATGGATAACCATTAGGATTTGGATAAACACGATACGAACGGATAAACTCGTCGATATTCTGATACTTCAAATAATCATATTATATTCCTTGATCATCGGAAAAATCATCCGGAACCGCCCACGAACTCGAAATCACGTGTACTACAACTCTCGAGAAGAGACTCAACTCAAATTCTCGGCCGATAATTAAGTCGTAAACGAAACCAGTAAACCACACAATTATCGAAAACCTGCTATTACGCGCTAACACGTGAAACATGCTGATCACTCTACTGATTCTGGTTCGGGTCGTCACAAATCTACCCCCCTTAAAAAAATTTCGACCTCAAAATTTACATACCTGTCAGGTGAACAGATGAGGATACTACTCCCGCATACGCTGCTCAGTCTCCCAGGTGGCTTCCTCAACCGAGTGATTCTGCCACAAGACCTTCATCAGCGGTATAACACGGTGTCTCAACTCCTGCTCACGACGATCGATAATCTGTACTGACTCCTCCACATACGTCAAATCCTCTCGGATCGGCAACTGCTGTGGGGATAACACATGCGAAGGATCTGAGATGTACTTCCGCAACATCAAAACGTGGGAAACATCATGAACAGGAGCCATCTCAGCCGGTAACTCAAGTCTGTAAGCAACAGCTCCAACCCTCTCGGCGATCTCGTACGGACCAATGTATCGTGGTCGAAGCTTGCCACGCATCCCGAAACGCACAACACCCCTCCACGGAGAAAGTGTCAGGAAGACCCAATCACCCACATCAAACTCGAGGCTCTTCCTCCTCACGTCCGCATAACTCTTCTGGCAATCCTGGGCGATCTTCAATCTGTCTCGGATAATCTGGACGTCCTCCATAGTGCTATTCACCAGATTAGGGCCAATAAGGCATCGCTCGCCCACCTCACTCCAACACAACGGAGTACGGTACTGCCTCCCGTACAGGGCCTCGTACGGTGCCATCTCGATATAGGCCTGATAGTTATTGTTGTAGGCGAACTCTATCATATGCAGTTGCTGGTCCCAATTTCTGCGAAACTGCAACACACATGACCGCAAAATATCTTCAAGAGTCTCTATAGTCCGCTCAGACTGCCCGTCAGTCTGAGGATGAAAAGCTGTACTGAAACGTAACCTCGTGCCCATGGCTCGCTGCAATGCCTGCCAAAACTCAGAGGTAAATTGACTATCTTGGTCAGAAAAAATAGACACAGGCACACCGTGCAGACGAACAATCTCTGACAAATACAGCTTGGCCAATCTGCCCACTGATATCTTCCCCGTAAGTGCGAGAAAATGAGCGAATTTCGTCAGTCGATCCACAATAACCCAAATACCGGCCAGTGTTGCCAGCCGAAGTACGCGGCAACTGATAAACGAAATCCATGGTAATGTGCTCCCACTTCCAAATCAGAATCTCCAGTGGCTATAACTTCCCTGCAGGTTTCTGCCTCTCTGCTTTAACCTGCTGACAGATCAAACATCGGCTCACATATGCGGCAATCTCCCGCTTCATGTTGCGCCACCAATAATACGCTCGAAGTGTACGTAACATCTTAGTACCTCTGGGATGCATCGCATACGCCGAACTATGGGCCTCATCCAGAATCTCCTTCTTCACGCTCTCGTCTCTGGGCACACACAATCTACCTCTGAACAACAACGTATCGTCGTCACTCAATCAGAACTCTGTAGGCACACCATTTCGTATCATGGTCTTCTTGCTCAACAAGTAGGAATCTGAATCCTGAGCCTCTCGTACCTGATCAACCAATACGGGTCGAACCTGAAAACTGGCTAATAAGGCTCCCTCGTCATCCCACTCGAACTCGGCACCAGTAGCCCGAAGCTCGGCTAACATAGATACTCTAGCCACACACACATGGAACAACGAAGCTGTGGACTTCCTGCTAAGAGCATCAGCCACAACATTGGCCTTCCCCGGATGGTACTCAAAAGTGCAGTCGTAATCGTTGATCAACTCCATCCACCGACGTTGCCTCATGTTCAAGTCTGGCTGCGTCCGCAAATAGGTAAGACTCTTGTGGTCGGTGTAGATCTTACACTGGGCTCCGTACAAATAATGTCTCCAACTCTTCAACGCTAGCACAATAGTGGCCAACTCCAAATCATGGGTCGGATAGTTGACTTCGTGTGGTTTCAACTGCCTAGAACCGTAGGCTACAACCCTACCATGCTGCATCAGCACACAACCAAGTCCAATCTTCGACGCATCACTATAAACCACAAACTCACCGCTGTCGTCTGGTAATGTCATAATCAGTGCAGTAGTCAACTTCTCCTTCAGGAGAAAATAACTCTCCTCACATGCATCGGACCACTCAAACTTGACGCCCTTCTTCATCAACCTGGTCAGTAGGGTAGCAATCCGAGAAAAATCCTGTACAAACAGCCGGTAGTAGCCTGCCAAAACGAAGAAACTCCGGATCTCCGGTACAGTGGTAGGTCTACTCCAATTCACCATGGCCTCGATCTTGTTAGGATCAACACTGACTCCCTCAGCCGATATCACGTGGCCCAAAAACTTCACACTATCCAGCCAAAACTCGCACTTGCTAAACTTTGCAAACAATTGATGGTCCTGCAAAGTCCGCAACACCGCTCACAAATGATTTTTATGCTGGCTCACACTCCTAGAATAGATCAAAATATCATCGATAAACACAATCACGAACTTGTCCAGAAACCGTCTGAACACTTGATTCATCAAGTCCATAAAAGCTGTGGGGGAGTTGGTCAACCCAAACGGCATAACCAAAAAATCGTAATGCCCATACCGCGATCTGAAAGCTGTCCTGGCTACATCAGACTCTCGGATCCTCAACTGGTGATATCCGGATCGAAGATCGATCTTCGAGAAGATTGAAGCTCCCTTGAGCTAATCGAACAAATCATCAATCCGCGGCAACGAATACTTGTTCTTCACTGTAACCTGATTCAGCTTCCGGTAGTCGATGCACAACCGCATAGATCCATCTTTCTTCCGTACGAACAAAACCGGGGCACCCCATGGCGAAACACTGGGTCGAATGAAACCCTTCTCTAGTAACTCCTGGAGCTAAACCTGCAACTCTTTCAACTCCGCTGGCGCCATACGATAAGGTGCCTGAGAAATGGGTTCTGTACCCGGTAATAGCTCAATAGTAAAATCAATCTCTCTGACAAGAGGTATGCCTGGTAACTCTTCCGGAAACACGTCCGGAAACTCAGAAACAACTTCAATACCACCAAGGTCCGGTACAGCTGCCGTAGTGTCAAGCACATGAGCTAAGTAAGCAACACAACCTTTCTTCATCATCCGATCTGCCTTCATTGCGGAAATCAAACATGGTAGTGAAGTGTTCTTTTCGCCGTGAAACAATATCTCGGGAAAGCCTGGTCGTCGAAACGCAACCTCCTTCTTGTGACAGTCAAACATGGCCCAATGCGTCTCCACGAAGTCCATTCCCAAAATCAAATCAAAATCAACGATATCAAGGAACAACAAATCTGCGGCTAAGCCATGGCCTCCAATAAAAATCTCACAGTCTCTGTATACCCAGCCGATACTCACAATCTCACCGGATGAATACAACACTCTCCACAATCCCGGAAGTGGAGACGCAGGTATCGTAGCTAAAGACGATAGTCTATACGACATGAATGAATGTGTGGCACCTGGATCTATCAATGTAAGTACTGGAATACCAAATACATGCAACGTACCGATAACGACCTCCGGTGAAGCTTTGCCCTCTCGCAAAGTCATGGCTTGAACCCTCGCCTGCCCGGCTGGTCGTCCACGCTGAGGCTGTCCCTGCTGTCTGCCCTGGCCCACAAACTGTACTGGTCGAGCTCCCGAAGTGGCACCTCGCTCAGCTCCGGAACTCTGGGCCG
Source organism: Geum urbanum (assembly GCA_946800695.1). NCBI lineage: Eukaryota > Viridiplantae > Streptophyta > Magnoliopsida > Rosales > Rosaceae > Geum > Geum urbanum. The sequence goes on from OX327002.1 coordinate 24,217,633, forward strand.
CCTGTCCATCAGCACCATCAAGCTGGAAACACTCCCTCGCATAGTGAGCCACTTGGCCACAGCGAAAACAAGTGACTGGGCCTCGCTGACATGGAACATAGTGATGCCTGTTGCAGAAACTGCACAATGGGTACTCTCTCGGTACAACAAACGTGCCACCGGTACGCCGAGGATAACTGGAGCCGCTGGAACCCCCACTAGCCTATGGTCGCTGCGGTCGATCTCTCCTCCATCTCGGTCTCTGTCTCGGTGCACTAGCTGGTGGTCGATAAGGTCCACTGCCCGAGGATGAAGCCGAACCGGAAGTATCAGAGCTTTGCCTCTTAGAAGGCCCCTGACTCGGTCCACCCTCCTCAAACCGTCTAGGCTGGTATCTCATCTGCCTCTCCTTCTCGATATCCTCACCTCGGAGTGCTGCACTGACAAACTCATCAAAGTTATTCTGAGGCATCGTAGTCAGAGTCCCCTTGATATTCAAGTTCAAACCCAGCTCAAATCTGCGGCACTTGGCTTCCTCAGTAGCTACCATGTCAAGCACAAAACGAGATAAGCGGGTAAACCTGTCCCGGTACTCAAGCACAGACTGCCTCAAGTTCGTGAACTCCTCATACTTACGCTGCTGGGTAGCCTGGTTGAAGTATCTCCGCATAAACAAATCTCGGAACAAGGTCCACGGAGTATCAACTGGAACTTTGTCGGTGCTAACCCACAAGAAGTATGCATCTGACTCAAGTAATCTGACTGCTGCCACTGTCATCTGCTCAGGGGTAAATCGCAGACGCTCACATACACGTTCAACCTGAACTAACCATGCTGCACCAGTAGTATGAGCTTTGACCACAGGGTCAAAACGCTCCTCCAAACGCAACACTCGCATCAGCAAGTCGTGCTTCTGGCGATGCATATAAGGATCCTCTTCCCGATCAACATGGGGACCACGTCGAGGAGGCATCCTACTGATACAAGACAAGCATTAGGTACAAGCAGAAGGAATGTAATCATGAGACCTCAGATATTTCAGAATACACAACACCCGAAGTATTGATGAGTACCACTGGCCAGTCGGGTCATCACTCCAGTCATGCTGTACAAACTCAAATACCCTAAGTGTCACAACTATAAGAGTCTACAGAATCTGACAACCTAATGCTCTGATACCAAGCTGAAAGGACCCAAACCCGATTTAGTTTCCTAAACCGGAATCAAACCCCTTCTGAAAACGTGAACCAACAAAAACCATTAAAATTTCAGCAGAGTAACGCTACTAACGTGGAATTGCCATTACATGCACCCGGAAAATAACACTTCATCCTATGCCACAAAAGCCAAACCGTGGGCACCAATCCCATCCGGATTTCTCAATATCATATCAATAGCAATAAACAGTAAACACAATTGTAATATATAGTATATCCGGGAAAAACCGCATAAAACATGTATCAGAACGTATAAGAGCGACCTCTAGTGTTTATATATACAAAATATACAGCAGTAAGTGAAACAAGAAACCTATTGGAAAACACAGGTGGCTCGAATAAGTAGCCTCCAACCACGACATGAGACTCCAGAATCTGAACTGCAAACTGGGCACGGAAACCGAAAAGCTCATGGGAAAGACATGAAAACCGTTAGAGTGAGTGGATGAAAATAAATGTCTTTCGCCAGATGATATATGTTATAATAACATATGCGAGTCAAGATGAATAAATATAATAAAGTACACGAGGTGAACTCATACTCCTCCAGCGAACTGAGCATGCATGTAAAAATCCCACCGGGTCGCTCATGGACACATCCGTGCTAGTACAGTTAGAATCACGGGATCCCAGACTGATATGCGATTCTAGCCAGAAAGCCCTCAGGTCAGAGGTTTGCCCCCCCCCCCCCCCCGGTAATGGCCTCGGGTCAGGGGTCACAGCCTCCCACGGTAAACATCCTCGGGGATCAGCCGGGATGCAAGTGTATCGATACAACAACATATACTAAGACTGTACTCTGCGTAAATCAAACCATAAATAGTTCGATGCAAATGTATAATGTGCTAAATAAATGCATATACGTAATATATAATGGTATAGGCATAATCGTATAACACATGCTCATATAAACCATAATCTCGTATGCATGCTCATGTTCGTAAAACGTGTATAAAGACTCGCGATTATCAGTGAAAAGAAATTGTCCACTCACAGGTGAGCAAAACGCCAACTCGCGCTAATCACGTGGCCCGGAGGAAGATCCCTCGCCCGAAGCACGATCTCGATACCCTGAATATTCATAAAATATATCTGATCAAAATCATAATCTACAACACTGTACCACACCTTGGAAACCAACCGTTCCCGGAAATATACAACACAGTGCAAAATAATCGACGAAATTACCGAAATCTCCACTCGAAACCCTCGACTAAAAATCCGATGCCCAAATCAACTCGAAAACCTCAAGGCGACGATCGGGGCGCGATTACGAGAAAAACGACATTAAAAACATCAAAATCCAAAAAGTCAACGGGTCGCCGGAGCTCCAGCATTGACCGCCGCCAGCGGCGGCGGCGCGCTGTCAACCGGAGAGTTTTCCCGGCAACCGAGCTGCCAAACTGATCTCCTCATCAAGGCGAGAAACTTTTCCAAAGGAACCACCACCATCCAACCACCACCGTGGCCGGAAATCAACTCGAAAGCCACGGTGGTCCAAAACCTCCGGCGAAGCTGTTCGCCGTCGAACCGCCGCCTACGGCGCACAGCAGCTCACGAGGCAACTCCCAATGGACTCGCCGTGGCCCCACAGTCAAAACCCCTCACATCTCCGGCCACCCCCGTGGCCGGAGCGCCACCGTCCAGAAAACCAAAACCGGCCGGAAAAAAAAGGATTTCAACTCCACATTTCTCCCTCAATTCTCAACCAAATCAAGAAATTTCAAGTTCTAAACTGTTTAGAATCACGAGGAGAACATTTTACCATCAAAGGTCATGGTCTGAAACTGCCGGAATCAGCCGGTCCGGCGATGGAATCCAAACGGTCTGTTTTCCTCCTTGGTCAACTCGGTCGATGCCCCAAATTTCAGTCAACGCTTGTCAAACTTCCAAACAGTACATTTTCAACAACTTTTGACTATTTCCAATATTTATACTCGCGCCTCGGGACGATTGACGGTCCAAAACGGATAACCATTACGATTCGGATAAACACGATACTAACGGATAAACTCGTCGATATTCCAAAAGTTCAAATAATCATATTATATTCCTCGATCATCGGAAAAATCATCCGGAACCGCCCACGGACTCGAAATCACGTGTACTACAACTCTCGAGAAGAGACTCAACTCAAATTCTCAGCCGATAATTAAGTGGTAAACGAAACCAGCAAACCGCACAATTATCGAAAAGCTGCGATTACGCGCTAACACGTGAATCATGCTGATCACTCTACTAATTTTGGTTCGGGTCATCACAACAATACCAAAAGTAAATGGATAAAGCCTTGGAAGATAGAAAATAAATGCAAGGTCAGACAGGTAACAACAGTGATATACAGTGAAGATACAGTTAAACCAACCAATGCTTTTGTTACCTTGATTTGCATCTTTTCCAGAAGCACCGATAATAGTCCCTTTCTATTTGTTTTTCAAGAATTCGGCATCAACAAAAATCATCTGCCTGCAAAATTGGAAGCCTTTCATACAAGCGCCAAAGCACACAAAAAAGCACTTAAACTTATGTGTTTCAGGATTTCTATCTACGACAACTCTTGAGTCTGGATTTGTATTCACAAAATTATCGACAAACCAGGGAAGATTTGTGTAGGATTCAGCTTCGTTTCCATGAATTGCAGCCATGGCTTTTTTCTTCCCATACCAGACCATCTTGTAAGTCATATCCAAACAATATGATTCCTTTATTTTCAATTGTAGCGCCTTTGCACCTTTGTTAGGATCCGCTCGCAGTTTGACTTTGACAGTAGGGATGACCAAAGTAAAAGTTTAACAGTTAGTTAACTAAGAGCCATTACAATTAACCACAACTAATCATAGCTAATGATAGTGAAACAAAAAAATAGAACCACAACTAATCACAGTGAAACACAAATCTAGAAGACATCTAACCACAGTGAAAGACAGCTAACCATAGTGAACTTGTACTAGACTACAAAGGTTCTAATCATTTCGCCCTTGTTAACACGGATCATCTCTTTGCAAGTGTGCTCTTTCTAGAATTTTGTGATATAGAACCAACCATTGGCATGGCATAACTGCTCCTGCACTTTCAATTCACATTGATCACTCACTTTCTTTAGGCAATATGCATTGACGCGTGTCGGCTCGTTCATTTTGAATAAGCACTTGAAACCAGTCTCTATTAAATAGAACCTGAGTTCGTCTCTGAATTCTTTAACACCACCTACAAAATACTGTCCCTTTTCTTGTAGAGCGTTCAACCATGATTTTGTCATATATTCCTTTGGCTCCTCTTGACGGAGACAACCAAAAGCTATATCAACAACATCAACAACATTGCCCATTCCATCTCATGGTGATTTTCACCAGTCAAATCACAACAGTGAAGTAGAGTGAAGTTATGTACTGACATTCAAGTTGATCTCAGCATAATTGGAATTGAACATTTGGAGATAAACCATCATCATCACCAAATCTTCATTACATTCCAGAACAACATAATCCCCCTGTGGTAAGAATTTGATTTGAGATCCTTCACGAAAGTTGTAGAGAATTTAATTTTGACCTCATGGGAACTTCCGGAGGATTATTTAGAGTTACGAAGAATAAATTATGAATATTTTCGGCCGTTGAATTTTGTCGTATTTATCTGTTTGGGTTTCGATACGTGTACGGTATAAATATGGGCGAATACATAATGATTTTGGAAAATTTCCAAATTGGGAAAACTGGGCCGTTGACCCACGTTGACCATGGGTCATGGGCGACCCGTTTTGGCCGAACGATTTTCGAGGTGGTTGGACCATTTTCCGGCCACGGTTGGCCGAGGTCTCTTCATGGAATATGTTGGGCTCGTGTTCCTCTTCAATTTGGTAGGTGGATCGTCTTCTATGGTGGCCGGAGGAGAGAGTATTGTCACGGTATTAGTAGGAGAGGGTTTGTGTCTTTTCCGGCGGTGGTGGCAGCGGCGACAATTTTCTGGCCGAGGTGTTTTTCGATAAGTTTTATGTCGTTTTGCTCGGAATCGCGCACCGATCGCAGTGGTGAGGCTTATGTTTTGAATTGAGCTTCGGAAATTATAGCGAGATTTTATGGTGTGGTTATTGGATTTTTGACGATTTCGTCGATATTGAGTTATATGTTTCCGGGAACGGTTGTTTCTCGAGATGTGGTTTAAGGTTTTGAGTTATGATTTTGAGCAGTGGAATTTATGATTATTCAGGGGATCATGATCGTTCGTTTGGCGAGGGATTTCCTCCGGATCACTGGATTAACGCGTATTGCGTTATGCTTATCTGTGAGTGGACCTTTTTATTTTCACTGTCGTAGCGAGTTCTTGATTTCCGTATTTATTTACGATACGATGTTGAGATTATTTACTGTTTTTGGAGGTATTATTTTATATTTTATATGGTGATGGCATTTACTTAGTATCGATGCATTGGCTACTCGGCTGATCACCGGTGGTCCAGATCCAGGGTTGAGATATTCCCCTGATGTGCCACTAGGCTTGAGAGATTCGCCTGGCACCTCCATTCATTTTATGAACTCGCTTTGCTTTGTTTTACGATATATATTTGGTGAAAGGCATATGATTATTTTCGTCCACTCACTCTAACGATTTTATTTGCCTTTCCCCTGAGCTTTTCGATTTTCGTGCCCAGTTTATAGTTCAGATTCTGGTGTCGCACGTCGCAGTCGGAGGCATAGTGTTCGAGCTACCTTGTTTTTCCAGTAGGTTTCTTGTTTTGCCTACTGTGGTATATTTATGTATTTATACACTAGAAGTCGCTCTGATTATTCTACGATTATACTTTCATATGATTTTTCCCCGGATCTCTGTAAAGTATAGTTGTACTTATTACTTTACATTATTGTTATGATATTGAGAAATCCGGATGGGATTGGTGCCCACGGTTTGATTTTTGTGGCATAGGATGAAGTGTGTTTTCAGGTGCAGGTTAATGGCAATTCCACGTAGTAGCGAAACTCTGCCAAAATTTTCATGGTTTTCGAAAGTTCGTGTTTTCAGAAGGGGTTTGATTCCGGATTAGGAAACTAAATCGGGGTTGGGTCCTTTCAGCTTGGTATCAGAGCATTAGGTTTTAGGCTCTGTAGACTTCTGTAGTCATGTTTACTGAGGATATTTGAGAATGTACAGCATATCTGGAGCGATGACCTAACCGGCCGGCGGATACTCATCAATGCTCTGGGTGTTGTATGCTTTCAAATATTTGAAGTTTCATGATTACGTCTTGTTTATTGTGAACAATGTCTTATTCATTAGGATGCCTCCTTGACGTGTTTTCCATGTCGGTAAGGTTGTGGATCCTGTTGAGGATCGACGCGCGACTTGATCATATGAGTTGTGGGTTTTGGATGAGCATTCTGGATTCAGAGATATTTGTGGCATGGTTTGCCCGGTTGAGCGGATATGGGCGTTTACATGTTGCTTCTGAGCAGAGAATTGTGGTAGTTGATGGTTTGCTTGAGTCAGATCATTGTATTTGGTGGGTTGGTATTGTGTGAGTTCTTGTTGCGACTCCATGACCTATGTTCAGGGTATTGTTTATACGGTAATGGTTCAATCAGGCTACCTAACAACGGAAATATGGAGTGTTTACCAACCTGCGGCAGGGATGTATCGTTCACATCTTTGTCCCAGTTATCACGTGTTATGTGGCTTCAGAGGAAGCAATGCACGAGGTTCGAGATGAGTTTGAACCTCAGCATCAAAGGGATTTTGACTGTTATGTCTCGAGACAACCGTGAGGAGTTTGATGTGCTGCACTCAGAGGCAAGGACATTGAGAAGGAAAGGCATACGCGGTTTCCAACATGTCAGTTTGAGGAAGGTGAACTTAGTCGAGATATTTGATGAGGTTGAGTTCAAGCACCTCGGGATCAGTATCTTTATCAGGCTGTGGCCTTTTCGATTATGTTGAGGGTCATCTAAACATGGCAGAAGATCCGTTTTGTGGAAAAGAAGATCACAAAGTAGTGGACTTGTTCCTGTGACATGAGTCAGGGTGGTCTTTGGTGATCCTTCCACACAGCAGGCGTCACTGTGATTTGTGTCCGAGGAGCACTCTCAATTGCTATTTTGGTGGCTAGGAGGGTCACGTTACGAGGGAACGTCCTCAATCAGCTATTTTAGTGGTTCGGTAGCTCAGAGTTCAGGGGGAGGTCATGATGCCATTTCTGGAGTTTGACCAATGCGTACTTCTAGACAACTCAATCAGTAAAGTCGCAATCGACGTGAATGGATTGTTGGACATGCCAGAGTTCGTGCCACGACCCTGTGTGAGGACAGAGTTTCTCTGAGGTTACCGTTACTTGACATCCATGGCTATTGTGCCTGCATCTCCACTTCCGGGGTTATGGAGAGTGTTGTATCCATCCAGAGAGGTTGAGAGTATTGGTTGGGCATTTAGGGATTGTGAGATCTTTGTTGGAGGTTATGGGTTAGCCGCAGATCTGTTATTGTTGGATATCGTCAATTTTGATGTGATTTTGGGTATAGACTTCTTGACGACACATTGGGCTATGTTCAATTGTCATAAGAAGGAGGTTGTGTTTCGACGACCAGGGTTCCCCGAGATATTGTTTCACGGTGAAAAGAATACCTCATTTCCATGTGTGATTTCAGCGATGAAGGCTGAGCGGATGATGAAAAAGGGTTGTGTAGCATACTTAGCTCATGTGGTGGATATTACGACTGCTGTGCCAGATATTGGTGATATTGAGGTGGTTTTCGAGTTTCCAGATGTATTTTCAGAGGAGTTACTGGGTATTCCTCCAGTTCGAGAGATCGATTTCACCATTGAACTTTTATCGGGCACTCGACCCATATCACAGGCACCTTATCGTATGGCGCCAGTGGAGTTGAAGGAGCTACAGATTCAACTTCAAGAGTTGCTGGAGAAGTTTTTATACGACCCAGTGTATCACCGTGGGGTGCTCCTACACTGTTGGTGCGAATGTAAGATGGTTCGACGAGGTTGTGCATCGACTACCGGAAGCTGAATAAGGCTTCAGAGTAGAGCAAGTATCCTCCACTTCGGATTGACGACTTGTTTGATCAGCTCAAGGGAGCTTCAGTCTTTTCGAAGATTGATCTCAGATCCTGATACCATCAGTTGAGGATTAGAGAGTCAGATGTGGCCCAGACAGCTTTCAGATCACGGTACGGACATTATAAGTTCTTGCTTATGCCGTTGGGTCGACCAATGCCCCCGCAGCTTTTATGGACTTGATGAACCGGGTGTTCAGACGGTTTCTGAACAAGTTTGTGATCGTGTTCATCGACAATATCCTGATTTACTCCAGGAGTGTGGGCCAACACAAGAAGCATTTGTGAGCTGTTTTGCGGACTTTGCAAGATAATCAATTGTTTGCGAAGTTTAGCAAGTGTGAGTTTTGGTAGGATAACGTGAAGTTTTTGGGTCACGTGATATCAGCTGAGGGAGTCAGCGTGGATCCTGACAAGATAAAAGCCGTGTTGAATTGGAGTAGACCTACCACCGTACCAGAGATCAGGAGTTTATTGGGTTTGGCAGGTTATTATCGACGCTTTGTGCAGGATTTTTCTCGGATTGCCACTCCACTTACCAGATTGACGAAGAAAGGCGTCAAGTTCGAGTGGTCTGACGCGTGTGAGGAGAGTTACTTACTCTTGAAGGAAAAGTTGACCATTGCATCGGTTTTGACTTTACCTGACGACCGTGGTGAGTTTGTGGTTTACAGCGATACATCGAAGTTGGGACTTGGTTGTGTTAGACTGTAGCATGGCAATATGATGGTATATGGTTCCAGGCAGTGGAAGCTTTGTGAAGCTACCTATCCTATGTATGATTTAGGAGTAGCTGTCTTTATGTTAGCATCGGAGAGTTGGAGACACTTCTACTACGGTGTGTAGCGCAGTGTAGGATGTACACTGATCACTTGAGTTTCATCTACTTGCATATTCAGCCAAATTTGAGCTTGAGATAGCGTAGATGGATGAGGTCGATTAACGACTATGGCTGCACATTTGAGTTTATCCGAGAGAGGCTAATGTCGTTGTTGATGCATTCAGTTGGAAATCAAGAGCTTCATTGTTTCATGTGTGTGTGGCTCGAGTTTCCATGTTAGCCGAGTTGCGAGCTACGGGAGCTGAGTTAGAGTGTGGTGATGATGAAGCTCAATGTTTTACGTACGTTATGCACTAGTGATACGAAGATGTATCAGATACTTCAAGTTTACTACTCGTGACGCAACATGAAGAGGAATATTGCAGCTTATGTGAGTAGATGCCACATTTGTCGACACGTGAGGGCTGAGAGGCAGAAACTTGCTGGGAAGTTACAGCCATTGGAGATTTCTGATTAGAAGTTGGAGCTTGTCACTGTGGATTTTGTGTATCAGTTATCACATACTTCAGTTAGTGATACCAGTTATCGGGTCATTGTGGACCATTTGATAAAATCAGTTGTTTTCCTTGTACTTCCGGAAAAGAGTTCAGTGGACAGAGTGGCAGAGCGGTATTTGGTAGAGATTGTCCATTTTCATGGTGTGCCTGTGTCCCAGATTGTTGATCGAGATAATCAGTTACAACAGATTGTTGGCAAGCATTGCAGTGAGCATTGGGGACCAGATTACAGTTTAGTACAGTTTCTTATCCTTAGATTGGTGGGCGATCTTTGAGGACTATTCAGTCTTTGGAGGGCATGTTGTGGTCTTGTGCATTGCAGTTCCGAGGAATTTGGGACCAGCAGTTTCATTTGTTCGAGATTGCTTGCAGTACCAGTTTGCAGACCAGTATGATTATGATATTGTATGAAGTTGCTTATGAGAAACAGTGTTGCACTCCATTGTGTTGGAGCGAGTTAGAAATGAGCTGGCATTTAATCCTGATTTAGTGGAATGCACTACTGTAGACCTTCGGATTAGCAGGGACAGGTTGATAATTGCTCGAGTTCAACAGTTAAGTTATGTTGATGTGAGTAGGATGAGTTATGAATTTGCCACGTGATTTTGGTTCGTATATGATCATGGGGTGAGTTAGTGTTGTGCCGTATAGTTTGGCATTGCCTATAGCGTTGGCTTTTGTGTCTATTGTATTCCATGTGGTGGAACTACATTTCAGATTTATTGCATGTTTTGTACCCTATCATATACAGGAAGATTTGGCATTTGTGGAGGAGCCAGTTCAGATTCGGGATTTAAGGGTACAAGGATTACAGCGCAGAAATATTTCTTACGTGAAAATCTGTTGGCAGAGTCATTCAGTTGAACTATATGTGGAGGCAGTATCCCTACTTTTCAGTTGGCAGACCTGGAAATTTCGAGGTCGAAATTTTTGTAAGGGGGGTAGATTTGTGACAACCCGAACCGAAAATGGTGTGTTTATCGACTTGATTTGCGAGTTTCGCGATTAGTCGCGACTTTGTCGTAATTGGTTAATATGATGGCCTTTAATGACTAAATTATCGGGCAAGAATTTGATTTGAGATCCCTCACGAAAGTTGTAGAGAATTTAATTTCGAGCTCGTGGGAACTTCCAAAGGATTATTTTGAGTTACGAGGAATAAATTATAAATATTTTCGGCCGTTGGATTTTGGTATTTATCCGTTTGGGTTTCGATACATGTACGGTATAAATATGGGCGAATACGTAACGATTTTGGAAACTTTCCAAATTGGGAAAACTGGGCCGTTGACCCGCGTTGACCACGGGTCATGGGCGACCCGTTTTGGCCGAACGGTTTTCATGGTGGTTGGACCATTTTCCGGCCACGGTTGGCCGAGGACTCTGCATGGAATATGTTGGGCTCGTGCTCCTCTACAATTTGGTAGGTGGATCGTTCTCTATGGTGGCCGGAGGAGAGAGTATTGTCACGACAAAGTTGGAGGAAAACCGGCGAGAATCGGTGGCCTTGGGTAATGGAGTGGCGGCCGAGTTGGTGGTGGTTCTTTGAGGGGTTTTGTTAGCCTTGGGGAGAGGAAGCTTTTAGAAGTGGTTTCAAGCCATTCCGTGGCCGGAGGAGGGAGATCGGAAGTGATGAAATTCCGGCGAGGGTTTGTGTCTTTAAGGTGAGTTTTGGACCTTTTCCGGTCAAAATTGGCCTTAAATTTGAACTAGAAAGTTGTTGGAAATGTCGAGATCTTCAAATCCATGTGTAGGTCGAATTTTTCTGGGCCGAAGGCATTTTCCGGCGGCGGGGATTTTCTGGCCGAGGTGTTTTTCGACAAGTTTTATGTCGTTTTGCTCGGAATCGCGCACCGATCACAGTGGTGAGATTTATGTTTTGAATTGAGCTTCGGAAATTATAGCAAGATTTTATGGTGTGGTTATTGGATTTTTGACGATTTCGTCGATATTGAGTTATATGTTTCCGGGAACGGTTGTTTCTCGAGATGTGGTTTAAGGTTTTGAGTTATGATTTTGAGCAGTGGAATTTATGATTATTCAGGGGATCGTGATCGTTCGTTTGGCGAGGGATTTTACACCGGATCACTAGATTAACGCGTATTGCATTATGCTTATCTGGGAGTGGACCTTTTTATTTTCACTGTCGTAGCGAGTTCTTGATTTTTGTATTTATTTACGATACAATGTTGAGATTATTTACTGTTTTTAGAGGTATTATTTTATATTTTATATGGTGATGGAATTTACTTAGCATCGATACATTGGCTACTCGGCTGATCACCGGTAGTCCAGATCCAGGGTTGAGAGATTCCCCTGATGTGCCACTAGGCTTGAGAGATTCGCCTAGTCTATCACCGTTGGGGTTGAGAGATTCGCCTGGCACCTCCATTCATTTTATGAACTCGCTTTGCTTTGTTTTACGATATATATTTGGTGAAAGACATATGATTATTTTCGTCCACCCACTCTAACGATTTTATTTGCCTTTCCCCTGGGCTTTTCGGTTTCTGTGCCTAGTTTGCAGTTCGGATTCTGGTGTCGCACGTCGCAGTCATAGGCTTAGTGTTCGAGCTACCTTGCTTTTCCAGTAGGTTTCTTGTTTTGGCTACTGTGGTATATTTATGTATTTATACACTAGAGGTTGCTCTGATTATTCTACGGTTATACTTTCATAAGATTTTTCCCCAGATTTTTGTAAAGTATATTTTTACTTATTACTTTACATTATTGTTATGATATTGAGAAATCCGGATGGGATTGGTGCCCACGGTTTGATTTTTGTGGCATAGGATGAAGTGTGTTTTCGGGTGCAGGTTAATGACAATTCCATGTAGTAGCGAAACTCTGCCGAAATTTTCATGGTTTTCGAAAGTTCGTGTTTTCAGAAGGGGTTTGATTCCAGTTTAGGAAAGTACATCGGGGTTCGGTCCTTTCATCGTAACTCCGATTTCAATACTTGACATGGGGACGAATTCATTTTGACAAATTCTATGACTTTGTCAAAAGAAATTTCTCAAAAAATATAGTCAATAAAATCTCAACGAAACGTCAATAAAAGTTATTGATGGTAAAGACTAATTACTATTGATGATTAATGTAATTAATTTACGACGAACCGCATAAGTTCTGATTATTACGTGATATTGTTCTGGGTCGTAATAATTGATCCGTGAAATTATTAGGTTGTCCTAGACTCGCATGTGGCATGGTGAGGTTGTAGTCCAAACCAATGCAAACACGACATGTGTAACAACATGCAAATGCTAGTCCAAGACCATCTAATAATTCCTCGATTGATCAATTTCATAAAGCTGAAATTTAGGATTTCTTCCTCATGGTGTGGCTTCATTTGATGCAAGTATTGAACAAACTAGCATATTTAAGTTCTAGAAGATGACGAAAAAAACGGTCGAAGGACAAAAGGGTGACAGAGATAAAAATGTTTACTGACTAAGGATTTATGATCCATGTGTCCTGATTTTACAGGAAAGCCAAAGGGGTGATGTGGAGTTACGGTTAGATGAAAAAATTTCTCGGGCAGGAGAGATATATCGGTACACAACATTCTCAAGAAATAACCAACAATTGAAAAAAGGAGTTCTACAGATAGTTATTCAATGATTTTGGTCTTTAGAGACCCAAAGGAAATGAAACTAAAAGGCTTCAGTTTATTGGTGTCTCTATATAATCGAGAGATATGGTAAACAAGGAAAAAAAATAGGAACATAAAGAAGAAGTAGCTGCCTACAACAAGAAGAACAAGGAGATACTCTGCTTCAAAGGTGGGGGATCCATCAGAAACCCAAAAAACCCCAACTAACATATTTTTTATGCAGGTTCATCACTAAATCTCACACCTAGTCCACGTTTGAGAACGGGTACGGTTCTGATTCGATGAATAGTTAAAAAATGCCATGCTGCTATCATCGAATTCTAGACCTAGACAATGTTTGTGAATGGGTACGGCTTTAGAATTGGTGAGTTCTCTAGAGATGTGATGCTGCTATCATCTAATTCAAAACCTAGCCTGCGTTTGCTAATGGATACGGTTCTGAGTTCAGTGAATTATGAAGACGTCTGACACAAGAAAATTTGTTGAGCATGCTGTTCAAGCTCAGCTCATGCATTTTGAATGAATATTCTCGATCTTAATGCAATCTATCATGCTACTTAAAGACTATAAAGCTACGAGTGAAATCTACCATAATGTGCATGAATTTTGTGATATTCTTCTATTGCTACTTCCTTATAAGCTAATTCTTGCTCCTGGGCTCTAACTAATTTTCTTATCCCTTTGCCATGCTAGATTGTGATGACTTGGCCCTGACTAAAAATCGTAAAATTGATATTCTTTAGTCGAAAACCTATAAATCACTTGATCAGTTAAAACTTAATTGAATTAAGTGGAAAACCTTTTTGACTAACACATTACGAAGAAATGGTCATAACGATATAACACAAGCCTAATCTCTCTGTCAATCTCACAACTTATAGCAGCGACACATGTCACTACCCTCCACTTACTGGGTCGACAGAGTCCAAACATCAAATAGACCTCAAACTTACATTCTTATCAATATATAACTAGACACATTTCAAAAAAAAATTCTACCAGAGGCGGCAGCTAGTGTAGCCCACATGCCTCTGCTGACAGTTGCAATCTACACATCGTTCTGAAGCTCCTTTCAAACCCAATATCTTTCCTAACTACAATGAGCTTAGGTTCTTATGTTTCAAGGCCTAAATTGGTCGAAAAACAGAACCGGTTGGAAACACCCCAACAGTGCAACAGCACCTGTAATGACCCGATCTGGAAATGGTATGTTAATTGGCCTGATTTGCGCATTTCACGATTAGTCGTGGTTTGTCGTAATTGTTTGATATGGCAGGTTTATTCACAACTAAATTATCGGGTAAGAATTTGGTTTGAGTTTCTTCACAGAAATTGTAGGGGATTTGATTTCGAGTCCGTAGGAGCTTTCGGAGGATTTTTCGGATAATCGGAGAATATAAAATAGATATTTGAATTTATCGTCAAGTTAGTCGTACTTATCCGTTTAGGTTTGAGTTATCCGAATCGCAAATTTGGTCGGTTCGCGACGTATAAATATTGAATAGTCGTAAAATTGTCGAAAAATCACATTTGGACCGAATTTGACCGAGTTGGAGACAGAGTTGATCGAGTTGGGGCAATTTGACCCGTTTTCGTTCCGTCATCAGACTTGCCGATTCTGGCCACCTCCAGCCACGGTCTTAGTATGGTTGGAAAGCTCTTGACTTGTACTATTGATTTGTGTATTTATTTGTTGAAATTGGTTGAGAATTGGGGGAGAATGAAGTCGTTGAAGTTTGGGGATTTCGCCGAAATCGGGTGGCAGATTCCAGCGAGTTTTGGTGTTGGATTTGTGGGGGGTTTGCTTCCCCTCAACCCCTTTATGCTTTCTAGGTGGTTGGATTTAAACAAGGAGGAGTTTTGGGAGGAGCCGTGGTGGTTGCCGGAGGAGGTTTTGGGCCGTGATCTTTCGAGCTCAATTCCGGCCGGTGTAAGTTGTTTCGGTGTTAGTGGTAGAACGAAAAGATGTTGGGCTTGAAGAGAGGAATATTTTCAGGTATGGGTCGCCGGAGAATGTCACCGTTGATGCTGTGTCGCTGGCGGCAGCAGCAGACAACGGCGGAGCTCCGGCGAGGTTGACTTTTTTTGGGATTTTGGAGATTTTTATACTGTTTTGCTCGTAATCGCGTCCCGATCGTAGTCATGAGGTTTTTGAGTTGAATTGAGCATTCTATTTTGGGACGAGGGTTGTTTTGGTATATTTTCAGAATTTTGTTATCCTCGTCGATATTTCGTGCAATACGTCTTTCGAGAACGTGGGGTGCTTGACGTATTAGCTCCTTATGTTGTGATTCTATATGTATTGATCGTATCCTTGTTATTCAGGTGATCGTTATCGAGTGTTTGGCGAGGGATCTTCCGCCGAACCTCAGAGTTAGCCTCGTAGTATGAGTGGACACTTTATTTTCACTGTCGATTTGCAAGTCTTGGTTATGCATTTTATGTTATCCATTTTACGAGTATGCAATTATGATTATGTATTTTACTTGGAGGCATATGCATGATTTGTTTTACATGGATTATAGATATATGGATGCATCGATGCATGGCTTCTCGGCTGATCCCCGAGATGCTCTGGGGGGGGGGGGGTTATGACAAACGCCTGACCTGTGATTATATGGCTCCCAGGAAGGTTATGAAAAACCCTTTACATTGGTTGAGCAGGATTGTAACTCTGAGAAAAATGTATTCGAGTTGATGACATTTATTTATTTAACATCGATGCATTGGCTACGCGGCTGATCACTAGTAGTTCATCTATCAGGCTTGAGAGATTCGCTTGATATGCCGACTAGGCTTGAACGATTCGCCTAGTCTATCACCGTCGGGCTTCAGAAATTCTCCCGACATGCTACTCTGGCTGGAAAATCCACCGGAGTGGCGACCTTCATTTATTTAAAGAACTCGCATTATTTTATGAATATATAAATGGTGAAAGACATATGATTATTTTCGTCCACTCACTCTAACGATTTTATTTGCCTCTCCTCTGGGTTTTTTGGTTTCCTTAGCCCAGTTTGCAGTTTGGGTTCCAGTGTTGCACATCGACGGTGGAGGTGTAGAGTTCGAATCACCCTTCAGTTTCGGTAGGTTCCTTGCTCGACCTACTAGTTGTATATGATGTATATAGACGTCGCTCTGAATACTTATGTTGTGTTTTCAGTTGAGTTTACTCCTGAATGTTTCTGGATTTCTTGTAAACCTTTTGGTTTAATATATATATGATGTTGAGAAATCCGGATGGGGAACGGAGCCCCACGGTTTGGCTTTTGTGGAATATTTGAAGTGTGTTTCTTTGCAGGTTCTAATATGAGCTCACGTATTTCAAAGTAAACTCTGGCAAAAAAAATTCTAAGGTCGTGTTTTTGAAGGGGTTTGATTTTGGTTTAGGCAACTAGATCGGAGTCGGGTCCTTTCACATAAACCACTGGAATATCACCAATGTCCGGTACACGAACACTCGTATCAATCACATGTGTTAGGTAAGCCACACAACCCTTCCTCAACATCTACGCAGCCTTCATTGTTGAAATCAAATAAGGCAAAGAAGTATTCTTTTCACCACAAAACAAGATCTCTGACATGCCTGGACTCCTGAAAACAACCTTCTTCTTATAACAATCAAGAACAGCCCAATGGTTCTCCAAGAAATCCATGCCTAAAATCACATCAAAATCCACAATATCCAGCAGCATCAAATCTGCGGCTAACCCATAACCTCCAATAAAAATCTCTCAATCTCTATATACCCACTCGACACACACTACCTCGCCAAATGGATACAACACTCACCATAAACAAAGGAGTGGAGCTGCAGGTATAGTAGCCAATGATGTTAATCCATATGACATGAATGATTGCGTAGCCCCTGGATCTAGTAAAGTAACAACTGGATGACCAAAAATATACAACGTACTGATGATAACCTCTGGGGAAGCTCTGCCCTCACGTAGAGGCATGGCATGAACTCGAGCCTGTCCAGCTGGTCGTCCACGTTGGTTGCGATTATGGTGACCACCCTGTCTAGAAGACTGTGTTGCACGATCACTAGAAGCAGTACCCTAATCTCAACCAGCACTCTGATCCACAACACCTCTAAAAGTGCCAAGCTGAGGACACTCCTTCACAAAGTGAGCCTCCTAGCCACAATGGTAACAACTCATAGTACCCCGGTAACATGAACCATGATGTCGCTTATTACAAAGATTACATAATGGAATATCCTTTGGTGCAGCTGGTGTGCTGAAGATAGGTCGAGGATAACTCGATCCACTGGAACTCCCACTCGACTGCTGCCTCTGCGGTCGACTCCTCCTCCATCTATGACTCTACCTAGCAGTGCTGGTAGGATATCTGTAAGGTCCATTACCAGAAGATGATGCTGATGCAGAAGTACCTGAACTCAACCTCTTCGAAGCACCCTGACTAGGTCCACCCTCTTCAAAGCGACGTGTCTAAAACGGCATCTATCTCTCTCTCTGAATGTCTTCACCTCTGAGTGCAGCACTAACAAACTCACCAAAGTTATCAAGAGGCATAGTTGTCAAAGTCTCCTTAATATTCATATTCAAACCCAACTCAAACCTCCTGCACTTTGCTTCCTCTGATGCCACCATATCACGTGCAAACCGAGACAAACGGGTGAACTTATCCCGATACTCAAGCACTGACATATTCCCCTGCTTCAGGTTAGTAACTCCTCATATTTCTGCTGCTGAGTAGCTGGATTAAAATATCGATGCATGAACATCTCTTTGAACATCGACCAAAGAGTATCAATAGGAACTCTCTCTGTACCAATCCACCAAAAGTAGGCATCTGACTCAAGCAAACTCATTGCTGCTACAGTTTTCAGTTTAGGAGTACAATGCAGGCGCTCACAAACACGCTCAACCTGAACCACCCAAGCTTCACACACCTTAGGATCATGGGAATTAGAGAAAGCAGTTGCTCTCGCTGTCTTAGCCTTAGCTATAGGGTCAATATGTTTTTCCACACGTAATACTCGTATAAGCATGTCACGCGTATGTTGATCCTCATCAAGATCCCCAGTCCGTTCAGCACGGACTCCACGTCGAGGAGGCATCCTAAGGATAAAAAACACAAAGGATGTAATTATGAAACTTCAAACGTTTGAAAGCATACAACACTCTAGAGCATTGATGATTATCCTCCGGCCGGTCGGGTCTTCGCTTTACAAATGTTGTACATTCTCAAATGTCTTTAGTAACACAACTACAAGAGTCTACAGAACCTAAAACCTAACGCTCTGATACCAATTGAAATGACACGACTCTGATTTAGTTGCCTAAACCGAAATCAAACCCCTTCGAAAACATGACCTAAAATAAAATAAAATTTTTTTGCCAAAGTTTACTTTGAAATACGTGAGCCAAGATTAGAACCTGCAAAGAGAATCACACTTCGAATATTCCACAAAAGTCAAACCGTGGGGCTCCGTTCCTCATCCGGATTTCTCAACATCATATATATAATAAACCACAAGGTTTACAAGAAATTCAGAAAAACATTCAGAAGTAAACTCAACTGAAAACATAACATAAGTATTCAGAGCGACGCCTATACACATCATATACAATCAGTAGGTCGAACTGAGAACCTACACGAACTGAAGTGTGACTTGAACTCTACGCCTCCACCGTCGACGTGCAACTCTGGAACCCAAACTGCAAACTTCCTAGATACCGTATAAAATGTGGAGGCCGTAACTTGAGTACATTTTCCTCAAAGTTATAATCATGCTCAACCAGGTAAGGAGCTTGTCATAACCTTCTTGGGAGCCATATAATCACGGGTCAAACGTTTGTCATAATCTTCGCGGAGCATCTCTGGGATCAGCCGAGAAGCCATTGCATCGATGCATCCATATATCCATAATCCATGTAAAACAAATCATATATGTGACTCCAAGTAAAAATACATAATCGTAAATGCATAATCATAATTGCATACTCGTAAAATGTATAATCAAGACTCGCAAATCGACAGTGAAAATCAAAGTGTTCACTCACAATACGAGGCTAACTCTGAGGTTCGGTGGAAAATCCCTTGCCAAACACTCGATCACGATCACCTGAATAACAGGGATACGATCAATACATATAGAATCACAACATACGGAGCTAATACGTCAAGAACCCCACGTTCTCGAAAGACGTATCGCTCAAAATATCGACGAGGTTAGCAAAATTCCCAAAATACACCCAAACAACCCTCGATCCAAAATAGAATACTTAAATCAACTCAAAAATCTCACGACTACGATCGGGACGCGATTACGAGCAAAACGGTATAAAAATCTCCAAAAATCCTAAAAAGTCAACCCTCGCCTAAGCTCCATCGTTGAACGGTGACCAACTCCGTCGACCCATACCTCAAAATCTTCCTCTCCACAAGCCCAACACTTTTGTTCAAAGTCACAACATCATCCAACCACCACCGTGGCCGGAATCAAGCTCGAAAGCCACGACCTCCATTGATTCCGGCGAGATTCCGGCGAGCTCCATACAACACCCAATCCTAAAATCTCTTCACCCAAAATCATCTATTAGTTGAGGGGAGCAAAACCCCCAACCCCAACGACCTCAAAACTGGCCGGAAACCGCCGCCCGCATCCGGTAAGTTCCAAGAACTTCACCGAATTCAAACTCCCTCAAATCTCCACCAAATCTACTCAAACCAAGCTCAAATCAATAGGAAATCACAAGAGGAAGCTAACCATACCAAGCTTTTAGGCTGAGGTAGCCGGAAACGGGAAGTCAACCGGTGGTCAAAAACCACTCTGGTAAGCCACGGTCAACGCGGGTCAACCCAAAGTCAACGGGTCAAAACTGGTCAACTCGGCCCAAATGTGACTTTTCGACGATTCAACGACTATTTTGATATTTATACTCGTGACCAAAATGATCAACGGTCCAAAACGAATTGAAACCAGTCGGATAGACACAACTAAATCCAACGACAAAAAATATTCATAACTTATTCCACGTAACTCAAAATAATCCTCTGGAAACTCCCACGAGCTCGAAATCACGTACACTACAACTCTCGTGAAGGAACTCATATCGAATTCCAAACTGAAAATCTCATCGTGAACAAACCCGCTATATCGACCAATTACGACAAAACCATGACTAATCGTGAAACTCGCAAATCAAGCCAATTAATATACAATTTGTCATGTAATCCTTTGTCTCATCTTCTCGAAAGCATCCGAAACCAACTTCACCAACATTACTAATTTTCATGTAGCCATCCATCTGCACATCATGTCCTGAGTTTTCATTTTGCGTGCTACAAACTGACTGGTTGGAACTCACATTTGCCGTTTGCTAGAAAGAGGAATCGTATACATGTTTAGCTTGACAAAATATACAAAAAAATATTCAAGCTGATATGCAAACAGATATTCAAATGAGTTTTGCATGTTCTACCTCATTCAGGTTAGTTATTCTGATCTCAATATATTATGAATTGATTATTAGGAGAGAAAGCATCATCAAAAACACGTCACGATCAGTTTTCAGAAAAATGTGTTCATCCTTTGGCAGGATACAATACTTGTATGTCAAGTTTGAGTAGTTGAGTGATTTGAATCGTTGGCGGACAATATCCATAATGTTATTAAGTGTGATATAAACACTTAAAATATCCATCACACATTCTCCATCATGAATATATTTCACAATGATTGAAGATGGTGGTGTTGCCATTGTATATACTGCAGAAAAATATTAAAAAGTTGTTAAAGAGTTCAAGAAACATATTGTAGCTGCTTTGATAAACTAACAGTTAGGTTTGATACTTCCAACACATAGATTAACAGAAGAAATAGACAAACAGATAATTGGACAGATACTCTAACATATATCTAAACAGATCTTCAGAACCAAAATCAGATCCAAACCTAATTGAGGAGCAAATGAATTAAGCAAATCAATACTTTGAGGAAATCGAGAAATACAACTACCAATGAAAACAGTTTTGGTGCAACATCAATTTAAATCATCTATCATATACAAAAACGTAGTGAAATTAGAAGTATAATAAAATTCAACATATGAAATCATCAATTTATTTTGAAAAACAATGTAGTTGCTTTGATTAACTGACAGTTAGGTCTGATGCTTCCAATAGATAGGTTAACAGAATAGATAGACAAACAAATAGTCAGATATATACTCTAACAGATATCTAAACAGATATTCAGAACTAAAATAAAATCCAAACCTAAATAAAGTTCGATCTTTCATTAATAAAACAAATCACTACTTTCATGAAATAAAATAATACAACTAAAACAGTTTCATGTGACATTAATTCAAATTATCTATTATATTCAAAAAATAGAGTGAAATCAGATGTACCACACAATTTATTTAGCATATCAAATCATCAATTGTACTGTACCGAGATCGGGATCGTAATATAAAGAGAGAGAGAGAGAGAGGGAGAGAAAGGTTGGGTTGGAGTGGGGATTGAGTTGTTTGGTGCGAAGTTGATGGTGCTTGAATTCCCAGGCAGTGAGTGAAAGCCCAAGTTAGAATAATACAAAAAGTATTGGGGACTTAGAGCTTACTACTTACTACTACTAGTAGGGCAGAGGAGAGACTTGAGACTTTGAGACGACAGAATGAGAGAGGGTTTGTAGTTGGTACAATGCTAGAATGGCTCAGTACAGACAGTCGGGGATCAACGGCCACGGAGCAGGAGCAGCAGATCACGTCGCTATTGGGATCCTCCGAACGCAGCAGAAGCCGGGTCATGGTCCGGGTCGAATTCGCCCCCGATCGGGTCGATCCACGCCTCTCAGATTCGCTATTTCTGCGCTACTTGTCCTTCTCCTTGTTACTCTTGTCACTTACTATTACCTAATCCTCACCAGCACCCCCACCGGTATGTAGTATGTTCTATTCATTCTGTATTCATCTTACACTTTTGTTCATAGAACAGAACAGAATAGAATAGAGTGATAATGGATCTAGTTGAATTGTTTCTGTTTCAGTTTGTTAGAAACAAAATGACATAGTTAATTTAGCACACGAACAAACGATTGCTGGTGCAGGTGCTGATCGTGGTCATGAAGATGAGTCGAGGAATGATTCAGATTTTCTCACCAATGTCACACGAACCGAGACTTCTAAAGTCCTTAGTTTTGGCAAGGGTTCGGTATTGCACGGCAGAGATTCTAGGTATTGGGATAAAGATGATAGGAGAAGGGATGAGGACTATAGTGAAGATGTGGTTGATGATCGAGCTACTCTCACCTCTCATGTTCCAGTGCAAGTTTACCAAAGTCACAACAAGTCTGCAAGTTCTAACAAGAAAGCTGGACTCTACAACGAAGCCGGCCGCAACGAGTTGAAAATGTATGAAGCAGAGTATGAGGCATCTTTGAACACCAACCGACAATCTAATGATGAAGATTTGGACAAGTCAAATGAGGCAATTGATGCGGATGATGAGTACGATGATGGAATCGATTCTCGTGAAGCTCAGATGGAAGAAGATGACAATACTACACATCAAGATGGTGACCAATTAGTAGGACAAAAGTTACATGATGAAGATGCTAGAGGGTCTATTCATCTTCCTGATACTGGAGTTAATAGACAAAGTGCTTACCAGAAGGTGGACAAAGTCTCCACCAGTTCATTTGATGAGCACTCTGCCAACTACTTTCGCAACCCTGACCAGTTTAACACACATTCTAGGCATGTCGGCGTGGTCTTTGGTCAATCTTCAAAAAAATCGCGCTCAGATTCTAAAAAGAGAGCAAAACGCCGCAAATTTTCTGGTAACATATCCTTTATCTTTGCAAAATGGTGTAAATGTGTAAGAATATGTATGTCAAAATTTGTATTCATGTGTGTTTCTTTTATTGGGCTTTGGCAGACTCCTCTACTTTTGATTACTTAAAAGTTTAGGTAAATTTCAAACAGTCATGAGGTTATGCTGAGCTGCTTAAACTTTGTTAATTTCATATGAACTTATATGGTGATGTACTTCTAGAGCGCATTCCAGCTCTCCCTGATTAAAAACTAAAAACCTAATGCCAATAGTCCTACATAGACTATTTTAACAGTCATAAGATAGTTTAGGTAAGTGATATTGTTTGCCCATCACTTCTTGAAGGACCAAACTTTGGGAATTTTTTTCGCTGCTTTGAATCCTATTGTAAATCTTCAAATTGTTGTAGGAGTAAATGCTTTTGAGTAGAATATCACTTGATGGAGAAGATGGCTTACTTGAATGGTATGGCTTGGGCTGAATAATATTGAATATAGTCGTATATATCATGGCAAGAGTTTTGGCACTTCTTTCTTGATACTTTAACAGGGGCTGCTCCATGATGCTTTTTCTGTGTGCTTGATAGTCATTTTGAAAATCTGCAGGTTCCTCTTGTGACATGAAGTTCTCAAACTCCACTGCACAGCTTATAGAGCCTTTAGAAAGTGGAAAATTTGCAAGATTTTTGATACAGTATACTGAGGTAGAAGACAAACCTGAAGGAGAAGAGCAATGGGAACCTCGATTTGCTGGGCATCAGAATTTGCAAGAAAGAGAAAATTCATTTTTAGCACGCGATCAGAAACTCAACTGTGGCTTTGTTAAAGGTCCTAAAGGATCTGCAAGCGCTGGATTTGACTTGGCAGAAGATGATGCAAATTACATCAACAGATGCCACATTGCTGTTATCTCATGTATCTTTGGAAATTCAGATCGCTTGAGAATGCCTTACGGTAAAATGGTAAGGAGTTTCTTACGACGTTCTTCGTGGTAATATTGAATTTGTCTCAAGCTAGTTTTTAAACTCAGTTGACAGCTGTGCTACAGGATGGTGAACTTGCAAAAGTATATCAAATTAAATTAGATGTAAAATCAATAAGCAATTGGTGGTTATCATCCAACTTGTATATTTTAAGGATCAGTTATCCTCATAAACTTCAAATAATAGAAAGCTGATAAAGAGTTGATCAATATGTAGTTGTGAAATAACATGATACTGTAGTTAAAATTGCAAAATGTCAGTCTCTAAATTAATGGTCAAGCTGTCTTTCAGATTACCAAAAGTTCTCAGTTCTATATATATCTTCTGATAACATAGAGTATATGCTTGTGCAATAATTTTGGGTTAGTATAATCCCATTTTTGTTAGGAGTTAGAACATGATGCAGGAGCATCCAAGAATCCTAAATTAATTTAGGAGTTTCAAATTGTTTAGTATTCTGTTGAGTCTTTTTAGTTTCTTGCCAGTTTTCTTTATTAATTACTGCTATTATTAGGGATGCATTAGCTTAGTATAAATAGCTAAGGATGAGAGTCTTGTAGGGTTCATTTTGATTATAATCAGATTACAAAGAGTTTTCCTGGGATGTCTAGCCCAAGAACTCAAATATTATGTTCCTTGCTTTAATCTACAGCAAATTTCTCCTATTTTCTGGTTTGTACCCTCCCCCTATAGTGTTTACACTCCTTCCAGCCCCAAAACAGAAGCTTTAAGCTTCTGCCCTGCATCAAAACATCTGACCCAAAACTATTTGGTTGGATTTTAAAAGCCATCCTACAGAGAGAAAATGCTCAATAGACCACATTGAAACCACATATTGTGGTCGTGTGCAATTTACACAATTCTAGATTGTGTGGTTACCTTGGCATCGTTCCTCATCATCTGCTGCATCATGTAGTTTAAATCTGGTACAAGAAAATATAAGAAACCTAGCATTCTAGATGGGCTTCAATGTTCTCATGTGACATTCTTTTATTCAGTGTTGGTAATTAGAAGCCATCCAACCAATATCAATTGGAGACCAGGGGGATGGGGGCGGGGGCTGTGTGTGTTCATGAAATCTACATACTGCTGAGGAAGGATGTAAGCTCCTGAGAGACCCTACACCCACTACCAATTGGGGATGGGTCGATAGGCTTAAGAAACTATATGCTGCTGAGGAAGGCAATAAGGTGCTGATGTGGGATCCTATTCTCAACAATCTTCCTTACTACTTAGATAATGTGCAAGCACAGTTAAAGGTGCTCGCCAAGTTGAGTTAATTGCACCCGTCTTTAGATTCAGACAGAAAGTTGTAAACATTAGGTCTGGTTATAGTTTAACCTATACTCGTTTTTATACATAGCCCTATAATTGAATCAACCAGTGATTAAATTAGAACCTTTCTTCATTTCAGGTCTCTCGTTTGTCAAGGAAGAATGTTTGCTTTGTCATGTTCATCGATGAGGTTACTTTACGAACCCTTTCTTCAGAAGGGCAAACACTTGATAGAATGGGGTTTATTGGTTTGTGGAAGATAGTTGTGGTGAAGAACCTACCATATTCTGATATGCGGAGAGTTGGAAAAATTCCAAAACTTTTGCCTCATCGTCTGTTTCCTTCTGCAAGGTGAGAATAAGATTTGTAAGACAGTGAATTGTGGATTTCTGGGCAGTAAATATTACTTTGAAGATTAACCTAAAGCTTGTAGATTGCTGACTTGATTATATGTGCAGATTCATTAATTATGTGCCATATGCATGTTAAAAGCATCTGTTAGATTATGCGTCTGGATATATGTGCCCATCTACATACTAGCTTTTTGGAGGATGTTTGGCGCTCTTTTTTGAGTGGTGACTTTGGTTGATAGGCTAATATTGTGATAGTAAGCTCAGGATAAAGAACACTGTAGAGAGAGTTCAAAAAAATTTGAATCATTGTAATAGATGCGGTTTAAAATGTTTACTATCTGTCAAGCAATTAAACGACCAACTGTGAACTCAACGATTAAGTTACTAATCTTTAAGAGAAAAGACCCATACACTATACATATATATATATTTATATATTTATTTACATGATTTGCACAGTAGTAGAGATTCTATCTTGTAGTATTGCTCTTTACAAGTATCAAGCATGAGCCCAGACAGTAAAGTACATAATTGTAAAATTCAACTTCAATTTGCTACCATTGTGGTTACATATGTCAAACATGAGCCGGGCCTTTAAAGATAGAATAGCAATAAGATTAAAGTTATGTGGAAAATGGGAGAATGTATGGAGCAACTATATTAAAGTACAGACTGCAAACACTTGGGTTACATCAATTGATATTTTGATATAAAACTGAAATTGCAGCCATATTTCAAGTGGTGCTTCTTTGGACTTTGGGTAGTTCAGATGAAGTTGGTGCTTGTAAATTTTTTTTCTACTGTATATCAGCTTGATGCATATGGATCAAGAATTTCGATTTTGGGAAAGTATCATGATCATCATTTATAATGTCATATTATATATATATATATATATTTGCTGAAAAGCTAGTGTCATGTTCCATTTGAACCACATATGTCATTCTTTGTGTTCTTCACAGAAACATGGTACTATAATGGGACTTGTCCATTAGTTTGATCATTGGTTTCTCCTGTGGATACACGATATTTCTGACACAGACAAGCTCTATCTAAAACCATTGCCAAATTTTTTCAGGTATTCAATCTGGTTGGACAGCAAGTTGCGTCTTCAACTTGATCCCTTGCTCATATTGGAGTACTTTTTGTGGCGAAAAGGTCATGAATATGCAATTTCAAATCACTACGATCGACACTGTGTATGGGAAGAGGTTGCCCGGAACAAGAAATTGAACAAGTATAACCATACCATCATAGATCAACAATTTGCATTCTATCAGGCAGATGGTCTTACCAGATTTAATTCATTGAATCCGAACAAGCTTCTCCCAAGCAGTAGGAATTTTCATACTATATCAAGTCTCTCCCAACTTTCTTTTACCAGTTTGATATGGTTTTATAAATTTTTGTATCTGCAGATGTACCAGAAGGTTCCTTCATCATCCGGGCACATACTCCAATGTCAAATCTGTTTTCCTGTCTTTGGTTCAACGAGGTTGAGCGGTTTACTCCTAGGGATCAGCTAAGTTTTGCATATACATACCAGAAATTAAGAAGGATGAATCCTGGGAAACCATTTCGGCTAAACATGTTCAAGGTTAGAATCTGTGTAGAATATTTCTTACATCAAACTGAATAATACATTAGATTCAGTTTAAATTAACTGTAGTAATTAATGCCACCCAACAATAAAGGATATCAAAAAAGTGGTTGGCTCCTTATGCCTAAACTGTCGGTCCTTTGTCTATAAATGTGTATGTGTACAAGTGATATGGGAATATCCTCTTTTAAGAAAATGAGGATATAGTGTAGACTGTGACTATAAAGTGTCAACATTTGCTTATTCTCCCCCGTTTGCAGGATTGTGAGAGAAGAGCCATAGCTAAATTATTTCGCCACAGGTCAGAAGAGAAGTCAATTACTCGGCAAAAAGCAACAGAGTAGAATTTCTCAAACATTTGCCTTTACTGAAAGCTACTATATGAACAGAGTTTTGCCCCACAGGAATTTTGTAGTCTAAAGCCTGTTGGTGGTGAAGGAACCATTGCTTCAATTGCTTTTACCACTAAGAGCTCTTTAGGAAAGAACCTCAACTCTGTCGTATTCATCCCATTTTTTCATTCATTGCGCATCTGGGTGCGACTGAAGTAGCCAATACCTTGCGACAACTGCCACTTCGAAATTATGGTCCCTTGTTGCTTTGCTTCGTCGTTGTTTTCACTTGCACCGGAAATGGATATTATGGTTATTGTATTTGTCACAGAATCATTCATGTAATATATATTGATTGTGCACAAAGCTGTGGAGGTATAAAAAGAAAACATAGTTACCGAATAAAGTCGGATACTCATACAAATTGGTATCACCCATATCTGAGCTTAATTCTGGAGTACTTTTTCTGCTACTTTCTCACCCTTTTGTGGTCAATTTCCCCTGGCATTTGCCTTTTCCCCTTCCGTTGGAAGCTGAAATATTTTCATTCTATTATGTGTAGACGAAACTGAGCCATATGCATATCATGCTTTATCAAATTGGATTGAGCTATGACCAGAAAAACCAGTCGATCAATAACGCCATGGTCAAGTCCAAGTTTGGTAATCTACTAATTAGTTCTTCAGTTTTGTTCAAATGGTTCAATTAGCTAATAAAAACATTCTTTATGGAAACTCGTTCATATATAACAAGAAATTGATCGATTAACATATCTAGTAGGGTAAAATTCAAAATAAGGAGCTGGAGAAAAGTATAGATCGAGTACGTAAACAGAAAACAAACTATAAATGTATATGTGATGGATGGATAGATCACCACTTTGCAGGTTTGTTGAGGCTGTGATGATGGAAATTAATATTATGGAGGAAGAATAACCTTCTGAGGACTTTGATAATCTCAAGGACACCTGCAGGCTTAGCAATACTAGTATTAGTACTAGCACTAGTACTAGTATGAGATTTGGACAAGTTAAAAGCGCCAAGACCAACCCAACCCAATTTTAGCATCTGGCCTGAGACGTCGTAGTTGTAATCGGATGGCGCCGTTGACCTTACCGGATACAGTTCCTGGTTGAAGTCTTCCCATAGTAGGTCCATCTTTTCTTCCTCATCATGATGTTCAACTTTATTAGTAGTACTACTTGTAATCCATGGTGGCTGCTCTTGATCCATGCATGATGTTCTCTTCAAATAATTTTGATTCTTCTCTACCGGATGGCTACTTGGTGCAGCTGAGTCTTGATGTTTGCCATCCGTGGAGGTCGATGCTACAGATAACTGCCAAAAGAGAGGAGAACCGATACTACTAGTGCTGCTGCTGCTAGGGATGTTGTCTACTGTGGGGAAGCTGAAATTATCATTATCAGCATCATCATCTGTGGTGGCCATGATCGAATATCAAGCTAGCTATAGTTGGATACATTACTTAGTTGATGCAGTTGATCCTTATATATATGATACGGGAGATCGAGCTAGGTAGCAGAGGATGCATATGTGTGGAGTTGTTTGTGTTGGAGCTGCTGGAGGTTATGTCTGGTGGTCGACTATATATCCACACTCGAGGAGATTTTAGTTCAACTGCTTCTGCAGGTGACTTAGCTAGCTTAATACAGAATTGTTTTCTATTTTATGTAATGTTAATTCCAACTAGCTAGGAGTAGGAATAATGTTGGATAGGATGAACGGTTCACTTAATTACATACGTATTCAGAGTAGAATTTTCAAAATCTAGGTTATCTAGCTAGTAAGGCGTTTCTAGATACGTCTACTTCCTAAACGTACTTGTTATTTTTTCGAAAGGACTACCCTTTTTTTTGGGAAATGAAAAAAAACCCTAATTTTACCATTTTATTTCCTTAAAAATTCACCATAAGTTTTCAATTTCAAAAAAACCTAGTCTATTTTTTATGTAACAGACCAACATTTTCATCATATTTACGTTGGGTGGTGGTGCAGAGCAGGATGTGCCAGATGTTGTAGATTAGAGTTTATGTTTAGGGTTTATGTTTAGTGATTGCAATCTATTTTGCTTACTCCAAACCGTCCATTTTGTGTGGTTGTTTATGGATGATTTGGAGAAAGACCTTTTCTAATGACCTTATTTAGGAATTTTGATCCCTTTGTTGCTTATAATTGGATATTATGTTGTTTTACGTTGTTTCTGTGTCATTTGATTGATTTTCTCATTTATTCTTCTTTCTCTATATTTTGATGTCTCGTTTTTGAATGAATGTATGAAGTCATTGAATCATGGCTTATCAGCGGCCTGGTTCAGACACAGCTATTTAGACAACTATTCACATGGATAAGCAGATACCTTAGAAGATAGATAGACAACAATTGAGACAGAGTATCTAAACGAATAGTTGACAAATATGTGATCTATTTTATACTTCCAACATGCAAGTGAGACGAATACACCTATGTTTGTCTCCAAATTTTTCATTCTTTTTTTTGTTTGATGAGCATTATGAATGGAATCATATGAGTAATACTATTTATGTTACTTTGTGAAATTTTGAATGAATCAATTTATTAAGCCTATGGAATTTGTGTCACTCTCTGATGCATTTTACAACACAAAAACAACTAAATTTCGGTGTACACAAAAACACAGTTCAAATACCAAAGACGACTCTCCAGACAACTACTTAGATAGCTTTCTACACAGCTATCTATGATAGTTGAGAAATGACATGTCGTTTTATGTCGCGTATATTCCTTTTCACCTAGCAGAGATCATTTCCTTTGGGAATTCTTACACAAAACAATCCATAACATGCAACAACATATAATTTCTAATAAATAAGATGAGTCAATTTGTGTCTTACAATCCTAACAATTCCAAATCATCAACCTAAAATTTCTACAAAAACCAGCAGTAGCAACAAACATCTTCTCCCCCTATCTACATGCATCCAGAACATCCCCAAAAAGGTTGTGCTAGTCTCCCCCTTTGTCTATGAATGTCAAAGACTAGCCTCCTAGACACCTCTTCCTCTCGTACGACTTACCAGCATACTTCTCCAATCCCTTCTCACTGAGGTGCATTGTGTTCATGGAGATGAGATATGCAACCATTCCCATAAAGCTTGAGACATTTTGTCGAAGAAGATTGACATGTGTAAAGACCTCAAAAATGTTCTCCGTGACTAACTCTACGTTTTCTGTCAGTAGCTCTATGTCCTCTGTGAGTAGCATTATGTTGTGCTCAATGTTGGTCAACCTCTGCCGCTTGGTGAGGATATGAGGGACCACCAAAGCTTCATCGATGGGTGGAGGATTATGAAGGGGTTGGTTGGAGGCAAAATCGGAGTGCTGGGCCATTTGAATCTGATGGTGCCGGCGAAGAATATCTTGATGGCGATGAAGGTCAGAGTAAATAAGACATTGAATGGTGCAAATGCAGCGAACCATCTTAATATACACGCTAAGCAGAAGATTAAAAGCAGTGGTGGTAATGATGATCAAGAAACGTCTCGAAAAATATGCAAGGAAATGGAAGGATTTATTAGAAGAGGGAAAAATTTTGGGCTTAGTGGATATGCAACCGAGTTGGGCCTTTAAATTCTAAAACCCATATGGGAGTCCAGTAGAGCTTATGATCAAGTCTTTTGAACAGAACAAGCATTTGAGTAGCAACAAATGAACAGATAGATACTTGAATAGATAGATAGGCAGATACTTGAACACATAGCTAGGCAAATAGACTTTGAAAATGATATAATTGATGGACAGAAATGAAACAACACTATTCATTCCTTAAAGTAAGATAGATTCATTGATAATAGGAAAGAAAATACAATAATAGAAAGGTGATAAAAATTGAAATGTAGATAATAAACTACAAAATAAATGCTTCCTCTTCTTGTTGCTACTTGCTCCCTTGGATCCCGACGGTGGAGGAGGCAGCATCTCAAAGATTTGAGGAAGCAGTTAAAGGATTGTCTCATCATTCTTCTGGATGAGTTCCTAGTTTTTCTTGAGGTTCTTCAGGTGATCCTCAAGCTTATTTTTCCTTGTGGATAACTATTGGAGTATACGTGGAGGTGGAGCAATTTTTTTGTTGACGACGACGATGCTCGTTTTCTTTGCATTCTTGGATCATTTATTCAATAGAGTTCTCTGGTTCATGCTTGAATTTTTTGTGTGGAGGAGATGCCTAAGTTGAGTTGTTGGATGAGTTGGCCATTTGATATTTGGAGTAGAATCAAAGGAAGGATAAGAAGAATGTGTTTTTATTTTGTGAAGAATTTCTGTTCTCTGCATTTTATTTATAGAGAGTGAAAAGTTGCATCTTTTTTTTTTGGTTGAAGAGTTGTGTATTAATGTTGTTCAACGCTGATAGGCACGCTTGTTGGGAGAAGCAAAGATAGTGGAAGAGTTTTATTGTAAAAAGAGAAGAAGAGAATCAGAGAGAGAGAAAGAGAGGAAGTGTCTTATTGTAAAAAGAGAAGGAAAGATGAAAAGACGTGGAGAAAACCGTTTCAGCCAGAAATGACATAATGTTTTATTCTCTATAAATAGGACTGGCTTTCATATTTTCTATAACGTGTTAGTGCTTCATTTTCAACTCCTACTCCTTCTGCTTAAGTTCATCTTCTTCTCCAATTTTTTTATCAACCAACAAAACAATGGACCCAAGGAAGAAGAATCCAAATAGTTCAGACACCAGTGGTCATTCCACATATGAGGATTTTGATCCATCCAAGTCTAATACTTGGTAGAGAAATTGTCATTGACAACTATGAAACACCCTAGACCTTACCGGCTACAGTGGCTGAATGAATGTGGTGAAATCAAGGTGACGAGGCAAGCAATGGTGTCATTATCCATTAGCAAGTATGAAGATGAAGTGCTTTATGATGTTGTACCTATGCATGCATGCCATATATTATTGGGGAGACCATGGCAGTATGATCGGAGGATCACACATGATGGATTCACAAATAGCTATTCTTTCACTATTAGAAAGCAACCTATTACTTTTGTTCCATTAACTCCAAAATAGGTCATGGAGGACCAGCTTCAATTACAACGATCAAATGAGAAAATCAGAGAAAAAAAGTGAGAGAAGAGAGAAAAAAACTGAAGAGAGAGAAAAAGAAAGAGAGAAAGAGAGAAAGAGAAAGATTCAGCCATAGTGAGAGCAAGAGAGGAAAAATTCAGTTACATGGCAAAAAAAAGTGAGATCAAGAGAGTATTATTTTCACATCAGCCCCTTATAGTACTCATGTACAAGGAGGCCCTTTTATGTACTAATGATCTCGTCGGTTCTTTGCCGAGCGAAGTTGTTTCTCTTTTGCAGGACTTTGATGATGTTTTTCCTGAGGAACTGGCGAATGGTTTACCACCAATTAGAGGGATTGAACATCAAATTGATTTCGTACCCAATGCATCAGTTCCAAACCAACCAGCCTATAGGACCAACCCCGAGGAGACCAAAGAACTTCAACGGCAAGTAGGTGAATTGTTGGAGAAGGGCCATGTATGAGAGAGCTTGAGTCCTTGTGCAATTCCAGTAATTTTGGTTCCTAAGAAGGATGGGACTTGGAGAATGTGTGTTGATTGTCGTGCAATCAACAACATAACGGTAAAATATCGACATCCCATTCCTAGACTAGATGATATGCTAGATGAATTACATGGTGCATGTGTGTTTTCAAAGATTGATTTGAAAAGTGGATATCATCATATTAGGATGAAAGAAGGTGATGAATGGAAAACAGCTTTTAAAACAAAATATGGTTTATATGAGTGGCTAGTGATGCCTTTTGGTTTAACTAATGCTCCAAGCACATTTATATGTTTGATGAACCATGTTTTACGTGTATTCATTGGTAGAGTTGTGGTTGTGTACTTTGATGATATCTTGATCTATAGCAAAAACTTAGAAGAGCATGTGAGGCATCTTAAATCTGTGTTGGATGTTCTTAGAAAGGAAAAGTTGTTTGCTAACCTAAAGAAGTGCACATTTTGCACGGATAAGCTTGTATTTCTTGGTTTTGTTATTGGCAAAGCAGGAATTGAGGTGGACGAGGAAAAGGTGAAAGCAATCCAAGATTGGCCAACACCTTCAACAATCAGTCAAGTGAGGAGTTTCCACGGTTTGGCAAACTTCTATAGACGGTTCATGCGAGATTTTAGTAGTGTGGCTGCACCTCTTACCGAAGTTATCAAGAAGAATGTACCATTTAAGTGGGGAGAAGCACAAGAAAAGGCCTTCAATCTGATTAAAGAGAAGTTAACTAATGCACCCTTGCTTGTTTTACCTAACTTTGCTAAAACATTCGAAATTGAGTGTGATGATTCATGAATAGGTATTGGTGCCATTCTAATGCAAGAAGGCCGACCGGTTGCTTATTTCAGTGAGAAGTTGAGTGGGGCAGCTCTAAAGTATCCAACTTATGACATGGAGATGTATGCCTTGGTGAGAGCTTT
Source organism: Geum urbanum (assembly GCA_946800695.1). Lineage (NCBI taxonomy): Eukaryota > Viridiplantae > Streptophyta > Magnoliopsida > Rosales > Rosaceae > Geum > Geum urbanum. The sequence continues at coordinate 24,251,690 of OX327002.1, forward strand.
GCAAAATTGGAAGCACTATCTTTGGCCAAAGGAGTTTGTGATTCACACAAATCATGAGTCGTTGAAGCATTTGAAAGGTCAATAAAGATTGAACAAGCGTCATGCCAAATGGGTAGAATTCATTGAAATATTTCCTTATGTGATTAAATATAAGAAAGGTAAGGAAAATGTTGTGGCTGATGCATTGTCTCGAAGGTATGCTTTACTAACTACTTTAGATACAAAGTTACTTGGTTTTGAATACATTAAGGACTTATATGCACATGATTCTGATTTTGCTGATGTGTTCAATGCATGTGAAAAGATGGCCTTTGATAAGTTTTATATGAATGATGGATTCTTATTTCATAATAATAAATTGTGTGTTCCTATATGTTCTATACGTGAATTACTGGTTAGGGAAGCACATGGTGGTGGTTTGATGGGTCATTTTGGTGTTTCTAAGACCTTAGGTGTTTTGCAAGAACATTTCTTTTGGCTTCATATAAAAGGGGATGTTCAAAGAATCTGTGAGAATTGCATAACGTGTAGACAAGCTAAGTCTAAGTTGAAACATCATGGTCTTTATATCCCTCTACCTATACCTAGTGAACCTTGGATTGATATATCTATGGACTTTGTTTTAGGTCTACCAAGGACTAAGAGGGGAAGAGATTTAGTTTTTGTGGTGGTAGATAGGTTTTCAAAGATGGCACATTTCATTGCATGCCACAAAACTGATGATGCATCTAACATTGCTGATTTGTTCTTTAGAGAAATTGTTAGGTTGCATGGCATGCCTAAGACCATCGTTTCTGATCGAGATGCAAAATTTCTAAGCTACTTTTGGAATACTTTGTGGGGAAAATTGGGAACAAAGTTGTTGTTTTCTACTACTTGTCATCCTCAAACAGATGGTCAAACTGAAGTTGTGAATAAAACCTTGTCATCCCTATTGCGTTCTATCATTAAGAAAAAATTGAAAACATGGGAAAAATGTTTGCCACATGTTGATTTTTCTTATAATAGAAGCATACATTCTGCAACTAAGTTTTCTCCATTTGAGATTGTATATGGTTTTAATCCGTTATCACCATTGGATCTTACTCCTTTACCTTTGCAGGAACATGTGAACTTAGATGGCAAAAAGAAGGCAGAATTGGTGAAGTAAATCCATGAAAAGGCGAGGCTCAATATTGAATGGAGAACTGAGCAATATGTTCATCAAGCCAACAAGGGACGCAAGAGAGTTGTGTTTCAACCCGGCGATTGGGTGTGGATGCACCTAAGGAAGGAGCAGTTTCCACAGAAACGTCTATCAAAACTTCTACCGCGTGGAGATGGGCCATTTCAAGTTTTGGAACGCATCAATGACAATGCCTACAAACTTGATTTACCTAGTGAGTATAATGTGAGTGCAAGCTTTAATGTTGCTGATTTATCTCCTTTTAATATAGGTGAAGATTTGAGGACAAATCCTTTTGAAGAGGGGGAGAATGATGCAAATCAAGAAGCACAAGATGATGGACAAGCTGATGATACACGTGGGAGTGGATATAAGCATGGGAAGGATGTAGAGCGTGTTCGTGAGCATGGAGCTGAATTGGACCCTCTGTCAATTCCTAGCAGACCGATTACAAGACTTAGAGCCAAGCAATTCAAGGAAGCACTTAATGGGTTGATACAAGAGAAGTGGGCTGATTCACATTAGCTGGTAACTAGAACAAGTCAAGTTAAAGTTCCAATAAATGTCATCAAAGCTTCCATGAGTGCAGATGGTGGTTACATAAGTTACAAATCTGATGGTGGAATGTCATAAACAACCAATAAGTTTCATAAACAACCAATAAGTGTTATTTACTTCACCCTTTATTAGAGTTATTGTTAAAATTTGAAATAGTCTTTAAGTTTTCCATCCTTGTACTATAAAAGGAGAGACCATCTATCATTGTAGGATCATGTTTTAGAATTGGAAAATATATTGTGTGAGCTTTTGTGCTCTTCTTTGTTCTTGAGAGAACTTGTGAACTTATCAAGTAAATCATGTGGCGTTCAGCAACCAAACTTATCACCTTGAAGCTTGAGAGTTTTTTCGGTGTGGCGTTTGCACCTTTCGTAGTTTTTGGTTTTCATGTTTTTTAGGTGAGGGGTTAAGGCTTAACAAATCTTGTCTTTGTGATCTTGGGGTTCATATCAAATTGTTTTTGGGCCCAAAATAAATACGACATTTATTTTGATACTTTTGGGCCTTGGAGATAAAATAGGCCAGCCATGTGTGGCTCGATTAAAGCTGCGAATCTGGAAAGATGTCTATGCGATTCCTAGACAATCTAGGGGAATCTGAGGGCAGGATATCATTCCTAATCAATAAATGTTACCTTGTCAAGCGAGGAGGATCAGAGTACCTATCTCTATAAATAGACGAAGCAGAGCAGATTTGCGGACCTCTACACTCATACACAATTTTCGCACCAACAAATCTTACTCCACTGCGAGTAAACAAATAGCGACCAACGAACTCAGAAGCTAGGTCACCTGACAGAGTGTGGGGATTGAAAGTTCACTCAAGCTAACAAACCGGAGATAGCGAATTCAGGATCTAGGCCACCTGACAGAGCGTGGAGATTCGAAGATTCACTCGAGCTATGACGACGGAAGTCAGCAGAGTCTAGACCACCCGACAGAGCGTGGAGATTCTTATCTACAAAGTCACACTATCCAATGTTCTCAACACTACGTCCTTAGGATTGCTCTGCTTTATACCTGCCCGAGGGTGTAAAGTATCGATTCTTTGTGGCTCAGCAGAGAGACACGAAGCTTACGTCTTGTATCAAGACAAGTAGGACTCAACGAGCGAGGTTAGTGCTCTCCTCGCTCCAATCGCTTGACAAGAAGTAAAGACTACGCGGCGCACTACACAACAACATTCTGCCATCGATAGTGGCACACCTCACACACATCACATCTACGATTGCGGATACAAAAAGAGATGGTTTGCCACTCCACTCGCATCAACCTGACTGAAGAAAAATCGAAGCCAAACATTTTGGCACGCCCAATCGGACCCAGGTTTAGTGTCTTATAATCATTGATCCGTATCGCAGAACTTTCATGACTTGCCTTAAGCATCCAGCACTTGCGTTCCGAGAGCATAACTCAGCTGCTTGCAAGGGTTTAAGCAACGAGGAAGTACTTCAGAGGTTCGGTGCAACGATGACTAAAGGTCGATCATCATCATCGTCAGAACCTAAGAACATTGAAGAAATGAGGGCCATGGACTTTGAGGCCTATAGAGACTTTTCGCTTGAACAAGAACAACAGCGAAACACTAACAAGCTCGACAGCCTTTACGATGCTCGAGAGGTTAAGTGTGCCAACAATAGTAAGAAGTTTAATGCTCTCACTGCGGCTCTCGTAAACCTTACCAATACCATGACAACCAGCTTCATGCTAATCAGCGACAAGTTGGGGGAGCGAGAACCTCTTTTCCATGATAATGAGGAAGTCAAGGACGACGGTGTACTAGCTCCACCTCCTCTGCAGGCAAACCCTGAACGAGAGTTGGAAGACCGGATTAACCACATCATCAATCTAAGGATGCCAGGTGTGGGAGGAACTCCGATAACCTATAATGATCCTTTCCCACCACTGTTGTTCGGTTGGAAGTGGCCGAAGGGTTATTGACCCATCTCGTTTACTCGCTTCAGCGGTGAGGGAGCGGAGCTAGCATCTACCCACATTGCTCGATTCGGGGTTGAGTGTAGACCATGAGCTAGACTTGGCGAGTTCAAGTTAAGAGTCTTTGTGTCCTCGCTATCAGGTGCAGCATTACATTAGTACAAAAACTTACCGCAAGGCTCGGTCCGCGACTGGGCAATGGTGGAGAGATTGTTTATTGAGCACTTTGGAAAGTCAGAATCAACTGTGAAGATTGGAAAGTTGTGCCAAATGGTGCAGATGCCAAGCGAATCTCCAGTAGCATATCTACACCGGTTCTGAATTGAGTACACCAAAAGAAGAACTTCATATACCATGGAAGAATTTGTGGACATTGCGGTAGGAGTTTTTTAAGAACGATTGCACATAAAGTACGTAGATGCAAGGTTCACGTCATTGAACGCTCTCATTGATGTCGTGGCTCAGACCCATGCTACGTATGAAGAAGCTGATAATAGGCGCAATGCGTCTAGGGGAACATATACTCCAAAGACTGTATATCGAGAATGCCCTAAGATGATTGCAGCTATGCAAGAAGAGGATGAGTCTGACAGATATGATTTAGAGGACACAACGGTGGCTGATCTGGAACTAATAGCCAAGAATACAGTCTAGTCATAGAAGATAATTCCTTCGAAGGGACTAGTGCGGGTTTTGACTAGTATGTTCACAAAACCAGAATTCGAATCCTATACTTATGATGCAAATGCAGCAAACGAGATCATAGAGGATTTGATTGATAGGAAGTTGACCAAGTCAGACTTCGGAGCATTCCCCACCGCTAAACAGCTAAAAGGAAAGAAGTATTGCAAGTTCCATAACATGTGGAATCATACAACCAAGGATTGCATTAAGCTGAAAGATCAAATTCAGAACTGGATTAATGAAGGGAAGCATGTGATTGATGCATCACCACAAATTGCTTTGCTTGATCGGCAACCTTTCGCATATACTTCGGTAGGAGCTGTAGAAATGGTAAAGCCGAAAGCCATCAATAGGTTCCAAAGTGATAGGATGGAGGAAATCTTAGAGGACTTGATCAAAGCCGGTATCGCGACGTGCCTAACCCTATAGCCACACCTCCGTGGGAAGGGTTGTACTACAAATTCCATCACTCTTGGACACACAGTACCAACCAGTATGCGGTGTTGCGAGAACAGATCCAGTGATAGATAGATGAATGGGACATTGCTCTTTTGGATTATTCAGGAGAAGAGGATGCTGCAGGATCCTTTATGGTGGGTACTCTAGAGGTAACTTGGCATGGAGGAACCAAGAGGAAGCAAAGGTTGGATCATAAAACCACCAACGAAGCAGTCGCTTTCGGCAGTAGCAACAAGGATCCTAAGGGGAAGCAAAAAGAGGTCTGTAGAGAGGCGACCCCGGTAGTGCTTTGTACTTGTTGCAAAGCGGAGTGCGGTCTCAAGATGACATACGAAGAATTTGTGGACGTTGTACGAACAGGTTCAACGGCAAAGTCTCCGCTAGATCAGTCGGCAAGCCCGAAGGAACCACGCACAGTGGCCAAGGAATCTAACCTGTTCAAACGAATACGAATGGCCGACAAGAAAGCTAGGGCCGCTGATGACAGGCAGCGAGCGGAGTCGAGCAAACCTTATATTTTTCCTGCAAGCCAAGTAGAGATTAAAGAAGACGTATGGTACGTGAAGTCAGGGGTAAAGACTGTGGAAATTACTCCCACTAGGAAAAGGAAATTACAGTGTTAATTTGGAGCTATGAAGAGAACTTTGGAAGCTTTAGATAGAGGCTCGATCAAACTAGAGCAGCTAGTGGAGTCACCAGAGCAGATTCAAAAACGGATGAATAGGCTCGCCACCACACCCATGATTACGTTTGACGAAGGCTCTAACAACTAGATTTAGTGTATTTTCCCAGATCGACAGTGTAAAGCCTAATGCAGAGGCACCACGAGCGCCAAAACAGGCTCGGGAGATGGTTGAGGACAAGCCAATGTAGAAATCAGTCTTCAAACGCATCGAATCCAAGGCAGAACCAGTTGATGAGCTGAGGAAGACACCATTGTTACGGTGGAAGCCAAAACCTTTGGTGATTGAAGAGCAAAAGAAGCTCGCTCTTACTTGTCCAAAGCCCAAGGTCATAGAAGTAATGGCTGGTGAGTCAGGACTCACAATGAGAATAGACTCTTCAAAGAGACTTATGTCCGAGGTTTATGTTAGAGAGCAACATTGCCCTCTCATCGAAGATCAGCAGCAAGAGTCATTGTTAGTCGAGCCTGAAGCAGACGATGAGGATGAGCAATTGATTGACTATGGAGAGGATAGTAAGGACTTAGAAGAAGTCTACGCTGAGGATGTGTAGGCATGGTCTACTTGTTACCAGCCAAATTCGCTAAGCAGGCCAAGGCGACGCACGTGGCCATTGTGAGTAAGTGACTCGCACTAAACTAACGGTTAAATTAACACTTAACAATCAGAAAAACACACAATTTAAAATCCTTTGTTGTAGTATTGGTAAATAGGGATCGTTCCTCACCGGGGATTGAGGGTGCATGCATAATTTCGTGCATTATAAAGGGGGGAGTTGGAATTTCGTTTGATTAATCTACTAAATTAAAGATAAAATTGGCAGCAAACATATTGAGAAACATAGAATTCTAAACATACTTGCTAACCCAAAAATAAACCTAAACTAACATTTACAAGTGATCATCACATACTAACAACCTAGCTGATTCATCCTAATAATTCCCACTTGTCTACAAAATTCATAGTACCAATTAAAACACATACACATGCTTATATTGAACAAGAGAGCAACCAAATCGAGTAAACACCTTAGTTCAATTTCACCTTTAGAGATCATTGAAACATGCATAGAAAATGTAACCAAATCGAGTCCTATTCTAAAACACGTTTCAAAGCATTAAGAATATAAGCTAGCATATGAATTCGAACTAAAACTATGAACACATGGAAGAAACTTGGTAAAAACCAGAAATAAATAACCTTACATCAAAACTTGTTCTTGTCATACAAAAGTAAAGAAAACTATACAAACTGAAAACATATACAAAGGGGCCATGTTACACTTTTGATTCCATGAAATCGCACTGCAAATCTTGGTGTAGAGGCTTCTTTGTTGGATGGATGACACAAATATCCAAGGCCAAATCTAGCAAAGAACACTTGTGGATGGAGGAGGGATTTCTAGGAGGTGGTGCTTGGTGGTGTTTCGGCCTTGGGAGGAGTCCTTCTTCTTTTGGATGCAAGAAGGTGATTTAGGTAGAGCTTTTGCTATTAGAATGTGAGATGATGATGTTCATGGCTGAACTCCCCTTTAATAGGCAAAGGAGATGGCCTTTGCCTCTTCCCTCAAGGGAAGGAAACCTCTTCCTCTTATCCTTCCACCTAGTTGCATAACCTTAGTCACCACCCTTAGTCACCAAGCAAGGCCTTAGTCATCACCCTTAGTCACCAAGCTAGGCCTTAGTCATCACCCTTAGTCACCAAAGATATTTCATCAACTTGCATCACCAAGTTGCTTGCTTGATCATTTTGGACGAAAAAATTGACTTAGAGTTTCCTTCTTGGCTGACTTGGACTTTAATAAATGGGCCCAATGAATTGCTTAATGGGCCGGCCCATCTCCATTGTCCAGAAACGCAAAAATCTTCCGAAGTGCACTTTTCATGGTTATTGACCTAAATATGATAAACCAAGTTAAAACACAAATACTAAGATTATAACATAGCTAAACGTAAAGGTCCGTTAAGGATCGAGCATAAAATGCGTATATCAAATTCCCCCACACTTAGACTTTGCTAGTCCCTTAGCAAACACTAATTTTAAACTAAGGCTCTCTAAGAAAAAATGAAAGAAAGAACACACCTTATCATTAAGTAGTAACTCTCTCAAAGGCATGAACAAAGACACAACTAAGCCCCTAGCTAAAATTTGTCTTAGATTTTTTTTTTTCATAAGTATATGGCGATGGCTCACAAGAATTAAGAGTTTAAAGCTTAATAACTTCGAGAGATAATAGAGATATGATCATGTCATAAACAAGTAAGACTTGGAAGAAAACAATAGTGAAGTTAAAGCTGTGCATGTTTCGAACAAGTTTAAATCAAACTCACATGGATGCACTCATCATATTTTCACTCATGAAAAGGGTTCACTCAAAGTGTATATGAATTGAATCGAAAACCTCATGAATACAATGAATTACTTGTATAAATGAACCAAAACCATATACTTACTCATGCAACTTACTCGACCAATCAAATGCTACTCATCTTAAGGATCATAAAGGACTTTAGAAAAGTTGTAATGAGGTTGAGGCTAAGGCATTCGAAATTTAGGTATGTAGTGGTGAAAAATGTTCAAAAGACTTAGTTAATACTTCATCCATTTGAGCTCGTCCTTCCTAATGTGTCAAAACTTCAAAAACAAGGCCAAATTTCATCTTTTTGGGCCTTACTTCATTCTAAACTTTACTTGTCCAGACTTTTACACATAGAACATTTGCCGGAGAGCTTTTTACACATTTTTTTTTGTATTTGCGGCAATCAGACTTTTAATTTTCTTTCAAACTTTTGGACAAGTTTTCCCTTTCTTTGAATTCTTTCATCATCTTTTCGCCACTTTTTTGTGCTAACTTCGAAATCTCTTCACCAAGTCTTGATAACAAGGGTTGGAAACTCTACACTAGGCTAAGTGTTTAGATATACATGTAGTAAATGAAAGAAAAGGCTAAACGTAGGCACAAAGGGGTAATCTAAGGGTGTCGCAACTCGTGCGCACAAAATGAAATATGGCTTTTTGGTAAAGTAGTGGAAAACCTAAATGCCTTTAATCACATCCATAATCAGAGTATAAATCAATTTAAAAGCTTTGCAAGTCTACATGAGTAAATTCTACCATTCTCTAGTTCATTATAATCTATGGCAAGCAATTAGATGAGGCATGTCAATATTTTTGAGACCATGATGCATGAAATTCACTCATAAAAGAAGAAATGTAGGCTCAAAAACTCACTTTAAGATTTGTATGATCTAAAACTTATTCTAGTATGTGACGACCCGAACCAGAATCAGTTATGTATTCGGCACGATTCACGAGATTCTGTTTAGTCGCAGTTTTACGTCGTATATGTGGTTTGCCGATTCTATTCGCGACTATGTTTTCGGTCGAGAATTTGAGTTGAGTGTCTTCACGGAAGTTGTAGAGTACGTGATTTCAAGCTCGTGGGCGGTTTTAGAATATTTTTCCAATGACCGAGGAATATTTTATGATTATTTGAAGTTTCGGTTTTTGACGAGTTTATCCGATTGTTTCGTGTTTATCCGAATCGTGATGGTTATCCATTTCGAATCGTTGATCGACCCGAGGCGCGAGTATAAATATCGGAATAGTCGAGAATTAGTCGTAAAACACTGTTGAAGTTTGACCGGACCGTTGACTTTCCAAAAATAGTAAGTTGACCCGTTGACCGAAAAAGGAGAGGTTTCCCGTTTCGGCTTGCCGTCCGACGACCTGTTTTCCGGCCACCTTTGGCTTCGAGAAGGGTACAGTTCTCTTCCTCCTTTTATTTTGAATTGGTTTATGTTTGGAATTTTGTGAATTGATGGAGTTTAGAGGGAGAACAGTTCGGGTTAGGTTGAAGGATTTCACCGGTGACGGGGGTGGCTCTCCGGCAAGCCACGGTGGCGGGGAGGTGGGGGTTTCGCCTCCCCTTGGCCTGGGGAAGCTATTCCTAAGCTTAGAATGGGCTGTAATGGAGTTTTCCGGCGAACCCGATTCGGTTGCCGGAGGAGAAGTTCAACTCGCAGTTCGAGCTGTTTTGGGTAAGTTAGACCGTGAATTGGACCTTGTGACTGTTGAAGAAGAGACTCGGCTTGAGATGGGCTTTAATTCGGGAAATTTTGGCCTTGGAATTCTACCGTTGACGGCGCGGCGGCGGTCAACGGCGGAGGAGTTGACTTTTTCAGATTTCGATGTTTTTAATGTCGTTTTTCTCGAAATCGCGCCCTGATTATCGTCTAGAGGTTTTCAGGTTGATTTGATTAGCCGATTTTCAGTCGAGGTTTCAGTGGGGATTTCGGAATTTCCGTTATTCATTTTGTACTACATTGCATATTTCCGGGAACAGTTGGTTTCCGTGATTCAGTACGGAGTTGTGGATTATGATTTTGATCAGTTGTGTTTATTGAATATTCAGGAGATCGAGATCGAGATCTGGATCGTGATCGTGCTTCAGGTGAGGGATTTTCCGCAGGACCACGAGTTTAGAGCGAGTGCGCATTTTGCTCACCTGTGAGTGGACAATTTCTTTTCACGGAATTCTTGCGAGTCTTTTATATGAATTATGAACTTGAGCATGCGTATGAGATTTCGGATTACATGAGCATGTGTTTTACGATTATACGATTATACTTATACGGATATACGTATACGAGTATACATACACTTATATGTTGTTTCATGCATTTGCATCGAACTGTTTATGATTTGGTTTTCACAGAGTACAGTCTCAATTACGTTGTTGTATCGATACACTTGCCTCTCGGCTGATCCCCGATGGTAGGCTTTTACCAGGGGAGGCTGTGACTCCTGACCCGAGACCTTTACCGGGGTAGGCAGACCTCTGACCTGAGGCCTTTCTGGCTAGAATTGCGTGGAAGTCTGGGACTCCGTGATTCTGACTGTACTAGCACGGATTTGTCCATGAGTGACCCCGTGAGATTTTACTTGCATGCTCAGTACGCTGGAGGAGTATGATTTTACCTCGTGTACTTTGTTATTTTATTTATCTGGACTCGCATATGTTATTTTAAACATATATATCAGCTGGTGAAAGACATTTATTTTCGTCCACTCACTCTAACGAGTTTATTGTCTTTCTCCTGGGCTTTTCGGTTTCCGTGTCCAGTTGCAGTTCAGGTTTGGTGTTTTCACGTCGCGGTTTGAAGGCTAGTGATCTGAGCTACCTGTGCTTTCCAGTAGGTTATTGTTTCGCCTACTGATGTATATTTTGTATATATTTTACACTAGAGGTCACTCTGATACATTCTGATACATGTTTATACGGATTTTCTCAGATATATATATATACTACAGTACTGTTTACTGTTATTGCTTATATTATGATGTTGAGAAATCCGGATGGGATTGGTGCCCACGGTTTGGCTTTTGTGGCATAGGATGAAGTGTTATTTTCAGGGTGCAGGTTATGCAATTCTACGTTAGTAACGAAACTCTGCCGAAATTTCGAAAATTTTTTGTTGGTTCGTATTTTCAGAAGGGGTTCGATTCCGATTTAGGTAACTGAATCGGGGTTGGGTCCTTTCAAGTATGCAAATTTTTGTACCAAGATTTTCAAACCATATCTACTACATGTTAAAACTGTCAAAATATCTCAATTAGCACAGGAATTCATGTTTGTGATATGCAACGCCATATATAATATTTTTGGTCCAATTTCATCATCGACTAGTTAAGCGCATCCTAAAGAGCCAAAAAAAATACTAAGTTAACCAAAAGACTTAAATAGGTTGTAAACCCCTCCCCTACACTTAAACTCTACATTGTCCACAATGTACTAAAGTAAAAGCATAGAATTAAGCATGAAATATAGGTTTTTTTTTTTCAAAAAAATCTAACTAAGAAATTAAAAGCAATGAAAATTAAAAGAGTAAAGGGAACAAAGTGCAAATCTGTTGTGGACTCTTCCATTGGGTTGCCTCCCAACAAGCGCTTTTTTTTAACGTCTGACAGCCTAGATGTGATGTTTTCATGTGTTTGAAGATATTGGACCTTCAAGCTTATCCTCCTCAACGTCTTGCTCCTTGAAATGTTCGTAGTATGGCTTCAATCGGTGACCATTCACCTTGAATTCATTTCCGGTTTCTAATGATTGATTGAGAAAAGCTCCATCAGGAAACACTTGAACAACCAAGTAAGGGCCGATCCAACGTGAGAGTAGCTTACCTGAGAAGAGTCTAAGTCTCAAATGAAAGAGTAGAACTTTTTGTCCCACTTCGAGACTCTTTCCACGAATCATCTTGTCATGAAATCCTCTTGGTTTTCTCCTTGTAAATCCATGCATTGTCAAAAGCATCATTCCTGATTTCCTCAAGTTCACAAAGTTGTACCTTTCGATGAAAACCAGCCTCATCTCGTTCCATATTGAATTTCTTGACAGCCCACCATGCCTTGTGTTCTAACTCAACCAGAAGATGACATGCTTTCCCATAAGCTAATCGATACGGTGACATTCCAATGAGAGTTTTGTAGGCAGTTCAGTACGCCCACAATGCATCATCTAAACATTAGCTCCAATCTTTCCGGTTTGGTTTAACGGTTCTCTCCAAGATCTTCTTGATCTCAAGGTTGGAAACTTCAGCCATTCCGCTGGTTTGAGGATGATAAGGTGTCGAAACCTTATGTGTAACTCCATTCTTTCTCATTAAAGCTTCCACTGTCCTGTTGCAAAAATGGCTACCTCCATCACTTATGAGAACACGTGGCATTCCGAACCTTGTAAAAATGTTAGCCTTCAGAAAATCTGCAACAACTCGCGAATCATTAGTTCGAGTGGCCTTTGCTTCCGCCCATTTTAGCACATAATCAATGGCGAGTAAAATGTAAGATAAACTGTTAGATGGGGGAAAATGTCCCATAAAATCTATGCCCCACACATCAAAAATTTCGACATACAACATGTATGTTTGAGGTAATTGATCTTTAGGTCCTATATTACCGAATCTTTGGCACCTATCACATTTAGAACAAAAATCATGAGAATCACGAAAAATACTAGGCCAAAAGAGTCCACTATCTAGCACTTTAAGGGATATTTTCCTCGAACCAAAGTGTCCTCCACATGCTAAACTGTGACAAAACTCAAGAATTGACATAAATTCACTATCCGGAACACACCTACGAATGACTAAGTCAGAACATTGCTTCAACAAGTAGGGTTCATCCCAAATAAAAGTCCTAGCATTCTTCCTAAGTTTTTCACGTTGAACACTATGCATAGAGGATGGAGACTCACTGGTTACTAAATAATTAACTATATCTGCATACCATGGAGATTCAGAAGCACTTGCTTGAATTCCGAAGAGCTGTTCATCAGAAACATTCTCCTTAATGACCACAGCTTCTTGTTCATTCACCAACCGAGATAGGTGGTCAGCCACCACGTTGTCTACTCCCTTCTTGTCTCTTATTTTGATGTTGAATTCTTGGAGTAAGAGGATCGAACGAATTAGCCTTGGTTTTGCATCCTTCTTGGTCATTAAGTACTTCAAAGCTGCATGGGCAGTATAAATGATAACTTTGGTTTGAAGCTTGTATTTTGAACCAGTACTTTATAAAGTATGTTTTCAATCTTGAGTTTTACATCTGGTTTAGTTTCTGTTATATGTTGAGAAATCCGGATGGACATCAGTGGTCCACAGTTTGTCTGTTGGATTTATCTTCGGAGTGTCATTCTTCCTACAGGTTTTATTTTGTCTCGGTTTTAAAGAGAGCTATGTCAAAAAATTTACAGAATTTCATAGATTATGGTCAGTCGTTTGGGCTTGATCTTAGATTACTAGTTAATCTAGGGTTGTGTCCTTTCACTTTGGGCTATGGTAAACTCCTCAAACAAGGTGTATTTATGTATTATTTATAGTTTCGTATGATTTTCTTACGATCCACGGTTGAACAAGTAAGTGAGAGTTTATATAGTTTTATAGGATGATTATATTTTCATTTCATTATTAAAGTGGAAAGGCATAAGGTATGTTTTATGATTTCTTAAGAACCTTTGATTTTTGTCCACTCACTCTAACGGTTTTCATATTTTCTATTTTCCTTTTCCTGGGCTTTTTATTTTACGTTGCCCAGTTTGCAGTACTTTTATCTAGAAGTTATCGGTTCCTATCAGATTGTCGAAGGCTTAGAGAACGAGTCACTTGTCATCATGAGTAGGTCCAAGTTTCTCCTACTGGTTGTGTAATATGTATAATAGATGTCGCTCTGATAACCATGTCATGTTTCATTTCCGATGTATAAACATGTACGAATGTTTTGTTATGTTTTCAAGTGTGTTGAGAAATCTGGATGGGAATCGACGTTCTACAGTTTATTTTTGGAAATTGATTTAGAAGTATGTTTTCAAGTGCAGGTTTTGGCTTTATAGAATTCTAAGGGAAACTATGTTGATATTTCAGTAGATTCTTTTGTGCTAAGTCATGTTGTTAGGGTCTGATTCAAGTTTAGGAAACTAAATCGTGTTTGAGTCCTAGAACTTCAAGGAGAGCACGATAGATCCACCTTAAGGGGCTGTTTAGTGGTGGTAGATAGGGTGGTTGAGGTTGAGGAGAGTGGATGAAGAGGGTTTCAAAGGTTAGAGAGAAGGTAGAGCTCAAAAACTAGAGAGATTGTGTAAAATTGTACCAAATGAAAGCTTGTTTTGGCTAGGGGCGTGGGAGCTTGAATTTGCGTCGATTGGGAGAGAAATTTCCAGCCCTTAGGTGCTAGAAAAGGAGGAGTTAGAAGATCTAAAGGTTGGCTTTGAACAAAGGGAACCATGATCCACAATTTTGGGTTTTGTAAGGCTAAAATTCTAAATATTTTACATCATGTAGTCCATCTTCTTCCTCTTTTCTTCAAATCAGATTGAAATGCATAAATGGATGCATTGGACCTCCATTGGGCTGGACTCAAAGTTATTGGGCCAGCAAGGGTGGTCTGAGTAGCTATGGTGAATTCCGGCCAACTATGGGTAACTTCCGGCCAAACTATTTTATCATTTTCCCAAAGTTTCTCCATTTTGCCTCTAGAAAATGGAAACCTCTTCTCAAATAAATGTGTTATTCTCTTTATTTAATGCATTTCCAAGTCAAATCATGCTTTCCTAGCAAGAACAAGAAACGTCATAAAAACGATGCATTAATCATGGAAAGTAAGTAATAAACTTAAAGTTAGGAGCATATTAGGCACATAATTATGATCCTAACACATAACACCATGCTTGTTAAGAGGACCTCGTATGAATGATCATCATGGGTGCAATGTCCCTTCAATTCAAAAGCCTTAGGCACCACACATCACCAATAGGTGACACTCCATGTCTGGTTCGATCAGCCCTAACAGTTTCTCCTCTGGTTCACAGCCAGGCACGAGTAAATATATGTTCGCGCCATCCCTTGGGTGTGCTATTTTCTTTTTTTCAAATGGGCATTCTGTCTTTCGGAGTTGAAGGGGACTATGGGTACGCCATGTTACTTAACTAGGCAGCGTTAAGTGTGTACGAACCAGATATGATTTTTTTAACTCCCCAATCAAGATTGATCTTGACATGGGGAATAGGGGGACTTGTTAGCATAAGCTTTACAACATGGTGCTTCATACAAACTTGGTCAAGAAAATCCCTGAAACCCTAAAATCTCTCAAACTCAACTCTCTTCCTCCATGCCATAATCTCCAAAATTAAGGCCATTAAAGGGAAGATGATATCAACGTTGTTTGAACCCGACTAGTTTCACCACTGGAGCTGGCTTGGCAGCGTCGCACTGCCGACCGAGGTCAACCGACCCTAAACGGGTCGAACTCACTTTCTCTCTCACTGGAGTGGTCATTCTGGAGCAAGGAGAGCAAGTTCGAAGCTTCTATCATTGAGGAAGGAGCTGATTCTCCACATTCATCCCAACACTCCACCGAACATTTTTCAGAACAAGAACAAGAACCAATCGAAATGGCCAACGCTGAAAACAAATCACTTCGCCAACGCACTTGTTTGACCGAATGGAGTAGTGGTCCATCATGCATTGCATTCCAGGAGCCACAAGCAGACAAGAAAGACATCGAGTTGAAGAGTGGGTTTCTACACCGCCTACTAATCTTCCATGGGCTGTCGAATGAAGATCCCAACATGCATCTTAAGCAATTTCAGTTCATTTGCATGAGCATGAAGCCCACAGAAGCAGATGAAGAACTCTTCAAGCTCAAAGCTTTTCCCTTCCCTTTGACGGATAGAGCTCAATCTTGGCTTTTGGAACTTCCGCAAAATCACCTCACTACCTGGAAGCAACTTGCGGATTTGTTCTTGGCTAAGTACTTTCCGGCCTCAAAGATTACTGTTTTGAGGAAGAAGATCACAGGAATTACACAAGCTTCAGATGAGTCCTTTGGCCAGTATTACGATCGTTTTAAAGTCTTGTGCACCACCTGCCCATCCCATGGTTTTTCGGAGACCAATTTCATGAACTACTTCTATGATGGTCTTAAACTGATTGATAGGGAACTTCTTGATGCCGTTGCAACCGGAGCATTCATGGATTTAAATGGCAAGGAAGCACGTACACTCTTGGAAAACTGAGCAAACAATGACGCTCAATATGGGATGGCTCCACGCAAGGCAATGAATGAAGTGAGTTCCAAGCAAGTTGCTGATGAAAAGTATGATAAGCTAGCTTCTATGCTAGAGCAAGTACTTGAACTAGAGACAAAAAGATCCAAGGCAGCCTCAGGACCCACTTGTGGTGTGTGTAAGATGCAAGGACACCACAATGATCAATGTCCAATGGTGGGAGACCAGAGTGGAGCATCAAATGAAGATATGGAGTAAGCCAATGCTCTTGGTGGATATCAAGGAGGCCAACAGTACAACAATTACAACAACAACTTTGGCAACCGAGATCATCCGGGTTTCAAGTGGAGTAGCAATGAGGGATGTCTAAACCCTCCAACACCTCAACAAGGATATCAACGTGCTCCCTTCCAACCAAGGCCTCCTATGCCTGAAGCTCCCATGCACCAAACGCAGCAAGCTCCGACCCAACATTTCACCAATCCAGACTACGACAAAATGTTTCACCAAATGTCTGCTTCAACACAAGTCCTTATAGATGGACAAACCAAAATGAAGGAGATAGTGGACACTCATGGCTGAGATATTGGTGAAATAAAAAAGCAAATGGGCCAACTTGTGGACTTCATGGGCCAAATTCGACAAACCAGTCAACTACCACCTCAAACCACTCATAATCCACGAAATGTCAATGCCATCGTCACAAGGAGTGGGAAGGTACTAGAGGCACCAAAAAATCATGGAATCTCATCATGATGAAGTCACCATTGAGGACATCACCAACGAATAAGATGATTAGACTGATTCGGCAACTCAAGAGGACGAGAAGAAGAAGGTGACACCTAATGTCACCAACGCACCAACTCCTCCACAACCTACCCCAATCAAAGGTAAAAGTCCTATCCCTTCAAATACGATTATTACTAATTCTCCGTTTCCTTGTGCACCTTTCCCAAGCAGATTATCAAAGTCAAAGAAGAAGGATGATCAATACAAGGATATCTTAGACATCTTTCAAAAGGTGCAAGTGAATTTACCCTTGATCGAGTGCATCAAGCAAGTTTTGATATATGCAAAATTTCTAAAAGAGTTATGCAGCCAGAGGAGGCAAAGGAGAGAGAATGAGGTTGTGAAGGTGAATGCAACCGTATCGGCGGTTTTACAACGTCGGCTACCCCCAAAGTTGAAGGATCTGGGGAGTTTTTCAGTTCCCTGCATTATTGGTGACAAACATTTTGAAGATGTAATGATTGATCTTGGAGCCTTGATATACACATTTTATGCTCAATTATTAACGTATTTCTACCTACATTTAGCTATGTTATAATCTTAGTTTTTATGTTTTTTTACTTAGTTTGTTATTTTTAGGTCATTTACGGTGGAGAATAATAACGGCGCACTTCGGAGGAATTTTACGATTTTGGATCATCGGAGATGGGCCGGCCCATTAAGCATTTTTTGAGGACCATTTTGCAAGGTCCAAGTCAGCCCATATTGGAGGCCCAAGCCCAATATTTTGGCAGCCTAAGCCACTTGGTGAAGAGTAAAAGTCAAGATTGGCAAGCTTAGTGACTAGGCTTGGTGACTCACCTTGATGACTCTTAGCTTTTTGTGGCTGATCTTAGTGACTAGGCTTGGTGACTCAAACTTGGTGACTAACCTTGATGACTCTTAGTTTTTTGTGGCTGATCTAGGTGACTAAGTCGGTGACTAAGGGAGCATTGATGGCTTAGGCAAGTGGAAGGAAGAGGCAAGGCAAACTTCCTTGCCTATATAAAGGGGAGGCTGGCCAAAGGAAGAAGCATCACATATTTCACAAGCCAAAACTCTAAACACTTCACCTCTCTTCCATACTTCACCAAGGTTCTTCCAAAGTCGAAGCTCTCCACCACCTCTGGATCAAGAACTAAGAGTGCGTCATTCGTGTTCTTGAGAATCACCACTTGTAGTTTGGTGCGTCACCTCTCTAAAAGTGTAACCATGTTCTCTAAACTTCATCTTCGTCTTTGTAATAATTTCGGTTATGTTATGAAAGAATTTCTCTATGTTCTTCTCTTATGTCGATTCTTCCACGTGTTCTTAATTTTATTAGTTTGGATGCATGTCCTAGCTTTAAGTTCTTAATGATTTGAGTATGTTTTAGGATAGGGTGTGTCACCAATCTTCCTAAAAGATATCTCAATGATTTCGGCAAAATAGCAATTGTTTTAAGGTGTTATGCGTCATAACATTCTTATTCAACGAAATCATGTGTATGTGTCTTGACTAAAATTAAGGATTTCGTAGATGATAAATAAGGTAAAAGCATGAAGGTAGGATAGGTGAATGAAATAAGTTGATCACTTGTAATTAGTAATTTAGCTTCTTATTTTTCGTAAGCATAATTAAAATTTAAGGTTTCTTGATTGTTTAACTTGTCTATGAGTAAAGCATGTGAGAAGTTTAGGAGTTCTTGTTGTGTTTGCATGTTTTGTACCTTAATTTCGTAGATTAATCAACCCAATTTCAAACTCCCCCCATACCTTTAAATTTTTTTTTTTAAAAACGAAACCATGCATGCGCCCTCTAATTCCCCGGATAGAACCATCCCTACTCACCAATTCTACATCCACAAAAGAGGGTTTTAAATTGAATATGTGTGAACTATGTGTTAACATTTAAGGCATGTTTTGCGCGTATCAAGCCTCCATCAAGGTAATGCCTTATTACCTCTACAATTCAATAGAGCTTGGAAATCTCAAGCAAGACAATGTCATCATCGAATTAGTCGATCGTACACATAAGTATCCAAGGGGATACGTAGAAGATGTTATAGTGCAGGTCAAGAACTTAATATTCCTAGCTAATTTCTACATCGTTGACATGGAAGAGAGTCCATTGAACACTAGTCCATTGCTACTCGGACGACCTTTCATGAGGACCGCCAGGACAAAGATCGATGTGTTTGAAGGAACTTTTTCCATGGAGATCGACGGAGAAAGAGTTGAGTTCAACATGTTGGATGCAATGAAATTTCCAATGTCAACTGTGGTCGCCATTTCAACATATGATCCTGTGGATACCTTAGCACAATGCCACCTTGACACCATAAATGAAGATGAACTGGATGTGGTGAAAAGACCCAATCCCGATTCAGTTACCTAAACCGGAACCGAACCCCTTCTTAAAGAAATACGAACCAACAAAAATTTTTCAAAATTTCGGCAGAATTTCTTTACTAACGTGGAATTACCATAACCTGCACCCAGACAATAACACTTCATCCTATGCCACAAAAGCCAAACCGTGGGCACCAATCCCATCCGGATTTCTCAACATCAATATATGAATCATAAATAGTAAACCGTACTGTAGTATATATATATATATATCCGAGAAAATCCGTATAAACAAGTATCAGAATGTATCAGAGCGACCACTAAAGTAAAATATATACAATATACACATCAGTAGGCGAAACAAGAACCTACTGGAAAGCACAGGTAACTCTGATCACTAGGCTCCAAACCGCGACGTGAAAACACCAAAACCTGAACTGCAACTGGGCATGGAAACCGAAAAGCCCAGGGGAAAGACATGAAACACGTTAGAGTGAGTGGACGAAAATAGATGTCTTTCACCAGTTGATATATATGTTTAAAATAACATATGCGAGTCCAGGTAAATAATAATAACAAAGTACACGAGGTAAAACCATAATCCTCCAGCGTACTGAGCATGCAATTAAAAATCCCACGGGGTCACTCATGGACACCTCCGTGCTAGTACAGTCAGAATCACGGGATCCCAGATCCACACTTGTTTCTAGCCAGAAATGGCCTCGGATCCGGGGATACGCCCCTCACCGGTGTGGTTGGGGAAACGCCCCTCCAGGCGGCCTACCATCGGAGATCAACTGAGAGGCAACGTGTATCGATACAACAACGTAACTGAGACTGTACTCTGTGTAAACCAAATCATAAACATTTCGATGCAAATGCACGAAACAACATATAAGTGTATGCATATTCCTATACGTATATCCGTATAAGTATAATCGTATAATAGTAAAAACACATGCTCATGTAATCCGTAATCTCAATACGCATGCTCAAGTTCGAAAATCATATAAAAGACTCGCAAACAATCCGTGAAAAGAAATTGTCCACTCACAGGTGAGCAAAACGCGCACACGCGCTAATCTTGTGGTCCGGCGGAAGATCCCTCGGCAGAAGCACGAACACGATCCCGATCTCGATCTCGATCTCCTGAATATTCACAAAAACATAACTGATCAAAATCATAGTCCACAACCCTGTACTGATTCACGGAAACCAACTGTTCCCGGAAATATGCAATGCGATACAAAATGTATAGCGGAAATTCTGAAATCCCCATTCGAAACCTCGACTGAAAATCGGCTAACCAAATCAACCCGAAAACCCCTGGATGATAATCAGGGCGTGATTTTGAGAAAAATGACACTAATTACATCAAAATCTGAAAAAGTCAACTCCTCCGCCGTTGACCACCGTTGACCGGCGGCGGCGGCGGCGCGCCGTCAACAGCGAGATTCACCGGCGGAGAACTTCCAGTTCACAAGGTCTCAACATTTCGAACCATTTTCTCAACTAACACGAAAGCCAATTCAACCTCTTACCCAACCAATTTCACACATAATCAAATCGGAATTTCCAACCGGAACCCTAATCAGATTCACCTCCATACACCTCCTCGTCCTAAACCAGATAACCAGAAAGCTTCGCCGAGGTATGGGGAACAAAACCCCCAACAAACCCAACCTCAAATCTCGCCGGAACCACCGTGACCATCACCGGCGAACACCGATGACTCGGCTCGATTCGAACTCACCCAAATCACAATCAATTTCCACAAAATCAAACACTAACCAACCCGAAATCACGAGAGGAAGCGATCCCTACCTTTCACTTGGCCGGAGGTGGCCGGAATTTGGTCGTCGGACGTTGAAGCCGAAACGGGAAACTCTCCCCCCACGGGTCAACGGTCAAATTTCCATTTTAGGAAAGTCAACGTCTGGTCAACGTAAAACAGTGATTTTACGACTATTCTCGACTATTCCGATATTTATACTCGCCCTCGGGTCGATTGACGATTCGAAATGGATAACCATCACGATTCGGATAAACTCGAAACAATCGGATAAACTCGTCGGA
Source organism: Geum urbanum (assembly GCA_946800695.1). NCBI lineage: Eukaryota > Viridiplantae > Streptophyta > Magnoliopsida > Rosales > Rosaceae > Geum > Geum urbanum. Next base: position 24,272,905 of record OX327002.1, read on the forward strand.
AACCAAAAATTCAAATAATCATAAAATATTCCTCGGTTATCGGAAAAATCTTCCGGAACCGCCCACGAGCTCGAAATCACGTACTTTACAATTTCCATGAAGACTCTCAACTCAAATTCTCGACCGAAAACATAGTCGCGAATCGAATCGGCAAACCACAAATACGACGTAAAACTGCGACTAAACTCAATCTCGAGAATCGTGCCGAATACGCAACAGATTCTGGTTCGGGTCATCACAAATCTACCCCCCTTAAAGAAATTTCGACCTCGAAATTTACGTACCTGTCAAGTGAACAGATGAGGATACTACTCCCGCATACGCTGCTCGGTCTCCCAGGTGGCCTCCTCAACTGAGTGGTTCTGCCACAAGACCTTCACCAGGGGAATCACACGGTGCCTCAACTCCTGCTCACGACGATCGAGAATCTTCACTGGCTCCTCAACATACGATAAATCCTCTTTGATCGGCAACTGCTGCGGGGCTAACACATGTGAAGGATCTGAAATGTACTTCCGCAATATCGAAACATGGAAGACATCATGCACACGAGCCATCTCAGCTGGTAACTCAAGTGTATAAGCAACAGCTCCAACCCTCTCCGTAATTTCATACGGACCAATGTACCGTGGTCGAAGCTTGCCACGCTTCCCGAAACACACAACTCCCCTCCACGGAGATAGTTTCAGAAAGACCCAATCACCAACCTCGAACTCTAAACTCTTCCTCCTCACATCTGCGTAACTCTTCTGCCGATCCTGGGCGATCTTCAATCGATCTCGAATAACCTGAATGTCCTCCATCGTGGTTTTCACCAAATCAGGACCAATGAGCCAACGCTCGCCTACCTCACTCCAACACAATGGAGTGCGGCACTGCTTCCCGTACAGGGCCTCGTACGGTGCCATCTCAATACTGGCCTGATAGCAGTTGTTGTAGGCGAACTCAATCAAGTGCAACTGCTGATCCCAGTTTCCACGAAACTGCAACACACACGATCTCAGCATATCCTCAAGAGTCTGAATGGTCCGCTCGGACTGCCCGTCAGTCTGAGGATGAAAAGCTGTACTAAATCGCAACCTCGTGCCCAACGCTCGCTGTAACGCCTGCCAAAACTCAGAAGTGAACTGACTATCTCGGTCAGAAACAATGGACACAGGCACACCATGCAAGCGAACAATCTCCGATAAGTACAACTTCGCCAATCTGCCCACTGATATCTTCCCTGGAAGTGCAAGAAAGTGTGCGGATTTCGTCAGTCGGTCAACAATAACCCAAATGCCAGTGTTACCCGCCGAAGTACGCGGTAACTGATAGACGAAATCCATCGTAATGTGCTCCCACTTCCAAACCGGAATCTCAAGTGGCTGTAGCTTTCCTGCAGGTTTCTGCCTCTCCGCCTTCACCTGCTGACAAATCAAACACCGACTCATGTATGCGGCAATCTCCCGCTTCATGTTGCGCCACCAATAGTACGCTCGAAGTGTACGAAACATCTTCGTACCTCCGGGATGCATCGCATACACTGAACTGTGGGCCTCATCCAGAATCACCTTCTTCAAGTCCTCGTCTCTGGGTACACATAACCTGCCTCTGAACAACAACGTACCGTCGTCGCTCAATCGGAACTCTGTAGGCTCACCATTCCGTATCATGGTCTTCTTGCCCAACAGGTAAGAATCCGAATCCTAGGCCTCTCGTACCTGATCAACCAGTACGGGTCGAACCTGAAAACTGGCCAATAAAGCTCCATCATCATCATACCCAAACACAGCACCCGTAGCTCGAAGCTCGGATAACATCGATACTCTGGCCACACACATGTGAAACAACGAGGCTCCGGATTTCCGGCTAAGTGCATCTGCTACAATATTGGCCTTCCCTGGATGATACTCGAAAGTGCAATCGTAATCATTGATCAACTCCATCCATCGGCGCTGCCTCATGTTCAGATCCGGCTGCGTCCGCAAGTAGGTGACACTCTTGTGATCAGTGAAAATCTTACACTGAGCACCATACAAATGATGCCTCCAACTCTTCAACGCTAACACGATAGCAGCTAACTCCAAATCATGCGTCGGATAGTTGACCTTATGTGGTTTTAGCTGCCTGGAACCATATGCCACAACTCTACCATGCTGCATCAACACACAGCCAAGTCCCAACTTTGACGCATCGCTGTACACAACAAACTCACCACTGTCGTCTGGCAACGTCAGAACCGGTGCGGTAGTCAATCTCTCCTTTAGGAGCAAGTAACTCTCCTCGCACGCATCAGACCACTCAAACTTGACGCCCTTCTTCGTCAATCTGGTCAGTGGTGAAGCAATCCGGGAGAAATCCTGTACAAACCGTCGATAATAGCCTGCTAAACCCAAGAAACTCTGAATCTCTGGCACAGTAGTGGGTCTACTCCAGTTTAGCACGGCCTCGATCTTGTCAGGATCAACACTGACTCCCTCAGCCGAAATCACGTGGCCCAGAAACTTCACACTATCCAACCAGAACTCGCACTTGCTAAACTTCACGAACAGCTGATGGTCCTGCAAAGTCCGCAACACTGCTCGCAAGTGCTTCTTGTGCTGGCCCACACTCCTCGAATAGATCAAAATGTCGTCAATGAATACAATCACAAACTTGTCCAGGAATCGTCGAAACACTTGATTCATCAAATCCATGAAAGCTGCGGGGGCGTTGGTCAACCTAAATGGCATAACCAAAAACTCATAGTGCCCATACCGTGTCCTGAAAGCTGTCCTGGCTACGTCAGAGTCTCGGATCCTCAACTGGTGATATCCGGATAGAAGGTCAATCTTTGAAAAGACTGCTGCTCCCTTCAGCTGATCGAACAAGTCATCAATCCACGGCAACGGATACTTGTTCCTCACTATAATCTGATTCAGCTTCCGATAGTCGATGCACAAACGCATGGACCCATCCTTCTTCCGTACAAACAACACTGGAGCACCCCACGGAGAAACACTCGGTCGAATGAATCCCTTCTCTAACAATTCCTGAAGCTGAATCTGCAACTCCCTCAACTCCGCAGGCGCCATCCGGTACGGTGTCTGGGAAATCGGTCCAGTACCCGGCAATAACTCAATGGTAAAATCAATCTCCCGTACAGGGGGTATACCAGGTAAATCCGCTGGAAACACATCTGAAAACTCAGACACAACCTCAATACTACCAAGATCTGGCACTGCAGCCGTAGTATCCACAACATGGGCTAAGTAAGCAACACAACCCTTCTTCATCAACCGATCCACCCTCATCGCGGAAATCAAGCACGGTAATGAAGTGTTCTTCTCGCCATGGAACAGTATCTCAGGTAACCCTGGTCGACGAAACGCGACCTCCTTCCTGTGGCAATCAAACATGGCCCAGTGCGACTCCAAACAGTCCATACCCAATATCAGATCAAAATCCACAATATCAAGCAATGACAGATCAGCGGCTAAACCATGGCCATCAATAAACACCTCACAATCTCGGTAAACCCAACCGATGCTCACAACCTCACCTGACGGATACAACACCCTTCACAACCCCGGAAGTGGAGATGCAAGAACCGTGGCTAATGATGACAGTCTAAATGATATGAATGAATGTGTAGCGCCCGGATCTAACAATGCAAGTACAGGAATACCAAAAACATGTAACGTACCGATAACGACCTCCGGTGATGCTCTGCCCTCACGTAGAGTCATAGCATGAACCCTCGCCTGTCTGGCTGGTCGTCCTCACTGGGGCTGTCCCTACTGCCTACCCTGACCTGCAAACTGTGCTGGTCGCGCTCCAGAAGTGGCACCTCGCTCAACTTCGGAACTCTGGGCCGCCTGTCCGTCACCGCCATACAACTGAGGACACTCCCTCGCATAGTGACCCACCTGGCCACAGCGGAAACAAGTGACAGGACCTCGCTGACATGGACCCACTTGATGTCGGCTGCAGAGACTACACAATGGGTACTCCCTCGGTACAGCAAAAGTGCCACCAGTACGTCGAGGATAACTGGAACCGCTAGAACCTGCACTAGCCTGTGGACGCTGTGGTCATCTCTCCTCCATAACGGTCTCCGTCTCGGTGCACCAACTGGTGGTCGATATGATCCACCGCCTGAAGATGAAGCTGAACCGGAAGTATCGGAACTCTGCCTCTTCGAAGGCCCCTGACTCGGTTCACCTTCCTCAAACCGTCTCGGCCGATACCTCTGCTGTCTCTCCTACTCAATATCCTCGCCTCGGAGTGCAGCACTAACAAACTCATCAAAGTTGTTTCGAGGCATCGTAGTCAATGTTGCCTTGATGTTCAGATTCAATCCCAGCTCAAATCTACGACACTTGGCTTCCTCTGTAGCCACCATATCTCGCGCAAAACGAGACAAACGAGTAAACCGATTTCGATACTCAAGTACAGACAAACTGCCCTGCCTCAAGTTCGTAAACTCCTCATACTTGCGCCGTTGGGTAGCCTGATTAAAATACCTCCGCATAAACAAATCACGAAACAATCAGCTGGAACTCTGTCGGTGCTAACCCACCAAAAGTATGCATCACCCTCAAGCAAACCAACTGCGGCTACTGTCATCTGCTCAGGAGTAAACTGCAGACGCTCACAAACACGTTCAATCTGAACTAACCATGCCTCGCATATCTCTGGATCAACTGAACCCGAAAACACAGTAGCACCCGCTGTACGAGCCTTGACCACAGGGTCAAAACACTCTTCCAAACGCAGCACTCGCATCAGCAAGTCGCGCGTTCGGCGATCCTCATCAGGATCATCATCCCGGTCAACACGGGGACCACGTCGAGGAGGCATCCTACTGATACAAGACATGCATTAGGTACAAGCAGAAAGAACGTAATCATGAAACCGCAAATATTTGAGGACACACAACACCCGAAGTATTGATGAGTACCGCTGGCCAGTCGGGTAATCACTCCAGTCATGCTGTATCAACTCAAATACCCTAAGCGTCACAACTACAAGAGTCTACAGAATCTGACAACCTAATGCTCTGATAGCAAGCTGAAAGGACCCAATCCCGATTCAGTTACCTAAACCGGAACCGAACCCCTTCTTAAAGAAATACGAACCAACAAAAATTTTTCAAAATTTTGGCAGAGTTTCGTTACTAACGTGGAATTACCATAACCTGCACCCAGACAATAACACTTCATCCTATGCCACAAAAGCCGAACCGTGGGCACCAATCCCAACCGGATTTCTCAACATCAATATATGAATCATAAACAGTAAACAGTACTGTAGCATATATATATATATCCGAGAAAATCCGTGTAAACAAGTATCAGAATGTATCAGAGCGACCTCTAAAGTAAAATATATACAATATACACATCAGTAGGCGAAACAAGAACCTACTGGAAAGCACAGGTAACTCTGATCACTAGCCTTCAAACCGCGACGTGAAAACACCAAAACCTGAGCTGCAACTGGGCACGGAAACCGAAAAGCCCAGGGGAAAGACATGAAACACGTTAGAGTGAGTGGACGAAAATAGATGTCTTTCACCAGTTGATATATATGTTTAAAATAACATATGCGAGTCCAGGTAAATAATAATAACAAAGTACACGAGGTAAAACCATAATCCTCCAGCGTACTGAGCATGCAAGTAAAAATCCCACGGGATCACTCATGGACACCTCCGTGCTAGTACAGTCAGAATCACGGGATCCCAGACCCACATGTGATTCTAGCCAGAAATGGCCTCGGATCCGGGGATACGCCCCTCACCGGTCTGGTTGGGGAAACGCCCCTCCAGGCGGCCTACCATCAGGGATCAACCGAGAGGCAAAGTGTATCGATACAACAACGTAACTGAGACTGTACTCTGTGTAAATCAAATCATAAACATTTCGATGCAAATGCACGAAACAACATATAAGTGTATGCATATTCGTATACGTATATCCGTATAAGTATTATCATATAATCGTAAAAACACATGCTCATGTAATCTGTAATCTCAATACACATGCTCAAGTTCGAAAATCATATAAAAGACTCGCAAACAATCCGTGAAAAGAAATTGTCCACTCACAGGTGAGCAAAACGCGCACACGCGCTAATCTCGTGGTCCGGCGGAAGATCCCTCGCCAGAAGCACGAACACGATCTCGATCTCGATCTCGATCTCCTGAATATTCACAAAAACATAACTGATCAAAATCATAGTCCACAACCCTGTACTGATTCACGGAAACCAACCGTTCCCGGAAATATGCAATGCGATACAAAATGTATAGCGGAAATTCCGAAATCCCCACTCGAAACCTCGACTGAAAATCGGCTAACCAAATCAACCCGAAAACCTCTGGACGATAATCAGGGCGTGATTTCGAGAAAAATGACACTAATTACATCAAAATCTGAAAAAGTCAACTCCTCCGCCGTTGACCACCATTGACCGCCGGCGGCGGCGCGCCGTCAACGGCGAGATTCACCGGCGGAGAACTTCCAGTTCACAAGGTCTCAACATTTCGAACCATTTTCTCAACTAACACGAAAGCCAATTCAACCTCTAACCAAACCAATTTCACACATAATCAAATCGGTATTTCCAATCGGAACCCTAATCGGATTCCCCTCTATACACCTCCTCGTCCTAAACCAGATAACCAGAAAGCTTCACCGAGGTATGGGGAACAAAACCCCCAACAAACCCAACCTCAAATCTCGCCAGAACCACCGTGACCATCACCGGCGAACACCGATGACTCGGCCCGATTCGAACTCACCCAAATCACAATCAATTTCCACAAAATCAAACACTAACCAACTCGAAATCACGAGAGGAAGCGATCCCTACCTTTCACTTGGCCGAAGGTGGCCGGAATTTGGTTGTCGGACGTTGAAGCCGAAACGGGAAACTCTCCCCCCACGGGTCAACGGTCAAATTTCCATTTTAGGAAAGTCAACGTCTGGTCAACGTAAAACAGTGTTTTTACGACTATTCTAGACTATTCCGATATTTATACTCGCCCTCGGGTCGATCGACGATTCGAAATGGATAACCATCACGAATCGGATAAACTCGAAAAAATCGGATAAACTCGTCGGAAACCGAAACTTCAAATAATCATAAAATATTCCTCGGTTATCAGAAAAATCTTTCGGAACTGCCCACGAGCTCGAAATCACGTACTCTACAATTTCCGTGAAGACTCTAAACTCAAATTCTCGACCGAAAACATAGTCGCGAATCGAATCGGCAAACCACAAATACGACGTAAAACTGCGACTAAACTCAATCTCGAGAATTGTGCCGAATACACAACAGATTCTGGTTCGGGTCGTCACATGTGGCCATTCAAATAGGAGCGGGACTAACTCAACTCAGGGGGGAAGCCCTTTTTGATGCCTTAATAGAGCTTTTGGAGCCTCGAATTCAAGAAGCTTTTAGACTACATTGAAAATATCATAGAAGTTTTTATGGATGATTTTAGTGTTTTTGGTAAAAATTTCGATGCATATCTAGGGAATTTAGAACTCATTTTGAAAAGATGTGTTGAAACGAAGTTGGTACTTAATTGGGAAAAATGCCATTTCATGGTTACATGAGGGATAGTTTTAGGTCATATTGTTTCGGCAAAGGGTTTAGAAGTTGATAAATCGAAAATAGATCTTGTCTGGTACTTACCCTCTCCGACTTCGGTTAGAGAGAATTGTTCTTTTCTTGGACACGCTGGTTTTTATCGACGATTTATCAAGGACTTTTCCCACATCTCTCGCCCCTTGTGCAAGTTGCTACAAAAATATATCCTTTTTGAGTTTGACAAGGATTATAAGGCAGCCTTCGAAAAATTGAAGGAACTCTTGACGTGTGCTCCTATCCTATGCCCTCCAGATTGGTCCTTGCCATTTGAATTGATGTGTGATGCTTCCGACTATGCGGTCGGAGCTGTTTTAGGACAACGGAAGGACAAGAAGCCATATGCAATTTACTACGCCTCAAGAACTCTTGATACCGCCCAATCCAATTACACCACCACTGAAAAGGAATTTCTTGCAGTGGTTTTTGCCCTTGATAAGTTCCGTTCTTATTTACTTCAAACCAAAGTTATCATTTATACTAACCATGCATCTTTGAAGTACATAATCACGAAGAAGAATGCAAAACCAAGGCTAATTCATTGGATCCTCTTACTCCAAGAATTCGACATCGAAATAAGAGACAACAAGGGAGTAGACAACATGGTGGCTGACCACCTATCTCGGTTGGTGAATGAACAAGAAGCCGTGGTCATTGAGGAGAATTTTCTGGATGAACAGCTCTTCGGAATTCAAGCAAGTGCTTCTGAAACTCCATGGTATGCGGATAGAGTTAATTATTTAGTAATTGGTGAGTTTCCATCCTCTATGCTTAGTGTTCAACATGAAAAACTTAGGAAGAATGCTAGGACAAGGTTTGGAATGCCACGTGTTCTCATAAGCGATGGAGGTAGCCATTTTTGCAACAAGACGGTGGAAGTTTTAATGAGAAAGTATGGAGTTACACATAAGGTTTCGACACCTTTTTATCCTCAAACCAACATAATGGCTGAAGTTTCCAACCGTGAGATCAAGAAGGTCTTAGAGACAACCGTTAAACCAAACCGGAAAGATTGGACCCAATGTTGTGACGACCCGGACCAGAATCAGAAGTATAATCAGCTTGATTCGTGAGTTACAGCGTAGTCGCGGATTTTCGACAGTTATTGGAATCGCCAGAGTTGTTAACGACTATATTATAGGCCGAGAATTGGAGCTGGTTCTCTTCTCGAGAGTCGTTCTACATGTGATTACGAGTTCGTGGGTGGTTCCAGATCGTTATTTGGACGACCGAGGAATTAGTTATGAATATTTGAAGTTTCGACAGAATCGGATTATAATGGTGATCTTCTTAACGACTAAATTACCGGACGAGAATTTGGTTTCGGCTTCTTCACGGAAGTTGTTCGGAATTTAATTTCGAGTTCGTGGGAACTTCCGGAGCATGATTTTGAGTTACAGAGTTTAAGTCGTTATTATTTCCATTTGTTGATTATTTAGTCGATTTAATGTGTGTTGCTTTGTATGGTTGACTTTTTATCCGTTTGGCCGATGTGTTTGAATTTGGGTGATTATTGAAGAGTACGTCGAGACGAGTTTGTGGCTGCGAGAATTATCGGAATCGGATATACGACGAGAAAGTTACGTGGGTTTGAAGTTCGTCGAAATGGATAATTATGAGTTTCCTCTTTGGGAAAGGCTATAAATAGCAGGTTGCCAAAAAGGGAAAGTCAAAGATTACCATTAAATGAGTTGACCGAGTTGACTGAGTCAACTCGGTGGGAGGAAAGCATCACATCGGCCTCCACGGCTCGCCGGCAGCAAGGCCTTGTCCGGCCACCCCACGGCGTGGGAAGGGTCTTGTTCTTCTCGTCTCATGGTCCCGAGCTCATTCCCAGCTTCGTTTTCCGGCGAGGGTGGCGGTGGAGAGAGTTATTTTCCGGCCAAATTTGAGGAAAATTGGATGATATCGGGTTCATGAATTTCGGTGGAATTGAGCTATGAATTTGAGTGGGCTTTGAAGCTCTTCCCTCCACGAATCTAACCACGTAGGTTTGGAATTTCAATTCGGTTTGAGTTTAGAGAATTCTTGATTTGAATTTTGTGTTCTATTTCGGTTTTACTTGAAATTGGATGTGTTAGAGTGAGAATTGGCCTTCGGTGCAGTTGCCAAAGTTGCTCAGTGGACGATTTTGAGTGGAATAGGGGTTGCTCCGCCGTGAAATTCTTCGGTCGGCGGCGGCGCCGCTGTGGACGGCGGTCAACAGCGGTGGTCAACGGTCAACGGGTTGACTTTTTAACTTTCGACAAGTTGCATGTCATTTGACTCGAAATCGCGCCCCGATCGTAGTGGGGAGGTTTGTTTTTCGAGATGAGCGTCCGAACGTAAAGCGAGGTATTGAGGTGTTATATACGGATTTTCGACGATTCGTCGACTTTGAATTACCTGTTTCCGAGAACAGCGGTTTCTCGTGATTTGTATTGTATTGTCGAATTATGATTTTGAGAAATGGAGTTTGTGATTATTCAGGGGTTCGTGATCGTTCGTTTGGCGAGGGACTTTCCGCCGGATCACGGGTTAACGCGTATCGCATTACGCTAGTCTGTGAGTGGACAATTTGTTTTCACGGATTGATTGCGAGTCTTTTATTTATGATTTACGAACTTGAGCATGCAGAATGATTATGATTTTACGAGCATGTGTTTTACGATTATGCATATACGAATATACGTATACGAGTATACATGTATATATATTATGTTTTAAGCATGTGCATAGAAAATATTTATGATTTGGTTTACACAGAGTACAGTCTCAGTATATGTTGTGGTATCGATACACATTGGCTTCTCGGCTGATCCCCGAGTACGCTCCGGGGGGGGGGGACAGATATCCTGACCCGAGGCCTTTCTGGCTAGGAATAATGTGTGGGTCTGGGATCCCGTGATTCAGACTGTGCTATCGCGTGGTAGTCCATGAGAGATTCCGCGATACATTTACGTTGCATGCTCTGTATGTGAGTGGTAGCTGATGTCTCCTCACGTACCATTTGATTTTCATGCATTTGACTCGCATATGATTTTATATGTATATATATTACCTGGTGAAAGACATTTATTTTCGTCCACTCACTCTAACGTGTTTATTGTCTTTCCCCTGGGCTTTTCGGTTTTCGTGCCCAGTTTGCAGTTCAGGCTCTGGCGTCGCACGTCGTGGTCGGAGGCATAGTGCTCGAGCTACTTTGTTTCATCCAGTAGTTTTATTGTTCTACCTACTGTGGTATGCGTATATGATTATGTATTAGAAGTCGCTCTGAGCTTCCTGTTGAATATGTTATACGATTTTACACCGGATTTCAGTAAAGTATAGATATATTTATTGTTTTACTTTACTGTTGATATATTGAGAAATCCGGATGGGATTGGTGCCCACGGTTTGATTTTTGTGGCATAGGATGAAGTGTGTTTTTCGGGTGCAGGTAATGGTAATTCAACGTTAGTAACGAAACTCTGCCCAAATTTCGAAAAGTTTTTGTTGGTTCGTGTTTTCGAAAGGGTTTGATTCCGATTTAGGGAGCTAAATCGGGGTTGGGTCCTTTCAGCTTGGTATCAGAGCATTAGGTTAAAGGTTCTGTAGACTTCTGTAGTCGTGTTTACTAAGGATATTTGAAAATGTACAGCATGTCTGGAATGGTGACCTGACTGGCCGGCGGATATTCATCAATATTCCGGGTGTTGTATGCTTTCAAATATTTGAAGTTCCATGATTACGTTCCACATGTTGTGAACAATATTGTATTCGTTAGGATGCCTCCTGACGTGCTTTCCGTGTTGTTTCGATTGTGGATCCTATTGAGGATCAATCGACGCGCGATTTGCTTGAGAACAGTGGATTCAGATGAGTATTCAGAGTTCAGAGAATTGTGTGGCACGGTTTGCCTGGGGATGTGTATATGAGCGTCTATATGTTGCCTCAGAGCTGAGAATTGTGGCAATGAAGTTTGCCTGAGTCCGATTATTGTGTTTTGTGGGCTGATATTGTGTGAGTTCCAATTGCGACTCCATGGCCTACATTCAGAGTGTTGTATGTACGGTAAAGGTTTTATCAGGCTACCCAGCATTCGACTGTGGAGTGTTTACCCACCTGAGGCAGAGATGCAATGTTCACATGTTTGTCCCTATTTACATGAGTTATGTGGCTTCAGAGGAAGCAGGGCACGAGGTTCGAGATGAGTTTGAACCTGAGTATCAGAGAGAGTCTGATTGTTGTACCTCGAGACATCCATGAGGAGTTTAGTGTGCTGCACTCAGTGGCGAGGCTATTGAGAAGGAAAAGGTGTATACTGTTTTTGATGTGATGGTTTGAGGAAAGTGGACTTAGTCGAGATTGTGATGAGGTGGAGTTCAGGCACTTCGGGAGCAGTGACTTCATCAGGCTATGGTCTTTTCGATTATGTTGTGGGCCATCAGATCAAAGCAGAGGATCCGTTTGGCGATGGCGGAGATCACAGTGTAGCGGACTTACTCCTGTGGCATGAGTTTGGGCGATCGATGGTGATCCTGTCACGCAGCGGGTGTTGCGGTGATCTGGTGTTCGAGGAGTACTCTCAGTTGCCATTGTGGTGACCAGGAGGGTCACGTTACGAGGGAGCGCCTTAGCCAGCTGTTGTAGCGGTTCGGTAGCTCAGAGTTTACGAGGAGATTCTCATGTTGTTCCTGCAGTTTGATCAATGTACCCTTTTGACGAGTTATTCAGCAAGTCGCAATTGACGTAGGCGGTTAGTTGGGCATGTTGGAGATCGTGCCATGACCTTGTTTGAGGACAAAATTTTCTCCGAGGTCACTGTTGCTTGATATCCATGGCTATTGTACCTGCATCTCCACTTCCGAGGTTTTGGAGAGTGTTGTATCCATCCGGAGGTTGCGAGATCCTTGTTTGAGGTTATGTGTTAGCCGCGGATCTGTTATAGCTGGATATTGTGGTTTTGGTGTGTTTGTGAGTATGGACTTACTGACGACGCATTTGGCTATGTTCAAGTGCCTCGAGAGGGTGGTTGTGTTTCGACGACCAGATTTCCCCGAGATACTGTTTTGCGGTGATGGTCGAGCGGATGATAGAGACAGGTTGTGTTGTTGCTTAGCTCATGTTGTGGATATTACGGTTGCTGTGCCCGATGTTGGCGACATTGAGGTGGTTCCCGAGTTTCCAGGTGTTGTTCCGGAGGAGTTTCCAGGTGTTCCTCCAGTGCGGGAGACCGACTACACCATTGAGTTTGTACCAGGCGCTGGACTCATTTTACCGGCATTTTGTCGTTCGGAGCCAGCGGAGCTGATGGAGCTATAGTTTCGACTTCAGGAGTTGCTGGAGGAGATTTCAGGAGATTTCATGCGACCCCGCATATTTGCGTGGTGTGCTCTTGCATTGTTTGTGTGGTTGTTTGATGATTCGACGTGGTGGTGCATTGACTACCGGAAGCTTGATTTGCTTCAGAGGAGAGTGAGTATCCTTCACTTCGGACTGGCGAGTTGTTTGTTCAGCTCGCGAGAACTTTAGTCCTGTCAGAGATTGATTTCGGATCCGGATACCATCAGTTGTGGACCGGTGAGTCAGATGTGGCTATGTTGGCTTTCGGATCATGGTGCAGGCATTACGAGTTCTTGGTCACGCTGTTGGGTTGACCAATGCCCCGTAGATCGTGTGGACTTGATGGACTATGTGTTCAGATGATTCTGGACAAGTTGCGGTCATGTTCGTCGGCAACGTCCTAATTTACTCCAGGCATGTGGACCAGCACCTGAAGCAGTTGCAAGCGGTTTTGCGGACTTTACGAGATGACCAGGTGTTTGTGAAGTTCAGCCAGTGTGAGTTTTGGTCGGTTAGCATGGAGATTTTGGGTTGTATGATGTTATCCGAGTGAGTGGCGTGGATCCTGACCAGATGGAAGTCGTGTTGAATTGAGGTTGACCTACCATAGTACCAGAGATCCAGAGTTTCTCTTGGGTTTGGCAGGCTATTACCGAAGGCTTGTGCAGGATTTTTTCCGGATTGCCACTCTACTTTTCGGATTAACGAAGAAGGTGTCAAGTTCGAGTAGTTCGATGCACGCGAGGAGAGTTACTTCCTCCTGCAGGATGGTTGACCGTTGTTTCGGTTTTGACTTTACCTGACGATCGCGATGAGTTCGTGGGTTATGGAGATGCATCGAGATTTGGATTTGGTTATGTATTGATGCTGTGTAGCAGAGCGGTGGCTCATTGTTCCAGGCAGTGGAACTTTATGTAACTGTATATTCGGTGAATGATTTGGGTGTAGCTGTCTTTATGTTAGCATTGAGGAGTTCGAGATACTACTGCTATGGCGTGCAGCGCAGTGTAGGACGTGCACTGATCACTTGAGTTTCATCCACTTGCATTTTTGGCCAGATTTTGGCTTGAGGCAGTGTAGATGGATGTGGTTGTCTAACGACTATGGCTGTACCTTTGAGTTTATTCGAGAAAGGCTAGAGGTTGTACTTTGACTACCCATCTGGGAGGTTGTTGCTGATGCATTCAGTCGGAAGACGGGAGCTTCAGTGTTTCATATGTGTATGTGGCTCGAGTTTCCATGTTAGCTGAGTTATGCGCTATGGAAGCTGAGTTCGAGTGTGATGATGTTGAAGCTCATTGTTTTGCGCGCGTTTAGCGCTAGTGGTACGGAGATGTGTCAGATACTTTGAGTTTACTACTCGTGACGCTACATGAAGAGCAATATGGCAGCTGGTGTGTGTAGATGCCCCACTTGTCAACTGGCGATGGCTAGGAGGCAGAGACGTGCCGAGATGTGTCAGCCATTTGAGATTTCCAGTTAGACGTGACGGTTGTTGCTGTGATTGTGTGTGTTTGTACACTTTGGTTTGTGATACCAGTTGTCAGGCCTTTGTGGACCGTTTGATGAATTTAGTACGTTCCTTGTACTTTCGGAGACGATTTCAGTGGCAGGCTGTCATGGCTGTGTTTGATGGTGGTTAGCCATCTACGTGGTGTGCCTATGTCCCAGTTCGCTGATCGAGATAATTAGCTACAACAAAGTGTTGACGAGCTTTGCAACGAGCATTAGGGACCAGATTACGAGTTATTACCAGTTCTTATCCTCGGATTGGCGGGCGATCTTTGAGGACTATTCAGACCTTGGAGGGCATATTGTGGACCTCGGTATTGCAGTTCCGGAGGATTCGGGACCAGCAGTTTCACTTGTTCGAGATTGCTTGCAGTTGTTGACCACTATGGTTTTGAGGTTGTTTGATGTTGATTTGAGATGTGATGCTGTACTCCATTGTGCTGGAGTGAGTTTGGTTTGAGTATGAGTTGATGTTTGATACTGATTTTTGTGGAATGTGCTACCACAGACTGTCAGATTAGCGGAAATGGGTTGATTATTGCCCGAGCTCGATGTTTGAGCTATGCTGATATGAGTATGTGAGTTGTATTGATGTGTGAACTGAGTTGTGAATTGACACATTGTTTTGACTTGTATATGGCCATAGGCGAGTTTGTGTTATGCCGTATGGTTCGGCATCGCCTATAGTGTTGGCATTTGTGTGTGTGTTGTGTTCCGTGTGGCGGAACTGTGTTTCAGATATGTTACGTGTTATGTACCCTATTAGTTCCTTATGTAGGAACACTTGGCGATTGTGTGAGCCAGTTCAGATTTGTGATTTGAGGGTACAGGGATTCCAGCACGGAGTTATCTCCTATTGTGGAGACGATTACCAGAGTAGTTCAGTTGAGGTTGCCGTTGGTAAGTTGAGCGGTAGGCAGAGACAGTGCTCCTACTTGTAGTCGGCAGACTCAAAAATTTCGAGGTCGAAATTTTTCTAAGGGGGGTGGATTTGTGACGACCCGGACCAAAATCAGAAGTATAATCAGCTTGATTCGTGAGTTACAGCATAGTCGCGGATTTTCGACAGTTATTGGAATCGCCAGAGTTGTTAACGACTAAATTATTGGCCGAGAATTGGAGCTGGGTCTCTTCTCGAGAATCGTTCTACATGTGATTACGAGTTCGTGGGCGGTTCCAGATCGTTATTTGGACGACCGAGGAATTAGTTATGAATATTTGAAGTTTCGACGGAATCAGATTATAATGGTGATCTTCTTAACGACTAAATTACCGGACGAAAATTTGGTTTCGGCTTCTTCACGGAAGTTGTTCGGAATTTAATTTCGAGTTCGTGGGAACTTCCGGAGCATGATTTTGAGTTACAGAGTTTAAGTTGTTATTATTTCCGTTTGTTGATTATTTAGTCGATTTAATGTGTGTTGCTTTGTATGGTTGAATTTTTATCCGTTTGGCCGATGTGTTTGACTTTGGGTGATTATTGAAGAGTACGTCGAGACGAGTTTGTGGCCGCGAGAATTATCGGAATCGGATATACGACGAGAAAGTTACGTGGGTTTGAAGTTCGTCGAAATGGATAATTATGAGTTTCCTCTTTGGGAAAGGCTATAAATAGCAGGTTGCCGAAAAGGGAAAGTCAAAGATTACCAATAAATGAGTTGACCGAGTTGACTAAGTCAACTCGGTGGGAGGAGAGCATCACGTCGGCCTCCACGGCTCGCCGGCGGCAAGGCCTTGTCCGGCCACCCCACGGCGTGGGAAGGGTCTTGTTCTTCTCGTCTCATGGTCCCGAGCTCATTCCCGGCTTCGTTTTCCGGCGAGGGTGGCGGTGGAGAGAGTTATTTTCCGGCCAAATTTGAGGAAAATTGGATGATATCGGGTTCATGAATTTTGGTGGAATTGAGCTATGAATTGGAGTGGGCTTTGAAGCTCTTCCCTCCACGAATCTAACCACGTAGGTTTGGAATTTCAATTCGGTTTGAGTTTAGAGAATTCTTGATTTGAATTTTGTGTTCTATTTCGGTTTTACTTGAAATTGGATGTGTTAGAGTGAGAATTGGCCTTCGGTGCAGTTGACAAAGTTGCTCAGTGGACGATTTTGAGTGGAATAGGGGTTGCTCCGCCGTGAAATTCTTCGGTCGGCGGCGCCGCCGCCGTGGATGGCGGTCAACGGCGGTGGTCAACGGTCAACGGGTTGACTTTTTGACTTTCGACAAGTTGCATGTCATTTGACTCGAAATTGCGCCCCGATCACAGTGGGGAGGTTTGTTTTTCGAGATGAGCGTCCGAACGTAAAGCGAGGTATTGAGGTGTTATATACGGATTTTCGACGATTCGTCGACTTTGAATTACCTGTTTCCGAGAACAGCGGTTTCTCGTGATTTGTATTGTATTTTCGAATTATGATTTTGAGAAATGGAGTTTGTGATTATTCAGGGGTTCGTTATCGTTCGTTTGGCGAGGGATTTTCCGCCGGATCACGGGTTAACGCGTATCGCGTTACGCTAGTCTGTGAGTGGACAATTTATTTTCACGGATTGATTGCGAGTCTTTTATTTATGATTTACGAACTTGAGCATGTGGATTGATTATGATTTTACGAGCATGTGTTTTACGATTATGCATATACGAATATACGTATACGAGTATACATGTATATATATATTATGTTTTAAGCATGTGCATAGAAAAGATTTATGATTTGGTTTACACAGAGTACAGTCTCAGTATATGTTGTGGTATCGATACACATTGGCTTCTCGGCTGATCCCCGAGTATGCTCCGGGGGGGACAGATATCCTGACCCGAGGCATATCTGGCTAGGAATCATGTGTTGGTCTGGGATCCCGTGATTCAGACTGTGCTATTGCGTGGTAGTCCATGAGAGATTCCGCGATACATTTACGTTGTATGCTCTGTACGTGAGTGGTAGCTGATGTCTCCTCACGTACCATTTGATTTTCATGCATTTGACTCGCATATGATTTTATATGTATATATATTACCTGGTGAAAGACATTTATTTTCGTCCACTCACTCTAACGTGTTTATTGTCTTTCCCCTGTGCTTTTCAGTTTCCGTGCCCAGTTTGCAGTTCAGGCTCTGGTGTCGCACGTCGTGGTCGGAGGCATAGTGCTCGAGCTACTTTGTTTCATCCAGTAGGTTTATTGTTCTACCTACTGTGGTATGCGTATATGATTATGTATTAGAAGTCGCTCTGAGCTTCCTGTTGAATATGTTATACGATTTTACACCGGATTTCAGTAAAGTATAGATATATTTATTGTTTTACTTTACTGTTGATATATTGAGAAATCCGGATGGGATTGGTGCCCACGGTTTGATTTTTGTGGCATAGGATGAAGTGTATTTTCCGCGTGCAGGTAATGGTAATTCAACGTTAGTAACGAAACTCTGCCCAAATTTCGAAAAGTTTTTGTTGGTTCCTGTTTTCGAAAGGGTTTGATTCCGATTTAGGGAGCTAAATCGGGGTTGGGTCCTTTCAAATGTTTAGATGATGCATTGTGGGCGTACCGAACTGCCTACAAAACTCTCATTGGAATGTTATCGTATCGATTAGCTTATGGGAAAGCATGTCATCTTCCAGTGGAGCTAGAAAACAAGGCATGGTGGGCTGTCAAGAAATTCAATATGGATCGAGATAAGGCTGGTTTGCATAGAAAGTTACAACTTTGTGAACTTGAGGAAATAAGGAATGATGCTTTCAACAATGCATCAATTTACAAGGAGAAAACCAAGAGGATTCATGACAAGATGATTCATGGAAAGAGTCTCAAAGTGGGACAAAAAGTTCTACTCTTTCATTCGAGACTTAGACTCTTCTCGGGCAAGCTACGCTCACGTTGGATTGGCCCTTACTTGGTTGTTCAAGTGTTTCCTCATGGAGCTGTTCTCATTCGATCATTCGAAACCGAAAATGAATTCAAGGTGAATGGTTACCGATTGAAGCCATATTATGAACATTTCAAAGAGCAAGACGTTGCGGAGGATAAGCTTGAAGATCCAATATCTTCAAACACATGAAAACATCATGTCTAGGCTGTAAGACATTAAAAAAAAGCGCTTGTTGGGAGGCAACCCAATGGAAGAGTCCACAACAGATTTGCACTCTCTTCCCTTTACTCTTTTAATTTTCGTTGCTTTTAATTTTTTAGTTAGATTTTTTTTTAAAAAACCTATACTTCACGCTTAATTCTATGCTTTTACTTTAGTACATTGTGGACAATGTAGAGTTTAAGTGTGGGGGACGGGTTTACAACTTATTTAAGTCTTTTAGTTAACTTAGTATTTTTTAGAGTCTTTAGGATGCCCTTAACTAGTCGATGATGAAATTGGATCGAAAATATTATATATGGCGTTGCATATCACATACAGGAATTCTTGTGCTAATTGAGATATTTTGAGTGTTTTAACATGTAGTAGATATGGTTTAAAAATCTTGGTACAGAAATTTGCATGCTAGAATAAGCTTTTGATTATACAAACCTTAAAGTGAGTTTTTGAGCCTACATTTCTTCTTTTATGAGTGAATTTTGTGCATCATGGTCTCAAAAATATTTACATGCCTCACCTAATTGCTTGCCATAGATTATAATGAACTAGAGAATGCTAGAACCTGTTCATGTAGACTTGCAAAGCTTTTAAATTGATTTATGCTCTAATTATGGATGTGAATAAAGGCATTTAGGTTTTCCACCACTTTACCAAAAAGTCATATGTCTTTTTGTGCGCACGAGTTGCGACACCCTTAGATTACCCCTTTGTGCCTACGTTTAGCCTTTTCTTTCATTTACCACATTTATATCTAAACATTTAGCCTAGCACAGAGAAGTGTTGAAAAGATGATGAAAGAATGCAAAGGAAGGGAAGACTTGTCCAAAAGTTTGAAAGAAAAAAAAAAGTGTAAAAAGCTCTACAGCAAATATTCTAAGTGTAAAATTCTGGACAAGTGAAGTTTAGAATGAATTCAGGCCCAAAAAGATGAAATTTGGCCTTGTTTTTGAAGTTTTGACACACGAGGAAGGATGAGCTCAAATGGATGAAGTGTTGACTAAGTCTTTTGAACATTTTTCACCACTACATACTAAAATTTCGAATGCCTCAGCCTCAACCCCATTACAACATTTCTAAAGTCTTTTATGATCCTTAAGATGAGTAGCCTTTGATAGGTCGAGTAAGTTGCATGAGTAAGCATATGGTTTTGGTTCATTTGTGCAAGTAATTGTTTCTTTCATGAGGTCTAGTGTAGAATTGTCACAAAAGTGCTTTTATTTTTTGAAATACGTGGAGCTATTCGATTGCCTTACGATATTGTCTCTCACATATACTTTGAGTGAAACCTATCTTCATGAGTGAAAACATGATGAGTACATCCTTGTGAGTTGATTAAAGCCTTATTTGAAGCATGCATAGCTATAACATTACCAGTTTTTCTTCCAAGTCTTACTTATTCATACATATGATCATATCTCTATTATCTCGTGAATTTATTGAGCATACAAGTTTAAAATCATTGAGCCATTGCCATATACTTATGAAAAAAAATTCTGAGACAAATTTTAGCTAGGGGCTTAGTTGTGTCTTTGTTCATGCCTTTGAGAGAGTTACTACTTGATGATAAGGTGTGCTCTTTCTTTCATTTTTTCTTGTTTGGAAGGGAGCACGTTGAATTCTTTGTTGAGGTGCTGGAGGGTTTAGACATCCCTCATTGGTACTCCACTTGAAACCCGGATGATCTCGGTTGCCAAAGTTGTTGTTGTAATTGTTGTACCGTTGGCCTCCTTGATATCCACCAAGAGCATTGGGTTGCTCCATATCTCCATTTGATGCTCCACTCTGGTCTCCCACCATTGGACATTGATCATTATGGTATCCTTGCATCTTACACACACCACAAGCGGGTCCTGAGGCTGCCTTGGATCTCTTTGTCTCTAGTTCAAGTACTTGCTCTAGCATAGTAGCTAGCTTATCATACTTTTCATGTAGTTATTGTCTAGTTGGATGTGCAGGTTGGAACTACGAAATTGTCAAAATAACTAGACACTCTTAACTTGTGACCTAAAAAGCCTTTGCAGTCCCACCATCGTAAGAAAAAAAAATGAACAGACGTTATATACGTGTTCTACTAAAAAAAATATGAAGGGGGTTGCGAAGGGCTGTAGGCAGAGTGAGGGTTACTTAATCTTATTACAGGCTCGTCTAGTCAAAAATTTCCTAGGTAGTTTAAATGTAATACAAGAGTGCCATTTAACTATTAAGCCATATTTTGTTCTCGCAAACTCGTAATCAGCATTCAACCTTTGTTAGTAAATTCGTGAATTATTTCCGAATTGACGAATTTTTGAAAAAAAACAGTCTGTTCCCCAAATTATTCGAAGAAAAAAAACGCATTTTTTTTAATCCGATCGAATTATTTGCGGATTTTATGTTTTTTTTCAATATTTTTTTATTATTTTTTTTATTGAAATTCCCTAAAACTCCTCCTCTAATTATTTTTTAAAAAAATTGTGCCGAAATTTTATAAATTTTATTCATATAAAACTATCGAATTATACACGAATGTATTTTTTACATATAACTCGCATACTATTTTTTACTAACTAGGCATTCAACAGATCAGTGAAGTTCAAGTTCTGGGTGAATTCATGCTTGTGCTTTACTAAATTCTCAGACATTTCATCAACGCCATCACCTTATGCCGAGTTGTAATTCCATGGAACCTCAAGGGGATCTTTGTTAATCGCAAAACCCAAGCTCAAGGTTTTTTTTTTGGTTACACAAGAGGCTCAAAACCAAGTTCAAGGTTTTGTGATTGCTTTCAATGTCTAGTATAATCTTTTGCTTTAATAATGTCTTATGAAATCCAAACCACAATCACCACCACCATGAGGCCATTTGGCTTGGCTGGTCCCAATGGCACTGGATTCTGAGCAGTTATTGGGTAGGGTAAATGATATGGCAAGGCCATAAGGCTCGACCAATAGAAAATTGAAGAACCAAAACTCCATACCTAATTTGTCCCTGCAATGAGGCTAAGGCATTTGAAATTTAGGTATGTGGTGGTTAAACACGTTCCAAAGACTTAGTCTATGTGACGACCCGGAACAGATTGAGCAGTGTCATCAGCTTGGTCCGTGAGATGATGGGTAATAGCAGATTTCCGATAATGGATTTACTCGCCAGATTTGTTAACGAATAAATCATTGGTCCAGAATTGGAGCTGGGTCTCTTCTCGAGAGTCGTTGTACGTGTGATTTTGAGTTCGAAGGCGGTTCCGGATCGTTATTTGGACGACCGAGGAATAAGTTATAAATATTTGAAGTTTCGGCATAATCGGTTTATAATTGTGGCCTTCTTAACGACTATATTACCGGACGAGAATTTGGTTTTGGCTTCTTCACGGAAGTTGTTGAGAATATAATTTCGAGCTCGTGGGAACTTTCAGAGCATTATTCTGAGTTACGGAGATTAAGTTATGAATATTTCCGATTGTTGATTGTTTAGTCGGATTATGTGTGTGTTTGGGTTGAATGGTTGAATTTTTATCGGTTTGGTCGATGTATTTGACTTCGGGTGGTAATTGAAGATTATGTCGAGATGAGTTTGTTGCCGCGAGAATTATCGAAATCGGGATTACGAAGCGGAAGTTTTGGGTATTTTAAGTTTGTCGTAAAATGTATTTTTGGAAGTTTCTATTTTGGGAAAGCTATAAATATGGGTTTCCCCTTTGGGAAAGTCAAAGACTGAAATTATGATGTTGACTGTGTTTGACTTGGTTTGACCGAAGGGGAGGAGTGAGTCACGACGGTCACGACGGCCACCGGCGGCGAGTCGTCGTCCGGCCACCCCAGGCCTTGGGGTTGGTCCCTTTGAACTCGCCTTGACGTCCTCGACACATTACCGATCACCTTTCACGGCGTGGCTCGCCGGAGGGGAAGGATATTCCGGCCAAAAATCAAGGATTTTCAGTGGTTTCGGGTCGACGTGTATCCGGCCGATTCGAGCTATGATTTGGACTGGGTTTTGTAGCTCTCCTCACCTACAAGCTACCATGTAAGTTTAGAGTTCTAATTTTGATTGTGGATGGAGAATTTTGGATTTGAAAGTTTGGTACCAATTCGGTTTTGCATGGAATTGAGCTAGTTAGAGATTGAATTGGCCTTTGTTGCAGTTGACAAAGTTGCTCAGTGGATGATTTTGAGTGGAATAGGGGTTGCTCCGCCGGAAAAAGTTCAGATTGGTGGTGGCGGCGGCGGTCAACGGCGGTCAAAGTTTGACTTTTTGGGATTTTCAACAAGTTGCATGTCATTTCACTCGAAATCGCGCCCTGATCGCAGTGGGGAGGTTCGTTTTTCGAGTTGAGCGTCTGAAAGTACAACGAGGTATTGAGGTGTTTGTGATCGTTTGTTTGGCGAGGGACTTTCCGCCGGATCACGGGTTAACGCGAACAGCGTTACGCTAGCGTGTGAGTGGACAAGTTTCTATTTTATGATTTTCGTGTTTATTTTATACGATGATTGAGATATATGTTATTTTCGGAGGTGTTATTATATGTTTATTGGTGATGGCATTTATTGCATCGATGCTACCAGAGTTGAGAGATTCCTCTGGCACAGAGTTGAGAGATTCCTCTGAAGCAGGGTTGAGAGATTCCCCTGAGTGCCGCCGGGGTTGAGAGATTCCCCTGGCCTATCACCGTCGGGTTGAGCGATTCATCTGACGTCGGGTTTGAGAGATTCGCCCGACAACGTCCATATATATATGTGTTGTGTTCCGAACTCGCATTGTTTACATTGAGTATGTATATAAACTGGTGAAAGGCATATGTTTATTTTCGTCCACTCACTCTAACGTTTTTATTTGCCTTTCCCCTGGGCTTTTCGGTTTCCGTGCCCAGTTCGCAGTTCGGACTCTGGTGTCGCACGTCATGGTTGGAGGCATAGTGCTCGAGCTACCTTGTTTCTTCCAGTAGGTTTATTGTTCTATTTACTGCGGTATACTTATATGATTATACATTAGAGGTCGCTCTGAGTATTCTGTTGTATATGTTTATACGATTTTACTCCGGATTTCAGTAAAGTACAGATATATTTACTACTTTACGTTATTGTTGATATATTGAGAAATCCGGATGGGATTGGTGCCCACGGTTTGCTTTTTGTGGCATAGGATGAAGTGTATTTTCCGCGTGCAGGTAATGGTAATTCCACGTTAGTAACGAAACTCTGCCAAAATTTCTACGGTTTTTGTTGGTTCCTGTTTTCGAAAGGGTTTGATTCCGGTTTAGGGAGCTAAATCGGGGTTGGGTCCTTTCAGTCTAGCACTTAAAACTTCTCAAACTCATGCCTCATCTTCTCCAAAACGTCACCATGGTCAGATTTCCATTTCGAGGGCCAATTTGATCATTATGGTGCCCTTACTTCATCATTTACGGACAGCACAAATGCCATATTTCTTCATTTTTGGACCTTCAATTCATGGTACACTCCAAATCCGCAAATATGGGGGACATTAATCCAAACTTTAACATGTAAAACACATTGCTGGAAAGCTTCTTTTTTTCTTCTTCTTCTTTTTTATCTCTCGAATATTTTTCTATCTTTTCTTTTCTATTCTCAGCAATTTACACAATTTTTCAAGCTATTTGAATAAGTCTATCCCCATACATACATCATAGCAATTAAGGAACATCACCAAAAAAAATGCCATCTTCTCCTCTTGTCGACATTACTTCACACTAAGTCTGCAGAACATAGGGTAAAGAAGTCTTACACTAGGCTAAGTGTTTAGATATTAAAGTGATGAAAGAAAGGTTCAATGTAGGCTCAAAAGGTTTACCTATAGGTGTCGCATCTCGTGCGTACATATGGGACACATGGCTATTTGGTTTAGTGGTGGAAAACCTAAGTGCCTTTAATCATATCCTGAATCAGAGCATTTATCAACTTAAAAGCTTTGCATATCTACATGAGTAAGTTCTAGTATTCTCTAGTTCATTGAAATCTATGGCAAGCAATTAGATGAGGCATGTTTCTTTTTTGAAACCATTATGCACGAAATTCACTCTCAAAAGAATAATGTAGGCTCAAAAACTCACTTTTACGGTTTGTATGTTTTAAAACTCATTCTAGCATGCAAAATCTATACCATGTTTATGCAAACCATATCTATTACATGTCATGACAATCAAATATCTCAACTAGCACAAGAAATTGTTTAAGTGATTTGCGACGCCATATGTACTCTTTTCGGTCTATTTTCATCATAGACTAACTAAGGGCATCCTAAAGACTCTTTAAAACACTAAGTTAAAAGGACTCAAGACACTCAAACAAGCGTAGATTTAGTTCTTGTCTTTTTTGGGCAACCTTAGTAAAATGGCCAGTTGGCGAGAGAGACCAAGAGAGGTAGGAGTGATTTTCGAGCTTGTCTTTTCTCACATCCAAAACCTGTCCTAGCAACTGTCCCCTTCTAGACACCAAATCACAAGGATTTCTTACTAAAAGACAAGTCTTCATCCACTACACTAACTAGACTCTAGAAATACACTAATTAAAAAAAAAGAAAACACTAAAGATTTTTTTTAGGGCATCATCCGCCGGAAAGTTCCATTGTCCTCCCGATTTTTGCAATTTAAGACTCAAATAAAGTTGTAAACCCCTCCCCCACACTTAAACTCTACATTGTCCCCAATGTACTAAAGTAAAGCATAGAATCAAGCATGGAGACTAGGATTTACGAAAAGTAAAATGCAACGAAATTAAAAGGTTAAGGGGAAGAGAAAGCAAATCTGATTTGTAGACTCCTACATTGGGTTGCCTCCCAACAAGCGCTTGTTTTTTAATGTCTTACAGCCTAGACGTGATGCTTCTTATGTGTTTGAAATGGTTGGCTCCTGAAGCTTTGTGTCCTCAACGAATTCCTCCTTGATGGCCGAGTGATATGGCTTCAAACGATGACCATTGACTTTGAATTCATTGCCGGTTGTTGCACTTTTAATCTTGACAGCTTCATGTGAAAATACCTCGGTGACAATGAAGGGACCAATCCATCTAGAGCGTAGCTTGCCCGGAAATAGCTTAAGGCTTGAGTTAAAGAGGAGGACTTCTTGACCGATTAGGAACTCTTTTCTTCAGATCATTTTGTCATGGAATACCTTCGTTTTTTCCTTGTCGATCCAAGCATTGTCGAAAGCATCATTCCTTATCTTCTCGAGTTCACAAAGTTGTAACTTTCGGTGTAGACCAGCTTCATCTCGATCCATGTTGAATTTCTTCACAGCCCACCAAGCTTTGTGTTCTAGCTCCACCGGAAGATGACATGCTTTCTCATAAGCTAATCGATAAGACGACATTCCAATAGGTGTCTTATAGGCAGTTCGATACGCCCATAATGCATCATCTAAGCATTGACTCCAATCTTTCCGGTTTGGCTTAACGGTTCTCTCTAAGATCTTCTTGATCTCACGGTTTGAGACTTCAGCCATGCTGTTCGTTTGAGGATGATATGGTTTAGAAACCTTGTGAGTGACGCCATATTTCCTCAATAATGCCTCCACCGTCTTGTTGCAAAAATGACTCCCTCCATCGCTGATTAGAATGCGCGGCATCCCAAATCTTGTAAAAATATTAGCCTTAAGGAAATTTGCAACAACTCGCGAATCATTAGTACGGGTGGCTTGCTTCCACCCATTTCGAAACATAATCAACGGCGAGTAAAATGTAAGTATAACCGTTAGACATGGAAAATGGTCCAATAAAATCTATGCCGCAAACATCAAAAATTTCGAGATTGATCACATAGTGTTGTGACATTTGATCTCGAGGTCCAATGTTGCCGAATCGTTGGCACCTATCACACTTAGTACAAAATTCATGAGAGTCACGAAAAAAGTTAGGCCAAAAGAATCCACAATCTAATACTTTCAAGGCTATTTTCCTAGAACCAAAATGACCTCCACATGCACCATTATGACAAAACTTAAGAATGGACTCAAATTCACTATCCGGAACACACCTTCTAATAACTAAATCAGAACATTGTTTCCACAAGTAAGGTTCATCCCAAATAAAAGTCCTAGCATTACTCTTAAGCTTGTGACGTTGAGAACTATGCATGGAAGATGGAAACTCATTGGTAACTAAGTAATTAACTATATCCGAATACCATGGAGTTTCAGAGGCACTTACCTGAATTCCGAAGAGTTGTTCATCCGGAAAATTCTCGTCAATTGCAATGACCTCTTTTTCATGTACAATTCGAGACAAGTGATCAGCCACCACTTTTTCTACTCCCTTTTTATCTTTCACTTCTATGTCGAATTCTTGGAGTAGAAGTATCCAACGAATTAGTCGTGGCTTGGCATCCTTCTTTGCCATGAGATACTTTAATGCAGCGTGGTCCGTGTAGACAATCACCTTGCTTTGCAACAAGTATGATCGAAATTTATCAAGTGCAAACACCACAGCGAGTATCTCCTTCTCGGTTGTTGTATAATTGGCTTGCGCATCATCAAGTGTTCGAGAAGCATAGTAGATGGTGTAGGGCTTCTTGTCCTTTCTTTGTCCTAAAACAGCTCCAACCGCGTAGTCGGAAGCATAACACATAAGTTCAAATGGTTGAGACCAATCTGGTGCACAAAGGATAGGAGCACTCGTGAGAAGCTCCTTCAATTTGTCAAATGCAGCTCGACATTCATCATCAAACACAAAGGGAGTTTCTTTTTGTAGAAGCTTGCATAAGGGATGAGATATGTGGGAAAAGTCCTTGATAAACCTCCTGTAAAAACCTGCATGGCCAAGGAAAGAACGTATCTCTCTAACTGAAGTCGGAGAGGGTAAGTACCGCACAAGATCTACTTTAGCTTTATCAACTTCGATTCCTCTTTTCGAAACTATGTGACCTAAAGCTATCCCTTGAGTGACCATAAAATGGCATTTCTCCCAATTAAGCACTAGGTTTGTTTCAACACATCTTTGCAATAATAAATCTAAGTTCGCTAAGCATGCATCAAAATCCCTCCCAAATACACTAAAGTCATCCATAAACACTTCTATGATTTTCTCTATGTAATCGGAAAAAATTGAAAGCATGCAACGGTAAAATGTACGTGGTGCGTTGCAAAGTCCAAATGGCATGCGTCGATATGCAAACGTTCCAAAGGGGCATGTGAACGTTGTCTTCTCTTGAACTTCTTCGGCGATGCTGATTTGGTTGTAACCGGAATAACCATTGAGGAACCAATAGTATGTATGGCCAGCCAATCTCTCAAGCATTTGGTCGATGAATGGTAATGGGAAATGGTCCTTGCGAGTGGTGGTGTTGAGTTTCCTATAATCGATGCAAACTCGATGTCCTGTGAAAGTTCTTTGAGGGACAAGCTCATTCTCCGCATTCTTGACCAAGGTGATTCCAGACTTCTTAGGCACTACTTGTACGGGTGAAACCCAACGGCTGTCCGAAATCGGATAAATGACTCCACAATCAAGGAGTTTGATCACCTCCTTCTTCATAACTTCCATCATGGGCGGATGAAGTCTTCTTTGAGCTTCCCTTGAAGGTTTGGCACCATCTTCAAGTAAAATCCGGTGAACACATATGGCCGGATTAATTCCCTTGATGTCCGCAAGCGTCCAACCTGTTCATATACCTGGCTAGATCACCTATGTACGTGCTTAGAAAACTTAAATATAAATTATAGTTATGTCTCACTGCCACCATGACAGGAAACATCGCTGGGAAAGCTCCAACTTCGGTGACCAAACCCGCCCGAGCCTCGATCAGGATAATGGTCACGCGCCCACGCCAAGAACGGTCAGACAACAACCCAGCAAAGAGCATATGCACACCAATCCCACATCGAAAGTAGAGGAGTAGTCCAACCTTCAACCACCAATATATACCGGTCAACACAGTATTAAATGGTACGCACTCTTTACCCTATCACGTCGTTATTCTGTTTAACTCGTTCATCGATCCTGACTTAGGCATCGGAGGGTTGAAGGCGGGCCACCCCGTCTCTCCTTAACCGTTGTTGATCTTAGCAGTTACAGCGAGATCGCTGTGGAACAATGATAGCGTTCATTCACCGATATCGCCCAACGTCAACCCTCTAGCGAGCTTCATCGATTTGAATCACGCTCTGTAACCGATATATGTACAACCGATAACAGATACTAATTACATTTGGTCATATCTCGAATATCCATTATTCTTGGTTTGAACATTGGCGCCGTCTGTGGGAACCACACATAGGAAATTATTTTTCTTTCAACCACAACACTCTCAGCAAGCGACGAGCATGGACACCAACCTGACACTAGGAATATCGCCCAACACCGAGCCACGGGAAACCCACTATGAGCGTGACGATCAAACCATGCAGCGACAAGGAAAGCGCCACATAAACGATACACACGACCGTGTCGGCGATATGCAGCGCCGATACGAATCAGCCATGGAAAGGTGCCTAGAACTCGAAAAGGCCAGGGACTTTGAGCACCAACGATACATATGGGCATCGAGAGAGACCGGAACCACGGAACGCCGAGGACTCAACCCGGACCCGCCAGCGGACTCAACTCCGCCACCCCAATCCCGCAGCAGGGCACCGGAGTCACCCGAAGGGGGGGACAGACTGTGAAACAACGACGAACCAAATAACATCGCCCTCTCACCAGCCCCACACATCCGAACCGGAACGAATACGAGCAACCCGCTCGGCGGAGCGGTGGCGGCACGGGTGGCCGACCTCGAATTAATAATACAACGGTTATCGTAACCAGAGCCCAGTTACCTCGACCGCACACTCCCAACAGTACGCAAAGAGCCATTCTCGAGCGACATCATGCGCCGGGGGCGACATCCGCTGGCGAAAATCAAGTTAGAGCGATACAGAGGAAAAACAGACCCATCCCTCCACATCGACGTCTTCACATCAGCGACAACGGGCAGGGGCTACGACGACGCCACAAACTGCTACCTATTTATGGAGAGCCTGACGGGGGAGGCGCTCAGCTGGCTCTTCAGCCTTTCCCTAAAATCCATAAAATCTTTTTCAGAACTCATTAAAGCTTTCCTAAAGAGGTATATAACATCGGCCAGTTGCTCACTAACTTACAATCAATTGCAGGCTATAAAACAGGAACCCGCCGAAGGACTATCCACATTCATCTCGCGCTGGAACACCGCCATCGCCAACTGCCGCGGCATATCCGGCGACTCGGCCTTCTGCGTACTCAGAAACGCCCTACAGCCAGGCTCACTAACCTGGAAACTCAACGAGAACCTAGCAACCACCTACGACGACATACTAGACCGCGTAACATCACACGCCCAACTCGAACTGCAAACTTTTGGCTCTCACCCAACGCCAACACAACAGGTAAACACATTTACCACCATAACGAACATGCAGGACGCGCCCCCCGCTCACGACCGATCACGGGTAACCTCACCCAGACATAGAGGAAAATCACCAGACCGGGACCAACAGAGATGGCGACAAGGCGGACATCGGCACAACGCAGGAAGACACAACTACACCAACAGCGGCAAAGGTTATACCAATAGCGGAAAAAGACGGCGAGATGAGAGAACAAGCTTCACCACCCCGCTACCACAGCCGGTGTTCAGCGTACTCAATGCCAAATACGCCGAGATCCTCACGGCCCACCCGGAGCTGTTCACGCTACCCAAAAAGTCATTTAGGGCAACAGATTACAGGAACACGGGGAAGTGGTGCGATTTCCACCAAAACGAATCCCACGACACAGAAAGATGCCACGACGTGAAGAAGGCGGTAGAAGCGCAACTGGAAAAGGGAAACCTATCGACATTCAGAATAGGGCACAGTAATCAACCAGAACGGTCAACAACAAACATCAACAACGTCAGAAGGATCAACGCGATTACGGGCGGCACGTCCAAGACGGAACGAAGAAATGAACGAGCGGTATGCAACCTACGACAGGGACCGGCCAAGGCCACCAGGACCGGATAGGGATCCATAACATTCCACGAATCAGAAGAGCAGGAGAGGCCGCCGGTATCCGAGGACTACCCCTTCCTGGTAGACGCCGTCATCGACCTATGCAGCGTGGGACGATGCCTAGTAGACACAGGCTCATCGGTCAACGTCATATTCCGCCCGGCATACGAGGCACTCGAGCGACTTCCGTCTAAGCTAAAGAGGGACCACCATCCACTAATAAGCTTCAGCGGCGACCAAATCCAACCTTTGGGAAGCGACTACCTCAGGATCGCGCTGGGACAAGAGGGCTGCAGCGCCGAGACGCACATTGAATTCCTAGTCGTCGACGCCCCATCATTCTACAACGCCATTATCGGGTGCAATACCCTAAACAGGATCAACGCTATCGTATCACAACGGATGTTAACAATGAAATTTCCAACAAACAGTGGAGTTTGCACCATCAGGGGCACAATGCTCACGCTACCAGGATCTCCTACCGACGCCAACTACCCAGCAAGAGAGGTATGCGCACTAAAAGACAATAGACTACACGAGGCACCCGACGACCCATGGGGGGAGTCGCTGATAGCCCGCCCATCAGACGAAACATCCACAAAGCCAATCTCCATTTCGGACGAACACCCCGAACGAACCATCAGAATTGGAACCAACCTGGACCTATTAATCGAGACCGCCATCGTCAACATTCTCAGGGAATGCGGTACCGTGTTCGCATGGTCATACGCCGACATGCCAGGGATATCAACAGACATCGTTTCGCACAAACTAAAAATCTCACCCGACGCCACCCCAAGGAAACAAAAGCGGCGAGCATACAACGAAGAGCAGTACAACGCCATGCGAGAGGAAGTAGCGAGGTTACTTGACATAGGATTCATCAAAAAAATCCACTACCCGGAATGGATCTCAAACGTCGTCATGGTCAAAAAAAGCAACAACAAATGGAGAATGTGTGTTGACTACACCGACGTCAACAAGGCATGCCCAAAAGATTCCTTCCCGTTACCACGAATCCACCAACTCGCAGACGCCACCAGTGGCCACGAGCTCTTATCCACAATGGACTGCTATTCCGGGTATAACCAAATCAAAATGAACCCGGCAGACAGCGAGGCAACATGCTTCATCACCGACCGAGGGCTATACTGCTACAACGTCATGCCGTTTGGAATGAAGAACGCAGGGGCAACATACCAGAGATTCATGACGGAGCTACTTGCACCACTAGATAACGACACCGTCGCAGTCTATGTGGACGACCTGATTGTCAAAAGCCGACACCGAGAGGACCACGTCAAAAATCTCAAGGCAGTACTGGACACGCTCATCAACAGCGGTATGAGACTCAACCCGGCAAAATGCATCTTCGGGGTAACAACAACAAAATTTCTGGGATACATGGTTAGTCAATGCGGGATCGAGGCCAACCCCGGGAAGGTACAAGCCGTCCTGGACACAACACGGCCGATAACCAAAAAGGAACTCCAGGCGCTAACTGGAAAACTAGCGTCACTGGCCCGGTTCATTTCACGATACACAGATAAGTGCGGACCATTCTTCAAGGCAAACAAACTTACGAAGAAGAAGGCAGTAGAGTGGACCGACGAATGCGAAGCGGCACTAACCGCCATCAAGCGGTATCTCGCCCACATCCCTTTCCTCTACTCACCAGTACCTGGCGAAGTCTTATACATCTACCTCGCTACCTCGCTCACGGCCGTCAGCTCCGCCCTGGTCAGACGGGAAACCGACGTTGAGCTACCAGTATTCTTCACCAGAAAAGGGTTGGAAAAGGCAGAAACGAAGTACCCGGCACTCGAGCAACTGGCTTTAGCGCTAATAACGGCGGCGCGCCGCCTACGACCGTACTTCCACTCTCACACCGTCCACGTTCTTACGGACCAACCACTGCGCCAAGTGCTAGCTAGCCCCGACCACTCCGGAAGACTAACCAAATGGGCGATAGAGCTGAGCGAGTTCGACATCGAGTACAAGCCACGGGGGGCAGTAAAAGGACAAGCGATAGCTGATTTCATAGCAAAACCTACACCAGTGGTAACCGACCAGCAGCAGCTTAAAACCGACACACCGCCAGCAACCCGGAACCCACCCACAACCAAGACAAGGACACCGTCGTGCTGGAACCTATACGTTGATGGATCAAAAACGGCTATAGCAGCAGGGGTATGAGCAATCTTGACCGGTCCCGGCAAAACCTACGCCGAGTACGCCCTACGATTCACATTCCCAGCATCCAACAACGAGACCGAATACGAGGCCCTAATCGCCGGCCTACAACTCGCCCTGGACGCAGGAGCCAAGGACGTCAACATATTCAGCGACTCCCAACTAACAGTAAATCACGTAACCGGAGAATTCGAGGCACGAGGAACACAGATGTCAGCGTACTTGGGGTACGTACGGGCGCTACTGGCCAAATTTTCTTTCTACGACATAACGCATATCCCAAGGGAGCAGAACAAAAGGGCCGACGCCCTAGCAAGACTAGTAACCGCTCCAACAGTCACGGCAACAGGGCACACAATGGTAGAAACACTAGACCGACCAAGCATATCCAAGAGCTTCCAGGAAGTATTCACCCTAGCAACAGCGGCTCCACCAGCAACACCAGAAGAGGACTGGCGAGCAAGCATGATCAAATACCTGACAAATGGGACAACGCCAACCGACCGAGCAGAAGCAAGACAACTCGCCCAAAGAGCGGCATACTACAGCATGCAAAACGGCCAACTGTACATGAACAAAAGAGGCTTCCCAATGCTCAAGTGTGTCACGCAGACAGAAGGCAACAACATACTGAAGGACCTCCACGGCTGCAAATACGGCAACCATGGAGGACCAAATAGCATCATACACAAGCTACTCCAATACGGTTTCTACTACAAGGGAATGCGGCAGGATGCAAGAGGTATCGTCAATCAATGCCAGGCATGCGCCCAATACGCACACCGAATACACGCCCCAACAACGCCAATGTCCATCATCGTCAGCCCTATACCGTTCGCGCAATGGGGACTCGACCTTATCGGACCACTAAAAGCTTCATCCTGTCAGTTCAAGTACATCATCGTCTGCATAGACTACCACACAAAATACATCGAGGCCAGGTCGCTCGTCCTCATCACGACAAAAAAAGTAATCAACTTCCTCTGGAAAGATATATACTGCCGTTACGGGGCCCCGCTGACGATAGTCACCGATAACGGAAAACAATTCAACAACGACGAAATGAAGAGGTTCACCGCCAACCTGGGGACTCGCCTAGTATTCGCATCGGTGTACTACCCCCAGACAAACGGACAGGTGGAGGCGGCAAACAAGAAAATAAAGAACGGCCTGAAAAGAAGAATGGAGGACTACAATCACAAGTGGGCAGAAAGCCTTTACGAGGTTCTGTGGTCGATACGAACAACGCCAACAGATGCAACTGGAGCCTCACCGTTCTCACTAGTCTACGGCGCCGAGGCCGTCTTACCATTGGAAATTACAACCGAAGTCCAAGACTCGAAGGGTATGAGCAAGATACCAACGAGGACGGCCTAAACATGGCCAACGTACTCCAAGAGGAAAGGCAGGACGACACCGTCATAGCAGTCTCAGCAAATAAACAACTCGTCGCCCGGCACTACAACAGACGAGTAAAGGCACGAAAACTCCATGTCGGCGACATGGTCTGGAAGGAAGTCATCCCCAAACCCAAAGGCCTAGCACCAACTAGGGAGGGCCCTTTCAAAATCATTGAGAGCGTCACACCAGCCACATTCATCCTCAAAGACAAGAACGGCTTGAGGATACCCCACACATGGAACATAGAGCACCTCCGATATTGCCACCAGTAAGCCCGGGTCCGCGACGTAGAGCAACTTTCTTCATCATACCGGGGACTCACCTCGCTCGTACGTCCGGCACCGCCACCGATGAAACAAAAATTCTTCAGACCTTTGTCCTAAGGATATCGCTCTCAAACCACGATGCATGTAAAGATCCAAAAACATAGTAAAAGCCCAACGAGGCACAAGTGGAGTAGCCAAATTGGTGAACCACTATAAACACTCGTCTCATTTACATACAAGTTACTATGATACTTAGTTATTTTTGACCTGCACATCAGCACGAAAACAGGTATCGCTCATCAAACACTAAATTGCTCTCGGGCGTTATTGTGAAAGCAAGCCACTTGGGAGTTACAAACAGACAAAGGAATTTTTTTTTACACCTTCCATCGTTGGCGATACCTGAGAACACTTGGAGAAATCCCATTTCATTCAAAAAGCCATAACGGCAAGGATACAAAATGCAGCAAACCTACACTAAGCAAAAGAAAGCAATAAAACTACAAATATAAGATGCCCCGAGCCTCACAGCAAGCCAGCAGCGCCGTCACCACAAAACCGCTCCCGGTACAAGGACGCCAACCTCTCACTCCTTGCCTGAGAAAAAAGTTCAACATCACGAATATGACGAGTTAGAGGGGTCGATGGAGACATACTGGGCGTTAAAGGGTGAAAACCATCAGGAGTCATACCTTGGGAAACATTCGACCGCTGCCGATCTGCTTCTTGGGCCTCCCGTCTTGCCCGACGCTCCTCATTGATACGCTTCATGTCAGCATCATACTTCTCGTTCACCCAGCCGTTATCGAAGAAGCGCTTCTGGGTCTGCTGAAGACTGTCAGTGAAGGCCTTCCGTACAACAGCGTCGAAATCGGTACCAGCCTTGTAATCTTCAATGACATCGGCCAGCTCCTGCTCACGCCGGTCCTCCAGCTCTTTCACTTGGCCGCGTAGGGCAGTGACTTGGCCCTCAGCAATGGCCAGACGCGCCTTCATCTCCTCTGCTTGCTGACGTTCCTCCTTCACCTCCAGCTCCAGCTGACGACCTCGGATGAACGAGGCATCCAGGCACTCATCGGAGAGCTTCTTCTCG
The DNA here is from genome assembly GCA_946800695.1 of Geum urbanum. Taxonomy (NCBI): domain Eukaryota; kingdom Viridiplantae; phylum Streptophyta; class Magnoliopsida; order Rosales; family Rosaceae; genus Geum; species Geum urbanum. Next base: position 24,308,306 of record OX327002.1, read on the forward strand.
CCTTCCAGCACCTCGTACTTCTGCTGCAAGGCCTGCCACTCCTCGCTCGCCTTCACAAGTTGCTCGTCCCTCACCGATAAAAGCCCATTAACACGAGCCAACTCTTCCGAGGACGCCACCAGGGAGTGACGCTGATGACACATCAACTGGAGCGAGGCGGCAAAGGACCGCAGACACTGCTCAGCTCCACTCTCAATATTGGTGACGGTGGCCACATCAGGGGGAAGGAGCGCGAGGATCTCGGCCGAGTATGGCGGCGGCCCTTCCCAGGTGCTTGAACGGGCGATAACGACGCTGCCATCCACAGCAATGTTGGGCTCACCACGAGGAACGTCGCCTAATAGACAGTAAGGACGGGCACCAATATCAGCAACCAGAGGACAAGTCTCTGTGTCAAAGTACCAAAGATTATCGGCATCACCTGTTTCAGCAGCAGCATCACCAACACGGCTCGCCGGGACCGCAATGGTAACTCGGGTGGCTTCCCCATCATCCTGCACGATGATAGGGGAGGAGGGCGCCTCGCTCATCCGCCTCTGGCGCTTAGGCTGACTGCCCTCACCTTCAGACCTCCTCTTCAGGCGAGCAGGGGAACGAGGAGGACTCCCGGGCTGAGCATTCACAACCCGGACAGGCACACTGGTCCCCACCATATCGGTCTGGGACTCTGGAGGAGGAGGCAGATCTATCTGCTCTGTGAGGGTAACGGTCCTCCCAGAACGAACGTCCAGGTCAATCACCTTGGCGGCAGCGGCCTCCTCCGCCAGCTGGGCGATAAGCTCGTCGATGTCACCATAGGAGCTCGACATCTTCCGGTCTCGCTTTTGATTTTTATAACCAACTGAAAAGTAAGGGCGAGAAGGTAAAAAACCGAGATACAACAGAAGATGCAAACAAAAGCAAGCAACACAAACAGGCAAACAAACAAACAAAACGGCATACTGGGCGTCTTAGCGAGACCGGTCATCTCCATAATCCGGTAATCAGCAAGGAGATAGACACTTTTAAACTTATCACTGAAGCCCCTCTCAACCCTATGGCACCGGCGCTTTTCCGTAGCGGTCAAAGAATACTGATGTGTAACTTCAAAAATAAAGACAAGTAAGACAAACACACAAACAACCTACGACGAGGATCACGCCGATATAGAAACGTCACATCGGGCACGAAACCGGGTAGGAACACGGCTGTTGGGGAAGGACGACCACCCACTGGCAAAGAAATTCTCACCCCGCCAATCGGGACACGAACTCGTGAAGTCGGTAAGCCCCAGCGAACTCCTTCTTCGCTGACGGAGTGAGAGCGTTCCACCACAACCCTTCTTCGTGGAATACGCCACATCAAAGTAGTAAAGCACCTCGTTCCGAGTGGGATAATAGAGACCAGCCAGCTTCCACAGTGTGAACATCGCGCTCAGCACCTGAAGCATTAACGGCGACACCTGGCCCACGGCACAACCCAGCTCGCCAAAGATATACTCGTGGAAAGGATGAAGAGGCAGACGAACACCGTATCGCAGTTGAGCGCGATCAACATCGATAAAACCCCTAGGTGGCCTAGAGAACTGCTCGCCAGGAGCCGGGCACTTCAGAACGACACCCGGACCGATCTGGAACTCGGACCTCACCCTATCCAATTCCGCCATGGATAACGCCTTTGCAGGCTCATCGACCTCCTGACCATCTTTAAGGGTCCATAAGAGAGGCCCGTCAAGCCCATAACGGCGAGAACTAGAAGAGACATCGGCGTCGTGGCGAGAAGAAGACATGTCACCTGCGAAACAGCCACGGATAAAGTCAAAACCTAAACGGTTCGCCAGCCCGCAACTAGTTTCCCAGGCGACATACCCCCACGGTAAACAAAAAACACGCAAAAGAAGAAGTAGAAACACGCACGAGGATAAAACAGTAAAACTACGACGGCAAACCGGGATCAACCGAACACACCAGCAAACAGACACCCCAAAACTCCAAGATAAACCCAAAATCTCAAGCAAACAAAACGACAAATGAATAGGCAGCGACGTCTCACCGGAAAGAGGAGGATAAGGAGAACCGACGGTAACGCAAGCAACGGCACGACGGAAGCAGGAGGAGAACAAGGAAATCCGGCAACAGAAACACAAAAATTTTCAGAAAGCAAAAAAGTAAAAGAAAACGTACAAAAAAACAACACAGATATATATAGGCGTAACGGTGAAATCGTGACCGTTGAAACAGACACGCCGGTCCAGGGGATCACGGCACGTGGCAGCCAGAATCAGAAGGGTCTGGAACGAGAACCGGTACGCACCGTTTCGAGAAGGGGCGCGACCCTCGAAAGAAAAAGCAATCATCACACTTTATGGCTACGACGAGACGTTTGGGAACCCCGAGACACCCTACACGGACACATGGCAGCACGACAAAGACAACATTTAATGATGGGCAGAGTAGATACACCAACCACACCGTTGACAGAACTCGAATAGCACACCTTTGCAATATCGCCCTAGTCAATCTCCATCACCAATATAGCCCTAGTCACTCTTCATCACGCGGCATCACTCTTCATCACACGGCATCACTCTTCATCACGCGGCATCACTTTTCATTACTGGCCACTAGGAGGAACGGACTCGAGGACTTAAGGGTTACCAATTCAAACGAGCTCCCCCTTCCATAGCACCCACAACACGATAACGATAGTCATTCTTCATCACGCGGCATCACTCTTCATCACGCGACATCACTCTTCATTACTGGCCATTAGGAGGAACGGACTCGGGGACTTAAGGGTTACCAATTCAAATGAGCTCCCCCTTCCATAGCGCCCACAACACGATAACGACAGTCATTCTTCATCACGCGGCATCACTCTTCATCACGCGGCATCACTCTTCATAACGCGACATCACTCTTCATTACTGGCGACTAGGAGGAACGGACTCGGGGACTTAAGGGTTACCAATTCAAACGAGCTCCCCATTCCATAGCGCCCACAACACGATAACGACATAGTCACTCTTCATTACTCGGCATCACTCTTCATTACTGAACACTAGGAGGAACGGACTCGGGGACTTAAGTACATAAATCACCATTACACGAAGTGCTAAGGCAGAGCGGTGAACTAGCTACTCACCGATCTCGCCCATAACCTATCAAATATGGCACATGCAGGTACAGGAACGCCCACAGCCAAGATTCTCAACTTGGGTCGCCCAGTTGGGGGACTATATGGCATGATACCCGGCTCCCAACAAAGGTAAAAATCGCCGCTAGGCACGTCCCGATGATCTCGCCGGTATCACTTCTTTTTTCAACTCGCCAACCAAGGTTGATCTCCTTGGCTGAGCAAGTTGGGGGACTTGTTCATATACCTGGCTAGATCACCTAGGTACGTGCTTAGACAACTTAAATATAAATTATAGTTATGTCTCACCGCCACCATGACAGGAACCATCGCCGGGAAAGCTCCAACTTCGGTGACCAAACCCGCCCGAGCCTCGATCAGGATAACGGTCACGCGCCCACGCCAAGAACGGTCAGACAACAACCCAGCAAAGAGCATATGCACACCAATCCCACATTGAAAGTAGAGGAGTAGTCCAACCTTCAACCACCAATATATACCGGTCAACACAGCATTAAATGGTACGCACTCTTTACCCTATCACGTCGTTATTCTGTTTAACTCGTTCATCGATCCTGACTTAGGCATCGGAGGGTTGAAGGCGGGCCACCCCGTCTCTCCTTAACCGTTGTTGATCTTAGCAGTTATAGCGAGATCGCTGTGGAACAACGATAGCGTTCATTCACCGATATCGCCCAACGTCAACCCTCTAGCGAGCTTCATCGATTTGAATCACGCTCTGTAACCGATATATGTACAACCGATAACAGATACTAATTACATTTGGTCATATCTCGAATATCCATTATTCTTGGTTTGAACACAACCTATGGCAGATTTGTATTTTGAGAGCACTTGCACAAATTTATCTTCTTGTTCCTTCTCCAACATTGATGTGATGATTACTGGTAAAGTTTCATTCTCTCCCAAGTATGCATACTTCAAATGATTCGGTAACACCTTGAGCTCTAATTCCGGTGCTTTAACTATGGAGGGAACTAACGGGTTAGTGCCATATAAGATAGGAATCGATGGAGAATGACTTACAACCCGTGGTGCTTCATTAAGTGCCATGGCCATTTCATGGATATTTGGTTCCAATATTTCGATCAAAGCATCAATAAGGGCATCATCCCCGAGTTGAGTCAGTCCCGCTCCCTCTTGAATGGCCATGTTGAGTTCATCATCTCCCATGGTGTCTAAGTGTTGCTGCGCCATGGAATCCACAACATCAATCGAACAAACATCACCAACACTAGACGATGAAACTTCATTGCATCTAAAATGTTGAACTCGATCTTTTCTCCATCAATTTCCATGGAGAATGTTCCTTCAAACACATCAATCTTCGTTCTAGCAGTCCTCATGAAAGGTCGTCCGAGTAGCAATGGTATGGTGTTTAATGGACTCTCCTCCATGTCAACAATGTAGAAATCAGCTGGAAATATCAAGTTGTTGACCTGCACTAGAACATCTTCAACATATCCCATATGATACTTATGTGAACGGTCGGCTAGCTGGATGATGACATTGTCATGCTTGAGCTCACCTAGCTCCATGGAGGCATAAAGATAGTAAGGCATGACGTTGATAGATGCACCAAGGTCTAGCATGACATCTTTGAATTTATTGTCACCAATCACACAAGGAACGGAAAAGCTCCCCTGATCCTTCAATTTGAGGGGTAGCCGACGTTGCAATACCGCTGAAACGGTTGCATTCACCTTCACAACCTCCTTCGCTCTTGTTTGCCTCCTTTGGGTGCATAGCTCTTTTAGAAACTTAGCATAGATAGGCACTTGCTTGATGCACTCGATCAAGGGCAGATTTACTTGCACCTTCTGAAAGATGTCCAAGATGTCATCGTATTGATCATCCTTCTTAGATTTAGTTAACCTATGTGGGAATGGTGCACGAGCCAACGAAGCATTAGTATTAACCGAACTTGAAGGGATAGGGTTAATACCTTTGTTTGGGGCAGATTGCGTGGTGACTTGTGTCTTTGTGGTGTTGGATGCCACATTCTTCTTCTTCTCGGCCTCTTGAGTTGCCGGATCTTCTTCTAAGTTTTCATCCTCAAAAATGGTATGATGAGGCGTCTTGCTTGTCTTTGGCAAAGGAGATGCCAACGTTTTCCCACTCCTAGTAACCATAGCACTTACATTCCGTAGGTTTGGAAGTGTTTGAGGAGGTAGTTATCCGTTCTCCCTTATTTGGCCCATGAAGTCAACGATTTGGCCCATTTGCTTCTTCATCTCGGATATATCTCGACCATGACTATCCAATGTCTCCTTCGTTTTTGCTTGTCCGTCCAAGAGCACTTATGTTGAAGCAGACAGTTGGGCCAACATCTTGTCATAGTCCGGATTAGTGAATTGTTGTTCGACCGAAGGAGCTTGAGGCATAGGTTGCAAAGATGCTTGAGGTAATGGCGGCCTTGCTTGAAATGGTGCACGTTGATAACCTTGTTGAGGTGCCGGAGGGTTCAAACATCCCTCATTGCTACTCCACTTGAAACCCGGATGATCTCGGTTGCCAAAATTGTTGTTATTGTAGTTGTTGTAACGTTGGCCCCCTTGATATCCGCCAATCGCATTTACTTGCTCTGCCTCATTATTTTGCTCTGTTATTGTAGGGCATTGATCATTATGGTGCCCTTGCATATGGTAAACACCACAAACAGGTCCTAGGCTTGCCTTGGCTCTCTTAGTTTCGAGTTCTAGTACTTTTTCTAGCATAGATGCTAGCTTGTCATACTTCTCATCCATCCCTTTCTTTGAACTCACTTCATGCACTGATTTTCGTGGAGCCATCCCATATTCAGCATCATTATTTGCTCGGTTCTCCAAAAGTGTACGAGCTTCCGCTTCATCTAAGTCCATGAATGTTCCGGTTGCAGCGACATCAAGAAGCTCTCTATCAATCAGTTTGAAACCATCATAGAAGTAGTTCATGAGATTGGTCTCCGAAAAACTATGGAAAGGGAAACTGGCACATAAAACGTTGCAATGATCGTAGTATTGGCTAAAGGACTCATCGGCTGCTTGTTAGATTCCCGTGATCTTCTTCCTCAAAACAGTAATCATTGAGGCCGAAAAACACTTGCTTAGGAAAGCATCCTCTAATTGCTTCCAAGAGGTGATGTGATTCGGTGGGAGTTCCACAAGCCAAGTTTGAGCTGTTTTCGTCAAGGTGAAGGGAAATGCCTTGAGTTTCAAGAGTTCTTCATCCGCATCCGAGGGCTTCATACTCAAACATACAAACTGAAATTGCTTTAAATGCATGTTCGGATCTGCATGGGACATTCCTTGAAAGGTAGGCAAACGGTGAAGGAAATCACTCTTAAGCTCAATGTCCTTCATGTCCTCTTGAGGATTTAGGAATCGTATGCACGAAGGACCACTACTCCACTCAGTTGAGTAGGTACGTTGGTGAAGAGATTGTCTCTCATTGTTGGGCAGGATGTTGTTGTTATTGGCCATTTCTTCTTGTTCCTCTTCTGAAAACTGCTCGGTGGAGTGATGGGATGAATGTGGAGAGTCAAAGCCTTCCCCAATGAGAGGTTCATCGATGTCTTGCTCCCTAGGATCCACTTGAGACCTCAAACGAGTTAGACGATGCGTAAGTGCTTGGATATCAATATTAGGAGTCGAATGGGAACTGGGCATTCATAGAATTTGATCATCCACCCAAGATCAAGTATTAGTATCAAAAGAATACAAAAGGAATAGAAGATACTAACAAAAAAAAATGTTGGAAATTAAAGGGAAAAAAACACACTAAAGCACACCAAAACAAACCAAACAAATTCAAACAAGCCAAAAACATACTAAAATGACCCAAAAGTTCTAAAAACATTCTAAAACATTAAGTTAGACACTCTAAGTAATTGAAATGTGAATGCAAGGTTCTAGAGACCCAAAAATGTATACAAAATGGTGAAAATGATCTAAAAATAAGCTAACACACAATATACACGTTTTCTGCAAAATTAGGCATATATACAATGCAAGACTTAGAAATAAACTTAGAAACACATATATACATGTTAAAATACAAGCACACAATAATCACATCAAATTCATGCATAACATTGATACTCACAATTACTAAGCACTAAATTAACATTTATATCTCAACAACAATGAGTCAATTAAAACCCTTTTAGGTAGTTGTAGCATTGGTAAATAGGGATCGTTTTTAACCGGGGATTGAGAGTGCATGCATAACTATGCTAGGTTTAAATAGGGGTGCAAGTTTTTGGTTACTAAATTCCTACAAATTTTAAGGTAAAACATCCAAAACTAATATATTTACAAGGATCGACTCATCTTTCACCTAACTCTTTAGAACCTACCAAATTACATGCAACCTATTAGTTCTAAGTCTTTAGCTACTAATTTCATGCATATCTCTCGAAAGTAAAGTGTAGGGATTGCCCTAACACTTCCATCGATTTAAGGTGGGATTGCCTTGCAATAAATCAAAGCGTTAAGCACAAAATATCACATGAAAGCTAAAGATCAAAACGTGGGAGATCACATGAACTTGGTAGAATTACAAACCAAAAATACTTCAACAAATTTGTCCATACAAACCAAGAAATAACACAAGAAGTAAAGAGTAGAAGTCATGGTTACACTTTTTGATGTCGGGATTGCCCTAGTCTACTTGATGTAATCGTGCCTTCAAAGGATGGAGAGAAGCACTAAGGATTGCCTTGAATACTTCGGTGGAGGAAGGTAGTTGATGAGCTTTGGAGTGGACGGCTTCTTGGTATTCCTTGGAGAGTTTTTTGGACGTGAGGAGGTATTTTAGGGCAGAGCTTCGGCTATATGGTGAGTGATACTGAAACTCTAGTCGAGCCCTCCTTTATATAGAAGAAGAATTGGGACCTTTCCTTCCAAAACAATGATTCCTAGCAAATCTAGGGAAATCTGACCAGCTGTAGTAAAACGTGTTTTCTCGGAGTTGTAGACCTTAAAAAATTCTAATTCTTTTTGCGCTGGACAGCTTATTCAAAGGGCTATAAAATCCATATAAGGAACACCATATTTGGAATTGAATTGAATTTCCTACAGATTTTAGAAATTGTATGACCTGGCTGCCCTGTTTTCTTCTTCTTCAAGGAAAAGGAAATCTTCATATCTTCAAATCTTGCATTCCTTATTCCATAATAATTCTTGGCCGAATTTAGCATATCCTTGCACATATTTTGACCCCTCAAATCAGGTATAAATCTTCATGGAATATCCTCCAAATTCGTCCATCATTTATGCTCAATATATTCCGCCATTTTTGGTCATTCCTGGATTACGCAGGAGAAATGTCTTCAACTTTTTGTCCACCATTTTGGCATCCATTTCATTTGGGATTTGGTCTTCAATTTGACACCATGTGGGAAAGCATTATAGTAACCATTTTGAAGACCATTTCTCGGACCATTTCTTCTCCAGAATTAGGAACTTCCTCCTTAGCACGCTTTTAGCTCCAAATCGCCTCCTTTATTATTTCCTCCTTTATTTCTACCTAAAAACATAAAGTAAGTTAGAATCATATTTACTAAGCATAAAACAAAGTTAAATGTAGAGAGAAAAACATAATAATCAAGCATAAAATGCGTAGATCAAATTCCCCCACACTTAGACTTTGCTAGTCCCTTAGCAAATACAAAACAAAACTACGGACACGAAAAATCAAAGAGAATCAATAAAGGAAAATGCCATACATTATTCACAAACACTTAGATGTTTATTCGTTGCAAAGCCGCAAATTCTCATGTAATCATGTTTGAAAACGCAAAAAAATACTAAGTAAAACAAAACTAAGCCCTTAGTTGAATTTGTGTAAGAAATTCTTTAAGTATATTGCGAATTAAGCATGAATGTTCATAGAATTCAATAGAGAATAGAGATATAATCATGTTATGAACAAGTAAGACATGGAGAAAACAATGGTGATTTTAAGTCTGTGCATGCTCCGAATAAGGTTCAAATCAACTCACATGGATGCTCTCATCATATTTCCACTCATGCAAAAAGGGTTCTCTCAAAGTGTTTAAATATGCAACAAAATGGAATCAACTACTTACACAAATGAACCAAAACCATATGCTTACTCATGCAACTTACTCCACAGATTGAAGGCTACTCATCTTAAGGATCAAAAAGGACTTTTAAGGGTTGTTATAGGGCTTAGGCTAAGGCATTCAAAAATATGGATATGTGGTGGTTAAGAACATTCAAAAGACTTAGTCAAAGCACCAAAAACTTCATAAATTTCGTTCATCCTCCTCTCACCAACGTCACCATGGTCAAATCCTACGTACACGGGCCAGATTTCATCTTTTTGGACCCTAACTTCATTCTAAACTTCCCTTGAGCTTTTGTAGACAGGAGAAATGCCATATTTCTTCACTTTTCGACCTTCAATTCAATACAAACTCCAAATCCACAAGTATGGGGGATATTAATCCAAACAATGTACACTAAAAACCTATTGCCGGAGAGCTTTTGATTTTTTTTCTATTTACTCTTACCTTTTTCTTGCTCTCGATTTTTTTTTCTTTTCTTCTTTCTATTTTCGGCAATTGCAAACTTTTTTCAAGGTATTTGGACAAGTCTATCCCCATACACACATCTCCTCATGATCTTCACACCATCTCCATGATTCTAGCTTCAAAAATTCCCACCAAGTCTTTTGAACAAGGGTACGGATATTCTACACTAGGTTAAAGTGTTTAGATATGTATGGTAATGAAAGAAAGGCATAATGTGGGCTCAAATGGGTTATCTAGGGGTGTCGCAACTCGTGCGCACAAATGGGACACATGGCTATTTGGCAAAGTGATGGATATCCTAAGTGTCTTTAATCACATCCAAAATCAGAGTATTTATCAACTTAAATGTGACGACCCGAAACAGAATCAGAAGCGTAATCAGCTTAATTTGTGAGTTAGCGTATAATCGCAGATTTCTGATAACTGATTGAATCACCAGCTTTGATAACGACTAAATTATTGGCCAGAATTTGAGTTGAGTCTCTTCTCGAGAGTTGTTGTACGCGTGATTTCGAGTTCGTGGGCGGTTCCGGATCATTATTTGGACGACCGAGGAATATAATATGAATATTTGAAATTTCGATATATTGTCGAGTTTATCCGTTCGTGTTCGAGTCTATCCGAATCGTGATTGTGATCCATTTTGGACCGTAGATCGACCCGAACCGTAGATGGAATGATTATCGATTTGATTTGCGAGTTTCGTGATTTGTCGAGATGTCGACATAATCTGCTATTACGGTGGCCTTGCTAGCGACTTAATTACCGGAAGAGAGTTTGATTTCGGATTCTTCATGAAAGTTGTAGAGAATTTAATTTCGAGCTTGTAGGAACTTTCGGAGGATTTTTCCGAGTTACGAGGATTAAGTTACGAATATTTTCGATTGTTGATTATTTAATCGGATACGCATGTGATGGGTTGAACCATTGACTTTTTATCGAATTTGTCGAAGTGTTTGACTTCGGGTGGAAATTGAAAAACATGTCGAGTTGAGTTTGTTGCCGCGAGAATTATTGAAATCGGATTTACGACGCGTCAGTTACGGGTGTTCGAAGTTTGCCGAAAAGTGTGTTTGGTAGTTTCCATATTGGGAAAATATTTAAACTGAGCTTCTATTTCAGGAAAGTAAAACTAGAATTTATTTTCGTTGACTGGTCAACTCGGCAAGGAAGGGGGAGGCGCGACGGTGGTCACGGCTTGCCGGCGGTGGCTCCCCGTCCGGCCACCTCCGGGCTCAGCTTAGGTTCCGTTCAACTCGCCTTGGTCTCCTCATGGAGATTCCGGCCACCATTCACGTCGGGGATGCCGGTGGTGGGAGGATTTTCTGGTTGAAATTGGTGAATTTTGGGGGTTTTTGGTGGTTGTTTTTCCGGCCGAATTGATCTGTAAGAAGTATTGGGCTTTGAAGCTCCCATCACCATGAATCTAACCATATAGGTATGGAGTTCCAATTCGATTTGTACATGGAGAATTGTTGAATTCAAAGTTTGGTTTGAATTCGGTTTTGCTTGAAATTGAGCTAGTTAGAGTTTGAATTGATCTTTCGTGTAGTTATGGAAGTTGCTTGTTGGATGATTTTGAGTGGAATAGGCTTTGGTCTGTTGGGAAAATTCAAGTTTGGGTGGCGCCGCCGGCGGTCAACGGTGGTCAAGGTTGACTTTTCGGGGGTTTCGACAAGTTGCATGTCGTTTCACTCGGAATCGCGCCCCGATCGCAGTGGTGAGGTTCATTTTTCGATTTGAGAATCAGAAATTATAGCGAGGATTTGTGATGTGATTATCGAATTTTCGACAATTCGTCGTTATTGAATTATGTGTTTCCGAGAACGGTTGTTTCTCATGAGTTGATTCGAGGTACTGAGTTATGATTTTGAGAAATGGATTTTATGATTATTCAGGGATTCGTGATTGTTCGTTTGGCGAGGGATTTTCCGCCGGATCATGGGATTAACGCGAACTGCGTTACGCTACTCTGTGAGTGGACATTTCTTTTCAGGGATTGATTGCGAGTCTTTTATATACGTTTTACGAACTTGAGCATGCAGTATGATCATGATTTTTATGAGCATGTGTTTCACGATTATACATATACGAATATACATACATATAAATTATGTTTTATGCATGTGCATGGAAATGATTTATGATTTGGTTTACACAGAGTACAGTCTTAGTATATGTTGTTGTATCGATACACTCGCATCCCGGCTGATCCTCGAGGGTGCCTACCAGGGGGAACTGTTTCTTGTGTCGATGTAGTTCCGGGTGGAAACAGATATCCTGACCTGAGGCCTTTCTGGCTAGAATCCCGTGTGGGTCTAGGATCCCGTGATTCGAACTGTACTAGGACGGATGTGTCTACGAGCGACCCCGTGAGATTTTCCATGCATGCTCTGTACGCGTGAGGAGTTAGAGTCTCTCTCGTGTACCATTTGATTTTTATACATTTGACTCGCATATGTTTTTATAACATATATTATTCGGCGAAAGACATTTATTTTCGCCCACTCACTCTAACAGTTTTTATGTCTTTCCCCTAGGCTTTTCGGTTTCCGTGCCCAGTTTGCAGTTCAGATTCTGGTGTCGCACTTCGTGGTCGGAGACATAGTATTCGAGCGATGTTTCTTTTATGGTAGGTTCTTAGTTTGGCCAACTATTTGTATATCTATATTAGAAGTTGCTCTAAGTATTCTGATGTATATTTTCATACGATTTTCCTCGGATTTCTGTAAAGTATAGTTATATTTACTACTTTACGTTACGTTACTGTTGATATATTGAGAAATCTGGATGGGATTGGTGCCCACGGTTTGGCTTTTGTGGCATAAGATGAAGTGTATTTTCTGGGTGCAGGTAATGGTAATTCCGCGTTAATAGCATTACTCTGCTGAAATTTCTAAGATTTTTGTTGGTTGGTGTTTTCAGAAGGGGTTTGATTCCAGTTTAGGAAACTAAATCGGGGTTGGGTCCTTTCAGCTTGGTATCAGAGCATTAGCTTTTAGGTTCTGTAGACTTCTGTAGTCGTGTTTACTAAGGATATTTGAGAATTTACAGCATGTTTGGAGTGGTGACCCGACCGGCCGGCGGATACTCATCAATACTCCGGGTGTTGTATGCTTTCAAATATTTAAAGTTCCATGATTATGTTCTACTTGTTGTAAACGATGTTTTATTCATTAGGATGTCTCCTTGACGTGCTTTCCATGTCGGTACGTTTGTGGATCCTATTGAGGATCAATCGACGCGCGATTTGCCAGTGAATTGTGGGTTTCGATGAACATTCTGGGTTCAGAGATTTGTGCGGCATGCTTTGCCTGGTTGTGGGTGTATGAGTGTCCACATGTTTCCTCAGAGCAGAGAATCGTGGCAGTTGATGTTTTGCCTGAGTCAGATCATTGTATTTGATGGGTTGGTATTGTGTGAGTTCCTGTTGCGACTCCATGGCCTACATTCAGAGAGATATTGTGCATATGTTTGTCCCTGTTTGCAAGTGTTATATGGCTTCAGAGGAAGCAATGCACGAGGTTCGAGATAAGTTTGAACCTGAGCATCAAAGAGATTTTGACTGATATGCCTCGAGATAACCATGAGGAGCTTGATGTGCTGCACTCAGAGGCGAGGATATTGAGATGGAAAGGCGTACGCGGTTTCCGATGTATTGGTTTGAGGAAAGTGGACTTAGTCGAGATAATTGATGAGGTTGAGATCAGGCATCTCGGGATCAGTGACTTCATCAGGCTATGGCCTTTTTGATTATGTTGAGGGTCATCATATCAAAGTAGAGGATCCATTTGGTGGTGATGGAGATCACGAAGTAGTGGATTTGTTCCTGTGACATGAGTTTGGGTGATCGTTGGTGATCCTTTCTCACAGCAGGTGTCGCTGTGACTTGTGTTCGTGGAGCACTTTCGGCTGCTATTATTGTGACCAGGAGGGTCACGTTGCGAGGGAGCGCCCTCAGCCAGCTGTTTTAGCAGTTCGACAGCTCAGAGTTCACGAGGAGGTCATGATGCTATTTCTGGAATTTGACAAATGTAGTCTTTTGACGAGTTAATCAGCAAGTCGCTATTGATGTGGGCCGCTAGTTGGGCATGTTGGAGTTCGTGCCACTACCTTGTATGAGGACGGAGTTTCTTTGAGATTACCGTTGCTTGACATCCATGGCTATTGTACCTGCATCTCCACTTCTGAGGTTTTGGAGAGTGTTGCACCCATCCGGAGATTGAGGGATCTTTGTTGGAGGATATGGGTTAGCCGCGGATCTGTTATAGCTGGACATCGTTGGTTTTGATGCGATTATGAGTATGGACTTTTGGCGACACATTTGGCTGTGTTCGAGTGTCTTGAGAAGGAGGTTGCGTTTCGACGACCAGGTTTTCCCGAGATACTGTTTCGCGGTGATGGTCGAGCGGATGGTGGAAACGGGTTGTGTTTTTGCTTAGCTTATGTTGTGGATACTTCGGTTGCTGTGCCAGACATTGGCGACATTGAGGTGGTTCCCGAGTTTCCAAGTGTGTTCCGGAGGAGTTACCAGGTATTCCTCCAGTTCGGGAGACCGACTACACCATTGATGGTTCGACGACTCATATCACCGGCAATTTGTCGTTCGGTGCCAGCGGAGCTGATGGAGCTACAGGTTTAACTTCGAGAGTTGCTGGAGGAGATTTCGTACGACCTAGTGTATCACAGTGGGGTGCTCTTGCATTATTTGTGCGAATGTTGGATGGTTCGACGAGGTGGTGCATTGACTACCGGGAGCTGAATCAGGCTTTAGAGGAGAGCGAGTATCCTTCACTTCAGGTTGACGATTGGTTTGATCAGCTCACGAGAGCTTCAGTCTTTTTGAAGATTGATTTTGGGTTCGGATACCATCAGTAGAGGATCAGGGAGTCAGATGTGGCTAGGACGACTTTCGAATCTCGGTGCGGGCATCAGGAGTTCTTGGTCACGCCATTTGGTTGACCAAAGCCCCGTGGTTCTTATGGACTTGATGGACTAGGTGTTCAGACGATTCTGGACAAGGTTGCGGTCGTCTTCGTCGGCAACATCCTGATTTACTCCAAGAGTGTGGGTCAGTACCTGAAGCAATTGTAAGCGGTTTTGCGGACTTCAGCCAGTGTGAGTTTTGGTTAATTAGCATGAAGATTTTGGGCCACGTGATGTTATCCGAGGGAGTTGGCGTGGATCCTGATTAGGTTGAAGCCGTGTTGATTTGGGGTTGACCTACCATTGTACCAGAGATCAGGAGTCTCTTGGGTTTAGCAGACTACTATTGGTGCTTTGTACAGGATTTTTCTCGGATTACCACTTCACTTTCCGGATTGACGATGAAGCGTCAAGCTCGAATGGTCCGATACATGTGAGATGAATTACTTACTCCTAAAGGAAGGTTGACCATTGTACCAGTTTTGGCTCTACCTGACAATCGTGGTGAGTTCCTGGGTTATGGCGATGCATCGAGATTTGGATTTGATTATGCTTTGATGCAGCTTAGCAGAGCGGTGGCAAATGGATTCAAGCAGTGGAACCTTATGAAGCTACGTATCCTATGTATGATTTGGGAGTTGTTGTCTTTATGTTAGTATCAGAGAGTTCAAAACACTACTGCTACGGTGTGCAGCGCAGTGTAGGATGTACACTGATTACTTGAGTTTCCTCTACTTGCATTTTCGGCCAGATTTGAGCTTGAGGCGACATAGATCGATGGGGTCAACTAACGACTATGGCTGCACATTTGAATTTATCAGAGAGAGGCTATTGTTGTTGCTGATGCATTCAGTTCGAAGTCGGGAGCTTCAGTGTTTCATGTGTGTGTGGCTCGAGTTTCCGTGTTAACCGAGTTGCTAGCTACGGGAGCTGAGTTCGAGTGTGATGATGTTGAAGCTCATTGTTTAGTATGCGTTAAGCGCTAGTGGTGCGGAGATGTATCAGATACCTCGAGTTTACTACTCATGACACAACACGTAGAAGAGTGTAGCAGCTTGTGTGTGCAGATGCCACATTTGTCGACAGGTGATGACTAGGAGGCGGAGACTTGCCAGAGAGTTACAGCTATTGGAGATTTACGATTAGAAGTTAGAGTTTGTCGCTGTGGTTTTGTGTGCCAGTACGCACTTCGGTTTGTGGTACCGGTTGTCTGGCCATTGTGGACCATTTGATGAACTTAATTCTTTTCCTTGTACTTTCGGAAAAGATTTCGATGGCAGGCTGACATAGCTGTATTTGACGGAGGTTGTCCATTTACGTGGTGCGTGTGACAACCCAGAACAGAATCAGTAGTGAAATTAGTTTAGTTCATGAGGTTATCGCGTAGTCGCAGATTTACGACAGTCATTTGAATCGCCAGGCTTGTTAACGACTAAATCATTGGCCGAGAATTGGAGCTGGGTCTCTTCTAGAGAGTCGTTGTACGTGTGATTTCGAGTTCGTGGGCGGTTCCGGATCGTTATTTGGACGACCGAGGAATAAGTTATGAATATTTGAAGTTTCGACGTAATTGGGTTTAAATGGAGGATTTCTTAACGACTAAATTACCGGTCGAGAATTTGGTTTCGGCTTCTTCACGGAATTTGTTGAGAACTTAATTTCGAGTTTGTGGGAACTTTCGGAGCATTATTCCGAGTTACGAGGATTAAGTTGTGAATATTTCTGATTGTTGATTATTTAGTTGGTTAATGTATGTGCTTGGGTTGAACAGTTGAATTTTTATTCAATTGGTCGATATGTTTGACTTCGGGTGATAATTGAAGAACATGTCGAGTCGAGTTTGTTGCCGCAAGAATTATCGGAATCGGAATCACGACGAGAAAGTTACGGGTATTTGAAGTTTGCCGAAAAGTGAATTATGTGGTTTCCATTTTGGGAACGCCTATAAATAGAAGTTTCCTATTTGGGGAAGTCGACTTTCCATTTCTGTTTGGTTGACTGGGTTAACCATGGGTCATGGGTGACCCATTTTACCATATGTTTTCCGTTCGATTTTGGTGATTTTTGGACCCTTTTCCGGCCACGATTGGCCGGGGTTCCTTCATGCAACTTGTTGGGCTCGAGCTCCTCTTCAGTTTGGTAGGTGGATCGTCCCGTGAGGTGGCCGGAGGAGGAAGTTATGGCTCGGCAAAGTTAGTGAAATTCCGGCGAGTTTTGTGGTGTTCGGGTGGCGGCGTGGAGGCCGAGATGGTGGCTCCTCTTTGAGAGCTTTTGTTAGCCTCGAGCCAAGGAAGATTTTGCAAGTGGTCTTGAGGGTTACCGTGGCCGGAGGAGAGAGATCCGTTGAATTGAAATTCCGGTAAGGGTTTGGAACTTTGGGTTGATTTTTGGAGGTTTTACGGTCAAAATTGGCCTTAACTTATAGCTGGAAAGTTGTTGGAATCGTCGAGATCTTCAAAACCATGTATTCCATGTATTTTTCTGGGCAGGTATGGATTTTCCGACGACTGGGCAGCGGCGACGACGATTTTTTTCGCCCGGCGTAGTTTTCGACGAGTTATATGTCATTTCACTCGAAATCGCGCCCCGATCGCAGTGGTGAGGTTTGTTTTTCGATTTGAGCGTCCGAAATTATAGCGAGGTATTGAGGTGTGATTATCGGATTTTCGACAATTCGTCGTATTCGGATTATGTGTTTCCGAGAACGGTGGTTTCTCGTGATTTGATTTGAATTGTCGAGTTATGACTTTGAGAAATGGACTTTGTGAATATTCAGGGGTTTGTGATCGTTCGTTAGGCGAGGGACTTTCCGCCGGATCACGGGTAAACGCAAACTGCGTTACGCTAGTCTGTGAGTGGACAATTTCTTTTCACGGATTGATTGCGAGTCTTTTATATACGTTTTACGAACTTGAGCATGCAGTATGATCATGGTTTTACGAGTATGAGATTTCATACGAGATTATGTTTATTATGAGCATATGTTATACGATTATGCTTATATTAGTATATATTACGTATATGCACTTATATATTGATTCATGCATTTGCATCGACTTGTTTACGATTTGATTTACACAGAGTACAGTCTCAGTTACGTTGTTGTATCGATACACTTGCCTCTCGGCTGATCCCCGATGGTAGGCCCACCAGGAGGGGCAGTACCCCTACCTGACCGGCGAGGGGCAGTACCCCTACCTGACCGGCGAGGGGCAGTACCCCGGAACCGAGGCCTTTCTGGCTACGAATCACGTGGAAGTCAGGGACTCCGTGATTCTGACTGTACTAGCACGGATGTGTCCATGAGTGACCCCGTGAGATTTTCCATGCATGCTCTGTTTACGAGTTGGAGTCAGCGTCTCCTCGTTTACTATTTGTTTTATTTATATTTCGACTCGCACATATTTTTATAACATATATTACTCGGTGAAAAACATTTATTTTCGTCCACTCACTCTAACAGTTTTCATGTCTTTCCCCTGAGCTTTTCGGTTTCCGTACCCAGTTTGTAGTTCGGACTCTGGTGTCACACCTCGTGGTCGGAGGCATAGTGCTCGAGCTACTTTGTTTCTTCCAGTAGGTTTATTGTTCTACCTACTGTGGAATATGTATATGATTATACATTAGAGGTCGCTCTGAGTATTCTGTTGTATATATTATACGATTTTACTCCGGATTTCAGTAAAGTACAGATATATTTACTACTTTACATTATTGTTGATATATTGAGAAATCCGGATGGGATTGGTGCCCACGGTTTGATTTTTGTGGCATAGGATGAAGTGTATTCTCCGCGTGCAGGTAATGGTAATTCCACGTTAGTAACGAAACTCTGCCGAAATTTCTATGGTTTTTGTTGGTTCGTGTTTTCGAAAGGGTTTGATTCCGGTTTAGGGAGCTAAATCGGGGTTGGGTCCTTTCAGCTTGGTATCATAGCATTAGGTTATAGGTTCTGTAGACTTCTGTAGTCATGTTTACTAAGGATATTTGAGAATGTACAACATGTCTGGAATGGTGACCCGACCGGCCGGCGGATAATAATCAATATTCCGGGTGTTGTATACTTTCAAATATTTGAAGTTCCATGATTACGTTCCACTTGTTTTGAACGATGTTTTATTCATTAGGATGCCTCCTTGACGTGCTTTCCGTGTCGGTACGGTTGTGGATCCTGTTGAGGATCATTCGACGCGTGAGTTGCCAGAGAACTGTGGATTTGGATGAGCATTCTGAGTTCAAAGAATTGTGTGGCACGGTTTGCCTGGTTGTGTGTGTATGAGCATCTACACGTTGCCTCAAAGCTGAGAATTGTGGCAGTTGATGATGTTTTGCCTGAGTCCGATTATTGTATTTGGTGGGCTGGTACCGTGTGAGTTCCTGTTGTGACTCCATGGCCTACATTCAGAGTGTTGTTATTACGGTAATGGTTTAATCAGGATACCCAGCATTCGAATGAGGAGTGTTTATCCACTTGAGGCAGAGATGCATTATTCATATGTTTGTTTCTGTTTCCACGTGTTATGTGACTTCAGAGGAAGCGGTGCACGAGGTTCGAGATGAGTTTGAACCTGAGCATCAGTGAGAGTCTGATTGATGTGCCTCGAGACAACCGTGAGGAGCTTAGTGTGCTGCACTCAGTAGCGAGGCTAATGAGAAGGAAAGGTGTATGCGGTTTTCGATGTGTGGTTTGAGGAAAGTGGACTTAGTCGAGATTTTGATGAGGTTGAGTTTCGACCCTTCGGGATCAGTGACTTCATTAGGCAGTGGCATTTTCGATTATGATGTGGGTCATCAGATCAAGCAGAGGATCCGTTTGGTGATGGTGGAGATCACGGAGTAGTGGACTTGTTCCTGTGGCATGAGTGTGGGCGATCGTTGGTGATCCTTCCTCACAGCAGGTGTCGCTGTGACATGTGTTCGTGGAGCACTTTCAGTTGCCATTGTGGTGGCCAGGAGGGTCATGTTACGAGGGAGCGCCCTCAGCCAGCTGTGTTAGCAGTTCGACAGCTCAGAGTTCACGAGGAGGTCATGATGCTACTTCTGGAGTGTGACCAATGCAGCCTTCTGGACGAGTTAGTCAACAAGTCGCGAGTGTTGTAGGAGGCTAATTGAGCATGTTGGAGTTCGTGCCATGACCTTGTTTGAGGACAGACTTTTCTCCGAGGTTACTGTTATTTGATATCCATGGCTATTGTACCTGCATCTCCACTTCCGAGGTTTTGGAGAGTGTTGCATCCATCCGGAGGTTGCGAGATCTTTGTTGGAGGATATGGCTTAGCCGCGGATCTGTTATAGCTGGACATCGTGGTTTTGATGTGACTATGAGTATGGACTGTTGGCGACACATTTTGGCCGTGTTCGAGTACCTCGAGAAGGAGGTTGTGTTTCGACGACCAGATTTCCTTGAGATACTGTTTTGCGGTGATGGTCGAGCAGATGGTGAAGACGAGTTGTGTTGTTTGCTTAGCTCATATTGTGGATACTTTGGTTGCTGTGCCCGACATTGGTGACATTGAGGTGGTTCCCGAGTTTCCAGGTGTATTCCGGAGGAGTTACCAGGTGTTCCTCCAGTTCGGGAGACCGACTACACCATTGAGTTTGTACCGGGCGCTGGACTCATTTTACCGGCATCTTGTCGTTCGGAGCCAGCGGAGCTGATGGAGCTATAGTTTCGACTCCAGGAGTTGCTGGAGGAGGTTTAAGGAGATTTTGTGCGACCCCGCGTATTTACGTGGTGTGCTTTTGCATTGTGTGAACGGATGATGGATGGTTAGACATGGTGGTGCGTTGACTACCGGAAACCTGATTCGTTTCAGAGGAGAGTGAGTATCCTCCGCTTCAGATTGACGATTGGTTTGATCAGCTCAAGGGAGCTTCGGTCTTTTCGAAGATTCATTTCGGGTCTGGATACCATCAGTTGAGGTTTGATGAGTCAGATGTGGTTTGGACAGCTATCGGATCTCGGTGTGAGCACTAGGAGTTCTTAGTCACGCTGTTGGGTTGACTATTGCCCCCGTAGATCTTGCAGACTTAATGGACCAAGTGTCCAGACGATTCTGGACGAGTTGCGGTCATGTTCGTTGGCAACGTCCCGATTTACTCCGGGAGTGTAGACCAGTACCTGAAGCAATTGTAAGCGGTTTTGCGGTCTTCACGGGGTGATCAGCTATTTGCGAAGTTTAGCCAGTGTGAGTTTTGGCCGATTAGCCTGAAGATTTTAAGCTGTGTGATGCTATCCGAGTGAGTTGGCGTGGATCCTGACCAGTTTGAAGCCGTGTTGATTTGGGGTTGATCTACCATTATACCAGAGATCAGGGGTCTCTTGGGTTTGGCAGGCTATTACCGACGGCTTGTGTAGGATTTTCCTGGATTGCCACTCTACTTTCCGGATTGACGAAGAAGACGTCAAGTTCGAGTGGTTCGATGCATGCGAGGAGAGTTACTTACTCCTGAAGGATGGTTGACCGTTGCTTCGGTTTGGACCTTACCTGATGATCGTGATGAATTTGTGGGTTATGGCGATGCATCGAGGTTTAGATTTGGTTGTGTTTTAATGTTGTGTAGCTGAGCGGTGGCTCATGGTTTCGGACAGTGGAAACTTTATGGGGCTACGTGTCCTATGTATGATTTGGGTGTAGCTGTCTGTGGGTTAGCATCGAAGAGTTGGAGATACTACTGCTATGGCGTGCAACGCAGTGTAGGACGTACACTGATCACTTGAGTTTCATCCACTTGCATTTTCGACCAGATTTGGGCTTGAGGCAGTGTAGATGGATGGGGTCGACTAACGACTATGGCTGCACTTTTGAGTTTGTTCGAGAAGGCTAGAGGTGGTACTTTGACTATCCATTTGGGATGTTGTTGCTGATGCATTCGGTTGAATGTCGGGAGCTTCAGTGTTTCATGTGTATGTGGCACGAGTTTCCGTGTTAGCTGAGTTGTCCGTTACGGGAGCTGAGTTCAAGTGTGATGATGTTAAAGCTCATTGTTTCGCGCGCATTTGGCGCTAGTGATGCGGAGATGTATCAGATACTTCGAGTTTACTACTCGTGACGCAATCCGTAGAAGAATGTAGCAGCTTGTGTGTGTAGATGCCACATTTGTCGGCAGACGATGGCTAGGAAGCAGAGACTTGCCGAGAAGTACCAGCCATTAGAGGTTTTCGGTTAGACGTGACGTTTGTCGCTGTGATCTTGTGTGTGTTTATGCGCACTTTGGTTATGATACCAGTTGTTGAATCTTTGTGGATCATTTGACGAACTTAATACATTTCCTTGTACTTTTCGGGAAAAGATTTCAGTGGCAGGCTGGCATAGCTGTGTTTGACGGAGGTTGTCCATCTACGTGATGTACCTGTGCCCCAGTTTGCTGGTCGAGGTAATCAGCTACAACTGTGTGTTGGCAAGCTTTACAGCGAGCATTGGGGACCAGATTACAAGTTAGTACCGGTTCTTATCCTCAGATTGGCGAGCGATCTTTGAGGACAATTCAGACCTTGGAGGGAATATTGTGGACTTCGGTATTGCAGTTCCGGAGGATTTGGGACCAGCAGTTTCACTTGTTCGAGATTGCTTGCAGTACCATTTTGTTGACCACTGTGATATTGACGTTGCTTGATGTCGTTTTGAGGAACGATGTTGTACTCCATTGTGTTGGAGCGAGTTCGATGTGGGTTGATAATTGCCCGAGTTTGATGTTTGAGCTATGTTGATGTAAGCAGGTTGAATTGTGATTTGCCACGTTATTGTGATCCGTGTGTGATCATAGGCGAGTTTATGTTGTGCCGTATAGTTCGGCATTGCCTATAGCGTTGGCTTTTATGTGTGTTGTGTTCCGTGTGGTGGAACTATGTTTCAGGTTTGTTATGTGTTGTATACCCTATCTATTCCTTATGCAGGAACACTTGACAATTGTGTGGAGCCAGTTCAGATTCGAGATTTGTGGGTACAGGGATTTCAGCACGGAGCTATCTCCTATTGAGGAGTCTGTTGTCAGAATTGTTCAGTAGACATTGTCGCTGGAGAGTTGAGCAGTATGCAAAGGCAGTGCTCCTACTTTTAGTCGACAGACTCGGAAATTTCGAGGTCGAAACTTTTTAAGGGGGGTGGATTTGTGACGACCCAGAACAGAATCAGTAGTGAAATCAGTTTAGTTCATGAGGTTATCGCGTAGTCGCAGATTTACGACAGTTATTTGAATCGCCAGGCTTATTAACGACTAAATCATTGGCCGAGAATTGGAGCTGGGTCTCTTCTCTAGAGTCGTTGTACGTGTAATTTCGAGTTCGTGGGCGGTTCCGAATCGTTATTTGGACGACCGAGGAATAAGTTATGAATATTTGAAGTTTCGACGTAATTGGGTTTAAATGGAGGATTTCTTAACGACTAAATTACCGGTCGAGAATTTGGTTTCGGCTTCTTCACAGAATTTGTTGAAAATTTAATTTCGAGTTTGTGGGAACTTCTGGAGCATTATTCCGAGTTACGAGGATTAAGTTGTGAATATTTCCGATTGTTGATTATTTAGTTGGTTAATGTATGTGTTTGGGTTGAACAGTTGACTTTTTATTCGATTGGTCGATGTGTTTGACTTTGGGTGATAATTGAAGAATATGTCGAGTCGAGTTTGTTGCCCCGAGAATTATCGGAATCAGAATTACGACGAGAAAGTTACGGGTATTTGAAGTTTGCCGAAAAGTGAATTATGTGGTTTCCATTTTGGGAAGGCCTATAAATAGAAGTTTCCTATTTGGGGAAGTCAACTTTCCATTTCTGTTTGGTTGACTGGGGTGACCATGGGTCATGGGTGACCCATTTTACCATATGTTTTCCGTTCGGTTTTGGACCCTTTTCCGGCCACGATTGGCCGGGGTTCCTTGACGCAACTTGTTGGACTCGAGCTCCTCTTCAATTTGGTAGGTGGATCGTCCCGTGAGGTGGCCGGAGGAGGAAGTTATGGCTCGGCAATGTTAGTGAAATTCCGGCGAGTTTTGTGGTGTTCGGGTGGCGGCGTGGAGGCCGAGATGGTGGCTCCTCTTTGAGGGCTTTTGTTAGCCTCGAGCCAAGGAAGCTTTTCCAAAATGTCTTGAGGGTTGCCGTGGCCGGAGGAGAGAGATCCGTTGAATTGAAATTCCGGTAAGGGTTTGGAACTTTGGGTTGATTTTTGGAGGTTTTCCGGTCAAAATTGGCCTTAACTTATAACTGGAAAGTTGTTGGAATCGTCGAGATCTTCAAAACCATGTATTCCATGTATTTTTCTGGGCAGGTATGGATTTTCCGGCGACTGGGCAGCGGCGGCGATTTTTTCGCCCGGCGTAGTTTTCGACGAGTTATATGTCATTTCACTCGAAATCGCGCCCCGATCGCAGTGGTGAGGTTTGTTTTTCGAATTGAGCGTCCGAAATTATAGCGAGGTATTGAGGTGTGATTATCGTATTTTCGACAATTCGTTGTATTCGGATTATGTGTTTCCGAGAACGGTGGTTTCTCGTGATTTGATTTGAATTGTCGAGTTATGACTTTGAGAAATGGACTTTGTGAATATTCAGGGGTTTGTGATCGTTCGTTAGGCGAGGGACTTTCCGCCGGATCACGGGTAAACGCAAACTGCGTTACGCTAGTCTGAGAGTGGACAATTTCTTTTCATGGATTGATTGCGAGTCTTTTATATACGTTTTACGAAATTGAGCATGCAGTATGATAATGGTTTAACGAGCATCAGATTTCATACGAGATTATGTTTATTATGAGCATATGTTATACGATTATGCTTATATCAGTATATATTACGTATATGCACTTATATATTGATTCATGCATTTGCATCGACTTGTTTACGATTTGATTTACACAAAGTACAGTCTCAGTTACGTTGTTGTATCGATACACTTGCCTCTCGGCTGATCCCTGATGGTAGGCCCACCAGGAGGGGCAGTACCCTTACCTGACCGGCGAGGGGCAGTACCCCGGAACCGAGGCCTTTCTGGCTACGAATAACGTGGAAGTCAGGGACTCCGTGATTCTGACTGTACTAGCACGGATGTGTCCATGAGTAACCCCGTGAGATTTTTCATGCATGCTCTGTTTACGAGTTGGAGTCAGCGTCGTCTCCTCGTATACTATTTGTTTTATTTATATTTCGACTCGCACATGTTTTTATAACATATATTACTCGGTGAAAGACATTATTTTCGTCCACTCACTCTAACAGTTTTCATGTCTTTCCCCTGGGCTTTTCGATTTCCGTGCCCAGTTTGCAGTTCGGACTCTGGTGTCGCACGTCGTGGTCGGAGGCATAGTGCTCGAGCTACTTTGTTTCTTCCAGTAGGTTTATTGTTCTACCTACTGTGGTATATGTATATGATTATACATTAGAGGTCGCTCTGAGTATTCTGTTGTATATATTATACGATTTTACTCCGGATTTCAGTAAAGTACAGATATATTTACTACCTTACCTTATTGTTGATATAATGAGAAATCCGGATGGGATTGGTGCCCACGGTTTGATTTTTGTGGCATAGGATGAAGTGTATTCTCCGCGTGCAGGTAATGGTAATTCCACGTTAGTAACGAAACTCTGCCGAAATTTCTACGGTTTTTGTTGGTTCGTGTTTTCGAAAGGATTTGATTCCGGTTTAGGGAGCTAAATCGGGGTTGGGTCCTTTCAGTGCGCCTGTGTCCCAGTTTGTTGATCGAGATAATCAGTTACAACTGAGTGTTGGCAAGCGTTGCAGAGAGCATTGGGGACCAGATTACAGTTTAGTACAGTTTCTTATCCTCAGATTGATGAGCGATCTTTGAGGACTATCCAGACCTTGGAGGGCATGTTGTGGTCTTGTGTATTGCACTTTCGAGGGATTTGGGACCAGCAGTTTCAACTGTTCGAGATTGCATGCAGTACCTGTTTGTGGACCACTATGATTCTGACGTTGCGTGATGTCGTTTTGAGGAACGATGTTGTACTCCATTGTGCTGGAGCGAGTTTGGTGTGAGCTGACGTTGGATTCTGATTTTGTGGAATGTGCTACCTTAGACCTTCGGATTAGCGGAAACAGCTTGATAATTGCTCGAGTTTGATGTTTGAGTTATGTTGATGTGAGTAGGTTGAGTTGTGAATTGCCACATTATTTTGATCCGTATGTGATCATAGGCGAGTTTGTGTTGTGCCGTATAGTTCGACATTGCCTATAGCGTGGGCTTTTGTGTGTGTTGCGTTCCATGTGGTGGAATTATGTTTCAGATTTGTTGCGTGTTTTGTACCATATCAGTTCCTTATGCAGGAACACTTGGCAGTTGTGTGGAGCCAATTCAGATTCGAGATTTGAGGGTACATGGATTACAGCACGGAGATATCTCCTATTGTGGAGTCTGTTGTCAGAGTCGTTCAGTTGAGGTTGCCACTGGATAGTTGAGCTGTATGCAGAGGCAGTGCTCCTACTTTTAGTCGGCAGACTTAGAAATTTCGTGTTCGAATTTTTTTAAGGGGGGTGGATTTGTGACGACCCGGAACAGAATCAGAAGCGTAATCAGCTTAATTCGTGAGTTAACGTATAATCGCAGATTTCCGATAACTGATTGAATCACCAGCTTTGATCACGACTAAATTATTGGCCGAGAATTTGAGTTGAGTCTCTTCTCAAGAGTTGTTGTACGCGTGATTTCGAGTTCGTGGGCGGTTCCAGATCATTATTTGGACGACCGAGGAATATAATATGAATATTTGAAATTTCGGTATATTGTCGAGTTTATCCGTTCGTGTTCGAGTCTATCCGAATCGTGATTGTGATCCATTTTGGACCGTAGATCGACCCGAACCGTAGATGGAATGATTATCGATTTGATTTGTCAGTTTCGTGATTTGTCGAGATGTCGACATAATCCGCTATTACGGCGGCCTTGCTAGCGACTAAATTACCGGACGAGAATTTGATTTCGGATTCTTCATGAAAGTTGTAGAGAATTTAATTTCGAGCTTGTGGGAACTTCTGAAGGATTTTTCCGAGTTACGAGGATTAAGTTATGAATATTTTCGATTGTTGATTATTTAATCGGATAAGCATGTGATGGGTTGAACCGTTGACTTTTTATCGAATTTGTCGAAGTGTTTGACTTCTGGTGGAAATTGTAGAACATGTCGAGTTGAGTTTGTTGCCGCGAGAATTATTGAAATCGGATTTACGACGCGTAAGTTACGGGTGTTCGAAGTTTGCCGAAAAGTGTGTTTGGTAGTTTCCATATCGGGAAAATATTTAAACTGAGCTTCTATTTCAGGAAAGTCAAACTAGCATTTATTTTCGTTGACTGGTCAACTCGGCAAGGAAGGGGGAGGCGCGACGGTGGTCACGGCTTGCCGGCGGTGGCTCGCCGTCCGGCCACCTCCGGGCTCGGCTTAGGTTCCGTTCAACTCGCCTTGGTCTCCTCATGGAGATTCCGGCCACCATTCACGGCGGGGATGCAGGTGGTGGGAGGATTTTCCGGTTGAAAAATTGGTGAATTTTGGGGGTTTTTGGTGGTTGTTTTTCCGGCCGAATTGAGCTACAAGAAGTGTTGGGCTTTGAAGCTCTCATCACCATGAATCTAACCATATAGGTATGGAGTTCCAATTCGATTTGTACATGGAGAATTGTTGAATTGAAAGTTTGGTTTGAATTCGGTTTGCTTGAAATTTATCTAGTTAGAGTTTGAATTGATCTTTGGTGTAGTTATGGAAGTTGCTTGTTGGATGATTTTGAGTGGAATAGGTTTGGTCCGCCGGGAAAATTCAAGTTTGGGTGGCGCCGCCACTGGCGGTCAACGACGGTCAACGGTGGTCAAGGTTGACTTTTCGGGGTTTTCGACAAGTTGCATGTCGTTTGGCTCGGAATCGCGCCCCGATCGCAGTGGTGAGGTTCGTTTTTCGATTTGAGCATCGGAATCTATAGCAAGGATTTGTGATGTGATTATCGAATTTTCGACAATTCGTCGTTATTAAATTATGTGTTTCCGAGAACGGTTGTTTCTCATGAGTTGATTCGAGGTACTGAGTTATGATTTTGAGAAATGGATTTTATGATTATTCAAGGATTCGTGATCGTTCGTTTGGCGAGGGATTTTCCGCCGGATCACGGGATTAACGCGAACTGCGTTACGCTAGTCTGTGAGTGGACATTTCTTTTCACGGATTGATTACGAGTCTTTTATATACGTTTTACGAACTTGAGTATGCAGTATGATCATGATTTTTATGAGCATGTGTTTTACGATTATACATATACGAATATACATACATATAAATTATGTTTTATGCATGTGCATGGAAAGGATTTATGATTTGGTTTACACAGAGTACAGTCTTAGTATATGTTGTTGTATCGATACACTCGCATCCCGGATGATCCCCGAGGGTGCCTACCAGGGGGAACTGTTTCTTGTGCCGATGTAGTTCCGGGTGGAAACAGATATCCTGACCTGAGACCTTTCTGGCTAGAATCACGTGTGGGTCTGGGATCCCGTGATTCAGACTGTACTAGCACAGATGTGTCTATGAGTGACCCCGTGAGATTTTCCATGCATGCTCTGTACGCGTGAGGAGTTAGAGTCTCCCTCGTGTACCATTTGATTTTTATACATTTGACTCCCATATGTTTTTATAACATATATTATTCGGCGAAAGACATTTATTTTCGTCCACTCACACTAACAGTTTTTATGTCTTTCCCCTGGGCTTTTCGATTTCCGTGCCCAATTTGCAGTTCAGATTCTGGTGTCGCACGTCGTGGTCGGAGGCATAGTATTCGAGCGATGTTTCTTTTATGGTAGGTTCTTAGTTTGGCCTACTATTTGTATATCTATATTAGAAGTCGCTCTGAGTATTCTGATGTATATTTTCATACGATTTTCCTCGGAATTCTGTAAAGTATAGTTATATTTACTACTTTATGTTACGTTACTGTTGATATATTGAGAAATCCGGATGGGAGTGGTGCCTACGGTTTGGCTTTTGTGGCATAGGATGAAGTGTATTTTTCGGGTGCAGGTAATGGTAATTCCGCGTTAGTAGCGTTACTCTGCCGAAATTTCGAAGATTTTTGTTGGTTCGTGTTTAAAGAAGGGGTTTGATTCCGGTTTAGGAAACTAAATCGGGGTTGGGTCCTTGCATTAAAAGCTTTGCAAATCTACATGAGTAAGTTCTAGTATTCTCTAGTTCATTGAAATCTATGGCAAACACTTAGATGAGGCATGTTCTGTTTTTGAAACCATTATGCACGAAATTCACTCTCAAAAGAATAATGTAGGCTCAAAAACTCACTTTTATGGTTTGTATGATTTAAAACTCATTCTAGCATGCGAAATCTATACTATGTTTATGCAAACCATATCCACTACATGTTATGACAATCAAAATATCTCAATTAGCACAAGAAATCCCATGCAACGCCATATGTTTATTCTTTTCGGTCTTATTCTCATCATAGACTAATTAGGGGCATCATAAAGACTCTTTAAAACATTAAGTTAAACACAAAGAATCAAAACAACAATTTTTTTAGGGCATCATCCGCCGGAAAGTTTCATTGTCCACCCGGTTTTTACAATTTATGACTCAAATAAGTTGTAAACCCCTCCCCCACACTTAAACTCTACATTGTCCTCAATGTACTAAAATAAAACATAGAATCAAACATGAAGTAAGGATTTACGAAAATCTAACTAATAAAAGTACAAGCTACGAAAATAAAAAAATAAAAATAAAAAGGGAAGAGAAAGCAAATCTGATTTGTAGACTCCTCCATTGGGTTGCCTCCCAACAAGCGCTTATTTTTAACATCTTACAGCCTAGACGTGTTGCTTTCTTTTATGTTCAATGAACAGCCTATCTTGGAGGTGCAACTCCTCCATTTGTGTCTTCCACTTTTCAGCTTCCATGTTCTGACCTCCGTGCCCTTGAGCTTTAATTTCCAACAATTTAGAAATCAGAATTTTGTGATCTTTATATGGATGGAAACTAGACGTCCAGAGATTTCCAACCATATAAAGAACTCTGTCTAACTCCAACCGAGCTAAAAGTTAAGGCTTTTCGAATTTGACTGTTCTTTTTGGACTGAAGCTGCGAATTTATGAAAACACTTGGAGCACGTTCCTCCATCGTATCCTTCAAAACTCAACAAACATCAAATCCAATGGAAAAATGCATGAAATTCAATGATGAATATGAGGCATGATGATGCAACTATGTAATGAATGACATGATATGCAAAGATGTATATGCATCCTAAATATTACAAAAATCGCGCAGCCTGAGCATGACTACTTGCATAATTTTTCTAGAATTAATTACATGTTGGAACTAACTGAACTTTTACGACCATAAACTAGACATATATACAAACATGTCATAAAAGTTTCAGAATTTTCTGTGATATGAAACTATGTCAGATAAATCACACAAAATAGCCTATTACCCAGCTCCGATTTGACTATCTAAAACTAAAAATAAAATTAACATTGTACAAAACATGAAATAATTAGAGTAGGGTTAGTCTTCTTTACAAAGTTCACTTTCGATATTTATGCACAAGTAGTGTCCAAATTGAGTGCATCAATGATTTAAAGCGAGTATACTAGCTTGATCTTTAGATCGTTCAATGGACGTGCGACCCGCGTGATAAAGTATAAACTTGCAATCAATCAGCCTTGGTTCAATCGAAAAACATGGCCAGTTAGGGATAGAGATAACGCGAGAGGTTTGACCAATTTCGAAAAAACACCCCGAGGCTAACCGGGCCAATGGTATATACTCTATTGGTGTTAGTCTTTCTTAGATCCAGAACCTGTCACCAGTCATAACCCATTTCTAGATACCATGTCTGACATTCAGCAAATCTTTCGAAAATTTACACTCCCTCAGGTCTTTTGTAGATTCCGCCCTCAACCTCATGTCCATAACTTCACTTAGGTTATGGTGTGCGGTGATGAAATCCACACATCATGAGGGGTGAAGGAGATAAACAAGGAAAAGAGGCGTCATCTATTCCAAAGAGTGCGACTTAATCAACCAAACTTATGTACTAAATTTAAATCAAAGACTACCTTTAACATGTATAACTGAAAAATAAAATTAGATTGTAAGTATAAACCAGTATTGAATTATAAATAAGTATGCAAATTTTTAATATACACATGCTTTCTATTTACACAATTTAACATATTCACAAATAACACATGCAAATTCCAGAATCAGGCAAAGTTGAACACAGCTGCTTGTCGATTTTTTTCAGAATTATTGGCTTGGCCGAATGCAATGAAATTTTACAGGCACAAACAAGACACGTAACTAAACAATCCTGAAAATTCTCATATTTTTATGATATCAGTAGCTATGTCAAATAATTTACACAAAACAGGGCAGTGCACAGTTCCAAAAACAGAAAATTATAAACATATTGTACAAGCATAATAACACAATTCTTTACAATCCCCGGCAACGGTGCCAAAATTGATACTCACCATTACTAAGCACTAAATTAACATTTATCACTCAACAACAATGAGTCAATTAAAACCCTTTTTGGTAGATGTAGCATTGGTAAATAGGGATCGTTCTTAACCGGGGATTGAGGGTGCATGCATAACTATGCTAGGTTTAAATGGGGGTGCGAGTTTTTGGTTACTAAATTCCTACAAATTTTAAGGTAAAACATCTTAAACTAATATATTTACAAGGATCGACTCATCTTTCACCTAACTCTTTAGAACCTACCAAATTACATGCAACCTATTTGTTCTAAGTCTTTAGCTACTAATTTCATGCATATCTCTTGAAAGTAAAGTGTAGGGATTGCCCTGCAATAAATCAAAGCGTTAAGCACAAAATATCACATGAAAGCTATAGATCAAAACGTGGGAGATCACATGAACTTGATAGAATTACAAACCAAAAATACTTCAACAAATTTGTCCATACAAACCAAGAAATAACACAAGAAGTAAAGAGTAGAAGTCATGGTTACACTTTTTGATGTCGGGATTGCCCTAGTCTACTTGATGTAATCGTGATTTCAAAGGATGGAGAGAAGCACTAAGGATTGCCTTGAATACTTCGGTGGAGGAAGGTAGTTGATGAGCTTTGGAGTGGACGGCTTCTTGGTATTCCTTGGAGAGTTTTTTGGACGTGAGGAGGTGTTTTAGGGCAGAGCTTCAGCTATATGGTGAGTGATACTGAAACCCTAGTCGAGCCCTCCTTTATATAGAAGAAGAATGAGGACCTTTCCTTCCAAAACAATGATTCCTAGCAAATCCGGGGAAATCTGACCAGCTGTAGTAAAACGCGTTTTCCAGGAGTTGTAGACCTTGAAAAATTCTAATTCTTGTTGCGCTGGACAGCTTATTCAAAGGGATATAAAATCCATATAAGGAACACCATATTTGGAATTGAATTGAATTTCCTACGGATTTTAGAAATTGTATGACCTGGCTGCCCTGTTTTCTTCTTCTTCAAGGAAAAGGAAATCTTCATATCTTCAAATCTTGCATTCCTTATTCCATAATAATTCTTGGCCGAATTTAGCATATCCTTGCACATATTTTGACCCCTCAATTCAGGTATAAATCTTCATGAAATTTCCTCCAAATTCGTCCATCATTTATGCTCCATATATTTCGCCATTTTTGGTCATTCCTGGATTGCGCAGGAGAAATGTCTTCAACTTTTTGTCCACCATTTTGGCATCCATTTCATTTGACATTTGGTTTTCAATTCTTGACATCATGTGGGAAAGCATTTTAGTTACCATTTTGAAGACCATTTCTTGGACCATTTCTTCTCCGGAATTAGGAACTTCCTCCTTAGAACGCTTTTAGCTCCAAATCGCCTCGTTTATCATTTCCTCCTTTATTTCTTCCTAAAAACATAAAGTAAGTTAGAATCATATTTATTAAGCATAAAACAAAGTTAAATGTACAGAGAAAAATAATAATAATCAAGCATAAAATGCGTAAATCAAACACACTTAAATCATCATCCAAATGAATCAAACAAGAACCTAAGTGAAGTATGGAGTGAATGCATACGAGAAAACGTTAGAAACCTGCAGAAAACACACAAGTTACATGCTAAATTATGAATGCAGCGTGACCTTTCTTTTGGCCTCATGCCCCTAACTTCAATTAGGTTAGGGTACCCAGGGATGAAATCCGAGCATCACAAAGCCGCAAGAAGGTTATGCAAGCTAAAATGCAATGTGATTAATCCTTTACAAGTTTAATACATTTACTAATGTACAAACACACGAAAATTTCTATGTATTATGCACAAGTATTTTGTATTTTAAGTTGCATCTTTTGATTTAAAGAGAGTACACTAGCTTGATATTTAGATCATTCAATGGACGTGCGACCTGCGCGATAAAGTATAAACTTGCAATCAATCAGCCTTGATTCAATCGAAAAACATGGCCAGTTAGGGATAGAGATAACGTGAGAGGTAGGACTAATTTTGACAAAACACCCCGAGGCTAATCGGGCCAATGGTATATACTCTATTGGTGTTAGTCTTTCTTAGATCCAGAACCTGTCACCAGTCATAACCCGTTTCTAGACACCATGTTCGACATTCAGCCAATCTTTCGAAAATTTACACTTCTTCATGTCCTTTGTAGACTCCGCCCTCAACCTCATGTCCATAACTTTACTTAGCTTATGGTGTTCGGTGATGAAATCCACACATCATAAGGGGTTAAGGAGATAAACAAGAAAAAGAGGCGCCATCTACTCCAAAGAGTGGGACCTAATCAACCAAACTTATGTACTAAATTTAAATCAAAGACTACCTTTAACATGTATGCTGTAAAAGTAAATTAAATTGTAAGTAAAAGAAAAGTATTGAATTATGAACAAGTATGTAAATTTTGAAATTATAGACATGCTTTCTATATACACAATTTCACATATTCACAAAGAACACATGCAAATTCCAGAATCGCACAAAATTGAACACAGCTAATTGTCGAATTTTTGCAGAACTATTGACTAGTTCGAATGCAATGAAATTTTACAGGCACAAACAAGACACAAAACCAAACAGTTCTGCAAATTTTCAGATTTTTAGGGGAGCCCTAGCTATCTCAAATAATAAACACAAAACAGGGCAGTGCACAGTTCCGAAAACAGAAAATAAAAACAAATTTACACAAACGAAATCACACAATTCTTTACAATCCCCGGCAACGGTGCCAAAATTGATACACACTAAAGCTAACTCATAAATAAACACTTAGAAATCACTCGAAAAGTACATGCAATTAAAACCTTTTGTTGTAGATGTAGCATTGGTAATTAGGGTATCGTTCTTAACTGGTAATTGAGGGTGCATGCATGATTACGCTATGGTTTAGGGGGGTTTTATAAGTTAGTTTTTATAATCTAAGAAATTAAACAAATAATGGCCACTAAACAGATTTAGAACCCTGATTTCTAACATGCTTCACTCATAGACAAGTAGAAACAATTAAAGAATATAAAATCCTAAACATGCTTACTAGACCGAAAGTAAACACTAACTAATATATTGACAAGTGATCATCTCATCTTTTTCACCTAACTCTAACAACTTAGTCATATTATATGCAACCTATTAATATCTAAGTCTTTAGCTAAGATCATGCGTTTCATATTTCATGCTTCAGGAATTTGCCTTATGACACATCTATCAACCTAAACAAGGAATTTGCCTTAGTCTAAATTGATGCATTAAGTATAACATGCTTCGCATAAAGAAATCAATACATAGAAGATCACATAAAACATTTAAAGTTACAAAACCAAAATACTCCATAAAACCAATATTTCAAATCTGAAAATTCCTACAAGAAGAAGAAAATAGAAGGAATCATGTTACACTTTTTATTTAAAAAAATTTTGCCTAGTACAAAGCTTGGACGATTCTTCAATGGAGGTGGAGAACACTCAAGGAATTTGCCTTAGAGAGTTCTTGGCGGAAATGAGGCTGTTTTATGGATGGAGGGCAGCTTCTTGGATGATTTCGGCTTTGGGAGGAGAGGAAGAGTATTTAGGCAGAGTTTTGGCTTCTAAAATGAGTGATGATCTGCTTTGAGGCCGAGCTCCCCTTTATATAGGAGAAGGAAAGCCTAGTTCGACTCCTTCTAGGACTCTAACTACTCCACCCGGGTAACCTGACCCTTCTCCACGAAAAGGAATTTCTCTCGTTCTAGGAATCCAAATTGTGTAATTCCAGTCGCGTTAGAAACTAGACTGCCATATCTTTCCAACCATATGCTAACCGCATCTAGATTCATTTGGATCTGTTCACAGTGGTCCTTCGAAGTGGGCTGATGTACAAAGGCCGATTTCTGATAATTCATTTTAATCCATCTTCTTTCTTTGGGCTTCTTTGGGCATGCTCTTGGTCTTTGACCCATCTTCATTAATCTTAATCCATTCTTGAGTAATTTGGCCTCCCATTCAGCAATAGGGTCGACATTTTCAATATATAAGCAAGCCCGTGACAAATCATTCTTCTAGGTGGACTAGGATTTCAATTCTTCTCCAATCACAAATAGGAAAGGTTTCCTTCATCAATTAGGAAAGATCTGGACACCTTCTCTTCACTTTAGGAAATATTTTGCACATGTTTTCCAAATTCACTTTCTTATTCTCCCAAGGACTTCTACTCCAACAAGGATTCCTAGTCGAAATAGGATTGTTCATTTTTCTGCGCTTTTGCTCCATTTTGCCTCCTTTATTGTTCCTCCTTTATTTTCAACCTAAATACATAAAGTAAGTTAGAAACATATTTACTAAGGTCAAAACAAAGCTAAATGTAAACAGAAAGACGTTAAGAATCAAGCATAAAATGCGTAGATCACGAAGGTTTGAAGAAAGAGATTTTAGACGAAGCTCATTGCTCTGCGTATACGATGCATCCTGGCGGTACGAAGATGTTTCGTACACTCCGAGCTTATTACTGGTGGCAAAATATGAAAAGGGAGATTGCCGCATATGTGAGCAGATGTCTTATTTGTCAGCAGGTCAGAGCAGAGAGGCAGAAGCCTGCGGAAAAGTTATAGCCTTTGGAGATTCCGGTTTGGAAGTGGGAACACATTACCATGGATTTCGTGTATCAATTACCGCGTACTTCGGCTGGTAATACTGGTATTTGGGTTATCGTAGATTGTTTGATGAAATCCGCTCATTTCCTTGCACTTCCGCGGAAGATTTCAGTGGGCAGATTTGCAAAGCTGTATTTGGCGGAGATCGTTCGTCTGCATGGTGTGCTTGTAACCATTGTTTCTGACCGGGACAGTCAGTTTACTTCAGAGTTCTGGCAGGCATTGCAGCGAGCCTTGGGTACTAGATTGCATTTCAATACAGCTTTTCATCCACAGACTGATGGGCAGTCTGAGAGGACTATCTAGACTCTCGAGGATATGTTGCAGTCTTTTGTTTTACAGTTTAGAGGAAATTGGGACCAGCAACTGTATTTGATTGAGTTTGCTTACAACAACAGTTATCAGACCAGTATTGATATGGCACCGTATGAGGCTCTATATGGGAGGCAGTGCAGCACTCCATTGTGTTGGAGTGAGGTGGGCGAGCGATGGCTTATTGGCCCTGATCTCGTAAAGAGCACCATGGAGAATATTCAGATTATCCGGGAAAGACTGAAGATTGTCCAGGATCGCCAGAAGAGTTATGCGAACGTGAGAAGAAAGGGTCTCGAGTTCGAGGTGGGCGATTGGGTCTTCCTGAAACTATCTCCTTGGAGGGGAGTTGTGCGTTTCGAGAAGCGTGGCAAGCTTCAACCACAGTATATCGGTCCATAGGAGATTACCGAGAGAGTTGGTGCCGTGGCTTATAGACTAGAGTTACCATCCGAGATGGCTCGAGTACATGATGTTTTTCATGTCTCGATGTTGCGGAAATATATTCCAGATCCATCACATGTGTTAGCACCACATCAGCTTCCTATCCGGGAAGATTTGACATATGTGGAGGAGTCGGTACAGATTCTCGATCGGCGTGAGCAGGAGTTGAGGCACACAGTCATACCGCTTGTGAAGGTCTTATGGCAGAATCATTCAGTTGAGGAGGCCACCTGGGAGACCGAGCAGCGTATGCGGGAGCAGTATCCTCATATGTTGACCTAGCAGGTACGTAAATTTCGAGGTCGAAT
Source organism: Geum urbanum (assembly GCA_946800695.1). NCBI lineage: Eukaryota > Viridiplantae > Streptophyta > Magnoliopsida > Rosales > Rosaceae > Geum > Geum urbanum. Next base: position 24,345,075 of record OX327002.1, read on the forward strand.
TTTTGTTTTTAGGGGGTAGATTTGTGACGTTAATCGGCTTAATCCGCGAGTTTTACGAATAATCACAGTTTATCGTAAATTAATTGAATTGGCTGTTCAGTTCACGACTTAATTATCGAGCGAGAATTTGAGTTGAGTCTCTTCACGAGAATTGTAGTATGCATGATTTCGAGTTTGTAGGCGGTTTCGAATAATTGTTTCGACAACCGAGGAATATGTTATGAATATTTGAAATCGCGTAATTTCGTCGTGTTTATCCGTTTGAGTTTGAGTTATCCGAAACGTGGATGTGATTCTTTTTGGACCGTCGATCATATCGAGCCGCGAGTATAAATATCGAAATAGTCGTAAATTATCGAAAATCACAGTTTCGGGAAGTTTGACTGTCGTTGACTTTATTTGACCGCGTTGACCAAGTCCTTTTCGGCCACCATTTGACTAGCCGGTTGGCTCGCCGATTTCGGCCACCTCCGGCCACGAAATTGGTATGAATAGATTCCTCTCTTGATTTCCTATGGTTTAGAACTTGGTTTGAGTGGATTTGGTTGAGTTTTGAGGGAGAACGTTTGAATTGAAATTTCGTAATCTTGCCGGAATCGGGTGGCTATTTCCAGCCACTTTTGGGGTCGGAGGGGTTGGGGGTTTTTCTCCCCTCAACCCAAGGAAGCTTTTGGCTAAAGAGTTTTTGAAGTTGGTGGCTATTTTGGAGCTTGCCGGAAAGTCACCGAAATCAATGGCTTCTGTGACTTTCGAGGCAAATTCCGGCCACTGTGGTGGTTGGATGGTGGTGGTCCTTTGTGAGAAGTTGTTGGGCTTGTGGGGAGGATAATTTCTGGAAAGTTTCGCCAGATTTGGTCACCGTCGCCACCGCACCGCCGCCGCCGGCGGTGGTCCGCGGCGGAGCTCCAGCGAGGTCCGGATTTTTGAGAATTTTAGGTTTTTCCGACTCGTTTTCGCGCTCCAAACGCAGTCGTGAGGTTTTTGAGTTGATTTGGTTATCGGATTTTAAGTCGAGGGTTTATGTGGAGAGTTTGGGGGTTTTCGTCGATTATTTTGTATCCGAATTATATGTTTACAGAAATGGTTGGTTTCCGAGGTGTGGTACATAGTAATGAATTATAATTTTGATCAGTTATATTTTGTGATTATTCAGGGGATCGAGATTGTACTTTGGGCGAGGGATCTTCCGCCGGATCTCGGGATTAGCGCGTTTGCGCGCTGTGCTTGTCTGTGAGTGGACATTTCTTTTCACTGTTGCGAAGCCTTATTACACGTTTTACGAGCATGAGCATGCATATGAGATTATGATTTATATGAGCATGTATTTTACGATTATGCATTTGCGAATACGCATCGACGAATATGCTTATACAATTATGTATTACGTATATGCATTATACACTTGCATAGAACTATTTATGATTTGGTTTACACAGAGTACAGTCACAGCATATATTGTTGTATCGATACACTTGCATCCCGGCTGATCCCCGAGGATGTTTACTGGGGGAGGCTGTGACCCCTGACCTGGGGGGGGGCAAACCTCTGACCTGAGGCCTTTCTGGCTAGAATCACGTGTGGGTCTGGGATCCCGTGATTCGGACTGTACTAGCGCGGATGTGTCCATGAGTGACCCTGCGGGATTTTACGATGCATGCTCTGTACACGTGAGGAATTAGAGTCTCCCTCGTGTATTATATCATATTCATTCATTTAGACTCTCATATGTTTTTATAACATATATTATTCGGCGAAAGACATTTATTTTCGTTCACTCACTCTAACGGTTTATATGTCTTTCCCTGGGCTCTTTGTTTTCAATGCCCAGTTTGCAGTTTAGATTCTGGTGCTGCACGTCATTGTCGGAGGCTTAGTGTTCGAGCTACCTTTCTTTTCCAGTAGGTTTCTTGTTTAGCCTACTGTTGTATATTTATGTATATATACACTAGAGGTCACTCTGAATACTATACTATTATACTTTCTTATGATTTTTCTCCGGAATTCTGTAAAGTATAGTTTTACTTATTACTTTACATTATTGTTATGATATTGAGAAATCCGGATGGGATTGGTGCCCACGGTTTAGCTTTTGTGGCATAGGATGAAGTGTGTTTTCAGGTGCAGGTTAATGGCAATTCCGCGTTATAGTTAAACTCTGCCGAAATTTCTATGGTTTTTGCAAGTTCGTATTTTCAGAAGGGGTTCGATTCCGGTTTAGGAAACTAAATCGGGGTTGGGTCATTTCACCTTAATTACGGATTTCTGTAAAACTTTTGACATGACTACCTCTGCGAAGTGGACTACCAGAAACCTGCAAATCACACTTTGGATTTCCCACAAACAATACTGTGGATCACCAATGTTCATATGGATTTTTCAATAAAGAGTGGAAAGTAATTTAATTCAAATGCTAGATTAATAATACGGAAACTGAAAATTCATAATCCAGCAGTACCAACAAACTATAACACTAGTGTTCAGAGCAACTTCTAGGAGCATAATAAAACAAATAATAATATACTGCGAGTGGTCGCGCAACCTACGAAAAAGTATGATAACCCGGTGGACTCAAAGTCTCTGAAGATCCAAAATCTAGCTCAGGAGAAGTACTGCAATCTGGGCACGAAACCATAGACGTAAATTACAAGGGTCATCTTGATCGGTCAGATGTCATTATACATCAGTTATTTGATGTTGCTATAAACACTACCAGCAGAACCATTATATCCGACGAGTTGCCAAAAAATAAACCGACGAGAAGGGATCTCGTCGGTTATAGTTTACTATAACCGACGACAGGATAATCTCGTCGGTTATAGTTTTTTGACCGTCGAGATTTTCTTATCGTCGGTTATAGTCGCCAGAAACTCGTCGGTCATAGTTTTCGACTATGTCCGACGATTTTTTTGACTATTACCAACGATTTTTTCATATCGTCGGTTATAGTTTCTTATTTCAGATCTGGGCAGCAGCTCGATCTGTCATTCAAAAAACTTTCCATTTTTTCTGAAAATGCTCTGAAATCGATCTTTGGGTGATGTCGAGAATGAGTTCGTGATGATTCATGTGCATTATATATATAGGTACGTCGTGCTTAATTAATATATATATGTGTTGTGCATGCATGCATGTATTAATGCTTAATTTGTTGAATATATAGATCGATCGATATTAATTAATTGATTTTGAATATATACATATATATTGATCGATCGATCGAGTTAATTAATTGATTATTGAGTTTGAGTAATTGATCGATGGTTGATTTTGAGTACGTACGCGTAATTGATCGTAAATATATATTAATTGTTGTTAATTTTAATTTGATTATTGTGAATATATATATAGCAATAACTAGCTAGCTAGCTATAGGGTGATTAATTTATTTAATTAATATATTGCATTAATTATATATATTGTGTATATATATATAGGATTAAATGTACACTAGCTAGCTAGCTAGTACGTGCACGTACGTGCATGGTTAACGTTATATATATATATTTAGATTTTTGTGATCGATTATATATATATATATAGTTAGGGTGTACGTGTGTGTATATATATATATATTAAAATGATGGGAATTAAAATAATAAATATTTATATCTAGCTATGAAATTTGAATTAATAAGATCATGGGTATATATACATGCAGTTATAATTTTCAGGATGGACAAGAGTTGGATATGTCTTCCAAGATGGGATGTAAGATATCACCGTGGAATTAGAAGTTTTGTAGAATATGTGAAGGTTAATTGTGGAGGGATGACAATTCATTATTGTCCGTGTACGAAATGTCAGTGTCGCAGCGAGCGATATCGTTTTCACATCGATAAAGTATTGGAGCACTTGAAGAAAAACGGATTTTGGGATAAGTACACATGTTGGATTTATCACGATGAGAGCTCAACAGTTGGTCAACATGATCACGGACAATTTTTTGAGAGTGGCAGTACATCCAATGATCCAACAACAAGGTTGATCAACGATATGTTTCCTCATGAGAGCGGTATATTTGCTCAAGCACCGGATATCGATATCCCTCCCGCCGTTGGAGACTTCCCTCATATTGAGCCAGTCCAGCAAGTACCTACAGCTGTCAACACTGCTGGTATGGACAAGTACAACAACCTCATTGCCTTCCAACAGACCCCGTTGTACAACGGGTGTAATAAGACCGTTCTCAAAAGTGTTATGGGAGTAATGAAGCTCAAAGTGGAGAACAAAATGAGTGTGAAGGCTGTTGATGATTGACTGAAGTGGTCTGGTTCGTTGTTGCTCCCCGGTCATCGTCTTCCTACCACTCATCGTAAGGTGCGACAGATCCTTAAACATCTTGGCCTTTCCTACATCAAAATCCATGCTTGTAGATATGATTGTGTTCTCTTCTGGGGTGAAGATGCTTATGGGAATGATCTTGAATCCCTTGATGAATGCCCGGTATGTGGTACAGATAGGTATAAGTTGACTCCTGCCAGAAACAAGAAAGCTGTGAAGATACTTCGGTATTTTCCGCTGATAGATAGGCTAGAACGGTTGTTCATGTCTGCATAAACGGTTGAAGCTATGAGATGGTGGGCCGAGAGGAATTTGCCCGACGGTGATACGCTTATACACCCTGCTGACGGAGAGGCTTGGAAGCACATGGTGAAGGAGTTTTCTTATTTTGCATCAGATGTTCGAAATGTTTGGCTGGGGCTTTCATCTGATGGATTCAACCCTTTTGGCAACATGAGTCTTCAATACAGTATATGGCCAGTTATTTTGGTACCGTACAACCTTCCTCCATGGATGTGCATGAAGAAAGAATACAATATGCTCACTATGATCATTCCAGGGCCGGGTTATCCAGGAAAGTGTCTCGATGTGTATCTGAGACCCTTGATTGAGGAGCTTAAGTACTTGAGTGAGCATGGTCATCCCACTTATGACAAGTTCAAAAATGAGATGTTCCAGATGCATGCCATGCTTGTTGGCACCATTAGCGATTTTCCTGCACGCGGGATGTTGTCGGGCAACGTTACCAGGGGATACAGGGCTTGTCCAGAGTGCATGACGGTTGAGTGTTGCAGACCTCATTGCAGGAAGATTGTACAGATGCGACATCGTTGTTGGCTTCCACATGATCACCCATTTCGGGAGGATGTGGAGGCATTTGATGGGACTATGGAAACAGGTGAGCAGCCGAGGAGATGGACGGGGGATGAAATCTTAGAAGTGCTAAATGAATACGATTTTGGGCAGCTAAGCAATCATCCTGAGATAGTGGCGTCAATACCTGACAAACCCGACAGGTATAAATTCTGGACACACAAAAGTATTTTTTGGGAACTTCCTTATTGGTCAAAGTTGCTGATCAGACACTACTTAGATGTCATGCACATAAAGAAAAATGTGTGCGAGAGTGTGGTCGGCACAGTGTTGAATTGGGAGGGAAAAACTAAAGACGGCCCGAAGGCACGCATTGATCTTAAAAGGATGGGACTGCGAAAACATTTGTGGTTGAGAGATGGGAAGAAAAAAATGCCACAAGCTCCTTATACCGTGAAGCCTGCCCAGAAGAGTGAAATTTTTGGCTGGATGGGTAATGTCAGGTATCCTTCAGGCTATGCCGGAAATATAAGTCGATGTGTTAACTTCAAAGACAACAAGATGTACGGACTAAAGAGTCATGACTGTCATATACTGCTCCAATGCCTCTTCCCTGTTTTCATTCGAGGGTACCTGCCCAAAGAGGTGGTGGAGCCGTTAGTGGCTTTGTCATGATTCTTTCAGAAGTTATGCACGAGAGAAGTGAAGAAATCGTACTTGTTGGAAATGCAACAGGACATCATTTTTATCATGTGCAAATTCGAAAGGATATTTCCTCCAAACTTTTTCGACATCATGCCTCACCTGATGCTCCATCTTCCGGAACAATTGTTGCTTACTGGTCCAGTACACTACACATGGATGTATCCTATGGAAAGGTACATAATGCATCTCTGAATCTGGCTATATATATGTCGATCTTTAATATTATTTATTCACTTATTGTTGCAATAAGTATAACATGCTCGATCTGTAATTACCAATTTACAGACAATTAGGGGACTACAAAGACTATGTGATGAACAAATCTGCACCCGAAAGGTGTATCGCTGAAGCATATATTGCGCATGAGTGCGTAACGTATACCAAGTTGTATTTGGGAGCGTTAGAGGACCCTCCACAACATATGCGAGTAGATGGAGGGCAGTTCAACCTTTCGATCATCTCCGATGATGTTGAAGTTTCTGGAAAGTTGCCCAACTTGTACAAGTTGGAACCTTATGAGCTAGTCATTGCCCATTGGTTGGTATTGATTAACTGTCCAGAAGTTCAATATTGGAAAAATTTGCACCTTTACTGCCTTGCTATTTCCGGTGATGTTGAGTACCACAACAAGACGTTCGCAAACTATTTTGGCAACTGGGTAAGTTGATACTTAAATTGACCTGTATATGATCGATGTTAAGTGCATGTCTCGCATCCTATTTATAGTTAAGTTAATAAATGATTATTTTCAGATGAATCATGTACAAGATGATGGTATCCCTCAGTGGTCACACGAATTGAGGCTCTTGGCGCAGAAACCGGTAACTTCCAGAGTTTATCCTATGTGTAAGGTAAATGGCGTCCTATTTATTTGTGAACATAGAGATGTCAGACGAAAAACACAGAATTCTGGGGTAATGGTGTATGGTGGGCAGAATGGAGTTGACTATTACGGTGTTCTCCATTCAGTTGTCGAATTAATATATGGGGAAGGCATGACCATGCACTTGTTTAAGTGTAGATGGTTTGATACCGACCCTCAGAACACAAGGACCGATCAATACGGGATTTTTTCGGTGAATACTGCCACAAGCTGGTATGAAGATGATCCGTTTGTGTTGGCCACGGCGGTGAAACAATTGTTCTATCTTGATGATCTTGTGCATAAAGGCGAGTGGAAAGTGGTCAACCATGTTCTTCCACGAAACATATACAGTGCCTCAACCCTTGGTGTGACCTCGGATAATGAAGAAGTCAGTGCATACCAAGAGCCGAACGCAACTGGTATTCCTGAAACCTCAACAATTCGCCTTAATAATGTGAGACATGGCAGTGTGGTACGAACACATCAACCGAATCTTCTTGATGTTAATCAAAATGAAGACAATGAAGACTCAAGTGACGAGGACATACACATCTTACCTGAAATTAACTCAGAAACAGAGTCAGACTCAAGCGATGATTCTGATTATGCGCCTTAATTAATTAGTGTATATATATGTATGTTATTTTGACTTAGAACGTCCAATGTAAAATGAATTTCTCGATCGATGAAATTGCTATATCCGGCCCCATCATAAATGAGAGAGCTCGAGAGATCGATAAAAAAAAATACACAACCGATCGATTAATAATTATATCGTATTATTAAATAATAATTTAATAATTTGGTATTAACTATTAATAATTTCGTATTAATTACCTATTAATAAATATATATATATTAATACACTAAATATTTAATTAGTTTACCGGAATAATCAGAATATTAAATAGAAGAACTATATCCGACGACATGCATATGAAAATCTCGTCGGATATAGTTGAACCGAAACTATATCCGACGATATGCATATGAAATCTCGTCGGATATAGTTCTTTTTTATATCCCGATCTGGGTACGTTTTGGGGCAGAAACGAAACTGCCCCAAACTGCTCCAACGCCTCCGATCGATTTTCTGGCCTTTCATCGTGCTACAAGCAAGCAATCGAAGCTCAAGTGGTATTCCATCGATCCTCAATCCAAATCCCTCGTCGATTTGTTCAAAATCAGGTTTGAAATCCCTAAATTCAAATTTTCGAATTTTTGTAATTTAAGTTAGATTTTGCATGTGGAATGAGTTGATCGATAATGTGGATGCATGTATTGATATAGCAATGGAATTTGTTAATTTTATGCATGTATTGATATATATTTTGGGATTATTTTGATTTTAGGTTAAATTTAGGTTAAATTTCGGGATAATATTTCGGGATAATATTTTAGGTTAAATTTTATGCATGTATTGATATATATTTTGTTAATTTTATGCATGTATTTATATATATTTTGGGATAATTTTGATTTTTTGGTTCTACATCGAATTTTATCCATGTTTTTTGCATGCATGTATGTTTATATAGTGGAATATATTGGAATTTTAGGTTAAATTGGTTTTGGAATTATTGGATTAACAAATTGGAATTGGAATTATCCAAGTTTTTTGTTAATTGGATTTGGAATTATTGTTGAATTTGGATTATTGGAATTATTGATATATATATAGTTAAATTATTGGATTATATATGTATTGGATTTTATGGAATTATTGTTGATTTTTGTGGAATATTTATATATTGGATTATTGATCGATATATATTGGAATATGCATGTGCTAGATTTTTTGGATGAATTAGGAATTTTTTTTAATTTTAATAATTTTATAGCAACGATGCAATGGTTTAATTGCGGACTTTCCCGAGGGGCCGGGTCGAGTACTTCGAGGGGGAGGTCCAGAGGGAGAGGGAGATCGGGACGTGGGGATCCTGGCTCGGGAGCTGGGGATCCTGATGGCACCGGAAGTCGGTCCGCATCAGGATCCACCAGCGTCCCAAACACTTACAGTCTTCCGCTGACCTCTCGACACCGTCGGCTGATGGGCGAGGGACAACCTCAGCAGCAGCCCGAGCCTCCTCGATCCTCAGGCGCGAGGTTGGTTCATCAGGTCAGTCGCACGCCTTCAACGGATAGTGCGACTCAATCCTCGGTCCGAATGCCGGACATTCATCGCGAGGACCCTTCCCCCGTCATCCACCAGACAGCTCCTCATTCTTCCGAGGAGGCTGGTGGAACCACTCAGTCCTCGGCGAGGATGCGACTAAGCCCGCCGCCTACATTATTCTTACTGTTAGAAATCTCGACGATACCTCACGTCGATTCCGACGGGATGCCTATTCCGGGACAGCTAGGGTTCATTACCCCGGAGCAGGCATATGCGTATATACCCTTCCCGGCACCTCTCTTGGGTGCGAGGATTCCGGGAAACCGCACCGATGAATCAGGTAAATATTAATTAGTGATATCTTTTTACTCCCTAATATTTAAATTCAATTAGGTGTTGATGTTTAAAAAATCGTCTACATATATATGTGATAGGCGAGATCGTGCCCGGTGCCAAACAGAAGAGAACTAGAGGCCCCGTCGTCGGCAAGTTACTGGACGAAGCCATTCAGGCTAGCGGTGGTGGCCAACTTATGATTCCGACCGGGAATAGAGGGCATGTGATCGAGGAAAAGGTCACTCGAAAGTACGCGGGGATGGCGGGCAGCCTCATACGGGATAGAGTCCCAATGTTGTGGCCAGATTGGAATTCAGTGCCGCAATCCGTCAAAAATCAGCTGCATAATGCGTTGTCGGTGAGTTGAATTGTATATTCATTATGTAAATTATCTAAATAAATTTTTAATATTATTGATATATATATGCATTGCAGAGGTGGTTCCGCGTGGATGCAGACATTAGACCCACGTGGGCGGATGAAGTGCATGGGAGCAGGTTTGCAGACGGGCATTTGTTTCAATTTTTTCATTTCTTTTGATTATGTTCATACAATTTTGTTAGTTACTAACGCTTGATTTTATGGGTATATATAGGTATAAGGAGTGGAAGGCCGAGCTGAAGAAGCATTGGAAAAAGTACGGGGACGATCGTGAGGGTACACCTAGCGAGTTTCGTTATAGGGAGTACGAGTGGCGATGACTTGTGGTTCACTTCAACAACCCGAAATTGAAGGTACGCAACCTTCAATCGATTTAATTTTTATTTTATCGTACTTCCCTTAAATTATTTGGCTAATGAGTGTTTTTTTTATGTTTCATTAATCGCGCAGGCTCTTTCTGAAGTCAACACAAGGAACCGGGCCAAAAACACCAAAAATCATCATGCCGGTACCAGATCATACTCGGGTTGGATCGAGGAGGCGGCCAACCACCCAGAAGAGGATCCCCTTGTCTATACGATGCAGCACGCGTATCCGCAGTCCCCCGAATATGCTGTAAGTGTCCTTATAACAAAATAAACTTATTTCTTATTTATTTAGATTGTTTTTTTTAATTAATATTTTATTGTTCTTTGTCAATTAGGCGAGAATTCAGGAGGCGATTCCGGAGGTGTTGACTCAAGTGGCGAGAGAGCTCTATCCCAACACCCCTGATGCGGAACTCCCGATTGATCAGATTGATCGATCTGATCCGATCGTCAGGGCCAGGATTATGTCAACTGCGATCCCTCCAGGGAAGAACACATTCTACTGCAGGGGTTCCAGAAAATGGGGTCAAGGGCTGCTGAAGCATACCCCTGAATTCTCTCACGGATCGGGATCATCATCATCTTCGAGGACTAATGAGCTACACGACCAGCTTCATAGGCAATCAATTGAGATGGAAGCTCAACGGCGTCGGATCGAGGAGATGGAGCAAGCGCAAACAGCAGAGCAGAATCGGTTGGCCGAACAGCAGCAGCAAATGGGGACATGGATGCAGCATTGTTATGCACAGTTGCAAGCATCTGGAATCCAGATAGCTCCCCCGCCCATTTTCGGTGCGCCACAGCCACATCCACAGCCTCAGCCTCAGCCTCAGCCTCAGCCTCAGCCTCAGCCAGACCAGGACCAGGACAAACCAACTTTCTCCAATCCGTTTAACCACATAGACTTAGGACCAGGACCCCCCTACATTTGAACAATTGTCGGTTTAATTTTTATTTTCATTATTTACTACGCATATGTATACAGATTTGAACGATTTCGGTTTTTATTATTTATTTATTTACTACGTACTATAGTTTCAATGGTTGTTGATTTTCAATTTGAACAATATATAGATAGCGTGATTTTTTGTGAATGCAGGTTTTGGGATAAAACCCAAAACCTGCAAAAAAAATTAAATATTTTTAACTATAACCGACGATTTGTGTCCACATCGTCGGTTATAGTTTTCTCCACAGTCAACCATTTTGACCATGGAGAAAACTATATCCGACGATGTCATCGTTGGATATAGTTTAAACTATGACCGACGACAATATATCGTCGGATATAGTGTCTCTATTTTCCAATGATAACCCTAAATTATCGTCGGATATAGTATTACCGACGATACTATATCCGACGATGTGTCGTCGGATATAGGTATGACCGACGATAAACGGTAACAGAGTGTCGTCGGTCATAGTAATTCTTCCGGTAGTGAAACATTTGTATACAAACGGTTTTTCACTTAGAATAATATTGTGAGAATGTAAAAGAGTTTTGTGTGCAATCTCCATAGAATGCTGTCAACAACGCAATCTGGAGATGTTTATGAGAATTTGTAGTGGTTTATTACTATGATTTAGATTATTGAATCTAATATAGTCACTTATATTACTATGTGTGTGACTTTCTCTCATATAAAGCTTTTGCATTATGATAATCAAAGATATTAAGAAATTCTCATGATCATTGGTTCTTAAGAGCAAAGAAGCATATGTGAATATCTACCACCATTGGTTTAGATGAGGGGAAGTAAGATTAATTTACTCGGTCTAGACTCAGTTTCTAAGATGAGCACAACAGAATCTAGTGCAATTTTCCCACTGGATGTCTTTATGGAAAAATCCAGTGCATATCGCTCGGTTTGCAAAGTTTGTTCATGTCTGTAATGCTGTTTACATGCGCGACGATCTTTTATTGTAGACATAATTTTCATTCCTCCACAAATTCCAAAGAATATATCTGTGGAAAATCAAACTAGTATGCGGACTATATTATGGTTTTGATTGCTGCATCGACGCATATGTCACACGTCCTTGCAACCCACATGATACACTGCATTTGTAAAACTCCTAGCACATATTATTAAGCTTCGGGCTCACCACCCGGATAATCCAATCAGGTTTATTAGATTGGATAATGCAGGAGTTCCCTATATTCATTCACATAAAATTTTAGGAGAGACACAAATTAAGCGGTTAAAGCTTGTCGCCAGAGATTTGGTAATGTATACAATCGTATTGGTATCTACATAAGGATATGAAATATGAAATGCAGATATGCTTATTCGTTTTTGAAAGGACGCAACCCTAGATTAACTAGTAATCTAGGATCAAGTCTTAACGACTGATTATAATCTATGAAATTCTGTAAATTTTTTGACATAACTTCCTTTAAAACCGAGACAACCAAAAACCTGCAGAAAGAATAACACTTCACCGATAAATCCCACAAACAAACCGTGGACCACCAATGTCCATCCGGATTTCTCAATATAGAGCAGAAACTAAAACGGATGTATAGCTTAAGATTAAAATATATTTTACACAGTATTGGTTCTAAATACAAGGAAAAGCAAAACTCGACGACTAGTCGAGTAACAACCTATGTCTTATTGTTGCAACACAAGAAAACTAGTATTCAGAGTGACTTCAATTTACATATAAAACACTCGGAGCTCTCGACGATACCAAGCACGTACAGGAATAACACTGCAACTTGGGTAACGGAAAACCGAAAAACCCAGGGAAAGACATTTAAAATATAAAACGTTAGCGTGAGTGGACAAAATAATATAATAATCTGTGTAAATCGCTAAACTGAAATTTCATGCATTTCCAGTAATTTATAAAAATAATGCGAGTTCAAAATAAATGATTGATATGAAATGGTGGGATATTCGTTATGAGCCTCTCACCCGGTGCGACTATCAATAGAATACACAAATCAAATAAATGTGATGGGATCGTCCCCAGGCCACTGAACCTGAGTCGATTTGAATCAGACGAGGTCACCTAACCTCCCTTGACTAAACTATTCGGTGATCAGCCGGATAACTAGAGCATAGATGCACCTAATCAAACCATCACAAATATACCTCCAAAAATAACGCTTAAAAATATATATTGGAAAGCGTAATAAATTAACTGAACTCGCTACGACTGTGAAAATAAAGGTCCACTCACAAGTGTGTGACTACCGCTGGGGTCCCGCAGAATTTCCTTCGCTGCTCGAGTCGCGATCTCGATGTCCTGTAAATACGGATCATTAAATGTTAAAATATGCTTAAAACTATGAAAATCGACCCTAAAAATAACCCCAAAAGTCCTGCTGATAATTTTGGAAAATTGACTCGCCGGAAAATCACTGTGGGCGGCGGCGCGTGGCCTTCATGCGCCACCACAGGCGGCGGTGCGTGAGCCACACGTGCCCCCTGGCCGAACTACTCCGTTTGGAGCATTCGACCCCGCGTTGGAAAGCTGCTGCCACGAGCAACAACTTTCCCAATAGGGCCAAGCCCCGAATCTCCGCTGTTTGGCCAAAAAATGGCTTGAAAGCCATGGCCACACAATTCGGTTTCCGGCCGAATTGCCACCGTCGCTGCACTTAAGACCCCAAAACCTTAGGGGTTCGACTCCTGAGACCAAACCCAGTCGAACCCACCCCTTAACCTCGTCGGAAAAGGTCTGAGCACCGTCGACCGTTAACCCCGAAACCCAGCCGAGATACCTAAACAATTCAACCCCAAAACTAAACCAAAACTCATCAACACCTATATGAAATGAAAGAGGAGAGAAAGGGCTTTCCAACCATACTTGGGTCGATGCCGAAGGTGGCCGGAATCGGCGGTACGGGTCGGGTCAACGAAAACGGGTCAGCATACGGTATCTCTGCCAATTTTGGAAACTTTCTAAAAATAACACGTATAAATACCAGTATTCATACACAAACATAATCAACGATTGACATTCATTCTGATCTCGATCTAACAGCTCAAATTAATTCAACATTTGAAATTAATACATTTTAATAAACACTCCTACCAACTTTCGATAAATATTAAAAATAGCTCGCTTATCTGATAAATTCCTCAGAAATTCCTACAAACTTGAAATTAAATATTCTACAATTCTTGAAAAGAAAGTCAAATCAAATTCTTACCCAATGAAAAAGTCGTTAACAACCTAAATAACGCGCATAATCCGCGATAACGCAAAACATGGTTCGATAATTGTGTGATTTCGGTACGGGTTGTAACAATTTTGAGACCCATAAATCATCAACCATTTAGTGCATACAAGTTGGTACCTGGACATGAGCTTGATATTTCACATCTAAGCATCTTTGGTTGCACGATACATGTGCCTACTACGCTTCCACTGCGTACTTAATGGGTTATCAACGACATTTAAACATTTGTGTTGGTTGTAAATTTCCAACGGTTGTTCAGTATTTAGAACTTTTGACAGGATATCTCTTTACTACTAGTTTTGCAGATAGTCACTATGATGAGACATACTTCTTGCTGTTAGGGGGAGATAGGAATGACTTTATTCTGGTTAAACATCGTAAATTGACGTAGTATGTCCTCACTATGTCTCATCATGATCCTCGCACATCATAATGTGAGATTGAAGTACAATGTATTTTTTATCTTAAGAAAGTAGCAGATTCGATACCTGACTTCTTTACTGATATCATGAGAGTGACAATATCGGTTATACATGTTGCAAATCCTGTAAGGTTGAAAGTTCCTAGAATTAGGCAAGTTAATGCAACACTTGGGCAAGGTAGAATCCCTCCTGCTCATAGTGGAGGTGTAGCGTCGGTCAAAATCCATTGATGAGTTGCTGGTGAAAAGGCAAGTCATCAAGGCACAAATGCTCATCATCAACACATGAGATTGTTTCTGACTGCAAATGTGTCTAAGAGTCGACATTGACAAACACTGGGGGACACCTAAGAGTCAATGACGATGTCAGTAAACAAGGAAATCTCACCAAGTTAAACAAATGCTAGCGGTATTATGGATGGTTCTTCCATAGTCATTGATGATGCATTACTTATTCTGTCGATCAAGAATTGACGACGATGAAGTGGAATGTTGCTAATTGTCAACATAGACCCAATTGACCGATATGGAAAGTTGCAATCTAAGTTGAACTAGACTCTTTTACAAATGGCAAATTTTCGATATTGTAGTGCCATGACCACTGAATGGTAAGCCAGTTAGATACAAATAAGTCTTTGTTTAGAAGTACAATGAGAAGAACTTATGGCGCAAGGATCTTCTCAACGCCCTAGTATTGATTATGAAGAGATGTATTCTCTATAAACATCATTACTTTCCGTTATTATATCAGTTTGGTAGTGTCCACAAAATTGAGTATGCAGCTTATAAATGTGGTTATAGTATATCTCTATGAGGATTTTGATTCCGAGATATACATGAAAGTGTCAATTGGCATAATTATACTCAATTCAAATAACTCTAAACCACAGAATGCTCATGAGATAAGATTAAAACGTTCACTACTCTTAGTGATTACTTGATTAGGAAGGGATACAAAAATGATAACTTATGCTTATGCGTGTTCATCAAATGAAGAAGTTGTTTTAGATGATAGACCTTGGTAGGACTCAATTTTCTCTTGGTTTAATTCTATGTTGTTAGCGGTTTAGAGATGATACATCGAGTTGGTGAATTCTTATTCACCACTCTACTTGTGTCTAGATCAGGTAATGGACAAAGCACACCTTTTTTAGCACACCAATGGTTGTTTGCAGTCTGGAACCCAAAAGGATCAATGTTATCTAAAAGATGACGGTGAGGAACTTTTGTGGATGAAATTTTATATCTTAGTATGGTTAGAGCTTGGTTAAATTTAGCTCAGTGCACACATTTAGATATCGCCTTCTCAGTTTGCGTCAACGCAAAGTCATTAGAATGAAGTATAGTACACCTTCTGGTAATTGAAGGGTTCCATAGACTTGGGCTTGTTTTTTCCCTACAAATAATACAGAGAGAAACTTGAAATCCCCAAAAAAAGGATGGTAGAATCACAGCGTACGAATTCAAGGATTTTTGATCAATCGAAAGGATCATTCGATCCATAAAAAAAGGACTATAGAGGGATTAGATACATGCCTTCGATCCATCGAGGGAATTACTCGATCCATCAAAAATTGAACCTGCTGTGAGCAATTTTACTGTAGTCGCCTACTGAGAGACACCTTGAGATGTCTTGGTTTGTTTTGCTGATGTTTGGTATCTCTCTCACCCAAACAAAGGACGTTCACAAACTAGTTATGTATTCACCATGAAAAACATGGCGATTTCTTCGAGATCTATAAAGCAAACCCTCATTGCTACTTCCTTGAATCATTCTTAGATTATAGCTTCGCATGAAGCGGTTAATGAGTGTGTCTGGTTTCGGACAACAATACTCCACATTCGAGGATCTAGTGGATCATCATCTACTACGACATCACCAACTTGCATGTTTGTGGATAATTTGGTTGACATTGAACAAACTAAGTTGGATTACATTAAGGGTGGTCATACTAAACTCATCTCGCAAAAGTACTCCTACAATCAGCAACAGCAGCGATTATTGATTATCCGTGTGGACCAGATTGGTTTGATGAATAATGCTGCAGACTTATTTACCAAGTCATTACCTAAACCTACAGTTGCTAAGTATGTGAAACGCATTGATACGCGAAGAATGTCTGAACTCCAAGATTAAGTTACTGATCAGGGGGAGTTCATTTCGTAGACATCAGGAGAAGTCTACATCACATGTGGTCACTTTTGTAGTTGATGCGTTGTACTCTTTTTTCCTTCGACCAAGCTTTTGGTTTACCAAAGAGATTTTTGTTTGCTTGACAAGGTTTTTAGTGAGGCAACATGTTATGCATCATACATTAGGATTGCGACACAAGGGGGAGTGTTTAAGGGAATTATCTTCCTGGTATCTCAGCGTGTCTTGTCCTAATTAGAGTAGATATAAAGATTCTCTTAATCCCTGATTTACCGAGAGATTTATTGTATCAGATTGTAATGCCTATTTAAAGGTCATATATTAATGAATAAAGTACAGTTTCAGTCTATTGCCTATTTTCTTTACTTTCTCCTTCAACAGTCCTAACTTTTTTTTTTCCTCTAAAGAAATAATGTATTTTAGCTCCTCGAAATGTAATTATTATACTATAATTTTGTTTTAATTTTTTGTAATAATTTTTATGTAAATATAGTAACTCATTTTCAGTCTTATTATAATTTTCGTCGAGTTAGATGCTACATTAGCTCCTTCTCATACGACTTACTTGAAAGTTTTAAGAAAGGCCAAAACAAGAAAGACTCCAATTTGAGAAGGGGAAAAAATATTTTGGGATAAAACCTGCTAAGGGTCACTGACCGAATCGATCACCATGTTTTTTGTTTATTATTTTGGAAAATGTCGATATATCAATTTGCTCACGTATTAATTTGGTCATTCCGCTCAAATTTGCTGCTAAATATTAATTTTTTTTGTAGAATGCTGTTAAAAAATGTCCGAATGCTTCATAATCCATTCATTCTTTGGTCACAGTAGCATAGGCTCTGGTCCTCAGAGACTGGCTTAATCATCTTTGGACCTCTTTCAACCCTAGTGACACTCATCATCTTTTAACCATTGAAAGAGACTCCAAAATCTTGTTGACACCCTCAACAAAGTCACACATTTTTTTTTAAGTAACAAAGTCACAGATATTCCTTAGAGGATTCGGACCATCGGGAATGATATAAACAAACTAATCCAGTTCTTCCGATAACAATTTGTAGGCATGCGTATGCTGAAGCCAATTTTTTTCTCATAGTTTAGTTAACCCGACCCTTTAGTGTCCTAATCTTCCTCCTGCTTCTAACCACGCCTATCAGTTTGATATGATAGAACACGGTTGCGAGAGACATTTTATTTTATTTTATTTTTTGTTCTTTGTTTGTAATAAAAATAAAACTGAAAGAACTGGTTCAATCAAACTAAAAGTTTACATGCATGTTAAAAAAGTTTAAAATAAAAAATAAAAGACGCACCTGGCTTGTACAAGATGGACAAACCAAAATCAGTGGCTTTGAGCTTGGCATCATCCGCAGAAGTATCAAACAAAAAAATTCTCAGGCTTGAGATCCCTATGCATGACCCCGAGTGAGTGACAAACCCCAACA
Organism: Geum urbanum; assembly: GCA_946800695.1. Lineage (NCBI taxonomy): Eukaryota > Viridiplantae > Streptophyta > Magnoliopsida > Rosales > Rosaceae > Geum > Geum urbanum. Next base: position 24,363,156 of record OX327002.1, read on the forward strand.
ACCCCAACAATTGTCCTTGTAAGCTTAGCAGCCTCTCTTTCACTGTAATGACCTTTCTTTACAATCCTATCAAACAGCTCACCACCTGCACAAAGTTCCATCACCAAATGTACAAACACAGAATCCTCATACGTCCCTTTGATCTGAACCACATATGGATGTTCAGATAAATGGTGCATGATTTGAATTTCTCTGCAAATAAGCTTACGCTTTGGGATGGATTTGCAGGCGTAAAGAGAACCTGTAGGCTTGTGTGTACAAAGATATATGGTTCCAAATTGGCCTTGCTCAAGTTTCATTCCCATTAGGTAATCATCTCTCAATCTTGGGGTTTGGTACGGTAATACACTATGATTGTTCAGCTTTCCAGGTTGTGATTGTGAAGCTCCGCTTGCTTTCTTCATTCCTATTCCTTTGCCAATCTCATAAACTTTGCCAAATACGTATTCTAATTCATCCCCAAGTATTTATCATATCTATCTTTTCAATCTATATATCTTTTATCTTGATTTTTCTTTTCTCAAAATCTTGACAATAGAGAGAGAAGTTGTTTGTTCATTTACGTTACATCTGGATAGCTCTATTTTACATCTCTAGCTACTTATATTTTTTTTCTATATTTGTATTCTCCTTACATGTATATTCTAAAAATACAGCAAACGAGGAATCACTATATTTTCTTTCATTTGTGTTCTTGGTTTTTCTTCTCTTAATTAATTATTCCATTACATGCTTCCACCAATACAAAATCTTAATAAATATTTAATTCACAATTTTAGTTTATTTATTTATTTCACTTATCAAAGAATTATTACTAATATAATGCCATCAAACGGCACACAATATATGATGTAAATGATTTTATATGTTGTTTGGTTTTTGCAGACAACACGTCACTACAAGAAAAATACACTTAGATGACGAAACATAAAGCATCTTCTAAGAGATAATTCGTCGTCTAAGTGTTATTGAGACGACGAAATAAAAGGCATCGCCTAAGAGAGAAAAAATTCACCGTCTAAGAAACATTTAGACAACGAAATTAAAAATCGTCACCTAAGTGAAAATTTTCAACTCCGTAGTAATCATACTTAGCCGACGAATGGTACCCATTTCGTCTTCTAAGACCATACTCTAACACTAAACTTTAAACCCTAACCAGTAAACCCTGACCCATAAACACTTAGACAACAAATAAATACACACACACACACACACACACATATATATATATATATGTACAACACTTTTCCACTAAGGTATACTTTTTTTGGTCATTTTCAGGTATAGGGTATTACACCAACTTTTCGATCATATTTTACCGTCTCCACCATTCAGATTTTATGTCCTAATGTGTAGATCAAGCTTGTAAATTTTTCGTCAAAATGGTGATCGTTAATGTATTCAAAACCGCAATTGAAGTTTATAAGTATGAACGGTTTGAGTTTAACAGATTTGGTCCATCCCTTGATTTAATCTAGTTTGATACCTTAACGATCACCATTTTGGCTGAAAATTTGCAGGAATTATCTACTCATATAGACCTAATAATTGGACTATGGAGATGTTAAAATATGATCGAAAAGTTTGTGTAATGCCCTATATATATATTCGTCGTCCAAGTCTATCTTAATTAGATGACGAATGTGATCACGTATAAAACATGCATCAAATATTAACACAAAGTAGACACTCAACACATATCTCACACGTATGCAATTTAAAACCCTTCTTTGTAGATGTAGCATTGATAAGTAGGAATCGTTCTTAACCGGGGATTGAGGATACTAATGCCTGACAACGTTTGTAAACATAAAATAAAAAGTATAGGGGGGTTTGAAAGTTTGGTTATTAATCTATGAAATATAAAGACAAAACATGGTAGAAATCACATAGAGAAACTCGAAGTTCTATCATGTTTACACTCATGGACAAGCAAAACAAACAAGAACATAGAATCCTAAACATGCTTTCTAAACCGAAAATAACACCTAAACTAACATATATACAAGTGATCGATTCATTCTTTTTACCTAACACTTACAACTAAGTCATATTATATGCAACCTATTAGTATCTAAGTTTTTAGCCAAGTTAACATGCATGATCTTCTTTAGTGCTTCGGGAATTTGCCCTATGACACATCTACCAACTTGACAAGGAATTTGCCTTAGCCTCAATTGATGCATTAAGTCTAACATGCTCGACATAAATTCTAAGACACAAAACAGATTACGAAATAACACTTCAAAGATGTAAACCGAAATACTCATTAATCCCAAAACAATAAACCAAATATTCAACAAGAATGAAAGAAGGAGGGATCATGTTACACTTTTGCTCAGGAATTTGCCCTATGCAGTAGTGCAGTCGGCCTTCTGTGGAGATGGAGAGTCCCTAAAGGAATTTGCCTTATAGGGAACTCGGTGGAGTGTTTTGTGTATGGCTTGTGGAGGAGAGGGCTTCATGGAGAATTTCTGGCTCTTGGAATGGAAAGGAGTATTCTGGCAAAGTGTTGGCTATAGAATGAGTGATCCTTTAGTTCTGGTCAAGCTCCCCTTTAAATAGGATATTAAAAACTCTAGTCTATCCCCAATTAGGAATGAATTAACTCCACCCGGGTAAGTTGACCTTTCTTCATTAAATCAATGATTCCCAGAGATTTATATGTCCAAATTGAGTGATTCTTTTTGAGCTGGAAATTTGACTTCCAGAGCTTTTCAGGAACATATTACTCGTACCATAATTTCTTCTGATCCGTTTTCGGTGGCCCGTTGAAGTGGGCTGATCTGCACAGGCAGATTTCCTGATTTCTAACTTTTGATCCATCTTCTTCTTTTGGGCTTCTTTGTGGCCGAATTTGTGCATTATCTTGGACCTTCTTGGACACAAAAACATGGTCTTGACCCATCTTAGTGATCTTTGATACAATCTTTATAACTCGTGGCCCATTCATCTTTATCTTTCCTCCTAATTTTAGGAACTTTGACCTCATTTCTGCATCCTTTATGAATTCCTCCTTATTTTGTCCTATAAATCATAAAGTAAGTAAGATACAAAGATACTAAGTTTTAAACAAAGCTAAATATAAAGAGAAAGATGTTAAGAATCAAGCATAAAATGCATAGATCAAACTCCCCCACACTTAGACTTTGCTAGTCCCTAGCAAATACTAAACAAAACAAAGACTCTTTACAAAATAAGAACTAAAAGCCACGAAATTTAAGACTCAAAAACACACAAAAATAACTAAGTTAGATTAGAGAAACCACACCTTATCATCAAGTAGCAACTCATCTCAAAGGCATGAACAAAAACACATCTAAGCCCTTAAAAAAATGTCTCTGAAATTTTTTTAAGTATATGGCGATGGAATCACAAGAATTAAGAGTCTAAAGCTCAATAATTTCGAGAGATAAGAGAGATATGATCATACCATGAACAAGTAAGACTTGGAAGAAAACAATGGTGAAGTTAAAGCTATGCATGTTTCGAACAAGTTTAAATCAATCTCACATGGATGCACTCATCATATTTTCACTCATGAAAAGGGTTCACTCAAAGTGTATATGAATTGAATCAAAAACCTCATGAATATAATGAATTACTTGCACAAATAAACATAAACCATATGCTTACTTATGCAACTTATTCAACCAATCGAAGGCTACTTATCTTAAGGATCATAAAGGACTTAGAAAGGTTGCAATGAGGCTAAAGCTAAGGCATTCAAAATTTAGGTATGTGGTGGTTAAACACGTTCCAAAGACTTAGTCTAGCACTTAAAACTTCTCAAATTCGTGCCTCATCTTCTCCAAAACGTCACCATGGTCAGATTTCCATTTCGGGGGCCGAATATCATCATTTTGGGCCGAGGCTTCATTCTAAATTTTCCTTAAGCTTTACGGACAGAACAAAGGCTATATTTCTTCATTTTTAGGTCTTCAATTCGTGGTACACTCCAAATCCGCAAATATGGGGGACATTAATCCAAACTTTGACATCTATATCACATTGCTGGAGAGCTTCTGAATTTTCTATGCACTTTTGCTTTTTCTTTTTTTAGCTCTCGAATATTTTCTTTCTCTTTTTTTCTTCTTCTAAACTCAGAAATTTACTCACTTTTTCAAGCTATTTGAATAAGTCTATCCCCATACAAACATCATAGAAATTAAGGAACATCACCAAAAAAATGTCATCTTCTCCTCTTGTCGACATTAGTTCACACTAAGTCTGCAGAACATAGGGTAAAGAAGTCTTACACTAGGCTAAGTGTTTAGATATTAAAGGTGATGAAAGAAAGGCTTAATGTGGGCTCAAATGGGTTATCTATGGGTGTCGCATCTCGTGCGCATATAAATGACACATGGCTGTTTGGTTTAGTGGTGTAAAACCTAAATGCCTTTAATCATATCCAAAATTAGAGCATTTATCAACTTAAAAGCTTTGCAAATCTACATGAGTAAGTTCTAGTATTCTGTAGTTCATTGAAATCTATGGCAAGCAGTTTGATGAAGCATGTAAACATTTTTGAGACAATGATGCACGAAATTCACTCCACAAAGGATGTAATGTAGGCTCAAAAACTCACTTTAAAGTTTGTATGATCTAAAAGCTTATTCTAGCATGCGAAATTTGTAGCATGTTTATGCAAACCATATCTACTACATGTTATGACAATCAAAATATCTCAATTAGCACGAGAAATCTCATGCAACGCCATATGTTTATACTTTTATGTCTAATTCTCATCATAGACTAATTAAGGGCAGCCTAAAGACTCTTTAAAACACTAAGTTAAATACAAAGACTCAAAACAAATTTTTTTGGGGCATCATCCCCTGGAAAGTTTCATTGTCCGCCCGGTTTTTACAATTTATGACTCAAATAAGTTGTAAACCACTCCCCCACACTTAAACTCTACATTGTCCTCAATGTACTAAAATAAAACATAGAATCAAGCATGAAGAATAGGATTTACGAAAAATCTAACTAAGAAAAATAAAAGCTACGAAAAAAAAATAAAAAAAATAAGGGAAGAGAAAGCAAATCTTGTTTGTAGACTCCTCCATTGGGTTGCCTCCCAACAAGCGCTTTTTTTTTAATGTCTTACAGCCTAGACGTATTGCTTTTCTCCTTCTTCACTTTTGACTTCCAACATTCTTGACATTTTCTTTGCATGTGCACTTGCATGTACATGTTGGTGCCATCTCCTCTAACTCCTTTAGCTCGGCCTTCTTCTTCTTCTTTGCGAGCTTGTTAGGATTCATGATCCATGCAAAGATACATTAGTTAGTGATCAATTAACTAATTAATCATAAATATAGTTTATGTAGAATTTACAACATGGTAGACAAATACAGTTTACCAAACAATGTCCAAATTGATTTTTCGCCAAAGATATATGATTATCACATGCATCTAGAATTTAAATTAGGACTTAGATGATTAAATTATGTAATGGCTCGAAATCCGTTCTACTCCTTTGGACAAGTTTGGAAATGGCCAGTTGGGATAGATGTAACACGAGAGGTAGGACTAATTTCGAGAATATTCTCTTTTTAGATCCAAATCCCATCACGAGTCATAACCCTTCTAGTCACCATAACCGAAAATTTCTTACTAAGAGCAAAAGTTCAAGACGATATTACATCAACTCTTTCAATCAAAATCCAACTTAAAAACTAAATAACAAGTGATAAAAACATAGCTAAGACTTATCATTTAACATTTTACAACAACATGCCCAAAATCGGAGAAACTGAACATAGCTACTTGCATAATTTATGAAGAATTAATCACACGTAGGAATTTCACAAATATTTACGAGAAGATACTAGACACATATATACATAACTCTGTAAATTTTCATAATTTCCTGAGACCTGAAACCATGTCAGATAAATCACACAATATAGCACATACACAGTCCCGAATTGACATTAACACTAAAACTAAAGGAATTATAATCACATTATACATTAGCAATGACAAATATCTTTACAACAACATGACTCTTTGATCTTATAAAATTGACTCTTTCACCTACAAAAAAAGATAAAAAAAAAAGTTACAACATGATTAGAACTCAAGAACACATGACAATTTCCAGATTCGTACAAAATTGAACATAGCAGATTGTCATATTTTTCCAGAATTGTTGGCTTGTCCGAATATAATAATATTTAACAAACATAAACAACACACAAAACGCAACACTTCTAAAAAATTTCAGATTTTTCCAATACATGTAGCTATGTCAAATAAATTGTACAAAACAGATCAGTGCACAGTTCCGAAAACAGCAAAAATAAAAAAAAAATTATGCACAAGTATAATATTTACACGATATGAACGTATTTACACAAACGAAATTACACAATAGATTTTTCAATCCCTGGCAACGACGCCAAAAATTGATAACGCGTAAAACATGCATAAAATATTAACACAAAGTAGACACTTAACACATATCTCACACGTATGCAATTTAAAACCCTTCTTTGTAGATGCAGCATTGATAAGTAGGGATCGTTCTTAACCGGGGATTGAGGGTACTAATGCATGACAACGTTTGTAAACATAAAATAAAAAGTATGGGGGTTTGAAAGTTTGGTTATTAATCTATGAAATATAAAGACAAAACATGGCAGAAAACACATAGAGAAACCCTAAGTTCTATCATGTTTAAACTCATGGACAAGCAAAACAAACAAGAACATAGAATCCTAAACATACTTTCTAAACTGAAAATAAAACCTAAACTAACATATATACAAGTGATCGACTCATTCTTTTTACCTAACACTTACAACTAAGTCATATTATATGCAACCTATTAGTATCTAAGTTTTTTGCCGAGTTAACATGCATGATCTTCTTTAGTGCTTCAGGAATTTGCCCTATGACACATCTACAAACTTGACAAGGAATTTGCCTTAGCCTCAATTGATGCATTAAGTCTAACATGCTCGACATAAATTCTAAGACACAAAACAGATTACGAAATAACACTTCAAAGATGTAAACCGAAATACTCATTAATCCTAAAACAATAAACTCGGGAATTTTCCCTATACAATAGTGCAACCAGCCTTCTATGGAGATGGAGAGTCCCTAAAGGAATTTGCCTTATAGGGAACTCGGTGGAGGATTTTGTGTATGGCTTGTGGAGGAGACAGCTTCATGGAGAATTTCTGGCTCTTGGAATGGAAAGGAGTATTCTGGGAAAGTGTTGGCTATAGAATTAGTAATCCTTTAGTTCTGATCGAGCTCCCCTTTAAATAGGATATTAAAAACCCTAGTCCATCCCCAATTAGGAATTAATTAACTCCACCCGGGTAAGTTGACATTTCTTCATTAAATCAGTGATTCCCAGAGATTTATATGTCCAAATTAAGTGATTCTTTTTGCGCTGGAAAGTTGACTTCCAGAGCTTTCCAGGGACATATTATTTGTACTATAATTCCTTATGATCTGTTTTTCGGTGGCTCGTTGAAGTGGGCTGATCTGTACATGTAGATTTCCTGATTTCTTGCTTTTGATCCATCTTCTTCTTTTGGGCTTTTTTGTGGCCGAATTTGTGCATTATCTTGGAATTTGTTGGATACAAAAACATGGTCTTGACCCATCTTAGTGATCTTTGATCCAATCTTTATAACTCGTGGCCCATTCATCTTCATCTTTCCTCCTCATTTTAGGAACTTCCTCCTTAGCACATTTTGAGCTCATTTCTGCCTCCTTTATGGATTCCTCCTTATTTTGTTCGATAAATTATAAAGTAAGTAAGATACAAAGATACTCAGTTCTAAATAAAGCTAAATGTAAAGAGAAAGACGTTAAGAATCAAGCATAAAATGCGTAGATCAGAATGATATCTATTTCGTCGTCTAAGATGAATTTCATTGCCTCCAACCAACGATCACGACAATGTATACTATCTTTAAAATGCATATTTTTTTTCGTCGAGGTCATATACCAAACACTTCTTAGACTGTGAGTGTCGACAGTTCGAATATTGGAGTTATGAAGATTCGTATATCAATGTTTCGGTTTCGTTGAAATTTCGATTTTATAGTTGACTACGCTAATTAAACCTTTAACGAACTTTGTATTCACTGAAAATTTGTGTACTTACATATTATGTTGTGATGAATATATCTAATGGTTGTTTTGTCCAAATTCAATTTCGTTAATATTGATGTGGAGTGAATATAGACATATGAATACTTAAGTTATACATTATTAGTAGATATATAAGTTTTTAGTCTTACACGTACATATATTGTGGATGATCCTACGGGTTAGTATTCTAGTTAACATCATATGTGTAGAATGTATGGTTGCTCTGATGTCACAAACATGTTTTTCCTTTTAAGTATATAATTGTGTGTTGACATCAGTAAACATGTTAGTTGATATCAGAGTTTTAGGTTATAAGTTTTGTACATCTCACTAGACCGCTTTAGGTTATAAGTTCTATACACTATACTAGACTGGCATATCCCTATCGAATACTTTAAATGTTGTATGTCGTCGAATAGGTGGTGAATGTGTTCGAGTACTAACCCTAGTATGTGAGTCATTATACCTACTTACAACCGAAATGGAAACTGAGCGTTTTGTGGTTCAACACTGCCGAATCTCGTCTTAACCATCATTTGTCAAGACTCTTCGGAGTAAGTTCTTTGGCTTGGATAGGACATTTAGTTCATGTCCCTATTCCTAGATCCAAGGGAGAAAGCGTTCGATGGAATAATTTCTTAGATGTATTTCCACATCCCCAAGGATTGGGCCCCCTTTTTACAGGTAAGTGGAATCTCTATGCGCAAAACTCTGATTCAAGTAGTCACATATTTGGTACCTCCCAAGGGGTTGGAACTGTCATTCTAACCCTTCTTGGGGGATTCCATCCACAAATGCAAAGTTTATGGCTGACTGACACTACCACATTTTTTAGTATTTCCGGCGAAACAGAAAACTAAGGCCGGCGATTTTTTTTTTCGCCGGCAATAGTTTTCATTATTACCGGTGACTTGGAGGAAAAATCACTAGCAATAATACTATTGCCGGCGATTTTTTCCCCAAATCGCCGGCAATAATGCGCCGGAAATAGCCAAAAAAAAGTATTGCCGGCGACTTGGGGGAAAGTCGCCGAGAATAGTTTTTTTTTTTTTTTTTTATTGCCGGCGACTTCCATGCATGTCGCCGGCAATAGTTTTTTTTTTTTTTTATTACCGGCCAATTATTGCCGGCGATTTGGAGGAAAAATCGCCGGTAATAATTAAAAAAAAAGTATTGCCGGCGATTTTTGGGGGAAAAATCGCCGGCAATAATGGAAAACTATTGCAATCGCCGGTAATGAGCAAAAATGTTGTAGTGTGATATGGCCCACCATCATTTAGCTATTGCATTTATTTTTCTGATTGTTGGTCGTATGTATAGAACGAATTTTATGTTCGCTGACCTCAATTCGTATTCCAAGGTAAAAAAAATTTTTTCAAGAAAATTAGTAGTACCTTTAAGCTTCAAGTAAAGGGAAATACGTTGAACTTCCATGCTTACTTTACGACGTTAAGGTATAAGATTATTACGCCAAGTTTAAGCGCAGCAGGGTATGTGATATCTAAGTGAGTGTAATTTGGTTCTTTAGACTTTCGCTGGGTATGTGGCAAGTTGTGTATCGACTATCATGGAGTAAAGGCTATTAGTATGGTGGATATAGATTTTCGAGTACATTCTTAATAAGCTAGTAGGAATTTATGCCGGTAATGGGTATAGAAACTCTTGCGACACTTGCGTTTCCTTGGGAAGACTTGCGATTCGATGTGAATTATGTGATTTAAGTTATGCGAAACCGGTTTTGTGGATCTCAGTTTGTTCATGGACTTGTCATATTCAAAGTGTGGATCGTTTTATAGGTTTTGGTTGATCTTGAAATTATGGATAGGTTATGTCAAAGTTTCGGTAAATTATATGAGTTATGTCAAGTCGCGTATTGTAATGAGCATGACGGCATCATTATTAGTGATTGCACTAGTACCTCATAAGTCATGGTTTAGAGTCATCATGCTCAAAGACCTTGCCTTCATCATGCTCTATTTCCCAACCTACGTTTAGCTACTAGCTTTGCATGATATGTAAAGCTTTTCAGCCCTTTTATTCACACCTAAACTTTTCAACTTCGAGTGTCATATTCACAGATCTAAACGGATTTCTCAGTCCATAATGGGGGTCCCTTTGGGGACATCCGATAAAATTGGAACGATATTGAGGAGATTAGCATGGCCCCTGAGAAAGGACAACCTTTTTGGATCGAGAAATGGTCCTAGTAAGTGAAGCAACTTGATGTACGTTATCATTAATTATTTGCTAATGGAGGACTTGGGGTGTGCTGCTTATGCAGTCTCAGTGCATTCTATGGAACTGAGTGCTTTGACAATCTTGTCATCAAAGCCAACCAACCAAACACCCTTTTGAAACCAAGTGTTATCGCTATACCAGCGAGGGTCTCACTCACCCAAGTGTTTACCTGAATATCAAAGTACGCACTCACACTCTCCGAGTGTATGTTCTCAACACACAAAGCATGGCTTCTCGCAAAAAGCAAGGAAGAAGAAGGAATCACGACTACACAACAGTTGGCGAAACGAGTTCCTTTTTCACTATCTGTATTGAAAATAGAAACGACAACTTGTGCAAAAGATCTCCACAATTTCTTCTTCTTGTTCCATTATTTCTTGACTCGTTCCATTTCAGTTTGTTCCATCCTGATACGTTATGCTTTAGATGATTGTGCATCGCAGAAGTCTATCGCCAACCTTTTGGATTAAGAATATTATCGATGTTATAGATGCAAGAGTTATACTGGTATCGTCCCAGCTACATTGAGACCCATGAATAGTTTTGGGAGCATCGCACACTTATTTTGTGAAGATATCACATACGACTTTGATTAATTTTGCTTCAATCTAATTAATGTTGTTTCGCTTGATCTCATTAGCTACAATTGGTTTCTTCCATTTGGTTACATTTTTTTTCTAAAGTTTTTGCTTCGGGAAGGTTGTTCACCTGCCTTAATTTGGGTGTCACTTCGATATGTTGGGTTTCGCTTAGTGCGATGCACGTGGAGTCTCTCGAACTGGGGTGTGTATGAAGTAGTAAAGTAACTCTTGTATGTCTCTTATTAAGAGATTGTTGTCTTTAGTCGCAACCATTTTGAATAAATAGTGGTTGTGAACTTGTCATTTCCTTGCCTAGATAGAGTTCCATCTTTTTGCTAACTCTGTTGTCAACCAATTCAATTAGTCAATATGAGGGTGATTTGGCAATCAAATTCTTGAGTTCAAGATCTATTCATCATTATTGAACGTATGAGCAATATCGTTTTACGATTTGTACTATGTGTTTTATCAGACTTGTTGTACTTGGAGAATTATCGAGAATATTAAGGTCGATTATACGTTGTGTTGGATGTGGAAGTTGTGCCAATTAAAGCTGGATATGTATTGTAGTGCAAGTATGTGAGTTTTGTTGGTACTATTGTTGTGATGCAGATAATGGTATGTTGGTAAAAACTATGAATTTGCAGGTGTTGGGTTCGACTAGAAAAGAATAGGTGATGCCGAATTTTTGGTATAAATTCTTTCTGTTTAGGACTTTGGATTATTCATTTTCTTTTGAGATATGATTAAATGTGGGATTTCAATGAAGGCTGACCGTGGATTAGTTCTTAGCCATTAACTTCCTATGAGACGTATTTCATGGCCATGTTTGGCAAAGTCATGTCTGAATCTCTTGTTGCGTTTGATGAGTCATGAAGCATTATAAATGCAGTAATATGTAGGCAATGCCAAAGAGTTTTCTCGTACACAATATCTCACATGAGTGAACTAGAGACTTAGGGCCATCTACTATGTCAACATTTTCAGGGGACGAAGAGTCTATATCCAAATACGTGTCTTAGTCATAGTACTTGGATATCTATCGTCATATTTAGTACTTTGATATCTAACAATGACTGGTAATTTTTATATGACGAGAAGGATATAAGTTACGATATGTTTGGCTATCTTTCTTACAATATTTATACGGGATCTACGATATGAAGGAAATTCTAGCTTACAAGAGGGAGTCATGATGCATAGTGTTTGATATTATGCTTGTCTTTTGGGATCGTCATGCATTTATTGTTCTCAAATGCTATGGCGAAATTATGGATTTTTGATCGGACATTTCCAGCGTAATTCTTTTCATTCTTTCGAACTCGCTAGATTTCTCTATATGGATGAGAGTGAGTACATGTTTTTGCTTAGTTTAGAGTAGTCGATGTTTATGGGTTATCTAACATTGCAAGCGTAAGTGTTTGAAGAATGTCGTCTAGGTTGGAGACTATTTTATGATTATAATTCTCGGTTAGATGCTATTTTCATTTAACTTCACAATAGGCCAATTATATGGTTAAGTTATTGTGCGAGTGGTAGCAACGTTTCAGACATGGTATGACTAACAGTTAGTACTTCAATTTACGAAGACGGTTACAAGGTGCTCGTCATCCTTAGTTAGATTACAATGGTTATTATATTGACTTGCAGCTGTGTCTAGAGGGTTTAAATCTAACGTTCGTGGTTTAACATTTGATCTACGCATTATATGCTTGATTTTTAACATCTTTCTCTTTACATTTAGCTTTGTTTTGACCTTAGTATTCTCGTTTCTTACTTACTTTGTTGTTTTTAGGTTTTTAAATAAAGGAGGTGGAAATGAACTTAAAATGTAGCAAATGGAGGTTTCCTATTTTGACTATGAAAAATGGTCTTTTCCTACTTCGACTAGGATTCCCTACTCGAATTAGGAATGCAAATGGTTCGAGATTTCCAGAAATTTCACGGAGCTGAAAAATGAAGTTTCCTAAATCAACTAGAAATGACATGATGGAATGTTCCAGAACGTGCAAAATGATTCGGAAATGGTCTTCATAAAAGTTACTAAAATAATGCGCAAAAATGGTTTCCCAAATGAAGAATGAAGACCTTTCTCCTACTTGAGCCAGGAAGATCAAATATTGGCGGAATCAAGCAAGTGTATATGGCCGAAAATATGAAAATACCAAGAATATCAAGTCTATCTCAATTGTGCCTGATTTGTAGATCAAAATATCAACCATATCTTGAGAATTTTGGCCAGAATACATTCCTTTGAGAGCAAGAAAAGAAGAATCTAGAAAGAAGATATTTGGCAGGGAATAAGGAAGGAAGACAAAAGATACAGGCTTATAACTTCAAGGGATCACTGAATCTTCAAATCTACTCCGAATATGGTGATCTTATACCTTTTTTGGAAAGCTCTTGAAGTCTTCTTTCTAACTAGACCAAGAATATAATTTTTTGAGATCCACAGCTCCAGGAATACATAATTGAAGTTATACTGGTAGATTTACCCGGGATACACTAGGAAAATCTAGTTTGGAGAGGAAGATTCTCATTCTTCACCTATAAATAGATGAGCTCGGCCTCATTTTCAAGCATCACTCATATTAGAAGCCAAGACTCTACCTAAATACTCTTCCTCTCCTCCCAAAGCCGAAATCATCCAAGAAGCTGCCCTTCATCCACAAAATAGCCTCCTTACACCAAGAACTCTTGAAGGCAAATTCCTGAAAGTGTTCTCCACCTCCATTGAAGGATCGTCCAAGCTTTGTATTAGAGCAAATTCCTGAAATAAAAAGTGTAACATGATTCCTTCTATTTTCTTTCTCTTGTATGAGTTTTCAGATTGGTTTTATGAAGTACTTTGGTTTTATAATTTTAATTAATTTATGTGATCTGCAATGTATATATTTCTTTATGCTAAGCATGTTATACTTAATGCATCAATTTAGACTAAGAAAAATTCCTTGTTTAGGTTGATAGATATGTCATAAGGCCAATTCCTAAAGCATGAAATATGAAACGTATGATCTTAGCTAAAGACTTAGATATTAATAGGTTGCATATAACATGACTAAGTTGTTAGAGTTAGGTGAAAAAGATGAGATGTTCACATGTATATATTAGTTAGGATTTTATTTTCGGCAAAAGAAGCACGTTCAGAGAATTTTAGAGTTCTTGATTATTTTCGTGTCTATAAGTTAAGCATCCTAGAATTCTAAGGTTTCTCAATGTGTTTTAATTACCATGTTCTTGTTTTTAATTTTCGTAGATAATAAAAATCAAACTCGCACCCCTCTAAAATCTTAGCATAGTCATGTATGCACCCTCAATCCTCGGTTAGAACTATCTCTACTTATTAATGCTACATCTAAATGAAAGGGTTTTAATTGTTGTGTCTTTTCTGATTATTAAGTGTTTAATTTAGTTGTTAGTTTTGGCATATCAACATTTCAACGTTTTCATTTATGGGTGGGAAGATTTCAGGAAGTATTGAAGATTCGCGTTATTGTCTTGAGCTTGGGAGCATATCATGGATCAACTATGGGCCGTATGTGGTAGGATGTGATGTCCATTCCGGGGAAATCAATGTTGTATTCTCATAGTCAATCGTTCTGCTAGTGTCGGTGTTGTCGAGAATGTATGGTATATCAGAAGTTTTATGGTGATTTTTTAAGCAACGATTATGGCATTGCATTCTCACTGCGTTGACATTTTATGGTGTAAATTTCGAGGATAAATTTTTTATTAGGGGGATAGATTGTAACAACCCAAACCCAAATTAGGGACATATTCTTCTCTAGTCGAGTTAATTATCAAGATAATCAGTATATGATACATTAATCGATATTCGTCACAACTAAAAATTGACTTTTTATAGGTTAGGATCTTGGAATCCCTTTCTTCATGGAAGTTGTAGAGGATATTATTACAAGTTTGTGCATATTTTTATTGGATTTTTTTGGAGATCCAGGATATTTGTTATGAGTTTTTGAAGTATTTATGTGATTATTTCGAAATCTACCATAGGTTAAACCTTGTGGACCGTCTGATCTTGGTTAAATCGATCTGGACTGTTCATCTAAGAATATAAACTTTTGAGTAATTCACCAGATGAAAGGACCCGACCCAGATTTAGCAGCCTAAATTAAGATTAAGTCCTAATGATGCTACTAATTGAGGTGTATACTAATAAATAAATAAGAGAACCTTAATACAGAAATTTACAAGTCTCAAAATCATTTAATCTATAATCAATAATATGCTCATGAAGGGTAAAATAATTTCCTATCATCAAAGCGACTAAACAATTCTAAAACATTTACACTGACTAGCTACTACTCGTAGGATTAGCTGTGGATCCTACCAAAGGGATTTGCTATACCTCGAACTCCATGTGCGCCTAACCTCCACTGAAAATCTGCAACCTGGGCATTTGAAACCAAAGGGTTCAGGGAAGGACATTTCAAAAATATAAAACTATTAGAGTAAGTGGACAAAATAATATAACGAAAGAAAACGTATAAAAGTCTAGCCATGTCCTTCCACTGAAATTTCTGTGAAAAAATGTATACGAGTGATGTAAACTCCCATTCTCAAAAAGTAAATGAAAACAATGACTGGCTTTGAAGACAAGAAAACTGAAATCCAACTGAAGAGTGCTAAATTTTAAAACTAAAGATTTGAAAATGAAACAAATTAATTAAGGCAAAGACCTAGGGACTTAACATCATGGGTCGTCCAATGTAGGTTAAGAGCCTAGCATCCATGGCGACATGTGACTAACGTGACACAATAGAACATTTGGAATATATGTGTGATCAAGATGGCACACTAGAAACTGATAGCTTAACATCATTGGTATACCTAAGGGAGGCAGTGAACAAGCGGTCTAGCTAGCGCCTATCACCTCATGTTGTCTAGGATCTAGCTAGCCTAGACGACATAAGTCACTCGATGATCACTTGAGTGACCCATATACGCATACATAAATTGATATGAACTAACCCTCCAGGGTAACGGCTATAAGAGCCATAAGTAAAATATTTTGATCGTGCGGCTAAAGTAGAAGGAGGAAACCAAGATGATTGAGAAGTCACATTCCATTATCTCTAATCACGCTTCACCACTATGTATTTTCCTATTAACAAATCATATGATTGATCTCAATCTTCATGTCGTGCTCTATAGGCTCATAAGAAAGTGAGCCTCGACTCGACAAACGAAGATCAACAATTTCAAGAGTGTGTCGAGTCATCTCAATCCCTGAACATAAGCCAAAATGTTACATGAATCTATCGAACCTAAAGAATCTACCCAAAAACTATTACAGAATAGCTTAGAAAACTTCTCGTGATGAATATACCTTACTTGTCGTCGGAGCTCCGCCGTGCACGGTGGTACGTGGGGCCCATGTGCCACCATAGGTGGTGGTATAAGTTAACCTATACCAAAGAAGTCGATCCTTATATCAAATAAAACATCTCATCAAGTCCAACAATATTGTAGTACAAGTCGGAGTCAAAATCTGGCTAGAAAGCGTTGAAATTTACCTTTGAAACTCGGAAAACACGTCAGATTTCATCGACGACCGTCCGCCGCCTCTAGTCTAAGATGAACAATTAAGTTGGTCACAATCAACTCCTGGAAGGCCAAAGATCAAAAATTTGATGAAGAGGCGGCAAGATAACGTTGGTGGCATCACCGGTGGCGTAGGCCAATTCAGCCTCGAACCCTAAAAGTTCCCGGCTTCAAATCTTAAAGCTTAAAGGTTGCATGGCTACAATAAAGGCATGGGGAGGTTGAGGGCGAAACGGCCTTGATTTTCCAACTGGTGTAGTACGACAGCGTGGCCAAATGGCAAAGTTCTCTGTGGGTCGTCGATTTGGGTCAGGTCGACCTGATTTCGCGCTGTGGATCTCAACCGGGTTGAGCCAAAAAATGATTCTACCTCACTAGTAGATATTTTGAATATATACCCCTAGGTTAATTTGTATCAACGGCTCAGATCCATCTCCCAATCAATCTTACGGCCTAGATTTAACCACAATAATTTTTTTTTCATGATACTACAAACTATAAAAATTCATAACAATTTGCTTGGATCTCCAAAAATTAAAATAAAGATATGCACGAGTTCACAATAATATCCCCCACAACTTTTGACAAGAAAATGAATTCAATACCATAACTTATAAAAGGTCAATTTAATTTGTTTTGCGACTAATGGCGAATCTTGATAATCGTGTCAAAACAAGATTAACTTCTTAATAAAATTGACTAATGAAGATTAAAACGCTTATTTAGATTTGGGTCGCTACAAAAAAGCCCAAGATTTCCATTCAACCTGACTCTCTCTCTCTCTCTCTCTCTCTCTCTCTCTCTCTCTCTCTCTCTCTCTCTCTCTCTCTCTCTCTCTCTCTCTCTCTCTCTCTCTCTCTCTCTCTCTCTCACTTCCTCTTCCACTCCCTGCGTCGACTGATGTCGACGAAGCACCACCATTTGGCCACCAAATTGGTCAGTCTTGGTTTCAAAATCTTCGCCTCGATCTCCTCTTCTTTCCCCCAAAAAAATTATTCTTTGATTCACATTCACCGTAGCTAGAAATCAAAGCAAAATCCTAGGTTCAAGGCCGAATCAGCCTCCACCGCAGGCGACGCCACCGACGGTTCTCAACTGACATGACTGGTTTTGAAGGCCAACATGTTACGACTCAAGCATGACTGGTCTTGGGTCTCGCCCTGGCCTAAATTTGCTATATGATCTTTTCAAAATCCAGTGAGGGTTCTAGACCTTCAAGGTGAGTTTTCGACGCCTTCCGGCAAGTATTTGACCTCGAGTTTTTCTACAATGATGTTAGGTTTATCTTGGTGAACATTTTGATATGCAGGTTGTTCATTATGAGTTGGTCAGATTCTGACCGGCACCTGTGGTAGTGCGTGGGTTCCATGCACCGCCGTGTGCGACGGAGCTCCGACGACCAGAAGCCTAGTTTTCTCACGAGAGGTTTCCTACGACCTTTTGTAACCATTTTTGTGTAGTTTAGTATTGTTTGACCATTTTTGTAATAATTCGGCTCATTTTTAGGAGTTAAGTCGACTTCACACCTTCCAAGCGGCTGATCGTCATGTGTTGAGTCGAGGCTCACTTTTCTATGGAGCTTGGAAGCCACGTCATAAAGAATGCGATTGAATTCATGACATGGTAGAGTAACGACGCTTAGCTATCAAAAATGGAATGTTAGTATTTTATATACCAATCACCTCGGGTTCTCAATCCACTTTAGTGGTACGATTAGAATATTCTAATAATTAAACTAGATCTTTGATTGACTTTGGATCGCCAAGTACATTCCTCGAGTTGTGGATCAACGATTACTTTTCTTACGATCCAGGTGAGTGGAAAACTTGCTTTTCACTGATTGTAGCGAGTCTAAGAACGTGATTATGCATTTATTTTCATAAAGCTTTATGATTCATTATTTCATGATTATGTTTATGTTTATGCACGGAGACACTTAAGTTATGTTTTACGATTTAAGTGCACGTTATGACTATGATATTGCATCGATGAATAACCCATCTAGATGATCACCGAGAGCGGCCCTGGTGAGACATTTCACATCTTAGAACCTGCTACGAGTACGATTACGATATGACGCCTCCACACACATGAAATTTTATCTATTAGACTTGCTCTATTTCAAAGGACCCAACCCCGATTTAGTTTCCTAAACCGGAATCAAAATCCTTCTGAAAACACGAACTTGCAAAAACCACAAAAATTTCGGCAGAGTTACGCTACTACGTGGAATTGCCATTAACCTGCATCCGAAAACACACTTCATCCTATGCCACAAAAGCCAAACCCTGGGCACCAATCCCATCCGGATTTCTCAATATCATAACAGTAATGTAAAGTAGTAATCAAAACTGTACTTTACAGGAAATCCGGGGAAAACATATAAGCGTATAGCGACAGAGTAATCAGAGCGACCTCTAGGGTATATATATACAAAGATATACAATAGTAGGCAAAACAAGAAACCTACTGGAAAAGAAAGGTAGCTCGAACGCTAAACCTCCGACCACGACGTGAGACACCAGAATCCGAACTGCTAACTGGGCACGGAAACAGAAAAGCCCAGGGGAAAGGCAAATAAAATCGTTAGAGTGAGTGGACGAAAATAATCATATGTCTTTCACCATTTATATATGTCATAAAACAAAGTAAAGCGAGTTCAGAAAATGAATGGAGGTGTCAGGCGAATCTCTCAAGCCCAACGGTGATAGACTAGGCGAATCACTCAACCCTAGTGGGCACATCAGGGGAATTTGGACTACCGGTGATCAGCCGAGTAGCCAATGCATCGATGGTAAGTAAATGTCATCACCATATAAAATATAAAACAATACCTCCAAAAATAATAAATAATCTCAACATCGTACTGTAAATAAATAAAAAAATCAAGAACTCGCTACGACAGTGTAAATAAAAAGGATCCACTCACAGATAGCATAGCGCGCACACGCACTAATCACGAGATCCGACTGAAGATCCCTCGCCCAACGTACGATCTCGATCCCCTCAATAATCACAAAATATAACTGATCAAAATCACAATTCACTACTCTGTACCACACCTCGGAAACCAACCATTTCCGGAAACATATAACTCGATACAAAATAATCGACGTAAACTTCCGAAATCTCCACATAAACCCTCGACTAAAAATCTGGCTTCCAAATCAACTCGAAAACCTAAAGGCGATGATCGGGGCGCGATTATGAGCAAAACAACATATAATTCATCAAATTCCAAAAAGTTAACGGATTTCCGGAGCTCCGCCGTTGACTGCCGCCGCCGCCGGCGGCCCACCGTCAACCGGTGGAATTTCTCGGCGACCAAGCTCACCGAAGCTTCTCCTCCTCAAGCCCAACACATCTCTCATCTGTGACAACCATCAATTCCTCCACGATTAGCCGGAATTCAGCTCGAAACATCCACGGCCGAGAATCGCCGAAAAACTTTCCCGGCCGATTCCGGCACCGTCACGCCACCTCGTCCCTCAAAACCAAAGGGGAAATCATCCTTGAGCAAAACCCAAACGATTCCACCAAAGAACCTCACCGGAAAGCCATCGGAGCGCCGCCCCCATCAAACCCGATTCCGGCCGGAAAACAATGAACTTTACCTCACTCGTTCTTCCTCAAATCCTCATCAATTAACACAAATCTAAGTTCTAAACTATGGGAAATCAAGAGGAGAATCGATTCATACCCAAATCGGAGCCGGAGGTGGCCGGAAACGAAAAGTCGCCGGCGAGTCAAACGGTGGCCGATTTTCTCCTCGGTCAACGCGGGTCAACGCCAATTCTCTGGTCAAACGACAGTCAACCTCCCCGAAACAGTGTTTTCAACAATTTTTTGACTATTTCCGATATTTATACTCGCGGCTCGATACGATCGACGATCCAAAACGGATCACATCCACGTTTCAGATAACTCAAATTCAAACGGATAAACACGACGAAATTCTGCGATTTCAAATATTCATAACATATTCCTCGGTTGTCGAAATAATTATCCGGAACCGCCCACGTACTCGAAATTACGCGTACAACAATTCTCGTGAAGAGACTTAACTCAAATTCTAGCCCAATAATTAAGTCGTGATCAAAACCGTCAATTAAATTCATTTACAGAAAACTACAATTATTCGCTAACTCGTGAATTAAGCCGATTATTATACTGATTCTGATTCGAGTCGTCACAATAATTTTGTTGTCCTTTATTTTTGGAGAAAGGAATAAATACTATGTGTCTCGTTTCTTTAAAATTACTATTTTTTGTCCATTCACTCTAATGGTTTTCTAATTTTATATGCCTTTCCTCTAGGCTCTTCCGTTTCAATTGCCCACGTTGCAGAGTTCCAGCTCAGGTCAGGCGTGTACACAGTTCGAGGCATAACATTATCCACCATAGGATCCTAGGATGATCCTACGGGTTAGTATTCTAGTTAGCATAGTATGTATAGAATGTCTGGTTGCTTTAATGTCGCAGACATGTTATCCCTTTTAAGTGCACAGTTGTGAGTTGACATCAATAAACGTTTCATTGACTTATGAGTTTATATTTTTGGAATTCCACGTTGATTTCAAGTTAGTTTATATTGAACCTATGTTAGTATGGTCGTTAGGGCCTAATTCTAGTTTAGGCAACTAAATCGGGCCAGGTCCTTTGACCCGGAATGCTCTCTATCCATGTGTTTACCCTCTAAACCTTTTCCGACAACCTTAAGTCGACTGAATCAACTATCGGACCGCACTTGCTCAACTTCAAACTCGTCTTCTTCGTCATTCGACTCATCAACATTTTCATACGGAATCAAAGCAGCATTTTCTTGAAATTGAACAACTTTATTCCTACTTGTAATGGCCTTCTTAAATCTGGGAGGGTTCTTAGACACAAGTGGTGTGTCTAAGTCCTTGTCATCGTCACTCTCCACAATGGGAGCATCTTCATAGTTCTCAAACCCTTTTTCGGATCTCAATACCGCAGTCACCGCATTCACTTGATGCTTGAGATTTCTCTCAGTAGTAGATGAGAACTCATGAGCCTTACCCCCTCCTTGACCTTGATGTGCCTTTGTTTATTGAATCATTTGCATCTCCAACTTGTGGATGACTCTTTTACTCTCATCCAGAGTGCTTGATTATCTTCTTTCATAATCATGAAGATCTCAAGGAATGTCTTCTTATCTTCCGCTCGAGTCTTAGCTAGCTTCTCTTTACTCTTGACAAGCCTAGCTACCGTGGTAGACTTCAGTGCATCCAATTGAGGTGAAGGAATTAGTGCTTGAAACAACGATGGTTGTTGAGCTCTAGGCACAAAGGGTTCCGCTCTTGATTGGTAAGTATTATCATCTGAGGCATGCGTAAATCCTCCACTAGGTCTAGGTGCGAACCCAGGAGCTCCTTGATTGTTGGTGAAACCCTTACTTCCACTACTCGAGGCACCAAAATTGCCTAGATTACCTCCTTGATTATAGCTACCTCCTTGACCTTGAAAACCTCCATTAGGTCTTTGCACACCTTCTTGACCTCCTTGGTTATTTTTTTTGCCTTGAGCACCCCATGAGAAGTTAGGGTTTAGGGACCTCCATTAATCATGCAAGTGACCGGCTCCACATTAATCTCTCACAGTTGGTTTACTTGACCTCTATTCCGGCTTTGCTTCATCAAGATGTCAAACTTCTTGTTTATAGTCTCCTTAAGCCTCTTGCTGGCTTCATGTTTCACATGGTACCCCTTAACTTCATATATACTGAAAGGACCCAACCCCGATTTAGTTGCCTAAACCAGAATCGAACCCCTTTGAAAACACGAACCAACAAAAACCAACAAAATTTTGGCAGAGTTTCGTTACTAACGTGGAATTACCATTACCTGCACGCGGAAAATACATTTCATCCTATGCCACAAAAATCAAACCGTGGGCACCAACCCCATCCGGATTTCTCAATATATCAACAGTAATGTAAAATAATAAATATATCTGTACTTTATTGAAATCCGGAGTAAAATTGTATAAAATATACAACAGAATACTCAGAGCGACCTCTAATGTATAATCATATAAGTATACCACAGTAGGTAGAACAATAAACCTACTGGAAGAAACAATGTAGCTCGAGCACTATGCCTCCGACCACGATGTGCGACACCAGAGTCCGAACTGCAAACTGGGCACAGAAACCGAAAAGCCCAGGGGAAATACATGAAAACCGTTAGAGTGAGTGGACGAAAATAAATGTTTTTCACCAAGTAATATATACATATAAAAACATATGCGAGTCAAATGCACGAAAATCAAATGGTACGTGAGGAGACGCTGACTCCAACCCACGTACAGAGCCTGCATCGTAAATATATCGCGGAGTCTCTCGTGGACTACCACGCGGTAGCACAGTCTGAATCACGGGATCCCAGACCCACACGTGATTCCTAGCCAGAAAGTCCTCGGGTCAGGATATCTGTCCCCCCGGGAGCGTACTCGGGGATCAGCCGAGAAGCCAACGTGTATCGATACAACCCTGATAACTGAGACTGTACTCTGTGTAAACCAAATCATAAATCTTTTCCATGCACATGCATAAAACATAATATGTACGTATGTATATTCGTATACGTATATTCGTTTATGCATAATCGTAAAACACATGCTCGTAAAATCATGATCAAACTGCATGCTCAAGTTCGTAAATCATATATAAATGACTCGCAAACAATCCGTGAAAAGAAATGTCCACTCACAGACTAGCGTAACGCAGTTCGCGTTAACCCGTGATCCGGCTGAAAGTCCCTCGCCAAAAGAACGATCACGAACCCCTGAATAATCACAAAGTTCATATCTCAAAGTCATAACTCGACAATTCAAAACAAATCATGAGAAACCACTGATCTCGGAAACACGTAATACGATTACGACAAACTGTCGAAAATCCAAAAATCACACCTCAATACCTCACTGTAATTTTGGACGCTCAATTCGAAAAACGAACCTCCCCACTGCGATCGGGGCGCGATTTCGAGTGAAACGACATGCAACTTGTCGAAAACCCCAAAAAAGTCAAAGTTTGACCGTTGACCGCCGTTAACCACCGCCGGCGGCGGCGGCGCCTCCAACCTGAAATTTTATCGGCGGAGCAACCACTATTCAACATCAAATCACCCACTGAGCAACTTCCACAACTGCATCGAAGGCCAATTCTCACTCTAACTAGGTCAATTTCATGAAAACCCGTATTGTCTCACAAATTTCAAATCCAAAATTCTCCAAGCACAAATCAAATTGAAACTCCATACTTACATGGTTAGAATCATGGAGAGGAGAGCTTCAAAGCCCACTACTTGATTAAGCTCAACATGGCCGGAATTATGCAACCCGAATTCACTCAAAAACCACCAATTTTGGCCGGAAAATTCTTCCTCCTCCGGCGTCCCACACCGTGGGAGGAGGCCGGAAACATGATGAGGGAGGTGAGGCGAATCCAATGAGCCAAGGGCCAAGCCCTAGGGTGGCCGGACGGCGAGCCACCGTCGTGGCCGTTGCCCACCGTCGCGTTTCTCCCTCCACAGCCACGTTGACCAAGTCAAACTAGCAATGAATAGTTGACTTTCCAATTAAGGCAACCCACTTTAAATACTTACCCAAAATGGAAACCTCCATAATTCACTTTTTGACAAACTTCAAACACACGTAACTTCCTCGTCGTAATTCCGATTCTAATAATTCTCGCGGCAACAAACTCGACTCGACATATTCTTCAATTATCACACGAAGTCAAACACATCGACCAAACCGATAAAAAGTCAACGGTTCACCCAAACCCATACTTTAACCGACTAAATAATCAACAATCGGAAATATTCACAATATAATCCTCGTAACTCGGAATAATGCTACGGAAGTTCCCACAAGCTCGAAATTAAATTCTCAACATCTTCTGTGAAGAAGCCGAAACCAAATTCTCGTCCGGTAATTTAGTCATTAAGAGAGCCACTAATTTAACCCGATTATATTGAAACTTCAAATATTCATAATTTATTCCACGGTCGTCCAAATAACGATCCGGAACCGCCCACGAATTCAAAATCACACGTACAACGACTCTCGAGAAGAGACTCAGCTCCAATTCTCAGCCAATGATTTAGTCGTTATCAAACCTGGCGATTCAAACTACCGTTGGAAATCTGTGATTACGCAATAACTCATGAAGTAAGCTGATCACACTGCTGATTCTGGTCCGGGTCGTCACAAATCCACCCCCCTTAAAAAATTTCGACCTCGAAATTTCCGAGTTTGCCGACTAAAAGTAGGAGCACTGCCTCTGCATACTGCTCAACTTTCCAGTGACAACGTCAACTGAACAATTCTGACAACAAACTCCACAATAGGAGATAGTTCTGTACTGTAATCCCTGTACCCTCAAATCTTGAATCTGAACTGGCACCACACAAACGCCAAGTGTTCCTACATAAGGAACTGATAGGGTACAAAACACGTAACACATCTGAAATATAGTTCTGCCACACGGAACACAACACACAAAAGCCAAGACTATAGGCGATGCCGAACTATACGGCACAACACAAATTCGCCTATGACCAGATACAGATCAAAATAACGTGGCAAATCATAACTCAGTCCACACACACCAACATAACTCAAACATCGAACTCAAGCAATTATCATCTCGTTTCCGCTAATCTGATAGTGTGTGGTAGCACATTCCACAAAATCAGAATCAAACGTCAACTCACATCAAACTCGTTCCAACACAATAGAGTACAACATCATCCTCAAAACGACATCAAGCAACGTCAAAATCATAGTAGTCAACAAACTGGTACTGCATGCAATCTCGAATAGCTGAAACTGCTGGTCCCAAATCCTCCGGAACTGCAATACCGAGGTCCAAAATATGCCCTCCAAGGTCTGAATAGTCCTCAAAGATTGTCCGCCAATCTGAGGATAAGAGCCGGTATTAACTTGTAATCTGGTCCCCAATGCTCGCTGCAAAGCTCACTAACACTCAGTTGTAACTGATTATCTCAGTCAGCAAACTGGGACAGGTACACCGCAGGAATGGCCAACCTCCGTCAAACACGTATAGCTATGCCAGCCAGCCACTAAAATCCTTTCCCGAAAGTATAAGGAAATATACTAAGTTCGTCAAATGGTCCACAATAGCCTGACAACTGGCATTACAAACCGAAGTGCGTACAAACACACACAAGATCACAGCGACAAACGCTACGTCTAACCGGAAATCATTAATAGTTGATACTTCTCAGCAAGTCTCCACCTCTTAGCCATCGCCTGCCGACAAATGTGGCATCTGCACGCACATGCTGCTACATTGCTCTTTATGTTGCGTCACGAGTAGTAAACTCAAAGTATCAGACACATCTCCGTACCACTAGCGCCAAACACGCGCAAAACAATGAGCTTCAACATCATCACACTCGAACTCAGCTCTCGTAGCCCCTAACTCAGCTAACACGGAAACTCAAGCCACACACACATGAAACACTAAAGCTCCTGACTCTCGACTGAATGCATCAGCAACATCCCAGGTGGATAGTCAAAGTACAACCTCTAGCCTTTCTCGAATAAACTCAAAGGTGCAGCCATAGTCGTTAGTTGACCCCATACATCTACACTGCTTCAAGCTCAAACCTGGCCGAGAATGCAAGTAGATGAAACTCATGTGATCAGTGTACATCCTACACTGTGCTGCACGCCGTAGTAGTAGCGTCTCGAACTCACTGATGCTAACACAAGGACAGCTACACCCAAATCATACATAGGATACGTAGCTTCATAAAGTTCCACTGCCTGAAACCATGAGGCACCGCTCTGCTACACAGCATCAAAGCACAACCAAATCCAAACCTCGATGCATCGCCATAAACCACGAACGCTCCACGATCATCAGGTAAGGTCAAAACCGAAGCAACGGTTAACCACCCTGCAGGAGTAAGAAATTCTCCTCGCGTGTATCGAACCACTCGAACTTGACACTTTCTTCGTCAATCCGGAAAGTGAAGTGGCAATCCAGAAAAATCCTGCACAAAGCACCGATAGTAGCCTGCTAAACCCAAGAGACTCCTGATTTCTGGTACAAGGGTAGGGCAATCCCCAAATCAACACGGCTTCTACCTGGTCAGAATCCACGCTGACTCCCTCAGCTAACATCACGTGGCCCAAAATCTTCACGCTAATCAACCCAAAATTCACACTGGCTGAACTTCCCAAATAGCTGATCACCTCGCGAAGTCCACAAAACCGCTCACAATTGCTTCAGGTGCTGGCCCACAATCCTGGAGTGAATCAGGATATTGCTGACGAACATGACCGTAACTCATCTAGAATCATCTGAACACCTGGTCCATTAAGTCCGTAAGAACTACAGGGCATTGGTCAACCAAACAGCGTGACCAAAAACTCCTGATGCCCGCACCAAGATCTGAAAGCTGTCCAAACCACATCTGACTAATCGATCCCCAACTGATGGTATCCAAACCCAAAATCAATCTTTGAAAAGACTAAAGCTCTCGCGAGCTGATCAAATCAGTCGTCAATCCGAAGCAGAGGATACTTGTTCTCCTCTGACGCCTGATTCAACTTCCGGTAGTCAATGCACCACCACGTCGAACCATCCAACATTCACACAAACAATGAAAGAGTACACCACGCAAATACGCGGGATCGCATGAAATCTCCTAAAACCTCCTCCAGCAACTCCTGGAGTCGAACCTATAGCTCCATCAGCTCCGCTGGCTCCGAACGACAAGATGCCGGTAAAATGAGTCCAGCGCCCGGTACAAGCTCAATGGTATAGTCGGTCTCCCGAACTGGAGGAATACCTGGTAACTCCTCCGAAATACACCTGGAAACTCGGGAACCACCTCAATGTCGCCAATGTCGGGCATAGCAATCGTAGTATCCACATTATAAGCTAAGCAAGCAACACAATCTGTCTCCATCATCCGCTCGACCATCACCGCGAAACAGTATCTCGGGGAAATCTGGTCGTCGAAACACAACCTCCTTCTCGAGGCACTCGAACACAGCCAAATGCGTCGCCAAGAAGTCCATACTCACAATCACACCAAAATCAATGGTATCTAGCAATACAGTTCAGCGTCTAACACATAACCTCTAACAAGGATCTCGCAAACCTCCGGATGGATACAACACTCTCCGAAACCACGGAAATGGAGATGCAGGTACAATAGCCATGGATATCAAACAACAGTAACCTCGGAGAAAAGTCTGTCCTCAAACAAGGTCATGGCACGAACTCCAACATGCCCAACTAGCCGCCCACGTCAATCGCGACTTGCTGATTAACTCGTCCAGAAGGCTGCATTGATCAAACTCTAGGAATAGCATCATGACCTCCTCGTGAACTCTGAGCTGCCGAACCGCTAAAACAGCTGGTTGAGGGCGTTCCCTCATAACGTGACCCTCCTGGCCACCACAATAGCAACTGAGAGTGCTCCACGAACACAAGTCACAGCGACACCTGCTGCGAGAGAGGATCACCAACGATCACTCAAACTCATGCCACAGGAGCAAGTCCGCTACTCTGTGATCTCCAACACCACCATACGGATCCTCTGCTTGATCTGATGACCCTCAACATAATCGAAAAGGTCACAGCCTGATGAAGTCACTGATCTCGAGGTGCCAGAACTCAACCTCATCAAAATATCTCGACTAAGTCCACTTTCCTCAAACCAATATATCGGAAACCGCGTACACCTTTCCTTCTCAATAGCCTCACCTCTGAGTGAAACACTAAGCTCCTCACGGTTATCTCGAGGCATATCAATCCAGACTCTCTCTGATGCTCAGGTTCAAACTCATCTCGAACCTCGTGCACCACTTCCTCTGAAGCCACATAACTCGTGCACATAAGGGCAAACATGTAGACAATGCATCTCTGCCTCAGGTGGGTAAACACTCCTCATTCGATTGCTGGGTAGCCTGATAAAACCATTACCGTATAAACAACACCCTGAATGTAAGCCATGGAGTCGCAACAAGAACTCACACAATATCAGCCCACTAAATACAACAATCTGACTCAGGCAAACATCAACTGCCACAATTCTCAGCTCTGAGGCAACATGTAGACGCTTACACACAGACAACCAGGCAAACCGTGCCACACAATTCTCTGAACTCAGAATACTCATCCAAACCCATAATCCTCTGGCAAATCGCGCGTCGATTGATCCTCAATAGGATCCACAACCAAAATGACACGGAAAGCACGTCAGGGAGGCATCCTAATAAATAAAACATCGTTCACAACAAGTGGAACGTAATCATGGAACTTCAAATATTTGAAAGTATACAACACTCGGAGTATTGATGAGTATCCGCCGGCCGGTCGGGTCACCACTCCAGACATGCTGTACATTCTCAAATATCCTCAGTAAACACGACTACAAAAGTCTACAGAACCTATAACCCAATGCTCTGATACCAAGCTGAAAGGACCCAACCCCGATTTAGTTGCCTAAACCGGAATCGAACCCCTTCGAAAACACGAACCAACAAAATTTCGGCAGAGTTTCGTTACTAACATGGAATTACCATTACCTGCACGCGGAAAATACATTTCATCCTATGCCACAAAAATTAAACCGTGGGCACCAATCCCATCCAGATTTCTCAATATATCAATAGTAATGTAAAATAATAAATATATCTGTACTTTACTGAAATCTGGAGTAAAATTGTATAAAATATACAACACTCAGAGCGACCTCTAATGTATAATCATATAAGTATACCACAGTAGGTAGAACAATAAACCTACTGGAATAAACAAGGTAGCTCGAGCACTATGCCTCCGACCACGACGTGCGACACCAGAGTCCGAACTGCAAACTGGGCACGGAAACCGAAAAGCCCAAGGGAAAGGCATGAAAACCGTTAGAGTGAGTGGACGAAAATAAATGTCTTTCACCAAGTAATATATACATATAAAAACATATGCGAGTCAAATGCACGAAAATCAAATAGTACGTGAGGAGACGCTGACTCCAACCCACGTACAGAGCATGTATCGTAAATATATCGCGGAGTCTCTCGTGGACTACCACGCGATAGCACAGTGTGAATCACGGGATCCCAGACCCACACGTGATTCTTAGCCAGAAAGTCCTCGGGTCAGGATATCTGTCCACCCCGGAGCGTACTCGGGGATCAGCCGAGAAGCCAACGTGTATCGATACAACCCTGATAACTGAGACTGTACTCTGTGTAAACCAAATCATAAATTTTTTCCATGCACATGCATAAAACATAATATGTACGTATGTATATTCGTATACGTATATTCGTATATGCATAATCGTAAAACACATGCTCGTAAAATCATGATCAAACTGCATGCTCAAGTTCGTAAATCATATATAAATGACTTGCAAACAATCCGTGAAAAGAAATGTCCACTCACAGACTAGCGTAACGCAGTTCGCGTTAACCCGTGAACCGGCGGAAAGTCCCTCACCAAAAGAACGATCACGAACCCTTGAATAATCACAAAGTTCATATCTCAAAGTCATAACTCGACAATTCAAAACAAATCATGAGAAACCACTGTTCTCGGAAACACGTAATCCGATTACGACAAACTGTCAAAAATCCAAAAATAACACCTCAATATCTCACTGTAATTTCGGACGCTCAATTCGAAAAACGAACCTCCCCACTGCGATCGTGGCGCGATTTCGAGTGAAACGACATGCAATTTGTCGAAAACCTCAAAAAAGTCAAAGTTTGACCGTTGACCATCGTTGACCGCCGTAGGCGGCGGCGCCACCAACCTAAAATTTTCTCGGTGGAGCAACCACTATTCCACACCAAATCACCCACGGAGCAACCACTATTCCACTATCTCATGGAAACCGGCGGCTTCCTTAGACTTGGCTTCATATCCCATAAGACCGAGCTTTTTTCCATCTTCTCAAGTAATCTATATGCCTTTTTGGTGGTCTTGTCCATGAAATCACCTCTGCAAGTATTGTCTACTTTCCTCCTTGTCTCCATGCTTAAGCCTTGATAGAAGAGGGACATGAGCATATCTTGAGTTTGGCCATGGCTATGACAACAAAGCTCAAGATCCTTAAACTGTTCTCATGCATCACAATATAACTCTCCATCCTCTTCCTGAAAAGTCATCAAGCTTGTTCTTCTTTCATTGATCTTACTCAAAGGGAAGTACTTAGAGATGAACTTCCTTTGAAAGCTAGGTCTCCCAAGAATTGATTGAGTTGGGTGGAAGTTTGTTGAGCCACTCCTTGGTTTTGTCTCTCAAACTTGATGGGAAGACTCGTAGTCTCAATTTCCCCACACTCATATATTCCTTATGTTCAACCCTTGCACATGCTTCCTCAAACTCCAAAAGATATGAGTAAGGGTCGGAGTTGGCATGTCCCAAGAAGATGGGGAGAGTTTGGAGGGAACTCGGCTTGATCACAAATGACTCCCCCTACCAACGATTGTAACACAATGCACCCGGTATGTGTCACCAAAGAGGGTAAGACACATTCCCTCAATGGTCTTCGTTCATAAACTTCATCCTCTATGGCAATTTGCTCTAGTATTAGAAGCTCAACCTCTTATACAATTGGCGGATCCAGCTGAATGCGAAAGGCATGAGCTCCAAGTTTTAGATTCTCATGTTTAGCCATGTTCATTTCGGTTTTCTACCCTCAACAACGAAATACCACCATCTTCCTCACTACTAGTACTCGAACCCGCTTTACCCGGAGCCACTTTATCAAAACACAAATTACATCTCCACAAAACAGATGGCAAGCTTGAAGATGGAGTGTGTAGATTCGAATGATAGAAGGGCATAAACCTGAAAAACACACTAAGAAACCACTTGAAATTAGTCCTCCAAACTCTTAAAGTACTCAAAGCCTTGAGGGTCTTCCACGGTACTTCTTTGGCACCCCCTTCAAGGAAACATCAATGTGAACTCTAAGAGTTCGAATGTGATTTCGGTATGTGGCGTAGTGGCGTTCACTGTGCAATGGACACCAAAGTGAACCGAGGTAAAGGCTTATGTTATCTGATATACCAAAATCAAGAAATAAGGTCCTAATGATCTAGGGGTTGCGGGAAGTAAGTTTGCTAGATCTAGACTCTCTAACTACAATACTTTAAATAAAGATTCTAATTTAAATATGCTCTCAAGAATATAAATAACTCAAGGTAGGTGAACAAGAGACAAGTGAAACAACCTTCAAGCACAACAAATTCTCGACGAGCCGAGACTATGTCTCGATGGGTCAAATGTAAGCATCTATGTCTTGATGGGTCGAGAAGAATTCTCGACGGGTCAAGCAGAATGCCTAGCAAAAGGTTAGAAGCACAAGTTTATCATAAGTTCATACCCAAAGTATCTACGAAAGCATTCAAGAGATCAAAGACAATCAAAACAAAGTCCTAAATGGAAAAATGAATAAAAACTACGAAGGTAAGAAAAAAATGTCACAAAAAATGTTCGAGTACACCGCAATCAAAAGAAAACTGAAGCTAATGAGTCATAATTGAACTCAATCCTCGACAACGGCGCCAAAAACTTGTTAAGGCAAGATTTACTCCCTCAACCTTTTTACTATTAATTAGTCTAGGCTAAGTGAATTTCCCTTACCCGTAAGTATACGGGGTCAAGTAGTATAATTTGTATAGAAGTCAAATGTCTAACCCACGAGGATTGACTAACTTGATTCCATAGCTTTTCTGATTAAGTCTTTTAATTACATGACACCCAAATAAGTAATGCAACAAAGAAATACAAAATATGGAAATGAATCTTACAACATCAAGTTGTTTGGAGACTTAACATCATAAGGGATGATTAGACTACGGTGAGTGATTTAACAAAAGGTTGATTAGTTGATTACGACTAATGCTAAGATGGTAAATAGAGATGATCACAAATTCAAGATAATAGAATGGTTGGCTAGGGATGCCCCCGTTAACCATTTAATGCTCAAATAATTCGTAATTTAAAGTCATGAGGTGTTTAGTCTGGTTTACATGCCCAAATGTCTTTTGAATCACTAGAACAAAACCTTTCATTATCCAAATCATGCCATCTCGGGTCACGCTTGATTATGGGCCGAAACTTCTAAGCCTTTTGGGATTCTAGCTAGAAGGTTTCGGTCCATCCATGAAGCACAAAGTAAACCAATATTATGAGCTAGACTTTTGGTGCTAGGATCCTAATGTTTTTCATGTGTAATGAGTTTGATTGCAAAAAACTCACACCTATTGGGTTACAAGCCGAAAGAATCAAAGCCTCTCGGTCCGTTGTAAGCTTAACCGAAAACCCTTGAGTCACTTAGACCTCAAAAGTGTATTGATTCATGCTCAAGCATAAGGAAACTAAATCCTAAGATTAACCTTTTAAGTCTAAGCCTAAGTCATGTTACATGCTCATCTATTAACTAAGTGAATGGCTAGTTCCCTTAAGTGTCATTTCTTAGTCCCTTAGACAAATCCCAACTTACCCTAAGTTAAGACATGCATAAGTAGAGTTATTCATTAAGCAGAAAGCCAAAAACACATCAACATGCCATAATTAATCATATCACAGACACAATAAACTCATTCAATATCATGAAATACCCAAAACATATTCATTAGCCCAAAGCATCATTGTTCTACATCAAATGGCTAGGGTTTGACCCTTGGTCTCCCATAAAGAAACTGCTCGCTACACATAGATAATATGGAGTTTAGATACATGAATGGGGAGAGATAAGTGACTAGACATAACTCAAGAATCCCCAAAGCCAAGCTTCCAAGATCTTCAAACTCTTCCTTCACCTCTTGCTTCCTTTTTGCTTCTAGCTCCACCAAAGAGGAGGAACACCACCGTAGGCTTAGGTGAGAGAATTGATGTGAGAATATGGTGGTGATTGTGGATGATTTCTTGGATTTTTAGTGGTGAAAAGGTGTAGAGAGAATTCTAGAGGGTTTGAGAGAGAATGGGTGTGACGACCCGAATCAGAATTAGCACATTAATCGGCTTAATCCGCAAGTTTACGAGTAATCACAGTTTATCGTAAATTAATTAAATTGGTGGTTTGGTTCACGACTTAATTATCGGGCGAGAATTTGAGTTGAGTCTCTTCACGAGAATTGTAGTATGCATGATTTCGAGTTCGTGGGCAGTTTCGGATAATTGTTTTGATAACCGAGAAATATGTTATGATTATTTGAAATCGCGTAATTTCGTCGTGTTTATCCATTTGAGTTTGAGTTATCCGAAACATGGATGTAATTCGATTTGGACCTTCGATCATATCGAGCCACGAGTTTAAATATCAGAATAGTCGACAAATTGTCGAAAATCACTGTTTCGGGAAGTTTGACCAAAAATGGGCCGTTGACCGAGGAGGAGGAGCACCACCGCTTGACTCGCCGAAAACTTTCTGTTTCCAGCCACCTCCGGCTACAATTTTGGTATGGTTAGAATCCTCTCTTGATTTCCTATGGTTAAGATCTTGGAATTGTGTGAATTGATAAAGTTTTGAGGGAGAACGATCTTGAGGAAAATCGAGGGTTTCGCCGGATTCAGGTTGGGTGTTCCGGCGATAGTTGGAGTCGGGGTTGTGGGGGGAAAAGTTTCCCTCAACCTCTAGATGCTTTTGGGTGAAGCAATTTGGTAATTGGTTGAGGTTTGGGAGCTCGCCAGAAACTCACCGGAATCCATGGATTTCGTGAGTTTCGGGCTCAATTCCAGCCGGTGGGCTTGGAATTGGGTATCGGTGTAGAAGACAAAGTTGTTTGGCTTGAAGAATACTTGTGATCTGGAAAGTTTGGCTGGAATCCGTCACCGTTGACGCCGTGCCGCCGGCGGAGGCGGCGGTCAACGGCGGACCTCCGCCGACCCGTTGACTTTTTGGATTTTGACAAATTTTATGCCGTTTTACTCGTAATCGCGCCCCGATCATCGCCTTGAGGTTTTCAAGTTGATTTGGATACCGGATTTTAAGTCGAGGGTTTATGTGGAGTATTTGGGGGTTTTCGTCGATTATTTTGTATCCGAGTTATATGTTCCCGAAAATGGTTGGTTTCCGAGGTGTGGTACAAAGTAATGAATTGTGATTTTGATCAGTTATATTTTGTGATTATTCAGGGGATCGAGATCGTACGTTGGGCGAGGGATCTTCCGCCGGATCTCGTGATTAGCGCGTTTGCGCGTTGAGCTATCTGTGAGTAGATTTTTATTTACACTGTCGTAGCGAGTTCTTGATTTCAGTATTTATTTCCAGTACAGTACTGAGATTATTTTTTGCTTTTGGAGGTATTGTTTTATATTTTATATGGTGATGACATTTACTTAGCATCGATGCATTGGCTACTCGGCTGATCGCTGGTAGTCCAGTTCCAGGGTTGAGAGATTCCCTTGATGTGCCCACTAGGCTTAAGACACTACCACATATTTAAACATTGCCGACGATTTTTAAATCGCCGGCAATGTTTTTTAACATTACAAGCGATTTTTTCCCCAAAAATCGCCGGTAATGTCTTCTTCTTTTTTTTAACATTGCCGGCGATTTGCCGGAAAAATCGTCGGCAATGTTAAAAAAATAAATAAAAAAGACATTACCGGCGATTTTTGGGGAAAAAATCGCCGGTAATGTTAAAAAACATTGTCGGCGATTTAAAAATCGCCGGCAATGTTTAAATATGTGGTAGTGAGAGATTCGTCTAGTCTATCACCGTCGGGCATAAGAGATTCGCCTGACACCTCTATTCATTTTAAGAACGTGCATTATTTTTATATTATGTAAATGGTGAAAGGCATATGATTATTTTCATCCACTCACTCTAACGATTTTATTTGTCTTTCCCCTGGGCTTTTTGGCTTCCGTGCCCATTTTGCAGTTCAGATTCTGGTGTCACACGTCGCAGTCGGAGGCTTAGTGTTCGAGCTACCTTTCTTTTCCAGTAGGTTTCTTATTTTGCCTACTGTTGTATATGTATGTATATATATACACTAGAGATCGCTCTGATTACCCTACTGTTATACTTTCATATGATTTTCCTCGAATTTCTGTAAAGTACAATTTTACTTATTACTTTACATTAATGTTATGATATTGAGAAATCCAGATGGGATTGGTGCCCACGGTTTGGCTTTTGTGGCATAGGATGAAGTGTGTTTTCGGGTGCAGGTTAATGGGAATTCCACGTTATAGAGAAACTCTGCCAAAATTTCTATGTTTTTTGCAAGTTCGTATTTTCAGAAGGGGTTTGATTCCAGTTTAGGAAACTAAATCGGGGTTGGGTCCTTTCAATGGGGGCTAAGGAGAGATGCTAAAACTATTAAATTGTGTAAAATGAGGTAATTTGATAGCTAGGGTAAGAGGGGAGCTCTAAAATATAAAGCACAAGGAGATATTTTGGCTTTCAAATTAAAATTAAAATGGTAGAGACATGATCCTAAAAATTAGGCCTAAGTGGTCCTCAAATGAGTCACCAAATTGTCCCAAACTCATGTGACTTGCATGTGCTCGTCATCTCACTTGAATTTGCATTTGCATTTGACTTCAAATATCTTCATGGTGGTTTGATGACTTGACTAAAAGTTGACCTTTGGAGTTAACTGTGTTAACCGCCAAAGTTGATTTCCGGTGACCAAAATCTTGGAATATTCTGGCGAAGCTCCCGTGACCCTTTTTGATCTTCTAGCGAAAGTTGCTTAATCTTCTCTTGTGACTTTGGAAATGCCTTCGCCATCTCAAATAAGTGTGTCATTTCCATTATTTAATGTATTTTCGAGTGAAACCATGATTTCTTAGCAAGAATATGAAACATCATAAGAACGATACTTTATTAATGAAAATCAATCAATAAACTTAAAGTTAAGAGCATATTAGGTACATAATTATGGTCCTAACATGATGGTACTCACCATTAGTTAGTACTAAATTAACACTTAACACTCAACAACAATGAGTCCATTAAAACCCTTTTTAGTAGATGTAGCATTGGTAAATAGGAATCGTTCTTAACTGGGGATTAAGGCTGCATGCATAACTATGCTAGGTTTGTTTATGGGGGTACGAGATTTGGTTTGTTTAACTAATAACCTACGAAATTTAAACCTAATTCTACTATGTACACGTGATCATCACATCATGTCTACCTCCACCGTTTTCATGCTTCACTTACCCAGTATCAACGAAATTCTTACATTTCAACCTGCAATTTATACACATGCTTTTAAGAGTGCGACGAAGAGCGCCTACACCTTAATTTATCTAAGATTCATACAAAACATGCTAGAGAGGAACGAAGAGCGTATCACCCAACACATTAAGAAGCTTTAAGAATACAAGCATGCATACAAGCAATGACCAAAAACTAAGAACAGGCGGAAGGTAACATAAGTAAGTAAAAACATATAGCCTTTATTAAACAAATCACAAGTCGTAAACCGAATTCTTTACAAGACAAAAGATGAGATAGAAGGTTTATGGTTACACTTTTGGAGTCTGTGAAGAGCACTAACAACGCCTCGAGTGGATGGATTCTTAAGAACAAGACGAAGAGCGCCGATTATTCTTGATCCGTGAGGAGGGAGCTTCGGCCATGGAGGGAATTAGGCTTAGAACGACTTGGGAGGTGTTTTGGGCAGAGCTTTGGTGTCTATGATGTGTGATAATGAAACCCTAGTCGAGCCCTCTTTTATATAGGCCAAGAAAAGCCTAGTTCGACTCCTTTTAGAACTCTAACTACTCCACCCGGGTAACCTGACCCTTCTCCACTAAAATAGGAATTTCTCTTGTTCTAGGAATCCAAATCGTTTGATTCTACTCCAACCATATGCTAATCGCGTCTAGATTCATCCGGATCTGTTCACAGTGGTCTTTCGAAGTAGGCTGATGTACAAAGGCTGATTTCTGATAATTCATTTTAATCCATCTTCTTTCTTTGGGCTTCATTGGACATGCTTTTGGTCTTCAATTCTTGACACCATGTGGGAAAGCATTTTAGTAACCATTTTTAAGACCATTTCTCGGACCATTTTTTCTCTGGAATTAGGAACTTTTCTCCTTAGCCAACTTTTAGCTCCGAAACGCCTCCTTTATTATTTCCTCTTTTATTTCTACCTAAAAACATAAAGTAAGTTAAAAACATTTTTACTAAGCATAAAACAAAGTTAAATATAGAGTGAAAGACATTAATAATCAAGCATAAAATGCGTAGATCAAATTCCCCCACACTTAGACTTTGCTAGTCCCTAGCAAATACACAACAAAGCAATGGACTCGATAAAAGAAAAATAATAAAGGGAAAAACACAAAGGTAAACGTGACACTTATATACAAACATACTTAGATATTTCAACGTTTCAAAGCCGCAAATTCTCATGTAATCATGTTTGAAAACGATAGAAATACTAAGTTGAACAAAACTAAGCCCTTACTCAAATTTGTCTCAGAAAATTCTTCAAGTCTATGGCGATGGAATAAAAATGTTTTCACATGAATGTTCAATGAATTCAATAGATAATAGAGATATGATCATGTCATGAACAAGTAAGACGTGGAGAAAAATAATGGTGATGTTAAAGTTGTGCATGTTTCGAATAAAGTTCAAATTAACTCACATGGATGCACTCATCATATTTTCACTTATGCAAAGGTTTCACTCAAAGTGTTTGTTAATTTCAATGAAAATTCATGCATGGGAAGAGATGCTGGCACAAATGAACCAAAACCATATGCTTACTCATGCAACTTACTTCACAGATTGAAGGCTACTCATCTTAAGGATCAAAAAAGACGTTTAAGGGTTGTAATGGGGCTTAGGCTAAGGCATTCAAAAATATGGATATATGGTGGTTAAGAACATTCAAAAGACTTAGTCAAAGCACCAAAAACTTCATAAATTTCGTTCATCCTCCTCTCACCAACGTCACCATGTGTAAAGTTTAAGTACACGGGCCAGATTTCATCTTGTTGGACCATAACTTCATTCTAAACTTCCCTTGAGCTTTTGTAGACAGGACAAATGCCACATTTCTTCACTTTTGGGCCTTCAATTCAATACAAACTCCAAATCCACAAGTATGGGGAACATTAATCCAAAATTTAACATCTAAATCACATTGATGGAGAGCTTCTTTTTTTCTTGTCTTTTTTTTTAGCTCTCAAATTTGTTTTCTTTTCTTCTTTCTATTTTCGGCAATTGCAAACTTTTTTCAAGGTATTTGGACAAGTCTATCCCCATACACACATCTCCTCATGATGTTCACACCATCTCCATGATTCTAGCTTCAAAAATCCCCACCAAGTCTTTTGAACAAGGGTACGGATATTCTACACTAGGTTAAAGTGTTTAGATATATATGGTAATGAAATAAAGGCATAATGTGGGCTCAAATGGGTTATCTAGGGGTGTCGCAACTCGTGCGCACAAATGGGACACATGGCAATTTGGCAAAGTGGTGGATATCCTAAGTGCCTCTAATCACATCCAAAATCAGAGTATGTATCAACTATAAGCTTTGCAAATTGACATGAGTAAGTTCTAGTATTCTCTAGTTCATTAAGATCTATGGCAAGTGAGTATATGCATGATTTTGAGACCTATATCTAATATGCACGAAATTTCACTCAAAAGAAGTGTTTAAGGCTCAAAATCTCACTTAAGGCTCATATGATTCAAAACTTATTCTCATATGCGATTTATGTACCAAGTTTTATCAAACCATATCTACTACATGTCATAACACTCAAAAGATATCTCAATTAGCACATGAATTCATCCTTAATGATATGCAACGCCATTTTTGTATTCTTTTCGGTCCAATTTCATTGTAGACTAACAAAGGGCATCCTAAAGACTCTTTAAAACACTAAGTTAAACAAAAAGACTCACAACAATTTTTTTAGGGCATCATCCACCGGAAGGTTCCATTGTCCGCCCATTTTTACAATTTATGACTCAAATAAGTTGTAAACCCCTCCCCCATACTTAAACTCTACATTGTCCTCAATGTACTAAAGTAAAACATAGAATCAAGCATGAAGAAAAGGATTTATGAAAAATCTAACTAAGAAAAGTAAAAGCTACAAAAATTAAAAAGAGAAAAAGGGGAGAGAAAACAAATCTGGTTTGTAGAGTCCTCCATTGGGTTGCCTCTCAACAAGCGCTTGTTTTTTTTAACGTCTTACAGCCTAGACGTGTTGCTTTCTTTTATGCTCAATGAACAACTTGTCTTGGAGGTGCAACTCCTCCATTTTTGCCTTCCACTTTTCAGCTTCCATGTTCTGACCTCCGTGCTTTTGATCTTTAATTCCCAACAATTTAGAAATCAGAATTTTGTGATATTTATATGGATGGAAACTAGACGTCCAGAGCTTTCCAACCCTATAAAGAACTCCATCTAACTCCAACCGAGCTGAAAGTTATGGCTTCTCGAATTTGACTATTCTTTTTGGACAGAAGCTGCGAATTTATGAAAACACTTAGAGCACGTTCCTCCATCGTATCCTTCAAAACTCAACAAACATCAAATCCAATGGAAAAATGCATGAAATGCAATGATGAAGATGATGCATGATGATGCAACTATGTAATGAATGACATGATATGCAAAGATGTATATGCATCCTAAATATTACAAAAATCAAGCAGCCTGAGCATGACTCCTTGCATAATTTCTCTAGAATTAATTACATGTTGGAACTAACTGAAATTTTACGACTGTAAACTAGACACATATACAAACATGTCATAAAAGTTTCAGAAATTTCCGTGACATGAAACTATGTCAGATAAATCACACAAAATAGCCTATTACCCAGCTTCGATTTGACTATCTAAAACTAAAAATAAAATTAACATTGTACAAAACATGAAATGATTAGAGTATGGTTAGTCTTCTTTACAAAGTTCAATTTTGATATTTATGCACAAGTAGTGTCCAAATTGAGTGCGTCAATGATTTAAAGAGAGTACACTAGCTTAATCTTTAGATCGTTCAATGGACGTGCGACCCGCGCGATAAAGTATGAAATTTCAATCAAATGGCCTTGGTTCAATCGAAAAAACATAACCAGTTAGGGATAGAGATAACGCGAGAGGTATGACTAATTTCGACAAAACACCCCGAGGCTAACCGGGCCAATGGTATATACTGTATTGGTGTAAGTCTTTCTTAGATCCAGAATCTGTCACCTGTCATAACCCATTCTAGACACCATGCCCGACATTCAGCCAAAGTCTCGAAAATTCACACTCCCTCAAGTCCTTTGTATACTCCGCCCTCAACCTCATGTCCATAACTTCACTTAGGTTATGGTGTGCGGTGATGAAATCCATACATCATGAGCGGTTAAGGAGACAAGAAAAAGAGATGTCATCTATTCCAAAGAGTGCGACTTAATCAACCAAACTTATGTACTAAATTTAAATCAAATACTACCTTTAAGGTGTACACATGGCTGCAAAGAAAATATAATATGAACAAGTGTTAGTAACATAAATAATTACAAAATTTCGTTGGTGTTATACACATGTTAAATATTTACATAATTTCACATAATCACAAAGAACACATGCAATTTCCAGATTCGCGTAAATTGAACACAGCTGCTTGTCGATTTTTTCCAGAATTATTGGCTGGGCCGAATC
The DNA here is from genome assembly GCA_946800695.1 of Geum urbanum. Classification (NCBI taxonomy): domain Eukaryota; kingdom Viridiplantae; phylum Streptophyta; class Magnoliopsida; order Rosales; family Rosaceae; genus Geum; species Geum urbanum. Next base: position 24,404,345 of record OX327002.1, read on the forward strand.
TAATGACATTTTACAGGCACAAACTAGACACGTAACCAAACAATCCTGAAAATTGTCAGATTTTTATGAGACCTATAGCTATGTAAAATAATTTACACAAAACAGGGCAGTGTACAGTTCCGAAAACAGAAAAAATATAAACATATTGTACAAGCATAATCACACAATTCTTTACAATCCCTGGCAACGGCGCCAAAATTGATACTCACCATTACTAAGTACTAAATTAACACTTAACACTCAACAACAAAGGCTGATGTACAAAGGCTGATTTCTGTTAATTCATTTTAATCCATCTTTTTTCTTTGGGCTTCTTTAGACATGCTTTTGGTCTTCAATTCTTGACACCATTTGGGAAAGCATTTTAGTAACCATTTTGAAGACCATTTCTCGGACCATTTCTTCTTTGGAATTCGGAACTTTTCTCCTTAGCCAACTTTTAGCTCTGAAACGCCTCCTTTATTATTTCCTCCTTTATTTCTACCTAAAAACATAAAGTAAGTTAAAAACGTATTTACTAAGCATAAAACAAAGTTAAATATAGAGAGAAAGACATTAATAATTAAGCATAAAATGCGTAGATCACATGATCGCAAAAGAAACTCGCAGGAAATAGCTTGTCGATTCTAGCATCAGTCGCCATGCATGGCCGAACCTCAGGGTTGGGAAGGGAAAAGTAGAAAATCGGCTACATTTTTCAACCGGAATGCGACTTCGCAGTGACGGGCCTATGAAAATCCAATGGGGTCGGATATTCGAGTTAGATCCTGCCATAGGGTAAGGTAAACGGGTCGGCCAGGTTAAACCAAAACCACACCAAGTAGGTTTCGATATTTATATCCCCGGTAGAAACCTCAATCAACGGTCTAAATCAACCACGATTCGATCGGACGGCCTAGAATAAACCGCCAATATTTTTTTTTCAAATTAATTTCTTGTCACCACAAAGTTCAATAATTGCTAACAATTTTCTTAGACCTTAGAAAAATCCACTAAAAATACTCACGAGCTTGCACTAAAATCTTCTACTACTTCTGTGTAGAAAACGAGTCCAAAATCATAACATATAAAAAGTTAATTTTTGGACGCGACGAATCTCGATAAACATGTCATATAGTGATTAGCTCGATAACTAACTCGACTAAAGAAGATTAAGTTGCTAATTTGGGTTTGCATCGTAACATGATGGCCACTGCGCCACGTGCCTAAATTATATTCAAACTCTTAGGGTGGTCATTGATGTACAAAGTAATGAATTGTGATTTTGATCAGTTATATTTTGTGATTATTCATGGGATCAAGATCGTACGTTGGGCGAGGGATTTTCAGCCGGATCTCGTGATTAGCGCGTTTGCGCTTTGAGCTATCTGTGAGTGGACTTTTATTTACACTGTCGTAGCGAGTTCTTGATTTCAGTATTTATTTCCAGTACAGTATTGAGATTATTTATTGTTTTTGCAGGTATTGTTTTATATTTTATATGGTGATGGCATTTACTTAGCATCGATGCATTGGCTACTCGGCTAATCACCGGTAGTCCAGTTCCATGGTTGAGAGATTCCCCTGATGTGCCCATTAGGCTTGAGAGATTTGCCTAGTCTATCACCATCGGGCTAGAGAGATTCGCCTGACACCTCCATTCATTTTAAGAACTCGCATTGTTTTTATATTATGTAAATGATGAAAGGCATATGATTATTTTCGTCCACTCACTCTAACGATTTTATTTGCCTTTTCCCACGGTTTGGCTTTTGTGGCATAGGATAAAGTGTGTAGGTTAATGGTAATTCCACGTTATAGTGAAACTCTGCCGAAATTTCTATGTTTTTTGCAAGTTCGTGTTTTCAGAAGGGGTTTGATTCTGGTTTAGGAAACTAAATCAGGGTTGGGTCCTTTTAGCTTGGTATCAGAGCATTAGGTTTCAGGTTCTGTAGACTTCTGTTGTTGTGATACTTAGGATATTTGAGTATGTACAGCATGTCTGGAACGATGACCCGACTTGTCAGCGGTTACTTATCAATGTTTCGGGTGTTGTGTGTTCTTAAATGTCTAAAGTTTCATGATTGTGTTCCTTATGCTTTGTGACTAATGCTTTTCTTGAATCATTAGGATGCCTCCTAGACGTGGCTTCCGTGTTAATAGGGATGTGGATCCTGATGACGATCGCCAGACGCATGACTTGCTTATGCGAGTATTGCGTTTGGAGGAGTGTTTTGACCCTGTGGTCAAAGCTCGAACTGTTGGACCTATTGTTTTCTCGGGTTTAGCTGATCCAGAGATTTGTGAGGCATGGTTGGTTCAGGTGGAACAAGTTTGTGAGCGTCTGCGTTTCACCCCTGAGCAGATGACAGTGGTAGCAGTTGGTTTACATAAGTTTGATGCATACTTCTGGTGGGTTAGCACCGATAGAGTTCCGGTTGATACTCCGTGGACACTGTTCAGGGATTTGTTTATGCGGAGGTACTTCAACCAGTCTACAGAGCAGCGGAAGTATGAGGAGTTCACCAACTTGAGACAGGGTAGCATGTCAGTACTTGAGTACCGGGACAGATTTACTCGCTTATCTCGGTTTGCTCGTGACATGGTGGCTACAGAGGAAGCCAAGTGCCAAAGATTTGAGTTGGGCTTGAACTTGAACATCAAGGGGACACTGAATATGGTGTCTCGGAACAACTTTAATGAGTTTGTGAGTGTAGCACTTCGAGGCGAGGATATCGAGAAGGAAAGACAGATGAGATTCCAGTCTTGACGATTTGAGGAGGGTGGACCGAGTCAGGGACCTTCCAAGAGGCTGAGTTCTGACACTTCCGGATCGGCATCGTCATCTGGCAGTGGACCATATAGACCACCGGGTAGTTCAGCTAGACAGAGATAAAGATGGAGGGGGGGATCGATCACAGAGGCCACAGTCTAGTGGGAATTCGGGCGGATCCAACTATCCTCGACGTACCGGTGGCACTTTTGCCGTACCGAGGGAGTACCCATTGTGTAATCTCTGCAACAGACATCATTTTGGTCCATGTTAGCGAGGCCCTATCACTTGCTATCATTGTGGCCAGGAGGGTCACTATGCGAGGGAATGTTTCCAGCTTGCTGGTGTTGGTGGACAGGCGGCTCAGAGTTCTGGAGGAGAGCGAGGTACCACTTCTAGGGCTCGACCGGTATAGTCTTCTGGCCAGGGCGGACAGCAGAGTCACCCTCAGCTTGGACGACCAGCCGGGCAGGCCAGGGTTCATGCCATGTCATTGCGTGATGGCAGAGCTTTACCGGAGATTGTTATTGGTACGTTGCATGTTTTTGGCTATCCAGTACTTACTTTGCTAGATCCAGGTGCTACACATTCATTCATATTATATAGATTGTCATCTTTAGCTACTATGTCTGCATCTCCACTTTCGAGGTTATGGAGAGTGTTGTATCCATCCGGTGAGGTTGTGAGTATTGGTTGGGTATATAGGGATTGTAAGATCTTTATTGGAGGTTATGATTTAGCCACGGATTTGTTATTGCTGGATATCGTCGACTTTGATGTGATTTTGGGTATGGACTTCTTGGAGACACATTGGGCTATGTTCGATTGTCACAAGAAAGAGGTTGTGTTTCGACGTCCAGGGTTCCCAGAGATACTGTTTTGCGGTGAGAAGAATACTTCATTGCCATGTGTGATTTCAGCGATGAAGGCCGAGCGGATGACGAAGAAGGGTTGTGTTGCATATTTAGCTCATGTTGTGGATACTACGGCTGCTGTAGCAGACATTGGTGACATTGAGGTTGTTTCCGAGTTTTCGGATATGTTTCCGGAGGAGTTACCGGGTATTCCTCCAGTCCGGGAAATCGATTTCACCATTGAGCTTTTACCGGGCACTGGACCCATATCTCAGGCACCTTATCGTATGACGCCAGCAGAGTTGAAAGAGCTACAAATTCAACTTCAAGAGTTGCTGGAGAAAGGTTTCATACGACCCAGTGTATCACCGTGGGGTGCTCCTGTACTGTTTGTGCGGAAGAAGGATGGTTCCATGCGGTTATATATTGATTACCGGAAGCTGAATCAAGTCACTATGAAGAACAAGTATCTGTTGCCATGGATTGATGACTTGTTTGATCAACTCAAGGGAGCTTCAGTCTTTTTGAAGATTGATCTCAGGTTCGGATATCATCATTTGAGGATCAGAGAGTCAGATGTGGCCAGGACAGCTTTCAGATCAATGCCATTATGAGTTCTTGGTTATGCCATTTGGGTTGACCAATGCCACCGCAGCTTTCTTGGACTTGATGAATCGGGTGTTCAGGCGGTTTCTGGACAAGTTTATGATCGTGTTCATCGATGACATCCTGATTTAATCCAGGAGTGTGAGCCAACACAAGAAACATTCGCGAGCTATTTTGCGGACTTTGCGAGATAATCAGTTGTTTGCGAAGTTTAGCAAGTGTGAGTTCTGGTTGGATAGCGTGAAGTTTTTGGGTTACATGATATCAGCTGAAGGAGTCAGCGTGGATCCTGACAAGATAGAAGCCATGTTGAATTGGAGTAGACCTACCACCGTACCAGAGATCAGGAGTTTCTTGTGTTTGGCAGGTTACTATCGGCGTTTTATGCAGGATTTTTCTCGGATTGCCACTCTACTTACCAGATTGACGAAGAAAGGTGTCAAGTTCGAGTGGTCTTATGCATGTGAGGAGAGTTACTTGCTCTTGAAGGAAAAGTTGACTACTGCATTGGTTCTGACTCTACCTGATGACAATGGAGAGTTTGTGGTTTTCAGCGATGCATCGAAATTGGGACTTGGTTGTGTTTTGATGCAGCATGGCAGAGTGGTGGCTTACGGTTCCAGGCAGCTGAAACCACATGAAGTCAACTATCCTACCCATGATTTAGAGTTAGCTGCTATTGTATTAGCCTTGAAGAGTTGGAGACATTACCTGTACGGAGCTCAGTGCAAGATATACATGGATCACAAGAGTCTCACTTATTTGCGCATGCAGCCAGACTTGAACATGAGACAGCGCAGATGGATGGAGTTGATCAATGATTATGATTGCACTTTTGAGTACCATCCAAGGAAGGCTAATGTTATTGCTGATGCACTCAGTCAGAAATCCGGAGCCTCATTGTTTCATGTGTGTGTGGCCAGAGTTTCCATGTTAGCCGAGTTACGGGCTACGGGAGCTGAGTTTGAGTGGGATGATGATGGAGCCTTGTTGGCTAGCTTCCAGGTTCGACCAGTATTGGTTGATCAGGTTCGGGAAGCTCAGGATGCGAATTCCTATCTGTTGGACAAGAACACCATGATTCGGAATGGTGTGCCAACAGAGTTCCAGTTGAGTGATGATGGTACATTGCTATTTAGAGGCAGATTGTGTGTACCTAGAGACGAGGGTTTGAAGAAAGAAATTTTAGACGAAGCTCATTGTTCGGCATATGCAATGCATCTCGGCGGTACGAAGATGTTTCGTACACTTCGAGCTTATTACTGGTGGCGAAATATGAAGAGGGAGATTGTCGCATATGTGAGAGATGTCTTATTTGTCAGCAGGTCAAAGCAGAGAGGCAGAAGCCTGCGGGAAAATTGCAGCCATTGGAAATTCCAGTATGGAAATGGGAGCACATTACTATGGATTTCGTGTATCAGTTACCGCGTACTTCTGCTGGAAATACTGGTATTTGGGTTATTGTAGACCATTTGACGAAATCCGCTTATTTCCTTGCACTTACGGGGAAGATTTCAGCAGGCAGATTGGCAAAGCTGTATTTGGCGGAGATCGTTCGTCTGCATGGTGTGCCTGTATCTATTGTGTCTGATTGAGACAGTCAGTTTACTTCAGAGTTCTGGCAGGCATTGCAGCAAGCCTTCGGTACTAGATTGCATTTCAGTACAGCTTTTCATCCCCAGACTGATGGGCAGTCTGAGCGGACTATTCAGACTCTTGAGGATATGTTGCGGTCTTGTGTTTTACAGTTCAGAGGAATTTGGGACCAGCAACTGCATTTGATTGAGTTTGCTTACAACAACAGTTATCAGGCCAGTATTGAAATGGCACCATATGAGGCCTTATACGGGAGGCAGTGCCGCACTCCATTGTGTTGGAGTGAGGTGGGCGAGCGATGGCTTATTGGCCCTGATTTGGTGAAGAGCACCATGGAGGATTTTGAAATTATCTGGGACAGATTGAAGATTGCCCAGGGTCGCCATAAAAGTTATGCGGACGTGAGAAGAAAGAGTCTCGAGTTTGAGGTGGGCGATTGGGTCTTCCTGAAACTATCTCCTTGGAGGGAAATTGTGCGTTTCGGGAAGCGTGGCAAACTTCGACCACGGTATATCGGTCCGTATGAGATTACCGAAAGAGTTGGTGCCGTGGCTTACAGATTAGAGTTGTCTTCCGAGATGGCTCGTGTACACGGTGTTTTTCATGTCTCGATGTTGCAGAAATACATTCCAGATCCATTAAATGTGTTAGCACCACATCAGCTTCCTATCCGGGAAGATTTGACATATGTAGAGGAGCGGTACAGATTCTCGATCGGCGTGAGCAGGAGTTGAGGCACCGTGTTATACCGCTTGTGAAGGTCTTATGGCAGAATCATTCAGTCGAGGAGGCTACCTGGGAGACCGAGCAGCGTATGCGGGAGCAGTATTCGCATCTGTTCACCTAGCAGGTACGTAAATTTCGAGGTCGAAATTTTTTTAAGGAGGGTAGATTTGTGATGACCCGAATCAGAATTAGCACGTTAATCGGCTTAATCCGCGAGTTTACGAGTAATCACAGTTTATCGTAAATTAATTGAATTGGCAGTTTGGTTCACGACTTAATTATCGGGCGAGAATTTGAGTTGAGTCTCTTCACGAGAATTGTAGTAAGCGTGATTTCGAGTTTGTGGGCGGTTTCAGATAATTGTTTCGATAACCAAGGAATATGTTATGAATATTTGAAATCGCATAATTTCATCGTGTTTATCCGTTTGAGTTTGAGTTATCCGAAACATGGATATGATTCGATTTGGACCGTCGATTGTATCGAGCCGCGAGTATAAATATCGGAATAGTCAAAAAATTGTCGAAAATCACTGTTTCGGGAAGTTTTACCGTCGTTTGACCAAAAATGGGCCGTTGACCCGCGTTGACCGAGGAGGAGGAGCACCACCTCTTGACTTTCCATTTCCGGCCACCTCCGGCTACAATTTTGGTATGGTTAGAATCCTCTCTTGCTTTCCTATGGTTTAGAGCTTGGAATTGTGTGAATCGATGAAGTTTTGAGGGAGAACGAGCTCGAGGAAAATCGAGGGTTTCGCCTGATTCAGGTTGGGTGTTCCGGCGACGGTTGGAGTTGGGGTTGTGGGGGGAAAGGTTCCCCTCAACCTCTAGATGCTTTTGGGTGAAGCAATTTAGTAATTGGTTGACGTTTGGGAGCTCGCCGGAATCCATGGATTCCTTGAGTTTCGGGCTCAATTCCGGCCAGTGGGCTTGGAATTGTTTATCGGTGTAGAACACAAAGTTGTTGGGCTTGAAGAATAATTGTGATCTGGAAAGTTTGGCCGAAACCCGTCACCGTTGAAGCCGTGCCGCCGCCGCCGCCGGCGGTCAACAGCGGACCTCCAGCGACCCGTTGACTTTTTGGATTTTGATAAATTTTATGCTGTTTTGCTGGTAATCGCGCCCCGATCATCGCCTTGAGGTTTTCAAGTTGATTTGGATACCGGATTTTAAGTTGAGGGTTTATGTGGAGTATTTGGGGGTTTTCGTCGATTATTTTGTATCCGAGTTATATGTTCCCAGAAATGGTTAGTTTCCGAGATGTGGTACAGAGTAATGAATTGTGATTTTGATCAGTTATATTTTGTGATTATTCAGGGGATCGAGATCGTACGTTGGGCGAGGGATCTTCCGCCGGATCTTATGATTAGCGTGTTTGCGCGTTGAGCTATCTGTGAGTGGACTTTTATTTACACTGTCGTAGCGAGTTCTTGATTTCATATTTATTTCCAGTACAGTATTGAGATTATTTATTGTTTTTGGAGGTATTGTTATATATTTTATATGGTGATGCCATTTAGTTAGCATCGATGCATTGGTTACTCGGCTGATCACCAGTAGTCCAGTTCCAGGGTTGAGAGATTCCCTTGATGTGCCCACTAGGCTTGAGAGGTTCGTCTAGTGTATCACCGTCGGGCTTAAGAGATTCGCCTGACACCTCCATTCATTTTAAGAACTTGCATTATTTTTATATTATGTAAATGGTGAAAGGTATATGATTATTTTCATCCACTCACTCTAACTATTTAATTTGCCTTTCCCCTGGGCTTTTTGGTTTCCTTGCCCAGTTTGCAGTTCGGATTCTGGTGTCACACGTCGCAGTCGGAGGCTTAGTGTTTGAGCTACCTTTCTTTTCCAGTAGGTTTCTTGTTTTGCCTACTGTTGTATATGTATGTATATATACACAAGAGATCGATCTGATTATCCTACTGTTATACTTTCATATGATTTTCCTCGAATTTCTGTAAAGTACAATTTTACTTATTACTTTACATTAATGTTATGATATTGAGAAATCCGGATGGGATTGGTGCCCACGGTTTGACTTTTCTGGCATAGGATGAAGTGTGTTTTCGGGTGCAGGTTAATGGGAATTCCACGTTATAGTGAAACTCTGCCAAAATTTCTATGTTTTTTGCAAGTTCGTGTTTTCAGAAGGGGTTTGATTCCAGTTTAGGAAACTAAATCGGGGTTGGGTCCTTTTAATGGGGGCTAAGGAGATATGCTAAAACTATTAAATTGTGTAAAATGAGGTAAGTTGTTAGCTAGGGTAAGAGGGGAGCTCTAAAATATAAAGCACAAGGAGATATTTTGGCTTTCAAATTAAAATAAAAATGGTAGAGACATGATCCTAAAAATTAGGCCTAAGTGGTCCTCAAATGAGTAACCAAATCGTCCCAAACTCATGTGACTTGCATGTGCTCGTCATCTCACTTGAATTTGCATTTGCATTTGGCTTCAAATATCTTCATGGTGGTTTGATGACTTGACTAAAATTCACTACAAGAAAACATCACTTAGACCACGGAAACGTAATTGTTCCGTGGTTCAAGTGACACTTGGACGACGGAGAAGTCTCCGTCGTCCAAGTAACACCTGGATGACGGAGATGGTATTCTCCGTTGTCCAGGTTCCCAACTGGACAACGGAGACCTCGGAGACTTCTCCGTCGTCCAGGTTCCCACCTGGACAATGGACCGACACGCCGTGGTCCGAGTAACGTCCATTTAGACGACGTACCGACACGTCCGTCGTCTAAGTGAAGCATTATATAAGCCCGATGCCAAACTTTCTTCCTCTCCCGGGAAAGTTTAAAGATCGAAGAAGAAGGAGAAGGATCTCCGCTTACTAGCTAGCTAGTTTAACTGATATCGAGAAGGCCAGCGCGCAGCTAGCTAGGTACGTACGCAGTTAAAATTTGCTTAATATATATTTAGTTAAAACGTACATACATGCATGGATGTTTGCTACACATATTAAATTACGTAATTGATGGATGTAGATCGAGTACGTATAATTAAGCGTAAAATAATGGACTAATATATATGTAATAATTAATTAATTATAATATTTTGTAGCAGTATAGACAAGAGTTGGATGAAGTTTAAGAATAGATGTGATGTCCGGTATATGGATGGAATTAGCGAATTTGTAAATTTTGCGATAGAACATGGTCAGGGAAAGAAGCGTTTCAGGTGTCCGTGCTAGAAATGTCTTAATTGTCAGTATATGGAGGTTAATGTTATGGTGCAACACCTGTATGAAAATGGTATGATGTGGAGTTACACTACATGGAGCGAGCATGGTGAAGCAGTAGAGTTCAGCTCAGCAGACTTCAGCTCAGGGTACAGTTACCAGGGTGCCTCATCCAGCGGCAGTGGTGCCGGACCCCCAGCTTGCAACCCAACTGCAGATTTGGTCCATGATGCGTTTCCTGGATTTAGTCATGGTGGACACCAACACCAAGACGGAGGTTACAGTACCACTCATGAGCATGATGACACATTCCCCGCTGCTAGCTTGGCCACTGACACTAGTGAGATGGATAAGTACAACCGAATGCTACTTGAAGCGCAGACCCCGGTGTTCCCTGGATGTCGAGAGAGTGTGTTGCAATATGTAATGGAGCTAATGAAGATAAAAGTGAAGCACAAAATGTCAGTGAGTGCTTTTGACGAAATTCAGGAGCAAATATGTAAGTTTCTTCCTGATGATCACAATCTTCCTAAATCTCATTATAAGGTTAGAAATATCTTGAGCAGCCTCGGCCTAAAGTACAGGATAATTGACGCATGTCCGAATGATTGTGTGCTATTTTACAAAGAGTATAACGATTTGGACTATTGTCCCGTATGTGGCCAGTGCAGATTCCAGGTGAATAGGAAGAGTTCGAAAAAGAGAATTCCTGTGAAAGTTGTTCGATATTTTCCCTTGATTCCCAGATTGCAGCGCCTGTACATGTCTCTACACACAGCAGAGGCGATGCGATGGTACGCAGAAAAGCGAATAGATGACGATGTCCTGCGACACGCCGCGGATGGGGAGGGTTTCAAACATTTCGACAGAGAATTTGGAGACTTTGCTGTAGAGGTTAGAAATGTTAGACTCGGCCTATCTACAGACGGATTCAATCCTTGGGGAAGTAATAGCTCCGCCGTCAGCACTTAGCCAGTTATTCTGATGCCGTACAACTTGCCTCCGTGGATGTGCATGAATAAGGGATTTAATTTCCTTACTGTACTAATTCCAGGTCCTAAATCTCCAGGGAAGTGCTTAGATGTCTACCTTAGACCTTTGATCGACGAGCTGAAACTGTTGTGGGAAAATGGAGTCCCAACTTATGACAAATTCACTGACACGATGTTCACGATGAGGGCTGCCGTAATGTGGACGATCAGCGATTTTCCAGCGTATGGGATGTTGGCAGCCTGCAAGACAAAAGGATATAATGGATGTCCTATATGTTTGGACGACGTGAACTCTAGTTGGCACGCGGGGAAGTTGTGTTACTTGGGTCACCGTAGATGGCTTCCTCACGACCACCCCTGGCGACAGGATGAAGCTCATTTTGACGGGACGGTAAAGAATAATCCTAAACCCCGTAGTTGGTCGGGCGAAGAGATTTTAGAGAGGTTGAGCTATTTCGACTTTGGTGTGTTGACCAATGACGCGGATGTAAAGAAATGCAATCCAATTCCTCCATATGATCTCAGCTATTGGCATCAAAAGAGTATATTCTTTGAACTCCCTTACTGGTCGAAGTTGAAGCTGAGGAACAACTTGGACGCGATGCACATAGAAAAGAATGTGTGCGACAGCGTGGTGGGAACAATTCTCGGTATTAAGTTCAAGACTAAAGATACTCCCAAAGCGCGCAAAGATCTGGAATCAATGAATCTACGTCGTCCCTTGTGGTTGAGGAAGGATAGGAAAGGAGTGTACAACAAGATGCCAGCTGCACCTTACACAGTGAAGCCGACACTTAGACGTTCTGTATTTCACTGGTTTAAGGGCATTCGTTATCCAGCTACGTATGCAGCTACTATAACTGGAGCAGTGGACGAGGTGCAACACAAGTTTGTTGGTCTAAAGACACATGACTATCACGTTATGCTGCAACGTTTGATTCCAGTGGTAATTCGACCATATTTGCCTCGCGACGTCGTAGAACCAATAGTGGCATTGTGCAGATGGTGGCAGAGGTTATGCGCCAGAGAATTAAAGAAGTCATATGTGGTGGAATTGCAACAACAAATTGTGCACATCATTTGCAAACTAGAGAGGATTTTTCCCCCTTCTTTCTTTGACATCATGATTCACCTAATGATCCACCTGCCCGAGCAGGTGCTCATTTCTGGTCCGGTCCAGTACACTTGGATGTATCCTCAAGAAAGGTACGTACGTACTAATTAATTATACAGGTTTTTCGATTCATAATTTGTTCCACTGGAGATTACTAGCTAGCTATATGTACTTATTCTTATTGTACGTTTGATTTTGTAGACAACTTGGACAGTATAAGTCATTCGTCAAAAACAGGTCGGCCCCGGATGGCTCCATAGCAGAGACATACCTAATGCATGAGTGTGTTACTTACTGCAACAGGTACCTCAAAGATCCACCACCTCCCACTGCCTCCGATCCCAGTGCCCGCATCAATCTTTTTGTCGTCACCAATGTCGTCCGACCGTTTAGAGGAGTATTAAAGGAATCGTTAACACGGGAAGAACTTATTGAGGCACATTGGGTAGTGTTGCGAGACTGTGAAGAAGTTGAGCCGTACATGATGTCATACAGGGAGAGGCCTCAGGCGTTAAATGAAAACAAGAGTTCGGCGTGGATTGAGAAAATGGTTAAGAAGAAGTTTCCCGATTATTTCTTCCAATGGGTACGTACGTACGTCTCGGTATTTAGTAATTTATATACATATATTTGTAGAAAGTAAACCCTTATATTTGCCCATTTTCGCAGATGATTGATCTGCAAAAATCTGAAAACCACGGGGGGTGGTGGTCATGGCCAAAGCACTTGCTAGCAGGGAAGCCGACTAAACACTATATTTATCCCGGATATTTTGTGAACTGTGTAAAGTTCCATTTATTGGCCCGGGATGAAGGAAGAAGAACACAAAACAGTGGGGTAGTGGTTGGGAAAGACAATGATCTATATTACGGGGCTATTGTAAATGTGGTTCAGCTATGTTACGGGAATGATGTCAACGTTTTCCTATTCAAGTGCAGATGGTTCAAGCATACAAAGGAAGACCTGAGACTATTATCAGTCGATACAAACTCAAGCTGGTATGAGGATGAGCCTTTTGCTCTCGTCACCTTAGTTAGGCAGGTGTTCTATCTCGACGATCTGAAAGCCAGTGAAGGGTGGAAAATAGTGAACCATATCTCTCATCGAGGAATATTGAATACAGAGACAATTGAAGGGACACCGGCGACTGAAGAAGCTGCTGAACCATAAAGAGACATTCCTGCCTTTCAAGAGCCTAATATTTCTGTCATCCGCTCCGATATAATGGACCTGGTTCAAGATGGTGAACGGTTACCCATGCCTGATGGTTGTACAGATCTAACTGAAGATGAGATTATCGATGCCATTAATGAGGTAGATGAAGAAGACGAGCAGGACGAGGACGCGGACGAGGACTCAGGTTATTCGTCGGACGATGTTGAGTATGATGAGGACGCTGAGCAATCGGATACCGGGGACGAGGATGATGACGATTATGATGAAGACTACTTAACTAAGACAAGAAAAATTAATTGGTAAATAATTTATGTAATTATTGTAATATATGATGCATCATCGATCAATAATTAATATAAATATTATAAGGAGGAGAATGTATATATGTACGTAGATCTTAATATTTTTGTACTTAATTAATTAATTACACGCGTCCATGCTCGATCAGATCGGATCGACCGACGTACGTAAATTAAATTTAATTAATTAATTAATTCGAATTATATATATATCCTAGACAACGGAAAAATTAATTCCAGGTTTCGCCTTTTGGGTATTTTGGGCTTTGGATAGTCAAAAAGATGAAAGCTTTCTATTATGTCCAAGAAGCTTCCTCAAGAAGCTTTCGTTCGTTTAATTATTTTTAAATAATATTTATGTGTAAATTAGATTATGGGTCCCTATGATTATTGCGATAGATGAATGAAATAAATGTTTCAAAAATTATACTATATTATTCTATGATTGATTATTTTATGTGATAGTATTATTGTGAACACGAACTACGTATATGTTGTTTTAATTACGGCGTTAAATCTATATATCATGCCAGAAGGAAAGTTCATACATAAATACCTTGAGCTAATGCATATTCTTTTCGTCAAGACTTTAACAAGTTTAAAGACGTAATAATATTTCTTTTCAAAATTTAATCTCCGTCGTCCAGGTGCAGATTTCGTAATTTTTTCTAAGACAACGACCATCTAGACAATCTTCTAATGCATATTCTTTTCGTCAAGACTTTAGAGTAAACAATTCTTGGTGTGTGAGCTTCGACGGTTCGAAAATCGGAGTTGCGAAATGTCTTGTATCCACGTTTCCGGTTTGTGAAATTCTCGGTTGTGCGGTTGACTGTGCCGATGAAACTCTTCACGAATTTATTATTTTCTGAAAATTATTGTAATTATATATTATGTTACGCTGAACGTATCCAACGGTTATTTTGTTCAAATTCAATTTCGTTAATACTCTGGTGCAAATGAGCCTATACTTAATAACACTTAAGTCGTAAATATGAGTAAATACTTAACAAGTTTAAAGATGTAAAATTATATTCGTCGTTTCAAATTTAACTGTTTATATATACGATGCATTCATCGATATTTTATGACTATTTCATTCGAATGACAGATTGCCAAATTCCTTGCAAATTAATTTTTAATTTTTTTTAACGTAATTTTCACCTGGACAACGGAGAATGACCATCTCCGTCGTCCAAGTCCAAAAAACATGGCGGTTGATTATAATTTTTAATTTTTTTTTCATGTAAATTGGACTTGGACGACGGAGATGGTCATTCTCCCTCGTCCAAGTTGAAAAATATGGCGGTTTGTTGTGCCGCCTTAATTTTCGGCGCCGCTTCAAATTTCACTTAGACGACGGAGAATCAATTCTCCGTCGTCTAAGTTCAAAATTATGGCGGTTCGAAACGTCCCGCCGATTAATTGGACGCCGTTTCAAAATTTTGAAACGGTCACTTAGACGACGGAAAAGCGCGTTTCCGTCGTCCAAGTCCACTTAGACGACGGAAAACAGCGCTCTGTCGTCTAAGTGAACGCCTATATATAGAACAGGAAACCCCCCCTTTTCTCATTCCATCTCCTCTCCTCTCCTCCTCTCCTCTCATCTCCTCTCCTCCGGCCTTCCTCCTCCAGCGACGCTCCGGTGACTTAAATTCCGGCGTGATTCCCCCTCTCCGACGATATTCCGGCGAGGTAATAATTCTATTTTTTACCTTATTAACATTATTTTTATTTAAGTAATTATTTAATTTCTAAATAGTTTTAAATAATTAGTTTTAAATAATTAATAGTTGTAATTATAATAATTATTTAGTTGTTATTATTAATAATTAGTAATTATAATAATTATTTAGATGTTATTATTAATAAGTAAATAATAATTAATAGTTGTAATTATTATAATTAGTAATTATAATAGTTTTAAATAATTAGTAATTATAATAATTAGTAATTAATAATAATAATTATTAGTAATTTTGAATTTTGAATTATTGTTAATAATAATTAATTATATTCGTAAATGAATAATTATTATTAAATGCATGATAAATAATAATTCATTATTTTCATTATTTATTGTTTTAATTAATAGTATAATTTGTGATTATTATTGCATGTAATTATAAATTATTAATTGATAATTGTGTGTATTTTCTAGTAAATTGCATGGTAGTACGTCTTTAATTTAAATTTAGTACATAAGCTTGGTTTATTAAGTCGCACTCTTTGGAATAGATGGCGCATCTTTTCCTAGCTTATCTCCCTAACCCCTCGTGATATGTGGATTTCATCACCGCACACCATAACCTAAGTGAAGTTATGGACACGAGGTTGAGGGCGGAGTTTGCAAAGGACTTGAGGGAGTGTAAATTTTCGAAAGATTGGCCGAATATCGGACATGGTGTCTAGAAATGGGTTATGACTGGTGACAGGTTTTGGATATAAGAAAGACGACACCAATAGAGTATATACCATTCATTTGGTTAGCCTCGGGGTGTTTTGTCGAAATTAGTCCTGCCTCTCGCGTTATCTCTATCCCTAACTGGCCATGTTTTTCGATTGAACCAAGGCTGATTAATTGAAAATTTGCACTTTATCGCGCGGGTCGCACTTCCATTGAACGACCCAAAAAGCCAAGCTAGTGTACTCTATTTAAATCTTAACCGCACTTAATTAGTGTAATTTTTTTTATATAATTATTATGGTAATCAAGTATTTTAACAACGTAATCCTAGGTTTAAATGGCTCCCTCCGGCAAGAAAAAAGCCCAACAGGAGACAGAAGATGCTATGCTCCGCCGCTTGGCGAACCAAGTCGGTTGGGTTGAACATGAGGGCAACGATGCCCTCAATCCGGACCCTTCATCTGGTCCGTCGGTAGCGCCCTCTGGGGAAATTTCCGCTCCCCCATTTATCTCGAGCGGTGATGACGACCCCTATTCAAGTCCGACGCCCGGTACCGGTTCAACAGCAAATACTCAGGCGTCCTCGACCTCCGAATCTATCATGTACAGCGCCCGGCGTAAGCAAAGGAGGGCCCCGACTGACCCGGAATCGAAAAGGACTCGCGGTCTCGTTAAAGGCGACAAAGCGGAGAAAATTTGCAAGGCGACTAGGAAAAAGATCGACTTGGCTACGACGAATTCACCGGTGGCCCTCCCACAGCTCAGCTAGCAAGTCTCTCGGCGCATAGCATAGGGTCAATCCTTCGTAGTCGGGTTCGTCTCACTGCCCCTACTTGGAAAGAGGTGCCGGATGATGAGAAGGCGAAACTCTTTAAAGAACTTTCGGTACGTAATACGTACAATTTTAGTTATTATATAATATTGTTAATATTAGTTATAATTTCATAATATATACGATTATAATTGTCTATTTATTTCTGATAGGAACAATTTGAGGTGGATCCGACACCGGCGATGTTGAGGCATATCAACCAAACCGCCAACTCCATCTACTGTGATTGGAAGTACAGGCTCCATCAGTACTTCGAAAATATCGGCCCCGTGCATACCCCCGTAGAGCTGCGTGGGGATAGAGAAGATGAGTGGCAGTGGTTCTGTAACCACTTTCAAGATGAAGAATTTAAGGTGTTTACTTTTTTTATTTCAATTAAGATAATTGAATTATTTTAATTTTAGTTACTTATTAATTTTTTAATGATTTAATTATATTGTCTAACAGAAATTCTCCGAAGTTAACAAAGCCAACCGGGGGAAGAATGACAAACACCATACTTCCGGCGCCAAGCAACTCATTCAAATAGCCAAGGAGCACAAGAATAAGGGCTCCAAACACCCTTATCTCGATGCTAGCATAAGCGCGTACGTGACGCCTGGGCTCGATAATGAAGCGAGTCAATATGGCGTAAGTGATATATATATATATATATGTGCTTTTAATTGTAGTAATTATTATTTAAATATTATTTCATTATAAAATTTTTAATTATTCTTTTGTAGGCAAGGGTGGTAGAGCGTGCGCAGGAAGAATTGGCTAACACTCAGCTTGCGTTCTCAGATTTGCCGCCGGAAGACCTGCCTCCTCTATCCATGGAGAGCCAAATTGCAATCGCGGATGAGGTCTACGGTCGTAGAGCTGGCAAGAAGGTTAGGGGGTTCGGACCTAAGGTGGTTCGAGATTTGTCGACGACCTCTGACTCATCATCTACAGGAGGTTCGGGGAGGAGAAGTATTCAGGCTGCGACCGTCGAAGCAGCCATTCAAGAGGCTCGACTCGCACAAGAGGAAAATCCATCCATGCGTCAAAGACTTGATGAGCAACAAGCACAAATAACCCAACTCATCGTCCTCATCCAACAAGCTCGAGGAGAATGTCAACCTCCTCCGAACCCATACCCCGACGACGACGACCCGGCTGGAGGCGGTGGACTCGGCGGTGCATCTGCTCCACTAGTGTTTTAGCCTGTAGTTTATTATATCGTTTCTTTCCGCATTCCGAACAATATTTTAATTTTTATGCGTTTTTCGATTATTTATGTACAATTTAATTTTATAATTTAATTAAGTAATTACAAATTTAGTTTATTTAATTAATTTTAACATTTTTCATTATTTAAATTCAATTAATAATAAATCAAATTATTAATATTTAATAACAATTTAATTTTTTTAAAAAAAATTAAATAACCACTTGGACGACGGAGAAAGGACCCAACCCCGATTTAGCTTCCTAAACCGGAATCGAACCCTTTCGAAAATACGAACCAAAAAAATCGTAGAAATTTTGGCAGAGTTTCGTTACTAACGTGGAATTACCATTACCTGCACGCGGAAAATACACTTCATCCTATGCCACAAAAATAAAACCGTGGGCTCCAATCCCATCCGGATTTCTCAATATATCAACAGTAAAGTAAAATAATACATATATATGTACTTTACTGACATCCGGAGTAAAATCGTATAAACATATACAATAGGAAACTCAGAGCGACCTCTAATGTGTAATCACATAAATATACCACAGTAGGTAGAACAATAAACCTACTGGAAGAAACAAGGTAGCTCAAGCACTATGCCTCCGACCACGACGTGCGACATCAGAGTCCGAACTGCAAATTGGGCACGGAAACCGAAAAGCCCAAGGGAAAGGCAAATAAAAATATTAAAGTGAGTGGACGAAAATAAACATATGCCTTTTACCAGTTTATATACATACTCAATGTAAAACAGTGCGAGTTCGGAAAACACAACACACATATACATATATACGGAGGTTGTCGGGCGACCTCTCAAACCCGACGTCAGGTGAATCACTCAAACCTGACAGTGATAGGCCAGGGGACCACTCAACCCCGCCCAGAGGAATCTCTCAACTCTGGTACATCGATGTAATAAATGCCATCACAAATAAACATATAAAAATACCTCCGAAAACAACATATATCTCAACATCGTATAATTTAAATACGGAAAATCATAAAATCCACGAACTCGCAAATCAACTGTGAAAATATAAACTTGTCCACTCACACGCTTGCGTAACGGAGTTCGCGTTAACCCGGTATCCGGCGGAAAGTCCCTCGCCAAATAAACGATCACGAACACCTGAATAATCACAATATCCAATTCTCACAAACATAATTCGACAATTCAAAACAAATCACGAGAAACCACCGTTCACGGAAACACATAATCTGATTACGACAAACTGTCAGCAATCCGGAAATCACACCTTAATACCTCGCTGTAATTTCGGACGCTCGACTCGAAAAACGAACCTCCCCACTGCGATCGGGGCTCGATTTCGAGTGAAATGACATGCAACTTGTCGAAAATCCCAAAAAGTCAAACTTTGACCGCCGTTGACCGTTGACCGCCGCGTTGACCACCGCCCACGGCGGCGCCGCCACCAAACGTGAGATTTCTCGGCGGAGCAACCCCTATTCCATGCAAAATCACCCACTGAGCAACTTTGTCACCTACAACAAAGGCCAATTCTCACTCTAACTCATCCAATTTCAAGCAAAACCGAATTGTTCCCAAAATTTCAAATCCAAAATTCTCCAAGCACAATCAAAATTAGAACTCCATACTTACATGGTTAGAATCATGGAGAGGAGAACTACAAAACCCAGTCCTTGTTTGAGCTCAACTCGGCCCGAATCGAAAACCACCATTAACCCCAAAATTCACAAACTTTGGTTCAATATTTCTCTCTCCACCGTGAGCTATGCCGTGATTGGTGGCCGGAATTGAGATGAGGGGAGCTAGGTGAGTTGAATGGTGTATGGTTTAGGCCGTGGGGTGGCCGGAAAAATATCGTCGCCGGCGAGCCGTACGGCGTCGCACCACCACTCAGTCAAACCGAGTTGACCGGGTGAAAGCCACTTAATACCAGGTTTGACTTTCCCATTATAGAAACTTCACTATTTATAGCTTTCCCAATTAGGAAATTTCCATAATCACGACAAGAAAAATGCACTTAGACCACGGAACCTTAAATGTTCCGTCGTTTAAGTAACACTTAGACCACGGAAACTTCTCCGTCGTCTAAGTGAAATTTCAAAAATTTAAAAATTTCACTTAGACCGCGGAGAAAGTTTCCGCGGTCTAAGTTTTCACTTAGACGACGGAAATGTCGTTTTCCGTCGTCTAAGTGAATTTTTTTAAATTTTTAATTTTTTTTAAAAAAATAAAAAAATATTTTTTAAAATTAAAAATTAAAAAATTCACTTAGACCACGGAGATGGTCATCTCCGTGGTCTAAATGAATTTTTTAATTTTTAATTTTTTTTAAAAAAATAAAAAAAATTTAAAAAATTTTTAAAAAAAATTAAAAAATTATTTTAATTAAAAAAATTATTTTAAAAAAAATTTAAAAATTCACTTAGACGACGGAAATACTCATCTCCGTCGTCTAAGTACTGTAACCCTAAACCCTAAGGCCCTATCCCCTAAACCATGTTTTTACTTAGACGACGAAAATGTGCATTTCCGTCGTCCAAGTAAGAACTTAGACGACGGAAATGTGCATTTCCTACGTCTAAGTGAAAATTTCGTAATTTCACCTAAGACAACGACCATCTAGACCATGTCCCAATGCATATTCTTTTCGTCGAGACCATAGAGTAAACAATGCTTGGAGTGTGAGCGTCGACGGTTTTAAAATAGGACTTACGGATTTTCGTGTATCCAGGTTTCCGTTTTGTAAAAATTTTGGATTTGCGGTTAACTGTGCCGATGAAATCCTGAACGAACTCAGTATTTAGTGGAAATTATTCTACTTATATATGGTGTTATGGTGAGTATATCCAACGGTCGTTTTTTCCAAATTCAATTTCGTTAATATCAATGTGCAATGAGCCTATACGTACCGACACTTAAGTTATACATAGTAGTAGATACTTAACAAGTTTGAATACGTAAATTAATTCATCGTCTTAAATCCCACTTTTTATATATACGATTCTTTAATCGATATTTTACGACAATTCCATTCAAATTACAGGTCCAAAAATTCATTACAAATTATTTTTAAAAAATAATTTTACGGAATTTTCACTTAGACCACGGAGATGGTCATCTCCGTGGTCTAAGTGAATTTTTAAATTTTAAATTTTTTTAAAAAAAATAAAAAAAAAATTTTAAAAATTTAAAAATTCACTTAGACCACGGAGATGGTCATCTCCGTGGTCTAAGTGAATTTTTAAATTTTTATTTTTTTTTATAAAAAATATAAAAATTATTTTAATTAAAAAGACATTTCCGTCGTCTAAGTGAAATTTTGAATTTTTAATTTCTGGCGGTGTTTTTCCCACTAAAAATTTGGCAAAAATTTAAATCCACTTAGACGACGGAAATTTGTCATCTCCGTCGTCTAAGTAAAAATAATTGGCGGTATTCTTTTCCCGCTAAAATTTTGGCAAAAATTTAAATCCCTTGGACGACGGAAATACTGATTTTCCGTCGTCTAAGTGAAAAATTGGCGGTATTGTTTGAAAATTTAAAGCACTTAGACGACGGAAATACTGATTTTCCGTCGTCTAAGTGTTTTAAAACTCTATAAATTCATCATTTTCTCAATCTCTCTTCATTTTTTCCTCTCACTCAATCCACTCTCCCTCTCCCTCTCTCCCTCTCCATCTCTCCCCCCCCCCCAATCAAACCACCCACTATATATCATCACCATCACCATCCACTATCATCATCACCACCACCACCGACATCACCACCGTTGCCGCCATCACCGGCATCACCACCGTCGCTGCCACCACCACACACCACCACCACCTACAACGTCGCCTCCACCACCACCACACACCACTAGCTACCGCCTACATTGTCACCTCCACCACCGGCCTCCACATTCCGGCCAACACCACCGGCACCGCTACCACCACCGCCGCCTATAATTAGTTTAGTTTTAGCTTAATTTTGTTTATTTAGGCTAGATTAATTTACTTTATTATATTATGAATTTTGTATTCATTGTATTTAAATCCATAATAATTTAAATTATTTATTCATTATGAATTTTGTACGTATTATATATTATTAATAATTAATATTCAATAAATTTTGCAATATTATGAATATTGATATACAAAAAATTAAACAAAAAATTCATTAAATGCTAATTATTAAATTATTAATTAGCATTTCATGAATTTTTAATTTACATTTTTTTAAAAAAAAATAATTTTATTTTTTTAAAAAAAAATTAAAATTTAAAAATTCACTTGGACGACGGAGATGACAATCTCCGTCGTCTAAGTGAATTTTTACATTTTATTTTTTTTCTTAAAAAATAAAATTATTTTTTTTTTGATAAAAAACGTAAAAATTCACTTAGACGACGGAGATGACAATCTCCGTCGTCTAAGTGGACACTTAGACCTCGGAGAATGTCCGCGGTCTAAGTCTCACTTAGACGACGGAATTCTCCATCTCCGTCGTCCAAGTGCTTGGACGACAACACTTGGAGCACGGAGCTTGGACGACGGAAATTCCGTCGTCTAAGTACTTAGACGACGGAAAATTGCACCTAGACGACGGAAATCGTCCGTGGTCTAGGTGCATTTTTCTTGTAGTGAATTATCCATTTCGACGAACTTCAAACCCACGTAACTTCCTCGTCGTAATTCCGATTCCAATAATTCTCGCGGCAACAAACTCGTCTCGACATGTTCTTCAATTATCACTCGAAGTCAAACACATCGACCAATCGGATAAAAATTCAACTGTTCAAACCAACACATAATTAAACCGACTAAATAATCAACAATCGGAAATAATCACAACTTAATCTCCGTAACTCAGAAAAATGCTCCGGAAGTTCCCACGAGCTCGAAATTAAATTCTCAACAACTTCCATGAAGAAGCCGAAACCAAATTCTCGACTGGTAATTTAGTCGTTAAGAAATTCACCATTTTAATCCGTTTCCGTCGAAACTTCAAATATTCATAACTTATTCATCGGTCGTCCAAATAACGATCTGGAACCGCCCACGAACTCGAAATCACACGTACAACGACGCTCGAGAAGAGACCCAGCTCCAATTCTCGGCCAATAATTAAGTCGTTATCAAGCCTGGCGATTCAATCATCAGTCGGACATCTGCGTCTACGCAGTAACTCACGTATATAGCTGATCATACTGCTGATTCTGGTCCGGGTCGTCACAAATCCACCCCCCTTAAAAAATTTCGACCTCGAAATTTCTGAGTCTGTCGGCTAAACATAGGAGCACTGCCTCTACATACTGCTCAACTCACAAGTGGCAACCACAATGGAACAACTCTGATAATAGACTCCACGATTGGAGATAGCTCTGTACTGAAATCCCTGTACCCCCAAATCTCGAATCTGAACTGGCTCCACACAATCGCCAAGTGTTCCCGCATAAGGAACCGGTAGGGTACACAACACATAACAAACCTGAAACATAGTTCCGCAGCACGGAACACAATACACATAAAAGCCAACAATATAGGCGATGCCGAACCATACGACATAACACAAACTCGCCTACGACCGCATCTGGATCAAAACAATATGGCAAATCACAACTCAGTTTACACACATCAACATAACTCACACACTCATATTAACATAGCTCAAACATCGAACTCGGGCAATTATCAACCCCATTTCCGCTAATCTGACAGTTTGTGGTAGCACATTCCACAAAATCAGAATCAAACATCAACTCAAACTCAACCAAGCTCACTCCAACACAATGGAGTACAGCATTGTTCCTCAAAACGACATCATGCAACATCAAAATCATAGTGGTCCGCAAACTGGTATTGTATGCAATCTCAAACACGTGAAACTGCAGGTCCCAAATCCATCGGAACTGCAATACCGAGGTCTACAATATGCCCTCCAAGGTCTGAATAGTCCTCAAAGATCGCCCACAAATCTAAGGATAAGAACTGGTACTAACTTGTAATCTGGTCCCAAATGCTCGCTGCAAAGCTCGCCAACACTTTGTTGTAGCTAATTATCTCGATCAGCGAACTGGGACACAGGTACACCACGTAAATGGACAATCTCCGTCAAATACAGCTATGCCAGTCTGCCACTGAAATCTGTTCCGAAAAGTACAAGGAAATGTACTGAGTTCGTCAATTGGTCCACAATGGCCTGACAACGGGTATCACAAACCAAAGTGCATACAAACACACACAAACACAGCAACAATCGCCACGTCTAACCGGAAATTTCAAATGGCTGACACATCTCGGCAAGTCTCTGCCTCCTAGCCATCGCCAGTCGACAAATGTGGCATCTGCATACTCAAGCTACTACATTGCTCTTCATGTTGCGTCACGAGTAGTAAACTCGTAGTATCTGATACATCTCCGCATCACTAGTGCCAAATACGCGCGAGACCACGAGCCTTAACATCATCACACTCGAACTTAGCTCCCATAGCGTATAACTCGGCTAACACGGAAACTCGAGCCACACACATGAAACACTGAAGCTCCTGACTTCCGACTGAATGCATCAGCAACAACAACCCAGACGGATAGTCCAAGTACAACCTCTAGTCTTTCCCGAACAAGCTCAAAGGTGCAGCCATAGTCGTTAGTCAACCCCATCCATCTACACTGCCTCAAGCCCAAATCTGGCCGAAAATGTAAGTGGATGAAACTCAAATGATCAGTGTACGTCCTACACTGCGCTGCACGCCATAGCTGTAGTGTCTCGAACTCTTCGGTGCTAACATAAAAACAGCTACACACAAACCACACATAGGATACGCAACTACACAAAGTTCCACTGCCTGGAACCATGAGCCATCGCTCTGCAAAGCTGCATCACGCATAACCAAATCCAAACCTCGATGCATTGCCATAACCCACGAACTCGTCACGATCGTCAGGTAAGGTCAAAACCGAAGCAACGGTCAACCATCCTGCAGGAGTAAGTAACTCTGCTCGCGTGCATCGAACCACTCGAACTTGACACCTTCTTCGTCAATCCGGAAAATGAAGTGGCAATCCGGTAAAATCCTGCACAAGCCTACGGTAATAGCCTGCCAAACCCAAGACACTCCCGATCTCTGGTATAATGGTAGATCGACCCAAAATCAACACGGCTTCTAACTGGTCAGGATCCACGCCAACTCCCTCAGCTGACATCACGTGACCCAAAACCTTCACGCTAATCGATCAAAATTCACACTGGCTGAACTTCACCAACAACTGATCATCTCGCGAAGCCCGCAAAACCGCTCGCAACTGCTTCAGGTGCTGGTTCACATTCCTGGAGTACATCAGGACATTGCCGACGAACATGACCGCAACTCGTCCAGAATCCGTCTGAACACCTGGTCCATCAAGTCCGTAGAAATTACGGGACATTGGTCAACCAAACAGCGTGACCAAAGACTCCTGATGCCCGCACCGAGATCCGAAAGCTGTCCAAACCATATCTGACTCATCGGTCCTCAACTGATGGTATCCGGACCAGAAATCAATCTTCGAAAAGACTGAAGCTCTTGCAAGCTGATCAAACCAGTCATCAATCTGAAGCGGAGGATACTCACTCTCCTCTGAAGCGAATCAGGCTTCGGTAGTCAATGCACCACCTCATCGAACCATCCAACATCCGTTCAAATAGTGCAAGAGCACACCACGCAAATACGCGGGGTCGCACGAAATCTCCTGAAATCTCCTCCAACTCCTGGAGTCGAAACTATAGCCCTATCAGCTCCACTGGCTCCGAACGACAAGATGTCGGTAAAATGAGTCCAGCGCCCTGTACAAACTCAATGGTGTAGTCAGTCTCCCGAACTGGAGGGATACCTGGTACTCCTCCGAAACACACCTGGAACTCGGGAACCACCTCAATGTCACCAATGTCGGGTACAGCAACCATAGTATCCACAACATGAGCTAAGCAAATAACACAACTCGTCTCTACCATCATCCGCTCGACCATCACCGCGAAACAGTATCCCGGGAAAATCTGGTCATCGGAACACAACCTCCTTCTCGAGGCACTCGAACACAGTCAAATGCATCGTCAGTAAGTCCATACTCATAGTCACATCAAAACCACGATGTCCAGCAATACTGATCCGCGACTAACATATAACCTCCAACAAGGATCTCGCAACCCCCGGATGGATACAATACTCTCCAACAGCTCAGAAGTGGAGATGCAGGTACAATAGCCATGGACATCAAACAACAGTAACCTCGGAGAAAAGTTTGTCCTCAACAAGGTCATGGCACAAACTCCAACATGCCCAAACTAGCCGCCCACATCAATTGCGACTTGCTGAATAACTCATCAAAAAGGTACATTGATCAGACTTCAGGAATAACATGAGGATCTCCTCGTGAACTCTGAGCTGTCGAACTGCTAAAACAGCTAGCTGAGGGCGCTCCCTCGTAACATGACCCTCCTGGCCACCGAAACAGCAACTGAGGGTGCTTCACGAACACCAGTCACCGCAACACCTGCTGTGTAATAGGATCACTAACGATCACCCAAACTCATGCCACAGGAGCAAGTCCGCTACACTGTGATCACCACCATCACCAAACGGATCCTCTACTTGATCTGATGACTCTCAACATAATCGAAAAGACCACAGTCTGATGAAGTCACTGATCCCGAGATGTCAGAACTCAACCTCATCAAAATCTCGACTAAGTCCACTTTCCTCAAACCATCACATCGAAAACCATGTACGTCTTTCCTTCTCAATAGCCTCGCCACTGAGTGCAGCACACTAAGCTCCTCACGGCTATCTCGAGGCACAACAATCAGACTCCCTCTGATGCTCAGGTTCAAACTCATCTCGAACGTCGTGCACCGCTTCCTCTGAAGCCACATACACGTGCAAACAGAGGTAAACATGTGAACAACGCATCTCTGCCTCAGGTGGGTAAACACTCCACATAGCGCTGCTGGGTAGCCTGATTAAACCCTTACCGTATAAACAACACTCTGAATGTAGGCCATGGAGTCGCAACCGGAACTCACACAATATCAGCCCACAAAATACACTGATCTGACTCAGGCAAACACCAACTGCCACAATTCTCAACTCTGAGGCAACATGTAGACGCTCATACACACACAACCAGGCAAACCGTGCCACACAATTCTCTGAATTCAGAATACTCATCAAAATCCACAGTTCTCTGGCAAATCGCGCGTCGATTGATCCTCAATAGGATCCACAACCGAAACGACACGGAAAGCACGTCAGGGAGGCATCCTAATGAATAAAAAATCGTTCACAACAAGTGGAACATAATCATGGAACTTCAAATATTTGAAAGTATACAACACCTGGAATATTGATGAGTATCCGTCGGCCGGTCGGGTCACCATTCCAGACATGCTGTACATTCTCAAATATCCTTAGTAATCACGACTACAGAAGTCTACAGAACCTATAACCTAATGCTCTGATACCAAGCTGAAAGGACCCAACCCCGATTTAGCTTCCTAAACCGGAATCGAACCCCTTCGAAAACACGAACCAACAAAAACCGTAGAAATTTTGGCAGAGTTTCGTTACTAACGTGGAATTACCATTACCTACACGCAGAAAATACACTTCATCCTATGCCATCAAAATCAAACCGTGGGCTCCAATCCCATCCGGATTTCTCAATATATCAACAGTAAAGTAAAATAATACATATATATGTACTTTACTGAAATCCGGAGTAAAATCATATAAACATATACAATAGGAAACTCAGAGCGACCTCTAATGTGTAATCACATAAATATACCACAGTAGGTAGAACAATAAACCTACTGGAAGAAACAAGGTAGCTCGAGCACTATGCCTCCGACCACGACGTGCGACATCAGAGTCCGAACTGCAAACTGGGCACGGAAACCGAAAAGCTCAGGGGAAAGGCAAATAAAAACGTTAGAGTGAGTGGACGAAAATAAACATATGCCTTTCACCAGTTTATATACATACTCAATGTAAAACAGTGCGAGTTCGGAAAATACAACACACATATACATATATACGGAGGTTGTCGGGCGACCTCTCAAACCCGACGTCAGGTGAATCGCTCAAACCTGACAGTGATAGGCCAGGGGACCACTCAACCCTGGCGGCACGCAGGGGACCACTCAACCCCGCCCAGAGGAATCTCTCAACTCTGGTACATCGATGTAATAAATGCCATCACAAATAAACATATAACAATACCTCCGAAAACAACATATATCTCAACATCGTATAATTTAAATACGGAAAATCATAAAATCCACGAACTCGCAAATCAACTGTGAAAATATAAACTTGTCCACTCACACGCTTGCGTAACGCAGTTCGCGTTAACCCGTGATCCGACGGAAAGTCCCTCGCCAAACAAAAGATCACGAACACCTGAACAATCACAATATCCAATTCTCACAAACATAATTCGACAATTCAAAACAAATCACGAGAAACTACCGTTCTCAGAAACACATAATCCGATTACGACAAACTGTCAGAAATCCGGAAATCACACCTCAATACCTCGCTGTAATTTCGGACGCTCAACTCGAAAAACGAACCTCCCCACTGCGATCGGGGCCCGCTTTCGAGTGAAATGACATGCAACTTGTCGAAAATCCCAAAAAGTCAAACTTTGACCGCCGTTGACCGTTGACCGCCGCGTTGACCACCGCCCACGGCGGAGCCGCCACCAAACGTGAGATTTCTCGGCGGAGCAACCCCTATTCCATGCAAAATCACCCACTGAGCAACTTTGTCACCTACAACAAAGGCCAATTCTCACTCTAACTCATCCAATTTCAAGCAAAACCGAATTGTTCCCAAAATTTCAAATCCAAAATTCTCCAAGCACAATCAAAATTAGAACTCCATACTTACATGGTTAGAATCATGGAGAGGAGAACTACAAAACCCAGTCCTTGTTTGACCTCAACTCGGCCCGAATCGAAAACCACCATTAACCCCAAAATTCACAAACTTTGGTTCAATATTTCTCTCTCCACCGTGAGCTATGCCGTGATTGGTGGCCGGAATTGAGATGAGGGGAGCTAGGTGAGTTGAATGGTGTATAGTTTAGGCCGTGGGGTGGCCGAAAAAATATCGTCGCCGGCGAGCCGTACGGCGTCGCACCACCACTCAGTCAAACCGAGTTGACCGGGTCAAAGCCACTTAATACTAGGTTTGACTTTCCCATTATAGAAACTTCACTATTTATAGCTTTCCCAATTAGGAAATTTCCATAATTATCCATTTCAACGAACTTCAAACCCACGTAACTTCCTCGTCGTAATTCCGATTCCAATAATTCTCGCGGCAACAAACTTGTCTCGACATGTTCTTCAATTATCACTCGAAGTCAAACATATCGACCAATCGGATAAAAAGTCAACTGTTCAAACCAACACATAATTAAACCGACTAAATAATCAACAATCGGAAATAATCACAACTTAATCTCCGTAACTCAACAAAATGCTCCAGAAGTTCCCACGAGCTCGAAATTAAATTCTCAACAACTTTCGTGAAGAAGCCGAAACCAAATTCTCTACCGGTAATTTAGTCGTTAAGAAATTCACCATTTTAATCCGTTTCCGTCGAAACTTCAAATATTCATAACTTATTCATCGGTCGTCCAAATAACGATCCGGAACCGCCAACGAACTCGAAATCACACGTACAACGACTTTCGAGAAGAGACCCAGCTCCAATTCTCGGCCAATAATTAAGTCGTTATCAAGCCTGGCGATTCAATCATCAGTCGGACATCTGCGTCTACGCAGTAACTCACGTATATAACTGATCATACTGCTGATTCTGCTCTGGGTCGTCACAGACGGAGAATTCCATCTCCATCATCCAGGTGCTTACCTGGGCCACGGAGAATGTCACATTCTCCGCGGCCCAAGTAAACACTTGGACGACAGAGAATTTAATCTCCGTCGTCCAGGTGCTTACCTGGGCCGCGGAGAATGTCCGCGGTCCAAGTGCCTGGACGACAGCACTTGGAGCACGGAACCTGGAGGACGGAGCCTCCGTCGTCTAAGTACTTAGACGACGGAAAAACGCACTTAGACGACGGAAATGCTCCGCGGTCTAAGTGCGTTTTTCTTGTAGTGAGTTAACCTTTGGAGTTAACCATGTGAACCGCCAAAGTTGATTTCCGGTGACCAAAATCTTGGAATATTCTGGCGAAGCTCCCGCGACCCTTTTTGATCTTCTAGCGAAAGTTGCTTAATCTTCTCTTGTGACTTTGGAAATGCCTTCGCCATCTCAAATAAGTGTGTCATTTCCATTATTTAATGTATTTTCGAGTGAAACCATGATTTCTTAGCAAGAATATGAAACATCATAAGAACGATACTTTATTCATGAAAATCAATCAATAAACTTAAAGTTAAGAGCATATTAGGCACATAATTATGGTCCTTACATGATCGCAAAAGAAACTCGCAGGAAATAGCTTGTCGACTCTAGCATCACCTGCCATGCATGGCCGAACCTCAGGGTTGGGAAGGGAAAAGTAGAAAATCGGCTACATTTTTCAACCAGAATGCGAAGTCGCAGTGACGGGCCTATGAAAATCCAGTCGGGTCGGATATTCGGGTTAGATCCTTCCATAGGGTAAGGTAAACGGGTTGGCCAAGTTAAACCAAAACCACACCAGGTAGGTTTCGATATTTATATCCCAGGTAAAAACCTCAATCAACGGTCCAAATCAACCACCATTCGATCGGACGGCCTAGAATAAACCACCAATATTTTTTTTTCAAATTAATTTCTTGTCACCACAAAGTTCAATAATTGCTAACAATTTCTTAGACCTTAGAAAAATCCACTAAAAATACTCACGAGCTTGCACTAAAATCCTCTACAACTTCTGTGAAGAAAACGAGTCCAAAATCATAACATATAAAAAGTTAACTTTTGGACGCGACGAATCTCGATAAACATATCATATAGTGATTAGCTTGATAACTAACTCGACTAACGAAGATTAAGTTGCTAATTTGGGTTTGCATCGTAACATGATGGCCACTGCGCCACGTGCCTAAATTATATTCAAACTCTTAGGGTGGTCATTGATGTTTCCTTGAGGGGGGTGCCAAAGAATAGTGGAAGGCCCTCAAGACTTTGAGTCAATCTAGAAGTTTGGAGGACTAATATCTATTGGTTGCTTAGTATATTTTCACGTTTCATGCCATCAAATCCTCTTTTCAAGGAAGAACTCATCATGGACGAGAATGTTATTAAAGCAACACCTTTGAGGGATAGTGCTTTACCATCTTTGTCAATGCATACCGCATTGTTCTTCAACCCTTAGTTGGCGAATCATGTGAGATCAAATATAGTTTTCTTCAAACCTTACCAATCTTCATAAGACATCCAAATTCCGATCCATATTCTCACTTATTGGAGTTTAAGGAACCATGTACAAGGTTCAACATTCGGAACATGAATTTAGGACAATTGAAGCTTCAGGTATTTCGTTCGAGTTTGCCAGATAATGCAAGGATATAGTTCAAAAAGCTTACTTCTAACTCGATTCACTCATAGGAGGTAATGCAACGCAAGTTCATCGCCAAGTATTTTCCACCGGGGAAAATTAATGAGAGAAGGACAAGGTTGATGACATTTCTTGAGGAAGATGAAGAGTTTTTCTATAAGACTTGAGAGCGTTTCAAGGAGCTTGAGCTTAGTTGCCCTTACCATGGTAAAACCTAAAACATGTTATTGTCTCTCTTCTACCAAGGATTAAGTATAGAGATGAGAAGGAAGGTCAACAATGCATGTGGAGGAGACTTCACCGACAAAACTGCTGAGGAGGCACATATTCTACTTAAAAAGATGTCGGAATAGTATTCCTTATGGGACGTGAAGCCCAATGATTGATAACTAGCAATATAAATGAGAGAAGCCACCCAAGTCAACCGAAAAAGTATGTATGAAGTCAAGGGAGCCGATGTACAAAATGATGCCATCAAGCGACTTGAAGAGACCATGAACAAGAAATTTGACTTATTGTTGAAACAAGTGACAAATGGAGGCTATGGTAATCAAATTGCAGAGACTAGTGTGGCATCGTGCATGATTTGTAAGAATGTGATGCACGAGGCTCTATGTTACCTACATCAAGGAGACCATTCAGAGACTATTGAGGAGTGCAAGTATATAGCAAATGGTATACAAAAGAGTAATTTGGGTTGGCGTACCAATTCTATTTTCTCATGGGGTGAGTCAAGATAAGCCAACCATTGTGGTCAAGCAAATGATCAAGATTTTAACCCCATAACTACTGAAATTACAAGGACTAGTAGAGAGTATGTTAATGCTATGAGAGACAACTCTTGCCAACCACATGCATCTTTCGCTCCAATACCATAACAAGCACCTTCACCTCGAAGAGAATTGTCAAAGTCTAACTTGGATCGGTTAATGACCAAGCTATTTTCACAACATGAGATGCTTCTTCAAAGAAAATTGGAAGCTCAATGAGAGGAGGATAAGAAGATGTACTTGGATATTTTCAAGAGCTTAATGAAAGAGAACAAGAGGAACCTAAATGAGAACCAATGTGCACTCCAGAAGATGGAGGAACAATTAAGTCAATTTGCAAAGACACATCAAGTTCAACAATGCGGAATGACAAATGAATTTTCATCTTGCACAAGAAAGGATCAAAAGCATCAAGTCAAGGTGGTGAATATGGTACTGCAACTCAGGAAGTGCTTCACCAACTATGATGATGCCCCCTTGGTAGAAAGCGATTGTGAAAGTAATGATGAGGAGGACCTAGACACATCAGGTGTACCTAGAATACCTCCCAGATTTGGAAGTGTAGCCAAGTGAAGGAATGAAGGTGTCAAGGCCCAAGATGGGACCAAGGTGAAACTCGATGAAGTTGAGTTCCTATCATTTCCTCAAGCTAATTCCAAAGGAAGAATGCAAGCTATCATAAGCTATAATGCAAAAGCCTTTATGTTATTCAGTGAAGTTCGACCGATTCTGAAACTACAAGTCAATGACATTGAAATAGTGAAAGATGATAAAGTCAAGGATATTGAAGAAGTCAAGCCACCAAATAGGGGCAAGAGCCGCAAAAAGTTGAAGAAAGTGAAGCCGAACAAGCATGAGAAACCAGCATTGGTAGTTGGTAGCAAGGTTACCTTGAAGAGCTTTAATCCCTTGAGGAGCGCAAATTATAAGTTGCTTGACCTATGCCATTATGGAGTAGTCCATTTGATAAACTTGAATAATGAGAGAACTTTCCAGCTCCATGAGACACAAATTGAAGCCTTCAAGCCAAGTATGAAATGGAGTGGGGATGTCTATCACTTTAAGGACCCAACCATGATGTTTTGAGATCGTAGATTCCTTTACCGACTGTGTTAATGTTGAAAAACTTTAACCCATGATGATCTGATACCATTGGTACGTTAGAGAAACAAGTGTAAGGTTGGGTGAGCATAGATCATAATGGAATGGGCATGGAAGTCAAGAACTTGAAGAAGAGCCAAATCTGGGAATTTTTGACCCGTCGGAGGAAATTTTTGACCCGTCGAGAGAACACCCTAGAACCAGTTCAACCCGTCGAAGGAAATCCTCAACCCATCAAAGCAAACCCTTTGAATGGTGCTGAATTACAATTTTGACCTGTCGAATCACCTTCTCGACCCGTCAAAAATTATTTGTTACAATTGTTGACTTTGTGGTGTTTTGAGAACCAAGAGCTTGGGACTTTGAGGCATGGAGTATAGAGTAATCCCTTGAGGCCAAGATATGTCTGGGAGCCTTGATTGAGGATCATGACCAAGCCTATGCAACCTTTGATGGCGAGGCCTAACTTGGTTTTTGTTAGTTTACATTCTAATGCATATAGAGCTTGCAGTTGGTTGACAAAGCGTTTGCACTTTCTTTCACTACAAGAAAACTGCACCTAGACCACGGACAATTTCCGTCGTCTAAGTGCAGTTTTCCGTCGTCTAAGTACTTGGATGACGGAATCTCCGTCGTCCAAGGTCCGTGCTCCAAGTGCTGTCGTCCAAGCACCTGGACGACGGAGAATTAGTTCTCCGTCGTCCAAGTTAACTTGGACCGCGGACATTATCTGTGGCCCATGTATGCACCTGGACGACGGAAACGCTAATTCTCCATCGTCCAGGTGACTACATGGGCCACGGACATTGCTCGTTTCTCCGTGGCCCACGTGTTCACCTGGACGACGGAGAATCAGTTCTCCGTCGTCCAGGTGCATACATGGGCCACAGATAATGCTAACTTCTCTGTGGCCCAGGTGTTCACCAAGACGACGGAGAACTGATTCTCCGTCGTCCAGGTGAACACGTGGGCCACGGAGAATGGCAGAGTTTAGGGTTTAGGGTTTAGGGGTTAGGGGTTAGGGATTTAGGGTTAGGTTTATGGTTTTGCACCTGGACGACGGAGAACATAATCTCCGTCGTCCAAGTGACTATTTAATTTTTTTTTTTTAAAAAATTGAAATTAAATATTATTAATTTAATTTATTATTAATTTAATTTAAATAATGAAAAATAGTCGAAAATAATTAATTAAACTAAATTTTTAATATTAATTAATGTATTAATTAAATAATTAATTAATTTGTACATACACATCCAAATTAAAAACCCACAAAAATTATAAAATATTGTTCGGAACTCGGAAATAAAGAAACGTGATAATTAACTAGCTAGCTAATACACTGGAGGAGCAGATGCGCCGCCGGGTCCTCCGCCTCCAGCCGGGTCGTTGTCGTCGGGGTATGGGTTCGGAGGAGGTTGACATACTTCTCGATTTTGGTTCATGAGCGCGATGAGTTGGGCTATTTGTGCTTGTTGTTCGTCAAGTCTTTGCCGCATTGACTCATTCTCCTCTCGTGCCAGTCGAGCCTCTTGAATGGCTGTTTCGACGGCCGCTGCTTGACTCCTTCTCCGCTGCCCCGAACCTCCCGTAGATGATGAGCCGGAGGTCGTCGACAAATCTCGTACCACCCTAGGCCCAAAGTGCCTAACCTCCTTACCAGCTCTACGACCGTAGACCTCATCCGCGATTGCAATTTGGCTCTCTAAGGATAGAGGAGACAAGTCTTCCGGCGGCACATCTGGGAACGCAAGCTGAGTGTTAGCCAACTCTTCATGCGCACGCTCTATCACCCTTGCCTACAAAAGAATAATTAATTTATTATAATGAAATCATATTTAAATAATAATTACTATAATTAAAAGCACATAATTAATATATCACTTACGCCGCATTGACTCGCTTCATTATCGAGCCCTGGCGTCACGTACGCGCTTACGCTTGCATCAAGATAAGGGTGTTTGGAGCCCTTATCCTTGTACTCCTTGGCTATTTGAATGAACTGCTTGGCGCCAGTAGTATGGTGTTTCTCCTTCTTCCCTCGGTTGGCTTTGTTGACACCGGAGAATTTCTGTTACACAACATAATTAAATCATTAAAAAATGAATAACTACAATTTAAATAATTCAATTATCTTAATTGAAATAAAAAAAAATTAATACCTTAAATTGTTCATCGGCAAAGTGGTTACACAACCACTCCCACTCATCTTCTCTCTCCCCTTGCAGCTCTACCGGGGGAGGCACGGGACCGACATCTTGGAAGTACTTATGGAGCTTGTACTTCCAATCTTTGTAGATGAAGTTGGCGGTTTGGTTGATATGCATCAACATAGCCGGTGTCGGATCCACGTCAAATTGTTCCTATCAAAAATAAATAGAAAATTATAATCGTATATATTATGAAATTTTAACTAATATTAACAATATTATATAATAACTAAATTGGACGTATTACGTACCGAAAGATCTTTGAAGACTTTCGCCTTCTCATGATCCGGCGCCTCCTTCCAAGTAGGGGCAGTGATACGAACCCGGTTACGGATGATTGACCCTATCCCATGCGCCGAGAGACTTGCTAGCTGAGCTGTGGGAGGGCCACCGGTGAATTCGTCGTACGGCAAGTCGATCTTTTTACCGGTCGCCTTGCAAATACGCTCCGCTTTGCCCCCTTTAACGAGACCCCGAGTCCTTTTCGGTTCCGGGTCAGTGGGGGCCCTCCTTTGCCTACGGCGGGCGCTGTACATGATTGATTCGGCGGTCGAGGACGCCTGAGTACTTCCCGTTGAACCGGTACCGGGCGTCGGAGATTGGAAGGGGTCGACGTCATCACCGCTCGAGATGAATGGGGGAGCGGGAATTTCCCCAGAGGGCACTACGGACGGACCAAATCCTGTCACCAGTCATAACCCGTTTCTAGACACCATGTCCGACATTCGGCCAATTTTTCGAAAATTTACACTCCCTCAAGTCCTTTGCAAACTCCGCCCTCAACCTCGTGTCCATAACTTCACTTAGGTTATGGTGTGCGGTGATGAAATCCACACATCACGAGGGGTTAAGGAGATAAGCAAGGAAAAGAGGCGCCATCTATTCCAAAGAGTGCGACTTAATAAACCAAGCCTATGTACTAAATTTAAATCGAACACGTACTACTAATTAATTTACTAGAAAATAAATGTAAATATTAATTAATAATTTTTAATTAGATGCAATAATTTATATTTATTTATCATGCATTTAATAAAAAATTGATTCATTTAATAAATTATGAATAATAATTGATTCATTTAATAAACTTAATAATAAATTCATTTAATCATGCAACTAATAATAAATAATTACAATAATTACAATAATTATGATTTAATAAATTAATAACAATAATTAATCATTTATTAAATATTTAAACTAATTAATCAATTAAATTATACTTCTAAATTATATTTAGAATTTAATTAATTAATTAAATGAAAATTATTTTAATAAGGGAAAAATAGAAATTTACCGAATCGGAGTTTTCGGGAATATCGCCGGAGTTGAGTCGTCGGAGAGGAGGAACCACGCCGGAAAAAATGTCGTCGGAGCGTCGCCGGAGGAGGATCGCCGGAGGAGAGGAGAGGAGGAGATGGAATGATGACAAAATAAGGGGGGGTGCAACTCTATTTATAGAGTTTCACCTAGACGACGGAGAACTATTCTTCGTCGTCTAAGTCCACTTGGACGACGGAAACAGTGTTTTCCGTCGTCTAGGTGGCGGTTTCAAAAAAATTCAAGCGGCGCCAATTAATCGGCGGGACGCTCTGAACCGCCATAATTTTGAACTTAGACGACGGAGAATAGATTCTCCGTCGTCTAAGTGAAAATTCAAGCGGTCCCAAAAACGGAAGCGGTAAATTGAACCGCCATAAAAATTGGACTTGGACGACGGAGATGGTCAGTCTCCGTCGTCCAAATGAAAATTACATGAAAAAAATAAACAAAAATAAATTTGAACCGCCATGGTTTTTGAACCTGGACAACGGAGATGGTCATTCTCCGTCGTTCAGGTTAACACCTGGACGACGGAACATGACCATCTCCGTCGTCCAGGTTCAAATTACGTAAAAAAAAATTTAAAAAATAATTCGCTAGGAATTTAGCGATCTGTCATTCGAGTGAAATAGTCGTACAATATCGATGAACGCATCGTATATATGAACAGTTAAATTTGAACCGACGATTAATTTTACGTATTGAAACATGTTAAGTATCGACTAATCTTTATGACTTAAGTGTTCATGAGTAGACGCTCATTTGCAGCAGAGTATTAACGAAATTGAATTTGGACAAAACAACCATTGGATATGTTCGTCGTAACATAATATATAATGTCTTCAAAGGACCATAAAATAATAAGTTCGGGAAGGGTTTGATCGGCACAGTCAACCGCAAAACCGATAATTTCACAAACCGGAAACGTGGATACAAGGCATTTCGCAACTCCGATTTTCGAACCATCGAAGCTCACACACCAAGAATTGTTTACTCTAAAGTCTTGATGAAAAGACTTTGCATTGGAAGAAGGTCTAGATGGTCGTTGTCTTAGAAAAAATTACGATATTTTCACCTGGACGACGGAAATGAGCGTTTTCGTCGTTCAGGTAATCACCTGGACGACGAATATGAAGTTATCCGTCGTCCAGGTTCTAACCTGGACGACAGAGAATGACGTTCTCCGTCGTCCAGGTGTATAGACCCTGAATTCAGGGGTTAGGGCCTTACTGTTTAGGGTTTGTGAACTTGGACGACGGATAATGACCATATCCGTCGTTCTAGTATGTACCTGGACGACGGATAATGACCATTCTCCGTCGTCCATGTTCTAAACCCAGATTTCAGGGGTTAGGGCCTTAGGGTTTACGGTTTAGGTCGTCCCCGGTCATTTGTGTGTCCGTTCAATTATTCTGATTCAAAAATATAATTAAAAAATTACAGTAATTAATTACCAATTAATCTCCCTCGTCGTATGATCGTACTCTTCGTCATAATCATCATTGTCCTCATCCCTGTTAGACGACGGCTCATCCTCGTCATCGTACTCAACATCGTCCGACGAATAACCTGAGTCCTCGTCCGCTTCCTCTTCCTGCTCGTCTTCTTCATCTACCTCATCGATAATCTCATCTTCAGTTAGATTTGTACAACCATCAGGCATGGGTAACCGTTCACCATCTTGAACCAGGTCCATTATATCGGAGCGGACCATAGAAATATTAGGCTCTTGATAGGCAGGAATGTCTCTTTCTGGTTCAGCAGCATCTTCAGTCGTCGCCGGTGTCCCTTCAATTGTCTCTGTATTCCATATTCCTCGGTGAGAGATATGGTTCACTATTTTCCACCCTTCACCGGCTTTCGGATCGTCGAGATAGAACACCTGCCGAACTAAGGTGGCGAGAGCGAAAGGCTCATCCTCATACCAGTGCGAGTTTGTATCGACTGATAATAGTCCCAGGTCTTCCTTTGTACGCTTGAACCATCTGCACTTGAATAGGAAAACGTTGACATCATTCCCGTAACATAGCTGAACCACATATACAATAGCCCCGTAATATAGATCATTGTCTTTCCCAACCGCTACCCCACTGTTTTGTGTTCTTCTTCCTTCGTCTCGGGCCAATGAATGGAACTTTACACCGTTCACAAAACATCCGGGATAAATATAGTGTTTAACCGGCTTCCCTGCTAGCAAGTGCTTTGGCCATGACCACCACCCCCCGTGGTTTTCAGATTTTTGCAGATCAATCATCTGCGAAAATGGGCAAATATAAGGGTTTACTTTCTACAAACATGATCGATATGTATATAAATTACTAAATACCGAGACGTACGTACGTACCCATTGGAAGAAATAATCGGGAAACTTCTTCTTAACCATTTTCTCAATCCACGCCGAACTCTTGTTTTCATTTAACGCCTGAAGCCTCTCCCTGTATGACATCATGTACGGCTCAACTTCTTCACAGTCTCGCAACACTACCCAATGTGCCTCAATAAGTTCTTCCCGTGTTAACGATTCCTTTAATACTCCTCTAAACGGTCGGACGACATTGGTGACGACAAAAAGATTGATGCGGGCACTGGGATCGGAGGCAGTGGGAGGTGGTGGATCTTTGAGGTACCTGTTGCAGTAAGTAACACACTCATCCATTAGGTATGTCTCTGCTATGGAGCCATCCGGGGCTGACCTGTTTTTGACGAATGACTTATACTGTCCAAGCTGTCTACAAAATCAAACGTACACATTACATAAGTACATATAGCTAGCTAGTATATATATAATCTCCAGTGGAACAAATTAATTAATTAGTTGTAGGTATCTTTCTTGAGGATACATCCAAGTGTACTGGACCGGACCAGAAATGAGCACCTGCTCGGGCAGGTGGATCATTAGGTGAATCATGATGTCAAAGAAAGCAGGGGGGAAAATCCTCTCTAGTTTGCAAATGATGTGCACAATTTGTTGTTGCAATTCCACCACATCTGACTTCTTTAATTCTCTGGCGCATAACCTCTGCCACCACCTGCACAATGCTACTATTGGTTCTACGACGTCCCGAGGCAAGTATGGTCGAATTACCACTCGAATCAGACGTTGCAGCATAACGTGATAGTCATGTGTCTTTAGATCAATAAACTTGTGTTGCACCTCGTCCACTGCTCCAGTTATAGTAGCTG
The DNA here is from genome assembly GCA_946800695.1 of Geum urbanum. NCBI lineage: Eukaryota > Viridiplantae > Streptophyta > Magnoliopsida > Rosales > Rosaceae > Geum > Geum urbanum. The sequence goes on from OX327002.1 coordinate 24,444,211, forward strand.
CATACGTAGCCGGATAACGAACGCCCTTAAACCAGTGAAATACAGAACGTCTAAGCGTCGGCTTCACTGTGTAAGGTGCATCTGGCATCTTGTTGTACACTCATTTCCTATCCCTCCTCAACCACAAGGGATGACGTAGATTCATTGATTCCAAATCTTTGCGCGCTTTAGGAGTATCTTTAGTCTTGAACTTAATACCGAGAATTGTTCCCACCACGCTGTCGCACACATTCTTTTCTATGTGCATCGCGTCCAAGTTGTTCCTCAGCTTCAACTTCGACCAGTAAGGGAGTTCAAAGAATATACTCTTGTGATCCCAATAGCTCAGATAATGTGGAGGAATTGGATTGCATTTCTTTACATCCGCGTCATTGCTCAACACACCAAAGTCGAAATAGCTCAACCTCTCTAAAATCTCTTCGCCCGACCAACTACGGGGTTTAGGATTTTTCTCTACCGTACCGTCGAAATGAGCTTCATCCTGTCGCCACGGGTGGTCGTGAGGAAGCCATCTACGGTGACCCAAGTAACACACCTTCCCCGCGTGCCAACTAGAGTTCACATCGTCCAAACATATAGGACATCCATTATATCCTTTTGTCCTGTAGGCTGCCAACATCCCATAAGCTGGAAAATCGCTGATCGTCCACATTACGGCAGCCCTCATCGTGAACATCGTGTCAGTGAATTTGTCATAAGTTGGGACTCCATTTTCCCACAACAGTTTCAGCTCATTGATCAAAGGTCTGAGGTAGACATCTAAGCACTTCGATGGAGATTTAGGACATGGAATTAGTACGGTAAGGAAATTAAATTCCTTGTTCATGCACATCCACGGAGGCAAGTTGTACGGCATCAGAATAACTGGCCAAGTGCTGACGGCGGAGCTATTACTTCCCCAAGGATTGAATCCGTCTGTAGATAGGCTGAGTCTAACATTTCTAACCTCTGAAGCAAAGTCTCCAAATTCTCTGTCGAAATGTTTGAAACCCTCCCCATCTACGGCGTGTCGCAGGACATCGTCATCTATTCGCTTTTCTGCGTACCATCGCATCGCCTCTGCTGTGTGTAGAGACATGTACAGGCGCTGCAATCTGGGAATCAAGGGAAAATATCGAACAACTTTCACAGGAATTCTCTTTTTCGAACTCTTTCTATTCAACTGGAATCTGCACTGGCCACATACGGGACAATAGTCCAACTCTTTATACTCTTTGTAAAATAGCACACAATCATTCGGACATGCGTCAATTATCCTGTACTTTAGGCCGAGGCTGCTCAGGATATTTCTAAGCTTATAATGAGATTTAGGAAGATTGTGATCATCAAGAAGCAACTTACATATTTGCTCCTGAATTTCGTCAAAAGCACTCACTGACATTTTGTGCTTCACTTTTATCTTCATTTGCTCCATCACATATTGCAACACATTCTCTCGACATCCAGGGAACACCGGGGTCTGCGCTTCAAGTAGCATCCGGTTGTACTTTTCCATCTCACTGGTGTCAGTGGCCAAGCTAGCTGCGGGGAATGTGTCATCATGCTCATTAGTGGTACTGTAACCTCCGTCTTGGTGTTGGTGTCCACTATGACTATATCCCGGAAACGCATCATGGACCAAATCTGCAGTTGGGTTGCAAGCTGGGGGTCCGGCACCACTGCCGCTGGATGAGGCACCATGGTAACTGTACCCTGAGCTGAAGTCTGTTGCGCTGAACTCTACTGCTTCACCATGCTCGCTCCATGTAGTGTAACTCCACATCATACCATTTTCGTACAGGTGTTGCACCATAACATTAACCTCCGCATACTGACAATTAAGACATTTCTGACATGGACACCTGAAACGTTTCTTTCCCTGACCATGTTCTATCGCAAAATTCACAAATTCGCTAATTCCATCCATATACCGGACATCACATCTATTCTTCAACTTCATCCAACTCTTGTCCATACTGCTACAAAATATTATAATTAATTAATTATTACATGTATATATATATATTTGTCCATTAATTTATGCTTAATTATACGTACTCGACCTACATCGATCTATCAATTACGTACGTACGTAATTTAATCGATCTGTACATATATATAGCTAACATCCTTGCATGTATGTACATACGTTTTCACTAAATATATATTAATTAAGCAAATTTTAACTGCGTACGTACGTACCTGCTGACCTTCTCGATATCTGTACGTTAATTAAGCTAGCTAGCTAGTCAGCGGAGATCCCTTATCGATCCTGATTCTTCTCGGCCTTCTAGCTAGCTAGCTCCCTTCTCCTTCTCCCTTCTCCTTCAATTCTTCTTCAAATGGAATGAAGAGATCGAGGAATGAATTCAGTTTGGCATCGGGCTTATATAATGCTTCACTTAGACGACGGAGGTGTCGGTACGTCGTCTAAGTGGAAGTACGTTACGTACTCGGACGACGGCGTATCGGTCCGTTGTCCAGGTTATCACCTGGACGACGGAGAATACCGTATCCGTCGTCCAGGTGATCACCTGGAGGACGGAGAAGATTCCGAGGTCCAGGTGATCACATGGACGACGGAGAATACCGTATTCGTCGTCCAGGTGATCACTTGGACCTCGGAAAAGACTCCGTGGTCCAGATGACCACCTGGACGACGGAGATGGTATTCTCCGTCGTCCAGGTGGTACTTGGACCACGGAGTCTTTTCCGTGGTCCAGGTGTCACTTGGACCACGGAACAATTACGTTTCCGTGGTCTAAGTGCTGTTTTCTTGTAGTGTTTCTCCCTTACTCTCTCTATACTTTCTAACACTTATGAGAATATGATTGAGAATGATGCTATGTAGGCTTCTTAGGTTTAACTCTCATCCCCAAGAGTAGACATCTTCCAAGGGTGGTTAGCCTTGAAATATCTTGATGGCCCACTCTTGTTCGATGGGGGAGCTACCAAGTCATCATTAGTGTATTGTTTTGAGTCTTTGTTAGGTTGTGGTGATCTTTTCTGATACATGATAAGGATCTTGATGCTTTGAATATGATGCATATCTAATTTTTTGGTTACTCCATGCCAAGGTGTATAATGGTGAATGGATGCTAGTTATTATGCCTAGGAGAACATGTATTAGCGGAATAAAATCTTGTTTAATGATGCTTGTTATCTCTTATACACTTTTGTTTACTATGGAGCTTGATGCCAATTGAGGACAATTTAGTTTTAAAGTGTGAGGTAGGAGGCCAAGTCATTGATAATGCTAAAACTAACTATCAAATAAATACTTAATAATCAATCAAAATGTCACAATTTAAAATCCTCTTTTGTTGATGTAATATTGATAAGTAGGGATCGGGCTTAGCCGGGGATAGAGGGTGCATACATGACTACATTCTACGGTATGTGGGGTATGAAGAGTTGGTTACTAATATATGAAATTTAACACTACCAGCGTAATCACTATAGTCGACGAAAAACCTCGTCGGCTGGCTATAGTACTATAGCCGACGAAAACGAATAAAAAATTCGTCGGCTCCTACTATTATCGACCGGTATTAACCAACGGACTATAGCCGACGACTTACTAAATATCGTCGGCTATAGTCTGTTGGCTAAAACCCGTTGATAATAGCCGACGAGTTTTTTATTCATTTTCGTCGGCTATAGTACTATAGCCGACGACTTTTTTATTTCGGCAAAAAAAAATATTCTTTTTCGTCGGCTATAGTATTATAGCTGATGAAAAAAAAACTCGTCCACTATATTTTTAAAAAATTCATCGTCTATAGTGATTACGCTGGTAGTGTAAGAACAAAACTTGGTAAGTAAACACATTCAGAAATCCTAGATTCTATCATGCTTCGACTCATAGAGAAGAAAAATAAACAAGAACATAGAACTCTAAGCATGCTTACTAGATCCAAAATAAAACATTAAACAAACATATATACATATGATCAGTTTATTCTTTCACCTAACTCTCTATAACCCAACAGATTATATGCAACCTATTAAATTCTATGTCTTTAACTACGTTTTAACATGCATATTTCTCAATTAAGTGCTTCGGGATTGCCCTAACACATCATTTATATAAACTAGGATTGCTCTGCGTTTAAAGAAAAGTATTAAGAAAAAAACAAACATGTTGTAACTAAATTCAAAGACGCAAAATAAATTACACGAACTTATTAAAATTATAAACCAAAACATTCTTTTCAACCGATCCAAAAATACCAAGAATTTATACAAGAAAAGAAAAGAAGAAATAATTGTTACACTTTATGATTACGGGATTGCCCAAGTCTACTTGGTGTAGATGATTCCAAGGGATGGTGGAGACACTAAGGATTACCTTGAACGCCTTCATGGAGGATGTTGTTGATGGTGTTTGGAGGTGGCGGCTTCTTGGAGAACTTAATTTAGAGTGTTTGGAGGGTAGGAAGTATTTTAGGCAGAGCTTTAGCTACTAGAAAGAAAGATTATTGATGAATGAGCCGAGCTCTCCCTTTCATAGATGAAGAATAGGATATTTCCTCACAAAACTAGGTTTTCCTAGTTCACCCGGGTAAATCTGGCAGTTTGCAAATAATCACACTTTTTCGGAGTTGTGGACCTCCAAAAATTATGATCTTCAAGAGATTTCTAGATAGGTATCACATGACTATATTTGGAAAGAAGACTTCAAGAGATTTTCAGATAGGTATCACATGACTATATTTGGCTTCGGAATCAATCTCGGTGCTCCTTTGAAGTTATAGGGATGTAGCTTAGATATTCTTTCCTTATTGCATGAGAGATCTTCACATTCTTGATTTTGTTCTTCTTGCTCTCTAAGGAATATCTTGGCCGATCTTGCCTTATTCTTGCACTATATTTCGAGCTTCATATCAGTCATATATGAGATATATTTGATACATGTTTAAGGAGATTTATTCTCCGTAACTTCATATGTGTGTCTTGTCCTTATTAGATACGAATTAGTCTAGATAGAAATACAGAGAATCCTTGTTTTATAGGGACATTTATTGTAACACATTGTATTAGCCTATATGTAAGGCATTCTATCAATGAAATAGTTACAGTTTTCAGTCTATCATATTTTCTCCTTCAACACGTTATCAGCACGTTCAGAGTTAATAGCCAACAATCATCACAGAAAAAAAAACCAATACACTTTTTCCCATCCCAAAATTTGAGATTGACCACTTCAATCTCATAGCCTGTGCACATCTGCCAACTTCGATAGAAGATTGCAAGAAGCTCAGGATGAACTAGGAGGAGACCTTCGGAAAGACCCAAATGTTCAGTTTCTAGAACATCCTTCAGATCTCAATTCGGATGTGTCTAGAGAAAGTTATGGCCGATTTAGTGCAGGATTGTCAGTCTGTCCAAAAATTAGAACAGCAGAAGAAAGAAAAATATTCTAACCTCCACCTGTCGGAGCACGTCGCTATATTTTTTTTTTATTCTTCAAATTTTTCATACCGAGCATAACACCTCTGAGGTAAATTTTCTAAACCATCAATCTCTAGATCTATGAATAAAACTTACTTCCTGCAAAAACCTAGATCTTAGGATTGTGATATTGTCATTAATGATTATTGCATATCTGATGTAGAATGACTAGCTGAAGATTTTGAGCAGTAACTTGAACAAAAGATCAGGAAGTCCTATTGTAAGCAAGTTGCTTAAGTTTTTTAGGATTAAGCTTTACTCTTTCAATAAGGATTTATTGTTAGTTTCTGTATGTTTACTTTCCTAGTTCAAGACTACCTATGATTTAGTTATGAGTGAGGCCTATATAAGGCACCCTTTAGTTTGTATTAAGCATCTATCATTCAAGATATCAATTCAAAACCTGAGATTATTCTCACATATTCTCTTTACGTACAGTTCGACGCTTGTCTACTGTTCTCCCCATTCTACCTTACCTTTCACTGCGTTACGTGGCATCAGAGCAGGATTTGCCTGGATTGATGGAAAATAACGAAGGGGGAGTTACCATCACAATACTCGCCGACGCTGGTCGGGAGATTAGTACACTAAAATAAGATATTGGTCTTCTTCGTCAAGACACAAACAAGAACTTGGTGCAGCTGTCAAATCTTGTGACTCAAATGGCAAATGATGTACAACAGCTTATAGTGATAGTATGAGCTGGAGGAGTTGTTCAAAACTAACACTATCGACAAGAACCAAATTCTGATTTTGAGGAAGAAGATCCAAGGGGTCCACTAAACAATCAGTAAAATCGCCAAGAAGAAAATTATAGAATGAAAGCTGATATATCTTTCTTCTATGGAAAATTACAGATTGAAGAATTTCTTGATTGGCTTCTGAAGTGGATAGATTCTTCAATTTAATGGACGTCCCCAAAGACAAGAAAGTGAAGACGGTTGCTTGGAAATTAAAGAGCACCACCACGTATTGGTGGGATGATATGCAAGAGTAGCGAACTTGACAAGGAAAAGTACCTTTCAAAACATGGCGAAAGATGAAAGCCCTTCACAGAGGGCGTTTCCTACCTCGAGATTTTGAGCAGACCTTGTTTGAGAAATACTACGACTATGCTTAGTAAAATCAATCTGTATTCAACTATAACCATGAATTTGTGTGACTTAGCGAGCAAAACAGATTTGAAGAAAGGAAAACTCAGAGATTTGTGATGTACGTGCATGGTTTGAAGCCGGATATCTGAGACAAAATAGGGTTGCAAGTGATATGGACTCTCGCGGAAGTTATGAATTTAACATTAAAGGCAAAACTTTATTGGCAAAAACTAAAGTCAGTCAACAAACTAACATGGGCTATCACAGAACTTGGACTGAGCCATCTACTTTGAAAGGGTTGCAAAGTAAAGAACCTACCAAGGAGCAGCACACTAGAACAAAAATAAGTGATAGAGACCGAGGAAGGGCAACTGTTCAATTTCGAAAACAAGGGCAGTCGTGAAGTTTAGGAGATTATGCCAAACCAAGGGGTGAAAAGTGTAATCGATGTGGAATTTTGGGTCATACTTCCGATAAGTGTGCTCAAAGAAAAGGAGTGCATTAAATGGAGGAACATGAGGATCATGAAGAACAAGATGAAGAGGTTGCAACCACTGAAGTTGAAAGCTGAAACTTTGATGACATTCCACCATTCCTTGTTTACCAATGAATTTTGTTAACAAAACAAGGAGCTGAAACTCAAAGGCATAACATGTTTCGATCCAAGTGTATCATTGGAGGCATGGCTTGCAATCTAACAATCGACACCGGAAGTTGTGAAAAATTTGTGTCCAAGGTAGTAGTTGATCGTTTTAAGCTTCTAATGACAAAGCATCCGGCTCTTTATTCCATTGGTTGGATTAAAAGAGGACCTGCAGAGCCTGTGACAAAAACTTATAAAGTTCCTATAACTATAGGACCATACCAAGATGCTTTTATTTGTGATGTTATAGAGATATGGATGCCTCACATATTTTGCTAGGGAGACCGTGGCAGTATGATGTCAAGGTAGCATTTGATGGCTACAAAAATGTCTACCGCTTTGTATGGGATAAGAACAAGATTGTGCTTAAGCCTACAAGCCCACGTGGTGTTAATGAGAAGATTGGAGCAACAAGTTTTCTGACTTTTTCAAAGTCAGAACATGAGTTGGAGGTTGAAATTAAAGAAGCACTAGCTTGTTGTCCTATTGTGATGAAAGATCTCTTCACCGCCGATCAAGAATTAAAGGAGTCACAAATTCCATCAAAGGTAAAATCTATAATTTGTGATTTCCAAAATTTGATGTCAGAGGACTTGCCGGAGGAGCCACCACCTATGAGAAATATTTTGCATCAGATTGATTTAATTCCTGGACCTAGTTTACCCAATATTCCTCACTACCGCTTGAGTCCGAAAGAGAATGACATTTTTAGGGAGAAAAATGAAGATTTGTTACGAAAGGGGTTCATTCACGAAAGCATAAGTCTGTGTGCAATGCCTATATTGTTAGTACCAAAGAAAGATGGCAGCTGGCGTGTGTGTCGATAGCCGATCCATTAACAAGATCACCATTAGGTACAGATTTTCAATTCCGCGCTTGGAAGACATGCTTGATGTTCTTGGCGGGTCTAAATTTTTCTCCAAGATTAATTTACGGAGCAGATACCACCAGATTTGAATTAGACCTGGGGATAAATAGAAGACAGCTTTTAAGAACAAGGATGGCCTTTATGAATGGTTGGTGATGCCGTTCGGGCTTTCTAAAGCCCCGAGTACTTTTATGCACCTCATGAAGAAATTGCTACAGCCATTTATCGATAAGTTTGTGGTCATGTACTTTGATGATATTCTCATATATAACAATTTAGAAGGGGAACATCTAGATTAGGGCTGTTAATCGGTACAAACGATTCGGTTATTAGGCCGAACCGAAAACCGAATCGTATTTTTTAATCGGTTCGGTTCGATTCGGTTTTCTTAATTTTTTTACAAAAAACCGAATGGTTCGGTTCGGTTTTTTTTTTCCGGTTCTTTCGGTTTTTTTTCGGTTTTTTTTTAAATAAAAAAAAACTTTCTAAAAAAAAACTATTTCTTTCTTTTAGTTTCGAAAATTCGAAAATCTTCATTAGCTATTTTTTTCAATAACTTTGTGAAAGTGTAAAACATAATTTATGTCAAATCAAATCAAATCAAATCAAACTACAACAAATATAATTAGTCACAAATCATACATTCAAAGTTTCAAACCATAGCAAATAGCCAAATGTTTACCGAAAGTTTACATCCCAAATTCAAAGTTTCAAACATCAACAAACATAAACCAAAGTCCACACTCGACACTCCATAATCCAAGTTTAAAACAATCTACAGTCCATCCAAATAAAAATACAATACAAATATCACATAAAAACACTCAATTTAATCCATTCTCAAACTATACTCAACTTGTCTACCATTAGCATTCATTTTCTTAAACCTACAAGAACCCCAATAATCATTGTTAAGTATCAAACTATGGCACATACCAAATACTACTTTCATATGGGACAAAGAGAGATATTCAACAACATACCCAACAACATCAAACTTGATTGACACTTGTAAAACGACGTCGTTTTATTCATTTCGATTCAAACGATTCGGTTCGGTTTTTTCGGTTTTTTTGGAGACGAAAACCGAAACCGAATCGAATTTTTCGGTTCGATTCGGTTTTTTTGTTTTTCGGTTCGGTATTTATTCGATTTCGGTTTTTTCGGTTACGGTTCGATTTCGGTTCGATTTTTTTTTCGGTTTTCGATTCGGTATTAACAGCCCTAATCTAGATCATCTTAGACAAGTCCTTGACGTTCTTCAAGAAAATCAATTATATATCAACTTGAAGAAGTGCTCTTTTCTCACTGACAAATTACTATGATAGAAAATCTGTTCGAGAGTGTTTGGCAATTATTTTAAAAATAATTTATGTAATAGCATATATTTTTAGAACTTGAAGAGTTGGTCTAGGTCGAGAACTCGGCATAGAATCCTTATAAATGATCGTCCCACTAGTGATGATACAGTAGAGAAAAGCATAGCATAAAGAGGGTCTTGCAAAAACCTAGAGTGGCAGTTGTGTGTGTCTCACCCCCATCTCGTTAGCTATTATTTGTAAATTTTGAGGGCAAATTTTTTATAAGGGGAGTAAATTATATTGACCCGTTCCTTGATTAGCGATTTAATTTCACTTTAGCATGTTTATCGAGATTTATTTTTTTCGTAATTCTAAGATCGACCTGTTTATAAAATCTGATTTTTGATTCAAGTTTTTCATGGAAGTTATAAAGGAAAACATTTCGAGTTCGTGCATATATATATATATATATTTTATTTTATAATTTTAAGAATTCATATAAAAATTTGTAGTTAACTGTATTTTTTAAATATTTAATTAGTTGATCTAGATCTTCCCATTTCGACAAAGCTCAAAATCAACAACAAATATCTCTCGTCTCTCCTCTTATCTCCCTCGTTCTCGCTCAACTCAAAACAAAAAGAACGCCGAAGCTAGACCCAGTTCGCCGGCTATTCTCCACTGGCCGGCCATCTCCCGTCGCAAAAATCCATCAAAATTCTTCCTCTCTTCCTTCTCTTATTTGGCCCTAACCTATTAGGATCCCCATTAGTGATGTATGTAGCTAAGGATAATTATTACGGTTTATAATGTGCAATGGACACGTGGTCAGGTCTTGTGTTAGTTGGTTTCCTTAGCTATATATGCCCAATTGATGTATCAAAAGGATAACCAATCTAAATATCAAAACTTTTATATTTTATCTCCTTTTGTTCTTCCTTTTTCTTTTTTCTCTATTTTCCCTTGATCTCAAGAACCCAGATTTGGAGTCTTAACATTTGGTATCACGCGCCAGTCGATGGAACTTAATCGGAACACCTTTTTCGGCGTTGGTCTGGTATGGAAACTGCGGGCTGCCATGGAATTGTTACTACTTCAACATGTGCACTAGGAATTCCTTCAGTCATAGCAAGTCCAAGCTAGTATGTTGACAAAAATGCTTCACCTTCAGCTTCAGACGTAGCCACCACCACCACCACCTGAGCTAGACCCACCGCCCCAAAATTACCCATAACAACCACCATTTCAACAAAAACCCCAAATCCCTCTACTGCATCAAAACCCATATCCTTCACTGCAAACTTTTCACTCCCTCTACCCAAATTCACCACAGCAACAAAACCCACAAATCCATCCACTGCCTCAAACCTAAATTATTCCTTATTCCTCTATGTCTTAGCCTCTACCACTAGATCCACATTTTACTCACCACCGATGTACCACTCTCATCCCAGTTTCTCTCTTTCATCACCATATTACCCTCCACAACCTTCATCACAACCAGATCCAAAATTTCATCCACAACTCACCCACCACCACCATTTATCCCCACCAAAACGATTACCACTCAACCAATTGAGCCATTCAGTAATATAGCTCACCATGGCTTGTGTACTAACGCTGCAACTTATCCCAATGACCCGACACGGTACTCATATGAAAATGTGGAATTGGAGAAAGCAAAGGATGTTGCTATTGTCGAAAAGTATATCCTACCCGATGAAATCACTAATAAGCCTAAAGAAGAGTTGAATATGGGTGATATAATCGGCAAGGCGTCGTTCAACGAGAGCACAATAGTTGTTTGTGAAAATGTCACTGAGGAATTTATTTCACTACCCATACTGATATCTCCATTGAGAAAGGACGAGTGTGGTGAGAAATCGTCGCTGTGTATTGATAATAGAGTCAGGGCACAAGATGATGACCTTGATGATGAGTTTGATAAGGCCAATCAGTGTAACCAACTCGAGCATCAATTGCAAAACAAGAGAAGTAGGTCTATCCCTTCAAACGAAACTGAAGAGGACCTTGACTTTCAGAATTTTGGATGATGGACCTGCTAAGTATGATGAATTTCCAGAAGATGGCAATTTTATTGAGCAACCCAACATAGAAAGGTATAAACACCATGATTTAGGACCTGCTAAGTCTATATTTTGACTAGTTCATGTTGATACTTTTCAAATAAGTGATTTTAATACTGGTAGCTTGAAAGTGAGCGAGAATCTCTTTTGTTATATCATTAAGCCTCATGAACTCTCCCTAATGGACTATGTCCTGATTTCGTTTTATATATTTTGGAGGTGTTGTGGAACTTGGACACTTGGGTGTACTCAAGGTTCTAAAAAATGTTAGGCGGCACGAGAGTGATGAGAGTACCTTCTAGTGCTTAGGTGGTTAGGTGGGGATTAATTAGATTCTAGACAGTTTCGAGGTGATATGTATGAAATATATATTAATTGATATTTATAATATTAAAAATCCATATAAAGTCAAATTAGATATAATTATAGTCACAATAACTAAATAAAAAACATATCATCCAGTCTTTATCATAAGTTACATGACACAATGTTAAGATTTTATAATCTTTACAATCCATCTATTCACACAATACAAAACCATAAAATAATGAAATGCTGCAAAGTGAGGAGATGAAGCTTAATTAGTCGGGATTGACTTTCACAAGGCATTGTGTCGCGAGTCAATTTGAGAATTTAAAATTAGATTCCTAAATGTTAAACTTTTATATTTTTGAAAAACATATAGAAACTGGCCCCCTAGGACCGCCAATAAAAAAAAGGAAAAAACATTAATTTAAAAAAAAAATAAAAAAAACTCACAGCATAGGTCCGCCTAGACAGAGAAAACGATGTTTTGTCCGATTTGAGACAAAATTCAACGATTTGTGGTGCCTAAGCCGATTTTTAGAACAGTGTACCCTCTAAGTTATTCACTGAACTTTCAATTTTGTAGCTTACCTTGGTGTATTCTTGCTTTTGATAAGAGAATCCGTCACAAAGGCAATGGCCTCATTTTTCGATTCGACAAGAGTTCCGACATCGAGAAATTGGAGTATAATATTTGGGTTGCAATGGAGAAGATTATCGAATGTGATTATAAGAGTGTTTGTGAGAAAGGAAGTGGCATTAAAATCAACAAATGGGAGTTTAATTTTGGGGGTATTGATGACATTAAGAGAATTATTTGGAGTGCAGCTATTTTCAATGATGAAATATCAACTCTAGCAATTGAACTCGCTTACTTGCGTCATGGTAGTGTTTTGATTTGTGGTACGGCTTCAAATGCTAGGAAACTATTTTGTATTTCTGATTATGTTAATGTGGCTACTTTTATTGCATGCATGCATGTATGTTAAGTTATTGGAGAATGGAACTGAGTTTGAAACACTTTCAGTCGTGCTTTTTAAAGTTGGGTACAGGACCATCAAGGCTTTAAGAGAATTAGCTCACGAAGAAATTCGCGATTATATAAGTTCCTTGCTAATGTGGTCTGAGATGGCTGCTCTTATGTTCATGATATACAATTTGATTGTTGTTAGAAGCATAATTATGTGCCTATTACCCTCCTAATTTTATGCTTATAGTTTGCTTCGTATGAATAAAAAATTATTTTTATGACGTTTCCTGTTCTTGCTAGGAAATGTGGAGTTGGCTCGAAAATTCGTTAAATATGAATAATTGGATACTTATTGGAGAAGACTTATACATTTTTTAGGTCATGAGAGAATTTGAAGCAACTTTGAGAAAATAATGAAATAGCTTCACCAGAACTTGCTGGAATTTGCCCGAAATTTGACAGAATTTGCCACAGCCGGCCGGTCCACCTTGGCCGGCTCAATCATATGGAGTCTAGCCCAATGGAGACCCATTCAGCCTATTTATGTTTACCAATCTGATTTGGAGAGAAAGAGAAGTTTGAGCACATGCTGTCACAAATTTGGAGCTTAGCCTTCGAAAGCCTAAAATGGTGGATCATGGTCTCCCTAATTCAAAGTTAACCCTTAGATCTTCCACGTCCTCTTTTATTATCATCCTATGGTCGAAATGGAGTTTCAACTCAGCCAAATTCGAGCTCCCCTATCCCCACGCACATAACTCACCTCATTTTTAGATTTTCCACAGTTTTACACTCTCTCTAGACTCCTTATCCATGTACCAACCCTCTAGCACTCTCTTCTACCTTTCCTCCTCCCTTTCTAAGCCAAAATACCTCCATAACAGGCACTACTAGAGACCTAGATCTTCCCTCTCTTGGGTTGAGTCGAACCTCTTCACCACATCTCCATCACTTTAGCTTAGTTTGAGTATTCCTCCTCTCATTCTCACCTCCTAGGGTTTGGCTAAGATTTTAGAGTTCCAAAGACTGGGAAGTAATCCCTCTTCACCTTACTCCTTGGAATCCTAAGGGTTTAATTACCTTACCTCCTCTTGAAGAGTTGGTGCTTGTTGAAGAGAAGAAGTGGAGCTAGAAGGCTTAGAGTCACTTGGTGAAGCTTTGACTAGGCGACCCTTGGTTATTTCTACTTTCTTCCTAATTTAAGCATGTATCAACTCTTTTATTTAGTTATGTGTAGTGAGTAGTCTTATTTTGGAGGCTAGGGTTCTAACCCTAGCCATGTGATGAATAAATGATGTCTTGGATTATGTATGATTTATGATTTTAGTGTATGTTATATGATTGTGTGTTGTGAATGAGCAATTATGTGTTTGTGGATGTTTTATTGTGCTTGAACTTCAAGTCTAGTTTTACCTATGCAGGTGTTGACCCTAGCTAAGTTAATGTATGTGTAAAGAGACTAAAAATGGTCCTTAATTGAATTAGCTACTCAGTTAAGCCTATATGAGCATGTAAACATGATTAGGGTATTTTCTAAGAGGCTACCTTAAGACTTGGTTACCTTAGCACCAAGCAAGGATTTAAGTGTCTTTGAGTCTTAATAGACTTGTAGAGCTCTAGTCAAGTGCATATTAAATTCAAAAGGTTATTGTGGCTAATAGTTGATTCACTTGACTTGTAACCCAATAGGTGCGAGTTAGGGGAATCACATAGACTTTCTCTCAGATTCTCCAAAAGAGATTTGAGAAGGGGAACCTTCCATATATATCACACGATATGCTTGTTGACTTCACAATGTGACATATGATAGAGATGCAAGCCCAAAATGGCTTGGGTCTTGGTTCCGATTCACGAAATACTTCAATCACTACCAGAATACTTACTATAGCCAACGATATAAAGTCGTTGGTCTGTCCCAATTTCTCGTCGGTTATAGTATCGTCGGTAATGCACCGTCGGTGATACTATAACCGACGACATAATAGGGTAATCGTCGGTTTTAGTATTGAGCTATAGCCAACGAGATCAAGTCGTCGGATATAGTTGATACTATAATCGACGACTTTGTCGTCGGCCATACCTCCTCCCCTAGTCAAACTGGTTGACCATGGAGGAAACTATAGCCGACGATATTAGTGTATATCGTCGGCTATAGTGTGTATTATTTTAATTTTTTTTGCAGGTTCTGGGTTTTATCCCAGAACCTGCATTCCCAAAAAGTCACCAATATTGTTCACATTGAAAATCCAGAACTATTGAAACTATAGTAGTAAATAAAATAAAAAACCAAAATCGTTCAAATCTATATACATATGTGCACTACGTACTACGGGTACTATGGGTTTCCTAAGTCTATGTGGTCTAACGGATTGTCAAAACTTGGTTGGTCCTGGTCTGGCGGCTGCGGCTGAGGCTGTGGCTGTGGCTGTGGCGCACTGAAAATGGGCGGGGGAGCTATCTGGATTCCAGATGCGTGCAACTGTGCATAACAGTGCTGCATCCATGTCTGAAAGGACCCAACTCCGATTTAGTTGCCTAAACCGGAATCAAACCCCTTCGAAAACACGAACCAACAAAAACTGTAGAAATTTTGGCAGAGTTTCGCTACTAACGTAGAATTACCATTACCTGCACCCGGAAAATACACTTCATCCTATGCAACACAAAAATCAAACCGTGGGCACCAATCCCATCCGGATTTCTCAATATATCAACAATAATGTAAAATAATAAATATATCTGTACTTTACTGGAATGTTGAGTAAAATCGTATAAAATATACAGCAGAATACTCAGAGCGACCTCTAATGTATAATCATATAAGTATACCACAGTAGGTAGAACAATAAGCCTACTGGAAGAAATAAGGTAGCTCGAGCACTATGCCTCCGACCACGACGTGCGACACCAGAGTCCGAACTGCAAACTGGGCACGAAAACCGAAAAGCCCAGGGGAAAGACATGAAAACTGTTAGAGTGAGTTGACGAAAATAAATGTCTTTCACCGAGTAATATATGTTATAAAAACATATGCGAGTCAAAATATAAATAAATCAAATAGTGTACGAGGAGACGCTGACTCCAACTCGTGAACAGAGCATGCATGGAAAATCTCATGGGGTCACTCATGGACACGGCCGTGCTAGTACAGTCTGAATCACGGGATCCCAGACCCACACATGATTCTAGCCAGAAAGGCCTTGGTTCCGGGGTACTGCCCCTCGCCGGTCAGGTCGGGGTACTGCCTCTCCTGGTAGGCCTCCATCGGGGATCAGCCGAGAGGCAAGTGTATCGATACAACAACGTGAACTGAGACTGTACTCTGTGTAAATCAAATCATAAATAGTTCGATGCAAATGCATGAAACAATATATAAATGCATATACGTAATGTATACTGATATAGGCATAATCGTATAACACATGCTCATGTAAAACATAATCTCGTATGCAATCTCATGCTCATAAAACCATAATCATACTACATGCTCAAGTTCGTAAAACATATATAAAAGACTCACAATCAATCCGTGAAAAGAAACTGTCCACTCACAGACTAGCGTAACGCAGTTCGCGTTAACCCGTGATCCGGCGGAAAATCCATCGCCAAACAAATGATCACGAACCCCTGAATAATCACAAAGTTCATTACTCAAAGTCATAACTCGACAATTCAAGATAAATCATGAGAAACCACCGTTCTCGGAAACACGTAATCCGATTACGACAAACTGTCGAAAATCCGAAAATCACACCTCAATACCACGCTGTAATTTCGGTCGCTCAATTCGAAAAACGAACCTCCCCACTGCGATCGGGGCGCGATTTCGAGTGAAACGACATGCAACTTGTCGAAAACCCCAAAAAGTCAAACTGTTGACCGTTGACCGCCGTTGACCACCGCCGGCGGCGGCGGCGCCATCCGAACGGAGAATTTCTCGGCGGAGCAACCACTATTCCACTCCAAATCACCCACTGAGCAACTTTCACAAATGGTAGCTTGTAGGTGATGAGAGCTTCAAAGCCCACTCCTTTTTGCAGCTCAATTTGGCCGGAATTGGTTCACCCCAAAAACCCAAAAAATCCTAATCTTTGGCCGGAATTATCTTCCACCTCCGGCGTCCCTTGCCGTGGAGGGTGGCCGGAAATGACACCGGAAGGCCGAGGCGCATCGAACAGGACTAACCCCGTAGCCTGGGGTGGCCGGACGGCGAGCCACCACCGTGGGCCGCCGATCACCGTCGCATATCTCCTCCACCACGTGTTGACCGGTCAAGCTCCATTAATGACCATGTGTTGACTTTCCCAAATAGGCAACCCCAATATTTATACTCATTAAATACTTTCCCAATTTGGAAATCTCCAAAATACATTTTGCGACAAACTTTAAACACCCGTAACTTTTATGTCGTAAATCCGATTCCAATAATTCTCGCGGCAACAAACCCGACTCGACATATTCTTCAATTACCACCCGAAGTCAAACACTTCGACAAATCGGATAAAAATTCAACGGTTCACCCAAACACATACCTTAATCAGCTAACCGATTCTGCTCTACGGCTCGCGCCTGCTCCATCTCCTCCATCCGACGCCGTTGATATTCCATCTCAATCGCTTGCCTATGAAGCTGCTCCTGTAGCTCATTAGTCCTCAAAGATGATCCCGATCCGCGAGAGAATTCAGGGGTTTTCTTCAGCAGCCCTTGACCCTACTTTCCGAGCCCCCTGCAGTAGAAAGTGTTCTTCCCTGGAGAGATCGCAGTTGCCATAATCCTGGCCACTATGATCGGATCAGATTGATCAATCTGATCAATCGGGAGTTCCACATCGGGGGTGTTGGGATAGCGTTCTCTCGCAACTTGAGTCAACACCTCCTGAATCACCTCCTGAAGTCTCGCCTAATTGACAAAGAAAAATAAAATCTTAATTAATGTAAACAATCTAAAAAAATAAGAAATATGTTTATTTTGTTATGAGGACACTTACAGCATCTTCGGGGGACTACGGATACGCGTGCTGCATCGTATAGACAAGCGGAGGGACTTCTGGGTGGTTGGCCGCCTCCTCGATCCAACCCGAGTATGATCTGGAACCAGCATGATGATTTTTTGTGTTTTTGGCCCGGTTCCTTGTGTTGACTTCAGAAATAGCCTGCTCGATTAATCCAACATCTAATATTAGCCAAATAATTTGGGGGAAGTACGATAAAACAAAAATTTAATCGATCGAAGGTTGCGTACCTTCAATTTCGGGTTGTTGAAGTGAACCACAAGCCATCGCCACTCGTACTCCTTATAACGAAACTCGCTAGGGGTACCGGAACGATCGTCGCCGTACTTTTTCCAATGTTTTTTTAGCTCGCCCTTCCACTCCTTATACCTATATTAATAAAACACAAATGTTAGTAACTTACAACATTTTATGAACATAATTAAAACAAACGAAAAAATCGAAACAAATGAATCTAGTAACCTGCTCCCTTGCACTTCATCCGCCCATGTGGGTCTAATGTCGTTGTCCACGCGGAACCACCTCTGCAATGCATATATATATCAATAAGATTAAAAATTTATATAGAAAATATACATAATGAATATACAATTCTACTCACCGACAGCGCATTATTCAGCTCATATTTGACTGATTGCGGCACCGAATTCCAATCTGGCCACAACATTGGGACTCTATCCCGTATGATGCTGCCCGCCATCCCTGCGTACTTTCAAGTGACCTTTCCCACGATCACGTCGCCTCTATCCCCGGTCGGAATCATAACTTGGCCACCACCGCTAGCCTGAATCGCGTCGTCCAGTAACTTGCCGACGACGGGGCCTCTGGTTCTCTTTTGTTTATCACCGGGTACGATCTCGCCTATCACATATGTAGACGATTTTTTAAACATCAACACCTAATTGAATTTAAATATTACTAAGTAAAAAGATATCACTAATTAATATTTACCTGATTCATCGGTGCGTTGTCCCGGAATCCTCACAATTCAGAGATGTTGCGGGAAGGGTACATACGTGTATGCCTGGTCCGGGGTAATGAACCCTAGCTGTCCTGGAACAGGCATCTCCGTGGGATTGACGAGGGGTATCGTTGGGATTTCCAAGGGTAAGAATAGGGTAGACGGCGGGCATAGTCGTATCCTTGCGGAGGACTGAGTTGATCCACCAGCCTCCTCGGATGAATGAGGAATCTGGTCGGTGGATGGAGAAGGGTCCTCGCGATGAATGTCTGACATTTGGACCGAGGATTGAGTCGCACTATCCATTGAAGGTGTGCGACTGTCCTCATAAAGCCTCCTCGCGCTGGAGGGTTGACGAGGCACAACCTGCTGCTGCTGAGGTTGTCCCTCACCTAGAAGTGTATGGTGCCGAGAGGTGGGAGGAATGCTGTAAGTGTTGCCGATACTGGCGGATCCTGATGCAGACCGACTTCCGGTGCCTTCATCCCCACGTCCCGATCTCCCTCTCGACCTCCCCCTCGACCCCATCGACCCCCCTCGCGAAGCACCGCAATTCAACCAATTCATCGTTGCTATAAAAGTTACGTAACATACTCAATTTTATACAGTTTTTAAAATCAACAATAAAATTAAAGTTAATTCACATTCATCTACCAAATGTCAGAATATATATATTAATTCACATATTTCCATATTTAACTCACAATAATTCCATAAATTACTAAAAATTCAAATGAATTCATATATATGTTCATAATAATAATCCACAAATTACAACGACTCCAAAAAATTTCAGTAAATTACAAAAATTCATAAAAAATCCTTCCACTCACATAAAATTTCCATTATATTCAACAAATTACATTATATATTCCTTCATATAAAATTCCATTAAATTACAAAAATTTAAAATAATTCCTAATTAATCCAAAAATTCGAATTCCTAATCCAAAAATTCCTAATCCAACAATCTCATATACGTATATATATTTTCATAATTCAATAATATCCAATATATAATCCAATAATTAATTAAGCTCCTCTATATATATAATCCAATAATTCCAAAAATCCAAAAAATCAACAATAATTCCAACAATCAACAAAATTCAACAATAATCCAATATATATTCACACAATTCATCCAAACATCCACATTATCAACAAACTAAACAAAAATCTAACCTAAAAAAAAAACTTCAAAATGGGGGATTTAGAGATTTAGGATATCGAACTTGTTTTTGGGTTGTAGGATCGATGAATGGAGGCTTGAGGATGGACGACGGCTTGAGGATGAACCTTGCCTCTTGGTTGAAGGACGGTGGCGACGGAAAATGAATCGGAGCCGTTTGGGGAAAAATGGGCAGTTTCGTTTCTGCCCAAAACGGCTGTTCTGGGATATAACCCGATAACTATAGCCGACGACATAAGTATTATCGTCGGCTATAGTATAACCGACGATATTTATTATGAATATCGTCGGCTATAGTTTTTTTCCCTCCTTTTTTTGTTTTTTCGTATGCATTTATATTTATACAAAAAGGCTATGAGTTTTTTTTTCTTACTTATAAAAAATGCTCCTTAAACAAAGTTCTACTTTAATTACATGCATATCACGAATGTCGACATATATATATTATTAATTTATTGCACGTTCATATATACTCAAATTAATTGCACGCCAAAGTCATCGTCGTACACGTACATCATTTTACATTGCACGTTCAAACTCAAATTAACATACATACACTAAGGCGCATAGTCAGAATCATCGCTTGAGTCTGACTCGGTTTCCGAGTTAATTTCAGGTAAGATGTGTAAGCCCTCGTCACTTGAGTCTTCATTGTCTTCATTTTGATTAACATCAATAAGATTCGGTTGAGGAATTCGTACCACACTGCCCTGTATCAGATTATTAAGGCGAATTGTTGAGGTTTCAGGAATACCAGTTACGTTCGGCTCTTGGTATGCACTAACTTTTTCATTATCTGAGGTCACACCAAGTGTGGAGGCACTGTATATGTTTCTTGGAAGAACATGGTTAACCACTTTCACCGCCGTGGTTAACCAAATGGCGCCTTTATGCACAAGATCATCAAGATAGAACAATTGTTTCACCGTCGTGGCCAAAACAAACGGATCATCTTCATACCAGCTTGTAGCAGTATTCACCGAAAATATGTCGTATTGATCGGTCCTTGTGTTTTGAGGGTCGGTATCAAACCATCTACACTTAAACAAGTGCACGGTCATGCCTTCCCCATATATTAATTCGACAACTGAATGGAGAACACCGTAATAGTCAACTCCATTCTGCCCACCATGCACCATTACCCCAGAATTCTGTGTTTTTCATCTGACATCTCAATGTTCCCAAATAAATAGCACGCCATTTACCTTAAACATAGGATAAACTCTGGAAGTTACCGGTTTCTGCGCCAAAAGCCTCAATTCGTGTGACCACTGAGGGATACCATCATCTTGTACATGGTTCATCTGAAAATAATCATTTATTAACTTAACTATAAATAGGATACGAGACATGCAAAAAATTTCATTACCCATCCAGCCAAAAATTTCATTCTTCTGGGCAGGCTTGACGGTATAAGGAGCTTGTGGCATTTTTTTCTTCCCATCTCTCAACCACAAATGTTTTCGCATTCCCATTCTTTTAAGATCAATGCGTGCCTTCGGGCCGTCTTTAGTTTTTCCCTCCCAATTCAACACTGTGTCGACCACACTCTCGCACACATTTTTCTCCATATGCATGACATCTAAGTAGTGTCTGATCAGTAACTTGGACCAATACGGAAGTTCCCAAAAAATACTTTTGTGTGTCCAGAATTTATACCTGTCGGGTTTGTCAGGTATTGACCCCACTATCTCGGGATGATTGCTGAGTTGCCCAAAATCGTATTCATTTAGCACTTCCAATATTTCATCCCCCATCCATCTCCTCGGCTGCTCACCTGTTTCCACAGTGTGACGACCTGAACCAGAATTAGTTGAGTAAACAGCATAATCCACGAGTTTGTGCGTAATCGCGGTTAGTCGTTAATTGTGTGGTTTGCCGATTTAGTTTCGACTTAATTATCGGCCGAGAATTTGAATTGAGTTTCTTCACGAGAGTTGTAGAGCACGTGATTTCGAGCTCGAGGGCGGTTCCGGATGATTTTTCCGATAACCGAGGAATATAATATGATTATTTGAAGTTTCGGATTATCGATGAGTTTATCCGTTTGTTTCGTGTTTATCCGAATCATTTTGGTTATTCGTTTTGAACCGTTGATCGACCCCAGGGCGAGTATAAATATCGAAAATAGTCGAGAAATAGTCGCAAAAACACTGTTTGAAGTTGACCAGTGTTGACTTTCCATTTTTGGAAGTTTGACCCGTTGACCGAGAGGGAGGACTTTCCCATTTGAGCTTCGCCGGCTGATTTGCATTTTTCGGCCACCTCCGGCCACGTGAAGGGTATGCTTCTCTTCCCCTTGAGTTTTTAAGTTGATTGGTGTTTGAAATTGTGAGAATTGATGAGGTTTGGAGTGAACCCGACTCGGGTTAGGTTATCGGAGTTCGCCGGAGTTGGGGGTGGTGTTCCGGCGAGTTGTGGAGGTGGGGATGTTGGGGTTTCAACTCCCCAAGCCTTGGTGATGCTTCTTGGGTGGTTAGTTTTGGACGAGGTAGTGATTTTTGGAGAACCCGAATTGGTTGCCGGAATGTTGATTCCGTTTGGTTTCAAGCTAAATTGAAGGTGTTGTGGTTTGAATTGAGGCTTGTTGTAGTTATAAAAGTGATTGGGCTTGAGGAGATCTTCAAATCTGGAGCTTCCTCGCCGGAGAAAGTCTCCGTTGACGGAGCGCCGCCGTCGGCGGCGGCGGCGGCGCTCCGGCGAGACCGTTGACTTTTCAGATTTCGATGTTTTTAATGTCATTTTTCTCGTAATCGTGCCCTGATTATCGTCTTGAGGTTTTCGTATTGATTTGGGTATCGGATTTTCAGTCGAAGGTTTCGAGTGGAGATTTCGGAAATTCAGTCAATTATTTTGTGACGACCCGGAACAGAATCAGCAGTGAAATCAGCTCAATTCGCGAGTTAGCGTATCAGCGTGGATTTCCGATAATGGATTTACTCGCCAGGGTTTGTTAACGACTTAATTATTGGTCGAGAATTGGAGCTGGGTCTCTTCTCGAGAGTCGTTGTACGTATGATTTCGAATTCGTTGCCGGTTCCGGATCGTTATTTGGACGACCGAGGAATTAATTATAAATATTTGAAGTTCGGATTTAAATGGTGGCATTCTTAGAGACTAAATTACCGGTCGAGAATTTGGGTTCGGCTTCTTAACGGAAGTTGTTCAGAATTTAATTTCAAGCTCGTGGGAACTTCCGGAGCATTATTCCGAGTTACGAAGATTAAGTTGTGAATATTTCCAATTGTTGAATATTTTGTCGATTAAATATGTGTTGGTTTGAACAGTTGACTTTTTATCCGATTGGTTGATGTGTTTGACTTCGGGTGATAATGGAAGAGCATGTCGAGTCGAGTTTGTGGCCGCTAGAATTATCGGAATCGGAATTACGACGAGAAAGTTACGGATATTCGAAGTTTGTCGAAAGGATAATTATGAAGTTTCCATTTTGGGAAGGCTATAAATAGAAGTTTCCATATTTGGCAAGTCAACACTTGCCATAAATGGGTTTGACCGAGTTGACCGAGTCAACTCGGTGGAGGAAGAGAAGTTGGCGACGGCGTACGGTGAGCATCACGGTGGCGGGCCGTCCGGCCACCCCAGGCGACGGGGTTGGTCCCATTCTCTTCGCCTCATGTCCCTCATCATGTTTCCGGCCACCCTTCACGGCGAGGGTGGCGGTGGAGAGGAGAAATTCCGGCAAGAAAGTGGAGATTTTTAAGTGAATTCGGGTTGCTCGATTTAGGCCGATTTGAACTACAATTTTGGGTGGGCTTTGTAGCCCTCATCACCATGAAGCTACCATGTAAGTTTGGTGTTTCAATTCGATGTGTACTTGGAGAATTTTGGATTGGAAAATTTGGTACCAATTCGGTTTATCATGAAATTGAGCTAGTTAGAGATTGAATTGGCCTTTGTTGCAGTTGACAAAGTTGCTCAGTGGATGATTTTGAGTGGAATAGGGGTTGCTCTGCCGGAAAATTTTCAGTTTCGCGGCAGTGCCGCTGTGGGCGGCGGTCAACGGTCAACGGCAGTCAAAGTTTGACTTTTTGGGGTTTTCGACAAGTTGCATGTCATTTCACTCGAAATCGCGCCCCGATCGCAGTGGGGAGGTTCGTTTCTCGATTTGAGCATTCGAAAGTACAGCGAGGTATAGAGGTGTGAATATCGGATTTTCGACGATTCGTCGTATTCGTATTTCGTGTTTCCGAGAACTGTGGTTTCTCGTGATTTGTCTTGAATTGTTGAATTATGATTTTGAGCAACGTTTATTGTGATTATTCAGGTATTCGTGATCGTTCGTTTGACGAAGGACTTTCCGCCGGATCACGGGTTAACGCGAACTGCGTTACTCTAGTCTGTGAGTGGACAATTTATTTTCACAGATTGATTGCGAGTCTTTTATTTACGTTTTACGAACTTGAGCATGCAGTATGATTATGGTTTTACGAGCATGAGATTTCATACGAGATTATGTTTATTACGAGCATGTGTTATACGATTATGTATATACCAGTATATAGTACGTATATACACTTATATATATTGTTTCATGCATTTGCATCGAACTGTTTATGATTTGGTTTACACAGAGTACAGTCTCAGTTACGTTGTTGTATTGATACACTTGCCTCTCGCCTGATCCCCGATGGTAGGCCACCAGGAGGGGCAGTACCCCTACCTGACCGGCGAGGGGCAGTACCCTGAACCGAGGCCTTTCTGGCTAAGGATCACGTGGAAGTCAGGGACTCCGTGATTCCGACTGTACTAGCACGGATGTGTCCACGAGTGACCCCGTGAGATTTTCCTTGCATGTTCTGTTTACGAGTTGGAGTCAGCTTCTGCTCGTATATTATTTGATTTATTTTTATTCCGACTCGCATATGTTTTTATAACATATATTACTCGGTGAAAGACATTTATTTTCGTCCACTCACTCTAACGTGTTTCATGTCTTTCCCCTGGGCTTTTCGATTTCCGTGCCCAGTTTGCAGTTCGGACTCTGGTGTCGCACGTCGTGGTCGGAGGCATAGTGCTCGAGCTACCTTGTTCCTTCCAGTAGGTTTATTGTTCTACCTACTGTGGTATACTTATATTTTTATACATTAGAGGTCGCTCTGAGTAATCTGTTGTTTATGTTATACGATATATTTACTACTTTAATTTGTTGTTGATATATTGAGAAATCCGGATGGGATTGGTGCCCACGGTTTGATTTTTTTGGCATAGGATGAAGTGTATTTTACGCGTGCAGGTAATGGTAATTCCACGTTAGTAACGAAACTCTGCCAAAATTTCTACGGTTTTTGTTGGTTTGTTTTTTCGAAAGGGTTTGATTCCGGTTGAGGGAGCTAAATCGGGGTTGGGTCCTTTAAGCTTGGTATCAGAGCATTAGGTTATAGGTTCTGTAGACTTCTGTAGTCGTGTTTACTAAGGATATTTGAGAATGTACAGCATGTCTGGAATGGTGACCCGACTGGCCGGCGGATACTCATCAATATTCCGGGTGTTGTATACTTTCAAATATTTAAAGTTCCATGATTACGTTCCACTTGTTATGAACGATGTTTCATTCATTAGGATGCCTCCTGACGTGCTTTCCGTGTTGTTTCGGTTGTGGATCCTATTGAGGGTCAATCGACGCGTGATTTGCCAGTGAACTGTGGATTTGGATGAGCATTCTGAGTTCAGAGAATTGTGTGGCACGGTTTGCCTGGTTGTGTGTGTATAAGCGTCTACATGTTGCCTCAGAGCTGAGAATTATGGCAGTTAATGTTTGCCTGAGTCAGATTGTTGTATTTGGTGGGCTGATATTGTGTGAGTTCCGGTTGCGACTCCATGGCCTACATTCAGGGTGTTATTTGTGCGGTAATGGTTTTATCAGGCTGCCCAGCATTTGAATGAGGAGTGGTTACCCACCTGAGGCAGAGATGCATTGTTCACATGTTTGTTTCCGTTTGCACGTGCTATGTGGCTTCAGAAGAAGCAATTCACGAGGTTCGAGTCGAGTTTGAACCTGAGCATCAGAGAGAGTCTGATTGATGTGCCTCGAGATAACCGTGAGGAGCTTAGTGTGCTGCACTCAGAGGCGAGGCTATTGAGAAGGAAAGGTGTACGCGGTTTCCGATGTGGTGGTTTGAGGAAAGTGGATTTAGTCGAGATTTTGATGAGGTTGAGTTCTGACACTTCGGGATCAGTGACTGCATCAGGCTGCAACCTTTTCGATATGTTGAGGGTTGTTAGATCAAGCAGATGATCTGTTTGTCGATGGCGGAGATCACAAAGTAGCGGACTTGCTCCGGTGGCATAAGTTTGGGTGATCGTTGGTGATCCTTTCACGCAGCAGGTGTTGCGGTGATTTGTGTTCGAGGAGTACTTTCAGTTGCTGTTTCGGTGGCCAGGAGGGTCACGTTGCGAGGGAGTGCCCCCAGCCAATTGTGTTTGTGGTTCGACAGCTCAGAGTTCACGAGGAGATCCTTATGTTGTTCCTGAAGTCTGATTAATGTACCCTTTTGACGAGTTAATCAGCAAGTCGCAAATGACGTGGGCGGCTAGTTGGGCATGTTAGAGTTCGTGCCATGACCTTGTTTGAGGACAGACTTTTCTCCGAGGTTACTGTTGCTTGATATCCATGGCTATTGTACCTGCATCTCCACTTCCGAGGTTTTGGAGAGTGTTGTATCCATCCGGAGGTTGCGAGATCCTTGTTGGAGGTTATGGTTTAGCCGCGGATCTGTTATAGCTGGACATTGTGGTTTTGGTGTGATTGTGAGTATGGACTTACCGACGACGCATTTGGCTGTGTTCGGGTGCCTCGAGAAAGTGGTTGTGTTTCGATGACCAGATTTCCCCGTGATACGGTTTCGTGGTGATGGTCGAGCGAATGATGGAGACGGATTGTGTTGCTCGCTTAGCTTATGATGTGGATACTACGGTTGCTGTGCCCGACGTTGGCAATATTGAGGTGGTTCCCGAGTTTCCAGGTGTGTTCCGGAGGAGTTACCAGGTGTTCCTCCAGTTCGGGAGACTGACTATACCATTGAGCTTGTATCGAGCGCTGGACTCATTTTACCGGCATTTTGTCGTTCGGAGCCAGCGGAACTGATGGAGCTACAATTTCGACTCCAGGAGTTGCTGGAGGAGGTTTCAGGAGATTTCATGTGACCCCGTGTATTTGTGTGGTGTACTCTTGCATTATTGTGTACGGATGTTGGATGGTTCGACGTGATGGTGCATTAACTACCGGAAACCTGATTTGCTTCAAAGCAGAGTGAGTATCCTCCGCTTCGGATTGACGAGTGGTTTGATCAGCTCGCGTGAGCTTCAGTCTTTCCGAAGATTGATTTCCGGTCCGGGTACCAACAGTTGAGGTTTGATGAGTCAGATGTGGTCTGGATGACTCTAGGATCTCGGTGCGGGCATTACGTGCTATTGGTCACGCCATTGGTTGACCAATGCCCCGTAGATCGTGTGGACTTGATAGACCAGGTGTTTAGACGGTTTCTGGACGAGTTTGCAGTCATGTTCGTCGGCAACATCCTGATATGTTCCAGAAGTGTGAGCCAGTACCTGAAGCAATTGTGAGCGGTTTTGCGGACTTCGCGAGGTGATCAGCTATTTGCGAAGTTCAGCCAGTGTGAGTTTTGGCCGATTAGTGTGATGATTTTGGACTGTGTGATGTTATCCGAGGGAGTTGGCGTGGATACTGATCAGATAAGAGCCGTGTTGATTTGGGGTTGACCTACCATGGTACCAGAGATCGGGAGTCTCTTGGGTTTGGCAGGCTATTACCGACGGCTTGTGCAGGATTTTCCCGGATTGCCATTTCACTTTCCAGATTGACGAAGAAGGAGTCAAGTTCGAGTGGTTCGATGCACGCGAGGAGAGTTGCTTCGGTTTTGACCTTACCTGACGATTGTGGTGAGTTCGTGGGTTATGGCGATGCATCGAGGTTTAGATTTGGTTGTGTTTTGATGTTGTGTAGCTGAGCGGTGGCTCATGGTCTCAGGCAGCGTGGAACTTTGTGTAGCTACGTATCCTATGTATGATTTGGGTGTAGCTGTCCTTATGTTAGCATCAGAGAGTTCGAGACACTACAGCTATGGCGTGCAGCGAGGTGTAGGATGTACACTGATCACTTGAATTTCATCCACTTGCATTTTCGGCCAAATTTGGGCTTGAGGCAGTGTAAATGGTTGAGGTCGACTAACGACTATGGCTGCACCTTTGAGTTTGTTCCGGAAACACTAGTAGTTGTACTTTGATCATTCGTCTGGGATATTGTTGCTGATGCATTCAGTCGAGAGTCGGGAGCTTCAGCGTTTCATGTGTACTTGTGGCTCGATTTTCCGTGTTAGCCGAGTTGCATTACAAAAGCTGAGTTCGAGTGTGATGACGTTGAAGCTCATTGTTTTGCGCGCGGGTGGCGCTAGTGATGCGGAGATGTATCAGATACTTCTAGTTTATTACTCGTGATGCAATATGAAGAGCAATATAGCAGCTTGAGTGTGCAGATGCCACATTTGTCGACTGGCGATGGTTAGGAGGCGGAGACTTGCCAGAGAGTTACAGCCATTTGAGATTTCCGGTTAGACGTGGCGATTGTTGCTGTGGTTGTGTGTGTTTGTATGCACTCTGGTTGGTGATGTCAGTTGTCAGGTTATTGTGGACCATTTGACGAACTTAGTACAGTTCCTTGTACTTTCGGTGATGATTTCAGTGGAGGGTTGCATAGCTATGTTTGGTGGAGGTTGTCCATCTACGTGGTGTACCTGTGTCCCAGTTTGCTGGTCGAGGTAATCAGCTGCAACTGTGTGTTGGCAAGTTTTGCAGCGAGCATTGGGAACCAGATTACAAGTTAATACCGGTTCTTATCCTCAGATTGGTAGGCGATCTTTGAGGACTATTCAGATCTTGGAGGGCATGTTGCGGCCTTGCGTATTGCAGTTCCGAGAGATTTGGGACCAGCAATTTCAATTATTCGAGATTGCATGCAATACCGGTTTGTTGACCATTATGATTTTGATGTTGCGTGTTGTCGTTTTGAGGACGATGTTGTACTCCATTGTGCTGGAGCGAGTTTGGTTTGAGTTTGAGTTGACATTTGATTCTGATTTTGTGGAATGTGCTACCACAGACTGTCAGATTAGCAGGATGGGGTTGATAATTGCCCGAGTCCGATGTTTGAGCTATGTTGATATAAGTGTGTGAGTTATGTTGATGTGTGTGGACTGAGTTGTGATTTGCTATGTTGTTTTGATCCGTGTGTGGTCATAGGCGAGTTTGGGTTGTGCCGTATAGTTCGGCGTTGCCTATAGTGTTGGCTTTTGTATGTGTTGTGTTCCATGTGGCGGAACTATATTTCAGGTTGTTATGTGTTGTGTACCCTATATGTTCATTATACAGGAATACTTGGCTATTGTGTGGAGCCAGTTCAGATTCATGATTTGAGGGTACATGGATTTCAGCACGGAGCTATCTTCTATTGTGGAGTTTGTTGTCAGAGTTGTTCATTTGACGTTGTCACTGAAGAGTTGAGCAGTATGCAGAGGCAGTGCTCGTATGTTTAAGGAGGGTGGATTTGTGACGACCCGGAACAGAATCAGCAGTGAAATCAGCTCAATTCGCGAGTTAGCGTATCAGCGTGGATTTCCGATAATGGATTTACTCGCCAGGGTTTGTTAACGACTTAATTATTGGCCGAGAATTGGAGCTGGGTCTCTTCTCGAGAGTCGTCGTATGTATGATTTCGAGTTCGTGGGCGGTTCCGGATCGTTATTTGGACGACTGAGGAATTAATTATGAATATTTGAAGTTCGGATTTAAATGGTGGCATTCTTAGCGACTAAATTACCGGTCAAGAATTTGGTTTCGGCTTCTTGACGGAAGTTGTTCAGAATTTAATTTCGAGCTCGTGGGAACTTCCGGAGCATTATTCCAAGTTACGAAGATTAAGTTGTGAATATTTCCGATTGTTGAATATTTTGTCTATTAAATATGTGTTGGTTTAAACAGTTGACTTTTTATCTGATTGGTTGATGTGTTTGACTTCGGGTGATAATTGAAGAGCATGTCGAGTCGAGTTTATGGCCGCGAGAATTATCGGAATCGGAATTACGACGAGAAAGTTACGGATATTTGAAGTTTGTCGAAAGGATAATTATGAAGTTTCCATTTTGGGAAGGACTATAAATAGAAGTTTCCATTTTATGAAGTTTCCATATTTGAAGTCAACACTTGCCATAAATGGGTTTGACCGAGTTGACCGAGTCAACTCGGTGGAGGAAGAGAAGTTGGCGACGGCGTACGGTGAGCTTCACGGTGGCGGGCCGTCCGGCCACCCCAGGCGACGGGGTTGGTCCCATTCTCTTCGCCTCATCTCCCTCATCATGTTTCCGGCCACCCCTTCACGGCGAGGGTGGTGGTGGAGAGGAGAAATTCCGGCAAGAAAGTGGACATTTTTAAGTGAATTCGGGTTGCTCGATTTAGGCCGATTTGAACTACAATTTTGGGTGGGCTTTGTAGCCCTCATCACCATGAAGCTACCATGTAAGTTTGGTGTTTCAATTCGATGTGTACTTGGAGAATTTTGGATTGGAAAATTTGGTACCAATTCGGTTTATCATGAAATTGAGCTAGTTAGAGATTGAATTGGCCTTTGTTGCAGTTGACAAAGTTGCTCAGTGGATGATTTTGAGTGGAATAGGGGTTGCTCCGCCGGAAAATTTTCAGTTTGGCGGCAGCGCCGCCGTGGGCGGCGGTCAAAGTTTGACTTTTTGGGGTTTTCGACAAGTTGCATGTCATTTCACTCGAAATCGCGCCCTGATCGCAGTGGGGAGGTTCGTTTCTCGATTTGAGCATTCGAAAGTACAGCGAGGTATAGAGGTGTGAATATCGGATTTTCGACGATTCGTCGTATTCGGATTTCGTGTTTCCGAGAATGGTGATTTCTCGTGATTTGTCTTGAATTGTCGAATTATGATTTTGAGAAATGGTTATTGTGATTATTCAGGTGTTCCTGATCGTTCGTTTGGCGAGGGACTTTCCTCCGGATCACGGGTTAACGCGAACTGCGTTACTCTAGTCTGTGAGTGGACAATTTATTTTCACGGATTGATTGCGAGTCTTTTATTTACGTTTTACGAACTTGAGCATGCAGTATGATTATGGTTTTACGAGCATGAGATTTCATACGAGATTATGTTTAGTACGAGCATGTGTTATACGATTATGTATATACCAGTATATAGTACGTATATACACTTATATATATTGTTTCATGCATTTGTATCGAACTGTTTATGATTTGGTTTACACAGAGTACGGTCTCAATTACGTTGTTGTATCGATACACTTGCCTCTCGGCTGATCCCCGATGGTAGGCCACCAGGAGGGGCAGTACCTCGGAACCGAGGCCTTTCTGGCTAAGGATCACGTGGAAGTCAGGGACTCCGTGATTCCGACTGTACTAGCACAGATGTGTCCACGAGTGACCCCGTGAGATTTTCCTTGCATGCTCTGTTTACGAGTTGGAGTCAGCGTCTCCTCGTATATTATTTGATTTATTTATATTCCGACTCGCATATGTTTTTATAACATATATTACTCGGTGAAAGACATTTATTTTCGTCCACTCACTCTAACGTGTTTCATGTCTTTCCCCTGGGCTTTTCGGTTTCCGTGCCCAGTTTGCAGTTCGGACTCTGGTGTCGCACGTCGTGGTCGGAGGCATAGTGCTCGAGCTACCTTGTTTCTTCCAGTAGGTTTATTGTTCTACCTACTGTGGTATACTTATATGTTTATACATTAGAGGTCGCTCTGAGTAATCTGTTGTTTATGTTATACGATTTTACACCGGATTTTTAGTAAAGTGTAGATATATTTACTACTTTACTTTGTTGTTGATATATTGAGAAATCCGGATGGGATTGGTGCCCACGGTTTGATTTTTGTGGCATAGGATGAAGTGTATTTTATGCGTGCAGGTAATGGTAATTCCACGTTAGTAACGAAACTCTGCCAAAATTTCTACGGTTTTTGTTGGTTCGTGTTTTCGAAAGGGTTTGATTCCGGTTTAGGGAGCTAAATCGGGGTTGGGTCCTTTCATATTTTATACACTTTTATATGTTTCCGGAAACGGTTAGTTTCCGTGGTTAAGTACAGTGTTGTGGGTTATGGTTTTGATCAGATGTGTTTATGATTATTCAGGTGATCGAGATCGTGCTTCAGGCGAGGGATCTTCCGCTGGACCACGAGATTAGCGCGAGTGCGCGCTTGCTGATGAGTTAGTGGACATTTTTATATTTTTACAGTTGTTTGCGAGTTCGTGATTTTACGTGAATTTCCGTATTTACTTTATACGATGTTGAGATATATATTATTTTCGGAGGTATTATTTTATATTTATTGGTGATGACATTACTGCATCGATGCTTCGGCTACTCGGCTAATAACCGGTAGTCCGCCAGAGTTAAGAGATTCCTCTGGACCAGAGTTGAGAGATTCCTCTGGGCAGGGTTGAGAGATTCCCCTGTATGCCGCCGGGGTTGAGAGATTCCCCTGGCCTATCACCGTCGGGTTTGAGCGATTCACCTGACGTCGGGCTTGAGAGATTCGCCTGACAACCTCCATATATATGTTTTCCGAACTCGCACTGTTTTACATTGATTAGGTATATAACTGGTGAAAGACATATGTTTATTTTCGTCCACTCACTCTAACATTTTTATTTGCCTTTCCCCTGGGATTTTTGGTTTTTGTGCCCAGTTTGCAGTTCGGATTCTGGTGTCTCACGTCGCGGTTGGAGGCTAGTGATTCGAGCTACCTGTGTTTTCCAGTAGGTTCTTGTTTCGCCTACTGATGTACATATTGTATATATTTACAAGAGGTCGCTCTGATACATTCTGATACATGTTTTATACGGATTTTCTCGGATATATTTTATATATTACAGTATGTTTACTGTTTATTAATTATGTTATGATATTGAGAAATCCGGATGGGATTGGTGCCCACGGTTTAGCTTTTGTGGCATAGGATGAAGTGTTATTTTCTGGGTGTAGGTTATGGTAATTCCACGTTAGCAACGTTACTCTACCGAAATTTTGAACGGTTTTTGTTAGTTCTCATTTTCAGAAGGGGTTCGATTCAGGTTTAGGCAACTGAATCGGGGTTGTGTCCTTTCAGCTTGGTATCAGAGCATTAGGTTGTCAGATTTTGTAGACTCTTGTAGTTGTGACGCTTAGGGTATTTGAGTTTGTACAGCATGACTGGAGTGATGACCCGATTGGCCAGCGGTACTCATTAATACGTACTTCTGGTGTTGTGTGTTCTCAAATATCTACGGTCTCATGATTACGTTCTTTCTGCTTGTACCTAATGCTTGTCTTGTATCAGTAGGATGCCTCCTCGACGTGGTCCCCGTGTTGATTGGGAAGCAGATCCTGATGAGGATCGCCAGACGCACGACTTGCTGATGCGAGTGTTACGTTTGGAAGAACATTTTGACCCTGTGGTCAAAGCTCGTACAGCTAGTGCTACTGTGTTTTCGGGTTCAGCTGATCCAGAGATATGTGAGGTATGGCTGGTTCAGGTTGAACGTGTTTGTGAGCGTCTGCGGTTTACTCCTGAGCAGATGACAGTGGCAGCAGTCTGATTACTTGAGTCTGATGCATACTTTTGGTGTGTTAGCACCGACAGCGTTCCAGTTGATACTCCGTGGACTTTGTTCCGAGATTTGTTTATGCAGAGGTATTTCAACCAGGCTACCCAGCAGGGCAAGTATGAGGAGTTTACGAACTTGAGGCAGGGCAGTATGTCTGTGCTTGAGTATCGGGACAGGTTTACCCATTTATCTCATTTTGCGCGTGATATGGTGGCTACTGAGGAAGCCAAGTGTCGCAGGTTTGAGCTGGGTTTGAACTTGAACATCAAGGGGACTCTGACTACGATGCCTCGGAACAACTTCGATGAGTTTGTCAGTGCAGCACTCCGAGGTGAGGACATCGAGAAGGAGAGGCAGCAGAGGTACCAGCCGAGACGGTTTGAGGAGGGTGGACCGAGTCAGGGGCCTTCAAAGAGGCAGAGTTCTGATACTTCCGGTTCGGCTTCATCCTCGGGCGGTGGATCTTATCGACCACCAGCTAGTGTACCGAGACAGAGGCAGAGATGGAGCAAAGATCGACCGCAGCGACCACAGGCTAGTGGGGGTTCTAACGGTTCCAGTTATCCTCGACGTACTGGTGGCTCATTTGATGTACCGAGGGAGTACCCATTGTGTAGTCTCTGCAGCAGACATCATGTTAGTCCATGTCAGCGAGGCCCTGTCACTTGTTTTCGCTATGGCCATGTGGGTCACTATGCGAGGGAGTGTTACTAGTATAATGGTGTTGATGGACAGGCGGCCCAGAGTTCCGGAGGAGAGCGAGGTGCCACTTCGGGAGCTCGACCAGCACAGTGTGCGGGCCAGGGCAGACAGCAAGGATAGCCTCAACGTGGACGACCAGCCGGACATGCGAGGGTTGATGCCATGTCGCTACGTGAGGGCAGAGCTTCACCGGAGGTCGTTATCGATACGTTACATGTATTTGGTATTCGAGTACTTGCATTGTTAGATCCAGGTGCCACACATTCATTCATGTCATATAGACTATCATCATTAGCTACGGTACCTGCATCTCCACTTCCGGGTTTGTGGAGAGTGTTATATCTGTTAGGGGAAATTGTGATTATTGGTTGGGTGTATACAGACTGTGAGATTTTTATCGGAGATCATGGTTTAGCTACAGATTTGCTGTTGCTTGATATCGTAGATTTTGATCTGATCTTGGGTATGGACTTCTTGGAGACACATTGGGCCATGTTTGACTGTCACAAGAAGGAGGTCGCATTTCGACGACCCGACTTTCCCTAGATACTGTTCCGCGGCGAGAAGAACACATCACTACCGTGTTTGATTTCCACGATGAGGGCGGATCGGTTGATGAAGAAGGGTTGTGTTGCTTACTTAGCCCATGTTGTAGACACTACAGTAGCTGTGCCGAATCTTGGCAGTATTAAGGTTGTTTCTGAGTTCCCGGATGTGTTTCCAGCAGAGTTACCAGGCATACCTCCTGTTCGGGAGATTGACTTCACTATTGAGCTGTTACCGGGTACAGAACCGATTTCACAGACCCCGTATCGTATGGCGCCAACGGAGTTGAAAGAGTTGCAGATTCAGCTCCAGGAGTTGCTGGAAAAGGGTTTTATTCGACCTAGTGTTTCTCCGTGGGGTACTCCAGTTTTGTTTATACGGAAGAAGGATGGATCTATGCGGTTATGCATTGACTACCGGAAGCTGAATCAGGTGACGATAAAGAACAAGTATCCGTTACTGCGGATTGATGATTTGTTCGATCAGCTCAAGGGAGCATCAGTCTTTTCGAAGATTGACCTTCGATCCGGATATCACCAGTTGAGGATCCGAGACTCTGATGTGGATAAGACAGCTTTCAGGTCGCGGTATGGGCATTATGAGTTTTTGGTTATGCCATTTGGGTTGACCAATGCCCCTGCAGCTTTCATGGACTTGATGAATCGAGTGTTCAGACGGTTTCTGGACAAGTTCGTGATTGTGTTTACCGACGATATCTTGATCTATTCCAGGAGTGTGGGCCAGCATAAGAAGCATTTGCGAGTGGTGTTGTGGACTTTGCGGGACCATCAGTTGTTTGCAAAGTTTAGCAAGTGCGAGTTCTGGTTGGATAGTGTGAAGTTCTTAGGCCACGTGATCTCGGCAGAGGGAGTCAGTGTTGATCCCGACAAGATCGAGGCCGTGCTGAACTGGAGTAGACCTACCACTGTACCGGAGATCCAGAGTTTCTTGGGGTTAGCAGGCTATTACCGACGGTTTGTTCAGGATTTCTCACGGATTGCTACACCACTGAACAGATTGACGAAGAAGGGCGTCCAGTTTGAGTGGTCCGATGCATGTGAGGAGAGTTATTTGCTCCTGAAGGAGAGGTTGACTACTGCACCAGTTCTGACATTGCCAGACGACAGCGGTGAATTCATAGTGTACAGTGATGCGTCGAAGTTGGGGCTTGGCTGTGTGTTGATGTAGCATGGTAGAGTTATGGCCTATGGTTCCAGGCAGCGGAAACCACATGAGGTCAACTATCCGACGCATGATTTGGAGTTAGCCGCTATTGTGTTAGCGTTGAAAAGTTGGAGACATTACCTGTATGGAGCTCAGTGTAAGATCTACACCGACCACAAAAGTCATACCTATTTGCGGACGCAGCCAGATCTGAACATGAGGCAGTGCCGATGGATGGAGTTGATCAATGACTATGATTGCACTTTTGAGTACCATCCAGGGAAGGCCAATGTTGTGGCTGATGCACTTAGCCGGAAATCCGGAGCTTCGTTGTTTCATGTGTGTGTGGCCAGAGTGTCGATGTTAGCCGAGCTTCGGGCTACGGGTGCCGAGTTCGAGTGGGATGATGAGGGAGCTTTGTTGGCCAGTTTCCAACTTCGACCCGTATTGGTTGATCAGGTACGAGAGGCTCAGGATTCAGATTCCTACTTGTTGGGCAAGAAGACCATGATACGGAATGGTGTGCCTACAGAGTTTCAATTGAGCGACGACGGTACGTTGTTGTTCAGAGGCAAGTTATGTGTGCCCAGAGATGAGAGCCTGAAGAAGGAGATTCTGGATGATGCCCATAGTTCAGCATATGCGATGCATCCTGGAGGTACGAAGATGTTTCGTACACTTCGAGCGTATTACTGGTGGCGCAACATGAAGCGGGAGATTGCCGCATACGTGAGTCGATGTTTGATCTGTCAGTAGGTTAAAGCGGAGAGACAAAAGCCTGCAGGGAAACTACAGCCACTAGAGATTCCGGTTTGGAAATGGGAGCACATTACGATGGATTTCGTCTATCAGTTGCCGTGTACTTCGGTTGGCAACACTGGTATTTGGGTTATCGTGGATCGACTGACGAAATCCGCTCATTTTCTCGCACTTCTGGGGAAGATATCAGTGGGCAGATTGGCCAAGTTGTACTTATCCGAGATTGTTCGACTGCATGGTGTACCTGTATCGATTATTTCTGACCGAGATAGTCAGTTTACCTCTGAGTTTTGGCAGGCATTACAGCGAGCCTTGGGCACGAAGTTGCGATTCAGTATAGCTTTTCATCCTCAGACCGATGGGCAGTCCGAACGGACTATACAGACACTTGAGTTGGGATCAACAGTTACATTTGATAGAGTTCGCCTACAACAATAGCTATCAGGCCAGTAACGAGATGGCACCGTACGAGGCCCTGTACGGGAAGCAGTGTCGCACTCCGTTGTGTTGGAGTGAGGTGGGCGAGCGATGGCTTATTGGTCCTGATCTGGTGAAAAGCACTATGGAGGACGTCCAGATTATCCGGGACAGATTGAAGATCGCCCAGGATCGACAGAAGAGTTACGAAGACGTGAGGAGGAAGAGCCTCGAGTTTGATGTAGGTGATTGGGTCTTCCTGAAACTATCTCCATAGAGGGGTGTTGTGCGTTTCGGGAAGCGTGGAAAGCTTCGACCACGATACATTGGTCCGTACGAGATCACAGAGAGGGTTGAAGCTGTTGCTTACAGACTTGAGTTACTGGCTGAGATGGCTCGTGTTCATGATGTTTTCCATGTTTCGATGTTGCGGAAGTACATCTCAAATCCTTCACATGTGTTAGCCCCACAGCAGTTGCCGATCAGAGAGGATTTGACGTACGTGGAGGAGCCTGTGCAGATGCTCGATCGTCATGAGCAGGAGTTGAGGCACCGTGTGATCCCGCTAGTGACGGTCTTGTGGCAGAACCATTCAGTTGAGGAGGCCACCTGGGAGACTGAGCAGCGTATGCGGGAGCAGTATCCTCATCTGTTCACTTGACAGGTATGTAAATTTCGAGGTCGAAATTTTTTTTAAGGGGGGTAGATTTGTGACGGCCCGAACCAGAATTAGTTGAGTAAACAGCATAATCCACGAGTTTGTGCGTAATCGCGGTTAGTCGTTAATTGTGTGGTTTGCAGATTTTGTTTACGACTTAATTATCGGCTGAGAATTTGAATTGAGTTTCTTCACGAGAGTTGTAGAGCACGTGATTTCGAGCTCGTGGGCGGTTCCGGATGATTTTTCCGATAACCAAGGAATATAATATGATTATTTGAAGTTTCAGATTATCGACGAGTTTATCCGTTTGTTTCTTGTTTATCCGAATCATTTTGGTTATTCGTTTTGAACCGTTGATCGACCCGAGGGCGAGTATAAATATCGAAAATAGTCAAGAAATAGTCACAAAAACACTGTTTGAAGTTGACCAGCGTTGACTTTCCATTTTTGGAAGTTTGACCCGTTGACCGAGAGGGAGGACTTCCCGTTTGAGCTTCGCCGGCCGATTTGCATTTTCCGGCCACCTCCGGCCACGTGAAGGGTATGGTTCTCTTCCCCTTGAGTTTTTAAGTTGATTGGTGTTTGAAATTGTGAGAATTGATGAGGTTTGGAGTGAACCCGACTCGGGTTAGGTTACCGGAGTTCGCCGGAGTTGGGGGGTGGTGTTCCGGCGAGTTGTGGAGGTGGGGATGTTGGGGTTTCAACTCCCCAAGCCTTGGTGATGCTTCTTGGGTGGTTAGTTTTGGACGAGGTAGTGATTTTTGGAGAACCCGAATTGGTTGCCGGAATGTTGACTCCGTTTGGTTTCGAGCTAAATTGAAGGTGTTGTGGTTTGAATTGAGGCTTGTTGTAGTTATAAAAGTGATTGGGCTTGAGGAGATCTTCAAATCTGGAGCTTCCTCGCCGGAGAAAGTCTCTGTTTAAGGCGCGCCGCCGCCGGCGGCGGCGCTCTGGCAAGACTGTTGACTTTTCAGATTTCGATGTTTTTAATGTCATTTTTCTCGTAATCGCGCCCTGATTATCGTCTTGAGGTTTTCGTATTGATTTGGGTATCGTATTTTCAGTCGAAGGTTTCGAGTGGAGATTTCGGAAATTCAGTCGATTATTTTATACAGTTTTATATGTTTCCGGAAACGGTTGGTTTCCGTGGTTAAGTACAGTGTTGTGGGTTATGGTTTTGATCAGATGTGTTTATGATTATTCAGAGGATCGAGATCGTGCTTCAGGCGAGGGATCTTCCGCTGGACCACGAGATTAGCGCGAGTGCGCGCTTGATGATCAGTGAGTGGACATTTTTATATTTTCACAGTTGTTTGCGAGTTCGTGATTTTGCGTGAATTTCCGTATTTACTTTATACGATGTTGAGATATATATTATTTTCGGAGGTATTATTTTATATTTATTGGTGATGGCATTACTGCATCGATGCTTCGGCTACTCGGCTAATCACCGGTAGTCCGCCAGAGTTGAGAGATTCCTCTGGACCAGAGTTGAGAGATTCCTTTGGGCAGGGTTGAGAGATTCCCCTGTATGCCGCCGGGGTTGAGAGATTCCCCTGGCCTATCACCGTCGGGTTTGAACGATTCAACTGACGTCGGGCTTGAGAGATTCGCCTGACAACCTCCATATATATGTTTTCCGAACTCGCACTGTTTTACATTGATTATGTATATAACTGGTGAAAGGCATATGTTTATTTTCGTCCACTTACTCTAACGTTTTTATTTGCCTTTCCCCTGGGCTTTTTGGTTTTCGTGCCCAGTTTGCAGTTCGAATTCTGGTGTCTCACGTCGCGGTTGGAGGCTAGTGATTCGAGCTACTTGTGTTTTCTAGTAGGTTCTTGTTTCGCCTACTGATGTACATATTGTATATCTTTACACTAGAGGTCGCTCTGATACATTCTGATACATGTTTTATACGGATTTTCTCGGATATATTTTATATATTACAGTATGTTTACTGTTTATTGATTATGTTATGATATTGAGAAATCCGGATGGGATTGGTGCCCACGGTTTGGCTTTTGTGGCATAGGATGAAGTGTTATTTTCCGGGTGCAGGTTATGGTAATTCCACGTTAGCAACGTTACTCTACTGAAATTTTGAACAATTTTTGTTAGTTCTCATTTTCAGAAGGGGTTCGATTCTAAAATGTGAGGTAGGTGGCTAAGTCATTTTCCCTCCTTATCCGAAAAATCATAAAAATTGGAAATTTTTTAGAAAATGTTGTACAAAAATATGTGTGTGTTTGTGTTCCGAATAACCACTCCCAATGATGAGACTTGAGCTTATGGTTAGTAGATTGCATGATTTTGAGCATGTTCGAATAGAGAAACAATGCATATTTAATCAAATTGGAAAGCGCATATGTAATTCAGAATGCATTCACATGAGAAAAAGAAGGATTGACATGTTTTCAAGCTATCCATGCCCCATGTGAGACTTTGAGCCTAATTATGCATGCATAACTACATTATGTACTTATTCTTTCATGTGTGATATCGATTGATCATTATGTAATCTAGAACTTGCTTGAAACAGAGCGAATCGTTTTTCAAATCATGAGATATTTTCAAAAATGATAGAGGCATTAGGATTACCACCATGGCCAAATTGCTTATTGAACCTATGATGCATGTACCCTTAGTAGCCAATTTCAGCCTTATATTACTTAGCCTTTCATTTCATGAACACCAAAAAATCCTACCTAATTTAAACACTTATCTTACCCTTAACCCGGCAATTTAGCAAGCAATGATGAATTCCTAGGATATTGTGCTTTTCATGTTGTGCTTGTGATAAGAATGTCAAAAAGATAAGTGTGAGGTAGAGGAGGTTGTTGTGATGTTCAAATTTTAGTGTATCTTGCTCAAAAAGAAAAGAAAAAAGAAGGAGAAAAAGAATACCAAAGAAAAGAAAAGAGACAAGTAGAAAATAGAAAAGAATTCCACAAAAAGATGGTAGTTGTACATAAGAAATAAGTGTTTTTGGAAAAGAGTTGTTTGAAAAAGGGAAAGTTAGTAGCACCTAAAGTTGTGTTGGAAATTCAACATGTGAGTTGCTTTTTGCTAGGTTACTTGGTTCTCGAACTTCTATACCCCTCTTTCATGTAACCCCTTTCCTTAAGCCCCATTACAACCCGAATAAAAGTCCTCTTGATTTGAAATACTTATGTTTTTGGATTGTTGGAGCATTTGGTTGAAAAGCAAGCTTATGAAAAACATGTGATTAATGCAATTTTTGAGTGCAAACACTAACCCTCAAACAGTTGTGTGCATTGAGTGATATCTAGTGAGTTTGATGGTTAGAAAATATGTTAATTTGAATACATCTCATTGTGATGCATTTAGCTTAACATATAGTGCAATCGTTCCAACTTGTTATATATGCATTGGCTTCATGTTTTTAATAGTGTTGCTTAAAAGTAGTTCAATCTATGTAGCCATGGTTCTTTGAGGGAAAACAATCTACCATTTGGGACACTTACATACTTGCGTGTTTTTATGTACTTTGAGTCTAACTTAGCTTAAGTCTTTTCTTCTTAGTTTGCTTCAAGACAAGCAAAGTTTAAGTGTGATGTAGTTTGTTAGGACAATAATTGTGTTCCAATTATATATCTGACCTTATGCTTAAAGTTTGCCTTCTTGGAATAAAGCATCGTTTTTAAAACGTTTCCTTGTCATGATAGAAAATAGAGAGTTTGCAAGCAAACGAGCTAAAAGATGGAAATTAATCACTTTTTGGAGAAGCCAAGCAAGTTTCCGAAGCACTGGGAGAAGAATGAGCAAAATCGAGAAAAGGATGAAAAGTCAATCATCAGTCAAAGTCTACTCTGGCCGGTCAACGGTCAACTCCAGCGAGTCCTTGCCGAAATGTGTCAAGGCCCAAGACTTCAAGTCCAAGCCCACAAGCCCATTTGGAAAAGATATTTTGAAAAGTCATGTGCCACTCACATGTTGGTGGTGAGTCATCTTTGGACCACTAATAAG
This sequence comes from Geum urbanum, assembly GCA_946800695.1. Taxonomy (NCBI): domain Eukaryota; kingdom Viridiplantae; phylum Streptophyta; class Magnoliopsida; order Rosales; family Rosaceae; genus Geum; species Geum urbanum. The sequence goes on from OX327002.1 coordinate 24,485,979, forward strand.
TCTATAAAATTGTGGATTATGTCTTGATTTATTTTTGAATTATTTCATAGCAAAAATATCTCCCCAAAAGCCTTAGGGTCGAGCTCCCCCTTGGACCATAGCATAACATACTTCATTTTTCACTTTGTCAAGTTTTAGCTCTCTAGAAACCCTCTCCATCCATACCCATTTGAAATAGCCATATCCTCCACCAAAAACACTCTCATAACCATCGTGCTCAGGGTTCTACACACCATAAGATTGGTGGCCTTATGCCGATTGATGGAAGAAGACCACGATATCTACCATCTAAAGCCTAGAAATCTCCATCACCACCATCATACTTCCATTTACATCACCATCGCTCTAGCTTTAGGTGAGTGACTCAACTCTTGCAGCTTTAGAGCAAGGTTGGAGCAAGAAGGAGAGAAGAGCTAAAAGACCTTGGAGCTTTTGGGGACTCTTGGTTATTTCTCATCCTATTTTATATTTAAATCATGTATCTAGACTCTATGCTTGTTATAGGTAGTGAGTAGACAATTTTAGGAGGCTTGGGTTAGGACTCTAGCCATATGATGTGATGAACATATCTTGGATTATGTATGCTTCATAGTTTTAGTGTATGTGAAAGAACCCAACCCCTATTCAGTTGCCTAAACCGGAATTAGATCCGAACAACACTACAACATTTTAAAAAATTTCGCCAGAGTTTACTTAATAAAATGAGTAAACCAAAAACCTGCAATGAAAACACATTTCCAAATAGTCCACAAAAGCGAAACCGTGGGACGCCAATTCCCATCCGGATTTCTCAAATTCACAAACTACTGAATAACAACAAAAGTATTTCTTTACACCTATTATTCAAAATTCAATAAGTACTCGAAATGCATTACAAATAAAAATAAACTAACAGTACTCAGAGCGACTTCTAATTTACAAATATACAAAGCTAGTAGGTTAAACCAAGAACCTATTAGAAAAGAACAGTGACTTGAACTCTAGGCCTCCGACGATGACGCACAACCACAGGATATAAACTGCAAATTGGGTAAGAAGGAAACCGAAAAGCCCAGGGAAAAGCATTTAAAATAATAAAAACTGTTAGAGTGAGTGGACGAAAATAAACTTTCATTTTTAAGCTAATAGCAATAAATATAACATGCCTTTCACAATATATAAGCAAATAAACATGATGCGAGTCTAAAAACCGCGGGGTCCCTCTCTCGGATACCTCCGCCTCAGTACAACCTAAATCAAGGGATCCCAGACCCACACATGATTATATAGTCTGAAAGACCTCGGGTCAGGATATCTGTCCCCCCGGAGCATCTCGGAGATTAGCCGAGCATGCCAATGTATCGATGTCATTATTATCTCTGAGACTATACTCTATGTAAAACAAATCATATTTGTTTCCATGCACATGCATAATCGTAAATGCATACTCGTACGGCATATAATCATAAAATGCATAATTGTAAATGCATACTCGTATATGCATAATCATAAAATGCATAATCAAGACTTGCACATCAATCAGTGAAAATAAAATGTGCATTCACAGTATACAGCTAGCTCGAAGGTCCGGCGGAAGTTCCCTCGCCAAAATCTCTCTCGCGGTTTCCTGAATAAATAACAGGTTTGTTTGATATCAGAAACCACCAATACATACAAAAATCAGCACAAAAACCTTCCCAGAAACCCCTCAAAAAAGACCACTTTTCTGTCTCACCGGAGCTCCGCTGCAGGCGGCGGCGCGTGGCTGTCACGCGCCACCAACAGCGGTGGTGCGTGAACCACACGCGCCCACACGCGCCTCCAGCACAAACAACTCCGATGGGGGCGAATGACCCCTCGTTGGAAAGAACTCAACAAGCCCAACAACTTTCCCAACTAGATCGAGACCCAACTCCATGGTGATTGGCCGAAATTGGCCCCGAATCCCAAGGTAGCTGAAATCGCCGAAAATTTTCTCCGGTCGATTCTATCACCGGTGATGCACCTCGGTCCCCCAAACCATAGGGGTTTTGATCCTTGGTTCAAACCTAGTCGAACCCACCCAAAAACCACGCCGGAAAACGACCCGAACGCCACCACCGAATCCACCCGGATTTCGAATCCTGGCCACTTTTCAGCCTCAAAACATATCCAAATCTCACAAATAAATACATGAATGGAAAGAGGAGAGGAAGAGCTTCAAATCCATACCAAATACGCCTGCAACCGTGGCGTTTTCCGGTGGGTGAAATTCGAAAATCCAAACGAGTCAAAATGGTTATACGGGTCGATAGGTACACAATTCGTATTTTTCTGATTTTCTCCTTATTTCCCACTATAAATACAAAAAAAATTCTAATCAGATCAACAATCACAATTTGATCTGATCAAGATCTAACGGTTGCGATTAAACCGACAAGAAAATACATTAAAAAATACATATTTTGACCAAACGAACTTCTAAAAATCAAAAGGAATAGCTCGTAAGTCCAAAAAATTCCCCGAAAATTCCTACAAGCATGAAATTAAAAACTCTACGACTTTCGCGCAGAAAGTCGGATCAAATTCTCACCCGAAGAAAAAGTCTTTAACAAAATTTCACGAGGTGTATAATTCGCGGAAAACCTAAATCGTAAAAGTTAGCGTAACTTTTGGTTTGGATCGTTACAATTCTACCCCCCTTAAAGAAATTTCGCCCTCGAAATTTAACACACCTGTTAGTTAAAAAGATAGGGGTACTGCTCCCGCTTGTGGTGCTCGGTTTCCCAAGTGGCTTCCTCAACGACATATTTTCTCCACAAGACTTTCACAAGAGGAATGGCTTTGTGACGAAGTTCCTGAACCTTCCAATCAAGAATCTGAACTGACTCTTCCACATATGTCAAGTCTTCCCGAATAGGAAGCTGATAAGGTGCTAAAACATGAGATGGATCAGAAATGTACTTTCGCAGCATAGAGACATGGAACACATCATGAACCCTGGCCATCTCAGAAGGTAGTGCCAACCTGTACGCCACAGCACCCACTCGCTCAGTAATCTCATACGAACCAACATAACGCTGGCAAAGTTTACCAAGTTTCCCAAACTGTATAACACCTTTCCAAGGAGACAATTTCAAAAACACCCAGTCACCAACTTCGAATTCCAGATATTTTCTCCTCACATCAGCATAGCTCTTTTGTCGATCTTGTGCAACTTTCAATCTGTCCCGAATAATCTGAATGTCTTCAGCAGTATTTTTTACCAGATCAGGACCAAGAAGCCATCTTTCCCCTACTTCACTCCAACACAACGGAGTTCGACACTGTCTACCATACAGAGCTTCATATGGACCCATACCGACACTGGCCTAGTAACTTTTGTTGTATGCAAACTCAATCAAATGTATCTGTTGATCCCAATTTCCCTTGAACTGCAACACACAAGATCGCAGCATATCTTCAAGAGTTTGAATTGTCCTTTCTGATTGGCCATCAGACTGAGGGTGGAAAGTTATACTAAATGGTAGTTTAGTCCCCAATGCTTTTTGTAATGCCCACCAAAACTCGGAAGTAAACTGAGTATCTCGATCTGACACAATTGACACAGACACACCGTGCAATCGAACGATCTCAGCCATAAACAACTTCACCAATTTACTCACAGAAAGTTTCCCAGGAGGTGCAAGGAAATGAGCTGACTTCGTAAAACGATCAACAATCACCCAAATCCTAGTATTACCATTAGACTTATAAGGCAACTAATGCACGAAATCCATGGTGAAGTGCTCCCATTTCCACACTGGAATCTCTAATGGTTGCATTTTCCCCGCAGGTTTCTTTCGCTTTGCCTTCACTTGTTGACAAATAAGGCACTTGCTCACATAGGTTGCTATGTCCCTCTTTATATTATGCCACCAGTAATAAGCTTTAAGCGTTTAGAACATCTTCGTACCACCTGGATGCATGGCATAAGCGGAACAATGAGCTTCGTCAAGTATATCTTTCTTTAATTTTGCATCACATGGTACACATAATCTCCCTCTGAACATTAATGTGCCATCCGTCTTTAATTGAAACTTTGTTGGTTCACCATTTTGAATCATGTTCTTCTTACTTCGTAGATAAGAGTCTGCATCCTAAGCTTTACAATCCTGATTCAATAATACTGGTCGAACCTGGAAATTGGCCAACAATGCTCCATCATCATCCCATTCCAATTCCGCTTATGTAGCTCGCAACTCAGCCAATAGTGATACTCTTGCTACACGTACATGACATAGGGAAGCTCTGAATTTTCGGCTAAGGGCATCAACAACATTAGCTTTTCCCGGATGATACTCAAACGTACAATCATAATGATTAATCAGCTCCATCCACCTTCGTTGTCTCATGTTCAAGTCTGGTTGAGTACGCAAATAAGTAAGACTCTTGTGATCGGTAAAAATCTTACACTGTGCTCCATATAGGTAGTGTCTCCAGCTCTTCAATGCTAACACAATGGCAGCTAGCTCAAGATCATGCGTGGGGTAATTAACTTCATAAGGCTTCAATTGTCTGGAACCGTATGCCACCACCATGACATGCTGCATCAAAACACAACCAAGACCCAATTTCGAGGCATCACTGTAAACGACATATTCCCCACTGTCGTCTGGTAATGTCAACACCGGTGCAACAGTCAACCTCTCTTTCAATGTTAGATAGCTTTCTTCACAAGCATCAGACCACTCAAATTTAAGTCCTTTCTTCGTCAATCGAGTAAGTGGAGTCGCAATCCGCGAAAAGTCCTGTACAAAACGGCGATAATATCACGCTAATGAAATGACCCAACCCCGATTTAGTTTCCTAAACCGGAATCAAACCCCTTCTGAAAACACGAACTTTCAAAAACCATAGAAATTTCGGCAAAGTTTCACTATATCGCGGAATTACCATTAACCTGCACCCGAAAGCACACTTCATCCTATGGCACAAAAGCCAAACTGTGGGCACCAATCCCATCCGGATTTCTCAAAATCATAATATAATATAAAGCAAGAAGCAAAAACTGTAACTTTACAGAAATCTGGGAAAATCATATCAAAATATAAACATTAGAGTATTCAGAGCAATCTCTAGTATATATGTACATAAATATACAGCAGTAGGCTAAACAAGAAACCTATTGAGAAAGAAAAGTAGCTCGAATACTAAGCTTCCGACTACGACTTGCGACACCAGAATCTGAACTGCAAACTGGGCACGGAAATCGAAAAACCCAAGGGAAAGACAAATAAAATCGTTAGAGTGATTGGACGAAAATAAACATATGCCTTTCACCATTTACATAACATAAAAATAATTCGAGTTCTTAAAATAAATGGAGGTGCCGGGCGAATCTCTCAAGCCCGATGGTGATAGACTAGGCGAATCGCTCAAGCCCAGTGGGCACATTAGGTGAATATCTCAATCTTGGAACTGGACTACCGGTGATCAGCCGAGTAGTTAATGCATCGATGCTAAGTAAATGACATCACCCATAAAACATAAAACAATACCTCCAAAACAATAAATAATCTCAATACTGTACTGGAAATAAATATTGAAACCAAGAACTCGCTACAACGGTGTAAATAAATGTCCACTCACAGATAAATACAGCGCGCAGACGCGCTAATCCCGAGATCCGGCGGAAGATCCCTCGCTAAGCGTACGATCTCGATCTCCTGAATAATCACAAAATATCACTGATCCAAATCACAATTCAACACTCTGAACCACACCTCGGAAACCAACCATTTCCGGAAACATATAACTCGGATAACAAAAGAATCGCCGAAAATCCCAAAATACTTCACATAAACCCTCGACAAAAAATCCGGCATCCAAATTAACTCGAAAACCTCAAGGCGATGATCGGGGCACAATTACAAGAAAAACGGAATAAAACTTGACAAAATCCAAAAAGTCAACGCCTCGCCGGAGCTCCACCGTTGATCGCAGCCGCTAGCGGCGGCGCGCCATCACCAGAGAGATTTTCTGGCAAGAAAAGCCTAGAATTCAAGTTCTCCTCAAGCCCAATACTTTTCTCCACTACAACTTCCACCAATTCCGTCGAAATCCGCCGGAAAACAGCTCGAAACCACCAAGGATTTCAAACCGGCCGAAAAATTTCTCCGGCGAAATTCTCCACCGTGAGGCCACCTCGGCCTCCCAAATTCAAGCGGCTTCATCCCTAGCTCGAACCCAACCATTTCCACCCAAAATCCCCTTCGAAAAGTCACCGGAAAACCCTCCACCATTACACTCGATTCCGGCAAACTTCTCCTTCAAAATCGATCAACCAAAACACTTCCAAACTTCACAATATACACATCAATCGAAAGCTTCGATCCCAAGCTTCAAAACCTTACCTTGATTTCCGTCAACCGCGCCGTATTTCGGCAGCCTCCACGATGGCGAGTCATGCCTCACTGAGTCAACACAGTTGACTCGGTCAACTCGGCCCAGCTCTGGTCAACTCGGTCAAAACAGCCCATTTTCAAACTTTTTCGATAACTTTACGACTATTCGGCTATTTATACGTCGCGAATCAACTCTATCCGCAATTCAGATAACTCAAACTTGCACGGATAAGCACGACTAACTCGGCGATAATTTTAAATATTCATTTTATATTCCTCGATTATTTGAAAAATCCTTGGAAAACTCCAACGGACTCGAAATCAAATTCTCTACATTTCCCACGAACAAACCCAAATCAAATTCGTGTCTAAAAATTAAGTCATGAACGAAGTTGCATATCCGATTAATTACGATAAACCTTAATTACTCGTAAAACTCGCAGATTAAGTCGATTACCATACCAATTCCGGTCCAGGTCGTCACAAATTTACCCCCCTTACAAAAATTTTGACCTCGAAATTTACATACCTGCTAAGTGAACAGATAAGGATACCGCTCCCGCATATGCTGCTCGGTCTCCCAGATGGCTTCCTCAACTGAATGATTGTGCCATAAGACCTTCACAAATTGTATGACTCTGTGCCTCAACTCCTACTCACGTCGATCGAGAATCTGTACTGGCTCATCCACTTATGTCAAATCTTCCCGGATAGGAAGCTGATGTGGTGCTAAAACATGTGATGGATCTGGAATGTTTTTTCGCAACATCGAGACATGGAAAACATCGTGCACCCTCGCCATCTCCGGAGGCAACTCTAACCTGTAAGCCACGACACCAACTCTCTCTGTGATCTCATACGGACCGATATACCGTGGCCGGAGCTTGCCACGCTTCCAGAAACGAACAACTCCTCGCCAAAGAGACAATTTCAGGAAGACCCAATTGCCTACCTCGAACTCGAGACTCTTCCTTCTCATATTTACATAACTTTTTTGGCGATCTTGGGCAATCTTCAATCTGTCTCTGATAATCTGAATATCTTCTGTGGTGCTCTTCACCAAATCAGGACCAATAAGCCATCGCTCACCTACCTCACTCCAACACAATGGAGTACGACACTGCCTCCTGTCTAGAGCCTCATACGGTGCCATATCGATACTGGCCTGATAATTGTTGTTGTAAGCAAACTCGATCAAATGCAGTTGCTGATCCCAATTCCCTCTAAACTGCAATACACAGGACCGCAACATATCCTCGAGGGTCTGAATAGTCCTCTTAGACTGCCCATCAGTCTGAGGATGGAAAGCTGTACTGAAATGCAATTTGGTACCCAAAGCTCACTGCAATGCCAGCCAAAACTCTGAAGTGAACTGACTGTCTCGGTCAGAAACAATAGATACAGGCACACTATGCAAACGAACGATCTCAGCCAGATACAGCCTCGCTAACCTGCCCATTGAAATCTTCCCTGGAAGTGCAAGGAAATGAACTGATTTCGTCAATCGGTCAACAATAACCCAAATACCCGTGTTACTAGCAGAAGTACGCGGTAACTGATACACAAAATGCATGGTGATGTGCTCCCATTAACAAACTGGAATCTCCAACGGTTGTAGCTTTCCCGCAGGTTTTTGCCTTTCTACCTTCACTTGCTGACAAATGAGGCATCGGCTCACATATATTGCGATCTCCCTCTTCATATTTTACCACCAGTAATAGGCTCAAAGTGTACGAAACATCTTTGTACCGCATGGATGCATCGTGTAAGCAGAACAATGGGCTTCGTCTAAAATCTCTTTCTTCAAACCCTCGTCTCTGGGTACACAAAGTCTGCCTCTGAACAGCAATGTACCATCATCACTCAACTGAAACTCTGTTGGCACACCATTCCGAATCATGGACTTCTTGTCCAACAGTTAGGAGTCCGCATCCTGAGCTTCCCGAAACTGATCAACCAATACCGGTCGAACCTATAAGCTAGCCAACAAGGCTCCATCATCATTCAACTCAAATGAAGCTCCGAATTTCCAACTGAGTGCATCAGCAACGACATTAGCCTTCCCTGGATGGTACTCAAAACTGCAATCATAATCATTGATCAACTCCATCCATCTGCGTTACCTCATATTCAGATTTGGCTGCGTGCGCAAATAAGTGAGACTCTTGTGATCAGTATATATCTTGCACTGAGCTCTATACAAGTAGTGTCTGGAACTCTTCAAGGCTAAAACAATAGTAGCTAACTCCAAATCATGAGTAGGATAATTGACTTCATGTGGTTTCAACTGCCTGGAATCGTAAGCCATTACTCTGCCATGCTGCATCAAAACACAACCAAGTCCCAATTTCGATGCATCGCTGTAAACCACAAATTCTCCATTATCGTCAGGTAAAGTCAGAACCGGTGCAGTAGTCAACTTCTCCTTCAAAAGCAAGTAACTCTCCTCACATGCATCAGACCACTCGAACTTGACGCATTTCTTCGTCAATCTGGTAAGTGGAGCGGCACTCCGTGAAAAATGTGACGACCCGAATCAGAATTAGCACGTTAATCGGCTTAATCCGCGAATTTACGAGTAATCACAGTTGATCGTAATTAATCGAATTGGCGGTTCGGTCGACGACTTAATTATCGGGCGAGAATTTGAGTTGAGTCTCTTCACGAGAATCGTAGTATGTGTGATTTCGAGTTCGTAGGCGGTTTTGGATAATTGTTTCGACAACCGAGGAATATGTTATGAATATTTGAAATTGTGTAATTTCGTCGTGTTTATCCGTTTAAGTTTGAGTTATCCGAAACGTGATTGTGATTCGATTTGGATCATCGATCGTATCGAGGCACGAGTATAAATATCGGGATAGTAGAAAATTTGTCGAAAAACACTGTTTTGGGAAGTTTGACGGTCGTTGACCAGAACAGGAGCCGTTGACTGTGTGCAACCGGACCACCGTTTGACTCGCCGGTGACTTTTCATTTCCGGCCACCTCCGGCTCCGATTTGGGTATGGTTCGATTCTCCTCTTGATTTCCTATGGTTTTGGACTTTGATTTATGAAATTTGGTGAGGTTTTGAGGGAGAACGAGATGCTTGAAGTTTTGTTGAATCGGGGTCGATGGACGGTGGTGCTTCGGCCACGGCAGTGGCCGGAGATTAGCGGGGTTTGGTTCGTGGGGCCACGGCGGAGCCTTTGGGAGTGGACTCGAGGGCCGCCGTGCGCCATGGCCGGAGTTCCAGTGGGAATCCGTGTCGCCGACCGATTTGGATTTTGGAAGTTTCGAGCTGAATTCCGGCAATTCACGGCGGAATTGGAGGAGGCCGTAGATGTGAGATGTGTTGGGCTCAATGAGGAGAAGAAAACTGGGCTTTCCTCGCCGGAAAATATCTCTGGTGACGGCACGCCGCTAGCGGCGGCGGCGGTCAACGTCGGAGCTCCGGCGAGGCGTTAACTTTTTTTGGATTTCGACAGTACGGTATTGAGATTATTTATTGTTTTTGGAGGTATTATTTTATATTTTATATGGTGATGGCATTTACTTAGCATCGATGCATTGGCTACTCGGCTGATCACCGGTAGTCCAGATCCAGGGTTGAGAGATTCCTCAGATGCGCCCACTAGGCTTGAGAGATTCGCCTGACTGTCGGGCTTGAGAGATTTGCCTGACCGTCGGGCTTGAGAGATTCGCATGACACCTCCATTCATTTTAAGAACTCGCATTGTTTTTATATTATATAAATGGTGAAAGGCATATGATTATTTTCGTCCACTCACTCTAACGATTTTATTTGCCTTTCCCCTGCGCTTTTCGGTTTCTGTGCCCAGTTTGCAATTCGGATTCTTGTGTCTCATGTCGCAGTCGGAGGCTTAGTGTTCGAGCTACCTTTCTTTTCCAGTATGTTTCTTGTTTAGCCTACTGTTGTATATGTATGTATATATACACTAGACGTCGCTCTGATTACCCTACCATTATACTTTCATATGATTTTCCCCGGATTTTTGTAAAGTACCGTTTTGCTTATTACTTTACGTTATTGTTATGATATTGAGAAATCCGGATGGGATTGGTGCCCACGGTTTGGCTTTTGTAGCATAGGATGAAGTGTGTTTTCGGGTGCAGGTTAATGGCAATTCCGTGTTATAGTGAAACTCTGCCAAAATTTCTATGGTTTTTGCAAGTTCGTGTTTTCAGAAGGGGTTTGATTCCAGTTTAGGAAACTAAATTGGGGTTGGGTCCTTTCAGCTTGGTATTAGAGCATTAGGTTTCAGGTTCTGTAGACTTCTGTAGTTATGATACTAAGGATATTTGAGTATGTACAGCATGTCTGGAGCGATGACCCGGCTGGTCAGCGGTTACTCATCAATGCTTCGGGTGTTGTGTGTTCTCAAATGTCTGAAGTCTCATCATTACGTTCCTTGTGCTTTGTATCTAATGCTTTTCTCTTATCATTAGGATGCCTCCTAGATGTGGTCCCCATGTCAATAGGGATGTGAATCCTGATGAGGATCGCCAGACGCATGACTTGCTTATGCGAGTATTGCGTTTGGAGGAGCGTTTTGACCCTGTGGTCAAAGCTCAAACTGTTGGAGCGACTGTTTTCTCGGGTTCAGCTAATCCAGAGATTTGTGAAGCATGGTTGGTTCAAGTAAAACGAGTTTGTGAGCGTCTGCGTTTCACTCCTGAGCAGATGACAGTCGTAGTAGTTGGTTTACTTGAGTCAGATGCATACTTCTGGTGGTTAGCACCGATAGAGTTCCGGTTAATACTCCATGGACATTGTTCAGGGATTTGTTGATGCGGAGGTACTTCAACCAGGCTACACAGCAGCGGATGTATGAGGAGTTCACCAACTTGAGACAGGGCAGCATATCAGTACTTGAGTACCGGGACAGATTTACCCGCTTATCTCGATTTGCTCGTGACATGGTGGCTACAGTGGAAGCCAAGTGCCGAAGATTTGAGTTGGGCTTGAACTTGAACATTAAAGGGACACTGACTACGATGCCTCGAAACAACTTTGATGAGTTCGTAAGTGCTGCACTTCGAGGCGAGGATATCGAGAAGGAAAGGCAGATGAGATTCTAGTCTCAATGATTTGAGGAGGGTGGACCGAGTCAGGGACCTTCCAAGAGGCTGAGTTCTGACACTTCCGGATCGGCATCATCATCTGGCAGTGGACCATATAGACCACCAGCTAGTTCAGCTAGACAGAGACAGAGATGGAGGAGGCTAGAGATCAACCACAGAGACCGCAGTCTAGTGGGAGTTCGTACGGTTCCAGCTATCCTCGACATACCGGTGGCACTTTTGCCGTAACGAGGGAGTATCCACTGTGTAATCTCTGCAACAGGCATCATCTTGGTCTATGTCAGCGAGGCCCTATCGTTTATTATCGTTGTGGCCAGGAGGGTCACTATGCGAGGGAATGTTTCCAGCATGCTGGTGTTGGTGAACATGTAGGTCAGAGTTCCGAAGGAGGGCGAGGTACCACTTCTGGGACTCGACCAGTACAGTCTTCTGGTCAAGGCGGACAGCAGAGTCACCCTCAGCATGGACGACCAGCCGGACAGGCCAGGGTTCATGCCATGTCATTACGTGATGGCAGAGCTTCACCGGAGGTTGTTATTGGTACGTTCCATGTTTTTGGCTATCCAGTACTTACTTTGATAGATACAGGTGCTACGCATTCATTCATATCATATGGATTGTCATCTTTAGCTACTGTGCATGCATCTCCACTTTCGGGGTTATGAAGAGTGTTGTATCCATCCGGTGAGGTTGTGAGTATGAAAGGATCCAACCCCGATTTAGCTCCCTAAACCGGAATCAAACCCTTTCAAAAACACGAACCAACAAAAACCATACAGATTTTGGCAGAGTTTCGTTACTAACGTGGAATTACCATTACCTGCACGCGGAAAATACAGTTCATCCTATGCCACAAAAATCAAACCGTGGGCACCAATGTGACGATCCGAACCAGAATCAGTTGTGTATTCTGCACGATTCACGAGATTGGTTATAGTCGCAATTTTACGATATATGTGTGGTTTGTCGATTCTATTCGCGACTATATTTTCGGCCGAGAATTTGAGTTGAGTGTCTTCACGGAAGTTGTAGAGTACGTGATTTAGAGCTCGAAGGCAGTTCCGGAAGATTTTTCCGATAACCGAGGAATATAATACGATTATTTGAAGTTTCAGTTTTCGACGAGTTTATCCGATTGTTTCGTGTTTATCCGAATCGTGATGGTCATCCATTTCGAATCGTCGATCGACCCGAGGCGCGAGTATAAATATCGGAAATAGTCGTAAAATTGCCAAAAACACTGTTTGACGTTGACCAGACCGTTGACTTTCCAAAATTGGAAATTTGACCGTTGACCCGAAGTGGAAAGCTTTCCGTTTTGGTTCTTGCCGTCCGACGTCCCTTTTTCCGGCCACCTTCGACCTCGTTGTGGGTAAGGTTTTCTTCCTCTCTTGATTTCGAGTGGGTTTGTGTTTGGTTTGATGAAAATTGATGGAGTATTTGTGGAACCCGAGTCGGGCCGAGTTTGAGCATGTCGCCGGTGTTGGTTCGCCGTTTTCCGGCAAGCCACGGTGGCTGTGAGGTTAGGGGTTCACCTCCCCTTGGCCTAGGGATGCTATTCATGTAGTTTATTTGAGGATTGGTTGAGGTTTTATGGAGGTCCGATTAGGTCACCGGAGGAAAACATTCCGATCGGTTTTGGCTTGAATTGAAGGGGTTCCTGTCTGATTTGGCCCTTGGGGTAGTTGAAGAAGTGGGTTGGCTTGTTGAGACCTTGAAATTTGGAGAATCTCGCCGTGGAATTTCACCGTTGACGGCGCGCCGAACTATACGGCACAATACAAACTCGCCTATGACCACACACAGATCAAAATAACATAGCAAATCACAACTCAGTTTACCCACATTCACATAACTCACACACTCATATCAACATAACTCAAACATCAGACTCGGGCAATTATCAACCCATTTCCGCTAATCTGACAGTCTGTGGTAACACATTCCACAAAGTCCGAATCAAATGTCAACTCAAACATCAAACCAAACTCGCTCCAACACTATGGAGTACAACATCGTCCTCAAAACGACGTCACGCAATATCAATATCACAGTGATCAACAACTGGTACTGCATGCAATCTCAAACAACTGGAACTGCTGGTCCCAAATCCTCCGGAACTGCAATTCCGAGGTCCAGAATATGCCCTCCAAGGTCTGAATAGTCCTCAAATATCGCTCGCCAATCTGAGGATAAGAACCGGTACTAACTCGTAATCTGGTTCCCAATGCTCACTGCAAAGCTTACCCACACTCTATAGCTGATTACCTCAGTCAACGAACTGGAACACAGGTACATCATATAGATGGACAATCTCCACCAAATACAGCTATGCTAGAGCTGCCACTGAAATCGTCACCGAAAGTACAAGGAAATGTACTAAGTTCGTCAAACGATCCACAAAGTCCTAACAACTGGTACCATAAACCAAAATGCATACAAACACACACAATCACAGTCACAATCGCCACGTCTAACCGGAAATCTCAAATGGCTGACACTTCTCGGCAAGGCTCTGTCTCCTAGTCATCGCCAGTCGACAAATGTGGCATCTGCACACACATGCTGCCATACACAAGTTGCTATATTGCTCTTCATGTTGTGTCTCGAGTAGTAAACTCGGAGTATCTGATACATCTCCGCATCACTAGCGCCAAATACGCGTGAAACCACGAGCCTCCACATCATCACACACTAACTCAGCTCCAGTAGCTCGCAACTCGACTAACACGGAAACGCGAGCCACACACACACATGAAACACTGAAATCCCGGCTCTCGACTGAATGCATCAGCAACAATATCCCAGACGGATGGTCAAAGTATGATCTCTAGCCTTTCTCGAACAAGCTCAAAGGTGCAGCCATTGTCGTTAGTCGACCCCATACATCTACACTGCCTCAAGCCCAAATCTGGCCAAAAATGCAAGTGGATGAAACTCAAGTGATTAGTGTACGTCCTACACTGAGCTGCACGCCATAACAGTAGTGTCTCGAACTTTCCGATGCTAACATAAGGACAGCTACATCCAAATCATACACAGGATATGCAACTACACAAAGTTCCACTGCCTGGAACCATGAGCCACCGCTCTGCTACACAGCATCAATACACAACCAAACCCAAACCTCGATGCATCGCCGTAACCCACAAACTCATCACTATCGTCAGGTGAGGTCAAAACCGAAACAACGATCAACCCTTATGCAGGAGCAAGTAACTCTCCTCGCATGCATAGAACCACTCGAACTTGACGCCTTTTTCGTCAATCCGGAAAATAGAGTGGCAATCCGGGAAAATCCTGCACAAGCCGTCGGTAATAGCCTGCCAAACCCAAGAGACTCCCGATCTCTGGTATAATAGTAGGGTAAACTCCGAATCATCACGGCTTCAATCTGGTCAGGATCCACGCCAACTCCCTCGGACAACATCACGTGACCCAAAATCTTCACGCAAATCAACCATAACTCACACTGGCTAAACTTCGCAAATAGCTGATCATCTCGCGAAGTCCGCAAAACCGCTCACAATTGCTTCATGTACTGGTCTACACTCCCTGAGTATATCAGGATGTTGCTGACGAACATGACCGCAACTCGTCCAGAAACCGTCTGAACACCTGGTCCATCAAGTTCGTAAAAACTACGAGGCATTGGTCAACCAAACGACATGTCCAAAAATTCCTGATGTCCTCACCATGACCTGAAAACTAACATAGCCACAACTGACACATCGAACCTCAACTGATGGTATCCGGATCTGAAATCAATCTTCGAAAAGACTGAAGCTCTCGCGAGCTAATCAAGCCAATCATCAATCTGAAGCGGAGGATACTCACTCTCCTCTGAATCGAATCAGGCTTCGGCAGTCAATGCACCACCTCGTCAAACCAACCAATATCCGTACACGCAATGCAAGAGCACACCATGCACATACGCGGGGTCGCATGAAATCTCCTGAAACCTCCTCCAGCAACTCCTGGAGTAGAAACTATAGCTCCATAAGCTCCGCTGGCTCCGATCGACAAGACGTCGGTAAAATGAGTCTAGCGCTCGACACAAGCTCAATGGTGTAGTCAATCCCCCGAACTGGAGGGATACCTGGTACTCCTCCGGAACACAGCTGGAAATTCGGGAACCACCTCAATGTCGCCAACGTCGAGCACAACAACCGAAGTGTCCACATCATACACTAAGCAAGCAACATAATCCGTCTCCAGCATCCACTCGACCATCACCGCGAAACAGTATCTCGGGGAAAGTCTGGTCATCGAAACACAATCTCCTTCTCGAGGCACTCGAACACAGCCAAATGCGTCGCCAAAAAGTCCATACTCATGGTCACTTCAAAACCACGATGTCCAGCTATAACAGATCCGCGGCTAGGCCATATCCTCCAACAAGGATCTCGCAACCTCCGGATGGATGCAACACTCTCCAAAACCTCGGAAGTGGAGATGCAGGTACCATAGCCATGGATATCAAAGAACTGTAACCTCGGAGAAAAGTCTGTCCTCAAACAAGGTCATGGCACGGACTCCAACATGCCCAACTAGCCTCCCACGTCAATTGCGACTTGCTGAATAACTCATCAAAAAGGTACATTGGACAAACTTCAGGAACAACATGAGGATCTCCTCGTAAACTCTGAGTTGTCGAACCGCAAACACAATTGGCTGAGGACACTCCCTCGTAACGTGACCCTCCTGGCCACCGAAACAGCAACTAAAAGTGCTCCACGAACACAAGTCACCGCAACACCTGCTGCGTGAAAGGATCACCAACGATCGCCCAAACTCATGCCACAGGAGCAAGTCCGCTACACTGTGATCTCCAACATTGCCAAACGGATCCTCTGCTTTAATCTGATGACCCACAACATAATCGAAAAGGTCACAGCCTGATGAAGTCACTGATCCTGAGGTGTCGGAACTCAACCTCATCAAAATCTTGACTAAATCCACTTGCCTCAAATCATCACATCGAAAACCGCGTACATCTTTTCCTCACAATAGCCTTCGCACTAAGTACAACACACTAAGCTCCTCACGGATGTCTCGAGGCACATCAACCAGACTCTCTCTGATGCTCAGGTTCAAACTCATCTCGAACCTCGTGCACCGCTTCCTCTGAAGCCACATAACACGTGCAAACGGAAACAAACATGTGGACAATGCATCTCTGCCTCAGGTGGGTAAACACTCCACATTCGATTGCTGGATAGCCTGATTAAACCATTGCCGTATAAACATCACCCTGAATGTAGGCCATGGAGTCGCAACAGGAACTCACACAATATCAGCCCACCAAATACAACAATCTGACTCAGGCAAACATCAATTGCCACAATGCTCAGCTCCGAGGCAACATGTAGACGCTCACTCACACAACCAGGCAAACCGTGCCACACAACTCTCTAAACTCAGAATACTCATCCAAATCCACAGTTCTCTGGTAAATCGAGCGTCGATTGATCCTCAATAGGATCCACAACCAAAACGACACGGAAAGCACGTCAGGAGGCATCCTAATGAATAAAACATCGTTCACAACAAGTGGAACGTAATCATGAAACCGCAGATATTTGAGAATACACAACACCCGAAGTATTGATGAGTACCGCTGGCCAGTCGGGTCATCACTCCAGTCATGCTGTATAAACTCAAATACCCTAAGCGTCACAACTACAAGAGTCTACAGAACCTGACAACCTAATGCTCTGATATCAAGCTGAAAGGACCCAACCCTGATTTAGCTCCCTAAACCGAAATCGAACCCCTTCGAAAACACGAACCAACAAAAACCGTAGAAATTTTGGCAGAGTTTCGTTACTAACGTGAAATTACCATAACCTGCACGTGGAAAATACACTTCATCCCATGCCACAAAAAGCAAACCGTGGGCACCAATCCCATCCGGATTTCTCAATATATCAACAGTAAAGTAAAACAGTAAATATATCTATACTTTACTGAAATCCGGTGTAAAATCATATAACATATACAATAGAAAGCTCAGAGCGACTTCTAATACATAATCATATACGTATACCACAGTAGGTAGAACAATAAACCTACTAGAAGAAACAAGGTAGCTCGAGCACTATGCCTCCGACCACGACGTGCGACACCAGAGCCTGAACTGCAAACTGGGCACGGAAACCGAAAAGCCCAGGGGAAAGACATGAAAACCGTTAGAGTGAGTGGATGAAAATAAATGTCTTTCACCGAGTAATATATGTTATAAAAACATATGCGAGTCGAAATATAAATAAATCAAATAGTATACGAGGAGACGCTGACTCCAACTCGTAAACAGAGCATGCAAGGAAAATCTCACGGGGTCACTCATGGACACATTCGTGCTAGTACAGTCGGAATCACGGAGTCCCTGACTACCACGTGATCCATAGCCAGAAAGGCCTCGGTTCCAGGGTACTGCCCCTCGCCGGTCAGGTAGGGGTATTGCCCCTCCTGGTGGCCTACCATCGGGGATCAGCCGAGAGGCAAGTGTATCGATACAACAACGTAACTGAGACTGTACTCTGTGTAAATCAAATCATAAACAGTTCGATGCAAATGCATGAAACAACATATAAGTGTATGTATACTCGTATACGTATATTCGTATAAGTATAACCGTATAATCGTAAAACACATGCTCATAATAAACGTAATCTCGTATGAAATCTCATGCTCGTAAAACCATAATCAAGCTACATGCTCAAGTTCATAAAACGTATATATAAGACTCGCAATCAATCCGTGAAAATAAATTGTCCACTCACAGACTAGCGTAACGCGATACGCGTTAACTCGTGATCCGGCGGAAAGTCCCTCGCCAAAAGAAAGATCACGAACACCTGAATATTCACAAAATTCATTTCTCAAAGTTATAACTCGACAATTCAATTCAAATCACGAGAAACCACCGTTCTCGGAAACACGAAATTCAATGTCGACAAATCGTCGAAAATCCGTATAATACACCTCAATACCTCGCTACAATTTCGGACGCTCAATTCGAAAAACGAACCTCCCCACTGCAATCGGGGCGCGATTTCGAGTGAAATGACATGCAACTTGTCGAAAATCCCAAAAAGTCAAACTTTGACCGCCGTTACCGTTGACCGCCGCCGTTGACCGCCGTCCACGGCGGCGCCGCCACTGACCGGAAAATTTCACGGCGGAGCAACTATCATTCCATGCAAAATCACCCACTGAGCAACTTTCATAACTGCACCGAAGTCCAATTCAAACTCTAACTCATCCAATTTCACGAAAAACCGAATGTACACACAAATTTCAAATCCAAAATTCTTCTTCCACTAATCGAATTAAAGCTTCATACTTACATGGTTAGAATCCTTGAGAGGAGAGCTACAAAACCCAGTGCTTGATCAAGCTCGAATCGGCCGGAAAAAGGGAACCCGATTAACCTCAAAATCCATCCGTTTTTGGCCGGAAATTCCTTACTCCACCGGCCACCTCGCCGTGAAAGGAGGCCGGGGCTAGACTCGTTGCATCCAGGCGAAGAGAACGGGGTAGGACCCAAGCCCTGGAGTGGCCGGAATAGGCTCCCCGCCGGCGAAGCCGTGGCCACCGTCGCCACCTCCAAACCAGCCCGCGTTGACCGGTCAACGCCAGTCAACCATTAAATGAAGATATTTGACTTTCCTGATTATGCAACTCAGTTTAAATACACTTTCCCGAAACGGATACTTCATAATTATCCATTTCGACGAACTTCAAATACACGTAATTTCCTCGTCGTAACTCCGATTCCAATAATTCTCGCGGCCACAAACTCGTCTACATATTCTTCAATAATCACCCAAAGTCAAACACATCGGCCAATCGGATTAAAAAGTCAATGGTTCAAACCAACATATAATTAATTCGACTAAACAATCAACAATCGGAAATAATCACAACTAAATCTTCGTAACTAAAAATCATGCTCAGGAAGTTTTCACGAGCTCAAAATTAAATTCTGAACAACTTCCGTGAAGAAGCCGAAACCAAATTCTCGTCCGGTAATTTAGTCGTTAAGAAGGCCACAATTATAAGCCGAACTTCAAATATTCATAATTAATTCCTCGGTCGTCCAAATAACGATCCAGAACCGCCCACGAACTTGAAATCACACATACAACGACTCTCGAGAAGAGACTCAGCTCCAATTCTCAGCCAATGATTAAGTCGTTAACAAATCTGGCAATCCAAACGACTGTCGGAACCTGCGACAACGCAGTAACTCACGTACATAGCTGATCATACTGGTGATTCTGGTCCGGGTCGTCACAGTTGTATCGATACACTTGCCTCTCGGCTTATCCCCGATGGTAGGCCCACCAGAGTACAGTTTCAGTTACGTTGTTATATCGATACACTGCATCCCGGCTGATCCCCGAGGATGTTACCGGCTGGAATCATGTGTGGGCTAGGGACCCCGTGGTTCTGACTGTACTACCTCAGCTAGGATCACGTGTGGGCTAGGGACCCCGTGGTTCTGACTGTGAGATTTTCCGTGCATGCTCTGTTTACGAGTTGGAGTCAGCGTCTCCTCGTATACTGTTTGATTTGATTTATTTATATTTCGACTCGCATATCATTTTATAACATATATTACTTGGTGAAAGACATTTATTTTCGTCCACTCACTCTAACGATTTTTATGTCTTTCCCCTGGGCTTTTCGGTTTCTGTGCCCAGTTGCAGTTCAGGTTTTGGTGTTTTCACGTCGCGGTTGGAGGCTAGTGATCTGAGCTACCTGTGTTTTCCAGTAGGTTCTTGTTTCGCCTACTGATGTGTATATTGTACATATTTACACTAGAGGTCGCTCTGATACATTCTGATACTTGTTTTATACGGATTTTCTCGAATATACTATATATAGTACAGTATGTTTACTATTTATTGATTATGATATGATGTTGAGAAATCCGGATGGGATTGGTGCCCACGGTTTGGCTTTTGTGGCATAGAACAATGTGTTATTTTCAGGGTGCAGGTTTATCCAATTCCACGTTAGTAACGAAACTCTGCCGAAATTTTGAATGGTTTTTGTTGGTTCGTATTTTCAGAAGGGGTTCGATTCCGATTTGGGCAACTGAATCGGGGTTGGGTCCTTTCAGCTTGGTATCAGAGCATTAGGTTGTCAGATTCTGTAGACTCTTGTAGTTGTGACGCTTAGGGTATTTGAGTTTATACAGCATGACTGGAGTGATGACCCGACTGGCCAGCGGTACTCATCAATACTTCGGGTGTTGTATGTTCTCAAATATCGGCGGTTTCATGATTACGTTCTTTCTGCTTGTGCCTAATGCTTGTCTTGTATCAGTAGGATGCCTCCTCGACGTGGTCCCCGTGTTGATCGGGAAGAGGATCCTGATGAGGATCGCCGAACGCGCGGCTTGCTGATGCGAGTGCTGCGTTTGGAAGAGCGTTTCGACCCTATGGTCAAAGCTCGTACTGCTGGTGCTACTGTGTTTTCGGGTTCAGTTGATCCAGAGATATGCGAGGCATGGTTGGTTCAAATTGAACGTGTTTGTGAGCGTCTGCAGTATACTCCTGAGCAGATGACAGTGGCTGCAGTCGGATTACTTGAGGGTGATGCATACTTTTGGTGGGTTAGCACCGACAGAGTTCCAGCTGATACTCCGTGGACCTTGTTCCGTGATCTGTTTATGCGGAGATATTGTAATCAGGCTACCCAGCAGCACAAGTATGAGGAGTTTACGAACTTGAGGCAGGGCAGTTTGTTTGTACTTGAGTATCGGGACAGGTTTACCCGTTTGTCTCGTTTTGCGTGGAATATGGTGGCTACTGAGGAAGCCAAGTGTCGCAGGTTTGAGCTGGGATTGAATCTGAATATCAAGGCGACTCTGACTACGATGCCTCGAAACAACTTCGATGAGTTTGTTAGTGCAGCACTTCGAGGCGAGGATATTGAGCAGGAAAGGCAGCAGAGGTACCAGCCGAGATGGTTTGAGGAGGGTGGACCGAGTCAGGGGCCTTCAAAGAGGCAGAGTTCTGATACTTCCGGTTCAGCTTCATCCTCGGGCGGTGGACCCTATAGACCAGCAGCTCGTGCATTGAGGCAGAGACCGAGATGGAGGAGAGATAGACCACAGCGACCACAGGCTAGTGCAGGTTCCAGCGGTTCCAGTTACCCTCGACGTACTGGTGGTTCATTTGCTATACCGAGGGAGTATCCATTGTGCAACCTATGCAATAGGTACCATCTTGGTTCGTGTCAGCGAGGTACCCTCAACTGTTATCATTGTGGCCAGGTTGCTCACTATGCGAGAGCGTGTCCTCAGTTAGTTGGTACTGGAGATCAGGCGGCCCAGAGTTCTGGAGCTGAGCGAGGTGCCACTTCAGGAGCTCGACCCGCACAGTTTGCAGGTCAGGGTAGACAGCAGGGACAACCTCAGCGAAGACGACCAGCCGGACAGGCGAGGGTTCATGCTATGACTCTACGTGAGGGTAGAGCTTCACCGGAGGTCGTTATCGGTACGTTACATGTCTTTGGTATTCCAGTACTTGCATTTATAGATCCAGGTGCCACACATTCATTTATATCATATAGACTGTCATCACTAGCTACGGTACCTGCATCTCCACATCCGAGGTTGTGGAGAGTATTGTATCTGTCAAGTGAGGTTGTGAGTATCGGCTGGGTGTACAGAGACTGTGAGGTGTTTATTGGTGATCATGGTTTAGCTGTAGATCTGTTATTGCTTGATATTGTGGATTTTGATCTGATCTTGGGTATGGACTTCTTGGAGACGCATTGGGCCATGTTTGATTGTCACAAGAATGAGGTTGCATTTCGACGACCAGGGTTACCCGAGATACTGTTCCGTGGCGAGAAGAACACTTCACTACCGTGTTTGATTTCCGCGATGAGGGCAGATCGGTTGATGAAGAAGGGTTGTGTCGCTTACTTAGCCCATGTTGTGGACACTACAGCAGCTATACCAGACCTTGGTAGTATTGAGGTACAGGACCGATTTCCCAGACACCGTATCGTATGGCGCCTGCGGAGTTGAAGGAGTTGCAGATTTAGCTTCAGGAGTTGTTAGAGAAGGGTTTCATTCGACCGAGTGTTTCTCCGTGGGGTGCTCCGGTGTTGTTTGTGCAGAAGAAGGATGGGTCCATGCGTTTGTGCATCGATTACAGGAAGCTGAATCAGGTTACAGTGACGAACAAGTATCCGTTGCCGTGGATTGATGACTTGTTCGATCAGCTTAAGGGAGCATCAGTCTTTTCGAAGATTGACCTTCGATCCGGATATCACCAGTTGAGGATTCGTGACTCTGATGTAGCCAGGATGGCATTCAGGACGCGGTATGGGCACTATGAGTTTTTGGTTATGCCATTTGGGTTGACCAACGCCCCCGCAGCTTTCATGGACTTGATGAATCGGGTGTTCAGACGATTCCTGGACAAGTTTGTGATTGTATTCATTGATGATATTTTGATCTATTCCAGGAGTATGGGCCAGCACAAGAAGCATTTGCGAGTAGTGTTGCGGACTTTGCGGGACCATCAGTTGTTCGCGAAGTTCAGCAAGTGCGAGTTCTGGTTGGTTAGTGTGAAGTTTATGGGCCACGTGATTTCGGCAGAGGGAGTCAGTGTTGATCCTGACAAGATTGATGCCGTGCTGAATTGGAGTAGACCTACTACTGTACCGGAGATCCGGAGTTTCTTGGGTTTAGCAGGCTATTACCGGCGGTTTGTACAGGATTTCTCCCGGATTGCTACACCACTGACCAGATTGACGAAGAAGGGCATCAGGTTTGAGTGGTCTGATGCGTGCGAGGAGAGTTATTTGCTCTTGAAGGAGAGATTGACTACCGCACCGGTTCTGACTTTGCCAGACGACAGTGGTGAGTTTGTTGTGTACAGCGATGCGTCGAAGTTGGGGTTTGGCTGTGTGTTGATGCAGCATGGTAGAGTTGTGGCCTATGGTTCCAGATAGCTAAAACCACATGAGGTCAACTATCCGACGCATGATTTGGAGTTAGCCGCTATTGTGTTAGCGTTGA
The DNA here is from genome assembly GCA_946800695.1 of Geum urbanum. Taxonomy (NCBI): domain Eukaryota; kingdom Viridiplantae; phylum Streptophyta; class Magnoliopsida; order Rosales; family Rosaceae; genus Geum; species Geum urbanum. The sequence continues at coordinate 24,509,462 of OX327002.1, forward strand.
AGAGTTGGAGACATTATTTGTATGGTGCTCAGTGTAAGATTTACACTGATCACAAGAGTCTCACCTACTTGCAGACGCAGCCATATCTGAACATGAGGCAGCGCCGGTGGATGGAGTTGATCAATGATTACGATTGCACTTTGGAGTACCATCCGGGGAAGGCCAATGTTGTAGCTGATGCACTTAGCCGGAAATCTGGGGCCTCATTGTTTCATATGTGTGTGGCCAGAGTGTCGATGTTAGCCGAGCTTCGAGCTACGGGTGCTGAGTTCGGGTATGATGACGAGGGAGCCTTGTTGGCCAGTTTTCAGGTTCGACCCGTATTGGTTGATCAGGTATGAGAGGCTCAGGATTCAGATTCTTACTTGTTAGGCAAGAAGACCATGATACGGAATGGTGTGCCTATAGAGTTCCGATTGAGCGACGACGGTACGTTGTTGTTCAGAGGCAGGTTATGTGTACCCAGAGACGAGAGCCTGAAGAAGGAGATTTTGGATGAGGCCCATAGTTCAGCGTATACGATGCATCCCGGAGGTACGAAGATGTTTCGTACACTTCGAATGTACTATTGGTGGCGCAACATGAAGCGGGAGATTGCCGCGTATGTGAGTCGATGTTTGATCTGTCAGCAGGTGAAAGCGGAGAGGCAGAAACCTGCGGGGAAACTACAGCCACTTGAGATTCCGGTTTGGAAGTGGGAGCACATTACGATGGATTTCGTCTATCAGTTGCCGCGTACTTCGGCGGGCAACACTGGTATTTGGGTTATTGTGGATCGACTGACGAAATCTGCTCACTTTCTTGCACTTTTGGGGAAGATATCAGTGGGTAGATTGGCCAAGTTGTACTTATCAGAGATTGTTCGCTTGCATGGTGTGCCTGTGTCCATTGTTTCTGACTGAGATAGTCAGTTTACTTCTGAGTTTTGGCAGGCGTTGCAGCGAGCCTTGGGCACGAGATTGCGATTTAGTACAGCTTTTCATCCTCAGACTGACGGGCAGTCTGAGCGGACCATTCAGACCCTTGAGGATATGTTGCGATCTTGTGTGTTGCAGTTTCGCGGAAACTGGGATCAGCAGCTACATTTGATAGAGTTCGCCTACAACAACAGCTATCAGGCCAGTATTGAGATGGCACCGTACGAAGCTATGTATGGGAAGCAGTGTCGCACTCCGTTGTGTTGGAGTGAGGTGGGCGAGCGATGGCTTATTGGCCTTGATTTGGTGAAGAGCACTATGGAGGATGTTCAGATTATCCGGGATAGATTGAAGATCGCCCAGGATCGGCAGAAGAGTTATGCAGACGTGAGGAGGAAGAGTTTAGAGTTCGAGGTTGGTGATTGGGTCTTCCTGAAACTATCTCCGTGGAGGGGAGTTGTGCGTTTCGGGAAGCGTGGCAAGCTTCGACCACGGTACATTGGTCCGTATGAGATTACGAAGAGGGTTGGAGCTGTTGCTTACAGACTTGAGTTGCCAGCTGAGATGGCTCGTGTTCATGATGTCTTCCATGTTTCGATGTTGTGGAAGTACATCTCAGATCCTTCACATGTGTTAGCTCCACAGCAGTTGCCGATCAGGGAGGATTTGACGTACGTAGAGGAGCCAGTGCAAATTCTCGATCGTCGTGAGCAGGAGTTGAGGCACCGTGTGATTCCGCTAGTGAAGGTCTTGTGGCAGAACCACTCAGTCGAGGTCGAAATTTTTTAAGGGGGGTAGATTTGTGACGACCCGAACCAGAATCAGTTGTGTATTCTGTACGATTCACGAGATTGGTTATAGTCGCAGTTTTACGATATATGTGTGGTTTGTCGATTCTATTCGCGACTATATTTTCGGCCGAGAATTTGAGTTGAGTGTCTTCACGGAAGTTGTAGAGTACGTGATTTCGAGCTCGAGGGCAGTTCTGGAAGATTTTTCCGATAACCGAGGAATATAATACGATTATTTGAAGTTTCAGTTTTCGACGAGTTTATCCGATTGTTTCGTGTTTATCCGAATCGTGATGGTCATCCATTTCGAATCGTCGATCGACCCGAGGCGCGAGTATAAATATCGAAAATAGTCGTAAAATTGCCAAAAACACTGTTTGACGTTGACCAGACCCGAAGTGGAAAGCTTTCCGTTTTGGTTCTTGCCGTCCGACGTCCCTTTTTCCGGCCACCTTCGACCTCGTTGTGGGTAAGGTTTTCTTCCTCTCTTGATTTCGAGTGGGTTTGTGTTTGGTTTGATGAAAATTGATGGAGTTTTTGTGGAACCCGAGTCGGGACGAGTTTGAGCATGTCGCCGGTGTTGGTTCGCCGTTTTTCGGCAAGCCACGGTGGCTGTGAGGTTAGGGGTTCACCTCCCCTTGGCCTAGGGATGCTATTCATGTAGTTTATTTGAGTTTTATGGAGGTTCGATTAGGTCACCGGAGGAAGAAATTCCGATCGGTTTTGGCTTGAATTGAAGGGGTTCCGGTCTGATTTGGCCCTTGGGGTAGTTGAAGAACTGGGTTGGCTTGTTGAGACCTTGAAATCTGGAGAATCTTGCCGTGGAATTCCTTTGTTGACGGAGCGCCGCCGGCGGCGGCGGCGGTTAACGGCGGAGCTTCGGCGAGGAGTTGACTTTTTGGATTTTGATGAAATTAATGTCATTTTTCTCGTAATCGCACCCTGATTATCGTCCAGAGGTTTTCGGATTGATTTGGGTAGCCGATTTTCAGTCGAGGGTTTTGATACGCGCTATACATGCATTCACGTTAACTTAAAAACACAGATTACGCGCATTGCAATTTAAACCCTTCTTTTGTCATTTGTAATATTGGCGAGTAGGGATCGTTCTTTATCCGGGGAATTAAGGGCGCATGCATGGTTTCGTTAATAAGCGGAAATGTAAATGTTTGGGGGGATTGGAAGTTGGTTGTTTAATCTACGAAATTAAAGTACAAAAACATGCAAACACAACTAAAACTCTTAGGCATCTAACATGTTTTACTCATAGACAAGTTTCAACAATCAAGAAACTTAAAGTCTAATTATGCTTGCTAAAAATAAGAAGTTACACTACTAATTACATGTGATCATCTCATCTTATTAGCCTACCCTTTTCATGCATCAAACCTTTTTGTAAGTTACGAAATTCATAACTTCTAACTAAATACACATGCTTAATAATTGAGTAGGAATGCAACTTAGCGTATAAACATCCTAAACAACATACGATCATCGAAACATGCGAAAGAGAGGGACTTAGCGTATTTTCTAACACATGCATTCGAAGCTTTAAGATTGTATCAAACATGCATAAAAGGCTAGAAATCATAAACACATGCATATTACAAATCTGTTTAAGAGCATAAAACACAAATCTAAACTTGTTCTTCATTTGATACATAAATGTATTCCAATACATCAAGAGGTTCAAATACAAAACAAAAGAAATGAAAGTGAAGATCATGGTTACACTTTTTGTCTTGAATGCTAGATGATCTACGGTGGAGATGGCTTTCCTTCACAAGGGACTTAGCGTATTGTGAAGGATGGAGGATGCTTTGCTTCGGCTTGGATGGAGGAGAACCCTAGAACCTTGCTTCGGCTTGGAATGGAGGAGATGTGCTTCGGCTTGTAAGAGAACCTTCAAGTGTTTATGGTGGAAGAGTATTTGTGTAGAGCTTTGGCTAGTAATTTGAGTGATGATCTGTTTTATGGCTGCCTCCTCTCTTATATAGGCAAGGGATGTTGCCTTCTCTCTTCCACCTTGCCTCCTTCCATTAAATGCAAGCAATGATCAATATGGCAAGTCACACCCTTAGTCACCATGCAAGTCACCATTGATGAACCCTAAGCAAGAGTCACCATGCAAGTCACCATGGCAAGTCATCTTTTCATTTAATGCAAGCAAGAGTCATCAAGGTGAGTCACAAAGCTTGATATTGTTGACTTTGCCTCTTCAAAGGTTGCAAAACAAGACTTTTCCTCTTCCCCAAAGTGAATCCTAGCTGAATTGAATGGTCATGGGCTTGATAATGGGCCGAAACAAGAGTTGAGAAATCGGCCCATAATTTTCTTTTTGGTCCGGCCCATTTCCGGTGGTCAGAAATCGCAAAAATCGCAAAATCGCCGAAATTCCTCCGAATTGCGGCGTTATTAATCTCCACCGTAAATATCTTCAAAATAACAATTTAAATAAGAAAAACATAAAAAAAAAGATAATAACATAGCTAAACGTAAAGGGAAATGCGTTAAGAAACGAGCATAAAATGCGTATATCAGGTTTCGAGTGGAGACTTCAGGAATTCCGTTAATCATTTTGTACTGCATTGTATATTTCCGGGAACGGTTGGTTTCCGTGGTTCAGTACAGAGTTGTGGACTATGATTTTGATCAGTTATGTTTTGTGAATGTTCAGGACATTGAGATCGAGAGCGCGATCGTGCTTCAGGCGAGGGATCTTCCGTCGGGCCACGAGATTAGCGCGAGTGCGCATTATGCGAGTTTGTGAGTGGACAATATCTTTTCACGGATTGATTGCGAGTCTTTTTTATACGTTTTACGAACTTGAGCATGCAGCATGATCATGGTTTTACGAGCATGAGATTCCATACGAGATTATGTTTATTACGAGCATGTGTTATACGATTATGCCTATATCAGTATATATTACGTATATGCATATATATATTGTTTCATGCATTTGTATCGAACTGTTTATGATTTGATTTACACAAAGTACAGTCACAGTTACATTGTTGTATCGATACACTTGCCTCTCGGCTGATCCCCGATGGTAGGCCCACTAGGAGGGGCAGTACCCCTACCTGACCGGCGAGGGGCAGTACCCCGGAACCGAGGCCTTTCTGGCTAAGAATCACGTGGAAGTCAAGGACTCCGTGATTCTGACTGTACTAGCACGGGTGTGTCCATGAGTGACCCCGTGAGATTTTCTATGCATGCTCTGTTTACGAGTTGGAGTCAGCGTCTCCTCGTATACTATTTGATTTGATTTATTTATATTTCGACTCGCATATTTTTTTATAACATATATTACTCGGTGAAAGACATTTATTTTCGTCCACTCACTCTAACGATTTTTATGTCTTTCCCCTGGGCTTTTCAGTTTCCGTGCCCAGTTGCAGTTCAGGTTTTGGTGTTTTCACGTCGCGGTTGGAGGCTAGTGATCTGAGCTACCTGTGTTTTCCAGTAGGTTCTTGTTTCGCCTACTGATGTGTATATTGTATATATTTACACTAGAGGTCGCTCTGATACATTCTGATACTTGTTTTATATGGATTTTCTCGAATATACTATATATAGTACAGTATGTTTACTGTTAATTGATTATGATATGATGTTGAGAAATCCGGATGGGATTGGTGCCCACGGTTTGGCTTTTGTGGCATCGAACAAAGTGTTATTTTCAGGGTGCAGGTTTATGCAATTCCACGTTAGTAACGAAACTCTGCCAAAATTTTGAATGGTTTTTGTTGGTTCGTATTTTCAGAAGGGGTTCGATTCCGATTTGGGCAACTGAATCGGGGTTGGATCCTTTCAACCAATCCCATCCGAATTTCTCAATATATCAACAATAATGTAAAGTAGTAAATATATCTGTACTTTACTGAAATCCGGAGTAAAATCGTATAATATATACAACAGAATACTCAGAGCGACCTCTAATTTATAATCATATAAGTATACCACAGTAGGTAGAACAATAAACCTACTGGAAGAAACAAGGTAGCTCGAGCACTATGCCTCCGACCACAACGTACGACACCGGAGTCTGAACTGCAAACTGGGCACGAAAACCGAAAAGCCCAGGGGAAAGACATAAAACTCGTTAGAGTGAGTGGACGAAAATAAATGTCTTTCACCACATAATATATATACGTTATAAAAACATATACGAGTCAAATGCATGAAAATCAAATGGTACGTGAGGAGACGCTGACTCCAACCCACGTACAGAGCATGCATGAAAAATCTCACGGGGTCGCTCGTAGACGCATCCGTGGTAGTACAGTCCGAATCACGGGATCCAGACCAACACGTGATTCTAGCTAGAAAGGCCTCGGTTCCGAGGTACTGCCCCTCGCTGGTCAGGTCGGGGTACTGCCCCTCCTGGTAGGCCTCCATCGGGGATCAGCCGAGAGGTAAGTGTATCGATACAACAACGTAACTGAGACTGTACTCTGTGTAAATCAAATCGTAAACAAGTCGATGCAAATGCATAAAGCTGTATATATAAATGCATATACATAATATATACTGATATAAGCATAATCGTATAACACATGCTCATGATAAACATAATTTCATATGCAATCTCATGCTCGTAAAACCATGATCATACTGCATGCTCAAGTTCGTAAAACGTATATAAAAGACTCGCAATCAATCCGTGAAAAGAAATTGTCCACTCACTGACTAGCGTAATGCAGTTCGCGTTAACCCGTAATCTGGCGAAAAATCCCTCCCCAAACGAACGATCACGAACCCCTGAATAATCATACAGCCCATTTCTCAAAATCATAACTCGACAATTCAAATCAAATCACGAGAAACAACCGTTCTCGGAAACACATAATCCGAATACGATGAACTGTCGAAAATCTGATAATCACACCTCAATACCTCGCTGTACTTTCGGATGCCCAATTCGAAAAACGAACCTCCCTACTGCGATCTGGGCGCAATTTCGAGTGAAATGACATATAACTCGTCGAAAACCATGCCGGGTGAAAAGTTGCTGCCGCCGTCGCCGGAAAATCAAAACCTGCCCAGAAAATTTCATGCTACACATGGTTTCAAAGATCTCGACGATCCCAACAACTTTCCAGTTATAGGTTAAGGCTAATTTTGACCGGAAAACCTCCAAAAATCAACCCAAAGTTTTAAACCCTTACCGGAATTCAAACCGTTCGATCTCACTCCTCCGGCCACGGCGACCTTTAAGACCACTTGGAAAAGCCTCCTTGGCTCGAGGCTAACAAAAGCCCTCAAAGGAGCACCACCAAATCGGCCGGAAACAATGCCTCCGTCCGCCACCGTTTCTTGCCAGAAATCCACGTATTTCACCACCGAAATTTGTCCTCCTCCGGCCACCATAGAAGGGGATTCAACCACCAAGTTGAAGAGCAACCCAAGCCCAACAAAAACCGCGAAGGAACCATGCTCAATTATGGCCGGAATCGGCCACAAATCCAGCAAACAAAATCGGCAACCAAACGGCACCCAAAACGGGTCGACCCACCATGGTCAACCCAGTCAACACAACTAAAATGGCAAGTTGACTTCCCAAACAGGAAACTTCTATTTATATACCTTCCATTTTTGGAAACTTCCAATTATACATTTCGGTAAACTTTGAACACCCGTAACTTTCGCGTCGTAAACCCCATTTCGATAATTCTCGCGGCAACAAACTCAACTTGACATATTCTTCAATTATCACCCAAAGTCAAACACATCGACCAAACCGATAAAAAGTCAACGGTTCACCCAAACACATACTTTAACCGACTAAATAATCAACAATCGAAAATATTCACAACATAATCCTCGTAACTCGGAATAATACTCCGGAAGTTCCCACGAGCTCGAAATTAAATTCTCAACAACTTCCATGAAGAAGCCAAAACCAAATTCTCGTCCGGTAATTTAGTCGTTAAGAAAGCCGCCTTTTAAACCCGATTATATCAAAACTTCAAATATTCATAATTTATTCCTCGGTCGTCCAAATAACGATCCGGAACAGCCCACGAACTCGAAATCACACGTACAACGACTCTCGAGAAGAGACTTAGCTCTAATTCTTGGCCAATGATTAAGTCGTTATCAAGTCCGACGATTCAAACACTGTCGAAAATCTGCGATTATGCAGTAACCTCATGAACTAAGCTGATTTCACCGCTGATTCTGTTCTGGGTCGTCACAAATCCACCCCCCTTAAAAAAATTTTGACCTCGAAATTTCCGAGTCTGCCGACTACAAGTAGGAGCACTGCCTCTGCATACTGCTCAACTCACAAGTGGCAACCTCAACTGAACGACTCTTCAGTGGCTACGTCAACTGAACAACTCTGACAACAGACTCAACAATAGGAGATAGCCCCGTGTTGAAATCCCTGTACCTCAAATCTCGAATCTAAACTGGCTCAATACAATCGCCAAGTGTTCCTGCATAAGGAACAGATAGGGTACACAACACGTAACAAACCTGAAACATAGTTCCGCCACACGGAACACAACACACACAAAAGCCAAAAATATAGGCGACGCCGAACTATACGGCACAACACAAACTCGCATATGATCACATACAGATCAAAATAACGTGGCAAATCACAATTCAACCTGCTTACATCAACATAGCTCAAACATCAAACTCTGGCAATTTATAACCTGTTTCCGCTAATCCGAAAGTCTGTGGTAGCACATTCCACAAAATCCGAATCAAATGTCAACTCAAACTCAATTCAAACTCGCTCCAGCACAATGGAGTATAACATCGTTCCTCAAAACGACATCAAGCAACGTCAATATCATAGTGGTCATAGACTGGTACTGCATGGAATCTCAAACAAGTGAAACTGCTGATCCCAAATCCTCCGGAACTGCAATACCGAGGTCCACAATATGCCCTCCAAGGTCTGAATAGTCCACAAACCAAAGTGTGTACTGGTACACAAGATCACAGCGACAAACTCCAACTTCTACTCGGAGATCTCCAATGGCTAAAACTTCCCGGCAAGTCTTTGCCTCCTAGCCATCACCAGTCGACAAATGTGGCATCTGCATACACAAATCGCTACATTCTTCTACAGGTTACGTCACGAGTAGAAAACTCGAAGTATCTGATACATCTCCGCATCACTAGTGCATAACGCACGCAAAACAATGAGCTTCAACATCATCACACACTAACTCAGCTTTCGTAGTGCACAACTCGGCTATCACGGAAACTTGAGCCATACATACATGAAACACTAAAGCTCCTGACTTTCGACTGAATGCATCAGCAACAATATCCCAGAAGGATAGTCAAAGTACAACCACTAGCCTTCTCGAACAAACTCAAAGGTGCAGCCATAGTCGTTAGTCAACCCCATCCATCTACACTGCCTCAAGCCCAAATCTGGCTGAAAATGCAAGTGGATGAAACTCAAGTGATCAGTGTACGTCCTACACTGCGCTGCACACCATAGCAGTAGTGTCTCAAACTCTCTGATGCTAACACAAGGACAGTTACACCCAAATCATACATAGGATACGTAGCCCCATTGAAAGGACCCAATGTGACGACCCGAACCAGAATCAGAGGTGTGTTTAGCACGATTCTCGAGATTTGAGATTAGTCGCAGTTTTACGATAATGTGTGATTTGCCGATTCGATTTGCGACAATATTTTCGGTCGAGAATTTGGGTTGAGTGTCTTCACGGAAATCGTAGAGTACGTGATTTCGAGTTCGTGGGTGGTTTCGGAAGATTTTTCCGATAGCCGAGGAATATTTTATGATTATTTGAAGTTTCGGGTTCCGACGAGTTTATCCGATTGTTCGAGCTTATCCGAATCATTTCGTATTTTCATTTTGGACCGTCGGTTGACCCGAGGGACGAGTATAAATATCGAAAAGTCGTAAAATAGTCGCAAAATTGTCGAAAAACTTCATTTGGGCGTTGACCAGTTTTGAAATGTGTTGACTTTCCTATTTTGGAAAGTTGGAGGAGCTGCCGATTGGGAAAGTTTCCCGAACGGGAAAGAGAACTCCGGCGACCGGATTCCGGCATCGATTCACCACGGGAAAGGTAGGAAACGTATCCTTGTATGATTTCGAACTTGATGGTATGTGATTTGATGAGATTTGAGGTGGTTTGTGTGGAACCCGAATTGGGTTTGGTTCGCCGGAATCGGCTCTAATGGTGGAGGTGGTTCCGGCGACGATTGGAGGCCATGAGCTTGGGGGTTTTGCTCCCCACCTCGTGGTGGAGCTTCCTAGTTGGTTAGTTTGGAACGAGGATGAGAGATTTGGTGAACCCGAATAGGGATTTGGGTTTGGATTTCCGATTTGGTTTTGATGAGTTGGGATAGTTAGGCTTTGAATTGGGTCTTGTGGTAGAAGGATAAGTTGCTTGAAATGATGAGATGGTCCGATCTGGAAACTTTGACCGTGAAATTCCTCCGTTGACGGCGCGCCGCCGCCGCCGGCGGCGGTCAACGGCGGAGCAAAAAGTCAACTTTCAGATTTTGACGTTTTTAGTGTCATTTTTCTCGTAATCACGCCCTGATTATCGTACGGAGGTTTTCGAGTTGATTTGGTTAGCCGATTTTCAGTCGAGATTTCGAATTGGGATTTCGGGATTTCCGTAATTCATTTTGCACTGCATTTTGTATTTCCGGGAACGGTTGGTTTCCGTGCATCCGTACAGAGTTGGGAATTACGATTTTGATCAGTTATGTGTATATGTGTTCAGGAGATCGAGATCGAGATTTGGATCGTGATCGTGCTTTGGGCGAGGGTACTTCCGCCGGACCACGTGTTTAGCGCAAGTTGCGCTAGCTGATCTGTGAGTGGACATTTCTTTTCACGGATTGTTTGCGAGTCTTTTATATGATTTTCGAACTTGAGCATGCGTATTGAGATTACGAATTGCATGAGCATGTGTTTTACGATTATACGATATACTTATACGAATATACGTATACGAGTATACATACACTTATATGCTGTTTCATGCATTTGCATCGAAATGTTTATGATTTGGTTTACACAGAGTACAGTCGTGGTTACGTTGTTGTATCGATACACTTAGCCTCTCGGCTGATCCCCGATGGTAGGCATCCCAGGCGGGGCGTTACCCCGACCTGACCGGCGAGGGGCGTATCCCCGGAACCGAGGCCTTTCTGGCTTAGAATCACGTGTGGGTCCGGGATCCCGTGATTCGGACTGTACTAGCACGGTGTGTGTCCATGAGCGACCCCGTGGGATTTTTACTTGCATGCTCTGTACACTGGAGGAGTGTGAGTTTTACCTCGTGTACTATGTTGTTTTTATTTATCTGGACTCGCATATGTTTTTATAACATATATAAACTGGTGAAAGACATTTATTTTTGTCCACTCACTCTAACGTGTTCATTGTCTTTCCCCTGGGATTTTCGGTTTCCGTGCCCAGTGTGTAGTTCAGGTTTGGTGTTTCACGTCGCGGTTTGGAGGCTAGTGATCAGAGTCACCTGTGTTTTCCAGTAGGTTTCAGTTTCGCCTACTGATGTACATGTTGTATATATTTTACACTAGAGGTCGCTCTGATACGTTCTGATACTTGTTTATACGGATTTTCTCGGATATACATATATATATAGTACAGTATGTTACTGTTTGTTGTTTGTATTGATGTTGAGAAATCCGGATGGGATTGGTGCCCACGGTTTGCTTTTTGTGGCATAGGATGGAGTGTATTTTATGCGTGCAGGTTAAGGTAATTCCACGCTAGTAACGAAACTCTGCCCAAATTTCGGAAAATTTTTGTTGGTTCGTGTTTTCGAAGGGGTTCGATTCCGGTTTAGGGTGCTAAATCGGGGTTGAGTCTTTTCAGTTTGGTATCAGAGCATTAGGTTGTCAGATTCTGTAGACTCTTGTAGTTGTGACGCTTGGGGTATTTGAGTTGATACAGCATGGCTGGAGTGATGACCCGACTGGCCAGCGGTACTCATCAATACTTCGGGTGTTGTATGTCCTCAAATATCTGCGGTTTCATGATTACGTTCTTTCTGCTTGTGCCTAATGCTTGTCTTGTATCAGTAGGATGCCTCCTCGACGTGGCCCCCGTGTTGATCGGGATGATGATCCTGATGAGGATCGCCGAACGCGCGACTTGCTTATGCAAGTGCTGCGTTTGGAAGAGCGTTTTGACCCTGTGGTCAAGGCTCGCACTGCGGGTGCTACTGTGTTTTCGGGTTCAGTTGATCCAGAGATATGCGAGGCATGGTTGGTTCAGATTGAGCGTGTTTGTGAGCGTCTGCAGTTTACACCTGAGCAGATGACAGTAGCTGCAGTTGGTTTACTTGAGGGTGATGCATACTTTTGGTGGGTCAGTACTGACAGAGTTCCTGTGGATACTCCGTGGACATTGTTTCGTGATTTGTTTATGCGGAGGTATTTTAATCAGGCTACCCAGCAGCGCAAGTACGAGGAGTTTACGAACTTGAGGCAGGGCAGTTTGTCTGTACTTGAGTATCGGGATCGGTTTACCCGTTTGTCTCGTTTTGCGCGGGATATGGTGGCTACTGAGGAAGCCAAGTGTCGTAGATTTGAGCTGGGGTTGAATCTGAGCATCAAGGCGACGCTGACTACAATGCCTCGGAACAACTTCGATGAGTTTGTTAGTGCTGCACTTCGAGGCGAGGATATAGAGCGGGAGAGACAGCAAAGGTACCAGCCGAGACGATTTGAGGAGGGTGGACCGAGTCAGGGGCCTTCGAAGAGGCAGAGTTCTGATACTTCTGGTTCAGCTTCATCATCAGGTGGTGGATCTTATCGACCACCAGCTGGTGTATTGAGACAGAGACCGAGGAGATGGAGAGATAGACCACAGCGACCACAGGCTAGTGCAGGTTCTAGCGGTTCTAGCTATCCTCGGCGTGCTGGTGGCACATTTGCTGTACCGAGGGAGTACCCGTTGTGTAGTCTCTGCAGCCGACATCATGTGGGTCCGTGTCAGCGAGGTCCTGTTACTTGTTTCCGCTGTGGCCAGGTGGGTCATTATGCGAGGGAGTGTCCTCAGTTATATGGTGGTGATGGACAGGCGGCCCAGAGTTCCGGAGTTGAGCGAGGTGCCACTACGGGAGCTCGACCAGCACAGTCTGCAGGTCAGGGTAGACAGCAGGGACAACCCCAGCGAGGACGACCAGCCGGACAGGCGAGGGTACATGCTATGACTCTACGTGAGGGCAGAGCATCACCGGAGGTCGTTATCGGTACGTTACATGTCTTTGGTATTCCTGTAGTTGCATTGTTAGATCCAGGTGCCACACATTCATTCATATCATTTAGACTATCGTCATTGGCTATGGTTCCTGCATCTCCACTTCCGGGGTTGTGGAGAGTGCTGTATCCGTCAGGTGAGGTGGTGAGCATTGGTTGGGTTTATCGGGATTGTGAGGTGTTTGTTGATGGCCATGGTTTAGCCGCAGATCTGTTACTGCTTGATATTGTGGATTTCGATCTGATCTTGGGTATGGACTTCCTTGAGTCGCATTGGGCCATGTTCGACTGCCACAGGAAGGAGGTCGCGTTTCGACGACCAGGGTTACCCGAGATATTGTTTCGCGGCGAGAAGAACACTTCCCTACCGTGTTTGATTTCCGCGATGAGGGCAGATCGGTTGATGAAGAAGGGTTGTGTTGCTTACTTAGCCCATGTTGTGGACACCACAGCTGTAGTGCCAGACCTGGGGAGTATTGAGGTTGTGTCTGAGTTTCCGGATGTGTTTCCAGCAGAGTTACCTGGTATACCCCCTGTGCGGGAGATTGACTTTACTATAGAGTTGTTGCCGGGTACTGGACCGATATCCCAGACACCATACCGGATGGCGCCTGCAGAGTTGAGGGAGTTGCAGATTCAGCTTCAGGAGTTGCTGGAGAAGGGATTCATTCGACCGAGTGTTTCTCCGTGGGGTGCTCCAGTGTTGTTTGTGCGGAAGAAGGATGGGTCCATGCAGTTGTGTATCGACTATCGGAAGCTGAATCAGATTACAGTGAGGAACAAGTATCCGTTGCCTCGGATTGACGACTTGTTCGATCAGCTGAAGGGAGCAGCAGTCTTTTCGAAGATTGATCTTCGATCCGGATATCACCAGTTGAGGATCCGGGATTCAGATGTTGCCAGGACAGCTTTCAGGACGCGGTATGGGCACTATGAGTTTTTGGTTATGCCGTTTGGATTGACCAATGCCCCCGCAGCTTTCATGGACTTGATGAATCGGGTGTTTCGACGATTCCTGGACAAGTTCGTGATTGTATTCATAGACGATATCCTGATTTACTCGAGGAGTGTGGGCCAGCACAAGAAGCACTTGCGAGCGGTGTTGCGGACTTTGCGGGACCATCAACTGTTCGCGAAGTTTAGTAAGTGTGAGTTCTGGTTGGATAGTGTGAAGTTTTTGGGTCACGTGATTTCGGCCGAGGGAGTTAGTGTTGATCCTGACAAGATCGAGGCCGTGCTGAATTGGAGTCGACCCACTACTGTGCCAGAGATTCGGAGTTTCTTGGGATTAGCAGGCTACTACCGACGGTTTGTACAGGATTTCTCCCGGATAGCTACACCACTGACCAGATTGACGAAGAAGGGCGTCAAGTTTGAGTGGTCTGATGCGTGCGAGGAGAGTTATTTGCTCCTGAAGGAGAGATTGACTACCGCACCGGTTTTGACATTGCCAGACGACAGTGGTGAGTATGTTGTGTACAGTGACGCGTCGAAGTTGGGCCTTGGCTGTGTGTTGATGCAGCATGGTAGAGTTGTGGCGTACGGTTCTAGACAGCTGAAACCGCACGAGGTCAACTATCCGACGCATGATTTGGAGTTAGCCGCTATCGTGTTAGCGTTGAAGAGTTGGAGACATTATCTGTATGGTGCTCAGTGTAAGATTTTCACTGACCACAAGAGTCTCACTTACTTGCGGACACAGCCGGATCTAAACATGAGGCAGCGCCGATGGATGGAGTTGATCAACGATTACGATTGCACTTTCGAGTACCATCCGGGGAAGGCTAATGTTGTGGCAGATGCACTTAGCCGGAAGTCGGGAGCCTCGTTGTTTCACATGTGTGTGGCCTGAGTATCGATGTTAGCCGAGCTTCGAGCTACGGGTGCTGTGTTTGGTTATGATGATGATGGAGCCTTGTTGGCTAACTTTCAGGTTCGACCAGTGTTGGTTGATCAGGTACGGGAGGCACAGGATTCAGATCCTTACTTGCTGGGCAAGAAGACCATGATTCAGAATGGTGTGCCTACAGAGTTTCGTTTGAGCGACGACGGTACGTTGTTGTTCAGAGGTAGATTATGTGTACCCAGAGACGAGGACTTAAAGAAGGAGATTCTGGACGAGGCCCACAGTTCAGCGTATGCGATGCATCCCGGAGGTACGAAGATGTTTCGTACACTTCGAGCTTACTATTGGTGGCGCAACATGAAGCGGGAGATTGCCGCATACGTGAGTCGGTGCTTGATTTGTCAGCAGGTGAAGGCGGAGAGGCAGAAACCTGCAGGGAAATTACAGCCACTCGAGATTCCGGTTTGGAAGTGGGAGCACATTACGATGGATTTCGTCTATCAGTTGCCGCGTACTTCGGCGGGCAACACTGGTATTTGGGTTATTGTTGACCGACTGACGAAATCCGCACACTTTCTTGCACTTCCAGGGAAGGTATCAGTGGGCAGATTGGCCAAGTTGTACCTATCAGAGATTGTTCGCTTGCATGGTGTGCCTGTGTCCATTGTTTCTGACCGTGATAGTCAGTTCACATCTGAGTTTTGGCGGGCGTTGCAGCGAGCTTTGGGTACGAAGTTGCGGTTTAGTACAGCTTTTCATCCTCAGACTGACGGGCAGTCCGAGCGGACCATTCAGACTCTTGAGGATATGCTGAGATCGTGTGTATTGCAGTTTCGTGGAAACTGGGATCAGCAGTTGCACTTGATCGAGTTCGCATACAACAACAGCTATCAGGCCAGTATTGAGATGGCACCGTACGAGGCTCTGTACGGGAAGCAGTGTCGCACTCCGTTGTGTTGGAGTGAGGTGGGCGAGCGTTGGCTTATTGGTCCGGATTTGGTGAAAACCACGATGGAGGACATACAGGTGATTCGGGATCGGTTGAAGATCGCCCAGGATCGGCAGAAGAGTTATGCGGATGTGCGGAGGAAGAGCTTGGAGTTCGAGATCGGTGACTGGGTTTTCCTGAAACTGTCTCCGTGGAGGGGAGTAGTGCGTTTCGGGAAGCGTGGCAAGCTTCGGCCACGATACATTGGTCCGTATGAGATTACGGAGAGAGTTGGAGCTGTTGCTTATCGACTTGAGCTACCGGCTGAGATGGCTCGCGTACATGATGTATTCCATGTTTCGATGTTGCGGAAGTACATCTCAGACCCTTCACATGTGATAGCCCCACAGCAGTTGCCGATCAGAGAGGATTTATCGTATGTTGAGGAGCCAGTGCAGATTCTCGATCGTCGTGAGCAGGAGTTGAGGCACCGCGTGATTCCGCTGGTGAAGGTCTTGTGGCAGAACCACTCGGTTGAGGAGGCCACCTGGGAGACCGAGCAGCGTATGCGGGAGCAGTATCCTCATCTATTCACATGACAGGTACGTAAATTTCGAGGTCGAAATTTCTTTAAGGGGGGTAGATTTGTGACGACCCGAACCAGAATCAGAGGTGTGTTTAGCACGATTCTCGAGATTTGAGATTAGTCGCAGTTTTACGATAATGTGTGATTTGCCGATTCGATTTGCGACAATATTTTCGGTCGAGAATTTGGGTTGAGTGTCTTCACGGAAATCGTAGAGTACGTGATTTCGAGTTCGTGGGTGGTTTCGGAAGATTTTTCCGATAGCCGAGGAATATTTTATGATTATTTGAAGTTTCGGGTTCCGACGAGTTTATCCGATTGTTCGAGCTTATCCGAATCATTTCGTATTTTCATTTTGGACCGTCGGTTGACCCGAGGGACGAGTATAAATATCGAAAAGTCGTAAAATAGTCGCAAAATTGTCGAAAAACTTCATTTGGGCGTTGACCAGTTTTGAAATGTGTTGACTTTCCTATTTTGGAAAGTTGGAGGAGCTGCCGATTGGGAAAGTTTCCCGAACGGGAAAGAGAACTCCGGCGACCGGATTCCGGCATCGATTCACCACGGGAAAGGTAGGAAACGTATCCTTGTATGATTTCGAACTTGATGGTATGTGATTTGATGAGATTTGAGGTGGTTTGTGTGGAACCCGAATTGGGTTTGGTTCGCCGGAATCGGCTCTAATGGTGGAGGTGGTTCCGGCGACGATTGGAGGCCATGAGCTTGGGGGTTTTGCTCCCCACCTCGTGGTGGAGCTTCCTAGTTGGTTAGTTTGGAACGAGGATGAGAGATTTGGTGAACCCGAATAGGGATTTGGGTTTGGATTTCCGATTTGGTTTTGATGAGTTGGGATAGTTAGGCTTTGAATTGGGTCTTGTGGTAGAAGGATAAGTTGCTTGAAATGATGAGATGGTCCGATCTGGAAACTTTGACCGTGAAATTCCTCCGTTGACGGCGCGCCGCCGCCGGCGGCGGCGGTCAACGGCGGTCAACGCTGGAGCAAAAAGTCAACTTTCAGATTTTGACGTTTTTAGTGTCATTTTTCTCGTAATCACGCCCTGATTATCGTACGGAGGTTTTCGAGTTGATTTGGTTAGCCGATTTTCAGTCGAGATTTCGAATTGGGATTTCGGGATTTCCGTAATTCATTTTGCACTGCATTTTGTATTTCCGGGAACGGTTGGTTTCCGTGCATCCGTACAGAGTTGGGAATTACGATTTTGATCAGTTATGTGTATATGTGTTCAGGAGATCGAGATCGAGATTTGGATCGTGATCGTGCTTTGGGCGAGGGTACTTCCGCCGGACCACGTGTTTAGCGCAAGTTGCGCTAGCTGATCTGTGAGTGGACATTTCTTTTCACGGATTGTTTGCGAGTCTTTTATATGATTTTCGAACTTGAGCATGCGTATTGAGATTACGAATTGCATGAGCATGTGTTTTACGATTATACGATATACTTATACGAATATACGTATACGAGTATACATACACTTATATGCTGTTTCATGCATTTGCATCGAAATGTTTATGATTTGGTTTACACAGAGTACAGTCGTGGTTACGTTGTTGTATCGATACACTTAGCCTCTCGGCTGATCCCCGATGGTAGGCATCCCAGGCGGGGCGTTACCCCGACCTGACCGGCGAGGGGCGTATCCCCGGAACCGAGGCCTTTCTGGCTTAGAATCACGTGTGGGTCCGGGATCCCGTGATTCGGACTGTACTAGCACGGTGTGTGTCCATGAGCGACCCCGTGGGATTTTTACTTGCATGCTCTGTACACTGGAGGAGTGTGAGTTTTACCTCGTGTACTATGTTGTTTTTATTTATCTGGACTCGCATATGTTTTTATAACATATATAAACTGGTGAAAGACATTTATTTTTGTCCACTCACTCTAACGTGTTCATTGTCTTTCCCCTGGGCTTTTCGGTTTCCGTGCCCAGTGTGCAGTTCAGGTTTGGTGTTTCACGTCGCGGTTTGGAGGCTAGTGATCAGAGTCACCTGTGTTTTCCAGTAGGTTTCAGTTTCGCCTACTGATGTACATGTTGTATATATTTTACACTAGAGGTCGCTCTGATACGTTCTGATACTTGTTTATACGGATTTTCTCGGATATACATATATATATAGTACAGTATGTTACTGTTTGTTGTTTGTATTGATGTTGAGAAATCCGGATGGGATTGGTGCCCACGGTTTGCTTTTTGTGGCATAGGATGGAGTGTATTTTATGCGTGCAGGTTAAGGTAATTCCACGCTAGTAACGAAACTCTGCCCAAATTTCGGAAAATTTTTGTTGGTTCGTGTTTTCGAAGGGGTTCGATTCCGGTTTAGGGTGCTAAATCGGGGTTGAGTCTTTTCACCCAATCCCGATTCAGTTACCTAAACCAGGATCAAAACCTTTCGAAAATACGAACCAACAAAAATTTTTCAAAATTTCGGCAGAGTTTCGTTACTAGCGTGGAATTACCATAACCTGCACGCGGAAAATACACTTCATCCTATGCCACAAAAAGAAACCGTGGGCACCAATCCCATCCGGATTTCTCAACATCAACATAATCAACAACAGTAAATAAACTGTACTATGTATATAAGTATATCCGTGAAAATCCGCACAACATGTATCAGAATGTATCAGAGCGACCTCTAGAGTAAAACATATACAATATGTACATCAGTAGGCGAAACAAGAACCTACTGGAAAACATAGGTGACTCTGATCACTAGCCTCCAAACCGCGACGTGAAACACCAAACCTGAACTACAAACTGGGCATGGAAACCGAAAAGCCCAGGGGAAAGACAATAAACACGTTAGAGTGAGTGGACGAAAATAAATGTCTTTCACCAAATAATATATACGTATAAAATCATATGCGAGTCAAATGCATAAGTAAGAAATGGTACACGAGGGAGACTCCAACTCCTCACGCGTACAGAGCATGCAATATAAAATCGCGGAATCACTCATGGACTACCACGCGATAGCACAGTCTGAATCACGGGATCCCAGACCCACACGTGATTCCTAGCCAGAAAGGCCTCGGGTCAGGATATCTGTCCCCCCCGGAGGGTACTCGGGGATCAGCCGAAAAGCCAATGTGTATCGATACCACAACATATACAGAGACTGTACTCTGTGTAAACCAAATCATAAATCTTTTCTATGCACATGCTTAAAACATAATATGTACGTATATGTATATATTCGTATACGTATATTCGTATAAGTATAATCACAAACCACATGCTCGTAAAATCATAATCAATCTGCATGCTCAAGTTCACAAATCATAAATAAAAGACTCGCAAGATTTCCGTGAAAATAAATTTTCCACTCACAGACTCGCGTAACGCGCACTCGCGCTAATCTCGTGGTCCGGCGGAAGATCCCTCGCCTGAAGCACGATCACGATCTCGATCTCGATCCCGATCTCTTGAATATATTCACAAAACATAACTAATCAATATCGTAATCCACAACACTATACTGATGCACGGAAACCAACCGTTCCCGGAAATACTAAATGCAGTACAAAATGAATTACGGAAATCCCGAAATCCCAACTTGAAATCTCGACTGAAAATCGGCTAACCAAATCGACCCAAAAACCTCTGGACGATAACCGGGGCGCGATTATGAGAAAAACGACATTAAAATTATCGAAATCTGAAAAGTTGACTTTTTCCTCGCCGTTGACCACCGTTGACCGCCGCCGCCGACGGCGGCGCACCGTCAACCGTCAAATCACACGGCGGGAAGCTCCAGCATCCATGGTCTCGATGAGCTGAACCAGTTTCTCTTCTACCCCTAAGCACAATTCCAAACAGAACCCCTCAATTCAAGCTCGAACCAATCGGAAAAATCAATTCCGGTAACCAAATCGGAGCACCTCAAAACCTCAACTACAGCCTAAACCATGCACCCCAATAGATTCAGAGAGGCAAGGGGAGTCGTACCCCCATCATCTCCACCACCGTGGCTCGCCGGAACCACCCAACCCATTAATGGCGATCAACCAGAATCGGCCCCAATTCGGACCCAAACAAATTCTAACCAATTTCATCAAACTCAAGTATGAATCAACTCGAAATTGAACAAGGATTCGAACTATACCCTCGCTGAAGTCGTTGGTGGCCCGATTCTAGGTCGTCGGACGGCAAGCCGAAACGGGAAACTTCTCCCTCACTCGGTCAACGGTCAACTTTCCAGTTTTGGAAAGTCAAGGCAAGTCAACGTCAGTTAAAGCCCAGAATGAAGTTTTCGACTGATTCTCGACTATTTTTCGACTTTTCGATATTTATACTCGTCCCTTGGGTCGATCGACGATTCGAAATGGATAACCATCACGATTCGGATAAACTCGAAACAAACGGATAAACTCGTCGGAACCCGAAACTTCAAATAATCATAAAATATTCCTCGGTTATCGGAAAAATCTTCCGGAACCTCCCACGAGCTCGAAATCACGTACTCAACAATTTCCGTGAAAATACCCAACTCAAATTCTTGACCGAAAACAAAGTCGCAAATCGAATCGGCAAACCACAATTACGACGATAAACTGCGACTAAACTCAACCTCGAGAATCGTGCCGAATACGCATCTGATTCTGGTTCGGGTCGTCACAAATCTACCCCCCTTAAAGAAATTTCGACCTCGAAATTTACGTACCTGTCATGTGAACAGATGAGGATACCGCTCCCGCATACGCTGCTCGGTCTCCCAGGTGGCCTCCTCAACTGAATGGTTCTGCCACAAGACCTTCACCAGCGGAATCACACGGTGCCTCAACTCCTGCTCACGACGATCGAGAATCTGCACTGGTTCCTCAACATACGATAAGTCCTCCCTGATCGGCAACTGCTGTGGGGCTATCACATGTGAAGGATCTGAGATGTACTTCCACATGGAAGACATCATGCACACGAGCCATCTCAGCCA
Source organism: Geum urbanum (assembly GCA_946800695.1). Classification (NCBI taxonomy): domain Eukaryota; kingdom Viridiplantae; phylum Streptophyta; class Magnoliopsida; order Rosales; family Rosaceae; genus Geum; species Geum urbanum. The sequence goes on from OX327002.1 coordinate 24,530,733, forward strand.
GTAACTCAAGTCTGTACGGACCAATCTACCGCGGTCGAAGCTTGCCACGCTTCCCGAAACGCACAACTCCCCTCCACGGAGATAATTTCAGGAAGACCCAATCACCAACCTCGAACTCTAGACTCTTCCTCCTCACATCTGCATAGCTCTTCTACCAATCCTGGGCGATCTTCAACCGATCCCGGATAACCTGTATGTCCTCCATCGTGGTTTTCACCAAATCTGGACCAATAAGCCAACGCTCGCCCACCTCACTCCAACACAATGGAGTACGACACTGCTTCCCGTACAGGGCCTCGTACGGTGCCATCTCAATACTGGCCTGATAGCTATTGTTGTAGGCGAACTCTATCAAATGTAGCTGCTGATCCCAGTTGCCGCGAAACTGCAACACACAAGATCGCAACATATCCTCAAGGGTCTGAATGGTCCGCTCAGACTGCCCGTCAGTCTGAGGATGAAAAGCTGTACTAAATCGCAATCTCGTGCCCAAGGCTCGCTGCAACGCCTGCCAAAACTCAGAAGTAAACTGACTATCTCGGTCAGAAACAATCGACACAGGCACACCATGCAAGCGAACAATCTCGGATAAGTACAACTTGGCCAATCTGCCCACTGAAATCTTCCCCGGAAGTGCAAGAAAGTGTGCGGATTTCGTCAGTCGGTCAACAATAACCCAAATGCCAGTGTTGCCCGCCGAAGTACGCGGCAACTGATAGACGAAATCCATCGTAATGTGCTCCCACTTCCAAACTGGAATCTCAAGTGGCTGTAGTTTCCCTGCAGGTTTCTGCCTCTCCGCCTTCACCTGCTGACAAATCAAACATCGACTCACGTACGCGGCAATCTCCCGCTTCATGTTGCGCCACCAATAGTACACTCGAAGTGTACGAAACATCTTCGTACCTCCGGGATGCATCGCATACACTGAACTGTGGGCCTCATCCAGAATCTCCTTCTTCAAATCCTCATCTCTGGGCACACATAGTCTACCTCTGAAAAACAACGTACCGTCGTCGCTCAATCGGAACTCTGTAGGCACACCGTTCCGAATCATGGTCTTCTTGCCCAGCAAGTAAGGATCTGAATCCTGTACCTCTCGTACCTGATCAACCAGTACGGGTCGAACCTGAAAACTGGCCAACAAAGCTCCATCATCATCATACCCAAACACAGCACCTGTAGCCCGAAGCTCGGCTAACATCGATACTCTGGCCACACACATGTGAAACAATGAGGCTCCGGATTTCCGACTAAGTGCATCTGCTACAACATTGGCCTTTCCTGGATGGTACTCGAACGTACAGTCATAATCATTGATCAACTCCATCCATCGGCGCTGCCTCATGTTCAGATCCGGCTGTGTCCGCAAGTAAGTGAGACTCTTGTGGTCAGTGAAAATCTTACACTGAGCACCATACAGGTAATGTCTCCAACTCTTCAACGCTAACACAATAGCGGCTAACTCCAAATCATGCGTCGGATAGTTGACCTCAAGCGGTTTCAGCTGTCTGGAAACATATGCCACAACTCTACCATGCTGCATCAACACACAGCCAAGGCCCAACTTCGACGCGTCGCTGTACACAACAAACTCACCACTGTCGTCTGGCAATGTCAGAACCGGTGCGGTAGTCAATCTCTCCTTCAAGAGCAAATAACTCTCCTCGCACGCATCACACCACTCAAACTTGATGCCCTTCTTCGTCAGTCTGGTCAGTGGTGTAGCAATCCGGGAGAAATCCTGAACAAACCGTCGGTAATAGCCTGCTAACCCCAAGAAACTCCAGATCTCCGGCACAGTAGTGGGTCGACTCCAATTCAGCACAGCCTCGATCTTGTCAGGATCAACACTAACTCCCTCGGCCGAAATCACGTGCCCCAAAAACTTCACACTATCCAACCAGAACTCACACTTGCTAAACTTCGCGAATAACTGATGGTCCCGCAAAGTTCGCAACACTGCTCGCAAGTGCTTCTTGTGCTGGCCCACACTCATCGAATAGATCAAAATGTCGTCAATGAATACAATCACGAACTTGTCCAAGAATCGCCGAAACACCCGATTCATCAAGTCCATGAAAGCTGCGGGGGCGTTGGTCAACCCAAACGGCATAACCAAAAACTCATAGTGCCCATACAGCGTCCTGAATGCTGTCCTGGAAACGTCAGAGTCTCGGATCCTCAACTTGTGATATCCGGATCGAAGGTCAATCTTCGAAAAGACTGCTGCTCCCTTCAGCTGATCGAACAAGTCATCAATCCGCGGTAACGGATACTTGTTCCTCACTGTAATCTGATTCAGCTTCCGATAGTCGATGCACAAACGCATGGACCCGTCCTTCTTCCACACGAACAACACTAGAGCACCCCACGGAGAAACACTCAGTCGAATGAATCCCTTCTCTAACAACTCCTGAAGCTGAATCTGCAACTCCCTCAACTCTGCAGGCGCCATCCGGTACGGTGTCTGGGAAATCGGTCCGATACCCGGCAACAACTCAATGGTAAAATCAATCTCCCGCACAGGGGGTACACCAGGTAACTCCGCCGGAAACACATCCGGAAACTCAGACACAACCTCAATACTACCAAGATCCGGCACTGCAGCTGTAGTGTCCACAACATGAGCTAAGTACGCAACACAACCCATCACGGAAATCAAACACAGTAGGGAAGTGTTCTTCTCGCCATGGAACAGTATCTCAGGTAACCCTGGTCGTCGAAACGCGACCTTCTTCCTGTGGCAGTCAAACATGGCCCAGTGCGACTCCAAAAAGTCCATACCCAATATCAAATCAAAATCCACAATATCGAGCAACAACAGATCAGCGGCTAAACCATGGCCATCAACAAATACCTCACAATCCCGGTAAACCCAACCAATGCTCACAACCTCACCTGACGGATACAACACTCTCCACAACCCCGGAAGTGGAGATGCAGGTATCGTTGCTAATGATGACAGTCTAAATGATATGAATGAATGTGTGGCACCTGGATCTAACAATGCAACTACTGGAATACCAAAGACATGTAACGTACCGATAACGACCTCCGGTGATGCTCTGCCCTCACGTAGAGTCATAGCATGAACTCTCGCCTGTCCGGCTGGTCGTCCTCGCTGAGCCTGATCCTGCTGCCTTCCCTGGCCTGCAAACTGTGCTGGTCGAGCTCCCGAAGTGGCACCTCGCTCTCCTCCGGAATTCTGAGCCGCCTGTCGACCAGCACCATACGACTGAGGACACTCACACGAATAGTGACCCACCTGGCCACAACTGTAACAAGTGACAGTACCCCATTGACATAAACCAACATGATACCTATTGCACAAGTTGCACAACGGGTACTCCCTCGGTGTAGCAAAAGTGCCAAAAGGTCGTCGAGGATAATTAGAACTGCTGGAACCTCCACTAGCCTGTGGTCGCTGCGGTCGATCTCTCCTCCATCCCGGTCTCCGTCTAGGTACACTAGCTGGTGGTCGATATGACCCACCGCCCGAAGATGAAGCTGAACTGGAAGTATCAGAACTCTGCCTCTTTGAAGGCCCCTGACTCGGTCCACCTTCCTCGAATCGCCTCGGCTGGTACCTCTGCTGTCTTTCCTGCTCAATATCCTCGCCTCGGAGTGCAGCACTAACGAACTCATCAAAGTTGTTCCGAGGCATCGTAGTCAGTGTCGCCTTGATAGTCAGATTCAGTCCCAGCTCAAACCTACGACACTTGGCTTCCTCTGTAGCCACCATATCCCGCGCAAAAAGAGACAAACGGGTAAACCGATCCCGATACTCAAGCACAGACACACTGCCCTGCCTCAAATTCGTGAACTCCTCGTACTTGCGCTGCTGGGTAGCCTGATTAAAATACCTCCGCATAAACAAATCACGAAACAATGTCCACGGGGTATCCACAGGAACTCTGTCAGTGATGACCCACCAAAAGTATGCATTACCCTCAAGTAAACCAACTGCGGCTACTGTCATCTGCTCAGGAGTAAACTGCAGACGCTCACAAACTCGCTCAATCTGAACCAACCATACCTCGCATATCTCTGGATCAACTGAACCGGAAAACACAGTAGCACCCGCAGTACGAGCCTTGACCACAGGGTCAAAACGCTCTTCCAAACGCAGCACTCGCATCAGCAAGTCGCGCGTTCGGCGATCCTCATCAGGATCATCATCCCGGTCAACACGGGGACCACGTCGAGGAGGCATCCTACTGATACAAGACAAGCATTAGGTACAAGCAGAAAGAACGTAATCATGAAACCGCAGATATTTGAGGACACACAACACCTGAAGTATTGATGAGTACCGCTGGCCAGTCGGGTCATCACTCCAGTCATGCTGTATCAACTCAAATACCCTAAGTGTCACAACTACAAGAGTCTACAGAATCTGACAACCTAATGCTCTGATACCAAGCTGAAAGGACCCAATCCCGATTCAGTTACCTAAACCAGGATCAAACCCTTTCGAAAATATGAACCAACAAAAATTTTTCAAAATTTCGGCAGAGTTTTGTTACTAGCGTGGAATTACCATAACCTGCACGCGGAAAATACACTTCATCCTATGCCACAAAAAGCAAACCGTGGGCACCAATCCCATCCGGATTTCTCAACATCACCATAATCAACAACAGTAAATAAACTGTACTATGTATATAAGTATATCCGTGAAAATCTGCAAAACATGTATCAGAACGTATCAGAGCGACCTCTAGAGTAAAACATATACAATATGTACATCAGTAGGCGAAACAAGAACCTACTGGAAAACACAGGTGACTCTGATCACTAGCCTCCAAACCGCGACGTGAAACACCAAACCTGAACTGCAAACTGGGCACGGAAACCGAAAAGCCCAGGGGAAAGACAATAAACATGTTAGAGTGAGTGGATGAAAATAAATGTCTTTCACCAAATAATATATACGTATAAAATCATATGCGAGTCAAATGCATAAGTAAGAAATGGTACACGAGGGAGACTCCAACTCCTCACGCGTCCGGGTGCACGAGGGAGACTCTAACTCCTCACGCATACAGAGCATGCAATATAAAATCGCGGAATCACTCATGGACTACCACGCGATAGCACAGTCTGAATCACGGGATCCCAGACCCACACGTGATTCCTAGCCAGAAAGGCCTCGGGTCAGGATATCTGTCCCCCCCGGAGCGTACTCGGGGATCAGCCGAGAAGCCAATGTGTATCGATACCACAACATATACTGAGACTATACTCTGTGTAAACCAAATCATAAATCTTTTCTATGCACATGCTTAAAACATAATATATGTATATATTCGTATACGTATATTCGTATAAGTATAATCACAAACCACATGCTCGTAAAATCATAATCAATCTGCATGCTCAAGTTCACAAATCATAAATAAAAGACTCGCAAGATTTCCGTGAAAAGAAATTGTCCACTCACAGACTCGCGTAACGCGCACTCGCGCTAATCTCGTGGTCCGGCGGAAGATCCCTCGCCTGAAGCACGATCACGATCTCGATCTCGATCCCGATCTCCTGAATATATTCACAAAACATAACTGATCAATATCGTAATCCACAACACTGTACTGATGCACGGAAACCAACCGTTCCCGGAAATACTAAATGTAGTACAAAATGAATTACGGAAATCCCGAAATCCCAACTTGAAATCTCGACTGAAAATCGGCTAACCAAATCGACCCAAAAATCTCTGGACGATAACCGGGGCGCGATTACGAGAAAAACGACATTAAAATTATCGAAATCTGAAAAGTTGACTTTTTCCTCGCCGTTGACCACCGTTGACCGCTGCCGCCAACGGCGGTGCACCGTCAACCGTGAAATCACACGGCAGGAAGATCCAGAATCCATGGTCTCGATGAGCTGAACCAGTTTCTCTTCTACCCCTAAGCACAATTCCAAACAGAACCCCCTCAATTCAAGCTCGAACCAATCGGAAAAATCAATTCCGGTAACCAAATCGGAGCACCTCAAAACCTCAACTACAGCCTAAACCATGCACCCCAATAGATTCAGAGATGCAAGGAGAGTCGTACCCCTATCATCTCCACCACCGTGGCTCACCGGAACCACCCAACCCATTAACGGTGATCAACCCGAATCGGCCCCAATTCGGACCCAAACAAATTCTAACCAATTTCAACAAACTCAAGTATGAATCAACTCGAAATTGAACAAGGATTCGAACTATACCCTCACCGAAGTCGTTGGTGGACAGATTCTAGGTCGTCGGATGGCAAGCCGAAACGGGAAACTTCTCCCTCACTCTGTCAACGGTCAACTTTCCAGTTTTGGAAAGTCAAGGCAAGTCAACGTCAGTCAAAGCCCAGAATGAAGTTTTCGACTGATTCTCGACTATTTTTCGACTTTTCGATATTTATACTCGTCCCTCGGGTCGATCGACGATTCGAAATGGATAACCATCACGATTCGGATAAACTCGAAACAAACGGATAAACTCGTCGGAACCTGAAACTTCAAATAATCATAAAATATTCCTTGGTTATCAGAAAAATCTTCCGGAACCGCCCACGAGCTCGAAATCACGTACTCAACAATTTCCGTGAAGACACCCAACTCAATTCCCGACCGAAAACAAAGTCGCGAATCGAATCGGCAAACCACAATTACGACGATAAACTGCGACTAAACTCAACCTCGAGAATCGTGCCGAATACGCATCTGATTCTGGTTCGGGTCGTCACACCCATAAAGTTTCCACTGCCTGAAGCCATGAGCCACCGCTCTGCTATACAACATCAAAACATAACCAAATCTAAATCTCGATGTATCGCCATAACCCACGAACTCATCACGATCATCAGGTAAGGTCAAAACTGAAGCAACGGTCAACCCTCCTTCAGGAGTAAATAACTCTCCTCGCGTGTATCGAACCACTCGAACTTGACACCTTCTTCGTTAATCCGGAAAGTAGAGTGGCAATCCGGGAAAATCTTGCTCAAAGCCGTCGGTAATAGCCTGCCAAACCCAAGAGACCCCTGATCTCTGGTACAATGGTAGATCAATTCCTAAATCCACACGGCTTTTATCTGGTCAGGATCCACGCCAACTCCTTCGAATAACATCACACAGTCCAAAATCTTCACACTAGTCGGCCAAAACTCACACTGGCTGAACTTCGCAAATAGCTGATCATCTCGCAAAGTCCGCAAAACTGCTCGCTATTGCTTCAGGTACTGGCCTACACTCCTGGAATATATCAGGACGTTGCTAACGAACATGACCGCAACTCGACCAGAATCGTCAAAAACACATGGCCCATCAAGTCCACACGATCTACGGGGGCATTGGTCAACCAAACAGCGTGACCAAAAACTCTTGATGCCCGCACCCAGATCCGAAAGTTGTCCAAACCACATCTGACTCATTAACCTCAACTGATGGTATCCGGACCCGAAATCAATCTTCGAAAAGACTGAAGCTCTCGCGAGCTGATCAAACCAATCGTCAATCCGAAGCGGAGGATACTCACTCTCCTCTGAAGCGAATCAGGCTTCGGTATTCAATGCACCACATCGACGAAACATCCATCATCCATACAAACAATGCAAGAGCACACCACGCAATACGCGGGATCGCATGAAACCTGTTGAAACCTCCTCCAGCAACTCCTGGAGTCAAAACTGTAGCTCCATCAGCTCCGCTGGCTCCGAACGACAAAATTCCAGTAAAATGAGTCCAACGCTCAGTAAAAGCTCAATGGTGTAGTCAGTCTCCCGAACTGGAGGAACACCTGGTAACTCCTCCGGAACACACCTGAAAATTCGGGAACCACCTCAACATCACCAATGTCGGGTACAGCAACCATAGTATCTACAACATGAACTAAGCAACATCACCACCCGTTTTCCACCATCCGCTCGACCATCACCGCGAAACAGTATCTCGGGGAAATCTGGTCGTCGAAACACAACCTCCTTCTCGAGGCACTCGAACACAGCCAAATGCGTCGTCAGTAAGTCCATACTCATAGTCACATCAAAACCACGATGTCCAGCTATAACAAATCCGTAGCTAAGCCATATCCTCCAACAAGGATCTCGCAACCTCCGGATGGATGCAACACTCTCCAAAACCTCGGAAGTGGAGATGCAGGTACAATAGCCATGGATATCAAACAACAGTAACCTCGGAGAAAAGTCTGTCCTCAAACAAGGTCATGGCACAAACTCCAACATGCCCAACTAGCCGCCCACGTCAATTGTGACTTGGTGAATAACTCATCGAAAGGCTACATTGGTCAAACTTCAGGAACAACATGAGGATCTCCTCGTGAACTCTGAGCTACCAAACCGCTAAAACAGCCGGCCGATGGCGCTTCCTCGTAACGTGACCCTCCTAGTCACCGAAACAGCAACTGAGAGTGCTCCACGAACACAAGTCACCGCAACACCTGCTGCGAGAAAGGATCACCAACGATCACCCGAACTCATGCCACAGGAACAAGTCCGCTACTCTGTGATCTCCACCACCACCAAGCGGATCCTCTGCTTTGATCTGATGACCCCAACATAATCGAAAAGACCACAGCCTGATGAAATCACTGATTCCGAAGTGTCGGAACTCAACCTCATCAAAATCTCGACTAAGTCCACTTTCCTCAAACCATCACATCGGAAACCGCGTACACCTTTCCTTCTCGATAGCCTCGCCACTGAGTACAGCACACTAAGCTCCTCACAGCTATCTCGAGGCATAACAATCAAGATCCCTCTGATGCTGAGGTACAAACTCATCTCGAACCTCGTACACCGCTTCCTCTGAAGCCACATAACACGTGCAAACAGGGACAAACATGTGGATAATGCATCTCTGCCTCAGGTGGGTACACACTCCTCATTCGATTGTTGGATAGCCTGATTGAACCATTACCGTGTAAACAATACCCTAAATGTAAGCCATGGGGTCGCAACATGAACTCACACAATACCAACCCACCAAAAACAACAATCTGGCTCAGGCAAACATCAACTGCCACCATTCTCAGCTCTGAGGCAACATGTAGACGCTCATACACACACTACCAGGCAAACCGTGCCACACAAATCTCTGAACTCAAAATACTCATCCAAATCCACAATTCACTGGCAAATCACGCGTCGATTGATCCTCAATAGGATCCACAACCGTACCGACACGGAAAGCACGTCAAGGAGGCATCCTAATAAATAAAACATTGTTCACAACAAGTGGAACGTAATCATGGAACTTCAAATATTTGAAAGTATACAACACCCGGAATATTGATGAGTATCCGCCGGCCGGTCGGGTCACCATTCCAGACATGCTGTACATTCTCAAATATCCTTAGTAAACATGACTACAGAAGTCTACAAAACCTATAACCTAATGCTCTGATACCAAGCTGAAAGGACCCAACCCCGATTTAGCTCCCTAAACCGGAATCAAACCCTTTCGAAAACACGAACCAACTTAAACCATACAAATTTTGGCAGAGTTTCGTTACTAACGTGGAATTACCATTACCTGCACGCGGAAAAGAAACTTCATCCTATGCCACAAAAATCAAACCGTGGGCACCAATCCCATCCGGATTTCTCAATATATCAACAATAATGTAAAGTAGTAAATATATCTGTACTTTACTGAAATCCGGAGTAAAATCGTATAATATATACAACAGAATACTCAGAGCGACCTCTAATGTATAATCATATAAGTATACATAAAAACTGGGCACGGAAACCGAAAAACCCAGGGGAAAGACATAAAAATCGTTAGAGTGAATGGACGAAAATAAATGTCTTTCACCACATAATATATATACGTTATAAAAACATATGCGAGTCAAATGCATGAAAATCAAATGGTACGTGAGGAGACGCTGACTCCAACCCACGTACAGAGCATGCATGAAAAATCTCACGGGGTCGCTCGTAGACGCATCTGTGGTAGTACAGTCCGAATCACAGGATCCCAGACCCACACGTGATTCTAGCCAGAAAGGCCTCAGTTCCGGGGTACTGCCCCTCGCCGGTCAGGTCGGGGTACTACACCAGAGTCCGAACTGCAAACTGGGCACGAAAACCGAAAAGCCCAGGGGAAAGACATGAAAACTGTTAGAGTGAGTGGACGAAAATAAATGTCTTTTACCAGTTGATATATATATATGTTTAAAATAACATATGCAAGTCCAGGTAAATAAAAATAACAAAGTACACGAGGTAAAATCATACTCCTCCAGCGTACTGAGCATGAAAGTAAAAATCTCACAGTCAGAACCACGGGGTCCCTAGCCCACACGTGATCCTAGCTGAGGTAGTACAGTCAGAACCACTGGGTCCCTAGCCCACACGTGATTCCAGCCGGTAAACATCCTCGGGGATCAGCCGGGATGCGGTGTATCGCTACAACAACGTAACTGAAACTGTACTTTGTGAAAATCAAATCATAAACAGTTCGATGCAAATGCATGAAATAACATATAAGTGTATGTATACTCGTATACGCATATCCATATATGTATAATCGTAAAACACATGCTCATGTAATCCGAAATCTCATACGCATGCTCAAGTTCATAAAACGTATATAAAGACTCGCAAACAATCCGTGAAAAGAAATTGTCCACTCACAGACTAGCGTAACGCAGTTCGCGTTAACCCGTGATCCGGCGGAAAGTCCCTCGCCAAACGAACGATCACGAACCCCTGAATATTCACAAAGTCCATTTCTCAAAATCATAATTCGACAATTCAAAACAAATCACGAGAAACCACTGTTCACGGAAACACGTAATTCGATTACGACAAACTGTCGAAAATCCGGAAATCACACCTCAATACCTCGCTATACTTTCGGATGCTCAAATCGAGAAACGAACCTCCCCACTGTGATCGGGTCGCGATTTCGAGTGAAATGACATGCAACTTGTCGAAAATCCCAAAAAGTCAAACTTTGACCGCCGTTGACCATCGCCAACGGCGGCGCCGCCACCAACCGTGAAATTTCTCGACGGAGCAACCCCTATTCCACTCCAAATCACCCACTGAGCAACTTTGTCAAATGCATCGAAGGCCAATTCTCACTCTAACTAATCCAAATTCAAGCAAAACCGAATTGATACACAAATTTCAAATCAAAAATTCTCCATCCACAAATCGAATTAGAACTCCATACTTACATGGTTAGAATCATGGTGAGGAGAGCTTCAAAACTCAGTGCTTGATTAAGCTCAATTCGACCGGAATCACAACCACCCAAAAACCCCAAAATTTCCAAACTTTCACCCAAAATTTCTCTCTCCACCGTCCACCTCGCCGTGAACGGTGGCCGGCACCACCACGAGGGAACCACGCCGAGCAGAACCATCCCTAGGCCGAGCCCTAGGGTGGCCGGAAACCTATCGCCGCCGTGGAGCTCACCGAACACCGACGAACTCTCTCTCTCCACCGAGTTGACTCGGTCAACTCGGTCAACATCAGTAAATGCTTCTGTTGACTTTCCAATTATGGCAAGTTCACTATTTATAGCTTTCCAAAAAGGAAACCCTCAAAATTCACTTTTCGACAAACTTTAAACATCCATAACTCTCGCGTCGTAACTCCGATTCCAAAATTTCTCGCGGCAACAAACTCGACTCGACATATTCTTCAATTATCACTCGAAGTCAAACACATCGACAAATCGGATAAAAAGTCAACGGTTCACCCAAACACATACATAATCCGACTAAATAACCAACAATCAGAAATATTCACAATTTAATCTTCGTAACTCGGAATAATGCTCCAAAAGTTTCCACGAGCTCGAAATTAAATTCTCAACAAATTCCATGAAGAAGCCGAAACCAAATTCTCGACCGGTAATTTAGTCGTTAAGAAGGCCAAAATTATAAACCGATTATGCCAAAACTTCAAATATTCATAACTTATTCCTCGGTCGTCCAAATAACGATCCGGAACCGCCCACGAACTCGAAATCACATGTACAACAACTCTTGAGAAGAGACCCAGATCCAATTATCAGCCAATAATTAAGTCGTTAACAAGTCTGGCGATTAAAACAACTGTTGTAACTCTGCGACTACGCACAACCTCGTAGATCAAGCTGATTCCACTGCTGATTCTGTTCTGGGTCGTCACAAATCCACCCCCCTTAAAAAAAATTTCGACCTCGAAATTTCCAAGTCTGTCGGCTAAACATGGGAGTACTGCGTTTGCATACTGCTCAACTGCCCAATGGCTACGTCAACTGAATAACTCTAACAACAAACTCCACAATAGGAGATAGCTCTGTGCTGAAATCCCTGTACCCTCAAATCTTGAATCTAAACTGGCTCCACACAATAGCCAAGTGTTCCTACATAAGGAATATATAGGGTACACAACACGTAATAAACCTGAAACATAGTTCCGCCACACGGAACACAACACAACATACATAAAAGCCAACAATATAGGCGACGCCGAACTATACGGCACAACACAAACTCGCCTATGATCACACACGGATCAAAACAACGTGGCAATTCAGAACTCAACACACTCATATCAACATAGCTCAAACATCGAACTCGAGCAATAATCAACCCATTTCCGCTAATCTGACAATCTGTGGTAGCACATTCCACAAAATCCGAATCAAATGTCAGCTCAGATCCAAACTCGCTCCAACACAATGGAGTACAACATTGTTCCTCAAAACAACATCACGCAACATCAAAATCATAGTGATCAACAAACTGGTACTGCATGCAATCTCAAACAACTGAAACTACTGGTCCCAAATCCCTCGGAACTGCAATACCAAGGTCCATAATATGCCCTCCAAGGTCTGAATAGCCCTCAAAGATCGCCCACCAATCTGAGGATAAGAACCGGTACTAACTCGTAATCTGGTCCCCAAAGCTCGCTGCAAAGCTCGCCAACACTTTGTTGTAGCTGATTATCTCGATCAGCGAACTGGGACATAGGCACATCACGAAATGGACAACCTCCGTCAAACATAGCTATGCCAGCCTGCCACTGAAATCATCTCCGAATGTACAAGGAAATGTACTGAGTTCGTCAAATGGTCCACAATAGCCTGAAAACTGGTACCACAAACCAAAATGCATACAAACACAGCAACAAACGCCACGTCTAACCGAAAATCTCAAATGGCTGACACTTCTCGGCAAGTCTCTGCCTCCTAGCCCTCGCCAGTCGACAAAGGTGGCATCTGCACACACAAGCTGCTATATTACTCTTCATGTTGAGTCACGAGTAGTAAACTCGAGGAGTCGGACACATCTCCGCACCACTAGCGCCAAATGCGCGCGAAAAAATGAGCTTCAACATCATCATACACGAACTCAGCTCCCATAGCTTGCAACTCGGCTAACACGGAAACTCAAGCCACACACACACACACGAAACACTGAAGCTTCTGACTTCGACTGAATGCATCAGCACTAACATCCCAAATGGATAGTCAAAGTACAACCTCTAGCCTTTCTCGAATAAACTCAAATGTACAGCCACAGTCGTTAGTCGACTCCATCCATCTACACTGCTTCAAGCCCAAATCTGGCCGAAAATGCAAGTGGATGAAAGTCAAGTGATCAGTGTACGTCCTACACTGCGTTGTACGCCATAGCAGTAGTATTTCAAACTCTCTAATGCTAACATAAGGACAGCTACACCCAAATCACACATAGGATACGTAGCTACATAAGGTTCCCACGGCCTGAAACCATGAGCCACTGCTCTGCTACACAGCATCAATACACAACCAAGTCCAAATCTCGATGCATCGCCATAACTCACGAACGCATCACGCTCGTCAGGTAAGGTCAAAACCGAAACAACGGTCAACCATCCTTCAGGAGTAAGTAACTCCCCTCGTGTGCATCAAACCACTCGAACTTGACGCCTTCTTCGTCAATCTGGAAAATAGAGTGGTAATCCAGGAAAAATCCTGCACAAAACACCGAAAGTAGCCTGCTAAACCCAAGAGACTCTCGATCTCTGGTGCAATGGTAGGGCAATCCCCAAATCAACACGGCTTCTAACTGGTCAGGATCCACGCCAACTCACTCGGATAGCATCACACAGTCCAAAATCTTCACGATAATCAACCAAAATTCACACTGGCTGAACTTCGCAAATAGCTGATCACCTCGCGAAGTCTGCAAAACCGCTTGCAATTGCTTCAGGTACTGGCCCACATTCTTGGAATACCTCAGGACGTTGCCAACGAGCATGACCACAACTCGTCCAGAATCGTCTGAACACATGGTCCATCAAGTCTATAAAAACTACGGGGCATTGGTTAACCAAACAGTGTGACCAAGAACTCCTGATATCCGCACCGAGATCCGAAAGCTGGCCAAACCACATCTAGCCCTGACTTATCAATTCTCAACTGATGGTATCCGGACCCGAAATCAATCTTCGAAAAGAGTGAAGCTCCTTTGAGCTGAACAAAATGGTCGTCAACCCGAAGCGAAGGATACTCGCTCTCCTCTGAAGCGGATCAGGCTTCCGGTAGTCAATGCACCACCTCAACAAATCATCCATCATCCGTACACGCAATGCAAGAGCACACCACGCAAATACGGGGGGTCGCATGAAATCTCCTGAAACCTCCTCCAGCAACTCCTGGAGTCAAAACTGTAGCTCCATCAGCTCCACTGGCTCCGAACGATAAAATGCCGGTAATATGAGTCAAGCGCCCGGTACAAGCTCAATGGTGTAGTCGGTCTCCCGAACTGGAGGGATACCTGGTAACTCCTCCGAAACATGCTAGGAAACTCAGGAACCACCTCAATGTCACCAACGTCAAGCACAGCAACCGAAGTGTCCACATCATACGCTAAGCAAGCAACATAATCCGTCTCCACTCGACCATCACCACGAAACAGTATCTCGGGGAAATTCTGGTCGTCGAAACACAACCTCCTTCTCGAGGTACTCGAACACAGCCAAATGCGTCGTCAGTAAGTCTATACTCATAGTCACATCAAAACCACGATGTCCAGCTATAACAGATCCGCGGCTGTGACGACCCAGAACAGAATCAGTATGAGTAATCAGCTTAATCTATGAGATTGTGCGTAGTCGGAGATTGCCGACTGATGTTTGAACTGCCAGATTTGTCAATGACTAAATCATTGGCCGAGAATTGGAGCTGGGTCTCTTCTCGAGACTCGTTGTACGTGTGATTCTGAGTTCGTGGGCGGTTCCAAATCGTTATTTGGACGACCAAGGAATAAGTTATGAATAATTGAAGTTTCAACGGAAACGGGTTTAATTGGTGGCTCTTTTAACGACTAAATTACTGGACAAGAATTTGGTTTCGGCTTCTTCACGGAAGTTGTTCAGAATTTAATTTCGAGCTCGTGGGAACTTCCGGAGCATTATTTCGAGTTTCGAAGATTAAGTTGTGATTATTTCCGATTGTTGATTAATTGGTCGGTTTAAATATGTGTTGGCTTGGACAGTTGACTTTTTATCCATATGGTCGATGTGTTTGACTTCGGGTGATAATTGAAGAGTATGTTGAGTCGAGTTTGTGGCCGCGAGAATTATCGGAATCGGTGTTACGACGCGAGAGTTATGGATATTCGAAGTTTGTCGTAATTAATTGGGAAAGTTTCCATATTTGGCATGTATATAAATAGAAGGTTACCATAAGGGGAAAGTCAACTATTCATTAAGCCTTTACCGGTCAACTCAGCTGGAAATGGAGGAGGTGCGACGGTGGTGCTCGGCCTACGTCGGTGGTGCACGTTCCGGCCACCCCAAGGCTCGGGATTGACCTTGTCCGACTCGCCTCGGCCTCCCGAGTCCCTTTCCGGCCACCCCTCACGGCGAGGGTGGCGGTGGAGAAGAGAATATTCCGGCCGAAATGGAGGAAAAGTTGGTGAATTCGGGTTGCTTGTTTTTGGCCGAATTGAGCTGTAATTTTTAGTGGGCTTTGAAGCTCTCCTCACCTACAAGCTACCATGTAAGTATGGAGTTCTAATTTTGATTGTGCTTGGAGAATTTTGGATGTGAAATTTGTGGAACAATTCGGTTTTGCTTGAAATTGGATGAGTTAGAGTGAGAATTGACCTTTGTTGCAGTTATGAAAGTTGCTCAGTGGATGAGGAAATACATTTCAGATCCATCACAAGTTTTGGCACCACATCAGCTTCCTATCCGGGAAGATTTGACATATATGGAGGAGCTGGTACAAATTCTCGATCGGCATGAGCAGGAGTTGAGGCACCATGTCATACCGCTTGTGAAGGTCTTATGGCAGAATCATTCAGTTGAGGAGGCCACCTGGAAGACCGAGCGCCGTATGCGTGAGCAGTATCCTCATCTGTTTATCTAGCAGGTATGTAAATTTTGAGGTTAAAATTTTTTTAAGGGGCGTAGATTTGTGACGACCCGAATCAGAATTAGCACGTTAATCGGCTTAATCCGCGAGTTTACGAGTAATCAAAGTTAATCGTAATTAATCGAATTGGCGGTTCGGTCCACGACTTAATTATCGGGCGAGAATTTGAGTTGAGTCTCTTCACGAGAATCGTAGTATGCGTGATTTTGAGTTTGTAGACGATTTCGGATAATTGTTTCGACAACCGAGGAATATGTTATGAATATTTGAAATAATATAATTTCATCGTGTTTATCCGTTTGAGTTTGGGTTATTCGAAACGTGATTGTGATTCGATTTGGACTGTCGATCGTATCGAGCCGCGAGTATAAATATCGAGATAGTCAAAAAATTGTCGAAAAACACTGTTTTGGGAAGTTTGACCGTCGTTGACCAGAACAGGAGCCGTTGACCGTGTACAACCGGTCCACCGTTTGACTCGCCGGTGACTTTTCATTTCCGGCCACCTCCGGCTCCGATTTGGGTATGGTTCAATTCTCCTCCTGATTTCCTATGGTTTAGGACTTTGATTTATGAAATTTGGTGAGGTTTTGAGGGAGAACCAGATGCTTGAAGTTTTGTGGAATCGAGGTCGACGGACGATGGTGCTCCGGCCACGGTGGTGGCCGGAGATTAGGGGGGTTTGGTTCGTGGGGTCACGGCAGAGCCTTTGGGAGTGGCCTCGGGCTTGAGAGATTCGCCTGACACCTCCATTCATTTTAAGAACTCGCATTGTTTTTATATTATATAAATGGTGAAAGGCATATGATTATTTTCGTCCACTCACTCTAACGATTTTATATGCCTTTCCCCTGCGCTTTTCAATTTCCGTGCCCAGTTTGTAGCTCGGATTCTTGTGTCTCACGTCACAGTCGGAGGCTTAGTGTTCGAGCTACCTTTCTTTTCCAGTAGGTTTCTTGTTTAGCCTACTGTTGTATATGTATGTATATATAAAGGTCGCTCTGATTACCCTACTGTTATACTTTCATATGATTTTCCCCAGATTTTTATAAGGTACAGTTTTGCTTATTACTTTACGTTATTTTTATGATATTGAGAAATCCGGATGGGATTGGTGCCTACGATTTGGCTTTTGTGGCATAGGATGAAGTGTGTTTTCGGGTGCAGGTTAATGGCAATTCCGCGTTATAGTGAAACTCTGCCAAAATTTCTATGGTTTTTGCAAGTTCGTGTTTTCAGAAGGGGTTTGATTTCGGTTTAGGAAACTAAATCGGGGTTGGGTCCTTTCAAAAAATCATGCACAAAGCGCCGATAGTAACCTGCGAAACCCAAGAAACTCCTTATCTCTGGTACGATGGTATGTCTACTCCAATTCAACACGGCTTCAATCTTGTCAGGATCCACCCTGACTCCCTCAGCAAATATTACGTGACCCAAGAACTTCACGTTGTTCAACCAAAACTCACACTTGCTGAACTTCGCAAACAACTGATTATCTCGCAAAGTTCATAAAAGAGCTCGCAAATGCTTCTTGTGCTGACCCACACTCCTGGAGTAAATGAGAATGTCGTGGATGAACACGATCACAAACTTGTCCAGAAACCGCCTGAACACCCGATTCATCAAATCCATGAAAGCTGCAGGGGCATTGGTCAATCCAAACGGCATAACCAAGAACTCATAATGCCCGTACCGTGATCTGAAAGCTGTCCTGGCCACATCTGACTCTCTGATCCTCAACCGATGGTATCCAGACCTGAGATCAATCTTCGAAAAGACTGAAGCTCCCTTGAGCTGATCAAGCAAATCATCAATCCGCGGCAACGGATACTTGTTCTTTACAGTGACTTGATTCAGCTTCCGGTAATCAATACACAACCGCATGGAACCATCCTTCTTCCATACAAATGGTACAGGAGCACCCCACGGTGATACACTGGGCCGTATGAAACCTTCCTCCAGCAATTCTTGAAGTTGAATCTATAACTCCTTTAACTCCGCTGGCACCATACGATAAGGTGCCTGAGATATAGGTCCAGTGCCTGGTAAAAGCTCGATAGTGAAATCGATTTCTCGAACTGGAGGAACACCTGGTAACTTCTCCAGAAATACATCTAGAAATTCAGAGACAACCTCGATGTCACCAATGTCTGGTACAGCAGCCTTTGTATCCACAACATGAGCTAAGTATGCAACACAACCCTTCTTCATCATTCGCTCGGCCTTTATCACTGAAATCACACATGGTAGGGAAGTATTCTTCTCACCGCGAAACAATATCTCTGGGAAACCTGGACGTCAAAACACTACCTCCTTCTTGTCACAGTCGAACATAGCCCAATGTGTCTCCAAGAAGTCCATACCCAAAATCACATCAAAATCGACGACATCCAGCAACAACAAATCCGCAGCTAAACCATAACCTCCAAAAAAGATCTCACAATCCCTATACACCCAACCAATACTCACAACCTCACCGGACGGATATAACACTCTCCATAACCCCAGAAGTGGAGATGTAGGCATAGTAGCTAAATATGACAATCTATATGATATGAATAAATGTGTAGCACCTAGATCTAGTAAAGTAAGTACTGGATAGCCAAAAACATGGAACGTGCCAATAACAACCTCCGGTGAAGCTCTGCCCTCACGCAATGACATGGCATGAACCCTGGCCTGTCCGGCTGGTCGTCCACGCTGATGGTGACTTTGCTGTCTGCCCTGACCAGAAGACTGCACTGGTCGAGCCCCAGAAGTAGTACCTCAATCTCCCCCTGAACTCTGAGCTGCCTGTCCACCAACACCAATAGACTGAAAACATTCCCTCGCATAGTGACCCTCCTGGCCATAACGATAATAAATGGTAAGGCCTCGCTGACAAAGGCCAAAGTGATGCATATTGCAGAGATTGCACAATGGATACTCCCTCGGTACACCAAAAGTGCCACTGGTACGTCGAGGATAGCTGGATCCACTAGAACTCCCACTGGACTGTGGTCTCTGTGGCCGATCCCTCCTCCATCTCTGTCTCTGTCTAGCCGTACTAACTGGTGGTCTAAATGGTCCATTACCAGATGATGATGCCGATTTAGAAGTGCCTGAACTCAGCCTCTTGGAAGGTCCCTGACTCGGTCCACCCTCCACAAATCGTCGAGACTGAAATTTCATCTGCCTTTCCTTCTCTATATCCTCGCCTCGAAGTGCAGCACTCACGAACTCATCAAAGTTATTCCGAGGCATCGTAGTCAATGTTCCCTTAATGTTCAGGTTCAAGCCCAACTCAAATCTCTGACACTTGGCTTCTTCTGAGGCCACCATGTCATAAGCAAATCGAGATAAACTAGTAAATCTGTCCCGGTACTCAAGTACTGACATGCTACCCTGTCTCAAGTTGGTGAACTCCTCATACTTTCGCTGCTATGTAGCCTGGTTGAAATACCTCCGCATAAACAAATCTCTGAATAATGTCCATGGAGTATCAACCGAAACTCTATCAGTGTTAACCCACCAGAAGTATGCATCCGACTCAAGTAAACCAACCGCTGCCACTGTCATCTGCTCAGGAGTGAAACACAGTCGCTAACAAACTCATTCAACCTGAACCAACCAAGCCTCGCATATCTCTGGATCAGCTGAACCTGAGAAAACAGTTGCTCCAACAGTTCGAGATTTGACCACAGGGTCAAAACGCTCCTCCAAACGCAATACTCGCATAAGCAAGTCATGGGTCTGGCGATCTTCATCAGGATCCACATCCCTATTGACACTGGAACCACATCTAGGAGGCATCCTAATGATAAGAGAAAAGCATTAGTCACAAGGCACAAGGAACGTAATCGTGAAACTTCAGACATTTGAAAACATACAACGCCCGAAGCATTGATAAGTAACCGCTGGCCAGTCGGGTCATCGCTCCAGACATGCTGTATAATCTCAATGTGACGACCCGAACCAGATTCAGTAGAGTAAACAGCGTAATTCTCGAGTTATCACGTATTCACGGTATATCGATAATTGTGTGGTTTGCCGGTTTTGTTTGCGACTTAATTATCGGCTAAGTATTTGAGTTGAGTCTCTTCTCGAGAATTGTAGTTCACGTGATTTCGAGTTCGTGGGCGGTTCCGGATGATTTTTCTGATGACCGAGGAATATAATATGATTATTTGAAATTTCGGAATTGAAAGGACCCAACCCCGATTTAGCTCCCTAAACCGGAATCGAACCCCTTCGAAAATACGAACCAACAAAAGCTTTTCAAAATTTCGGCAGAGTTTCGTTACTAGCGTAGAATTACCATAACCTGCACGCGGAAATTAACACTTCGTCCTATGCCACAAAAATCAAACCGTGGGCACCAATCCCATCCGGATTTCTCAACATCAATATAATCAACAAACAGTAACATACTGTACTATATATATGTATATCTGAGAAAATCCGTATAAACAAGTATCGGAATGTATCAGAGCGACCTCTAGTGTAAAACATATACAATATGTACATCAGTAGGTGAAACTGAAACCTACTGGAAAACACAGATGACTCTGATCACTAGCCTCCAAACCGCGACGTGAAACACCAAACCTGAACTGCAAACTGGGCACGAAAACCGAAAAGCCCAGGGGAAAGACAATAAACACGTTAGAGTGAGTGGACGAAAATAAATGTCTTTCACCAGTAATATATATATATAAAATCATATGCGAGTCAAATGCATAAACAAGAAATGGTACACGAGGGAGACTCCAACTCCTCACGCGTCCGGGTACACGAGGGAGACTCCAACTCCTCACGCGTACAGAGCATGCAATATAAAATCGCGGAATCACTCATGGACTACCACGCGATAGCACAGTCTGAATCACGGGATCCCAGACCCACACGTGATTCCTAGCCAGAAAGGCCTCGGGTCAGGATATCTGTCCCCCCCGGAGCGTACTCGGGGATCAGCCGAGAAGCCAATGTGTATCGATACAACAACATAACTGAGACTGTACTCTGTGTAAACCAAATCATAAACATTTCGATGCAAATGCATGAAACAACATATAAGTGTATATATACTCGTATACGTATATCCGTGTATATAATAAATCGTATAACACATGCTCGTAATAAACATAATCTCGTATGAAATCTCATGCTCGTAAAACCATAATCGTGCAGCATGCTCAAGTTCATAAAACGTATATAAAAGACTCGCAATCAATCCGTGAAAATAAAATGTCCACTCACAGACTCTCGACACGCGCACACGCGCTAAACTCGTGGTCCGGCGGAAGATCCCTCGCCTGAAGCACGATCACGATCCAGATCTCGATCTCGATCTCCTGAATACATATACACATAACTGATCAAAATCGTAATCCACAACACTGAACGGATGCACAGAAACCAACCGTTCCCGAAAATACAAAATGCGGTGCAAAATGAATTACGGAAATCCCGAAATCCCCACTCGAAATCTCGACTGAAAATCGGCTAACCAAAACAACCCGAAAACCTCCGTACGATAACCAGGGCGTGATTACGAGAAAAATGACATTAATTACATCGAAATCTGAAATTTGACTTTTCCGGCCGTTGACCGCCGTTGACCGCCGCCGCCGGCGGCGGCGCGCCGTCAACGGAGGAATTACAAGGCCAAAATTTCCAGATCACAAGGTCTCATCATTTCGAGCAACATTTCCTTCTACCATAAGAGCCAATTCACAAAGGAACCATGTCAATTTTTCAAAACCAAAACGGAAATCCAAACCCAAAACCCTATTCGGGTTCACCAAATCCCTCATCCTCGTCCCAAACTAACCAACTAGGTAGCTCCACCACGAGGTGGGGAGCAAAACCCCCAAGCTCTTGGCCTCCAACCATCACCGGAACCACCGTCGCCATTAAAGCCGATTCCGGCGATCCTAACCCGAATCGGGTTCAACCCATGGCACATCAATTCATCTCAAATCACACACCATCATGTTCGAAATCTCAAGGGAAAGCGATTAGTACCTGTCCCGAGGTGGATGGTTGCCGGAATCCGGTCGCCGGAGTTCACTTTCCCGTTCGGGAAACCTCCCCTTCTCGGCAGCTCTTCCACTTTCCAAAATAGGAAAGTCAACCAAAAGTCAAAGCTTGGTCAAAGTTCACAATGAAGTTTCCGACAATTCACGACTATTTTCGACTTTTCGATATTTATACTCGTCCCTCGGGTCAAACGACGATTCGAAATGGATAACCATCACAATTCGGATAAACTCGAAACAATCGGATAAACTCGTCGGAACCTGAAACTTCAAATAATCATAAAAGATTCCTCGATTATCGGAAAAATCTTCCGAAACCGCCCACGAACCCGAAATCACGTACTCTACAACTTCCGTGAAGACACTCAACTCAAATTCTCGACTGAAAACATAGTCGCGAAACGGATCGACAAACCACACAATATCGCAAAACTGCGACTAAAACCAAATCTCGAGAATCGTGCCAAACACACATCTGATTCTGGTTCGGGTCGTCACAAATCTACCCCCCTTAAAGAAATTTCGACCTCGAAATTTACGTACCTGCTATATGAACAGATGAGGATACTGCTCCCGCATACGCTGCTCGGTCTCCCAGGTAGCCTCCTCAATCGAATGGTTCTGCCACAAGACCTTCACCAGCGAAATCACACGGTGCCTCAACTCCCGCTCACGTCGATCGAGAATCTGCACTGGCTTCTCAACATACGACAAATCTTCTCTGATCGGCAACTGCTGTGGGGCTATCACATGTGAAGGATCTGAGATGTACTTCCGCAACATTGAAACATGGAAGACATCATGCACACGAGCCATCTCAGTCGGTAACTCAAGTCTGTAAGCAACAGCTCCAACCCTCTCCGTAATCTCATACGGACCAATATACCGCGGTCGAAGCTTGCCTCGCTTCCCGAAACGCACCACTCCCCTCCACGGAGACAGTTTCAGGAAGACCCAATCACCAACCTCGAACTCTAAGCTCTTCCTCCTCACATCCGCGTAACTCTTCTGCCGATCCTGGGCAATCTTCAGTCGATCCCGAATAACTTGAATGTCCTCCATCGTGGTTTTCACCAAATCCGGACCAATAAGCCAACGCTCGCCCACCTCACTCCAACACAATGGAGTGCGACACTGCTTCCCGTACAGAGCCTCGTACGGTGCCATCTCAATACTGGCCTGATAGCTGTTGTTGTAGGCGAACTCAATCAAGTGTAACTGCTGATCCCAGTTTCCACGAAACTGCAACACACATGATCTCAGCATATCCTCAAGAGTCTGAATGGTCCGCTCGGACTGCCCGTCAGTCTGAGGATGAAAAGCTGTACTAAATCGCAACCTCGTGCCCAACGCTCGCTGCAACGCCTGCCAAAACTCAGAAGTGAACTGACTATCACGGTCAGAAACAATGGATACAGGCACACCGTGCAAGCGAACAATCTCTGATAAGTACAACTTGGCTAATCTGCCCACTGAAACCTTCCCTGGAAGTGCAAGAAAATGTGCGGATTTCGTCAATCGATCAACGATAACCCAAATGCCAGTGTTGCCCGCCGAAGTACGTGGCAACTGATAGACGAAATCCATCGTGATATGCTCCCACTTCCAAACTGGAATCTCAAGTGGCTGTAGTTTCCCTGCAGGTTTCTGCCTCTCCGCCTTCACCTGCTGACAAATCAAACACCGACTCACGTACGTGGCAATTTCCCGCTTCATGTTGCGCCACCAATAGTACGCTCGAAGTGTATGAAACATCTTCGTACCTCCGGGATGCATCGCATACGCTGAACTGTGGGCCTCGTCCAGAATCTCCTTCTTCAAGTCCTCGTCCCTGGGTACACATAATCTGCCTCTGAATAACAACGTACCGTTGTCGCTCAATCGGAACTCTGTAGGCACACCATTCTGAATCATGGTCTTCTTGCTCAATAAGTAAGGATCTGAATCCTGTGCCTCCCGTACCTGATCAACCAATACGGGTCGTACCTGAAAGCTAGCCGACAAAGCTCCATCATCATCATAACCAAACACGGCACCCGTAGCCCGTAGCTCGGCTAACATCGATACTCTGGCCACACACATGTGAAACAATGAGGCTCCCGATTTCCGGCTAAGTGCATCTGCCACAACATTGGCCTTCCCTGGATGGTACTCGAAAGTGCACTCGTAATCGTTGATCAACTCCATCCATCGGCGCTGCCTCATGTTCAGATCCGGCTGTGTCCGCAAGTAAGTGAGACTCTTGTGGTCAGTAAAAATCTTACACTGAGCACCGTACAGGTAATGTCTCCAACTCTTCAACGCTAACACGATAGCGGCTAACTCCAAATCATGCGTCGGATAGTTGACCTCGTGCGGTTTCAGCTGTCTGGAACCGTACGCCACAACTCTACCATGCTGCATCAACACACAGCCAAGGCCCAACTTCGACGCGTCGCTATACACAACATACTCACCACTGTCATCTGGTAATGTCAGAACCGGTGCGGTAGTCAATCTCTCCTTCAGGAGCAAATAACTCTCCTCGCACGCATCAGACCACTCAAACTTGACGCCCTTCTTCGTCAATCTGGTCAGTGGTGTAGCTATCCGGGAGAAATCCTGTACAAACCGTCGGTAATAGCCTGCTAACCCCAAGAAACTCCGGATCTCCGGCACAGTAGTGGGTCGACTCCAATTCAGCACGGCCTCGATCTTGTCAGGATCAACACTAACTCCCTCGGCCGAAATCACGTGGCCCAGAAACTTCACACTATCCAACCAGAACTCACACTTGCTAAACTTCGCGAACAGCTGATGGTCCCGCAAAGTCCGCAACACCGCTCGCAAGTGCTTCTTGTGCTGGCCCACACTCCTCGAATATATCAAAATGTCATCAATGAACACTATCACGAACTTGTCCAAAAATCGTCGAAATACCCGATTCATCAAGTCCATGAAAGCTGCGGGGGCGTTGGTCAACCCAAACGGCATAACCAAAAACTCATAGTGCCCATACCGCGTCCTGAACGCTGTCCTGGCAACATCTGAATCCCGGATCCTCAACTGATGATATCCGGATCGAAGATCAATCTTCGAAAAGACTGCTGCTCCCTTCAGCTGATCGAACAAGTCGTCAATCCGTGGCAACGGATACTTGTTCCTCACTGTAATCTGATTCAGCTTCCGGTAGTCGATGCACAAACGCATGGACCCGTCCTTCTTCCGCACAAATAACACTGGAGCACCCCACGGAGAAACACTCGGTCGAATGAATCCCTTCTCTAACAATTCCTGAAGCTGAATCTGCAACTCCCTCAACTCTGCAGGCGCCATCCGGTACGGTGTCTGGGAAATCGGTCCAGTACCCGGCAATAACTCAATGGTAAAATCAATCTCCCGCACAGGGGGTATACCAGGTAACTCCGCTGGAAACACATCCGGAAACTCAGACACAACCTCAATACTACCAAGATCCGGCACTGCAGCTGTAGTGTCCACAACATGGGCTAAGTAAGCAACACAACCCTTCTTCATCAATCGATCCGCCCTCAATGCGGAAATCAAACACGGTAGGGAAGTGTTCTTCTCGCCACGAAACAGTATCTCAGGTAACCCGGGTCGTCGAAACGCGACCTCCTTCCTGTGGCAATCAAACATGGCCCAGTGCGACTCCAAAAAGTCCATACCCAATATCAGATCGAAATCCACAATATCAAGCAATAACAGATCTGCGGCTAAGCCATGGCCATCAACAAACACCTCACAATCTCGGTAAACCCATCCGATGCTCACAACTTCACCTGACGGATACAACACTCTCCACAGCCCCGGAAGTGGAGATGCAGGTACCGTAGCCAATGATGATAGTCTATATGATATGAATGAATGTGTGGCACCTGGATCTAGCAATGCAACTACAGGAATACCAAAAACATGTAACGTACCAATAACGACCTCCGGTGATGCTCTGCCCTCACGCATAGTCATAGCATGAACTCTCGCCTGCCCGGCTGGTCGTCCTCGCTGGGGTTGTCCCTGCTATCTACCCTGACCTGCAGACTGTGCTGGTCGAGCTCCCGTAGTGGCACCTCGCTCAACTCCGGAACTCTGGGCCGCCTGTCCACCAGTACCATACGACTGAGGACACTCCCTCGAATAGTGACCCACCTGGCCACAACTGTAACAAGTGACAGTACCCCGCTGACATAAACCAGCATGATACCTATTGCACAAATTGCACAACGGGTACTCCCTCGGTGTAGCAAAAGTGCCAAAAGGTCGTCGAGGATGACTAGAACTGCTGGAACCTCCACTAGCCTGTGGTCGCTGTGGTCGATCTCTCCTCCATCCCGGTCTCCGTCTAGGTACACTAGCTGGTGGTCGATATGACCCACCGCCCGAAGATGAAGCTGAACCGGAAGTATCAGAACTCAGCCTCTTCGAAGGCCCCTGACTCGGTCCACCTTCCTCAAATCGTCTCGGCTGGTACCTCTGCTGTCTCTCCTGCTCAATATCCTCGCCTCGGAGAGCTGCACTGACAAACTCATCAAAGTTGTTCCTCGGCATCGTAGTCAACGTCGCCTTGATGTTCAGATTCAATCCCAGCTCAAACCTACGACACTTGGCTTCCTCTGTAACCACCATATCCCGCGCAAAACGAGACAAACGAGTAAACCGATCTCGATACTCAAGTACAGACAAACTGCCCTGCCTCAAGTTCGTAAACTCCTCGTACTTGCGCTGCCGGGTAGCCTGATTAAAATACCTCCGCATAAACAGATCACGAAACAATGTCCACGGAGTATCCACAGGAACTCTGTCAGTGCTGACCCACCAAAAGTAAGCATCACCCTCAAGTAAACCAACTACGGCTACTGACATCTGCTCAGGTGTAAACTGCAGACGCTCACAAACACGCTCAATCTGAACCAACCATGCCTCGCATATCTCTGGATCAACTGAACCCGAAAACACAGTAGCACCCGCAGTACGAGCCTTGACCACAGGGTCAAAACGCTCTTCCAAACGCAGCACTCGCATCAGCAAGTCGCGCGTTCGGCGATCCTCATCAGGATCATCATCCCGGTCAACACGGAGACCACGTCGAGGAGGCATCCTATTGATACAAGACAAGCATTAGGCACAAGCAGAAAGAACGTAATCATGAAACCGCAGATATTTGAGGACACACAACACCCGAAGTATTGATGAGTACCGCTGGCCAGTCGGGTCATCACTCCAGCCATGCTGTATCAACTCAAATACCCTAAGCGTCACAACTACAAGAGTCTACAGAATCTGACAACCTAATGCTCTGATACCAAGCTGAAAGGACCCAACCCCGATTTAGCTCCCTAAACCGGAATCGAACCCCTTCGAAAATACGAACCAACAAAAGCTTTTCAAAATTTCGGCAGAGTTTCGTTACTAGCGTAGAATTACCATAACCTGCACGCGGAAATTAACACTTCGTCCTATGCCACAAAAATCAAACCGTGGGCACCAATCCCATCCGGATTTCTCAACATCAATATAATCAACAAACAGTAACATACTGTACTATATATATGTATATCTGAGAAAATCCGTATAAACAAGTATCGGAATGTATCAGAGCGACCTCTAGTGTAAAACATATACAATATGTACATCAGTAGGTGAAACTGAAACCTACTGGAAAACACAGATGACTCTGATCACTAGCCTCCAAACCGCGACGTGAAACACCAAACCTGAACTGCAAACTGGGCACGAAAACCGAAAAGCCCAGGGGAAAGACAATAAACACGTTAGAGTGAGTGGACGAAAATAAATGTCTTTCACCAGTAATATATATATATAAAATCATATGCGAGTCAAATGCATAAACAAGAAATGGTACACGAGGGAGACTCCAACTCCTCACGCGTCCGGGTACACGAGGGAGACTCCAACTCCTCACGCGTACAGAGCATGCAATATAAAATCGCGGAATCACTCATGGACTACCACGCGATAGCACAGTCTGAATCACGGGATCCCAGACCCACACGTGATTCCTAGCCAGAAAGGCCTCGGGTCAGGATATCTGTCCCCCCCGGAGCGTACTCGGGGATCAGCCGAGAAGCCAATGTGTATCGATACAACAACATAACTGAGACTGTACTCTGTGTAAACCAAATCATAAACATTTCGATGCAAATGCATGAAACAACATATAAGTGTATATATACTCGTATACGTATATCCGTGTATATAATAAATCGTATAACACATGCTCGTAATAAACATAATCTCGTATGAAATCTCATGCTCGTAAAACCATAATCGTGCAGCATGCTCAAGTTCATAAAACGTATATAAAAGACTCGCAATCAATCCGTGAAAATAAAATGTCCACTCACAGACTCTCGACACGCGCACACGCGCTAAACTCGTGGTCCGGCGGAAGATCCCTCGCCTGAAGCACGATCACGATCCAGATCTCGATCTCGATCTCCTGAATACATATACACATAACTGATCAAAATCGTAATCCACAACACTGAACGGATGCACAGAAACCAACCGTTCCCGAAAATACAAAATGCGGTGCAAAATGAATTACGGAAATCCCGAAATCCCCACTCGAAATCTCGACTGAAAATCGGCTAACCAAAACAACCCGAAAACCTCCGTACGATAACCAGGGCGTGATTACGAGAAAATGACATTAATTACATCGAAATCTGAAATTTGACTTTTCCGGCCGTTGACCGCCGTTGACCGCCGCCGCCGGCGGCGGCGCGCCGTCAACGGAGGAATTACAAGGCCAAAATTTCCAGATCACAAGGTCTCATCATTTCGAGCAACATTTCCTTCTACCATAAGAGCCAATTCACAAAGGAACCATGTCAATTTTTCAAAACCAAAACGGAAATCCAAACCCAAAACCCTATTCGGGTTCACCAAATCCCTCATCCTCGTCCCAAACTAACCAACTAGGTAGCTCCACCACGAGGTGGGGAGCAAAACCCCCAAGCTCTTGGCCTCCAACCATCACCGGAACCACCGTCGCCATTAAAGCCGATTCCGGCGATCCTAACCCGAATCGGGTTCAACCCATGGCACATCAATTCATCTCAAATCACACACCATCATGTTCGAAATCTCAAGGGAAAGCGATTAGTACCTGTCCCGAGGTGGATGGTTGCCGGAATCCGGTCGCCGGAGTTCACTTTCCCGTTCGGGAAACCTCCCCTTCTCGGCAGCTCTTCCACTTTCCAAAATAGGAAAGTCAACCAAAAGTCAAAGCTTGGTCAAAGTTCACAATGAAGTTTCCGACAATTCACGACTATTTTCGACTTTTCGATATTTATACTCGTCCCTCGGGTTAAAATGACGATTCGAAATGGATAACCATCACAATTCGGATAAACTCGAAACAATCGGATAAACTCGTCGGAACCTGAAACTTCAAATAATCATAAAAGATTCCTCGATTATCGGAAAAATCTTTCGAAACCGCCCACGAACCCGAAATCACGTACTCTACAACTTCCGTGAAGACACTCAACTCAAATTCTCGACTGAAAACATAGTCGCAAAACGGATCGACAAACCACACAATATCGCAAAACTGCGACTAAAACCAAATCTCAAGAATCGTGCCAAACACACATCTGATTCTGGTTCGGGTCGTCACAGGAATATCGATGAATTTATCCGTTCGTATCGTGTTTATCCGAATCGTAATGGTTATCCGTTTTGGACCATCGATCGTCCCGAGGCGCGAGTATAAATATCGGAAATGGTCGAAAATTGTCGAAAAACACTGTTGGAAGTTTGACCAGCGTTGACTTTCACTGTTTGGACCGTTGACCCGTGAAGGAAACGACCCGGTAGCATCTCACCAGCCGACACGGATTTTTCGGCCACCTCCGGCCACGTTTTGGGTATGGTTAGACTCCCCTTGAGTTCCTTTATTGATTTATGCTTGAAATTGTTTGAATTGGTTGAGTTTTGGATGAATTCAAATTGGGCTAAGTTTTTGAATTTCGCCGGTGACGGGGGGAGGTCCTCCGGCGAGCCACAGTGGTGGGGGTGAGGGGGTTTCGACTCCCCTTGCTCCGTTGATGCTTTCTGAGTATTTAATTTTGGATGAGAT
The DNA here is from genome assembly GCA_946800695.1 of Geum urbanum. Classification (NCBI taxonomy): domain Eukaryota; kingdom Viridiplantae; phylum Streptophyta; class Magnoliopsida; order Rosales; family Rosaceae; genus Geum; species Geum urbanum. The sequence continues at coordinate 24,561,240 of OX327002.1, forward strand.
GAGGTTTCCGATGGAACCCGTGGTGGTTGCCGGAATTGTATTCCGATTTGTTTCGAGCTGATTTTGTGTTGATTAAGTATGAATTGGGACTCGTGGTAGTTGAAAAAGATGTTGGGCTTGAGGTAAGCTAGAGGACTAGGCTTTCCTCGCCGGAGAAATTCTCTGTTGACGGCGCGCCGCCGCCACCGGCGGCGGTCAACGGTGGTGCTCCGGCGAGGGCATTGACTTTTTGGTTTTTGATGATTTTAATGTCATTTTTATCGTATTCGCGCCCCGATCGTCGCCTTGAGGTTTTCGAATTGATTTGGGTATCGGATTTTCAGTCGAGGGTTTTGAGTGGAGATTTCATGAATTTCGTCGATTATTTCACACTGTGTTATATATTTCCGGGAACGGTTGGTTTCCGCAATGTGGTTTAGTGTCTGAGCTATGATTTTGATCAAATATATTTTGTGATTATTCAGGGGATTGAGATCGTGCTTCAGGCGAGGGATCTTCCGCCGGACCACGTGATTAGCGCGAGTGCGCGTTTTGCTCGTCTGTGAGTGGAAAATTTCTTTTCACTGATATTCGCGAGTCTTTTTGCTACATTTTACGAGCATGAGTATACGTTTGTGATTATGACTTATACGAGCATGTGTTTTACGATTATGCATTTACATTATGCTTTATACGTATGCATGAAACTATTTATGATTTGATTTACACAGAGTATAGTCACAGTTTATGTTGTTGTATTGATACACTTGCATCCCGGCTGATCCCCGAGGGTACCTACCAGGGGGAACTGTACCTTGTGCCGATGTATTTCCGGGTGGGTACAGATTTCTGTTTCTTGTGTCGATGTATTTCCGGGTGGGAACAGATACCCTGACCTGAGTCCTTTCTGGCTAGAATCACGTGTGGGTCTGGGATCCCGTGATTCGGACTGTACTAGCACGGATGTGTCCATGAGTGACCCCGTGGGACTTTTCTATGCATGCTCTATAAGCTAGAGGAGTTTAAGTTCACCTCGTGTACTACATTATATTTATTCATTTTGACTCGCATATATTATTATAACATATTATATTCGGCGAAAGACATTTATTTTCGTCCACTCACTCTAACGGTTTTCATATTTTTCCCCTGGACTTTTCGGTTTCCGTGCCCAGTTTGCAGTTCAGATTCTGGAGTCTCACGTCGTGGTTGGAGGCTAGTTGTTCGAGCTACCTGAATTTTCCAGTAGGTTCCTTATTTCACCTACTCTTGTATATTTTGTATATATATACACTAGAGGTCGCTCTGATACGATACTGATACATGTTTGTGTAGTTTTTCCCGGATTTTCTATATTATACAGCTATGTTTACTGTTTACTACTATTGATATGATATTGAGAAATTCGGATGGGATTGGTGCCCACGGTTTGGCTTTTGTGGCATAGGATGAAATGTTATTTTCCGGGTGCAGGTAAACGCAATTCCGCGTTAGCAGCATTACTCTGCCTAAATTTTTATGGTTTTTGTTGGTTCGTCTTTTCAGAAGGGGTTTGATTCCAGTTTAGGAAACTAAATCGTGGTAGGGTCCTTTCATCTTAGTATCAGAGCATTAGGTTGTCAGATTTTGTAGACTCTTGTAGTTGTGACGCTTAGGGTATTTGAGTTTGTACAGCATGACTGGAGTGATGACCCGACTGGCCAGCGGTACTCATCTATACTTTGGGTGTTGTGTGTTCTCAAATATCTGAGGTCTCATGATTACGTTCCTTCTGCTTGTACCTAATGCTTGTCTTGTATCAGTAGGATGCCTCCTAGACGTGGTCGCCGTGTTGATCGGGAAGAGGATCCTGATATGGATCGCCAGACGCACGACTTGCAGATGCGAGTGTTGCGTTTGGAGGAGCGTTTTGACCCTGTGGTCAAAGCTCGTATTGCTGGTGCGACTGTCTTTTCGGGTTCAGCTGATCCAGAGATATGTGAGGCATGGTTGGTTCAAGTTGAACGTGTATGTGAGCGTCTGCATTTTACCCCTGAGCAGATGACAGTGGCAACAGTTGGGTTACTTGAGTCAGATACATACTTCTGGTGGGTTAGCACTGATAGAGTTCCAGTTGATACTCCGTGGACTTTGTTCCGAGATTTGTTTATGCGGAGATACTTTAACCAGGCTACCCAGCAGCGTAAGTATGAGGAGTTTACGAACTTGAGACAAGGAAGTATGTATATGCTTGAGTACTGGGACAGGTTTACCCGCTTATCTCGCTTTACGCGTGACAAGGTGGCTACTGAGGAAGCCAAGTGCCGCAGATTTGAGTTGGGTTTGAACTTGAACATCAAGGGAACTCTGACTACGATGCCTCAGAACAACTTCGATGAGTTTGTCAGTGCAGCACTCCGAGGTGAGGATATCGAGAAGGAGAGACAAATGAGGTACCAGCCTAGACGGTTTAAGGAGGGTGGATCGAGTCAGGGACCTTCCAAGAGGCAGAGTTCTGATACTTCCGGTTCAGCTTCATCCTCGGGTAGTGGGCATTATCGACCACCAGCTAGTGCATCGAGACAGAGGCAGAGATGGAGGAGGGATAAACCGCAGCGACCACAGTCTAGTGGGGGTTCTAGCAGTTCCAGTTATCCTCGGCGTACCGGAGGCATGTTTCCTGTACCGAGGGAGTACCCACTTTGCAACTTCTGCAATAGGCATCACTATGGTCCTTGTCAGCGAGTCCATACCCTTTGTTATCGTTGTGGCCAGGAAGGTCACTTTGCGAGGGACTGTCTTCAGCCTATTGGTGGACAGGCGGCCCAGAGTTCCGGAGGAGAGCGAGGTGCCACTTCGGGAGCTCGACCTGTACCATTTGCGGGCCAGAGTGGACAGCAGGGACAACCTCAGCGTGGACGACCAGCCGAACAGGCGAGGGTTCATGCCATGACTTTGCGAGAGGGCAAAGCTTCACCAGAGGTCGTCATCGGTACGTTGCATATCTTTGGTATTCCAGTACTTACATTGTTAGATCCAGGTGCCACGCATTCATTCATGTCATATATACTATCATCTTTAGCTACGGTACCTGCGTCTCCACTTCTGGGGTTGTGGAGAGTGTTATATCCGTCCGGTGAGATTGTGAGTATTGGCTTGGTATACAGAGACTGTGAGATTTTTATTGGAGGCCATGGCTTAGTCGCAGATGTGTTGTTGCTTGATATCGTCGACTTTGATTTGATCTTGTGTATGGACTTCTTGGAGATGCATTGGGCCATGTTTGACTGTCACAAGAAGGAGGTCGCGTTTCGATGACCAGGCTTTCCCGAGATATTGTTTCGCGGCGAGAAGAACACTTCATTACCGTGTTTGATTTCCGCGATGAGGGCAGATCGGTTAATGAAGAAGGGCTATGTTGCTTACTTAGCTCATGTGGTCGACACTACGGCGGCTGTGCCGGACCTTGGTGGTATTGAGGTTGTTTCTGAGTTTTCGGATGTGTCTCCGGAGGAGTTACCGGGCATACCTCCTATTCGGGAGATTGACTTCACTATTGAGCTGTTACCCAATTCGCAGGCACCATATCGTATGGCGCCAGCGGAGTTGAAAGAGTTACAGGTTCAGCTCCAGGAGTTGCTAGAGAAGGGTTTCATTCGACCCAGTGTTTCGCCATGGGGTGCCCCGGTTTTGTTTGTACGGAAGAAGGATGGATCCATGCGGTTGTGCATCGACTACCGGAAGTTAAATCAGGTTACAGTGAAGAACAAGTATCCGTTGTCGCGGATTGATGACTTGTTTGATCAGCTCAAGGGAGCTTTAGTCTTTTCGAAGGTTGATCTTCGATCCGGATATCACCAGTTGAGGATCTGAGAGTCTGATGTGGCCAGGACAGCTTTCATGTCGCGGTATGGGCATTACGAGTTTTTGGTTATGCCGTTTGGGTTGACCAACGCACCCGCAGCCTTTATGGACTTGATGAATCGAGTGTTCATATGGTTTCTGGACAAGTTCGTTATTGTGTTTATCGATGATATTTTGATCTATTCTAGGAGTGTGGGCCAGCATAAAAAGCATTTGCTAGCGGTGTTGCAGACTTTGCGGGACCATCAGTTGTTTGCGAAGTTCAGCAAGTGTGAGTTTTGGCTGGACAGTGTGAAGTTCCTGGGTCACGTGATATCGGCTGAGGGAGTCAGTGTTGATCCTGACAAGATCGAGGCCGTGCTGAATTGGAGTAGACCTACCACTGTACCGGAGATCTAGAGTTTCTTGGGTTTGGCAGGCTACTACCGGCGATTTGTACAGGATTTTTCTCGGATTGCTACTCCACTGACCAGGCTGACGAAGAAAGGCGTCAAGTTTGAGTGGTCTGATGCATGTGAGGAGAGTTACTTACTCCTGAAGGAAAAGCTGACTACTGCACCGGTTCTGACCTTACTAGACGACAGCGATGAGTTTGTGATTTATAGTGATGCGTCGAAGTTGGGACTAGGTTGTGTGCTGATGCAGCATGGTAGAGTTGTAGCCTACGGTTCCAGGCAATTGAAACCACACGAAGTCAACTATCCGACACATGATTTGGAGTTGGCCGCTATTGTGTTAGCGTTAAAGAGTTGGAGACATTACTTGTACGGGGCCCAGTGTAAGATCTACACCGACCACAAGAGTCTCACTTATTTGCGGACTCAACCAGATTTGAACATGAGGCAACGCCGGTGGATGGAGTCGATCAACGACTACAATTGCACTTTCGAGTACCATCCGAGGAAGGCCAATGTTGTGGCTAATGCACTTAGTCGGAAATCCGGAGCTTCGTTGTTTCATGTGTATATGGCTAGAGTGTGTATGTTAGATGAGCTTCGGGCTACGGGAGCCGAGTTCGAGTGGAATGACGAGGGAGCCTTGTTAGCCAGTTTCCATGTTCGACCCGTGTTGGTGGATCAGGTGCGGGAGGCTCAGGATTCAGATTCCTACATGTTGGGCAAGAAGACCATGATACGGAATGGTGTCCCTACAGAGTTTCGGTTGAGTGACGATGGTACGTTGCTTTTTAGAGGCAGGTTATGCGTACCCCGAGACGAGAGTCTGAAAAAGGAGATTTTGGATGAGGCCCATTGTTCGGCGTATGTGATGCATCCCAGAGGTACGAAGATGTTTTGTACACTTCGAGTGTATTACTGGTGGCGCAACATGAAGCGGGAGATTGCCGCATATGTGAGCCGATGTTTGATCTGTCAGCAGGTTAAAGCGGAGAGGCAGAAACCCGCGGGGAAATTCTAGCCACTGGAGATTCCGGTTTTGAAGTGGGAGCACATTACCATGGATTTCGTTTATCAGTCGCCGTGTACTTCGGCTGGTAACACTGGTATTTGGGTTATTGTGGATCGACTGACGAAATCCGCTCATTTTCTCGCATTTCCAAGGAAGATTTCAGTGGGCAGATTGGCCAAGTTGTATTTATCAGAGATTGTTCGTCTGCACGGTGTGCCTGTATCTATTGTTTCTGACCGAGACAGTCAGTTTACCTCTGAGTTCTGGCAGGCATTGCGGCGAGCCTTGGGCACGAAGTTGCGTTTCAGTACAGCTTTTCATCCTCAAACTGACGGGCAGTCTGAGTGGACTATACAAACTCTTGAAGATATGTTGCGGTCTTGTGTTTTGCAGTTTTGAGGGAATTAGGACCAGCAACTGCATTTGATAGAGTTCGCCTACAATAATAGCTATCAGGCCAATATCGAGATGGCACCGTATGAGGCCCTGTACGGGAGACAGTGCCGCACTCCGTTGTGTTGGAGTGAGGCGGGCGAGCGATGGCTCATTGGCCCTAATCTGGTGAAAAGCACCATGGAGGACGTCCAGATTATCCGGGACAGATTGAAGATCGCTCAGGATCGTCAGAAGAGTTACGCAGATATGAGGAGAAAGAGTCTTGAGTTTGAGGTAGGCGACTGGGTCTTCCTGAAACTATCTCCGTGGAAGGGTATTGTGCGTTTCGGGAAGCGTGGCAAGGTTCGACCACGGTACATTGGTCCGTACGAGATCACCGAGAGGGTTGGAGCTGTTGCTTACATACTTGGGTTACCGGCTGAGATGGCTCTTGTTCATGATGTTTTCCACGTTTCGATGTTGCGGAAGTATATCTCAGATCCTTCGCATGTGATAGCCCCACAGCAGTTACCGATCCGAGAGGAGTTGACGTATGTGGAGGAGCCGGTACAGGTTCTCGATCGTCGTGAGCAGGAGTTGAGGCACCATGTTATACCGCTGGTGAAGGTCTTGTGGCAGAATCACTCGGTTGAGGAGGCCACCTGGGAGACTGAGCAGCGTATGCGGGAGCAGTATCCTCATCTGTTCACCTGACAGGTACGTAAATTTCGAGGTCGAAATTTTTTTAAGGGGGGTAGATTTGTGACGACTCGAACCAGATTCAGTAGAGCAAACAGCGTAATTCTCGAGTTATCACGTAATCACGGTTTATCGATACTTGTGTGGTTTGCCAGATTTTTTTGAGACTTAATTATCGGCCGAGAATTTGAGTTGAGTCGCTTCTCGAGAATTGTAGTTCACGTGATTTCGAGTTCGTGGGGCTGTTCCGAATGATTTTTCTGATGACCGAGGAATATAATATGATTATTTGAAATTTCGGAATATCGACGAGTTTATCCGTTCATCCGAATCGTAATGGTTATCCGTTTTGGACCGTCGATCGTCCCGAGGCGCGAGTATAAATATCGGAAATGGTCGAAAATTGTCGAAAAACATTGTTGGAAGTTTGACCAGCGTTGACTTTCATTATTTGGACCGTTAACTCGTTGACCCGTGAAAGAAACGACCCGGTTGCATCTCGCCGGCCGACCCATATTTTCCAGCAACCTCCGGCCACGTATTGGGTATGGTTGGACTCCCCTTGAGTTCCTTTATTGATTTATGCTTGAAATTGTTTGAATTGGTTGAGTTTTGGATGAATTCGAATCAGGCTAAGTTTTTGAATTTCGCCGGTGACGGGGGGAGGTCCTCCGGCGAGCAACGGTGGCGGGGGTGAAGGGGTTTCAACTCCCCTTGCTCCGTTGATGCTTTCTGAATATTTAATTTTGGATGAGATGAGGTTTCTGGTGGAACCCGTGGTGGTTGCCGGAATTGTATTCCAATTTGTTTCGAGCTGATTTCGTGTTGATTTAGTATGAATTGGGACTCGTGATAGTTGAAAAAGATGTTGGGCTTGAGGTAAGCTAGAGGACTGGGCTTTCCTCGCCGGAGAAATTCTCCGTTGACGGCGCGCCGCCGCCGCCGCCGGCGGTCAATGGTGGTGCTCCGGCGAGGGTGTTGACTTTTTAGTTTTCGATTATTTTAGTGTCATTTTTCTCGTATTCGCGCCCCGATTGTCGCCTTGAGGTTTTCGAATTGATTTGGGTATCGGATTTTTAGTCGAGGGTTTTGAGTGGAGATTTCAGGAATTTCGTCGATTATTTCACACTGTGTTATATATTTCCGGGAACGGTTGGTTTCCGCAATGTGGTTCAGTGTTTGAGCTATGATTTTGATCAGATATATTTTGTGATTATTCAGGGGATCGAGATCGTGCTTCGGGCGAGGGATCTTCCGCCGGACCACGTGATTAGCGCGAGTGCGCGCTTTACTCGTCTGTGAGTGGACAATTTCTTTTCACTGATATTCGCGAGTCTTTATGCTACATTTTACGAGCATGAGCATACGTTTGTGATTATGACTTATACGAGCATGTGTTTTACGATTATGCATTTACATTATGCTTTATACGTATGCATGAAACTATTTATGATTTGATTTACACAGAGTACAGTCACAGTTTATGTTGTTGTATCGATACACTTGCATCCTGGCAGATCCCCGAGGGTGCCTACCAGGGGGAACTGTACCTTGTGCCGATGTATTTCCGGGTGGGAACAGATACCCTGACCTGAGGCCTTTCTGGCTAGAATCACGTGTCGGTCTGGGATCCCGTGATTCGGACTGTACTAGCACGGATGTATCCATGAGTGACCCCGTGGGACTTTTCTATGCATGCTCTGTATGCTGGAGGAGTTTGAGTTCACCTCGTGTACTACATAATATTTATTCATTTTGACTCGCATATGTTATTATAACATATTATATTCGGCGAAAGACATTTATTTTCGTCCACTCACTCTAACAGTTTTCATGTCTTTCCCCTGGGCTTTTCGGTTTTCGTACCCAGTTTGCAGTTCAGATTTTGGAGTCTCACGTCGTGGTTGGAGGCTAGTTGTTCGAGCTACCTGTGTTTTCCAGTAGGTTTCTTGTTTCGCCTACTGTTGTATATTTTGTATATATATACACTAGAGGTCTCTCTGATACGATACTGATACATGTTTGAGTGGTTTTTCCCGGATTTTCTATATTATACAACTATGTTTACTGTTTACTACTATTGATATGATATTGAGAAATCCGAATAGGATTGGTGCCCACAGTTTGGCTTTTGTGGCATAGGATGAAGTGTTATTTTCCGGGTGCAGGTAAAGGCAATTCCGCGTTTGCAGCATTACTCTGCCCAAATTTTTATGGTTTTTGTTGGTTCGTGTTTTCAAAAGGGGTTTGATTCCGGTTTGGGAAACTAAATCGGGGTTGGGTCCTTTCACTCAAATACCCTTAGTATTACAACTATAGAAGTCTATAGAAGTTAAACTCTAATGCTCTGATTCCAAGCTGAAAGGACCCAACCCCGATTTAGTTTCCTAAACCGGAATCAAACCGCTTCTGAAAACACGAACTTTCAAAAACCATAGAAATTTTGGCAGAGTTTCACTACATCGCGGAATTACCATTAACCTGCATCCGAAAACACACTTCATCCTATGCCATGAAAGCCAAACCGTGGGCACCAATCCCATCCGGATTTCTCAAAATCATAATATAATATAAAGCATTGTTGGCTAGTTCCAGGATTGACCTGTGTTACTTGATCAGGTCTGTGAGGCTCAGGATGCGGATTCCTACTTGTTGGACAAAAAGAATGCGATTCAGAATGGTGTTCCAGCAGAGTATCAATTGAGGAATGTTGGTACTTCGTTGCGCAGAGGGAGGCTATGTGGGCCCAGAGATGATGAATTGAAGAGAGAGATGCTTATTGAAGCTCATTGTTCTACGTATGTTATACACCTTGGTTGTATGAAGATGTATCAAATACTTAGAGTTTACTACTGGTAGCGCAACATGAAGAGGGAAATAGCAGTTTATGTGAACAGATGCCTTATTTCTCAGCAAGTGAAGGCAGAGAGACAGAAACTTGCTGGGAAGTTACAGCCATTAGAGATTCCCGATTAGAAGTGGGAGCATATCACTATGGATTTTGTGTATTAGTTACCGCGTACTTCGGATGGTAATACTGATATTTTGGTCATTGTGGACCGTTTGACAAAATCAGTTCTTTTCCTTGTACTTCTAGGAAAGATTTTAGTGGGCAGGCTGGCATAGCTGTATTTGGCAAAGGTTGTCCATTTTCATGGTGTGCTTGTGTCCCGGGTCTCTGATCGAGATAATCAGTTACAACAGAGTTTTGGCAGGCATTATAGTGAGCATTGGGGACCAGATTACAGTTTAGTGCAGTTTTTCATCCTCGGATTGGTGGGCAATCTGAGAGGACTATTCAGACTTTGGAGGACATGTTGTAGTCCTGTGTATTGTAGTTTAGAGGGATTTGGGACCAGCAACTTCATTTGTTCGAGATTTCTCGTAGTACCAGTTTGCAGACCAATATTGTTATGACATTGTATAAAGTTGTATATGAGGAACAGTGTTGCACTCCATTGTGTTGGAGCGAGTTAGGGATGAGATGGCTTTTGGTCCTGCTTTAATGAAATGCGCTACTGTAAACCTTCGGATTAGCAACGACAAGTTGATAATTGCTCGAGTTTAACAGAGAAGTTTATGCAGAAGTGAGTATGTTGAGTCATTGAGTTCAAGGTTGGTGATTAAGGTTTCCTTGGAAAGGTGTGATTTGTTTTGAAAGGTGTGGTATACTTTACCACGTTATATTGGTCCGTATGTGATCATGGGGCGAGTTAGTCTTGTGACGTATAGTTTGGCATTGCTTGTAGCGTTGGCAAGTGTGTATGTTGTATTCCATATGGTGGAATTACATTTCAGATTCATTGCATGTTTAGCACCCTATCAGTTCCCTATACGGGAAGACTTGACATTTGTGGAGGAGCCAGTTCTGATTCTGGATTTGAGGGTGCAGGGATTACAGTACAGAAATATTTCCTGTTGTGAAAGTTTGATGGCAGAGTCAATCAATTGAAGTAGTCACTTGGGAGTTTGAGCAGTATGCAGAGGCAGTATCCCTACTTTTCAGTTGGCAGGTTTGGAAATTTCGAGGTCAAAATTTTTGTAAGGGGGGTAGATTTGTGACAACCCGAACCGGAAATGGTATGTTTATCGGCTTGATTTGCGAGTTTCGTGATTAGTCGCGGTTTTGTCGTAGCTTAAATACTTATCATATTCCGTAACTTGGCAAACTAGCAAGCGATGATGAAGTCCTACTAGGATATGGTCTTAGTGTTGCAAAGAATGTCAAGAGATAAGTGTGAGGTGGATGAGGTCTTGTGTTGGTCATTTTCTTGTGCAGTTATTTAGTAGTCCAAAAACAAAAAAACAAAAAAGAGTACCAAAGAAAAGCAAAGAGAAAAATAGAAAAAAGAAAAAGAAAAGAGGTATACAAAAAGAGTTGTGTTTTAAAAACAAAGAAAATAAAAAAAATTGTGTGTGTTGTACATAAAGAATGAGTCGTTTGGAAAGTACTTTGATTTTAAAAAGAAAATAGTAACACCTGAGAGTAGTTTAGAGGAACTTTAACTTATGAATTGCTTGCTAGGTTGCTTGGTCTTTGATTATTTTATCAATTTCTTTCGATTGAACCCCATTCTTTAAGGCCCTATTACAACCTAAATAAAAGCCCTCTTGATTTGGAATGCTTATATTTTTAGATTGTTGGAGCAATTTGATTGAAAAGCAAGCCTATGGAAAATATGTGATCAATAAGATTTTTGTGTGCAAACACTAACCCTCAAACACTTGTGTGCATTGAGTGATTTATAGTGAGTTTGATAGTTAAGAGACATGTTAGTTTGAATACATCTTATTGTGATGCATTAGGGTTGACATATAGCATAACTATTTTGGATTATTACATATGCATTGATTCCATGTTTTAAAATATTGCTAAAAAGAAGTTCAATCTATGTAGCCATGGTTCTTTGCGGAAAATCGACCATCAACTCGGGATACTTACATGCCTTGTGTGTTTTCGTGCTTTGAGTCTAGCTTAGCTTAATTCTTTTCTTCTTTATTTGCTTGAGGAAAAACAAAGTTTAAGTGTGAGGTAGTTTGTTTGGTCCATAATTGTGTTCTAATTATGTTCTTAACTCCATGTCTATTGCTTGTCTTCTATGAATAAAGCATCGTTCTTATAATGTTTCCTACTCATGATATAAAATTGGGAGTTGATATGGAAACGCTCTTAAAGATGGAAATTAATCACTTTTTGGAGAAGCCGAGCATATTTCCGAAGTCACAAGAGCATTTGGAGCAACTTTGGGAAAATGACAAAAAGTGGTCGCCAAAAGTTATCGGAAGCTGCCAGAAAATTGTTGGATTTATCCATGGCCGGCCGGACTATCAAGTATGACCCAAAAACTCCAAGCTAGGCCAAAAGAAAGGCCCAAAAAACCTAGATAGAAATCCTAGCTGATTTGGTGAGGGTGTCACATAATTTGAATTTTGTCTCTGTTAAGCATGGTTTGTATTTTAGCCTAGAAGACAAGAAAAATGGATCACAAGTTGTGGCCATTGGATCAAACTTCATGGCCACTCTAGCACATCCAAGGGCTCACAAAAAACCTCATTTTCTCTCCTTTTACCTCCCTTGGTCGAGCTCCCCATCCATCTGTAAGATCCCGACCCGAAATTGACCTCGTATTTTTGATTCAATGTTAAATGATGATGGTAACTAGTTTTTACCGTCGATAATTATTGATGACTTTTATCAAAATTTTATTAATTAAGTTTCTCAAAAAATTTCTTTGAGGGAAGTCGTAGAGTTCGTCATGATGAGTTGGTAGCCAGGTCAAGTGTCAAAATCGGAGTTACGATGAAGAAGTTATGATCACCGAAAGTTTTGTATGATTTTACGAAATTAGTTAGTTGCATTTTGTACATATAAATAGGAATTTCCTAAATTGAAAAGTCAAAGGTTTTCGAATGGATTTGGACATGGTTTGTTAAAACGTGTGATTAATCCAACATTAATTAAATGTTTTAACGATTTTAAGGAATGATTAAGTCGAACGTCGACTCGACCTTGAGTCGCGTAACGTTCGAGAATTGTATTGAAACTTTAAAAAGGATTAAAAGTATAGATTATATAATTAGACTAAAGATTGTCATAAGTTCGGAAAATACGATATTCGAGAATACCATGTTCTCGACGATATTTCTCGTCAGGTGAACGAGCTTAGTCATTCAATATTATTCTCGATGATTATTTGTTAAATAATAATCATTGTTTCAAGATGATGTATTTGCAGCCAGTGGCAGATGTATAGAAACGCCGACTGACAGGCTTCGACTTGGTGGAAATCATGCTACAGTATTGTGAGTAGACACTTTATTTTCACTGTTGTTTTGCGAGTCTAAAATTATGCATTTTTCAGTAATGTATTATTATATTTATGCATTAGCTTCGAGGCCTACAACGTATGATTTTACATAGAGCATACTCACAGTTGTTGCATCGATGCACTGGCTTCTCAGGTGATCCCCGAGATGCTACTGAAGGGCCAGGGACCTGATCCGTAAGTTACTTAGCACCCATGAGGGTTAGGACAAATACCTGACCTGGGCGTTCTTATGGCTTGAGGATGATTGACTCAAGTCACTACCTCCACACATCACACATTACGCAGGAGCGTTAGAACAAACACCTGATCTAGGCATGTATATTTTTAGACTCGCATTATTTTTTCGTATTTTCTACAGTGGAAGACATTTGAGTTATATTTCTTTCATTTCTTTACAAAATTTACTTTTTTTCCACTCAGTCTAACATTTTATATTTTATGCCTTTCCCTGGACCCTTTGTTTAAAATTGCCCAGTTTGCACAATTCTTCTGGGGTTGAGCGTGCACGCAATTCATGGCACATCAGTATCCACCGTAGGATCCAAGGTTGGTCCTGCGAGTTAGTATTTTAGTTTGCCTAGTTAGTTTAAATTGTCTAGCTGCTCTGATGTCGAAAGTAATTGTCTATCTTTTCTATTTTAACAATGAACTAATATGTGGAAAATTCCTTTATTTCATGACATTTGTGTTTTGGGTCTCCACTTCGGATTTCAATTAGTGAGTAGTAATTAAGGTTAGTAGAGTCGTTAGGGCCTCATTCCGGTTTAGGCAGCTAAATCAAGGTCAGGGTCCTTTCACCATCACACACACAACACATCTCATTATTCAAGTTTTGCATAGTATTAATCTCTCTCAATAGCCCACATTCATTCCCTAAACCTCTAGCTCTCTCCTCTACCTTAAACACCTCCCTTATCACCACCAAAAGGCCTTAGAACTTCCATCACCACCACCACACTCTCATCTCCACCCTCTTCACCCTAGCTTAAGGTGGGTTCATCATCTTTGTGGAGCCAAGAAGCAAAAACGGAGTAAGAAGTGAAAATGTGCTTGAAGAACTTGAAGGCTTTGCTTGAGGGACTCTTTGGTCATTTCTTACACCTATTGATTTCTCTTTATGTATCTAGGCTTCATTTTCATCATGTGTAGTGAGTATTTCCATTTAGGAGGCTGGGGTTAGAACCCTAGCCATTTGATGTAGACAAATTATGGATTGATTTATTTATGACTTATATTTTTGTGTATGTTGAGTGAAACATGTGTTTGTGAATGAAATTACTATGTGTTTGTGGTTGTTTATTTACTTGAGCTTTATGTATGGTTTCATTTATACATGTGTTGACCCTAGCTAAGTTGATGTATGCATTAAGAATCTACAAATGGGACCTTGGTTGAATTAGCTACTCACTTAAGGCTAGACGAGCATGTAAACATGATTAGGTTCTATTCCAAGAGGGTTTACCTTAAGGTTTGGTTTCCTTAGCACTGTATAAGGACTAGAGTCTCATTGAGTCTCAATAGACTTAAGGGGTTTTAGTCAAGCACACATTGAATCGAGAGGTTATTGTGGCTACTAATGTGAGTCTTTCTATTCATAACTCACAAGATGCGGATTGGGAGATTCACTTAGACTTTCTCCCGGATCCTCCAATAGAGATTGAGGAAAAGGAATCTTCCATAAATATCACATAGTACGCTTGTTTGCTTCACTCACGTGACATACGGTCGAGATATAATCCCGAAATAGTTTAGGTCTTGGTCCTGAATCACCAAATACTTCAAAGTTGGGCTCAAGTCGTCTAGAGTCGAAAATGGCCTAAGAGGTTGGGTTCAAAACCAAACGTGATCCATAAAGTTACGATTTGGACATCCACTAGTGCGAAAGGAACGTTAATTACATACATAAATTAGGACATCGTTTGAGCATCAAATGGTTAGTGGAGACTTCCCTAGCTAACCATATTTCCATATTGTGATCTTGTTCGTTATTAAATATGTTTTCTTTAGTCTTTAACTAATCAATCAACTCGAATAATTATTCATAACTCACAAGATGCGGATTGGGAGATTCACTTAGACTTTCTCCCGGATCCTCCAATAGAGATTGAGGAAGAGGAATCTTCCATAAATATCACATAGTACGCTTGTTTGCTTCACAACTCACAAGATGCGGATTGGGAGATTCACTTAGACTTTCTCCCGGATCCTCCAATAGAGATTGAGGAAGAGGAATCTTCCATAAATATCACATAGTACGCTTGTTTGCTTCACTCACGTGACATACGGTCGAGATATAATCCCGAAATAGTTTAGGTCTTGGTCCTGAATCACCAAATACTTCAAAGTTGGGCTCAAGTCGTCTAGAGTCGAAAATGGCCTAAGAGGTTGGGTTCAAAACCAAACGTGATCCATAAAGTTACGATTTGGACATCCACTAATGCGAAAGGAACGTTAATTACATACATAAATTAGGACATCGTTTGAGCATCAAATGGTTAGTGGAGACTTCCCTAGCTAACCATATTTCCATATTGTGATCTTGTTCGTTATTAAATATGTTTTCTTTAGTCTTTAACTAATCAATCAACTCGAATAATTATTCATCATAGTCTAATCACCTCTTGCAATGCTAAGTCTCCAAAGAACTTAGTAGTGTGAGATACACATCCGCATTTCATTTTAGTTAAGCATTAAGTTACTGTCTAGTTTAATCTGTGGTTTAATTGCTTAATCAAATCGAACTAAAGAGTTTCAGTGGCTAATCCTCGTGGGTTCGACACTCGTGTGACGACCCGAACCAAAATCAGTAGTGTAGTCAGCACGATTCACGAGTTAGCGTGTAGTCGCGGTTTCACGTTATGTGTGTGGTTTGTCGATTTCGTTCGCGACTTTATTATCGGTCGAGAATTTGAATTGAGTTTCTTCATGGAAGTTGTAGAGCACGTGATTTCGAACTCGTGGGCGGTTCCGGATGATTTTTCCGATAACCGAGGAATATAATATGATTATTCGAAGTTTCGACTTTCGACGAGTTTATCCGTTTTTTTCGTGTTTATCCGAATCGTTCTGATTATTCATTTTGGATAGTCGATTGACCCGAGGCGTGAGTATAAATATCGGAAATAGTCGTAAAATCGTCGAAAAACAGTGTTTGAAGTTGATCAGCGTTGACTTTCCGTTTTTGGAAGTTTGACCCGTTGACCCGTGGAGGAAACTTTCCCGTTTGGTTCTCGCCGGCCGACTTGCATTTTTCGGCCACCTCCGACCTCGTTGAGGGTATGAATCATTTCCTCTTGTGATTTAAAGTTGTTTTGCAATTGGAATTATGGAAATTGATGGAGATTTGAGGTGACCCGATTCGGGTTTGGTTGCCGGATTTCGCCGGTGACAGTTAGGGGGGTTCCGACGAGTTGTGGAGGTGGGGATGCTGGGGTTTCAACTCCCCACACCTTGGTGATGCTCCCTGGGTGGTTAGTTTGGGTTGAGGAGGTGGTTTGGTTGGAACCCGATTAGGTTGCTGAAATTTGATTCCGTTTGGGTTCGAGCTGAAATTGGGGAGGTTCCGATGAGATTTGGCCTTGATGGTAGTTGTATAAATGGTTGGGCTGGTTGTGATGTTAAATTTTGGAGCTTCCTCGCCGGAGAAAGTCTCCGTTGACGGCGCGCCGCCGCCGACGGTGCTCCGGCGAGATGGTTGACTTTTCAGATTTCGGTGTTTTTAATGTCGGTTTTCTCGTAATCGCACCCTGAGTATCGCCTTGAGGTTTTCGTATTGATTTGGGTGTCAGATTTTCAGTCGAAGGTTTCGAGTGGAGAGTTCGGAAATTCAGTCGGTTATTTTATACAGTTTTATATGTTTCCAGAAACGGTTGGTTTCCGTGGTTAAGTACAGAGTTGTGGACTATGATTTTGATCAGTTATGTTTTATGAATATTCAGGAGATCGAGATCGAGATCGTGCTTCAGGCGAGGGATCTTCCGCTGGACCACGAGATTAGCGCGAGTGCGCCCTTGCTGATCTGTGAGTGGACACGTTGATATTTTCACAGTTGTTTGCGAGTTCGTGATTTATTGTGATTTTTCGTATTTACTTTATACGATGTTGTGATATATGTTATTTTCGGAGGTATTATTTTATATTTATTGGTGATGGCATTACTGCATCGATGCTTCGGCTACTCGGCTGATCACCAGTAGTCCGCCAGAGTTGAGAGATTCCTCTGGGCAGGGTTGAGAGATTCCCCTGTATGCCGTCAGGGTTGAGAGATTCCCCTGGCCTATCACTGTCGGGTTTGAGCGATGCACCTGACGTCGGGCTTGAGAGATTCGCCTGACAACCTCCATATATATACTTTCCGAACTCGCATTGTTTTACATTGATTATATATATAAACTGGTGAAAGACATATGTTTATTTTCGTCCACTCACTCTAACGTTTTTATTTGCCTTTCCCCTGGGCTTTTCGGTTTCCGTGCCCAGTTTGCAATTCGGATTCTGGTGTTTCACGTCGCGGTTAGAGGCTAGTGATTTGAGCTACCTGTGTTTTCCAGTAGGTTCTTATTTCGCCTACTGATGTGTATATTGTATATATTTACACTAGAGGTCGCTCTGATACATTCTGATACATGTTTTATACGGATTTTCTCGGATATATTATATATTACAGTATGTTTACTGTTTATTGATTATGATATGATATTTGAGAAATCCGGATGGGATTGGTACCCACGGTTTGGCTTTTGTGGCATAAGATGAAGTGTTATTTTCAGGGTGCAGATTAATGCAATTCCACGTTAGTAACGTTACTCTGCCGAAATTTTGAATGATTTTTGTTGGTTCACGTTTTTAGAAGGGGTTCGATTTCGATTTAGGCAACTAAATCGGGGTTGGGTCCTTTCAACTCGACTCTTATAAATACTATAACTTGACCCCATATACTTGTGTGCGGAAATCACTCTTTATACTTATGGGATAGATAATAGTGCATAAAGTGTGTGGGGAAAACTTTTCCAATAGTACACTCTTAATAAATATGCCTTAATTAATTGATTGATTAAATATAATTAATTAATTAAATAATTAACTAATTATCATTGAGTATTTCTTATATTTAATTTAAAAAATCATATCACTCATAATCCTCATAATCATTATCATTTGAATCATCCTTATCACTATCAACTAAATGCTTCTCATCATTATAATCTCCATCGTCTGAATCGTATCTGACATCGTTGTCGTCATCCTCCACCTCCTATTCCGGGGCATTCTTCTCTATGTCATTAATCTCCTCTTGAATAAGATTCGTGGCGCCATCAGACATGGGTAAGTGTTCGTTAGACCAAATCAGTTGTCGGGGATGATAGAAGTATTAGACTCTTGGTATGGATTGTTATTATGCACTTCAGTGTCAGTCGTTGATGTCCCTTCAAGTCTTGTGGCACTCCATATTCCTCATTGAGACATATGGTTTACTATTTTCCAACCCTCACTAGCTTTCAGATCATCCAGAGAGAACACCTGCCTAACTAAGGTGGCAAGAGCAAATGGCTCATCCTCATATCAGCTTGAGTTTGTATCAATTGATAAAAGGCCTAGATCTTCTTTCGTATGCTTGACACGTTTACACTTGAATAGAAAACCATTGACATCATTCCCGTAAAGTAGTTGCACGACATTAACAAGCACCGCATAGTATACATCAGCGCCTTCCCCAATCGCGATCCCACTGTTTTGTTTTATTCTTCCTCCATCTCGATCCAATGAATGAAATTTTACACCATTGACAAAACTTGTGACGACCCGAACCAGAATCAGATGTGTGTTTGGCACGATTCTAGAGATTTGGTTTAGTCGCGGTTTTGCGATATTATGTAGTTTGCCGATTCGATTCGCGACGTTGTTTTCGGTCGAGAATTTGGGTTGGGTGTCTTCACGGAAATCGTAGAGAACATGATTACGAGCTCGTGGGCTATTTCGGAAGATTTTTCTGATAACCGAGGAATATTTTATGATTGTTCGAAGTTTCAGGTTCCGACGAGTTTATCCGATTGTTTCGAGCTTATCCGAATCATTTCGTATATTCGTTTTGGACCGTCGATCGACCCGATGGACGAGTATAAATATCGAAATAGTCGTAAATAGTCGTAAAAACACAGATTTGCGTTGACTGAACTTTGACTTTCCAAAATTGGAAAGTTGACCTGCTGCCCGAAAGGGGAAGTTTCCGTTTTCGGCCTCACTTTTCCGGCGACCTAATTCCGGCCACCTCAGGCCACGGGACAGGTATAGTTCGACTCTCTTGATTTCGAGTTGATTGATGCATGAGTTTTGGAAAATTGGTGGTGTTTTGGGGATGGACCATTGGAGGCCGATTTGAGCAAATCGCCGGTGACGGGGAGCTTGGCTCCGGCGAGGTTTGGAGGTTGGGGTTAGGGGGGAAAGACTCCCCTTGCTCCTCTGAATCTCATGGTGTAGTTAGTTTGATCTGAGGTGGTGTTTTTGGGTGAACCCGAATAGGGATTCGGTTTGGGTATTCCGAATTGGTTTTGAAGAATTGAGGTAGTTCGGCTTGGAATTGGTTGGTGAGGTAGAAGGGAAACTTGCTTGCCTTGATGAGACCTAGGGATCTGGAAATTTTGGCCGCGGAATTCCACTGTTGACGGCGCGCCGCCGCCGCCGGCGGCGGTCAACGGCGAGGAAAAAGTAAGTTTTTCAGATTTCGACGATTTTAATGTCATTTTTCTTGTAATCGCGCCCTGATCGTCGTCCAGAGGTTTTCGGATTGATTTGATTAGCCAATTTTCAGTCGAGATTTCGAGTGGGGATTTCGGGATTTCCGTAATTCATTTTGTACTGCATTTCGTATTTCCGGGAACGGTTGGTTTCCGTGCATCAGTACAGTGTTGTGGACTACGATTTTGATTAGTTGTGTTTTGTGAATATTCAGGAGATCGTGATCGAGATCTGGATCGTGATCGTGCTTCAGGCGAGGGATCTTCCGCCGGACCACGAGTGTAGCGCGTGTGCGCGTTTCGAGAGTCTGTGAGTGGACATTTCTTTTCACGGAAAATATTGCGAGTCTTTTATATGATATATGAACTTGAGCATGCGTATGAGATTTCGGATATACGAGCATGTGTTTTATGATTATACGATATACGTATACGAGTATACATACACTTATATGCTGTTTCATGCATTTGCATCGAAATGTTTATGATTTGGTTTACACAGAGTACAGTCTTGGTTACGTAGTTGTATCGATACACTTGCCTCTCGGCTGATCCCCGATGGTAGGCCATACCAGGAGGGGCGTATCCCCGACTGACCGGTGAGGGGCGTTTCCCCGGATCCGAGGCCATTTCTGGCTAGAATCACGTGGAAGTCAGGGACTCTGTGGTTCTGACTGTACTAGCACGGTGTGTGTCCATGAGTGACCCCGTGGAATTTTTACTTGCATGCTCAGTACACTGGAGGAGTATGAGTTTTACCTCGTGTACTTGTTATTTTATTTACCTAGACTCGCATATGTTATTTTACATATATATCAACTGGTGAAAGACATTTATTTTCGTCCACTCACTCTAACGTGTTTATTGTCTTTCCCCTGGGCTTTTCGGTTTCCGTGCCCAATTTGCAGTTCAGGTTTGGTGTTTCACGTCGCGGTTTGGAGGCTAGTGATCAGAGTCACCTGTGTTTTCCAGTAGGTTCTTGTTTCGCCTACTGATGTACATATTGTATATGTTCTACTCTAGAGGTCGCTCTGATACATTCTGATACATGTTGTGCGGATTTTCACGGATATACATATATACATAGTACAGTTTATTTACTGTTGTTGATTATATTGATGTTGAGAAATCCGGATGGCATTGGTGCCCACGGTTTGCTTTTTGTGGCATAGGACGAAGTGTTAATTTCTGGGTGCAGGTTATGGTAATTCAACGCTAGTAACGAAACTCTGCCCAAATTTCGAAAAAAAATTTTGTTGGTTCATATTTTCGAAAGGGTTTCATTCCGGTTTAGGTAACTGAATCGGGATTGGGTCCTTTCAGCTTGGTATTAGAGCATTAGGTTGTCAGATTCTGTAGACTCTTGTAGTTGTGACGCTTAGGGTATTGGAGTTGATACAGCATGACTGGAGTGATGACCCGACTGGCCAGCGGTACTCATCAATACTTCGGGTGTTGTGTGTCCTCAAATATCTGCGGTTTCATGATTACGTTCTTTCTGCTTGTACCTAATGCTTGTCTTGTATCAGTAGGATGCCTCCTCGACGTGGTCCCCGTGTTGACCGGGATGATGATCCTGATGAGGATCGCCGAACGCGCGACTTGCTGATGCGAGTGCTGCGTTTGGAAGAGCGTTTTGACCCTGTGGTCAAGGCTCGCACTGCGGGTGCTACTGTGTTTTCGGGTTCAGTTGATCCAGAGATATGCGAGGCATGGTTGGTTCAGATTGAGCGTGTTTTTGAGCGTCTGCAGTTTACACCTGAGCAGATGACAGTAGCCACAGTTGGTTTACTTGAGGGTGATGCATGCTTTTGGTGGGTCAGCACTGACAGAGTTCCTGTGGATACTCCGTGGACATTGTTTCGTGATCTGTTTATGCGGAGGTATTTTAATCAGGCTACCCAGCAGCGCAAGTACGAGGAGTTTACGAACTTGAGGCAGGGCAGTTTGTCTGTACTTGAGTATCGGGATCGGTTTACTCGATTGTCTCGTTTTACGCGGGATATTGTGGCTACAGAGGAAGCCAAGTGTCGCAGGTTTGAGCTGGGATTGAATCTGAACATCAAGGCGACGTTGACTACGATACCGAGGAATAACTTTGATGAGTTTGTTAGTGCAGCTCTCCGAGGCGAAGATATTGAGCAGGAGAGACAGCAGAGGTACCAGCCGAGACGATTTGAGGAAGGTGGACCGAGTCAGGGGCCTTCAAAGAGGTTGAGTTCCGATACTTCCGGTTCAGCTTCATCCTCAGGTGGTGGATCTTATCGACCACCAGTTGGTGTACCGAGGCAGAGGCCGAGATGGAGAAGAGATAGACCACAGCGACCACAGGCTAGTGCAGGTTCTAGCGGTTCTAGTTATCCTCGGCGTACTGGTGGCACATTTGCTGTACCGAGGGAGTACCCGTTGTGTAGTCTCTGTAGTCGACATGATGTGGGTCCATGTCAGCGAGGTCCTGTCACTTGTTTCCGCTGTGGCCAGGTGGGTCACTATGCGAGGGAGTGTCCTCAGTTATATGGCAGTGACGGACAGGCAGCCCAGAGTTCCGGAGTTGAGCGAGGTGCCACTACGGGAGCTCGACCAGCACAGTTTGCAGGCCAGGGCCGATAGCAGGGACAGCCCCAGCGAGGACGACCAGCCTGACAGGCGAGAGTTCATGCTATGACTATGCGTGAGGGCAGAGCATCACCGGAGGTCGTTATCGGTACGTTACATATTTTTGGTATTCCAGTAGTTGCATTGTTAGATCCAGGTGCCACACATTCATTCATATCATTTAGACTGTCATCATTGGCTACGGTACCTGCATCTCCACTTTCGGGGTTGTAGAGAGTGTTGTATCCGTCAGGTGAGGTTGTGAGCATCGGTTGGGTTTACCGAGATTGTGAGGTGTTTATTGATGGCCATGGTTTAGCCGCTGACCTGTTGTTGCTTGATATTGTGGATTTCGATCTGATATTGGGTATGGACTTTTTGGAGTCGCACTGGGCCATGTTTGATTGCCACAGGAAGGAGGTCGCATTTTGACGACCAGGGTTGCCTGAGATACTGTTTCGTGGCGAGAAGAACACTTCCCTACCGTGTTTGATTTCCGCAATGAGGGCGGATCGGTTGATGAAGAAGGGTTGTGTTGCGTATTTAGCCCATGTTGTGGATACTACAGCTGCGGTGCCGGACCTTGGTAGTATTGAGGGTGTATCTGAGTTTCCGGATGTGTTTCCAGCGGAGTTACCTGGTATACCCCCTGTGCGGGAGATTGACTTTACTATTGAGTTATTGCCGGGTACTGGACCGATTTCCCAGACACCGTACCGGATGGCGCCTGCAGAGTTGAGGGAGTTGCAGGTTCAGCTTCAGGAGTTGTTAGAGAAGGGATTCATTCGACCGAGTGTTTCTCCGTGGGGTGCTCCAGTGTTATTTGTGCGGAAGAAGGACGGGTCGATGCGTTTGTGCATCGACTATCGGAAGCTGAATCAGATTACAGTGAGGAACAAGTATCCGTTGCCACGGATTGATGACTTGTTCGATCAGCTGAAGGGAGCAGCAGTCTTTTCGAAGATTGACCTTTGATCCGGATATCACCAGTTGAGGATCCGAGATTCCGATGTGGCCAGGACAGCTTTCAGGATGCGGTATGGGCACTATGAGTTTCTGGTTATGCCGTTTGGGTTGACCAACGCCCCCGCAGCTTTCATGGACTTGATGAATCGGTTGTTTAGACGGTTCCTGGACAAGTTCGTGATTGTATTCATTGATGATATTTTGATATATTCGAGGAGTGTGGGCCAGCACAAGAAGCACTTACGAGCAGTGTTGCGGACTTTGCGGGACCCTCAGCTGTTCGCGAAGTTTAGCAAGTGTGAGTTCTGGTTGGATAGTGTGAAGTTTCTGGGCCACGTGATTTCAGCCGAGGGAGTTAGTGTTGATCCTGACAAGATAGAAGCCGTGCTGAATTGGAGTCGACCCACTACTGTACCGGAGATCCGGAGTTTCTTGGGGTTAGCAGGCTATTATCGACGGTTTGATCAGGATTTCTCCCGGATTGCTACACCACTGACCAGATTGACGAAGAAGGGCGTCAAGTTTGAGTGGTCTGAGGCGTGCGAGGAGAGTTACTTGTTGTTGAAGGAGAGATTGACTACCGTACCGGTTCTGACATTGCCAGACGACAGTGGTGAGTTTGTTGTGTACAGCGATGCGTAGAAGTTGGGACTTGGCTGTGTTTTGATGCAGCATGGTAGAGTCGTGGCATATGGTTCCAGGCAGCTGAAACCGCATGAGGCCAACTATCCGACACATAATTTGGAGTTAGCTGCTATTGTATTAGCGTTGAAGAGTTGGAGACATTATCTGTATGGTGCTCAGTGTAGGATTTTCACTGACCACAAGAGTCTCACTTATTTGTGGACACAGCCGGATCTGAACATGAGGCAGCGCCGATGGATGGAGTTGATCAATGATTATGATTGTACGTTCGAGTACCATCCAGGGAAGGCCAACGTTGTAGCGGATGCACTTAGCCGGAAATTCGGAGCCTCATTGTTTCACATGTGTGTGGCCAGAGTGTCGATGTTAGCCGAGCTTCGAGCTACGGGTGCTGTGTTTGGGTATGATGATGATGGAGTTTTACTGGCCAGTTTTCAGGTTCGACCAGTATTGGTTGATCAGGTACGGGAGGCACAGGATTCAGATCCTTACTTGCTGGGCAAGAAGACCATGATACGGAATGGTGTGCCTACAGAGTTCCGATTGAGCGACGACGGTATGTTGTTGTTCAGGGGCAGATTATGTGTACCCAGGGACGAGGACTTAAAGAAGGAAATTCTTGACGAGGCCCACAGTTCAGCGTATGCGATGCATCCCAGAGGTACGAAGATGTTTCGTACACTTCGAGCGTACTATTGGTGGCGCAATATGAAGCGGGAGATTGCCGCGTACGTGAGTCGGTGTTTGATTTGTCAACAGGTAAAGGCGGAGAGGCAGAAACCTGCAGGGAAACTACAACCACTTGAGATACCGGTTTGGAAGTGGGAGCACATTACGATGGATTTCGTCTATCAGTTGCCGCGTACTTCGGCGGGCAACACTGGCATTTGGGTTATTGTTGACCGACTGACAAAATCCGCTCACTTTCTTGCACTTCCGGGGAAGATATCAGTGGGTAGATTGGCCAAGTTGTACTTATCTGAGATTGTTCGCTTGCATGGAGTGCCTGTGTCCATTGTTTCTGACCGTGATAGTCAGTTCACATCTGAGTTTTGGCGGGCGTTGCAGCGAGCTTTGGGTACGAAGTTGCGATTTAGTACAACTTTTCATCCTCAGACTGACGGGCAGTCCGAGCGGACCATTCAGACTCTTGAGGATATGTTGAGATCGTGTGTGTTGCAGTTTCACGGAAACTGGGATCAGCAGTTACACTTGATTGAGTTCGCCTACAATAACAGCTATCAGGCCAGCATTGAGATGGCACCGTACGAGGCCCTGTACGGGAAGCAGTGTCGCACTCCATTGTGTTGGAGTGAGGTAGGCGAGCGTTGGCTCATTGGTCCTGATTTGGTGAAAACCACGATGGAGGACATACAGGTGATTCGGGATCGGTTGAAGATCGCCCAGGATCGGCAGAAGAGTTACGCAGATGTGCGGAGGAAGAGCTTAGAGTTCGAGGTTGGTGATTGGGTCTTCCTGAAACTGTCTCCGTGGAGGGGAGTAGTGCGTTTCGGGAAGCGTGGCAAGCTTCGACCGCGGTATATTGGTCCGTATGAGATTACAGAGAGGGTTGGAACTGTTGCTTACAGACTTGAGTTACCGGCTGAGATGGCTCGCGTGCATGATGTGTTCCATGTTTCGATGTTGCGGAAGTACATCTCAGATCCTTCACATGTGTTAGCCCCACAGCAGTTGCCGATCAGGGAGGACTTATCGTATGTTGAGGAGCCAGTGCAGATTCTCGATCGACGTGAGCAGGAGTTGAGGCATCGTGTGATTCCGCTGGTGAAGGTCTTGTGGCAGAACCACTCAGTTGAGGAGGCCACTTGGGAGACCGAGCAGCGTATGCAGGAGCAGTATCCTCATCTGTTCACATGACAGGTACGTAAATTTCGAGGTCGAAATTTCTTTAAGGGGGGTAGATTTGTGACGACCCGAACCAGAATCAGATGTGTGTTTGGCACGATTCTCGAGATTTGGTTTAGTCGCGGTTTTGCGATATTATGTGGTTTGCCGATTCGATTCGCGACGTTGTTTTCGGTCGAGAATTTGGGTTGGGTGTCTTCACGGAAATCGTAGAGTACATGATTACGAGCTCGTGGGCGGTTTCGAAGGATTTTTCTGATAACCGAGAAATATTTTATGATTATTCGAAGTTTCAGGTTCCGACGAGTTTATCCGATTGTTTCGAGCTTATCCGAATCATTTCGTATATTCGTTTTGGACCGTCAATCGACCCGAGGGACGAGTATAAATATCGAAATAGTCGTAAATAGTCGTAGAAACACAGATTTGCGTTGACTGAACTTTGACTTTCCAAAATTGGAAAGTTGACCTGCTGCCCGAAAGGGGAAGTTTCCGTTTTCGGCCTCACTTTTCCGGCGACCTAATTCCGGCCACCTCAGGCCACGGGACAGGTATAGTTCGACTCCTCTCTTGATTTCGAGTTGATTGATGCATGAGTTTTGGAAAATTGGTGGTGTTTTGGGGATGGACCATTGGAGGCCGATTCGAGCAAATCGTCGGTGACGGGGAGCTTGGCTCCGGCGAGGTTTGGAGGTTGGGGTTAGGGGGGAAAGACTCCCCTTGCTCCTCTGAATCTCATGGTGTAGTTAGTTTGATCTGAGGTGGTGTTTTTGGGTGAACCCGAATAGGGATTCGGTTTGGGTATTCCGAATTGGTTTTGAAGAATTGAGGTAGTTCGGCTTGGAATTGGTTGGTGAGGTAGAAGGGAAACTTGCTCGCCTTAATGAGACCTAGGGATCTGGAAATTTTGGCCGCGGAATTCCACCGTTGACGGCGCGCCGCCGCCGGCGGCAGCGGTCAACGGCGAGGAAAAAGTCAATTTTTCAGATTTCGACGATTTTAATGTCATTTTTCTCGTAATCGCGCCCTGATCGTCGTCCAGAGGTTTTCAGATTGATTTGATTAGCCGATTTTCAGTCGAGATTTCGAGTGGGGATTTCGGGATTTCCGTAATTCATTTTGTACTGCATTTCGTATTTCCGGAAACGGTTGGTTTCCGTGCATCAGTACAGTGTTGTGGACTACGATTTTGATTAGTTGTGTTTTGTGAATATTCAGGAGATCGTGATCGTGCTTCAGGCGAGGGATTTTCCGCCGGACCACGAGTGTAGCGCGTGTGTGCGTTTCGAGAGTCTGTGAGTGGACATTTCTTTTCACGGAAAATATTGCGAGTCTTTTATATGATTTATGAACTTGAGCATGCGTATGAGATTTCGGATATACGAGCATGTGTTTTATGATTATACGATTTACGTATACGAGTATACATACACTTATATGCTGTTTCATGCATTTGCATCGAAATGTTTATGATTTGGTTTACACAGAGTACAGTCTTGGTTACGTAGTTGTATCGATACACTTGCCTCTCGGCTGATCCCCGATGGTAGGCCATACCAGGCGGGGCGTATCCCCGACTGACCGGTGAGGGGCGTTTCCCCGGATCCGAGGCCATTTCTGGCTAGAATCACGTGGAAGTCAGGGACTCCGTGGTTCTGACTGTACTAGCACGGTGTGTGTCCATGAGTGACCCCGTGGGATTTTTACTTGCATGCTCAGTACACTGGAGGAGTATGAGTTTTACCTCGTGTACTTGTTATTTTATTTACCTAGACTTGCATATGTTATTTTACATATATATCAACTGGTGAAAGACAATTATTTTCGTCCACTCACTCTAACGTGTTTATTGTCTTTCCCCTGGGCTTTTCGGTTTCCGTGCCCAGTTTGCAGTTCAGGTTTGGTGTTTCACGTCGCGGTTTGGAGGCTAGTGATCAGAGTCACCTGTGTTTTCCATTAGGTTCTTGTTTCGCCTACTGATGTACATATTGTATATGTTCTACTCTAGAGGTCGCTCTGATACATTTTGATACATGTTGTGCAGATTTTCACGGATATACATATATACATAGTACAGTTTATTTACTGTTGTTGATTATATTGATGTTGAGAAATCCGGATGGGATTGGTGCCCACGGTTTGCTTTTTGTGGCATAGGACGAAGTGTTAATTTCTGGGTGCAGGTTATGGTAATTCAACGCTAGTAACGAAACTCTGCCCAAATTTCGAAAAAAAATTTTGTTGGTTCGTATTTTCGAAAGGGTTTGATTCCGGTTTAGGTAACTGAATCGGGATTGGGTCCTTTCAAAAACATCTGGAATAAATATCGTGTTGAACTGGCTTATGGGCCAAGAAATGCTTTTTCCATGACCACCACCTCTCGTGGTTACCGAATTTTTTTAAATCAATCATATGCAAAAATGTGAAGAAGGTATATGAATATGTATTTAATTTCTACCGAAAATTTGACATAGTTTCCCCTAAAATAAAGGAAACCATAAACTTGCATGCACAAACTAAGGAAAAACACTTCACATTAGCAAACACCACATGTCATTTGAATTTGCTGCGGGCACCTATTCCCATCCGGATTTCTTAATTTAAAAAAAAAAAACTAATCACAAACCTATATGCATGCATGGCTTAAATTAATTAAACATACGTACCCATTGGAGAAAATAATCAGGAAACTTCTTCTTAAGCACTTTTTCAACTCAATTATGACTCTTATCCGGTTTGAATTTTCTCCCAGAAATCTTCCATGTACGGGTCAACCTCATAACAGTCTCGCAACACTACCTAATGCGCTTCAACAAGTTCGTCTTTAGTTAATCTTTCGTTTAATATTCCTCTAAACGATCGTACAACATCTGTGACGACTGAAAGCATGTTGCTGGCATTATTATTGGAGGCGATGGTATAGACTGGATCCTTGAGGTACCTATTGTAGTAGGTAACACAATCATGCATTAGGTATGTCTCTGCTATGGAGCCATCCAGGGTAGATTTTTTTTTGACGAATCCTTTATACAGTCTGAGTTTTTTGCAAAATTATACAATTAATTATTTGACGAATAGTAAAAACACAAAAAGATATGTAAATGATGAAAAACCATTACAAATAATTATACATTTCTTGAGAATACATCCAAGTGTAGTGGATCAGACCAGAAAGTAGCACTTGTTTGGGAAGGTGGATCATGAGGTGAATCATGATGTCAAAGAAAGTAGGGGGGAAATCATCTCTAATTTGCAAAGGATGCGTACAATTTTGTATTGTAGTTCGACCATATCTGACTTCTTCAACTCTTTAGTGTATAACCTCTGCCACCATCTACACAATGTTATTATTGGTTCAACGACGTCATAGGACAAAATGGACGAATTACCACTGGAATCAGATCTTACCGCATAACGTGATAATCATGAGTCTTTAGAGCAATGAACTTGTGTTGCTCAACATTGACTGCTCCAAATATAGTCGCTGCATAAGTGGACAGATAATGAACACTTTTAAATCAGTTGAATACAGAGCTTCTCAGTGTCAGCTTCATTGAGTAAGGAGCATTTGACATCTTCCTATACACTCTTCTTCTATCCCTCATTAACCACAATAGACGCCGTAAATTCATAGATTCTAGAGCTTTTCGCGCTTTGGGAGTATCTTTACTCTTCAACATAATATCAAGAATTGTTCCCACCATGCTGTCGCACACATTCATTTCTATGTGCATGACATCTAGGTTGTTCCTGATGTTCAACTTTAACCGGCAAGGCAGTTCAAAGAAAATACTTATGTGATGCCAATAGCTAAGATCGTGTGGAGGGTGCGGATTGAGTTTCTTCACATCGACGTCATTGGTCAACACACTGAAATAGAAGCTATTTAACTTGTCAAAAATCTCTTCTCCAGAAAACTGTCGGGGTTTAGGATTATTCTCTACCATCCTGTTGAAATAATCCTTATCTTGTCACCACGGGTGATCATGAGGAAGCCATCCAAGGTAACCCATGTAACACACCTTCCCCGCATGCTAACTAGAGTTGACGTCCTTCAAGCATACAGGATAACCATTGTATCCTTTTGTTATGCAAGATGCCAACATCCCATACTTAGGAAAGTTGCTGATGGTCCACATTAAGACTGCTCTCATCATGAATATTGTGTTAGTGAACTTGTCATAAGTTTGGGATTCTATTTTTCCATAATAGTTTCAACTTGTTAATCAATGGTCTGAGGTACACATCTAAACATATTATAGGAGATTTAGGACCTGGAATTAGCAGAGTAAGGAAATTAAATTTCTTGTTCATACACATCCACGAAGGCAGGTTATACGGCATGAGAATAACTGGTCAAGTGCTGACAGCAGCGCTATTATTACCCCAAGGATTGAATCCATCTATAGAAAGTCCGAATCTAACATTTCGAACCTCTACCGCAAAGTCTTGAATTTTGGTGTCGAAATGTTTTAAAGCCTCCCCATTTGTCACGTGTTTGATCACATCGTCATCTATTCTCTATTTCGCTTACCATCTCATCGCCTCTGCTGTGTATAGAGACATGTACAGACCAACCAGTCTGGGAATCAACGAAAAATAACGAAGCACTTTCACATGAATTTTGCTTATTCGAACTCCTCATATTCTCCTGGTTCAAATATCTGCTCTGGTTGCATATACGACAGTAGTCCAAATGTGCATACTCATTGTAAAACAACACACAATTATTTATACACGTGTGAATTTTCTTGTACTTTAGGCCGAGGCTGCTCAAGATCTTTATAACCTTATAATGGGTTTCCGGAAGTTTGTGATGATCAAGAAGCAACTTATATATATGCTCCCAAATTTCGTCAAAAGCACGGTCTAAAATTTTGTTTTTCACTTTTATCTGAATTTCCTCCATTACATATCGCAACTCATTCTCTGGACATCCATGGTGCACCGAGGTCTGGGCTTCAAGTAACACCATGTTGTACTTTTCCATCTCAGTAGTGTCAGTGGCCAAGGCAGCAGGGACTATGTCATAGTGAGAAGTATCATAACCTCTCTTTTCGTGTTGGTGTCTACCATGACTAAATCGCGGAAAAGCGTCATGGACCAAATCCATAGTGGGGTTCCAAGAAAGGGCGTCACTACTGCTGGATGATGCACCCTGGTAACTGTATCCTGAGTTGAAGTCTGATCCTGAGCTGAAGTCTACTACTTCACTATGCACACTCCATGTAGTGTAAATCCACATCATACAATGGTCATACAAGTGTTGAGACATAACATTAATATCCACAAACTGATTGTTAAGACATTTTCTGCATGGATACTTGTAACACTTCTTTCCTTGACCATGTTCCATCGCAAATAACATAAACTCTCTGATTCCGTTCATATACCTCTCATCACTTCTATTTGGCAACTGTATCCAACTCTTACCCATATTTCTGCGTAAGTTAATTATCATATTATATAATTTTTCAACTAGTAATTAATTAATTTAATAAAATCTATTATCAAATTACATAGCATACACAAAAAAGTTAATATGCTATAATCAATCTAATATACTATAATTAATCTAGCTAATATTATATTATATTATATTATTAACTTAATATAAATGTATTTACATATTATATATATATAATTTTTCAACTAATTATTCTAATATATATTAAACAACCAGCTTAATAATTAATTAAACATACAATTAGTTTAAGAGTTTTTATTATGAATGGTACCTCAGAAATGGATCATTCATCACTTTAGTACCACACTTTTGAAAACTATCAGTTTGGTACCTCACATTTTAGTCTCTACCTAAGATCAATACCTGTCATTAGTAACACCGTTAACGAATTAAAAAAAATTCGTTCACTTATACAATTTAAGGATAAATTTTTAATTCATATGATTATCTTTCTAGTTTTTGATTTCTATTCTTGTTCTATTCAATTTTTTTTTCTTGTAAATTAGTACCGGCATTACTGATTCTCAGTAAGGGTTTGAATGTGAGGTATCGAAGTGATAATTTTCAAAAGTGAGTTATCAAAGTGATGAATGTTGTATTTGTGAGGTACGTACCATCGATAATAATTTCTCTTAGCTTACTTAGCAATTAAACACACATGCAATTAATTAAGCTTAATAAATTAGCTAGCTTAAACCATTAGTGTAACAATTAAAGAACTACTTAGCTTAATCTAATATTTTTTTTAACTAATTAATCAAATTAAACATACAATTAGCTTAACTTATACAATTAGATTAACAATGCAATAAAACAAGTAATTAAGGTCGCCAGAAACTATATATTCGCTGAAATATTTCACCGAAAAACTCAATCACTATATGTAATTACGTACATAATTAAATTAAAAATAATTAATCGAGAGAAACGAATTAATACCTTCACTGATAAGGAGATAAGTTGGTAAACTAGAACTCCAAAGGTTGAAAAACTGATGATTTGAATTGTGGCCGACCGGAGGTGGGTGTTGAGTGAGAGAGAGAGAGAGGATGAGAGAGGAATGAGAAATCCCGATCTGGAAAAGAAATTTGGTCTAAATAATTGAGTGTCGTCTAAGTGATCACTTAGCAGACGAATTAAATTATTCGTCATCTAAGTACGTACCTAGACGACAGATAGTTATTTTGTTGTCTAGGTTGTTGAATTTAAGACGACGAATTACATAATTCGTCGTCAAACTGATAATTAGATGACGAAGATTGTTTCGTCATCTAGGTATGTCAAACTTAGACGGCTAATTATGTAATTTTTCATCTTAGTAAATACTTTAGACTACGAATTACATACTTTGTCGTCTAAGTACACACTTAGACAATGAATTATGTAATTCATCATCTAAGGTATTTCTTAGACGAAGAATACCATGTTTCGTCATCTAAGTTTGATTTAGATGACGAAAAATATTTTTGGGAGACGAAAAAAAATTTCGTCGTTTAATTCACACTTAAGCGACAAAACCTTAAATGTTTCATCACCTAAGTGAGTTTCTTTGGTAATGAAAAGTCAACTCCTTCCCCAAACATGCACTACAAGAAAACTGCATTTAGACCACGGAACCGTAAAGGTTCCACTTGGACGACGGAGAATTCTCCGCGGTCCAAGTGTCATCTAGACGACGGAGATTATTTTCTAATAATCTCCGTTGTCCAGGTGACACTTGGACCGCGGAGAATACTCCGTTGACTAGGTTAGCACTTGGATAACGGAGAAAATAATCTCCGTTGTCCAAGTGCTAACCTGGTCAACAGAGTATTCTTCGCGATCCAAGTGTGCACCTGGACGACAGAGAGTGATTATTCCGTCATCCAGGTGTACACTTGGATCGCGGACCGACACGCCGTGGTTCGAGTGGCCACTTAGATGACGGACTGACACCTCCGTCGTCTAAGTGAAGCATTATATAAGGCGCATGCCGAACTCTTTTCCTCTCCGCTCGATCACTCGTCTCTCAACTAATCATAATCGATCTCTTTTTGTCTTCATCAGTGCCTCACGCGTGCATGCATGCAATATATTCAAACGACGTCCTAGCTAGCTAGCTACCTAGCTAGATAGCATGCACTACATATATCTGCGGCTCCGACCATCGATTAATTCGCCATATATAGGAGAAGGCTATGTACAGACGTAGTTAATTTTCTAACACCATTAACGTAGGTTTATATATATAATTAATATATTGTACGTTTGATTGATTGCATTGTTAATAATTAATTAGTACGTCTAATATATATTTATATATAATATATTAAGTTAGGAAATTGATGATATATATATTAGTTAATTATAGACCTGTAGTACGTATATATGTATGGATATTTTAAAATTTGGTTAATATTTATTTAAAACGTACGTACATGCATGTTAGCTAGGCATATTAAAGTAATTGATGTAGAGTACGTACTTATGTATGTACAACTGTAATTAATAAATGTAGTTGAATGTAATTTTATATTGAAGATATTGAATTAATAATTTTTTTTAATTAAGGTAGTTGAAAATTTGTGTATATATATAATTGTTTAATTAATAATTACTTTCAACCCAACTGCAGACTTCAGCTCAGGGTAAAGTTACCAGGGTGCCTCATCCAGCGGCAGTGGTGTCGGCCCCCTTGCTTGCAACCCAACTGCAGATTTGGTTAACGATGCGTTTCCGGCATTTAGTCATGGTGGACACCAACACCAAGAGAGAGGTTACAGTACCACTCATGAACATGATGACACATTACCCGCTGCTAGCTTGGCCACTGACACTAGTGAGATGGATAAGTACAACAAGATGCTACTTGAAGCGCAAACCCTGGTGTTCCCTAGATGTCGAGAGAATGTGTTGCAATATGTGATGGAGCAAATGAACATAAAAGTGAAGCACAAAATGTCAGTCAGTGCTTTTGACAAAATTCAGGAGCAAATATGTAAGTTGCTTCCTAATGATCATAATCTTCTTAAATCTCATTATAAGGTTAGAAATATCTTGAGCAGCTTCGGCCTAAAGTACAGGATAATCGACGCATATCCGAATGATTGTGTGCTTTTTTACAAAGAGTATAAAGATTTGGACTATTGTCCCGTATGTGGCCAGTGCATATATGAGCTGAATAGGAAGAGTTCGAAAAAGAGAATTCTTGTGAAAGTTGTTCGATATTTTCCCATGATTCCTAGATTGCAGCACCTGTACATGTCTCTACACACAGTAGAGGCAATGCGATGGTACACAGAAAAACGAATAGATGACGATGTCCTACGACACGCCGCAGATGGGGAGGGTTTTAAACATTTCGACAGAGAATTTGGAGACTTTGTTGTAGAGGTTAGAAATGTTAGACTCGGACTATCTATAGACGGATTCAATCCTTGGGGTAGTAATAGCTCCGCCGTCGGTACTTGGCTAGTTATTCTGATGCCGTACAACTTGCCTCCGTGGATGTGCATGAACAAGGAATTTAATTTCCTAACTATACTAATTTCAGGTCCTAAATCTCCGGGGAAGTGCTTAGATGTCTACCACAGACCTTTGATCGACGAGCTGAAACAGTTGTGGCAAAATGAAGTCCCAACTTATGACAAATTCACTGACACAATGTTCACGATGAGGGCTGCCGTAATGTGGACGATCAACGATTTTCCAGCATATAAGATATTGGCAGCCTGCAGGACAAAAGGATATAATGGATATCCTATATGTTTGGACGACGTGAGCTCTAGTTGGCACGCAGGAAAGGTGTGTTACTTGGGTCACGGTAGATGGCTTCCTTATGACCACCCGTGGCGACAGGATGAAGCTCATTTCGACGGGACGGTAGAGAACAATCCTAAACCCCATAGTTAGTCGGGCGAAGAGATTTTAGAGAGGTTGAGCTATTTCGACTTTGGTGTGTTGACTAATGACGCGGATGTAAAGAAATGCAATCCAATTCCTCTATATGATCTCAGCTATTGGCATCACAAGAGTATATTCTTTGAACTCCCTTACTGGTCGAAGTTGAAGCTGAGGTTGACTTGGACGCGATGCACAGAGAAAAGAATGTGTGTGACAGCGTGGTGGGAACAATTCTCGGTATTAACTTTAAGACTAAAGATAGTCCCAAAGCGTGCAAAGAATTGGAATCAATGAATCTACGTCGTCCATTGTGGTTGAGGAGGGATAAGAAAAGAGTGTACAACAAGATGCCAGCTGCACCTTACATAGTGAAGCCGACACTTAGACATTCTATACTTCACTGGTTTAAGGACGTTCGTTATCCGGCTACGTATGCAGCTACTATAATTGGAGCAGGGGATGAGGTGCAACACAAGTTTGTTGGTCTGAAGACACATGACTATCACGTTATGCTGCAACGTTTGATTCCACTGGTAATTCGACCATATTTGCCTCATGACGTTGTAGAACCACTAGTGGCATTGTGCAGATAGTGGCAGAGGTTATGCACCAGAGAATTAAAGAAGTCAGATGTGGTGGAATTGCAACAACAAATTGTGCACATCATTTGCAAACTAGAGAGGATTTTTCCCCTTGCTTTCTTTGACATCATGATTCACCTAATTATCCACCTGCCCGAGCAGGTGCTCATTTCTGGTTCGGTCCAGTACACTTGGATGTATCCTCAAGAAAGGTACGTACAAGTTCTTAATTATACAGGTTTTTCGATTCATAATTTGTTCCACTAGAGATTACTAGCTATATGTACTTATTCTTATTGTACAATGTATTAATTGTACGTTTAATTTTGTAGACAGCTTGGACAGTATAAAGGATTCGTCAAAAATAGGTCGGCCCCGGATGGCTCCATAGCCGAGACATACCTAATGCATGAGTGTGTTACTTACTGTAATAGGTACCTGAAAGATCCACCACCTCCCACTGCCTCCGATCCCAGTGCCCGCATCAATCTTTCTGTCGTCACAAATGTCGTCCGACCATTTAGAGGAGTATTAAAGGAATCATTAACACAGGAAGAACTTATTGAGGTACATTGGGTAGTGTTGCGAGACTGTGACGAAGTTGAGCCGTACATGATGTCATACAGGGAGAGGCTTCAGGCGTTAAATTCGGACATGAGTTCGGCGTGGTTTGAGAAAATGGTTAAGAAGAAGTTCCCTGATTATTTCTTCCAATGGGTACGTACGTACGTATGTCTCGGTATTTAGTAATTTATATACATATCGATCAATTTTGTAGAAAGTAAACCCTTAAATTTTCCCATTTTCGCAGATGATTGATCTACAAAAATCCGAAAATCAAGGGGGGTGGTGGTGGTCCTGGCAAAAGCACTTGCTAGCAGGGAAGTCGATTAAACACTATATTTATCCCGGATGTTTTTTGAACGGTGTAAAGTTCCATTCATTGACCCGAGATGAAGGAAGAAGAACACAAAACAGTGGGGTAGTGGTTGGGAAAGACAATGATCTATATTACGGGGCTATTGTATATGTGGTTCAGCTATGTTACGGGAATGATGTCAACGTTTTCCTATTCAAGTGCAGATGGTTCAAGCGTATAAAGGAAGACCTGTGACTTTTATCAGTCGATAAAAACTCAAGCTAGTATGGGGATAAGCCTTTCACTCTTGCCACCTTTGTTAGGCAGGTGTTCTATCTTGACGATCCAAAAGCTGGTGAAGGGTAGAAAATAGTGAACCATATCTCTCATCAAGGAATATGGAATACGAAGACAATTGAAGGGACACCGGCGACTGAAGATGCTGCTGAACCAGAAAGATACATTCCTGCCTATCAAGAGCCTAATATTTCTGTCATTTGTTCCGATATAATAGACCTGGTTCAAGATGGTGAACGGTTACCCATGCCTGATGGTAGATGAATAAGACGTGTAGGATGAGGATGAGGACGAGGACTAAGGTTATTCGTCAGACGATGTTGAGTATGATGAGGAGGATGAGCAATCGAATAACGGGGATGAAGATGATGACGATTATGACGAAGAGTACAATCTTGTAGTGACGATGGGTGTTAATTGGTAACTTATTATTATAATTATTGTAATATAAGATGCATCATCGGTCAATAATTAATATCAATATTATGAGGAGGAGTACGTACGTACGTATGTACAACTATTAATTTTGTACTTAATTAATTACATGCGTGCATGCATGGTCGGTTCGACCGATGTACGTAAATTAAAATCAATTAATTAATCGATCCAGATCGAATTGGATCGGATCGATCAAGGAGTGGATCGGATCGATCGATTATTTTTTCGATCGAATTGAATCAGAAGAATTGAAGGGACACACTTGGACGACGGAGACTCCATTTTTGAGTCGTCCAAGTCAAGCACAACCCTAAACCCTAAACAGTTAGGCCCTAACCCCTAAATTCAGGGTTTTTTACTTGGACAACGGAGATGAGCGTCTCCGTTGTCCAGGTTCGAACCTGGACGACGGAAAAGTAATTCTCCATCGTCCAAGTACGAACCTGGACGACAGAGACACTCATTTGCGTCATCCAAGTTCAGATTTCGTAATTTTATCTAAGATAACGACCATCTAGACCATCTCCCAATGCATATTCTTTTCGTCAAGACTATAGAATAAACAATTCTTGGTGTTTGAGATTCGACGGTTCCAAAATAGGAGTTATGAAATTTCTTGTATCCACGTTTCCGATTTATCAAAATCTCAGTTTTGCGGTTGAATGTACCGATGAAACCCTTCACGAACTTATTATTTTCTGAAAATTATTCTAATTATATATTATCTTACGGCGAATATATCCAACGGTTGTTTTGTCCAAATTCAATTTCGTTAATATCGATATGCAAATGAGCCTATACTTAACAACACTTAAGTCATAAAGATTAGTAGATACTTAACAAGTTTAAAAACGTAAAATTATTCGTCGTCTCAAATTCAATTGTTTATATATACGATGCATTAATCGATATTTTACAACTATTTCATTCGAATGACAAATCGACAACTTCCTTGTAAATTAATTTTAAAAATTAATTTTACGTAAATTTAACTTGGACCTCGGAGATTGACCATCTCCGTGGTCCAGGTGACCACTTGGACGACGGAGATGTCCTTTTTCCGTCGTCCAGGTTCAAAAGAGATGGAGGTTGATTGTACCGCCTTAATTTTGGGCACCGTTTCAAATGTTGACTTAGACGACGGAGAATATCATCTCCGTCGTCTAACTCAACATTTGAAACGGTGCCCAAAATTAAGGCGGTTAACACTGACCCGCCGATTAATTGGGCACCGTTTCAAAATTTTGAAACGGTTGACTTAGACGACGGAAACGCTCTTTTCCGTCATCCAAGTGCACTTAGACGACGGAAAATAGGGCTCCGTCGTCTAGGTGAAACTCTATATATAGCCACTGCTCATTCTCCTTTCCTCATCCCATATCATTCTCCTCCTCTCCTCTCCTCTCCTCTCCTCTCCTCTCCTCTCACTCTCTCTTAAAAGCTCCGGCCTCCCTCCTCCGGCGACTTTTCAGGGACTTTCCGGGGAATTTCCAGCGACTCATCTTTTAGGTAATAATTATATTTTTTAACATCATTATTATTAAACTAATTAATTAATTTGTAAATTGGTAAATTAATTAGTAATATATTAGTAATAATTATTATTATTAAATGAATAATTATTAGTAATAATATATTAGTAACAATAACTATTGGTAATAATAATTAATTATATATATTGGTAAATGAATAATTATTATTGTAAATGCGTGATAAATAATAATTAATTATTGTAATTAAATATTGTTGTAATTAATAGTATAATTGGTGATTATTATTGCATGTAATTATAATTTGTAAATATTGTTCTAATATTGTAAATTTGTAGTAAATATGGTAAATTAGTGAATTATTAAAAATAATAAATTGGTAATTATGACAATTTTGTACATAATTAAGTTTGGTTTATTACATAATTAAGTTTGGTTTATTAACTCGCACTCTTTGGAATAGATAACGCCTCATTTCCTAGCTT
Source organism: Geum urbanum (assembly GCA_946800695.1). Classification (NCBI taxonomy): domain Eukaryota; kingdom Viridiplantae; phylum Streptophyta; class Magnoliopsida; order Rosales; family Rosaceae; genus Geum; species Geum urbanum. The sequence continues at coordinate 24,600,177 of OX327002.1, forward strand.
ATCTCCTTAACTGCTCGTGATGTGTGGATTTCATCACCGTACACCATAACCTAAGTGCAGTTATGGACGCGAGGTTGATGGCGGAGTTTGCAAAGGACTTGAGGGAGTGTAAAATTTTGAAAGATTGGCTGAATGTCGGACATGGTGTCTAGAAACGGGTTATGACTGGTTACAGGTTTTGGATCTAAGAAAGACAACACCAATAGAGTATATACCATTGATTTGGTTAGCCTCGGGGTGTTTTGTCGAAATTAGTCCTGCCTATCGCGTTATCTCTATCCCTAACTGGCCATGTTTTTCAATTGAACCAAGGCTGATTTATTGAAAGTTTACACTTTATCGTGCGAGTCGCACATCCATTGAACGACCCAAACACCAAGCTAGTGTACTCAATTTAAATCTTAGGCGCACTCAATACTAAGGTGTAATTATCGTAAATTTTTTTATATAATTATTATGGTAATCAGGTATTTTAACAACTCCTAGGTTTAAATGGCTCCGTCGGGAAAGAAAAAGACCCAACAGTAGGCCGAAGATGCTATGCTCCGACGCTTGGCGGAGCAAGTCGGTTGAGATTTAGAGGAGGGAAACGACGCGCTTTCTCCGAACCCTTCAGCTGGTCCGTCGACCCTGCCCATTGAGGAAATTCCCGCTGCCCCAGTTATCCCGACCGGTGATGACGACGCCCATTCTGGTCGGACGCTTGGTTCAGCAGAAAGTACTCAGGCGTCGTCGACCCCTCGGCCTCCTCTGAATCTATCCGTTATAGCGCCCGGCGTAAGCTCAGGAGGGCCTCGACTGACCCGGAACCCAAAAGAACACACGGTCTTGTCAAAGGCGAAAAATCCGAGAAAATTTTCAAGGCGATCGGGAAAAAAATCGAGTTGCTGTATGACGAATTCACCAGTGACCCTCCCACAGCTCAGCTAGCTAGTTTCTCAGCGCACAACATATGGTCAATCCTTCGCAGCAGAGTTCGTATGACTGCCCCTACTTGGAAGGAGTTGCCGGATGAAGAGAAAGCGAAATTGTTTACAGAACTTTCGGTACGTAATAAGTACAATTTTAAATTTATTTTCTAATAACCAATAAAAATTGTAATTTCATAATATATACGATTATAATTTTCTATTTATTTCTGATAGGAACAATATGAGGTGGATCCCACACCGGCGATGCTTAGGCATATCAACCAAACCGCCAACTCCATCTACCGTGATTGGAAGTACAAGCTTCATGTGTATTATGACAATATCGGCCTCGTGCCTACCCTCGTAGAGCTGCGTGGGGATAGGGAAGATGAGTGGTAGTGGTTGTGTAACCACTTCCAAGATGAAGAATATAAGGTGTTTACTTTTTTATTTAAATTAAGAGAATTGAATTATTTTTATTTTAGTTACTCATTAATTTTTTTAATGATTTATGTTGTCCAACAGAAATTCTCCGAAATTAACAAGACCAACCGGGGGAAGAAAGACAAACACCATACCTCCGGAGCCAAGCAAGTGATTCAAATAGCCAAGGAGCACAGGGATAAGGGCTTCAAACACCCTTATCTCGATGCTAGCATAAGCGTGTACGTGACACTTGGGCTTGAGAATGAAGCGAGCAATACGGCGTAAGTGATATATATGTGCTTTTAATTAGCGTAGTTATTATTTAATTATTATTTATTAAATTTTCGTACAAATTTATAATTATTTTATTTTTATTATTATTTTTTAGGCAAGGTTGGTAGAACGGGCGCATGAGGAATTGGCCAACACTCAACTTGTACACCCGGATTTGCCGCCCGAAGACCTGCCTCCTCTATCGATGGAGAGCCAAATTGCAATCATCGATGAGGTATACGGTCGTAGATCTAGAAGGGAGGTTAGGGGGATGAGACCTAAGGTGATTTAGATTTATCCTCTAACTCATCTACGAGAGGTTCGGCGAGGAAAATTACTCAGGCTGCGGTCGTCCAAGCAGCCTTTGAAGAGGCTCGATTCGCACGGAAAGAAAATCAATCTATGCGTCAAAGGCTTGATCAGCAAGAAGCGCACATAGCCCAACTCGTCGCCCTCATGCAAAATCAGACTCGACAACAGTGATTAAATAATCACTTAGACCACGGAGAATTGATCTCCGTGGTCCAAGTGAGAACTTAGACCGCGGAGAAAGCCCAAAAACTCCACAGTCTAAGTTCTCACTTGGACCACGGAGATCAATTCTCCGTGGTCTAAGTGTGTACTTAGACCGCAGAGAAAGTCCAAAAACTCCGTGGTCTAAGTTCTCACTTAGACTGGGGAGAAAGTCCAACGTCCAAGTACGCACTTGGATGACGGAGAATTGATCTCCGTGGTCCAAGTGAGAACTTAGACCGCAGACATTCTCCGCAGTCCAAGTACGCACTTGGACCGCGGAATTCTCCGTCTCCGTCGTCCAAGTGCTTGGACGACAGCACTTGGAGTACGGAACATACTCCACGGAGGTTCCGTCGTCTAAGTACTTAGACGACGAAAAATCTCACCTAGACGACGGAAACGGTCCGCGGTTTAGGTGAGTTTTTTTTGTAGTGGTGACAAAAAGTTATATTAGTAAACTTCTTTTCCATTTGAAAAACAAAATTAGCAGTGGTCTTGATTCTCCGGCCAAGCCACTTTGTTTGGATCTCCAAGTAGATTCAAAAATTTGAGAGATGCCATCAACTTTGACTCATATGAAAAGCAGGTAAGAGTGTTCCATAGAGAGCAAATATTAAGGCCAAAGCTTCAGCTTGTAAAACCTCTTTATTTATTTGTTTCATTTTTCTTGAGGTATACGATACTCTGTTGATAGAAATCATAAAATATATGGAATTCATCGTATTACCGGCTAGGTAGAAATGAATCTCATTTAATTAAGTACACTACAACAGTTTAATCAAGTACCCAAAATGGCTAGATGGTCTACATGTGAGACAAACAATAAAAAAAAATCCAAAGTCTCACACTTTCTCTAACTATGTATCCCCAAACTAAATAACCAAAAATAAAAAAACACCCAAATGGACTGTGTGCCCCAATCTTGAGAAAAAAAAATCTTAGGGTTTTAGAAAAATCCCTAACCTTTAGCAGTACCATTCACACCATGAATGCATTTAGGAAAGAGTTCACCACAACCGTGGCCGCCTCAAACAAGATGCACACCATAGGCTCTGCGCGCGAGAGGTCACCACCAAACATCTGGTAAAGTCATCACCAACACCATTCACACTCCTAGCAAGGACAACAAGAGTGAAAGCTTCATATCATCCCAAAGACACATCCCTAACGTACACTTCCAAAGAAAGGGAAGTGATGAGTAAAGAGAAGGGCGGGAGAACCCATGAAAATCCCCATGGACAAACTAAAGAGAGAATTAGAGCCCGAAGGAACCAATTTTCCTTCACCTTCGAAATAGGACGTCAAAACAACACTGACGTCATTACTAATGCAATAGTCTAAATTAGTGAACATAAGGTTCTCTGACAAAGGAAGTTAGGGTTCACTGAAGTTTTTTCAGTGAAAATAAAGGGAATGAGGGAGATGTTGATTAGCTAAAACATCTTTATTTGATATCTGCTATGTAGATATAAACAACATAATTATTTTTTTAATTTATTAATAAGAGGAAGGCTACCATGAGTTAACACATGACATGCATCAACTTATAAATTTATCCTCAAAGTTGTAAAATGAATATTTTTCTTGTAATTTTAGTTCAATAGTAGTAATTACTCAATCAAAAATATTTTACAACTTTAAGGAAACAATTACTAGTTGAGATAATCATTTTATAATTTAGAGGATCAATGTATAAGTTGATGCATGTCATGTGTTAAAACATGCTAGAATATTCCTATTAAAACCTGCAACATCTTTATCCCACAAAACCATACAACCATCAAAGTTAAGTTTAACAATTGAAAAAAGGAGGAGGTTTTCGTTGAATAATTCGGAGAAGGATCATGTGATTTGGTATACTTTCTGAACATCTCAAATATTGTTCTAGTTCTTTACCATAGAAAAGGCAGCAAAAGCAACTTCAGAAACCTGTTGAGATTGATTTTTATTTTCTATAGATAAGGATGTTACGAGCATGCCAAATATTCCTAATCAACAAAAGCCAGGAATTTTGACTGTTCCTTTTTTTTTTGAGAGATGAACGATATAAATTTATTGATGAACATCAAGCAGTACAATCCCTCTGAAAGACACCATTGAGAAAAGTAGGAGTCTACAAAGAAAGAGAAGGGGTATTTGCATACGCAAAACCCACTTTGCCATAGTATGAGCAACTAGTTTCATTCCCTTCTTAGATGAGAAAAATAATCGGAGCACTCAATACTTGGTAGTAAACCTCCTGAACATCTCGGCAGAGCTCCCTAAAAGTAGCACTACTAATAGATAGATCTCTTACTCCCTTAACTATTATCAGGGAATTAGAGCGCGACCTGAAAAGTAATAATCCAAAGTCTAGGACAAGCTTGCAAGCTTGCCAGGCTATAGTAATCTCTACAGCCAAAGCCGAGTATACTTGCTCAATTCTACAAGCAAAAGGTAGAACACATTGTCCATTCCAATCTCAAACAACCCCCCACACCTCCAAATAATTGCCTAGAATCAAAAGCACCATCCATACACACACAATAATGACCCACATTCAGTCTTTGACAACTTTGAATCTCTCTACTTGGGCTGTCTGGTGGTCAGTTCACTAGAGTATAGTAATCAGGGATTGACCATTGAAGGGCTGCTGATTCTATACCTTATCATTTTGACACTTCCAAATAAACTACATGTACACAATCAATATGGCTAACATATTAGAGGATAGAGCAAGAAAATAGGGCTGTAAGCAATCCAAAAAAGATGTCAATGAAGCTCTAATAATTGAGCGGTGCCGTCTCTGAAAAGATGAAATTCAGACTTGAACGCTACTTCATATAAAGGACAAAGCCTAGATAGATTTACCATCCCACTTCGCAGGCATTGTGTAGTAGGATGATAGCCTATACATGCCCACCAAACACACACCAATGGACTTGAAGATGCCAAAACACCGTCCAAAATAGCTCCCAGGGCTATGTACCACTATTAGTATCGGTTGCTTACATGAGCCACTCTATATGCACTACATACTGAAAATTCACCCTTTGTTGTATAATGCCAAATCAATTTTTCCTCGTTGATCCTCTTACTTAATGGAATAGTAAGAATTGTGGCAACATTTGAAGGGCAAAAACACTGTGCCAAGGCCATTTGTATCAACCTCTCTTGAAATTAATCAAGTGAAGAATACATAAATATAATATTAATTTCTAACAGAAATTTGAATCAATAATACTATGCCACAATTTTACTGCGACCTATGTGGGTATGCCTCCTCATCTACTATTCATGATATGGAACCTAGTTCATGCCTAAAGCATCAACCAACTCCTCTTGACATCCAATCTCTTGGTTGTGGCTGAAACAAAGACTACCTTTCTCATAGCTAATGGATTATCCCGAAGCCACAACATAAATCCAAAGTAGACCTTGAAGGTGTGACAAGCCTGAATGGATGCAGAGGAGAAAAGCAAGCTATCATAAGCAAATAACAAATGAGATAAGTGTGGAGCATGCTTACACGCCCAAATACTCTATAATGAGGATGCCGCGTGTGACAGTCTAAGCAGTGCCCACAAACTTTCTGTGCAAAGAAGGAATAAATATGGAGATAAGAGGTCACTTTGGTGTAACCCTAGCCTCTTGTTAGGGACACAAAACCCCTTGGAGAGTCATTAATCATAAAAACACCGGACTAAGGTAATACATGCTATAATATTCTCCAACCAAATCTAGGGAAAACCCATCTGAAGAAGGACGGCCTTCAAATATCCCTACTTTATCCTGTTATAAGCCTTGCTAAAATCTAGCTTTAGTGCGATCAAATAGTTTCTTCGATGTTGTGGTCCATAAATGATGAGCCACATCATTTGCCACCAAGTTATTATCTATAATCAGAAGACCATAAATAAAGACATTTTGGCAAGGATCAATAATATGGTTAAGCAGAGGCTTCAACCTGTTAGCTATTAACTTTGTAGCAACTCGGTAAGTAACATTACATAAGGCAATATGCCTGTAGTCAGTAATTCGAGTAGAAGTCTTTACATTTGGAATAACTCTCACATTTGTAAAATTCACATCAGTAAGAATCCTACCCGGAGGCAATATATCTTGTACAGTGTTAATCATATCTGCTTGAGCAGTATCCCAATTTCGCTGTAAAAGTAAAGGAGGCCTACCATTCGGTCCATGTGCTTTTTCGGATACATTTCAAATAGGGTAGTCTGAATCTCATCTCCAGTGTAAGGTACCAGTAAGGAGTCAGCCATACAGAGAGTGATAATCCGAGGAATAGACGAAACCACAGGTGCCATCTGATCAGGAGTAGTCCCTGGCGAAGTGAATAAAGTAGTATAATAATCCAACACCACCACTTCTAAACCACTCGATGTTGTCTACCACACATTTTGATTGTTAAAATGATCTGGAATGTGATTCTTAATCCTCCTGTTCGTGGCCCTTTGGAGAAAGTATTTTGTGCTTCAATCACATTCCTTCATCCATGAATTCTTTGCTCTTTGCTGCCAATAAGTGGCTTCTTAGCGAAGCAAAATCTCCTGATGTTCATAAAGTTGTCGCTTAGCATCCATATCTGCCACCTTAAAGGGCCGAGAGTTGTAATCCACCAACTTTCGTTGAATGATTTCCAATTCATGTTTACATAACTCGAATGTGTTTTTGGCCCAATGTCTTCCGCAGTGTAAACTGCTTGGTCTCATTTACCTATGTACTAGCTTGCATCTAAGCTTCCCGAACCATATCATGACTTTCCTCGACATCTGCAACATAGCCTCAAACTGAAAGAAGTGTTGACGACCTAGGAATCATATCAAATGGCATGAACTAACAAAGGCGTATGATCAAAAGCCGTTGGAGGCAGATTGATCATCTGAGCTGCCAAGAAACACTGACGCCATGCTGATGTAGCCAAAGCACAATCCAGTCGGCATTGTGTAGTCAAATCATGCAAAGTGAAAACTCCACTAATTGTATCAACATCAACTAGGCCACAATCATTCAAACACGCTGCCATGTTTTCCATCTGCCACACCGGTGTTGGTGGATAACCTGATTTCTCACTATCTTTAAGAATCTCATTAATATCATCAATAACAAGCCATTGATCGAATCTCTCTTCCGCTAACAATTCTCGAAGGAGATCCTAAGTCTTTTAGTGATATGTAGGCCGTAGCTCTCCATATAGGCCAGTCAATCGAAAAGAGACATTCCCAATCGTGACATCAACATCTATAAGGGAATGACTTTGATCAAGCTCACTAGTACAAAAACAGCTTCAGATAACCGCGAAAATCAGTTGTCTGAAGCACTTGAAAATTTGTTATATATCCAGAAGTTGTCTGAATAGAGCTCACATGACGAAAAATTTTTAGTTGTTTGATTGATGCCTTCTAACAACTGAAGTTCTGTTGTTTAAAAAGTCCGAAAATGTGTTATTTAAGGACGAATCTGATGTTTCATACTATGTTAAATAACCTATGCTTTGTTGTGTGACATGAAGGAAGACAACAAAATATCTGATGTGGTAGTTAATTTTAAACAATTGAATTTCATTGATTATTTTTTTGTCTAACGTAATTAGTAAGAACATGTATTAAGTTGTTGGAAGTTCACTTTGACGACAAATTTTAAAACATTTAGTTGTCTGATTAGTATGTATGTAGTTGATCTTTTAGTGATATAAGTTCTTAGAGTTAGTAATATCTATTGTTAGAGTTAGTGACATCTGTTGTTAGATTGATCGTTAGACAATTTTGTTTAGAGTTTGAGTTGAGTGAGACAACAGTGATCATAAAAAATTTTGTTACGTGAATCCCTAACTACCAACTTCATTTCAGTTGCTTGAATCATCCTTCAATGACAGTGGCTATGCATTTCTTTTGGTATGAGTATGACTCAAAAGACAGAGTTTGATCTATTTTTAGTTATCCGTATATGATTTACAGGGCAGACTTTGGTCTATTTTTAGTTGCCTGTACATGAGTTACAAGACAAACTTTGGTCTGTTTTTAGTTGCATATACATATATGTATCCAAACCACTTTCTACACAATCGCAATACAAAGCAGCCTATACATAGCTCAAACATTCAGCAACATACTCATCATCAAACTTAAGTAGCTAGGTTGCAAAATACAAGTTGTCCATAGCAAAATATAAGTTGTCCAAAAGCATGACATTAAGTCCATAAACCCTAACTAACTACTTAAACCCACAACGTCATAATTGTTCTTCATATGTTTGAATAGATAACTAACTATGTAAGATGTCCATATAAAACTAAACCATATAAACATACAAGTACTGAAGCTAATCTAAGTACACCATTGCTTGCTTTGTCCACTCTGCCCGCACGACATCAATCTCCTTCATTGTGTACTCTAATTTTCCTCTTCTATCCCACTGAAATATTACAATTATCACAAAGAAGTTAGGATCCTCTTCTAGACTACAACTAAATGTTGTACCTATAATAGCCACTGAATTTATCACAGAAAATAAAATTACCTTGGTTATGAATTCCATTTTGCTATCTTGAACAATTTCTTTCATATAGCGCATAATCCAATAACCACAGGTAGTAACACCTTTCTGCTCTGGAATAACCTGGCATTATGAAACATATTTAACTTTGGTTTTTATACTATACAATACATGTGTACGAGAAAAGTAGAAGATGTTTAAGTGCTGTACCGAAAGAGGAATCCACATCGGTGTCTTCTACCCCTTCTTCACAATCAAATACTTCAAGGCTACGTGGTCCATGTAATCAATCATCTTACACTACAAGCAAAATCCTCTTAGATGACGGAACAATAAAGGTTTCGTCGTCTAAGTAGAATTTAGACGACGCCAATAAATTATGTCATCTTAAGCATTTTTCTATCATCTAAGTGACCACTTAGATGACAGAAATGAGTCTGTGTCATCCAAGTGCAGGATGAGACGACGTACCAACACGTCTGTGACAACCCAAACCAAAATCTACGTATTAATCAGTACGGAATTGGGTTTGTTAATGACTATTTCATCAGGTGAGAATTTGGGTTGACTTCCTTCACGAGAATTGTAGAGTATTTAATTTCGAGCTCATGTGAATTTTCAGGGAATTTTTTGGTTATGCGAGCAATGTTTTATCGAGTTTTGAAGTCGGTTGGTGAAAATATATATAGTGTTATTTTTATGGTTGATTTAATCGTGACCGTCCGATTTGGATCAGATTGAACCGTAGCCGTTGATTTGGGCTGTATGTGTACGGGTATGTATACGGTATAAATACGAGATAATTTAGGAAACTTTCTATTTTGGGATTTTTGGGTTGACCCACGTTTACCCATGGGTCAAATCGACCCATTTTATCACCGAAACTTCTCGCCGGCGGTGTGTCTTTTTCCAGCCATATTTGACCGTGCTTCCTTTACAAAAGTTGTTAGGTTCGAGCTCCTCTTCAATTTAGTAGGTGGATCATCAAGTTTGGTGGTCGGAGGAGGAAGAATCGAATCGATAAAAATGAGGGATTTTCGGCCAAAATCGGCGGCGTTGGTGGTGGCTCAAAACGACAGCGATGGAGGTCAACCTTATGGGGGTTTTGAAGCCCATGGAATGGTGAGTTGATCCCAAGTGGTTCATCACTTGCCGTGGCCGGTGGTGGCCGATAGGAGTAAAAGATTCCGATAAGGTTTTCAAATTTCACGGTGAGTTTTGGATCTTTTCTGGTTAAAATTGGGCTTAGCATTGAACTACAAAGTTATTGGAAATGTTGAGATCTTTGAATCTATGTATAGGTCAAAGATTTCAGGGCCGGTTGGAATTCCGGCGGCTAGTAGCGGCTCTGAAATGCCGCCGGGCGCAGCGGAGCTCCAGCAAGGTAGATTTTCGACAAAGTTTTATGTCGTTTCAATTGTTTTCACTTGCTGAACGCATTGGTGAGGTTTTCGAGTTGAATTGAGTGTGTTAATTTGGGACGAGGGTTGTTTAGGTGTATTTTTAGAATTTTGTTATCCTCGTCGATATTTTGAGCGATACGCTTTTCGAGAACACGAGGTTCTTGACATATTTGCTCCGTATGTTGAAAGATAGTATTTATTGATCGTATCCCTATTATTCAGGTAATCGTGATCGAGTTTGTGGTGAGGGATCTTCCGCCAGGTCTCAGGGCTAGTTGTTATCTGTGAGTGGACATTTTATCCCACGTTTATTTTCATACTTTGATTTCCACAGTGGATTTGCGAGTCTATTAGTATACTTTACGTTAATGCATTTATGATTATGCATTTTATGAGCATACATTAATTTGGAGGCACATGTGATTTGTTTTTACACTGAGTATGGATATATGATGCATCGATGCTATAGCCTCTCGGCTGATCCCCGAGATGCTCCGGAAGGGTTATGTCTATATGAGCACCTAACCCGTGATTCACAGTACCCGAGAGAGTTACGTCTTTATGAACACTTGACCCGGGTGTATTGTAACTTTGAGGAAAACGTACTCAAGTTACTGCCTCCACATATATAGAGTACCCATGAGAGTTATGTCTTTATGAGTACTTGACTTGGGTTTTTTTGTTTTGACTCGCATGACTTTATGTGCATTTATAGTGAAAAGCATGTTGGATTTATTTATGCGGCATATTTGGATTTACGTCCACTCATTCTAACGGTTTTATTATTTATATGCTTTTCTCTGGGCTTTTTGGTTTTCGCCGCCCAAATTGCAGTATCTTTCCTGTGGTTGCACGTCATCCTAGGAGGCCTTGAGTTCAAATCACACTTTCCTTCTAGTAAGTTCCTGATATAACCTACTAGTCTTGTATATTTTGTAATTAGAAGTCGATCTGAATACTTGTGTAGTGTTGTTCAGTTTGAGTTATACTCCTGAATATTTTCCGGATTTCTTGTAAATCTTGAGTTTTATTATCTATATGGATTTTGAGAAATCCGGATGGACAATGGTGGTTCACAATGTGTCTGAGAATTTATCTGTGAAATGTAATCTTCTTGCAGGTTTTTGGTTTGTACGCTTTATAAAGTAAACTTTGGAATTTTTTTTATAAGTTATGGTGTCGTTAGAGCCTAATTTCGGTTTAGGCAACAAAATCGGGGTTGGCTTCCTTCAACGTCATCGTCTATGTGACAATTTAGACGACGCATAGTGAAAGGACCCAACCCCGATTCAGTTACCTAAATTGGAATTGAACCTCTTCTGAAAATACGAACCAACAAAAATTTTTCAAAATTTCGGCAGAGTTTCGTTACTAACGTGGAATTGCATAAACCTGCACCCTGTAAACAACACTTCGTCCTATGCCACAAAAACCAAACCGTGGGCACCAATCCCATCCGGATTTCTCAACATCATAATATAAACAATAAACAGTAAACATACTGTAGTATATATATATATATCTGAGAAAATCCATATAAAACATGTATCAGAATGTATCAGAGCGACCTCTAATGTAAATATATACAATAAACACATCAGTAGGCGAAAAAAGGACCTACTGGAAAACACAGGTAGCTCAAATTACTAGCTTCCAACCGCGACGTGAAATACCAAAACCTGAACTGCAAACTGGGCACAGAAACCGAAAAGCCCAAGGGAAAGACATGAAAACCGTTAGAGTGAGTGGACGAAAATAAATGTCTTTCACCAGTTGATATATATATGTTAAAATAACATATGCGAGTCCAGGTAAATGAAATAACAAAGTATACGGGGTCACTCATGGACACGTCCGTGCTAGTACAGTCCGAATCACGGGATCCCAGACCCACACGTGATTCGAGCCAGAAAGGCCTCAGGTCAGGGTATCTGTTTCCACCCGGTGAAAAGATATTGTCCACTTACAGGTGAGCAAAATTCACAGGCGGAAGATCCCTCGTCTGAAGCACGGTCACGATCTCGATCTCGATCCCCTGAATATTCATTAAACACAACTGATCAAAACATAATCCACAACTCTGTACTTAACCACGGAAACCAACCGTTCCCGGAAATATGCAATGCAATACAAAATGATTAACGGAATTCCCGAAATCTCCACTCGAAACCCTCGACTGAAAATCGGCTACCCAAATCAATTCGAAAACCTCTTGACGATAATCAGTGCGCAATTACCAGAAAAACGACATTAAAAACTCTAAAATCCAAAAAAAACTCTAAAATCCAAAAAGTCAACCCCTCGCCGGAGCTCCGCCGTTGACCGTCGCCGCGCCGTCAACGGTGACATTTTCTGGCGAGGATGCTCCAGAAATGAAGCCCATCTCAAGCCAAACCACTTTCTCAACTACCACAAGAGCCAAAACAGACCGGAACCCCTCCAATTTTACTAAAACCCGAACGGAATTCCACTCTCCGGTGACCTAATCGGACCTCCTCCAATTCTCAATTTAAACTCAATCAAGACCTGTAGGAAGCATCTCCAAGCTAAAAGGAGTCAAACCCCCCAAACCCTCACCACCGTGGCTCGCCAGAACACGGCGAACCAACACCGGCGATGAACTCAAACTCGGCCCGACTCGGGTTCCACAAAAACTCCACCAATTTTCATCAAACCAAACACAAACCCACTCGAAATCAAGAGAGGAAGAAAAGCTTACCCACCACAAGGTTGAAAGTGGCCGGAAAAAGGGACGTCGGACGGCAAGAACGAAACGGGAAAGGTTCCACTTCGAGTCAACGGGTCAAACTGCCATTTTAGGAAAGTCAACGATGGTCAACGCCAAATAGTGATTTTCGACGATTTTACGACTATTTCTGATATTTATACTTGCGCCTCGGGTCAATCGACGGTCCGAAATGAATATTCGAAATGATTCGGATAAGCTCGAAACAATTGGATAAACTCGTGGGAAACCGAAACTTCGAATAATCACAAAAAATTCGTTGGTTATCAGAAAAATCATCCGGAACCACCCACGAGCTTGAAATCATGTACTCTACAATTTCTGTGAAGAAACTCAACTCAAATTCTCGGCTGAAAACATAGTCGTGAATAGAATCGACAAACCACACATTAATCATAAAACTGCGACTAAACATAATCTCGTGAATTGTACCGAATATTCCTTTGATTCTGGTTCAGGTCGTCACAAATCTACCCCCCTTAAAAAAAATTTCGACCTCAAAATTTACGTACCTGTCAAGTGAACAGATGAGGGTACTGCTCCCGCATATGCTGCTCAGTCTCCTAAGTGGCCTCCTCAACTAAGTGGTTTTGCCACAAGACCTTCACTAGCGGGATCACACGGTGCCTCAACTCTTGCTCACGACGATCAAGAATCTGCACAGGCTCCTCCACGTACGTCAAATCCTCTCTGATCGGCAACTGCTGTGGGGCTAACACATGTGAAGGATCTAAGATGTACTTCTGCAACATCGAAACGTGGTAGACATCATGAACACGAGCCATCTCAGCTGGTAACTCAAGTCTGTCAGCAATAGCTCCAACCCTCTCCATAATCTCATACGGACCAATGTACCGTGGTCGAAGCTTGTCACGCTTCCCGAAACGCACAACTCCCCTCCACGGAGATAGTTTCAGGAAGACCCAATCGCCTACCTCAAACTCGTGACTCTTCCTCCTCACATCCGCATAGCTCTTCTGCCGATCCTGGGCGATCTTCAATCGAATCCGGATAACTTGTATGTCCTCCATCGTACTTTTCACCAAATCAGGACCAATGAGCCAACGCTCGCCTACCTCACTCCAACACAACGGAGTGCGACACTGCTTCCCGTACAGAGCCTCGTACGGTGCCATCTCGATACTGGCCTGATAGCTGTTGTTGTAGGCGAACTCAATCAAATGTAACTGCTGATCCCAGTTTCCGCGAAACTGCAACACACATGATCGCAGCATATCCTCCAGAGTCTGGATGGTCCGCTCGGACTGCCCGTCAGTCTGAGGATGAAAAGCTGTACTGAATCGCAACCTCGTGCCCAAAGCTCGCTGCAATGCCTGCCAAAACTCAGAGGTGAACTGACCATCTCGGTCAGAAACAATGGCCACAGGCACACCATGCAAGCGAACAATCTCAGATAAGTACAACTTGGCCAATCTACCCACTGATATCTTCCCCGGAAGTGCAAGAAAGTGAGCGGATTTCGTCAGTCGGTCAACAATAACCCAAATACCGGTGTTGCCCGCCGAAGTACGCGGCAACTGATAGACGAAATCCATCGTAATGTGCTCCCACTTCCAAACCGGAATCTCAAGTGGCTGTAGTTTCCCTGCAGGTTTCTGCCTCTTCGCTTTCACCTGCTGACAGATCAAACATCGACTCACGTACGCCGCAATCTCCCGCTTCATGTTGCGCCACCAATAGTACGCTCGAAGTGTATGAAACATCTTCGTACCTCCGGGATCCATCGCATACGCTGAACAGTGGGCCTCATCCAGAATCTCCTTCTTCCAGCTCTCGTCTCTGGGCACACATAACCTGCCTCTGAAGAACAACGTACCGTCGTCGCTCAATCAGAACTCTGTAGGCACACCATTCCGTATCATGGTCTTCTTGCCCAATAGGTAAGAATCCGAATCCTGAGCCTCTCGTACCTGATCAACCAATATGGGTCGAACCTGAAAACTGGCCAACAAAGCACCCTCATCATCATACCCAAACTAAGCGCCTGTAGCCCGAAGCTCGGCTAACATCGACACTCTGGCCACACACATATGAAACAACGAGGCTCCAGACTTCCGATTAAGTGCATCCGCTACAACATTGGCCTTCCCCGGATGGTACTCAAAAGTGCAGTCGTAATCGTTGATCAACTCCATCCATCGGCACTGCCTCATGTTCAGATCCGGCTGCGTCTGCAAATAGGTGAGACTCTTGTGATCAGTGTAAATCTTACACTTAGCACCATACAAATAATGTCTCCAACTCTTCAACGCTAACACGATAGCGGCTAACTCCAAATCATGCGTCGGATAGTTGACCTCATGTGGTTTCAGCTGCCTGGAACCATAGGCGACGACTCTACCATGCTGCATCAACACACAGCCAAGCCCCAACTTCGACGCATCACTGTACACAACAAACTCACAATTGTTGTCTGGTAGTGTCAGAACCGGTGCGGTAATCAATCTCTCCTTCAGGAGCAAATAACTTTCCTCGCACGCATCAGACCACTCAAACTTGACGCCCTTCTTCGTCAATCTGGTCAGTGGTGTAGCAATCCGGGAGAAATCCTGTACAAACCGTCGGTAATAGCCTGCTAACCCCAAGAAACTCCGAATCTCCGGTACAGTAGTGGGTCTACTCCAGTTCAGCACGGCCTCGATCTTGTCAGGATCAACACTGACTCCCTCAGCCGAAATCACGTGGCCCAGAAACTTCACACTATCCAACCAGAACTCGCACTTGCTAAACTTCGCGAACAACTGATGGTCCCGCAAAGTCCGCAACACTGCTCGCAAATGCTTCTTGTGCTGGCCCACACTCCTGGAATAGATCAAAATATCGTCAATGAATACAATCACGAACTTGTCCAAGAACCGTCTGAACACTCGATTCATCAAGTCCATGAAAGCTGCGGGGGCGTTGGTCAACCCAAACGGCATAACCAAAAACTCATAGTGCCCATACCGCGTCCTGAATGCCGTCCTGCTACATCTGAGTCACGGATCCTCAACTGGTGATATCCGGATTGTAGGTCAATCTTCGAAAAGACTGATGCTCCCTTAAGCTGATCGAACAAGTCATCAATCCGCGGCAACGAATACTTGTTCCTCACTGTAACCTGATTCAACTTCCTGTAGTCGATGCACAAACGCATGGACCCATCCTTCTTCCACACAAACAACACTTGGGCACCCCACGGAGAAACACTCGGTGGAATGAATCCCTTCTCTAACAACTCCTGGAGTTGAATCTGCAACTCCTTCAACTCCGCCGGTGCCATCCGGTACGGTGTCTGGGAAATCGGTCCTGTACCCGGCAACAACTCAATAGTAAAATCAATCTCCCGCACAGGGAGTATACCAGGTAACTCCGCTGGAAACACATCCAGAAACTCAGACACAACCTCAATACTACCAAGATCCGGCACTGCAGCTGTAGTGTCCACAACATGGGCTAAGTAAGCGACACAACCTTTCTTCATCAAACGATCTGCCCTCATCGCGGAAATCAAACACGGTAGTGAAGTGTTCTTCTCGCCACGGAACACTATCTCGGGTAACCCTGGTCGTCGAAACGCGATCTCCTTCTTGTGACAATCAAACATGGCCCAGTGCGTCTCCAAGAAGTCCAAACCCAAGATCAGATCAAAATCCACAATATCAAGCAATAACAGATCAACGGCTAAACCATGGCCATCAATAAACACCTCACAGTCTCTGTACACCTAACCGATGCTCACAACCTCACCTGACGGATACGCTTTTCGAGAACGCGAGGTTCTTGACATATTTGCTCCGTATGTTGAAAGTTAGTATTTAATGATCGTATCCCTATTATTCAGGTGATCGTGATCGAGTTTGTGGTGAGGGATCTTCCGCCAAGTCTCAGGGCTAGTTGTTATCTGTGAGTGGACATTTTATCCCACGTTTATTTTCATACTTTGATTTCCACAGTGGATTTGCGAGTCTATTAGTATACTTTACGTTAATGCATTTTTGATTATGCATTTTATGAGCATACATTAATTTGGAGGCACATGTGATTTGTTTTTACACTGAGTATGCATATATGATGCATCGATGCTATGGCCTCTCGGCTGATCCCCGAGATGCTCCGGGAGGGTTATGTCTATATAAGCACCTAACCCGTGATTCACAGTACTCGAGAGAGTTTCGTCTTTATGAGCACTTGACCCGGGTGTATTGTAACTTTGAGGAAAACGTACTCAAGTTACTGCCTCCACACATATAGAGTACCCAGGAAAGTTATGTCTTTACGAGTACTTGACTTGGGTTTGTTTGTTTTGACTCGCATGACTTTATGTGCATTTATAGCGAAAAGCATGTTGGATTTATTTATGCGGCATATTTGGATTTACGTCCACTCATTCTAACGGTTTTATTATTTATATGCTTTTCTCTGGGCTTTTTGGTTTTCGCCGCCCAAATTGCAGTATTTTTCCTGTGGTTGCACGTCATCCCAGGAGGCCTAGAGTTCAAATCACACATTCCTTCTAGTAAGTTCCTGATATAACCTACTAGTCTTGTATATTTTGTAATTAGAAGTCGCTCTGAATACTTGTGTAGTGTTGTTCAGTTTGAGTTATACTCCTGAATATTTTCCGGATTTCTTGTAAACCTTGAGTTTTATTATCTATATGGATTTTGAGAAATCCGGATGGACAATGGTGGTTCACGATGTGTCTGAGAATTTATCTGTGAAATGTAATCTTCTTGCAGGTTTTTGGTTTGTACGCTTTATAAAGTAAACTTTGGAATTTTTTTTATAAGTTATGGTGTCGTTAGAGCCTAATTTCGGTTTAGGCAACAAAATCAGGATTGGCTTTCTTCAACGTCGTCGTCTATGTGACAACTTAGACGACGCATAGTGAAATGACCCAACCCCGATTCAGTTACCTAAACCGGAATTGAACCCCTTCTGAAAATACGAACCAATAAAAACTTTTCAAAATTTCGGTAGAGTTTCGTTACTAACGTGGAATTGCATAAACCTGCACCCTGTAAACAACACTTCGTCCTATGCCACAAAAACCAAACCGTGGGCACCAATCCCATCCGGATTTCTCAACATCATAATATAAATAATAAACAGTAAACATACTGTAGTATATATATATATATCCGAGAAAATCCATATAAAACATGTATCAGAATGTATCAGAGCGACCTCTAATGTAAATATATACAATAAACACATCAGTAGGCGAAAAAAGGACCTACTGGAAAACACAGGTAGCTCAAATTACTAGCTTCCAACCGCGACGTGAAATACCAAAACCTGAACTGCAAACTGGGCACAGAAACCGAAAAGCCCAGGGGAAAGACATGAAAACCGTTAGAGTGAGTGGACGAAAATAAATGTCTTTCACCAGTTGATATATATATGTTAAAATAACATATGCGAGTCAAGGTAAATGAAATAACAAAGTATACGGGGTCACTCATGGACACGTTCGTGCTAGTACAGTCCGAATCACGGGATCCCAGACCCACACGTGATTCGAGCCAGAAAGGCCTCAGGTCAGGGTATCTGTTTCCACCCGGAACTACATCGGCACAAGAAACAGACATCTGTACCCACCCGGAACTACATCGGCACAAGGTACAGAAACCAGTACCCACCCGGAACTACATCAGCATAAGGTACGGTACCCCTCCTGGTAGGCACCCTTGGTGATCAGCCGGGATGCGTGTGTATCGATACAACAACATGAACTATGACTGTACTCTGTGTAAATCAAATCACAAATAATCCGATGCAAATATAATAAACAGCATATGAATGCATGTATGTAATATAATCGTATAACACATGCTCATATAAATCGAAATCTCGTAAGCATGCTCAAGTTCGTAAAACATATAATAAGACTCGCAACCAATCCGTGAAAAGAAATTGTCCACTCACAGGTGAGCAAAACGCGCACTCGCGCTAATCTCGTGGTCCAGCGGAAGATCCCTCGCCTGAAGCACGGTCACGATCTCGATCTCGATCCCCTGAATATTCATTAAACACAACTGATCAAAACATAATCCACAACTCTGTACTTAACCACGGAAACCAACCGTTCCCGGAAATATGCAATGCAATACAAAATGATTAACGGAATTCCCGAAATCTCCACTCGAAGCCCTCCACTAAATATCGGCTACCCAAATGAATCTGAAAATCTCTGGACGATAATCAGGGCGCAATTACGAGAAAAACGACATTAAAAACTCTAAAATCCAAAAAGTCAACCCCTCGCCGGAGCTCCGCCGTTGACCGCCGCCGCCGCCGCCGGCACGCCGTCAACGGTGACATTTTCCGGTGAGGAAGCTCCAGAAATGAAGCCCATCTCAAGCCAAACCACTTTCTCAACTACCACAAGAGCCAAAACAGACTGGAACCCCTCCAATTTTACTAAAACCCGAACGGAATTCCACTCTCCGGTGACCTAATCGGACCTCCTCCAATTCTCAATTTAAACTCAATCAAGACCTGTAGGAAGCATCTCCAAGCTACAAGGAGTCAAACCCCCCAAACCCTTACCACCGTGGCTCGCTGGAACACGGTGAACCAACACCGGCGATGAACGCAAACTCAGCCCGACTCGGGTTCCACAAAAACTCCACCAATTTTCATTAAACGAAACACAAACCCACTCGAAATCAAGAGAGGAAGAAAAGCTTACCCACCACAAGGTTGAAAGTGGCCGGAAAAAGGGACGTCGGACGGCAAGAACGAAACGGGAAAGGTTCCACTTCGGGTCAACGGGTCAAACTGCCATTTTAGGAAAGTCAAGGATGGTCAACGCCAAATAGTGATTTTCGACGATTTTACGACTATTTCCGATATTTATACTCGCGCCTCGGGTCAATCGATGGTCCGAAATGAATATTCGAAATGATTCGGATAAGCTCGAAACAATCGGATAAACTCGTCGGAAACCGAAACTTCGAATAATCACAAAATATTCCTCGGTTATCAGAAAAATCATCTGGAACCACCCACGAGCTCGAAATCACGTACTCTACAATTTTTGTGAAGAAACTCAACTCAAATTCTCGGCCGAAAACATAGTCATGATAAGAATCGACAAACCACACATTAATCGTAAAACTGCGACTAAGCATAATCTCGTGAATCGTGCCGAATATTCCTCTGATTCTAGTTCGGGTCATCATACATAGTTGATGCGTCGTCTCATTCACCACCTGGACGACGGAATCTACGGAGGAGCGTAGTCTAAGTGACGGCTTAGATGACACACCGACGCTGTGTCGTCTAAGTGGTCACTTAGACGACAAACACTCATTTTCGTCATCTAAGTGATGCATTATATATTATCCATGCCAGACTTTTTTCCTCTCCTCTCGCTCGTTTCATTTTCATTCTCATTCTCATTCTCATTCTCATTCTCATTCTCATTCTCTCTCGATCAGACTCTCCTCACAGATACAACTAGCACTATATATATATCTCTCCGACTCCGACCATCGATTCGCCATATATCAGAGAAGGTTAGGTACATACGTAGTTAATTTCTGACAATCTTAACGTTTATATATATAATTAATTGTACATTTGATTGATTGCATTGCATTGTTAGTAGATCTAATATTTATAATTAAGTTATGTAATTGATTGATATAAATATATTAGTTAATTAATTAACTAGTATATATGCATGCATGGATGTTTAAAAATTTGTATATATAATAGTTTAACAATTACTTAAAAATATGTATATATATAATAGTTGACTAATATGATAATTGTTAAATTTCGTAGAAGAATGGACAAGAGTTGGATAAAGTTGCGGAATAGAAGTGATGTCCAGTATATGGATGGAATCAAAGAATTTGTGAATTTTGCAATAAAACATGGTTACGAAAAGAAGCGTTTTACGTGTCCATGCAAAAAATGTCTTAACTATCAGTATGTGGAGGTTAATGTTATGAGGCAATACCTGTATGAAAATGGTATAATGTGGAGCTACACTACGTGGAGAGAGCATGGTGAAGCAGTAGACTTCAGCTCAGCGGACTTTAGCTCAGGGTACAGTTACCGTGGGGCCTCATCCAGCGGATTTGGTCTATGATGCATTTCCGGGATTTAGTCATGGTGGACACCAACACCAAGAGAGAGGTTACAATACCACTCATGGACATTATGACACATTCCCCGCTGCTAGCTTGGCCATAGACATTAGTGAGATGGATAAGTACAACAAGATGCTACTTGAATGTGACGACCCGGACCAGAATCTGTTGTGTATTCGGCACGATTATCGAGATTGAGTTTAGTCGTGGTTTTATGTCGTAAATGTGTTTTGTCGATTCCATTCGCGACTATGTTTTCGGTCGAGAATTTGAGTTGAGTGTCTTCACGGAAATTGTTGGGTACGTGATTTCGAGCTCGTGGCCGGTTCCGGAAGATTTTTTTGATAACCGAGGAATATTTTATGATTATTTGAAGTTTCGGTTTTCGACGAGTTTATCTGATTGTCTCTAACTTATCTGAATCATTTCGTATATTCGTTTTGGACCGTTGATTAACCCGAGGCGCGAGTATAAATATCGGAAAAGTCGAGAAATAGTCGAGAATTTCATTTCGGGTATTGACTGAGTTGACTTTCCGTTTTGGGAAACTGTTGACTGTTGACCACAGAAAGGAACTTTCCCGTTTTGGCTTGCCGTCCGACGACCGACTTTCTGGCCACCTCCGACCTTGTAAAGGGTATCAATAGCTTTCCCTCTTGATTTTATGTCGATTGGTACTTGGTTTGAATGAAATTGATTACGTTTTGTTTGGACCCGAATCGGGTCGATTTTGTGGTTTCCGTCGAAGCTCGTCGGCCGTTTTCCGGCGAGTTTTGGTGGTGGAGGTTAGGGGGGTTAGACTCCCCTTTCCTTGGTGAGTCTTCCCATGTGTTTGTTTGGGCTTGAAGATGAGTTTTCGGGGTGCTCCGATTAGGTCACCGGAGAGTATGGATTCCGAATTGTTTTGGCTTAATTGGACGGGTTCCGGTAGGATTTGAGCTACGGGGTAGAAGAGGAAGTGATTCGCCTTGATGAGACCTTGGAATCTGGAGAATCTTGCTGTGGGATTTCACCGTTGACGGCGCGCCGCCGGCGGCGGCGGCGGTCAACGGTGGTCAACGGCGGCACTTCGGTGGAAAAAGTCAACTTTTCAGATTTCGACGTTTTTAATGTCATTTTTCTCGGAATCGCGCCCTCATCATCGTCTAGAGGTTTTTGGGTCGATTTGATTAGCCGATTTTCAGACGAGGTTTCAAGTGGGGATTTCGGGATTTCCGTAATTCATTTTGTACTGCATTTCGTATTTCCGGGAACAGTTGGTTTCCGTGCATCAGTACAGTGTTGTGGATTACGATATTGATCAGTTATGTTTTATGAATATATTCAGGAGATCGAGATCGGGATCGTGATCGTGCTTCAGGCGAGGGAACTTCCGCCGGACCACGAGATTAGCGCGAGTTCGCGCTAGCTGATCTGTGAGTGGACAAGTTTCTATTTTCACTGTTGATTTTGCGAGTTCGTGGATTTATTGATTTCCGTATTTATTTATACGATGATTGTGATATGTGTTATTTTCGGAGGTATGTTGTTATGTGTTATTGATGATTGGCATTTATTGCATTGATGCTACCAGAGTTGAGAGATTCCTCTGGCCCAGAGTTGAGAGATTCCTCCGAAGTAGGGTTGAGAGATTCCCCTGAGTGCCGCCAGGGTCGAGAGATTCCCCTGGCCTATCACCGTCGGGTTTGAGCGATTCACCCGACGTCAGGCTTGATAGATTCGCCCGACAACCTCCCTATATATATGTGTTGTGTTCCGAACTCGCATTGTTTTATATTGAGTATGTGTATATAACTGGTGAAAGGCATACGTTATTTTCGTCCACTCACTCTAACGTTTTTACTTGCCTTTCCCCTGGGCTTTTCAGTTTCCGTGCCCAGTTTGCAGTTCGGACTCTGCTGTTTCACGTCGCGGTTTGGAGGCTAGTGTTCAGAGTTACCTGTGCTTTCCAGTCGGTTCTTGTTTCACCTACTGATGTGTATATGTTGTATATATTTTATACTAGAGGTCGCTCTGATATATTCTGAATCTTGTTATACGGATTTTCTCGGATATATATATATATATTCATAGTACAGTTTGTTTACTGTTGTTGATTATATTGATGTTGAGAAATCCGGATGGGATTGGTGCCCACGGTTTGGCTTTTGTGGCATAGGATGAAGTGTTATTTTCTGGGTGCAGGTTATGGTAATTCCACGCTAGTAACGAAACTCTGCTGAAATTTTGAAAAAAAAATTTTGTTGGTTCGTATTTTCATAAAGGGTTTGATTCCGATTTGGGTATCTGAATCGGGGTTGGGTCCTTTCATTGAAGCCCAGACCCCGGTGTTCCCTGGATGTCGGGAGAACGCGTTGCAATATGTGATGCAGCAAATGGAGATAAAAGTGAAGCACAAAATTTTTTTTACAAAATTCAAGAGCAATATGTAAGTTGCTTCCTCATGATCACAATCTTCCTAAATCTCATTATAAGGTTAGAAATATCTTGAGCAGCCTCGGCTTAAAGTACTGGATAATTGACGCCTGTCCAAATGTTTGTGTTCTATTTTACAAAGAGTATGCAGATTTGGACTATTGTCCCGTATGTGGTCAGTGCAGATATGAGCTAAATAGGAAGATGAGTTCGAAAAAGAAAATTCATGTGAAGGTTCTTTGATATTTTCCATTGATTCCCAGATTGCAGCGTCTGTACATGTCTCTGTACATAGTAGAGGGGGTACACAAAAAAGTGAATAGATGACGATGTGCTGAAACAGGCCGCAGATGGGGAGGCTTTCAAACATTTCAACAGCGAATTTGGAGACTTTGCCGAGGTTCAAAATATTAAACTCGGACTATCTACAGATGGATTGAATCCTTAGGGTAGTAATAGCTCTACCGTCAGCACATGGCGAGTTATTCTAATGCCGTAAAACTTGCCTCCATGGATGTGCATGAACAAGGAATTTAATTTCCTTACTCTGCTAATTCCAGGTCCTAATGGGGAAGTGCTTAGATGTCTACCTTAGACTTTTGATCGACAAGCTGCAACTGTTGTCGAAAAATAGAGTTCCAACTTATGACAAATTCATTGACACGATGTTTATGATGAGGGCAGCCGTAATGTGGACGATCAGTGATTTTCCAGCGTATGAGATGTTGGCAGCCTGAGGACGAAAGGATACAATGGATGTACTATATGTATGGACGACGTGAACTCTAGTTGGCACGCAGGGAAGGTGTGTTACCTGGGTCACCGTAGATGGCTTCTTGACGATCACCCGTGGTGACAGGATGAAGCTCATTTTGACAGGACGGTAGAGAATAATCCTAAACCTGATTGTTGGTCTGGTGAAGAGATTTTAGAGAGATTGAGCTATTTCGACTTTGGTGTGTTGACCAACGACAAGGATGTAGTGAAACGCAATTCAATACCTCCACATGATCTTAGCTATTCGCATCACAAGAGTATATTCTTTGAACTCCCTTACTGGTCGAAGTTGAAGCTGAGAAACAACTTGGATGCGATGCACATAGAAAAGAATGTGTACGACAGCGTGGTGGGAACGATTCTCAGTATTAAGTTCAAGACTAAAAATACTCTTAAAGCACGCAAAGATCTAGAATCTATGAATTTATGTCGTCCCTTGTGGTAGAGGAGGGATAGAAGAGAAGTGTACAACAAGATGCCAGCTGCACCTTACACAGTGAAACCGATACTTAGAGGTTCTATATTCCACTGGTGTAAGAGCGTTCATTATCCGGCTACGTATACTGCTACTATAATTCGAGCAGTGGACGAGGTGCAACATAAGTTTATTAGTTTAAAGACACATGACTATCACGTTATGCTGCAACGTTTGATTCCAGTGGTAATTCGGCCATATTTGCCTCGTGACGTCATAGAACCAATAATGGCGTTGTGCAGATGGTGGTAGAGGTTATGCGCCAGAGAGTTAAAGAAGTTAGATGTGGTGAAACTGCAACAACAAATTGTGAACATCATTTGCAAACTAGAGAGGATTTTTCCCATGCTTTCTTTGATATCATGATTTACCTAAGGATCCACTTACCCGAGCAGATGCTCATTTCAGGTCTGGTCCAGTACACTTGGATGTATCCTCAAGAAAGGTACGTACAACTAATTTATATACATGTTTGTAGAAATTAAACTTTTTAATTATATATATATATATCTCATTTTCACAGATGATTGTGAAAGGACCCAATTCCGATTCAGCTACCTAAACTGGAATCAACCCCTTTCGAAAATACGAACCAACAAAAAAATTTCGAAATTTGGGCAGAGTTTCGTTACTAGCGTTGAATTACCATAACCTGCACCCAGAAATTAACACTTCGTCCTATGCCACAAAAAGCAAACCGTGGGCATCAATCCCATCCGGATTTCTCAACATCAATATAATCAACAATAAATAAACTGTACTATGTATATATGTATATCTGTGAAAATCCGCACAACATGTATCAAAATGTATCAGAGCGACCTCTAGAGTAAAACATATACAGTATGTACATCAGTAGGCGAAACAAGAACCTACTGGAAAACACAGGTAACTCTGATCACTAGCCTCCAAACCGCGACGTGAAACACCAAACCTGAACTGCAAACTGGGCACGGAAACCGAAAAGCCCAGGTGAAAGACAATAAACACGTTAGAGTGAGTGGGCGAAAATAAATGTCTTTCACCAGTTATTATATATGTTTAAAATAACATATGCGAGTCCAGGTAAATAAACATAATATGGTACGCGAGGTAAACTCACACTCCTCCAGCGTACAGAGCATGCAAGTAAAAATCCCACGGGGTCGCTCATGGACACACACCGTGCTAGTACAGTCCGAATCACGGGATCCCAGACCCACACGTGAATCTAGCCAGAAAGGCCTCAGGTCAGAGGTCTGCCTCCCCCCAGTAAAGACCTCGGGTCAGGAGTCACAGCCTCCCCTGGCATACATCCTCGGGGATCAGCCGGGATGCAAGTGTATCGATACAACATCATAAACAAACGGTACTCTGTGTAAACCAAAACATGAACAATTCGATGCGAATGCATGAAACAATATAAAAGGGTATGCATATTCGTATACGTATAACCGTATAAACATATTCATATAATCGTAAACACATGCTCATGCAAATCCGAAATCTCATACGCATGCTCGAGTTTATAAATCATATAAAAGACTCGCAAGAATTCCGTGAAAAGAAATTGTCCACTCAGAGATGAGCAAAACGCGCACTCGCGCTAATCTCGAGGACCGACGGAAGATCCCTCGCCAGAAACACGATCACGATCCCGATCTCGATCTCCTGAATATCCACAAAAACGTAACTGATCAATAACGTAATCCACAACACTGTACTGATGCACGGAAACCAACCGTTCCCGGAAATACGAAATACGGTACAAAATGTATAACGGAAATC
This sequence comes from Geum urbanum, assembly GCA_946800695.1. Lineage (NCBI taxonomy): Eukaryota > Viridiplantae > Streptophyta > Magnoliopsida > Rosales > Rosaceae > Geum > Geum urbanum. The sequence goes on from OX327002.1 coordinate 24,626,486, forward strand.
CTGAAATCCCCACTCGAAATCTCAACTGAAAATCGGCTAACCAAATCAACCCGAAAACCTCCGTACGATAACCAGGACGCAATTTCGAGAAAAACGACACTAATTACATCGAAATCTGAAAAGTTGACTTTTTCTCCGCCGTTGACCGCCGCCGCGCCGTCAACGGTGGAATTCCTCGGTGAAACTTTCCAGATCAAACCACCACGACCATACGAATCACTTTCTCTTCTACCACGAAGGCCAAAACAGCTCGGAAACCTTCCAAAACAACCCAAACCCGAATGGGATAAATCTCTCCGGTGACCTATTCGGGTCGCTCCAAAACCATCACCAAACCTCAATTGAACCACACCAATAGAATCCCTAGGCCAAGGGGAAGCAAACCCCCCTAACCACCACCACCATGGCTCGCCGGAACCACCGTCACCAACACCGGCGATTTTCCCAAATCGGACCAAACTCGGGTTCCACGAAAACCTTACAAATTCTCACAAATTCATACACCAATAAACTCGAAATTACTCAAGGGTTCTAACCATACCTTCCTCGAAGTCCAAGGTGGCCGGAATTAGGTCGCTGGACGGTGACTTCCCAAAATGGCAACTTTCCTTTTCGGTCCGATGGTTCACTTTCCAATTTTGGAAAGTCAACGAAATTCCAAGTCGGTCAACGCCCAAAATGAAGTTTTTCGACTAATTCTCGACTAATTTACTATTTATACTCGAGCCTCGGGTCAATCGACGGTCCGAAATGAAAATACGAAATGATTCGGATAAACACGAAACAATCGGATAAACTCGTCGGAACCCAAAACTTGAAATAATCATAAAATATTCCTCGGTTATCAGAAAAATCTTCCGAAACCGCCCACAAGCTCGAAATCATGTGCTCTACAATTTCCGTGAAGACACTCAACTCAAATTCTCAACTGAAAACATAGTCGCGAATCGAATCGACAAACCACACAATATCATAAAACTACGACTATAACCAAATCTCGAGAATCGTGCCAAACACACATCTGATTCTGGTTCGGGTCGTCACAGATTGATCTACAAAAATTCGATAACCACGGGGGTTGGTGGTCCTGGCCAAAGCACTTGCTAGCAGGGAAGCCGATTAAACACTATATTTACCCCGGATGTTTTGTGAAGGTGTAAAGTTTTATTCGTTGGCCCGAGATGAAGGAAGAAGAACACAAAACAGTGGGGTAGCGGTTTGGAAAGACAATAATGTATAAATTACGGGGCTCTTATATATGTAGTTTAGCTATGTTACGGGAATGATGTCAACGTTTTCCTATTCAAGTGCAAATGATTCAAGCATACTAAAGAAGATCTGGGCCTTTTATCAGTCGATACAAACTCAAGCTGGTATGAGGATGAGCCTTTCGCTCTTGCCACCTTAGTTAGGTAGATGTTCTATCTTGATGATCTGAAAGCTGGTGAAGGGTGAAAACAGTGAACCCTATCTCTCATCGAGGAATATGGAATACCACTACAAATGAAAGGACGCCAGCGATTGAAGATGTTGAACCGTAAAGAGACATTACTGCATATCAAGAGCCTAATATTTCCGTCATCTGCTCCGACATAATGGAAATGGTTCAAGTTGGTGAATACTTACCCATGCCTGATGATTGTACGGATCTAACTCAAGATGAGATTATTGATGCAATTAATGAGGTTGATGAAGAAGGAGCCATCAGATTACGACGAGGACGAGAACGAGGACTCAGGATATTTGTCGGGCGATGTTGAGTATGATGATGAGGAAGAGCCATCAGATAACAGTGGTGAGGAGGATGATGATGATTATGACGAAGAGTACAATATAACGATGAGGAACATTAATTGGTAAGTAATTATTGTAATTAAAATTTTTTGATGTAATGATCCATGATTAATTATATTATGAGGAGGAGTAGGTACAATTATTAATTTTGTACTTAAATTAATAATTAATTAATTAATTATAACTTTGAACTTTTTTGCATAATTAACTTCAAATTAATTAAGGAACGAGATCGCTTCGACGGACGGAAATACAAATTAAATTAAAATTAATCCGTACGACCAAGAATCACAATTTGCCTGAACCACCCTAAAACCTAGCCAAGGGAACGACTTTTCGTAGTCCATACCAAGGTAAACACAATATTAATTATATAACCCTAACTCCTAAAACTTTATCTTAGACGATGCAAACGGGTCATACCGTCGGCTAAGTAAACTCTAAGCTTTAACTCTAAACCCTAAATTTTAACTTGGACGATGAAATGACACGTTTGCATCGTCCAAGTATGCACTTAGACGACGCAAACGTGTCATTGCGTCGTTGATATACGCATTTTATGCTCGTTTCTTAACGCATTTCCCTTTACGTTTAGCTATGTTATTATCTTAGTTTTTATGTTTTCCTTATTTAATTTGTTATTTTGAAGATATTTACGGTGGAGATTAATAACGACGCAATTCGGAGGAATTTCGGCGATTTTGCGATTTTTGCGATTTTGGACCTCCGAAAATGGGCCGGCCCAAAAAGCAAATTATGGGCCGATTTCTCAAATCTTGTTTCGGCCCATTATCAAGCCCAAACCCATTCATTTCGGCATGGAAGCCTTTTGGTGAAGTTGAAAAGTCCAATTTATCAAGCTTTGTGACTCATTTTAGTGACTAAGCTTTGTGATCATCACAAAAGATGACTTGCCATGTGACTTGCCATGGTGACTCTTGCTTATGGTTTATAAATGGTGACTTGCATGGTGACTCTTGCTTAGGGTTCACAAATGATGATCACAAAAGGTGACTAAGGGAGTGACTTGCCATATTGATCATTACTTGCATTAAATGGAGGGAGGCAAGGTGGAAGAGAGAAGGCAACATCCCTTGCCTATATAAGAGAAGAGGCTGGCCATATATTATGCATCTCTCATTTACTAGCCAAAGCTCTACACAAATACTCCTCCACCATAAACACTTCAAGGATTCTCAAGCAAAGCCGAAGCACATCTCCTCCATTCCAAGCCGAAGCAAGGTTCTCCATCCAAGCCGAAGCAATCCTCCTCCATCCAACACAATACGCTAAGTCCCTTGTGAAGGAAAGCCATCTCCACCGTAGATCATCAAGCATTCAAGACAAAAAGTGTAACCATGATCTTCGCTTTCATTTCATTTACTTTGTATTTGAACCCTTGGATGTATTGGAATACTTTTATGTATCAAATGAAGAACAAGTTTAGATTTGTGTTATATGTTCTTAAACCGATTTGTGAATTGCATGTGTTTATGATTTCTAGCCTTTTATGCATGTTTGATACAATCTTAAAGCTTCGAAAGCATGTGGTAGAAAATACGCTAAGTCACTCTCTTTCGCATGTTTCGATGATCGTATGTTGTTTAGGATGTTTATACGCTAAGTTGCATTCCTACTCAATTATCAAGCATGTATATTTAGTTGGAAGTTATGAATTTCGTAACTTACAAAAGGTTTGATGCATGAAAAAGGGTAAGGTTAAAAAGATGAGATGATCACTTGTAATTAGTAGTGTAACTTCTTATTTTTAGTAAGCATAATTAGACTTTGAAGTTTCTTGATTGTTAACACTTGTCTATGAGTAAAACATGTTAGATGCTTAAGAGTTTTAGTTGTGTTTGCATGTTTTTGTACTTTAAATTTTGTAGATTAAACAACCAACTTCCAATCCCCCCAAACATTTAAATTTACGCTTATTAACGAAACCATGCATGCGCCCTTAATTCCCCGGATAAAGAACGATCCCTACTCGCCAATATTATAAATGACAAAAGAAGGGTTTTAAATTGCAATGCGCGTAATCTGTGTTTTTAGGGTCTACTTTGTGTTAACGTTAAATGCATGTTTTGCGCGTATCAATTTTTGGCGCCGTTGCCGGGGAATTAAAATGTTTTTGTATGATTTCGTTGTACATATGTAATTAAATGCATGTCTATAATTTTCGAAATGCATACTTGTTTATACTTGTTTATACTTGTTTATACTTAAAGAATTTTACATACATGTTTACAATGCATACTTTTACTTTTACGAATTTATTTTACACTTGCATAATTTATTTTCATGTTAAAGGATAGTCTTTGATTTAATTTGAGTACTAGCACTTAGTTATTAAATAAATCTCTATGGAATAGGTGGTGCCTCTTTTGTTTGTCTATCTCCTTAACCCTTCATGAAGTGTGGATTTCATCACCATGATATACGCATTTTATGCCCGTTTCTTAACGCATTTCCCTTTTCGTTTAGCTATGTTATTATCTTAGTTTTTATGTTTTCCTTACTTAAATTGTTATTTTGAAGATATTTACGGTGGAGATTAATAACGGCGCAATTCGGAGGAATTTCGGCGATTTTGCGATTTTTGCGATTTCGGACCACGAAAAATGGGCCGGCCCAAAAAGCAAATTATGGGCCGATTTCTCAACTCTTGTTTCGGCCCATTAACAAGCCCAAACCCATGTAATTCGGCCTAGATGCCTTTTGGTGAAGAGGAAAAGTCTTGTTTTGAAAGGGCAAGTCAACATTATCAAGCTAATGATCACAAATGGTGACTACACATGGTGATTCATGCTTAGGGTTCCCAAATGGTGACTACACTAGGTGACTCTTGCTTTGCATTTAATGAAAAGATGACTTGCCATGGTGACAAGCTAGGTGATTCATGCTTAGGGTTTGGCAATGGTGACTAAGTGTGTGACTTGCCTTAATGATCATTGCATGCATTAAATGGAGGAGGCAAGGTGGAAGAGAGAAGGCATGAATCCCTTTCCTATATAAGGGAGGAGGCAGCCATAAAACAGAACCATCACTCATTTTTACTAAGCAAAGCTCTACACAAATACTCCTCCACCATTAAACACTTAAGAGTTCTCTTACAAGCCGAAGCAACATCCTCCTCCATTCCAAAGCCGAAGCAAGCAAGGTGCCTCCATCCTTCCAAGCCGAAGCAAAGCCTCCTCCATCCAACACAATACGCTAAGTCCCTTGTGAAGGAAGTCCATCTCCACCGTAGTTCATCAAACACTCAAGATAAAAAGTGTAACCATGATCTTCACTTTCATTTCTTTAGCTTTGTATGTGAATCTTTTGATGTATTGGAATAACAAGTTTAGAAAGTTTAGATTTGTGTATCAAATGAATAACAAGTTTAGATTTGTGTTTCATGTGCCTAAACCGATTTGTAATATGCATGTGTTTATGATTTATAGCTTTTTATGCATGTTTGATACAATCTTAAAGCTTCGAATGCATGTATTAGAAAATACGCTAAGTCCCTCTCTTTTGCATGTTTCGATGATCGTATGTTGTTTAGGATGTTTATACGCTAAGTTGCATTCCTACACAATTATCAAGCATGTGTACTTAGTTATAAGTTATGAATTTCGCAACTTACACAAAGGTTTGATGCATGAAAAGGGTAGGTTAATAAGATGAGTTGATCACATGTAATTAATAGTGTAACTTCTTATTTTTAGCAAGCATAATTAGACTTTAAGTTTCTTGATTGTTGAAACTTGTCTATGAGTAAAACATGTTAGATGCCTAAGAGTTTTAGTTGTGTTTGCATGTTATGTACTTTAAATTCGTAGATTAAATAACCAACTTCCAATCCCCCCAAATATTTACATTTCCGCATAATAACGAAACCATGCATGCGCCCTTAATTCCCCGGATAAAGAACGATCCCTACTCGCCAATATTATAAATGACAAAAGAAGGGTTTAAATTGCAATGCGCGTAATTGGTGTTTTTAAGGTCTACTTTGTGTTATCGTAAATGCATGTTTTGCACGTATCAATTTTTGGCGCCGCTGCCGGGGATCGAACCCGGGTCACCCGCGTGACAGGCGGGAATACTTACCACTATACTTAGAGAAATTTTCATACATGTTTACAATGCCTACTTTTACTTAGCCGAATTTATTCATACTTAGTTTATTTTACACTTGCATAATTTATTTCCATGTTAAAGGATAGTCTTTGATTTAATTTGAGTACTAGTACTTAGTTATTAAATAAATCTCTATGGAATAGGTGGTGCCTCTTTTGTTTGTCTATCTCCTTAACCCTTCGTGATGTGTGGATTTCATTACCACACGCCATAACCTAAGTGAAGTTATGGGCACGAGGTTGTGGGCGGAGTTTACAAACACTTGAGATTGTATACTATCTTGTGATTTCGAGTAAGAGTTGGTTATGATGTCTAGAAGGGTTATGAATGGTGACGGGTTTTGAACTAAGAAAACAGAACACCAATGGAGTACATACTCTTACGAGTAAGCCTCGGGGTGTTTCTAAGAACAACATTGGAGTATATACTCTCACGAGTTAGCCTCAGGTTGTTCCCAGAAATTAGTTCTCACCTCTCGCGTTACATCTATCCCAACTGGTCATTTCCAACAATTACGAGAATTAACGATAGTTGGTATACATTTTCGCGCGGGCCGCACGGACAAGAGATTTATTCAATAACTAAGTCGTGTATTTCTTTTAAATCATAGGCGCAATCAAAACGTAGACGTACTTAAATTGATTTACATTGAGCACGAGCATTGGTTATAAGGTTTCGTTCTTTGGAATAGGTGGTGCCTCTTTTTCTGGTTTATCTCCTTAACCCCTCGTGATGTGTGGATTTCATCACCACACGCCATAACCTAAGTGAAGTTATGGGCACGAGGTTGTGGGCGGAGTTTACTAAGAACTTGAGATTATATACTATCTCACAAATTTGGCTGATTGTTGGATATGGTGAGTGGGTTTATGATTGGTGCCGGGTTTCGGATCTAAGCAATAGAACACCATTGGAGTATATACCGTAACTGGTTAGCCTCGGGGTGTCTCTAGGAACAACATTGGAGTATATACTCTTACGAGTAAGCCTCGGGTTGTTCTAAATATTAGTCCTTACCTCTCGCGTTATCTCTATCCCTACTTCCATTTCTAAACGTAACTAAGCTGAATTGTAGTCGGTATATATTTTCGCACGGGCCGCACGTCCAGGAACTTTACTTAATGCTCAATTCACGTACTCTCTGTAAATCATAAGTGCATATGAATACGGATAAATACATGAACTTAATACGACATAATCCTTTAAATAGATGGTATATCGGATTAAGCATGCTTAGACCTCCCGGAATCAGACTTCATCTTCGGATGAACGAGACCCATTGCACAGTCGAGAGCCTCTGCACCACGTACCATCGGGGCCAAAGGAAATAAATAAAACTTAGTCAAATTTTTGTGTTTATATGTGCATTAAAAACTGTAAAGGACTAACAACCATTACTTAGCTTGCATAACCTCTCTAAGGTTTTATGATACTCGGATTTCACTACCGAGTACCCTAACCTAAGTGAAGTTAGGGGCATAAGATCGAAGAAGAGGTCATTCTTTTCATTCATATTTTAAACACGTAACTCGTTTGTTTTCTGCAGGTTCTAACGTTTTCTCTTATGCATTCACTCCATCTTTCACGTAGGATTATTGTTTAATGCATTTTATTGCAAGAAAATGTGTGGTGCATAAATTCAATGTGAATTATGGTTTGCTTGTATTTCAACCTTGTTTATATATGTTCTAACTAAATTTTTAGGTTTAGCATTATATAGTGTTAATTTGCAGAAAACATGTGTCTTAGTTTATTCATGTGCATAGCCCTTAAAATTGATTAAATCAATTGCATTACTAAGTAAAATACATATAGTGTCTTAACTATTATAAATTTTGTATAAATTTTGTGTGTATTAGTAGTTTTTAAGTATTTGTGTGTATTTATAGTATGCTTTGATAGTTTTACTATTTTATTGTTATCACCTTGTTCTCTAAATATGCATTACAATTTTGGTTAGTATTCCTATATACATCTAAAAATTATTTGTTGATACTAACACTTGGTCTTTGGTGGATGTTAGGCTAATGAATGTCCGATCAGAATCCAGGACCATCTAGAACCACGTTTGAGGAACTCACAGAAAGACTAGCGAGACTTAGAGCTGACATCCTGGATCATCCCATCCTCGAAGAAGTTTCCGAGTCTTCACATTCATCATTCGAACATACTTTAGCCTCATCAACCGACCACAACTCAGAAGCAGAAGAACAAGAAGTCAACATGGCCAATGCAGGACAATCTCTTCGCCAGCGCACCTGCTCAACCGAATGGAGCAGCGGGCCTTCGAGCATTGCTTTTCCACAACCGGAGGAAAACATGAAGGATATCGAGCTAAAGAGTGGCTTCCTCCACCGACTACCCATTTTTCATGGACTTTCCAATGAAGATCCGAACAAGCATCTCAAACAATTCCAATTTGTTTGTAACAGCATGAAGCCATCTGATGCTGATACGGAACTCTTCAAACTGAAGGCATTCCCATTCACCCTAGTCGACAGGGCCGAGTCTTGGCTTATGGAACTACCGCCAAACCATATTACCTCTTGGAAGCAACTTGCGGATATGTTCCTAGCGAAGTACTTCCCGGCCTCAAAGATCACCGTCTTGAGAAAGCAAATCACTGGCATCACACAGAAACCGGACGAGACCTTCGGCCAATACTACGACCGATTCAAAGTTTTGTGTGCCACTTGCCCATCGCATGGATTCTCCGAGACCAATCTGATGAATTACTTTTACGATGGTCTCAAACCGATCGATAGGGAATTGCTGGATGCAGCAGCCACCGGTGCATTCATGGACTTAACCGAAACCGAAGCTAGAGCTCTTCTAGAGAATCGGGCGAATAATGATGCACAATACGGAATGTCCAACAGACGAGCAGTCGGTGAGGCGAGTTCAACAACCGACGCGGACGAGAAGTACGACAAACTAGCTCATATGCTAGAGAAGGTGTTAGAACTCGAGACGACAAGAGCGAAGGCAACTCAACGGCCTGTTTGCGGCATATGTCAAACACACGGTCACCACAATGACCAATGCCCTCAAGCGCAGGAGCAGGCAAGCGAGCCGGAGCACGCTAACGCCATCGGCGGATATCAGGGAGGACAAAGGTATAACAACTACAACAACTATGTCAACCGTGATCATCCAGGTTTTAGATGGAGCAGCAACGAGGGAACTTTGAACCCTCCAGCATCTCAACCTCAACAAAGCTACCAACGCCCTCCATTTCAACCACGACCACCGATGCAGCATGGTTCGTCATCACAACCCTTCACCAATCCGGATTACGACAAGATGTTGTCGCAACTTTCGGCCTCCACTCAAGTTCTCCTCGACGGACAATCGAAGACAAAGGAGACACTTGACTCACATGGCCGCGACATCACCGAAGTGAAGAAGCAGCTTGGCCAGCTTGTTGATTTCATGGGCCAAATCAAGGAAACCGGTCGGCTTCCACCTCAAACCACTCCTAATCAAAGAAACGTGAATGCTATAGTCACAAGGAGTGGGAAGATACTTGAGGAACCAAAGACCAAGCGATCTCATCTTGATGAAGTCACCATCGAGGACATCACCAACGAAGAAGAAGATGAGATCGATCCGGCAATTCAAGAGGCCGAGAAAAAGAAGGTGACGCCTACTGTCACCAAGGCACAATCACCTCCACAACCTACCCCAATCAAAGGTAAAAGCCCTATTCCTTCAAATACGGTGATTACTAATTCTCCGTTTGCTGTTGCACCTTTCCCAAGCAGATTAGCAAAATCAAAGAAGAAGGATGCCCAATATGAAGATATCTTGGACATCTTCCGAAAGGTGCAAGTGAATTTGCCCTTGATCGAGTGCATAAAGCAAGTGCCTATATACGCCAAGTTTCTGAAAGAATTATGCACTCAGAGGAGGCAAACTCGAGAGAAGGAGGTCGTGAAGGTGAACGCAACCGTTTCGGCGGTTTTGCAGCGTCGGCTACCCCCAAAACTGAAGGACCCAGGGAGCTTTGCAGTTCCTTGCGTAATCGGTGACACCCACTTCGAGGACGTAATGCTTGATCTAGGAGCTTCCATCAACGTCATGCCTTACTATCTTTTCGAATCGATGGAGCTTGGAGATCTCAAGCAAGATGGTGTTATCATCCAATTAGCCGATCGCACACACAAGTATCCGAGGGGATACGTAGAAGACGTTCTCGTGCAAGTCAACAACTTGATCTTCCCAGCCGATTTCTACATAGTTGACATGGAAGAGAGTCCACTGAACACCACGCCATTGCTACTTGGGCGACCTTTCATGCGGACTGCGAGGACGAAGATTGATGTTTTCCAAGGCACTTTCTCCATGGAGATTGATGGAGAAAGAATCGAGTTCAACATCCTGGACGGGATGAAGTTTCCAATGTCGAGCGTAGCTGCCATTTCGACATACGATCCCGTGGATACCTTAGCACAAGGCTACCTCGACACCATCAATGAGGATGAACTCGACATGGCCATTCAACTTGGGCATGACGGCCTTCTTGAGGCCTTACTAGAGCTTGAACCTCGTATTCAAGACATGGCCATGGCCCTAAATGCGGCACCACGAAAAGTAAGCTTTTCTCCTCCTTTACCAATTACTTTTGGTACTAATAAAATGGTTCCTTCCATCGTAGAAGCTCCAGTTTTAGAACTCAAGCTACTACCGGACCATCTGAAGTATGCGTACTTGGGCGAGAATGACACTTTACCCGTCATTATTTCGTCCGCGCTAGAAGAGGAGCAGGAGGAGAAGCTCGTGAGTGTGCTCAAACGGTACAAACCCGCAATAGGCTGGACACTCGCGGACATCAAGGGAATAAATCCAGCAACCTGTGTGCATAGGATTTTCCTTGAAGAAGGCACCAAGCCTACGCGGGAAGCACAGCGTCGGCTCCACCCTCCGATGATGGAGGTGGTAAAAAAGGAGGTAATTAAACTCATGGACTGTGGAGTTATTTACCCTATTTCTGATAGCCGTTGGGTTTCCCCAGTGCAGGTAGTACCAAAGAAATCGGGAATTACCGTCGTCGAGAATCTGGAAAATGAACTTGTGCCACAACGGACGATCACTGGACACCGAGTGTGCATTGATTACCGGAAGCTAAACGCTGCAACCCGCAAGGATCATTTTCCCTTACCATTCATCGACCAAATGCTGGAAAGATTAGCCGGCCATGCATTTTATTGTTTTCTCGACGGATATTCCGGCTACAACCAAATTAGCATTGCGGAGGAGGATCAAGAAAAGACAACATTCACGTGCCCTTTCGGAACGTTTGCATACCGCCGAATGCCATTTGGACTGTGTAATGCACCAGGTACATTTCAACGTTGCATGCTCTCAATTTTTTCCGAATACATTGAAAACATTATTGAAGTATTCATGGACGACTTTAGTGTATTTGGGAATGATTTTGATGCATGCTTAAACAATCTAGAAACTATTTTAAAACGATGCGTTGAAACGAACTTGGTGCTTAATTGGGAGAAGTGCCATTTCATGGTTACGCAAGGGATAGTGTTAGGTCATATTATCTCTGAAAAAGGGTTAGAAGTAGATAAAGCTAAAGTAGATCTTGTGCGTCACTTACCCTCTCCAACTTCGGTTAGAGAGATTCGTTCATTTCTTGGACACGCAGGATTTTATCGTAGGTTTATCAAGGACTTTTCCCACATTTCGCGCCCCTTGTGTAAACTGCTGCAAAAGGAGACCCCGTTCGTCTTTGATGAAGAATGCAACGCTGCCTTCAACAAGTTGAAGGAGCTTCTTACGAGCGCTCCTATTTTGTGCAGCCCTGATTGGTCTCTGCCATTTGAACTCATGTGCGACGCCTCGGATTATGCCGTAGGAGCCGTCTTGGGTCAGCGGAAGGACAAGAAGCCTTGCGTAATCTATTACGCCTCTCGGACGCTTGATGAAGCGCAAAGAAATTATACTACCACCGAGAAGGAGTTTCTTGCCGTGGTTTTTGCTTTAGATAAATTTCGATCTTATTTACTTCAAACTAAAGTAACTGTGTTTACCGATCATGCAGCTTTGAAGTATCTAATGCTCAAGAAGGACGCAAAACCACGACTTATCAGATGGATACTTCTACTCCAAGAATTCAACATCGAAATCAAGGATAAGAAGGGAGTAGAAAACGTCGTCGCTGACCACCTATCACGTTTGATAGGTGACCATGAGCCTGTCGAGATTGAAGAAACTTTTCCGGATGAAAAACTCTTCGGAATTGAGGTAACTACTTCGGAAACTCCTTGGTATGCCGATATTGTAAATTACTTAGTTACCGGTGAGTTTCCGTCTACCATGCATAAATTTCAACGTGACAAGCTTAAGCATAATGCTAGAACCTTTATCTGGGATGAGCCTTATTTATGGAAACAATGCTCCGATTTAGTAATTAGGAGATGTATCCCGGATAGTGAGTTTAAGCCCATTCTAGACTTTTGTCACAATGAAGCATGTGGGGGACACTTTGGTTCTAGGAGGACAGCCCTTAAGATTTTAGATTGCGGTTTCTTTTGGCCTAGTTTATTTCGCGATGCTCATGCATATTGCGCTACATGTGATAAGTGCCAAAGATTCGGTAATTTAGGGCCTAAAGATCAAATGCCACAACACTACATATTTAATGTTGAAATTTTTGATGTGTGGGGTATTGACTTTATGGGACCATTTCCTCCCTCCAATGGTTTTACTTATATCTTACTCGCAGTAGATTATGTTTCTAAATGGGTGGAGGCAAAGGCCACCCGGACTAATGATTCGCGAGTTGTTGCAGATTTCCTACGAACTAACATTTTCAGTAGATTTGGAATGCCACGCGTTCTAATCAGCGATGGTGGAAGTCACTTTTGCAACCGCACGGTGGAAGCACTAATGAGGAAGTATGGCGTCAAACACAAGGTTTCCACACCATACCACCCTCAAACCAATGGAATGGCTGAAGTTTCCAACCGTGAGATAAAGAAGATTCTGGAGCGAACCGTCCGCCCCAACCGGAAAGATTGGAGTCAATGCTTAGACGATGCATTGTGGGCTTACAGAACTGCCTACAAGACCCCCATTGGTATGTCACCTTTCCGATTAATTTATGGGAAGACGTGCCATCTTCCGGTTGAATTAGAGCACAAGGCATGGTGGGCTGTGAAGAAATTCAACATCGATCGAGATGCCGCAGGCTTGCATCGGAAGCTACAACTATGTGAACTAGAAGAAATCAGAAATGATGCTTTCGACAATGCGTGGATTTACAAAGAGAAGACGAAAAAGATCCACGATCAGATGATTCGCGGGAAGAGTTTTGAACCTGGGCAGAAAGTATTGCTTTTCAATTCAAGACTTAAGCTCTTTCCGGGAAAGCTTCGCTCTCGATGGATGGGCCCATTCGTAGTTTCTCAAGTTCTACCTCATGGAGCAGTTCTCATTCGATCTATCGACAAAGGTAGTGAGTTCAAAGTAAATGGCCATCGCTTGAAGCCCTATTTTGAGGCATTTGCGGAGCACACCGTGGAGGAGATGCAACTCCAAGAACCGGCCATTTCAAAACCAAACTGATGCATCACGTCCAAAGCTAACGACGTAAAACAAGCGCTCATTGGGAGGCAACCCAATAGGGAGACAACAGATTTGATTTCTTCTCCCCTTTTTCTTAATTTAATGGCTTTTTGCGTGTTAGATTAAAATTTTCGTAGATCCTATACTCCATGTTTAAATTCTATGTTTTCTTTAAGTACATTGAGGGCAATGTAGAGTTTAAGTGTGGGGGAAGGGTTTACAATTTAATTGTGTCTAAATTAGTGTTTTTCAGAGTCTTTAGGATGCCCTTAACTAGTCGATGATGAAATTTGATCGATACAAACACATATGGCGTATGAATCACATGCATCGAATTCTTGTGCTAATTGAGATATTCTATATGTTTTTAACATGTAGTAGATATACATTGCAAAAACATGGTACAGAAAATCGCATGCTTGAATAAGTTTTTAATCATACGAACCCTATGTGAGCTTTTGAGCTATCTGTTCTTTATTCGAGTGAATATGCATCCATTTCGTAGCTACTAGCTTATATATGCCTCATTAAATTGCTTGCCATAGATTTTATTGAACTAGAGAATACTAGAACTTACTCATGTCAATTTGCAAAGCTTTTAAGTTGATACATACTTTGACTTTGGAAATGATTAAAGGCATTTAGGATTTTCCACCACATTGCCATATATCCATGTATCCCAATTGTACGCACAAGTTGCGACACCCCTAGATAAACCAATTGAGCCCACGTTAAGCTTTTCTTTCATCACCATATATACCTAAACACTTACCCTAGTATAGAATATCCTTACCTTTGTTCCGGAAACTTGGTGAGAATTTTTCGAAACTAGCACATAAGATGGTGGTTCGGTAGGAAAGATTGGAAGAGTTAATGTGAGTAAGGGGAAAGACTTGTCCAAATAGCTAAAAAGTATGCGATTGCCAAAAAGAAAAGAAAAAAATATATTCGAGAGAATGAAAAGAAAAAATTATATATCTCTCATGGCAATATGTTGTGTTCTAAGAATAAACCATTTGGATTAACGTCCCCCTTATTTGCGGATTTGGAGATTACGATAAATTGAAGGCCCAAAAATAGAACAAAATATGGCCTTTGTCCTGTCCGAAAAGCTCAAAGGGTAGCTTAGATTGAAATATACATGGTAACATTCAAATGGAGATGGAGGACTGATTATGGTGCTAGACTAAGTCGTTGGAACGTTTTTATCACCACATATCTAAATTTCGAATGCCTTAGCCTCAACCCCATTACAACCTCACTAAAAGTCCTTTATGATCCTTAAAATGAGTAGCTTTCAATTAGTAGAGTAAGTTGCATGAGTAAGCTTATGGTTTTGGTTCATTTGTGCAAGTAATTAACTTCATTCATATGGTTTTCGTTAAATTCATATACACTTTAAGTAAACCCCTTTCATGAGTGAAAAATATGATGAGTGCATCCTTGTGAGTTGATTAAACCTTTATTCAAAGCATGCACAGCTATAACATAACCATTGTTTTCTCTATGTCTTACTTGTTAATTACATAAATTATATCGCAATTATCTCTTGAATTCGTTGAGCATACACGTTGAAATTCATGTGAGCCATCGCCATATACTTATGCAAATTCTGAGACAAATTTTAGCTAAGGGCTTAGTTGTTCTTTCTTTTGTTTTAAATTCTTAGAGAGTCTTAGTTTAACTTAGTGTTTGCTAAGGGACTAGCAAAGTCTAAGTGTGGGGGAATTTGATATACGCATTTTATGCCCGTTTCTTAACGCATTTCCCTTTTCGTTTAGCTATGTTATTATCTTAGTTTTTATGTTTTCCTTACTTAAATTGTTATTTTGAAGATATTTACGGTGGAGATTAATAACGGCGCAATTCGGAGGAATTTCGGCGATTTTGCGATTTTTGCGATTTCGGACCACGAAAAATGGGCCGGCCCAAAAAGCAAATTATGGGCCGATTTCTCAACTCTTGTTTCGGCCCATTAACAAGCCCAAACCCATGTAATTCGGCCTAGATGCCTTTTGGTGAAGAGGAAAAGTCTTGTTTTGAAAGGGCAAGTCAACATTATCAAGCTAATGATCACAAATGGTGACTACACATGGTGATTCATGCTTAGGGTTCCCAAATGGTGACTACACTAGGTGACTCTTGCTTTGCATTTAATGAAAAGATGACTTGCCATGGTGACAAGCTAGGTGATTCATGCTTAGGGTTTGGCAATGGTGACTAAGTGTGTGACTTGCCTTAATGATCATTGCATGCATTAAATGGAGGAGGCAAGGTGGAAGAGAGAAGGCATGAATCCCTTTCCTATATAAGGGAGGAGGCAGCCATAAAACAGAACCATCACTCATTTTTACTAAGCAAAGCTCTACACAAATACTCCTCCACCATTAAACACTTAAGAGTTCTCTTACAAGCCGAAGCAACATCCTCCTCCATTCCAAAGCCGAAGCAAGCAAGGTGCCTCCATCCTTCCAAGCCGAAGCAAAGCCTCCTCCATCCAACACAATACGCTAAGTCCCTTGTGAAGGAAGTCCATCTCCACCGTAGTTCATCAAACACTCAAGATAAAAAGTGTAACCATGATCTTCACTTTCATTTCTTTAGCTTTGTATGTGAATCTTTTGATGTATTGGAATAACAAGTTTAGAAAGTTTAGATTTGTGTATCAAATGAATAACAAGTTTAGATTTGTGTTTCATGTGCCTAAACCGATTTGTAATATGCATGTGTTTATGATTTATAGCTTTTTATGCATGTTTGATACAATCTTAAAGCTTCGAATGCATGTATTAGAAAATACGCTAAGTCCCTCTCTTTTGCATGTTTCGATGATCGTATGTTGTTTAGGATGTTTATACGCTAAGTTGCATTCCTACACAATTATCAAGCATGTGTACTTAGTTATAAGTTATGAATTTCGCAACTTACACAAAGGTTTGATGCATGAAAAGGGTAGGTTAATAAGATGAGTTGATCACATGTAATTAATAGTGTAACTTCTTATTTTTAGCAAGCATAATTAGACTTTAAGTTTCTTGATTGTTGAAACTTGTCTATGAGTAAAACATGTTAGATGCCTAAGAGTTTTAGTTGTGTTTGCATGTTATGTACTTTAAATTCGTAGATTAAATAACCAACTTCCAATCCCCCCAAATATTTACATTTCCGCATAATAACGAAACCATGCATGCGCCCTTAATTCCCCGGATAAAGAACGATCCCTACTCGCCAATATTATAAATGACAAAAGAAGGGTTTAAATTGCAATGCGCGTAATTGGTGTTTTTAAGGTCTACTTTGTGTTATCGTAAATGCATGTTTTGCACGTATCACACCACACGCCATAACCTAAGTGAAGTTATGGGCATGAGGTTGTGGGCGGAGTTTACAAACACTTGAGAGTGTATACTATCTTGTGATTTCGAGTAAAAGTTGGTTTTGATGTCTAGAAGGGTTATGAATGGTGACTGGTTTTGAACTAAGAAAACAGAACACCATTGGAGTATATACTCTTACGAGTAAGCCTCGGGGTGTTTCTAAGAACAACAATGGAGTATATACTCTTACGAGTTAGCCTCAGGTTGTTCCCAGAAATTAGTTCTCACCTCTTGCGTTACATCTATCCCAACTGGTCATTTCCAACAATTACGAGAATTAACGATAGTTGGTATACATTTTCGCGCGGGCCGCACGGACAAGAGATTTACTCAATAACTAAATCGTGTATTCTTTTTAAATCTTAGGCGCAATCAAAACGTAGACGTACTTAAATTGATTTACATTGAGTACGAGTATTGGTTTTAAGTTTCGTTCTTTGGAATAGGTGGTGCCTCTTTTTCTGGTTTATCTCCTTAACCCTTCATGAAGTGTGGATTTTATCACCACACGCCATAACCTAAGTGAAGTTATGGGCATGAGGTTGTGGGCGGAGTTTACTAAGGACTTGAGATTATATACTATCTCAAAAATTTGGCTGATTGTTGGATATGGTGAGTGGGTTTATGATTGGTGCCGGGTTTCGGATCTAAGCAATAGAACACCATTGGAGTATATACCGTAACTGGTTAGCCTCGGCGTGTCTCTAGGAACAACATTGGAGTATATACTCTTACGAGTAAGCCTCGGGTTGTTCTAAATATTAGTCCTTACCTCTCGCGTTATCTCTATCCCTACTTGCCATTTCTAAACGTAACTAAGCTGAATTAGCGAGAGTCAGTATACATTTTCGCGCGGGCCGCACGTCCAAGAAATTTACCGAATAATCATTTCGTGTACTCTCTGTAAATCATAAGTGCATATGAATACGGATAAATACGAACTAAATAAATACGACATAATCCTTTAAATAGATGGTATATCGGATTAAGCATGCTTAGACCTCCTGGAATCAGACTTCATCTTCGGATGAACGAGACCCATTGCACAGTCGAGAGCCTCTGCACCACGTACCATCGGGGCCAAAGGAAATAAATAAAACTTAGTCAAATTTTTGTGTTTGTTTGTGCATTAAAAACTGTAAAGGACTAACAAACGTTACTTAGCTTGCATAACCTCTCTTAGGCTTTATGATACTCAGATTTCACTACCGAGTACCCTAACCTAAGTGAAGTTAGGGGCATAAGACCGAAGAAGAGGTCATTCTTTGCATTCATATTTTTTTAAGCACGTAACTCGTGTGTTTTCTGCAGGTTCTAACCTTTTCTCTTATACATTCACTCCATCTTTCACGTAGGATTGTTGTTTGATGCATTTTATTGAGAAAATGTGTGGTGCATAAATTCAATGTGAATTATTGTTTGCTTGTATTTGAACCTTGTTTATATATGTTCTAACTAAATTCTTAGGTTTAGCATTATATAGTGTTAATTTGCAGAAAACGTGTGTTTTTAAGTTTATTACATTCTTTTGCATAGCCCTTAAATTGATTAAATCATTTGCATTACATATTAAATTACATCTAGTGTCTTAACTATTATAAATTTTGTGTGTTTTAGTAGTTTTTAAGTATTTGTGAGTATTTATAGTTTGCTTTGATAGTTGTACTATTTTATTTGTTATCGCTTTGTTTTCTAAAATATGCCTTACGATTTTGGTTAGTATTTCTATATTCAGTTTATATTTCTTTTTTTTTTGATACTGACACTTGGTCTTTGGTGGATGCTCAGGCTAATGAATGTCCGATCGGAATCCTGGACCATCTAGAACAAAGTTTGAGGAAATCGCAGAGAGAATAGCGAGACTTAAAGCTCAAACAGACATCCTGGATTTTCCCATCATCGAAGAAGTTTCCGAGTCTTCACATTCATCAACCGACCATAATTCAGCCTCATCAACCAACCATACTTCAGAACCGGAAGAACAACAAGTCAACATGGCCAATGCAGGACAATCTCTTCGCCAGCGTACCTGCTCAACCGAATGGAGCAGCGGGCCTTCGAGCATTGCTTTTCCACTACCGGAGGAAAACATGAAGGATATCGAGCTCAAGAGTGGCTTCCTCCACCGACTACCCATTTTTCACGGACTTTCCAATGAAGATCCGAACAAGCATCTCAAACAATTCCAATTTGTTTGTAACAGCATGAAGCCATCCGATGTTGATACGGAGCTCTTCAAGCTGAAGGCATTCCCATTCACGCTAGTCGACAGGGCCGAGTCTTGGCTTATGGAACTACCGCCGAACCATATTACCTCATGGAAGCAACTTGCGGATATGTTCCTAGCGAAGTACTTCCCGGCCTCAAAGATCACCGTCTTGAGAAAGCAAATCACTGGCATCACACAGAAACCGGACGAGACCTTCGGCCAATACTACGACCGATTCAAAGTTTTGTGTGCCAATTGCCCATCGCATGGATTTTCCGAGACCAATCTCATGAATTACTTTTACGATGGTCTCAAGCCGATTGATAGGGAATTGCTAGATGCAGCAGCTACCGGTGCATTCATGGACTTAACCGAAATCGAAGCCAGAACTCTTCTTGAGAATCGGGCGAATAATGATGCACAATATGGAATGTCCAACAGACGAGCAGTCGGTGAAGCGAGTTCTAAATCCGACGCGGACGAAAAATACGACAAACTAGCTCATATGTTAGAGAAGGTTTTAGAACTCGAGACGACAAGAGCCAAGACAACTCAACAGCCTGTTTGTGGCATATGTCAATCACAAGGTCACCACAACGACCAATGCCCTCAAGTGCCGGAGCAAGCTAGCGAGCTGGAGCACGCTAACGCCATCGGCGGATATCAAGGAGGACAACGGTATAACAATTATAACAACTATGTCAACCGTGATCATCCAGGTTTTAGATGGAGCAGCAACGAGGGAACTTTGAACCCTCCAGCACCTCAACAAAGCTACCAACGCCCTCCATTTCAACCAAGGCCACCGATGCAGCATGGTTCGTCATCTCAATCCTTCACCAACCCGGATTACGACAAGATGTTGTCGCAACTTTCGGCATCCACTCAAGTTCTCCTCGAAGGACAATCGAAGACAAAGGAGACACTCGACTCTCATGGCCGCGACATCACAGAAGTGAAGAAGCAGCTTGGCCAACTTGTTGATTTCATGGGTAAAATCAATGAAACCGGTCGGCTTCCACCTCAACCCACTCCTAATCAAAGAAACGTGAATGCTATTGTCACAAGGAGTGGGAAGATACTTGAAGAACCAAAGACCAAGCGATCTCATCTCGATGAAGTCACCATCGAGGACATCACCAACGAAGACGATGATGAGATCGATCCGGCAACTCAAGAGGCCGAGAAAAAGAAGGTGACGCCTATTGTCACCAAGGCACAATCCCCTCCACAACCCACCCCACTCAAAGGTAAAAGCCCTATTCCTTCAAATACGGTTATTACTAATTCTCCGTTTGCTGTTGCACCTTTCCCTAGCAGATTATTAAAATCAAAGAAGAAGGATGCTCAATATAAAGATATTTTGGACATCTTCCGAAAGGTGCAAGTGAATTTGCCCTTGATCGAGTGCACAAAACAAGTGCCAATATACGCGAAGTTTCTCAAAGAATTATGCACACAGAGGAGGCAAACTCGAGAGAAGGAAGTTGTGAAGGTGAACGCAACCGTTTCGGCGGTTTTGCAGCGTCGGCTACCCCCAAAACTGAAGGACCCAGGGAGTTTTGCAGTTCCCTGCGTAATCGGTGACAACCACTTCGAAGACGTGATGCTTGATCTCGGAGCTTCCATCAACGTCATGCCTTACTATCTTTACGAATCGATGGAGCTTGGAGATCTCAAGCAAGATGGTGTTGTCATCCAATTAGCCGATCGCACACACAAGTATCCGAGGGGATACGTAGAAGACGTACTCGTGCAAGTCAACAACTTAAAATTCCCAGCCGATTTCTATATAGTTGACATGGAAGAGAGTCTACTGAACACCACGCCGCTGCTGCTTGGGCGACCTTTCATTCGGACTGCGAGAACGAAGATCGATGTGTTTCAAGGCACTTTCTCCATGGAGATTGATGGAGAAAGAATCGAGTTCAACATCCTGGACGGGATGAAGTTTCCAATGTCATGCGTGGCTGCCATTTCGACATACGATCCCGTGGATACCTTAGCACAAGGCCACCTCGACACCATCAATGTAGATGAACTCGACATGGCCATCCAACTCGGGGAAGACGCCCTTCTCGAGGCCTTGCTAGAGCTGACGCCTCGAATTCAAGATATGGCCATGGCCCTAAATGCCGCACCATGAAAAGTAAGTTTTTCTCCCCCTTTACCAATTACTTTTGGTACTAATAAAATTGTTCCTTCCATCGTAGAAGCTCCAGTTTTAGAACTCAAGCTACTACCGGACCATCTGAAGTATGCGTACTTGGGCGAGAATGAAACTTTACCGGTCATTATTTCGTCCGCGCTAGAAGAGGAGCAGGAGGAGAAGCTCGTGAGTGTACTGAAGAGGTACAAAACCGCAATAGGCTGGACGCTTGCGGACATCAAGGGAATAAATCCAGCAACCTGTGTGCATAGGATTTTCCTTGAAGAAGGCACCAAGCCTACGCGGGAAGCGCAACGTCGGCTCCACCCTCCGATGATGGAGGTGGTAAAAAAGGAGGTAATTAAACTCATGGACTGTGGAGTTATTTACCCTATTTCTGATAGCCGTTGGGTTTCCCCTGTACAGGTAGTACCCAAGAAATCGGGAATCACCGTCGTCGAGAATCTGGAAAATGAACTTGTGCCACAAAGGACGATCACTGGACACCGAGTGTGCATTGATTACCGGAGGCTCAACGCCGCAACCCTCAAGGATCATTTTCCATTACCATTCATCGACCAAATGCTAGAAAGATTAGCCGGCCATGCATTTTATTGTTTTCTCGACGGATACTCCGGCTACAACCAAATTAGCATTGCGGAGGAAGATCAAGAAAAGACAACGTTCACATGCCCTTTCGGAACGTTTGCATACCGCCGAATGCCATTTGGACTGTGTAATGCACCAGGTACATTTCAACGTTGCATGCTCTCAATTTTCTCCGAGTACATTGAAAAAATTATTGAAGTATTCATGGACGACTGTAGTGTATTTGGGAGTGATTTCGATGCATGCTTAAACAATTTAGAAACTATTTTACAAAGATGCGTTGAAACGAACTTGGTGCTTAATTGGGAGAAATGCCATTTCATGGTTACGAAAGGGATCGTGTTAGGTCATATTATTTCTGAAAAAGGGTTAGAAGTTGATAAATCTAAAGTAGATCTTGTGCGTCACTTACCCTCTCCAACTTCGGTTAGAGAGATTCGTTCTTTTCTTGGACACGCAGGATTTTATCGTAGGTTTATCAAGGACTTTTCCCACATCTCGCGCCCGTTGTGTAAATTACTGCAAAAGGAGACCCCGTTCGTATTTGATGAAGAATGCAACGCTGCCTTCAACAAGTTGAAGGAACTTCTCACGAGCGCTCCTATTTTAAGCAGCCCTGATTGGTCTCTGCCATTTGAACTCATGTGCGACGCCTCAGATTATGCCGTAGGAGCCGTCTTGGGTCAGCGGAAGGACAAGAAGCCTTGCGTAATCTATTACGCCTCTCGGACGCTTGATGAAGCGCAAAGAAATTATACCACCACCGAGAAGGAGTTTCTTGCAGTGGTTTTTGCTTTAGATAAATTTCGGTCTTATTTACTTCAAACTAAAGTAACTGTGTATACTGATCATGCAGCTTTGAAGTATCTAATGCTAAAGAAGGACGCAAAACCACGGCTTATAAGATGGATACTTCTACTCCAAGAATTCAACGTCGAAATCAAGGATAAGAAGGGAGTAGAAAATGTTGTCGCTGACCACCTATCACGCTTGATCGGTGAGAATGAGGCTGTTGAAATTGAGGACACTTTTCCGGATGAAAAACTCTTCGGAATTGAGGTAACTGTTCCGGAAACTCCATGGTATGCAGATATCGTAAATTACTTAGTTACCGGTGAGTTTCCGTCTACCATGCATAAATTTCAACGTGACAAACTTAAGCATAATGCTAGAACCTTTATCTGGGATGAGCCTTATTTATGGAAACAATGCTCCGATTTAGTAATTAGGAGATGTATCCCGGATAGTGAATTTATGCCTATTCTAGACTTTTGTCACAACGAAGCATGCGGTGGACACCTTGGTTCTAGGAGGACAGCCCTTAAGATTTTAGATTGCGGTTTCTTTTGGCCTAGTTTATTTCGCGATGCTCATGCATATTGTGCTGCATGTGATAAGTGCCAGAGATTCGGTAATTTAGGGCCTAGAGATGAAATGCCACAACACTACATATTTAATGTCGAAATTTTTGATGTGTGGGGTATTGATTTTATGGGACCATTTCCTCCCTCCAACGGTTTTACTTATATCTTACTCGCAGTAGATTATGTTTCTAAATGGGTGGGGGCAAAGGCCACCCGTACTAATGATTCGCGAGTTGTTGCAGATTTCCTACGAACTAACATTTTCAGTAGATTTGGAATGCCACGCATTCTAATTAGCGATGGAGGAAGTCACTTTTGCAACCGCACGGTGGAAGCATTGATGAGGAAGTATGGCGTAAAACACAAGGTTTCCACACCATACCACCCTCAAACAAATGGAATGGCTGAAGTTTCCAACCGTGAGATCAAGAAGATTTTGGAGCGAACCGTCCGCCCAAACCGGAAAGATTGGAGTCAATGCTTAGACGATGCATTGTGGGCTTACAGGACTGCCTACAAGACCCCCATTGGTATGTCACCTTTCCGATTAATTTATGGGAAGGCGTGCCATCTTCCGGTTGAATTGGAGCACAAGGCATGGTGGGCCGTGAAGAAATTCAACATCGATCGAGATGCAGCAGGTTTGCATCGGAAGCTACAACTTTGTGAACTTGAAGAAATCAGAAATGATGCTTTCGACAATGCGTGGATTTACAAAGAGAAGACGAAAAAGATCCATGATCAGATGATTCGCGGGAAGAGTTTTGAAGTTGGGCAGAAAGTATTACTTTTCAATTCAAGACTTAAGCTCTTTCCGGGAAAGCTTCGCTCTCGATGGATGGGGCCATTCATAGTTTCTCAAGTTCTGCCTCATGGAGCAGTTCTCATTCGATCTATCGACAAAGGCAGTGAGTTCAAAGTAAATGGCCATCGCTTGAAGCCCTATTTTGAGGCATTTGCGGAGCATACCGTGGAGGAGATGCAACTCCAAGAATCGGCCATTTCAAAAACAAAATGATGCATCACGTCCAAAGCTAACGACGTAAAATGAGCGCTCATTGGGAGGCAACCCAATAGGGAGACAATAGATTTGTTTTCTTCTCCCCATTTAAATTAATTTAATGGCTTTTTGCGTATTACATTAGAATTTTCGTAGATCCTATACTTCATGCTTAAAATCTATACTTTTACTTTAGTACATTGAGGGCAATGTAGAGTTTAAGTGTGGGGGAAGGGTTTACAATTTAAGTGTGTCTAAATTAGTGTTTTTCAGAGTCTTTAGGATGCCCTTAACTAGTCGATGATGAAATTAGACCGATATGAACACATATGGCGTATGAATCACATGCATCGAATTCTTGTGCTAATTGAGATATTCTATATGTTTTTAACATGTAGTAGATATAAATTGTAAAACATGGTACAGAAAATCGCATGCTTGAATAAGTTTTTAATCATATGAACCCTATGTGAGCTTTTGAGCTATCTGTTCTTTATTCGAGTGAATATGCATCCATTTCGTAGCTATTAGCTTATATATGCCTCATTTGATTGCTTGCCATAGATTTTAATGAACTAGAGAATGCTAGAACTTACTCATGTCAATTTGCAAAGCTTTTATGTTGATACATACTTTGATTTTGGAAATGATTAAAGGCATTTAGGATTTTCCACCACATTGCCATATATCCATGTATCCCATTTGTACGCACAAGTTGCGACACCCCTAGATAAACCAATTGAGCCCACGTTAAGCTTTTCTTTCATCACCATATATACCTAAACACTTACCCTAGTATAGAATATCCTTACCTTTGTTCCGGAAACTTGGTGAGAATTTTTCGAAACTAGCACATAAGATTATGGTTTGGTAGGAAAGATTAAAAGAGTTAATGTAAGTAAGGGGAAAGACTTGTCCAAATAACTTAAAAAGTATGAGATTGCCAAAAAGAAAAGAAAAAAATTATATTTGAGAGAATGAAAAGAAAAAAAAAATTATATATATCTCTCATGGCAATATGTTGTGTTCTAAAGTAGAAACCAATTGGATTAACGTCCCCCTTATTTGCGGATTTGGAGATTACGACAAATTGAAGGCCCAAAAATAGAAAAAAATATGGTCTTTGTCCTGTCCGAAAAGCTCAAAGGGTAGTTTAAGATTGATGTTTACATGATATTAGTTACGGTGGAGATGGAGGACGAATTTGGTGCTAGACTAAGTCGTTGGAACGTTTTTATCACCACATATCTAAATTTCGAATGCCTTAGCCTTAACCCCATTACAACCTCACAAAAAGTCCTTTATGATCCTTAAAATGAGTAGCTTTCAATTAGTAGAGTAAGTTGCATGAGTAAGCTTATGGTTTTTGTTCATTTGTGCAAGCAATCAAACTTCATTCATGTGGTTTTCATTTCAATTCATATACACTTTAAGTGAACCCTTTTCATGAGTGAAAAACATGATGAGTGCATCCTTGTGAGTTGATTAAACCTTTATTCAAAGCATGCACAGCTATAAACATAACCACTGTTTTCTCTATGTCTTACTTGTTCATTACATAATTATATCGCAATTATCTCTTGAATTCGTTGAGCATACAAAGTTGAAAATCATGTGAGACATCGCCATATACTTATGCAAATTCTGAGACAAATTTTAGCTAAGGGCTTAGTTATGTTCTTTCCATTGTTTTAAATTCTTAGGGAGTCTTAGTTTAACTTAGTGTTTGCTAAGGGACTAGCAAAGTCTAAGTGTGGGGGAATTTGATATACGCATTTTATGCTCGTTTCTTAACGCATTTCCCTTTACGTTTAGCTATGTTATTATCTTAGTTTTTATGTTTTCCTTATTTAATTTGTTATTTTGAAGATATTTACGGTGGAGATTAATAACGACGCAATTCGGAGGAATTTCGGCGATTTTGCGATTTTTGCGATTTTGGACCTCCAAAAATGGGCCGGCCCAAAAAGCAAATTATGGGCCGATTTCTCAAATCTTGTTTCGGCCCATTATCAAGCCCAAACCCATTCATTTCGGCATGGAAGCCTTTTGGTGAAGTTGAAAAGTCCAATTTATCAAGCTTTGTGACTCATTTTAGTGACTAAGCTTTGTGATCATCACAAAAGATGACTTGCCATGTGACTTGTCATGGTGACTCTTGCTTATGGTTTATAAATGGTGACTTGCATGGTGACTCTTGCTTAGGGTTCACAAATGATGATCACAAAAGGTGACTAAGGGAGTGACTTGCCATATTGATCATTACTTGCATTAAATGGAGGGAGGCAAGGTGGAAGAGAGAAGGCAACATCCCTTGCCTATATAAGAGAGGAGGCTGGCCATATATTATGCATCTCTCATTTACTAGCCAAAGCTCTACACAAATACTCCTCCACCATAAACACTTGAAGGTTCACACACAAAGCCGAAGCATCCATCTCTTGCAAAGCCGAAGCATTCTCCATCCAAAGCCGAAGCATCCTCCATCAATCCTTCACAATACGCTAAGTCCCTTGTGAAGGAAAGCCATCTCCACCGTAGATCATCAAGCATTCAAGACAAAAAGTGTAACCATGATCTTCACTTTCATAGCTTTTGCTTTGTATTTGAATCTTTTGATGTATTGGAATACTTTTATGTATCAAATGAAGAACAAGTTTAGATTTGTGTTATATGTTCTTAAACCGATTTGTGAATTGCATGTGTTTATGATTTCTAGCCTTTTATGCATGTTTGATACAATCTTAAAGCTTCGAAAGCATGTGGTAGAAAATACGCTAAGTCACTCTCTTTCGCATGTTTCGATGATCGTATGTTGTTTAGGATGTTTATACGCTAAGTTGCATTCCTACTCAATTATCAAGCATGTATATTTAGTTGGAAGTTATGAATTTCGTAACTTACAAAAGGTTTGATGCATGAAAAAGGGTAAGGTTAAAAAGATGAGATGATCACTTGTAATTAGTAGTGTAACTTCTTATTTTTAGTAAGCATAATTAGACTTTGAAGTTTCTTGATTGTTAACACTTGTCTATGAGTAAAACATGTTAGATGCTTAAGAGTTTTAGTTGTGTTTGCATGTTTTTGTACTTTAAATTTTGTAGATTAAACAACCAACTTCCAATCCCCCCAAACATTTAAATTTACGCTTATTAACGAAACCATGCATGCGCCCTTAATTCCCCGGATAAAGAACGATCCCTACTCGCCAATATTATAAATGACAAAAGAAGGGTTTTAAATTGCAATGCGCGTAATCTGTGTTTTTAGGGTCTACTTTGTGTTAACGTTAAATGCATGTTTTGCGCGTATCAGTCGTCTAAGTGATGATATCGTAATTTCACATCTAAGACAACGACCAACTAGACCATGTCCCAATGCATATTCTTTTCGTCGAGACGATAGAGTAAACAATTATTGGAGTGTGAGCGTCGACGGTTCCAAAATATGAGTTACGGATTTTTGTGTATCCACGTTTTCGGTTTGTAAAAAAAATTTCAGTTTTGTGGTTGACTGTGCCGATGAAACCCTTAACAAACTTACTATTTACTGAAAATTATTCTACTTATATATTGTCTTATGGTGAATGTATCAAACGGTTGTTTTGTCCAAATTCAATTTTGTTAATATTGATGTGCAGTGAACCTATACTTAATAATACTTAAGTTATACACATTAAAAGATACTTAACAAGTTTAAAGACATAAATTAATTCGTTGTCTTAAATCCCACTTTTTATATATACGATTCTTTAATTGATATTTTACGTCAATTCCATTCAAATGACAGATCGAAAACTTCTTTACGAATTATTTTTAAATATTATTTTTACGAGAAATTGTACCTAGACGATGAAGAAGGAGGACTCTCTGTCGTCTAGGTTCAAATTCCACCGTCCTTTATTTGGAGAACCGCTCAAAATTTGACTTGGACGACGGAGATGGTCATCTTCGTCGTCTAGGTTCAAAATTTTGAACATTTCCCAAAAAATATGGCAGTCCACTTCCACAGGCCAATTAATTGAGGAAGCAACTGATGTTGACTTAGACGACGCCAATTAAGTGAGAACATGGATGACACAACATCGGTTGCCGTCATGTAGGTGAGATCGTGGTCACTTAGACGACGGAAAATCACCCTCCGTCGTCTAAGTCAAACTGTAGATTTACAGTTATGGGCAGTTTCGATCGATCACTTCTCTCCTCTCATACTCTCTCTCTCTCTCTCTCTCTCTCTCTCTCTCTCTCTCTCATTCCGGCTCCGCTCCGACAAAATTTTTTCCCTCACTCCGACGACTCGTCCACCTTGTAAGACCCTGACTCAAACCAAGAGTTAATTTGAGATTAGGTTGACTAACACAACTTAACACAAATTTCTATAGAAAATTTGACATAGCCTCGACACAACTGTGAGACTACCAAAGATCCTGCGAAAGAATTTACGCTTCTAATTCATCAGTAAAACTCACAAACCAAACCGTGGCCACCCAAACCACCCGGATTTCTCAACATGATCATAACTACCAAACTTCTATGAATGAGTGAACAATCTAATAACAAGGAGTAGAATCCAAATTCCAAGGTTATTAGACTCCTAAAATAATAACATTAGAAACGGAAATACAACATGGTTTTCAGAGCACAAGACGTCTAATTCAATTTATTACAAGACTAGTAAGTTCACTAGGAACCTACTGGTAATGAAAGGAAACATGGACTCTATGCCTCTGACACGGAGACGCAAACTCTGGATGAAAATCGTAAACTGGGCAACGATAAACCGAAAGTCCCAGGAGAAAGGCATAGAAAAATAAAAAACGTTAGGGTGAGTGGACAGAAAAATAATTAGTTCCAACGAAACGTAAAACATAAGATTATGCCTTTCACCAAAATATAGGAAATACAACTGAGCGAGTCAAAGTAAACATTTCCTATACGTATTTGAGTGGATGCGTGCATAATCTTGTCATCTGGTCAGGTGTTGTTTTGTCCCACCAAGGGTGTACTCGGTGATCAGCTGAGCAGCCAATGCATCGATGCATTCATACATAAATAAGCGCGCGCGTGTGTGTGACATGAAATCATGAAATATATCATAAGCCTCCGTGCTCAGCATGTACGTATCATAGATCATATTATAGATGCACAGTAAAATCGTAAGTGTAAGAGGATTCACCAAATAATGTCTAGACTCGCAATCAACAGTGTTAAAAAAATAGGTCTACTCACAGATTCGCCTAGCTCTGCTGTCCAGCGGAAGTCCCCTCGCCGTAATTTTGGTTGCAATCTCCTGAATAAAGGTATGAACATCGAATGTCAAACTTTTCTAAAACGGTTCAAACATAGCTTAAAACTACCCAGAAACCCCACATTAAAATTCTGGACTTTTGCCACCCCAGTGACCAACTTCGGCGAACCCCAAACGTCCCAGGTAGCTATCTCTCGCCATACCCAACCACTTTCTCTTCTTCGTCGGGGACCAAATCGGCGCCGAAGATGGCGGTTTGACCACCAAAGGTTAGAACTCCGGCCACCGCCGACCACCACAATCGGCAGTGATGCATACATAACTCTTCCTCACCTCGAGACCAAACAATTTCTATAAAAGGACCCAAATACCACATACCTGGCCGAAAATGGCCTCGAAAGCCGGCGGTTCACAAAATCGCCGGAAAACCTTCAAAGCCGATTCCGACGTCGGCGGTCTTCAACATGGCACCAAACAAGCCTAAAGAGCTTCCCCAACACCTAAGCTACCCGAACCCCCTAACCCTGATGGCGGAAGCTCGCCAGAGCATCACCGTCCGACGCCACCCCGAGTCCTAGAACTTCAAACGCTTCGAACCATAACCAAATCATCTCAAACAATTTCACAATACACGCATGAATGGAAAGAAGGGATTGAGGGCTTCCAAAACCATACCTCGATCGACAAAATAGGTGGCCGGACGGTGAGGATTCCGACGGGTCGTATCTGGGTCAGGTCGGTTCAGCGCGGTTCACTCACACCCAAAACGGGCCAACCCCAAGGGAAATTCTGGTTTGGGTTTCATGTCCTACACAAGGTATACCCATATTCCCCAAAAAAATCTACAGCCCACGATTAGTTTGCAGGAGATCCAACGGATCAGAATAACCCCCTAACTGGCCGGCTTAATTTAGTTATTTAATTATAAGGCTCACAACAACTTCTAAAATTCATAACTATTGCTCCGATTAACGGAAAATTCCTCTGAAAGTTCCTACACACTCAAAATAAAATTTCCTACAACTTTCATGAATACCATAAAGTCCAATTCATAACATAGAAATAAGTTGTTAAATTACCCATTAATCGTGACTAACACGTGACCAAACTAACATACCGCATAAAGCATATTATATTTGTTCTGGGTTGTTACACACCTCCTCCGCCGCCTCCCATCTCGAGCCTCCACCTCATCCACCGTACGGCGCTCTCCTCCCTCTCTCCACCACATATGGCGTCTCCTCCCGCCCTAGCTCCACCGCAAGCCGGCGTCCTCCCTCCCTCCATCTCCAACGCTTCCCACCGGCACCACCGCC
This sequence comes from Geum urbanum, assembly GCA_946800695.1. NCBI lineage: Eukaryota > Viridiplantae > Streptophyta > Magnoliopsida > Rosales > Rosaceae > Geum > Geum urbanum. The sequence continues at coordinate 24,657,266 of OX327002.1, forward strand.
CCTCCACCGCCGGTAAAACTAATATATTTTTTTACGTACATACGTATTTAGAATTTCTTTTTAATATGTATTTAGATATAATAATACGTATTTTGGTATAATATGATGTATTGTGTATAATTGTAAATTGGTAAATATATAAATAGGGTAAATTGATAAATATTGTTAATTTTTAATTACTATAAATTAGTAAATATTCTAAAATGGTAAAAATAATATATTTTTAAATATTTTGTAAATTAAGTAAATATTGTAAATTGTTAATCATTGTAAATTAGTAAATATTATAAAATGGTAAAAATTATAAATTGGTAAATAGAAATAATGTAAATTAAGTATATTGGTAATCATAAATATTGTAAAAGGATAAAAATAATAAATTTCTAAATATATTATAAATTTAGTAAATATTATAAATTGGTAAATTTTGTAAATTATTAAAAGTTATAAATTGGTAATTATTGTAAATTGGTGAATATTGTAAATAGGATAAAAATAATAAATTGATAAAAATGGTAAAAATATACAAATTGAAGGTAAATATTAAAAATGATAAAATTTAAAAATACTAAATATGAATAAATGGTAAAATAGAAACATGATAAATAATAAAAATTGTAATTTGTTAAAAAAGATAAAAATTACAAATTGGTAATATTAAAAAATGATAAATATAAAAATGGTAAATTTACAAATGAAAAATATTACAAATAAATATATAGTAGTTTTTTTAAAATAGTAAATTGTAAAATAGTTATAATTAATGGTAAAATAGGTTTAATAGTTGATTTTTACAACTACTAGGTTAAAATGGCCGCATGGAGTAAAAAGAAGGCCAAAAATGAAGCAAAAAATGCTCAACTCCGACGCTTCGCAGAGCAAGTGGGTTGGCAGAGCAACAAAGACAAAATCGCACCTCCTTCGGACCATTCACCTGGTCCCTCGGCTGCGGCGATTGGGGAAATTCCTAATGCCCCAGTTATACAGTCTGATGACGATAACACCCCTTCTGGCAGATCATCGATGTCAGAAAGTGCCTAGGAGTCGGCCTCTGAGTCTATTCTCTACACGCGCTGTGCAAGGTATTGAGGGCCCCATCAGACCCGCAACCAAAAAGGAGTTGAGGATTCAGAAAGGGCAGAAAATTCGAGAAGTTGTTCAAGGCAACTGGGCAAAAGATCTAGTTGTCATACGACGATTCCACCGATGGCCCTTCCACCTCGCAGCTAGCTAGTCTCTCATCGCACAGCATTGGAACAATTATTCGCAACAAGATTCGTATGGTTACGCCTAGCTGGAAGGATTTGCCGGACTTGGAGAAGGGAAAGGTGTTTAAAGAACTCTTGGTACGTAATACAATTTTAAATTTATTTTTTAATAACCAATAAAAGTCGTAATTTTATAATATATACGATTATAATTTTTTATTCTTTTCTTGTAGAAACAATATGCGGTGGATGGCACACCGGAGATGCTTAGGCAACACCATCGCCAATGCCATCTACCGTGATTAGAAGTATAGACTTCACAAGTATTACGTCCAATTCAACCGCTTGCCTACCCCCATAAAGCTGCGTGGGGATAGGGAAGATGAGTGGGAGTGGTTAGTCAACCACTTTGAAGAAGAATTTTATTGGGTTCATATTTTTTTATTTAAATTGAGAAAATCGAATATTTTTTTAGTCATTTATTAATTTTTTAATGATTTATGTTGTCGAACAGACGCAATCGAACGTAAACAAGGCCAATCGGGAGAAGAAGGACAAACATCATACCTCCGGCTCCAAGCAGATGATACTAATCGCCAAGGAGCACAGAGATAAGGGCTCCAAACACCGTTATTTGGATGCTAGCGTCACTGCTTAGGTGACGTCTGGGCTCGACAATAAAGCGAGTCAAAGCGGCGTAAATGTCGTATATATTTTTTCTTAATTAACGTAATTATTATTTATTACATTTATAATTATTTAGTTTTTATTATTATTTTCAAGCGAGATTGGTAGAACGGGCGCAGCAGGAATTGGTCAACATGCAGCTTGCACACCCAGATTTGCCGTTGGAAGACCTGCCTCCTCTATCGAGGGAGAGGCAAATTGCAGCCGCCGATGAGGTATACGGTCGTCAAGCTGGAAAAGAGGTTAGGAGGTTGGGATGCAAGGTGCTGCGAGGTTTATCTTTTGACTCATCTACGACACACTCGGTGAGGACAAGTGCTCGGGATGCAGCGGTCCAAGCAGCCCTTGAGGAGGCTCGACTAGCATGGGCAGAAACGCTATCTATGCGTCAGAGGCTTGATGAGCCACAAGTACAGATAGCCCACCTCATCGCTCTCATGCAAAACCAGGTTCAACAAGATTGTCGTCCTGGTCCGCCCACCCCACACTCTGACGACGACGATATGGCTGGAGGCGGGGGACTCAGCGGCGCGTCTACTCCTGCCGTATTTTAGTATTTTGTACGTAGTTTTTAATATTTTGTTTTTTCCCAATGATATCGATGTACGTACAATTTTTAATTATTTAAATTAAATTTAGTATTTAAATTAATTTATTAATATTTTACTTTAAATTCAAATTTTAATTAAAAAAATAAAAGAAAATGTATATTCACTTAGACTACGAAAGCATATAGGCTTTTGTAGTCTAAGTCCTCACTTAGACTACGAAATCATATATGCTTTCATAGTTTAAGTGATGACTTAGACTACAAAACATATATACATACGTGGTCTAAGTGATCACTTAAACAACGAAATAATTTCGTGGTCTATGTCATCACTTAGACCACGCAATAATTCAATAGTCTAAGTTGTACTTGGACGATGAAAATGTTATTTGCGTCGTCTTATCCTTACTTGGATGACAGACCATTTGCGTCGTCTAAGACGTCACTTGGACGACGTAATAGACCATTTCCTTCGTCTAAGTGCTTAGACTACGACACTTGAATGACGGACTTTAGACGATGGAAACACTAACGTAGACAACGGAAATGGTCTGTGGTCTAAGTGTGTTTTTCTCATAGTGTTACTTTGCAGCAAGTATGATCGAAATTTCTCAAGTACAAACACAGTAGCGAGCAACTTCTTCTGGGTTGTTGTGTAGTTCATTTGAACATCATCAAGTGTCCGAGAGGCTAAGTATATGGCGTATGGCTTCTTATCCTATCGCTAACCCAAAACAACGCTAACAGTATAGTCTAAGGCATCACACATCAATTCGAAGGGAAGAGACCAATCCGCAGCACAAAGGATAGGAGCACTTGTGAGAAGCTCCTTAAATTTTTCAAAGGCAGCTCGACAATCATCATCAAACACAAAGGGAGTGTCCTTATGGAGAAGCTTATAGAAAGGGCGAGAGATGTGGAAAAAGTCCTTGATGAATCTTCGGTAAAAACCTACATGACCAAGAAACGAACGAACCTCTCTAACTAAAGTTGGAGTGGGTAAGTAGCAAACAAGATCTACCTTAGATTTATCAACTTCTATTCCCCTAGCTGAAACAATATGTCCTAAAACAATTCCTTGAGTAACCATAAAGTTACATTTCTCCCAATTAAGTACTGAGTTCGTTTCAACGCATCTTTGCAAAATTAATTCTAAGTTCCCCAAACATGCATCGAAGTCCCTCCCAAATACATGAAAATCATCCATTGAAACTTCAATAATTTTTTCAATGTCATCAAAAAAGATAGAAAGCATGCAATGTTGAAACGTACCTGATATGTTGGATAATCCAAATGGCATGCACCTATAAGCAAACGTTCCAAAAGGGTATGTGAACATTGTCTTCTCTTAATCTTCCTCTGCGATGCTAATTTGGTTGTAACCGAAATATTCATCAAGAAAGCAATAGTATGCATGGCCAGCCACTCTCTCAAGCATTTGATAAATGAACGACAATGGAAAATGGTCCTTGCGAGTGGTGGCGTTGAGCTTTCTATAATCAAGGCAAACTCAATGTCCGGTGATAGTTCTTTGAGGGACAAGCTCATTCTCTGCATTCTTCACAACAGTGATTCCGGACTACTTTGGCACTACTTGCACAGGTGAGACTTATCGGCTGTCTAAAATCGGATAAATGACTCCACAATCAAGGAGTTTAATCACCTCCTTCTTCACAGCTTCCATCATTGGAAGTTGAAGTCTTCATTGAGCTTCCATTATATTGTGGGTTTGGCACTATCTTCAAGCAAAATATGATGCACACATGTTGCCGGATTAATTTCTTTGACGTCTGCAAGCATCTAACCTATGGTTCTCTTGTATTTCTAGAGAATTTGCACCAACTTCTCCTCTTGTTCAGCCTCCAATGTTGATGAGATGATAACTGAAAAAGTTTCATTCTCTTCCAAGCATGCATACTTCAAATGATCCGGTAATACCTTGAGCTCTAATTCTGGTGCTTTGACAAGGGAGGGAACAAGTGGGTTAGTACCATACATGATAGGAATAGGAGGAGTATGACTTACAACCTGTGGTACTTCATTTAGTGCCATGGCCATTTCTCAAATTCTTGTTTCCAAGATTTCAATCAATGCATCAAAAAAGACTTTATCCCCGAGTCGAGTCAGCTCCTCTCACTCTTGAATGGCAATGTCGAGTTCATGTTCTCCAATGGTATCTAAGTGTTGCTGGGCCATGGAATCTACTATGTCAATCGAACAAAAATCACCAACACTTGACATTGGAAACTTAATTGCATCAAAAATGTTGAACTCGATCTTCTCTCCATCAATCTCCATGGAAAATGTTCATTCGAGCACATCTATCTTTGTTCTTGCGGTTCTCATAAAAGGTCGTCCAAGTAGCAATGGCGTAGTGTTCAATGGACTCTCCTCCATGTCAACAATATAGAAATCAGCTGAAAAAATGAGAGTGTTAACTTGCACAAGAACATCTTCAACGTATCCCCTTGGATACTTATGAGAACAATCGTCTAGCTGTACAATGACATTGTCCGGTTTTGGCTCGCCTAGATCCATGGATGCATATAAGTAGTATCGTATGACATTGATCGTTGCGCCCAAGTCTAGCATGACATCTTCGAATCTCTTGTCATCAATAATGCAGGGAACTCAAAAACTCCCCGGATCCTTCAATTTTGGGGGTAGTCGACGTTGTATCACCATTGAAATGGTTGCATTCACATTCGCCACCTTTTTCTCTCTCATTTTCCTCCTTTGGGTGCATAATTCTTTCAAAAATTTGGCTTAGATAGGTACTTGCTTGATGCAGATCAAGGACAGACTTACTTGCACCTTCCAAAAGATATCCAAGATTTCTTTGTATTGATAATCTTTCTTTGACTTTGATAGCCTACTTGGAAATGGTGCACGAGCAAACGGAGAATTAGTAATAACCATACTTGAAGGGATATAATTTTTACCTTTGATTGGTGTAGATGGCATGGTGAATTGTTCCTTGGTGGCATGAGACGTCACATTCTTCTTCTTCTAGGCCTCTTTGGTTGCCAGATCTTCTTTTAACTCCTCATCCTCCAAAAAGTCATGTGAAGGTGCTTTGCTTGTCTTTTGGGATGGACCTTCTAAACTTTCCTACTTCCTTTTTGTCATTGCGCTCACATTCCTCGGATTTGGAAGTGTTTAAGAAGGAAGCTGCCCGGTTTCCCTAATCTGACCCATGAAGTCAACGATTTGGCCTATTTGTTTCTTCATCTCTGAAATGTCTCAGCCATGACTATCCAATGTCTCCTTCATTTTAGCTTGACCATCCAAAAGAACTTGTGTTGAAGCAGACAATTGGGCCAACATCTTGTCGTAGTCTGGATCACTGTTGAACTGGGGGAGCTTGTTGTATAGGATGGATTGGAGCTTGAGGCATTGGTGGCCTAGATTCAAATGGGGCACGTGGGTAGCTTTGTTGAGATGCTGGAGGGTTTAAACATCCATCATTGCTACTCCACATGAAATCCGGATGATTACGGTTGCCAAAATTGTTGTTGTTATAGTTTGTAGTAACGTTGGCCTCATTTACATCCGCCAATGGCATTCACTTGTTCTCCTTCTCCATTAGGCTCCATCGATGTAGGGCATTGATCATTATGGTGCCATTGCATACGACATACTCCAGAAATAGGTCCTTGAGATGCCTTGGCTCTCTTTGTCTCGAGTTCAAGCACTTGTTCTAGCATGGAAGCTAGCTTGTCATACTTTTCATCCGCAACTTGCCTAAAAATCGCTTCAGCTACTGTTTCTTATGGAGCCATCCCATATTGAGAATCGTTATTTTCTCGGTTATCCAAAAGTGTACGAGCTTCCGTCTCATCTAAGTCCATGAATGCTTCGGTTGCATCAGTGTCGAGAAGCTCTCTATCAATCGGCTTTAAACCATCATAAAGTAGTTCATGAGCTTAATTTATCTTCGAAAAACCATGAGAACGACAGGTGGTGCATATAACCTTGAAATGAACATAGTATTGGCCAAAGGACTTACTGAAGCTTGTGTAATCCATGTGATCTTCCTCCTCAACACAGTGATCTTTGAGGCCGAAACGTACTTATCCAAGAACATGTCTGCAAGTTGCTTCCATGTCGTCATGTGATTAGGCGGGAGTTCCAAAAGCCAAGTTTGAACTCTATCCGCTAAAGTGAAGGGAAAAGATTTGAGCTTGAAGAGTTCTTCATCAGCTTCTGAGGGCCTCATGCTCATGCAAATGAACTGAAATTACTTGAGATGCATGTTTGGATCTTCATTTGATAGCCCATGGATCTTCATTTCTTGCTCTTCTTCTTATGAAAAATGCTCGGTGGAGTGATATGATGAATGTGGAGAGTCAATCTCGTCCTCAATGTGAGGAGGATCAAATCGTTGTTCCCTTGGTTCCGGTACGACTTAAGATTTGAGATGTGCAACCTGGTCCGCGAGTGCTTGAAGGTCGATACTTGAAGATGTGAGATTCAAATTGGACATTCATAAGCCTGAGCATCGACCAAAGATCAAGTGTTAGTATCAAAAGAATATACAAGGAATGCATGATACTAAGCCAAACATGTAAGAACAAAAGAAAAAAAAACACCAAAACAAAGCAAATGACTCAAAACACTTTTTTAAACATTCTAAGACATACCAATGTGATGTTAACACTAAATGTAATGCAAAAATGTATGCAAATGATTTAAACAACATAAAAATGTATGCAATGGAATTAGAATAGTTAAGACAAGCTAAAACACACATATATACAATGTTTTCTGCAAAATTAGACATATAAACAATGCAAGACTTAGAAATATGTTAAGAACACATATATACACGTTGAAAATGCAACCACAAAATATATCACTCGAATTAATGCATAAAACACTTAAATCGTCATTCAAATGCATCAAGCAAGAACCTAAGTGAAGTATAGAGTGAATGCATAAGAGTAAACGTTAGAAGCCTGCAGAAAACACACAAGTTACGTACTAAATACATGATGCAAAGTGACTTTTCGCTTGGCCTCATGTCCTTAACTTCACTTAGGTAAGGGTGCCCGGTGATGAAATTAGAGTATCACAAAGCCGCCAGAAGGTTATGCAAGCTATATATAACGTGGTTAGTCCTTTACAAGTTTAAACATTTACAAACACAAAATTTTGACATGTATTATGCATAAGTATTGTCCAAATTGAGTGCGCCTCCGATTTAAAAAGAGTACACTAGCTTGACCTTTAGGTCTTTTAATGGGCGTGCGACCCGCGCAATAGTTGTCAAACTCAATCATTTAGCTTAGTAAACATTTAGAAATGGCCAGTTGAGATAGAGATAATGCAAGATGTAGGACTAATTTTGAGAAATACCCCGAGGCTAACCGGGCCAATAGAATATACTCTATTGATGTTTTCTTTCCTATATACAAAACTTGTCACCAGTCATAACGCTTCTAGACACCATGACCAACAATCTGCCAAACTTTCGAGCAAGACACACACTCTCAAGTCCTTTGCAAACTTCACCGTCAACCTCATGTCCATAACTTTACTTAGGTTATGTTGTGCAGTGATAAAATTCACACATCACGAGGGTTAAGAAGATAAGCAAGAAAATGAGGCCCCATCTATTCCAGGAGAGTGAGACTTAATCAACCAAGCTTATGTACTCAATGTAAATCAAAGACTTCTTTTAACATGTTACATAGCTACAAAATAGATTGTTAATATTAACAAGTATAGATTATAAACAAGTGATACGCGCAAAACATGCATTCACGTTAACTTAAAAACACAGATTACGCGCATTGCAATTTAAACCCTTCTTTTGTCATTTGTAATATTGGCGAGTAGGGATCGTTCTTTATCCGGGGAATTAAGGGCGCATGCATGGTTTCGTTAATAAGCGGAAATATAAATGTTGGGGGGATTGGAAGTTGATTGTTTAATCTACGAAATTAAAGTACAAAAACATGCAAACACAACTAAAACTCTTAGGCATCTAACATGTTTTACTCATAGACAAGTTTCAACAATCAAGAAACTTAAAGTCTAATTATGCTTGCTAAAAATAAGAAGTTACACTACTAATTACATGTGATCATCTCATCTTATTAACCTACCCTTTTCATGCATCAAACCTTTTTGTAAGTTACGAAATTCATAACTTCTAACTAAATATACATGCTTAATAATTGAGTAGGAATGCAACTTAGCGTATAAACATCCTAAACAACATACGATCATCGAAACATGCGAAAGAGAGGGACTTAGCGTATTTTCTAACACATGCATTCGAAGCTTTAAGATTGTATCAAACATGCATAAAAGGCTAGAAATCATAAACACATGCATATTACAAATCGGTTTAAGAGCATAAAACACAAATCTAAACTTGTTCTTCATTTGATACATAAATGTATTCCAATACATCAAGAGGTTCAAATACAAAACAAAATAAATGAAAGTGAAGATCATGGTTACACTTTTTGTCTTGAATGCTAGATGATCTACGGTGGAGATGGCTTTCCTTCACAAGGGACTTAGCGTATTGTGAAGGATGGAGGATGCTTTGCTTCGGCTTGGATGGAGGAGAACCCTAGAACCTTGCTTCGGCTTGGAATGGAGGAGATGTGCTTCGGCTTGTAAGAGAACCTTCAAGTGTTTATGGTGGAAGAGTATTTGTGTAGAGCTTTGGCTAGTAAATTGAGTGATGCTCTTGAATGGTTCGGCCTCCTCCCTTATATAGGCAAGGAATGCTTGCCTTCTCTCTTCCACCTTGCCTTGCTTCATTAAATGCAAGCCTTAGTCACCTAGCAAGTCATCCCCTTAGTCACCAAGTGTGATCATCATTCATGAACCCTAAGCAAGAGTCACCATGCTTAGTCACACCCTTAGTCACCATTGTGATGATTAAAGGCAAGAGTCACCAAGCTTAGTCACCATTTGTGAACCCAAAATAAGAGTCACCATGGCAAGTCATCTTTTGTGATCATTAGCTTGATAACTTGGACTTTTCAACTTCACCAACTTGCATCCTTGCCGAATTGATTGGGTTTGGGCTTGATAATGGGCCGAAACAAGAGTTGAGAAATCGGCCCATAATTTGCTTTTTGGGCCGGCCCATTTTTCGTGGTCCGAAATCGCAAAAATCGCAAAATCGCCGAAATTCCTCCGAATCGCGCCGTTATTAATCTCCACCGTAAATATCTTCAAAATAACAATTTAAATAAGGAAAACATAAAAACTAAGATAATAACATAGCTAAACGAAAAGGGAAATGCGTTAAGAAACGAGCATAAAATGCGTATATCAAATTCCCCCACACTTAGACTTTGCTAGTCCCTTAGCAAACACTAAACTAAGACTCTCTAAGAGTTTAAAACAAAAGAAAGAACAACTAAGCCCTTAGCTAAAATTTGTCTCAGAATTTGCATAAGTATATGGCGATGGCTCACATGAATTTCAACGTGTATGCTCAACGAATTCAAGAGATAATTGCGATATAATTTATGTAATGAACAAGTAAGACATAGAGAAAACAATGGTTATGTTATAGCTGTGCATGCTTTGAATAAAGGTTTAATCAACTCACAAGGATGCACTCATCATATTTTTCACTCATGATAAGGGTTCACTTAAAGTGTATATGAATTTAAACGAAAACCACATGAATGAAGTTAATTACTTGCACAAATGAACCAAAACCATAAGCTTACTCATGCAACTTACTCTACTAATTGAAAGCTACTCATTTTAAGGATCATAAAGGACTTTTAGTGAGGTTGTAATGGGGTTAAGGCTAAGGCATTTGATTTTTAGATATGTGGTGATAAAAACGTTCCAACGACTTAGTCTAGCACCAAATTCGTCCTCCATCTCCACTTGAATGTTACCATGTATACTTTAATCTACTCTACCCTTTGAGCTTTTCGGACAGGACAAAGGCCATATTTTGTTCTATTTTTTGGCCTTCAATTTATCGTAATCTCCAAATCCGCAAATAAGGGGGACGTTAATCCAAATGGTTTATTCTTAGAACACAACATATTGCCATGAGAGATAATAATTTTTTTCTTTTCATTCTCTCAAATATAATTTTTTTCTTTTCTTTTTGGCAATCACATACTTTTTTAGCTATTTGGACAAGTCTTTCCCCTTACTCACATTAACTCTTTCAATCATTCCTACCAAACCATAATCTTATGTGCTAGTTTCGAAAAATTCTCACCAAGTTTCCGGAACAAAGGTAAGGATATTCTATACTAGGGTAAGTGTTTAGGTATATATGGTGATGAAAGAAAAGCTTAACGTGGGCTCAATTGGTTTATCTAGGGGTGTCGCAACTCATGCGTAAAAATGGGATACATGGATATTTGGCGAAGTGGTGGAAAATCCTAAATGCCTTTAATCATTTCCAAAATCAAAGTATGTATCAACTTAAAAGCTTTGCAAATTGACATGAGTAAGTTCTAGTATTCTCTAGTTCATTAAAATCTATGGCAAGCAATCAAATGAGGCATATATAAGCTAGTAGCTACGAAATGGATGTATATTCACTCGAATAAAGAACAGATAGCTCAAAAGCTCGCATAGGGTTCATATGATTAAAAATTTATTCAAGCATGCGATTTCTGTACCATGTTTTGCAATTCATATCTACTACATGTTAAAAACATAAAGAATATCTCAATTAGCACAAGAATTCGATGCATGTGATTCATACGCCATATGTGTTCGTATCGATCAAATTTCATCATTGACTAGTTAAGGGCGTCCTAAAGACTCTGAAAAACACTAATTTAGACACAATTAAATTGTAAACCCTTCCCCCACACTTAAACTCTACATTGCCCTCAATGTACTAAAGTAGAAGTATAGAATAAAAATGGAGTATAGGATCTACGAAAATTTTAATCTAATACGCAAAAAGCCATTAAATTAATTAAAAGGGGAGAAGAAAACAAATCTGTTGTCTCCCTATTGGGTTGCCTCCCAATGAGCGCTCGTTTTACGTCGTTAGCTTTGGACGTGATGCATCATTTTGTTTTTGAAATGGCCGGTTCTTGGAGTTGCATCTCCTCCACGATGTGCTCCGCAAATGCCTCAAAATAGGGCTTCAAGCGATGGCCATTTACTTTGAACTCACTACCTTTGTCGATAGATCGAATGAGAACTGCTCCATGAGGTAGAACTTGAGAAACTATGAATGGACCCATCCATCGAGAGCGAAGCTTTCCCGGAAAGAGCTTAAGTCTTGAATTGAAAAGCAATACTTTCTGCCCAGCTTCAAAACTCTTCCCGCGAATCATCTGATCATGGATCTTTTTCGTCTTCTCTTTGTAAATCCACGCATTGTCAAAAGCATCATTTCTGATTTCTTCAAGTTCACAAAGTTGAAGCTTCCGATGCAAGCCTGCTGCATCTCGATCGATGTTGAATTTCTTCACGGCCCACCATGCCTTGTGCTCCAATTCAACCGGAAGATGGCACGCCTTCCCATAAATTAATCGGAAAGGCAACATACCAATGGGGGTCTTGTAGGCAGTCATGTAAGCCCACAATGCATCGTCTAAGCATTGACTCCAATCTTTCCGGTTTGGGCGGACGGTTCGCTCCAAAATCTTCTTGATCTCACGGTTGGAAACTTCAGCCATTCCATTTGTTTGAGGGTGGTATGGTGTGGAAACCTTGTGTTTTACGCCATACTTCCTCATCAGTGCTTCCACCGTGCGGTTGCAAAAGTGACTTCCTCCATCGCTGATTAGAACGCGTGGCATTCCAAATCTACTGAAAATGTTAGTTCGTAGGAAATCTGCAACAACTCGCGAATCATTAGTACGGGTGGCCTTTGCCTCCACCCATTTAGAAACATAATCTACTGTGAGTAAGATATAAGTAAAACCATTGGAGGGAGGAAATGGTCCCATAAAATCAATACCCCACACATCAAAAATTTCAACATTAAATATGTAGTGTTGTGGCATTTGATCTCTAGGGCCTAAATTACCGAATCTCTGGCACTTATCACATGCAGCACAATATGCATGAGCATCGCGAAATAAACTAGGCCAAAAGAAACCGCAATCTAAAATCTTAAGGGCTGTCCTCCTAGAACCAAAGTGTCCCCCACATGCTTCATTGTGACAAAAGTCTAGAATGGGCTTAAACTCACTATCCGGGATACATCTCCTAATTACTAAATCAGAGCATTGTTTCCACAAATAAGGCTCATCCCAGATAAAGGTTCTAGCATTATGCTTAAGTTTGTCACGTTGAAATTTATGCATGGTAGACAGAAACTCACCGGTAACTAAGTAATTTACGATATCTGCATACCAAGGAGTTTCCGAAGTAGTTACCTCAATTCCGAAGAGTTTTTCATCCGGAAAAGTTTCTTCAATCTCGACAGGCTCATGGTCACCTATCAAACGTGATAAGTGGTCAGCGACGACGTTTTCTACTCCCTTCTTGTCCTTGATTTCGATGTTGAATTCTTGGAGTAGAAGTATCCATCTGATAAGTCGTGGTTTTGCGTCCTTCTTGAGCATTAGATACTTCAAAGCTGCATGATCGGTAAACACAGTTACTTTAGTTTGAAGTAAATAAGATCGAAATTTATCTAAAGCAAAAACCACGGCAAGAAACTCCTTCTCGGTGGTAGTATAATTTCTTTGCGCTTCATCAAGCGTCCAAGAGGCGTAATAGATTACGCAAGGCTTCTTGTCCTTCCGCTGACCCAAGACGGCTCCTACGGCATAATCCGAGGCATCGCACATGAGTTCAAATGGTAGAGACCAATCAGGGCTGCATAAAATAGGAGCGCTCGTGAGAAGCTCCTTCAACTTGTTGAAGGCAGCGTTGCATTCTTCATCAAAGACGAACGGGGTCTCCTTTTGCAGCAGTTTACACAAAGGGCGCGAGATGTGGGAAAAGTCTTTGATAAACCTACGATAAAATCCTGCGTGTCCAAGAAATGAACGAATCTCTCTAACCGAAGTTGGAGAGGGTAAGTGACGCACAAGATCTACTTTAGATTTATCAACTTCTAACCCTTTTTCCGAAATAATATGACCTAACACTATCCCTTGCGTAACCATAAAATGGCACTTCTCCCAATTAAGCACCAAGTTCGTTTCAACGCATCTTTGTAAAATTGTTTCTAAATTGTTTAAGCATGCATCAAAATCATTCCCAAATACACTAAAGTCGTCCATGAATACTTCAATAATTTTTTCAATGTACTCGGAGAAAATTGAGAGCATGCAACGTTGAAATGTACCTGGTGCGTTACACAGTCCAAATGGCATTCGGCGGTATGCAAACGTTCCGAAAGGGCATGTGAACGTTGTCTTTTCTTGATCTTCCTCCGCAATGCTAATTTGGTTGTAGCCGGAGTATCCGTCGAGAAAACAATAAAATGCATGGCCGGCTAATCTTTCCAGCATTTGGTCGATGAATGGTAATGGAAAATGATCCTTGCGGGTTGCGGCGTTGAGCTTCCGGTAATCAATGCATACTCGGTGTCCAGTGATCGTCCGTTGTGGCACAAGTTCATTTTCCAGATTCTCGACGACGGTTATTCCCGATTTCTTGGGTACTACCTGCACTGGGGAAACCCAACGGCTATCAGAAATAGGGTAAATAACTCCACAGTCCACGAGTTTAATTACCTCCTTTTTTACCACCTCCATCATCGGAGGGTGGAGCCGACGTTGCGCTTCCCGCGTAGGCTTGGTGCCTTCTTCAAGGAAAATCCTATGCACGCAGGTTGCTGGATTTATTCCCTTGATGTCCGCAAGTGTCCAGCCTATTGCGGGTTTGTACCGTTTGAGCACACTCACGAGCTTCTCCTCCTGTTCCTCTTCTAGCGCGGACGAAATAATGACCGGTAAAGTTTCATTCTCGCCCAAGTACGCATACTTCAGATGGTCCGGTAGTAGCTTGAGTTCTAAAACTGGAGCTTCTACGATGGAAGGAACCATTTTATTAGTACCAAAAGTAATTGGTAAAGGAGGAGAAAAGCTTACTTTTCGTGGTGCTGCATTTAGGGCCATGGCCATGTCTTGAATACGAGGTTCAAGCTCTAGTAAGGCCTCGAGAAGGCCGTCATGCCCAAGTTGAATGGCCATGTCGAGTTCATCCTCATTGATGGTGTCGAGGTAGCCTTGTGCTAAGGTATCCACAGGATCGTATATCGAAATGGCAGCTACGCTCGACATTGGAAACTTCATCCCGTCCAGGATGTTGAACTCGATTCTTTCTCCATCAATCTCCATGGAGAAAGTGCCTTGAAACACATCAATCTTCGTTCTCGCAGTCCGCATGAAAGGTCGCCCAAGCAGTAGTGGCGTGGTGTTCAGTGGACTCTCTTCCATGTCAACGATATAAAAATCCGCTGGGAATATCAAGTTGTTGACTTGCACGAGAACGTCTTCTACGTATCCCCTCGGATATTTGTGGGTGCGATCGGCTAATTGGATGACAACACCATCTTGCTTGAGATCTCCAAGCTCCATCGATTCGAATTGATAGTAAGGCATGACGTTGATGGAAACTCCGAGATCAAGCATCACGTCTTGGAAGTGGGTGTCACCTATTACGCAGGGAACTGCAAAGCTCCCTGGGTCCTTCAGTTTTGGGGGTAGCCGTCGCTGCAAAACCGCCGAAACGGTTGCGTTCACCTTCACAACCTCCTTCTCTCGAGTTTGCCTCCTCTGTGTGCATAATTCTTTGAGAAATTTCGCGTATATTGGCACTTGTTTTATGCACTCGATCAAGGGCAAATTCACTTGCACCTTTCGGAAGATGTCCAGGATATCTTCATATTGGGCATCCTTCTTCTTTGATTTTCACAATCTGCTAGGGAAAGGTGCAACAGCAAACGGAGAATTAGTAATAACCGTATTTGAAGGAATATGGTTCTTACCTTTGATTGGGGTAGGTTGTGGAGGTGATTGTGCCTTGGTGACATTAGGCGTCACCTTCTGTTTTTCGGCCTCTTGAGTAGCCGGATCGATCTCATCTTCTTCTTCGTTGGTGATGTCCTCAATGGTGACTTCATCAAGATGAGATCGCTTGGTCTTTGGTTCCTCAAGTATCTTCCCACTCCTTGTGACTATAGCATTCACGTTTCTTTGATTTGGAGTGGTTTGAGGTGGAAGCCGACCGGTTTCCTTGATTTGGCCCATGAAATCAACAAGTTGGCCAAGCTGCTTCTTCACTTCGGTGATGTCGCGGCCATGTGAGTCAAGTGTCTCCTTTGTCTTCGATTGTCCGTCGAGGAGAACTTGTGTGGAGGCCGAAAGTTGCGACAACATCTTGTCGTAATCCGGGTTGGTGAAGGATTGCGAAGACGAACCATGCTGCATCGGTGGCCTTGGTTGAAATGGAGGGCGTTGGTAGCTTTGTTGAGGTGCTGGAGGGTTCAAAGTTCCCTCGTTGCTGCTCCATCTAAAACCCAGATGATCACGGTTGACATAGTTGTTATAATTGTTATACCGTTGTCCTCCCTGATATCCGCCGATGGCGTTAGCGTGCTCCGGCTCGCTTGCTTGTTCCGGCACTTGAGGGCACTGGTCATTGTGGTGACCTTGTGTTTGACATATGCCACAAACAGGCCGTTGAGTTGCCTTTGCTCTTGTCGTCTCAAGTTCTAAAACCTTCTCTAGCATATGAGCTAGTTTGTCGTACTTTTCGTCCGCGTCGGTTGTAGAACTCGCTTCACCGACTGCTCGTCTGTTGGACATTCCGTATTGTGCATCATTATTCGCCCGATTTTCTAGAAGAGCTCTAGCTTCGGTTTCGGTTAAGTCCATGAATGCACCGGTGGCTGCTGCATCCAGCAATTCCCTATCAATCGGCTTGAGACCATCGTAAAAGTAATTCATGAGATTGGTCTCGGAAAATCCATGCGATGGGCAAGTCGCACACAAAACTTTGAATCGGTCGTAGTATTGGCCGAAGGTCTCGTCCGGTTTCTGTGTGATGCCAGTGATTTGCTTTCTCAAGACGGTGATCTTTGAGGCCGGGAAGTACTTTGCTAGGAACATATCCGCAAGTTGCTTCCATGAGGTAATATGGTTCGGCAGTAGTTCCATTAGCCAAGACTTGGCCCTGTCGACTAGGGTGAATGGAAATGCCTTCAGCTTGAAGAGCTCCGTATCCGCATCGGATGGCTTCATGCTGTTACAAACAAATTGGAATTGTTTGAGATGCTTGTTTGGATCTTCATTGGAAAGTCCGTGAAAAATGGGTAGTCGGTGGAGGAAGCCACTCTTTAGCTCGATATCCTTCATGTTTTCCTCCGGTTGTGGAAAAGCAATGCTCGAAGGCCCACTGCTCCATTCGGTTGAGCAGGTGCGCTGGCGAAGAGATTGTCCTGCATTGGCCATGTTGACTTGTTGTGCTTCTGCTTCTGAATTGTGGTCGGTTGATGAGGCTAAAGTATGGTCGGTTGATGAATGTGACGACTCGGAAACTTCCTCGATGATGGGATGATCCAGGATGTCAGTTTGAGCTCTAAGTCTCGCTATTCTCTCTGCGATCTCCTCAAACTTTGTTCTAGATGGTTCAGGATTCCGATCGGACATTCATTAGCCTGAGCATCCACCAAAGACCAAGTGTTAGTATCAACAAAGAATTTGAGATGAATATAGGAATACTAACCAAAATTGTAAGACATATTTAGAAAACAAAGCAATAACAAATAGTAAAACTATCAAAGCATACTATAAATACTCACAAATACTTAAAAACTACTAATAACACACAAAAGTTATAATACTTAAGACACTAAATGTAATTTACTAAGTAATGCAAATGATTTAATCAATTTTATGGGCTATGCAAAAGAATGTAATAAACTAAGACACATGTTTTCTGCAAATTAACACTATATAATGCTAAACCCAAGAATTTAGTTAGAACATATATAAACAAAGTTCAAATACAAGCAAACAATAATTCACATCGAATTTATGCACCACACATTTTTTTTCAATAAAATGCATTAAACAACAATCCTACGTGAAAGATGGAGTGCATGCATAAGAGAAAACGTTAGAACCTGCAGAAAACACACGAGTTACGTGCTAAAAAAATGAATGCAAAGAATGACCTCTTCTTCGATCTTATGTCCCTAACTTCACTTAGGTTAGGGTACTCGGTAGTGAAATCCGAGTATCATAAAACCTAAAAGAGGTTATGCAAGCTAAGTAACGGTTGTTAGTCCTTTGCAGTTTTTAATGCACAAATAAACACAAAAATTTGACTAAGTTTTATTTATTTCCTTTGGCCCGATGGTACGTGGTGCAGAGGCTCTCGACTGTGCAATGGGTCTCGTTCATCCGAAGATGAAGTCTGATTCCAGGAGGTCTAAGCATGCTTAATCTGATATACCATCTATTTAAAGGATTATGTTGTATTTATTTAGTCGTATTTATCCGTATTCGTATGCACTTATGATTTACAGAGAGTACGCGAAATGATCATTCGGTAAATTTCTTGGACGTGCGGCCCGCGCGAAAATATATACCGACTACAATTCAGCTTAGTTACGTTTAGAAATGGTTAGTAGGAATAGAGATAACGCGAGAGGTAAGGACTAATATTTAGAACAACCCGAGGCTTACTCGTAAGAGTATATACTCCAATGTTGTTCCTAGAGACACCCCGAGGCTAACCAGTTACGGTATATACTCCAATGGTGTTCTATTGCTTAGATCCGAAACCCGGCACCAATCATAAACCCATTCACCATATCCAACAATCAGCCAAATTTGTGAGATAGTATATAATCTCAAGTTCTTAGTAAACTCCGCCCACAACCTCGTGCCCATAACTTCACTTAGGTTATGGCGTGTGGTGATGAAATCCACACATCACGAAGGGTTAAGGAGATAAACCAGAAAAAGAGGCACCACCTATTCCAAAGAACGAAACTTTATAACCAATACTCGTACTCAATATAAATCAATTTAAGTACGTCTACGTTTTGATTGCGCCTATGATTTAAAAGGAATACACGACTTAGTTATTGAATAAATCTCTTGTCCGTGCGGCCCGCGCGAAAATGTATACCAACTATCGTTAATTCTCGTAATTGTTGGAAATGACCAGTTGGGATAGATGTAACGCGAGAGGTGAGAACTAATTTCTGGGAACAACCTGAGGCTAACTCGTGAGAGTATATACTCCAATGTTGTTCTTAGAAACACCCCGAGGCTTACTCGTAAGAGTATGTACTCCATTGGTGTTCTGTTTTCTTAGTTCAAAACCCGTCACCATTCATAACCCTTCTAGACATCATAACCAACTCTTACTCGAAATCACAAGATAGTATACAATCTCAAGTGTTTGTAAACTCCGCCCACAACCTCGTGTCCATAACTTCACTTAGGTTATGGCGTGTGGTGATGAAATCCATACATCACGAAGGGTTAAGGAGATAGACAAACAAAAGAGGCACCACCTATTCCATAGAGATTTATTTAATAACTAAGTGCTAGTACTCAAATTAAATCAAAGACTATCCTTTAACATGAAAATAAATTATGCAAGTGTAAAAACTAAGTATAAATAAATTCGTCTAAGTAAAAGTATGCATTGTAAACATGTATGTAAATTTCTTTAAGTATAAACAAGAATGAACAAGTATGTACTTCGAAAATTTAGACATGCTTTTAATCACAAATGTACAACGAAATCATACAAAAACATTCTAAGTCCCCGGCAACGGCGCCAAAAATTGATACGCGCAAAACATGCATTCACGTTAACTTAAAAACACAGATTACGCGCATTGCAATTTAAACCCTTCTTTTGTCATTTGTAATATTGGCGAGTAGGGATCGTTCTTTATCCGGGGAATTAAGGGCGCATGCATGGTTTCGTTAATAAGCGGAAATATAAATGTTGGGGGGATTGGAAGTTGATTGTTTAATCTACGAAATTAAAGTACAAAAACATGCAAACACAACTAAAACTCTTAGGCATCTAACATGTTTTACTCATAGACAAGTTTCAACAATCAAGAAACTTAAAGTCTAATTATGCTTGCTAAAAATAAGAAGTTACACTACTAATTACATGTGATCATCTCATCTTATTAACCTACCCTTTTCATGCATCAAACCTTTTTGTAAGTTACGAAATTCATAACTTCTAACTAAATATACATGCTTAATAATTGAGTAGGAATGCAACTTAGCGTATAAACATCCTAAACAACATACGATCATCGAAACATGCGAAAGAGAGGGACTTAGCGTATTTTCTAACACATGCATTCGAAGCTTTAAGATTGTATCAAACATGCATAAAAGGCTAGAAATCATAAACACATGCATATTACAAATCGGTTTAAGAGCATAAAACACAAATCTAAACTTGTTCTTCATTTGATACATAAATGTATTCCAATACATCAAGAGGTTCAAATACAAAACAAAATAAATGAAAGTGAAGATCATGGTTACACTTTTTGTCTTGAATGCTAGATGATCTACGGTGGAGATGGCTTTCCTTCACAAGGGACTTAGCGTATTGTGAAGGATGGAGGATGCTTTGCTTCGGCTTGGATGGAGGAGAACCCTAGAACCTTGCTTCGGCTTGGAATGGAGGAGATGTGCTTCGGCTTGTAAGAGAA
The DNA here is from genome assembly GCA_946800695.1 of Geum urbanum. Classification (NCBI taxonomy): domain Eukaryota; kingdom Viridiplantae; phylum Streptophyta; class Magnoliopsida; order Rosales; family Rosaceae; genus Geum; species Geum urbanum. Next base: position 24,677,346 of record OX327002.1, read on the forward strand.
CCTTCAAGTGTTTATGGTGGAAGAGTATTTGTGTAGAGCTTTGGCTAGTAAATTGAGTGATGCTCTTGAATGGTTCGGCCTCCTCCCTTATATAGGCAAGGAATGCTTGCCTTCTCTCTTCCACCTTGCCTTGCTTCATTAAATGCAAGCCTTAGTCACCTAGCAAGTCATCCCCTTAGTCACCAAGTGTGATCATCATTCATGAACCCTAAGCAAGAGTCACCATGCTTAGTCACACCCTTAGTCACCATTGTGATGATTAAAGGCAAGAGTCACCAAGCTTAGTCACCATTTGTGAACCCAAAATAAGAGTCACCATGGCAAGTCATCTTTTGTGATCATTAGCTTGATAACTTGGACTTTTCAACTTCACCAACTTGCATCCTTGCCGAATTGATTGGGTTTGGGCTTGATAATGGGCCGAAACAAGAGTTGAGAAATCGGCCCATAATTTGCTTTTTGGGCCGGCCCATTTTTCGTGGTCCGAAATCGCAAAAATCGCAAAATCGCCGAAATTCCTCCGAATCGCGCCGTTATTAATCTCCACCGTAAATATCTTCAAAATAACAATTTAAATAAGGAAAACATAAAAACTAAGATAATAACATAGCTAAACGAAAAGGGAAATGCGTTAAGAAACGAGCATAAAATGCGTATATCAACAAGTTTGGAAAATTTTCGTATACTATTAACATGCTTTTGTAATCATTCACACAATTTTACACATGTACAAACCAAACCAAATCACATAATTCTTTACAATCCCCGGTAACGGCGTCAAAAATTAATAATGCTCAAATTACCTATCAAATTAACACTCAATAATCAATTAAAACATCATACAATTTAAAACCCTTTTTGGTAGATGTAGCATTGGTAAATAGGGATCATTCTTAATCGGGGATTGATGGTGCATGCATGATTGCGTTCTAAGTTAAGGAGGGTATAAGAGTTTGGTTTCTATTCTACAAAATTTAAGAACAAAACATGGCAAGCAAACACATTCAGAAATCCTAGATTCTATCATGCTTCGACTCATAGACAAGTTTACACAAACACTAACATATATACATGTGATCAACTCATTATTTCGCCTAACTCTCTATAACCTAACAGATTATATGCATCTTATTAAACTCTAAGTCATTAGCAACGTTTTTAACATGTTAGTGCTTCAGGATTGCCCTAACACATCATTGATATAAACTTGGATGGCCATGCATTTAATCAAAGCATTAAGCAGAAACACAAACATGTTATAATTAACACTACCAGACCGGCAATTTTCTTTTTATCGGCTATACTATACTTTAGCCGACGAAGAAAAGTTTTCATCGGCTAACGTTTTTACTTGTCCGCTAAAGTTTTTTAGCCGATTGGAAAAAAAATATTGTCAGCTTTAGTTGAAAAAAGTCGTTGGCTAAAGTGTGACTTTAGCCAACAAAAATTTTGTAACGTTAGCCGACGACTGAGACATGTGTCGTTGGCTAAAGTATAGGCAAAGATTTTTGTAAACATATTTTCGTCGGCTATACTTTAGCCGACAATTTTTTTGTGTCACCGGCTAAAGTCTTCGAGTTTAAATCAATATGTTTCATCCTAGTTGCAGTCTCTCAGTCTCTCTCAAAACCCAGCAATCTCTCTCTCTCTGCCGCTCAACTGCCTGCCGCCGCCACCGACCATAAATCCTTTAGGTAAAGTTTAAAATTTGAGATTTGTTTTGGAATTTAGGTTTTATGTGAAATTGTGTTTGTTAATTGAAATGTGTTTTGTTTTCATTTTAGGTATTGTTGGCTATTGTGGAATAGAAATCCAGAATCTGCTGTTTTTTTTCCTTCAGAAAAATGCAAACATTAGCCGACGATATACAAAGACTTTAGCCGATGATTTATAAAGACTTTCGTTGGCAAAAGTTTAAAAAATTCGTCGGCTAAAGTTTTCACTTTAGTTGACCACAAAACTCGTCATCGGCTAAAGTGTAGACTCTAGCTGACGATTGTTACTATTGTCGTCGGTTAAAGTAATGACCGACGACCTTTAGCCGACGACACTTTAGTCGAAAAAAGTTCGTCAACTTTTACTTTAGCCGACGAAAAAGTCTAATAGGCTGATGAATTGTTTTTTGTCGGCTAAAGTGTTTTTTTTTTGTAGTGTAATTTCGAAGAAGAAAAACATATTACAAAAACATATTACAAAATCCTTTTGATTATAAACACCAAGAATTCATACAAGGAAAGAAAAGAAGAAATCATTGTTACACTTTTTGAATTCAAGGTTGTTATAATCTACTTGGTGTAGATGACTTCTTGGATGGACGGTGGAGACACTAAGGATTGCCTTGAATGCCTTTGTGGAGGATGTTGTTGATGGTGTTTGGAGGTGGCGGTTTCTTGGAGAACCTTAGAGTGTTTGAAGGGTAGGAAGTGTTTAGGAAGAGCTTTGGCTACTAGAATGAAAGATGATGTTGAGTGAAGCTGAGCTTCCCCTTTTATAGATGATGAATATAATCTTTCCTTTCCAAACTAGGTTTTCCTAATATACCTAAGTAACTTTGACAGTCTAGAAAGAAATGCACTTTCTTAGGGTTGTAGACCTCCAACAATTATGATCTTTAGCTCGTTGGAAAGAAGACTTCAAGAGCTTTCCATAGAGATATATATAACTATATTTGGACTTCATAATCATTCTCGGTTTTTCGTTGAAGTTACAAGTCTGTAGCTTGGATATTCTTTCCTTATTCCATGAGAGATCTTCACCTTCTTGATTTTGTTCTTCTTTCTCTCCAATGAATCTCTCAGCCTAACCTACCACATTTTTTAGGATATATTGATCTTTTAATTAGAAAATTTTGAGATACACATGATACATAAAGAATTCGGCACACAATGCTTTCTTGATCCATCACCATTTTGTTCTTTCCTGGCCTGGGTAGGAAAGATATCTTTATTTTTCATTTGCACTATTTGACATCATTTTTATTTATCATCTTGGTTTCTAATTCTCGACACTAATTGGAAAACCATTTTGTGCACCATTTTAGTAACTTTTGCAAAGACCATTTCTTGAACCATTTCTTCTCCAAAATTAGAAACTTCCTCCTTGCTGCGTTTTGAGCTCATTTCCACCTCCTTATTCATCTCCTTTATTTGAAACCTAAAAATCATAAAGTAAGTACGAATAGATAATACTAAGGTCAAAAAAAAGCTAAATATATAAAAAATGCGATAATAATCAAGCATAAAATGCGTAGATCATTCACCAATGTGTACCATGGCATGAATCTGACTTCTTTCAACCAAAGCTTTTTTTTTGTGTGACCAAATACTTCCTCCTTTATTGTTTTTCCATTAGTCATATTTGTGTTTGCCCACTGGCACAACCTTTTTAATTATGTAGGAAAACTGTTTGGCAGTGTCACGAGGTCCTCTTTATCTTCATCCTCATAATTCAGCTTTCTTTGCTTCTTCATCAGTCCACGCTTTGGTATTCTCTAGATAAAATATTAAGATTCAGTGTCAGAGATCAATTTATTCTGATTTGTTGGCTAGTTAAACAACACAGAAACTAAAATATTTACCTTTGCATTTTCATTCTGGATGATCAAATCCTTAGGCCAAGCAACATGTGTACCAATAGCATCTCTTACAGTAACTATTTCATCTTTAACAAGATATAGGAGCTTAGCATTCTCAATAATCGCCCGGATGACTGAAACACACAGACAATGATCTGCCATTGAAACACTATGAATTAGTTTAGTGCTGGACTCAGAAACTACCTCAACAATTGTTCCAATGGCTACAACATTGCTTATAGAACCTACTGCCAGCTTGACCTCATTTTCATTAGAGGAATGCTCCTACTAGTTAAAAAATATATAAGTCCAGTACAATGACCACATGGTTAGAAAAAATGTGACAGTAGCATAATCAAACATTTAATGTTGCTAAACTAACCTCATTTTTATATGGTATTCTGACCACATGATCTTTGTCTTGACCTCTTTCAAATTTTCTTTTTTAGGGACATCAATTTCCTTGTTGAAATTATCTTTGTCCTTTGTTGCTTCCTTTATCACATCTAACAATAGCAGCTTCTTCTTAGCAATGACACCTTTAACATCATTGCCCATACCATTCGCTTTGTCACATGCTCTTGAATAGATGCCTTGGCCTACAGGAGGGCCATGAATTTTTAGGGATTCCATTATTCCCTCCTTTCCCTTATGCTTTGCCTAGTCTCTGTTGAGCTTTGCCTCTATCCTAGAGAGTACTCCAGCAACTCTATATCTTTCCTTTTCCCATTCAACCCTTTTTTTGGCATGCTTTGCCTCAACCTCAGCAAAAATTTTCATGAATGCGTATGCAGCATTGGGTATCCTTTTTTTGGATTTCTTCAAGTTTGAGAAGTAGCTCTTCTGCTTCACAAAGCCACCAACACCTTGAATGCGTATACATCATCTGTCGCTTCTACAGTTATCTCTCCTTCTGAAACTTTTCTTTTAAACTCATCCTAACACAACATACACATCAAGCATGATGCTAATTATAAGAAAACATATTTCCTTAACTTCAACAACTAATTAAAAGAGAAATAAACTAAATCACTTACTATTTTTGTAGCACATTCCTCTACTTCAGGATCTACGAAGTTTTCTTTCTTATCCAACCTTGCATGTTTCCACAAGGTAGCATGATCCACAGCATCATTAGGGTACTCACTCGACTTCAATTAAATATCAGAAAAAAAATATTCAAATTATAGCATTTCCATAAATTTATACATTTAAGACTAGCTTGTACAACTACAAAATTAATATCAACTAAAGTTCATACCAGGTCTTGCTCCAAGTTTGCATATCCCTTACGCGTTGTCCGATGAAGACATATATTTAACTTTTGCCCTCTTCTCAGTTTGCATTTTGGATAACTCCTTTTGAAGACACAAAACAGCCAAGAAAAAAAAGGAAGTTCAACAATTAATCTGAATCAAATAGGGAACAAAATGAGCTAAAACTATTTACACAACTCAACATTTTAATGAACCTTGGTGTGTTTCGACAATCTGACATCTAGGAAGAGGTCTCAATCAGCCTGACTTATGCATGTATAATCTTGACTTGGCAAATTTCAAAAACTTAGCAAGACCTATTGCAAAGTTTTTAGAACTTCTAGCTTCATCCATTCAAGATTTATCCATCCTAAGACACTAAAAAAACAAACACTACTACACAAAATGCTTCACACAATGTGTGACGACCCGAACCAGAATCAAATGTGTGTTTGGCACGATTCTCGAGATTTGGTTATAGTCGCAGTTTTACGATATTGTGTGGTTTGTTGATTTGATTCGCGACTATGTTTTCAGTCGAGAATTTGAGTTGGGTGTCTTCACGGAAAGTGTAGAGTATGTGATTTCGAGTTCGTGGGCGGTTCCGGAAGATTTTTCCGATAGCCAAGGAATATTTTATGATTATTTGAAGTTTCGGATTTCGACGAGTTTATCCGAATGTTTCGAGTTTATCCGAATCATTTCGTATTTTCATTTTGGACTGTTGATCGACCCGAGGGACGAGTATAAATATCGAAAAGTCGGAAAATAGTCGTAAAAACACGAATTTGCATTGACCATCGTTGACTTTCTGTTTTTGGTAAGTTGACTTTTTGGACAAAAAAGGAAAGTTTCCCGTTTCGGTGCTTGCCGTCCGACGTCGAGTTTCCGGCCACCTCCGATCAATTAAAAGGTAGGGACTTCTTCCTCTCGTGATTTCGTGTTGGTCTGTGATTCGTTTGAGAGAAATTGATGGGGTTTTAGTCGATTTCGAATCGGGCCGAGGGGGAGGATTTCGCCGGTGACGGTGAGCATGGTTCTGGCGAGTTTTTGGGGTTGGGTTGTTGAGGGTTTTGTTCCCCATCCCTCAGTGATGCTCCCTAGGTTGATAGTTTTGAACGAGTTTGAGTTTGGGATCAAACCCGATTAGGGATTCGGTTTGGGATTTTCGATTTGGTTTTGAGAAATTGACGTGGTAGTTGACAAAGTGGTTCGAAATGAGGAGGGCATAAAATCTGGAAATTTTGGTCGCAAAATTCCACCGTTGACGGCGCGCGGCGGCGGTCAACGACGAGGAAAAAGTCAACTTTTCAGATTTCGATGTAATTAGTGTCGTTTTTCTCGTAATCACGCCCTGATCGTCGTCCAGAGGTTTTTGGGTCGATTTGGTTAGCCGATTGTCAGTCGAGATTTCGAGTGGGGATTTCGGGATTACCGTTATACATTTTGTACTGCATTTCGTATTTCCGGGAATGGTTGGTTTCCGTGCATCAGTACAGTGTTGTGGACTACGATTTTGATCAGTTGTGTTTTGTGAATATTCAGGAGATCGTGATCGAGATCTGGATCGTGATCGTGCTTCAGGCGAGGGATCTTCCGCCGGACCACGAGTGTAGCGCGTGTGCGCGTTTCGAGAGTCTGTGAGTGGACAATTTCTTTTCACGGAAATCTTGCGAGTCTTTTATATATGATTTACGAACTTGAGCATGCAGCATGATTATGGTTTTACGAGCATGAGATTTCATACGAGATTATGTTTAATATGAGCATGTGTTTTACGATTATACGATATACTTATACGAATATACGTATACGAGTATACATACACTTATATGCTGTTTCATGCATTTGCATCGAAATGTTTATGATTTGGTTTACACAGAGTACAGTCTTGTGTTACGTTGTTGTATCGATACACTTGCCTCTCGGCTGATCCCCGATGGTAGGCCATACCAGGAGGGGCGTATCCCCGACTGACTGGTGAGGGGCGTTTCCCCGGATCCGAGGCCATTCCTGGCTAGAATCACGTGGAAGTCAGGGACTCCGTGGTTCTGACTGTACTAGCACGGTGTGTGTCCATGAGTGACCCCGTGGGATTTTTACTTGCATGCTCAGTACGCTGGAGGATTATGGTTTTACCTCGTGTACTTTATTATTTCTATTTACCCGGACTCGCATATGTTTTTATAACATATATAGTAACTGGTGAAAGACATTTATTTTCGTCCACTCACTCTAATGTGTTTATTGTCTTTCCCCTGGGCTTTTCAGTTTCCGTGCCCAGTTTGCAGTTCAGGTTTGGTGTTTCACTTCGCGGTTTGGAGGCTAGTGATCAGAGTCACCTGTGTTTTCCAGTAGGTTCTTGTTTCACCTACTGATGTACATATTGTATATGTTTTACTCTAGAGGTCGCTCTGATACATTCTGATATATGTTGTGCAGATTTTCACGGATATACATATATACATAGTACAGTTTGTTTACTGTTGTTGATTATGTTGATGTTGAGAAATTCGGATGGGATTGGTGCCCACGGTTTGTTTTTTGTGGCATAGGACGAAGTGTTAATTTCTGGGTGCAGGTTATGGTAATTCTACGCTAGTAACGAAACTCTGCCGAAATTTTGAAAAATTTTGTTGGTTCGTATTTTCGAAAGAGGTTTGATTCCGGTTTAGGTAACTGAATCGGGATTGGGTCCTTCCAGCTTGGTATCAAAGCTCTAGGTTGTCAGATTCTGTAGACTCTTGTAGTTGTGACGCTTAGGGTATTTGAGTTGATACAGCATGACTGGAGTGATGACCCGACTGGCCAGCAGTACTCATCAATACTTCGGGTGTTGTATGTCCTCAAATATCTGTGGTTTCATGATTACGTTCTTTCTGCTTGTGCCTAATGCTTGTCTTGTATCAGTAGGATGCCTCCTCGACGTGGTCCCCGTGTTGATCGGGATGATGATCCTGATGAGGATCGCCGAACGCGCGACTTGCTTATGCGAGTGCTGCGTTTGGAAGAGTGTTTTGACCCTGTGGTCAAGGCTCGCACTGCGGGTGCTACTGTGTTTTCGGGTTCAGTTGATCCAGAGATATGTGAGGCATGGTTGGTTCAGATTGAGCGTGTGTGTGAGCGTCTGCAGTTTACACCTGAGCAGATGACAGTAGCCGCAGTTGGTTTACTTGAGGGTGATGCATACTTTTGGTGGGTCAACACTGATAGAGTTCCTGTGGATACTCCGTGGACATTGTTTCGTGATCTGTTTATGTGGAGGTATTTTAATCAGGCTACCCAGCAGGGCAAGTACGAGGAGTTCACGAATTTGAGGCAGGGCAGTTTGTCTGTACTTGAGTATCGGGATCGGTTTACTCGATGGTCTCGTTTTGCGCGGGATATGGTGGCTACAGAGGAAGCCAAGTGTCGCAGGTTTGAGCTGGGATTGAATCTAAACATCAAGGCGACATTGACTACGATGCCGAGGAACAACTTTGATGAGTTTGTCAGTGCAGCTCTCCGAGGTGAGGATATTGAGCAGGAGAGACAGCAGAGGTATCGGCCGAGACGGTTTGAGGAAGGTGAACCGAGTCAGGGGCCTTCAAAGAGGCAGAGTTCTGATACTTCCGGCTCAGCTTCATCTTCAGGCGGTGGATCATATCGATCACCAGCTGGGGTACCGAGACAGAGGCCGAGATGGAGGAGAGATAGACCACAGCGACCACAGGCTAGTGCAGGTTCTAGCGGTTCTAGTTATCCTCGGCGTACTGGTGGCACATTTGCTGTACCGAGGGAGTACCCGTTGTGTAGTCTCTGTAGTCGACATGATGTGGGTCCATGTCAGCGAGGTCCTGTCACTTGTTTCCGCTGTGGCCAGGTGGGTCACTATGCGAGGGAGTGTCCTCAGTTATATGGCAGTGACGGACAGGCAGCCCAGAGTTCCGGAGTTGAGCGAGGTGCCACTACGGGAGCTCGACCAGCACAGTTTGCAGGCCAGGGCCGATAGCAGGGACAGCCCCAGCGAGGACGACCAGCCTGACAGGCGAGAGTTCATGCTATGACTATGCGTGAGGGCAGAGCATCACCGGAGGTCGTTATCGGTACGTTACATATTTTTGGTATTCCAGTAGTTGCATTGTTAGATCCAGGTGCCACACATTCATTCATATCATTTAGACTGTCATCATTGGCTACGGTACCTGCATCTCCACTTTCGGGGTTGTAGAGAGTGTTGTATCCGTCAGGTGAGGTTGTGAGCATCGGTTGGGTTTACCGAGATTGTGAGGTGTTTATTGATGGCCATGGTTTAGCCGCTGACCTGTTGTTGCTTGATATTGTGGATTTCGATCTGATATTGGGTATGGACTTTTTGGAGTCGCACTGGGCCATGTTTGATTGCCACAGGAAGGAGGTCGCATTTTGACGACCAGGGTTGCCTGAGATACTGTTTCGTGGCGAGAAGAACACTTCCCTACCGTGTTTGATTTCCGCAATGAGGGCGGATCGGTTGATGAAGAAGGGTTGTGTTGCGTATTTAGCCCATGTTGTGGACACTACAGCTGCGGTGCCGGACCTTGGTAGTATTGAGGTTGTATCTGAGTTTCCGGATGTGTTTCCAGCGGAGTTACCTGGTATACCCCCTGTGCGGGAGATTGAATTTACTATTGAGTTATTGCCGGGTACTGGACCGATTTCCCAGACACCGTACCGGATGGCGCCTGCGGAGTTGAGGGAGTTACATATTCAACTCTAGGAGTTGTTAGAGAAGGGATTCATTCGACCGAGTGTTTCTCCGTGGGGTGCTCCAGTGTTATTTGTGCGGAAGAAGGACGGGTCCATGTTGCGTATTTAGCCCATGTTGTGGACACTACAGCTGCGGTGCCGGACCTTGGTAGTATTGAGGTTGTGTTGCGTATTTAGCCCATGTTGTGGACACTACAGCTGCGGTGCCGGACCTTGGTAGTATTGAGGTTGTATCTGAGTTTCCGGATGTGTTTCCAGCGGAGTTACCTGGTATACCCCCTGTGCGGGAGATTGAATTTACTATTGAGTTATTGCCGGGTACTGGACCGATTTCCCAGACACCGTACCGGATGGCGCCTGCGGAGTTGAGGGAGTTACATATTCAACTCCAGGAGTTGTTAGAGAAGGGATTCATTCGACCGAGTGTTTCTCCGTGGGGTGCTCCAGTGTTATTTGTGCGGAAGAAGGACGGGTCCATGCGTTTGTGCATTGACTATCGGAAGCTGAATCAGATTACTGTGAGGAACAAGTATCCGTTGCCACGGATTGACGACTTGTTCGATCAGCTGAAGGGAGCAGCAGTCTTTTCGAAGATTGACCTTCGATCCGGATAACACCAGTTGAGGATCCGGGATTCTGATGTGGCCAGGACAGCTTTCAGGACGCGGTATGGGCACTATGAGTTTTTAGTTATGCCGTTTGGGTTGACCAACGCCCCCGCAGCTTTCATGGACTTGATGAATCGGGTGTTTAGACGGTTTCTGGACAAGTTCGTGATTGTATTCATTGATGATATTCTGATATATTCGAGGAGTGTGGGCCAGCACAAGAAGCACTTACGAGCGGTATTGCGGACTTTGCGGGACCATCAGGTGTTCGCGAAGTTTAGCAAGTGTGACTTCTGGTTGGATAGTGTGAAGTTTCTGGGCCACGTGATTTCGGCCGAGGGAGTTAGTGTTGATCCTGACAAGATAGAAGCCGTGCTGAATTGGAGTTGACCCACTACTGTGCCGGAGATCCGGAGTTTCTTGGGGTTAGCAGGCTATTACCGACAGTTTGTTCAGGATTTCTCCCGGATTGCTACACCACTGACCAGATTGACGAAGAAGGGCGTCAAGTTTGAGTGGTCTGATGCGTGCGAGGAGAGTTATTTGCTCCTAAAGGAGAGATTGACTACCGCACCAGCTTTGACGTTGCCAGACGATAGTGATGAGTTTGTTGTGTACAGCGACGCGTCGAAGTTGGGCTTTGGCTGTGTGTTGATGCAGCATGGTAGAGTCGTGGCATATGGTTCCAGACAGCTGAAACCGCACGAGGTCAACTATCCAACGCATGATTTGGAGTTAGCCGCTATTGTGTTAGCGTTGAAGAGTTGGAGACATTATCTGTATGGTGCTCAGTGTAAGATTTTCACTGACCACAAGAGTCTCACTTATTTGCGGACGCAGCCGGATCTGAACATGAGGCAGCGCCGATGGATGGAGTTGATCAATGATTATGATTTCACGTTTGAGTATCATCCAAGGAAGGCCAACGTTGTAGCGGATGCACTTAGCCGGAAATCCGGAGCCTCATTGTTTCACATGTGTGTGGCCAGAGTGTTGATGTTAGCCGAGCTTTGAGCTACAGGTGCTGTGTTTGGGTATGATGATGATGGAGCTTTGTTAGCCAGTTTCCAGGTTCGACCAGTGTTGGTTGATCAGGTACGGGAGGCACAGGATTCAGATCCTTACTTGCTGGGAAAGAAGACCATGATTCGGAATGGTGTGCCTACAGAGTTCTGATTGAGCGACGACGGTACGTTGTTGTTCAGGGGTAGGTTATGTGTACCCAGGAACGAGGACTTGAAGAAGGAGATTCTGGACTAGGCCCACAGTTCAGCGTATGCAATGCATCCCAGAGGTACGAAGATGTTTCGTACACTTCGAGCGTACTATTGGTGGCGCAACATGAAGCGGGAGATTGCTGCGTACGTGAGTCGGTGTTTGATTTGTCAGCAGGTGAAGGCGGAGAGACAGAAACCTGCAGGGAAACTACAGCCACTTGAGATTCCAGTTTGGAAGTGGGAGCATATTACGATGGATTTCGTCTATCAGTTGCCGCGTACTTCGGCGGGCAACACTGGCATTTGGGTTATTGTCGACCGATTGACGAAATCCGCACACTTTTTTGCACTTCCAGGGAAGGTATCAGTGGGCAGATTGGCTAAGTTGTACTTATCTGAGATTGTTCGCTTGCATGGGGTGCCTGTGTCCATTGTTTCTGACCGTGATAGTCAGTTCACATCCGAGTTTTGGCAGGCTTTACAGCGAGCGTTGGGCACGAGGTTGCGATTTAGTACAGCTTTTCATCCTCAGACTGACGGGCAGTCCGAGCGGACTATTCAGACACTTGAGGATATGCTGAGATCATGTGTGTTGCAGTTTCACGGAAACTGGGATCAGCAGTTACACTTGATCGAGTTCGCCTACAACAACAGCTATCAGGCCAGTATTGAGATGGCACCGTACGAGGCCCTGTACGGGAAGCAGTGTCGCACTCCATTGTGTTGGAGTGAGGTGGGCGAGCGTTGGCTTATTGGTCCAGATTTGGTGAAAACCACGATGGAGGACATTCAGGTTATTCGAAATCGACTGAAGATTGCCCAGGATCGGCAGAAGAGTTACGCGGATGTGAGGAGGAAGAGCTTAGAGTTCGAGGTTGGTGACTGGGTCTTCCTGAAACTATCTCCGTGGAGAGGAGTTGTGCATTTCGGAAAGCGTGGCAAGCTTCGACCGCGGTACATTGGTCCATATGAGATTACGGAGAGGGTTGGAGCTGTTGTTTACAGACTTGAGTTACGGGATGAGATGGCTCGTGTGCATGATGTCTTCCATGTTTCGATGTTGCGGAAGTACATCTCAGATCCTTCACATGTGTTAGCCCCACAGCAGTTGCCGATCAGAGAGGATTTATCGTATGTTGAGGAACCAGTGCAGATTCTCGATCGTCGTGAGCAGGAGTTGAGGCACCGTGTGATTCCGCTGGTGAAGGTCTTGTGGCAGAACCATTCAGTGGAGGAGGCCACCTGGGAGACCGAGCAGCGTATGCAGGAGCAGTATCCTCATCTGTTCACTTGACAGGTACGTAAATTTCGAGGTCGAAATTTCTTTAAGGGGGGTAGATTTGTGACGACCCGAACCAGAATCAGATGTGTGTTTGGCACGATTCTCGAGATTTGGTTATAGTCGCAGTTTTACGATATTGTGTGGTTTGTTGATTTGATTCGCGACTATGTTTTCAGTCGAGAATTTAAGTTGAGTGTCTTCACGGAAAGTGTAGAGTATGTGATTTCGAGTTCGTGGGCGGTTCCGGAAGATTTTTCCGATAGCCGAGGAATATTTTATGATTATTTGAAGTTTCGGGTTTCGACGAGTTTATCCGAATGTTTCGAGTTTATCTGAATCATTTCGTATTTTCATTTTGGACCGTTGATCGACCCGAGGGACGAGTATAAATACCGAAAAGTCGGAAAATAGTCGTAAAAACACGAATTTGCATTGACCATCGTTGACTTTCTGTTTTTGGTAAGTTGACTTTTTGGACAAAAAAGGAAAGTTTCCCGTTTCGGTGCTTCCCGTCCGACGTCGAGTTTCCGGCCACCTCCGATCAATTAAAAGGTAGGGACTTCTTCCTCTCGTGATTTCGTGTTGGTCTGTGATTCGTTTGAGAGAAATTGATGGGGTTTTAGTCGATTTCGAATCGGGCCGAGGGGGAGGATTTCGCCGGTGACGGTGAGCATGGTTCCGGAGAGTTTTTGGGGTTGGGTTGTTGGGGGTTTTGTTCCCCATCCCTCAGTGATGCTCCCTATGTTGATAGTTTTGAATGAGTTTGAGTTTGGGATCGAACCCGATTAGGGATTCGGTTTGGGATTTTCGATTTTGTTTTGAGAAATTGACGTGGTAGTTGACAAAGTGGTTCGAAATGAGGAGGGCATGAAATCTGGAAATTTTGGCCGCAAAATTCCACCGTTGACGGCGCGCCGCCACCGGCGGCGGCGGTTAACGGCGAGGAAAAAGTCAACTTTTCAGATTTCGATGTCATTAGTGTCGTTTTTCTCCTAATCGCGCCCTGATCGTCGTCCAGAGGTTTTTGGGTCGATTTGGTTAGCCGATTGTCAGTCGAGATTTCGAGTGGGGATTTCAGGATTACCGTTATACATTTTGTACTGCATTTCGTATTTCCGGGAACAGTTGGTTTCCGTGCATCAGTACAGTGTTGTGGACTACGATTTTGATCAGTTGTGTTTTGTGAATATTCAGGAGATCGTGATCGAGATCTGGATCGTGATCGTGCTTCAGGCGAGGGATCTTCCGCCGGACCACGAGTGTAGCGCGTGTGCGCGTTTCGAGAGTCTGTGAGTGGACAATTTCTTTTCACGGAAATCTTGCGAGTCTTTTATATATGATTTACGAACTTGAGCATGTACCATGATTATGGTTTTACGAGCATGAGATTTCATACGAGATTATGTTTAATATGAGCATGTGTTTTACGATTATACGATATACTTATACGAATATACGTATACGAGTATACATACACTTATATGCTGTTTCATGCATTTGCATTGAAATGTTTATGATTTGGTTTACACAGAGTACAGTCTTATGTTACGTTGTTGTATCGATACACTTGCCTCTCGGATGATCCCCGATGGTAGGCCATACCAGGAGGGGCGTATCCCCGACTGACCGGTGAGGGGCGTTTCCCCGGATCCGAGGCCATTTTTGGCTAGAATCACGTGGAAGTCAGGGACTCCGTGGTTCTGACTGTACTAGCACGGTGTGTGTCCATGAGTGACCCCGTTGGATTTTTACTTGCATGCTCAGTACGCTGGAGGATTATGGTTTTACCTCGTTGAAAGGACCCAACCCCGATTTAGCTCCCTAAATCGGAATCAAACCCCTTCGAAAACACGAACCAACAAAAACTTTTCGAAATTTGAGCAGAGTTTCGTTACTAGCGTGGAATTACCATTACCTGCACGCGGAAAATACACTTCATCCTATGCCACAAAAAGCAAACCGTGGGCACCAATCCCATCCGGATTTCTCAATATATCAACAGTAAAGTAAAGTAGTAAATATATATATATACACTTTACTAAAATCCGGTATAAAATCGTATAACGTATTCAATATGAAGCTCAGAGCGACATCTAATACACAATCGTATACGCATACCACAGTAGGTAGAACAATAAACCTACTGGATGAAACAAAGTAGCTCGAGCACTATGCCTCCGACCACGACGTGCGATACCAGAGCCTGAACTGCAAACTGGGCACGGAAACCGAAAAGCCCAGGTGAAAGACAATAAACACGTTAGAGTGAGTGGACGAAAATAAATGTCTTTCACCAGTTGATATATATATATAAAATAACATATGCGAGTCCAGGTAAATAAAAATATTATAGTACACGAGGTAAAACTCATACTCCTCCAGTGTACAGAGCATGCAAGTATAAATCCCACGGGGTCACTCATGGACACACACCGTGCTAGTACAGTCCGAATCACGAGGTCCTTAGTCCCCATGACTCTAAGCCAGAAATGGCCTCGGTTCCGGGGAAACGCCCCTCACCGGTCAGGTCGGGATAACGACGTCCCTCCTGGCGGCCTACCATCGGGGATCAGCCGAGACGCAAAGTGTATCGATACAACAACGTAACCAAGACTGTACTCTGTGAAAACCAAATCACAAATATCTCGATGCAAATGCATGAAACAATATATAAGTGTATGCATATTCGTATACGTATATTCGTATAAACATATTCGTATAATCGTAAACACATGCTTATATAATCATAATCTCATATGAAATCTCATGCTCGTAAAACCATAATCATGCTGCATGCTCAAGTTCATAATCACATAAAAGACTCGCAAGATTTCCGTGAAAAGAAACTGTCCACTCACAGACTAGCGTAACGCGTATCGCGTTAACCCGTGATCTGGCGGAAAGTCCATCGCCAAAACAACGATCACGAACCTCTGAATATTCACAATGTCCAATATTCAAAATCATAATCCGACAATACAAATCAAACCACGAGAAACCACCGTTCTCGGAAACACAAAATCCAAAGTCGACGAATCGTCAAAAATCCGTATACAACACCTCAATACCTCGCTTTACGTTCAGACGCTCATCTCGAAAAACGAACCTCCCCACCGCGATCGGGGAGCGATTTCGAGTCAAATGACATGCGACTTGCCGAAAGTCAAAAAGTCAACTCTGACCGTTGACCGCCGCCCACGGCGGCGCCACTGTTGACCGGAGAATTTCACGGCGGAGCTACCCTTGTTCCACTCAAAATCACCCACTGAGCAACTTTCATAACTGCAACAAAGGCCAATTCTCACTTTAACTAGGTCAATTTCATGTAAAACCGAATTGGTTCATAAATTTCAAACCCAAAATTCTCAATCCACAAATCGAATTAGAACACCATGTTTATATGGTTAGAATCACAATGAAGAGGGCTACAAAACCCAGTACCTCTTGAAGTTCATCTCGGCCCGAATCGAAAACCACCATTAACCCAAAATTCCCCCATTTTTGATCGGATTTTCCTCTCTCCTCCGTGAGCCACGCCGTGCGTGGTGGCCGGGGGAAGGCTCGGGAGGTCGGGGCGAGTAGAGCGGAGTAAGCCCCAAGCCATGGGGTCGCCGGAATCCGGTCGCCGGCGTGGAGCCACCGCCACCACCGTGAGCTCTCCCTCAACTCGGTCAAACCGAGTTGACCCAAAGTCAACCCATTAATTTCAGTCAACACTTTCCCAAAAGAGCAAGTTACTATTTATAGCTTTCCCAAAACGGAAACTCCATGTTTATCCTTTTCGTCGAACTTCAAACGCGCGTAACTTCTTCGTCGTAATTCCGATCCCAATAATTCTCGCGACCACAAACTCGTCTCGACGTACTCTTCAATAATCACCCGAAGTCAAACATATCGGCCAACCGAATAAAAAGTCAACCTTTCAAAGCAACACACATTAAATCGACTAAATAATCAACAAACGGCAAAATTTGCAACTAATTCCTCGTAACTCTAAATCATGCTCCGGAAGTTCCCACGAACTCGAAATTAAATTCTGAACAACTTCCGTGAAGAAGCCGAAACCAAATTCTCGTCCAGTAATTTAGTCGCGAACAAACCCGTCATTTAAATCCGTTTCCGTCGAAAATTCAAATATTCATAACTAATTCCTCGGTCGTCCAAATAACGATCCGGAACCGCCCACGAACTCGTAATCACACGTACAACGACTCTCAAGAAGAGACCTAGCTCCAATTCTCGGCCAATAATTAAGTCGTTAACAAGCTCGGCGATTCCAAACAACCGTCGGATACCAGTGACTACGCGGTAACTCACGTACATAGCTGGTCGTACTGCTGATTCTGGTTCGGGTTGTCACACTCGTGTACTTTATTATTTCTATTTCCCCGGACTCACATATGTTTTTATAACATATATAGTAACTGGTGAAAGACATTTATTTTCGTCCACTCACTCTAACGTGTTTATTGTCTTTCCCCTGGGCTTTTCGGTTTCCGTGCCCAGTTTGCAGTTCAGGTTTGGTGTTTCACTTCGCGGTTTGGAGGCTAGTGATCAGAGTCACCTGTGTTTTCCAGTAGGTTCTTGTTTCACCTACTGATGTACATATTGTATATGTTTTACTCTAGAGGTCGCTCTGATACATTATGATACATGTTGTGCGGATTTTCACGGATATACATATATACATAGTACAGTTTGTTTACTGTTGTTGATTATGTTGATGTTGAGAAATCCGGATGGGATTGGTGCCCACGGTTTGTTTTTTGTGGCATAGGACGAAGTGTTAATTTCTGGGTGCAGGTTATGGTAATTCTACGCTAGTAACGAAACTTTGCCGAAATTTTGAAAAATTTTGTTGGTTCGTATTTTCGAAAGGGGTTTGATTCCAGTTTAGGTAACTGAATCGGGATTGGGTCCTTTCACAATGCTCATTGTGCGTCGTCTAAAATGTGTTTTGTCCGTCATCTATCCAGGCGGTGTCTAATGAAATGGCTTCAGACGATCCTAAAAATGACTGAAATGACTGTCATATACCGATCATAGGGATGAAAGTCATATACTTCAGACAACGGATGACATTCATGGTGCCAACGAATGTCATCCATGCATGCGCCTCCTTGTGTCTGATGGCATGCATTCACATGATGGGCATCTGCCGTCACTATAATCTTTAGTTGATAGTCATAATAACATATGTCATCTGAGTATGCTTGTTCCAACACACTTATATTCTTTTACCATCATCTGAGTATGATAGAGCAGATAGTTTCTAGTAGCTTTTATGTGGGGAGCAAGCATTCGATTTTAGCAAATAAATAATACATCAATTTGCTCTCAACAATACCATATATATGAACATTTGATTTCAACATTGGGCTTAAAAATCTTAGAAACTACAATTATATAAAGCATGAAGTCCTTGATGACTCAAAAGTTACAAGTACAACAACTAATTGCACACACTTTGGATCTGGACCTAAGTACTACTAGCTATAATGTGGTAGATAAATGCATAATCACAATGCCAAGTTCAGTTGAGCTGCATTAGGACCTGGATCTCATACTCGAGCTGCCTTTTTGCCTTCATTTTGAACTGCCTTTTTTTGCCATTATAAACATAAAATTGTCAAGTAATAAATTTGTTCACAAAGGAGCTAAGCTTACTGCATATATGTTCATTGAATCAATACCAAACTTATGATGGAAGAGAACATGCAAAAAATACAATGACAACTAGCTTTATATCAATCAAGTACTTAAACCATCATCTCCCAGCTAGCTTGCATCCACATGACAAATACAAACAGCTTTTCTAATTACTTAAAATCATATAAAGCACATAATCTAATACTTTGGATATCCACCAAGCTAGCTAGCCATGATGAAGATCGATCACAGCTAAGGAAAAAATAAAAAGAAAGCACATCCATAAAAAATAAAAAGAACAACAAAAAGATGAATAAGCTGGGTCATAAACAAAACAAAAGAAGAGGTGCTTACCAGCTTAGTACTTATGAGCAAGCGAAGGCCCTGTTCTTTCCGACATCATCCTCGGAGAAAAAGAAATTGCTTGAAAGGTCCCATAAATCCACAACACCTTTGTCATACAAGGCCACAGACTTGACACCAGCAAGTACAAGGTTCTTTGCTGCAATCAAGAGAAATGACATTATTAACAACATAAACCTGCATGCCAAACAACCAAAGCAACCCATGTCATTGTTTTCCCCATCTCATTCAACAGAATCAACATCTTTACAATTCAAATTCAAAGATACAGTCTATTCACATACCAATTTCAGCACTAAGAGCCTGTATCCCAGAGATGAGAACATTAAAACCAAAGAGCCGCCTCATTGTCCCACAGCCATACACAGCCAGCTGCTTGCTGTGCAGATCTTCATCAATATCACCGAAATTCCCGTTATCGAATCCCATGATCGTCGGCTTGCAGCTGTTGCTACTATCGTTACTGTTCTCACAGTCCATGGTAGTGATCAGAGTGCTCTTAGAATCGTCAGTATATAGCTTCTTGATTAGAGATTTGTTGGCGAAGTTCGGTTCCCCTTCTTCTTGTACTACAACCTCTCCGCCCACTTGTCTCTTTCAAGGAAGCATATGAAGCGATGAACTATCAAGCCACAACTCCATTTATCAATCACAACATTCCAAATCCTAGCACAATTTACCACCAAAAATAAACACAAAACTACACAATCCTATCTCAAAAACACATGGCTATAAGATTGCTTCAAATTTCTTCTATTGCATGCATAGCTTTCATTTCTCTCAGCAAAACATATCATAATAAGTATTATTGTTAAAATAATATCGAAATCGAAACAAAACAAAACAAGCACACTGAATGCATTGGCCTAACTAGTAAACTTTAACAAGGACAACAACTCGGAATCTAAGACTCACTCACCCATTGAATCGTACACACCTTCATTTATCTCATCAGCAAAACCCCAGAAACCTAATTCAGTTCAAAGGCTTGGAGGCGTAGCGGGATCAGCGCCATGCCAGGCTGCGGTTGTGGTGGGTTGATCATTACTACTGACCATATTATAGTTTCCGACAAAAATCACCCTCATTTTTGCTTCTCTCCCAATATTACAAAAAGACCACAAAACCCACAAGCCATAAGCACCTCATAAACATATTGAAAGAGAAACTTGCGCTTGATTCTCAGGAATAGAGAGGAAACATATGAGAAGGGAGTATATACACGAATTGGAGATTGGGATTAGAGAGAATATGAGCGGAGGAATACATACTTGATAGGCCGAAAGAAAAGATACAACCCTTCGTGGTTAGTCTTCTCGTGTTACGGCAGCATGACACTGGCTCGGCTAGACTACAAGAATAATGAATATAGCCGACGACAAAATTTCGTCAACCTGTTAGAAGAAGTCGTTGGCTATAGTCAACCCCAATGACAATTCGTCGTCTTTAGCCTCGTCTAGAGAAGGTCGTCGGTGAAAATATAACCCACGAATTATTTTGCTATTGTCGGGTATAGTTTAGACTATATCCGACGACAAAAAAGTACTCGGCTTTTAGATAAAACTTTTGCCGGCATAACCTTCTCCAGTGGTCAAAATGGTTGACCCGAATAAGACTATAGCCGATGAGTCAGAAATCATTTCATCGGCTATAGTATTTGAATATCGTCGACTATAGTATGCAAATCATCGACTATAGTTTGAAATTGTAATTTTTATTAAATACTTTAGCCGACGAGTGAGACTAATGTCATTGGCTATAGTTGGTGATTTCTGAAGAAAAAAAATATGCAGATTCTGGATTTCTATTCCCAGAACCTGCAAGTGCACAATTTTATTTACACAATAGCCAACAACACATATTCATCAACAAACACATCCTCACCAACAAAACACCTATTCATCCACATTAAACCTATACTAAGGGTTATCGAAAACAGAGGCGTTACTACCAGGAGCTTGCGGATCTTTCTACGACTATGGGGCAAGAAAAAGGAATGGAGGTGGGGCTGGGATCGGGATTCCAGAAGCCTGAAGCTGTGCAGTCTAATCCTGAAACAAGGAAGCCAACGTAGTCTGCTCAGCTAATCTCACCCATTCCATGTCCTCCATCTGTCTCCGAGTCTCTTCCATCTCCCTCTGATGCTTCATCGCTTGCCTTTGAAGCTGTTTCTGTAACTGAGAAGCCCTAGAAGTTCCTGACTTGCGTGAGAAATCGAAAGTGTTCTTCAAGACCCCATTCCTCTTCTTTCCTAGACTCCTACAGTAGTAGGTGTTCCCTCGTGGTAGGAAAACATGAGCCATGATCCTCGTTGCTACCATCAGGTTAGATTGATCAATATGAGAGATGGCCCGGGGGAGATCCTCATCCTTGGCCTTAGGCCATTGCACTCTAACGATCTGAGTCAATACCTCTGGAGTCACCTCCTGCACTCTCGCCTAATTGACAAGGAAAACAAAATAATATATTAGTAAACTTACGTAAATATTTTTAGAGAAAATACATATATAAACAAATATGTTAATTAAGTTATAAGAGCATAAGACTTATAATATCTTCGGGAAAATGAGGATACGCTTTCTCTAACGTATACTCTAACAGAGGACTTCAAGGTATTGGGTGGTCTCCTCCATCCAACACGCAAAGGATCTAGAACCGGCATGATGGTTCTTCATGTTTTTCGCCGGTTCGCCGCGTTTATTGTAGAAATGGCCTTGTTGGATAAACATATATCAAAAAAATATTAATTAGGAAACTACTTTCACCAAATACGATACAAGTAAACACAAATATGATGTTGCATACCTCAAATTTTGGGTTGTTCAAGTGGGCTAGAAGTTAGTGCCACTCGTACTCTCCATACATAAACTCGCTAGGGGTACCCCCACGGAGGTTGTCGTGGTTCTTCCAATACTTTTTTAGCTTATTTTTTCACTCTATATACCTATATTAATGCAACACAAATGTTAAAAATTGACAATAAATGATCAACAAAATATAACTAGGATCCCATCACCTTTTTCCTTGCACGTCATTTGCCCACGTGCATTTGAGCACCTCCGGCACAATAAACCGCACCTGCAAATGTATATATAATTGATAATATTTATATATTTATTCGAACTTAATTAATAAGGGTAGACCTATATAATTCATGAATATATAATTAACTCATGGATATTACACTATTCACCATGTCCTTCACACACTGTGGCATGGAAGACCGGTTCTGTGGGAGGACTAGTTTGCCCACAGATTTGGAACTCTGCCACGTATGATACTTCTTACTTGATCAAAGTACTTGCGCGCACTCTTTCCCAAAATCACTGATCCATCATGCCCGGTCTCTATGACCACTTTCCCACTGTCATTGATCGTCCTCTCAAGTAGCTTGCTGGTGATGGGGCCTCTAGTCTTTTTTTCTTTGCCTCCGACGTCTATTTCGGCTAAGACAAGGTAAAAATATTAAAACATAAATACCCAATTTAATATACAAATTATTAATAAGTTTAACAAAGCACCAGCCTCAGAGGAATGCAAAGTCTGAGCCATAGAGGGAGAAGGCTCTGGCAGGCGAATGTGTGGCATACGAACACCCGAAGGAACGGGACATGTAGAACTGGTCTGTAAGGGCTTGGAGGGGCCGTCTTTGTTCCAGAGCTACCTCGTGCTGGCGGATCGGCAGGCCACTACATCCTGCTAAGGCATCTGCTGAAGCAGTTGATGGTGTCGAGAGGTCCTAGGGCCGCTATAAGCGTTGTTGTTAGAGGCAGACGAGGAACTATCACCGCTAGACCCGTTTTATTTCTTAGATCCCTTCAAATTCTTCCGGCTTAACCAATTCATGGTTCCTAAAATAAAAATCACCAAATAATCACACAAATTAATATATCGGCCAATACCAATCTAATCAAATATCACTAGTACAAAAACTGTTTCATATGACGCCTCTCCGATGACAAAAAATAATTGTCCGTCGTCTGATTGATTTTGAAATAAATAGACGTCGATTCCATTTTGTCCATCATATTCTTTTAGACAATATATTTTTTCAGCTTATGAGGAGGACATTCAAAATTTAGTATTTTCAAGGGTGGACATCTCAAAAAATAATTGTTCGAAAATTATACTTAATTCAAATAATGTTTGTCTGTCATGTGAGTACTTGGCAAAAACCAAAACATTTGTAAAAAAATTTCACTAAGTCAAGTAGATGAGGAGGTACTCAATTGGGAAAAAATGCATGTGTAGACACTCTCCAAAGAGCTCACAACATTGAGTTCTTGCATTAGATGATAGTTGACTGCCGTCTGAGTTTTAAAATAATTTAACTTCGACTTATCCAGCTATATACCGGCTCACATGAATGATTTACATATCTAAACTGTAGGTTATTAAGAGTTGAGTTGGCTTCTAAATTTATTATGGATTTGAGATATTAGTTAAGATGACAGTCGTATGTCGTCTAATTAAAATTTGTCATTCCTTTCCATAGTTAGACGTCAAATTTCGTAAACACCCTAAAACTAACCATTTTTCTAAAATTGACCGTTGGATGGAATGCTAGGATTATTGTTAATACACTGTATCAAATTTTTAATTTTTTTTACTTGAACTCGTCTTTGATTCGAGCATGCCATTGTTGTGACACTAAACGAACTTCGGCGAGGGTGAATTTTTTGAAAACTCTATATTATTATATGGTTCACACATATGTATAGAAAAATTTCTCATTAGACCATTCGATTTTTCATATATCGTTAATTGCATGTATGACTACTAATGTTCTTTATAATGTTACTTGGTTATATGTGAAAACTAAACTGTTATGAAGTTAAATCACTAATAATTAATCATTTTGTAAATGTGACCATTGGATAAGATGGTGAAACTAATCTAAGCACGCTGTAAAAACGTTTAGAACTTTTCAAAGTATTTTCGACCTTGATCCGAGTGTCTAACTATTATGACCATATTACTCTTAACAATAAAACACAATTTGCCGATTCGTCAAAAACAATTTGAATACAAGTATGTCACCCACATTCTCGTGGCATTCACATCTATCTTTCCATGTAAAAAAATCCTAATTCTAAGACATCAACCCCAAACCCTAAAACTAAACCCTAATTGTAAACCTTAAACATACCCTAAACCTTAAACTACAAATTCAATCCGACGACGATTATTTGTCATCTAAGGTATGCGGTTTTTAGCTACTAGTAAGCTGAAAAATTTCCTCCCAAACTTACCCTAGATATGCCATCAAAAATTAGTAGGTTGATTACTCAGATGATGGTTGCAAGTCATCTAAAGGGCGCAAAATTTGTCAATTTTTTTTAAGAGTTCACATGTTTTGCAATTGTGCCTAGTAGGTTCACTAGAATAAATCATCAATCAGACGTTAATTTGCCTGTCCTCTAATTTTTGTACTACAATTTCAGCACTTGGCGGTATTTTTACTTGCAAGCAAGTTTGGTCTCACCTGATCAAAATTTTTAAGTCATGCTCCCTTTTCATTTCTCTTTCTCTCTCTCCCTTTTCATTTTCAAAGTTTTAGGTCATGCCCAGTATCTTTCTCTTCCCTGATTTCCTCTCTTGCTCTTCCTCCCCGTGCGTTGTTCGCCGACAATGAACCATCGGCTCGTCACCAAATCGGTTGGTCTTGGTGTCGAAATCATCATCTTGGCTCCCTCTTTCAATTCCTCAATCCAATTTATATCAACCAAAGAAGAATATTAATCAAAACTCTAGGGTTTCAGCCAATTTCGTCGATGAAAGTGGCGAGGTTACAATAGGCAATATGTCGTCGCACTTGGGGGGTTTGGGAGCCCTTGCTTCAACTTAGTTTAAGCATTGCTCCACCGCGAGCTTGCTACGTCGCGAGCAAGCTTTGGCTCAATCTTATCATTTACGACGCCGATGAGGTCGACCCCAATCTCAGTTGTACTGTTTTGTATTAGATGTTTTACGCGTATCTTTTCAAGTACATCATCATCGGAGATACTGGTTCACACGCCATGATTTTGAATTTTTCTTTTTTTGGATTTTGATACTTGTATCAAATTTTAATCTTTGTTTTGTTCTGTAATGAGACTTGAAGACTTGAGGAGGATGGCGGTAAGTCGAAACTGCCCCAAATTAGGTTCAGAAACCTAGCTTGGAAGATGACCTTCCCTGGGGCGTGGTGTGCGGATCTGGACAGGGTTGCTTTTACTTTAAGCTAAGAAAGTTGTTTAATTGGGCTCTTGTTGTGGCTTAGTTGGGTCAGTATCAAATACAAACTCTTTTTTCTTCTGTTTCTTTGTTACTCTTTTCATTTATGCTTTACACATGTGGAAGTAACTCTATTCGTTTTGAATGGACATAATAATCCAGGTGCATTGTAGCTCTTTTAGGTAGCCAAGTTGTCCTCACTGATCTACCTAATAGACTTAGATTGCAATGGGGAGATGAACCTGACTTGGAACTGGTACAACCTCCACCTGACTTTGGTAATAATTGCTAGCTTTATTATATTCTATATAAAAAAAACATGTTTCATCTATGGTGCTGCACAACGAATCTTGACTGCTAAACCACAACAAAATTACCAACTTTAATGTTGTAAAATCATGAAACTGAAAAGCATGACACTGATTTGGGAAATCGTCTCATGTCTTTTAAGAAAGCTTAAGGTTTTGTGCCTGGATACTATGTCATGATAGCATATTTCCTCTTGTAGTAGAGGAGAATTTGTGTACTGAGTGAATTGCAACTTTGCTTTCACTTGCAATTACACCAAAAGATTGGCTATTATATTCTATTTCGACACCATATGTTTTCAACATGATGATCAACATCCTCTTTCTTTTTTTAAATCTATTCAGTAAACTAGATTACATGTTATCTGTTACATTTAACATGTAAGTGGCCAACTCTATGCCAAAGTAGTTGTGGCAGGAGTTAAATGATAGTATAGTTCCTTGAGTATACAAACTACTTGGATCAGTTTAACATTTCTGAAGCTAAATGTCGTTTTAGGTGGTACAATCATTTAAGTCTGTTTATAAACAGAAACTCATGGACAAAAGAAGAAGAGCGAATTTTACTTTCTACCACCATTTGTATGGTAACAAGTGGACAAAAATAGCAAGATTTCTAAATGGGAGGTATGTAACAATGCACTATTAATGGATAGGAAGTATGGTTTTGTTTTTTGTTCCTTTGTTTTTTCACATAGAAGCTTCGTTTTAGTTTTAGTGTATATTAGAGATGGAAAACTAGTAACCAAGCGTTTAGAGGTATTCTTGCATATTAATATGTAGTGATTGATATGACTCATATTTTCCTGCAGCAACACAGTGGAAAGATGGTTCAAAATGAAGGCAAAATTGCAGCTCTATATCATAAAGTCTAGGTCTTAATGTAGCTCAACGTTAAGGCATTATTGATGTCAAAGGCCAATGAGGATGTCATAGAAGTACTCTTTAACTTTCTATGCAAATATAGGAGATTGATATATATTTGGCTGTATTTTGGATGAATTGTATCCTAATCGTGAACTTGTTGAATATGTTGATGAATGTAATAAAAATTTGATGTATTGTATTGTTATTGGTTCATTGAAATGAATAAAACTGAATGCTTTTTCACATACAAGTTGCTAAAAATTGTCATTATCATTCATATTAGATGACACTTAAAGTATATGAGTGTGTCAACTCAAGCTTAATTAGATGACATACAAATATAAAAATGTTTGATGTGGGAAACATATACATACAATGCACAATATGAAAGAATGAGTGACGTATGAAATTAATTCATATGACACTCACTTTGACAAAATGATCAAGGTTACAATGTGTTTAACATGACAGTTGAATGTCATCTAACTATATGTCATTTGACAAAGAATATGTGCATGCAAGTTGGCATTAGTTGGCACCATGAATGTCATCTATTATCTGAATACTCCGAGTGTCATCCTTATGATCGGTTTATGACAGTCATTTTTGCATCTTACGTGTCATCTGAAAGGGTTTTCAATAGATGACACTGCGGTACATGACAGTTAGGATGCATATGAGATGATGGTCAAAAATCGTCATCTATGGAGTTTTGTGTACTAGTGTATAACACAACCATCCAACACTTTCAAGTATACACAATATTATTCACATACCTCAATCACAATGCTAATAAAAAATTCACAAAATCACGTCTCAAGTTCACAAATTCACAAAATTCACAAAATCACAAAATTCACAAAAAATCAGAAAATCTCAAAATCACAAAAATTCACAATTTCACAAAATTCACATCTCAAATTCACATCACCTATATAAAATTTCATAATTAGATAATCACATAACTCATATATAATTTCATCATCACATAACCCTAAACAGTATGTGTTTACAATGCTAACAAAAAATTCATAAAATCACATCTCAAACACTAAACATATATAATTCACCCATATAATTTACATCTCAAACCCTAAACATATATAATTCACCCATATATAATTCAAAAAATCCATATATAACCCATATATAATTCACAAAATCACATAAAATTCACATAACCTATATATAATCAAATTTCATAACCAATAACCCATAATCACAACATCACATTTCATAATCACATAATCAAATTATAGAGAGAGAGAACCCAAAAATTGGTATTCATGTACAATCTCGTCGACTATAGTGTAACTGACAACATTGACTTATTTCGTCGGCTATACTAACTATACCCAACGACATAAGTCAAATGTCATCGGTTAAAGTGTGAATTTTTTTTGAAAAAGTAGGCTCATGTAAAAACACGTTTTCCACAAATACCTGTTTAACTAATTAAAGAACATAATCTGAATCATCGCTCTATTTAGAAGTGTGAAAATACTTTACAAAATTAGGCTCATGACCAACAAACACGTTTAACACAAATTCATGTTTAACTAAGGCTCATAATCAGAATCATCACTTGAGTCTTCCTCGGTGTCCGAGCTAGTTTTTGGTAATATGTGCCGCTCCTCGTCAGCGAAGTCTTCGTTGTCTTCATTTTGATTAACATCAATAAGACTTATATCTGCTCAAGGATTTCGAACCATACTATTCGGTTTCACATTATTAAGGCGAATTGTAGAGGATTCAGGAATACCAATTATGTTCGGCTCCTGGTATGCAGTAACTTCTTCATTAGCTGTGGCCTCACCAAGTGTAGCAGCACTGTATATGTTTCTAAGGAAAACATGGTTGACTACTTTCCACACGCCTTTGTGCACAGGATCATCAAGATAAAACACTTGTTTTACCGCTGTGGCAAAAATAAAAGGGTGATCTTCATACCAACTTGTAGCTGTATTCACCTAAAATATTCCGTACTGATCGATTATTGTGTTTCCAGGGTTAGTATCAAACCATCTACACTTAAACAAGTGCACTGTCATACCTACCCCATAAATTAGTTCAACCACTGAATGTAGAACACTGTAATAGTCAATGTCATTCCACCCACCATGCACCATTTCCCCAGAGTTCTATGTTCTCCATCTACCGTCTCTATGTTGACATATAAATTGCACGTCATTTACCTTACACATCGAATAAGGCTCTAGCTGGGAAGTGTCTGACATACGGACCAAGGATTGAGTTGCATGATCCGTTGAAGGTGTGTGGTTGTCGCCTTGGTTCTAGAGCCTTCTTGCGCTAGAGGGTTGGCGGGCGTCTATCTCCGGCTGCGGAGTCTCCCCCTGAATTAGTTGAAGGCGGCTAGAGTTGACGGGGCCGCTATACGTGTTACTGATAGAGGCGAACCCAGAACATAAGCCCCTAGTCCCTTTTCCTTTATTGGATCCTTACGAATTACCGCGGACAAACCAATTTTTCATGGTTCCTAATCAATTTCACATTGCATAATCAATTAATGAACAACACAAAATGAATTTCACATAATAACAAATAACCTCCCCTAAGCCATACCAATCTGCCATACGTTAAAATGACCTCACCTATGCCTAAACCATAACCTATCTAAACCGTAACAATATATATACAATGACCATAACCTCACCTAATAATATATATACTAAGCCATACCATAACGATAATCTCACCTAAACCATAATCTGCTATACCATGTTTAACAATAACTAACAAAAACCAATATACCAAACTTAACAAACTGGCATATATACAAAATTTAACACATATACCAAAATGCCATATATACAAAACATAACACATGTATACCGAACTGCATGCCTAATCAATCTGAACTCGAAATTGAGAGAGAGAGAGAGAGAGAGAGAGAGAGAGAGAGAACCTAGGTCGGGTTACCACCGGAGAGAGAAAGAACACCTGCGTTTGGCAGCGGCGGTGGCAGAGTAGGTTAGGGTTTTAAGGCCACAGTTTTTTGCTAGTTAGAGAGAGAGAGTGAGTGAATCTCTGCTGGGCCGGGAAGGGATGGTCGGCAGCAAGATGGTCGGCAGCGAGTTGTGCGTCGAACAAAGTGATTTTCCACTGGAAATCACAAAAATTAGGGTTTGGGAGTTTAGGTTCGACTGGGCGGCGTGGGCTACCATGCACTATTACCCTAGAATTTTGTGTTCTTTGTCTGACGTCACTATGTTCACATATAAATTGCATGCCATTGACCTTACACATCAGATGAACTCTTGAAGTTACCGACTTCTGCGCCAAAAGCCTCAATTCGTGTGACCACTGAGGGATACCATCATCTTCTACATAGTTCATCTAAAAAAAATCATGAGTACAACCATTAACTTTAAATGTGAACATTGATATTAATTTATATATATAGAAGTAAATATATCTATATACGTACCCATTTTCCAAGATAGTTTGCAAACGTCCTGTTGTGGAACTAAACATCACCGGCAATAGAAGGGCAGTAAATGTGGATGTTTTTCCAGTATTAAACTTCTGGATTGTTAATCAATACTGACCAGTGGGCAATGACTACCTCATATGGTTTCAACTTGTACGAGTTTGGCAACTTTCCATATACTTCAACATCATTGGAGATGATAGAAAGGTTGAACTGTGGTTCATCTACTGGCATATGTTGTCGAGGGTCCTCCATCGCTTACAAATACAACTTGGTGTATGTTACGCACTCATACACAAGATATGCTTTAGTCATACATCCTTAAGGTGCGGATTTATTCATCACATAGTCTTTGTAGTCCCACAGTTTTCTATCAAGCTGCAAAGTGCATGTTATGATTACTAAAAAATAAGTATTTCCATATAAAAATGGAGCCAAATTTAGATGTTGAATCATATGTACCTTTCCATGGGATACATCCAAGTGTAATGTACTTGATCTGTAAGCAACAATTGTTCGGGAAGATAGATCATCAGGGGAGATATGATGTCAAAAATATTTGGGAGAAATATCCTCTCAAATTTGCGGATGATAAAAATAATGTCCTGTTGTATTTCCCATATGTATGATTTTTTCACTTCTCTGGTCCATAACTTCTGAAAGAATCTTGACAACGCCACTAACGGATCCACCACCTCTTTGAGTAGGTACCCTCGAATGAAAACAGGGAAGAGGCATTGAAGCAGTATATGGAAGTCATGATTCTTTAATCCGTACATGGAAGTTAACACACTGGCATATATTTCTTGCATAGCCTGAAGGATACCTGACATTAGCCATCCACACAAAGACTTCATTCTTCTGGTCAGGCTTGACCGTGTAAAGAGTTTGAGACATTTTTTTCTTCCCTTCTCTCAACCACAAATGTTTCCACAGTCTCATTCTTTTAAGATCAATGCATGTCTGAGGGCCGTCTTTAGTTTTTCCCTCCCAATTCAATATTGTGCCCACCACACTTTCGCACACATTCTTCTAAATGTGCATGGCATCTAAGTAGTGCCTGATCAACTTGGCCCAACACGGGAGTTCCCAGAATATGCTTTTGTGTGTCCAGAATTTATACCTATCGGGTCTGTCAGGTATTGACGCCACTATTTCAGGATGATTGCTCATCTGCCCAAAATCGTATTCATTCAACATTTCCAAATTTTCATCCCCCTTTCATGTCTTGGGTTGCACAACTGTTTCTATAGTCCCATCAAAAGCCTCGTAATCCTACCGATATGGGTGATCATGTGGAAGCCAACAACGGTAACGCATATGGACAATCTTCCTGCAATGAGGTCTGCAACACTCAACAGTCCTGAACCCCAGACAAGCCCTATATCCCCTGGTAACGTTGCCCGACAACATCCCCGTTTCACATTTTCGTCATCTAAGTCATTACTTGGACAACGAAAAAGTTCAGAATAATTGTACTCCTCGGCATAATATAATTAATCATCATTACCTCGAAAAAGTTTAATTACAATAATTAATTACTAATTAATATCCCTCGTCGTTATATTTACTCTTCGTCATAATTTTCATCATCCTCACCACTATTATCTGATTGCTCCTCCTCATCATTATACTCAACGTCGTCAGAGGAATATCTTAAGTCTTCGTCGTCATCTTGCACCTCATCTTCACTGCCATCAGTCTCTAGATCTATAATCTCATCTTGAGTTAGATCCATAGAGCCATCAGGCATGGGTAAGCGTTCATCAGCTTGAACCATTTTCATTATGTCAGAGCGGATGACAGAAATATTAGGCTCTTGATATGCAGTAATGTCTCTTTGGAGTTCAGCATCTTCAGTCGTTTGTGTCCCTTTAGCTGTCGTGGTATTCCATATTCCTCGATGAGAGATACGGTTCACTATTTTCTATCCTTCACCAGCTTTCGGATCATCAAGATAGAACATCTGTCTAAATAAGGTGGCAAGAGCGAAAGGCTCATCCTCATACCAGCTTAAGTTTGTATCGACTGATAAAAGACCCGGGTCTTCCTTTGTACGCTTGAACTATTTGCACTTGAATAGGAAAATGCTAACATCATTCCAGTAACATAGCTTAACGATATATACAAGATCCCTGTAATATATATCATCGTCTTTCCCCACTATTTTTTGTTCTTCTTCTTTCATCTTGGGCCAATGAATGAAACTTTATACTGTTCACAAAACATCCAGGGTAAATATAGTGTCTAACCGGCTTCCCTGATAGCAAGTGCTTTAGCCAGGACCACCACCCCCATGTGGTTATTGAATTTTTGTAGATCAATCATCTGTAAAAATGGGAAGAATATATAATTAAAAGGTTTAATTTCTATATACATGTATATAATTAAATAAGTAAACATACGTACCCATTAGAGGAAATAATCAGGAAACTTCTTCTTAACCACTTTTTCAAATCATGCCGAACTCTTGTCCGAATTTAACACCTAAAGGTTCTCCCTGTACCCAATCATGTAAGGCTCAACTTCGTCACAGTCTGGCAACACTACCCAATGTGCCTTAATAAAATCTTCTCTTGTTAACGATTCCTTTAATACTTCTCTAAACGATCGTACGACATTTGTGACGACGGAAAGATGGATGCGGGTACTGGGATCGGAGGCGGTGGAAGATGTTGGATCCTTGAGGTACCTGTTGCAGTAAGTAACAAACTCATACATTAGGTATGTCTCTGCTATTGATCCATCCGGGGCCGACCTATTTTTCACGAATCCTTTATACTATTCAAGCTGTCTACAAAATCAAACGTTCAATTAATTAATTGTAGAATAAGTACATATAGCTAGTAATCTCGAGTGGAACAAATAATGGATCGGAAAACTTGTATAATTAATTAGTTGTACGTACCTTTCTTGATGATACATCCAAGTATACTGGACTGGACCAGAAATAAGCACCTGCTCGGGTAGGTGGATCATTAGGTGAATCATGATGTCAAAGAAAGTAGGGGGGAAATTCTCTCTAGTTTGCAAATGATGTGCACAATTAGTTGTTGCAGTTCCACCACATCTGACTTCTTTAACTGTCTGGCGCATAACCTCTCCAACCATTTGCACAATGCCACTGTTGGTTCTACGACGTCACGAGGCAAATCTAGCCGAATTACCACTGGAATCAGATGTTGCAGCATAACGTGATAATCATGTGTTTTTAGACTAATAAACATGTGTTACACCTCGTCCACTGCTCCAATTATAGTAGCTGCATACGTAGCTGGATAATGAACACTCTTAAACCTGTGGAATACAGAACCTCTAAGTGCCGGCTTCACTGTGTAAGGTGCATTTGGCATCTTGTTGTATACTCATCTTCTATCCCTCCTCAACCACAAGCAATGACGTAGATTCATAGATTCCAGATCTTTGAGCGTTTTTGGAGTATCTTTAATCTTGATTTTAATATCGAGAATTGTTCCCACCACGTTGTCGAAGAAAATTCTTTTCTATGTGCATCACATATTGCAACACATTCTCTCGACATCCAAGGTACACCGGGGTCTGAGATTCAAATAGCATCATGTTGTACTTATCCATATTAATAGTGTCAATGGGGAAGCTAGCAGTGGGGAATGTGTCATGTCCATGAGCGGTATCGTAACCTGCATCTTGGTGTTGGTGTCCACCATGAATAAATTCTGAAAATGCATCATGGACCAAATTCGTAGTTGGGCTCCAAGAAGGGGGGCTGACACCACTATCGCTGGATGAGGTACCATGGTAACTATACCCTGAGCTGAAGTCTACTGCTTCATCATGCTCGCTCCACATAGTGTAACTCTCCATCATACCATTTTCGTACAGGTGTTGCATCATAAAACTAACCTCCATATACTGATAGTTAAGACATTTTTTGCATGGATACCTGAAACGCTTCTTTCCCTGATCATGTTTCATTGCAAAATTTACAAATTCTCTGATTCCGTCCATATACCAGACATCACTTCTATTCCACAACTTTATCCAACTCTTGTCCATACTTCTACGAAATTTAATAATTATCATATTAGTCAACTATTATATATACATATTTTCAAGTAATTATTAAACTATTATATATACATATTTTCAACTACCTTATTAACGTATAATTAATTAAAATATTTTTTAATTATCTTTAATAATTAACAGTGAATATACTATACATCAATTACTTTAATCTAACATGCATGTACGTTTTAACTAAATATTAATCAAATTTTTAAACACCCATGAATACTAATTAATTAACTAATATATATATATATGTATCGATCAATTACCTAGCTTAAAATAAATATTAGACGTACTAACAATGCAATCAATCAAACGTACAATTAATTATATATATAAAAGTTATGGTTGTCGGGAATTAACTACATACGTACCTAGTCTTCACCGATATGGCGAATCGATGGTCGGAGCCAGAGATAGTGTCGGTTGTACGTGTGAGGAGAGAGAGTGAGATGATCGAGAGAGAAGTAGTTACTTTTTTAATTGATAAGGAGAAACTGATCGAGAGAGAATGAGAATGAGAATGAGATGGCCCGAGCGAAGAGACAATATATAATTGTGTTTACTTAGATAATGGAACGAACGATTTTCGTCATCGAAGTAACTACTTAGACAACGGAAAAAAAAAATTAGATGACGAAACTTTAACGGTTCGTTGTCTAAGTTGCTTTTTCTCGTAGTGATTCAACTGTCATCTGATTTATGCATATTTTAAGACCATCAAAATTTTAGATGCCCACTATTAGAATTTCAAAATTTTGGATGCTCATGGAGACAACTTATGTGAGAAATTTGCTGCTCAGGTTGTGTCATAACTCAGACAACACATGACCGTCATCTCATCTAAAAACCCAATCTAGTAAGGTCCCTTGGATAATTTCCTACAACTCCTTATTTGTTTGAATTGACGAAAAAAATTATAAGGTTTTTGCAAATATTCAGATGGCAGTCGACTGACATATGATAGAAGGACTCATTGCACTGAATACTTAGATAACGGACGACTGTCGTTTGACTTCAACAATATTGCAAGACAACCAAACTTTTAGATGGCCATCCATGAAAATTGTAATTCAATGATTCAGACAACAGACATCCGTCGTCTGACTTGAGCAATATTTCAAAACCACCACAATTTGAGGTATGTGCCCTTGAACACTACAAATTTTGGTTGCTCACCGTTGAAAACTAAAAATTATCATCATTTCAAGTTGCATGACATGACACGCATTTTGAGAATTTCGTCTCTCTTTTATAAAATCAGTCAGACGACAGACTTTTCAATTATGTTGTCTGAGGGGCGTCGAATGATGTTGTTTTTGTACTAGTGAAAAAAATACACAATACAACTTTATAGATGACCAAACCAATATGTTCACAATTCAAGGACAAAATTGAGAAAAAAACACACAAATTGGTTACAATGTTCATAGTACCACAAGTAAGCTAATATGTTCACAATTTAGGGATAGGATCAAACACAACATGCTTAAGAATCAAATTAACTGAGTCACAATTTAAGAAAATAGTATTCAGAACTTCACAAGAACAACATGCTTAGTAATCAAAGACCACATGTTGAACACACAAATTGTAAGAGAGAGAATTGAGCTTTCATGTTACTCACAAGAATTTGCTTTCCAATCCCATAGTTTTGATCTTCAACAAGTATTAGCACCAGCGCAAGAACATAGCAAGAACAACTTCAGCATAAACCCTAGCATAAATATGTACCAAAGTACATAATCAAATCAATACAATAAAACCTAAAATCAAACAAGATATTTATAGAAGTAATCAATCGAGCTTACCCATGTATATTAATCAACAAAATACTTGGTTGAGCTTGAAGAAATCCATGATTGAAACAGTTGGGGCTCAAACCCGATTGGCCTCAAACTGCGATTCTGAGTGAAGCTAAGTTGAGATAGAGGTAGGTGCATGTAGATCGATTTGTGAAAGAGAATTGATTTTGTGAAGTTTGATTGATCGAAGAATTGACTTTGTGAGAGAGAGGATTGAGTTTGCATGTGAGAAAGAGCGCTTGGTTGAGCTCTTGGTCGAGGGGGCTTTTTTTTCTAAATGTTTGAAGAATGAGTTGTGGGTTAATTGTGAGAGAGAAAACGAGCGCAATAATTGCCGCCCAAATATTAGCTAGGGTTTTTCCAGTTTGAATGTCATTAAGACAATTGACTGTTATAACTGTTGTCTGAAGAGCATGAATTTAGACACCTATCAGACAACTGAAATGAATATTTGTTGTCTGAACACCTTCCTAACAAGTTAAGGCAACTAAAGTTTTTATTTCAGTTGTCTAGAATTTTCAACAAATCTTAAATCTTTCTCAAAAATGGATCCACATGTAAAAACAATGTTTAAACAACATTCCAACAATTGAAGCACCTGAGGCGCACTAAAAACATTCAATTATGGGAGAACAGTTGTCTGAGACAATTTTTGTACTAGTAATTGTATGTTCAAACCCTAACGCCAGCTGGTAGTTCTCCAATCTCGACAACGCCATCGTCTTCGTCTCCATCAATGGTTTCTTTGTTGTAACCAAGGATTTCAAGGCGTTGAAATTCACTGAATCCTTAGTACCTCTGATATTCCACGATAGGAACCATTCCATCTCTTCATAAAATCCAAACTAGGATTTCAAGGCGTTGAGTTTCACTGAATCCTTAGTACCTCTGATATTCCACGATTAAAGCCATTCAACAATAATAGAGTAGGCCGACTTGTCTCCGTCAGCAATCGGCGGTGCGGCACAAAATCACGAGAAAAATGTGAAACCCTAGAGAACTAGGATTGCCGAGGCACTCGGAAAACCCGGAGCTGGCTTTTGTGAATTCTTTCCACTTTGATTTCTTTCTGAGTGTTCCTATTTGCAGCTAAAAAAAGTCCGATCCAATCCTTAAAAGATCACATACACAAGTTTGCTTGCAGAACTAAAATCACAATTTTCTAGTTTGTTTAGTATGTAGTAGTTGATAAACTGGATAGGGAGCAAACCATACATGCATTTATAAAATTAAGAAATTGATCGAACTCATTCGAGTGAGGTCTCCTGTCTCCATGGCACGAGACATATCAGCTTTGGCATGTGGAATAGGTGACCAAGTCTCTCTTAATCTTCGTGTATTTAAGCTAAACACACGATCTCTGCACTTCCAAATGTTTAAACAATTAAAACTAACCCCTTAAACCAACTTTTTTTATACGTACTTATTAACAAATAGAAAGCCACATAGATTTGCAAGGAAAATTTAGAAACAACAAACACAAGCTTGCACACGCTGTGGAGGTTGAGAAGTAATCCTCTTCCTGAACCATTAATCTTTAATAATGATAATATTTTTTGTAATTTTTTAAGAGAACTTAAGAAGTTCTTAATTACCTTTTAAAAAAAAAGTTCTTAATTAAAGTACTCTTTTTTAATTTGGCCTATATTCCATCAGCTTTTGCTGAACTTAGATTAATGTTGCTGAGGTCAACCATTATAATGACATGTCTTTGTATATAAATACGAATGTCATGATTTCTATTAAATCTATAAGCAATTAGTCCCAACAATTCAATTCCATCACCTAGCAAACTACATCAATCTCATAAATCATGTTGGCTTTGTCTCCTCCTCTATTTTCCACCATGGGATGGCCATTGGAGGATCATGACCTCAACAACTATTTCTCAGCAGAATCTTCGTTACTCCATTTCCCTATAGCTCCGCAGCAGCGGCAGTTCGAACTGCCTAATCGCTCCACGCTGCCGTCCACGGCAGTCAGCAACGAGTCTAACATATCTTCAATGGCTAAGAAACTTAACCACAATGCAAGTGAGCGTGACCGCCGCAAGAAGATCAATAACTTGTACTCCTCGTTGCGTTCACTTGTTCCTGCAGATCAATCGGTATGAATTAATATAATTAGATCATTTTGTTAAAGTATATAGAGGTTTGTTCTCCTAAGGAACACAATATAAGGAATGAAAAGGGATGAGCATATTTAAGGACTGCGATTGAAAAATAATTAACACGACCACACCAATATGTATGTCTTTGAATCACTATCGTTTGATATGCTTATCCCATTCTATCCCTTAAATCCATCCATTACAAGATCAAACCTTCATGTATATACCCTTTTAGGAGCTAGGTATATTTATGATGAAAGCAGTGACATACAGACAACGTACGGAAGCTCATCTAGCTACCTTATCACAATAGAAAATGGTATTAGGGCTAGGCTAGAGTGATCGAGTTCGTTAAAATATAATTTTTTAAAAAATCCAGCTTTATAAAAAAAATTACATTATTTTGAAGCTTAAAGTTACAACATTTAACGCTCATATTGCCACATAATTTAATTATTTACAAGACATTTATGAGTCTCTCATAAGATTACAGAAAAGATTAAGCATTCCGGCGACGGTTTCTCGGGTACTGAAGTATATTCCGGAGCTCCAGCAGCAGGTGGAGGCACTTACTCAAAAAAGAAACGACCTTTTGTCTAGACTGTCCAAGTACGAAAATGTAATCGAAGAGGAAAAGCAAGTAAAAAGCACAGCCAAGAGGAGTCGGACATCATTATCGGCTGTTTCAACAACTCGTCTTACTGGCCGTGAGGTTGCCATTCAGATATCCACGTTCAAGTCCACCCACAATGTTATATCTCGGATTTTGCAGACTCTAGAGGAAGATGGACTTCAAATACTGAATGCTTCTTCCTTCGAGTCCTCTGGAGGGAGGGTCTTCTATAATATACATGTCCAGGTACTTATATATGATCTTCTTTTCTACTCTCATTCAATTGTAAAATTTTACTAAATAGTAATGGATCGCTTACAATTCTTGTCTACTGTAAATTATTTTTACAGGTAGATATGTTCTATAGGTTGGAGTGCGAGAAATTAAGCGAGAAACTGATGCCCTTGCTTTCCTGAGATGGTAATTCCTGAGGATTTCCCGATGATATGATGGATACTTGACAAGAGCTAGGGAAGATGTAGATCGAAGTTCCTCCTTGTCTTATTAACCAAGCTCAGCGCAAGCCTCTATGTGCTTAAATTACCACTTGATTGAACATATCAGTTTAATTACGTAGCGTCCTCGGGAAGAAGACACTTGATAAGCTCGATCAGGAACCTACTGCATCAGTTTAGAAATTATTTTGATGGATGGAGTTATTTTGGTAATGTAGAAGTTCGATTTTTTTTTTCCTTCCGAGAATAAAACGTAAAAGATCGATCTGTTTTTCGGTAAAGAAGTTTCTTTATGAATATGATATATAGTATATATGTACGCAGATCTTTTCTAATTAAAATTATGATGTGAAATTCGGTCTACACAAAATTGATAAAATATA
Source organism: Geum urbanum (assembly GCA_946800695.1). Lineage (NCBI taxonomy): Eukaryota > Viridiplantae > Streptophyta > Magnoliopsida > Rosales > Rosaceae > Geum > Geum urbanum. The sequence goes on from OX327002.1 coordinate 24,716,281, forward strand.
TAAATCGATCATCGAAATCATACATCGCTTAGGGTTTTCATTCAAGCATCGTGGTACGTTGCAAAGAAAATATCAGCCACTTGAGAATAATTTAGCAACCATATCATTAATTAAGTGGTGGAAATGATCATTACGTACTACCGGTAAAAAGCGCTACAGAAAAATTAAACTTTTATGACATACAAATTGCGACACACATTATGTTTATAGAAAAGATTAGTGTTTTTTGTCTTTTACTTTCATGTGCGTCGTATATATAATTATGTTACGACGTACACACTTTTAATGTATGGTATCATTTAATGTACGTCGCAAAAGATTCAAACAATTAATTTTTTACGACACACTTTAAAATATATGTCGTAAAAGAAGACATAGATCTCATTTTTAAACGAAAACAATTTGATTGGAAAAGTTGTTCAAAGAAAAGGCCCCTCCAATAAAAAAGAGAGGCTAAAAACAACCTCATATTTCAAAAAAGAATAATGGTAGGGGGCTTCAATGGGGTCATGAGGTGAAGGCCTCAAATCTTATGTGGCATATAATTTGATTTTTTTAAAATATAACAAAAACTAAAACACAAATCTTGCTGTTTTATATTTTAGTTCGTTGTAAATGTATTTTGTTTCATTAATTTCATTATCTTAATTATATAGATTATATTATATAAATATTTCTTTTTCTAATCGATTATTAATTGTCTTTCCTTAAATCTAAATTACACCATGATTATATCAGTAAATAATCTTAATTGTCTTCCTTATTAATTCTTTAAAAGTTAGTTGTAGTTTCTATATCAAGATCAACAACATATTTTCGTGAGAGCAAAAAACAAAAAATAAATTAAGAGATGGTCGGATGTAGCCATTGTTGCTTGAACTAGGTATTTGAAGTATATATCTGCTATTGATGAAGTAATTTTTAAAAAAATTAAGAACCAAGGGATATGACTATAGAATGATTTTTCTTTGACTTCAACTTCGAATTTGAATTATTGATATGTGTTGGCATTAGAACAAAGGTAAAAGAAACAACAAGGATTATTGATGGTTCCATTGAAATAAATTTCTAGGTTTGAAGAAATCTTGGAATTATACTTGATCAAAAAAAGAATGTTAGAGATGAGTTTTCTTTTGCAAGATTAATTATAAGATTAATGATAAGTAAATAATAAATAAATATGTAGAAGGGTTTGATTTTCTTTTCGCTGATGGTGAGGTGTATATAACATGGTTCAACAATATGATGTGGCATGCCACATAGAGTTTGAGACCTACACGTTATGACCTCATTGAAGCCAAACATTATTTCTCTTTCAAAATATTATTTCCTGCCACTAGCACTTTGGACTCCCCGATTCGAATAGTCTTTCTCTTTCTGAAACTTGGCTCTCATATTCACCGGTGCTCACCTCACTCACTCCAAAATCAAACAGAGAGAGAGAGAGAGAGAGAGAGAGAGATGCTGACGATTAAATCGGAGTAATTGACCGGTAGATACTGTGGTGCCACCTTCACCAGCTCGACATTTTTAGTACCCCAGTTTATATTTCTTAGCTTAGAATTCTTCATCATGGATCGTAACTTTTTAACTTAAAATATGTCATTTCTGCATTTAGACACAACACATAATCGAAGTGTGAAAAAGAAGTAATTGATTCTTATTCTTTTCCATATATTTCATCGTTTTCATTCTAAAACTGCAATTTGTGAATTTTGGTTTCATTTGATAAATGCTTATCAAAATTCATGAATTCATTTAGTATGCCTCTAACAAAGAAGTTTGGTTATAAATTTGGTATATATCCATTGAAACTTTTAGAATCATCTAACTGATCTATAAAATAAACCTTTACTGATGAGTAAAGCTACGGTTGGAATCAGAGACTTCACCATCATTTTGTTTTAAGGTGAAACGATAGAATTAATATATTAATAATGAAAACTCACGTACAATCGAAATTGAAAATATAATACAATACAGAAAAATAAAGTGAGAGTTGGATTTCGACAATCGCTGGGGATGGTCCCAATAAGCTATCCTGAGAACACTAGTTTAACAATTCTTGTTTCTGTCCGTTCGGCATCCAAGGTTTGAGGAGACATACCCGCCTTAGCTGCAACAGAGTCCTGGTAGTCCAATACATAGTATACCACCATCGCCGCCATTTCCTCGTCTTGAACTGATAGAAAACACAAAAATCGAAGGGGACAATTTTGCTTGAGTTGTGTCATTTGACCGCGACTAATAGTAGACAACCTCTTAAGTCCCAAATCCGGTACCCAAAACTAACCAACACTAAAAAAATAAACTCAGAGGCCCATTCCAGGCTTGGACCACATGCCCTTTCAGAACCCGACCCCAATTTAGCTGGCTAAGCTGGGATTAGGCCCTAACAATGCTACTAATTGAGGTGTTTACTAATAAATATATAAGAAAATTTCAATATTGAAATTCACAAGTCTCAAAAATCATTTAATCTATAACCAATAATAAGCTCATAAGGGGGTAAATCAAATTATCGACATCAGAACGACTAAATACCTCTAAAACATCTAAAATAACTAGCTACTACTCGTAGGATCAACTACGGATCCTACCGAAGGGAATTTCTATGCCTCAAATTCCGCGCACGCTCGACCTCCGCTGAAACTCTGCAACCTGAGCATTTGAAACCAAAAGGCTCAAGAAAGAACATTTCAAAAACATAAAACTGTTAGAGTGAGTGGACAAAAATAATATAATATAAGAAAACGTATAAAAAAATAAGGTTATGTCCTTCCACTGAAATTTCTGTGAAAAATTGTATACGATTGATGTAAAGTCTCATATTGTAGTGAACAAGTAAACGATAATAACGACTAGATTTGAAGACGAAAAAACTGACGAAAAACTGAAATCCAACTGAAGAGTGCTAAATCTAAAAACTAAATATTTGAAAATGAAATAAACTAATTATGGTAAGAACCCAGGGACCTAACATTACGGGTCGTCCAATGTCGGTTAAGAGCCTAGCATCCATGACGACATGTGACTAATGTGACACCCTAAAACATCTGGAATAACTATAAGATCAAGCTGGCACTCTAGTAACTGATAGCTCAAACAATATTGGTATACCTAGGGGAGGCTGTGATTAAGCGGTCTACCTAGCGCCTGTCACCTAATGTCGTCTAGGGTCTAGCTAGCCTAGACGACATAAGTCTCTCAATGATCAGTCGAGTGACTCATGCGCATATGTAACTGATCTGAACTAAGCCTCCAGGGTAACGACTATACGAGCCATAAAATGAAATACTGTAAAATTGTATCCATCTGAATTGTACACTTAACTGAGGGTGTCATACACTGAGACATATCTGAACTAGGCAATTAATTGAGTGCGTTGTAAGCTGAAACAAACTGAAATTAAAAACAAACTTGGTGGACTAAGAACGTAAAGGCCTAAACACCTAGCTTGATAACATAGTGTAATAACCAGAACCAAAATTGGCGATTTAATCTTCATTAGTCGAGTTATTTATTGAATTAATCGCTATATATTACGTTTATCGAGATTTGTCGCCACTAAAATTGACATTTTATAAGTTTTGACTTTTTAGACACGTATTCTTTTTGGAAGTTATAAAGGAAATTATTTTCGAGTTCTTCAAGCCAAGTAAATGGACACGTCAAATGTTAAATTTGGAGTTAAGATAAGAAAGTTATGATCGATCGAAATTTGTCGGGAATTTTTACGTTTCGGTAAGTTTCGAGATATAAATACCCACTTTCCAATTTTGAAAGTCAGAGACTTTTCTTTTTGGTCATTTCGGGGTCAACACGTGTTCAACCCCTATCCTTTTCTCTCTCCCCGACCCGTTCTCCCCGTCAAAATTATGCCGGAGAACCATCACCAACTGGTAACCAAATTGGTCAGCCTTGGTGTCAAAATGTTCACTACGACCTCCTCTTCCTTTTCCCCAACATATTAACCTTATATTCCTCGTTGATTGAGCCCAAAATTCACGAAAAAAATCAAGGGTTTCGGTCTATTTTCACCGACGACGGCGGCAGCGCTACGGCCAGAGTTGGATAGCGCAAGGCTAAGGGTTTTGAAGACACCAATTCCATGAGTCAAACCCAACCAGTTTCGGGTCACGCGGTGGCCTGACGCTGGTGATCGGTCAACTTGATTTTCCGGCGTGGCTTCCAGATTCCAAAGTTGATTTTCAAAATTTTCCGATTTGATTTTGACTTAGTATTGTGCATGAATGTTGTTGGGATTGGAATAATCATTCATTTGATGTATTATTTGTAGACATCTGTGATGGTTAGATTTCGGTCACCACCAGCAATGGTACATGGGCCCCACGTGTCGCCGTGCGCGTCGGAGCTCCGGCGACCCCGAAGAGATATATTTCACTAGAAGTTTCACTAGTTGATTCGTACTAGTCTTTGAGTAATTTCATTGATTTTTGGGAACTTGTGTAAGATTTTTATGTATGTTTAGGATTTAGATGCGACTCGACACATTCAACGAGATCTTTCATCGTGTGTCAATTCGATGTCCACCTTGCTATGGCACTTGGGATTATAGCACGTCGAATATGTTTGTTATCACGATGTGCCAGAGTAGTGACTCTTAGGGCATTGAAAATGAAAAGTGAGTATTTGTGATACAATTCGTATCAAATTCCTTGTATGGTCTAGTTGTACTCGATTAGAATTCTATATTAATTAATCTAGGCCTTTGATTGGTTTAGGAATGCTATGTTTGAATTCAAATTTAATGGATCAGCTATTTGTTTTCCAACCAATCCAGGTGAGTGAACACTTTATTTTCACTGCCAATTTACGAGTCTATGATTATGCATTTGCAGTTATACATTTTTTAGATATACAGTTTACAATTATGCATTTGCATAGAGGCACATATGATTTTGTTTTACACAGAGCATAGTACAGTTGATGCATCGATGCACTAGCTTCTCAGCTAATCCCCGAGACCCTACAAAGGGGGGGGATAAGACAAACACTTGACCCGTGATTTACAGTACCCATGAGAATTAGGACAAACACCTGACCTGGGCGTTCTCATAACTTTGAGAATAATGAACTCAAGTTACTGCCTCCACACATTACATAGTACTCAGGAGGGTTAATTAGGACAAACACCTGACCTAGACTTGTATATTTTTAGACTCACATCATTTTTATGTACATTTATGGTGGAGGCATATTATTTATAGTTTTTAGTTTAAAGTGAAATATTATTTTCGTCCACACACTCTAACATTTTTATTATTTTATATGCCTTCTCTAGGCCTTTCGTTTTCAACTGCCTATGTTGTAGAGTTTCAGCTGAGGTCGGTCGTGCATACAGTTTGTGGCATAGCATTATTCTGCGTAGGATTCCAAGGTTGATCATGCGAGTTAGTATTTAGTTTGCGTAGTCAGCTTAAATTGCCTAGTTGCGCTGATGTCGAAAACAGTTGTCTATCTTTTATATTTGTAGTGAACCATTTGTGAAAAATTTCTTTATTTCGTGACTTTTGAGTTTTGGATCCCCACTTGGGTTTTCAAATTTTTGAGTAGTAACTAAAGTTAGCAGAGTCATTAGGGCTTCATTCTGGTTTAGGCAACTAAATCGGAGTCAGGTCCTTTCACGTAGGAAAGCAACTAATTTGCAAGACTGATTGATATCTGAACTAAAACCTTGATATGTCGATATTGAAAAATAGACTGAACATAAACTCAAACTAGCTAACAAGGAGTATAGAGCAGTGAACAAGAAAGAGAATTGACATTTAGGCCAAACTAAACTAAAGACATTGAAAACGTAAAGAATTGGTTGAGCTAGAAACATAAACACTAATGACTCGAGCTAACGTAGGTGGATTCTAACAACATACTCGCTAAAACTAAATAGAATATATAAACATAATTCCGAAAATAAGACTCGCATATATGACTGTGAAAAGCAAGAGTCCAGCCACTCACTTGGATTACCCGAAAAGTAGCCATTGAGTCACTAGTTCAAAAATCATTCTTGACGCTCCTAAGGTCAAACCATAGAATAATTAATATAATTTTCATTTCATAAACTAATGTAGAAAGGAAGTAGAGATAATTCGTATTTTGAATACTCACATTCCGAACTCAGGAACATAACGTCAATATTCCGCCACATCGTGATTTCTAACATAATCGACATGCTGACACCCAAACTCCATTGAAATGGGGACATTGACTCGGTACACAACGAAAGATCACATCGAGGTGTCGAGTCGCATCCAAATCCTAGATATGCATCGAAACGTTACACAAGTTCTTCAAAATCTATGAAACTACGTAAAAATCATGTAAAATTAGTTAAGGAAACTTCCCGTAACAAAAATGGTTTTCTAGTCACTGGAGATCCACCACCCATGGCGGCGTTGGGCCCACGCATCATCACGGGTGGTGGCCATGCGTTGCAGGAGATCAACCGCCTTCAATTATTGCATATGGTACATCAAATTAAAGATCATTTCAAGCCCAATACATCTCTCCACTACACCTAAACCCAAATTGGAACGAAAAACGTCGAAATTCACCTCGAAAACTCGAAATACTCATCATAATTCGCCCGAGATCGGCCAACGTCGTTTGGCCACAACGCAACCTAAGAATAGTTGCATTCGACTCCTGGATTCTTAAGAGTCAAAACCCCTAAGGTTTCGTTGCCCAATTTTGGCATGAACACCGTCGACGGCGACGGAGCCGAACAGGAAAATTCAAAAAGGGTCTCGGCCTCGATACATACACACCTCGCGATGCATGGTTGGTTTGAGGGTGAAGGAAGGTAAAGAAGATAGAGAGCAACTAATTACATGTGGTGCAGCAAGCCAAGGTGGCTAGATGGCGAGGATCCGACAGGGTCACGAATCTGGTTCACATTGCGCCATCGGATCACTAATCTGCTCACGCGAAAGAAGGTTCTAACCAATTGGGTGGAATTTTGAATTTATTACATAAGGTTAAACTAAAATCAATGGCTCAAATCAAATCTACGAAAGATCTGATGGTTCTATAATTTTTAACCACTGGTAGATTTTTAAATAATGACTAGTGTTTTGGTTGTTATTTTACGATCGGATGATGACGTCTTTCGTTCTTAGCAACAGGAGAAGTGATGCAAGTGGTGTAGTGAGAGATCTGGGTTTTGGTGGGATGCTGGTCTAGCGTCGTCAACCTTGTCGAGGGCTACTGAAGAGGAGAGCCTATAGTGTTACGACGATGATGGTAAGGTTTGTGGTGGTTTTGATTCGGGTGCCGAGCTAGGCTGGGAAGGTCACTTTCATCGACGACGGTGGTGGGTGATAGTAGGCAGATCTCTACTGGTGGTTGGATTGTTATGCTTAGGTTGGTTTGGAGGGATGTATCCCGGTAGAAGCTATGGAATAGATGAGGCTGCACATGATGTTGATCGGCCTTGGATTGTCGATTCCGAAGGACGGTGGATCTGAGGAAGATGTGAAGAGAGGCAGCCAGTGAGTTACGACTGGTGAAGCCCCCTCTTGTTGGCGATGTTTATGACGTACGATGACAGTGGCAGCTTGGAAACCTTAGGGTTCGCTAGGATACTACATAGATTGTGGGCTGCTGTTGGCCTCTATTGACTTTTCCTTGGTGCGCTCCATACATATTGGGCTTGGGTTGTACTCCCTATCAGCTTTGGATCTTTGGGTTGAATGGGTTGCCATCCTTTCTTGGGTTGGACTTCACTCGTCCATGCTAGACATTGAGCTGGGAATCTGGGGATTATACCGCCCCTTAAGCGGGATGTGCCTAGCTATTTACGGAGTGGTACACTATTAATTTTGACAGTCCTCATGCTACTTTGATTTGCTAGTATAGGATTAGAACTTGAAATGCCCTAGTATAGTGATGTATTAGGAGTTTCATTTTATTGGGTCGGGTAATCTGTTATATATTATTATCACATTAATTTATGTTTCGACATCTCAAAAAAAAAATCATGACAAAAATGTGACGACAGGGAAGTTTATGGTGACGTGTTTGTCCAAATCAGTTGATCATGTGCCACTCCCTCGTCATCCAAATTCGATTCCTCCCTCTTTAGCAAGAAAAAAAGAACGTCATGTTTGCTTTAGAAATTAATGATGATTATTTAATAATTATCTGATGAATAAGCTAGCTGCAATTGCTAAACCATATGAATGAATGGAATACTGGAATCATTTGAATGAGGTCTCCATAAGACAGAGCAGCTTAGGCACGTGGAATTAGTGACCAAGTCCCTCCTCACTGTCATGTATTTAAGCAAAACACACGCTATCTGCACTTCCCAATTTTTTTAAAGATTAAACAAACCACGTGGACCAAAATCTTGTTACATGATTAAGTAGGGGTGAGCAAGGAACGAGTCGGGTTTATTTTCGTTCATTTTTATTTCTATGTCGAATGAGACGGGTCAGAACAAGATTAAGTATTTTAAAAGTCCGTCCTGGTTATCTCGAAATCCGTACGAGACTGGACAGGACATGACAAGTCTAATTTTGGGTCTAATTTAAAATGAGCATATAATATGGTATTTAACAAAAAAATTCGAAAGAGATGAGACGAACCAAATTTTGGATTCAATATAAGATAAATATAGTTTGATAAGACTTAAAAGTCTACAACTACACAAAATAATACAGTTTTACTTAATGATTAATTAGAAAAAGTAAAACTAGAAGCAAATTTGTTTCATGTTTAATTGATACATTTAATTCATAATACAAGAAGTATAATACTTTGATCGTTATAAAGTAACGTTTTTTTGTTGAATAATGTTATTAGTTTGATAATATCATATGTCAACCCTTAATAAAAAAATATAAGAATAAACAAAATATATTATGCAGGACAAGACGGGTCTATCGGGATTTCAAAATCAAGACCTGATCCCGTCCCTACAAAACGGAACGGACCGAGCCGAGACGAATTAATGAAAAATTTATTTTTCGTCTCGTCTCGTTCCAGGCTGGATCAAATCGAGTTCAAAATTTACGAAATTCGTCCTCATCCCCTATGATTAAGCAAAGCTATCCCATCTGGCAAGTCCATTAGGCCAAGCCAATACGAACGAATCCTAACAAATAAGATAGATATAATCTATATATTAATACTTAGATTGTTCCTCGTCAAACAAAATTCTCACCTTCCCCACTCATCCTCGGCTGTAGGCCATCTTCGTTTGATAATTTAGCGCTTAAATGACATTATTCATGTAATTAGTTGTGGTATAATTTATGTCATATCTAACTCTTAGGACTGCCGTGAAACTTTTTTACCGCGCCTTTATAATTCACAGACTCAGTGACTGTTGAGACGTGGTGCCATAACACTTTAATTGCACCGTCGCCACTTTCCCTCCAAAAAAGTATGGGAAGATCTAAAGGTACGCACGCCATAGTAACTCGACTTTACTTGTCCGAACAATGTGGTATCCGAATTTATAAAGTTATCAATGTGGAACCCGAATTTATAAAGTTATCAATGTGGTATCCAGACTCATTTTTCCCTATGAACTCAGTCCATAATTTATTTTTCTGTCCTGACTTCGTTAAGTTGCTGACGTGAAAAACGCATAATTCAAAAAATAAAGGGTAATATTGTCTTTGTGTCCTGGATTGTATTTTTTTCTTCTTTTTTTAGTTTTTTTTCTTCTTCTTCTCTCTCGTGCCAACAACCCAGCCCCCTCCGTCAACATTCTTCTCACTTCTCAGACCTCGATGGTCATTTCTCTCGACCTCGTGATTTCGCCCTCTAATCTCAACATTGATCTCGGTGTGGAACTTGGATCCGACAAGGAAGAGTAGCGGAGGACTGAGGACTAACGAAGCTGGGAGAGGATCGTGTCGAGGAAGCCTATATTTTTCCGACAAATCTCCTTCAAACGGGAATGTATGGAGCTCCGCCGCTGAGTATCGTCGATTGAGTGTTTTCTTCACTCGACTGTCAAAATACATGTCCTAATATTTTTGCGGCCAATCGAATCGATTTGCTTTCTACCACGTACTCCATGGAGCCCAACCACCCATGTCCCACGACTAGCTCTAATTTAGATTGTGTGGTCACGATTCATATCAATTCAATTTTTTTTATACGCACACTGCACTTGATTATTTGTCTTTTATTCTAGTTCTTTATTCTCTTTCTGCGACTGATTCTGAGAAAATTGAGGAGCATTATCAACATGAAAACTGGGTTCAAACCAAAGCTTCAAGATTTTCAACCACTCTCTCTCTACCTTCATCATTTCAATATATGTTTATGTCAACCTCTTTAATATACCACGGATTCCTTGCGATTAGTTCCTCACTTCATTAAATCATGTGTGCTGACGACGACATACCCATTTATTAGTTCTTACCAACTCAAATTTGGGGTAGGATTTTTCGTGCTCAATACTCTAAATATGAATAACATTGAGAACCAAATCACCTTATTTCAATATCTCTTCGTTTGTTTAATTCTAATATCATTCATTCTAATGGGTTTGATAGAAAATCAGCCTCACAATAATTGATTGGAGCTTCGGCGTTGTCGATTGACGAGAATTTGGGCGGCGGAGAGGGTGAGGGGAGAGAGAGGAGAGATCGAAAGAGATAGGATTAAAATTGACATGTTATATATCCACACAGGTGTATTTACGTCTTTTAACCACACACTTATGACACATGAATGCTACGTCATCAACTTAACAAATTCAAAACGGGAAACTGGAAAAGATATTGAGTTTATAACAAAATTTGAGTCTTGGTACCACATTGATAACTTTGTAAATTCTGGTACTACATTGCCCAAAAAAATGAAGTCGAGACATTGTACAAGTAATTTAGTCTAAATAACATTGTCTTGATATTTCCTATTGGTTGACCTATATATGGCCTTACCAGGTGGCACTACGCCAAAAACTACTTCAAACAACACCTAATAGACAACAACCAATAATTTGTCTATTGTCTAAAAAATGCAGTCAACACCCAGAAAAAATCGATTGTCTGAATGTGCCCAGATGTGCCAAGGAGACAATAGATTTTAATCAGCTGTAGATGATAATATATTCTAACAACACCAATTTTTTTTCTATTGTCTGTGCCCCCAGATTTAGACAACACCCATTATTTTGATGTTGTATGAAATCTTTTTTATACAATGGTTTATAGTTGTTGAATGAATGTGTTTCAGACAATAGTTTTTTTTTTTCCTATTGTCTCATTTCAGATAATAGTTTGTTTTGTCTATTGTCTGAATTGTAGTTAGGCGATACCATAATTTTCGTCAATTGTCTTGGCGGGAGGTTTCCCTCCCAACACAAATTTTTGGTTTCCCTCCCAACATTTAGCCAAATTTTAGTTTTCCTATTTCCTAATTTTTCATTTTCATAGGATTGTGGATTTGAACTGAAAATTTCACCGGAACCCTCCATTTTCTCAACAACAATAAAATCCTAACCTCTCTTATACACTCCCTCCCCTATTGCATCCGCCTCACTTCTTCTTCTTCTTCTCTCTCTTCTCTCTCTTTCTCTCTCTCTCTCTCTCTCTCTCTCTCTCTCTCTCAAACACAGAAGTTGTTCATCCTACAGTCTCAACCACCAAGCCTAGTCAATTTCCAAGTAGCGACACATGCTTCAAGTCGCAACTCCCATTGGTAGCACTTGCAATGTATATCGCGACTCCCATCTTTTAATTCAGTTAATGTATTATCATGAGTGACCCTAACGGCGTCGGCAAGGACACCATCATCAAGAAGCCTAAGGACTCAAACCATAACCACCATTTCGTCATCACCGCCCTTTGGTTTGCGGCCACAACCATTGCTATATTTTGACACGATCGACTCGGCCTAGGATTGCTTCATCACCTCTCTCTCTCTCTCTCTCTCTCTCTCTCTCTCTCTCTCTCTCTATTTATATATATATATATATATATATATTTACCCTATCCAATGTCAATTTCAGGTTCTTGTCCCATCAGAGTAAAACACTACACTTGTATTAGGCATGATATCTAGCTCTACTCGAAGAGGTAACATATAATTCCGATAGATATTTCCACCAATTTTTTTTTTAAATTGTTAACTCGATCATGGCTTATGAATTGTTTCTATAGTTGTTGGAGCGAAACAACAAGTTGTTTGTGCATTTTGTGTTGGATCCTATCATTGTTTATGGTTCATTAGAAGAAGCATCATTTGCAACAAGAAATGAATGTTTGGTATATATAGAAAATGTAAGATTCCAGATTTTCAGTGAGTTTTCGAATGTCTTCTGTAGTATTTTATGAACCGAAGTCAATTCCAGTGTTGTGCAGGCTGAGTATTATATGAACTGAAGTCAGTTCTGAATGTTTACTTATTCAATCTTCATAGAAATTTAAATTTTGAATCGATATTCGAAGGTCTGAATCTCAAAGTGGGAGTAGAGTGCGTTAAAGGAGGAACCGGTGATGATGTTGGACTCATCGAAATTGGGTTTAAGGTATCAAATTATACATACAAGGTTTGTTTGTTTGTTTCTACAAAATTTGAATACGAGATATCTTATAGTGATGTGTTTCAATTTGATATTGCAGCTTTTAGAGAAACAGGGCTGGACACAAGGGACGGGTCTTGGTGCTTCACAAGGGCAAGAACCATTGTCAAATACCCCCCACTTTAATATTTTTCTGAGCTTATGTGAAGTAGAAAGTTTGATATAGTTTTGTAGGTATTTCATTTCTGTTTTTGTGACTTTCTTATACCATGTAGTTGATCATGTGATATTTTTGCAAGTGCATTGTCCATGTTCTTATGGAGTATTTCAGCATTTGAATGACAATGTTTATCTGTAGACTTGAATGAGTATTGTAGTTCCACATTATTTGTATTAGGTCATATAGTTTTGTTTTGTTGTTAACTTATTATGCAATTGAATAGTATAGTTTAGTTTGTTTCTTCTGGCATAGGTTAAGTTCTTAGATATAATTTTTATTTTCTTCTGTGGTTGTGTACCTCCTACAACTGTAGGTGATTCTCATTGATACTGTATGTACCTCTGTTTGATTCACTCACTTATGATTTGATTCATCTATAAATATAGGTTCCTCGTCCTTTTAACATGGTTGGCATTTGTGGTTCATTAAAGTTTTTCATGAAATCTTGTGGCCATTAGCCTTTGAAAATTTTTGTTTCTATTTTTGGTTTGCAATTGAAGTTCAACTTATCTTACAGGTTTGAATTGTCAAAATTTCCTGCTCTAAACTTTAGTTTAGTTTAGATTTTATGGTTCAACCTTAATCATTTGCCTAAAGATAGAGTTAATTGGATGATTAGAAGTGATATTAAGTTATCAGCACACCACAGTTGGAGTTGAGGATTAGAACAAAGCAGTGTGCATTAGCTCTGAAAAATTCATAATGAAATGTATTACCAGCTTGTTCACAATCGGTTATGTTTCTCAAGTTAAGGTCAAATGATTCAATCTTCACAGAAATCTTTCGGCTAGTTCTGGTACTCTTGTCGAATTACTATGTCACCTCACGTAGCGGCTTTGCTTTATTCACTTTTGACAAGCATATTGTTTCCAGAAACTTGTATGGTTATGTCAGATAAGTTTTAATTTATGTGATTTCTTATAGTTACACAATACACACAACCTTGTGTGTTTGCACACATGTTTTTATGTATGTTTATAGACTGAGTTGTCAGGTTAATAGGGTAGTTAGAGACTATGCAAACTTACTTAAAGGACAACAAACGAGGCTTAGGAGCAGATATGTCAGAAGTACGATTCTCGCCAATTTCTGAGCATGAGTCTAGTCAAAAGTCTGAAAAGGTGAGTTTTCTCAATATTTATCTCTTATTGATTCATCTGCTAAGTATTGATATCAATGTTTAACGTCTTTAATTTTCCGAACAATAACTTCTTGAATTGGGTTTAGGAAGAAGAAAGTATAAGAAAACACGTGGTGGTTACAAGTTCATTACCAGCCATTAATTCGTCTAATATGGGCCAAATATCTACCATCTATTTTCTTCTAAATGATATTCTATAATTCTTTTCTTAGGTTAATCAAGTAACCATTGAATTGTGACTGGTGCTCTGCAACTTTTGAAGAAACATGGTTGGAAAGAAGGAACTGGTCTCGACATTTCTGAGCAGGTAATCCTACTAAGATTGTATAGTTTTCTGCTTCTTAGGTATTTGCTAAATACTTGCTTTCTGGATATAAGTAATATTAGATGTAGTAGGTACATGTAATTCAAGAAAGTCATTGTTGCTTATGGTTGTGGATTTTGTTGGTGCATTAGGTACTGTTTCTTTAGGTTCATTTGTCTTTAGCTATTATTTCAAAGCATCTGCTCTGCCTATATATGATGATGTTGCATGCCTTGCGTATTGTGTTTTAATTTGATGCACATTTAAGTGATCATTTTTATTGTGTTTCAGTGGCTGAATACACTAAAGAGTATTGAGTATACTCAATGAGAACTCGATGAAGTGAGATCAAAATGTGCAGCCTATATAATCAAGCATTACACTTAGGAGCAACAACCTGCATGTGGAGTTTATGGAGCTGGAAGTTTGCTCTTTTTAGTATGCATATGTTGAAAGGCAATATGCTATTTTGGTATAAATCTCAGCTTAATTAATTAAAATTTAGCTAGCTGGAGGGTTGTTCTTTATGGAAGACAATATGTTTTTATATAGTTCCACCTTTTAGAATCATATCAAACAGCTTTTATGTACTTTTATTTAAAATGTATAGATGTATGTTGCTGGATATTTGTAGAATGACTTCTGGTATGCAAGCTAGTTCAAGTGTATGAAACTATGAATAGTCTGTTCTTGAACTGGTACAATGCAATTAAGTAGAACGTTTACCTATTGTTGCATAAAAAAGAATTATTGATCGAACTATTGAAGGGCAACACAATTTAGTCAAAAGCATTGTCTGAAAACTACATTATATTGAGGCATACCATTATAACATTGAATAAAAGTATTGTTTGAATGAAAATAACACAAAGGGGTGTCAAATAAAAGAATTGCTTGATACAAAAAACACAACATCCCTTGACATAAAACTGTTGAATCTATTGCTGCTATGCAAAATAACTTTGGAAAAAGAATTATGAATAACACAATAATTGAGTTTAGCTGATTGTTGTATGAATATGTTATCTGCTATAACGCTCTATAGAACACCATTGTATAACTTATGTACAACAAAAGATGAGTCCAACAAAGTATTGTCTGAAATGTACATTACTATAGATGAGTCCAACAAAAGATGAGTCCAACAAAAGATTAAGCTTAAAATCAGTTGTGAGAAATATTTTTAACAACCAAATGGATATAAAAAACTTCATCTATATTTCAGACAATAGAAAAGAGTATAAATGATGTCATCTTAATGAATTATGCAATAGTAAAATTATGGTGAGTGTAGAATTCACCATCTTCAGACAATACATTTACTATAATAAAATGTCCTCTCTCCTCATCTCAATAGATAACACCCCTGACCTATATCAGACAATAGGTCTTGGAAGTTTTTGGCGTGTCTGATATGTTCTATCTCTTCAGCTCAATAGACAACACCCCAGACTTATATCAGACAATAGACCTCGATAGTTTTTAGCGTAGTTTGGACTTTCGTGCTGTAGCAACTTTGTTAACAAATGATAAAAGCCACATAGACATGTATGGAACAACAGAGCACGGGTTTGCACACGCTGTGGAAGCTGTTGGCAAGTCATTTTCATGGCGAAATAAAATTGCTCAGATGCAGAAGTTTGTAAAGAAATTAATGGATTTAGTATATACTTGCTTAAGTTAATGTTGCTGAGGTCAACTATGAAAATGACTCGTACGTCTTTGGATATAAGTACGACTGTCATGATCTACTAAATCGATCTATGAGCACATCCACCCCAGCAATTCAATTCAGCAACTAAACCACTACAACTATTTCTCATACTTAATCATGTTGGCTTTGTCTCCTCTATTTTCAACAATGGGATGGCCATTGGATGATCACGACCACAACAACTATTTTTCAGCAGAATCATCGTTACTTCCTTTCCCTACATCTCTGCAGCCACAGTTTGATCCGCTTGATCACTCCACGCCGCCTTCCACGACTGTCAGCGACGAGTCCAATGTACCTTTGACAGCTAAAAAGCTTAACCACAATGCTAGTGAGCGTGACCGTCGCAAGAAAATCAATAACTTGTACTCCTCCTTACGTTCACTTGTTCCTGCAGATCAATCGGTATGAATGGCATGTTTTCCTTTTCTTTCCTTTTTAAGTATGTATCGTTATCAGTTAATCCCAAGAGAAAGTAAATTTGGATACTTACAGCTTGGAATACCCTCTTATTACAGAAAAGATTAAGCATTCCGGCGACAGTTTCTCGGGTTCTGAAGTATATTCCGGCGCTGCAGCAGCAAGTGGAGGCACTTACTCAAAAAAGAGACGACCTTTTGTCTAGAATTTCCAAGTACGAAAATGTAATCGAATTGGAAAAGGATGTAAAAAGCACAGCAAAGAGGAGTCGGACATCTTTATCAGCTGTTTCAACAACTCGTCTTGGTGATTGTGAAATTGCCATTCAGATTTCCACGTTCAAGTCCACCCACAATGTTATATCTCGGATTTTGCAAACTCTAGAGGAAGATGGACTTCAAATACTGAATGCTTCTTCCTTCGAGTCATCTGGTGGGAGGGTCTTCTATAATATACATCTCGAGGTACTTTTTATTTTCTTTTCTACTCTCATTCACTTGTTAATACTCTTACTAAATACTGTAATGGATCGCTTACATTTTTCATCTACTTTCTTTTTACAGGTAGGTATGTTCCATAGGTTGGACTGTGAGAATTTAACCGAGAAACTCATGTCCTTGTGTTCCTGAGAGAAAATAAATCTAGATGAGTTTTCTCATTGCAAGGTGCTTTATATATCCACATTGATCAGAGCGTAGACTTATGCAGAGAAGTTCATCCTCAAACATACGAAGTTCTTTACCAACAATATATGCACATGTATACAGAGGAGAATTTATGATCTGATAAGCTAGCAAGTATATCGTAATTTGGAAGTTATCTATTGTATTGGGTGTATAAATCATGTAAACTATCCATCAATTTGACTCAAGTAGTCTATGTTTTTCATTTACTGGTGATTTAAACCGAAAGACCATACATATCATTAAGAAGAACTTGTCTAAGGAGATTTATTCTCTGTAATTTGTTGTGTGTATCGTGTCCTAGTTAGATACGATTAAGTCTAGATAGAGATACAGAGAATCCCTGTTTTATTGAGATAGTTATTGTAACAGATTGTATCAGCCTATATATAAGAAATTCTATCAATGAAAGAGTTACAGTTTTCAGTTATAATAGATTCTCCTTCAACACGTTATCAGCAGTTTTTGAGTTAATAGCCCTCAACCCAAACCCTAAGAAAAAAAATCACAAATCACTAAATTCACCACTGTCGACACCATCACCAATCAAAATTGATCTCCTACGTTATCATCGTTCATCAGTTTTTGGAACTTGTTATTCCCACGCGACGAGCATCTTCTCCAATTTTCAACAAATTACAGTTGCGGTCATACCGAGCCTAACACCCATCCAACTAAATTTTATATCCCTCTTGAATTTAGAAATTATGTTACAAAACTTAATTACCACAACACCCTAGATCTAGATATAGATTTAGGATGAATTTTTCATACCGTGCAACTTATTTTCAATTTTTTGTCCTAGTTCCTATGGACATATATCGTTTTGTTTGTGTAAAAAGTTAAGTATAAGTGATGGTCCTGAGGGAGACTCGGTATATATATAAAAAAAGGAAGTCGATATTTTGTGACTCTATATTAGTCATGGTTTTATGGGGAGTAGTATGAAGTCACCAATTTTTGCATCGATTTTTGTGACCATATGAAAGGACCCAACCCCGATTTAGTTCCCTAAAACCGGAATCGAACCCCTTCGAAAACATGAACCAA
Organism: Geum urbanum; assembly: GCA_946800695.1. Lineage (NCBI taxonomy): Eukaryota > Viridiplantae > Streptophyta > Magnoliopsida > Rosales > Rosaceae > Geum > Geum urbanum. The sequence continues at coordinate 24,734,324 of OX327002.1, forward strand.
CAAAAACCGTAGAAATTTTAGCAGAGTTTCGTTACTAGCGTGGAATTACCATTACCTGCACCCGAAAAATACACTTCATCCTATGCCACAAAAAGCAAACCGTGGGCACCAATCCCATCCGGATTTCTCAATATATCAACAGTAAAGTAAAACAATAAATATATCTATACTTTACTGAAATCCGGTGTAAAAATGGTATAACATAAACAACAGATTACTCAGAGCGACCTCTAATGTATAAACACATAAGTATACCACAGTAGGTAGAACAATAAACCTACTGGAAGAAATAAGGTAGCTCGAGTACTATGCCTCCGACCACGACGTGCGACTCCAGAGTCCGAACTGCAAACTGGGCACGGAAACCGAAAAGCCCAGGGGAAAGGCAAATAAAAACGTTAGAGTGAGTGGACGAAAATAAATATATGCCTTTCACCAGTTTATATACATACTCAATGTAAAACAGTGCGAGTTCGGAAAACACAACAACACATATATATATGGAGGTTGTCGAGCGAATCTCTCAAGCCCGACGTCAGGTGAATCGCTCAAACCTGACGGTGAAAGGCCAGGGGAATCTCTCAACCCCGGTGGCACTCAGGGGAATCTCTCAACCCTGCTTCAGAGGAATCTCTCAACTCTGGTAGCATCCATGCTATAAATGCCATCACCCATAAACACATAACAACACCTCCGAAAATAACATATATCTCAATCATCCTATAATTTAAATACGGAAAATCATAAAATCCACGAACTCGCAAATCAACAGTGAAAATAGAAACTTGTCCACTCACACGCTTGCGTAACGCAGTTCGCGTTAACCCGTGATCCGGCGGAAAGTCCCTCGCCACACGAACGATCAGATCACCTGAATATTCACAAAATCCATTTCTCAAAATCATAACTCAACAATACAAGACAAATCACGAGAAACCACCGTTCTCGGAAACACGTAATTTAATGTCGACAAATCGTCGAAAATCCGATATGTACACCTCAATACCTCGCTATACTTTCGGATGCTCAAATCAAGAAACGAACCTCCCCACTACGATCGGGGCGCGATTTCGAGTGAAATGACATGCAACTTGTCAAAAACTCCAAAAAGTCAACTTTGACCGCCGTTGACCACCGCCCACGGCGCCGCCGCCACCCAAACGGAGAATTCCATGGCGGAGCAACCACCATTCCATGCAAAATCACCCACTGAGCAACTTTGTCAACTACAACAAAGGCCAATTCTCACTCTAACTCATCCAATTTCAAGCAAAACCGAATTGTTCCCAAAATTTCAGATCGAAAATTCTCCAAACACAAATCGAATTAGAAAACCATACCTATATGGTTAGAATCATGGTGAAGAGGGCTACAAAACCCAGTCCTTGTTTGAGCTCAACTCAGCCGGAATCACAAACCACCATTAAACCCAAAAAATCCCAAACTTTGGTTCCAAATTTCTCTCTCCACCGTGAGCTCTACCACGAGAGGAGGCCGGCACGGGGACGGGGGCACCGAGGCGCACCGAACGGGACAAGGCTCGAGCTCGGAGGTGGCCGGAATCCAACGCCACCGTGGAGCACCGCCTTGCCGTCGTGAACATCTCCTCCCACTCGGTCAAACCGAGTCAACTCACCAGGTCAAGGTAATTAATTAAGCTTTGACTTTCCCAAAGGAGCAAGTCCACTATTTAAAGCTTTCCCAATTTGGAATCTCATAATTATCCATTTCGACGAACTTTGAACACCCGTAACTTTCTCGTCGTAATTCCGATTCCGATAATTCTTGCGGCCACAAACTCGTCTCGACATATTCTTCAATAATCACCCGAAGTCAAACACATCGGCCAATCGGATAAAAAGTCAACGGTTCACACCAACACATATTAAATCGACAAAATAACCAACAATCGGAAATATTCACAACTTAATCTCCGTAACTCAGAACAATGCTCCGGAAGTTCCCACGAGCTCGAAATTAAATTCTAAACAACTTCCGTGAAGAAGTCAAAACCAAATTCTCGTCCGATATTTTAGTCGTTAAGTAGCTCGCCATTATAATCCAATTCCGTCGAAACATCAAATATTCATAATTAATTCCTCGGTCGTCCAAATAACGATCCGGAACCGCCCATGAACTCGAAATCACACGTACAACGACTCTCGAGAAGAGACCCAGCTCCAATTCTTGGCCAATAATTAAGTCGTTAACAAGTCCGGTGAGTAAATCCATTATCGGAAATCCACGATGATATGCTATCTCGCGAATTAAGCTGATTTCACCACTAATTCTGTTCTGGGTCGTCACACCATACATCATTGATCACGATTTTTATTTCCTAAACCTGATATTAGTGATCACTGTTTTTCGATTGGAAAACTAATTACATCTCTTGTCTCTCTTGTAGATGACAATAACAGAACCGGAAAGGCCTGAGTTTGATATTCTTGATCATCTAGTAGCAGAATACCTTTGTTGGGTGTCAGATGTTGATAACACACTTCTCGATATGAATCTAATTACGAATACAATCCAACCACCACCACCACCTGGTACTGAGCCACCAACTCCAGCTTGCAAAGCTCAAACCCTCATATTTTTGAGGCGGCATATACATCGAGTTCTAAAGAAACAATATTTTCTAAAGAATGACCCCGCAGTTTTGTTGGTGATTTTACAAGAAAGATTCAATAACGTGCAGAATGCCCAACTTCCAAAACTGCAAGAAAGATGTGATTCAATGAGCTTGTTGGATTATCTAAGTATTGATGCTTTTAATCAAGCTAGCAATGTTAAAGCTTCAACCATAGTTAAGTGTTTCTGGCATTGTAAAGACCGATCAGACTATGATCGAGAAGTCTTTAAGCACTTTTTCTACCTCTATAGACACACTTGCTAATCAATATCGCACAGATTATGGGCAAGGAAGACTAAGATCCTTTAGTGATCTCATGAATGTGCTGGCCAAGAAAGAGAGATATCGCGAGATACTTCTTAACAACAATGCTAGATAAGCCAGTTCAACGTATGCATGTCCATGAAACTTACAATACTGGTGGGAAAGCACAAAATGTTAAGAGGAACAATAGTTAAGAACCTTATTAAAATCGTGGTGGTAGAGGAGGAAAAGTCAGAATTTGACTTGGACTCGCCTAGAAAATAGCCATAACTCTAACAAGAATAAATCCAACTTTGATCCTAGGAATGGTGGGAGTTCTTCTCGTTCTGCTTCTCGCTTGTCACATTGTTATAGGTGTGGTTCTACTAAGCACATGCACAAGAAATGACGGCACCCAAGGATATTCAAAATAACTACAAAAAGTACACACAATACTTGGCACATGATACCAACTTCACTAAAGACTATGAGATGGAAGATTGCGGTGAAACCAATCTTATAATAGCAGATAATACAAAAGTATGTCTAGAGACTGCAGTTTTTGAGTAGTCTATGTATTAAGCTCATATTCCTACTATGTAATCAAGTTTAGTTTACTTTTGACTTGTGGTAGTCAGTTTTAGTTTAGAATAAGAACAATCTTTTGATGTAAGTTTTCAGGTTGGCAAAATAATAAAAAAAATTATTCTTTTCAGTATTTGAAAGTATTAAAAATGGTTATTTTCATACATATTTATTAATGGTTCAAATTATACATAGCTCTATGGCACTATGACTCAAAAATACCATAAAAACGAGACATAATAAGAGGATGGTTTTGATTCTGGAGATCTTTCGACCCTTCGAAGGGCACACTCTGGATCGGCTTTTTGCATTTTTCGGCCCGTCGAAAATTTTACCTGGTTTTCATGCGACCTGTCGTATATAGTCCTCAGGTTACATATTTACACCTTCAACCCATCGAAGACTTGTCTCGACCCATCAAATGATAGCTTCTGTCTCCAAAATGTCACAATTTTGACCGGTCGAAAAACATATCGAAAATTCGATATGGTTTTAGGATTTCCTCCGACCTATCGAAGGATGTATTCTGTGACAAAATTATGCATTTCTCGACCCATCGAGAGAATCTCTCGACCCGTCAAAGGCTCTACCCGGACTTGGTGTTTTTGATGTGTTTTACATCGGTTTCATCAACAAATAAAGGTTCAAAAATTATTTGACCAACCTGAAATTTTGCACCATATGTGGTTTCACATGGATTTTTGTCATGCAATGGAACTTAATCTACAAGGGTTATTTTGATCGGTCAGTTGTTGTTATACATCAGTTGTTTTGAGCTATTGCCATACCATGTCAGCACTCTATAAGTGGTACAGCCTTTGAAATCTTCAAGTGTTCGCCATGTCTTGGGTTCAAAGACGGATTGATGGAAATTGTTTTATTAATATATAATGACAAGATTCAGTGTTATATGCCACTAATAGCCAATAGAATCTTGTTAAATTTTAAAATTATTTATGCCAACGGTGTTCAATTAGAACAATATTATTATGAGAATGCAAAAGAGTTTTGTGTATAATCTCCATCAGATGCTATTAACGGCGCAATCTGGAGATGTTTATGAGGATTTGTAGTAGTTTATTTCCTACTACGGTTTAGACCATTGAATCTAATGTAGTCACTTAAATTACTATTTATGACTTGGTCTCATATGAGGTTTTTCATTATGATGATCAAGATATTACGAAATTCTTATGATCATCAGTTCTTAAGAGAAAAGAAGGATGTGAGGTACCTAAAACCATCGGTCACTACAAGAAAAACTCACTTAGACCACTGACAGTTTTCGTCGTCTAGGTTAGAGTTTATGTAGTCTAAGTACTTAGACTACAGACTTAGACTACAGAATCTCCGTCGTCTAGAGTCCGTCATCCAAGTGTCGTAGTCTAAGCACTTGGACGACAGAAATGGTCTGTTTCGTATGGCCCGTCGTCCAAGTTAGGATGAGATGACGCAAATACCATTTTCGTAGTCTAAGTACTTAGACTACGAAATCTCTGTCACCTAGAGTCCGTCGTCCAAGTGTCGTAGTCTAAGCGCTTGAACGACAGAAATGGTCTGTTCCGTCGTCCAAGTGACATCTTGGACTACGCAAATGGCCCGTCATCCAAGTACAACTTAGACTACAGAATTATTGCGTAGTCTAAGTTGTACTTGGACGACGCAAATATTGTGTGCGTCGTCCAAGTGATCACTTAGACTACGGAATTATTGCGTGGTCTAAGTGATGACTTATACCACGAAACTATTCCGTAGTCTAAGTGATCACTTAGGCCACGTATGTGTATATGTTTTGTAGTCTAAGTCATCACTTAGACTACAAAAGAATATATGATTTTGTAGTTTAAGTGAGAACTTAGACTATAAAATCATATATACTTTCGTAGTCTAAGTGAATATATATTTTCTTTTAATTTTTTTAATTAAAATTTGAATTTAAAGTAAAATATTAATAAATTAATTAAAATACAAAATTTAATTTAAATAATTAAAAATTATACGTACATAAAAATCGTTCGGAATATACGATAGATATATCCTAAACTACGTACAAAGTACTAAAATACGGCAGGAGTAGACGCGCCGCCGAGTCCCTCGCCTCCAGCCATGTCGTTGTCGTCGAGGTATGGGGTCAGAGCAGGATGAAAATCTTGTTGAAGCTGGTTTTGCATGAGGGCGATAAGGTGAGCTATCTGCACTTGTTGATCATCAAGCCTCTGACGCATTAATAGTGTTTCTGCCCATGCGAGTCTAGCCTCCTCAAGGGCTACTTGGACCGCCGCATCCTGAGCACTTGTCCTCATCGAGCGTGCCGTAGAGGAGTCAAAAGATAAATCTCGCTGCACCTTGCGTCCCCAACCACCTAACCTCCTTGCCAGCTCGACGAACGTATACCCTCATCGGCGATTGTAATTTGGCTCTCCCTCGATAGAGGAGGCAGGTCTTCTGGCAGAAAATATGAGTGTGCAAGCTACGTGTTGGCCTATTCTTGCTGTGCTTGTTCTACAAACCTCGCCTGAAAATTATAATAAAAATTAAATAATTATAAATTTGTACGATGGTTTAATAAATAATAAATAATAATTAGGATAACTGAGAAGAAATATATAAGGCACTTACGCATATTTGACTCACTTCATTGTCGAGCTCAGGCGTCACGTAACCGATGACGCTAGCATCCAGATAAGGGTGTTTGGATCCCTTATCTCTGTGCTCCTTGGCGATTTGTATCATTTGCTTGGAGCCGGAGGTATGATGTTTTTCCTTCTTCTCTCGATTGGCCTTGTTTACGTTCGATTGCGTCTGTTCGACAACATAAATTATTAATAAATTAATAAATGACTAAAAAAATAATTCGATTTCGTCAATTTAAATAAAAAAATACGAACCCGATAAAATTCTTCTTCAAAGTGGTTGACCAACCACTTCCACTCATCTGCCCTATCCCCATGCAACTCTACAGGGGTAGGCGAGCGGCCGAAATTGTTGGTAATACTTGTGAAGTCTGTACTTCCGATCACGGTAGATGGCGTTGGCGGTGGTGGTGATGTACCTAAGCATTTTCGGTGTGTCATCCACCGCATATTGTTCTTACAACAAGAAAAGAATAAAAAGTTATAATCGTATATATTATGAAATTACGATTTTTATTGGTTATTAGAAATTAAATTTAAAATTGTATTACGTACCGATAGTTCTTTAAACACCTTCCCCTTCACCAAGTCCAGCAACTCCTTCCAGCTAGGTGCAACCATACGAACCTTGTTGGGAATAATTGCCCCGATGCTGTGCAATGAGAGACTAGCTAGCTACGAGGTGGGAGGGCCATCGGTGAAATCGTCGTACGGCAATTGGATCTTTTGCTTAGTCGCGTTGAATAACTTCTCAGAATTTCTGCCCTTTCCGAGTCCTCGGGTCCTTTTCGGTTGAGGGTTTGACCAGGCTCTCCTGACCATGAGCTGCACACTGTAGAGAATAGATTCAGAGGAGGCCGACTCCTGGGCACTTTTTGACATTGATGATCGGCCGGAATGAGTGTTATTATCATCCGTCTGTACAGTTGAGGCATTAGGAATTTCCCCAGTCGCTGCCGCCGAGGGACCAGCAGAAGGGTCCAAAAGAGGCACAACGTTCTCCTCCTGGCTCTTCCGCTTCTTTTTATGCCTTTTTTTTTCTCCACGCGGCCATTTTAACGTAGGAGTTATAAAAATAAACTATTAAACTTATTTTATCATTATTTATAACTACTTTACCATTTACTATTTGTAACAATTTTTACTATATATTTATTATATATTTTTCATATTTACCACAACATTTACTATTTTTAATATTTTTCATTTGTAAAACCATTTTTGATATTTATCATTTTTTAATATTAACCAATTTATAATATTTACTATTTATAATTAAATTCATACTAATTTACAATAGTTAAAATAATATTACAAATAATTAAATTCATATTATTACAAATAATATTACTTTTAATTAAAATAATAACACAAATAATTAAATTCATACTAATTACCATAATTAAAATAATATTACAACTATTAAATTCATACTATTACAAATAATACTACTATTAATTAAAATAATAGTACAAATAATTAAACTCGTACTAATTATCATAATTAAAATAATGTTACAACTATTAAATTCATACTAATTTACAATAAAATTTATACTAATTTACCAATAATTACTAATTTACAATAATTAATAATTTACAATAATATTTACCAATTTATGATTTTTACTAATTTACCAATTCATTAATTTAGCAATTTATTATTAAACACAAATACACTATATTTATACCTAATACATAGTATTATACCTAAATCTATTTTAAAAATAAATTTAAATACATACGTACATACGTAAATAAATTTAAAACTTACCGGCAGTGGAGATGAGCGGCGGTGAGATTGGGCGGCCGGTGGCAGTTACGGTAGGAGGCGGAGGCGGAGGCGGAGTGAAGGATTGAGGAGGATCGATGTACGTGGTGGAAGAGTGAGGAGAACTCACCGACGGTGGATGAGGTGAGAGATGGCGGAGGGAGGCGGTGGGAGGCCCGAATTTGAGAGAGAGAGAGAGAGGAGAGGAGAATTGAGGAGAATTAAAATAATGATCGAAACTGCCCAGAAATGGGCAATTCTACTGTTTCACTTAGACGACGGAGGGTGATTTTCCGTGATGTAAGTGAACCTAGACCACAGAAACGCCCATTTCCGTCGTCTAAGTCAACATCAGAAACACCACCAAATTAATTGGCAGGTGGAAGTTGATTGCCATATTTTTTGGGAACGGTTCAAAATTTCAACTTAGACGACGGAGAAGGCCATCTCCATCGTTCAGGTCAAATTTTGAGCGGTTCCCAAAAAAATTGCTGTGGAATTTAGACAGCCTATAATTTGAACCATCATCGTCGTCCAGGTGAGCACTTGGATGATGGAGAGTCCTCCTACTCTGTCGTCTAGGTCCAATTTTTGTAAAAATAACTTTTAAAAATAATTCGTAAGGAAGTTTCCGATTTATCATTCGAATGGAATTGTCGTAAAATATCAATTAAAGAATCGTATATATAAAAAGTGGGATTTAAGACGACGAATAAATTTACGTCTTTAAACTTGTTAAGTATCTACTAATGTGTATAACGAAATTATAGGCTCATTGCACATCAATATTAAGTATAGGCTCATTGCACATCAAAGTGTTATTAAGTATAGGCTTATTGCACATCAATATTAACGAAATTAAATTTGGACGAAATAACCGTTGGATACATTCACCATAAGACAATATATAAGTTCAATAATTTTCTGTAAATAGTAAGTTCGTTAAGGGTTTCATCGGCACAGTCAATCGCAAAACCGAATTTTTTACAAACCGGAAACGTGGATACACGAAAACATGTCATTGTGTCATCTAAGTTAAAATTTAAGGGTTTAGGGTTTACTTAGACGATGGTATGACCCTTTTGCGTCGTCTAAAATAAATTTTTAGGATTTAGGGTTATATAATTAATATTGTGTTTAATCATGCATCATTACGTCAAAAAAGTTTAATTACATTAATTAATTACCAATTAATATTCATCGTTGCTATATTGTACTCTTCGTCATAATCGTCATCATCCTTCTCACCACTGTTATCCGATGGCTCCTCCTCATCATCATACTCAACATCGTCCGACAAATATCATGAGTTCTCGTCCTCGTCCTCGTCCTCGTCCTCGTCGTCATCTGATGGCTCCTTCTTCATTGACCTCATTAATTGCATCAATAATCTCATCTTCAGTTAGAGCCGTACAACCATTAGGCATGGGTAAGCGTTCACCAACTTGAACCAGGTCCATTATGTCGGAGTGGATGACAAAAATATTATGCTCTTGATATGCAATAATGTCTCTTTGCAGTTCAACATCTTCAGTCGTTTGGCGTCCCTTCAGCTGTCGTGGTATTCCATATTCTTCGATGAGAGATATGGTTCACTATTTTCCACCCTTCACCAGCTTTCGGATCATCAAGATAGAACAACTGCCTAACTAAGGTGGCAAGAGCGAAAGGCTCATCCTCATACCAGCTTGAGTTTGTATCGACCGATAAAAGGTCAAGGTCTTCCTTTGTACGCTTGAACCATTTGCACTTGAATAGGAAAACGTTGACATCATTTCCGTAACAAAGCTGAATGACATATACAAGAGCCTCGTAATATATATCATTGTCTCTCCCAACCGCTACCCTACTGTTTTGTGTTCTTCTTCCTTCATCTCGGAGCAATAAATGAAAATTTACACTGTTCACAAAATATCCAGGGTAAATATAGTGTTTAATCGGGTTCCCTGCTAGCAAGTGCTTTGGCTAGGACCACCAGCCCACGTGATTTTTGGATTTTTGTAGATCAATCATCTGGAAAAATGGGAAATATATATAAGATTAAAGGGTTTAATTTCTACAAAAATGTATATAAATTAAATAAGTAAACATAAGTACCCATTAGAAGAAATAATCGGGAAACTTCTTCTCAACCATTTTCTCACACCACGCCGAACTCTTGTCCTGATTTAACGCCTGAAACTTCTCCCTGAACCCAATCATGTAAGGCTCAACTTCGTTACAGTCTCGCAACACTACCCAATGTGCCTCAATAAGGTCTTCTCGTGTTAACGATTCCTTTAATACTCCTCTAAACGATCGTACTACGTTTGTGACGACAGAAAGATGGATGCGGGCACTGGGATCAGAGGCGGTGGGAGGTGGTGGATCCTTGAGGTACCTGTTGCAGTAAGTAACACACTTATGCATTAGGTATGTCTCTGCTATTGAGTCATCCGGAGCCGACCTATTTTTCACGAATCCTTTATACTGTCCAAGTTGTCTACAAAATCAAACGTTCAATTAATTAATTGTAGAATAAGTACATGTAGCTAGTAATCTCGAGTGGCACAAATAATGGATCAGAAAACCTGTATAATTAATTAGTTGTACGCACCTTTCTTGAGGATGCATCCAAGTATATTGCACTGGACCGGAAATGAGCACCTGCTCGGACAAGTGGATCATTAGGTGAATTATGATGTCAAAGAAAGCAGGGGAACAAATTATCCCTAGTTTGCAAATGATGTGCACAAGTTGTTATTGCAGTTCCACCACATTTGACTTCTTTAACTCTCTGGCGCATAACCTCTGCCACTATCTGCACAATGCCACTATTGGTTTTACGACGTCACGAGGCAAATATGGTCGAATTACCACTGGAATCAGATGTTCCAGCATAACATCATAGTCATGTGTCTTTAGACCAACAAACTTGTGTTGCACCTCGTCCACTGCTCCAATTATAGTAGCTGCATACGTAGCTGGATAACGAACGCTCTTAAACCAGTGAAATACATAACCTCTAAGTGCAGGCTTCACTATGTAAGGTGCAGCTGGCATCTTATTGTACACTTCTCTCATATCCCTCCTCAACCATAAGGGACGACGTAGATACATAGGTTCTAGATCTTTGCATGTTTTAGGAGTATCTTTAGTCTTAAACTTAATACTGAGAATTGTTCCCACCACGCTGTCGCATACATAATACTGAGTATCTTTAGACTAAATAGTATCTTTAGTCTTAAACCTTTACGGTTCCGTCGTCTAAGATCATTTTTCTTGTAGTGGGTTTCGATAGGAGAGTGTAATTAATTCACTCGATCTAGACTCGGTCTCTATCACGAGTGCAACACAATCCCGTGTGTTTTTCTCAACAGTTGCCTTTATGGCAAAAACCAAAGCACATAGCGGTCAGCAAAGCTTGTTCATGTCTGTAATGTTGTTTTCATGCATGATGATCTTTTGTTATAGACATAACTTCTATTCCTCCAAAGATTTCAATAATATATTTGTGGATCAATCAAACTCATATGCAAACTGTTTATATATGGTTTTGTTTGCTACATTGTGGCATATGTCACACGTCTTTGCAATCTACATGGTATACTACATTCGTTAAACTCCCAGTTCTCATTATTACACTTCGGGCTCACCATCTGGACAATCCAATAAGGTATATTAGATTGGATAATGCAAGTGAGTTTACATTAAAATATTTTTTTGACTCTTGCTTATTGATTGGGAAGCCACTACAGTAACAAGTGCAGCTCAAATGGAAGTGGGAGTGCGGGATATGCCTCATCAAAACCAATCCACATTTGTTGGCTTAGATGACATATTGCCTGATATTTTTACACAAACCCAACAGATAGAGAGAGATTAATCTACGCATTTTATGCTTGATTCTTAACATCTTTCTCTTTACATTTAGCTTTGTTTAGAACTTGTATCTATGATCTTACTTACTTTATGATTTATAGGACAAAATAAGGAGGAATCCATAAAGGAGGTAGAAATAAGCTCAAAACCTACTCAGGAGGAAGTTCCTAAAATGAGGAGGAAAGATGAAGAAGAATGGGCCACGATTTATAAAGAATGGATCAAAGATCACTAAGATGGGTCAATACCATGCTCATGTGTCCAAGACGGTCCAAGATCATGTCCAGATTCAGCCACATAGAAGCCCAAAAGAAGAAGATGGATCAAAATCTAGAAATCAAGAAATCTGCCTGTGCATATCAGCCCACTTCAACGGGACACCGAAAATGGACAAGAAGAAATTATGATATGAATAATATGTCCCTGGAAATCTCTAGAAGTGAAATTTCTAGCGAAAAAATAATCACTCAATTCAGACATTTAAATATCCAGGAATCACTGATTTAATAAAGAAATGTCAACTTACCCGGGTGGAGTTAATTCATTCCTAATTGGGGATGGACTAGGATTTTTAATATCCTATTTAAAGGGAAGCTCGACCAGAACTAAATTATCACTCACTTTAGGTGCCAAAAACTCTGCCTAAACACTATCTCCTCTCCATGAAGCCAAGAAATCCTCCAATGAAGCAGCCTACACCGTCGTCCGCCACCACAACAACCTCCATTGACATATAAAGCAATCCCAAGTGTCTCCTCCACCAAACAAGATTCAGTTATACCTTCGCTCCATAGGGCGATCCCGAAGACTAAAAAGTGTAACATGAATCCTCTTTACTTTGTAGCTTCTCCTTGTATGAACTATTAGTTTAGTGAAATAGTTTATAGTATTTCGGTTTTTCTTTACTTGTTTTGTTTTCAACTGTTTTTCATGTGTTCTAGTTTCTTAGTTTTTATTATACATGTTCATCTATGCTTAATGCTTTGGCTTAGATATAGGGCGATCCCGAGTCTAAATCAATGGTATGTGTATAGGGCGATCCCGAGCATGACAAATTGTGAGCATGTGTTTTTTAAAATTGAGAAGTTAGGATTTCGATTAATATTGTTTAACTTGCAGGTTAAGAATGAGTAAAGGTACTTAGGATGAGTCGATCACTTGTATAAATAGCTTAGTGTTTTATTTTCGGTCTAGTGAGCATGTTTAAGATTCTATGTTCTTGTTTGTTTTGCTTGTCTATGAGTTTAAGCATGATAGAACTTAGGGTTTCTTTATGTGTTTTCTGCCATGTTTTGTCTCTATATTTTATAGATTAATAACCAAATTTTTAAACCCCCCATACCTTTTATTTTCTATTTGCAAACGTTGTCATGATTAGTACCCTCAATCCCCAGTTAAAAATGATCCCTACTTATCAATGCTACATCTACAAAGAAGGGTTTTAAATTGCATACGTGTGAACTATGTGTTGAGTGTCTACTTTGTGTTAATATTTGATGCATGTTTTACGCGTTATCAATTTTTTCCGCTGTTGCCGGGGATTGAAAGTCTGTTGTGTAAATATGTTCATATCGTGTAAATATTATACTTGTGAATAATTTTTTTCTTCTTCTGTTTTCGGGATTGTGCACTGATCTGTTGTGTGAAATTTATTTAACGTAGTTACAGGTATTGGAAAAATCTGCAAATTTTCAGAAGCGTTGTGTTTTGTGTTTTGTTTATGCCTGTAATTTTTTATTGTAATCGGACAAGCCAACAATTCTGGAAAAATTTGACAATCTGCTATGTTCAATTTTGTGCGAATCTGGAAATTCTCATGTGTTCTTTAGTTTCATGCATCTGCTATGGTCAAAGAGTCAAAAGTATAAGTTCATAGAGTCATTTTTTTGTAAAGATATTCTTCATTGTTGTTGTATAATCTGATTATAATTCTTTTACTTTTAGTGTTAATGTCAATTTTGGACTGTGTATGTGCTATTTTGTGTGATTTATCTGACGTGGTTGCAAGTCTTGGAAAATTATGAAAATTTACATAGTTATGTATATATGTGTCTAGTATCTCGTAAATTTTCGTAAAATTCCTACGTGTGATTAATTCTACATAAATTATGAAAGTAGCTGTGTTCAGTTTCTCCGATTTTGAGCATGTTGTTGTATAATGTTAAATGATAAGTCTTAGCTATGTTTTTATCACTTGTTATTTAGTTTTTAAGTTTTAATTTTGATGAAAAGAATTGATGTAATATCGTATTGAAATTTTGCTCTTAGTAAGAAATTTTAGGTTATGGTGACTAAAAGGGTTATGACTCGTGACAGGATTTGGATCTAAGAAAGAGAATATACTCAAAATTAGTCCTACCTCTCACGTTACATCTATCCCAACTGGCCATTTACGGACTTCCCCAAAGGAGTGGAACGGATTTCGAGCAATTACACAATTTAATCATCTAAGTCTTTATTTAAATTCTAGATGCATGTGATAATCATATATCTTTGGCAGAAAAATCAATTGGGACATTGTTTTGTAAACTGTATTTATCTACTATGTTGTAATAAATTTGTAACGAAAGATAAACATACTTGTTGTAAATGCTACATGAGCTACATTTATGATTAATTAGTTAATTTATCACTAACTAATGTATCTTTGCGTGAATCATGAACCCTAACAAGCTCGTAAAGAAGAAGATGAAGGCCGAGCTAAAGGAGTTAAAGGAGATGGCACCAACTTATACATGCAAGTGCACATGCAAAGAAAACATCAAGAATGTTGGGAGTCAAAAGTTAAGGAGCAAAGCAACACTTCTAGGCTATAAGACGTTAAAAAACAAACGCTTGTTGGGAGGCAACCCAATGGAGGAGTCTATAAACCAGATTTGCTTTCTCTTCCCTCATTTTTTCTATTTCCACTACAACATTTTTAGGTATTGCCGGCGACTTAAAGTCGCCAGCCTTTCTTGTTTGGTCGCCTGTAATACTCTTGCCGGAAATTTGGCGTCGGTGAAAATATTACCGGCGACTTATTTTTCAAGTCGCCGACAATGTTGCTCCGCCGTGGCTGGAAAATAAGGGGTATTGCTGGCGACTTTGGTCCAACTCGCCAGCAATACCCGGAGAAATTTGTCAAAAAAAAGCCGGTTCTGGATTGGGCCCAATTCCAGAACCTGCACTGAAAAACAGAAACCGTACAAATACAAGTTCAACAGTACACACATAATTGTCCAACGTACAGTACAAACAGCAACAATATGAAAATAAACTATAACTACACTAAGGGTCGAGGAAATCCATGTGGACATAATCATTTGAACTCCGGTGGCTACCCTGGTCTTGCTGTGGCGGTGACTGCTGCGGTGGTGGATCACTGTGGAACACAGGGACTGGGGGAGGTGTGGGGAGCGGTTGTCCGGTAGTCTAGCACGCATACATCGTCTGCATCCATGTGAACATTTGTGTCTGCTGCTGGACCATAATTCGGTGTTGCTCGGCCATCACCCGGTACTCGGCATCTCTGACTGCCTGCTGCTCGGCCAATTGTCGCATCTCCTCTATCTGCCTCCTTTGCTCCTCCAACTCTCTCTGCGTCCTCTGAAGCTCCGCTGCTAGGTTAGAGTTCCTAGAAGAAGTTCTTGACCCGCTAGAGTATTCCGAAGTGTTCTTCAATACTCCTTCGCCCGCCGAGCCCATTCCCCTGCAGTAGTAGGTATTCTTTCCAGTCCTGCACGCTTTTGCCATGATCTGAGCCGCTATAGGGCGATCAAGCGGATCGATCTGAGAGGCATATTGGGTCACTTCTTCCTCCGAGCAGTCAGGATGGTTGTTTCGAGCTATATTCATGGTGACTTCTGTGATCGCATCCTCCACTCTCGTCTAATTGAAAAGCGAATATGAATAACGTATTATTAAACAAAATAAATTAATAGAGAAAAATAGTTTTATTAACACATGCATATGTGAACTACAAAATAATGAGGCTAAAGACTTACCGCTTCTTCAGGGCACTGCGGATAGAACTTCTGATGAACAAACACCAACGGGTTGACTTCTTGTTGTTGCTGCGCCTTACTCGACCAACCCAAATAGTTGAGTGAACCTGCATGATGGGCCTTGATGTTTTTCAATATGTTCTCCTTGTTCGTCTTGGAAATCGCCTTGTTTGATAAACATATGTAAAAAAATTAGTAACTAACTATTTCAATGTGATACGATACATTAGGGTTGTAAAATATATTCAGGATGCATACCTTTGCTTTGGGGTGCTCGAAGTGGGCTACCAGCCACATCCACTCGTACTCACTAAACCAGAATTCGCTAGGGGTAGAACCTCGGCCTAACTCCTTTTACTGTGTGTAATGTTTTGAAAATTCGTTCTTCCACTCTTTATACCTATATTAACACAAGAAAAAAAGTTAGAGATATTAAAACACTTGATAAACAAAAATCTAACTCGATATATACTCAAATAACTCGAATCACATCACCTGATATGTAGTTGACGCTCTACCCACATGTGAATAAGGCATTCATCCACGTCAAACCACAGCTGCAAGATGAATATATAAACGATAAAATTATATATTTATTCGGACTTAATTAATAAATGTAAAATTTACGTAATGAAAATACGATTTAACTCACACTCAGTGCATTATGCACTTGCATCTTCACGTAGCCAGGCACAGATCCCCAATCTGGCCACAGCATTGGGACCTTGTCCCGCAAGACGGCCCCTGCCATGCTGGCATACTTTCGCGTGGTGTCAAATGTCTCGATCACCTCACCATGCTCATTGGCCCTAATGAGCGTTTTCTTTCCCCCGGTGGCCTGCTCAAGATTCTTCCCGGTGCAGAGGCCTCTAATCTTTATTTTTCCAGTGCCATTAACGAAATTGCCTAATAATACAATGTCAACAAATTGATATTATTAATTGAACCTATCGTCACTACAAGAAAACATCACTTAGACCACGGAAACATAATTGTTCCGTGGTCCAAGTGACACCTGGACGACGGAAATAACTCCGTCGTCCAAGTACCACCTGGACGACGGAGAATACCATCTCCGTCGTCCAGGTGGTCAGCTGGACCACGGAGTCTTCTCCATCCTCCAGGTGGTCACCTGGACGACGGAGATTGTATTTTCCGTCGTCCAGGGGATAACCTGGACCTCGGAGTCTTCTCCGTCGTCCAGGTAATCACCTGGACGACGGAGATGGTATTCTCCGTCGTCCAGGTGATTACCTGGACAACGGACCGACACGCCGTCGTCCGAGTATACGAAACATGCTTCCACTTAGACGACGTACCGACACCTCCGTCGTCTAAGTGAAGCATTATATAAGCTGATCGAATTCATTCCTGGCCTCGATCTATTCATTCCATTTGAAGAAGAATTGAAGGAGAAGGGAGAAGGAGAAGCTAGGGAGCTAGCTAGCTAGAAGCTAGCTAGGCCGAGAAGAATCAGGATCGATAAGGGATCTCCGCTGACTAGCTAGTTAGCTTAATTAACGTACAGATATCGAGAAGGCCAGCAGGTACGTATACGTACGCAGTTAAAATTTGCTTAATTAATTAATTAATATATATTTTGTGAAAACGTACGTACATATATACATGCAAGGATGTTAGCTGATGTTAGCTATATATATATGTACAGATCGATTAAATTACGTACGTACGTAATTGATGGATCGATGTAGATCGAGTACGTATAATTAAGCGTAAATTAATATGTAATAATTAATTAATTATAATATTTTGTAGCAGTATGGACAAGAGTTGGATGAAGTTGAAGAATAGATGTGATGTCCGGTATATGGATGGAATTAGCGAATTTGTGAATTTTGCGATAGAACATGGTCAGGGAAAGAAACGTTTCAGGTGTCCGTGTCAGAAATGTCTTAATTGTCAGTATGCGGAGGTTAATGTTATGGTGCAACACCTGTACGAAAATGGTATGATGTGGAGTTACACTACATGGAGCGAGCATGGTGAAGCTGTAGAGTTCAGCGCAGCAGACTTCAGCTCAGGGTACAGTTACCATGGTGCCTCATCCAGCGGCAGTGGTGCCGGACCCCCAGCTTGCAACCCAGCTGCAGATTTGGTCCATGATGCGTTTCCGGGATGTAGTCATGGTGGACACCAACACCAAGACGGAGGTTACAGTACCACTTATGAGCATGATGACACATTCCCCGCAGCTAGCTTGGCCACTGACACCAGTGAGATGGAAAAGTACAACCGGATACTACTTGAAGCGCAGACCTCGGTGTTCCCTGGATGTCGAGAGAATGTGTTGCAATATGTAATGGAGCAAATGAAGATAAAAGTGAAGCACAAAATATCAGTGAGTGCTTTTGACGAAATTCAGGAGCAAATATGTAAGTTGCTTCCTGATGATCACAATCTTCCTAAATCTCATTATAAGGTTAGAAATATCCTGAGCAGCCTCGGCCTAAAGTACAGGATAATTGACGCATGTCCGAATGATTGTGTGCTATTTTACAAAGAGTATAAAGAGTTGGACTATTGTCCCGTATGTGGCCAGTGCAGATTCCATTTGAATAGGAAGAGTTCGAAAAAGAGAATTCCTGTGAAAGTTGTTCGATATTTTCCCTTGATTCCCAGATTGCAGCGCCTGTACATGTCTCTACAGACAGCAGAGGCGATGCGATGGTACGCAGAAAAGCGAATAGATGACGATGTCCTACGACACGCCGCGGATGGGGAGGGTTTCAAACATTTCGACAGAGAATTTGGAGACTTTGCTTCAGAGGTTAGAAATGTTAGACTCGGCCTATCTACAGACGGATTCAATCCTTAGGGAAGTAATAGCTCCGCCGTCAGCACTTGGCCAGTTATTCTGATGCCGTACAACTTGCCTCCGTGGATGTGCATGAACAAGGAATTTAATTTCCTTACCGTACTAATTCCAGGTCCTAAATCTCCATCGAAGTGCTTAGATGTCTACCTCAGACCTTTGATCGACGAGCTGAAACTGTTGTGGGAAAATGGAGTCCCAACTTATAACAAATTCACTGACACGATGTTCACGATGAGGGCTGCCGTAATGTGGACGATCAGCGATTTTCCAGCTTATGGGATGTTGGCAGCCTGCAGGACAAAAGGATATAATGGATGTCCTATATGTTTGGACGACGTGAACTCTAGTTGGCACGCGGGGAAGGTGTGTTACTTGGGTTACCGTAGATGGCTTCCTCACGACCACCCGTGGCGACAGGATGAAGCTCATTTCGACGGTACGGTAGAGAACAATCCTAAACCCCGTAGTTGGTCGGGCGAAGAGATTTTAGAGAGGTTGAGCTATTTCGACTTTGGTGTGTTGAGCAATGACGCGGATGTAAAGAAATGCAATCTAATTCCTCCACATGATCTGAGCTATTGGGATCACAAGAGTATATTCTTTGAACTCCCTTACTGGTCGAAGTTGAAGCTGAGGAACAACTTGGACGCGATGCACATAGAAATGAATGTGTGCGACAGCGTGGTGGGAACAATTCTCGGTATTAAGTTCAAGACTAAAGATACTCCCAAAGCGCGCAAAGATTTGGAATCAATGAATCTACGTTGTCCCTTGTGGTTGAGGAGGGATAGGAAAGGAGTGTACAACAAGATGCCAGATGCACCTTACACAGTGAAGCCGACGCTTAGACGTTCTATATTTCACTGGTTTAAGGGCATTCGTTATCCGGCTACGTATGCAGCTACTATAACTGGAGCAGTGGACGAGGTGCAACACAAGTTTGTTGGTCTAAAGACACATGACTATTACGTTATGCTGCAAGGTCTGATTCCAGTGGTAATTCGACCATACTTGCCTCGGGACGTCGTAGAACAAATAGTGGCATTGTGCAGGTGGTGGCAGAGGTTATGCGCCAGAGAATTAAAGAAGTCAGATGTGGTGGAATTACAACAACAAATTGTGCACATCATTTGAAAACTAGAGAGGATTTTCCCCCCTGCTTTCTTTGACATCATGATTCACCTAATGATCCACCTGCCCGAGCAGGTGCTTATTTCTAGTCCGGTCCAGTAGACTTGGATGTATCCTCAAGAAATGTACGTACAACTAATTAATTAATTTGTTCCACTGGAGATTATATATATACTAGCTAGCTAGCTATATGTACTTATGTAATGTGTACGTTTGATTTTGTAGACAGCTTGGACAGTATAAGTCATTCGTCAAAAACAGGTCGGCCCCGGATGGCTCCATAGCAGAGACATACCTAATGCATGAGTGTATTACTTACTGCAACAGGTACCTCAAAGATCCACCCCCTCCCACTGCCTCCGATCGCAGTGCCCGCATCAATCTTTCTGTAGTCACCAATGTCGTCCGACCGTTTAGAGGAGTATTAAAGGAATCGTTAACACGGGAAGAACTTATTGAGGCACATTGGGTAGTGTTGCGAGACTGTGACGAAGTTGAGCCGTACATGTTGTCATACAGGGAGAGGCTTCAGGCGTTAAATCAAAACAAGAGTTCGGCGTGGATTGAGAAAATGGTTAAGAAGAAGTTTCCTGATTATTTCTTCCAATGGGTATGTACGTACGACTCGGTATTAATTATTTAAATACATATCGCTCATGTTTGTAGAAAGTAAACCCTTATATTAATTTGCCCATTTTCGCAGATGATTGATCTGCAAAAATCTGATAACCACGGAGGGTGGTGGTCATGGCCAAAGCACTTGCTAGCAGGGAAGCCGGTTAAACACTATATTTATCCCGGATGTTTTGTGAACGGTGTAAAGTTCCATTCATTGGCCCGAGACGAAGGAAGAAGAACACAAAACAGTGGGGTAGCGGTTGGGAAAGACAATGATCTATATTACGGGGCTATTGTATACGTGGTTCAGCTATGTTACGGGAATGATGTCAACGTTTTCCTATCCAAGTGCAGATGGTTCAAGCGTACAAAGGAAGACCTGGGACTATTATCAGTCGATACAAACTCGCACTGGTATGAGGATGAGCCTTTCGCTCTCGCCACCTTAGTTCGGCAGGTGTTCTATCTCGACGATCCGAAAGCCGGTGAAGGGTGGAAAATAGTGAACCATATCTCTCACCGAGGAATATAGAATACAGAGACAATTGAAGGGACACCGGCGACGACTGAAGATGCTGCTGAACCAGAAAGAGACATTCCTGCCTATCAAGAGCCTCATATTTCTATGGTCCGCTCCGATATAATGGACCTGGTTCAAGATGGTGAACGGTTACCCATGCCTGATGGTTGTACAGATCTAACTGAAGATGAGATTATCGATGAGGTAGATGAAGAAGACGAGCAGGAATAGGACGCGGACGAGGACTCAGGTTATTCGTCGGACGATGTTGAGTACGATGACGAGGATGAGCCGTCGACTAACGGGGATGAGGACGATGATGATTATGACGAAGAGTACGGTCATACGACGAGGGAGATTAATTGGTAATTAATTACTGTAATTATTGTAATATATATATGATCGATGCCGGTTTACGGTAAGAAATTAATCTGAATTATATATCCTGGCCAACGGAGAAATTAATAAATATTGGCGCCAAATCTCAATCTCATATAAAACGTACCCTAGCTAAATCCTTGACCATAAATCTAGCAGTTCGATCGGATCGATCGATAAATTTTTTAATTATATTTTTGAATCAGAATAATTGAACGGACACGTACACAAATGACCGGGGACGACCTAAACAGTAATCCCTAAGGCCCTAACCCCTGAAATCGGGGTCTATGCACCTGGACGACGGAAAATGGTCATTATCCGTCGTCCAGGTACACACTAGGACGACGGAGATGGTAATTTTCCGTCGTCCAAGTTCACAAACCCTAAACCCTAAACAGTAAGGCCCTAACCCCTGAATTCAGGGTCTATACACCTGGACGACGGAGAACGTCATTCTCCGTCGTCAAGATCTGCACCTGGACGACGTATAACTTCATATCCGTCGTCCAGGTATAAACCTGGACGATGGAAACGATCAAATCCGTCGTCCAGGTGCAGATATCGTAATTTTTTCTAAGACAACGACCATCTAGACCTTCTTCCAATGCATTTTCTTTTCATCAAGACTTTAGAGTAAACAATTCTTGGTGTGTGAGCTTCGACGGTTCGAAAATCGGAGTTGCGAAATGCCTTGTATCCACGTTTCCGGTTTGTGAAATTATCGGTTTTGCGGTTGACTGTGCCGATCAAACCCTTCCCAAACTTATTATTTTATGGTCCTTTGAAGACGATTATATATTATGTTACGACGAACATATCCAACGGTTGTTTTGTCCAAATTCAATTTCGTTAATACTCTGCTGCAAATGAGCGTCTACTCATGAACACTTAAGTCGTAAAGATTAGTCGATACTTAACATGTTTCAATACGTAAAATTAATCGGCGGTTCAAATTTAACTGTTCATATATACGATGTGTTCATCGATATTGTACGACTATTTCACTCGAATGACAGATCGCTAAATTCCTAGCGAATTATTTTTTAAATTTTTTTTACGTAATTTGAACCTGGACGACGGAGATGGTCATTTTCCGTCGTCCAGGTGTTAACCTGAACGACGGAGAATGACCATCTCCGTCGTCCAGGTTCAAAAATCATGGCGGTTCAAATGAATTTTTTGTTTAATTTTTTCATGTAATTTCACTTGGACGACGGAAACTAACCATCTCCGTCGTCCAAATCCAAAATTATGGCGGTTCAATTTACCGCTTCCGTTTTTGGGACCGCTTGAATTTTCACTTAGACGACGGAGAATTCATTCTCCGTCGTCTAAGTCCAAAATCATGGCGGTTCAAAACGTCCTGCCGATTAATTACGCGCCGTTTCAAAATTTTGAAACCGCCACCTGGACGACGGAGAACACTGTTTCCGTCGTCCAGGTGCACTTAGGCGACGGAGAATAGTGCTCCGTCGTCTAAGTGAAACTCTATAAATAGAGTACGGCTCATCTTCTTTTCCTCATCCCTTACAATTCTCTCCATCTCTCCTCTCCTCTCTCTCTCAATCTCATTCCGGCGATATTCTCCTCCGGCGACGACGCTCCGACGATACAACTCCGGCGTGGTTCGATTCCTCCTCTCCGACGACACAACTCCGGCGAAATTCCCGAAAACTCCGATTCGGTAAATTTCTATTTTTCCCTTATTTAAATAATTTTCATTTTATTAATTAATTAAATTCTAAATATAATTAATTAGTAGAAATTAATTTAGTAATTAGTTTTAAATATTTAATAAATGATTAATTGTTGTTATTAATTAATTAAATCATAATTATTGTTATTTAATACTAATTAAATGAATAATTGTAAATTTATTGTTATTAATTAAATAAATAATTATTGTTATTAATTAATTAAATGGTTAATTATTGCATGCTAAATGGAAAATAAATTATTGCATGTAATTACGTGTATTTTTTAGTAAATTAATTAGTAGTACGTGTTTGATTTAAATTTAGTACATAGGCTTGGTGTAATTAAGTCGCACTCTTTGGAATAGATGGCGCCTCTTTTCCTTGCTTATCTCCTTACCCCTCGTGATGTGTGGATTTCATCACCGCACACCATAACCTAAGTGAAGTTATGGACACGAGGTTGAGGGCGGAGTTTGCATAGGACTTGAGGGAGTGTAAATTTTCGAAAAATTGGCCGAATGTCGGACATGGTGTCTAGAAACGGGTTATGACTGGTGACAGGATTTGGACTAAGAAAGACTTTTGTCGAAATTAGTCCTGCCTCTCGCGTTATCTCTATCCCTAACTGGCCATGTTTTTCGATTTAACCAAGGCTGATTAATTGAAAATTTACACTTTATCGCGCGGGTCGCACGTCCATTGAACGACCGAAAATGCCAAGCTAGTATACTCTATTTAAATCTTAAACGTACTTAATTAATTAGCGTAAATTTTTAAGTTGTAATTATTATGGTAAGTAGGTATTTTAACCCCGTACTCTTAGGTTTAAATGGCTCCGCCAAAGATGACATCCGGCAAGAAGAAAGCCCAACAAGAGGCAGAAGATGCCATGCTCCGCCGCTTGGCGGACTAAGTCGGTTGGGAATTACCACCGGAGGGCAACGACGCTCTCAATCCGGACGGATCATCTGGTCCGTCCGTAGGGCCCTCTGGGGAAATTCCCGCTCCCCCATTCATCTCGAGCGGTGATGACGTCGACCCCTTCCAATCTCCGACGCCCGGTACCCATTCAACGGGAAGTACTCAGGCGTCCTCGACCGCCGAATCAATCATGTACAGCGCCCGCCGTAGGCAAAGGAGGGCCCCCACTGACCCGGAACCGAAAAGGACTCGAGGTCTCGTTAAAGGGGGCAAAGCGGAGCGTATTTGCAAGGCGACCGGTAAAAAGATCGACTTGCCGTACGACGAATTCACCGGTGGCCCTCCCATAGCTCAGCTAGCAAGTCTCTCGACGCATGGGATAGGGTCAATCATCCGTAACCGGGTTCGTATCACTGCCCCTACTTGGAAGGAGGCGCCGGATCATGAGAAGGCGAAAATCTTCAAAGATCTTTCGGTACGTAATACGTTCAATTTAGTTATTATATAATATTGTTAATCTCGGCCTAAAATTTCATAATATATATTACTATAATTTTCTATTTATTTTTTATAGGAACAATTTGACGTGGATCCGACACCGGCTATGCTGAGGCATATCAATCAAACCGCCAACTCCATCTACAAAGATTGGAAGTACAGGCTCCATAAGTACTTCAAAGATGTCGGTCCCATGCCTCCCCCGGTAGAGCTGCAAGGGGAGAGAGAAGATGAGTGGGAGTGGTTGTGTAACCACTTTGCCGATGAACAATTTAAGGTATTAATTTATTTTTTTTATTTCAATTAAGATAATTGAATTATTTAAATTGTAGTTATTCATTTTTTAATGATTTAATTATGTTGTGTAACAGAAATTCTCCGGTGTCAACAAAGCCAACCGGGGGAAGAAGGAGAAACACCATACTACCGGCGCCAAGCAGTTCATTCAAATTGCCAAGGAGCACAAGGATAAGGGTTCCAAACACCCTTATCTTGATGCAAGCGTAAGCGCGTACGTGACGCCAGGGCTCGATAATGAAGCGAGTCAATGCGGCGTAAGTGATATATATATATGTGCTTTTAATTATAGTAATTATTATTTAAATATGATTTCATTATAATAAATTAATTATTCTTTTGTAGGCAAGGGCGATAGAGCGTGCGCATGAAGAGTTGGCCAACACTCAGCTTGCGTTCCCAGATGTGCCGCCGGAAGACCTGCCTCCTCTATCCTTAGAGAGCCAAATTGCAATCGCGGATGAGGTCTACGGTCGTAGAGCTGGCAAGGAGGTTAGGCACTTTGGGCCTAGGGTGGTATGAGATTTGTCGACGACCTCCGGCTCATCATCTACGGGAGGTTCGAGGCAGCGGAGAAGGAGTCAGGCTGCGGCCGTCGAAGCAGCCATTCAAGAGGCTCGACTGGCACGAGAGGAGAATGAGTCAATGCGGCAAAGACTTGACGAACAACAAGCACAAATAGCCCAACTCATCGCCCTCATGGAACAAAATCGAGAAGTATGTCAACCTCCTCTGAACCCACACCCCGACGACAACGACCCGGCTGGAGGCGGAGGACTCGGCGGCGCATCTGCTCCTCCAGTGTATTAGCTAGCTAGTAGTATATTATCTCGTTTCTTTCCGCATTCCGAACAATATTTTAATTTTTAATTTATGGATTTTTTCGTATGTACAAATTAATTTACTTTGATTATTTAATAATTAAGTTATTAATTAATATTCAAAATTTAGTTTATTTATTTAATTTTAGCATTTTTCATTATTTAAATTAAAATAATAATAAATTAAATTAATAATATTTAATTTCAATTTATTTTTTTTTAAAAATTAAATATTCACTTGGACGACGGAGATTATGTTCTCCGTCGTCCAGGTACAGAACCCTAAACCTAACCCTAAACCCCTAACCCCTAAACCCTAAACCCTAAACCCTGCCGTTCTCCGTCGTCCAGGTGAACACCTGGGCCACGGAGATTGTTAGCTTCTCCGTGGCCCATGTATGCACCTGGACGACGGATTACTATTTATCCGTCGTCCAGGTGAACACCTGGGCCACGGACAAACGAGCAATGTCTGTGGCCCAGGTATACACCTGGACGACGGAGAAATAGTAATCCGTCGTCCAGGTGCATACATGGGCCACGGATAATGTCCGCGGTCCAAGTGCACTTGGACGACGGAACGTCTAATTCTCCGTCGTCCAGATTCTTGGACGACAGCACTTGGAGCACGGACCTTGGACGACGGAAAACTGCACCTAGACGACGGAAATGGTCCGTGGTCTAGGTGCAATTTTCTTGTAGTGCGTAAGTCTTAAGTAATAATTAAGTAATCAATCTTGTTAAATAAAATTTACCGGCATCGTCCGTTTGCTGGTTGTTGCACCTCGCACTCCAAAGATACATGGGGTCGAACGGGATGAAGTTGTACGCTTCCTCCACGCTCAGGAACTCCGGCCGTCCTTCAATATAAATAGGCCTCCCCCTATCATCGAATTCAGGGATCACAGGAATCTCATCGGGCAGGAAGAAATCGGACGGCGGAGATAGACGAGGCCTGGACGATAAGGCGCCAACACCATCTGCCTCAGATGATTCCCGTGAAACAGGAGTAGGCACCGGGCCAATGTGGGGCATTCGGATGGAGGGCGTTTCTGATGCGGCCGTTGAGTGTCGCTCACTTGACTGTCTGGTGACTGAGGGATGTCGAGCCTAGACTGAGGGTTGCACGGATCCGGATGGTGCAGCTTCCTCCTCTTCTCGCGCACGTAGCAAAATTTGTGTGCGAGCATTCAGAATTGGGCCACTGCGCGTGTTGCTGACTACGGCTGAGGAAGCTTGACTACTGCTCCCTCCACTGGATCTAGGCCCTCTCCGTTTGATACCTCCAAGCCAATTTGCCGCAAAACCTCCTGCACCTCCAACAATTAGTCCTGGATTCGGTTCTATGAAAATTATGGATGGAACCGTTTGGAACCGATAACTGCTAGAACCGGAACCGAAAGGTTCCGGTTTCAAACGGTTCCGGTTCCAAATAGTTCCGGTTCCAAACGGTTATCGGTTCCAACAATTAGTCCTGGATTCGGTTCTATGAAAAACCGAAACCGGAACCGTTTGGAATCGGAACCGTTTCGAACCGGAACCGTTTGGAATCGGAACCGTTTAGAACCGTTCGGTTCCGGTTCCGGTTCTAGCGGTTATCGATTCCAAACGGTTCTGGTTCACACAATTAGTCCTGGATTCGGTTCTATGATAAACCATTTGGAACCATAACCGTTTCGAACCGGAACCGAACGGTTCTAGCGGTTATTGGTTCCAAACGGTTCCAGTTCCAAACGGTTCTGGTTTCGGTTCTAGCGGTTATCGGTTCTCGTAGAAGATCCATTTGAAAAACAAATCGAAAAATTAACAATGAAATTTTTGTAAATTGGACTTCAAATTCCAATTACTTTCTATTTGACATAGTTGCATATATAATCTATCTATATAAAAACGTATAATTTGCATATATATTAAATCACATATGTCATTCATCAAGATCATATTTGCATCATATCAAACATTAAATTAAATTTCATAGGCCAAATGCTTATGATATCATATCAAACATTAAATTAAATTGCATCATATCATTTCGATCATTATGAAAGGACCCAACCCCGATTTAGCTCCCTAAACCGGAATCGAAGCCCTTCGCAAACACGAACTATACGGCACAACACAAACTCGCCTATGATCACACACGGATCAAAACAACGTGGCAATTTATAACTCAACACACTCATATCAACATAGCCCAAATATCGAACTCGAGCAACAATCAACCCATTTCCGCTAATCTGACAATCTGTGGTAGCACATTCCACAAAATCAAAATCAAACGTCAACTCAAACTCAAACCAAAGTCGCTCTAGCACAATGGAGTACAACATCGTCCTCAAAACGACATCAAGCAATGTCAAAATCATAGTGGTCAACAAACTGGTACTGCAAGCAATCTCAAACAGCTGAAACTGCTGGTCCCAAATCCTCCGGAACTGCAATACCGAGGTCCACAATATGCCCTCCAAGGCCTGAATAGTCCTCAAAGATCGCTCGCCAATCTGAGGATAAGAACCGGTACTAACTCGTAATCTGGTCCCCAATGCTCATTGTAAAGCTTGCCAACACACAGTCGTAGCTGATTACCTCGACCAGCAACTGGGACACAGGTATACCACGTAGATAGACAACCTCTGTCAAACACAGCTATGCCAGCCTGCCACTGAAATCATCTCCGAAAGTACAAGGAAATGTACAGAGTTCGTCAAACGATCCACAAAGGCCTAACAACTGGTACCACAAACCAAAATGCATACAAACACAAACAATCACAGCAACAATCGCCACATCTAACCGGAAATCTCAAATGGCTGACACTTCTCGGCAAGTCTCTGCCTCCTAGCCATCGCCAGTCGACAAATATGGCATCTGCGCACACATGCTGCTACATCGCTTTTCATGTTGCGTCACGAGTAGTAAACTCGAAGTATCTGATACATCATCGCCTCACTAGCGCCAAATGCGCGCGAAACCACGAGCCTCAACATCATCACACTTGAACTCAGCTCCCATAGCTCGCAACTCGGCTAACACGGAAACTCGAGCCACACATACACACATGCAATACTGAAGCTCCTGACTCTCAACTGAACGCACCAACAACAACATCCCAAAGGGATAGTCAAAGTGCAACTACTAACCTTTCCCGAACAAGCTCAAAGGTGCAGCCATAGTCGTTAGTCGACCTCATTCATCTACACTGCCTCAAGCCCAAATCTGGCCAAAAATGCAAGTGGATGAAATTCAAGTGATCAGTGTACGTCCTACACCGCGCTCCACGCAGTAGCAGTAGTATCTCGAACTCTTCGATGCTAACATCAGAACAGCTACACCCAAATCATACACAGGATACGTAACTACACAAAGTTTGACTGCCTGGAACCATGAGCCATCGCTCTGCTATACAACATCAAAACATAACCAAATCTAAACCTTGATGCATCACCATAACTCACGATCACGAACTCACCACGATTGTCAGGTAAGGTCAAAACCGAAGCAACGGTCAACCATCCCTCAAGAGTAAGTCCGCAAACACCTGGTCGTCTCGCAAAGTCCGCGAAACCGCTCACAATTGCTTCAGGTACTGGTCCACACACCTGGAGTGAATCAGGATATTGCCAACGAACATGACCGCAACTCATCCAGAATCGTCTGAACACATGGTCCATCAAGTCCATAATATCTACGGGGCATTGGTCAACCAATGGCGTGACCAAGAACTCATGATGCCTGCACCAAGATCCGAAAGCTGTACATACTACAATCGACTCATCGATCCTCAACTGATAATATCCGGTCCCGAAAACAATCTTCAAAAAGACTGAAGCTCTCGTGAGCTGATCAATCCAGTCTTCAATCTGAAGCAAAGGATATTCACTCTCCTCTGAAGTGAATCAGGCTTCCGGTAGTCAACGCACCACCACGTCGAACCATCCTACATCCGTACAAACAATGCAAGAGCACACCACGCAAATACGCGGAGTCGTATGAAATCTCCTGAAACCTCCTCCAGCAACTCCTGGAGTCGAAACTGTAGCTCCATCTGGCTCCGAACGATAAGACGTCGGTAAAATGAGTCCAGCGCCTGGTACAAGCTCAATGGTGTAGGCGGTCTCCCGAACTGGAGGAACACCTGGTAACTCCTCCGAAACACACCTGGAGACTCGGGAACCACCTCAATGTCACCAATGTCGGGCATAGCAACCATAGTATCCACAACATAAGTTAAGCAAACAACACAACTCGTCTCCACCATCCGCTCGACCATCACCGCGAAACAATATCTCGCGGAAATCTGGTCGTCGAAACACAACCTCCTTCATGAGGCACTCAAACACAGCCAAATGCATCGTCAGTAAGTCCAGCTATAACAGATCCGCAGCTAACACATAACCTCCAACAAGGATCTCGCAACCTCCGGATGGATGAAACACTCTCCAAGACCTCGGAAGTGGAAATGCGGGTACAATAGCCATGGATATCAAACAACAGTAACCTCGGAGAAAAGTCTGTCCTCAAACAGGGTCATGGCACGAACTCTAACATGCCCAACTAACCACCCACGTCAATCGCGACTTGCTGAATAACTCATCAAAAAGGTTACATTGGACAAACTTCATAGACAACATGAGGATCTCCTCGTGAACTTTGAGCTACCGAACCGCTACAACAGCTGGCTGGGGGCGCTCCCTCGTAACGTGACCCTCCTGGCCACCACAATAGCAACTGAGAGTATACCACAAACACAAGTCACCGCAACACCTGCTGCGAGGAAGGATCACCAACGATCATCCAAACTCACGCCACAGGAGAAAGTCCGCTACACTGTGATCCCCGCCATCGCCAAACGGATGCTCTCTTTGATCTGATGACCCACAACATAATCGATAAGGCCACAGCCTGATGAAGTCACTGATCCCGAAGTGTCGGAATCAACCTCATCAAATCTCGACTAAGTCCACTTCCTCGAACCATCACATCGAAAACCGCGTACATCTTTCCTTCTCGACAGCCTCGCCACTGAGTGCAACACACTAAGCTCCTCACGGATGTCTCGAGGCACAACAATCAGACTCTCTCTGATGCTCAGGTTTAAACTCATCTCAAACCTCATGCATTGCTTCTTCTGAAACCACATAACACGTGCAAACAGGGGTAAACATGTGAACAACGCATCTCTGCCTCAGGTGGGTAAACACTCCACATTCGATTGCTGGGTAGCCCGATAAAATCATTACCGTATAAACAACACCCTGAATGTAGGCCATGGAGTCGCAACCGGAACTCACACAATACCAGCCTACCAAATACACTGATCTGACTCAAGCAAACATCAACTTCCACAAATCTCAGCTTTGAGGCAACATGTAGACGCTCATACACACACAACTAGGCAAACCGTGCCACACAATTCTCTGGACTCTGAATACACATCCAAATCCACCGTTCTCTGGTAAATCGCTCGTCGATTGATCCTCAACAGGACCCACAACCAAAACGACACGGAAAGCACGTCAAGGAGGCATCTTAATGAATAAAACATCGTTCACAACAAGTGGAACGTAATCATGGAACTTCAAATATTTGAAAGTATACAACACCCGGAATATTGATGATTATCCGCCGGCCGGTCAGGTCACCATTCCAGACATGCTGTACATTCTCAAATATCCTTAGTAAACACGACTACAGAAGTCTACAAAACCTATAACCTAATGCTCTGATACCAAGCTGAAAGGACCCAACCCCGATTTAGCTCCCTAAACCGGAATCGAACCCCTTCGAAAACACGAACCAACAAAAACCGTAGAAATTTTGGCAGAGTTTTGTTACTAACGTGGGATTACCATTACCTGCACGCGGAAAATATAGTTCATCCTATGCCACAAAAATCAAACTGTGGGCACCAATCCCATCCGGATTTCTCAATATATTAACAGTAAAGTAAAATAGTAAATATATATGCACTTTAGTGAAATCCGGTGTAAAATCGTATAATATAAACAACAGATTACTCAGAGCGACCTCTAACGTATAAACATATCAGTAGACCACAGTAGGTAGAACTATAAACCTACTGGAAGAAACAAGGTAGCTCGAGCACTATGCCTCCGACCACGACGTGCGACACCAGAGCCTGAACTGCAAACTGGGCACGGAAACCGAAAAGCCCAGGGGAAAGACATGAAACACGTTAGAGTGAGTGGACGAAAATAAATGTCTTTCACCAGTTAATATATATGTTTAAAATAACATATGCGAGTCTAGGTAAATAAAAACAACAAGTACACGAGGTAAAACCATAATCCTCCAGCGTACTGAGCATGCAAGTATAAATCCCACGGGGTCACTAATGGACACACACCGTGCTAGTACAGTTCGAATCACTAGGTCCTTAGTCCCCGTGATTCTAAGCCGAAAATGGCCTCGGTTTCGGGGAAACGCCCCTCACCGGTCAGGTAGGGATAACGACGCCCCTCCTGGATGGCCTACCATCGGGGATCAGCCGAGAGGCAAGTGTATCGATACAACAACGTAACTGAGACTGTACTCTGAGAAAACCAAATCACAAACAATTCGATGCAAATGCATGAAACAACATATAAGTGTATGCATATTCGTATACGTATATCCGTATAAATATAATCGTATAATCGTAAAACACATGCTTCTGTAATTCGATATCTCATACGCATGCTCAAGTTCGTAAATCATATAAAAGACTCGCAATCATTTCCATGAAAAGAAATTGTCCACTCACAGACTAGCGTAACGCGATATGCGTTAACTCGTGATCCGGCGGAAAGTCCCTCGCCAAATGAACGATCACGAACCCCTGAATATTCACAAAATCCATTTCTCAAAGTTATAACTCGACAATTCAAT
This sequence comes from Geum urbanum, assembly GCA_946800695.1. NCBI lineage: Eukaryota > Viridiplantae > Streptophyta > Magnoliopsida > Rosales > Rosaceae > Geum > Geum urbanum. Next base: position 24,766,645 of record OX327002.1, read on the forward strand.
TCAAATCACGAGAAACCACCGTTCTCGGAAACACGAAATTCAATGTCGACAAATCGTCGAAAATCCGTATAATACATCTTAATACCTCGCTACAATTTCGGAAGCTCAATTCGAAAAATGAACCTCCCCACTGCGATCGGGGCGCGATTTCGAGTCAAATGACATGCAACTTGTCGAAAATCCAAAAAGTCAAACCGTTGACCGCCGTTGACCACCGCCCACGGCGGCGCCGCCACTGACCGGAACATTTCACGGCTGAGCAACCCCTATTCCACTCAAAATCATCCACTGAGCAACTTTGTCAACTGCAACAAAGGCCAATTCTCACTCTAACTCATCCAATTTCCTGATAAACCGAATTGGAACACAAATTTCAAATCCAAAATTCTTCTTCCACAATCAAAATTAGAACTCCAAACTTACATGGTAACTTGCTAGTGATGAGAGCTTCAAAGCCCACTCAAAATTGCAACGCGAATCGGCCTAAAACATGGAACCCGAATTCACCATTTTTCCTTGAATTTTGGCCGGAAAATTCTTCTCCTCCGGCAAGCCTCGCCGAGGAGGGAGGTCGGAAATGAGACAAGCAGGCCGAGACGCTTCGTTTGGGACCAACCCCGTCCCACGGGGTGGCCAGAATCCATCGCCACCGTGGAAGCCGTCGGCCACCGACGAGAAATCCTCCTCCACCGAGTTGACCCGGTCAACTCGGTCAACCCCCAAAATGGCAAGTGTTGACTTGCCCAAAACAGCAAGTTTCTATTTATAGGCCTTCAATTTTTGAAACTTCGTATTTATCTTTTCGGCAAACTTCAAATACCCGTAACTTTCTCGTCGTAATTTCGATTCTAATAATTCTCGCGGCCACAAACTCGTCTCGACATGTTCTTTAATAATCATCCGAAGTCAAACACATCGACCAATCGGATAAAAATTCAACTGTTCAAACCAACATATTTAAATCGGCTAAATAAACAACAATCGGAAATATTCGCCCACGAACTCGAAATCACACGGATCGTTATTTAAATCCCTCGGTCGTCCAAATAACGATCCGGAACTGCCCACGAACTCGAAATCACACGTACAACGACTCTCGAGAAGAGACTCAGCTCCAATTCTCGGCCAATAATTAAGTCGTTAACAAAGCTGGAAACTCAAACATCAGTCGGAAATCCGCGATTATGCAGTAACTCACGAATCACGCTGATCATACTGGTGATTCTGGTCCGGGTCGTCACACATTACGAATATAATTATCAAAATATCCATTAATTATTACCCAAATGCTTATTTAATGTGTCGACCCGAACCAGAATCAGTAGTGTAATCCGTACGATTCACGAGATTAAGCTTAATCGCGATTAGTCATTGATTGTGTGAATTATTGATTTAGTTCGCGACTTAATTTTTGGCCAAGAATTTGAATTGAGTTTCTTCACGGAAGTTGTAGAGCACGTGATTTCGAGCTCGTGGGCGGTTCCGGATGATTTTTCTGATAACCGAGGAATATACTATGATTATTTGAAGTTTCGGTTTTCGACGAGTTTATCCGTTTGTTTCGTGTTTATCCGAATCGTATTGGTTACTCATTTTGGACCGTTGATTGACCCGAGGCGCGAGTATAAATATCGAAAATAGTCGAGAAATAGTCGAAAATCATTGTTTGGGAGTTGACCAGAGTTGACTTTCCGTTTTTGGAAGTTTGACCGTTGACCGAGGGAGGAAAACTTTCCTGTTTGGTTTCACTGGCCAACTTGGGTTTTCCGGCCACCTCCGGCTACGTTAAGGGTATGGTTCTCTTCCTCTTGTGATTTTGAGTTGTTTGGTGTTTGAAATTGTGGGAATTGATGAGGTTTGGAGGGAACCCGAATCGGGTTAGGTTGCCGGAGTTCGCTGGAGTTGGGGGGTGGACTTCCTGCGAGCTGTGGTGTCTGGGAGGTGGGGGTTTCGCTTTCCCTTGGCCCAGAGATACTTCCCATAGGTTTTAATTGGACTGAAATGGAGTTTTCCGGTGAACCCGATTTGGTTGCCGGAGTTGGGATTCCGCTCGGTTTCGAGCTAAATTGGCGAGGTTCCGGTGAGTTTTGGACTTCGTGGTAGTTGAAGAAAAGGTTGGACTTGATGTGATCTTCAAATCTGGAGCTTCCTCGCCGGAGAAAGTCTCTTTTGACGGCGCGCCGCCGCCGCCGGCGGTCAATGGCGGCGCTCCGGCGGGAGGGTTGACTTTTCAGATTTCGATGATTTTAATGTCATTTTTCTCGTAATCGCGCCCTGATTATCGCCTTGAGGTTTTCGTAATGATTTGGGTATCGGATTTTCAGTCGAAGGTTTCGAGTGGAGATTTCGGAAATTCAGTCGGTTGTTTTATACAGTTTAATATATTTTCGGGAACGGTTGGTTTCCGTGGTTAAGTACAATGTTGTGGGCTATGATTTTGATCAGATATGTTTTATGATTATTCAGGGTATCGAGATCGAGATCGTGCTTCAGGCGAGGGATCTTCCGCCGGACCACGAGATTAGCGCGAGTGCGCGTTTTGCTCACCTATCAGTGGACATTTCTTTTCACGGATTGATTGCGAGTCTGTTATATACGTTTTACGAACTCGAGCATGCCGTTTGATTATGATTTTTATGAGCATGTGTTTTATGATTATACATATACGAATATGCGAATATGAATATACATACGTATATATTATGTTTTATGCATGTGCATGGAAATGATTTATGATTTGGTTTACACAGAGTACAGTCTCAGTTATCAGGGTTGTATCGATACACATTGGCTTCTTGGCTGATCCCCGAGTACGCTCCGGGGGGGACAGATATCCTGACCCGAGGCCTTTCTGGCTCGGAATCACATGTGGGTCTGGGATCCCGTGATTCAGACTGTGCTATCGCGTGTGAGTCCATGAATGACCCCGCGGTATTATGATGCATGCTCTGTACGTGGGTTGGAGTCAGTGTCTCCTCGCGTAGCATTTGATTTTCATGCATTTGACTCTCATATGCTTTTATAACGTATATATTATACGGTGAAAGACATTTATTTTCGTCCACTAACTCTAACAGTTTTCGTGTCTTTCCCCTGGGCTTTTCGGTTTCCATGCCTAGTTTACAGTTCAGGTTCTGGTGTTTCACGTCGTGGTGGGAGGCTAGTGATTCGAGCTACCTGTGTTTTCCAGTAGGTTCTTGTTTCGCCTACTGAAGTATATATTGTATATATTTACACTAGAAGTCGCTCTGATACATTCTGATACATGATTTATACGGATTTTCTCGGATATATTATATATATTACAGTATGTTTACTGTTTATTGATTATGATATGATATTGAGAAATCTGGATGGGATTGATGCCCACGGTTTGGCTTTTGTGGCATAGGACGAAGTGTTGTTTTCAGGGTGCAGGTAATTGCAATTCCACGTTAGTAACGTTACTCTGCCGAAATTTTGAGTGATTTTTGTTGGTTCACATTTTCAGAAGGGGTTCGATTCCGGTTTAGGCAACTAAATCGGGGTTGGGTCCTTTCATTTTACCAATTAATTAAGTTAACAAATATATTCTACTAATTAACGTAACAAATATAATTAACCAACACAAAAATACATAATTACATAATTAACTAATTAACTTATCAAAAATACAATATAATTATCAACTATATCAATTAATCCAAATCACCTTAATTTGCCCAACACCTTAAATTACCTTAAATTACCTATATCAAGTAATCCAAATCACCTTAAATTACCTAAATATTTCTACATATATACATACATACACTTGCCTAATAATTATCAAAAATTAACTCAAAACCCAAAACTTAATTAATCAAGTTAATTAAAATGCATACAAATATAATTAAAATGCATATATATATATATACATAATTAAAAAAAAACAAAAATTGAGAGAGAGAGAGAGAGGGAGAGAGAGAGAGAGAGAGAGAAAGAGAGAGAGAGAGAGAGAGAGAGAGAGCGAGAGAGAGAGAGAGAGAGAGAGAGAGAGAGAGAGAGAGAGAGAAGGTGAGGGGAGGAGGTAGAGGAGGAGGGGAGGAGAGGAAATTGAGATTTGGGGTTTTGGGGTATTTTTGTGTGGAGAGGGGAGAGGGGAGAGGAGAGGAAGTAATGTTTGTGGGCGGCGAGGTGAGGAAGAGATGAGATGTTTAGGGTTTGCAAGGATCGAGCTCAGTGAAGAAATGGTGGGGAGAAACTCGAGCTGGAATTTAAGGGACTATTGCCGGCGAGTTACTTATCAACTCGCTGACAATACTATTACCAACGAGTTGATAACTCGTGGGTAATACTATTACCCATAAATAACCGGCAAAGAATTTCCGGCAAGTATTAATTCATAAATAACACCGATCGATATGACGTCGGCATGGCCAAATTTTTATAATTTCTGACTATAATTTACGACTATAATTTCCGACTATAAATACGACTATATATAATTTCCGACTATAATTTCCGACTATAATGTACGACTATAATTTCCGACTATAAATACGACTATAATTTTCAACTATAATTTACGACATAATGTACGACTATAATTTACGACTATAATTTTCGACTATAATTTACGACTATAATTTCCGACTATAATTTACGACTATAATTTCCGACTAGAATTTCCGACTATAATTTCCGATTATAATTTTCGACTAGAATTTTCGACTAGAATTTCTGACTATAATTTCCGACTATAATTTTCGACTATAATTTACAACTATAATTTTCGACTATAATTTTCGACTAGAATTTCTTACTATAATTTCCGAGTATATATAATTTCTGACTATAATTTCCGACTATATTTCCAACTATAAATACGTGCATCATTAACGTACTAAGGATGATAATCATAATCATCTTCATCACTTAAGTCTGACTCGGTTTCATAGGTAACCTCTGGCAATATGTGCTGCTCCTCATCATCTGAATCAGCGTCAACTTCATTTGGATTAACATCGAGAAGTTCTGCTCTAGTAATTCGAACCACACTCCCAGATCTCACATTATTAAGGCGAATCGTAGATGATTCCGGAATGTCAAAAGCGTTCGGCTCTTGGTATGCAGTAACTTCTTCATCATCTGCGGTCTCACCAAGTGTGGCAACACTGTATATGTTTCTATGAGTAACATGGTTAACCACCTTCCACGGGACTTTGTTGAGAAGATCGTCAAGGTAAAACACTTGTTTTACTGATGTGGCAAGAACGAAAGGGACTTCTTTATACTAGCTTGTAGCAGTATTCACTGAAAATATTCCGTACTGATCGGTCCTTGTGTTCTCCGGGCTAGTATCAAACCATCTACACTCGAACAAGTACACTTTCATGCGGTTCCCATAAATTAGTTCAACAACTGAATGAAGGACACCGTAATAGTCAACGTCATCTTGCCCACTATGGACCATCACCCCACAATTCTGTGTTTTCAGTCGGTCGTCTCGATTTTCACATATAAATTTCACGCCATTGACCTGACACATCGAGTAAACTTTTGAAGCTATCGGTTTCATCGCCAAGACCCTCAATTCGTTTGACCACTCTGGGCAACCATCATTTGTTACATGGTTCATCTGAAAACGATAAGAAACCACACAAGAAATTATGAACATAGAAAAAGAAAACCACGTACACGCATGCTATATAAGGATATAAAAAATATATATATACACATATACCCTTACCCAATGACCAAAGTAGTTTGCAAACGTCCTGTTTTGGTAATCAACATTTCCGGCAATAGCAGGGCAGTGAAGATGATCGTTTTTCCAATATTGTACCTCTGGACAGTTAATCAGTACCGACCAGTGGGCAATGGCTACCTCATTTCCATCCAACTTGTACGACTTTGGCAAGCTTCCATGTACTACCACGTCATTGGAGATGATAGAAAGGTTGAACTGGGGTTCATCTATCGGCATCTGTTGTTGGGAGTCCTCCAGCGCTCCCAAACACAAGTTGGTGTACGTTACACACTCGTGCGCAATATATGCTTCAGCGATACACCCTTCAGGTGCATATTTATTCTTCACATAGTTCTTGTAGGTCAATTGTCTACAAGTTAACAAGTGCATGTTATGATACTTAAAAAATAAGAATTTACATATAAAAACAGAGGCAAACCAAATGTATGAATCATTTGTACCTTTCCATGGGATACATCCAAGTGTAGTGTACGGGACCGGTAAGCAACAATTGTTCGAGAAGATGGATCATCAGGTAAAGCATGATGTCGAAAAAATTTGGGGGAAATATCCTCTCAAGCTTGCACATGATAAAAATGATGTCATCTTGCATCTCCCTGAGATCTGATTTTTTAACTTCCCTGGTGCATAACTTCTGAAAGAATCTTGACAAGGCCACCAACGGCTCCACCACCTCTTTGGGCAGGTACCCTCGAATGAAAATAGGGAAAAGGCGTTGAAGCAGTACATGGCAGTCATGACTCTTTAATCCGTACATCTTATTGTCCCTGAAGTTAACACACCTGCTTATATTTCTTGCATAGCCATAAGGATACCTGCATATATAGACATAAGCAACAATTATATTTCTTGCATATAACCATATATAAGTAAAAATTATATTAATTTTCTACATAGCCATAAGAATATATACCTGACATTACTCAGCCACCCAAAAATTTCATGCTTACGCTTCGGCTTGACGGTGTAAGGAGCTTGCGGCATTTTTTTCTTACCATCTCTTAACCACAAATATTTTCGCAGTCCCATAGCTTTCAGATCAATGCGTGCCTTAGGGATGTCTTTTGTTTTCCCCTCCAAATTAAGAACTGTGCCCACCACACTTTCACACACATTCTTCTCTATGTGCATGACATCTAGGTAGTGTCTGATAGGCAACCTGGGCCAGTAGGGGAGTAGCCAGAATATGCTCTTGTGTGTCCAAAACTTATACCTTTCGGGCTTGTCTGGAATTGACGCCACTATCTCAGGATGATTGCTCAGCTGGCCAAAATCATATTTATTCAACACTTCCAAAATTTCATCCCCTGTCCATCACCTGGGTGCCACACCTGTTTCCACAGTCCCATCAAAAGCGTCTTGATCCTGCCTAAATGGGTGATCATATGGAAGCCAACAACGGTGACGCATCTGAACAATTTTACTGCAATGAGGACTGCAACAATCAACAGTCATGCACTCTGAACAAGTCATGTAACCCTTAGTAACGTTGTCCGATAACATACCGCGGGCAGGAAAATCACTGATGGTGCCAACAAGCATGGCAGGCATCTGGAACATCTCATTTTTGAACCTATCGTAAGTGGGGTGGCCACACTCACTCAGGTACTTAAGCTCCTCAATCAAAGGCCTCAAATACACATCGAGACACTTTCCTGGATAACCCGGGCCCGGAATTAACAGAGTCAGCATATTGTATTCCTTCTTCATGCACATCCATGGTGGAAGGTTGTACGGTACCAAAATAACTGGCCATATACTGTATTGAAGACTCATGTTGCCAAAATGGTTGAATCCGTCAGATGAGAGCCCTAGCCAAACATTTCGGACCTCTGCTGCAAAATGATCAAACTTCCTGACCATGTGCTTCCAAGCCTCTCCGTCGGAAGGGTGCATAAGGGTGTCATCATCAGGCAAATTCCTCTCAGCCCACCATCTCATAGCTTTGGCCGTGAAGGCACACATGAACAACCGCTCTAGCCTATCAATAAGCGGGAAATATCGAAATATCTTCACAGCTTTCTTGTTGCCTGCAGGAGTCAACTTATACCTTTCTGTAAAACATACCGGGCAGGCTTCAAGGTCTTCAAGATCTTTTCCCCAGAAGAGAATACAATCATATCTACATGCATAGATTTTGATGTAGGAAAGCCCAAGATCTTTCAGGATATGTCGCACCTTATGATGAGTGGTAGGAAGACGATGACCGGGTGGCAGTAGCGAAGCAGTCCACTTCAGCCAAGAATCAATAGCTTTGACAGACATTTTGTTCTCCATTTTGAGCTGCATCACTCCCATGACACTTTCAAGAACAGTCTTACTACAACCGTCGTACAACGGAGTCTGTTGCAATGCAATCAGGTTGTTGTACTTGTCTTACCGCTTGTGTTGACATGAGCTCCAGGTAATGGCTCGACTGGCTCAATATGGGGGAAACCCTGCACGACGGGAGAGACATTTGGTGCTTGATCAGCAAATACACCGCTCTCATGAGGAAACATATCATTGATTAACATCGATGTTGGATCATAGGATGGACTGGCCCTCTCAGCAAAATGTCCATGATCATAGGATGGACTGGCCCTCTCACCAAATTGTCCATGATCATGCGGACCCGCTAACGATGTTTCACCGTGATAAATCCAACAAGTGTACTTATCCCAAAACCCGTATTTACTCAGGTGCTTCTGGACTTTATCAATGGGAAAACGAAATCGATCGCTGCGACACTTACATTCTTTACACGGGCAATAATGAAGTGTAGTGTCTCCACAATTTGCCTTCACAAAATCCACAAAACTCCTAATTCCATGGTGATATCTCATATCCCATCTTTCGAGACTCATCCAACTCTTGTCCATCTTGAAAATTCTAACATTACGTACTATAAATATATATATATACACACACACATTCACTACTAATTAATTAATAAATTATCATTAATTACATTCGAATTCATCCGATTAATTAACAAAAGTTGACTCATGCATGCATATAAATTTAAAAAAATATATATATACCAACAATTCACAATTATAAATTAACATGCCTGTATATATATAGACATATTAACAATTAATATTCACAAAATAATTTTATATACATACATATATATATACACAAATTAACATATTTTCATCGAAATAATCTCAAATCAATTCAAAATCAACAGTCAATCACTCGAAATCAACAATATATCCACTCTATTTGCATATCAAACCAATAATCGATATCTCAACTCCAAAATCAACACATGCATGCATATATATATATATCGATCTAATTAAATCAACACACATATATATACATACGTACGTATATACATACCTATATATAGCTACGTATATAGCTTCCCGAGCGGGTTTTCGACGCCTTTTGACAATACCCAAGGATTTCCGAGCGTTTTCCTTCTTTCGATTTCACCGGATTTTTCTATATCCAAATGAATGAGCTGCTGCGATCTGGATCTGATATAAGAGGTATTGCCGGCGATTCATTAAATCGTCGGCAATGGAGTTATTGCCGGCAAAATTATGGCCAAAAATCGCCGAAAATTGTGGGAAATTATTGCCGGCGACTTTCTCCGTCGCCAGCAATAATTTTTCACCATTGCCGGCGATATTTGGGCCGGAATCTCGCCGGCAATGGTGGAGAGATTATTACCGGCGACGGAGAAAGTCGCCGGTAATAAATTTGACCATTGCCGCCGACTTTTTGAACTTATTGCCGGCGACGGTCCATATCGCCGGCAATAATGAGTATTGCCGGCGACGGAGCGAGTCGCGGGCCTTTTTTTTTCCTTGTCACCAGCAATGATGCATAATGTGGTAGTGTTCGTAACTTTTATTTTTCATAGTTTGTTTTTCGTAAAATCCTATTTTTCATGCTGAATTCTATGCTTTACTTTGATACATTAAGGACAATGTAGAGTTTAAGTGTGGGGGAGGGGTTTACAACTTATTTGAGTCATAAATTGTAAAAATCGAGCGGACAATGAAACTTTCCGGCGGAGGATGCCCTAAAAAAAATTGTTCCAAGTCTTTGTGTTTAACTTAGTGTTTTAAGGAGTCTTTAGGATGCCCTTAATTAGTCTATGATGAAAATTAGACTGAAAAGTATAAACATATGGCATTGCATGGGATTTCTAGTATTAATTGAGATATTTTGATTGTCATGACATGTAGTGGATATGGTTTGCATAAACATGGTACAGATTTCGCATGCTAGAATGGGTTTTAAATCATACAAACCATAAAAGTGAGTTTTTGAGCCTACGTTATTCCTTTGTTGAGTGAATTTCGTCCATCATGGTCTCAAAAATATTTACATGCCTCATAAAATTGCTTGCCATAGATTTTAATAAACTAGAGAATACTAGAACTTACTCATCTAGATTTGCAAAGCTTTTAAGTTGATAAATGCTCTGATTTTGGATATGATTATAAAGGCACTTAAGTTTTCCACCACTAAACCAAATAGCCATGTGTCCCTTATGTGCGCATGAGTTGTGACACCCCTAGATAACCATTTGAGCCTTTATTAAGCTTTTCTTTTATCACATTTAATATCTAAACACTTAGCCTAGTGTAAGACTTCTTTACCCTATGTTCTGCAGACTTAGTGTGAAGTAATGTCGACAAGAGGAGAAGATGGCATTTTTTGGTGATGTTCATTAATTGCTATGATGTTTGTATGGGGATAGACTTGTTCAAATAGCTTGAAAAAGTGTGTAAATTGCTGAGAATAGAAAAGAAAAGAGAGAGAGAAAAAAATCAAGAGTTAAAAAAAAAGAGTTAAAAGAAAAAAAAAATTCAGAAGCTCTCCAGCAATGTGTTTTAGATGTTAAGGTTTGGATTAATGTCCCCCATATTTGCGGATTTGGAGTGTGCCACGAATTGAAGGCCCAAAATAAAGAAATATGACATTTGTCCTGTCCGCAAAGCTCAAGAAAAAAGATTTAGAATGAAGTTACGGCCCAAAAAGATGAAAATTGGCCCCATTTTGAAATTTGACACATGAGAAATGATGGAGCTCGAATTGCCTAAGTACGTGTTGACTAAGTCTTTTGAACGTTTTTATCACGACATACCAAAATTTAGAATGCCTTAGCCTTAGCCCTATTGCAACTTTTCTAAAGTCCTTTATGATTCTTAAGATGAGTATCCTTTGATTGGTTGAGTAAGTTGCATGAGTAAGCATATGGTATAGGTTCATTTGTGCAAGAAATTCATAATTTCATGAGGTTTTCGATTCAATTCATATACACTTTGAGTGAACCCTTTTCATGAGTGAAAATATGATTAGTACATTCATGTGAGATTGATTTAAACTTGTTCGAAACATGCATAGCTTTAACTTCACCATTGTTTTCTTCCAAGTCTTACTTGTTCATGACATGATCATATCTCTCTTAATTCTCAAAATTATTGAGCTTTAAACTCTTAATTCTTGTGATTCCATCACCATATACTTAAAAAAATTCCAGAGACATTTTTAAGGGCTTAGATGTGTTTTTGTTCATGCCTTTGAGATGAGTTGCTACTTGATGATAAGGTGTGATTTCTCTAATCTAACTTAGTTATTTTTGTGTGTTTTTGAGTCTTAAATTTCGTGGCTTTTAGTTCTTATTTTGTAGAGATTCTTTGTTTTGTTTAATATTTGCTAAGGACTAGCAAAGTCTAAGTGTGGGGGAATTTGATCTACACATTTTATGCTTGATTTTTAACGTCTTTCTCTTTACATTTAGCTTTTTTTAGAACTTAGTATCTTTGTATCTTACTTACTTTATGATTTATAGGACAAAATAAGGAGAAATCCATAAAGGAGGCAGAAATGAGCTCAAAACCTGCTAAGCAGGAAGTTCCTAAAAATGAGGAGGAAAGATGAAGAAGAATGGGCCACGATTTATAAAGAATGGATCAAAGATCACTAAGATGGGTCAAGAACATGCTCATGTATCCAAGACGGTCCAAGATCATGTCAAGATGCGGCCACAAAGAAGCCCAAAAGAAGAAGATGGATCAAAAGCTAGAAATCAGGAAACCTGACTGTGCAGATCAGCCCACTTCAACGGGACACCGAAAATGCACAAGAAGGAATTATGATACGAAGAATATGTCTCTAGAAAGCTCTAGAAGTCAAATTTCCATCGCAAAAAGAATCACTCAATTCATACATATAAATCTCCAGGAATCACTGATTTAATAAAGAAAGGTCAACTTACCCGAGTGGAGTTAATTCATTCCTAATTGGGGATGGACTAGGGTTTTTAATATCCTATTTAAAGGGGAGCTCGACCAGAACTAAATCATCACTCATTTTAGATGCCAAAAGCTCTACCTAAACACTATCTCCTCTCCATGAAGCCAAGAAATCCTCCAATGAAGCAACCTACACCGTCGTCCGCCACCACAACAACCTCCATTGACATATAGGGCAATTCCGAGTGTCTCCTCCACCAAAGAAGATTCAGTTATACCTTCGCTCCATAGGGCGATCCCGAAGACTAAAAAGTGTAACATGAATCCTCTTTACTTTGTAACTTCTCCTTGTATGAACTATTGGTTTAGTGAAGTAGTTTATAGTATTTCGGTTTTTCTTTACTTGTTTCATTTTCAACTATTTTTCATGTGTTCTAGTTTCTTAGTTTTTATTATACATGTTCATCTATGCTTAATTCTTTGGCTTATATATAGGGTGATCTCAAGTCTAAATCAATGGTATGTGTATAGGGTGATCCCGAGCACGACAAATTATGAGCATGTGTTTTGTAAAATTGAGAAGTTAGGATTTCGATTAGTATTGTTTAACTTGCAGGTTAAGAATGAGTAAAGGTACTTAGGATGAGTCGATCACTTGTATATTTAACTTAGTGTTTTATTTTCGGTGTAGTGAGCATGTTTAGGATTCTATGTTCTTGGTTGTTTTGCTTGTCTATGAGTTTAAGCATGATAGAAGTTAGGGTTTCTTAATGTGTTTTCTGCCATGTTTTGTCTTTATATTTTGTAGATTAATAACCAAAATTTCAAACCCCCCATACCTTTTATTTTCTATTTACAAACGTTGTCATGCTTAGTATCTTCAATCCCCGGTTAAGAACGATCCCTACTTATCAATGCTACATCTACAAATAAGGGTTTAAATTGCATACGTGTGAACTATGTGTTGAGTGTCTACTTTGTGTTAATATTTGATGCATGTTTTACGCGTTATCAGAGATGCAGAAGTAGAGAAGGTTTGTGAAACAAGGAATGAGAGTGATGTGGATGCTTATGTGGATATATATAGAGGATATGGATGCTAAAGTGGATGCTGAGGTGGGTGTTGATGAGGAAAAGGTTGTTGTGGAAATTTAATATGGTGTAGGTGAAACTGATATGGACCAAGGAGAGTTTAATATCTTTGGTGTGGGTACAAAGACAAATGGGAACATGGGTATGGTTAAACACAGACCACTAAGAAGTCTCATATTAAGATCTAGAGCAGCCATTGAGAGGGAAGAACAAGAGGCAGGTCTAAGTGGTTGAAAAGGAGCTGAAAAAGGATAGAGGTGATGACAGAGTTGCTGCAGAAGAGAGAGGTGATTATGCAAATACTGTAGAGAAACAAGCTGCTGAGAGACAGCTAGATGCCAAGGCTGCAGAAGAAGAATAACATAATTTTCAGACAAAGAGCTGCTGAGATTAATTAATGCAAACATCCAGAACAGAAATACTGCTGCAGTAGAGACCTTAGACAAGTAGTGTGGAAAAAGACTATGTCCTCCTCCTTCTAAACTGAGTGCATCTAATAAGGGAAAGTCTAAGCTTTTTGATCTACCATATAAGAAGAGTGGAGTGCCAGGTACAAAACTAGATCCAGAAAGAGACATGGTCATCAAAGAAGTAGGAATGAAGATATAGAGGATGAGGATGAGGAATCTAATTCTGATGTAGCAGATGATCCATTTTATAAAGACAGTGACTATGAGGTTAGTGACTCAGATGATGATAGGACTTTTGCTGAGAATGTCCTAGCACCTAAAAATGTGGAGGAGTTCTAGGATATGGGTTATAATGGTCAATGCTCGGATTATGGTGTAAATGAAGATGATCTTCAATGTCTGGATGGATCTGGCATAGAAGAATATGGGGAAGGCAATAAAGTGATTCTGCAGAGGGTGATGAAAGGTTTCTAACCTATACCTAGAATTAGAGAAATAGATTTGAAATCCCATCTTCCTGCTAGGCCATGCTTTTCCAAACTCTGAGCAGTTCAAAGAGGTAGTGAGAGAGGTTAGCACTAAGGGTTGTATTGAACTATATTTTCAAAGAAACAACAAGAAGAAGGTGGAGGTGAAGTGTCAGCCTAGGTGTCCACTTTTGTTATATGCTACTAGGATTTCTAACTGTGGAGATACTTTTAACATAAAGACTCTGTATAATGCGCATACATGTCAACCCATCCAGAAGTGTCATTGGTTCACCTATGACAAGGTGTGTGAAGAAGGGAAGGATACATTAGCAGCTGATGATTCTTAGAAACAATTATCATCTGGAAGTTGGGATACATACAGTGGCAAGAGGGAGGAACAAGGCTAGGAGAATGAATGAAGCACACTTCATTGCTCAATACAACAATTTGATGGGGTATAGGAAAGAACTTTTGAGCAAAAATTTTGGCAGCACAGTTGAGATTAGAACAAGGATATGGATGGAGATATTAGGAGATTCCAGAGAATGTAGGTCTATTTTGCTGCAACAAATGAGGGATTCATAAAGGGTTGTAGGCCTATTATTGGATTTGATGGAACTCACCTCATAAACAAGCTGCATAAAGGATAATTACTGACTGTTGCTGGCATTGATGCTAATAATGGAATGTATCCTATTGCATATGCAGTTGCAGATATTGAGAATGAAGAAACATGGATGTGGTACATGGATCTGATAAAGTTTGATTTGAAGATTGAGAGACCTCAAAGTTATGCTTTTATTTCAGACAAGCAGAAGGGGCTAGGCAATACAGTGAAGTATCATTTTCCTGGGGCTGAACATAGGCATTATGTGAGGCATTTCTACAACAACTTCAAAGGTAAGCATCCTGGAGAGGGCCTCGAGCAGTGTGTGGGAAGAAACTAGATCTACTACTAAGGTTTGGTATGATAAGCATATGGATGATATGAGGATGCAAGACTCTGCGACTTTGAATTGGTTTAAGGAGGAAGATAAAGGGTCTTCTCACTAGTCTAGGGCTTACTTCAATGAAAATGTGAAGTGCGATTTACTTCTGAATAATCTATGTGAGTCCTGGAATGGTGTGTTGAAGGAAGCAAGGAATATACAAATCATCGCAATGCTAGAGAAGATTAGAATGGATATGATGATGAGACACACAACCAGGAGGGTGGCGATTTATAAGTGGAAGCATCTAATAGATCTAAGACTAATGAAGTTAGCAAATAATTCCATTAAATTTGCTTCTATGTATTCAACCTTTGAAGCACGAAAACATGATTTTCAAGTGATTGGATCAAGACCACAGGGCAGAGTTAATCTAGGGTTGCATAGGTGCAGTTGCAGAAGATGGCAACTGAGTGATATTGTCAGTGCTCATGGTGTGGCTGCATGTAGGAACAAAAACCTAAGCCCTTACAATTTCTGTGATGACTGCTTCAAGCCCTTAGCATATGAGGCTGCATACAGCTATGTCATTCATCTCATTGCTCGACAAGAGGAATGGGAGGTAGTTGACTCCTCATAGGTCTTCCTCCATTTAAAAAATAACCAGTGAGGTCCCCTACCAAGAAAAGGTCTAACCAGGAGAGAGGATAGCACCACCACCAGGAGAAACATCCACTCAAAGTGACCAGAGCCTACATGAAGATAAAATGTGTAAAGTGTGCTCAACAAGGCCACAACAAGATGGGATGTTCTGTGACAAAGGCAGCAAAGGAAGCAGTGGTACGTGGATATTTATATCTTCATTGATACATTATTTTTAGTAGTTATCTGTTGTTTCCAATGTTATTGTTAAACACATATGCTACAACACAGGGAGAAGAACCAAAGGAGTCTAGAAAGAGGAAACCAGTTGGTAGAGCAGAAATAGATGTAGTGCCAACTACAGTGAGATCTAATAAGAGCCTAAAAAGGTGGAAGGCAATTATGGAGACAGGCGCAAGTCATATTAGCCACTCAGCTTACTAATGATGCTCCTACTCAGAGTAGCCAGAACCCTCAGCCTACCAACGATGCTCTTATTAAGAGTAGCTAGAACTCTGCAGCAGCAACAAGGAAGGAATGAATCTCCAATTTTATTTGGTTGTTGTAATTTGGATCCATCTTTTGATTAGAACATGTTGATGTGGTCTAGATCCATGTTTTGTTAATACATCTTTGCTTTATCATTGTTTTACTAAGACAGCCGTGTAGTACGTTGGAATTTGTACTGTATTTTGTGTTTGTTGTATATTGGATGTTGGATTTTGGATGTTAAGTTTTATGTGTTTGATCTGGATGTTGATTTGTTTGTGAATATTGCATTTGAACAGGTTAGTGGAGTCCTCTAATGGGTGCAAGACTTGTCAAAGTTTTTCTTGTAACTATCAAAGTGATGCTCAAATATTTTATGAACTATCAAAGTGATGCCCAAATGTTGTATAAACTACGAAAGTGATGCCCACATGTTTTATGATCTATTAAAGTGATGCCCACGTGTTATACCTAGTTTCAAAGTGATGTCTAAAGTACTTTATAGACCATATTGACCACTCTGCACGTCTAAACTAAGTGCATTAAAGGACTTCATGCATGCATTGATTTGCAGCATGCAGAATCTGCAGAAACTGCATCAACAGCAAGGGTCACTTATAAGTTTATCTTTTGCATTCCATGATAAAGAGCTTGATTGAATCAATTTCATCCAATAATAATCATCTCAATAATAACAAAGAACTTGATTAACAAAGTGAATTTAATAGATAAGAATCTGGATGATTTGATTACACAAAAGTTGGATCAGGGGAAACTACAAAAGCATACAAAATATTTTACTAGAAGCATCCAAGAACCAAAGTCTAAATGGATGTGTTCGAGTTAGAAATTCCCCATGATCCAATATCAATAAGCAACTATAATTGAACCTAGATAATGTCTTAAAAAAGAACAAACTTAACAACAACAAAAAGCAAAAAATAGATAAAAGTACATAAATAGAACGCCCTAATCAGAATCTTCAGAATCAGTTGAAACAGCCTCCATGACCTCTAAATCCATCCCTACACCACTGCCAGCAACCGGCCTAGCCTCATCACCACCTCCTCTAGCATTCTCAGCTTGATCACTACCTCCTCCCTCATTGGCTGGGAAATGAATGTCGCCCAACACGGCGGAGAACTCTTGAACTAGCTGACGCAGCAAATGGATGATGTACTCGATGTTATGCCCTTAGTTCTTAAAGTGATGTTCCATCATCGATAGCCTCTCAATCACATGATTCTCAAGCACGCCTAGGCGATAGTGAATGGAGTGTTGCATTTTGCATCGTGGGGAGGGGGCAGTCCATGGACTAGAGCTTCCACTACGACGGGATGGACCTGCAGATCAAGAAGATTGAATAATACATTGATTAGGGTTCAGATGGATGGATTGGCAAGGGGTAGTCAAGGCCATGCTTGGATTCAGCCTTGGTGAACGCCAGACTGGAGTGAAAGCCTGGGACACCTAGCCTTAACCTTCTGCTTCTGCTTCAGATTCTTGGTCACCATCTTCGCTGCAGAAGTGATGAACTGAGATAATGTGAGAAACTGAGAAAGTAAGAAAAGGAGAGAGTGAATCTAATTTCAGATTGTAAAAACATAGCGGTATATATAGATCGAGTAAACAACTTTGTTAACTGGTGGGGTAATCATGATTTAGGCATGGTAAACTGAAAAGTCGACGCACACGCGCATCACATAAAATGACGCAATCAATGCTAAACAACGTCATTATCCAACGCTTACCTGCACCTTAAATGCATGTCGTTTGGGTAAAAGTTTCATTCATACTTGTGGGCCTAAAGTTTCACAAATATATCAAAAAGATGCCCAAATCAAACTTTCATTGTCATTGTGAAGCCAAAATAAAGTCACATTCTCATAGGCATTCCGAATTACATTCACATTTCATTCATAAGTCCACTTCTTACAACATAAGGAACAACATAATTTTAGCAATCCACAGTTCTTTCTCCCTTGGTTTCCTCATAATCACATCCATTTAAACTTCATGAATCCTCTGACTAGCCATATCACTTATGTACTGTGAATACACAATCAATCCAACAAGATCATCAACTTCTTCCTCATACCTCATCTTTCGGATCAATAGCACAAGTAAAACAACTGTCATTTTTAGTTTCATAGCCTTCCTCTTAAACTCAAACTCATCTCTTATTCTTCGACATTTTCCCATGCCACCATCTCAAATTTCTCCCACGAGAAATCCCCAATCACTTTTTGGGCTTCTTCATTATGTAGAGGGTCAACCCAGAATTGAAATCCACAAATCGACAAATCCACACTACCCCTACACACAAACAGAAACCTAACACAAATTCTATCACAACTAACCAAACAAACACATACAGAATCAATTACAACTTACCCTAATCAAAATCTCAAACCAACAAATCCATAACTCTAATTTCGTTGGACCATATCCCCAGTATTGCCTCCCATTGTTAACATTCTCATAGGCATTTAATAATGTATTCTCATCTTAGACTTTTCTTCAAATGACATGAATTTCTAATGTTGTCTTCTCATAGGATATTTAATAATGTATACACAATAAATTAAAAAATGATATACATTGAATAAGGTACAACAATAATAGTTTTATAAATTAATAAGTTATTAATTAATGAATAAATTAATTAATTATTAATTTATCAATTATTTAATATCTCACTAAATTAATAAATTTTGTATGTTTGGAAACTATTAATTTATAGAGATTTAACTGTACAAGCACCTAACACAAAAATAACAGTCCAAGCAGTATATTAGCACAAATAACTAGAGCTTATCATACTATCATAAAACATCTCCAAGTTTCACATGTAAAGCATCTGTTTGTTGCATCTAAATGAGTTTCTCTCTATATCCTAGGTCCCAAGCTGTATTGTTCAACTCTACCCAAGAGGTCTTCTCAAGATCTAACCAGTCCAAGAACACTTTCCTACCAGTTTTCTTGATATTAGCCACTTTATACTTTCTTGTGTAATCTAGCTACGTAAAAAGATATCCACCATGGTAAATTTGTATTGTATAACACTCAGCTTGCACTATATACACTACCAGAAATGGAGACATTACCGGCGACCTGCCGTCGCCGGCCTTGTCTTTTTTTTTCGCCGGAATTGACATTATCGGCGACTTGTCGCCGGCAATGACGTCGCCGGAGATTCCCCGCCGGTGTTGACATTACCGGCGACGGCGTCGCCGGCAATGGCAGCGCCGCCGTGGCCGGAATATGAGACATTGCCGGCGACTCGAGTCCATGTCGCCGGCAATGTAGGAAAAAATTTTGAAAAAAAAACGCGGTTCTAGATTGGGCCCAATTCCATAACCTACATTGAAAGACATAAACCGTACAATCATACAAGTTCAACAGTACACATAGCAAAGACAGTCATACAAGTTCAACATAAATGTCCAACGTACAGTACAAATAGCAACGACGATACAAAAATTAACTACAACTACAGGTCAGGTCCAGGAACTTGCGGGTCATCAGGGTTGAAGTAATCCATGTACTCATTTGAATTCTGGTGGCTACCTTGGTCTTGCTCTGGCGTTGACTGGTGCGGTGGTGGTGGTGGATAGCTAGGGATATGAGGGACCAGGGGAGGTGTGGGGAAGGGTTGTCCGGTAGTCTGAGCCTCGTACATCGTCCGCATCCATGTGTACATCTGAGCCTGCACCTGTGTCTGCTGCATTTGGTACTCGGCCATCTGCCTCTTTTGCTCCTCCAACTCTCTCTCTGCGTCCTATGAAGCTCCGCCGCGAGGTTACGACTAGAAGTTGAACTTCTTGACCCGGTAGAGTATTCTGAAGTGCTCTTCAATAGTCCTTCGCCCGCCGTGCCCATTCCCCTACAGTAGTAGGTATTCTTTCCAGTCCCGCACGCTTTTGCCATGATCT
Source organism: Geum urbanum (assembly GCA_946800695.1). Classification (NCBI taxonomy): domain Eukaryota; kingdom Viridiplantae; phylum Streptophyta; class Magnoliopsida; order Rosales; family Rosaceae; genus Geum; species Geum urbanum. Next base: position 24,786,546 of record OX327002.1, read on the forward strand.
GAGCCGCTATCGGGGGATCAAGCGGATCGATCTGAGAGGCATACTGGGTGACTTCTTCCTCGGAGCAGTCAGGATGGTTAGTCCGAGCTATACTCATGGTCACTTCTGCGGTCGCCTCCTCCACTCTCGACTAATTGAAAAGGGAAAATGAACAACGTATTAGCTAACAAAATCTATTAATATCGAAAAATAGTTTTATTAACACATGGAGAGGCGAAAGACTTACCGCTTCTTCAGGGCACTGCGGGTAGAACTTCTGATGAATATACACCAACGGGTTCACCTCTTGTTGTTGCTGCGCCTTAGTCGACCAACCCATGTAGTTGAGTGAACCTGCATGATGGGCCCTGGTGTTTTTCAATCTATTCGCCCGGTTCGTCTTCGAAATCGCCTTGTTTGATAAACATATGAAAAAAAATTAGTAACTAACTATTTCAATCTGATACGATACATTAGGCTTAAAAGATATATTAAGGATGCATACCCGAGCTTAAAAGATATACTATCAGCCACAGCCACTCATACTCCCTAAACCGGAATTCACTAGGGGTGGAACCTCGGCCTAGCTCCTTGTATACAGTGTAATGGGAAGAAAGCTCGTTCTTCCACTCTTTATACCTATATTAAAACAAGGAAAAAAAGTTAGAGATATTAAAACACTTGATAAACAAAAATCTAACTCGATATATATTCAAATAAGTCGAAGCACATCACCTCATATGTAGTTGACGCTCTACCCACGTGTGAATAAGAACTTCATCCACGTCAAACCACACCTGCAATATGAATATATAAAAGGTAAAATTATATATTTATTCGGACTTAATTAATAAATATAAAATTTACGTAATGAAAATACGATTTTACTCACACTGAGTGCATTATGCACTTGCATCTTCACGTAGATAGGCACAGATTCCCAATCTGGCCAAAGCATTGGGACCTTGTCCCGCACGATCGCACCGGCCATGCTGACATATTTGCGCGTGGTGTCGAATGCCTCGATCACCTCGCCATCCTCATTGGCCCTTATGGGCGTTTTCCTTCCGCCGGTGGCCTGCTCAAGTCTCTTCCCGGTGCAGGTGCCTCTAGCTCCTTTCTGTTTTTCAGTCCCATTAACGAAATTGCCTAATAATACAATGTCAAGAAATGGATATCATTAATTGAACCTATCGCAAGTCTTAAGTAATAATTAAGTAATCAATCTGATGTTAAATAAAATTTACCTGCATCGTCCGTTTGTTGGTTGGTGCACCTCACACTCCAAAGATACACGGGGTCGAACGGGAGAAAGTTATACGCTTCCTCCACGGTCAGGAACTCCGGCCGTCCTTCAATATAAACAGGCATCCCCCTATCATCGAATTCAGGGATGACAGGAATCTCGTCGGGTAGGAAGAGACCGGACGGCGGAGATAGACGAGGCCTGGACGATGAGGCGCCAGGACCACCATGTGCCTCAGATGATTCCAGTGAAACGGGAGTAGGCACCGGGCGAATATGGGGCATTCGGACTGAGGGAGTTTCTGATGCCCCCGTTGACTGTCGCTCGTCTGAGGCTCTGCCACCGGAGGGACATCTGCTGATTGAGCGTCTGGAGACTGAGGCTCGAGCCTCGACTTCCGGTTCCACAGCTCTTGATCGTGCAGCTTCCTCCTCAGCTCGCGCCTCTAGCAAGGCTCGAGTGCGAGCACTCATCATTGGCCCACTGGGCGTGTTGCTAACTGCGGGCGAGGAGGAAGCTTGACTACTGTTCCCTCCACTATTTCGGAAACCTCTCCGAAGCCAATTAGCCGCAAAACCTCCTGGCATGGACACCGTAATAGTCATGGATTCGGTTCTATAACAAATCAGAACCGGAACCGTTTGGAACGGGAACCGTTTGGAACCTGGAACCATTATATTACAAACGGTTCCGGTTACAAACAGTTCCGGTTCAGAACCGACTGGGGTTCTAGAACACTTTGGAACCGTAACGGTGTGGAATTGGAACCGTTTGAAACCGGAACTGTTTGTAACCGGAACCGTTTGTTACATAACGGTTCCAGTTACAAACAGTTCCGGTTCCAAACCGTTCCGGTTCCGATTTGTTATAGAACGCAATGGTTTGGAACCGGAACGGTTTGGCTTAGGAACTGTTTGTAACTGGAACCGTTATTTTACAAACGGTTCCGGTTACAAACAGTTCCGGTTTCAAACCGTTCCGATTCCACACCGTTCCGGTTCCAAACTGTTCCGATTCCGATTTTTCACCTTAATTTATACGTTAAATTAACAACTATATCACCTTAATTTATACGCTAAATTTCCAACAATTTTTTCACCTATTATACGTTAAATTAACAACTATATCACCTAAATTAACATATATACATACATCATTTCCGGCTTTAAACTTTTCACATATATATACATCAAATATACAGTTTGTATACATCGATCATTCACCTTAATTTCACCTTAATTCACACATATATATATACATCACATATTAATCCAATTCACCCGTGCTAATTAATTTTCCACATTTTTCAAACATACGTATATATATACATTCCATATATATTAATTAATTTTTCACATATATACATCATATATATTGCTCCTTCACCCCACAATTATCCACATTTTTTTCCCACAATTTTCAAACATACCGATATGACATTTTACAAATATTGTCCACATGCATACATATATACATACCACAATTATCAAAAATTAATTAATCAAAATACAAAAAAAAAATTTGTGGAATGAGAGAGAGAGAGAGGGAGAGAGAGTGAGCTCAAACCTGGCATGGTGGAGCTCGACCCAACTGTGCTGGCGACGGTGTACGGAGAGGAGGAGGAGGAAGAGGAGGAGGGGAGGAGAGGAAGAGAGGGGAGAGGGAAGAGAGAAGAGAGGATTGAGGAGAGGGGAGAGGTGAGAATTTCGTCCTAAGAGAGGGAAGAGGGAAGAGAGAAGAGAATTAGGCCGAAGAGAAATGGGGAGGAGGAGATCGAGCTCGAGCTGCCTGTACCGCCACCATTGCCGGCGAGGTAGGTCAACGTCGTTGGTAATGACATTACCAACGACGTACGTCGTGGGTAATGTCATTACCAACGACTTTGACTCGTTGGTAATGACATTACCAACGAGTTGATAAGCAACTCGTTGGTAATGACATTACCCACGAGTTGCTAACTCGTTGGTAATGACATTACCAACGAGTTGCTTATCAACTCGTTGGTAATGTCATTATTTGTCGACTATTATCCGATCGACCATTTCCGACCAATTTCCGACTACGTACAATTTCCGAGTACATTTCCGACTACGATTTCCGACTACAATTTCCGACTACGATTTCCAACACGATTTCCGACTACATACAATTTCCGAGTACATTTTCCGACTACAATTTCCGACTACGTACAATTTCTGACTACGTACAATTTCCGAGTACATTTTCCAACTACGCTTTCCGAGTACAATTTCCGAGTACGATTTCCGACTACGTACAATTTCCGACTACATACAATTTCCGAGTACATTTTCCGACTACAATTTCCGAGTACGTACAATTTCCGACTACGATTTCCAACACGATTTCCGACTACATACAATTTCCGAGTACATTTTCCGACTACAATTTCCGACTACGTACAATTTCCGAGTACATTTTCCGACTACGATTTCCGAGTACAATTTCCGACTACGATTTCCGACTACGTACGATTTCTGACTACATACAATTTCCGACTACGTACAATTTCCGATTACAATTTCCGAGTACATTTATTGACTACGATTTCCGAGTACAATTTCCGAGTACGATTTCCGACTACGTACGATTTCCGACTACATACAATTTCTGAGTACATTTTCCGACTACAATTTCCGACTACATTTTCCGACTACAATTTCCGACTACATTTTACTACGTACATTTTACTACGTACATTTTCCGACTACAATTTCCGACTACATTTTACTACGTACATTTTACTACGTACATTTTCCGACTACAATTTCCGACTACATTTTACTACGTACAATTTACTACGTACATTTTCCGAATACAATTTCCAACGTACTAAAGATGATAATCGTAATCATCTTCATCACTTGAGTCTGACTCGGTTTCATAGGTAACCTCTGGCAATATGTGCAGCTCCTCGTCATCTGAATCAGCGTCAACTTCATATGGATTAACATCGAGATGTTCTGCTCCAGTAATTCTAACCACACTCCCAGATCTCACATTATTAAGGCGAATCGTAGATGATTCCAGAATGTCAAAAGCGTTCGGCTCTTGGTATGCAGTAACTTCCTCATCATCTGCGGTATCACCAAGTGTGGCAGCACTGTAGATGTTTCTATGAGCAACATGGTTAACCACCTTCCACGGGACTTTGTTAAGAAGATCGTCCAAGTAAAACACTTGTTTTACTGATGAGGCAAGAACGAAAGGGTCATCTTCATACCAGGTAGTAGCAGTATTCACCGAAAATGTTCCGTACTGATCTGTCCTTGTGTTCTCCGGGCTAGTATCAAACCATCTACACTTGAACAAGTGCACTTTCATGCGGTTCCCATAAATTAGTTCAACAACTGAATGAAGGACACTGTAATAGTCAACGCCATCCTGCCCACCATGGACCATCACCCCACAATTCTGTGTTTTCAGTCGGTCGTCTCGATTTTCACATATAAATTTCACGCCATTGACCTGACACATCGAGTAAACTTTTGAAGCTATCGGTTTCATCGCCAGGACCCTCAATTCGTTTGACCACTCTGGGCAACCATCATCTGCTACATGGTTCATCTGAAAACGTCCATATATTAATACGAACAGAAGAAATTATGTCATCTTGAAACCACAAAACCACGTACATACATACATGCTATGTAAGGATATATATAAAAATAGACATATACAAATATACTTACCCATTGACCAAAGTAGTTTGCAAACGTCTTGTTGTGGTAATCAACATTTCCGGCAATAGCAGGGCAGTGAAGATGATAGTTTTTCCAATATTGTACTTCTTGACAGTTAATCAGTACCGACCAGTGGGCAATGGCTACCTCATTTCCATCCAACTTGTACGACTTTGGCAAGCTTCCCTGTACTACCACGTCACTGGAGATGATAGAAAGGTTGAACTGGGGTTCATCTATCGGCATCTGTTGTTGGGGGTCCTCTACATTTTCCAAGTACACTTTGGTGTACGTTACACACTCGTGCGCAAGATATGCTTCAGCGATACACCCTTCAGGTGCATATTTATTCTTCACATAGTCCTTGTAGGCTCCCAATTGTCTACAAATTAACAAGTGCATGTTAACTTACTTAAAAAATAAGAATTTACATATAAAAACATATGCAAACCAAATGTATGAATCATTTGTACCTTTCCATGGGATACATCCAAGTGTAGTGTACGGGACCGGTAAGCAACAATTGTTCGGGAAGATGGATCATCAGGTGAGGCATTATGTCGAAAAAATTTGGGGGAAATATCCTCTCAAGCTTGCACATGATAAAAATGATGTCATCTTGCATCTCCCTGAGGTCTGCTTTTTTAACTTCCCTGGTGCATAACTTCTGAAAGAATCTTGACAAGGCCACCAACGGCTCCACCACCTCTTTGGGTATGTACCCTCGAATGAAAATAGGGAAAAGGCGTTGAAGCAGTACATGGCAGTCATGACTCTTTAATCCGTACATCTTATTGTCCCGGAAGTTAACACATCTACTTATATTTCCTGCATAGCCATAAGGATACCTGCATATATATAGATAAAGCCATATATATGCAACGGTTATATTTCTCGCATATAACCATATATACTCCGGTAAATATTTAATGCCAAATTCTTACATAGCCATAAGAATATATACCTGACATTACTCAGCCACCGAAAAATTTCATGCTTATGCTTCGGCTTTACGGTGTACGGAGCTTGCGGCATTTTTCTCTTACCATCTCTTAACCACAAATGTTTCCGCAGACCCATTGCTTTCAGATCAATGCGTGCCTTAGGGATGTCTTTTGTTTTCCCCTCCAAGTTAAGAACTGTGCCCACCACACTTTCACACACATTCTTCTCTATGTGCATGACATCTAGGTAATGTCTGATAGGCAACCTGGGCCAGTAGGGGAGTTCCCAGAATATGCTCTTGTGTGTCCAAAACTTATACCTTTCGGGCTTTTCTGGAATTGACGCCACTATGTCAGGATGATTGCTCAGCTGGCCAAAATCATATTCATTCAACACTTCCAAAATTTCTTCCCCTGTCCATCGCCTGGGTGCCACACCTGTTTCGACAGTCCCATCAAACGCATCTGGATCCTGCCTAAATGGGTGATCATATGGAAGCCAACAACGGTGACGCATCTGAACAATTTTACTACAATGAGGACTGCAACAATCAATCGTCATGCACTCTGAACAAGCCCTGTAACCCCTGGTAACATTCCCCGACAACATACCGCGGGCAGGAAAATCACTGATGGTGCCAACAAGCATGGCATGCATCTGGAACATCTCGTTTTTGAACCTATCGTAAGTGGGGTGGCCACACTCACTCAGGTACTTAAGCTCCTCAATCAAAGGCCTCAAATACACATCAAGACACTTTCCTGGATAACCCGGTCCCGGAATTAACAGAGTGAGCATATTGTATTCCTTCTTCATGCACATCCATGGTGGAAGGTTGTACGGTACCAAAATAACTGGCCATATACTGTATTGAAGACTCATGTTGCCAAAAGGGTTAAATTCGTCAGATGAGAGCCCTAGCCAAACATTTCGGACCTCTGCTGCAAAATGATCAAACTCCCTGACCATGTGCTTCCAAGCCTCTCCGTCGGAAGGGTGTATAAGGGTGTCATCGTCAGGCAAGTTCCTCTCAGCCCACCATCTCATTGCCTCGGCCGTGAAAGCACACATGAACAACCGCTCCAGCCTATCAATAAGCGGGAAATATCGAAGTATCTTCACAGCTTTCTTGTTGCCTGCAGGAGTCAACTTATACCTTTCTGTAAAACATACCGGGCAGGCTTCAAGGTCTTCGAGATCTTTTCCCTAGAAGAGAATACAATCATATCTGCATGCATGGATTTTGATGTAGGAAAGCCCAAGATCTTTTAGGATATGTCGCACCTTATGATGAGTGGTAGGAAGACGATGACCGGGTGGCAGTAGCGAAGCAGTCCACTTCAACCAAGAATCAACAGCTTTGACAGACATTTTGTTCTCCATTTTGAGCTGCATCACTCCCATCACACTTTCAAGAACAGTCTTACTACAACCGTCGTACAACGGAGTCTGTTGCAATGCAATCAGGTTGTTGTACTTGTCCATACCGCTTGTGTTGACATGAGCTCCAGGTAATGGTTCGACTGGCTCGATATGGGGGAAACCCTCAACGACGGGAGGGACATTTGGTGCTTCATCAGCAAATACACCGCTCTCATGAGGAAACATATCATTGATTAACATCGATGTTGGATCATAGGATGAACTGCCCCTCTCAGCAAAATCTCCATGATCATAGCGTGGACTGGCCCTCTCACCAAATTGTCCATGATCATGCGGACCCGCTAACGATGTTTCACCGTGATAAATCCAACAAGTGTACTTATCCCAAAACCCGTATTTACTCAGGTGCCTCTGGACTTTATCAATGGGACATCGAAATCGATCGCTGAAACACTTACATTCTTTACACGGGCAATAATGAAGTGTAGTGTCTCCACAATTAGCCTTCACAAAATCCACAAAACTCCTAATTCCCTCGTGATATCTGACATCCCATCTTTCGAGGCTCATCCAACTCTTGTCCATCCTGAAAATTCTAACAATTTTACGTATTAATTATATATATATACACACATTCACTACTAATAATCGACGTGATATCTCAATTCAACTCTAATTAAATCAACACATGCATGCATATGTATATATATCGATCTAATCTCTGAATTCGATTCAGTACTCGATGATAGTATTCTGGTGTTTTTCAATTCAAAACGTATTTGACTGGGTAGGAGGCTCTGTTAAGCCTCGCTCCAATAACAATACGATAATACCAGTCATTGATTCAGACACAAGATTAACTACAAGCTGTTTTCTCGTTTCGGTGACCGTACATCAACAACATTTCATATATATATATCTCACGAATCGGATTTGATCAACACACACACATATATATATACCACATATACGTATATATACACCTACGTACCTATATATATAGCTTCCCGAGTGATCGAGTTTTCGACGCGCGCCTTAATTTTGACAATATACCGAATGATCGATTTCAGAGCGTACGTTTTCCTTCTTTCGATTTCTCTGGATTTATTTCGATCAAAATGATTGAATGATCGAGCTGCCTGATCCGGCATCTAATATAAGACACATTGCCGGCAACGGAGTAAGTCGCCGGAAATGAAGACATTACCGGCGACTTTACGCCGGAATCTCGCCGGTAATGTTCCAAAACATTACCGGCGAGATTCCGGCAACATTACCGGCGACGGAGTAAGTCGCCGGTAATGATGGACATTACCGGCGACTTTTCCGGTCGCCGGCCTTGTTGGCCGGAATCTCGCCGGTAATGTTTCATTTTCTTGTAGTGATAGTTAATAAGCAAAACCAAAGAGAAAATAAGCATACAACAACATGTTCATGGCTCTCTTCATTAGCATCCAACACACAACATCAATTTCTATGTAAAACAATCAAACACACACACACACACACACACACACACACACACACACACACACACACACACACACACACACACACACACCCGCACACACGCGCGCGTGCGTGCGCGCACACACACACACACACTGAAAGGACCCAACCCCGATTTAGTTTCCTAAACCGGAATCAAACCCCCTCTGAAAATACGAACTTGCAAAAACCATAGAAATTTCGGCAGAGTTTCACTATAATGTGGAATTACCATTAACCTGCACCCAAAAACACACTTCATCCTATGCCACAAAAGCCAAACCGTGGGCACCAATCCCATCCGGATTTCTCAATATCATAACATAATGTAAAGTGATAAACCAAAAGCTGTAACTTTACAGAAATCCGGGGAAAATCATATGAAAATATAACATCAGAGTATTCAGAGCGACCTCTAGTATATATATATACATAAATACACAACAGTAGGTTAAACAAGAAACCTACTGGAAAAGAAAAGTACCTCGAATACTAAGCCTCTGACAGCGACGTGCAACACCAGAATCTGAACTACAAATTGGGCACGGAAACCGAAAAGCCCAGGGAAAGACATATAAACAGTTAGAGTGAGTGGATGAAAATAAATGTCTTTCGCCAAATAATATATATATTATAAAAACATATGCGAGTCCAAATGAATGAGTATGATATATTACACGAGGGAGACTCTAACTCCTCACGTGCACAGAGCATGCATCGTAAAATCCCGCAAGGTCACTCATGGACACGTCCGCGCTAGTACAGTCTGAATCACGGGATCCCAAACCCACACGTGATTCTAGCCAGAAAGGCCTCAGGTCAGAGATCTGCCCCCCCCCCCTCCCCCGATAAGGGCCTCGGGTCAGGGGTCACAACCTCCCTCGGTAAACATCCTCTGGGATCAGCCGGGATGCAAGTGTATCGATACAACAATATATACTGTGACTGTACTCTGTGTAAACCAAATCATAAATAGTTCTATGCGAGTGTATAAAGTATAATGTAAATGCATATACATAATACATAATTGTATAAGCATATTCGTCGATGCGTATTCGCAAATACATAATCGTAAAACACATGCTCGTATAAATCATAATCTCATATGCATGCTCATGCTCGTAAAACATGTAATAAGGACTCGTGACTAATCAGTGAAAAGAAATGTCCACTCACAAACATGCACAGCGCGCAAACGCGCTAATCACGAGATCCGGCGGAAGATCCATTGCCCAACGTACGATCTCGATCCCCTGAATAATCACAAAATATAACTGATCAAAATCACAATTCATTACTCTGTACCACACCTCGGAAACCAACCATTTCCGGAAACATATAACTCGGATACAAGATAATCGACGAAAACCCCTAAATTCACCACATATAAACGGAAAATTGTCGGCGAGTCAAACGGTGGTGCTCCTCATCCTCGGTCAACGTGGGTCAACAGCCCATTTTTGGTCAAACTACGGTCAAACTTCCCAAAACAGTGATTTTCGACAATTATCCGACTATTCCAATATTTATACTCGCGACTCGATACGATCGACGGTCCAAATCGAATCACATCCACGTTTCGGATAACTCAAACTCAAACGGATAAATACGACGAAATTACGCGATTTCAAATATTCATAACATATTCCTCGGTAGTCGAAACAATTATCCGAAACTGCCCATGAACTCGAAATCACGCATACTACAATTCTCGTAAATAGACTCATCTCAAATTCTCGTAAAGAGACTCATCTCAAATTCTTGCCCGATAATTTTGGTCGTGAGTAAGGTCATTAAAACTGCTCAATTACGACAAACAGTGATTACTCGTAAACTCGCGGATTAAGCCGATTAACATGCTAATTCTGATTCAGGTCGTCACAAATCTACCCCCGTTAAAAAAAATTTCGACCTCGAAATTTACTTACCTGCTAGGTGTACAGATGAGGATACTGCTCCCGCATACGCTGCTCGGTCTCCCAGGTGGCTTCCTCAACTGAATGATTCTGCCATAAGACCTTCACAAGCGGTATGACACGGTGCCTCAACTTCTGCTCATGCCGATCGAGAATCTGTACCGGCTCCTCCACATATGTCAAATCTTCCTGGATAGGAAGCTGATGTGGTCCAAATTTTTTTACAGCATACTTTGATTACTCAGATCATCTCATCTAATGGTCACATTTGTCAAATGATTACTTGTTATTGATTTAATTTCATAAAATTTTGTTTTCATATAACGTACCAATCAACAATGTAATAACACTAGTATTCATATGTGAAATTTAAGAAAGAAGAGAAATTGAAATGTGCTAATGAGAAATGTAACCATATACATGCGCCAACCTCGTGGTGAAAGAAATCTTGCAAAAAAAAAAAACCTCATCATAGTTCATTTAGATCCCAGTTAATGAGATCAAACATTACCAAAAGATTAAAATATAATTTTCAATTTTTTTGCTCATTCTCCTATGGAACGACTAGTTAAATCAACTTTTTTGTCATTTTTTGGCATGGTAAGATAGATGTCAACCCCACGAGAGTGCATGTATGGAATTTGGTCCTTAAAATAAGTATTTACGGAGGTACAAATCGAATTTTACTATAAAATGCATTGGGGAATCAATAAAGAGACGCATGGATCGAGATCCAATTCAAGTCAAAAAAGTTCTAATTTGTTAACAGTTTACTTGCATTATTCCTATCATCCCGGCCATACAAAAAAAAAGTTTGAGAAAATGATTACTCGTTGGCGACTAAATATATGAAAGATTGTTTTTCAATAACCTAATAATCGTATGACGTAACAAAAATTATGATGATTTTTTTCTCAATTCAATTAGATGACATAACAAATTTTTTGGCATCTGAATATATTCTCCTAATTCAATAAAAGATTAAACTCGCCAACAGGGTCTGAACTTTCACCAAGGGGTTAATATGATGCCCAAACTTTAAAAACTATCAAAGTGATACCTAAACTCTCGAAACTATATCTTCATGATTCCTAAAACTATTTTTTGTCATAGCACCGTCTATGTTGATGACGTGGCATTTTTTTCAAAAATAGAGGAAAAAAACTCTAATACCCTTATAATTTTTTTAAAATTTTAATTTTCTGTTTTCCTTTTTATTTAATTTTGTATTCTCATTTCGCCCCTTCATTTCTCTCTCTTTGAGAATCCCGCAAAATTGAGAATCCCACAAAATTTGCAAAACAGCACGTAGATGATTCCGGTGTTGCTTCTCATCCTTCGAATATATTAAGATATCATCGATAAATACAATGACACCCTTATCCAAGTATCGCCTGAAGACTCGATTCATGAGGTCCATAAAAGTGGCTGGGGCATTTGTCAAGCCAAAAGGCATAATAAGAAACTCATAATGCCCATAGCAAGATCAAAAGACCGTCTCAGAAACACCTGATTCTCGAATCCGAAGTTGATGGTATCCCGATCTGAGATCAATCTTCGAGAAAGTTGTAGCTCATTTTACTTGATCGAATAAATCATCAATCCTGCAGTTGAACCTGTAACTCCTTCAACTCAGCTTGCGCCATTCGATATGGTGCCTAAGAAATAGGACCAGTACCTGGAAGTAACTGAATAGTAAAATCAATCTCCCTCACTGGAGGAAGACTAGGTAAATCCTCAGGAAAAACATCTAGATATTCACAAACTACAAAAATGTCTCCGATATTAGGAAAGCACATCTCTGTGTTGACTATATGAGCCAAAAACGCAACAACAACCATTCCTTAATTAACATATTTTCTGCTTTCGTTGCCAAAATCATACAAGGTGGAGAAGAATTCTTTTCGCTGCAAAATAAGATTTTTGGCATACATGGACTTCTAAAGACTACCTCTTTTTTATGACAATCAAAGACTGCCCAATGAGCCTCTAAGAAGTCCATCCCCAGAATTACATCAAAATCTACAATGTCTAACAACATCAAATCCGCAGCTAACCCATAACCTCCTACAAAAATCTCACAATCCCTATACACCCATCCGACACACACAACCTCACTGGATCGATATAACACTCGCCACATACTCGGAAGTGAAAAGGCAGGTATAGTGGACAAAGATGCCAATCTATATGACATAAAAGAATGTGTAGCCCCCGGGTCTAATAAAGTAAGAAATGGATAACCAAAAATATATATTGTACCGATAATAACCTCAGGGGAAGCTTTGCCCTCTCGCAGGGTCATGACATGCACTCGGGCCTACCCAGCTGGTCGTCCACGCTGATTGTGGTTCTGCTGATTTGCTTGTCCTATAGGCTTTGCTGGCCGAACTGCAGAAGTGGTACCCTGATCTCCACCTAAACTCTGGGCGGCTCAATCACCCAAAATGGCTAACTGTGGACACTCCCTGGCAAAGTGACCCTCTTGGCCACTACGATAACATATAGTTATGCCCCTTTGACACAAACCGAAATGCCACTTGTTACAAATGTTACACAATGGAAAATCTCTCGATGCAGCTAGTGTGTCATATAAGCATCGGGGATAACTTGACCCACTAGAACTCCCACATGATTGTTACCTCTGAGGTCAATTCCTCCTCCATCTCTAGCACCTACTCTGACCAGATGTGCCAGCTGGAAATCTATAAGGTCCACTACTAGAAGAAAAGGCTGAGCCCGATGTACCTGAACCCAATCTCTTCGAAGGACCTTGGCTGGGTCCACCTTCCTCGAAGCGGCGAGACTGAAACTGCATCTGTCTCTCCCTTTCCACATCCTCGCCTCTGATTTCTGCACTAACAAACTCATCAAAATTATCTCGAGGCATAGTTGGCAATGTCCACTTGATGTTCAGATTCAGACCAAGCTCAAACCTCTTGCATTTGGATTCTTCACTTGCCACCATATCACTTGCAAATCGAGACAAACGAGTAAATTTATCTCAATACTCAAGCACTGACATAGGGCCTTGCCTCAGGCTAGTAAACTCTTCTTATTTCCACTGCTGAGTAGCGCGTTTAAAATATCAGTACATAAACACTTCTTTGAATGTAGGCCATAAGGTGTCAACAGGAACCCTCTCAGTACTAGCCCACCAAAAGTAAGCATCTGACTCAAGTAAACCAACAGCTACTATGGTCATCTGCTCTAGAGTGAAGTGAAGTCGTTCACATAATCTCTCCAACTGGACTATCCATGCCTCACATGTTTCAGGATTTGTAGAACCAGAAAAAGTGATTGCTTCAGTTGTTCTTGCCCTTGCTACAGGATCAAAACGCTCCTCTAACTGTAAAAATCACATAAGCAAGTCACGCGTTCGTTGATCCTTATCACGATCCTCAACCCTATTAACGTGGGGTCCACGTCTAGGAAGCATTTCCTATAGAGGAGAAAACACATTAGTCAACAAAACACAAAGGATATAGTCATTAAACCTTAAACATTTAAAAACACATAACACCGTGAGCATTGATGGGGATCCGCCGGCCGGTCGGGCCATTGCTCCGGAAGTGTTGTGTATTCCTAAATGTCCTTAGTAACACAACTACGAAAGTCTACAGAACCTACAACCTAATGCTCTGATACCAACTGAAAGGACCCGATTCTGATTTCGTTGCCTAAACTAAAATTAAGCCCTAACGACAACCGAATCCACAAAAAAAATTCCAAAGTTTCTTCAAAAATCAAGAAACCCAAAATCCTGCAAGGAAAGACACTTCTAAAATGTCCACAAAAATAAACTGTGGGTACCAAATCCTATCCGGATTTCTCAAATCAGTCAAGCACTAAATCCACTAGAAGTATAAATTGTTTACAGAAGGTGATAAGAAATCTGAAAACATAATGTAAAATACAACATAGCGGAAGTGTCCACTTAAGCTAGTTGCGTGGTCCGGTAGAAGTCCCCTCGCCAAAATCTCGATCACGGTCTCCTGAGTAAATAACAGATTCATTTAATACTGGAATTTAATAAAACGTGCGAAAATCAACTCAAAAATTACCCCGGAAACCTCCCGATCAATTTTGGAATTTTGCCTCCCCGAAGCCCCACCGTGGACAGCAGAGCTTGGCTATCATGCGTCTCCATAAGCGGTGGCGCGTGAGCCACACACGTCTCTGATGGCGACAGCTCCGATGGGAGCGTTCAATATAGCAATTGAAATCTCTCACTAAGCCCAACAACATTTTCCAAAGGGTCAACACCATCCGACCACCATTGTGGCCGAAAAACGGCCTGAAAGCCACAGTCTAAACTTTCGGACCGATATGCCCTAACCGCCGTACCTCTGTCGTGACGCCACCTCGGTCCAAATGGACCACCCAGAAAGCATCACGAGGTTGAGGGGAGTCAAAACCCCCAACCCTCAGCCTCCAACACTCGCCGGAACGCCGTCACTGACGATGACGATTCCAAGCCCTAAAACCTAATTCATGTTCAATCATAATCACCTCTAAAATCACAATTAAACCCACCAAACTACTCAAGAGATCAAGGGCTTTGATTTCATACCTAGAACATCGTCGGTGGTGGCCGAAATAGCCGGTTGGGTCGGGTCGGATCGCCGGTAATACGGGTTGTCCGGTCAGTATTTTTTTCTATATTTTCTGATTTTTTTTTCTATGTATTTCCACCGTAAATACTATATTTATACCCCCTAAGCACTTGATCATATCAACGACTGAGGTTAGATCTGAGCAAGATCCAACGGTTCAGATTAAACTAACCTAAAATAAATATTTTCTCCACGCAGACTTCCAAAAATCATAAAAAATAGCTCGCTTAACCGAAAAATTCTCTAAAAATTCCTACAAACTTGAAACAAAATACTCTACGACTTCCATAAAGAAAATAAAGTCTAATTCTCTCCCGGTGAAAATTTTGTTAACAAACCACACGATACAATTATTTAACGATAATTCTAATTCGTGTCAATTTATGCATAATTTTTTTATTCAGGTAGTTACATTACAAGAACGCCCAGGTCAGGTGTTTGGCTTAGCCCTCCTGGGTACTATGTAAATCACGGGTGAGGTCCCTCTCTCGGACCCTCCCGAAGTGTCTCGGGGATCTGCCGAGAAGCTAGTGCATCGATGCAACAACTCTGACTATGCTCTAAGTAAAACAAATCATATGTGCCTCCATGTAAATGCATAATCGTAAAATGTAAAACATAGACTCACAAATCGACAGTGAAAATAAAGTGTCCAGTTACAGTACACAATTAGTTTCGTGGTCCGGCGGAAGTTCCCTCGCCAAAATCTCGATCACGGTCTCCTACATAAATAACATAATCATTTAATAATGTATTTTGATAAAAACGTGCAAAAATTAACTAAAAAACTATCCCGGAAATCCCCCGGTCAATTTTGGATTTTTGCCTCACCGTGGTCAGTGGCGCGTGCCACAGGCGGCGGCGCGTGAGTCACAAGCGCATCCGGTGCAAACTTCTCTGATGGGAGCGTTTAACCTCTTGTTAGAAAAATCTCAATAAGTCCAACAGCTTTCCCAACTAGTCCAAAACCCAACTCGCAGTCGTTTGATTTAAAAATTGTCTGAAAGCCCACGGCCTGAAAATCGCCAGAAAAAGTTTTCGGTCGAACCTTACGCCGTCATCGCTCCTCGGTCCCCCAAACCTTAGGGGTTCGACTCTTGGGGTGAAACCCAACCATTTTCACCCCTCCCAATCGCTGAAAAATGGCCAGAGCATCGCCGTCGGTTAAACCCGAAAACCGACGGGTAAATCAAATCGAATCGATCCATAAATCAACTTTAAAACTCACAACACATATATGAATCGAAAGAGGGCAACGGTGGGTAAAAATTCGGGTCGGTTCGGATCGCAAAACAGGTCACGGCTGGAAAACGGGTTGACCAGATTTTCTATTTTTCTGAATTTTTTTATTCAATTTCAAAAAATACCCCAATTTACACCCAGAAGCAGCTTATCAAATCAACGACTGAGGTTTAATCTGATCAAACTCCAACGGTCAAAATCAAACTGACTTAAATAAAATACTTTTTAATATTTTTCTCACGCAGGGTTCAATAAATCATAAATTAGCTCGCTTATTCAAAAATTTCCCGCAAATTTTTACGAGCTCGAAATAAAATACTCTACGAATTTCGTGAAGAAAATAAAGTCTAATTCCTGCTCGGTAAAAAAGTCATTAACAAATCACACGATACGACTAATTCACAATAAACCTATTTCGTGCCGATTAATGCGTAATTTTGGTTCGGATCGTTAGAATCTACCCCCCTAATAAAAATTTCATCCTCGAAATTTATATACTTGCTAATCGAAGAGATAGGGGTACTGCTCTCGCATCTGCTAATCCGGTTCCCAAGTGGCTTCCCTAACTACATGGTTTCTCCATAAGACCTTCACAAGTGAAATGGTCTTGTGATGTAGTTCCTGCACTCTCTGATCAAGAATCTGGACTGGCTTTTCCATATAAGTCAATCCTCCCGTATAAGGAGCTGATAAGGTCAGAACATGAGATAGATCAGAAATATATTTCCGCAGCATAGATACATGGAACACATCATGCACCCTGGCCATCTCAGAAGGTAGTGCTAAATGATACGCCACCGCACCCACTCGTCCAATAATCTTATATGGACCAATATAACGTAGACGAAGTTTGCCACGTTTTCCGAAACTTACAACAACTTTCCAAGGAGTTGATTTCAAAAATACCCAATTACCAATCTCAAACTCGAGATCTTTTCTCCTTACATCAGCATAACTTTTTTTTCGGTCTTGAGCAGCTTTCAACTTGTCTCGAATGATTTGAATGTCTTTTGTGGTGTCTTTCACTATGTCATGACGAATAAGCCACATTTCCCCTACTTCACTCTAACATAACGGAGTTCGACATTGTTTTCCATATAAAGCTTCATATAGAGTCATCCTGATGCTGGCTTGATAACTGTTGTTGTAAGCAAACTCTATCAGATGAAGCTGTTGATCCCAATTTTCTTTGAACTACAGAACACAGGCTCGCAACGTGTCTTCTAAAGTCTAAATGGTTCTCTTTGATTGGTCATCAGTCTGAGGGTGGACGGCATACTAAAATGTAATCTAGTTCCCAACGAATTTTACAAAGCTTGCCAAAATTCCATTGTGAATTGAGTATTCCAATTATAAACTACCGACACATGCACTATGTGCAACCTCACAATCTTCGCCATATATAACTTTGCTAATTTAATCACAGAGAGTTTTCCTGGAAGAGCTAGGAAATGAGCTGATTTCGTTAGGTGATCAACCATTACCAAAATGCCATTATTACTATTGGATGTACGAGGTAGGTGATATAGAAAGTCCATGATAATATGCTCCCACTTCCAAACCGGAATCTCTAATAGTTGCAACTTTCCAGCAGGTTTCTGCCGCTCTGCCTTCACCTATTGAAAAATAAGGCACTTGCTCACATACATTACAATTTCTCTCTTCATGTTACGCCACAAGTCATAAGCTTTAAGTGTCCAAAATATTTTTGTAATACTCAGATGTATGGCATAGGCTAAAGAATGAGCTTCGTCAAGTATTTTCTTCTTCAGTTCATCATTCCTTGGAATACACAATCTTCCTCTTAACATTAAGGTACCGTCATTCCTTAGTCGAAACTATGTTGGTTTGTCATTCTGAATCATATTCTTTTTACTCAACAGATAAGAATCTACATCCTAGGTCTCCCACACCTAGTCAAACAACACTGGTCGAACTTGAAAACTAGCTAACAATGCTCAATCATCTCTTCATTCCAGTTCTTCTCCCGTAGCTCGCAACTCAGCTAACAGTGATACTCCTGCGAAACGTACGTGAAATAGAGAGACTCCAGATTTCTGAATTTTCTGATTTAATTTCAAAAAAATACCGTAATTTATACCCCTAAGCAGTTTATCAGATCAACGGTTGAGGTTTGATCTGATCAAAATCTAACGGTCCATATCAAACCGACTTAAATAAAATTCTTTTTAATATTTTTCCCACTTCAAAAAATCATTAAAAAAATAGCTTGCTTATCCGAAAAATTCTCCAAAAATTCCTACGAGCTTGAAATAAAATACTCTACGACTTTTGTGAAGAAAATAAAGTCTAATTCTAGCTCGGTGAAAAAGTCATTAACAAATCATACGATACGACTAATTCGCAATAAACCTAATTCGTGCCGATTAACGTGTAATTTTGGTTCGGATCGTTACAGCTTTGCAAATAAATTCTTTCAATTTGTCAAACATTAGATAAACTATCCAATTTTATTAGTCAGAGGATTGTCACAGGTTCATGTTTGTTTGTCATACATCTAACAAATTATTCATACATATTACTAAATCCATGTAGACGTCAAAGGACTCAAACGACGTACACATGAAAAAACATTCAAGCCAAGTTGTCCGTGAATGCTTCAACAAGATGATTGTATGAATATATAATTTATCTTATTTGGTATCTTCTCAATGATTTCTTCAATTTCCATGTCACAATAAAAGCTTCTTTCACATCAATTCCAAAATAATGAATCTTATGTTATAAAATTTGTAGAACAACCGTATTTGTTGAGTAGCCATTTTATGTGAATAAAGAGTTCTGGTCCAATTATACTTATTGGTGTAGAAGCAATTAATATTGTAATTTTAAGCAATAAATATGGATACTTATGTAAATTCTATTAAAGATAAAAAAAATTCAATAATACAAATATAATATGGGATATAAAGTAAAAATCGAAGTGTGAATAGCCGCAGCTTTTATTTTTTACAAGGAATGTTACATAACATATTTACATAATTTCGAACCCATTAGTTTTTTCAACTAAAGCGAAATTGTTGCACATAAAATCTCTTGGACAACATATTTGCGAGTACAAACTTTCGGTGCAATCACCCGTGATTAAACTCTTACACAATCTTCTTATGTAACATGGGATCAGAAACCACTTGGGGCTCAAAATCAGGCTTCAAGTAACGGCCAAGAAGATCTGCATACATCTCATAACGAGCAGTCATTCGGAATCCCCACTTGTCTTTTATCTGCCTACAGAGGTTGAGGTCCATGTCTGAGATCAACAATCCGTCTCGATGGTGTGACAGAGAGGGGGTGCATGAGGCGTCTGGGGCAGAAAAATAACTTGATCCATAGAAATGGCCAAAGTCTGCATGTTGTGGCTTACCATCACCAGAAGTGAATGGATTTGGGAAAACCTCTGTCCCTACACGGTTGATTGATCCAACAAAGTAACTATTTGCAATTGCAGCATTACGAGCCTACATGGCAGCACAGTAGAATGTTATATTCAATTGACAACTGGGGAGTAATACAAAGCTTGAACACCTAAGCTTCTTTTTACAGACTGACCATTGTTTAAATTTAAATCAACTAAATCATAAACATCAATATCAGCTGAAGTCAGAAGTTGTAAAATTACACATTTGAAGTATTTTCACAAGCTGTATCAAGATACAAAAGGCCTTGAAGAAGAAATACTTCTTTCCTGTTGGTGTAGACAACTTCAGTTCTTTGGTTTCTATAGAGAATTATATTTTATCTATGCCCAGGGCCACGGCAATTCACTTTGTAAACAGAGCTTTAAAGCATCAGAGAGAAGAATCTCGAAATTATTTCTATTAAGGTCATTACTTGGAAGCCTTTCCCAAGCACAGGGGTGGAGGTTCCTCTTTTTTCATAAGAAAGTTATTGATCTTATGTAACTTAACGCAGGTAAAAAAAAATAGTGCAAATGAAATACCATGCAATTTTTTAGGCAATCCACTATTTGTACTTAAAAAGTCCACAGGTCAGTAACTTTTAATGAAATGTTATTGTAGCAGTCACCATAGGAGAGAGAACATAAACAAGAATTAGGTTGAGTTTTCAGGTAATTTACTTTAAAATATACTGCACAAAGTGATTAAGAGATGTAGAATGGAAAACAGAGTATCAAGGCCACATGGGATTGCAGACATATATTGAAAATGTCACAAAGCAGTGATCCATGTAAAATAGCTGGGTAAGAGATAACCTCAATGGGCCACATGGGTTCGCTGAGTGCACCAACAGTGGCGGAAGGATTGAAGACAATCTCTGCACCATTCAAGCCAAATGCTAGCCAATTCAACGGATGATGCCTCCCATAACATATATTAACAGCAATTTTTCCATAAGCTGTCTCAAACACTGGATGCCCAGTATTTCCCTCCATATAATAGGTACTCTCATTGAAGTCCCCTACTCTTGGGATATGGTTCTGTCCAGTATAAATGGTCAATATGCAAGTCACAGATAACCCAACAGCATAAGTACTATTTTATTTACCTTTCGATGCTTGCCAATTATATTTCCATGATTTCCAATTATGACAGCAGTGTTCCAAAGTGTTTCTCCATGATTAACATCCCTCTCAAGAATTGGACTTATGATGACCATGTTATGTTTTCGTGCAAGTTCCTGGAGAAATTGTGTTGACTCCCCATCTACAGGCTCTGCAAATTCACACCACCTCTTCTCCCGAGTACAAAAGGCAAATGGCATTGTCCATGCTTCCTGGATGCAATTTAAAGTGATTAATTTATCAGGTAGAAAATCAAACAAAATGTGGTTACCTACTCATGGTATAGTGGCAAACCTGCAAGCATAGGATGTTTACTCCTGAAAAACCTGCAGCATCTATTATAAGCTTTAATTTCCCAAAGATAGCCCTCTTCTGGTCCAGGACGTGGGCAGTTGTGGGAAGTGCTATAGAGTTTTGAATTAGTCCAACCCTCACTAGTCGAGGTTCTCGCAACAACTCTTTATCAGCATGAAAGCAGAAAGCCTGAAAAACACAACTCCAGAGAAACAGTACACAAACATTTGAGGCTTTGATGAAAAAATAATAATAAAAAAAAACTGAATAAGCAAAAGGGATACAAAAGTTAACGTTTACATTTTTTTTTTTGAAAGGGTAAGTTAACGTTTACATAAAATTATGAAAAGTCACTGATGACTTGGGCTTCCAAAAGCAGCCCGCCCCTGCTAAGTTCTAGATATATAGTTGTGGTGGGACTAAGTAAAGCAGAATAAGCTGTTTCATTGGCCAGTCCCTTTTTATGTTACCTAAACACAAGTGTGAGATAATGTAGCCTTTTCTACAAATAGCTTTTATAGTAAACTCAAAAAATAAAAATAAATAAAAGAAGACATTAATTCATGGAATAGAAAACTTCATTTTAGTTGAGAATTATTATGAATTCATTAGAGCTAATGTTATAGTTTGCATTCATACAATGACGTGAAGCATATGCCCCAGGGTAATCTTGTTTCATGAATGAAATATATTTGAAGTTTACAAGGCAAGCAAGTCATTGTGAAATAAAATAGACATCCTCCCAGAACTCCTTAAGAGACATGAAAAATAAATCTACAATTGCTGTCAGATGCATGTCATGTCCCAGAGAAGAAAAGAGGTAGCTAAGATAACTGGATAGATGTGATTACAGGAGCTGGAAGATTAGGCAGATATCATTAAGGTCTTTAAATTGCTGCTTGTCATTCAGAATGCATAGCGCCAAATCAACGAAATTCTACGAATGGAAAAGGTATTCTATGAAGATTTAAGATGAACAACTGCACTAGAACACCAGCTAAACTATTCAAACACACATACAGATCAAAACAAATTCAAATGGGTGAAGCTAGTAAAAATTTGTTTTCCAGTTTGAATATTGCAGAAAATGAGCTGTTAATGCTGGACGGGAACAGCTCTAGATACCAGGATCAGCAAAATCCGGTATTGGAGGAATTTTGATAGAATAGTAGGCTAGCAAAACATAAATGAACTGGATAAGTGGATCTCTCCATAGGCTTCTCACCTAACTAGGCTCCAGATCCACATTCCCATCTCAGGAAAACTCAGAATCTCTGCAAATTCTGAGGCACTTTCACTTATTTTTACTGGACCAGAAACTCACCTTAATTAAAATTAAGACTCGATTAAACATATTTATTAAATCTTCTAGACCTGAATCATAATGGACTTATTGAAGGAATGCTAATAATCTGAGACTTTTCAAATGAACAGACACCAGGTTGACACATTAGGGTGAATATCTCTGGGTCAATTGATCCATAAACCATGTTGGCTGCTATCTGTTTCTCCAATTACTTCACCCATAAACCCTAAAGGCGTTTGATCATGTTGTCCTCATCACTTATCCCTGAAATTGAGGCAACACAGATGACCAAAACCAAAAAAAACATTCCTCCATCTTCACGTTCCACAATCATCTAATTCTCTGCACCCTCCCCCAAACGCACCTTCCTTCCATGGAGTTAAATATTTTACCACAAAATAATTCAGAAGTTGAGCTTTACAAGGCAAACAGCTCTTCTCCACTTACCCTCTGAGAAATTAAGGATATCAGTTACTCTACTTTGGATCTCTAAATTTCCAAACCCCTCGTCCCATGTTGCTAGAAGAAGAAAGGAATTATAAACGAAAGTAAAGGCAAAATTGACCATCCATATAACGTTGGATTTCAGTGGAATAATTGTACTAGCAGCATACCCCTAAAGAAATGCGTCACTCGCTCATGAAAACTTAACAACCACATCCCAAGTAACTCCTCTTTCCTTACCAAATTCCCCTAAACCCCTAGAGCCGAAACTACCTTTCTATTTCTACAAAATGAGAGACATGAGACACAATTTCCTAATCATGTGCAAGCTGAGTGACCAATTTGTTACAACTATGCAACTGTGAACTTGTTTGACTAAACACAAGTGGTCATCTGTACCTGGAGATCAAAGTCATGCTCTGAAGAGAGCGCTTTAGCAGATTCCGATACACAAGTTGTGGTCTCGAGTGGCTTCCCACAATTCAGACCCAACAGAATTCGGTTGACTTCCTGAAAAATAATGTAACAAAAGAGAAATGAGTTGTGAGCTATGCAAATGAAATTGAAATCTAAAAGGGAGGGAAGGACCTGGAGGAGATGGGGTTTGAGATTGGCGCTGAGGAGGTGGTGCAGTGAGTCGTACCCACAAACGGAGCCGTCGTTACTAGAATTTTCGTTGGGGCTTGTGTTCTCCATTGTTTCTCTTCTTCTTCTTCTTCTTCTTCTTTTTTCTTCGATTATTAATTTTGATCAGAAACTCATCTCAAAACACAGAGAGCGAGCTAGCTAGCTAATGTCTGCCACGTGGGAATATGGCACATCGAGTCACGTGCAATGCATGTGCAACCGGTAACATCACACATGTGAGAAGAAACAATCAGTGTATCGTCGCTTCCTTGTTCTCATTTCCCAAATCGTCGTCGTCTCATCTCATCAGATTCTCCGTACTATATATTAAACAACAACTGCCACGTAAGAGATTGAAGTGTATTCGTCTGTTTGGTTGAGTTCAGATAATGAACTCTTGATTAAACCCTACAGTAGAGTCATTACCTAATTGGTTTTGCTAAAGCAATTGAACTCTTGATTTGTGTTCTTTAAAGTTGATTTTGAACTTATTTCTTTGCAGATGGATGGGTTTCACCAGACTGTGAATGTTAAGGTCATAATGGCTATTAATCATGCAGACACTCTGGATCATGCACTTCTTCATCCTGGAAGCCCGGATAGGAATTGAATTCCCCTTGCCTGGTAGACAGCAGAGAAGACTTGTTTTCCAGGTAGCTAGGTAATATCTACATTAATTAATATCCATGACTTATAGGGTAAATGTAATCAAATTTTCAGTGTACAAGCAGGTGTTGAGTTTGGACTTATATGCGTAAGAAAATTCTTGCAGGTGTGAGTTTTAAAAATATGAACCATAATGACATGGTGGATGCTTTCTCTCATTCAACATCAGTAGGAAATCTTCGTCAAAACTTGCCAGATGTGTCATTTGAAGCTTGCATCACTACAAGAAAACAGCACTTAGACCACGGAACCGTAATTATTCCATGGTCCAAGTGACACTTGGACGACGGAGACTTCTCCATCGTCCAAGTAACACCTGGACCTCGGAGTCTTCTCCGTCGACCAGGTGATCACCTGGACAACGGACCGACACGCCGTGGTCCGAGTAACTTCCACTTAGACGACGTACCGACACCTCCGTCTAAGTGAAGCATTATATAAGCCCGATGTCAAACTCTCTTCATTCCATCTGATCCTCAATTCATTACATTCGAAGAAGAATTGAAGGAGAATGAGAAGGGAGAAGGCCGAGAAGGATCAGGATCAGGAATCTCCGCTGACTAGCTAGCTAGCTTAATCAACTGATATCGAGAAGGCCAGCAGGTACGTACGCAGTTAAAATTTGCTTAATATATATTTAGTGAAAACGTACGTACATACATGCATGGATGTTAGCTATATATACAGATTAAATTACGTACGTACGTAATTGATGAATCGATGTAGATCGAGTACGTATAATTAATTAAGCGTAAATTAATGGACTAATATATATATGTAATAATTAATTAATTATAATATTTTGTAGCAGTATGGACAAGAGTTGGATGAAGTTGAAGAATAGATGTGATGTCCGGTATATGGATGAAATTAGCGAATTTGTGAATTTTGCGATAGAACATGGTCAGGGAAAGAAGCGTTTCAGGTGTCCGTGCCAGAAATGTCTTAATTGTCAGTATGTGGAGGTTAATGTTATGGTGCAACACCTGTACGAAAATGGTATGATGTGGAGTTACACTACATGGAGCGAGCATGATGAAGCAGTAGAGTTCAGCGCAGCAGACTTCAGCTCAGGGTACAGTTACCATGGTGCCTCATCCAGCGGGAGTGGTGCCGGACCCCCAGCTTGCAACCCAACTGCAGATTTGGTCCATGATGCGTTTCCGAGATGTAGTCATGGTGGACACCAACACCAAGACGGAGGTTACAATACCACTAATGAGCATGATGACACATTCCCCGCTGCTAGCTTGGCCACTGACACCAGTGAGATGGATAAGTACAACCGGATGCTACTTGAAGCGCAGACCCCGGTGTTCCCTGGATGTCGAGAGAATGTGTTGCAATATGTGATGGAGCAAATGAAGATAAAAGTGAAGCACAAAATGTCAGTGAGTGCTTTTGACGAAATTCAGGAGCAAATATGTAAGTTGCTTCCTGATGATCACAATCTTCCTAAATCTCATTATAAGGTTAGAAATATCTTGAGCAGTCTCGGCCTAAAGTACAGGATAATTGACGCATGTCCGAATGATTGTGTGCTATTTTACAAAGAGTATAAAGATTTGGACTATTGTCCCGTATGTGGCCCGTGCAGATTCCAGGTGAATAGGAAGAGTTCGAAAAAGAGAATTCCTGTGAAAGTTGTTCGATATTTTTCCTTGATTCCCAGATTGCAGCGCCTATACATGTCTCTACACACAGCAGAGGTGATGCGATGATACGCAGAAAAGTGAATAGATGATGATGTCCTGCGACACGCCGCAGATGGGGAGGGTTTCAAACATTTCGACAGAGAATTTGGAGACTTTGCTGCAGAGGTTAGAAATGTTAGACTCGGCCTATCTACAGACGGATTCAATCCTTAAGGAAGTAATATCTCCGCCGTCAACACTTGGCCAGTTATTCTGATGCCGTATAACTTGCCTCCGTGGATGTGCATGAACAAGGAATTTAATTTCCTTACTGTACTAATTCCAGGTCCTAAATCTCCAGGGAAGTGCTTAGATGTCTACCTCAGACCTTTGATCGACGAGCTGAAACTGTTGTGGGAAAATGGAGTCTCAACTTATGACAAATTCACTGACACGATGTTCACGATGAGGGCTGCCGTAATGTGGACGATCAGCGATTTTCCAGCGTATGGGATGTTGGCAGCCTGCAGGACAAAAGGATATAATGGATGTCCTATATGTTTGGACGACGTGAACTCTAGTTGGCACGCGGGAAATGCGTGTTACTTGGGTCACCGTAGATGGCTTCCTCACGACCACCCGTGGCGACAGGATGAAGCTTATTTCGACGGGACGGTAGAGAACAATCCTAAACCCCGTAGTTGGTCGGGCGAAGAGATTTTAGAGAGGTTGAGCTATTTCGACTTTGGTGTGTTGAGCAATGACGCGGATGTAAAGAAATGCAATCCAATTCCTCCACATGATCTGAGCTATTGGGATCACAAGAGTATATTCTTTGAACTCCCTTACTGGTCGAAGTTGAAGCTGAGGAACAACTTGGACGCGATGTACATAGAAAAGAATGTGTGCGACAACGTGGTGGGAACAATTCTCGGTATTAAGTTCAAGACTAAAGATACTCCCAAAGCTTGCAAAGATTTGGAATCAATGAATCTACGTCGTCCCTTGTGGTTGAGGAGGGATAGGAAATGAGTGTACAACAAGATGCCAGCTGCACCTTACACAGTGAAGCCGACACTTAGACGTTCTGTATTTCACTGGTTTAAGGGCGTTCGTTATCCGGCTACGTATGCAGCTACTATAACTAGAGAAGTGGACGAGGTGCAACACAAGTTTGTTGGTCTAAAGACACATGACTATCACGTTATGCTGCAACGTCTGATTCCAGTGGTAATTCGACCATACTTGCCTCGTGACGTCGTAGAACCAATAGTGGCATTGTGCAGGTGGTGGCAGAGGTTATGCGCCAGAGAATTAAAGAAGTCAGATGTGGTGGAATTGCAACAACAAATTATGCACATCATTTGCAAACTAGAAAGGATTTTTCCCCCTGCATTCTTTGACATCATGATTCACCTAATGATTCACCTGCCCGAGCAGGTGCTCATTTCTGGTCTGGTCCAGTACACTTGGATATATCCTCAAGAAAGGTACGTACAACTAATTAATTATACAGGTTTTTCGATTCATAATTTGTTCCACTAGAGATTACTAGCTAGCTATATGTACTTATTCTTATTGTACGTTTGATTTTGTAGACAGCTTGGACAGTATAAGTCATTTGTCAAAAACAGGTCGGCCCCGGATGGCTCCATAGCAGAGACATACCTAATGCATGAGTGTGTTACTTACTGCAACAGGTACCTCAAAGATCCACCACCTCCCACTGCCTCCGATCCCAGTGCCCGCATCATTCTTTCTGTCGTCATCAATGTCGTCCGACCGTTTAGAGAAGTATTAAAGGAATCGTTAACACGGGAAGAACTTATTGAAGCACATTGGGTAGTGTTGCGAGACTGTGACGAAGTTGAGCCGTACATGATGTCATACAGGGAGAGGCTTCAGGCGTTAAATCAAAACAAGAGTTCGGCGTGGATTGAGAAAATGGTTAAGAAGAAGTTTCCCGATTATTTCTTCCAATGGGTACGTACGTACGTCTTGGTATTTAATTAGTAATTTATATACATATCGATCATGTTTGTAGAAAGTAAACCCTTATATTAATTTGCCCTTTTTCGCAGATGATTGATCTGCAAAAATCTGAAAACCACGGGGGGTGGTGGTCATGGCCAAAGCACTTGCTAGCAGGGAAGCCGATTAAACACTATATTTATCCCGGATGTTTTGTGAACGGTGTAAAGTTCCATTCATTGGCCCGAGATGAAGGAAGAAGAACACAAAACAGTAGGGTAGCGGTTGGGAAAGACAATGATCTATATTACGGGGCTATTGTATATGTGGTTCAGCTATGTTACGGGAATGATATCAACGTTTTCCTATTCAAGTGCAGATGGTTCAAGCGTACAAAGGAAGACCTGGGACTATTATCAGTCGATACAAACTCAAGCTGGTATGAGGATGAGCCTTTCGCTCTCGCCACCTTAGTTCGGCAGGTGTTCTATCTGAACGATCCGAAAGCCGGTGAAGGGTGGAAAATAGTGAACCATATCTCTCATCGAGAAATATGGAATACAGAGACAATTGAAGGGACACCGGCGAGGACTGAAGATGCTGCTGAACCAGAAAGAAACATTCCTGCCTATCAAGAGCCTAATATTTCTGTCATCCGCTCTGATATGATGGACTTGGTTCAAGATGGTGAACGGTTACCCATGCCTGATGGTTGTACAGATCTAACTGAAGATGAGATTATCGATGCCATTAATGAAGAAGATGAAGAAGACGAGCAGGATGAGGACGCAGACGAGGACTCAGGTTATTCGTCGGACGATGTTGAGTATGATGAGGAGGATGAGCAATCGGATACCGGGGACGAGGATGATGACGATTATGATGATGACTACTTAACTAAGACGAGAAAAATTAATTGGTAGTTGAGTATGTAATTATTTTAATATATGATGCATCATCGATCAATAATTAATATAAATATTATAAGGAGGAGAATGTATATATGTACGTAGATCTTAATATTTTTGTACTTAATTAATTAATTACACGCGTCCAGGTTATATAATTATATATTGCGAGAGATTAATGAAATAAATGTTTCAGAAATTATACTATATTATTCTATGATTAATTGATTATATACGTTGATCCACATGTGATAGTATTATTGTGAGCACAAATGTAGTATATATATATATATATATGTTGTTTTAATTACGGCGTTAAATCTATATATCATGCGAGAAGGAAATTTCATACATAAATACGTACCTTGAGCTATCTCCCTAAACCCTCGACCCTAAATCTAGCAAATCGGATCGATCGATCATTTTTTTAATTTTTTTTTATTCAAAATAATTGAACGGACACACAAATGACCCTGGACGACCTAAACCCTAAACCCTAAGGCCCTAACCCCTGAATTCAGGGTTTTTACACTTGGACGACGAAGATGGATATTCTCCGTCGTCCAAGTTCTAACTAGGACGACGGAGATGTCATTCTCCGTCGTCCAAGTTCACAAACCCTAAACCCTAAATAGTAAGGCCCTAACCCCTGAATTCAGGGTCTATACACCTGGACGACGGAGATGATATTCTCCGTCGTCCAGGTTAGTACCTGGACGACGGAGAATATCATATCCGTCGTCCAGGTGAAGATTTCGTAATTTTTTCTAAGACAACGACCATCTAGACCTTCTTCCAATGTATATTCTTTTCGTCAAGACTTTAGAGTAAACAATTATTGGTGTGTGAGCTTCGACGGTTCGAAAATCGGAGTTGCGAAATACCTTGTATCCACGTTTCCGGTTTGTGAAATTCTCGGTTTTGCGGTTGACTGTGCCGATGAAACCCTTCCCGAACTTATTATTTTATGGTCCTTTAAAGACAATTATATATTATGTTATGATGAACATATCCAATGTTCCCCTGACTCTTTGAAGGCCCCTGACTCGGTCCACCTTCCTCAAATCGTCTCGGCGGGTACCTCTGCTGTCTCTCATGCTCAATATCCTCGCCTCGGAGTGCAGCACTGACAAACTCATCAAAGTTGTTCCGAGGCATCGTAGTCAAGGTAGCCTTGATATTCAGATTCAATCCCAGCTCAAACCTGCGACACTTGGCTTCCTCTGTAACCACCATATCCCGCGCAAAACGAGACAAACGGGTAAACCGATCCTAATACTCAAGTACAGACAAACTGCCCTGCCTCAAGTTCATAAACTCCTCGTACTTGCGCTGCTGGGTAGCCTGATTAAAGTACCTCCGCATAAACAGATCATGGAAGAATGTCCACGGAGTATCAGCTGGAACTCTGTCGGTGCTAACCCACCAAAAGTATGCATCACCGTCAAGTAAACCAACTGCAGCTACTGTCATCTACTCAGGAGTAAACTGCAGACGCTCACAAACACGTTCAATCTGAACCAACCATGCCTCGCATATCTCTGGATCAACTGAACCCGAAAACAC
Organism: Geum urbanum; assembly: GCA_946800695.1. Lineage (NCBI taxonomy): Eukaryota > Viridiplantae > Streptophyta > Magnoliopsida > Rosales > Rosaceae > Geum > Geum urbanum. Next base: position 24,817,021 of record OX327002.1, read on the forward strand.
AGTAGCACCCGCAGTGCGAGCCTTGACCACAGGGTCAAAACGCTCTTCCAAACGCAGCACTCGCATCAGCAAGTCGCGCGTTCGGCGATCCTCATCAGGATCCTAATCCCGATCAACACGGGGACCACATCGAGGAGGCATCCTACTAATACAAGACAAGCATTAGGTACAAGCAGAAAGAACGTAATCATGAAACCGCAGATATTTGAGGACACATAACACCCGAAGTATTGATGAGTACCGCTGGCCAGTCGGGTCATCACTCCAGCCATGCTGTATCAACTCAAATACCCTAAGCGTCACAACTACAAGAGTCTACAGAATCTGACAACCTAATGCTCTGATACCAAGCTGAAAGGACCAAACCCCGATTCAGTTACCTAAATCGGAATCGAACCCCTTCTGAAAATACGAACCAACAAAAATTTTTTTTGAAATTTCGGCAGAGTTTCGTTACTAACGTAGAATTGCATAAACCTGCACCCTGAAAATAACACTTCATCTTATGCCACAAAAACCAAACCGTGGGCACCAATCCCATCCGGATTTCTCAACATCATAATATAAGCAATAACAGTAAACATACTGTACTATATATAGTATATCCGTGAAAATCCGTATAAACATGTATCAGGATGTATCAGAGTGACCTCTAGTATAAAATATATACAATATACACATCAGTAGGCAAAACAAGAACCTACTGGAAAACACAGGTAGCTCAGATCACTAGCCTCCAAACCGCGATGTGAAACACCAAACCTGAACTGCAACTGGGCACGGAAACCGAAAAGCCCAGGGGAAAGACATGAAAACTGTTAGAGTGAGTGAACGAAAATAAATGTCTTTCACTAGTTGATATATATGTTTAAAATAACATATGCGAGTCCAGGTAAATAAACATAATATAGTACGCGAGGTAAAACCATAATCCTCCAGCGTACTGAGCATGCAAGTAAAAATCCCACGGGGTCACTCATGGACACATCCGTGCTAGTACAGTCCGAATCACGGGATCCCAGACCCACACGTGATTCGAGCCAGAAAGGCCTCAGGTCAGGGTAACTGTTTCCACCCGGAAATGCCTCGGCTCAAGAAACAGAAAACTGTACCTACCCGGAAATACATCGGCACAAGGCACAGCGTCCCCCCTGGTAGGCACCCTCGGGGATCAGCTGGGATGCATGTGTATCGATACAACAACATGAACTACGACTGTACTCTGTGAAAATCAAATCATAAACAGTACGATGCAAATGCATGAAACAACATATAAGTGTATGTATACTCGTATACGTATATCTGTATAAGTATAATCGTATAATCGTAAAACACATGCTCATATAATCCGAAATCTCATACGCATGCTCAAGTTCGTAAATCATATAAAAGACTCGCAAGAATTCCGTGAAAAGAAATTGTCCACTCACAGGTGAGCAAAATGCGCACTCGCGCTAAACTCGTGGTCTGGCGGAAGATCCCTCGCCTGAAGCACGATCACGATCCAGATCACGATCTCGATCTCCTGAATATTCACAAAACATAACTGATCAATATCACAGTTCACAACCCTGTACTGAACCACGGAAACCAACCGTTCCCGGAAATAAACAATGCAATGCAAAACGATTAACGGAATTCCCGAAATCTCCACTCGAAACCCTCGACTGAAAATCGGCTAACCAAATCAACCCGAAAACCTCTGGACGATAATTAGGGCGCGATTTCGAGAAAAACGACATTAAAAACGTCGAAATCCAAAAAGTCAACTTTTGGCCGGAGCACCACCGTTGACCGCCGCCGCCGCCGCCGGCGCGCCGTCAACCGTGATATTTTCCAGCGAGGAAGCTCCAGAAATGAAGCTCTCCTCAAGCCCAACTACTTCGTCAACTACCACAAGCATCAATTCAACCTCCAACATCCCCAATTTCACCAAACCCAATTCGAAATTTCCAACCGGAACCCTAATCGGGTTCAACCATAACCACCACCTCGTCCCTAACCAATAACCCAGAAAGTATCACCAAGGTGTGGGGGGCAAAACCCCCAACAGCCCCACCTCCAAGTCTCGCCGGAACCACCGTCACCATCACCGTCGAACTTCCACAACTCGGCCCGATTCGGGTTAGTACAAAACCTCACCAATTCTTACAAACTCAAACACCACTCAACTCGAAATCACACAACGAAGCGAACCATACCTTCCACAGGGTCGGAGGTGGCCGGAAAATGGGTCGCCGGACGGCAAGCCGAAACGGGAAACCTTTCCTCTTTTGGTCAACGGGTCAAACTGCCATTTTTGGAAAGTCAACGATAGTCAATGCCAAATAGTGATTTTCGACGATTTTACGACTATTCCCGATATTTATACTCGCGCCTCGGGTCAATCGACGGTCCAAAATGAATATTCGAAATGATTCGGATAAACTCGAAACAATCGGATAAACTCGTCGAAAACCGAAACTTCAAATAATCATAAAATATTCCTCGATTATCGGAAAAATCTTCCGGAACCTCCCTCGAGCTCGAAATCACGTACTCTACTACTTCCGTGAAAACACTCAACTCAAATTCTCGACCGAAAATATAGTCACGAAAAGAATCAGCAAACCACATATATAACGAAAAACCGCGACTAAACTCAATCTCGAGAATCGTGCCGAATACGCATCTGATTCTGGTTCGGGTCGTCACATTTAATTAATTAATTTCTAAATATAATTTAATAATTATTTTTAAATATTTCATTATTGTAATTATAATAATTTTTAGTGGTTAATTATTGTAATTAATAATTAATTAAATGCATAATTGTAATTAGTTGATAATTAATTAAATGCATAAATTTATTATTGTAATAATAATAATGTGGACATAATTAGTTTTAAATAATTCATTATTGTAATTAGTTTTAAATAATAATTATTGTTAATAATAATTAATTATATTGGTAAATGAGTAATTATTATTAAATGGTATGGTAAATAATAATTCATTATTGTCATTATTTATTGTTTTAATTAATTGATAATTACGTGTATTTTCTAGTAAATTGCAGGGTAGTACGTCTTCGATTTAAATTTAGTACATAGGCTTGGTTTATTAAGTCGCACTCTTTGGAATAGATGGCGCCTCTTTTCCTAGCTTATCTTCTTAACCCCTCGTGATGTGTGGATTTCATCACCGCACACCATAACCTAAGTGAAGTTATGGACACGAGGTTGAATGCGGAGTTTGCAAAGGACTTGAGGGAGTGTAAATTTTCGAAAAATTAGCCGAATGTCGGACATGGTGTCTAGAAACGGATTATGACTGGTGACAGGTTTTGGATCTAAGAAAGACGACACCAATAGGTGTTTTGTCGAAATTAGTCATACCTCTCGCGTGATCTCTATCCCTAACTGGCCATGTTTTTCGATTTAACCAAGGCTGATTAATTGAAAATTTACACTTTATCGCGCGGGTCGCACGTCCAGTGAACGACCGAAAAAGCCAAGCTAGTATACTCTATTTAAATCTTAACCGTACTTAATTAGCATAAATTTTGCACTTGTAATTATTATGGTAAGTAGGTATTTTAACAACGTACTCTTAGGTTTAAATGGTTCCATCCGGCAAGAAGAAAGCCCAACAGGAGGCAGAAGATGCCATGCTCCGCCGCTTGGCCGACCAAGTCGGTTGGGTTCAACAGGAGGGCAACGACGCCCTCAATCCGGACCCTTCATCTGGTTCGGAGGTGGCGCCTTTTGGGGAAATTCCCTCTGCCCCATTTATCTCCGGCGGTGATGACGTCGACTCCTTTTCAACTCCGACGCCCGGTACCGGTTCAACGGCAAGTGCTCAGGCGTCCTCGACCGCTGAATCTATCATGTACAGTGTGACGACCCGAACCAGAATCAGCAGTATGACCAGCTATGTACGTGAGTTACCGCGTAGTCACTGGTATCCGACGGTTGTTCGGAATCGCCGAGCTTACTAACGACTTAATTATTGGCTGAGAATTGGAGCTGGGTCTCTTCTCGAGAGTCGTTCCATATGTGATTACGAGTTCGTAGGCGGTTTCGGATTATTATTTGGACGACCGAGGAATTAGTTATGAATATTTGAAGTTCAGATTTAAATGATGGGCTACTTAACGACTAAATTATCGGACTGGAATTTGGTTTTGGTTTCTTCACGGAAGTTGTTCGGAATTTAATTTTGAGTTTGTGGAAACTTCCGGAGCATGATTTTGAGTTACGAAGATTTAATTGTGAATATTTCCGTTTGTTGATTAATTAGTCGATTTAAATGTGTGTTGGTTCAAAGGGTTGACTTTTTATCCGTTTGGCCGATATGTTTGACTTTGGGTGATTATTGAAGTGTATGTCGAGACGAGTTCGTGGCCGCGAGAATTATCGGAATCGGAATCACGACGAGAAAGTTACGCGCGATTGAAGTTCGTCGGAATGGATAAACATGAAGTTTCCTAATCGGGAAAGGCTATAAATAGCAGGTTGACGAAAAGGGAAAGTCAAAGTTGGAGTTAATTGGGTTGACCGAGTTTGACCGAGTCAAACTCGGTGGAAGATGGCTCACGACGGTGGGGTTGGTCCCTTTGGACTCGCCTTGGCATCCTCGATGTGTTTCCGGCCACCCCTCACGGCGAGGGTGGCTGTGGGGAGGAGAAATTCCGATCAAAAATGAAGAAAAAAATGGTGAATCGGGTTCCATGATTTTGATCGATTCGAGTTGAATTTCTTAGTGGGCTTTGAAGCTCTTAATCCCTTGATGCTACCCTGTAAGTTTCGTGATTCAATTCGATGTGTACATGGAGAATTTTGGATTTGAAATTTGTGTGTTCATTCAATTTATCATGAAATTGACCTAGTTAGAGTGAGAATTGGACTTCAGTGCAGTTATGGAAGTTGCTCAGTGGACGATTTTGAGTGGAATTGGAGCAGCTCCGCCGTGAAATGCTTCGGCCGGCAGCGGCGCCGCCGTGGACGGCGGTCAACGGTCAGAGTTGACTTTTTGACTTTCGACAAGTCGCATGTCATTTGACTCGAAATCGCGCCCCGATCGCTGTGGGGAGGTTCGTTTTTCGAGTTGAGCGTCCGAACGTAAAGCGAGGTATTGTGGTATACATATACGGATTTTCGACGATTCGTCGACTTTGGATTTCGTGTTTCCGAGAACGGTGGTTTCTCGTGGTTTGATTTGTATTGTCGGATTATGATTTTGAATATTGGACATTGTGAATATTCAGGGGTTCGTGATCGTTGTTTTGGCGATGGACTTTCCGCCGGATCACGGGTTAACGCGATACGCGTTACGCCAGTTTGTGAGTGGACATTTCTTTTCACGGATTGATTGCGAGTCCTTATTTATGATTTATGAACTTGAGCATGCGGATTGATTATGATTTTACGAGCATGTGTTTTACGATTATGCTTATACGAATATACGTACACGAATATATACATATACGTACATATTATGTTTTCTGCATGTGCATAGAAAGGATTTATGATTTGGTTTACACAGAGTACAGTCTCAGTATATGTTGTGGTATCGATACACCTTGGCTTCTCGGCTGATCCCCGAGTACGCTCCGGGAAGGACAGATATCCTGACCCGAGGCCTTTCTGGCTAGGAATCACGTGTGGGTCTGGGATCCCGTGATTCAGACTGTGCTATCGCGTGGTAGTCCATGAGTGATTCCGCGATTTTTATGTTGCATGCTCCGTACGCGTGAGGAGTTAGAGTCTCCCTCGTGTACTCGGACGCGTGAGGAGTTAGAGTCTCCCTCGTGTACCATTTCTCACTTATGCATTTGGACTCGCATATGTTTTATATTATATATATACTTGGTGAAAGACATTTATTTTCGTCCACTCACTCTAACGTGTTTATTGTCTTTCCCCTGGGCTTTTCGGTTTTCGTGCCCAGTTTGCAGTTCAGGCTCTGGTGTCGCACGTTGTGGTCGGAGGCATAGTGCTCGAGCTACTTTGTTTCATCCAGTAGGTTTATTGTTCTACCTACTGTGGTATGCGTATATGATTATGTATTAGAAGTCGCTCTGAGCGTCCTATTGAATATGTTATACGATTTTACCCGGATTTCAGTAAAGTATATATTATATGTATTGTTTACTTTACTGTTGTTATATTGAGAAATCCGGATGGGATTGGTGCCCACGGTTTGCTTTTTGTGGCATAGGATGAAGTGTATTTTCCGCGTGCAGGTAATGGTAATTCCACGCTAGTAACGAAACTCTGCCCAAATTTTGAAAAGTTTTTGTTGGTTCGTGTTTTCGAAGGGGTTTGATTCCGATTTAGGGAGCTAAATCGGGGTTGGGTCTCCTTTCATACAGCGCCCGCCGTAAGCAAAGGAGGGCCCCCACTGACCCGGAACCAAAAAGGACTCAGGGTCTAGTTAAAGGGGGTAAAGCGGAGAAAATTTGCAAGGCGACCGGGAAAAAGATCGACTTGCCCTACGACGAATTCATCGGTGGCCCTCCCACAGCTCAGCTAGCAAGTCTCTCGGCGCATAGCATAGGGTCAATCGTCCATAGCCGGGTTCGTCTCACTGCCCCTACTTGGAAGGAGGTGCCGGATGATGAGAATGTGAAAGTCTTTAAAGATCTTTCGGTACGTAATACGTCCAATTTTAGTTATTATAACTAATATTGTTAATATTAGTTATAATTTCATAATATATACGATTATAATTTTCTATTTATTTTTGATAGGAACAATTTGCGGTGGATCCGACACCGGCGATGTTGAGGCATATCAACCAAACCGCCAACTCCATCTACAAAGATTGGAAATACAGGCTCCATCAGTACTTCCAAACTTACGGTCCCGCGCCTCCCCCCGTAGAGCTGCGTGGGGATAGAGAAGATGAGTGGCAGTGGTTGTGTAACCACTTTGCCGATGACGAATTTAAGGTGTTAATTTACTTTTTTTATTTCAATTAAGATAATTGAATTATTTAAATTTTAGTTATTAATTTTTTAATGATTTAATTATGTTGTCTAACAGAAATTCTCCGGTGTCAACAAAGCCAACCGGGGGAAGAAGGACAAGCACTCATTCAACCGGGGGAAGAAGGACAAGCAACTCATTCAAATAGCCAAAGAGCACAAGGATAAGGGCTCCAAACACCCTTATCTTGATGCAAGCATAAGCGCGTACGTGACACCTGGGCTCGATAATGAAGCGAGTCAATGCGGCGTAAGTGATATATATATATGTACTTTTAATTATAGTAATTATTATTTAAATATTATTTCATTATAATAAATTAATTATTCTTTTGTAGGCAAGGGTGATAGAGCGTGCGCAGGAAGAATTGGCTAACACTCAGCTTGCGTTCCCAGATGTGCCGCCGGAAGACCTGCCTCCTCTATCCATAGAGAGCCAAATTGCAATCGCGGATGAGGTTTACGGTCGTAGAGCTGGCAAGGAGGTTAGGCACTTTGGGCCTAAGGTGGTTCGAGATTTGTCGACGACCTCCGACTCATCATCTACGGGAGGTTCGGACCAGCGGAGAAGGACTCAGGCTGCGGCCGTCGAAGCAGCCATTCAAGAGGCTCAACTGGCACGAGAGGAGAATCGACTAGCACGAGAGGAGAATCAATCAATGCGGCAAAGACTTGACGAGCAACAAGCACAAATAGCCCAACTCATCGCCCTCATGCAACAATCTCGAGAAGTATGTCAACCTCCTCCAAACCCATACCGCGACGACGACGACCCGGCTGGAGGCGGGGGACGCGGCGGTGCATCTGCTCCTCCAGTGTGTTAATTAGCTAGCTAGTTTTTTAATTATCTCGTTTCTTTCCGCATTCCGAACAATATTTTCATTTTTATGGGTTTTTTGGATATGTATGTACAAATTAATTTTAATTATTTAATAATTAAGTAATATTAAAAATTTAGTTTATTTAATTAATTTTATCATTTTTCATTATTTAAATTCAATTAATATTAAATTAAATTAATAATATTTAATTACAATTTATTTTTAAAAAAAAATTAAAAAGACACTTGGACGACGGAGATGAAGTTCTCCGTCGTCCAGGTGATTACCTGGGCCACGGAGATTGTTATATTCTCCGTGGCCCATGTAACCACTTGGATGACGGAGAACTTCATCTCCGTCGTCCAGGTGATTACATGGGTCACGGAGAATCACGGAGAATGTAACATTCTCCGTGGCCCCGGTAATCACTTGGACGACGGAGATTAAGTTCTCCATCGTCCAGGTGATTACCTGGGCCACGGAGAATGTCTGCGGTCCAAGTGAACTTGGACGACGGAGAACTTAATCTCCGTCGTCTAAGTGCTTGGACGACAGCACTTGGAGCACGGAGCTTGGACGACGGAGATTCCGTCGTCTAAGTACTTAGACGACAGAAAACTTCACTTAGACGACGGAAACGCTCCGTCGTCTAAGTGCGTTTTTCTTGTAGTGCATCACTTTCCTTAATCACTACACTTTAGATGAAGCAGCTGCTGTTGGCCATTACCACCTTAGGTACGCTAACAATGCTTCCAAATTTACTATTGGCATACTATTGAAAATGTATCTGATTAGGAAATATCTTACAGCCTTCATGAGAAATAGCTTGTTTCAGATTGGCATTTCGCTAGCATTGCACCATGTTATCAAAATCAGTTGTTTGTATTGTTTTCATTTTGTTTACGTGGTGTCAAACATTAATATGAGATGATAAATTGTCAGTTAGGGTAAGGTGTGGGTTTCTTAAACTTCAAATCATTAGGTGTGTTTGGAATTGTTTTTAGAATGGTTAAAAGTGCTTTTGAATTATTAAAAATAATTAGCTAAAAATAAAATAAAAATCAGAAAAATAAGAAAATGATTTGGTGGAATTCTATAAGCACTTTAAAATATTTCAGAAGCACATGATAAGTGTTTCCTGATTTTAAAAGTACTTTTGAAATTTTTTAGATGTGCTTCTAGAGCTTTATAAAGCAATCCAAAATAGGCCCTATATTTAGTAAACAACTATAAAAAATACTATGATTTCAGTCTCTGTTTACGTAAACAGATAAATCGGTCATCTATATCTTTTCTTGGATAGGACTTTTTTTATGTTGAATCCCTGAGTTATATTACCATTTCGACAAAATTCATGATAAGTCAGCCTCTTTTTTTTTCGGTATGGCAGACTCTTATACGCCGTGAAGCTACAGGAAACCTGCAAGAGAATATAGAAGATGCTTGGTGACACAAGTTGAAAGAAGACTCCAATAAAGCTGCTTGTTTGCCTTGTGGCCTCCTGATTCTGAAAATTTTGTCTAAGATTCTCCTGCAACAGTTATGTTTCTTTGGGTGATTTTCATATATATCATTTCTTAGAACATGTTTTTAGTTCTTTGCTTCAAAAATTGGATCGTCAACCATAAACTAGGTTGTTGACGCAAACCCATAGATTAAATCTCTTGGAAAGTATACGACAAAAGGTGAAGCATATGAAGTCAATCACTTGGAAAGTAGCACTACAGATTATATGAGTAAAATCTGTTGATCAAAATAACATTTGTAGACAGGCCGCTATCTTGATTACAAGCTTAATATATTCAAGCAGGTAATAGGGTGCTATCGTGATGACAAGATTAATATATTCAAGAAGGTGACGGGGAATGTCACAATATAATAATAAAATATCACAAAAATAGTAATAAAATGTCATAAAATGATAAAAGAATTTCACAAAATGACCAAAATAATTCACAAAAAATAGTAATAGAATATCATAAAAATGACAATAAAATGTCACAAAATGGCAATATAATACCATATAAATGGCAATAAAAATAACAATAGAATGTAACAAATTACAATAAAATATCCTGAGGTAGACATCTAAGCAGTTTCCCAGAGATTTAGGACTTGAAATTAGCAAAGTAAAGAAATTAAATTCCTTGTTTATCAGAATAATTTGCCGAGTGTTGACGGCAGAGCTATTACTATCCTAAAGATTGAATCTGTCTGTAGATAGTCCGAATCTAACATTTTGAACCTCTGCGGCAAAGTCTTCAAATTCGCTGTCAAAATATTTGAAAGCCTCCCCATCCGCGGCGTGTCTCAGCACGTCGTCATCTATTTGCTTTTTTACGTACCATCGCATCGCCTCTGCTGTGTACAGCGACATGTACAGACGCTGTAATCTGGAAATCAATGAAAAATATCGAAGAACCTTCACATGAATTTTCTTTTTTGAACTCTTCATATTCAGCTCATATCTACACTGGCCACATACGAGACAATAGTCCAATTCTTTATACTCTTTGTAAAACAGCACATAATCATTTGGACATGCGTCAATTATCCTGTACTTTAGGCCGAGGCTGCTCAAGATATTTCTAACCTTATAATGGGATTTAGGAAGATTGTGATCATCAGGAAGCAACTTACATTTTTGCTCCTGAATTTCGTCAAAAGCACTGACTGACATTTTGTGCTTCACTTTTTGTGACGACCCGGAACAGAATTAGCAGTTAAGTCGCATTGTTGCGGAATTACGACAGTGTTGAAACCGCCAGCTTTGTTAACGACTAAATTATTGGCTGAGAATTGGAGCTGGGTCTCTTCTTGAGAGTCGTTCTACATGTGATTACGAGTTCGTGGGCGGTTCCAGATCGTTATTTGGACGACCGAGGAATTAGTTATGAATATTTGAAGTTCGGATTTAAATGGTGGGCTACTTAACGACTAAATTACCGGTCGAGAATTTGGTTTCGGCTTCTTCATGGAAGTTGTTCAGAATTTAATTTCAAGTCCGTAGGAACTTTCGGAGCATGATTTTGAGTTACGAAGATTTAATTGTGAATATTTCCGTTCGTTGATTAATTAGTCGATTTAAATGTGTGTTGGTTCAAAGGGTTGAATTTTTATCCGATTGGCCGATATGGTTGACTTTGGATGATAATTGAAGAGTACGTTGAGATGAGTTTGTGGCCGCGAGAATTATCGGAATCGGAATCACGACAAGAAAGTTACGTGGGTTTGATGTTCGTCGAAATGGATAAATATGGGAGTTTCCTTTTTGGGAAGAGCTATAAATAGTAAGTTGCCTAATCTGGTAAGTCAACACATGGCATTAACTGAGTTGACTGGGTCAACCCAGTTTGACCATGGAGGTGCGACGGTGGCGGTGACCTCCACGGCATCGCCGGCGGCGAGCCGAATTCGGCCACCTCACGGCTTGGTTCTTGCCTCTTTCTCTTCGTCTTGATGTCCCCAAGCCATCCCTAGCCACCATGCACGGCGAGGCTCGCCGGAGAAGGTGATAAATTCGGCCAAAAATGGAGGAAACTTTGTGAATTCGGGTGCATGGTTTTAGACCGATTCGAGCTGAATTTTTGGTTGGGCTTTGTAGCTCTCATCACTATCAAGCTACCATGTAAGTTTGGGATCCTAATTTTGTTTGTGGAAGGAGAATTTTGGATTTGAAATTTGTGTGTTCATTCGGTTTTACATGAAATTGACCTAGTTAGAGTGAGAATTGGCCTTTGTTGTAGTTGACAAAGTTGCTCAGTGGACGATTTGGAGTGGAATAGGGGTGGCTCTGCCATGAAATTTCACGTCCGGCGGCGGTCAACGGTCAACGGGTTGACTTTTTGACTTTCGACAAGTTGCATGTCATTTGACTTGAAATCGCGTTCTGATCGCAGTGGGGAGGTTCGTTTCTCGATTTGAGCATCCGAAAGTAAAGCGAGGTATTGAGGTGTTATATATGGATTTTCGACGATTCATCGGCTTTGAGTTACGTGTTTCCAAGAACGGTGGTTTCTCGTGATTTGTCTTGTATTGTCAGATTATGACTTTGAATAATGGACTTTGTGAATAATTAGGGGTTCGTGATCGTTTGTTTGGCGAGGGACATTCCGCCGGATCACGGGTTAACGCGATACGCGTTACGCCAGTCTGTGAGTGGACATTTCTTTTCACGGATTATTTGCGAGTCTTGATATACGTTTTATGAACTTGAGCATGCATATGAGATTTCGGATTACATGAGCATGTGTTTTACGATTATACGATTATACTTATACGGATATACGTATACGAGTATACATATACTTATATGCTGTTCATGCATTTGCATCGAAATGTTTATGATTTGGTTTACACAGAGTACAGTCGTGGTTACGTTGTTGTATCGATACACTTGCCTCTCGGCTGATCCCCGATGGTAGGCTTTATTCCAGGGGAGGCTGTGACTCCTGACCCGAGGTCTTTACCGGGGGGAGGCAGACCTTTGACCTGAGGCCATTTCCGGCTAGAATCACGTGGAAGCCAGGGACTCCGTGGTTCTGACTGTACTAGCACGGATGTGTCCACGAGTGGCCCCGTGAGATTTTATTGCATGCTCCGTATACGTGAGGAGTTAGAGTCTCCCTCGTGTACCATTTGATTATTTATACTTTCGACTCGCATATGTTTTTAATATATATATTACTTGGTGAAAGACATTTATTTTCGTCCACTCACTCTAACGTGTTTATTGTCTTTCCCCTGGGCTTTTCGGTTTCCGTGCCCAGTTTGCAGTTCAGGCTCTAGTGTCGCACGTCGTGGTTGGAGGCATAGTGCTCGAGCTACTTTGTTTCATCCAGTAGGTTTATTGTTCTACCTACTGTTGTATGCGTATATGATTATGTATTAGAAGTCGCTCTGAGCTTCCTATTGTATGTGTTATACGATTTTACTCCGGATTTTCAGTAAAGTACATATATATTTACTACTTTACGTTATTGTTGATATATTGAGAAATCCGGATGGGATTGGTGCCCACGGTTTGCTTTTTGTGGCATAGGATGAAGTGTATTTTCCGCGTGCAGGTAATGGCAATTCTACATTAGTAACGAAACTCTGCCCAAATTTCGAAAAGTTTTTGTTGGTTCGTGTTTCGAGGGGGTTTGATTCCGATTTAGGAAGCTAAATCGGGGTTGGGTCCTTTCAGCTTGGTATCACAGCATTAGGTTATAGGTTCTGTAGACTTCTGTAGTCGTGTTTACTAAGGATATTTGAGAATGTACAGCATGTCTGGAATGGTGACCCGACCGGCCGGCTGATAATCATCAAATTCCGGGTGTTGTATGCTTTCAAATATTTGAAGTTCCATGATTACGTTCCACTTGTTGTGAACGATATTGTATTCATTAGGATGCCTCCTAACGTGCTTTCCGTGTCGTTTCGGTTGTGGATCCTATTGAGGATCAATCGACGCACGAGTTACCAGAGAACAGTGGATTTGGATGAGTATTCAGAGTTCAGAGAATTGTGTGGCACGGTTTGCCTGGGGATGCGTATATGGGCATTTATATGTTGCCTCAGAGCTGAGATTTGTGGCAGTGATGAGTGCCTGAGTCAGTTTGTTGTGTTTGGTGGGCTGATATTGTGTGAGTTCCGGTTGCGACTCCACGGCCTACATTTAGAGTGTTGTGTATACGGTAATGGTTTAATCAGGCTATTCAGCATTTGACTGTGGAGTGTTTAACCACCTGAGGCAGAGATGCATTGCTCACATGTTTGTCCCTATTTGCACGAGTTATGTGGCTTCAGAGAAAGTAGTGCACGAGGTTCGAGATGAGTTTGAATCTGAGTATCAGAGAGAGTTTGATTGATGTGCCTCGAGATATCTGTGAGGAGCTTAGTGTGTTGCACTCAGTGGCGAGGCTATTGTGAGGGAAAGATGTACGCGGTTTTCGATGTGATGGTTTGAGGAAAATGGACTTAGTCGAGATTTTGATGAGGTTGAGTTCCGACACTTCGGGATCAGTGACTTCATCAGGCTGTGGTCTTTCCGAGATTGTTGAAGGCCATCAAATCAGGCAGAGGATCCGTTTGACGATGGCGGAGATCGTAGAGTAGCGGACTTGCTCCTGTGGCACGAGTCTGGGCGATCGTTGGTGATCCTTTCACGCAGCAGGTGTTGCGGTGACTTGTGTTCGTGGAACACTCTCAGTTGCTATTTCGGTGGCCAGGAGGGTCACGTTACGAGGGAGCGCCCTTAGCTAGCCGTTGTAGCAGTTCGGTAGCTCAGAATTTACGAGGAGATCCTCATGTTGTTCCTGTAGGCTGACCAATGTATCCTTTTGACGAGTTATTCAGCAAGTCGCATTTGATGTGGGCGACTAGTTGGGCATGTAGGAGTTCGTGCTATGACCTTGTTTGAGGACAGACTTTTCTCCGAGATTGCTGTTGTTTGATATCCATGGCTATTGTACCTGCATCTCCACTTCCGAGGTTTTGGAGAGTATTGTATCCATCCGGAGGTTGCGAGATCCTTGTTGGAGGATATGGCTTAGCCGCGGATCTGTTATAGCTGGACATGTGGTTTTGATGTGACCATGAGTATGGACTTACTGACGACGCATTTGGCTGTGTTCGAGTGCCTCGAGATGGAGGTTGTGTTTCGACGACCAGATTTCCCCGAGATGCTGTTTTGCGGTGATGGTCGAGCGGATGATGGAGACGGGTGGTGTTGTTTGATTAGCTGATGTTGTGGATACTACGGTTGCTGTACCTGACATTGGCGACATTGAGGTGGTTCCCTAGTTTCCTGAGATGTGTGCCGGAGGAGTACCAGGTATCCCTCCAGTTTGGGAGACTGACTACATCATTGAGCTTGTACCAGGCGCTGGACTCATTTTACCGACGTCTTGTCGTTTGGAGCCAGCGGAGCTGATGGAGCTATTGTTTCGACTCCAGGAGTTGCTGGAGGAGGTTTCAGGAGACTTCGTGCGACCCCACGTATTGCGTGGTGTGCTTTTGCATTGTGTGTATGGACATTGGATGATTCGACGTGGTGGTGCATTGACTACCGGAAGCCTGATTTACTTCTGAGGAGAGTGAGTATCCTCCGCTTCGGATTGATGAGTGGTTTGGTCAGCTCGCGAGAGCTTCAGTATTTTCGAAGATTGATTTTGGTTCCAGATACCATCAGTTGAGGTTCAATGAGTCAGTTGTGGCTTAGATGATTTTCGGATCTCGTTGCGGACATCAGGAGTTCTTGGTCACGCCATTGGTTGACCAATGCCCCGTAGATCGTGTGGATTTGATGGACCAGGTGTTCAGACGGTTTCTGGACGAGTTGCGGTCATGTTCGCCGGGAATATCCTGATTCACTCCAGGAGTGTGGACCAGTACCTGAGGTAATTGTGAGTGGTTTTGCGGACTTCGCGAGACGATCAGTTGTTTGCGAAGTTCAGCCAGTATGAGTTTTGGTTGATTAGTGTGAAGATTTTGGGTTGTGTGATGTTATCCGAGGGAGTTGACGTGGATCCTGACCAGTTTGAAGCCGTGTTGATTTGGGGTTGACCTACCCGTGACAGAGATCCAGTGTTTCTCTTGAGTTTGGCAGGCTATTACCGACGGCTTGTGCAGGATTTTCCCGGATTGTCACTCTACTTCCCGGACTGACGAAGAAGGCGTCAAGTTCGAGTGGTTCGATGCACGCGAGGAGAATTACTTACTCCTGCAGGATGGTTAACCGTTGCTTCAGTTTTGACCTTATCTGACGATCGTGACGAGTTCGTGGGTTTTGGCGATGCATCGAGGTTTGGATTTGGTTATGCTTTGATGCTGTGTAGCAGAGCGGTGGCTCATGGTTACGGACAGTGGAAACCTTGTGAAGCTACGTATCCTATGTATGATTTGGGTGTGGCTGTCTTTGTGTAAGCACCAGAAAGTTCGAGACGCTACAACTATGGCGTGCAGCGCAGTGTAGGATGTGCACTGATCACTTGAGTTTCATCCACTTGCATTTTCGGCCAGATTTGGGCTTGAGGCAGTGTAGATGGTTGAGGTCGACTCACGACTATGGCTGCACCTTTGAGTTTGTTCGGGAAAGGCTAGAGATTGTATTTGATCATCCGTCAGGGATGTTGTTACTGATGCATTCAGTCGAGAATCGGGAGTTTCAGTGTTTCATGTGAGTGTGGCGCGAGTTTCCGTGTTAGCCGAGTTATGGGCTACGAGAGTTGAGTTTGAATGTGATGACGTTAAGGCTCGTGGTTTCACGCGCATTTGGCGCTAATGATGCGGAATTATATCAGATACTTCGAGTTTACTACTCGTGACGCAACATGAAGAGCAGTGTAGCGGTTTGTGTGTGCAGATGCCACGTTTGTTGACAGGCGATGGCTAGGAGGCAGAGACTTGCCGAGAAGTGTCAGTCATTCGAGATTTTCGGTTGGACATGGCGTTTGTTGCCGTGTTTGTGTGTGTTGTATGCATTTTGGTTGGTGATACCAGTTGTCAGGTCTTTGTGGACAGTTTGATGAACTTGGTATGTTTACTTGTACTTTCGGAGATGATTTCAGTGGCAGGCTGTTATGGCTGTGTTTGATGGAGGTTGTCCCCCTACGTGGTGTATTTTTGGTCCCGGTTCGCTGATCGAGACAATCGGCCACAACTGTGTGTTGGCGAGCTTTGCAGCGAGCATTGGGGACAAGAATACGAGTTAGTACCGGTTCTTGTCCTCAGATTGGTGGGCGATCTTTGAGGATTATTCAGACCTTGGAGGGCATGTTGTGGACCTCGGTATTGCAGTTCCGGAGGATTCGGGACCAGCAGTTTCAGCTGTTCGAGATTGCTTGCAGTACCAGTTGTTAACCATTGTGATTTTGATGTTGCATGATGTCGTTTTGAGGAACGATGCTGTACTCCATTGTGTTGGAGTGAGCTTGTTTGAGTTTAAGTTGATGTTTGATTCTGATTTTGTGGAATGTGTTACCACAGATTGTCATATTAGCGGAAATGGGTTGATAATTGCTTGAGTTCGATGTTTGAGTTTTGTTGGTATAAATAGGTCGTGTTGTAATTTGCCATGTGGTTTTGATCCAGATGTGGTCATAGGCGAGTTTGTGTTATGCCGTATGGTTCGGCATCGCCTATATCATTGGCTTTTATGTGTGTTGTGTTCCGTGTGGCGGAACTGTGTTTCATGTTTGCTATATGTTGTGTACCCTATATGTTCCTTATGTAGGAACCTTTGGCGTTGTGTGGAGCCAGTTCAGATTCGAGATTTGTGGGTACAGAGATTTCAGCACGGAGTTATCTCCTATTGTGGAGTTTATGATCAGAATTGTTCAGTAGAGATTGCCGTTGGTGAGTTGAGCAGTATGCAGAGGCAGTGCTCCTACCTTGTAGTCGGCAGACTTGGAAATTTCGAGGTCGAAATTTTTCTAAGGGGAGTGGATTTGTGACGACCCGGAACAGAATTAGCAGTTAAGTCGCATTGTTGCGGAATTACGACAGTGTTGAAACCGCCAGCTTTGTTAACGACTAAATTATTGGCTGAGAATTGGAGTTGGGTCTCTTCTCGAGAGTCGTTCTACATGTGATTACGAGTTCGTGGGCGGTTCCAGATCGTTATTTGGACGACCGAGGAATTAGTTATGAATATTTGAAGTTCGGATTTAAATGGTGGGCTACTTAACGACTAAATTACCGGTCGAGAATTTGGTTTCGGCTTCTTCATGGAAGTTGTTCAGAATTTAATTTCAAGTCCGTAAGAACTTCCGGAGCATGATTTTGAGTTACGAAGATTTAATTGTGAATATTTCCGTTCGTTGATTAATTAGTCGATTTAAATGTGTGTTGGTTCAAAGGGTTGAATTTTTATCCGATTGGCCGATATGGTTGACTTTGGATGATAATTGAAGAGTACGTTGAGATGAGTTTGTGGCCGCGAGAATTATCGGAATCGGAATCACGACAAGAAAGTTACATGGGTTTGATGTTCGTCGAAATGGATAAATATGGGAGTTTCCTTTTTGGGAAGAGCTATAAATAGTAAGTTGCCTAATCTGGTAAGTCAACACATGGCATTAACTGAGTTGACTGGGTCAACCCAGTTTGACCATGGAGGTGCGACGGTGGCGGTGACCTCCACGGCATCGCCGGCGGCGAGCCGAATCCGGCCACCTCACGGCTTGGTTCTTGCCTCTTTCTCTTCGTCTTGATGTCCCCAAGCCATCCCTAGCCACCATGCACGGCGAGGCTCGCCGGAGAAGGTGATAAATTCGGCCAAAAATGGAGGAAACTTTGTGAATTCGGGTGCATGGTTTTAGACCGATTCGAGCTGAATTTTTGGTTGGGCTTTGTAGCTCTCATCACTATCAAGCTACCATGTAAGTTTGGGATCCTAATTTGGTTTGTGGAAGGAGAATTTTGGATTTGAAATTTGTGTGTTCATTCGGTTTTACATGAAATTGACCTAGTTAGAGTGAGAATTGGCCTTTGTTGTAGTTGACAAAGTTGCTCAGTGGACGATTTGGAGTGGAATAGGGGTGGCTCTGCCGTGAAATTTCACGTCCGGCGGCGGTCAACGGTCAACGGGTTGACTTTTTGACTTTCGACAAGTTGCATGTCATTTGACTTGAAATCGCGTTCTGATCGCAGTGGGGAGGTTCGTTTCTCGATTTGAGCATCCGAAAGTAAAGCGAGGTATTGAGGTGTTATATATGGATTTTCGACGATTCGTCGGCTTTGAGTTACGTGTTTCCGAGAACGGTGGTTTCTCGTGATTTGTCTTGTATTGTCAGATTATGACTTTGAATAATGGACTTTGTGAATAATTAGGGGTTAGTGATCGTTTGTTTGGCGAGGGACATTCCGCCGGATCACGGGTTAACGCGATACGCGTTACGCCAGTCTGTGAGTGGACATTTCTTTTCACGGATTATTTGCAAGTCTTGATATACGTTTTATGAACTTGAGCATGCATATGAGATTTCGGATTACATGAGCATGTGTTTTACGATTATACGATTATACTTATACGGATATACGTATACGAGTATACATATGCTTATATGCTGTTCATGCATTTGCATCGAAATGTTTATGATTTGGTTTACACAGAGTACAGTCGTGGTTACGTTGTTGTATCGATACACTTGCCTCTCGGCTGATCCCCGATGGTAGGCTTTATTCCAGGGGAGGCTGTGACTCCTGACCCGAGGTCTTTACCGGGGGGAGGCAGACCTTTGACCTGAGGCCATTTCCGGCTAGAATCACGTGGAAGCCAGGGACTCCGTGGTTCTAACTGTACTAGCACGGATGTGTCCACGAGTGGCCCCGTGAGATTTTATTGCATGCTCCGTATACGTGAGGAGTTAGAGTCTCCCTCGTGTACCATTTGATTATTTATACTTTCGACTCGCATATGTTTTTAATATATATATTACTTGGTGAAAGACATTTATTTTCGTCCACTCACTCTAACGTGTTTATTGTCTTTCCCCTGGGCTTTTCGGTTTCCGTGCCCAGTTTGCAGTTCAGGCTCTGGTGTCGCACGTCGTGGTCGGAGGCATAGTGCTCGAGCTACTTTGTTTCATCCAGTAGGTTTATTGTTCTACCTACTGTTGTATGCGTATATGATTATGTATTAGAAGTCGCTCTGAGCGTCCTATTGTATGTGTTATACGATTTTACTCCGGATTTTCAGTAAAGTACATATATATTTACTACTTTACGTTATTGTTGATATATTGAGAAATCCGGATGGGATTGGTGCCCACGGTTTGCTTTTTGTGGCATAGGATGAAGTGTATTTTCCGCGTGCAGGTAATGGCAATTCTACGTTAGTAACGAAACTCTGCCCAAATTTCGAAAAGTTTTTGTTGGTTTGTGTTTCGAGGGGGTTTGATTCCGATTTAGGAAGCTAAATCGGGGTTGGGTCCTTTCACTTTTATCTTCATTTGCTCCATCACATATTGCAACACATTCTCTCGACATCCAGGGTATACCGGGGTCTGCTCTTCAAGTAGCATCTTGTTGTACTTATCCATCTCACTAGTGTCAGTGGTCAAGCTAGTAGCGAAGAATGCATCATCATGCCCATGAGTGGTATTGTAGCTTCCCTCTTGGCATTGGTGTCCTCCATGACTAAATCCCGGAAACGCATCATGGACCAAATCCGCAGTTGGGTTCCAAGCAAAGGGGCCGGCACCACTGCCGCTAGATGAGGCACCATGGTAACTGTACCCTAAGCTAAAGTATGCTGAGTTGAAGTCTACTGCTTCACCATGCTCGCTCCACGAAGTGTAACTCCACATCATACCATTTTCGTACAGGTGTTGCACCATAACATTAACCTCCACATACTGACAGTTAAGACATTTTTGGCACGAACACTTAAAACGCTTCTTTCCCTGACCATGTTCTATCGCAAAATTCACTAATTTCATCCATATACCGGACATCGCTTCTATTCCGCAACTTCATCCAACTCTTGCCCATACTTCTACAAAATTTAATAATTAATTATCATGTCAGTCAACTATTCTATATATATACATATTTTCAAGTAATTATTAAACTATTATATATATACACAAATTTTCAACTGCCTTAATTAAATTAAATTATTAATTAATGACATTCAATAATTACCTTTATTAATTATTGGTGAATATACGTACTCTACATCAATTACTTTAATATCTCTAACATGCATGTACGTGTTAACTAAATATTGACCAAATTTTTAAACATCCATGCATATATACGTACTACTGGTCTATATTAATTAACTAATATATATATCATCAATTACCTAACTTAATTATAAATATATATTAAACATACTAATTACCAATGCAATCAATCAAACGTACAATTAATTATATATATAAACGTTAATGGTGTTGAGAAATTAACTATGTACGTACGTACCTAGCTTTCTCCGATATATGGCGAACCGATGGTCGGAGCCGGATATATATATATATATATATAGTGCTAGCTAGAATTTGCATGCACGCGTGAGGAGAGCGAGTCTGATTAAGAGAGAGCATGATATCGATATATATAAGGATGAAGTTGAGACGAGCGAGCGGAGAGGAAGAGAGTTCGGCATGGATATTATATAATGTTTCATTGGACCGTCGGTGCGTCGTCTAAGTTACCACTTAGACAATGAACTTAGGTAGTTTCTGTCGTCCAAGTGGATACATAGACGACGGACCTATACCTCGTCGTCCAAGTGGCCACTCAGACCACAGTGTGTCGGTCCACTGTCCAAGTGGTCACTTGGACAACAGAAAAAGTCTTTCCGTCGTCCAAGTGTGTCTTAGACGATCGAAACAATTTTTGTCGTCCAAGTGTGTCTTAGAAGACGGAAATAATTTTCATCGTCGAAGTTATACTTAGACCACAGAACTGTAAAGGTCTCGTGGTCTAAGTGCGTTTTTCTTGTAGTGAGTACTTAGACGACGAAAATATAACATTTCGTCGACTAAGTGAGATTTTAGACAACGAAATTGATTCTTTGTTTGAGACACTACTTAGACGACGAAATAATATTTTCGTTGTCCAAGTACACCTTAAACTATGAAACAATTTCGTAGTCTAAGAATTGACTTAGACTACGAAACTATTTCGTACTCTAAGAATTGACTTAGTTTCGTAGTCTAAGTCACCATTTAGACTATGAAATATAGGATTTTTCTACGAAACAAGTTCGTAGTCTAAGTCAACTTAACTAGATTTTTTTAATTTTTTCCTTAAATTTTTGTCATCCAGGTGCGTACTTGGATGACGAAAATAGCCTCCTCCTTCATCGTCGAAGTAAAATTACCCAAAAATATTATTTAAAAATAATTCGTAAGGAAATGTTTGATCTGTCTTTTGATTTTTTTTTGTCGTAAAATATCGACTAAAGAATTGTATATATAAAAAGTGAGATTTAAGATGACAAATTAATTTACGTCTTCAAACTTGGTAAGTATCTACTAATGTGTATAACTTAAGTGTTATTATGTATAGCCTCACAGCACATCAATATTAACGAAATTGAATTTGGACAAAACAACCGTTGGATATATTCACCATAAGATTATATAAGTAGAATAATTTTCAGTATATAGTAAGTTCATTAAGGGTTTCATCGGCACAGTCAACTGTAAAACCGAAATTTTAACAAAACAAAAACGAGGATATAGGAAAATCTGTAACTCCTATTTTGGAACCGTCGACGCTCACACTCCAAGAATTGTTTACTCTATGCCCTCAATGAAAACAATATACATTGGGACATGGTCTACATGGTCCTTCTCTTAGAGGTGAAATTATGATAACATGACTTAGATGACGAAATGTCGCATGTTCGTCGTCATGTTCGTCGTCTAAGTGGTGACATAGATGACGAAAATGTTTCACAGTCCAAGTAGTCACATAAACGACGAAAATGTGTCATTTCGTCTTCTAAGGGACAAGGGTTTAGGGGAAAGGGGTTTTGGTTTTGGTTTTTGTGTTTTGGGTTTAAGGTTTAAGGTTTTGGGTTTAGGATTTAGGATTTAGGGTTTAAGGTTTAGGGTTTAGGGTTTATGGAAAATGTGACATTTTGTTGTCCGGATTTCATCGTCTAAGATCTTCACCTTCGACAGGTCGAAGCGACCTCTTTAATTAATTTGGAGTTAATTATGCGAAAAAATTCAGAATTATAATTAATTAATTAATTATTGTACTCCTTATTCAAAAAATGTTCAGAATAATTCTTGTTCAAAAAACGTTCAGAATAATTGTACTCCTCGTCATAATATAATCATCGTTACCTCGAAAAAGGTTAATTACAATAACTAATTACCAATTAATATCCATCTCGTTATATTGTACTCCTCGTCATAATCGTCATCATCCTCCTTACTACTATTATCTGATTGCTCCTCCTCCTCATCATCATACTCAACGTCGTCCGACGAATATCCTGACTCCTCGTCTTCATCCTACACCTCATCTTCCCTGCCATCATTCTCTAGATCTATAATCTTATCTTGAGTTAGATCTATAGAGCCATCAGGCATGGGTAAACGTTCACCAGCTTGAACCATTTCTATTATGTCGGAGCGGATGACAGAAATATTAGGCTCTTAATATGCAGTAATGACTCTTTGTGGTTCAGCATCTTCAGTCGTCGGCGCCCCTTCAGCTGTCGTGGTATTCCATATTCCTCGATGAGAGATATGGTTCACTATTTTCCACCCTTCATCAGCTTTTGGATCATCAAGATAGAACACCTGTCTAACTAAGGTGGCAAGTGTGAAAGGCTCATCCTCATACCAGCTTGAGTTTGTATCGACTGATAAAAGGCTCAGGTCTTCCTTTGTACACTTGAACCATTTGCACTTGAATAGGAAAACGTTGACATCATTCCCGTAACATAGTTGAACGACATATACGAGACATGTACCGGACATCACTTCTATTCCGCAACTTTATCCAACTCTTATCCATACTTCTACGAAATTTAATAATTATCATATTAGTCAACTATTATATATACATATTTTCAACTACCTTATTAATGTATAATTAATTAAAATATTTATTAATTAATAGTAAATATACTATACGTCAATTACTTTAATCTAACATGCATGCACGTTTTAACTAAATATTAGTCAAATTTTTAAACATCCATGCATACTAATTAATTAACTAATATATATATATCAATCAATCAATTACCTAGCTTAATTATAAACATTAGACGTACTAACAATGCAATCAATCAAACGTAAAATTAATTATATAAAGGTTAAGGTTGTCAAAAATTAAGTAAGTACGTACCTAGCCTTCACTGATATAGTGAATCGATGGTCGGAGTCGGAGATAGTGCCGGTTGTACGTGTGAGGAGAGAGTGATGATCGAGAGAGAACTGGTTACTTATTTAATTGATGAGGAGAGAGTGATCGAGAGAGAATGAGAATGAGATGGTTCAAGCGAAAAGGAAAAGAATCTGGCACAATATATAATTGTGGTTACTTAGACGACGGAACAAATTTTCGTCGTCTAAGTAACTACTTAGATGACGAAGCGTCGGTACGTCGTCTAAGTGAGGATTTAGATGACGCATCGACACTTCGTCGTCAAAGTAGTTACTTAAACGACGAAAATTCATTCCTTCGTCAAAGTCTTCACTTGGACGACGAAACGTCATTTTCTTTGTCTAAGTCATACTTAGACGACAAAAAAATGTTTAAGACGACACAAGTTATTTTTTGTTGTCTAAACCTGAAAATTCTCAATAGAATCTCATAAAACGTTGTAAAATATGACAACATAGCAATAGAATGCTATAAATGTCAAAGAAAACATGAAAACTTCTTAAAAATTCACAAAGCGTCAAAGAAAGTCATAAAACATAATAGAATGTCACAAAATGACAATAGAATGTCGTAAAAGGTTGGAAAAAAACTTAAAACTTCTTAAAAAGTCATAAAACGCCGAAGAAAGTCATAAAATGTAATTCAATGTCACAAAATGACAAAATAATGTTACAAAATGGCAATAGAAAGTCACAAAAATTGCAATGAATGTAACAAAAGTGGTAATAAAATGTCATAAAATAACAATAGAACGTCATAAAAATGGCAAAAAAATGTTATGAAAATGACAATAAAATGTCATAAAACGTAGTAAAGTGTCACAAAATTGCAACATAGTGTTATAAAATGTCGAAGAAAAACCTAAAACTTCTTAAAAAGTGACAAAATGTCAAAGAAAGTCATATATAAAACGTAATAGAATGTCACAAAATGACACAAAAATATCATAAAAATGACAATAGAATGTAACAAAAATGACAATTGAATGTCAAAACAAATGGCAAAAGAATATTACAAAAATGACAATTTACACAAAAAAGACAATAGAATGTTATAAAAATGGAAATATAATGTCCTAAAACGTCCTAAAATATTACAAAATGACAATAGAATGTTATAAAACGTCGTAGAAAAACCTAAAACTTCCTAAAAAGAGATAAAACATCAAAGAAAGTCATAATACGTAATAGAATGTCACAAAATGACACAAAAATGGCAATAGAATGTAACAAAAATGACAATAGAATGTCACAAAAATAACAATAGAATTTGTGACGACCCGAACCAGAATCAGATGTGTGTTTGGCACGATTCTCGAGATTTGGATATAGTCGTAGTTTTACGATATTGTGTGGTTTGTCGATTCGATTCGCGACTATGTTTTTAGTCGAGAATTTGAGTTGAGTGTCTTCACGGAAGTTGTAGAGTACGTGATTTCGAGCTCGAGGGCAGTTCCGGAAGATTTTTCTCATAACCGAGGAATATTTTATGATTATTTGAAGTTTCGGGTTTCGACGACGTTTATCCGATTGTTTCGAGCTTATCCGAATCACATCGTATATTCATTCCGGACCGTTGATCGACCCGTGGGATGAGTATAAATATCGAAAAGTCAGAAAATAGTCGTAAAAACATGAATTTGCATTGACTTGCGTTGACTTTCCCATTTTGGAAAGTTTGACTGCGTTGACTCGAGGGGGAGAGTTTCCCGATTTGGTTGCCCGTCCGACCACCGTATTCCGGCCACCTTTGGTTGATTGAAAGGTACAGTTAGCTTCCCTTGATGATTTCGATTTGGTTAATGTTTTAATTGGTGAGATTTGATGAGTTTTTTGGGGTGCCCGAGTTAGGCCGATCGGGTTGATATCGCCGGTGACGGGGAGCTTGGCTCCGGTGAGTTTTGGAAGGGGAGATTAGGGGGATTCGACTCCCCTCGTCTCTCTGAGTCTATTGGTGTGATCAATTGAGGTTAAGGAAGAGTTTTTGATGCAACCCGATTAGGGATTTGGTTAAGGATTTTTGTTCGGTTTTGCTTGATTTTGAGGTGGTTGTGATTTGAATTGGTCTTAGTGATAGAAGGGAAAGAGGTTCGCAAGGTTGAGATGGTCCGATCTGGAGCTTTCCGCCGTGTGATTCCACCGTAGACGGCGCGCCGCCGCCGGCGACGGCGGTCAACGGCGAGGAAAAAGTCAAATTTTCAGATTTCGATGTAATTAGTGTCATTTTTCTCGTAATCACGCCCTGGTTATCGTACGGAGGTTTTCGGGTTGATTTGGTTAGCCGATTTTCAGTCGAGATTTCGAGTGGGGATTTCTGGATTTCCGTAATTCATTTTGCACTGCATTTCGTATTTCCGGGAACGGTTGGTTTCCGTGCATCCGTAAAGTGTTGAGAATTATGATATTGATCAGTTGTGTTTTGTGAACATTCAGGAGATCGAGATCGAGATCGTGATCATGCTTCTGGCGAGGGATCTTCCGCCGGTCCTCGAGATTAGTGCGTGTGTGCTTTTTGCTCACCTGTGAGTGGACAATTTCTTTTCACGGATTGTTTGCGAGTCTTTTATATGATTTACGATCTTGAGCATGCCTATGAGATTTCGGATATATGAGCATGTGTTTTACGATTATACGATATACTTATACGAATATACATATACGAGTATACATACATTTATATGCTGTTATTTGCATTTGCATCGAAATGTTTATGATTTGGTTTACACAGAGTACAGTCTTGGTTACGTTGTTGTATCGATACACTTGCCTCTCAGCTGATCCCCGATGGTAGGCCATACCAGGAGGGGCGTATCCCCGACTGACCGGTGAGGGGCGTTTCCCCGGATCCGAGGCCATTTCTGGCTAGAATCACGTGGAAGTCAGGGACTCCGTGGTTTTGACTATACTAGCACGGTGTGTGTCCATGAGTGACCCCGTGGGATTTTTACTTGCATGCTCAGTACGCTGGAGGATTATGAATTTTACCTCGTGTACTTTATTGTTTCTATTTACCTGGACTCGCATATGTTTTTATAACATATATATTACTTGGTGAAAGACATTTATTTTCGTCCACTCACTCTAACGTGTTTATTGTCTTTCACCTGGGCTTTTCGGTTTCCGTGCCCAGTTTGCAGTTCAGGTTTGGTGTTTCACGTCGCGGTTTGGAGGCTAGTGATCAGAGTTATCTGTGTTTTCCAGTAGGTTCTTGTTTCGCCTACTGATGTACATATTGTATATGTTTTACTCTAGTGGTCGCTCTGATACATTCTGATACATGTTGTGCGGATTTTCACGGATATACATATATACATAGTACAGTTTATTTACTGTTGTTGATTATATTGATGTTGAGAAATCCGGATGGGATTGGTGCCCACGGTTTGCTTTTTTTTGTGGCATAGGACGAAGTGTTAATTTCCACGTGCAGGTTATGGTAATTCCAAATTAGTAACGAAACTCTGCCGAAATTTTGAAAAATTTTTGTTGGTTCGTATTTCCGGAAGGGTTTGATTCCGATTTAGGTAACTGAATCGGGATTGGGTCCTTTCAGCTTGGTATCAGAGCATTAGGTTGTCAGATTCTGTAGACTCTTGTAGTTGTGACGCTTAGGGTATTTGAGTTGATACAGCATGACTGGAGTGATGACCCGACTGGCCAGCGGTACTCATCAATACTTCGAGTGTTGTATGTCCTCAAATATCTGCGGTTTCATGATTACGTTCTTTTTGCGTGTACCTAATACTTGTCTTGTATCAGTAGGATGCCTCCTCGACGTGGTCCCCGTGTTGATCGGGATGATGATCCTGATGAGGATCGCCGAACGCGCGACTTGCTGATGCGAGTGCTGCGTTTGGAAGAGCGTTTTGACCCTGTGGTCAAGGCTCGCACTGCGGGTGCTACTGTGTTTTCGGGTTCAGTTGATCCATAGATATGCGAGGCATGGTTGGTTCAGATTGAGCATGTTTGTGAGCGTCTGCAGTTTACACCTGAGCAGATGACAGTAGCCGCAGTTGGTTTACTTGAGGGTGATGCATACTTTTGGTGGGTCAGCACTGACAGAGTTCCTGTGGATACTCCGTGGACATTGTTTCGTGATTTGTTTATGCGGAGGTATTTTAATCAGGCTACCCAGCAGCGCAAGTACGAGGAGTTTACGAACTTGAGGCAGGGCAGTTTGTCTGTACTTGAGTATCGGGACCGGTTTACTCGATTGTCTCGTTTTGCGCCGGATATGGTGGCTACAGAGGAAGCCAAGTGTCGCAGGTTTAAGTTGGGATTGAATCTGAACATCAAGGCGACGTTGACTACGATGCCGAGGAACAACTTTGATGAGTTTGTCAGTGCAGCTCTCCGAGGCGAGGACATTCAGCAGGAGAGACGGCGGCAGAGGTACTAGCCGAGACGGTTTGAGGAAGGTGAACCGAGTCAGGGGCCTTCAAAGAGGCAGAGTTCTGATACTTCTGGCTCAGCTTCATCTTCAGGCGGTGGATCATATCGACCACCAGCTGGGGTACCGAGACAGAGGCCGAGATGGAGGAGAGATAGACCACAGCGACCACAGGCTAGTGCAGGTTCTAGCGGTTTCTAGTTATCCTCGGCGTACTGGTGGCACATTTGCTATACCGAGGGAGTACCCGTTGTGTAGTCTCTGCAGTCGACATCATGTGGGTCCATGTCAGCGAGGTCCTGTCACTTGTTTCCGCTGTGGCCAAGTGGGTCACTATGCGAGGGAGTGTCATCAGTTATATGGCAGTGACGGACAGGCGGCTCAGAGTTCCGGAGGAGAGCGAGGTGCCACTTCTGGAGCGCGACCAGCACAGTTTTCAAGTCAGGGCCGACAGCAGGGACAGCCCCAGCGGGGACGACCAGCCGAACAGGCGAG
The DNA here is from genome assembly GCA_946800695.1 of Geum urbanum. Classification (NCBI taxonomy): domain Eukaryota; kingdom Viridiplantae; phylum Streptophyta; class Magnoliopsida; order Rosales; family Rosaceae; genus Geum; species Geum urbanum. The sequence goes on from OX327002.1 coordinate 24,845,542, forward strand.
AGTTCATGCTATGACTATGCGTGAGGGCAGAGCATCACCGGAGGTCGTTATCGGTACGTTACATGTCTTTGGTATTCCTGTAGTTGCATTGTTAGATCCATGTGCCACACATTCATTCATATCATTTAGACTGTCATCATTGGCTACGGTACCTGCATCTCCACTTCCGGGGTTGTGGAGAGTGTTGTATCCGTCAGGTGAGGTTGTGAGCATCGGTTGGGTTTACCGAGATTGTGAGGTGTTTATCGATGGCCATGGTTTAGCCGCTGATCTGTTACTGCTTGATATTGTGGATTTTGATCTGATATTGGGTATGGACTTTTTGGAGTCGCACTGGGCCATGTTTGATTGCCACAGGAAGGAGGTCGCGTTTCGACGACCCGGGTTACCTGAGATACTGTTTCGTGGCGAGAAGAACATTTCCCTACCGTGTTTGATTTCCGCGATGAGGGCGGATCGGTTCATGAAGAAAGGTTGTGTTGCTTACTTAGCCCATGTTGTGGATACTACAGCTGCAGTGCCGGATCTTGGTAGTATTGAGGTTGTGTCTGAGTTTCCGGATGTGTTTCCAGCGGAGTTACCTGGTATACCCCCTGTGCGGGAGATTGATTTTACCATTGAGTTGTTGCCGGGTACCGGACCGATTTCCCAGACACCGTACCGGATGGCGCCTGCAGAGTTGAGGGAGTTGCAGATTCAGCTTCAGGAGTTGTTGGAGAAGGGATTCATTCGACCGAGTGTCTCTCCGTGGGGTGCTCCAGTGTTGTTTGTGCGGAAGAAGGATGGGTCCATGCGTTTGTGTATCGATTACCGGAAGCTGAATCAGCTTACAGTGAGGAACAAGTATCCGTTGCCACGGATTGACGACTTGTTTGATCAGCTGAAGGGAGCGGCAGTCTTCTCGAAGATTGACCTTCGATCCAGATATCATCAGTTGAGGATCCGGGATTCAGATGTTGCCAGGACAGCATTCAGGACGCGGTATGGGCACTATGAGTTTCTGGTTATGCCGTTTGGGTTGACCAACACCCCCGCAGCTTTCATGGACTTGATGAATCGGGTGTTTCGACGATTCCTGGACAAGTTCGTGATTGTATTCATTGATGATATTTTGATATACTCGAGGAGTGTGGGCCAGCACAGGAAGCACTTGCGAGCGGTGTTGCGGACTTTGCGAGACCATCAGTTGTTTGCGAAGTTTAGCAAGTGTGAGTTCTGGTTGGATAGTGTGAAGTTTCTGGGTCACGTGATTTCGGCCGAGGGAGTTAGTGTTGATCCTGACAAGATCGAGGCCGTGCTGAATTGGAGTCGACCCACTACTGTGCCGGAGATCCGGAGTTTCTTGGGGTTAGCAGGCTATTATCGACGGTTTGTACAGGATTTCTCCCGGATAGCTACACCACTGACTAGGTTGACGAAGAAGGGCGTCAAGTTTGAGTGGTCTGATGCGTGCGAGGAGAGTTATTTGCTCCTGAAGGAGAGATTGACTACCACACCGGTTCTGACGTTGCCAGATGATAGTGGTGAGTTTGTTGTATACAGTGATGCGTCGAAGTTGGGCCTTGGTTGTGTGTTGATGCAGCATGGTAGAGTCGTGGCGTATGGTTCCAGACAGCTGAAACCGCACGAAGTCAACTATCCGACGCATGATTTGGAGTTGGCCGCTATAGTGTTAGCGTTGAAGAGTTGGAGACATTACTTGTATGGTGCTCAGTGTAAGATTTTCACTGATCACAAGAGTCTCACCTACTTGCGGACGCAGCCGGATCTGAACATGAGGCAGCGCCGATGGATGGATTTGATCAACGACTACGATTGCACGTTTGAGTACCATCCAGGGAAGGCCAACGTTGTAGCGGATGCACTTAGCCGGAAATCTGGAGCTTCGTTGTTTCACATGTGTGTGGCCAGAATGTCGATGTTAGCCGAGCTTCGAGCTACAGGTGCTGTGTTTGGGTATGATGATGATGGAGCTTTGTTGGCCAGCTTTCAGGTTCGACCAGTACTGGTTGATCAGGTACGGGAAGCACAGGATTCAGATCCTTACTTGCTGGGCAAGAAGACCATGATTCAGAATGGTGTGCCTACAGAGTTCCGTTTGAGCGACGACGGTACGTTGTTGTTCAGGGGCAGATTATGTGTACCCAGGGACGAGGACTTGAAGAAGGAGATTTTGGACGAGGCCCACAGTTCAGCGTATGCGATGCATCCCGGTGGTACGAAGATGTTTCGTACACTTCGAGCATACTATTGGTGGCGCAACATGAAGCGGGAGATTGCCGAGTACGTGAGTCGGTGTTTGATTTGTCAGCAGGTGAAGGCGGAGAGGTAGAAACCTGCAGGGAAGTTACAGCCACTTGAGATTCCGGTTTGGAAGTGGGAGCATATTACGATGGATTTCGTCTATCAGTTGCCGTGTACTTCGGCGGGCAACACTGGCATTTGGGTTATTGTTGACCGACTGACGAAATCCGCACACTTTCTTACACTTCCAGGGAAGGTATCAGTGGGCAGATTGGCTAAGTTGTACTTATCTGAGATTGTTCGCTTGCATGGTGTGCCTGTGTCGATTGTTTCTGACCGTGATAGTCAGTTCACTTCTGAGTTTTGGCAGGCTTTACAGCGAGCTTTGGGCACGAGGTTGCGGTTTAGTACAGCTTTTCATCCTCAGACTGACGGGCAGTCCGAGCGGACCATTTAGATACTTCAGGATATGCTGAGATCGTGTGTGTTGCAGTTTCGCGGAAACTGGGATCAGCAGTTACACTTGATCGAGTTCGCCTACAACAACAGCTATCAGGCTAGTATTGAGATGGCACCGTACGAGGCTCTGTACGGGAAGCAGTGTCGCACTCCATTGTGTTGGAGTGAAGTAGGCGAGCGTTGGCTCATTGGCCCGGATTTGGTGAAAACCACGATGGAGGACATTCAGGTTATTCGGGATCGCCTGAAGGTCGCTCAGGATCGGCAGAAGAGTTACGCAGATGTGAGGAGGAAGAGTTTAGAGTTTGAGGTTGGTGATTGGGTCTTCCTGAAACTATCTCCGTGGAGGGGAGTTGTGCGTTTCGGGAAGCGTGGCAAGCTTCGACCGCGGTACATTGGTCCGTACGAGATTACGGAGAGGGTTGGAGCTGTTGCTTATAGACTTGAGTTACCGGCTGAGATGGTTCGTGTGCATGATGTCTTCCATGTTTCGATGTTGCGGAAGTACATCTCAGATCCTTCACATGTGTTAGGCCCACAGCAGTTGCCGATCAGGGAGGATTTATCATATGTTGAGGAGCCAGTGCAGATTCTCGATCGTCGTGAGCAGGAGTTGAGGCACCGTGTGATTCCATTGGTGAAAGTCTTGTGGCAGAACCATTCAGTTGAAGAGGCCACCTGGGAGACCGAGCAGCGTATGCGGGAGCAGTATCCTCATCTGTTCACATGACAGGTACGTAAATTTCGAGGTCGAAATTTATTTAAGGGGGGTAGATTTGTGACGACCCGAACCAGAATCAGATGTGTGTTTGGCACGATTCTCGAGATTTGGATATAGTCGTAGTTTTACGATATTGTGTGGTTTGTCGATTCGATTCGCGACTATGTTTTCAGTCGAGAATTTGAGTTGAGTGTCTTCACGGAAGTTGTAGAGTACGTGATTTCGAACTCGAGGGCTGTTCCGGAAGATTTTTCCGATAACCGAGGAATATTTTATGATTATTTGAAGTTTCGGGTTTCGACGAGTTTATCCGATTGTTTCAAGCTTATCCGAATCACATCGTATATTCATTCCGGACCGTTGATCGACCCGTGGGACGAGTATAAATATCGAAAAGTCGGAAAATAGTCGTAAAAACACGAATTTGCATTGACTTGCATTGACTTTCCCATTTTGGAAAGTTTGACTGCGTTGACTTGAGGGGGAGAGTTTCCCGATTTGGTTGCCCGTCCGACCACCGTATTCCGGCCACCTTTGGTTGATTGAAAGGTACAGTTAGCTTCCCTTGATGATTTCGAGTTGGTTGATGTTTTAATTGGTGAGATTTGATGAGTTTTTTGGGGTGCCCGAGTTAGGCCGATCGGGTTGAAAAAGTCAACTTTTCAGATTTCGATGTAATTAGTGTCATTTTTCTCGTAATCACGCCCTGGTTATCGTACAGAGGTTTTCGGGTTGATTTGGTTAGCCGATTTTCAGTCGAGATTTCGAGTGGGGATTTCTGGATTTCCGTAATTCATTTTGCACTGCATTTCGTATTTCCGGGAACGGTTGGTTTCCGTGCATCCGTAAAGTGTTGAGAACTATGATATTGATCAGTTGTGTTTTGTGAACATTCAGGAGATCGAGATCGAGATCGTGATCGTGCTTCTGGCGAGGGATCTTCCGCCGGTCCTCGAGATTAGTGCGTGTGTGCTTTTTGCTCACCTGTGAGTGGACAATTTCTTTTCACGGATTGTTTGCGAGTCTTTTATATGATTTACGATCTTGAGCATGCCTATGAGATTTCGGATATATGAGCATGTGTTTTACGATTATACGATATACTTATACGAATATACGTATACGAGTATACATACATTTATATGCTGTTATTTGCATTTGCATCGAAATGTTTATGATTTGGTTTACACAGAGTACAGTCTTGGTTACGTTGTTGTATCGATACACTTGCCTCTCGGCTGATCCCCGATGGTAGGCCATACCAGGAGGGCCGTATCCCCGACTGACCGGTGAGGGGCGTTTCCCCGGATCCGAGGCCATTTCTGGCTAGAATCACGTGGAAGTCAGGGACTCTGTGGTTCTGACTGTACTAGCACGGTGTGTGTCCATGAGTGACCCCGTGGGATTTTTACTTGCATGCTCAGTACGCTGGAGGATTATGGTTTTACCTCGTGTACTTTATTGTTTCTATTTACCTGGACTCGCATATGTTTTTATAACATATATATTACTTGGTGAAAGACATTTATTTTCGTCCACTCACTCTAACGTGTTTATTGTCTTTCACCTGGGCTTTTCGGTTTCCGTGCCCAGTTTGCAGTTCAGGTTTGGTGTTTCACGTCGCGGTTTGGAGGCTAGTGATCAGAGTTATCTGTGTTTTCCAGTAGGTTCTTGTTTCGCCTACTGATGTACATATTGTATATGTTTTACTCTAGTGGTCGCTCTGATACATTCTGATACATGTTGTGCGGATTTTCACGGATATACATATATATATAGTACAATTTATTTACTGTTGTTGATTATATTGATGTTGAGAAATCTGGATGGGATTGGTGCCCACGGTTTGCTTTTTTTGTGGCATAGGACGAAGTGTTAATTTCCGCGTGCAGGTTATGGTAATTCCACGTTAGTAACGAAACTCTGCCGAAATTTTGAAAAATTTTTGTTGGTTCGTATTTCCGGAAGGGTTTGATTCCGATTTAGGTAACTGAATCGAGATTGGGTCCTTTCAGAATTACACAAAAAGAACTCTACAATGTCATAAAAATGGCAATATAATGTCCAAAAACATCGTAAAATGTCAAAAAATACCAATAAAATGTTATAAAACGTCTTACAAAAACCTAAAACTTCCTAAAAAGTGATAAAACGTTAAAGAAAGTCATAAAACGTAATTTTAATGTCACAAAATGATAAAAAAAATGACATAAAAATGACAATAGAATATAACAAAAATGACAATAGAATGTCATAAAAATAGAAAAAGAATGTCATAAAATGTAGTAAATGTCACAAAATGGCAACAAAGTGTTATAAAATGGTGAAGAAAAACCTAAAACTTCGTAAAATGTGACAAAACGTGAAAGAAAATCATAAAACGTAATAGAATGTCACAAAATGATACAGAATTGTCATAAAAATGACAATAGAATAACAAAAATGGCAATTGAATGTCACAAAAATGACAGTTTACACAAAAAAAAGACAATAGAATGTCATAAAAATGGCAATTTAATGTCCTAAAACGTCGTAAAATGTCACAAAATGGCAATAGAATGTTATAAAACGTCGTAGAAAAATCTAAAACTTCCTAAAAAGAGACAAAACGTCAAAGAAAGTCATAATACGTAATAGAATGTCACAAAATGACGTAAAATGTCATAAAAATGACAATAGAATGTAACAAAAATGACAATAAAATGTCGCAAAAATGGCATTAGAATTACACAAAATGACACTACAATGTCATAAAAATGGCCATATAATGTCCTAAAACATCGTAAAATGACAAAAAAATAGCAATAAAATGTTATAAAACGTCGTAAAAAACTTGAAACTTCATAAAAAGTGACAAAACGTCAAAGAAAGTGACGAAACGTAATTTTAATGTCACAAAATGAAAAAAAAAATTCATAAAATAGCAATAGAATATAATAAAAATGGCAATAGAATGTCATAAAAATGAAAATAGAATGTCATAAAAATAGAAAAAGAATGTCATAAAAATGTCATAAAACGTAGTAAATGTCACAAAATGGCAATAAAGTGTTATAAAATAGCGAAGAAAAACCTAAAACTTCTTAAAATGTGACAAAACGTGAAAGAAAATCATAAAACGTAATAGAATACCACAAAATGACACAAAAATATCATAAAAATGACAATAGAATGTAACAAAAATGGCAATTAAATGTCAAAAAATTGCAATAGAATGTCACAAAAATGACAGTTTACACAAAAAAAGACAATAGAATGTCATAAAAATGGCAATATAATGTTCTAAAACGTTGTAAAATGTCACAAAATGGCAATAGAATATTATAGAACGTCGTAGAAAAACCTAAAACTTCTTAAAAAGTGACAAAACGTCAAACAAAGTCATAAACGTAATAAAATGTCACAAAACGACACAAAAATGTCACAAAAATGGCAATAGAATTACACAAAAATGACAATAGAATGTCACATAATGACAAAAAAAAAGTTACAAAAATGACAATAGAATGTCTTAAAATGACAATAGAATGTCAAAGAATTAGAAAAAGAATATCATAAAATGTCGTAAAATGTGATAAATTTTTGAAGAAAAATCTTAAACTTCTAAAAAAGTGACAAAATATCGAAGAAAGTAATAAAACGTAATATAATGTCTCATAATGACAAAAAAATCTTATAAAAATGACAATAGAATGTCATAAAACGTCGTAAAATGTGACAAAATGGCAACAAAATATGATAAAATGTCGAAGAAAAATCTTAAACATCTTAAAAAGCAACAAAACGTCGAACAAAGTCAAAAAAATTAATAGAAAGTCACCAAAATGTCACAAAAATGGCAATAAAATGTCACTAAAATGGAAATAGATTGACGCAACAATGAAAATAGAATATCATATAATGGTAATATAATGTCATAAAAATGACAATAAAATGTCATTAAAATAGCGCGCAATAGAATGTCTCTAAAATGGCAATAGAATATCACAAAAATAGAAATATAATGTCATAAAAATGACAATGTAATGTCAAAAAATAGAAATAGAATCTCACAAAATGACACAAAAATGCCTTAAAAGTTCAAAGGAAAACCTAAAAGTTCTTAAAAAGTGACAAAACGTTGAAAAGTCATAAAACGTAATACAATGTCACATGATGTCAAAAAAAAGAGGGCAAAAGAACGTCATAAAATGACAATAGAATTTTATAAAATGTCGTAAAATGTAACAAAATGGCAACAAAATGTGACAAAAATTGCAATAGAATGTAACAAAAATGATAATAGAATGTCATAAAAATGAAATTAGAATGTGACAAAAATGGCAATAGAATTACACAAAAATGACAAGAGAATGTCATAAAAATGGCAATAGAATATAACAAAAATGGCAATAGAATGACACAAAAATGGCAATAGAATTACACAAAAATGGCAATAGAATGTCATAAAAATGGCAATAGAATATCACAAAAATGGCAAAAGAATGTCATAAAAATTGCAATAAAATATCATAAAACGTCGTAAAATGTCACAAAAAAGCAATAAAATGTCGAAGAAAAACTTAACCTTCTTAAAAAGTAACAAACGTCAAAGAAAGTTATAAAACGTAATAGAATGTAAAAAAAATGACACAAAAATATCATAAAAATGATAACAGAATGTAACAAAAATAACAATAGAATGTCATAAAAATGACAATAGAATGTCACAAAATTAGCAATAGAATTACACAAAAATGACAATAAAATGTCATAAAAATGGCAATATAATGTCCTAAAATAAATGGCGGTAGAATTTGGACCACTCAAAATTTGGACTTAGACGACGAAACAAGCCATTTCCGTCGTCAATGTGTGTACTTGGACGACGAAAATGACCTCCTCTTTCATCGTCTAAGTAAAATTTTCCTAAAATATTATTTAAAAATAATTCGTAAGGAAGTTTTCGATCCGCCTTTCAATTTTTTTTGGTCGTAAAATATTGACTAAAGAATTGTATATATAAAAAGTGGGATTTAAGACGACAAATTAATTTACGTCTTCAAACTTGTTAAGTATCTACTAATGTGTATAACTTAAGTGTTATTATGTATAAGCTCACTGCACATCAATATTAACGAAATTGAATTTGGAGAAAACAACTGTTTGATATATTCACCATAAGATAATATATAAGTAGAATAATTTTCAGTAAATAGTAAGTTCGTTAGGGGTTTCATCGGCACAGTCAACTGTAAAATCGAAATTTTAACAAAACGAAATATGGATATACAAAAATCCGTAACTCCTATTTTGGAACCGTTGGCGCTCACATTCCAATAATTGTTTACTCTATGCTCTCGACGAAAAGAATATGTATTGAGACATGGTCTACATGGTCATTCTCTTAGAGGTGAAATTATGATAACATGACTTAAACGACGAAATGTTCACATTTTTTCGTCTAAGTGATTACTTGGATGATGAAATGCCGCATGTTCATTGTCTAAGTGGTGACATAGACGACGAAAATGTTTCGTCATCCAAGTGGTTACATAGACGCAAAAATGTTTCATTTTGTCGTCTAAGAGAAAGCGGTTTAGGGTTTAGGATTTTTAGTGTAGGTTTTAGGGTTTAGGGTTTAGGGAAAATGTGGCATATCATCGTCCAGATTCCGTCATCTAAGATCTTCACCTTCGACGGATCGAAGCGACCTCTTTAATTAATTTGAAGTTAATTATGCGAAAAAGTTCAGAATTATAATTAATTAATTAATTATTGTACTCCTCATTCAAAAAAGTTCAGAGTAATTGTACTCCTCGCCATAATATAATTATCATTACCTCGAAAATGTTTAATTACAATAATTAATTACCAATTAATATCTGTCGTCGTTATATTGCACTCCTCGTCATAATCGTCATCATCCTCCTCACAACTATTATCTAATTGCGCCTCATCATCATCATACTCATCGTCGTCCGACGAATATCCTGAGTCCTCGTCGTCATCCTGCGCCTCATCTTCATTGCCATCATTCTCAAGATCTATAATCTCATCTTGAGCTAGATCTGTAGAGCTACTAGGCATGGGTAAGCGTTCACCAGCTTGAACCATTTTCATTACGTCGGAGCAAATGACAGAAATATTAGGCTCTTAATATGCAATAATGACTCTTTGCGGTTCAGCATCTTCATTCGCCGACGTCCCTTCAGCTGTCGTGGTATTCCATATTCCTCGATGAGAGATATGGTTCACTATTTTCCACCCTTCACCAGCTTTTGGATCATCAAGATAGAACACCTGCCTAACTAAGGTGGCAAGTGTGAAAGACTCATCCTCATACCAGCTTGAGTTTGTATCGACTGATAAAAGGCTCAGGTCTTCATTTGTATGCTTGAACCATTTGTACTTGAATAGTAAAACGTTGACATAATTCCCGTAACATAGCTGAACAACATATACAAGAGCCTCGTAATATATATCATCGTCTTCCCTAACCACGACCCCACTGGTTTTTGTTCTTCTTCCTTCCTATCAGGCAAATAAATGAAACTTTACACTATTCACAAAATATTCGGAGTAAATATAGTATCTAATTGGTAACTGTACCCTGAGTTGGATGAGGCACCATGGTAACTGTACCCTGAGCTGAAGTCTACTGCTTCACCATGCTCGCATCACTTAGTGTAATTCCACATCATACCATTTTTGTATAGATGTTGCATCATAACATTAACCTCCACATACTGATAGTTAAGACATTTTTTGCACGGACACCTGAAACGCTTCTTTCCCTGACCATGTTCCATCGAAAAATTCACAAATTCTCTGATTCCGTCTATATACCGGACATCACTTCTATTTCGTAACTTTATCCAACTCTTGTCTATACTTCTACGAAATTTAATAATTGTCATATTAGTCAACTATTATATATACATATTTTCAAGTAATTATTAAACTATTATATATACATATTTTCAACTGCCTTATTAATGTATAATTAATACAAATATTTATTAATTACCTTTATTAATTAACAGTGGATATACTATACATCAATTATTTTAATCTAACACGCATGTACGTTTTAACTAAGTATTAATCAAATTTTTAAACATCTATGCATACTAATTAATTAACTATTATATATATATCGATCAATTACCTAGCTTAATTATAAATATTAGATTTACTAACAATGCAATCAATCAAACGTACAATTAATTATATAAACGTAAAGGTTGTCAAAAATTAAGTACGTACGTACCTAATCTTTACCGATATGGCGAATTGATGGTCAAAGTAGGAGATAGTGTCGGTTGTACATGTGAGGAGAGAGTGATGATCGAGAGAGAACCAGTTACTTTTTTAACGGATGAGGAGAGAGTGATCGAGAATGAGATGGTCCGAGCAAAGAGGAAAAGAATCTGACACAATATATAATTGTGTTTACTTAGATGACTGAACGACAAAGCGTCGGTGCGTCATCTAAGTAGTCACTTAGACGATGGGATATGTGTCATTTTTGTCGTCTAAGTGAGGACTTAGATGACGCACTGACGCTTCGTCAACATAATAGTTACTTAGACGACAAAAAGACAATCCTTCGTCAAAATATGATAAAATGTCAAAGAAAAATCTTAAACTTCTTGGAAAGTAACAAAACGTTGAACAAAGTCAAAAAATGTAATAGAAAGTCAACAAAATGTCATAAAAATGACAATAGAATGTCATAAAATGGCAGTAAAATATCACTCAAATAAAAATAGATTGACATGAAAATGAAAATATAATGTCACAAAAATGATAATATAATGTCATAAAAATGACAATAAAATTTAACAAAAATGACAATAAAATGTCATAAAAATAGCGCACAATAGAATGTCTCTAAAATGGCAATAAATTGTCACAAAAATGGTAATACATTGTCACAAAAATGACAATAGAATATCACAAAAATGGTAGTATAATGTCATAAAAATTACAATAGAATGTCACAAAATGACACAAAAATGTCTTTAAATGTCGAAGAAAAACTTAAAACTTCTTAAAAAGTGACAAAGCGTCGAAAAAGTCATAAAATGTAATACAATGTCACATAATGACATAAATAAATGTTATGTGACGACTCGAACCAGAATCAGCAGTATGATCAGCTATGTACGTGAGTTACCCCGTAGTCACTGATATCCGACGGTTGTTGGAATCGCCGAGCTTGTTAACGACTTAATTATTGGCCGAGAATTGGAGCTGAGTCTCTTCTCGAGAGTCGTTCTATATGTGATTACGAGTTCGTGGGCGGTTCCGGATCGTTATTTGGACAGCCAATGAATTAGTTATGAATATTTGAAGTTCAGATTTAAATGGTGAGCTATTTAACGACTAAATTACTGGACGAGAATTTGGTTTCGGCTTCTTCACGGAAGTTGTTCAGAATTTAATTTCGAGTTCGTGGGAACTTCCGGAGCATGATTTTGAGTTACGGAATTTAAGTTGTGATTATTTCCGTTTGTTGATTAAGTAGTCGATTTAATGTGTGTTGGTTCAAAGGGTTGACTTTTTATCCATTTGGCCGATGTGTTTGACTTTGGGTGAATATTGAAGAGTACATCGACACGAGTTTGTGGCCGCGAGAATTATTGGAATCGGAGTTACGACGAAGGAGTTACGAATAATTGAAGTTTGCCGAAATACGTGTTTGTTGATTTCCTTATTGGGAAGGTTTCCAAATTGGGCATGTCTATTAATAGAAGGTTCCCTTAACAGGCAAGTCAACACTTTCATTAAGTGGGTTGACCCGGTCAACTCGGGTTGACCGAGCTGTGGGAGAGTAAATGCGACGGTGCCACGGTGGTTGTCGGCATGACGCCGTCCGGCCATCTCCGGCCACGGGGGAGAGTCCAAGGGTGCGTCTCGCCTTCCTCTTCCTCTCTCCGGCCTCCTTTCACGGCGAGGTTGCCGGAGAAGAGAGGTTTCCCGGTTCAAAGTTTGCAAGAATTTGAGTTAATGGTGGATTTTGATTCCGGCCGAGTTGAGCTCAAACATGGACTGGGTTCTGTAGCCCTCTTCAAGGTGATTCCAACCATATAAACATGGTGTTCTAATTTGATTTGTGGATTGAGAATTTTGGATTTGAAATTTGTGTGTTCATTCGGTTTATCATGAAATTGACCTAGTTAGAGTGAGAATTGGACTTCGGTGCAGTTATGGAAGTTGCTCAGTGGACGATTTTGAGTGGAATTGGAGCAGCTCTGCCGTGAAATTCTCCGGTCAACAGTGGCGCCGCCGTGGACGACGGTCAACGGCGGCGGTCAACGGTCAGAGTTGACTTTTTGACTTTCAACAAGTCGCATGTCATTTGACTCGAAATCGCGCCCCGATCGCAGTGGGGAGGTTCGTTTTTCGAGTTGAGCGTCCGAACGTAAAGCGAGGTATTGTGGTATACATATACGGATTTTCGACGATTCGTCGACTTTGGATTTCGTGTTTCCGAGAACGGTGGTTTCTCGTTGTTTGATTTGTATTGTCGGATTATGATTTTGAATATTGGACATTGTGAATATTCAGGGGTTCGTGATCGTTGTTTTGGCGATGGACTTTCCGCCGGATCACGGGTTAACGCGATACGCGTTACGCCAGTTTGTGAGTGGACATTTCTTTTCACTGATTATTTGCGAGTCTTTATATACGATTTATGAACTTGAGCATGCATATGAGATTTCGGATTACATGAGCATGTGTTTTACGATTATACATATACGGATATGCGTATACGAGTATACATACACTTATATGTTGTTTATTGCATTTGCATCGAAATGTTTATGATTTGGTTTACACAGAGTACAGTCTTGGTTACGTTGTTGTATCGATACACTTGCCTCTCGGCTGATCCCCGATGGTAGGCTTTATTCCAGGGGAGGCTGTGACTCCTGACCCGAGGTCTTTACCGGGGGGAGGCAGACCTCTGACCTGAGGCCTTTCTGGCTAGAATCACGTGTGGGTCCGGGATCCCGTGATTCGGACTGTACTAGCACGGGTGTGTCCACGAGCGACCCCGTGAGATTTTTATGCATGCTCCGTATACGTGAGGAGTTAGAGTCTCCCTCGTGTACTCGGACGCGTGAGGAGTTAGAGTCTCCCTCGTGTACCATTTGATTATTTATACTTTCGACTCGCATATGTTTTTATAACGTATATTACTTGGTGAAAGACATTTATTTTCGTCCACTCACTCTAACGTGTTTATTGTCTTTCACCTGGGCTTTTCGGTTTCCGTGCCCAGTTTGCAGTTCAGGCTCTGGTGTCGCACGTCGTGGTCGAAGGCATAGTACTCGAGCTACTTTGTTTCATCCAGTAGGTTTATTGTTCTACCTACTGTGGTATGCGTATATGATTATGTATTAGAAGTCGCTCTGAGCGTCCTATTGAATATGTTATACGATTTTACCCGGATTTCAGTAAAGTATATGTTATATGTATTGTTTACTTTACTGTTGTGATATTGAGAAATCCGGATGGGATTGGTGCCCACGGTTTGCTTTTTGTGGCATAGGATGAAGTGTATTTTCCGCGTGCAGGTAATGGTAATTCTACGTTAGTAGCGAAACTCTGCCCAAATTTCGAAAAGTTTTTGTTGGTTCGTGTTTTCGAAAGGGTTTGATTCCGATTTAGGGAGCTAAATCGGGGTTGGGTCCTTTCAGCTTGGTATCAGAGCATTAGGTTGTAGGTTCTGTAGACTTCTGTAGTCGTGTTTACTAAGGATATTTGAGAATGTACAGCATGTCTGGAATGGTGACCCGACCGGCCGGCGGATAATCATCAAATTCCGGGTGTTGTATACTTTCAAATATTTGAAGTTCCATGATTACGTTCCACTTGTTGTGAACGATATTTTATTCATTAGGATGCCTCCTGACGTGTTTTCCGTGTCGTTTCGGTTATGGATCCTATTGAGGATCAATCGACGCGCGATTTGCCAGAGAACAGTGGATTGGGATGAGTATTCAGAGTTCAGAGATTTGTGTGGCACGGTTTGCCTGGGGATGTGTATACGGGCGTCTATATGTTGCCTCAGAGCTAAGAATTGTGGCAGAGATGTTTGCCTGAGTCAGATTGTTGTATTTGGTGGGCTGATGTTGTGTGAGTTCCAGTTGCGACTCCATGGCCTACATTCAGAGTGTTGTGTAAACGGTGATGGTTTAATCAGGCTACCCAGCGTTCGAATGTGGAGTGTTTACCCACCTGAGGCAGAGATGCATTGTTCACATGTTAGTTCCTGTTTGCACGAGTTATGTGGCTTCAGAGGGAGCTATGCACGAGGTTCGAGATGAGTTTGAACCTGAGTATCAGAGGGAGTCTGATTGATGTGCCTCGAGACATCCATGAGGAGCTTAGTGTGCTATACTCAGTGGCGAGGCTATTGTGAGGGAAATATGTACGCGGTTTTTGATGTGATGGTTTGAGGGAAGTGGACTTAGTCGAATTTTGATAAGGTTGAGTTCTGACACTTCGGCGTCAGTGATTTCATCAGACTGTGGTCTTTTCGATTATGTTGAGGATCCTCTGCTGATCCGTTTGGCGATGGCGGAGTTCACAGTGTAGCGGACTTGCTTCTGTGGCATGGGTTTGGGTGATCGTTGGTGATCCTTTCACGCAGCAGGTGTTGCGGTGACTTGTGTTTGTGGTACACTTTCAGTTGCCATTGTGGTGGCCAGGAGGATCACGTTACGAGGGAGAACCCCCAGCCAGCTGTTGTAGCGGTTCGACAGCTCAGAGTTCACGAAGGGATCATGATGTTGTTCTTGCAGTCTGATCAATGTACCCTTTTGACGAGTTATTCAGTAAGTCGCATTTGACATGGACGGCTAGTTTGGGCATGTTGGAGTTCGTGCTATGACCTTGTTTGAGGACAGACTTTTCTCCGAGGTGACTGTTGCTTGATATCCATGGCTATTGTACCTGTATCTCCACTTCCGAGGTTTTGGAGAGTGTTGCATCCATCCGGAGGTCGTGAGATCCTTGTTTGAGGTTATGGGTTAGCCGCGGATCTGTTATAGCTGGATATTGTGGTTTTGATGTAACCATGAGTATGGACTTACTGACGACGCATTTGGCTGTGTTCGAGTGCCTCGAGATGGAGGTTGTGTTTCGACGACCAGATTTCCCCGAGATGCTGTTTCGCGGTGATGGTTGAGCGGATGATGGAGACGAGTTATGTTGTTTGCTTAGCACATGTTGTGGATACTATGCTTGCTGTGCTCAGCGTAGGTGACATTGAGATGGTTCCTGAGTTTCCTGGCGTGTTCCGGAGGAGTTATTAGATGTTCCTCCAGTTCGGGAGACTGACTACACCATCGAGCTTGTACCAGGCGCTGGACTCATTTTACCGACGTCTTGTCGTTCGGAACCAGCGGAGCTGATGGAGCTATTGTTTCGACTCCAAGAGTTGCTGGAGGAGGTTTCAGGAGATTTCGTGCAACCCCGCGTATTTGCGTGGTGTGTTTTTGCATTGTGTGTACGGATGTTGGTTGGTTCGACGAGGTGGTGCATTGACTACCGGAAGCTCGATTTGCTTCAGAGGAGCGCGAGTATCCTCCGCTTCAGATTGACGACTGGTTGATCAGTTTGCGAGAGCTTTAATCGTGTTGAAGATTGATTTTGGTTTTGGATACCATCAGTTGAGGTTCGATGAGGCAGTTGTGGTTTGGACAGCTTTCGGATCTCGGTGCGGACATCAGGAGTTTTTGGTCACGATGTTTGGTTGACCAATGCCCGTAGGTCGTGTGGACTTGATGGACCAGGTGTTCAGACGGTTTCTGGATGAGTTGCGGTCATGTTCGTTGGCAATGTCCTGATGTACTTCGAGAGTGTGGACCAGTACCTGGAGCAGTTGCAAGCGGTTTTGCGGACTTCGCGAGACGATTAGCTGTTGTAAGTTCAGCCAGTGTGAGTTTTGGCCGATTAATGTGAAGATGTTGGGCTGTGTGATGCTAGCCGAGGGAGTCGGAGTGGATCCTGACCAGTTAGAGGCCGTGTCGATTTGGTGATTGCCCTACTATTGTACCAGAGATTCGGAGTTTCTCTTGGGTTTTGGCAGGCTTATACCGACGGCTTGTGCAGGATATTCCCGAATTGCCACTTTACTTTCCGGATTGACGAAGAAGGCGCCAAGTTCGAGTGGTTCGATGCATGCGAGGAGAGTTGCTTACTTTTGCAGGATGGTCGACCGTTGCTTCGGTTTTGACCTTACCTGATGATCGCGATGAGTTCGTGGGATATGACGATGCATCGAGATTTGGTTGAGTTGTGCTTTGATGCTGTGTAGCAGAGCGGTGGCTCAGGGTTACGGATAGTGGAAACCTTATGAGGCTACGTATCCAGAGTTTGATTTGGGTGTAGCTGTATTTGTGTTAGCATCAGAGAAGTTTGAGACACTATAGCAATGGCGTGCAGCGCAGTGTAAGACGTACACTGGTCATTTGAGTTTCATCCACTTGCATTTTCGGCCAGATTTGGGCTTGAGGCAGTGTAGATGGATGGGGTCGACTCACGACTATGGCTGCACCTTTAAGTTTGTTCGGAGAAGGTTAGAGGTTGTACTTTGATCATCCGTCTGGGATGTTGCTGCTGATACATTTAGTCGAGAGTCGGAGCTTCAGTGTTTCAGGTGAGTGTGGCTCGAGTTTTCGTGTTAGCCGAGTTGTGCGCTACGGAAGCTGAGTTAGTGTGTGATGATGCTGAAGCTCGTGGTTTTACGCGCGTTTGGCGCTAGTGGTGCGGAGACGTGTCCGACACTTCGAGTTTACTATTCATAACACAACATGAAGAGCAATGTAGCAGCATGTGTGTGCAGATGGCACATTTGTCGACTGGCGATGGCTTGGAGGCAGAGACTTGCTGAGAAGTGTCAGCCATTTGAGATTTCCGGTTAGACGTGACGATTGTTGCTGTGTTTGTGTGTGTTTGTATGCACTTCGGCTTGTGGTACCAGTTGTCAGGCCTTTGTGAACCATTTGACGAATTTGGTACATTTTCTTGTACTTTCGGAAACGATTTCAGTGACTGACTGGCATAGCTGTGTTTGACGGAGGTTGTCCGTCTACGTGGTGTACCTGTGTCCCGGTTCGCTGATCAAGGTAATCAGCTATGATTGTGAGTTGGCGAGCTTTGCAGCGAGCATTGGGAACCAGATTACGAGTTAGCACCGGTTCTTATCCTCAGATTGGTGAGCGATCTTCGAGGACTATTCAGGCCTTGGAGGGCATGTTGTGGACCTCGGTATTGCAGTTCCGGAGGATTCAGGACCAGCAGTTTCAGTTGTTCGAGATTGCTTGCAGTACCAGTTTGTTTACCACTGTAATTTCGACATTGTGTTATGTCGTTTTGAGGGATGTGGTTGTACCCCCACTGTGTTGGAGTGAGTTTGGCTGAGTTTGAGTTGATGTTTGATTTTGATTTTGTGGGATGTGTTACCACAGACTGTCAGGTTAGCAGAAATAGGCTGATATACGCTTGAGTTCGATATTTGAGTTGTGTTGTTATGTGCAGATTGAGTTGAGATTTGCTATGTTATTTTGATCCGTGTGTGGCCATAGGCGAGTTTGTGTTATGCCGTGTGGTTCGGCATCGCTTATAGTATTGGCCTTTATGTGTGTTGTGTTCCGTGTGGCGGAACTATGTTTCAGTTTTGCTTTGTGTTGTGTACCCTATCTGTTTCTTATGCATGAACACGTGGCGCTTGTGTAGAGCCAGTTCAGATTTGTGATTTGTGGGTACAGAAATTCCAGCACAGAGCTATCTCCTATTGTGGAGTCAGTTGCCAGAGTTGTTCAGTTGATGTAGCCACTGGGCAGTTGAGCAGTATGCAGAGGCAGTGCTCCTACTTTTAGTCAGCAGACTTGGAAATTTCGAGGTCGAAATTTTTCTAAGGGGGGTGGATTTGTGACGACTCGAACCAGAATCAGCAGTATGATCAGCTATGTACGTGAGTTACCTCGTAGTCACTGATATCCGACGGTTGTTGGAATCGCCGAGCTTGTTAACGACTTAATTATTGGCCGAGAATTGGAGCTGGGTCTCTTCTCGAGAGTCGTTCTATATGTGATTACGAGTTCGTGGGCGGTTCCGGATCGTTATTTGGACGGCCAATGAATTAGTTATGAATATTTGAAGTTCAGATTTAAATGGTGAGCTATTTAACGACTAAATTACTGGACGAGAATTTGGTTTTGGCTTCTTCACGTAAGTTGTTCAGAATTTAATTTCGAGTTCGTGGGAACTTCCGGAGTATGATTTTGAGTTACGGAGTTTAAGTTGTGATTATTTCCGTTTGTTGATTAAGTAGTCGATTTAATGTGTGTTGGTTCAAAGGGTTGACTTTTTATCCGTTTGGCCGATGTGTTTGACTTTGGGTGAATATTGAAGAGTACATCGAGACGAGTTTGTGGCCTTGAGAATTATTGGAATCGGAGTTACGACGAAGGAGTTAAAAATAATTGAAGTTTGCCGAAATACGTGTTTGTTGATTTCCTTATTGGGAAGGTTTCCAAATTGGGCATGTATATTAATAGAAGGTTCCCTTAACAGGCAAGTCAACACTTTCATTAAGTGGGTTGACCCGGTCAATTCGGGTTGACCGAGCTGTGGGAGAGTAAATGCGACGGTGCCACGGTGGTTGCCGGCATGACGCCGTCCGGCCATCTCCGGCCACGGGGGAGAGTCCAAGGGTGCGTCTCGCCTTCCTCTTCCTCTCTCCGGCCTCCTTTCACGGCGAGGTTGCCGGAGAAGAGAGGTTTCCCGGTTCAAAGTTTGCAAGAATTTGAGTTAATGGTGGATTTTGATTCCGGCCGAGTTGAGCTCAAACATGGACTGGGTTTTGTAGCCGTCTTCAAGGTGATTCCAACCATATAAACATGGTGTTCTAATTTGATTTGTGGATTGAGAATTTTGGATTTGAAATTTGTGTGTTCATTCGGTTTATCATGAAATTGACCTAGTTAGAGTGAGAATTGGACTTCGGTGCAGTTATGGAAGTTGCTCAGTGGACAATTTTGAGTGGAATTGGAGCAGCTCCGCCGTGAAATTCTCCGGTCAACAGTGGCGCCGCCGTGGACGGCGGTCAACGGTCAGAGTTGACTTTTTGACTTTCGACAAGTCGCATGTCATTTGACTCGAAATCGCGCCCCGATCGCAGTGGGGAGGTTCGTTTTTCGAGTTGAGCGTCCGAACGTAAAGCGAGGTATTGTGGTATACATATACGGATTTTCGACGATTCGTCGACTTTGGATTTCGTGTTTCCGAGAACGGTGGTTTCTCGTGGTTTGATTTGTATTGTCGGATTATGATTTTGAATATTGGACATTGTGAATATTCAGGGGTTCGTGATCGTTGTTTTGGTGATGGACTTTCCGCCGGATCACGGGTTAACGCGATACGCGTTATGCCAGTTTGTGAGTGGACATTTCTTTTCACGGATTATTTGCGAGTCTTTATATACGATTTATGAACTTGAGCATGCATATGAGATTTCAGATTACATGAGCATGTGTTTTACGATTATACATATACGGATATGCGTATACGAGTATACATACACTTATATGTTGTTTATTGCATTTGCATCGAAATGTTTATGATTTGGTTTACACAGAGTACAGTCTTGGTTACGTTGTTGTATCGATACACTTGCCTCTCGGCTGATCCCCGATGGTAGGCTTTATTCCAGGGGAGGCTGTGACTCCTGACCCGAGGTCTTTACCGGGGGGAGGCAGACCTCTGACCTGAGGCCTTTCTGGCTAGAATCACGTGTGGGTCTGGGATCCCGTGATTCGGACTGTACTAGCACGGGTGTGTCCACGAGCGAACCCGTGAGATTTTTATGCATGCTCCGTATACGTGAGGAGTTAGAGTCTCCCTCGTGTACTCGGACGCGTGAGGAGTTAGAGTCTCCCTCGTGTACCATTTGATTATTTATACTTTCGACTCGCATATGTTTTTATAACGTATATTACTTGGTGAAAGACATTTATTTTCGTCCACTCACTCTAACGTGTTTATTGTCTTTCACCTGGGCTTTTCGGTTTCCGTGCCCAGTTTGCAGTTCAGGCTCTGGTGTCGCACGTCGTGGTCGGAGGCATAGTACTCGAGCTACTTTGTTTCATCCAGTAGGTTTATTGTTCTACCTACTGTGGTATGCGTATATGATTATGTATTAGAAGTCGCTCTGAGCGTCCTATTGAATATGTTATACGATTTTACCCGGATTTCAGTAAAGTATATGTTATATGTATTGTTTACTTTACTGTTGTGATATTGAGAAATCCGGATGGGATTGGTGCCCACGGTTTGCTTTTTGTGGCATAGGATGAAGTGTATTTTCCGCGTGCAGGTAATGGTAATTCTATGTTAGTAGCGAAACTCTGCCCAAATTTCGAAAAGTTTTTGTTGGTTCGTGTTTTCGAAAGGGTTCGATTCCGATTTAGGGAGCTAAATCGGGGTTGGGTCCTTTCATGTTACAAAAATGACAATATAATGTCATAAAAGTGACAATAATATGTCAAAAAAAATTCAAAAGAATTACATAAAATGGCAATAGAATTTCATAAAACGTCATAAAATGTAACAAAATGACAATAGAATGTCACAAAAATGGTAATAGAATATCATAAAAAGGGCAATAGAATGTCATAAAAATGGTAATAAAATGTCACACAAAAATGACAATAGAATGTCACAAAAATAGAAATAGAATATGATAAAATGACACAAAAATATCTTAAAATTTCGAAGAAAAACCTAAAACTTCTTAAAAAGTGACAAAACGTCGAGAAAGTCATAAATCGTAATATAAAGTCACAAAACAACAACAAATAATCATTAAAAACGGCAATAGAATGTAACAAAAATGGCAATCGAATATCACAAAAATGACAATAGAATGTCACAAAAATAATAATAGAATTAGACAAAAATGACAATAGAATATCATAAAAATGGCAATATAATGTGCTAAAACAACGTAAAATGTCACAAAATGAGAATAAAATGTTATAAAACATCGAAATAAAACCTAAAACTTATTAAAAAGTGACAAAACTTCGAAGAAGGTCATAAAACGTAATATAATGTCACATAATGACAAAAAAATATCACAAAAATAGCAATAAAATGTCATAAAAAGTCATAAAATGTAACAAAATGGCAACAAAATATGATAAAATGTCGAAGAAAAATCTTAAACTTCTTAAAAAGTATCATAACGTCGAAGAAAGTAAGAAAAAAGTAATAGAATGTCACCAAAATATCATACAAATGACAATAGAATGTTATAAAAATGACAATAGAATGTCATAAAAATGACAATAGAATGTTACAAAAATAGAAATAGAATGTCACAAAAATGGTAATATAATTTCATAAAAATAAGAATAGAATGTCACAAAAATAGAAATAGAATGTCACAAAATAACAC
The DNA here is from genome assembly GCA_946800695.1 of Geum urbanum. Lineage (NCBI taxonomy): Eukaryota > Viridiplantae > Streptophyta > Magnoliopsida > Rosales > Rosaceae > Geum > Geum urbanum. The sequence continues at coordinate 24,867,426 of OX327002.1, forward strand.
AAAAATGTCTTAAAATGTCGGAAAAAAAAACCTAAAACTTCTTAAAAAGTGACAAAATTAAATGTTACAAAATGGCAATATAATGTCATCAAAGTGACAATAAAATATATAAAAAAATGGCAAAAGAACGTCATAAAATGGCAATAGAATGTCATAAAACGTCGTAAAATGTAACAAAATGACAACAAAATGTGATAAAATGACAGTAGAATGTAACAAAAATGGCATTAGAATGTGATAAAATGAAATTAGAATATCACAAAAATAGCAATAGAATGTAACAAAAATGACAATAGAATGTCATAAAAAATATTGGAAGAAAAAAGAGTACAACATGTCCTTCAAATTCATTGGACACGACGTTACAACATGTCTACGAATTTTGAGACACAACGGCACCACCCCTAGCTCCAACTATGTCGGCGTCATGTATATGGTGTAGGCATTGTGTAGCTGGTATATGAGATCTAGTCACTAGTGCATTAAGCGTCGAACTCATCCAGAATCTGCAGTTCTAGGATCAGATGTGGCATGTGGGGATGGACCACAACAATTTCATATCGTTTCCTCTGAACTCTGTTCATATCTCCTCCTAAAACGGTAGAAGACTGTCACATCATAGTGACTAGCCTTATATGGCTAAATCTCGCTTAAAAATGTCAAAGATTTTAGCGGATAATGGTTGGAGTTTCATTATACATCATAAATGCAAAGTTAGAACCGAAAACTATTTCTGAAAAATTCGCGGAAAACTGAGCAAAGTGGCTTCTCGATTTTCTCAAAATTTATTGGCATGTCCAATTACAATGAAATTTTGCAGGTACAAACTAGAGATGAGTATAAACGCCTCTGCCAAATTTTAGAATTTTTAGAGGTTTTTAGCCATGTCAAATAAATTTCACAAAATCATAGTGTAGTTCCAAAAAAGCATTGAATTACGCGAGCATTGAATATTTTGATGTAATCTCTTTCAACCTTATCAATTGAACACATGATCCCACGATTAAGAGTGATATGCTCTCATTCAGATAATTTGAAATTATGAGTTTAGCGTAGGGGTTTGTGGTAGCAAATCAACAATTGACCAAATGTTGTCGCATTAACTAGAATACCAACCAATTGATTTTCCGCTCTTTTGGCTTCCACAGAAGTAGCGTTGATTTTTTTTTTACATAGTTCTAGTGATAGAAACAAGTTTCAAGATATGTCAATTAAGGTGGTATCGATCAATAACACTACCCGATATCATGGGTTGTGTGTGTGTATATATATATTGGTCGAAATATCATGGGTTGTATGATATCGGTGTTAGTGATCGAAAACCAAACTTTGATGTCAAAAGTATTTAAACCGTGGAGGTAGTCAGAGCTCCACACGGTGGTGGATGGTGGAAACAAGGTGGTTGGTGGATTCTACCTGGATAAACCGCGGTGGCTGAATCCGTGGAGAACATGTGGTGGCCCAACTGTGGCGAATGGTATCCTACTTCATAAGAATGGTGACCAATTCGTGGCCCACAGTGGCTAGTGACAAAACAAAAAAAACAAAGCCTTTGGCGGCTAAATTTTTTGTGGCAATAGGTTTCTAACGATGAGTTTTTTGTTGAAGAAGTAGTCGATCTTGAATTTGGGGATGGGAGAGTGTTTATAATTTTAGCATATCGAGTTTCGAGTAAGAATCCCGTGTTGAAATATGTACATTAATACACATAAATCGGAGAACAGAAGTCGATCATCTTTATTATAGAGAATGATCTCATACGTCGGAATCCATCAATATATCAATCTATTTCTTGTTAAGCAATAAAAATAACTACAATATAGAATCTTTATGATATATGCATATTTAAATACCATAAAAAATATAAAGCCAAATTGAGACATATCTCAACATATAAAATCATTTCAAATTTCCTTCACAATTATATGTCCCAAGGGATAACATATTTTACAGCTTCACTCACATCAAGCAAGAATCTCTTGGTGGGTTCATTCTCAGTCATCTTTGTTCACTTTCAAATTTTCCTTTAGAAGTAAATAGAAAAGATAGGGGAATATGTGTAGACAGACTATTAGGTATGAAATAACGTATGCTCCACCGCCACGTGGTGGTTTGGGTATTGGGTATTCCTTCCTTGAGTGGCAGGTCAGAAGAAAAGTCGGCGCCATGGTGTCCCTATGACTCACTCACCCCATGCGAGAAGTAGATATATATATATATAGAGAGAGAGAGATGAGAGAGAGAGAGAGAGATAGAGAGATACCAGCCGTTTTCTTTTAATTACTCTGGTGGTAATTGAGCAAAGAAAGATCGATGCCGAGAAATGAAGTGGAAGAGGTCAGCGTCGGCGAGGGAGGTCCTCCGAGTCTGAGCAGTCGAGGCAGCAGCGGCCGACTTCGAGTGAGAGCTGACCCTTTCTTGATCTGCTGCAGATGCTTCAGCGTCATCACAGCTCTCACTGCCCTTCTCTGTATCGTCGTCAATGTTCTCTCCGCCATCCGATCCTTCAAGAACGGATCTGATTATTTCAACGGTATATTCCGCTGCTATGCTGTTCTCATTGCCGTTTTCGTCGTTGTCGCCGAGACCGAATGGTCCTTCTTCACCAAGTTCTCCAAGGTCAGTCTTCAATCCCTCATTTGTTATCATCAATAATAACACTATTTAACTTTCAATTTCATCAAAGTAGATGCATAATGGCGCATATATATATATATATATATTTCTTATTGCTTCAAGACATGTGTTGTGTGTTCTAATTTCAGTATTGTTTGCAGGTGTTGGAGTATTGGGCTGGTAGGGGTATGCTGCAGATCTTGTAAGTCTCCAATTTGTTTGTAGATAAGTTTCTTGTTTCATCAATATGTCATAGTTTTGCTGTGCACCTTGAGTGAGAGACTCTGGTGGTGACTTCGTTTCAAACTGAAAAGACGGTAATAATGGAATGAACATCAGAGATAAGTGCGCATTAGGGTCATATTTTGGTTTGACTGTGCCCCCGGATTTCATTGAACCAAGCACTCACATATCACAAGTGTAAATTTTATATGGTTACTGAATTTCTGATTCACTATTGTAGTGTTGCGGTGATGACAAGAGCTTTTCCTGACTATACTGGTGATGAAGCAGAGCTTGCTCTTCTTCAGAACATAGCAAGCTATATGCTTCTTGCTTGTGGCGTGCTTTATGTGATTTCGGTAGGCTAAAGTGTGGCATGTTTACATGCTCTCTGTTCATTTTTGTTTCTTCTACTAAATGACTGATCTTCAGCATTTGATGGTTGTTTAAGGGAATTCTATGCATTGGCTTTCTCAAACGAGCTCGTCAGCAGAAAGAAATATCAAGGGATCAAGCTATTAAGGATCTTGAGGTAAGTTATTTGGTTGACAGATGCCCTAAAGTGATGTGTTGTATTGCGTAGGTCATATGTAGTTTAATGTGTATTCTGCTTATCCTGCTCATATTGTATAATTTGTCTGCTATTAACAGGATAATGCTGTTGGTTTTTTGGCACTTTCAATTGTATTGTATCTCCAATAAATTTTCACGGGTGTATAAATATATGCGCTTCTATATGAATTTTGTGTAAAAATTGAAGTTATATCACATGTTTACCAAAATCACAGGAATTGGAGCGCCGAAGAGAAGAACTTGAATATTTGCTTGTTGATGAAAGAGCTTAAGACGAGATAGTGTGGGCGAAAACAGTGACTAGGAAACCTTTTCGGTAAAATTTAAATTGTATGCTCTTGTTCTTTCATTATTTGATTCTCCTAGTGTAATTTATATAATTTCTTATCAACGGAAGATTCTTTCTTTGTATAGTAATTGCGAAAGGGTGTCTTTCACACTTTTTCTTGTTTCTTTGTTCAAAATGTCAAAGATATGTTTGCTGCGGTTACACCATCTGCAAATTTAGACGCCTTCTATACGGGACTTTCCCCAAAAACTACTGTACCCCCTAGTTGGAAGCTAGATTAATAAGAGATTACCTTTGATCTGGCCTTGGGGTTTCTGTTCCTTTTAAGTTGGGAAGTGAAGCAGAGATTGTTTTTTTCTTTTCTTTTGTCTGGATGAATTCCGCCTGTTGTGATTTTTGATCAGAACTAATAAATATGCACAACAAACTAAGAGAGACACACAAAGATAAGAACATAAGAATAATTCACATATATAATTTGTCAACACATTCTGGATCCACAACAATTCACATATACCATTTGTCATTCCACGGTATTCAGCTTCAGCACTAGAGCGAACAATCACATTCTGTTTCTTACTGCGCCAAGTAACTAAACTTCCACCAATAAATGTGAAGTATCTAGACATAGATGCCTTATTAGTCTTGTCATCAGCCCAATTTGCATTAGTATATCATGTGACTCCAAACTCACAATTCATGAAAAATAGTAGACATTTTCCAGGCACAAGTTTTTAGTACCTGAATATTCGTATCACAGCATCCATATGCTCTTCACTAGGATTATGCATAAACTGAATAACAACACTTACTGCATATGCAATATCAGGATGTGTGTGTGCCAAATAGATCAATCTCCCTACTAACCTTTGGTACCTGTCTTCATTCGTTGGAACCTGACCAGGACATAATTCCAGCTTGCGATTCATCTCAATGGGAGTATGAGCAGGTTTACAATCAAACATTTTAGTTTTAGTAAGAAGATCAAACACATACTTTCGCTGTGATAAGATGATTCTCAACTTGAATCTTGCAATTTCAATCCCTAAGAAATATTTCAACGGACCTAAATCCTTCATTTTAAATTCTTGAGATAAACGTTTCTTTAAACCTTTCATCTTAACTGGGTCACCACTTGTAATAACCATATCATCTTCATATACAATCCTTGCGTTTGATGAACAATTTATTATCAGAGTTGTTCTGTTAATATCCAAACTTCTTCATGGCTCCAGAAAATCTCCTAAATCAACTTCTAGGAGACTGCTTCAATCCATTCAAGGAAGATGGTGGATTATGAATCATGTTACCACCTCTGCAAGTGTTTCTTTGTTATAAATAGTTGATTATACTTGAGATTTTGGAAGGCTAAGAACGATCTAGTTTTGAATTACTCAACATCTATGGAAAACTCTAACTTGGGCATCAGAGTATTTGTTCTTTTGCAGGTACCCATTCCCTCGTGGTTTTTGGTGATCCCTGAGTTCATAATAATGAAGAGAATGACACACCCCCCCCTCGTGGTTTTTGGTGGCCCCTGAGTTCATAGTCATATTCATCGATCAAGGGTTAAGCATTTGCTCTAATCATAATAGTTTTATGGGTGCGGAAAGTCGACGACGAATTTTTTACATCAACATCCACTAAACTAACATGTTCACATGGATAATCAATAATCGCTGTTATTGCTGATTGTAGGAGTACTTTGGCAAAAGAGTTAAGTATGATCACCCTTAATGTAACCCAACCTCATTTGTTCAATGTACACCACATTATTCTCAAAGATACAAGTATGAGTTATCATAATAGATGGTAATCCACTAGACCATCAATTGTGGTAAATAACTGACCTAAGTCAGACACATTATCTATTCGCTTCATGCAAAGCAATGATTTATGAATGGTTCGAGGAAGTAGCAACAAGGGTTTTCTTAGTTGATCTCTAAGAAGTTGTGTTTTTCATAGTGAAAACATAACCAGTTTGTGAACAACCTTTTGTGGGTCAGAGAGGTATCCAACATCAGTAAATTCGACCAACACATCAACCGGTGTTTTAAAGTAGGGGACTGCAGTAAAACTGCTCTAAGCAGGGGAGGAGTTCGACGGGTCGAACGAATAATTATGTTTGATCCAGCGTACCGGTTTCGACGGGTCGAAACCGTTCCTCGACGGGTCGAAAGATATATCGTTCAGTACCTTCGACGGGTCGAAAGATCTACTCGACGGGTTGAAAGTGCTAGAACTTGTTTGCTGTGACTCAACCATCCCTTTTTCGGGATTTTCCAATTTCTCTATGTACCCTTTGTAAGAGAAGAATAAATCCAAATCAATGGTTACCTTAAAGTACCAGAAGGTGTAATATACTTCATTCCAATGACTTTGCATTGGCGCATACCGAGAGGGCAATGTCTGGACGTGTGTACCAAACTATATTTTACCAAGCTCTAATCGCACCAAGATATAGAATCTCATCTCCAAATGATCTTTACCATCATCATTCTGAAGAAGTTGATTCTTTTGGGTTTCAGACTGCAAACAACCATTGGTGTGCTTAAGAGGGTGTGCATTGTCCATTGCCTAATTTAGACATAAGTAGACTCGTGAATAAGAATTCAACCAACTAGATCTTCTACCTCTAAATAACTCATTTATACTAAGGTCTATCATCTCAAATAACTCATTTATCTACCGAACATGCATGAGCATAAATTTTTATTCTTGTATCTCTTCTGAATCAAGCAGTCACTAAGACGTGTATACCATAACATACCGGATTGTTTCAATCCATAGTGAACATCTCAATCTAATTACATGAGCACTATGTGGTTTAGATCGAGTTACTTGAGTTGGGTAGAACCATGTCAACTGGCACACTTATATATATCTCTGAATTAAATCCCCATAGAGATATATAACCACATCCATAAGTTGCATACTTAATATTTTTGGACACTACCAAACTGATAAGGTAGCGGAAAGTGATGATGTCCATGACCGGAGAATAAATCTCTTCATAATTAATACTACGACGTTGAGAACATCTTTGCGCCACAAGTCTAGCTTTATACCGCATGACTTCATTCTTCTCAATATGCTTTCTAACAAAGACTCATTTGTGTGTAACCAGCTTACCATTTGGTGGTCATAGCAAAACCAAACCGAAAACTTGTTATTTGTAAGAGAGTCTAGTTCAGCCTAGGTTGTAACTTTTCATATCAAGCAATTTGCTCTATATTAACCGTTGACAATCCGCAACAGAGCAATGTTCCACTTCATCGTCGTCAATTCTTGACCAACGGAATAAGTAAATGCATGATCAACAAGTTTGAATGAACCATCCATAATATCGCTATTATTTGTTTAACTTAGTGAGATTTCTTTGTTTACTGACATCGTCATTAATTCTGAGGCGTTCCCCAGTGTTTGTCAATGTCGACTTTTAGACACAATTGCAGTCAGAAACAATCTCATGTCTTGATGATGAATGGTTGTGCCTTGATGGCTTGCCTTTTCACCGACAACTCATCAGTGAATTTTGACCGATGCTACACCTCCATTATAGGCAGGAGAAATACTACCTCACCCGAGCGTTGCGTTAACTTTCCCAATGTCATAGACTTTTAACCTTGCAGGATTTGCTGCATGTAACCAATCTCGTCACTTTCGTGATATCAGTAAAGGAGTCAGACATCGAATCTGCTACCTTCTGAAGATCAAGAATACATTGCACTTCAATCTCACACTGAGATGTGCGGGGATCATGATAAGACATAGTGAGGACATACCATGTCAATTTTTGATGTTCAACCCGAATGGAACCATTCCTATCTCTCCCCCCTAACAGCAGGAAGTATGTCTCATCACAGTGACTGAAAGGACCCAACCCCGATTTAGCTTCCTAAATCGGAATCAAACCCCTTCGAAAACACGAACCAACAAAAACTTTTCGAAATTTGGGCAGAGTTTCGTTACTAACGTGGAATTACCTTAACCTGCACGCGAAAAATACACTTCATCCTATGCCACAAAAAGCAAACCGTGGGCACCAATCCCATCCGGATTTCTCAATATAACAACAGTAAAGTAAAGTAGTAAATATATATGCACTTTACTGAAATCCAGTGTAAACTCGTATAACGTATTCAACAGGAAGCTCAGAGCGACATCTAATACATAATCGTATACGATTATATAATCATAATACATGCTTATATAATCATAATCTCGTATGAAATCTCATGCTCGTAAAACCATAATCACGCTGCATGCTCAAGTTCATAAATCACATAAAAGACTCGCAAGATTTTCGTGAAAAGAAATTGTCCACTCACAGACTAGCGTAACGCGTATCGCGTTAACCCGTGATCCGGCGGAAAGTCCCTCGCCAAACGAACGCTCAGGAACACCTGAATATTCACAAAATCCATATCTCAAAATCATATCTCGACAATGCAAGACAAACCACGAGAAACCACCGTTCTCGGAAACACACAATTTGAATACGACGAATCGTCGAAAATCCGTATATGTATACCACAATACCTCGCTTTACGTTCGGACGCTCAACTCGAAAAACGAACCTCCCCACTGCGATCGGGGCGCGATTTCGAGTCAAATGACATGCAACTTGCCGAAAGTCAAAAAGTCAACCCTGACCGTTGACCGCCGCCGTTGACCGTCGTCCACGGCGGCGCCACTGTTGACCGGAGAATTTCACGGCGAAGCAACCCTTGTTCCACTCAAAATCACCCACTGAGCAACGTTGTCAACTGCACCGAAGTCCAATTCTCACTCTATCATGGTCAATTTCATGAAAAACCGAATGAACACACAAATTTCAAATCCAAAATTCTCCTTGTACACATCGAATTGAAACACAAAACTTACAGGGTAGCATCAAGGGAATGAGAGCTTCAAAGCCCACTAAGAATTGTAGCTCGAATCGGCCAATTTCACAAATCACCATTAACCCAAAATTTTGCAAACTTTGATCGGAAATATCTTTCACCTCCGGCAACCTCGCCGTGAGAGGAGACCGACACGGTGTCGAGGACTCCAAGGCGAGTCGGACGGGCCAAGGACCATGCCTTGGGGTGGCCGGAATCATCGCGCCACCGTGGAGCCACCTTGAAGCCGACGGGAAACCTCTCTCTCCACCGAGTTGACCGAGTCAACTTGGTCAACACCCAAATAGGAAAGGTCTGACCTGCCCAAAATAGCAACTTCCATTTATAGACTTTCCATTTTTGGAAACTTCATGTTTATCCAATTCAACGAACTTCAAACGCGCGTAACTTTCTCGTCGTCATTCCGATTCCGATAATTCTCGCGGCCACATACTCATCTCGACATATTCTTCCAATATTACCTGAAGTCAAACATATCGGCCAACCGAATAAAAATTCAACCCTTCAAAGCAACACACATTAAATCGACTAAATAACCAACAAACGGCAAAATTCGCAACTAATTCCTCGTAACTCCAAATCATGCTCCGGAAGTTCCCACGAACTCGAAATTAAATTCTGAACAACTTCCGTGAAGAAGCCGAAACCAAATTTTCGACCTGTAATTTAGTCACGAACAAACCCGCCATTTAAATCTGAACTTCAAATATTCATAACTAATTCCTCGGTCGTCCAAATAATGATCCGGAACCGCCCACGAACTCGTAATCACATGTAGAACGACTCTCGAGAAGAGACCCAGCTCCAATTCTCTGCCAATAATTAAGTCGTTAACAAGCTCGGCGATTCCAAACAACCGTCGGATACCAGTGACTACGCGGTAACTCACGTACATAGCTGGTCGTACTGCTGATTCTGGTTCGGGTCGTCACAGTGACTATCTGCAAAAAACTAGAAGTAAAGAGATCTCCTGCCAAAGGTTCTAAATAGCAGACATTCGTTGGAAAATCATAACCAACATAAATGCATAATCGTCGTTGATGACCCATTTTTATACGCAGTGGAAGCGTAGTAGGCACATGTACCACACAACTAGAGATGCGTAGGTGTGAGATATAAGACTCATATTCAGTTACCAACAGATACGCACTAAATGGTTAGCGGGTTATGAGTCTCAAGTGAAATAAACATAGCTACATGTAACACTGCATATCCCCAAGCAGAACTTGGTGAATCAATATGCATTACCATTTTACTGGCCACAAGCTGTAACCGCTTGATTTCTGCCTTTACTAAATTGTTCTATGAATGAACATAGGGAGTCGGGATGTTCAACTTCAATCCTAATCAACATCCAACAATCAACAAAGTATTGTGATGTAAACTCTCTTGCATTGTTTAATCTATTTGACCTAATTGGGTTATCCAGGTGGTGAGTCTAAAGCTTAATAATAAGTACTAGGAGTTTTGTAAATGCAACGTATCATGTGGATTGCAGAGATGTGTGATCTATGCATCGATGCAACAATCAAAATCATATATATATATAAACAGTTTGCATACCGGTTTGATTAATCTACAAATATATTCTTGGAATCAGTAAAAGAATGGAAGTTGTGTCTACAACAAAGGACCGTCATGCATGTAAACAACATTTTAGACATAAACAAGTTTTACAAAACGAGCGATGCGCATTGAATTTTGTCATAAGGACATCCGATGGGATAACGCATGACACCACAATGGTACCTTGCCGAGATTGTGCTGCACTTGTCTTGGAGACCGAGCCAGGAATGAGAGGAGTAGTTTCATCTTCCCCATCTAAACTGATGGATTTAAGTATTTTCACATGTTTCTTCACTCTGAAGAACCAATGACCATGAGAATTTCTCAATATCTTGATCATCATAATACAAAAGCTCATATAAGGCCAAGTCACACATAGTAATATAAGTGACTACGTGAGATTCAATGATCCCAACCGTAGTAAGATACAAACACCACAAATCCTCATATGTTGAAGGAGAAACATATGATAAACTGAAACTGTAACCCTTTCATTGATAGAATGCCTTATATATAGGCTGATACAATCTGTTGCAATAAATGTCTGTTACAATAAAATATATCAAGTTTCGAATGACTATTAGGCGCGTATAACACTCAATCTCGCCATCATATATCAATAAAATAATGTCAATCAATCCGTCTTCGAAACCAAGACATGGTGAATACTTTAAGTGAATACTTAAAGATTTCTAAAGGGTGTAACCTTAAGAGAGAGCTGATATGATAATATCTAAAAAATAACCGATGTATAACAAGTTAACAACACCTAACCGGTCGAAATGACCTTTTGTAGATTAAGTTCCATAACATGACAAAAATCAATGTAAAACCACATCTGGTTTAGAATTTCATGAAAAATTTTGAAAAATTTTGGATCATTTTCCAAGAAAACTGATGTAAGATACATCAAAAACACCACAAACCATATATAACTTTCGATGGGTCAAGTAAATCTCTCGAAGAGTCGAAGAAACCCAAAATATATTTTAATTTTCTGATATGAAGTCCTCGACGGGTTGATGCAATTGTTCGACAGGTCAAAAGTTTGTCCAGAAGCAAACCTTCGACTGGTCGAACTAATATGTCGATGGGTTGAAGCAAAACTCAAAATCAATATCGATTTTCTGATATCTATCTTCGACGGGTCAAATAGTATTCTTGAAGGGTCAAAACGGGACATAAATCGAGACAGAAGCAAGCAATCGACGGGTTGAGGAAATCCTCAAGTTAAAAAATAAAAAAAATCAATCCAGAACGGAACATTCGACGGGTCGAAGAATTTCTGAGATCAAGACATCTTCTTTTTCGTGTCTTGTTTACTTTATCATTATGTCATTATGCCATATAAAATTGTGAACATCGAACCATACACTTCATAAGTAGTGAAATAATGTTCTCAACACTTTCATAAACCGAAAAATAGAGAAAATTTCATTACTCGTCAACTTTAAAAATTACATCATAGATGTCTTATTCCAGAAACCTTGAGTTAAAAATAAAATCAATAACAAACCATGACTAAAATCAAGTCAATAAAATAAAGCTAACTTGATGACAAAGAAAAAGTTTGAGCCTAATATATAGACTACTCAAAACCACAGTCTACAGACTTGCTTTCGTATTGTCTACTATAATAAGATTTGTTTCACCGTAATCTTCCATCTCATAGGCTGTAGTGAAATTAAGTCTCATATGCCAAGTATCGTGTGTACTTTTTGTAGGCATTCTGAAAATCCGTGGGCGCACAACATTGTTTGTGCATGTCCTTGGTAGAACTACATCTATAACAAGATGACAAGCGCGAATTAGAAGCAAAATTTGAAGAATTTTTCTCATTCCTAGAACCGGAATGATTCTTCTTGGAGTTATGAATATCATCTTAGTGAGTCCAAGTCAAGTTTCCACTATATCCTCTACCACAACGTTTTCCCTGTCCTCATTTTCCACCATGGTTATTGTAAGTCTCAGAACGACCTTAGGTAAAGTGCTTAAAGACTTCTCGATCATAGCCTGATCGACATTTCCAATACCATAAACATTCAACTCCGATTGTAGCTCAAACATAACTTGATTGAATGCATCAATCTTTGGATAATCCAATAACCGGATTAAATCCCATCTTTCTTGCAGTTCTCGAAGTTGTGCATTATGCAAATTATTGAACTGATCTTGTAAAGTCACCCACAAAACCGCGGGGTCATTCTTTAGCAAATATCTGGATGCATATGTCGCTTCAAAAACATGAGGGCTTGAGTTTTGCGAGATGAAGTTTATGGCTCAGTACCAGGTGGTAGTGGTGGTTGGATTGTATATATCAGAATCATACCGAGAAGCGCGTTCTTAACATCTGACACCCAACAATGGTAATCTGCTCCATGAGGATCAAAGATATCAAATTCAGGCCTTTTCGGCTCTATTGATGTCATATTCAAGAGAGACAAGACATAATATTAGTTTACCGATCGAAAAACTATGATCACTAATATCAAGTATAGAGAATAAGACCCATGATCAATGATGTTTGGTCATAAAAATCGATTATCAATAAACAGTGGCTCAAAACCACACCTAAAAACCGTGATGAACCATCACATAGAATTGATTTTTCTTTCTTTTCTTTTGTTTTCTAAACTGTGACTCCCTTAGGACCATCATTTATATTCTATGGATATAGGACCATAGGAACTAGGGCATAGATATACAATAATCACAAATCACAATATCACAATCCTAAGATTTAGAGTTTTGCTGAAAGTAAGTTTTATTCCTAGATCTATAGATTGACGGTTTAGAAAATTTACCTCGAGAGTGTTATGTTCGGTATGAAAACTTTGAAACAAGTTTGAAGAATCAAAAAAATCCTGCGACGTGCTCTAGCAGGTGGAGGTTAGGGTATTTTTTTCTTTCTTCTCATTTTCTTCTTTTCGGGCAGAGTGACCTCTGTACACTAAATCGGACATAACTTACTTTAGACACATTCGAATTGCGATCTGAAGGATGTTCTGGAAACTAGACATCTAGAGCCTTCCGTGCATATGAAGATAGTCTTCTGGTTCGTCCTAAGCAGCTCATAATATTCTGTCGAAGTTGGTGCATGTGCACAGGTTATGAGTTTGAAGTGGTCAATCTCGAATTTGGGGATGAGATTTGAGTTTTTTTTTCCTATGATAATTGCTAGTTATCAACTCAGATCGTGCTGATAACGTGTTGAAGGAGAAACATATGTAAACTGAAATCATAATATATATGCTGATACAATCTATTACAATAAATGTCTTGATATAACAAAAATTGTTTATATGTATATATATTAAACTGTATCTAACCCTTGACAGACGTTACAGATAATATATCTCCTTAAACAAAATTTACAAAACAGAGCCTGTTTCCCGCTTAGCAACAAATCCAGGAGAAACTTCAGATTCGGGTGCTTTCGTTTCGTCTCTCACTCTGCAACTCCCATCAAGGTACTCAACTCTCATCGCCTTCATCAATAATTTCTTTTGTTTATCGTTTCAGTATTCCATAACTTTCTTAGCGAATACCCACAAATTTGTTTTCCAGGGTTTACATCTCGCCCAATTCTGACGAATTTGGATAATCATTGAGTTCTGACCTATCGATTCGTACTCACTCACTCACAATTCATCTAATCTGTGAATTGGGTTACTCTTTAATTCGATGGATTCGTGTATTGCCGGAATTTGTTTCTCAAATGCTTCTTTTCGGAACCCAATTGGGGGTTTAGGTTTTCATTTTATTTTCTTTTTGGTTTATCTGCGTTGAAGATTAAAACGTGATTATCAATCTAATCCGCATAAACATGTTCGCCAGTTGAGAACTATATTATAGTTTTTGGCTAGTTTTTCGTGTAAATCAGTTTAGCTTTGCCTTTAAAATTTGATATTGGATGGAACATGAGATCATACAATCAGTATGTTAATAGGTCCCCACTGACGGCAGTCAGTCTATTTCTGAAATCTAATCCTTACTTTTCAGTTGCAGTAGTACCTGAGATAGAGCAATGGTTTTCGCTAGTCTTACTCATGGATAGATCCCAAAGCTAGTGGGTAGCAATTTGCAAGGAAACAGTGCCCAACAATTCTTACATCAAAACTAATCACTTGGTTTGTAGATGTGGTACTGCACTAAACACATAACACTTGCGGAATTATGTATCTTATAAACATCAGTCAATCTGCATTTTTCATCTCATTTTTGCATTGTTAGCACACCGGACTTTCTCCCTCAATGGGAGAAGACAAAAAAAAAAGAACAGTATTTTTTTATGCATATAGTGGCATCTAGTGACTTGACATGCGTCATCATGTTTCAGATTTGTATTGCACCTTGGAAATCTTGAAGTAAGACGAATGGAGAACGTGTATAAAGAATTGGACAATGTCAAAGCAGAGATGGAGAGGCTTGAGGCTGAACTTCGGGTTGAGAAGGAGGTTTGTGAAACTTTGAAGAAATCTAACAGTCAGCAGTTGATCAAGTTCCAAGAAGCTAAGGGGGAGGTTGAGAAACAAGCTCGAGAACTAAATGTCAAGCTTGAGGAAATTTCTCAAGTAAGGCAAGTTTCTGAAAGCCTCCAATCTTGTTTGCATGAAAAAGAATCTTCTCTTAGGCAGTTGACCTCTTTGTATGAGAAACTCCGAGCTGATCGTGAGCTGAAACTGAAAAAGCTGGAAGGAGAGAATAGAGAGTTGGCATTTGCCTTTGATGAGGTTTCAGAAAAAAACAAAGAACTTGAGCAGAATGCATGTGCTAGTGGTAGGGAGATTGAGGCCCTAAAGAGGCGCTTATTGACTACAGAAAAGAAGTATCTAGAGGCAGAGAAGAAAGCTGAAGCAGCCAAAGATCTGAGGCTGAGGGATGAGATGATAATCAAACTAGAGGAGGAGAATAGAAATTCTCAAGATCAATTGAAATGGAAGAAAGAACAATTTAAACATCTCGAAGAAGCACATAGAAGGCTCCAAGTTCAATTCGCATCAAATAAAGAAGAGTGGGAGAGAAGCAAATCAGCCATGCTTGAAGAGATCTCTTTGTTGCAAACAAGCTTGGATTCCAAATCTTGTATTCTTGATGATGTCCAAAAGCTTTTAGAGATGTGCAAGCAAGCTTTGGCTCATGAAGAAAGTAGGAGGAAGTTTTTGGAGGTTGAAGTATCTGAATTCAAATCACGTTATGAGAATGTCTTTGCTCAGTGCCAAGAAGAAAGATCAAAATTTGAAAGCTTGACAGTTCAGAGGGATGAAGAGATTGGGAAGCTAAGAAACTTATTGGGAACAAAACATACATCCACGAAAGAAAAGGAAATTAGAATGGCTCACCTTGAGCAAGAAAATCAGGAATTAAGGGAATCTCTCAAAGAGCTGCGGGAATCTGAAATCAGAAATGCTGGGGCTTCTTCTCTCACAAAGCTGCAAAACAAGCTTAGAGACTTGGAGCAGGTACACAGTAACTGTTCCAGAAATTTGAAACAAAAAGAATCTGAATGGAGTTCCCAAGTAGTGGAGATGAAAGAAAATTTAATTGGGTATAACTCGGAGTTGAAGGGTAAAGAGAAACAAATACAGGAAAGTCAGTTGGAGCTTGAAAGCTGCCATTCTATGATTGAGGTTTTAAGTGAAGAGATTTCGATAATACTTGCTATCTTCAAATCAGAATTTTTGGAGGCTTTATCCAAAAAATCTGATCCAAAAGCTGAAGTGGAGGCTTTCTCCAAAAAAGGGGATGACAACATCTCTGTACTTAGTCTACTTACTACCCAGTTGGAGATGAAGGACGGTGAATTGAGAAACGTTCTCCTCAAGCTTGAACAAGAACATGAGCAAGTAAAGATCATGATGAAGAGGGTAAGGTCTTTGGAACTTACTGAAAAGAGGCAGAAAAACTTGGAGGAACAACTTCAACGACATCAACTTTACCTGGATGACCAATTTCTGCTTATGGAAGGTGAGAAGCGAGATATTTCTGAAACTTTGGAAAGGGTGAATCTTGAGTTGGCTGAGAAAGTTCGTGAATCAAGTCAATTAGAAGATGAACTAAAGAGCTGGAAGTCTAGCACTGAAAGGTTGAAAATTTCCTGCGAAGAGAATCAAGAAAAATGTAGACAAATGGAGAATTCACTTCTTCTACGAACTGAGAATGAAAAAACCCTTAAGCGTGAAACAGATAGCCTCCTCTCCACCATTGAAGTGCAGAATAACAAAATTGAAGTTTTGCAGCAACGGATTGGTCTACTAGCAGCTACAGTTGCAGCAAAGACTCGAGAAGTTGAAGCCTGCACACAAGACAAAGAGAACACTAAATTAAATGCAAAGTACAATGATTGCTGCATAGAAGAGCTCCGCAAGGATATTGCTTGGCTGGAACAAGAGTGTTTAAGAAGAGAAATGGAGGCAGCCATTTTTGCAAGCTTTGATGCAGAGAAATGTGTTAAAAAAGTTAAAGAGAAGCTTTTCAAGGTTATCAATGAGAAAGATCAGAACATACAAAGTCTTGAAAATTATGCAATATCACTAGAGCAAGACATGACAAGTCTCATAACTTCCTCCTTTTCTGAAGTTGTAGAAAATCTGGTTACAATTAATGCACTTACTGAAACTTTGAAGAAGTCCGAGCATATGTTAGAGTTGCAAACTGAAGAAAGGAACATGAAAGTTGGTAACTTGGAGAAAGAAGTAGCTAAATTGATACATCAGGAGGAAGCCTTGTTTTTTCTAAAACAACAGGTGAGGGACCTTGAATCATTGTTCGAAGCCAAGAAACTGGAAACCAATAAGCTGATGATGGAACAGAAGATTTTGGAAGGCATTGTCAAGCAGCTAGAGTCTGAAAAAACGATCCTCCTTCAAGACTCAAGAAAGCTATCAAAAGAAAGAGAGCATACTTTGCTCCATCTTGAAGAATTTTGTGATCGTATCAGTGAGCTTACTTATGAGGACACAGGCATGATGGATGTTTTAGAAACAATGCTTCAAGGATTTAAGGAGGAGGTTGGACCAGCAATGGGTTTGACAGTGGATGATTCGCTCTATGATTATACTCAAGAGAATGAAAGCACTACAATTTATGCGTCATCAAGAAAACTTGAAGCAAGTAGTGCTGGAAGATTACCACTGAAAGAGATGAATCATCAGGAGGGATGCTGAGGAGAAGAAAAACATGGTGAAAGGTAATTCCTTAAATCATGACTTGTTTTAAATATTGTCAGTTCTTTTATTGCCATTGCTGTTTTCATAAAAAATAATCAAAAAGCTTAGACATGACGATTATATGCTTATATGTAAGTCAGCCTCTCCCCTTTATATAGATGTTATGCTGATAATCTAATGATATGAAACGTGTTGTGAGAGGTTTTATTTTGAGTGAATGCCTTTGTCAACTGTATCCTGGTATTTTTGAAAGGTTGAATGCTTCAAAGTGCAACCAGTCATTTTATTTGATAACTTTTAAACCTAAACGCTGTTAGGGACTGCTGTTCATATACCCAAAGTGCTTTTGGATTTTTTTAAGAATAATACATTTGAAATAAGTGAAAAATGCCTTTTGTGAGTGGTTTGGAGAAGCACTTGACAGGTGCTTCCTGGTCAAATTATAATCTAGATTTTTATAACATAGCCGCAGGAATTTGTTGCGGATTGTACTTAAATAGCTTTTCTTGTGTGCAGTTGCCATAATAGGAAGATGTCAAACACATTGACATTAGCGAGGGATTGAGAGCTGATCGAGATTGAACTAGTGGCAAGGGAAAGGCAATCAATAGTTTATGATGCTATTTTACAATGTATTATCGAGCTAGTACAGTGCAGCCATTTCTTTCTTTTCTGACAGAAGGAGCAACCCCAGTTATTCTGTAGCTTGGTTTGCATGAGTGATAGACAGTCCATTCAATTATTTGCTGTGTAACTTTCTAGAGTGAAGTAGTGTTCAGAATTCTCTTTCGCGACTATATCTAGTTTAATCCAGTGTGCAATGGTGAATCCAAAATGTACCATCGAATAAATATCCATTTTTACTTTTCCAGCTTTCAGTTTTAGCTGACAATAGTAGACGTGAGTTCATTTGACCTCATACGATAGAGGCAGCCGACGGGCACATTTAGCTTATTTCTTCATCTCTGGACTCTCTTGCTCTCCGGTAAAATTTCAGTTCCATAGGCAAGTACAAGTGTACCCAGGATTAACTCATGAATGACATGAAATTTATAATGCACAATAAAACAACTCTATTACTAGGTGGATCTCAACAGATAGGCTGCAAGGTCGCCACCATCATTACTATGTGTTTTGAGAAATGATGGGTGCCCTTGCGATTTAGATCCATTTACTTTTGCTGCTAGAACTAGATTGCTGCTCTATGCTCTGCTATTTCACAGTAGTAGGTGAAATGCTTTATTAGCTTTTATTCTCTGTTTGTTTGTGAGTTCGATCGCGGAACTTTCTCTCTTATTTTTCTCTCTATCCTCTGTCTCCCACTCGTCAAACTCGCCGGACGCGAACCACCCAAAACGTTATCAATTAACTAAACTCATTACCCGTTAGGAATATCGCACTCTCGAACTACGTGATTTCGGAAAACCCAACACATTTATAAACTAATCGAATTATTATTCTGATAAAGTTTAATTTCCGATCAAACTTAGCCCAATTGATTCGATAATCTCTTCAATGTGATCAGTACGTAATTACGAACACATTAAACATCAGTTAAAACACATCAGCCGAATGCAACATCGGAAACCACTGTCGACGTCGGCGCTCCAAATTTCGGCGACCAGCAATCAAACCTGTCCAAAATTAACCCAACAATAACTTTCTCAACTACACTTAAATCCAATTCCAAATAGAACTCATTGGATTACCTTTTGAATATAAAAACACCCAAAAATCCTCAAATCTTCAATTTGTCGATTCTCCCTCCTTGGTTTGAATTAAAGCTTGTCCTTGCTATGTAAAGACTCACAAGGAAGAAGGCTATAAAGTCCACTAGGTCTCCTTGGCTGAATTGATGCCGAATAAGTCGACCACATATTTCTAGGGTTCTTGAAAATTTCGAACATTTCTCTCCAAATTCGAGCAGAACAAATGAGAGATGAGTGCTGGGGTTATGAGAAAAAGATAAGGGGGACTAAGATGAAGAGATTGATACCCAACCCTGCGTTTTGGGTGATTCGTCTCCAACGAGCTCGACGACGAATGAGAGATGGAGATGATAGAAAGAAAATCAGGAGAGAGAGAGAGAGAGACAGAGAGAGATAAAGGAAAAAAAATAAAAAAAAATAAAAAAGGAAAAAAATGAAATTAAAAAAGAAAAGAAAAGAAAAAATAAAAATAAAAATGAAAATCAGAAGGATTTTCAGAAATCACTTAGTTAATCGATTACGTTTGGATGGTTCGCCTCTGACACATGAGAGATAGAGACGATATAGAGAAAATCAGGAGAGAGAGAGAGAGAGAGAGAGAGAGAAATAAAGGGGAAAAAAGAAATACAAAAAAATGAAAAAAAGAAAAGAAAAATTAAAAAGGGCGATAAGAAAAAGAAAAATAAGAAAATTAAAAATAAATAAATAGAAAGGAAAAAAATCGGAAGAGTATTACAGTCTTTTTTTCTCTCTTTTTGAAAAAAAAGGTTGTCACGTCATCATTATAAACGGAGCAGTGACGGAAAATAGTTTTAGGCATCACGTAGATATAATTTCAAGAGTTTGGACATCACTTTGATAATTTTTAAAGCTTGAACATCATTTTGATACCACGGGGAAAATTTAGACCCTTATGAGTGACTTTTTTCCTTATTAATGAAGTTGAATTATCCAAAAAAAAAAAACAACTCTCACGAATCTGTGACAAAAAAAAACGCTAATCCTCCATTCCAATACGTACAAACTGGTGTCAATCATGGTGGGTAACTTTAGTGCAACAAATTTGTAATGATCAATTGATAACGAGTATGCAGTTGTACAGATGACCCTTTAACAATATGAGGGAAGCATTGCAATAAGTTTCTAGTGTAAATAATAATTCCAAATCTTAGGAAAACTCATTTCTCCTCGTTCTCATTCTTCTCTGATGACTTTGAACTTTGGGAGAATTTTGTGCGCCATTTCAGCTTGTTCTTTTCAGATGTCTTCACATTTTCCGAGTATTGTGCAAGACCTTGCCTCAACGCTCCAACATTTGCACCTTTATTTACTAAACTGCTCGTTACACCCATCCTTGAATCAATATTTTGTATAACCGTTGACAAATTCAACTTTAGATAAACATCGGTAAACAAATTTACGATCGTTTCTTACAATGGAGACTGTAGTATAACAGTTTCTGGCAATCTTTCTCAAACACTCTTTTATTGTCAGGCAACTGTCATAACCGATGAGGGACCTTTCCGCACCACTCATATGAGGGGCAAAAAATTGCTCTCCAGGAATATATGAACCGCTCTTTCTTAATCTTTTCTAAATGAGCTCTAAGGGACAACACAAAAATTGTTTTTGGTCAGTGACATTAAACCTATATGCAGACGTAATTAGTACTCCCGAATTCATATATGGGCATGGATCACTCATCAGTTCTCCCAAATGCATAGAGGTTTAAATGTCACTAGCACACACCTGTATAGATCATTTGTTACAAACATCTTGGCTGCAATATTAAAATTTAAAAGTCCAGTAGGTACTTAAACTAATTTCAAACAGTTTACCTTCCTTTCTTGACTTCTAACTAATTAGTACATGTCGTGTATACGCAAAATGATCCTTGATCAGTATTTGAATCACACTATTTCAAGAGTATAGAAATAAAAGCTGGCACCTAGGATGATACTAGATATCAATAGAAGAACAATACAAATACAAGAGTCGATGAAGTATGATCCTCTTCCACCGATTAATAGCAATCACAATCTTACCGCTTGAATGTTCCTGTTCTCATCATCAAAGAAAAGCATTGAACTATATGGTACCCCAGACCTTCTGTGAATTTTCTGAAACTGATCAGTCTTGTGTGTCCAACTCGAAAAGATCTCCTACGTACACAATCAGATAATTAAGAATCACCGGTAGTTTTCAACCTGAGTAACAAACATTGACTTGATGCTTAATTTGTCGAGAAATGTGTTCGCTATATCTGAAGTTGGTGACCTAGAAGCAATTGCAAGATCAATCCCTTTGTCTGTGTGTGCGTACAATATTCCTTTAGCATCAGGATACATTTTTGGCATTTCACGTTTAGAGCGACATTCACTGAGTAGAAAAAAACACACACAAATTGAGTACAATTTTCTGCAAAATTACATTCACTTTTAGGGTTTGGTATCTACGATGTATATGATCGAAGAGCATAACAAAAAAGAAAGATTAAAAAACAAGTAATCGGTGCAGATGTGTTAGAGAGATAGAAGATATGAGAAGATGATGAAGAAGTAGAAGTACCAATAGAAAACGAGAATTCAGACATGGCAATAGTGTGAGTTTTTGACACGCGCTCCACGCGCACTGACCCAAATTCTCCCTGTTCTATTTTCAAACACCACCTGCGATTGGGCATTTTCATCTGGATCTCCGATCGATTTTCTTGTCGCCGGTGACTTTGTAGCTACAAATTCCACGTTTATCTTCTCCGCCCTCCTAGAGAAAAGTGGCGGAGAGGAGCCTGGTGTTCTTCGGAAGCGTAAGAGAATCAAGAATGAGTACTATGGAAGCTCTGCATATGGAAGATCCCAGCTCTCCTTGTCAAGCTACTCCATTTGTGCCTTCGGCAAGTTATGCTAGTAAGTTTCGAAGTACTTTGAGTCGTTTTCATGATGTTATGATGAATGATTTTGTGATGACTGAGGAAGATTGTGTGGTTTCTATTGGGCTTCATGCTCCGAACACATCATTTTCTCGGAAGGTTCATGATAAACTGGATTTGGAGTGACGATATTCAGTTATTGTGAAATTGATGGGGAAACCTAACTCAGTAAACAACGACTTCATGTTGAGAGTCTTAAGGCGTAAATGGCAACTGAATGGGGGTTGGAAGTTCATCGACCTTCCAAACGATTATTACATTGTTAAGTTCAACCTTGAAGCTGATATGGAACATGAATTATGTGGAGGACCCTGGATTTTGGGTGGCCAAACCTTAGTTTTTCGGAAGTGGTATTTGAGTTTTGATCCTAAAACTGATCATGTTGGTACTATGGCCTTGTAGGTGAGGATTATGAATTTGCTTGTGCAGTTTTTCAAGTCATTCACTCTGAAGAAGATTGGTGCTACTCTAGGAGAGGTTGCCAATGTTGACAAGGTGACTATGGGACAAAAGAGGGGGAAGTTTGCACGCATGTGCATTGAAGTCGACTTGGGTAAGCCTCTGCACTCATTTGTGGAGGTGGAGAATATTGCTTACAATGTGGTCTATGAGGGTGTTTCTCTAATTTTTTTAGTGTGGATTTTATGGCCAAAGATAAATTCCCCTCCTTTAAACAAGCTAAAACTGCCTACTGAAAGTGCTATGGGAACTAATGGTGATGCCTCTTCTAGTGAAGGGAATGTTATGCAGGATAATACTGTGAGTAAAACCATGGTTGACAATTCTAGGGTTAGTGTTAGGACCATAATTATGTGCCTATTACGCTCCTAACTTTATGCTTATAACTTGTTTTCTATGAATAAAACATTGTTCTTATGACGTTTCATGTTCTTGCTAGGAAATGTGGAGTTGGCTCAGAAATAAATTAAATATGAAGAATTAGATATTTATTGGAGAAGACGCATATATTTCTGAGGTCACGAGAGAATTTGGAGCAAATTTGGGAAAAGAACGAAATAGCTTCAACGGAAGTTGCCCGGAACCTGCCGAAATTTTCTACAACCAACCAGCCCACCTTGGCTGCTCTAATCACATGGAGTCCAGTTCAATGGAGGCCCATTCAGCCTATTTATGCTTACCAATCTGATTTGGAGAGAAAGAGAACAAGTAGGATCACATGATGTCATTAATTTGGAGCTTAGCCTTCCATGACCTAAAATAGTAGATCATGGTCTCCCTAATTCAAAGCAAACCCTTAGATCTTCTACCTCCTCTTTTATTATCATCCTAGGGTCAAAATGGAGCTTCCAAACTTAGCCAAATTCAAGCTCCCCTTTCTCCACACACACAACTCACCTCATTTTCAGATTTCTCATAGGTTTAGTCTGTCTCTAGACCCTTTATCTTTATCCCAACCTTCTAGCACTCTCTTCTACCTCTTCTCCTCCATTTCTAGGAAAAAAACACCTCCATAACCACCACCATTAGAGACCTAGCTCTTCCCTCTCTTAGATAGAGCCGAACTTCTCCACCACCACACCATCACTTTGGCCTATTTGGGTGTTCCACCTCTCATCTTTGGCTCTAGGGTTTGGTTTGGTCTTTAGAGTTCAAAAAAGTGGGAAGTAATTCCTCTTCTCCTTAGCTCCTTGGAATCCTAAAGACTACCATTATCTCCTTTTGAAGATTTGGTGCTAGCTTGGAGTAAAGAAGTGGAGTTAGAAGCCTTGGAGTCATTTAGTGGAACTTTGGCTAGGGGACTCTTGGTTATTTCTTTCCTCTTCTTGTTTTGAGCATGTATCTAGTCTTGCTATACATTATCTTCAGTAAGTAATTACCTTTTGGAAATCTAGGGCTAATTTGATGTACATACAATTATGTTTTGAATTATGGAATTGAATTTGGTTTAGTGTACTACATGTTGTAAATTGGTTTGATAGTTTGTGATGTGATTGTGCTATGTTTGCATGTTTGGGCTTGATTCAATGTTTTCATATTCATGTCTTATCCATGACTAAGTTGAGATATGTTTAGGGAAGCTAAAAATGAACCTAAGTGAACTAGTCACTCACCTGAGGAAGATAAGTATGTAAACATGACTTAGGTTACATTTGAGAATATGGGCTTAAGGTTTTGTTTTCATTGGGCTTGAGCATAGACCGAAGCCTTCTTGAAGTCCAAATGACTCAAGGAGTTTCGGTCAAGCTTACATTGACTCGAATGAGATTTGTAGCTAATTGTTACTTCTTCTAATTCATGTTCTAAAATGGGTCGATTAGGAAAGTCATTAGAATATACTTTCATGTTAGGTTGTGGTGAGTAATTACCTTTCATGTTGATAGAACATTCTTAGTGAATAATTTACCTTTCATGTTTTGAGTCTTTGTTAGGCTATAGTGATCTTGTGTGATACATGTTGTGATATATATTGTGATACTTGTTACTATGGACTAAATGCCTTTATAAGTTTTCAATCATTCCTTGCTAAAGTGTTCAAGTTCTAAGTGTGACATCCCCTCATGTTATATGCTAGATTACAATGTTGTTTTCCTTGGAAATAGCTTAATTACTTCTTAGAGACTATATGACCCTTTAAGTGTGAATGAACGTTAGTTACTATGCCCAGGAGAACATGTGCTAGGCGAATAAATTTGTGAAATGATGATGTCTTGCTATCTTGTCTTTTATTTTTGTTTACTTTGTGGCTTAATGCAAATTGAGGACAATTTGGTTCTAAAGTGTGAGGTAGGCGGCTAAGTCATTATCACTCCTTATCCGGAAAACCGATAAAAATTAAAAAATGTGAGAAATTGTAATACAAAAATATGTGTGTTTTGGTGTGTTTTTGTTCAAATAATCATTCTCAATGATGAAATTAAACTAATGGCTAGTAGATTGCATAATTTTGAGTATGTTTAAAAAGATAAAACAATGCATGTTTAATCAGTTTGAAAAGTGCATATGTCATTCAAAATGCATTCGCATGAGAAAAAGAAGGATTGATATATTTTCGAAGCTATCCATGCCCATGTGAGATTTTTGAGCCTTATTGTGCATACATAGCTACATTATGCATATATTCCTTCATGTGTGATATCGATCAATCATAGTGTAATCTAGAACTTGCTTTAAACCATTCAAAATGATTTTCAAATCATGAGTTATTTTTCGAAAATAATGTAAGCAATAGGATTACCACCATGTCCAAATTGCTTTTGAACCCTATAATGCATACATCCTTTGGTGAGCCAATTTGAGCCTTATATTATTTAGTCTTTTAATTCTTAAACACCATAAATACTTACCAAGCCTAAACACTTACTCCTACCCTTAACTAGGCAATCGAGCAAGCGATAATGAAGTCCTATTAGGATGTGCTTAGAGTTTGTACCTATTGCGAAATTTAGCCAAAGCTTAAGTGTGAGGTGGAGGATGTCGTTGTGATGTTCATTTGTGTTGTGTTTTGTTCAAAAAGAAAAGAAATGGAAAGAAAAAAATAATGAGAAAAGAGTATCAAAGAAAAGAAAAAAAAAATAGAAAGAAAAGAGTTTCACAAAAAGAGTATGAGTTGTACATAAAGAATAAGAGTTTTAGGAAGTAGTTTTGTGTAAAAAAAAGAAGAAGTTAATGACACCTAGATGTTTAGTAAGGAACTTCGACATGTGAATTGCTTGGTTCTCAAATTCCTACACCCTTCTTTCATTAAACCGCTTCCTTAAGCCCCGTTATAACCCGAATAAAAGTCATCTTGATTTGAAATGCTTATGCTTTTAGATTGTTGGAGCGTTTGGTTGAAAATCAAGTTTATAGACAACATGTGATTGGTGCGATTTTTGAGTGCAAACACTAACCCTCAAACACTTGTGTGCATTGAGTGATATCTAGTGAGTTTGATGGTTAGGAAACATATTAATTTGAATACATCTCATTGTAATGCATTTGTCTTAGCATAGTACATAACAATTTCGATTTATTACATATGCATTGATTTCATGTTTTAAAAGTGTTACTCAAAAGTAGTTCAATCCATCTAGCCATAGTTTTTTGAGGGATATCGATCATTAAATCGGGACACTTACATACTTGTACATGCTTTGTGTATTTTTTTTTGCTTTGATTCTAGCTTAGTTTATATCTTTTCGTCTTAGTTTTCTTGAGGAAAAGCAAATCTTAAGTGTGAGCTAGTTGTTAGGACCATAATTATGTGTTTATTACGCTCCTAACTTTATGCTTATAACCTGTTTTATATGAATAAAACATTGTTCTTGTGACGTTTCCTGCTCTTGCTATGAAATATGGAGTTGGATCGGAAATGCATTAAATGTGAAGAATTAGATACTTATTGGAGAAAATGTATACTTTTTTGAGAATTTTTAGCAACTTTTGAAAAATAAAGAAATAGCTTCACCGAAAGTTGCTTGGAACCCGCCAGAATTTGCTACAACCGGCCGGCCCACCTTAGCTGGCCCAATCGCATGGAGTCCAGTCTAATGGAGACCCATTCAACCCATTTATGCTTACCAATCTGATTTGGAGAGAAAGAGAAGAAGTTGGACCATATGATGTCACTAATTTGGAGCTTAGCCTTCCATAGCCTAACATAGTGAATCATGGTCTCCCTAATTCAAAGCTAACCCTAATATCTTCCACCTCCTCTTTTATTATCATCCTAGGGTTGAAATGGAGCCTCCCAACTCAGACAAATTCGAGCTCCCCTCTCCACACTCACACAACTCACCTTATTTTCAGATTTCTCATAGTTTTAGTCTGTCTCTAGACCCTTTATTCTTATCCCAACCCTCTAACACTCTCTTCAACCTCACCTCCTCCCTTTCTAGGCCAAAACACTTACATAAACACCACTATTAGAGACCTAGCTCTTCCCTCTCTTGGGTAGAGCCGAACCTCTCCACCATCACTTTAGCCTATTTGGGTTTTCCTCCTCTCATCTTTGCCTTTAGGGTTTGGTTTGGTCTTTAGGTTTTAAAAGAGTGCACTACCAGAATAACAGGTATAGGCAACGATCTCAAATCGTTGCCTATAGTCCAAAATTCGTTGCCTATAGTTATAGGCAACGAATTTTTGTTGCCTATACTTTCGTTGCCTATACATCGTTGACTATACTATAGGCAACGAAATCAATAACCCATTCGTTGCCTATAGTTCGGGGTTTAGGGGTTAGGGTTTTCAACAATACGCAACGACCAGCTTAAATCGTTGCCTATAGTTTCACTATAGGCAACGATTTCTTCGTTGCCTAAACCCTACACAACAGGTCACCTTTCAAACTATAGGCAACGACGTCGTTGCCTATACTTTAGGATTTCGTTGCCTATAATTAAGAGTTTCGTTGCCTATAGTTTGAATTTTTGCATTTCTGGCAAACTATAGGCAACGAAATTGGTCCATTTCGTTGCCTATAGTGTGTGTAATTTTTAAAAAAAATACTTGATTCTGGATTGGGCCCAATTCCAGAATCTGCAACATTTACATGAGTTCAAACCACAACAGCGTACACATTTCAACCGAAATCAAAAACTAGCTACGTGCTACTGATCAAAGTTAACAGAATTGAGGAAGTCCTCGTGTGAACCCTCCTGGTGCTGCTGGTCGTCATCCCCATAAAACTGATGAAGTTGCGGCTGCTGGTCACCCCCGTAAAACTGATGCTGCGGCGGCGGAGGCGGCGGCTGCTCGGCACCCGTCCAAAACTGATGCTGCTGCGGCGGCTGCTGGTGGTCCCCATATAACGGCGGCTGCTGGTGACCCCCAAAATACTGCGGCTGTGTTGTAGGCGTGAACAGATTTGGCTGAGTCTGTGGGTGCGGCTGCGAAGCCCCCCGAGGTTGCTGAGATTGAAAGAATGCCCACATTTGGTCGTGCTGCTCCTTCTCACGGGCTCTTTCCTGCTCCATGGCTTCCCTGGCACGCCTCATCTCCTCCAACTCCTCCTCCTGCCTCCGAATATGCTCCTCCTGCCTCCGAATCTGCTCTTGTACGCCGGACGACCTAGAATTGCTGGACCCGCTGGAGAATTCTGGAGTCATCTTCAAGACTCCATTTCCTCTGTAACCCATCCCCTTGGCCCAAAACTTGTTCTTTCCAACGGGAATCGCATCTGACACGCACCTCGCCGCATTAATGGGCGTCATGTGGTCAACCTGAGATGCATACTGGGTCACCTCTTCCTCCGTGCACCCCTGATGCAGCTCTCGAGCTACTTTAGCACGCACCTTCGGGATCGACTCAACCAATCTCTCCTAATAGACAATGCAAAATCGGTGACGCATTAATAATTGAGTAAAATACAAGAATTAATTAAACATGAGATGTATCAAATATGGACAAATATTTATTAGATACTTACAACATATTCAGGGTTGTTCGGATACCCATGTCGGATGGAATACACGAGAGGATCGGTCTGTGGTTCCAACCTTGCCCCACGTCGAGTCCATCTCTCATACGTTCGGGAACCGCAATGATGTGGGTTCACGTTCTGCGCTCGGTTTTTAGCATTTTGTTTCGAAATGTGCTTGTAGAATAAGAAAATGTGCACAATTATTAGCCAATTATATATATAGCATAAATTAGAGAATATCCTCGCAACATTAATTTTTTTCATTAAAATCCAACCCATTTATTTTTCACATATTTAGTCCTCTGACCTAGAATTGTTTCCTTTAATTTCTAGGTTTTTTCATGTTATTCTGCAGGGAAATAATTTAATCTTTGTTATTTTTGGTTTTAATTTCTAGCATCTCAATCACTAATACAGTTCACTATCTTTACTTCGTATAAACAATGTAAATTGTATAATTTAATTTACCTACACAATATATTAGAGATTTACCTACATATTAAATTAATAACATAGATAGAGATTTACCTACTAACATAAAATGTAGGTAAATTAATAATAATAATATTAGTTTAGATTTAGGTACGCAAATCAATTCATGTGCATACCACAAGCTTGGGATGCTTCCAGTGGGCTATAAGCCAGTTCCACTCGTACTCCCGGTATCTGAACTCACTTGGAGTGCCATTTCGGCCTTTATCTATGTTCTCCTCCCAGAACTTCTTCAAGTGGGACTTCCACTCTCGATACCTATATTGATGCAACAAAAATATCATATAACCAACACTTTATATTCACAAATCTAACGTATTCACAAATCATATAAGGATACTTAGCCTTATATAAATCCAAAATCACATCACCTAGACGTGAGCTTTCGTTCACACCACCCCCCGGGCTCCTTCAGCCGATCGTCAATAATAAACCATTGCTGCAATACACGTATACATAATTAGCCTCATAAATATGTATGTTTGGTGCCTTACAATAATATATAAGAACGTATATTTTTATGACAAATTAATGTAAATTTAACTCACCGACAGTGCATTATGCACTCGGGCCTTCACTTCAGCATCAACTGAACCCCACGAGTCCCACAACATCGGGACGAAATCACGTATGACAAATCCTGCTTGGCTAGCATACATCCCTTTGTCAGAATACTCGATAGCCTCCCCATCATCTTCATAATCAATATGAGCCCGATTGTCACCAACTCGATCTTCAATACCCTTCCCGGTTGTGGTACCTCTGCTCTGTTTAGCTTTAGGGTTGACGACGGTGCCTAAGACACGGTACAAAAGAAGGAAATTAAGAAATAGAACCTAATTTAATGTACTGTATCTAGTAAATGAACATAAACTTACCATTCTCGTAAGTGAGCTGACCCTTAACCCTCACACTCAACAGAGGTTGAGAGAACGGCTCATATGTGTATGCTTCCTCAGGCGTCGTGAACGGGTCCTCATCATAGACGGCCACGTTGTTAGGGTCGAGCTGAGGTATCTTCGGAATAACCGTAGGGAAGAACAAGTCCCTTGGCGGGCATAAGTGCACAGAATCCGTGCGGGATGCACTGCCGGATGGCCCAGATGATCCGGAATTAGGTTGTGGCGTCGCCGCATTGGGAGGAAGAGGTGGCATACGCGGTGGGTCCTGCTGGTTTGGCCATAGTACCCTCGTACTATTTGGGCGTTCGCCGCTGACTGAGTGACGACCGGATTCCGTGGTGGAGTTTCGGCTGCTGTTGCGGGAGGGTCGTTCATGAGACACCGAGTGACGTGGACCTTGGGGATCCTGGGATGCTGTATATAGTTGGAGATGACGATTGGAATGTACATAGACGGTCTCAAGACTGTCCGGTACGGTGCTTCCAGAACTCTGACCAACGGACCTAGACCCACTCCTGGGTCCTTGAGGGTTCAACCCGGAGGACATTTGAGGTGTCGCTCCTTGAGGTGACGAGGAGGAAGCTCCTTTTTGTTTCCCACTTTTCCCGGGAATCAATCTTTTGAACACGGACATTTTTATTAATGTCTACAACAAAATAACATAATGAATACCTTACGTACAATTGAGGCAACAATAACCTAAATTTAAATTTTGTCTAACTAAAATGAACAACCCAAACTAACAATCACACTTATTCCCGGCCAATTCTAATTACCTAAACTAAATAACCAAACTAAAATCACACTTAATTATTCCCAATTCTAATTATTCCCAATTCTAATTACATAAACTAAATATAATCCTAATCCACAATATAATCCACAATATAATCCTAATCCACAATCCACAATATAATCCTAATCCACAATATAATCCACAATATAATCCTCTAATCCACAATATAATCCTACTAAAATCAATCTAACAAACAACCCAACACAAATCCAACACAACCTAACCTAAATCACAACACAAATCCATCTAAAATCAACCTAACAAACAACCCAACACAAATCCAACTAAAATCACGTTGTTTATTCAAGTAAGGAGAGAGGGAGAATGCGAACCGTACTTTTCGGGTTGCGGAGAGGGCAGAAATCCGGCGAGGTTTGCGGAGAGAATGCTAGTTGCGGCGGCGCTGGTCGCGAGCTGGGAATATATTCCAGGACTTATAGGCAACGAAATGGTGGCATCGTTGCCTATAGTATAGGCAACGAGGAGGACTTATAGGCAACGAATTTTTCGTTGCATATACATTAGGCAACGAATTCAAGACTTTATGCAACGAAGCGTATCGTTGCGTATACTTTAGGCAACGACTGGATCCTAAAGGCAACGAAATATGTCGTTGCATATACTATAGGCAACGAAATTTTCGTTGCGTATACTATGAGCAACGAAATGCATGATAAAGGCAACGAAATCCATGATAAAGGCAACGAAATCAATGTTAAAGGCAACCAAATCAATGTTAAAGGCAACGAAATCAATGTTAAAGGCAACGAACTTCAATTTATAAGCAACGAAATTCACATGTTTTCCACAACATACATGAAAATAACCGTTAAACTAATCCATCAAATTACACAAGTAAACTTCGATTCGATCAACACATATATACATTTAGGAGTTAATCAACTCAATACAAGCTCGAAGACTATACTCAATTACATCTCTAACTAAGGCTGATAATCAGAATCATCGCTAGAGTCTGACGCAGTTTGATAGTTGAAGTCTGGTAATAGGTGTCGCTCCTCGTCCTCGTCACTCGAGTCTTCATCAAAGTCATTTGGATTAACATTTAGAAGTGCTACTCCAGAATTTTGAACCACAATACCAGGTCGAACATTATAATGGCGAATTGTATCGGATTCCGGAATGTCAATTCCATTTCCCTCTTGGTATGCTGCAACTTCTTCGTCATCTTCATTTTCACCAAGTGTGGCAGCATTGTACACATTCCTAGCTTGCACATGGTTTACTACTTTCCAGGGGGGTCTGTTCATAAGATCGTCAAGGTAAAACACTTGTTTGACCGATGTGGCAAGAACGAAAGGATCCTCCTCATACCAACTTGTGGCAGTATTCACGGAAATGTATCCATATTGATCGATGCGAACGTTCTCCGGACGAGTATCAAACCATCTGCACTTAAACAAGTAAACTTTCATGCGCTCACCATACATGAGTTCAACCACTGAATGGAGTACCCCGTAGTAGTCAGGGTCGTTATCCCCACCATGCACCATTACCCCACAATTCTGTGTCTTCACCCTATTGTCTCTTTCTTGACACATAAATTTCACGTCATTGACCCTACACATCGCGTAAACTTTTGATGATATAGGTTTCATAGCCAAGAGCCTCAATGCGTGTGACCATTGTGGGTAACCATCATCTTCTACATAGTTCATCTGAAATAAATAACCGTCAACATTAGATACGACATTTCATATAAATAACCGTCACAATTTGCTTTTACACGTCATATATATTATGACTAAATGAATATATACTCACCCATGTGCCAAAAAAATTTGCAAAGGTCCGGTTGTGGTACGCAACATCCCCGCGAACCTCTGGACTTCCAAGGTGTGTGTCTTTCCAATATTTAACTTCTTTACAATTAATGAGTACACACCAGTGTGCAATGTCTAACTCATATGGTGTCAACTCCCACTCCCCGTGCAACCTACTCTGTGGATAAACATCATTAGAGACTACAGAAAGGTTGAACTGGGGTTCATCTACCGACATATTCGAATGTGGGTCCTCAAGCGCTCCCAAATACAGTTTGACGTACGTTACGCACTCGTTCGCAAGATATGCTTCGGCGATACACCCTTCAGGTGCAGATGTATTATGTACATACCCTTTGTACTCTCCCAGTTGTCTACAATGATGAAAACAGCTTGTTATTATTGTTGTACGTAGAACAAGAATAAATTAATATATAAAGACTTAATTAGCAAACATCATACAAATGCGGGGTATATACCTCTCCATTGGATACATCCAAGTGTAGTGAACGGGACCGGTGAGCATCAATTGCTCGGGAAGATGCATCATCAAGTGAGGCATGATGTCGAAGAAATTTGGGGGGAAAATCCTCTCCAACTTGCACATGATAAAAATGATGTCCTTTCGCATTTCTTCGAGGTCTGACATTTTCACTTCTCTGGTGCATAACTTTTGAAAGAACCTTGACAGCGCCACTAACGGCTCTACCACCTCATCATCAAAGTACCCTCGAATCATAATAGGGAAGAGGCGTTGAAGTAGTACATGGCAGTCATGACTCTTTAATCCATAAATCTTATTGTCCCTGTAGTTAACACACCGACTTATATTTCCAGCAAACCCATAAGGATACTGGACGTTAGCCATCCACACAAAAATTTCATGCTTCTCGTCATGCGTGACCGTGTAAGGAGCTTGGGGCATCTTTCTCCCCTTCTTTTTCAACCACAGATGTTCCCGCAGTTTCATTTTTTCCAAATCAACGCGAGCTTTAGGGCCATCTTTGGTTTTACCTTGCCAATTTAGAACGGTGCCCACCACACTTTCACACACATTCTTCTCTATGTGCATGACATCTAGATAGTTCCTGATAGGCAACATCCGCCAGTACGGGAGTTCCCAGAAGATGCTCTTGTGTGTCCAGAACTTATACCTGTCGGGTATCTTCGGTATAGTCGCAACAACCTCAGGATGATTGCTCAATGGCCCAAAATTATACTCATTCAGGACTTCTAAGATTTCATCTCCAGTCCATCCCATGGGTTGCAGACCTTCTTCTATAGTGCCGTCAAAAGCCTGGGCGTCCTGGCGAAATGGGTGATGTCGTGGAAGCCAACATCGGTGACGCATATGGACAATCTTCGAGCAATGAGCTTGTCCAAACATGGCAGTCATGCACTCTGGACAGGCCCTGTACCCCTTGGTTGGGTTTCCCGACAACATCCCTCGACCTGGAAAATCACTGATTGTGCCCACAAGCATAGCACGCATTCGGAACATCTCATTTTTAAACCTGTCGTAAGTGGGATGACCAACTGTACTCAAGTGCTGAAGCTCTATAATCAATGGCCTCATGTACACATCCAGACACTTTCCTGGATAACCCGGCCCTGGAATCAACAGAGTCAGCATATTATATTCTTTCTTCATGCACATCCACGGAGGAAGGTTGTACGGTACCAATATAACGGGCCATATGCTGTACTTCTGACTCATGTTGCCGAAGGGGTTGAATCCGTCAGTCGATAGCCCCAGCCAAACATTTCGGACTTCAGCTGCAAAATCAGAAAACACATTCACCAGGTGCTTCCAAGCCTGACCATCAGCAGGGTGTCTAAGGATATCATCGTCAGGCAAAGTCCTCTCAGCCCACCATCTCATAGCTTTCGCCGTGAATGCACACATGAACAACCTTTCCAGCCTATCAATAAGTGGGAAATACCGAAGTATCTTCACTGCTTTCTTGTTTCCTGCAGGAGTGTACTTCCACCTTTCCGTACCACACACCGGACAGTATTCAAGCTTCGATAGATCCTTCCCGTCATCGTCTACACCCCAAAAGAGAACGCAATCATACATGCATGCGTGAATCTTGGTGTAGGAAAGTCCAAGATCTTTGAGGACATGTCGTATCTTACGATGAGTGGGGGGAAGACGATGACCGGGGGGCAGCAGATCACCAGTCAACTGAAGCCACCTATCGACCGCTGCCACGGTGCTCTTGGTCTCCACTTTTAGCTGCATCACTGCCATCACACTTTCAAGGACTGTCTTAGGACATCCGTGGTACAACGGAGTTTGATGCATCTGAATCAGGTTGTGGTACTTGTCCATACCACGTGTGTTGACATAAACTCTAGGTAATGGCTGGACTGGCTCAATGTGAGGGAAATTCTCAACTTCTGGAGGAACATATACGGGTGCTTCAGAATCATGAAATACACCGCTCTCATGAGGAAACATATCGTCGATGAACCTCCTGGTGGGATCATAATTGGATGACCTCGCAGTATCAGCAAATTGTCCATGATCATGCGGATCGGCTGCTGATGCTTCACCGTGATAAATCCAACGGGTGTACTTATTCCAAAATCCGTTTCTATGAAGGTGTCGCTCAACTGTAGCAATGGGACAACGATTGCCGCGACACCGACATTGTTTACATGGACAATAATGCACTGGCAACTCTCCACAATTAGCCGCCACAAATTCCAGAAATCTCCTAATTCCCTGCCCATATCTTGCATCAGTTCTATCCAGCCTCATCCAACTCTTGTCCATCCTGAAATGTAGTGGCGATTCCAGAACGTTTCAGATTTTTCCACCGATTTTGATTTGAATAGCTGCTGGCTAGATCTGATATAATACTAATTATAGGCAACGAAATAGTAATTCGTTGCCTATAATTATTTTTCGTTGCCTATAAACTATAGGCAACGATTTTTTCGTTGCCTATAACCATACTTTAGGCAACGAAAACTATAGGCAACGATTTTTTTCGTTGGCTATAAAATGGACTTTAGGCAACGATTTTACTACTATAGGCAAAGATGTCGTTGCCTATAGTTTACAATAGGCAACGAAAATTCATGTCGTTGCCTATTGTCAACTATAGGCAACGAATTCCCCATGTCGTTGCGCGTTGTTTTCAATTTCGTTGCCTAAAGTGTTTATGTTGGTAGTGGTGGGAAGTAATTCCTCTTTCCCTTGGATCCTTGGAATCCTAAGGATTACCCTTACCTCCTTTTGAAGATTTAGTGCTAGCTTGGAGTGAAGAAGTGGAGTTAGAAGCCTTGGAGTCATTTGGTGGAGCTTTGACTAGGGGACTCTTGGTTATTTCTTTCCTCTTCTTGTTTTGAGCATGTATCTAGTCTTGCTATACATTATGTTTAGTGAGTAATTACCTTTTGGAAAGCTAGGGCTAAGCCCTAGCTAATTTGATGTACATGCAACTATGTTTTGAATTATGGAATTAAATTTGGTTTAGTGTACTACATGTTGTAAATGGGTTTGATAGCTTGTAGACTGTACTATGCTTGCATGTTTGGGCTTGATTCAATGTTTTCATATTCATGTCTTATCCATGACTAAGTTGAGATATGTTTAGGGAAGCTAAAAATGAACCTAAGTGAACTAGTCACTTACCTAAGAAAGATAAGCATGTAAACATGACTTTGGTTGCATTTGAGAATGTGGGTTTAAGGTTTGGTTTTCATTGGGCTTGAACATGTACCGAAACTTTCTTGAAGTCCAAATGACTCAAGGAGCTTCGGTCAAGCATACATTAACTTGAAAGGGCTTTGTAGCTAATTATTATTTCTTCTAATTCATGTTCTAAAAGGTGTGGATTAGGAAAGTCATTAGAACATACTTTTATGTTCTCTAATAAGGACTTAGGAAGGAAAGTCATTCACATTCATCATAAGTGAACACATATTGAACCCATTAGGCATGTGGTATGATTAGAATATGATCCACAATTAAGTTGTATTCTAGTTTTGGTTTGCTTTATACTTAAATGTTGGACTGGAACACTTCTAGTGCCCTAATGGCCTAGGAGATTCAGTTTACAACCAATGATGACTCAAAAGGATCACGAACTGGACAAACACGTGTGAATCAGACTAAACTCATAACTTGGACATTATTGGTACATTGAGTTGGCTAGTGGCAACATCTCTATCCAACCAAACATTTACATTTTGTTTTGTTCTTACTTTATGTTTTCACTTAATTAGTTAATAGTAAACATTTAATCAACCGTATAATCATTCATTGTAGTTCAACCATCCCTTGCAACGCTAAGTCTCCAAAGGACTTAGTCTTATGAGATACACTTCCACATATTGCTTTAGTTTTAGTGTCATGTCTTGTGTTTAGTTAATCCGTGATTTCATGTGCATAATCGAGTCAAGCTAAGGAGTTTAAGTAGTCAATCCTCGTGGGTTCGACACTCGACTTTCTTACAAATACTATAACTTGACCTTGTATCCTTGCGGGTAAGAGAAATTCACTTAGCCTTAGACTAATCAATAGTCAAAAGGTTGAGGGGATAAATCTCACGAACAGTTAGGAAGGAAGACATTGGAGCTTGGATGATGATAAGCTATAAGCAGAAGAAAAAAGCAAGTGCTAAAAGTTTAAATAAGGCTGGTAGAACTTTTGGTTCCAGGTTTGAGGTTTTACAAGATACCCCTGAGGAGATTGTTAAACCTACTGCTACTGTTGAACTAGAAAAGAAAGACTATGTGGCTGTCAAATGGGAAGATACACCTCTAGCTAGATTATGGAAGAGTTTTGAGAAGAAGGGTTAGTCCTTACCTGATAAGAAAGTGACTAATGTTGTGGGTGAAACTTGTCAGTGTAGTAAGCCAGTGATAAGAAAATTTGGTAATCTTAATAAGCCTATACCTAGTATCAAAACATCTTCTGGTTCAGGTTCAAAATCTATGTCTAGGGTGGTGCCCATAAGAGATGTATCTAATCATGTTGGTAAGGTTGGGTTGAAAGGGGTTGCGCAGTATCATAGAAAGTAGGTACGTACTGCATGTGCGAGGAATAAGGAAGTTCATGTGGTTAAGAGGTTGTTTTTTTATGATGCTACTGTCAAACCTAGTAACACTGGTGCCATTTTGCCCATTGTCTTTAGAGGAATCTATTGTGAAGGATAAACAATTGAACGCTGACAAAGCTTGTGATGCTTTTTTGGAAGAGACTTTTGCTAAAGTTAGCAACATGACATGTGATCCTTCTGTGCCTTCTTTTGTTAAAGTATGCATGGATGATGTGTAATTTTGGGTCATTCCATCTCTTTTTTTGTTTCTAGTATGTCGAATATATTATTTTGGAATGCTCGTGGTGCAGGAAATGAGCGATTTAAGTCTCCTATTGCAGACCTTGTGAAACTACATTCTTTGGACATGTTGGTTATCTGTGAGCCTCGTGTTCCTTTTGCTAGAGTAAGGGACTTTCTCTTGTCTCTTAGTTTTACTGATTATAAATATGTGCAAGCAGCTGGTTATTCTGGTGGTCATTGGCTATTATGGAACTCTGCCAAGGTTAGGGTTTCTTTTGTTGATAGTAACTTCCAATCAATCACTATGAAAGTTGATCACTCAAGAAAGCTTTCTTGGATGCTATATGTTTTATATGCAAGCCCAACAAATTCTTGTAGAGCTCAACTTTGGTATTATCTTGATGCTCTTATTGCTTAAACTCAGCTTCCTTTCTTGTTTGTGGGGGATTATAATGAGCTCTTGGCTAATGCTGATACAAGTAATGGTGAATCCTCTGGGAGATTTGGAGGTCTTCGAGACTGGGTTCATAGAAATGCTCTTTTGAACTTAGGCTTCAAAGGTTCGTACTTGAAAGGACTCAACTCTAGATTAACTAATAATCTAGGATCAAGTCCTAACAACTGATTATAATCTATGAAATTTTGAATATTTTTTTTGACATAACTCCCCTTAAAACTAAGACAACCAAAAACCTACAAGAAGAATGACACTCCGCAGATAAATCCCACAAACAAAACCGTAGACCACCGATGTCCATCCGGATTTTTCAACATATACCAGAAACTACACCAGATGTTCAACTCAAGGCTAATAACATACTTTACAAAGTACTGGTTCTA
The DNA here is from genome assembly GCA_946800695.1 of Geum urbanum. Taxonomy (NCBI): domain Eukaryota; kingdom Viridiplantae; phylum Streptophyta; class Magnoliopsida; order Rosales; family Rosaceae; genus Geum; species Geum urbanum. The sequence continues at coordinate 24,905,878 of OX327002.1, forward strand.
AATACAAGAAAAAGCAAACTCAACGACTACTCGAGTAACAACCTATTCACAAGAGTCTCACTGTAACAACATAAGAAAACTAGTATTCAGAGCGATTTCTATAAATATATAAAAAAACTGACAGTGAGCTAGAACGTAGTGATGAGAGGATGATTGGTAGGCTCAGAGCTCTCGACGATACCAAGCACGCACAGGAATAACACTGCAACTTGGGCAACGAAAAACCAAAAAGCCCAGGGAAAGGCATTTTAAATGTAAAATGTTAGAGTGAGTAGGCAAAAATAATATAATAATCTACCTAAATTGCTTAACTGTAATTTCATGCATTTTCACTATTTTCTGTGAAATAATGCGAGTTCTAATCTGAATAACTGAAATATAAATGGAGGTGCTCTCCCATGCCACCTAACCTGAGACATCAAACTGAAAAGAAAAATATGCAATATGTGACGGGATCGTCTCCAAGCCATATAACCTGAGTCGATCTGGGTTTGACGAGGCCACCTAACCTCCCATAACCAACTATCCGGTGATCAACCGAATAGTTAGAGCATCGATGCAATAAAATAAACCATCACAAAGAAAGCCTCCGAATTTAAAAGATTTAAAATAAAACTGTAGAGCATGCTGTATAAAATAAGAACTCGCTACGACTATGAAAATAAAGGCCCACTCACAAATCTGCGACTACTGTTGGGGTCCATTGGACTTGCCCACACTGGGGTCATAATCAAGATGTCTGGTCATTCTATGATTTCGCTGTCCTGGAAATATGCGATCTGTACGTTTCATAACTATAGGGTCTTTGTGTCCTTCCCCGTCGCTGGAGGTGGCAGAAAAAGTCGGGTCGGAAAATGGGTCACCGTTCAAGTTGTTGGGTCGAAAATGGGTCACGGTTTTCAGATTTTCCGATTTTTTTTTTTTAAAACAATCCACCTATTTATAGTTTTGGTAAAAACTGATCCAAGGGCTAAGATTCAATCTGATCAAAAATCAATGGATTAGATTGAACCGCCCAAATTAATAATAAAATATCTTCATAATTATCCTTTTTATCGCAAACTTCAGATAAGCCTTAAAAACACCTCGGTTATCCGAAAAATCTCCCAAAAATTCTTACAATCTTGCAATAAAATCCTCTACGAAATTTGCGAAGGAAGTCAAACCAAATTATCGATAGAGAAAAAAGTCGTTAAGAACGCGACTAGGTTACGATTAAGCGTAAAATGATGTAATTAACATAAATCCTCGGTTCGGGTCGTCAGTACTTCACTTGGGGTAACAAGAAGGAAAAGGAAATACTAGATAGAGCTTTTTGTTGTGGCAATTGGAGAACTCCTTTTGTTGAAGCTTTTGTACAACATCTTCCGAAGACTAGCTCTGATCATTGCCCCATTCTTGTTCAATTTATGTCCAATACTAGAGTGAATAGAAGATTGGTTCCTTTTTGTTTCCAAGCCATGTGGTTTTCCAATGAACATTATCATGAATTTATCAAGAGTTCCTGGACTATGCTCAGAGGTAGTTTTTAAGACAAGATTAGTAGTTTGGTTTCTCTGCTAACTAAATGAAACTATGAAGTGTTTGGTAATTTGTTCCAGAGAAAGAAAAGGTTGTTAGCTCGAATTGGTGGAATTAAAAATGCCACTGATAAGTATTGTAACACTTTCTTATTAAACCTTGAGGCCGACTAAATTAATGAGTATGAGAAAATCTTGGAGCAGGAAAATGTCTTTTGGAGAAAGAAATCCAAGGAAAAATTGTTGACAGAGGGAGACCAAAATACAAAGTTCTTTCATCTTATTACAGGGGTGTGAAGAAAAAGGAACAACATTGAGGGTTTATTTGACGAGGATGAGAATTGGGTGGCTAATTCTGAGGATATGAAGAAGATTGTTGTACAGTTCTTTGAAAATTTATTTTCTGCTCTCTATTTGAGGATACTAGGATAATTATTCCTTGGATGTTTCCTCCAATTAATTCTGATGTGACGAAGGTTGTGGTGAAGCCTATTTCTGTTCCTGAGGTGAAGAACTCTTTGTTTGCTATTGGAGGTTATAAGGCTCCTAGTTTTGATGGTTTTCCGGCTATCTTTTTTCAAAGGCATTGGGACCTGTATGCTGATGAGATTGTTCACACTGTGAAAGATGCTTTCTCCTCTTCCAGTATTCCTCCTGGATTGAATCATACTATTGTTGCTCTTGTTCCAAAGATTGAGGGACCTCAACATATGATTCACTTCAGGCCAATTAGTTTGTGTGCTACAATATACAAAGTAATCTCTAAGATTATTGTTTCAAGGATTAGGCCTATCATGCAGCACTTTATTAGTCCTAATCAAGTCAGTTATGTGCCTGGAAGACACATATCAGACAACATTATGATCGCTCAAGAACTCCTCTACAAATTGAGAAAGTCTACTGGAAATCAGGGTTTTTTTTAATAGACCTATCCAAGGCTTATGGCAAATTAAGGTGGGATTTCATTGAGTCTACCTTGTATGAAGCTAATCTGCCTATGACTCTAATGAAGTGAATCATGAGTTGTGTTACTACTACCAGCTTCCAAATTTCTCTAAATAGAAAGTTAACTGATACCTTCCATGCCAAGAGAGGAATAAGGCAAGGTGACCCCTTGTCTCCTTACATCTTTATCCTCTGTATAGAGAAATTGTCACACCTTATTCAATCTGTTGTCGATGAGAAACTATGGAATGCAGTACGACCTTCACAAGCAGGGCTTCTAATTTCACACCTCTTCTTTGCTGATGACCTCATGCTTTTTGCTGAGGCCTCTGTTGATCAAGTTGTAACTTTGAAGAAGTGCTTGGATCTATTTTGTAACCTTTCTAGTCAGGTTGTAAGTTTTGAGAAGTCTTTGTATCTCCTAATACTTGTCCAAACCTTGCTGCTCAAATTAGTAATATATGTGGCTCTCCTTTAACCAAAGATTTAGGCAAGTACTTAGGCATGCCTTTAATCCATTCTAGGATTAATAAGCATACATATGCTGGTGTGTATGATAAAGTTCAAGCTAGATTAGCTTCTTGGAAGAGCAAGAATTTGAGCATGGCAGAAAGGTTAACGCTTATTCAGTTTGTGACCTCCTCTATGCCTATCTACACAATGTGTACTACTAGACTTCCTGTTGATCTATGTCAGAAGATGGATAATTTGAATAGGGATTTTCTTTGGGGAGATACTAGTGAGAAGAAAAAGATTTATTTGATTAAATGGGATGATGTGTGTATGCCGAAACAACTTGGGGGATTAGGTATTAAAAAGGCTAGTGACATGAATCAGGCTATGCTTGTTAAAGCAAGCTTGAGGCTTTTTTCAGAATGACTAGGGCCTGTGGGCAACTATTTATATAAAAAAAATAAATATGAAAAAGAAGAATCTCTTTTCTTTTGATTATTCTGCTCATGTTGATTGCTCCAGCACTTGGAGAAGCCTTGTTCATGGTTCTTTATTCAAAAAGTAGCTTGTTTGGTGAATTGGAGATGGCCAGGTGGTTAATTTTTGGATGGATAATTGAACGGATTTCTCTCCGTTGATCCAACATGCTATTGTGGAGAATGTGAATGTTGAAGCTGTTGTCAAAGATTTTTGGAATGAGGAGGGCTGGAATATTGACATGCTTCATGGTGTGCTCCCTGAAAACATTGTTCAAAGAATTATTAATATTCTTACAGGTTTCTTTGGTTGTGGTAATGACATACTGATTTGGGGTGCTGCTTCTCATGGTATATTTTATGTTAAATCTACTTATAACTTTATTTTTGATTTTGCTGAGGCAAATCTAAAATGGAGTTCCCTATGGAGGATGAGAATTCCTCCAAAACAAAAAAACTTTCTTATGGGTGATGTTACATGGAACGTTGCTTACTAATGTGCAAAAGAAGAGAAGAAGTTTGACTGATGACGATAATTGCTCTCTTTGTCATAATACTAGTGAGTCTCTCTTACATCTCTTTCAAGATTGTCCTAGATCTAAAGAAATTTGGTATGCTCTATGTTTGTCTTCCAGTATATGGTTATCTTTTACAGTAAATTGGTTAAGTTGGATGTTTGCTCAACTAAGGTGCTTTACCCTTGTTCACGACATTCCTTGGTGAAATCTATTTGTTAATATCTGTTGGTTTATTTGGAAATGGTAGAATAAGAGGATTTTTGATGTTAATTTCCAACTGCCTGTGAAGTTGGCTATTATTGAGTCAGATTCTGCCATTTTGGTCAATCTGATTCAAAGCAACCAGCTTCATAATCACCCTATTGTCTCTTTAATTGCTGGATGCAATGTTATCCTTACTGAGATGGACCAAGTTTATGTGCTTCATATTGTCAGAGAAAATAATATGACTGTTGATGTTCTTGCTAAACATAGTATTGATCATGCTTTGGGTTTGATTACGCTGGGGGATGAAGAGCTACTTGGATGATTTGGATCGAGTGCCTTTCCCTAGAAGATCTAGAGTTCATGGGTTTCCTGAGCATGTTTTCTTTTGGTTAGGTCTTTGACCTCATTTTGTAACAAAAAAAAAAGTACCAATAGAAAGGCCAAAGAGTGTAATCAAGATCGAAGACAACTAATTTGGGTAGGAAGAACTTGGAACATTCCCAGAACTCCAAAGCATCCGCCCTCACCATGTTGTTCTCTCTCTCTCTCTCTCTCTCTCTCTCTCTCTCTCTCTCTCTCTCTCTCTCTCTCTCTCTCTCTCTCTCTCTCTCTCTCTCTATCTATCTCTATCTATCTATCTATCTATCTATCTATCTATCTATCTATCTACTAACGCCACCCTCATTCTCGTTTCGTTTCTTACCTCCTTTATAGATTTATAGATTAAGGGTACTTCCGTCCAAGCACTTTTCAACATTATTCATATTTTTGTTTCTATATATTTTTTTTTTCTGAAACAAGGGCGGTACGGCTGCCCTCAAGCCTTCCTTAATGAAACCATAGAATACAAACCCCGGGGAGGGGACATGAAACCTAAACTCCGTATTACAACAAGACCAACTAGAGCATCTCGAATAATAACAAGACTGCTTCAAGTACGTATGCATTCTAACACGCACCAATTAGCAGAGAGTGCAATACAGGCTAATCTGTCCGCTTTATAGAAGTGGTGACACAATATGAGAAAGATAACGCATATATGACGCATCATTACAAATAATTCAGCTTCTATCCTATGTTGCCGAACAACAAAGTCGTCGGCACTTAGTTTCATCCTACCACTAGGAAGAAGTATCCAGTGATTCATGACACAGTTCCTCATTAGGATAAATAAGACACATGAGGTGCACACAGGCGGATCGCCTAGATCACCCAACAAATCATATACCATAATGATAGGACATTATTAAAAACAACAAGTAAAAGTAAACAAACTTAACATAACATGAGATTGGAGTTAATCCCCAATTCCAACTACTATCGATACCAAACAGAGAAGGAAATGCCTAGGTCTTGCACTGTCGCCACAGTTTGGCAGCCCCAACTCGGCCTCGTTGAACCAAAACCCAGGTCAGCCATGTTTGACAAACAACAACCTCATAAGCCTTAGATCTGCAACCATTGCGGTTACCTTTCTTTTTCTCAACCCAACCTCGCCCGGACCAACCTTGCCGGTGTAGTCTCGCTTTATAGATCCACCGTTGGACAGTCCTCCAGCCGCCAAGCCACCACGTTCTACCATCTCCGGCAGCCGCCAGAAGCCAACGCATGAAACTTGCAACCTATTCTTTGCCGATCTCGATTTATTGACTAAAATAGAGACTATTAAAAACAACACCAAAGGGACAAAGACTACCCGTCTGGCAGCCCAAACGGTGCGGCAACGCGGCCAGAGGTCGGCACCGGCACCATTGGCAACCGGACGAGCCGTAATTTTGATAACTGGTGTCGACAAGAAATAACTGCCGCAAAGCATTTTTTCAGTTTTTTTATTGAAATTATTAGGGCTTTTCTTTTTTGTAAAGGAAAATTACTGAAATTGATATTGAATTCAGATCGAATTATAGAAAAATGTAAGAATTTTTTCAATTAAAATCAAATAGAATGAAAATTCTCAATTTAATAATAATAAAAAAAAGATCACATACAATGATGGTCACCCATGTTGCCTTCTCTGCAAGTATGTCTAACCTTCACAGTACACCAATGCCACATTCTTAGGACCCGAACAAGTCACACACTCCGGTTGCTCTGTTTTGGCCTCAACATGATTCCACTTGTCACTTTTGGTCACCTTAAGCAACCCTTGTCTATCATGCTCTGCTTATGAAATTCCTTATGGATGTTTGGTGTCATAGTAGTGGTGTAATTAATTGTTCACTCTACTTTAGTGCTATATATATAATGTTTCTTTTGAGGACCCATTTGGAATATATGATTGTATTGCTGCCTTTTGTTTGATAATGCGGTTCAAGCTATTCAATCTGGTGATAAAGTCTACAATTGCGCGTATTTTCGTGCTGAGCTATTATTTACTGCTTGAACATGATATAACGAAGATACTCTCGATCACCAAACAACGTATAGTGATTCCAGTAGTGACAAGTAGTAATTTCTTGGTCTCACCGACATAAATTTGAGACACACTTGTTCGCTGGACTTTGACATCGGCCTTTCAGTGCCTCATTCAGGTTTTGTGAGCTTTTAGACTATAATGCATATCTCCATCAGGGTTCTCTGTTTCCGAGTAGCTGTGGTGCACCGGGCAGTCATTCAACTTAATTATGAGCTGATTTATCTTGTGCCACTCATCAAAAGAATTGTTGCACCTAATACTTTTTGAGAATGAAAGAAGCCTGCAACAATTACGGAACACAAGAACTTGTTGATGTTAGCTCCACATTTGGGGATACTTGGTGGCTTATGATTCTCATCTCTTGCAGTTCCAAGGCCTGAGGACATGCCTTCACCTTAAGAGCATATGCAGCACGGCCTGAAATAGGAGGAGCAGCGTGAGAAAACGGTGGGGGCCAACCGGAATTGCTTAAGCAAGGAGAAGGAGACCGTGCAGCACAGCTTGAGGTGGCCGGCAACCGGTCGTTGACCGAGCTCGCGAGCTGCTGCTCGAGCAGAGTCTGCTCGTCGACGAAGACGTGCAGCCTGACGGAGCCCATGCACGTGGGTGACGCTAGGTTGTTTGAATTTTTTTTTACGTACAGCAGGTGTATAACACACGCCAGTAAAAAGTATTTTTTTTATGGTGTGAGATGCTGGCCAATCAGGACGTGACACGTGGCCAACATCTGATTCATTTCAATCTCAACGGCCAAATGATCTGAGTCGTCCATTTCAAATACAAAATTGAATCTGACGGCTCAGATTCAAAGGCAACGGCTACTTCAAAAAAATTTCCTCCACCGGCTCTTTTTTAACGGCATTCCATTTTTTGCCCAAAAGTCTTCTAAATTTTTTTAAAAAATTACAAACATTACCGTACAAATTTCCTATAAATACTACATCAATTTTACAAACCTCCCACACCAATTTGTGCACAACAAGTTCATCATCTCCCTCCATCTCTTCTCTCATTCATTTGTGTTTTTTTCTCCAAAATAATGTCGAATTGGCTTGCTTCGGAAGATTTGCAATTGTGCATTTCTTATATGCATGTTAGCATTGATCCTATCACCGGTAACAAGCAAAAAGTTGACAAATTGTGGGAAAAGATCTATGCCAATTATATCGAAAATTGAGTGATTGGGTATGGTGAATCAACAAAGGAAGATCGGACCCAAACGGTCATTTCATCTCGTTTTACTAAGTTGAAGCCGGATTTCAATCTTTAGGGCGAAGCTCTTAGTTATGCACAAAGGAATCCACCACCATCCGGCACTTCTCCACAAGATCAAGTAAGTTCTAGAAATTTTTTCATGTTTATTATTTTGCTTTTATGAACTAAATGTTGTCATCTCCATTAAACATAAATAAATTGTGACATAGAAATTTGTTAATTTTTATAGTTAAGAAAAGCTCAAATGTGGTTTGTGTCGAAGACAAAGAAAGAGTTTTCGAAGTTTGAATGTTGGGAAGTGGTGAAGACTCATCCTTTCTTTAGGGAAACCACGGCTACTACTCCACGTATTTACAACTACGAAGCTACTACTCCTACCGTTAGCGAAATGCCTCCCACCGTCAATTTGGATGATGATGAGGTGATTGCAACACCAATGAGTAACCGTGAAGGTCCTACAAGTCCCCCCTAGACCACCGGGAGTGAAGGCGGCAAAAGAAGCAAGAAAAAGGGGAAAAAAAATCATGACTCCTACAAGTGAGCTACGAGATGAGACTTTGAAGACCAATCAAGCCATTTGGGCCGCCGCTCAAAAAGCAAGTGAGGATAACGATTTTGCTTTACACAAAGCGCAACTTCTCCTTCAAGAGAAAGACTTCAAATTGAGAGCTCTACAAGAGCAAATGACCCCAAATTCAAAGAGATATTTCACGAAGAGGAAAGCGGAAATCCTTAAGCAAGGAGAAGGAGACGACAACGAGCAACAAGATAGCGAGGGAGCCTTTTCAAATTGGTATCGCCCACTTTTTCAATAGTTTGACTTTCGTAATAAATCTAGGCTTGGCTTATCATTATGTAATTTAAATTTTCAAGAAATAAAAATGCACTTTTTATTTATAGACGTTATTAAATAACATTACATGAAATCCAAATTTAAATACACCAAATTTAAATACACCAAATTCAAATACACTAAATTAAAATACACCAAATTGAAACAAACATAATGCAAAAACATATAATTCAAACAACATTTTTAGATATGTTCACCAGTCTCTAGAAACCAGTTGTGCTTCACCAAGTCCTTCTGAAGCTCTCCATGGATATAAGAAGACTGGAGATCAACAACACGGTCACGAAACCATTGTTCATCCAGTCCATCCCTTCCAACTGGCTCAAAAAGAATCTGATTACCTTGTTCATCCACTGGCCCATCATAATTTGCGAAAGCACTTGATGGGTTTTGTAGATCTTATTCTTCATTCTCCTCAAATTCTACCTCATCAAACTCTTGCTCAACTATCATGTTATGCATAATGATGCAAGCCAACATAATACTTTTTATTACCCCTGTATGGTGAGACCGAGCTGCATGATGAATCATTGCCCAACGAGATTGTAAAATGTCGAAGCACATCTCCACATCTTTGCTGTATGCCTCTTGTTTCTTTGAGAACAACTTATGTGGTAGAGTCTGAGGATTGGAAATAGTTTTCACAAATGACGAGTACCGTGGATAAATTCATCAGCCAAATAGTAAGTGTTGTGGTATGTCATATCGTTGACTTTAAAACTCTTTTGCAGGCTACTTTCGGCAAGAAGCGAATCGAAGATATCCGATTGGTGAAGAACGTTGATATCATTATGTGCTCCAGGTACCTCAAAGAATCTGTGTCATATCCACGTGTCATATGAGGCCACCGCCTCCAAGATAATAGTGGGATGCTTAGAACAGCCGGAGTATGCCCCTTGCCAAGCTGTTGGACAGTTCTTCCATTCCCAGTGCATGCAGTCGATGCTTCCGATCATACTTGGAAATCCCCGATGTCTGGCCCTCCTTAGAGGTCGAGTGATGTCAGCTGCATTTAGACTACGGAGGTAAATGTCACCGTAAAGCTCATGCACTTGGGTGCACCACTCTTCATGCATTCTAGTGTAGTTGATTCACCCATCCTTGTGTATTCAGCACACTGATCTGCGGCTGCGCCGTATGCCAACATTCGGAGAGCACCAGTCATCTTCTGTTGTGGAAGAAGTCCTTGCATTCCAATGGCATCTGCTCTTTGATGCCAAAATTGATCGTTGTTGCAGAGATCCGTGTAAATACGGTTGAATAAGTTCGAACTCATTCGGTACCTCTAACAAAATGCTTGCTCGTTGAAGACCGGGCGTTCGATGAAATAATCTTCCATAAGATTCTGTCCCCTTTGCACCCTCAACCTTTCTTGGTTTGGACGGCGACGAGGTGGTTCATCATCGAACGCTGTAGCTACCACGACCGCTTCGGTGACGAAGGCGTTAGCTATTTCTGCATTTTGCCGACGTTGTTGTCGTCTCCTCGTGAAAAAAGCGTTTAAACTAAAAGGATCCATCTTACTGATGCTAGAATGTGAATAAATGTTGAAGAAATAGCAAGAAAGTTGTAGATGGTGTGAGAATATATGAAGCACGATGATCCTTTTATAGCCGATTTTAGGTTATCTGAAATTTGATGATGACGACACGTGGCATCACTTGATTGGTCGAAAATCTCACCGAAAATCTTCGGCAATTATTCACACGACAATGGCACATGAAAGTGTCACGTGTCGCCAAGTGATTGATTGAGAATCTTACCGAAATTTTTGTACAATTATTTGTAAGATAACGTTCTGTCGGTGTGACACGTGTCAACTCGTCATCGGTCGAAAATCTTACCTGAAATCTTATTCAATTATTCATACGACAATGACACGTGTTGTCTATGTATTGGTTGAAAAACAATTATTTAAAATTTAAAAATTTAAATTAATTTATGAACAGTAATAGTAAGTGCTATTTTTTTGCACCGCAGCGGTGCAAAAAAATAGGAACTGCACCTCCTATTTGATAAATAGTGTCTGCTCCACCTCAAATAGTGTCTGCTCCTCCTCAAATAGGAGGAGCAAAGTCCTCCCCAAATAGGAGGAGCAAAGTCCTCCCATGGGTGCATATGCTCTAAAGGGGGAGGAATGTTAGAACTACAATGCTAATCATTTCTGTTACCTAAATAAATTGTCAATGGGCAGCTAGTGCAATATGTAGTAACTTATGAGGGTATTAGTGTAATTATCATATCTTTTGGTTATGTCTAGGGTTATATAGCCTTCCGCCTCCATGTTTATATCAAAGAATATTTCGAATCTCTGTTTTATGGCTTTTGTCTTTACTTTTCGTTAATCTCTACATTTCTGATGTCATTTGCCGTTTACGATCTCGATGATCCCAACAGTTCCGCGCATTATAGAACTACCCTAGTTTATTTCTCTTTTCTTTTCCGATTGTTTGGTACGTGTGAAAGTTTCTTCGGCCCCTATAGTTTCATGACCACCACCCCTGCTTGTTTCCCGCGCTAATGGTTTGATCACACTTCACACATATGGGGCTGTAAACGAAGAGTTACTTTGTGCTCTTTGCTTTTGTTCCTTTGTAAGGACCTACAGAGGCCTCTTCTTTGTCACCGAAAAGGAAAAAAAATAATAATTACTAAAACTCTAACTTTGTACTGACCCACAACATGGTATAGAACTATAGATTGGTTAATATTGCAGTATTCTAACGAATTCATATGATAACAAAATCCCCCACGTATTCCTATGTACTGGGAATTGTTACTTGGTCAATACTAGATTGCCCTTTGTAATGTTTCCTTGCGCAGAGCTACTATTTACGGGATTATGATCACAATTCACAAATGCAACGCTCTCATGAGGCTTGTACGCCGCCTTCCATATACAGGTGATATAAGCCTTAATCTTTTCCGGACTCGCGGTTCATCTGACTCGGATGCTTCATCATCACTACTCAATATCTCTATGTGATTGATGTTTCCAGTAGCGTCAGCTTCTTGATTTGAAAACTGTTGGTTTGCTACATTGGATGAGGAATTGTCATCTTGCATGTCACTTTCATCTTCAGAGTTCTGTACAACACAAGCAGTGAGATCCCCAGTTAAAGGCGATTCAGATTTCTCTGTTTTCCTTGAATGGTTGAACACCTCAAGTTCCACAAGGGAGTCATAATCATCTATCCGTACCACTCCACAATTGTCAGATCCACCATCGATGTTCTCCTCACAATCCTGCACAACACAAGCAGTGCGGTCCACACTTGAAGACGATTCAGATCTCTCTGTTTTCCTTGGATCTGTGAACCCCTCAACTTCCACCAATGACTCATCTTCATCTATCCCTAGCTCTGCATTCTCTGATTCACTACTAGAGGTATCAACGGCTGAGTTCACATCAGTGCTATCTCCAATGTTCTTTGAGAGCCCATGGTCTCGAGAAGTATCCGAGGTGAGTAAATCAGGAGCAAATACAGTGCCTAACCGACAAGCTTCAATGTAGACTGGAGAATCAGCCATCTTTTCCCCACTATCTCCATGTTCCTGTTTTCGAGCAGGATAAAGTACATAAGGATCAGTTTCAACAATCGTAAAACAAAAGAGTCGGCAAAAGACATGGTCCTCCTATGGGATCAAACAGTAGAGTACATGAGAATTATTTAGTACGAATGCTGACTTTTCTTGTATGAAGACTATTGCACAAGAATCAAGAAGCTTTGGTCTCACTTTGTAAGTATTTTAGAATAATATGCTGTAACCAATAAGCATGTCGCACAGGCGCCATGCATATTAGTTTAGGACACACCATATATAGCCACATAGGTGAATCCATGGTGATGCTTGATTGGATAATGCTCAACAATTTCTAGGCTAATTTGGACACTAACAGAAAGTTTTCCATCATCACTAATTCGGGAGGCTCTTAAACGTGCTACAGCGCTACCTACTACCACCATTACTTCAGACAAACAACTCTCAAAAACAAAAGAAAATCTAGAGTTGTTCGTAGAAAACAAGGAATACCTGTATTGGTGACACGGCACACCTAGTATCATTGGTAGTCAGTGCAAGATAATTTGTATCAGCAGGCCGTACTTGGCTAGGTTGAGAAGCTCCGAGCAATGTACCTCTAATCCCATGTGCATCAGATCTCAAACAATTTCCATGAGTAACCTGCGTTGAATTAAGTTCTTCAAAATGCTTTACAGCAGTTTCATTATTGTCTATATTTTTGAGTACTTGAGGGGAAGAATGTGAATGAATGCAATCGTCCATATGAGCTTCCTGAGATTGAGCGAGGATATCATATAGCAACTTCTTAATCTGATGGCGTTTGAGAGAAGCCTCAGCAGGAGGGAACCAATTTTCCTTTAGCTGAGATAGATAATAAGGAAAAATTAAACAAGTATACAAACCAGGATGACAGAACACGAGGTGCAAGGGAGCTTTGGCATAGAATTAAGCAAGCTAATGGAATAATAATGCCTACAAGGATAACAGAATAGGATGCGGAAAAAGAAACAGGATGGTAGAACTACGAGAGAGGTGAGAGTGCCATCCCCAGGTCTTGGACACAAAACACACATCTATTAAAAAATTGAGTTATAAAAAGGTATGATGAGAAGAGATTGGATGACTTACAAAATTGGACTGCTCCTTGATCTTATAGGCGCTAAAGTTAATAGGAGCTTCCCTCAGAAAACACTCCACATAATGAAGCAAAAAGAGTCCACAATCAGAAAAATTTTCCTGCTGTGGCAGCTGTATCAATATAGAGAGAATGGGAAAAAGAGGTTAATAAAACAATAATGTAATACTTTCATAAGAAGAACTCCATTGTGAAATAAAAAGTGGTACATGAAAAGTGAATGAAAGCTAAAGACAACCAATATTACTAGCCTTAAAAAAAGATAAATCAAACAAAACGGGAATTTCATTAAAAAGTATTTGTCAAAGTGTTGCAGTAGATATGTTAAAAAAGGAAAGCATATTACCTTCAGCTCGAAAAATCTCAATTGCAAGAATCTCAAGGAATAACCTTCTGCAGCGTCATCATGCCTCTCTTTCCACTCTTCACATAGATATCTTTCATCTCAAGATAATATTAAAGGTTAGGCCAACAGTCAGGATAGTCTGAGAGATGACATGAGCTAGGTACAAAACTAAAGAGAATGAAAAGATATGGACTGTTCTAGAGCACAGATATCAAGCTACCTTTGAATAAGTTTCTTCACGTCTCTGTGGCTTCCTTTAATTGAATCCATATGTAAAATGCATGGCAACTTCATTAAGCTTTCAACTCCCTCATCTGCAAGATAAATGAAGGAATAAATGATAATCAATGGATCATCGTAGTTAATGAATAAACAAAGATGGAAATAACAACAGTACACATAGCCCTAATATCTAAAAAATGTCATGCCTTCACAATTCGCCACTTCACCGGGATGACAGATGACAATCAAACTCCAGTGGAGCCTGTGTACAAGGTGCAAAAAGGTTTATATCACATAAGTGGTTTCAGAGGACTATTCTCAAGCGCTACAAGTTGCAACAACATAATGCAGGATAATTTATCACCTGTAGTTAACAGGAATGAAGATGTAATCCTTTTCAAAGAGATTCACTTTCCTAGTCCATTTACGAACGCGCTGAAAGGCCTGGCGTTCAAAGGAACATGATGGATCTTTGTCCAGATCAGCAAGCTTCCGAAAGAAAAAACTATTGAAGAAGTGAAATCTATGCTTTTCTTCAGGATGAATGTTACTTTTTAGATATCTGCCAATAAGTGAGAATCAGAATTCTTAAATCATTCTAGCAAGAAAAAGCAGGAGCTACAATCAGAAAAAAAAAAGTGCATGTATGATTATATTTGACAAGGTATAGGTAAAGGTGGATTACCTCAAGAAAAAATAAAAACCCATCAGGGACTCATAGCTCACATTGACAGGTCATGTGAGCTATAACGACATATTGGAAACAGGATATTAGAAAGCTCTGGGAACTTTATTTGCAAATTTTATAGTAACTGAGGATTGAGGTAACTGATGGTCATCAGAGTTGGATACTGCAGTTTTTGGACAAATTATCTCCACTGTGTCGTGGAGTGTGAAACCTGTGGTTGTATTTTGTTTGGTCTTTTCCACTATCTTGTTGTTTTAATCTTTTTAGTTGGCACTAGTTGTAATTCAACTCCAACAACATTCTGTTGCCCTTCAAAAATAAAAATATAACTATGTTTTTTGTGAAAATAAAACCCAGGTGTTAACCCTGAAAACTGATGCCTTTGGTGTGAACTGTACTATATAAAATGGATCCAAAAGAAAAAAGAGATGGCAATAACCAAGACACTAGTCATATGAACAAATAACCTTTTGTTGGTCAACAATGGAAAGATCGACATGAATATGGGAGCCTGAAAAGTTTGAAAATAAATGAAGCAATGCTTTAGATATGCAACATAGTCCAAAGGAGACTGGCCCAACTTACTGAATATAAAAGTCAATTATGGTATCATTAATGAACGTCTCTGGCTCAAGAAGCTCGAAATCTCTCTTACTTATACTAACTGCATCAGGATCCCCTTTTGGATAGATAACATCTTCAAAAGGCTTATCAGAACTGCAATGAACAAGCAATGCATATTGCAAAATAAGCTAAAATGAGTGAGATTGAGTAAATAAAAGAATGCAAACTTACAATAAAATAACAAATCAAAAATTTTAAGTTTTGAGATATAATCGAAGTAAAATATTAGTTGAAGCAAATGACATATATGGTGCTACTTTTCTTCTTCTAGTTAGGAGAACAGAAAAAAAAAATCTGGTTCTACTTAAAAAAACATAAACCGAGTGCAATTAAGCACCATAATATGCGAAATATCAGTCTTGCAAAAACCGTAGATAATAGGTGTGCAAAGAATAACCAAAAATGTAATGCTTGGATTCTAACTAATGACTAGATGAAGATGAACCAAGCCTACACTTCATAGTCCATTTGAAGCCATATGAGAGCTTGGGTTTAGGCATATGAGCTAAAACTTGAGAAAATGGCCATAACACTGCTAAAAACCACAGGCGTGAAATGAGCATATGATTATATTAATCATTTTGAATAGAAAAGAAAAAAAAATTATACATATATGGACTCCCACATACTTACAGAAGAGCAATATGAGTTGAACAAAATAAAGTCCACATCAAGCTAGAGAAAGAACTCACTGAAAAGTACAGTTCCATGTATCACCATATCTGACATCTGATGATTTATCTTTGCCCTGTCTTTTGGACAAATGAAGGTCAAAATCTGCACATCTTGATTGTTTTGTACCTGCAAGCGATAGTAAGGACACTTAAGATACTGAAAATAATAATAAACCAATTAAAAAAAATATTAAGCCAGTTCCACTATAAGTGGTCAATAAATCAGAAACAATCGGTAATTTGATATAAGAGGATGCAATCCAAACAAATATTGGCAATTAAGTCACTGCAATTCTGTATTCAAAAGAGGCCTATCTACAGTAATGAAACAATTTGTGATTTGTCAAGTAGAAATTTTTTCCCTTGCAGAGATAGACTAAAGTTGGTAATATATAAGCTCTACCATTGCTATAAATCTGGAGAAATGCTACTTGAATAAAGATTTCTCAATATTAATGTGTACACCAGACAGTTGTATCAAATACATTGTTTTCCCCAGTGGTGAGAATCCAAACTGAGACTATACAAACGGAGTTCAAGTAGAAAAAAGAAAAATGATTCTATATACAATCTAAGAGAAGATAGCTCCATCAACACTAATCCAAGTATAGACCAACCTGAAGTTTCATTTTCCCTTCCTGCTCTTCTAGAATACTTTGATTCAATGAAGAGATTTCCTAAAGCAGTTTCAACCTACACCAAGAGAGTTATCAAATTAATTATATATAATTTAATAGGAAAAACAGGTATTCATGAAGCCAAGCACGCTATCAAATAAATTATATAAAAGATTATAGGATAAACAGGTACGTAGTCAACCTTATTAAATATCCTATATTTTACAACACACACTATCTAGTAGAAAAGGCTTTGAGGTCACCGGCATGAAGGTTGTTGCTGTTATGCAGGTAGATAATACAGAGATAACTAAATTCCTGCCAAACTTCCTACGTAAACCCACATAGACCAAAAGAAATCACCTCACATAACTGAGGCTACATCAAGAGGCAGGAAATTCCTACTTTAAACACGTTTGAATCTTGAAGAAACAAAGGCAGCTAGTGCACCTTTCAATATCGGTGGCTGTTCAAGTTACTCATGCAAAGAAAAGAATATACCAAAGGAAGCCAAGTTGCGGTAAGCGTTCTACACTTAGGTGTGAGACCAAAGTTAGAAATAGTAGACCCAAATTTGTCCAGAAGAAACAGAAGGTCATACTCATAACCAAGAGTCCACAGGTTGGTCAGAAAAAAAAAATAGAGGACTCCTAATCAAAAGCTCAAATGAAGCTGTTGATTCAAAATATTATATAAATCAGTCAAGGTACAATTGTAAAGAATATTTCAGAGCCATAAATGTCATATATCCCTGTGTTACCTTTACAGAAGTGAAAATATCAACAACCCTCAGAAGTGTCATCTTGTAAAACAAAACATGAATTAAGTATGATAATAAATTGTGTGTTCCGCAAACCCAAACTTTGAGGATGGCACTTATGAGGACAGTAGAGCATATTACTTAATCCTTCAGGAGCTTTTTGCGATTCTACAGTCTATTAAGTCTTGTGAGGTAAAGGGTACATGATATATAACAAAGGTAGTGTTGGAGCTCACATTGTCACATCCGCTACAACCTGTCTCTGATGCTTCTTCTTCTATTTCTGATTTTGCCAATGATTGCAAACTTATAGGGTCAGACGAATGAAACACACCAATTTTGTGTGGAAAAGAAAGAAAATATAAGAAAACCACAACAGACCTTCCTTCTCAGAAGATGTGCAGATCGAGGTTGAAGGAGAGCACATGTCAAGAGCATCCTCATCATCTGAAATTTTACATACTGGCTCATTCTGCAGCAATTGACAAATGAAATAATCACCGACTCTAGATAGAAAATAAGTAATTCGAGGTCAAGTTTTCATAGAGTAAAACACATTAAAAGGAGTCCTGAAACAAACAAAAAAATCATCAAACTAATAAGAGTATGGAATCGTTACTTTAGGATTCGAAGAGCTCGAAACCTCATGGACTCGCACTCCAGATATCCCATCGTCTAAATTCACATTGCTGATTTCATTTAGAGGAGTATGTGCTTCTTGCGCAACTACAAAATCAGTAGCATACGGTAAAATCAACAATCTGAATAATAGCCATAGTTTCATTTTGCTGTAAAATAAACTCAAACAACTCTTTGGCAGTAAAAAATTGGAGAGAGAGAATTACAGTACTGGAGAAAGGTGTACTTGCTGATGGAGTGAAACTTCAACTTGTTGGTTTTATTGGAAGCCCTGCTGGAATTTCGAAACTTGGCGCAGGATTTGGCGGACTCAACCTCGACGACGTCGTTCGGGTCGAAATCGAACACGGAGAAACGCTTGGCTGGGGACTCGGACCGACTCGAAAGCATGGTGTCTCTCTCGCAAATCGCAATCAGAAGAAGAAGAAGAAGAAGAATGATTAGATATACAGAGCAGAGCACGAAAGTGTAGGAGACAAGGTGTGCGTGTGTGTAAACGACTGAATGGGGGACGAATTCAATAAATTGGATTACTTAGTCCATTATGACTGGGACCCGCACCACACTATCAGGGGATCAATCTCTTTTTTTGTTTTTTGAATTTCCGGTTTTCGCACTCTCCCTCCCCCTTCGACAGATTTTGGTTTTCCCAACGGGCTCAAATGTTTTGTGGGTTTGAATGGAGAAATATTCAAAATTTAATTTTGGTGAAGGAAATAATATTTTTATTATGTCGGTATGTTTTATCTTAATTATTATATATATTTTTAATTTTAGATTTATAGGGATATTGATTATAAAAGATTATAATATCTATTTAACATTATTTATCAATGAATAAAATACAGTTTCAAATCATATTTTAGCGTATCTATTTTATCTTTCAACACGTTATTAACAATTTTTGAGTTGATAGCCAACTCAAACCCTAAAAAGAAAAAAACCCTAAATACCCAAAGCTCCCTCGCCGGCCTCCCTCCTTAACGGAATCACCGCCGCCGCCGACCATCGACATCAGAGTTCTCCATCGCCGAATTTTCTTGGATCTTTGTTTTTTTTACTTCAAACATTTTTCAACAAAGTTTTCATACCGAACATAACACTCTCAAGGTAAATCGACTAACCTTCTTCGATTTAGAATTAGGTTGCAAAACTTAATTACCGCAACACCATAGATCTAGATTTAAGTTTAAATACCATGAATTATTATATGTCTCTAGTTCCTATGGATTAATGCAGGTATGAGTGAAGGAGATTTAATCACCTCTTCCTCAATGTTTAAGATTAGTGACAGTCCTAGGGGAGTCACGGTTATTAGTGAATATCATTATTAATTGTGATTTCACAATGAAAAAAAAGAGTTGATATTTGTGACTATTTAACAGTCACGGTTTCATTAGGGGGGGTGGTATAAGGCTACTGGTATTACATCGATTTTTTTGTGACCAAACATCAATGATCACGGTTCTTATTCCCTAAATTTGATATTAGTGATCGTGGTTCATTCGATTGGATACTAAATTACATCTCTTGTCTCTTGTAGATGACATCAACAGAGCCGGAAATGCCTGAGTTTGATATCTTTGATCCTGAAGGAGCAGAATACCATCATTGGGTGTCAGATGTTGAGAACACAATTCTTGGTATGAATCTGACGAATACTATCCAACCACCACCACCACCACTTGGTACTGAGCCACCAACTCTAGCTCACAAAGATCAAGCCCTAATGATTTTGAGGCAGCATATACATCCAGCTCTAAAGAAACAATATTTGCTAAAGAATGACCCTGCAATTTTGTGGGCGACTTTACAAGAAATGTTTAATAATGTGTTTAATGCACAACTTCCTAAACTGCAAGAAAGATTGGATTCAATCCTTTTATTGGATTATCCAAAGATTGATGCATTCAATCAAGGTTTGTTGGAGCTACAATCGAAGTTGAGTGTTTGTAGCATTGGAAAGACTGACCAAGCTATAGTTGAGAAGTCTTTGTGCACCTTTCCTACCTCTATGGACACCCATACGCATCAGTATCACATTGATTGTGAGCAACGAAGTCTTCGATCATTCAATGATCTTATGAGTGTGTTGGCTAAGAAAGAGATGCATCATGAGATCCTTCTCCACAACAATGTTAAGCCAGCCGATACAAAGATAGTCCATGAGACATACAATATTGGTGGGAAGGCAAGAAAAATAAAAATAATGAAGTGTCACGGCGCTCTTATTCCTAGAACAAAAATAATACCAACTAACTAATCCTCATACTCAACGATCTCTATGATAGTGTAAACTTTAGTGTCGTTTGTAGGGATGGAAAAATAACCCGAACCCGAGGGAAAAATAACCCCGAACCGAACCCGATTTTTAAGACAACTAACGGGTATCGAGTATTTACCGACCCGAACTCAACCCGAATGATGGCGAGTTCCGGTCAGGTACGAATATGCATCTACTGTACCCAAACCCGACCCGCCTATTTTTTAATGTTTATTTATTATATTTATCATTTATATCTAATTTTTATATTTTTAATATATATTTTTTTATAGAATAGTAACATTTATAATACTTTTTTATACATTTTTTAGTTTATTTATTTATTTTATTCGGGTAAACGAGTCAGATTCGGGTATTATATATATCTGACTGGTTCTGGTCTGGGGGAAACCCGAACTAAAATTTTTCGGGTTCGGGTTTGGTTGCCCATGGTACTTAACAGGATTACCTTTCTTTGCAGTGGTAGCATGTGCTTCCTTGACAAGAATGTTTCCCACAGGTCTAGCATTATAATTTTTAAGGAGAATCATGCTATTCTTCTTAGCTTTGACATTCTTGGTCATCAACAAAGAATATCGCATGATGTGGCCAACATCCACCTCGATCCAATATTTCTCAAAGAAGGGTTTGTGATGCGAGAGGGAAAGTAGGCAAGGTCTTCTCGATCTTCATGGCATCATTTGCATGCTCTCCGTAAATAGGGAAGTCATGGCATATATGCATCAATTCCGAGTTGTAGCCATATACCGAGTCGGAGATTTTTCCAATGATCACAAGCCTTAGGGAGATTGGTCTCCCAAAGAGTGTTGAATCGCTCATTGAGTTGATTATAGAGTTCTTGTGGGTTCTCTTCATCTACATACTCTTCTTGCAGGTCATCATCGAGATGATGCACCACCAGACCTAATGCTTATCCCTCGAACATCAAGTTTGGTTCGGCTTGAGAAGTGTCATCATATTTCGAGCCCAAACGTGGAACCATGCGCTTGTAATGTCGAGCGATTTGTAGTCCAGCTTGTTTAGGTTTGACATCCTCAACAGAAAGGGAGGGCATTTAGTTCTAGGTTTGGATATATAATTCAAACTCTATATAGGTCGATCCCTAGGAATTCCTTCCTAGGTCAATTCCCCACCATAAGATTCTTTAATATCTACGATTGAAGAAATCACAAACACGTAGAATAAGAGGTGTTTCAAACCCTGAATAAAAGAATCGCAAAGTTGCGAGGATGGTTAAGAGACAACTTTCATACGAAAACTTGCTTTTCGAATCGGGATAGCAAAAACACAAAAGGAGGGAAACTCCTTCTCAGCCTCGGATGCATGCGACATCAGAAGGTGGTGGGCGGTAGTCGGTCGAGATGGAGAGGAGAGAATTTTCTAAAGTTAGAATTAAAGCTCGTGCTTGATAACGTGTTGGAATATATCTTTTAAATTGAAGGTAAACCTGATATGTATTGATAATCTGCGTGTGTAGAATTACAAGGTATAAGGTGCCTTATATAGACCTCAAGAATAGGGGTTGGCAATGGGTCGGGCCGGGCCTTTTCATCACGTCTCCAAAATCCGAGCCAGGCCGGGCTGGGTTTTTTTTTTAATTTGAAGCCTACGTGCCACTTATGGGCTTTTTAGGCCTCGGGGTTTATTGTGCTTTTAGGGCCGGGCCGGGCCAGGCTTTTTTTGTATTAAATAAAAAAATTAAAAATTAAGAGTGTTTAATTATCAACTATATCAACAATTAGTACACTAAATAATATATAATCTCAAAAAATTGATATTTAGTATATAAATGAATGATATTAAGGTCAATTAGAGAGTTTAGAGGTTAATATTGATAAAATAATTTATAATATATACAATTGATGGGCTTGACAAGCTTGGCCCTATGAGCTAGACTTTTTTGGGTCCATGGGATTTGGGACCTCGTCTCGAACCAGGCCATATGCCCATAGGGCCGCGCTTGGACTTTTCGTGCCTCAGGCCACCAATTAATGAATTTTTTGGATGTATGGACCAAATTGTGACCCCTAGTAAAGAATATCTATTACTTTATACACAAGTAATAGAATGTATGAGAACATGAAAATCTAATCACATGTGATATTATGACATATTTTAACAGAATTATTAAATTTGATTTTGTTGAAGGATAAAATAGATACGCAAAAGATATGGTTTGAAACTGTGTTTTATTCATTGATAGATGACCTTAAATAGGCATTACAATATGTTACAATCAATATCCTTATAAATAAGGGATTGAGAGAATATCTATTTATATGCTAATTAGAACAAAACACACACCAAGATACCAAGAATATTTGTCAATGTTAACTTCTAGACACAATTGCAGTCAAAAACAATCTCATGTGTTGATGATGAACGGTTGTGCCTTGATGACTTGCCTTTTTACGGCCAACTCATCGGTAGATTTTGACCGATGCCACACCCCTACTACGAGTAGGAGAAATGCTATCTTGCCTGGGTGTTGCGTTAACTTGCCCAATTCCAGGGACTTTCAACCTTGCAAGATTTGCAACATGTATAACCGATCTCGTCACTTTCATGATATCAGTAAAGGAGTCAGGCATCAAATCTGCTATTTTCTGAAGATCAAGAATACATTTGACAAGACCCGCCCCAGATTATCGCAGTAATCCAGTGTAAGTTTTGCGAGACCCGTATTAGAATATCTAGCACTGACTAATTGGTACCAGCTACCCTAGCACAAGCAATGTAGAACTTCAACAGAGAACCTACACTTAGAAAACAGAAACGGTGGATTGTCATGCCTCGTACTCTAAACAGTCATGACTTCAGCTGGCAAACCTGAAAACTGGGCAATTTAAAACAAAGGGCACATGGAAAAGCATAAAAATAGAAAATGTTAGAGTGGGTGGACAAAAATCATAAACTATGTAAGTTTGTAAAACTATAATTGTATACCTTTCCGCTGATTTATGTGAGATAATGCGAGTTTAACTATCATAAATTGAACTACAAATAAAGGTGGTCGCTCAAGAGTTTTTCCTTAACCTGAATCGACTAACTGTATAAAAACTGTAGGTGATGGGCCAGATAAGGTATCCTGGCCTCCCCTAACAGCCAAACGAGGCACCCTTACCGGCCCTGTCTAGACTATCTAGTGATCAGCCGAACAATAAGTGCATCGATGCAACTAACTAAAGTCATCACATAAAAAAATCTCCAAATTAAAATGTTATAAAATATACTGTAAATTAAATTTAAATATTAAAAATTGAACTCGCTATCGACTGTGAAAATAAAAAGGTCAACTCAAAGTATTATGCCGTGATATCCATAAAGCCAAAAACGGTCTGTTGGCACAACTATTCATCTGTCACAGCTTGTTAAGTCGTCATCTTGAAACATCAATTACTATTAATATTCAAACGTCGATATTCGTAATGAATAACTAAACTCGTTTTTCGACGAGCAATATTGTCGAGAACCTCGCATTCTCGAATAATGTGTTTTCTGAACTACTGTTGAGCTTAATCAAAATTCTAATTCTAATTCTTGAATCCTTTATTTTTAAATCCTCATTTTTGAGTCACAACATATTCCTCAAATGTTACTCGACTCAAGGTCGATTCGATAATCGGTTCATCAGTTTAACATTATCGTAAAATACATTAATTAATGTATGAATATCCGCACCTCTTAATTTAGAATATCCAATTCAATTCAATAACTTCTTCGTTACATTTAGTACATAATTACGAGCAAAACAGTATAAAACTTTTGTCAAAATTCATCTTCGCCGGAGCGCCGCCGTGAACCACCGCTGACCGGCGGCAACGCCAATAGCTTTTCCCGGCGACCCGAATACCAAACTTTTCCTCTCAACAATCCCAACAATTTGTTCAACTATGGTCACGGCCAATTTGGCCTAAAACAGGCCCGAAATCTAATTTCTCGAAAAAAATTCCAAATCCTGATTCCAGCGTAATCGAGTCACGTCGGAGCTCGAGGCCGGTCGGGTTAGACTCCCACGAGGATGGGCTACAAAACCCTAACCCCCCTGCTATAACTAAAACATATATCAAATATTAACACAAAGTATACACTTAACACATAAATCAAAATCATATGCAATTTAAACCCTTCTTGTGTAGATGTAGCTTTGATAAATAGGGCATCGTTCTAAACCGGGGATTGAAGGGTGCATGCAATAATTTTGTAGAAAAAATGGGGTATAAAAGTTGATTTTAATATCCTAAATTACTACTTAAAAACGTCACAAACATAACACAAAGAATCTAGGACTCTAGCATGCATAAACTCATAGACAAGCAACACATAAAAGACCCCTAAGAACACTAAATCATGCTTGAGACAAAAATAAACCTAATTACTATTTACAAGTGATCAACTTATCCTATACACGTTGCAATTACACCGATTTTATCGTTCCATTATCTAGGAAATTCATAGCCTAATCTAAGACACACACACATGCTTAATATTGATCAAGAATGCAATGGTCGCGTATAAACACCTTAAACCAATTTCTCATTTAGAGATCATCGAAACACACAATAGAAAACGTAACAAGAATCAAGTCCTATTCTAAAACATATCGAGACATGCATAGAAAACGTAACAAGAATCAAGCTCTAAGAGGACTACGGAGTAAAGAGATCATTGTTACACTTTTGTATCTTCGGGATCCCATATGGATGCTCAAGTGAACTAGACTTCTTTGGTAGAGGACGCTCGGGATCCCCTATAGGTTAATGGTGATGAAGGTGTGGCAGTTTGGGGATGTAGTCGGGCATTATTGAGGATGAAGGCTTGATTTGTGGAAAGGAGAGAGGATTTTTGTAGAGATTAGGCTGTAGAATAAGTGATGATCTAAAATAGGAATGAGCCTCTTGTATATATAGGCTTTACAAAACATTTTCCTCCCAAAATAAGGTTTTCCTACTCTACCCGGGTAGATCTGGTAGTCTGTAAAGAATCGCACTTTCCTGGAGTTGTAGACCCCCAAAAATTATTATTTTTGGCTCGTTGGAAAGAATACTCAAAGAGATTTTCAACTGTAGGTTGATGTCTGTCTAACTCCTCCTAAGCTATTCCCAGTAGTTGTTCGAAATTGGCCAGTCTGCACAGGCAGATTCTACTTTCCTTATTCTTCATGATTTGCTACTTCAACACAACTTAGGAATACTTTTCTTGCCAAATCTTGTTCTCCATGAAATTTGCTGACTTGGTTTTCATTTTTGGGTCATCAAATGGTCTTCTAATTAATTTGACCAATTTTACATTTATTCTTCTTCCAAGTTTCTTCCGGAAGCTTCTTTTCATTTTTCTTTATGTTTTCTTCCTTGGATTTTTCAGCCAAATTTCCTCCTCTCCATTTTTCTCCATTTTTGCTACGCCTTGAATTCTAGTAGACCTCTTTTACTTCGTATCTTTTGGTCAACACCTGAAATTAACAAAATAAATAAAGACCAATAAAACTAAGCAATTAACAAGGTAAGATGTAAATGAAAATATATTAATTAATATGCCTAAAATGTGTAGATCAAATTCCCCCACACTTAGACTTTGCTAGTCCTTTAACAAACACTAAATTAAATCAAGACTCAAAAACTTTCCAACATATAACACTTTCAAAAATTTCCATATTTTTCACAAGTATATGTTGGAAAAAAAAATACTAAGCCCTTTAACTAAATTATTTCGAATATCATGGCAATCACAAAGTTTAAGCAAAAGGAATTCAAGAGTTAATAAAGACATTCTCATGCATGAACAAATAAGACTTAGATGAAAACAATGGTGATTTAAAAGCTATGCATACACTAGAAAAGCTCAAAATCAGCTCACATGGATACACTCATCATCTTTTCCCTCATGAAAATGGGTTTTCACTCAAGATATATATTTATATATATATATATATTTATATAAGAATCAATGAAACCTCATGAATGGAACTAATTACTTGCACAAATGAACCCAAACCATATGCTTACTCATGTGATTAACTTCACAGATCAAAAACTACTCATCTTAAGAATCATAAAAGACTGTCAAAGGGTTGTAATGGGGCTAAAACTAAGACATTCGAAAATTTGGATAAGTGGTAGTAATAACGTTCCAAAGACTTAGTCTATGCTCCAAAAACTTAATAATTTCGTCACTTTCCTTCCTCCAAATGCCAAGAATGTCTAACTTTAAAAGCAAAGGCCGGATGTCATCATGTTTGACCCGGACTTCATTATAACCTTCCTTTGAACTTTGTGAATAGGACAAAGGCCAAATTTCTTCATTATTAGGTCTTCAATTCATAGTAACCTCCAAATTCATAAATATGGGGGACATTAATCCTAACTTTACACTAAGAACACATTGTCGGAGAGCTTCACAATCTTTGTTCTTCTTATTTTCTTTTCTTGCTCTCGAATTTTTCTTTTCTTTTCTTTTCTATTCTCAGCAATCTCACACTTTTCAAGCTATTTGAATAAGTCTATCCTCATACACACATCATAGTAATTAAGAAATGTCACCCAAAAAATCGTCATCTTCTCCTCTTGTCGACATCATTTCACACTAAGTTTGCAGAATATAGGGCAAGGAAGTCCTACACTAGGCTAAGTATTTAGATATAAATGGTAATGAAAGAAAAGCTTAATGTGGCTCAAAATGGCTAACTAATGAGGTCACAACTCGTGCGCACATAAGAGACACATGGCTATTTGGCGAAGTGGTGGTAAAATTCTAAGTGCCTTTAATCACATCCAAAATCAAAGTATGTAATGACTATAAGCTTTGAAAGTCAACATGAGCAAATTCTAGCATTCTCTAGTTCATTAGAAACTATGGCAAATAATCAAATGAAGCATATGCAACCTATAAGCTGCGAAATAAGATGGATTGATCAGATCACTCAAGAAATAAAACACAAATAGCACAAAAACTCACATAGGTTCATATGATTCAAACTTATTCTAGCATGCAAATTCCATATCAAGTTTTACTATCTATATCTACTACATGTCAATGCAATCAAAACATCTCTATTAACAAAAGAATTCCAATAATTAGTGATCTAAATTGCCATATAAATTGTTTGTTTTTGTCAAAAATCATCATAGACTAGTTAACGGCATCCTAAGACTTTGTAAAACACTAAAATAGATTCAAAAATTACCTAAAATATTCAAAATAATAAAAACCACGAAAATGAAGAAAATAAATATATATTTTTTAGGGCGCCATCCTCGAGTTAGACTCTTATCCGCCCAAGTTTTTACGATTTATGACTCAATAAAGTGTAAACCCCTCCCCCACACTTAAATAATTCATTGTCCCAATGTATTCAAGTAGAAGCGTAGAATCAAGCATGAAGATTTAGTTTTACGAAAAAGAACTAACTAATTAACACATATACAAACTAATTAATAAAAGAAAAGGGAAAAGAAAGCAAATATGTTATAGATCCTCCATTGGGTTGCCTCCCAACAGGCACTTATTTTTTAATGTCTTACAGCCTAGATATGATACTTCATTTTATGCTCTAGGAACAGCCCGATCTTGAAGGTGCATCTCCTCCATTTCTTTCCACTTTTCAGCTTCTATGTTCTGACCTCCGTATCTTTAAACTATAATTCTTGAAGCTGTAGAACTCAGAAATTTTTGATCTTTATATGGCTAAAAACTAAACGTCTCAAGCTTTCCATCCATATAAAGAACTCTTGTTAACTCTAAACGACCTAAAAGTTATGGCTTTTGAAAATTAAATGTTCTGTTTTGGACAAAACCTGCGAATTATGAAAACACTTGGAGTTAGTTCGTCAATCGTATCCTTTAATACTCAAAAAACATCAAATCCAATGAAAATTCATAAAATGTACGTAATGATATGCATGAAATGTATGATATATATTATGCAAGATGATGTAATTATGCAATGCATGACATGATATGCAAAGATGTGTAACTATTCTAAATATTCACAAAAATCGAGCAGCCTGAGCATAACTACTTGCATAATTCTCTAGAATTAATCACACGTTAGAACTAGCTAAAATTTTACAAGCATGAACTAAACACATATACAAACACGTTGTAACATTTTCAAAATTTTCCAAGATATGTATCTATGTCAGATAAATCACACAAATTAGCCTATTGCCCAGCTCCAATTTGACTCTCTAAAACCTAAAAATAATATATACATTGTACAACACATGAAATTACTAGAGTGTGGTTAGTCTTTTTTACAAGTTCAATTTCGACATAAAAATGTTTACAACAATGTTCAAATTGAGTGTGACAATGATTTAAAGAGAGTACATAGCTTGATCTCTAGGTCTTTCTTATGTGCGACCCTAGATCTTTCTTCGGACGTGCGACACGCATGATAAAATATGTTTCTTAATCATTTCGCCTTAGATCAATTGAAAAACATGGCCAATAGGGATAGAGATAACGTAAGAGGCATGACTAATTTCAAGAAACACCCCGAGGCTAACCGGGTCAATGGTATATGTTCTATTGATGTTTCTCTTTCTTAGATCCAGAACCTGTCACCAGTTGTCATAACCTATTTAAACACCATGTCGGACATTCAGCCAAAATCTCAAGAAAATACACTCCCTCAAGTCCTTTGTAAACTCCGCCCTCAACCTCATGTCCCTAACTTCACTTAGCTTATGGTGTGCGGTGATGAAATCCACACATCATGAGGGGTTTAGGAGATAAACAAGAAAAAGAGGAGCTATCTATTCCAGAAGAGTGAGACTTAATCAACCAATCATCTGTACTCAATGTAAATCTAAGACTATCATTTAACATGCTTAACAAATATTAGAGATATATATATATATATATATATGTATATACAAACATCGGTTTATATTTACTAAAACTATACACATACTCACAAAAAATAGCACGTATGGAATTGAAAATTCTAAGTAATTTTGACATGTATATTTACACAAAAATTCCTACAAGAAAAAAAAATTGGTTAGTAATATTCACAAGTATAAAATATAAACAAGCAAATTTACATATATATACACAAAAATCACAAACAATTCTCAATCCCCGGCAACGGGGCCAAAAATTGATATGACTAAAACATGTATCAAATATTAACACAAAGTAGACACTTAACACATAAATCAATCATATGAAATTTAAGCCCTTTTTGTGTAGATGTAGCATTGATAAGTAGGATATCATTCTAAACCAAGGAATGAATAGTGCATGCAATAATTGTGTAGAATAAATGGGGTATAAAAGTTGATTTTAATATCCTAAATTACTACCTAAAAACGTCACAAACATAACACAAAGAATCTAGGACTCTAGCATGCATAAACTCATAGACAAGCAACACATAAAAGACCCCTAAGAACACTAAATCATGCTTGAGACAAAAATAAACCTAATTACTATTTACAAGTGATCAACTTATCCTATACACCTTGCAATTACACCGATTTTATCCTTCCATTATCTACGAAATTCATAGCCTAATCTAAGACACACACACATTCTTAATATTGATCAAGAATGCAATGATCGCGTATAAACACCTTAAACCAATTTCTCATTTAGAGATCATCGAAACACACAATAGAAAACGTAATAAGAATCAAGTCCTATTCTAAAACATATCGAGACATGCATATAAAACGTAACAAGAATCAAGCTTTATTCCAAAACATGTTTTCAAATCATTAAGAAATTTTAAGCTAGCATATGAATTCAAAATTAAGACTATAAATACATGGAAGATATATGGAATTCAAAAATAGCATAAAACCAAAAATGTAAAACATACAAACAAGGTTCAAACACAAAAGAGGACTACAAAGTAAAGAGGTCATTGTTACACTTTTGTATCTTCGGGATCCCCTATGGATACTCAAGAGAACTAGACTTCTTTGGGGGAGGACGCTCGGGATCCCCTATACGTCTATGGTGATGAAGGTGTGGCTGTTTGGTGATGTTATCGGTACTCTTGAGAATGAAGGCTTGATTTGTGGAATGGAAAAGAGATTTTGGCAGAGCTTAGGCTGCAGAATAAGTGATGATCTAAAATAGGGATGAGCCTCTTGTATATATAGGCTTTACAAAACAGTTTCTTTCCAAAATAAGGTTTTCCTGCTCTACCCGGGTAGATCTGACAGTCTGTAAAGAATCGCACTTTCCTGGAGTGGTAGACCCCAAAACTTATTATTTTTAGCTCGTTGGAAAGAAGACTCAAAGATATTTTCAACTGTAGGTTGATGTTTGTCTAACTCTTCCTGAGCTATTCCCAGTAGTTGTTCGAAATTGGCCAGTCTGCACAGGCAGATTCTACTTTCCTTATTTTTCATGATTTCCTTCTTCAACACAACTTAGGAATGTTTTTCTTGCCAAATCTTGTTCTCCACGAAATTTACTGACTTGGTATTCATTTTTGGGCCATCAAATGGTCTTCTAATTAATTTGACCCATTTTACATTTATTCTTCTTCTATGTTTCTTCTGCAAGCTTCTTTTCATTTTTCTTCATGTTTTCTTCCTTGAATTTTTCAGCCGAATTTCCTCTTGACCATTTTTCTCCATTTTTTCTATGCCTTGAATGCTTGTAAGATCTCTTTTACTCTGTCTCTTTTGGTCAACATCTGAAATTAATAAAATAAGTAAAAACTAATAAAACTAAGAAATTAACAAGGTAAAATGTAAAGGAAAAAGATTGTGGATCGTCTTTAGACTCTTCTGTAGGCAAGGAGTTTACTTGATATGCGGCTAAGCGAGAAAGAAACTAGTAAGCGGTAAAGTCTAAGAGTGCTTTAAATAGGTGTGCTTAAAACGAATAAGTATAGGGCAAAGACGTATGGCTTGAGAAAGGCTTGACATAGCCGAAAACTAAGACTTAGACTAGTTCTCCCAGATCTCTTATCTCTTGGTTAGTCACTTAGAACCGGTAAAAGGAAGTTCTTCCAGTCTAGACTCGCTTGGCAGGTTACTCGCTCGGCACAAGATGAAACAAAAAAAAGGCTTTTTCCTAATTGGAATGTGTTTGAACTACAACTGATGAGCCATGGGCCTTAATAGCTCCTCCGAATTTGACCCGCTCCATTGACACGGTTCTTCTTTCGCATAGAACCTTAAGAGCGAAGAACCTTAAGTGACTCCTAAGACGGATGAATCTCTTACGACGTCTAACACGATTATAGATGCGCAAAAGCGCCTCTCTCGTGGGTGTTTACCTATTAGGAGCACAACGAGTGGCTTAAACCCCCTTCTTTTTTCATTGCCCTCTGTATGGAACTTCCAAAGGATCTTAGTAGGGACCGAGGGAATAAGTACAATGACCTGGATCCAAGCTGTCCTTTTGCACATGTCCTTGAAGAAGAGTACATTTCCCAGTTGACGAAACGCTATGAATTGGCCTTTGTAAGAGTCCCTAGAAATTTCTTCTTGTAGACCAAAGATGCTAAGTAACTGTTCTATTCTCTACCTGTGGCATAAGAAAGAAATGATGTTGATATTTGGGGAGTTTACTCGACTGAAGTCAACCGCTGAAGCTGAATAAATGGGAATCCGCTTAAATCCCCTGATGGATACAGTCCCTAGACCTATCCTTTATTTTTTCTATGCCTGAAAATGCGTAGATCATCCCCCCCACCCGATGCCAATTGTTATCGGTAACCACTCCATCTATGGCGGCGATTTTCAAACAAAAATTGCGTCGATTCGTTGTCAAAATATTTGTAAACCATTGGCCCAAAACCTAGGTTTTCTCGATGATTCACCATGAAATTTCGGCTTGCTCATTTCTAATCGGTGACAAAAACCATGGAGCTGGTTTGGTGATCGGACGACGAAGCCTCGTAAGAGTTTGGCTGGTTTGATGGCCGGACTGCGAAGCCTCGCAGGAGTTGAGCTCAGCAATGATGTTCATCGCCAAAGTGCCGGTCAACGCGTCTGGCCCACAAAATGTAAAGCTTTTGAGAGATTCTGCAATTAGACTGATTGATTTACTGCTAAATTGTAGTTGGATGTGGACATTAGGTCATTGCGACCCTAACTATATATATAGAAGATGTGTGAAATAGTCATGGTGAACCTCACGGAATATATGATATTGATCAGATTTGATTTAGAACTCTAGCTGTTAGAGTTTGTTGTGTGTGTTCTACCTTTGTTGTTTGTGCAGATTAAGTCTGTTGCAAAGGTTTGGAAGAAGAAGCTTACTGATTGCTTGAAGCTTGTTGCTTATTGAAGGAACAGGGCGCTTTCCTAGCTCGACAAGGAGAAGTTGTTTCGAACTATTTCTATTAGTAATTGCTTTACAATTTAGCATTAGGGTGCTTACAGTTGTATTTTTAATTATCTAAAGTGTACAAACAGTTTGAGATTAGTGAATTTGGTTTAGGTGCTTTTCACAAAAGCCCCGCAGGGTTTTTATCCTCTTTGGAGGTTTTCCCTGCGTTAACATCTCGTGTGTTAAGAATTTGTTTCTATTCTAGCTTTTTAGTACTTTCAATTGGCATCAGAGCCTAACTAAGGGGGTAGCACCTTTAGGTTAGATCTGGGCTAGAATGGATACTAAAATCAATAAGGCTACTGGTTCCATGACAGTTCCTCCACACTTTGATGGTGAAGACTACTCAAATTTGAAGATCTACATGGAATCATTTCTATTTAGTCTTGATCGTCTAGTTTGGAGAGTTGTTAAGAGAGGATGGGTTCCTCCCATACTAAAATCAAAGGAAGGAGATGCTGATAAGATTCTTAAAAGGAAGCCTATAGATGATATATTGCACCCCAGATGAATTATCTGATCCTCAAAGAGACTATAAAGTTAAGACCTGTCTGTTTATAGCTCTAAGTGATAAGGAAAGAGTTTGTGTAGCTCATTGTGTTACCTCTAAGGAAGCTTAGGATCTCCTTAAGGTGACATATGAAGGCAACACCAAAGTTAAACATCAAAAAATTCAGGCTCTTATATATGAGTTTGAGACAATGGTTATGGCTGATGATGAATCTGTTGATGATTTTCATCTTAGATTGTCCAGAGTAGTTGGTCAGTCTATGAGCCCAGGTGAACCAATAGAAGAGTACAAAGTTGTGATAAAATTTCTTAGGGCTTTACCCACTAGGCTGAAAGTTAAGGGAGCAATCATTGAAGATTGTCATGATCTTGACACATACACCCTAGAAGAATTGGTTGGAAATCTCAAAACCTTTGAGTTAAGGGAACATATTGAGAAACCTGTTAAGTTTGAGCAACAGTTCAAGAGTATAGCTCTTCAGTCTGTTGAAAAAGAAAAGAAAAGCAAGTCAAAGGCTGAGTCTAGTAAGTCTAGTGATTTGGACTTAATGGTAAAAGAGTTCAAAAAGTTACTTAATTAAGAATAGGAAAAATTCTTCTTCCAGCTCTTCCTCTAAGAAAATCAAAAGAATGAAAAAAAACACTCAGTCTGATAAAAAGAAACCTAAATGTTTTGAATGTGGTGGCATTGGTCACATGGCTGCTGACTGTGGTAACTAGGGTTTTGCATACAGGAAACCTATGACACTGAAGTCTTCCTCTTAGAGTGACAGTGATGATGACAAGGATACTGAGAAGAAGGAAAAGAATGCGGCACTTGTTTCTTCCATTAGATCAACTTGGAATGAAGACTCTGATGATGATTCTAAAGTCTCAAATGATGAAGTAAATGACAGGTACATGAAGCATTAAAAAGCCTCAAAAGCTATGGTCAAGAAAAACAAACTCTTGGAAGAAGAGATTGAATATCTCAGACAAGAGAAAGTTAATCTTAAAGATGAACTGTTGAGTGTGAAAAGTGATCCAAGAACTGTTCCAGAAACCTCAGTGAACGCTGTGTATCTAGATCATGAAGAATTGACTAAGAATGCTAATCAGCTTGAAGTTCAGGTAAAAGCTCATCTTCTTCGAAATGTTTCTCTAAACTTGGAAGTGAAGTCTTTACAGGAACAATTGCAAAAAACTGAGGAGAAATTTTTCAAGTTTGATGAAAGCTCCCAAAAAATCAATCAACTACTGCTTCACAAGAAAGATCATGGTGATACCAATGGACTGGAATATCTCAAACCTGTAAACTTTGTCAAAAGTTCTACTTATGTCACCAAAGCAGTGGAGAATGAACCTAGGGTCACTCAGGTCCAAGTGTACTAAACCTAACAAGGATCAAGGAAATGGTAAGTTTTACCTCAATGCTAAATCAAGGTATGTACCTGAAAAGGGAAAATTTATACCTACATGTCATCTTTGTGGTGAAAAAGGTCACATCAAACCTTGGTGTAGTAAGTTGAAAAAAAAAATCAGTATCTATTCAGATTCAAGAAAAATTTGATAAATCTAAAAGCAGGTTTAAAGATGAACTGAAATCTAAATTAATTGAACAACTAATGATACTGTCGAATCTCTCTAGCTTAATTATCAGTTCTCATGCAAATGTATATGGCAGAACATCACACCTTGGTGTGAATAACTATTCAAAATGGAGAGTGAGAATGAAAGGACCCAACCCCGATTTAGCTTCCTAAACCGGAATCAAACCCTTTCGAAAACACGAACCAACAAAAACTTTTCGAAATTTTGGCAGAGTTTCGCTACTAACGTAGAATTACCATTACCTGCACGCGGAAAATGCACTTCATCTTATGCCAAAAAAAGCAAACCGTGGGCACCAATCCCATCCGGATTTCTCAATATATCAACAGTAAAGTAAAACGGTAAATATATCTATACTTTACTGAAATCCGGAGTAAAATCGCATAACTTGTACAACAGAAAACTCAGAGCGACCTCTAATACATAATCATATAAGTATACCACAGTAGGTAGAACAATAAACCTACTGGAAGAAACAAGGTAGCTCGAGTGCTATGCCTCCGACCACGACGTGCGACACCAGAGCCTGAACTGCAAACTGGGCACGGAAACCGAAAAGCCCAGGGGAAAGACATAAAACACGTTAGAGTGAGTGGACGACAATAAATGTCTTTCACCAGTATATATATATATGTTAAAAATAACATATGCGAGTCCAGGTAAATAAATCAACATAGTACACGAGGTAAAACTCATACTCCTCCAGTGTACTGAGCATGCAAGTAAAAATCCCACGGGGTCACTCATGGACTCCTCCGTGCTAGTACAGTCCGAACCACGGAGTCCCTGACTTCCACGTGATTCTAAGCCAGAAATGGCCTCGGTTCCGGGGATACGCCCCTCACCGGTCTAGTGGGGAAATGCCCCTCCAGGCGGCCCTCCGTCGGGGATCAGCCGACGAGGCAAGTGTATCGATACAACAACGTAACTGAGACTGTACTCTGTGTAAATCAAATCATAAACAGTTCGATGCAAATGCATGAAACAGCATATAAGTGTATGTATAATCATATACGTATATCCGTATAAATATATCCGTATAATCGTAAAACACATGCTCATAATAAACATAATCTCGTATGAAATCTCATGCTCGTAAAACCATAATCATGCTGCATGCTCAAGCTCGTAAAAGGTATATAAAAGACTCGCAATCAATCCGTGAAAATAAATTGTCCACTCACAGACTAGAGTAACGCAGTTCGCGTTAACTCGTGATCCGGCGGAAAGCCCCTTGCCAAAAAAAACGATCACGAACCCCTGAATAATCACAATAACCATTTCTCAATATCATAATTCGACAATTCAAAACAAATCACGAGAAACCACCGTTCTCGGAAACACGTAATCCGATTACGACAAACTGTCGGAAATCCAGAAATTACACCTCAATACCTCGCTGTAAGTTCGGATGCTCAAATCGAGAAACGAACCTCCCCACTACGATCGGGACACGATTTCGAGTCAAATGACATGCAACTTGTCGAAAATCCCAAAAAGTCAACATTGACTGCCGTTGACTGCCGCGTTGACCGCCGCCCACGGCGGCGCCGCCACTGACCGGAGAATTTCACGGCGGGGCAACCTGCATTCCATGCAAAATCACCCACTGAGCAACTTTGTCAACTACCACAAAGGCCAATTCTCACTCTAACACATCCAATTTCAAGCAAAACCGAATTGGTACACAAAATTCAAACCCAAAATTCTTCTTCCACAAATCGAATTAAAGCTTCATACTTACATGGTTAGAATCCTAGAGAGGAGGGCTACAAAACCCAGTCCTTGTTTGAGCTCAACTCGGCCCGAAACGAAAATCACCATTAACCCCAAAAACCTTGAACTTTGGCCGGTTAATTCTCTCTCCACCGTGAGATATGCTGGAAAATGAGACCGGAATCGAGATGAGGGAAGCTAGGCGAGTCGAACGATGTATGGTATAGGCCGTGGGGTGGCCGGAAGAACACCGTCGCCGGCGAGCCGTACGGCGTCGCACCACAACTCGGTCAAACCGAGTTGACCGGGTCAAAGCCACCTTGAATGCATGTTTGACTTTCCCCTTTTAGTAAGTTACTATTTATAGCTTCCCAAAATGGAAACTCCAAAATTCAAATTTCGATAAACTTCAAACACGCGTAATTTCCTCGTCGTAATTCCGATTCCGATAATTCTCATGGCCACAAACTCGTCTTGACATATTCTTCCAATATCACCCGAAGTCAAACACATCGGCCAATCGAATAAAAAGTCAACCATTCAACCAAACACATATTTAATCGACTAAACAAACAACAAACGGAAATATTCGCAACTAATTCTTCGTAACTCAAAATCATGCTCCGGAAGTTCCCACGTGCTCGAAATTAAATTCTCAACAAATTTTGTGAAGGAACCGAAACCAAATTCTCGTCCGGAAAATTAGTCTCTAACAAACCTGCCATTAAAATCCGTTTCCGTCGAAACTTCAAATATTCATAATTAATTCCTTGGTCGTCCAAATAACGATCCGAAACCGCCCACGAACTCGAAATCACACGTACAACGACTCTCGAGAAGAGACCCAGCTCCAATTCTCGGCTAATAATTAAGTCGTTAACAAACCCGACAATTCAAACAACCGTCGGACATCAGTGACTACGCGGTAACTCACGTATATAGCTGATCATACTGCTGATTCTGGTCCGGGTCGTCACAGAGAAATTCAGAGAAATGTTTCATTTCCAGGATAAGTGTGAACGTTTGTAATCAATCTTGTGTAGATTATGCAGGTACAATACAACAAGTCAATCATTCAAAGATTAATTGCCTTATGTCACTGTCTTCTCTACTTGATATTAATCCAAATTTATGGTATGTTGACAGTGGATGTTCTAGACATATGACTGAAAATTCCAAATGGTTCTCTAAGATGGACTCAAACTTCTCTAGTGGAGAGGTTACTTTTGGTGAAAGTAAATCCTGCAAGATCAAGGGAAAAGGAACTATACAAGCTCCCGAAATTCCAAAACTCACAGATGTATACTATGTTGAAGGTTTGTATGGAAACCTCATGAGTGTGAGTCATTTGACAGACGAATATGAAGATGTTTGGTTTAATCGGAAAAGATGCATGGTTTTGGACAAAGAATGGTGCTTTGTCATGCAAGGACTCAGATCATCAGATAATTGTTATCAGATTCTATCAGATTATGGTGGAAATGCAACCTGCCTGTCCATCACTATGGAAAGTCAGCTTGAGCTTTGGCACAAGAAACTTGGACATATCAACTTTCAGGATCTAGTTAAACTGTCTTCAAAAAATTGTGTCAGAGGACTTCCAGAATTGAAAGGCCATCTAGACAAAATTTGTTCCAGGTGTAAACTAGGAAAACAAACAAGGCAGCCTCACAAAGTAGTGAATTCCAAGAACCTCCAAACCATTAGAATTTTTGCATATGGACTTTATTGGACTAGCACAAACCACCAGCTTTGGAAACAAAAGGTACATTCTTGTTATAGTTGATAATTTTTCTAGATTTACCTGGGTGGAATTTCTTGTAGATAAAAGTGAAACATTTAAAGCATTCAAAGAGCTGAGCTGAAGATTATTAACTGAAAAGTATGCTCAGCATCTCCAGATAGTCAAGATCAGGTCAGACAATGGAACTAAGTTCAAGAATAGCTCATTCTCTAATCTGTGCAAGAAAATGGGAATTTTTCATGAGTTTTCATTACTAATCAATCCACAACAGAATGGAGTAGTGGAAAGAAAAATTCGTGTTCTGCTGGATATGGCAAGAGTGATGTTGGATTCTTCAAGTGTTAACACCAATCTATGGGCTGAAACAGTTAACACCTCTTGTCACACAGCCAACTGAGTGTTTCTCAGATTTGGTACTGACACCACTTCTTATGAGTTATGGAAAGGTAGGAAACCAAAGGTAAACTACTTTCATATCTTTGGAAGTCCTTGTTACGTATATAGGGATAGAGAGAAATTGGCTATATTTGATGCAATAAGTGATCCTGAAATTTTTCTAGGTTATTCACTAAACAGCAGAGCTTATAGAGTGTATAACAAACAAAAAAGAAATGTGATTGAATCTATAAATGTCTTTATAGATGATCAAGGATTTGTTCCTATTGAATATGAGGTATGCATTAATCTTTCCATGTTTGAGAATTCTCTTAGTACAGGTGACATTGATGATTCAGAGGAAGATCCTATACTCAGACCAAGTTCAGTATTCAGACAAGGATTTAGACAAGTACATAAACATCACTCTTCAGATGATGTCATAGGAAATCTCAACAGTGGCATAAGAACTCGCCAGCAACTCACTGCTTCAAATGCTTTAACTGAAGATGAGGAGGAGGTAAGAGAGGAAGTAATCAGTGCCACTACTCACCTATGCTTTATAATGAAACACAAGAAAAACATCAACATCATCAGATGCCTTGGCTTTGTCTCGCTTATTGAACCTAAGAACATCAAGATTGCCATGACTGATAATGATTGGATCAATGCAATGCAAGAGGAACTGAACTAGTTCAAGAGAAATGATGTATTGACCTTGGTTGACAGACCACGTGAATGCAACAACATTTGGACAAAATGGATATTCAGGAACAAGTTAGATGAATTTGGCAATATCACCAGGAACACAACAAGGTTAGTGGCTCAAGGCTACTCTCAGATAGAAGGTATTGACTTTGATGAAACATTTGCTCCTGTTGCTAGGTTAGAGTACGTAAGACTTTTAATCGCTATAGCTTGTCATCTGAAGTTCAAATTGTTTCAAATGGATGTTAAAACTACCTTTTTACATGGTGAGTTAAAAGAAACAGTGTACGTTGAACAACCAAAAGGTTTTGTCGATTCTACCTATCCTAACCATGTTTACAGATTGAAAAAGGCAATTTATGGTCTCAAACAAGCTCTTAGAGCTTGGTATGAGAAACTGTTTGTATATCTGGTAAATCAAGGTTACTCTAGGGGATCTATTGATAAAACTCTTTTTGTTAAATGAAAAGGTAAGGACATCATGATTGCACATGTTTATGTTGATGACGTTGTATTTAGATCTACAAGCACTGTGCTCACTGAGGAATTTGCCTTTATACATCAAAGGAAGTTTGAAATGAGTGCTTGTGGTGAACTGACCTATTTTCTTGAACTACAAGTAAAACAGATTGACTCGGGTATGTTTCTTTCACAATCCAAATATGCTGAAAACTTGGTTAAGAAGTTTGGTCTTTCTTCATCAAAATCTGTTTATGAGCACTACTACATGTGAGGATACCTCTGGGAAACCTGCTGATCCCACTATTTACAGGAGTATGATTGGTAGTCTTCTGTACCTTACTTCTGGTTGACCTGACATTTGCTACAGTGTAGGTGTATGTGCCAGATTTCAAGCATCACCAAAGGAGTCTCATCTGGAAGCAGTCAAACGAATCATACGATATGTTCTCGGGACTATACATTGTGGTGTCTTCTATACCAATGGGTCCAATGTAGAAATAGCTGGATACAGTGATATTGATTGGGGAGGAAATATGAAAGATAGGAGGAGTACCTCAGGAGGCACCTTCTTTGTAGGAAACAACCTAGTGTCTTGGCACAACAAGAAGCAAAATTGTATTTCACTCTCTACTGCTGAAGCTAAATACATAGCTGTAGCAAGCTGTTGCACTCAGATGTTGTGGATGAAGAACATGCTTTATGATTATGGGATTCCTCAAGCCAAACTCACCATTTACTGTGACAACACTAGTGCTATCAACATTTCCAAGAATCCTGTTTAACACTCACGAACAAAACACATTGATCTCAGATATCATTTTATCAGAGAACTGGTTGAAAACAATGTTTTGAAGTTATAATTTGTGCCCACTGATCAACAACTAGCTGATCTCTTCACTAAACCATTGGACACTGCCAGGTCTAAATATCTGAGAAGTGCCATTGATGTTTGTTCTTTGCACTAGTTAGAGCTACACTGACTTCCGATTAGAGATCTTTCCATAGTATCTCTTAATGTTCTGGTCTAAAGTCTCTAGGTAAGCAAGGTTCACAGGCTCCTCAACATCTATTTACCCTATAGGATTTTGTGAGCTTTACTGAGCATGTGCTTTCATTAAGTCTACTCTTGACTTATAACATTTCTTTTCTGAGTGTTGCAGATTAAGATAGTCACAGCTAGAACTTGCATCATATCAGTGGTTTCCCTTGGATATCACCGTGTGAAATTGAAAATGATATAGGCAACTCTTAGAGTAGTGAGCATTATGGCCAAACTGAACCTTGCCTGTTAGATTCTCTCTAAGAATAGCCTTTTGAGCCAATATGATTATCCTTTTTCTTGGTTATCCCTCACATATGGCTAGCCTAGTGTAGAGTATCCTCTCTTTTCCTTTTAAGAGTGGATGTGCTCTATCTACACATGGATCTTTGTATGAATCTACCTCTAAATACAATTAATATGCTACAGTGCATGGTGATGACAATATTTCAAGTGACAACAGTCCCTGGTAAAGTACACAAAATTCAAACGCAGACTACCAGAAACTGATGTAAAAAGTGAAACAGAATAATCCACCATGAGCGTGTTTCAAATAGTCCTGCATCTCACAAAAAGAGAGTAAAAATAGAGCTTCACGAACTTTTGTATATCCAGTTGTTCCATTCATCTTGGTGACACAAACAGATATCAACGTGTGAAATTCATAGAGGTAGTTCATGAGCTGTTATTGTCAGATCCACTCATGTGTCTCTCAAAATGTTTTAGCGTAGACAGCTTAGAACTTGTAGGACTTTCTCACCTATCTGTTTCATACCCCCAAAGCCCCATTACGACCTATATGCAAGTCCTCTTGATTCAATTCTCTTGCTGCTAATACTTACTATCACTGATTGACATGCAAGCATATGGTATGCTGACTGATACGCGCAAAACATGCATTCACGTTAACTTAAAAACACAGATTACGCGCATTGCAATTTAAACCCTTCTTTTGTCATTTGTAATATTGGCGAGTAGGGATCGTTCTTTATCCGGGGAATTAAGGGCGCATGCATGGTTTCGTTAATAAGCGGAAATATAAATGTTGGGGGGATTG
This sequence comes from Geum urbanum, assembly GCA_946800695.1. Taxonomy (NCBI): domain Eukaryota; kingdom Viridiplantae; phylum Streptophyta; class Magnoliopsida; order Rosales; family Rosaceae; genus Geum; species Geum urbanum. The sequence goes on from OX327002.1 coordinate 24,947,496, forward strand.
GAAGTTGATTGTTTAATCTACGAAATTAAAGTACAAAAACATGCAAACACAACTAAAACTCTTAGGCATCTAACATGTTTTACTCATAGACAAGTTTCAACAATCAAGAAACTTAAAGTCTAATTATGCTTGCTAAAAATAAGAAGTTACACTACTAATTACATGTGATCATCTCATCTTATTAGCCTACCCTTTTCATGCATCAAACCTTTTTGTAAGTTACGAAATTCATAACTTCTAACTAAATACACATGCTTAATAATTGAGTAGGAATGCAACTTAGCGTATAAACATCCTAAACAACATACGATCATCGAAACATGCGAAAGAGAGGGACTTAGCGTATTTTCTAACACATGCTTACGAAGCTTTAAGATTGTATCGAACATGCATAAAAGGCTAGAAATCATAAACACATGCAACTTATGAATCGGTTTAAACACATAAAACACAAATCTAAACTTGTTCTTCATTTGATACATAAATGTATTCCAATACATCAAAAGGTTCAAATACAAAGCAAAAGAAATGAAAGTGAAGATCATGGTTACACTTTTTGTCTTGAATGCTTGATGATCTACGGTGGAGATGGATTTCCTTCACAAGGGACTTAGCGTATTGTGTTGGATGGAGGAGGATTGCTTCGGCTTGGATGGAGGAGATGTGCTTCGGCTTTGCTTGAGAAACCTTGAAGTGTTTATGGTGGAAGAGTATTTGTGTAGAGCTTTGGCTAGTAATTTAAGTGATGGATCTGTTTTATGGCTGCCTCCTCTCTTATATATATAGGCAAGGGATGTTGCCTTCTCTCTTCCACCTTGCCTCCCTCCATTTAATGCAAGCCTTAGTCACCTAGGCAAGTCACCATTTGTGATCATCATTTATGAACCCTAAGCAAGAGTCACCATGCAAGTCACCATTTATAAACCCTAAGCAAGAGTCACCATGGCAAGTCACATGGCAAGTCATCATTTGTGATGATCACAAAGCTTAGTCACTAAAATGAGTCACAAAGCTTGATATTGTTGACTTTTCCTCTTCCCCAAAGTGAATCCTAGCAGAATTGAATGGTCATGGGCTTGATAATGGGCCGAAACAAGAGTTGAGAAATCGGCCCATAATTTGCTTTTTGGTCCGGCCCATTTTCGGAGGTCCAAAATCGCAAAATCGCCGAAATTCCTCCGAATTGCGTCGTTATTAATCTCCACCGTAAAGATCTTCAAAATAACAATTTAAATAAGGAAAACGTAAAAACTAAGATAATAACATAGCTAAACGAAAAGGGAAATGCGTTAAGAAACGGGCATAAAATGCGTATATCAAATTCCCCCACACTTAGACTTTGCTAGTCCCTTAGCAAACACTAAGTTAAACTAAGACTCCCTAAGAATTTAAAACAAAGGAAAGAACATAACTAAGCCCTTAGCTAAAATTTGTCTCAGAATTTGCATAAGTATATGGCGATGGCTCACATGAATTTCAACGTGTATGCTCAACGAATTCAAGAGATAATTGCGATATAATTTATGTAATGAACAAGTAAGACATAGAGAAAACAATGGTTATGTTATAGCTGTGCATGCTTTGAATAAAGGTTTAATCAACTCACAAGGATGCACTCATCATATTTTTCACTCATGATAAGGGTTTACTTAAGGTGTATATGAATTGAAATAAAAACCACATGAATGAAGTTAATTACTTGCACAAATGAACCAAAACCATAAGCTTACTCATGCAACTTACTCTACTAATTGAAAGCTACTCATTTTAAGGATCATAAAGGACTTTTAGTGAGGTTGCAATGGGGTTAAGGCTAAGGCATTCGATTTTTAGATATGTGGTGATAAAAACGTTCCAACGACTTAGTCTAGCACCAAATTCGTCCTCCATTTCCACTCGAAAGTTACCAAGTATACTTCAATCTAAGCTACCCTTTGAGCTTTTCGGACAGGACAAAGGCCATGTTTTGTTCTAATTTTGGGCCTTCAATTTGTCGTAATCTCCAAATCCGCAAAATAAGGGGGACGTTAATCCAATTGGTTTCTACTTTAGAAAACAACATATTGCCATGAGAGATAATAATTTTTTTTTCTTTTCATTCTCTCAAATATAATTTTTTCTTTTCTTTTTGGCAATCTCATACTTTTTAAGCTATTTGGACAAGTCTTTCCCCTTACTCACATTAACTCTTTTAATCTTTCCTACCAACCATAATCTTATGTGCTAGTTTCGAAAAATTCTCACCAAGTTTCCGGAACAAGGGTAAGGATATTCTATACTAGGGTAAGTGTTTAGGTATATATGGTGATGAAAGAAAAGCTTAACGTGGGCTCAATTGGTTTATCTAGGGGTGTCGCAACTTGTGCGTACAACTGGGATACATGGATATATGGCAATGTGGTGGAAAATCCTAAATGCCTTTAATCATTTCCGAAATCAAAGTATGTATCAACTTAAAAGCTTTGCAAATTGACATGAGTAAGTTCTAGCATTCTCTAGTTCATTAAAATCTATGGCAAGCAATCAAATGAGGCATATATAAGCTAGTAGCTACGAAATGGATGCATATTCACTCGAATAAAGAACAGATAGCTCAAAAGCTCACATAGGGTTCATATGATTAAAAAACTTATTCAAGCATGCGATTTTCTGTACCATGTTTTGCAATTCATATCTACTACATGTTAAAAACATAAAGAATATCTCAATTAGCACAAGAATTTGATGCATGTGATTCATACGCCATATGTGTTCGTATTGGTCAAATTTCATCATTGACTAGTTAAGGGCGTCCTAAAGACTCTGAAAAACACTAATTTAGACACAATTAAATTGTAAACCCTTCCCCCACACTTAAACTCTACATTGCCCTCAATGTACTAAAGTAGAAGTATAGAATTAAAAATGGAGTATAGGATCTACGAAAATTTTAATTTTAATACGAAAAAAGCCATTAAATTAATTAAAAGGGGAGAAGAAAACAAATCTGTTGTCTCCCTATTGGGTTGCCTCCCAATGAGCGCTCGTTTTACGTCGTTAGCTTTGGACGTGATGCATCATTTTGTTTTTGAAATGGCCGGTTCTTGGAGTTGCATCTCCTCCACGGTGTGCTCCGCAAATGCCTCAAAATATGGCTTCAAGCGATGGCCATTTACTTTGAACTCACTGCCTTTGTCGATAGATCGAATGAGAACTGCTCCATGAGGTAGAACTTGAGAAACTATGAATGGACCCATCCATCGAGAGCGAAGCTTTCCCGGAAAGAGCTTAAGTCTTGAATTGAAAAGCAATACTTTCTGCCCAGGTTCAAAACTCTTCCCGCGAATCATCTGATCGTGGATCTTTTTCGTCTTCTCTTTGTAAATCCACGCATTGTCGAAAGCATCATTTCTGATTTCTTCTAGTTCACATAGTTGTAGCTTCCGATGCAAGCCTGCGGCATCTCGATCGATGTTGAATTTCTTCACGGCCCACCATGCCTTGTGCTCCAATTCAACCGGAAGATGGCACGCCTTCCCATAAATTAATCGGAAAGGTGACATACCAATGGGGGTCTTGTAGGCAGTCCTGTAAGCCCACAATGCATCGTCTAAGCATTGACTCCAATCTTTCCGGTTTGGGCGGACGGTTCGCTCCAAAATCTTCTTGATCTCACGGTTGGAAACTTCAGCCATTCCATTTGTTTGAGGGTGGTATGGTGTGGAAACCTTGTGTTTTACGCCATACTTCCTCATTAGTGCTTCCACCGTGCGGTTGCAAAAGTGACTTCCTCCATCGCTGATTAGAACGCGTGGCATTCCAAATCTACTGAAAATGTTAGTTCGTAGGAAATCTGCAACAACTCGCGAATCATTAGTACGGGTGGCCTTTGCCTCCACCCATTTAGAAACATAATCTACTGCGAGTAAGATATAAGTACAACCATTGGAGGGAGGAAATGGTCCCATAAAATCAATACCCCACACATCAAAAATTTCAACATTAAATATGTAGTGTTGTGGCATTTGATCTCTAGGGCCTAAATTACCGAATCTCTGGCACTTATCACATGCAGCGCAATATGCATGAGCATCGCGAAATAAACTTGGCCAAAAGAAACCGCAATCTAAAATCTTAAGGGCTGTCCTCCTTGAACCAAAGTGTCCCCCACATGCTTCATTGTGACAAAAGTCTAGAATGGGCTTAAACTCACTATCCGGGATACATCTCCTAATTACTAAATCGGAGCATTGTTTCCATAAATAAGGCTCATCCCAGATAAAGGTTCTAGCATTATGCTTAAGTTTGTCACGTTGAAATTTATGCATGGTAGACGGAAACTCACCGGTAACTAAGTAATTTACGATATCTGCATACCATGGAGTTTCCGGAACAGTTACCTCAATTCCGAAGAGTTTTTCATCCGGAAAAGTGTCCTCAATTTCAACAGCCTCATTCTCACCGATCAAGCGTGATAGGTGGTCAGCGACAACATTTTCTACTCCCTTCTTATCCTTGATTTCGACGTTGAATTCTTGGAGTAGAAGTATCCATCTTATAAGCCGTGGTTTTGCGTCCTTCTTTAGCATTAGATACTTCAAAGCTGCATGATCAGTATACACAGTTACTTTAGATTGAAGTAAATAAGACCGAAATTTATCTAAAGCAAAAACCACTGCAAGAAACTCCTTCTCGGTGGTGGTATAATTTCTTTGCGCTTCATCAAGCGTCCGAGAGGCGTAATAGATTACGCAAGGCTTCTTGTCCTTCCGCTGACCCAAGACGGCTCCTACGGCATAATCCGAGGCGTCGCACATGAGTTCAAATGGCAGAGACCAATCAGGGCTGCATAAAATAGGAGCGCTTGTAAGAAGTTCCTTCAACTTGTTGAAGGCAGCATTGCATTCCTCGTCAAATACGAACGGGGTCTCCTTTTGCAGCAATTTACACAACGGGCGCGAGATGTGGGAAAAGTCTTTGATAAACCTACGATAAAATCCTGCGTGTCCAAGAAATGAACGAATCTCTCTAACCGAAGTTGGAGAGGGTAAGTGACGCACAAGATCTACTTTAGATTTATCAACTTCTAACCCTTTTTCAGAAATAATATGACCTAACACGATCCCTTGCGTAACCATGAAATGGCACTTCTCCCAATTAAGCACCAAATTCGTTTCAACGCATCTTTGTAAAATAGTTTCTAAATTGTTTAAGCATGCATCGAAATCACTCCCAAATACACTAAAGTCGTCCATGAATACTTCAATAATTTTTTCAATGTATTCGGAGAAAATTGAGAGCATGCAACGTTGAAATGTACCTGGTGCATTACACAGTCCAAATGGCATTCGGCGATATGCAAACGTTCCGAAAGGGCATGTGAACGTTGTCTTTTCTTGATCTTCCTCCGCAATGCTAATTTGGTTGTAGCCGGAGTATCCGTCGAGAAAACAATAAAATGCATGGCCGGCTAATCTTTCCAGCATTTGGTCGATGAATGGTAAGGGAAAATGATCCTTGCGGGTTGCGGCGTTGAGCTTCCGGTAATCAATGCACACTCGGTGTCCAGTGATCGTCCGTTGTGGCACAAGTTCATTTTCCAGATTCTCGACGACGGTAATTCCCGATTTCTTAGGTACTACCTGCACTGGGGAAACCCAACGGCTATCAGAAATAGGGTAAATAACTCCACAGTCCATGAGTTTAATTACCTCCTTTTTTACCACCTCCATCATTGGAGGGTGGAGCCGACGTTGTGCTTCCCGCGTAGGCTTGGTGCCTTCTTCAAGGAAAATCCTATGCACACATGTTGCTGGATTTATTCCCTTGATGTCCGCAAGTGTCCAGCCTATTGCGGGTTTGTACCGTTTGAGCATACTCACGAGCTTCTCCTCCTGTTCCTCTTCTAGCGCGGACGAAATAATGACCGGTAAAGTTTCATTCTCGCCTAAGTACGCATACTTCAGATGGTCCGGTAGTAGCTTGAGTTCTAAAACTGGAGCTTCTACGATGGAAGGAACCATTTTATTAGTACCAAAAGTAATTGGTAAAGGGGGAGAAAAGCTTACTTTTTGTGGTGCAGCATTTAGGGCCATGGCCATATCTTGAATACGAGGTTCAAGCTCTAGTAAGGCCTCGAGAAGGCCGTCATGCCCAAGTTGAATGGCCATGTCGAGTTCATCCTCATTGATGGTGTCGAGGTAGCCTTGTGCTAAGGTATCCACGGGATCGTATGTCGAAATGGCAGCTACGCTCGACATTGGAAACTTCATCCCGTCCAGGATGTTGAACTCGATTCTTTCTCCATCAATCTCCATGGAGAAAGTGCCTTGAAACACATCAATCTTCGTTCTCGCAGTCCGCATGAAAGGTCGCCCAAGCAGCAGTGGCGTGGTGTTCAGTGGACTCTCTTCCATGTCAACTATATAGAAATCGGCTGGGAATATCAAGTTGTTGACTTGCACGAGAACGTCTTCTACGTATCCCCTCGGATACTTGTGTGTGCGATCGGCTAATTGGATGACAACACCATCTTGCTTGAGATCTCCAAGCTCCATCGATTCGAAAAGATAGTAAGGCATGACGTTGATGGAAGCTCCTATATCAAGCATTACGTCTTCGAAGTGGGTGTCACCGATTACGCAAGGAACTGCAAAGCTCCCTGGGTCCTTCAGTTTTGGGGGTAGCCGACGCTGCAAAACCGCCGAAACGGTTGCGTTCACCTTCACAACCTCCTTTTCTCGAGTTTGCCTCCTCTGTGTGCATAATTCTTTGAGAAACTTCGCGTATATTGGCACTTGTTTTATGCACTCGATCAAGGGCAAATTCACTTGCACCTTTCGGAAGATGTCCAAAATATCTTCATATTGGGCATCCTTCTTCTTTGATTTTGACAATCTGCTAGGGAAAGGTGCAACAGCAAACGGAGAATTAGTAATAACCGTATTTGAAGGAATATGGTTTTTACCTTTGATTGGGGTAGGATGTGGAGGTGATTGTGCCTTGGTGACATTAGGCGTCACCTTCTTTTTCTCGGCCTCTTGAATTGCCGGATCGATCTCATCTTCTTCTTCGTTGGTGATGTCCTCGATGGTGACTTCATCAAGATGAGATCGCTTGGTCTTTGGCTCTTCAAGTGTCTTCCCACTCCTTGTGACTATAGCATTCACGTTTCTTTGATTAGGAGTGGTTTGAGGTGGAAGCCGACCGGTTTCTTTGATTTGGCCCATGAAATCAACAAGTTGGCCGAGTTGCTTCTTCACTTCAGTGATGTCGCGGCCATGTGAGTCAAGTGTTTCCTTTGTCTTCGATTGTCCGTCGAGGAGAACTTGAGTGGAGGCTGAAAGTTGCGACAACATCTTGTCGTAATCCGGATTGGTGAAGGATTGCGAAGACGAACCCTGCTGCATCGGTGGCCTTGGTTGAAATGGAGGGCGTTGGTAGCTTTGTTGAGGTGCTGGAGGGTTCAAAGTTCCCTCGTTGCTGCTCCATCTAAACCCCGGATGATCACGGTTGACATAGTTGTTGTAATTGTTATACCGTTGTCCTCCCTGATATCCGCCGATGGCGTTAGCGTGCTCCGGCTCGCTTGCCTGCTCTGGCGCTTGAGGGCATTGGTCATTGTGGTGACCTTGTGATTGACATATGCCGCAAACAGGCCGTTGAGTTGCCCTGGCTCTTGTCGTCTCGAGATCTAAAACCTTCTCTAGCATATGAGCTAGTTTGTCGTATTTTTCGTCCGCGTCGGTTGTAGAACTCGCTTCACCGACTGCTCGTCTGTTTGACATTCCGTATTGTGCATCATTATTCGCCCGATTTTCAAGGAGAGTTCTGGCTTCGATTTCGGTTAAGTCCATGAATGCACCTGTAGCTGCTGCATCTAGCAATTCCCTATCGATCGGCTTGAGACCATCGTAAAAGTAATTCATGAGATTGGTCTCGGAAAATCCATGCGATGGGCAAGTGGCACACAAAACCTTGAATCGGTCGTAATATTGGCCGAAGGTCTCGTCCAATTTCTGTGTGATGCCAGTGATTTGCTTTCTCAAGACGGTGATTTTTGAGGCCGGGAAGTACTTCGCTAGGAACATGTCCGCAAGTTGCTTCCATGAAGTGATATGGTTCGGCGGTAGTTCCATAAGCCAAGACTCGGCCCTGTCGACTAGGGTGAATTGAAATGCCTTCAGCTTGAAGAGCTCCGTATCAGCATCGGCTGGCTTCATGCTGTTACAAACAAATTGGAATTGTTTGAGATGCTTGTTTGGATCTTCATTGGAAAGTCCGTGAAAAATGGGTAGTCGGTGGAGGAAACCACTCTTCAGCTCGACTTCTTTCATGTTTTCCCCCGGTGGTGGAAAAGCAATGCTTGAAGGTCCGCTGCTCCATTCGGTTGAGCAGGTGCGCTGGCGAAGAGACTGTCCTGCATTGGCCATGTTGATTTCTTGTGCTTCTGCTTCTGAATTGTGGTCGGTTGATGAGGCTAAAGTATGGTCGGTTGATGAATGTGAAGACTCGGAACCTTCCTCGATGATGGGATGATCCAGGATGTCAGTTTGAGCTTTAAGTCTCGCTATTCTCTCTGCGATCTCCTCAAACTTTGTTCTAGATGGTCCAGGATTCCGATCGGACATTCATTAGCCTGAGCATCCACCAAAGACCAAGTGTTAGTATCAACAAAGAATTTGGGATGAATATAGGAATACTAACCAAAATTGTAAGGCATATTTAGAAAACAAAGCGATAACAAATAAAATAGTAAAACTATCAAAGCAAACATAAATACTCACAAATACTAAAAAACTACTAATAACACTCAAAATTTATAATACTTAAGACACTAAATGTAATTTACTAAGTAATGCAAATGATTTAATCAATTTAAGGGCTATGCAAAAGAATGTAATAGACTAAGACACATGTTTTCTGCAAATTGACACTATATAATGCTAAACCTAAGAATTTAGTTAGAATATATATAAACAAGGTTCCAATGCAAGCAAACAACAATTCACATTGAATTTATGCACAACACACTTATTTTTTTCTTTCAATAAAATGCATTTAAACAACAATCCTACGTGAAAGATGGAGTGAATGCATAAGAGAAAACGTTAGAACCTGCAGAAAACACACGAGTTACGTGCTTAAATATGAATGCAAAAGAATGACCTCTTCTTCGGTCTTATGTCCCTAACTTCACTTAGGTTAGGGTACTCGGTAGTGAAATCCGAGTATCATAAAGCCTAAAAAGAGGTTATGCAAGCTAAGTAACGGTTGTTAGTCCTTTACAGTTTTTAATGCACATATAAACACAAAAATTTGACTAAGTTTTATTTATTTCCTTTGGCCCCGATGGTACGTGGTGCAGAGGCTCTCGACTGTGCAATGGGTCTCGTTCATCCGAAGATGAAGTCTGATTCCAGGAGGTCTAAGCATGCATAATCTGATATACCATCTATTTAAAGGATTATGTCGTATTTATTTAGTTCGTATTTAACCGTATTCATATGCACTTATGATTTACAGAGAGTACGCAAAATGATCATTCGGTAAATTTCTTGGACGTGCGGCCCGCGCGAAAATATATACCGATTACAATTCAGCTTAGTTACGTTTAGAAATGGTTAGTAGGAATAGAGATAACGCGAGAGGTAAGGACTAATATTTAGAACAACCCGAGGCTTACTCGTAAGAGTATATACTCCAATGTTGTTCCTAGAGACACCCCGAGGCTAACCAGTTACGGTATATACTCCAATGGTGTTCTATTGCTTAGATCCGAAACCCGGCACCAATCATAAACCCATTCACCATATCCAACAATCAGCCAAATTTGTGAGATAGTATATAATCTCAAGTTCTTAGTAAACTCCGCCCACAACCTCGTGCCCATAACTTCACTTAGGTTATGGCGTGTGGTGATGAAATCCACACATCACGAGGGGTTAAGGAGATAAACCAGAAAAAGAGGCACCACCTATTCCAAAGAACGAAACCTTATAACCAATACTCGTGCTCAATGTAAATCAATTTAAGTACGTCTACGTTTTGATTGCGCCTATGATTTAAAAGGAATACACGACTTAGTTATTGAATAAATCTCTTGTCCGTGCGGCCCGCGCGAAAATGTATACCAACTATCGTTAATTCTCGTAATTGTTGGAAATGACCAGTTGGGATAGATGTAACGCGAGAGGTGAGAACTAATTTCTGGGAACAACCTGAGGCTAACTCGTAAGAGTATATACTCCAATGTTGTTCTTAGAAACACCCCGAGGCTTACTCGTAAGAGTATATACTCCAATGGTGTTCTGTTTTCTTAGTTCAAAACCCGTCACCATTCATAACCCTTCTAGACATCATAACCAACTCTTACTCGAATTCACAAGATAGTATACAATCTCAAGTGTTTGTAAACTCCGCCCACAACCTCGTGCCCATAACTTCACTTAGGTTATGGCGTGTGGTGATGAAATCCACACATCACGAAGGGTTAAGGAGATAGACAAACAAAAGAGGCACCACCTATTCCATAGAGATTTATTTAATAACTAAGTACTAGTACTCAAATTAAATCAAAGACTATCCTTTAACATGAAAATAAATTATGCAAGTGTAAAAACTAAGTATAAATAAATTCGTCTAAGTAAAAGTATGCATTGTAAACATGTATGTAAATTTCTTTAAGTATAAACAAGAATGAACAAGTATGTACTTCGAAAATTTAGACATGCTTTTAATCACAAATGTACAACGAAATCATACAAAAACATTCTAACTCCCCGGCAACGGCGCCAAAAATTGATACGCGCAAAACATGCATTCACGTTAACTTAAAAACACAGATTACGCGCATTGCAATTTAAACCCTTCTTTTGTCATTTGTAATATTGGCGAGTAGGGATCGTTCTTTATCCGGGGAATTAAGGGCGCATGCATGGTTTCGTTAATAAGCGGAAATATAAATGTTGGGGGGATTGGAAGTTGATTGTTTAATCTACGAAATTAAAGTACAAAAACATGCAAACACAACTAAAACTCTTAGGCATCTAACATGTTTTACTCATAGACAAGTTTCAACAATCAAGAAACTTAAAGTCTAATTATGCTTGCTAAAAATAAGAAGTTACACTACTAATTACATGTGATCATCTCATCTTATTAGCCTACCCTTTTCATGCATCAAACCTTTTTGTAAGTTACGAAATTCATAACTTCTAACTAAATACACATGCTTAATAATTGAGTAGGAATGCAACTTAGCGTATAAACATCCTAAACAACATACGATCATCGAAACATGCGAAAGAGAGGGACTTAGCGTATTTTCTAACACATGCTTACGAAGCTTTAAGATTGTATCGAACATGCATAAAAGGCTAGAAATCATAAACACATGCAACTTATGAATCGGTTTAAACACATAAAACACAAATCTAAACTTGTTCTTCATTTGATACATAAATGTATTCCAATACATCAAAAGGTTCAAATACAAAGCAAAAGAAATGAAAGTGAAGATCATGGTTACACTTTTTGTCTTGAATGCTTGATGATCTACGGTGGAGATGGATTTCCTTCACAAGGGACTTAGCGTATTGTGTTGGATGGAGGAGGATTGCTTCGGCTTGGATGGAGGAGATGTGCTTCGGCTTTGCTTGAGAAACCTTGAAGTGTTTATGGTGGAAGAGTATTTGTGTAGAGCTTTGGCTAGTAATTTAAGTGATGGATCTGTTTTATGGCTGCCTCCTCTCTTATATAGGCAAGGGATGTTGCCTTCTCTCTTCCACCTTGCCTCCCTCCATTTAATGCAAGCCTTAGTCACCTAGGCAAGTCACCATTTGTGATCATCATTTATGAACCCTAAGCAAGAGTCACCATGCAAGTCACCATTTATAAACCCTAAGCAAGAGTCACCATGGCAAGTCACATGGCAAGTCATCATTTGTGATGATCACAAAGCTTAGTCACTAAAATGAGTCACAAAGCTTGATATTGTTGACTTTTCCTCTTCCCCAAAGTGAATCCTAGCAGAATTGAATGGTCATGGGCTTGATAATGGGCCGAAACAAGAGTTGAGAAATCGGCCCATAATTTGCTTTTTGGTCCGGCCCATTTTCGGAGGTCCAAAATCGCAAAATCGCCGAAATTCCTCCGAATTGCGTCGTTATTAATCTCCACCGTAAAGATCTTCAAAATAACAATTTAAATAAGGAAAACGTAAAAAGTAAGATAATAACATAGCTAAACGAAAAGGGAAATGCGTTAAGAAACGGGCATAAAATGCGTATATCACTGACTGTTCTTGATACTGTTCTGAGGGTTAGTCTTTACCACTATACATACTGTTGTGAGTTAGTGATCCACTTATGAGAGAATGATGTTGAATGATCCTCTAGCTCCTGCTTACCTTGATATTAAGACTAGGACTTACATTACTGTCTTGAGTTTTCTTAATCTTTGGCATGTTGGTTTTGGCTAATTTTGGACATACTCATCACTGGGTTTTCTTCAGTATATTGGGCCTTTGTGTTCTATTGGTTTATGGGCTTGATCAAATGGTATTTAAAAGAACCTAACCCCGATTTAGTTTCCTAAACCAGAATCAAACCCCTTCTGAAAACACGAACCAACAAAAACCACAAAAATTTCGGCAGAGTTTCGCTACCAACACGGAATTGCCATTAACCTGCACCCGGAAAATACACTTCATCCTATGCCACAAAAATCAAATTGTGGGCACCAATCCCATCCGGATTTCTCAATATCATAACAGTAATGTAAAGTAATGAATAAAACTATAATTTACAGAAATCCGGGGAAAAATCGTATAAAAGTATAACATAAGAAGCTCAGAGCGACTTCTAGTATATATATATACAAATAGTAGGCCAAACTAAGAACCTACCATAAAAGAAACATCGCTCGAATACTAAGCCTTCGACCGCGACGTGCGACACCAGAATTCGAACTGCAAACTGGGCACGGAAACCGAAAAGCCCAGGGGAAAGACAAATAAAATCGTTAGAGTGAGTGGACAAAAATAAACATATGCCTTTCACCAATTTCATATACAATAAACAATGTAAAGTATAGCAAGTTCGGAAAATATACATGGAGGTGTCAGGCAAATCTCTCAAGCCTTACGGTGATAGGCTAGGGGAATCTCTCAATCACAGCAGCATAACAGGGGAATCTCTCAACCCTGCCCAGAGGAATCTCTCAACTCTGGTCAGACTACCGGTGATCAGCCGAGTAGCCAAAGCATCGATGCAAGTAATGCTATCACCATAAAATATAAAATAATGCCTCCAACAGTAATAAATAATCTCAATATCGTATATAAATAAATACGAAAAATCACAAACTCGCAACAACAGTGAAAATATAAAAGTGTCCACTCACAGATGAGCGTAACGTATTACGCGTTAATCCAGTGATCTGGCGGAAAATCCCTCGCCAAACGAACGATCACGATCCCCTGGATAATTATAAAATCCACTGCTCAAAATCATAACTCAAAACCTCGAATCACATCACGAGAAATAACCGTTCTCGGAAACATATAATTCAATATCGACGAAATCGTCAAAATTCAATAATCACACCATTAAACCTCGCTATAATTTCCGATGCTCAAATCGAAAAATAAACATCACCACTGCGATCAGAGCGCGATTCTGAGCAAAACGACATATAACTCGTCGAAAAACACGTCGCCGAAAAAGTCGCCGCTGCTGCCGGCCGCTGGAAAATCAAACCGGCCCAGAAATTTGCAACCTACCTATGGATTTGAAGATCTCGACATTTCCAACAACTTTCCAGTTCAAAGTTAAGGCCAATTTTGACCGGAAAACCTCCAAAACTCACCTTGAAAATCAAAACCCTTGCCAGAATTTCAACATCACGGATCTCTCTCCTCCGGCCACGGCAACCTCCCAAACCACTTCCAATAGCTTCCTCTCCTCATGGCTAACAAAACCCTCAAAGAGTCACCCGATTCCGTCAAAAACTCGCCGGAAACACCGAACTTCGTCGCGCCTTTTCTTCCTCCTCCGGCCACCCCACGGGTCGATCCACCTACCAAGTTGAAGAGGGCCACGAGCTCAACAAGTTCCGTGAAGGGACCCTGGCTAACCGTGGTCGGAATCGGCCTCCACGGCGGCACGAATTCCACAGCCCAAACGCACGAAACGAGTCGCCCATGACCCGTGGTCAACGCGGGTCAACCCAGTTTTCTATTTCTGGAAACTTTCCCAAATCGGCATGTATCGTTTCCGTATTTATACCGTATGCGTATCGAACCTCAAATGGATAAATACGACAATATTTGACGCCCGAAAATATTCACAACTTATTCCTCGTAACTCGGAATAATCCTCTGGAAGTTCCCACGAGCTCGAAATTAAATTCTCTACAACTTCCACGAAGGATCCCAAATCAAATTCTTGCCTAATAATTTAGTTGCTAACGAAGCCGCCATATTAACCGATTACGTCGAAATCGCGACTAATCGCGAAACTCGCCAATCAAGTCGATAACCATTCCAATTTGGTTCGGGTCGATCGACGGTCCAAAACGGATCACAATCACGATTCGGATAAACTCGAATACGAACGGATAAACTAGACGATATTCCGAAATTTCAAATATTCATATTATATTCCTCGGTCGTCGAAATAATAATCCAGAACCGCCCACGAACTCGAAATCACGCGTACAACAACTCTCGAGAAGAGACTCAACTCAAATTCTTGGCCAATAATTAAGTCGTGATCAAAGCCGGCAATTCAATCAATTTACGGACAACTGCGATTACGCACAAACTCGTGGATTAAGCTGATTACACTACTAATTATGTTCCGGGTCGTCACAAATCTACCCCCCTTAAAAACAATTTCGACCTCGAAATTTCCAAATCTGCCAACTGAAAAGTAGGAACACTGCCTTCGCATACAGTTCAACTCCCAAGTGGCAACCTCAACTGAACGACTCTGTTAATAGAAAATATCTCTGTACCCTCAAATCCCGAATTTGAACTGGGTCCTCCACAAATGTCAAGTCTTCCTACATAAGGAACTGATGGGGTACACAATATACAATAAATCTGAAATATAGTTCCACCACATGGAATACAACATAGAAATAAACTGGCCAACGTTATAGGCAATGCCAAACTATATGGCACAACACAAATTCGCCCCATGATCACATACGGACCAAAACAACTTGGCAAACACATAACTCAACATGCTCACATCAACATAACTTTAACGCCAAACTCGAGCAATTATCAACCTGTTCCTGCTAATCCGAAGGTTTACAAACTGGTACTGCAAGTAATCTCGAACAAATGAAACTGCTGGTCCCAAATCCCTTGGAACTATAATACAGAGGACCGCAATATGCCCTCCAAGGTCTGAATAGTCCTCAAAGATCGCCCACCAAACTGAGGATAAGAAACGGTACTAAACTGTAATCTGGTCCCCACTGCTCACTGCAATGCTTGCCAACACTCTGTTGTAACTGATTATCTCGATCAGCAATTTGGGACACAGACGCACCACGAAAATGGACAACTTCCTCCAAATACAGCTATACCAGCCTGCCACCGAAATCATTTCCGAAAGTACAAGGAAAAGAACTAAGTTCATCAAATGGTCCACAAAGACCCGACAACTGGTACCACTAACCGAAGTACACGATAACTGATACACAAAATCCACACTGACAAGCTCCAACTTCTAATGGCCGTAACTTCCTAGCAAGGTTCTGCCTCTCTGCCCTCGCCTGCCGACAAATGTGGCATCTGCTCACATAAGCTGCTATATTCCTCTTCAGGTTGCGTCACGAGTAGTAAACTCAAAGTATTTGATACATCTTCGTACCACTAGTGCATAACGCACGTAAAACAATGAGCTTCATCATCATCACACTCTAACTCAGCTCCCATAGCTCGCAACTCGGGTAACACGGAACTCAAGCCACATACACATGAAATAATGAAGCTCCCGATTTTCGATTGAATGCATCAGCAACAACACCCCAAAAAGATAGTCAAAGTACAACCACTAGCCTTTCTCGGATAAACTCAAATGTGCAGCTATAGTCGTTAATCGAGCCCATACATCTACACTGCCTCAAGCTCGAATCTGGCTGAATATGCAAGTAGATGAAACTCAAGTGATCAGTGTATATCCTACACTGCACTGCACGCCATAGCAGTAGTGTCTCGAACTCTTCGATGCTAACATAAAGACAACAACTCCCAAATCATACACAGGATACGTAACTCCACAAAGTTTCCACTGCCTGAAACCATGAGCCACCGCTCTGCTATGCTGCATCAAAACATAACCAAATCCAAATCTCGATGCATCGCTAACCACGAACTCGTAACGGTCGTCAGGTAAAGTGAGAACCGGTGTAGTGGTCAACTTTTCCTTCAGGAGTAAATAATTCTCCTTACACGCCTTTCTTCGTCAATCCGGAAAGTGGAGTAGCAATCCGAGAAAATCCTGCACAGAGCGTCGATAGTAACCTGCCAAACCCAGGAAACTCTTGATCCCTGGTACAATGGTAGGTCAACTCCAAATCAACATGGCTTCTATCTGGTCAGGATCCACGCCGACTCCCTCGGCTGATATCACATGGCTCAAAATCTTCACGCTAATCAACCAAAATTCACACTTGCTGAACTTCGCAAACAACTGATCATCTCGTAAAGTCCATAAAACCGCTCGCAAATACATCTTATGTTGGCCCACACTCCTAGAGTAAATCAGGATGTTGTCGATGAACACGATCACAATCTTGTCCAGAAACCGCCTGAACACCTGGTTCATCAAGTCCGTAAAAGTTGCGGGGGCATTGATCAACCTAAACGGCATGACCAAGAACTCGTGATGCCCCCACCGTGATCTGAAAGCTGTCATGGCCACATCTGACTCTCGGATCCTCAACTGATGGTATTCGGTCCTGTGACGACCCGAACCAGAATCAGTTGTGTATTCTGCACGATTCACGAGATTGGTCATAGTCGCAGTTTTACGATATATGTGTGGTTTGTCGATTCTATTCGCGACTATATTTTCGGCCGAGAATTTGAATTGAGTGTCTTCACGGAAGTTGTAGAGTATGTGATTTTGAGCTCGAGGGCGGTTCCGGATGATTTTTCTGATAACCGAGGAATATAATATGATTATTTTAAGTTTCAGTTTTTGACGAGTTTATCCGATTGTTTCGTGCTTATCCGAATAGTGATGGTTATCCATTTCGAATCGTCGATTGACCCGAGGCGCGAGTATAAATATCGGAAATAGTTGTAAAATTGTCGTAAAAACACTGTTTGGGTTTGACTGACGTTGACTTTCCAAAAACAGTAAGTTGACTGTTGACCGCGAAAGGGGGAAGTTTCCCGATTTGGCTTCGCCGTCCGACGTCCATTTTCCGGCCACCTCCGACCTTGTTGAAGGTATGGTTCGCTTCACCTTGTGATTTCGAGTGGATTGGTACTTGATTTTATGGAAATTGATGAGGTTTAGTGGTGACCCGAAACGGGTCGAGTTCGTGGGTGTCGCCGGTGTCGGTTTCCAGTTTTCCGGCGAGTCACGGTGGTGGTGGTTAGGGGGGTTTGACTCCCCTTGCCCTAGTGAGTCTCACCATGTATTTTAATTAAGGATTGGTTGAGTTTTGAGGAGAACCCGAATTGGTTGCCGGATGGGAGAATTCCGTTCGGATTTTGGTGGAATTGGAGGGGTTCCGGTCTGTTTTGGCTCTTGTACGTGGTAGTTGAAGAAGTGATTTGGCTTGATGTGACCTTGAATTCTGGAGAATCTCGCCGTGGAATTCCGGCAAGGAGTAGACTTTTTGGTTTTCGACGTTTTTAATGTCGTTTTTCTCGTAATCATGCCCTGATTATCGTCCAGAGGTTTTCGGATTGATTTGGGTAGCGGATTTTCAGTCGAGGGTTTCGAGTGGAGATTTTGGGAATTCGGTTAATCATTTTGTACTGCATTGCATATTTCCGGGAACGGTTGGTTTCCGTGGTTAAGTACAGAGTTGTGGGTTATGTTTTTTGATCAGTTATGTTTTGTGAATATTCAGGGGATCGAGATCGTGATCGTGCTTCAGGCGAGGGATCTTCCGCCGGGCCACGAGATTAGTGCGAGTGCGCGTTACGCGAGTCTGTAAGTGGACATTTCTTTTCACGGATTGATTGCGAGTCTTTTATATACGTTCTACGAACTTAAGCATGCATATGAGCTTTCGGTTTACATGAGCATGTGTTATACGATTATGTCTATACCAGTATATATGACGTATATGTACTTATATATGGATTCATGCATTTGCATCGAACTATTTATGATTTGATTTACACAGAGTACAGTCTCAGTTATGTTATTGTATCGATACACTTGCCTCTCGGCTGATCTCTGATGGAGGCCTACCAGGAGGGGCAGTACCCCGACCTGACCGGCGAGGGGCGTTTCCCCAGAACCGAGACCTTTCTGGCTAGAATCACGTGTGGGCTAGGGACCCCGTGATTCTGACTGTACTAGCACGGATGTGTCCACGAGTGACCCCGTGAGATTTTTATGTATGCTCTGTACGCGTGAGGAGTTAGAGTCTCCCTCGTGTACCATTTTTTTATTTATGCATTCAGACTCGCATATATTTTTATAACTTATATATTATCCGGTGAAAGACATTTATCTTTTCGTCCACTCACTCTAACAGTTTTCATGTCTTTCCCCTGGGCTTTTCGGTTTCCGTGCCTAGTTTGCAGTTCAGGTTCTGTTATCTCACGTCGCGGTTGGAGGCTAGTGATCTGAGCTACCTGTGTTTTTCAGTAGGTTCTTGTTTCGCCTAATGATGTGTATATTGTATATATTTATACTAGAGGTCGCTCTGATACATTCTGATACATGTTTTATACGGATTTTCTCGGATATATATATATACTACAGTATGTTTACTGTTTACTGATTATGATATGATGTTGAGAAACCTGGATGAGATTGGTGCTCACGGTTTGGCTTTTGTGGCATAGGATGAAGTGTTATTTTCAGGGTGCAGGTTTATGCAATTCCGCATTAGTAACGTTACTCTGCCGAAATTTTGAATGATTTTTGTTGGTTCGTGTTTTCAGAAGGGGTTCGATTCCGGTTTAGGCAACTGAATCGGGGTTGGGTCCTTTCAGCTTGGTATCAGAGCATTAGGTTGTCAGATTCTGTAGACTCTTGTAGCTGTGACGCTTAGGGTATTTGAGTTTGTACAGCATGACTGGAGTGATGACCCGACTGGCCAGCGGTACTCATCAATACTTCGGGTGTTGTGTGTTCTCAAATATCTGCGATTTCATGATTACGTTCATTCTGCTTGTACCTAATGCTTGTCTTGTATCAGTAGGATGCCTCCTCGACGTGGTCCCCGTGTTGATCGGGAAGCGGATCCTGATGAGGATCGCCAAACGCGCGACTTGCTGATGCGAGTGCTGCGTTTGGAAGAGCGTTTTGACCATGTGGTCAAGGCTCGTACTGTTGGTGCTACTGTGTTTTCGGGTTCAGTTGATCCAGAGATATGTGAGGCTTGGGTGGTTCAGGTTGAACGTGTTTGTGAGCGTCTGCAGTTTACCCCTGAGCAGATGACAGTGGCAGCAGTCAGATTACTTGAGGGTGATGCATACTTTTGGTGGATTATCACCGACAGAGTTCCAGTTGACACTCCGTGGACTTTGTTCCGTGAGTTGTTTATGCAGAGGTATTTTAATCAGGCTACCCAGCAGCGCAAGTATGAGGAGTTTACGAACTTGAGGCAGGGCAGTTTGTCTGTACTTGAGTATCGGGACAGGTTTACCCGCTTATCTCGTTTTGCGCGTGATATGGTGGCTACTGAGGAAGCCAAGTGTCGCAGGTTTGAGCTGGGTTTGAACTTGAATATCAAGGGGACTCTGACTACGATGCCTCGGAACAACTTTGATGAGTTTGTCAGTGCAGCACTTCGAGGTGAGGATATTGAGCAGGAGAGGCAGCAGAGGTATCAGCCTAGATAATTTGAGGAGGGCGAACCGAGTCAGGGACCTTCAAAGAGGCAGAGTTCTGATACTTCCGGTTCAGGTTCATCCTCAGGTGGTGGATCTTATCGCTCACCAGCTAGTGTACCGAGGCAGAGACCGAGATGGAGGAGAGATCGACCACAGCGACCACAGGCTAGTGAGGGTTCTAGCGGTTCCAGTTATCCTCGGCGTACCGGTGGTACATTTCCTGTTCCGAGAGACTATCCATTGTGTAGCTTCTGCAACAAGTATCACCTTGGTCTATGTCAGCGGAGTACTGTCATTTGTTATCGTTGTGGCCAGGTGGGTCACTATTCGAGGGAGTGTCCTCAGTCGTATGGTGCTGATGGACAGGCGGCCCAGAGTTCTGGAGCTGAGCGAGGTGCCACTTCGGGAGCTCGACCAGCACAGTTTGCCGGCCAGGGCAGGCAGCAGGGACAGCCTCAGCGAGGACGACCAGCCGGGTAGACGAGGGTTCATGCCATGACTCTACGTGAGGGCAGAGCTTCACCAGAGGTCGTTATTGGTACGTTACATGTCTTTGGTCTTCCAGTACTTGCATTGTTAGATCCAGGTGCCACACATTCATTCATATCATATAGACTGTCATCATTAGCTACGGTACCTGCATCTCCACTTCCGGGGTTATGGAGAGTGTTATATCCGTCAAGTGAGGTTGTGAGCATCGGTTGGGTGTACAGAGACTGTGAGGTGTTTATTGGTGGTCATGGATTAGCCGCAGATCTGTTATTGCTTGATATTGTGGATTTTGATCTGATCTTGGGTATGGACTTCTTGGAGACGCACTGGGCCATGTTTGACTGTCACAAGAAGGAGGTCGCGTTTCGATGACCAGGGTTACCCGAGATACTATTCCGTGGCGAGAAGAACACTTCACTAGCGTGTTTGATTTCCGCGATGAGGGCGGATCGGTTGATGAAGAAGGGCTGTGTTGCTTATTTAGCCCATGTTGTGGACACTACAGCAGCTGTACCAGACCTTGGTAGTATTGAGGTTGTTTCTGAGTTTCCGGATATGTTTCCAGCGGAGTTACCTGGTATACCCCCTGTTCGAGAGATTGACTTTACTATTGAGTTGTTGCCAGGTACAGGACCGATTTCACAGACACCGTATCGGATGGCGCCAGCGGAGTTGAAGGAGTTACAGGTTCAGCTCCAGGAGTTGTTAGAGAGGGGTTTCATTCGACCGAGTGTTTCTCCGTGGGGTGCTCCGGTGTTATTTGTGTGGAAGAAGGATGGGTCCATGCGTTTGTGCATCGACTACCGAAAGCTGAATCAGGTTACAGTGAAGAACAAGTATCCGTTGCCGCGGATTGATGATTTGTTCGATCAGCTCAAGGGAGCATTAGTCTTTTCGAAGATTGATCTTCGATCCGGATATCATCAGTTGAGGATTCGGGACTCGGATGTAGCCAAGATAGCTTTCAGGTCGCGGTATGGGCACTATGAGTTTTTGGTTATGCTGTTTGGGTTGACCAACGCCCCTGCAGCTTTCATGGATTTGATGAATCGGGTGTTCAGACGGTTCCTGGACAAGTTCGTGATTGTGTTCATTGACGATATTTTGATCTATTCTAGGAGTGTGGGCCAGCACAAGAAGCATTTGCGAGCAGTGTTGTGGACTTTGCGGGACCATCAGTTGTTCCCGAAGTTTAGCAAGTGCGAGTTCTGGTTAGATAGTGTGAAGTTTCTGGGCCACGTGATATCAGCTGAGGGAGTCAGTGTTGATCCTGATATAATCGAGGCCGTGCTGAACTGGAGTAGACCTACTACTGTACCGGAGATCCGGAGTTTCTTGGGTTTAGCAGGATATTATCGGCGGTTTGTATAGGATTTCTCCCAGATTGCTACGCCACTGACCAGATTGACGAAGAAGGGCGTCAAGTTTGAGTGGTCTGATGCATGCGAGGAGAGTTATTTGCTCCTGAATGAGAGATTGACTACCGCTCCAGTTTTGACTTTGCCAGATGACAGTGGTGAGTTCGTAGTGTACAGCGATGCGTCGAAGTTGGGGCTTGGCTGTGTGTTAATGCAGCATGGTAGAGTTGTAGCCTATGGTTCCAGACAGCTGAAACCACATGAGGTCAACTATCCGACGCATGATTTGGAGTTAGCCATTATTGTGTTAGCATTGAAGAGTTGGAGACATTACCTGTATGGAGCTCAGTGTAAGATCTACACCGACCACAAAAGTCTTACCTACTTGCAAACGCAGCCGGATCTGAACATGAGGCAGCGCCGGTGGATGGAGTTGATCAATGATTACGATTGCACGTTTGAGTACCATCCAGGGAAGGCCAACGTTGTGGCTGATGCACTTAGCCGGAAATCTGGAGCATCGTTGTTTCATATGTGTGTGGCCAGAGTGTCGATGTTAGCCGAGCTTCGGGCTACGGGTGCTGAGTTCGGGTATGATGATGAGGGAGCTTTATTGGCCAGTTTTCAGGTTCGACCCGTATTGGTTGATCAGGTGCGTGAGGCTCAGGATTCAGATTCTTACCTGTTGGGCAAGAAGACCATGATACGGAATGGTATGCCTACAGAGTTTCGATTGAACGACGACGGTACGTTGTTGTTCAGAGGTAGGTTGTGTGTGCCCCGGGACGAGAGCCTGAAGAAGGAGATTTTAGATGAGGCCCATAGTTCAGCGTATGCGATGCATCCCGGAGGTACGAAGATGTTTCGTACACTTCAAGCGTACTATTGGTGGCGCAACATGAAGCGGGAGATTGCCGCGTACGTGAGTCGATGTTTGATTTGTCAGCAGGTGAAGGCGGAAAGGCAGAAACCTGCAGGGAAACTGCAGCCACTTGAGATTCCAGTTTGGAAATGGGAGCACATTACGATAGATTTCGTCTATCAGTTGCCGCGTACTTCGGCTGGCAACACTGGTATTTGGGTTATTGTGGATCGATTGATGAAATCCGCTCACTTTCTTGCACTTTCGGGGAAGGTATCAGTGGGCAGATTGGCCAAGTTGTACTTATCTGAGATTGTTCGCTTGCATGGTGTGCCTGTGTCCATTGTTTCTGACCGAGATAGTCAGTTCACCTCTGAGTTTTGGCAGGCATTGCAGTGAGCCTTGGGCACGAGGTTGCGATTTAGTACAGCTTTTCATCCTCAAACTGACGGGCAGTCCGAGCGGACCATGCAGACCCTTGAGGATATGCTGCGATCTTGTGTGTTGCAGTTCCGCGGGAATTCGGATCAGCAGTCACATTTGATCGAGTTCGCCTACAACAACAGCTATCAGGCCAGTATTGAGATGGCACCGTA
Organism: Geum urbanum; assembly: GCA_946800695.1. Lineage (NCBI taxonomy): Eukaryota > Viridiplantae > Streptophyta > Magnoliopsida > Rosales > Rosaceae > Geum > Geum urbanum. The sequence continues at coordinate 24,970,830 of OX327002.1, forward strand.
CGAGGCCCTATACAGGAAGCAGTGTCGCACTCCGCTATGTTGGAGTGAGGTGGGCGAGCGCTGGTTTATTGGCCCTGATCTGGTGAAAAACACTATGGAGGATGTTCAGATTATCCGGGATCGATTGAAGATCGCCCAGGATCGGCAGAAGAGTTACGTGGACGTGAGGAGGAAGAACCTCGAGTTTGAGGTAGGCGATTGGGTCTTCCTGAAACTATCTCCATGGAGGGGAGTTGTGCGTTTCAGGAAGCGTGGAAAGCTTTGACCACGGTATATTGGTCCGTATGAGATTACGGAGAGGGTTGGAGCTGTTGCTTACAGACTTGAGTTACCAGCTGAGATGGCTCGTGTTCATGATGTCTTCCATGTTTCGATGTTGCAGAAGTACATCTCAGATCCTTCACATGTGTTAGCCCCATAGCAGTTGCCGATCAGAGAGGATTTGACGTACGTGGAGGAGTCTATAAAGATTCTCGATCGTCGTGAGCAGGAGTTGAGGCACCGTGTGATCCCGCTAGTGAAGGTCTTGTGGCAGAACCACTCAGTTGAGGAGGCCACCTGGGAGACTGAGCAGCGTATGCGAGAACAGTATCCTCATCTGTTCACTTGACAGGTACGTAAATTTCGAGGTCGAAATTTTTTTAAGGGTGGTAGATTTGTGACGACCCGAACCAGAATCAGTTGTGTATTCTGCACGATTCACGAGATTGGTCATAGTCGCAGTTTTACGATGTATGTGTGGTTTGTCGATTCTATTCGCGACTATATTTTTGACAGAGAATTTGAATTGAGTGTCTTCACGGAAGTTGTAGAGTACATGATTTCGAGCTCGATGGCGGTTCCGAATGATTTTTCCGATAACCGAGGAATATAATATGATTATTTGAAGTTTCAGTTTTCGACGAGTTTATCCGATTGTTTCGTGCTTATCCGAATAGTGATGGTTATCCATTTCGAATCGTCGATCGACCCGAGGCGCGAGTATAAATATCGGAAATAGTCGTAAAATTGAAGGTATGGTTCGCTTCACCTTGTGATTTTGAGTGGATTGGTACTTGATTTTATGGAAATTGATGAGGTTTAGTGGTGACCCAAAACGGGTCGAGTTCGTGGGTGTCGCCGGTGTCGGTTTCCAGTTTTCCGGCGAGCCATGGTGGTGGTGGTTAGGGGGGTTTGACTCCCCTTGCCCTAGTGAGTCTCACCATGTAGTTTAATTAAGGATTGGTTGAGTTTTGAGGAGAACCCGAATTGGTTGCCGGATGGGAGAATTCCGTTCGGATTTTGGTGGAATTGGAGGGGTTCCGGTCTGTTTTGGGTCTTGTGGTAGTTAAAGAAGTGATTTGGCTTGATGAGACCTTGAATTCTGGAGAATTTCGCCGTGGAATTCCACCGTTGACGGAGCGCCGCCGCCCCCGGTGGCGGTCAACGGCGGAGCTCCGGCGAGGAATTGACTTTTTGGTTTTCGACGTTTTTAATGTCGTTTTTCTCGTAATCACGCCCTCATTATCGTCCAGAGGTTTTTGGATTGATTTGGGTAGTGGATTTTCAGTCGAGGGTTTCGAGTGGAGATTTTGGGAATTCGGTTAATCATTTTGTACTGCATTGCATATTTCCGGGAACGGTTGGTTTCCGTGGTTAAGTACAGAGTTGTGGGTTATGTTTTTTGATCAGTTGTGTTTTGTGAATATTCAGGGGATCGAGATCGAGATCGAGATCGTGATCGTGTTTCAGACGAGGGATCTTCCGCCGGGCCACGAGATTAGCGTGAGTGAGCGTTACGCGAGTCTGTGAGTGGACATTTCTTTTCACGGATTGATTGCGAGTCTTTTATATACGTTTTACGAACTTGAGCATGCATATGAGATTTCGGTTTACATGAGCATGTGTTATAGGATTATGCATATACCAGTATATATTATGTATATGTACTTATATATGGATTCATGCATTTGCATCGAACTATTTATGATTTGATTTACACAGAGTACAGTCTCAGTTACATTGTTGTATCAATACACTTGCCTCTCGGCTGATCCCCGATGGAGGCCTACCAGGAGGGGCAGTACCCCGACCTTACCGGCGAGGGGCGTTTCCCCGGAACCGAGGCCTTTCTGGCTAGAATCACGTGTGGGCTAGGGACCCCGTGATTCTGACTGTACTAGCACGGATGTGTCCACGAGTGACCCCGTGAGATTTTTATGCATGCTCTGTACGCGTGAGGAGTTAGAGTCTCCCTCGTGTACCATTTCTTTATTTATGCATTCAGACTCACATATATTTTTATAACTTATATATTATCCGGTGAAAGACATTTATCTTTTCGTCCACTCACTCTAACAGTTTTTATGTCTTTCCCCTGGGCTTTTCGGTTTCCGTGCCCAGTTTGCAGTTCAGGTTCTGTTATCTCACGTCGCGGTTAGAGGCTAGTGATCTGAGCTACCTGTGTTTTCCAGTAGGTTCTTGTTTCGCCTACTGATGTGTATATTGTATATATTTATACTAGAGGTCGCTCTGATACATTCTGATACTTGTTTTATACGGATTTTCTCGGATATATATATATACTATAGTATGTTTACTGTTTACTGATTATGATATGATGTTGAGAAATCCGGATGGGATTGGTGCCCACGGTTTGGCTTTTGTGGCATAGGACGAAGTGTTATTTTCAGGGTGCAGGTTTATGCAATTCTGCGTTAGTAACGTTACTCTACCGAAATTTTGAATGATTTTTGTTGATTCGTGTTTTCAGAAGGGGTTCGATTCCGGTTTAGGCAACTGAATCGGGGTTGGGTCTTTTCAGGTCCTGAGATCGATTTTCGAAAAGACTGAAGTTCCCATGAGCTGATCAACCAAGTCGTCAATCCAAAGTGGAGGATACTTGCTCTTCCCTAACACCTGATTTAGCCTCCGACAGTCGATGCACAACCTCATCGAACCAACCTTCTTCCGCACAAATAGTACAAGAGCACCCCACGGTGATAAATTGGGTCATATGAAACCCTCTCCAGCAACTCTTGAAGTTGAATCTGTAGCTTTTTCAACTCCACTGGCGCCATACAATAAGGTGCTTGCGAGATGGGTCCAGTGCCTGGTGCCTGGTAATAACTCAAAGGTGAAATCGATCTCCCGAACTTGAGGAATACCATGTAGCTCCTCCGGAAACACATCTGGAAATTCAGGAGCCACCTCAATGTTGCCAATGTCTGGTACAACAGCCGTAATATCCACAACATGAGCTAAGTATACTACATAACCCTTTTCATCATCCGCTCGACCTTCATTGCCGAAATCACACGTGGTAATAAGGTATTCTTTTCACCGCAAAACAATATCTCGGGGAACCCGGGTCGTCGAAACACAACCTCCTTCTCGTGACACTCGAACATAGCCCAATGTGTCGCCAAGAAGTCCATACCCAACATCATAACAAAATTGACGATATCCAGCAATAACAGATCCGCAGCTAACCCATAACTTCTAACAAAGATCTCACAACCTCTCCGGACGGATACAACACTCTTTCCATAACCCCGGAAGTGGAGATGCAGGCATAATAGCCATTAATGTCAAGCAACGGTAGCCTCAAAGAAACTCTATCCTCACACAGGGTCGTGGCACGAACTCTGGAATGCCCAACTAGCCGTTCACGTCGATTGCGGCTTGCTGATTGACTCGTCTAGAAGGCGGCGTTGGTCAAACTCCAGAAATAGCATCATGACCTCCTCGTGAACTCTGAGTTGCCGAACCACAAAAAAAAAACAGCTGATTGAGGACATTCCCTCGTAGTATGACCTTCCTGGTCACCAAAATAGCATCTGAGAGTGCCTCTCGGACACAAATCACAGCGACGTCTACTGTGTGGAAGAATCGCCAACGATCACCCAAACTCATGCCACAGGAACAAGTCCACTACTCTGTGATCTCCATCACCACCAAACGAATCTTCTGCCTTATTCAGATGACCCACAACATAATCGAAAATGCCACAGCCTGATGAAGTCACTGATTCCAAGGTGCCTGAACTCAACCTCATCAAAATATCTCGACTAAGTTCACCTTCCTTAAATTGACATGTCTGAAACCGCGTATAACTTTCCTTCCCAATATTCTCGCCTCTGAGTGCAGCACATCAAGCTCCTCATGGTTGTCTCGAGGCATAACAGTCAAAATCCCTTTGATGCTCAGGCTCAAACTCATCTCGAACCTCGTGCATTGCTTCCACTAAAGCCATATAGCACGTGCAAACTGGAACAAACATGTGAACGATACATCTCTGCCTCAGGTCAGTGAACACTCCATATTTTCGTTGTTGGATAGCCTGATTGAACCATTACCGTAAAAACAATACCCTGAATGTAGGTCATGGAGTCGCAATAGGAACTCACATAATACCAACCCACCAAATACAATGATCTAACTCAAGCACACCATCAACTGCCACAATTCTCTGCTCTGAGGCAACATTTAGATGCCCATATATGCACAACCGGCAAACCATGCCACACAAATCTTTGAATTCAAAATGCTAATCCAAACCCACAACTCACTGCCAAGTCGCGCGTCGACTGATCCTCAATAGGATCCACAACCGTAACGACACAGAAAGCACGTCAAGGAGGCATCCTAATGAACAGGACATTGTTCACAACAAGTAGAACGTAATCATGGAACTTTAAACATTTGAAAGCATACAACACCCGGAGCATTGATGAGTATCCACCGGCCGGTCGGGTCATCACTCCAGACATGTTGTACATTCTCAAATATCCTTAGTAAACACGACTACAGAAGTCTACAAAACCTAAAATCTAATGCTCTGATACCAAGCTGAAAGGACCCAACCCCGATTTAGTTTCCTAAACCGGAATCAAACCCCTTCTGAAAACACGAACCAACAAAAACCACAAAAATTTCGGCAGAGTTTCGCTACTAATGCGAAATTGCCATTAACCTGCACCTGGAAAATACACTTCATCCTATGCCACAAAAATCAAACCGTGAGCACCAATCCCATCCGGATTTCTCAATATCATAACAGTAATGTAAAGTAATCAATAAAACTATAATTTACAGAAATCCGGGGAAAAATCGTATAAAAGTATAACATAAGAATGCTCAGAGCGACTTCTAGTATATATATATACAAATAGTAGGCCAAACTAAGAACCTACCATAAAAGAAACATCGCTCGAATACTAAGCCTTCGACCGCGATGTGCGACACCAGAATTCGAACTGCAAACTGGGCACGGAAACCGAAAAGTCCAGGGGAAAGGCAAATAAAATCGTTAGAGTGAGTGGACGAAAATAAACATATGCCTTTCACCAATTTCATATACAATAAACAATGTAAAGTATAGCGAGTTCGGAAAATATATATGGAGGTGCCAGGTGAATCTCTCAAGCTCGACGGTCAGGCGAATCTCTCAAGCCCGACGGTGATAGGCTAGGGGAATCTCTCAACCCCAGCGGCATAACAGGGGAATCTCTCAACCCTGCTGAGAGGAATCTCTCAACTCTGGTTCAGAGGAATCTCTCAACTCTGGTCAGACTACCGGTGATCAGCCGAGTAGCCAAAGCATCGATGCAAGTAATGCCATCACCATAAAATATAAAATAATGCCTCCAAAAGTAATAAATAATCTCAATATCGTATATAAATAAATACGAAAAATCACGAACTCGCAACGACAGTGAAAATATAAAAGTGTCCACTCACAGATGAGCGTAACGCATTACGCGTTAATCCAGTGATCCGGCAGAAAATCTCTCGCCAAACGAATGATCACGATCCTCTAGATAATCATAAAATCCACTGCTCAAAATCATAACTCAAAACCTCGAATCACATCACGAGAAACAACCGTTCCCGGAAACATATAATTCAATATCGACGAAATCGTCAAAATTCAATAATCACACCATAAAACCTCGCTATAATTTCCGATGCTCAAATCAAAAAATAAACCTCACCACTGCGATCGGAGCGCGATTCCGAGCAAAACGACATATAACTCGTCAAAAAACACGTCGCCGGAAAAGTCGCCGCTGCCGCCGGCCGCCGGAAAATCAAACCGGCCCAGAAATTTGTAACCTACATATGGATTTGAAGATCTCGACATTTCCAACAACTTTCCAGTTCAAAGTTAAGGCCAATTTTGACTGGAAAACCTCCAAAACTCACCTTGAAACTCAAAACCCTTGTCGGAATTTCAACATCACGGAACTCTCTCCTCCGGCCACGGCAACCTCCCAAACCACTTCCAATAGCTTCCTCTCCTCATGGCTAACAAAACCCCTCAAAGAGCCACCACCAACTCGGCCTCCACGCCGTCACCCGATTCCGTCAAAAACTCGCCGGAAACACCGAACTTCGTCGCGCCTTTTCTTCCTCCTCCGGCCACTCCATGGGTCGATCCACCTACCAAGTTGAAGAGGGCCACGAGCCCAACAAGTTCCGTGAAGGGACCCCGGCCAACCGTGGCCGGAATCGGCCTCCACGGCGGCGCGAAGTCCACGGCCCAAACGCACGAAACGGGTCGCCCATGACCCGTGGTCAACGCGGGTCAACCCACCTTTCTATTTCTGGAAACTTTCCCAAATCGGCAAGTATCGTTTCCGTATTTATACCGTACGCGTATCGAACCCCAAACTGATAAATACGACAATATTCGACGCCCGAAAATATTCACAACTTATTCCTCGTAACTCGGAATAATCCTCCGGAAGTTCCCACGAGCTCGAAATTAAATTCTCTACAACTTCCACGAAGGATCCCAAATCAAATTCTTGCCTGATAATTTAGTCGCTAACGAAGCCGCCATATTAACCGATTACGTCGAAATCGCGACTAATCGCGAAACTCGCCAATCAAGTCGATAACCATTCTAATTTTGGTTCGGGTCGATCGACGGTCCAAAACGGATCACAATCACGATTCGGATAAACTCGAATACGAACGGATAAACTCGACGATATTCCGAAATTTCAAATATTCATATTATATTCCTCGGTCGTCGAAATATTAATCCGGAACCGCCCACGAACTCGATATCACGCGTACAACAACTCTCGAGAAGAGACTCAACTCAAATGTTTTGCCAATAATTAAGTCGTGATCAAAGCCGACAATTCAATCAATTTACGGACAACTGTGATTACGCGCAAACTCGTGGATTAAGACGATTACACTACTGATTCTGTTCCGGGTCGTCACAATATTAGACTTTTTCCAAATCCTCCTACCCTCATAACTACCGGATGCGTGTAATGGGAGGGAAAAACTTTTCCACTTTTGAAAATCTTTGGGAGTCTGTGTACGGTTTTCAAAATGGAGGGTTGTTCCACTTCCCCACTTTCCCTTTCATCTTCTCCCTGATCTTCTATAAAGATGGTTCGCTACATTTGTACTTACCAGCGTCTTACCAATTCTGAACTGTATCACCATCAACGTCTTGTTCGTCGTCGTCTTACAACGGATGGTTCTCCTCCTTGCTCGGACTCTGCCTCCACCATCGGGCCTCTATCATCCACTGTCTCCGGCTCCTCCTCCTACCAATAGCCAGTGCTTTGCTCACTTGGAGGAGGATGTTGCTCATCTCTGCCATATGGTTGCTGAGATGGCTCTCGACATGCGTGATGTTTAATGTTGGGTCTTATCTATTCTCTGGGCTAGAATTGGCACATGGATCGAGTCTTGGACCACAAGCGCCTCCGTGAGGATTATGCCTTGTCAATCAACCACAAAGGGGGAGAGATGGAGACCTGCGTGCATGTTCTGAGGGGTAGTCTTACTCTTATGGAGACCTGCGTGCATGTTTCGAGAGTGAGTCTTACTCCTATTTTTGCTAGTTTTTGATTCCATCTTTTTGCACAGTTTACCCCTTTTATGAACAATATTAGTTTTTGATTATTAGGGTTATCAATTTAGAAATTTTTTTAGTAATTGATGAACTTTGTAGTGGTACATTGATGATTCCTGACTGTTAGACTGTTAGTTCATATTGTTAGAGCTATGTCTTGTTTATATGAAAATTGATTTGCCAAGCACTACAAGTAAAACGCACCTAGACCGCGGAGCGTTTCTGAAAGGACCCAACCCCGATTCAGTTACCTAAACCGAAATCAAACCCTCTCGAAAATACGAACCAATAAAAAAATTTCAAAATTTCGGCAGAGTTTCGTTACTAGCGTGGAATTACCATAACCTGCACCCAGAAAATACACTTCATCCTATGCCACAAAAAGCAAACCGTGGGCACCAATCCCAACCGGATTTCTCAACATCAATATATGAATCATAAACAGTAAACAGTACTGTACTATATATAGTATATCCGTGAAAATCCGCATAAACATGTATCAGAATGTATCAGAGCGACCTCTAGAGTAAAATATATACAATATGTACATCAGTAGGCGAAACAAGAACCTACTGGAAAACACAGGTGACTCTGATCACTAGCCTCCAAACCGCGACGTGAAACACCAAACCTGAACTGCAAACTGGGCACGGAAACCGAAAAGCCCAGGGGAAAGACAATAAACACATTAGAGTGAGTGGACGAAAATAAATGTCTTTCACTAATTAATATATATGTTATAAAAACATATGCGAGTCCAGGTAAATAAAATAACATATGTACACGAGGTAAAACTCATACTCCTCCAGTGTACTGAGCATGCAAGTAAAATCCCACGGGGTCACTCATGGACTCCTCCGTGCTAGTACAGTCTGAACCACGGAGTCCATGACTACCACGTGATTCTGAGCCAGATTGGCCTCGGTTCCGGGGTACTGCCCCTCACCGGTCTGGTCGGGGTACTGCCCCTCCAGGCGGCCCTCCGTCGGGGATCAGCCGACGAGGCAAGGTGTATCGATACAACAACGTAACTGAGACTGTACTCTGTGTAAACCAAATCATAAACAATTCGATGCAAATGCATGTAACAGCATATAAGTGTATGTATAGTCATATACGTGTATCCGTATAAATATAACTGTATAATCGTAAAACACATGCTCGTAATAAACATAATCAATCCGCATGCTCAAGTTCGTAAATCATTTATAAAAGACTCGCAATCAATCCGTGAAAATAAAGTGTCCACTCACAGACTCTCGAAACGCGCACACGCGCTAAACTCGTGGTCCGGCGGAAGATCCCTCGCCTGAAGCACGATCACGATCCAGATCTCGATCTCGATCTCCTGAATATTCACAAAAACATAACTGATCAAAATCGTAGTCCATAACCCTGTACTGAATCACGGAAACCAACCGTTTCCGGAAATATGCAATGCGGTACAAAATGAATTACGGAAATCCCGAAATCCCCACTCGAAATCTCGACTGAAAATCGGCTAACCAAATCAACCCGAAAACCTCTGTATGATAACCAGAGCGTGATTACGAGAAAAACGACACTAATTACATCGAAATCTGAAAAAGTCAACTTTCCGGCCGTTGACCGCCGCCGGCGGTGGCGGCGCGCCGTCAACGGTGGAATTTCTCGGTGAAACTTTCCAGATTTCAAGATCACACCATTTTGAACCACTTTCCCTTCTACCCCGAAGGCCAAATCCAAACAGAAGTCCTCCAATTTACCCAAAATCCGATCGAAAATACACATTCCGGTGACCTAATCGGACCCAACTTAAAACTCAACCATAACTCAAATTAAGAACACCAATAGACTCAGAGGAGCAAGGGAAGTCATTTCCCCCCATCCTCCACCACCGAAGCTCGCCGGAAAACGGCCAACCGACGGCGACGATTTCCTCCATTTCGGCCTTACTCGGGTTCCAAGAAAATCTTACAAATTCTCACAAATTCATACACCAATAGACTCGAAATTGAACAAGGATTCGAACCATACCCTCGCCGAAGTCGGAGGTGGCAGGAATCCGGTCGCCGGAAGTTGAAGCCGAAAACGGAAAGTTTTTCCTCACGAGTCAACGGTCAAAGTTTCCCAAAATGGAAAGTCAACTCAGTCAATGCCCGAAATAAAATTCTCGACTATTTCTCGACTATTCCGATATTTATACTTGAGCCTCGGGTCGATCGACGGTCCAAAACGAATATACGAAATGATTCGGATAAACACGAAACAAACGGATAACTCGTTGGAACCCGAAACTTCAAATAATCATAAAATATTCCTCGGTTATCGGAAAAATCTTCCGAAACCGCCCACGAACTCGAAATCACGTACTCTACCATTTCCGTGAAGACACTCAACTCAAATTCTCGACCGAAAATAAAGTCGCGAATCGAATCGGCAAACTACATACACGACAATAAACTGCGACTATAACCAAATCTCGAGAATCGTGCCAAACACACATCTGATTCTGGTTCGGGTCGTCACAGTTTCCGTCGTCTAGGTGCTCGCTTGGACCGCGCAAAAGTCTCCGCGGTCTAAGTGCTCGCTTGGACCGCGCAAAAGTCTCCGCGGTCTAAGTTTTCACTTAGACGACGGAGAATGAATTCTCCGTCGTCTAAGTGAAAACTTAGACCGCGGAAAACTTTCATCTTCGTGGTCTAGGTAATCACTTAGACGACGGAAAACAACATTTCCGTCGTCTAAGTGGTGATTTTGTAAAAAAAAAAATTAAATGAAAAATTCATGAAATGCTAATTAGTAATTTTATAATTAGCATTTCATAAATTTTTCATTTAATTTTTTGTATATCAATATTCATAATATTGCAAAAATTTATTGAATGTTAATTATTAATAATATATAATACGTACAAAATTCATAATAAATAAATAATTTAAATTATTATGGATTTAAATACAAAATTCATAATAAAATAAAATAAATTAATCTAGCTTAAATAAACTAAATTAACCTAAAACTAAACTAATTATAGGCGGCGGTGGCGGTGGTGGTGGTAGCGGCGCCGGTGGTGTTGGCCAGAATGTGGAGGCCGGTGGTGGAGGCGACAATGTAGGCGGTAGCTAGTGGTGTGTGGTGGTGGTGGAGGCGACGTTGTAGGTGGTGGTGTGTGGTGGTGGCAGCGACGGTGGTGATGTCGGTGGTGGCGGCGACGGTGGTGGTGGTGATGATGATGGTGGATGGTGATGGTGATAATATATGGTGGGTGGTTTGATTGGGGGGGGAGAGATGGAGAGGGAGAGTGGATTGAGAGATAGGAAAAAATGAAGAGAGATTCAGAAAATGATGAATTTAAAGGGTTTTAAAACACTTAGACGACGGAAAAACAGCATTTCCGTCGTTTAAGTGCTTTAAATTTTCAAAAAATACCGCCTAATGTTTCACTTAGACGACGGAAATATTGATTTTCCGTCATCTAAGTGATTTAAATTTTTGCCAAAATTTTAGTGGGAAAAAAATACAGCAAATTATTTTGACTTAGACGACGGAGATTCATATTTCAGTCGTCTAAGTGGATTAAAATTTTTGCCAAATTTTTAGCGGGAAAAACACCGCCAGAAATTAAAAAATTTAAAATTTCACTTAGACGACGGATATATGAATCTCCGTCGTCTAAGTGAATTTTTAAATTTTTTATTTTTTATTTTAAAAAAATTAATTTTACGAAATTTTTACCTAAACCACGGAGATGACAATCTCCGTCGTCCAAGTGAACACCTAGACGACGGAGATAGTCATCTCCGTGGTCTAGGTGAAAATTCCGTAAAATTAATTTTTTAAAATAATTTGTAATGAATTTTTCGATCTGTAATTTGAATGGAATTGTCGTAAAATATCGATTAAAGAATCGTATATATAAAAAGTGGGATTTAAGACGATGAATTAATTTACGTATTCAAACTTGTTAAGTATCTATTAATATGTATAACTTAAGTGTCGGTACGTATAGGCTCATTGCACATCGATATTAACGAAATTGAATTTGGACAAAACGACCGTTGGATATATATACTCGCCATAACATCATATATAAGTAGAATAATTTCCACTAAATACTGAGTTCGTTCAGGGTTTCATCGGCACAGTCAACCGCAAATCCAAAATTTTTACAAACCGGAAACGTGGATACACGAAAATCCGTAACTCCAATTTTGGAACCGTTGACGCTCACACTCTAAGAATTGTTTACTCTATGGTCTCGACGGAAAGAATATGCATTGGGGCATGGTCTACAAGGTCGTTGTCTTAGATGTGAAATTACAAAACTTGCACTTGGACGACGGAGACGTGCATCTCCGTCGTTTAAGTGCAAGTTTCGTAATTTAGGGTTTTGAGGCTTAGGGTTTTAGGGTGTCCACTTAGACGACGGAGACAATCTTTTCCGTCATCTAAGTGTAAACTTAGACAACGGAGAATATCTCTGTTGTCCAAGTCATCACTTAGACGACAGAAACACAATCTCCGTCGTCTAAGTTCCACTTAGACCACGGAACATTAAAGTTTTCGTGGTCTAAGTGGAGTTTTCTTGTAGTGAAGGGGGAGATTGTAAGTAATTGATTATGGCAATAATTGATTATGGAAAATCACTCACAACTGAGACTAAGAATGAATTGAGAATAAAAGCTTAAAGACACTGACTTTATGGAAGGTAAGGTATCCTAATTCTTAAGGATGATTTATTACTTTATCTGGTTAATGTTAGTATTGACATGTTTTATATCAATTAATTATATAGATATGTTGCTAATTTGATAAGGTTGGGGTAATTCTGTCAAACCAGAATAATATCGCATCCGAGAGATTTTGCAATAAGAGTGATTAATTTGTAGTTAAACTTTGGCTGGATGTGGACATTAGGTCATTGCGACCCTAACTATATATATAGAAGATGTGTGAAATAGTCATGGTGAACCTCACGAAATATATGATATTGATCTGATCTGATTTAGAACTCTAGTTGTTAGAGTTTGTTGTGTGTGTTACTGTTTGTGCAGATTAAGTCTATTGCAAAGGTTTGGAAGAAGAAGCTTACTGATTGCTTGAAGCTTATTGCTTATTGAAGGAACAGGGCGCTTTCCTAGCTCGACAAGAAGAAGTTGTTTCGAACTATTTCTGTTAGTAATTGGTTTACAATTTAGCATTAGGGTGCTTGCAATTATATTTTCAATTATCTAAAGTGTACAAACAGTTTGAGATTAGTGAATTTGGTTTAGGGGCTTTTCACAAAAGTCTCGCAGGGTTTTTATCCTCTTTGGAGGTTTTCCCTGCGTTAATATCTCGTGTGTTAAGAATTCGTTTCTATTCTAGCTTTTTAGTACTTTCACATGATGAGACATAGTGGGGACATACCACGTCAATTTCTGACGTTTAACTAGAATTAAACCATTCTTATCTCCCCCTAACAGTAGGAAGTATGTTTCATCAAAGTGACATTCTACGAAACAAGCAGTAAAGGGATCTCCTGTCAAAAGTTTTAAATAGCGGACAATCGTTGGAGAATCATAGCCAACATAAATGCCTAGTTATTGTTAAGAACCTATTTGTGTACGTAGTGGAGGCGTAGTAGGCTCATGAACCATGCAATCATAATTGCATAGAAGTGAGATATCAGGCTCATATCTAGTTATCAACTGGTACACACTGAATGATTGGCGAGTTGCGGGTCTTAAGCGAATAAGCATAGCTACATGTAACATTGCATATCCCTAAGTAACTATCGGTAAATTTATATGCATTACCAAATCTCTGGCCACAAGCTTTACCCGCTTGAGTTGTGCCTTTGCAAGATCGTTCTGTGAATGAACATTGAGAAACTCCTGCATTATCCAATCAAATAAACCTAATTGAAGTGTCCGGGTGGTGAGTTCGAAGCCTAATAATCTGTGGTATAAGTTTTGTAAATGTAACATACCATATGGATTGCAAGGACGTGTGACCTATGTGTCGATGCAGGAATCAAAACTATATATAAAAAGTCCGCATACCAATTTGATTGGTCCACAAATATATTATTTGGAATCTGTGGATGAATGGAAGTCGTGTCTACAAAAAAAGATTGTCATGCATGTAAACAACATTACAGAAATGAACAAGCTTTGCAAACTGAGCGATATTTTGTCATAAAGGAATCCAGTGGGAAAGTACTGTACTTGTCTTGGAGACCGAGCCTAAACTAAGTGCAATACTCTCACTCCCCCATCTAAACCAATGGTTTAGATATTCCCACATAATTCTTTGCTCTTAAGAACCGATGACCATGAAAATTTCTCAATATAATCTTGGTTATCATAATGCAAAAGCTTATATGAGGCACAGTCAAACATAATAATATAAATGACTGCATTGGATTCAATGATCCGAACCGTTGTAAAAATTCACTACAAATCCTCATAAACCTCTCCAGATTGCGTCGATGGCAGCATTCTATGGATATTGAACACAAAAATCTTTACCATTCTCACAATATTATTCCAAGTGAAAACTGTTGGCAAAAAAGTTTTCAAAACTTAACATGGTTCGATTATAGTGTTGATCATAGCAACATCAAATAACTGATGTATAACAACATCTAACCGGTTGAAATGGACCTTGTAGATTAAGTTCCATGGCATGACAAAAATCGCTGTAAAACTACATCTGGTGAAAAAATTCATGTTGGTCGAAATTTTTCTGAACCTTTATTTTTTGAGAAAACCAATGTAAAAACACATCAGAAAACACCAAATTCGAGTACAACCTTCGACGGATCAAGAATTGCATAATTGTGTCACATAAGACATCCTTTGATGGGTCAAAAAGTCTTCGATGGGTCAGAAAAAGTCTTCAATGGGTCGAAGTAAATCCTAAAATTGTATCAAATTTTTGATATCTTTTTTGACGGGTTAAGGAAAAAATTCGACGGGTTGAAATTGTGACATTTTAGAGACAGAAGCTATCTTTCCATAGGTCGAGTCAAGTCTTCGATGGTCAAAGGTGTAAATATGTAACTTGAGAATTATATTTGATGGATGGAATGAAAACCAGACAAAATTTTTGACAGGTCAAAAAATGTCAAAAATCGATCCAAAGTGTGCCCTCGACGGGTCAAAAATCTCTAGAATCAAATCATGCTATCTTTTATCTCGGTTTTATGTTATTTTGGGGTCATAGTGCCATAGAGCAATGTATAAGTCAAGCAATTCAATTGATATGAAGTTGTATAATCATTCTTAACACTTCCAAATACCAAAAGGAAGAAATTTTATTACTTTGCCAAAATCAATACTTACATCAAAAGATCGTTCTTATTCAAAAAATCATGACAAAAAACAAAGTCAATAATAAACTATGACTAAAACCAAGTCAAAAAATCAAGCTAAACTTGATTAAATAGTAAAAATATGAGCCTAATACATAGACTACTCAAAAATTGTAGTCTCCAGACTTGCTTTTGTATTGTCTGCTATTATAAGATTGACTTTACCGCAATATTCCATCTCATAGTCTTAAGTGAATATAGTCTCATGTGCCAAGTATCGTGTGCACTTTTTGTAGGCATTTTAAATATCCTTGGGTGCATGACATTTCTTGTGCATGTACTTGGTAGAATCATACATATACCAAGGTAACAAGCAAAGAGAATAAGTAGAATTTGAAGAAATTCTATTATTCCTTGGACTGGAAGTTGATGGATTCTTGTTGGAGTTGTTATGGCCATTGTCTTGGCGAGTCTAAGTTAAATTCTGATTGTTTCTTCCCTTACCATGACCTCTGCCATTCCTTCCTATACCACCATGATTTGGATAAGGTTCCGAAATATTGTTCCTCGTAGGCCATTTGCTAAAACTTCACAAATTATATAATCGTTATTCTATTCAATAAACAAGTTTGGTTTATGTGAATTAATGGATACGCTTACTTTATCAGAATATTATAATTCGTATTAATCCTACGGGCTAAGATCTTATACCCTTACAAGGGAATGATATTGTGGAGTTGAAAAAGAAAATGGGCCAAGTTGTTGAGTTTATGGGCCATGTTAAAGACAAAACTAGAAAGTTGCCAAATTAAACTGTTCTGAATCCAAGAGGAGACTTCAGATTAGAAAACTTAGCAACTACTTGAGGCGGAAGAAATTTTGAAGAATACAAGAAGCATAAACCAACGCTACCTCTAAGCATGATAACCCGTTCATTTAGTAAAATTGGAAGTATTTTGAGATTTTTTGACATTGAGTTATTAGGCTTGGTAAATAATTTTACCGATGGTAAGATTAGAAGGTATTTGGTTGAATTTTTAGTTAGTTGATTATCTTGGTTAACTTCAGATCGAAGTCATGGTATTTGTCGAGACAAGTTTGTCAACGTGAGGAGTGTCAGAATCGAGTAAGTTATAGTCAACAAAAGTTTTGATTGGATTTACGGAAACCGAAATACGTGATATGTGAGTATATATACAAGTTACCATATTTTAAAAGGTTGACTTGCCATTCTGGGCATTGACCGCGTTTGTAATACCCGACCTTTTTATATAATAGTTATTATTTATAAATAATTCGAGTTCGATTTTGTGGCTTTGGTAAATGATTTTTACCATCAATAAATAATGAGAGTGTAACGACACGAATTTTGAGTTATGTGATTATCGGCACGACACGTGATTATCGCGAGTAGATTGTACATATGTGGTTTGTTAACGACTAAATTATCGGGCAAGAATTTGGTTTGAGTTCCTTCGTAGAAATTGTAGAGGATTTGATTTCGAGCTTGTAGGAGGTTTCGGAGGATTTTTTGGATAATCGGAGAATATAAAATGAATATTTGAAATTGTCGTCGAGTTAGTCGTACTTATCTGATTGTGTTGGAGTTATCCGAGTCGTGGTTTTGGTCGGTTCGCGACGTATAAATATCGAATAGTCGTAAAAATCGGAAAATCACACATTTGGACCGAGTTGACCGAGTTGACCCGTTTTACTCCACCAACCCGTTTCATTGCCGCCGATTCCGGCAACCGCCGGTTGTGTTCTTGGTATGGTTAGAAAGCTCTCTTGATTTCCTATTGATTCATGTAATTATTTGTGAGATTTGTGTGACGACCCGAACTAGAATCAGTTATGTATTCGGCACGATTCACGAGATTGTGTATAGTCGCAGTGTTTCGATATATATGTGGTTCGTCGACTTTATTCGCGACTATGTTTTCGGTCGAGAATTTGAGATGAGTGTCTTCACGGAAGTTGTAGAGTACGTGATTTCAAGCTCGTGGGCGGCTCCGGAAGATTTTTCCGATAACCGAGGAATATTTTATGATTATTTGAAGTTTTGGTTTTCGACGAGTTTATCCGATTGTTTCGTGTTTATCCGAATCATTTCGTATATTCATTTCGGACCGTCGATTGACCCGAGGCGCGAGTATAAATATCAGGAATAGTCGTAAAATCGTCGAAAAACACTGTTTACCGTTGACCAGCTTTGACTTTCCCGTTTTGGAAAGTTGACCAGTTGACCGAAGAGGAAAGTTTCCCCTTTGAGCTTTGACGTCCGACGACCCATTTTCCGGCCACATCCGACTTCGGCAAGGGTATGGTTAGCTTCCCCTTTCAATTTCGAGTTGATTAGTGTTTGAGTTTGTGTAAATTGGTTGAGTTTTGAGCTAACCCGAATCGGGCCGAGTTGTGGAAGTTTGACGGTGATGGTGACGATGGTTCCGGTGAGTTTCGAGGGTGGAGTTGTTGGGGTTTCGGTTACCCTAGCTTAGGTGATGCTCCTAGGATGTTTGATTTTGGGATTTGATGAGGTTTTGAGGGTAACCGGATAGGTCACCGGAGTTTGAAATTCCGTTCGGGTTCGTGATGATTTGGAGGGTTTCTGGTTTGAATTGGCTTTCGAGGTAGAAGAAAAAAGGGTTTGGTTTGGTTTGAACTTGAGTTCTAGAAGTTTTGGCAGTGGAATTCCACCGTTGACGGTGCACCGCCGCCGCCGCCGGCGGTCAACGGCAGAGCTTCTGCCAAAAGTTGACTTTTTGGATTTCAACGTTTTTAATGCCGTTTTTCTCGAAATCGTGCCCTGATTATCGTCCAGTGGTTTTCGGGTTGATTTGGTTAGCCGATTTTCAGTCGAGGTTTCGAGTGGGGATTTCGGAATTTCCGTTGTTCGTTTTGCATTGCATTGTTTATTTCCGGGAACGGTTGGTTTCCGTGGTTCAGTACAGAGTTATGGACTATGATTTTGATCAGTTATGTTTTGTGAATATTCAGGAGATCGAGATAGAGATCTGGATCGTGATCGTGCTTCAGGCGAGGGATCTTCCGCCGGACCACGAGTTTAGCGCAAGTGCGCGTTACGCGAGTCTGTGAGTGGACAATTTATTTTCACGGATTGATTGCGAGTCTTTTATATACGTTTTACGAATTTGAGCATGCAGTATGATTATGGTTTTACGAGCATGAGATTTAATACGAGATTATGTTTATTACAAGCATGTGTTATACGATTATGCATATACCAGTATATAGTACGTATATACACTTATATATATATATTGTTTCATGCATTTGCATCGAACTGTTTATGATTTGGTTTACACAGAGTACAGTCTCAGTTACGTTGTTGTATCGATACACTTGCCTCTCGGCTGATTCCCGATGGTAGGCCACCAGGAGGGGCAGTACCCCTACCTGACCGGCGAGGGGCAGTACCCCGGAACCGAGGCCTTTCTGGCTATGAATCACGTGAAAGTAAGGGACTCCGTGATTCTGACTGTACTAGCACGGACGTGTCCATGAGTGACCCCGTGAGATTTTCTATGCATGCTCTGTTTACGAGTTGGAGTCAGCGTCTCCTCGTATATTATTTGATTTGATTTACTTTTATTTTGACTCGCATATGTTTTATAACATATATTACTTGGTGGAAGACATTTATTTTCGTCAACTCACTCTAACGAGTTTTATGTCTTTCCCCTGGGCTTTTCGGTTTCTGTGCCCAGTTTGCAGTTCAGGTTTGGTGTTTCACGTCGCGGTTTGGAGGCTAGTGATCTGAGCTACCTGTGTTTTCCAGTAGGTTCTTGTTTCGCCTACTGATGTGTATATTGTATATATTTACACTAGAGGTCGCTCTGATACATTCTGATACATGTTTATACGGATTTTCACTGATATACTATATATAGTACAGTATATTTAATGTTTAATGTTTATATTATGATGTTGAGAAATCCGGATGGGATTGGTGCCCACGGTTTGGCTTTTGTGGCATAGGATGAAGTGTTATTTTCAGGGTGCAGGTTTATGCAATTCCACGTTAGTAACGAAACTCTACCGAAATTTTGAAAATTTTTTGTTGGTTCGTATTTTCAGAAGGGGTTCGATTCCGATTTAGGTAACCGAATCGGGGTTGGGTCCTTTCAGCTTGGTATCAGAGCATTAGGTTGTCAGATTATGTAGACTCTTGTAGTTGTGATGCTTAGGGTATTTGAGTTTGTACAGCATGACTGGAGTGATGACCCGACTGGCCAGCGGTACACATCAATACTTCAGGTGTTGTGTGTTCTCAAATATCTGCAGTTTCATGATTACGTTCTTTCTGCTTGTACCTAATGCTTGTCTTGTATCAGTAGGATGCCTCCTCGACGTGGTCCCCGTGTTGATCGGGATGTGGATCCTGATGAGAATCGTCGAACGCGCGACTTGCTGATGCGAGTGCTGCGTTTGGAAGAGCGTTTTGACCCTGTGGTCAAGGCTTGTACTGCGGGTGCTACTGTGTTTTCGGGTTCAGTTGATCCAGAGATATGCGAGGCATGGTTGGTTCAGATTGAACGAGTTTGTGAGCGTCTGCAGTTTACTCCTGAGCAGATGTCAGTAGCCGCAGTTGGTTTACTTGAGGGTGATGCATACTTTTGGTGGGTTAGCACCGACAGAGTTCGAGCTGATACCCCGTGGACATTGTTCCGTGATCTGTTTATGCGGAGGTATTTTAATCAGGCTACCCAGCAGCGCAAGTACGAGGAGTTTACGAACTTGAGGCAGGGCAGTTTGTCTGTACTTGAGTATCGGGATCAGTTTACCCGTTTGTCTCGTTTTGCGCGGGATATGGTGGCTACAGAGGAAGCCAAGTGTCGCAGGTTTGAGCTGGGATTGAATCTGAACATTAAGGCGACATTGACTACGATGTCTCGGAACAACTTTGATGAGTTTGTTAGTGCTGCACTCCGAGGCGAAGATATTGAGCAGGAGAGACAGCTGAGGTACCAGCCGAGACGATTTGAGGAAGGTGGACCGAGTCAGGGGCCTTCAAAGAGGCAGAGTTCTGATACTTCCGGTTCAGCTTCATCCTCTGGCGGTGGAACATATCGACCACCAGCTGGTGTACCAAGGCAGAGATTGAGGTGGAGGAGAGATCGACAGCGGCGGCCACAGGCTAGTGCAGATTCCAGCGGCTCTAGTTATCCGCGGCGTACCGGTGGCACGTTTGCTGTACCGCGGGAGTATCCATTGTGCAATTTGTGCAATAGGTATCATCTTGGTTCGTGTCAGCGAGGTACCCTCAACTGTTATCATTGTGGCCAGGTGGGTCACTATGTGAGGGCGTGTCCTCAATTGGTTGGTGCAGATGGTCAGGCAGCTCAGAGTTCCGGAGTTGAGCGAGGTGCCACTACGGGAGCTCGACCAGCACAGTTTGCAGGCCAGGGCCGACATCAGGGACAGCCCCAGCGAGGACGACCAGCCGGACATGCGAGAGTTCATGGTATGACTCTACGTGAGGGCAGAGCATCACCGGAGGTCGTTATTGGTACGTTACATGTCTTTGGTATTCCTGTACTTGCATTATTAGATCCGGGTGCTACACATTCATTCATATCATTTAGACTGTCATCATTAGCTACGGTACCTGCATCTCCACTTCCGGGGTTGTGGAGAGTGTTGTATCCGTCGGGTGAGGTTGTGAGCATCGGTTGGGTTTACCGAGATTGTGAGGTGTTTATTGATGGCCATGGACTAGCCGCAGATCTGTTACTGCTTGATATTGTGGATTTTGATCTGATTTTGGGTATGGACTTCTTGGAGTCGCACTGGGCCATGTTTGACTGCCACAGGAAGGAGGTCGCATTTCGACGACCCGGGTTACCTGAGATACTGTTCCGTGGCGAGAAGAACACTTCACTACCGTGTTTGATTTCTGCGATAAGGGCGGATCGGTTGATGAAGAAGGGTTGTGTTGCTTACTTAGCCCATGTTGTCGACACCACAGCTGCAGTGCCGGATCTTGGTAGTATTGAGGTTGTGTCTGAGTTTCCGGACGTGT
Organism: Geum urbanum; assembly: GCA_946800695.1. Taxonomy (NCBI): domain Eukaryota; kingdom Viridiplantae; phylum Streptophyta; class Magnoliopsida; order Rosales; family Rosaceae; genus Geum; species Geum urbanum. The sequence goes on from OX327002.1 coordinate 24,992,016, forward strand.
TTCCAGTGGAGTTACCTGGTATACCCCCTGTGCGAGAGATTGATTTTACTATTGAGTTGTTACCGGGTACAGGACCGATTTCCCAGACACCGTACCGGATGGCGCCAGTGGAGTTGAAGGAGTTGCAGATTCAGCTCCAGGAGTTGTTAGAGAAGAGATTCATTCGACCGAGTGTTTCTCTGTGGGGTGCTCCGGTGTTGTTTGTACGGAAGAAGGATGGGTCCATGCGTTTGTGCATCGACTATCGGAAGCTGAATCAGATTACAGTAAGGAACAAGTATCCGTTGCCGCGGATTGATGACTTGTTTGATCAGCTGAAGGGTGCATCAGTCTTTTCGAAGATTGACCTTCGATCCGGATATCACCAGTTGAGGATCCGAGACTCTGATGTAGCCAGGACTGCATTCAGGACTCGGTATAGGCACTATGAGTTTTTGGTTATGCCGTTTGGGCTGACCAACGCCCCCGCAGCTTTCATGGACTTGATGAATCGGGTGTTTCGACGATTCTGGACAAGTTCATGATTGTATTCATTGACGATATTTTGGTCTATTCCAGGAGTGTGGGCCAACACAAGAAGCAATTGCGGGCAGTGTTGCGGACTTTGCGGGACCATCAGTTGTTCGCGAAGTTTAGCAAGTGCGAGTTCTGGTTGGATAGTGTGAAGTTTCTGGGCTACGTGATTTCGGCCGAGGGAGTCAATGTTGATCCTGACAAGATCGAGGCCGTGCTGAACTGGAGTAGACCCACTACTGTGCCGGAGATTCGGAGTTTCTTGGGGTTAGCAGGCTATTATCGACGGTTTGTTCAGGATTTCTCCCGGATTGCTACACCACTGACCAGATTGACGAAGAAGGGCGTCAAGTTTGAGTGGTCTGATGTGTGCGAGGAGAGTTATTTGCTCTTGAAGGAGAGATTGACTACCGCACCGGTTCTGATATTGTCAGACGACAGTGGTGAGTTTGTTGTGTACAGCGATGCGTCGAAGTTGGGGCTTGGCTGTGTGTTGATGCAGCATGGTAGAGTTGTGGCCTATGGTTCTAGACAGCTGAAACCACATGAGGTCAACTATCCGACGCATGATTTGGAGTTAGCCGCTATCGTGTTAGCGTTGAAGAGTTGGAGACATTACCTGTATGTTGCTCAGTGTAAGATTTACACTGATCACAAGAGTCTCACCTACTTGCGGACGCAGCCGGATCTGAACATGAGGCAGCGCTGATGGATGGAGTTGATCAATGACTACGATTGTACGTTTGAGTACCATCCGGGGAAGGCCAATGTTGTAGCAGATGCACTTATCCGGCAATCGGGAGCCTCGTTGTTTCACATGTGTGCGGCCAGAGTGTCGATGTTGGCCGAGCTTCGAGCTACGGGTGCTGTGTTCGGATATGATGATGAGGGAGCTTTGTTGGCCAGTTTTCAGGTTCGACCCGTATTGGTTGATCAGGTATGAGAGGCTCAGGATTCGGATTCTTACCTATTGGGCAAGAAGACCATGATACGGAATGGTGTGCCTACAGAGTTCCGATTGAGCGACGACGGTACGTTATTGTTCAGAGGTAGATTATGTGTGCCCAGAGACGAGAGCTTGAAGAAGGAGATTCTAGATGAGGCTCACAGTTTAGCGTATGCGATGCATCCCGGAGGTACGAAGATGTTTCGTACACTTCGAGCGTACTATTGGTGGCGCAACATGAAGCGGGAGATTGCCGCGTACGTGAGTCGATGTTTGATCTGTCAGCAAGTGAAGGCAGAGAGGCAGAAACCTGCAGGGAAACTGCAGCCACTTGAGATTCCGGTTTGGAAATGGGAGCACATTACGATGGATTTCGTCTATCAGTTGCCGCGTACTTCGGCGGACAACACTGGCATTTGGGTTATTGTTGACCGACTGACGAAATCCTCACACTTTCTTGCACTTCCAAGGAAGGTATCAGTGGGTAGATTGGCCAAGTTGTACTTATCAGAGATCGTTCGCTTGCATGGTGCGCCTGTGTCCATTGTTTCTGACTGAGATAGTCAGTTCATTTCTGAGTTCTGGCAGGCGTTGCAGCGAGCTTTGGGCACGAGGTTGCGATTTAGTACAGCTTTTCATCCTCAGACTGACGGGCAGTCCGAGCGGACCATGCAGACCCTTGAGGATATGCTGCGATCTTGTGTGTTGCAGTTCCGCGGGAATTCGGATCAGCAGTCACATTTGATCGAGTTCGCCTACAACAATAGCTATCAGGCCAGTATTGAGATGGCACCGTACGAGGCCCTGTACGGGTAGCAGTGTCGCACTCCGTTGTGTTGGAGTGAGGTGGGCGAGCGTTGGCTTATCGATCCTGATTTGGTGAAAACCACGATGGAGGACATACAGGTTATCCGGGATCGACTGAAGATCGCCCAGGATCGGCAGAAGAGTTACGCGGATGTGAGGAGGAAGAGTTTAGAGTTCGAGGTTGGTGATTGGGTCTTCCTGAAACTATCTCCGTAGAGGGGAGTTGTGCATTTCGGGAAGCGTGGCAAGCTTCGACCACGATACATTGGTCTGTATGAGATTACGGAGAGGGTTGGAGCTGTTGCTTACAGACTTGAGTTACCGGCTGAGATGGCTCGTGTGCATGATGTCTTCCATGTTTCGATGTTGCGGAAGTACATCTCAGATCCTTCACATGTGTTAGCCCCACAGCAGTTGCAGATCAGAGAGGATTTATCGTATGTAGAGAAGCCAGTGCAGATGCTCGATTGTCATGAGCAGGAGTTGAGGCACCGTGTGATTCCGCTGGTGAAGGTCTTGTGGCAGAACCATTCAATTGAGGAGGCCACTTGGGAGACCGAGCAGCGTATGCGGGAGCAGTATCCTCATATGTTCACTTGACAGGTACGTAAATTTCGAGGTCGAAATTTTTTTAAGGGGGGTAGATTTGTGACGACCCGAACCAGAATCAGTTATGTATTCGGCACGATTCACGAGATTGTGTATAGTCGCAGTGTTTCGATATATATGTGGTTCGTCGACTTTATTCGCGACTATGTTTTCGGTCGAGAATTTGAGATGAGTGTCTTCACGGAAGTTGTAGAGTACGTGATTTCAAGCTCGTGGGCGGCTCCGGAAGATTTTTCCGATAACCGAGGAATATTTTATGATTATTTGAAGTTTTGGTTTTCGACGAGTTTATCCGATTGTTTCGTGTTTATCCGAATCATTTCGTATATTCATTTCAGACCGTCGATTGACCCGAGGCGCGAGTATAAATATCGGGAATAGTCGTAAAATCGTCGAAAAACACTGTTTACCGTTGACCAGCTTTGACTTTCCCGTTTTGGAAAGTTGACCAGTTGACCGAAGAGGAAAGTTTCCCCTTTGAGCTTTGACGTCCGACGACCCATTTTCCGGCCACCTCCGACTTCGGCAAGGGTATGGTTAGCTTCCCCTTTCAATTTCGAGTTGATTAGTGTTTGAGTTTGTGTAAATTGGTTGAGTTTTGAGCTAACCCGAATCGGGCCGAGTTGTGGAAGTTCGACGGTGATGGTGACGGTGGTTCCGGTGAGTTTCGAGGGTGGAGTTGTTGGGGTTTCGGTTCCCCTAGCTTAGGTGATGCTCCTAGGATGTTTGATTTTGGGATTTGATGAGGTTTTGAGGGTAACCGGTTAGGTCACCGGAGTTTGAAATTCTGTTCGGGTTCGTGATGATTTGCAGGGTTTCTGGTGTGAATTGGCTTTCGAGGTAGAAGAAAAAAGGGTTTGGTTTGTTTTGAAATTGAGTTCTGGAAGTTTTGGCCGTGGAATTCCACCGTTGACGGTGCGCTGCCGCCGCCGCCGGCGGTCAACGGCGGAGCTCCGGCCAAAAGTTGACTTTTTGGATTTCGACGTTTTTAATGTCGTTTTTCTCGAAATCGCGCCCTGATTATCGTCCAGTGGTTTTCGGGTTGATTTGGTTAGCCGATTTTCAGTCGAGGTTTCGAGTGGGGATTTCGGAATTTCCGTTGTTCGTTTTGCATTGCATTGTTTATTTCCGGGAACGGTTGGTTTCCGTGGTTCAGTACAGAGTTATGGACTATGATTTTGATCAGTTATGTTTTGTGAATATTCAGGAGATTGAGATCGAGATCTGGATCGTGATCGTGCTTCAAGCGAGGGATCTTCCGCCGGACCACGAGTTTAGCGCGAGTGCGCGTTACGCGAGTCTGTGAGTGGACAATTTATTTTCACGGATTGATTGCGAGTCTTTTATATACGTTTTACGAATTTGAGCATGCAGTATGATTATGGTTTTACGAGCATGAGATTTAATACGAGATTATGTTTATTACGAGCATGTGTTATACGATTATGCATATACCAGTATATAGTACGTATATACACTTATATATATATATTGTTTCATGCATTTGCATCGAACTGTTTATGATTTGGTTTACACAGAGTACAGTCTCAGTTACGTTGTTGTATCGATACACTTGCCTCTCGGCTGATCGCAATGATAGGCCACCAGGAGCGGCAGTACCCCTACCTGACCGGCGAGGGGCAGTACCCCGGAACCGAGGCCTTTCGGTTTCCGTGCCCAGTTTGCAGTTCAGGTTTGGTGTTTCACGTCGCGGTTTGGAGGCTAGTGATCTGAGCTACCTGTGTTTTCCAGTAGGTTCTTGTTTCCCCTACTGATGTGTATATTGTATATATTTACACTAGAGGTCGCTCTGATACATTCTGATACATGTTTATACGGATTTTCACGGATATACTATATATAGTACAGTATGTTTACTGTTTAATGTTTATATTATGATGTTGAGAAATCCGGATGGGATTGGTGCCCACGGTTTGGCTTTTGTGGCATAGGATGAAGTGTTATTTTCAGGGTGCAGGTTTATGCAATTCCACATTAATAACGAAACTCTGCCGAAATTTTGAAAAAAAAATTTTGGTTCGTATTTTCAGAAGGGGTTCGATTCCGATTTAGGTAACTGAATCGGGGTCGGGTCCTTTCATTTGGTTGAGTTTTGAGGGAGTTCGAACTCGGTGAAGTTCGTGGATTTCGCAGAAATTTGGTAGCGGTTTCCGGCGAGTTTTGGTGTTGGGTTGGTTAGGTTCCCCTCAACCCCTTGAAGCTTTCTGGGCATTCAATTTTAGGCAAGGACGTGTGTGGTGGTGGCTCGTGGTGGTCGCCAGAGAGGAGGTTTTGGCCTCCTCTTTCGATTAGAATTCCGGCCACGACGGTTATTGTTTGGAGATATGGTTTTGGGGCTTTGGTTGGGCTTGAAGAGAGGAAGATTTTGGTGTATGGCTCACCGGGGAATGTCACCGTTGACGCCTCGCCGCCGCCGATGGCAGAGGTTAACAGCGGAGCTCCGGTGAGGGGTTGACTTTTGTGGTTTTCAGAGATTTTTATGTCGTTTTGAGAATGTATAGCGTATCAAGAGTGATGACCCGACTGGCCAGCGGACAATCATCAATACTCTAGGGTGTTGTATGCTTTCAAATGTTTGAAGTTTCATGATTACGTTCCTTGTGTTGTGTGACTAATGTCATTTCATTCTTAGGATGCCTCCCCGACGTGTAACCCATGCTAACGGGGGTGGGGATCCTATTGAGGATCAGCGTACGCATGACTTGCTAATGAGAGTGTTGCGTTTGGAAGAGTGTTTTGACCTTGTGGTTAACGCTAGGACAGCTGGAGCAACTGCCTTTTCTGGCTTCTCTGATTCTGAAATATGTGAGGCTTGGATAGTCCAGATGAAACGTGTTTGTGAACGCCTACATTTTACTCCTGAGCAGAGGATTGTGGCTGTTGTTGGGTTACTAGACTCAGATGCTTATTTCTGGTGGATTAGCACTGAGAGAGTTCCTATTGATACTCCATAGACTACGTTCAAAGATTTATTTATGCGTCGATATTTCAACCAGGCCACTCAGCAGAGGAAATATGAAGAGTTTACCAATCTAAGGCAGGGGAATATGTCAGTGCTTGAGTATCGAGATATGTTTACCCGTTTGTCTCATTTTGCACGTGATATGGTGGCATCAGAGGAAGCAGAGTGTAGAAGGTTTGAGTTGGGTCTGAATCTGAATATCAAGGGAGTTGGGTTTGAGTTCGATTTAGGCAACTAAATCGGGGTTGAGTCCTTTCAAAGAGGTCTTGAGTTGGAAATATGAAGAGTTTACCAATCTAAGGCAAGGGAATATGTCAGTGCTTGAGTATCAAGATAAGTTTACCCGTTTGTCTCGTTTTGCACGTGATATGGTGGCATCAGAGGAAGCAGAGTGTAGAAGGTTTGAGTTGGGTCTGAATCTGAATATCAAGGGAGTTGGGTTTGAGTTCGGTTTAGGCAACTAAATCGGGGTTGGGTCCTTTCAAAGAGGTCTTGAGTTGACTTTTTATTAAATAGAAAAGTGGATTGACTTAGGGTGAAAATCGTAGAATTTGTCAAGACGAGTTCGTAGACACCTAGAATGTCGAAATCGGAGTTACGATGAGACAGTTATGGTCAGCAGAAGTTTGACGAAAATGTCAGAAATTCTATTACCATAAATGTGCGGGCATAAATAGGAATTTTATAAATGGAAGGGGGGGACTTTCCATTATTGGTCATAGGCCGTTGACCCACGTTGACTGAGCTCTGGCGATGAAAATCATTGGCGAGCTATCGGTAGGCGATGTAACGGATTCCGGCCACCATACCGGCCGATCTTTGTATGGAAATGATCAGCTTGGTATTCTCTTTCATTCCCATATGATCTCCGCCTCCAATTTCTCCAGACAAAGCCAAAATTTGGAAGTGAAGCTCCTAGAAAACCTAAGTTTTCGGCCAATGAGTTTTCTGGCTAGTTGGTTGCCGATACTGGTATGATTCGGTTCTTCTTAATGTGTGGATTATTTGGTGTAATTGGTTTGATGTTTGCAGGTGTTTTTGACGGTGAACCGACATGATTTTCATTCAGAAATTGGAGCCGAACACCACCGGTACCATTGGGGGTGGTGGCTGACGACGATGATAGTGTCGAAGTGTTGGGTGTTTTGTAGCCTACCTTCAAAGGAGTCAAAACCGACTGGCCTCGAGCTCCGACATGGCTTGACGGTTCCGAAATCGGGATTTGAAGTTTTCCAGCTGAGCTGTTTCGGGGCAATTTTCGGTTAAATTAGCCGAAATTAGGTAAGGGTCCTTTGAGCAAAGTTGTTGGGCTCCTCGAGAACTCTGTTTTGGTGGGTCAATCCTCACCAACGGCTATGGTCATCGGTGGTGACGTGTGGTCGGGAAATAATTTCCAAAATGTTGTCGTGTTATATGTCATTAAGTTTTTATCGACGATATGAACATTGTGGTGAGCTAACTTTTTGTTTAGGCTTCGTCGACTTAGTGGGTGGACGGTGGAGACTAGTGTAGTTGTCAGTGGTGGTGCGAGCAATAGAGAACTAGATGTACATTATATTACTAAGATTATATTATTGTATTGGGTTGTTAATAAGGTTTTTGATTTATTTCCAATGAGTGTGATTTTATTACTAGATTTATCCAAAAAATTTACCATTTTGACGATTATCGATAAGGGTCGGGTCACCACATCTGAGAACCATCTTGTTTTTCCGTTTCCGCTGTTGTTGTTTAAGGAGACTAGTAACCTATGAATTTTGATTTTTAAACCTTGAAGTGTGATATTTTCCCATTCTTAGAAAAATCGTGAAATATTTATGATTATGTTTAGAAATCTAGATGACATAGGTGGCCACGGTTTGGGTTTGTGAGTTTGTTGATGCTTTAGAAATGTAAAATTCTCCTGCAGGTTTTTGGTAGGTTTTCATTTTACGGGGAGGTTATGCCGAAATTTCGGTAGATTTCTTAAGTGTTATGTTAGTCATGATCTAATCTCAAATTAGTACTTAATCTGGGGTTGGGTCATCACAAATGGTATCAGAGCTTAGGTTCAACAGTCGGACCAAGCTCTCGTTGCTTACTCTGTATTCACAAGTGTCTCATATGATGTTGATGAATCTTATTGAGATTTGAATTGATGACTGTGTTCATATTTGAATTGATGATTGTGTTCATATGGAATACTGATTCCTAACATCGATGAATTATTATTTTTAATTATTTTTATTTTGTCGGTGAACTTGCAATGTATAACTCGGTGAATCGTTGTGAGGACTGAGGATTAAGATGGTTGATGGAAAGTCGAGGAAAAGAAGAAAAATCAAAGGTATCGATTCAGAATAAATGTTTCTCGTCGAAAATGAGGTACGTTTTTCCGACCTATGTGGAAATACGTGTATGGTTTATCAATATGGATTCAAGTAAGATTATGATCTTGAATATCTAGATTGTGTTAGAAATAACGAAAATTGAGCAATTGATGATGCTTAGTCTAGGCCTGAGTGGCGATACTGTTTTGTTGTCAATATCATGCTACAAATGTTTGCCTCAACGAAATTTGCTAACCTGAGTTATACTATCTTATGAAAGTCGGTCCTCTTATATTTTTCTTTTTGATTGAGTTATGGTTACTTGATTGTTTAGTTGAGTTGAATAGAGTAGAGTTTACTCCCTACTGTTATCTTAGGTTTCGAATAATTAACTATTGTATGAAGGCATACTTCAGAACTTGGTACGTTTATGCTGACTTTAACTTTGAGAACTTCTTTTCAGTAATTGTCTTCTCGTGCACTCACAATGTGCTGGGTACTTTTGTTTATATGTTAATTCTTCTACGTGTAGTGTTGAATGCTGCAAGAGATGGTACAATATATATAAGCTTTTCTCTAGAGAAAGCTACATATGCACATGAAAAATCTTTGGTTCACATTAAAAAGTTATTCCTTGAGAAGCTAGATAATGTTCTTCAAGGATATGAAGAATTAATGAGCCATGATGAGTTCATACTTAGGTACCGTGATCAGTCAGTCTACGACTATGTGGTGATGTTTTTTTTTCTTTCAGATTCGTAGTCTTTGGCAAATACGCAAACGCTCAAAGTTCTTTGAACCCTTTATTTTCTCTTGCAAAAGTTTTTGTCTCGATGAGTAACAGCCGTTATTGCTAATGCAAGCTGATCATTGCTTGAGAAAGAACACAAACGCTTCGTCAGGACACACTACAACATTTCTTCCCATTGCCGGCGACTTTTATGTCGCCGGCAATGTTTTTGGACATTACCGGCGATTTTTGCCGGAAAAATCGCCGGTAATGTCTTTTGTTTTTTAACATTACCGGCGACATAAATGTAAGTCGCCGGTAATGTCTTGCCGGAAAAGACATTGCCGGCGACATACATTTATGTCGCCGGTAATGTAAAAAAAAAAAAAAAAAAAGACATTACCGGCGACTTAAAATGTCTTTTTTTATTTTATTTTACATTACCATCGAGAGATTGCCGGCGACGGACATTACCGGCGACAAAAATCGCCGGTAATGTAAAAAAAAAAAAAAAAGACATTACCGGCGATTTTTCCGGCAAAAATCGCCGGTAATGTCCAAAACATTGCCGGCGACATAAAAGTCGCCGGCAATGGGTCAATTTCCAGTAGTGACATCATAAGAGGAGAGTGTTGAAATATGTTTAAATATTATGTGTGATTATCTTCTTAGCAAAATATCCTTGTGGATTAGATCTCGATATTCTCATATCATTCTATAACTTGTGTATAAAGTAAAATATATTCATTTCATATAGGGATATGACTTGAAGTCTATATAAAGGACTTTGTACCTTGAAATTCAAAATAAACAGATTATCAATAGAGATTAGCTTTACCTTAAATTTTAGAACATATATTCCAAAAATTAATAATTGTATCTCTCAACTTTCTTTGTTTAGATGAGTTTCTAGATGATTTTGTAATTTCTATTTTTTTTCTTAAATTTGGGAGAATTTGAGATTCAAATTCCCTTGTTCAGTTCCCTAAGTGAGGTATCATTTTCTAATTCTTTCAAACTACTCATAACAATTTGTAATCCTTATCATTTTAAGATTTCTTTATGAATAAATCCAAATGCTAGAAATTGTAAATGATAAAATTTAAAACTATGCAATTCTAATTGTAATTGGGTATGACTAAGCTAAACTAGGGATCAAAGCTGATGAATAGATTTGGTTCTTCATTGCGGGGAGGGTGTCATAGTCCGATACTAGACTTCGTGTCAGGTGATTATTCCAACAGTTCTCTCCAGTATCGGACCCTTACCAATTTGGATTTGGATCGATACATCAGTTGACGGTTAATTTGGATTGATACATCAGCTCTCTCTCTCTCTCTCTCTCTCTCTCTCTCTCTCTCTCTCTCTCTCTCTCTCTCTCTCTCTCTCTCTCTCTCTCTCTCTCTCTCTCTCTCTCTCACACACACACACACACACACACACACACATTGCTCGTCATTGATGATGTTGTAGTGTGTCGAATTCTTTCCTAGCCTCGTGCAAATAGTTTGTTAAGTAAACCGCAGCTCCAACACCTCTGCATAATCTAGCAAGGATTGCTTTCTAAAGCCAATCATTCATGGCTCATGGTTGGAAAACCATTCCACTCCTTGTTCACAAGCCAGATACAGAAAAGTTACTGAGAAGTCCACAGACAATCATAACTCGATGAAAATTTTCACATATTGCAACTGTACTGTATTTACATGAGAAGATTCAATGTAATCTCTTGATTCCACTCACTTTACAATGTTAAAAAGAAAAAGTCATTCCTTTAAAAAAAAAAGCCATTTGCAAGTGGCCAACCTCTCTAAAATATGAAATTTTATTCTCATTATTCGTGCAACCTAAAAAAGTACCCAGATAAGCTATTCAAGAAAAGAATACAGTTTAACTCAAATAAAGAGATTGAAATGATATTAAAAATAATAAAGAGTTGAAATGAGAACATGAATTACATGAAAACAAGCTCAAGATTAAAACCTAATATAGGATGTGTTTGGGAAAGTTTCTCTTATAAGAGAATGAGCTTTTCTATCGATTTTTAAAATAAGAAGTGTTTGGTAAGCTGATTTTTTTATCATAAAAATTTATAAAAAAAAAAATTTCTTTATTATTTTGAAAAAGAAGTCCGAGGTACTTTTAAAAGCTGTCTTTTTCAAAAACACGTGTATACAGTACTATTTTAATGAAAATTTACTAAAATTTCAAAATTTGCTTTGTGCAATTTTTAATTGATGCGCGTATCACTCCGCTTCTCTTCTCTCTTCTTTCTCTCTCAATTTCGTGAGTTCCAGACGAGAAAGCTCTCTGCCACACTCAGCTTTCACGTCTCTTCTCTTCTTTGCCAGAAGATCGAAAACCTCTTTGCCATTAATCAAGACTTTTCATAGCCCATTTTCTCTAGATCGGTCTTATCTCTCGAGCTCGATCAAATCCAAGTTTTGGGTTTCGTTCTTTCAATTTTTAGGGTTAGGATTTTGTTAAATCTGTGAAAATGAAATGCTTTGACGAATTCATTCTTGCTATACTAGTTTCTATGGTCTTATGCAATTGAGTTTTGGTTAAATTGAATTGGGTTGTGTTCAAATGTAATTGAGTTTTGGTTAAATTGATTTGGGTTGCTTCCATTGTATTGCTTAGAATCGGGAAACTCGAGACATGCAGAAGAGGGGGGAAATCAACTTCCCATACCCTTTTGTACAAAGATGTTGGTTTTCACATGGTAAACTGGTCAGTTACATTGTTTCTCTGTCTTCTTTTTTTGTTTCAAGTCCAGATATATCATTCCCTTGCTATATGTTATCGAATACCGTAACTTTTGTTACTCTAATGGTGTATTTAGACGTTAGTTCTGTATTATAAACCGTATTCTCATTTTCCTTCATTCCCTTCTTTTTCATCCAGTGGCTTAATATTGATGAAGATGGTGTCAGAGTACATTGATATGAACAATTTTTTCCCAGTATTGTCCTCAAAAGTTGTTCACCGTGTCGTTGAAATATTAAAACTCTTCAATACACGAACATGTCAGCTTGTTCTTGGTGCCGGTGCCATGCAGGTACAAACATTTGCTCTATAATCTGTTGATATTGCATTTACTGTTTGTTGTATGTATACGTGTTACAAAAACTAAACTGTATCACTGATTTCGTAAGGAAAGTTCTGTCCTCAACCCAGCAATCCGTTAAACTGGTTATTAGATAGCTTTTTCTTACATTTTATTGGAACTTAACTATGACCCTGAGCATTTGTGTTTTTAGAGTGGTATAATACTACATATACATTATCATTTTCTGTTCTTTCAGTTACTTCATTCTGATTTAATGACCATTCGCGCTTAAGTCATTGATTTAGCTAGTTAATACATCCTACGGTATTGCAGGTTTCTGGTCTGAAGTCGATCACTTCTAAACACTTGGCCTTGGCAAGTCAAGTCATCAGTTTCGTATATGCTATTATTCCTGGTAGGTCTATAACCATCTGTTATTTCCTTACTTTTGTAATTCATGGACTAATGATCTTTATGTCTTTAATCCATATGTAGTCTTTATGTCTTCAGTTCTTGTATATGTATATTATTTGATTTGTCTCATGCTTTATGGAGCTTTTGTTTAATATACTCACTTCTTCTTTTTTTGTACTTTTTTTTTGTATTTTCTTTACAACTTTCTTCGTTTTCCTTACTAATGAAATCTCTGTTTGTTACATAACCGATCAATAATGGTAACTATTGTTCTACAGTTTCGTTATACTCTGATAGTACGTGTGCTTGTGATATGAATTCGAATTGATCTTGAGGTCAATATGCAATATGCAATTTGTAGTTTTTCATTTTCATTTATCGTTCCATTTGCAATTGAAAACAGGATTACAAGGTCCACAGAGATGAAATACACTCTAAGCTGGTTCAAATCATGAGAGAAAGGTTATTATTTCATCTACGTGGGTTGCCTCAGATCGTAGAGAGCTGGAATAGACCAGAAGATGCTGAGCCACAGCCCAGTCAGTTTGCTCGATCACTTACCAAGGTATTCTTTCCATTTGGCTAAGCTCAACTCTCAATCAAAATCTTCTACTTGTTATGACTTGTGAATAACTGTGTTGATTTTGACAAGCTTAGTTGAGTTTACTGATTTGAATGCTTGTTAGTAATTCGTTTGTGTATACAGAGTGCTATATTGCCTATATCTTATTAGTAATGGTTTCTGCAACTCATTATGTTGCATAGTTGTTATAAGCCTCACTCTATATAATTCATTGCAGGAAGTTAGATACTTGCAACATGTTCTAACTAGAACTTTACATGAAGTTGGTGTTCAATCAATTTTCCGGTAAGTCTTATCTTTAGCTTGAGATCTTTTTCTAGTATTGGGTACGTGTAATATCTTTGTTGCTGTCTATGTATCCAGCAATTTGCTGTTAACTTTTATCTTTAGGCCCTTATCTTTCTCTTTTTATTTGTCCTAGCTATCCTTGTTCTTTTCTTCTTTCCGAGGCAATTACAACATGAATCAAATAAATGGATTTGCTTGGCTGGAATAGAGACTGAAGCCCGTACATTAATGGCATGTTGTCTGTACTTTTCAGGCAAGTGAATATAATTTTTCATTCACAAGTATTAGATGCATTTTCACACTTAGAGATAAGCACACCTCAAGCTAGGGACATGTAATACTTATTCATAATGCTCTGCCATGTGAGCTTCTCTCTACTATCTATGCTAGTCTAACATTATCCACTGTCTTTTACCGGGCTGTGTGATGATACTAAGCACATCCTTGGATGCATTCGCTCTTTGCCTTTGGATAAACAGACTGATTCTGGTACGCCAAACTGGGGTCTACTAGATGAATTTTTGGAGCAGAGATTTGGGTCAGAAGCTAGGTAAGTGTTGTTGTAAAGTCACTAAAGTGTAGCAAATCAATTGGAGACGTCTAATCAGAGTTTTGAGGATGTCAGAAGCCAAATTCGGTCTATGCATTTCCCTTGTACAATTTGATTGGGGTAAGAACATATTCTCACGCCTCAGTGTTCTAGTTTATGCTTTATGTGTACTCACTGTACTATCATATGACTCAATTTCTTTCTGCAGGTTTTGCATTCTTTCTGAGCTGTATAAAGTCGTATATGAGATCCAATATTTGAGTAGATGGCTCTTCAGAAACCGCAATTTTTTCTATACCAGTTCCCGACACTTGAATTACAAATTTGTATTTACTAGGCTTGATGATGTTTTGTTCACCCAATATTGCAGTGGGTTAAAGATGAGACCACTTCTGTGAAGGGATATTCTATTACTGCTAATGGAGGGGTTTGAATCACATCAAATTGTACCAGTACCTCGAGTTAATGCATAAATCCATCCATTACCTGAATAGCTCATAAGAGCTGCTCAATAACCTCTACCTTGCTTTCTCATTCAACTTGTTCATATTGTTCTTGTTCATATAGCGTAGTCCCATATCCTTCTAGTCAAGTTTGTGCCATTTTCAATGACTAATGATTCAGTAAGATAGTACGATATGGAGGGGTGCACCTATAGTGTGAGACATTTGTCATGGTCTCAATCGTGTTGGACTTGGATGAATATATATGAGAGAAGTTAGACTGTAGATTATTCTCTTGTACATTTGCATTTTGCACATTGTAAAATTATCGATATATCGGAGACGTATTTTACGCTGATAAGTCAATACGACAATCTCTTTTTACAGCAACATTGCTTGTAGCTCATGAATATCTTTTGGAAGGAAAGTGCCATATATTGTAAGGAAATGAATACCAACACAAAATGTGATGGTTGTATGTGACTTCGATATGCAATTTATATTTGCATGTGCGGGATAGGAATGATTTGCCCATGATACTAGAGTTTTTTTATCGATATTACGAGACAGTGTCATGAATTTTCCAAAATCTCCACTAGGTAGTTGCTCTTACTCGCTTTTATTTATTATTTCGACCAACATACAATATGTCTCGTACTGTTTTAATGGCTTGGCTTTTCTTTTTATTTGATTTATTGTGATTGTCAACATTATATAGGTAAATACTATCTTGTAGACTTTGGGTACCCACAAATGAATGGTTATTTAGGACCATCCAAAAGTGCAAAAGCTCATCATCAACAATACCGAAGGAGGCAACCAACTAATGTTGAAGAGTTATTCAACTAGAGACACTCTTCTCTTAGAAGAGTTATTGAGCGCACTGTTGGAGTTTGGAAGAAGAAGTGGAAGACTTTGAAGTACATGTAAAATTTTTCATTTGACAAGCAAGTGAAAATTTTGATTGCAACTATGGCCCTTCACAACTATGTAAGGAGACATTCCCGACTCGATAAATATTTTGTTGAAATTGGAGAAGGACCAAGTTACAATGCAAATGGTGAAGATGATGTAGAAGATGGATGATCTCCTATTATCGAAGGTCCAGAAGTACGACAAATAGAAATAGTAAAGAACATAGCGCAAAGTCTAATGAGTAGTCGAAATATCGTTAAGGTCTAATTTCAGTTTAATATTTAAATCGGGATCGGGTCCTTTCAATTGGTATCAATCATTTAAAATATCAACTAATGACATCAAGAAGATCTGTAAGATTTGTATTATTATTATTATTATTATTATTATAAGTAATATTCAATCAAAATACAACAAAAAAAACAAGAATAAAGAAAAATAAATATATTTGTGACTTTTACTTTTAGATTTTCTTTAAAAAAAACATTTGTCAAACACCCTCCTCCTTTTCTATAAAGAAGTTTATTTGAATGGAAAAGAATAGCATTACCATAAACAATATCTACATATATATTCGGAATACCAATTCAATTCTTTCAATCATATCATAGAAGGTAAGAAAAATTGCTGAAGATGTCACTTATCTTTGATAATTAAGACGGATAGATCACTCATATTTGACAAATATCAAATTGATCACTCATGTTTTATCTTGTCATTTAGATTTGACACTTTATTCATTTTGGATGTTAAAAACCACATACACACATGCTTTACTTAAATGGATATTTCTGTCGTTGACAAGCTAATAAACTGATTAAAATGCACTTTACAAATAAAGGAATATATTTTTTTTAATGTCCAAAACAGATAAAGTCATCAATCTGAATGAAAAGATAAAACACGAGTAACCAATCCGATATTTATTAAACATGAGTGATCAATTCATCTTCATTGTCAAACATGAGTGATATCTCCAACAAATTTCCCAAAAAAGTATGTGTATATTGATATAACGGTATTGTTTTAGTGATCATTGTCATATTACACTAATGAGAGCCGTCATAACATTCTCAACAAGCTCATTATACTAATCTTTGTAATCTCATAAATCTACATATATATTGTAGTGCAAGTAGTGTTGTGTTTTGGCTCGTTGATACAATCTAGGAACAAGTCCATGTTTAGTAAGGAATGGAGTTAACTTAATTTTTCTATAAGTACCAGGAGAGTTAGTTTATCCTTGTTTGATTAAGATTTGTGTATAGACTTCAGGTTAAGTCTATTAGGATTAAAATTCCATATCCTATGTTGTATCAACAGTTTCTATATCTATATATATAGGGCTGCTGGGGGGTTCTTTAAAGTAAGAGAGCAAGAGAAAAAATTAGAGCCAATGGTGATAGAGAGATAAGAGCTAGGTTGAAGGGTTTGAATGATCTACACAAAGTACCTGTAATCATTTATGTTCTTCATAATGCTACAAGAAGTACTTGTAATCATTTAAGTTCTTCATAATGCTAGTGAAAGTACTTGTGATCATTTATGTTCTTCATAATGCTTGTGATCATTTATGTTCTTCATAATGCTAGTGAATCTCTCACGAGAGATCACAAAGTGGACTTAGACTACAGTTTTAAATGAACCACTCTAAATTGCTATGTTTATTTCTACTTTTAGAAATCATCTTTTTTAGTTTGTTTAGTCACAAAACCACAAAAGATATAGGAAGTAAAACCACAGAAGATATAGGAAGATATAGGAAGCGCTTAAACTATGTGTAGCAACGACTGTCAAAAATATGCAATCTGTATGCAGTATGTACCCAGAAACCAAAGAATAGTCTCCTTCCCACACACAAAGAATTGCCGTTCAGTGCACTATAATTTTCGCTCAATATCTGTAAAAAGGAGTATCACAAAAGCATATATCCCTACCTACCAGCAAGAGGTGATACAAAATAGGAGAATCCGGCCAATTGCAGGACAGCAGCACTAGAAATGCCAACAGAATACACAAATTATCTATTGAAATGTGCTAGATAACTTGTGCATTTTTTGGAGTGCTCTAGAATAGGCTGCTTTGCCTGTTTAGGAGAATAATGTGTATAATATGATCCTAAAGTGTATCTTGTATAGAAAAACAATGCCAGAGAAAATAAAAGATCTTCAGATGATGATGAAAAGGATAAGACATATAGAGAAAAACAAAATATATACAAATTACCAGCACTAATGATTGGCTCATCACATTCCTAGTGGCAACCTATACATAGCCAGAAACTTTTCTTAGGGGTTCAAAATTTAAGTAATTATATTATTATATTATAGTAAATGAAAACAAAACTTCATATAACAGCATTGACGACTGATTATTATGATTATTAAATGTCAGTATCTAGTGAATGGAATTATCACTGAGGAAATCGGAGAGTGCTCATCCATACTTGTCCCAGTCCCAATTTTTACAATTTACAAGAACTCATGGAAGATTGGTCAATTTTTATGCCATCATGATTTGAACAAAAATAAATCAAAGGATTTTAACCAATCAATGGAAATTCAGATATATAGACTACATCTAAACTAGATGATACCAATTGCTTATAAAATCTCGACTCCTTCTGTGGCATATGCACAAGTTTACTTATGCAACGATGACAAGAAATAGACATCAGTTTTTCGTTAACTGTCAGCATTGGCCCCTTATTGGGTTTTTAAAATTAAGGCTCATGATTTCAAAAGTTTGGAGAGCCTAGTTAACAAATAATTAGAGCATGAGTGTCCAATAGGAACAAAGAAAACCAATTTATGGATCCCTTGGAATTGCTCGCTTGTATTGGACACTTTATCTCTCACAACAAATTCTAGACACAAGATGATAGATTGTATGATAAAGGGATTATATTAGAAGAAAATATGTAAAAACTTAAAAAAAAAAACAATCAGACTATAAGATCCATAGAATACTAAATTTTAGAAATGAGATTATAGATTGTATGACAAAGATTAAAGAGATATATAAAAAAATATACTGAACAGATTATAAGATCCATAGAAAACTACATTCATATATATGTGTGTGTGTGTGTGTGTGTGTGTGTGTGTGTGACTAAAGCATCTGCATTTATCACCGGAACTGATTCCCTAAGTTTGCCTAGCTAAACTCCAAAATTAGATCCATCCTTACGCCACAAGATATCTACATGCACAGATCAAACTGACATTTCAGGAGCTAAAGCTAGATTAAGTTTACATTGCTGCTGATTACACATCAAAACAAGAGAGCCCTTAAACAAAACTCATAGAACTCTACACCATTTAAGACAACATGCATCCAAAGCAATTACAACAGCTAAAGCAGCAATGAGAAAAAGTACAGTCTTACCCTTCACTAATTAGCCTTTACCTTGTCATCTGCAACATTAAGTATGGGCAGGCTGCTAAAGAACTCATCAAGACCTTCGAAGAACCCAATATTTTCAATAGTATCATCATCATCACCTTCCCCATTTGCTGTACCATTCCCGTTGCTCATTGTTTGAGCAGCTGGCTCCTCTACCTCATTATTACTAAACTCCACATTCAAATCCAATCTCCCCATCGCAGCAGCACCTCTCTTTCTTGTACCAACACTAGCCCTCTTACTTGATTCGCCGTTGGATGCAGACACACCACCGGGTGTCCCTCCATTACTCACCATTCCCTTTCTTAATCTATTTGAAGCTCGTACTGGGGTCTTAGAAGTGGAAGCTTTTCCTTTGGGTCTTCCTAACCTCGTCTTCCTACTTTTATTCTTCTGCCCCCATTCATCATCTGAGCCCTCACTTGGATCTGAAATGTCGATAACATCATCGTCAGCACCACCATCATCATCAATGTAGACCCTTGGCACTGCAGCAGTGTTCCTAGCTCTCCCAACTTTCTTGTTATTATTACCACCAGGTAAAGGGCAAGAAAACATCATTGAAAATGGCGACCAGCTTGATGACCCTACTGTCTCCTTCACATTATTCTTTGAAACCCCCATTGGGAAATAGGCCCAACAGCAGAAATATGCCTCGCCATTGTCCATCACAGGCGGTGAGGCTATAACCACGGCGTGGAACGCCCTCTTGCAGTTTTGACAGCGAAGCATACACTCCTCGTAAACCCTAGAATACTCGAAGAGGTGATAGCAGTAGGGGCATGCCGTCCAGAAATTCCCTAAATCAGAATCTGCTTGAGGCTCAGTCGGCTCAGACGTCATAGGGATCGGCTCCGATGGCGGAGTTGACTCCGGGAGCGGCTGCTGCGTAGTTGACTCTGTCACATTGTTGAGATTCGGAGTTTCCTCCTCAGCGGCTACTCTACCGTCCTTCTTCCTAGGGCTTTTTCTCACCGGCGGCCTCTGCTGCTGCGGCTGATCCTGCTGTTTCTGCGGCGGAGGCGACTGTTGTGGTGGTGGTGGTGGCCCATACAAAATTGGCTGTTGAGGTTGTGGCATCTGCTTCTGCGGCCGATCCTGCTGTTTTTGGGGCAAATGAAGCGGCTGCTGTGGTGGTTGATTTTGCTGCTTTTGTAGTGAAGGCAGTTGCGGCTGTGGGTTCTGCGGAATTGGATGTTGAGGTTGTGGCTTCTGTGGGAGTGGATGTTGAGGTTGTGGCCTCTGTGGGAGTGGCTGCTGTGGTTGTGGCCTCTGCGGAAGAGGTTGAGAGTGGTAATGAAGCGGTTGCGGCCGCTCAAGTGGTGGTGCAAGCCGCTGCTGAAAATCCAGAAATGGCTGAGGCTGGGGCGGTTGTGGTTGTGGTTGATGCTGCGGCGGAGGTGCATGCATTTGCATGAACTGCCTTTCAAACAGCTGATTTGACCCGGACGCCTGCGGCTGCGGCGGAGGCGGAGGCGGAGGCGACTCGAAGCGGGAGTAAATGTTCAATTGGTGATCGTAGAATGCCTTATTAGAGGGATTTGATAGCACGGCCCAAGCTTCGGAGACGAGGCGGAAGGCCTGATCGGCATAGGGAAACTGATTGGCTTGAGGGTTGAGGAGAAGGGCGAGGCGGCGGTACTGAGTCGCGACGAGGTCGAGGCTGTGAGTTGTGCGGCGAGCGAGTTGGAGAATGGCGTACCAATCTGGCTGGTTGTTGACGGTCCGTGACTCGCTGGCCAGGAGCGTGTCGGCCACGGCGATTATCTGGTCGGTGGCACCCAACCTCGGGTCGGACTCACGGGCGCGGATCGCGAAGGTCTTGGTCCCGTGCAGGTCACGTGTCGTCAGTAGCTTAACGGCGGTGCTCAGCCACCTCTCCGCTTCTGCTCGGGTCGTGTTGTTGAAATGGTTGTGGAAGTCCATTTCCACCCTTCACACTCACTACCCACTCTCTCTCTCTCCCCTCTGGGTAGAGTTGAGAGGTCAAGGGCAAGGGACTTTTCGCGTACACGAAAATGGACGTGTCTTTCTGTCAAATTACGGGGGATTGTTTGGTGGTTCGGGTTTGACGTTGGGATTGTGTGGGCTATTTTCGGGATTTTAATAAGTCCGATCTGAGATAATGTGGCCTTTGTTTTTATGTTTTATCTGATTGGATTTGCCAGTCGAGTATGAGACGGATCGCGACTACGTTGACAAGTGCTTTAGGAAAAAAAAATGAGGAAATGTCGTAGAATGTCAGATTATAAGATTTTTTTACGTAAAAAGTTAGTCATAAGATTTTAAACAAGAAATGTCATTATTTTTATCAGGTATTTTCAATTTTAGCTTCAGTTGTAAAAACAAAGCCTGGTAGTGTATACATCATACATAAGTAGTGTCTGCATATAACTAGAGTAATATGTTTTTAAAGAAGCGTAGTGGGCCCATAAGTTATCTGTTCTAACAGATACAGCTGAAGATCTATCATCGACACTCAAAGGTAAACAATTATTTTTCATCATAAAAAATTTCTCACTGTCAAAAAACACGTGATTTAAGTTCTAAACTTAAAATTTTAAGAGATTTCATCACTAATACAAAAGAGAGAAATAAATTATTCGAAAGATCAATAGTAGCTCATTCACTGTAACGACCCGAGTCAGAAATGGTATGTTAATTGGCTTGATTTGCAAGTTTCACGATTAATCGCAGTTTGTCGTAATTAGTCGATATGACAAGTTTTTTTATGACTAAATTATCGGGAGAGAATTTGGTATGGGTTCCTTCACGAGAGTTGTAGTGTATGTGATTTCGAGCTCGTGAGAGTTTCCGGAGAATTATTTCGAGTTACGTGGAATAAGTTATGAATATTTTCGACCGTTAGATTTGGTCGTGTTTGTCCGTTTTGGTTTCAATTCGTTTTGGACCGTTGATCGTCTATGGTCGCGCATATAAATATTGGAATAGTCGTAAAATTATCGAAAAGTCGCATTTGGGCCGTTTGACCTGCGTTGACCCGCGTTGACCAGAGCTCCACCGTGACCCGCGAGCTGTCGTCGTTTGACCTGGCGTTTTCGGCCACCTCCGACCACAAACTTGGTATGGTTAGAATCCTCTCGTGATTTCCTATTGGTTTGGACTTAATTTTGTGAGAATTGGTTGAGAATTGAGGGAGAACGAGCTCGGCAAAGTTTTGGATTTTCGCCGCCGTCGGGGGCGGTGCTCCGGCGAGTTTTGGTGTCGGGTTGGTAGGGGTTTTGCTTCCCCTCAACCCATATATGAGTTCTGGGTGGTTTGATTTGAGTATGGATGAGGTTTGGTGGTCGCCGTGGTGGTGACTGGAGAGGAGGATTCCGGCGAGGTTTCGGGCTCAATTCCGGCCGGTGTGGTTGGAATTGGCCTTGATGGTAGAAGAGGAAGTTGTTGGGCTTGAGGAGTAGATGAGTTTTGAGCTTTCTCCGCCGGAGAATTTCACCGTTGACCGCCGTCGGCAGCGCGGCGTCAACGGCGGAGCTCCAACGAGGGTTGACTTTTTGGGAGTTTGGAGATTTTTATACCTTTTTGCTCGTAATCGCTTCCCGATCGTAGTCGTGAGGTTTTTGAGTTGATTTGAGTATTCTATTTTGGGATGAGGGTTAATTGGGTATATTTTGGGAATTTTGTTATCCTCGTCAATATTTCGAGCAATACGTCTTTCGAGAACGTGGGGTTCTTGACGTATTAGCTTCGTATGTTGTGTTTCAATATGTATTGATCATATCCTTATTATTCAGGTGATCGTGAGCGAGCGTTTGGCGAGGGATCTTCCGCCGGACCTCAGAACTAGCTCGTACTGTGAGTGGACATTTATTTACACTGTCGTAGCGAGTTCTTAGTTTCATTATTTGTTTCCTGTATAATGTTCAGATTAGTTATCGTTTTGAAAATATTGTATATTTTATTGGTGATGGCATTTATTTATTTAGCATCGATGCATTGACTACGTGGCTGATCACTGGTAGTCCATCTATCAGGCTTGAGAGATTCGCTTGATATGCCGACTAGGCTTGAGAGATTCGCCTAGTTTATCACTGTCGGGCTTGAGAGATTCGCCCGACTTGCTACTATGGCAGGGAAATCCGCTAGAGTGGCGACCTTCATTTATATAAGAACTCGCATTATTTTATGATTATATAAATGGTGAAAGGCATATGATTACTTTCGTCTACTCACTCTAACGATTTTATTTGCTTTTCCCCTGGGCTTTTCGGTTTTCTTTGCCCAGTTTGCAGTTTGGGTTCCAGTGTTGTGCGTCGACTGTGGAGGCATAGAGTTCGGATCACACTTCAGTTTCTGTAGGTTTCTTGTTCGACCTACTTGATGTAAATGATGTATATAGGTGTCGCTCTGAATACTTATGTTTGTTTTCAGTTGAGTTTACTCCTGAATGTTCTGGATTTCTTGTAAACCTTTTGGTTTAATATATATATATATATATATGATGTTGAGAAATCCGGATGGGGAATAGAGACCCATGGTTTGGCTTTTGTGGAATATTCGAAGTGTGTTTCTTTGCAGGTTCTAATAATTGGTTCACGTATTTCAAAGTAAATTCTGGCAAATTTTTTTTAAGGTCATGTTTTTGAAGGGTTTGATTTCGGTTTAGGCAACTAAATCGGGGTTGGGTCCTTTCATTCACGTCCTTTAGAACAAGCAATTCATAATCTCAAAATCGTCAAAGAACAAGCTTTTCTTGAAAATTTGTTAAGAGACAAAGCAAAGATAGAAAATCTCTTACACCGATTATCTATCTAACTATTTATTTGAGTGTTTATTTGAGCATTTGGTTAGATCCGTAATACAACTGGTATCAGAGCTTCCAATAGTTCAAAATCCCAACAATGGGATCAGCAACTGAGAAGATAATAGAGAAACTAGATTCTCTATTTGAAGCATCAGATGTAAGGCAACATGAAATTTTATCAGAAAATTTTAGATGCAGAGAGTATCTAAAAATTCTTCCAGCAATCAGCAACCAATTACAAAAATTGGAAGCTAAAATGGATTATATCCAGAGGCAGCCGGAAGAAGAACTATTAACAAGAGTTGATAGTAAGATCGAGAGACTAGATCTTCAACAGATGAAGATCCTTGACTATGTTCAGAAGAAAGCTCAAGAACATCAAAGGTCAAGCAATAGTCCACCTCGAACCATCATTAGAAAGACTAATGACTTCAGATCACTAAAGGTTCCAAAAGGGAACCCAATGCCAAAACCATTTTTTCAGGATTCTTCATCAAATCCTTCAACATTCAAGTTGAAGGAACCACAACCAGAAGACATGCGCAACATGAATATGTTGAGCATCTTCAAGAAAAAATTAGTACAGTTGGTGAACTCAGAAGAATTTGAATTCAACGAGGTCGAGAATTCAATTCCGAAGTTTGAATTCAAACAAATCTATAAGAGTGGAAGTTTTGACATCATGGACAGCCATTAGTTCAAAATCCTTGAATTCACCACACCAGCAACAACAGGAGAAACAGATCTCCTTCTAGTCACACGTGAAGAAGTTTCTAAAGCTAGAAAAAGAAACTTCAAATTTATGCATATTGGAGCAGTCCAAGTTGGCATAAAACTACTGGCTAGAGAGGGCCTAAATTGTTCAGTTCTATGCGTCCTACAAGACAATAGGCTGATCGACTTTCAGAAAAGTCTATTGGGAACACTTCAAGCATCACTATGCAATCAGGTTGCATATTTCAACTGCTTCCCAAACTTTTCAACCAGCCTAACAGATGCTGGTTCGGGTCGTCACATCCAGGACCCATCCTAGGAAGCTAATACGTCAACTCGTATTTCAAAAACCCTTCATGAGCTTGTAGATGATTCCTATAGAATGAACGGCCTCGGCGGTGACAAAAAGGTTGTTGTGATAGTGAACGATGAATCGGAGCATAACTAGAGCCACCATGCCAGCGACGACGGTGAGAAAGCCTTGACTTTTGCTGCTGGCGCTGGACCCATGTCGACACAGTGTGGATCAGCATCTTCGAATCCCTCATTTGGAATTTTTTGAAGCTCTTTTTATTGTTCTTTTCTGTACTAATGTTGTACTTTGTTATAAGCGTCGACGTGTGAATCATCTAAAAAAAAGCCATAAGCTACAAATAAGTATTCACCTACTTATTTGATTACAGAACCATGATTTATAAAGTGTATCCATTAGCTTTATTAAGTATATGATTAAGTGTATCAAAGAACTGATATTACTGACTTGACGAAGGTGGATTACAACTCCGTGAATTCGGCATGACGTAGGTGTTGAAGAAGGTAGTTGTGACAACCCGACTCGGATTTAGTTCCCTAAACCGAGATTAGGCCCTAAATATCATTAGAACCTAAACATGCTAGTCCAAAAGAAAACATATGGGAAAATCTATAATTCTAGGCGAAAGAATTATAGTTTCGAGAAATTAATTTCTAGAACAAATCATAACGGTCCAATACTTGGAACATGAAACTGTTGATGACACCAGAGCATCAAAACTCACTAAGCTACCTATGCTGACTATGATGCTAGCTCATAGGATCAATTCTGAATCCTACAATGGGTACTATTATGCCTCGATCTGCATACGCATCCGACCTCATCAAAGACTCTACAATCTGAACATTAGAAACCAAATGACCCAAAGAAAGACATATAAAACAGAAAATCGTTAGAGTGAGTGGACGAAAAAAATTAAATATTCGTAAGAAATCATAAAACTTACTCTATGTTAATGACGATTAAGTCGATAATTTGGGTTTGGGTCGTTACCGCAATGGCTCAACATTTGGAGGTATTGGAATTTCGGGTAAGTGGCCTGAATTACAGAGGGCACAAGAATCATCCTGCACCCAATAAACTTCTACCGTAACACTTCTTGGATTTTCTGCAGATTCTTTTCCTGGAATCCTAATAAATGTAGCTCTTATAGGCATATGTAAAACCATTGAGATACATTAATATAGATTATGTAAAATATTATTTGTAATTTATACTGGTTGTGACTTTTAAGCATATCTTATTATAGATGTGATGAAAAGAAAAAGAAGCTGCAGTAGCAGTAGTAGTGTGACAAATTAAGCTTTATCTCAATTAAGACTCCGGATGTTAATGTGAGTGTGACCAATCTTCCTTCAGCAATAGGATGATGAAGTTGTTGATGTGGCACGGAGTTTGGTCGGCGACGAAGTAATGGGCATGTGATCACTTTGGGATCCCTAAAATTATTATAAATATAAGTATTTAAGTATTTATTGAAAGGATCCAATCCCGATTCAGTTACCTAAACCGGAACCAAACCCTTTCGAAAATACGAACCAACAAAAATTTTTCAAAATTTCGGCAGAGTTTCGTTACTATCGTGGAATTGCCATAACCTGCACCCAGAAAATAACATTTCATCCTATGCCACAAAAGCCAAACCGTGGGCACCAATCCCATCCGGATTTCTCAACATCAATATAATCAATAACGATAAACAAACTGTACTATGTATAGATATATATCCGAGAAAATCCGTATAAACATGTATCAGAATGTATCAGAGCGACCTCTAAAATAAAACATATACAATATACACATCAGTAGGCGAAACAAGAACCTACTGGAAAGCACAGGTAACTCTGATCACTAGCCTCCAAACCGCGACGTGAAAACACCAAAACCTGAACTGCAACTGGGCATGGAAACCGAAAAGCCCAGGGGAAAGACAATAAACACGTTAGAGTGAGTGGACGAAAATAAATGTTTTTCACCAGTTAATATACGTTTAAAATAACATATGCGAGTCCAGGTAAATGAAAACAATAAGTACACGAGGTAAAACCATAGTCCTCCAGCGTACAGAGCATGCAAGTAAAAATCCCACGGGGCCACTCATGGAAACGTCCGTGCTAGTACAGTCCGAATCACGGGATCCCAGACCCACACGTGATTTGAGCCAGAAAGGCCTCAGGTCAGGGTAACTGTTTCCACCCGGAAATGCCTCGGCACAAGAAACAGATAACTGTACCTACCCGGAAATACATCGGCACAAGGCACAGCATTCCCCCTGGTAGGCACCCTCGGTGATCAGCCGGGGATGCGTGTGTATCGATACAACAACATGAACTACGACTGTACTCTGTGAAAATCAAATCACAAATATCTCGATGCATGTACAGTAAACAGCATAAAAATGCATATGCGTAACATAATCATATACAACACATGCTCATAATAATCGTAATCTCGTAAATATGCTCATATCTGTTTATTCGTATACGTATATCCGTTTATATATATAATTGTAAACACATGCTCATGTAATCCGAAATCTCATACGCATGCTCAAGTTCGAAAATCATATAAAAAGACTCGCAATCATTTCCGTGAAAAAAAATTGTCCACTCACATGTGAGCAAAAAGCACACTCGCTCTAATCTCGAGGACCGGCGGAAGATCCCTCGCTAGAAGCACAACCTCGGTCCCGATCTCGATCTCCTGAATATTCACAAAACATAACTGATCAATATCGTAATCCACAACACTGTACTGATGCATGGAAACCAATCGTTCCCGGAAATACGAAATGCAGTACAAAATGAATTACGGAAATCCCGAAATCCCCACTCAAAACCTCGACTGAAAATCGGCTAATCAAATCAACCCAAAAACCTCTGGACAACGATCAGGGCGTGATTACGAGAAAAACGACATTAAAATTATCGAAATCTGAAAAGTTAACTTTTTCCTCGCCGTTGACCGCAGTTGACCGCCGCCGCCGCCGGCGCGCCGTCAACGGGGAAATCACATGGCGGGAAGCTCCAGATTTCAAGGTCTTGATGAGCCGAATCAGTTTCTCTTCTACCACAAAACTCAATTCCGAGCAGAACCCCCTCAAATCAAGCTCGAAACAGATCGGAATATCCATTCCGGTGACCCACTCGATCCTCACCAAAACTCAACCATAGTTACAATTAAACACATCACTAGACTCAGAGTAACTAGGGGAGTCTTTCCCCCCAAACAACCACCCTCAAAACCCGTCGGAAAACGGCTAACCGCCACCGGCGACGAAACCTAATTCGGCCTAACTCGGGTTTCATCAAAACGGAATCATTTCAACCCAAACCAAGTTCCATCACACTCGAAATCAAACAAGGAAACTGATTATACCTTTCTCGAAGCCAACGGTGGCCGGAAAACAGGTCGTCGGACGGTGGAGACCAAAACAGAAACTTTCCTTAACGGGTTAATGGGTCAGCTTTCCAATTTTGGAAAGTCAACGACTGGTCAATGAAAAACTGTATTTTTACGACAATTCTCGACTATTTCTCGACTATTCGATATTTATACTCGTGCCTCGGGTCAATCAACGGTTCAAAAGGAATATACGAAGTGATTCGGGTAAGCTCGAAACAATCGGATAAACTCGTCGGAACCCAAAACTTCAAATAATCATAAAATATTCCTTGGTTATCGGAAAAATCTTCTGGAACCGCCCACGAGCTCGAAATCATGTACTCTACAATTTCCGTGAAGACACTCAACTCAAATTCTCGACTGAAAACATAGTCGCGAATCGAATCGACAAACCACACACTGTCGTAAAACTGCGACTATAACCAAATCTCGAGAATCGTGCCAAACACACATCTGATTCTGGTTCGGGTCGTCACATTTATTTAGCGTCCAATATTGATTTTGAAAATAAAAAATAGCAAGACCATTAATCAATATATACAAATTGTAGATGTATGTGTGTGTATATATATGTATAGAGAAATTAGTAGTAAAAAGTAGAGATAACTATGAAACATGTATATTTAAAGCAATTTTACTAGTTAAAATGTGTATATTATATCCCAAAATACAAAGTGTTATATATCTTGCAACACATTCTTAAGCCAGCTAATTGAATCATACACTTACTAGATCAAATTCACTGTATATAGAAACCTAATTAGCAACAATAGTAACATCAAATTGCCACTTAAGAACCACGTCAAAATTCAAATGAATCAATTCCAATGCAGTAGCA
Source organism: Geum urbanum (assembly GCA_946800695.1). Taxonomy (NCBI): domain Eukaryota; kingdom Viridiplantae; phylum Streptophyta; class Magnoliopsida; order Rosales; family Rosaceae; genus Geum; species Geum urbanum. The sequence continues at coordinate 25,020,601 of OX327002.1, forward strand.
ATTGTCAAAATCCAAAATGTCCTATATTTCTAGTTAGAGTGTTGTATTCCTTACTTCCATGACTACCAAAAAACTGCACCGACTACGGAAAAGGTTATGATACTCAGTCACATTTAGTATATGCTACTAACATGAACCGTAAAATTAAGAAAGATCTCAAGATCGATCAACAACATCCCCCTCTCACATAGAAAAAAACATCAAAAAGTACTCGACTCTCAATTACTTGAATTACCTAGCTCCTAGCCACCAACCAAATGATTACCACTTAACGCAGCAGTTGGTACACCATCGTATTACAACAACCCAACACAAAACAAATGCATTTCAATCCAATCCAAACAAAACTACAGAAAAAACATAAATGGCTACAATATTTGCAAATTATGAAAGAACAATAGAGTAACTGAAATGATACATTTCTCTCTCGGCCGCCTCTATTGAACTTCGATCAATTGGTTCCTGGAAAAAAATCGGATATGGTAGTTATATCTAATATCATATCAATACCCAACACTGAAACCATCACACCAACATACATTCGTATCCCAGCACCATTCCCAGAAACAAATAAAGAAATTGAGAGTCAATGTGAAGCTTAATCTTGATGAAGTAGTTTTAACATTCTATAAACTTTGCCATATATATATATAGCTAGGGCAGGTTCCATGTATAATCGATGATGCTTAAAACTTAGCTAGTGGCCCTTTCATCATCCTCCTAAGTCTTAAAGTTTTACTATAATATTTCATCACATTTTAATTGGCCAAACCAGATCAATCAGCGACAAAGTTTAGAATAGAAATCTAGCAACAAACAGCTTGCTTTTTAACTTCCCTGATACAACCTTTCACAACCTTTTCATGATCGAAACCGGTAAGGAACTGGGGTTCAGGTTCTTAAGTATTTTTCTGAGTATATCATTTGATCTTTTTTAGTCTATGACAGACTGCAAAAAAGTACAGATTTACTATATATCAAATCCAAAAGTGAGTAACTGAATCCTACCGAAGAAAAATCAAAATCAAAAACAAAATTGGGAATGAACCAAAATCAGATTGTAACGAACATAGCAAGAAACCCAAAATCCATGATTGAATTACAACATCAAATCAAGCCCATGATTGAATCAAAACATCAAATCAACCCATATCTGGTATCGTACCTTTGAAATCAATCATAGGAGAGACAAAGATGAAATTAATGCAGATGTTGGCTTTGTCCAGTGGTGATGTTCGAGAAGGCTGGGTTTACGGAGGCTGGATACATCAAGGTTAAGAGCGATGGGCGAAGGGAAGTTGAGAGTGATCGAGATTTGCAAGGACGCTTTGTTGAGCAGTGGAAGGCGAAGAAGGCACCCTTATGGGGAGGGCCCGAACTTTCAATGAGTTACCTGTGGAAGAGGATTTGACCGCTGAGTTGTATAAGGTCAAAAATTCTCAATTATGATTCTAAGGGAAGGAATTTACCTTCCTATTTCTATTGATGACGATGTCGATGGACCAACAGCGTCAGAGATCGAAGATTGAGAGACGAATCAGAGATCCAGATCAGAGATTGAGTGATTAAAGAGATTAGAGGTTGAGAGACGAATCAAAGATCGGAGGTTGAGAGATTGATTGCCAGAGAGATAGATTGCAAAAGTGAGATATAAGAAGCCGAGAGAGAAGATGAGAATGAAGTTGAGGGTTAGGTTAAGTTTTATATGAAGGTTCAAAGACCAAAAAACCCTTAAACAGTAGAATGTACAGTAGATTATACAATGGACCCCTCAAGACTCACTGTTGTTATATAGGAAATTTGACACATTTGATATTTGTATGCTTGTAGGTGAGTGGCTAGATTCAAGTAGTCAATCATGTCTATAATAACTCTAGGACAAATTTCAGTTAACTCCTTTAATCCAAAAATTAAGTTGCTCATTCATGTTTCCAAGTTGAATGTTTTACCTCAATGTTCATTAGACTTACCATTTCGTTAATTTTTTATTTTATCCATTTAGGTAAGTGTTGACATAACCACTGCAAGTGGTTCAGTGGAAGCATGGGTCCCGCCACAAAAATGTTAGATATGGAACCCCCACGTCATGCGTTCGAACGCTGGCGACGTTAAAATGTGTTTGCTGAATTAAACGTGACCAAGTACTATGCTGCAATGCACAGTTGAATCATTTTATATGGGCCGAAAGATTTGTCCTAGGCCTAGGAAGTCTTTGGGTTACCCTTAACACCTCAAAAAAAAGGTAAATGTTGACATAACAATTACCATATTACGGAGTAAGCCCCCCAAATATTCCACACAATTTGCTTCCACCACGTACCGGTACGTGATTTCATTTTTTTTAGATGAATGATAGAATTGATTGGGTTGAAAGATTACAAGAAGATTGGAAACACCGAGTCATTGGCACGATAGGAAAAACTCCCTGGAGTAATCTAAACTATTACATTCTCAGCACAAATCTACAATCATATAACTAGATGGACTAGATGTAGGAAAATGACTAAAAAAAATTCAAGGCCCCATATCCTATCTAGCTATGCACCCCAAAGTTACGGCCCTATGAGGTACCGCCCATCGGCCTGCACAGCTTCCCGTGAGACCAAAATTATTAGCGCGGGACAACGCTGGACCTTCTCAAAGACCATGCCCGGTTCCCAGATCCAGAACAAAAAGTGCACTAAACTTCACCAAAGCCAAGTGGCCCAGAAAGCCTCATTAGGATGCCCATCAATTTGAGACGCCCAACATCCTAGCATGGTGATAATGGCCTAAAAGTGATTGGGCCCAAGCCCATTTGGGGTCTTGATCTTCCACATCTTTGGGGATCGCACCCCCGCCGCCACCACCCATCCGGGTCATCATCGTTGCCGCCGCTAAGACGTCACTATCTTCTAGTCTCTGCTGGCTCAAGTCCATCGGCGCTAGCCAAGGTCATCATCCACCTCCGGAGTCAATTGTTTTGTGACCTGAGACCACCGTGCCGACTAGGATCGAGCTTGCACCTCCTCCGATCTAGTCCTGGCCCCCGACGCACCTTAAGGTCATGGAAGTGGCCTCATCTCGACCAAACCCAATCTTCACCCGATCATGATCGGCTCCGCCCGAACCTGCATCTCGCCCGCGTCCGCTCGTCGTTAACTCTTTTTTCAGACCCGCCGTAGACTCTTTCCATTAGAGCGTCGTCTCTGCCCGCCCACAATCTTCACCAACTCAACACAATTATCCATCTCAACACCATCTCTGACATCCATAACTCCCAGCCGCTCTTTAGTTGGGAGCCGTCGTAAGGGAGCCAAGGGTTTGTATGCCGGGAGCCATACCTTGGTTCAATGTAGTACGTGATTTCATACAACCAAAGTGAAAAGTACATTTTTTTTGGGATAAATTACACATAAGGTCATTTTGAACTTTTTTCTCCCAAATAAGGTCACTCTACTATTGAGGTCACTTTTATACCTAAAAAAATACAAGAAATTTAAACAATTACAATTATGCCATTATTCCCAAAATTTCTACATTTCTTTAACCTCTAGTCAGAATTAGCCTTCATCTTGCTATGGTTTCACCTACTGGCTTCCTGCCTAGTTACTATTAGCGGACTCATTGCTGACTGGCTTTTGGTTCAAAAAGGTTTTATGTTTGATGAATAGTAATGTACTACTAACATGTAATGAAGATACTACTATTATGTAGTGAATGTACTAATTCTTTGATGTAGGCACTAGATACTACTGACATGTAATGCATGTACTACTAACGTGTGATGAATGTACTACTGCAAATGAGTTATTTCTTCCACCTTCTGGGCAGTAGTCCGCCTCCTAGGAGATCCAAACAAGTATGAAAATGTATGAATAACTCATTTATTCCACCTTCTGGGCGGTAGTCCGCCTCTCAGGGGAGTTTGAATAAGTTTTATAAATATGCATAAGAACTCGAAGCTTTGTGGTGGAAAACCATAGTTTATTTACTCCAACATGGTTGCAAGCTATAGATCCAGAGCCTCACTCTCTAGTAAACATCTATATACTATTTAGTCAATCATAGTAACAGACATACTTACTCGAGGATGAAGATCCTGAACAGTTGTTTCGACTCTTCACTCACAAACTAGACTCTCAGGCTTTCTACTCTCAGATAGATTTTTTCTTCTTCTGATTTTCAATGCCTTTAAACTAAGACTCAAAGCTCTTTATATAAAGAGCGGATTTCAAAACGGAATTGAAACACAAAATAAAAATAGTAACTCCACATGTGATAGTGCTTTGATGCAGACAGGGCATCTGCTTTCCTCTATTGTCTTCTTTTGGAAAGAAAATTCTTTGGGATAAAGATGTCTCCCACTTAGAGAAGAAGACAATATGATTTTGCCCGTATTTATAGGTCATCGTATCTTTTGAGTTATCCCCAATGTAGGGGTCTTCTTCTGTTATTTTTTTCCTGTTTCCGTTTTCTTCCATATCTGTATCTCTATACATCTGGTAGCTTTTGTCTCTCTCGATCTTGTCGAGCCATTGAGTACAGGCGAGGGAGGAATCTATTTCTCTCCATTTCAGGGCTGTGAACAGATCGCTCGTAACGGCCTCTAGATGGTCGTACGTGGTGACTATTATCTTGTTTCCTGATGCAAGAAACGTAATCTCTTGATCTTTTTCGATTACTTTCTTGATGTATTCTAATGTCATAGGTTTCTTCCATGGAATGCTTGAATTTGGGTTTCCATTGTATATGTCGCATGCTGGCTCAAGATACTGTCCTTGGATGATTCTGACGTAATGATATGGAGGAATGTATTCATTTTCTCCGTTAGACTTCTGTATCCATTCTGGAGGTGTAGACCTGAATTTCAATCTGAGAATGCAGTTGCTCTTCCTAACATTCTTTACCGTATTGTAGATAATTGCTGGCAATCCTTTGAGATCTTCATTTGTTTTTGTCCATAGATTATGGACAAATCCATTTTCTACTAACCACAACTTGTGCTCCTGCGGATGCTCACTCTGAACGTTTACTAAATATCTTCCTAGGATGGGTCCTGGATGTGACGACCCGAACCAGAATCAGTAGTGTAATCAGTGTGGTTCACGTGTTAACGCGAAATCGCGATTAATCGTTAATTGTGTGATCTGTCGGATTAGTTCGCGACTAAAATATCAGTTGAGAATTTGAATTGAGTTTCTTCACGGAAGTTGTAGAACACGTGATTTCGAGTTCGTGGACGATTCCGGATGATTTTTCCGATAACCGAGGAATATAATATGATTATTTGAAGTTTTGGTTTATCGACGAGTTTATCCGTTTGTTTCGTATTTATCCGAATCGTTTTGGTTATTCGTTTTGAACTATTGATCACTCCGAGGCGCGAGTATAAATATCGGAAAAATTGTCGAAAACACTGTTTGAGGTTTGACCAGGCGTTGACTTTCCATTTTGGGGCTGTTGACCGTTGACCGTGGAGGAAAACTTTCCCGTTTGGTTTTCGCCGGCCGACTTGGATTTTCCGGCCACTTCCAGCCATGTGAGGGGTATAATTCTCTTCCTCTTGAGTTTCTAAGTTGTTTCGTGTTTGGAATTATGGAAATTGGTTGTGTTTTGGTTGGTTTCGATTCGGGTCGGTTTGCCGGAGTTCGCCGGTGACGGGAGGTGGACTTCCGGCAAGCTACGGTGGCGGGGGAGTGAGGGTTTCGACTCCCCTAGCTCTTGTGATGCTTCCTATAAGGTTTAATTTGGTTAAGGATGAGGTTTTGGATGAACCCGTGGTGGGTTGCCGGAGTTGAACTCCGATCTGGTTTCAAGCTAAATTGGTAAGGTTCCGGTGAGAATTGGACTTGATGGTAGTTGAGGAAAAGGTTGGGCTTGAGGAGATCTTGAAATCTGGAGCTTCCTCGCCGGAGAAACTCTCCGTTGACGGCGCGCCGCCGCCGCCGGCGGCGGTCAACGGCGGCGCTCCGGCGAGAAAGTTGACTTTTCATTTTTCGATGATTTTAATGTCATTTTTCTTGTAATCGCGCCCCAATCGTCACCTTGAGGTTTTTAATGTCATTTTTCGAGAAAGGGATCTGAACATGAGACAGCGCTGATGGATGGAGTTGATCAACGACTACGATTGCACGTTCGAATACCATCCAGGGAAGGCCAATGTTATAGCTGATGCACTTAGCCGGAAATCTGGAGCTTTGTTGTTTCATGTATGTGTGGCCAGAGTGTCGATGTTAGCCGAGTTTCGGGCTACGGGTGCCGAGTTTGAGTGGGATGATGAGGGAGCTTTGTTGGCCAGTTTTCAGGTGTGACCCGTATTGGTTGATCAGGTACAGGAGGCTCAGGATTCAGATTCCTACATGTTGGACAAATAGACCATGATACGGAATGGTGTTCCTACAGAGTTTCGATTGAGCGACGACGGTACGTTGTTGTTCAGAGGCAGGTTATGTGTGCCCAGAGATGAGAGCCTGAAGAAGGAGATTCTGGATGAGGCCTACAGTTCAGCGTATGCGATCATCCCGGAGGTACGAAGATGTTCCGTACACTTCGAGCGTATTACTGGTGGCGCAACATGAAGCGGGAGATTGCCGCGTATGTGAGCCGATGCTTGATCTGTCAGCAGGTTAAAGCGGAGAAGCAGAAACCTGCAGGGAAACTACAACCACTAGAGATTCCGGTTTGGAAGTGGAAACATATTACGATGGATTTTGTTTATCAGTTGCCGCATAATTCAGCAGGTAATACTGGTATTTGGGTTATTGTGGATCTACTGACGAAATCCGCTCATTTTTTCGCACTTCCGGGGAAGATATCTGTGGGCAGATTGGCCAAGCTGTATTTATCGGAGATTGTTCATCTGCACGGTGTGCCTGTGTCTATTGTTTCTGACCGAGATAGTCAGTTCACTTCTGAGTTTTGGCAGGCGTTGCAGCGAGCATTGGGCACAAAGTTGCGGTTCAGTACAGCTTTTCATCCTCAGACCGATGGGCAGTCCGAGTGGACTATACAGACACTTGAGGATATGTTGAGGTCATGTGTGTTGTAGTTCCGCGGGAATTGGGACCAGCAGCTACATTTGATAGAGTTCGCCTACAACAACAGCTATCAGGCCAGTATTGAGATGGCACCGTACGAGGCCCTGTACGGGAAGCAGTGTCGCACTCCGTTGTGTTGGAGTGAGGTGGGCGAGCGATGGCTTATTGGCCCTGATCTGGTGAAGAGCACTATGGAGGACGTCCAGATTATCCGGGATAGATTGAAGATCGCCTAGGATTCTCAGAAGAGTTATGTGGACATGAGGAGGAAGAGCCTCGAGTTTGAGGTAAGCGATTGGGTCTTCCTGAAACTATCTCCGTGGAGGGGTGTTGTGTGTTTCGGGAAGCGTGGCAAGCTTCGACCGCGATACATTGGTCTGTATGAGATCACGGAAAGGATTGGAGCTGTTGCTTACAGACTTGAGTTGCCAGCTGAGATGGCTCGTGTTCATGATGTTTTCCACGTTTCGATGTTACGGAAGTACATCTCAGATCCTTCCCATGTGTTAGCCCTACAGTAGTTACCAATCCGAGAGGATTTGACGTATGTGGAGGAGCCTGTGCAGATTCTCGATCATCATGAGCAGGAGTTGAGACACTGTGTGATCCCGCTAGTGAAGGTCTTATGGCAGAATCACTCGGTTGAGGAGGCCACCTGGGAGACTGAGCAGCGTATGCGGGAACAGTATCCTCATCTGTTCACTTGACAGGTACGTAAATTTCGAGGTCAAAATTTTTTTTAAGGGGGGTAGATTTGTGACGACCCGAACCAGAATCAGTAGTGTAATCAGTGTGGTTCATGTGTTAGCGCGAAATCGCGATTAATCGTTAATTGTGTGATTTGTCGGATTAGTTCGCAACTTAAATATCGATTGAGAATTTGAATTGAGTTTCTTCACGGAAGTTGTAGAGCACGTGATTTCGAGCTCGTGGGTGGTTCCAGATGATTTTTCCGATAACCGAGGAATATAATATGATTATTTGAAGTTTCGGTTTATCGACGAGTTTATCCGTTTGTTTCGTATTTATCCGAATCGTTTTGGTTATTCGTTTTGAACCGTTGATCGTCCCGAGGCGCGAGTATAAATATCGGAAAAATTGTCGAAAACACTGTTTGAGGTTTGACCAGGCGTTGACTTTCCATTTTTGGGCTGTTGACCGTGGAGGAAAACTTTCCCGTTTGGTTTTCGCCGGCCGACTTGGATTTTCCGGCCACCTCCGGCCACGTGAGGGGTATAATTCTCTTCCTCTTGAGTTTCTAAGTTGTTTTGTGTTTGGAATTATGGAAATTGGTTGTGTTTTGGTTGGTTTCGATTCGGGTCGGTTTGCCGGAGTTCCCGGTGATGGGAGGTGGACTTCCGGCGAGCTACGGTGGCGGGGGAGTGAGGGTTTCGACTCCCCTTGCCCTTGTGATGCTTCCCATAAGGTTTAATTTGGTTAAGGATGAGGTTTTGGATGAACCCGTGGTGGGTTGCCGGAGTTGTACTCCGATCTGGTTTCAAGCTAAATTGGTAAGGTTCCGGTGAGAATTGGACTTGATGGTAGTTGAGGAAAAGGTTGGGCTTGAGGAGATCTTGAAATCTGGAGCTTCCTCGCCGGAGAAACTCTCCGTTGACGGCGCGCCGCCGCCGCCGGCGGCGGTCAACGGCGGCGCTCCGGCGAGAAAGTTGACTTTTCATTTTTCGATGATTTTAATGTCATTTTTCTTGTAATCGCGCCCCAATCGTCACCTTGAGGTTTTCGAATTGATTTGGGTATCAGATTTTCAGTTGAGGGTTTCGAGTGGAGATTTCGAGAATTCAGTTGATTATTTTATACAGTTTTATAGGTTTCCGGGAACGGTTGGTTTCCGTGGTTAAGTACAGAGTTGTGGGCTATGATTTTGATCAGATATGTTTTATGATTATTCAGGGGATCGAGATTGTGCTTTGGGCGAGGGATCTTCCGCCGGGCCATGAGATTAGCGCGAGTGCGTGCTCTGCTGATCTGTGAGTGGACATTTTTATATTTTCACAGTTGTTTACGAGTTCGTGATTTATCGTGATTTTTCGTATTTACTTTATACGATGTTGAGATATATGTTATTTTCGGAGGTATTATTTTATGTTTATTGGTGATGGCATTACTGCATCGATGCTTCGGCTACTCGGCTGATCACCGGTAGTCCGCCAGAGTTGAGAGATTCCTCTGGGCAGGGTTGAGAGATTCCCCTATATGCCTCCGGGGTTGAGAGATTCCCTTGGCCTATCACCGTCGGGTTTGAGCGATTCACCTGACCGTCGGGCTTGAGAGATTCGCCTGACAACGTCCATATATATATACTTTCCGAACTCGCACTGTTTTACATTGATTATGTATATAACTGGTGAAAGACATATGTTTATTTTCATCCACTCACTCTAACTTTTTATTTGCCTTTCTCCTGGGCTTTTCGGTTTCCGTGCCCAGTTTGCAGTTCAGATTCTGGTGTCTCACGTCGCGGTTGGAGGCTAGTGATTCGAGCTACCTGTGTTTTCCAGTAGGTTCTTGTTTCGCCTACTGATGTATATATTGTATATATTTACACTAGAGGTCGCTCTGATACATTCTGATACATGTTTTATACGGTTTTTCTTGGATATACTATATATTACAGTATGTTTACTGTCTATTGATTATGATATGATATTTGAGAAATCCGGATGGGATTGGTGCCCACGGTTTGGCTTTTGTGGCATAGGATGAAGTGTTATTTTCCGGGTGCAGGTAATGGCAATTCCGCGTTAGTAGCGTTACTATGCCGAAATTTTAATGGTTTATATTGGTTCACGTTTTCAGAAGGGATTTGATTCCGGTTTAGGAAACTAAATCGGGGTTGGGTCCTTTCACTGGAACAACGAAGAGAGTGTTTAGGATATCTTCATCGGGTGTATGCTTGCCAATATGTCTGTGGAACTTGAACCATTCTGATTCTTTTAGCGGTTGAATAGGAACTTTAGCACTCTCTGGAGTTCTAATGTACAACGCTGTTGGTTCATTAGCCACGCTTGGTGGTTTCTTCGTTTTACTTAGTTCTATTGCCAAGGCGTCCATGGTCTCTATCATGAGCCTTTTGTCATTCTCTTGGAAGGCAAACATTAAATTATCCAATAGTGCCCTCTGGTGAGATGCTAGAATCTAGTCAGTTTGGAAGACTGCTTCTGAAAAGGTGTTTAGCTGATATTTGAAGATGTTTACAAAACCTGTAGGAAAAATTCTGCTTTTTGGCAAAGCAGCAGCCATTAACGGTCTTGATTTGGCCTTACCATCTGCCGTTTGAGACGGGCTAGCCAATCCTTTCCCCTGGGATTGATCAGTTAAGGCTGGTCTTTTGGGACGCAGCAAAAAGCTTTTAAGGAGTTTTTGAACTGGTTCTTCTTGTTAGTTAGGCTCCTTTCCTGGCCTTCTACTTCTTGGGTTGCGTCCTTCATCATCACTTCTCTTATACATGGCCATTTCTCTAGTTAAAGCGTCTGGGAGATAGTTCATGTTTCCTGCAATTGATTCTACATCATAATCATATTGGTTCAGAAATAATTGCCAGTTGGCTAATCTTCCCCTATCTACAGCTTTATCAAGTTTGAAGTTTTTGAAATTTTTCACTCTGACACAATCTGTTCTCACAGTGAAGGGTTTTCCTAAAAAGGCGGGAGAATTCTCGATTGTCTTTTTGATGGCCAGAATTTCTTTTTCCCCAGTGGGATAATTCTGCTCTGCGGCGTTGAACTTTCGACTGCAGAATTTCAAAATCTTCTCAATGTTAGTGCTTGGCTCTTTTGCCAGTACTACGCCTTCCCAGAAGTTATCACTAGCATCAGTTTGGAGGATGATCTCTTCATTTTCTTCAGATTGATGTAGTGGTGGAAAATTTTTGCATAGATTTTTGATTTGCCTGACGATCTTTTCATCATCTTCTGTAATCTTCGAAGCTCTCTTTGAGCTTGTTTTGGGCGACAGGATTGCTGTTAATCCAGCAATTTTAGGAATGAAGTCTCCTCCATAATTTATTACTCCTAAAAATCTCTGTAGGCTTTTAGCGTCAGGAATTCTGTCTGCCACTTGTTTGAATATATTGTCCATTTTTCTCTGGAAAATGGATGGAGCCTGTTTTAACCCAAAAGGCATTACTAGCCATTCGTAATGTCCTTGTGGAGTTTCGAAGGCTGTGAGAGGAATGCTGTCAGGATGCATTTTGACTTGACAGAATCCTAATTTAGCGTTGAACTTTGAAAATACCTTGGCTCCTCTGAGTCTATTGATTAGCACTCTCGCTTGTGCTATTTGATAACCGTCTTTTACGATTTTTTTTGTTGACATCTCTGTAGTCTATCACCATTCTCGCTTTCCCACGAACTTCTTCTGCATGATTTCTGACATAGAAAGCTGGAGCATGATGAGGACTTTTTGAGGGTTTGATTAATCTCTTATGCAAGAGTTTAGCTATATCTTTTCTAAAGTCTTTTTGATCTTCTTCTTTGTATTGGGGAATGGCTTTTACGTGACAGATTGAATTCATGTCATGTAACTTCAGCTCACAGACCACTGGGTCTTTTTCCCAAAACTTCAGAGGATTGATATCAATATTTTGTCTGAGCATTTCTTTGATTTCTCCAAGGGTGTGTCTCTTCTGTTTCTCGAGTTTAGCCTTAAAATGCTTGAGATTATGCTCTTTTATAAATGCACCTTCAATTGTTCCGTCTTCATCTTCTGATGACTCTTCACTGGGCAATTCTTCTTATTGCATGTGTTGGTTATTAGGAGCTTTATAAGACACATGGTAATGATAATTGTCTTGATCATGAAGCGACGCAATGGTAGGATCTCCGTTCTTGATTCTAGTCTTCATGCTAGGTTTTTTGGAGTTCCTTGCTTTCCTTTTGAGGATTTTCTCTTCTTCACACTTGTCACAGTCTCTCTTGCGAATGTTATAGACAATGTGTTCTTTGAGTTGGATTCTGGTAGGGGCATGAGGTGGAGCATCTGGATGTTTGATTCCATGTTGCCGTGCAACCTCCAGAATTCCATTTCATCATAATCTTCTTCTGATGATGATGATTCTTCGACAAGCAACTCTTCTTGGTGCTTATATTGCAAAATTGTTTCGAATCGTGGTTTGTATTCACCACTATTCTACTGCAATCTCTGATATTGCTCTGTGAATCCTGGTCCAACAATACTTTTAGCTTCTTTAAGCCTTTCTGTCCAGAAAAACTTGTGATTCTTCTCGAAGCCTAATAAGTTCACTACTGACTTCTGGATGAAAGTTTGTTGTAGCAGGAAATCATTGCCAATTAAGACATCTGAGTCTTAGCCTTCTGATTGCCAAATATTTTCAATGACAAAGGTTCCTCCTCCTATCGAGACTTGAACCTTTTTGGCAAAAGTATTCATGAAGATTCTTCTTCCTTCTACGGTCTTTCCGGTTGCATTTCTTTTTGGATCTGTTATCCATAATTCTTCTGGTATAGCAAACTTTTTTGCTAGACTAAAGCCGGATCCGTTATCTACAAAAGAATGTAGATGATACTTCTTATATCCTGGAAGTTTTAATCCAATTTCCATGTAGTTATTGAATCTACTTGTAGAAACAATTGCTACCTTGCATATGTTCTGTTTTGAAGAACTTGCGTTTTCTTCTGTAAAAGGATTGCATTGTTCTTCCTCACAGTCAAATACTACTTCTCTTTTCGTATAGTGGACTGAATCTTCTGCATGTACTACTCTTTTCTTTGTAGTAGTATCTGCCTCTGCTCTTTCTAGATCTTTTTCTAGAATTTTCTGTTTCTCTTCTATCTCATAGAAGTAATCTTCGTATTCTTGTTCAATAATTTGGTTTATTGAATTCTTCTTTGTTTTTTTCCTTGCTTCAGCTATGAAGCATTCTTTGTGATAAGTTTCCCCTGTTGCTTCACAGAACATGGGAAATCCTCTCTTCTCTTTGCATTAACAGAAGTCGCAAATGAATGTTCCCTTGTTAACTTTATAGGAAGAAATATTTTCTTCTTCTGTACTTTCTTCCCAATTCTTTATCTCTAGAAGATAAACCTCTCTAGGTTCTTCTTCTCCAGATTCTGAATCTGATTCTTCTGACGATTCATCATCTGAACAGACTGAATAGACAGATATTTCATCTTCTTCTGATGAATAGACTACTTTATAGCCTTTCAGGTTTGCCATCTCTATGACTCCTTCATATTCCTTGAGAAGAGCTTTCGAACTTCACTTCTCTTTCTTGGGACATTCGTTAGCATAGTATCCTTCGGCCTTGCACAACCCACATCTACAAGATCTCTTCTTTTCAGGTTCTTGATAGGATCTTGTCTTCTTGAAAAATCTCTTTTTGGGATTTTGTTTTTCTCTTTTGTAATTAGAGCTTTTCTTGAACCTCCAGTTTTTCTTTCCGTTTCTCTTGAAACATCTTTGGAAGTGCTTCTTCTTTTGCCTCTTTTCTTCAAACCCCCAATTGGTTGGTATATCTATTATTCTGGAACAAAAGTCACTTGTTCCCTTGAGCTGCTTCTTGGCGGCTTTTGCTCTAGTGTTGGCTTTGCACTAATCTCGCATTAATTGCCTGATTCTCTCTGCAACTCCTCCTACCGAAAACCTCTCTAGAGGCTTTTCTTCTATGTTTTCTCTCATGGTTGTCCTTCATGGTTCAGGGAGCTTCCTGTGTAGGAGGTGTACCAGGTCGGTATTTTCAAACTCTCCTATTGTGCAGTAGTATTCTTGGAATTCATTCAGATATTCTTTGAAGTACTTCATGTCGCAAATCTTGAAAGCATATATGTTGGATTTTGCTATTTCTTTAGTTTTTTCTCCAACATATGAGATGTCTCCACAAAATTGATCATAGAGCGGAGTGGCAAAAGTATAGGGATTTCTGTTTGTCTTTATGTCTTCCAAGCATTGCTTTCCTCTGATCGTTTCTTTGAAGGGAAAATAATACTTCTTTGCCATTCCTAGAAGGGTTGACTCATATATTGTGTGCAGGTCTTGTGTTTCAAATCTTCCGTAGAATGAACATGATGCCATGAATAGACTGGCTGCCCATTCGTCAATGGCCTTTTTTGGGTCTAGAGCTTTGTCTAGATCAAGCCATTCTTCTAGTTGAGTGATTGGCACTTTATGAGTATTTTCTTGTGGAATAAATCGTGGGAGCTTCTTTTTCTCTTCTTTCACTGGGGCTTCTTCCGTGCAGAAGTTTAAGTTTTCCACCAATTCTGAATATGGTGGTTTGTGAAGATGACGGTTGTGAAGATTCTTCTTCTTCCATGTCTTCATCTTCCGTTCCTTCGGTTTCTCCTGCTTCTTCATATAGAAGAGGAAAGACTTTTCTTTCCTTTTTAAAGGTGAAACTCTCGATCTCTTTGATCAATTGTTCCAACCACAAAGGATCTTCACATTCTTCTGCTTCCTCATAAAGCTTGAAGAGTTTTGATTTGGACTTTTCTATTCTTAGCATGCTTATATTTCTTTCTAACTCAGCATTTAAATCTTCTTCCATTACTAGATTGGCTTTTATCGAGATTCTGGTATTTCTAGCACCACTCTCTCTGGTAGAGTTGCATCTTCTGATGAGTCTAGAGCTTTCTCCTCTGAAGCTTTCGAGGGATGCGTCATTGTTTTGGTGTCCTTTGAACTTGAGGTTGACATCTCCGGTCTTTCTGTTCTCATATACCGATGCCTTCGTGCTTTCTGGTTTTTCCTTTAGACCGGATAATTTCCATTCTAGTGGAAAAGTTACCTCATCCCATGCTACCTTGTGAATCTCTTGATTATGGTTCTAGGGATTTGTAAGGAAACCAGTGGTAAGACCTGAGATGTTTGATATCTTGGTCTTTGGCTCTACTGTTGTGCTCATTAGTTTATAGTAGATTCTATAAACTATTGCTAGTTCTTGCATGCCTTCTTTCATGTATGTGCCGTCTGTTTTGACTCTTAGTCATAGGCAGTGGGCAGCATCTGTTAGGCTGGTTGAAAAGTTTGGGAAGCAGTTGAAATATGCAACCTGATTGCATAGTGATGCTTGAAGTGTTCCCAATAGACTTTTTTGAAAGTCGATCAGCCTATTGTCTTGTAGGACGCATAGAACTGAACAATTTAGGCCCTCTCTGGCCAGTAGTTTTATGCCAACTTGGACTGCTCCAATATGCATAAATTTGAAGTTTCTTTTTCTAGCTTTAGAAACTTCTTCACGTGTGACTAGAATGAGATCTGTTTCTCCTGTTGTTGCTGGTGTGGTGAATTCAAGGATTTTGAACTAATGGTTGTCCATGATGTCAAAACTTCCACTCTTATAGATTTGTTTGAATTCAAACTTTGGAATTGAATTCTCGACCTCGTTGAATTCAAATTCTTCTGAGTTCACCAGCTGTACTAATTTTTTCTTGAAGATGCTCAACATATTCATGTTGCGCATGTCTTCTGGTTGTGGTTCATTCAACTTGAATGTTGAAGGATTTGATGAAGAATCCTGAAAAAATGGTTTTGGCATTGGGTTCCCTTTTGGAACCTTTAGTGATCTGAAGTCATTAGTCTTTCTAATGATGGTTCGAGGTGGACTATTGCTTGACCTTTGATGTTCTTGAGCTTTCTTCTGAACATAGTCAAGGATCTTCATCTGTTGAAGATCTAGTCTCTCGATCTTACTATCAACTCTTGTTAATAGTTCTTCTTCCGGCTGCCTCTGGATATAATCCATTTTAGCTTCCAATTTTTGTAATTGGTTGCTGATTGCTGGAAGAATTTTTAGATACTCTCTGCATCTAAAATTTTCTGATAAAATTTCTTGTTGCCTTACATCTGATGCTTCAAATAGAGAATCTAGTTTCTCTATTATCTTCTCAGTTGCTGATCCCACTGTTGGGATTTTGAACTATTGGAAGCTTTGATACCAGTTGTATTACGGATCTAACCAAATGCTCAAATAAACACTCAAATAAATAGTTAGATAGATAATCGGTGTAAGAGATTTTCTATCTTTGCTTTGTCTCTTAACAAATTTTCAAGAAAAGCTTGTTTTTTGACAATTTTGAGATTATGAATTGCTTGTTCTAAAGGACGTGGATGAAAGGACCCAACCCCGATTTAGTTGCCTAAACCGAAATCAAACCCTTCAAAAACATGACCTTAAAAAAAAATTGCCAGAATTTACTTTGAAATACGTGAACCAATTATTAGAACCTGCAAAGAAACACACTTCGAATATTCCACAAAAGCCAAACCATGGGCCTCTATTCCCCATCCGGATTTCTCAACATCATATATATATATATATATATATATATTAAACCAAAAGGTTTACAAGAAATCCAGAACATTCAGGAGTAAACTCAACTGAAAACAAACATAAGTATTCAGAGCGACACCTATATACATCATTTACATCAAGTAGGTCGAACAAGAAACCTACAGAAACTGAAGTGTGATCCGAACTCTATGCCTCCACAGTCGACGCGCAACACTGGAACCCAAACTGCAAACTGGGCAAAGAAAACTGAAAAGCCCAGGGGAAAAGCAAATAAAATCGTTAGAGTGAGTAGACGAAAGTAATCATATGCCTTTCACCATTTATATAATCATAAAGTAATGCGAGTTCTTATATAAATGAAGGTCGCCACTCTAGCGGATTTCCCTGCCATAGTAGCAAGTCGGGCGAATCTCTCAAGCCCAACAGTGATAAACTAGGCGAATCTCTCAAGCCTAGTCGGCATATCAAGCGAATCTCTCAAGCCTGATAGATGGACTACCAGTGATCAGCCACGTAGTCAATGCATCGATGCTAAATAAATAAATGCCATCACCAATAAAATATACAATATTTTCAAAACGATAACTAATCTGAACATTATACAGGAAACAAATAATGAAACTAAGAACTCGCTACGACAGTGTAAATAAATGTCCACTCACAGTACGAGCTAGTTCTGAGGTCCGGCGGAAGATCCCTCGCCAAACGCTCGCTCACGATCACCTGAGTAATAAGGATATGATCAATACATATTGAAACACAACATAATAAGCTAATACGTCAAGAACCCCGCGTTCTCGAAAGACGTATTGCTCGAAATATTGACGAGGATAACTTCAAATTTATGCATATTGGAGCAGTCCAAGTTGGCATAAAACTACTGGCCAGATAGGGCCTAAATTGTTCAGTTCTATGCGTCCTACAAGACAATAGGTTGATCGACTTTCAGAAAAGTCTATTGGGAACACTTCAAGCATCACTATGCAATCAGGTTGCATATTTCAACTGCTTCCCAAACTTTTCAACCAGCCTAACAGATGCTGGTTCGAGTCGTCACATCCAGGACCCATCCTAGGAAGATATTTAGTAAACGTTCAGAGTGAGCATCCGCAGGAGCACAAGTTGTGGTTAGTAGAAAATGGATTTGTCCATAATCTATGGACAACAACAAATGAAGATCTCAAAGGATTGCCAGCAATTATCTACAATACGGTAAAGAATGTTAGGAAGAGCAACTGCATTCTTAGATTGAAATTCAGGTCTACACCTCCAGAATGGATACAGAAGTCTAACGGAGAAAATGAATACATTCCTCCATATCATTACGTCAGAATGTTGAGCCATTGCGGAGAAAATGAAAATGTTGAGCCATTGCGGTAACGACCCAAACCCAAATTATCGACTTAATCGTCATTAACATAGAGTAAGTTTTATGATTTCTTACGAATATTTAATTTTTTTCGTCCACTCACTCTAACGATTTTCTGTTTTATATGTCTTTCCTTGGGTCATTTGGTTTCTAATGTTCAGGTTGCAGAGTCTTTGATGAGGTCGGATGCGTATGCAGATCGAGGCATAATAGTACCCACTGTAGGATTCAGAATTGATCCTATGAGCTAGCATCATAGTCAGCATAGGTAGCTTAGTGAGTTTTGATGCTCTGGTGTAATCAACAGTTTCATGTTCCAAGTATTGGACCATTATGATTTGTTCTAGAAATTAATTTCTCGAAACTATAATTCTTTCGCTTAGAATTATAGATTTTCCCATATGTTTTCTTTTGGACTAGCATGTTTAGGTTCTAATGATATTTAAGGCCTAATCTCGGTTTAGGGAACTAAATCCGAGTCGGGTTGTCACAACTACCTTCTTCAACACCTACGTCATGCCGAATTCACGGAGTTGTAATCCACCTTCATCAAGTCAGTAATATCAGTTCTTTGATACACTTAATCATATACTTAATAAAGCTGATGGATACACTTTATAAATCATGGTTCTGTAATCAAATAAGTAGGTGAATACTTATTTGTAGCTTATGGCTTTTTTTTAGATGATTCACACATCGACGCTTATAACAAAGTACAACATTAGTACAGAAAAGAACAATAAAAAGAGCTTCAAAAAATTCCAAATGAGGGATTCGAAGATGCCGATCCACACTGTGTGGACATGGGTCCAGCGCCAGCAGCAAAAGTCAAGGCTTTCTCACCGTCGTCGCTGGCATGGTGGCTCTAGTTATGCTCCGATTCATCGTTCACTATCACAACAACCTTTTTGTCACCGCCGAGGCCGTTCATTCTACAGGAATCATCTACAAGCTCATGAAGGAGAAGAATTACGCCGATAAAGTTTTCACCTTTTGAATTCATAGGTATTAGAATTTGGGATCAAATTGTAGGTTGTGTAGGACAAAAACTTATAAGAATTGAAGAACAATAGATTATGGGCTTTATTACATTGATCATATAGGTGTAAAGTTCCTTTATTATTCATTTTTTGTGTCTTTATGAATATGTTGTATGCTATCATTATGTGAAGTTGAATAAGTTTTATGGGGTGAATGTTGTAATTCAAATTTATCACTGAAATTTGAAAAACTTATGGCTATATTTCTAGCTGTGAGATTGTACTGCATTATTATTTTGGAATATGATATGTACACGCTGCTCGATTTAGCTATGTTGGTGACAGCCCTTTGGGTTATTTACATGATCTGGTTCAATTTGAAGTCGAGTTACATGAAGGACAAAAATAGTTTTCCGTCATATTATGTGGTGAGTATTTTGTATAACTGATATAACTATTACCTTATAACTGATATACGCATTTTATGCTCGTTTCTTAACGCATTTCCCTTTACGTTTAGCTATGTTATTATCTTAGTTTTTATGTTTTCCTTGTTTAAATTGTTATTTTGAAGATCTTTACGGTGGAGATTAATAACGACGCAATTCGGAGGAATTTCGGCGATTTTGCGATTTTTGCGATTTTGGACCTCCGAAAATGGGCCGGCCCAAAAAGCAAATTATGGGCCCATTTCTCAAAGTTTGTTTTGGCCCAAAAACCAGCCCAAGCCCATTAATTTTGGCATGGAAGCCTTTTGGTGAAGTTGAAAAGTCCAAGTTATCAAGCTTTGTGACTCATTTTAGTGACTAAGCTTTGTAATCATCACAAAAGATGACTTGCCATGTGACTTGCCATGGTGACTCTTGCTTAGGGTTTATAAATGGTGACTTGCATGGTGACTCTTGCTTAGGGTTCATAAATGATGATCACAAATGGTGACTTGCCTAGGTGACTAAGGCTTGCATTAAATGGAGGGAGGCAAGGTGGAAGAGAGAAGGCAACATCCCTTGCCTATATAAGAGAGGAGGCAGCCATAAAACAGATCCATCTCTCATTTTACAAGCCAAAGCTCTACACAAATACTCTTCCACCATAAACACTCCAAAGTTCATTACAAAGCCGAAGCACATCCTTTACCATTCCAAGCCGAAGCAAGCAAGGTTACTCCTTCCAAGCCGAAGCTATCAAGCCTCCTCCATCCAACACAATACGCTAAGTCCCTTGTGAAGGAAGTCCATCTCCACCGTAGTTCATCAAGCACTCAAGACAAAAAGTGTAACCATGATCTTCACTCTCATTTCTTTAGCTTTGTATTTGAATCTTTTGATGTATTGGAATAACAAGTTTAGAAAGTTTAGATTTGTGTATCAAATGAATAACAAGTTTAGATTTGTGTTTCATGTGCCTAAACCGATTTGTAATATGCATGTGTTTGTGATATATAGCTTTTTATGCATGTTTGATACAATCTTAAAGCTTCGAATGCATGTATTAGAAAATACGCTAAGTCCCTCTCTTTTGCATGTTTCGATGATCGTAAGTTGTTTAGGATGTTTATACGCTAAGTTGCATTCCTACACAATTATCACGCATGTGTATTTAGTTAGAAGTTATGAATTTCGCAAGTTACAAAAAGGTTTGATGCATGAAAAGGGTAGGTTAATAAGATGAGTTGATCACATGTAATTAGTAGTGTAACTTCTTATTTTTAGCAAGCATAATTAGACTTTAAGTTTCTTGATTGTTGAAACTTGTCTATGAGTAAAACATGTTAGATACCTAAGAATTTTAGTTGTGTTTGCATGTTATGTACTTTAATTTCGTAGATTAAATAACCAATTTCCAATCCCCCCAAACTTTTATATTTCCGCTTATATAACGAAACCATGCATGCGCCCTTAATTCCCCGGATAAAGAACGATCCCTACTCGCCAATATTACAAATGACAAAAGAAGGGTTTAAATTGCAATGCGCGTAATCTGTGTTTTTAAGTTAACGTGAATGCATATTTTGCGCGTATCAATTTTTGGCGCCGCTGCCGGGGAATTAGAATGTTTTTGTATGTTTCGTTGTACATTTGTGATTAAAAGCATGTCTAAATTTTCGAAGTACATACTTGTTCATTTTTTATACTTAGAGAAATTTTCATACATGTTTACAATGCCTACTTTTACTTAGCCGAATTTATTCATACTTAGTTTATTTTACACTTGCATAATTTATTTCCATGTTAAAGGATAGTCTTTGATTTAATTTGAGTACTAGTACTTAGTTATTAAATAAATCTCTATGGAATAGGTGGTGCCTCTTTTGTTTGTCTATCTCCTTAACCCTTCGTGATGTGTGGATTTCATCACCACACGCCATAACCTAAGTGAAGTTATGGGCACGAGGTTGTGGGCGGAGTTTACAAACACTTGAGATTGTATACTATCTTGTGAGTTCGAGTAAGAGTTGGTTATGATGTCTAGAAGGGTTATGAATGGTGACGGGTTTTGAACTAAGAAAACAGAACACCAATGGAGTACATACTCTTACGAGTAAGCCTCGGGGTGTTTCTAAGAACAACAATGGAGTATATACTCTTACGAGTTAGCCTCAGGTTGTTCCCAGAAATTAGTTCTCACCTCTCGCGTTACATCTATCCCAACTGGTCATTTCCAACAATTACGAGGATTAACGATAGTTGGTATACATTTTCGCGCGGGCCGCACGGACAAGAGATTTATTCAATAACTAAGTCGTGTATTCCTTTTAAATCATAGGCGCAATCAAAACGTAGACGTACTTAAATTGATTTACATTGAGCACGAGCATTGGTTATAAGGTTTCGTTCTTTGGAATAGGTGGTGCCTCTTTTTCTGGTTTATCTCCTTAACCCCTCGTGATGTGTGGATTTCATCACCACACGCCATAACCTAAGTGAAGTTATGGGCACGAGGTTGTGGGCGGAGTTTACTAAGAACTTGAGATTATATACTATCTCACAAATTTGGCTGATTGTTGGATATGGTGAGTGGGTTTATGATTGGTGCCGGGTTTCGGATCTAAGCAATAGAACACCATTGGAGTATATACCGTAACTGGTTAGCCTCGGGGTGTCTCTAGGAACAACATTGGAGTATATACTCTTACGAGTAAGCCTCGGGTTGTTCTAAATATTAGTCCTTACCTCTCGCGTTATCTCTATCCCTACTTCCATTTCTAAACGTAACTAAGCTGAATTGTAGTCGGTATATATTTTCGCGCGGGCCGCACGTCCAAGAAATTTACCGAATGATCATTTCGCGTACTCTCTGTAAATCATAAGTGCATACGAATACGGATAAATACATGAACTTAATACGACATAATCCTTTAAATAGATGGTATATCGGATTAAGCATGCTTAGACCTCCCGGAATCAGACTTCATCTTCGGATGAACGAGACCCATTGCACAGTCGAGAGCCTCTGCACCACGTACCATCGGGTCCAAAGGAAATAAATAAAACTTAGTCAAATTTTTGTGTTTGTTTGTGCATTAAAAACTGTAAAGGACTAACAACCGTTACTTAGCTTGCATAACCTCTTTTTAGGTTTTATGATACTCGGATTTCACTACCGAGTACCCTAACCTAAGTGAAGTTAGGGGCATAAGATCGAAGAAGAGGTCATTCTTTTCATTCATAGTTTAAACACGTAACTCGTTTGTTTTCTGCAGGTTCTAACGTTTTTTCTTATGCATTCACTCCATCTTTCACGTAGGATTGTTGTTTAAATGCATTTTATTGCAAGAAAATGTGTGGTGCATAAATTCAATGTGAATTATGGTTTACTTGTATTTGAACCTTGTTTATACATGTTCTAACTAAATTTTTTTTTTAGGTTTAGCATTACATAGTGTTAATTTGCAGAAAACGTGTGTTTTAAGTTTATTACATTCATGTGCATAGCCCCTAAAATTAATTAAATCAATTGCATTACTTAGTAAAATACATATAGTGTCTTAACTATTATAAATTTTGTATAAATTTTGTGTGTATTAGTAGTTTTTAAGTATTTGTGTGTATTTATAGTATGCTTTGATAGTTTTACTATTTTATTTGTTATCACCTTGTTTTCTAAATATGCATTACAATTTTGGTTAGTATTCCTATATACATCTAAAAATTATTTGTTGATACTAACACTTGGTCTTTGGTGGATGTCAGGCTAATGAATGTCCGATCAGAATCCAGGACCATCTAGAACCACGTTTGAGGAACTCACAGAAAGACTAGCGAGACTTAGAGCTGACATCCTGGATCATCCCATCCTCGAAGAAGTTTCCGAGTCTTCACATTCATCATTCGAACATACTTTAGCCTCATCAACCGACCACAACTCAGAAGCAGAAGCACAAGAAGTCAACATGGCCAATGCAGGACAATCTCTTCGCCAGCGCACCTGCTCAACAGAATGGAGCAGCGGGCCTTCGAGCATTGCTTTTCCACAACCGGAGGAAAACATGAAGGATATCGAGCTAAAGAGTGGCTTCCTCCACCGACTA
Source organism: Geum urbanum (assembly GCA_946800695.1). NCBI lineage: Eukaryota > Viridiplantae > Streptophyta > Magnoliopsida > Rosales > Rosaceae > Geum > Geum urbanum. Next base: position 25,043,768 of record OX327002.1, read on the forward strand.
CCCATTTTTCATGGACTTTCCAATGAAGATCCGAACAAACATCTCAAACAATTCCAATTTGTTTGTAACAGCATGAAGCCATCCGATGCTGATACGGAGCTCTTTAAACTGAAGGCATTCCCATTCACCCTAGTCGACAGGGCCGAGTCTTGGCTTATGGAACTACCGCCGAACCATATCACTTCATGGAAGCAACTTGCGGACATGTTCCTAGCGAAGTACTTCCCGGCCTCAAAGATCACCGTCTTGAGAAAGCAAATCACTGGCATCACACAGAAACCGGACGAGACCTTCGGCCAATACTACGACCGATTCAAGGTTTTGTGTGCCACTTGCCCATCACATGGATTCTCCGAGACCAATCTGATGAATTACTTTTACGATGGTCTCAAGCCGATCGATAGGGAATTGCTGGATGCAGCAGCCACCGGTGCATTCATGGACTTAACCGAAACCGAAGCTAGAGCTCTTCTAGAGAATCGGGCGAATAATGATGCACAATACGGAATGTCCAACAGACGAGCAGTCGGTGAGGCGAGTTCAACAACCGACGCGGACGAGAAGTACGACAAACTAGCTCATATGCTAGAGAAGGTGTTAGAACTCGAGACGACAAGAGCGAAGGCAACTCAACGGCCTGTTTGCGGCATATGTCAAACACACGGTCACCACAATGACCAATGCCCTCAAGCGCAGGAGCAGGCAAGCGAGCCGGAGCACGCTAACGCCATCGGCGGATATCAGGGAGGACAAAGGTATAACAACTACAACAACTATGTCAACCGTGATCATCCAGGATTTAGATGGAGCAGCAACGAGGGAACTTTGAACCCTCCAGCATCTCAACCTCAACAAAGCTACCAACGCCCTCCATTTCAACCACGACCACCGCTGCAGCATGGTTCGTCATCACAACCCTTCACCAATCCGGATTACGACAAGATGTTGTCGCAACTTTCGGCCTCAACTCAAGTTCTCCTCGACGGACAATCGAAGACAAAGGAGACACTTGACTCACATGGCCGCGACATCACCGAAGTGAAAAAGCAGCTTGGCCAGCTTGTTGATTTCATGGGCCAAATCAAGGAAACCGGTCGGCTTCCACCTCAAACCACTCCTAATCAAAGAAACGTGAATGCTATAGTCACAAGGAGTGGGAACATACTTGAGGAACCAAAGACCAAGCGATCTCATCTTGATGAAGTCACCATCGAGGACATCACCAACGAAGAAGAAGATGAGATCGATCCGGCAATTCAAGAGGCCGAGAAAAAGAAGGTGACGCCTACTGTCACCAAGGCACAATCACCTCCACAACCTACCCCAATCAAAGGTAAAAGCCCTATTCCTTCAAATACGGTGATTACTAATTCTCCGTTTGCTGTTGCACCTTTCCCAAGCAGATTAGCAAAATCAAAGAAGAAGGATGCCCAATATGAAGATATCCTGGACATCTTCCGAAAGGTGCAAGTGAATTTGCCCTTGATCGAGTGCATAAAGCAAGTGCCTATATACGCCAAGTTTCTGAAAGAATTATGCACTCAGAGGAGGCAAACTCGAGAGAAGGAGGTCGTGAAGGTGAACGCAACCGTTTCGGCGGTTTTGCAGCGTCGGCTACCCCCAAAACTGAAGGACCCAGGGAGCTTTGCAGTTCCTTGCGTAATCGGTGACACCCACTTCCAAGACGTGATGCTTGATCTCGGAGCTTCCATCAACGTCATGCCTTACTATCTATTCGAATCGATGGAGCTTGGAGATCTCAAGCAAGATGGTGTTGTCATCCAATTAGCCGATCGCACCCACAAGTATCCGAGGGGATACGTAGAAGACGTTCTCGTGCAAGTCAACAACTTGATATTCCCAGCGGATTTTTATATCGTTGACATGGAAGAGAGTCCACTGAACACCACGCCGCTGCTGCTTGGGCGACCTTTCATGCGGACTGCGAGAACGAAGATTGATGTTTTCCAAGGCACTTTCTCCATGGAGATTGATGGAGAAAGAATCGAGTTCAACATCCTGGACGGGATGAAGTTTCCAATGTCGAGCGTAGCTGCCATTTCGACATACGATCCCGTGGATACCTTAGCACAAGGCTACCTCGACACCATCAATGAGGATGAACTCGACATGGCCATTCAACTTGGGCATGACGGCCTTCTTGAGGCCTTACTAGAGCTTGAACCTCGTATTCAAGACATGGCCATGGCCCTAAATGCGGCACCACGAAAAGTAAGCTTTTCTCCTCCTTTACCAATTACTTTTGGTACTAATAAAATGGTTCCTTCCATCGTAGAAGCTCCAGTTTTAGAACTCAAGCTACTACCGGACCATCTGAAGTATGCGTACTTGGGCGAGAATGACACTTTACCCGTCATTATTTCGTCCGCGCTACAAGAGGAGCAGGAGGAGAAGCTCGTGAGTGTGCTCAAACGGTACAAACCCGCAATAGGCTGGACACTCGCGGACATCAAGGGAATAAATCCAGCAACCTGTGTGCATAGGATTTTCCTTGAAGAAGGCACCAAGCCTACGCGGGAAGCGCAACGTCGGCTCCACCCTCCGATGATGGAGGTGGTAAAAAAGGAGGTAATTAAACTCATGGACTGTGGAGTTATTTACCCTATTTCTGATAGCCGTTGGGTTTCCCCAGTGCAGGTAGTACCAAAGAAATCGGGAATTACCGTCGTCGAGAATCTGGAAAATGAACTTGTGCCACAACGGACGATCACTGGACACCGAGTGTGCATTGATTACCGGAAGCTAAACGCTGCAACCCGCAAGGATCATTTTCCCTTACCATTCATCGACCAAATGCTGGAAAGATTAGCCGGCCATGCATTTTATTGTTTTCTCGACGGATATTCCGGCTACAACCAAATTAGCATTGCGGAGGAGGATCAAGAAAAGACAACATTCACGTGCCCTTTCGGAACGTTTGCATACCGCCGAATGCCATTTGGACTGTGTAATGCACCAGGTACATTTCAACGTTGCATGCTCTCAATTTTTTCCGAATACATTGAAAACATTATTGAAGTATTCATGGACGACTTTAGTGTATTTGGGAATGATTTTGATGCATGCTTAAACAATCTAGAAACTATTTTAAAACGATGCGTTGAAACGAACTTGGTGCTTAATTGGGAGAAGTGCCATTTCATGGTTACGCAAGGGATAGTGTTAGGTCATATTATCTCTGAAAAAGGGTTAGAAGTAGATAAATCTAAAGTAGATCTTGTGCGTCACTTACCCTCTCCAACTTCGGTTAGAGAGATTCGTTCATTTCTTGGACACGCAGGATTTTATCGTAGGTTTATCAAGGACTTTTCCCACATCTCTCGCCCCTTGTGTAAACTGCTGCAAAAGGAGACCCCGTTCGTCTTTGATGAAGAATGCAACGCTGCCTTCAACAAGTTGAAGGAGCTTCTTACGAGCGCTCCTATTTTATGCAGCCCTGATTGGTCTCTGCCATTTGAACTCATGTGCGACGCCTCGGATTATGCCGTAGGAGCCGTCTTGGGTCAGCGGAAGGACAAGAAGCCTTGCGTAATCTATTACGCTTCTCGGACACTTGATGAAGCACAAAGAAATTATACTACAACCGAGAAGGAGTTTCTTGCCGTGGTTTTCGCTTTAGATAAATTTCGATCTTATTTACTTCAAACTAAAGTAACTGTGTTTACCGACCATGCAGCTTTGAAGTATCTAATGCTCAAGAAGGACGCAAAACCACGGCTTATCAGATGGATACTTCTACTCCAAGAATTCAACATAGAAATCAAGGATAAGAAGGGAGTAGAAAACGTCGTCGCTGACCACCTATCACGTTTGATAGGTGACCATGAGCCTGTCGAGATTGAAGAAACTTTTCCGGATGAAAAACTCTTCGGAATTGAGGTAACTACTTCGGAAACTCCTTGGTATGCCGATATCGTTAATTATTTAGTTACCGGTGAGTTTCCGTCTACCATGCATAAATTTCAACGTGACAAACTTAAGCATAATGCTAGAACATTTATCTGGGATGAGCCTTATTTGTGGAAACAATGCTCCGATTTAGTAATTAGGAGATGTATCCCGGATAGTGAATTCAAGCCTATTTTAGACTTTTGTCACAATGAAGCATGTGGGGGACACTTTGGTTCTAGGAGGACAGCCCTTAAAATTTTAGATTGCGGTTTCTTTTGGCCTAGTTTATTTCGCGATGCTCATGCATATTGCGCTACATGTGATAAGTGCCAAAGATTCGGTAATTTAGGACCTAAAGATCAAATGCCACAACACTACATATTTAATGTTGAAATTTTTGATGTGTGGGGTATTGACTTTATGGGACCATTTCCTCCCTCCAATGGTTTTACTTATATCTTACTCGCAGTAGATTATGTTTCTAAATGGGTGGAGGCAAAGGCCACCCGGACTAATGATTCGCGAGTTGTTGCAGATTTCCTACGAACTAACATTTTCAGTAGATTTGGAATGCCACGCGTTCTAATCAGCGATGGTGGAAGTCACTTTTGCAACCGCACGGTGGAAGCACTAATGAGGAAGTATGGCGTCAAACACAAGGTTTCCACACCATACCACCCTCAAACCAATGGAATGGCTGAAGTTTCCAACCGTGAGATAAAGAAGATTCTGGAGCGAACCGTCCGCCCCAACCGGAAAGATTGGAGTCAATGCTTAGACGATGCATTGTGGGCTTACAGGACTGCCTACAAGACCCCCATCGGTATGTCCCCGTTCCGATTAATTTATGGGAAGGCGTGCCATCTTCCGGTTGAACTAGAGCACAAGGCATGGTGGGCCGTGAAGAAATTCAACATCGATCGAGATGCCGCAGGCTTGCATCGGAAGCTTCAACTTTGTGAACTTGAAGAAATCAGAAATGATGCTTTCGACAATGCGTGGATCTACAAAGAGAAGACGAAAAAGATCCACGATCAGATGATTCGCGGGAAGAGTTTTGAACCGGGGCAGAAAGTATTGCTTTTCAATTCAAGACTTAAGCTCTTTCCGGGAAAGCTTCGCTCTCGATGGATGGGGCCATTCATAGTTTCTCAAGTCCTACCTCATGGAGCAGTTCTCATTCGATCTATCGACAAGGGTAGTGAGTTCAAAGTAAATGGCCATCGCTTGAAGCGCTATTTTGAGGCATTTGTGGAGCACACCGTGGAGGAGATGCAACTCCAAGAACCGGCCATTTCAAAACCAAACTAATGCATCACGTCCAAAGCTAACGACGTAAAACCAGCGCTCATTGGGAGGCAACCCAATAGGGAGACAACAGATTTGTTTTCTTCTCCCCTTTTACTTAATTTAATGGCTTTTTGCGTATTAGATTAAAAGTTTCGTAGATCCTATACTCCATGTTTAATTCTATACATTTACTTTAAGTACATTGAGGGCAATGTAAAGTTTAAGTGTGGGGGAAGGGTTTACAATTTAATTGTGTCTAAATTAGTGTTTTTCAGAGTCTTTAGGATGCCCTTAACTAGTCAATGATGAAATTGGATCAATACGAACACATATGGCGTATGAATCACATGCATCGAATTCTTGTGCTAATTGAGATATTCTATATGTTTTTAACATGTAGTAGATATGAATTGCAAAACATGGTACATAAATCGCATGCTTGAATAAGTTTTTAATCATATGAACCCTATGTGAGCTTTTGAGCTATCTATTCTTTATTCGAGTGAATATGCATCCATTTCGTAGCTACTAGCTTATATATGCCTCATTTAATTGCTTGCCATAGATTTTAATGAACTAGAGAATACTAGAACTTACTCATGTCAATTTGCAAAGCTTTTAAGTTGATACATACTTTGATTTCGGAAATGATTAAAGGCATTTAGGATTTTCCACCACATTGCCATATATCCATGTATCCCAATTGTACGCACAAGTTGCGACACCCCTAGATAAACCAATTGAGCCCACGTTAAGCTTTTCTTTCACCACCATATATACCTAAACACTTACCCTAGTATAGAATATCCTTACCTTTGTTCCGGAAACTTGGTGAGAATTTTTCGAAACTAGCACATAAGATGGTGGTTCGGTAGGAAAGATTGGAAGAGTTAATGTGAGTAAGGGGAAAGACTTGTCCAAATAGCTAAAAAAAGTATGTGATTGCCAAAAAGAAAAGAAAAAAAATATATTCGAGAGAATGAAAAGAAAAAATTATTATCTCTCATGGCAATATGTTGTGTTCTAAAATAGAAACCAATTGGATTAACGTCCCCCTTATTTGCGGATTTGGAGTTTACGATAAATTGAAGGCCTAAAAATAGAACAAAATATGGCCTTTGTCCTGTCCGAAAAGCTCAAAGGGTAGATTAGCTTGAAATATACATGGTAACATTCAAATGGAGATGGAGGACTGATTATGGTGCTAGACTAAGTCGTTGGAACGTTTTTATCACCACATATCTAAATTTCGAATGCCTTAGCCTTAACCCCATTACAACCTCACTAAAAGTCCTTTATGATCCTTAAAATGAGTAGCTTTCAATTAGTAGAGTAAGTTGCATGAGTAAGCTTATGGTTTTGGTTCATTTGTGCAAGCAATCAAACTTTATTCATGTGGTTTTCATTTCAATTCATATACACTCTAAGTGAACCATTTTCATGAGTGAAAAATATGATGAGTGCATCCTTGTGAGTTGATTAAACCTTTATTCAAAGCATGCACAGCTATAACATAACCATTGTTTTCTCTATGTCTTACTTGTTCATTGCATAAATTATATCGCAATTATCTCTTGAATTCGTTGAGCATGCAAAGTTGAAAATCATGTGAGACATCGCCATATACTTATGAAAATTCTGAGACAAATTTTAGCTAAGGGCTTAGTTGTGTTCTTTCTTTTAAATTTTTAGAGTGTCTTAGTTTAACTTAGTGTTTGCTAAGGGACTAGCAAAGTCTAAGTGTGGGGGAATTTGATATACGCATTTTATGCTCGTTTCTTAACGCATTTCCCTTTACGTTTAGCTATGTTATTATCTTAGTTTTTATGTTTTCCTTGTTTAAATTGTTATTTTGAAGATCTTTACGGTGGAGATTAATAACGACGCAATTCGGAGGAATTTCGGCGATTTTGCGATTTTTGCGATTTTGGACCTCCGAAAATGGGCCGGCCCAAAAAGCAAATTATGGGCCCATTTCTCAAAGTTTGTTTTGGCCCAAAAACCAGCCCAAGCCCATTAATTTTGGCATGGAAGCCTTTTGGTGAAGTTGAAAAGTCCAAGTTATCAAGCTTTGTGACTCATTTTAGTGACTAAGCTTTGTAATCATCACAAAAGATGACTTGCCATGTGACTTGCCATGGTGACTCTTGCTTAGGGTTTATAAATGGTGACTTGCATGGTGACTCTTGCTTAGGGTTCATAAATGATGATCACAAATGGTGACTTGCCTAGGTGACTAAGGCTTGCATTAAATGGAGGGAGGCAAGGTGGAAGAGAGAAGGCAACATCCCTTGCCTATATAAGAGAGGAGGCAGCCATAAAACAGATCCATCTCTCATTTTACAAGCCAAAGCTCTACACAAATACTCTTCCACCATAAACACTCCAAAGTTCATTACAAAGCCGAAGCACATCCTTTACCATTCCAAGCCGAAGCAAGCAAGGTTACTCCTTCCAAGCCGAAGCTATCAAGCCTCCTCCATCCAACACAATACGCTAAGTCCCTTGTGAAGGAAGTCCATCTCCACCGTAGTTCATCAAGCACTCAAGACAAAAAGTGTAACCATGATCTTCACTCTCATTTCTTTAGCTTTGTATTTGAATCTTTTGATGTATTGGAATAACAAGTTTAGAAAGTTTAGATTTGTGTATCAAATGAATAACAAGTTTAGATTTGTGTTTCATGTGCCTAAACCGATTTGTAATATGCATGTGTTTGTGATATATAGCTTTTTATGCATGTTTGATACAATCTTAAAGCTTCGAATGCATGTATTAGAAAATACGCTAAGTCCCTCTCTTTTGCATGTTTCGATGATCGTAAGTTGTTTAGGATGTTTATACGCTAAGTTGCATTCCTACACAATTATCACGCATGTGTATTTAGTTAGAAGTTATGAATTTCGCAAGTTACAAAAAGGTTTGATGCATGAAAAGGGTAGGTTAATAAGATGAGTTGATCACATGTAATTAGTAGTGTAACTTCTTATTTTTAGCAAGCATAATTAGACTTTAAGTTTCTTGATTGTTGAAACTTGTCTATGAGTAAAACATGTTAGATACCTAAGAATTTTAGTTGTGTTTGCATGTTATGTACTTTAATTTCGTAGATTAAATAACCAATTTCCAATCCCCCCAAACTTTTATATTTCCGCTTATATAACGAAACCATGCATGCGCCCTTAATTCCCCGGATAAAGAACGATCCCTACTCGCCAATATTACAAATGACAAAAGAAGGGTTTAAATTGCAATGCGCGTAATCTGTGTTTTTAAGTTAACGTGAATGCATATTTTGCGCGTATCAATAACAAAATTGATCATACATGGCTACCTCAGTTTCTTCCTAAAACTTATAATGTGTTTTTTTTACCTCTTTATGGATTTCAAGCCTTTGGATGAGTGTAGACAGTCGACAAAATGTGGTGGGTTGAGCACAAATGTTGGGTTTGAGACATAGAAGGTGCATAACAAATCCTATCCAATATATTTTGTAGCTTTCGAAAGTTGGTGTCTTTACAGTTTTTGTTTCATAGGTGGCGTTTATCATTCTAGTTTTTTGTGAAATGTGTTTTTTGCTCTATTTATATTGGTTTTTGTTCAATTTTCAGGCAAAGTATGACAAGCCCATTTCTTGATCAAGTGCATATATTTTGGCTGCTTCTGATCTTGGTTATCAAAGTTGTAAAAACTATTCAAGACTAGGATTTTGGTGTATCTATTCTCTTTCTCTGATCATCATATTTCACTATTGTTGATATGCTTCTGAGTTTATTTTCTTGCTTATTTTGTATTGTTGGATCATTTTTGAGTTGTCTCACTAATCCATGATTGAGTCCAATTTATGATCTTTCATTTATAATGTTCTCGCTGGATTGGATATCTCATTGGTATATATGATTGATCTGATTGAATTTTTGTATATTTAGCCAAGTAGGTTATCACTTTCATTTGTAGTAGTTGTTTGAATATCAATTCATACATTCCTTTACTTTACTGACCAAGCACATTAGTTTATCACGTGATCCAATTCTGCTTCCTTGTTATTGGGGGGGGGGGGGGTAGCGAGAAAGATCTAAAGCCCCAAAAGTGATTCACTATATCAAACGAAGCTAAAGCCAAAATAGTTGAAGCCATGCAACAAAGAGCAGCTAAAAGAAGTCATATGAAATTGTTTAACAGCTTAACCTTGAACTTCTGAAAGATTGATGAGAGCTTAAGAAATTGTAAGGATATCTTTCAGTAGTTTGGTGTGTGTTGATTTCTTAATGTGCCCTATGATTTTTGAATCATGTCCCAAGTGGTTGCTAATTTTCATCTTCTTTCGCTACAGATGAGGATTCAAATGGGGCAATCGATCAAGTTGAAAAGAAACATGCTTTCTCTAAACAAGAAGTCTTTTTTACAGATGAGGAAATCAATGATCTCATTTCGGCATGTGATATTAATGAAGACATGGGAATCAAGTTCAACGAGTTCATTGTGCTTATTTGCATCATCTTTCTTCTCAAGGATGGTCAGAATGCCGGTCAAATTATATACACAACACAAAGTTGATTCTTTGATTTTTTTAACCTACCATCTGCCAGAAAAATTTACATTTTATTTTCTTTTTTATGTTCTCTCTGCATCCATGAATAATCTAGAAAGTGGATATTGGAATGCCAAAGCTGGAGGCCAACTTCGAAACATTGGTGGATGATTTTGTGCTCTTGGACAAGAACAAGGATGGTTACGTCAGCAAAAGTGAAATGGTCAATGCCATTAATGAAACTACAACAAAAAAACGTTCTTTAGAACTGAAAGGACCCAACCCCGATTTAGTTTCCTAAACCGGAATCAAACCCCTTCTGAAAACACGAACTTTCAAAAACCATAGAAATTTCGGCAGAGTTTCACTATATCGCGGAATTATCATTAACCTGCACCCGAAAACACACTTCATCCTATGCCACAAAAGCCAAACCGTGGGCACCAATCCCATCTGGATTTCTCAAAATCATATCATAATATAAAGCAATAAGCAAAACTGTATCTTTACAGAAATCCGGAAAAATCATATGAAAATATAAACATCAGAGTATTCAGAGCGACCTCTAGTATATACACATAAATACACAACAGTAAGCTAAACAAGAAACCTACTGGAAAGAAAAAGTAGCTTGAATACTAAGCCTCCAACTGCGACATGCGACACCAAAATTTGAACTGCAAACTGGGCACAGAAACCGAAAAGCCCAGGGGAAAGGCAAATAAAATCGTTAGAGTGAGTGGACAAAAATAAACATATGTCTTTCCCCATTTACATAACATAAAAAAAATGCGAGTTCTTAAAATAAATGGAGGTGTTGGGCGAATCTCTCAAGCCCGACGGTGATAAACTAGGCGAATATTTAAAGCCTGGAACTGGACTACCGGTGATCAGCCGAGTAATCAATGCATCGATGCTAAGAAAATGCCATCACCAATAAAACATAAAACAATACCTCCAAAACAATAAATAATCTCAATACTATACTGGAAATAAATACTGAAACCAAGAACTCGCTACGACAGTGTAAATAAATGTCCACTCACAGATAAGCACTACCGCATTTCTCATCATTACCGATGATTTAGAGAAACAAAGGCCGACGATTTCAAAAATCATCGGCAATAATACTATTACCAACAACTTTTTCAACAAATCGTCGGCAATATTATTATTGCCGACGCATTCCAGCGACTTTTAAAAAAAACGTCGGCAATAACGGCCGTTGTTTCTCTAGATTGTCGGTAATGATGAGAAATGCGGTAGTGAAGCACAGCGTGCAAACACGCTAATCCCGAGATCCGGCGAAAAATCTCTCGCCAAACGGACGATCACGATCCCCTGAATAATCACAAATACCACTGTTCAAAATCATATTTCAAAATCCTGAACCACATCTCGAGAACTAACCATTCCCGGAAACATATAACTCGAATATCGACGAAATCGTCAAAAATCCAATAAACACACTATAAAATCTCACTACAAATTCCGATGCTCAATTCAAAATATAAACCTCACCACTACGATCGGTGCGCTATTCCGAGCAAAACGACATAAAACTTGTCGAAAATCATCTCGGCCAGAAAACCGCCGCGCACGGCTGCGCGCCGGGCCGCCGCCGCTGCCGGAAAATTCCATCGGCCCAGAAAATGTAAACCTACACATGGATTTGAAGATCTCAAAATTTCCAACAACTTTCTAGTTCAAAGTTAAGCCCAATTTTGACCGGAAAAGGTCCAAATCTCACCTTGAAGTCGAAAACCCTCGCCGGAATTCATGCACTCCGATCGGCCACCACCGACCACGGCAAGGTGCAAGACCACTTCTAAAAGCTTCCTCTCCTCAAGGGCAACAAAACCCATAACAAGTCGACCTCCATCTCGCCTCCACCGTCGCCACCGTCGCCGACGATTTCGCCGGGAAACCCACCGAAATTCTCGAATTTTGACAAGCCATAACTTCTTCATCCGGCAACCAAATTGAGTGAATGACCTATCAAAAGAAATAGGAGCTCAAGCCCAACAACGTTCATGAAGAAACCATGGCCAAAAGACTCCGGAATAAGGCACATCGAAGGCAAACAAAGCTCGGTCTGAAATGGTGAATAAGGGTGAGTCAATTCACCCGAGTTGACTCGGTCAACTCCCCAAAGTCTAAGTCTGACTTACCCAAAAAGGAAACCCACTATTTATACTTTCCATTTTTGGTAACTTCCGTATTTATTTTATGACAATTTTGATCGAACGTAACTTTTGCATCGTAACTCCGTTTTCAACGATTCTCGTGTCTACGAACTTATATCGACAAATTCTTCAATTTTCACCTGAAGTCAACCAATTTTGACAAATCCGATAAAATGTCAACGACTTAATTCAACACAAGCTTATCTGATAAAAACGATCAACGGTCGAAAACGGATCGAAATCAATCGGTTAAACACAACTAAATCCAACGGCCGAAAATATTCATAACTTATTACACGTAACTCGAAAATAATCCTCCGAAAATTTCCACGAGCTCGAAATTAAATTCTCTACAACTTTCATGAAGGATCTCGAATCAAATTCTTGCCCGATAATTTAGTTGTTAACACACCTACCATATCGACCAATTACGACAAAATCGTGACTATTCGTGAAACTCGCAAATCAAGTCGATAAACATACCATTTCCGATTCAGGTTGTCACAAGAACAAATACCATATTGACTACAGGAACTGGTAATATCAGCCCTAAAATCGATGGCGAAGATTTACTCAGTCTTTTAACATGTAAGAACTTTACTCAATCTAGATGAAATTTTTGCTGAATAGGGAATCAAATTTGATTTGCAAGCTTTACATTTCTACTAAGCTTTTGTTAAATATGATGATAATCAGAAATAAAACTTGATTTGGAAGATCTTGCCTGCTATTATTTGAGAATTTATTGTCTCCGTACAAATATTAGTTCATGAGTTGGATTCTAATCGTTATTTGAAGTAAATTCAATTTCTTGGTATTGTTTCAGTTTAAAAGAAGTATGTTGATTTACTAGACTTTGTTATTATTGTTTTTTCCCTCTTATTTAGAGGACAATGGATGAGAAAAGAAGATTTGACAAACGTACTGAAGCTGGACTTGAACTAACTAGCTTTCATACTTCGCTATTGGAGTATTAGAGATTTGATGAGGTAAATATTTGAACAATCATGTGTGAGGGCATTGATCCAATCAGAAGGAGAGAAGAAGACAAAGAGGTAACCCCAACACATTCTGAGTTTAACTATATGTCTTTCTTGATTAATTATTCTGTAATGCTAAATTTTGTTCTCATATTATAGCATGTGACTGCTTAGGTCCTTTTATGGCATATATGACTGCTTCTCATGATAATTACATTTAACCTTCTTAATTTCTTTGACACTGCATATATTCTACATGCAGACAAGAAAGTGATGCAAGATTATCGTTATCATTGCAATCAACCATGCAAGAGCAGGAGAGAAAGATCTATGTTCGAATGTCAGTTGTGTGGCCTATATTTTTTTTGTAACTTTGATGACTTATTACAATCTTAGAGATTCTTGATACCTTATGTAGTCATTAAAAGAGAAGTCTTTTATTTTAGTTTAGAAATGTTGGAAAAATGGTGGTTTTCCACCATTTTAATATCACAATTTAAACAAAATAATTGAGTGTGTTGCACTTAATTTTGATGTGAGGGAAATATGGATTTGTGTTCTCCTACAAGAGTACATAAAGATTATGTATTTATTTGTTTAAATTGGTTAAGGGGTGAATGAGAAATTGTCACCCAAAGTTGGGCACTTGAAACAAAAGGAAGGAATGTGATCCCACATGGGAGAAATTAGGAATGTGGAAGTCTTTATTTATGATTGCACCCTAGTATACCTTGAGTAAGTAAGTAGAGAGGCTCTCTCTCACGTGCGTAGGGGGGGTGCAAATCTTGGTTGAGTTGAGTATGTGATATGGACTTGTGTGCGCCCGCGTCTTGCGGACATGAATGTCATTTCGATTGGGCCAGGCCGCCGAATTATGGTGGGTTTTCTCACCATTGGCCGGATTTATGGTTAATGAGTGGTAACTCATAACCTTTTGGTGGCCGGCCATAATGTCATTCTCCATCTCCTCCATGTATAAATAGAGGCTCATCCTCCCTCATTCTTTATCCCATCAGAAAACAATCTCTTCTTCTGATAACTTCTCTCCCTCTCTCAACAGGGAGCAAATTCGGTGATAGAGTAAGGTATTCTTCAGTTCGACGAGAAGTTCCTGTGCTGCGGTACGTAAAAGTTCTAGGAAAGCGTGTGATACACGTGACTCAACTTAGTTCATCTTCTTACCCAGAATTTCGTCTTCGTTCATATGTTTACAATTTACTAATTATTTAATTAGTATTTCATATATTATATTATATTATATTTAATTTAATATTACTTATTTTTCCTACAAGAAACTCCAGATCAAACTCCATGTAGCTTCTTATATTTGTATTTAGCTAATGTTGAAGTTGGTTCCGTTCAACTTCAGCTTCAGCTATCCTTTGCTTAGGATGTTCTATGATTTACTCACTGGCCATTTTTTGTATGTAACTTTGTAAATAGTCTGTAACAAAATTAATATAAGTATCTATTTAGATATAACTATTTAGATTTTCTTCGTTGTTATTTGATCTAAGTTTAACCAACACTCGCACCTCGGCGTGGGGATCCACCTAGTATGCAAACAAACACAAACAAATGATAAACTTAAACTAGAAGGCATCAGAACACCCACAATTTAAGGAACTACACCCACATCAATATAAAAAATCTAACCATATATTCAATTGCAGTTTGGTAGAGCACAAAATGCAAAGAAAAATGTAGTCGATGTGAGAGAGGGATTTGAGAAAATTGAAGGTACTCGAAGAGTCTGCCACTACCGGAAGAATTACTATGACCGACGACTTGGTGTCGTCGGTCTGTTTCCGTTTATCATCGGTCATACCTATATCCGACGACACATCGTCGGATATAGTATCGTCGGTAATAAGCCGTCGGTCATAGTATGTCCGACGATAATTTAGGGTTATCGTTGGAAAATAGAGAGACTAAATCTGACGATATCTTATCGTCGGTCATAGTTTAAACTATATCCGACGATGTCATCGTCGGATATAGTTTTCTCCATGGTCAAAATGGTTGACTGTGGAGAAAACTATATCCGACGATATTGACACATGTCGTCAGATATAGTGAAAAAATTTAAATTTTTTTGGGCAGGTTTTGGGTTTTATCCCAAAACCTGCATTCACAAAAAATCACGCTATCTATATATTGTTCAAATTGAAAATCAACAACCATTGAAACTAGAGTACGTAGTAAATAAATAAATTAATAAATTAAAACCGAAATCGTTCAAATCTGTATACATATGCGTAGTAAATAATGAAAATAAAAATGAAACCGACAATTGTTCAAATGTAGGGGGTCCTGGTCCTAAGTCTATGTGGTCAAACGGATTGGAGAAAGTTGGTTGGTCCTGGTCTGGCTGAGGCTGAGGCTGTGGCTGTGGCTGTGGCTGTGGCGCACCGAAAATGGGCCGGGGGGGGGGGGGGAGCTATCTGGATTCCAGATGCTTGCAACTGTGCATAACATTGCTGCATCCATGTCCCCATTTGCTGCTGCTGTTCGGCAACCGATTCTGCTCTGCAGCCTGCGCTTGCTCCATCTCCTCTATCCGACGTCGTTGAGCTTCCATCTCAATTGATTGCCTATGAAGCCGGTCGTTTAGCTCATTAGTCCTCGAAGATGATGATGATGATCCCGATCCGCGAGAGAATTCAGGGGTCTGCTTCAGCAGCCCTTGACCCCATTTTCCGGAACCCCTGCAGTAGAATGTGTTCTTCCCTGGAGGGATCGCAGTTGACGTAATCCTGGCCCTGACGATCGGATCAGATCGATCAATCTGATCAATCGGGAGTTCCGCATCGGGGGTGTTGGGATAGAGCTCTCTCGCCACTTGAGTCAACACCTCCGGAATCTCCTCCTGAATTCTCGCCTAATTGACAAAGAACAATAAAATATTAATTAAAAAAACAATCTAAATAAATAAGAAATAAGTTTATTTTGTTATAAGGACACTTACAGCATATTCGGGATTCTGCGGATACGCGTGCTGCATCGTATAGACAAGGGGATCATCTTCTGGGTGGTTGGCCGCCTCCTCGATCCAACCCGAGTATGATCTGGTACCGGCATGATGATTTGTGGTGTTTTTGGCCCGGTTCCTTGCGTTGACTTCAGAAAGAGCCTGCGCGATTAAGTCAACATAAAAAAAACACTCATTAGCCAAATAATTTACGGGAAGTACGATAAAACAAAAATTAAATCGATTGAAGGTTGCGTACCTTCAATCGAGGGTTGTTGAAGTGAACCACAAGCCATCGCCACTCGTACTCCCTATAACGAAACTCGCTAGGGGTACCCTCACGATCGTCCCCGTACTTTTTCCAATGCTTCTTCAGCTCGGCCTTCCACTCCTTATACCTATATATACCCATAAAATCAAGCGTTAGTAACTAACAACATTGTATGAACATAATCAAAAGAAATGAAAAAATTGAAACAAATGGTCGTCTGCAAACCTGCTCCCATGCACTTCATCCGCCCACGTGGGTCTAATGTCTTCATCCACGCGGAACCACCTCTGCAATGCATATATTTATATATATATCAATAATATTAAAAATTTATTATTGAAAATTTTCATAATGAATATACAATTCAACTCACCGACAACGCATTATTCAGCTGATGTTTGACGGCTTGTGGCACTGAATTCCAATCTTGCCACAACATTGGGACTCTATCCCGTATGAGGCTGCCCGCCATCCCCGCGTACTTTCGAGTGACCTTTCCCTCGATCACCTGCCCTCTATCCCCGGTCGGAATCATAAGTTGGCCACCACCGCTAGCCTGAATGGCTTCGTCTAGTAACTTGCCGACGACGGGGCCTCTGGTTCTCTTCTGTTTGGCACCGGGCACGATCTCGCCTATCACAAATATATGTAGACGATTTTTTAAACATCAACACCTAATTGAATTTAAATATTAGGGAGTAAAAAGATATCACTAATTAATATTTACCTGATTCGTCGGTGCGTTGTCCCGGAATCCTTGCACTCCAGAGAGGTGCCGGGAAGGGTATATACACATATGCCTGCTCCGGGGTAATGAACCATAGCTGTCCCGGAATAGGCATCCCGTCGGAATCGACGTGAGGTATCGTCGGGATTTCCAACGGTAAGAATAATGTAGGCGGCGGGCATAGTCGCATCCTCGCCGAGGACTGAGTGGATCCACCAGCCTCCTCGGAAGAATGAGGAGCTGTCTGGTGGATGACGGGGGAACCCTCCTCGCGATGAATGTCCGGCATTCGGACCGAGGATTGAGTCGCACTATCCGTTTCCGGCGTGCGACTGACCTGCTGAACCCTCCTCGCGCCTGAGGATCGAGCCGGCTCGAGCTGCTGCTGCTGAGGTTATCCCTCGCCCATCAGCCGACGGTGTCGAGAGGTCAGCGGAACACTGTAAGTGTTGGGGACACTGGTGGATCCTGATGCGGACCGACTTCCGGTGCCATCAGGATCCCCAGCTCCCGAGCCCTCATCCCCACGTCCCGATCTCCCTCTCCCTCTGGACCTCCCCCTCGAAGTACTCGATCGCGACCCGGCCCCTCGGGAAGGTCCGCAATTAAACCATTGCATCGTTGCTATAAAATTATAAAAATTAAAAATAATTCCTAATTCCTAATTCATCCATTAAATTATAAAAATTAAAAATAATTCCATAAAATCCACAATAATTACAATATATATAATCCAAATATAATTCATCTAATACATATATAATCCAATAATTTAACTATATATATCAATAATTCCAATAATCCAAATTCAACAATTATTCCAAATCCAATTAACCTAAAACTTAATAAAATTTAACCTAAATTTATTCCAAATCCAAATTTAACCTAAAATTCCAATATATTCCAATATATATCAATACATGCATAAAATTCCAATGTTTTCCAATATACCAATTTAACCTAAAATTCCCCTATTTTCCAATATACCAATTTAACCTAAAATTAGAATTAATTCCCCTATTTTCCAATATTTGAATTTAACCTAAAATTCTAAATTATTCCAATATATATCAATACATGCATAAAATTAACAACTTCCAGAACTATACATATACATGCATCCACATTATCGATCAACACATTCCACAACTTCAAATCTAACATAAATTAAAAAAAAATCGAAAATTTGAAATTTGGGATTTCAAACCTGTTTTTTCACTAAATGACGAGGGATTTGGCTTGAGGATCGATGGAATAGCACTTGAGCTTCGATTCCTTGCTTCCAACACGAAGGAAACGGAGAATGAGGAGGCGGAGGCGACTGTTCCGGTTTGGGGCAGTTTCGTTTCTGCCCCAAATCGAAACCCAGATCGGGATATAAAACAGACTATATTCGACGAGATTACTTATGCAACTCGTCGGATATAGTTCCTCTATTTATTTTTCATTTATGCCGGTAATTAAACTAATTAAATATGTACTGTGTATTAATATATATATTTATTAATAGTTAATACGAAATTATTAATAGTTAATACGAAATATTAAAATTATTATTTAATAATACGATATTATTAAGCGATCGGTACGTTGTATTTTTTTTCCGATCGATCTCTCGATCTCTCTCATTTATGATGGGGATCGATATATATAGCAATTTCATCGATGGACACAATTTTGTCCATAATATGAATAAAATTCATTTTACATTGTACGTTCTAAGTCGAAATAACATACATATATATATATATATACACTAATGAAGGCGTATAATCAGAATCATCGCTTGAGTCTGACTCTGTTTCCGAGTTACTTTCAGGTAAGATGTGTATGTCCTCGTCACTTGAGTCTTCATTGTCTTCATTTTGATTAACATCAAGAAGATTCGGTTGAGGAATTCATACCACACTGCCCTGTCTCACATTATTAAGGCGAATTGTTGAGGTTTCAGGAATACCAGTTGCGTTCGGCTCTTGGTATGCACTGACTTCTTCATTATCCGAGGTCACAGTACCAAGGGTGGAGGCACTGTATATGTTTCGTGGAAGAACATGGTTAACCACTTTCCACGCGCCTTTATGCACAAGATCATTAAGATAGAATAATTGTTTCACCGCCGTGGCCAACACAAACGGATCATCTTCATACCAGCTTGTGGCAGTATTCACCGAAAAAATCCCGTATTGATCGGTCCTTGTGTTCTGAGGGTCGGTATCAAACCATCTACACTTAAACCATCTACACTTAAACAATTGTTTCACCGCCTTTAACCACTTAACATCGATCATATACAGGTCAATTTAAGTATCAACTTACCCAGTTGCCAAAATAGTTTGCGAACGTCTTGTTGTGGTACTCAACATCACCGGAAATAGCAGGGCAGTAAAGGTGCAAATTTTTCCAATATTGAACTTCTGGACAGTTAATCAATACCGACCAATGGGCAATGACTAGCTCATAAGGTTCCAACTTGTACGAGTTGGGCAACTTTCCAGAAACTTCAACATCATCGGAGATGATCGAAAGGTTGAACTTCCCTCCATCTACGGGCATATGTTGTGGAGGGTCCTCCAACGCTCCCAAATACAACTTGGTGTACGTTACGCACTCATGCGCAATATATGCTTCAGCGATACACCCTTCGGGTGCAGATTTGTTCATCACATAGTCTTTGTAGTCCCCCAATTGTCTGTAAATGGGTAATTACAGATCGAGCATGTTATGCTTATTGCAACAATATATAAGTGAATAAATAATATTAAAGATCGACATATAAATAGCCAGATTCAGAGATGCATTACGTACCTTTCCATAGGATACATCCATGTGTAGTGTACTGGACCAGTAAGCAACAATTGTTCCGGAAGATGGAGCATCAGGTGAGGCATGATGTCGAAAAAGTTTGGAGGAAATATCCTTTCGAATTTGCACATGATAAAAATGATGTCCTGTTGCATTTCCAACAAGTCCGATTTCTTCACTTCTCTCGTGCATAACTTCTGAAAGAATCTTGACAAAGCCACTAACGGCTCCACCACCTCTTTGGGCAGGTACCCTCGAATGAAAACAGGGAAGAGGCGTTGGAGCAGTATATGACAGTCATGACTCTTTAGTCCGTACATCTTGTTGTCTTTGAAGTTAACACATCGACTTATATTTCCGGTATAGCCTGAAGGATACCTGACATTACCTATCCAACCAAAGATTTCACTCTTCTGGGCAGGCTTCACGGTATAAGGAGCTTGTGGCATTTTTTTCTTCCCATCTCTCAACCACAAATGTTTTCGCAGTCCCATCCTTTTAAGATCAATGCGTGCCTTCAGGCCGTCTATAGTTTTTCCCTCCTAATTCAACACTGTGCCGACCACACTCTCGCACACATTTTTCTCTATGTGCATGACATCTAAGTAGTGTCTGATCAGCAACTTGGACCAATAAGGAAGTTCCCAAAAAATTCTTTTGTGTGTCCAGAATTTATACCTGTCGGGTTTGTCAGGTATTGACGCTAATATCTCAGGATGATTGCTTAGCTGCCCAAAATCGTATTCATTTAGCACTTCTAAGATTTCATCCCCCGTCAATCTCCTCGGCTGCTCACCTGTTTCCACAGTCCCATCAAATGCCTCCATATCCTCCCGAAATGGGTGATCATGTGGAAGCCAACAACGATGTCGCATCTGTACAATCTTCCTGCAATGAGGTCTGCAACACTCAACCGTCATGCACTCTGGACAAGCCCTGTATCCCCTGGTAACGTTGCCCGACAACATCCCGCGTGCAGGAAAATCGCTAATGGTGCCAACAAGCATGGCATGCATCTGGAACATCTCATTTTTGAACTTGTCATAAGTGGGATGACCATGCTCACTCAAGTACTTAAGCTCCTCAATCAAGGGTCTCAGATACACATCGAGACACTTTCCTGGATAACCCGGCTATGGAATGATCATAGTGAGCATATTATATTCTTTCTTCATGCACATCCATGGAGGAAGGTTGTACGGTACCAAAATAACTGGCCATATACTGTATTGAAGACTCATGTTGCCAAAAGGGTTGAATCCGTCAGATGAAAGCCCCAGCCAAACATTTCGAACCTCTGATGCAAAATAAGAAAACTCCTTCACCATGTGCTTCCAAGCCTCTCCGTCAGCAGGGTGTATAAGCGTATCACCGTCGGGCAAATTTCTCTCGGCCCACCATCTCATAGCTTCAGCCGTGTGTGCAGACATGAACAACCGTTCTAGCCTATCTATCAGGGGAAAATACCGAAGTATCTTCACAGCTTTCTTGTTTCCGGTAGGAGTCAACTTATACCTATCTGTACCACATACCGGGCATTCATCAAGGGATTCAAGATCATTCCCATAAGCATCTTCACCCCAGAAGAGAACACAATCATATCTACAAGCATGGATTTTGATGTAGGAAAGGCCAAGATGTTTAAGGATCTGTCGCACCTTACGATGAGTGGTAGGAAGACGATGACCGGGGGGCAACAACGAACCAGACCACTTCAGCCAATCATCAACAGCCTTCACACTCATTTTGTTCTCCACTTTGAGCTTCATTACTCCCATAACACTTTCGAGAACAATCTTATTACACCCGTTGTACAACGGGGTCTGTTGGAAGGCAATGAGGTTGTTGTACTTGTCCATACCAGCAGTGTTGACAGCTGTAGGTAATTACTGGACCGGCTCAATATGAGGGAAGTCTTCAACGGCGGGAGGGATATCGATATCCGGTGCTTGAGCAAATATACCGCTCTCATGAGGAAACATATCGTTGATCAACCTTGTTGTTGGATCATTAGATGTACTGCCACTCTCAAAAAATTGTCCGTGATCATGTTGACCAACTGTTGAGCTCTCACCGTGATAAATCCAACATGTGTACTTATCCCAAAACCCGTTTTTCTTCAAGTGCTCCAATACTTTATCGATGTGAAAACGATATCGCTCGCTACGACACTGACATTTCGTACACGGACAATAATGAATTGTCATCCCTCCACAATTAACCTTCACATATTCTACAAAACTTCTAATTCCACGGTGATATCTTACATCCCATCTTGGAAGACATATCCAACTCTTGTCCATCCTGAAAATTATATATATATATAATGCAATATATTAATTAAATAAATTAATCACCCTAGCTAGCTAGCTAGTTATTGCTATATATATATATATTCACA
Source organism: Geum urbanum (assembly GCA_946800695.1). Lineage (NCBI taxonomy): Eukaryota > Viridiplantae > Streptophyta > Magnoliopsida > Rosales > Rosaceae > Geum > Geum urbanum. The sequence goes on from OX327002.1 coordinate 25,065,839, forward strand.
ATAATCAAATTAAAATTAACAATAATTAATATATATATTTACGATCAATCACGCGTACGTACTCAAAATCAACCATCGATCAATTACTCAAACTCCAGAATCAATTAATTAACTCGATCGATCAATATATATATATATATATTCAAAATCAATTAATATCGATCGATCGATCTATATATTCAACCAATTAAGCATTAATATATACATACATGCATATCATGCACAACACATATATATATATATTAATTAAACACGACGTACCTATATATATATATAATGCGCATGAATCATCACGAACTCATTGTCGACATCACCCAAAGATCGATTTCAGAGCATTTTCAGAAAAAATGGAAAGTTTCTTGAATGACAGATCGAGCTGTTGCCCAGATCTGAAATAAGAAACTATAACCGACGAAATGAAAAACTCGTTGGTAATAGTAAAAAAAAAATCGTCGGACATTGTCCAAAACTATGACCGACGAGTTTTCGGCGACTATGACCGACGACAAGAAAATCTCGACGGTAAAAAAACTATAACCGACGAGATAATCATGTCGTCGGTTATAGTTTACTATATCTGACGAGATCCCTTCTCGTCGGTCGTTCTTTGAGGATCTCGTCGGATATAGTACTTCTTCTGGTAGTGTGCCTTGTATTTGCTAAATTTTTTTGCTTTAATTTTGTAGGAGTGCCAGAAGTCGACGATGGAGACATTGTTCTTCTGGGCCAAGAGAGAGAGAGTGTGTGTATAATTAAGAGATTGATAAAATTGTCACCACGCTTCCAGAGCATTAACTATTTGATTTTTGGATTAAATTTATCTGTGGTATCTGTACTCTCGGTGCTATACTTATATGGTACATGAACTTTAAAACCTATCATAGTTGTACCCAAACTTTAAAATCGTATTACCGTGGAACCTGGAGTGTTTTGTCGACAGCGAGCCGTCAAGTTCCGTTCAATTTACTGATGTGACAGTTTGTTTTAGAAAAAAAGAGATAAAATGACATTAATGACCTTTTTCATTTATTTATTTATTTTTGTTTGTTCTCTCTCTCTCTCTCTCTCTCTCTCTCTCTAAATTAATTACTTTCTCTCTCATTGCGAGCTACCGACCCAAATCTCTCTCGCTCTAGAAAAATTGAAACCCTTGTTCTTCGTCTTCTTCTCTCGATCCCAAATCCCCCAAATCTCTCTCGATGCCGTCGTAATCGGATCAGTACGTATTGGTTTTGATTTGATTGACTGACACCTCAACCCTAGAGAGATTTGGGGCGGGTAGCTCGCGAAAAGTCTCAAACTCACCCGAACCGACTAGTTTTGGAGGCCTGGCTGTGCTTGCTACTCCCCACAATCCTTGAAAATCAAAATACTCACGAAATCCTCCTCGACGAAAACGGTGTCGTTGTAGGCCAACAACGATGGTCCTTGCCATGGCACCAAGGTCTCCACTAGCAGCGATTTACAATCGTGGGCGCGACGGTCAAGGCAAAGACGGACTGACGTGGCTCCAGTGTCGTCGGTATTTTGAATCAGCTCCTTGAGCATGGTAGTGCCCTCCGGGTATATAGTTGAGTTAGACCTTGCAGATTCGCTGAGTCAGGTAAACTTTTTGACCGAACTCTTCGAGGAATATTGACTCCGACGAAGACGGAGGCTCCATGGTTGCTTATGACGGAGCCCTAGGCTGTTTTGTAGAGATGAAAAATCATCATCGCTGAGAGAGAGAGAGAGAGAGAGAGAGAGAGAGGAAACAAAATACAAAAGAAGGAAATAGGGGCATTAAATTAATGTTATTTTATCTCTTTTTTTTTTAAAATAAAGCTGCCACATCAGCAAATTGAATGGAACTTGATGACTCGCTGATGGAAAAACACTTCAGGTATCATGGTAATACGATTTTAAAGTTTGGGTACCACTATGATAGGTTTTAAAGTTCAAGTTCTGGTACCACAGATGAATTTAATCCTTGATTATTTCACGCTTCCATTTTGGAAACTCGGCGTTTCCACAACACTTCCAAACAAAAAAAAATTTAGAAGTGCGCTTCCTTGGAGATTTTGACCGCTTCTCTCTCGCTTCCTTGGAGCTTTAGATTCCAGTGTGTGAAGCATGACCTTTCTGGCGCTTGCATGTTACCTAGCTTTTCACAGCCTTTCTTAAAACAACTTTACTTCCTATAATTTTTAATATTACAGAGTCTCAAACTACGAGTTTTCTTCTAGTGCTTAGTAGTATGACTAATATTTGTAGTCAGTTGTGTTCCACCGTTGGATATGAATTCAACAGTGGATACAGATTCAAGGGTGATTGACCATAACTGATCACGAATCAATTAACCATCAAAACATACTACTCTAATAGCTATTGCAAAAGTTCTCCATTATAGATTTAATGTATTTGGGATTGGTTGAAGTGGCCAAGACAATGTGTCTCCTTATTCAGCAACCAAGTTCAAATAATCAAATCTCTCGTCTCCCTAAAATAAAATGATCTTAATTCCAACAGCTCTTGTATTACTTCTTTTGTATAATTAATGACTTTTATATAGTGAATTTCAAAATGCAAGTAATAAATTTTAGAGATTTTTGATTGAGTTTGCAGAATTTGAGAATTTTTGATTGAGTTTGCAGAATTTTATGAATTTTATGGATTCTATGTGACGACCCAGAACGAAATCAGTAGTGTAATCAGCTTAATTCGTGAGTTAGCGCGTAATCGCAGTTTTCCGTAAATTGATTGAATTGTCAGTCTTGATCACGACTTAATTATTGGCCCAGAATTTGAGTTGAGTCTCTTCTCGAGAGTTGTTGTACGAATGATTTCGAGTACGTGGGTGGTTCCGGATTATTATTTCGATGACCGAGGAATATAATATGAATATTTGAAATTTTGGGATATCGTCGAGTTTATCCGTTCGTATTCGAGCTTATCCGAATCGTGATTGTGATCCGTTTTGGACCGTTGATCGACCCGAACCGAAATTGGAATGATTATCGACTCGATTTGCGAGTTTCGAGATTAGTTGCGATTTCGACGTAATCAGTTACTGTGGCGGTTTCGTTAGCGACTAAATTATCGAGCAAGAATTTGATTTGGGATCCTTCGCGAAAGTTGTAGAGAATTTAATTTCTAGCTCGTGGGAACTTCCGAAGGATTTTTCCAAGTTACGAGGAATAATTTGTGAATATTTTTGGGCGTCGAATATTGTCATATTTATCCGTTTGGGGTTCGATACGGGTACGGTATAAATACGGAAGCGATACATGCCGATTTGGGAAAGTTTCCATAAGTGGAAAGCAGGTGTTGAGCCGCGTTGACCACGGGTGGGTCGACCCGTTTGGAGGCCGAAATGGTTTCGCTGCCGTGGAGGCCGATTCCGGCCATGGTTGGCCAGAGTCTCTTCATGGAAAATGTTGGGCTCGTACTCCTCTTCAACTTGGTAGGTGGATCGACCCTTGGGGTGGCCGGAGGAGGAAGAATTGTGGCGGTAAAAATCGGTGTTTTCTGGCGAGTTTTCTTTGATTTCGGGTGACGGCGTGGATGCCGAGATGGTGGTGCAACCTTGAGGGGTTTTGTTAGCCTGGAGGTGAGGAAGCTATTGCAAGTAGTTTGGGAGGTTTCCGTGGCCGGAGGGGAGAGATCGATCAGTTTGAAATTCCTGTAAGGGTTTGGAACTTTGAGGTGAGTTTTGGAGGTTTTCCGATCAAAATTGGCCTTAAGTTTGAACTGGAAAGTTGTTGGAAATGTCGAGATCTTCAAATCCATGTGTAGATTGTAATTTTCTGGGCCGGTATGATTTTTCGGCGGCCGGCGCCGCCACCGTCTGCGGCGGCGACTTTTCCGGCGACGTATTTTTCGATGAGTTATATGTCGTTTCGCTCGGAATCGCCCACCGATCGCAGTGGTGAGGTTTGTTTTTCGAATTGAGCATCGGAAATTATAGCAAGGTTTTGTGGTATGATTATCGAATTTTGACGATTTCATCGATATTGAATTATATGTTTCCGGGAACGGTTGTTTCTCGTGATGTGATTCGAAGTTTCGAGTTATGTTTTGAGCAGTGGATTTTATGATTATCCAGGGGTTCGTGATCGTTCATTTGGTGAGGGATTTTCCTCCAGATCACGGGATTAACGCGTATCGCGTTACGCTCATCTGTGAGTGGACAAGTTCTTTTCACTGATTAGTCGCGAGTCTTTATTACACGTTTTACAAGTATGAGCATGTGTTATACGATTATACATTTGCGAATACGCATCGACTATTATGCTTATACAATTATGTATTACGTATATGCATTTACATTATGCTTTATACACTTGCATAGAACTATATATGATTTAGTTTACACAGAGTACAATCACAGTATATATTGTTGTATCGATACACTTGCATCCCGGCTGATCCCCGAGGATGTTTACCAAGGGAGGCTGTGACCCCTGACCCGAGGCCTTTACCCAGGGGGGGGTGCAGACCTCTGACCTGAGGCCTTTCTGGCTAGAATCATGTGTGGGTCTGAGATCCCGTGATTCGGACTGTACTAGCACGGATGTGTCCATGAGTGACCCCGTGGGATTTTTCCATGCATGCTCTGTACGCTGGAGGAGTTTGGGTTCACCTCGTGTACTGTATCATATTCATTCATTTTGACTCGCATATGTTTTTATAACATATATTATTCGGCGAAAGATATTTATTTTCGTCCACTCACTGTAACGGTTTATATGTCTTTCCCTGGACTCTTCATTTTCTTTGCCCAGTTTGCAGTTCGGATTCTGGTGACGCACGTCGCGGTCGGAGACATAGTATTCGAGTGATAGTTCTTTTAAGGCAGGTTCTTAGTTTGGCCTACTATTTGTGTGTGTGTGTGTGTGTGTGTGTGTGTGTGTGTATATATATATACTAGAAGTCGCTCTGAGCATTCTGATGTTATACTTTTATACAATTTTTCCCCGGATTTCTGTAAAGTATAGTTTTATTGATTACTTTACATTACTGTTATGATATCGAGAAATCCGGATGAGATTGGTGCCCACGGTTTGATTTTTGTGGCATAAGATGAAGTGTTATTTTCCGGGTGCAGGTTAGTGGAAATTCCGCGTTAGTAGCGTTACTCTGCCAAAATTTTTATGGTTTTGTTGGTTTGTGTTTTCAGAAGGGATTTGATTCCGGTTTAGGAAACTAAATCGGGGTTGGGTCCTTTCATTCTATATGAGAGGGGTAATATATGTTTTTCTTGTAAGGGTACAACAGTCACATTTGAAAAAATGCATGGATCGAGGTCGAAATCAAGTCCAAATTTTATAAAATTTTAACATCATGCTTAGAATATTCCGACAACTCAATCCGACGGTCAATTTTGTAAAAATGATTACCCATTATTTATTTAGTTTCACAGAGGTCTTTCAAACTATATAACTAAAGAACAAAGTTATGAACATTAATATACATATAGAGAATTCAAGTAATATGAGAACAAAAAATGTTTTAACCATAAACGATGCCATTTAGAATGGTCCACCTTGTAATAATAGACATTGTACGTAAAAACTTGCCTCGTCAGAATACATTTAGACCCCGGTCAATGCAGTCAACCAAAACGTATGAAAAGACCAAAATACCTCTCTTAAATTTTGCTTGTTTTCCTATGGGGGGAGTAGGTAAATCAATTTTTTATGTCAATTTTTTTACACTATAAGATAGATATGTAATCCACAAGAATGTGTGTCCAAAATTTGATCTTAAAAATTACTTTAGGGAGGGGTAATTTACGTTTTAGTAGTAAGGGTACTACGGTCACATTTTTTGAAACACATGAATCAAGGTCGAAATCATGTCTAAAATTATAAAATTTTAACGGCGTGCTTAGAATATTCCGAAAAATGAATCTGATGGTTAATTTTGTAAAATGATTACACATTATCAATTTAGTTTTAGAAAAGTATTTCCTTCCATATAACCAAGGAACAAAGGTAAGAACATTAATTAGTATACATATGGGAAATTCAAGTAATATGAGAACTAAAAATGTTATCATATTTTTATAGCATGCCTAGATTACTCCGATCATCACATCCAATGATCAGTTTCGCAACATAATTCTTCTATCGCGATTTAGTATTACGAATAGATTTGCTCGTCGAAGTTCGTTAGACCTGGTCAACTATGTCAACTAATAAAGAATCCAAAAATCAATTATTAGTCAACTAAGTCAACTAATCAGTTTTGTTGAAGTCGGATAATTCTAATTTTTTTTATAGTATGCTTAGATCATTTTGGTTGTCGCATTTAACGATCGATTTTGCAAAATTATTATTTATTCATGATTGAGTATCACAAAGATTTACATTGTCATAACTAATAAAAAAAGTCAATAACATTAGTAATCATATAGTGAATTTGATTAATAAGAGAAATCGAAATGATTTGAAATTATATTCTTACACAATGACTACTTGTGTTTTAGTCGTGTAGGAAATTAACTCACAATAGTTGAATACACAGATCAATGTCAAATTAAAATTTTTATTTTTTTATTTTTTTACACCGTCTTGATATTATTTTGTTCACCGTATCCAACAGTCAATTTCGCTAAATAATAATTTTCACAAAGTTTGCATTTTGAATAAACATTTTTTTAGTAATATGGTAGAAAAAAACAAAAAAAAGAACTACCTAAAGCGCCTCTCTTTCTCTCATCTCTCACTCTCTGTGCAAACACATAACAATCATGGAGGTGGAGGTGCAATCAAATAATCGCCCTTCTATTTTGAAGCACGCGTTGTCTACCTCGAGGCTCCACCTCAATTGGAAGCCCCACTGCTTCAGTCGCCGTCACACATTTGCTCGAGCAGCGTCGACTTCCATCGAAGCCAGAGCTTAACGTCGCTGACATCGTGGGTTGAATTTGTCTCGAGCAATCTCGCACTCTTCATTGTCTTTAACCCCAGACTCGAGCAGCCTCGACATAGCACTCTGGGTCAAACCCCTCCTCGAGGAGGCTCGCCGGGGCACACCACATTGAACTCTGTCGGCTTCCGTCGAAGCTCACCGCCGCACACCACCTCAAACCCAATCAGCTTCCGTCACCGCCGCAGCAGACTACCTGCAGCTCTTTTTTTTTTTTTTTTTTTTTTTTCTCTTGTGGGCTTATCTTGTTTGATTCAGTTAAATTAGGGTAAATCAATTCTGGGTTTTTGAAGCTTTGATGTCTACTGAGAGCCCAGAAATGCTTTCAAGGGAGAAGTTGATTCATCTACTCAATCGATTCAGCTTTCTTACTTCTCAGCCTGGTATTCTTTCTGCTTTGTAGCTATAGCTCTTTTTGGGTTATGTGTTTTTGGTGTTCCTATGTTTGGGGTTTGTGTTTGCATTTGCAGATGTGAAGAGAAGAATTGCAGATGGTGTATGTTAATCGATAGCGACTTTATGTTGATGCTAAATAGTTACATCAATTTGTTAGTGTGTGTTAAAAAGGTGTGCATCTCAGTGGAACTGCATTCTGCAGTTGTATCATTGACTGTTTGATGATTCTGTTCTTTTGGTCTTTCCATTTGATAATTATATGAGTTCACAGCATTAGAATATGAAGCTCCTCAACATGTTATTGAAGAATAAGGAAGCTCCATCGTGATTAAGCACCCTTTCATTCACATTTAGCCTCCAATTGAGACCTCGTTTTAGTGTTGCTTCCTACTATTTGTATTGTATAAGCTGTTTATCTCTTGAAGTACATAGTTCAAGTGTCCGTCAGCTAAAACTATGAATAATGAAGTGACTTGATTCTGAGAGCAAATCTTCTGTTTGAGATAGGTGGGATTATGCAAATTTGGGTTACCTTGATGCACTAAAACACCTTACAGATTTGAAAAATGAAGGTTATCACAGAATCTTTGTAATTTTTTGTTGAGAATCTAAACCTGCATTGCAAGGTTTGATTGCATTACTTCAGCTACTTGTTTGCAGGAAAATTAAAGACAATAGCCTTGACAAATTTTGATACTGAGACGCTACAAATAATCCTAGAAAATGAGATTCCTGTTGTAAGCAATCAGGTATATATTCTTGCACTTACTGTATTCTACAAATTCATGGGATATGCTTTACATCTCACTATGATTTACTAGCATTTTCATATTGCATTGTAATCAGGTCCAACATTGTTGACATGCGCCCTCAACAGAAAATGGTAGAGCTTTGTGAGCTTACAGGAGTCAAACAGAAAATGGCAGAGCTTTGTGAGCACATAGAAATAAGACATCTTCATCTTATAGCCAAGATGACATTGATGGCATGAAAAATCTTTGGTTAAGAGATAGTAGTAGCTAGGCTTTAGGTTTAATGCATTATGACTAGGTAACTACATCTATTTTGCTTCTTTTAGTATTGTCGAAAATGTATTTTGGAATTTTCGGAATTGTAGAATGAATATTGGTATATATGTGATACGCGCGAAAATGTGTTCAATGTTAACACAAAGTAGACACTAAAAACATTGTCTACACATATACAATTTAAAACCCTTATTTTGTCGTTGTAATATTGGCGAGTAGAAATCGTTCTATCCGGGGAATTAAAGGGCGCATGCATGGTTTCGTTTAAGCAGAAATCTAAAGGTTTGGGGGGATTGGAAATTGGTTGATTAATGTCCTACGAAATTAAGGTACAAAACATGCAAATAAAACAAGAACTCCTACACTTCTAACATGTTTTATTCATAGACAAGTTTAACAATCAAGAAACCTTAAATTCTAATTATGCTTACAAAAAAATAAGAAGCTAGATTACTAATTACAAGTGATCAACTTATTTCACTCACCTAGCCTACTCTTATGTTTTTACCTTATTTATCATCTACGAAATTCTTAATTTTTGTCGAGATACATACACATGCTTTCGTTGAATAAGAATGCTATGACGCATAACATCTTAAAACAATTGCTACGTTGCCGAAATCATTGAGATATCTTTTAGGAAGATTGGTGACGCACCCTATCTTAAAACATACTCAAAGCATTAAGAACTTAAAGCTAGCACATGCATCCAAACTAATAAAATTAAGAACACATGGAAGAATCGAAATAAGAGAAGAACATGGAGAAATTCTTTCATTACATAACCGAAATTATTACAAAGACGAAGATGGAGTTTAGAGTACATGGTTACACTTTTAGAGAGGTGACGCACCAACTACAAGCGGTGATTCTCAAGAACACGAATGACGCACTCTACGTTCTTGATCCGGAGGTGGTGGAGAGCTTCGACTTTGGAAGAACCTTGGTTATGTATGGAAGAGAGGTGAATTGTATAGCTTTTTGACTTGTGAAATTGTGTGATGATCTGTATTATGGCTGGCCTCCCTCTTATATATAGGCAAAGGAATTGCCTACCTCTCTCTTCCACCTTGCCTTTTCATTAAATGTACCCTTAGTCACCATGGCAAGTCACACCCTTAGTCACCATTTGTGATCATCACAAGCAAGAGTCACCTAGGCTAGTCACACCCTTAGTCACCCTTTGTGATGATCACAAGCTTAGTCACCAAGCCTAGTCACCCTTTGTGATGATCACAAGCTTAGTCACCAAGCCTAGTCACAACGCTTGCCAAACTTGACTTTTCCTCTTCACCAAGTGGCTTGCTTGCAGAATTTAATGGGCTTGGGCTTGATTTTGGGCCGAAACAAACTTTGACAAATGGGCCCACAAAATGCTTTATGGGCCGGCCCATTCCCGGTGGTCCGAAATCGCAAAAATCGCAAAATCGCCGAAATTCCTCCGAATCGCGCCGTTATTCATCTCCACCGTAAATAACCTAAAAATAACAAATTAAATGAAAAAAACATAAAAACTAAGATTATAACATAGCTAAACGTAAAGGGAAATGCGTTAAGAATCGAGCATAAAATGCGTATATCAAATTCCTCTACACTTAGACTTTGCTAGTCCCTTAGCAAACACTAAGTTAAACTAAGACTTTCTAAGAATTAAAACAAAAGAAAGAACACAACTAAGCCCTTAGCTAAAATTTGTCTCAGAATTTTCATAAGTGTATGGCGATGGCTCACATGATTTTCAACTTGTATGCTCAACGAATTCAAGAGATAATTGAGATATGATTATATAATGAACAAGTAAGACATGGAGAAAATAATGGTTATGCTATAGTTGTGCATGCTTTGAATAAAGGTTAATCAGCTCACAAGGATGCACTCAACATATTTTTCACTCATGAAAAGGGTTCACTTAAAGTGTATATGAATTTAAACGAAAACCTCATGAATGGAGTTAATTGCTTGCACAAATGAACCAAAACCATAAGCTTACTCATGCAACTTACTCTACCAATTGAAAGCTACTCAATTTAAGGATCATAAAGGACTTTTAGTGAGGTTGTAATGGGCTAAGGCTAAGGCATTCAAAATTTAGATATGTGGTGATAAAAATGTTTCAACGACTTAGTCTAGCACTTTCGAATCTTTTTGGCTTTCATCTTCCATCTACACTCGAATGTTACCATGTATACTTCTATCTAAACTACCCTTTGAGCTTTTCGGACAGGACAAAGTCCATATTTGTTCCATTTTTGGGCCTTCAATTCATTGTAATCTCCAAATCCGCAAATAAGGGGGACATTAATCCAAATGGTTTATACTTAGAACACATTGCCATGAGAGATATATATAAATTTTTTTTTTCTTTTAATTCTCTCAATTTTGTTTTTTTTTCTTTTTGGCAATCTCATACTTTTTAATCTACTTGGACAAGTCTTTCCCTTTACTCACATTAACTCTTCAAACTTCCTCTCCAAAACATCATCTTTATGTGCTAGTTTCGAAAATTCTCACCAAGTTTCCGGAACAAAGGTAAGGATATTCTACACTAGGGTAAGTGTTTTAGGTATATATGGTGATGAAAGAAAAGCTTAACGTGGGCTCAATTGGTTTATCTAGGGGTGTCGCAACTCATGCATACAAATGGGATACATGGATATTTGGCGAAGTGGTGGAAAATCCTAAATGCCTTTAATCATATCCAAAATCAAAGTATGTATCAACTTAAAAGCTTTGCAAATTGACATGAGTAAGTTCTCGCATTCTCTAATTCATTAAAATCTATGGAAAGCAATCAAATGAGGCATATATAAGCTAGTAGCTACGAAATGGATGTATATTCACTCAAGGAATAAAGAACAGATAGCTCAAAAGCTCACATAGGGTTCATATGATTAAAAACTTATTCAAGCATGCGATTTCTGTAACATGTTTTGCAAATCATATCTACTACATGTTCAAAACACATAGAATATCTCAATTAGCACAAGAATTCGATGCATGTGATTCATACGCCATAAGTGTTCGTATTGGTCCAATTTCATCATCAACTAGTTAAGGGCATCCTAAAGACTTTGAAAAACACTAATTTAGACACAATTAAATTGTAAACCCTTCCCCCACACTTAAACTCTACATTGCCCTCAATGTATTAAGTAAAAGTATAGTATTAAGCATGAAGCAAAGGATCTACGAAAATTCCAATTTAAATATGCAAAAGCAACTAAATTAAGGAAAAAGGGAGAAGAAAGCAAATCTGTTGTCTTCTTCTCGATTGGGTTGCCTCCCCCTTCACGTGTTTGAAGTGGCCGGTTCTTCAAGAGATTCTTCCTCCACGATTTGATCCTTGAATGCTTCATGATAAGGCTTCAAACGGTGGCCATTAACTTTGAACAAGTTCCCGCTATCCAAAGATTGAATTGTGACGGCTCCATAAGGGAAAACTTGAACAACAGTGTAAGGCCCATTCCATCATGATCGTAATTTGCCCGGAAAGAGTTTAAGCTTCAAATGGAAAAGTAAAACTTTTTGCCCTGGTTCAAAACTCTTTCCACGAATCAGCTTGTCATGGATCATCTTGGTTTTCTCTTTGTAAATCCATGCGTTGTCGAAAGCATCATTTCGTATCTCCTCGAGTTCAGAAATGTGACGACCCGAACCAGAATCAGATGTGTGCTTGGCACGATTCTCGAGGTTTGGTTTTAGTCGCAGTTTTGCCATATTATGTGGTTTGCCGATTCGATTCGCGACTTTATTTTCGGTCGAGAATTTGAGTTGAGTGTCTTCACGGAAAGTGTAGAGTACGTGATTTCGAGTTCGTGGGTGGTTCCGGAAGATTTTTCCGATAACCGAGAAATATTTTATGATTATTTGAAGTTTCAGTATTCGACGAGTTTATCCGATTGTTTCGAGCTTATCCGAATCATTCGTATATTCATTTCGGACCGTTGATCGACCCGAGGCTCGAGTATAAATAGCGAAATAGTCGAGAATTAGTCATAAAACATTGTTTTCGGTTGACCAGATGTTGACTTTCCGTTTTGGGAAACTTTGACTGTTGACCCGCGAGGAAAACTTTCCGTTTCGGTCTTGCACTTTCCGGCGACCAAATTCCGGCCACCAACGACTTCAACAAGGGTATGAATAGCTTCCTTAAGTGATTTCGAATTGATTGATGTGTGAATTGTTGAGTTTTAATCACGTTTTGGTTGGACTCGAGGTGGGTCGGTTTCGTGTCCGTCGCCGGTGATGGGGAGCTTGGCTCCGGCGAGGTTTGGAGGTGGGGGTTAGGGGGGAAAGACTCCCCTTGCTTCTCTGAACCTCAAGGTGTGATTAATTTGATCGTTGGTGGTGATTTGGGATGGACCCGATTTGGGATCCGATTTGGGTATCCCGATTTGGTTTCGTGATTTTGAGGTAGTTCGGCTTTGAATCGAGTTTAGTGATAGAAGGAAAAGTTGTTCGCAAGGTTTAGATAATCCAATCTGGAGCTTCCCGCCGTGGGATTCCTCCGTTGACGGCGCGCCGCCGGCGGCGGCGGCGGTCAACGGCGGAGGAAAAGTCAACTTTTCAGATTTCGATGTAATTAGTGTCATTTTTCTCGTAATCACGCCCTGGTTATCGTACGGAGGTTTTCGGGTTGATTTGATTAGCCGATTTTTAGTCGAGGTTTCGAGTTGGGATTTCGGGATTTCCGTAATTCATTTGGCACTGCTTTTCGCATTTCCGGAGACGGTTGGTTTCCGTGCATCAGTACAGTGTTGTGGATTACGATATTGATCAGTTATGTTTTGTGAATATATTCAGGGGATCGAGATCGGGATCGTGATCGAGCCTCTGGCGAGGGATCTTCCGCTGGTCCTCGAGATTAGCGCGTGTGCGCGTTTTGCTCACCTGTGAGTGGACAATTTCTTTTCATGGATTGTTTGCGAGTCTTTTATATGATTTTTGAACTTGAGCATGCGTATTGAGATTACGGGTTGCATGAGCATGTGTTTTTACGATTATACGATTATACTTATATGGATATACGTATACGAGTATGCTTGCATTTATATGCTGTTTATTGCATTTGCATCGAACTGTTCATGATTTGGTTTACACAGAGTACAGTTTATATATGATGTTGTATCGATACACTTGCATCCCGGCTGATCCCCGAGGATGTGTGCCAGGGGAGGCTGTGACTCCTGACCCGAGGTCTTTACCGGGAGGAGGCAGACCTCTGACCTGAGGCCTTTCTGGCTAGAGTCACGTGTGGGTCTGGGATCCCGTGATTCGGACTGTACTAGCACGGAGGTGTCCATGAGTGACCCCGTGGGATTTTTACTTACATGCTCTGTATACTGGAGGAGTGTGAGTTTTACCTCGTGTACTTTATTATCTCTATTTATCTGGACTCGCATATGTTTTTATAACATATATACTAATTGGTGAAAGACATTTATTTTCGTCCACTCACTCTAACGTGTTTATTGTCTTTCCCCTGGGCTTTTCGGTTTTCGTGCCCAGTTTGCAGTTCAGGTTTGGTGTTTCACGTCGCAGTTTGGAGGCTAGTGATCAGAGTCACCTGTGTTTTCCAGTAGGTTCTTGTTTCGCCTACTGATGTACATATTGTATATGTTTTACTCTAGAGGTCGCTCTGATACATCCTGATACATGTTGTGCGGATTTTCACAGATATACATATATACATAGTACAGTTTATTCATTGTTGATGATTATATTGTTGTTGAGAAATCCGGATGGGATTGGTGCCCACGGTTTGCTTTTTGTGGCATAGGACGAAGTGTAAATTTTCGCGTGCAGGTTATGGTAATTCCACGCTAGTAACGAAACTCTGCCGAAATTTTGAAAAATTTTGTTGGTTCGTATTTTCGAAAGGGTTTGATTCCGGTTTAGGTAACTGAATCGGGATTGGGTCCTTTCAGCTTGGTATCAGAGCATTAGGTTATCAGATTCTGTAGACTCTTGTAGTTGTGACGCTTAGGGTATTTGAGTTGATACAGCATGACTGGAGTGATGACCCGACTGGCCAGCGGTACTCATCAATACTTCGGGTGTTGTAAGTCCTCAAATATCTGCGGTTTCATGATTATGTTATTTCTGTTTGTGCCTAATGCTTGTCTTGTATCAGTAGGATGCCTCCTCGACGTGGTCCCCGTGTTGATCGGGATGATGATCCTGATGAGGATCGCCGAACGCGCGACTTGCTGATGCGAGTGCTGCGTTTGGAAGAGCGTTTTGACCCTGTGGTCAAGGCTCGTACTGCGGGTGCTACTGTGTTTTCGGGTTCAGTTGATCCAGAGATATGCGAGGCATGGTTGGTTCAGATTGAGCGTGTTTGTGAGCGTCTGTAGTTTACGCCTGAGCAGATGTCAGTAGCCGCAGTTGGTTTACTTGAGGGTGATGCATACTTTTGGTGGGTTAGCACTGACAGAGTTCCTGTGGATACTCCGTGGACATTGTTTCGTGATTTGTTTATGCGGAGGTATTTTAATCAGGCTACCCAACAACGCAAGTACGAGGAGTTCACGAACTTGAGGCAGGGCAGTTTGTCTGTACTTGAGGATCGGGATCGGTTTACCCGTTTGTCTCGTTTTGCGCATGATATGGTGGCTACGGAGGAAGCCAAGTGCCGTAGGTTTGAGCTGGGATTGAATCTGAACATCAAGGCGACCTTGACTACGATGCCGAGGAACAACTTTGATGAGTTTGTTAGTGCAGCTCTCCGAGGCGAGGACATTGAGCAGGAGAGACAGAGGCAGAAGTATCCGCCGAGACGATTTGAGGAAGGTGAACCGAGTCAGGGGCCTTCAAAGAGGCAGAGTTCTGATACTTCCGGTTCAGCTTCATCCTCTGGTGGTAGATCTTATCGCCCACCAGTTGGTATGTCGAGGCAGGGTTTGAGAAGGTGGAGAGATCGACCACAGCAACCACAGGCTAGTGGGAGTTCCAGCGGTTCTAGTTATCCGCGACGTACTGGTGGCACGTTTGCTGTACCGCGGGTGTACCCATTGTGTAGTTTCTGCAACAGGCATCACCTTGGACCATGTCAGGGAGGTCCTGTCACCTGTTTCTGATGTGGCCAGGTGGGTCACTATGCGAGGGAGTGTCCTCAGTTATATGGCGGTGACGGACAGGCGGCTCAGAGTTCCGGATTTGAGCGAGGTGCCACTACGGGAGCTCGACCAGCACAGTTTGCAGGTCAGGGCCGACAGCAGGGACAGCCCCAGCGAGGACGACCAGCCGGACAGGCGAGAGTTCATGCTATGACTATGCGTGAGGGCAGAGCATCACCGGAGGTCGTTATCGGTACGTTACATGTCTTTGGTATTCCTGTAGTTGCATTGTTAGATCTAGGTGCCACACATTCATTCATATCATTTAGACTGTCATCATTAGCCACGGTTCCTGCATCTCCACTTCCGGGGTTGTGGAGAGTGCTGTATCTGTCAGGTGAGGTTGTGAGCATCGGTTGGGTTTACCGAGATTGTGAGGTGTTTATTGATGGCCATGGTTTAGCCACAGATCTGTTACTGCTGGATATTGTGGATTTTGATCTGATATTGGGTATGGACTTTTTGGAGTCGCACTGGGCCATGTTTGATTGCCACAGGAAGGAGGTCGCTTTTCGATGACAAGGGTTACCTGAGATACTGTTTCGTGGCGAGAAGAACACTTCCCTACCTTGTTTGATTTCCTCGATGAGGGCGGATCGGTTGATGAAGAAGGGTTGTGTTGCTTACTTAGCCCATGTTGTGGACACTACAGCTGCAGTGCCGGATTTTGGTAGTATCGAGGTTGTGTCTGAGTTTCCGGATGTGTTTCCAGCAGAGTTACCTGGTATACCCCCTGTGCAGGAGATTGATTTTACCATTGAGTTATTGCCGGGTACTGGACCGATTTCCCAGACACCGTACCGGATGGCGCCTGCAGAGTTGAGGGAGTTGCAGATTCAGCTTCAGGAGTTGCTGGAGAAGGGATTCATTCGACCGAGTGTTTCTCCGTGGGGTGCTCCAGTGTTGTTTGTGCGGAAGAAGGATGGGTCCATGCGTTTGTGCATCGACTATCGGAAGCTGAATCAGATTACAGTGAGGAACAAGTATCCGTTGCCACGGATTGATGACTTGTTCGATCAGCTGAAGGGAGCAGCAGTCTTTTCGAAGATTGACCTTTGATCCGGATATCATCAGTTGAGGATCCGGGATTCAGATGTTGCCAGGACAGCGTTCAGGACGCGGTATGGGCATTATGAGTTTCTGGTTATGCCGTTTGGGTTGACCAACGCCCCCGCAGCTTTCATGGACTTGATGAATCGGGTGTTTCGACGATTCCTGGACAAGTTCGTGATAGTATTCATTGATGATATTTTGATATACTCGAGGAGTGTGGGCCAGCACAAGAAGCACTTGAGAGCAGTATTGCGAACTTTGCGAGACCATCAGCTGTTCACGAAGTTTAGCAAGTGTGAGTTCTGGTTGGATAGTGTGAAGTTTCTGGGCCACGTGATTTCGGCCGAGGGAGTTAGTGTTGATCCTGACAAAATCGAGGCCGTGCTGAATTGGAGTCGACCAACTACTGTGCCAGAGATCCGGAGTTTCTTGGGACTAGCAGGCTATTATCGACGGTTTGTACATGATTTCTCCCGGATAGCTACACCACTGACTAGGTTGACGAAGAAGGGCGTCAAGTTTGAGTGGTCTGATGCGTGCGAGGAGAGTTATTTGCTCCTGAAGGAGAGATTGACTACCGCACCGGTTTTGACACTGCCAGATGACAGTGCTGAGTATGTTGTGTACAGTGACGAGTCGAAGTTGGGCCTTGGCTGTGTGTTGATGCAGCATGGTAGAGTTGTGGCGTACGGTTCCAGACAGCTGAAACCGCACGAGGTTAACTATCCGACGCATGATTTGGAGTTAGCCGCTATTGTGTTAGCGTTGAAGAGTTGGAGACATTACCTGTATGGTGCTCAGTGTAAGATTTTCACTGACCACAAGAGTCTCACTTATTTGCAGACACAACCGGATCTGAACATGAGGCAGCGCCGATGGATGGAGTTGATCAACGACTATGATTGCACGTTTGAGTACCATCCGGGGAAGGCCAACGTTGTGGCAGATGCACTTAGCCGGAAATCCGGAGCCTCATTGTTTCACATGTGTGTGGCCAGAGTGTCGATGTTAGCAGAGCTTCGAGCTACAGGTGCTGTGTTTGGGTATGATGATGATGGAGCTTTGTTAGCCAGCTTCCAGGTTCGACCAGTGTTGGTTGATCAAGTACGAGAGGCACAGGATTCAGATTCTTACTTGCTGGGTAAGAAGACCATGATTCGGAATGGTGTGCCTACAGAGTTCCGATTGAGCGACGACGGTACGTTGTTGTTCAGAGGCAGGTTATGTGTACCCAGGGACGAGGACTTGAAGAAGGAGATTCTAGACGAGGCTCATAGTTCAGCGTATGCGATGCATCCCGGAGGTACGAAGATGTTTCGTACACTTCGAGCGTACTATTGGTGGCGCAACATGAAGCGGGAGATTGCCGCGTACGTAAGTCGGTGTTTGATTTGTCAGCAGGTGAAGGCGGAGAGGCAGAAACCTGCAGGGAAACTATAGCCACTTGAGATTCCAGTTTGGAAGTGGGAGCATATCACGATGGATTTCGTCTATCAGTTGCCGCGTACTTCGGCGGGCAACACTGGCATTTGGGTTATCGTTGATCGATTGACGAAATCTGCACACTTTCTTGCACTTCCAGGGAAGATTTCAGTGGGCAGACTGGCTAAGTTGTACTTATCCGAGATTGTTCGTTTGCATGGTGTGCCTGTGTCGATTGTTTCTGACCGTGATAGTCAGTTCACTTCTGAGTTTTGGCAGGCGTTGCAGCGAGCGTTGGGTACGAGGTTACGGTTTAGTACAGCTTTTCATCCTCAGACTGACGGGCAGTTCGAGCGGACCATTCAGACTCTTGAGGATATGCTGAGATCATGTGTGTTGCAGTTTCGTGGAAACTGGGATCAGCAGTTGCACTTGATCGAGTTCGCCTACAACAACAGTTATCAGGTCAGTATTGAGATGGCACCGTACGAGGCCCTGTACGGGAAGCAGTGTCGTACTCCGTTGTGTTGGAGTGAGGTGGGCGAGCGTTGGCTCATCGGTCCAGATTTGGTGAAAACCACGATGGAGGACATTCAGGTTATTCGGGATCGACTGAAGGTCGCCCAGGATCGGCAGAAGAGTTACGCGGATGTGAGGAGGAAGAGTTTAGAATTTGAGGTTGGTGATTGGGTCTTCCTGAAACTATCTCCGTGGAGGGGAGTTGTGCGTTTCGGGAAGCGTGGCAAGCTTCGACCGCGGTACATTGGTCCGTATGAGATTACGGAGAGGGTTGGAGCTGTTGCTTACAGACTTAAGTTACCGACAGAGATGGCTCGTGTTCATGATGTCTTCCATGTTTCGATGTTGCGGAAGTACATCTCAGATCCTTCACATGTGATAGCCCCACAGCAGTTGCCGATCAGAGAGGATTTATCGTATGTTGAGGAGCCAGTACAGATTCTCGATCGTCGTGAGTAGGAGTTGAGGCACCGTGTGATTCCGCTGGTGAAGGTCTTGTGGCAGAACCATTCAATTGAGGAGGCCACCTGGGAGACCGAGCAGCGTATGCGGGAGCAGTATCCTCATCTGTTCACATGACAGGTGATATACGCATTTTATGCTCGTTTCTTAACGCATTTCCCTTTACGTTTAGCTATGTTATTATCTTAGTTTTTATGTTTTCCTTATTTAATTTGTTATTTTGAAGATATTTACGGTGGAGATTAATAACGGCGCAATTTGGAGGAATTTCGGCGATTTTGCGATTTTGGACCTCCGAAAATGGGCCGGCCCAAAAAGCAAATCATGGGCCGATTTCTCAAATCTTGTTTCGGCCCATTATCAAGCCCAAACCCATTCATTTTGGCATGGAAGCCTTTTGGTGAAGTTGAAAAGTCAACAATATCAAGCTTTGTGACTCATTTTAGTGACTAAGCGTTGTGATCATCACAAAAGATAACTTGCCATGTGACTTGCCATGGTGACTCTTGCTTAGGGTTTATAAATGGTGACTTGCATGGTGACTCTTGCTTAGGGTTCACAAATGATGATCACAAAAGGTGACTAAGGGAGTGACTTGCCATATTGATCATTACTTGCATTAAATGGAGGGAGGCAAGGTGGAAGAGAGAAGGCAACATCCCTTGCCTATATAAGAGAGGAGGCTGGCCATATATTATGCATCTCTCATTTTACAAGCAAAAACTCTACACAAATACTCCTCCACCATAAACACTTCAAGGATTCTCAAGCAAAGCCGAAGCACATCTTCTCCATCCAAGCCGAAGCAATCCTCCTCCATCCAACACAATACGCTAAGTCCCTTGTGAAGGAAATCCATCTCCACCGTAGATCATCAAGCATTCAAGACAAAAAGTGTAACCATGATCTTCACTTTCATTTCTTTTGCTTTGTATTTGAACCTTTTGATGTATTGGAATACATTTATGTATCAAATGAAGAACAAGTTTAGATTTGTGTTTTATGTGTTTAAACCGATTCATAAGTTGCATGTGTTTATGATTTCTAGCCTTTTATGCATGTTTGATACAATCTTAAAGCTTCGTAAGCATGTGTTAGAAAATACGCTAAGTCCCTCTCTTTCGCATGTTTCGATGATCGTATGTTGTTTAGGATGTTTATACGCTAAGTTGCATTCCTACTCAATTATTAAGCATGTATATTTAGTTAGAAGTTATGAATTTCGTAACTTACAAAAAGGTTTGATGCATGAAAAGGGTAGGCTAATAAGATGAGATGATCACATGTAATTAGTAGTGTAACTTCTTATTTTTAGCAAGCATAATTAAACTTTAAGTTTCTTGATTGTTGAAACTTGTCTATGAGTAAAACATGTTAGATGCCTAAGAGTTTTAGTTGTGTTTGCATGTTTTTGTACTTTAATTTCGTAGATTAAACAACCAACTTCCAATCCCCCCAAACATTTACATTTCCGCTTATTAACGAAACCATGCATGCGCCCTTAATTCCCCGGATAAAGAACGATCCCTACTCGCCAATATTACAAATGACAAAAGAAGGGTTTAAATTGCAATGCGCGTAATCTGTGTTTTTAAGTTAACGTGAATGCATGTTTTGCGCGTATCAATTTTTGGCGCCGTTGCCGGGGAGTTAGAATGTTTTTGTATAATTTCGTTGTACATTTGTAATTAAAAGCATGTCTAAATTTTCGAAGTACATACTTGTTCATTCTTGTTTATACTTAAAGAAATTTACATACATGTTTACAATGCATACTTTTACTTAGACGAATTTATTTATACTTAGTTTTTACACTTGCATAATTTATTTTCATGTTAAAGGATAGTCTTTGATTTAATTTGAGTACTAGCACTTAGTTATTAAATAAATCTCTATGGAATAGGTGGTGCCTCTTTTGTTTGTCTATCTCCTTAACCCTTCGTGATGTGTGGATTTCATCACCACACGCCATAACCTAAGTGAAGTTATGGGCACGAGGTTGTGGGCGGAGTTTACAAACACTTGAGATTGTATACTATCTTGTGAATTCGAGTAAGAGTTGGTTATGATGTCTAGAAGGGTTATGAATGGTGACGGGTTTTGAACTAAGAAAACAGAACACCATTGGAGTATATACTCTTACGAGTAAGCCTCGGGGTGTTTCTAAGAACAACAATGGAGTATATACTCTTACGAGTTAGCCTCAGGTTGTTCCCAGAAATTAGTTCTCACCTCTCGCGTTACATCTATCCCAACTGGTCATTTCCAACAATTACGATGATTAACGATAGTTGGTATACATTTTCGCGCGGGCCGCACGGACAAGAGATTTATTCAATAACTAAGTCGTGTATTCCTTTTAAATCATAGGCGCAATCAAAACGTAGACGTACTTAAATTGATTTACATTGTGCACGAGTATTGGTTATAAGGTTTCGTTCTTTGGAATAGGTGGTGCCTTTTTTTCTGGTTTATCTCCTTAACCCCTCGTGATGTGTGGATTTTATCACTACACGCCATAACCTAAGTGAAGTTATGGGCACGAGGTTGTGGGCGGAGTTTACTAAGAACTTGAGATTATATACTATCTCACAAATTTGGCTGATTGTTGGATATGGTGAATGGGTTTATGATTGGTGCCGGGTTTCGGATCTAAGCAATAGAACACCATTGGAGTATATACCGTAACTGGTTAGCCTCAGGGTGTCTGTAGGAACAACATTGGAGTATATACTCTTACGAGTAAGCCTCGGGTTGTTCTAAATATTACTCCTTACCTCTCGCGTTATCTCTATTCCTACTAACCATTTCTAAACGTAACTAAGCTGAATTGTAGTCGGTATATATTTTCGCGCGGGCCGCACGTCCAAGAAATTTACCGAATGATCATTTCGCGTACTCTCTATAAATCATAAGTGCATACGAATACGGATAAATACGAACTTGATAAATACGACATAATCCTTTAAATAGATGGTATATCGGATTATGCATGCTTAGACCTCCTGGAATCAGACTTCATCTTCGGATGAACGAGACCCATTGCACAGTCGAGAGCCTCTGCACCACGTACCATCGGGGCCAAAGGAAATAAATAAAACTTAGTCAAATTTTTGTGTTTGTTTGTGCATTAAAAACTGTAAAGGACTAACAAACGTTACTTAGCTTGCATAACCTCTCTTAGGCTTTATGATACTCGGATTTCACTACCGAGTACCCTAACCTAAGTGAAGTTAGGGACATAAGATCGAAGAAGAGGTCATTCTTTGCATTCATTTTTTTTTAGCACGTAACTCGTGTGTTTTCTGCAGGTTCTAACGTTTTCTCTTATGCATGCACTCCATCTTTCACGTAGGATTGTTGTTTAATACATTTTATTGAAAAAAAATGTGTGGTGCATAAATTCGATGTGAATTATTGTTTGCTTGTATTTGAACTTTGTTTATATATGTTCTAACTAAATTCTTGGGTTTAGCATTATATAGTTTTAATTTGCAGAAAACATGTGTCTTAGTTTATTACATTCTTTTGCATAGCCCATAAAATTGATTAAATCATTTGCATTACTTAGTAAATTACATTTAGTGTCTTAAGTATTATAACTTTTGTGTGTTATTAGTAGTTTTTAAGTATTTGTTAGTATTTATAGTATGCTTTGATAGTTTTACTATTTGTTATTGCTTTGTTTTCTAAATATGTCTTACGATTTTGGTTAGTATTCCTATATTCATCTCAAATTCTTTGTTGATACTAACACTTGGTCTTTGGTGGATGCTCAGGCTAATGAATGTCCGATCGGGATCCTGGACCATCTAGAACAAAGTTTGAGGAGATCGCAGAGAGAATAGCGAGACTTAAAGCTCAAACTGACATCCTGGATCATCCCATCATCGAGGAAGTTTCCGAGTCTTCACATTCATCAACCGACCATACTTTAGCCTCATCAACCGACCACAATTCAGAAGCAGAAGCACAACAAGTCAACATGGCCAATGCAGGACAATCTCTTCGCCAGCGCACCTGCTCAACCGAATGGAGCAGTGGGCCTTCGAGCATTGCTTTTCCACAACCGGAGGAAAACATGAAGGATATCGAGCTAAAGAGTGGCTTCCTCCACCGACTACCCATTTTTCATGGACTTTCCAATGAAGATCCGAACAAGCATCTCAAACAATTCCAATTTGTTTGTAACAGCATGAAGCCATCTGATGCTGATACGGAGCTCTTCAAGCTGAAGGCATTTCCATTCACCCTAGTCGACAGGGCCGAGTCTTGGCTAATGGAACTACCGCCGAACCATATTACCTCATGGAAGCAACTTGCGGATATGTTCCTAGCGAAGTACTTCCCGGCCTCAAAGATCACCGTCTTGAGAAAGCAAATCACTGGCATCACACAGAAACCGGACGAGACCTTCGGCCAATACTACGACCGATTCAAAGTTTTGTGTGCCACTTGCCCATCGCATGGATTTTCCGAGACCAATCTCATGAATTACTTTTACGATGGTCTCAAGCCGATTGATAGGGAATTGCTGGATGCAGCAGCCACCGGTGCATTCATGGACTTAACAGAAACCGAAGCTAGAGCTCTTCTAGAGAATCGGGCGAATAATGATGCACAATATGGAATGTCCAACAGACGAGCAGTCGGTGAAGCGAGTTCTACAACCGACGGAGACGAAAAATACGACAAACTAGCTCATATGCTAGAGAAGGTTTTAGAACTTGAGACGACAAGAGCAAAGGCAACTCAACGACCTGTTTGTGGCATATGTCAAACACAAGGTCACCACAATGACCAGTGCCCTCAAGTGCCGGAACAAGCAAGCGAGCCGGAGCACGCTAACGCCATCGGCGGATATCAGGGAGGACAACGGTATAACAATTATAACAACTATGTCAACCGTGATCATCCGGGTTTTAGATGGAGCAGCAACGAGGGAACTTTGAACCCTCCAGCACCTCAACAAAGCTACCAACGCCCTTCATTTCAACCAAGGCCACCGATGCAGCATGGTTCGTCTTCGCAATCCTTCACCAACCCGGATTACAACAAGATGTTGTCGCAACTTTCGGCCTCCACACAATTTCTCCTCGACGGACAATCGAAGACAAAGGAGACACTTGAATCACATGGCCGCGACATCACCGAAGTGAAGAAGCAGCTTGGCCAACTTGTTGATTTCATGGGCCAAATCAAGGAAACCGGTCGGCTTCCACCTCAAACCACTCCAAATCAAAGAAACGTGAATGCTATAGTCACAAGGAGTGGGAAGATACTTGAGGAACCAAAGACCAAGCGATCTCATCTTGATGAAGTCACCATTGAGGACATCACCAACGAAGAAGAAGATGAGATCGATCCGGCTACTCAAGAGGCCGAAAAACAGATGGTGACGCCTAATGTCACCAAGGCACAATCACCTCCACAACCTACCCCAATCAAAGGTAAGAACCATATTCCTTCAAATACGGTTATTACTAATTCTCCGTTTGCTGTTGCACCTTTCCCTAGCAGATTATCAAAATCGAAGAAGAAGGACGCCCAATATGAAGATATTTTGGACATCTTCCGAAAGGTGCAAGTGAATTTGCCCTTGATCGAGTGCATAAAACAGGTGCCGATATACGCAAAGTTTCTGAAAGAATTATGCACACAGAGGAGGCAAACTCGAGAGAAGGAGGTTGTGAAGGTGAACGCAACCGTTTCGGCAGTTTTGCAGCGTCGGCTACCCCCAAAACTGAAGGACCCAGGGAGCTTTGCAGTTCCTTGCGTAATCGGTGACAACCACTTCAAAGACGTGATGCTTGATCTCGGAGCTTCCATCAACGTCATGCTTTACTATCTTTTCGAATCGATGGAGCTTGGAGATCTCAAGCAAGATGGTGTTGTCATCCAATTAGCCGATCGCACCCACAAGTATCCGAGGGGATACGTAGAAGACGTTCTCGTGCAAGTCAACAACTTGATATTCCCAGCCGATTTCTATATAGTTGACATGGAAGAGAGTCCACTAAACACCACGCCACTACTGCTTAGGCGACCTTTCATGCGGACTGCGAGAACGAAGATTGATGTGTTTCAAGGCACTTTCTCCATGGAGATTGATGGAGAAAGAATCGAGTTCAACATCCTGGACGGGATGAAGTTTCCAATGTCGAGCGTAGCTGCCATTTCGACATATGATCCCGTGGATACCTTAGCACAAGGCTACCTCGACACCATCAATGAGGATGAACTCGACATGGCCATTCAACTTGGGCATGACGGCCTTCTCGAGGCCTTACTAGAGCTTGAACCTCGTATTCAAGACATGGCCATGGCCCTAAATGCGGCACCACGAAAAGTAAGCTTTTCTCCTCCTTTACCAATTACTTTTGGTACTAATAAAATGGTTCCTTCCATCGTAGAAGCTCCAGTTTTAGAACTCAAGCTACTACCGGACCATCTGAAGTATGCGTACTTGGGCGAGAATGACACTTTACCCGTCATTATTTCGTCCGCGCTAGAAGAGGAGCAGGAGGAGAAGCTCGTGAGTATGCTCAAGAGGTACAAACCCGCAATAGGCTGGACACTCGCGGACATCAAGGGAATAAATCCAGCAACCTGTGTGCATAGGATTTTCCTTGAAGAAGGCACCAAACCTACGCGGGAAGCGCAACGTCGGCTCCACCCTCCGATGATGGAGGTGGTAAAAAAGGAGGTAATTAAACTCATGGACTGTGGAGTTATTTACCCTATTTCTGATAGCCGTTGGGTTTCCCCAGTGCAGGTTGTACCTAAGAAATCGGGAATCACCGTCGTCGAGAATCTGGAAAATGAACTTGTGCCACAACGGACGATCACTGGACACCGAGTGTGCATTGATTACCGGAAGCTAAACGCTGCAACCCGCAAGGATCATTTTCCCTTACCATTCATCGACCAAATGCTGGAAAGATTAGCCGGCCATGCATTTTATTGTTTTCTCGACGGATATTCCGGCTACAACCAAATTAGCATTGCGGAGGAGGATCAAGAAAAGACAACGTTCACGTGCCCTTTCGGAACGTTTGCCTATCGCCGCATGCCATTTGGACTGTGTAACGCACCAGGTACATTTCAACGTTGCATGCTCTCAATTTTCTCCGAGTACATTGAAAAAATTATTGAAGTATTCATGGACGACTTTAGTGTATTTGGGAGTGATTTTGATGCATGCTTAAACAATTTAGAAACAATTTTACAAAGATGCGTTGAAACGAACTTGGTGCTTAATTGGGAGAAGTGCCATTTTATGGTTACGCTAGGGATAGTGTTAGGTCATATTATTTCGGAAAAAGGGTTAGAAGTTGATAAATCTAAAGTAGATCTTGTGCGTCACTTACCCTCTCCAACTTCGGTTAGAGAGATTCGTTCATTTCTTGGAAACGCAGGATTTTATCGCAGGTTTATCAAAGACTTTTCCCACATCTCGCGCCCTTTGTGTAAACTGCTGCAAAAGGAGACCCCGTTCGTGTTTGATGAAGAATGCAACGCTGCCTTCAACAAGTTGAAGGAGCTTCTCACGAGCGCTCCTATTTTATGCAGCCCTGATTGGTCTCTGCCATTTGAACTCATGTGCGACGCCTCGGATTATGCCGTAGGAGCCGTCTTGGGTCAGCGGAAGGACAAGAAGCCTTGCGTAATCTATTACGCCTCTCGGACGCTTGATGAAGCGCAAAGAAATTATACTACCACCGAGAAGGAGTTTCTTGCCGTGGTTTTTGCTTTAGATAAATTTCGATCTTATTTACTTCAAACTAAAGTAACTGTGTTTACCGATCATGCAGCTTTGAAGTATCTAATGCTCAAGAAGGACGCAAAACCACGACTTATCAGATGGATACTTCTACTCCAAGAATTCAACATCGAAATCAAGGACAAGAAGGGAGTAGAAAACGTCGTCGCTGACCACCTATCACGTTTGATAGGTGACCATGAGCCTGTCGAGATTGAAGAAACTTTTCCGGATGAAAAACTCTTCGGAATTGAGGTAACTACTTCGGAAACTCCTTGGTATGCAGATATCGTAAATTACTTAGTTACCGGTGAGTTTCCGTCTACCATGCATAAATTTCAACGTGACAAACTTAAGCATAATGCTAGAACCTTTATCTGGGATGAGCCTTATTTGTGGAAACAATGCTCCGATTTAGTAATTAGGAGATGTATCCCGGATAGTGAGTTTAAGCCCATTCTAGACTTTTGTCACAATGAAGCATGTGGGGGACACTTTGGTTCTAGGAGGACAGCCCTTAAGATTTTAGATTGCGGTTTCTTTTGGCCTAGTTTATTTCGCGATGCTCATGCATATTGTGCTGCATGTGATAAGTGGCAGAGATTCGGTAATTTAGGCCCTAGAGATCAAATGCCACAACACTACATATTTAATGTTGAAATTTTTGATGTGTGGGGTATTGATTTTATGGGACCATTTCCTCCCTCCAATGGTTTTACTTATATCTTACTCGCAGTAGATTATGTTTCTAAATGGGTGGAGGCAAAGGCCACCCGTACTAATGATTCGCGAGTTGTTGCAGATTTCCTACGAACTAACATTTTCAGTAGATTTGGAATGCCACGCGTTCTAATCAGCGATGGAGGAAGTCACTTTTGCAACCGCACGGTGGAAGCACTAATGAGGAAGTATGGCGTAAAACACAAGGTTTCCACACCATACCACCCTCAAACCAATGGAATGGCTGAAGTTTCCAACCGTGAGATCAAGAAGATTTTGGAGCGAACCGTCCGTCCAAACCGGAAAGATTGGAGTCAATGCTTAGACGATGCATTGTGGGCTTACAGGACTGCCTACAAGACCCCCATTGGTATGTCACCTTTCCGATTAATTTATGGAAAGGCGTGCCATCTTCCGGTTGAATTGGAGCACAAGGCATGGTGGGCCGTGAAGAAATTCAACATCGATCGAGATGCCGCAGGCTTGCATCGGAAGCTACAACTTAATGAACTAGAAGAAATCAGAAATGATGCTTTCGACAATGCGTGGATTTACAAAGAGAAGACGAAAAAGATCCACGATCAGATGATTCGCGGGAAGAGTTTTGAACCTGGGCAGAAAGTATTACTTTTCAATTCAAGACTTAAGCTCTTTCCGGGAAAGCTTCGCTCTCGATGGATGGGGCCATTCGTAGTTTCTCAAGTTCTACCTCATGGAGCAATTCTCATTCGATCTATCGACAAAGGTAGTGAGTTCAAAGTAAATGGCCATCGCTTGAAGCCCTATTTTGAGGCATTTGCGGAGCACACCGTGGAGGAGATGCAACTCCAAGAACCGGCCATTTCAAAAACAAAATGATGCATCACGTCCAAAGCTAACGACGTAAAATGAGCGCTCATTGGGAGGCAACCCAATAGGGAGACAACATATTTGTTTTCTTCTCCCCTTTTAATTAATTTAATGGTTTTTGCGTATTACATTAGAATTTTTCGTAGATCCTATACTCCATGTTTAATTCTATACTTTTACTTTAGTACATTGAGGGCAATGTAGAGTTTAAGTGTGGGGGAAAGGTTTACAATTTAATTGTGTCTAAATTAGTGTTTTTCAGAGTCTTTAGGACGCCCTTAACTAGTCGATGATGAAATTAGATCAACACGAACACATATGGCGTATGAATCACATGCATCGAATTCTTGTGCTAATTGAGATATTCTATATGTTTTTAACATGTAGTAGATATGAATTGCAAAACATGGTACAGAAATCGCATGCTTGAATAAGTTTTTAATCATATGAACCCTATGTCAGCTTTTGAGCTATCTGTTCTTTATTCGAGTGAATGTACATCCATTTCGTAGCTACTAGCTTATATATGCCTCATTTGATTGCTTGCCATAGATTTTAATGAATTAGAGAATGCTAGAACTTACTCATGTCAATTTGCAAAGCTTTTAAGTTGATACATACTTTGATTTCGGAAATGATTAAAGGCATTTAGGATTTTCCACCACATTGCCATATATCCATGTATCCCATTTGTACGCACAAGTTGCGACACCCCTAGATAAACCAATTGAGCCCACGTTAAGCTTTTCTTTCATCACCATATATACCTAAACACTTACCCTAGTATAGAATATCCTTACCCTTGTTCCGGAAACTTGGTGAGAATTTTTCGAAACTAGCACATAAGATTATGGTTTGGTAGGAAAGATTAAAAGAGTTAATGTGAGTAAGGGGAAAGACTTGTCCAAATAGCTAAAAAAGTATGAGATTGCCAAAAAGAAAAGAAAAAAAATTATATTTGAGAGAATGAAAAGAAAAAAATATTATTATTATCTCTCATGGCAATATGTTGTGTTCTAAAGTAGAAACCAATTGGATTAACGTCCCCCTTATTTGCGGATTTGGAGATTACGACAAATTGAAGGCCCAAAAATAGAACAAATATGGCCTTTGTCCTGTCCGAAAAGCTCAAAGGGTAGTTTAAATTGAAGTATACATGGTAACATTCGAGTGGAGATGGAGGACGAATATGGTGCTAGACTAAGTCGTTGGAACGTTTTTATCACCACATATGTAAATTTCGAATGCCTTAGCCTTAACCCCATTACAACCTCACTAAAAGTCCTTTATGATCCTTAAAATGAGTAGCTTTAAATTAGTAGAGTAAGTTGCATGAGTAAGCTTATGGTTTTGGTTCATTTGTGCAAGTAATTAACTCCATTCATGAGGTTTTCGTTTAAATTTATATACACTTTAAGTGAACCCTTTTTCATGAGTGAAAAATATGATGAGTGCATCCTTGTGAGTTGATTAAACCTTTATTCAAAGCATGCACAGCTATAACATAACCATTGTTTTTTTTCTATGTCTTACTTGTTCATTACATAATTATATCGCAATTATCTCTTGAATTCGTTGAGCATACAAGTTGAAATTCATGTGAGCCATCACCATATACTTATGCAAATTCTGAGACAAATTTTAGCTAAGGGCTTAGTTATGTTCTTTCCTTTGTTTTAAATTCTTAGGGAGTCTTAGTTTAACTTAGTGTTTGCTAAGGGACTAGCAAAGTCTAAGTGTGGGGGAATTTGATATACGCATTTTATGCTCGTTTCTTAACGCATTTCCCTTTACGTTTAGCTATGTTATTATCTTAGTTTTTATGTTTTCCTTATTTAATTTGTTATTTTGAAGATATTTACGGTGGAGATTAATAACGGCGCAATTTGGAGGAATTTCGGCGATTTTGCGATTTTTGCGATTTTGGACCTCCGAAAATGGGCCGGCCCAAAAAGCAAATTATGGGCCGATTTCTCAAATCTTGTTTCGGCCCATTATCAAGCCCAAACCCATTCATTTTGGCATGGAAGCCTTTTGGTGAAGTTGAAAAGTCAACAATATCAAGCTTTGTGACTCATTTTAGTGACTAAGCTTTGTGATCATCACAAAAGATGACTTGCCATGTGACTTGCCATGGTGACTCTTGCTTAGGGTTTATAAATGGTGACTTGCATGGTGACTCTTGCTTAGGGTTCACAAATGATGATCACAAAAGGTGACTAAGGGAGTGACTTGCCATATTGATCATTACTTGCATTAAATGGAGGGAGGCAAGGTGGAAGAGAGAAGGCAACATCCCTTGCCTATATAAGAGAGGAGGCTGGCCATATATTATGCATCTCTCATTTTACAAGCAAAAACTCTACACATATACTCCTCCACCATAAACACTTCAAGGATTCTCAAGCAAAGTCGAAGCACATCTTCTCCATCCAAGCCGAAGCAATCCTCCTCCATCCAACACAATACGCTAAGTCCCTTGTGAAGGAAATCCATCTCCACCGTAGATCAACAAGCATTCAAGACAAAAAGTGTAACCATGATCTTCACTTTCATTTCTTTTGCTTTGTATTTGAACCTTTTGATGTATTGGAATACATTTATGTATCAAATGAAGAACAAGTTTAGATTTGTGTTTTATGTGTTTAAACCGATTCATAAGTTGCATGTGTTTATGATTTCTAGCCTTTTATGCATGTTTGATACAATCTTAAAGCTTCGTAAGCATGTGTTAGAAAATACGCTAAGTCCCTCTCTTTCGCATGTTTCGATGATCGTATGTTGTTTAGGATGTTTATACGCTAAGTTGCATTCCTACTCAATTATTAAGCATGTATATTTAGTTAGAAGTTATGAATTTCGTAACTTACAAAAAGGTTTGATGCATGAAAAGGGTAGGCTAATAAGATGAGATGATCACATGTAATTAGTAGTGTAACTTCTTATTTTTAGCAAGCATAATTAAACTTTAAGTTTCTTGATTGTTGAAACTTGTCTATGAGTAAAACATGTTAGATGCCTAAGAGTTTTAGTTGTGTTTGCATGTTTTTGTACTTTAATTTCGTAGATTAAACAACCAACTTCCAATCCCCCCAAACATTTACATTTCCGCTTATTAACGAAACCATGCATGCGCCCTTAATTCCCCGGATAAAGAACGATCCCTACTCGCCAATATTACAAATGACAAAAGAAGGGTTTAAATTGCAATGCGCGTAATCTGTGTTTTTAAGTTAACGTGAATGCATGTTTTGCGCGTATCAACAGGTACGTAAATTTCGAGGTCGAAATTTTTTTTAAGGAGGGTAGATTTGTGACGACCCGAACCAGAATCAGATGTGTGCTTGGCACGATTCTCGAGGTTTGGTTTAGTCGCAGTTTTGCGATATTATGTGGTTTGCCGATTCGATTCGCGACTTTATTTTCGGTCGAGAATTTGAGTTGAGTGTCTTCACGGAAAGTGTAGAGTACGTGATTTCGAGTTCGTGGGTGGTTCCGGAAGATTTTTCCGATAACCGAGGAATATTTTATGATTATTTGAAGTTTTGGTATTCGACGAGTTTATCCGATTGTTTCGAGCTTATCCGAATCATTCGTATATTCATTTCGGACCGTTGATCGACCCGAGGCTCGAGTATAAATAGCGAAATAGTCGAGAATTAGTCGTAAAACATTGTTTTCGGTTGACCAGATGTTGACTTTCCGTTTTGGGAAACTTTGACTGTTGACCCGTGAGGAAATCTTTCCGTTTCGGTCTTGCACTTTCCGGCGACCAAATTCCGGCCACCAACGACTTCAACAAGGGTATGAATAGCTTCCTTAAGTGATTTCGAATTGATTGATATGTGAATTGTTGAGTTTTAATCACGTTTTGGTTGGACTCGAGGTGGGTCGGTTTCGTGTCCGTCGCTGGTGATGGGGAGCTTGGCTCCGGCGAGGTTTGGAGGTGGGGGTTAGGGGGGATTTTTAGTCGAGGTTTCGAGTTGGGATTTCGGGATTTCCGTATTTCATTTGGCACTGCTTTTCGCATTTCCGGAGACGGTTGGTTTCCGTGCATCAGTACAGTGTTGTGGATTACGATATTGATCAGTTATGTTTTGTGAATATATTCAGGGGATCGAGATCGGGATCGTGATCGAGCCTCTGGCGAGGGATCTTCCGCTGGTCCTCGAGATTAGCGCGTGTGCGCGTTTTGCTCACCTGTGAGTGGACAATTTCTTTTCATGGATTGTTTGCGAGTCTTTTATATGATTTTTGAACTTGAGCATGCGTATTGAGATTACGGGTTGCATGAGCATGTGTTTTTACGATTATACGATTATACTTATATGGATATACGTATACGAGTATACTTGCATTTATATGCTGTTTATTGCATTTGCATCGAACTGTTCATGATTTGGTTTACACAGAGTACAGTTTATATATGATGTTGTATCGATACACTTGCATCCCGGCTGATCCCCGAGGATGTGTGCCAGGGGAGGCTGTGACTCCTGACTCGAGGTCTTTACCGGGAGGAGGCAGACCTCTGACCTGAGGCCTTTCTGGCTAGAGTCACGTGTGGGTCTGGGATCCCGTGATTCGGACTGTACTAGCACGGAGGTGTCCATGAGTGACCCCGTGGGATTTTTACTTACATGCTCTGTATACTGGAGGAGTGTGAGTTTTACCTCGTGTACTTTATTATCTCTATTTATCTGGACTCGCATATGTTTTTATAACATATATACTAATTGGTGAAAGACATTTATTTTCGTCCACTCACTCTAACGTGTTTATTGTCTTTCCCCTGGGCTTTTCGGTTTTCGTGCCCAGTTTGTAGTTCAGGTTTGGTGTTTCACGTCGCAGTTTGGAGGCTAGTGATCAGAGTCACCTGTGTTTTCCAGTAGGTTCTTGTTTCGCCTACTGATGTACATATTGTATATGTTTTACTCTAGAGGTCGCTCTGATACATCCTGATACATGTTGTGCGGATTTTCACAGATATACATATATACATAGTACAGTTTATTCATTGTTGATGATTATATTGTTGTTGAGAAATCTGGATGGGATTGGTGCCCACGGTTTGCTTTTTGTGGCATAGGACGAAGTGTAAATTTTCGCGTGCAGGTTATGGTAATTCCACGCTAGTAACGAAACTCTGCCGAAATTTTGAAAAATTTTGTTGGTTCGTATTTTCGAAAGGGTTTGATTCCGGTTTAGGTAACTGAATCGGGATTGGGTCCTTTCAGCTTGGTATCAGAGCATTAGGTTATCAGATTCTGTAGACTCTTGTAGTTGTGACGCTTAGGGTATTTGAGTTGATACAGCATGACTGGAGTGATGACCCGACTGGCCAGCGGTACTCATCAATACTTCGGGTGTTGTAAGTCCTCAAATATCTGCGGTTTCATGAATACGTTATTTCTGTTTGTGCCTAATGCTTGTCTTGTATCAGTAGGATGCCTCCTCGACGTGGTCCCCGTGTTGATCGGGATGATGATCCTGATGAGGATCGCCGAACGCGCGACTTGCTGATGCGAGTGCTGCGTTTGGAAGAGCGTTTTGACCCTGTGGTCAAGGCTCGTACTGCGGGTGCTACTGTGTTTTCGGGTTCAGTTGATCCAGAGATATGCGAGGCATGGTTGGTTCAGATTGAGCGTGTTTGTGAGCGTCTGCTGTTTACGCCTGAGCAGATGTCAGTAGCCGCAGTTGGTTTACTTGAGGGTGATGCATACTTTTGGTGGGTTAGCACTGACAGAGTTCCTGTGGATACTCCGTGGACATTGTTTCGTGATTTGTTTATGCGGAGGTATTTTAATCAGGCTACCCAACAACGCAAGTACGAGGAGTTCACGAACTTGAGGCAGGGCAGTTTGTCTGTACTTGAGTATCGGGATCAGTTTACCCGTTTGTCTCGTTTTGCGCGGGATATGGTGGCTACGGAGGAAGCCAAGTGCCGTAGGTTTGAGCTGGGATTGAAGCTGAACATCAATGCGACCTTGACTACGATGCCGAGGAACAACTTTGATGAGTTTGTTAGTGCAGCTCTCCGAGGCGAGGACATTGAGCAGGAGAGACAGAGGCAGAAGTATCCGCCGAGACGATTTGAGGAAGGTGAACCGAGTCAGGGGCCTTCAAAGAGGCAGAGTTCTGATACTTCCGGTTCAGCTTCATCCTCTGGTGGTAGATCTTATCGCCCACCAGTTGGTATGTCGAGGCAGGGTTTGAGAAGGTGGAGAGATCGACCACAGCAACCACAGGCTAGTGGGAGTTCCAGCGGTTCTAGTTATCCGCGACGTACTGGTGGCACGTTTGCTGTACCGCGGGTGTACCCATTGTGTAGTTTCTGCAACAGGCATCACCTTGGACCATGTCAGCGAGGTCCTGTCACCTGTTTCTGATGTGGCCAGGTGGGTCACTATGCGAGGGAGTGTCCTCAGTTATATGGCGGTGACGGACAGGCGGCTCAGAGTTCCGGAGTTGAGCGAGGTGCCACTACGGGAGCTCGACCAGCACAGTTTGCAAGTCAGGGCCGACAGCAGGGACAGCCCCAGCGAGGACGACCAGCCGGACAGGCGAGAGTTCATGCTATGACTATGCGTGAGGGCAGAGCATCACCGGAGGTCGTTATCGGTACGTTACATGTCTTTGGTATTCCTGTAGTTGCATTGTTAGATCCAGGTGCCACACATTCATTCATATCATTTAGACTGTCATCATTAGCCACGGTTCCTGCATCTCAACTTCCGGGGTTGTGGAGAGTGCTGTATCCGTCAGGTGAGGTTGTGAGCATCGGTTGGGTTTACCGAGATTGTGAGGTGTTTATTGATGGCCATGGTTTAGCCACAGATCTGTTACTGCTGGATATTGTGGATTTTGATCTGATATTGGGTATGGACTTTTTGGAGTCGCACTGGGCCATGTTTGATTGCCACAGGAAGGAGGTCGCGTTTCGATGACCAGGGTTACCTGAGATACTGTTTCGTGGCGAGAAGAACACTTCCCTACCTTGTTTGATTTCCGCGATGAGGGCGGATCGGTTGATGAAGAAGGGTTGTGTTGCTTACTTAGCCCATGTTGTGGACACTACAGCTGCAGTGCCGGATTTTGGTAGTATCGAG
Source organism: Geum urbanum (assembly GCA_946800695.1). NCBI lineage: Eukaryota > Viridiplantae > Streptophyta > Magnoliopsida > Rosales > Rosaceae > Geum > Geum urbanum. Next base: position 25,101,189 of record OX327002.1, read on the forward strand.
GTTGTGTCTGAGTTTCCGGATGTGTTTCCAGCAGAGTTACCTGGTATACCCCCTGTGCAGGAGATTGATTTTACCATTGAGTTATTGCCGGGTACTGGACCGATTTCCCAGACACCGTACCGGATGGCGCCTGCAGAGTTGAGGGAGTTGCAGATTCAGCTTCAGGAGTTGCTAGAGAAGGGATTCATTCGACCGAGTGTTTCTCCGTGGGGTGCTCCAGTGTTGTTTGTGCGGAAGAAGTATGGGTCCATGCGTTTGTGCATCGACTATCGGAAGCTGAATCAGATTACAGTGAGGAACAAGTATCCGTTGCCACGGATTGATGACTTGTTCGATCAGCTGAAGGGAGCAGCAGTCTTTTCGAAGATTGACCTTCGATCCGGATATCATCAGTTGAGGATCCGGGATTCAGATGTTGCCAGGACAGCGTTCAGGACACGGTATGGGCATTATGAGTTTCTGGTTATGCCGTTTGGGTTGACCAACGCCCCCACAGCTTTCATGGACTTGATGAATCGGGTGTTTCAACGATTCCTGGACAAGTTCGTGATAGTATTCATTGATGATATTTTGATATACTCGAGGAGTGTGGGCCAACACAAGAAGCACTTGAGAGCAGTATTGCGAACTTTGCGGGACCATCAGCTGTTCACGAAGTTTAGCAAGTGTGAGTTCTGGTTGGAGAGTGTGAAGTTTCTGGGCCACGTGATTTCGGCCGAGGGAGTTAGTGTTGATCCTGACAAAATCGAGGCCGTGCTGAATTGGAGTCGACCAACTACTGTGCCAGAGATCCGGAGTTTCTTGGGACTAGCAGGCTATTATCGACGGTTTGTACAGGATTTCTCCCGGATAGCTACACCACTGACTAGGTTGACGAAGAAGGGCGTCAAGTTTGAGTGGTCTGATGCGTGCGAGGAGAGTTATTTGCTCCTGAAGGAGAGATTGACTACCGCACCGGTTTTGACACTGCCGGATGACAGTGCTGAGTATGTTGTGTACAGTGACGCGTCGAAGTTGGGCCTTGGCTGTGTGTTGATGCAGCATGGTAGAGTTGTGGCGTACGGTTCCAGACAGCTGAAACCGCACGAGGTTAACTATCCGACGCATGATTTGGAGTTAGCCGCTATTGTGTTAGCGTTGAAGAGTTGGAGACATTACCTGTATGGTGCTCAGTGTAAGATTTTCACTGACCACAAGAGTCTCACTTATTTGCGGACACAACCGGATCTGAACATGAGGCAGCGCCGATGGATGGAGTTGATCAACGACTATGATTGCACGTTTGAGTACCATCCGGGGAAGGCCAACGTTGTGGCAGATGCACTTAGCCGGAAATCCGGTGCCTCATTGTTTCACATGTGTGTGGCCAGAGTGTCGATGTTAGCAGAGCTTCGAGCTACAGGTGCTGTGTTTGGGTATGATGATGATGGAGCTTTGTTAGCCAGCTTCCAGGTTCGACCAGTGTTGGTTGATCAAGTACGAGAGGCACAGGATTCAGATTCTTACTTGCTGGGTAAGAAGACCATGATTCGGAATGGTGTGCCTACAGAGTTCCGATTGAGCGACGACGGTACGTTGTTGTTCAGAGGCAGGTTATGTGTACCCAGGGACGAGGACTTGAAGAAGGAGATTCTAGACGAGGCTCATAGTTCAGCGTATGCGATGCATCCCGGAGGTACGAAGATGTTTCGTACACTTCGAGCGTACTATTGGTGGCGCAACATGAAGCGGGAGATTGCCGCGTACGTAAGTCGGTGTTTGATTTGTCAGCAGGTGAAGGCGGAGAGGCAGAAACCTGCAGGGAAACTACAGCCACTTGAGATTCCAGTTTGGAAGTGGGAGCATATCACGATGGATTTCGTCTATCAGTTGCCGCGTACTTCGGCGGGCAACACTGGCATTTGGGTTATCGTTGATCGATTGACGAAATCTGCACACTTTCTTGCACTTCCAGGGAAGATTTCAGTGGGCAGACTGGCTAAGTTGTACTTATCCGAGATTGTTCGTTTGCATGGTGTGCCTGTGTCGATTGTTTCTGACCGTGATAGTCAGTTCACTTCTGAGTTTTGGCAGGCGTTGCAGCGAGCGTTGGGTACGAGGTTACGGTTTAGTACAGGTTTTCATCCTCAGACTGACGGGCAGTCCGAGCGGACCATTCAGACTCTTGAGGATATGCTGAGATCATGTGTGTTGCAGTTTCGTGGAAACTGGGATCAGCAGTTGCACTTGATCGAGTTCGCCTACAACAACAGTTATCAGGTCAGTATTGAGATGGCACCGTACGAGGCCCTGTACGGGAAGCAGTGTCGCACTCCGTTGTGTTGGAGTGAGGTGGGCGAGCGTTGGCTCATCGGTCCAGATTTGGTGAAAACCACGATGGAGGACATTCAGGTTATTCGGGATCGACTGAAGGTCGCCCAGGATCGGCAGAAGAGTTACGCGGATGTGAGGAGGAAGAGTTTAGAATTTGAGGTTGGTGATTGGGTCTTCCTGAAACTATCTCCGTGGAGGGGAGTTGTGCGTTTCGGGAAGCGTGGCAAGCTTCGACCGCGGTACATTGGTCCGTATGAGATTACGGAGAGGGTTGGAGCTGTTGCTTACAGACTTGAGTTACCGACAGAGATGGCTCGTGTTCATGATGTCTTCCATGTTTCGATGTTGCGGAAGTACATCTCAGATCCTTCACATGTGATAGCCCCACAGCAGTTGCCGATCAGAGAGGATTTATCGTATGTTGAGGAGCCAGTACAGATTCTCGATCGTCGTGAGTAGGAGTTGAGGCACCGTGTGATTCCGCTGGTGAAGGTCTTGTGGCAGAACCATTCGATTGAGGAGGCCACCTGGGAGACCGAGCAGCGTATGCGGGAGCAGTATCCTTATCTGTTCACATGACAGGTACGTAAATTTCGAGGTCGAAATTTTTTTTAAGGGGGGTAGATTTGTGACGACCCGAACCAGAATCAGATGTGTGCTTGGCACGATTCTCGAGGTTTGGTTTTAGTCGCAGTTTTGCGATATTATGTGGTTTGCCGATTCGATTCGCGACTTTATTTTCGGTCGAGTACGTGAGTGTCTTCACAGAAAGTGTAGAGTACGTGATTTCGAGTTCGTGGGTGGTTCCGGAAGATTTTTCCGATAACCGAGGAATATTTTATGATTATTTGAAGTTTCGGTATTCGACGAGTTTATCCGATAACCGTTGATCGAACCGAGGCTCGAGTATAAATATCGAAATAGTCGAGAATTAGTCGTAAAACATTGTTTTCGGTTGACCAGATGTTGACTTTCCGTTTTGGGAAACTTTGACTGTTGACCCGTGAGGAAAACTTTCCGTTTCGGTCTTTCACTTTCCGGCGAAAAAATTCCGGCCACCAACGACTTCAACAAGGGTATGAATAGCTTCCTTAAGTGATTTCGAATTGATTGATGTGTGAATTGGTTAGTTTTAATCACGTTTTGGTTGGACCCGAGGTGGGTCGGTTTCGTGTCCGTCGCCGGTGATGGGGAGCTTGGCTCAGGCGAGGTTTGGAGGTGGGGGTTAGGGGGGAAAGACTCCCCTTGCTTCTCTGAACCTCAAGGTGTGATTAATTTGATCGTTGGTGGTGACTTGGGATGGACCCGATTTGGGATCCGATTTGGGTATCCCGATTTGGTTTCGTGATTTTGAGGTAGTTCGGCTTTGAATCGAGTTTAGTGATAGAAGGAAAAGTTGTTCGCAAGGTTGAGATAATCCAATCTGGAGCTTCCCGTCGTGGGATTCCTCCGTTGACGGCGCGCCGCCGCCGCCGGCGGCGGTCAACGGCGGAGGAAAAGTCAACTTTTCAGATTTCGATGTAATTAGTGTCATTTTTCTCGTAATCACGCCCTGGTTATCTTACGGAGGTTTTCGGGTTGATTTGATTAGCCGATTTTTAGTCGAGGTTTCGAGTTGGGATTTCGGGATTTCCGTAATTCATTTGGCACTGCTTTTCGCATTTTCGGAGATGGTTGGTTTCCGTGCATCAGTACAGTGTTGTGGATTACGATATTGATCAGTTATGTTTTGTGAATATATTCAGGGGATCGAGATCGGGATCGTGATCGAGCCTCTGGCGAGGGATCTTCCGCCGGTCCTCGAGATTAGCGCGTGTGCGCGTTTTGCTCACCTGTTAGTGGACAATTTCTTTTCATGGATTGTTTGCGAGTCTTTTATATGATTTTTGAACTTGAGCATGCGTATTGAGATTACGGGTTGCATGAGCATGTGTTTTTACGATTATACGATTATACTTATATGGATATACGTATACGAGTATACTTGCATTTATATGCTGTTTATTGCATTTGCATCGAACTGTTCATGATTTGGTTTACACAGAGTACAGTTTATATATGATGTTGTATCGATACACTTGCATCCCGGCTGATCCCCGAGGATGTGTGCCAGGGGAGGCTGTGACTCCTGACCCGAGGTCTTTACCGGGAGGAGGCAGACCTCTGACCTGAGGCCTTTCTGACTAGAGTCACGTGTGGGTTTGAAAAATTTTGAAAAATTTTGTTGGTTCGTATTTTCGAAAGGGTTTGATTCCGGTTTAGGTAACTGAATCGGGATTGGGTCCTTTCAAGAAAGTTGTAGCTTTCGATGCAGTCCAGCCGCATCTCGATCCATGTTGAACTTCTTAACAGCGCACCATGCTTTATGCTCCAGTTCTACCGGAAGATGACATGCCTTCCCATAAACTAATCGAAAAGGTGACATGCCGATTGGAGTCTTGTAGGCAGTCCTGTAAGCCCATAATGCATCATCTAAACACTGGCTCCAATCCTTTCGATTCGGACGAACGGTTCTCTCCAAGATCTTCTTGATCTCTCGGTTGGGAACTTCAGCCATTCCGTTTGTTTGAGGATGATAAGGTGTCGAAACCTTATGTGTAACTCCATACTTCCTCATTAAAGCTTCTACCGTCCTGTTGCAAAAATGGCTACCTCCATCGCTTATTAGAACACGTGGCATTCCGAACCTTCAAAAAATGTTAGCATTCAGAAAATTTCCAACAACTCGCGAATCATTAGTTCGGGTGGCTTTTGCTTCCACCGATTTAGAAACATAATCTACTGCGAGTAAAATGTAAGTAAAACCGTTCGATAGAGGAAAAGGTCCCATAAAATCAATGCCCCAAACATCAAAAATTTCGACATTAAGCATATAAGTTTATGGCATCTGATCTCTAGGTCCTAAATTACCGAATCTTTGGCACCTATCACATGCAGCACAGAATGTATGAGCATCGCGAAATAAACTAGGCCAAAAGAATCCGTAATCTAAATTTATAGGGCTGTCCTCCTAGAACCAAAATGTCCCCCGCATGCTTCATTGTGACAAAACTCAAGAATTGACTTAAATTCACTATCCGGAACACACCTACGAATGACTAAATCTGAACATTGTTTCCATAAGTAGGGTTCATCCCAAATAAAAGTCCTAGCATTCTTCCTAAGTTTTTCACGTTGAACACTATGCATAGAGGATGAAAACTCACCGGCTACTAAATAATTGACTATATCCGCATACCATGGAGTTTCATAAGCATTCGATTGAATTCCGAAGAGCTGTTCATCCGAAAAATTCTCCTGGATGACCACGGCTTCTTGTTCTTTCACCAACCGAGAAAGGTGGTCAGCCACTACGTTGTCCACTCCCTTCTTGTCTTTTATTTCGATGTCGAATTCTTGGAGTAAGAGGATCCAACGAATTAGCCTTGGTTTTGCATCCTTCTTCGTCATTAAGTACTTCAAAGCTGCATGGTCAGTATAAATGATAACTTTGGTTTGAAGTAAATAAGAACGGAATTTATCAAGGGCAAAAACTATTGCGAGAATCCCTTTTCGGTGGTGGTGTAATTGGATTGGGCGGTATCTAGAGTTCTTGAGGCGTAATAAATTGCTTATGGCTTCTTGTCCTTCCGTTGTCCTAAAACAGCTCCAACCGCATAGTCGGAAGCATCACACATTAATTCGAACGGTAAGGACCAATCCGGAGGGCATAGGATAGGAGCACATGTCAGGAGTTCCTTCAACTTTTCGAAGGCTGCTTTGCAATCACTATCAAACTCGAAAGGGATATCTTTTTGTAGTAATTTGCACAAAGGGCGGGAGACGTGGGAAAAGTCCTTGATAAATTGTTGATAAAAACCTGCGTGTCCAAGGAAGGAACGAATCTCTCTAACCGAAGTTGGAGAGGGTAAGTAACGCACAAGATCTATTTTCTATTTATCAACTTCTAAACCCTTTTATGAAATGATATGTCCCAAAACTATCCCTTGTGTAACCATGAAATGACATTTTTCCCAATTAAGAACCAAGTTCATTTCAACACATCTTTTCAAAATGAGTTCTAAATTTCCTAGACATGCATCGAAATTATTTCCAAAAATGCTAAAGTCATCCATAAAGACTTCTATGATATTTTCGACGTAGTCAGAAAAAATAGATAACATGCAACGTTGAAAGGCACCTGGTGCATTGCAAAGACCAAATGGCATGCGGCGATAGGCAAAAGTTCCAAATGGGCAGGTGAACGTGGTTTTTTCTTGATCCTCTTCCGCGATACTTATTTGGTTGTACTCGGAGTATCCGTCCAGGAAGCAATAGAATGCATGGCCAGCCAATCTCTCTAGCATTTGATCGATGAATGGTAGAGGAAAATGGTCCTTTCGCGTGGCGGCATTGAGCTTCCTATAGTCGATGCAAACACGATGTCCCGTGATTGTTCGTTGAGGTACGAGCTCGTTTTCCGCATTCTTCACAACGGTGATCCCGGACTTCTTAGGAACAACTTGAACAGGTGAGACCCATCGGTTGCCTGAAATCGGATAGATAACTCCACAATCAAGGAGTTTGATTACTTCCTTCTTAACGACTTCCATCATTGGAGGATGGAGTCTCCTTTGGGCTTCACGAGTAGGTTTGGCGCCATCTTCTAAAAAAATCCGATGAACACATGTTGCCAGATTGATTCCTTTAATGTCCGCTAGCGTCCAACCTATAGCAGGTTTGTATCTTTGAAGCTTTCAAACAAGCTTCTCCTATGGCTCCTCTTCAAACTTGGCTGAGATGATTACCGGAAGTGTCTCATTGTCTCCCAAGTAGACGTATTTCAAAGTGTTTGGTAGCACCTTAAGTTCTAATTCAGGTGCCTTAACAATGGAAGGAACCAATTCATTAGTACCAAAAATAATTGGAATAGGAGGAGGATTACGTACATAACGTGGAGCTTTATTTAATGCCATAGCCATTTCTTGAATTCAAGCCTCCAAAAGCTCTATTAAGGCATCGAAAAGGGCTTCATCCCCGAGTTGTATGGCGATGTCGAGTTCATCTTCATTTATGGTGTCAAGGTGGCCTTGTGCTAAGGTATCCACGAGATCACATCTTGAAATGGCAGCCACACTTGACATTAGAAATTTCATCCCGTCTAAGATGTTGAACTCGATTCTTTCTCCATCAATCTCCATGTAGAAAGTTCCTTCAAACACATCGATCTTTGTCCTAGCAGTCCTCATGAAAGGTCATCCGAGCAGCAATGGTGTGGTGTTCAATGGACTCTCTTCCGTGTCAACAATATAGAAATCGGCTCGGAATATTAAGTTGTTGACTTGCACTAGAACATCTTCTACGTATCCCCTTGGATACTTATGTGTACGATCGACTAGTTAGATGATAACACTTTCTTGTTTGAGATTCCCAAGCTCCATCGAATTGTAAAGGTGATAAGGCATTATGTTGATGGAGGCTCCAAGATCAAGCATTACATCTTCAAAGTGTTTGTCACCAATCACGCAAGGAACTGAAAAACTCCTTGGATCCTTCAATTTTGGGGGTAGCCAGCGTTGCAAAACCGCCGAAACGGTTGCATTCACCTTCACAACCTCCTTCTCTCTCGTTTGCCTCCTCTGGGTGCATAACTCTTTCAGAAACTTTGCATATATCGGCACTTGCTTGATGCACTAGATCAAGGGCAAATTCACTTGCACCTTTTGAAAGATGTTTAAGATATCTTCGTATTGATCATCTTTCTTCTTTGATTTTGATAATCTGCTTGGAAAAGGTGTAATAGCAAACAGAGAATTAGTAATAACCGTATTTGAAGGAATAGGACTTTTACCTTTTTATTGGGGTGGGTTGTGGAGGAGATGGTGCCTTGGTGACAATAGGCGTCACCTTCTTGTTCTCGGCCTCATGAGTTGCTGGATCAATCTCATCATCGTCTTCATTGGTTATGTCCTCAATGGTGACTTCATCGAGATGAGATTTCGTGGTCCTTGGTACTTCTAGTACCTTCCCACTCCTAGTGACAATGGCATTGACATTTCGTTGATTAGGAGTGGTTTGAGGTGGTAGTTGGCCGGTTTGCTGAATTTGGCCCATGAAATCCACCAGCTGGCCCATCTGCTTCTTTATTTCACCTATATCACGGCCATGAGTTATCTAATGTCTCCTTCATCTTGGCTTGTCCATCAAGAAGAACTTACGTTGAAGAAGACATTTGAGAAAGCATTTTTTCGTAGTCCGGATTGGTGAAATGTTAGACCGGGGGTGCTTGTTGCGTTGGGTGCATGGGAGCATGAGGCATAGGTGGCCTCAGTTGGAAGGGAGTACGTTAATACGTTTGTTGAGGTACCGGAGGGTTTAGAGATCCCTCATTTCTACTCCACTTGAAACCTGGATGATCACGGTTGACAAAGTTGTTATAATTGTTATACCGCTGTCCTCCTTGATATCCACCAAGTGCATTGGCTTGCTCCATCTCCATATCTCCGGATTGACCTCCGTTATGGTCTCTCAATGTTGGACATTGATCAGTGTGGTGTCCCTGCACATGAGAAATTCCACATACGAGCCCTGAGGCTACCTTGGATCTCTTTGTCTCTAGTTCAAGTACTTGCTCTAGAATAGAAGCTAGCTTATCATACTTTTCATCAGCAACTTGTTTTGAACTCACTTCATTCATTGCCTTGCGTGGAGCTATCCCATATTGAGCGTCATTGTTTGCTCAGTTTTCCAAGACTGTACGTGCTTCCTTCTCATTTAAATCCATGAATGCTCCGGTTATAGTGGCATCAAGAAGTTCTCTATCAATCGGTTTAAGACCATCATAGAAGTAGTTCATGAGATTGGTTTCCAAAAAACCATGGGATGGGGAGGTGGCGCACAAGACTTTAAAATGATCGTAATACTGGCCAAAGGACTCATCGGAAGCTTGTGTAATCCCTGTGATCTTCTTCCTCAAAACAGTAATCTTTGAGGCCGGAAAGTATTTAGCCAAGAACAAATCCCCAAGTTGCTTTCAGGTAGTGATATGATTTGGCGGAAGTTCCAAAAGCCAAGATTGTGCTCTATCTATCAAAGTGAAGGGAAAAGCTTTGAGCTTGAACAGTTCTTCATCTGCTTCCGTGGGCTTCATGCTCATGCAAGTGAACTGAAATTTCTTGAGATACATGTTGGGATCTTCATTTGACAGCCCATGGAAGATTGGTAGGCGGTGTAGAAACTCACTCTTCAACTCGATGTCTTTCTTGTCCGCTTGTGGCTCCGGGAATGCAATGCGTGATGGACCACTACTCCATTCGGTCGAACAAGTGCGTTGGCGAAGTGATTTGTTTTCAGCGTTGGCCATTTCGATTGGTACTTGTTCTTCTAGCTCTGAATTATGCTCAGTTGATGAATGTGAAGACTCGTAACCTTCTTCGACAATGGGTTGATCCAGGATGTCTGATTGAGCTTTTAGTCTTGCTATTCTCTTTGTAATTTCCTGAAACTTTGTTTTAGATGGTCCAAGATTTGGATCGGACATTCATTAGACTGAGCATCCACCAAAGACCAAGTATTAGTATCAAAAAGAATACGTAATGAATATAGGGATACTAAAAAAAACATAAAACATATAAAGAAAACAAAGCAAAACACAAAAAAAAAACAGTAAAATTACCAAAACAAACGTTAAAAACTCACAAAAAATTGAAAACTACTAAAAAAAACACAAAATTTATGACGTTTAAGACACTAAATGTAATTTACTAATTAATGCAAATGATCTAACCAATTTAAGGGCAATGCAAATGAATGTAATGAACTAAGACACATGTTTTCTTCAAATTAACACTATATAATGCAAAAGCTACAAAATTAGTTAGAACACATATAAACAAGGTTCAAATGCAAACAATTCACATTGAATTTATACATAACACATTCTCATTAAATAAAATGCATCAAACAATAATCCTACGTGAAAGATGGAGTGAATGCATAAGAGAAAATGTTAGAACCTGCAGAAAACACACAAGTTACGTGCTAAAATATGAATGCAAAAAATGACCTCTCCTTCGGTCTTATGCCCCTAACTTCACTTAGGTTAGGGTACTCGGTAGTGAAATCCGAGCATCATAAAGCCTTAGAGAGGTTATGCAAGCCAAATGTAACGTTTTTTTAGTCCTTTACAGATTTTTAATGCACAAATAAACACACAAATTTGACTAAGTATTATTTATTCTCCTTTGGCCCCAATGGTACGTGGTGCAGAGGCTCTCCACTGTGCAATGGATCTCATTCATCAAAAGATGAAGTCTGATTCCCAGATGTGTAAGCATGCATAATCCTATATACCATCTTTTAAAAGATTAAGTCGTATTTATCAAGTTCATGTATTGTCCGAATTTAAGTGCACTTATGATTTAAAGAGAGTACTCGAAATGATCTTTGGGTAAATTTCTTGGACGTGCGACCCGCGCGAAAATGTATAGTGACTCTCAATAATTCAGCTTAGTTACATTTAGAAATGGTAAGTATGGATAGAGATAACGCGAGAGGTAAGGACTAATTTTTAGAACAACCTGAGGCTAACTCGTTAGAGTATATACTCCATTGTTGTTCTTAGAAACACCCCGAGGCTAACCAGTAATGGTATATACTCCAATGGTGTTCTATTGCTCAGATCCAAAATCTGTCACCAATCATAACCCCGCTCACCATATCCAACAATCAGCCAAAATTTTGAAATAGTATACAATCTCAAGTCCTTAGTAAACTCCGCCTACAACCTCATGCCCATAACTTCACTTAGGTTATGGTGTGTGGTGATGAAATCCACACTTCATGAGGGGTTCAGGAAATAAACCAGAAAAAAAGGCACCTCCCTATTCCAAAGAACGAAACTTAATAACCAACTCTTGTACTCAATGTAAATCAATTTAAGTGCGTCTATGAATTGAGTGCGCCTAAGATTTAAAAGGAATACACGATTTAGTTATTGAGTAAATCTCTTCGCCGTGCGGCCTGCGCGAAAATGTGTACTGAATCTTGTTTATTCTCGTAATTTGTTGGAAATGATCAGTTGGGATAGATGTAATGCGAGAGGTAAGGACTAATTTTTAGAAACACCCAGAGGCTAACTCATTAGAGTATGTACTTCAATGGTGTTCTTTTTTTTCTTAGTCCAAAACCTGTCACCAGTCATAACCCTTCTAGACACCATGACCAACTATTACTTGAAATCACAAGATAGTACACAATCTCAAAAGTTAGTAAACTCCACCCACAACCTCATGCCCATAACTTCACTTAGGTTATGGCGTGTGGTGACGAAATCCACACTTCATGAAGGGTTAAGGAGATAGACAAACAAAAGAGGCACCTCCCTATTCGAAGAGCGAAACTTGATAACTAAATACTAGTACTCAGATTAAATCAAAGACTATCCTTTAACATGAAAATAAATTATGCAAGTGTATAAAAGGAGTGGAAATAAATGCGTATAAGTAATAAGTATGAATTGTAAACACGTATGTAAATTTCTATAAGTATAAACAAGTATGAAATTCGACAATTATAGACATGCTTTTATTTACCTATTTTTACATATGCACAAACAAAATCAAACAAAAACTTTACAATTCCCCGGCAACGGCGCCAAAAATTGATACGCGCAAAACATGTCATAAATGTTAACACAAAGTAGACACTAAACACATAGTTCACACATATTCAATTTAAAACCCTTCTTTTGTGGATCTACATTGGTGAGTAGGGATCGTTCTATCCGGGGAATTAGAGGGCGCATGCATGGTTTCCTTTTTAAACAAAAAATTTAAAGGTATGGGGGGAGTTTGAAATTGAGTTGATTAATCTACGAAATTAAGGTACAAAACATGCAAATACAACAAGAACTCCTAAACTTCTAACATGCTTTACTCATAGACAAGTTAAACAATCAAGAAACCTTAAATTCTAATTATGCTTACGAAAAATAAGAAGCTAAATTACTAATTACAAGTGATGAGCTTATTTCATTCAGTTAGCCTACTTTCATGCTTTTACCTTACTTATCATCTACGAAATCTTTAATTTTAGTCGAGACACATACACATGCTTTCGTTGAATAAGAATGCTATGACGCATAACACCTTAAAAAAATTGCTACTTTGCCGAAATCATTGAGATATCTTTTAGGAAGATTGGTGACGCACCCTATCCTAAAACATAATCAAAGCATTAAGAACTTAAAGCTAGCACATGCATCCAAACTAATAAAATTAAGAACACATGGAAGAATAGAAATAAGAGAACATAGAGAAATTCTTTCATAACATAACCGAAATTATTACAAAGACGAAGATGGAGTTTAGAGAACATGGTTACACTTTTAGAGAGGTGACGCGCCAAACTACAAGTGGTGATTCTCAAGAACACGAATGACGCACTCTTAGTTCTTGATCCGGAGGTGGCGGAGAGCTTCGACTTTGGAAAAATCTTGGTGAAGTATGGAAGAGAGGTGAAGTGTTTAGAGCTTTGGCTTGTGAAATATGTGATGCCTCTTCCTTTGGCCAGCCTCCCCTTTATATAGGCAAGGAAGTTTGACTTGCCTCTTCCTTCCACTTGCCTAAGCCATCAATGCTCCTTTAGTCACCCACTTAGTCACCAAGCCTAGTCACCAAGATCAGCCACAAAAAGCTAAGAGTCATCAAGGTTAGTCACCAAGCCTAGTCACTAAGGTTGCGAATCTTGACTTTTCTTCTTCACCAAGTGGCTTGGGCTGCCGAAATATTGGGCTTGGGCCTCCAATATGGGCTGACTTGGACCTTGCAAAATGGTCCTCAAAAAATGCTTAATGGGCCGGCCCATCTCCGATGATCCAAAATCGTAAAATTCCTCTGAAGTGAGCTATTATTCTTCTCCACCGTAAATGACCTAAAAATAACAAACTAAGTAAAAAAACATAAAAACTAAGATTATAACATAGCTAAATGTAGGGAGAAATGCGCTAATAATCGAGCATAAAATGCGTATATCACCAGTTCGCTTGCGACGTAATGCGATTTTGGCATTCGACATGGCATTCAGCGCTTGTGCATGACATTTAGTGATGGCGCATGGCATTCAGCGTTCTCGCATGGCTTTTAACATAGCATTGCAATCAGACGACAAAGTTCAATGAAGAAAATGGCATCACACAATATTTTTAGATTTTATAACGTTGTAGAACTTTGTTTGTTGACTGTGTAGACATCATTGTATTCATAATAACTGTTGTGGTATATGTTTTTATTTATGTTGTTTTGGAACATACAACGAATGTTTTATGAAACCATTGTGTAACTATGTCCAATATACAACGAAATATTTTACGAAACAGTTATGTGAGTTTAGTTGAGGACAACCATTATTTGATGAAGTAGCTCTGTTATGCCCATCCTTAGACAACATTTTATAAGTGTGTTGTGTTGTATGGTTGGAAGTCCAAATACACCAAATGAACAGTAATGATTTATAATGGCTGTGAAATTGACCAAATGAACAATACCATTCACTAAACAATACCAAATGAAAATTAAAACATATTGATATATGCATTTTATGCTTGATTCTTAACGCATTTCCCTTTACGTTTAGCTATGTTATAATCTTAGTTTTTATGTTTTTTTCATTTAATTTGTTATTTACGGTGGAGATGAATAACGGCGCGATTCGGAGGAATTTCAGCGATTTTGCGATTTTTGCGATTTCGGACCACCGGGAATGGGCCGGCCCATAAAGCATTTTGTGGGCCATTTTTCAAAGTTTGTTTCGGCCCAAAATCAAGCCCAAGCCCATTAAATTCTACAAGCAAGCCACTTGGTGAAGAGGAAAAGTCAAGTTTGGCAAGCGTTGTGACTAGGCTTGGTGACTAAGCTTGTGATCATCACAAAGAGTGACTAGGCTTGGTGACTAAGCTTGTGATCATCAAAAAGGGTGACTAAGGGTGTGACTAGCCTAGGTGACTCTTGCTTGTGATGATCACAAATGGTGACTAAGGGTGCATTTAATGAAGATGCAAGGTGGAAGAGAGAGGTAGGCAATTCCTTTGCCTATATATAAGTGGGAGGCCAGCCATAATACAGATCATCACACAATTTCACAAGCCAAAGCTTTATACAATTCACCTCTCTTCCATACATAACCAAGGTTCTTCCAAAGTCGAAGCTCTCCACCACCTCCGGATCAAGAACGTAGAGTGTGTCATTCGTGTTCTTGAGAATCACCGCTTGTAGTTGGTGCGTCACCTCTCTAAAAGTGTAACCATGTACTCTAAACTCCATATTCGTCTTTGTAATAATTTCGGTTATGTAATGAAAGAATTTCTCCATGTTCTTCTCTTATTTCGATTCTTCCATGTGTTCTTAATTTTATTAGTTTGGATGCATGTGCTAGCTTTGAGTTCTTAATGCTTTGAGTATGTTTTAGGATAGGGTGCGTCACCAATCTTCCGAAAAGATATCTCAATGATTTCGGCAACGTAGCAATTGTTTTAAGATGTTATGCGTCATAGCATTCTTATTCAACGAAAGCATGCGTATGTATCTCGACTAAAATTAAGGATTTCGTAGATGATAAATATGGTAAAAGCATAAGAGTAGGCTAGGTGAGTGAAATAATTTGATCACTTGTAATTAGTAATCTAGCTTCTTATTTTTTTGTAAGCATAATTAGAATTTAAGGTTTCTTGATTGTTAAACTTGTCTATGAGTAAAACATGTTAGAAGTCTAGGAGTTCTTGTTGTGTTTGCATGTTTTGTACCTTAATTTCGTAGGACATTAATCAACCAATTTCCAATCCCCCCAAACCTTTAGATTTCTGCTTAAACGAAACCATGCATGTGCCCTTTAATTCCCCGGATAGAACGATCCCTACTCGCCAATATTACAACGACAAAATAAGGGTTTTAAATTGTATATGTGTGGACAATGTTTTTAGTGTCTACTTTGTGTTAACATTGAACGCATTTTCGTGCGTATCAATTTTTGGCACCGTTGCCGGGGAATTGTAAAGTTTTTGTGTGATTTCGTTGTATATATGTAAAAATAGGTAAATGAAAGCATGTCTATAATTTTCAAAATTCATACTTGATTATACTTATAGAAATATACATACGTGTTTACAATTCATACTTATTACTTATACGAATTTATTTACACTTCTTATTTACACTTGCATAATTTATTTTCATGTTAAAGGATAGTCTTTGATTTAATTTGAGTACTAGCATTTAGTTATCAAGTTTCGCTCTTCGGATAGGGAGGTTCCTCTTTTTCTGGTTTATCTTCTTAACCCCTCATGAAGTGTGGATTTCATCACCACACGCCATAACCTAAGTGAAGTTATGAGCATGAGGTTGTGAGCGGAGTTTACTAAGGACTTGAGATTGTATACTATCTCAAAAATTTGGCTTATTGTTGGATATGGTGAGCGGGTTTATGATTGGTGCCGAGTTTTGGATCTAAGCAATAGAACACCATTGGAGTATATACCATTATTGGTTAGCCTCGGGGTGTCTCTAAGAATAACAATAGAGTATATACTCTAACGAGTTAGCCTCAGGTTGTTCTAAAAATTAGTCATTACCTCTCGCGTTATCTCTATCCCTACTTGCCATTTCTAAACGTAACTAAGCTGAATTAATGAGAGTCAGTATACATTTTCGCGCGGGCCGCACGTCCAAGAAATTTACCCAAAGATCATTTCGAGTACTCTCTTTAAATCATAAGTGCATATAAATTCGGACAATACTTGAACTTAATAAATACGACATAATCCTTTAAAATATGGTATATAGGATTATGCATGCTTACACATTTGGAATCAGACTTCATCTTTTGATGAACGAGATCCATTGCACAGTGGAGAGCCTCTGCACCACGTACCATCAGAGCCAAAGGAGAATAAATAATACTTAGTCAAATTTGTTGTTTTTCTTTTTTGCATTAAAATCTGTAAAGGACTAACGAAACGTTACTTTTAGCTTGCATAAACTTTCCGGAGGTTTTGTGATGCTCGGATTTCACTACCGAATTGTGACGACCCGGAACAGAATCAGCAGTATGATCAGCTTGATCGATGTGTTACTGCGTAGTCGAAGTTGTCCGACAATTATTGGAATCGTCAGAGTTCTTAACGACTTAATTATTGGCCGAGAATTGGAACTAGGTCTCCTCTCGAGAGTCGTTCTACATGTGATTACGAGTTCGTGAGCGATTCCAGATTGTTATTTAGACGACCGAGGAATTAGTTATGAATATTTGAAGTTTCGACGGAAACGGACTAATATGGCGAGCTAATTAACGACTAAATTACCGGACGAGAATTTGGTTTCGGTTCCTTCACGGAAGTTGTTTGGAATTTCATTTCGAGTTTTTGGGAACTTTCGGAGCATGATTTTGAGTTACGAAGATTTAGTTGTGATTATTTCCGATTATTGATGGTTTAGTCGATTTAAATGGGTGTTGATTCAAGGGTTGACTTTTTATTCATTTGACCGATATGTTTGACTTTGGGTAATATTGGAAGAATATGTCGAGACGAGTTCGTGGCCGCGAGAATTATCGGAATCGGAATTACGACGAGAAAGTTATGGATATTCGAAGTTTGTCGAAATTAATTGGGAAAGTTTCCATATTTGGCATGTATATAAATAGAAGGTTTCCATTTTAGGAAGGGAGGACTATTCATTGCTGGTTTGACCTTGGTTGACCGATGGAGGAGATGAAACTCACGGCGGTGGCTCACGGCTTCCATGGTGGCGGTGGATTCCGGCCACCCCACGGCTTGAACTTGGGCTCTTTCCCTCCTCCTTGATGCCACGAACCTAACCCCGGCCACCACGCATGGCCTAGCTCGCCGGAGAGAGAGGAAAATTCCGGCCAAAATTCAAGAAAACTTGGTGATTTCGGGTTTGATGTTTCGAGCCGATTCGAGCTGAAATTTGTATTGGGCTTTGTAGCTCTCATCACTAGCAAGCTACCATGTAAGTTTGGGATCCTAATTTTGTTTGTGGAAGGAGAATTTTGGATTTGAAATTTGTGTGTTCATTCGGTTTTTCATGAAATTGACCATGTTAGAGTGAGAATTGGACTTCAGTGCAGTTGACAAAGTTGCTCAGTGGGTGGTTTTGCATGGAGTAGGGGTTGCTCCGCCGTGAATTCTTCCGGTCAACAGTGGCGCCACCGTGGACGGCGGTCAACGGTCAACGGGTTGACTTTTTGACTTTCGACAAGTCGCATGTCATTTGACTCGAAATCGCGCTCCGATCGCAGTGGGGAGGTTCGTTTTTTGAGTTGAGCGTCCGAACGTAAAACGAGGTATTGAGGTGGTATATATGGTTTTTCGACGATTCGTCGTATTCGAATTTCGTATTTCCGAGGACGGTGGTTTCTCGTGATTTGACTTGTATTGTCGAGTTATGATTTTGAGATATGGATTTTGTGAATATTCAGGTGTTCGTGATCGTTCGTTTGGCGATGGACATTCCGCCGGATCACGGGTTAACGCGATACGCGTTACGCTAGTCTGTGAGTGGACATTTTATTTTCACGGATTGAATGCGAGTCTTTTATATACGTTAATGAACTTGAGCATGCAGCATGATTATGGTTTTACGAGCATGAGATTTCATACGAGATTATGATTATATAAGCATGTGTTTACAATTATACGAATATGTTTATACGGATATACGTATACGAATATGCATACACTTTTATGCTGTTTCATGCATTTGCATCGAACTGTTTATGATTTGGTTTACACAGAGTACAGTCTCAGTTACGTTGTTGTATCGATACACCTTGCCTCGTCGGCTGATCTCCGACGGAGGGCCGCCTGGAGGGGCGTTTCCCCAACCAGACCGGTGAGGGGCGTATTTCCCGGAACCGAAGCCATTTCTGGCTTAGAATCACGTGGTAGTCAAGGACTCCGTGGTTCAGACTGTACTAGCACGGAGGAGTCCATGAGTGACCCCGTGGGATTTTACTTGCATGCTCTGTACACTGGAGGAATATGAGTTTTACCTCGTGTACTATGTTGTTTTTATTTACCTGGACTCGCATATGTTATTTTATACATATATATTAACTGGTGAAAGACATTTATTTTCGTCCACTCACTCTAACGTGTTTATTGTCTTTCACCTGGGCTTTTCGGTTTCCGTGCCCAGTTTGCAGTTCAGGCTCTTGTGTCGCACGTCGTGGTCGGAGGCATAGTGCTCGAGCTACTTTGTTTCATCCAGTAGGTTTATTGTTCTACCTACTGTGGTATGCGTATACGATTATGTATTAGATGTCGCTCTGAGCTTCCTGTTGAATACGTTATACGATTTTACACTGGATTTCAGTAAAGTGCATATATATTTACTACTTTACTTTACTGTTGATATATTGAGAAATCCGGATGGGATTGGTGCCCACGGTTTGATTTTTGTGGCATAGGATGAAGTGTATTTTCCGCGTGCAGGTAATGGCAATTCTACGTTAGTAGCGAAACTCTGCCCAAATTTCGAAAAGTTTTTGTTGGTTCGTGTTTTCGAAGGGGTTCGATTCCGGTTTAGGGAGCTAAATCGGGGTTGGGTCCTTTCAGCTTGGTATCAGAGCATTAGGTTATAGGTTCTGTAGACTTCTGTAGTCGTGTTTACTAAGGATATTTGAGAATGTACAACATGTCTAGAATGGTGACCCGACCGGCCGGCGGATAATCATCAAATTCCGGGTGTTGTATGCTTTCAAATATTTGAAGTTCCATGATTACGTTCCACTTGTTGTGAACGATATTGTATTCATTAGGATGCCTCCTGACGTGCTTTCCGTGTCGTTTCGGTTGTGGATCCTGTTGAGGATCATACGACGCGTGATTTGCCAGTGAACAGTGGATTCAGATGAGTATTCAGAGTTCAGAGAATTGTGTGGCACGGTTTATCTGGAGATGTGTATATGAGCGTTTACATGTTGCCTCAGAGCTGAGATTTGTGGCAGTGATGTTTGCCTGAGTCAGATTGTTGTGTTTGGTGGGCTGATATTGTGTGAGTTCCGGTTGCGACTCCATGGCCTACATTCAGGGTGTTGTTTTGACGGTAATGGTTTAATCAGACTATCCAGCAATCATATGTGGAGTGTTTACTCACCTGAGGCAGAGATGCTTTGTCCACGTGTTTGTTCTTGTTTGCACGTGTTATGTGGCTTCAGAGGGAGCTATGCACGAGGTTTGAGATGAGTTTGAACCTGAGTATCAGAGAGAGTTTGATTGATGTGCCTCGAGATATCCGTGAGGAGCTTAGTGTGTTGCACTCAGCGGCGAGGCTAGTGTGATGGAAAGATGTACACGGTCTTTGATGTGATGGTTTGAGGAAAGTGGACTTAGTCGAGATTTTGATGAGGTTGAGTTCCGACACTTCGGGATCAGTGATTTCGTTAGGCTGTGACCTTTTCGATATTGTTGAGGGTCATCAGATCAAGCAGAGAATCCGTTTAATGATGGCGGAGATCACGGAGTAGCGGACTTGCTCTTGTGGCACGAGTTTGGGCGATCGTTGGTGATCCTATCACGCAGCAGGTGTTGCGGTGATTTGTGTTCGAGGAGTACTTTCAGTTGCTGTTTCGGTGGCCAGGAGGGTCACGTTGCGAGGTAGCGCCCTCAGCCAATTGTGTTTGAGGTTCGACAGCTCAGAGTTCATGAAGGGATCATGATGCTGTTCCTGCAGTCTGATCAATGTACCCTTTTGACGAGTTATTCAGGAAGTCGCAATTGACATGGGCGACTAGTTGGGCATGTTGGAGTTCGTGCCATGACCTTGTATGAGGACAGATTTTTCTCCGAGGTTACTGTTGTTTGATATCCGTGGCTATTGTACCTGCATCTCCACTTCCGAGGTTTTGGAGAGTATTGTATCCATCCGGAGGTTGCGAGATCCTTGTTGGAGGTTATGACTTAGCCGTGGATCTGTTATAGCTGGATATTGCGGTTTCAGTATGTTTGTGAGTCTGACGATGCATTTGGCTGTGTTCGAGTACCTCGAGAAGGAGGTTGTGTTTCGACGACCAGATTTTCCCGAGATGCTGTTTCGCGGTGATGGTTGAGCGGATGATGGAGACTGGTTATGTTGTTGCTTGGCTCATATTGTGGATACTACGGTTGCAGTGCCGACGTTGGTGACATTGAGGTGGTTCCTGAGTTTCCAGGTGTGTTTTGGAGGAGTTACCAGGTGTTCCTCTAGTTCGGGAGATCGACTACACTATTGAGCTTGTACCGGGCGCTGGACTCATTTTACCGGCATCTTGTCGTTCGGAGCCAGCGGAGCTGATGGAGCTACAGTTTCGACTCCAGGAGTTGCTGGAGGAGATTTCAGGAGATTTTATGCGACCCCGCGCATTTGCGTGGTGTGCTCCTGCATTGTTTGTGTGGTTGTTAGATGATTCGACGTGGTGGTGCATTGACTACCGGAAGCTTAATTTGCTTCAGAGGAGAGTGAGTATCCTCCGTTTCGGATTGACGAGTGGTATGGTCAGCTTGTGAGAGCTTCAGTCTTTTCGAGGATTGATTTCGGATCCGGATACCATCAGTGGAGGTTTGATGAGTCAGATGTGGCTATGTTGGCTTTCGGATCTCGGTGCGGATATCATGAGTTCTTGGTCACGCTGTTCGGTTGACCAATGCCCCGTAGATCGTGTGGACTTGATGGACCATGTGTTCAGACAGTTTCTGGACGAGTTGCGACCATGTTCGTCGGCAACTTCCTGATGTACTCCAGGAGTGTGGACCAGTACCTGATGCAATTGTGAACGATTTTGCGGACTTCGCGAGGTGATCAGTTATTTGCGAATTTCAGCCAGTGTGAGTTTTGGCTGATTAGCATGAAGATTTTGAGCTGTGTGATGCTATCCGAGTGAGTGATGTGGATCCTGACCAGATTGAAGCCGTGTTGATTTGGGGTTGCCCTACCATTGTGCCAGAGATCAGGGGTCTCTTGGGTTGGCAGGCTATTACCGACGGCTTGTACAGGATTTTCCCGGATTGCCACTCTATTTTCCGGATTGACGAAGAAGGCGTCAAGTTCGAGTGGTTCGATGCACGCGAGGAAAGTTACCTACTCCTGTAGGATGGTTGACCGTTGCTTCGGTGTTGACCTTACCTGACGATCGTGACGAGTTCGTGGGTTATGGCGATGCATCGAGGTATAGATTTGGGTTGTGTTTTGATGTTGTGTAGCAGAGCGGTGGCTCATGATTCCAGGCAGTGGAACTTTATGAAGCTATGTATCCGGAGTTTGGTTTAGGTGTAGCTGTTTTTATGTTAGCATTAAGGAGTTCGAGACACTATTGCTATGGCGTGCAGCGAGGTGTAGGATGTACACTGACCACTGAGTTTCATTCACTTGCATTTTTGGCCAGATTTGGGCTTGAGGCAGTGTAGATGGAGGGAGTCGACTATCGACTATGGCTGCACATTTGAATTTGTTCAAGGAAGGCTAGTGGTTGTACTTTGACCATCCGTTTGGGATGATGTTGTTGTTGGTGCATTCAGTCGAGATTCGGGAGTTTCAGTATTGTATG
This sequence comes from Geum urbanum, assembly GCA_946800695.1. NCBI lineage: Eukaryota > Viridiplantae > Streptophyta > Magnoliopsida > Rosales > Rosaceae > Geum > Geum urbanum. Next base: position 25,123,077 of record OX327002.1, read on the forward strand.
TGTGTATGTGTGGCTCGAGTTTCCGTGTTAGCCGAGTTATGGGCTACGAGAGCTGAGTTTGAGTATGATGATGTTGAGGCTCGTGATTTTGCGCGTGTTTGGCGCTAGTGACGCGGAGAAGTATCAGATACTTCGAGTTTACTACTCGTGACGCAACATGAAGAGCAGTGTAGCGGTTTGTGTGTGCAGATGCCACGTTTGTCGACTAGCGATGGCTAGGAGACAGAGACTTGCCGAGAAGTGTCAGTCATTTCAGATTTCCGGTTTGACGTGTCCGTTGTTGCTGTGTTGTGTGTGTTGTATGCACTTTGATTGGTGATACCAGTTGTCAGGTCTTTGTGGACAGTTTGATGAACTTGGTATGTTTATTTGTACTTTCGGAGATGATTTTAGTGGCAGGCTGTTATGGCTGTGTTTGATGGAGGTTGTCCCTCTACGTGGTGTACCTGTGTCCCAGTTTACTGGTCGAGGTATACGACAAGTGTTGGCGAGCTTTGCAGCGAGCATTGGGGACCAGATTACGAGCTAGTACCGGTTCTTGTCCTCGGATTGACGAGCGATCTTTGAGGACTATTCAGACCTTGGAGGGTATATTGTGGACCTCGGTATTGCAGTTCCGAAGGATTCGGGACCAGCAGTTTCAGCGGTTTGAGTTTTCTTGCAGTACCAGTTTGTGAACCACTGTGGTTTTGAGGTTGTTTGATGTTAATTTGAGGTATGTTGTTGTACTCCATTGTGTTGGAGTGAGTTTGATTTGGTTGAGTTTGAGTTGATGTTTGAATCTGATTTTGTGGGATGTGCTACCACAGACTGTCAGATTAGCGGAAATAGGTTGATAATTGTTTGAGTTCGATGCTTAAGTTTCGTTGGTATGAGCAGGTCGTGTTGTGATTTGCCTTGATGTTTTGATCCATATGTGGTCATAGGCGAGTTTGTGTTATGCCGTATAGTTCGGCATCGCCTATAGCATTGGCATTTGTGTGTGTGAGATGTGTGTTATGTTCCGTGTGGCGGAACTGTGTTTTAAGTTTGCTATGTGTTGTGTACCCTATATGTTCCTTATATAGGAACACTTGGCGATTTTGTGAGCCAGTTCAGATTTGTGATTTGAGGGTACAGGGACTCCAGCACGGAATTGTCTCCTATTGTGGAGTTTATGATCAGAGTTGTTCAGTTGAGATTGCAGTTGGTGAGTTGAGCAGTATGCAGAGGCAGTGCTCCTACCTTGTACCTACCTTGTAGTCGGCAGACTCGGAAATTTCGAGGTCTAAATTTTTTCTAAGGGGGGGTGGATTTGTGACGACCCGGAACAGAATCAGCAGTATGATCAGCTTGATCGATGTGTTACTGCGTAGTCGCAGTTGTCCGACAGTTATTGGAATCGTCAGAGTTCTTAACGACTTAATTATTGGCCGAGAATTGGAACTGGGTCTCTTCTCGAGAGTCGTTCTACATGTGATTACGAGTTCGTGGGCGGTTCCAGATTGTTATTTAGACGACCGAGGAATTAGTTATGAATATTTGAAGTTTCGACGGAAACGGACTAATATGGCGAGCTAATTAACGACTAAATTACCGGACGAGAATTTGGTTTCGGTTCCTTCACGGAAGTTGTTCGGAATTTAATTTCGAGTTTGTGGGAACTTTCGAAGCATGATTTTGAGTTACGAAGATTTAGTTGTGATTATTTCCGATTATTGATGGTTTAGTCGATTTAAATGGGTGTTGATTCAAGGGTTGACTTTTTATTCATTTGACCGATATGTTTGACTTTGGGTAATATTGGAAGAATATGTCGAGATGAGTTCGTGGCCGCGAGAATTATCGGAATCGGAATTACGACGAGAAAGTTATGGATATTCGAAGTTTGTCGAAATTAATTGGGAAAGTTTCCATATTTGGCATGTATATAAATAGAAGGTTTCCATTTTAGGAAGGGAGGACTATTCATTGCTGGTTTGACCTTGGTTGACCAATGGAGGAGATGAAACTCACGGCGGTGGCTCACGGCTTCCATGGTGGCGGTGGATTCCGGCCACCCCACGGCTTGAACTTGGGCTCTTTCCCTCCTCCTTGATGCCATGAACCTAACCCCGGCCACCACGCACGGCCTAGCTTGCCGGAGAGAGGAAAATTCCGGCCAAAATTCAAGAAAACTTGGTGATTTCGGGTTTGATGTTTCTAGCCGATTCGAGCTGAAATTTGTATTGGGCTTTGTAGCTCTCATCACTAGCAAGCTACCATGTAAGTTTGGGATCCTAATTTTGTTTGTGGAAGGAGAATTTTGGATTTGAAATTTGTGTGTTCATTCGGTTTTTCATGAAATTGACCATGTTAGAGTGAGAATTGGACTTCGGTGCAGTTGACAAAGTTGCTCAGTGGGTGGTTTTGCATGGAATAGGGGTTGCTCCGCTGTGAATTCTTCCGGTCAACAGTGGCGCCGCCGTGGACGGTGGTCAACGGCGGTCAATGGTCAACGGGTTGACTTTTTGACTTTCGACAAGTCGCATGTCATTTGACTCGAAATCGCGCTCCGATCGCAGTGGGGAGGTTCGTTTTTCGAGTTGAGCGTCCGAACGTAAAACGAGGTATTGAGGTGGTATATATGGTTTTTCGACGATTCGTCGTATTCGAATTTCGTATTTCCGAGGACGGTGGTTTCTCGTGATTTGACTTGTATTGTCGAGTTATGATTTGGAGATATGAATTTTGTGAATATTCAGGTGTTCGTGATCGTTCGTTTGGCGATGGACATTCCGCCGGATCACAGGTTAACGCGATACGCGTTACGCTAGTCTGTGAGTGGACATTTTATTTTCACGGATTGAATGCGAGTCTTTTATATACGTTAATGAACTTGAGCATGCAGCATGATTACGGTTTTACGAGCATGAGATTTCATACGAGATTATGATTATATAAGAAAGTGTTTACAATTATACGAATATGTTTGTACGGATATATGTATACGAATATGCATACTTTTTAAGTTATTTGGACAAGTCTTTCCCCTTACTCACATTAACTCTTTTAATCTTTCCTACCAAACCATAATCTTATGTGCTAGTTTCGAAAAATTCTCACCAAGTTTCCGGAACAAAGGTAAGGATATTCTATACTAGGGTAAGTGTTTAGGTATATATGGTGATGAAAGAAAAGCTTAACGTGGGCTCAATTGGTTTATCTAGGGGTGTCGCAACTTGTGCGTACAAATGGGATACATGGATATATGGCAATGTGGTGGAAAATCCTAAATGCCTTTAATCATTTCCAAAATCAAAGTATGTATCAACATAAAAGCTTTGCAAATTGACATGAGTAAGTTCTAGCATTCTCTAGTTCATTAAAATCTATGGCAAGCAATCAAATGAGGCATATATAAGCTAGTAGCTACGAAATGGATGCATATTCACTCGAATAAAGAACAGATAGCTCAAAAGCTCACATAGGGTTCATATGATTAAAAACTTATTCAAGCATGCGATTTTCTGTACCATGTTTTACAATTTATATCTACTACATGTTAAAAACATATAGAATATCTCAATTAGCACAAGAATTCGATGCATGTGATTCATACGCCATATGTGTTCATATCGGTCTAATTTCATCATCGACTAGTTAAGGGCATCCTAAAGACTCTGAAAAACACTAATTTAGACACACTTAAATTGTAAACCCTTCCCCCACACTTAAACTCTACATTGCCCTCAATGTACTAAAGTAAAAGTATAGATTTTAAGCATGAAGTATAGGATCTACGAAAATTCTAATGTAATACGCAAAAAGCCATTAAATTAATTTAAATGGGGAGAAGAAAACAAATCTGTTGTCTCCCTTCACGTGTTTGAGGTGGCCGGCTCTTCCAGCGATTCTTCCTCCACGATTTGATCTGTGAGTGCTTCACGATAAGGCTTCAAACGGTGGCCATTAACTTTGAACAAGTTCCCGCTATCCAAAGATTGAATTGTGACGGCTCCATAGGGGAAAACTTGAACAACCGTGTAAGGCCCATTCCACCTTGATCGTAATTTTCTGGGACAGAGTTTGAGCTTTGAATGGAAAAGTAGGACTTTTTGCCCCGGTTCAAAACTCTTGCCACGAATTATCTTGTCATGGATCATCTTGGTTTTCTCTTTGTAAATCCATGCGTTGTCGAAAGCATCATTTCGTATCTCCTCGAGCTCAGAAAGTTGTAGCTTTCGATGCAGTCTAGCCGCATCTCGATCCATGTTGAACTTCTTAACAGCCCACCATGCTTTATGCTCCAGTTCTACCGGAAGATGGCATGCCTTCCCATAAACTAGTCGAAAAGGTGACATACCGATGGGAGTCTTGTAGGCAGTCCTGTAAGCCCATAATGCATCATCTAAGCACTGGCTCCAATCTTTCCGGTTTGGGCGGACGGTTCGCTCCAATATCTTCTTGATTTCACGGTTGGAAATTTCTGCCATTCCATTTGTTTGAGGGTGGTATGGTGTGGAAACCTTGTGTCTTACGCCATACTTCCTCATCAATGCTTCCACCGTGCGGTTGCAAAAATGACTTCCTCCATCACTAATTAGAACGCGTGGCATTCCAAATCTAGTAAAGATGTTAGTTCGTAGGAAATCTGCAACAACTCGCGAATCATTAGTACGGGTGGCCTTTGCCTCCACCCATTTAGAAACATAATCTACTGCGAGTAAAATATACGTATAACCATTGGAGGGAGGAAATGGTCCCATAAAATCAATACCCCATACGTATAAGCATATAAGTTTGTGGCATTTGATCTCTAGGTCCTAAATTACCGAATCTCTGGCACTTATCACATGCAGCACAAAATACATGAGCATCGCGAAATAAACTAGGCCAAAAGAAACCGCAATCTAAAATCTTAAGGGCTGTCCTCCTTGAACCAAAATGTCTCATTCATGCTTCATTGTGACAAAATTCTAGAATATGCTTAAATTCACTATCCGGGATACATCTCCTAATGACTAAGTCGGAGCATTGTTTCCATAAATAAGGCTCATCCCAGATAAAAGTTCTAGAATTATTTTTAAGTTTGTCACGTTGAAATTTATGCATGGTAGATGGAAACTCACTGGTAACTAAGTAATTAACGATATCGGCATACCAAGGAGTTTCCGAAGCACTCACCTCAATTCCGAAGAGTTTTTCATCCGGAAAAGTTTCCTCAATTTCAATAGTCTCATGGTCACCTATCAAACGTGATAGGTGGTCAGCGACGACATTTTCTACTCCCTTCTTATCCTTGATTTCGACGTTGAATTCTTGGAGTAGAAGTATCCATCTAATAAGCCGTGGTTTTGCGTCCTTTTTCAGCATTAGGTACTTCAAAGCTGCATGATCAGTATACACAGTTACTTTAGTTTGAAGTAAATAAGACCGAAATTTATCTAAAGCAAAAACCACTGCAAGAAACTCCTTCTCGGTTGTAGTATAATTTCTTTGAGCTTCATCAAGCGTCCGAGAGGCGTAATAAATTACGTAGGGTTTCTTGTCCTTCCGCTGACCCAAAACGGCTCCTACGGCATAATCCGAGGCGTCGCACATGAGTTCAAATGGCAGAGACCAATCAGGGCTGCTTAAAATAGGAGCGCTCGTGAGAAGTTCCTTCAACTTTTTGAAGGCAGCGTTGCATTCTTCATCAAATACGAACGGGGTCTCCTTTTGCAGTAATTTACACAACGGGAGCGAGATGTGGGAAAAGTCTTTGATAAACCTACGATAAAATCCTGCGTGTGCAAGAAAAGAACGAATCTCTCTAACCGAAGTTGGAGAGGGTAAGTGACGCACAAGATCTACTTTAGATTTATCAACTTCTAACCCTTTTTCAGAAATAATATGACCTAACACGATCCCTTGCGTAACCATGAAATGGCACTTCTCCCAATTAAGCACCAAGTTTGTTTCAACGCATCTTTGTAAAATAGTTTCTAAATTGTTTAAGCATGCATCGAAATCACTCCCAAATACACTAAAGTCGTCCATGAATACTTCAATAATTTTTTCAATGTACTCGGAGAAAATTGAGAGCATGCAACGTTGAAATGTACCTGGTGCATTACACAGTCCAAATGGCATTCGGCGGTATGCAAACGTTCCGAAAGGGCATGTGAACGTTGTCTTTTCTTGATCTTCCTCCGCAATGCTAATTTGGTTGTAGCCGGAGTATCCGTCGAGAAAACAATAAAATGCATGGCCGGCTAATCTTTCCAGCATTTGGTCGATGAATGGTAATGGAAAATGATCCTTGTGGGTTGCGGCGTTGAGCCTCCGGTAATCAATGCACACTCGGTGTCCAGTGATCGTCCTTTGTGGCACAAGTTCATTTTCCAGATTCTCGACGACGGTGATTCCCGATTTCTTGGATACTACCTGCACAGGGGAAACCCAACGACTATCAGAAATAGGGTAAATAACTCCACAGTCCATGAGTTTAATTACCTCCTTTTTTACCACCTCCATCATCGGAGGGTGGAGCCGACGTTGCGCTTCCCGCGTAGGCTTGGTGCCTTCTTCAAGGAAAATCCTATGCACACAGGTTGCTGGATTTATTCCCTTGATGTCCGCAAGCGTCCAGCCTATTGCGGTTTTGTACCTCTTGAGCACACTCACGAGCTTCTCCTCCTGCTCCTCTTCTAGCGCAGACGAAATAATGACCGGCAATGTTTCATTCTCGCCCAAGTACGCGTACTTGAGATGATCCGGTAGTAGCTTGAGTTCTAAAACTGGAGCTTCTATGATAGAAGGAACAATTTTATTAGTACCAAAAGTAATTGGTAAAGGAGGAGAAAAACTTACTTTTCGTGGTGCGGCATTTAGAGCCATGGCCATGTCTTGAATTCGAGGTTTAAGCTCTAGTAAGGCCTCGAGAAGGGCATCATCCCCGAGTTGAATGGCCATGTCGAGTTCATCCTCATTGATGGTGTCGAGGTGGCCTTGTGCTAAGGTATCCACGGGATCATATGTCGAAATGGCAGCTACGCTCGACATTGGAAATTTCATCCCGTCCAGGATGTTGAACTCGATTCTTTCTCCATCAATCTCCATGGAGAAAGTGCCTTGAAACACATCGATCTTCGTTCTCGCAGTCCGCATGAAAGGTCGCCCAAGCAGCAGCGGCGTGGTGTTCAGTGGACTCTCTTCCATGTCAACTATATAGAAATCGGCTGGGAATATTAAGTTGTTGACTTGCACGAGCACGTCTTCTATGTATCCCCTCGGATACTTGTGTGTGCGATCGGCTAATTGGATGACAACACCATCTTGCTTGAGATCTCCAAGCTCCATCGATTCGTAAAGATAGTAAGGCATGACGTTGATGGAGGCTCCGAGATCAAGCATCACGTCTTTGAAGTGGTTGTCACTGATTACGCAGGGAACTGCAAAGCTCCCTGGGTCCTTCAGTTTTGGGGGTAGCCGACGCTGCAAAACCGCCGAAACGGTTGCGTTCACCTTCACAACCTCCTTCTCTCGAGTTTGCCTCCTCTGTGTGCATAATTATTTCAGAAACTTCGCGTATACCGGCACCTGTTTTATGCACTCGATCAAGGGCAAATTCACTTGCACCTTTCGGAAGATGTCTAAGATATCTTCATATTGGGCATCCTTCTTCTTCGATTTTAACAATCTGCTAGGAAAAGGTGCAACAGCAAACGGAGAATTAGTAATACCCGTATTTGAAGGAATAGGGTCTTTACCTTTGATTGGGGTGGGTTGTGGAGGGGATTGTGCCTTGGTGACATTAGGCGTCACCTTCTTTTTCTCGGCCTCTTGAGTTGCCGGATCGATCTCATCATCGTCTTCGTTGGTGATGTCTTCGATTGTGACTTCATCGAGATGAGATCGCCTGTTCTTTGGTTCTTCTAATGTCTTCCCACTCCTTGTGACAATAGCATTCACGTTTCTTTGATTAGGAGTGGGTTGAGGTGGAAGCCGACCGGTTTCTTTGATTTGGCCCATGAAATCAACAAGTTGGCCAAGCTGCTTCTTCACTTCGGTGATGTCTCGGCCATGTGAGTCCAGTGTCTCCTTTGTCTTCGATTGTCCGTCGAGGAGAACTTGTGTGGATGCCGAAAGTTACGACAACATCTTGTCGTAATCCGGGTTGGTGAAGGATTGAGATGACGAACCATGCTGCATCGGTGGCCTTGGTTGAAATGGAGGGCGTTGGTAGCTTTGTTGAGGTGCTGGAGGGTTCAAAGTTCCCTCGTTGCTGCTCCATCTAAAATCTGGATGGTCTCGGTTGCCAAAATTGTTGTAGTTGTTGTACCGTTGGCCTCCTTGATATCCACCGATGGCGTTAGCTTGCTCCGGCTCGCTAGCTTGCTCTGGCGCTTGAGGGCATTGGTCATTATGGTGACCTTGTACTTGACATATGCCACAAACAGGCCCACGAGTTGCTTTGGCTCTTGTCGTCTCGAGCTCTAAAACCTTCTCTAGCATATGAGCTAGTTTGTCGTATTTTTCGTCCGCGTCGGGTTTAGAACTCGCTTCACCGACTGCTCGTCTGTTGGACATTCCATATTGTGCATCATTATTCGCCCGATTTTCTAGAAGAGTTCTAGCTTCGGTTTCGGTTTCGGTTAAGTCCATGAATGCACCGGTAGCTGCTGCATCTAGCAATTCCCTATCGATCGGCTTGAGACCATCGTAAAAGTAATTCATGAGATTGGTCTCGGAAAATCCATGCGATGGGCAAGTGGCACACAAAACCTTGAATCGGTCATAATATTGGCCGAAGGTCTCGTCCGGTTTCTGTGTAATGCCAGTGATTTGCTTCCTCAAGACGGTGATCTTTGAGGCCGGGAAGTACTTCGCTAGGAACATATCCGCAAGTTGCTTCCATGAGGTAATATGGTTCGGCGGTAGTTCCATAAGCCAAGACTCGGCCCTGTCGGTTAGGGTGAATGGGAATGCCTTCAGCTTGAAGAGCTCCGTATCAGCATCGGATGGCTTCATGCTGTTACAAACAAATTGGAATTGTTTGAGATGCTTGTTCGGATCTTCATTGGAAAGTCCGTGAAAAATGGGTAGTCGGTGGAGGAAACCACTCTTCAGCTCGACTTCCTTCATGTTTTCCTCCGGTAGTGGAAAAGCAATGCTCGAAGGCCCGCTGCTCCATTCGGTTGAGCAGATACGCTGGCGAAGAGACTGTCCTGCATTGGCCATGTTGACGTCTTGTGCTTCCTGTTCTGAAGTATGGTCGGTTGATGAGGCTGAACTATGGTCGGTTGATGAATGTGAAGACTCGGAAACTTCCTCGATGATAGGATAATCCAGGATGTCTGTTTGAGCTTTAAGTCTCGCTATTCTCTCTGCGATTTCCTCAAACTTTGTTTTAGATGGTCCAGGATTCTGATCGGACATTCATTAGCCTGAGCATCCACCAAAGACCAAGTGTTAGTATCAACAAAGAATATGAGATGAATATAGGAATACTAACCAAAATCGTAAGGCATATTTAGAAAACAAAGCGATAACACATAAAATAGTAAAACTATCAAAGCAAACTATAAACACTCACAAATACTTAAAAACTACTAAAACACACAAAATTTATAATAGTTAAGACACTAAATGTAATTTACTATGTAATGCAAATGATTTAATCAATTTTAGGGGCTATGCACATGAACGTAATAAACTTAAAACACACGTTTTCTGCAAATTAACACTATATAAGGCTAAACCTAAGAATTTAGTTAGAACATATATAAACAAGGTTCAAATACAAGCAAACAATAATTCACATTGAATTTATGCACCACACATTTTTTCAAAAATGCATCAAACAACAATCCTACGTGAAAGATGGAGTGAATGTATAAGAGAAAACGTTAGAACCTGCAGAAAACACACGAGTTACGTGCTTAAAATATGAATGCAAAGAATGACCTCTTCTTCGGTCTTATGCCCCTAACTTCACTTAGGTTAGGGTACTCGGTAGTGAAATCCGAGTATCATAAAGCCTAAGAGAGGCTATGCAAACTAAATATAACGTTTGTTAGTCCTTTACAGTTTTTAATGCACAAACAAACAAAAAAATTTGACTAAGTTTTATTTATTTCCTTTGGCCCCGATGGTACGTGGTGCAGAGGCTCTCGACTGTGCAATGGGTCTCGTTCATCCGAAGATGAAGTCTGATTCCAAGAGGTCTAAGCATGCTTAATCTAATATACCATCTATTTAAAGGATTATGTCGTATTTACTGAGTTTTGTATTTATCCGTATTCATATGCACTTATGATTTACAGAGAGTACACGAAATGATCTTTCGGTAAATTTCTTGGACGTGCGGCTCGTGCTCAAATGTATACTGACTCTCGCTAATTCAGCTTAGTTACGTTTAGAAATGGCAAGTAGGAATAAAGATAACGCGAGAGGTAAGGACTAATATTTAGAACAACCTGAGGCTTACTCGTAAGAGTATATACTCCAATGTTGTTCCTAGAGACACCCCGAGGCTAACCAGTTACGGTATATACTCCAATGGTGTTCTATTGCTTAGATCCGAAACCCGGCACCAATCATAAACCCACTCACCATATCCAACAATCAGCCAAATTTTTGAGATAGTATATAATCTCAAGTCCTTAGTAAACTCCGCCCACAACCTCGTGCCCATAACTTCACTTAGGTTATGGCATGTGGTGATGAAATCCACACTTCACGAGGGGTTGAGGAGATAAACCAGAAAAAGAGGCACCTCCCTATTTCCAAAGAACGAAACTTAAAACCAATACTCGTACTGAATGTAAATCAATTTAAGTACGTCTACGTTTTGATTGCGCCTAAGATTTAAAAGGAATACACGATTTAGTTATTGAGTAAATCTCTTGTCCGTGCGGCCCGCGCGAAAATGTATGCCAACTATCGTTAATTTTCGTAATTGTTGGAAATGACCAGTTGGGATAGATGTAACGCAAGAGGTGAGAACTAATTTCTGGGAACAGCCTGAGGCTAACTCGTAAGAGTATATACTCCATTGTTGTTCTTAGAAACACCCCGAGGCTAACTCGTAAGAGTATATACTCCAATGGTGTTCTGTTTTCTTAGTTCAAAACCAGTCACCATTCATAACCCTTCTAGACATCATAACCAATTATTACTCGAATTCACGAGATAGTATACAATCTCAAGTGTTTGTAAACTCCGCCCACAACCTCATGCCCATAACTTCACTTAGGTTATGGCGTGTGGTGATGAAATCCACACTTCACGAAGGGTTAAGGAGATAGACAAACAAAAGAGGCACCACCTATTCCATAGAGATTTATTTAATAACTAAGTGCTAGTACTCAAATTAAATCAAAGACTATCCTTTAACATGAAAATAAATTATGCAAGTGTAAATACGAAGTGTAAATAAATTCGTATAAGTAATAAGTAAGAATTGTAAACATGTATGTAAATTTCTATAAGTATAAACAAGTATGTATTTCGAAAATTATAGACATGCTTTTATTTACCTATTTTTACATATATACAACGAAATCATACAAAAACATTTTAATTCCCCGGCAACGACGCCAAAAATTGATACGCGCAAAACATGCATTTAACGTTAACACACAGTAGACCTTAAAAACACAGATTACACGCATTTCAATTTAAAACCCTTCTTTTGTCATTATAATATTGGCGAGTAGGGATCGTTCTTTATCCGGGGAATTAAGGGCGCATGCATAGTTTCGTTAATAAGCGGAAATCTAAATGTTTGGGGGGATTGGAAATTTGTTGATTAAATGTCCTACTAAATTAAAGTGCAAAAACATGCAAACACAACAAAAACTCTTAGGCATCTAACATGTTTTACTCATAGACAAGTTTTAACAATCAAGAAACTTCAAGTCTAATTATGCTTGCTAAAAATAAGAAGCTAATCTATTAATTACAAGTGATCAACATATTCACTAACCGAACCTACTCCTTTGCTTTTACCTTATTTATCATCTACGAAATCCTTAATTTTAGTCGAGATACATACACATGCTTTCGTTGAATAAGAATGTCATGACGCATAACAACTTAAAACAATAGCTTCTTTGCCGAATCAATGAGGTATAATTTAGGACAATAAGTGACGCACCCTATCCTAAATCATACTCAAAGCATTAAGAACTTTAAAGCTAGCACATGCATCCAAACTAATAAAATCAAGAACACATGGAAGAATCGAAATAAGAGAAGAACATGGATAATTTCTTTCATTACATAACCGAAAGTATTACAAAGATGAAGATGGAGTTTAGAGTACATGGTTACACTTTTTAGAGAGGTGACGCACCAATCTACTAGCGGTGGTTCTCAAGAACACGAATGACGCACTCTACGTTCTTGATCCGGAGGTGGCGGAGGACTTCGACTTCGGGAGGACTTCGGTTGTGTATGGAAGAGTAGTAAAGTGTATAGAGTTTTGGCTTGTGAAATTATGTGATCCTTTATCATGGCCGAACTCCCTTGGTATTTATAGGCAAGCATATGCCTTCATCTCTCTTCCACCTTGCCTCCCTTCATTTAATGCAAGCCTTAGTCACATGGCAAGTCACTCCCTTAGTCACCAAGTGTGATCATCACAAAGCAAGAGTCACCATGGCAACTCACCATTTGTGAACCCTAAGCAAGAGTCACCATGGCAAGTCACACACTTAGTCATCTTTTGTGATGATCACAAGCTTAGTCACTAAGCCTTGTCACAAAGCTTGACAAGCTTGACTTTTCAACTTCACCAAGTGGCCTCCTTGTCGAACTAGATGGGTTTGGGCTTGATAATGGGCCGAAACAAACTTTGAGAAATGGGCCCAGAAAATGCTTTTTGGGCTGGCCCATTTCCGGTGGTCCGAAATCGCAAAAATCGCAAAATCGCCGAAATTCCTCTGAATTGCGTCGTTATTAATCTCCACCGTAAATATCTTCAAAATAACAAATTAAATAAGAAAAACATAAAAACTAAGATAATAACATAGCTAAAAGTAAAGGGAAATGCGTTAAGAAACGAGCATAAAATGCGTATATCACAGGTAATGGCAATTCTACGTTAGTAGCGAAACTCTGCCCAAATTTTGAAAAGTTTTTGTGGGTTTGTGTTTTCGAAGGGGTTCGATTCCGGTTTAGGGAGCTAAATCGGGGTTGGGTCCTTTCACGAATACCCTAACCTAAGTGAAGTTAGGGGCACAAAATCGAAGGAGAAGTCATTCATTCTTTGCATTCATATTTTAGCACGTAACTTGTGTGTTTTCTGGAGGTTCTAAGATTTTCTCTTATGCATTCACTCCATCTTTCACATAGGATTGTTGTTTGATGCATTTTATTTAATGAGAATGTGTTGTGCATAAATTCAATGTGAATTATTGTTTGCTTGCATTTGAACCATGTTTATATGTGTTCTAACTAAATTTGTAGCTTTTGCATTATATAGTGTTAATTTGCAGAAAACATGTGTCTTAGTTCATTACATTCATTTGCATAGCCCTTTAAATCGGTTAGATCATTTGCATTACTTAGTAAATTACACTTAGTTTCATAAACGTCATAAATTTTATGTTTTTAGTAGTTTTCAAGTCTTTGTGAGTTTTTAAAGTTTGTTTTGGTAGTTTTACTGTTTTATTTGTTTTTTGTGTTTTGCTTTGTTTTCTTTATATGTTTTACGTTTTTGGTTAGTATCCCTATATTCATTACCTATTCTTTTTTATACTAACACTTGGTCTTTGGTGGATGCTCAGGCTAATGAATGTTCGATCTGAATTCTGGACCATCTAACACGAAGTTTGAGGAAATCGTAGAGAGGATAGCAAGACTGAAAGCTCAATTAGAACCACTGGATTATCCGATCATTGAGGAAGGTTCCAAGTCTTCACATTCATCAACTGAGCATAATTCTGAGCCGGAAGAACAAGAAGTCTTAATGGCCAATGCAGGGCAATCCCTTCGTCAGCGCACCTGCTCAACCGAATGGAGCAGCGGGCCTTCAAGCATTGCTTTTCCACCACCGGGGGAAAACATGAAGGACATCGAGCTAAAAAGTGGTTTCCTCTACCGACTGCCCATTTTTCATGGACTTTCGAATGAAGATCCGAATAAACATCTCAAGCAATTCCAGTTCGTTTGCAACAGCATGAAGTCATCTGATGCAGATACGGAGCTTTTCAAGCTTAAGGCATTTCCGTTCACATTAACAGACAGGGCCGAGCTAGTCTTGGCTCATGGAACTACCACGAAACCACATTACCACATGGAAGCAACTCGCGAACATGTTCCTGGCGAAGTACTTCCCAGCCTCAAAAATCACCGTCTTGAGGAAGCAAATTACTGGCATTACACAGAAACCGGACGATACTTTCGGCCAATATTAAGACCGATTAAAGGTTTTGTGTGCCACCTGCCCATCTCATGGATTTTCTGAGACTAATCTTATGAATTATTTTTATGATGGTCTCAAGGCAATCGATAGGGAATTGCTCGACGCAGCAGCCACCGGAGCATTCATGGACTTGAACGAGACCGAAGCTAGAACTCTTCTAGAAAATCGGGCAAACAATGATGCACAATACGGAATGTCTACCCGGAGAGCAGTCGGTGAAGTGAGTTCCAAACCTGAAGCGGATGAGAAGTACGACAAGCTAGCTCTTATGCTAGAGAAGGTTTTAGAGCTCGAAACGACAAGAGCCAAGAAATCTCAAGGGCTCGTTTGTGGACTTTGTCATGTGCAGGGACACCACATTGAGCAATGTCCAACGTTGGGAGACCATAACGGAGGTCAACCCGGAGATATGGAGTTGGAGCAAGCCAATGCACTTGGTGGATATCAAGGAGGACAACAGTATAACAATTATAACAACTATGTCAACCGTGATCATCCAGGTTTCAAGTGGAGTAGCAACGAGGGATGTCTAAACCCTCTGGTACCTCAACAAACGTATCAATGTGCTCCCTTCCAACCGAGGCCTACTATGCTTCATGCTCCCATGCACCCAACGCAACAAGCACCCCTGGTCCAACATTTCACCAATCCGGACTACGACAAAATGCTTTCTCAAATGTCTGCCTCAACACAAGTTCTTCTGGATGGACAAGCCAAGACGAAGGAGACATTGGATACTCATGGCCGTGATATCGGTGAAATAAAGAAGCAGATGGGCCAACTGGTGGACTTCATAGGCCAAATTCGGCAAACCGGCCAACTACCACCTCAAACCACTCATAATCAACGGAATGTCAATGCCATTATCACTAGGAGTGGAAAGATACTGGAAGCACCAAGGACCACGAAATCTCATCTCGATGAAGTCACCATTGAGGACATCACCAACGAAGACGATGATGAGATTAATCCGACAACTCATAAGGCCGAAAAGAAAAAGGTGACACCTATTGTCACCAAGGCACCATCCCCTCCACAACCCACCCCAATCAAAGGTAAAAACCCTATTCCTTCAAATACGGTTGTTACTAATTCTCCGTTTGCTATTGCACCTTTCCCAAGCAGATTATCAAAATCAAAAAAGAAAGATGATCAATACGAAGATATCTTGGACATCTTTTGAAAGGTGCAAGTGAACTTGCCCTTGATCGAGTGCATTAAGCAAGTGCCAATATATGCAAAGTTTCTAAAAGAGTTATGCACCCAGAGGAGGCAAACGAGAGAGAAGGAGGTTGTGAAGGTGAATGCAACCGTTTTGGCGGTCTTGCAGCGTCGGCTACCCCCAAAATTGAAGGATCCAGGGAGTATTTCAGTTCCCTGCGTAATTGGTGACAGAAGGTTCGACGATGTAATGCTAGACCTAGGTGCATCAATAAATGTAATGCCGTATCATTTATATGCATCTATGAATCTAGGTGAACTAAAAACTGATAATGTCATCATACAATTAGACGATCGCACTAATAAGTACCCTAGGGGATACGTTGAGGATGTTCTTGTGCAGGTCAATCAACTCATTTTTCCAGCTGATTTCTACATCATGGACATGGAGGAGAGCACTCTAAACACCACGCCATTGTTGCTAGGGCGTCCCTTCATGCGGACCACAAGAACTAAAATTGACATTTTTGAAGGAACTCTCTCAATGGAAATTGATGGAGAGTTGGTCGAGTTCAGCATCATTGATGTTATGAAATACCCTTCTTCAAGTTTAAATGCTTGTTATTCAATTGACATTCTTGACTCTATTTCACAGGAGCATTTGGACACCATTGGAGAAGACGAACTCGACATAGCCATACAACTTGGGGATGAAGCCCTTTTCGATGCTTTAATAGAGCTTTTGGAGCCTCTAATTCAAGAAATGGCTATGGCATTAAATAAAGCTCCACATTATGTAAGTAATCCTCCTCCAATTCCAATTATTTTTGGTACTAATGAATTGGTTCCTTCCATTGTTAAGGCACCCAAATTAGAACTTAAGGTGCTACCGGATCATCTGAAATACGTCTACTTGGGAGACAATGAGACACTTCCGGTAAACATCTCAGCCATATTAGAAGTGGACCAAGAGGAGAAGCTTATTCGAATGCTTCAAAGATACAAACCTGCCATAGGTTGGACGCTAGCGGACATTAAAGGAATCAATCCGGCAACATGTGTTCATCGGATTTTTTTAGAAGATGGCGCCAAACCTACTTGTGAAGCCCAAAAAAGACTCCATCCTCCGATGATGGAAGTCGTTAAGAAGGAAGTAATCAAACTCCTTGATTATGGAGTTATCTATCTGATTCCGGACAGCCGATGGGTCTCACCCGTTCAAGTTGTTCCTAAGAAATCTGGGATCACCATTGTGAAGAATGCAGAAAATGAGCTCGTACCTCAACGAACAATCACGGGACATCGTGTTTGCATCGACTATAGGAAGCTCAATGCCGCCACGCGAAAGGACCATTTTCCTCTACCATTCATCGATCAAATGCTAGAGAGATTGGCTGGCCATGCATTCTATTGCTTCCTGGACGGATACTCCGAGTACAATCAAATAAGCATCGCGGAAGAGGATCAAGAAAAAACCACGTTCACCTGCCCATTTGGAATGTTTGCCTATCGCCGCATGCCATTTGGTCTTTGCAATGCACCAGGTACCTTTCAAAGTTGCATGTTATCTATTTTTTCTGACTACGTCGAAAATATCATAGAAGTCTTTATGGATGACTTTAGCATTTTTGGAAATAATTTTGATGCATGTCTAAGAAATTTAGAACTCATTTTGAAAAGATGTGTTCAAATGAACTTGGTTCTTAATTGGGAAAAATGTCATTTCATGGTTACACAAGGGATAGTTTTGGGACATATCATTTCAGAAAAGGGTTTAGAAGTTGATAAATAGAAAATAGATCTTGTGCGTTACTTACCCTCTCCAACTTCGGTTAGAGAGATTCGTTCCTTCCTTGGACACGCAGGTTTTTATCGACAATTTATCAAGGACTTTTCCCACGTCTCCCGCCCTTTGTGCAAATTACTACAAAAAGATATCCCTTTCGAGTTTGATAGTGATTGCAAAGCAGCCTTCGAAAAGTTGAAGGAACTCCTGACATGTGCTCCTATCCTATGCCCTCCGGATTGGTCCTTACCGTTCGAATTAATGTGTGATGCTTCCGACTATGCGGTTGGAGCTGTTTTAGGACAACGGAAGGACAAGAAGCCATAAGCAATTTATTACGCCTCAAGAACTCTGGATACCGCCCAATCCAATTACACCACCACCGAAAAGGGATTCTTGCAGTAGTTTTTGCCCTTGATAAATTCCGTTCTTATTTACTTCAAACTAAAGTTATCATTTATACTGACCATGCAGCTTTGAAGTACTTAATGACGAAGAAGGATGCAAAACCAAGGCTAATTCGTTGGATCCTCTTACTCCAAGAATTCGACATCGAAATAAAAGACAAGAAGGGAGTGGACAACGTAGTGGCTGACCACCTTTCTCGGTTGGTGAAAGAACAAGAAGCCGTGGTCATCCAGGAGAATTTTCCGGATGAACAGCTCTTCGGAATTCAATTGAATGCTTATGAAACTCCATGGTATGCGGATATAGTCAATTATTTAGTAGCCGGTGAGTTTCAATCCTATATGCATAGTGTTCAACGTGAAAAACTTAGGAAGAATGCTAGGACTTTTATTTGGGATGAACCCTACTTATGGAAACAATGTTCAGATTTAGTCATTCGTAGGTGTGTTCCGGATAGTGAATTTAAGTCAATTCTTGAGTTTTGTCACAATGAAGCATGCGGGGGACATTTTGGTTCTAGGAGGACAGCCCTAAAAATTTAGATTACGGATTCTTTTGGCCTAGTTTATTTCGCGATGCTCATACATTCTATGCTGCATGTGATAGGTGCCAAAGATTCGGTAATTTAGGACCTAGAGATCAGATGCCATAAACTTATATGCTTAATGTCGAAATTTTTGATGTTTGGGGCATTGATTTTATGGGACCTTTTCCTCTATCGAACGGTTTTACTTACATTTTACTCGCAGTAGATTATGTTTCTAAATCGGTGGAAGCAAAAGCCACCCGAACTAATGATTCGCGAGTTGTTGGAAATTTTCTAAATGCTAACATTTTTTCAAGGTTCGGAATGCCACGTGTTCTAATAAGCGATGGAGGTAGCCATTTTTGCAACAGGACGGTAGAAGCTTTAATGAGGAAGTATGGAGTTACACATAAGGTTTCGACACCTTATCATCCTCAAACAAACGGAATGGCTGAAGTTCCCAACCGAGAGATCAAGAAGATCTTGGAGAGAACCGTTCGTCCGAATCGAAAGGATTGGAGCCAGTGTTTAGATGATGCATTATGGGCTTACAGGACTGCCTACAAGACTCCAATCGGCATGTCACCTTTTCGATTAGTTTATGGGAAGGCATGTCATCTTCCGGTAGAACTGGAGCATAAAGCATGGTGCGCTGTTAAGAAGTTCAACATGGATCAAGATGCGGCTGGACTGCATCGAAAGCTACAACTTTCTGAACTCGAGGAGATACGAAATGATGCTTTCGACAACGCATGGATTTACAAAGAGAAAACCAAGATGATCCATGACAAGATGATTCGTGGAAAGAGTTTTGAACCAGGGCAAAAAGTTTTACTTTTCCATTTGAAGCTTAAACTCTTTCCGGGCAAATTACGATCATGATGGAATGGGCCTTACACTGTTGTTCAAGTTTTCCCTTATGGAGCCGTCACAATTCAATCTTTGAATAGCGGGAACTTGTTCAAAGTTAATGGCCACCGTTTGAAGCCTTATCATGAAGCATTCAAGGATCAAATCGTGGAGGAAGAATCTCTTGAAGAACCGGCCACTTCAAACACGTGAAGGGGGAGGCAACCCAATCGAGAAGAAGACAACAGATTTGCTTTCTTCTCCCTTTTTCCTTAATTTAGTTGCTTTTGCATATTTAAATTGGAACTTTCGTAGATCCTTTGCTTCATGCTTAATACTATACTTTTACTTAATACATTGAGGGCAATGTAGAGTTTAAGTGTGGGGGAAGGGTTTACAATTTAATTGTGTCTAAATTAGTGTTTTTCAAAGTCTTTAGGATGCCCTTAACTAGTTGATGATGAAATTGGACCAATACGAACACTTATGGCGTATGAATCACATGCATCGAATTCTTGTGCTAATTGAGATATTCTATGTGTTTTTAACATGTAGTAGATATGATTTGCAAAACATGGTACAGAAATCGCATGCTTGAATAAGTTTTTAATCATATGAACCCTATGTGAGCTTTTGAGCTATCTGTTCTTTATTCCTTGAGTGAATATACATCCATTTCGTAGCTACTAGCTTATATATGCCTCATTTGATTGCTTGCCATAGATTTTAATGAATTAGAGAATGCTAGAACTTACTCATGTCAATTTGCAAAGCTTTTAAGTTGATACATACTTTGATTTTGGATATGATTAAAGGCATTTAGGATTTTTCACCACTTCGCCAAATATCCATGTATCCCATTTGTATGCATGAGTTGCGACACCCCTAGATAAACCAATTGAGCCCACGTTAAGCTTTTCTTTCATCACCATATATACCTAAAACACTTACCCTAGTGTAGAATATCCTTACCTTTGTTCTGGAAACTTGGTGAGAATTTTCGAAACTAGCACATAAAGATGAAGTTTTGGAGAGGAAGTTTGAAGAGTTAATGTGAGTAAAGGGAAAGACTTGTCCAAGTAGATTAAAAAGTATGAGATTGCCAAAAAGAAAAAAAAAAGAAAATTGAGAGAATGAAAAGAAAAAAAAAATTTATATATATCTCTCATGCCAATGTGTTCTAAGTATAAACCCTTTGGATTAATGTCCCCCTTATTTGCGGATTTGAAGATTACAACGAATTGAAGGCCCAAAAATAGAACAAATATGGCCTTTGTCCTGTCCGAAAAGCTCAAAGGGTAGTTTAGATAGAAGTATGCATGGTAACATTCGAGTGTAGATGGAAGATGAAATCCAAAAAGATTCGAAAGTGCTAGATTAAGTCGTTGAAACATTTTTATCACCACATATCTAAATTTCGAATGCCTTAGCCTTAGCCCATTACAACCTCACTAAAAGTCCTTTATGATCCTTAAATTGAGTAGCTTTCAATTGGTAGAGTAAGTTGCATGAGTAAGCTTATGGTTTTGGTTCATTTGTGCAAGCAATTAACTCCATTCATGAGGTTTTCGTTTAAATTCATATACACTTTAAGTGAACCATTTTCATGAGTGAAAAATATGTTGAGTGCATCCTTGTGAGCTGATTAACCTTTATTCAAAGCATGCACAGCTATAGCATAACCATTATTTTCTCCATGTCTTACTTGTTCATTATATAATCATATCTCAATTATCTCTTGAATTCGTTGAGCATACAAGTTGAAAATCATGTGAGCCATCGCCATACACTTATGAAAATTCTGAGACAAATTTTAGCTAAGGGCTTAGTTGTGTTCTTTCTTTTGTTTTAATTCTTAGAAAGTCTTAGTTTAACTTAGTGTTTGCTAAGGGACTAGCAAAGTCTAAGTGTAGAGGAATTTGATATACGCATTTTATGCTCGATTCTTAACGCATTTCCCTTTACGTTTAGCTATGTTATAATCTTAGTTTTTATGTTTTTTCATTTAATTTGTTATTTTTAGGTTATTTACGGTGGAGATGAATAACGGCGCGATTCGGAGGAATTTCGGCGATTTTTGCGATTTCGGACCACTGGGAATGGGCCGGCCCATAAAGCATTTTGTGGGCCCATTTGTCAAAGTTTGTTTCGGCCCAAAATCAAGCCCAAGCCCATTAAATTCTGCAAGCAAGCCACTTGGTGAAGAGGAAAAGTCAAGTTTGGCAAGCGTTGTGACTAGGCTTGGTGACTAAGCTTGTGATCATCACAAAGGGTGACTAGGCTTGGTGACTAAGCTTGTGATCATCACAAAGGGTGACTAAGGGTGTGACTAGCCTAGGTGACTCTTGCTTGTGATCATCACAAATGGTGACTAAGGGTACATTTAATGAAAAGGCAAGGTGGAAGAGAGAGGTAGGCAATTCCTTTGCCTATATATAAGAGGGAGGCCAGCCATAATACAGATCATCACACAATTTCACAAGTCAAAAAGCTATACAATTCACCTCTCTTCCATACATAACCAAGGTTCTTCCAAAGTCGAAGCTCTCCACCACCTCCGGATCAAGAACGTAGAGTGCGTCATTCGTGTTCTTGAGAATCACCGCTTGTAGTTGGTGCGTCACCTCTCTAAAAGTGTAACCATGTACTCTAAACTCCATCTTCGTCTTTGTAATAATTTCGGTTATGTAATGAAAGAATTTCTCCATGTTCTTCTCTTATTTCGATTCTTCCATGTGTTCTTAATTTTATTAGTTTGGATGCATGTGCTAGCTTTAAGTTCTTAATGCTTTGAGTATGTTTTAAGATAGGGTGCGTCACCAATCTTCCTAAAAGATATCTCAATGATTTCGGCAACGTAGCAATTGTTTTAAGATGTTATGCGTCATAGCATTCTTATTCAACGAAAGCATGTGTATGTATCTCGACTAAAATTAAGAATTTCGTAGATGATAAATAAGGTAAAAACATAAGAGTAGGCTAGGTGAGTGAAATAAGTTGATCACTTGTAATTAGTAATCTAGCTTCTTATTTTTTTGTAAGCATAATTAGAATTTAAGGTTTCTTGATTGTTAAACTTGTCTATGAATAAAACATGTTAGAAGTGTAGGAGTTCTTGTTTTATTTGCATGTTTTGTACCTTAATTTCGTAGGACATTAATCAACCAATTTCCAATCCCCCCAAACCTTTAGATTTCTGCTTAAACGAAACCATGCATGCGCCCTTTAATTCCCCGGATAGAACGATTTCTACTCGCCAATATTACAACGACAAAATAAGGGTTTTAAATTGTATATGTGTAGACAATGTTTTTAGTGTCTACTTTGTGTTAACATTGAACACATTTTCGCGCGTATCACATATATACCAATATTCATTCTACAATTCCGAAAATTCCAAAATACATTTTCGACAATACTAAAAGAAGCAAAATAGATGTAGTTACCTAGTCATAATGCATTAAACCTAAAGCCTAGCTACTACTATCTCTTAACCAAAGATTTTTCATGCCATCAATGTCATCTTGGCTATAAGATGAAGATGTCTTATTTCTATGTGCTCACAAAGCTCTGCCATTTTCTGTTTGACTCCTGTAAGCTCACAAAGCTCTACCATTTTCTGTTGAGGGCGCATGTCAACAATGTTGGACCTGATTACAATGCAATATGAAAATGCTAGTAAATCATAGTGAGATGTAAAGCATATCCCATGAATTTGTAGAATACAGTAAGTGCAAGAATATATACCTGATTGCTTACAACAGGAATCTCATTTTCTAGGATTATTTGTAGCGTCTCAGTATCAAAATTTGTCAAGGCTATTGTCTTTAATTTTCCTGCAAACAAGTAGCTGAAGTAATGCAATCAAACCTTGCAATGCAGGTTTAGATTCTCAACAAAAAATTACAAAGATTCTGTGATAACCTTCATTTTTCAAATCTGTAAGGTGTTTTAGTGCATCAAGGTAACCCAAATTTGCATAATCCCACCTATCTCAAACAGAAGATTTGCTCTCAGAATCAAGTCACTTCATTATTCATAGTTTTAGCTGACGGACACTTGAACTATGTACTTCAAGAGATAAACAGCTTATACAATACAAATAGTAGGAAGCAACACTAAAACGAGGTCTCAATTGGAGGCTAAATGTGAATGAAAGGGTGCTTAATCACGATGGAGCTTCCTTATTCTTCAATAACATGTTGAGGAGCTTCATATTCTAATGCTGTGAACTCATATAATTATCAAATGGAAAGACCAAAAGAACAGAATCATCAAACAGTCAATGATACAACTGCAGAATGCAGTTCCACTGAGATGCACACCTTTTTAACACACACTAACAAATTGATGTAACTATTTAGCATCAACATAAAGTCGCTATCGATTAACATACACCATCTGCAATTCTTCTCTTCACATCTGCAAATGCAAACACAAACCCCAAACATAGGAACACCAAAAACACATAACCCAAAAAGAGCTATAGCTACAAAGCAGAAAGAATACCAGGCTGAGAAGTAAGAAAGCTGAATCGATTGAGTAGATGAATCAACTTCTCCCTTGAAAGCATTTCTGGGCTCTCAGTAGACATCAAAGCTTCAAAAACCCAGAATTGATTTACCCTAATTTAACTGAATCAAACAAGATAAGCCCACAAGAGAAAAAAAAAAAAAAAAAAAAAAAAGAGCTGCAGGTAGTCTGCTGCGGCGGTGACGGAAGCTGATTGGGTTTGAGGTGGTGTGCGGCGGTGAGCTTCGACGGAAGCCGACAGAGTTCAATGTGGTGTGCCCCGGCGAGCCTCCTCGAGGAGGGGTTTGACCCAGAGTGCTATGTCGAGGCTGCTCGAGTCTGGGGTTAAAGACAATGAAGAGTGCGAGATTGCTCGAGACAAATTCAACCCACGATGTCAGCGACGTTAAGCTCTGGCTTCGATGGAAGTCGACGCTGCTCGAGCAAATGTGTGACGGCGACTGAAGCAGTGGGGCTTCCAATTGAGGTGGAGCCTCGAGGTAGACAACGCGTGCTTCAAAATAGAAGGGCGATTATTTGATTGCACCTCCACCTCCATGATTGTTATGTGTTTGCACAGAGAGTGAGAGATGAGAGAAAGAGAGGCGCTTTAGGTAGTTCTTTTTTTTGTTTTTTTCTACCATATTACTAAAAAAATGTTTATTCAAAATGCAAACTTTGTGAAAATTATTATTTAGCGAAATTGACTGTTGGATACGGTGAACAAAATAATATCAAGACGGTGTAAAAAAATAAAAAAATAAAAATTTTAATTTGACATTGATCTGTGTATTCAACTATTGTGAGTTAATTTCCTACACGACTAAAACACAAGTAGTCATTGTGTAAGAATATAATTTCAAATCATTTCGATTTCTCTTATTAATCAAATTCACTATATGATTACTAATGTTATTGACTTTTTTTATTAGTTATGACAATGTAAATCTTTGTGATACTCAATCATGAATAAATAATAATTTTGCAAAATCGATCGTTAAATGCGACAACCAAAATGATCTAAGCATACTATAAAAAAAATTAGAATTATCCGACTTCAACAAAACTGATTAGTTGACTTAGTTGACTAATAATTGATTTTTGGATTCTTTATTAGTTGACATAGTTGACCAGGTCTAACGAACTTCGACGAGCAAATCTATTCGTAATACTAAATCGCGATAGAAGAATTATGTTGCGAAACTGATCATTGGATGTGATGATCGGAGTAATCTAGGCATGCTATAAAAATATGATAACATTTTTAGTTCTCATATTACTTGAATTTCCCATATGTATACTAATTAATGTTCTTACCTTTGTTCCTTGGTTATATGGAAGGAAATACTTTTCTAAAACTAAATTGATAATGTGTAATCATTTTACAAAATTAACCATCAGATTCATTTTTCGGAATATTCTAAGCACGCCGTTAAAATTTTATAATTTTAGACATGATTTCGACCTTGATTCATGTGTTTCAAAAAATGTGACCGTAGTACCCTTACTACTAAAACGTAAATTACCCCTCCCTAAAGTAATTTTTAAGATCAAATTTTGGACACACATTCTTGTGGATTACATATCTATCTTATAGTGTAAAACAATTGACATAAAAAATTGATTTACCTACTCCCCCCATAGGAAAACAAGCAAAATTTAAGAGAGGTATTTTGGTCTTTTCATACGTTTTGGTTGACTGCATTGACCGGGGTCTAAACGTATTCTGACGAGGCAAGTTTTTACGTACAATGTCTATTATTACAAGGTGGACCATTCTAAATGGCATCGTTTATGGTTAAAAGATTTTTTGTTCTCATATTACTTGAATTCTCTATATGTATATTAATGTTCATAACTTTGTTCTTTAGTTATATAGTTTGAAAGACCTCTGTGAAACTAAATAAATAATGGGTAATCATTTTTACAAAATCGACCGTCGGATTGAGTTGTTGGAATATTCTAAGCATGATGTTAAAATTTTATAAAATTTGGACTTGATTTCGACCTCGATCCATGCATTTTTTCAAATGTGACTGTAGTACCCTTACAAGAAAAACATATATTACCCCTCTCATATAGAATGAAAGGACCCAACCCCGATTTAGTTTCCTAAACCGGAATCAAGTCCCTTCTGAAAACACAAACCAACAAAACCATAAAAATTTTGGCAGAGTAACGCTACTAACGCGGAATTGCCACTAACCTGCACCTCAAACCACTCATAATCAACGGAATGTCAATGCCATTATCACTAAGAGTGGAAAGATACTGGAAGCACCAAGGACCACGAAATCTCATCTCGATGAAGTCACCATTGAGGACATCACCAACGAAGACGATGATGAGATTAATCCGACAACTCATAAGGCCGAAAAGAAAAAGGTGACACCTATTGTCACCAAGGCACCATCCCCTCCACAACCCACCCCAATCAAAGGTAAAAACCCTATTCCTTCAAATACGGTTGTTACTAATTCTCCGTTTGCTATTGCACTTTTCCCAAGCAGATTATCAAAATCAAAAAAGAAAGATGATCAATACGAAGATATCTTGGACATCTTTTGAAAGGTGCAAGTGAACTTGCCCTTGATCGAGTGCATTAAGCAAGTGCCAATATATGCAAAGTTTCTAAAAGAGTTGTGACGACCCGAACCAGAATCAGATGTGTGTTTGGCACGATTCTCGAGATTTGGTTATAGTCGCAGTTTTACGATATTGTGTGGTTTGTTGATTCGATTCGCGACTATGTTTTTAGTCGAGAATTTGGGTTGAGTGTCTTCACGGAAGTTGTAGAGTACGTGATTTCGAGCTCGTGGGCGGTTCCGGAAGAGTTTTTCGATAACCGATGAATATTTTATGATTATTTGAAGTTTCGGGTTCCGACGAGTTTATCCGATTGTTTCGAGCTTATCCGAATCATTTCGTATATTCGTTTTGGACCGTCGATCGACCCGAGGGACGAGTATAAATATCGAAAAGTCGAAAAATAGTCGAGAAATAGTCGAGGATTTCGTTTTGATCATTGTCTGATGTTGACCGAATGTTGACTTTCCTAAAAAGGAAACTTTGACTGTTGACCGAGGAGAGGGAGACTTTCCCGTTTCAGCTTCAACTTCCGACGACCTTTTTCCGGCCCCCTCTGGCCACGAGTCAGGTATTGTTAGATTCCTCTAGTGATTTCGAGTTGGGTTGCACTTTGAATTGAGTAAATTGATGGAGGTTTATGGAGGAACGAATCGGTGCAGTTCGGGGTGGATCGCCGGTGACGGTTGAGGTGGTTCCGATGGGTGTTCGAGGCTGGGTTGATGGGGGTTGGGGGTTTGGTCCCTTATGTCCTAAGGATGTTTTTCCTTGGATTTGATTTGAGTTTAATCGAGTTTCCCGACGAACCGTGGTGGTTGCCGGAAGTTAAATTCCGTTTTCTTTCGAGCTGATTTTGGAAGGTTTAACTTGTGAATTGGGCTTAGTGACAGAAGAGGATTGTGTTTGGGTGGTCATGATCTTATAATCTGGAAGTTTTGGTCGTGGAATTCCACCGTTGACAGCGCGGCGGCGGCGGCGGAGCTCCGGCCAAAAGTTGACTTTTTCAGATTTCGATGTAATTAGTGTCATTTTACTCGAAATCACGCCCTGGTTATCGTACGGAAGTTTTCGGGTTGATTTGGTTAGCCGATTTTCAGTCGAGATTTCGAGTGGGGATTTCGGGATTTCCGTAATTCATTTTGTACTGCATTTCGTATTTCCGGGAACGGTTGGTTTCCGTGCATCAGTACAGTGTTGTGGATTACGATATTGATCAGTTATGTTTTGTGAATATATTCTGGAGATCTGGATCGTGATCGTGCTTCAGGCGAGGGATCTTCCGCCGGACCACGAGTTTAGCGCGAGTGCGCATTTCACGAGTCTGTGAGTGGACATTTCTTTTCACAGAATGATTGTGAGTCTTTTATAAATGATTTACGAACTTGAGCATGCGGAATGATTATGATTTTACGAGCATGTGTTTTACGATTATGCATATACGAATATACGTATACGAATATATTCATACGTACATATTATGTTTTAAGCATGTGCATAGAAAAGATTTATGATTTGGTTTACACAGAGTACAGTCTCAGTATATGTTGTGGTATCGATACACATTGGCTTCTCGGCTGATCCCTGAGTACGCTCCGGGAAGGACAGATATCCTGACCCGAGGCCTTTTTGGCTAGAATCATGTGTGGGTCTGGGATCCCGTGATTCAGACTGTGTTATCGCGTGGAAGTCCGCGAGAGTCTCCGCGATATGTTTTACTTTGCATGCTCTGTACGTGAGTGGTAGCCAGAGTCTTCACGTATTATTTGATTTTCGTGCATTTGACTCGCATATGATTTGATATGTACATAAATTACCTGGTGAAAGACATTTATTTCCGTCCACTCACTCTAACGTGTTTATTGTCTTTCCCCTGGGCTTTTCGGTTTCCGTGCCCAGTTGCAGTTCAGGTTTGGTGTTTTCACGTCGCGGTTTGGAGGCTAGTGATCAGAGTCACCTGTGTTTTCCAGTAGGTTCTTGTTTCGCCTACTGATGTACATATTGTATATATTTTACTCTAGAGGTCGCTCTGATACATTCTGATACATGTTTATGCGGATTTTTACTGATATACTATATATAGTACAGTACTGTTTACTGTTTATGATTCATATATTGATGTTGAGAAATCCGGATGGGATTGGTGCCCACGGTTTGGCTTTTGTGGCATAGGACGAAGTGTTATTATCTGGGTGCAGGTTTATGCAATTCCACGCTAGTAACGAAACTCTGCCGAAATTTTGAAAAATTTTTGTTGGTTCGTATTTTCAAAAGGGTTTGGTTCCGGTTTAGGTAACTGAATCGGGATTGGGTCCTTTCAGCTTGGTATCAGAGCATTAGGTTGTCAGATTCTGTAGACTCTTGTAGTTGTGACACTTAGGGTATTTGAGTTGATACAGCATGACTGGAGTGATGACCCGACTGGCCAGCGGTACTCATCAATACTTCGGGTGTTGTGTGTCCTCAAATATCTGCGGTTTCATGATTACGTTCTTTCTGCTTGTACCTAATACTTGTCTTGTATCAGTAGGATGCCTCCTCGACGTGGTCCCCGTGTTGATCGGGATGATGATCCTGATGAGGATCGCCGAACGTGCGACTTGCTGATGCGAGTGCTGCGTTTGGAAGAGCGTTTTGACCCTGTGGTCAAGGCTCGCACTGCGGGTGCTACTGTATTTTCGGGTTCAGTTGATCCAGAGATATGCGAGGCATGGTTGGTTCAGATTGAACGTGTTTGTGAGCGTCTGCAGTTTACTCCTAAGCAGATGTCAGTAGCCGCAGTTGGTTTACTTGAGGGTGATGCATACTTTTGGTGGGTTAGCACCGACAGAGTTCCGGCTGATACTCCGTGGACATTGTTTCGTGATCTGTTTATGCGGAGGTATTTTAATCAGGCTACCCAGCAGCGCAAGTACGAGGAGTTCATGAACTTGAGGCAGGGCAGTTTGTCTGTACTTGAGTATCGGGATCGATTTACTCGTTTGTCTCGTTTTGCGCGGGATATGGTGGCTACAGAGGAAGCCAAGTGTCGTAGGTTTGAGCTGGGATTGAATCTGAACATCAAGGCGACCTTGACTACGATGCCTCGGAACAACTTTGATGAGTTTGTTAGTGCTGCACTCCGAGGCGAGGATATTGAGCAGGAGAGACAGCAGAGGTACCAGCCGAAACGATTTGAGGAGAGTGGACCGAGTCAGGGGCCTTCGAAGAGGTTGAGTTCTGATACTTCCGGTTCAGCTTCGTCCTCAGGCGGTGGATCATATCGGCCACCAGCTAGTGTACCGAGACGGAGATCGTTATGGAGGAGAGATCGTCTACAGCGACCACATGCTAGTGGGGATTCCAGTGGATCCAGTCATCCTCGACAACTTTTTCGCACACCTGCTACACCGAGGGAGGCTCCGTTGTGCAATTTGTGCAATATGTATCATGTTGGTTCGTGTTAGCGAGGCACCCTCAACTGTTATCATTGTGGCCAGGTGGGTCATTATGCGAGGGCGTGTCCTCAGTTGTATGGTGGTGTTGGTCAGGCAGCTCAGAGTTCTGGAGTTGAGCGAGGTGCCACTACAGGAGCACGACCGACACAGTTTGCAGGCCAGGGTAGACAGCAGGGACAGCCCCAGCGAGGACGACCAGCCGGACAGGCGAGGGTTCATGCTATGACTCTACGTGAGGGCAGAGCATCACCGGAGGTCGTTATCGGTACGTTACATGTTTTTGGTATTCCAGTAGTTGCATTGTTAGATCCAGGTGTCACACATTCATTCATATCATTTAGACTGTCATCATTGGCTACGGTACCTGCATCTCCACTACCGGGGTTGTGGAGAGTGTTGTATCCGTCAGGTGAGGTTGTGAGCATCGGTTGGGTTTACCGAGATTGTGAGGTTTTTGTTGATGGTCATGGTTTAGCTGCTGATCTGTTATTGCTTGATATTGTGGATTTTGATCTGATATTGGGTATGGACTTTTTGGAGTCGCACTGGGCTATGTTTGATTGCCATAGGAAGGAGGTCGCGTTTCGACGACCAGGGTTGCCCGAGATACTGTTTCGTGGCGAGAAGAACACTTCACTACCGTGCTTGATTTCCGCGATGAGGGCGGATCGGTTGATGAAGAAGGGTTGTGTTGCGTACTTAGCCCATGTTGTGGACACTACAGCTGCAGTGCCGGATCTTGGTAGTATTGAGGTTGTGTCTGAGTTTTCGGATGTGTTTCCAGCGGAGTTACCTGGTATACCCCCTGTGCGGGAGATTGATTTTACCATTGAGTTATTGCCGGGTACTGGACCGATATCCCAGACACCGTATTGTATGGCACCTGCGGAGTTGAAGGAGTTACAGATTCAGCTTCAGGAGTTGTTAGAGAAGGGATTCATTCGACCGAGTGTCTCTCCGTGGGGTGCCCCAGTGTTATTTATGCGGAAGAAGGACGGGTCCATGCGGTTGTGCATCGACTATCGGAAGCTGAATCAGGTTACGGTGAGGAACAAGTATCCGTTGCCGCGGATTGACGACTTGTTCGATCAGCTCAAGGGAGCAGCAGTCTTTTCGAAGATTGACCTTCGATCCGGATATCACCAGTTGAGGATCCGGGATTCAGATGTGGCCAGGACAGCTTTCAGGACACGGTATGGGCACTATGAGTTTTTGGTTATGCCGTTTGGGTTGACCAACGCTCCCGCAGCTTTCATGGACTTGATGAATCGGGTGTTTAGACGGTTCATGGACAAGTTCGTGATTGTATTCATAGACGATATTTTGATTTATTCGAGGAGTGTGGGCCAACACAAGAAGCACTTGCGTGTGGTGTTACGGACTTTGCGGGACCATCAGTTGTTCGCGAAGTTTAGCAAGTGTGAGTTCTGGTTGGATAGTGTGAAGTTTCTAGGCCGCGTGATTTCGGCTGAGGGAGTTAGTGTTGATCCTGACAAGATCGAGGCCGTGCTGAATTGGAGTTGACCCACTACTGTGCCGGAGATCCGGAGTTTCTTGGGGTTAGCAGGCTATTATCGACGGTTTGTACAGGATTTCTCCCGGATTGCTACACCACTGACCAGATTGACGAAGAAGGGCGTCAAGTTTGAGTGGTCTGATGCGTGCGAGGAGAGTTATTTGCTCCTAAAGGAGAGATTGACTACCGCACCGGTTCTGACGTTGCCAGACGACAGTGGTGAGTTTGTTGTATACAGTGATGCGTCGAAGTTGGGCCTTGGTTGCGTGTTGATGCAGCATGGTAGAGTCGTGGCATATGGTTCCAGACAGCTGAAACCGCATGAGGTTAACTATCCGACGCATGATTTGGAGTTAGCCGCTATCGTGTTGGCGTTGAAGAGTTGGAGACATTATCTGTATGGTGCTCAGTGTAAGATTTTCACTGACCACAAGAGTCTCACCTACTTGCGGACACAGCCGGATTTGAACATGAGGCAGCGCCGATGGATGGAGTTGATCAACGATTACGATTGTACGTTTGAGTACCATCCGGGGAAGGCCAATGTTATAGCGGATGCGCTTAGTCGGAAATCTGGAGCCTCGTTGTTTCACATGTGTGTGGCCAGAGTATCGATGTTAGCCGAGCTTCGAGCTACGGGTGCTATGTTTGGGTATGATGATGATGGAGCTTTGTTGGCCAGTTTCCAGGTTCGACCCGTATTGGTTGATCAGGTACGGGAGGCACAAGATTCAGATCCTTACTTGCTGGGCAAGAAGACCATGATACAGAATGGTGTGCCTACAGAGTTCCGATTGAGCGACGACGGTACGTTGTTGTTCAGAGGCCGGCTATGTGTACCCAGAGTCGAGGATTTGAAGAAGGAAATTCTAGACGAGGCTCACAGTTCAGCGTATGCGATGCATCCCGGAGGTACGAAGATGTTTCGTACACTTCGAGCGTACTATTGGTGGCGTAACATGAAGCGGGAGATTGCCGCGTATGTGAGTCGGTGTTTGATTTGTCAGCAGGTGAAGGCGGAGAGGCAGAAACCTGCAGGGAAATTACAGCCACTTGAGATTCCGGTTTGGAAGTGGGAGCACATCACGATGGATTTCGTCTATCAGTTGCCGCGTACTTCGGCGGGCAACACTGGCATTTGGGTTATTGTTGACCGACTGACGAAATCCGCACACTTTCTTGCACTTCCAGGGAATATTTCAGTGGGTAGATTGGCCAAATTGTACTTATCGGAGATTGTTAGCTTGCATGGTGTGCCTGTATCGATTATTTATGACTGAGATAGTCAGTTTTTTGGCAGGCTTTACAGCGAGCGTTGGGCACGAGATTGCGATTTAGTACAGATTTTCATCCTCAGATTGACGGGCAGTCCGAGCGGACCATTCAGACTCTTGAGGATATGCTGAGATCATGTGTGTTGCAGTTTCGCGGAAACTGGGATCAGCAGTTACACTTGATTGAGTTTGCCTACAACAACAGCTATCAGGCCAGTATTGAGATGGCACCGTATGAGGCCCTGTACGGGAAGCAGTGTCACACTCCATTGTGTTGGAGTGAGGTGGGCGAGCGTTGGCTTATTGGTCCAGATTTGGTGAAAACCACGATGAAGGACATTCAGGTTATTCGGGATCAACTGAA
The DNA here is from genome assembly GCA_946800695.1 of Geum urbanum. Classification (NCBI taxonomy): domain Eukaryota; kingdom Viridiplantae; phylum Streptophyta; class Magnoliopsida; order Rosales; family Rosaceae; genus Geum; species Geum urbanum. Next base: position 25,155,867 of record OX327002.1, read on the forward strand.
GGTCGCCCAGGATCGGCAGAAGAGTTACGCGGATGTAAGGAGGAAGAGTTTAGAGTTCGAGGTTGGTGATTGGGTTTTCCTGAAACTATCTCCGTGGAGGGAAGTTGTGCGTTTCGGGAAGCGTGGCAAGCTTCGACCACGGTACATTGGTCCGTATGAGATTATGGAGAGGGTTAGAGCTGTTGCATACAGACTTGAGTTACCGGCTGAGATGGCTCGTGTGCATGATGTCTTCCATGTTTCGATGTAGCGGAAGTACATCTCAGATCCTTCACATGTGTTAGCCCCACAGCAGTTTTCGATCAGGGAGGATTTGTCGTATGTTGAGGAGCTAGTGCAGATTATTGATCGTCGTGAGCAGGAATTGAGGCACCGTGTGATTCCGCTGGTGAAGGTCTTGTGGCAGAACCATTCAGTTGAGGAGGCCACCTGGGAGACCGAACAGCGTATGCGGGAGCAGTATCCTCATCTGTTCACCTGACAGGTACATAAATTTCGAGGTCGAAATTTCTTTAAGGGGGGTAGATTTGTGACGACCCGAACCAGAATCAGATGTGTTTTTGGCACGATTCTCGAGATTTGGTTATAGTCGCAGTTTTACGATATTGTGTAGTTTGTTGATTCGATTCGCGACTATATTTTCAGTCGAGAATTTGGGTTGAGTGTCTTCACGGAAGTTGTAGAGTAGGTGATTTCGAGCTCGTGGGCGGTTTTGGAAGATTTTTCCGATAACCGAGGAATATTTTATGATTATTTGAAGTTTTGGATTCCGACGAGTTTATCCGATTGTTTCGAGCTTATCCGAATCATTTCGTATATTCGTTTTGGACCGTCGATCGACCCGAGGGACGAGTATAAATATCGAAAAGTCGAAAAATAGTCGAGAAATAGTCGAGGATTTCGTTTTGAGCATTGTCTGATGTTGACCGAATGTTGACTTTCCTAAAAAGGAAACTTTGACTGTTGACCGAGGAGAGGGAGACTTTCCCGTTTCAGCTTCAACTTCCGACGACCTTTTTCCGGCCACCTCCGGCCACGAGTCAGGTATTGTTAGATTCCTCTAGTGATTTCGAGTTGGGTTGCACTTTGAATTGAGTAAATTGATGGAGGTTTATGGAGGAACGAATCGGTGCAGTTCGGGGTGGATCACCGGTGACGGTTGAGGTGGTTCCGATGGGTGTTCGAGGCTGGGTTGATGGGGGTTTGGTCCCTTATGTCCTAAGGATGTTTTTCCTTGGATTTGATTTGAGTTTAATCGAGTTTCCCGGCGAACCATGGTGGTTGCCGGAAGTTAAATTCCGTTTTCTTTCGAGCTAATTTTGGAAGGTTTAACTTGTGAATTGGGCTTAGTGACAGAAGAGGATTGTGTTTGGGTGGTCATGATCTTGTAATCTAGAAGTTTTGGCCGTGGAATTCCACCGTTGACAGCGCGGCGACGGCGGCGGCGGTCAACGGCGGAGCTCTGGCCAAAAGTTGACTTTTTCAGATTTCGATGTAATTAGTGTCATTTTACTCGAAATCACGCCCTAGTTATCGTACGGAGGTTTTCGGGTTGATTTGGTTAGCCGATTTTCAGTCGAGATTTCGAGTGGGGATTTCGGGATTTCCGTAATTCATTTTGTACTGCATTTCGTATTTCCGGGAACGGTTGGTTTCCGTGCATCAGTACAGTGTTGTGGATTACGATATTGATCAGTTATGTTTTGTGAATATATTCAGGAGATCTGGATCGTGATCGTGCTACAGGCGAGGGATCTTCCGCCGGACCACGAGTTTAGCGCGAGTGCGCATTTCACGAGTCTGTGAGTGGACATTTCTTTTCACAAAATGATTGCGAGTCTTTTATAAATGATTTACGAACTTGAGCATGCGGAATGATTATGATTTTACGAGCATGTGTTTTACGATTATGCATATACGAATATACGTATACGAATATATTCATACGTACATATTATGTTTTAAGCATGTGCATAGAAAAGATTTATGATTTGGTTTACACAGAGTACAGTCTCAGTATATGTTGTGGTATCGATACACATTGGCTTCTCGGCTGATCCCCGAGTACGCTCCGGGAAGGACAGATATCCTGACCCGAGGCCTTTCTGGCTAGAATCACGTGTGGGTCTGGGATCCCGTGATTCAGACTGTGATATCGCGTGGAAGCCCGCGAGAGTCTCCGCGATATGTTTTACTTTGCATGCTCTGTACGTGAGTGGTAGCCAGAGTCTCCTCACGTATTATTTGATTTTCGTGCATTTGACTCGCATATGATTTTATATGTACATAAATTACCTGGTGAAAGACATTTATTTCCGTCCACTCACTCTAACGTGTTTATTGTCTTTCCCCTGGGCTTTTTGGTTTCCGTGCCCAGTTGCAGTTCAGGTTTGGTGTTTTCACGTCGCGGTTTGGAGGCTAGTGATCAGAGTCACCTGTGTTTTCCAGTAGGTTCTTGTTTCGCCTACTGATGTACATATTGTATATATTTTACTCTAGAGGTCGCTCTGATACATTCTGATACATGTTTTTGCGGATTTTTATTGATATACTATATATAGTACAGTACTGTTTACTGTTTATGATTCATATATTGATGTTGAGAAATCCGGATGGGATTGGTGCCCACGGTTTGGCTTTTGTGGCATAGGACGAAGTGTTATTATCTGGGTATAGGTTTATGCAATTCCACGCTAGTAACGAAACTCTGCCGAAATTTTGAAAATTTTTTGTTGGTTCGTATTTTCAAAAGGGTTTGGTTCCGGTTTAGGTAACTGAATTGGGATTGGGTCCTTTCAAGAGTTATGCCCCCAGAGGAGGCAAACGAGAGAGAAGGAGGTTGTGAAGGTGAATGCAACCGTTTCGGCGGTCTTGCAGCGCCGGCTACTCCCAAAATTGAAGGATCCAGGGAGTATTTCAGTTCCCTGCGTAATTGGTGACAGAAGGTTCGACGATGTAATGCTAGACCTAGGTGCATCAATAAATGTAATGCCGTATCATTTATATGCATCAATGAATCTAGGTGAACTAAAAACTAATAATGTCATCATACAATTAGCCGATCGCACTAATAAGTACCCTAGGGGATACGTTGAGGATGTTCTTGTGCAGGTCAATCAACTCATTTTTCCAGCTGATTTCTACATCATGGACATGGAGGAGAGCACTCTAAACACCACGCCATTGTTGCTAGGGCATCCCTTCATGCGGACTACAAGAACTAAAATTGACATTTTTGAAGGAACTCTCTCAATGGAAATTGATGGAGAGTTGGTCGAGTTCAGCATCATTGATGCTATGAAATAGCCTTCTTCAAGTTTAAATGCTTGTTATTCAATTGACATTCTTGACTCTATTTCACAATAGCATTTGGACACAATTGGAGAAGACGAACTCGACATAGCCATACAACTTGGGGATGAAGCCCTTTTCGATGCTTTAATAGAGCTTTTGGAGCCTCTAATTCAAGAAATGGCTATGGCATTAAATAAAGCTCCACGTTATGTAAGTAATCCTCCTCCAATTCCAATTATTTTTGGTACTAATGAATTGGTTCCTTCCATTGTTAAGGCACCTGAATTAGAACTTAAGGTGCTACCGGATCATCTGAAATACGTCTACTTGGGAGACAATGAGACACTTCCGGTAAACATCTCAGCCATATTAGAAGTGGACCAAGAGGAGAAGCTTATTCGAATGCTTCAAAGATACAAACCTGCCATAGGTTGGACGCTAGCGGACATTAAAGGAATCAATCCGGCAACATGTGTTCATCGGATTTTTTTAGAAGATGGCGCCAAACCTACTCGTGAAGCCCAAAAAAGACTCCATCCTCCGATGATGGAAGTCGTTAAGAAGGAAGTAATCAAACTCCTTGATTGTGGAGTTATCTATCCGATTCCGGACAGCCGATGGGTCTCACCCGTTCAAGTTGTTCCTAAGAAATCCGGGATCACCGTTGTGAAGAATGCAGAAAACGAGCTCGTACCTCAACGAACAATCACGGGACATCGTGTTTGCATCGACTACAGGAAGCTCAATGCCGCCACGCGAAAGGACCATTTTCCTCTACCATTCATCTATCAAATGCTAGAGAGATTGGCTGGCCATGCATTATATTGCTTCCTCAACGGATACTCCGGGTACAACCAAATAAGCATCGCGGAAGAGGATCAAGAAAAAACCACGTTCACTTGCCCATTTGGAACGTTTGCCTATCGCCGCATGCCATTTGGTCTTTGCAATGCACCAGGTACCTTTCAACGTTGCATGTTATCTATTTTTTTCTGACTACGTCGAAAATATCATAGAAATCTTTATGGATGACTTTAGCGTTTTTTGGCAATAATTTTGATGCATGTCTAGGAAATTTAGAACTCATTTTGAAAAGATGTGTTGAAACGAACTTGGTTCTTAATTGGGAAAAATTCCATTTCATGGTTACACAAGGGATAGTTTTGGGACATATCATTTCAGAAAAGGGTTTAGAAGTTGATAAATCGAAAATAGATCTTGTGCGTTACTTACCCTCTCCAACTTCGGTTAGAGAGATTCGTTCCTTTCTTGGACACGCAGGTTTTTATCGACGATTTATCAAGGACTTTTCCCACATCTCCCGCCCTTTGTGCAAATTACTACAAAAATATATCCCTTTCGAGTTTGATAGAGATTGCAAAGCAGCCTTCTAAAAGTTGAAGGTACTCTTGACATGTGCTCCTATCCTATGCCCTCCGAATTGGTCCTTACCGTTCGAATTGATGTGTGATGCTTCCGACTATGCGGTTGGAGCTGTTTTAGGACAACAGAAGGACAAGAAGCCATATGCAATTTACTATGCCTCACGAACTCTGGATACCGCCCAATCCAATTACACCACCACCGAAAAGGAATTTCTGGCAGTAGTTTTTGCCCTTGATAAATTCTGTTCTTATTTACTTCAAACCAAAGTTATCACTTATACTGACCATGCAGCTTTGAAGTACTTAATGACAAAGAAGGATGCAAAACTAAGGCTAATTCGTTGGATCCTCTTACTCCAAGAATTCGACATCGAAATAAAAGACAAGAAGGGAGTGGACAACGTAGTGGCTGACCACCTTTCTCGGTTGGTGAAAGAACAAGAAGCCATGGTCATCGAGGAGAATTTTCCGGATGAACAGCTCTTCGAAATTCAATCAAATGCTTTTGAAACTCCATGGTATGCGGATGTAGTCAATTATTTAGTAACCGGTGAGTTTCCATCCTCTATGCATAGTGTTCAACGTGAAAAACTTAGGAAGAATGCTAGGACCTTTATTTGGGATGAACCCTACTTATGGAAACAATGTTCAGATTTAGTCATTCGTAGGTATGTTCCAGATAGTGAATTTAAGTCAATTCTTGAGTTTTGTCACAATGAAGCATGCGGGGGACATTTTGGTTCTAGGAGGACAGCCCTAAAAATTTTAGATTGCGGATTCTTTTGGCCTAGTTTTTTTCGCGATGCTCATGCATTCTGTGGTGCATGTGATAGGTGCCAGATATTCGGTAATTTAGGACCTAGAGATCAGATGCCACAAACTTATATGATTAATGTCGAAATTTTTAATGTTTGGGGCATTGATTTTATGGGATCATTTCCTCCATCGAACGGTTTTACTTACATTTTACTCGCTGTAGATTATGTTTCTAAATGGGTGGAAGCAAAAGCCACCCGAAGTAATGATTCGCGAGTTGTTGCATATTTTCTGAAGGCTAACATTGTTTCAAGGTTCGGAATGCCACGCATTCTAATAAGCGATGGAGATAGCCATTTTTGCAACAGGACGGTAGAAGCTTTAATGAGGAAGTATGGAGTTACACATAAGGTTTCGACACCTTATCATCCTCAAACAAACGGAATGGCTGAAGTTTCCAATCGTGAGATCAAGAAGATCTTGGAGAGAACTGTTCGTCCGAATCGAAAGGATTGGAGCCAGTGTTTAGATGATGCGTTGTGGGCTTATAGGACTTCCTACAAGACTCCCATCGGTATGTCACCTTATCGATTAGTTTATGGGAAGGCATGTCATCTTCCGGTAGAACTGGAGCATAAGGCATGGTGGGCTGTTTAGAAGTTCAACATGGATCGAGATGCGGTAGGTTTGCATTAGAAGCTACAACTTTGTGAACTTGAACAGATTAGAAATGATGCTTTCGACAACACATGGATTTACAAAGAGAAAACCAAGAGGATCCATGACAAGATGATTCGTGGAAAGAGTTTTGAACCGGGGCAAAAAGTTTTACTTTTCCATTCGAAGCTTAAACTCTTTCCGGGCAAATTACGATCAAGGTGGAATGGACCTTACACTGTTGTTCAAGTTTTCCCTTATGGAGCCGTCGCAATTCAATCTTTGGATAGCGGGAACTTGTTTAAGGTTAATGGCGACCGTTTGAAGCCTTATCATGAAGCATTCAAGGATCAAATCGTAGAGGAAGAATCTCTTGAAGAGTAGGCCACTTCAAACACATGAGGACCACTACGTCTAGGCTGAAGATAAAAAGTGCTTATTGGGAAGCAACCCAATCGAGAAGAAGATAACATATTTGCTTTCTTCTCCCTTTTTCCTTAATTTAGTTGCTTTTGCATATTTAAATTAGAATTTTCATAGATCCTTTACTTCCTGCTTAATTCTATGCTTTTACTTTAGTACATTGAGGGCAATGTAGAGTTTAAGTGTGGGGGAAGAGTTTACAATTTAATTGTGTCTAATTAGTGTTTTTCAGAGTCTTTAGGATGCCCTTAACTAGTCGATGATGAAATTGGACCGAAACGAACACATATGGTGTATGAATCACATGCATTGAATTCTTGTGCTAATTGAGATATTCTATGTGTTTTTAACATGTAGTAGATATGATTTGTAAAACATGGTACAGAAATCGCATGCTTGAATAAATTTTTAATCATATTAACCTTGTGTGAACTTTTGAGCTATCTGTTCTTTATTCCTCGAGTGAATATACATCCATTTTGTAGCAACTAACTTATATTTGCCTCATTTGATTGCTTGCCATAGATTTTAATGAACTAGAGAATGCTAGAACTTACTGATGTCAATTTGCAAAGCTTTTAAGTTTATACATACTCTGATTTTGGATATGATTAAAGGCATTTAGGATTTTCCACCACTTCGCCAAATATCCATGTATCCCATTTGTATGGATGAGTTGCGACACCCTTAGATAAACCAATTGAGCCCACGTTAAGCTTTTCTTTCATCACCATATATACCTAAAGACTTACCCTAGTGTAGAATATGCTTACCTTTATTCCATAAACTTGGTGAGAATTTTCGAAATTAGCTAGTACATAAGATGATGTTTTGGTGAGAAAGATTGAAGGAGTTAATGTGAGTATGGGAAAAGACTTGTCCAAATAGCTTAAAAAGTATGAGATTGCCAAAAAGAAAAAGAAAAATTAGAGAGAATAAAAAGAAAAAGAAAGAAAGAAAAAAAATATATATATATATGATCTCTCATGGTAATGTGTTGTTCTAATTATAACCATTTGGATTAAGTCCCCCATATTTACGGATTTGGAGGTTGTAAATGAATTGAAGGCCCAAAAAATAGAACAAATATGGCATTTGTTCTATCCAAAAATCTCAAAAGGGTAGTTTAGATTGATGTTTACATGGTATCGTTTTTGTGGAGATGAAGGATGAAATTGATAAGGATTCTAAAGTGCTATACTAAGTCGCTGAAATGTTTTTATCATAACATATCTAAATTTCGAATGTCTTAGCCTTAGCCTCATTACAACCTTTCTAAAAGTCCTTTTTGATCCTTAAAATGAGTAGCTTTCAATTGGTAGAGTAAGTTGCATGAGTAAGCTTATGGTTTTGGTTCATTTGTGCAAGTAATTAACTCCATTCATGAGATTTTCGTTTAAATTCATATACACTTTAAGTGAACCCTTTTCATGAGTGAAAAATATGATGAATGCATCATTGTGAGCTGATCAAACCTTTATCAAAGCATGCATAGCTATAGCATAACCATTGTTTTCTCCATGTCTGTGACGACCCGGAACAGAATCAGCAGTATAATCGGCTTAATCCATGAGTTAGCGTATAATCGCAGATTTCCGATAGTTGATTGAATCGCCAGACTTGATCACGACTTAATTATTGACCGAGAATTTGAGCTGAGCCTCTTCTCGAGAGTCGTTGTACGCGTGATTTTAAGTTCGTGGGCGGTTCCGGATCATTATTTGGGCGACCGAGAAATATAATATGAATATTTGAAATTTCGGAATATCGTAGAGTTTATCCGTTTGTATTCGAGTTTATCCGTTCGTATTTGAGTCTATTCAAATCGTGGTTGTGATCCGTTTTGGACCGTTGATCGACCCGAATTGAAATTGGTATGGTTATCGACTTGATTTGTGAGTTTCGCGATTTGTCGCGATTTCGACATAATTAGTTAATATGGCGGCTTCATTAACGACTAAATTATCGGGCAAGAATTTGATTTGGGGTCCTTCGCGGAAGTTATAGAGAATTTAATTTCGAGCTCGTGGGAACTTCCGGATAATTTTTCCGAGTTACGAGGAATAAGTTATGAATATTTTCGTCCGTCAAATATTGTCGTATTTATCCGATTGGGGTTCGATACGCGTACGATATAAATACGGGAGAATACTTGCCGAAATTGGAAACTTTTGAAAACTTTCCAAGTGGTCTTGAGGGTTGCCGTGGCCGGAGGAGAGAGCTCCGTCGATTTGAAATTCCAGTAAGGGTTTGGAACTTTGAGTTGATTTTTGGAGGTTTTCCGGTCAAAATTGGCCTTAACTTATAACTGGAAAGTTGTTGGAATCGTCGAGATCTTTGAAACCGTGTGTAGCATGACATTTTCTGGGCAGATCTGAAATTCCGGCTACCGGCGGCGGCGGCGGTGACTTTTCGCCCGACGTGTTTTTCGACGAGTTATAAGTCGTTTCACTCGAAATCGAACCCCGATCGCAGTGGTGAGGTTTAATTTTCGAATTGAGCGTCCGAAATTATAGCGAGGTTTTGTGATGTGATTATTGGATTTTCGACAATTCGTCGTTATTGGATTATATGTTTCCGAGAACTGTTGTTTCTCGTGATTTGATTTGGGGATCCGAGTTATGATTTTGAGAAATTTATGATTATTCAGGGGTTCGTGATCGTTCGTTTGACGAGGGATTTTCCGCCGGATCACGGGATTAACGTGAACTGCATTACGCTAGTCTGTGAGTGGACATTTCTTTTCACGGATTGATTGCGAGTCTTTTATATTCGTTTTACGAACTTGAGCATGCAGTATGATCGTGATTTTTACGAGCATGTTTTTATGATTATATATATACGAATATGCGTATACGGATATACATACATATATATATATATATATTATGTTTTATGCATGTGCATAGAAAAGATTTATGATTTGGTTTACACAGAGTACAGTCTCAGTATATGTTGTTGTATCGATACACTTGCATCCTGGCTGATCCCCGAGGATGTTTACCGGGGAAGGCTGTGACTCTTGACCCGAGGCCTTTACCGGGGGGAGGCAGACCTCTGACCTGAGGCCTTTCTGGCTAGAATCACGTGTGGGTCTGGGATCCCGTGATTAGGACTGTACTAGCACGGATGTGTCCACGAGCGACCCCGTGGGATTTTCCATGCATGCTCTGTACGCGTGAGGAGTTAGAGTCTCCCTCGTGTACCATATGATCTTTATGCATTCTGACTCGCATATGTTTTTATAACATATATTATTCGGCGAAAGACATTTATTTTCGTCCACTCACTCTAACAGTTTTTATGCCTTTCCCCTGGGCTTTTCGGTTTCCGTGCCCAGTTTGCAGTTCAGATTCTGGTGTCGCACGTCGTGGTCAGAGGCATAGTATTCGGGCGATGTTTCTTTTATGGTAGGTTCTTAGTTTGGCCTACTATTTGTATATCTATATTAGAAGTCGCTCTGAGTATTCTGATGTATATTTTCATACGATTTTCCCCAGATTTCTGTAAAGTATAGTTATATTTATTACTTTACATTACTGTTATGATATTGAGAAATCCGGATGGGATTGGTGCCCACTGTTTGGCTTTTGTGGCATAGGATGAAGTGTATTTTCCGGGTGCAGGTTAATGGCAATTCCGCGTTCGTATTTTGATGGTTTTTGTTGGTTCGTGTTTTCAGAAGGGGTTTGATTCCGGTTTAGGAAACTAAATCGGGGTTGGGTCCTTTCAGTTTGGTATAAGAGCATTTGGTTATAGGTTCTGTAGACTTCTGTAGTCGTATTTACTGAGGATATTTAAGAATGTACAGCATGTATGGAGTGGTGACCCGACCGGCCGGCGGATACTCATCAATACTCCGGGTGTTGTATGCTTTCAAATATTTGAAGTTCCATGATTACGTTCTACTTGTTGTAAACGATGTTTTATTCATTAGGATGCCTCCTTGACGTGCTTTCCATGTCGGTACGGTTGTGGATCCTATTGAGGATCAATCGACGCACGATTTGCCAGTGAATTGTGGGTTCAGATGCATATTCTGAATTCAGAGATTTGTGCGGCATGGTTTGCCTGGTTGTGCATGTATGAGTGTCTACATGTTGCCTCAGAGCAAAGAATTGTGGTAGTTGATATTTTTCCCGAGTCAGATCGTTGCATGCGGTGGGCTGGTATTGTGTGAGTTCCTGTTGCGACTCAATGGCCTACATTCAGGGATGTATCGTTCATATGCTTGTTTCCGTTTGTACGTGTTATGTGGCTTCAGAGAGAGCAGTGGACGAGGTTCGAGATGAGTTTGAACCTGAGCATCAAAGGAATTTTGACTGTTATGCCTCGAGATAACCATGATGAGCTTGATGTGCTGCATCCAGAGGTGAGAACATCGAGAAGGAAATATGTACGCGGTTTTCGATGTGTTGGTTTAAGGAAAATGTACTTAGTCAAGATATTTTGATGAGGTTGGGTTCAGGCACCTTGGAATCAGTGACTTCATCAGGCTGTGGCCTTTTCGATTATGTTGGGGGTCATCAGATCAAGCAGAGGATCCGTTTGGTGATGGTGGAGATCACGGAGTAGCGGACTTGTTCCTGTGGCATGAGTTTGGGTGATCGTTGGTGATCCTTTCTCGCAGCAGGTGTCGTTGTGACTTGTGTTCGTGGAGCACTCTCAGTTGCTATTGTGGTGGCCAGGAGGGTCACGTTGCGAGGGAACGTCCTCAGCTAGCTGTTTTAGTGATTCGACAGCTCATGATTCACGAGGAGGTTGTGATGCTATTTCTGGAATTGACCAACGCAGCCTTCTAGACGAGTTAATCAGAATGTCATAATCGACGTGGATGGCTAGTTGGGCATGCCGGAGTTCGTGCCACGACTTTGTATGAGGACAGAGTTTCTTTGAGGTTACTGTTACTTGATATCCATGGCTATTGTACCTACATCTCCACTTCTGAGGTTTTGGAAAGTGTTGTACCCATCCGGAGGTTGTGGGATCCTTGTTGGAGGATATGGCTTAGCCGCTGAGCCGTTATTGCTGGATACCGTTGATTTTGTTACAATGTTGGGTATAGACTTTTTGACGACGCATTTGGGCTAGGTTCGATGGTCACGAGAAGGAGGTTGTGTTTCGACGACCAGCTTACCCCGAGATACTGTTTCGTGGTGATGATCGAGCGGATGGTGGAAACGGGTTGTGTTGTTGCTTAGCTTATGTTGTGGATACTACGGTTGCTGTACCCGACATTGGCGACATTGAGGTGGTTCCCGAGTTTCCAGGTGTGTTTCGGAGGAGTTACCGGGTATACCTCCAGTTCGAGAGACTGACTACACCATTGAGCTTTTACTGGGCGCTGGACTCATATCACCGACATTATGTCATTCGGTGCCAGCGGAGCTGATGGAGCTACAGGTTCGACTCCAGGAGTTGCTGGAGGAGATTTCATGCGACCCCGCGTATTTGCGTGGTGTGCTCTTGCATTGTTTGTACGGATGTTGGATGGTTCAACGAGGTGGTGCATTGACTACCAGAAGTTGAATTAGGCTTCAGAGGAGAGCAAGTATCCTCCTCTTTGGATTGACGACTTGTTTGATCAGCTCGCGAGAGCTTCAATCTTTTCGAAGATTGATTTCGGGTTCGGATACCATCAGTAGAGGATCAGAGAGTTAGATGTGGCCATGTTAGCTTTCAGATCACGGTGCGGGCATCACGAGTTCTTGGTCATGCCGTTCGGGTTGACCAATGCCCCGCAGTTTTTACGGACTTGATGGACCAGGTGTTTAGACTATTCTGGACAAGGTTGCGGTCGTGTTCGTTGGCAACATCTTGATTTACTCCAGGAGTGTGGGCCAGCACCTGAAGCAATTGCGAGCGGTTTTGCGGACTTCGCGAGATGATCAGTTGTTTGCGAAGTTCAGCCAGTGTGAATTTTGAACGATTAGCGTGAAGATTTTGGGCCATGCGATGTTAGTCGAGGGAGTTGGCATGGATTCTGACCAGATAGAAGCCGTGTTGTTTTGGGGTTGACCTACCATAGTACCAGAGATCAGGAGTCTCTTGGGTTTAGCAGGCTACTATCGGTGCTTTGTACAGGATTTTCTCGGATTGTCACTCCACTTTCCGGATTGACGGAGAAAAGCGTCAAGTTTGAGTGGTCCGATGCACGCGAGGAGAGTTATTTACTCCTGAAGGAAGGTTGGCCATTGCTTCGGTTTTGATGTTACCTGACGACCGTGACGAGTTCGTGGTTTATGACGATGTATCGAGATTTGGATTTGGTTATGCTTTGATTCAGCATTGCAGAGCGATGGCTCATGGTTTCAGATAGTGGGAACCTTATGTAGTTACATATCCTATGTTTGATTTGGGAGTAGCTATTTTTATGTTAGCACCAGAGAGTTCAAGACACTACTACTACGGCGTGCAGTGCAGTGTAGGATGTACATTGATCACTTGAGTTTCATCTACTTGCATTTTCGGCCAGATTTGAGCTTGAGGCGACATAGATGGATGAGGTCGATTAACGACTATGGCTGCACATTTGAGTTTATTCGAGAGAGGCTATTGTTATTGCTGATGCATTCAGTCGGAAGTCGGGAGTTTCAGTGTTTCATGTGTGTGTGGCTCGAGTTTCCGTGTTAGCCGGGTAATGCGCTACGGGAGCTGAGTTCGAGTGTGATGATGATGAAGCTCATTATTTTGCGTGCGTTGTGCACTATTGGTACGAAGATGTATCTGATAGTTCAAGTTTACTACTCGTGACGCAACATGAAGAGGAATGTAGCAGCTTGTGTGTGCAAATGCCACATTTGTCGGCAGGCGATAGCTAGGAGGCGAAGACTTGCCGGAGAGTTACAGCTATTGGAGATTTCCGATTAGAAGTTGGAGTTTGTTACTGTAATTTTGTGTGCTAGTACGCACTTCGGTTTGTGATACCAGTTGTCGGGTCTTTGTGGATCATTTGATGAATTTAGTTCTTTTCCTTGTACTTTCGGAGAAGATTTCGATGGCAGGCTGACATAGCTGTATTTGTCGAAAGTTGTCCATTTTCGTGGTGTACCTGAGTCCCAGATTGCTGATCGAGATAATCAGTTACAACAGAGCTAGTGTTGGCAAGCTTTGCAGCGAGCATTGGGGACCAGATTACAAGTTAGTACCAGTTCTTATCCTTAGATTGGTGGGCGATCTTTGAGGACTATTCTGACCTTGGAGGGCGTATTGTGGTATTGTGTATTGCAGTTCCGAGGGATTTGGGAGCAGCAGTTTCAGCTGTTCGAGATTGCATGCAGTACCAATTTGTTGACCACTATGAATATGACGTTGCATGATGTCGTTTTGAGGAACGATGTTGTACTCCATTGTGTTGGAGCGAGTTTGGTGTGTGTTGACGTTGGATCCTGATTTAGTGGGATGTGCTACCACAGACTTTCGGATTAGCGGAAACAGCTTAATAATTGCCCGAGTTTGATGTTTGAGTTATGTTGGTGTGAGTAGGTTGAGTTGTGAATTGCCACGTTATTTTGATTCGTATGTGATCATAGGCGAATTTGTATTGTGCGGTATAGTTTGGCATCGCCCATAGCGTTGGCTTTTGTGTATGTTGTGTTCCGTGTGGTGGAACTACAATTCAGATTTGTTGCATGTTTTGTACCCTATCAGTTCCTTATGCAGGAATACTTGGCGTTTGTGTGGAGCCAGTTTAGATTCGAGATTTGAGGGTACAGAGATATTTTTCTATTGATAGAGTTGTTCAGTTGACGTAGCCACTGGAAAGTTGAGTTGTATGCAGAGGCAGTGCTCCTACCTTTTAGTCGGCAGACTTGGAAATTTTGAGCTCGAAATTATTTTAAGGGGGGTGGATTTGTGACAACCCGAAACAGAATCAGCAGTATAATCGGCTTAATCCATGAGTTAGCGTATAATCGCAGATTTTTGATAGTTGATTGAATTGCCAGACTTGATCACGACTTAATTATTGGCCGAGAATTTGAGCTGAGCCTCTTCTCGAGAGTCGTTGTACGCGTGATTTCGAGTTCGTGGGCGGTTCCAGATCATTATTTGGGCGACCGAGGAATATAATATGAATATTTGAAATTTTGGAATATCGTCGAGTTTATCCGTTTGTATTCGAGTTTATCCGTTCGTATTCGAGTCTATCCGAATCGTGATTGTGATCCGTTTTGGACCGTTGATCGACCCGAATTGAAATTGGTATGGTTATCGACTTGATTTACGAGTTTCGCGATTTGTCGCGATTTCGACATAATCAGTTAATATGGTGGATTCATTAACGACTAAATTCTCGGGCAAGAATTTGATTTGGGGTCCTTCGTGGAAGTTGTAGAGAATTTAATTTCGAGCTCGTGAGAACTTCCGGATAATTTTTCCGAGTTACGAGGAATAAGTTATGAATATTTTCGTCCGTCAAATATTGTCGTATTTATCCGATTGGGGTTCGATACGCGTACGGTATAAATATGGGAGAATACTTGCGGAAATTGGAAACTTTCCAAAACAGGAAACTGGGCCTTGACCCGCGTTGACCACGGGTCAAGGTGGGCGACCCGTTTTACCCCAAAACTGCCGTTCAGTTTTCACAGTTTTTGGACCCTTTTCTGGCCACAATTGGCCATGGTGTCTTCATGAAAGTTGTTGGGCTTGAGCTCCTCTTTCTTGTGATAGGTCATTCGTTCAATTTGGTTGCCGGATGAAGAAGTTATGGCTTGTCAAAATTTGGGAATTTTGGGTAGATTCTGGCGAGTTTTGTTCGATTCGGGTGACGGCGTGGAGGCCGAGTTGGTGGCTCCTCTTTGAGGGGTTTTGTTAGCGATGAGGAGAGGAAGCTTTTCCAAGTGGTCTTCAGGGTTGCCGTGGCCGGAGGAGAGATCCGTCGATTTGAAATTCCAGTAAGGGTTTGAAACTTTGAGTTGATTTTTGGAGGTTTTCCAGTCAAAATTGGCCTTAACTTATCACTGGAAAGTTGTTGGAATCGTCGAGATCTTTGAAACCATGTGTAGCATGACATTTTCTGGGCAGATCTGAAATTCTGGCTGCCGGAGGCGGCGGCGGCGGCGGCGGTGACTTTTCGCCCGACGTGTTTTTCGACAAGTTATATGTCGTTTCGCTCGAAATCGCGCCCCGATCGCAGTGGTGAGGCTTGTTTTTCGAATTAAGCGTCCGAAATTAATGCGAGGTTTTGTGATGTGATTATTGGATTTTCGACAATTCGTCGTTATTGGATTATATGTTTCCGAGAATGGTTGTTTCTCGTGATTTGATTTGGGGATCTGAGTTATGATTTTGAGAAATGGATTTATGATTATTCAGGGGTTCGTGATCGTTCGTTTGGCGAGGGATTTTCCGCCGGATCACGGGATTAACGTGAACTGCGTTACGCTAGTCTGTGAGTGGACATTTCTTTTCACGGATTGATTGCGAGTCTTTTATATACGTTTTACGAACTTGAGTATGCAGTATGATCGTGATTTTTACGAGCATGTGTTTTATGATTATATATATACGAATATGCGTATACGGATATACATATATATATATATATTATGTTTTATGCATATGCATAGAAAAGATTTATGATTTGGTTTACACAGAGTACAGTTTCAGTATATGTTGTTGTATCGATACACTTGCATCCCGGCTTATCCCCGAGGATGTTTACCGGGGGAGGCTGTGACTCCTGACCTGAGGCCTTTACCGGGGGGAGGCAGACCTCTGACCTGAGGCCTTTCTGGCTAGAATCACGTGTGGGTCTGGGATCCCGTGATTCGGACTGTACTAGCACGGATGTGTCCATGAGCGACCCCGTGGGATTTTCCATGCATGCTCTGTACGCGTGAAGATTTAGAGTCTCCCTCGTGTACCATATGATCTTTATGCATTCTGACTCGCATATGTTTTTATAACATATATTATTCGGCGAAAGACATTTATTTTCGTCCACTCACTCCAACAGTTTTTATGTCTTTCCCCTAGGCTTTTCGGTTTCCGTGACCAGTTTGCAGTTCAGATTCTGGTGTCGCACGTCGTGGTCGGAGGCATAGTATCGAGGGATGTTTCTTTTATGGTAGGTTCTTAGTTTGGCCTACTATTTGTATATCTATATTAGAAGTCGCTCTGAGTATTCTGATGTATATTTTCATACGATTTTCCCCGAATTTCTGTAAAGTATAGTATATTTATTACTTTACATTATTGTTATGATATTGAGAAATCCGGATGGGATTGGTGCATACGGTTTGGCTTTTGTGGCATAGGATGAAGTGTATTTTCTGGGTGAAGGTTAATGACAATTCCGCGTTAGTAGCGTTACTCTGCCGAAATTTTGATGGTTTTTGTTGGTTCGTGTTTTCAGAAGGGGTTTGATTCCGGTTTAGGAAACTAAATCGGGGTTGGGTCCTTTCAATGTCTTACATGTTCATTACATGATCATATTTCAATTATTTCGTGAATTCGTTGAGCATACAAGTTGAAAATCATGTGAGCCATCGCCATACACTTATGAAAATTCTGAGACAAATCTTAGCTAAGGGCCTAGTTGTGTGTCCTACTTTTGTTTTTAATTCTTAGAGAGTCTTAGTTTAACTTAGTGTTTTGCTAAGAGACTAGCAAAGTATAAGTGTGGAGGAATTTGATATACGCATTTTATGCTCGATTATTAACGCATTTCTCCCTACATTTAGCTATGTTAAAATCTTAGTTTTTATGTTTTTTTTACTTAGTTTGTTATTTTTAGGTCATTTACGGTGGAGAAGAATAACGACGCACTTTGGAGGAATTTTACGATTTTGGATCATCGGAGATGGGCCGGCCCATTAAGAATTTTTTGAGGACCATTTTGCAAGGTCCAAGTCAGCCCATATTAGAGCCCTAAGCCTAATACTTCGGCAGCCCAAGCCACTTGGTAAAGAGAAAAATTCAAGATTGGCAAGCTTAATGACTAGGCTTGGTGACTAACCTTGATGACTCTTAGCTTTTTGTGGCAGATCTTGGTGACTAGGCTTGGTGACTAAGTGGGTGACTAAGGGAGCATTGATGGCTTAGGCAAGTGGAAGGAAGAGGCAAGGCAAACATCCTTGCCTATATAAAGGGGAGGCTGGCCAAAGGAAGAGGCATCACATATTTCACATGCCAAAGCTCTAAACACTTCACCTCTCTTCCGTACTTCACTAAGGTTCTTCCAAAGTCGAAGCTCTCCACCACCTCCGGATCAAGAACTAAGAGTGCGTCATTCGTGTTCTTGAGAATCACCACTTGTAGTTTGGTGCATCACCTCTCTAAAAGTGTAACCATGTTCTCTAAACTCCATCTTCGTCTTTGTAATAATTTTGGTTATGTTATGAAAGAATTTCTCTATGTTCTTCTCTTATTTCGATTCTTCCATGTGTTCTTAATTTTATTAGTTTGGATGCATGTGCTAGCTTTAAGTTCTTAATGCTTTGAGTATGTTTTAGGATAGGGTGTGTCACCAATCTTCCTAAAAGATATCTCAATAATTTCAGCAAAGTAGCAATTGTTTTAAGGTGTTATGCGTCATAGCATTCTTATTCAACGAAAGCATATGTATGTGTCTCGACTAAAATTAAGGATTTCGTAGATGATAAATATGGTAAAAGCATGAAAGTGGCTAAGTGAATGAAATAAGTTGATCACTTGTAATTAGTAATTTAGCTTCTTATTTTTCGTAAGCATAATTACAATTTAAGGTTTCTTGATTGTTTAACTTGTCTATGAGTAAAGCATGTTAGAAGTTTAGGAGTTCTTGTTGTGTTTGCATGTTTTGTACCTTAATTTCGTAGATTAATCAACCCAATTTCAAACTCCCTCCATACCTTTAAATTTTGTGTTTAAAAACGAAATCATGCATGCGCCCTCTAATTCCCTGGATAGAACGATCCCTACTCACCAATGCTACATCCACAAAAGAAGGATTTTAAATTGAATATGTGTGAACTATGTGTTTAGTGTCTAATTTGTGTTAACATTTATGGCATGTTTTGCGCGTATCAATTGGCATGCCTAAATACACAACGGATTTTATATAAGAAATTTTGTATGAGTTTTTTCATACAACATTTAAATCATCGTTGTCTGATGATATCATTAGACAACATGTAGTAACACAACGGTTTTTAATCCCAGTTTGCAACAGTAATTTCCAGTTGTATGATGCATCTTGTGTAGTAGTGAACGTAAACCAGAACATAAGATTCATTTAAAGGGACCATAATCATCTTAAATAAAAAGGGATCAAAGTCTATGAAAAAGGTCATTACAAAATAGTTTTACTCCAAAAATATCCATAACTAACCACAGAAAATGGACGTTTTTGAAAGGACCCAACCCCGATTTAGCTCCCTAAATCGGAATCAAACCCTTTCGAAAACACGAACCAACAAAAACCGTAGAAATTTCAGCAGAGTTTCGTTACTAACGTGGAATTACCATTACCTGCACGCGGAAAATACACTTCATCCTATGCCACAAAAATCAAACTGTGGGCACTAATCCCATCCGGATTTCTCAATATGTCAACAGTAAAGTGAAACAATAAATATATCTGTACTTTACTGAAATCCGGTGTAAAATCATATAGTATATACAACAGAATACTCAGAGCGACATCTAATGTATAATCATATAAGTATACCACAGTAGGTAGAACAATAAACCTACTGGAAGAAACAAGGTAGCTCGAGCTCTATGCCTCCGACCACGACGTGCGACACCAGAATCCGAACTGCAAACTGGGCACGGAAACCGAAAAGCCCAGGGGAAAGGCAAATAAAAACGATAGAGTGAGTGGACGAAAATAAACATATGCCTTTCACCAGTTTATATACATACTCAATGTAAAACAATGCGAGTTCGGAACACATATATATATGGAGGTTGTCGGGCGAATCTCTCAAGCCCGACGTCAGGTGAATCGCTCAACCCGAATGTGATAGGCCAGAGGAATCTCTCAACCCCGGCGGCATACAGAGGAATCTCTCAACCATGCCCAGAAGAATCTCTCAACTCTGGTCCAGAGGAATCTCTCAAGACTGGTACATCGATGCAATAAATGCCATCACCAATAAACATATAATAACACCTCCGAAAATAACATATATCTCAATCATCGTATAAAGTAAACACGAAAATCATAAAATCCACGAACTCGCAAATCAACTGTGAAAATAGAAACTTGTCCACTCACACGCTAGCGTAACGCAGTTCGCGTTAACCCGTGATCCGGCGGAAAGTCCCTCGCCAAACGAACGACCACGAACCCCTGAATAATCACAAAGTCTATTACTCAAAGTCATAACTCGACGATTCAAATCAAATCACGAGAAACCACCGTTCTCGAAAACACATAATCCGATTACGACAAACTGTCGAAAATCCGAAAATCACACCTCAATACCTCGCTGTACTTTCGGACGCTCAATTCGAAAAACGAACCTCCCCACTGCGATCGGGGCGCGATTTCGAGTGAAACGACATGCAACTTGTCGAAAACCTCAAAAAGTCAAACTTTGACCGTTGACTGCCGCCGATGGAGGCGCCACCGCCAACCGTGAAATTTCTCGGCGGAGCAACCCCTATTCCACTCCAAATCACCCACTGAGCAACTTTGTCAACTGCATTGAAGGCCAATTCTCACTCTAACTAGTCCAATTTCAAGCAAAACTGAATTGATACACAAATTTCAAATCCAAAATTCTCCAAGCACAAATCGAATTAGAACTCCATACTTACATGGTTAGAATCATGGAGATGAGGGCTACAAAACCCAGTCCTTGTTTGAGCTCAACTCGGCCGAAATCGAAAACCACAATTAACCCCAAAAATCCCAAACTTTGGTTCAAAGTTTCTCTCTCCACCGTGAGCAATGCCATGAGTGGTGGCCGGAATTGAGATGAGGGGAGCTAGGCGAGTCGAACGGGGTATGGGTCGAGTCCGGAGATGGCCGGAATTCCATCGCCGCCGTGGAGCACCGTCGAGCACGTCGGTCTTCTCTCACACCACCGAGTTGACTCGGTCAACTCGATCAACCTCAAAAATGGCAAGTGTTGACTTGCCCGAAATAGCAACCTTCTATTTATAGGCCTTCCATTTTTGGAAACTTCGTAATTATCTTTTCGGCAAACTTCAAATACCCGTAACTTTCTCGTCGTAATTCCGATCCCGATGATTCTCGCGGCAACAAACTCGTCTCGACATGTTCTTCAATTATCACCCGAACTCAAACACATCGACAAATTGGATAAAAAGTCAACTGTTCAACCCAACACATATTTAAATCGACTAAATAATCAACAATCAGAAATATTCACAACTTAATCTTTGTAACTCGAAATAATGCTCCGGAAGTTCCCACAAGCTTGAAATTAAATGCTCAACAACTTCCGTGAAGAAGTCGAAACCAAACTCTCGTCCGATAATTTAGTCGCTAACAAATCCGACATATAAAACCAATTATATCAAAACTTCAAATATTCATAACTTATTCCTCGGTCGTCCAAATAACGATCCGGAACCGCCCACGAACTCAAAATTACACGTATAACGACTCTCAAGAAGAGACCTAGCTCTAATTCTCGACCAATGATTTAGTCGTTAACAAGTCCGGCGATTCAAACAACTGTCGTAACTCTGCGACTACGCGCAAACTCGTAGATCAAGCTGATTCCACTGCTGATTCTGTTCTGGGTCGTCACAGTTTTGGAGTAGGCAAAATGGATCCCAATCTCTAAAGGCCAAAAACTAACTAAAATTGAAGCATAGTCATAAACAAATAAAAACCCAACAGCTAAAACCCATCAGTTGCCCTCCCCATCCTTGATATTGAGCACAATATCTGTAAGCGCTTCGACCTTGTTCTCCACATCCTTGATCATCGCCATCGCCTCATCAATCTTTCAAGCTATCTCTTCGACCTCATTCAGCTTCCTGATCACACCGTCAACTCTCCATGCTAGGCCACGAATCTCTTTCAAACATGCTTCAAAGTTGAAATTAAGAATACCCATTGTGTGCTGAAACTCTTCGACCATACTAGGTGCTTGTGGCAGAGATGGCAGCTTTTGCTTTGGGACAGAGGTTGAGGCGCCCAATCGGTTGTGCCTTGATGATCTTAGAAGAGAACGAGCCATTTTCTTTTTGGTTCGGATAATTTGCTGGGAGAGAAATTGGGGTTTCATTTAGGGTTAGGATTTTTAGAGAAAAGTATTGAGAGAAAGTGATAACGTTTGGGGGAAGGCTGTGACAACCCGAATCGGAATTGGTAGATTAATCGGCTTAATCCACGAGTCTCACGAGTAATTGTGGTTTATCGTAATTAATCGGTTCTGCGATTTTGTTCACGAATTAATTTTCGGGCGCGAATTTGGTTTGGGTTTGTTCGTGGGAAATGTAGAGGATCTGATTTCGAATTCGTAGGAGCTTTCCGAGGATTTTTTGGATAATCGAGAAATAAAAAGAATATTTGAAATTATCGTTGCGTTAGTCGTGTTTATCCGTTTGAGTTATCCGAATTGCGGATAAAGTTGATTCGTGACGTATAAATAGCCGAATAGTCGTAAAGTTATCGCAAAAGTTTGAAAATGGGTTGTTTGACCGAGTTGACTGGTTCTGGCCGAGTTGATTGAGTCAACCCGTGTTGACTCATTGAGCCATGACTCGTCGTCGTGGTGGCTGCCGGAAAACGGCACGGTTGCTGGAGTTTAAAGTATAGTTTTGAAGCTTTTCCTTTGGGCTTTCGATTGATGTGTATATTGTGATGTTTGGAGGTGTTTTGGTTGGTCGATTTTGAATGTGAAGTTGGCCAGAAACGGGTTTAATGGTGGAGGGTTTTCCGGCTGTTTTTTGATGGGGATTTTGGGTGGAAATGGTTAGGTTGGAGCTAGGGATGAAATCCCTTGAATTTGGGAGGCCGACATGGCCTCACGATGGAGAATTTCGCCAGAGAAATTTTCCGGCCGGTTTGAATTTTGGTGGCTTTCGAGACGATTTTCGGCCACGGTGGTGGTTGGATGGTGGTGACCCTTTGAGGAAAAAGGTTAGGCATGAGGAGAGGAAGGTTTTGAGGTCTTGGTCGCCGGAAAATCTCTCCGGTGACGGCGCGGCAGCGGTCAACGGCGGAGCTCCGGCGACGCGTTGACTTTTTAGATTTTGGGAAGTTTTATGCCGTTTTACTCGTAATCGCGCCCCGATCGTCATCTTGAGGTCTTCGAATTGATTTGAGTGGTGGATTTTATGTCGAGGGTTTATATGGAGTAATTAGGGGATTTTCGGCACTTTTCTTGTTATTCGAGTTATATATTTCTGGGAATTGTTGGTTTCCAAGGTGTGGTTCAGAGTATTGAATTGTGATTTTGATCAGTGATATTCTGTGATTATTCAGGAGATCGAGATCGTACGCTTGGCGAGGGATCTTCCGTCGGATCTCGGGATTAGCGCATTTGCGCGCTGTGCTTGTCTGTGAGTGGACACTTTTCTTTTCACTAATTGGTTGCGAGTCTTTATTATATGTTTTACGAGCATGAGCATGCATATGTGATTATGATTTATACGAGCATGTGCTTTACGATTATACATTTACGAATATGCACCGACGGATATATAGTTTCATAATTATATATTACGAATATGCATTTACATTATGCTTTATACATTTGCTTGAAACTATTTATGATTTGGTTTACACAGAGTACATTCTTAGTATATATTGTTGTATCGATACTGAAAGGACCCAACCCCGATTCAGTTACCTAAACCGGAATCGAACCCCTTATAAAAATACGAACCAACAAAAAATTTTCAAAATTTCGGCAGAGTTTCCTTACTAGCGTCGAATTGCATAAACCTGCACCCTGAAAATAACACTTCATCCTATGCCACAAAAGCCAAACCGTGGGCACCAATCCCATCCGGATTTCTCAACATCATATTATAAATAATAACAGTAAACATACTGTACTATATATAGTATATCCATGAAAATTCGTATAAACATGTATCAGATTATATCAGAGCGACGTCTAGTGTGAAATATATACAATATACACATCAGTAGGCGAAACAAGAACCTACTGGAAAACACAGGTAGCTCAGATCACTAGCCTCCAATCGCGACGTGAAACACCAGAATCCGAACTGCAAACTGGGAACGGAAACCGAAAAGCCCAGGGGAAAGGCAAATAAAAGCGTTAGAGTGAGTGGACGAAAATAAATATATGCCTTTCACCTGTTTATATACATACTCAATGTAAAACAGTGCGAGTTCGGAAAACAACACACATATATATATATATATATATATATACGGAGGTTGTCGGGCGACCTCTCAAACCCGACGTCAGGTGAATCGCTCAAACCTGACAGTGATAGGCCAGGGGACCACTCAACCCTGGCGGCACGCAGGGGACCACTCAACCCCGCCCAGAGGAATCTCTCAACTCTGGTACATCGATGTAATAAATGCCATCACCAATAAACATATAACAATACCTCCGAAAACAACATATATCTCAACATCGTATAATTTAAATACGGAAAATCATAAAATTCACGAACTCGCAAATCAACTGTGAAAATATAAACTTGTCCACTCACAGATCTGCTAGCGCGAACTCGCGCTAATCTCGTGGTCCGGCGGAAGCTCCCTCGCCTGAAGCACGATCACAATCTCGATCTCGATCCCCTGAATATATTCACAAAACACAACTGATCAAAATCATAGTTCACAACCCTGTACTGAATCACGGAAACCAACCGTTCCCGGAAATATGCAATGCAGTACAAAATGATTAACGGAATTCTCGAAATCTCCACTCGAAACCCTCGACTGAAAATCGGCTAACCAAATCAATCCGAAAACCTCTGGACGATAATCAGGGCACGATTTCGAGAAAAACGACATTAAAAACGTCGAAATCTGAAAAAGTCAACCCTCGCCGGAGCTCCGCCGTTGACTGGCGGCGGCGCACCGTCAACAGTGGAGTTTCACGGCGAGACTTTCCAGATTTCAAGGTCTCATCCATCCGAGTCACTTTCTCAACTACCACGAAGGCCAAAACAACCCGGAACCATCCCAATTCATCAAAACCCGATCGGAAAATCTACTCTCCGGTGACCTAATCGGGTTGCCACAAAACCACATCAAATCCCAAAATCAATGACAGGGGAAGCATCACCTAAGTGTGGGGAGCAAAAACCCCATCAACCCCACCTCCAAATCTCGCCGGAACCACCGTAACCATCACCGGCGAATCACCATAACTCGGCCCGATTCGAACTCCCCCAAAATGAGATCAATTTCATCCAAACCAAATACCATACTACTCGAAATCAAAAGGGGAAACTAACTATACCTTTCACGTGACCGGAGGTGGCCGAAAACTGGGTCGTCGGACGGCAAGCCGAAACGGGAAACTTCTCCCTTCGTGGTCAACGGTCAACTTTCCAAAACGGGAAAGTCAATGCAAGTCAACGTCAGTCAATGCTTTTACGACTAATTCTCGACTATTCCGATATTTATACTCGCGCCTCGGGTCGATCGACGATTCGAAATGGATAACCATCACGTTTCGGATAAACACAAAACAATCGGATAAACTCGTCGAAAACTGAAACTTCAAATAATCGTATTATATTCCTCGTTTATCGGAAAAATCTTCCGGAACTGCCCACGAGCTCGAAATCACGTACTCTACAACTTCCGTGAAGACACTCAACTCAAATTCTCAACCGAAAACATAGTCGGGAATAGAGTCGGCAAACCACATATATAACGTAAAACTGCGACTATGATCAACCTCGAGAATCGTGCCAAATACACAACTGATTCTGGTTCGGGTCGTCACAAATCTATCCCCCTTAAAGAAATTTCGACCTCGAAATTTACGTACCTGTCAAGTGAACAGATGAGGATACTGTTCCCGCATACGCTGCTCAGTCTCATAGGTGGCCTCCTCAATTGAATGGTTCTGCCATAAGACTTTCACTAGGGGGATCACACGGTGTCTCAACTCCTACTCACGACGATCGAGAATCTGCACTGGCTCCTCCACGTACGATAAATCCTCTTTGATCGGCAACTGCTGTGGGGCTAATACATGTGAAGGATCTGAAATGTACTTCCGCAACATCGAAACATGGAAGACATTATGCACACGAGCCATCTCAGCTGGTAACTCAAGTCTGTATGCAACAGCTCCAACCTTCTCCGTAATCTCATACGGACCAATGTACCGCGGTCGAAGCTTGCTACGCTTCCCGAAACGCACAACTCCCCTCCACGGAGATAATTTCAGGAAGACCCAATCACCAACCTCGAACTCTAAACTCTTCCTCCTCACGTCCGCATAGCTCTTCTGTCGATCCTGAGCGATCTTCAATCGATCCCGGATAACCTGTATGTCCTCCATCGCAGTTTTCACCAAATCAGGACCAATAAGCCAACGCTCGCCCACTTCACTCCAACACAATGGAGTGCGACACTGCTTCCCGTACAGGGCCTCGTACGGTGCCATCTCAATACTGGCCTGATAGCTGTTGTTGTAGGCGAACTCAATCAAATGTAACTGCTGATCCCAGTTTCCACGAAACTGCAGCACATATGATCTCAGCATATCCTCAAGAGTCTGAATGGTCCGCTCGGACTGCTTGTCAGTCTGAGGATGAAAAGCTTTACTAAATCGCAACCTCGTGCCCAAAGATCGCTGCAACGCCTGCCAAAACTCAGAAGTAAACTTACTATCTCGGTCAGAAACAATGGACACAGGCACACCATGCAAGCGAACAATCTCTGATAAGTACAACTTGGCCAATCTACCCACTGATACCTTCCCTGGAAGTGCAAGAAAGTGTGTGGATTTCGTCAGTCGGTCAACAATAACCCAAATGCAAGTGTTGCCCGCCGAAGTACGCGCCAACTTATAGACGAAATCCATCGTAATATGTTCCCACTTCCAAACTGGAATCTCAAGTGGCTGTAGTTTCCCTGCAGGTTTCTGCCTCTCCGCCTTCACCTGTTGACAAATCAAACATCGACTTACGTACGCGGCAATCTCCCGCTTCATGTTGCGCCACCAATAGTACGCTCGAAGTGTACGAAACATCTTCGTACCTCCGGGATGCATCGCATACGCTGAACTGTGGGCCTCATCCAGAATCTCTTTCTTCAAGCTCTCGTCTCTGGGCACACATAGCCTGCCTCTAAACAACAACGTACCGTCGTCGCTCAAACGGAACTTTGTAGGCACACCATTCCGTATCATGGTCTTCTTGCCCAACAGGTAAGAATCTGAATCCTGAGCCTCTCGTACCTGATCAACTAATACAGGTCGAACCTGAAAACTAGCCAACAAAGCTCCCTTATCATCATATCCGAACACGACACCCGTAGCTTGAAGCTCGGCTAACATCGATACTCTGGCCACACACATGTGAAACAATGAGGCTCCAGATTTCTGGCTAAGTGCATCTTCTACAACATTGGCCTTCCCCGGATGGTACTCGAAAGTGCAATCGTAATCGTTGATCAACTTCATCCATCGGCGCTGCCTCATGTTCAGATCCGGCTGCGTCTGCAAGTAGGTGAGACTCTTGTGATCAGTGTAAATCTTACACTAAGCACCATACAGGTAATGTCTCCAACTCTTCAACGCTAACACGATAGCGGCTAACTCCAAATCATCCGTCGGATAGTTGACCTCATGTGGTTTCAGCTGCCTGGAACCATATGCCACAACTCTACCATGCTGCATCAACACACAACCAAGCCCCAACTTCAACGCATCGCTATAAACAACAAACTCACCACTGTCGTCTGGCAATGTCAGAACCGGTCCGGTAGTCAATCTCTCCTTCAGGAGCAAATAACTCTCCTCGCACGCATCAGACCACTCAAACTTGACGCCCTTCTTCGTCAATCTGGTCAGTGGTGTAGCAATCTGGGAGAAATCCTGTACAAACCGTCGGTGATAGCCTGCTAAACCCAAGAAACTCCGAATCTCCGGCACAGTAGTGGGTCTACTCCAGTTCAGCACGACCTCGATCTTGTCAGGATCAACACTAACACCCTCGGCCGAAATCACGTGGCCCAGAAACTTCACGTTATCCAACCAGAACTCGCACTTGCTAAACTTCGCGAACAACTGATGGTCCCGCAAAGTCCGCAATACTACTCGCAGATGCTTCTTGTGCTGGCCCACACTCCTGGAATAGATCAAGATATCGTCAATGAATACAATCACGAACTTGTCCAGGAACCGTCTGAACACCCGATTCATCAAATCCATGAAAGCTGCGGGGGTGTTGGTCAACCCAAACGGCATAACCAAAACCTCGTAGTGCCCATACCGCGTCCTGAAAGCTGTCCTGGCTACGTCACAGTCTCAGAGCCTCAACTGGTGATATCCAGATCGAAGGTCAATCTTCGAAAAGACTGAGGCTCCCTTAAGCTGATCGAACAAGTCATCAATCCGCGGCAACAGATACTTGTTCCTCACTGTAACCTGATTCAGCTTCCGATAGTCGATGCACAAACGCATGGACCCATCCTTCTTCCGCACAAACAACACATGAGCACCCCACGGAGAAACACTCAGTCGAATGAAGCCCTTCTCCAACAACTCCTGGAGCTGAATCTGCAACTCCTTCAACTCCGCAGGCGCCATCCGGTACGGTGTCTGGGAAATCGGTCCTGTACCCGGCAACAACTCAATAGTAAAATCAATCTCCCGCATAGGTCCGTGAAGCTCAAGATGCGGATTCCTATCTGTTGGACAAGAAGACCATGATTTGGAATGGTGTGCTAACAGAGTTTCAGTTGAGTAGTGATGGTACATTGCTGTTCAGAGGCAGACTTTGTGTACCCAGAGACGAGGGCTTGAAGAAAGAGATCTTAGACGAAGCCCATTGTTCTGCTTACGCTATGCATCCAGGCGGTACGAAGATGTTTCGCACACTCAGAGCGTACTATTGGTGGCAAAATATGAAAAGGGAAATTGCAGCGTATGTGAGCAGATGCCTCATTTGTTAGCAAGTGAAGGCAGATAGACAGAAATCTGCTGGAAAGCTACAGCCTTTGGAGATTCCGGCTTGGAAGTGGGAGCATATTACTATGGATTTCGTGTATCAGTTACCACGTACTTCTGCTGGTAACACTGGTATTTAGGTCATTGTGGACCGTTTGACGAACTCAGCTCATTTCTTTGCACTTCCAGAAAAGATTTCAGTGGGCAGATTAGCGAAGCTGTATTTGGTTGAGATTGTTAGTTTGCATGGTGTGCCTGTATCCATTGTTTCTGAACGAGATAGTCAGTTCACTTTAGAGTTTTGGCAGGCATTGTAGCGAGCTTTGGGGACAAGACTACATTTTAGTACAGTTTTCCATCCTGAGATTAATGAGCAGTCTAAGAGGACCATTCAGACCCTCGAGGATATGTTGTGGTTCTGTGTATTGCAGTTTAGAGGGAATTGGGACCAGCAACTACATTTGATCGAGTTCGCTTACAATAACAGTTATCAGGCCAGCCTCGATATGGCACCTTATGAGGCTTTATATGGGAAGCAGTGCCGTACTCCATTGTGTAAGAGCTATGCAGATGTGAGGAGAAAGAGTCTTGAGTTCGAGGTGGGCGATTGGGTCTTCCTGAAATTCTCTCCTTGGAGAGGAGTAGTCCGTTTCGGGAAGCGTGGCAAGCTTTGGCCACGGTATATTGGTCCATATGTGATAACAGAGAGAGTTGGTGTCATGGCTTACAGGTTGGAGTTACCCTCAGAGATGGCTCAAGTACACGATGTCTTCCATGTCTCGATGTTACGGAAATACATTCCATATCCATCGCATGTTCTAGCACCATATCAGCTTCCTCTCTGGGAAGATTTGAATTATGTAGAGGAGCCAGTACAGATTCTCGATCGACGTGTACAAGAGTTGAGGCACAGAGTTATTCCGGTTGTGAACGTCTTATGGCAGAATCATTCAGTAGAGGAAGCCACTTGGGAGACCGAGCAGCATATGCGGGAGCAGTATCCTCATCTGTTCAGTTAGCAGGTACGTAAATTTTGAGGTCGAAATTTTTGTAAGGGGGGTAGATTTGTGACGACCCAAATCAGAATTGGTAGATTAATCGACTTAATCCGCGAGTCTCACGAGTAATTGTGGTTTATCGTAATTAATCAATTATGCGGTTTTGTTCACGACTTAATTTTTGGGCGCGAATTTGGTTTGGGTTTGTTCGTGGGAAATGTAGAGGATCTGATTTCGAGTTCATAGGAGCTTTCCGAGGATTTTTCGGATAATCGAGGAATATAAAATGAATATTTGAAATTATCGTCGAGTTAGTCGTGTTTATCCGTTTAAATTTGAGTTATCTGAATTGCGGATAGAGTTGATTCGCGACATATAAATAGCCGAATAGTCTTAAAGTTATCGCAAAAGTTCGAAAATGGGCTGTTTGACCGAGTTGACTGGTTTTGGCCGAGTTGACCGAGTCAACCCGTGTTGACTCACTGAGCCGTGACTCGCCGTCGTGGTGGCTGCCGGAAAACGGCACGGTTGCCGGAGTTTAAAGTGTGGTTTTGAAGCTTTTCCTTTGGGCTTTTGATTGATGTGTATATTGTGATGTTTGGAGGTGTTTTGGTTGGTCGATTTTGAATGTGAAGTTGGCCGGAAATGGGTATAATGGTGGTGGGTTTTCCGGCGGTTTTCCAATGGGGATTTTGGGTGGAAATGGTTGGGTTCGAGCTAGGGATGAAACTCCTTGAATTTGGGAGGCCGAGATGGCCTCACGGTGGAGTATTTCGTTGGAGAAATTTTTTGGCCGGTTTGAATTTTGGTGGCTTTCGAGGCGATTTTTGGCCACGGTGTTGGTTGGATGGTGATGACCCTTTGGGGAAAAAGGTTAGGCTTGTGGAGAGGAAGGTTTTGAGGTCCTTGTCGCCGAAAAATCTCTCCGGTGATGGCGCGGCAGCGGCGGCGGCGGCGGAGGTCAAAGGCGGAGCTCCAGCGACGCGTTGACTTTTTGGATTTTGGAAAGTTTTATGCCGTTTTACTCGTAATCGCGCCCCGATCGTTGTCTTGAGATTTTCGAATTGATTTGAGTGGTGGATTTTATGTCGAGGGTTTATGTGGAGTAATTAGGGGATTTTCGGCACTTTTCTTGTTATTCGAGTTATATATTTCCGGGAATGGTTGGTTTCCGAGGTGTGGTTCAGAGTATTGAATTGTGATTTTGATCAGTGATATTCTGTGATTATTCAGGAGATCGAGATCGTACGTTTGACTAGGGAACTTCCGCCGCTCGGGATTAGCGCGTTTGCGCCGTGTGCTTGTCTGTGAGTGGACACTTTTCTTTTCACTAATTGGTTGCGAGTCTTTATTATACATTTTACGAGCATGAGCATGCATATGTGATTATGATTTATATGAGCATGGTCTTTACGATTAATCATTTACGAATATGCATCGAAGGATATACTTTCATAATTATATATTACTAATATGTATTTACATTATGCTTTATACATTTGCATGAAACTATTTATGATTTTGTTTACACAGAGTACAATCTTAGTATATATTGTTGTATCGATACACCTAGCATCCCAGCTGATCCCCGTGGATGTTTACCGGGGGGGGGGGCGACTGTGACTCTGACCCGAGGCCTTTACCGTGGGGGGCAGATCCCTGACCTGAGGCATTTCTGAATAGAATCAAGTGTGCGTCCGGGATCCCGTGATTCAGACTGTACTAGCGTCGATGTGTTCATGAGTGACCCCGCGGGATTTTTGATGCATTTTCTGTACGCGTAAGAGTTAAAGTCTCCCTCGTGTACCCTGTTATTTTCATGCATTTAGATGTACATATGTTTTTATAACATAAATTATTTGGCGAAAGACATTTATTTTCGTCCACTCACTCTAATGGTTTATATGTCTTTCCCTGAGCTCTTTGTTTTCAATGCCCAATTTGCAGTTTGGATTCTGATGTCGCACGTCAAGGTTGGAGGCTTAGTATTCGAGCTACTTTTCCTTCTCAGTAGGTTTCTTGTTTACCTACTGTTGTGTATTTATGTATATATACTAGAGGTCGCTCTGAATACTTCAATGTTTATATTTTCATATAATTTTCCCGGCTTTCTATAAAGTTATAGTTTTGCTTATTGCTTTATATTATGTTATGTTTTTGAGAAATTTGGATGGGATTGGTGCCCACGGTTTGGCTTTTGTGGCATAGGATGAAGTGTATTTTCGGGTGCAGGTTAATGGTATCTTCGCGATATAGTGAAACTTTGCCGAAATTTTTATAGTTTTTGAAAGTTCGTGTTTTCAGAAGGGGTTTGATTTCGGTTTAGGAAACTAAATCGGGGTCGGGTCCTTTCAAAGGCTTTCCCTTTTATAGAGAGACTGAGAAGACAATCCTCGAGAATACGACACGTGCATTCTAATCAAAATGAATAGACGCGACAGAAAACTACATGTCGTTTCTGAACAACAATGGGTATCTGTCTAATTCCCTGCCTACTACTGACTAGAGACTCTACTAGTACTAAATGAATCATCCATGTATTAAAGAAGCGACCAGTCTTTTTCACTTATACCATACCTCGTTATGCTTAGCCTGGGCTCATGATTTACTTTTGCTCGAGTTCATCAACTACAAGATAAGGAACTCACGATTAACTAGCAACGGAAGTGTACCAAGAGTTGATGGATACCCCTCTTCTCATTCGTTTAGGGCGAGGCCCAGCCTCATATTTTTTTTTGCTCTCTCCTGCTTGCTCCTGTGCTTATTTCTTCTCCTCTTTGTAGTTGTCTAAGTAGCTGTCTTCTATTTCATGAACTACGTTACTCCCATATTTGATTTTGTTTTGTGTTGTAAATGCATCATATAATGCAAAAACAAAATCATTTCATTTCAAAAGGCTTTATACATTGATTCACTCATTCAACATTCCAGACAAAACAAAGTGTTAGAGACAGATACTCAAACAGTTAGTCATATAGTTACAGTACTGCTTACAGAGAATAAAAATGAGATCAAACAAATGAAAAGCATGGCCATCAATCTAAAAACATGATTAAAAAAAGGAAGTTCTAGGACTCCAAACCAGAATAACACTAGAAACCAAATTTGATGGTGGCCTCCCTAGCATACACAACGAAAACGAAACGAAACTAGAAAATAAAACTAAAACAAGCCGAGACAAAATAATCAACATAAAACCCAAATCAGTTAGGGTAACCAATCTTCCAACTTCTTTTCCAATTTCTTAATCCTCTTAGTGACCTTATCAATCTTCACTGTGGTGTCATCAATCTTCTTTGTAGCCTCATCAATCCTCTGGATAGCCATTTCCATCATCGCCATCAATTTGACGTTTGAAAGTCAATTTGCCTCCATTTCATTCCTCACCCATCTGATCTGAACATTAATTGGATCTGCCGATGAACAAGCGTTGATATGCTGAGACGGAGCAACAACCAAGGATGAAGCTCTTCTATTAAGCTTAGATGATTAGCCAGTAGTGGGAGCCATGATTTTTTGGAGAGTTGTTGTTTTCGGGTTTTGATATAGATATGGAGGATGTGAGCATTGAAGACCTTTTTATAGAGTCATAAACATTCATCTTGGTCATCTATCTTGAAAACATAGTCAAAATGAACAGACGTGACAGAAAACGACATGTCGTTGCTGAACAACAATGGGTATCTGTTTAATTCGCTGCCTAAGTAGCTGTCTAAGTATCTGTCAGTTGGTTGGTTTATGACTGCTGCGTTTCAATACCAAGTATACACACAAATTTGAGTAGATTTTATGTTGCAAAAATGGATTGAAGAGTGCAAATCGAACACTTTAGTTCATAGGCTTAATACATTGGTTCTTCGATTTAAAAATTTAAGAGCAATACAAATATAGTATTATGTAGACAGATACCCAAACAGATACTCAAGCAGATAGTCATATGATTAAATTCATAATGCTCTCCAAAATGTACTACTTACAAGACAGACCCCTACAACTTACAACGTCCATAGAAATAATCACTACAACAAAATATACACACTGATTACTATCCTACACTTGTACATCTATTGATTTATTCCTTCCAACTTTGTTCTTTGATACCCATGATAGCTTATGATCCATAAACGATTTTAACAATCTGGCCATGAACCGAGCTACACCCTCATCTTTCAAAATTTTCTTTATTTCCTTTCCCACAGCTAGATGATACATGATGTACCAAACAATAGTTCTGCAATCAAGGCCAATAGGTTGTTCAGGACTATTGCAGATGGATTGCACGGGAATTTTGTCAAAATCCAGCTTCTGATCTTTGACCCACTGAATGCTTTTACGTTCATT
Source organism: Geum urbanum (assembly GCA_946800695.1). Taxonomy (NCBI): domain Eukaryota; kingdom Viridiplantae; phylum Streptophyta; class Magnoliopsida; order Rosales; family Rosaceae; genus Geum; species Geum urbanum. The sequence goes on from OX327002.1 coordinate 25,189,758, forward strand.
TTCTAATATTTGGATTTACCTCATCATCAGCTCTTTGCTCATGCTCTTAGAGTCATCTACCAACATTTGAACATTCAGTGATAATATATCATCACTTACGTCCGTCACAGAATCCATCTACATGGACACCATACGAACCTGAATCAATACAATAAACAATTTGTAAACTGTAAATACTAAACATCCAGAAAATAAAAATAAAAGAAAAGAAGAAAGAGAGAATAAACATTACCATTCTTAGTGCCTCCTGAAAGTGCGGATTGTTCATCGACTTATAACTCCTTTTGAGTGAATCAAAGTGACACCAGCATGGCACACTTTTATCAAAAACCAGAAGGTGGATATGTCCATGGGGAAGATCGAGAACAACTTGCCACTGATTCCCAAAACCTTGAAAAGCTTCTCAAAAAGACGTTGGTGCATCATCTTTATTTTCATCTCTGACCCATGAATTTGTCAAAAGTAGCAAACAAAATATTACGCATAAGCTGAAAAAAAACACACTAGAAACACACAAAAATTAAACACACTAAAACTAAAAAAAAAAAAACACAGAAGGATTACATGAACCAATGTGTGGAAAGCATAGGGACTTTGATCTCCTACATCATTCGTTAATTCACTAAGAATAGTAGAATAGCAATCCAAAACAGAGTTCGAGATCAATTTGCCATCAATAATCCACTCATATTAACGGTCAAAGAACTGAAAAGAATGAATACCATTCCAAAGCATATCTCTATCCAAAACAATAGTGGAGCACAATTAAAAATGAAACATTACTATAAACTAATAGATACCCTAATAGATACACACACATATACTCAAGCAGATACTCACCCTTCATTTTTCATCCAGTACCTCACCAACTCAATCTGGTAGCTCTCTCCCAAGTACTTGAAAACATCAGAATCCACAAACGATACGGCCCACTTCTGCTCATCAGTCAAACTCACACAAATTCTTCCCAGCTCGCCCCTGTTCTTCTTGAGAGATTTCACTATCAAGGGTAAAGATACTTCGACAATTGGAAAATCTCCATTCGGGACTACCTCCACCATGTCAGCATTTTTGTTCCCTCTTGTAGTTCAACGCTTTCCATTGACTTCATCATAGGGCCCACACCAGTAGATCTCGTCCATCTTCAGGGGCTTCCTGGCCTTATCATTTAAACTCTTAACATATGAATAAAGATAAATATTTTCTCTGTTGAGTCTCACACCAGACCCAGGAAGTTTCTTCGAAATCAAACTTGTGCAGACTGACGGAGGAATTGAATCACCAATAGGAAGAGGAGGAGTCACTAGGGTTTCCACTACCTCTGGAGACAAAACTGTAGTAACATGCAATACCACTGGACTAGGAGAAGGGGTAATCCCTATATTGAAAGATTGTAATGACCCGAACCAGAACCAGTAGTGTGATCAGCATGATTCACGTGTTAGTGCGTAATCGCAGTTTATCGATAATTGTGTAGTTTGCCGGTTTTGTTTATGACTTGATTATCGGCCGAGAATTTGAGTTGAGTCTCTTCTCGAGAGTTGTAGTACACGTGATTTCGAGTTCGTGGATGGTTCCGGATGATTTTTCCAATGACCGAGGAATATAATATGATTATTTGAAGTTTCGGAATATCGACGAGTTTATCCGTTCGTATCGTGTTTATTCGAATCGTAATGGTTATCCGTTTTGGACCGTCAAAAGTCCCGAGGCGCTAGTATAAATATTGGAAATAGTCGAAAATTGTCGAAAAACACTGTTGGGGAAGTTTGACCGGCGTTGACTAAGTTTGGAGGCGTTGACCAAGTTGACCCGTGGAGGAGAACGGACCGTGTAGATTTCTCCGGCGGACCTGCCGATTCCGGCCGTTTCAGGCCACGACCCTTGAAGGTAAAATGTTCTCCTCGTGATTCTAAACAGTTTAGAACTTGGAATTTCTTGATTTAGTTGAGAATTGAGGAAGAAATGTGGAGTTGAAATCCTTGATTTTTTCGGCCGGTTTGGGTTTTGTGGACGGTGGCACTCTGGCCACGGGGGTGGCCGGAGATGTGAGGGGTTTGGACCGTGGGGCCATAGCATTGTTTTTGGGAGTGGTCTATGACTGTTGAGATATGTGTTATTTTCGGAGGTTTTATTTTATATTTATTGGTGATGGCATTACTGCATCAATGCTTCGGCTACTCGGCTGATCACCGGTAGTCCGCCAGAGTTGAGAGATTCCTCTGGACCACAGTTGAGAGATTCCTCTGGGCAGGGTTGAGAGATTCCCCTGTATGCCGCCGGGGTTTGGAGATTCTCCTGGCCTATCACCGTCGGGTTTGAGCGATTCACCTGACCGTCGGGCTTGAGAGATTCGCCTGGCAACCTCCATATATACTTTCCGAACTCGCATTGTTTTACATTGATTATGTATATGAAACTGGTGAAAGGCATATGTTTATTTTCGTCCACTCACTCTAACATTTTATTTACCTTTCCCCTGGGCTTTTCGGTTTCCGTGCCCAGTTTGCAGTTCGGATTCTGGTGTCTCACGTCGCGATCAGAGGCTAGTTGTTCGAGCTATCTGACTTTTCCAGTAGGTTTCTTGTTTTGCCTACTGTTGTATATTTTGTACATATATACACTAGATGTGACGACCCGGACCAGAATCAGCAGTATGATCAGCTCTATTCGTGAGGTACGGCGTAGTCGCAGAGTTGCGACTGTTGTTTTAATCGCCGAAGCTTCTTAACGACTAAATTATTGGCCGAGAATTGGAGCTGGGTCTCTTCTCGAGAGTCGTTGTACATGTGATTACGAGTTCGTGGGCGGTTCCGGATCGTTATTTGGACAACTGATGAATTAGTTATGAATATTTGAAGTTTCGACGGAAACGGATTTAAATGGCAGGTTTGTTCGCGACTAAATTACCGGACGAGAATTTGGTCTCGGCTTCTTCACGGAAGTTGTTCAGAATTTAATTTTGAGTTTGTGGGAACTTCCGGAGCATGATTTGGAGTTACGAGGAATTAGTTGAGAATATTTCCGTTTATTGATTATTTAGTCAATTTAATGTGTTGCTTCGAAGGGTTGACTTTTTATCCGTTTGGCCGATATGTTTGACTTCCGGTGATTATTGAAGAACATGTCGAGATGAGTTTGTGACCGCGAGAATTATCGGAATCGGAATTACGACGAAGAAGTTATGCGCGTTTGAAGTTCGTTAAAATGGATAATTATGGGTTTCCAAATTGGGAAAGTTTTAAATGACTATTTATTGTGACTTACCCCTTTGGGAAAGTCAAACCTGAGTTGATTTGGGTTGACCGACCAGTTTGGGAAGGGACGAGATGCACGACGGTGGGCGACGGCTTGTGGTGGTGGTTCGCCGTCCGGCGACCTTCGGCCAAGGGGAAGGACTCCCTCGATGCGCCTCGACGCCCTCATCATGAATCCGGCCTCCTTCCACGGCGTGGGACGTCGGAGGAGGAGGAATTTTCCAGCCAAGTTTGGGGATTTTTAAGGTTATTCGGGTGCTTGGATTCGGACCGAATTGAACTTCAAGAGGTACTGGGTTTTTTAGCCCTCTTCATTGTGATTCTAACCATATAAACATTGTGTTCTAATTCGATTTGTGGATTGATAATTTTGGGTTTGAAATTTGTGTTTCAATTCGGTTTTTCATGAAATTGGATGTGTTAGAGTGAGAATTGGACTTCGGTGCAGTTGACAAAGTTGTTCAGTGGACGATTTGGAGTGGGATAGAGGAAGCTCCGCCGTGAAATTCTCCGGTTGGCGGCGGCGCCGCCGTGGACGGTGGTCAACGGCGGCGGTCAACGGTCAAAGTTTGACTTTTTGGACTTTCGGCAAGTTGCATGTCATTTAACTCGAAATGGCGCTCCGATCGCAGTGGGGAGGTCCGTTTTTCAAGTTGAGCGTCCGAATGTAAAGCGAGGTATTGAGGTGTTATATATGGATTTTCGACGATTCGTCGACTTTGGATTACATGTTTCCGAGAACGGTGGTTTCTCGTGATTTGGTTTGTATTGTCGAATTATGTTTGTGAGAATTGGACTTTGTGAATATTCAGGGGTTCGTGATCGTTCGTTTGACGAGGGACTTTCTGTCGGATCACGGGTTAACGCGATACGCGTTACGCCAGTCTGTGAGTGGACATTTTATTTTCACGGATTGATTGCGAGTCTTTTATTTATGTTTTACGAACTTGAGCATGCAGCATGATTATGGTTTTACGAGCATGAGATTTCATATGAGATTATATTTATTACGAGCATGTGTTATATGATTACACTTATACGAATATACGTATACGAGTGTACATATACTTATATGCTGTTTCATGCATTTGCATCGAAATGTTTATGATTTGGTTTACACAGAGTACAGTCGTGGTTACGTTGTTGTATCGATACACTTGCTTCTCGGCTGATCCCCGATGGTAGGCTTTATTGCCAGGGGAGGCTGTGACTCCTGACCCGAGGTCTTTACCGGGGGGAGGCAGACCTTTGACCTGAGGCCATTTCTGGCTAGAGTCACGTGTGGGTCTAGGATCCCGTGATTTTGACTGTACTAGCACGGAGGAGTCCATGAGTGACCCCGGGGGATTTTACTTTCATGCTCAGTACACTGGAGGAGTATGAGTTTTACCTCGTGTACTATATTGTTTACATTTACTTGGACTCGCATATGTTTTTATAACATATATATTAACTGGTGAAAGACATTTATTTTCATCCACTCACTCTAACGTGTTTATTGTCTTTCCCCTGGGCTTTTCTGTTTCCGTGCTCAGTTTGTAGTTCAGGCTCTGGTGTCGCATGTCGAGGTCGGAGGCATAGTGTTCGAGCAATCTTGTTTCATCCAGTAGGTTTATTGTTCTACCTACTGTGGTGTGCGTATACGATTATGTATTAGATGTTGCTCTGAGCTTTCTGTGGTATATGTTATACGATTTTATACCGGATTTCAGAAAAGTATATATATATTTATTGTTTTACTTTACTGTTGATATATTGAGAAATCCGGATGGGATTGGTGCCCACGGTTTGCTTTTTGTGGCATAGGATGAAGTGTATTTTCCGCGTGCAGGTAATGGTAATTCCACGCTAGTAACGAAACTCTGCCGAAATTTTGAAATTTTTTTTGTTGGTTCGTGTTTTCGAAGGGGTTTGATTCCAATTTAGGAAGCTAAATCGGGGTTGGGTCCTTTCAGCTTGGTATCAGAGCATTAGGTTGTAGGTTCTGTAGACTTCTGTAGTCGTGTTTACTAAGGATATTTGAGAATGTATAGCATGTCTGGAATGGTGACCCGACCGGCCGGCTGATAATCATCAAATTCCGGGTGTTGTATGCTTTCAAATATTTGAAGTTCCATGATTACGTTCCACTTGTTGTGAACAATATCGTATTCATTAGGATGCCTCCTGACGTGCTTTCCGTGTCGTTTCGGTTGTGGATCCTATTGAGGATCATTCGACGCGTGAATTGCTAGAGAACAGTGGATTCGGGTGAGTATTCTGGGTTCAGAGATTTGTGTGGCACGGTTTGCCTGGGGATGTGTATATGAGCATCTATGTGTTGCTTCAGAGCTGAGAATTGTGGCAGTAATGTTTGCCTGAGTCAAATTGTTGTATTTGGTGGGCTGTTATTGTGTGAGTTCCTGTTGCGACTTCATGGCCTACATTCAGGGTGTTGTTTATACGGTAATGGTTTTATCAGGCTACCCAGCATTCGAATGTGGAGTGTTTACCCACCTGAGGCAGAGATGCATTGTTCATATATTTATACGAGTTATGTGGCTTCAGAGGAAGCAGGGCACGAGGTTCGAGATGAGTTGAACCTGTGTATCAGAGAGAGAGAGTTTGTTTGATGTGCCTCGAGATAGCCGTGAGGAGCTTAGTGTGCTGTACTCAGTGGCGAGGCTATTATGAGGGAAAGATGTACGCGGTTTCCGATGTGATGGTTTGAGGCAAGTGGACTTAGTAGAGATTTTGTTGAGGTTGAGTTCTGGCACTTCGGGATCAGTGACTTCATTAGACTGTGGTCTTTTCGATTATGTTGAGGGTCATCAGGTCAAGCAGAGAATCCGTTTGATGATGGCGGAGATCACAGAGTAGCGGACTTGCTCATGTGGCATGAGTTGGGTGATTGTTGGTGATCCTTCACGCAGCAGGTGTTGCGGTGATTTGTGTTCGAGGAGCACTTTCAGTTGCTGTTTCGTTGACCAGGCGGGTCACGTTACGAGGGAGCACCCTTAGCCAGCTGATTTAGCGGTTCGGTAGCCCAGAGTTTACGAGGAGATCCTCATGTTATTCCTGCAGTCTGATCAATGTACCCTTTTGACGAGTTATTCAGCTAGTTGCAATTGACGTGGGCAACTAGTTGGGCATGTTAGAGTTCGTGCCATGACCTTGTTTGAGGAAAGACTTTTCTCCGAGATTACTGTTGCTTGGTATCCATGGTTATTGTACCTGCATCTCCACTTCCAAGGTCTTGGAGAGTGTTGCATTCATCCAGAGGTTGCGAGGTCCTTGTTGGAGGATATGGCTTAGCCGCGGATCTGTTATAGCTGGAAGTTGTAATTTTGGTGTGTTTGTGAGTACGGACTTACTGACGATGCATTTGGCTGTGTTCGAGTGCCTCGAGGAGGAGGTTATGTTCGACGACCAGATTTCTCGAGATGCTGTTTCTTGGTGATGGTCGAGTGGTTTGTGAAGATGAGTTGTGTGGTTTGCTTAGCCCATGTTGTGGATACTTCGGTTGCTGTGCCCAACATTGACGATATTGAGGTGCATGGTTCCCGAGTTTCCAGGTGTATTCCGGAGGAGTTACCAGGTGTTTCCCCAGTTTGGGAGACTGACTACACCATTGAGCTTGTACCAGGCGCTGGACTCATTTTACCGACACCTTGTCGTTCTGAGCCAGCGTAGCTGATGGAGCTACAGTTTCGACTCCAGGAGTTGCTGGAGGAGGTTTCAGGAGATTTCATGCGACCCCGCGTATTTGCGTGGTGTGCTCTTGCATCAGTTGTGCGACTGTTTGTATGGTTCGATGAGATGGCGCATTGACTACCAGAAGCCTGATTTGCTTCAGAGGAGAGTGAGTATCCTCCGCTTCGGATTGACGGTTGGTTGATCAGCTCGCGAGAGCTTCAGTCTTTTCGAGGATTGATTTCGGATCCGGATACCATCAGTGGAGGTTTGATGAGTCAGATGTGGCTATGTTGGCTTTCGGATCTCGGTGCGGACATCATGAGTTCTTGGTCACGTTGTTGGGTTGACCAATGCCCCGTAGATCGTGTGGACTTGATGGACCATGTGTTCAGACAGTTTCTGGACGAGTTGCGGTCATGTTCGTGGCAACATCCTGATGTACTCCGAGAGTGTGGACCAGTACCTGGAGCAGTTGCGAGCGGTTTCGCGGACTTCGCGAGACGATTAGCTGTTTGTGAAGTTCAGCCAGTGTGAGTTTTGGCCGATTAGCGTGATGATTTTGGACTGTGTGATGTTATCCGAGGGAGTTGACGTGGATCCTGATCAGATAGAAGCCATGTTGATTTGGGGTTTCCCTACTATTGTACCAGAAATCGGGAGTCTCTTGTGTTTGGCAGGCTATTATCGATGGCTTGTACAGGATTTTCCTGGATTGCCACTCTACTTTCCGGATTGACGAAAAGGCGTCAAGTTCGAGTGGTTCGATGCACGCGAGGAGAGTTTCTTACTCCTGCAGGATGGTTGACCGTTGCTTCGGTTTTGACCTTACCTGACTACTACGACGAGTTCGTGGGTTATGGCGATGCATCGAGTTTTGGATTTGGTTATGTTTTGATGCTATATAGCAGAGCGGTGGCTCATGGTTACGGACAGTGGAAACCTTATGAAGCTACGTATCCTATGTATGATTTGGGTGTGGTTGTCCTTATGTTAGCACCAGAGAGTTGGAGATACTACTGCTATGGCGTGCAGCGCAGTGTAGAACGTACACTGATCACTTGAGTTTCATCCACTTGCATTTTTGGCCAGATTTGGGCTTGAGGTAGTGTAGATGTATGGGGTCGACTAACGACTATGGCTGCACCTTTGAGTTTTTTCGAGGAAGGCTAGAGATTGTACTTTGATCATCCATCTGGGATGTTGTTGCTGATATTTTCAGTCGGAAGACGGGAGCTTCAGTGTTTTGTGTATGTATGGCTCGAGTTTCCGTGTTAGCCGAGTATGCGCTACGGAAGCTGAGTATTGTGTGATGATGTTGAGGCTCGTGATTTTGCGCGCGTTTGGCGCTAGTGGTACGGAGATGTGTTTGATACTCCGAGTTTTCTACTCGTGATGCAACTCGTAAAAGAATGTAGCAGCATGTGTGTGCAGATGCCACATTTGTCAGCTGGCCATGGCTAGGAGGCAGAGATTTGCCGAGATGTGTCAGCCATTCAAGATTTTCGGTTGGACGTGGCGTTTGTCGCTGTGATCTTGTGTGTGTGGTTGTATGCACTTGGGTTGTGGTACCAGTTGTTTGGCCATTATGGACCGTTTGACGAACTTAGTACAATTCCTCGTACTTTCGGTGACGATTTCAGTGGCAGGCTGGCATAGTCGTGTTTGGTGGAAATTGTTCATTTTGTGGTGTACCTGTGTTCTGGTTCGCTGATCGAGATAATCAACTACAACTGTGTGTTAGCAAGCTTTGCAGCGAGCATTGGGGACCAGATTACGGTTTGGTATCAATTTTTATCCTCGGATTGGTGGGCGATCTTTGAGGACTATTCAGACCCTGGAGGACATGTTGTGGACCTCGGTATTACAATTCCGGAGGATTCGGGACCAGCAGTTTCACTTGTTTGAGATTGTTTGCTGTACCAGTTTGTGGACCACTATGGTTCCGATGTTGCATGTTGTCGTTTTGTGGATGATGTTGTAATCCACTGTGCTGGAGCGAGTTTGGTTTGAGTTTGAGTTGATGTTTGATTTTGATTTTTGTGGAATGTGCTACTACAGACTGTCAGATTAGCGGAAACAGGTTGATAATTGCTTGAGTCCGATGTTGAGCTATGTTGATATGAGTGTATGAGTTGTGTTGATGTAAGCAGACTGAATGGTGACCTGCCATGTGGTTTTGATTTGTATGTGGCCATAGACGAGTTTGTGTTATGCCGCATGGTTCGGCATCGCCTATAATTTTCGCTTTTATGTGTGTTGTGTTCCGTGTGGCGGAACTGTGTTTCAGGTTTGCTATATGTTGTGTACCCTGTCTGTTCCTTATGCAGGAACACATGGCGATTGTGTGAACCAGTTCAGATTTGTGATTTGAGGGTACAGGGATTCCAGCACGGAGTTATCTCCTATTGTGAAGTTTGTGATCAGAGTTGTTCAGTTGAGATTGTTGTTGGTGAGTTGAGCAGTATGCAGAGGCAGTGCTCCTACCTTGTAGTCGGCAGACTTGGAAATTTCGAGGTCGAAATTTTTCTAAGGGGGGTGGATTTGTGACGACCCGGACCAGAATCAGCAGTATGATCAGCTCTATTCGTGAGGTACGGCGTAGTCGCAGAGTTGCGACAGTTGTTTTAATCGTCGAAGCTTCTTAACGACTAAATTATTGGCCGAGAATTGGAGCTGGGTCTCTTCTCGAGAGTCGTTGTACGTGTGATTACGAGTTCGTGGGCGGTTCCGGATCGTTATTCGGACAACCGATGAATTAGTTATGAATATTTGAAGTTTCGACGGAAACGGATTTAAATGGCAGGTTTGTTCGCGACTAAATTACCGAACGAGAATTTGGTCTCGGCTTCTTCACGGAAGTTGTTCAGAATTTAATTTCGAGTTCGTGGGAACTTCCGGAGCATGATTTGGAGTTACGAGGAATTAGTTGAGAATATTTCCGTTTATTGATTATTTAGTCAATTTAATGTGTGTTGCCTCGAAGGGTTGACTTTTTATCCGTTTGGCCGATATGTTTGACTTTGGGTGATTATTGAAGAACATATCGAGATGAGTTTGTGACCGCGAGAATTATCGGAATCGAAATTACGACGAAGAAGTTATGCGCGTTTGAAGTTCGTTAAAATGGATAATTATGGGTTTCCAAATTGGGAAAGTTTTAAATGACTATTTATTGTGACTTACCCCTTTGGGAAAGTCAAACCTGAGTTGATTTGGGTTGACCGACCAGTTTGGGAAGGGACCAGATGCACGACGGTGGGCGATGGCTTGTGGTGGTGGTTCGCCGTCCGGCGACCTCCGGTCAAGGGGAAGGACTCCCTCGATGCGCCTCGACGCCCTCATCATGCTTCCGGCCTCCTTCCACGGCGTGGGACGCCGGAGGAGGAGGAATTTTCCGGCCAAGTTTGGGGATTTTTAAGGTTATTCGGGTGCTTGGATTCGGACCGAATTGAACTTCAAGAGGTACTGGGTTTTGTAGTCCTCTTCATTGTGATTCTAACCATATAAACATTGTGTTCTAATTCGATTTGTGGATTGAGAATTTTGGGTTTGAAATTTGTGTTTCAATTCGGTTTTTCATGAAATTGGATGTGTTAGAGTGAGAATTGGACTTCGGTGCAGTTGACAAAGTTGTTCAGTGGACGATTTGGAGTGGGATAGAGGAAGCTCCGCCGTGAAATTCTCCGGTTGGCGGCGGCGCCGCCGTGGACGGTGGTCAACGGCGGCGGTCAACGGTCAAAGTTTGACTTTTTGGACTTTCGGCAAGTTGCATGTCATTTGACTCGAAATGGCGCTTCGATCGCAGTGGGGAGGTCCGTTTTTCGAGTTGAGCGTCCGAATGTAAAGCGAGGTATTGAGGTGTTATATATGGATTTTCGACGATTCGTCGACTTTGGATTACATGTTTCTGAGAACGGTGGTTTCTCGTGATTTGGTTTGTATTGTCGAATTATGTTTGTGAGAATTGGACTTTGTGAATATTCAGGGGTTCGTGATCGTTCGTTTGACGAGGGACTTTCTGTCGGATCACGGGTTAACGCGATACGCGTTACGCCAGTCTGTGAGTGGACATTTTATTTTCACGGATTGATTGCGAGTCTTTTATATACGTTTTACGAACTTGAGCATGCAGCATGATTATGGTTTTACGAGCATGAGATTTCATACGAGATTATATTTATTACGAGCATGTGTTATACGATTACACTTATACGAATATACGTATACGAGTGTACATATACTTATATGCTGTTTCATGCATTTGCATCGAAATGTTTATGATTTGGTTTACACAGAGTACAGTCGTGGTTACGTTGTTGTATCGATACACTTGCCTCTCGGCTGATCCCCGATGGTAGGCTTTATTGCCAGGGGAGGCTGTGACTCCTGACCCGAGGTCTTTACCGGGGGGAGGCAGACATTTGACCTGAGGCCATTTCTGGCTAGAGTCACGTGTGGGTCTGGGATCCCGTGATTCTGACTGTACTAGCACGGAGGAGTCCATGAGTGACCCCGTGGGATTTTACTTGCATGCTCAGTACACTGGAGGAGTATGAGTTTTACCTCGTGTACTATATTGTTTACATTTACCTGGACTCGCATATGTTTTTATAACATATATATTAACTGGTGAAAGACATTTATTTTCGTCCACTCACTCTAACGTGTTTATTGTCTTTCCCCTGGGCTTTTCGGTTTCCGTGCCCAGTTTGCAGTTCAGGCTCTGGTGTCGCACGTCGTGGTCGGAGGCATAGTGCTCGAGCAATCTTGTTTCATCCAGTAGGTTTATTGTTCTACCTACTGTGGTGTGCGTATACGATTATGTATTAGATGTTGCTCTTAGCATTCTGTGGTATATGTTATACGATTTTATACCGGATTTCAGAAAAGTATATATATATTTATTGTTTTACTTTACTGTTGATATATTTAGAAATCTGGATGGGATTGGTGCCCACGGTTTGCTTTTTGTGGCATAGGATGAAGTGTATTTTCCGGGTGCAGGTAATGGTAATTCCACGCTAGTAACGAAACTCTGCCGAAATTTTGAAAATTTTTTTGTTGGTTCGTGTTTTCGAAGGGGTTTGATTCCGATTTAGGAAGCTAAATCGGGGTTGGGTCCTTTCACTAGAGGTCGCTCTGATACGTTCTGATACATGTTTTATACGGAAGAACAAGTACCGGAAGCTGAATCAGGTTACAGTGAAGAACAAGTATCCGTTGCCGCGGATTGATGATTTATTGGATCAGCTCAAGAGGAGCTTCAGTCTATTAGAAGATTGATCTTCGATCCGGATATCACCAGTTGAGGATCCAAGAGTCTGATGTGGCTAGGACAGCTTTCAGATCGCGGTATGGGCACTACGAGTTTTTAGTTATGCCGTTTGGATTGACTAATGCCCCCGCAGCCTTCATGGACTTGATGAATCGAGTGTTCAAACGGTTTCTGGACAAGTTCATGATTGTGTTCATTGATGATATTTGATCTATTCCAGGAGTGTAGGCCAGCATAAAAAGCATTTGCGAGCAGTGTTGTGGACTTTGCGGGACCATCAGTTGTTTGCGAAGTTCAGTAAGTTTCTGGGCCACGTGATATCGGCTGAGGGAGTCAGCGTTGATCCTGACAATATCAAGGCCGTGCTGAATTAGGGTAGACCTACCACTGTACTGGAGATCCGGAGTTTCTTGGGTTTGGCAGGCTACTACCAACTATTTGTACAGGATTTTTCTCGGATTGCTACTCCACTGACCAGACTGACGAAGAAGGGCATCAAGTTTGAGTGGTCCGATGCATGTGAGGAGAGCTATTTGCTTCTGAAGGAAAAGTTGACTACTGCACCGGTTCTAACATTACCAGACGACAGCGGTGAGTTTGTGGTTTATAGTGATGCGTCGAAGATGGGACTTGGTTGTGTGCTGATGTAGCATGGCAGAGTTGTAGCCTACGGTTCTAGACAGCTGAAACCAAACAAAGTCAACTATCCGACCCATGATTTAGAGTTGGCCGCTATTGTGCTAGCGTTAAAGAGTTGGAGACATTATTTGTACGGAGCCCAGTGTAAGATTTATACCGACCACAAGAGTCTTACTTACTTGCGGACGCAGCCAGACTTGAACATGAGGCAACGCCGGTGGATGGAGTTGATCAACGACTATGATTGCACTTTCGAGTACCATCCAGGGAAGGCCAATGTTGTGGCTAATGCACTTAGCCGGAAATCTGGAGCTTCGTTGTTCCATGTGTGTGTGGCTAGAGTGTCTATGTTAGCCGAGCTTCGGGCTATGGGTGCCGAGTTCGAGTGGGGTAATGCTGGAGCTTTATTGGCCAGTTTCCAGGTTCGACCCGTATTGGTTGATCAGGTTCGGGAGGCTCAGGATTCAGATTCCTACCTGTTGGGCAAGAAGACCATGATACAGAATGGTGTGCCTACAGAGTTCCGATTGAGTGACGACGGTACGTTGTTGTTCAGAAGCAGGTTGTGTGTGCCCAGAGACGAGAGCCTGAAGAAGGAGATTCTGGACGAGGCCCATTGTTCGGCTTACACGATGCATCCCAGTGGTACGAAAATGTTTCGTACAGTTCGAGTGTATTACTGGTGGCGCAACATGAAGCGGGAGATTGCCACATATGTGAGCCGATGTTTGATCTGTCAGCAGGTTAAAGCGGAGAGGCAGAAGCCTGCAGGGAAATTGCAGCCACTGGAGATTCCGGTTTGGAAGTGGGAGCATATTACCATGGATTTCGTTTACAAGTTGCCGCGTACTTCGGCTGGCAACACTGGTATTTGGGTTATTGTGGATCGACTGACGAAATCCGCTCATTTTCTCACACTTCCGGGGAAGATATCAGTGGGCAGATTGGCCAAGCTATATTTATCAGAGATTGTTCGACTGCACGGTGTGCCTGTATCTATTGTTTCTGACCGTGACAGCCAGTTTACCTCTGAGTTTTTGCAGGCATTGCAGCGAGCCATGGGCACGAGGTTCCGTTTCAGTACAGCTTTTCATCCTCAGACTGACGGGCAGTCTGAGCGGACTATACAGACTCTTGAGGATGTGTTGCATTTTCGCGGGAATTGGGACCAGCAACTGCATTTGATAGAGTTTGCCTACAACAATAGCTATCAGGCCAGTATCGAGATGGCACCGTATGAGGCCCTGTACGGGAGGCAGTACCGCACTCCGTTGTGTTGGAGTGAGGTGGGCGAGCGATGGCTTATTGGCCCTGATCTGGTGAAGAGCACTATGAAAGACGTCCAGATTATCCGGGACAGATTGAAGATCGCCCAGGATCGTCAGAAGAGTTACGCGGACGTGAGGAGAAAGAGGGAGGTAGGCGATTGGGTCTTCCTGAAACTATCTCCGTGGAGGGGAGTTGTGCGTTTCGGGAAGCGTGGCAAGCTTCGACCGCGGTACATTGGTCCGTATGAGATTACGGAGAGGGTTGGAGCTGTTGCTTACAGACTCGAGTTACCGGCTGAGATGGCTCGTGTGCATGATGTCTTCCATGTTTCGATGTTGCGGAAGTACATCTCAGATCCTTCACATGTGTTAGCCCCACAGCAGTTGCCCATCAGGGAGGATTTATCGTATGTTGAGGAGCCAGTGCAGATTCTCGATCGACGTGAGCAGGAGTTGATGTGACGACCCAGAACAGAATCAGTAGTGGAATCAGCTCAATTCGCGAGTTTGTGTATCAACGTGGATTTCCGATAACGGATTTACTCGCCAGGGTTTCTTAACGACTTGATTATTGACCGAGAATTGGAGCTGGGTCTCTTCTCGGGAGTCGTAGTACATGTGATTACGAGTTCATGGGCGGTTCCGGATCGTTATTTGGACGACCGAGGAATTAATTATAAATATTTGAAGTTTGGATTTAAATGGTGGGCTACTTAACGACTAAATTACCGGTCGAGAATTTGGTTTCGGCTTCTTCACGGAAGTTGTTCAGAATTTAATTTCGATTTCGTGGGAACTTCCGGAGCATGATTTGGAGTTACGAGGAATTAGTTGCGAATTTTGCCGATTGTTGATTGTTTGGTTAATTTAATTATGTGTTGGTTCGAAGGGTTGACTTTTTATCCGATTGGCCGATGTGTTTGACTTCGAGTGATTATTGAAGAATATGTCGAGACGAGTTTGTGGCCGCAAGAATTATCGGAATCGGAATTACGACGAGAAAGTTACGCGCGTTTGAAGTTCGTCGAAATGGATAAACATGAAGTTTCCGTTTTGGGAAAGGCTATATATAGTAACCTGCTATTTTGGGCAAGGGGAAGACTTTCCAGATTGGGAGTTGACCTGGTCAACTCGGGTTGACCATGGTGGAGGAGAAGAGTTTGACGCCGTACGGTGCTCACCGGCGGTGGAATTTTTCCGGCCACCCCACGGCCTATACCATACACCAATCAACTCGCCTAGCTTCCCTTATCTTGTTCCCGGCCTCACTTTCCGGCAAGCTTCACGGTGGAGAGAGATATTTGGAACCAAAGTTCAAGGTTTTTGGTGTTAATGGTGACTTTCGTTTCGGGCCGAGTTGAACCTCAAGAGGTACTGGGTTTTGTATCCCTCTTCGTTGTGATTCTAACCATATAAACATGGTGTTCTAATTCGATTTGAGTGTGGAGAATTTTGAGATTGAAATTTGTGGAACAATTCGGTTTTTCATGAAATTGAGCTAGATAGAGTGAGAATTGGCCTTAACCTATAACTGGAAAGTTGTTGGGCTCGTCGAGATCTTTGAAACCATGTATGCCATGTATTTTTCTGGGCAGATTGGAGTTTTCCGGCGACTGTGGCAGCGGCGACGGCGGTGACTTTTCGCCCGGCATGGTTTTCGATGAATTACATGTCATTTGACTCGAAATTGCGCCCCGATCGCAGTGGGGAGGTTCGTTTTTCGAGTTGAGCGTCCGAACGTAAAGCAAGGTATTGAGGTGGTATATATGGATTTTCGACGATTCGTCGTATTCGAATTGTGTGTTTCCGAGAACGGTGGTTTCTCGTGATTTGATTTGAATTGTCGGATTATGACTTTGAGTATTGGATATTGTGATTGTTCAGGTGTTCGTGATCGTTTGATTGGCGAGGGACATTCCGCCGGATCACGGGTTAACGCGATACGCGTTACGCCAGTCTGTGAGTGGACATTTCTTTTCACGGATTGTTTGCGAGTCATATATATATGTTTTATGAACTTGAGCATGCAGCATGATCATGGTTTTACGAGCATGAGATTTCATACGAGATTATGTTTATTATGAGCATGTGTTTTACGATTATACGATTATACTTATACGAATATACGTATACGAGTATACATACACTTATAAGTTGTTTCATGCATTTGCATCGAACTGTTTATGATTTGATTTACACAGAGTACAGTCTCAGTTACGTTGTTGTAACGATACACTTGCCTCTCGGCTGATCCCCGATGGTAGGCCACCAGGAGGGGCAGTACCCCTACCTGACCGGCGAGGGGCAGTACCCCGGAACCGAGGCCTTTCTGGCTATGAATCACGTGGTAGTCAGGGACTCCGTGATTCCGACTGTACTAGCACGGACGTGTCCATGAGTGACCTCGTGAGACTTTCTATGCATGCTCTGTTTACGAGTTGGAGTCAGCGTCTCCTCGTAAACTATTTGATTTGATTTATTTATATTTCGACTCGCATATGTTTTTATAACTTATATTACTCGGTGAAAGACATTTATTTTCGTCCACTCACTCTAACGTGTTTATTGTCTTTCCCCTGGGCTTTTCGGTTTCCGTGCCCAATTTGCAGTTCAGGCTCTGGTGTCGTACGTCGTGGTCGGAGGCATAGTGCTCGAGCAATCTTGTTTCATCCAGTAGGTTTATTGTCCTACCTACTGTGGTATACGTATATGGTTATGTATTAGATGTCGCTCTGAGCTTTCTGTGGAATATGTTATACGATTTTAAACTCGGATTTCGGTAAAGTACTATTATATGTATTGTTTACTTTACTGTTGAGATATTGAGAAATCCGGATGGGATTGGTGCCCACGGTTTGCTTTTTGTGGCATAGGATGAAGTGTATTTTCCGCGTGCAGGTAATGGTAATTCTACGTTAGTAGCGAAACTCTGCCCAAATTTCGAAAAGTTTTTGTTGGTTCGTGTTTTCGAAGGGGTTTGATTCCGATTTAGGAAGCTAAATCGGGGTTGGGTCCTTTCAGCTTGGTATCAGAGCATTAGGTTATAGGTTCTGTAGACTTCTGTAGTCGTGTTTACTAAGGATATTTGAGAACGTACAGCATGTCTGGAATGGTGACCCGACCGGCCGGCGGATAATCATCAAATTCCGGGTGTTGTATGCTTTCAAATATTTGAAGTTTCATGATTACGTTCCACTTGTTGTGAACGATGTTTTATTCATTAGGATGCCTCCTGACGTGCTTTCCATGTCGTTTCGGTTGTGGATCCTGTTGAGGATCATACGACGCGTGATTTGCCAGTGAACTGCGGATTTGGATGGGTATTCTGAGTTCAGAGATTTGTGTGGCACGGTTTGCCTGGGAATGTGTATATGAGTGTCTATATGTTGCCTCAGAGCTGAGATTTGTGACAGTTGATGTTTGCCTGAGTCAGATTGTTGTATTTGGTGGGCTGATGTTATGTGAGTTCCGGTTGCGACTCCATGGCCTAAATTCAGAGTGTTGTTTATACGGTAATGGTTTATCAGGCTATCCAGCAATCGAATGAGGAGTGTTTACCCACTTGAGGCAGAGATGCATTGTTCACATGTTTGTTCATGTTTGCACGTATTACGCGGCTTCATAGGGAGCTATGCACGAGGTTCGAGATGAGGTTGAACCTGAGTATCAGAGGGAGTCTGATTGATGTGCCTCGAGATAACCGTGAGGAGCTTAGTATGTTGCACTCCGTGGCGAGGCTATTGAGAAGGGAAGTTGTACGCGGTTTTTGATGTGACGGTTTGAGGAAAGTGGACTTAGTCGAGATTTTGATGAGATTGAGTTCGGGCACTTCGGGATCAGTGACTTCATCAGGCTGTGGTCCTTTTGATTATGTTGAGGATCCTCTGCTGATCCGTTTGACGATGGCGGAGATCACAGTGTAGCGGATTTGCTCCTGTGGCATGAGTTGGAGTGATCGTTGGTGATCCTTTCACGCAGCAGGTGTTGTGGTGACTTGTGTTCGAGGAACACTCTTAGTTGCTGTTTCGGTGACCAGGAGGGTCACGTTACGAGGGAGCACCCTCAGCCAGCTGTTGTAGCGGTTCGGTAGCTCAGGGTTTACGAGGAGATCCTCATGTTATTCCTGCAGTCTGATCAATGTATCCTTTTGATGAGTTATTCAGCAAGTCACATTTGATGTGGGCGACTAGTTGGGCATGTTGGAGTTCGTGCCATGACCTTGTTTGAGGATAAACTTTTCTCCGAGGTTACTATTGTTTGATATCCATGGCTATAATACCTGCATCTCCACTTCCGAGGTTTTGGAGAGTGATGTACCCATCCGGAGGTTGCGAGATCCTTGTTGGAGGTTATGTGTTAGCCGCGGATCTGTTATAGATGAACATCGTGGTTTTGATGTGACCATGAGTGTGGACTTACTGACGATGCATTTGGCTGTGTTCGAGTACCTCGAGAAGGAGGTTGTGTTTCGACGACCAGATTTTTCCCGAGATACTGTTTCGCGGTGATGGTCGAGCGGATGATGGAGACGAGTTGTGTGGTTTGCTTTGCTCATGTTGTGGATACTACGGTTGCTGTGCCCGACATTGGTGACATTGAGATGGTTCCCGAGTTTCCAGGTGTGTTCCGGAGGAGTTACCAGGTGTTCCTTCAGTTCGGGAGTCCGACTACACCATTGAGCTTGTACCAGGCGCTGGACTCATTTTACCGACGTCTTGTCGTTCGGAGCCAGCAGAGCTGATAGAGCTACAGTTTCGACTCCAGGAGTTGTTGGAGGAGATTTCTGGTGACCCAACATATTGCGTGGTGTGCTTTTGCATTGTGTGTACGGATGATGGATGGTTCGACGTGGTGGTCCATTGACTACCGGAAGCCTGATTCGCTTCAGAGGAGAGTGAGTATCCTCCGCTTGGGATTGACGGTTGGTTGATCAGCTCGCGGGAGTTTCAGTCTTGTCGAGGATTGATTTCAGGACTGGATATTATCAGTTGAGGATCGATGTGTCAGTTGTGGTTTGGACAGTTTTCGGATCTCGGTGTGGGCATCAAGAGTTTTTGGTCACGCTGTTTGGTTGGCCAATACCCCCGTAGATCGTGTGGACTTGATGGACCAGGTGTTCAGACGGTTTTTGGACGAGTTGCAGTCATGTTCGTTGGCAACATCCTGATGTACTCCAGGAGTGTGGGCTAGTACCTGAAGTAATTGTATGCAGTTTCGCGGACTTTGCGAGACGACCATGTATTTGCGAAGTTCAGCCAGTGTGAGTTTGGGCTGATTAGTGTGAAGATTTTGAGCCGCATGATGCTATCCGAGTGAATTGGCGTGGATCCTGACCAGATTGAAGCCGTGTTGATTTGGGGATTGCCCTACCATTGTACCAGAAATTGGGAGTTTCTCTTGAGTTTGGCAGGCTATTACCGACGGCTTGTGCAGGATTTTCCCGGATTGCCACTCTATTTTTCGGATTGACGAAGAAGGCGTCAAGTTCGAGTGGTACGATGCACGCGAGGAGAGTTACTTACTCCTGCAGGATGGTTGACCGTTGCTTCGGTTTTGACCTTACCTGACGATCGTGACGAGTTCGTGGGTTATGGCGATGCATCGAGGTTTGGGTTTGGTTGTGCTTTGATGCTGTATAGCAGAGCGGTGGCTCATGGTTCAGGCAGTGGAAACCTTATGTAGCTACGTATCCAGTGTATGATATTGGGTGTAGCTGTTCTTGTGTTAGCATCAGAGAGTTCGAGACACTACAGCTATGGCGTGCAGCGAGGGTAGGATGTACACTGATCATTTGAGTTTCATCCACTTGCATTCTCGGCCAGATTTGGGCTTGAGGCAGTGTAGATGGTTGGAGTCGATTGACGACTATAGCTGCACATTAGAGTTTGTTCGAGAAGGTTAGAGGTTGTACTTGATCATCTGTCTGGATGTTGTTACTGATGCATTCAGTCGAGAATCGGAAGCTTCAGTGTTTCATGTGAGTATGGCTCGAGTTCCCGTGTTAGTTGAGTTATGGGCTACGAAAGCTGAGTTTGAGTATGACGGTGTTGAGGCTCGTGATTTTGCGCGCGTTTGACGCTAGTGGTACGGAGATGTATCAGATATTTTGAGTTTACTACTCGTGATGCAATATGAAGAAGAATGTAGCGGTTTGTGTGTACATTTGCCACTCTTGTCGACTGGTGATGGCTTGGAGGCAAAGATTTGCCGAGAAGTGACAGCCATTTGAGATTTCCGGTTAGACGTGGCGGTTGTTGCTGTGATTGTGTGTATGTGTACACTTTGGTTTGTGGTACCAGTTGTCAGGCCTTTGTGACCGTTTGGTGAACTTGGTACATTTCTTTGTACTTTCAGTGATGATTTCAGTGGCAGGCTGGTATAGCGGTGTTTGACGGAGATTGGCCATTTACGTGGTGTACCTGTGTCCCAGTTCGCCGATCGAGGTGATCAGCTATGACTATGTGTTGGCGAGCTTGGCCGCGAGCATTGGGGACCAGATTACGAGTTAGTACCGGTCCTTGTCCTCAGATTGGTGAGCGATCTTCGAGGACTATTCAGGCCTTGGAGGGCATGTTGTAGACCTTGGTATTGCAGTTCCGAAGGATTCATGACCAGCAGTTTCAGCTGTTCGAGATTGGTTGCAGTACCAGCTTGTTTACCACTGTGATTTCGACGTTGTGTTATGTCGTTTTGAGGAACGATGTTGTACTCCATTATGTTGGAGTGAGTTTGGTTTGGGTTTGAGTTGGCTTTTATGTGATGTGTTCCGTGTGACGGAACTATGTTTCAGTTTTGCTTTGTGTTGTGTACCCTATCTGTTCCTTATGTAGAAATACTTGGCGATTGTGTGAGCCAGTTCAGATTTGTGATTTGAGGGTACAGGGATTCCAGCACGGAATTATCTCATATTGTGGAGTTTGTGATCAGAGTTGTTTATTTGAGATTGCCGTTGGTGAGTTGAGCAGTATGCAGAGGCAGTGCTCCTACCTTGTAGTCGGCAGACTCTGAAATTTCGAGGTCGAAATTTTTTTTAAGGGGGGTGGATTTGTGACGACCCAGAACAGAATCAGTAGTGGAATCAGCTCAATTCGCGAGTTTGTGTATCAACGTGGATTTCCGATAACGGATTTACTCGCCAGGGTTTCTTAACGACTTGATTATTGACTGAGAATTGGAGCTGGGTCTCTTCTCGGGAGTCGTAGTACATGTGATTACGAGTTCATGGGCGGTTCTGGATCGTTATTTGGACGACCGAGGAATTAATTATAAATATTTGAAGTTTGGATTTAAATGGTGGGCTACTTAACGACTAAATTACCGGTCGAGAATTTGGTTTCGGCTTCTTCACGGAAGTTGTTCAGAATTTAATTTCGAGTTCGTGGGAACTTCCGGAGCATGATTTGGAGTTACGAAGAATTAGTTGCGAATTTTGCCGATTGTTGATTGTTTGGTTAATTTAATTATGTGTTGGTTCGAAGGGTTGACTTTTTATCCGATTGGCCGATGTGTTTGACTTCGAGTGATTATTGAAGAATTTGTCGAGACGAGTTTGTGGCCGCAAGAATTATCGGAATCGGAATTACGACGAGAAAGTTACGCGCGTTTGAAGTTCGTCGAAATGGATAAACATGAAGTTTCCGTTTTGGGAAAGGCTATATATAGTAACCTGCTATTTTGGGCAAGGGGAAGACTTTCCAGATTGGGAGTTGACCTGGTCAACTCGGGTTGACCATGGTGGAGGAGAAGAGTTTGACGCCGTACGGTGCTCACCGGCGGTGGAATTTTTCCGGCCACCCCACGGCCTATACCATACACCAATCAACTCGCCTAGCTTCCCTTATCTTGTTCCCGGCCTCACTTTCCGACAAGCTTCACGGTGGAGAGAGATATTTGGAACCAAAGTTCAAGGTTTTTGGTGTTAATGGTGACTTTCGTTTCGGGCCGAGTTGAACCTCAAGAGGTACTGGGTTTTGTATCCCTCTTCGTTGTGATTCTAACCATATAAACATGGTGTTCTAATTCGATTTGAGTGTGGAGAATTTTGAGATTGAAATTTGTGGAACAATTCGGTTTTTCATGAAATTGAGCTAGATAGAGTGAGAATTGGCCTTAACCTATAACTGGAAAGTTGTTGGGCTCGTCGAGATCTTTGAAACCATGTATGCCATGTATTTTTCTGGGCAGATTGGAGTTTTCCGGCGACTGTGGCAGCGGCGACGGCGGTGACTTTTCGCCCGGCATGGTTTTCGATGAATTACATGTCATTTGACTCGAAATTGCGCCCCGATCGCAGTGGGGAGGTTCGTTTTTCGAGTTGAGCGTCCGAACGTAAAGCAAGGTATTGAGGTGGTATATATGGATTTTCGACGATTCGTCGTATTCGAATTGTGTGTTTCCGAGAACGGTGGTTTCTCGTGATTTGATTTGAATTGTCGGATTATGACTTTGAGTATTGGATATTGTGATTGTTCAGGTGTTCGTGATCGTTTGATTGGCGAGGGACATTCCGCCGGATCACGGGTTAACGCGATACGCGTTACGCCAGTCTGTGAGTGGACATTTCTTTTCACGGATTGTTTGCGAGTCATATATATATGTTTTATGAACTTGAGCATGCAGCATGATCATGGTTTTACGAGCATGAGATTTCATACGAGATTATGTTTATTATGAGCATGTGTTTTACGATTATACGATTATACTTATACGAATATACGTATACGAGTATACATACACTTATAAGTTGTTTCATGCATTTGCATCGAACTGTTTATGATTTGATTTACACAGAGTACAGTCTCAGTTACGTTGTTGTATCGATACACTTGCCTCTCGGCTGATCCCCGATGGTAGGCCACCAGGAGGGGCAGTACCCCTACCTGACCGGCGAGGGGCAGTACCCCGGAACCGAGGCCTTTCTGGCTATGAATCACGTGGTAGTCAGGGACTCCGTGATTCCGACTGTACTAGCATGGACGTGTCCATGAGTAACCCCGTGAGACTTTCTATGCATGCTCTGTTTACGAGTTGGAGTCAGCGTCTCCTCGTAAACTATTTGATTTGATTTATTTATATTTCGACTCGCATATGTTTTTATAACTTATATTACTCGGTGAAAGACATTTATTTTTGTCCACTCACTCTAACGTGTTTATTGTCTTTCCCCTGGGCTTTTCGGTTTCCGTGCCCAATTTGCTGTTCAGGCTCTGGTGTCGTACGTCGTGGTCGGAGGCATAGTGCTCGAGCAATCTTGTTTCATCCAGTAGGTTTATTGTCCTACCTACTGTGGTATACGTATATGGTTATGTATTAGATGTCGCTCTGAGCTTTCTGTGGAATATGTTATACGATTTTAAACTCGGATTTCGGTAAAGTACTATTATATGTATTGTTTACTTTACTGTTGAGATATTGAGAAATCCGGATGGGATTGGTGCCCACGGTTTGCTTTTTGTGGCATAGGATGAAGTGTATTTTCCGCGTGCAGGTAATGGTAATTCTACGTTAGTAGCGAAACTCTGCCCAAATTTCGAAAAGTTTTTGTTGGTTCGTGTTTTCGAAGGGGTTTGATTCCGATTTAGGAAGCTAAATCGGGGTTGGGTCCTTTCAGTTGAGGCACCGTGTCATTCCGCTGGTGAAGGTCTTGTGGCAGAACCATTAAGTTGAGGAGGCCACCTGAGAGACTGAGCAGCGTATGTGGGAGCAGTATCCTCATCTGTTCACATGACAGGTACGTAAATTTCGAGGTCGAAATTTCTTTAAGGGGGGTAGATTTGTGACGACCCAAACCAGAGTCAGATGTGTGTTTGGCACGATTCTCGAGATTTGGTTATAGTCGCAGTTTTACGACATTGTGTGGTTTGTCGATTCGATTCGCGACTATGTTTTCAGTCGAGAATTTGAGTTGGGTATCTTCACGGGAATGGTAGAGTACGTGATTTCGAGTTTGTGGGCGGTTCCGGAATATTTTTCCGATAACCGAGGAATATTTTATGATTATTTGAAGTTTTGGGTTCCGACGAGTTTATCCGATTGTTTCGAGTTTATCCGAATCGTGATGGTTATCCATTTCGAATCGTCTATCGATCGAGGGATGAGTATAAATATCTATAAGTCGAGAAATAGTGGTGAATTAGTCGAAAACTTCATTCTGGACTTTGACTAACGTTGACTTACCTTGACTTTCCAAAATTGGAAAGCTGACCCGTTGACCCGAGGGGGAGAAGTTTCCCGATTTGGTTGACCGTCCGGCGACCTGTTTTCCAGCCACCTCCGACATCGTTGAGGGTATGAATAGCTTCCTTGCATGATTTTAAGTTGATTTGAGTTTGGATTTATTAGAATTGATAAGGTTTTGTTGGAGTTCAAATTGGGTTTTGTTATCGGGTTTCGCCGGTGACGGTTCGTGGGTTTCCGGTGAGCCTCGGTGGTCGCGGTGAGAGGGTTTCGTTTCCCCTTGACTCAGGGAGGCTTCCCCTGTATTTTGTTTGGCCTGAATTTGAGTTTTCCGGTGAACCCGATTGGGTCACCGGAGTTAGGTTTCCGTTCGGTTCGAGTAGAAATTGAGGTGGTTCTGAATTGAATTGGGCTTAGTGTTAGAAGGAAAAGTGGTTCGTATGGTCGAGATGGTGAAATCTGGAGCTTTTCGCCGTGTGATTTCACCGTTGAAGGCGCGCCGCCGGCGTCGGCGGCGGTCAACGGCGAGGGAAAAAGTCAACTTTTCAGATTTCGATAATTTTAATGTCGTTTTTCTCGTAATCGTGCCCTGATCATCGTCCAGAGGTTTTTGGGTCGATTTGATTAGCCGATTTTCAGTCGAGATTTCGAGTGGGGATTTCGGGATTTCCGTAATTCATTTTGTACTGCATTTCATATTTCCGGGAACGGTTGGTTTATGTGCATCAGTACAGTGTTGTGGATTACGATATTGATCAGTTATGTTTAGTGGATATTCAGGAGATCGAGATCGGGATCGTGATCGAGCCTCTGGCGAGGGATCTTCCGCCGTTCCTCGAGATTAGCGCGAGTGTGCATTTTGCTCACCTGTGAGTGGACAATTTCTTTTCACGGAATTATTGCGAGTCTTTTATGTGATTTACGAATTTGAGCATGCGTATGAGATTTCGGATTACATGAGCAAATGTTTTACGATTATACGATTATATTTATACGGATATACGTATACGAATATGCATACACTATATGTTGTTTCATGCATTTGCATCGAACTGTTTATGATTTGGTTTTCACAGAGTACAGTCTTGGTTACGTTGTTGTATCGATACATTTTGCCTCTCGGCTGATCCCCGATGGTAGGCTGCCAGGAGGGACGTCGTCATCCCGACCTGACCGGTGAGGGGCGTTTCCCCGGAACCGAGGCCATTTCTGGCTTAGAGTCACGGGGACTAAAGACCTCGTGATTCGGACTGTACTAGCACGGTGTGTGTCCATGAGTGACCCCGTGGGATTTATACTTGCATGCTCAGTACGCTGGAGGATTATGGTTTTATCTCATGTACTTGTTATATTTTATTCACCTGGACTCGCATATGTTATTTTAAACATATATATCAACTGGTGAAAGACATTTATTTTCGTCCACTCACTCTAACGTGTTTATTGTCTTTCCCCTGGGCTTTTCGGTTTTCGTGCACAGTTGCAGTTCAGGTTTGGTGTTTTCAAGTCGCGGTTTGGAGGCTAGTGATCAGAGTCACCTGTGTTTTCCAGTAGGTTCTTGTTTCCCCTACTGATGTACATATTGTATATGTTTTACTCTAGAGGTCGCTCTGATACATTCTGATACATGTTTATGCGGATTTTCACGGATATATTATATATAGTACAGTACTGTTTATTGTTTATGATTCATATATTGATGTTGAGAAATCCAGATGGGATTGGTGCCCACGGTTTGGCTTTTGTGGCATAGGATGAAGTGTTATTTTCAGGGTGCAGGTTTATGCAATTCTACGCTAGTAACGAAACTCTGCTGAAATTTTGAAAATTTTTTGTTGGTTCGTATTTTCGAAAGGGTTTGGTTCCGGTTTAGGTAACTGAATCGGGATTGGGTCCTTTCAAACAATCTCTGATGTTGAAGGAGGTCCCAATGGATGTGAAAAAAAGCATGGTACTGATATTTATCTCAAATAGATCTGCATAACCTTCAACATGGTAGCAGTTGGTACTTTTTACAGTATGAGAATAGCTTGATAGGTGATTATAATAAACTTTACTCCTGAGGTCGCATCCCCAAGATTAGAGCAATGCTTATTAAAGCTGTTGATTGATCGTGCCAGGCACGAATCCCATCGGTCACGTTTGGGCAAAGTTTATGCAACTGTATATCTACCCTTAGTATTCATGAATGCCTGATAATTCAGAACTTCCCTGAACTTTGTGATGCATATAACATCCACTTCAGTACCTTTTAGAATGTGATCTTCAAGACCAAGAGTGAAGTCCCACAAATGTCACAAATAACTTTGCCGTGGATTTCACCGGTCTAAGCTCCGACGCCGAAATTGAAGAGGGGGAACATAAGAAGGCCCACCGCCACTGTCAGCTTCATCTTATTGTTGATGATGTGTGCTGCTGCTATTTCTTCCATGGCTATTTGGGACTCTCTCTAGGTGTCCAACATATAAATTAAAGTTACTCTTGTTAAATCAATCCTTTTTAAATACAATATCCAAACATAAAAAGTTGTTATTCTTGTGGATTCTAAAGTTCTTTGGGAAAAATCCAAACAATGAAATTCTCAAATGATGGAATTTAAAATCATGGAATTGTAATTTCCAGTATTTGTGAATTCCAGAGAAAATTAAAAGTTTTCAATCCAAACACACCTTTAATGATATTTGACATCAATGAAATGAAGTGATCAAAATTTAGAATGTGTGACACATGAATGATCATTCAAACAATTTTCCATTCAAAATAAGGAAAAAAATTCATCCATGGTGCCTATAGCTTCCAGAAAACATCAAAGTGATGCATAAACTTTGAAAACTATCAAAGTGACGGCTATTGTTTTAAAACACTATTAAAGTGATGCCCAGAGCATATTTCCTGCCAATCTCCGGTATGGTTGCTGACGGGCACCGGTATTTGGTCGAAATGATATGTTTTCCCTCGGTAATAAAAGACCCACTATAACTCCCTTTTCTTACCATTTTTTTGGCGCCAAATCTAGGAAATGTCAACAATGTCCCTCTCTATATTATCTGGGTTATTAGGGATCGAAACCCATTTTGGATTTAGGGATTTTTGAGAGCGAGAGAGATGTTGAGACCGAGCTTGAACAAAGAAATTTTTTGCATATGTGGGAAGATAGTTGAGATGTTTGTATGGGCTGTGCACGCCGACAACTACAGAAGGCAATATTGGGGTTGTGATAGAAGTTGTTTAGGTGTGTGTGTGTGTGTGTGTGTGTGTATATATATATATGCTAGTTGTGATAGAAGCTGCGTTTGGTTATTGTTTGTATGTAGGGGTAGTGTGGATTTCAATTCTGGGTTGACCCTCCACATAATGAACAAGCCCGAAAAGTGATTAAAGATTTGTTGTGGGAGAAAATAGAGCTGGTGCAGAGCTGTCGAAGAATTAAAGAAGAGTTTGAGTTGAAGAGGAAGGAAAAGAACCTCAAAATGACAGCACTTATACTTGTGCTAATGGTTCGGCATATGAGGATGGAAGAGAAGGTTGATGATGTGATCTTTTTAGGGGCTTATTCACAGTACAGCAGTGATGTGACCAGTGAGAGGATTCTTGAAGTTGAGAGAGAGTTGATTATGAGGAAAACATAGGAGAAGAAGCTGATGGTTGCAATCTGTGTTCTATTGGAAGTTTTAATTTCTGTTTGCTAGGTTTAATTTCAGATTGGGTTAAGGGTTTAGTTGCTTGAATTTAAGTTGTCTTCATATGAATATGTTGTATATTTTTAAGCTTTATGCCAATGGATTGTGTAATGGTAATGGTTCCAATGCCATTACGTTGTAAGAAGTTAGATTATGTACTATTTCGTAGTGTGTTTATGTAGTAAATGAGGTAAACGAAGCCATTGAAGAATGGGTTTTCCAGTTGAAATACTTTTGTGTTCCAGGCATCACTTTGTGTGACGACCCGAACCAGAATCAGTTGTGTATTCTGCACAATTCACGAGATTGGTCATAGTCGCAGTTTTACGATATATGAGTGGTTTGTCGATCCTATTCGCGACTATGTTTCTGGATGAGAATTTGAGTTGAGTGTCTTCACGGAAGTTGTAGAGTACGTGATTTCGAGCTCGAGGGTGGTTTCGGATGATTTTTCCGATAACCGAGGAATATAATACGATTATTTGAAGTTTCAGTTTTCGACGAGTTTATCCGATTGTTTCGTGTTTATCTGAATCGTGATGGTTATCCATTTCGAATCGTCGATCGACCCGAGGCGCGAGTATAAATATCGAATATAGTCGTAAAATTGTCGAAAAACACTGTTTGAGTTTTGACCTGCGTTGACTTTCCAAAAAAGGAAGCTGTTGACCATTGACCCGAGGGGAAACTTTCCCGTTTTGGCTTCGCCTTCCGACGTCCATTTTCCGGCCACCTCTGTGACGACCCGAACCAGAGTCAGTTGTGTATTCGGCACGATTTACGAGATTATGCTTAGTCGCGGTTTTTTGATATATGAGTGGTTTGTCGATCCTATTCGCGACTATGATTCCGGACGAGAATTTGAGTTGAGTTTCTTCACGGAAGTTGTAGAGTACATGATTTCGAGCTCGAGAACGGTTCCGGATGATTTTTCCAATAAACGAAGAATATAATATAATTATTTGAAGTTTCAGTTTTTGACGAGTTTATCCGTTTGTTTCAAGTTTATCCGAATTGTGATGGTTATCCATTTCGAATCGTCAATCGGCCCGAGGAGCGAGTATAAATATCGAGAATAGTCGCGAAATAGTCGTAAATCACTGTTTGATGTTGACCGGACCATTGACTTTCCAAAAATAGCAGGTTGACCGTTGACCCGTGGGGAAAACTTTCCCGTTTTGGCTTCGTCGTCCGACGTCCATTTTCCGGCCACCGTCGACCTCGTTGAGGGTAAGGTTTGCTTCCCCTGGTGATTTCGAGTTGGTTTGTCTTTGGATTTATGAGAATTGATGAGGGTTTGAGTGGGTTCGAGTCGGGTCGAGTATATGGAGTTCGCCGGTGACGGTTAGGCTGGTTCCGGCGAGTTTTGGAGGTGGAATTGTTGGGGTTTCACTTCCCCACACCTGGGTGATGCTTTCCATGTGGTTATTTTGGGTTGAGGTTGGATTTTTGGTCAAAACCGATTAGGTCACCGGAATCTGGATTCCGATCTGTTTCGAGGCGAAATTCCACCGTTGAATTCTGGAGAATCTCGCCGTGGAATTCCACCGTTGACGGCGCGCCGCCGGCGGTCAACGGCGGAGCTCCGGCGAGGAGTTGAGTTTTTGGTTTTCGACGTTTTTAATATCGTTTTTCTCGTAATCGCGCCCTGATTATCGTCCAGAGGTTTTCGGATTGATTTGGGTAGCGGATTTTCAGTCGAGAGTTTCGAGTTGAGATTTCGGGAATTCCGTTAATCATTTTATACTGCATTGTATATTTCTGGGAACGGTTGGTTTCCGTGGTTAAGTACAGTGTTGTTGTGACGACCCGGACCAGAATCAGAAGTATAATCAGCTTGATTCGTGAGTTACTGCATATCGCGGACTTCCGACTAATGATTGAGTTGCCAGCTTTGTTAACGACTTAATTATTGGCCGAGAATTGGAGCTGGGTCTCTTCTCGAGAGTCGTTGTACGTGTGATTTCGAGTTCGTTGGCGGTTCCGGATCGTTATTTGGACGACTGAGGAATTAATTATGAATATTTCAAGTTCAGGTTTTAAAGGCAGCCTTCTTAACGACTAAATTACCGGTCGAGAATTTGGTTTCGGCTTCTTCACGGAAGTTGTTCAGAATTTAATTTCGAGTTTGTGGGAACATCCGGAGCATGATTTTGAGTTACGAAGATTTAGTTGTGATTATTTCCGTTTGTGGATTGTTTAGTCGAATTAAATGTGTGTTTGGTTGAACAGTTGAATTTTTATCCGTTTGGCCGATGTGTTTGAATTTGGGTGATTATTGAAGAGTACGTCGAGACGAGTTTGTATCCGCGAGAATTGTCGGAATCGGAGTTACGACGCGAGAGTTACGTGTATTCAAAGTTTGTCGAAATGGATAATTATAAGTTTCCTTTTTGGGAATGATATAAATAGTAACTTGCTAATAAGGGAAAGTCAAAGGGGAGCATTGATGAGTTGACTCGGTCAACTTGGTTTGACCAAGCTGTGGGATGGTGGTGCGACGCCGTACGGCCTCGCCGGCGGCGAGCTCCGTCCGGCCACCCCTCGGCTTGACTCATGTTCTATTCTACTCGCCCCGACGCTCCGAGTTCATCTCCGACCACCACGCATGGCCAAGCTCACGGAGGAGGAGGGATTTTCCGATCAAAAATGGAGGAAAATTTATGAAATCGGGTTCCACTTTTTAGGCCGAATTGAGCTACAACTTTGAGTGGGCTTTGATGCTCTCATCACTAGCAAGCTACCATGTAAGTTTGGAGTTCTAATTCATCTTGTGTATGGAGAATTTTGGAATTGAAATTTGTGAACCAATTCGGTTTTGCTTGAAATTGACATGGTTAGAGTGAGAATTGGCCTTTGTTGTAGTTGACAAAGTTGCTCAGTGGGTGATTTTGCATGGAATGGAGGTTGCTCCGCCGTGAAATTGTCCGGTCGAGTGGCGGCGCCGCCGTGGGCGGTGGTCAACGGCGGTCAACGGTCAAAGTTTGACTTTTTAGGGTTTTTGACAAGTTGCATGTCATTTCACTCGAAATCGCGCCCCGATCGCAGTAGGGAGGTTCGTTTTTTGAGTTGAGCGTCCGAACTTACAGCGAGGTATTGAGGTGTGATTTCCGGATTTCCGACAGTTTGTCGTGATCAGATTACGTGTTTCCGAGAACGGTGGTTTCTCGTGATTTGTCTTGTATTGTCGAGTTATGACTTTGAGTAATGGACATTGTGAATATTCAGGTGTTCGTGATCGTTTGTTTGGCGAGGGACTTTCCGCCGGATCACGGGTTAATGCGATACGCGTTACGCTAGTCTATGAGTGGACAATTTCTTTTCACGGAATTCTTGTGAGTCTTTTATATGATTTATGAACTCGAGCATGCGTATTGAGATTACGGATTACATGAGCATGTGTTTTTACGATTACGATTATACATATACGGATATACGTATATGAATATACATACATTTATATGTTGTTTCATGCATTTGCATCGAACTGTTTATGATTTGGTTTTCACAGAGTACAGTCTTGGTTACGTTGTTGTATCGATACACTTTGCCTCTCGGCTGATCCCCGATGGTAGGCTGCCAGGAGGGACGTCGTCATCCCGACCTGACCGGTGAGGGGCGTTTCCCCGGAACCGAGGCCATTTCTGGCTTAGAATCACGGGGACCAAGAACCTCGTGATTCGGACTGTACTAGCACGGTATGTGTCCATGAGTGACCCCGTGGGATTTATACTTGCATGCTCAGTACGCTGGAGGATTATGGTTTTACCTCGTGTACTTGTTATATTTTATTTACCTGGACTCGCATATGTTATTTTATATATATATTAACTGGTGAAAGACATTTATTTTCGTTCACTCACTCTAACGTGTTTATTGTCTTTCCCCTGGGATTTTCGGTTTCCGTGCCCAATTTGCAGTTCAGGCTCTGGTGTCGCACGTCGTGGTCGGAGGCATAGTGCTCGAGCTACCTTGTTTCTTCCAGTAGGTTTATTATTCTACCTACTGTGGTATACGTATATGATTATGTATTAGAAGTCGCTCTGAGCTCTCTGTTGTTTATGTTACGCGATTTTACTCCGGATTTCAGTAAAGTACAGCTATATTTACTATTTTACTTTACTGTTGATATATTGAGAAATCCGGATGGGATTGGTGCCCACGGTTTGCTTTTTGTGGCATAGGATGAAGTGTATGTTTCGCGTGCAGGTAATGGTAATTCCACGTTAGTAACGAAACTCTGCCAAAATTTCTACGGTTTTTGTTGGTTCGTGTTTTCGAAGGGGTTCGATTCCGGTTTAGGGAGCTAAATCGGGGTTGGGTCCTTTCAGTTGTGGGCTATGATTTTGATCATTTGTGTTTTATGAATACTCAGGGGATCGAGATCGAGATCGTGATTCTGCTTCAGGCGAGGGATCTTCCGCCGGGCCACGAGATTAGCCCGACTGCGCGTTTTGCTCACCTGTGAGTGGACAATTTATTTACACAGATTGATTGCGAGTCTTTATACACGTTTTACGAACTTGAGCATGCATACGAGATTTCGATTTACATGAGCATGTGTTATACGATTATGCCTATACCAGTATATATTACGTATATGCACTTATATGTTGTTTCATGCATTTGCATCGAACTATTTATGAATTGATTTATACAGAGTACAGTCTCAATTACGTTGTTGTATCGATACACTTGCCTCTCGGCTGATCCCCGATGGAGGCCTACCAGGAGTTGCAGTACCCCGACCTGACCGGCGAGGGGCAGTTCCCCAGAACCGAGGCCTTTCTGGCTAGAATCACGTGTCGGATAGGGATCCCGTGGTTCTAACTGTACTAGCACGGATGTGTCCACGAGTGACCCCGTGAGATTTTTATGCATGCTCTGTACGCGTGAGGAGTTAGAGTCTCCCTCGTGTACCATTTATTTATTTATGCATCTAGACTCGCATATGATTTTATAACATGTATATTATTCGGGGAAAGACAATTATCTTTTCGTCCACTCACTCTAACGAGTTTTATGTCTTTCCCCTGAGCTTTTCGATTTCCGTGCCCAGTTTGCAGTTCAGGTTTGATGTTTCACGTCGCGGTTGGAGGCTAGTGATCTGAGCTACCTGTGTTTTCCAGTAGGTTCTTGTTTCGCCTACTGATGTGTATATTGTATATATTTACGCTAGAGGTCGCTCTGATACATTCTAATACTTGTTTATACGGATTTTCTCAGATATACTATATATATTACAGTATGTTTACTGTTTATTGATTATGTTATGATGTTGAGAAATCCGGATGGGATTGGTGCCCACGGTTTGGCTTTTGTGGCATAGGACGAAGTGTTATTTTCAGGGTGCAGGTTATGCAATTCCACATTAGTAACGGAACTCTGCCAAAATTTTGAATGGTTTTTGTTGGTTCGTGTTTTCAGAAGGGGTTCGATTTCGGTTTAGGTAACTGAATCGGGGTTGGGTCCTTTCAGCTTGGTATCAGAGCATTAGGTTGTCAGATTCTGTAGACTCTTGTAGTTGTGACGCTTAGGGTATTTGAGTTTGTACAGTATGACTGGAGTGATGACTCGACTAGCTAGCGGTACTCATCAATACTTCGGGTGTTGTGTGTTCTCAAATATCTGCGGTTTCATGATTACGTTCATTTTGCTATTACCTAATGCATGTCTTGTATCAGTAGGATGCCTCCTCGACGTGGTCCCCGTGTTGATCGGGAAGCGGATCCTGATGAGGATCGCCAGACGCGCGACTTGCTGATCCGAGTGCTGCGTTTGGAAGAGCGTTTTGACCCTGTGGTCAAGGTTCGTACTGCTGGTGCTACTATGTTTTCGGGTTCAGTTGATCCAGAGATATGTGAGGCATGGTTGGTTCAGGTTGAACGTGTATGTGAGCGTCTGCAGTTTACTCCTGAGCAGATGACAGTGGCAGCAGTCGGTTTACATGAGGGTGATGCGTACTTTTGGTGGGTTAGCACCGACAGAGTTCCAGTTGATACTCCGTGGACTTTGTTCCGTGATTTGTTTATGCGGAGGTACTTCAATCAAGCTACCCAGCAGTGCAAGTATGAGGAGTTTACGAACTTGAGGCAGGGCAGTTTGTCTGTGCTTGAGTATCGGGACAGGTTTACCCGTTTATCCCGTTTTGCGCATGATATGATGGCTACTGAGGAAGCCAAGTGTCGCAGGTTTGAGCTGGGATTGAATCTGAACATCAAGGGGACTCTGACTACGATGCCTCGGAACAACTTTGATGAGTTTCTCAGTGCAACACTCCGAGGAGAGGACATAGAGAAAGAGAGGCAGCAGAGGTACCAGCCGAGACAATTTGAGGAGGGTGGACCGAGTCAGGGGCCTTCAAAGAGGCAGAGTTCTGATACTTCCGGTTCAGCTTCATCTTAAGGCGGTGGATCTTATCAACCACCAGCTAGTGTACCTAGACAGAGAATAAGATGGAGGAGAGATCGACCGCAGTGACCACAGGCTAGTGGGGGTTCCAGCGGTTCTAGTTATCCTCGGCGTACCAGTGGTACATTTCCTGTTCCGAGAGACTATCCATTGTGTAGCTTCTGCAACAAGCATCACCTTGTTCTATGTCAGCGGGGTACTGTCATTTGTTATCGTTGTGGCCTGGTGGGTCACTATTCGAGAGAGTGCCCTCAGTTGTATGGTGCTGATGGACAGGCGGCCCAAAGTTCCGGAGCTGAGAGAGGTGCCACTTCGGGAGCTCGACCAGCACAGTTTACGGGCCAGGACAGACAGCAGGGACATCCTCAGTGTGGACGACCAGCCGGACAGGCGATGGTTCATGCCATGACTCTTCGAGAGGGCTGAGCTTCACCGGAGGTCGTTATCGGTACGTTACATGTCTTTGGTATTCCAGTACTTGCATTGTTAGATCCAGGTGCCACACACTCATTTATATCATTTAGACTGTCATCATTAGCTACGGTACATGCATCTCCACTTACGGGGTTGTGGAGAGTGTTATATCCGTCAGGTGAGGTTGTGAGCATCGGTTGGGTGTACAGAGACTGTGAGGTGTTTATTGGTGGTCATAGATTAGCCGCAGACTTGTTATTGCTTGATATTGTGGATTTTGATCTGATCTTGGGTATGGACTTCTTGGAGACGCACTGGGCCCTGTTTGAATGTCACAAGAAGGAGGTCGCGTTTCGACGACCAGGGTTGCCCGAGATACTGTTTCGTGGCGAGAAGAACACTTCACTACCGTGTTTGATTTCCGCAATGAGGGCGGATCGATTGATGAAGAAGGGTTGTGTCGCTTATTTAGCCCATGTTGTGGACACTACAGCAGCTATACCAGATCTTGGTAGTATTGAGGTTGTGTCTGAGTTTTCGGATGTGTTTCCAGCGAAGTTACCTGGTATACCCCCTGTGCGGGAGATTGATTTTACTATTGAGTTGTTGCCGGGTACAGGTCCGATTTCACAGACACCATATCGTATAGCGCCTGCGGAGTTGAAAGAGTTGCAAATTCAGCTCCAGGAGTTGCTAGAGAAGGGTTTCATTCGACCGAGTGTTTCTCTGTGAGGTGCTCCGGTGTTATTTGTGTGGAAGATTGATGGGTCCATGCGTTTGTGCATCGACTATCGAAAGCTGAATCAGGTGACAGTGAAGAACAAGTATCCGTTGCCGCAGATTGATGATTTGTTCGATCAGCTGAAGGGTGCATCAGTCTTTTCGAAGATTGACCTTCGATCCGGTTATCACCAGTTGAGGATTCGGGATTCGGATGTGGACAGGACAGCTTTCAGGTCGCGGTATAGGCATTACGAGTTTCTAGTTATGTCGTTTGTGTTGACCAACGCCCCCGCAACTTTCATGGACTTGATGAATCGGGTGTTTAGACGGTTCCTGGATAAGTTCGTGATTGTGTTCATTAACGATATTTTGATCTATTTCTGGAGTGAGGGCCAGCACAAGAAGCATTTGCGAGCAGTGTTGCGGACTTTGCATGACCATCAGTTGTTCGCGAAGTTTAGCAAGTGCGAGTTCTGGTTGGATAGTGTGAAGTTTCTGGGCCACGTGATATCGGCTGAGGGAGTCAGTGTTGATCCTGACAGGATCGAGGCCGTGCTAAACTGGAGTAGACCTACTACTGTACCGGAGATCCGGAGTTTCTTGGGGTTAGCAGCCTATTACTGGCGGTTTGTACAGGATTTCTCCCGGATTGCTACACCACTGACCAGATTGACGAAGAAAGGCGTCAAGTTTGAGTGGTCTGATGCATGCGAGGAGAGTTATTTTCTCTTGAAGGAGAGGTTGACTACCGCACCGGTTTTGACATTGCCAGACGACAGTGGTGAGTTTGTTGTGTACAGTGATGCGTCGAAATTGGGGCTTGGCTGTGTGTTGATGCAGCATGGTAAGGTTGTGGCCTACGGTTCCAGGCAGTTGAAACCACATGAGGTCAACTATCCGACGCATGATTTGGAGTTAGCCGCTATTGTGTTAGCGTTGAAGAGTTGGAGACATTACTTGTATGGAGCTCAGTGTAAGATCTCTACCGACCACAAAAGTCTTACTTATTTGCAGACGCAGCCAGATCTGAACATGAGGCAGCGCTGATATACGCATTTTATGCTCGATTCTTAACGCATTTCCCTTTACGTTTAGCTATGTTATAATCTTAGTTTTTATGTTTTTTTTATTTAATTTGTTATTTTTAGGTTATTTACGGTGGAGATGAATAACGGCGCGATTTGGAGGAATTTCGGCGATTTTGCGATTTTTGCGATTTCGGACCACCGGGAATGGGCCGGCCCATAAAGCATTTTGTGGGCCCATTTCTCAAAGTTTGTTTCGGCCCAAAAACTAGCCCAAGCCCATTAAATTCTGTAAGCAAGCCACTTGGGGAAGAGGAAAAGTCAAGGTTGTCAAGCTTTGTGACTAGGCTTGGTGACTCTTGCTTTGTGATCATTACAAAGGGTGACAAGGCTTTGTGACTCTTGCTTTTGATCATCACAAATGGTGACAAGCCTTGGTGACTCTTACTTGTGATGATCACAAGTGATGACTAGGGGAGTGACTTGCCCTTGTGATTATTGCTAGCATTTAATGAAAGAGGCAAGGTGGAAGAGAGAGTGAGCATTTCCCTTGCCTATATAAGACCAAGGAGGCGAGCCATAATACAGATCTCCCATTTTTACAAGCCAAAGCTCTACACAAATACCTATCCTCCATAAACACATCAAAGGTCCTTTACAAGCTGAAGCAATCCATCCTCCGAAGCCATCGATCATTCACAATACGCTAAGTCCCTTGTGAATGAGAACCACCTTCAAGAAGTCATTCTTTGCATTCAAGACAAAAAGTGTAACCATGATCTTCAACTTCATGTCTTTTGCTTTGTATTTGTTCACTTTGATGTATTTAATGAAGAACAACTTTGGATTTGAGTTATATGTTCTTAAACCTTTTCGTAAATTGCATGTGTTTATGATTTCAAGCCTTTTATGCATGTTTGATACAGTCTTAAAGCTTCGAAAGCATGTGTTAGATAATACGCTAAGTCCCTCTCTTTCGCATGTTTCGATGATCGTACTTTGTTTAGGGTGTTTAGACGCTAAGTTGCATTCCTACTCAAATATCAAGCATGTATATCTAGTTGGAAGTTATAAATTTCGTAGCTTACTTAGAGTATTGAGGCATGAAAAAGAGTAAGGTTAATAAGATGAGATGATCACTTGTAATTAGTAGTGTAGCTTCTTATTTTTAGTAAGCATAATTAGACTTTAAGGTTTCTTGATTGTTAAACTTGTCTATGAGTAAAACATGTTAGAAGTCTAGGAGTTCTGGTTGTGTTTGCATGTTTTTGTACTTTAATTTCGTAGATTAATTAACCAATTTCCAATCCCCCCAAACCTTTAGATTTCTGCTCATTTACGAAACCATGCATACGCCCTTTAATTCCCCGGATAGAACGATCCCTACTCGCCAATATTATAAGGACAAAATAAGGGTTTTAAATTGCTTTACGTGTGAACTGTGTTTTTAGGGTCTACTTTGTGTTAACGTTAAATGCATGTTTTGCGCGTATCAATTTTTGGCGCCGTTGCCGGGGAATTATAAAGTTTTTGTATGATTTCGTTGTACATATGTAATTAAAAGCATGTCTATAATTTTCGAAATACATACTTGTTTATACTTATAGAAATTTACATACATGTTTACAATTCATATTTACTTATACGAATTTATTTACACTTCGTATTTACACTTGCATAATTTATTTTCATGTTAAAGGATAGTCTTTGATTTAAGTTGAGTACTAGCACTTAGTTATTAAATAAATCTCTATGGAATAGGGAGGTGCCTCTTTTGTTTGTCTATCTCCTTAACCCTTCATGAAGTGTGGATTTCATCACCACACGCCATAACCTAAGTGAAGTTATGGGCATGAGGTTGTGGGCGGAGTTTACAAACATTTGAGATTGTATACTATCTTGGGAATTCGAGTAATAATTGGTCATGATGTCTAGAAGGGTTATGAATGGTGACTGGTTTTGAACTAAGAAAACAGAACACCATTGGAGTATATACTCTTACGAGTAAGCCTCGGGGTGTTTCTAAGAACAACAATGGAGTACATACTCTTACGAGTTAGCCTCAGGTTGTTCCCAGAAATTAGTTCTCACCTCTTGCGTTACATCTATCCCAACTGGTCATTTCCAACAATTACGAGAATTAACGATAGTTGGTATACATTTTCGCGCGGGCCGCACGTACAAGAGATTTACTCAATAACTAAATCATGTATTCTTTTTAAATCTTAGGCGCACTCAATTCGTAGACGCACTTAAATTGATTTACATTGAGTACGAGTATTGGTTATTAAGTTTCGTTCTTTGGAATAGGGAGGTGCCTCTTTTTCTGGTTTATCTCCTTAACCCCTCATGAAGTGTGGATTTCATCACCACACACCATAACCTAAGTGAAGTCATGGGCATGAGGTTGTGGGCGGAGTTTACTAAGGACTTGAGATTATATACTATCTCAAAAATTTGGCTGATTGTTGGATATGGTGAGTGGGTTTATGATTGGTGCCGGGTTCCGGATCTAAGCAATAGAACACCATTAGAGTAAATATACCCGTGGGATCTAAGCAATAGAACACCATTTCGAAATTTGTGCAGAGTTTCGTTACTAGCGTGGAATTACCATTACCTGCACGCGGAAAATACACTTCATCCTATGCCACAAAAAGCAAACTGTGGGCACCAATCCCATCCGGATTTCTCAATATAACAATAGTAAAGTAAATCAATAAATATATCTACACTTTACTGAAATCCAGTGTAAAATCGTATAACGTATTCAACAGGAAGCTCAGAGCGACATCTAATACATAATCATATACGTATACCACAGTAGGTAGAACAATAAACCTACTGGATGAAACAAGATTGCTCGAGCACTATACCTCCGACCACGACGTGCGACACCAGAGCCTGAACTGCAAACTGGGCACGGAAACCGAAAAGCCCAGGGGAAAGACAATAAACACGTTAGAGTGAGTGGACGAAAATAAATGTCTTTCACCAGTTATAATATATGTTTAAAATAACATATGCGAGTCCAGGTAAATAAACACAGTATAGTACGCGAGATAAACTCACACTCCTCCAGCGTACAGAGCATGCAAGTAAAAATCCCACGGGGTCACTCATGGACACCTCCGTGCTAGTACAGTCCGAATCACGGGATCCCAGACCCACACGTGACTCTAGCCAGAAAGGCCTCAGGTCAGAGGTCTGCCTCCCCCCGGTAAAGACCTCGGGTCAGGAGTCACAGCCTCCCCTGGCATACATCCTCGGGGATCAGCCGTGATGCAAGTGTATCGACACAACATCATAAACAAATTGTACTCTGTGTAAACCAAATCATGAACAATCCGATGCGAATGCATGAAACAATATAAAAGTGTATGCATATTCGTATACGTATATCCGTATAAACATATTCGTATAATTGTAAACACATGCTTATATAATCATAATCTCGTATGAAATCTCATGCTCGTAAAACCATAATCATGCTGCATGCTCAAGTTCATAAATCACATAAAAGACTCGCAAAATTTCCGTGAAAAGAAATTGTCCACTCACAGACTGGCGTAACGCGTATCGCGTTAACCCGTGATCCGGCGGAATGTCCCTCGCCAAACAAACGATCACGAACCCCTGAATATTCACAATGTCCAATATTCAAAGTCATAATCCGACAATACAAATCATACCACGAGAAACCACCGTTCTCGGAAACACGAAGTTCAAAGTCGACGAATCATCGAAAATCCATATATACCACCTCAATACCTTGTTTTACGTTCGGACGCTCAACTCGAAAAACGAACCTCCCCACTGCGATCGGGGCGCGATTTCGAGTCAAATGACATACAACTTGCCGAAAGTCCAAAAAGTCAAAGTTTGACCGTTGACCGCCGCCGTTGACCGCCGTCCACGGCGGCGCCGCTGCCGGACAGAGAATTTCAAGGCAGAGCTGCACCTATTCCACTCAAAATCGTCCACTGAGCAACTTTGTCAACTGCACCGAAGTCCAATTCTCACTCTAACTAGGTCAATTTCATGAAAACCCGAATTGAAACACAAATTTCAAACCCAAAATTCTCAATCCACAAATCGAATTAGAACTTCATACTTACATGGTTGGAATCCTTGAGAGGAGGGCTTCAAGACCCAGTGCATGATTGAGCTCAATTCGGACCGAAACCAATAACCCGAATTCACATAAAATCCACAAATTTCTCGCCGGAATTTCTCCCTCCTCCATGAGCCATGCCGTGCGTGGTGGCCAGGGGTAGGCTCGGGAGGTTGGGGCGAGCAGAACAGAGTAAGCCCCAAGCCGTGGGGTTGCCGGAATCACAACATCGCCGGCATGCCGTGAGCCACCGTCGAGCACCTTCCTCCACCATGGTCAACCAAAGTCAAACAAGGTCAAACTTACTATTTCCATCTTTGACTTTCCCAAAGGGGAAACTGCTATAAATAGACTTTCCCAAAACGGAAACTCAAACTTATCCATTTCGATAAACTTCAAACGCGCGTAACTTTCTCGTCGTAATTCCGGTTTCGATAATTCTCGCGGTCACAGACTTGTCTCGACATGTTCTTCAATAATCATCCGAAGTCAAACACATCGACCAAATGGATAAAAAGTC
Organism: Geum urbanum; assembly: GCA_946800695.1. Classification (NCBI taxonomy): domain Eukaryota; kingdom Viridiplantae; phylum Streptophyta; class Magnoliopsida; order Rosales; family Rosaceae; genus Geum; species Geum urbanum. The sequence continues at coordinate 25,230,935 of OX327002.1, forward strand.
AACCCTTTGAACCAACACACATTTAAATCGACTAAACAGTCCACAATCGGAAATAATCATAACTAAATCTTCGTAACTCAAAATCATGCTCCGGAAGTTCCCACAAACTCAAAATTAAATTCTGAACAACTTCCGTGAAGAAACCAAAACCAAATTCTCGACTGGTAATTTAATCGCTAAGTAGCTCGCCATATTAATCCGTTTCCGTCGAAACTTCAAATATTCATAACTAATTCTTCGGTCGTCCAAATAACGATCCGGAACCGCCCACGAACTCGTAATCACATATAGAACGACTCTCAAGAAGAGACCCAGCTCTAATTCTCGGCCAATAATTTAGTCGTTAAGAAACCAGGCGAGTAAATCCATTATCGGAAATCTGCTATTAACTCATAATCTGTCGGACCCAGCTGATGACACTGCTCAATCTGTTTCGGGTCGTCACAGTTGTCACCACTTTCGGCCTCCACACAAGTTCTCCTTGATGGACAATCGAAGACCAAAGAGACATTGGATTCTCATGGCCGAGACATCACCGAAGTGAAGAAGCAACTTGGCCAACTTGTTGATTTCATGGGACAAATCAAAGAAACTGGTCGGCTTCCACCTCAAACCACTCCTAATCAACGAAATGTGAATGCCATTGTCACAAGGAATGGGAAGATACTAGAAGAACCAAAGACCAAGAGATCTCATCTCGATGAAGTTACCATTGAGGACATAACCAACGAAGAGGAAGATGAGATCGATCCGGCAGCTCAAGAAGCCGAGAAGAAGAAGGTGACGCCTATTGTCACCAAGGCACAATCCCCTCCACAACCCACCCCAATCAAAAGTAAAAGCCCTATTCCTTCAAATACGGTTATTACTAATTCTCCGTTTGTTGTTGCACCTTTCCCTAGCAGATTATTAAAATCAAAGAAGAAAGATGATCAATATGAAGATATCTTGGACATCTTTCGAAAGGTGCAAGTGAATTTGCCCTTGATCGAGTGCATAAAACAAGTGCCAATATACGCGAAGTTTCTAAAAGAATTATGCACACAGAGGAGGCAAACACGAGAGAAGGAGGTTGTGAAGGTGAATGCAACCGTTTCGGCGGTTTTGCAACGACGGCTACCCCCAAAACTGAAGGATCCAGGGAGTTTTGTAGTTCCCTGCGTAATTGGTGACAAACACTTCGAAGACGTAATGCTTGATCTTGGAGCCTCCATCAACGTCATGCCTTACTACCTCTACAAGTCAATGGAGCTTGGGGATCTCAAGCAAGACGGTGTTGTCACCCAACTAGCCGATCGTAAACACAAGTATCCAAGGGGATACATAGAAGACGTTCTTGTGCAAGTCAACAACCTTATTTTTCCAGCGGATTTTTATATCGTTGATATGGAGGAGAGTCCTTTGAACACCACGCCATTGCTTCTTGGACGACCCTTTATGCGGACTGCAAGAACGAAGATAGATGTTTATCAGGGAACTTTCTCCATGGAGATTGATGGAGAAAGAATTGAGTTCAACATATTAGACGGGATGAAATTTCCGATGTCAAGTGTGGCTTCCGTCTCAACATATGATCTCGTAGATACCTTAGCACAAGGCCACCTTGACTCCATCAATGATGATGAACTCGACATGGCCATCAAACTCGGGGATGACGCCCTTTTCGAGGCCTTAATAGAGCTTAAGCCTCGAATTCAAGAAATGGCCATGGTTCTAACTAACGCACCACGAAAAGTAAGTTTTTCTCCCCCTTTACCAATTACTTTTGGTATTAATAAAATTGTTCCCTACATCGTAGAAACTCCAGTTTTAGAACTCAAGCTATTACCGGATCATCTAAAGTATGCGTACTTGGGCGAGCATGAAACCTTGCCGGTAATTATTTCGTCTGCGTTAGAGGAGGAGCAGGAGGAGAAACTCGTGAATGTACTCAAGAGGTACAAAACCGCAATAGGTTGGACGCTTGCGGATATAAAGGGAATTAATCCAGCAACCTGTGTGCATCGGATTTTCCTAGAAGAAGGCACCAAGCCTACAAGGGAAGCACAACGTCGGCTCCACCCTCCCATGATGGTGGTGGTAAAAAAGGAGGTAATTAAACTCATGGACTGTGGAGTTATTTACCCTATTTCTGATAGCCGTTGGGTTTCCCCTGTGCAGGTTGTACCTAAGAAATCTGGAATCAAGAAAAGACAACGTTCACATGCCCTTTCGGAACGTTTGCATACCGCCGAATGCCATTTGGATTATGTAATGCACCAGGTACATTTCAACACTGCATGCTCTCAATTTTTTCAGATTACATTGAAAAAATTATTGAAGTATTCATGGACGATTTTAGTGTATTTGGGAATGATTTCGATGCATATTTAAACAATTTAGAAACTATTTTACAAAGATGCGTTGAAACCAACTTGGTGCTTAATTGGGAGAAGTGCCATTTCATGGTTACACAAGGGATCGTGTTAGGTCATATTATTTCTGAAAAAGGATTAGAAGTTGATAAATCCAAAGTAGATCTTGTGCGTCACTTACCCTCTCCAACTTCGGTTAGAGAGATACGTTCTTTTCTTGGACACGCAGGATTTTATCAAAGGTTTATCAAAGATTTTTCCCACATCTCTCGCCCATTGTGTAAATTGCTGCAAAAGGAGACTCCGTTCGTATTTGACGAGGAATGCAACGCTGCCTTCAACAAGTTGAAGGAACTTCTCACGAACGCTCCTGTTTTGAGTAGCCCTGATTGGTCTCTACCATTTGAACTCATGTGCGACGCCTCGGATTATGCCGTAGGAGCTGTTTTGGGTCAGCGGAATGACAAGAAGCCTTTTGTAATTTATTACGCCTCTCGGACGCTTGATGAAGCTCAAAGAAATTATACCACCACCGAGAAGGAGTTTCTTGCAGTGGTTTTTGCTTTAGATAAATTTCAGTCTTATTTACTTCAAACTAAAGTAACTGTGTATACTGATCATGCAGCTTTGAAGTACCTAATGCTAAAAAAGGACGCAAAACCAAGGCTTATTAGATGGATACTTCTACTCCAAGAATTCAACATCGAAATCAAGGATAAGAAGGGAGTAGAAAATGTTGTCGCTGACGGTGTCACGCTTGATAGGTGAGAATGAGACTGTTGAAATTGAGGAAACTTTTCCGGATGAAAAGCTCTTCGGAATTGAGGTAACTGTTTCGGAAACTCCATGGTATGCAGATATCGTTAATTACTTAGTTACCGGTGAGTTTCCATCTACCATGCATAAATTTCAGCGTGACAAACTTAAACATAATGCTAGAACTTTTATCTGGGATGAGCCTTATTTATGGAAACAATGCTCCGATTTAGTGATTAGGAGATGTATCCCAGATAGTGAATTTAAGCCTATTCTAGACTTTTGTCACAATGAAGCATGTGGGGGACATTTTGGTTCGAGGAGGACTGCCCTTAAGATTTTAGATTGCGGTTTCTTTTGGCCTAGTTTATTTCGCGATGCTCATGTATTTTGTGCTACATGTGATAAGTGCCAGAGATTCGGTAATTTAGGACCTAGAGATCAGATGCCACAACACTACATATTTAATGTCGAGATTTTTGATGTGTGGGGTATTGATTTTATGGGACCATTTCCTCCCTCCAATGGTTATACGTATATTTTACTCGCAGTAGATTATGTTTCAAAATGGGTGGAGGCAAAGGCCACCCGTACTAATGATTCGCGAGTTGTTGCAGATTTCCTACGAACTAACATTTTCAGTAGATTTGGAATGCCACGAGTTCTAATTAGCGATGGAGGAAGTCATTTTTGCAACCGCATGGTGGAAGCATTGATGAGGAAGTATGGCGTAAAACACAAGGTTTCCACACCATACCACCCTCAAACAAATGGAATGGCTGAAGTTTCCAACCGTGAGATCAAGAAGATTTTTGAACGAACCGTCCGCCCAAACCGGAACGATTGGAGTCAGTGCTTAGATGATGCATTGTGGGCTTACAGGACTGCCTACAAGACCCCCATTGATATGTCACCTTTCCGATTAATTTATGGGAAATCGTGCCATCTTCCGGTTGAATTGGAGCACAAGGCATGGTGGGCCGTGAAGAAATTCAACATCGATCAAGATGCAGCAGGTTTGCATCGGAAGCTACAACTTTGTGAACTTGAAGAGATCAGAAATGATGCTTTCGACAACGCGTGGATTTACAAAGAGAAGACGAAAAAGATCCATGATAAGATGATTCGCGGGAAGAGTTTTGAAGTTGGGCAGAAAGTATTGCTTTTCAATTCAAGACTTAAGCTCTTTCCGGGAAAGCTTCGCTCTCGATGGATGGGGCCATTCATAGTTGCTCAAATTTTTCCTCATGGAGTAGTTCTCATTCGATCAATAGACAAGGGAAGTGAGTTCAAAGTAAATGGCCATCGCTTGAAGCCCTATTTTGAGGCATTTGCGGAGCATAACGTGGAGGAGATGCAACTCCAAGAACCGGCCATCTCGAAAGCAAAATGATGCATCACGTCTAAGCTATAGACGTAAAATGAGCGCTCATTGGGAGGCAACCCAATGGAGAAGACGGCAACAGATTTGTTTTCTTCTCCTCATTTTAATTAATTTAATGGCTTTTGCATTTTAAATTAGAATTTTCGTAGATCCTATACTCTATGTTTAATTCTATACTTTTACTTTAGTACATTGAGGGCAATGTAGAGTTTAAGTGTGGGGGAAGGGTTTACAATTTAATTATATCTAAATTAGTGTTTTTCAGAGTCTTTAGGATGCCCTTAACTAGTCGATGATGAAATTGGACCAATACGAACACATATGGCGTATGAATCACATGCATCGAATTCTTGTGCTAATTGAGATATTCTATATGTTTTTAACATGTAGATATGAATTGCAAAACATGGTATAGAAATCGCATGCTTGAATATACATCCATTTCGTAGCTACTAGCTTATATATGCCTCATTTGATTGCTTGCCATAGATTTTAATGAACTAGAGAATGCTAGAACTTACTCATGTCAATTTGCAAAGCTTTTAAGTTGATACATACTTTGATTTTGGAAATGATTAAAGGCATTTAGGATTTTCCACCACTTCGCCAAATATCCATGTATCCCATTTGTACGCATGAGTTGCGACACCCCTAGATAAACCAATTGAGCCCACGTTAAGCTTTTCTTTCATCACCATATTTACCTAAACACTTACCCTAGTGTAGAATATCCTTACCTTTGTTCCAGAAACTTGGTGAGATTTTTTTGAAACTAGCACATAATATGATGGTTTGGTAAGAAAGATTGAAAGAGTTAATGTGAGTAAGGGGAAAGACTTGTCCAAATAACTTAAAAAGTATATGATTGCAAAAAAAAATATATATATATATATATATATATTGCAGAGAATGAAAAGAAAAAAAAATTATATATATCTCTCATGGCAATGTGTTGTGTTCTAAGCATAAACCCTTTGGATTAATGTCCCCCTTATTTGCGGATTTGGAGATTACGACAAATTGAAGGCCCAAAAATAGAACAAATATGGCCTTTGTCCTGTCCGAAAAGCTCAAAAGGGTAGTTTAGATTGAAGTATACATGGTAACATTCGAGTGGAGATGGAGGACGAATTTGGTGCTAGACTAAGTCGTTGGAACGTTTTTATCACCACATATCTAAATTTCCAATGCCTTGGCCTTAACCCCATTACAACCTCACTAAAAGTCCTTTATGATCCTTAAAATAAGTAGCTTTCAATTAGTAGAGTAAGTTGCATGAGTAAGCTTATGGTTTTGGTTCATTTGTGCAAGTAATTAACTCCATTCATGAGGTTTTCGTTTAAATTCATATACACTTTAATTGAACCCTTTTCATGAGTGAAAAATATGTTGAGTGCATCCTTGTGAGCTGATTAAACCTTTATTCAAAGCATGCACAGCTATAACATAACCATTGTTTTCTCTATGTCTTACTTGTTCATTACATAATTATATCGCAATTATCTCTTGAATTCGTTGAGCATACAAAGTTGAAAATCATGTGAGCCATCGCCATACACTTAAAATTTTGAGACAAATTTTAGCTAGGGGCTTAGTTGTGTTCTTTCTTTTGTTTTATATTCGTAGAGAGTCTTAGTTTAACTTAGTGTTTGCTAAGGGACTAGCAAAGTCTAAGTGTGGGGGAATTTGATATACGCATTTTATGCTCGATTCTTAACGCATTTCCCTTTACGTTTAGCTATGTTATAATCTTAGTTTTTATGTTTTTTTTATTTAATTTGTTATTTTTAGGTTATTTACGGTGGAGATGAATAACGGCGCGATTTGGAGGAATTTCGCCGATTTTGCGATTTTTGCGATTTCGGACCACCGGGAATGGGCCGGCCCATAAAGCATTTTGTGGGCCCATTTCTCAAAGTTTGTTTCGGCCCAAAAACCAGCCCAAGCCCATTAAATTCTGTAAGCAAGCCACTTGGGGAAGAGGAAAAGTCAAGGTTGTCAAGCTTTGTGACTAGGCTTGGTGACTCTTGCTTTGTGATCATTACAAAGGGTGACAAGGCTTTGTGACTCTTGCTTTTGATCATCACAAATGGTGACAAGTCTTGGTGACTCTTACTTGTGATGATCACAAGTGATGACTAGGGGAGTGACTTGCCCTTGTGATTATTGCTAGCATTTAATGAAAGAGGCAAGGTGGAAGAGAGAGTGAGCATTTCCCTTGCCTATATAAGACCAAGGAGGTCAGCCATAATACAGATCTCCCATTTTTACAAGCCAAAGCTCTACACAAATACCTCTCCTCCATAAACACTTCAAAGGTCCTTTACAAGCTGAAGCAATCCATCCTCCGAAGCCATCGATCATTCACAATACGCTAAGTCCCTTGTGAATGAGAACCACCTTCAAGAAGTCATTCTTTGCATTCAAGACAAAAAGTGTAACCATGATCTTCAACTTCATGTCTTTTGCTTTGTATTTGTTCACTTTGATGTATTTAATGAAGAACAACTTTGGATTTGAGTTATATGTTCTTAAACCTTTTCGTAAATTGCATGTGTTTATGATTTCAAGCCTTTTATGCATGTTTGATATAGTCTTAAAGCTTCGAAAGCATGTGTTAGATAATACGCTAAGTCCCTCTCTTTCGCATGTTTCGATGATCGTACTTTGTTTAGGGTGTTTAGACACTAAGTTGCATTCCTACTCAAATATCAAGCATGTATATCTAGTTGGAAGTTATAAATTTCGTAGCTTACTTAGAGTATTGAGGCATGAAAAAGAGTAAGGTTAATAAGATGAGATGATCACTTGTAATTAGTAGTGTAGCTTCTTATTTTTAGTAAGCATAATTAGACTTTAAGGTTTCTTGATTGTTAAACTTGTCTATGAGTAAAACATGTTAGAAGTCTAGGAGTTCTGGTTGTGTTTGCATATTTTTGTACTTTAATTTCGTAGATTAATTAACCAATTTCCAATCCCCCCAAACCTTTAGATTTCTGCTCATTTACGAAACCATGCATACGCCCTTTAATTCCCCGGATAGAACGATCCCTACTCGCCAATATTATAAGGACAAAATAAGGGTTTTAAATTGCTTTACGTGTGAACTATGTTTTTAGGGTCTACTTTGTGTTAACGTTAAATGCATGTTTTGCGCGTATCAAGCGCCGATGGATGGAGTTGATCAATGATTACGATTGCACGTTTGAGTACCATCCAGGAAAGGCCAATGTTGTAGCTAATGCACTTAGCCGGAAATCTGGAGCCTCGTTGTTTCATGTGTGTGTGACCAGAGTGTCGATGTTAGCTGAGCTTCAAGCTACGGGTGCTGAGTTCGGGTATGATGATGAGGGAGCTTTGTTGGCCAGTTTTCAAGTTCGACCCGTATTGGTTGATCAGGTGTGTGAGGCTCAGGATTCAGATTCCTATTTGTTGGGCAAGAAGACCATGATACGGAATGGTGTACCTACAGAGTTTCGATTGAGCGACGATGGTACGTTGTTGTTCAGAGGCAGGTTATGTGTACCCAGAGACGAGAGCCTGAAGAAAGAGATTCTAGATGAGGCCCATAGTTCGGTGTATGCGATGCATCTCGGAGGTACGAAGATGTTTCGTACACTTCGAGCGTACTATTGGTGGCACAACATGAAGAGGGAGATTGCTGCGTACGTGAGTCGATGTCTGAGATGTCAGCAGGTGAAAGCGGAGAGGCAGAAACCTGCAGGGAAACTACAGCCACTTGAGATTCCAGTTTGGAAGTGGGAGCACATTACGATGGATTTCGTCTATCAGTTGCCGCGCACTTCGCCTGGCAACACCGGTATTTGGGTTATTGTGGATCGACTGACGAAATCCGCTCACTTTCTTGCACTTCCGGGGAAGATATCAGTGGGCAGATTGGCCAAGTTGTACTTATCCGAGATTGTTCACTTGCATGGTGTGCCTGTGTCTATTGTTTCTAACCGAGATAGTCAGTTCACCTCTGAGTTTTGGCAGGCATTGCAGCGAGCTTTGGGCACAAAGTTGCGATTTAGTACAGCTTTTCATCCTCAGACTGACGGGCAGTCCGAGCGGACCATTCAGACTCTTGAGGATATGTTACGATCTTGTGTGTTGCAGTTTCGCAGAAACTGGGATCAGCAGCTACATTTGATAGAGTTCGCCTACAACAACAGCTATCAGGCCAGTATTGAGATGGCACCGTACGAGGCCCTGTACGGGAAGCAGTGTCGCACTCCGTTGTGTTGGAGTGAGGTGGGCGAGCGATGGCTTGTTGGCCTTGATCTGGTGAAGAGCATTATGGAGGACGTCCAGATTATCCGGGACAGATTGAAGATCTCCTAGGATCGCCAGAAGAGTTACGCGGATGTAAGGAGGAAGAGCCTCGAGTTTGAGGTTAGCGATTGGGTCGTCCTGAAACTATCTCCATAGAGGGGAGTTGTGCGTTTCGGGAAGCGTGACAAGCTTTGACCACGATACATTGGTCTGTATGAGATTACAGAGAGGATTGGAGCTGTTGCTTACAGACTTGAGTTGCCAGCTGAGATGGCTCGGGTTCATGATGTCTTCCATGTTTCGATGTTGCGGAAGTACATCTCAGATCCTTCACATGTGTTAGTGATATACGCATTTTATGCTTGATTCTTAACGCATTTCCCTTTACGTTTAGCTATGTTATAATCTTAGTTTTTATGTTTTTCTTATTTAATTTGTTATTTTGAAGATATTTACGGTGGAGATGAATAACGGCGCAATTCGGAGGAATTTCGGAGATTTTGCGATTTTTGCGATTTTGGACCACCGGGAATGGGCCGGCCCAAATAGCATTTTTTGGGCCCATTTCTCAAAGTTTGTTTTGGCCCAAAAACCAGCCCAAGCCCATTAATTTTGGCATGGAAGCAACTTGGGGAAGAGGAAAAGTCAAAGTTGTCAAGCTTTGTGACTAGGCTTAGTGACTCTTGCTTTGTGATCATCACAAAGGGTGACAAGGCTTGGTGACTCTTGCTTTTGATCATCACAATGGTGACTAAAGGTGTGACAAGGCTTGATGACTCTTGTTTGTGATGATCATAAGTGATGACTAGGGGAGTGACCTGCCTTGGTGATTATTACAAGCATTTAATGAAAGAGGCAAGGTGGAAGAGAGAGTGGGCAATTCCTTTGCCTATATATAAGAGGGAGGCCAGCCATAAAACAGATCATCTCTCAATTTAGAAGCCAAAGCTCTACACAAATACTCCTCCTCCATAAACACATGAAGGTTCTCTCCACAAAGCCGAAGCATTCATCCTCCATCCAAAGCCGAAGCATCCATCCTCCATCCTTCACAATACGCTAAGTCCCTTGTGAAGGAAAGTCATCTCCACGAAGATCATCTAGCATTCAAGACAAAAAGTGTAACCATGATCTTCACTTTCATATCTTTTGCTTTGTATTTGAATCTTTTGATGTATTGGAATACTTTGATGTATTTAATGAAGAACAAGTTTAGATTTGTGTTATATGTTCTTAAACCGATTTGTAAATTGCATGTGTTTATGATTTCTAGCCTTTTATGCATGGTTGATATAATCTTAAAGCTTCGAAAGCATGTGGTAGATAATACGCTAAGTCACTCTCTTTCGCATGTTTCGATGATCATATGTTGTTTAGGATGTTTATACGCTAAGTTGCATTCCTACTCAATTATCAAGCACGTATATTTAGTTGGAAGTTATGAATTTCGTAACTTACAAAAAGGTTTGATGCATGAAATAGGGTAAGGTTAATAATATGAGATGATCAATTGTAATTAATAGCTTAGCTTCTTATTTTTAGTAAGCATAATTAGACTTTAAGGTTTCTTGATTGTTAAACTTGTCTATGAGTAAAACATGTTACATGCCTAAGAGTTTTTGTTGTGTTTGCATGTTTTTGCACTTTAATTTAGTAGGACATTTAATCAACCAATTTCCAATCCCCCCAAACATTTAAATTTCCGCTTATTAACGAAACCATGCATGCGCCCTTAATTCCCCGGATAAAGAACGATCCCTACTCGCCAATATTATAAATGACAAAAGAAGGGTTTTAAATTGCTTTACGTGTGAACTGTGTTTTTAGGGTCTACTTTGTGTTAACGTTAAATGTATGTTTTGCGCGTATCAATTTTTGGCGCCGTTGCCGGGGAATTAAAATGTTTTTGTATGATTTCGTTGTACATATGTAATTAAAAGCATGTCTATAATTTTCGAAATACATACTTGTTTACACTTGTAGAAATTTACATACATGTTTACAATGCATACTTTTACTTATACGAATTTAGTTATACTTAGTATTTACACTTGCATAATTTATTTTCATGTTAAAGGATAGTCTTTGATTTAATTTGAGTACTAGCACTTAGTTATTAAATAAATCTCTATGGAATAGGTGGTGCCTCTTTTGTTTGTCTATCTCCTTAACCCTTCATGAAGTGTGGATTTCATCACCACACGCCATAACCTAAGTGAAGTTATGGGCATGAGGTTGTGGGGCATGAGGTTGTGGGCGGAGTTTACAAACATTTGAGATTGTATACTATCTTGTGAATTCAAGTAATAATTGGTTATGATGTCTAGAAGGGTTATGAATGGTGACTGGTTTTGAACTAAGAAAACAGAACACCATTGGAGTATATACTCTTACGAGTAAGCCTCGGGGTGTTTCTAAGAACAACAATGGAGTATATACTCTTACGAGTTAGCCTCAGGTTGTTCCCAGAAATTAGTTCTCACCTCTTGCGTTACATCTATCCCAACTGGTCATTTCCAACAATTACGAGAATTAACAATAGTTGGTATACATTTTCGCGCGGGCCGCACGGACAAGAGATTTACTCAATAACTAAGTCGTGTATTCCTTTTAAATCTTAGGCGCAATCAAAACGTAGATGTACTTAAATTGATTTACATTGAGTACGAGTTTTGATTTTTAAGTTTCGTTCTTTGGAAATAGGGAGGTGCCTCTTTTTCTGGTTTATCTCCTTAACCCCTCGTGAAGTGTGGATTTCATCACCACACGCCATAACCTAAGTGAAGTTATGGGCACGAGGTTGTGGGCGGAGTTTACTAAGGACTTGAGATTATATACTATCTCAAAAATTTGGCTGATTGTTGGATATGGTGAGCGGGTTTATGATTGGTGCCGGGTTTCGGATCTAAGCAATAGAACACCATTGGAGTATATACCGTAACTGGTTAGCCTCGGGGTGTCTCTAGGAACAACATTGGAGTATATACTCTTACGAGTAAGCCTCGGGTTGTTCTAAATATTAGTCCTTACCTCTCGCGTTATCTCTATTCCTACTTGCCATTTCTAAACGTAACTAAGCTGAATTAGCGAGAGTCAGTATACATTTGCGCACGAGCCGCACGTCCAAGAAATTTACTAAAAGACTATTTCGTGTACTCCCTGTAAATCATAAGTGCATACGAATACGGATAAATACAAAACTTAGTAAATACGACATAATCCTTTAAAAGATGGTATATAGGATTATGCATTCTTACACCTCTTGGAATCAGACTTCATCTTTTGATGAACGAGACCCATTGCACAGTGGAGAGCCTCTGCACCACGTACCATCGGGCCCAAAGGAAAATAAATAATACTTAGTCAAATTTGTGTGTTTTTCTTTTTGCATTAAAATCTGTAAAGGACTAACAAAACGTTACTTTTAGCTTGCATATACTTTCCGGAGGTTTTGTGATGCTCGGATTTCACTACCGAGTACCCGAACCTAAGTGAAGTTAGGGGCATAAGACCGAAGAAGAGGTCATTCTTTGCATTCATATTTTAAACACGTAACTCGTGTGTTTTCTGCAGGTTCTAACGTTTTCTCTTATACATTCACTCCATCTTTCACGTAGGATTGTTGTTTGATGCATTTTATTGAAAAAAAAATGTGTGGTGCATAAATTCAATGTGAATTATTGTTTGCTTGTATTTGAACCTTGTTTATATATGTTCTAACTAAATTCTTAGGTTTAGCATTATATAGTGTTAATTTGCAGAAAACGTGTGTTTTAAGTTCATTACGTTCATGTACATAGCCCCTAAAATTGATTAAATCATTTGCATTACTTAGTAAATTATATTTAGTGTCTTAACTATTATAAATTTTGTGTGTTTTAGTAGTTTTTAAGTATTTGTGAGTGTTTATAGTTTGCTTTGATAGTTTTACTATTTTATTTGTTATCGCTTTGTTTTCTAAATATGCCTTACGATTTTGGTTAGTATTCCTATATTCATTTTATATTCTTTTTGATACTGACACTTGGTCTTTGGTGGATGCTCAGGCTAATGAATGTCCGATCGGAATCCTGGACCATCTAGAACAAAGTTTGAGAAAATCGCAGAGAGAATAGCGAGACTTAAAGCTCAAACAGACATCCTGGATTATCCCATCATCGAAGAAGTTTCCGAGTCTTCACATTCATCAACCGACCATAGTTTAGCCTCATCAACCGACCACAATTCAGAGGCAGAAGCACAAGAAATCAACATGGCCAATGCAGGACAGTCTCTTCGCCAGCGTACCTGCTCAACCGAATGGAGCAGCGGGCCTTCAAGCATTGCTTTTCCACCACCGGGGGAAAACATGAAAGAAGTCGAGCTGAAGAGTGGTTTCCTCCACCGACTACCCATTTTTCACGGACTTTCCAATGAAGATCCGAACAACCATCTCAAACAATTCCAATTTGTTTGTAACAGCATGAAGCCAGCCGATGCTGATACGGAACTCTTCAAGCTGAAGGCATTCCCATTCACCCTAGTCGACAGGGCCGAGTCTTGGCTTATAGAACTACCGCCGAACCATATTACCTCATGGAAGCAACTTGCGGATATGTTCCTAGCAAAGTACTTCCCAGCCTCAAAGATCACCGTCTTGAGAAAGCAAATCACTGGCATCACACAGAAACCGGACGAGACCTTCGGCCAATATTACGACCGATTCAAGGTTTTGTGTGCCACTTGCCCATCGCATGGATTTTCCGAGACCAATCTCATGAATTACTTTTACGATGGTCTCAAGCCGATCGATAGGGAATTGCTAGATGCAGCAGCTACCGGTTCATTCATGGACTTAAACGAAACCGAAGCTAGAACTCTTCTAGAGAATCGGGCGAACAACGATGCACAGTATGGAATGTCCAACAGAAGAGCAGTCGGCGAAGTTAGTTCTAAAACCGACGCGGATGAAAAATATGACAAACTAGCTCATATGCTAGAGAAGGTTTTAGAGCTCGAAACGACAAGAGCCAAAGCAACTCATGGGCCTGTTTGTGGCATATGTCAAGTACAAGGTCACCATAATGACCAATGCCCTCAAGCGCCAGAGCAAGCTAGCGAAATGGAGCACGCTAACGCCATCGGTGGATATCAAGGTGGCCAACGATACAACAACTACAATAATTTCGGCAACCGTGATCATCCAGGTTTTCGATGGAGCAGCAACGAGGGAACTTTGAACCCTCCAGCACCTCAACAAAGCTACCAACGCCCTCCATTTCAACCAAGGCCACCGATGCAGCATGGTTCTTCATCTCAACCCTTCACAAATCCGGATTATGACAAGATGTTGTCACAACTTTCGGCCTCCACACAAGTTCTCCTTGATGGACAATCGAAGACCAAGGAGACATTGGATTCTCATGGCCGAGACATCACCGAAGTGAAGAAGCAACTTGGCCAACTTGTTGATTTCATGGGACAAATCAAAGAAACTAGTCGGCTTCCACCTCAAACCACTCCTAATCAACGAAATGTGAATGCCATTATCACAAGGAGTGGGAAGATACTAGAAGAACCAAAGACCAAGAGATCTCATCTCGATGAAGTCACCATTGAGGACATAACCAACGAGGAGGAAGATGAGATCGATCCGGCAGCTCAAGAAGCCGAGAAGAAGAAGGTGACACCTATTGTCACCAAGGCACAATCCCCTCCACAACCCACCCCAATCAAAGGTAAAAGCCATATTCCTTCAAATACGGTTATTACTAATTCTCCGTTTGCTGTTGCACCTTTCCCTAGCAGATTATTAAAATCAAAGAAGAAGGATGCCCAATATGAAGATATCTTGGACATCTTCCGAAAGGTGCAAGTGAATTTGCCCTTGATCGAGTGCATAAAACAAGTGCCAATATACGCGAAGTTTCTCAAAGAATTATGCACACAGAGGAGGCAAACTCGAGAGAAGGAGGTTGTGAAGGTGAACGCAACCGTTTCGGCGGTTTTGCAGCGTCGACTACCCCCAAAACTGAAGGACCCAGGGAGTTTTGCAGTTCCCTGCGTAATCGGTGACAACCACTTCGAAGACGTGATGCTTGATCTTGGAGCCTCCATCAACGTCATGCCTTACTATCTTTACGAATCGATGGAGCTTGGAGATCTCAAGCAAGATGGTGTTGTCATCCAATTAGCCGATCGCACACACAAGTATCCGAGGGGATACGTAGAAGACGTACTCGTGCAAGTCAACAACTTAATATTCCCAGCCGATTTCTATATAGTTGACATGGAAGAGAGTCCACTGAACACCACGCCGCTCCTGCTTGGGCGACCTTTCATGCGGACTGCGAGAACGAAGATCGATGTATTTCAAGGCACTTTCTCCATGGAGATTGATGGAGAAAGAATCGAGTTCAACATCCTGGACGGGATGAAGTTTCCAATGTCAAGCGTGGCTGCCATTTCGACATACGATCCCGTGGATACCTTAGCACAAGGCCACCTCGACACCATCAATGTAGATGAACTCGACATGGCCATCCAACTCGAGGAAGACGCCCTTCTCGAGGCCTTGCTAGAACTGACGCCTCGAATTCAAGATATGGCCATGGCCCTAAATGCCGCACCACGAAAAGTAAGCTTTTCTCCCCCTTTACCAATTACTTTTGGTACTAATAAAATTATTCCTTCCATCGTAGAAGCTCCAGTTTTAGAACTCAAGCTACTACCGGACCATCTGAAGTATGCGTACTTGGGCGAGAATGAAACATTGCCGGTCATTAGTTCGTCTGCGCTAGAAGAGGAGCAGGAGGAGAAGCTCGTGAGTGTGCTCAAGAGGTACAAAACCGCAATAGGTTGGACGCTTGCGGACATCAAGGGAATAAATCCAGCAACCTGTGTGCATATGATTTTCCTTGAAGAAGGCACCAAGCCTACGCAGGAAGCACAACGTCGGCTCCACCCTCCGATGATGGAGGTGGTAAAAAAGGAGGTAATTAAACTCATGGACTGTGGAGTTATTTACCCTATTTCTGATAGCCGTTGGGTTTCCCCTGTGCAGGTAGTACCCAAGAAATCAGGAATCACCGTCGTCAAGAATCTGGAAAATGAACTTGTGCCACAAAGGACGATCACTGGACACCGAGTGTGCATTGATTACCGGAGGCTCAACGCCGCAACCCGCAAGGATCATTTTCCATTACCATTCATCGACCAAATGCTGGAAAGATTAACCGGCCATGCATTTTATTGTTTTCTCGACGGATACTCCGGCTACAACCAAATTAGCATTTCGGAGGAAGATCAAGAAAAGACAGCGTTCACATGCCCTTTCGGAACGTTTGCATATCGCCGAATGCCATTTGGACTGTGTAATGCACCAGGTACATTTCAGCGTTGCATGCTCTCAATTTTCTCCGAGTACATTGAAAAAATTATTGAAGTATTCATGGACGACTTTAGTGTATTTGGGAGTGATTTCGATGCATGCTTAAACAATTTAGAAACTATTTTACAAAGATGCGTTGAAACGAACTTGGTGCTTAATTGGGAGAAGTGCCATTTCATGGTTACGCAAGGGATCGTGTTAGGTCATATTATTTCTGAAAAAGGGTCAGAAGTTGATAAATCTAAAGTAGATCTTGTGCGTCACTTACCCTCTCCAACTTCGGTTAGAGAGATTCGTTCTTTTCTTGGACACGCAGGATTTTATCGTAGGTTTATCAAAGACTTTTCCCACATCTCGCGCCCGTTGTGTAAATTACTGCAAAAGGAGACCCCGTTCGTGTTTGATGAAGAATGCAACGCTGCCTTCAACAAGTTGAAGGAACTTCTCACGAGCGCTCCTATTTTAAGCAGCCCTGATTGGTCTCTGCCATTTGAACTCATGTGCGACGCCTCGGATTATGCCGTAGGAGCCGTTTTGGGTCAGCGGAAGGACAAGAAACCCTACGTAATTTATTACGCCTCTCGGACGCTTGATGAAGCTCAAAGAAATTATACTACAACCGAGAAGGAGTTTCTTGCAGTGGTTTTTGCTTTAGATAAATTTCGGTCTTATTTACTTCAAACTAAAGTAACTGTGTATACTGATCATGCAGCTTTGAAGTACCTAATGCTAAAAAAGGACGCAAAACCACGGCTTATCAGATGGATACTTCTACTCCAAGAATTCAACGTCGAAATCAAGGATAAGAAGGGAGTAGAAAATGTTGTCGCTGACCACCTATCACGCTTGATCGGTGAGAATGAGGCTGTTGAAATTGAGGAAACTTTTCCGGATGAAAAACTCTTCGGAATTGAGGTAACTGTTTCGGAAACTCCATGGTATGCAGATATCGTAAATTACTTAGTTACCGGTGAGTTTCCGTCTACCATGCATAAATTTCAACGTGACAAACTTAAGCATAATGCTAGAACCTTTATCTGGTATGAGCCTTATTTATGGAAACAATGCTCCGATTTAGTAATTAGGAGATGTGTCCCGGATAGCGAATTTAAGCCTATTCTAGACTTTTGTCACAACGAAGCATGCGGTGGACACCTTGGTTCTAGGAGGACAGCCCTTAAGATTTTAGATTGCGGTTTCTTTTGGCCTAGTTTATTTTGCGATGCTCATGCATATTGTGCTGCATGTGATAAGTGCCAGAGATTCGGTAATTTAGGGCCTAGAGATGAAATGCCACAACACTACATATTTAATGTCGAAATTTTTGATGTGTGGGGTATTGATTTTATGGGACCATTTCCTCCCTCCAATGGTTTTACTTATATCTTACTCGCAGTAGATTATGTTTCTAAATGGGTGGAGGCAAAGGCCACCCGTACTAATGATTCGCGAGTTGTTGCAGATTTCCTACGAACTAACATTTTCAGTAGATTTGGAATGCCACGCGTTCTAATTAGCGATGGAGGAAGTCACTTTTGCAACCGCACGGTGGAAGCACTGATGAGGAAGTATGGCGTAAAACACAAGGTTTCCACACCATACCACCCTCAAACAAACGGAATGGCTGAAGTTTCCAACCGTGAGATCAAGAAGATTTTGGAGCGAACCATCCGCCCAAACCGGAAAGATTGGAGTCAATGCTTAGACGATGCATTGTGGGCTTACAGGACTGCCTACAAGACCCCCATTGGTATCTCACCTTTCCGATTAATTTATGGGAAGACGTGCCATCTTCCGGTTGAATTGGAGCACAAGGCATGGTGGGCCGTGAAGAAATTCAACATCGATCGAGATGCAGCAGGTTTGCATCGGAAGCTACAACTTTGTGAACTAGAAGAAATCAGAAATGATGCTTTCGACAATGCGTGGATTTACAAAGAGAAGACGAAAAAGATCCATGATAAGATGATTCGCGGGAAGAGTTTTGAAGTTGGGCAGAAAGTATTGCTTTTCAATTCAAGACTTAAGCTCTTTCCGGGAAAGCTTCGCTCTCGATGGATGGGGCCATTCATAGTTTCTCAAGTTCTGCCTCATGGAGCAGTTCTCATTCGATCTATCGACAAAGGCAGTGAGTTCAAAGTAAATGGCCATCGCTTGAAGCCCTATTTTGAGGCATTTGCGGAGCATACCGTGGAGGAGATGCAACTCCATGAACCGGCCATTTCAAAAACAAAATGATGCATCACGTCCAAAGCTAACGACGTAAAACAAGCGCTCATTGGGAGGCAACCCAATAGGGAGACAACAGATTTGTTTTCTTCTCCCCTTTTAATTAATTTAATGGCTTTTTGCGTATTAAAATTAAAATTTTCGTAGATCCTATACTCCATTTTTAATTCTATACTTCTACTTTAGTACATTGAGGGCAATGTAGAGTTTAAGTGTGGGGGAAGGGTTTACAATTTAATTGTGTCTAAATTAGTGTTTTTCAGAGTCTTTAGGACGCCCTTAACTAGTCGATGATGAAATTTGACCAATACGAACACATATGGCGTATGAATCACATGCATCGAATTCTTGTGCTAATTGAGATATTCTATATGTTTTTAACATGTAGTAGATATGAATTGCAAAACATGGTACAGAAAATCGCATGCTTTAATAAGTTTTTAATCATATGAACCCTATGTGAGCTTTTGAGCTATCTGTTCTTTATTCGAGTGAATATGCATCCATTTCGTAGCTACTAGCTTATTATGCCTCATTTGATTGCTTGCCATAGATTTTAATGAACTAGAGAATACTAGAACTTACTCATGTCAATTTGCAAAGCTTTTAAGTTGATACATACTTTGATTTTGGAAATGATTAAAGGCATTTAGGATTTTCCACCACTTCGCCAAATATCCATGTATCCCATTTGTACGCATGAGATGCGACACCCCTAGATAAACCAATTGAGCCAACGTTAAGCTTTTCTTTCATCACCATATTTACCTAAACACTTACCCTAGTGTAGAATATCCTTACCTTTGTTCCGGAAACTTGGTGAGAATTTTTCGAAACTAGCACATAATATGATGATTTGGTAAGAAAGATTGAAAGAGTTAATGTGAGTAAGGGGAAAGACTTGTCCAAATAACTTAAAAAGTATGAGATTGCCAAAAAGAAAAAAGAAAAAAAAAATTTATTTGAGAGAATGAAAAGAAAAAAATTATATATCTCTCATGGCAATATGTTGTGTTCTAAGAATAAACCATTTGGATTAACGTCCCCCTTATTTGCGGATTTGGAGATTACGACAAATTGAAGGCCCAAAAATAGAACAAATATGGCCTTTGTCCTGTCCGAAAAGCTCAAAGGGTAGTTTTAGATTAAAGTATACATGGTAACATTCGAGTGGAGATAGAGGACGAATTTGGTGCTAGACTAAGTCGTTGAAACGTTTTTATCACCAAATATCTAAATTTCGAATGCCTTAGCCTTAACCCCATTACAACCTCACTAAAAGTCCTTTATGATCCTTAAAATGAGTAGCTTTCAATTAGTAGAGTAAGTTGCATGAGTAAGCTTATGGTTTTGGTTCATTTGTGCAAGTAATTAACTTCATTCATGTGGTTTTCATTTCAATTCATATACACTTTAAGTGAACCCTTTTCATGAGTGAAAAAAATATGATGAGTGCATCCTTGTGAGTTGATTAAACCTTTATTCAAAGCATGCACAGCTATAAACATAACCATTGTTTTCTCTATGTCTTACTTGTTCATTACATAATTATATCGCAATTATCTCTTGAATTCTTTGAGCATACAAGTTGAAAATCATGTGAGCCATCGCCATACACTTAAAATTCTGAGACAAATTTTAGCTAAGGGCTTAGTTGTGTTCTTTCTTTTGTTTTAAATTCTTAGAGAGTCTTAGTTTAACTTAGTGTTTGCTAAGGGACTAGCAAAGTCTAAGTGTGGGGGAATTTGATATACGCATTTTATGCTTGATTCTTAACGCATTTCCCTTTACGTTTAGCTATGTTATAATCTTAGTTTTTATGTTTTTCTTATTTAATTTGTTATTTTGAAGATATTTACGGTGGAGATGAATAACGGCGCAATTCGGAGGAATTTCGGCGATTTTGCGATTTTTGCGATTTTGGACCACCGGGAATGGGCCGGCCCAAATAACATTTTTGGGCCCATTTCTCAAAGTTTGTTTTGGCCCAAAAACCAGCCCAAGCCCATTAATTTTGGCATGGAAGCAACTTGGGGAAGAGGAAAAGTCAAAGTTGTCAAGCTTTGTGACTAGGCTTAGTGACTCTTGCTTTGTGATCATCACAAAGGGTGACAAGGCTTGGTGACTCTTGCTTTTGATCATCACAATGGTGACTAAAGGTGTGACAAGGCTTGATGACTCTTGTTTGTGATGATCATAAGTGATGACTAGGGGAGTGACCTGCCTTGGTGATTATTACAAGCATTTAATGAAAGAGGCAAGGTGGAAGAGAGAGTGAGCAATTCCTTTGCCTATATATAAGAGGGAGGCCAGCCATAAAACAGATCATCTCTCAATTTAGAAGCCAAAGCTCTACACAAATACTCCTCCTCCATAAACACTTGAAGGTTCTCTCCACAAAGCCGAAGCATTCATCCTCCATCCAAAGCCGAAGCATCCATCCTCCATCCTTCACAATACGCTAAGTCCCTTGTGAAGGAAAGTCATCTCCACGAAGATCATCTAGCATTCAAGACAAAAAGTGTAACCATGATCTTCACTTTCATATCTTTTGCTTTGTATTTGAATCTTTTGATGTATTGGAATACTTTGATGTATTTAATGAAGAACAAGTTTAGATTTGTGTTATATGTTCTTAAACCGATTTGTAAATTTCATGTGTTTATGATTTCTAGCCTTTTTATGCATGGTTGATATAATCTTAAAGCTTCGAAAGCATGTGGTAGATAATACGCTAAGTCACTCTCTTTCGCATGTTTCGATGATCATATGTTGTTTAGGATGTTTATACGCTAAGTTGCATTCCTACTCAATTATCAAGCATGTATATTTAGTTGGAAGTTATGAATTTCGTAACTTACAAAATGTTTGATGCATGAAATAGGGTAAGGTTAATAATATGAGATGATCAATTGTAATTAATAGCTTAGCTTCTTATTTTTAGTAAGCATAATTAGACTTTAAGGTTTCTTGATTGTTAAACTTGTCTATGAGTAAAACATGTTACATGCCTAAGAGTTTTTGTTGTGTTTGCATGTTTTTGCACTTTAATTTAGTAGGACATTTAATCAACCAATTTCCAATCCCCCCAAACATTTAAATTTCCGCTTATTAACGAAACCATGCATGCGCCCTTAATTCCCCGGATAAAGAACGATCCCTACTCGCCAATATTATAAATGACAAAAGAAGGGTTTTAAATTGCTTTACGTGTGAACTGTGTTTTTAGGGTCTACTTTGTGTTAACGTTAAATGCATGTTTTGCGCGTATCAATTTTTGGCGCCGTTGCCGGGGAATTAAAATGTTTTTGTATGATTTCGTTGTACATATGTAATTAAAAGCATGTCTATAATTTTCGAAATACATACTTGTTTACACTTGTAGAAATTTACATACATGTTTACAATGCATACTTTTACTTATACGAATTTAGTTATACTTAGTATTTACACTTGCATAATTTATTTTCATGTTAAAGGATAGTCTTTGATTTAATTTGAGTACTAGCACTTAGTTATTAAATAAATCTCTATGGAATAGGTGGTGCCTCTTTTGTTTGTCTATCTCCTTAACCCTTCATGAAGTGTGGATTTCATCACCACACGCCATAACCTAAGTGAAGTTATGGGCATGAGGTTGTGGGCGGAGTTTACAAACATTTGAGATTGTATACTATCTTGTGAATTCAAGTAATAATTGGTTATGATGTCTAGAAGGGTTATGAATGGTGACTGGTTTTGAACTAAGAAAACAGAACACCATTGGAGTATTCTCTAAGGCCCACGAGGTGATTTCGGTCTGGCATTCTCTAAGGCTGAACCCTAGCCTCGCCTTGACCACCCCTCGGCGATCAAGCCGACTTAACCCTAGCCTTTCAATTTCAATTTGTCAATCTGCAGGTCCATCCGAAAGGGCTCAAAGCCCCCTACCCAGGAAGTGTCAGCACTCCTTTCACTATCGCTTTGGCACGATTGAGAGGAGAGTGATGGAGAGAATCCCCCTCCAGTAATGTACAATGTAGCTTGCCTCTTCCTTCCCAAGTACTTTATCATCTCTACAGCATCACCATCAGTCTGAATAGGAATCCAACCCTCACCAACCAATGTCCTCGGCACCTTAAAGTGCATTGCAATTGGTTTCTTCCTGTAATCAAGCTCCCATGCAATGTTATGTAGTTCAACCCAAGAAATCTTGTCAGGATCCACTCCATTTAGATACACTGTTCATGTCAAATGTTTTCAATACTTGGGCAGCTTGTACTTCAATCCACCATATACATCTTTTTCAAACCATCCTCCATGATGAATTTCAAATGTAAACAATGTTTTCTCCACTGCAAAATCAATAGTAATGATAGGAATCCATTTCAATATCTCTTTTAATTCACGCAACACCACAACAAAAACAACACAACAGTAACCAACTGTAAATCACTACTTAAACCCATATTATATTGCACATCAACCCCGAAGCCACATCAAAACAAGATTAATACTTAAACACACCAGTCAAAGACGACAAGAAGATTTGAATTCAGACTACCCGTGTGCTTTTACAGTCACTCTAGAACAAAAAGAGACAAGAACTACTTACTTTTGGGTCGGGGTGCTCCGAATCGAAACATTCTCCAATACTCCGCCATATTTCGTCTTTGTGCCCTTCAAAATCCACCGAACTAATTCACCAATACACTCTGACGGTGTGTTTAAGGGAAGAAGTAACCGAAATCGAAAGCCCTACTCTCTCTCTCAGGTGAGTTAATTAACCAGGTCGTGTAAACTGGATTTTCGGGTTCAGGAGAGGAGCGATGGCAGAAAAGGTGGAGAGAGAGCGAGTTCTGTTCCGGGGGGGGTGAAAATGAAAACAAAGGGGGGGTAGGTTTTTTGGGTTAAAGGTCTCCCAAAGGTCAAAATGACAAGAATACTCATACTTTTTAAAAACCCTCGGTGCCACGTCAACAACCTTATCGGAAACTGAAATTCAAGGAAATATACTCTGGGCACCGCTTTAATAGTGTTTTGAAACAATAGGCATCACTTTGATAGTTTTGAAAGTTTAGACATTACTTTGATGTTTTCTAGAAGTTATTGACACCATTGGTGAATTTTTCCCTCAAAATAAACATCATTGTACTCGGCTGCATAGAACATCCTCTACCCCTAACATGCCACGCACGTACTGCCATGCAATATCTGTCTCCTCGTTGGCAATCTGCAACAAGATTCCACAGTGCCAAATGAACCCTTGAAACCTTTAATCCCATCATCCTTGCTCGATCTGCGCTGTCATCCAAACAAACAAGTAGGAGAAGTCATCTCCCAATGACTTCTCACTTGACACTTAGAGATCCATAACGCAACACACCAACATTGCAACCTATTTGGCTGCCATAGATTATCCATGACGACGAGACAACAATAACAAATATGAAAAATAGAGAAGTAGCCTGAACACAAAACTCTAGCCGCCAGACAGACGATGTTAGGTCAAAAAGAAGAAGAAGAGAGAGCTTCAGGAGCATTGTCTACGATGAACTCGCCTTGTTTTTTTCTTTTGCAAAGTAAAGAACTTGCCTTGTTTAACGTGCTTAATTTAATGAATAGGTTTTTACTTTTTTTTTTTTATAGAGGGAAAAATATGTACAATTTTTCAGAGATGGAATTACTAATGTACCTTACGCATATCTCTCGGTGCGTTACAAATCGTACAATTGTCACCACCCAGTAGACAAAAAAAGAAGGAAAGGTAGTCCTGATGCTTGTGTTTAACTGTAACCGTGGATACGAAATTCTGAAGAGACAGCGAAGCATCTCTGTTCTCTATAATAACTCTATCGATCTATAAAAAGTGTGTCCGCCTGTGTATAGAATTTCTAACTTGGTTTTCTCCGTCTTTCTTGGAGAAGACAAATTTAATGTTTCTTGATCTCCCCAACCGAACTCGAACTCGAACTCAAATCCAAATCAATCTTGTTTTAAATAACTACTCATTGTCTTCAATCTCTATGCCATTCTGAGCTGACCATGGCAATTCTGGCCCCAATCTCTTCTTCTTCCTCCTCTGTTTCGACACAGGACTCCTCTTACTCACTCACCCCATTCACGGTAACTTCATTTCCTCTTTAAATCTCAGCTCTCACACCATTTCGTGTACATTCTCTCTCTTTCTCTTTCTTTTTTCCTCATTGGACTTTTTTTGTGTGCAGATCTTTGGTTCCAAGCCCAAATCAGGGAAAATTCCGCTGACCCGTTTCGGGTTCTTCACTAATTTCAAGTGAGTTGCTTGTTGCTTCAACTTAATTCCTACATTTACTGTCCGACTGCTATGCCTATGTATGTTTGAGCTCTATAAGCTGGGATTCCAGTTTCTGTTATTAGTGTAAACTTTGATGGAATTGTCAACTATAATTGGTCTGACAAATTGAAATCCAGAACCAAGACTGACATAACTGTACGACTCTAGGTTTGTTTTCCTAATACTATTGATCACAATCTCGATCAGCTGTAAATTAATGGACTGCTCCTTTTATAACTGAGATCAGTAAAATGGCTTTATCTGGAGGAGGTAGGTCTTGTGGGGAGTCACGAGATTCTGATTATCTCTGTTTCATGACTTGTATATAGGAGATGTATACAGTATAAGATTACGACTACATGCAACCTTCGGATTGATCCTAAGAGATAAGCATGTCTCTATTATCTGAGTAACCTGCTTAACTTGAACTTTCACACATGATTCCTGGTGTTGAAATGTTCTCTTTCTTCTGTTTGCAGTAACCATCCAGGTTTAACCATCAAGGCTTCGAGAGAGCCCGTAGGCCTGACCAAAAAACGTACAAACAACAAACTGGAGAGACTAGTTGAAACTGAAGATGGGAGCGCGTTGTTTGAAGATATGAAACAGCGGTTTCTTAGCTTCAAAAAGCATAAATATATGTAAGTGGCCAAGTATTCTGGTCATGGTCTTAAATACTCTATATAGTTCAACATTCTGATTCCTAATTTGGACTTTTCATTATGAATAGGGAAAACTTGGAACACTATCAAAATCTTGCCAAGGGCCAAGCACCAAAGGTATTGTTCTGAATACTCTATGTAATTGTATGTTTCTTTACAACATGTTTCGAGTGTCTGGGAGAATACATATTTGTTACTGATGATTTTTGGAACAGTTTTTGGTGATCGGTTGTGCAGACTCCAGGGTCTGTCCCTCAACTATTTTGGGATTCCAGCCAGGAGAAGCATTTATGGTGCGGAACATTGCAAATTTGGTACCTGCCTTTGAGGTAAGCATGCTTTATAATATCTTCTTTACTTCTGTTACCTGTAAGGTTGGGATTCGTGTCTTACAAATTAAAACTTTATAATGAGTAATGACACAAGAAATTATCACCAAATTCTTTTAAAATCTTACCTTTTTGTTTTGTTTATGCATTTGCAGAGTGGACCTTCAGAAACACAAGCTGCACTAGAGTTTTCTGTAAATACTCTTGAAGTAAGGAAAATGTCAATTCATTTCATGTGCGTATTTATGCTATTGCTTGCACATTATATGCTTAGTGGTTGATAGTAGTGTGTAGGAAATGTTTATGCACATACATAAGTTGCATACTCATGAGAAAAGGTCTCGAACTTGTTTTCAGGCTATTTAATTGGAAATTAAGAGGGGCTGACTGTGTAAAGGATTACTTCACAGTATATATATATATATATCTCCTAATTGTAAAGTATGCCGATGTATATCAAAGCACCATGAGAAGGCAGATGCAGTCCTTCCGAACTATACAAATTGCTTTGGTTAAATTATCCTAATTGATACTTACCTTACAGGTAAAAAACATATTGGTTGTTGGCCACAGCTGCTGTGGAGGCATTCGTGCACTTATGAGTATGAATGATGAAGTAGACAAAAGGTTAATGTTAATTGTTAACAAGTTGTTGCTGATGATTGTTCTACATTCTGTTTTATTCTGTCACGCTATGTTTCTCACATCCTTAAAATTTGTTTGATCAGTAGCTTTATCCAAAATTGGGTTGTTAATGGCAAGGAGGCAAGGTTGTGGACAAAGGCTGCAGCTTCCACGCTCAGCTTTGACCAGCAATGCAAACACTGTGAGAAGGTAACCCATTTTCTCTTCTGTTTTTTTTCGGTTACGAACTTGTTCTATGCAAGTGATTTCCCTGACAAAATTATCATAAGTCCTATCTTGATTTCATTTAAATATGCTCGTAGTTGACCCAAATTGATAGTTCTCACACTACTTTTTTAGGGGTAAAATAAATTTACATTAGAAACTTTCGGCCAAAGCAGTACATACATTGCGTCTGAAGGGAGCATTACGTATCTATAGTTCTCAGATTATTGTGTGACATTTCCTATCAGAAAATACTTCAATGATTTAATTTTCTTGATGTTGCAACTAAACTGCATAGTTTTTCTCTTAATGAAATGATTAATGGTATTCTTCTGTAGGAATCAGTGAACCGTTCATTGTTAAACCTACTCTCTTACCCATGGATAGAAGAAAAGGTGAAGAAAGGCGTTGTTTCTGTGCATGGTGGTTATTATGATTTTGTTGACTGTACATTTGAGAAATGGACACTTGATTACAAAGAAGAAAATTTGAAGGAGAAACATGGCAGAATCTCTGTTAAAAATCAGTTACTTTGGAGCTGAAGTTTTTTTATTTTTTCCGTCCTTGTTATAAGTTTTCCTTTGATATAGTTTTGTAAGAGATTTGCTTGTTGTGGCCATTAATGTAATAAAAATTGACTATTAGTTTTGAAAGATGTTACGAAATCTTACCCACTGATATTGTTCAAAGAATCATGTGTGCCTACTGGGTTTGAGGGAAGTGGTATGGATGCCCAATTCTGGAATGCTTCTTCTAATGACATTTTCAGTGTTAAATCTCTGGTTTTGATATGTCCAACAACAATCCTGTGGCAAAAGATATGTAAAATGTCCATACCTCCTAAACAGATGATCTTTCTCTGGGTTGTCATTCATGGGAAGCTCATGTCTAATGTGCAAAGAATGAGGAGGAATCTGACTAATAATGCCGCCTGTTCAATACGTGGAGATGGTGGTGAAACTCTCTTACATATCTTTAGAGATTGCCAGAGAGCTAAAAGTTTTTGGAGGAGCTTTACCATGCCTCATGCTGTGAAGGGAACTTTTGGTTTAAACTGGGAGGGCTGGCCCCATGCTAATCTACATTGCCGGACTCTTGTTCATGATATATGGTGGGCTAATATGTTTGTGCTTTGTTTCTCTTCTTAGCCCTCCTCATTTTCATACAATGTGTCATGGTACTAGACTCGACTTATTTTCATAAATATGATTTTCGATTGTCATGGTATAGGGAAGCAAATTTGCTCCCCACCCTTACTTCCCCACCTTCTTCCCCACCCACCTAAATGATTGACACATGTCCATTGTGTCAATCAGATGGTAATAAAATTAATACTATACATGGATCAACCTATTCTGTCTAGCTTAATAATACACTCTACAAAGACGCTATACAACGAGCCATTTTGGGGTAAATTTGATGAATGCGTAAGCTCAAAATATTTGACAAACTTTGAAGCCGTCTATACAACATGACTGGATGCCTTGGACTCAGACGAAGGTTTTCATTACAACCAGGCCCCCCATCCTGGAAATAGTTGAGAAAGCCGCTCAGGATCAATAGCATCTTGTATAAGTTGTTGAACCTGCAAAGGAGTCGTATATCTGAAAACAGATCTGGTAGTTTAGAGTAGGGCACATCACAATAACTTGGGATGCTTAAGGAAACCAAAGTCTTGTATCAATATCCCCAAAACATTGAGAGCTAATGGGCACGCCTACTGGGCATTTATTAGAATGCCTGAGATATTCAAGGATCATAAAGCAAGCTGAGGATGCTACGAGACATGCCTATAATGCATAGCTAACCGTTGCATTGTCTACCTACATATGTCCTCATTAGTACTCGTGCAGTTTCCTGTGCAGCTTCCGTTCCTAAAAACTAAAATAAAAAATGCAGCTTCTGTCTTCTATCTAAAACAGTGCCTATAGATTCATGTATAGCTCTCATCTTTCAGGAACCGAATATGTGTCAAAAGCCAATCCAGAACATGTGACTGAACCAATGTCGAAATAGTATTATGTTTGAATATATATATATATATGGCAACCATGTAGACTGGCATTACCAACATGTTTTCTACTTGTGGACTCAAACTGGTCCCCAAGCTTATCGTTCTGAAGCTATAAGGTAGAATACTTTGTACTGACGCGATGTATAGGAAGCATGCAGCTGTGACTGTTGAAACTGACCTGTCCATGAATGCTTCGCATTTCTCCTTCTTCATATCTATCTAATTTTTGTTTGACACGCATCAATGGACGTGCAGCATCCTTGTTACCTTCATATTGATCTTGTGAGTCCTCTACGCTTGTCTCCAATTCGTAATCAGTTTCCTTATCAAGAAAAAAAAACTATAAAACAGAATAAAAATAAAATAGATGGAGGAGACTGAGCAGCTGCTACATGTGAAATATTAACTGAAACAGATGCTTCAATGAAAGATATTAAATTGTGGCATAGTATGTAGTCCCTTGTCAAAATGTTCAACATTTCAACAGCTCACCAAAGCTATTATCAAGGACATGAAATTCCGAGCTTTGATAGGACCGGCCTTTGTTAACCAAAGCTTGTCCATAGTGATTTTGTTTTCTTATGAAGATTAAATAAAAAAAAACATCAATAGCAAATCAGATCATTAATTGTTCTTTCTGGTCTGAACAAAGTCGGATTATATTAATAACAATTGTGTTATTTTTTAATGTGACCTTTTCTCATACAGTTTAATGTTAATTACTTAGGTTCTCCTATATACAATACACAGTAAGTTTCCGTTACCTTTTGACGCTGTAAAGCTTTCGGAGGTGACAGAGCCCATTTATAGAGGGGATCATGGATAAAAACTTGCATTGAGAGTTCCATTTAATAAGAGAAGAGAAGAGAGAGGTTGCATGATTTATGTATTAATTAACAAAGTGAGTTAACGTACTTCAACAATGGTCAGTAGTGCTTCTTTATTTGTCCTCATAACTGAAAGAGTTTCCTCACAGCATCTCCTGAAAACCCCTTCTACTCCAGTAACACCCATACCATCAATTATGTCCCTTGTAAGTCCGAATGGAACCTGCAACAGTTTTTCTAAGATCAGAAAACAGAATTACCAAAAGCCACTAACCTAGTCAAAGACGATTAGCAGGGGAAAAAAAATCTCATTGAGAATACACACCCGCTCCGGTGTCTTAAGCATCAACCCTTGTTCAAAGGCAACACCAAGATCTATATGAACAACCTCTGCAGTAGTCTGATCAATTAAGATATTCATAGCATGTCGATCTCCTAGGCCTACAATATAGCCACATTCTGAGAGATGATTTCTGCATCAAAGACAAAAACAGGCGAATTTTTCAACACAACTGACAAAGGAGGGAGTGAGGGACTTTGTATTTATACGGATGTTAGGTACACGTGATTGTAAAGTTCCGTGCAATAATTTCTGTAAGAATTTACTTTTAGAAACATTATTTCCATTATTAACAAACAGCAATGTGCAAACAATCAGCCATATAACATCTCATGTAAATTCTACCAGCTGCTTCGCACAGTAAGATTCAACTACACTTATATCTTGTAATAAACAACTTTAAGTAGATATGGTTGAACAAGCATCATGTACTCAACTTGGTCTTTGATCAACCATACAACGATTGCTTGGAACAAATATTGGTAACCATATACTTAACCGATCATGTCCTCTGTGACTGTTTGACATTAAATAACATACCATTGAACTTGCAGCAACACTTCAGGTGTAAGCAAGCCTTTTCTCAAACCAGTCAGCCGGTTGTAAAAATCTCTCCAAGAAAAAATGATGCATGACAGGGCTGCATGAAGTGTGTTGGTCAAATGAGAAGGTTTTTTTTTTTTTTTGGTTACAAAACGAGGTCATAAGAGACCTAAAAGAAAACTAACTAGTAGTAGCATTCCTAAATCTAGGAATGGAAACCAAATGAGGAGATTTTTAAATTCGCCATTAAGTAAACTAGGTTCTCTCAAGCCTCAACCTAATGAAATGAAGTACCTGAACTTGCCACAAACTTCCTGGAATGACTTGCGTTTGTCTTTTCCCTGGGATAAAGGAATTTTACATGCAGGTGGTTTTTTAATTTTATTTAAAAAACACCCATGATGCTGTGCAGTGCGAATCCAAACTACACATATTTTCTAAAAGTAACACAGAATCGAATAGTAATAAAGCATCTACAATTCATTTCAGACCTTTCCATTTAATGAAAGTATCGGTACTTACATTTGCCATGTGTTCTCGGCATTTGAGAAATGACCAGTCCCCCCTTCCATAGTGACCATGAGCACCTCCATTTCGCATGCTGAAAGTTTCGGAAAAAAAAGTCACTCAAGTTATTCAGTCATTAGAGAATCACAGAAGACTCAAAGGTGGTGCCTTACCTTCCTATAAGGTATTCACCAAGAGGAAGAGTGCCATTAACCCATTCAAGGACCCCGGCACTTGGAGTAAATGGAACTACCTATCTCATCAAGAACTTTGTAATTTTAAATGTGTAAAAGGACAACACCAAGTTAAAATCGCATAAGAATTTTCTGTCAGGAATCATAAATATCTCACATTTATCCAGCTTAATGTTTTTTCATTTATTACAAAATCCTGTTTGCAGAATCAAAGACCAATCCCTAGTAGTCTTAATAACATGAATACTTGAGCAGATATGAAAAAGACCAAATAACATCCAAGTAAAACGTGCCGTTAAAATTTGAAATCATTGAAGGTTTCAAAATAATAGATGGAAATATAATATATATAGGAGAAATTTCACATGGCACTAGAACCCCAATGCAGGAAATAATGTCCATGTCTTCTTCACACATGAAAATCTAATCTCCGTATACCTTATACGTGCGTACTCCTAATCTTCTTTTCCTTGTATCCCGATGGTTCTGTAGAAATGTGTTGACCAATCCAAAAAATTGTTCCATTACCTGCAGATTTATAACAAGAACTTTATAGGTGTGAGGAAAACACATGGGAAGCACTTATGAAACATTACGGAAAACAAGATATGGCCCAAGAGGGTTAACTATGAAGTCGTAGAGTATTGCTAATGGTCAATGTACCTAGTAACTAGTAGAAGCAAAATTTGCGAAGTACACAACTACAAATGATAACAGACCGGATGAAAGAGTTAATACAACAATTTATTTCCCTGGTTTGGACGCAAATGTCAAAAACTAACTACTTAATTCACCAAAAACGAGCACTCAGAGGCTAAAAAAAACAAGTTTAAACTCTTACCGCTTCTTGTCTTAGATAATCATTTCCAGATTTTGCCAGCTGTCTGTATCTGTGACCATCTGAACCCGTGCAATCGACAACCTTTGGAGCATTTATACCATTCATTACCCTGCATACTCCTCAATTTCATCATGGGCTAACAATAGATGAAGATTAAGAAGTAAATTAATCAGAAATTGTCAGACAGACATACATAACCGAATATGCTAATCCTTTGAAGTATGGAAAAGATCCTTCATTATTGACAACTTCGGTCAACCGTAACAGGCACCTGGTTCATCATGGATCAAAACGTTACTAATGATTAAAAAAATATGAAAAACGAAAGTTCAAACAAGTTAGATGAGCAATCTGCAGTCAAGTAAAATGACAAATGACCTAATCCACTTTTGCAATTAAAGCTTATATTACTAAGTGAGCAAAAGTAACCAATACAACATCATATCAAGTATACTTACAAGTTCGAATTATTTCAGGTTACGTAACTCTCTCGGTAGCAATAGCTTTTTATTGGTATCCTGTTGACACAGTATAGTTAGGTGGTAGTTGACAAAAATATGCCACATGTTTTTCAATACAGTATTGGATTAATGAATGGTATTTGAAAACTAGATCATGATGATGAGGATCAATAATGATAATTGGGAATAAAGAAAATCTCGACTTGATGCCATTGACTGACCTCTCTTTTTGTTTCTAGGTCTGCAAGTTTAATATAGATCTCCACCATTTGCTTCATCTAAAATAGTACATAAACAATAAGATTTATTTTTAAGCATTTGTCTTCGTAAAGAATAACAATGAATAAACTCTCACTCAGTCTAGGTAAGTACTTGATTTGTTATAGCTCCATGGTACGAGGTTAACTCTGCTGTATTAACTCTCACTCAGTCTCTCTGCTGCAAGCTTTTTATCCATGTCTACCACAAATGAATTTTTACTTCGCTGCTTATCCTTGATACGGTCACCATTGGCGAGTGCCAGAAGCTAGTGCAAACAATGATGGGATAGATAAGGTGAAAAAGATTATAACAGATTACAGAGGACTACTTCAAATGATGACAAAGATAAGGGTACGGTATTTACAAATTGCTGAGGTTCAAATTGGTATTAAACTTAGATTGAAACATGGTAATGGCAAAAGCAATCTAGTGTTACGAAACCGTAGCTTGCTATACTTATAACATGCATAAAATCAAAATTCTGAAAGCCAAATTTAACTCGAATACCTGAAAGATAGTATGATATGGATGGTCAATAGCTATTTTCTTCGCAAAGGAAACCAAAGCAAACTGCACGTCCAGTTATAACAATCAACATAAACGCCAATTGTTTCAGAAGATAAGAATATGAGTTCAATTTGAACCTGGAAATTATGAGAACCCTGGCTATCCTTCAAGCTACCCATTCTTGAAGCAATTTGATACACCAACGGGATAAATTTGTAAGACTGAACCTGTACATATTTGATTAGAATAAAAAAACGGATCGACCAAGTTTTTTTGGGTAATAGAATCTAGACACACATCTTTAGAATAAACCTTCTTCTTTTCTGGAGGTCCTTAACATAATAATGGTGTGGACCTTTCAATTTACATCACTCGATTATCAAATTTAGACAATCGAGCTGCACATTTTATATTTTATAGAATATTTGGCCATTGATTAACCATTTTATAATTTCAGTCATTATCCAAAGGTCCACGTTTGTTCGCAATGTTTTGTCATTTCAGATGACCAAAATAATTATAAAATTAGTTGAAATAGTGTAGACCTATTTATGAAAGGGTAATCTATAACATTAATAGTTTAAGTTGTTGAAATCAATTATGTGATGAAAAAATTAATAAAATCCTGACGGACTATTAATGTAGAACAGATGGCATTGAAGATTGAAGAAGAGCTCGCTCGTCGGAAAGGTAAAACTGGTAAACTGCAGGTTTGGCAAACGGTGTCCGATTTGAGCGCATAATACCTTTCCGGAAAGGGAACGACGAAATAAAGTGGGTCTCCATGGAATATAGCTTGATGGGGACTATGCTCAGTTTTTCGATCTGGGGTCGTTTCGGCCTCGAAAAACGCGTTTTTGTGTTTTTGGACCCTTTTAGGATTTTATTTATTTTTAGTTTTATTTTTATTCGGCCCGTGGGCCCGCTTGTTTTCGCCCTAGGGTTTTGTTTCGGTATTTAAGCGCCTCTTTGTGGCTGCTGGATGCATCTTTCATATTATTAATCAAAAACGAGAACTTTTCTCAAACTCTGATGGATTCCAGTTTATCTTGGTTCTTTCTAGGTTATTCGTTTGATAACCTATATACTCCGCTGCGTCAGGTGGTACCAGAGCAGGTTTTCCCTGTCTTCTATCGCTTGTGAAACGATCCATGGCCGGTAACGATGACAGTCCTGTTACTAGAGCAGAACTCGCTGCTTTAACAAATCAGATTACCACCCAGGTAACAGCTCAACTGATGGGAGAGATGAGAAGGTTGTTGAACGAGAATCAGGGCGTTCAGGGAAATCGGGGAAGAAGGGAACCACGACCTCAACCCCAAAATCAAGACTCGAGTGAGTCAGAACCCGAGGAAGAAGTGGGGCAACCTGCTACAGGAGGTGGCGACGGACAAAGGGACTACAGGATCAAGGCAGAAATCCCAACTTTTTCAGGCCACATGAAGTTGGAGGATTTTCTTGACTGGCTAGTAGAGGTGGAGAGATTCTTCGAAATCATGGAGATCCCAGAGTCCAAACAGGTGAAGATGGTTGCGTGGAAACTGAAAAGTAGTGCTTCAAACTGGTGGGACCAAGTCCAAACTTCTCGAACAAGGAAAGGGAAGGCAAAAATTCACACATGGAGGAAGATGAAGGGTCTGCTGAAAGACCGATTCTTGCCTAAGGACTATGAGCAGCAACTATATCGTCTGTACCTCGAGTGCGTTCAAGGAAGCAGAACAGTGAACGACTACACAGACGAGTTCTTACGTCTTGCTGAACGTAATGACTTGGGAGAAACTGAAAAACAGAGAATAGCAAGGTATGTCAGTGGTCTAAGATCGTCCATACATGAGAAGATTGGTATGCAACACATGTGGACCATAGCTGATGCTTCGAACTTTGCATTGAAGGCAGAGGCGTTGGAGAAAAACAGGTCTTATCAAAGGACTCCTTATTCCAGGAATCCTACTTCGTCATCCAGTGTTCCAGCGGAAACAGGAAAACAAATCCCTCAGAATCAAGGAGTACCTCCAAAAGCTCCTATTTCGAAGGGAACTACAGTTGGTCCTACTGGTAATAAAAATCCTTATTCTAAGCCTGCTGGAATCACTTGCTACAAATGTTTGAAGCAGGGTCACAGATCTAATGAGTGTCCTGAAGGACGAAGACAACTAGCTATCATGGATGGATCAGAAGGGTATGAAGAAGAAGAGTTGGAGGAGTCAGATCCTTATGAGGGATCTGAATTCGCCACAGAGGAGAGTTCAGAGAAAGTCAACTTGGTACTCCAGCGGGTGTTGTTGGCTCCTAAAGAAGAGGGACAACGTCATAGTATCTTCAAATCCTTTTGTACTGTGAAAAATAAGGTTTGCAACCTTATCGTGGACAGTGGTAGTTGTGAGAATTTCGTGTCCAAGAAGCTAGTGGCACATCTACAGTTGGCTACAGAAGCTCACAG
Source organism: Geum urbanum (assembly GCA_946800695.1). Classification (NCBI taxonomy): domain Eukaryota; kingdom Viridiplantae; phylum Streptophyta; class Magnoliopsida; order Rosales; family Rosaceae; genus Geum; species Geum urbanum. The sequence goes on from OX327002.1 coordinate 25,266,372, forward strand.
CGCTCCTTATTCACTAGGCTGGGTGAAGAAAGGGCCTTGTGAAAGAGTTACAGAAGTGTGCAGAGTGCCTATTTCGATTGGAAAACACTACTCTGATGAGGTACGTTGTGATGTGCTTGATATGGATGCCTGTCATATTCTGTTAGGTCGTCCATGGCAGTGGGATGTTGATGCAACTCATAAGGGTAGGGACAACGTGGTGATGTTTATGTGGAAGTCCCATAAAATTGCAATAGCACCGGCAGGTAGCACTAAAGGGCTGAAGAATAACTTCCTGATAGTGAGCAACAATGAATCAGACATGGAGATAGATATGAAGGAGGCTGAGATGGTGTTTCCAATTGTGGTGAAAGGGCTATTAACTACTGCCAAGGAAGAAATCGAGATCCCTTTGGAGGTACAGAAGATATTAAAGGGGTTTCAAGAGCTGGTTTCGGATGATCTGCCTAATGAGCTTCCACCAATGCGTGATATTCAACATTAAATTGATTTGGTGCCAGGAGCTAGTCTTCCAAACCTACCACATTATCGCATGAGCCCGAAGGAGTGCGAAATTCTGCGGGAACAAATTGAAGATTTATTGAAGAAGGGGTTCATTCGTGAAAGTATGAGCTCATGTGCAGTTCCTGTTTTGTTAGTCCCAAAGAAAAATAAGCAGTGGCGAATGTGTGTCGATAGCAGGTCCATTAACAAAATTACTGTTAAGTACAGGTTTCCCATTCCTCGTTTGGAGGACATGTTGGACGAATTGGAGGGTTCTAAAATCTTTTCAAAGATTGATCTTCGCAGTGGATACCACCAGATTCGTATTAAGCCTGGGGATGAGTGGAAGACAGCATTCAAGAGCAAGGAGGGGTTGTATGAGTGGTTGGTCATGCCATTCGGGTTGTCTAATGCCCCGAGTACTTTCATGAGGTTGATGAATCAAGTGTTTCGTCCTTTTATTGGTTCTTTTGTAGTGGTTTATTTCGATGACATTCTGATCTACAGTCGTACAAAAGAAGAACATTTGTTGCATCTTCGTCAAGTCTTGGCAGTTTTGCAGGAAAACAAATTGTACATCAATCTGAAAAAATGTACTTTCTGCACTAACAAACTGTTATTTCTGGGGTTTGTGGTTGGAGAAGATGGAATTCAGGTGGATGAGGAGAAAGTGCGAGCAATCAGAGAATGGCCAGCTCCTAAAACTGTTTCTGAGGTACGAAGTTTTCATGGCCTAGCTACGTTTTATAGGAGGTTTGTGCGGAATTTCAGTACTATTACTGCTCCAATTACTGAGTGCATGAAGAAGGGAAAATTTCAATGGGGTGATGAGCAAGAGGCGAGTTTTGCCTTGATTAAGGAGAAGTTATGCACTACACCAGTTTTGGCTCTTCCAAATTTTGAAAAGGTTTTCGAAGTTGAATGTGATGCGAGTGGTGTGGGAATAGGGGCTGTTCTGTCACAGGAGAAGCGGGCTGTAGCATTTATGAGCGAGAAGCTTAGTGAAGCTCGACAACGGTGAAGTACGTATGATCAAGAATTTTATGCTGTGGTCCGTGCATTGAAGTTATGGGAGCACTACCTCGTTCATAAGGAGTTTGTTTTGTTCACAGATCATGAAGCCCTGAAGTTTATAAATAGCCAGAAGAGTGTTAGCAATATGCATGCACGATGGGTGAGTTTCCTACAGAAATTTCTTTTTGTCATTCAACATAAATCTGGTGTTCAAAATAGGGTGGCAGATGCGTTAAGTAAGAGGGCTTCTTTGCTGGTCACTTTGGCTCAAGAAGTAATTGGGTTCGAGTTCTTAAAGGAGTTATATGCGGATGACGAGGACTTCAAAGAAATCTGGGAGAAGTGTAAGGAGCGCCCAGTTGGTGAGTTCTTCATTTGTGATGGTTACTTGTTCAAAAGTAATCAATTGTGCATCCCAAAGACTTCTTTACGGGAGAAATTGATTCGAGATCTGCATGGAGGGGGTCTCAGTGGGCATTTGGGTCGTGACAAGACTATTACCAGTCTTGAGGAACGATATTTTTGGCCACAACTTAAGAGGGATGCTGGAGCCATTGTCAGCTGTTGTTACATCTGCCAAGCTGCTAAAGGTCAGTCTCAGAATACTGGTCTTTATTTACCTTTACCAGTTCCTGATGGTATTTGGCAAGACTTGTCTATGGACTTTGTTTTGGGGCTGCCCCGTACCACAGAGGGGAGTGGACTCGGTGTTTGTGGTGGTGGACAGGTTTTCGAAGATGGTGCACTTTATCGCCTGTAAGAAGATAGCAGATGCTTCCAACATAGCCAAACTGTTTTTCAGGGAGGTTGTACGTCTTCATGGGGTTCCCAAGACCATCACATCGGATAGGGATGTGAAATTTCTGAGCCATTTTTGGAATACTTTATGGAGGATGTTTGAGACAGTTTTGAACCGTAGTAGCACTGCTCACCCTCAAACTGATGGACAGACAGAGGTGACGAATCGCACTCTGGGAAATATTGTGCGTAGTGTTTGTGGGGATAAACCGAAACAGTGGGATTATGCTTTGCCAAAGGTGGAGTTTGCTTATAACTGTGCAGTTCACAGTGCTACTGGGAGGTCACCTTTTTCCATTGTTTATACTGCTATTCCTAAGCATGTGGTTGATTTGGTTAAGTGATATACGCATTTTATGCTCATTTCTTAACGCATTTCCCTTTACGTTTAGCTATGTTATTATCTTAGTTTTTATGTTTTTTTTATTTAATTTGTTATTTTGAAGATATTTACGGTGGAGATTAATAACGACGCAATTCGGAGGAATTTAGGCGATTTTGCGATTTTTGCGATTTCGGACCACCGGAAATGGGCCAGCCCAAAAAGCATTTTTTGGGCCCATTTCTCAAAGTTTGTTTCAGCCCATTATCAAGCCCAAACCCATCTAGTTCGGCAAGGAGGCCACTTGGTGAAGTTGAAAAGTCAAGCTTGTCAAGCTTTGATGACAAGGCTTAGTGACTAAGCTTGTGATCATCACAAAAGATGACTAAGTGTGTGACTTGCCATGGTGACTCTTGCTTAGGGTTCACAAATGGTGAGTTGCCATGGTGACTCTTGCTTTGTGATGATCACACTTGGTGACTAAGGGAGTGACTTGCCATGTGACTAAGGCTTGCATTAAATGAAGGGAGGCAAGGTGGAAGAGAGATGAAGGCATATGCTTGCCTATAAATACCAAGGGAGTTCGGCCATGATAAAGCATCACATAAATTCATAAGCCAAAACTCTATACACTTTACTACTCTTCCATACACAATCGAAGTCCTCCCGAAGTCGAAGTCCTCCGCCACCTCCGGATCAAGAACGTAGAGTGCGTCATTCGTGTTCTTGAGAACCACCGCTAGTAGATTGGTGCGTCACCTCTCTAAAAAGTGTAACCATGTACTCTAAACTCCATCTTCATCTTTGTAATACTTTCGGTTATGTAATGAAAGAAATTCTCCATGTTCTTCTCTTATTTCGATTCTTCCATGTGTTCTTGATTTTATTAGTTTAGGATAGGGTGCGTCACTTATTGTCCTAAATTATACCTCATTGATTCGGCAAAGAAGCTATTGTTTTAAGTTGTTATGCGTCATGACATTCTTATTCAACGAAAGCATGTGTATGTATCTCGACTAAAATTAAGGATTTCGTAGATGATAAATAAGGTAAAAGCAAAGGAGTAGGTTCGGTTAGTGAATATGTTGATCACTTGTAATTAATAGATTAGCTTCTTATTTTTAGCAAGCATAATTAGACTTGAAGTTTCTTGATTGTTAAAACTTGTCTATGAGTAAAACATGTTAGATGCCTAAGAGTTTTTGTTGTGTTTGCATGTTTTTGCACTTTAATTTAGTAGGACATTTAATCAACCAATTTCCAATCCCCCCAAACATTTAGATTTCCGCTTATTAACGAAACCATGCATGCGCCCTTAATTCCCCAGATAAAGAACGATCCCTACTCGCCAATATTATAATGACAAAAGAAGGGTTTTAAATTGCATTGCGCGTAATCTGTGTTTTTAGGGTCTACTTTGTGTTAACGTTAAATTCATGTTTTGTGCGTATCATTAAGCTTCCTAAGCTTCCAGGTGCTAGTGTTGCTGCTGAAGGCATGGCCATGGATGTCCAAGCTGTTCAGGAGGAGGTGAAAGCAAGGTTGGAGGTGACTAATGCAAAGAACAAGGCTGTTGCCGATAAGAAGAGGAGACTTAAAGTATTCAAGGAAGGTGATAATGTCATGGTCTTTCTGCGCAAGGAGAGGTTCCCTGTTGGCACCTACAACAAGTTGAAACCTCGGAAGTATGGGCCATATCAGGTTCTCAGGAAGATTAATGACAATGCTTATGTGGTGGCATTACCGAGCAGTTGGGGAATTTCTAATACTTTCAATGTTGTTGATTTGCATGAGTTTCGTGGAGATGAGTCTCTTTATCCAGATGAAGATAACTCGGGGTCGAGTTCTTCCCAAGAAGAGGAGACTGATGTAGAACAGATGGCATTGAATATTGAAGAAGAGCTCGCTCGTCGGAAAGGTAAAACCGGTAAACTGCAGGTTTGGCAAACGGTGTCCGATTTGAGCGCATAATAGCTTTCCGGAAAGGGAACGACGAAATAAAGTGGGTCCCCATGGAACATAGCTTGATGGGGACTATGCTCCGTTTTTCGATCTGGGGTCGTTTCGGCCTCGAAAAACGCATTTTTGTGTTTTTGGACCCTTTTAGGATTTTATTTATTTTTAGTTTTATTTTTATTCGGCCCGTGGGCCCGCTTATTTTCGCCCTAGGGTTTTGTTTTGGTATTTAAGCGCCTCTTTGTGGCTGCTGGACGCATCTTTCATATTATTAATCAAAAACGAGAACTTTTCTCAAACTCTGGTGGATTCCAGTTTATCTTGGTTCTTTCTAGGTTATTCGCTTGATAACTTATATACTCCGCTGCGTCAACTATATATATAACACGGGTTCGGCCACCGTGCACTTTAGTTCAATGATTGAATGCTGGATCCATTGATTTTTCAGATTCCTACGCAGTTTTCATCATTGCATAGAAATAAAAATCACAACTATTTGGCCATTTAGCATGTGCAATCAAATACTGTCTAACAAATACAACATGAATGCAAGTGCTAGTAATTAAATGGCACAAGGATTTCCCCTTTAGCCAGTTATTTTCCCATATGGTACTGGTCTGATTTTCAACCCTTGATGCTTAAGTGAGGGAAATTGATAAGTCACACTATTTTGTAATGCAGCACATCTTTAGTGGAGAAGTCTTACATTTACTATATAACAATTCTAAAGCATTTTGGTACTGTTCAAATCCCTGTTCATTTGCGAAACAGTGTTGAAGTGTGCAAAGTGTGTGAAACACTGTCCTGGATAAGAAAGAAACAAAAGTCCCGATCTCTCTCTTTCTCCACCCATTTGCAATTGTTGTCTCTCCAAATCTACCATCTTCATCTCCATCTCCAATCACCCACGTCATCTAGATCAAAATACCATCTCTTCTCTCGATCGATAATCTCAACCGCACTATTCATCGACTGTCCTCTGGTGTTCAACATTCGATTGCCCCGATCCATCAATCCCGCTTCAACAACAACAGCTCCATCGCTTCGGTAAGATTCTCCGGCCATCTAGAATTTATAATAGTAAACCCACTGTTTTGAATAAGCTAACTTTGATCTTTGTCTTTTGCATACATGTAGTTCATAGAAACTTGCTGAGCAAAGACGAAGCAAACAAGAAGATTTAAGGGCAAAGATGCAAACCCAACTTTGAGCTTTCCCTGGGATTTCATTGTAGTGAGCAACATCTCAAGTATGTCACGGGGAAGGTATGTATGATTGGGCCTTGATTATATGTTCGTCATTCAATTTGGAAAGTAATTGATTAAAAGTGGGTTTGATCTATTTCTCAAAGACGTGCTATGAAAATGATTGATGATAAAAAGAGGGTTCATAATTAATGATTAAAACTGGATTCATGACAGTAAATTATGATTTATTAAAAGTGGGACGTTGGGAATGACTATCAAGCTAAGGAAGTGAGAAGATGAAAGGAAGATGTGGTTTCTAGAGAAGCCATTTAGAAAAGAACAAAGAGCAACTCCACTTAGTCTCAACGTTTCTTGATTCTTTGTAGATCTGGTTCATGAGTTTTATAGTTTGTATGTTGGTTGTATGGTGTTGAATTTATTTAGAGTTTATATGTCCATATTTTTTTTTCAATGTCTAAAACTTTTCCATTGTACATTTGATTTCAAAATTGATGTATTCTGAAAAATAATCTTCTAATTAATTTGGAATCAGCCCTTATGATGCTGAAAGGACCCAACCCCGATTTAGTTTCCTAAACCGGAATCAAACCCCTTCTGAAAACACGAACTTGCAAAAACCATAGAAATTTCGGCAGAGTTTCACTATATCGTGGAATTACCATTAACCTGTATCCGAAAACACACTTCATCCTATGCTACAAAAGCCAAACCGTGGGCACCAATCCCATCCGGATTTCTCAAAATCATAACAATAATGTAAAGTAATAAACAAAAGCTGTAACTTTACAGAAATCCGGGGAAAATCATATGATAATATAAACATCAGAGTATTCAGAGCGACCTCTAGTATATAAACATCAATACACCATAGTAGGCTAACCAAAAAACCTACTGGAAAAGGAAAGTAGCTCGAATACTAAGCCTCCGACTGCGACGTGCGACACCAGAATCCGAACTGCAAACTGGGCATTGAAAACAAAGAGCCAGGGAAAAACATATAAACCATTAGAGTGAGTGGACGAAAATAAATGTCTTTCGCCGAATAATACATGTTATAAAAACATATGCGAGTCTAAATGAATGAAAATGATATAGTACACGAGGGAGACTCTAACTCCTCACGCGTACAGATCATAAAATCTCGCGGGGTCACTCATGGACACATCCGCGCTAGTATAGTTCGAATCACGGGATACCAGACCCACACGTGATTCAAGGCAAAAAGGCCTCAGGTCAGAGGTCTGCCCCCCCCCCCCCCCCCCCCCCGGGTAAAGGCCTCGGGTTAGGGGTCACAGCCTCCCCTGGTAAGCATCCTCGGGGATTAGCCGGGATGCATGTGTATCGATACAACAATATATACTGTGATTGTACTCTGTGTAAACCAAATCATAATAGTTCATGCAAATTTATTAAGCATAATGTAAATGAAAGGACCCAACCCCGATTTAGTTTTCTAAACCGGAATCAAACCCCTTCTGAAAACACGGACCAACAAAAACCATTAAAATTTCGGCAGAGTAACACTACTAACGCGGAATTGCCTTTACCTGCACCTGGAAAATAACACTTCATCCTATGCCACAAAAGCCAAACCGTGGGCACCAATCCCATCCGGATTTCTCAATATCATATCAATAACAATAAACAGTAAACATAACTGTAATATATAGAAAATCCGGGAAAAATCCGTATAAAACATGTATCAGTAATGTATCAGAGCAACCTCTAGTGTATACATATACAAAATATACAACAGTAGGCGAAACAAGAAACCTACTGGAAAACACAGGTAGCTCGAACAACTAGCCTTCGACCACGACGTGAGACACCAGAATCCGAATTGCAAACTGGGAACGGAAACCAAAAAGCCCAGGGGAAAGACATGAAAATCGTTAGAGTGAGTGGACAAAAATAAATGTCTTTCGCCGAATAATATATGTTATAATAACATATGCGAGTCAAAATGAATGAATATGATATAGTACACGAAGCGAATCCAAACTCCTCTAGCGTACAGAGCATGCATGGAAAAATCCCACGGGGTCACTCATGGACACATCCGTGCTAATACAGTCTGAATCACGGGATCCCAGACCCACAAGTGATTCTAGCCAGAAAGGCCTCAGGTCAGGGTATTTGTTCCCACCTGAAAATACATTAGCACAAGGTACAGTTCCCCCCTGGTAGACATCCTCGGGGATCAGCCGGGATGCAAGTGTAACGATACAACCACATATACTAAGACTGTATTCTGTGTAAATCAAGTCATAAATAGTTTCATGCATATGTATAAAGCATAATGTAAATGCATAATCGTAAAGCACATGCTCGTATAAGTCATAATCACAAACGTATGCTCATGCTCGTAAAATGTAATATAAAGACTCGCAATCGATCAGTGAAAAGAAAGGTCCACTCACAGATGAGCAAAATGCGCACTCTCGCTAATCACGTGGCCCGACGGAAGATCCCTCGCCCGAAGCACGATCTCGATCCCCTGAATAATCATAAAATATATTTGATCATAAATCACAATTCACAACACTGTACCACACCTCGGAAATCAACCGTTCCCGGAAATATATAACACAGTGCAAAATAATCGACAAAATTCCCGAAATCTCCACTCAAAACCCTCGACTGAAAATCCGATACCCAAATCAACTCGAAAACCTCAAGGCGACGATGGGGGCACGAATACGAGTAAAACGACATTAAAATCATCAAATTTTAAAAAGTCAACGGGTCGCCAGAGCTCTGGCGGCGCGCTGTCAACCGGAGAGTTTTCCCGGCGACCAAGCTCCCAAACGGTTCTCCTCCTCAAGCCGAGCAACTTTCCCAAAGGGGTCACCACCATCCAGCCACCACCGTGGCCGGAAAACAGCTCGAAAGTTCAAACCCCAAACCGGCCGGAAAACTTCCCGGACCGATTCCGGAGCCGTTGCGTCTCCCCGTCCCTCCAAACCAAAGGGGAAATGATCACCATCCAAAACCTAACAAAACCCACCAAACATCCACCCCGGAAAGTCACTAGAGCGCCGCCCCAGTTCAAGGCTGATTCCGGCGAAAATCTTCAATGTTCAACCTCTCCGTTCTCCCTCAAATCAACATCAAATTCCAAAATTCCAAGTTCTAAACTGTAGGAAATTGAAAGAGGAATCGATTCGTACCAAGGTCTAGGCCGAAGGTGGCTGGAATCGTGAAATCCGACGGCAAACAGATCGTTGCCCGCAATGGTTCTCCAGTCAGCTCAAAGTCAACGGTCAACACCAAAAGTCAATGCCGGTCAAACTTCTAACAGTGTTTTCGACAATTTTTTGACTAATTCCGATATTTATACTCGCGTCTAGGGACGATCGACTGTCCAAAATGGATAACCATTACGATTCGGATAAACTCGATACGAACGGATAAACTCGTCGATATTCCGAAATTTCAAATATTCATATTATATTCCTCGTTCATCAGAAAAATCATCCAGAACTACTCACGAACTCGAAATCATGTGTACAACAACTCTCGAGAAGAGACTCAACTCAAATTCTCAGCCGATAACTAAGTCGTATACAAAACTGACAAACCACACAATTATCGAAAAACTGCGATTACACGCTAACTCGTGAATTACGCTGATTACTCTACTGATTCTGTTCCGGGTCGTCACAAATCTACCCCCCTTAAAAAAATTTCGACCTCGAAATTTACGTACATGTCAAGTGAACAGATAAGGATACTGCTCCTGCATACGCTGCTCAGTCTCCCAGGTGGCCTCCTCAACCGAGTGATTCTGCCACAAGACCTTCACTAGCGGTATAACACGGTGCCTCAACTCCTGCTCACGACGATCGAGAATCTGCACCGGCTCCTCCACATACGTCAAATCCTCTCGGATCGGTAGCTGCTGTGGCGCTAACACATGTGACGGATCTGAGATGTACTTCCGCAGCATCGAAACGTGGAAAACATCATGATCACGAGCCATCTCAGCTGGCAACTCAAGTCTGTAAGTAACAGCTCCAACCCTCTCGGTGATCTCGTACGGACCAATGTACCGTGGTCGAAGCTTGCCACGGTAAGCTTCCTCGATTATCCAAAAAAATCCTCGGAAAGTTCCCACGGACTTGAAATCAAATTCTCTACATTTTCCATGAACAAACCCAAATCAAATTCGTGTCCGAAAATTAAGTCGTGAACGAAGTTGCATATCCGATTAATTACGATAAACCTTAATTACTCGTAAAACCCGCGGATTAAGCCGATTACTATTCCAATTCCGGTCCGGGTCATCACAAATCTACCCCCTTAGAAAAATTTCGACCTTGAAATTTACGTAGCTGCTACGTGAACAGATCAGGATACTGCTCCCGCATATGCTGCTCGGTCTCCCAAGTGGCTTCCTCTACTGAGTGATTCTGCCATAAGACCTTCACAAGCGGTATGACTCTGTGTCTCAACTCCTGCTCACGTCGATCGAGAATCTGTACCCGCTCCTCCACATATGTCAAATCTATCCGAATAGGAAGCTGATATGGTGCTAACACATGTGATGGATCTGGAATGTATTTTCGCAACATCGAGACATGGAAAACATCATGTACTCGAGCCATTTCGGAAGGCAACTCCAACCTGTAAGCCACGACACCAACTCTCTTTGTGATCTCGTACGGACCAATATACCATGGTCGAAGCTTGCCTCGTTTTCCGAAACACACAACTCCCCTCCAAGGAGACAGTTTCAGGAAGACCCAATCGCCCACCTCAAACTCAATACTTTTTCTTCTCACGTCTGCATAACTCTTCTGGCGATCTTGGGCAATCTTCAGTCTGTCCCGGATAATCTGAATGTCCTCGGTGGTGCTCTTCACCAGATCAAGACCAATAAGCCATCGCTCACCTACCTCACTCCAACATAATGGAGTACAGCACTGCCTCTCGTATAGAGCCTCATACGGTGCCATATCTATACTGGCCTGATAATTGTTGTTATAAGCAAACTCGATCAAATGTAGTTGTTGGTCCCAATTTCCTCTATACTGTAAAACACAAGACCGCAACATATCCTCGAGAGTCTGAATAGTCCGCTCAGGCTGCCCATCAGTCTGAGGATGAAAAGATGTAATGAAATACAATCTGGTCCCTAAAGCTCGCTACAATGCCTGCCAGAACTCTAAAGTGAACTGACTGTCTCAGTCAGAAACAATAGATACAGGCACACCATGCAAACGAACGATCTCGGCCAAATACAGCTTTGCCAATCTGCCCACAGAAATCTTCCTTGGAATTGCAAGGAAATGAGCTGATTTCGTCAATCTGTCAACAATGAGCCAAATACCCGTGTTACTAGTAGAAGTACGTGGCAACTGATACACAAAATCCATGGTAATGTGCTCCCACTTTCAAACCGGAATCTCCAAGGGCTGTAGCTTTCCCGCAGGCTTCTGTCTCTCTTCTTTAACCTGCTGACAAATGAGACATCTGCTCACATATGCTGCGATCTCCCTCTTTATATTTCGCCACCAGTAATAGGCTCAAAGTGTACGAAACATCTTCGTACCGCCGGGATGCATAGCATAAGCAGAACAATGGGCTTCAAAAAATTTCTTTCTTTAAACCCTCGTCTCTGGGTACACATAATCTACCTCTGAATAGAAATGTACCATTATCACTCAACCGGAACTCTGTTGGCACACCATTCCGAATCATGGTCTTCTTGTCCAACATATAGGAATCCGTATCCTGAGCTTCCCGAACCTGATCAACCAACACTGGTCGAACCTGGAAGCTAGCCAACAAAGCTCCATCATCATCCCACTCTAACTCAGCTCCCGTAGCTCGTAACTCCGTTAACATGGAAACTCTGGCCACACACACATGAAACAACGAGGCTCCAGATTTCCGACTGAGTGCATCAGCAACGACATTAGCCTTCCCTGGATGATACTCAAAGGTGCAATCATAGTCATTGATCAACTTCATCCATCTGCGCTGTCTCATGTTCAAGTTTGGCTGTGTGCGCAAATAAGTGAAACTCTTGTGATCTGTGAATATCTTGCACTGAGCTCCGTACAAGTAGTGTCTCCAACTCTTCAAGTCTAATACAATAGTAGCCAACTCCAAATCGTGTGTAGGATAGTTGACTTCATATGGTTTCAACGTCTTGGAACCGTAAGCCACCACTCTACCATGCTGCATCAAAACACAACCAAGTCCCAATTTTGATGCGTCGTTGTAAACCACAAACTCTCCACTGTCGTCAGGTAGAGTCAGAACCAGTGCAGTAGTCAACTTCTCCTTCAAAAGCAAGTAACTCTCTTCACATGCATCGGACCACTCGAACTTGACGACTTTCTTCGTCAATCTGGTAAGCGGAGTGGCAATCTGTGAAAAATCCTGCACAAAGCGCCGATAATAACCTGCCAAACCTAAGAAACTCCTGATCTCTGGTACGGTGGTAGGTCTACTCCAATTCAACACGGCTTCAATCTTGTCAGGATCCACGCTGACTCCCTCAGCAGATATTACTTGACCTAAAAACTTCACGTTATTCAACCAAAAATCACACTTGCTGAACTTCGCAAATAGCTAATTATCTTGCAAAGTCCGCAAAACAGCTCGCAAATGTTTCTTATGCTGGCCTACACTCCTGGAGTAAATCAGGATGTTGTTGATGAACACGATCACAAACTTGTCTAGGAATCGCCTAAACACCCGGTTCATCAAGTTCATAAAAGCTGCAGGGGCATTAGTCAACCCAAACGGCATAACCAAGAACTCATAATGCCTATATCGTGATCTGAAAGCTGTCCTGGCCACATCTGACTCTCTGATCCTCAACTGATGGTATCCAGACCTGAGATCAATCTTCGAAAAGACTGAAGCTCCCTTGAGCTGATCAAACAAATCATCAATCCGCGACAACGGATACTTGTTCTACACGGTGACTTGATTCAGCTTCCGGTAATCAATACACAACCGCATGGAACCATCATTCTTCCGCACAAACAGTACAGGAGCACCACACGCTGATACACTGGGTCGTATGAAACCTTTCTCCAGCAACTCTTGAAGTTGAATCTGTAACTCTTTCAACTCCGCTGGCGCCATACAATACGGTGCCTGAGATATAGGTCTAGTGCCTGGTAAAAGCTCAATGGTGAAATCGATTTCTCGAACTGGAGGAACACCTGGTAACTCCTCCGGAAACACGTCTGGAAACTCAGAAACCACCTCAATATCACCAATGTCTAGTACAGCAGCATGTGTATCCATAACATGAGCCAAGTATGCAACACAACCCTTCTTCATCATCCGCTCGGCCTTCATCGCTGAAATCACACATGCCAATGAAGTATTCTTTTCACCGCGAAACAGTATCTCTGGAAAACCTGGACGTCGAAACACAACCTCCTTCTCATGACAGTCAAACATAGCCTAATGTGTCTCCAAGAAGTCAATACCCAAAATCACATCAAAATCAACGATATCCAGCAATAACAAATCCGCGGCTAACCCATAACCTCCAACAAAGCTCTCACAATCCCGATATACCCAACTAATACTCACAACCTCACCGGACGGATACAGCACCTTCCACAACCCCAGAAGTGGAGATGCAAACATAGTAGCTAAAGATGACAATCTATATGATATGAATGAATGCGTAGCACCTGGATCTAACAAAGTAAGTACTGGATAGCCAAAAACATGCAACGTACCAATAACAACCTTTGGTGATGCTCTGCCCTCACGCAAAGACATAGCATGAACCCTGGCCTGTCCGGCTGATCGTCCACGCTGAGGATGACTCTGCTGTCCGCCCTGTCCAAAAGACTGTACTTGTTGAGCCCCAGAAGTGGTACCTCGATCTCCTCCTGAACTCTGAGCTACCTGTCCACCAACACCAGTAGGCTGGAGACATTCCCTCGCAAAGTTACCCTCCTGGCCACATCGATAACAAATGGTAGTGCCTCGCTGACAAGGACCATAATGATGCCTGTTGCAGAAGTTGCACAATGGATACTCCCTCGGTACAGCAAAAGTGCCACCGGTACGTTGAGGATAGCTGGATCCGCTAGAATTCCCATTGGACTGTGGTCTCTGTGGTCGATCCCTCCTCCATCTCTGTCTTTGTCTAGCTATACTACTCGATGGTCTATATGGTCCACTGCCAGATGATGATGCCGATCCCAATGTGCCTGAACTCAGCCTCTTGGAAGGTCCCTGACTCGGTCCACCCTTTTAAAATTGTCGAGACTGGAATCTCATATGCCTTTCCTTCTCGATATCCTCACCTCGAAGTGCAGCACTCACGAACTCATCAAAGTTGTTCTGAGGCATCGTAGTCAATGTTCCCTTAATGTTCAGGTTCTAACCTAACTCAAATCTCCAGCACTTGGCTTCCTCTGAGGCCACCATGTCCCGAGCAAACCGAGATAAACGAGTAAATCTGTCCCGGTACTCAAGTACTGATATGCTACCCTGTCTCAAGTTGGTAAACTCCTCATACTTCTACTGCTGTGTAGCCTAGTTGAAATACCTCCGCATAAACAAATCCCTTAACAATGTCTATGGAGTATCAACTGGAACTCTATCAGTGCTAACCCGCCAGAAGTATGCATCAGACTCAAGTAAACCAACTATTGCCACTGTCATCTGCTCAGGAGTGAAACACAGATGCTAACAAACTCGTTCAACCTGAACCAACCAAGCCTTACATATCTCTGGATCAGCTGAACCCGAGAAAACAGTCGCTCCAGCAGTTCGAGCTTTGACCATAGGGTCAGAACGCTCCTCCAAACGCAATACTCACATAAGCAAGTCATGCGTCTGGCGATCCTCATCTGGATCCACATCCCTATTGACACGGGAACCACGTCTAGGAGGCATCCTAATGATAAGAGAAAAGCATTAGGAAAGTAATCATGAAACTTCAGACATTTGAAAACATACAACACCCGAAGCATTGATGAGTAACCGCTGGCCAGTCGAGTCATCGCTCCAGACATGTTGTACATACTCAAATATCCTTAGTATCACAACTACAGGAGTCTACAGAACCTAAAACCTAATGCTCTGATACCAAGCTGAAAGGACCCAACCCCGATTTAGTTTCCTAAACCGGAATGAAGCCCCTTCTGAAAACACGAACTTGCAAAAACCATAGAAATTTTGGCAGAGTTTCACTATATCGTGGAATTACCATTAACCTGCACCCAAAAACACACTTCATTCTATGCCACAAAAGCCAAACCGTGGGCACCAATCCCATCCGGATTTCTCAAAATCATAACAATAATGTAAAGTAATAAACAAAAGCTGTAAATTTACAGAAATCTGGGGAAAATCATATGAAAATATAAACATCAGAGTATTCATAGCGACCTCTAGTATATATACATAAATATACCACAGTAGGCTAAACAAAAAACCTACTGGAAAAGGAAAGTAGCTCGAATACTAAACCTTCGACTGCGACGTGCGACACCAGAATCCGAACTGCAAACTGGGCATTGAAAACAAAGATCCCAGTGAAAGACATATAAACCGTTAGAGTGAGTGGACGAAAATAAATGTCTTTCGTCAAATAATATATGTTATAAAAACATATGCGAGTCTAAATGAATGAAAATGATATAGTACACGAGGGAGACTCTAACTCCTCACGCGTACAAAGCATGCATCATAAAATCCCGCGGGGTCACTCATGGACACATCCGCGCTAGTACAGTCCGAATCATGGGATCCCAGACCCACACGTGATTCAAGGTAGAAAGGCCTCAGGTCAGAGGTCTGCCCACCCCCCCGGGTAAAGGCCTCGAGTCAGGGGTCACAGCTTCCCCCGGTAAACATCCTCGGGGATCAGCCGAGATATAAGTGTATCGATACAACAATATATACTGTGACTGTACTCTGTGTAAACCAAATCATAAATAGTTCATGCAAATGTATTAAGCATAATGTAAATGCGTATCCGTAATATATAATTATATAAGCATATTTGTCAATGCATAATCGTAAAACCCATGCTCGAATAAATCATAATTGCATTTGCAGGCTCATGCTCGTAAAACGTATAATAAAGACTCGCAACCAATCAGTGAAAAGAAATGTCCACTCACAGACAAGCACAACGCCCAAACGCGCTAATCCTGAGATCCTGCGGAAGGTCCCTCGCCCAACACACAATCTCGATCCCCTGAATAATCACAAAATATCACTGATCAAAATCAAAATTCAATACTCTGAACCACACCTCAGAAACCAATCATCTCTGGAAAGATATAACTCGGATACAAAAGAATCGTCGAAAATCCCAAACTAGTCCACATAAACCCTCGACTTAAAATCCGGTATCCAAATCAACTCGAAAACCTCAAGGCAACGATCGGGGTGCGATTACGAGCAAAACGATATAAAACTTGTTAAAATTCAAAATCTCAACGTCTCGCCAGAGCTCCGCCGTTGACCGCCGGCGACAGCGACGGCGCGCTGTCACCGGAGAGATTTTCCGGCGAGGAAAGCTCGAAATCCCTTGGATTTCAAATCGGCCGGCGACTCGGTCTCCCACTGGAACTCCGGCCATGACACACGACGGCCCCCAAGGCCACACCCAAAAGCTTCACCGTGGCCCCACGAGCCTTTCCCCCTATTCCCCGTCCACCACGGTGGCTGGAGCACCACCGTCCGTCACCCCCGAAAACCCACCGTTTCTCCTCCAAAATTTCCACACAAAATCTCCACCAAACATTACAATACATATATCAAAAGGAAGCATGGATCATAAGCTTCAATTCCCTACCTTGAAATCCGGCAACCTCGCCGTAGTCCGGCAGCCTCCACGACGGTGAGTCGTGACTCACTAAGTCAACCCGGTTGACTCGGTCAACTCGGCCTAGCTCTGGTCAACTCGGTCAAAACAGCTCATTTTCAAACTTTTCGATAACTTTTCGACTATTCGGCTATTTATACGTCGCGAATCAACTCTATCCACAATCCGGATAACTCAAACTCGAACGGATAAACACGACTAACTCGACGATAATTTAAAATATTCTTTTTATATTCCTCGATTATCCGAAAAATCCTCGGAAAGTTCCCACGGACTCGAAATCAAATTCTCTACATTTTCCACGAACAAACCCAAATCAAATTCGTGTCCGAAAATTAAGTCATGAACGAAGTTGCATATCCGATTAATTACGATAAACCTCAATTACTCGTAAAACCCGCGGATTAAGCCGATTACTATTCCAATTCCGGTCCAAGTCGTCACAGATACTGTGTTGATTTATAGTTCTAATAATATGGTTAAAGCGTTTCAAATTTGATCTCTCAAATGTGTTGATTAACTCTTGACTTTCTTCGCCTGTCTGTGAATTGTGAATTGTTAAGGTATTTGTGAAGTACTTCCCGTTGAAATCATCTTGCATGAGTAACTTGAAGAAGGCCAAAAACACCTCAAAGGGTATCACTTTCGTGATTATACCATCTCCTCTCTTGATCGATCATCTCAACCGCATTATTCATCGACTGTCCTTTGGTGTTCAACATTCAATCACCCCAATCCATCGATACCCGCTTCAACAACACCATCTACACCACTTCTATAAGATTCTCCTGCCATCTAGGCTTTATAATAGTAAACCCACTGTTTTAAATAAGCTAACTTTGATCTCTGTTGACCTCTGTATTCTATTATTCAGGGGTTGCTCATTTGGCAACCATTGGTGAAAGGACCCAACCCCGATTTAGCTCCCTAAACCGGAATCGAACCCCTTCGAAAACATGAACCAACAAAAACCGTAGAAATTTTGGCAGAGTTTCGTTACTAACGTGGAATTACCATTACCTGCACGCGGAAAATACACTTCATCCTATGCCACAAAAAGCAAACCGTGGGCACCAATCCCATCCGGATTTCTCAATATATCAGCAGTAAAGTAAAATAGTAAATATATCTATACTTTACTGAAATCCGGTGTAAAATCGTATAATACAAACAACAGATTTCTCAGAGCGACCTCTAATGTATAAACATATCAGTATACCACAGTAGGTAGAACAATAAACCTACTGGAAGAGATAAGGTAGCTCGAGTACTATACCTCCGACAACGACGTGCGACACCAGAGACTGAACTGCAAACTGGGCACGGAAACCGAAAAGCCCAAGGGAAAGACATGAAAACCGTTAGAGTGAGTGGACGAAAATAAATGTTTTTCACCAAGTAATATATATACATATAAATCATATGCGAGTCAAATGCATGAAAATCAAATGGTACGTGAGGAGACACTGGCTACCACTCACGTACAGAGCATGCAACGTAAAACATATCGCGGAGACTCTCGTGGGCTTCCACGCGATAGCACAGTCTGAATCACTGGATCCTAGACCCACACGTGATCCTAGCCAGAAAGGCCTCGGGTCAGGATATCTGTCCTTCCCGGAGCGTACTCGGGGATCAGCCGAGAAGCCAATGTGTATCGATACCACAACATATACTGAGACTGTACTCTGTGTAAACCAAATCATAAATCTTTTCTACGCACATGCTTAAAACATAATATATATACATGTATACTCGTATACGTATATTCGTATATGCATAATCGTAAAACACATGCTCGTAAAATCATAATCATTCCGCATGCTCAAGTTCGTAAATCATTTATAAAAGACTCGCAATCATTCTGTGAAAAGAAATGTCCACTCACCGACTTGCGTAACGCGTATCGCGTTAACCCGTGATCCGGCGGAAACTTCCTCGCCAAACAAACGATCATGAACCCCTGAATAATCACAATAATCATTTCTCAAAGTCATAACCCGACAATACAAATCAAATCACGAGAAACCACCGTTCTCGGAAACACGTAATTCAAAGTCGACGAATCGTCGAAAATCCGTATATGTACACCTCAATACCTCGCTATACATTCGGATGCTCAAATCGAGAAACGAACCTCCCCACTGCGATCGGGGTGCGATTTCGAGTCAAATGACATGCAACTTGTCGAAAGTCCAAAAAGTCAAATCGTTGACCGTTGACCGCCGTCCACGGCGGCGGCGCCGCCGACCGAAGAATTTCACGGCGGAGCAACCTCTATTCCACTCAAAATCACCCACTGAGCAACTTCCATAACTGCACCGAAGTCCAATTCTCACTCTAACTAGGTCAATTTCAAGAAAACCCGAATTGAAACACAAATTTCAAATCCAAAATTCTCCTTCCACAAATCGAATTAGAACTTCATACTTGCATGGTTAGAATCCTTGAGAGGAGAGCTACAAAACCCAGTCCATGATTGAGTTCAACTCGGCCGAAATCACAAACCACCATTAAACCCCAAAACTTCAAAACTTTGGCCGGAAAATCGAGCTCCTCCGACAAGCCACGCCGTGGAGGGAGGTCGGCATCCACACGGGGCAGCCAAGCCGAGCAGAACTAGCCCTAGGCCGAGGTCTAGGGTGGCCAGAAGCCATCGCGCCGTGAAGCCACCGTGAACCACC
Source organism: Geum urbanum (assembly GCA_946800695.1). Classification (NCBI taxonomy): domain Eukaryota; kingdom Viridiplantae; phylum Streptophyta; class Magnoliopsida; order Rosales; family Rosaceae; genus Geum; species Geum urbanum. The sequence continues at coordinate 25,285,665 of OX327002.1, forward strand.
GTCGAATTCTCTCTCCACCATGGTCAACCCGAGTTGACCAGGTCAACTCCCAAAATGGCATAGTTGACTTGCCACAAATAGAAACCTACCATATATAGACCTTCCAAAAATAGAAACTTTCCAAATTAATTTACGATAAACTCCGAATAACCGTAACTTACTCGTCGTAATTCCGATTCCGATAATTCTCACGGCCACAAACTTGTCTCGACATGAGCTTCAATAATCACCCGAAGTCAAACACATCAGCCAAACAGATAAAAAGTCAACTGTTCAACCAAACACACATTTAATTCGACTAAACAACCAACAATCGGAAATAATCACAACTAAATCTTCGTAACTCAAAATCATGCTCCGGAAGTTCCCACGAACTCGAAATTAAATTCTGAACAACTTCCGTGAAGAAGCCGAAACCAAATTCTCGTTCGGTAATTTAGTCGTTAAGTAGCTCGCCATTATAATCCGAACTTCAAATATTCATAATTAATTCCTCGGTCGTCCAAATAACGATCCGGAACCGCCTACGAACTCGAAATCACATGTACTACGACTCTCGAGAAGAGACTCAGCTCCAATTCTTGGCCAATAATTAAGTCGTTAACGAGCATGGCGATTCAATCAACTGTCGGCAATCTGCGACTATGCGATAACTCACGTATACAACTGATCATACTGCTGATTCTGGTTCGGGTCGTCACAATTGGTGAGCTGAATTTTAAGGAAGGTCCAATTTGATCTGGATTCGTTGACGCTTAAATTACAAATAAGTTTGAAGTTCAGGCTATTGTGGGTCTTTTTCCTCTGAAGGAAAAAAGAGGACATGTTTATGTTTTTCAAATCTTAAAGGTTAGTTCTTGATTGTTGTTTCAAAAGTTTTCATTTTTCCAATTAAGAGTGTGAAAAAGTTTTAATCTTTAAAGGTTATCCAATTGCTTTGAGTTTTGAGTGTTTATGGGTGTCCTTTTGTGCTCGCAGGAATTGGAAGGCTGTGACATTGTTGCTCTCAAATCTAGCTCTCGCAATCTACTATCTTAATCTTGTAGTCTCTCCATACGGAGAATAGATGAAAGGACCCAACCCCGATTCAGTTACCTAAATCGGAATCGAACCTCTTCTGAAAACACGAACCAACAAAAACCATTCAAAATTTCGGCAGAGTTTCGTTACTAACGTGGAATTGCATAACCTGCACCCTGAAAATAACACTTCGTCCTATGCCACAAAAGCCAAACCGTGGGCACCAATCCCATCCGGATTTCTCAACATCATAACATAATCAATAAACAGTAAACATACTGTAATATATATAGTATATATGAGAAAATCCGTATAAACAAGTATCAGAATGTATCAGAGCGACCTCTAGCGTAAATATATACAATATACACATCAGTAGGCGAAACAAGAACCTACTGGAAAACACAGGTAGCTCAGATCACTAGCCTCCAACCGCGACGTGAAACACCAAACCTGAACTGCAAACTGGGCACGGAAACCGAAAAGCCCAGGGGAAAGACATAAAACTCGGTAGAGTGAGTGGACGAAAAGATAATTGTCTTTCACCGAATAATATATATGTTATAAAATCATATGCGAGTCTAGATGCATAAATAAAGAAATGGTACACGAGGGAGACTCTAACTCCTCACGCGTACAGAGCATGCATAAAAATCTCACGGGGTCATTCGTGGACACATCCGTGCTAGTACAGTCAGAACCACGAGATCCCTAGCCCACACGTGATTCTAGCCAGAAAGGCCTCGGTTCTGGGGAGCTGCCCCTCACTGGTTAGGTCGGGGTACTGCCCCTCCTGGTAGGCCTCCATCGGGGATCAGCCGAGAGGCAAGTGTATCGATACAACAACGTAACTGAGACTGTACTCTGTGTAAATCAAATCATAAATAGTTCGATGCAAATGCATGAAACAACATATAAGTGCATATACGTAATATATACTGGTATAAGCATAATCGTATAACACATGCTCATGTAAATCGAAATCTCGTATGCATGCTCAAGTTCGTAAAACGTGTATAAAGACTCGCAATCAATATGTGTAAAGAAATTGTCCACTCACAGGTGAGCAAAACGCGCACTCGCGCTAATCTCGTGGCCCGGCGGAAGATCCCTCGCCTGAAGCACAATCACGATCTCGATCTCGATCCCTTGAGTATTCATAAAACACAACTGATCAAAATCATAGCCCACAACACTGTACTTAACCACGGAAACCAACTGTTTCCGGAAACATACAATGCAGTATAAAATGATTAACGGAATTCCCGAAATCTCAACTCTAAACTCTCGACTGAAAATCTGCTACCCAAATCAATCAGAAAACCTCTGGACGATAATCAGGGCGCGATTACGAGAAAAACGACATTAAAAACGTCGAAAACCAAAAAGTCAACTCCTCGCCGGAGCTCCGCCGCCGGTGGCGGCGCGCCGTCAACGGTGGAATTCCACGGCGAGATTCTCCAGAATTCAAGGTCTTTCCAAGCTAAACCACTTCCATAACTACCACAAGTCATGATTTGAACCATAACCCACTCAATTTCGCCTCGAAACAGATCGGAATCCAGATTCCGGTGACCTAATCGGTTTCAACCAAAAATCCAACTTCAACCCAAAATAACCACATGGAAAGCATCACCCAGGTGTGGGGAAGTGAAACCCCAACAATTCCACATCCAAAACTCACCGGAACCACCCTAATCGTCACCGGCGAACTCCATAAACTCGACCCGACTCAAACCCACTCAAAACCTCATCAATTCTCATAAACTCGAAATCACAAGGGGAAGCAAACCTTACCCTCAACGAGGTCGACGGTGGCCGAAAAATGGACGTCGGACGGCGAAGCCAAAACGGGAAAGTTTTCCCCATGGGTCAACGGTCAACCTGCTATATTTGGAAAGTCAACGGTCCGGTCAACATCAAACAGTGATTTACGACTATTTCTCAACTATTCCCGATATTTATACTCGCGCATCGGACCGATCGACGATTCGAAATGGATAACCATCACAATTTGGATAAACTCGAAACAAACGGATAAACTCGTCGAAAACTGAAACTTCAAATAATCATATTATATTCCTCGGTTATCGGAAAAATCATTCGGAACCGTCCTCGAGCTCGAAATCATGTACTCTACAACTTCCGTGCAGAAACTCAACTCAAATTCTCGTCCGGAAACATAGTCGCGAATAGGATTGACAAACCACTCATATATCGTAAAACCGCGACTAAGCATAATCGTAAATCGTATCGAATACACAACTGACTCTGGTTCGGGTCGTCACAAATCTACCCCCCTTAAAAAAAAATTTGACCTCGAAATTTACGTACCTGTCAAGTGAACAGATGAGGATACTGCTCCCGCATACGCTGCTCAGTCTCCCAGGTGGCCTCCTCAACTGAGTGGTTCTGCCACAAGACCTTCACTAGCGGAATCACACGGTGCCTCAACTCCTGCTCACGACGATCGAGAATCTGTACAGGCTCCTCCACGTACGTCAAATCCTCTCTGATCGGCAATTGTTGTGGGGCTAACACATGTGAAGGATCTGAGATGTACTTCCGCAACATCGAAACATGGAAGACATCATGAACCCGAGCCATCTCAGCTGGCAACTCAAGTCTGTAAGCAACAGCTCCAATCCTCTCTGTAATCTCATACGGACCAATGTATCGTGGTCGAAGCTTGTCACGCTTCCTGAAACGCACAACTCCCCTCCATGGAAATAGTTTCAGGAAGACCCAATCGCCAACCTCAAACTCGAGGCTCTTCCTCCTTACATCCGCGTAACTCTTCTGGCGATCCTGGGCGATCTTCAATCTGTCCCGGATAATCTGGACGTCCTCCATAGTGCTCTTCACCAGATCAGGGCCAACAAGCCATCGCTCGCCCACCTCACTCCAACACAACGGAGTGCGACACTGCTTCCCGTACAGGGCCTCGTACGGTGCCATCTCAATACTGGCCTGATAGCTGTTGTTGTAGGCGAACTCTATCAAATGTAGCTGCTGATCCTAGTTTATGCGAAACTACAACACACAAGATCGCAACATATCCTCAAGAGTCTGAATGGTCCGCTCGGACTGCCCGTCAGTCTGAGGATGAAAAGCTGTACTGAATCGCAACTTTATGCCCAAATCTCGCTGCAATGCCTGCCAAAACTCAGAGGTGAACTGACTATCTCGGTCAGAAACAATAGACACAAGCACACCATACAAGCGAACAATCTCGGATTAGTACTACTTGGCCAATCTGCCCAGTGATATCTTCCCCGGAAGTGCAAGAAATGAGCGGATTTCGTGAGTCGATCCACAATAACCCAAATACCGGTGTTGCCAGCCGAAGTACGCGGCAACTGATAGACGAAATCCATCGTAATGTGCTCCCACTTCCAAACTGGAATCTCAAGTGGCTGTAGTTTCCCTGCAGGTTTCTGCCTCTCCGCTTTCACCTGCTGACATATCAGACATCGACTCACGTACGCGGCAATCTCCCGCTTCATGTTGCGCCACCAGTAGTACGCTCGAAGTGTACGAAACATCTTCGTACCTCTGGGATGCATCGCATACGCCGAACTATGGGCCTCATCTAGAATCTCCTTCTTCAGGATCTCGTCTCTGGGTACACATAACCTGCCTCTGAACAACAACGTACCGTCGTCGCTCAATCGGAACTCTATAGGCACACCATTCCGTATCATGGTCTTCTTGCCCAACAAATAGGAATCTGAATCCTGAGCCTCACGCACCTGATTAACTAATACGGGTCGAACCTGAAAACTGGCCAACAAAGCTCCCTCATCATCATACCCGAACTCAGCACCCGTAGCTCGAAGCTCGGCTAACATCGACACTCTGGTCACACACACATGAAACAACAACGCTCCAGATTTCCGGCTAAGTGCATCAGCTACAACATTGGCCTTCCCCGAATGGTACTCAAACGTGCAATCGTAATCATTGATCAACTCCATCCATCGGCGCTGCCTCATGTTCAGATCTGGCTGCGTCTGCAAATAAGTAAGACTTTTGTGGTCGGTAAAGATCGTACACTGAGCTCCATACAAGTAATGTCTCCAACTCTTCAACGCTAACACAATAGCGGCTAACTCCAAATCATGCGTCAGATAGTTGACCTCATGAGGTTTCAGCTGCCTGGAACCGTAGGCCACAACCTTACCGTGCTGCATCAACACACAGCTAAGCCCCAATTTCGACGCATCACTGTACACAACAAACTCACCACTATCGTCTGGCAATGTCAAAACCGGTGCGGTAGTCAACCTCTCCTTCAAGAGCAAATAACTCTCCTCGCATGCATCAAACCACTCAAACTTGACGCCTTTCTTCGTCAATCTGGTCAGTGGTGTAGTAATCCGGGAGAAATCCTGTACAAACCGTCGGTAATAGCCTGCTAACCCCAAGAAACTCCGGATCTTCGGTACAGTAGTAGGTCTACTCCATTTTAGCACGGCCTCAATCTTGTCAGGATCAACACTGACTCCCTCAGCCGATATCACGTGGCCCAGAAACTTCACACTATCTAACCAGAACTCGCACTTGCTAAACATCGCGAACAACTGATGGTCCCGCAAAGTCCGCAACACTGCTCGCAAATGCTTCTTGTGCTAGCCCACACTCCTGGAATAGATCAAAATATCGTCAATGAACACAATCACGAACTTATCCAGGAACCGTCTAAACACCTGATTCATCAAGTCCATGAAAGCTGCGGGGGTGTTGGTCAACCCAAACGGCATAACTAGAAACTCGTAATGCCCATACCGTGACCTGAAAGCTGTCCTGGCCACATCCGAATCCCGAATCCTCAACTAGTGATAACCGGATCGAAGGTCAATCTTCGAAAAGATTGATGCACCCTTCAGCTGATCGAACAAATCATCAATCCGCGGCAATGGATACTTGTTCTTCACTGTCACCTGATTCAGCTTTCGATAGTCAATGCACAAACGCATGGACCCATCCTTCTTTCGCACAAATAACACCAGAGCACCCCACGGAGAAACACTCGGTCGAATGAAACCCTTCTCTAGCAACTCCTGGAGCTGAATCTGCAACTCTTTCAACTCCGCAGGCGCCATACGATACGGTGTCTGTGAAATCGTCCTGTACCCAGCAACAACTCAATAGTGAAATCAATCTCCCGCACAGGGGGTATACCAGGTAACTCCGCTGGAAACACATCTGAAAACTCAGTGTGACGACCCGGACCAGAATTAGTAGTAAGATCAGCTGTATATATGAGTTACTGCGTAGCCGCAGATTGACGACAAGGTTTGAACCGCCAGGGATTGTTAACGACTAAATTATTGGCTGAGAATTGGAGCTGGGTCTGTTCTCGAGAGTCGTTTTACGTGTGATTACGAGTTCGTGGGCGGTTCCGGATCGTTATTTGGACGACCGAAGAATTAATTATGAATATTTGAAGTTCAGATTTAAATGGTGGGCTACTTAACGACTAAATTACCGGACGAGAATTTGGTTTCGGCTTCTTCACGGAAGTTGTTCAGAATTTAATTTCGAGTTCATGGGAACTTCCGGAGCATGATTTTGAGTTACGAGGAATTAGTTGCGAATATTTCCGTTTGTTGATTAATTAGTCGATTTAAATGTGTGTTGGTTCGAAGGGTTGACTTTTTATCCGTTTGGCCGATGTGTTTGACTTTGGGTTGATTCGGGTTTGGAGATTTCGGCCGAATTGAACTTCAAGAGGTACTGGGTTTTGTAGCCCTCTTCATTGTGATTCTAACCATATAAACATGGTGTTCTAATTCGATTTGTGGATTGAATATTTTGGGTTTGAAATTTGTGAATCATTTCGGTTTTTCATGAAATTGACCATGTTAGAGTGAGAATTGGCCTTTGTTGTAGTTGACAAAGTTGCTCAGTGGGTGATTTTGCATGGAATGGTGGTTGCTCCGCCGGAAAATTTTCAGGTTGAAGGTGGCGCCGCCGTGGACGGTGGTCAACGCGGCGGTCAACGGTCAACGGCGGTCAACTTTGACTTTTTCGGAGTTTTCGACGAGTTGCATGTCATTTGACTCGAAATCGCGCCCCGATCGCAGTGGGGAGGTTGGTTTCTCGATTTGAGCATCCGAATGTATAGCGAGGTATTGAGGTGTATATATGCGAATTTTCGACGATTCGTCGACTTTGGATTACGTGTTTCCGAGAACGGTGGTTTCTCGTGATTTGTTTTGAATTGGTTAATTATGTTTGTGAGAATTGGATGTTGTGATTATTCAGGTATTCGTGATCGTTTGTTTGGCGAGGGACTTTCCGCCGGATCACGGGTTAACGCGATACGCGTTACGCCAGACTGTGAGTGGACAAGTTTCTATTTTCACTGTTGATTTGCGAGTTCGTGGATTTTATGATTTCCGTATTTAAATTATACGATGATTGAGATATATGTTATTTTCGGAGGTGTTGTTATGTGTTATTGGTGATTGGCATTTATTGCATCGATGCTACCAGAGTTGAGAGATTCCTCTGGCCCAGAGTTGAGAGATTCCTCTGAAGCAGGGTTGAGAGATTCCCCTGAGTGCCGCCGGGGTTGAAAGATTCCCCTGGCCTTTCACCGTCAGGTTTGAGCGATTCACCTGACGTCGGGCTTGAGAGATTCGCCCGACAACCTCCATATATATATGTGTTGTGTTGTTGTGTTTTCCGAACTCGCACTGTTTTATATTGAGTATGTTTATAAACTGGTGAAAGGCATATATTTATTTTCGTCCACTCACTCTAACGTTTTATTTGCCTTTCCCCTGGGCTTTTCGGTTTTCGTGCCCAGTTTGCAGTTCGGACTCTGGTGTCGCACGTCGTGGTCGAAGGCATAGTGCTCGAGCTACTTTGTTTCTTCCAGTAGGTTTATTGTTCTACCTACTGTGGTATACGTATATGATTATGTATTAGAAGTCGCTCTGAGCTTCCTATTGTATATGTTATACGATTTTACTCCGGATGTTTCCGTAAAGTACATATATATTTACTACTTTACGTTATTGTTGATATATTGAGAAATCCGGATGGGATTGGTGCCCACGGTTTGCTTTTTGTGGCAGAGGATGAAGTGTATTTTCCGCGTGCAGATAATGGTAATTCAACGTTAGTAACGAAACTCTGCCCAAATTTCGAAAAGTTTTTGTTGGTTCGTGTTTTCGAAAGGGTTTGATTCCGATTTAGGGAGCTAAATCGGGGTTGGGTCTTTTCAGCTTGGTATCAGAGCATTAGGTTATCAGGTTATGTAGACTTCTGTAGTCGTGTTTACTTAGGGTATTTGAGTTGATACAGCATGACTGGAGTGATGACCCGACTGGCCAGCGGTACTCATCAATACTTCGGGTGTTGTATGTCCTCAAATATCTGCGGTTTCATTATTACGTTCCACTTGTTGTGAACGATGTTTTATTCATTAGGATGCCTCTTGACGTGCTTTCCGTGTCGTTTCGGTTGTGGATCCTATTGAGGATCAGTCGACACGCGATTTGCCAGAGAACAGTGGATTGTGATGAATATTCAGAGTTCAGTGAATTGTGTGGCACGATTTGCCTGGTTATGTGTGTATGGGCGTCTACATTTTTCCTCAGAGTTGAGATTTATGGCTGTTGATGTATGCCTGAGTCAGATCAGTGTATTTTTGTGGGCTGTTATTGTGTGAGTACCGGTTGCGACTCCATGGCCTACATTCAGGGTGTTGTTTATACGGTAATGGTTTTATCAGGCTATCCAGCAATTGTTTGTGGAGTGTTTACCCACCTGAGGCAGAGATGCATTGTCCACATGTTTGTTTCGGTGTGCACGAGTTATGTGGCTTCAGAGGAAGCAGTGCACGAGGTTCGAGATGAGTTTGAATCTGAGTATCAGAGAGAGTCTGGTTGATGTGCCTCGAGACATCCGTGAGGAGCTTAGTGTGTTGCACTCAGTGGCGAGGCTATCGAGAAGGAAAGGTGTACGCGGTTTTCGATTTGATGATTTGAGGGAAGTGGACTTAGTCGAGATTTTGATGAGGTTGAATTCCGACACTTCGAGATCAGTGACTTCATCAGATTGTGACCTTTTCGATTATGTTGAGGATTCTCTGCTGATCCGTTTGGCGATGGCGGTGATCACAGAGTAGCGGACTTGCTCCTGTGGCATGAGTTTAGGCGATTGTTGGTGATCCTTTCACGTAGCAGGTGTTGCGGTGACTTGTGTTCGTGGAACATTTTCAGTTGCTGTTTCGTAGTGACCAGGAGGGTCACGTTACAAGGGAGCACCCGCAGTCAGCTGTTTTAGCGGTTCGACAGTTCAGAGTTCGCGAGGAGATCCTTATGTTGTTCCTGCAGTCTGATCAATGTACCTTTTTGACGAGTTATTCAGCAAGTCGCATTTGACGTGGGCGGCTAGTTGGGCATGTTGGAGTTCGTGCCATGACCTTGTTTGAGGACAGACTTTTCTCCGAGGTTACTGTTGTTTGATATCCATGGCAATTGTACCTGCATCTCCACTTCCGAGATCTTGGAGAGTGTTGTATCCATCCGGAGGTTGCGAGATCCTTGTTGGAGGATATGGGTTAGCCGCGGATCTGTTATAGCTGGACATTGTGGTTTTTGTGTGATTGTGAGTATGGACTTACTGGCGATGCAATTGACTGTGTTCGAGTACCTCGAGAAGGAGGTTGTGTTTTGACGACCAGATTTTCCCGAGATGCTGTTTCGCGGTGATGGTCGAGCGGATGGTGGAGACGAGTTATGTTGTTTTCTTAGCTTATGTTGTGGATACTTCGGTTGTTGTGTCCAACATTGGTGACATTGAGGTGATTCCCGAGTTTCCAGGTGTGTTTCGGAGGAGTTATTAGGTGTTCCTCCAGTTCGGGAGACTGACTACACTATTGAGTTTGTACCAGGTGCTGGACTCATTTTACCGACACCTTGTCGTTCTGAGCCAGCGGAGATGATGGAGCTACAGTTTGAGTCCAGAAGATGCTGGAGGAGATTTCAGGAGACTTCGTGCGACCCCACGTATTTGCGGGGTGTGCTCTTGCATCAGTTGTGCGACTGTTTGTATGGTTCGATGAGGTGGCGCATTGACTACCGGAAGCCTGATTCGCTTCAGAGGAGAGTGAGTATCCTCCGCTTCAGATTGACGATTGGTTTGATCAGCTCAATGGAGCTTCGGTCTTTTCGAAGATTGATTTCGGGACCGGATACCATCAGTTGTGGATCGGTGAGTCAGATGTGGCTATGTTGGCTTTTGGATCTCGGTGTGGGCATCAGGAGTTCTTGGTCACGCTATTGGTTGACCAATGCCCCGTAGATCGTGTGGACTTGATGGACCATGTGTTCAGACGGTTTCTGGACGAGTTGCGGTCATGTTCGTTGGCAATGTCCTGATGTACTCCGAGAGTGTGGACCAGTACCTGAAGCAGTTGCGAGCGGTTTTGCGGACCTTGCGAGATGACCAGGTATTTGCGAAATTCAGCAAGTGTGAGTTTTGACTGATTAGCGTGAAGATGTTGGGCTGTGTGATGTTATCCGAAGGAGTTGGCGTGGATCCTGACCAGTTTGAAGCCGTGATGATTCAGAGTTTGCCCTACCATTGTACCAGAGATCGGGAGTCTCTTGAGTTTGGCAGGCTATTACCGACGACTTGTGCAGGATTTTCCCGGATTGCCACTCTACTTTCCGGATTGACGAAGAAGGCATCGAGTTCGAGTGGTTCGATGCACGCAAGGAGAGTTACTTACTCTTGCAGGATGGTCGACCGTTGCTTCGGTTTTGACCTTACCTGACGATCGTGATGAGTTCGTGGTCGTGGGTTTTGGCGATACATCGAATTTAGAGTTGGTTATGTTTTGAGATTGTGTAGCAGAGCGGTGGCTCATGATTCCAAGCAGTGGAACTTTGTGTAGCTACATATCCTATGTATGCTTTGGGTGTAGCTGCCTTTGTGTTAACATCAGAGAGTTGGAGATATTATTGGTATGGCGTGCAGCGTGGTGTAGGATGTACACTAATCACTTGAGTTTCATCCACTTGCATTTTCGGCCAGATTTGAGCTTGAGGCAGTGTCGATAGATGGAGTTGACTGATGACTATAGCTGCACCTTTGAGTTGCTCGAGAAAGGCTAGAGGTTGTACTTTGACCATCTGTTTGGGATGATGTTGATGCTGATGCATTCAGTTGAGAGTCAGGAGTTTCAGTATTGCATGTGTGTACGTGTGGCTTGAGTTTTCGTGTTAGCCGAGTTATGGGCTACGAGAGCTGAGTTTGAGTATGATGGTGTTGAGGTTCGTGGTTTTGCGCGCATTTGACGCTAGTGGTACGGAGATGTGTTAGATACTTCGAGTTTCCCATTCGTGACGCAACATGAAGAGCAGTGTAGCAGCTTGTGGGTGCGCAACATGTGTATGCAGATGCCATATTCGTCGACTGGCGATGGCTAGGAGGCAGAGACTTGCCGAGAAGTATCAGCCATTTGACATTTCCGGTTAGACGTGGCGATTACTGATGTGTTTGTGTATGTTTGTATGCACTTTAGTTTGTGATACCAGTTGTCAGGACTTTGTGGACAGTTTGATGAACTTGTTCGCTGATCGAGATAACCAGCTGCGACTATGTGTTGGCGAGCTTTGCAGCGAGCATTGGGGACCAGATTACGAGTTAGTACCGGTCCTTGTCCTCAGATTGGTGAGCGATCTTTGAGGACTATTCAGGCCTTTGAGGGCATGTTGTGGACCTCGGTATTGCAGTTCCGGAGGATTTGGGACCAGCAGTTTCAGTTATTTGAGATTGTATGCAGTACCGGTTTGTGGACCACTATGGTTTGATGTTGCATGATGTCGTTTTGAGGAACGATGTTGTACTCCATTGTGCTGGAGAGAGAGTTTGGTTTGAGTTTGAGTTTATGTTTGATTCTGATTTTGTGCAATGTGTGACCACAGACTGACAGATTAGCGGAATGGGGTTGATAATTGCTCGAGTCCGATGTTTGAGTTATGTTGATACGGGTATATGAGTTGTGTTGATATGTGTAATTGAGTTGTGATTTGCCATATTGTTTTGATCCAGATGTGGCCATAGGCGAGTCTGTGTTATGCTGTATGGTTCGGCATCGCCTATAGTGTTGGCTTTGTGTGTTGTGTTCCGCGTGGCGGAACTATGTTTCAGGTGGTTGCGTGTTGTGTACCCTGTCTGTTCCTTATGTAGGAACACTTGACGATTGTGTGAGCCAGTTCAGATTTGTGATTTGAGGGTACAGGGATTCCGGCACGGAATTATCTCCTATTGTGGAGTTTATGATCAGAGTTGTTCAGTTGAGATTACCGTTGGTGAGTTGAGCAGTATGCAGAGGCAGTGCTCCTATCTTAAAGTACGCAGACTTAGAAATTTCGAGGTCGAAATTTTTCTAAGGGGGGGTGGATTTGTGACGACCCGGACCAGAATTAGCAGTAAGATCAGCTGTATATATGAGTTACTGCGTAGCCGCAGATTGACGACAAGGTTTGAACCGCCAGGGATTGTTAACGACTAAATTATTGGCTGAGAATTGGAGCTGGGTCTCTTCTCGAGAGTTGTTGTACGTGTGATTACGAGTTCGTGGGCGATTCCGGATCGTTATTTGGATGACCGAAGAATTAATTATGAATATTTGAAGTTCAGATTTAAATGGTGGGCTACTTAACGACTAAATTACCGGACGAGAATTTGGTTTTGGCTTCTTCACGGAAGTTGTTCAGAATTTTATTTCGAGTTCATGGGAACTTCCGGAGCATGATTTTGAGTTACGAGGAATTAGTTGCGAATATTTCCGTTTGTTGATTAATTAGTCGATTTAAATGTGTGTTGGTTCGAAGGGTTGACTTTTTATCCGTTTGGCCGATGTGTTTGACTTTGGGTTGATTCGGGTTTGGAGATTTCGGCCGAATTGAACTTCAAGAGGTACTGGGTTTTGTAGCCCTCTTCATTGTGATTCTAACCATATAAACATGGTGTTCTAATTCGATTTGTGGATTGAGAATTTTGGGTTTGAAATTTGTGAATCATTTCGGTTTTTCATGAAATTGACCATGTTAGAGTGAGAATTGGCCTTTCTTGTAGTTGACAAAGTTGCTCAGTGGGTGATTTTGCATGGAATGGTGGTTGCTCCGCCGGAAAATTTTCAGGTTGAAGGTGGCGCCGCCGTGGACGGTGGTCAACGCGGCGGTCAACGGTCAACGGCGGTCAACTTTGACTTTTTCGGAGTTTTCGACGAGTTGCATGTCATTTGACTCGAAATCGCGCCCCGATCGCAGTGGGGAGGTTCGTTTCTCGATTTGAGCATCCGAATGTATAGCGAGGTATTGAGGTGTACATATGCGAATTTTCGACGATTCGTCGACTTTGGATTACGTGTTTCCGAGAACGGTGGTTTCTCGTGATTTGTTTTGAATTGGTTAATTATGTTTGTGAGAATTGGATGTTGTGATTATTCAGGTATTCGTGATCGTTTGTTTGGCGAGGGACTTTCCGCCGGATCACGGGTTAACGCGATACGCGTTACGCCAGACTGTGAGTGGACAAGTTTCTATTTTCACTGTTGATTTGCGAGTTCGTGGATTTTATGATTTCCGTATTTAAATTATACGATGATTGAGATATATGTTATTTTCGGAGGTGTTGTTATGTGTTATTGGTGATTGGCATTTATTGCATCGATGCTACCAGAGTTGAGAGATTCCTCTGGCCCAGAGTTGAGAGATTCCTCTGAAGCAGGGTTGAGAGATTCCCCTGAGTGCCGCCGGGGTTGAAAGATTCCCCTGGCCTTTCACCGTCAGGTTTGAGCGATTCACCTGACGTCGGGCTTGAGAGATTCGCCCGACAACCTTCATATATATATGTGTTGTGTTGTTGTGTTTTCCGAACTCGCACTGTTTTATATTGAGTATGTTTATAAACTGGTGAAAGGCATATATTTATTTTCGTCCACTCACTCTAACGTTTTATTTGCCTTTCCCCTGGGCTTTTCGGTTTCCGTGCCCAGTTTACAGTTCGGACTCTGGTGTCGCACGTCGTGGTCGGAGGCATAGTGCTCGAGCTACTTTATTTCTTCCAGTAGGTTTATTGTTCTACCTACTGTGGTATACGTATATGATTATGTATTAGAAGTCGCTCTGAGCTTCCTATTGTATATGTTATACGATTTTACTCCGGATTTTTCCGTAAAGTACATATATATTTACTACTTTACGTTATTGTTGATATATTGAGAAATCCGGATGGGATTGGTGCCCACGGTTTGCTTTTTGTGGCATAGGATGAAGTGTATTTTCCGCGTGCAGATAATGGTAATTCAACGTTAGTAACGAAACTCTGCCCAAATTTCGAAAAGTTTTTGTTTGTTCGTGTTTTTGAAAGGGTTTGATTCCGATTTAGGGAGCTAAATCGGGGTTGGGTCTTTTCACTCAGACACAACCTCAATACTACCAAGATCTGGTACAGCTGCTGTAGTGTCCACAACATGGGCTAAATAAGCGACACAACCCTTCATCAACCAATCCGCCCTCATTGCAGAAATCAAACACGGTAGTGAAGTGTTCTTCTCGCCACGAAACAGTATCTCGGGCAACCCTGGTCGTCGAAACGCGACCTCCTTCTTGTGACAGTCAAACAGGGCCCAGTGCGTCTCCAAGAAGTCCATACCCAAGATCAGATCAAAATCCACAATATCAAGCAATAACAGGTCTGCGGCTAATCCATGACCACCAATAAACACCTCACAGTCTCTGTACACCCAACCGATGCTCACAACCTCACCTGACGGATATAACACTCTCCACAACCCCGGAAGTGGAGATGCAGGTATCGTAGCTAATGATGACAGTCTAAATGATATAAATGAATGTGTGGCACCTGGATCTAACAATGCAAGTACTGGAATACCAAAGACATGTAACGTACTGATAACGACCTCCGGTGAAGCTTTACCCTTTCGAAAAGTCATGGCATGAACCCTCGCCTATCCGGCTGGTCGTCCACACTGAGGCTGTCCCTGTTGTCTGCTCTGGCTCGTAAACTGTGCTGGTCGAGCTCCCATAGTGGCACTTCCCTCAGCTCCGGAACACTGGGCCCCCTGTCCATCAGCACCATACAACTGAGGGCACTCTCTCGAATAATGACCCACCAGGCCACAACGATAACAAATGACAGTACCCCGCTGACATAGACCAAGGTGATGCTTGTTGCAGAAGCTACACAATGGATAATCTCTCTGAACAGGAAATGTACCACCGGTACGCCGAGGATAACTAGAACCGCTGGAACCCCCACTAGCCTGTGGTCGCTGCGGTCGATCTCTCCTCCATCTCATTCTCTATCTAGGTACACTAGCTGGTGGTCGATAAGATCCACCGCCTGAAGAAGAAGCTGAACCGGAAGTATCAGAACTCTTCCTCTTTGAAGGCCCCTGACTCGGTCCACCCTCCTCAAATCGTCTCGGCTGGTACCTCTGCTGCCTCTCCTTCTCTATGTCCTCACCTCGGAGTGCTGCACTGACAAACTCATCAAAGTTGTTCTGAGGCATCGTAGTCAGAGTCCCCTTGATGTTCAGATTCAATCCCAGCTCAAACCTGCGACACTTGGCTTCCTCAGTAGCCACCATATCACGCATAAAATGGGATAAACGGGTAAACCTATCCCGATACTCAAGCACAGACAAACTGCCCTGCCTCAAGTTCGTAAACTTCTCATACTTGCGCTACTGGATAGCCTGATTGAAGTACCTCCGCATAAACAAATCACGGAACAAAGTCCATGGAGTATCAACTGGAACTCTGTCGGTACTAACCCACCAAAAGTACGCATCACCCTCAAGTAAATCGACTGCTGCCACTGTCATCTGCTCAGGAGTAAACTGCAGACGCTCACATACACGTTCAACCTGAACAAACCATGCCTCGCATATCTCTAGATCAACTGAACCCGAAAACACAGTAGCACCAGCAGTACGAGCCTTGACCACAAGGTCAAAACGCTCTTCCAAACGTAGCACTCGCATCAGCAAGTCGCGCGTCTGGCGATCCTCATCAGGATCCGCTTCCCGATAGACACGGGGACCACGTCGAGGAGGCATCCTACTGATACAAGACATGCATTAGGTACAAGCAGAATGAACGTAATCATGAAACCGCAGATATTTGAGAACACACAACACCCGAAGTATTGATGAGTACCGCTGGCCAGTCGGGTCATCACTCCAGTCATGCTGTACAAACTAAAATACCCTAAGCGTCACAACTACAAGAGTCTACAGAATCTGACAACCTAATGCTCTTACACCAAGCTGAAAGGACCCAACCCCGATTCAGTCACCTAAACCGGAATCGAACCCCTTCTGAAAACACGAACCAACAAAAACCATTCAAAATTTCGGCAGAGTTTCGTTACTAACGTGGAATTGCATAACCTGCATCTTGAAAATAACACTTCGTCCTATGCCACAAAAGCCAAACCGTGGGCACCAATCCCATCCGGATTTCTCAACATCATAACATAATCAATAAACAGTAAACATACTGTAATATATATAGTATATATGAGAAAATCCGTATAAACAAGTATCAGAATGTATCAGAGCGACCTCTAGCGTAAATATATACAATATACACATCAGTAGGCGAAACAAGAACCTACTGGAAAACACAGGTAGCTCAGATCACTAGCCTCCAACCACGACGTGAAACACCAAACCTGAACTGCAAACTGGGCACGGAAACCGAAAAGCCCAGGGGAAAGACATAAAACTCGGTAGAGTGAGTGGACGAAAAGATAATTGTCTTTCGCTGAATAATATATATGTTATAAAATCATATGCGAGTCCAGATGCATAAATAAAGAAATGGTACACGAGGGAGACTCTAACTCCTCACGCGTACAGAGCATGCATAAAAATCTCACGGGGGTCACTCCTGGACACATCCGTGCTAGTACAGTCAGAACCATGGGATCCCTAGCCCACACGTGATTCTAGCCAGAAAGGCCTCGGTTCTGGGGAACTGCCCCTCGCCGGTCAGGTCGGGGTACTGCCCCTCCTGGTAGGCCTCCATCGGGGATCAGCCAAGAGGCAAATGTATCGATACAACAATGTAACTGAGACTGTACTTTGTGTAAATCAAATCATAAATAGTTCGATGCAAATGCATGAAACAACATATAAGTGCATATACATAATATATACTGGTATAGGCATAATCGTATAACACATGCTCATGTAAATCGAAATCTCATATGCATGCTCAAGTTCGTAAAACGTGTATAAAGACTCGCAATCAATCTGTGTAAAGAAATTGTCCACTCACAGGTGAGCAAAACGCGCACTCGCGCTAATCTCGTGGCCCGGCGGAAGATCCCTCGCCTGAAGCACAATCACGATCTCGATCTCAATCCCCTGAGTATTCATAAAACACAACTGATCAAAATCATAGCCCACAACACTGTACTTAACCACGGAAACCAACCGTTCCCGGAAATATACAATGCAGTATAAAATGATTAACGAAATTCCCGAAATCTCAACTCGAAACTCTTGACTGAAAATCCGCTACCCAAATCAATCCGAAAACCTCTGGACGATAATCAGAGCGCGATTACGAGAAAAACGACATTAAAAACGTCGAAAACCAAAAAGTCAACTCCTCGCCGGAGCTCCGCCGCCGGTGGCGGCACGTCGTCAACGGTGGAATTCCACGGCGAGATTCTCCAGAATTCAAGGTCTTTCCAAGCTAAACCACTTCCATAACTATCACAAGTCATGATTTGAACCGTAACCCACTCAATTTCGCCTTGAAACAGATCGGAATCCAGATTCCGGTGACCTAATCGGTTTCGACCAAAAATCCAACTTCAACCCAAAATAACCACATGGAAAGCATCACCCAGGTGTGGGGAAGTGAAACCCCAACAATTCCACATCCAAAACTCGCCGGAACCACCCTAATCGTCATCGGCGAACTCCATAAACTCGACCCGACTCGAACCCACTCAAAACCTCATCAATTCTCATAAATCTAAACACAAACCAACTCGAAATCACAAGGGGAAGCAAACTTTACCCTCAACGAGGTCGACGGTGGCCGAAAAATGGAGGTCGGACGGCGAAGCCAAAACGGGAAAGTTTTCCCCACGGGTCAACGGTCAACCTGCTATATTTGGAAAGTCAACGGTCCGGTCAACATCAAACAGTGATTTACGACTATTTCTCAACTATTCCCGATATTTATACTCGCGCATCGGGCCGATCGACGATTCGAAATGGATAACCATCACAATTTGGATAAACTCGAAACAAACGGATAAACTCGTCGAAAACTGAAACTTCAAATAATCATATTATATTTCTCGGTTATCGGAAAAATCATCCGGAACCGCCCTCGAGCTCGAAATCACGTACTCTACAACTTCCGTGAAGAAACTCAACTCAAATTCTCGTCCGAAAACATGGTCGCGAATAGGATCGACAAACCACTCATATATCGTAAAACTGCGACTAAGCATAATCTCGTAAATCATGCCGAATACACAACTGACTCTGGTTCGGGTCGTCACACTAGACTTTATACTGTTTCGCAAAGTGTTTAGGGAGGCCGAATAGCAAACCATATATATGGTGTGGCTTCACATATATATGGTGAATTTACCGTCGAATTAGAAATATGCCAATCGACGTAGCCTATATGTATAACTTTAGGGATAAGTGGCAACTGAAATAGCAAATTTCAAGGTAAATAAATGTAGATGACTTGAAAGATGCAAGAGCATAAATGGTGCTAACCTTTAGCAACGTTAGGGGGATCTTGAAAAAGATTAATCAATTTTATGTAAATAAACTGAATTTGATAAAAAAAAAATGACATATGCTCTAAAGAACATATGATAAAGGAGTGAAAAACTGTGTTCTTCAGTTCTTCTTTATCAGTAAAGTTCTCAGAAGTAAAGAAAAGCTAGGTGGGGTTTTCCCAGCTTTGTTAATCTATTTTTTTATGTGGGTTTATAATTTTGAATTCAGTGACCTGTTGCGTGTATTGGGTTTTTGGCAATTTGAACTTGGGTCTTAACTGATTGAAATCTTAGCTAGCTGTTAACATAAAGATTTATGCTTTTGATGCTGATTAGATTTATAGATATGATGCTTATCAATGCGTAAAGTTGATCATATATCTTTGTACCCTTTGATGCATTTAAAGGATTAATCAATCATGCACTGTATCTGGACGTGAGTTATAAGGTGAGTTGATGTTGAAGATAGATTGTGTATAGGGTTGAGTCGTGGTAGAGATAACAATTGGAAGGTTAATTTAGTGTAAGTGTTTACCCTTAGTCTTGAATACTCATAGCATTTGAAGATTAAAAGTTGCAATGACATAGGAAGCCTAAATCACATTTAGTGATAGGAAGCAAACTTGGTTCACTATATTAAACTTATATGCTTTCATGTCGAGCTGTTATGTTCGATTTGTGCTGAGGATACATAGGATTCAAGCTCCTTTACTTTGTTCATACTTAAACTCATTCTTCCATTTTTCTTGGTTACGTAGTGGGGTTGGCATATGTCGGTCTCTTGGTATGATACAAAAGGAACTGCCGGTGATGTCTTAAATTTTATCAAAAAAGAAAATTGTGTCAATATATTTTTTGTTTTGTGTTTCTCTACTGTTTCACAGCTTCTTCAACAATGGAATACTTTTGTTTACTTTGTCTAGGCATAAAGGCAAGGAAACATATAGATGATGATGGTGTAGTATCATCAATGTATAATGCATTCTTTTGTAGATCAATAAGTAGATGAAAGTTGCTCCGTAGTAATGTCATTATCCCTCTTCTAATCATTTTTTTTGGTTCTGGATATGTCACATCACTCACTCGATCTATCTCTATAGGCACTTTCTGAATCTGTAGCTCTCATTTCTCAGTCGATCAAATTTGTCGTCGACATGCACGCCCAAGATATGTTGTTTGATCGGGCCATAGTCTTTGCTCTTTCTACAAACGTAGTCGCTGCTTTCTCTTTGGACCCCAAAGTCGCAGGTCTTTTGTTCTTTTTTTTTTCTCTATTCTGTAATTTTATCGATTTGGGATCATGGGTTTTGGGTTTTATATTCGTGCTTAGTTGATGCCAGTAAAACTCATACTGTTTATACTATTGTAGGCTTTGACACAGAATAAAGTGATTTTAGGTTATAAAACTGGATCTCATTTTGTTTGTGTCTGTTCCTGCCTCTTCATTCAACTGCTAAGAGCTTCTTAATCACTAACCCAATGAAACCACAAACACCATGTAGAAATATAGTTTTATTCTATTATCATCATGTGTGTATGAATGTGTATAAATAAATAGAAATAACAACAACAATATTGTAATTTGGTGTAGAGTCTTCATAAATAGCTATAGCAATGTAATTTGGTGCATGTCCACATTGTCCTCAACTTTGATAAAGTGAGTTAAGTAATTTATGTCAGTTTTGGAAAGAAAATTGAGTGTATGATTCATATATGATAGTAGGTAAAAGAAAAACTATTAAATTGAAATGCATATGTAGGTAATGCGTATATAATTTGTAATTATGTGGTTTGATAACGAGTGTAATTTGGTTACGTATTGAATTTTATTTCAGAGAGAGAAAAGCAAGCTTCACCTTCACGTACGGGTTCAAATTCTGTTATTTTATCGGCCAGAGAAGAGCAAGTTTGGCCTTCAGGTATGGGTTCTCTTGATGACTCTCTCTCTTTATTTCCATTTTAGAGAGGATTACTACCGTACATCACCTAGGCATCAACACCGATGTACTACTACCCAAATTTAATAAAAGTCATTAATTCATTGATTTTTACAAAGTAAGAGTGCACCTTATAGAAAAATATAAATGAGGTTACAACAAGACCAACGTAATCAAAGTAGTAAGTGGTTCTTCTTTGATCTTATTGTTATAAAAGGCATATATAAAAAACTAAAACATAATAATGAAACCCGGAGCAAAGAAAAGTTGGGGTTTACCACCAAGAGTACCTTTACACCATACCTAATCTCATCTCAGCCTCACTCATCTTATTCCACCTACTCTTCCTTACATTTAACCTTCACTCTCAGAGCGGCCTGACTCACATGCAATACTAATATGGTAGTAAACCTAATTATCACTAATGTATTAATATAAACTTCCCTTATTTCATCAAGATATACACAAACATGAGCACCTATAGATTAGTGAGTGGCCGAAATTGTTCATGCTTTCATGGCCAATTGGAAGAATCTGGTTTTATTTATTATAAATGAACTGATAATGCATCTTTTTCGAAATTGTTCATGGCCAATATCGTGTCTTATAGATCACAAATGCTGCCACAAATCAATTTGCTCCTTTGTGTCCAAAAGTCTCATTCGTACACAATGTCTACCCAACTTTTATTTCCAAAAGTGGATCACAAAAGAGTGTAAACACCGTAAAAATTGATCTCATCACCAACATCAGGAAAAAAAGGTATCCCTCCAACATAATCGCAATTGCACACTACAATCTCACTTCCTCATTCGATCGATTTGTCAGCCTCACTCTCACCCTTACTCTCACTCACTTTTCGATTTGAAATTTAAGATTCCATCATCGTTGTATCTTCTGTGTTCATAAGGTTTGGATATATGTTTCCTTTCTCTCCTTGATTTGAAATTCTTTTTCTTATTGTGTTTATATTTGTGGATTCAGATTTCATAGTTTTGCAATAGCCCTCTACCTGTCTAGGTTTCGTTCTCATCCTCACTGATCCTGACTAGGTATAGTCCGGTCTGCTTAACTGTCATCTTTGTTCCGAAATCAGGTAAAGATTTCCTTTTAGTGAAAAGCTAGCTTCAATTATGTCCTCTTATTGGGGGTTAGTATGTGGTTAACATTTACGTGAGTTGCCTGTAAATATATATTGATGGGATTTGAACTTTGTGTTTTTGTCTTGTAGAGATTTAATAAGGAACTCAAAATAAAAAAAGATAAATATCAGGTGATAAACAGAGAGAACTACAACCTTCAGGTTCGTCAAATTGAATCCCAATTATCCTCTTTTCTAAACAATTTATGTTGAAAGTTTTGAGCCAATCTATTTTGGGTAGGCTTGATTTTGTGGGCAATTGTTTTTCTTCTATCATAGCTTCTCAATTGACCAGCTATTAATTGGCGTACTTTATCAAAAGAGCTATAATCAAGCCATCCTCCTATTTGATTGAATTTATGGTTTGTTAAGTATATTTTGTTTGCTACTTTCTTAAATCACAACAATTCTGTTTGTGGGTTTATGCTAAGTAAATTGAGAGGTGCCATATGCTAAGATTTTGTAGGTTGAACTGAAAGGACCCAACTCCGATTTAGCTCCCTAAATCGGAATCAAACCCTTTCGAAAACACGAACCAACAAAAACTTTTCGAAATTTGGGCAGAGTTTCGTTACTAACGTTGAATTACCATTACCTGCACGCGGAAAATACACTTCATCCTATGCCACAAAAAGCAAACCGTGGGCAACAATCCCATCCGGATTTCTCAATATCTCAACAGTAAAGTAAACAATACATATAATAGTACTTTACTGAAATCCGGGTTTAAAATCGTATAACATATTCATCAGAGGACTCAGAGCGACCTCTAATACATAACCATATAAGTATACCACAGTAGGTAGAACAATAAACCTACTGGAAGAAATAAGACCGCTCGAGTACTATGCCTCCGACCACGACGTGCGACTCCAGAGTCCGAACTGCAAACTGGGCACGGAAACGGAAAAGCCCAGGGGAAAGGCAAATAAAAACGTTAGAGTGAGTGGACGAAAATAAACATATGCCTTTCACCAGTTTATACACATACTCAATAATAAACAGTGCGAGTTCGGAAAAACACAACAACACATATATATATACACGGAGGTTGTCGGGCGACCACTCAAACCCGACGTCAGGTGAATCGCTCAAACCTGACAGTGATAGGCCAGGGGACCACTCAACCCTGGCGGCACGCAGGGGACCACTCAACCCCGCCCAGAGGAATCTCTCAACTCTGGTACATCGATGTAATAAATGCCATCACAAATAAACACATATAACAATACCTCCGGAAACAACATATATCACAACATCGTATAATTAAATACGGAAATCATAAAATCCACGAACTCGCAAATCAACAGTGAAATAGAAACTTGTCCACTCACAAGCTTGCGTAACGCAGTTCGCGTTAACCCGTGATCCGGCGGAAAGTCCCTCGCCAAACGAACGATCACGAACCCCTGAATATTCACAATGTCCAATATTCAAAATCATAATCCGACAGTACAAATCAAACCACGAGAAACCACCATTCTCGGAAACACATAATCTGATCACGACAAACTGTCGGAAATCCGGAAATCATACCACAATACCTCGCTGTAATTTCGGACGCTCAACTCGAAAAACAAACCTCCCCACTGCGATCGGGGCGCGATTTCGAGTAAAATGACATGCAACTCGTCGAAAACTCCGAAAAAGTCAAAGTTGACCGCCGCGTTGACCGCCGCCCACGGCGGCGCCACCGCCGACCGGAGAATTTCAAGGCGGAGCCACCCCTATTCCACTCCAAATCGTCCACTGAGCAACTTTGTCAACTGCACCGAAGTCCAATTCTCACTCTAACTAGGTCAATTTCAAGCAAAACCGAATTGGTTCACAAATTTCAATCCCAAAATTCTCAATCCACAAATCAAATTAGAACACAATGTTTATATGGTTAGAATCACCTTGAAGAGAGCTACAAAACCCAGTATCTCTTGAAGTTCAACTCGGCCCGAATCGAAAACCACCATTAACCCAAAATTTCACAAACTTTGGCTCACTATTTCTCTCTCCACCGTGCACCATGCCGGAAAGTGAGGCTAGGAATGAATAGAGGACGTTGAGGCGAGTCGGAAGCTTCCTCCCCCGTGGCCGGAGACGGCCGGACGGCAGTTCGCCGTCGACCACCGTGGAGCACCGACGTGATTCTTCCTCTCTCCACCGAGTTGACTCGGTCAACTCGGTCAAACCTTTTAATGCATCTTTGACTTTCCCAAAACGGTAAGTCCACTATTTATAGCTTCCCAAAATGGAAACTCCAAAATACAAATTTCGATAAACTTCAAACCCGCGTAATTTCCTCGTCGTAATTCCGATTCCGATAATTCTCGCGGCCACAAACTCGTCTCGACATACTCTTCAATAATCACCCAAAGTCAAACATATCGGCCAATCGGATAAAAAGTCAACCCTTTGAACTAACACACATTTAAATCGACTAATTAATCAACGGACGGAAATATTCACAATTAAATCTTCGTAACTCAAAATCATGCTCCGGAAGTTCCCACAAACTCGAAATTAAATTCTGAACAACTTCTGTGAAGAAACCGAAACCAAAATCCCGTCCGATAATTTAGTCGTTAAGTAGCCCACCATTTAAATCTGAACTTCAAATATTCATAACTAATTCCTCGGTCGTCCAAATAACGATCCGGAACCGCCCACGAACTTGTAATCACACGTACAACGACTCTCGAGAAGAGACCCAGCTCCAATTCTCGGCCAATAACTAAGTCGTTAACAAGCTTGGCGATTCCAATAACTGTCGAAAGCCCGTGACTACACTGTAACTTACGAATCAAGCTGATTATACTTCTCATTCTGGTTCGGGTCTTCACAGAACCCTGCTATAATCTCCAAACAGATATATTTGCCTCATAAAGAGAGAGACAAATAGATTAGGCTATACATTGATCATTCAACATAACAACAGTTGAAGCCTTTGCCAAAAACAGAGAAGAATTTATTCTATGTTGTTTGATTATCTCTTTTTGGTTTCTTGATGAGTGATTTAGCTATTAGGGCTTTATTTAATTCCAATTACATGACGGAGATCGATTTGATCAATGTTGCCTACTTTATTTTCTTTGGATTCTCATATATATGGTGTGATTCAGTGATACTTTGGCGCTGTAAGCAATGGGGTTATCTGGATTTGTCTTTTCAGTTGTTTGAATAGTTATTGCTCTCTTCATTGTAATTGATGTGCATTGTTGATTTTTTCCCAATGTGCACAATTGCCTAATTGCATTAAAGTATGGTAAACTTTGCCTAATTACATTTACCTTGCAATTTATAAACTTTGGGATATTCACTTAAAATGTGAAATTTTGCATATTGGTGCGGCCACGATTTTGTTAGATTACTAAACTCCCCAGTGTATGAGCATCACTTTTCATTTGATGATAATGCTAAGTAACAATATGTCTTTATTCTAATGTATGATTACTAAGTTAGATGATTTAAGGTCCTGACTTGGGTTTTTTATGATTTTTTTGTTTGGTGGAAATAAAGGACTTGGCATTGATTGTTGTTTGGACTTTTTGTTGAGCTTTAAGGACATACATTTGCTCAATGTTGTGATCTTCACTATGTGTCTCTTTGTTCATGAATAGAAACCTAGAAGATGATTTGTGCTCATCTTAAAGCAACTATCTCTAGCTAGAATTAATGCTCATCTTATATCTTTTTCTTTTTTGGATACACAGCTCATCTCATCTCATCTCTTCTGCTACCTTCGGTCGGCATCTCTACTTTCTCATCTGATTCAACTGATCTCCTTTGATAGTAATCGATGAAATTGTTGGTGTTTAAAGCATTTGTTTTTGACTAAGTGGAGTAATTAATGCGTTAAAGCTAAATGATATTATTTTGAAAATTTGACATTATTGATCTTTTCTTATGTTAATGATTATGGTAGTATATTTGTCATGAATCATTAGATACTTCCAATAAGTTTTTTTAAAACGCTACCGGGATTAACTCATCAATTTGACCTAAAATGGAAAGAATAACGATCCCTAAATATATCGGAGGGCCATATTCCTCAATTTGTCCACTATGAAAGTAAATCTATTCCATCATGCTTTGTGATGAATTGAGTTATCTCATAGTAGGAAATTGATTTTGGATAGTGGTATTTTCTCCTTTAAGAAATTTATGTCATAAACTTTGACCCAACTAGATAGCATTTGGCTATGGTCAAACTTGAAGTTTTTGTTTGTATACAGTGATAACTTTGGTATGGTATCTATATGCTCAATTCTATTATGAATTTATATTTTTTTTGCTCTGTTGCTTGGATTTGGATTTGATGAACCGAATTTGAATGCTATTAATATTTTTTTGGCTAAAAAATGTATATTAGTTGATCATTTGCATTACATCTGCTGGTAATATTTTTCATTTGGGTAGATGTTAAAAGCTAAAGCCATTTCTTGGCAGGTAGTGTTGGTGTTGTGCTAGGTACCTTTCCATGATAAAAGGCTTTAGTAATTAATTGAGCTTTTATTTAGGTATGGGGCCAAAAAAGGAATCAAGCAAGAGGAAACATTTTTTTCAACTAAATTTTGAACAATCCTCATCACACCATGAGACAATTGTACCGCCACAATATTTTGAAGATGAAGGACCAAGTGAAACATATCTAAGCATCTCAACCAAGAAGTTAAGCAAGAGAAGTTGTTTATTTGAGGATCAACAAAATTTTCGAAATGAAGGTACGAGTTCAATGCCTATGGAGGAGAGAAGCTACGACAAGAATGATGTTGTCGATGAGAATGTGTCATGTAGTCATTGAATCTCTATTTTCAATTATAATTATTTTAGGATATTAAATTAGTTTACCAAAAGTTCTCATAAGCATCACAATAATATTTTTCAACTTGAAATGCAGTACTTGCTCCAGCTTTCCTGGGTCAGGCATCTTATCAAAGAACTCGCCAAGGTAAATGATATATTACATCATCAATTTTTGATTAATAAATTTTAGTATTTTTCTAAAACAATTTTTAATGCAGGTGTGATTGTAACTTATAACGACTCTGGAGACGATTCCTACACATGCAATTATTGCGGTGCTTCCTTTTGGTCAGGCGAGGCTTTAAAGAGAAAAATCAAAAATTAATTTGTTTATACGAATTGTTGTGAAAAAGGACAAATAAAACTTCCAATATTAAATCCAACTCCAACTTTTCTTGAACAATTATTTGATCTAAACAATGGTCGTAAAAGTATACTTTTTCGTGAAAATATTCGGGTTTATAATGTCATGTTTGCTTTTACTTCTATGAGTGCAAAAATTGATTACAAGATAAATAATGGAACAACTCCTTATGTATTCAAAATTTGTGGACAAGTGCATCATTTGATGGGATCAGTGTTACTGAAAGGACCCAACCCCGATTTAGCTCCCTAAATCGGAATCAAACCCTTTCGAAAAACACGAACCAACAAAAACTTTTCGAAATTTGGGCAGAGTTTCGTTACTAACGTTGAATTACCATTACCTGCACGCGGAAAATACACTTCATCCTATGCCACAAAAAGCAAACCGTGGGCACCAATCCCATCCGGATTTCTCAATATCTCAACAGTAAAGTAAACAATACAAAATATAGTACTTTACTGAAATCCGGGTTTAAAATCGTATAACATATACAACAGGAAGCTCAGAGCGACTTCTAATATATAATCATATACGTATACCACAGTAGGTAGAACAATAAACCTACTGGAACAAAAAAAGTAGCTCGAGCACTATGCCTCCGACCACGACGTGCGACACCAGAGTCCGAACTGCAAACTGGGCACGGAAACCGAAAAACCCAGGTGAAAGACAATAAACACGTTAGAGTGAGTGGACGAAAATAAATGTCTTTCACCAGTTTATATATATGTTTAAAATCACATATGCGAGTCCAGGTAAATAAAAAATAACATAGTACACGAGGTAAAACTCATACTCCTCCAGTGTACTGAGCATGCAAGTAAAATCCCACGGGGTCACTCATGGACTCCTCCGTGCTAGTACAGTCAGAATCACGGGATCCCAGACCCACACGTGATTCTAGCCGGAAATGGCCTCAGGTCAAAGGTCTGCCTCCCCCCGGTAAAGACCTCGGGTCAGGAGTCACAGCCTCCCCTGACATATGCCTACCATCGGGGATCAGCCGAGAGGCGAGTGTATCGATACAACAACGTAACCACGACTGTACTCTGTGTAAACCAAATCATAAACATTTCGATGCAAATGCATGAAACATCATATAAGTATATATATACTCGTATACGTATATTCGTATAAGTATAATCGTATAACTCATGCTCATGTAATCCGTAATATCAATACGCATGCTCAAGTTCGAAAATCATATAAAAGACTCGCAAACAATCCGTGAAAAGAAATGTCCACTCACACGCTTGCGTAACGCGGTTCGCGTTAACCCGTGATCCGGCGGAAAGTCCCTCGCCAAAACAACGATCACGAACACCTGAATATTCACAAAATCCATATCTCAAGCTCATAACTCGACAATACAAATCAAACCACGAGAAACCACCGTTCTCGGAAACAGATAATTCAAAGTCGACGAATCGTCGAAAATCCGTTTATACCACTTCAATACCTCGCTTTACGTTCGGACGCTCAACTCGAAAAACGAACCTCCCCACTGCGATCGGGGCGCGATTTAGAGCCAAATGACATGCGACTTGCCGAAAGTCAAAAAGTCAACTCTAACCGTTGACCGCCGCCGTTGACCGCCGTCCACGGCGGCGCCACTGTTGACCGGAGAGTTTCACGGCGGAGCCACCCCTATTCCACTCAAAATCACCCACTGAGCAACTTTGTCAACTGCACCAAAGTCCAATTCTCACTCTAACATAGTCAATTTCAAGCAAAACCGAATTGGTTCACAAATTTCAATCCCAAAATTCTCAATCCACAAATCGAATTAGAACACCATGTTTATATGGTTAGAATCACAATGAAGAGGGCTACAAAACCCAATACCTCTTGAATTTCAATTCGGCCGAAATCTCCAAACCCGAATCAACCCAAAATTCTCCAATTTCTCGCCGGAATTTCTCCCTCCACCGTGAGCCACGCCGTGCGTGGTGGCCGGGAGTAAGCTCGGAAGGCCAAGGCGCACCGACCGCCACCTCCCCCGTGGCCGGAGATGGCCGATCGGCAACGCACCGTCGCCACCGTACACCACCGTCGCGAGTTCCTTCCAAGGCCGAGTTGACTCGGTCAACTCACCAGTCAAAGAAATAAATAGTAAGGTTGACTTCCCCTTAATGGCAGGTTACTATTTATACACTTTCCCAAAATGGAAACTCAAACTTATCCATTTCGATAAACTTCAAACACGCGTAACTTCCTCGTCGTAATTCCGATCCCAATAATTCTCGCGACCACAAACTCGTCTCGACGTACTCTTCAATAATCACCTGAAGTCAAACATATCGGCCAACCGAATAAAAAGTCAACCATTCGAACCAACACACATTTAAATCAACTAAACAATCCACAATCGGCAAAATTCGCAACTAATTCCTTGTAACTCCAAATCATGCTCCGGAAGTTCCCAAAAACTCGAAATTAAATTCTGAACAACTTCCGTGAAGAAGCCGAAACCAAATTCTCTTCCGGTAATTTAGTCGCGAGCAAACCTGCCAGTTAAATCTGTTTCCGTCGAAACTTCAAATATTCATAACTAATTCCTCGGTCGTCCAAATAACGATCCGGAACCGCCCACGAACTCGTAATCACACGTACAACGACTCTCAAGAAGAGACCCAGCTCCAATTCTCGACCAATAATTAAGTCGTTAGCAAGCTCGACAATTCCAAACAATCGGCGGATACCAGTGACTACCCGGTAACTCACGTACATAGCTGGTCATACTGGTGATTCTGGTCCGGGTCGTCACAAATCCACCCCCCTTAGAAAAATTTCGACCTCGAAATTTCCGAGTCTACCGACTAAAAGTAGGAGTACTGCCTCTGCATACTGCTCAACTGCCCAGTGATAATGTCGACTGAACAACTCTGATAGCTGACTCCACAATAGGAGATAGCTCCGTACTGAAATCTCTGTACCCATAAATCACGAATCTGAACTGGCTCACACAATCACCAAGTGTTCCTACATAAGGAACAGACAGGGTACACCATGCGAAACCAACCTGAAACACAGTTCCGCCACACGGAACACAACTCGCACAAAAGCCAATGCTATAGGCGATGCCGAACCATACGGCATAACACAAACTCGCCTATGACCACATATGGATCAAAACATCAAGGCAAATCACAACTCATTTCACACATCAATATATCTCACACACTCACATCCATATAGCTCAAACATCGGACTCGAGCAATAACCAATCCATTTCCGCTGATCTGACAGTCTGTGGTAACACACTCCACAAAATCGGAAACAAACATCAACTCAAATTCAAACCAAACTCTCTCTCCAGCACAATGGAGTACGACATCATCCTCCAAACGACAGCACGCAACGTCGATATCACAGTGATTAACAAACTGGTACTGTAAGCAATCATGAACAGCTAAAACTGCTGGTTCCGAATCCTCTGGAGCTGCAATACCGAGGTCTACAATATACCCTCCAAGGTCTGAATAGTCTTCAAAGATCGCTCGCCAATCTGAGTATAATAACCGGTACTAACTCGTAATCTGGTCCCCAATGCTCGCTGCAAAGGTCGCCAACACATAGTTGTAGCTGATTGTCTCGATCAGCGAACTGGGACACAGGCACACCATGGAATGGACAATCTCCGTCAAGCAGGGCCATACCAACCTGCCACTGAAATCATCTCCGAAAGTATAAGGAAACACACTAAGTTCATCACACGATCCACAAAAGCCAAAGAACTGGTATCATAACCAAAGTACATACAAACACACACAATCACAACAGCAACCGCCACGTCAAACCGGAAATCTCAAGTGGCTGACACATCTCGGCACGTTTCTGCCCTCTAGCCATCGCCAGTCGACAAATGTGGCATCTGCACACACAAACTGCTACACTGCCCTTCACGTTGCGTCACGAGTAATAACTCGTAGTATCTGATACATCACCGCATCACTAGCGCCAAACGCGCGCAAAACCATAAGCCTCAACATCATCACACTCGAACTCAGCTTCCGAAGTTCGCACTCGGCTAACACGGAAACTCGAACCACACATACACACATGCAAAACTGAAGCTCCTAACTCTCGGCTGAATGCATCAACAACAACATCATCCCAAATGGATGGTCAAAGTACGACCACTAGCCTTTCTCGAACAAGCTCAAAGATGCAGCCCTTGTCGTGAGTCGACCCCATCCATCTACACTGCCTCAAGCCCAAATCTGGCCGAGAATGCAAGTGGATGAAACTCAGTGGTCAGTGTACATCCTACACTGCGATGCATGCCATAGTAGTAGCATCTCGAACACACTGATGCTAACATAAGGACAGCTACATCCAAATCATACATAGGACACGTAGCTACACAAAGTTCCACTGCCTGGAATCATGAGCCACCGCTCTGCTACACAGCATCAATGCACAACCAAATCCAAACCTCAATGCAACACCATAACCCACGAACTCGTCGCGGTCGTCAGGTAAGGTCAACACCGAAGCAACGGGCAACCATCCGACAGGAGAAAGTAACTCTCCTCGCGTATATCGAACCACTTGAACTTGACGCCTTCTTCGTCAATCTGGAAAAAAATGAAATGACAATCCGGGAAAATCCTGCACAAGCCGTCAGTAATAGCCTGCCAAACCCAAGAGACCCCTGATCTCTGGTACAAAGTAGGGCAAACTCCAAATCAACACGGCTTCTAACTGGTCAGGACCCATGCCAACTCCCTCGGCTAACAGCACGTGGCTCGAAGTCTTCATGCTAACCAACTAAAACTCACACTGGCTGAACTCACAAACGGCTAATCATCTCGCGAAGTCCACAACACCGCTCGCAATTGCTCCAGGTACTGGTCCACACTCTCGGAGTACATCAGGACATTGCCAACGAACATGACCGCAACTCGTCCAGAAACTGTCTGAACACCTGGTCCATCACGTCCACATGATCTACGGGGGCATTGGTCAACCACACAGCGTGACCAAAAACTCATGATGCCCGCACCGAGATCCGAAAGCTAACATAGCCACATTTGACTCATTAAACCTCAACTGATGGTATCCGGTACCAAAATCAATCTTCGAAAAGACTGAAGCTTTCGCGAACTGATCAAACCAATCGTCAATCCGAAGAGGAGGATACTCGCTTTCCTCTGAAGCGAATCTGGCTTCCTGTAATCAATGCACCACCTCGTCAAATCATCCAACATCCATACAAACAATGCAGAGGCACACCACGAAAATATGCGGGGTCGCATGAAATCTCCTAAAATCTCCTCCAGCAACTCCTGGAGTCGAAATAATAGCTCCATCAGCTCCGCTGGCTCCAAACGACAAGATGCCGGTAAAATGAGTCCAGCGCCTGGTACAAGCTCAATGGTGTAGTCAGTCTCCCGAACTGGAGAAACACCTGATAACTCCTCCGGAACACATCTGGAAGCTCGGGAACCACCTCAATGTCGCCGCAGCAACCATAGTATCCACAACATGAACTAAGCAACAACACAACCTATTCCATCATCCGCTCGACCATCACCGCGAAACAGCATCCCGGGGATACCTGGTCGTCAAAACACAACCTCCTCCTCGAGGCACTCGAACACAACCAAATGCGTCGTCAGTAAGTCCATACCCACAAACACACCAAAACCACGATGTCCAGCTATAACAGATCCGCGGCTAAACCATAACCACCAACAAGGATCTCGCAACCTCCGGATGGATGCAATACTCTCCAAAACCTCGGAAGTGGAGATGCAAGTACAATAGCCATGGATATCAAACAACAGTAACCTCGGAGAAAAGTCTGTTCTCAAACAAGGTCCTGGCACAAACCCCAACATGCCCAACTAGTCGCCCAAGTCACATGCGACTTGCTGAATAACTCGTCAAAAGGGTACATTGGCCAGACTACAGGAACAACATGAGGGTCTCCTCGTAACTCTGATCTGTCGAACCGATACAACAGCTCGCTGAGGCGCTCCCTCCCAACGTGACCCTCCTGGCCACCGAAACAATAACTAAAAGTGCTCCTCGAACACAAATCACTGCAACACCTGCTGCGTGAAAGGATCACCAATGATCGCTCAAACTCATGCTACAGGAGCAAGTCCGCTACTCTGTGATCTCCGCCATCGCCAAATGGTTCAGCAGAGGATCCTTAACATAATCGAAAAGACCACAGCCTGATGAAGTCACTGATCCCGAAATGTCGGAACTCAACCTCATCAAAATCTCAACTAAATCCACTTTCCACGAACCATCACATCGAAAACCACATACATCTTTCTTTCACAATAGCCTCGCCACTGAGTGCAGCACACTAAGCTCCTCACGGATGTCTCGAGGCATATCAATCAGAATCTCTCTGATGCTCAGGTTCAAACTCATCTCGAACCTCGTGCTCTGCTTCCTCTGAAGCCACATAACTCGTGCACACCAAAACAAACATGTGGGCAATGCATCTCTGCCTCAGGTGGGTAAACACTCCACATTCGATTGCTGGATAGTCTGATAAAACCATTACTGTATAGACAACACCCTGAATGTAGGCCATGGAGTCACAACCGGAACTCACACAATATCAGCCCACCAAACACAATGATCTGACTCAGGCAAACATCAACTGTCAAAATTCTCAGCTCTGAGGCAACATGTAGACGCCCATATACACACAACCAGGCAAACCGTGCCACACAATTCACTGAACTCTGAATACTCATCCCAAATCCACAATTCACTGGCAAATCACGCGTCGATTGATCCTCAACAGGATCCACAACCGTACCGACACGGAAAGCACGTCAGGAGGCATCCTAATGAATAAAACATCGTTCACAACAAATGGAACGTAATCATGAAACCGCAGATATTTGAGGACACACAACACCCGAAGTATTGATGAGTACCGCTGGCCAGTCGGGTCATCACTCCAGTCATGCTGTATCAACTCAAATACCCTAAGTAAACACCACTACAGAAGTCTACAGAACCTATAACCTAATGCTCTGATACCAAGCTGAAAGGACCCAACCCCGATTTAGCTCCCTAAATCGGAATCAAACCCTTTCGAAAAACACGAACCAACAAAAACTTTTCGAAATTTGGGCAGAGTTTCGTTACTAACGTTGAATTACCATTACCTGCACGCGGAAAATACACTTCATCCTATGCCACAAAAAGCAAACCGTGGGCACCAATCCCATCCGGATTTCTCAATATCTCAACAGTAAAGTAAACAATACAAAATATAGTACTTTACTGAAATCCGGGTTTAAAATCGTATAACATATACAACAGGAAGCTCAGAGCGACTTCTAATATATAATCATATACGTATACCACAGTAGGTAGAACAATAAACCTACTGGAACAAAAAAAGTAGCTCGAGCACTATGCCTCCGACCACGACGTGCGACACCAGAGTCCGAACTGCAAACTGGGCACGGAAACCGAAAAACCCAGGTGAAAGACAATAAACACGTTAGAGTGAGTGGACGAAAATAAATGTCTTTCACCAGTTTATATATATGTTTAAAATCACATATGCGAGTCCAGGTAAATAAAAAATAACATAGTACACGAGGTAAAACTCATACTCCTCCAGTGTACTGAGCATGCAAGTAAAATCCCACGGGGTCACTCATGGACTCCTCCGTGCTAGTACAGTCAGAATCACGGGATCCCAGACCCACACGTGATTCTAGCCGGAAATGGCCTCAGGTCAAAGGTCTGCCTCCCCCCGGTAAAGACCTCGGGTCAGGAGTCACAGCCTCCCCTGACATATGCCTACCATCGGGGATCAGCCGAGAGGCGAGTGTATCGATACAACAACGTAACCACGACTGTACTCTGTGTAAACCAAATCATAAACATTTCGATGCAAATGCATGAAACATCATATAAGTATATATATACTCGTATACGTATATTCGTATAAGTATAATCGTATAACTCATGCTCATGTAATCCGTAATATCAATACGCATGCTCAAGTTCGAAAATCATATAAAAGACTCGCAAACAATCCGTGAAAAGAAATGTCCACTCACACGCTTGCGTAACGCGGTTCGCGTTAACCCGTGATCCGGCGGAAAGTCCCTCGCCAAAACAACGATCACGAACACCTGAATATTCACAAAATCCATATCTCAAGCTCATAACTCGACAATACAAATCAAACCACGAGAAACCACCGTTCTCGGAAACAGATAATTCAAAGTCGACGAATCGTCGAAAATCCGTTTATACCACTTCAATACCTCGCTTTACGTTCGGACGCTCAACTCGAAAAACGAACCTCCCCACTGCGATCGGGGCGCGATTTAGAGCCAAATGACATGCGACTTGCCGAAAGTCAAAAAGTCAACTCTAACCGTTGACCGCCGCCGTTGACCGCCGTCCACGGCGGCGCCACTGTTGACCGGAGAGTTTCACGGCGGAGCCACCCCTATTCCACTCAAAATCACCCACTGAGCAACTTTGTCAACTGCACCAAAGTCCAATTCTCACTCTAACATAGTCAATTTCAAGCAAAACCGAATTGGTTCACAAATTTCAATCCCAAAATTCTCAATCCACAAATCGAATTAGAACACCATGTTTATATGGTTAGAATCACAATGAAGAGGGCTAAAAAACCCAATACCTCTTGAATTTCAATTCGGCCGAAATCTCCAAACCCGAATCAACCCAAAATTCTCCAATTTCTCGCCGGAATTTCTCCCTCCACCGTGAGCCACGCCGTGCGTGGTGGCCGGGAGTAAGCTCGGAAGGCCAAGGCGCACCGACCGCCACCTCCCCCGTGGCCGGAGATGGCCGATCGGCAACGCACCGTCGCCACCGTACACCACCGTCGCGAGTTCCTTCCAAGGCCGAGTTGACTCGGTCAACTCACCAGTCAAAGAAATAAATAGTAAGGTTGACTTCCCCTTAATGGCAGGTTACTATTTATACACTTTCCCAAAATGGAAACTCAAACTTATCCATTTCGATAAACTTCAAACACGCGTAACTTCCTCGTCGTAATTCCGATCCCAATAATTCTCGCGACCACAAACTCGTCTCGACGTACTCTTCAATAATCACCTGAAGTCAAACATATCGGCCAACCGAATAAAAAGTCAACCATTCGAACCAACACACATTTAAATCAACTAAACAATCCACAATCGGCAAAATTCGCAACTAATTCCTTGTAACTCCAAATCATGCTCCGGAAGTTCCCAAAAACTCGAAATTAAATTCTGAACAACTTCCGTGAAGAAGCCGAAACCAAATTCTCTTCCGGTAATTTAGTCGCGAGCAAACCTGCCAGTTAAATCTGTTTCCGTCGAAACTTCAAATATTCATAACTAATTCCTCGGTCGTCCAAATAACGATCCGGAACCGCCCACGAACTCGTAATCACACGTACAACGACTCTCAAGAAGAGACCCAGCTCCAATTCTCGACCAATAATTAAGTCGTTAGCAAGCTCGACAATTCCAAACAACCGTCGGATACCAGTGACTACCCGGTAACTCACGTACATAGCTGGTCATACTGGTGATTCTGGTCCGGGTCGTCACAGTTACCTTCTGCAAATGAATGTCCCAAGTTTGCTCAATTATATGTTTATGACATAGGAAATGAGATTTTAAATTGCATTAATGTCATTGACCCAGATAATAGAAATCAAAATATCGATGTTGCTATTGTTGAAAAATTAGCAAATATGCTTGACGACATTAATGAATTGGCCAAAAATTTCGATCAGTGTGAGATCAATTTGAAAATATTCCATTGCCTAATTGTAATATGACTCTACTTGATCGTCAATCTACCAATGATAAGCAATACGAATTACTGAGTGCTTCTGAAATTGCTAATTTAATTGTTGGTGACATTGGAGAATTTAATTCTATCAGAGATATAATAATTCGATCGGTTGATGGACATTTGAATCGAATATCAAAGATACGTTAGAAATTAATGCCATTGTAATATCCACTACTTTTTCCGTATGGTGAGGATGGATTCAGAACAGATATGTTGTTAGAGTGTACGGAAAGAGAGCGTCAAAGAAAAAGAACAAAATTGACGAAAATAAAATTTTTCTGTTATCAAATCCATGATCGAGAAAATGATTCAGGCACTTTGCTAAAAGACGGAAGATTGTTTCAACAATACTTAGTTGATGCATATGCAACAGTCGAGGAAAATCGCTTAGAATATATAACAACTCATCAAACATTACTGAAGTGTGAACAATAGAATCAATTATCTACGCTTGCTTCAAATGGTGTTACCTGATATTCTGATGTGGGAAAAATAATTTTTCTTCCAAGTACTCACACTGACTGTCCTAGAGATATGTTAAATAACTATCAAGATGCCATGACAATTTGTAGATGTTACGGCAATCCGGATTTGTTTATAACTTTCACTTGCAATGTTAAATGGCCGGAAATTGTGAGATATTTTGAGAAAAGACCTGGGTATAAAGCGAAAGACATACCATATATTGTTTCTCGAATTTTTAAAATTAAATTAGATGATATGATAAAATTCATTAAATCCGGAGAACCTTTTCGAGATATCGATGCACATATTTGTACAATTGAATTACAAAAACAAGAATTGCTTCATGCTCATTTATTAATTTGGCTTCGAAGACCATACAAGTGTTACACATCAACAGATATAGATTCTATTATTTCTGCTAAATTACCAGATAAAGATATTTGTCCAGAACTTTTCGAAATAGTTAGTCAATTTATGAAACACGGTCCTTGCATGAGAGATGGAAAATATACAAAATCTTTTTCGAAACAATACATTTCTAACACCGTTTTTCACGCAATTAAGGCTCCTCACTATAGAAGACGTGATGATGATTCAAAGTTTATAAATAAAAACAGAATTCATATTGGTAATAATTTTCTTGTTCCATATAATCCCATTTTGTTGTTGAGATATAATGCTCACATAAATGTTGAATCATGTTCTCAGTCTATGTTAATAAAATATTTATTTAAATATATATATATATATACACAAAGGTTCAGATAGAGCTTGAGTGATGCTTCGTGACAATGTAAATGATAAAATACAAAATTATTTGAATTGTCGATATTTAACTCCTCACGAATCTGTGTGGCGATTGTTTGAATTCTCCATTCATACCAGATATTCTGCAGTGCAATACTTAAAAATTCATTTGCCGAACGAGCAAAGTGTTTTCTTTTATGAAGGTTAATCTATTGAATAAGTTGTAGAAAATCCAGATGCGGAACGTACAATGCTGATTGCTTGGTTTGATGCAAACACTTTTTATAAGGACGCGGCTAAATTAACTTATGCTCAATTTCCTTCTCAATTTGTTTGGGATAGTGTTAGGAAAACATGGCATCCAAGAAAAAGACGATATGACGTTATTGGCAGGATTGCACACGTACCACCACTTGTAGGCGAATTGTTTTACCTACGAATGTTATTGAATATTCAAAAAGGATGTCGCAATTTCGATTGGATCAAAACAGTAAATGGAATTACATACGCCACTTTTCAGGAAGCATGTCGAGTATTAGGATTGCTAGATAATGATAAAGAATGGAATGATGCACTAGTTGAATCTGCATTTATTGCGACCTCTTCTCAGATTAGACAATTACTTGTAACCATTATTCTTTTTTGTAATGTCTCAAATTCGCGAGCTTTGCTCGATGCACATTGGATGAGCATGTCTGATGATATCTTATATAAAATTTGATCATAATTCAACATGCGCATCCTTACCATACCTAAGGATGATTTGAAAAATACCGTTTTATATGAACTTGAAAAATTGTTTATCATGGCATCCAATTCATTGAAAGAAAATCATTTGCCGATGCCAAAAATAGAAAAGATATAAGAGTTGAGCAATAAATTAATAAGAGAAGAATTGGATTTTGATTGTGAGACACTTAAACTTGAACATTGTGAATTGATTACTAAATTGAATTCGTGTCAGAAAATTATATATGATGAAGTGATTGAAGCTGTAGAACAGAAAACTGAAAAATCATTTTTTGTGTATGGTAGTGGCGGAACAGGACAAACTTTTTTGTGGAATGCTATAATTCCTAAATTGAGATCTGAAGGAAAAAATATTTTGGCCGTTGCTTCGTCAGGAATGGCTTCTCTGTTACTTCCAAATGGTAGAACGACGCATTCACGTTTTAAAATAAAACCTGTTATAGCGAAAGATTTAAAATGTTCGATAAATAAACAAACACATCTTGTAGAATTAATTGAAAAGGTAGATCTGATCATTTGGGATGAAGCTCCGATGTGCAATAAATGTTGGATGAAATCATTAGATAAAACTCTTCGGGATATTTTGTCAGCAAACTCTGATGATCGAAAGACACAAATACTATTTGGAGGCAAAACAATTTTATTCGGTGAAAATTTTAGACAGATTTTACCAGTTATAGAAGGAGGAAGCAAGAGTGATATTATTGAGGCGTCTTTGAATAATTCATATCTATGGTCATATCTTAAAATTTTTTGTTTAACAGAAAACATGAGATTATCGTCTATCGGATTAACGACCACTGAAAAAGATGAGATTCAAAATTTTGCAGAATGGATGCTACAGATAGGAGATGGTCGATGTAACGACCCGAACCAAAAATGGTATGTTAATTGGCTTGATTTGCGAGTTTCACGATTAGTCGCAGTTTTGTCGCAATTGGTCGATATGGCGGGTTTGTTTACGACTAAATTATCAGAAAAGAATTTGGTTTGAGTTTCTTCATGAGAGTGTTATAGTATACGTGATTTCGAGCTCGTGGGAGTTTCCAGAGGATTATTTCTAGCTACGTGGATTAAGTTATGAATATTTCCGTCCGTTGAATTTAGTCATGTTTATCCGTTTTGTTTCGATTCCTTTTGAACCGTTGATCGTTTTGGTCGTGCGTATAAATATCGGAATAGTGGTAAAATTGTCGAAAATTTGCATTTGGGCCGTTTGACCAGCGTTAACTAAAGTTGACCCGCGTTGACCAGAGCACCACCGTGACCCGTTTCGGGTTTGCCGTCCGACCCGACGTTTTCGGCCATCTCTGGCCACAATTTTGGTATGGCTAGAATCCTCTTGTGATTCTCTATTTGTTTAAGCTTGATTTTGTGGGAATTGGTTGAGATTTGGTTGAGTTCGAGCTCGATGAAGTTTTGAGATTTCGCCGGAGTCGGGTGGCGGAATCCGGCAAGTTTCTTCCCCTCAACCCATAGATGAATTCTGGGCAATTTGATTTGGAATTGGAGGTAGTTTGTGGCGGTTCAGGGCGGTGACGGGAGGGTGAATTCCAGCCAGGCTTTCGGCCGAAATTCCGGCC
The DNA here is from genome assembly GCA_946800695.1 of Geum urbanum. NCBI lineage: Eukaryota > Viridiplantae > Streptophyta > Magnoliopsida > Rosales > Rosaceae > Geum > Geum urbanum. Next base: position 25,326,111 of record OX327002.1, read on the forward strand.
GGTGTGGGTGGAATTGAGGTTTGTGGTAGAAGGAAAATAGGTTGGGCTTGAGGAGAGGAAGAGTTTGAGGTATGGGTCGCTGGGGTTTTTCACAGTTGACGCGGCGGCGGCGGCAATGGTCAACGGCGGAGCTCCGACGATGATGACTTTTTGGGATTTTGGAGATTTTTATACCGTTTTGCTCTTAATCGTGTCCCGATCGTAGTCGTGAAGTTTTTGAGTTGAATTGAGTATTCTATTTTGGGACGAGGGTTGTTTGGGTATATTTTGGAAATTTTGTTATCCTCGTCGATATTTCGAGCGATACGTATTTCGAGAACGCGGGGTTCTTGACGTATTAGCTCCGTATGTTGTGATTCTATATGTATTGATCGTATCCCTGTTATTCAGGTGATCGTGGTCGAGTGGTTGGCGAGGAATCTTCTGCCGGACCTTAGAGTTAGCCTCGTACTGTGAGTGGACACTTTATTTTCACTGTCGATTTGCGAGTCTTGATTATGCATTTATGTTATGCATTTTATGAGTATGCAATTATGATTATGCATTTATGATTGTGTATTTTTACTTGGAGGCACATATATGATTTGTTTTACATGGATTATGGATATATGGATGCATCGATGCATGGCTTCTTGGCTGATCCCCGAGATGCTCCGAGGGGGGTTATGGCAAACGCCTGACCTGTGATTATATGGCTCCCAGGAAGGTTATGACAAACCCCTTACCTTGGTTGAGAAGGATTGTAACTCTGAGGAAAATGTACTCGAGTTACAGCCTCCACATTTTATACGGTATTCAGGAAGGTTATGGCAACCACCTTACCTGTGATTGATGATTTTAGACTTGCATCATGATTTCATGTTTATATTGGTGGAAGATATATTATTATTTTCGTCCACTCACTCTAACGATTTCATTTGTCTTCCTCTGGGATTTTCGGTTTCTTTTGCCTAGTTTGCAGTTTGGGTTCCAGTGTTGCACGTCGACGGTGGAGACGTAGAGTTCAGGTCACACTTCAGTTCGAGTAGGTTCCTTGTTCGACCTACTAGTTGTGTATGATGTATATAAGCGTCGCTTTGAATACCTATGTTTGTTTTCAGTTGAGTTTACTCCTGAATGTTTTCTGGATTTCTTGTAAACCTTATAGTTTATTATATATGATGTTGAGAAATCCGGATGGGGAACGGAACCCCACTGTTTGGCTTTTGTGGAATATTCGAAGTGTGTTTCTTTGCAGGTTTTAATATTGGTTCACATGTTTCAAAGTAAACTCTGGCAAAATTTTTTTTAAGGTCATGTTTTCGAAGAAGTTTGATTTTAGTTTAGGCAACTAAATTGGAGTCAGGTCCTTTCATAGATTACAGTCAAATTTTCCAACAAATAACCCTGATACATCTTGGATTCATACTATTGAAGATTTACTCACTGATTCAACTTTAGATCCTATCAAATCAATTTTTACGGCTACGATTTACTCTATCAAATTAATTGCATATTTATTTATTTCATGTACAGTTGCATTTCTCAGTGTGACGATGACACGCTCTCTCAAACTCCGAGAAATGCAACTATACATGAAATAAATAAATACGTAATTAATTTGTTGCCTGGTGATAAAAATATATATTTTAGTTCCGATTCAATTTCATTCAATTCTACTACCTACAGTGATAACAATATTTTGTATCGTATAGAATTTTTTAATAAACTTGAATTTAGCAGTATCGTATACCATCACATGAACTTATACTGAAGATTGGAATGCCAATTAGGTTATTAAGAAATTTAAATCAAATACAGAGTTTGTGCAACGAAACACGATTGATTATAACTAATTTGTTTGAAAAAATAATAGAGGCAAAAATATTGACAGAGCTAGACTAATATTGGGGAAAAAGTTTACATTCCAAGGATTGTATTGATTTCAAATGAAACTAAATGGCCATTCACATTCAAGAGACGACAGTTTCCTGTCAGAGACTGTTATGCAATGACAATCAACAAAAGTCAGGGTCAATCGCTAAATGAAGTCAGAATATATTTGACAGAACCAGTTTTTAGTCACGAACAATTATACGTTGCACTATCCACAGTTACATAAAAAGGCTTAAATATTATGATAAATAACGGTGACAACATACCAAATAATTATACAAAAAATATAGTTTACAAAGATATTTTTCAAAATATATAGTATATATAGCACATAATTAAATCAAATAGGAAGAAAAAGAATGTAAATAAATATAGAACAATTTTTTTGTTGTAAATGAAGAGTTCTTTAGGATTTAGAAAGGAGATACAATATCTCTATACTTTTGATATTTATGTATCTTGTTTGAAAGTTTACATAATAAATTATAATTTTATTTTATTTTTATAATAATCATGTAGAATCTATTTACAAATCTATTTGTATGTTAAACAACAATTAAGCTTCCAATAAATTTATAGCACTTCGTTGTAAAATCGCACCAAGGTGCGGGATACTACTTAGTTATTACACAGAATGAAACTCGACTCTAAGAATGAAATTATTGTTTTTTTTTTGGAAGGGAAATTATTGTTTAATAATATTGGTATCACTTTTTGTACCTCGATGGTTGTGCTAAGCATACTGTCAACGACACTTTTTCTAGAAGACAGAGAGAAGCACAGAGAAACTAGTCGGATTACCTGAAAGCAAACAATTTAGTTAATAGATGACCTATATACTCCAGTAAGATAGACCATACGAAAATTGGGAAAATAATTCACAGCATTTTCAACAAAACAAGAAGAAGAAAAAATTAAAAAGGTGTTTGTAACACGTGATACGATGTTAAATGTTTATAATGAGCAAATGCATACCACTCTAACATCATACTTATCACCAACGAACAAACAACGTTTATGTCCTTCCAATGCTAGGGTAAGAAAATTATCCCTGTCATCCTGAAATGCTCAACAAAGTTGAATATAAAAGTCAGGATTATATTGGAAAAGAATAAATGTGAAGTAAAAGAAAACGTTTATGGTGAAGTGCTAGCTCACTCGAAGGTTTAAAAAAGAAAAAGAAACTAATAGTTTAAACCCAAAATCACCAATGTTTGACCCAAATTTGAATATTTGTTCATCACCATTCCGATTGCAAGTGAAAAGGGCTCAAATACCACACTTCTAAGCCTGAATAAAACTAATGTATACAACTTTCCTGGAGTTTTTCAGCTTCCTCCTTGTCCATTGCAAGCTGCTTTTGCAACTCTTGAATTTTAATTGAGTAGTCAGTCTTCTCTCCCTAATACTGGTTGAAAATTACCTTTGTCGAACACTTTAGACGTCTAATGAGTGCTTCCAACTCCACTGTTTGTGAAGGAAACATGTATTCAAAATTTACACACAAAACATCAGATTTTAAAGTTTTTTTTTTAAACTATTCTCCACTACCTTGTGTTTCCTTAGACGCATGGCTGATTGCCACTCACTGGAGGTCAGTCTTTCCTCATCACTCCTAAACAGAGCATCAGTATAGTGTGCAAGGTGAAAATGAGTTTGACTCTGTCTATCTTGGGACCTCTTGTTTGTAGCTATCTCATCCTCAACAAGTGAAACAGCAGGTTTCAAATACTTATCCAAAATCGTTCTTGAGATGATTTAAATTACCAGACAGTTAAAAACAAATTAGTTAGAATTCCTTCTATCTAAATCATAAATCAAAGATTTCGGTTTATCACTAACTTGCTAGATCTAGTCTCTGCCAACCACTTCCCAACCAAGCGATGTATATCTGAAGACTCTTCATTTGGAAGGGAATATTCTGCCACATACATTGTGAGGCTGATAGCCATCTCATGCTGACCTCAGCTGCGCAAAAGCTTTGCTTCCTCAAGCTGCCAACATACATAAACTTTATTGGTATTTTTGATTTATGATAAAAGCAAGGAGTAAAATATCGGATATCGAGAATATATTAACGTTCCAAAATTTGGATATTTCGACGGAAATATCGATGAAATATCGATCCAGTGAAAATTCTGACGGAAATGACAGAAACTAATAAAATTACATGAAAAAATTTGTAATGAAACTTTTGGAGGTTGTAACATGATCAATTATCTACCTTATGTGAAAAGAAAATATTGATCTGACATCAAGACATATGAATTTGCTAAATTACTATATGAATTAGTATGTGTTAAGTGCTGATAATTATTAAAATATAATTTATTAGTTCTATTTTTATTTTTTGATGGCTAAAACTTATAGGAGGCTAGGTCATCACGCCTTTTGTACAATATGTTACACATCACACATCACAAAATCAAATATATAAATACTTCAAAACCACGTAGGGGACCTATGAGGTTCGAAATTCACACTATTTTTTCTCCATCTCTATGTGCATAATCATGTGTGTATTGTGAAGAATAATCATTAAATGATTGTTCTCCCATGTAATTCTGCATGTATTGGACATGTCACGTGAAGGATGGATTGGACATTGAGCATGTGAAGATTGGACATTTATCAAACTAAATGTTAAATGTAAAAAGTTTACGGAAATTTCGAAAATTTCGGGAAATATCGGAAATATATCGGAAATATCGATAAAAATCGAAAAATTTCGGAAAATTTAGGGATATATTTGAGGATTTTTCAGGTAACTTCAAAAAATCGAAATATCGACGAAATATCGCCGATAATATCGATTTTACATACCTTGGATAAAAGAATAGATGAATATTTGTACAAATAATGATTTAGTACAATCTAACTTAACGACTATCCAGGTAAGCCAAGATCAATAAAAATCAGCTAAACAAACCACCAATTGGTGGATTAAATTACTCACTGAACGAAGATTTATACAAAGGTCTAAGAGAGAACAAATAACAATTCTGCACTTGAACGAAATTTTAAAAGAAACGGATATTCTGATACGTCAGATGTTTGATCCACCTAGTAGAGAATAGGTTGACTGTGTCATGAAAGGCCCATGCACTCCATGCTCTCAAAGGAGAGCTATATGATAGGAATGTGGTCAAGAGCATAACTCAAAGTAAGAAGAACAAGGAGAAAGCCCAAACCCAAATGCAATAGATAATGGAGGAAGCCACACTGGAGCCAAGGCAGGAGCGAGACTACATGGAAATCTCTGATATGGCCTACTTTGATTGTCAATTTGACCATGTCTTTGAAAATCAAGCCACTATGACATCGATGATCGGTGATCTTGGCAACGTTTGGAGAAGTACTATCGTGGGGAGGGCATATCTGGGTCGGCACCTCAAGGGCATGGTGGTGGAAATGATGATGAGATGATGGAGTGAAGACTTAGCATTTCTTATTTGTTTCATGTGTTTTTAATTTCTTACCCCATTTATTTCATAACCTTATAGGACTTATTGTTATTTTATACCCTGTGAACATCGTTAACTTTTTGTGATTGATGTCAAATTGGTACCTTGGTTAGTTTGTGTTTTGTGTGGTTGGATACATAATTTGATTGCATGTGTGTACTTAGATGTTGATTTGTGAGCAATTGGATGTGCATCCTACCAACTTTTTATGTGTTTAGCTTGTCGTGTGGTTGTTGTGAGTGTGAAGGTCTATTTTTGGTGTAGGGAATGGCATGAACTTGAATAGATATTGGCATGATTTTACTCACCTTCATAGGAAAATTCAGGATACTTGCTTCGATGGACCAATGGGTTTCCCTCGATCCATCGAAGCTTTATGCCATATCGATACAGGGTGAGTGCCTCAATGGATCGAAGGATTTTCCTCGATCCATCAAACTCGAGCGGCCAATTAGATCCAGGGGCTCTGCCTCGATGGATCAAAGGGTCTCCTTCAACCCATCGAAGGCCATTCCACATATGCACTTTTGCAAGTCCTTTCAGAGTCTGAAGGCCATGACTTTGATCATATACCCCCTCGAGCTTCCCAATGCTATCAATTTCAATGCAAGGGCACCGCTTTCCAAGTATTATTTCACTCATGCAACCTTTGGATTGTGAGGCTTTACTTGGCCTTTGTTGGTTTACATATTCTTGCATATGGAGCTCGGAGTCGATCGACAAAGCGTTTGCACCCTCTCTTTCCCTACTATATTTTTTTTCTTGCTTCATATGGACATGATTGAGAACAATGCTTCAGTAATATTAATGTATCAATTTGTGTCACGTAGGATGTAGTAGTCTTGTATAAGTATGAGGTCCTTTCGTGGTACATGCTAGATTACAATGTGATATTTTTCCAAATGTGCTTAGTATGCATGTCCTCATTGTGGTTGATAGGACTCTAATAACTTAATTATTTCTTAGAGACTATATGACCATTTAAGTGTGAATGCATGTTAGTTCCTATGCCTAGGAGAACATGTGTTAGGTGAATACTTTTGTAAAATGATGATGCCTTGCTATCTTGTTTACACTTTTGGTTATTATGTGATTTTATGCAAATTGAGGACAATTTGGTTCTAAAGTGTGAGATAGGTGGCTAAGTCGTATCACTCCTTATCCTAAAATCTATAAAAAAAAATTAAAAAAAATAGTGTGAGAAAATGTAATACAAAAATATGTGTGTTTGGTGTGTTTTGTGTCCCAATGACCACTCACAATGATGAGATTGCGCTCACTACCGGAATAAGTAACATTACCGGCGAGATTACTGGAGACAAGGCCGGCGACTGGAAAAGTCGCCGGTAATGTTCATCATTACCGGCGACTTACTCCGTCGCCGGTAATGTCACCGGTAATGTCTCCATTTCCGGTGATTTAATGAATCGCCGGCAATGCCTCTTATATTAGATGCCGATCGCAGCAAGTCATTTATTTGGATCGATCGAAAAAAATCCGGTGAAATCGAAAGAAGGAAAACGCTCTGAAATCGATCCTTCGGTATTGTCAAAATTAAGGCGCGCGTCGAAAACTCGATCACTCGGGAAGCTATATATATAGGTACGTGTATATATACGTATATGTGTATGTATATATATGTGTGTGTGTTGATTAAATCCAATTCGTGAGATATGAAATGTTGTTGATGTCACCGAAACGAGAAAACTGCTTGTAGTTAATCTTATCTTGTGTCTGAATCAACGACTGGTATTATCGTAGTGCTATCGGAGCCAGGCTTAAGAGAGCCTCCTACCTAGTCAAATACATTTTGAACTGAAAAAAGAAGAATACCATCATCGAGTACTGAATCGAATTCAGAGATTAGATCAATATATATATATATGCACGCATGTGTTGATTTAATTAGAGTTGAATTGAGATATCGCGTCGATTATTAGTAGTGAATGTGTGTATATATAATACGTAAAATTGTTAAAATTTTCAGGATGGACAAGAGTTGGATGAGCCTCGAAAGATGGGATGTCAGATATCACCAGGGAATTAGGAGTTTTGTGAATTTTGTGAAGGCTAATTGTGGAGACACTACACTTCATTATTGCCTGTGTAAAGAATGTAAGTGTTTCAGCGATCGATTTTGTTTTCCCATTGATAAAGTCCAGAAGCACCTGAGTAAATACGGGTGTTGGGATAAGTACACTTGTTGGATTTATCACGGTGAAACATCGTTAGCGGGTCCGCATGATCATGGACAATTTGGTGAGAGGGCCAGTCCACGCTATGATCATGGAGATTTTGCTGAGAGGGGCAATTCATCCTATGATCTAACATCGATGTTAATCAATGATATGTTTCCTCATGAGAGCGGTGTATTTGCTGATGAAGCACCAAATGTCCCTCCCGTCGTTGAGGGTTTCCCCCATATTGAGCCAGTCGAGCCATTACCTGGAGCTCATGTCAACACAAGCGGTATGGACAAGTACAACAACCTGATTGCATTGCAACAGACTCCGTTGTACGACGGTTGTAGTAAGACTGTTCTTGAAAGTGTGATGGGAGTGATGCAGCTCAAAATGGAGAACAAAATGTCTGTCAAAGCTGTTGATTCTTGGTTGAAGTGGACTGCTTCGCTACTGCCACCCGGTCATCGTCTTCCTACCACTCATCATAAGGTGCGACATATCCTGAAAGATCTTGGGCTTTCCTACATCAAAATCCAAGCATGCAGATATGATTGTATTCTCTTCTGGGGAAAAGATCTTGAAGACCTTGAAGCCTGCCCGGTATGTTTTACAGAAAGGTATAAGTTAACTCCTGCAGGCAACAAGAAAGCTGTGAAGATACTTCGATATTTCCCGCTTATTGATAGGCTGGAGCGGTTGTTCATGTGTGCTTTCACGGCCGAAGCAATGAGATGGTGGGCTAAGAGGAATTTGCTTGACGATGACACCCTTATACACCATTCCGACGGAGAGGCTTGGAAGCACATGGTCAGGGAGTTTGATCATTTTACAGCAGAGGTCCGAAATGTTTGGCTAGGGCTCTCATCTGACGGATTCAACCCTTTTGGCAAGATGAGTCTTCAATACAGTATATGACTAGTTATTTTGGTACCGTACAACCTTCCACTATGGATGTGCATGAAGAAGGAATACAATATGCTCACTCTGTTAATTCCGGGCCCGGGTTATCCAGGAAAGTGTCTCGATGTGTATTTGAGGCCTTTGATTGAGGAGCTTAAGTACCTGAGTGAGTGTGGCCACCCCACTTACGATAGGTTCAAAAATGAGATGTTCCAGATGCATGCCATGCTTGTTGGCACCATCAGTGATTTTCCTGCCCGCGGTATGTTGTCGGGCAACGTTACCAGGGGTTACAGGGCTTGTTCAGAGTGCATGACGGTTGATTGTTGCAGTCCTCATTGTAGTAAAATTGTTCAGATGCGTCACCGTTGTTGGCTTCCATATGATCACCCATTTAGGCAGGATCCAGACGCGTTTGATGGGACTGTGGAAACAGGTGTGACACCCAGGCGATGGACAGGGGAAGAAATTTTGGAAGTGTTGAATGAATATGATTTTGGCCAGCTGAGCAATCATCCTGACATAGTGGCGTTAATTCCAGACAAGCCCGAAAGGTATAAGTTTTGGACACACAAGAGCATATGGGAACTCCCCTACTGGCCCAGGTTGCCTATCAGACACTACCTAGATGTCATGCACATAGAGAAGAATGTGTGTGAAAGTGTGGTGGGCACAGTTCTTAACTTGGAGGGGAAAACAAAAGACATCCCTAAGGCACGCATTGATCTGAAAGCTATGGGACTGCGGAAACATTTGTGGTTAAGAGATGGTAAGAGAAAAATGCCGCAAGCTCCTTACACTGTCAAGCCGAAGCATAAGCATGAAATTTTTCGGTGGCTGAGTAATGTCAGGTATATATTCTTATATATGACTATGCAGGAAATTGGTTTGCCTTAAATTTTTACCGGATTATGGTTATATGCGAGAAATATAATTGTTGCCTATGGCTATATATATATATATATATATATGCAGGTATCCTTATGGCTATGCAGGAAATATAAGCAGGTGTGTTAACTTCCGGGACAATAAGATGTACGGATTAAAGAGTCATGACTACCATGTACTGCTTCAACGGCTTTTCCCTATTTTCATTCAAGGGCACCTGCCCAAAGAGGTGGTGGAGCCGTTGGTGGCCTTGTCAAGATTCTTTCAGAAGTTATGCACCAGGGAAGTTAAAAAATCAGATCTCAGGGAGATGCAAGATGACATCATTTTTATCATGTGCAAGCTTGAGAGGATATTTCCGCCAAATTTTTTCGACATCATGCCTCACCTAATGATCCATCTTCCCGAACAATTGTTGCTTACCGGTCCCGTACACTACACTTGGATGTATCCCATGGAAAGGTACATTTGGTTTGCCTCTGTTTTTATATGTAAAGTCTTATTTTTACCTTAGTTAACATGCACTTGTTAACTTGTAGACAATTGGGAGCCTACAAGGACTATGTGAAAAATAAATATGCACCTGAAGGGTGTATCGCGGAAGCATATGTTGCGCACGAGTGTGTAACGTACACCAAAGTGTATTTGGGAGCGCTTGAGGACCCCCAACAACAGATGCCGATAGATGAACCTCAGTTCAACCTTTCTATCATCTCCAATGACGTGGTAGTACAGGGAAGCTTGCCAAAGTTGTACAAGTTGGATGGAAATGAGGTAGTCATTGCCCACTGGTCGGTACTGATTAACTGTGAAGAAGTACAATATTGGAAAAACTATCATCTTCACTGCCCTGCTATTGCCGGAAATGTTGATTACCACAACAGGATGTTTGCAAACTACTTTGGTCAATGGGTAAGGGCATATGTGTATATGTCTTTTTTTTATTGCCATTTTCCTTATATAGCATGTGTGTACGTACGTGGTTTTGTGGTTTCTATGTTCATAATTGCTTGTGTGGTTTCTTATCGTTTTCAGATGAACCATGTAGCAAATGATGGTTGCCCGGAGTGGTCAAACGAATTAAGGGTCCTAGCGATGAAACCGATAGCTTCAAAAGTTTACGCGATGTGTCAGGTCAATGGCGTGAAATTTATATGTGAAAATCGAGACGACCGACTGAAAACACAGAATTGTGGGGTGATGGTCCATGGTGGGCAGGATGGCATTGACTATTACGGTGTCGTTCATTCAGTTGTTGAACTAATTTATGGGAACCGCATGAAAGTGCACTTGCTCAAGTGTAGATGGTTTGATACTAGCCCGGAGAACACAAGGACCGATCAGTACGGAACATTTTCGGTGAATACTGCTACTAGCTGGTACGAAGAAGACCCTTTCGTTCTTGCCTCATCAGTAAAACAAGTGTTTTACCTTGACGATCTTCTGAACAAAGTCCCGTGGAAGGTAGTTAACCATGTTGCTCATAGAAACATATACAGTGCTGCCACACTTGGTGAGACCGCAGATGATGAGGAAGTTACTGCATACCAAGAGCCGAACGCTTTTGACATTCCGGAATCATCTACGATTCTCCTTAATAATGTCAGATCTGGGAGTGTGGTTCGAATTATTGGAGCAGAACTTCTCGATATTAATCCATATGAAGTTGACGCTGATTCAGATGACGAGGAGCGGCAGATATTGCCAGAGGTTACATATGAAACTGAGTCAGACTCAAGTGATGAAGATGATTACGATTATCATCCTTAGTACGTTAATGATGTAGTCAGAAATTGTAGTCGGAAATTGTACGTAGTCGGAAATCATGTTGGAAATTGTAGTCGGAAAATGTAGTCGGAAATGGTACGTAGTCGGAAAATGTTGTCGGAAATGGTACGTAGTCGGAAATTGTAGTCGGAAATCGTAGACGGAAATTGTTGTCGGAAATTGTAGTCAGAAATTGTAGTCGGAAATCGTAGACGGAAATTGTTGTCGGAAATTGTAGTCGGAAATTGTAGTCGGAAATTGTTGTCGGATATTCTTCGGGAAATGTCAACATTACCAACGACTTAAACTAACTCGCCGGTAATGTTGTCTTGATATGCAAGATCCCAGCTCGAGCCCGAGCTTCATTTCTGCTAATCCTCTCCTCCTCCTCTCCTCCTCTCCTCCTCTCAACTCGTTCCGGCCAGAACCCAGCTCAAAACTCTCTTCCTCTCCTCCCCTCTCCCTTCCCCTCACCTCCTCTCCCTTCTCCTCTCTCCTCACTAAATATCCCGATTTCAAATTGAATTTCCTCTCCTCCCCTCCTCATCTCCTCCTCCCCTCCTCATCTACCTCCTCCCCTCACCTCCGTCGCCGGAAAAGCAGCTCGAGCTCCACCATGGCAGGTCCTCTCTCTCTCTCTCTCCCTCTCTCTCTCTCTCTCAATTTTTATTTATTTTTGTGTATGTGTATATATACGTATGTACGTATGTACGTATGTGGGAATGTATAAATATATGTATGTGGAAATTAAATTTAATTAGGGTGATATGTTGGAAATTTATATGCAATGTATATGTGATGTATATATCTATGTGAAAATTATGTGATGTATATATATATGTGAAAATTCTGTATATATGTGGTTTGGATGAATATGTGATGTATATATATATGTGAAAATTAAATTTAATTAAGATGCATGATGTATATATATGTGTGAAATATGTGGAAAATTAATTAGGGTGTGTGATTTGGAACATATGTGATGTATATATATATGTGAAAATTAAATTTAGTTAAGATGCATGATGTATATATGTTAATTTAGGTGATATAGTTGTTAATTAATCGTATAAATTAAGGTGAAAACCGGAACCGTTTGAAACCGGAACTGTTCCAGTTCCAAACGGTTCCGGGTTCAAACGGTTCCGGTTCCGCCCGGTTCCGACTACATTTGGTTCCGGTTCCCATTTGTTATAGAACCGAATCCTTATGACTATTACGGTGTCCAGGAGGTTTTGCGGCAAATTGGCTTCGGAGAGGTTCCCGAAATAGTGGAGGGAATAGTAGTCAAGCTTCCTCCTCACCCGCAGTTAGCAGCACGCGCAGTGGGCCAATGATGAATGCTCGCACGAGAGCCTTGCTAGATGCGCAAGCTGAGGAGGAAGCTGCACGATCAAGAGCCGTGCAACCGGAAGTCGAGGCTCGAGCCTCAGTCAACAGACGCTTAGTCAGCAGACGTCCCTCCGTCAGCAGACCCTCAGACGAGCGACAGTCAACGGGGCCATCAGAAACTCCCTCAATCCGAATGCCCCATATTCGCCCGGTGCCTACTCCCGTTTCACAGGAATCATCTGAGGCACATGGTGGTGCTGGCGCCTCATCGTCCAGGCCTCGTCTATCTCCGCCGTCCGGTCTCTTCCTACCCGATGAGATTCCTGTGATCCCTGAATTCGATGATAGGGGGATGCCTGTTTATGTTGAAGGACGGCCGGAGTTCCTGAGCGTGGAGGAAGTGTACAACTTCATCCCGTTCGACCCCGTGTATCTTTGGAGTGTGAGGTGCACCAACCAACAAACGGACGATGCAGGTAAATTTTATTTAACATCAGATTGATTACTTAATTATTACTTAAGACTTACGATAGGTTCAATTAATGATATCAATTTGTTGACATTGTATTATTAGGCAATTTCGTTAATGAGACTGGAAAACGGAAAGGGGCTAGAGGCACCTGCACCGGGAAGAGACTTGAGCAGGCCACCGGGGGAAGGAAAACGCCCATAAGGGCCAATGAGGATGGCGAGGTGATCGAGGCATTTGACACCACGCGAAAATATGTCAGTATGGCCGGTGCGATCGTGCGGGACAAGGTCCCAATGCTTTGGCCATATTGGGAATCTGTGCCCATCTACGTGAAGATGCAAGTGCATAATGCACTGAGTGTGAGTTAAATCGTATTTTCATTACGTAAATTTTACATTTATTAATTAAGTCCGAATAAATATATAATTTTACCTTTTATATATTCATATTGCAGGTGTGGTTTGACGTGGATGAAGTTCTTATTCACACGTGGGTAGAGCGTTAACTACATATGAGGTGATATGCTTCGAGTTATTTGAGTATATATCGAGTTAGATTTTTGTTTATCAAGTGTTTTAATATCTCTAACTTTTTTTCCTTGTTTTAATATAGGTATAAAGAGTGGAAGAACGAGCTTTATTCCCATTACACTGTATACAAGGAGCTAGGCCGAGGTTCTACCCCTAGCGAATTCCGGTTTAGGGAGTACGAGTGGCTGTGGCTGATAGCCCACTTCGAGCACCCCAAAGCTCAGGTATGCATCCTGAATATATCATACAAGCCTAATGTATCGTATCACATTGAAATAGTTAGTTACTAATTTTTTTTCATATGTTTATCAAACAAGGCGATTTCGAAGACGAACCGGGTGAATAGATTGAAAAACACCAGGGCCCATCATGCAGGTTCACTCAACTATTTGGGTTGGTCGACTAAGGCCCAGCAACAACAAGAAGTGAACCTGTTGGTGTATATTCATCAGAAGTTCTATCCGCAGTGCCCTGAAGAAGCGGTAAGTCTTTCGCCTCTCCATGTGTTAATAAAACTATTTTTCGATATTAATTTATTTTGTTAGCTAATACTTTATTCATTTTCGCTTTTCAATTAGGCGAGAGTGGAGGAGGCGACCGCAGAAGTGACCATGAATATAGCTCGGACTTACCATCCTGACTTCTCTGAGGAAGAAGTCACCCAATATGCCTCTCAGATCGATCCACTTGATCGCACTATAGCGGCTCAGATCATGGCAAAAGCGTGCGGGACTGGAAAGAATACCTACTACTGTAGGGGAATGGGCTCGGCGGGCGAATGAGTATTGAAGAACACTTCAGAATACTCTGCCGGGTCAAGAAGTTCAACTTCTAGTCGTAACCTCGCAGCGGAGCTTCAGAGGACGCGGAGGGAGTTGGAGGAGCAAAAGAGGCACGCAGCCGAGCAACAGGCAATCAGAGATGCCGAGTACCAAAACATGGTCCAGCAGCAGGCAATCAGAGATGCCGAGTACCAAAACCTGGTTCAGACTCAGACACAGATGTTCACATGGATGCGGACGATGTACGAGGCTCAGACTACCGGACAACCGTTCCCCACACCTCCCCCGGTCCCTCCGTTCCCTAGTTATCCACCACCACCGCCACACCAGTCAACGCCAGAGCAAGACCAGGGTAGCCACCGGAATTCAAATGAGTACATGGATTTCTTCGACCCTGACCCGCAAGTTCCTCGACCCTAACGTGTAGTTATAGTTTATTTAGGTATTGTTGCTATTTTTACTGTACGTTTGACATTTATGTGTGTACTGTTCAACTTGTATTTGTACGGTTTATGTTTTTTAATGCAGGTTCTGGAATTGGGCCAAATCCAGAACCGTGTTTTTTTTTCAAAATTTTTCCAAGCATTGCCGGCGACATGGACCTAAGTCGCCGGCAATGTCTTCAAATTCCGGCCACAGCGGCGCTGACATTGCCGGCGACTTGAGTCGCCGGTAATGTCGTAAACATCACCGGCGACTCAAGTCGCCGGTAATGTCTTGAGTCGCCGGTGATGTTTAAGACATTACCGGCGACGGCGTTTCCCGTCGCAGGCAATGCTATCTCCGGCGGGAAATTTCCGGCGACGGCATTGTCGGCGACTTGTCGCCGGTAATGACAATTCCGGCGAAAAAAAAAACAAGGCCGGCGACTTAAAGTCGTCGGCAATGTGTCTTATTCCGGTAGTGGCTATTGGCTAGTAGATTTCATAATTTTGAGCATGTTTAAAAAGAGAAAACAATGCATGTTTAATCAGTTTAAAAAGTGCATATGTCATTCAAAATGAGTTCACATGAGAAAAATAAGGATTGCTATGTTTTCGAAGTTATCCATGTCCATGTGAGATTTTTGAGCCTTATTTTATATACATAGCTACATTATGCACCTATTCCTTCATGTGTGACATCGATAATCATAGTGTAATCTAGAACTTGCTTTAAACAGTGCAAAATATTTTCCAAATCATGAGTTATTTTTGAAAATGATAGAGGCATTAGGATTACCACCATGGCCAAATTTCTTTTAAACCCTATGATACATATATCCTTTAGTGAGCCAATTTGAGCCTTATATTATTTAGCCTTTTAATTCTTGAACACCACAAATCTTTACCAAGCTTAAACACGTACTCCTACCCTTAACTAGGCAATCAAGCAAGCGATAATGAAGTCCTATTAGGATGTACTTAGAGTTTGTACCTATTATGGAGGAGGTCATTGTGATGTTCATTTGTGTTGTATTTTGTTCAAAAAGAAAAGAAATGAAAAAAAATTATGAAAAACAAGTACCAAAGAAAAGAAAAGAAAAAGAAAAAAAATTAGAAAATAGAAAAGGGATCCAAAAAGATGGTAGTATATATAAAGAATAAGTGTTTTGGGAAATGGTTTGTCTGAAAAGGGGAAAGCTAGTAGCACCTAGAGTATGTTTAGAACTTCAACATGTGAGCTGCTTGCTAGGTTGCTTGGTTCTTGAACTCCTATACCCTTCTTTCATTTAAACCCCTTCCTTAAGCCTTGTTACAACCCGAATAAAAATCTTCTTGATTTGAAATGCTTATATTTTTGGATTGTTTGAGAATTGGTTAAAAATCGAGCCTATGAAGAACATGTGATTGATGCGATTTATGAGTGCAAAACTAACTCTCTAACACTTGTGTGCATTAAGTGATATCTAATGAGTTTGATGGTTAGGAAACATATCAATTTTAATACATCTCATTGTGATGCATTTGGCTTAGAATATCTCATTTCGGCTTATTACATATGCATTGATTTCATGTTTTAAAAGTGTTTCTCAAAAGTAATTCAATCCATTTAGCCATAGTTCTTTGAGGGATATCGATCATTAAGTCGGGACACTTACATACTTGTACATGCTTTGTGTGTTTTTGTGCTTCGAGTCTAGCTTAGCTTATTTCTTTTCGGCTTAGTTTGCTTGAGTACAAGCAAAGCTTAAGTGTAAGGTACTGTTAGGACAATAATTATGTGTCTATTACACTCCTAACTTTATGCTTATAGCTTGTTTTTTATGAATAAAGTCTTGTTCTTATGAGGATTCCTGTTCTTGCTAAGAAATGTGAAGTTGGCTCAAAAATTCATTAAATATGAAGAATTAGATATTTTTTGGAGAAGACGTATACATTTCCGAGGTCACAAGAGAATTTGGAGCAACTTTGGGAAAATGACGAAATAGCTTCACCCCGGAAGTTGCTTGAAACTTGCTGTAATTTGTCACAGTCAGCCGGCCCACCTTGACGGCCCAATCACATGGAGTCCAGCCTAATGGAGGCCCATTCAGCCTATTTATACATACCAAAATGATTTGGAGAGAAAGAGAAGAAGTTGGACCACATGATGTCAATAATTTGGAACTTAGACTACCATAGCCTAAAATAGTGGATCATGGTCTCCCTAAGTCAAAGCTAACCCTTAGATCTTTCACATCCTCTTTTATTATCATCCTATGGTTGAAATGGAGCCTCTCAATTCAGCCAAATTCGAGCTCCCCTCTACCCACTCACACAACTCACCTCATTTTTCAGATTTTTCTTAGTTTTACACTCTCTCTAGACCCCTTATCCATATACCAACTCTCTAGCACTCTCTTGTACCTCATCTCTTCCCTTACTAGGCCAAAAATACCTCCATAACCACTATTATTAGAGACTTAGCTCTTCCCTCTCTTGGGTAGAGCCGAATCTCACCACCATATCACAACCATTTTGTCTTAGTTGGGGTATTCCTCCTCTCATCCTCACATCCTAGGGTTTGGCTAAGCTTTTAGAGTTCAAAGGGGTGGGAAGTACTCCCTCTTCCCCTTGATTCTTGGAATCCTACGGGTTTACCTTACCTTCTCTTGAAGACTTGGTGCTTGTTGAAGAAAAGAAGTGGAGCTAGAAAGCTTGGAGTCACTTGGTGAAGCTTTGGCTAGGGGACCCTTGGTTATTTCTACTCTCTTCCTACTTGAAGCATTTATCAACTCTTGAATTTAGTTATGTGTAGTGAATAGTTTTATTTGGGAGGCTAGGGTCATAACCCTAGCCATGTGATGAACAAATGATGTCTTAGATTATGTATGATTTTATGATTTTAGTGTATGTTATGTGATCGTGTGTTGTGAATGACGAATTGTGGGTTTGTGGATGTTTATTATGCTTGAGCTTCATATCTAGTTTCACTTATACATGTGTTGACCCTAGCTAAGTTAATGTATGTGTAAGGAGACTAAAAATGGTCCTTAATTGAATTAGCTACTCAATTAAAGCTAGATGAGCATGTTAACATGATTAGGGTATTTTCTAAGAGGTTTACCTTGAAAATTGGTTACCTTAGCACCTAGCATGGACTAAAGCTCCATTGAGTCTCAATAGACTTAAGGGACTTTAGTCAAGCACACATTAAATCCAAAAGGTTATTGTGGCTATTAGTAGATTCTCTTGACTCTTAACCAAATAGGTGCGAGTTGGTGGAAACACATAGGCTTTCTCTCAGATTCTCCAATAGAGATTCGAGAGGGGGAACATTCAACGTATATCACACGATATGCTTGTTAACTTCACAAAGTGATATACGATTGACATGCAAGCCCGAAATGGCTTGGGGTCTTTGTTCCGGTTCACTAAATACTTTAATGTTGGGCTCAAGTCATCTAGAGTTTGAAATAACCTAGGAACTTGGGTTCAAAACCAAATGTGACCCATAAGATCATGATTTGGACATTAACTTGTGTGAACGGACTTTAATCTAATACATAAATCGGGATAATGTTTGATGCATCAGATGGTTAGTGGGTATTTCCCTAGTCGACCAACTTTTCGTTATATTTAATTTGTTTGCTATTTTCGTTTGCGCATTGTAGTGTAATAAACCAACCAATCAAACTCGTATAATCACTCATCGTAATTTAATCACCCCTCACAATGCTAGGTCTCCAAAGGACTTGGTAGGGTGAGATACACACACCCGCATTTTACTTTTCATTTAGTGTCTAGTTGTGTCCGTAGTCTAAGCGTTAATGATTCGAGCTACGGAGTTATAATGGCTAATCCTCGTGGGTTCGACACTCAACTTCCTATAAATACTATAACTTGCCCCATATACTGGCGGGTGGGAAAATACTTTACATTTATGAGTTAGTTCTTAATTCAATAAGTATAAAAGGTCTATTTTTCTCCAACATATGGTGAACCACTATAAAAATGTTGTGTCGTCTCTTTACTTTATTGCACTTACTTTATCCATGCTTCTATCAACAACTTAATGGAAACAAGCCTTCCTGCACGCGCATATGCGCGTGCGAAAGGCGTCGCGCTCGCGCGTGCGACTTATCGGTGGCATACTTAAAAGTGTGAAATTATATCGTCTTCACTTACTTGCCCAAGTCCATTGCTCACGACAGACACTATCGTGCACTTTCAGGCCTATCTCTATTATTCGAATACTGATCTAATTGAGATCTCTATTATTCGAACACAGATGTAATTGAGATGTGAGAAGAATTACCAATGATTGATGATTTCATTTGTAAAATAATATTAGCCTACTTCATATTAAGTCAACACTATGTAAAAAATAATCAATCACTGATAATAAATGCAGTGCAAGTGCATATGAAAATAGAATAAAAAACAAACAAATAGAAACCATAAAAAAATAGCAAAAGCTTTAACTATGTTGACGTCGATATGTCCAACGAAGTCCAACCACATTAATCATCATGTAGAAAGACTTGTCACTCCAACTACAAATAAAATATAGGAGAGTTAAAACAAATAAATAAAATATAGGATAGTTAAAACAAATGAATAAATAGTCACATATATGTATATGTTGAACACGAATGCGTTACATAATTACCTGATCAATTTGTCCCAAATTTTTACGTTTTTTGTAGAACTGTAAAAGATATAAAATAAATTTTAGTAATTTTCAAATAAATTGATGTTGATCATCCATACTTATGTCTCATATAAGTAAAAAGCTATAAGACCTTATATAAGAAGCTATTTCGTTGGCGATGACGTCGCGACCTGGTAACAATATTTGCAGCTTTTAAATTCAAAAAGGAAAATCATAAATTGTAACATATCTCAGATAATATATGGCTAGTATACCTTAAACGCAAAACTTTTCTCTATGTTAGTGTGACTTCAGATAATGGTTTTGTTGTCATCAACTCTTTCCATGCCATTTTATAGCACCAACTAATAATAATATTCAAAAATTACAGTTAAGTTGAGAACATAACTTGGAATATAACAAAAAAAAAGTGCTCAAAGGTCCATACTGTTCATGCTTCTTCTTGTTCCATTCTTTTAAAACCAAGCTACTGAGATAACTGGTATTCATTTTTATCGACTTTCCCATTCGCCAACCGACCGAAAATATTGAAACACGCCGAGTAGAGCTTTTGTCCATTCGAATAGTTTTAGTACCTAAGAACAGACAGAAAGAATTTTCGATCAAATTAGTAACTGCAAATAGTTACATAAATATCAAGTATTAATATGTCAAACATAAACGATATTAAAATACCTAATGAGATGCAACATTATTTGTGTCTCAAGGTAACAAAACCTCTTTGAACACCACATTTTTAGTATATACACCATCTTGACCAGATATGGAGCCTTTTTTAACCAGAATCGTTGTAGTTGACTCTGATGTTCCCCTGGACAATGCCACATACAATTGGCCGTGACTGAAAACATGATCAGGGAGGTACACACCAACGTAAGGAATTGTCTGACCTTGAGACTTGTTTATAGTGAGGGAGAAGCTCCATTTGACTGGAAATTGCTTTATTATGAGTTTGAAAGGTAGACCAACATTATCCGGCGGGCTCAACGAGATTCGAGGTAGAAAAACTCTAGTCCCAGCAAACTGTCCCGTTAGAACCTCGGCATCCAAGAGATGCAAATATGAATCACGACATAACAATCGAGTTCCGTTCATCAATCCCAAGTTTGGGTCGATATTCCTCAAAAGCATAATCGGGGCACCTATTTTTATGGTCAACTTGTGTGGCGGGAGTCCTCAAATTGTTATTGAGTTCAAGAACTCATGTTGGTATAAATTCCTGGTGTCGTCTTGGACTGAATCAAAAGAATAAAACGTGATTTCTTCACCAGGAAACATGTTGATGATCTTTTCATTTAGCATATCCACATCATCATTTAAAGGAGTAATCAATGCTCTCTCCACCATATAACCGGTATCATATACATGATCACCCAAATTGGGAAAGATGGCATCTATGATTTGATCGATCGATTGAGCTCCTACCCACGGAATCACCATGGTTTGTGGTAGCTTTATCATCTCACCATCAAATGCATTCTCATTGCCATCGCCAACACGAAGTAAAAAATCAGAAAATTAAGGGTCATTGATGGATCTCATATTATGTCTCAACCTTAAAATCTTTGTTTGTGCCCAAAACGAAGATTTCACAATTGAAGCTTCAATGAGTTGAGACTTGGTTCGTTTGGGAACAACTGGAAGCACTTGACGAAAATCTCCCCCAAAAATCATTATCTTTCCACCAAACGGTAATTGAACATCTGTTATGTCCCTGAAAGTTCGATCAAGTGCTTCAAAGACATATCGATGCGTCATGGGTGCCTCATCCCAAATGATTGCAGTTGCAGCTATGACCAACTCAGCTAGATCAGATTGTTTATTTATGAAAGTCGGGTTCGATGCATCTACATGAAGTGGAATACTTAACCTTGAGTGAGCCGTTCTGCCACCAGGCATATTAATTGCAGCTATTCCAGATGATGCGGTGGCTAAGACAATACGATTCATTCTTCTTAGATTAGCCAGTAACGCACGGTATATATATGTCTTTCCCGTTCCACCTGGACCGTCAAGAAAGAATAATGCACCACCGTCACTTTCCACATCAAGCATTATGGTATCGAATGCATATTTTTGATCGTTGTTAAGGCGACCTATTGCATCAATGTCTACTTGTGGGACTGATACCGACATTTCATCTTCGATACATCTTGGGATGCCTCCATTTTCTTCTAGTCCACTCGTCATTGCAGGAAGGTCGAACTGTCCAATGTTTTTTCTAAATTGTTCCATCATTCTGTCTAAATCACGTAGTAACTTGTTTATATTGAACAAATTATTGGATGAAGGATAATCTTCCATCATGAAAGGATAGAACTCGTCCCACAATCTTCGAACACCAGTTGGTTGGCTGTAAACCAATGTTGTGACAAACAATCTTCTTAAGGCCGATGGCATTCTAACTCTTGAGGCCTCTAACAGACAATCTCGAATACTGTTATCATTCTCTAGCAAACCTCGTCTCTTAGCCGCTTGCTTAAATGAAAGTTGGAGTACACCGTCCACAGTAAGTAATTCATGAAAGGATCTCGGTCCTCTAACATGATTGAGCAGAACCCGCAGGTAGAACTTTTGACACACTGTATATTCGCCCAAGAGACTTATAGTTGTTTATTCTTTTAGCCCAATATTTTTTTCTATCCCACCTATAATTTTCAGGAATTTCTCGATACAAATACGCTCTTGCATTCACATCCGTTTGGTTTAAATGGAAAAACTCAGTAAGCATCGATTTTTCGGCATTTTCATCTTCTAAAATATCCTCCACGCTTTCATCTGCATTGAAGTTTATCTGTTGCATGTTGGGGAGATGTATCTGCAATCGTTCTACTGTTGGATATATTCGATTGAGCACAAATTTAAATATCCTCCATAAGGCTTCAGGTGCGCAAACCCACCTAGCATCAACGAACTGTCGAATTTCATCAAAATTTGGATTAGACTGGAGCTGTAGTGCAACTCTGTCAGGACCCTTGTAGATGTACTTATATAAATACTTGACACTTTTGATGCTCGCACATATTTCAACATTGATGTGGCAATTATATCGTAGTAACAACCACGGGTTGTAGGGAACTACCCAACTGTTATCAATTGTTACATGACTTTGTCTTCTAAGAGGTACAGGTAAACGATCTAATCGTCTTTGATATACAGGATAGGTTTCAGTTCCCTGAACAGTGTAATTTGAAAATGATTTAGGGTATCCTTTACTACATTTACCGCCTTTCATGCATAAAAGGGTTCTGTTTACAACTCCACACGGACCATGAATCATATGTGTACACACTGCTTCATAAAGTAAGGGTTCTTTTTGCTCGTCCGGTATCTCTGCTCTAACAATGCGGTCATATTCATCTAGATTATTAAGCTTATCACCATCTTCTAGCATGATCAACATATGAATGTGCGGCAAACCCCTCTTCTGAAATTCAACGACAAAAGCATAAGCAACCACGTTTCCCAACACTCCCTTTTTTATGATGTCCTCTTTTAAATGTTCGAGTTTCGCATGGAACACTCGTGCGACTAAATCTGGGCGTTCTTGGGGTGTTTGGTCAGGGAGTAATTCATCCATAACTTCTTTCCAATTAGGATTGCAAGTCATGGTGATAAAAAGATCTGGTCTTCCATATTTTTGAACCAAAGCCATAGCATCCTGGTACCTTTGATACATATCCCGCGGGCTCCAAATAAATGAAGATGGCAAAAAGACTCTCTTACCGACATTACCTGAAATTTTTATATTGCGATGGTGAGTTGGCCATTTAATAAATTTTGATTACGACATATATGGTGTTATATACTTTTAAGTTGAATGATAAATATGCATTCACACCTGCATTATTTTCTCCTGCATATAGAGAGTCTTGAAGTCCTTGACGGGCCTCTCTCCGAAAATTGTCTTGATTCATACGAAAATATCTAAGTTTATGTGACTCAATCCTTACATAATTATCTACTGCATATTGTTGAAAGAGACGTCCACCTCGATGTAAGAGATTGTCATGATCTCGGCGTATCTACACAATTTAGATTGTTAACTATGTTTTAAGGCATGTTGGCTATGTTATGAAGGGAAAGAAGAAATAATAAACACTGACCTGTAACACATATGAGTAATAGTCACAACAACTCATAGACTTTCCATTATTGTCTGTAGTGTTAATGTCCCAACCATATGACCCATACGGTAATAATAACGGATACTGCATAGGATCATAATATCCAACGGAGTCTTGAATATTTTGAAGTTGTCCAGAAGCGGTTTGAATCACGAAGTCTCTTCCATTTGGATTTATACTATCCCCTTCTATTATAATAGCAGCAACCTGATCAGCTGATGGTAGGTTGTATTAACGACGATGAGAAGGTTGTTCTCTCAAAATCAATCTGCAATTAGGCAAGTCTTCACGTTGTCCAAGACTTCGTAGCGTATGAACATATGGGTTATATTGGTTCAATATACGTTGTATCCTCTCAACTGTTTCCCTATCTAAAACACTACTTTCTGATAATCTATTCTCGAGTTCATGGTCGGTATCGTATATATAAGTTTGTAGATATCGTGGTCTTCTTCCATCACTCGGCATAAGGCCACCAATCTTATGGTATATAGAACCTTGAGCACGAAAGGTGTAATGTGATCGAACGTTAATTCTCTCATCAACATGAACGAAAAAACATTATTGTATGCACGAATGTTTTGTCTGAATCTCTTTCCCATTGTTGTTTGGTCACAGAATAAAGCAAGCATTTCTTGGGGACAGTGAATTAGAGGCAGACTAATTCCCCCGTTCAAACAACACAAACTTGATGTTTCTTTATAAAACAATTGCGCATTGCACTTGGGGCATGTTCTCGGTTGTGGCAGTTGACATATTGGTACTCCAATATCTTCACAAAAATTTCTTGCATCCTTAGACCTGATCCTTGCTCTCCTTGTTCCTGGCACAGGCCGGACTCGACATTGCATTTCGCCAATAAGCATGTTCCCATTTTCGTTTACTTCCTCATCAATAACCATATTTTGCTCCGTTGCAATAATCATTGTAGTATCGAGATTTTCTAATTTTATAATAATGAAATTGATAATCTAATAGAGATTTTTTTTGTTATTATTCAACTGTAGTGCATATTGAAAAAAAATTTCAAAATAGATAATATTTAAGTTGTATTAACATCTCATATATAAAGTAAAATAATACAGTACCTGAAACCTCTTCGTTTGTATTATTTGTAACGGGTTGTACTCGATTACCATCATTTATCCGTATCCCTTCCGAACGTGCTCTTTGTCTAATGTGAGTTAAGCGCACTCTTTCTATAAATAAATGAAATAAAAAATATCAATATGTAGGAAAATTTATGAACACTACTAATTCAAAAACAATTCATAATCAACATTACCTCTAGTTGGTCCGTTTACATTTTCTGATTGTGAATTTGGATCATCATCAACAGATTCAACAACATGTCGTTTTCCTTGAGCATAGTCTCGTCGTCTGGCCAAATAAGTTTGATATTGTTCGGGAGTCAACATCTCTCGCCATTGTCGACTCGTTCGAGTACGCGAACTATTTGCTTGATCCATAAGATGTTCGATATATGACCTAAAAATAGAAGTCATTTTTTGTTTTGGTGATTTTGTTGATGATATAGTTAATTATCGAGTGTTACTATTTTGTTGATAATATAATTCCTAGTTCTTTGGTGATTTTGTTGGATGGTGTGTGAGACTAAAGAGGCATGTATTACTATTTTGTGGGTTCAAATTACATGACGCATAAGGAAAAAATTAAGAACATCATTTTCATTCCGTATATGACAGATGTCGTAGTGGATAATAAGAAGTTAATTAATAGAGTTTTTATATTATTTGTACAATGAAATTCAAGTTTGTAAACCAAAAGATACATCCAATGGTCGAATTTTGGTCTACCTCTAACAGTCAGGCCCTTCTTTGGCGGAAAGTTGAGTATCACAAATATATGAGCTGTATATAGCAAGCCCCTGCAAGCTGCATTGTAATTAGGTTTGATCAGTTATCATAAAAGAACACAACAATTGCAATATTTCCAACCCACTCACCCTTTCAACCACAAAAAAATCACCCCCAAATTACATTGAAAAACACAAAGCCATTTAGGGATGGAATGAAACCTCATGTATTACAGTGTAAGGAACTTTTGACTTACCAGTTATGAGCGCTGGTTATGTCAGCTGCGCTATCTGGAAATGTGGATTTCTTGAGCACTGCCCATCACCATTTCACAAAGCGAGACCTAAAAAGTTGGGTTTGCACCTACTGCATTCAATAAACCCATGTTTTTTTATAAAGCAACTAATCACGAACCAATAAAAAAGCATAACTGAAATCGGAAAAATGCATGGTGATCTAGGATATATATTGTATGTCAATCAACAACGAACAGTATACTGTGACGACCCGAACCAGAATCAGCAGTATGATCAGCTATATACGTGAGTTACTGCTTAATCGCGGATTTCCGACTGATGTTTGAATCGCCAGGTTTGTTAACGACTTAATCATTGGCCAAGAATTGGAGCTGGGTCTCTTCTCGAGAGTCGTTCTACGTGTGATTTCGAGTTTGTGGGCGGTTCCGGATCGTTATTTGGACGACCGAGGAATAAGTTATGAATATTTGAAGTTTAGATATAATTGGGTTTAAATCACAGTTTTGTTAGCGACTAAATTGCCGGTCGAGAATTTAGTTTCGACTTCTTCACGGAAGTTGTTCAGAATTTAATTTCGAGTTTGTGAGAACTTCCGGAGCATGATTTTGAGTTACGAAGATTTAGTTGCGAATATTTCCGATTGTTGTTTGTTTAGTCGATTAAATATGTGTTGGTGTGAACCGTTGACTTTTTATCCGATTGGTCGATGTGTTTGACTTCGGGTGATAATTGAAGAACATGTCGAGACGAGTTTGTGGCCGCGAGAATTATCGGAATCGGATATACGACGAGAAAGTTACGTGGGTTTGAAGTTCGTCGAAATGGATAATTATGAAGTTTCCGTTTTGGGAAAGTGTATTTAAACTGGGTTACCAAAAAGGGAAAGTCAAATTTGCATTGATTATGGTTGACTCGGTCAAACTTGGAGGAGGAGTGTTCGACGGTGGCTCACGGCCTCCATGGCAGTGATGAGATTCCGGCCACCTCTGGGCTCGGTCCGTGGCTTGTTCGACTCGGCTCAGACCCCTTGTGATGTCTCCGGCCACCGTCGACGGCGTGGATCGCCGGAAAGAAGAGTTTTTACCGGTTAAAGTTTGGAAATTTTGGTGTTAATGGTGGTTTGTGATTTTGGCCGAATTGAGCTACATCAAGCACTGGGTTTTATAGCCCTCATCTCCATGATTCTAACCATATAGGTATGGAGTTCTAATTTTGCTTGTGTGTGGAGAATTTTGGATGTGAAATTTTGGGAACAATTCAGTTTATCACGAAATTGACCTAGTTAGAGTGAGCATTGGCCTTTGTTGTAGTTGACAAAGTTGCTCAGTGGGTGATTTTGCATGGAATAGAGGTAGCTCCGCCGTGAAATTTTCCGGTCGGTGGCGGCGCCGTCGTGGGCGGTGGTCAACGGCGGTCAAAGTTGACTTTTTGGGGTTTTCGACGAGTTGCATGTCATTTCACTCGAAATCGCGCCCCGATCGCAGTGGGGAGGTTCGTTTCTCGATTTGAGCATCCGAAAATACAGCGAGGTATTGAGGTGTGATTTCCGAATTTCCGACAGTTTGTCGTAATCGAATTACGTGTTTCCGAGAACGGTGGTTTCTCGTGATTTGTCTTGTATTGCCGAATTATGACTTTGAGAAATGGATTTTGTGAATATTCAGGTGTTCGTGATCGTTCGTTTGGCGAGAGATTTTCCGCCGGATCACGGGTTAACGCGTATCGCGTTACGCTAGTCTGTGAGTGGACATTTCTTTTCACAGATTGATTGCGAGTCTTTTATAAATGATTTACGAACTTGAGCATGCAGATTGATTATGATTTTACGAGCATGTGTTTTACGATTATGCATATACGGATATACGTATACGAATATATACATACGTACATATTATGTTTTATACATGTGCATGGAAAGGATTTATGATTTGGTTTACACAGAGTACAGTCTCAGTATATGTTGTGGTATCGATACACATTGGCTTCTCGGCTGATCCCTGAGTACGCTCCGGGGGGGAGTAGATTGAAAGGACCCAATCCTGATTCAGTTACCTAAACCGGAATCAAACCCTTTCGAAAATACGAACCAACAAAAAAATTTCAAAATTTTGGCAGAGTTTCGTTACTAGCGTAGAATTACCATAACCTGCACCCAGAAATTAACACTTCGTCCTAAGCCACAAAAAGCAAACCGTGGGCACCAATCCCATCCGGATTTCTCAACATCAATATATGAATCATAAACAGTAAACAGTACTGTACTATATATAGTATATCCGTGAAAATCCACATAAACATGTATCAGAATGTATCAGAGCGACCTCTAGAGTAAAATATATACAACATATACATCAGTAAGCAAAACAAGAACCTACTGGAAACCACAGGTGACTCTGATCACTAGCCTCCAAATCGCGACGTGAAACACCAAACCTGAGCTGCAACTGGGCATGGAAACCGAAAATCCCAGGGGAAAGACAACAAACACGTTAGAGTGAGTGGACGAAAATAAATGTCTTTCACCAGTTGATATATATGTATAAAATAACATATGCGAGTCCAGGTAAATAAAACAATAAGTACACGAGGTAAAACCATATCCTCCAGCGTACTGAGCATGCAAGTAAAATCCCACGGGGTAACTCATGGACACACACCGTGCTAGTACAGTCCGAATCACAAGGTCCTTGGTCCCCGTGATTCTAAGCCAGAAATGGCCTCGGTTCCGGGGAAAACGCCCCTCACCAGTCAGGTAGGGATGACGACGCCCCTCCTGGATGGCCTATCATCGGGGATCAACCGAGAGGCAAAGTGTATCGATACAACAACGTAACCAAGACTGTACTCTGTGAAAACCAAATCACAAATATCTCGATGCAAATGCATGAAACAATATATAAGTGTAAGCATATTCGTATACGTATATTCGTATAAATATAATCGTATAATCGTAAACACATGCTCATGTAATCCGAAATCTCATACGCATGCTCAAGTTCATAAATCAAATGAAAGACTCGCAAGAATTCCGTGAAAAGAAATTGTCCACTCACAGACTCTCGAAACGCGCACACGCGCTACACTCGTGGTCTGGCGGAAGATCCCTCGCCTGAAGCACGATCACGATCCAGATCTCGATCTCGATCTCCTGAATATATTCACAAAACATAACTGATCAATATCATAATCCTAAACACTGTACGGATGCACGGAAACCAACCGTTCCCGGAAATACGAAATGCAGTGCAAAATGAATTACAGAAATCCCGAAATCCCAACTCGAAACCTCGACTGAAAATCGGCTAATCAAATCGACCCAAAAACCTCTGGATGACGATCAGGGCGCGATTTCGAGAAAAAAGACACTAATTACATCAAAATCTGAAAAGTTGACTTTTTCCTCGCCGTTGACCGTCGTTGACCGACTGACGAAATCCGCACATTTTCTTGCACTTCCAGGGAAGGTATCAGTGGGCAGATTGGCTAAGTTGTACTTATCTGAGATTGTTCGCTTGCATGGGGTGCCTGTGTCCATTGTTTCTGACCATGATAGTCAGTTCACCTCTGAGTTTTGGAAGGCTTTACAGCGAGCTTTGGGCACGAGGTTGCGGTTTAGTACAGCTTTTCATCCTCAGACTGATGGGCAGTCCGAGCTGACGATTCAGACACTTGAGGATATGTTGAGATCATGTGTGTTGCAGTTTCGCGGAAACTGGTATCAGTAGTTACACTTGATCGAGTTCGCCTACAACAACAGCTATCAGGCCAGTATTGAAATGGCACCGTAAGAGGCTCTGTACGGGAAGCAGTGTCGCACTCCATTGTGTTGGAGTGAGGTGGGCGAACGTTGGCTCATTGGTCCTGATTTGGTGAAAACCACGATGGAGGACATACAGGTTATTCGGGATCGACTGAAGATTGCCCAGGATCGGCAGAAGAGTTACACAGATGTGAGGAGGAAGAGTTTAGAGTTCGAGGTTGGTGATTGGGTCTTCCTGAAACTATCTCCGTAGAGGGGAGTTGTGCGTTTCGGGAAGCGTGGCAAGCTTCGACCGCGGTACATTGGTCCATATGAGATTACAGAGAGGGTTGGAGCTGTTGCTTACAGACTTGAGTTACCGGCTGAGATGGCTCGTGTTCATGATGTCTTCCATGTTTCGATGTTGCGGAAGTACATCTCAGATCCTTCACATGTGATAGCCCCACAGCAGTTGCCGATCAGAGAGGATTTATCGTATGTTGAGGAGCCAATGCAGATTCTCGATCGTCGTGAGCACGAGTTGAGGCACCGTGTGATTCCGCTGGTGAAGGTCTTGTGGCAGAACCATTCAGTTGAGGAGGCCACTTGGGAGACCGAGCAGCGTATGCGGGAGCAGTATCCTCATCTGTTCACATGACATGTACGTAAATTTCGAGGTCAAAATTTCTTTAAGGGGGGTAGATTTGTGACGACCCGATCCAGAATCAGATGTGTGTTTGGCACGATTCTCGAGGTTTGGTTATAATCGCAGTTTTACGATATTGTGTGGTTTGCAGATTCGATTCGCGACTTTGTTTTTGGTCGAGAATTTGGGTTGAGTGACTTCACGGAAATTGTAGAGTACGTGATTTCGAGTTTGTGGGCGGTTCCGGAAGATTTTTCCGATAACCGAGGAATATTTTATGATTATTTGAAGTTTCGGGTTCCGACGAGTTTATCCGATTGTTTCGAGCTTATCCGAATCACATCGTATATTCATTCCGGACCGTTGATCGACCCGAGGGACGAGTATAAATATCAAAAAGTCGAAAGATAGTCGAGAATTAGTCGAAACTTCATTTTGGGGCGTTGACCGACTTGAATCTTGTTGACTTTCCATATTTGGAAAGTAAGCCATCGAACCGAAGGGGAAAGTTTCCCAAACGGGAAGTCACCGTCCGGCGACCTAATTCCGGCCATCTTGGACTTCGAGGAAGGTATGGTTAGAACCCATGAGTAATTTCGAGTTGATTGGTATATGTTTTGATGAGATTTAATGAGGTTTTGAGGTAACCCGAGCTAGGCCGATCGGGTTGGAATCGCCGGTGGCGGTTGGCCGTTTCCGGCGAGGTTTGGAGATGGGGGTTATGGGGGTTATGCTTCCCTAGGTCCTCTGAGTCTCGTGGTGTGTTCGTTTTGGCCTGGAATTGAGTTTTGAAGGGAGTTCGTTAGGTCACCGGAAAGTATGGTTTCCGAGATGTTTTGGGTTAGTTGGTCAGTTTCCGGTAGGATTTGAGCTACGGGGTAGAAGGGAGAGTTGTTCTTCTGGTCGAGAAGGTCCGATTTGGAAAATTTCACCGAGAAATTCCACCGTTGACGGCGCGCCGCCGGCGGCGGCGGCGGTCAACGGCGAGGAAAAAGTCAACTTTTCAGATTTCGACGTTTTTAATGTCATTTTTCTCGTAATCGCGCCCTGATTATCGTCCAGAGGTTTTCGGGTTGATTTGGTTAGCCGATTTTCAGTCGAGGTTTCGAGTGGGGATTTCGGGATTTCCGTAATTCATTTTGTACTGCATTTCGTGTTTCCGGGAACGGTTGGTTTCCGTGTATCAGTACAGTGTTGTGGATTATGTTATTGATCAGTTACGTTTTTGTGGATATTCAGGAGAACGAGATCGGGATCGTGATCGAGCTTCTGGCGAGGGATCTTCCGCCGGTCCTCGAGATTAGCGCAAGTGCGCGTTTTGCTCACCTGTGAGTGGACAATTTCTTTTCACGGATTGTTTGCGAGTCTTTTATATGATTTTCGAACTTGAGCATGCGTATTGAGATTACGGATTGCATGAGCATGTGTTTTTACGATTATACGATTATACTTATACGGATATACGTATACGAGTATACATGCATTTATATGCTGTTTATTGCATTTGCATCGAACTGTTCATGATTTGGTTTACACAGAGTACAGTTTATATATGATGTTGTATCGATACACTTGCATCCCGGCTGATCCCCGAGGATGTGTGTCAGGGGAGGCTGTGACTCCTGACCCGAGGCCTTTATCGGGGGGAGGCAGACCTCTGACCTGAGGCCTTTCTGGCTAGAGTCACGTGTGGGTCTGGGATCCCGTGATTCGGACTGTACTGGCACGGAGGTGTCCATGAGTGACCCCGTGGGATTTTTACTTGCATGCTCTGTACACTGGAGGAGTGTGAGTTTTACCTCGTGTACTTTATTATCTCTATTTATCTGGACTCGCATATATTTTTATAACATATATATTAATTGGTGAAAGATATTTATTTTCGTCCACTCACTCTAACGTGTTTATTGTCCTTCCCCTGGGCTTTTCGGTTTCCGTGCCCAGTTTGCAGTTCAGGTTTGGTGTTTCACGTCGCGGTTTGGAGGCTAGTGATCAGAGTCACCTGTGTTTTCCAGTAGGTTCTTGTTTCGCCTACTGATGTACATATTGTATATGTTTTACTTTAGAGGTCGCTCTGATACATTCTGATACATGTTGTGCGTATTTTCACGGATATACATATATACATAGTACAGTTTATTTACTGTTGTTGATTATATTGATGTTGAGAAATCCGGATTGGATTGGAGCCCACGGTTTGCTTTTTGTGGCATAGAACGAAGTGTTAATTTCCGCGTGCAGGTTATGGTAATTCCACGTTAGTAACGAAACTCTGCCGAAATTTTGAAAATTTTTTGTTGGTTCGTATTTTCGAAAGGGTTTGGTTCCGATTTAAGTAACTGAATCGGGATTGGGTCCTTTCAGGTTCTGCCACAACACCTTCACCAGCGGAATCACATGGTGCTTCAACTCCTGCTCACGTCGATCGAGAATCTGCACTGGCTCCTCAACATACGATAAATCCTCTCTGATCGGCAACTGCTGTGGGGCTATCACATGTGAAGGATCTGAGATGTACTTCCGCAACATTGAAACATGGAAGACATCATGTACACGAGCCATCTCAGCCGGTAACTCAAGTCTGTAAGCAACAGCTCCAACCCTCTCCGTAATCTCATACGGACCAATGTACCGCAGTCGAAGCTTGCCACGCTTCCCGAAACGCACCACTCCCCTCCACGGAGATAGTTTCAGGAAGACCCAATCGCCAACCTCGAACTCTAAACTCTTCCTCCTCACATCCGCGTAACTCTTCTGCCGATCCTGGGCGATCTTCAGTCGATCCTGGATAACCTGTATGTCCTCCATCGTGGTTTTCACCAAATCAGGACCAATAAGCCAACGCTCGCCCACCTCACTCCAACATAATGGAGTGCGACACTGCTTCCCGTACAGAGCCCCGTACGGTGCCATCTCAATACTGGCCTGATAGCTGTTGTTGTAGGCGAACTCAATCAAGTGCAACTGCTGATCCCAGTTTCCACGAAACTGCATCACACATGATCTCAGCATATCTTCAAGAGTCTGAATGGTCCGCTCGGACTGCTCGTCAGTCTGAGGATGAAAAGCTGTACTAAATCGCAACCTCGTGCCCAACGCTCGCTGTAAAGCCTGCCAAAACTCAGAAGTGAACTGACTATCTCGGTCAGAAATAATGGACACAGGTACACCATGCAAGCGAACAATCTCGGATAAGTACAACTTGGCCAATCCGCCCACTGAAATCTTCCCCGGAAGTGCAAGAAAGTGTGCGAATTTCGTCAGTCGGTCAACAATAACCCAAATGCCAGTGTTGCCTACCGAAGTACGTGGCAACTGATAGACGAAATCCATCGTGATATGCTCCCACTTCCAAACCGGAATCTCAAGTGGCTGTAGCTTCCCTGCAGGTTTCTGCCTCTCCGCCTTCACCTGCTGACAAATCAAACACCGACTCACGTACGCGGCAATCTCTCGCTTCATATTGCGCCACCAATAGTACGCTCGAAGTGTACGAAACATCTTCGTACCTCCGGGATGCATCGCATACGCTGAACTGTGGGCCTCGTCCAGAATCTCCTTCTTCAAGTCCTCGTCCCTGGGTACACATAACCTGCCCCTGAACAACAACGTACCGTCGTCGCTCAATCGGAACTCTGTAGGCACACCATTCCGAATCATGGTCTTCTTGCCCAGCAAGTAAGGATCTGAATCCTGTGCCTCCCGTACCTGATCAACCAGTACCGGTCGAACCTGAAAGTTGGCCAACAAAGCTCCATCATCATCATACCCAAATACAGCACCTGTAGCTCGAAGCTCAGCTAACATTGATACTCTGGCCACACACATATGAAACAACGAAGCTCCAGATTTCCGACTAAGCGCATCTGCCACAACATTGGCCTTCCCCGGATGGTACTCAAACGTACAATCATAATCATTGATCAACTCCATCCATCGGCGCTGCCTCATGTTCAGATCCGGCTGTGTCCACAAGTAGGTGAGACTCTTATGGTCAGTGAAAATCTTACACTGAGCACCATACAGGTAATGTCTCCAACTCTTCAACGCTAACACAATAGCGGCTAACTCCAAATCATGCGTCGGATAGTTGACCTCGTGCGGTTTCAGCTGTCTGGAACCATATGCCACGACTCTACCATGCTGCATCAACACACAACCAAGGCCCAACTTCGACGCGTCACTGTACACAACAAACTCACCACTGTCGTCTGGCAATGTAAGAACCGGTGCGGTAGTCAATCTCTCCTTCAGGAGCAAATAACTCACCTCGCACGCATCAGACCACTCAAACTTGGTTCCTTTCTTCGTCAATCTGGTCAGCGGTGTAGCAATCCGGGAGAAATCCTGTACAAACCGTCGGTAATAGCCTGCTAACCCCAGGAAACTCCGAATCTCTTGCACAGTAGTGGGTCTACTCCAATTCAGTACGGCCTCGATCTTGTCAGGATCAACACTAACTCCTTTGGCCGAAATCACGTGGCCCAGAAACTTCACACTATCCAACCAGAACTCACACTTGCTAAACTTCGCGAACAGCTGATGGTCCTGCAAAGTCCGCAATACCGCTCGCAAGTGCTTCCTGTGCTGGCCCACACTCCTCGAGTATATCAGAATATCATCAATGAATACAATCACGAACTTGTCCAAGAATCGACGAAACACCCGATTCATCAAGTCCATGAAAGCTGCGGGGGCGTTGGTAAACCCAAACGGCATAACCAAAAACTCATAGTGCCCATACCGCGTCCTGAAAGCTGTCCTGGCAACATCTGAATCCCGGATCCTCAACTGGTGATATCCGGATCGAAGATCAATCTTCGAAAAGACTGCTGCTCCCTTCAGCTGATCGAACAAGTCGTCAATCCGCGGCAACGGATACTTGTTCCTCACTGTAATCTGATTCAGCTTCCGATAGTCGATGCACAACCACATGGACCCGTCCTTCTTCCGCACAAACAACACTGGAGCACCCCACGGAGAAACACTCGGTCGAATGAATCCCTTCTCTAACAACTCCTGAAGCTGGATCTGCAACTCCCTCAACTCTGCAGGCGCCATCCGGTATGGTGTCTGGGAAATTGGTCCAGTACCCGGCAATAGCTCAATGGTAAAATCAATCTCCCGCACAGGGGGTATACCAGGTAACTCTGCTGGAAACACATCCGGAAACTCAGACACAACCTCAATACTACCAAGATCTGGCACTGCAGCTGTAGTGTCCACAACATGGGCTAAGTACGCAACACAACACTTCTTCATCAATCGATCCGCCCTCATCGCGGAAATCAAACACGGTAGTGAAGTGTTCTTCTCGCCACGAAACAGTATCTCAGGCAATCCTGGTCGTCGAAATGCGACCTCCTTCCTGTGGCAATCAAACATAGCCCAGTGCGACTCCAAAAAGTCCATACCCAATATCAGATCAAAATCCACAATATCAAGCAATAACAGATCAGCAGCTAAACCATGGCCATCAATAAACACCTCACAATCTCGGTAAACCCAACCGATGCTCACAACCTCACCTGACGGATACAACACTCTCCACAACTCCGGAAGTGGAGATGCAGGTACCGTAGCCAATGATGACAGTCTAAATGATATGAATGAATGTGTGGCGCCCGGATCTAACAATGCAAGTACAGGAATACCAAAAACATGTAACGTACCAATAACAACCTCCGGTGATGCTCTGCCCTCACGTAAAGTCATAGCATGAACCCTCGCCTGTCCGGCTGGTCGTCCTCGCTGGGGCTGTCCCTGCTATTTGCCCTGACCTGCAAACTGTGCTGGTCGAGCTCCCGTAGTAGCACCTCGCTCAGCTCCGGAACTCTGGGCTGCCTGTCGATCACCACCATACAACTGAGGACACGCCCTCGCATAGTGACCCACCTGGCCACAATGATAACAGTTGAGGGTGCCTCCCTGACATGAACCAACATGATACCTATTGCACAAATTGCACAACGGAGCCTCCCTCGGTATAGCAGGTGTGCGAAAAAGTTGTCGAGGATGACTAGAACCGCTAGAATCTCCACTAGCCTGTGGTCGCTGCGGTCGATCTCTCCTCCATCTCTGCCTCCACCTGGGTACACTAGCTGGTGGTCGATAAGATCCACCGCCTGAGGATGAAGATGAACCGGAAGTATCAGAACTCTGCCTCTTCGAAGGCCCCTGACTCGGTCCACCTTCCTCGAATCGCCTCGGTTGGTACCTCTGCTATCTCTCCTGCTCAATATCCTCGCCTCTGAGAGCTGCACTGACAAACTCATCAAAGTTGTTCCTCGGCATCGTAGTCAACGTCGCTTTGATGTTCAGATTCAGTCCAAGCTCAAACCTACGGCACTTGGCTTCCTCTGTAGCCACCATATCCCGCGCAAAACGAGACAAACGAGTAAACCGATCCCGATACTCAAGTACAGACAAACTGCCCTGCCTCAAGTTAGTGAACTCCTCATACTTGCGCTGCTGAGTAGCCTGATTAAAATACCTCCGCATAAACAGATCACGAAACAATGTCCACGGAGTATCCACAGGAACTCTGTCAGTGCTGACCCACCAAAAGTATGCATCACCCTCAAGTAAACCAACTGCGGCTACTGTCATCTGCTCAGGTGTAAACTGCAGACGCTCACAAACACGCTCAATCTGAACCAACCATGCCTCGCATATCTCTGGATCAACTAAACCCGAAAACACAGTAGCACCCGCAGTGCGAGCCTTGACCACAGGGTCAAAACGCTCCTCCAAACGCAGCACTCGCATCAGCAAGTCGTGCGTTCGGCGATCCTCATCAGGATCATCATCCCGATCAACACGGGGACCACGTCGAGGAGGCATCCTACTGATACAAGACAAGCATTAGGTACAAGCAGAAAGAACGTAATCATGAAACCGCAGATATTTGAGGACATACAACACCCGAAGTATTGATGAGTACCGCTGGCCAGTCGGGTCATCACTCCAGTCATGCTGTATCAACTCAAATACCCTAAGCGTCACAACTACAAGAGTCTACAGAATCTGACAACCTAAGGCTCTGATACCAAGCTGAAAGGACCCAATCCCGATTCAGTTACCTAAACCGGAATCAAACCCTTACGAAAATACGAACCAACAAAAAATTTTCAAATTTTGGCAGAGTTTCGTTACTAGTGTGGAATTACCATAGCCTGCACGCGGAAATTAACACTTCATCCTATGCCACAAAAAGCAAACCGTGGGCACCAATCCCACCCGGATTTCTCAACATCAATATAATCAACAACAGTAAATAAACTGTACTATGTATATATGTATATCCGTGAAAATCCGCACAACACGTATCAGAATGTATCAGAGCGACCTCTAGTGTAAAACATATACAATATGTACATCAGTAGGTGAAACAAGAACCTACTGGAAAACACAGGTGACTCTGATCGCTAGCCTCCAAACCGCGACGTGAAACACCAAACCTAAACTGCAAACTGGGCACGGAAACCGAAAAGCCCAGGGAAAAGACAATAAACACGTTAGAGTGAGTGGACAAAAATACATGTCTTTCACCAAGTATTATATACATATAAAAAAATCATATGCGAGTCAAATGCACGAAAATCAAATGATACGTGAGGAGACATCAGCTACCACTCATGTACAGAGCATGGAACGTAAATATATCGCGGAATCACTCACGGACTACCACGCGATAGCACAGTCTGAACCACGGGATCCCAGACCCACACGTGATTCCTAGCCAGAAAGGCCTCGGGTCAGGATATATGTCCTTCCCGGAGCGTACTCGGGGATCAGCCGAGAAGCCAATGTGTATCGATACCACATCATATACTGAGACTGTACTCTGTGTAAACCAAATCATAAATCTTTTCTATGCACATGCTTAAAACATAATATGTACGTATGAATATATTCGTATACGTATATCCGTATAAGCATAATCGTAAAACACATGCTCGTAAAATCATAATCAATCCGCATGCTCAAGTTCGTAAATCATAAATAAAGACTCGTAATCAATCCGTGAAAATAAAGTGTCCACTCACAGACTCTCGAAACGCGCACACGCTAAACTCGTGGTCCGGCGGAAGATCCTTCGCCTGAAGCACGATCACGATCCAGATCTCGATCCCCTGAATATATTCATAAAACACAACTGATCAATATCGTAATCCACAACACTGAACTGATGCACGGAAACCAACCGTTCCCGGAAATACGAAATGCAGTGCAAAATGAATTACGGAAATCCCGAAATCCCCACTCGAAATCTCGACTGACAATCGGCTAATCAAATCGACCCAAAAACCTCTGGACGACGATCAGAGCGTGATTACGAGAAAAATGACATTAAAATTGTCGAAATCTGAAAAGTTGACTTTTTCTCGCCGTTGATCGCCGTTGACCGCCGCCGGCGGCGGCGGCGCGCAGTCACCGGTGGAATCACACGGCGGGAAACTCCAGATCACGAGTTCCCATCCTTACGAGTCATTTCCTCAACTAGCTCGAAGCCCAAATCCACCTCTAAAACCTCCAAAACTAGCTCGAAAGGCATCGGAATACATTTCCGGCAACCACCACGGTTCACCGGAAAACTCGATCAAACTCAAATCAAACCTAAGGAAAAGTATCCCTAGGACATAGGAAACCAAACCCCCAACAACCCAGCTTCGACCAGTCACCGGAACTACCTCAACCGACTCCGGCGACGGAGACGAACTCGACCCAACTCGGGTCACCTCAAATCACTGTCAATTCCTAAAATTCCAAACATGAAACAACTCGAAATGACCAGAGGAAGCGAGCCATACCCTTATTACGATCAGAGGTGGCCGGAAAATCGACGTCGGACGGTGACTTCCCGTTTGGGAAACTTTCCCTTTCGGGCTGTTGGTTTACTTTCCAATTTTGGAAAGTCAACGACTGGTCAACTCCCACAATGAATTCTCGACTATTTCCCGACTATTTTTCGACTTTTCGTTATTTATACTCGTCCCTCGGGTCTATCAACGGTCTGGAATGAATATACGAAATCAACCAACCACTCGGCCCGACTTGAACTCACCCAAATCACAATCAATTTTCACGAAATCAACCACTAACCAATTCGAAATCACGAGAGGAATCGATCCCTACCTTTCACTTGGCTAGAGGTGGCCGGAAAATGGTCGCCGGAAGGTGAAGCCGAAAACGGAAAGTCTCTCCCTCTCTGGTCAACGGTCAACTTTCCAATTTGGGAAAGTCAACGACTGGTCAATGCAATTCCGTGTTTTTGCGACTAATCTCGACTATTCCGATATTTATACTCGAGCCTCGGGTCGATCGACGGTCCAAAATGAATATACGAAATGATTCGGATAAACACGAAACAAACGGATAAACTCGTCGGAACCCGAAACTTCAAATAATCATAAAATATTCCTCGGTTATCGAAAAATCTTCCGAAACTGCCCACGAGTTCGAAATCATGTACTCTACAATTTCCGTGAAGACACTCAACTTAAATTCTCGACTGAAAACATAGTCGCGAATCGGATCGACAAACCACACAATATCGTAAAACTGCGACTATAACCAAATCTCGAGAATCGTGCCAAACACAAATCTAATTCTTGTTCGGGTCGTCACACAGATATCCTGACCCGAGGCCTTTTTGGCTAGAATCACATGTGGGTCTGGGATCCCGTGGTTCAGACTGTGCTATCGCGTGGAAGCCCACGAGAGTCTCCGCGATATATTTTACATTGCATGCTCTATACGTGAGTGGTAGTCAGCGTCTCCTCACGTACCATTTGATTTGCATGCATTTGACTCGCATTTGATTTTATACGTATATATATTACTTGGTGAAAGACATTTACTTTCGTCCACTCACTCTAACAGTTTTCATGTCTTTCCCCTGGGCTTTTCGGTTTCTGTGCCCAGTTTGCAGTTCAGGCTCTGGTGTCGCACGTCCTGGTCGGAGGCATAGTGCTCGAGCTACCTTGTTCCTTCCAGTAGGTTTATTGTTCTACCTACTGTGGTATACTGATATGTTTAAACATTAGAGGTCGCTCTGAGTAATCTGTTGTTTATGTTATACGATTTTACTCCGGATTTCAATAAAGTATAGATATATGTACTACTTTACATTATTGTTGATATATTGAGAAATCTGGATGGGATTGGTGCCCACGGTTTGCTTTTTGTGGCATAGGATGAAGTGTATTTTCCGCGTGCAGGTAATGGTAATTCCACGTTAGTAACGAAACTCTGCCAAAATTTCTACGGTTTTTGTTGGTTCGTGTTTTCGAAAGGGTTTGATTCCGGTTTAGGGAGCTAAACCGAGGTTGGGTCCTTTCAATACAGTATCCGAAAATTCAACCATTAGGTTCGAGTGAGCTTAAAAAAAAGTAAACAGATATATCGACATTGCATTGAAGAACTAATAAACAAAAAAATGTAGTGGCATTATGGGAACGGACAACAGGTTCTGGCTTGTACTAACTGACTTAAATGTGAAGCTAACGTACAAATTAGTTCATATGCATTGATATAGTGCATGACTTAGCATATACCGTGAAGAATACCAGAACCCAATGATATATTCATATTTGTTAAGGCACTAAATTCACTACGTTTGATGGAAAAAGGAGTACAGACACTACATAACCCAACCAAACCCAAACTGCAGTCCGGATTGGCATATACACTCAAGCTGGGGACATATATATTAGACATTTCTACCTGCACTAACTCACGTATGATAGAAAATACCATAAACTCATATGTACTGATACTAACAGGAAGCTTTGAAAAAGCATTAACGGTCGATACCCAAAACAATCACAGCCCACTCCACAACTGGTAATAAACAGAACTTAACAGGTCAAACTTCTCAGAATAAACAAAACAACATCAACCCAAATTCCAAAACAGGAAGAAAAACAAAACAGTGGTCCTTATTTCCAGTAAACTTCTCGGAATAAACAAAACAACAACAACCCAAAGTCCATTACAGAAAGAAAAACAAAACAGTGGCATATACACTCAAGCTGGGGACATATTTATTAGACATTTCTACCTGCACTAACTCACGCATGATAGGAAATACCATAAACTCATTTGTACTGATACTAACAGGAAGCTAAGAAAAGCACTAACAGTCGATACACAAAACAATCTAAAGAAGCATTCATCCAACAAAACACGACAACTGGGCAAATAAAAATCAGAATACTCCACCTAAACATGAATTGAAGAAAGGAAATCTATGGTACTTTGCATATGATGTTGAAGAATATCACTAAAGTTCTGTACTAACGACTTATTGTCGGAGATTAAACTATCATAGAATGTGGAGTTAAATACCCAAAATCAAAAGGAAATGAGCATTAAGCTTACTTAATACTTGGATTAGCTTAGTTATTATAATCAACATCAGACAGCAACCTTGTTAGTTATTAAGCCTATTGAAATGCAGTAGCATAATGCTAGTGCTTATCTAAGACAGAGTCTAGCATTTGCTTATGGGAACAGACATCAGTACAAAAGCAGTTTCACCATCCGTGTTATTGTATGAATTAGAGGAAATCCCATAAACCAATTGATACCAGAAGTACTTCATCAAATGCATATTGTGGTTAGTATTTGATGAAACCCAACTCCTTGAGCCAAGGCAATATCTAAAACGGTTTTGAAGCTGTGCCGAAGCTCAAGTGTGACGACCCGAACCAAAATCAATTATGTATTCGGCACGATTCACGAGATTGTGTATAGTCGCAGTGTTTCGATATATATGTGGTTCGTCGACTTTATTCGCGACTATGTTTTCGGTCAAGAATTTGAGATGAGTGTCTTCATGGAAGTTGTAGAGTACGTGATTTCGAGCTTGTGGACGGCTCCGGAAGATTTTTTCGATAACCGAGGAATATTTTATGATTATTTGAAGTTTTAGTTTTCGACGAGTTTATCCGAATCATTTCGTATATTCATTTCGGACCGTCGATTGACCCGAGGCGCGAGTATAAATATCGGGAATAGTCATAAAATCATCGAAAAACACTGTTTACGGTTGACCAGCTTTGACTTTCCCATTTTGGA
Organism: Geum urbanum; assembly: GCA_946800695.1. NCBI lineage: Eukaryota > Viridiplantae > Streptophyta > Magnoliopsida > Rosales > Rosaceae > Geum > Geum urbanum. The sequence goes on from OX327002.1 coordinate 25,368,053, forward strand.
AAGTTGACCAGTTGACCGAAGAGGAAAGTTTCCCCTTTGAGCTTTGACGTCCGACGACCCATTTTCCGGCCACCTCCGACTTCGGCAAGGGTATGGTTAGCTTCCCCTTTCAATTTCGAGTTGATTAGTGTTTGAGTTTGTGTAAATTTGTTGAGTTTTGAGCTAACCCGAATCGGGCCGAGTTGTGGAAGTTCGACGGTGATGGTGACGGTGGCTTGTACTGCGGGTGGTACTGTGTTTTCGGGTTCAGTTGATCCAGAGATATGCAAGGCATGGTTGGTTCAGATTGAACGAGTTTGTGAGCGTCTGCAGTTTACTCCTGAGCAGATGTCAGTAGCTGCAGTTGGTTTACTTGAGGGTGATGCATACTTTTGGTGGGTTAGCACCGACAAAGTTCTAGCTGATACCCCGTGGACATTGTTCCGTGATCTGTTTATGCGGAGGTATTTTAATCAGGCTACCCAGCAGCGCAAGTACGAGGAGTTTACGAACTTGAGGCAGGGCAATTTGTCTGTACTTGAGTATTGGGATCGGTTTACCCGTTTGTCTCTTTTTGCGCGGGATATGGTGGCTACAGAGGAAGCCAAGTGTCGCAGGTTTGAGCTGGGATTGAATCTGAACATTAAGGCGACATTGACTACGATGCCTCAGAACAACTTTGATGAGTTTGTTAGTGCTGCACTCCGAGGCGAAGATATTGAGCAGGAGAGACAGCTGAGGTACCAGCCGAGACGATTTGAGGAAGGTGGACCGAGTCAGGGGCCTTCAAAGAGGCAGAGTTCTGATACTGCCGGTTCAGCTTCATCCTCTGGCGGTGGAACATATCGACCACCAGCTGGTGTACCGAGGTAGAGATTGAGGTGAAGGAGAGATCGACCGCGGCGGCCACAGGCTAGTGCAGATTCCAGCGGCTCTAGTTATCCGCGGCGTACCGGTGGCACGTTTGCTGTACCGCGGGAGTATCCATTGTGCAATTTGTGCAATATGTATCATCTTGGTTTGTGTCAGCGAGGTACCCTCAACTGTTATCATCGTGGCCATGTGGGTCACTATGCAAGGGCGTGTCTTCAGTTGGTTGGTGCAGATGGTCAGGCAGCTCAGAGTTCCGGAGTTGAGCGAGGTGCCACTACGGGAGCTCGACCAGCACAGTTTGCAGGCCAGGGCCGACAGCAGGGACAGCCCCAGCGAGGACGACCAGCCGGACAGGCGAGAGTTCATGCTATGACTCTATGTGAGGGCAGAGCATCACCGGAGGTCGTTATTGGTACGTTACATGTCTTTGGTATTCCTGTACTTGCATTTTTAGATCCGGGCGCTACAAATTCATTCATATCATTTAGACTGTCATCATTAGCTACGGTACATGCATCTCCACTTCCGGGGTTGTGGAGAGTGTTGTATCCGTCGGGTGAGGTTATGAGCATCCGTTGGGTTTACCGAGATTGTGAGGTGTTTATTGATGGCCATGGACTAGCCGCAGATCTGGTACTGCTTGATATTATGGATTTTGATTTGATTTTGGGTATGGACTTCTTGGAGTCGCACTGAGCCATGTTTGACTGCCACAGGAAGGAGGTCGCGTTTCGACGACCCGGGTTACCTGAGATACTATTCCGTGGCGAGAAGAACACTTCACTACCGTGTTTGATTTCCGCGATGAGGGCGGATCGGTTGATGAAGAAGGGTTGTGTTGCTTACTTAGCCCATGTTGTCAACACCACAGCTGCAGTGCCGGATCTTGGTAGTATTGAGGTTTTGTCTGAGTTCCCGGACGTGTTTCCAATGGAGTTACCTGGTATACCCCCTGTGCGAGAGATTGATTTTACTATTGAGTTGTTGCCGGGTACAGGACCGATTTCCCAGACACCGTACCGGATGGCGCCAGCGGAGTTGAAGGAGTTGCAGATTCAGCTCCAGGAGTTGTTAGAGAAGGGATTCATTCGACCGAGTGTTTCTCCGTAGGGTGCTCCGGTGTTGTTTGTACGGAAGAAGGATGGGTCCATGCGTTTGTGCATCGACTATCGGAAGGTGAATCAGATTACAGTGAGGAACAAGTATCCGTTGCCGTGGATTGATGACTTGTTTGATCAGCTGAAGGGTGCATCAGTCTTTTTGAAGATTGACCTTCGATCCGGATATCACCAATTGAGGATCCGAGACTCTGACGTAGCTAGGACGGCATTCAGGACGCGGTATGGGCACTATGAGTTTTTGGTTATGCCGTTTGGGCTGACCAATGCCCCCGCAGCTTTCATGGACTTGATGAATCAGGTGTTTCGACGATTCCTGGACAAGTTCGTGATTGTATTCATTGACGATATTTTGGTCTATTCCAGGAGTGTGGGCCAGCACAAGAAGCAATTGCGGGCAGTGTTGCGGACTTTGCGGGACCATCAGTTGTTCGCGAAGTTTAGCAAGTGCGAGTTCTGGTTGGATAGTGTGAAGTTTATGGGCCACGTGATTTCGGCCGAGGGAGTCAGTGTTGATCCTGACAAGATCGAGGCCATGCTGAACTGGAGTAGACCCACTACTGTGCCGGAGATTCGGAGTTTCTTGGGGTTAGCAGGCTATTATCGACGGTTTGTTCAGGATTTCTCCCGGATCGCTACACCACTGACCAGATTGACGAAGAAGGGCGTCAAGTTTGAGTGGTCTGATGCGTGCGAGGAGAGTTATTTACTCTTGAAGGACAGATTGACTACCGCACCGGTTCTGACATTACCAGACGATAGTGGTGAGTTTGTTGTGTACAGCGATGCGTCAAAGTTGGGGCTTGGCTGTGTGTTGATGCAGCATGGTAGAGTTGTGGCCTATGGTTCCAGACAGCTGAAACCACATGAGGTCAACTATCCGACGCATAATTTGGAGTTAGCCGCTATCGTGTTAGCGTTGAAGAGTTGGAGACATTACCTGTATGGTGCTTAGTGTAAGATTTACACTGATCACAAGAGTCTCACCTACTTGCGGACGCAGCCGGATCTGAACATGAGGCAGTGCCGATGGATGGAGTTGATCAATGACTACGATTGCACGTTTGAGTACCATCCGGGGAAGGCCAATATTGTAGCAGATGCACTTAGACGGAAATCGGGAGCCTCGTTGTTTCATATGTGTGTGGCCAGAGTGTCGATGTTGGCCAAGCTTCGAGCTACGGGTGCTGTGTTTGGATATGATGATGAGGGAGCTTTGTTGGCCAGTTTTCAGGTTCGACTCCTATTGGTTGATCAGGTACGAGAGGCTCAGGATTCAGATTCTTACCTATTGGGCAAGAAGACCATGATACAGAATGGTGTGCCTACAGAGTTCCGATTGAGCGACGACGGTACGTTATTGTTCAGAGGTAGATTATGTGTGCCCAGAGACGAGAGCTTGAAGAAGGAGATTCTAGATGAGGTTCACAGTTCAGCGTATGCGATGCATCCCGGAGGTACGAAGATGTTTCGTACACTTCGAGCGTACTATTGGTGGCGCAAAATGAAGCGGGAGATTGCCGTGTACGTGAGTCGATGTTTGATCTGTCAGCAGGTGAACGCGGAGAGGCAGAAACCTGTAGGGAAACTGCAGCCACTTGAGATTTCGGTTTGGAAGTGGGAGCACATTACGATGGATTTCGTCTATCAGTTGCCGCGTACTTCGGCGGGCAACACTGGCATTTGGGTTATTGTGGACCGACTGACGAAATCCACACACTTTCTTGCACTTCCAGGGAAGGTATCAGTGGGTAGATTGGCCAAGTTGTACTTATCAGAGATCGTTCTCTTGCATGGTGTACCTGTGTCCATTGTTTCTGATCGAGATAGTCAGTTCACTTATGAGTTCTGGCAGGCGTTGCAGCGAGCTTTGGGCACGAGGTTGCGATTTAGTACAGCTTTTCATCCTCAGACTGACGGGCAGTCCGAGCGGACCATTCAGACTCTTGAGGATATGCTGAGATCGTGTGTGTTGCAGTTTCGCGGAAACTGGGATTAGCAGTTACACTTGATTGAGTTCGCCTACAACAACAGCTATCAGGCCAGTATTGAGATGGCACCGTACGAGGCCCTGTACGGGTAGCAGTGTCGCACTCCGTTGTGTTGGAGTGAGGTGGGAGAGCGTTGGCTTATCGGTCCTGATTTGGTGAAAACCACGATGGATGACATACAGGTTATCCGGGATCGACTGAAGATCGCCCAGGATCGGCAGAAGAGTTACGCGGATGTGAGGAGGAAGAGTTTAGAGTTCGAGGTTGGTGATTGGGTCTTCCTGAAACTATCTCCGTGGAGGGGAGTTGTGCGTTTCGGGAAGCGTGGCAAGCTTCGACCACGATACATTGGTCCGTATGAGATTACGGAGAGGGTTGGAGCTGTTGCTTACAGACTTGAGTTACCGGCTAAGATGGCTCGTGTGCATGATGTCTTCCATGTTTCGATGTTGCGGTAGTACATCTCAGATCCTTCACATGTGTTAGCCCCACAGCAGTTGCCGATCAGAGAGGATTTATCGTATGTAGAGGAGCCAGTGTAGATTCTCGATCGTCGTGATCAGGAGTTGAGGCACCGCGTGATTCCGCTGGTGAAGGTCTTATGGCAGAACCATTCAATTGAGGAGGCCACCTGGGAGACCGAGCAGCGTATGCGGGAGCAGTATCCTCATCTGTTCACTTGACAGGTACGTAAATTTCGAGGTCGAAATTTTTTTAAGGGGGGTAGATTTGTGACGACCCGAACCAGAATCAGTTAGGTATTTGGCACGATTCACGAGATTGTGTATAGTCGCAGTGTTTCGATATATATGTGGTTCGTCGACTTTATTCGCGACTATATTTTCGGTCGAGAATTTGAGATGAGTGTCTTGACGGAAGTTGTAGAGTACGTGATTTCGAGCTCGTGGGCGGCTCCTGAAGATTTTTCCGATAACCGAGGAATATTTTATGATTATTTGAAGTTTTAGTTTTCGACGAGTTTATCCGATTGTTTCGTGTTTATCCGAATCATTTCGTATATTCATTTCGGACAGTCGATTGACCCGAGGTGCGAGTATAAATATTGGGAATAGTCGTAAAATCGTCAAAAAACACTGTTTACCGTTGACCAGCTTTAACTTGGTTGTGTAAATTGGTTGAGTTTGTGTAAATTGGTTGAGTTTTGAGCTAACCCGAATCGGGCCGAGTTGTGGAAGTTCGACGGTGATGGTGACGATGGTTCCGGTGAGTTTCGAGGGTGGAGTTGTTGGGGTTTCGGTTCCCCTAGCTTAGGTGATGCTCCTAGGATGTTTGATTTTGGGATTTGATAAGGTTTTGAGGGTAACCGGTTAGGTCACCGGAGTTTGAAATTCTGTTGGGGTTCGTGATGATTTGGAGGGTTTCTGGTGTGAATTGGCTTTCGAGGTAGAAGAAAAAAGGGTTTGGTTTGAACTTGAGTTCTGGAAGTTTTGGCCTTGGAATTCCACCGTTGACGGTGCGCCTCCGCCAACGGCGGAGCTCAGGCCAAAAGTTGACTTTTTGGATTTCGACATTTTTAATGTCATTTTTCTCAAAATCGCGCCCTGATTATCGTCCAGAGGTTTTCGGGTTGATTTGGTTAGCCGATTTTCAGTCGAGGTTTCGAGTGGGGATTTCGGAATTTCCGTTGTTCGTTTTGCATTGCATTGTTTATTTCCGGGAATGGTTGGTTTCCGTGGTTCAGTACAGAGTTATGGACTATGATTCTGATCAGTTATGTTTTGTGAATATTCAGGAGATCGAGATTGAGATATGGATCGTGATCGTGCTTCAGGCGAGGGATCTTCCACCGGACCACGAGTTTAGCGCGAGTGCGCGTTACGCGAGTCTGTGAGTGGACAATTTATTTTCACGGATTGATTGCGAGTCTTTTATATACGTTTTACGAATTTGAGCATGCAGTATGATTATGGTTTTACGAGCATGAGATTTAATACGAGATTATGTTTATTACGAGCCTGTGTTATACGATTATGCATATACCAGTATATAGTACGTATATACACTTATATATATATTGTTTCATGCATTTGCATCGAGCTGTTTATGATTTGGTTTACACAGAGTACACTCTCAGTTACGTTGTTGTATCGATACACTTGCCTCTCGGCTGATCCCCGATGGTAGGCCATCAGGAGGGGCAGTACCCCTACCTGACCGGCGAGGGGCAGTACCCCGGAACCGAGGCCTTTCTGGCTATGAATCACGTGGAAGTCAGGGACTCCGTGATTCCGACTATACTAGCACGGACGTGTCCATGAGTGTCCCCGTGAGATTTTCTATGCATGCTCTGTTTACGAGTTGGAGTCAGTTTCTCCTCGTATATTATTTGATTTGATTTACTTTTATTTCGACTCGCATATGTTTTATAACATATATTACTTGGTGGAAGACATTTATTTTCGTCCACTCACTCTAACGAGTTTTATGTTTTTCCCCTGGGCTTTTCGGTTTCCGTGCCCAGTTTGCAGTTCAGTTTTGGTGTTTCACGTCGCGATTTGGAGGCTAGTGATCTGAGATACCTGTGTTTTCCAGTAGGTTCTTGTTTCTCCTACTGATGTATATATTGTATATATTTACACTAGAGGTCGCTCTGATACATTCTGATACATGTTTATACGGATTTTGACGGATATACTATATATAGTACAGTATGTTTACTGTTTAATGTTTATATTATGATGTTGAGAAATCCGGATGGGATTGGTGCCCACGGTTTGGCTTTTGTGGCATAGGATGAAGTGTTATTTTCAGGGTGCAGGTTTATGCAATTCCACGTTAGTAACGAAACTCTGCCGAAATTTCGAAAAAAATTTGTTGGTTCGTATTTTCAGAAGGGATTCGATTCCGATTTAGGTAACTGAATCGGGGTTGGGTCCTTTCATCAAGTGCATTTTTTTTTTATTTTGCTTAAGAACAGAAGCATAAGAATCTACATAGACTAACTGTGTGAATACCAACAACAAATGCTCAAATCGGACGGAGAATCTCAATCCAGGAAATAAATTTCTACAAATCAGCCTCAAATTCAAAATCAGATCCAGCTATTTCAATTCGAACACGATGTTACTCATCAACCGTGAGACAAAAACAAATGATAAGGAGACTGTTTGTTTTCAACTGTATCAATAATAACACCAAACTTGTCCGAACTAAGCAAGTAATCAAATTCAAAAAGTTATTAACTATTTCAGTTTATTGCCTAATCAAGTAAGAGCCTGAGAATGCAAGAAAACTAACTGTTTAGGACTGTATGATGACAGAGAAGTGCCCTTCACAGAATTTGCTTGGAGTTTAGTTCTTATATAAGTTTCTTTACTATTTGTTTTGATGATAACTTGCACTTTATTGGTTGAATTTATTTATTTTAGCGTTCATGCCTAACTGTAGAACAGCCTAGTAACACAACTATAGCAATATAAGTAAAGTAGAGTATACTAATCTTAAGGAACAAAAGCTTCCACGATATGAGTTTGGTAACTCTAATAAAAGAAAGATAAAGTAAGATATAAAAAACTTCATACCACCATTAGTTTTCCTCCCGTATCCAAGAGCCAAACTAAGAGCTTAACGTACAAATCAACAATATCTGGATTGCCTATGCCTCCTCCCTTCTCGAGTTTTGAGATATTCAAAAAGCTGCATCACAATTAGAACTATTATTATAATAAACTGAATATAAAGCTATACATATATACATATACATATACATATGCCATGAGTCCATGACAATGAGTCAGTAAAGGATCATATTGTGGTAGGACTGCTCAAACGGAAGTGAGCTTTTAGTGGTGCAAAGACTGCAGACTAAGCACTCCCTAAAGTCTAACCAAACACAACAGTAAACATATATCCTTAAACAAACCCAAAATCCATGCGACTGTGGAACATATGAAAAAATGAAGAGAGAAAGGCTCCACCAAATAACTGCAAAGCCATTTAAGGTTATGCGATGAAACTGAAAATATCACAGGGAAGCTAAGAGAGGAAGTGCTCATCAGAACTTAGAAACAATCAAAAACTTGTCTTCTGAGATTTTGATTCCCAGAAATGAGGGTCAAGCTGGATTAATATCAAGTTGCATGTGAAGTACTTGTTTTGTTCTTATTTATTCATAAATCATAAGCACATGACCATGTTTTCAACTATATATCTCCTACAGTTTAATACCAAGTTGTCTAAGTCCCACATATAAAATAGTTTAGTTTAGTTTACATGCAAAGACTATCCAACAAACCAAAACCTTACTTAATCAAGCAAGCCTCTCCATGCCAGGAATTAATAATAGAAATTGCTGACATCAAACACTAATTGATCATACTCTTACAACCAAATGTGAAAAGCTTACACTCTGAACCAAAGACAATCGACATTGTCCAGTTCTTGATAAAGTTACAGTAAATCACTGACTACAGAGAAAGTAGATTTGAGTACATAAGAAAATTTTTATGAGTACCTGAACCAATTGGAAGCGAGCCTTGTACAGAAAATGACACCGGATTGGGAGATAGCTATTAAAAAAACAGGTGAAAAAAAGCTCACTTTAGGTCCAGCAAGCATATGAACCCAACTGTAATTCAAAAACTACAATGTAAACATGAGAATCAAAATCACTACAAGAAAAATACACCTAGACCACGGACGATTTCCGTCGTCTAGGTGCAATTTTCCGTCGTCCAAGTTCCGTGCTCCAAGTGCTGTCGTCCAAGCACTTGGACGACGGAGATGGAGAATTCCGTCGTCTAAGTGAGACTTAGACCGCGGACATTCTCCGGGGTCTAAGTGTTCACTTAGACGACGGATATGACAATCTCCGTTGTCTAAGTGAATTTTTTAATTTTTTATCACAAAAAAAATTTATTTAAAAAAAAATTAAAAAATTAAAAAATTCACTTAGACGACGGAGATTGTCATCTCCGTCGTCTAAGTGAACACTTACATTTTTTCAAAAAAAATAATTTTATGTTTTTTTAAAAAAATTAAAATTTAAAAATACACTTGGACGACGGAGATGACAATCTCCGTCGTCTAAGTGGTGATTTTGTAAAAAAAAAATTAAATGAAAAATTCATGAAATGCTAATTAATAATTTAATAATTAGCATTTAATGAATTTTTTATTTAATTTTTTTTATATCAATATTCATAATATTGCAAAATTTATTGAATATTAATTATTAATAATATATAATACGTACAAAATTCATAATGAATAAATAATTTAAATTATTATGGATATAAATACAATGAATACAAAATTCATAATATAATAAAGTACATTAATCTAACCTAAATAAACAAAATTAAGCTAAAACTAAACTAATTATAGGCGGCGGTGGTGTTGGTCGGAATGTGGAGGCCGGTGGTGGAGGTGACAATGTAGGCGGTAGCTAGTGGTGTGTGGTGGTGGCGGAGGCGACGTTGTAGGTGGTGGTGGTGTGTGGTGGTGGCAGCGACGGTGGTGATGCCGGTGATGGCGGCAACGGTGGTGATGTCGGCGGTGGCGGAAACGGTGGTGGTGGTGATGATGATAGTGGATGGTGATGGTGATGATATATGGTGGGTGGTTTGATTGGGGGGGGAGAGATGGAGAGGGAGAGAGGGAGAGGGAGAGGGAGAGTGGATTGAGGGAGAGGAAAAAATGAAGAGAGATTGAGAAAATGATGAATTTATAGAGTTTTAAAACACTTAGACGACGGAAAATTAGTATTTCCGTCGTCTAAGTGCTTTAAATTTTCAAACAATACCGCCAATTTTTCACTTAGACGACGGAAAATCAGTATTTCCGTCGTCCAAGTGATTTAAATTTTTGCCAAAATTTTAGCGGGAAAAGAATACCGCCAATTATTTTGACTTAGACGACGGAGATGACAAATTTCCGTCGTCTAAGTGGATTTAAATTTTTGCCAAATTTTTAGTGGGAAAAACACCGCCAGAAATTAAAAATTTAAAATAATTTTAAAAATTTAATTAAAATAATTTTTTTATTTTTTTAATTTAATTTAAAAATTCACTTAGACCACGGAGATGACCATCTCCGTCGTGTAAGTGAATTTTTAATTTTTTTTAAATTTTTTTAAAAATTAAAAAAATTCACTTAGACGACGGAGATGGTCATCTCCGTGGTCTAGGTGAAATTCCGTAAAATTATTTTTTAAAAATAATTTGTAATGAATTTATGGACCTGTAATTTGAATGGAATTGTCGTAAAATATCGATTAAAGAATCGTATATATAAAAAATGGGATTTAAGACGATGAATTAATTTACGTATTCAAACTTGTTAAGTATCTACTAATATGTATAACTTAAGTGTCGGTACGTATAGGCTCATTGCACATCGATATTAACAAAATTGAATTTGGAAAAAACGACCGTTGGATATACTCACCATAACACAATATATAAGTAGAATAATTTCCACTAAATACTGAGTTCGTTCAGGGTTTCATCGGCACAGTTAACCGCAAATCCAAAATTTTTACAAACCGGAAACCTGGATACACGAAAATTCGTAAGTCCTATTTTAAAACCGTCGACGCTCACACTCCAAGCATTGTTTACTCTATGGTCTCGACGAAAAGAATATGCATTGGGACATGGTCTAGATGGTCGTTGTCTTAGGTGAAATTACGAAATTTTCACTTAGACGACGGAAATGCACATTCCCGTCGTCTAAGTTCTTACTTGGACGACGGAAATGCACATTTCCGTCGTCTAAGTGAAAACATGGTTTAGGGGAAAGGGCCTTAGGGTTTAGGGTTAAAGTACTTAGACGACGGAAATGTGCATTTCCGTCGTCTAGGTGAAAACTTAGACCGCGTAAACTTTCTCCGCGGTCTAAGTGAAATTTTTAAATTTTTGAAATTTCACTTAGACGACGGAGAAGTCTTTTTCTGTCGTCTAAGTGACACTTAGACCGCGGAAATTTTCTCCGCGGTCTAAGTTTCACTTAGACGAAGGAAAATCACTTCTCCGTCGTCTAAGTGTTCACTTAGACCGCGGAAAAGTTTCCGTGGTCTAAGTGCATTTTTCTTGTAGTGAATTTATTAAGACAAACAGGACAGAAGCCTGTAGCATCTAAGAACAGAAGCAAACGAATACAAAAGCATTTGAAACATGAGAATGTTGATGATATTGGTTGCAATCACATTTCTAAACACTATTGGCTATCAGCGGGTATGAAAACAGTTGTCGAACCCCAGCTGTAATTCTCTTCAACACAATTCCAGTCGAACCCCAGCCGTAATTCACAAAATACAATGTAAACATGAGAATCAAAGGCATAAGAATTCAAAAGCATTGAAATGGTGGGTTTTACCTCAGGAACAAAAAAATCGACGACTCCTTACACAACTGAGAAAGCTGATGGAATGCCATCCTATTTGTAGAACTATAGAGACTTCATAACCATTTAGGAGTGCATCTGTTTAGCGAAGTTTAAAACAGAACAGGACTGTTTGTAACCTGAAATAGAATAGGACTGTGTCAAACACACTAAACAGCCTCGTACAGGATACAACACATCTCTATTTATTAGGACTCTCTTGAAACAAACAAACTTCAACGGAATAGCTCTGCTATGTCATTTGAAAATTCGTAATGGAACAAATCGAATCAAACCCAAAAAACTCATTACTTCCAAATCATCCAATAAATGCAAAACCTAAACTTAAGAGATAAACTCAGTAAAGAAAACTCACAAACTTCAAGATCGCTGGTTCCGGCCCATGGGCTCACCGACAACGCTGCCATGAGTCAACGCGACCCATTGGTGGTGCAACCGCACCCGTTACCACCGCCATTGACCGGAGACTTCTCGTCTGAACCGGAGACTTCTCGTCGGTCTCAGCCGCCTTGGCCGGTTTCTGAGGCTCCTCAAACAGAAGAGGGCCGGCACAAAGGCAACCCTTAGCTATCCGAATCGCGTCGAACTCCGGTATTCTGGTTCGCGTCTCCACCATTGCTTCGTCAGTCCTCTCCCGCCCGTCATTCGCTCCTTCACTATGGGTCAAATCATTCGGTTTAGTCACCCTCCCTCTCACCTACTCGACCTCGTGTCGCTCCCAATCTCTCTTCCTTGCGTCCCTCCACTAATCTCTCTCTCCCTTGCGCCGTCACCCTCCTTTCTTTCTTTTTTTCTTCGTTCTTGTTTCTCCTGATAAGGTGCAGCTTTACTCAATTGAAACTGTTTCTTTTTCTTCTGTTCTACTTAAGAGGTCCAACAGAAGATGGCTCGATTCCTCAATGTTGTTGTTGTTTTAAAACAGAAAACTTGGACCATAAAATTGAAAGAGGGGTGATGAAGAATTGAGGTGTTGGTTTTCTCTCCTCGAGGTGTTGGTTTTCTCCCGGAGTGGTTGGTTTTGTGTCTGCAAATTTTTCCAAGGTCTTCTGTACGTGGCGTGAAGTCCCTTCTTTGATATAGATAGATTACCTTTTTATTTTTTTCTTGAGGGATAGATGATATGGTGAATGAGGGCATTTTATGACCATATCAAAGTTCTACCTTCACAACCGCACTAAGGCCTTCCACAGTAATTAATAGAGATTGGTAGAAACATCATGTGGCGAGGGAAATAAATATGACAACTGACTATTTAGCTAAGAATAGCATTTTGAATTTAGCTAAGAGTAGCATTTTGAATGAGTTGGGTCTGATTATCTTTTTGGAGCCCCATATCATGCATTGAAGGCATATTTGGATGACATCGATGGAGTCCCTTTTTCCAAACGTGTTAGGAGTTCTGTTATGAGCTAGGCTTTTTTCTTCTGCTTTAGGTCCTTTTGGCCTCTCATGTAACAAAAAAAAATAATTATTTCTTCGAAGCCAATAGATCATTACAAACATGTCACACCATCAAAGCCCATTAACAATAGTTGAGTTACAGTGCAACTGAGCCTTTAACCAACTATCCCAATCTAAATTAAATGTGACAGTAATATGGGGAGGCTTGTTAATAGCAGCCTGAACTTCACTAACATACTTGCAGTTTCTAAAGAGATGCATGAGACTCTCATGACCAATATTACAACATTGATAGATAACAAAATTGCACATCCTTCTTCTCATTCTTCGCACATTATTGAGAATTTTCTTATGAAAAATGGGTCACAGGAAGGTCTTCAATTTAAGAGAGTATTATTAATAATTAGATTGCTCTTTATTGTTTTTTTTATCTAAAACCTAAATTATGTAGAAAATATAAGAAATGGAAGTATCATATGCTATTAGACATAGAACTCAATTTGATACTTGAACCTACTGTGTATCAAAGCTGGCTCAGAGATTGTCAAGTGCCCACGCGCTCCGCGTGGGTAATGCAATTATTTGAACTTGGGAGAAAAGAAATTAATCTGAAAATAAGAATCACCAATCACAATTGCATAATACAAACTTCAAATTTACAATCTTTCTCAAAACCCCACATGTTAGATGTGGTTATTCCAACATCTAAACTTAGAATGAAAAAAAGTAAATTAGTTTGCAAATTAGAACCACACAACATGGTTGCATACTACAATACAAAATACGATTCTCAAATTTAGAAAAATAAGAAAATTAACTTCATCTATTATTCACAATGAACTGACGACTTATAAAGGTACATAAGTAAATGGACTTGAATCTGTTAATCACACGTGCCAAAAGGAGTCAGTTCAAAACTAAAAGGATAGTTGATATGATGATTTTGGATGTAAACACTTTTCAGCTCCGCTTGGTACATATAACTTGTAGCAAGAAGCACTTCCAGGAAGATTTTAAAGTGATTTTCAGTATTAGCGCTTTCAAGAAAAAAAATTCAAGAGAAAGTACATCTCATGTGCTTCCTAAGAAACTACTTTTTAAGGGTTATAAGTGATTCCCTAATTTTTTTCAAAGTACTTTCAATTATAACCAAACACCAAAAGCTATACCAAACATGCTCATAATTGTTTATCTCAATTGACAACTCTTGTTAAATAAAACTAATAAACTATGTCTCTGCTTGTTAAGATCTTTTGCAACCATTTGCGTCATTGCCCATCTCGGCAGCAAAAATTAATTGCAAGTCCAGCATCATTGTAGATAACAGAATAACTGAAAAAGAAACAATACTGTGTAGAAAAAGTTTAAGCAACTCCATAGCAACTTAACAAGTCATAGAAAAAAAATTAAATTTAGAAAAGTGCAAACCCAACCACTATTTTCAAGACAAAATCACTTAGGAATTTGACTAATTTGAGGATGAGACTGAATTACAGAAATTGGACTGGTATAATCAAGCAGGTATATTTTAGTATTTGAAAATAGAGAAGATGATCATCATAGTCTGAAAAAGCAAACTAAGAGCAAATAAAGCACCACTGGCTCGAGTTCACACATCACACACCACTGGCTAGTTCAGTGTCCTTATCTATATCACAACCTCAATGACACTCCCCTTGTTGGCAACACTAAGAGGGAGCTCATACTTCAGTTCACATATACCTTGTCATGCTTTTATAGCCAACACATGCATGATGTTTCTCCCAAAATGGCCTAGAGCCTCTGCAGCTCTAAAAACACCTTACTGATTAAACAGATAATCACTTAAAAAGCAAAAACACTGCACCCCAAAGCTGTAGTATTTCTCTAAATTGGCACATCCCCTTAGAAGAAAATAACGACAATTTTCTAACATCAATTTGAACCCTATCAATCACACAGTAGTCTAGCAGTTCAGTGTCGTCAAAACATCAAACCCACAAACTCATTTATTAAAAACCAATATATATGCTCTAGAAACCACATAACCACAATGACATTAAACCAATCCGAAATTAATCTTGACCAATCCATCGAACAAATCCAATCAATCAGAAAACCTAAACCGAAATCAATCCCAAATCAAATGAAGCAACATTAATTTTCTTAGCTTAATGAACAACCAAACAGATAATCAAATTGAATTCATATCAAATCATAGATTCAAAACCGTAAACTAATAAGTTTTTAGGCTTACCACTCGCCGAGGAAGATGACGAAGGTGAGAGAAGGATGAGAGACGGAGAGAGGTGAGGTGACAGGGGATGGGATTATGGCAGTGTAATATGAAAGGAAAAATTGTAATTGCAGAGAAACGGCTGGACTCAGCTTGACTCGACTCAGCTGAAGCTGGCTGGGCTCGGTTCGGCGCAAAATGAACAGTACCACCATTATTGTTATATAGAAAATTTCATAATGTTTTAAATAATATAACCAACATCAAGGTGGTGATCGTACAAACTAGTGCCTAAGAGCAAATGCAACCCATTGCTTGAGCAGTTTGAAATCACTAAACAGCTTGAGTAAGAGCAAACAGAATGCAGCAGTTACTTCAGTGACCGAATGAGGGCGTGACATATGTCAAACCCCAATTGGGATTTTGATAAAATAAATATTGAAAGGACCCAACCCCGATTTAGTTTCCTAAACCGGAATCAAACCCCTTCTGAAAACACGAACCAACAAAAACCATCAAAATTTCGGCAGAGTAACGCTACTAACGCGGAATTGCCATTACCTGCACCCGGAAAATAACACTTCATCCTATGCCACAAAATCAAACCGTGGGCACTAATCTCATCCGGATGTCTCCATATCATAACAGTAATGTAAAGTAATAAATATAGTGAAAGGACACAACCCCGATTTAGTTGTCTAAACCGGAATCGAACCCCTTCGAAAACACGAACCAACAAAAACCAACAAAATTTCGGCAGAGTTTCGTTACTAACGTGGAATTACCATTACCTGCACGCGGAAAATACACTTCATCCTATGCCACAAAAATCAAACCGTGGGCACCAATCCCATCCGAATTTCTCAATATATCAACAATAATGTAAAACAATAAATATATATGCACTTTACTGAAATCCGAAGTAAAATCGTATAGAATATACAACAGAATACTCAGAGCGACCTCTAATGAATAATCATATAAGTATACCACAGTATGTAGAACAATAAATCTACTGGAAGAAACAAGGTAGCTCGTGCACTATACCTCCGACCACGACGTGCGACACCAGAGTCCGAACTGCAAACTGGGTACGAAAACCAAAAAGCCCAGGGGAAAGACATGAAAACTGTTAGAATGAGTGGACGAAAATAAATGTCTTTCACCAGTTGATATATATGTGTTAAAATAACATATGCGAGTCCAGATAAATAAAAATAATAAAGTACACGAGGTAAACTCATACTCCTCCAGCGTACTGAGCATGCAAGTAAAAATCCCATGGGGTCACTCATGGACACGTCCGTGCTAATACAGTCAGAATCACGGAGTCCCAGACTTCCACGTGATTCTAGCCAGAAAGGCCTCAGGTCAGAGGTCTGCCTCCCCCCGATAAAGGCCTCGGGTCAGGAGTCACAGCCTCCCCCGGTACACATCCTCGGGGATCAGCCGGGATGCGAGTGTATCGATACAACAACATATATAACGACTGTACTCTGTGTAAACCAAATCATAATTAGTTCGATGCAAATGCAATAAACAACATATAAATGCATATACGTAATGTATAATGATATAAGCATAATCATCTAACACATGCTCGTATAAATCGTAATCTCGTATGCATGCTCAAGTTCGAAAATCATATAAAAAGACTCGCAATCATTCCGTGAAAAGAAATTGTCCACTCACAGACTAGCGTAACGCAGTTCGCGTTAACCCGTGATCCGGCGGAAAGTCCCTCGCCAAACAAACGATCACGAACTCCTGAATAATCATAAAGTCCATACTCAAGGTCATAACTCGACAATTCAAAACAAATCACGAGAAACCACCGTTCTCGGAAACACGTAATCCGATTACGACAAACTGTCGAAAATCCGAAAATCACACCTCAATACCTCGCTGTAATTTTGGACGCTCAATTTTAAAAACGAACCTTCCGACTGCGATCGGGGCGTGATTTCAAGTGAAATACCATATAACTCGTCGAAAATTACGCCGGGCGAAAAATCGCCCCCGCCGTCGCCGCTGCCCCGTCGCCGGAAAATCCATACCTGCCCAAAAAAATACATGGCATACATGGTTTTGAAGATCTCGACGATTCCAACAACTTTCCAGTTATAAGTTAAGGCCAATTTTGACCGGAAAACCTCCAAAAATCAACCCAAAGTTCCAAACCCTTACCGGAATTTCAATTCGACGGATCTCTCTCCTCCGGCCACGACAACCTCTCAAACCACTTGCAATAGCTTCCTCTCATTGAGGCTAACAAAACCCCTCAAAGAGGAGCCACCATCGCCGCCTCCATGTCGCCACTCGAATCGAACAAAACTCGCTGGAATTTCCCCATTTTCGCCGCCACTTTTCTTCCTCCTCCGGCTACCATAGGAGGTGATCCACCTACCAATCCGAAGAAGAGCACGAGCCCAACATATCTCGTGAAGAAACCATACCCAAATATGGCCGGAATCAGCCTCCACGATGAAGAAACCGATCAGCCCAAATGGGTCAACCCACCCAGTCAACCCAGCTTTCCCAATATGGCAGGTTTCCCAAACAGGAAACCTCCATATATAGACCTTCTATTTTTGGAAACTTCTAATTACACATTTCGGTAAACTTTGAACACCCGTAACTTCTGCGTCGTAAATCCGATTTTGATAATTCTCGCCGCAACAAACTCATCTCGACATGTTCTCCAATTACCACCCAAAGTCAAACGCTTCGACAAACGTGATAAAAAGTCAACGGTTCAACCCAACACAAGCTAACCCGATTAAATAATCGACGATCGAAATATTCATAACATAATCCTCGTAACTCGGAATAATCCTCCGGAAGTTCCCACGAGCTCGAAATTAAATTCTCTACATCTTCCGTGAAGAATCCGAAGCAAAACTCTCGTCCGGCAATTTAGTCGTTAAGAAAGCCGCCTTTTAAATCCGATTACGTCGAAACTTCAAATATTCATATTTTATTCCTCGGTTGTCCAAATAATGATCCGGAACCGCCCACGAACTCGAAATCTCGCGTACAACGACTCTCGACAAGAGACTCAGCTCAAATTCTTGGCCAATTATTAAGTCGTGATCAAGCTCGACAATTTAATCAATTTACGAGAAACAGCGATTACGTGCAACTTCGTGGATTAAGCTGATTTCACTGCTAATTCTGTTTCGGCTCGTCACATATAGCTATACTTTACAGAAATCCGTGGAAAATCGTATAAGAATATACATCAGAATACTCAGAGCGACTTCTAATATACATATACAAATAGTAGGCCAAACTAAGAACCTACCATAAAAGAAACATCGCTCGAATACTATGCCTCCGACCACGACGTGCGACACCAAAATCTGAACTGCAAACTGGGCACGGAAACCGAAAAGCCTAGGGGAAAGACATGAAAACTGTTAGAGTGAGTGGACGAAAATAAATGTCTTTCGCCGAATAATATATGTTATAAAACATATGCGAGTCAAATGTGTAAAAATCAAATGGTACACGAGGGAGACACTAACTCCTCACGCGTACAGAGCATGCATGGAAAATCTCACGGGGTCACTCGTAGACACATCCGTGGTAGTACAGTCCGAATCACGGGATCTCAGACCCACACGTGATTCTAGCCAGAAATGCCTCAGGTCAGGATATCTGTTTCCACCTGAAACTACATCGGCACAAGAAACAGTTCCCCCTGGTAAGCACCCTCGGGGATTAGCTGGGATACGAGTGTATCGATACAACAATATATACTAAGACTTTACTCTGTGTAAACCAAATCGTAAATAGTTCGATGCAAATGCATGGAGCAATATTTAAATGTATTTAAATGTTTGCGATTATGCCTATACCAGTATATATACGTTTCTTTATATATGTTTTATGAACTTGAGCATGCATACGAGATTTCGATTTACATGAGCATGTGTTATACGATTATGCCTATACCAGTATATATTACGTATATGCACTTATATATTGTTTCATGCATTTGCATCGAACTATTTATGATTTGGTTTAGACAGAGTACAGTTTATATATGTTGTATCGATACACTCGCATCCCAGCTGATCCCCGAGGATGTTTACCGGGGGAGGCTGTAACTCCTGACCCGAGGTCTTTATCGGGGGGAGGCAGACCTCTGACCTGAGGCCTTTCTGGCTAGAATCACGTGTGGTTCTGGGATCCCGTGATTCGGACTGTACTAGCACGGATGTGTCCTCGAGTGGCCCCGTGAGATTTTTATGCATGCTCTGTACGCGTGAGGAGTTAGAGTCTCCCTCGTGTCTGTATGCGTGAGAAGTTAGAGTCTCCCTCGTGTACCCGTACGCGTGAGGAGTTAGAGTCTCCCTCGTGTACCATTTGAGTTTTATACATTTGACTCGCATATGTTTTTATAACGTATATATTATTTGGTGAAAGACATTTATTTTCGTCCACTCATTCTAACAGTTTTCATGTCTTTCCCCTAGGCTTTTCGGTTTCCGTGCCCAGTTTGCAGTTCAGGTTCTGATGTTTCACGTCGTGGTTGGAGGCTAGTGATCTAGCTACCTGTGTTTTCCAGTAGGTTTTTGTTTCGCCTACTGATGTGAATATTGTATATATTTACACTAGAGGTCGCTCTGATACATTCTGATACATGTTTTATGCGGATTTTCTCGGATATATATTATATTATACAGATATGTTTTCTGTTATTTGATATTAATATGATGTTGAGAAATCCGGATGGGATTGGTCCCCACGGTTTGGCTTTTGTGGCACAGGACGAAGTGCTATTTTCAGGGTGCAGGTTTATGCAATTCCACGTTAGTAACGAAACTCTGCCGAAATTTTGAATGGTTTTTGTTGGTTCGTGTTTTCAGAAGGGGTTCGATTCCGATTTGGGCAACTGAATCGGGGTTGGGTCCTTTTAACTTGGTATCAGAGCATTAGGTTGTCAGATTCTGTAGACTCTTGTAGTTGTGACGCTTAGGGTATTTGAGTATGTACAGCATGACTTGAGTGATGACCCGACTGGCCAGCGGTACTCATCAATACTTCGGGTGTTGTGTGTTCTCAAATATCTGTGGTTTCATGATTACGTTCTTTCTCCTTGTGCCTAATACTTGTCTTGTATCAGTAGGATGCCTCCTCGACGTGGTCCCCGTGTTGATCGGGAAGCGGATCCTGATGAGGATCGCCAAACGCGCGACTTGCTGATACGAGTACGTGCTGCGTTTGGAGGAGCGTTTTGACCCTGTGGTCAAGGCTTGTACTGCTGGTGCTACTGTGTTTTCGGGTTCAGTTGACCCAGAGATATGCGAGGCATGATTGGTTCAGATTGAACGTGTATGTGAGCGTCTGCAGTTTACTCCTGAGCAGATGACAGTGGCAGCAGTTGGATTACTTGAGGGTGATGCATACTTTTGGTGGGTTAGCACCGACAGGGTTCCAACTTCTACTCCGTGGACTTTGTTCCGTGATCTATTTATGTGGAGGTACTTTAATCAGGCTACCCAGCAGCGTAAATATGAGGATTTTACGAACTTGAGGCAGGGCAGTTTGTCTATGCTTGAGTATCGGGACAGATTTACCCGTTTATCTCGTTTTGCGCGTGATATGGTGGCTACTGAGGAAGCCAAGTGTCGCAGGTTTGAGCTGGGGTTGAATCTGAATATCAAGGCGACTCTGACTACGATGCCTCGGAATAACTTCGATGAGTTTGTCAGTGCAGCACTCCGAGGCGAGGATATCGAGAAGGAGAGGCAGCAGAGGTACCAGCCGAGACGGTTTGAGGAGGGTGGACCGAGTCAGGGGCCTTCAAAGAGGCAGAGTTCTGATACTTCCGGTTCGGCTTCATCCTCGGCGGTGGATCTTATCGCTCACCAGTTAGTGCACCGAGGCAGAGACCGAGATGGAGGAGAGATCGACCGCAGCGACCACAGCCTAGTGGAGGTTCCAGCGGTTCCAGTTATCCTCGGCGTACTGGTGGCACATTTTCTGTACCGAGAGAGTATCCGTTGTGTAGTCTTTGCAACAGATATCACTTTGGTCCATGTCAGCGAGGTCCTGCTACCTGTTATCGTTGTGGCCAGGTGGGTCACCTTTCGAGGGAGTGTCCTCAGTTGTATAGTGCTGATGGACAGGCGGCCCAGAGTTCTGGAGCTGAGCGAGGTGCCACTTCGGGAGCTCGACCAGCACAGTTTACGGGCCAGGGTAGACAGCAGGGATATCATCAGCGAGGACGACCAGTCGGACAGGCGAGGGTTCATGCCATGACTCTACGAGAGGGCAGAGCATCACCGGAGGTCGTTATCGGTACGTTACATGTCTTTGGTATTCCAGTACTTGCATTGTTAGATCCAGGTGCCACACATTCATTTATATCATATAGACTGTCATCATTAGCTACGGTACCTGCATCTCCACTTCCGGGGTTGTAGAGAGTGTTATATCCGTCAGGTGAGCTTGTGAGCATCGGTTGGGTATACAGAGATTGTGAGGTGTTTATTGGAGGCCATGGTTTAGCCGCAGATTTTTTGTTGCTCGATATTGTTGATTTTGATCTGATCTTGGGTATGGACTTCTTGGAGACACACTGGGCCATGTTTGATTGTCACAAGAATGAGGTCGCGTTTCGACGACCAGGGTTACCCGAGATACTGTTTCGCGGCGAGAAGAATACTTTACTACCGTGTTTGATTTCCGCGATGAGGGCGGATCGGTTGATGAAGAAGGGCTGTGTTGCTTATTTAGCCCATGTTGTGGACACTACAGCAGCTGTACCTGACCTTGGTAGTATTGAGGTTGTGTCTGAGTTTCCGGATGTGTTTCCAGCGGAGTTACCTGGTATACCCCCTGTGCGGGAGATTGACTTCACTATTGAGTTGTTGCCTGGTACAGGACCGATTTCACAGACACCGTATCGTATGGCGCCTGCGGAGTTGAAAGAGTTGCAGATTCAGCTCCAGGAGTTGCTAGAGAAGGGTTTCATTCGACCGAGTGTTTCTCCGTGGGGTGCTCCGGTGTTGTTTGTGCGGAAGAAGGATGGGTCCATGCGATGGTGCATCGACTACTGGAAGCTGAATCAGGTTACAGTGAAGAACAAGTATCCGTTACCACAGATTGATGATTTGTTCGATCAGCTAAATGGAGCATCAGTCTTTTCGAAGATAGACCTTCGATCCGGATATCACCAGTTGAGGATCCGAGACTCTGACGTAGCCAGGACAGCTTTCAGGTCACGGTATGGGCATTATGAGTTTTTGGTTATGTCGTTTGGGTTGACCAACGCCCCTGCAGCTTTCATGGACTTGATGAATCGGGTGTTCAGACGATTCCTGGACAAGTTCGTGATTGTATTCATTGACGATATTTTGATCTATTCCAGGAGTGTGGGCCAGCACAAGAAGCATTTGCGAGCAGTGTTGCGGACTTTGCGGGACCATCAGTTGTTCGCGAAGTTTAGCAAGTGTGAGTTCTGGCTGGATAGTGTGAAGTTTCTGGGCCACGTGATTTCGGCTGAAGGAGTCAGTGTCGATCCTGACAAGATTGAGGCCGTGCTGAACTGGAGTAGACCTACTACTGTACCGGAGATCCGGAGTTTCTTGGGTCTAGCAGGCTATTACAGGAGGTTTGTACAGGATTTCTCCCGGATTGCTACACCACTGACCAGATTGACGAAGAAGGGCGTCAAGTTTGAGTGGTCTGATGCATGCGAGGAGAGTTATTTACTCCTGAAGGAGAGATTGACAACTGCACCAGTTCTGACATTGCCAGACGACAGCGGTGAGTTTGTTGTGTACAGTGATGCGTCAAAGTTGGGGCTTGGCTGTGTGTTGATGCAGCATGGTAGAGTTGTGGCATATGGTTCCAGGTAGTTGAAACCACATGAGGTCAACTATCCGACGCATGATTTGGAGTTAGCCGCTATTGTGTTAGCGTTCAAGAGTTGGAGACATTACCTTTATGGAGCTCAGTGTAAGATCTACACCGACCACAAAAGTCTCACTTACTTGCAGACGCAGCCGGATTTGAACATGAGGCAACGCTGGTGGATGGAGTTGATCAATGATTACGATTGCACGTTTGAGTACCATCCAGGGAAGGCCAATGTTGTGGCTGATGCACTTAGCCGGAAATCTGGACTCTCGTTGTTTCATGTGTGTATAGCCAGAGTGTTAGTCGAGCTTCGGGCTACAGGTGCTGAGTTTGGGTATGATGACGAGGGAGCTTTGTTGGCTAGTTTTCAGGTTCGACCCATATTGGTTGATCAGGTATGAGAGGCTCAGGATTCAGATTCCTATTTGTTGGGCAAGAAGACCATGATACGGAATGGTGTGCCTACAGAGTTCCGATTGAGCGACGACGGTACGATGTTGTTCAAAGGCAAGTTGTGTGTGCCCAGAGACGAGAGCCTGAAGAAGGAGATTCTGGATGAGGCCCACAGTTCAGCGTATGCGATGCATCTTAGAGGTACGAAGATGTTTCGTACACTTCGAGCGTATTACTGATAGCGCAACATGAAGCGGGAGATTGCCGTGTACTTGAGTCGATGTTTGATCTTTCAGCAGGTGAAAGCGGAGAGGCAAAAACCTGCAATGAAACTACAGCCACTTGAGATTCCGGTTTAGAAGTGGGAGCACATTACGATGGATTTCGTCTATCAGTTGCCGCGTACTTCGGCTGGCAACACTGGCATTTGGGTTATTGTGGATCGACTGACGAAATCCGCACACTTTCTTGCACTTCCGGGGAAGATATCAGTGGGTAGATTGGCTAAGTTGTACTTGTCAGAGATTGTTCGCATGCACGGTGTGCCTATGTCCATTGTTTCTGACCGAGATAGTCAGTTCACATCTGAGTTTTGGCAGGCATTACAGCGAGCTTTGGGCACGAGGTTGCGATTTAGTACAGTTTTCCATCCTCAGACTGACGGGCAGTCCGAGCGGACCATCCAGACTCTTAAGGATATGCTGCGTTCATGTGTGTTACAGTTCCGCGGGAATTGGGATCAGCAGCTACATTTGATAGAGTTCGCCTACAACAACAGCTATCAGGCCAGTAATTGAGATGGCACCGTACGAGGCTCTGTACGGGAAGCAGTGTCGCACTCCGTTGTGTTGGAGTGAGGTGGGTGAGCGTTGGCTGATTGGCCCTGATCTGGTGAAGAACACTATGGAGGATGTACAGATTATCCGGGACAGATTGAAGATCGCCCAGGATCGCCAGAAGAGTTATGCGGACGTGAGGAGGAAGAGTTTGGAGTTCGAGGTTGGTGATTGGGTCTTCCTAAAACTATCTCCGTGGAGGGGAGTCGTGCGTTTCGGGAAGCGTGGCATGCTTCGACCACGATACATTGGTCCGTATGAGATTACCGAGAGGATTGGGGCTGTTGCTGTGACGACCCGAACCAGAATCTGTTGCATATTTGGCACGATTCTCGAGATTGAGTTTAGTCGTGGTTTTACGTCGTAAATGTGGTTTGTCGACCTTAATCACGACTTTGTTATCGGTCGATAATTTGAGTTGGATGTCTTCACGGAAATTGTAGAGTACGTGATTTCGAGCTCGTGGGGGGTTCCGGAAGATTTTTCCGATAACCGAGGAATATTTTATGATTATTTGAAGTTTCGGTCTTCGACGAGTTTATCCGATTGTTTCGTGTTTATCTGAATCATTTCGTATATTCCTTTTGGACCGTCGATCGACCCGAGGCGCGAGTATAAATATCGGAATAGTTGAGAAATAGTCGAGAATTTCATTTCGGGCATTGACTGAGTTGACTTTCCATTTTGGGAAACTTTGACCGTTGACCCGTGGAGAAAACTTTCCGTTTTCGGCTTCAACGTCCGACGACCAATTTCCGGCCACCTCCGGCCTAGTGAAAGGTAGGGATCACTTCCTTGTTTGATTTCGAGTAGGTTTGCACTTTGAATTATGGAAATTGATGGAGATTTGTGGAGGAACGATTCGGGGAAGTTTAGGGTGGTTCGTCGGTGACGGGGGAGGTGGTTCCGGTGGGTGTTCAAGGCTGGGTTGATGGGGGTTTAGTTCCTTTTGCCCTTGGGATGCTTTCCCTTTGTTTAATTTGAGTTTTGTTGAGTTTTCCGGCGAACCCGTGGTGGTTGCCGGAAGTAAATTCCGTTCGGGTTTGCTTGGATTTGTAGAGGTTTCGTCATGAATTGGCTTTCGGGATAGAAGGGAAAGTGGTTTGCCTTGCTGTTAACTTGTGATCTGGAAGTTCTCCGCCGTGAAATTTCACGGTTGACCGCGCGCCGCCGCCGGCGGCGGTCAACGGTGGTCAACGGCGGAGGAGTTGACTTTTTCAGAATTTGATGAAATTAATGTCATTTTTCTCGTAATCGCGCCCCGATTGTCGTCCAGAGGTTTTCGGGTTGATTTGGTTAGCCGTTTGTCAATCGAGGTTTCGAGTGGGGATTTCGGAATTTCTGTTATTCATTTTGTACCGCATTGCATATTTCCGGGAACGGTTGGTTTCCGTGATTCAGTACAGGGTTGTGGACTACGGTTTTGATCAGTTTTGTTTTTGTGAATATTCAGGAGATCGAGATCGGGATCGTGATCGTGCTTCGGGCGAGGGATCTTCCGCCGGACCACGAGATTAGCGCGAGTGCGCGTTTTGCTCACCTGTGAGTGGACAATTTCTTTTCACGGAATACTTGGAGTCTTTTATAAGATTTATGAACTTGAGCATGCGTATTGAGATTACGAATTATTATGAGCATGTGTTTTACGATTATATGATTATACTTATACGGATATACGTATACGAATATACATACATGTATATACTGTTTCATGCATTTGCATCGAACTGTTCATGATTTGGTTTACACAGAGTACAGTTTGTATATGATGTTGTATCGATACACTTGCATCCCGGCTGATCCCCGAGGATGTATGCCAGGGGAGGCTGTGACTCCTGACCCCAGGTCTTTACCGGGGGGAGGCAGACCTCTGACCTGAGGCCTTTCTGGCTAGAGTCACGTGTGGGTCTAGGATCCTGTGATTCGGACTTTACTAGCACGGAGGTGTCCATGAGTGACCCCGCGGGATTTTTACTTGCATGCTCAGTACACTGGAGGAGTGTGAGTTTTACCTCGTGTACTTGTTGTTTTTATTTACCTGGATTCGCATATGTTATTTTAAACATATATATCAACTGGTGAAAGACATTTATTTTCGTCCACTCACTCTAACGTGTTTATTGTCTTTCCCCTGGGCTTTTCGGTTTTCGTGCCCAGTTGCTGTTCAGGTTTTGGTGTTTTCACGTCGCGGTTTGGAGGCTAGTGATCAGAGTCACCTGTGTTTTCCAGTAGGTTCTTGTTTCGCCTACTGATGTACATATTGTATATGTTTTACTTTAGAGGTCGCTCTGATACATTCTGATACTTGTTTATACGGATTTACTCAGATATATACATATATACTACAGTACTGTTTACTGTTTATGATTCATATTGATGTTGAGAAATCCGGATAGGAATGGTGCCCACGGTTTGGCTTTTGTGGCATAGGACGAAGTGTTATTTACAGGGTGCAGGTATATGCAATTCCACGTTAGTAATGAAACTCTGCCGAAATTTTGAAAATTTTTTGTTGGTTCGTATTTTCAGAAGGGGTTCGATTCCGGTTGAGGTAACTGAATCGAGGTTGGGTCCTTTCAGTTGCTTACAGACTTGAGTTGCCAGCTGAGATGGCTCGTGTTCATGATGTCTTCCATGTTTCGATGTTGCGGAAGTACATCTCAGATCCTTCACATGTGTTAGCCCCACAGCAGTTGTCGATCAGAGAGGATTTGACGTACGTGGAGGAACTTGTGCAGATTCTCGATCATCGTGAGCAGGAGTTGAGGCACCGTGTGATCCCGTTAGTGAAGGTCTTGTGGCAGAACCACTTAGTTGAGGAGGCCACCTGGGAGACTGAGCAACGTATACGGGAACAGTATCCTCATCTGTTCACTTGACAGGTACGTAAATTTCGAGGTCGAATTTTTTTTTTAAGGGGGGTAGATTTGTGACGACCCGAACCAGAATCAGTTGTGTATTCTGCATGATTCACGAGATTGGTCATAGTCGCAGTTTTACGATATATGTGTGGTTTGTCGATTCTATTCGCGACTATATTTTCGGCCGAGAATTTGAGTTGAGTGTCTTCACAGAAGTTGTAGAGTACGTGATTTCGAGCTCGAGGCCGGTTCCGGATGATTTTTCCGATAACCAAGGAATATATTGTGATTATTTGAAGTTTCGGTTTCCGACGAGTTTATCCGTTTGTTTCGTGTTTATCCGAATCATTTCGAATATTCATTTTGGACCGTCGATTGACCCGAGGCGTGAGTATAAATATCGGAAATAGTCGTGAAATCGTCGAAAAACATTGTTTGGCATTGACCACCGTTGACTTTCCAATTTTGGAAAGCTTGACCGTTGACCGAGGGAGGACAGTTTTCGTTTTGGTTTTTGCCGGCCGACTTGCTTATTCCGGCCACCTCCGACTTCACTGAGGGTATGTATAGCTTCTCCTTGTCATTTCGAGTTGATTGATGTTCGATTTTGTGGGAATTATTGAGGTTTTGTGAAGACCCGAATCGGGTCGGTTTAACAGTTGTCGCCGGTGTCGGTTAGGGTGGTTCCGGCGAGTTGTTGAGGTGAGGTTGTTGGGGTTTCACCTCCCCACACCTTGGTGATGCTCCCCATGTGTTTATTTTGGGTTGAGGTTGAATATTTGGTAAAACCCGAATAGGTCACCGGAGGAAATTTTCCGTTCAGTTTTGGTGGAAATTGAGAGGGTTGGGTTCTGAATTGGACTTCGTGGTAGAAAAGGAAAGGATTGGGCTCGTGGAGATCTTCTGATCTGGAGAATCTCGTCGTGGAATTCCACCGTTGACGGCGCGCCGCCGCCGGCGGCGGCGGTCAACGGCGGAGCTGCGGCGAGGGGTTGACTTTTTGGATTTTAGTGTTTTAGTGTTTTTAATGTCGTTTTTCTCGTAATCGCGTCCTGATTGTCGTTCAGAGGTTTTCGTATTGATTTGGGTAGCGGATTTTCAGTGGAGGGTTTCGAGTAGAGATTTCGGGAATTTCGTTAATCATTTTGTACTGCATTGTATATTTCCGGGAATGGTTGGTTTCCATGGTTAAGTACAGAGTTGTGGATTATGTTTTTGATCAGTTATGTTTATGAATGTTCAGGAGATCGAGATCGAGATCGTTCTTCTGGCGAGGGATCTTCCGCCGGGCCACAAGATTAGCGCGAGTGCGCGTTACGCGAGTCTGTGAGTGGACAATTTCTTTTCACGGATTAGCGCGAGTGCGCGTCACGGATTGTTTGCGATTATGCCTATACCAGTATATATACGTTTCTTTATATACGTTTTATGAACTTGAGCATGCATACGAGATTTCGATTTACATGAGCATGTGTTATACGATTATGCCTATACCAGTATATATTACGTATATGCACTTATATATTGTTTCATGCATTTGCATCAAACTATTTATGATTTGGTTTAGACATAGTACAGTTTATATATGTTGTATCGATACACTCGCATCCCAGCTGATCCCCGAGGATGTTTACCGGGGGAGGCTGTGACTCCTGACCCGAGGTCTTTACCGGGGGGAGGCAGACCTCTGACCTGAGGCCTTTCTGGCTAGAATCACGTGTGGGTCTGGGATCCCGTGATTCGGACTGTACTAGCACGGATGTGTCCTCGAGTGGCCCCGTGAGATTTTTATGCATGCTCTGTACGCGTGAGGAGTTAAAGTCTCCCTCGTGTCTGTATGCGTGAGAAGTTAGAGTCTCCCTCGTGTACCCGTACGCGTGAGGAGTTAAAGTCTCCCTCGTGTACCATTTGATTTTTATACATTCGACTCGCATATGTTTTTATAACGTATATATTATTTGGTGAAAGACATTTATTTTCGTCCACTCACTCTAACAGTTTTCATGTCTTTCCCCTGGGCTTTTCTGTTTCCGTGCCCAGTTTGCAGTTCAGGTTCTGATGTTTCACGTCGTGGTTGGAGGCTAGTGATCTGAGCTACCTGTGTTTTCCAGTAGGTTTTTTTTTCGCCTACTGATGTGAATATTGTATATATTTACACTAGAGGTTGCTCTGATACATTCTGATACATGTTTTATGCGGATTTTCTCGGATATATATTATATTATACATATATGTTTTTAGTTATTTGATATTAATATGATGTTGTGAAATCCGGATGGGATTGGTGCCCACGGTTTGGCTTTTGTGGCATAGGACGAAGTGTTATTTTCAGGGTGCAGGTTTATACAATTCCACGTTAGTAACGAAACTCTGCCGAAATTTTGAATGGTTTTTGTTGGTTCGTGTTTTCAGAAGATGTTCGATTCCGATTTGGGCAACTGAATCGGGGTTGGGTCCTTTCACAAATTCTTGGCAAATAATTAAGTCGTGATCAAAGCTTGCGATTCAATCAACTATCTGAAATCTGCGATTACGCATAACCTCATGGCTTAAGCTAATTACGCTTCTGATTCTGTTCCGGGTCGTCACAAATATGATGTGTTTTTTTGGCAAGTAATTTCATAAAATAATTGCAATTTTATTTCTCAAAAATTTAAATACATAATGGAAAGATAATGGAAACATAAATGACAACATTTCTTCTTAATACAAATACTAAAATTACTCTGGAAAGAGTACGCGTGGTTGATAACAATACGCAAATGTATCATCGGCAACTTCACATTCCTTACCTTCTGCTTCCTTAAGGATATCTAGTTTCCTCTTGGTAAAGTACCTTATGGAGATCAAGCTCATAGCCTCCAAATTCATTGTCATGATCCTTGTTTCTTCCTCTTGTTTCTTGAGTTGGAGCTCACTTGCCACACCCTTGCTTCCTTTCGTTGTTGAAGTTGTATATACTCTTTGTAATAATTGAGCACACTTTCATTATGGGCTTTCCTCGCGGAATGTCACAATGCTTGATCACTTGCCATAGTTTGCGAAACCTCAATGCGTTGCTCAATAAGAGTCTTACCTTATTTCTTTTGACGCCTTGCTTCCTTTGCCGCCTTGCATCGCATTGGTCTAATCGGACTCGACGGAGCAGTGCCAATGTAGGTGGGTGGTGCTTTATTCACTTCCTCGTCACCCAAATTTATGATTGGAGATGATTTGGTAACGGAGGGAGTCTCTTCATATGAGGTTACATATAGAAACGAAGTACTTGGTTCAACATCTCGGTAACTTGGTTGGTCCTTAAGAACTTCATAACATTCAAAGTGGGTGAACAGTCTTTTCTTAGCGGCATAGTAGTATGCTTGAGCTTGCTTAATCTAAAAAAATGTAGTAAATTAATTAGATTAAAATGATATACAAAAAGTTAATTAAAAAATTCACTAAATTAATTACATAGTAGAAATTAAATAAAAATGAGATGATGAGTATAAGGAGTTATCTCATCCATGTGAGAAGTGCCGCTAGCTCTACGCTTACGTGCGTCTCTCAAACATTGACCCCAGTTTTGCAATGGTATCTTGAATTTATTGTAGTGAGACGCAAGTGCAATTTGAGACCTAGGCTCCTCTCGAAGTGTTTCTCCTTTCGATGGCACCAAATTTTGCATGTAATCGGCATGAATTTTCTCTCACAATTTATCCTTCCTTTTTTTGTTGCCGTTGAATTCATCAATACTACGACGTGCGAAAGAGATGCACATTTATAAATCTTCGGAAGGAAGCCAATGGGTGGCCATTTGTTTGAAAAAATGCTCAAGAAAATGAGAGTAGAGATGAAGAAGAGATGGATGGAGATATGAAATTTGTTGTGCATAAATTAGTGTGAGTTGTGAAATAACTGGTGTAGTATTTATAGGAAAATATTATGGGGTGTTATGCAATTTTGGGGGATTTTTTTTGTAATTTTTTAGGATTTTTTGTGCAAATATTTTGGGTATTCCCGTTTATATCCGTTCTGAAAAAAAGTAGCTGTTCTGTTTGAATATCAGCCGTTGTATCAGATTTTGATTTCAAAATCAACGGCCCCGATCAACTGGCCCGTTAGATTTATTTTTTCTTTTCGGTAAGCCACGTGTCGTTACATGATTGGTGCATAACTTTTTTTTCACCTTTTACTATGCAAGCTAGTAAAAAAAATGTCAGCTGGCGTCACCCACGTGCCAGTGGGCTCCACCAGCTGATCGACCTTCAACCCGGCCCATTTTTTCTCGAGCTCAAGCTCGAGCCCATTGACTGCTCGGTCTCCCCCTCCCTCCTGCTCGTCGGTGCTTCTCCGAAACGGAACTGCTCGAGCAGTTTCTGGCAGGCTCCTCCTTCTGCTCGAGCTTCTGGCCATCCGGTGCAGATGCTCTAAGCGGCTAGATAGAGTAGAGGATTTCTAGGCGAATTCAATGCCGATCCAAGGCGGTTTCTTATAAATATATATTTATATATGAAGCATTATAAATAATAATTAAATCATATATGAAGTGTTAAACACAACAGTATATATTTATGTCTCTTAGAACAAAAGTTATAAATTAACGATTAAAAAAAATCCCTAGCTAATACTCTTAAAAGCCCCCAAGACCACCCGCCTACTCGAACTTTTGTATTGGCTGATTATAGGCAAATCTGAAAGGTAAGAAGAAAATCAGCCAAAATTAGTTAAATTATCGATCAACTAGCATAATATGTCGAAATTACCTACTCTATAAAGAAGTGCGCATTTCTATATGTTAAGCAATGTTGGTGCTTTATGATGGACTAGTTGGTTGCAAGCTAATCTTCATTGCAGGGTGGTTATGCAGAATGATGTGCGGTGGTGTGACTTTTTGTTACAATCAATTAGCATATTTGAATGTGGCAAAGAAATGACTATTGATGTCTTTGCAAAGAAATTTGTGGAGCATGAGATTGGTTTGGAGGAGTTCAGTGCTCCTTTTTTCCATGTTTTGCAGTGCTATATATTTTGAAGACATGGCTGGTTATGAATTTCCCAGAAGAGTGAGAAGTGGCACTTTGAGCTAGTGTTGTGGTTTTCTTCTTTCGGTCTTTTGACCGCGCATGTAATAAAAAAAACACGCATTGATTAGGTGAAGAAAAGTAATATTCTAGTTCAGAATTATTATGTATAATCAAATAGGGAATAAAAAAACAAGAGATAGAAAATTGAAATTTTGGATAAAAGAATGGTTGAAATGCAGCTGTCAGATTTGACACATTTTGTCCCGTCGAACTTGATCTTTAACCCGTCGAACCAGGTACTTGGGACGGATCAACCTTGGTTTTTTGACCCGTCAAGATTCTATCTTGATCCATCGAATGGAAGACCCTGGATCAACCAGGGCAGGTCTCTCGATCCGTCGAGATAATACCTTTGATCCGTCGAAGGGAGCTCCGGCTACAAGCACTTAAACTTCATTCAATGCAGTCCCCTACTCTGAGACACCATGTGATGTCTTGGTTGGTTTTGCTGATGTTGGGCATCTCTTAGACTCATATAAAGAACGTTCCTAAACAGGTTATGTATTCACCATGAGGAACACAGCGATTTCTTGGAGATCGACAAATCAAACCCATGTTGTCACTTCCTCGAATCATTCTGAAAATTATACCTTTGCATGAAGCGTTTAAAAGGTGTGTCTGGTTTATGACAACAATACACCATATTCTAGGGTCTAGTGGATTACCAGCTACTACGATAACACCAACTTATATTTTTGAGGATAATGCGGCTTGCATTGAATAAATGAAATTAGGTAACATTAAGGGTGATCATACTAAACTCATTTTGTCGAAGTACTCCTACAATCAGCAATGGTAGCTGTTATTGAATATTTGTGTGAACCGGATTGGTTCGATAGATAATGCTGCAGACTTGTTCATCAAGTCTCTACCAAAATTTATATTTGTGAAGTATGTGAGACGCATTAGAATGTGAAGATTATCTGAAATTCAAGATTGAGTTACTGATTAGGGGGAGTTCATTTCGTAGACATCATGGGGAGTTTATATCAAATATGGTTGCTTATGTAGTTGATGTGTTGTACTCTTTTTCCCTTTGACCAAGCTTTTATTTTACCCATGAGATTTGTGTTTACTTGACAGAGTTTTTAGTGAGACAACAAATTATGCATCATTCATTAAGATTGTGACACAAGGAGCAATGTTTAAGAAAATAATATTCCTGGTGTCTTAGTGTTTGTCTTGTTCTAATTAGTATAGACGTAGATATTCTCTCAATCCCTGATTTATAGGAATATTAAATGCAACAGATTGTAATGCCTATTTAAGGTCATCTACCAATGAATAGATCGAGTACAGTTTCTGATCTATCTCATGCGTATCTATTTTATTCTTCAATAGAAAAGAAACAAATTAAAAAAATATTAAATATTTTCGGATAAAATAAACATTAAATACACATACAAAAAGTAAGACAGTGTATAAAATTAAATTTGTACATGCCACATGGCTACTTACAAACAATTTGTCCTTATTAGCAAGATTCTATCATTTACTGTGTAAAATAAAGGACATTGTCCTTAAGTGTATTTGACTTCTCCAAAGTATATTTATGCCTTTTAGAACAAAAGTTATAAATTAACAATTAAAAACAAAAATCCCTAGCTAATACTCCTACAAGCCCCCAAAACCACCCGCCCACTCAAACTTTTGTATTGGCCGATTATAGGCAAATCTGAAAGGTAAGAAGAAAATCAGCCAAAATTAGTTAAATTACCGATCAACTAGCATAATATGTCGAAATTACCTACTCAATAAAGAAACGTGCATTTCTGTATGTTAAGAAATATTGGTGCTTAAGGATGGACTAGTTGGTTGCAGGCTAATGTTCATTGTAGGGTGGTTATGCAGAATGATGTGCGGTGGCGTGACTTGTTTGTTACAATCTATTGACATATTTGGAAGTGGCGGAATAAGCAGCTTTTTGAACCTAAATTTTGCAGACCTACTTCCTATTGTAACGTAATTGAGGTGCTATGCAAAAGTGGTTTAAGGCACAAAATTCTCCTACATTGAAACAGTACTGCACTCCTTACTTTTCTTGGCAAAAACCTGTAACTTCTTGTGTGAAATTAAATGTTGATGTCTCTAACAACGGGGTTGTGGTATAATTGGGGCTGGTGGAGTTGTGAGAGATAATATAGGGAACTAGATCTATGGTTTTCAATGTAGCCTTGGTCTGGGAGAAGTCTTAACTGCTAAGGCTTGTGGTCTTTATTCTGGTCTGATTATTTTGAAGAGGTTGCAGATTCAAGTAGGTAGTTGTCAAATCGGATTCTGCCATTTTGGTCAATTTAGTTCTACGGAATGATGTTGAATGTCACACCTTAGGCTCCTTCATATTTGGATGTGTGAATTTGATGGAGTCATTTGATCAAATTACTTTGTCTCATGCTTATCGTGATAGCAATATGACTGCTGACGCCCTTGCAATGAATAGTGTGGAGCAAGAGATTGGTTTGATGGAGTTCAGTGCTCCTCTTTTCCATGTTTTGATGTGCTATTTTGATGACATGGTTGGTTTTAAATTCCCGAGAAGAGTGAGAAGCGACACTTTTAGTAGAAGATATTCTATACATAGCAATGTACTTGCATTATCTATGTGCCAATTTTTCGTTGGTTTAAAACTAAACAAAAGTTATGAGCAATAATATAAAAAAGACTGAATTTCTAGCATTGTCCACACATATTAATGATTTTCAGCCCATGCATTTATCCGAAGGCAACAGGAATTCAAAAGTTGATATATCCTTATTTCAACTTGACATGATTAAAAAAGGTTATTTCTGAAGTGCAATACAATCTAACCTCTATCAGAAAATATTGATTACAGCTTACACTGCAATCTCAACATTATCCGTTTGTTCATCAACAACAACTGCAACATTATGACAGGTCCCCAACAATTGTAAATCTAAGAAGGATAAAAATATAGCATAAACTCCTTACCCTTCCAAGCCAGTATAGGGATGCATCTTGCCCTCCTGATTCAACACAGAGAAGCTTAAACTCATGCAAGGCTGCAGCTGCTTGCGAAAGTCTAGATCCCTATAAAAGGATCAATGAAACAGGGAAGCCAAAGGAAAGTTAGAAAGGTTGAGGCCTCCGTATCTTCAGCACTTAGACATTCAATTGTTTCTTGTGTATGTTACTATATTTGCAAAGGTTAAACATAGATGCAGGATGGAATTTCTCTTGGTTAGCTGTGTTTAAGATTGCCCATTGGACCCCTGTGATTGATCACAACAATAAAAGAAAGCTAAAAGTACCTTCCGGAGAGTGGATGTGGATTGCAGAAGATGTTGTACCAGAGAGTCCTTACAACTTAAAACATGAAGTAAAACGCGCCTGAATGCTATAAATGGCACTAATAAACTCATGTGCAGCTGTGTTCGCTCCAAAATGCAGTTCCAATCCTTTCTCAGCCAAGACAACTGATTGAAAGAAAAATGTCATGTCAGGGACAACCAGAAATTAGTATTGTTTTTTGGACAGTTCTCTCCCCTTAACCATGTTAAAGGGTGAAAACTTGAATCAGAACCCCAGCCGGGGGGGGGGGGGATGGGGTTGTGGGCCCTCCGTACCATTCTTTTTTGGGCAAATTTCATTTTACCGATATGTAATTTGTCAACTTCGCCGTCTGACCCATCTCCGATCACGATTCTGGTCGAAATCAGATTGTGTCTTCTTCCTCGTCACTTTTGTGGTCTCGATTTCGGTGATGGAGCATCAAACCGGTAAATTTCTAGGGTTTTCTGAGTTTTAGGTCACCGTCACCGGCATTGTCTTCGGCCGAGTATTGGGTATATTTTGGGAGCCCTTTCTCCCCTTAATGTGTTGTTGGGAATTTTAGTTGTAGGTTTGACGGTCGATATCAAAATCGATTTCGTATGGTTTGAGTTTGGTTTCCTCTATGAGAGGAGGTTGCCGGTAATTATTTGCGGTGAGGATAGAGGGGTTTTACTCCTCTCTCCTCCCTGAGTCGTTTCCTACTAGACCTGAGGTCCGTCGCAGTTCGATGGCGCCGCTACGCCATGAATTGCATTTCAGGCCAAATTGGACCAGTTTCCTTTCGTGGCCGATTCTGGCCAAACCCGTTGGAATCAGGTATAGGTTGTTTGAGCAAAGTTGTTGGGCTCTTCAAGAGCTTTGTTTTGGTGGGTCAATCTTCATCGCCGGTGGTGGTCGCCGATGGTGGCGCGTCTGATCAAAAAATATTTTTGGAACGAATCTAGTTATATGTCGTTAGGTTTGTATCGATGATACGAACATAGTGATAAGGGTTAATCCACATTTAGGCTTCGTCAACCCAATTGGTGGGCAGTGGTAACGAGGATATCCACCAATGGCGGTCCAGCTGACAAACAAATTTAGTTTGTCTTATATCGTTACGACTGTTTCGTCATAACAAGTTTTTCTGATACGTTTTTTGAATAAATTCGTCAAAATTATTTTCTGATCGAGTACTTCCTCGATTTACTTGTTTATTTGTTAATTTTGACGATTTTCGACAAGAGTTGGTCATCATACTCCACGAAGGCTCCGGGCTTTACACTGTTCTTCCCAACTATTAATGCAGCAAAATTAGTAAGGCAATTGGGAGCTTCTCATTTAAGACACCAGAGATGACAACCCCAGGTGTTCGATTTGTGGAGGAGACTTGACTAGTGTTGCGAAACAAGTGTAAAAGACCGCAAGATAAGATTCTGCACTACTGGAAATTGACTCATTGCCGGCGACTTGTAAGTCGCCGGCAATGTTTTTGGACATTACCGGCGATTTTTGCCGGAAAAATCGCCGGTAATGTCTTTTTTTTTTTTTTTTTTACATTACTGGCGATTTTTGTCGTCGGTAATGTCCGTCGCCGGCAATCTCTCGATGGTAATGTAAAAAAAAAAAAAGACATTACCGGCGACTTCATTTATGTCGCCGGTAATGTCTTTTTTTTTTTTTTTTTTTTTACATTACCGGCGACATAAATGTATGTCGCCGGCAATGTCTTTTCCGGCAAGACATTACCGGCGACTTACATTTATGTCGCCGGTAATGTTAAAAAAAAAAAAAAAAAGACATTACCGGCGATTTTTCCGGCAAAAATCGCCGGTAATGTCCAAAAACATTGCCGGCGACATAAAAGTCGCCGGCAATGGGAAGAAATGTTGTAGTGCTGGCTCAAGAAAAGGCGGTGAAGGTTTACCACCGCCAAGTGCATCTCCCATTGCCAGAGCCACTAAAGGAGGGTGAGCTACTTCTTCAGGCTCTGACTACAACACTGACAGATGAGTATGGCAAGATTTGTGTCTCACTACTCAAAAGGAAGCGTGGTAGTTGTGTAGGATCAAAGAACAAGACAAAGGCGAAGCCTGAGGAGGATGGTTTGGTTGACACAGTAACGGTGGTCTCCGATTCACTGTAGGTGCGTAAGAGACATATCACAGGGCGTCGCCTAGCTATAGAGAAGGTCTCATACTCGAAGATAGCGATATCTTTTGTTGCATCGCTACGACTTGGGGATACAATTACATAATTATATTCTAAAGGAACCCGCAAAGACATAAGTTTCTTCTTCTCATGATCATTTGTTATCATCAATCAAAGGCATGTCTACAAAATCAAAATGAAGCATGCCCATAGTAGCTCCTTAAATGCATGATTGAAAACATACGCATGTGATTACTTGATAAACTTCTAGGCCTAACGTAGAACCAAGAAAGCATGATCATTACTGTACAAAGCTTTCACATGTTCAACGTTCTCAAACATGTTATATAACTCAAATGAAGCAAGTCTTGATTATTAAAACATGTTTACGGTAGCTTCTTATGCAATTTCATCATAATTTATGCCATGTCTTACTTACATAACGACTATGCATGCCCACAAAATTACGGAATATTGTTTCTCAAGTTAAGCAACATGTGCTCGCTCTAGACACACATACTATGTGTTAGGATGCTTGTCGCTCACTTGAGCCGTTACATATATATGTTACAAATTTGCTACAAATATCCCATGCCATACCACAAAATCAAATCATATGCAAGTTATACATTTCGCTAACATGCTATTTGACATGCATCAAGTACATATTTGCCTCATAAATTGATAGACTTGGGGACTTTGGGATAGGCAAATGGGAGAGACACCCTATAGTCTGCCCTACCATGACTAAGCAGGCAAGTCCGCTTGAGCCATAGTAAGCGGCTCGAAACAAGCAAGCCCGCTTCGGAGTCCAAACTGATAGGCAAGTGGAAATTTTGCTTGTACTATCATGGGCAAGCCAACAACATTGGCTTGGGACATTGAAAGCGACCCAAAACAAGCAAGTCTGCTTTGGAGTCCAACTCGATAGGCAAGTGTCAATTTCTCTTGCACTATCATGGGCAAGCTGAAAACATTGGCTTGCGCCCTTGAAAGTGACCCAAAACAAGCAAGTCCATTTCAGAGTCCAGCCCGATAGGCAAGTGGAAATTTTGCTTGCACTATCATGGGAAAGCCAACATCATTGGCTTGCACCATTGAAAGCGACTCGAAACAAGCAAGTCCATTTTGGAGTCTAACTCGATAGGCAAGTGGCCAGAACAGTAACCAGATAAGCAAGTCCGTTTCGAGGTCCAAAAGTGGCCGGAACAGCAACATCGCATGATGCCACTCAGGATGCAT
The DNA here is from genome assembly GCA_946800695.1 of Geum urbanum. NCBI lineage: Eukaryota > Viridiplantae > Streptophyta > Magnoliopsida > Rosales > Rosaceae > Geum > Geum urbanum. Next base: position 25,406,683 of record OX327002.1, read on the forward strand.
CACTCCAATCCTAGGCCTAACGGGCGATACTCGAGGACTATATCGTATCCGTCACGCTAAGTGGATCACCCTTGATCTATGGGGACTTAGCGAACTACATATGGAATGCATCATAATGCATATACCTCACTCATACCCATATTGAGACCGTTAATAGGGTCTTGACTTGTGATAAGTGTCAAAAAGTGGGTAGAATCAACAAGAGATATCAAATATCGTTGAAGACTATCATTAAGACCGAGATCTTTGATGTTTGGGGGCTAGACTTTATGGGTCTGTTTCCTCATTCAAATGGAATACTCTACATTCTTGTGGCGGTGAATTATGTTTATAAATGGGTGGAGGCCATAGCATTCCCAACAAATGATGGGAAAGTGGTGGCCATGTTCCTCAAGAATGCTATATTCACAAGGCATGGAACATCTAGAGCCATCATAAGTGATAGGGGTTCCACTTCATCAATGCTAAGTTCAAGGTCCTCTTGAAGAAGTATGGAGTATGTCACAAAGTAGCAACACCATACCACCCTCAAACGAGTGGCCAGCTGAAAATTAGCAACCGGAAGCTCAAGAGCGTATTGGATAAGACCATGAGTACTCACCGACATGATTGGAGTCAAAAGTTGGACAACGCACTTTGGGCATATCGCACCGCATTCAAGACTCCCATCGACATGTCTCCCTACTGGCTTATCTATGAGAAGGCTTGCCATTTGCATGTAGAGCTTGAGCATAAGGAAATGTGGGAAATCACGACTTTGAACATGAACTTGGAGGATAGTGGCACAAAGAGGAAGCTTGACATCATGAAGCTTGAGGATAGCAACATAAAGAGCTTTGTGTGGGCAAGAAAGTGCTTCTATACAACTCTCGACTCTCCTTGCATCTGGGGAAGTTAAGGTCAATGTGGAATGAACCTTTTGAGATTGTTGAGATGTTCCCTCATGGTGCAGTTACTTTGCACTATTTGAGAGATGGGAGCACCTTTAAGGTGAATGATCATCGCGTAAAGCTGTGGGAAGGAATAACTCCAAGTGAGCAAGTGGTGGAAGTGAGATTCATGCATCTTCCACGCATTATCATGATGTGATGCTTGCCTTCGCTGAACCATGTTTACGTTCATAAACTACAACTCGTGATGGCCGGACACCATCAGCTATGATTAAGGAATAAAAGTGTGAGGTAGAGGTGGTGATGATGTGACCCGGATGAAACCAATTTGAAGAAAGTCATAGAAGTCATAGCATGGAAGGAAAGACCAATTTTGGTCTTGCATGTTGGTGATTGTTGGTGACTTGAGATGCAACGTTTTTGATCTTCAAGGGGGAGCATTCTTGGACTGGGCCATCTGTGCCCCGCTTTCCAGAAATATGAAACTTTGACAACTATGCTAGTCTTTTATTTACGTACATTTTCCCAAGTGCCATTTCTTTACACATTGAAATACTTCACCATGACTCTTCCCTCCAAACACCTCATAATACTTGTTCCCCATCAAAATCTTGAATCATTATTCTATATACCACTGATCAAAAAGGCAATGTCAAGCTGGTAGTGGTGGAATAGATTCCCGAACTGAGTCTAAGAAGTGAGAATTTAGCATGTAGATTAGATTTTTTGAAACCAGCTTAGCTAGCAGAACTCATCCTCCAGGTACTGGAATTGCTACTTTAGGAACCAGATTCTCCACTCTGCTACCATAAGGCTGTCAACAAGACCAGAAAAGTTCAAAACGCGGTTGCGAATTTGCTACTGTTACAAGAATCGTTGTATTGAACATATAAACTAACAAAAGTTTTAGATATAGTGAACATTATTGAAAATCCCTACCAGTACCAGCATTGAATTTCTTGTATGTTAGAGCCTTAGAGGTGAGAGGAATCTTAACATCTATGTTTGAAATGGAGTACGTTTATCTTGTGCAGCATATATTCAGAAATTATTACTGATAAGTATGATTATTATTTTTTTCGTCAGGTACAAGCGCTGCTGCGTGCTGCAGTGCTAGTATCGATACTCGCATGGTTTTCAAGCTGAAAGTCCTGTTGCTCTGAAGTTTGAAACTTAATTGGTGACACACAAGAGATTAATTACAGAAGAGTTCTTGAAGGGCTTTGTTCCAGAGGAGAAGTATCAAGCATTGCAAGAATGAAATCACAAGCTGGCCCTAATCCCCAAGAAGACTACAAACTGAAGGATACGAAACCCCAGCTTGGGGAACGATGGCCTCATGGAGGAGTGCGCGGCGGAGGAGGGTGGATTAGCAGTGACCGAGCTACGAGCACTTATGACCTTGTTGAGCAGCAGTATTATCTCTATGTGAGTGTTGTCAAAGCCAAAGATCTTCCAACAAACCCTGTAACAGGAAGTTGTGACCCTTACATAGAAGTGAAACTTGGCAATTACAAAGGGAAAACTCAGCACTTTGAGAAGAAAACAAACCCCGAGTGGAAACAGGTGTTTGCATTTTCAAAAGATAAGATTCAATCTTCCATACTTGAAGTTTATGTGAGAGAAAAAGACAGGGTTGCAAGAGATGACTATGTAGGGAAGGTGGTATTCCACATGAATGAAGTACCTACTAGAGTTCCACCGGATAGCCCTTTGGCGCCGCAGTGGTACAGATTAGAAGACCGGAGAGGTGATTCTAAAGTCAGAGGAGAGGTTATGCTTGCTGTTTGGATGGGCACACAAGCTGATGAAGCATTCCCCGAAGCTTGGCACTCTGATGCTGCTTCAGTTCACGGAGAAGGAGTTTTCAGTATTCGGTCCAAAGTATACGTTTCACCAAAGCTTTGGTATCTCAGAGTTAACGTAATTGAAGCGCAAGATGTGGAGCCACATGACAAGAGCCAACCACCACAGGCTTTTGTGAAGGCTCATGTTGGAAACCAGACACTCAAAACAAAGATTTGTCCAGCCAAGACCCCCAATCCAATGTGGAACGAAGATTTGATCTTTGTAGCAGCAGAGCCTTTCGAAGAAGTGCTTGTACTTACAGTTGAAAATAAAGTCGGCTCGTCTAAAGAAGAACAAGTGGGGAAAATAAGCCTGCCACTGAGCATGTTCGAAAGGCGCTTAGATCACAGGCCAGTCCATTCTCGCTGGTTCAACCTCGAAAAATTTGGTTTTGGTCAACTGGAGGGAGACAAGAGACATGAGCTCAAGTTTTCAACCAGACTCCATCTAAGGGTCTGCCTTGAGGGTGCTTACCATGTGCTAGATGAATCGACATTGTACATAAGCGACGTGAGGTCTACTGCTCGACAGCTGTGGAAGCAGCCTATTGGGATTCTTGAAGTGGGGATCTTAAGTGCTCAGGGGCTTCTTCCAATGAAGACCAAGGATGGTAGAGCAACAACTGATGCTTACTGTGTAGCCAAGTATGGACAGAAGTGGGTGAGGACTAGGACAATAATCGAAAGCTTCAGTCCAAAATGGAATGAGCAATACACATGGGAGGTCTACGACCCTTGCACAGTGATCACACTGGGAGTTTTCGACAATTGCCACCTAGGTGGAAACGAGAAATCAACTTCCGGTAGTGGAGCTAAAAATGACTCGAGAATAGGCAAGGTAAGAATCCGGCTATCCACTCTTGAAATGGATCGGATTTATACCAACTCTTATCCACTTCTTGTTCTACACTCATCCGGATTGAAGAAGATGGGGGAGCTACAGCTAGCGGTAAGGTTTACCTGTCTCTCGTTGGCTAACATAATTTACCTCTACGGTCATCCCTTGCTTCCCAAAATGCATTACCTGCATCCATTCACTGTAAACCAGTTAGACAGTCTTAGGTATCAAGCAATGAACATTGTGGCAGTCAGACTCGGCAGAGCTGAACCGCCACTACGAAAAGAGGTTGTCGAGTACATGCTTGATGTAGACTCCCACATGTGGAGCATGAGAAGAAGCAAAGCCAACTTCTTCAGAATTGTCTCACTCTTCTCTGGCCTAATCTCCATGAGCGGGTGGTTTGGCCAAGTTCGTCACTGGAAAAATCCAATCACTACAGTCTTAGTTCATGTTCTGTTTTTCCTACTCATCTGCTACCCTGAGCTGATCCTCCCAACTATCTTCCTCTACATGTTTCTCATCGGAATATGGAACTTCCGTTTCCGCCCAAGAGTTCCACCTCACATGGATACTAAACTCTCGTGGGCAGAAGCTGTTCACCCTGACGAAATGGATGAAGAGTTCGACACCTTTCCCACATCAAGGCACAGGACGTGGTGCGAATGCGGTATGACAGACTAAGAAGCGTGGCCGGAAGAATTCAAACGGTGGTTGGAGACATTGCAAGTCAGGGGGAGAGATTCCAGGCAGTGCTCAGTTGGAGAGACCCGAGAGCAAGCAGTTTGTTTGTATTTTTGTGCTTAATCATTGCTGTGGTGCTCTATGTGACACCCTTCAAGATGCTTGCTCTGGTTTCGGGCATAGTTTGGCTACGCCATCCTAGATTCAGGAGCAAGTTACCTTCCGTGCCCAGCAATTTCTTCAGAAGACTACCTTCTCGTGCTGACGGCATGCTCTAAGAATCACAAGGAAATAGCAACAATGAAGGTAGTCCAACATTCACTTTTTTTTATTTTTGGTTACGTACGGGGTCAAAGTAAGACCCAAAAAAAGAGCACAAAAGGAAATCAATCCTCACTAATTGGCCCAACAACAGTTCTCCTAGATCTGATTCTTCCTCCTAAATCATCTAGAAAAGCAGTAATAGCATAGACTGGAGCATCCATTCGAACAACAAGCCCAACATCATGATCAAGGTTACTTTTAGCAAGGACATCAGCAACTGTATTTAACTCCCTGTACATATATCTTATGCGCACCACATCAAATTTACCAAGAAGCCTCTTGCAACTGTTAATCAGAGCACCAAAGGAATGAACATCAAGATTATCCTCCATCAATAATTTCCCTAAAACAGTTGAATCAGACTCAACTTCAATGTACTTAAACTGTTTATTACTAGCCAACTTAAGACCATGATAAAGGCCCCAAACTTCAGCATGCAGAACACTCCCACTACCAATATTAACCTGAAAGCTAACAATCCATTCACCACAAGAGTCTCTGATGATTCCTCCAGCACCAATCAACCCAACAGAGGAACGAGAACCATCAACATTTAATTTGACAAAACCAGGAGGTGGTTTCTTCCATTGCAAACTACTAATACAATATTGATTCTTTGCATTGGCTTTAGCAACATCATTAGCCTTGCACCACTCCACCCCGGCTTTCTCAATAATAAGACCAGGCTCAATAGGAAAGCTATATCTGCTATCAAAAATCTTTCTATTACGCCACTTCCATAAATGCCAACAAACCATAACGAAATACTCGCACCATTTAATACCCCCAGGAGCAGCCATATTACAATACAATTGAGCATCCAGCCAAGCCCTCCAATCAAGATTAAAGGTTCTCAAAATAGAAGCAGGAACCTTGATACAACTCCAAACGAACCTTGCGTGAGGACAATCATGAAAGAGATGCAGCTGTGACTCCTCACTGCCATTACAACATTCACAATCAGCAGAACTAGACATACCTCTTCTAAGCAATTTACTGTGCACCATGGTCTATAAGAAAGTTTTCAGCTTTGGATGAACGTTTAAGCCCCATATTTTCTTCCACACAGATTGAGCACCATCAAAATAAAGAAAGGAACCATAAGCAGATTTAACTGTAAACTGGCCATTAGGAGCATGACCCCAAATCTGAACATCAGGACCACTACCCTCAAAATCAGGAGGAATCTTCAAAATTTCCAGCACAATATGTTCAGGTAATATAACATATTAGGCCTCAGCATTCCAGCCATACTCATCCCACACTTCACACACAAGAAGATCATCTTCCACAATAGAATCACGTAAAGCAAAAGTACTAAGTTTTTGATTAAAAAGCCAGTAATCATTCCAGAATTTAACTCTCAACTCATCTCCAATATGCCACAACATACCCTTTCGTAACAACTCAGCCCCATGCACAACTCCTCTCCAAGTACTAGAACAATAAGGAGGGATAATATACCGATTTCCAAGCAAATTTTGACCATGCAAATACTTACCATGATACACCTTTGCCCAAAGACCAGAGTCATGTTGGCTTATCCTCTAGCTAGATTTAGCTAAAAGAGCTCGATTCATGTGTTGAGTCTTCTTAATCCCCAAACTACCAAATAATTTGGGGTTGCACACATCATCCCAATTAATGAGATGCATTCTCTTCTTCTTAGCTATGTCACCCCAAAGAAAGTCCCTATTTGAAAGGACCCAACCCCCATTTAGTTTCCTAAACCGGAATCACCCATTCTGAAAACACGAACCAACAAAAACCATAAAAATTTCGGTTGAGTAACGCTACTAACGCAGAATTGCCATTACCTGCACCCGGAAAATACACTTCATCCTATGCCACAAAAATCAAACCGTGGGCACCAATCCCATCCGGATTTCTCAATATCATAACAGTAATGTAAAGTAATCAATTAAACTATACTTTACAGAAATCCGGGGAAAATCGTATAAAATATAACATCAGAATGTTCAGAGTGACCTCTAGTATATAATTATATAAATATACCACAGCAGGCAGAATAAGAAACCTACTGGATCAGAAGAAACAAGGTAGCTCGAACATTATGCCTCCAACCACGACGTGCGACACTAGAGTCCAAACTGCAAACTGGGCACGGAAACCGAAAAGCTCAGGAGAAAGGCAAATAAAACGTTAGAGTGAGTGGAAGAAAATAAACATATGCCTTTCACCAGTTTATATACATAATCAATGTAAAACAATGCGAGTTCGAAAAGTATATATGGAGGTGCCAGGCGAATCTCTCAAGCCCGACGGTCAGGCGAATCGCTGAAGCTCGACGGTGATAGGCCAGGGGAATCTCTCAACCCCGGCGGCGTACAGGGGAATCTCTCAACCCTACCCAGAGGAATCTCTTAACTCTGGTCCAGAGGAATCTCTCAACTCTGGCGGACTACCGGTGATCAACCGAGTAGCCGAAGCATCGATGCAGTAATGCCATCACCAATAAATATAAAATAATACCTCCGAAAATAACATATATCTCAACATCGTATAAAGTAAATACGGAAAATCATGAAAAATCACGAACTCGCAACAACTGTGAAAATATAAAAATGTCCACTCACAGGTGAGCGTAACGCGATATGCGTTAACCCGTGATCCGGCGAAAAATCCCTCTCCAAACGAAAGATCACGAACTCCTGGATAATCATAAAATCCACTGCTCAAATTCATAACTCGACAACTCAAATCATATCACGAGAAACAACCGTTCCCGGAAATATATAATTCAATAATGACGAAATCGTCGAAATCCAATAATCACACCACAAAACCTTGTTATAATTTCCGATGCTCAATTCGAAAAACAAACCTCACCACTGCGATCGGGACGCGATTCCGAGTGAAACGACATATAACTCGTCGAAAACCCCAAAAAGTCAACTTTGGCCGGAGCACCGTCGTTGACCACCGCCGCCGCTAGCGGCGCGACTCCCACCGTGAGATATTCCGGCGAACCAACACCTATTCCACTCAAAATCATCCAACAAAAAACTTCCATAACTACACCAAAGATCAATTTTGACTCTAACTAGTCCAATTTCATGCAAAATTGAATTCTCACAAACTTTTCAATCGATCGATTCTCCATGTACAAGAAGAATTCGAACACCATACTTACATAGGTAGATTCGTGGGGATGAGGGCTTCAAAGCCCAGTGCTTCAAGCCACTCGATTTGGCCGGAAAAGTATCGACCAAAAACCCCCATTTTTCTCAAATTTCCAACCGAAAATTCCTCCTCCTCCGGCGTCCTCACCGTCGATGGTGGCCGGAATCATCACGGGGACGTCGAGACGAGTTGAATGAGTCCTAGGTCGGGGTCTGAAGTGGCCGGACGACAAACCACCGCCGGCGAGCAGTGCCACAGTGCCGTCGCACTCCTCCCCCCCACCCCCCGAGTTAACTCGGTCAACAATCAATAATGCATAGTTGACTTTCCAAAGAGGAAACCCACTTAAATACTTTCCAATTTCGGAAACTACCATAATTAACTTTACGACAAATTTCGAATAAACGTAACTTTCGCATCGTAATTCCGCTTTCAACAATTCTCGCGTCAACAAAATTATCTCGACAAATTCTTCAATTTTCACCCGAAGTCAAAGAACTTCGACCAATCCGATAAAAAGTCAACAAGTCAATTCATCACAAGCTTATCCGATTAAACGATCAACGGTCTAAAATATTCACAACTTATTCTTCGTAACTCGGAAAAATCCTCCAGAAGTTCCCACGAGCTCGAAATTAAATTCTCTACAACTTCCGAGAAGAATCCCAAATCAAATTCTCGCCCTGTAATTTAGTCGCTAAGGAAGCCGCCATATTAGCAGATTACGTCGAAATCACGACAAATTGCGAAACTCGCAAATCAAGTCAATAATCATTCCATCTACGGTTTGGGTCGATCAATGGTCCAAAACGGATCACAATCACGATTCGGATAGACTCGAACACGAACGGATAAACTCGACAATATTCTGAAATTTCAAATATTCATATTATATTCCTCGATCGTCGAAATAATCATCCGGAACCGCCCACGAACTCGAGATCACGCCTACAACAACTCTCGAGAAGAGACTCAACTCAAATTCTCAGCCAATAATTAAGTTGTGATCAAGTCTGGCGATTCAATCAATTATCGGAAATCTGCGATTACGCGTAACCTCATGGATTAGGCTGATGACACTTCTGATTCTGTTCCTGGTCGTCACACTATTAAGCTTATCTAAATCATTACACAGCTGGATAGGAAGCTTGGATGTGCACATGGAATAGATAGGGATGGCAGAGGAAATAGACTAGATCAATGTTAATCTCCCAGCCATACTCAATGTCTTGCACTTCCAACTAGCCAATCTTCCCTACACCTTGTTCACAAGACTAAAATAAGTGTACTTGTTCACTCTACTACGAATAAGAGGCATCCCCAAATACTTTCCAAGATCATCCATGATAGGGGAGCGATTCAATCAATTATCGGAAATCTGCGATTACGCATAACCTCATGGATTAGGCTTATTACAATTCTGATTCTGTTCCGGGTCATCACAAATCTACCCCCCTTAAAAAAATTTCAACCTCGAAATTTCCAAATCTACCAACTGAAAAGTAGGAACACTGCCTCTGCATACAGTTCAATTTCCAAGTAGCAACTTCAACTGAACAACTCTGTCAATGGAAAATATCTCTGTACCCTCAAATCTCGAATCTGAACTGGCTCCTCACAAATGCCCAATCTTCCTATACAAGGAACTGATAGGGTACAAAACATGCAACGAATCTGAAACATAATTCCACCACATGGAACACAACACACATAAATGCCAACGTTATAAGCAATGCCAAACTATACGGCACAACAAAAACTTGCCCCATGATCACATACGGATCAAAATAACGTGGCAACTCACTCATCCTGCTCACATTAACACATCTGCACAGTCGAACTTGAGCAATTAGCATCCTGTTTCCGCTAATTCGAAAGTCTGTGGTAGCACATTCCACTAAATCAGGATCCAACGTCAGCTCAAACCAAACTCGCTCCAGCACAATGGAGTACAACATCGTTCCTCAAAATGACATCATGCAACGTCATAATCATAGTGGTCAACAAACTGGTACTGCATGCAATCTCGAACAGTTGAAACTGCTGGTCCCAAATCCCTCGGAACTGCAATACACAAGACCACAACATGCCTTCCAAGGTCTGAATAGTCCTCAAAGATCGCCCACCAATATGAGGATAAGAAACTGTACTAAACTGTAATCTGGTCCCCAATACTCACTGCAATACTTACCAACACTCTGTTGTAACTAATTATCTCGATCAGCAATCTGGGACACAGGTACACCACGAAAATGGACAACCTCCGCCAAACACAGCTATACCAACTTGCCACCGAAATCTTTTCCGAAAGTACAAGGAAAAGAACTGAGTTCATCAAATGGTCCACAATGGCCCGACAACTGGTACCACAAACCGAAGTGCGTACTGGCACACAAAATCCACAGTGACAAGCCCCAACTTCTAATCGGAAATCTCCAATGGCTGTAACTTCCCGGCAAGTCTCTGCCTCCCAGCCATCGTCTACCGACAAATGTGGCATATGCACACATAAGCTGCAATATTCCTCTTCATACTACGTCACGAGTAGTAAACCTGAAGTATCTGATACATCTCCGTACCACCAGTGCATAACGCACGCAAAACAATGAGCTTCAACATCATCACACTCTAACTCAACTCTCGTAGCTCGCAACTCGGCTAACATGGAAACTCGAGCCACACACATATGAAACAATGAAGCTTCCGACTTCTGATTGAATGCATCAGCAACAACATTAGCCTCTCTCTCGGATAAACTCAAATGTGCAGCCATAGTCGTTAGTCGACCCCATCCATCTACGTCGCCTTCAAGCTCAAATCTGGCCGAAAATGCAAGTAGATGAAACTCAAGTGATCAGTGTACATCCTACACTGCGCTGCACGCCGTAGCAATAGTATCTCCAACTTTCCGTTGCTAACATAAGGACAGCTACACCCAAATCATACATAGGATACGTAGCTTCATAAAGTTCCACTGCCTGAACCCATGAGCCACCGCTCTGCTATGCTGCATCAAAGCATAACTAAATCCAAATCTCGATGCATCGCCATAACCCATGAACTCACCACGATCGTCAGGTATAATCAAAACTGGAGCAACGGTCAACCTTCCTTCAGGAGTAAGTAATTCTCCTCACACGCATCGGACCACTCGAACTTGACGCCTTTCTTCGTCAATCTGGAAAGTGAAGTGGCAATCCGAGAAAATCCTGCACAGAGCACCGATAGTAGCCTGTCAAACCTGAGAAACTCCTGATCTCTGGTACAATGGTAGGTCAACTTCAAATCAACACAGCTTCTATCTGGTCAGGATCCACGCCGACTCCCTCGGCTGACATCACGTGGCCCAAAATCTTCACGCTAATCAACCAAAATTCACACTTGCTGAACTTCACAAACAATCGATCATCTCGTAAAGTCCGCAAAACCGCTCGCAATTGCTTCAGGTACTGGCCCACACTCTTGGAGTAAATCAGGATATTGCCAACGAACACGACCGCAACCTTGTCCAGAATCGTCTGAACACCTGGTCCATCAAGTCTATAAAAACTACGGGGGCATTGGTCAACCCAAACGGCATAACCAAGAACTCGTAATGCCCGCACCATGATTCGAAAGTTGTCCTAACTACATTTGACTCACCGATCCTCAACTGATGGTATCCGGGCACAAAATCAATCTTCGAAGAGACTGAAGCTCCCGTGAGCTGATCAAACAAGTCGTCAATCCGAAGCGGAGGATACTTGCTCTCCTCTGAAGCCTGATTCAGCTTCCGGTAGTCAATGCACCACCTCGTCGAACCATCTTATATTCGCACAAATAATGCAAGAGTACACCACGATGATACACTGGGTCGTACGAAATCTCCCCCAGCAACTCTCGAAGTTGAACCTGTAGATCCATCAGCTCCGCTAACACTGAACAACATAATGCCGGTGATATGAGTCCAGCGCCCGGTAAAAGCTCAATGGTGTAGTCGGTCTCCCGAACTGGAGAAATACCCGATAACTCCTCCGGAACACACCTGGAAACTCGGGAACCACCTCAATGTCGCCAATGTCTGGCACAGCAGCCGTAGCATCCACAACATGAGCTAAGTAAACAACACAACCCATTTCCACCATCCGCTCGACCATCATCGCTGAAATCACACATGGCAATAAAATATTTTTCTCACCGCGAAACAGTATCTCGGGGAAACCTGGTTGTTGAAACACAACCACCTTCTCGTGACACTCGAACATAGCCCAATGTGTCGCCAAGAAGTCCATACTCAACATCACATCAAAATCAACTATGTCCAGCAATAATAGGTCAGTGGCTAACCCATATCCTCCAACAAAGATCTCACAACCTCCGGATGGAAGCAACACTTTCCAAAACCTCGGAAGTGGAAATGCAGGCACAATAGCCATGGATGCCAAGCAACAGTAACCTCGGAGAAAACTCTACCCTCACACAGGGTCGTGGCACGAACTCCGGCATGCCCAACAAATCGTCCACCTCGATTACGACTTACTGAATGACTCGTCAAGAGGTCTGCGTTGGTCACACTCCAGAAATGGCATCATGACCTCCTCGTGAACTCTGAGCTGCCGAACCTCTAAAAACAACTGATTGAGGACGCTCCCTCACAACGTGACACTCCTGGCCACCACAATAGCAACTGAGAGTGCTCCACGAACACAAGTCACAGTGACACCTGCTGTGAGGAAGGATCACCAACGATCACCCAAACTCATGCCACAGGTACAAGTCCGCTACTCTGTGATCTCCACCATCACCAAACGAATCTTCTGCCTTATTCAGATAACCCTCAACATAATCGAAAAGGCCACAGCCTGATGAAGTCACCGATCCCAAGGTGCCTGAACTTAACCTCATCAAATATCTTGACTAAGTCCACATTCCTCAAACCAACACATCGAAAATCGCGTATACCTTTCCTTCTCAATATCCTTGCCTCTGAGTGCAACACATTAAGCTCCTCATGGTTATCTCGAGGCATAACAGTCAAAATCCCTCTGAGGCTCAGGTTTAAACTCATCTCGAACCTCATGCACTACTTCCTCTGAAGCCACATAACACGTGCAAATGGAAACAAACATATGAACGATACATCTCTGCCTCAGGTGGGTAAACACTCCATATTTTGTTGTCAGGTAGCCTGATTGAACCATTACCGTATAAAAAACACCCCGAATATGGGCCATGGAGTCGCAACAGGAACTCACACAATACCAACCCACCAAATGCAATGATCTGACTCAGGCAAAACATCAACTGCCACGATTCTCTGCTCTGAGGCAACATGTAGACGCCCATAAATGCATAACCAGGCAAACCATGCCACACAAATCTCTGATTTCAAATTGCTCATCCAAACCCACACTCTCTATCAAGTCGCGCGTCGACTGATCAAGTACCTATTAGAGGACATGAAAGTATATTCTAATGACTTTCCTAATCCACCCATTTTAGAACATGAATTAGAAGAAGTAACAATTAGCTACAAATCTCATTCGAGTCAATGTAAGCTTGACCGAAGCTCCTTGAGTAATTTGGACTTCAAGAAGGCTTCGGTCTATGCTCAATCCCAATGAAAACCAAACCTTAAGCCCATCTTCTCAAATGCAATTGATGTCATGTTTACATGCTTATCTTTCTTAGGTGAGTGACTAATTCACTTACGTTCATTTTTAGATTCCTTAAACAAATCTCAACTTAGTCATGGCCAAGACACGAATATAAAAACATTGAATCAAGCCCAAATGTGCAAACATACCACAATCACATCACAAGCTATCAAACTCATTCACAACATGTAATAAACTAAACAAAATTCAAGTCCATAACTCAAAACATAGTTGTATGTACATCAAATTGGCTAGGGCTTACAAGAGACAACTACTCACTTCCCATATCTAAGATACAGTATAGATACATAAATTAGAGACAAATAGGAGAAGCGATAACCAAAAAGTCCCAAAAGCTCCAAACTCTTTTAGCTCTCCTTCCCTTCTTGCTTCAACTATGCTCATATACTCCAAGAACTTGAGTCACCCACCTTAGGCTTAGGAGAAGATCGTGCAGATAAAAGTATGGTGGTGGTGATGGAGGTTTTGAAGCCTTTTGGTTGTGCTACTGGGTGTTTGAGAGGTGGAGGAGAGCCATATGGGTTGGGTATGGATGAAGGCCTAAGAGAGAGATTAAAACTATGAAAAACTAAGAAATGAGATATTGTGCGGAGCTCGACCCCTATAGCTTTGGATGAGATATTTTGGCATAAAAAATTCAAAATTAAGGTTGGACATGATCCACAATTTTAAGCTTTACTTAGTGGTCCAAAAATGACTCACCAAGCATGTGAATGACACTTGTCTCTACCCAAATATCTTATCCCTTGGGCTTGTGGGATTGGACTTGGAATTATTGGGCCTTAAAACATTCTGGCAAGGGGTCGCCAGAGTTGACTTTGAGTGGCAGAGTTGACTTTGAGTGGAGGTTGACTTTTCGTCATTTTCTCAATTTTGCTCATTCTTCTCCCAATGCCTAGGAAACTTGCTTGGCTTCTCCAAAAAGTTGTTAATTTTCATATTTTAGCTCGTTTCCTCACAACTCTCCATTTCTTAGCATGACAAGGAAACGTATTAAAAATAATGCTTTATTCAAAGAAAACAAGCAATAAGCATAAAGTTAGGAGCGTAATAGGCACATAATTATGGTCATAACACCAGTCCCACTAGTACCAACAAAAACGATATGGGATTTCACACAACCCTTAACACCACCTTTCCCAACACTTCTAGCAGCTTTCATAGGGCCTACACTCCTAGTAGCAATTTTGGCCTTACTAGAAACCACATTAGTATCACTAGAAGCAATCAACCTCTCCACATTCCCAAAAATTGATGTAACTGGCACACTACTAGCCATATCCACCTTAGTTTTCTCACCAACCTTAGTGTTCTCCCCCAACATAGAACCTTTATCTTCAACCTCATTAAGCACAGAAAATCTAGAGCCTCTAGCTCTCTTACTCTTTCCATTACCACTTAGGCTTGTTTTCTTCTTATTCTTGTAACTAATCATCATCCAACTACCAATATCTTTCTTCTTCATAGCTAGGTCATTTGAGGCAGAACCCCCATCTTCCATTACATCCTCAGCAACAACACCCTTACCCTCACCAGACCCAAGGACACCAGCATCAGTGCTAGTTGATGGAATGGTAACCTCAGAACCTCATCTGATGGTTGGACACTTCTCCTTTGCATGACCATAACACCCACACTCAAAACAGATTAAGGACACTTTCGCATACACAACATTATAAGCATGGCCCTCCACTTTAACAAAGGGTCTCAAAGGTTTCCCTAAATCCACCTCAATACAAACACGAGCAAACTTAGCTCTGGCCTACCTTAAAGTGATAGGATCAATCCTAACAACAATACCCAATGTCGACCCAATACTCTTCATGGTAAAAGACTTGAAAAACTTGATAGGAAGTTCTTCAATACACACACAAAGAGCCATAGAACCAATTTGTTATGTCCTAGGATCAAAGATTGAACTCCATCTCTTAACCACCGATATTTGACCAGTCAAAATCCATGGATCTTCACACAAAACATAATTCATATCTTCCTCTAAGAAAAACTTCATAATATAAAAGTCATTAGGTAAGTCAATAAGTTGCCATCTCCCATTGACCTGCCACTTCCTTCTTAATCCCTTCAACATAAAATCAAAGCTAGTAGTGGAAGTAGGCTTACCCATGAGCTTCACCGCAACCGCACACCGCCAATCGTAATCAAGCTTCAGATGAACCTTGCTTGAGAAAGAAATATTTTGTCCATGGTTCCTAATAGAGAACATCACATCCTCGTCTGTAATTGCAAAATCATCTGCCATAGTGCTGTGATGTTTCGAGATCAGACTCCGTATAGCATTAGCATAACTACCAGATTCACGTGCTAATGAGGAAGTAGGAACAAGGCCTACCGACTCCACACTCAATTTCTCCAGATTGGAGACCAGATCCTTATCAGTTCAAGATCGTTTTCACTGCAACATATCAAACAAGTTCTCTCTGTTGCTTCCCTTGAGAAGGTCGGAGAAAACCAAGGTATTTGACGACACCACCAGGCCAGTAACAATCACCAGAGATCAAATCGAGCAAATTCTGATGACCAATTGAGAAGTTTGTTTCGTAACAGATAGAAAGAGGGAAAAAGTCACTGCACATGAAGGCACATTCTCTTCCGGTGATGACCATTTAGTGCCTTTATACTTCTTTTTTTCAGAATAGAAAATGAAAAAGCGTTGTTCATTCACTTTTTTTGTATCTGCTTAATCTATGTTTTTTACTTCCTTTGTGTTCAGGTTCACATTTAGAGTTCCTACAGCAATGCAATAATAGTGTATTCTGTTATTTGAGGAAGTTCAGCTATGTTTTGATATCAAGTTATGAACAAAAGAAATTGGGAAGAGCTTGCCGCCTTCCCTAAAGTAATTATTGTATATTGTCTACCGTAATTTTAGATATAAGTGGTAACAACCAAAACAAGGGAATGAATGTGAACAGGAAATACAACCATAGATGACATACAGATACAACCACAAATGTAGCTAGCTAGTATCCTACGTAATAACTGAACAATCTAAAAGACAAGCTAATGAGACTTCATGTGAACCGAAGAGAAAATTGAGCAGCTACGTTTATCTTCGAATCACAGAAAGCCTCAATGGACATTATCAACCAACCATTTGTGCACTTGGGACGTGATTGAAAAATATCCGCGGTCATTGAACAACGACAAATGTGGTACATCGAGTCTGTATTGTACCGATATTGTCTCAACTTAATTACCTTTAAGGTGTTGAGTTTTATCCACAAAAAGCCTGAATAAAATTAAAAATAGTCAAACCACATTTAAATTATATTTAATATTATCATATTTCGATGTGGGATCTCCAATCCAACAATCGTAACATAGCTACTTGGAAAAGAGGAGAAGAACATCATATCTTTATACAATTGAAAAACAAATAACAATAATGAAAGGACCCAACCCCGATTTAGCTCCCTAAACCGGAATCGAACCCCTTCGAAAACACGAGCCAACAAAAACTTTTTGAAATTTGGGCAGAGTTTCGTTACTAACGTGGAATTACCATCACCTGCACGCGTAAAATACACTCCATCCTATGTCACAAAAAGCAAACCGTGGGCACCAATCCCATCCGGATTTCTCAATATCTCAACAGTAAAGTAAATCAATAAATATATACGTACTTTACTTAAAGTCCAGGTTTAAAATCGTATAACATATTCATCAGAGAACTCAGAGCGACCTCTAATACATAACCATATAAGTATACCACAGTAGGTAGAACAATAAACCTACTGGAAGAAATAAGACCGCTCGAGTACTATGCCTCCGACCACGACGTGCGACTCCAGAGTCCGAACTGCAACTGGGCACGAAAACCGAAAAGCCCAGGTGAAAGACAATAAACACGTTAGAGTGAGTGGACGAAAATAAATATCTTTCACCAGTAATATATATACGTATAAAATCATATGCGAGTCAAATGCACATAAAATCAAATAATACGTGAGGAGACTCTGGCTACCACTCACGTACAGAGCATGCCACGTAAAACATATCGCGGAGACTCTCGCGGGCTTCCACGCGATAGCACAGTCTGAATCACGGGATCCCAGACCCACACGTGATCCTAGCCAGAAAGGCCTCGGGTCAGGATATCTGTCCTTCCCGGAGCGTACTCGGGGATCAGCCGAGAAGCCAATGTGTATCGATACCACAACATATACTGAGACTGTACTCTGTGTAAACCAAATCATAAATCCTTTCCATGCACATGCATAAAACATAATATGTATGTATGTGTATATATTCGTATACGTATATTCGTATAAACATAATCGTAAACACATGCTCGTAAAATCATAATCAATTCGCATGCTCAAGTTCGTAAATCATTTATAAAAGACTCGCATTCAATCCGTGAAAAGAAATTGTCCACTCACAGACTGGCGTAACGCGATACGCGTTAACCCGTGATCCGGCGGAAAGTCCATCGCCAAAACAACGATCACGAACCCCTGAATATTCACAATGTCCAATATTCAAAATCATAATCCGACAATACAAATCAAACCACGAGAAACCACCGTTCTCGGAAACACGAAATCCAAAGTCGACGAATCGTCGAAAAACCATATATACCACCTCAATACCTCGTTTTACGTTCGGACGCTCAACTCGAAAAATGAACATCCCCACTGCGATCGGGGCGCGATTTCGAGTCAAATGACATGCGACTTGTCGAAAGTCAAAAAGTCAACTCTGACCGTTGACCGCCGCCGTTGACTGCCGTCCACGGCGGCGCCACTGTTGACCGGAGAATTTCACGGCGGAGCTACCCCTATTCCACTCAAAATCACCTACTGAGCAACTTTGTCAACTGCATCGAAGGCCAATTCTCACTCTAACCTGTCCAATTTCACGAAAAACCGAAAGTCCACACAATTTTCAAATCAAGATTTCTCCATACACAAATCAAATTGAAACTCAAAACCTACATGGTTAGATTCGTGGAGAGAAGAGCTTCAAAGCCCAGTCCATGGTTTAGTTCAACTCGGCCGGAATCGATTCAACCAAAACATGCAAAATTTCTAAACTTCTAACCGGAAAATTCCATCCCTCCGGCGTCCCACGCCGTCGACGGTGGTCGGGAATAAGTCGGGGAGGCTGAGGCGAGCTGGAAGGGAGAAGGTCCAAGCTCAAAGGTGGCCGGACGGCAAGCCACCGCCGTGGCCGAGCACCACCGTCGCACCTCCTCTCTCTCACCCCAATTGACTGGTCAAAGCTGTAATGAATAGTTGACTTTCCCTTTAAGGAAACCCTTCTATTTATATACATGACCAATATGGAAACTTCCCAAAAATGGAAACCTCAGAATTACATATTTCGACAAACTTTAAACTCCCGTAACTTTCTCGTCGTAACTCCGATTCAGATAATTCTCGCAACCACGAACTCGTCTCGACATATTCTTCAATAATCACCCAAAGTCAAACATATCGGCCAAATGGATAAAAAGTCAACCCTTCAAACCAACACACAATAAATCGACTAAACAAACAACAAACGGAAATATTCGCAACTAATTCCTCGTAACTCCAAATCATGCTCCGGAAGTTCCCACAAACTCGAAATTAAATTCCGAACAACTTCCGTGAGGAAACCGAAACCAAATTCCTGTCCGATAATTTAGTCGTTAAGTGGCCCACCATTTAAATCTGGACTTCAAATATTCATAACTAATTCTTCGGTCGTCCAAATAACAATCCGGAACCGCCTACGAACTCGTAATCACATATAGAACGACTCTCGAGAAGAGACCCAGCTCCAATTCTCGGCCAATAATTTAGTCGTTAACAGAACCCTGGCGAGTAAATCTGTTATCGGAAATCCACGTCGATACGCTAACTCGCGAATTGAGCTGATTATACTTCTGATTCTGGTCCGGGTCGTCACAAATAATGATGGAACCTATTACAGAAATGAAGTGCCAAATTCCAATAAAATTTACAGAACTTCTCTCCAACATATCATCTATTAGAATTGTAAGCCATGACACACTTATTAAAGTTGTGACTTATTTACATATTTTGATAACTTGAAATCCATAAACAGGGACAGCAGAAAATTTTCGACTTCCTTGGGAAAATTTTAAATGATGCATTTGTAAGTCTAATCTCTTTCTCTACCTCAAAAAATTCCACCTCGCCCTTGTTTTTCTTTTTCTCTAGTTTCTACTGCCTTCGCAAAATACTTGTCATCAGACGGCATCAAAATCTTGGTGGAATGCCAATCGCATAGGACTGATTCACACATTTTAAAGGAACAAAATTAATCTTGAATGTCCCTGCAATGATTGCAGACATTCCAGAGAGCAACACAAATTAATTAGGAGGACAAAACTTAGATCAAAACTCAATTGAATGTTAAGGCACTACAAGAAAATGAGTCATTACCGGCGAGATTCCGGCAAACAAGGCCGGCGACCGGAAAAGTCGCCGGTAATGTCCATCATTACCGGCGACTTACTCCGTCGCCGGTAATGTGGCCGGAATCTCGCCGGTAATGTTCCAAAACATTACCGGCGACTCCAACCGTCGCCGGCAATGTCTAGGTACACATTTCCGGCGATTTTCCGGCCGGAATTTCGCCGGAAATGTGTGCCTAGACATTGCCGGCGACGGTTGGAGTCGCCGGTAATGTTTTGGAACATTACCGGCGAGATTCCGGCGTTAAGTCGCCGGTAATGTCTTCATTTCCGGCGACTTACTCCGTCGCCGGCAATGTGTCTTATATTAGATTCCGGATGGGGCAGCTCGATCATTCAATTATTTTGAGCGAAAAAAATCCAGAGAAATCGAAAGAAGGAAAACGTACGCTCTGAAATCGATCATTCGGTATATTGTCAAAATTAAGGCGCGCGTCGAAAACTCGTTCACTCGGGAAGCTATATATATAGGTACGTCGGTGTATATATACGTATATGTGGTATATATATATATGTGTGTGTGTGTTGATCAAATCCAATTCGTGAGATATATATGAAATGTTGTTGATGTACGGTCACCGAAACGAGAAAACAGGTTGTAGTTAATCTTGTGTCTGAATCAATGACTGGTATTATTGTATTGTTATCGGAGCCAGGCTTAACAGAGCCTCCTCCTACCCAGTGAAATACGTTTTGAATTGAAAAAAGGAGAATACTATCATCGAGTACTGAATCGAATTCAGAGATTAGATCGATATATATACATATGCATGCATGTGTTGATTTAATTAGAGTTGAATTGAGAGATCACGTCGATTATTAGTAGTGAATGTGTGTATATATATATAACTAATACGTAAAATTGTTAGAATTTTCAGGATGGACAAGAGTTGGATGAGCCTCGAAAGATGGGATGTCAGATATCACCAGGGAATTAGGAGTTTTGTGGATTTTGTGAAGGCTAATTGTGGAGACACTACACTTCATTATTGCCCGTGTAAAGAATGTAAGTGTTTCAGCGATCGATTTCGATTTCCCATTGATGAAGTCCAGAGGCACCTGAGTAAATACGGGTTTTGGGATAAGTACACTTGTTGGATTTATCACGGTGAAACATCGGTAGCGGGTCCGCATGATCATGGACAATTTGGTGAGAGGGCCACTCCACGCTATGATCATGGAGATTTTGCTGAGAGGGGCAGTTCATCCTATGATCCAACATCGATGTTAATCAATGATATGTTTCCTCATGAGAGCGGTGTATTTGCTGATGAAGCACCAAATGTCCCTCCCGTCGTTGAGGGTTTCCCCCATATCGAGCCAGTCGAACCATTACCTGGAGGTCATGTCAACACAAGCGGTATGGACAAGTACAACAACCTGATTACATTGCAACAGACTCCGTTGTACGACGGTTGTAGTAAGACTGTTCTTGAAAGTGTGATGGGAGTGATGCAGCTCAAAATGGAGAACAAAATGTCTGTCAAAGCTGTTGATTCTTGGTTGAAGTGGACTGCTTCGCTACTGCCACCCGGTCATCGTCTTCCTACCACTCATCATAAGGTGCGACATATCCTGAAAGATCTTGGGCTTTCCTACATCAAAATCCATGCATGCAGATATGATTGTATTCTCTTCTGGGGAAAAGATCTCGAAGACCTTGAAGCCTGCCCGGTATGTTTTACAGATTGGTATAAGTTGACTCCTGGAGGCAACAAGAAAGCTGTGAAGATACTTCGATATTTCCCACTTATTGATAGGCTGGAGCGGTTGTTCATGTGTGCTTTCACGGCGGAGGCAATGAGATGGTGGGCTGAGAGGAACTTGCCTGACGATGACACCCTTATACACCCTTCCGACGGAGAGGCTTGGAAGCACATGGTCAGGGAGTTTGATCATTTTGCAGCAGAGGTCCGAAATGTTTGGCTAGGGCTCTCATCTGACGGATTCAACCCTTTTGGCAACATGAGTCTTCAATACAGTATATGGCCAGTTATTTTGGTACCGTACAACCTTCCACCGTGGATGTGCATGAAGAAGGAATACAATATGCTCACTCTGTTAATTCCGGGCCCGGGTTATCCAGGAAAGTGTCTCGATGTGTATTTGAGGCCTTTGATTGAGGAGCTTAAGTACCTGAGTGAGTGTGGCCACCCCACTTACGATAGGTTCAAAAAGGAGATGTTCCAGATGCATGCCATGCTTGTTGGCACCATCAGTGATTTTCCTGCCCGCGGTATGTTGTCGGGCAACGTTACCAGGGGTTACAGGGCTTGTTCAGAGTGCATGACGGTTGATTGTTGCAGTCCTCATTGCAGTAAAATTGTTCAGATGCGTCACCGTTGTTGGCTTCCATATGATCACCCATTTAGGCAGGATCCAGACGCGTTTGATGAGACTGTGGAAACAGGTGTGGCACCCAGGCGATGGACAGGGGAAGAAATTTTGGAAGTGTTGAATGAATACGATTTTGGCCAGCTGAGCAATCATCCTGACATAGTGGCGTCAATTCCAGACAAGCCCGAAAGGTATAAGTTTTGGACACACAAGAGCATATTCTGGGAACTCTCCTACTGGCCCAGGTTGCATATCAGACATTACCTAAATGTCATGCACATAGAGAAGAATGTGTGTGAAAGTGTGGTGGGCACAGTTCTTAACTTGGAGGGGAAAACAAAAGACATCCCTAAGGCACGCATTGATCTGAAAGCAATGGGTGTGCGGAAACATTTGTGGTTAAGAGATGGTAAGAGAAAAATGCCGCAAGCTCTGTACACCGTAAAGCCGAAGCATAAGCATGAAATTTTTCGGTGGCTGAGTAATGTCAGGTATATATTCTTATGGCTATGTAGGAATTTGGCTTTAAATTTTTAGCGGAGTATATATGGTTATATGCGAGAAATATAATTGGTCCATATATATGGCTTTATCTATATATATGCAGGTATCCTTATGGCTATGCAGGAAATATAAGCAGGTGTGTTAACACTACAAGAAAACAGCACTTAGACCACGGAAACACTAATTTTCCGTCGTCCAAGTGACACTTAGACGACGGAGAAGACTCCGTGGTCCAAGTACCACCTGGACGACGGAGATGGTATTCTCCGTCGTCCAAGTGGTCACCTGGACCTCGGAGTCTTCTCCGTCCTCCAGGTGGTACTTGGACGACGGAGATGGTATTCTCCGTCGTCCAGGTGATTACCTGGAGGACGGACCGACACGCCGTCGTCCGAGTTCACAAAACGTACTTCCACTTAGACGACGTACCGACACCTCCGTCGTCTAAGTGAAGCATTATATAAGCCCATTTCCGGCCAAACGTACTGATCGAATTCATTCCTAGCTAGCCTCGATCTCTTCATGATCGATTCCATTTGAAGAATAATTGAAGGAGAATGGAGAAGGAGAAGCTAGGGAGCTCGATCGAGCTAGGTAGCTAGAAGCTAGGGAGCTCGATCGAGCTAGGTAGCTAGAAGCTAGCTAGGCCGAGAAGAATCAGGATCGATAAGGCCGGGATCTCCGCTGACACGCTAGTTAGCTTAATTAACGTAAAGATATCGAGAAGGCCAGCAGGTACGTACGTACGCAGTTAAAATTTGCTTAATTAATATGTATTTAGTGAAAACGTACGTACATATATATATACATGCAAGGATGTTAGCTGATGTTAGCTATATATATATATATATATGTACATATCGATTAAATTACGTACATACGCACGTAATTGATGGATCGATATGTAGATCGAGTACGTATAATTAAGCGTAAATTAATGGACAAATATATATATATATATATGTAATAATTAATTAAGTATAATATTTTGTAGCAGTATGGACAAGAGTTGGATGAAGTTGAAGAATAGATGTGATGTCCGGTATATGGATGGAATTAGCGAATTTGTGAATTTTGCGATAGAACATGGTCAGGGAAAGAAACGTTTCAGGTGTCCGTGTCAGAAATGTCTTAATTGTCAGTATGCGGAGGTTAATGTTATGGTGCAACACTTGTACGAAAATGGTATGATGTGGAGTTACACTACATGGAGCGAGCATGGTGAAGCAGTAGAGTTCAGCGCAGCAGACTTCAGCTCAGGGTACAGTTACCATGGTGCCTCATCCAGCGGCAGTGGTGCCGGACCCCCAGCTTGCAACCCAACTGCAGATTTGGTCCATGATGCGTTTCCGGGATGTAGTCATGGCAGACACCAACACCAAGACGGAGGTTACAGTACCACCAATGAGCATGATGACACATTCCCCGCAGCTAGCTTGGCCACTGACACCAGTGAGATGGAAAAGTACAACCGGATGCTACTTGAAGCGCAGACCCCGGTGTTCCCTGGATGTCGAGAGAATGTGTTGCAATATGTGATGGAGCAAATGAAGATAAAAGTGAAGCACAAAATGTCAGTGAGTGCTTTTGACGAAATTCAGGAGCAAATATGTAAGTTGCTTCCTGATGATCACAATCTTCCTAAATCTCATTATAAGGTTAGAAATATCCTGAGCAGCCTCGGCCTAAAGTACAGGATAATTGACGCATGTCCGAATGATTGTGTGCTATTTTACAAAGAGTATAAAGAGTTGGACTATTGTCCCGTATGTGGCCAGTGCAGATTCCAGTTGAATAGGAAGAGTTCGAAAAAGAGAATTCCTGTGAAAGTTGTTCGATATTTTCCCTTGATTCCCAGATTGCAGCGCCTGTACATGTCGCTACACACAGCAGAGGCGATGCGATGGTACGCAGAAAAGCGAATAGATGACGATGTCCTGCGACACGCCGCGGATGGGGAGGGTTTCAAACATTTCGACAGAGAATTTGGAGACTTTGCTTCAGAGGTTAGAAATGTTAGACTCGGCCTATCTACAGACGGATTCAATCGTTGGGGAAGTAATAGCTCCGCCGTCAGCACTTGGCCAGTTATTCTGATGCCGTACAACTTGCCTCCGTGGATGTGCATGAACAAGGAATTTAATTTCCTTACCGTACTAATTCCAGGTCCTAAATCTCCATCGAAGTGCTTAGATGTCTACCTCAGACCTTTGATCGACGAGCTGAAACTGTTGTGGGAAAATTGAGTCCCAACTTATGACAAATTCACTGACACGATGTTCACGATGAGGGCTGCGGTAATGTGGACGATCAGCGATTTTCCAGCTTATGGGATGTTGGCAGCCTGCAGGACAAAAGGATATAATGGATGTCCTATATGTTTGGACGACGTGAACTCTAGTTGGCACGCGGGGAAGGTGTGTTACTTGGGTCACCATAGATGGCTTCCTCACGACCACCCGTGGCGACAGGATGAAGCTCATTTCGACGGTACGGTAGAGAACAATCCTAAACCCCGTAGTTGGTCGGGCGAAGAGATTTTAGAGAGGTTGAGCTATTTCGACTTTGGTGTGTTGAGCAATGACGCGGATGTAAAGAAATGCAATCCAATTCCTCCACATGATCTGAGCTATTGGGATCACAAGAGTATATTCTTTGAACTCCCTTACTGGTCGAAGTTGAAGCTGAGGAACAACTTGGACACGATGCACATAGAAAAGAATGTGTGCGACAGCGTGGTGGGAACAATTCTCGGTATTAAGTTCAAGACTAAAGATACTCCCAAAGCGCGCAAAGATTTGGAATCAATGAATCTACGTCGTCCCTTGTGGTTGAGGAGGGATAGGAAAGGAGTGTACAACAAGATGCCAGATGCACCTTACACAGTGAAGCCGACGCTTAGACGTTCTGTATTTCACTGGTTTAAGGGCGTTCGTTATCCGGCTACGTATGCAGCTACTATAACTGGAGCAGTGGACGAGGTGCAACACAAGTTTGTTGGTCTAAAGACACATGACTATCACGTTATGCTGCAACGTCTGATTCCAGTGGTAATTCGACCATACTTGCCTCGGGACGTCGTAGAACCAATAGTGGCATTGTGCAGGTGGTGGCAGAGGTTATGCGCCAGAGAATTAAAGAAGTCAGATGTGGTGGAATTGCAACAACAAATTGTGCACATCATTTGCAAACTAGAGAGGATTTTCCCCCCTGCTTTCTTTGACATCATGATTCACCTAATGATCCACCTGCCCGAGCAGGTGCTCATTTCTGGTCCGGTCCAGTACACTTGGATGTATCCTCAAGAAAGGTACGTACAACTAATTAATTAATTTGTTCCACTGGAGATTATATATATATACTAGCCAGCTAGCTATATGTACTTATGTAATGTGTACGTTTGATTTTGTAGACAGCTTGGACAGTATAAGTCATTCGTCAAAAACAGGTCGGCCCCGGATGGCTCCATAGCAGAGACATACCTAATGCATGAGTGTGTTACTTACTGCAACAGGTACCTCAAAGATCCACCCCCTCCCAGCACTGCCTCCGATCGCAGTGCCCGCATCAATCTTTCTGTCGTCACCAATGTCGTCCGACCGTTTAGAGGAGTATTAAAGGAATCGTTAACACGGGAAGAACTTATTGAGGCACATTGGGTAGTGTTGCGAGACTGTGATGAAGTTGAGCCGTACATGATGTCATACAGGGAGAGGCTTCAGGCGTTAAATCAAAACAAGAGTTCGGCGTGGATTGAGAAAATGGTTAAGAAGAAGTTTCCTGATTATTTCTTCCAATGGGTACGTACGTACGACTCGGTATTAATTATTTAAATACATATTGCTCATGTTTGTAGAAAGTAAACCATTATATTAATTTGGCCTTTTTCGCAGATGATTGATCTGCAAAAATCTGATAACCATGGAGGGTGGTGGTCATGGCCAAAGCACTTGCTAGCAGGGAAGCCGGTTAAACACTATATTTATCCCGGATGTTTTGTGAAAGGTGTAAAGTTCCATTCATTGGCCCGAGACGAAGGAAGAAGAACACAAAACAGTGGGGTAGCCGTTGGGAAAGACAATGATCTATACTACGGGGCTATTGTATACGTGGTTCAGCTATGTTACGGGAATGATGTCAACGTTTTCCTATTCAAGTGCAGATGGTTCAAGCGTACAAAGGAAGACCTGGGACTATTATCTGTCGATACAAACTCGCACTGGTATGAGGATGAGCATTTCGCTCTCGCCACCTTAGTTCGGCAGGTGTTCTATCTCGACGATCCGAAAGCCGGTGAAGGGTGGAAAATAGTGAACCATATCTCTCACCGAGGAATATGGAATACAGAGACAATTGAAGGGACACCGGCGACGACTGAAGATGCTGCTGAACCAGAAAGAGACATTCCTGCCTATCAAGAGCCTAATATTTCTATGGTCCGCTCCGATATAATGGACCTGGTTCAAGATGGTGAACGGTTACCCATGCCTGATGGTTGTACAGATCTAACTGAAGATGAGATTATCCATGAGGTAGATGAAGAAGACGAGCAGGAAGAGGACGCGGACGAGGACTCAGGTTATTCGTCGGACGATGTTGAGTACGATGACGAGGATGAGCCGTCGACTAACGGGGATGAGGACGATGATGATTATGACGAAGAGTACGGTCATACGACGAGGGAGATTAATTGGTAATTAATTACTGTAATTATTGTAATATATATATATGATCGATGCCGGATTACGGTAAGAAATTAATCTGAATTATATATATATCCTGGCCAACGGAGAAATTAATAAATATTGGCGCCAAATCTCAATCTCATATAAAACGTACCCTAGCTAAATCCTCGACCCTAAATCTAGCAAATCGGATCGATCCATCATTTCTTTAATTTTTTTATGGTCATTCAAAATAATTTAACGGACACCTGAATTCTGTCCACGTTTATATTAGGTCCCCCGCCATATTCACCCTAAACCCATATAAAACCCTAAATCTTGGACCCAAAACCTAGCAGATCGGATCGATCGATCAATTTTTTAATTATATTTTTGAATCAGAATAATTGAACGCACACACAAATGACCGGGGACGACCTAAACCGTAAACCCTAAGGCCCTAACCCCTGAATTCGGGGCCCTAACCCCTGAATTCGGGGTTTTTACACCTGGACGACGGAGATGGTCATTATCCGTCGTCCAGGTACACACTAGGACGACGGAGATGGTCATTCTCCGTCGTCCAGGTACACACTAGGACGATGATGATTATGACGAAGAGTACGGTCATACGACGAGGGAGATTAATTGGTAATTAATTACTGTAATTATTGTAATATATATATATATGATCGATGCTGGTTTACGGTAAGAAATTAATCCGAATTATATATCCTGGACAACGGAGAAATTAATTGCAGATTCACCTTTGGCGCCAAATCTCAATCTCATATAAAACCCTAGCTAAATCTTGGACCCTAAATCTAGCAGTTCGGATCGATCGATCAATTTTTTAATTATATTTTTGAATCAGAATAATTGAACGCACACACAAATGACCGGGGACGACCTAAACCGTAAACCCTAAGGCCTTAACCCCTGAATTCGGGGTTTTTACACCTGGACGACGGAGATGGTCATTCTCCGTCGTCCAAGTTCACAAACCCTAAACCCTAAACAGTAAGGCCCTAACCCCTGAATTCAGGGTCTATACACCTGGACGACGGAAATGAGTGTTTTCGTCGTCCAGGTTCTGACTCGGACGACGGAAATGAAGTTATCCGTCGTCCAGGTTCTGACTTGGACGACGGAAATGAGTGTTTCCGTCGTCCAGGTGCAGATATCGTAATTTTTTCTAAGACAACGACCATCTAGACCTTCTTCCAATGCAAAGTCTTTTCATCAAGACTTTAGAGTAAACAATTCTTGGTGTGTGAGCTTCGACGGTTCGAAAATCGGAGTTACGAAATGCCTAGTATCCACGTTTCCGGTTTGTGAAATTATCGGTTTTGCGGTTGACTGTGCCGATCAAACCCTTCCCGAACTTATTATTTTATGATCCTTTGAAGACAATTATATATTATGTTACGACGAACATATCCAACGGTTGTTTTGTCCAAATTCAATTTCGTTAATACTCTGCTGCAAATGAGCGTCTACTCATGAACACTTAAGTCGTAAAGATTAGTCGATACTTAACATGTTTCAATACGTAAAATTAATCGTCGGTTCAAATTTAACTGTTTATATACACGATGCGTTCATCGATATTGTACGACTATTTCACTCGAATGACAGATCGCTAAATTCCTAGCGAATTTTTTTAAAATTTTTTTTTTACGTAATTTGAACCTGGACGACGGAGATGGTCATTTTCCGTCGTCCAGGTTCAAAAACCATGGCGGTTCAAATTTATTTTTGTTAATTTTTTTCATGTAATTTTCACTTGGACGACGGAAACTGACCATCTCCGTCGTCCAAATCCAAAATTATGGCGGTTCAATTTACCGCTTCCGTTTTCGGCACCGCTTGATTTTTCACTTAGACGACGGAGAATCCATTCTCCGTCGTCTAAGTCCAAATTCATGGCGGTTCAAAACGTCCCGCCAATTAATTACGCGCCGATTGAAAATTTTTAAACCGCCACCTAGACGACGGAAAACACTATTTCCGTCGTCCAGGTGGACTTAGACGACGGAGAATAGTGCTCCGTCGTCTAAGTGAAACTCTATAAATAGAGTTGCACCCCCCCTCATTTTCTCATCATTCCTCCTCTCCCTCTCCTCTCCTCTCCTCTCCTCTCCTCTCCTCCGGCGATCCTCCTCCGGCGACGCTCCGACGACACTTTTTCCGGCGTGGTTCCTCCTCTCCGACGACTCAAGTCCGGCGAAATTCCCGTAAACTCCGCTTCGGTACATTTCTATTTTTCCCTTATTTAAATAATTTTCATTTTATTAATTAATTAAATTCTAAATATAATTAATTAGTAGAAATTAATTTAGTAATTAATTTTAAATATTTAATAAATGATTAATTGTTGTTATTTATTAATTAAATCATAATTATTGTTATTGTTTCCTAATTAAATGAATAATTGTAAATTTGTTGTTATTAAATAAATAAATAAATAATTATTGTTATTAATTAATTAAATAAATAATTATTGTTATTAATTAATTAAATGGTTAATTATTGCATGCTAAATGGAAAATAAATTATTACATGTAATTACGTGTATTTTTTAGTAAATAAATTAGTAGTACGTGTTCGATTTAAATTTAGTACATAGGCTTGGTGTAATTAAGTCGCACTCTTTGGAATAGATGGCGCCTCTTTTCCTTGCTTATCTCCTTAACCCCTCGTGATGTGTGGATTTCAT
The DNA here is from genome assembly GCA_946800695.1 of Geum urbanum. Classification (NCBI taxonomy): domain Eukaryota; kingdom Viridiplantae; phylum Streptophyta; class Magnoliopsida; order Rosales; family Rosaceae; genus Geum; species Geum urbanum. The sequence continues at coordinate 25,436,739 of OX327002.1, forward strand.
CACCGCACACCATAACCTAAGTGAAGTTATGGACACGAGGTTGAGGGCGGAGTTTGCAAAGGACTTGAGGGAGTGTAAATTTTTGAAAAATTGGCCGAATGTCGGACATGGTGTCTAGAAATGGGTTATGACTGGTGACAGGATTTGGACTAAGAAAGACTTTTGTCGAAATTAGTCCTGCCTCTCGCGTTATCTCTATCCCTAACTGGCCATGTTTTTCGATTTAACCAAGGCTGATTAATTGAAAATTTACACTTTATCGCGCGGGTCGCACGTCCATTGAACGACTGAAAATGCCAAGCTAGTGTACTCTATTTAAATCTTAAACGTACTTAATTAATTAGCGTAAATTTTGGACATTGTAATTATTATGGTAAGTAGGTATTTTAACCCCGTACTCTTAGGTTTAAATGGCTCCGCCAAAGACGACATCCGGCAAGAAGAAAGCCCTACAAGAGGCAGAAGATGCCATGCTCCGCCGCTTGGCGGACCAAGTCGGTTGGGAATTACCACCGGAGGGCAACGACGCTCTCAATCCGGACGGATCATCTGGTCCGTCCGTAGCGCCCTCTGGGGAAATTCTCGCTCCCCCATTCATCTCGAGCGGTGATGACGTCGACCCCTTCCAATCTCCGACGCCCGGTACCCATTCAACGGGAAGTACTCAGGCGTCCTCCACCGCCGAATCAATCATGTACAGCGCCCGCCGTAGGCAAAGGAGGGCCCCCACTGACCCGGAACCGAAAAGGACTCGGGGTCTCGTTAAAGGGGGGAAAGCGGAGCGTATTTGTAAGGCGACCGGTAAAAAGATCGACTTGCCGTACGACGAATTCACCGGTGGCCCTCCCACAGCTCAACTAGCAAGTCTCTCGGCGCATGGGATAGGGTCAATCATCCGTAACCGAGTTCGTATCACTGCCCCTACTTGGAAGGAGGCGCCGGATCATGAGAAGGCGAAAGTCTTCAAAGATCTTTCGGTACGTAATACGTTCAATTTAGTTATTATATAATATTGTTAATCTCGGCCTAAAATTTCATAATATATACGATTATAATTTTCTATTTATTTTTCATAGGAACAATTTGACGTGGATCCGACACCGGCTATGTTGAGGCATATCAATCAAACCGCCAACTCCATCTACAAAGATTGGAAGTATAGGCTCCATAAGTACTTCAAAGATGTCGGTCCCGTGCCTCCCCCGGTAGAGCTGCAAGGGGAGAGAGAAGATGAGTGGGAGTGGTTGTGTAACCACTTTGCCGATGAACAATTTAAGGTATTAATTTAATTTTTTTATTTCAATTGAATTATTTAAATTGTAGTTATTCATTTTTTAATGATTTAATTATGTTGTGTAACAGAAATTCTCCGGTGTCAACAAAGCCAACCGGGGGAAGAAGGAGAAACACCATACTACCGGCGCCAAGCAGTTCATTCAAATTGCCAAGGAGCACAAGGATAAGGGTTCCAAACACCCTTTTATTGATGCAAGCGTAAGCGCGTACGTGACGCCAGGGCTCGATAATGAAGCGAGTCAATGCGGGGTAAGTGATATAAGTGATATGTATATATATATATGTGCTTTTAATTATAGTAATTATTATTTAAATATGATTACAAAATTTTAATAAATTAATTATAATTTTGTAGGCAAGGGCGATAGAGCGTGCGCATGAAGAGTTGGCCAACACTCAGCTTGCGTTCCCAGATGTGCCGCCGGAAGACCTGTCTCCTCTATCCTTAGAGAGCCAAATTGCAATCGCGGATGAGGTCTACAGTCGTAGAGCTGGCAAGGAGGTTAGGCACTTTGGGCCTAGGGTGGTACGAGATTTGTCGACGACCTCCGGCTCATCATCTACGGGAGGTTCGAGGCAGCGGAGAATGAGTCAGGCTGCGGCTGTCGAAGCAGCCATTCAAGAGGCTCGACTGGCACGAGAGGAGAATCGACGGACACAAGAGCAGAATGAGTCAATGCGGCAAAGACTTGACGAACAACAAGCACAAATAGCCCAACTCATCGCGCTCATGAACCAAAATCGAGAAGTATGTCAACCTCCTCCGAACCCACACCCCGACGACAACGACCCGGCTGGAGGCGGAGGACTCGGCCCCGCATCTGCTCCTCCAGTGTATTAGCTAGCACGTAGTATATTATCTCGTTTCTTTACGCATTCCGAACAATATTTTAATTTTTAATTTATGGGTTTTTTCGTATGTACAAATTAATTTACTTTGATTATTTAATAATTATATATATAAGTTATTAATTTTAATATTCAAAATTTAGTTTATTTATTTAATATTAGCATTTTTCATTATTTAAATTAAAATAATAATAAATTAAATTAATAATATTTAATTTCAATTTATTTTTTTAAAAAAATTAAATATTCACTTGGACGACGGAGATTATGTTCTCCGTCGTCCAGGTGCACAAACCCTAAACCCTAACCCCTAACCCCTAAACCCTGTTGTTCTCCGTGGCCCAGGTGTTCACCTGGACGACGGAAACACTAAGTCTCCATCGTCCAGGTGAACACCTGGGCCACGGATAATGGTAGCAATGTCCGTGGCCCAGGTGTTCACCTGGACGACGGAGACTTAGTGTTTCCGTCGTCCAGGTGAACACCTGGGCCACGGATAATGTCCGAGGTCCAAGTTCACTTGGACGACGGAAACACTAAGTCTCCGTCGTCCAGGTGCTTGGACGACAGCACTTGGAGCACGGACCTTGGACGACGGAGTTTCCGTCGTCCAAGTACTTAGACGACGGAAAACTGCACTTAGACGACGGAAATGGTCCGTGGTCTAAGTGCATTTTTCTTGTAGTGTAACTTCCGGGACAATAAGATGTACGGATTAAAGAGTCATGACTGTCATGTACTGCTTCAACGCCTTTTCCCTATTTTCATTCGAGGGTACATGCCCAAAGAGGTGGTGGAGCCGTTGGTGGCCTTGTCAAGATTCTTTCAGAAGTTATGCACCAGGGAAGTTAAAAAAGCAGACCTGGGGGAGATGCAAGATGACATCATTTTTATCATGTGCAAGCTTGAGAGGATATTTCCCCCAAATTTTTTCGACATAATGCCGCACCTGATGATCCATCTTCCCGAACAATTGTTGCTTACCGGTCCCGTACACTACACTTGGATGTATCCCATGGAAAGGTACAAATGATTCATAAATTTGGTTTGCCTATGTTTTTATATGTAAATTCTTGTGGTTAAGTAAGTTAACATGTACTTGTTAACTTGTAGACAATTGGGAGCCTACAAGGACTATGTGAAGAATAAATATCCACCTGAAGGGTGTATCGCTGAAGCATATCTTGCGCACGAGTGTGTAACGTACACCAAAGTGTACCTCGAAAATGTAGAGGACCCCCAACAACATATGCCGATAGATGAACCCCAGTTCAACCTTTCTATCATCTCCAGTGACGTGGTAGTACAGAGAAGCTTGCCAAAGTCGTACAAGTTGGATGGAAATAAGGTAGCCATTGCCCACTGGTCGGTACTGATTAACTGTCAAGAAGTACAATATTGGAAAAACTATCATCTTCACTGCCCTGCTATTGCCGGAAATGTTGATTACCACAACAAGACGTTTGCAAACTACTTTGGTCAATGGGTAAGTATATGTGTATATGTATATTTTTATATATATCTTTATATAGCATGTATGTATGTACGTGGTTTTGTGGTTTCAAGATGACATAATTTCTTCTGTACGTATTAATATATGGACGTTTTCAGATGAACCATGTAGCAGATGATGGTTGCCCAGAGTGGTCAAACGAATTGAGGGTCCTGGCGATGAAACCGATTGCTTCAAAAGTTTACTCGATGTGTCAGGTCAATGGCGTGAAATTTATATGTGAAAATCGAGACGACCGACTAAAAACACAGAATTGTGGGGTGATGGTCCATGGTGGGCAGGATGGCGTTGACTATTACGGTGTCCTTCATTCAGTTGTTGAACTAATTTATGGGAACCGCATGAAAGTGCACTTGTTCAAGTGTAGATGGTTTGATACTAGCCCGGAGAACACAAGGACCGATCAGTACGGAACATTTTCGGTGAATACTGCTACTACCTGGTATGAAGATGACCCTTTCGTTCTTGCCTCATCAGTAAAACAAGTGTTTTACCTGGACGATCTTCTTAACAAAGTCCCGTGGAAGGTGGTTAACCATGTTGCTCATAGAAACATATACAGTGCTGCCACACTTGGTGATACCGCAGATGATGAGGAAGTTACTGCATACCAAGAGCCAAACACTTTTGACATTCTGGAATCATCTACGATTCGCCTTAATAATGTGAGATCTGGGAGTGTGGTTCGAATTACTGGAGCAGAACTTCTCGATGTTAATCCATATGAAGTTGACGCTGATTCAGATGACGAGGAGCGGCACATATTGGCAGAGGTTACCTATGAAACCGAGTCAGACTCAAGTGATGAAGATGATTACGATTATCATCCTTAGTACGTTGGAAATTGTAGTCGGAAATTGTAGTCGGCAAATGTACGTAGTAAAATGTACGTAGTAAAATGTTTAAGGAAATTGTAGTCGGAAAATGTACTCGGAAATTGTATGTAGTCGGAAATTGTACGTAGTCGGAAATTGTATGTAGTCGGAAATTGAACGTAGTCGGAAATCGGAACCGTAGTCGGAAATTGAACATAGTCGGAAATCGGAAATCGGAAATTGAACGTAGTCGGAAATCGGAAATTGAACGTAGTCGGAAATCGGAACCGTAGTCAGAAATTGAACGTAGTCGGAAATCGGAAATCGGAAATTGAACGTAGTCGGAAATCGGAAATTGAACGTAGTCGGAAATCGGAACCGTAGTCGGAAATTGAACGTAGTCGGAAATCGGAACCGTAGTCGGAAATTGTACGTAGTCGGAAATTATGTAGTCGGAAAATGGTCGGAAATTGGTCGATCGGATAATAGTCGACAAATAATGACATTACCAACGAGTTGACAAGCAACTCGTTGGTAATGTCATTACCAACGAGCCGACGACGTACGTCGTTGGTAATGTCATTACCAACGACGTTGACCTACCTCGCCGGCAATGGTGGCGGTATAGCTCGAGCTCGAGCTCCTCCTCCCCATTTCTCTTCGGCCTAATTCAATTCTCTCTTCCCTCTTCCCTCTCTTAGCACGAATTTCTGATATCTCCCCTCTCCTCAATCCTCTCTTCTCTCTTCCCTCTCCCCTCTCTTCCTCTCCTCCCCTCTCTCCTCCCCTCTCTCCTCCTCCCCTCCTCCTCTTCCTCCTCCCCTCACCTCCGTCGCCGGCAAAGTTGGGTCGAGCTCCACCATGGCAGGTTTGAGCTCACTCTCTCTCCCTCTCTCTCTCCCTCTCTCTCTCTCTCATTCCACAATATTTTTTTTGTGTATTTTAATTAATTAATTTTTGATAATTGTGGGATGTATATATGTATGCATGTGGACAATATTTGTAAAATGTAATTAAGGTATGTATGAAAATTGTGGGAAAAAAATGTGGATAATTGTGGGGTGAAGGAGCAATATATGTGATGTATATATGTGAAAAATTAATTAATATATATGGAATGTATATATATACGTATGTTTGAAAAATGTGGAAAATTAATTAGCTAGGGTGAATTGGATTAATATGTGATGTATATATATATGTGTGAATTAAGGTGAAATTAAGATGCATGATCGATGTATATATGTGTGAAAAATTTAAAGCCGAAAATGATGTATGTATATATGTTAAGTTAGGTGATATAGTTGTTAATTTAACGTATAATAGGTGATATTGGAACCATACCAAATCGGAACCGGAACGTTTTCAAACCGGAACTGTTTATAACCGGAACCGGAACTGTTTGTAACCGGAACCGTTATGTTACAAACGGCTCCGGTTACCAACGGCTCCGGTTACAAACAGTTCCGGTTTCAAACGGTTCCGGTTCCAAACCGTTCCGGTATTTCTGATTTGTTATAGAACCGAAACGGTTTGGAACCGGAACCGTTTGGAACCGGAACTATTTGTAACCGGAACCGTTTGTAATATAACGGTTCCAGGTTCAAACCGTTCCTGTTCCAAACCGTTCCGGTTCCGATTTGTTATAGAACCCCAGTTCCCATGACTATTACGGTGTCCATGCCAGGAGGTTTTGCGGCTAATTGGCTTCGGAGAGGTTCCCGAAATAGTGGAGGGAACAGTAGTCAAGCTTCCTCCTCCCCCGCAGTTAGCAACACGCCCAGTGGGCCAATGATGAGTGCTCGCACGAGAGCCTTGCTAGAGGCGCGAGCTGAGGAGGAAGCTGCACGATCAAGAGCCGTGCAACCGGAAGTTGAGCCTCGAGTCTCAGTCTCCAGACGCTCAATCAGCAGACGTCCCTCCGGTGGCAGAGCCTCAGACGAGCGACAGTCAACGGGGGCATCAGAAACTCCCTCAATCCGAATGCCCCATATTCGCCCGGTGCCTACTCCCGTTTCACGGGAATCATCTGAGACACATGGTGGTGCTGGCGCCGCCTCATCGTCCAGGCCTCGTCTATCTCCGTCGTCCGGTCTCTTCCTACCCGACGAGATTCCTGTCATCCCTGAATTCGATGATAGGGGGATGCCTGTTTATATTGAAGGACGGCCGAAGTTCCTGAGCGTGGAGGAAGCGTATAACTTCCTCCCGTTCGACCCCGTGTATCTTTGGAGTGTGAGGTGCACCAACCAACAAACGGACGATGCAGGTAAATTTTATTTAACATCAGATTGATTGCTTAATTATTACTTAAGACTTGCGATAGGTTCAATTAATGATATCAATTTGTTGACATTGTATTGTTAGGCAATTTCGTTAATGGGACTGGAAAACGGAAAGGGGCTAGAGGCACCTGCACCCGGAAGAGACTTGAGCAGGCCACCGGCGGAAGGAAAACACCCATAAGGGCCAATGAGGATGGCGAGGTGATCGAGGCATTCGACACCACGCGCAAATATGTCAGCATGGCCGGTGCGATCGTGCGGGACAAGGTCCCAATGCTTTGGCCAGATTGGGAATCTGTGCCTATCTACGTGAATATGCAAGTGCATAATGCACTCAGTCTGAGTAAAATCGTATTTTCATTACGTAAATTTTGCATTTATTAATTAAGTCCGAATAAATATATATATAATTTTACCTTTTATATATTCATATTGCAGGTGTGGTTTGACGTGGATGAAGTTCTTATTCACACGTGGGTAGAGCGTCAACTACATATGAGGTGATGTGCTTCGACTTATTTGAATATATATCCAGTTAGATTTTTGTTTATAAAGTGTTTTAATATCTCTAACTTTTTTTCCTTCTTTTAATATAGGTATAAAGAGTGGAAGAACGAGCTTTCTTCCCATTACACTGTATACAAGGAGCTAGGCCGAGGTTCCACCCCTAGCGAATTCCGGTTTAGGGAGTACGAGTGGCTGTGGCTGATAGCCCACTTCGAGCACCCCAAAGCTCGGGTATGCATCCTTAATATATCTTTCAAGCCTAATGTATCGTATCAGATTGAAATAGTTAGTTACTAATTTTTTTTCATATGTTTATTAAACAAGGCGATTTCGAAGACGAACCGGGCGAATAGATTGAAAAACACCAGGGCCCATCATGCAGGTTCACTCAACTACATGGGTTGGTCGACTAAGGCGCAGCAACAACAAGAGGTGAACCCGTTGGTGTATATTCATCAGAAGTTCTACCCGCAGTGCCCTGAAGAAGCGGTAAGTCTTTCGCCTCTCCATGTGTTAATAAAACTATTTTTCAAGATGGAAATAGATTTTGTTAGCTAATACGTTGTTCATTTTCCCTTTTCAATTAGTCGAGAGTGGAGGAGGCGACCGTAGAAGTGACCATGAGTATAGCTCGGACTAACCATCCTGACTGCTCCGAGGAAGAAGTCACCCAGTATGCCTCTCAGATCGATCCGCTTGATCCCCCGATAGCGGCTCGGATCATGGCAAAAGCGTACGGGACTGGAAAGAATACCTACTACTGTAGGGGAATGGGCACGGCGGGCGAAGGACTATTAAAGAACACTTCAGAATACTCTACCGGGTCAAGAAGTTCAACTTCTAGTTGTAACCTCGCGGCGGAGCTTCATAGGACGCAGAGGGAGTTGGAGGAGCAAAAGAGGCAGATGGCCGAGTGCCAAATGCAGCAGACACAGGTGCAGGCTCAGATGTACACATGGATGCGGACGATGTACAAGGCTCAGACTACCGGACAACCCTTCCCCACACCTCCCCCGGTCCCTCATATCCCTACCTATCCACCACCACCACCGCACCAGTCAACGCCAGAGCAAAACCAAGGTAGCCACCGGAATTCAAATGAGTACATGGATTACTTCAACCCTGATGACCCGCAAGTTCCTGGACCTGACCTGTAGTTGTAGTTAATTTTTTTATCGTCGTTGCTATTTGTACTGTACGTTGGACATTTATGTTGAACTTGTATGACTGTCTTTGCTACGTATACTGTTGAACTTGTATGATTGTACGGTTTATCCGGTTCAATGCAGGTTATGGAATTGGGTCCAATCCAGAACCGCGTTTTTTTTTTCAAAATTTTTCCCCACATTGCCAGCGACATGGACTCGAGTCGCCGGCAATGTCTCAAATTCCGGCCACGGCGGCGCTGCCATTGCCGGCGACGGCGTTTCCCGTCGCCGGCAATGTCAACACCGGCGGGGAATCTCCGGCGACGTCATTGCCGGCGACAAGTCGCCGGTAATGTCAATTCCGGCGAAAAAAAAAGACAAGGCCGGCGACGGCAGGTCGCCGGTAATGTCTCCATTTCTGGTAGTGAGGTCCAAACTACTCCTACTTATATAAATTTTGGTTTGTGTTTAAGGAGATTCATTCTCCGTAACTTCTAATGTGTGTCTTGTTCTAATTAGATACGATTTAGTCTAGGTAGAGATACATAGAATCTCTGTTTATAGGGATAATTATTGTAACCGATTGTATTATTCTATATATAAGGCATTCTATTAATGAAAATGTTACAGTTTTCAGTCTATCATATTTTCCTCTACAACATGTTATCAGGCACGCTCTGAGTTAATATCCAGCCATCACCATAAAAACCCTAACCCTAAAAATTATCTCCACCGCTGGAAGCCACCTCTCACTGCCGACCTGAACTACTCGGCCCCTCCCTTTTCTTTCTACAATCATCCTTGTGAAGCACACCCTCTAACGAACCTCCCAACTTTGACAAGATTGCTTGACTTCCAAATAACCTCTCCAGACGAGCTCTTCCTCAACGCCATCCAACTTTTGTACTGGTCATACTGAGCATAATACCAATCGAGGTAAATTTTCTAAATCGTCAATCTTTAGATCTAGGAATAAAACTTACTTCATGCAAAACCCTAAATCTTAGGATTGTGATATTGTGATTTATGATTATTGCATATCTATACCCTAGTTCCTATGGACTTATATCCATAGAGTATGAGTGACGATCTTGGGGGAGTCACAGTTTAGAAAAAGAAAAAAAAGAAAGGGAAATCAATCTAATGTGATGGTTAATCATGGTTTCTGGGGCTGGTTTTTTGAGCCACTATTTATTGATTGATCAATTTTGTGACCATATATCGTGGATCACGTTCTTATTCATTAAAACTTAATGTAAGTGATCGTGGTTCTTCGATCGATACTAATCAAATCTCTTTGTATTTTCTAGATGACACCATTCTGATCGTGAACCACACTAGTAACAGGTGAATTTTCTAGAATTGCAACTAATGTAAGTGATCGTGGTACTACCTACACCATTCTTTGGAATAGGCAACTATTTGTGTATCTTTTTCCATATAAATCCTCAGCGCCGGTTATTTAAGGACATGGTTTAGCAGAGTTTTTGCTGCCTCATAGTACAAAATTATTCATCACTGATGCCTTATATGCACCAAAGGCAAATCGAACCTTACTAAGTTTAAGGATATTCACGCCAACAATTTCCACTTGGAAATATATTGTGAGAATGAACAAAAATTATTATGTATTACCTTTGTTGAATGTGGCTGCAAGCGCATTCTAGAGAAGTTTCTGGAAATTCATAATGGGTTATATCTAACTATAGTTCGAATGATTGAATCCAATGCCATGACTCACACAACTTCGTGTGACTCAGACTCATAAAAGCTTTGGCATTTTTTACTGGGACATCCAAGTCGTGACATGATGATCAAAATATTGAAAAATTTTCATGGTCATGCATTCTTCAGAGCGAAGAAGCATGTGGAAATACCTAAATCCATCGGTTTATATGAGGCGGATGAGACTACTCCTCTCATTCCTGGGTCGGTCTGCAAAATGAGTGCAGCATAATTTCGGCAAAGTATCATTGTGGCACTATGCGTTATCCCACCAGATTCATATTTTAGAATCTCTTATGCACATCGCTGGTTTTGCAAAGCTTGTTCTTTAGCAAAGTTACAGGCACATCCTTCTTTTGTTATTGACAACACAGACAATATTCTATTCTTACAAATGATCCAAGGTAATATTTGTGGACCTATAAAACCGGAATGCGGAGTATTTAAATATTTCATGGTTTTGTTAGATGCATTAACACGATGGTCACACATTGATTTGTTATCCACATGGAATGCTCATTTGCCTCTATTGGATTGGACAACACCGGAGAGTTTATATCAAAATATTTTGATGATTACTATATGTCAGTTGGGATTGAAGTTGAACATCTCATTCCTCATGTTCATTCTTAGAATGGTATTGCAGAGGCTCACTTCAAGCGGTTACAGCTTGTCTCGGGCCTTTGCAATGCATACAAACTAATCGATATCTTCTTGGGGTTATGCAGTGTTACATGCAGCTATACGTCTTCATTTTTGACCTGCAGGCTGCCAACCATTTAGTGCGCACCAGTTGGTAAATGGGTATGAGCCTGACATTTCACATGTACACATTTTTGGTTGTACAGTATATGTGCCTATTGCGTCTCCTCGACGCACTAAAATAGGTCCTCAATAAAGATTAGACATTTATGATGGCTATGAAGCTCCAACGATAGTCCGCTATCTTGAACCTTTGACATGAGATCTCTTTATCACAAGATTCGTATATTGTCACTTCGATGAGGCATATTTTCCAATGTTTGGGGGAGGAATGAATGTATCTATTATGTTTCAACGTCAGGAATTGATATGGTCTAATCCCACTATGTCTCATCATGCTCCCCGCACAACTTAGAGTGAGATAGAAGCGCAAAGAATACTTGATCTTCAAAAAGTAGCAGACTCTATGCATGACTCATTTACTGATATCGCTAAAATGACGAGATCAGATATATCTGCTGTAAATGTTCCTGCAAGGTTGGAAATCCCGAAAAAGGGAATGGTAACACCAAGCAATGAAGTGTTCCTCCTGCCCATGGGGAAGGTGTTGCGCCGACCTTGACTCACACCAGGAAAATGGGAAGACCAAGAAAATTCATTGATGAGCCGCCGATTAAAAAGCAGGTCATCGAGGTGCAAAATGATCCATTCATTATCAACATTGTGAATCCTTCACATGAGATTGTCTCTGACTACAGTTATGTTCTTGAATCACAATTGGCATTTCTAGGGGACATTTTAGAACCTATTGTGATGTCATAGAACAATGAAATCTCACTTAGAACAAATGATGTATGCGTTCTTATGCATAGATCATCCATGTTAGTTGATAATGTATTTGTTTATTTCATCGCTCAGGAGATTATAGACAACGATGAAGTGGAACCTAGCTCTGTTATGGATTGTCAACGAAGAGCAGATTGGCCAAATTGGAAGGTAGGAATCCAGGCCAAACTACTCTCTGAATAAAAGGTAGGTTTTCGGTCTAGTAGTGTTATGCTTACCGAATGTTAAGCCGGTAGAATATAAATAGGTCTTTGTTCGGAAGTGTAATGAGAAGAATGAGGTCTTGCATTATAAAACTAGACTAATGGCGCTAGACTAATGGCGCAGGGTTTCTCTTAATGCCCTAGAATTGATTATAAGGAGACATATTCTCCAGTCATGGACATCATCACCTTTCGCAACCTAAGAAGTTTGGTAGTGTCTGAGAAATTAAACATACAGCTTATGGATGTGGTTACTACATATCTCTATAGGGATCTTAATTCAGAGATATACATGAAAGTGCCGGACAGTATTGCTATACCCAATTCAAGTAACTCTAAACCATAAAGTGCACATGTAATTAGATTGAGACGTTCACTATATGAACAATCCGGTAGGATGTTGCATACACGTCTTAGTAACTACTGGATTGGGAAGGGATACAAGAATGATGACTTATGCCTTTGCGTGTTCATTAAAAGAACAAGTTCAGGATTTTCTATAGTAGCAGTCTATGTAGATAATATGAACATCATCAAGACTCTTAATGAGATCAATAAGACAGTTGGCTACTTGAAATCTGAATTTGAGATGAAAGACCTTGGTAGGACTCGATTTTGTGTCAAATTAGAGCTGAAACATCAAGTTGGTGGAATCCTTATTCACCAGTTTTCTTATGTCCAAAAGCTGCTTAGGCGATTTAATATGGACAAAGCATCCCCTGTTAGCACACCAATGGTTGTCTGTAGTCTAGACCCCAAGAAGGATCCATATCCTCCGCTAGATGACGATGAGGAAGTCTTGGGAGCTTAAATTTCATATCTTAGTGCTATTGGAGTTTTCTTGTATCTATCTCAGCGTATGCATCCAGATATTTCCTTCTCAGTGAACTTGTTGGCTAGATTTAGCTCTGTGCCTACGCAATGTCATTGGAATGGAGTAAAACAAATCTTTAGGTACTTGAATGATTCCATTGACTTAGGCTTATTCTTCCTTTACAAAGAATACAAAGAGAAGCATGAACTTCCCTGAAAAGGGATGGTTGAATTGCAGCATGTAGGTTCTGGGCGCTTCGACATATTGAGTAGGTCTTCCGACTCGTCGAAGGTAGTAAACTATGATAACCCAAAGGTATCTATCGACCCGTCGAGAAATGGTTTCAACCCATCAAAACTAGTACCATGGATCGAACAAAAGCATTCGTTCGACCCGTTTTGCAAAGACTTTGACTCGTCGAATTCCTCCCCTGTTGCGAGTAGATTTATCACAGTCCCCTATTTTGAAACACCAGTTGATGTGTTGGTCGGATTTGCTAATGCGGGGTATCTCTTTGACCCATACAAAAATTCGTTCAAAGACTAGTTATATTTTTTCTTTGGGAAACACGACGATTTCTTAGAGATCATCTAAGCAAACCCTTATTGTTACTTCCTCGAATCATTCAGAAATCATTGCTTTGTATGAAGCGGTTAGAAAATGTGTATGGCTTACGTGAGTCATTCATCACATTGGAGGGTCTAGTGGATTACGATCTACTACAATAGCTTCCACTTGTATCTTTGAGGATAGTGCGGCATGCATTGAACAGATGAAGTTGGGTTAATTAAGGGTGACAATTCAAAGAAAATATCGCCAAAATTCTTCTTCAATCAGCATCCAACAGTAATTGTTAAATATCCATGTGAGCCAGGTTGGTTCGGCGGACTTGTTCACCAAGTCATTACCCAAATTTACATTTGTGAAACATGTGAGACGCATTGGTATGCATAGGTTATCTGAACTCTATAACTGAGTTTATAGTCAGGAGGAGTTACATTTCTATAGACATCAAGAGGATTCTACGTTACATGTAGTAGCTTTTGTAGTTGATGCATTGTACTATTTTTCCCTTAGACCAACCTTTTGTTTTACCCATGGGGTTTTTGTTTGCTTGGCGAGGTTTTTAGTGAGGCAACAAGTCATGCATCATTCTTGATTCCATCGACACAAGGGGGAGTGTTTAAAGAGATTTATTCTCCTTAACTTTTGGTGTGTTTCTTATCCTACTTAGATATAATTTAGTCTAGATAGAGATACAGAGAATCTCTATTTTATAGGGACAATTATTGTAACAGATTATATCAGCCTATATATAAGGTATTCTATCAAAACCATGGCAAGTGATTCAGTAGAAGCATTGTGTCCCGCCACGAGAATGTTTGATATGGAACCCCCACATTACACGTTCGAATGCTAGCAGTGTCAAAATATGTTTGCTGAATTATAAATGTGGCCAGGAACAGTGCTGCAATGCACAGTTGGATCATTTCACATGGGCTGAGGGGTTTATCGTAGGCCTAGGAAGTCTTTGAGTTACCCTTAACACCTAAAAAATAGGCATTCTATCAATGAAAAAGTAATAGTTTTTAGTCTATCATATTTTTCTCTACACCAGTTTGTAGTTTTACAATCAAGACCACCTATCTTATAGACCATCGGTTGAAGATCAACTCACCCAAAAATGAATCAAAATGAAGATTGTCTATTTGTTTGCAAAATTTAATAAACAAACGCTGTCCGATTTAATTAAATTTTTGCATACATGATCATTACGAGATAAATTATATGTTAGGTGGTTTCAATTATAAAATCAGAATCCTAAATTTGTATAAATGTGAATAGTTTGGACCTTCGTATTCAATTGAGTTTGGACCCAAGTTTTGTCCTTAACAGAAGACACCTTAAAACAATCAGTTACACTCTAATTCTTATCTCATATAATTAGTTGTAAAAAAAATGATTGATTTAAAAAAAAATCTAAACTCCGCGAACAAATATCGATGTCGGCAAAGAAGCTGCAATAACAAATGCATTTACTATTGTTCGTTAAGGGGAAGGCTACAGTGAATTAACATATGTCATGCATTAACTTGTAAATTTATTCAAAAAGATGTAAAATGAGCATTAACTTTGTCAATACATTTTCAAAATTTTACCTACGGTTTGTAAAAACTTTGACGAAGAATCCAATTTTTAAACATCACTCGTTACTAACGACGATAATAACCACTTCAACAAACTTGAGAAACGACTCTCCCAAGTCCTTTCATGCGTACACGCAATTTAACTAGTATGATTTGAGTGTAATATACTTGTTGGGTTGTAAAAGTAATAGAAATTTAGAATATAGATGTTTATGTAAATTTAAAAAAGAGATAAAATAGTAATTCAATAATTTAAATGATATGGGGTGATCGTGTTGAGTAAAGTTTGGGTGTGAATAACCGCAGTGTTTACATATACCAAAGCCTAATATTTTGGTCTCTCTCCCAGGGTACTTGCTCAAACTGTTAATCGATTTTGAGTTTTTGGGTCTTTCTCGGACTTTTGCTTTTGTTGCCATCTGATGACTATACTACTAGTGTCCCGGATATGCATATGTTCTTATTTCCCGCCACTTTTTTTAAAGAGTATTTATGATGAATGGTACTTCAAAATAATTCAATCATTACGTCATTGTTTTATTATAAAAAAATTATAATTTTAGTATCTCACATTCGAATTCCAAAGATTAGTACCTGCCGATACTTCCACTAGTACGTATCACTGACAACTTAATTATAGAAAAATGATTGGAAAAATGATAATTTTTAAGGGTAAATTGTCAAGTCCTTTATGCCGAATCTGGTATCGTTTTAGAAAGTAGTTTTTGAAAAACTATTTTGTAAAATGAAAACAGTAAATTGAATTTTGCATTTTTAAGATCCAAAAATGTGTCTAGTAAGTTAAATTACAGAATTATATTTTTAATATAAAATAGTAAAACGTGTCTGGTATACTTAGGCGAGGTCTACAAATCACAAATTTATATTTGTTCAATTTTAAATTTCAATCAAAATAGATTATATATGTATATTTAAAGGGTAGAATTTAATATAAAATTAATCTTAATTTTTTCCTAATTCAGATTTTGTTTTCAGAAAACAGTGAAAACTTCATTTTGACCTTTTACAGAACGTAGTGCATTTTCTGTTTTCAGTGTTTTTTCGTTTTTCAAAATCGTTTTCTGAAAACAGTCTACCAAACATATTTTCACTACAATTTTGTATTCAGAAAATGAAGAACTGTTTTGTAAAAGGATACTAAACACGGCCTTAATCTTTAGCAAGTGCACCCAAAAAATGTTCAGGGCAACCAAACATTTAATTTTGGTTCTCCAAAAACTAGAAAACAAAATGTTTGGAAATACATTTTTTTTTTCCAAAATTTTATTAAGAAGTTGACGGTGTTACTAACGGTAAGTACTGATCTTGGATCAAGATTTGAATATGGAGTACTAAAATAATAGTTTTAAAAGTGAGGTATTGAATGATAAATGACACATTTGTGAGGTATCAATCATGATAATTACTCTCTTTTTTCATAAAAAAATATATTTTAAAGTATAGAAAGTGCCTACCTCACTATTTGAGCTAAATAACCTTTTGAATTGTATAAGACGCAATACATATGCTGATACGTAAATGACAAAGACTTAAACAAATGCTTTCACTATTGTATGTCAAGACTGAAATAAAATAAGTGGTAATATATCATAGTTTGTCAAAATTTTGACGACAAAACATATCATGGTTCGTCAAAATTTGACATGTTTTTTTTACACACACAATCTATCCTAAAAGATGACTCTTTCGCCAAGAATTGGGGTGCGAGTAATGCATACTTCTGTACTTTTAGTTAATAAATCACCCTTTTAGGAAATCAAGCGCGGGCCCGGAAATGTACCAAATGAGAGAAAATGAAAACTTCTATAAAAGAGCAAAATTGTTTCACCGGAAATCACCAAAAATTACCTAGAATTTGTCGGAATCCACTATGGCCGATTGGGCCACTAGGACTCATCATTTGGCCCGCGGGTTTTAGAGGCCCGTCGAGACCCATCAAGCCTGAGAAGCCCAAGCTTGGTCTGGCCTTAAAAAAGCCCGCAATATATAGGCTCGGCCCGGCCCATAAGAAGTGGCGCCAGGCACGGCCCGAAAGCCTATCTTGTATTTTAATTTCTGAAATTTAATGTATGGATTATAATTTATATTGGTATAAAAAAATTGTAATTAGATAAGGAAAAAAGGCTATAATCTTTTTACTAGTTTAATCTTCTCTTTATACAAGGAAACAAGCTGTAAAAAAATTTGCAATTAGATAAGGAAACAAGGCTGCAATAAGATAAGGAAATAAGACTACAATATAACACAATTTCCTGACTACCAAAAATTACTAGTTCAATCTTCTCTATATATTTAGTCATTCTTTAAAGTGAGAACAAGCTCTAGTATTTATTTTTCTTCTTACTAGAGTGAGAACAAGCTCTAGTATTTAAAGTGAGAACAAACTCTTCTTGTCTACTTGAATAGTTGGAATTGCTCTTAGATTCATAGTACGGTTACTTGGCTTTAATGAATAAATTTAGTTTTACATAAAGAAAATTGTTATTCATTGTTTTGAAAATGGTATATGGTTTTTGAGTTGATGTTTGGGTATTGATCTAATGTTTGCAACTAGTGAGTTGAGAATTTATTTTTTATGTAGAAAATTATTAGGCAAGGTCAAGTCAAAAAATTATAGAGATACCCGGCCCGGCCCACATGGCCCCATTCCCGAGTTTGGGCTTCACAATTGTGCTTAAAGCCCAACTGACCTGGCTCGACTGCCCGCAAGGCCCTGCCCACTTGGCTCGGCCCGTTGACGACCCGTAGGACCACCTTGGTCGACCAAGTGTGACGACCCGAACCAGAATCAGTATAGTAATTGGTTTAATCCATGAGTTTACGAGTAATCACAGTTTATCGTAAATTAATCGAATTGGCGGTTCGGTTCATGACTTAATTATCGGGCGAGAATTTGAGTTGAGTCTCTTCACCAGAATTGTAGTACGCGTGATTTTGAGTTCGTGGGCGGTTTCGGATAATTGTTTTAATAACCGAGGAATATGTTATGAATATTTGAAATCGCATAATTTCGTCGTGTTTATCCGTTTGAATTTGAGTTATCATAAACATGGATGTGATTCGATTTGGACCGTCGATCGTATTGAGCCGCGAGTATAAATATCGGAATAGTCGAAAAATTATTGTAAAACACTGTTCGGAATGTTTGACCGCCGTTGACCAAGAAATTGGCGTTGACCCGCATTGACCGATGGAAGAAAAAGCACCACCATTTGACTCGCCGGCGACTTTTCATTTCCGGCTACCTCCGGCTCCGATTTGGGTATGGTTCGATTCTCCTCTTGATTTCCTACGGTTTAGGACTTTGATTTGTGAAATTTGGTGAGGATTTGTGGGAGAACGAGCTAGTTGAAGTTCTTGAGTTTTTGGCCGGAATCGGGTTTGATGGGGGGTGACGCTCCGGCGACTTTCCGAGGGGGGTTTTAGGTGGAAAAGGTTGGGTTCTATTTAGGGAGGAAGCCCCTTGAATTTGGGAGACGGAGATGGCCTCAGGGTGGAGGATTTTGCCGGAAAAGTTTTCCGGCAGGTTTGAGATTTTGAATTGTCGAGCTGATTTTCGGCCACGGTGGTGGCTGGATGGTGGTGGCTCTTTGGGAAAAGTGGCTTTACTTGAGGAGGAGATCATTTTGGGGTCTTGGTCGTCGGTAAATTCCTCCGGTGACGGCGCGCCGCCGGCGGCGGCGGCGGTTAACGGTAGAGCTCCGGCGACCCGTTGACTTTTTGGATTTGGACAAATTTTATGTCGTTTTGCTCATAATCGCGCCCCGATCATCACCTTGAGGTTTTCAAGTTGATTTGGATATCGGATTTTTAGTCTAGGGTTTATGTGGAGAATTTGGAGATTTTCGTCGATTATTTAGTATCCGAGTATATGTTTTCGGAAATGGTTGGTTTTCGAGGTGTGGTACAGAGTAATGAATTGTGATTTTGATAAGTTATATATTGTGATTATTTAGGGGATCAAAATCGTACGTTGGGCGAGGGATCTTCCGTCGGATCTCGTGATTAGCGCGTTTGCGCGCTGTGCTATCTGTGAGTGGACTTTTATTTACACTGTCGTAGCGAGTTCTTGATTTCAGTATTTATTACCAGTATGATATTGAGTTTATATATTGTTTTTGGAAGTATTGTTTTACATTTTATATGGTGATGGCATTTACTTAGCATCGATGCATTGGTTACTCGGCTGATCACCGGTAGTCCAGCTCCAGGGTTGAGAGATTCCCCTGATGTGCCCACTAGGCTTGAGAGATTCGCCTAGTCTATCACCATCGGGCTTGAGAGATTCGCCTGACCGTCAGGCTTGAGAGATTCACCTGACACCTCCATTTATTTTAAGAACTCGCATTGCTTTTATGTTATATAAATGGTGAAAGGCATATGTTTATTTTTGTCCACTCACTCTAACGATTTTATTTGCCTTTCCCCTGGGCTTTTCAGTTTCTGTGCCCAGTTTGCAGTTCAGATTTTGGTGTCTCACATCGCAGTCGAAGGCTTAGTGTTCGAGCTACCTTTCTTTTCCAGTAGGTTTCTTGTTTTGCCTACTGTTGTATATTTTTGTATATATATACACTAGAGGTCGCTCTGATTACACTACTGTTATATCTTCATATGATTTTCCCCGGATTTCTGTAAAGTACAGTTTTACCTATTACTTTACGTTATTGTTATGATATTGAGAAATCCGGATGGGATTGGTGCCCACGATTTGGATTTTGTGGCATAGGCTGAAGTGTGTTTTCGGGTGTAGGTTAATGGCAATTCCGCGTTATAGTGAAACTCTGCCGAAATTTCTATGGTTTTTGTAAGTTCGTGTTTTTAGAAGGGGTTTGATTCCGGTTTAGGAAACTAAATCAGGGTTGGGTCCTTTCACAAGTCACTTTGATTCTAGCTCAAGGGAGGCCTAACCCACTTCTATATCCAAGCCAATATTATTTGAGATGAGGAGAAAGAAGATAGACCACATGATGGCACACATTTTAGACTTTAGAGATCCAAAGACTAAAAATGTGGATCATGGTTCTTTGAAACTAGCCTTTGGTCACCCACCACATTTTTTCCTATCATCTAAGAGATTATACTAAGATGCACGTCAAGTGCGTACATATAATCGAGTGGTTTTTGTTGGTCAGTAGATTTTATTGAAAGATCTCTCTCTCTCTCTCTCTCTCTCTCTCGCCTTAGATCTAAACCGACCCACTTTACTTTCTTCTCTCAACAGATTTCATCAACATTAGCATTGTAGCGAGATTGGATGGATTGATTGGCCTGGTCAATTGAATCCAGCAAGCTTGCACCACCCTTGGCGACCACAGTGACAGGGGAATGTCTCTTAAGCAGTAGCTTACAGATCGACCATTTTTTTATTAATTTTCCAAAACCATGTACGTACGTCTTCACTTAAACTTGTTTCTTACACTTCAATCTTCACTTGTATGATTACTTCAAGGAGTAGTAATCAACTAATCATCAACGTTTGTGCTCGCTTTTGATGAAGCCAATTAAAGAGCAAACTGAAGCCATTGGTCAAAAATTTCTTTCCCAAGCTTCACTATGGGCATGATTTGTCTTGTATATATAGCAAGCTTAGTCTATAGGTACATATGGGTTGTTTGATTTGGAGGTAGGCAGAGAGAGAGAGAGAGATCGAAGTGGAGAGATGAGGTTTGTGGAGGGATGACGGCGATAATCTCGGCGACAAAGCTGTTTCACGGCGGATAATTTTGTGGACAAAGAGGAGAATCACATGTATAGAGTTTATCATAAGCTCAGTCAACTTAAAAAAATATTAAAATTTTTAAATAATCATAGCTTGACACGTGTCACATTTTGAAATTAGACTTAGGGTGCTTAGATTTTGGGTGCACAACAGAATTTTTCTCATCTAAGGGCTAGAAATTGCTCTATCTCTCTCCCCAAGTTCGAGCTCCACACCCCTTAGAGAAGAATAAGCTTTCCATTATGAATGTTTTCACTCTCTCACTAGTTTTTAGAGCTTTCCCTTCTTTCTAGCTAGCTTATGCTCCAAAAGACCTAAGTTAGTTAGTTAGCCACCATGCGAATCTTGCTCCAAAAGAAAAGGTTTTTGTGGGAAGCTTAGAGCA
The DNA here is from genome assembly GCA_946800695.1 of Geum urbanum. Classification (NCBI taxonomy): domain Eukaryota; kingdom Viridiplantae; phylum Streptophyta; class Magnoliopsida; order Rosales; family Rosaceae; genus Geum; species Geum urbanum. The sequence goes on from OX327002.1 coordinate 25,457,714, forward strand.
CATTCTTGGTTGCTCTAGAAAACAACCGGGAAGGGAAGCTTCCACATCACACAATCATATGAGAGACTTTCAGATTTAGACGGGTATGTTCGGTTAGGAAGCTACACCCTAGCTGAGATCTTTCTCATTGATACATAAATCTTCTTTTCATTTATTTTTTGTAGTTGTAATTAGTCACTAATCACTCTTCCAGAAACATTCACTTACCTTAATCAATCACCCCTTATTAGGTTGAGTTTCCAAAGGACTTTCTTTGTAATATATAAATTCGTTTGTGTATGTAGTTCTTGTATGTGTAGTTATGTTACATGTTTGTTTGACTTTATCACGTAATCAAATATTAATTAATCGAGCTATAAAATTGTGATAGTCAATCCTCGTAGGTTTGACACTTGATTTCTATAAATAATATTAATTGATCTCATATATTTGCGGATAGAAAAAACAACTGTGTCTTGAATTAGTTGATATTTTTAAACTGGGGATAACTTTCCAACAACTCAAAACAAAGTAGTGATAGATTAGATTCAGACAAGATTTGTGATCCTTTAGAAGCCAAAACCACTCGAAAGGCGTATTCCGGAAAGATTTGAGATCCTTCTGTTCCTTTCTATTCCTGTCTTAGAAACAGTTAATTTCGTATATGAGAAGAAACTTAGATTGAAATGGGTTGTGAAACCGATTAATTAGCACACTTTCAACTTGTAGATGCGCCAATCTAGGCATCTAGCCTTCCCTTATGAGAATAGAAAAACCGCACATGGGGTATAAGCTTAGTGGTATAGCGAGCCCCTAATAATTTCTACGTTGTGCTTGGGTTGGGAGGGGTCTCAGCCATATGGATAGTTCAACATGCTTATCAAGGCCTGACCCTTAGATGTGGATTATCCATCGCACATTAAGGAAGAACTCGGGTAAGTAGAAAAGTATTTCAGGGAGAATTTAATACTTTCATTCATCCCAATTTTGGGTTAATATAGATGTGCAAGTCGTATCCCAAAAAGAAAAAATATTTACACAATCTCATCACATCTACAAAAATTAATTCTAATTACAATAGGATATTCTTTCTAACACTTCCCCTCAAGTTGGTACATAGATGTCAATCATATCCAACTTGTCAATCCATCTTGCAAATGTTTGGTGTGACAACCTTTTAGTGAGTACATCCGCCAACTGCTCTTCAGATGTTGTAAATGGAAGACGTATAACCTTCTTGTCAAGATTATCCCTAATAAAATGTCGATTAATCTCCACATGCTTGGTTATATCATGCTGTACAGGGTTATGAGCAATCTCAATTGCAGCAGTATTGTCATAATACAAATTCATGGCCTTATGAAGTTTGAAGCCTAATTCCTTCAACACATTTTGGATCAAAAACTCACATACACCCTATGCAATTCTACGATATTCAGCTTGAGCACTAGAGCGGGCCATCACATTCTGCTTCTTACTGCGCCAAGTAACTAAACTTCCACCAATAAATGTAAAGTATTTAGATGTAGATTCCCTATTAGTTTTGTCATCAGCCCAATTTACATCAGTATATCCTGTGACTCCAAACTCACCATTCTTGGAAAACAGTAGACCTTTTTTTGGTGCAAACTTTAAGTACTTGAGTATTCACATCACATCGTCCATATACTCTTCACTAGGATCATGCACAAAATGACTGACAACACTCACAACACATGCAATATTAGGACATGTATGTGCTAAATAGATCAACCTCTCTACTAACCTTTGGTACCTGCATTTATTCGTTGGAACCTGACTAGAACATAATTCCAGTTTGTCATTCATCTCAATGGGAGTATGAGCGGGTTTACAATCTAACATTCCAATTTTAGTAAGAAGATTAATCACATAATTTCGATATGATAAGATGATTCCCAACTTGAAATTTGCAACTTTAATCCCCAAGAAATATTTCAATGGACCCAAATCCTTCATTTCAAATTCTTGGGATAAACGCTTCTTCAAACCTTCCATCTCAACTGGGTCATCACTTGTAACAACCATATCATCTACATATACAATTAGAGCAGTGATCTTACTACCTTTGCGTTTGATGAACAAGGAATGATCATAGTTGCTCTGTTGATATCCAAACTTCTTCATGGCTCCAGAATATCTTCAAAACTAAGCTCTAGGAGACTGCTTCAATCCACACAAAGACTTATTCAGTCGATAGACCTTTCCAACATCACATGGCCTACAATTGACGTTGGAGGAATGTCTATATATACTTCTTCTTCCAAATATTCATTCAAGAAAACATTCTTCACATCAAATTGATGTAATGGCCAATCATGTCGAGCTACTAAGGGAATGAGAATGCGTACATACTGATTTTTTTTACTAGGGTGAATGCCTCCTTGTAATCCACTCCATATTGCTGAGTGTAGCCTTTTGCAACCTTGTGAGCTTTATATGAATCAATGCTTCCATCTGCCTTTAGCTTCACCGCATATACCCATCTATATCCAAGTGTCTTCTTTCCAGGTGGTGTAGGAACAGTCTCCCACGTTCCATTCTTTTGTAGGACTTCCAATTCTTCATTCATAACTTGCTTCCACTCTGGATCCACTAAGGCATCCTACATATTACGGGGTATAAATACTGTAGATAATTGATTAACAATAAGTGCACATAATCTAAACAACCTATGGTGAGATACAAAATTAGCAATACGATATTTGGCTTTAGCTTCTATGGTTGGTTCATATTGATTCTTTGGAACTCCTTTTGTTTCCCATTGTGTCCTCCTAGGCACACTAACTTTTATACTACCAAATTCATTACTACCAATATGTACCGCAAGTGAGACATTCTGGGAAAACTCTTTGGTTGATAGAGTAGAAGGGGGGTCTTCAGAAGAGGGTTGGACTTCAATTTTTGGCATTTTAGCTTCAATCCTCGATCCATCGAAAATACCCTTCGATCCATCGAAGGTGCTTCTCAGGTCTATTACTTCTGCACTCCTCAGTGGATCGAGAATTTTCTTCGATCCATCAAAGGATGCACTCGGGTTCATCTCTCCTTCAGTCTTTGATGGATCGAGAATTTCCTTCGATCCATCGGAGTAGGCTCTTAGGTCTTTGCTTAGATTTCCAGATTCAAAACTTTTTCCAACTTCAAAACTCCTTTCGAAGTTCTCCACTTCTTCATGTTCTGATATGTTCAGATGATTTTCTTCACATACATTTTTGTCCCCCTGAAGGGAAGACTCTGAAGCTTCTCCTAAGTAATATGGTTTGGATCCATGGAAGGAGATATCTAAAGAAACATGCATCTTGTTATGGAGTGGGTCATAACAATGATAACCTCTCTGAAATTCATCATATCTAACAAAGACACACTTCACATTACATGGATCAAGCTTGCCTCACAAATGTTTGTTGATGTGAACATACACAGTACATCCAAAGATTCTGGGTTCCAAATTTGGCAAAGATGGTGCCTTTGACGGCTCATGCAACTTCTGATACGAGTTCTGGAACTCAATAAGACGAGAGGGGTGTGATTGATCAAGTAAGAAGCAGAGCATAAGGCTTATCCCCATAGATTTCGAGGGACATTCATACCAAACAGAGAAGCACGAAAAACTTCCACCCACTGTCGATTTTTCCTTTAAGCTAATCCATTCTGTTGAGGAGTGTATGCAATGAAAGTTTGGTGCTTGATCCCATGAACACCCAAATAAGCTAACACGTCACCATTCACATATTCTCCACCATTATCAAATTGAAGTACTCGACCTGCTACTGGTACTGAGTCGCCACCATCTTATGAAAGTCAACAAATTTGTCATAGACCTCACTTTTACACTTGATCAAGGAGACCCAAGTCATTCTTGTACATTCATCAATAAAAGTCACAAAGTAACGAAATCTAGAACGAGAAGAAGCTTGTATAGGACCCCATACATCCGAATGAATTTTCATTAAGGGAACAAAACATTTATTCAAACTTGGGGAATAAGTAATACGATGGCTCTTGGCCAGTTCACATACATCACTCTTAAAAATAGATTCATCAACAACCGAAAACAACTGAGGTTGTAACTTCCTAAGATATCCAACAATCAAATGGCCTAGGCGTCAATGCCATAACCATACCACTTCTTTGGCTTTATTCAGAATGCTGATACTGTTTATTTGAATAATATATTGTTGTCCACTGCTTGTCAACTCTATGTAGTACAGTTTCTCCCTTCTAACACTATAACCCAGAGTCCTCCTTGTCAGAATCTCCTGAAAAATATAGAAATCGAGATAAAATGTTATAGAGCAAGAGAATGCTCTAGTGACATGACTAACAGATAAGAGGTTATATGCAAGAGAGAGAACAACAAGGAAAGAATTAATAGTTAGTTCATGAGAGAGTTGCACAAATCCTTCACCAAGAACAAGAGAAGGGGAACCATCGGCGGTAGAAACAATATGTTCAAAAGAGGTTTTAATGGTATCAACAACACTTGGAATATTTTTCATATGATCAGTTGTACCATTATCAATTATCCAAGATCTATCTGCAGATAATGTGGTAAGAGAAGATATCTTACCTTTGTTACTTGTTTCAATGACGAGTGCAGATAATTGTGCAGGTGATTCAGTAGTGTTCACAGCCGCTTTTGGGATATTCTTGCGAGGCTTCTGAATATCCCACCATTCAGGATATTCAACAAGTTCATTGCACCGTTATTTCTTATGACCAACCATCTTACAGTGAGTACATGTGAAATTTAGAAATTTTGCACGAGGCTTTCTACTAGAATGAGAAGGACAAGAGAAGCCAGGCAGACGGCCCTGGCGCCGCTGGGATTGGGCGGCCTTGGCGACATGAGATGAAGGGAAGGAGGTGGCCATGACTGAGGCATCAAATGGAGGTACAGAGACATTAGCCCGGTTGCTATGAAATCATCGGACATGGGCATATGTCTACTCAAGATCCAGCTTTTGTTCTCTCCTCAAGAGTTCTTCACTCACTTGATTAAATCCAGCATCAAGTCCCATCAGAAACATGTAAACTCTTTGACAGATCATACAAGAAGATTCATTCACAATGTCATCAACAATGTCTTGAAAGTTGATATAGGCATTTTATGCTCGATCCTTAACGCATTTCCCTTTACGTTTAGGTATGTTATAATCTTAGCATTTGTGTTTTTAACTTGGTTTATCATATTTAGGTCAATAACAGTGAAAAGTGCACTTTGGAGGATTTTTGCATTTCTGGACAACGAAGATGGGCCGGCCCATTAAGCAATTCATTGGGCCCATTTATTGAAGTCCAAATCAGTCAAGAAGGAAGTTCTAAGTCAATTATTTCGTCCAAAATGATCAAGCAAGCAACTTGGTGATGCAAGTTGATGAAATATCTTTTTCTTTAATTTCGTAGAAAAAGTAACCAAATCAAGTCCTATTCTAAAACATGTTTCAAAGCATTAAGAATATAAGCTAGCATATGAATTCAAACTAAAGCTATGAACACATGGAAGAAACTTGGTAAAACCTAGAAATAAATAACCTTACATCAAAACTTGTTCTTGTCATACAAAAGTAAAGAAAACTATATAAAATCGAAAACAAATACAAATGGGCCATGTTACACTTTTGATTCCGTGAAGTCGCACAGCAAATCTTGGTGTAGAGGCTTCTTTGTTGGACGGGTGACACAAATATCCAAGGCCAAATCTAGCCAAGAACACTTGTGGATGCATGGATGAGGGATTTCTAGGAGGTGGTGCTTGGTGGTGTTTTGGCCTTGGGAGGAGTCCTTCTTCTTTTGGATGCAAAGAGGTGATTAAGGTAGAGCTTTTGCTATTGGAAAAATGTGAGATGATGATGTTCATGGTTGAACTTCCATTTTATAGGCAAAGGAGATGGCATTTGCCTCTTCCTTCAACGGAAGGAAACCTCTTCCTCTTATCATTCCACTTAATTGCATAGCCTTAGTCACCAAGCTAGGCCTTAGTCATCACCCTTAGTCACCAAAGATATTTCATCAACTTGGTGATAGCCTTAGTCACCAAAGATATTTCATCAATTTGCATCACCAAGTTGCTTGCTTGATCATTTTGGACGAAATAATTGACTTAGAGCTTCCTTCTTGGCTGACTTGAACTTTAATAAATGGGCCCAATGAATTAATTAATGGGCCGACCCATCTCCGTTGTCCAGAAAAGCAAAAATCATCTAAAGTGCATTTTTCACGGTTATTAACATAAATATGATAAACTAAGTTAAAAACACAGATACTAAGATTATAACATACATAAACGTAAAGAGAAATGCATTAAGGATCAAGCATAAAATGCGTATATCAAAAGTGTGTCATGCGTTGATCCATCTCATCCAACCATTCTACAAGAAAAAATTTATGGTGGTTCAGGGTTTTCAATTCAATTCAAGGTTTTTCAAATTCCAGGAATTCGGCTCTGATGCCAAGTAGAAATGTATTTCAGGGAGAATTCAATACTTTCATTCACCCCAATTTTGGGTTAATATAGATATACAAGTGGTTTCTCAAAAGGAAAAGATATTTACATTATCCTATCACATATATAGAAGTTAATTCTAATTACAATAGGATATTCTTTCCAACAGGACAAACAACTTAATTTACACATTGTTCGTCAGGATTTTAACAAATAATATAGTATAATTCGTTAAATTTTAGCAGAATATCATGCCAACGATCGTTTGAAAAACGAATTATTGCTTCAAAATATTCGCAGTACATTTAATGTGGGTTGACTAATTATTTATTTCTCTTATTCCCAACCTATTATATGTGGCCATTATTGAAGACATTGTTTCTTGAAATATAGTACATGTCACAAACGGTTAAGCTAGTAGAGTCTACATACATTTCAAAGCCGTACACGATCCAATATGGCTTTCCCATCAAGCATGCTACTTTGTTGAAGTTCCAAGTATTCCTTATATTTCATCCCAATATATGCGGGAGGATGATTTCCATTCTCTACTAACTTCGATGCCGGATTCACAAACACATTCAAAGATGGACCAGTTGGAATAGCGATTGATATTCTTGTAGCTCTGTTGTTCAACACGGCTCGATGGATGTTGCTCTTATACTTCCCATTGCTAAAGATCTAGTATACATTTTGTTAGAAGATCAGTAGAATGAGAATCAAGAATTGAATAATGTGTTTAAAGAATGTATGGATGTTAGGGAAATTGAGTAAACTAGTTAGCTACCTCAAGGTGATCACCGGTGTTAACAAGGAAGGAGTTGGGTAAGGCATTGACATTGACCCACTTGCCATTGTGTTGAACTTGAAGGCCAGTAATTCCATTCTGAAGGAGAAGGGTGAGGAGGCCATGATCAGAATGAGGAGGCATGCCTAATGCATATTCTGGTTGCGGACAAGGAGGATACAAATTTGCAACGAAGATTTGTAAACCTTCAGATTGCACGTTTAGAGCCATGTCTAAGTAGTTGGCTTCCAATCCTAAGCTTTCTGAAATTCCTCCAAGTAGTTCCCAAGTTACTTCTCTAGTTCTCTTGCAAAATTCGGATAAAAGCTCACTGCAAAAATTAACAATTTATAAATGAGTAAAGAAGCACATTTTCTTAATTACTTTGAAGTAAAGAAGGTAAACAACTTGCTTCGATTCACTTTCCCACAATTGACAAAATTCATTTATGATACAATACAGACTATCTATTCTGCTTTGAATGTCTAGAACTGTTATTCAAAACTCCTTGAGGAGCGGATCTCACACCAAAGTGAAATTGGAATGTAAATTTATGGGATCAAAATGATTTATATATGACTAAAGTTTATAATACGTCATGGACTATTCAGCTATTTTTCCTAAATTTTAATTGTAGTGCGTGGTTTAAGTTACGACACTACCGACCACTGTTGTCCTGGAATTGACTGATACATATATAATATATAGAGTAGGGGTACCTGAAGCCAGCGGGTTTATTAGGACTGTGAAATTCAGGGTGTACACACACCTTGAGAAAATCCCTCCAAAATCTTACTTTGTCAACTGAAACATTGAAGCTAGTGCCACATCTTATGGGATCCAACACCTGCTTCCCTGCATACTCGTCCTTCTCTTCCTCACTTAGATCAAAAAACTTTAGAGTGCCGTCCAACATCTCTTTCATCAGCTCCTCCGGCACACCATGGTTGATGACCTGCACATATATATGCATGAAATTAAGGAGTAAAATATCGGATATCGAGAATATATCGATGTTCTAAAATTTAGATATATCGACGGAAATATGGATCCAATGAAAATTTTGATGAAAATGACTAAAACTAATAAAAATACATAGAAATTTGTAATGAAACTTTTGGAGGTTGTTTGATCAATTATCTACCTTACGTGAAAAGAAAATATTGATCAAATATCAAGACATATGAATTTGCTATATTACTATATGAATTAGCACTACAAGAAAAGAGGACTTAGACGACGGAGAATTACATCTCCGTCGTCTAAGTGTTACTTAGACCTCGGAGATTTCTCCGTGGTCCAAGTCACACTTAGACGACGGAGATGTAATTCTCCGTCGTCTAAGTGTTACTTGGACCACGGAGAAATCTCCGAGGTCTAAGTAACACTTAGACGACGGATGTGAAGTTTCTCCGTCGTCTAGGTAAGCACCTGGACCTCGGAGACTTCTCCGTGGTCCAGGTTATCACCTGGACGACGGAGAATTACATCTCCGTCGTCTAAGTGTTACTTGGACCTCGGAGATTTCTCCGAGGTCCAAGTAACACTTAGACGACGGAGAATTACATATCCGTCGTCTAAGTGTGACTTGGACCACGGAGAAGTGATCACCTGGACAACGGACCGACACGTCGTGGTGTAAGTTCCACTTAAACGACGTACCGACACCTCCGTCGTCTAAGTGAAGCATTATATATATAGGCCATGCCAAACTCTCTTAGCTTCGATCATTCCATTATATTTTCTCCCGTGGGGAATTTTTGAGATCGAAGGAGAAGGAGAAGGCCGGATTAGGCTAGGCCGGGGCTAGAAATTAATTAAAGGATCGGATCTCCGGTGTTCGATCACTAGCTAGCTTAATTAACTGCAGATATCGAGAAGGCCAGCAGGTACGTACGTATGCAGTTAAAATTTGCATGATTAAATATATATATATTTAGGGAAACCGTACGTGCGTACATACATGCATGAATGTTAATTAGCTATATATACAGATTAAATTACGTACGTAATTTGATGGATCGATGTAGATCGAGTACGTATAATTAATGGTAAATTAATGGACTAATATATATATATGTAATAATTATTTAATTATAATATTTTGTAGCAGTATGGACAAGAGTTGGATGAAGTTAAAGAATAGATGTGATGTCCGGTATATGGATGGAATTAGCGAATTTGTGAATTTTGCGATAGAACATGGTCATGGAAAGAAGCGTTTCAGGTGTCCGTGCCAGAAATGTCTTAATTGTCAGTATGCGGAGGTTAATGTTATGGTGCAACACCTGTACGAAAATGGTATGATGTGGAGTTACACTACATGGAGCGAGCATGGTGAAGCAGTAGAGTTCAGCGCAGCAGACTTCAGCTCAGGGTACAGTTACCATGGTGCCTCATCCAGCGGCAGTGGTGCCGGACCCCCAGCTTGCAATCCAACTGTAGATTTGGTCCATGATGCGTTTCCGGGATTTAGTCATAGTGGACACCAACACCAAGACGGAGGTTACAGTACCACTCATGAGCATGATGACACATTCCCCGCTGCTAGCTTGGCCACTGACACCAGTGAGATGGATAAGTACAACCGGATGCTACTTGAAGCGCAGACCCCGGTGTTCCCTGGATGTCGAGAGAATGTGTTGCAATATGTGATGGAGCAAATGAAGATAAAAGTGAAGCACAAAATGTCAGTCAGTGCTTTTGACGAAATTCAGGAGCAAATATGTAAGTTGCTTCCTGATGATCACAATCTTCCTAAATCTCATTATAAGGTTAGAAATATCTTGAGCAGCCTCGGCCTAAAGTACAGGATAATTGACGCATGTCCGAATGATTGTGTGCTATTTTACAAAGAGTATAAAGATTTGGACTATTGTCCCGTATGTGGCCAGTGCAGATTCCAGGTGAATAGGAAGAGTTCGAAAAAGAGAATTCCTGTGAAAGTTGTTCGATATTTTCCCTTGATTCCCAGATTGCAGCGCCTGTACATGTCTCTACACACAGCAGAGGCGATGCGATGGTACGCAGAAAAGCGAATAGATGACGATGTCCTGCGACACGCCGCGGATGGGGAGGGTTTCAAACATTTCGACAGAGAATTCGGAAACTTTGCTGCAGAGGTTAGAAATGTTAGACTCGGCCTATCTACAGACGGATTCAATCCTTGGGGAAGTAATAGCTCCGCCGTAAGCACTTGGCCAGTAATTCTGATGCCGTACAACCTGCCTCCGTGGATGTGCATGAACAAGGAATTTAATTTCCTTACTGTACTAATTCCAGGTCCTAAATCTCCAGGGAAGTGCTTAGATGTCTACCTCAGACCTTTGATCGACGAGCTGAAACTGTTGTGGGAAAATGGAGTCCCAACTTATGACAAATTCACTGACACGATGTTCACGATGAGGGCTGCCGTAATGTGGACGATCAGCGATTTTCCAGCGTATGGGATGTTGGCAGCGTGCAGGACAAAAGGATATAATGGATGTCCTATATGTTTGGACGACGTGAACTCTAGTTGGCACGCAGGGAAGGTGTGTTACTTGGGTCACCGTAGATGGCTCCCTCACGACCACCCTTGGCGACAGGATGAAGCTCATTTCGACGGGACGGTAGAGAACAATCCTAAACCCCGTAGTTGGTCGGGCGAAGAGATTTTAGAGAGGTTGAGCTATTTCGACTTTGGTGTGTTGACTAACGACGCGGATGTAAAGAAATGCAATCCAATTCCTCCACATGATCTGAGCTATTGGGATCACAAGAGTATATTCTTTGAACTCCCTTACTGGTCGAAGTTGAAGCTGAGGAACAACTTGGACGCGATGCACATAGAAAAGAATGTGTGCGACAGCGTGGTGGGAACAATTCTCGGTATTAAGTTCAAGACTAAAGATACTCCCAAAGCGCGCAAAGATTTGGAATCAATGAATCTACGTCGTCCCTTGTGGTTGAGGAGGGATAGGAAAGGAGTGTACAACAAGATGCCAGCTGCACCGTACACAGTGAAGCCGACACTTAGACGTTCTGTATTTCACTGGTTTAAGGGCGTTCGTTATCCGGCCACGTATGCAGCTACTATAACTGGAGCAGTGGACGAGGTGCAACACAAGTTTGTTGGTCTAAAGACACATGACTATCACGTTATGCTGCAACGTCTGATTCCAGTGGTAATTCGACCATATTTGCCTCGCGACGTCGTAGAACCAATAGTGGCATTGTGCAGATGGTGGCAGAGGTTATGCGCCAGAGAATTAAAGAAGTCAGATGTCGTGGAATTGCAACAACAAATTGTGCACATCATTTGCAAACTAGAGAGGATTTTTCCTCCTGCTTTCTTCGACATAATGATTCACCTAATGATCCACCTGCCCGAGCAGGTTCTCATTTCTGGTCCGGTCCAGTACACTTGGATGTATCCTCAAGAAAGGTACGTACAACTAATTAATTATACAGGTTTTTCGATTCATAATTTGTTCCACTGGAGATTACTAGCTAGCTATATGCATGTACTTATTTTTATTGTACGTTTGATTAATTTTGTAGACAGCTTGGACAGTATAAGTCATTCGTCAAAAACAGGTCGGCTCCGGATGGCTCCATAGCAGAGACATACCTAATGCATGAGTGCGTTACTTACTGCAACAGGTACCTCAAAGATCCACCACCTCCAACTGCCTCCGATCCCAGTGCCCGCATCAATCTTTCTGTCGTCACCAATGTCGTCCGACCGTTTAGAGGAGTATTAAAGGAAACGTTAACACAGGAAGAACTTATTGAGGCACATTGGGTAGTGTTACGAGACTGTGACGAAGTTGAGCCGTACATGATGTCATACAGGGAGAGGCTTCAGGCGTTATATCCAGACAAGAGTTCGGCGTGGATTGAGAAAATGGTTAAGAAAAAGTTCCCCGATTATTTCTTCCAATGGGTACGTATTTAGTGATTTATATACATATTGAGATCATGCATGTTTAATTTGTAGAAAGTAAACCCTTACATTTTTCCATTTTCGCAGATGATTGATCTGCAAAAATCCGAAAACCACGGGGGGTGGTGGTCTTGGCCAAAGCACTTGCTAGCAGGGAAGCCGATTAAACACTATATTTATCCGGGATGTTTTGTGAACGGTGTGAAGTTCCATTCATTGGCGCGAGATGAAGGAAGAAGAACACAAAACAGTGGGATAGCGGTTGGGAAAGACCCTGATCTATATTACGGAATGATCGTATATGTGGTTCAGCTATGTTACGGGAATGATGTCAACGTTTTCCTATTCAAGTGCAGATGGTTCAAGCGTACAAAGGAAGACCTGGGACTTTTATCAGTCGATACAAACTCAAGCTGGTATGAGGATGAGCCTTTCGCTCTCGCCACCTTAGTTAGGCAGGTGTTCTATCTCGACGATCCGAAAGCTGGTGACGGGTGGAAAATAGTGAACCAGATCTCTCATCGAGGAGTTTGGAATACAGAGACAATTGAAGGGACACCGGCGACGACTGAAGATGCTGCTGAACCAGACAGAGACATTCCTGCCTATCAAGAGCCTAATATTTCTGTCATCCGCTCCGACATAATGGACCTGGTTCAAGACGGTGAACGGTTACCCATGCCTGATGGTTGTACAGATCTAACTGAAGAAGAGATCATTGAGGTAGATGAAGAAGACGTGCAGGATGAGGACGATGACGACGACTCTGGTTATTCCTCGGACGATGTTGAGTACGATGAGGAGGATGAGCAATCGGATAACGGTGATGATGATGATGACGATTATGACGAAGAGTACGGTCACACGACGAGGATCATTACTTGGTAAACCCTAATTTATTATTGTAATATATATATATGATCGATCGATGCATCGTAAAAAGGTGAAAGATTTCTATTATGTCGAGACTTTAAGATTCCTCGTCCAGCTTTGGTTGGTTTTATTGTTTTTAAATACTATATATATGATCGATCTCCGCCAGCTTAACTTCCTCAGATTTTAATTAAGTCGACTTCTCTCTGTTTCAATTGAATGTCTTTGGACTGTTTTTCTAGTCCCGGCCCCTCTCTTTGCTTTCAACTTCATCGGTGTATTCTCTGATCTTATTAAAAGTAAGCTGAAGCTGCTCTACATTTCGCTCACGCAGCCCTTCAAACCCTAAATCCTAGACCCTAAATGTAGCAGATCGGATCGATCGATCATTTTTTTAGTTATATTCTTGAATGAGAATAATTGAACGAACATACAAATGACCGGGGACGACCTAAACCCTAAACCATACGGCCCTAACCCCTGAATTCAGGGTTTTTACACTTGGACGACGGAGACAGTCATTCTCCGTCGTCTAGGTACACACTAGGACGACGGAGAATGTCGTCTCCGTCGTCCAGATGACAAACCCGATACCCTAAACCCTAAGGACCCCTAACCCCTGAATTCAGGGTATATATATTCACCTGGACGACGGAGACAGTCGTATACCCTAAACCTAAGGACCCCTAACCCCTGAATTCAGGGTATATTCACCCTAAACCCTATACCCTAAACCTAAGGACCCCTAACCGAGAACGGAGAAATTAATTGCAGATTCACCTTTGGCGCCAACTCTCAATCTCATATAAAACCCTAGCTAAATCTTGGACCCTAAATCTAGCAGTTCGGATCGATCGATCAATTTTTTAATTATATTTTTGAATCAGAATAATTGAATGCACACACAAATGACCGGGGACGACCTAAACCGTAAACCCTAAGGCCCTAACCCCTGAATTCGGGGTTTTTAAACTTGGACGACGGAGACAGGCATTATCCGTCGTCTAGGTACACACTTGGACGACGGAGACAGTCATTCTCCGTCGTCCAAGTGTAAAACCCTATACCCTAAACCCTAAGGACCCCTAACCCCTGAATTCAGGGTATATTCACCTGGACGACGGATACGACATTCTCCGTCGTCCAAGTACACACCTGGACGACGGATATTAGCGTCTCCGTCGTCCAGGTGTCTACTTGGACGACGGAGAATGTCGTATCCGTCGTCCAGGTGTAAATTTCGTAATTTTTTCTAAGACAACGACCATCTAGACCATCTTCGAATGCGTATTCTTTTCGTCAAGACTTTAGAGTAGTATATTCTTGGTGTGTGAGCTTCGACGGTTCGAAAATCGGAGTTGCGAAATGTCCTGTATCCACGTTTCCGGTTTGTGAAATTCTCGGTTTTGCGGTTGACTGTGCCGATGAAACCCTTCCCGAACTTATTATTTCCTGGTCCTTTATAGTAATTATATATTATGTTACGACGAACATATCCAACGGTTGTTTTGTCTAAATTCAATTTCGTTAGCACTCTGCTGCAAATCAGCAACTACTCATGAACACTAAAGTCTTAAAGATTAGTCGATACTTAACAACTTTCAAAACGTAAAATTATTCGGCGGTTCAAATTTAACTGTTTATATATACGATGCGTTCATCGATATTGTACGACTATTTCACTCGAATGACAAATCGCTAAATTCCTAGCGAATTAATTTAAAATTTTTTTTTGGCATAATTTGAACCTAGACGACGGATACTGTCAGTTTCCGTCGTCCAAGTGTTCACCTGGACGACGGAATTAACCGTATCCGTCGTCTAGGTTCAAATTACCATGGCGGTTCGAATAAAATTTTTTATTTTTTTTCGGTGTAAATATCGACTTGGACGACGGATATGTAGGTTTCCGTCGTCCAAGTGAAAACTTGGACGACGGAAACCTACATATCCGTCGTCCAAGTCGATATTTACATGGCGGTTCAATTTGCCGCTTCAATTTTCGGCACCGCTTGAAATTCCACTTAGACGACGGAAAACACTGTCTCCGTCGTCTAAGTCAACATTTATGGCGGTGAAACGGCCCGCCCATTTATTTGGCGCCGGTTCGAAAAAATTTGACCCTTCACTTAGACGACGGAAAACACTGTTTCCGTCGTCTAAGTTCACTTAGACGACGGAGAATAGTGCTCCGTCGTCTAAGTGAAACTGTATATAAGGAGGAGCACCCCCCCTCATTTTCTCATCATTCCATCTCCTCCTCTATACTCTCCTCTCCTCTCTCTCTCACTCCGGCGATCCTCCTCCGGCGACGCCCCGACGACCAATTTTCCGGCGTGGTTCCCCCTCTCCGACGACTCTACTCTTCCAATATTCCGGCGAAATTCCGACGAGGTAATAATTCGAAATTTTAACTCTTTAACAATTTTTTTATTTGTTTAATTATTTAATTTCTAAATACTTTTAATTTATTAGTTTTAAATAATAAATAGTTGTAATTATAATAATTATTTTCTTGTTATTATTATTATTTAGTAATCATTATTAGTTGTTAATTATTTGGTAATGAATAATTATTAGTTAAAATTAAATAATAGTAATAATAATAATTGATTATATTGGTAAATGAATAATTATTATTAAATGCATGATAAATAATAATTAATTGATAATTATATGTATTTTCTAGTAAATTGCATGGTAGTACGTGTTCGATTTAAATTTAGTACATAGGCTTGGTGTAATTAAGTCGCACTCTTTGGAATAGATGGCGCCTCTTTTCCTTGCTTATCTCCTTAACCCCTCGTGATGTGTGGATTTCATCACCGCACACCATAACCTAAGTGAAGTTATGGACACGAGGTTGAGGGCGGAGTTTGCAAAGGACTTGAGGGAGTGTAAATTTTCGAAAAATTGGCCGAATGTCGGACATGGTGTCTAGAAACGGGTTATGACTGGTGACAGGATTTGGACTAAGAAAGACTTTTGTCGAAATTAGTCCTGCCTCTCGCGTTATCTCTATCCCTAACTGGCCATGTTTTTCGATTTAACCAAGGCTGATTAATTGAAAATTTACACTTTATCGCGCGGGTCGCACGTCCATTGAACGACCGAAAATGCCAAGCTAGTGTACTCTATTTAAATCTTAAACGTACTTAATTAATTAGCGTAAATTCTCCGTCGTTGTAATTATTATGGTAAGTAGGTATTTTAACACCGTACGTACTCTTAGGTTTAAATGGCTCCGCCAAAGATCACATCCGGGAAGAAGAAAGCCCAACAGGAGTCAGAAGATGAGATGCTCCAAATGTTGGCGGCCCAAGTCGGTTGGGTTCAACCGCAGGTAGACGCCCTCAATCCGGGGCCTTCTGGGGAAATTCCCTCTGCCCCATTTCTCTCAAGCGGTGATGACGTCGACCCCTTTTCAACTCCGACGCCCGGTACCGCTTCAACGGGAAGTACTCAGGCGTCTTCGACGGCCGAGTCTATCATGTACAGCGCCCGCCGTAAGCAAAGGAGGGCCCCCACTGACCCCCAACCGAAAAAGACTCGGGGTCTCGTTAAAGGTGGAAAGGCGGAGAAAATTTGCAAGGCGACCGGGAGCAAGATCGCCTTGCCTTACGACGAATTCACCGGTGGCCCTCCCACACCTCAGCTAGCAAGTCTCTCGGCTCATAGCATTGGGTCGATTGTTCGTAACCGGGTTCGTATCACTGCCCCTACTTGGAGGGATGTGCCGGATTCGGAGAAGGCGAAAGTCTTTAAGGATCTTTCGGTACGTAATACGTACAATTTTAGTTATTATATACTATTTTTAATATTAGTTATATATAATTTTATAATATATACGATTATAATTTTCAATTTATTTCTGATAGGAACAATTTGCGGTGGATCCGGATCCGGCGATGTTGAGGCATATCAACCAAACCGCCAACAACATCTTCAAAGATTGGAAGTACAGGCTCCATCAGTACTTCCGAACTAACGGTCCCGTGCCTCCCCCCGAAGAGCTGCGTGGGGATAGAGAAGATGAGTGGGAGTGGTTGTGTAACCACTTTGCCGATGAGCAATTTCAGGTGTTAATTTACTTTTTTTATTTCAATTAAGATAATTGAATACTCTAAATTTTAGTTACTTATAAATTTTTTAATGATTTCATTATGTTGTCTAACAGAAATTCTCCGGTGTCAACAAAGCCAACCGGGGGAAGAAGGACAAGCACCATACTTCCGGCGCCAAGCAACTCATTCAAATTGCCAAGGAGCACAGGGATAAGGGCTCCAAACACCCTTATCTCGATGCAAGCGTAAGCGCGTACGTGACGCCTGGGCTCGATAATGAAGCGAGTCAACGCGGCGTAAGTCATATATATATATATATATGTGTGCGCTAATAATTATAGTAATTATTATTTAAATATTATTTCATTATAATAAATTTATTATTCTTTTGTAGGCAAGAGTGATAGAGCGTGCGCAGGAAGAATTGGCTAACACTCAGCTTGCGTTCCCAGATGTGCCGCTAGAAGACCTGCCTCCTCTATCTGTGGAGAGCCAAATAGCAATTGCGGATGAGGTCTACGGTCGTAGAGCTGGCAAGGAGGTTAGGCACTTCGGGCCTAAGGTGGTTCGAGATTTGTCGACCTCTGAGTCATCATCTACGGGAGGTTCGGGGCGGCGGAGAAGTTCTCAAGCTGCGGCAGCCTATGAAGAGGCTCGAATCGCACGGGAGGAGAATATTGCCATGCGCCAAAGAATGGACCAGCAAGACGAGCGAATAGCCCAACTCATCGCCCTTATGCAACAAGCTCAAAGACAATGTCAACCTCCTCCGAACCCATTCCCCGACGACGACGACCCGGCTGGAGGCGGAGGACGAGGCGGCGCATCTGCTCCTCCAGTGTTTTAGCTAGCTAGTAGTTCATTATTTCGTTTCTTAATTTCCGCATTACGAACAATATTTTCATTTTTAATTATGGGTTTTTTCGATTATGTATGTACAAATTAATTTTAATTATTTTATTAATTTAGTGTATTTAATTAATTTAATTAATTTTTTTTCAATTAATATTAATAATATTTTTGAATTTAATTTTTTTTTTTAAATTAATTTTTCACTTAGACGACGGAGACATTAATCTCCGTCGTCTAAGTCCCTACATGGCCACGGACGTTGTTAGCTTCTCCGTGGCCCAGGTGGTGACTTAGACGACGGAGATTAATGTCTCCGTCGTCTAGGTTACTACCTGGGCCACGGAGAAGCTAACAACGTCCGTGGCCCATGTGGGGACTTAGACGACGGAGATTAATGTCTCCGTCGTCTAAGTCACCACCTGGGCCACGGAGATTGTTAGCTTCTCCGTGGCCCAGGTCGTAACCTAGACGACGGAAACATTAATCTCCGTCGTCTAAGTCCCCACATGGGCCACGGAGAAGCTAACAACGTCCGTGGCCCAGGTGGTGACTTAGACGACGGAGACATTAATCTCCGTCGTCTAAGTCCCCACATGGGCCACGGACGTTCTCCGTGGTCCAAGTGAACTTGGACGACGGAGATTAAATTCTCCGTCGTCTAAGTACTTAGACGACAGCACTTGGAGCACGTACCTTGGACGACGGATTTTCCGTCGTCCAAGTACTTAGACGACGGAGATAGGCACTTAGACGACGGAAATTCTCCGTCGTCTAAGTCACTTTTTCTTGTAGTGTAGTACGTGTTTAGTGCTGATAATTATTAAAATATAATTTATTAGTTCTATTTTTATTTTTGGATGACTAAAATTTATAGGAGGCTAGGCCATCACGTCTTTTGTACAATATATTACGCATCACACATCACAAAATCAAATATATAAATACTTCAAAACCACGTAGGGGACCTATGAGGTTTGAAATTCACACTATTTTCACCATCTCCCTGTGCATAATCATGTGTGTATTGTGAAGAATAATCATTAAATGATTGTTCTCCCATGTAATTCTGTATGTATTGCACATGTCACGCGAATGGTAGATTGAACATTGAGCATGTGAAGATTGAACATTTACCAAATTAAATGTTAAATGTGAAAAGTTTACAGAAATTTCAGAAATATCGCAAAATATCGAAAATATATCGGAAATATTGATAAAAATCAGAAAATTTCAGAAAATTTAGGGATATATTTGAAGATTTTTATGTAACTCCAAAAAATCGAAATATCACCGATAATATCGATTTTACATACCTTGCATGAAACCCATCAATTAATATAACTAGCTATATGCATGCTTCGACACGTACCTAGAACTAGGTATTGCATGGATGGATATATACCTGAAAGAAGCCCCAATCCTGGCATGCGTGACCAAGGTCTCTGATGGCTTTGGATCTCTGCTCGGGTGAACCAGATGTGAGGAGAGACAGGTCAACGATCGGGACTTTTGCTTCTTTGTCTACCAAATCAACCTCGTGCTGAGGATTATCGATGTATGTATAAGAGGAAGGGATGAAGCTGCCTAGTGATGATGATTCTGCAAGCTTCTTGATGCTGCTGGTGTGTTTTGTAGGTTGAACAGAAGTAAGTGATGAGTATTGTGTAACCACAGGATCGTTTTTTGCAGCCATAACGACAAGAGATGTGAGAAATCTAGAAGATGGAAGAGTGTGTAATGGGACACCAAAAGACTAAAGCAGAGATAATTATCTAAATGATCGACTAAATGTGTCGGTACGTACGTGTGTGGTGTTAGATCCAAATTAAATGGACTTCAAGTCTTGAGGTATCACTTGATTGAATCTATATGCATGATTGAATTCCGTTTGTTTTCATGCATGTGGTGATGTGGGCAACACTGATGGGACACTATATTACTCCACGATGCATTCATTGTTGCAAAGTTTGGACCAGGACTGAGTGCTATATATATATATATATATATATATATATATCTCCCATACGAAGCTTTGATGTGAAGTTCAATTTTACATAAAATCGCCGAAATAATTTGATCATTGGAATCAATCACCTTTTAGATATATATGGAATGATCATGTCTGCAAAATTTCAGCCCAATCGGAGATGCTTTGACCATTTGATCACACATTCAAAATTTGAGCTGAATCGGACAACTTATGGACATTGTTAAACAATGCGACGATTAAATGGCTAAAAAATCTCCGATTAAGCTGAAATTTTGCAGGCACAATTCTTGCATATGTATCTAAAAGATGATTGACTTCAATTATCTAATCACATTGTTGATTTTGTATAAAATGCAACTTCACACAGAAGTTTCAGTGCGAAGCTTCACACTTGATAGAAACAGTATAAAATCGACGAAATAATTAGATCATTGGAATCAATCACCTTTTAGATACATATAGAAGGATCGTGCCTGCAAAATTTTAGCCCAATCAGAGATGTTTTGACTATTTGACCACACATTCAAATTTTGAGCTAAATCGGACAACCTATGTGCATTGTTAAACAATGCAACGATCAAATGGTTAAAACATCTCCGATTAAGCTGAAATTTTGCAGGCACAATTCTTGTATATGTCTCTAAAAGATGGTTGATTTCAATTATCGAATCACATTGTCGATTTTGTGTAAAATGAAACTTCACACAGAAGTTTCAGTGCGAAGTTTCGCCCTTGATAAGGATTTTGTGTGTGTATATATATATATATAGAGAGAGAGAGAGAGAGAGAGAGAGAGATATTTTCTCCATTCGAAGACAATTATATAGCAATTACAATATACATAAATATGCAACAGGCTCGTTATCAAAATCATTAAACACACAGTCCATACTCAAAGAAAAGCATTATTAAGTATATTTCAAAATAAAAAAATAACTCCATATTGTCAAACCCTCAAAATGCGTCCTCAATTTCTTCAACTTCATATTAATATTTACGTTTTGTTTTGAGTTTTTAGATGTTTTCATTATTAGAAATTTGATTTCTTTTAATATTTTTGTTAAAGTGAGACTAATTCGGGTTGATTAAGCGGGCGATTCGGGTTTACTCGGCGATTAAGCGGAGATTACATGAGGATTCCTCAGCTATCGCTCAAGGAGGGGGAGTAGACCCAAAGCGGTTATTTTTTTTACTGAGTATCGAGTACTCGGTTGATTCGAGCTAGTTTTTGAACAGAAAATATAAGTGGACATCTGACCGACTCTAGGGAACTTCTGACCTTACTCAGTTCTCTTGTTCAAAAAAATTCTACAAAAAAATTTGGCATAATTTCCCCTAAAACTCAAGGAAACCCAAAAACCTGCACGAAGAAAGCACTTCGAATATCCAACTCTCAAAATCAAATCGTGGGCACCGAATCCCATCCGGATTTCTCATAATCGAACTGATCAACACTATGAACATAAATCATTAATACTCATCCGTATTTATGAATCACAATGATTGCAAAACCAAATATCTCCTCAATTCAAATAACTCTCATTCGATGCACTATAAGAACTAACTCAAAAATCAATATTAATAACTATAATGTAACGAGCCTTATAAGAAATCACTGAGATTTGCCTCAAATACGTCAAAAACTACCAGCGGAGTCCAAAAAGTCAAACTATGATTCCCAATCCCACTCTAATATGGAGATAACAACTTTGTATTTCTTCCAAAACCTGACTAATCATGTTAGATATGCATCTAACAGTGATGAAACAATAATGTCGGTGCGTAACTTGAGTCATAAAACTCATTAACACCAATCTCACTACTCACGTACTACAATTTGCGTAGCGAACATCGCACCTATAACTGAGCATTAATAGTTCACACAGAGAGCTCACATATAAATGTATCTATTATTTTGGAACGCCGGAAGATTCATTGGAAATTAGACATATGCTTCTGCTTACACATAATCATATGCCTAGTAATTTGCCCACTCGAAGTGGTAAAACACTGAGGTGCTAATTTACATACCCAAACCCATTATTGGATTGAATAACTGAATCGCTGCAACTTCCCATATTGTACTACCTTAAACATTCATGATTCCGTTAACACTAGTGCTTATCCAATGATAACTAATCAGAGGGACAAAATACTGTGATATCTAAGGAATGAAACAATTCCTTGCAGAAATCAATGATAAGATTTTGTATCTCATCTGAGATGTAAGTAATCCTGACAAGCTATGCATCTATCTGCGATGAATAGGTTGAGTCCCAAAACTCACTGTGACTATTTGCACAATTCAAGTACCTCAATCTGAAACAATTAATACCGTACTAGATTTAAGCACCTCACGATGCACTATAGTTGATTCTGGTACTATCCAACGCTAAAATGTTCATTGTATTTATATGGGGAATCTATTTAACTTCTAGAGAATAATTCATGACTCAATCAACTCCACGGAAACATTAAAAAAAATTAACTTGAGCAATGGGTCTTGTATCCAAATGAAACTATCTCCCTTAGCGAAGGAAAACCCAATAACTTCTTGGGAAAGCAAGCATGATTCCCCGCGAACCACTATTTACATATTCTGTAGTGAAGAATACTAAAATACATTTTTGCATTCTCTCTACGTTTCCGCTACGCTACTTTGATATGAGATCCTCTAAGCAAAGATTACTTGCATTGTCTAGATGATGCTCCTTCATCTATTCTAAGAGGAATCTTGCAATCATGCATCACCCACTAGATCAAGTGACACATTTCTCTCTACTCTTAAGCATACTCATACACAATCCTATTTTCTTAATGATTATCACGCTTTAAAATTACTCTTTAAGGAATGTAGTATGAACAACTAAGTCCCGCACGTAAACGCATTCTCTCTAGTGAATTCTCGTGATTCGTAACTAAACTGAAGAACTTATAATCTCATGATAGTTATCCACGCTTGTGAAATCCTGCAAGTGAGGAGAAAGTTAGCGGTATACAACAAGCGATCACTAACTCCTATGATGAAAAGAACTTGGCATCCAAATCTAAAAGTCCTTTTCGTGGAAAAACAAAACCGAATAGATTAACTCCCACGTGGATGGATGAACTTAAATCGTCAACAGTAGATTAAAATTCGCCAAAAATTGAAGCAGCTACATTGTTGATCTTATAAAAGTTTATAATGTGGCTAGCTAAGGAACAATGCAAATGGGCTATTATGTACCCACTCTATACAATAGAGTCAAACAAGTTGATTGAACTGCTAAAATGAAATAAGATGCACTCACTAAAATAGTGTGTCGAGCTGAAATCATTATGAATTGCGATGCAAATATGGAGTTCTAAGCTGGTGACACAATCCGCGATAAACGATAAGGACCTTATAATGCTGACTAAGGGTACATACCTAAGAAACTACTACATTCGTCGCATAACTTGGTTATTCAATTCTGGTTGCAAACCATACCGAAAAATAGTTAGCCTTACTCATAACATCTATAACCGGCCGGGGCACCAAAGAATAACGCGGTAGAGCTCCCCGGAGAAAAATCTGTTTGATTCACTCTGTCTGGTACGCACAACAACAAACCAAATGAAAAAGGAACCAAGAGCTGGAAAATTTCAAGACGTTACCTTACAACACCAATAAGGGTAACCAATAGAAAACTAATGGTAACGGGTCTGATAGTCGGGTCAAGTCAAAATGGCAAGAGTGGAGCCAAATAATACATATGTGGCTCAAGACAATGTACTCTTGATAAAACACATGATCCCAAAACTATCAAAAGATCAATCGTATCGTCCAAAATGCATTATGGGACAACACCATTTCCAAAAGGAAAAAAGAAACAACTTAACCCGCAACTCCAACATGTTGAAGGTGCAAGAATCACCAACTCGAGGATTAATGACCCAACAGTAAATACAATGAGGATAACCTAATGACTCATATTGGCAAACAAGTAACGAATGTAGGAATAGACGAAACAAGTACGGGGAAGAGGTTCATTAATACACACATAACTGAAGAAAAAACTATTATAAGATTACTAAATGTTATATAGCTCCTCCAAAAGCCTTGACACTGATCTCTTAATTCGCCATGTATCTCCCCCTTCTCGTTAAATGAAGTTTTCTGGTATCTTGAATGGATCTTAAAACAAACATGCATAGTCATCAAACTGGGATGAATGCGAGTACTTAGCTCTGTGCTTGAACACAAACTAAGATGCTGTATAATCTTTTTGACCTGCTCAACAACATTATCAAAAATCTGCCCTTACCAGAAACATCCTCGTGTGCTTGATTAACATCTGAGTTAAAATCAGTAATAGATAATTAAACAACTACTGGCCTTGAATTCTTCTCATGCCTTCATCATCGATTCAAGAAAAAATACATAGTGTCGCTCACCTGACATTGACCTTTTGCAATACGTACGATGGCGACGACTTCTTCACATCCCCAAAATAAATGGGATAAATATATCTCAAGTTCACTGATATTTACTAATGCCACTTATACACATGCAACAGACAAGCCAACATACTAAGGTCATCGACATCTCATAATATAACACTTCCCAACTGAGAATCGAGATAACCTAATCTCATAACAAAGTGTCCCTAATGACTTACACAAAAGTTCCAACAGATGACTACAATTGATTTCCCTCACAACACTATACTATGGGGAAACTAACCACAAAAGGCCTTCATTAGTCATCCCTATATGACTACTCCAAATCTAATAGTTTTGGAAAGAATTATCATTATGATAACCATGATTGACTCGCAAGCCTACCATGTCATGGAAATCCTTAGAATATTATACAACAAAATATTCTGGAACCATCTCGTACATTACTAACGTCAAGTTTTGTTGAAGTCGTCGATCACGTCCATGAGGCATGACAAGATATGAGCGACAAACTCGAGAAGCTACCTTATACCGTTAGGGATACCAATGCCAAAAGGCATATGATTGGATCCACTGTAGTCGGTCTATGACACACTAAGTATCACTAAAAGTATAAGATAACCTACAAGATCTGAAAATCTAATGCTCTAATACAAATTGATAAGACCCACCCCAGATTACCGCAGTAATCTAGGGTAAGTCTTGCGAGACCCGTATTAGAGTATCTAGTACCGACTAATCGGTACCAGCTATCCTAGCACAAGCAACCTAGAACTTTAACTAAGAGTCTACTAAGAAAACAGAAGATGTGGACTGTCATGCCTCTTACTCTGTACGGTCACGACTTCAATTGGCTAACCTGCAATCTGAGCAATTTAAAATAAGGGCCCCAGGAAAGGCATAAAAACATAAAACGTTAGAGTGAGTGGACAAAACTCATAAACGGTAAATCTGTAAAACTATATTGTATGCTTTTCCGTTGATTTCTGTGGAATAATGCGAGTTCAAATATCATAAACTATACTACAAATGAAGGTGGTTATTCATAGTGTTTGTCCTAACCCGGAACAACTGAATATATGAAAAGTACAGGTGATAGGAGTGTCTAGGGTCTTTGTCCAAACCCGAGACGATCTAGGTTAAGCAGGGTGTTTGTCCTAACCCGGTCCGACCGGCTATCCGGTGATCAGCCAAATAACTAGGGCATTGATGCAACTAAATAAAACCATTACAAGGTAGACCTCCAAATTAAAATTATATGAAACATACTGCAAAATGTACCGAAATACTGAAATGCTAAAAAACAATAAACTTGCAAGTGACTGTGAAAATAAAAGTTCACTCACAGTACTGTGCCGTGATTTCCATCCAACCAAAGCCTGTCTATAAACGTCTCTAAACATCTGCCACTGGCTGCTAATACATCGTCTTGAAACAACGATTATTATTTATTAATTAATTATGGAAAATCATAATGAATAACTAAACTCGTATACCAACGAGAATTATTGTCAACAACCTCGCATTCTCGAATAATGTGTTTTCCGAACTAATGACAAGCTTTTAATCAAATTCCAAAATTTAATTCCTGAATTCTTTTTAAAGTCGCAACATATTCCTCGAACGTTACGTGACTCGAAGTCGAAATGACATTCGATGAAAACCGTTCAATATTATCATAAAAACATTTAAGTATCACCGATTAATTCTAAGTCCATTGTGACGACACGGAACAGAATCAGTAGAGTAATCAGCTTAATTCACGAGTTAGGGCGTAATCACTGTTTTTCGATAATTAATTGATTTGCCGGTTTTGATCGCGACTTAATTATTGGTCGAGAATTTGAGTTGAGTCTCTTCTAGAGAATTGTTTTACACGTGATTTCGAGTTCATGGGCGGTTTCAGATGATTATTTCGACGACCGAGGAATATAATATAAATATTTGAAGTTTCAGAACATCGTCGAGTTTACCCGTTCGTGTCGAGCTTATCCGAATCGCAATGGTTATTCGTTTTGAACCGTCGATCATCCCGAGACGCGAGTATAAATATCAAAAATAGTTGAAAATTGTTGAAAAACACT
Organism: Geum urbanum; assembly: GCA_946800695.1. Classification (NCBI taxonomy): domain Eukaryota; kingdom Viridiplantae; phylum Streptophyta; class Magnoliopsida; order Rosales; family Rosaceae; genus Geum; species Geum urbanum. The sequence goes on from OX327002.1 coordinate 25,484,158, forward strand.
GTTCGGGAAGTTTGACCGGCATTGACCGAGTTTGGAGGCGTTGACTGAGTTGACCAGTGGAGAAATTTTCGGACCGTTTGAATTCTCCGGCGGACCCACCGATTCCGGCCATTTCAGGCCACGACTTTAGAAGGTAAAATGTTCTCCTCGTGATTCTAAGCAGTTTAGAACTTGAAATTTCTTGATTTGGTTGAGAATTGAGGGAGAAATCTTGAGTTGAAATTTAAGGTTTTTCCGGCCGGATTTGGGTTGTTTTGACGGTGGCGCTCCAGCCACGGAGGTGGCCGGGGGTTGAGGGGTTTGGACCGTGGGGCCACGGTGGTGCTTTTGGGAGTGGTCTCGAAGGCCGCCGTGCGCCATGGACGGAGATCGGAGGAGATCGGAGGTCGCCGGCAGTGGTGGAACCCCGTGGGTTTCGAGCTGATTTCCAATGTGTGTGGCCGGAATTGGTCCTTCTCAAAGTTGAAAGATGTGTTGGGCTCATTGAGATGAAGCTTCGGTGAGCTTGGCCGGCCGAAAATCTCTCTGGTTGACGGCGTGCCGACGCCGGTGGCGGCGGTCAACGACGGAGCTCCGGCGACCATTGACTTTTTTGGAAATATGTCGAGTTATATGTCGTTTTGCTCGTATTCGCGCCTCGATCATCGTCTTGAGGTTTTCGAGTAGATTTGGGTATCGGATTTTCAGTCGAGGGTTTGAGTGGAGATTTCGGGAATTTCGTTGATTATTTTTGTATCAGTTATATATTTCCGGGAACGGTTGATTTCGGAGGTGTGGTACAGTGTTGTGAATTGTGATTTTGATCAGATATATTTTATGATTATTTAGGGGATCGAGATCGTGCTTTGGGCGAGGGATCTTCCGCCGGACCACGTGATTAGCGCGAGTGCGCGCTTTGCTCACCTGTGAGTGGACACTTTTATATTTTCACAGTAGTTGCGAGTTCGTGATTTTTCCATATTTATTTATATACGATGTTGAGATTATTTATTATTTTCGGAGGTATTATTTTATATTTTTATGGTGATGGCATACTTGCATCGATGCTTTGGCTACTCGGTTGATCACCGGTAGTCTGACCAGAGTTGAGAGATTCATCTGGGCAGGGTTGAGAGATTCCCCTGTTATGCCTCCGAGGTTGAGAGATTCCCCTGGCCGATCACCGTCGGGCTTGAGAGATTCGCCTGACCGTCGGGCTTGAGAGATTCGCCTGGCACCTCCATATATATTTTCCGAACTCGCTATACTTGTTTATTGTATATGAAATTGGTGAAAGACATATGTTTATTTTCGTCCACTCACTCTAACGTTTTTATTGCCTTTCCCCTGGGCTTTTCGGTTTTCGTGCCAGTTTGCAGTTCGGATTCGAGTGTCTCACGTCGCGGTCGGAGGCTAGTTGTTCGAGCTACCTGTCTTTTCCAGTAGGTCCTTTGTTTCGCCTACTATTGTATATTATATATATATACACTAGATGTCGCTCTGATACGATACTAATACTTGTTTTATGTGGTTTTTCCCGGATTTTCTATATTATACAGTTATGTTTACTATTTATTGCTATTGATATGATATTGAGAAATCCGGATGGGATTGGTGCCCACGGTTTGGCTTTTGTGGCATAGGATGAAGTATATTTTCCGGGTGCAGGTCAATGGCAATTTCGCGTTAGTAGTGTTACTCTACCGAAATTTTAATGGTTTTTGTTGGTTCGTGTTTTCAGAAGGGGTTTGATTCCGATTTAGAAAACTAAATTAGGGTTGGGTCCTTTTATCCATATCAAACAACGTTCATTGAATTTAATAACCTCACCAATACACTCAAAATGTTGACCCAACGATATCAAGCTTGACACAATTCGGAAACTTTTTCTGGCCAGACGCGCCGCTCACACAGTCTAACAGGCGACCACCACTGACGGAAGGGAATAACCTATCAAATTGAAGATCTCAATAAGCCCAACAACTTCTCTCAAAGAACCAATACATGATTCCGGCTGATTTCGCTGGAATCAACCCCCAAAACAGTTCGGCCAGGAATCTCTCCGACACCAATTCTCCATCGTCGAGCCACGACGTGGCTCAAGCCACACCCCCACTGTTCTAAAAGGCGACCTAGGCGACCGCCTAGGCGCTAGGCAAAACTAAATGAGGGAATAAGCTCTCTGGGCAGGCTAGGCGCTCTCAGGCGGTCCTGGGCGGGATAGGCGCTCTTAGACGCTCCTAGGTGAGCCTAGGCGATGCTGGGCGTGAAAATAATAATAATTTAAAACTCAAATAATTTGAGATTTGAGATTATTATTCTATATTATATATTTTTGTATGGAGATTATGACAATTTAAACTATATTTATTGCTAATTTTATTATTTAAGTGTTTTAAATATTCATTATTTCACATATATATGTATTGAATTAATACCGCATTTAAGTCGCCTAGAAAACGTCTAATTCCGATTAATCCACGTCTAGCCGCCTAGGCACTCGAAGGTATGTTCACCGTCTAGGGTCGCCTAGCGTTTTTTAGAACCTTGCACACCCCTAACGAATCGGGAGGATGATGGGAGCAAAACTCCTCCATCCTTGACGACCAAACCACCGGCCATCGCCGCCTATGGTGGAGGCCAAACGTACAAATCAGAATCGATTCGATTCCGGCGAATAGCACCTGCAACCAAACAACACATATATAGAGGAGAGAGAGAGAGGAACCGGACCATACCAGTTTTGACAACAAACTCGCCAGATAATCCCTCGGCCCAAAACCTAGGTTTTGACTAAACTTCAATTACAAATTTCGTCCAATCCCGTCCAAATCGACGTCAGGAACCTTGGGAGAAAGCATGGGTGTCCCAAGTCGATCATTTCCATACCAAGATTTTCGGGTTTGCTGGCCAGACGGTTGCAACTCGATGGAGCCGAGCTCGGCGACGTTTCTGGATCACCTGACATCAGTCAATGCGAGTTGGCCCAAATGGAAATCTTTTGACTTTCTAAAATTGGACATTTCTATTTATATGTGCGAGTTGCGACTAACCGATTTTTGTAAAATGGTATAAAACTTTCGATGACCATAACATAAAATTGATCACTTTCCATCTATTTAATTCAAAATCTAAAATAATGAGAAAATATGAAAAAATCAAACAATAATCACATATTAAAAAACTACATTGGAATAAAATCAAACAAACAATTTCAATTTCTCATTTATCAACCAACAATTCTTCTAAACCATATCACTTCCGAACTGAAGAACATGACGAACAACGAAGAACCAAATCTTTGTAACTCTTCCTCCGCCCATTCACATTAGCAAGAACCTCAACTCCTCGTCCTCATCCACCACACCTCCCTGTCCGTCTCCTCCGATTCGGGTTTTCCTTTTCTGCTTCGGCCAATACTTTCCTCTCGAAATCAAAGCTAAGTCAAATTGGAAATTGCTTCCCCGTATATCTCCTACTTGTATAGCCATTTGAGGCTATCCAGCAATAACCAAACCAAGCTGTAATCAGTTCCAACTCAACTAAATTGCCTAATTTATCAATCTACTCAATTCTGGATTAGTTTTCGGATAGCTAAAAAAAATTCGATCTTTTTATCAATACTTTGTCAAAATTGAAACTTTGAAGCTTACCGGAGGAGTGATCCGGCACTCCGGCTTGATAGCAACTCAAATGCCCAATCCAGCTGTAATCAAATGGACCACAAATTCCAATAATTAAAGAGTAATAACACACAAATTTAAAACCGGGCGGCTGGGAATTGAGAAACTGAGCATCGAAGACGTGTAGCGGTTGTAGTGGGAGCAGCTTTAGGCCAAGATCCGACGGTGGAACCGGACGATTGTTGGCGTTGGTGTCAGGGGAAGGCGAGGTCGAGTGAGGTTAAGATGTCCAGTGATTGAAGTGAGTTGCTGTCGGTTTCCTCCTCCGCTGTCGGTAACCTACTGTGTCGTCGATCTGATCGAAATGGACACTCCAATGCCGAATATGTGAGATTGAAGACAAAGGAAAACTATTGTCGACGACCAAACAAGAGCAGATCGATTAAACAGCGAGGAGGAGAACCTCAACCGACTATGCGAACCAGGTCAGGATTTGGACCTCGGGGAGTTGGATTGCAGCGGTGCTGAGTTCCTTTGATTCCCTCTTCCGTCGAGAACAACGACGGCGGCTCGACAACGTCGTCGGTGAAATAGACTGCAAAGCGACACTGCTGAAGGTTTGGAGACTCGAATTTGGGGGTTAGGGTTTTGTATTATGGGAAATTTGGGGAAAACTAATGAGATTGACGTGCTGATCGACCTAGAGAAGCTCAGGGCGGCGATTTAGCCTAACACGGGGCTGACGTCGGTCATGGCCGTCAATAATGGGATCGAATTGACAACCGATGGAGGAGATCGGTGATAATTCCCCAGACCAACAGACCAAAAAAGAAACTAAAAAGAAAAACTCAATAAAAATAAAATCAGTTTGTTTAAGGAGATTTATTCTCTATTAATCCCGGTGTATGTCTTGTCCTAATTAGATACGGTTATTGATTAGATAGATATAGAGAGAATCTCTGTTATATTGGGATAGTGATTGTAACTGATTGTATCCGCCTGTATTTAAGTCATTCTATCAATGAGAATAACATAATTTTCTGTCTATTATACTTTTTTATGTAACACGTTATCAGCCCGACTCTTAGATTTAATAGAAAAACCTAAAACTAGGAGAAAGCCACCAACTCACGGCCGACCACTATTGTAGCCGCCAACCGCTGCCGCCGATCACAACCAAAGATCACTGTCGGCCTTCTCCCTTTTTCGTTTTCAACAAAATTCCAAGAAATTTCAAAAAGTTGACAAGATTGCACGACTTCCAAGAAATCGTTTCAGAAGAACTTATTCTTCATCAAAAGTAGCGGTCATACCAAGCATAACACCTATCGAGGTAAACTTTTCTAAACTGTCAATCTCTAGATGTAGCAAACTTACTTACCGCAAAACCCTATATCTAAGTTGATGATAACTGTGATATGAGTTGTGAATATTACATGTTTATACCACTACCACATTTTAACCCATTGCCGGCGATTTTTAAATCGCCGGCAATGTTGTTTAACATTACCGGCGATTTTTGCCGGAAAAATCGCCGGCAATGTCTTTTTTTTTTTTAACATTACCGGCGACTTAAATGTAAGTCGCTGGTAATGTCCCACCGGTAATAAAAAAAAAAAGACATTGCCGGCGACTTAAATGTAAGTCGCCGGTAATGTAAAAAAAAAAGAAGACATTACCAGCGACTTAAATGTAGTCGCCGACAATGTCTTTTTTTATTTTTTAATTACCTGCGGGACATTGCCGGCGATTTGCCGGAAAAATCGCCGGCAATGGGTTAAAATGTGGTAGTGTACCCTAGCTCCTATGGACATATATCCATAGAGTATACGTGACAGTTCTGGGGGAGTCACTATTTGGAAAAGAAAAGAAAAGAAAAGGGAAATTGATTCTATGTGATTGTTGTGTCACGGTCGTTGGGTGTGGTTTTTACTACCGTTTTACAATCGATTTTGTGACCATACATCATGGATCACGTTCTTATTCAATTAAACTTGAAAGCTTTGTGATCGTAGTACTTGATCGATTTAATAAAACATCTCTGTGTGTTTTTGTAGACGAGTTCGAATGAGTCTGGAAGGCCGGAATTCGAGATCCTTGACCTTGAAGGCAAGGAATACCATCGTTTGGTCTCTGATGTAGAGAACACATTCATCGGAAAGAGACTGACCAACACCATCAAACCCACTGGGCCTGGAACAAACCTCCTCCCACTTATTGAAGAGACAAAAGCTCAAGCCCTCATGTTTTTGAGGCGTTATATTCACCAATCTCTAAAGAAACATTACTTGAACAAAACAGATCCCATGATTTTGTGGGATGTTCTAAAAAAGAGGTTCAATAATGTGCATAATGCACAGTTTCCTGAGTTGACTGCGAAATGGAACAACACCAGAATGGTGAATTTCCCAAATATCAACGCTTTTAACCAAGCTATGCTCGATCTGCAGTCTGAACTAAGCTTTTGTGGTGTGAAAAAAATTGAGGAAGATAGGATTGAGAAGGCATTACAAACCTTCCCCACATCTATGAATCTTCTAGTTCATCAGTCAGATTGAGTACGAGCAAGGGAGGATTACTAAATTCAGTGATCTCATTAGCAATCTTGCGACTAAAGAAAAACATCATGAGATCATCTTGAATAATAACTCAAGACCGGCAGGTACCAAAAAGCCTGAGAGTTATAATACGGGAGGAATTGCTCGAAAAGACAAGAAGGTTGCTCGTTCAGAACCTTATAATTGTGGTGGACATGCTCTGCTCCACGTGGGGGAAGAGGAGGGCGTAGGCGTGGCCAAGGCCGCAGCCAAAATATGACTTGGCATAGAGATCAAAACGCCCATTCTCAAAAGGACCAGTCCGGTTCGGTTCCTGATGGTCAACTGTATCAACAATCTGGTAAACTTGGTTATTTCAAGTGTGGCTCTGCTAAACATATGCACAAACAGTGCCATGCTAGTAGAGAAATCCAGAATATCTACAAGAAGTACAAACAGTATTTGGCTCAAGAGTCGAATTACATATGAGATGGAGGTTGACACCAACCTAGTATTAGCAGATGACAAGGGGAAAGAACTTGCTACCCCGGATTTTGATTAAGCCTATGTAAAAGGCAGTTGTCTCTGTAATCTTTCAAGTTTTAGTTTTGTTTTTGGCTTACTTTTCGGTAAAGAATTTTTAAGACATTTGTCTATTTTTTTTATCAATAAGAACCCATCTATGATGTAATTTTTGTTGGCAAGCAATGAATGTTTCTCTATTTTCGGTATATGAACTGAACAATTTTCGACCGGTCGATGCCTCGCTTCTGTCTGAAAATGGCTGAAATTCGACCCGTCGAAAAATTGAACTAAACAATTTTTGATCGGTCGATGCCATGCTTCTGTTCGGCTTTAGTCCGAATTCGACCCGTCGAAAATTGAACTGAACAATTTTCGACCGGTCGATGCGACGACTCTATCCCAAAATTGGTCCATTTTTGACCTGTCGAAAATTTTCTCGACTGGTCGAAATCCAGTATCAGAAAATCACAAGTTATTTTGGGTTTTCTCGACCGGTCGAGGCCTTTCCTTGACCCGTCGAAAATCCAATCTGAATGTAAAGTTTTTAGATGAGTTTTTCATTTGTTTCATTGGCTTATGATGTTGTCTATACATCGGTTTTATTGAAAAACATCGACCAACTTGGATTTCAGCATCAAATGTTGTCATTACATCGGTTTATGCCATACCATATCAGCACTCAACAAGGGTCACACTCTTCTCAAATCTTCGAGTATATACTTGAAGTATGCGCCCCGTCTTTGCTACAAAGACTCACTTATTTACATTGATTTTGTAGATGTATCAAGGCGAAATTGAGTTTCTAGCAGATAGTGGTACTACTCATACCATTCTGCGGAATAGGCAATTATTTGTGGATATTTTTCCATACAAATCCTTAGTGACAACCATGATTTGTGCGACGCCTGTTATTCAGGGGCGTGGTGGTGCAGAGTTTCTGCTGCTCCATGGTACAAAATTATATATCACTGATGCCTTATATGCGCCAAAGGCCAATCGAATCTTGCTAAGTTTCAAGGATATTCGTGCCAACGGATTTCACTTGGAAACCTATTGTGAGAATGGAAAAGAATTTTTGTCTATAACCTCTGTTAAATGTGGCCGCAAGCGAACTCTAGAGAAGTTTTCGGCAATTTGTAGTGGTTTGTACTTAACCACAGTTAGGATCATTGAATCCAATGCCGTGACTCACACTACCACGTGTGATTCTGATTCATATAAGCTTTGGCATGTACGACTGGGACACCCAGGTCGTGATATGATGATCAAAATCTTGAAAAAAAATCATGGTCATCCGTTCTTTAGATCCAAGAAACATGTGGGATTACCTATTTCCATCGGTTTAGATGGTGAGGAGGAGACTACCCATCTCAATCCTAACTTGGTCTCCACGACAAGTATAGCACATTCCCAACAACATACTGTTGGAGCATCGTGTGTCATCCCACCGGATTCTTATGTTGCCATCTTTGATACGCATCGCTCATTCTACAAAGCTTGTTCCTTAGGAAAATTGAGGGCTCGTCTTTCTTTTGCTGTTGATAACAATGAAAATATTCCATTCTTACAAAGGATTCAAGGTGATATTTGTGGACCTATCAAACCTGAATGCGGACCATTTAAATATTTCATGGTTTTGATAGACGCATCAATGCGATGGTCACACGTTGCTTTGCTATCCACAAAGAATGCTGCGTTTTGCAAAATTCCTAGCTCAAATTATTAAGCTCCGGGCTTACCACCTGGACCATCCAATCAAGTCTATTCGATTGGATAATGCAGGAAAGTTTACATCAAAGTCTTTTGATGATTACTGCATGTCTCTTAGGATTGATGTAAAACATCTCGTTCCCCACATCCATTCTCAGAATGGTTTAGCAGATGCTCATATCAAGCGGTTACAGCTTGTGTCTAGAGCTTTGGTAATGCATACAAATTTACCAATCTCTGCTTGGGGTTATGCAGTGTTACACACAACAATGCTCCTTCGTTTTAGAACTGTTGCCCGTCAACCATTCAGTGCGTACCAGTTGGTAACTGGATATGAGCCTGGCATTTCACATTTACGCATTTTTGGTTGTGTGGTCTATGTGCCTATTGGGCCTCCACAGCGCACTAAGATGGATCCTCAACGAAGATTGGGCATTTATGTTGGTTTCGAATCACCCAAGATAATCTGTTATCTTGAACCTTCGACAGGAGATCTTTGTACTGCTAGATTTGCAGATTGTCAATATGATGAGACATATTTCCTGCCGTAAATGGGAGATAGAGAATAGTTCTATTCCAGCTCAACGTCAGGAATTGACGTGGTTTGATCCCACTATGTCTCATCATGATCCGCGCACATCTCAGAGTGAGATAGAAGTGCGTAGGATACTCGATCTTCAGCAAGTGGCAGACTCCATGCCCGATTCATTTGCTGCTAATGTTCTAGCAAGGTTGGAAATCCCGGAAAAGAGATTTTTTAATAGCAACACTGGGCAAGGAGGTGTTCCTCCTACTCATGTGGATGGTGTTGCTTCGGCCTTGGCTTCCACCAGGAAGAGGGGGAGACCAAGAAAATCCACAGAAGAGCCGCCGGTTAAAAGGCAGGTCATCAAGGCACCCAAAGATCCACTTATCATCAACGTTGTGAATCCTTCACATGAGATTGTCTCTGATTATGGTTATGTCCTGGAATCACAATTGACATCTCTAGGGGACGCTCCAGAATCTTTTGTGATATCAGAGAACTCAGAAATCTCACTTAGAACAAATGATGCGCATGTTCTTATGGATAGATCTTCCATGTTAGTTGATGATATGTTTGCTTATTCCGTCGCTCAGAAGATTATTGACGACAATCAAGTCGAACCCCACTCAGTTGATAAATGTCAACGTAGAGCAGATTGGCCGAAATGGAAGGAAGCAATCCAGGCTGAACTAGACTCTTTGAATAAAAGGCAAGTTTTTGGTCCGGTTGTGCTATGCCCACCAAATGTTAAGCCAGTTGGACATAAATGGGTTTTCGTTCAGAAGCGTAATGAGAAGAATGAGATCTTACGTTATAAAGCTAGACTTGTAGCACAGGGTTTCTCTCAGCGCCCTGGAATTGATTATGAGGAGACGTATTCTCTAGTTATGGACATCATCACTTTCCGCTACCTGATAAGTTTGGTAGTGTCCGAAAAGCTTAGTATGCAGCTGATGAATGTGGTAACTGCATATCTCTATGGCGATCTTGATTCAAAGATCTATACATGAGAGTGCCAGATGGTATTGCTATACCCAAATCAAGTAACTCTAGACCACGGAGTGCTCATGTTATAAAGTTGAGACGTTCCCTGTATGGATTGAAGCAATCCGGTAGGATGTGGTATACACTCCTCAATGACTACTTGATTGGGAATGGATATAAGAATGATGATTTATGCCCTTACGTGTTCATTAAAAGAACAAATTCAGGATTTGCTATAGTAGCTGTCTATGTTGATGATATGAATATCATTGGAACTCTTGAAGAGATCAATGAGACTATTTGGTACTTGAAATCTGAATTTGAGATGAAAGACCTTGGTAGGACTCGATTTTATCTCGGATTAGAGCTAGAACATCGAGTTGGTGGAATTCTTATTCACTAGTCTACTTATGTCCAAAAGATGCTCAGGAAATTTAATATGGACAAAGTACACCATGTTAGCACACCAATGGTTGTACGCAGTCTGGACCCCAAGAAAGATCATTTTATCCTTTGGATGATGATGAGGAGATCTTGAGAGCTGAAATTCCATATCTTAGTGCTATTGGAGCTTTGTTGTATTTAGCTCAGTGCATACGTCCAGATATTGCATTCTCAGTGAACTTGTTGGCAAGATTTAGCTCTGCACCAACGCAACGTCCTTGGAACGGAGTGAAACGAGTCTTTAGATACTTGAAAGGTTCCATTGACATGGATTTATTCTTCCCTTACAAAGAATACAGAGAAAAGCATGAGATTCTCGGAAAAGAGAAAGTTGAGACAAATTATGGGGATTTCGACCTGTCGAGGATCTTCTTCGACCCGTCAAAACCTGCACCCTGGATCGACCAGAGTCACTTCATCGACCGGTCGAGGGATTCTCTCGATCCATCAAAAATTGGTCCTTTTTCAAATGTTTTTCATGTTATCCCCTATTCTAAAACACCGGTTGATGTGTTAGTTGGATTTGCTAATGCTGGGTATCTCTCTGACCCACACAAAGGTCGTTCACAGACCGGTTATGTTTTCACTATGGGAAACACGGCGATCTCTTGGAGATCAACAAAGCAAACTCTTGTTGCTACTTTCTCAAATCATTCTGAGATAATTGCTTTGCATGAAGCAGTTAGGGAATGTGTTTAGCTTAGGTCAATCATTGGTCACATTCGAGGCTCTAGTGGATTGAAATCTACTGTTACTGATCCTACTTGCATCTTTGAGGATAATACTACATGTATTGAACAGATGAAGTTGGGTTTCATTAAGGGTGACAACACAAAACACATATCACCAAAGTTTTTCTTTGATCAGCAACAACAACAGTTGTTGAATATTCATGTGAGACATATAGGTTCTGTTGATAATGCTGTGGACTTGTTCACCAAATCACTTCCTAAATCTACTTTTGTGAAACATGTGAGAAGCATTGGTATGCGCAAGTTATCAAAACTCCTAGACTGAGTTTACAGTCAGGAGGAGTTACATTTCTGTAGACATCAGGAAGAGTTTACCTCACATGTAGTAGCTTTAGTAGTTGGTGCGTTGTACTCTTTTTTCCTTAGATCAAGATTTTGTTTTACCCATGAGGTTTTGTTTGCTTGGCGAGGTTTTTAATGAGACAACAAATCATGCATCATTCTTTTGGCCATGGACACAAGGGGGAGTGTTTAAGGAGATTTATTCTCCATAATCCTAGTCTGTGTCTTGTCCTAGTTAGATACGGTTATTGATTAGATAGATACAGATAATCCCTGTTATATCGGGATAGTGATTGTAACTGATTGTATCATCATGTATTTAAGGCATTTTATCAATGAGAAGAACATTACTTTCTGTCTATTCTACTTTCTCTTGCAACACAGCTTTAAAAAAAAAGAACGCAAAAATGTGTGAGAGGGGACATTATCGTCTTTCTGACTAAAATTTAAATTAAAAAAAACGTACCACGTCATTGAGTAAATGCCAAAACTACTGAAAAATGGACTGTGGTAGCACATTGATAGTGCTTTGAGAGGTTGGGTACCATACTGATAGTTTTTGAAAGGTTAGGTATCATATTGATGGGGCAGAAAGAGGTCAGGTACCATACGCTCATTTTTTTCATTCTTCTATTGCTACTTCTTAATCTGGTCGATTGCTTAAAAATTCTTACTCAAAAGCTCTCACTAATATTTCTTGCCCTATTGTCGTGCTAGGTATTGGTATTCTAATATTCCAAAAGTTGTCTAATAAGACTTTTTGTTTAGTAGATAATAAGAGTGAGCTAATAAATCCTAATACACTAGCTGATATCTTATCTCGGCTCCCAAGGGCTAGGTGTACCGGGTTTCGTCGACTATGGTGAGTTTGGATTGGGCTCCCAAGGGTGACGTTGGCCTGTTTGGTGGTTATATGGTTAAGGGTGTGCTAGTTTTAGATTCTCTTCGGGTTAAGGCTTGGTGGTCGAGCAGACTGTTGACTTTGATTGGTCTTGGTCAGGTGGATGGGTGCGACTGGTTGGTCGGTTTCAATTTTAGGGCTTGCTTTAGGATTCAGGTTTGGGATCCAGGGGGTCCTTGCTATCCGCTTGGGTGTTTTACTCAATCTCGATCTGAGATCCTGGTCCAATTTTCACATTGTATTAGGTGTCTCGTTTATATTGGTATTGGATTCCTGATCCGAGTCTTTGGTATCTCTTAGATCGGGATCATATGCCTACTAGTCCATGTTTTGACAACCTTGGTTTGCTTTGTTCTCTTTGCATTTTTAGGGTGCAATTATTCGCAATTTGGTGTCTGGTTGATTTAGATCAATTAGTATACTAGATCCGTATGCTCAATTTCCCTACCATCTATCAAATCCCCAATAAGGCAGCAAGCCGTTGTGGTAAAATTTCTCGTTTGCAAGTATTTGATCTTTTTAATTTCAGTTTTTAGTATGATGCGATTGTTGAATTCTTAATTAGTTTTCATTTGACTAGTTTGGATTCTGTTTCAGGTTGATGCATCTCTGAATTTTATATTGTTTATTTTAAGTTATATAAAGTGTTGACATTTTCCTTCATAAAAAAAAGAAACTAATAAATTTAAATAGAAACACAATTCTTCGATCTTGAAACAGAATCCTTGGATGCTTCTTCAATCTTCATTTCCTTAACTTCATTAATAGTATTTCTACTCCATTCAGAAAAATATGTTTCATTATATCCAATTTTGCCATTCTTGTAAAGGGACATGCAGCGACGATCGTCTTCACCATATTGGCAGAGCTCCCCGTTAGGGTCTCGCCATGCGCCGTGGTGTCTCATACCAGACCAACTGGCCATCCAGTGATAAACAAATTGGCCTACTCCAGCTAACTTTAGCCACCCTTTTGGGAAGAACTCCATCACACTACTATTTCGTTCCATGAAAAATAGGTTTGTTAACTGAGCACCATGTGGAGATACCAAAATATCTGTCATGCTCATTAGCCTCACCTAAAACCATGATTACATATTGAACAAAACTCAGTTAGCACATAAACCAACGTGATATCTTACCAAACCAGTAATTCAACAAACAAATCATAAAACAGGCCCAAAATAAAGAGAACAGTCAAATGTTCTTTTCCATCTCTATAAGATCAATGCATTTATCGTCTATCTTGTATCTAGACTTGGGAAAAACTGCTTTACAAGTGAGAACTATGAAAAGCGTACAGAATCATGTGTTTGCGACTTACTCAGGGATAAACCACACCGTTATTGATTAAAACACGGTGCATGGTTGTGGGTTGAGCAACTAAACAGCCCGAAAATACCATACCACACTACTTTATTTTTATATATAAATTAATTTTTATTACTTCTTCTCTATATTTCATTGGTTAAATTTAATTGAATTTATGCATTTCCATCTATATCAAATTCTAATTTCTAACCCCTTTTTTGTTTGAAAATGGGAACAGGGTCAACGTAACCATAAACCCTAATAGTATATAAATAACTAAACTATCAACCATGCACTCACTCTCACTACCAAAAAATCTCACTTAGGCCCTGAAACCTTTTAAGGTTTCGTCACCTAAGTAAATTTTAGACGACGAACACTTTTTTCGTCGACTAAATTGTTTTTTGTCATTCAGGTAGAATTTAGATGAAGAAACAAAATTTCGTCGCATAAGATATGATTTAGACGATGAAATAAATATTCATTGCCAAGTTCGTCGTCTAAGTCAGCACTTAAACGATGAAAAAAATATGTCGTCGTCTAAAAGTATATCTAAAACGAAAAAAATAATGTTCGTCGCCTAAGTACCGACTTAAGCGATAAAAGACATAGTCCAAAGGTGGAGTTACCCAAAAAATAATGTTCATCGCCTAATTACGTACGGTGATGGAGTTATCTGGTGAAATAATCCGGCGAATAATTTTGGCGACCACAATATAGTATGCATTAGTGTTAGATAGCTAGCTATAGAGAAATTGTATGAATATCATGCATGCTTGATGATTAATTCCTTAACTCTATATTCATATGTTGATTAAATGTTATATTAGTTGCTACTTAGTTCATAATTAGGTGATAATTTGTTGATTATTTGATAATTAGTTTATTAGTTTATAATTAGTTTATTAAATAGTTGATAATTACGCATATATATATATTCATTGATGGATTTATACATGTAAAATGCATATATTACTGTGCTATGTTATTTAATTATATATGATCAATATTATTTATTATAAGTTCAGAATTATAAGAAGGTTGTTAGACTGACATTGTTTTGCAAACTATATATTGATGTCTTATTTGATAGTTCAATTTATGTGCGCTTAACTTAAGCAGAAATATGGACAAGAGTTACATACAGTTGACGAATAGAAGTGACGAGAGATATATGGACGGAATCAATCAGTTTATTTCGTTGGCTAGAAGTAATTGTATTATGATTAGGACATTTAATTAGGTTGTACTCTTAAATTTTGGTATAGTTGGCTATATTAAACATGATTATGAAGTTGAGAAATTTGGATAGGAATTGGTGCCCATGGTATATAATTTTAGAAATTGAGATGTTATTCGAAGTGTTTTCTTCCTGTAAAGGGTTTTGGTCTCCTACAAATTATGTCAATTTTTTTAAAAATTGATGTTCATATGTCATTCATGATAACCATTTCAGGCAAGAGTGCAAAAAATGGCCGTTGAGGCAGTGACACACGCATGCAGGTGAACACGGGGTTGGTGCTGGAAGAGTTGTCACCGCTGCCCTTGGAGACTGAGATCGCTATTGCCGATACAGTTTTTTGCCGCCAACCTAGGAAGGAGGTTCGAGGCCTCGGATGGGATGTCCATCAAGATCTGAGTCATGTTTAAGCGACGAGGCGAACAAGTAATGCAGCGACCGAGGAGCAAGTCCGAGTAGTTGAGGAGCGGGCTCAGGCGGTCAAGGCACAAGCTCAAGTGGCAACTACACAGACTGATGAGTTACGACAGAAGCTGGATAAGTTACTCGAATTCCTCAATGTTCCGGCTGATGTTTGTGGGTCAGTTGTCCCGCATCGGCAACCGCAGTCCAATGACGACGATTCGAGCATCGGGGGACTTGGTGGGGTCCAACCTCCCGCCAATTTTGATATTTTTGTTTACTGTAATATCTACGTAGTGTATGTACATTTGGATTGGTACAATTTTTGTCACCTTCTTTGGACGTTTAGACAATGAAATCATCAAATTTCGTCGTCTAAAATTTTCCTCTTAGACGACGACAAATGTTCATCGTCTGGGTGTATTTCTTAGACGAAGACAAATTTTTTTCGTCTATGTGTGGCTCTAAGACGACGACATATTTTTTTCGTCCTACATAACATTATACAATTTTTTTGTCGCCTAATTCAGTAAGTTTTCGTCGTCTGGAACTTTAGACGACGAATATGGTTTCGTCGCCTAAGATGTCATTTATGCGACAAAACTTTTATGTTTCGTCGCCTAAACCCTTGAGCTAAGGCACTTAGGTGACAAACTTTAAGCGACGAAAATTTTATCGCCTAAGTATTTAGGCGACGAAAAATCCCACTTAGGCTACGAAAATGCTTCATCGATATCGTCTAAGTGTTGTTTTCTGGTTGTGTCTTTTTCTCTCAGCTCTAGGGTTTAGAAGACAAACGAATGAAAATGCTCTGATTAATTGTTTGTCGGTCTCCATGGCGACTAAGATATTGATTATTAAATTTGATATTCTTAGATATTAATTATGCAATATTAAAATTTCTAAGTGGGTGCAGTGAGTAAGTAAAGCGGATTGTGGTTTGTAATTTTACTAAACCATAATATGTGGGATATATAACTAGTTTGGACTTCTACACGTACTAATTCAACCATCGCCCATCTTACTTTCATCCATCCATTTTCCTCCTTCAATCTCAATCACATTAACCCAAATAGTATTTATGATTGATGAAAACCCATCATAAATACTCCGCGTTTCCATCTTACTGAATATTTTTCTATTCATGATTATAGTTATATTTCATTATTCTAGTTATACACCAAATGTTCTTTTTAGCATTTCACTCTTATCCTGTTCTATTTATATCTTTAAAATAATAATTATATTTTTTTTTCCGACACTTGGAGAACTAGACATATTACTAGAATTCGATTGAAGTCAGCGTAAATAGTATAAATAGAGCTGGCTAGCTAAGCTAGATGCTAGCACTACTCTTTACATTCAATAAGCTCAATATATGTTGAGCTTACTTGTGTCTTAATTAAGATCGATCTTGAAAAACATGAGAGAGGGAAATGTATACCCCTAAGCACTCAATTGTGGTATGTCTGCCTAGACCAATGATTCACACAATCGAAAAAAGTTGCAATCAACACCAACAGTACCTATCAGGATCTTGAAAAAATAGGAGAAATTCTCTTCTTTTTTTTTTAAGAAAACTGAAAAAAAATCTGACGTATTACTAGATTCCAACCGAATTTGGTCTAAAGAGTACAAATAGAGCTTGCCAAAACAGGGACATATTACTAGTTTTTACATCTACTAAGCTCAACATATGTTGAATTTACTTGCGTCTTAAAAAGATCTCAAAAAATATGAGGAAAAAAAAGCATACACTTGAGCTCTCGAAAATGGTAGGTATATCTAGATCAATGATTCAGACAGTGTGAAAAAGATGCAAATACGATAACGCCATCACTAGCTAGCAAATTCACCTCCCGAGTAAATGCAGAAGCCTCTAGCTTCAAATATCAGCCACCCAAGACCCCAAAATACGTACCAAAACCCTCATCTTCCTTCGAGTAAGTGACCATCACTTAAGTTTCCAATCTATAACAGCACGCTACCCAAAAAACACCAACCCTAAAACTAGTGCAAAAAGGAACCCCCCCCCCCCAATCACAACAAAGCATCGCGAAAAAACCCTAACAACCATCGATAGTGGGTACCCGCGCCCCCCACACGCCACCACGACACATAGACTTGAGAAGGAAAACTAACAAGAGCCGAAGACATCAAACCCCACACCAAGGACTACCAGGGCATGATTCCTCGTCTGGCAACAATCACAAGTAGAAGCCAAGTCAACGACTAGCCCCAGTCGGGTCTCAACCGAGCGGAGAGAGAAGTAGCAGATCTACGCCGCCGTTACACAAATATAGGTAGAGTAAAAACCCCTACCTTGGGTATATGAGAAACTCCTTAATTTCTTATTTTCGGGAGATCAACGGTTTTCTTTAATATACAATATATATATATAATATATAGATCATACGTATTGGGCCTGAGAATTAGTAAAGTCGATCCACTACAAGAAAACATCACTTAGACCACGGAAACATAATTGTTCCGTGGTCCAAGTGACACCTGGACGACGGAAATGACTCCGTCGTCCAAGTACCACCTGGACGATGGAGAATACAATCTCCGTCGTCCAGGTGGTCAGCTAGACCACGGAGTCTTCTCCGTCCTCCAGGTGGTCACCTGGATGACGGAGATGATATTCTCCGTCGTCCAGGTAATCACCTGGACGACGGAGATGGTATTCTTCGTCGTCCAGGTGATTACCTGGACAACGGACCGACACGCCGTCGTCCGCGTATACGAAACGTGCTTCCACTTAGACGACGTACCGACACCTCCGTCGTCTAAGTGAAGCATTATATAAGCTGATCGAATTCATTCCTGGCCTCGATCTATTCATTCCATTTGAAGAAGAATTGAAGGAGAAGGGAGAAGGAGAAGCTAGGGAGCTAGCTAGCTAGAAGCTAGCTAGGTAGGCCGAGAAGAATCAGGATCGATAAGGGATCTCCGCTGACTAGCTAGTTAGCTTAATTAACGTACAGATATCGAGAAGGTCAGCAGGTACGTATACGTACGCAGTTAAAATTTGCTTAATTAATCAATTAATATATATTTAGTGAAAACGTACATACATATATACATGCAAGGATGTTAGCTGATGTTAGCTATATATATATGTACAGATCGATTAAATTACGTACATACGTAATTGATGGATCGATGTAGATCGAGTACGTACGTATAATTAAGCGTAAATTAATTGACAAATATATATAGATGTAATAATTAATTAATTATAATATTTTGTAGCAGTATGGACAAGAGTTGGATGAAGTTGAAGAATAGATGTGATGTCCGGTATATGGATGGAATTAGCGAATTTGTGAATTTTGCGATAGAACATGGTCAGGGAAAGAAACGTTTCAGGTGTCCGTGTCAGAAATGTCTTAATTGTCAGTATGCGGAGGTTAATGTTATGGTGCAACACCTGTACGAAAATGGTATGATGTGGAGTTACACTACATGGAGCGAGCATGGTGAAGCAGTAGAGTTCAGCGCAGCAGACTTCAGCTCAGGGTACAGTTACCATGGTGCCTCATCCAGCGGCAGTGGTGCCGGACCCCCAGCTTGCAACCCAACTGCAGATTTGGTCCATGATGCGTTTCCGGGATGTAGTCATGGTGGACACCAACACCAAGACGGAGGTTACAGTACCACTTATGAGTATGATGACACATTCCCCGCAGCTAGCTTGGCCACTGACACCAGTGAGATGGAAAAGTACAACCGGATACTACTTGAAGCGCAGACCCCGGTGTTCCCTGGATGTCGAGAGAATGTGTTGCAATATGTGATGGAGCAAATGAAGATAAAAGTGAAGCACAAAATGTCAGTGAGTGCTTTTGACGAAATTCAGGAGCAAATATGTAAGTTGCTTCCTGATGATCACAATCTTCCTAAATCTCATTATAAGGTTAGAAATATCCTGAGCAGCCTCGGCCTAAAGTACAGGATAATTGACGCATGTCCGAATGATTGTGTGCTATTTTACAAAGAGTATAAAGAGTTGGACTATTGTCCCGTATGTGGCCAGTGCAGATTCCAGTTGAATAGGAAGAGTTCGAAAAAGAGAATTCCTGTGAAAGTTGTTCGATATTTTCCCTTGATTCCCAGATTGCAGCGCCTGTACATGTCTCTACACACAGCAGAGGCGATGCGATGGTACGCAGAAAAGCGAATAGATGACGATGTCCTGCGACACGCCGCGGATGGGGAGGGTTTCAAACATTTCGACAGAGAATTTGGAGACTTTGCTTCAGAGGTTAGAAATGTTAGACTCGGCCTATCTACAGACGGATTCAATCCTTGGGGAAGTAATAGCTCCGCCGTCAGCACTTGACCAGTTATTCTGATGCCGTACAACTTGCCTCCGTGGATGTGCATGAACAAGGAATTTAATTTCCTTACCGTATTAATTCCAGGTCCTAAATCTCCATCGAAGTGCTTAGATGTCTACCTCAGACCTTTGATCGACGAGCTGAAACTGTTGTGGGAAAATGGAGTCCCAACTTATGACAAATTCACTGACACGATGTTCACGATGAGGGCTGCCGTAATGTGGACGATCAGCGATTTTCCAGCTTATGGGATGTTGGCAGCCTGCAGGACAAAAGGATATAATGGATGTCCTATATGTTTGGACGACGTGAACTCTAGTTGGCACGCGGGGAAGGTGTGTTACTTGGGTCACCGTAGATGGCTTCCTCACGACCACCCGTGGCGACAGGATGAAGCTCATTTCGACGGTACGGTAGAGAACAATCCTAAACCCCGTAGTTGGTCGGGCGAAGAGATTTTAGAGAGGTTGAGCTATTTTGACTTTGGTGTGTTGAGCAATGACGCGGATGTAAAGAAATGCAATCCAATTCCTCCACATGATCTGAGCTATTGGGATCACAAGAGTATATTCTTTGAACTCCCTTACTGGTCGAAGTTGAAGCTGAGGAACAACTTGGACGCGATGCACATAGAAAAGAATGTGTGCGACAGCGTGGTGGGAACAATTCTCGGTATTAAGTTCAAGACTAAAGATACTCCCAAAGCGCGCAAAGATTTGGAATCAATGAATCTACGTCGTCCCTTGTGGTTGAGGAGGGATAGGAAATGAGTGTACAACAAGATGCCAGATGCACCTTACACAGTGAAGCCGACGCTTAGACGTTCCGTATTTCACTGGTTTAAGAGCGTTCGTTATCCGGCTACGTATGCAGCTACTATAACTGGAGCAGTGGACGAGGTGCAACACAAGTTTGTTGGCCTAAAGACACATGACTATCACGTTATGCTGCAACGTCTGATTCCAGTGGTAATTCGACCATACTTGCCTCGGGACGTCGTAGAACCAATAGTGGCATTGTGCAGGTGGTGGCAGAGGTTATGCGCCAGAGAATTAAAGAAGTCAGATGTGGTGGAATTGCAACAACAAATTGTGCACATCATTTGCAAACTAGAGAGGATTTTCCCCCCTGCTTTCTTTGACATCATGATTCACCTAATGATCCACCTGCCCGAGCAGGTGCTTATTTCTGGTCCGGTCCACTACACTTGGATGTATCCTCAAGAAAGGTACGTACAACTAATTAATTAATTTGTTCCACTGGAGATTATATATATACTAGCCAGCTAGCTATATGTACTTATGTAATGTGTACGTTTGATTTTGTAGACAACTTGGACAATATAAGTCATTCGTCAAAAACAGGTCGGCCCCGGATGGCTCCATAGCAGAGACATACCTAATGCATGAGTGTGTTACTTACTACAACAGGTACCTCAAAGATCCACCCCCTCCCACTGCCTCCGATCGCAGTGCCCGCATCAATCTTTTTGTCGTCACCAATGTCGTCCGACCGTTTAGAGGAGTATTAAAGGAATCGTTAACACAGGATGAACTTATTGAGGCACATTGCGTAGTGTTGCGAGACTGTGATGAAGTTGAGCCGTACATGATGTCATACAGGGAGAGGCTTCAGGCGTTAAATCAAAACAAGAGTTCGGCGTGGATTGAGAAAATGGTTAAGAAGAAGTTTCCTGATTATTTCTTCCAATGGGTACGTACGTACGACTCAGTATTAATTATTTAAATACATATCGCTCATGTTTGTAGAAAGTAAACCCTTATATTAATTTGCCCTTTTTCGCAGATGATTGATCTGCAAAAATCTGATAACCACGGAGGGTGGTGGTCATGGCCAAAGCACTTGCTAGCAGGGAAGCCGGTTAAACACTATATTTATCCCGGATGTTTTGTGAACGGTGTAAAGTTCCATTCATTGGCCTGAGACGAAGGAAGAAGAACACAAAACAGTGGGGTAGCGGTTGGGAAAGACAATGATCTATATTACGGGGCTATTGTATACGTGGTTCAGCTATGTTACGAGAATGATGTCAACGTTTTCCTATTCAAGTGCAGATGGTTCAAGCGTACAAAGGAAGACCTGGGACTATTATCAGTGGATACAAACTCGCACTGGTATGAGGATGAGCCTTTCGCTCTCGCCACCTTAGTTCGGCAGGTGTTCTATCTCGACGATCCGAAAGCCGGTGAAGGGTGGAAAATAGTGAACCATATCTCTCACCGAGGAATATGGAATACAGAGATAATTGAAGGGACACCGGCGACGACTGAAGATGCTGCTGAACCAGAAAGAGACATTCCTGCCTATCAAGAGCCTAATATTTCTATGGTCCGCTCCGATATAATGGACCTGGTTCAAGATGGTGAACGGTTACCCATGCCTGATGGTTGTACAGATCTAACTGAAGATGAGATTATCGATGAGGTAGATGAAGAAGACGAGCAGGAAGAGGATGCGGACGAGGACTCAGGTTATTCGTCGGACGATGTTGAGTACGATGACGAGGATGAGCCGTCGACTAACGGGGATGAGGACGATGATGATTATGACGAAGAGTACGGTCATACGACGAGGGAGATTAATTGGTAATTAATTACTGTAATTATTGTAATATATATATGATCGATGCCGGTTTACGGTAAGAAATTAATCTGAATTATATATCCTGGCCAACGGCTACAATTAATAAATATTGGCGCCAAATCTCAATCTCATATAAAACGTACCCTAGCTAAATCTTTGACCCTAAATCTAGCAGTTCGATCGGATCGATCGATAAATTTTTTAATTATATTTTTGAATCAGAATATAATTAAATGGACACGTACACAAATGACCGGGGACGACCTAAACCGTAATCCCTAAGGCCCTAACCCCTGAAATCGGGGTCTATGCACCTGGACGACGGATAATGGTCATTATCCGTCGTCCAGGTACACACTAGGACGACGGAGAACACTGTTTCCGTCGTCCAAGTTCAGAAACTCTAAACCCTAAACAGTAAGGCCCTAACCCCTGAATTCAGGGTCTATACACCTGGACGACGGAGAACGTCATTCTCCGTCGTTAACCTGAACGACGGAGAATGACCATCTCCGTCGTCCAGGTTCAAAAATCATGGCGGTTCAAATTTTTTTTTGTTTAATTTTTTCATGTAATTTTCACTTGGACAACGGAAACTTACCATCTCCGTCGTCCAAGTCCAAAATTAAGGCGGTTCAATTTACCTCTTCCGTTTTTGGGACCGCTTGAATTTTCACTTAGACGAGGGAGAATTCATTCTCCGTCGTCTAAGTCCAAAATCATGGCGGTTCAAAACGTCCTGCCGATTAATTACGCGCCGTTTCAAAATTTTGAAACCGCCACCTGGACGACGGAGAACACTGTTTCCGTCGTCCAGGTGCACTTAGGCGACGGAGAATAGTGCTCCGTCGTCTAAGTGAAACTCTATAAATAGAGTACGGCTCATCTTCTTTTCCTCATCCCTTACAATTCTCTCCATCTCTCCTCTCCTCTCTCTCTCAATCTCATTCCGGCGATATTCTCCTCCGGCGACGACGCTCCGACGATACAACTCCGGCGTGGTTCGATTCCTCCTCTCCGACGACACAACTCCGGCGAAATTCCCGAAAACTCCGATTCGGTAAATTTCTATTTTTCCCTTATTTAAATAATTTTCATTTTATTAATTAATTAAATTCTAAATATAATTAATTAGTAGAAATTAATTTAGTAATTAGTTTTAAATATTTAATAAATGATTAATTGTTGTTATTAATTAATTAAATCATAATTATTGTTATTTAATACTAATTAAATGAATAATTGTAAATTTTTTGTTATTAATTAAATAAATAAATAATTATTGTTATTAATTAATTAAATAAATAATTATTGTTATTAATTAATTAAATGGTTAATTATTGCATGCTAAATGGAAAATAAATTATTGCATGTAATTACGTGTATTTTTTAGTAAATTAATTAGTAGTACGTGTTCGATTTATATTTAGTACATAGGCTTGGTGTAATTAAGTCGCACTCTTTGGAATAGATGGCGCCTATTTTCCTTGCTTATCTTCTTAATCCCTCGTGATGTGTGGATTTCATCACCGCACACCATAACCTAAGTGAAGTTATGGACACGAGGTTGAGGGCGGAGTTTGCAAAGTACTTGAGAGAGTGTAAATTTTCGAAAAATTGGCCGAATGTCGGACATGGTGTCTAGAAACGGGTTATGACTGGTGACAGGATTTGGACTAAGAAAGACTTTTGTCGAAATTAGTCCTGCCTCTCGCGTTATCTCTATCCCTAACTGGCCATGTTTTTCAATTTAACCAAGGCTGATTAATTGAAAATTTACACTTTATCGCGCGGGTCGCACGTCCATTGAACGACCGAAAATGCCAAGCTAGTGTACTCTATTTAAATCTTAAACGTACTTAATTAATTAGCGTAAATTTTTAAGTTGTAATTATTATGGTAAGTAGGTATTTTAACCCCGTACTCTTAGGTTTAAATGGCTCCGCCAAATACGACATCCGGCAAGAAGAAAGCCCAACAAGAGGCAGAAGATGCCATCACTACAAGAAAAAGTGACTTAGACGACGGAGAATTTCCGTCGTCTAAGTGCCTATCTCCGTCGTCTAAGTACTTGGACGACGGAAAATCCGTCGTCCAAGGTACGTGCTCCAAGTGCTGTCGTCTAAGTACTTAGACGACGGAGAATTTAATCTCCGTCGTCCAAGTTCACTTGGACCACGGAGAACGTCCGTGGCCCATGTGGGGACTTAGACGACGGAGACATTAATCTCCGTCGTCTAAGTCACCACCTGGGCCACGGACGTTGTTAGCTTCTCCGTGGCCCATGTGGGGACTTAGACGACGGAGATTAATGTTTCCGTCGTCTAGGTTACGACCTGGGCCACGGAGAAGCTAACAATCTCCGTGGCCCAGGTGGTGACTTAGACGACGGAGACATTAATCTCCGTCGTCTAAGTCCCCACATGGGCCACGGACGTTGTTAGCTTCTCCGTGGCCCAGGTAGTAACCTAGACGACGGAGACATTAATCTCCGTCGTCTAAGTCACCACCTGGGCCACGGAGAAGCTAACAACGTCCGTGGCCATGTAGGGACTTAGACGACGGAGATTAATGTCTCCGTCGTCTAAGTGAAAAATTAATTTAAAAAAAAAAATTAAATTCAAAAATATTATTAATATTAATTGAAAAAAAATTAATTAAATTAATTAAATACACTAAATTAATAAAATAATTAAAATTAATTTGTACATACATAATCGAAAAAACCCATAATTAAAAATGAAAATATTGTTCGTAATGCGGAAATTAAGAAACGAAATAATGAACTACTAGCTAGCTAAAACACTGGAGGAGCAGATGCGCCGCCTCGTCCTCCGCCTCCAGCCGGGTCGTCGTCGTCGGGGAATGGGTTCGGAGGAGGTTGACATTGTCTTTGAGCTTGTTGCATAAGGGCGATGAGTTGGGCTATTCGCTCGTCTTGCTGGTCCATTCTTTGGCGCATGGCAATATTCTCCTCCCGTGCGATTCGAGCCTCTTCATAGGCTGCCGCAGCTTGAGAACTTCTCCGCCGCCCCGAACCTCCCGTAGATGATGACTCAGAGGTCGACAAATCTCGAACCACCTTAGGCCCGAAGTGCCTAACCTCCTTGCCAGCTCTACGACCGTAGACCTCATCCGCAATTGCTATTTGGCTCTCCACAGATAGAGGAGGCAGGTCTTCTAGCGGCACATCTGGGAACGCAAGCTGAGTGTTAGCCAATTCTTCCTGCGCACGCTCTATCACTCTTGCCTACAAAAGAATAATAAATTTATTATAATGAAATAATATTTAAATAATAATTACTATAATTATTAGCGCACACATATATATATATATATATGACTTACGCCGCGTTGACTCGCTTCATTATCGAGCCCAGGCGTCACGTACGCGCTTACGCTTGCATCGAGATAAGGGTGTTTGGAGCCCTTATCCCTGTGCTCCTTGGCAATTTGAATGAGTTGCTTGGCGCCGGAAGTATGGTGCTTGTCCTTCTTCCCCCGGTTGGCTTTGTTGACACCGGAGAATTTCTGTTAGACAACATAATGAAATCATTAAAAAATTTATAAGTAACTAAAATTTAGAGTATTCAATTATCTTAATTGAAATAAAAAAAGTAAATTAACACCTGAAATTGCTCATCGGCAAAGTGGTTACACAACCACTCCCACTCATCTTCTCTATCCCCACGCAGCTCTTCGGGGGGAGGCACGGGAC
This sequence comes from Geum urbanum, assembly GCA_946800695.1. NCBI lineage: Eukaryota > Viridiplantae > Streptophyta > Magnoliopsida > Rosales > Rosaceae > Geum > Geum urbanum. The sequence continues at coordinate 25,510,038 of OX327002.1, forward strand.
CGTTAGTTCGGAAGTACTGATGGAGCCTGTACTTCCAATCTTTGAAGATGTTGTTGGCGGTTTGGTTGATATGCCTCAACATCGCCGGATCCGGATCCACCGCAAATTGTTCCTATCAGAAATAAATTGAAAATTATAATCGTATATATTATAAAATTATATATAACTAATATTAAAAATAGTATATAATAACTAAAATTGTACGTATTACGTACCGAAAGATCCTTAAAGACTTTCGCCTTCTCCGAATCCGGCACATCCCTCCAAGTAGGGGCAGTGATACGAACCCGGTTACGAACAATCGACCCAATGCTATGAGCCGAGAGACTTGCTAGCTGAGGTGTGGGAGGGCCACCGGTGAATTCGTCGTAAGGCAAGGCGATCTTGCTCCCGGTCGCTTTGCAAATTTTCTCCGCCTTTCCACCTTTAACGAGACCCCGAGTCTTTTTCGGTTGGGGGTCAGTGGGGGCCCTCCTTTGCTTACGGCGGGCGCTGTACATGATAGACTCGGCCGTCGAAGACGCCTGAGTACTTCCCGTTGAAGCGGTACCGGGCGTCGGAGTTGAAAAGGGGTCGACGTCATCACCGCTTGAGAGAAATGGGGCAGAGGGAATTTCCCCAGAAGGCCCCGGATTGAGGGCGTCTACCTGTGGTTGAACCCAACCGACTTGGGCCGCCAACATTTGGAGCATCTCATCTTCTGACTCCTGTTGGGCTTTCTTCTTCCCGGATGTGATCTTTGGCGGAGCCATTTAAACCTAAGAGTACGTACGGTGTTAAAATACCTACTTACCATAATAATTACAACGACGGAGAATTTACGCTAATTAATTAAGTACGTTTAAGATTTAAATAGAGTACACTAGCTTGGCATTTTCGGTCGTTCAATGGACGTGCGACCCGCGCGATAAAGTGTAAATTTTCAATTAATCAGCCTTGGTTAAATCGAAAAACATGGCCAGTTAGGGATAGAGATAACGCGAGAGGCAGGACTAATTTCGACAAAAGTCTTTCTTAGTCCAAATCCTGTCACCAGTCATAACCCGTTTCTAGACACCATGTCCGACATTCGGCCAATTTTTCGAAAATTTACACTCCCTCAAGTCCTTTGCAAACTCCGCCCTCAACCTCGTGTCCATAACTTCACTTAGGTTATGGTGTGCGGTGATGAAATCCACACATCACGAGGGGTTAAGGAGATAAGCAAGGAAAAGAGGCGCCATCTATTCCAAAGAGTGCGACTTAATTACACCAAGCCTATGTACTAAATTTAAATCGAACACGTACTACCATGCAATTTACTAGAAAATACATATAATTATCAATTAATTATTATTTATCATGCATTTAATAATAATTATTCATTTACCAATATAATCAATTATTATTATTACTATTATTTAATTTTAACTAATAATTATTCATTACCAAATAATTAACAACTAATAATGATTACTAAATAATAATAATAACAAGAAAATAATTATTATAATTACAACTATTTATTATTTAAAACTAATAAATTAAAAGTATTTAGAAATTAAATAATTAAACAAATAAAAAAATTGTTAAAGAGTTAAAATTTCGAATTATTACCTCGTCGGAATTTCGCCGGAATATTGGAAGAGTAGAGTCGTCGGAGAGGGGGAACCACGCCGGAAAATTGGTCGTCGGGGCGTCGCCGGAGGAGGATCGCCGGAGTGAGAGAGAGAGGAGAGGAGAGTATAGAGGAGGAGATGGAATGATGAGAAAATGAGGGGGGGTGCTCCTCCTTATATACAGTTTCACTTAGATGACGGAGCACTATTCTCCGTCGTCTAAGTGAACTTAGACGACGGAAACAGTGTTTTCCGTCGTCTAAGTGAAGGGTCAAATTTTTTCGAACCGGCGCCAAATAAATGGGCGGGCCGTTTCACCGCCATAAATGTTGACTTAGACGACGGAGACAGTGTTTTCCGTCGTCTAAGTGGAATTTCAAGCGGTGCCGAAAATTGAAGCGGCAAATTGAACCGCCATGTAAATATCGACTTGGACGACGGATATGTAGGTTTCCGTCGTCCAAGTTTTCACTTGGACGACGGAAACCTACATATCCGTCGTCCAAGTCGATATTTACACCGAAAAAAAAATAAAAAATTTTATTCGAACCGCCATGGTAATTTGAACCTAGACGACGGATACGGTTAATTCCGTCGTCCAGGTGAACACTTGGACGACGGAAACTGACAGTATCCGTCGTCTAGGTTCAAATTATGCCAAAAAAAAATTTTAAATTAATTCGCTAGGAATTTAGCGATTTGTCATTCGAGTGAAATAGTCGTACAATATCGATGAACGCATCGTATATATAAACAGTTAAATTTGAACCGCCGAATAATTTTACGTTTTGAAAGTTGTTAAGTATCGACTAATCTTTAAGACTTTAGTGTTCATGAGTAGTTGCTGATTTGCAGCAGAGTGCTAACGAAATTGAATTTGGACAAAACAACCGTTGGATATGTTCGTCGTAACATAATATATAATTACTATAAAGGACCAGGAAATAATAAGTTCGGGAAGGGTTTCATCGGCACAGTCAACCGCAAAACCGAGAATTTCACAAACCGGAAACGTGGATACAGGACATTTCGCAACTCCGATTTTCGAACCGTCGAAGCTCACACACCAAGAATATACTACTCTAAAGTCTTGACGAAAAGAATACGCATTCGAAGATGGTCTAGATGGTCGTTGTCTTAGAAAAAATTACGAAATTTACACCTGGACGACGGATACGACATTCTCCGTCGTCCAAGTAGACACCTGGACGACGGAGACGCTAATATCCGTCGTCCAGGTGTGTACTTGGACGACGGAGAATGTCGTATCCGTCGTCCAGGTGAATATACCCTGAATTCAGGGGTTAGGGGTCCTTAGGGTTTAGGGTATAGGGTTTTACACTTGGACGACGGAGAATGACTGTCTCCGTCGTCCAAGTGTGTACCTAGACGACGGATAATGCCTGTCTCCGTCGTCCAAGTTTAAAAACCCCGAATTCAGGGGTTAGGGCCTTAGGGTTTACGGTTTAGGTCGTCCCCGGTCATTTGTGTGTGCGTTCAATTATTCTGATTCAAAAATATAATTAAAAAATTGATCGATCGATCCGAACTGCTAGATTTAGGGTCCAAGATTTAGCTAGGGTTTTATATGAGATTGAGATTTGGCGCCAAAGGTGAATCTGCAATTAATTTCTCCGTTCTCGGTTAGGGGTCCTTAGGTTTAGGGTATAGGGTTTAGGGTGAATATACCCTGAATTCAGGGGTTAGGGGTCCTTAGGTTTAGGGTATACGACTGTCTCCGTCGTCCAGGTGAATATATATACCCTGAATTCAGGGGTTAGGGGTCCTTAGGGTTTAGGGTATCGGGTTTGTCATCTGGACGACGGAGACGACATTCTCCGTCGTCCTAGTGTGTACCTAGACGACGGAGAATGACTGTCTCCGTCGTCCAAGTGTAAAAACCCTGAATTCAGGGGTTAGGGCCGTATGGTTTAGGGTTTAGGTCGTCCCCGGTCATTTGTATGTTCGTTCAATTATTCTCATTCAAGAATATAACTAAAAAAATGATCGATCGATCCGATCTGCTACATTTAGGGTCTAGGATTTAGGGTTTGAAGGGCTGCGTGAGCGAAATGTAGAGCAGCTTCAGCTTACTTTTAATAAGATCAGAGAATACACCGATGAAGTTGAAAGCAAAGAGAGGGGCCGGGACTAGAAAAACAGTCCAAAGACATTCAATTGAAACAGAGAGAAGTCGACTTAATTAAAATCTGAGGAAGTTAAGCTGGCGGAGATCGATCATATATATAGTATTTAAAAACAATAAAACCAACCAAAGCTGGACGAGGAATCTTAAAGTCTCGACATAATAGAAATCTTTCACCTTTTTACGATGCATCGATCGATCATATATATATATATTACAATAATAAATTAGGGTTTACCAAGTAATGATCCTCGTCGTGTGACCGTACTCTTCGTCATAATCGTCATCATCATCATCACCGTTATCCGATTGCTCATCCTCCTCATCGTACTCAACATCGTCCGAGGAATAACCAGAGTCGTCGTCATCGTCCTCATCCTGCACGTCTTCTTCATCTACCTCAATGATCTCTTCTTCAGTTAGATCTGTACAACCATCAGGCATGGGTAACCGTTCACTGTCTTGAACCAGGTCCATTATGTCGGAGCGGATGACAGAAATATTAGGCTCTTGATAGGCAGGAATGTCTCTGTCTGGTTCAGCAGCATCTTCAGTCGTCGCCGGTGTCCCTTCAATTGTCTCTGTATTCCAAACTCCTCGATGAGAGATCTGGTTCACTATTTTCCACCCGTCACCAGCTTTCGGATCGTCGAGATAGAACACCTGCCTAACTAAGGTGGCGAGAGCGAAAGGCTCATCCTCATACCAGCTTGAGTTTGTATCGACTGATAAAAGTCCCAGGTCTTCCTTTGTACGCTTGAACCATCTGCACTTGAATAGGAAAACGTTGACATCATTCCCGTAACATAGCTGAACCACATATACGATCATTCCGTAATATAGATCAGGGTCTTTCCCAACCGCTATCCCACTGTTTTGTGTTCTTCTTCCTTCATCTCGCGCCAATGAATGGAACTTCACACCGTTCACAAAACATCCCGGATAAATATAGTGTTTAATCGGCTTCCCTGCTAGCAAGTGCTTTGGCCAAGACCACCACCCCCCGTGGTTTTCGGATTTTTGCAGATCAATCATCTGCGAAAATGGAAAAATGTAAGGGTTTACTTTCTACAAATTAAACATGCATGATCTCAATATGTATATAAATCACTAAATACGTACCCATTGGAAGAAATAATCGGGGAACTTTTTCTTAACCATTTTCTCAATCCACGCCGAACTCTTGTCTGGATATAACGCCTGAAGCCTCTCCCTGTATGACATCATGTACGGCTCAACTTCGTCACAGTCTCGTAACACTACCCAATGTGCCTCAATAAGTTCTTCCTGTGTTAACGTTTCCTTTAATACTCCTCTAAACGGTCGGACGACATTGGTGACGACAGAAAGATTGATGCGGGCACTGGGATCGGAGGCAGTTGGAGGTGGTGGATCTTTGAGGTACCTGTTGCAGTAAGTAACGCACTCATGCATTAGGTATGTCTCTGCTATGGAGCCATCCGGAGCCGACCTGTTTTTGACGAATGACTTATACTGTCCAAGCTGTCTACAAAATTAATCAAACGTACAATAAAAATAAGTACATGCATATAGCTAGCTAGTAATCTCCAGTGGAACAAATTATGAATCGAAAAACCTGTATAATTAATTAGTTGTACGTACCTTTCTTGAGGATACATCCAAGTGTACTGGACCGGACCAGAAATGAGAACCTGCTCGGGCAGGTGGATCATTAGGTGAATCATTATGTCGAAGAAAGCAGGAGGAAAAATCCTCTCTAGTTTGCAAATGATGTGCACAATTTGTTGTTGCAATTCCACGACATCTGACTTCTTTAATTCTCTGGCGCATAACCTCTGCCACCATCTGCACAATGCCACTATTGGTTCTACGACGTCGCGAGGCAAATATGGTCGAATTACCACTGGAATCAGACGTTGCAGCATAACGTGATAGTCATGTGTCTTTAGACCAACAAACTTGTGTTGCACCTCGTCCACTGCTCCAGTTATAGTAGCTGCATACGTGGCCGGATAACGAACGCCCTTAAACCAGTGAAATACAGAACGTCTAAGTGTCGGCTTCACTGTGTACGGTGCAGCTGGCATCTTGTTGTACACTCCTTTCCTATCCCTCCTCAACCACAAGGGACGACGTAGATTCATTGATTCCAAATCTTTGCGCGCTTTGGGAGTATCTTTAGTCTTGAACTTAATACCGAGAATTGTTCCCACCACGCTGTCGCACACATTCTTTTCTATGTGCATCGCGTCCAAGTTGTTCCTCAGCTTCAACTTCGACCAGTAAGGGAGTTCAAAGAATATACTCTTGTGATCCCAATAGCTCAGATCATGTGGAGGAATTGGATTGCATTTCTTTACATCCGCGTCGTTAGTCAACACACCAAAGTCGAAATAGCTCAACCTCTCTAAAATCTCTTCGCCCGACCAACTACGGGGTTTAGGATTGTTCTCTACCGTCCCGTCGAAATGAGCTTCATCCTGTCGCCAAGGGTGGTCGTGAGGGAGCCATCTACGGTGACCCAAGTAACACACCTTCCCTGCGTGCCAACTAGAGTTCACGTCGTCCAAACATATAGGACATCCATTATATCCTTTTGTCCTGCACGCTGCCAACATCCCATACGCTGGAAAATCGCTGATCGTCCACATTACGGCAGCCCTCATCGTGAACATCGTGTCAGTGAATTTGTCATAAGTTGGGACTCCATTTTCCCACAACAGTTTCAGCTCGTCGATCAAAGGTCTGAGGTAGACATCTAAGCACTTCCCTGGAGATTTAGGACCTGGAATTAGTACAGTAAGGAAATTAAATTCCTTGTTCATGCACATCCACGGAGGCAGGTTGTACGGCATCAGAATTACTGGCCAAGTGCTTACGGCGGAGCTATTACTTCCCCAAGGATTGAATCCGTCTGTAGATAGGCCGAGTCTAACATTTCTAACCTCTGCAGCAAAGTTTCCGAATTCTCTGTCGAAATGTTTGAAACCCTCCCCATCCGCGGCGTGTCGCAGGACATCGTCATCTATTCGCTTTTCTGCGTACCATCGCATCGCCTCTGCTGTGTGTAGAGACATGTACAGGCGCTGCAATCTGGGAATCAAGGGAAAATATCGAACAACTTTCACAGGAATTCTCTTTTTCGAACTCTTCCTATTCACCTGGAATCTGCACTGGCCACATACGGGACAATAGTCCAAATCTTTATACTCTTTGTAAAATAGCACACAATCATTCGGACATGCGTCAATTATCCTGTACTTTAGGCCGAGGCTGCTCAAGATATTTCTAACCTTATAATGAGATTTAGGAAGATTGTGATCATCAGGAAGCAACTTACATATTTGCTCCTGAATTTCGTCAAAAGCACTGACTGACATTTTGTGCTTCACTTTTATCTTCATTTGCTCCATCACATATTGCAACACATTCTCTCGACATCCAGGGAACACCGGGGTCTGCGCTTCAAGTAGCATCCGGTTGTACTTATCCATCTCACTGGTGTCAGTGGCCAAGCTAGCAGCGGGGAATGTGTCATCATGCTCATGAGTGGTACTGTAACCTCCGTCTTGGTGTTGGTGTCCACTATGACTAAATCCCGGAAACGCATCATGGACCAAATCTACAGTTGGATTGCAAGCTGGGGGTCCGGCACCACTGCCGCTGGATGAGGCACCATGGTAACTGTACCCTGAGCTGAAGTCTGCTGCGCTGAACTCTACTGCTTCACCATGCTCGCTCCATGTAGTGTAACTCCACATCATACCATTTTCGTACAGGTGTTGCACCATAACATTAACCTCCGCATACTGACAATTAAGACATTTCTGGCACGGACACCTGAAACGCTTCTTTCCATGACCATGTTCTATCGCAAAATTCACAAATTCGCTAATTCCATCCATATACCGGACATCACATCTATTCTTTAACTTCATCCAACTCTTGTCCATACTGCTACAAAATATTATAATTAAATAATTATTACATATATATATATTAGTCCATTAATTTACCATTAATTATACGTACTCGATCTACATCGATCCATCAAATTACGTACGTAATTTAATCTGTATATATAGCTAATTAACATTCATGCATGTATGTACGCACGTACGGTTTCCCTAAATATATATATATTTAATCATGCAAATTTTAACTGCATACGTACGTACCTGCTGGCCTTCTCGATATCTGCAGTTAATTAAGCTAGCTAGTGATCGAACACCGGAGATCCGATCCTTTAATTAATTTCTAGCCCCGGCCTAGCCTAATCCGGCCTTCTCCTTCTCCTTCGATCTCAAAAATTCCCCACGGGAGAAAATATAATGGAATGATCGAAGCTAAGAGAGTTTGGCATGGCCTATATATATAATGCTTCACTTAGACGACGGAGGTGTCGGTACGTCGTTTAAGTGGAACTTACACCACGACGTGTCGGTCCGTTGTCCAGGTGATCACTTCTCCGTGGTCCAAGTCACACTTAGACGACGGATATGTAATTCTCCGTCGTCTAAGTGTTACTTGGACCTCGGAGAAATCTCCGAGGTCCAAGTAACACTTAGACGACGGAGATGTAATTCTCCGTCGTCCAGGTGATAACCTGGACCACGGAGAAGTCTCTGAGGTCCAGGTGCTTACCTAGACGACGGAGAAACTTCACATCCGTCGTCTAAGTGTTACTTAGACCTCGGAGATTTCTCCGTGGTCCAAGTAACACTTAGACGACGGAGAATTACATCTCCGTCGTCTAAGTGTGACTTGGACCACGGAGAAATCTCCGAGGTCTAAGTAACACTTAGACGACGGAACTAATACTGTTCCGTCGTCTAAGTCCTCTTTTCTTGTAGTGCATGCTCCGCCGCTTGGCGGACCAAGTCGGTTGGGAATTACCACCGGAGGGCAACGACGCTCTCAATCCGGACGGATCATCTGGTCCGTCCGTAGCGCCCTCTGGGGAAATTCCCGCTCCCCCATTCATCTCGAGCGGTGATGACGTCGACCCCTTCCAATCTCCGACGCCCGGTACCCATTCAACGGGAAGTACTCAGGCGTCCTCGACCGCCGAATCAATCATGTACAGCGCCCGCCGTAGGAAAAGGAGGGCCCCCACTGACCCGGAACCGAAAAGGACTCGGGGTCTCGTTAAAGGGGGCAAAGCGGAGCATATTTGCAAGGCGACCGGTAAAAAGATCGACTTGCCGTACGACGAATTCACTGGTGGCCCTCCCACAGCTCAGCTAGCAAGTCTCTCGGCGCATGGGATAGGATCAATCATCCGTAACCGGGTTCGTATCACTGCCCCTACTTGGAAGGAGGCGCCGGATCATGAGAAGGCGAAAGTCTTCAAAGATCTTTCGGTACGTAATACGTTCAATTTAGTTATTATATAATATTGTTAATCTCGGCCTAAAATTTCATAATATATACGATTATAATTTTCTATTTATTTTTGATAGGAACAATTTGACGTGGATCCGACACCGGCTATGTTGAGGCATATCAATCAAACCGCCAACTCCATCTACAAAGATTGGAAGTACAGGCTCCATAAGTACTTCAAAGAACATGGTCCCGTGCCTCCCCCGGTAGAGCTGCAAGGGGAGAGAGAAGATGAGTGGGAGTGGTTGTGTAACCACTTTGCCGATGAACAATTTAAGGTATTAATTTTTTTTTATTTCAATTAAGATAATTGAATTATTTAAATTGTAGTTATTCATTTTTTAATGATTTAATTATGTTGTGTAACAGAAATTCTCCGGTGTCAACAAAGCCAACCGGGGGAAGAAGGAGAAACACCATACTACCGGCACCAAACAGTTCATTCAAATTGCCAAGGAGCACAAGGATAAGGGTTCCAAACACCCTTATCTTGATGCAAGCGTAAGCGCGTACGTGACGCCAGGGCTCGATAATGAAGCGAGTCAATGCGGCGTAAGTGATATATATATATATATGTGCTTTTAATTATAGTAATTATTATTTAATTATGATTTCATTATAATAAATTAATTATTCTTTTGTAGGCAAGGGCGATAGAGCGTGCGCATGAAGAGTTGGCCAACACTTAGCTTGCGTTCCCAGATGTGCCGCCGGAAGACCTGCCTCCTCTATCCTTAGAGAGCCAAATTGCAATCGCGGATGAGGTCTACGGTCGTAGAGCTGGCAAGGAGGTTAGGCACTTTGGGCCTAGGGTGGTACGAGATTTGTCGACGACCTCCGGCTCATCATCTACGGGAGGTTCGAGGCAACGGAGAAGGAGTCAGGCTGCGGCTGTCGAAGCAGCCATTCAAGAGGCTCGACTGGCACGAGAGGAGAATGAGTCAATGCGGCAAAGACTTGACGAACAACAAGCACAAATAGCCCAACTCATCGCCCTCATGGAACAAAATCGAGAAGTATGTCAACCTCCTCCGAACCCACACCCCGACGACAACGACCCGGCTGGAGGCGGAGGACTCGGTGGCGCATCTGCTCCTCCAGTGTATTAGCTAGCTAGTAGTATATTATCTCGTTTCTTTCCGCATTCCGAACAATATTTTAATTTTTAATTTATGAGTTTTTTCGTATGTACAAATTAATTAATTTACTTTGATTATTTAATAATTAAGTTATTAATTAATATTCAAAATTTAGTTTATTTATTTAATTTTAGCATTTTTCATTATTTAAATTAAAATAATAATAAATTAAATTAATAATATTTAATTTCAATTTATTTTTAAAAAAAAATTAAATATTCACTTGGACGACGGAGATTATGTTCTCCGTCGTCCAGGTGCAGAACCCTAAACCTAACCCTAAACCCCTAACCCCTAAACCCTGCCGTTCTCCGTCGTCCAAGTGAACACCTGGGCCACGGAGATTGTTAGCTTCTCCGTGGCCCATGTATGCACCTGGACGACGGATTACTATTTATCCGTCGTCCAGGTGAACACCTGGGCCACGGACATTGCTCGTTTGTCCGTGGCCCAGGTGTTCACCTGGACGACGGAGACTTAGAGTTTCCGTCGTCCAGGTGGCTACCTGGGCCACGGATAATGTCCGAGGTCCAAGTGAACTTGGACGACGGATCACTAAATCTCCGTCGTCCAGGTGCTTGGACGACAGCACTTGGAGCACGGACCTTGGACGACGAAGTTTCCGTCGTCTAAGTACTTAGACGACGGAAAACTGCACCTAGACGACGGAAATTGTCCGTGGTCTAGGTACAATTTTCTTGTAGTGATCGTACGTTTTTATTATCTAAATACCGTAACAAATGAAAGTACATACGTCCTTCTGCCGTCTGAGTATATAATAAGGCTATAATCCCCCCTTTTATGCCATGGATTCTTTTTAATATATAATTAATTAGATCATGTCTACCGGAGTTCGATCATATGCTCTTCCCTTATTATGTACTCTAGCTAGCTCCAACGTACTCTAATTCCAACTCTTAACTTAAAATATGTTCTATCCCCACTCATAATGTAAATGTTCCTATGATATATCATATGCACAATGCCTAACATATTGGATGTATGTAGGTCTTTTCTTCACTAAACAAACGAAAACAAAATAATTAGTTGGTGGAAACTTAAGGACAATATTGGAATAATCAAGACGCACCTGGTCACAGAACGAGAGGTTATTGGAGTGAGCCACGATCAAACGGCATCCGTCGACCTTAGCGCACTCTTTCTGAAAGATCCCAACTACCGCACTCTCGTTTTTAAACGATCTCGGCCCCTTCCTCATGAGCAATGTCATTCCAATCATCTTTCTCCGCCCAACGATCTCGCTCACATTACAGTAAGTCCTAGCCTTGCACCTCATGAGATCATAAACCCCAATCCTCTGATCCCTAGACATGCCACCTTCATTGTGCCTCATCACCACGGCTTCCTCGAAACAAACCGCCCTCCCTTCCTCGACACCATCGAACATTTCCACGTAGGGGGGCCCTCCGAAAGTGGCCTCTACGAGAGTAGAGGGCCACAGTCCCATCCCGGACCTAATCTCCCCCCAGTGGTAGAGGACCCACCGATCCGGCGCGGCGTAGGAGTTCTTCTTGTGCCACGCCACGAAGGGCACGATGGCGGATAGACCGTGCCATATGTTGTGGTAGTTGTAGTGGTTGTAGGACACGAAGGTGAGGCCGGGCATTAGGGTTGCGTTGTAAGGGAGCGCGTCGTTCCACGCGAGCGCGTACGAGTTCCAGGAGCCGTCGTGATTGTCGCGGCCCTTGAGGCAGAGGAGTCTGCCGTTGGAAGAGTTTGAAGGGAAGCGCTGGTATTGAACCTCGCCTGGTTCGTCGGTGGAGTCGTACATTGAGCTCATGAACCATGTGTGGCCCACAAGGGCGGATTGTGCGTAGCGTAAGTCCTTGAGCGGGAGGAACGTGACTGACTGGCGGAGTTTGTCTTTGAGTGCGCTGATGATGAGCTCGGAGGAATCGGTGACATCCTCGGCTGCGGCTGCGGTGGTGGTGGTGTTGATGGCTCTCTGCCATTGGCGCATGAGATTGAGGGACCAATTGGGGAGCGAAGAGGAAGAGGAGGAGTCGGGGTTTAGGGTTTGGAGGGACTGAATGTGGAAAGTGATGAAGAGGGTGACGCAGACTGCGAGGATGTAGATGGAGAGCTTTGGGGAGAAGGAGGAGGAGGTAGTTCGCTGCTGCTGCTGATGATGTTTGAGATGGAGACCTTTGCTGCTGGACGTGGCCATGGGAGATGCTTTGGCCGTGGCGATCGATCTGATCGATGGCTAGCTTGGTATAATTAACTTAATACAGCTAGGAACTTCGGGTGCTTATATAAATAGCTAGTGACCGGTTCTAACTTCTCATAATGGGTAAATATATACTCTTGGGTAAGGTTCTAAAAAAACGTCAGGCGACCCTAGACGGTGAACATACCTTCGAGCGCCTAGGCGGTTAGACATGGATTAATCAAAATTAGACGTTTTTTAGGCGACTTAAATGCGGTATTAATTCAATACATATATATATGTGAAATAATAAATATTTAAAACACTTATATAATAAAATTAGCAATAAATATAGTTTAAATTGTCATAATCTCCATACAAAAAATATATAATATAGAGTAATAATCTCAAATATCAAATTATTTGAGTTTTAAATTATTATTATTTTCACGTCCAGCATCGCTTGAGAGCGCCTAACCCGCCTAGAAGTGCCTTGGAGCGCCTACCCCGCCCAGAGAGCTTATTCCCTCATTTAACTTCGCCTAGCGCCTAAACATCGCCTAGACGGTCGCTTAGATCCCCTTTTAGAACAGTGCTCTTGGGTACTATCTATGCATTCAACCTCATCTCTCTCTCTCTGAACTTATTTGGGTGTTTTCAGGGGCTAGCTATAGTGTGGATTCAAAATTGGGTGACCGAAATTTTTTGGTTTTTTTCCCAGGATATTGTTTTTATAATCCAGATCGAACGATTATATGCTGGTGAGAATTTAATCCATATATAAAATATCGACTCGACAAATGACAAATCACTAACGAATTTCCAATGTTGAATTAGTACTTCGATTAGCAAGAGACAGAACAATGCTCACTTAAAAACGACCGAGTAGCGAATGTACTGCACATTCCATTATATATTTCTTTGGCTTCTGGGTTTTTCCCAAAGCCTAACGATTAGATTTTTAATTCCCATTATCTCACAAAAGAATCAAATCTTTTCCTTAGCCAACTAATTAAGTAAGAAAACCACTATATCCTCATTATACTCAATATCATTACTCAATATCATTACTCACTCATAACCTATCTATTGACCATTGACTAGTGACCTGTGATCAGATTCCGGCGACCGATGATTGGATTCTTGCGACTTTGACCATTGACCTTGACCATTGACCATTTACCCTAAACTGTGTATCAGTTGACCCTAAACTGATACTCAGTTGAGGTTGATTCAATTGATACTCAGTTGAGTGTCAATTGATACTCAGTTGAGGTTAGGTCAATGGATACTCAGTTGAAGTTGGTTCAACTGATACTTAGTTGAGGTTGGGTCGGCTGATACTGAGTTGAGGTTGTCGTAAAATTTGTTAACCGTAGTGCTATTTTTGTATTTGCGTTGGTAAATTACCGTCGTAAACTCATTTTTGCAACGATGTTATTGTCGTCGCAAATACATGTTCCCGTGATAAAAAAAAATATACTCTATTTATTTGCGACGACAACTTGACCATCGCAAAGAAATGGAGTCAAATAATCATTAAATCAAATATGCAAATACTTTGAAAAATAAAATAATACAAAGATTGTGTTTCATTATATAAGTACCTTCACCATCCATAGCAATGGATTTCTCAACGAATGAAGTACTTAGGCATGACATAATACTGACAGAAGTCTAGAATAACAAATTTCGGCTGACTATGTCGACAACTTATCAGAAACAATTACTGTAGAGGGAGTAGTAGCTACTTAAAAAGTCACTAAACTTCGTAATCTTAGACTTTTGTAGTTAGCTTTTCCTTTGCCTTCTGAATCTTCAAGACCATATAGTGATGATAGTATATTCGATACGTACTAGCATTCACTTGCCCGGTAACTCGCATGGTTCCTATAACCTAGAAGCTTGAATGAGAAATCAAGGTTTTGTCAAAAGCTGCAGTATGAAAATGTATATCTTTTCATATAGCAGTTTGTACAAAGACGGTACATGTTGGAAAATTTATACCCCCACACTTAGTGAGTTATTAGATAACTCATAAGTGCAAGAACGATCTTCACCAGCAAGTATACGGGGACAAGTAATAGTATAGAAAAGGAAATTGAGTGCCGAACCCACGAGGATTAAGCAATTAGATTCCTTAGTTTTGAGTGAAAAGCACAAAGACTACGACTTACTAGACAATACTTGACACTAAAGGAAATAAAATGTGAAAGCGAATCTCACACTACTAAGTCTTTTGGATACTTAGCATTGCAAGGGATGGTGAGATTAAGATGAGTGATTAACGAAGTTTGATTGGTTGATTGTTACACTATAATGCAGAAACTAAATAACACAAATTCAAGATAAAAAAAGTAGGTCGGCTAGGGAAGTCTCGCTAACCATATGATGCATCAAATAATGTCCTGGTTTATGTAATAGATTAAAATCCGTTCACACAAATTAATGTCCAAATTGTGGGTCACGTTTAGTTTTGAATCGAAGTTCCTATGTCGTTTTAAACTCTAGATGACTTGAGCCTAACATTGAAGAATTACGTGAATCGGAACCAAGACCTAAGCCATTTTGAAGCTTGCATCTCGATTGTATGTCGCGTTGAGAAGTCAACAAACATATCGTGTGAAATATGTGGAAATGTTCCACTTCTTGAATCTCTATTAGAGAATTTGAGAGAAAGTCTATGTGATTCCCTCAACTCGCACCTAGTGAGTTACGAGTCAAGTGAGTCTACTATTTGTCACAATAACCTTTTGGATTTATTGTCTGCTTGTCTGGAGTCCTTCAAGTCTATGGAGACTCAAAGAAGCTCTAGTCCATACTAAGTGCTAAAGATCGAAATCTTAAGATAAATCTCATAGATAATACCCTAGCCTAATCATGTTTACATGCTCATCTATCCTTAAGTGAGTAGCTAATTCATTCAAGGGTCATTTTTAAGTCCTTTAATACATACATCAACCTAGCAAGAGTCAATACATGCATATGAGAACTACACAACAAGCTCAAGCATATAAACATACCACAATCACACAATGAACTCATTTACAACACAAGTCTTCATAACATACACTAAAACCATGAAACATACATAATCCATGACATGTTCATCACATCACATGGCTAGCCTCCCAAAATTGTCTACTAACTACCCATAACAAGTATATAGTCTATAAACATGATTAAAATATAAAGTAGGATGAGAAATAACCAAGGGTCCCCAAAAACTCCAAGGTCTTCTAACTCTTCTCTCGTTCTTGCTCCAACCTTGCTCCAAAGCTCCAAGAGTTGAGTCACCCACCTAAAGTTAGATGAATGGTAATGTAAATGGAAGTATGATGGTGGTGTTGGAGATTTCTAGGCTTTAGATGGTGGTTATGGGTGTTTGAGAGGTAGAGAAGATGGCTATATGGGTTGGGTATGGATAGAGGCCTACGAGAGAGAGTCTAAAACTATGAAAATCTAAAATTTGAAGTGAGTTGTGTTAAGGTCTAAGAGGGAGCTCGACCCTAAGTCTTTTTGGGAGATATTTTAGTTTTGAAATAATTCAAAACTAAATCAAGACATGATCCACAATTTTAGGGACATGTTGGTGGTCCAAAGATGACTCACCACCAACATGTGAGTGGTATATGACTCTTCAAAATATCTTCTCCAATTGGGCTTGTGGGCTTGGACTTGAAGTCTTGGGCCTTGACACATTCCGGCAAGGACTTGCTGGAATTGACAGTTGACCGGCCGAAGTTATCTTTGACCGGCGGTTGATTTTTCGTCCTTTTGTCGATTTTGCTCCTTCTTCTCCCAATGCTTCAGAAACTTGCTTGGCTTCTCCAAAAAGTTGTCAATTTCCATCTTTTAGCTCATTTCCTCGCACACTCTCCATTTCATAGCATAACAAGGAAACGTATTAATAACGATGCTTTATTCCAAGAAGGCAAGTTTTAAGCATAATATTATGTACATAATTGGAACACAATTATGGTCATAACAAACTACCTCACACTTAAACATTGCTTATCCTCAAGAAAACTAAGAAGAAAAGAATTAAGCTAAGCTAGACTCGAAGCATTAAAATACACAAGTATGTAAGTGTTCCAAATGGAAGATTATCTTCTCTCAAAGAGGTCACTTTGACCCGTAAAAGGTGAAGATCTTAGACAAAGGAATCCGGACGACTGAGTGTCACATTTTCCCTAAACAAAAAAACCTAGACGACGGAACAACTTTTCGTCGTCTAAGTAAACACAATTATATAAACCTAAACTTAAACCCTTTATCTTAGAGGACGAAATGACACGTTTTCATCTTCCAAGTAATGACTTAGACGACGAAAAAGTGAACATTTCGTCGTCTAAGTCATGTTATCGTAATTTCACCTCTAAGAGAAAAACCATGTAGACCATGTCCCAATGCATATCCTTTTCATCGAGAGGATAGAGTAAACAATTCTTGGAGTGTGAGCGTCGACGGTTCTAAAATAGGAGTTACGGATTTTTGTGTACCCCACGTTTCCGTTTTGTTAAAATTTTGATTTTAAGGTTGACTGTGCTGATGAAGCCCTTAACAAACTTACTATTTATTAAAAATTATTCTACTTATATATTATCTTATGGTAAATATATCCAACGGTTGTTTTGTCCAAATTCAATTTCTTTAATATTGATGTGCAGTGAGCCTATAATTATTAACACATAAGTTATACACATTAGTAGATACTTAACAAGTTTGAAGACTTAAATTAATTCGTTGTCATAAATCCCACTTTTTATATATACGATTCTTTAGTCGATATTTTATGACAAAAAAAATTGAAAGACAGATCGAAAACTTCCTTACAAATTATTTTTAAATAATATTTTAGAGAAATTTTACTTAGACGATGAAAAAGAAAGTCATTTCCGTCGTCCAAGTGCTCATCTGGACGACGAAAACGGCCTTCTCGGTCTTCTAAGTCTAAAATTTCATCGGTCTAAATTCCACCGCCATTTATTTTGGGAACCGCCGAAACTGATTTAGACGACGGACAAGGCCGTTTTCGTCGCCCAAGTGATAACCTAAACGACGGAAATGGCCTCCTCCGTCGTCTAAGTCTAAATTTTGAGCAGTCCAAATTTCACTGCCATTTATTTTGGAAATCGCCGAAACTGACTTTGACGACGGAGGAGGCCGTTTCCGTCGTCCAAGTTATCACTTGGATGACGGAAACGGCCTCCTCCGTCATCTAAGTTCAAATTTTAGGCGGTTAAAATTTCACTGCCATTTATTTTGGAAACCGCCGAAACTGACTTGGACGACGGAGGGGCCGTTTCTCTCGTCCAAGATAACTTGGACGACGGAAACGGCCTCTCCGTCGTCTAAATCCAAATTTTGGGCGGTCGACTTCTACCCACCAATTAATTCGGAGAGAAACCCGAGATTCACTTAGATAACAGAAACCGTCGTTTTTGTCGTCGATGTGTCCACTTGGACGACGAACACCTAGTGTTCGTCGTCAAACTTAAATCCACCTCACCTAGACAATGAAATTGGGCCCTTCGTCGTCTAGGTGAAACTGTATATTTTACAGTTTCCAGCAGTTTCACAATCTCTCTCTCTCTAAAACTCTTCCTCCTTCCGTTGCCTCCCTCCGACGTCTCCCACCGGCCTCCACCTCTTCCGCCACCTCCCACCTCCCTCCATGCACGCACGCACGTTCTAGTACAGGCCTCCTCCCTTCTCTGCCTCCCACCTCCCTCCAACTCCTCCCAGTGCTTCCGGCGCCTACCATCGGAACCACCACTTGGCTCCCTCCCACCACCGGCACCACCACGGTAAAATTTGAAAATTTGAAAATTTTATTTACGTACGTATAATTTTGTTTTAATATTATGTACATACGTATAATTTTGTTTTAATATATATTTAGGTTATAATAATGCGTATTTACATATAATATGGTATATAATAATGTGTATAAATATTATAATAATATGTATTTAGGTAAATAATATAAATTGGTAAAAAATAAAAAAAATGGTAAATAATGTGCTTAGGTAAAATTTATTTGTTTAATAATATGTATTTAGGTAAATATATAAATTTGTAAAAAATAATATGTATTTAGGTAAATATTATAAATTTGCAAAAAATGCTAAATATTGTAAATTGGTAAAAATATGAAAAGGTAAATATTAAAAATATTAAATATCAAAAAATGGTAAATATCAAAACATGGTAAAATCAAATAGTAAAAAATGAAAATGGTAAATTGTTAAAAAAGGTAAAAATTATAAATAGTAAATGTTAAAAAGTGGTAAATATTAAAAATGGTAAATATTAAAAATGGTGAATATTAAAAATGATAAATATTAAAAATGGTAAATTTTGTGGTAAATATGAAAAAAAGTAAATACTGTAACATAGTTATAATGATAAAATTTGTTTAATAATTGAATTTTATAACTCCTAGGTTAAAATTACCCCATGGGGTAAGAAAAAGGCACAGAGAGATGCCGAAAATGCCCGGCTCCAGCACTTGGCAGACCAAGTGGGTTGGCGACGCTTGGAGGACATCGTTGCGGCTCCTTCAGACCCTTCATCTGGTCAATCGGCTGCAGCGACTAGGGAAATTTCTAATGCCCCAGTTATAGCGAGTGATGACGGTGACATCCCTTCAGCTCGATCATCGATGTCAGAAGGTGCCCAGAAGTCAGCCTTTGAGTCTATTCTCTACAGTGCGCGGCGCAAGGTCAGTAGGGCCCGTCAGACCCTCAATCGAAAAGGACCCAATGACTGAGAAAGGGCGGAAAATTCGAGAAGTCGTTCAAGGCGACGGGGCAACAGATCCAGTTGTCGTACGATGATTTCACGGATGGCCCTCCTACCTCGTAGCTAGCTAGTCTCTCATCGCACAGCATTGGGGCAATTATTTGCAAAAACATCTGTATGGTTGTGCCTAACAGGAACGAGTTGTCGGACTTTGAGAATAGGAAGGTGTTTAGAGAACTCTCGATAATACAATTTTAAATTTAGTTTTTAATAACCAATAAAAATCGTAATTTCATAATATATACGATTTAATTTTTTATTCTTTTTATGTAGGTACAGTATGATGTGGATAACACACCGGGGATGCTTAGACACATCAACACCAACGTCATCTACCGTGATTGGAAGTACAGACTTAAGAGGTATTACCTTTTATTTGGCCGCTCGCCTACTCCCGTAAAGCTGCGTGGGGATAGGGAAGATGTGTGGAAGTGGTTGGTCAAACACTTCGAAGAAGAATCGTATCGTGTTCGTCTTTTTTTTATTATCTAAATTGACGAAATCGAATAATTTCTTTTTTAGTCATTTATTAGTTTTTTTAATGATTTCTGTTGTCGAACAGACAAAATCAGACGCAAACAAGGCCAATCGGGATAAGAAAGACAAACATCATACCTCCGGCTCCAAGCAAATAATACAAATCGACAAGGAGCAGAGAGATAAGGGCTCCAAACACCTTTATCTAGATGTTAGCGTCACTTCTTACGTGACGTCTGGGCTCGACAATGCAGAGAGTCAAAACAACGTAAGGTCATACATATTTCCTCTCAATTAACGTAATTAATATTTATTATTTATTCAACTCCCATACAAATTTATAATTATTTAATTTTCATTATTATTTTCTGACGAGGGTGCAAGAACTGACGCAGGAGAAATTGACCAACACGAAACTTGCACACCTGGATATGTCGCCAGAAGACATGCACCCTCAATCGAGAGAGAGCCAAATTGCAACCACCGATGCGGTATACGGCCGTTGAGTTGACAAGGTGGTTAGGGGGTTGGGATGCAAGGTGCATCGAGATTTATCTGACTCATCTACGACATGCTTAACGAGGAAGAGTGGTCTGGATGCGGCTGTCCAAACAGTCCTTGAGGAGGCTCGACTCGCACGGGCTGAAACGCAATTCATGCGTCAGAGGCTTGATAAGCAACAAGTGCAGATGATCAACTTCTTCGTCTTCATGTAAGTCAGGATTACAGAAGATTGTCATCCTGCTCTGACGCCAATAATCATGATAACTATACTTCTCTTATAGTTTCTTATGAAGTGCAACTTATACTGACCATGATCAAATCATTGTTGAAGAAGGAGATGGAGGAGCTAGCACATGTATGCACGGGTTCACCGTGATCAAATCAAAGTAGAATTCTAGATGCAACATGAAGTTAGTTATGATGGACTAATTTGTTGTATACAAATATAAATTTCACGCTTCGATCGATGTCATTCTATATCTTTTTCTGTTCTAAGTAAGCGGTCTTAAATTCTTGCACGAAAATCTGTGTTATATATCTATTTTAAATGAGGTAAACAAATCTGCAAGCAAAGCTAGTTTCATGTAATTGGTCGAGTTTGGCATCATTTTACCAAAATCACTCTCCCTTTTTTTATCATCGGCCAAGGCCGGATTGTTATCAAAACCGAAACTGCACGCAGTCTAGTCGCATTCTTTTTTTTTTCTCCTTCTGATTGGTTACGAAAGGGAGGACCTCTCCTTTTCACGCCCTTTCATAATACGCCCGTGGTTGGCTCTTATGGTAGCGACAGGCGTCCAGTTTTAGAAAAGCTGAGAAGTGGTACTACCAGAAAAATGGACTTAGATGACTGAGATATTTCATCATCTAAGATTCATTTTTCGTCGTCTATGTACTTTTAAGTGATGTCGTCTAAGTACTTAGACGACGAAATAAAAAGTTTTGTTGTTTTAGTGAACACTAAGACGACGAAATAAAATTCATCGTTTAAAGTTCTAGACAACGAAATAGAATGAACTAATACGAAGAAATGTTTCGTCGTCTAAGATGCAACACTTAGATGACGAAACCGACATTTCGTTGTCTAAGATGAACCACTTAGACGACGAAACTACTACAATTTCGTCGTCTAGGTGTTGCATCATATACGACGAAATGTCGGTTTTATTAAATGAAAAATTCATTAAATACTAATTAATTCATTAAATACTGCTAATTATTAATTTAAATGAAAAAGTCATAATAAATAAATAATTGAGATTATTTTGTATTGAAATAATTATAATATATGTTTTACAAAATTCATATTCTATTAATTAGTTAATGAACGATATCAGAATTTGGACCAGTACCGCCCAGCCCACTCCCACTATCAAATAAACCAATTCAATCATGAAAACTATAGAATTTATCACAAAATTCACCAAAAAATCAACAAAAAATACCTAAAAATTAAATTATATTAAAATTCACCAAAAATATTAATTTTCACACCACTTACCAAAAATTATCACATCAAATTCACCAAAAATTATCAATTAATAAACCTAAATAAAATAAATTAACCTAAAAAAAAATTAACCACGTTGACCTAACCTAAATAAAAATTAACATAATCAAAATTAATTGAACGGGGGGAGGGAGAGAGAGAGAGAGAGGGAGGGAGGGAGGGAGAGAGAGAGAGAGAGAGGGAGGGAGGGAGAGAGAGAGGGAGGGAGGGAGGGAGAGATAGAGAGAGAGAGAGAGAGAGCGATCGAGAGAGAGCGAGAGAGAGAGCGATTGAGAGAGAGAGAGAGCGATCGAGCGATCGACTTAGAAAATGAAACCTAATAGATTCTTCGTCCAAGTGATTTGAATTTTTATCAAAAATTTTGGCAAAAAATAAATCCCCGCCAACTTTTATGACTTAGACGACAAATCTTCGTCGTCTAAGTGTTTTAAATTTTCCACAAAATTTTGGCGCAAAAAAATTTCCTCCAACTTTATGACTTAGGCGACGAAACTATTTAGATTTCGTTGCCAGAGTACTAAATTTAAATAGTTTCGTCGCCTAAGGTATCTATTTTTTTTTTGAAATATCTAAAATCTATTTTGGGTAGTTGCTTAAAAATCATCAAAAATGAACCGTTAGATGTAACCATTACATTTATACAATGTTGTAGAAAAACATTCAATCCAATTCGGATTAGTTTAGGATTCAATCGATTTAACATAGTAAATATCGAAAAATAGTTAAAAGACAAAAATGATCATAAAATATAATTCGTAAACCTTTTTTCGAAGTTTCAGGTGTTTGTCTTGTCATAAAAAGTTAATTTATCAACTAGATAGAAATTAATTGAAATTTGACATAAAAAGTTGATGTAACACTAAAAACTTGTTATATATCTACTAATGTTGTATAACTTAACTATTCACATGTCTATATTTACTCTACATAATTATTGACGATATTTAATTAGGAAAAAATAACCGTTAAATATATTCATCCCAACATAGTAAGTAAGTGGACGAAATTTTGATCAGTAAGGGTTTGATCGGCGTAGTCCACCAGAAAACGAAAAATTCAATGAAACAGAAACGTTCATAAACAAATCTTCGTAACTCTATTTTTCGAACCGTCAACACTCCATGTCTCAGAATTGTTTACTCTCTGCCATTGACGAAAAAATATGCATTTTAAGATAGTATACATGGTTGTGCTCTTTGATCTGAGGCAATGAAATTCATCTTAAATGACAAATGGTGGACCATTCGTCGTCTAAATAAGACTTAGATGACAAATATATATATATTCGTCGTCTAAGTGTTTAGGAGTTAGAGTTTATGGGTTAGGGTTTAAGGTTTAGTGTTAGGGTATGGTTTTACACGATGCAATGGGTACTAATTCATTGTCTAAGTGTTTATGGGTTAGAGTTTATGGGTTAGGGTTTAGGGGTTAGTGTTAGGGTATAGACTTAGACGATGATCGAAATGGGTACCAATTCGGATTTAGGGTTTAGGTAATGAAGTATGTTTTCGTTGTCTAAGTGGTACTTAGACGACGAATCCTTAATGGTTTCGTTGTCTAATTTCATTATTCTGGTAGTCTGGATCCAATTTAAATTTTAAATCTGAGCCTTTAACTTTATCTAATAATCTGAGCTCACATTAAGCTTAGCTTATATAATCACTCTCAAAATTCCAGATCGTATGGCTGCCAACAACAACACGCCGCCAATTGCTTGAAAGGACCCAATCCCGATTCAGTTACCTAAACCGGAATCAAACCCTTTCGAAAATACGAACCAACAAAAAATTTTCAAAATTTCGGCAGAGTTTCGTTACTAACGTGGAATTACCATAACCTGCACCCAGAAAATAACACTTCATCCTATGCCACAAAAGCCAAACCGTGGGCACCAATCCCATCCGGATTTCTCAACATCAATATAATCAATAACAGTAATCAAACTGTACTATGTATATATGTATATCCGAGAAAATCCGTATAAACATGTATCAGAATGTATCAGAGCGACCTCTAGTGTAAAACATATACAACATATAGATCAGTAGGCAAAACAAGAACCTACTGGAAAACACAGGTAGCTCAGATCACTAGCCTCCAAACCGCGACGTGAAAACACCAAAACCTGAACTGCAAACTGGGCACGGAAACTGAAAAGTCCAAGGGAAAGACAATAAACACGTTAGAGTGAGTGGACGAAAATAAATGTCTTTCACCAAAGAATATATGCTATAAAAACATATGCGAGTCGAATGAATAAATATAATAAAATACGCGAGGTAAACCATAATCCTCCAGCGTACAGAGCATGCAAGTAAAATCCCATGGGGCCACTCATGGACACGTTCGTGCTAGTACAGTCCGAATCACAGGATCCCAGACCCACACGTGATTCGAGCCAGAAAGGCCTCAGGTCAGGGTATCTGTTTCCACCCGGAACTACATCGGCACAAGAAACAGACATCTGTACCCACCCGAAACTACATCGGCACAAGGTACAGAAACCAGTACCCACCCGGAACTACATCGGCACAAGGTACGGTACCCCTACTGGTAAGCACCCTCGGGGATCAGCCGGGATGCGAATGTATCGATACAACAACATGAACTACGACTGTACTCTGTGAAAATCAAATCACAAATATCTCGATGCATGTACAGTAAACAGCATAAAAATGCATATGCGTAACATAATCGTATATAACACATGCTCATAATAATCGTAATCTCGTAAATATGCTCATATCTGTTTATTCGTATACGTATATCCGTATATATATATAATTGTAAACACATGCTCATGTAATCCGAAATCTCATACGCATGCTCAAGTTCGAAAATCATATAAAAAGACTCGCAAGAATTCCGTGAAAAGAAATTGTCCACTCAAAGGTGAGCAAAAAGCACACTCGCTCTAATCTCGTGGCCCGGCGGAAGATCCCTCGCCAGAAGCACGATCACGATCCCGATCTCGATCTCGATCTCCTGAATATATTCATAAAACACAACCGATCAAAATCATAGTCCACAACACTGTACTGATGCACGAAAACCAACCGTTCCCAGAAATACGAAATGCAGTACAAAATGAATTACGGAAATCCCGAAACCCCCACTCGAAACCTCGACTGAAAATCGGCTAATCAAATCGACCCAAAAACCTCTGGACGACGATCAGGGCACGATTACGAGAAAAATGACATTAAAAACGTCGAAATCTGAAAAGTTGACTTTTCCTCGCCGGAGCGCCGCCGTTGACCACCGTTGACCGCCGCCGCCGACGGCGGCGCGCCGTCAATGGTGGAATTTCACGGCCAAAATTTCCAGAATTAAAGCCCATCACCAGGCGAACCACTTCCTCTTCTACCCCAACGTCCAATTCGAAGTCCAACACCGTCAAATCCGTCCAAATTCACATCGGAATTCACTTCCGGCAACCATATCGGGTTCGCAGGAAAACTTCATTTCAGCCCAATTCAAACATAGGGGAAACATCACCAGGCCAAGAGGAGGTAAACCCCCAACCTCCCAGCCGCCACGGCTCGCCGGAGAGCCTCCCCCCATCACGGCGAAATGACACAAGGAAGCTAACCATACCTTCCACAAGGTCGGAGGTGGCCGGAAAACGGTGGTCGGACGGTGGTGCCGAAACGGGAAAGTCTCTCTCTCTGGTCAACGGTCAACAGTTTCCCAAAACGGAAAGTCAACGTTCAGTCAAACTTCAACAGTGTTTTCGGAAATTTTACGACTATTTTCGATATTTATACTCGCGCCTCGGGTCGATCGACGGTCCAAAACGAATATACGAAATGATTCGGATAAACACGAAACAATCGGATAAACTCGTCGAAAACCGAAACTTCAAATAATCATAAAATATTCCTCGGTTATCGGAAAAATCTTTCGGAACCGCCCACGAGCTCGAAATCACGTACTCTATAATTTCCGTGAAGACACCCAACTCAAATTCTGTGACTAAACTCAAACTCGAGAATCGTCCCGAATACGCAACTGATTCTGCTTCGGGTCATCACATTGCTCATCCTCGGCACTGTGCCACTCGACCACAGTGACTCATGATTGAAGGGATCAAATTTTGGGAACAGATTTTCAGATTTTAGTTGGGTCAAAAGGATCGGATTTTTTGACCTCAATCCTTCGTCGTTGGCCTTGTCTGGTCGATGATGATGAGTCGGCAAGTCATTTTCGAGTCTCATCTTGCGATATGGATTCGTTGATAGCAGACAGACAACAATGACGAAATTGGTCGACACCTTCTGTCACGACCCAAACCTAGATTAGTTAGTTAATCATCGTTAGTCGCATTAATTAATGAGCTGTACATCAAACGTCATGTTTATCAGGATTCATCGCGACTAAAAATTTACTTTCTATAAAATAATTCAAGTTCAAGTATTATAAATCTAAATTCTAATATGAGTCGACTAATTGTAAAAAAAAAATTGCACATCAATATTAATGAAATTGAATTTGGACAAAACAACCGTTGGACATATTTACCATAAGATAATATATACGCAGAATAATTTTTAATAAATAGTAAGTTTGTTAAGGGCTTCATCAGCACAGTCAACCTAAAAATAAATTTTTTTACAAAACGGAAATATGGGTACACGAAAATCCGTAACTCCTATTTTAAAACCGTCGATGCTCACACTCCAAGAATTTTTTACTCTATCCTCTCGATGAAAAGATTATGCATTGGGACATGGTTATTCTCTTAGAGGTAAAATTACGAAAACATGACTTAGACGACGAAATGTTCACTTTTTCGTCGTCTAAGTCATTACTTGGAAGATGAAAACGTGTCATTTCGTCCTCTAAGACAAAAGTTCTAGGGTTTAGGTTTATATAACAATGTTTACTTAGACGACGAAAAGTTGTTCCGTCGTCTAGGTTTTTTTGTTTAGGGAAAATGGGACACTTGGTCGTTCAGATTCCTTCGCCTAAGATCTTCACCTTTTACGGGTCAAAGCGACCTCTTTGAGGGAAGATAATCAACCATTTGGAAAACTTACATACTTGTGTGTTTTAATGCTTCGAGTCTAGCTTAGCTTAATTCTTTTCTTCTTAGTTTGCTTGAGGATAAGCAATGTTTAAGTGTGAGGTAGTTTGTTAGGACCATAATTGTTTTCCAATTATGTACCTAACCTTATGCTTAAAGCTTGCCTTCTTGAAATAAAGCATCGTTATTAATATGTTTCCTTGTTATGCTAGGAAATGGAGAGTTTGCTAGGAAACGAGCTAAAAGATGGAAATTGACAAGTTTTTGGAGAAGCCAAGCAAGTTTCCGAAGCATTGGGAGAAGAAGAAGCAAAATCGACAAATGGACAAAAAATCAACCGCTGGTCAAAGTTATCTCCGGCTGGTCAACTGTCAATTCCGGCGAGTCCTTGCCGGAATGTGTCAAGGCCCAAGACTTCAAGTCCAAACCCACAAGCCCAATTGTAAACCTTAAGGAGGTGGTCGCTCAAGAGTTTTTTCCTAACCCGAGTTGACTAATTGTAAAAAAAAAACTGTAGGTGATGGCCCAGACGAGGTATCCTGACCTCCCTTAATGGCTCGACGAGGCACCCTGACCTCCCCTAACAGGACTATCCGGTGATTAACCGAACAATCAGTGCATCGATGTAACTAACTAATGCCATCACAAAGAAAAACCACCAAAATAAAAATGCTCGGAAACATACCGTAAAATAATTTGAAATGCTGAAATACTGAACATTGAACTAGCTATCAACTATGAAAATAAAAAGGGTCCCCTTATAGTACTGTGCCGTGATTTTCATCTATCAAGGGTATGTTTATCATCTTTTCTATCCGTCTGCCACTGGCTGTTAACACGTCGTCCTAGAAAACGATTAATATTTCATAACTAATCGTAAAAAATTATAATGGATAGCTAAGCTCGTATACTAAGGAGCAATATCGTCGCGAACCTCACATTCTCAAATAACGTGCTTCCTGAACTTCTTACAAGCTTAATTCTAATTCTAATTTGTGAACCCTTAATTCTCTTTGGAAGTTTCAATACTTTCCTAAAACGTTGCGTGACTCAAGTTCCAATTGACGTTCAACTGGACCAATTGATAAAGTTATAAAAATGTTTAATTATCACCAATATATTCTAAGTCCAAATCAAACTACGGCCAATGAATTTGATAACCTCACCAATATACTAGCAACATCGAAACGAATCCAACGATATAAAGCTTGACAAAATTCAGAAACCTTTTCCTGCCAGACGCGTTGCGACAAATAGCGGCGTGTGGGCCTGCAACCACCGCTGATAGTGGCGATTGACCCCTAAAAAAAAAGCTCTCAATAAGCCCGATCTATTGTCTAACTATGACCATGGCCAATTGGGACGGCAACTAGTCCAAAATTGGCCCGAAAACAATCTCACCGAAAAACTTAAAATCCTGATTTCGGCGCCGTCAAGCCACGTCGGAACTCGAGGCTAGTCGAAAAATGTTTACAAGGACTGGGTCTACAAAACCCTTAACCTCACATCTCCAATAGACGTCGTTGACCACTGTCCCCAACGGCGACGATTCGACTGCGATTTTCGAACGAAAATTGCGTCAATTCGACCACAATTTCACCTGCAAAATTTCAAATTCAACAACCCATATCATTCCATATATCACAAGGATTTGAAATATACCTCAATTGTTGCTGGCGATGGCGACCGATTTCACTCGACAACCTAGTAAAAAAGGCTTAAATTCACTCTCCTCTACCATCAATCACTGGAAATAAAGTCGCCAGGTGACAGAGGACAGTGAGATGCTTCGAACCCGACCGATTTTACGGCTGGAGGTGGCCGTAATTTGTCCCACTGCTGCCACCTAATTAGGCGGCAATTTTGGCCGCTGTAGCTCGAGTTAACTTGGGTCAACCCGATTGCCGAAATGGTAAGTCCTCCTTTTCGAAAAATGAAAAAGTCCTATCTATACTCGTATATTTACGACTATTGCATTTTCGATGAACTTTTATTGATCATAACTTTCTTGTCATAGCTCCATTTTCGGCATTCTTCATGTCTATAGACTCGTCTAAAAAAATCTACGAGTTCCACTCGAAATCAACAAACTTCGATAATTCGATAAAATGTCAACTCTAAGCTCTCACTATTTACCGACCGTAAAAAAATTAACTACCTTTCATGATTAACCTTAAGTAAATCATAAAAAAAAATTCTCGAGACGGATTGTTACAATCTACCCCCCTTAAGGAAATTTCTTCTTCGAAATTTACGCATATACTAGTAAAGCACCAATGGGTACTACATCCGCATGAGTTCTTCCAGCCTGCAAGTAACATCCACAACTAAGAGGAGTTATCCGTAATACCTTCACCATGTATCGCTTAATTACGAAGTCTTACATGTTCTCCTGATCGAGAGTCTCAAGCAATTACTCACTATAAGCCTAGTACATGAAAGGGTCTTGATGTAAACTCTGTAACATAAATACCCAAAACATCTAATATTCATGCCAACTCTATTCGCAAGTACTATTAATAATGTCAGCATGTCCGGTCAGTCCCGCCTTTAGTTGTGGTCAAGATATCCCTTCTGAAGTATGGCTCCTGATCACTACTTGAACCCTATACTACAAGCCTACAAGAAGTGTCCCTCCACAGACACTTTCTCATAAAAGTGACCCTCGTGGCCACAAAGGAAACAAGCTGAAGAACCAGGCTGATCATTCTAAAGTCGTAATATAAGTGGGCATCTAATCGGTCTTAAGGGAACTTTTAACCCTCCGCGATTATCTTATTCCCGAAGATTATATGGAAAATTTATTATAGTTTCCCCTAAAACTCAAGAAAAACCAAAAACATGTACGAAGACAACACTTCAAATAACCAAATCCCAAAAATAAACCGTGGGTACCAAATCTCATCCAGATTTCTCATAATCAAATTGAACAACACTATAAACATAAATCACTAATACTTATTTGTATTTATGAATCAAAATGATTGCAAAACCAAATATCTCCACAATTCAAATAAATCACGTTCGATACATTATAAGAACTAATTCAAATATCAATAACTAATAACTATAATGTAGCGAGGTTCATAAGAAATCACTGAGATCTGCCTCAAATACACCCATAACTACAAGTGGACTCTAAAGAGTAAAACTGTAATCTCCAATCCCACTCTAATATGGAGGTAACAACTTTGCATTTTCTCTAAAGTCTGACTAATCGTGTCAGCTATGCATCTATTAGTGATAAAAAAAGTAATCTTAATGTCGGTGCATAACTTGTATTCATAAACTCATTATCACCAGTCTCACGACTCACGTACCATAATCTGAAAAACGAACATCGCACCCCTATTTGA
Organism: Geum urbanum; assembly: GCA_946800695.1. NCBI lineage: Eukaryota > Viridiplantae > Streptophyta > Magnoliopsida > Rosales > Rosaceae > Geum > Geum urbanum. The sequence goes on from OX327002.1 coordinate 25,540,138, forward strand.
GCATTACTAGCTCACATAACATATCTACTACTATCCAATGCCAAAATATTTGTTGGGAGATAGCCATAGGTTTCTGCTTATACAAAAATGTATGTATATTTGCCCACTCAAAGTGTTAATTTACTTATCCAGACCCATTGTCGAATTGAATAACTGAATCACTACAACTTCTCTCACTATACTATGATAAAAATTTCTAATTCCTTTAACACAGGATATTTACCCAATGATAACTACTCAGAGGATTAAAGTGTTGTGAAGTCCAAGGAACAAAACAATTCCTTACAAAAATTAATGATAAGATTTTGTATCCCACATCTTCGTCACAGAGGAATCAAGAACTAGTTAGAAGTTTGCATTTTTGTGTATGATTCTCATATATACTTATATGAGTGATGATTGCTAGGTCATCAGCATCAAGCTCTTCTATATAGTCTAGCGACAATCCGGAGACCGTGCAAAATATTAGTCCCAAAAGTACTCATCTTCTCTCTCAGAAACTCTCACAATTCGTCACTGGAAAATTCACATTCTCAAGCTAAATTTTCATTTCAAGAGACATCTTTACATAGAGAGAAGAGTGTTTACAACACAAAATGAATCACTACAAGAAAACATCACTTAGACCACGGAAATGTAATTGTTCCGTGGTCCAAGTGAAACTTGGACGACGAAGACTTTTCCGTCATCCAAGTGACACCTGGAGGACGGAGAATACCATCTCCGTCGTCCAGGTGACCACCTGGACCTCGGAGTCTTCTCCGTTGTCCAGGTGATCACCTGGACGACAGATCCGGAGCATTATTCCGAGTTACGAGGATTATGTTGTGAATATTTCGACCGTCGATTATTTAATCGGGTAAGTTTGTGATGGTTGAATAGTTGACTTTTTATCGGTTTGGTCGATGTGTTTGACTTCAGGTGATAATTGAAGAATACATCTAGTTGAGTTTGTTGCCGCGAGAATTATTGGAATCAGAATTACGACGAGGAAGTTACGTGTGTTTGAAGTTTGTCGAAAATCTAATTATGGAAGTTTCCATTTTGGGCAAGTATTTAAAGTGGGTTTCCATATCAGGAAAGTCAAACATGTGTGTTGTGGCTGTTGACCGGTCAACTTCGCATGGAGGAGAGAGGCGCGATGTCCTCCACAGCCACCGGCGGTGATCCTCCGTCCGGCCACCTCCGGGCACGACCTTGGTGTCTTTCCACTCGGCTCGACCTCCCCATACTATTTCCGGTCACTGTTCACGGCAAGGTGCACTGTGGAAAGAGAAAATTCAGGCCAAAGTTTGAAGAATTTGGGGTTTTTGGGTGGTTTTGATTCCGGCCGAGTTGAGCTACAATTTGTAGTGGGCTTTGAAGCTCTCATCACCATGATTCTAACCATGTAAGTATGGAGTTCTAATTTTGTTTATGTATGGAGAATTCTTGGTTTGAAATTTGTGAGATAATTCGGTTTTACATGAAATTGACCTAGTTAGAGTTAGAATTGGCCCTTGATGCAGTTGTGAAAGTTGCTCAGTGGGTGATTTGGAGTGGAATAGGGGTTGCGCCACCGGGAAATTTTCAGATTGGGTGGCGCCACCGCCGCCGGCGGTGGTCAATGGTCAAACTTTGATTTTTTTTGGGTTTTCGACAAGTTGCATGTCGTTTCACTCGAAAATCGCGCCCCGATCGCAGTGGGGAGGTTCGTTTTTCGATTTGAGCGTCCAAAATTGTAGCGAGGTATTGAGGTGTGATTATCGGATTTTCGACGATTCGTCGTTATTGGATTATGTGTTTCTGAGAACGATTGTTTTTCGTGATTTGATTTGAATTGTCGAGTTATGATTATGAGGAATGGATTTTATGACTATTCAAGGGTTCGTGATCGTTCGTTTGGCGAGGGATTTTTCGCCGGATCACGGGTTAACGAGAACTGCGTTACGCTAGTCTGTGAGTGGACATTTCTTTTCATGGATTGATTGCGAGTCTTTTATATATGATTTACGAACTTGAGCATGCATACGAGATTATTTTTTATATGAGCACGTGTTATACAATTATATTACGTATATGCGTTCATATGCTGTTTATTGCATTTGCATCGAATTATTTATGATTTGGTTTACACAGAGTACAATCGTAGTTTATGTTGTTGTATCGATACCCACGCATCCCAGCTGATCCCCGAGGGTGCCTACCAGGGGGGAACTGTACCTTGTGCCGATGTATTTCCGGGTGGGTACAGGTTTCTGTTTCTTGTGCCGAGGCATTTTCGGGTGGAAACAGTTACCCTGACCTGAGGCCTTTCTGGCTAGAATCACGTGTGGGTCTGGGATCCCGTGATTTGGACTGTACTAGCACGGACGTGTCCATGAGTGACCCCGTGGGATTTTTTACTTGCATGCTCAGTACGCTGGAGGAGTATGAGTTTACCTCATGTACTTTATTATTTTTATTTACCTGGACTCACTCTAACGATTTTCATGTCTTTCCCCTGGGCTTTTCGGTTTCCGTGCCCAGTTTGCAGTTCGGACTCTGGTGTCGCACGTCGTGGTCGGAGGCATAGTATTCAAGCGATGTTTCTTTTATGGTAGGTTCCTGGTTCGGCCTACTATTTGAATATGTATACTAGAAGTCGCTCTGAGTATTCTGATGTATATTCGTATACGATTTTCCACAGATTTCTGTAAAGTATAGTTATATTTACTACTTTACATTATTGTTGATATATTGAGAAATCCCATGGGATTGGTGCCCACGGTTTGATTTTTGTGGCATATGATGAAGTGTATTTTCCGGGTGCAGGTAATGATAATTCCGCGTTAGTAATGAAACTCTGCCGAAATTTTGATGGTTTTTGTTGGTTCGTGTTTTCAGAAGGGATTTGATTCCGGTTTAGGCAACTAAATCGGGGTTGGGTCCTTTCAGCGTAACCTCATGGATTAAGCTGATTACACTTCTGATTCTGTTCCGGGTCGTCACAATATATTACGTATATGCATTTATTTATTGCATTATACATTTGCATCGAACTATTTATGATTTGGTTTACACAGAGCACAGTCTCATTATATGTTGTTGTATCGATACACTTGCATCCCGGCTGATCCCCGATGATGTTTACCGAGGGAGGCTGTGACCCCTGACCCGAGGCCTTTACCGGGGGGAGGGGGGGCTAGAATCACATGTGGGTCTGGGATCCCGTGATTCGGACTATACTAGCACAGATGTGTCCATGAGCGACCCCGTGAGATTTTTACATGAATGCTCAGTACGCTGGAGGAGTTTGAGTTCACCTCGTGTACTTTATTATATTTATTCATCTTGACTCGCATATGTTATTATAACATATATCATGCGGCGAAAGACATTTATTTTCGTCCACTCACTCTAACGGTTTTCATGTCTTTCCCCTGGGTTTTTCGGTTTCTGTGCCCAGTTTGCAATTCAGATTCTGGAGTCTCATATCGTGGCTGGAGGCTAGTTGTTTGAGCACCTATGTTTTCCAGTAGGTTTCTTGTTTCGCCTACTGTTGTATATTTTGTATATATATACACTAGAGGTCGCTCTTATACGTTCTGATACATATTTTATACGGTTTTCTCGGATATACTATCTATTACAGTTATGTTTACTGTTTATTGCTATTGATATGATATTGAGAAATCTGGATGGGATTGGTGCCCACGGTTTGGCTTTTGTGGCATAGGATGAAGTGTTATTTTCCGGGTGCAGGTAATGGCAATTCCGCGTTAGTAGCGTTACTCTGCCGAAATTTTAATGGTTTTTGTTGGTTCACGTTTTCAGAAGGGGTTTGATTCCGGTTTAGGAAACTAAATCGGGGTTGGGTCCTTTCAGGTACGCAATTGAAAAAATCAACAAACCCCCACCATATTCGTAACTCTCATGTCATTCTCCCTTTTACATTATTAAGACACCAGCAACAACCCCAAAAGCCATAGACCCGACTATGGTAAGCTTATGTAGAACACCACCATTGATTGTCGGCACTGGGGCCTCTGCGGTTCGTGTAGAAGACGAAATGGGAGTAACTGCCTCTTCAGATGAGTGTGATGGAGGAGATGGTGGCGAATCAGCAGTAGGTGCCTCCGTTGTTAGAGTAGTTTCTGGTGAAGAACTCTTCAAAGCAGTTAGAGGTGCCTCAGGTGTAGTACTAGTACTACTCTTCTTTGGAGAAGGAGCAACTATGCGTATTTTTTCCGATGAGGAATGCACTTCACTTGGTCACTAGTAGAAAATGTTCATTAGACAACATAGATGAGATGACAAAAGGTCAATTTTCTCGCATTCGAGGTCATCGGACGACAGAAAAAAAAACTTACTTGTTGTCAAAGGGTATCTTAAAATCCGACAGTGGCAGGTTAAAAATTTCGAATGAAATCACAAAGCCTAATATACTTTTGGAAGTTGTCTGAATTTTAGGAAAAACTAATAAGACAACATAATAAAATATTTTGTCATCTCATTAATTGCCATCATACAACAAAAGTATTATGTATGTCATATGAAATCTAGGAAGAAACAATCAAACAACAGAACATTTATTTATGTCATTTGATTGAATTGGGATGACATATTAAGATGACAAAATATTTGCTTTGTCATTTCAATGAATTAACAAAAAACTGTCATATGACAGAAATTTTGTTATGTCATTTGATTAAGCTGGCAAGAAGTCATTATATTACAGAATAATTGTTATGTTATTTGATTGAATTGGGAAGAATTCATCAGATGATTAAAGATACATTATATCATCTGATATGAAATCCATTAAATGACATAATATGACTTATGTCATTTAATTAAATTGGGAAGAAATCTTTCAGATGACAGAAGGTGACAGAGTATTGTTATGTCATCCGAGTATTGGTACTATGGAAAACAAAATTTACAAAGTAAATTACTGCAAATAAATCATTTTTATAAATTTGACTGTCAGATGGAATGATCGAAACAACATAAGAACAATGTTTAAAAATTAGAATTTTCCGACATGAATTTGGCCTCGATCCATGCGTGTCGTTGTTGTGACGCCAAGGCTATTAAGAGTAAAACTTGATTTGCGGCTCCGTCAAAAATTAATTTGAGACCAATTTTCACACACGCATTATCGTGGAGTTCATATCTATCTTAGAATATGAAAAAAAATTGACAAAAAAAGTCAATTTAGGTACTCACTCCATAGGAGGATGAGCAAAATATTTGAAAAAGGTTATTTAGTATTTTGGTAATATTTGACCTCATTGACCGTCCTTTAAACCAACTCCGACGATGCTAAATTTTTTGTTGTATCCCTTTTATTACGAGGTTGACGCATTTGTCAAACACATTTTTCATTAGATGGTTTGGGTTTCTTGTATGTCTCTAATTCCACATATAACTACTATTGTTACTTAGAATGTTTGTTTGGTTATATGAAAAACTAATTTTTATGAAACTAAATAACTAACAAGTAACCATTTTACAAATGTGACCATTGGATGAGACGATTAGACTAATCTAAGCACGATGTGTAAAAATCAGAAGTTTCCGACTTGTATTTGGCCTTGATCCGTGCACCCAACCATTGTGACCATATTGCCCTTTAGATGAAACGTGATTTGTGGACACGTCAAACATAATTTGGAATTGAAAACTTCACATACATTATCGTGACTTTCATATCTATCTTACCATGTAAAAAATTTCCAAAAATTATAAATACTAAACTGTAAACCCTAACCCCTAAACCCTAAAAAACTCTAAAATGATAATAAAAATAAAATAAGGTTTTTGACATAGTAGTAAAGTTAGAGTTGACTAGGGTTTAACTTATGTATAGGTTGCATGAACTTTCTATCAGCTTACCTTACTCTCAACACTTGGTGAAAATCAAGAAAGAACTAAAACACTGAACTGAGTGAACTCGATTTCTAAAATTTGATTGGCCATCTCCGTCTTACAAGAATCCAAGTATTATTAGTTAGAGAGCCATCTCCGGTTCAACCTAATGCAAACCAATACGGATTGAGGCGAATTGTACTACTGAAGCAACTGCTCCAACTTCAATTCATAAGTTGGTGAAAGAAATTTATTTTCGTCCACTCACTTTAACGATTTTCATGTCTTTCCCCTGGGCTTTTCGGTTTTCGTGCCCAGTTTGCAGTTCGGACTCTGGTGTCGCACGTTGTGGTCGGAGGCATAGTATTCGAGCGATGTTTCTTTTATGGTAGGTTCCTGGTTCGGCCTACTATTTGTATATGTATACTAGAAGTCGCTCTGAGTATTCTGATGTATATTCGTATACGATTTTCCACGGATTTCTGTAAAGTATAGTTATATTTACTACTTTACATTATTGTTGATATATTGAGAAATCCGGATAGGATTGGTGCCCACGGTTTGATTTTTGTGGCATAGGATGAAGTGTATTTTCCGGGTGGAATTACCATTACCTGCACCCGGAAAATACACTTCATCCTATGCCACAAAAATCAAACCGTGGGCACCAATCCCATCCGGATTTCTCAATATATCAACAATAATGTAAAGTAGTAAATATAACTATACTTTACAGAAATCCGTGGAAAATCGTATATGAATATACATCAGAATACTCAGAGCGACTTTTAGTATACATATACAAATAGTTAGCCGAACCAGGAACCTACCATAAAAGAAACATCGCTCGAATACTATGCCTCCGACCACGACGTGCGACACCAGAGTCCGAACTGCAAACTGGGCACGGAAACCGAAAAGCCCAGGGGAAAGACATGAAAATCGTTAGAGTGAGTGGACGAAAATAAATGTCTTTCACCAACTAATATATAACTCAGTTTCTTATTTTATTGTGGTGCAAAATGCATTTATAATTCCAGAGGCTGCACGAGAATATGTGTATCTTCATGCTAAATTGGCATGAAGGATTTGGAAGAGCACGTTTGTGACGACCCGAACCAGAATCAGTAGTATATTCGGCACGATTCACAAGATTCTGTTTAGTCGCAGTTTTACGATATATGAGTGGTTCGTCGACTTTATTCGCGACTATGTTTTTGGCCTAGAATTTGAGTTGAGTGTCTTCACGGAAATTGTAGAGTACGTGATTTCGAGCTCGAGGGCGGTTTCGGAAGATTTTTCCGATAACCGAGGAATATAATATGATTATTTGAAGTTTTAGTTCTGACGAGTTTATCCGATTGTTTGGTGTTTATCCGAATCGTGATGGTTATCCATTTCGAATCGTCGATCGACCCGAGGCGCGAGTATAAATATCGGAATAGTCGAAAATTAGTCGAAAATCTCAATTTGGGCTTTGACTGACGTTGACCACCTGTTGACTTTCCAAAATTGGAAAGTAGCCATTGACCCGTGAAGGAGAGAGAGAGACCCGGTTCAGTTCGTCGGCCGACCCGACTTTTCCGGCCACCTCCGGCCATGCTGAGGGTACCAATCGATTCCCCATGAGATTTTCTTTCATTTTATGCTTGAGTTTGTTGAAATTGATTATGTTTACTTTGAGTTCGAATCGGGCCGAGGGGATGGATTTCGCCGGTGATGGTTACGGTGGTTCCGGTAAGATTTGGAGGTGGGGTTGTTGGGGGTTTTGCTCCCCACACCTTGGTGATACTCTCTGGGTTATTGGTTAGGGACGAGGTGGTGGTTATGGGTGAACCCGATTAGGGTACCGGTAAGGAATTCCAATTTGGGTTTGTGTGAAATTGGAGGTGTTGGAGGTTGAATTGAACTTTGTGTTAGTTGAAGAAAATGTTGGGTTGGAGGAGAGCTTCATTTCTGGAGCTTCCTCGTCGGAAAATGTCACCGTTGATGGCGCGCCGCCGCCGCCGGCGGCGGTCAACGGCGGCTCTCCGGCGAGGAGTTGACTTTTTGGATTTTGATGAAATTCATGTCATTTTTCTCGTAATCGCGCCCTGATTATCGTACAGAGGTTTTCGGATTGATTTGGGTAGCCGATTTTTAATCGAGGGTTTCGAGTGGAGATTTCGGGAATTTCGTTAATCATTTTGTAGTGCATTGCATATTTCCGGGAACGGTTGGTTTCCGTGGTTCAGTACAGGGTTGTGTACTGTGATTTTGATTAGTTATGTTTATGTATATTCAGGAGATCGAGATCGTGATCGTGCTTCAGGCGAGGGAGCTTCCGCTGGACCACGAGATTAGCGCGAGTTCTCGCTAGCAGATATGTGACTGGACAAGTTTCTATTTTCACTGTTGATTTGCGAGTTCGTGGATTTTATGATCTTCGTATTTATTTTATACGACGATTGGGATATATGTTATTTTCGGAGGTGTTGTTATGTGTTTATTGGTGATGGCATTTATTGCATCGATGCTACCAGAGTTGAGAGATTCCTCTGGCCCAGAGTTGAGAGATTCCTCTGAAGCAGGGTTGAGAGATTCCCCTGAGTGCCGCCGGGGTTGAGAGATTCCCCTGGCCTATCACCGTCAGGTTGAGCGATTCGCCTGACGTTGGGCTTGAGAGATTCGCCCGACAACCTCCATATATATATGTGTTGTGTTCCGAACTCGCACTGTTTTACATTGAGTATGTATATAAACTGGTGAAAGGCATATATTTATTTTCGTCCACTCACTCTAACGTTTTTATTTGCCTTTCCCCTGGGCTTTTCGGTTTCCGTGCCCAGTTTGCAGTTCGGATTCAGGTGTTGCACGTCGCGGTTGGAGGCTAGTGATCTGAGCTACCTGTGTTTTCCAGTAGGTTCTTGTTTCGCCTACTGATGTGTATATTGTATATATTTACACTAGAGGTCGCTCTGATACATTCTGATACGTGTTTATACGGATTTTCTTGGATATACTATATATAGTACAGTATGTTTACTATTTATTGTTTATAATATGATGTTGAGAAATCCGGATGGGATTGGTGCCCACGGTTTGGCTTTTGTGGCATAGGACGAAGTGTTATTTTCAGGGTGCAGGTTTATGCAATTCTACGTTAGTAACGAAACTCTGCCGAAATTTCGAAAAGTTTTTGTTGGTTCGTATTTTCAGAAGGGGTTCGATTCCGGTTTAGGTAACTGAATCGGGATTGGGTCCTTTCAGCTTGGTATCAGAGCATTAGGTTGTCAGATTCTGTAGACTCTTGTAGTTGTGACGCTTAGGGTATTTGAGTTTGTACAGCATGACTGGAGTGATGACCCGACTGGCCAGCGGTACTCATCAATACTTCGGGTGTTGTGTGCTCTCAAATATCTGTGGTTTCATGATTACGTTCGTTCTGCTTGTACCTAATGCTTGTCTTGTATCAGTAGGATGCCTCCTCGACGTGGTCCCCGTGTTGATCGGGAAGAGGATCCTGATGAGGATCGCCGAACGCGCGACTTGCTTATGCGAGTGTTGCGTTTGGAAGAGCGTTTTGACCCTGTGACCAAGGCTCGCACTGCTGGTGCCACTGTGTTTTCGGGTTCAGTCTATCCAGAGATATGCGAGGCATGGTTGATTCAGATTGAACGTATTTGTGAGCGTCTGCAGTTTACTTCTGAGCAGATGACAGTGGCCGCAGTTGGTTTACTTGAGGGTAATGCATACTTTTGGTGGGTTAGCACCGACAGGGTTCCAGCTGATACTCTGTGGACATTGTTCTGTGATCTGTTTATGTGGAGGTACTTTAATCAGGCTGCCCAGCAGTGCAAGTATGAGGAGTTTACGAACTTGAGGTAAGGCAGTTTGTCTGTACTTGAGTACCGGGATCGGTTTACCCGTTTGTCTCGTTTTGCGCGGGATATGCTGGCTATTGAGGAAGCCAAGTGTCGCAGGTTTGAGCTGGGATTGAATCTGAATATCAAAGCTACTCTAACTACGATGCCTCGGAACAACTTTGATGAGTTTGTCAGTGCAGCACTCCGAGGCGAGGATATTGAGCAGGAGAGACAGCAGAGGTATCAGCCGAGACGGTTTGAGGAAGGTGGACCGAGTCAGGGGCCTTCAAGAGTTCTGATACTTCTAGTTCAGCTTCATCCTCAGGCGGTGGATCTTATCGCCCACCCGTTGGTGTACCGAGGCAGAGATTGAGATGGAGGAGAGATCGGCCGCAGCGACCACTCGCTAGTTGGAGTTCCAGCGGTTCTAGTTATCCTCGGCGTACTGGTGGCACTTTTGCTGTACCGAGGGAGTACCCGTTGTGTAGTCTCTGCAGCCGACATCATATGGGTCCTTGTCAGCGAGATCCTGTCACTTGTTTCCGCTATGGCCAGGTGGGTCACTATGCGAGGGAATGTTATCAGTATGATGTTACTGGTGGACAAGGGGCCCAGAGTTCCGGAGGAGAGCGAGGTGCCACTTCGGGAGCTCGACCAGCACAGTTTGCAGGCCAGGGCAAACAACAGGGACAACCCCAGCGAGGACGACCAGCCGGACAGGCGATGGTTCTTGCTATGACTCTACGTGAGGGCAGAGCTTCACCGGAGGTCGTTATTAGTACGTTACATGTCTTTGGTATTCCAGTAGTTGCATTGTTAGATCCAGGTGCCACACATTCATTCATATCATTTAGACTGTCATCATTAGCCACGGTACCTGCATCTCCACTTCCGGGGTTGTGGAGAGTGTTATATCCGTCAGGTGAGGTTGTGAGCATCGGTTGGGTGTACAGAGATTGTGAGGTGTTTATTGATGGTCATGGACTAGCCGCAGATCTATTACTGCTTGATATTGTGGATTTTGATCTGATCCTGGGTATGGACTTTTTGGAGTCGCACTGGGCCATGTTTGATTGTCACAGGAAGGAGGTCGCGTTTCGACGACCAGGGATACCCGAGATACTATTTCGCGGCGAGAAGAACACTTCACTACCGTGTTTGATTTCCGCGATGAGGGCAGATCGGTTGATGAAGAAGGGTTGTGTCGCTTACTTAGCCCATGTTGTGGACACTACAGCTGCTGTGCCAGATCTTGGTAGGATTGAGGTTGTGTCTGAGTTTCCGGATGTGTTTCCAGCAGAGTTACCTGGTATACCTCCTGTGCGGGAGATTGATTTTACCATTGAGTTGTTGCCGAGTACAGGACCGATTTCCCAGACACCGTACCGGATGGCGCCAGAGGAGTTGAAGGAGTTGCAGATTCAGCTCCAAGAGTTGCTAGAGAAGGGTTTCATTCGACCGAGTGTTTCTCCGTGGGGTGCTCCGGTGTTGTTTGTGCGGAAGAAGGACGGGTCCATGCGGTTGTGCATCGACTATCGGAAACTGAATCAGGTTACAGTGAGGAACAAGTATCTGTTGCCGCGGATTGATGACTTTTTCGATCAGCTCAAGGGAGCATTAGTATTTTCGAAGATTGACCTCCGATCCGGATATCACCAGTTGAGGATCCGTGACTCTGATGTAGCCAGGACAGCATTCAGGACGCGGTATGGGCACTATGAGTTTTTGGTTATGCCGTTTGGGTTGACCAACGCCCCCGCAGCTTTCATGGACTTGATGAATCGGGTGTTTAGACGGTTCCTGGACAAGTTCGTGATTGTATTCATTGACGATATCTTGATCTATTTCAGGAGTGTGGGCCAGCATAAAAAGCATTTGCGAGCGGTGTTGCGGACTTTGCGGGACCATCAGTTGTTCGCGAAATTTAGCAAGTGCGAGTTCTGGTTGGATAGTGTGAAGTTTCTGGGCCACATGATTTCGGCCGAGGGAGTCAGTGTTGATCCTGACAAGATCGAGGCTGTGCTGAATTGGAGTAGACCCACTACTGTGCCGGAGATCCGGAGTTTCTTGGGGTTAGCAGGCTATTATCGACGGTTTGTACAGGATTTCTCCCGGATTGCTACACCACTGACCAGATTGACGAAGAAGGGCGTCAAGTTTGAGTGGTCTGATGCGTGCGAGGAGAGTTATTTGCTCCTGAAGGAGAGATTTACTACCGCACCGGTTCTGACATTACCAGACGACAGTGGTGAGTTTGTTGTGTATAGTGATGCGTCGAAGTTGGGGCTTGGCTGTGTGTTGATGCAGCATGGTAGAGTTGTGGCATATGATTCTAGGCAGCTGAAACCGCATGAGGTCAACTATCCGACGCATGATTTGGAGTTACCCGCTATCGTGTTAGCGTTAAAGAGTTGGAGGCATTATTTGTATGGTGTTCAGTGTAAGATTTACACTGATCACAAGAGTCTTACCTACTTGCGGACATAGCCGGATCTGAACATGAGGCAGCGCCGATGGATGGAGTTGATCAACGACTATGATTGTACGTTTGAGTACCATCCGGGGAAGGCCAATGTTGTAGCAGATGCACTTAGCCAGAAGTCTGGAGCCTCGTTGTCTCACATGTGTGTGGCCAGAGTATCGATGTTAGCTGAGCTTCGAGCTACGAGTGCTATATTCGGATATGATGATGAGGGAGCCTTGTTGGCCAGTTTTCAGGTTCGACCCGTATTGGTTGATCAGGTACGAGAGGCTCAGGATTCAGATTCCTACTTGTTGGGCAAGAAGACCATGATACGGAATGGTGTGCCTACAGAGTTTCGATTGAGCGATGACGGTACGTTGTTGTTTAGAGGTAGGTTCTGTGTGCCCAGAGACGAGAGCTTGAAGAAGGAGATTCTTGATGAGGCCCACAGTTCAGCGTATGCAATGCATCCCGGAGGTACGAAGATGTTTCGTACACTTCGAGCATACTATTGGTGGCGCAACATGAAGCGGGTGAAGGCAGAGAGGCAGAAACCTGCAAGGAAACTACAGCCACTTGAGATTCCGGTTTGGAAGTGGGAGCACATTACGATGGATTTCGTCTATCAGTTGCCGCGTACTTCGGCTGGCAACACTGGCATTTGGGTTATTGTTGACCGACTGACAAAATCCGCACACTTTCTTGCACTTCCAGGGAAGATATCAGTGGGTAGATTGGCCAAGTTGTACTTATCAGAGATTGTTCGCTTGCATGGTGTGCCTGTGTCCATTATTTCTGACCGAGATAGTCAATTTACTTATGATTTTTGGCAGGCGTTGCAGCGAGCTTTGGGTACGAGGTTGCGATTTAGTACAGCTTTTCATCCTCAGACTGACGGGCAGTCCGAGCGGCCATTCAGACTCTTGAGGATATGCTGAGATCATGTGTGTTGCAGTTTCGCGGAAACTGGGATCAGCAGTTACATTTGATTGAGTTCGCCTACAACAACAGCTATCAGGCCAGTATTGAGATGGTACCGTACGAGGCCCTGTACGGGAAGCAGTGTCGCACTCCATTGTGTTGGAGTGAGGTGGGCGAGCGTTGGCTTATTGGTCCCGATTTGGTGAAAAGTACGATAGAGGACATACAGGTTATCCGGGATCGATTGAAGATCGCCCAGGATCGGCAAATGTGAGGAGGAAGAGTTTAGAGTTCGAGGTTGGTGATTGGGTCTTCCTGAAACTATCTCCGTGGAGGGGAGTTGTGCGTTTCGGGAAGCGTGGCAAGCTTCGACCACGATATATTGGTCCGTATGAGATTACGGAGAGGGTTGGAGCTGTTGCTTACAGACTTGAGTTACCAGCTGAGATGGCTCGTATGCATGATGTCTTCCATGTTTCGATGTTGCGGAAGTACATCTCAGATCCTTCACATGTGTTAGCCCCACAACAGTTGCCGATTAGGGAGGATTTGACGTACATTGAGGAGCCTGCAGATTCTCGATCTTCGTGAGCAGGAGTTGAGGCACCGTGTGATTCCGCTAGTGAAGGTCTTGTGGCAGAACCACTCAGTTGAGGAGGCCACCTGGGAGACTGAGCAACGTATGTGGGAACAGTATCCTCATCTGTTCACTTGACAGGTACGTAAATTTCGAGGTCGAAATTTCTTTAAGGGGGGTACATTTGTGACGACCCGATCCAGAATCAGTAGTATATTCAGCACGATTCACGAGATTCTGTTTAGTCGCAGTTTTACGATATATGAGTGGTTCGTCGACTTTATTCGCGACTATGTTTTTGGCCTAGAATTTGAGTTGAGTGTCTTGACAGAAATTGTAGAGTACGTGATTTCGAGCTCGAGGGCAGTTTCAGAAGATTTTTCTGATAACCGAGGAATATAATATGATTATTTGAAGTTTCAGTTCCGACAAGTTTATCCGATTGTTTCGTGTTTATCCGAATCGTGATGGTTATCCATTTCGAATCGTCGATCGACCTGAGGCGCGAGTATAAATATCGGAATAGTCGAGAATTAGTCGAAAATCTCAATTTGGGCTTTGACTGACATTGACCACCTGTTGACTTTCCAAAATTGGAAAGTAGCCGTTGACCAGTGAAGGAGAGAGAGAGACCCGGTTCAGTTCGTCGGCCGACCCGACTTTTCCGGCCGCCTGCGGCCAGGCTGAGGGTACCAATCGATTCCCCATGAGATTCTCTTTCATTTTATGCTTGAGTTTGTTGAAATTGATTATGTTTGCTTTGAGTTCGAATCGGACCGAGGGGATGGATTTTGCCGGTGATGGTTACGGTGGTTCCGGCAAGATTTAGAGGTGGGGTTGTTGGGGGTTTTGCTCCCCACACCTTGGTGATACTCTCTGGGTTATTGGTTAGGGACGAGGTGGTGGTTATGGGTGAACCCGATTAGGGTACCGGTAAGGAATTCCGATTTGGGTTTGTGTGAAATTGGAGGTGTTGGAGGTTGAATTGAACTTTGTGTTAGTACAAGAAAATGTTGGGTTGGAGGAGAGCTTCATTTCTGGAGCTTCCTCGCCAGAAAATGTCACCGTTGACGGCGCGCCGCCGCCGGTGGCGACGGTCAACGGCGGCGCTCCGGCGAGGAGTTGACTTTTTGGATTTTGATGAAATTAATGTCATTTTTCTCGTAATCGCGCCCTGATTATCGTCCAGAGGTTTTCGGATTGATTTGGGTAGCCGATTTTCAATCGAGGGTTTCGAGTGGAGATTTCGGGAATTTCGTTAATCATTTTGTAGTGCATTGCATATTTCCGGGAACGGTTGGTTTCCGTGGTTCAGTACAAGGTTGTGGACTGTGATTTTGATTAGTTATGTTTATGTATATTCAGGAGATCAAGATCGTGATCGTGCTTCAGGCGAGGGAGCTTCCGCCGGACCACGAGATTAGCGCGAGTTCGCGCTAGCAGATCTCTGAGTGGACAAGTTTCTATTTGCACTGTTGATTTGCGAGTTCGTGAATTTTATGATTTTTGTATTTATTTTATACGACGATTGAGATATATGTTATTTTCGGAGGTGTTGTTATGTGTTTATTGGTGATAGCATTTATTGCATCGATGCTACCAGAGTTGAGAGATTCCTCTGAAGCAGGGTTGAGAGATTCGCCTGAGTGCCGCCGGGGTTGAGAGATTCCCCTGGCCTATCACCGTCAGGTTGAGCGATTCGCCTGACGTTGGGCTTGAGAGATTCGCCCGACAACCTCCATATATATATGTGTTGTGTTCCGAACTCGCACTGTTTTACATTGAGTATGTATATAAACTAGTGAAAGGCATATATTTATTTTCGTCCACTCACTCTAACGTTTTTATTTGCCTTTCCCCTGGGCTTTTCGGTTTCCGTGCCCAGTTTGCAGTTCGGATTCAGGTGTTGCACGTCACGGTTGGAGGCTAGTGATCTGAGCTACCTGTGTTTTCCAGTATGTTCTTGTTTCGCCTACTGATGTGTATATTGTATATATTTACACTAGAGGTCGCTCTGATACATTCTGATACGTGTTTATACGGATTTTCATGGATATACTATATATAGTACAGTATGTTTACTGTTTATTGTTTATAATATGATGCTGAGAAATCCGGATGGGATTGGTGCCCACGGTTTGGCTTTTGTGGCATAGGACGAAGTGTTATTTTCAGGGTGCAGGTTTATGAAATTCTACGTTAGTAACGAAACTCTGCCGAAATTTCGAAAAGTTTTTGTTGGTTCGTATTTTCAGAAGGGATTCGATTCCGGTTTAGGTAACTGAATCGGGATTCGGTCATTTCAACGTTTTACGTGTACATTAGACCATACTTGGATGATTCTGACATGTTCTCATACAGTCCAGAAGATTATGCATGCATAAAACAAGAGGGATGGGATGCATTTGTTGCGCGTTTGTTATATTTTTTGATTTAATTAATATATACATTATCCACAGTTTTGCAGTCTTTTATAGGCTAGGCCTAGCTTATCCCTTTATAGTTTGAATGATTGTTGTTGTAATTTGATTTGAACCTATGGAATGTTGTTGATTTAATTGAATGATTGTTTAATATGTGATATGCCATTCATTTATATACATACTGTTCATTGTGCAATATTACTGTATTCTAAACCACAACTAAGATTTAAAATTAGATGTCTGTGATTTTTATCAGATAACAGTCATGAAATATTTTATGATGTCTGAAAAGAACCCAAAAAATTACAAAATAACTTTAAACGACAAAACTAAAATAAATATGTTATCTGTTATGGAGACACGAAACATAAACTCATTAAGATGTCGTTAAAGAGTTCATGATGAAACAGTTAACTGAGTTGTTGTTGTTAAAGAGGTCATGAAAAAATAGTAAAATGAGCAACTATCATTAAAGAGTTTACCTGCTATGGTTAAAGAAATGATGAAAAAACAGTTAAATGAGCTGCTGTCGTTAAAGAGATGCATGAAAAAACAGTTATCTAAGTTGTTGTCATTGGAAAGGTTCAAGAAAAAATTTGGGACTAATTTTAGATAACAAACATGACAAAATTTATGATGTATGAATGAACCTAAGTATATATAATGGGAGTTGAAACTACATCTCATACGACAGAAGAAAAATAATAATGTTATTTTTATAAAGATCACATAACATAAAGCCATTTGTAAGTCGTTATAGAGATCGTAACCAAACAAATTACTGAGCTTATGTCATTGAAGATTGTCATATACAACAAAAATTTGTGATGGCTTAAAAGCCATTAGTAAGTCGTTATAGAGATCGTAACCAAACAATTTACTGAGCTTACATAAAGAAAATGTTATGTGATGGCTTAAAAGCGTCACAAAAGGAGTTATAAATTGTCACAAAAGGTTTATTTTGACGGTTTGAATATTTGTCTCGACAACTCTAAACCATCACAAATACTTTTGGTGAAGCTTTTAAACCGTCAAGAAAGAAAATGACTATTGGTGACTGTGGTATTTGTGACATTTTTTGAACCATCACACATCACTTCTAGTGATCACAACTTCCTCATCAAACTCCGATATATGTATTTTGAATGTCCACAAATTCGTCTCGACAAAATTCCATAACTTTCATGAAGAAATTTTACCCCAAAGGTATAATATATGATAAAGTGATTTTTGAAAAATCTGAAAACGCACTTTGAACTTTAAAAATAAACTCGTATCTTGGTTCAACAATAAACTTGAAAGACAAAGTTCAATATTCCCATCTAAAATTCAGCATAACTTCTCCAAAAAGTGGACTATCCAAACCTGTGCAAGAAACACAATCTACTACGTACATAAACAACCAATAAGAAAACCGTAACAAACTTCAATCAAAATCAGCATTAGTAGTTTACAACACAAGATCACACTTCGTCACACTAAGAAATGGTTCATAATCTTGGCATCTCAGAGTTCTAAAAACCACTGTTTATAATACAAGTTAAACAATTCAAGAGCAGGAATAACCCAGTATCCTACTATTGGAAAGCTTGATGACATGACACAACGTCTTGAGTTGGATAGAGCACAACCACCTTAACTTGCTAGTTTGTAGATTGGGGAACTTACGACCAAATGGTCAAAGGGAAAGCATTAGATGATGTTAATGTGAGTGAACAAAAATAAATACAGAATTAAGAACAAAAAAAACAATTCAAAATACTTTCCCATTTTTTTTGCATAAATGAAGACTGTGACGCTCTTAAAGACAAACTCTTCAGCCAAAGAAAACTTCTCTATGTTGTCTATATCTAAAGGTATATAATAAAGACTATTAATAAAATAAGAAGACGATAACCGGTAGCAATTTACAATCTCAACCATTGATGTTAAAATAAAGAAATTTATGCATAAAAATAATTTCAACAAATTGCAACATCCACCGAATGTTAGAAACTTCTAATTTTGGAAACAAAAATGTGTCGAATGACTCGAATAATCTCTCATTGTTCAATTTAAATTAAATACATATTTTCACTTTTATTTTTTCTTTTCTACTAATGCACGACAAGCGAAACCTATGCATGCAAGAACATACAAAAATAGGTAAACACGGTCAATGATAAAATCTCCACCACTCGAATCCCTTAACTTTCGTAAGATATTATACACAACATTCAATGGGCATATAATAGTAAAATTTATCTATAAAAGATCATCAATCCCAATTTATTTTGACTCAGTGGCATTCGTTGTCTGCCTCTTGAAAGTCTCAAACCCCCTAATTAATTCTCTCTCATAGTTGTTTCTTTGCAAGGTGACAATTGCTAGATCTGTTGTGGTAGTGCTTTTGACTGCATGCATGGTAGTTGCAACCTCAAGTGCACAATCTCCATCATCATCACCAGCTGCATCTCCTAAAGCATCATTACCATTGAAGAGTGCAACACCCACTAGTACAAAAAGTTCATCAGATGACAGATAAAAATTAACTTAGACAAAAAAAAATTTTAGTCATCATACATAAACTCATATAACAGATAAAAATGCTCTGTCGTCTACCTTTAGTAGACATTGACCCTCTTTTCTTAGCATAAAATATACTTATACGACAGAAGATAAAATATAGTGTCTTATGAAATTATCTACACCGACATAATATAACTAATTACTGTCGTTGAATACAGTGGTAAACAACATCAATAAACCACATCTCTTGTCAAAATAGCTGAATAAGAAAGTAGAAGTAAGCTTCAACGACGTAGTCTACATTCTGAGTTACGTGAACAATAGTTTATATAACATAATTATTTGGGTACTGTCATATGATATTCGTAGTAATCTCATTGGTAACAGATCTCCCAAAAAAGGTGCGCGTGGGAAAATTTCCTAAAAGGAAGTCTTTTTTGCACATCCCTAATTATTGTACTAAATAGAAACATCCAACTAATTTTTTGCCAATTTTTTCATCATTTGGTCTCATTTTCCCTTCTCTCTGAACCCTTTTTCTCATTTTGCAATGCAAATCCAATTGCAGTCCATTCTAATGGATGTGTAGCCACACAAACAAATTAAAAGTATTTGGTGATTAGAATTCCTTTACCAGCAAGTGGGTTATTGATCCCAAAAGAATTCCAATAAACCTTATAAGAATGAAATCATAATTCTCTCAAAGTTTTCATGAATCAATTCCTAAAGCAAATTTAAGCAATAAGTTATTATGAAGATTTATAGAGCTGCAATTGTTATGCTTATGATTATCCCTCTCTTTGTCTTGCAAGTTTGTTTTATTAATTACCACACTTTTGTTGATTGTTATTTTGGAACTCGATTGTGGAATTTAGGTGATTTGGCACCTTTGAACTAAGAAGTCTACTTCCAAAGTTCCAAATTTAGAGAATAGTCTCTCTCTATGGTTGTTTCACGGTTTTCACTTGTTTGATTCAGCATGCTCTCATGAGTACTTTTGAACCTACGAATGCCGCCTTACAACACTAGAATTTTATCACTGTGTTTGCTTCTTCTTTTTCAAGGTCAATTGAGGAATTTAAATTTGACCAAAAATTGAGGATGTGTATTCAAAAAATAGGGATGTGCAAATAAAATTTTCCATCCCTAAAACGAAAAATAGTAGAGATCTAGCCAATTGAATACGATGAAATGACATCTTTATCCTCTAATATTATATATAAATTTAAAAAATAAATAAATATTATATATTGAAAGGACCCAACTCTAAATTAACTAGTAATCTAGGATCACACCCTAACGACAAGACCTAAACTACGACTTTCTGTAAAAATGTTGACATAATTTCCTCTATGAAGTGGACTACCAGAAACCCGCAAGAAATTCACACTTCGGATTTCCCACAAACAATACCGTAGACCACCAATGTCCATCTGGATTTCTCAATAAAGTACGGAAAGTAAATTAATTAAAATGCTGGAATAATAATACAAAAACTGAAAATTCATAAACCAGCAGTGCTGACAATTTACTAACAACACAGAAAAATATTTACAACACTGGTATTCAGAGTGACTTCTAGGAGAAGAATAAATAAATGAAAATATACTGCTAGTGGTCGAAACCTACAGGAAGGTATGATGAGCCGATGGACTCAAAGTCTCTGGAGATCCAAAATCCAGCTCAGGAGAAGTACTGCAATCTAGGCACGAAAAACCGAAAGGCCCAGGAAAATGCAGATAAAAACATAAAAATGTTAGTTTGAGTGGACAAAAACTCATAATCTGTATAAAATAAAATATTAAAAATATTCTATCTGTGTCTTTCTGCTGATTTAAGAGAAATACAGTGAGTTCTAAAAAACTGTGAACTGAAAATAATGGAGGCGCTTGCCCAGGCCACCTAACTCTAGTCGGATAGCTGTAAAAAAATAAATGTGACGGTATCGTCCCCATGCCACCTAACCTGAGTTGATATGGGTCAGACGAGACCATCTAACCTCTCCTGATTAAACTATCAGGTGATTAGCCGAATCGCTAATGCATCGATGGAATAAAATAAACCATCACAACAAACCTCCAAATTTAAAAGCTCTAAAAATTAAAATGTAAAGCATGCTGTATAAAGTAAGAACTCCTTACAACTGTGAAAATAAAAGTCTGCTCATCGTACTATGTCGGGATATTCATAAAGCCGTAATCTGCTAATCGGTGCAATAATTATCCGATACGGCCCGCTAACTCGTTATCCTGAAACCATGATTATAGTTAGTATCTACTCGTCGAATTCGATAATGAATAGCTAAGCTCGTAATCCTACAAGTAATAATGTTGAGAATCACACATTCTCAAAGTACGTATTTTTCGACTAAAAACGTACTTCACCAAATATTGAATTCAGTTCCTTGCACTCCTTCACTATAACTAAATTTTAGAGTCATAACATAAATCTCAAATATCAAGCAACTCAAATTTAAATCGATAGGCGGATCATCCGATAAAAGTATCGTAAAATCAATTAATTATTGTTCGATTAAATATACGTTTAAATTAATCAAATCCAAATCCAAATAAGAACCTCACCATTGCAATCGTTAGGAAATTACAAGTGGAACGACATGAAATTTTGTCAACAATTCCATTTCGCCAGAGCTCTGTCGCGCACGACGGCGAGTGGAGCACGGATAACCGCCAGCGGCGGCTGGAATCCCACCGAAACCAAAACAAGCAACTTGCATATCACAATGTTCATCTTAACAAACCCAATAACATTAATGAAGGACATGATATCAAATTCTAACCAGAAACCATTCAATTTGCCGAAAAATCAAAAAACCTAACCGGAAATTAAAGTCGGCTGATCGCCGGAATCCGTCCACGGCAAGGGCAAGAACGTGTCCCAATCGACTCGTTTCAATCTGGGCTTCAAAACCCCTCTGGGTCCGACGTCCAACACCGCCTTGAGCACCACCACCGTTACCGTGAAAATTCACCTGAATCTGGCCGATTTCTCTCCCTTAATTCGTCGTCGTCCGGCCACTAACGCTGGAGATGTTGCCATCAATTGATAGAGGAGGTCGAGCCCAACAATACCTGACCAGTTTCATTGCCAAAGGTGGCCGGAAACCGCCCCGTTGTCGCCTCGCCCATGGTGGCTAAACCGGGTTGGTAAGCCCGGTCAACCCGGGTTTCCAAAAATGGAAACTTTTGACTTTTCCAAAATGGAAACCCGTATTTATACCTGCAATTTTGAGACTAAATGTTTTCCGATAACCAAATTCTAAATTCAGTTCCTTGCATTCCTTCACTATAACTAAATTTTAGAGTCACAACATAAATCTCAAATATCAAGCGACTCGAATTTAAATCGATAATCGGATCGTCCGATAAAAGTATCGTAAAATCAATTAATTATTACTCGAATAAATATATGTTTAAATTAATCAAATCCAGATCCAAATAAGAATCTCACCATTGTGTTCGTCATGAAATTACGAGCAGAACGACATAAAATTTTGTCAAAAATTCCACTTCGCCAGAGTTACGCCGCGCACGACGACGCGTGGAGCCACGGACCACCGCCAGTGGCGGCCAGAATCTCATCGGAACCAAATTGAGAAACCTGCATACCAAAATGTTCATCTCAACAATCCCAACAACATTAATAAAGGACACAATATCAAATTCTAACCGGAAAGCATCCAATTTTCCGGAAAACTGAAAAACATAACAGGAAATTCAAGTTGTCTGATCACCAGAATCCGTCCACGGCAAGGGCCAGAACGTGTCCTAATCGACTTGTCTCCATCTGGTCTTCAAAACCCCTCTGGGTCCGACGTCCAACACCGCCGTGAGCACCACCACCATTACCGTGAAAATTCACCCGAATTCGACCGATTTCTCCGCCTGAATTCATCGGCCTCCGGCCACCAACGCTGAAGATGTTGCCACCAAACGATAGAGGAGGTCTAGCCCAACAATTCCCTACCAGTTTCACGGCCAAAGGTGGCCGGAAACCGCCACACCATCGTCGTCGCCCATGGTGACTTTTCCAAAATGGAAACCCGTATTTATACCTGCGATTTTGCCACTAAATATTTTCCGATATTTTCATAAAATTTTCGATGACCAGAACTTCTTCGTCGTAATTCCAGATATCAACATTTCATGTGGCCACGAACTCATATCGACAAACTTTGCAACCTTATCCAGAGAAATTTCTCAAAATACATAATCGATAAATTCTCGATAAATTGTCAGTGAAAGTTACTCACGGTAAAAATTAATTACCTCGACGATTAACGCAATTAATTAGCAACTAACCGGATAAGTTTCAATTATCGCGTAATATTGTTCCAGGTCGTAACATATATGTAAAAGGGAAATTCCCCACAAGTTTTCTTTGGAGCATTTTTCAACTAAAGTACTTAATTTTAGGGGAAAACAGTTCAAAATTCACTAAAATAGGATTTCAATGTCCAAAAAGCCAATTTATAGCATAAAAAATATGTTTTAGGTGTTTTTTATACTATGAATGATTATGCCTTTATTTGTTCTCGCAAAGTTATTCTTAAAAATATTATCTTAAGAAAATTAGTTGGTAACTTGTTTAGTAGTATTAGAAAACTAGACAAATACTATGACCTATACTGACAAGACCCGCCCCAGCTTACCACAATAATCCGAGGTAAGTCTT
Organism: Geum urbanum; assembly: GCA_946800695.1. Classification (NCBI taxonomy): domain Eukaryota; kingdom Viridiplantae; phylum Streptophyta; class Magnoliopsida; order Rosales; family Rosaceae; genus Geum; species Geum urbanum. Next base: position 25,563,403 of record OX327002.1, read on the forward strand.
GCGGGACCCGTATTAGAATATTTAGCACCGACTAATCAGTACCAACTACACTAGCACAAGTAGCCCTGAAGTTTAATTGAGAACCTTACACTGAGAAAACATATGCTGTGGACTGTCATGCCTCATACTTTGGACGGTCATGACTTTAGCTGGAAAACTTGAAAAATGGATAATTTAAAACAAAAGGCCCAGAGAAAGACATAAAACATAAAATGTTAGAATAAGTGGATAAAAAAGTTATAAACTATGTAAATCTGTAAACTACAACTGTATGTATGCCTTTCCGCTAATTTCTGTAAAATAATGCAAGTTCAAATATCATAAAATCGTTTAATTAAATCCAATTAATTCTAAGTCCACATCAACTACGTCCAATAGATTTAATAACCTCATCAATACACTCGCAACGTCGAAACGAATCCAACGATATATAACTTTACTGAATTTGGAAACAAAATTGGGGAAAAACGAGCATGCCACCCACACGCAACTACCGGCGACTACTGCTGGCGGTGAAGATTAATACATTAATATCTTCCTCACGTCAAGCCCAACTATTTTTTTCAAAACACTTATGCTTAATTCCTGCATGTTTAACTGGAATAGGGCTTGAAACCATTTGGCCTAAAAATCGCCAGAAAACTTCTCGACCAAATTTTGCCGTCGTCGAGCCACCACAAGGCTCGATGCTGGCGCCAATCGACTCAGAGCAGTAAGGAGAGCCGTAGCCCTAATTCCGTGCCACCCAAAACGACATTGACCTCTACCTACAACAGTGACCTGAGCCAGTCTCGTCGAAGATCCCTCGATCTCCTCCAAATCAAACTACATGCACAAAATTCCACAAACCAACACAAACTACATATCCTAACAAACTCAACCATACCTGTATGGTGACCAAAAATTACGTCGTCGACAGTGAATGTGGAAACCCGAAACCTTAAAATCAAAGCTCATCGATTCTCTCAATCTAGGCCTCAATTCGTCAAAATAAAGACACAAAAAGGATCTAGGCATCGGGGACATCCATTTCCGATCAAAAATTGCTCCAAACAGTGGTCGGGACCGGCGACCCATTTTCCCGTAATGAAAAGTCTAACATTCTATTTTCGGAAAGTCCTATTTATATATGTGAGTTGCGAGTAACCGATTCTGTAAAATTGTTTAAAACATTCGTTGACCATAACATTTTTATCATAACTCTGATTTTAGCACTTGACGTGACTAGGGATTCGTCTCGATAAACTTAACGACTTTCCTCAAAAAAATTCCTCGAAAAACTTGATCGAGAAAATTTTGATAAAAAGAGTCATCGTTAATTACCAACGGTAAAAACTAACTACCTTTCTCGATTAACCTTTAATCTAATCTTAAAAAAAAAACTCTCAAAACGGGATGTTACAACCTACTCCCCTTAAGAAAATTTCGTCCTCAAACTTTATGTCCCTGAAAAGAAGGAATACTTATACCAATCTCGGATGAGTTCTTCAAGAATGCAAGTAACATCTACAGCTGCGTAAGTCATCTATAATACTTTTACCATGTTATCGCCTGATTCTGAATTTTGTTCTTCAAATCAAGAGTCTCAACCAACTACTCATTATAAACTTGGTATATGAAAGGGTCTTTATGTATACTCTGTAACATAAATACTTAAAACCTTCTGACACATATGCCAACACTATTGGCAAGTTCTATTAATGACGTCAGACTATCCGTTCAATCTAGCCCATCATTCTCTTTTGTTGCTATCTAAATATGCATGTTGTCTAGATAGCGGTAGGGCTCTAACTTCTGACGTGGCTCCTTAATCAGCACTATAATCATGCACTACAAGTTTACCTGAGGTCTCCCTCCATGGACATTGTCACATCCCAGTCCACATAGTAAGATATTGTTTGCTTTGGCCATTGCCCGCACGGTTTTACTTTTGGCCTACCCTCAAAACACGTCTTACTATAGAGATGTGGGCATGCACATATAAGCACATCACCTTCTCACTCCCGAGCGATGTGGGATTGCATGCCCATGTCGGAATCTAGCGCCCTTGGCACCCCCATACATAGGTCATCACAATCTACCCCTTTAGGGGCCCGACGTCCTCGTCGGTAAACTTCCGGTCGGGACAGGCTCTGATACCATTTTATCTCATCCCAGTCTACATAGTAAGATATTATCTGCTTTTGGCCTCACCTACATGGTTTTACTTTTGGGTCTACCCCCCCAAAAAGAATTTTACTATAGAGATATGGGCATGCACATATAAGCACATCACATTTCAACTCCCGAGTGATGTGGGATTTCATGTCCATGGAGGAAGCTAGCTAGTTCCCTTGGCACCCGCACATGGGTCATCATAGACATTCTCACACAAAGTGACCCTCATGGTCACAAATGTAACAAACTAAAAACCCAGACTGATCAGTCTAATGTCGTAACATAAATGGATATCTTACCGACTCATGAGAACTTCTAACCTTACTCAGTTCTCTTATTCATGAAAATTCTACAGAAAATTTGGCATAATTTCCCTTACAACTCAAGGAAACGAAAAACCTGTATGATGAGAACACTTATAATAACCAAATCCCAAAAATAAACCATGGGCACTGAATCCCATCCGGATTTCTCATAATCAAACAAAACAACACTAATACTCATCCATCTTTATGAATCACAATGAATGAAAAACTAAATATCTCCACAATTTAATAGCTATCGGTCGATATTCTATAAAAACTAACTCAAATATCAATAACTAATAACTATAATGTAGTGAGACTCATAAGAAATCACTGAGATCTGCTTCAAATACGCCCAAAACTATGAGCAAACTCCAAAGAGTCAAACTATAATCTCCAGTCCCACTCTAATATGAAGATAACAACTCTGCATTTCCTCCAAAGCCTGATTAATCATATTAGTTATGCATCTATCAGTGATGAAAAAATAATCTTAATGTCGATGCGTAACTTGAGTCCTAAAACTCATTATCACCAGTCTCATGATTTATGTACCTTATTATGCATAACAAACATCGCACCCCTATTTGAGCATCAATAGTTCACATAACATATCTACTACTATCCAACTGAAAGGACCCAACCCCGATTCAGTTACCTAAATCGGAATCGAACCCCTTCTGAAAATACGAACCAACAAAAACTTTTCGAAATTTCGACAGAGTTTCGTTACTAACGTAGAATTGCATAAACCTGCACCCTGAAAATAACACTTCGTCCTATGCCACAAAAGCCAAACCGTGGGCACCAATCCCATCCGGATTTCTCAACATCATATTATAAACAATAAACAATAAACATATTGTACTATATATAGTATATCCGTGAAAATCCGTATAAACATGTATCAGAATGTATCAGAGCGACCTCTAGTGTAAATATATACAACATATACATCAGTAGGTGAAACAAGAACCTACTGGAAAACACAGGTAGCTCAGATCACTAGCCTCCCAACCGCAACGTGAAACACCAAAACCTGAACTGCAAACTGGGCACGGAAACCGAAAAGCCCAGGGGAAAGACATGAAAACTGTTAGAGTGAGTGGACGAAAATAAATGTCTTTCACCAAGTAATATATATGTTATAAAAACATATGCGAGTCGAATGAATAAATAATCAAAGGGTACACGAGGGAGACTCTAACTCCTCACGGTCCGAGTACACGAGGGAGACTCTAACTCCTCACGCATACAAGTACGAGGGAGACTCTAACTCCTCACGTACATAAACACGAGGGAGACTCTAACTCCTCACGCGTACAGAGCATGCATAAAAATCTCACGGGGCCACACGTGGACACATAACAACATATAAGAGTATATACGTAATATATATACTGGTATAAGCATAATCGTATAACACATGCTCATAATAAACATAATCTCGTATGAAATCTCATGCTCGTAAAATCATAATCATGCGGCATGCTCAAATTCGTAAAACTTATATAAAGGACTCGCAATCAATCCGTGAAAATAAATTATCCACTCACAGACTCGCGTAACGCGCACTTGCACTAAACTCGTGGTCCGGCGGAAGATCCCTCGCCTGAAGCACGATCACGATCTTGATCCCCTGAATATATTCATAAAACACAAATAATCAAAATCATAATCCACAACCCTGTACTGAATCACGGAAACCAACCGTTCCCGGGAATATGTAATGCAGTACAAAATGATTAACAAAATTCCTGAAATCTCCACTTGAAACCTCGACTGAAAATCGGCTACCCAAATCAATCCGAAAACCTCTGGACGATAATCAGGGCACGATTACGAGAAAAATGACATTAAAAACATCGAAATCCAAAAAGTCAACTCCTCGCCGGAGCACCACCGTTGACCGCCGCCGCCGGCGGCGACGCGCCGTCAACCGCGATTTCCTCCGGAGAGGAAGCTCCAGAAATGGAGTTCTCCTCAAGCCCATCCTCTTCTATAACTACCACAAGTCATGAATCACAAGGGAACCGTTCCATTTCTAGCCCCATAAACCCGATCGGAAAACTCACCGGCAACCCAATCGGGTTCCAACCAAATGTCCACCAATCCTCAATTAAACCATACCAGTAGTATCCCTAGGCCAAGGGGAGGCAAACCCCCCTAACCACCACCACCGTGGCTCGCCGGAACCACCCAACCATCACCGGCGAAATCAAAGAACTCGGCCCGATTCGAAACCCATAAAAACTCCACCAATTTTCATCAAACCAAACACCAATCCACTCGAAATCAAGAGGAGAAGAAAACCTTACCCTTGCAAAGGTCAGAGGTGGCCGGAAAATGGGTCGTCGGACGGCAAGACCAAAACGAAAACTTCCTCCACTTCGGGTCAACGGTCAAATTTCCATTTTTGGAAAGTCAAAGTTTGGTCAACGTCAGTCAATGCTTTCGACTAATTCTCGACTATTCCGATATTTATACTCGCGCCTCGGGTCGATCGACAATTCGAAATGGATAACCATCACGTTTTGGATAAACACGAAACAATCGGATAAACTCATCGGAAACTGAAACTTCGAATAATCACAAAATATTCCTCGGTTATCAGAAAAATCTTCCGGAACCGCCCTCGAGCTCGAAATCACGTACTCTACAACTTCCGTGAAGCCACTCAACTCAAATTCTCGACCGAAAACATAGTCGCGAATAGAATCGGCAAACCACATATATAACATAAAACTGCGACTAAACAGAATCTCGTGAATCGTGCCGAATACACAACTGATTCTGGTTCGGGTCGTCACACCTACTCCGAAAGATTCGTTGGGAAAATAGACAGAGGCTTCTGCTTATACAAAAATGTATGTCAACAAATATTTGCCCACTCAAAGTGTAAAACACTAAGGTATTAATTTACTTACCCAGACCCATTGTCGAATTGAATAACTGAATCACTGCAACTTCACTCGCTGTAAACATTCTTGATTCCTTTAACATTGGAAGGTTACCCAACAATAACTACTTAGAAGATCAGAATGTTGTGAAGTCCAAAGAATGGGACAACCCTCTAGTAGTAATCAATGATAAAACTGTGTATCCCATAGATTGATAAACTACATCTTCATCGAAGACAATCTAAACTTGTCGAAAGTTTGCATTTTCATGTATAATTCTCATATATGCTTATGTGAGTGATGATTGCTAGGTCATTAGCATGATGTTCCTCTATCTAGTCTAGCGAGAATCCGGAGATCGTGCAACATATGAGTCCCAAAAATACTCATCTTCTGTCTTGCACACTCTTACTATTCATAATTGGAAAATTCACATTCTCAAGTTAGCTGCTCATTTCAAAAGACATCTTTATATAGAGAGAAGTATGTTCATGGCACAAAATTGAAAGGACCCAACCCCGATTTAGTTTCCTAAACCGGAATCAAACCCCTTCTGAAAACGTGAACCAACAAAAACCATTAAAATTTCGGCAGAGTAACCCTACTAACGCGGAATTACCATTACCTGCACCCGGAAAATAACACTGCATCCTATGCCACAAAAGCCAAACCGTGGGCACCAATCCCATCCGGATTTCTCAAATATCATATCATAATCAATAAACAGTAAACATACTGTAATATATAGTATATCCAGGAAAAACCGTATAAAACATGTATCAGAATGTATCAGAGCGACCTATAGTGTAAATATATACAATATATACATCAGTAGGCGAAACAAGAACCTACTTTAAACACAGGTAGCTCGAATCACTAGCCTCCAACCGCGACGTGAGACACCAGAATCCGAACTGCAAACTAGGCACAGAAACCGAAAAGCCCAGGGGAAAGGCAAATAAAACGTTAGAGTGAGTGGACGAAAATAATCATATGCCTTTCACCAGTTATATACATAATCAATGTAAAACAATGCGAGTTCAGAAAATATATATATGGAGGTCGCCAGTTGAATCTCTCAAGCCCGACGGTCAGGTGAATCGCTCAAACCCGATGGTGATAGGCCAGGGGAATCTCTCAACCCCTGCGGCATACAGGGGAATCTCTCAACCCTGCCCAGAGGAATCTCTCAACTCTGGTCCAGAGGAATCTCTCAACTCTGGCGGACTACCGGCGATCAGCCGAGTAGCCGAAGCATCGATGCAGTAATGCCATCACCAATAAATATAAAGTAATACCTCCAAAAATAACATATATCTCAACATTGTATAAATTAAATACGGAAAATCACGATAAATCACGAACTCGCAAACAACTGTGAAAATGTAAAAATGTCCACTCACAGATCAGCAGAGCGCGCACTCGCGCTAATCTCGTGGCCCGGCGGAAGATCCCTCGCCCGAAGCACGATCTCGATCCCCTGAATAATCATAAAACATATATGATCAAAATCATAGCCCACAACTCTGTACTTAACCACGGAAACCAACCGTTCCCGGAAACATAGAAAACTGTATAAAATAATCAACTGAATTCTCGAAATCTCCACTCGAAACCCTCGACTGAAAATCCGATACCCAAATCAATTCGAAAACCTCAAGGTGACAATTGGGGCGCGATTACGAGAAAAATGACACTAAAATCATCGAAAACTAAAAAGTCAACCTTCTCGCTGGAGCGCCGACGTTGACCACTGTCGCCGTTGACCGTCGCCGCCGGCGGCGGCGCACCGTCAACGGAGAATTTCTCCGGCGAGGAAGCTCCAGATCTCAAGATCTCCTCAAGCCCAACCTTTTCCTCAACTACCATAAAGTCCAATTCTCATCCTTAACCAAATTAAACCTTATAGGAGTACAACTCCGGCAACCCACCTCGGGTTCTTCCAAAACCTCATCCTTAACCAAATTAAACCTTATGGGAAGCATCACCAGGGCAAGGGGAGTCGAAACCCTCACTCCCCCGCCACCATAGCTCGCCGGAAGTCCACCCCCCGTCACCGGCGAACTCCGACAAACCAACCCGAATCGAAACCAACCAAAACACAACCAATTTCCATAATTCCAAACACAAAACAACTTAGAAACTCAAGAGGAAGAGAATTATACCCCTCACGTGGTCGGAGGTGGCCGGAAAATCCAAGTCGGCCGGCGAAACTCAAACGGGAAAGTTTTCCTCCACGGTCAACAGTCAACAGCCCCAAAATGGAAAGTCAACGTCTGGTCAAACCTCAAACAGTGTTTTCGACAATTTTTCGACTTTTTTCGATATTTATACTCGCGCCTCGGGACAATCAACGGTTCAAAACAAATAACCAAAACGATTCGGATAAATACGAAACAAACGGATAAACTCGTCGATAAACCGAAGCTTCAAATAATCATATTATATTCCTCGGTTATTGGAAAAATCATCCGGAACCGCCCACGAGCTCGAAATCACGTGCTCTACAACTTCCGTGAAGAAACTCAATTCAAATTCTCGGCCGATAATAAAGTCGCGAACTAATCCGACAAACAACTCTATTAACGATTAATCGCGATTAAGCATAATCTCATGAATCGTACTGATTACTCTACTGATTCTGGTTCGGGTCGTCACAAATCTACCCCCCTTAAAAAAATTTCGACCTCGAAATTTACATACCTGTCATGTGAACAAATGAGGATACTGCTCCCGCATACGCTGCTCAGTCTCCCAGGTGGCCTCCTCAACCGAGTGATTCTGCCACAAGACCTTCACTAGCTGGATCACACGGTGTCTCAACTCCTACTCATGACGATCGAGAATCTGCACAGGCTCCTCTACATACGTCAAATCCTCTCGGATCGGTAACTGCTGTGGGGCTAACACATAGGAAGGATCTGAGATGTACTTCCGCAACATCGAAACGTGAAAAACATCATGAACACGAGCCATCTCAGCTTGCAACTCAAGTCTGTAAGCAACAGTTCCAATCCTCTTTGTGATCTCGTACGGACCAATGTATCGTGGTCAAAGCTAGCCACGCTTCCCGAAATGCACAACTCCCCTCCACGGAGATAGTTTCAGGAAAACCCAATCACCCGCATCAAACTCAAGGCTCTTCCTCCTCACGTCCGCATAACTCTTCTGCCGATCCTGGGCGATCTTCAATCTATCCCGGATAATCTGAACGTCCTCCATTGGGCTCTTCACCAGATCAGGGCCAATAAGCCATCGCTCGCCCACCTCACTCCAACACAACGGAGTGCGACACTGCTTCCCGTACAAGGCCTCGTACGGTGCCATCTCAATACTGGCCTGATAGCTGTTGTTGTAGGCAAACTCCATCAAATGTAACTGCTGATCCCAATTCCCGCGGAACTATAACACGCATGACCGCAACATATCCTCAAGTGTCTGGATAGTCCGCTCAAACTGCCCGTCAGTCTGAGGATGAAAAGCTGTACTAAATCGCAACCTCGTGCCCATGGCTCGCTGCAAGGCCTGCCAAAACTCAGAAGTAAACTGACTATCTCGGTCAGAAACAATAGACACATGTACACCGTGCAAACGAACAATCTCTAATAAGTATAACTTGGCCAATCTGCCCACTGATATCTTCCCCGGAAGTGCGAGAAAATGAGCGGATTTCGTCAGTCGATCCACAATAACCCAAATACCAGTGTTGCCAGCCGAAATACATGGCAACTGATAAATGAAATCCATCGTAATATGCTCCCACTTCCAAACCGGAATCTCAAGTGGCTGTAGTTTCCCTGCAGGTTTCTGCCTCTCCGCTTTAACCTGTTGACAGATCAAACATCGACTCACATACGCGGCAATCTCCCGCTTCATGTTGCGCCACCAGTAATACGCTCGAAGTGTACGAAACATCTTCGTACCTCCGGGATGCATCGCATATGCTGAACTATGGGCCTCATCTAGAATCTCCTTCTTCAGGCTCTCATCTCTGGGCACACACAGCCTGCCTCTGAACAACAACGTACCATCGTCGCTCAATCGAAACTCTGTAGGCACACCATTTCGTATCATGGTCTTCTTGCCCAACAAGTAGGAATCTGAATCTTGAGCCTCTCGTACCTGATCAACCAATACGGGTCGAACCTGAAAGCTGGCCAACAAAGCTCCCTCATCATCCCACTCGAACTCGGCACCCGTAGCCCGAAGCTTGGCTAACATCGACACTCTGGCCACACACACATGAAATAGTGAAGCTCTAGATTTCCGGCTAAGTGCATCAGCTACAACATTGGCCTTCCCTGCGTGATACTCGAAAGTACAGTCATAGTCGTTAATCAACTCCATCCATCGACGCTGCCTCATGTTCAGATCTGGCTGCGTCCGCAAGTAAGTAAGACTTTTGTGGTCGGTGTAGATCTCACACTAGGCTTCATACAGGTAATGTCTCCAACTCTTCAACGCTAACACAATAGCGGCTAACTCCAAATCATGTGTCGGATAGTTGACCTCATGTGGTTTCAGCTACCTGGAACCATAGGCCACAAGTCTACCATGCTGCATTAACACACAGCCAAACCCCAATTTCGACGCATCACTGTACACCACAAACTCACCGCTGTCGTCTGGCAATGTCAGAACCGGTGCAGTAATCAACTTCTCTTTCAGGAGTAAATAACTCTCCTCACATGCATCGGACCACTCAAACTTGACGCCCTTCTTTGTCAACCTGGGCAATGGAGTAGCGATCCGAGAGAAATCATGTACGAACCGCCAGTAATAGCCTGCTAAACCCAAGAAACTCCGAATCTCCGGTACAGTGGTAGGTCTACTCCATTTCAGCACGGCCTCGATCTTGTCAGGATCAACACTGACTCCCTCAGCCGAAATCACGTGGCCCAGAAACTTTACACTATCCAGCCAAAACTTGCACTTACTAAACTTTGCAAATAACTGATGGTCCCGCAAAGTCCGCAACACCGCTCGCAAATGCTTCTTATGCTGGCCCACACTCTTGGAATAGATCAAAATATCATCAATGAACACAATCACAAACTTGTCCAGAAACCGTCTGAACACCCGATTCATCAAGTCCATGAAAGCTGCGGGGGCGTTGGTCAACCCAAACGGCATAACCAAAAACTCATAATGCCCATACCGCGACTTGAAAGCTGTCTTGGCCACATCAGAGTCTCGAATCCTCAACTGGTGATATCCTGATCGAAGGTCAATTTTCGAAAAGACTGAAGCTCCCTTGAGCTGATCGAACAAATCATCAATCCGCGGTAACGGATACTTGTTCTTTATCGTAACCTGATTCAACTTCTGGTAGTCAATGCACAAACGCATAGATCCATCCTTCTTTCGCACAAATAACACCGGAGCACCCCATGGTGAAACACTGGGTCGAATAAAACCCTTCTCTAGCAACTCCTGGAGCTGAACCTGCAATTCTTTCAACTCTGCTGGCGCCATACGATACGAGGTCTGTGAAATCGGTCTTGTACCCAGCAACAACTCAATAGTAAAGTCAATCTCTCGAACAGGAGGTATGCCTGGTAACTCTGCTGGAAACACATTCGGGAACTCAGAAACAACCTCAATACTGCCAAGATCCGGCACAGCTGCTGTAGTGTCCACAACATGGGCTAAATAAGCAACACAGCCTTTCTTCATCAACCGATCCACCCTCATTGCGGAAATCAAACACGGCAGTAAAGTGTTCTTCTCGCCGCGAAACAATATCTCGGGGAAGCCTGGTCGTCGAAACGCGACATCCTTCTTGTGACAGTCAAACATGGCCCAGTGCGTCTCCAAAAAGTCCATACCCAAGATCAGATCAAAATCAACGATATCAAGCAACAACAAATCTGCGGCTAACCCATGGCCTCCAATAAAAATCTCACAGTCTCTGTACACTCAACTGATACTCACAATCTCGCCTGACGGATATAACACTCTCCACAACCCCGGAAGTGGAGATGCAGGTACCGTAGCTAATGATGATAGTCTATACGACATGAATGAATGTGTGGCACCTGGATCTAACAATGTAAGTACTGGAATACCAAAGACATGTAACGTACCGATAACGACCTCTGGTGAAGCACGGCCCTCTCGTAAAGTCATCGCATGAACCCTCACCTGCCCAGCTGGTCGTCCACGCTGAGGCTGTATCTGCTGTCTGCCCTGGCCCACAAACTGTGTTGGTCGAGCTCCCGAAGTGGCACCTCGTTCAGCTCTGGAACTCTGGGCTGCCTGTCCATCAGCACCATCAAACTCGTAACACTCCCTCGCATAGTGACCCACCTGACCACAACAGAAACAAGTGACAGGGCATCGCTGACATGGACCAACATGATGTCTGCTGTAGAGACTACACAACGGGTACTCCCTCGGTACAACAAAAGGGCCACCAGTATGCCGAGGATAATTGGAACCGCTGGAACCCCACTAGCCTGTGGTCGCTGCGGTCGATCTCTCCTCCATCTCGATCTCTCTCTCGGTACACTAGCTGGTGGTTGATAAGATCCACCGCCTGAGGATGAAGCCGAACAGGAAGTATCAGAACTCTGCGTCTTTGAAGGCCCCTGACTCGGTCCACCCTCCTCAAACCGTCTAGGCTGGTACCTCAGTTGCCTCTCCTTCTCGATATCCTCACCTCGGAGTGCTGCACTGACAAACTCATCGAAGTTATTCCGAGGCATCGTAGTCAAAGTCCCCTTGATGTTCAAGTTCAAACCCAGCTCAAACCTGCGACATTTGGCTTTCTCAGTAGCCACCATATCACGCACAAAACGAGATAAGCGGGTAAACCTGTCCCGATACTCAAGCACAGACATACTGCCTTGTCTTAAGTTCGTAAAATCCTCATACTTGCGCTGCTGGGTAGCCTGATTGAAGTACCTCCGCATAAACAAATCTCGAAACAAGGTCCACGGAGTATCAACTGGAACTCTGTCGGTGCTAACCCACCAAAAGTATGCATCAAACACAAGTAATCTGATTGCTGCCACTGTCATCTGCTCAGGAGTAAACCGCAGATGCTCTCATACACGTTCAACATGAACCACCCATGCCTCACATATCTCTGGATCAGCTGAACCCGAAAACACAGTCGCACCAGCAGTACGAGCTTTGACCACAGGGTCAAAACGCTCTTCCAAACGCAGCACTCGCATCAGCAAGTCCTGCGTCTGGCGATCCTCATCAAGATCCGCTTTCCGTATCAACACGGGGACCACGTCGAGGAGGCATCCTACTGATACAAGACAAGCATTAGGTACAAGTAGAAAGAACGTAATCATGAGACCGCAGATATTTGAGAACACACAACACCCGAAGTATTGATGAGTACCGCTGGCCATATAAGCACATCACATTTCAACTCCCGAGTGATGTGGGATTTCATGTCCATGGAGGAAGCTAGCTAGTTCCCTTGGCACCCGCACATGGGTCATCATAGACATTCTCACACAAAGTGACCCTCATGGTCACAAATGTAACAAACTAAAAACCCAGACTGATCATTCTAATGTCGTAACATAAATGGATATCTTACCGACTCATGAGAACTTCTAACCTTACTCAGTTCTCTTATTCATGAAAATTCTACAGAAAATTTGGCATAATTTCCCTTACAACTCAAGGAAACGAAAAACCTGTATGATGAGAACACTTATAATAACCAAATCCCAAAAATAAACCATGGGCACTGAATCCCATCCGGATTTCTCATAATCAAACAAAACAACACTAATACTCATCCATCTTTATGAATCACAATGAATGAAAAACTAAATATCTCCACAATTTAATAGCTATCGGTCGATATTCTATAAAAACTAACTCAAATATCAATAACTAATAACTATAATGTAGTGAGACTCATAAGAAATCACTGAGATCTGCTTCAAATACGCCCAAAACTATGAGCAAACTCCAAAGAGTCAAACTATAATCTCCAGTCCCACTCTAATATGAAGATAACAACTCTGCATTTCCTCCAAAGCCTGATTAATCATATTAGTTATGCATCTATCAGTGATGAAAAAATAATCTTAATGTCGATGCGTAACTTGAGTCCTAAAACTCATTATCACCAGTCTCATGATTTATGTACCTTATTATGCATAACAAACATCGCACCCCTATTTGAGCATCAATAGTTCACATAACATATCTACTACTATCCAACTGAAAGGACCCAACCCCGATTCAGTTACCTAAATCGGAATCGAACCCCTTCTGAAAATACGAACCAACAAAAACTTTTCGAAATTTCGACATAGTTTCGTTACTAACGTAGAATTGCATAAACCTGCACCCTGAAAATAACACTTCGTCCTATGCCACAAAAGCCAAACCGTGGGCACCAATCCCATCCGGATTTCTCAACATCATATTATAAACAATAAACAATAAACATACTGTACTATATATAGTATATCCGTGAAAATCCGTATAAACATGTATCAGAATGTATCAGAGCGACCTCTAGTGTAAATATATACAACATATACATCAGTAGGTGAAACGAGAACCTACTGGAAAACACAGGTAGCTCAGATCACTAGCCTCCCAACCGCAACGTGAAACACCAAAACCTGAACTGCAAACTGGGCACGGAAACCGAAAAGCCCAGGGGAAAGACATGAAAACTGTTAGAGTGAGTGGACGAAAATAAATGTCTTTCACCAAGTAATATATATGTTATAAAAACATATGCGAGTCGAATGAATAAATAATCAAAGGGTACACGAGGGAGACTCTAACTCCTCACGGTCCGAGTACACGAGGGAGACTCTAACTCCTCACGCATACAAGTACGAGGGAGACTCTAACTCCTCACGTACATAAACACGAGGGAGACTCTAACTCCTCACGCGTACAGAGCATGCATAAAAATCTCACGGGGCCACACGTGGACACATAACAACATATAAGAGTATATACGTAATATATATACTGGTATAAGCATAATCGTATAACACATGCTCATAATAAACATAATCTCGTATGAAATCTCATGCTCGTAAAATCATAATCATGCGGCATGCTCAAATTCGTAAAACTTATATAAAGGACTCGCAATCAATCCGTGAAAATAAATTGTCCACTCACAGACTCGCGTAACGCGCACTTGCACTAAACTCGTGGTCCGGCGGAAGATCCCTCGCCTGAAGCACGATCACGATCTTGATCCCCTGAATATATTCATAAAACACAAATAATCAAAATCATAATCCACAACCCTGTACTGAATCACGGAAACCAACCGTTCCCGGAAATATGTAATGCAGTACAAAATGATTAACGAAATTCCTGAAATCTCCACTTGAAACCTCGACTGAAAATCGGCTACCCAAATCAATCCGAAAACCTCTGGACGATAATCAGGGCACGATTACGAGAAAAATGACATTAAAACATCGAAATCCAAAAAGTCAACTCCTCGCCGGAGCACCACCGTTGACCGCCGCCGGCGGCGGCGACGCGCCGTCAACCGCGATTTCCTCCGGAGAGGAAGCTCCAGAAATGGAGTTCTCCTCAAGCCCATCCTCTTCTATAACTACCACAAGTCACGAATCACAAGGGAACCGTTCCATTTCTAGCCCCATAAACCCGATCGGAAAACTCACCGGCAACCCAATCGGGTTCCAACCAAATGTCCACCAATCCTCAATTAAACCATACCAGTAGTATCCCTAGGCCAAGGGGAGGCAAACCCCCCTAACCACCACCACCGTGGCTCGCCGGAACCACCCAACCATCACCGGCGAAATCAAAGAACTCGGCCCGATTCGAAACCCATAAAAACTCCACCAATTTTCATCAAACCAAACACCAATCCACTCGAAATCAAGAGGAGAAGAAAACCTTACCCTTGCAAAGGTCAGAGGTGGCCGGAAAATGGGTCGTCGGACGGCAAGACCAAAACGAAAACTTCCTCCACTTCGGGTCAACGGTCAAATTTCCATTTTTGGAAAGTCAAAGTTTGGTCAACGTCAGTCAATGCTTTCGACTAATTCTCGACTATTCCGATATTTATACTCGCGCCTCGGGTCGATCGACGATTCGAAATGGATAACAATCACGTTTTGGATAAACACGAAACAATCGGAAACTGAAACTTCGAATAATCACAAAATATTCCTCGGTTATCGGAAAAATCTTCCGGAACCGCCCTCGAGCTCGAAATCACGTACTCTACAACTTCCGTGAAGCCACTCAACTCAAATTCTCGACCGAAAACATAGTCGCGAATAGAATCGGCAAACCACATATATAACATAAAACTGCGACTAAACAGAATCTCGTGAATCGTGCCGAATACACAACTGATTCTGGTTCGGGTCGTCACACCTACTCCGAAAGATTCGTTGGGAAAATAGACAGAGGCTTCTGCTTATACAAAAATGTATGTCAACAAATATTTGCCCACTCAAAGTGTAAAACACTAAGGTATTAATTTACTTACCCAGACCCATTGTCGAATTGAATAACTGAATCACTGCAACTTCACTCGCTGTAAACATTCTTGATTCCTTTAACATTGGAAGGTTACCCAACAATAACTACTTAGAAGATCAGAATGTTGTGAAGTCCAAAGAACGGGACAACCCTCTAGTAGTAATCAATGATAAAACTGTGTATCCCATAGATTGATAAACTACATCTTCATCGAAGACAATCTAAACTTGTCGAAAGTTTGCATTTTCATGTATAATTCTCATATATGCTTATGTGAGTGATGATTGCTAGGTCATTAGCATGATGTTCCTCTATCTAGTCTAGCGAGAATCCGGAGATCGTGCAACATATGAGTCCCAAAAATACTCATCTTCTGTCTTGCACACTCTTACTATTCATAATTGGAAAATTCACATTCTCAAGTTAGCTGCTCATTTCAAAAGACATCTTTATATAGAGAGAAGTATGTTCATGGCACAAAATTGAAAGGACCCAACCCCGATTTAGTTTCCTAAACCGGAATCAAACCCCTTCTGAAAACGTAAACCAACAAAAACCATTAAAATTTCGGCAGAGTAACCCTACTAACGCGGAATTACCATTACCTGCACCCGGAAAATAACACTGCATCCTATGCCACAAAAGCCAAACCGTGGGCACCAATCCCATCCGGATTTCTCAAATATCATATCATAATCAATAAACAGTAAACATACTGTAATATATAGTATATCCAGGAAAAACCGTATAAAACATGTATCAGAATGTATCAGAGCGACCTCTAGTGTAAATATATACAATATATACATCAGTAGGCGAAACAAGAACCTACTTTAAACACAGGTAGCTCGAATCACTAGCCTCCAACCGCGACGTGAGACACTAGAATCCGAACTGCAAACTAGGCACAGAAACCGAAAAGCCCAGGGGAAAGGCAAATAAAACGTTAGAGTGAGTGGACGAAAATAATCATATGCCTTTCACCAGTTATATACATAATCAATGTAAAACAATGCGAGTTCAGAAAATATATATATGGAGGTCGCCAGTTGAATCTCTCAAGCCCGACGGTCAGGTGAATCGCTCAAACCCGATGGTGATAGGCCAGGGGAATCTCTCAACCCCTGCGGCATACAGGGGAATCTCTCAACCCTGCCCAGAGGAATCTCTCAACTCTGGTCCAGAGGAATCTCTCAACTCTGGCGGACTACCGGCGATCAGCCGAGTAGCCGAAGCATCGATGCAGTAATGCCATCACCAATAAATATAAAGTAATACCTCCAAAAATAACATATATCTCAACATTGTATAAATTAAATACGGAAAATCACGATAAATCACGAACTCGCAAACAACTGTGAAAATGTAAAAATGTCCACTCACAGATCAGCAGAGCGCGCACTCGCGCTAATCTCGTGGCCCGGCGGAAGATCCCTCGCCCGAAGCACGATCTCGATCCCCTGAATAATCATAAAACATATATGATCAAAATCATAGCCCACAACTCTGTACTTAACCACGGAAACCAACCGTTCCCGGAAACATAGAAAACTGTATAAAATAATCAACTGAATTCTCGAAATCTCCACTCGAAACCCTCGACTGAAAATCCGATACCCAAATCAATTCGAAAACCTCAAGGTGACAATTGGGGCGCGATTACGAGAAAAATGACACTAAAATCACCGAAAACTAAAAAGTCAACATTCTCGCTGGAGCGCCGACGTTGACCACTGTCGCCGTTGACCGTCGCCGCCGGCGGCGGCGCACCGTCAACGGAGAATTTCTCCGGCGAGGAAGCTCCAGATCTCAAGATCTCCTCAAGCCCAACCTTTTCCTCAACTACCATAAAGTCCAATTCTCATCCTTAACCAAATTAAACCTTATAGGAGTACAACTCCGGCAACCCACCTCGGGTTCTTCCAAAACCTCATCCTTAACCAAATTAAACCTTATGGGAAGCATCACCAGGGCAAGGGGAGTCGAAACCCTCACTCCCCCGCCACCATAGCTCGCCGGAAGTCCACCCCCCGTCACCGGCGAACTCCGACAAACCAACCCGAATCGAAACCAACCAAAACACAACCAATTTCCATAATTCCAAACACAAAACAACTTAGAAACTCAAGAGGAAGAGAATTATACCCCTCACGTGGTCGGAGGTGGCCGGAAAATCCAAGTCGGCCGGCGAAACTCAAACGGGAAAGTTTTCCTCCACGGTCAACAGTCAACAGCCCCAAAATGGAAAGTCAACGTCTGGTCAAACCTCAAACAGTGTTTTCGACAATTTTTCGACTTTTTTCGATATTTATACTCGCGCCTCGGGACAATCAACGGTTCAAAACAAATAACCAAAACGATTCGGATAAATACGAAACAAACGGATAAACTCGTCGATAAACCGAAGCTTCAAATAATCATATTATATTCCTCGGTTATTGGAAAAATCATCCGGAACCGCCCACGAGCTCGAAATCACGTGCTCTACAACTTCCGTGAAGAAACTCAATTCAAATTCTCGGCCGATAATAAAGTCGCGAACTAATCCGACAAACAACTCTATTAACGATTAATCGCGATTAAGCATAATCTCATGAATCGTACTGATTACTCTACTGATTCTGGTTCGGGTCGTCACAAATCTACCCCCCTTAAAAAAATTTCGACCTCGAAATTTACATACCTGTCATGTGAACAAATGAGGATACTGCTCCCGCATACGCTGCTCAGTCTCCCAGGTGGCCTCCTCAACCGAGTGATTCTGCCACAAGACCTTCACTAGCTGGATCACACGGTGTCTCAACTCCTACTCATGACGATCGAGAATCTGCACAGGCTCCTCTACATACGTCAAATCCTCTCGGATCGGTAACTGCTGTGGGGCTAACACATAGGAAGGATCTGAGATGTACTTCCGCAACATCGAAACGTGAAAAACATCATGAACACGAGCCATCTCAGCTTGCAACTCAAGTCTGTAAGCAACAGTTCCAATCCTCTTTGTGATCTCATACGGACCAATGTATCGTGGTCAAAGCTAGCCACGCTTCCCGAAATGCACAACTCCCCTCCACGGAGATAGTTTCAGGAAAACCCAATCACCCGCATCAAACTCAAGGCTCTTCCTCCTCACGTCCGCATAACTCTTCTGCCGATCCTGGGCGATCTTCAATCTATCCCGGATAATCTGAACGTCCTCCATTGGGCTCTTCACCAGATCAGGGCCAATAAGCCATCGCTCGCCCACCTCACTCCAACACAACGGAGTGCGACACTGCTTCCCGTACAAGGCCTCGTACGGTGCCATCTCAATACTGGCCTGATAGCTGTTGTTGTAGGCAAACTCCATCAAATGTAACTGCTGATCCCAATTCCCGCGGAACTATAACACGCATGACCGCAACATATCCTCAAGTGTCTGGATAGTCCGCTCAAACTGCCCGTCAGTCTGAGGATGAAAAGCTGTACTAAATCGCAACCTCGTGCCCATGGCTCGCTGCAAGGCCTGCCAAAACTCAGAAGTAAACTGACTATCTCGGTCAGAAACAATAGAAACATGTACACCGTGCAAACGAACAATCTCTAATAAGTATAACTTGGCCAATCTGCCCACTGATATCTTCCCCGGAAGTGCGAGAAAATGAGCAGATTTCGTCAGTCGATCCACAATAACCCAAATACCAGTGTTGCCAGCCGAAATACATGGCAACTGATAAATGAAATCCATCGTAATATGCTCCCACTTCCAAACCGGAATCTCAAGTGGCTGTAGTTTCCCTGCAGGTTTCTGCCTCTCCGCTTTAACCTGTTGACAGATCAAACATCGACTCACATACGCGGCAATCTCCCGCTTCATGTTGCGCCACCAGTAATACGCTCGAAGTGTACGAAACATCTTCGTACCTCCGGGATGCATCGCATATGCTGAACTATGGGCCTCATCTAGAATCTCCTTCTTCAGGCTCTCATCTCTGGGCACACACAGCCTGCCTCTGAACAACAACGTACCATCGTCGCTCAATCGAAACTCTGTAGGCACACCATTTCGTATCATGGTCTTCTTGCCCAACAAGTAGGAATCTGAATCTTGAGCCTCTCGTACCTGATCAACCAATACGGGTCGAACCTGAAAGCTGGCCAACAAAGCTCCCTCATCATCCCACTCGAACTCGGCACCCGTAGCCCGAAGCTTGGCTAACATCGACACTCTGGCCACACACACATGAAATAGTGAAGCTCTAGATTTCCGGCTAAGTGCATCAGCTACAACATTGGCCTTCCCTGCGTGATACTCGAAAGTACAGTCATAGTCGTTAATCAACTCCATCCATCGACGCTGCCTCATGTTCAGATCTGGCTGCGTCCGCAAGTAAGTAAGACTTTTGTGGTCGGTGTAGATCTCACACTAGGCTTCATACAGGTAATGTCTCCAACTCTTCAACGCTAACACAATAGCGGCTAACTCCAAATCATGTGTCGGATAGTTGACCTCATGTGGTTTCAGCTGCCTGGAACCATAGGCCACAAGTCTACCATGCTGCATTAACACACAGCCAAACCCCAATTTCGACGCATCACTGTACACCACAAACTCACCGCTGTCGTCTGGCAATGTCAGAACCGGTGCAGTAATCAACTTCTCTTTCAGGAGTAAATAACTCTCCTCACATGCATCGGACCACTCAAACTTGACGCCCTTCTTTGTCAACCTGGGCAATGGAGTAGCGATCCGAGAGAAATCATGTACGAACCGCCAGTAATAGCCTGCTAAACCCAAGAAACTCCGAATCTCCGGTACAGTGGTAGGTCTACTCCATTTCAGCACGGCCTCGATCTTGTCAGGATCAACACTGACTCCCTCAGCCGAAATCACGTGGCCCAGAAACTTTACACTATCCAGCCAAAACTTGCACTTACTAAACTTTGCAAATAACTGATGGTCCCGCAAAGTCCGCAACACCGCTCGCAAATGCTTCTTATGCTGGCCCACACTCTTGGAATAGATCAAAATATCATCAATGAACACAATCACAAACTTGTCCAGAAACCGTCTGAACACCCGATTCATCAAGTCCATGAAAGCTGCGGGGGCGTTGGTCAACCCAAACGGCATAACCAAAAACTCATAATGCCCATACCGCGACTTGAAAGCTGTCTTGGCCACATCAGAGTCTCGAATCCTCAACTGGTGATATCCTGATCGAAGGTCAATTTTCGAAAAGACTGAAGCTCCCTTGAGCTGATCGAACAAATCATCAATCCGCGGTAACGGATACTTGTTCTTTATCGTAACCTGATTCAACTTCTGGTAGTCAATGCACAAACGCATAGATCCATCCTTCTTTCGCACAAATAACACCGGAGCACCCCATGGTGAAACACTGGGTCGAATAAAACCCTTCTCTAGCAACTCCTGGAGCTGAACCTGCAATTCTTTCAACTCTGCTAGTGCCATACGATACGAGGTCTGTGAAATCGGTCTTGTACCCAGCAACAACTCAATAGTAAAGTCAATCTCTCGAACAGGAGGTATGCCTGGTAACTCTGCTGGAAACACATTCGGGAACTCAGAAACAACCTCAATACTGCCAAGATCCGGCACAGCTGCTGTAGTGTCCACAACATGGGCTAAATAAGCAACACAGCCTTTCTTCATCAACCGATCCACCCTCATTGCGGAAATCAAACACGGCAGTAAAGTGTTCTTCTCGCCGCGAAACAATATCTCGGGGAAGCCTGGTCGTCGAAACGCGACATCCTTCTTGTGACAGTCAAACATGGCCCAGTGCGTCTCCAAAAAGTCCATACCCAAGATCAGATCAAAATCAACGATATCAAGCAACAACAAATCTGCGGCTAACCCATGGCCTCCAATAAAAATCTCACAGTCTCTGTACACTCAACTGATACTCACAATCTCGCCTGACGGATATAACACTCTCCACAACCCCGGAAGTGGAGATGCAGGTACCGTAGCTAATGATGATAGTCTATACGACATGAATGAATGTGTGGCACCTGGATCTAACAATGTAAGTACTGGAATACCAAAGACATGTAACGTACCGATAACGACCTCTGGTGAAGCACGGCCCTCTCGTAAAGTCATCGCATGAACCCTCACCTGCCCAGCTGGTCGTCCACGCTGAGGCTGTATCTGCTGTCTGCCCTGGCCCACAAACTGTGTTGGTCGAGCTCCCGAAGTGGCACCTCGTTCAGCTCTGGAACTCTGGGCTGCCTGTCCATCAGCACCATCAAACTCGTAACACTCCCTCGCATAGTGACCCACCTGGCCACAACAGAAACAAGTGACAGGGCATCGCTGACATGGACCAACATGATGTCTGATGTAGAGACTACACAACGGGTACTCCCTCGGTACAGCAAAAGGGCCACCAGTATGCCGAGGATAATTGGAACCGCTGGAACCCCACTAGCCTGTGGTCGCTGCGGTCGATCTCTCCTCCATCTCGAACTCTCTCTCGGTACACTAGCTGGTGGTTGATAAGATCCACCGCCTGAGGATGAAGCCGAACAGGAAGTATCAGAACTCTGCGTCTTTGAAGGCCCCTGACTCGGTCCACCCTCCTCAAACCGTCTAGGCTGGTACCTCAGTTGCCTCTCCTTCTCGATATCCTCACCTCGGAGTGCTGCACTGACAAACTCATCGAAGTTATTCCGAGGCATCGTAGTCAAAGTCCCCTTGATGTTCAAGTTCAAACCCAGCTCAAACCTGCGACATTTGGCTTTCTCAGTAGCCACCATATCACGCACAAAACGAGATAAGCGGGTAAACCTGTCCCGATACTCAAGCACAGACATACTGCCTTGTCTTAAGTTCGTAAAATCCTCATACTTGCGCTGCTGGGTAGCCTGATTGAAGTACCTCCGCATAAACAAATCTCGAAACAAGGTCCACGGAGTATCAACTGGAACTCTGTCGGTGCTAACCCACCAAAAGTATGCATCAAACACAAGTAATCTGATTGCTGCCACTGTCATCTGCTCAGGAGTAAACCGCAGATGCTCTCATACACGTTCAACATGAACCACCCATGCCTCACATATCTCTGGATCAGCTGAACCCGAAAACACAGTCGCACCAGCAGTACGAGCTTTGACCACAGGGTCAAAACGCTCTTCCAAACGCAGCACTCGCATCAGCAAGTCCTGCGTCTGGCGATCCTCATCAAGATCCGCTTTCCGTATCAACACGGGGACCACGTCGAGGAGGCATCCTACTGATACAAGACAAGCATTAGGTACAAGTAGAAAGAACGTAATCATGAGACCGCAGATATTTGAGAACACACAACACCCGAAGTATTGATGAGTACCGCTAGCCATATAAGCACATCACATTTCAACTCCCGAGTGATGTGGGATTTCATGTCCATGGAGGAAGCTAGCTAGTTCCCTTGGCACCCGCACATGGGTCATCATAGACATTCTCACACAAAGTGACCCTCATGGTCACAAATGTAACAAACTAAAAACCCAGACTGATCATTCTAATGTCGTAACATAAATGGATATCTTACCGACTCATGAGAACTTCTAACCTTACTCAGTTCTCTTATTCATGAAAATTCTACAGAAAATTTGGCATAATTTCCCTTACAACTCAAGGAAACGAAAAACCTGTATGATGAGAACACTTATAATAACCAAATCCCAAAAATAAACCATGGGCACTGAATCCCATCCGGATTTCTCATAATCAAACAAAACAACACTAATACTCATCCATCTTTATGAATCACAATGAATGAAAAACTAAATATCTCCACAATTTTATCATTGATTACTACTAGAGGGTTGTCCCGTTCTTTGGACTTCACAACATTCTGATCTTCTAAGTAGTTATTGTTGGGTAACCTTCCAATGTTAAAGGAATCAAGAATGTTTACAGCGAGTGAAGTTGCAGTGATTCAGTTATTCAATTCGACAATGGGTCTGGGTAAGTAAATTAATACCTTAGTGTTTTACACTTTGAGTGGGCAAATATTTGTTGACATACATTTTTGTATAAGCAGAAGCCTCTGTCTATTTTCCCAACGAATCTTTCGGAGTAGGTGTGACGACCCGAACCAGAATCAGTTGTGTATTCGGCACGATTCACGAGATTCTGTTTAGTCGCAGTTTTATGTTATATATGTGGTTTGCCGATTCTATTCGCGACTATGTTTTCGGTCGAGAATTTGAGTTGAGTGGCTTCACGGAAGTTGTAGAGTACGTGATTTCGAGCTCGAGGGCGGTTCCGGAAGATTTTTCCGATAACCGAGGAATATTTTGTGATTATTCAAAGTTTCAGTTTCCGATGAGTTTATCCGATTGTTTCGTGTTTATCCAAAACGTGATGGTTATCCATTTCGAATCGTCGATCGACCCGAGGCGCGAGTATAAATATCAGAATAGTCGAGAATTAGTCGAAAGCATTGACTGACGTTGACCAAACTTTGACTTTCCAAAAATGGAAATTTGACCGTTGACCCGAAGTGGAGGAAGTTTTCGTTTTGGTCTTGCCGTCCGACGACCCATTTTCCGGCCACCTCTGACCTTTGCAAGGGTAAGGTTTTCTTCTCCTCTTGATTTCGAGTGGATTGGTGTTTGGTTTGATGAAAATTGGTGGAGTTTTTATGGGTTTCGAATCGGGCCGAGTTCTTTGATTTCGCCGGTGATGGTTGGGTGGTTCCGGCGAGCCACGGTGGTGGTGGTTAGGGGGGTTTGCCTCCCCTTGGCCTAGGGATACTACTGGTATGGTTTAATTGAGGATTGGTGGACATTTGGTTGGAACCCGATTGGGTTGCCGGTGAGTTTTCCGATCGGGTTTATGGGGCTAGAAATGGAACGGTTCCCTTGTGATTCGTGACTTGTGGTAGTTATAGAAGAGGATGGGCTTGAGGAGAACTCCATTTCTGGAGCTTCCTCTCCGGAGGAAATCGCGGTTGACGGCGCGTCGCCGCCGGCGGCGGCGGTCAACGGTGGTGCTCCGGCGAGGAGTTGACTTTTTGGATTTCGATGTTTTTAATGTCATTTTTCTCGTAATCGTGCCCTGATTATCGTCCAGAGGTTTTCGGATTGATTTGGGTAGCCGATTTTCAGTCGAGGTTTCAAGTGGAGATTTCAGGAATTTCGTTAATCATTTTGTACTGCATTACATATTTCCGGGAACGGTTGGTTTCCGTGATTCAGTACAGGGTTGTGGATTATGATTTTGATTATTTGTGTTTTATGAATATATTCAGGGGATCAAGATCGTGATCGTGCTTCAGGCGAGGGATCTTCCGCCGGACCACGAGTTTAGTGCAAGTGCGCGTTACGCGAGTCTGTGAGTGGACAATTTATTTTCACGGATTGATTGCGAGTCCTTTATATAAGTTTTACGAATTTGAGCATGCCGCATGATTATGATTTTACGAGCATGAGATTTCATACGAGATTATGTTTATTATGAGCATGTGTTATACGATTATGCTTATACCAGTATATATATTACTTATATACTCTTATATGTTGTTATGTGTCCACGTGTGGCCCCGTGAGATTTTTATGCATGCTCTGTACGCGTGAGGAGTTAGAGTCTCCCTCGTGTTTATGTACGTGAGGAGTTAGAGTCTCCCTCGTACTTGTATGCGTGAGGAGTTAGAGTCTCCCTCGTGTACTCGGACCGTGAGGAGTTAGAGTCTCCCTCGTGTACCCTTTGATTATTTATTCATTCGACTCGCATATGTTTTTATAACATATATATTACTTGGTGAAAGACATTTATTTTCGTCCACTCACTCTAACAGTTTTCATGTCTTTCCCCTGGGCTTTTCGGTTTTCGTGCCCAGTTTGCAGTTCAGGTTTTGGTGTTTCACGTTGCGGTTGGGAGGCTAGTGATCTGAGCTACCTGTGTTTTCCAGTAGGTTCTTGTTTCACCTACTGATGTATATGTTGTATATATTTACACTAGAGGTCGCTCTGATACATTCTGATACATGTTTATACGGATTTTCACGGATATACTATATATAGTACAGTATGTTTATTGTTTATTGTTTATAATATGATGTTGAGAAATCCGGATGGGATTGGTGCCCACGGTTTGGCTTTTGTGGCATAGGACGAAGTGTTATTTTCAGGGTGCAGGTTTATGCAATTCTACGTTAGTAACGAAACTCTGTCGAAATTTCGAAAAGTTTTTGTTGGTTCGTATTTTCAGAAGGGGTTCGATTCCGATTTAGGTAACTGAATCGGGGTTGGGTCCTTTCAGTTGGATAGTAGTAGATATGTTATGTGAACTATTGATGCTCAAATAGGGGTGCGATGTTTGTTATGCATAATAAGGTACATAAATCATGAGACTGGTGATAATGAGTTTTAGGACTCAAGTTACGCATCGACATTAAGATTATTTTTTCATCACTGATAGATGCATAACTAATATGATTAATCAGGCTTTGGAGGAAATGCAGAGTTGTTATCTTCATATTAGAGTGGGACTGGAGATTATAGTTTGACTCTTTGGAGTTTGCTCATAGTTTTGGGCGTATTTGAAGCAGATCTCAGTGATTTCTTATGAGTCTCACTACATTATAGTTATTAGTTATTGATATTTGAGTTAGTTTTTATAGAATATCGACCGATAGCTATTAAATTGTGGAGATATTTAGTTTTTCATTCATTGTGATTCATAAAGATGGATGAGTATTAGTGTTGTTTTGTTTGATTATGAGAAATCCGGATGGGATTCAGTGCCCATGGTTTATTTTTGGGATTTGGTTATTATAAGTGTTCTCATCATACAGGTTTTTCGTTTCCTTGAGTTGTAAGGGAAATTATGCCAAATTTTCTGTAGAATTTTCATGAATAAGAGAACTGAGTAAGGTTAGAAGTTCTCATGAGTCGGTAAGATATCCATTTATGTTACGACATTAGAATGATCAGTCTGGGTTTTTAGTTTGTTACATTTGTGACCATGAGGGTCACTTTGTGTGAGAATGTCTATGATGACCCATGTGCGGGTGCCAAGGGAACTAGCTAGCTTCCTCCATGGACATGAAATCCCACATCACTCGGGAGTTGAAATGTGATGTGCTTATATGGCCAGCGGTACTCATCAATACTTCGGGTGTTGTGTGTTCTCAAATATCTGCGGTCTCATGATTACGTTCTTTCTACTTGTACCTAATGCTTGTCTTGTATCAGTAGGATGCCTCCTCGACGTGGTCCCCGTGTTGATACGGAAAGCGGATCTTGATGAGGATCGCCAGACGCAGGACTTGCTGATGCGAGTGCTGCGTTTGGAAGAGCGTTTTGACCCTGTGGTCAAAGCTCGTACTGCTGGTGCGACTGTGTTTTCGGGTTCAGCTGATCCAGAGATATGTGAGGCATGGGTGGTTCATGTTGAACGTGTATGAGAGCATCTGCGGTTTACTCCTGAGCAGATGACAGTGGCAGCAATCAGATTACTTGTGTTTGATGCATACTTTTGGTGGGTTAGCACCGACAGAGTTCCAGTTGATACTCCGTGGACCTTGTTTCGAGATTTGTTTATGCGGAGGTACTTCAATCAGGCTACCCAGCAGCGCAAGTATGAGGATTTTACGAACTTAAGACAAGGCAGTATGTCTGTGCTTGAGTATCGGGACAGGTTTACCCGCTTATCTCGTTTTGTGCGTGATATGGTGGCTACTGAGAAAGCCAAATGTCGCAGGTTTGAGCTGGGTTTGAACTTGAACATCAAGGGGACTTTGACTACGATGCCTCGGAATAACTTCGATGAGTTTGTCAGTGCAGCACTCCGAGGTGAGGATATCGAGAAGGAGAGGCAACTGAGGTACCAGCCTAGACGGTTTGAGGAGGGTGGACCGAGTCAGGGGCCTTCAAAGACGCAGAGTTCTGATACTTCCTGTTCGGCTTCATCCTCAGGCGGTGGATCTTATCAACCACCAGCTAGTGTACCGAGAGAGAGATCGAGATGGAGGAGAGATCGACCGCAGCGACCACAGGCTAGTGGGGTTCCAGCGGTTCCAATTATCCTCGGCATACTGGTGGCCCTTTTGCTGTACCGAGGGAGTACCCGTTGTGTAGTCTCTACAGCAGACATCATGTTGGTCCATGTCAGCGATGCCCTGTCACTTGTTTCTGTTGTGGCCAGGTGGGTCACTATGCGAGGGAGTGTTACGAGTTTGATGGTGCTGATGGACAGGCAGCCCAGAGTTCCAGAGTGCCATATGGGAAGAATCACCAGGGCAAGGGGAGTCGAAACCCTCACTCCCCCGCCACTGTAGCTCGCCGGAAGTCCACCCCCTGTCACCGGCGAACTCCGGCAAACAAACCCGAATCGAAACCAACCAAAACACAACCAATTTCCATAATTCCAAACACAAAACAACTTTGAAACTCAAGAGGAAGAGAATTATACCCCTCACGTGGCTGGAGGTGGCAGGAAAATCCAAGCCGGCCGGCAAAACTCAAACGGGAAAGTTTTCCTCCACGGTCAACGGTCAACAGCCCCAAAATGGAAAGTCAACGTCTGGTCATACCTCAAACAGTGTTTTCGACTATTTTTGATATTTATACTCGTGTCTCGGGACGATCAATGGTTCAAAACAAATAACCAAAACGATTCGGATAAATACGAAACAAACGGATAAACTCGTCGATAAACCGAAGCTTCAAATAATCATATTATATTCCTCGGTTATCGGAAAAATCATCCGGAACCGCCCACGAGCTTAAAATCACGTGCGCTACAATTTCCGTGAAGAAACTCAATTCAAATTCTCGGCCGATAATAAAGTCGCGAACTAATCCGACAAACCACTCTATTAACGATTAATCGCGATTAAGCATAATCTCGTGAATCGTACTGATTACTCTACTGATTCTGGTTCGGGTCGTCACAAAAATGAAAACAATCAATACATGAAAAATTTTGAGTAAATTGATTAGAGGTTAATCTTGACAAAAAAAAAGTTGCATTAGTAAATTCACAAGATAGTGAATGAATCTCCCCTGCTCACATATATTTGGTACATGCTGCAGATCGAAGTGATCACGATGGTGATTTATTCAAATTTCACGTTGTGGTCTGAGGAAAAATTATCTAACTCAACCACTACACTAATCATAATGCTTAGTGGAGAAGAATACTAAAGTGCCACTACTATAATATCCAACAAGCAATGTCCATCCCACGTGAAGAAAACAGGTTGGAGTCGAGATCTAAGGTCATTTCTTGGAAAATAAAATAGAATAGATAAAAATTCATAGGTGGGTGGATATGTTTGAATCGCCAACTTCAAGTTGAAATTTGCTGAAAATCAAGGCGGTTGCAATGCTAATCGTATCGAACTCTTTGACGTGATTAAATGGGGAACAATGCAAATCGCCTACTACGTTCTCTCTCTACCCAATAGAGTAAACCAATTTGATCGAACATCTGAATGAAATAAGATGCACTCACAGTAGTAACGTGTCTGGCTGTAATCATCATGAAACGTGATACAAATGCAAAGTTCTCAATTAGTGACACAACCCGCAATAAAAAACGAAGAATTATTAATATTGAGCTAGCAAAGGCTACATACTCGAAGTACAACTACATTTTTCGCATCATTTGGTTATGTACTTATGGCTGCATACTATACAAGAATATAGTTAGCTCTTACTCCCAACGTCCACGACGGGCTGGAGCACCATAGAACACAGCGGTAGTACTCCCCAGGGTGACATCAATTTGATTAACTTGGTTGGAATCTACATACAACAAACCTAAACGAAAAACGAATCAGGAGGAAGAGCGCTTCAAGACTTTACCTAAAACACCAACGAAAATGCTAACAAGAAAGATGGTGGTGGATGACATAGTAGGGTCAGGTTGAAGCGACAAGAGTACTCTCGATAATTATATAATCCCAAAAACTATCGGAGGATCAACTTAAAATTTGCAATAAACTTCATCTTTAATTTCACGATTATGTCATATCCTTAATACCCTATTTGTATTGTCCACAACTACGAGACTAAAAGTTTTTCACGATGAAAAAGGAAGCACCTTACCCGTAACACTACAAGTTGAAGGCACAAAAATCGTTGAAATCATAAACTTGAGGGTTAATGACTCAAAAGTATATCCACCATGGCAAACCCGATTATCAAGTCTATTCCCAATAAAACTATACTTTTTCAAGTTATCATCACAAACACCTTGTGTACTCATGCCCATGACTCATATCAACAAACAGATCTCGAATCTAAGAACAAACAAAACGAGTATTGGAAAAAGGTTTGTTGATATTCAATCCACGAGGGGGAAAAATCAATTATATAGCTATGAAATGTTGCATCGCACCTCAAGAACCACTACGTAGGTACAAAGAAGCAAGCTCCCTAACTTGTCATGTATCTTCTATTTCTTATGGATGAAATATATATAAAAAGAGCTTAGAATAAACCTTACAGAATGTGGAGGAAATTGGAACGAATGCAAGTACTCAAATTCTCGCACTCGAAGGAGAATCAAGAGCTCACATATGACATACTAAGAATTCTCAATAAAGAACAACAAAACATCGTGAGATACTAAGGGTGGGCGTACACCATTCCCTTGACCCACACAACTATGCCAATATGATAAATTGCTCAGAGGTCAACCCTAATCTTGACTAACATCTGAGTCGATGTTGTGGAACGATAATTATACAAATTTCTGTTACCAAATTCTCATAGTGCCATTACCATAGTCCTAACAATTTGTACGCAATGTTGCTTAAGTTGTCGTCATAAGATTAAGAAACAACGCAGATAGTTACTACCTTCGTTTTTTCTACAAACGCGTTGAAGAATAAATCATACGCCTGAATGAAGATGCGTGTTATGAAATCATGGTGGTGAGGTACCCGACGTGCTAGTACGTTCACTGAATGGACACAAACATGAGGTGTGTGGTGAAAACAAAGAGTTCACAATATTGCTCAATCAATGTAAGGAAACTTGTCCAAACTTGACTCTATAGTTCCACATAACATGGGAAATACTTATACACTTCCATAAATCTGATATGTGACAAACAACAATAAAACTCAAGGTTCAAACTGCGATACCTACCTTACCCTCTAAAGGTCAAAAAAGGTAACCCGTTGTCAAAACTGTTGACTGACGAGTATAGATGCTGAAGCCATCGATCACGTCAATGAGGCATGATACTTGAGGAACAACATATTTGGAAGATTACTTTATATCGTCCGTGACACTAATACCCAAGGACATACAATGTGTCCGCTGCAGTCGGACCATCACACTCTAAGCATCACTAATAATATAAGATTATCAACATGATCTGAAAACCTAATGCTCTGATACCAATTGACAAGACCCGCCCCAGATTACCACAGTAATCCGGGGTAAGTCCTGCATGACCCATATTAGAGTATCTAACATCGACTAATTGGTACCAGTTACCCTAGCATGAGCAACCCTGATGTTTAATTGAGAACCTTACACTGAGAAAACAGAAGTTGTTCACTGTCATGCCTCGTACTTTGGACGGTCACGACTTCAGCTAGAAAACCTGAAAACTAGGCAATTTAAAACAAATGGCCTAGAGAAAGGCATAAAACATAAAACATTAGAGTGAGTGGACAAAAAAAAATCATAAACCATGTAAATCTGTAAAACTATAACTGTATGTTTGTCTTTCAACTAATTGCTGTGAAATAATGTGAGTTGAAATATCATAAAATCGTTTAATTAAATCCGATTAATTCTAAGTCCACATCAAACTATGTCCAATGGATTTAACAACCTCACCAATACACTCACAATGTCGAAACGAATCCAACAATTTATAACTTGACTGAATTTGAAAAAAAATTCAGTCAAAGGCACCACCACAGACGGCGGCGCCTGCCGCCCTTTCAAAACACCTATGCTTAATTTTGGCCCGTTTGGCCAAAATCGGGCCCAAAACCATTTGTCCCAAAAATTGCCGAAAAATGTCTCAACCAAATTTCGGTGTCGGCGAGCCACAACGGGGCTCGACGCTGGCACCAATAAACTCAGAGCAGCAAAAGGACCAAAAGCCCTAACGCCTTGCCACCCAAACTGACATCGACCCCCACCCACAATGGTGACCCGAGCCCGTCTCATCGGAGATCCCTTGATCTCCACCAAATCAACATGCACGCACAAATTTCCACACATCAACACAAACTACATATCCTAACAAACTTAACTATACCTGTATGGTGACCAAAAATTACGTCAACGACAACAAACGTGGAAACCCGAAACCCTAAAATCAAATCTCATCGATTCTCTCAACCCAGGCCTCAATTCGTCAAAATAAGGGCATAAAAAGTATCCAGGCATCAAGGACATCAATTTCCGATCAAAAATTGCTCCAAACAGTGGCCGGCACCGTCACACCGTTGGCCGGCGACTTGGCGACGGCTTTTCTCCACTCTGACCCGAGTCAACGCGGGTCAACCCAAGTTTCCCAAAATGGGAAGTCTAACATTCTATTTTCAGAAAGTCGTATTTATATGTGCGAGTTGCGACTAACCGATTCCGTAAATTCGTTCAAACTTTTGCTGACCATAACTTCTTTATTGTAACTCTGATTTTAACACTTGACGTGGCTATGGACTCATCTCGATAAACTCAACGACTTTCCTCAAAGAAATTTCTCGACAAACTTAATCGAAATTTTTTGGATAAAAAGAGTCATCGTTAATTACCAACGATAAAAGCTAATTACCTTTCTCGATTAACTTTTAATCAAATCTTAAAAATAAAATTCTTGAAATAGGATGTTACATATACCTTGTTTTATCTTTAACATTACACTAAATAACATCACTCTGCCAAAAATTGATACGCTAAAACTAAGCACCAAATTAAAAATTTGCAACTAAATCCTATTTTTTTTAAGAATGGCTGCCTCGTCTTTGCTGGGGTTCGACTTTTGGAGGAGGTGTGGTCTTGGCCACCTCAGTATTGGATCCAATCCTTCTTGTCAGGATCAACCAGTGGCTCCTTTTTCTGTGTCGGGTACAAAGAGTGCAGCGTTCTCTGTTCCTCCTATCAATTTCAGTTGCTACTATGAGTTTGCTTCATGGTGTGCCCAGATCATTGGATCATCATCTATCTCTTGGCTATCCATTGAGGGGACCATCGATGACGGTCATTTGTGGCAATGCTCGATGAGCAAAGTGATTTGGCCTGGCAAAGTGTGTTTAAAGATCTCTTCTTCATCGTTTATATTGTTCATGAGGTTTTTGCGAGGTCTCTGGCCTTTGGAGTTATATTGGAGGAGGTGTAACCTTGTGGAGTTTCTAAGAGTATGGATTTTGGCTGGGATTGGTCGCCGCAAACTCGCCACGGTGGAGTGATCGGAGCCGGTGACCATTGCCAGAGCCATAATCGGTTCGTCGACTTAGGATTGCGTTGATCATCTCCATTTAGGGCGGGTCAATGTGAAAGGACCCAACCCCGATTTACTTTCCTAAATCGGAATTAAACCCCTTCTGAAAACACGAACCAATAAAAATCATTAAAATTTCGGCAGAGTAACGCTACTAACGCGGAATTGCCTTTACCTGCACCCGAAAAATAACACTTCATCCTATGCCACAAAAGCCAAACCGTGGGCACCAATCCCATCCGGATTTCTCAATATCATAACAATAGCAATAAACAGTAAACATAACTGTATAATATAGAAAATCCGGGAAAAACCACATAAAACATGTATCAATATCGTATCAGAGCGACCTCTAGTGTATATATACAAAATATACAACAGTAGGCGAATCAAGGAACCTACTGGAAAAGACAAATATCTCGACCAACTAGCCTCCGACCGCGACGTGAGACACTAGAATCCGAACTGCAAACTGGGCACGGAAACCGAAAAGCCCAGGGGAAAGGCAATAAAACGTTAGAATGAGTGGACGTAAATAAACTGAAAGGACCCAACCCCGATTTAGCTCCCTAAATCGGAATCAAACCCCTTCGAAAACGCGAACCAACAAAAACTTTTCAAAATTTGGGCAGAGTTTGGTTACTAACGTGGAATTACCATTACCTGCACGCGGAAAATACACTTCATCCTATGCCACAAAAAACAAACCGTGGGCACCAATCCCATCCGGATTTCTCAATATATCAACAGTAAAGTAAAGTAGTAAATATATATGCACTTTACTGAAATCTAGTGTAAAATCGTATAGCGTATTCAATAGGGAACTCAGAGCGACTTCTAATACATAATCATATACGCATACCACAGTAGGTAGAACAATAAACCTACTGGATGAAACAAGATTGCTCGAGCACTATGCCTCCGACCACGACGTGCGACACCAGAGCCTGAACTGCAAACTGGGCACGGAAACCGAAAAGCCCAGGTGAAAGACAATAAACACGTTAGAGTGAGTGGACGAAAATAAATGTCTTTCACCAGTTTATATATATGCTTAAAATCACATATGCGAGTCCAGGTAAATAAAAACAACATAGTACACGAGGTAAAACTCATACTCCTCCAGTGTACTGAGCATGCAAGTAAAATCCCATGGGGTCACTCATGGACTCCTCCGTGCTAGTACAGTCAGAATCACGGGATCCCAGACCCACACGTGATTCTAGCCGGAAATGGCCTCAGGTCAAAGGTCTGTCTCCCCCCGGTAAAGACCTCGGGTCAGGAGTCACAGCCTCCCCTGACATATGCTTACCATCGGGGATCAGCCGAGAGGCGAGTGTATCGATACAACAACGTAACCACGACTGTACTCTGTGTAAACCAAATCATAAACAATTCGATGCAAATGCATGAAACATCATATAAGAATATGTATAC
Organism: Geum urbanum; assembly: GCA_946800695.1. Taxonomy (NCBI): domain Eukaryota; kingdom Viridiplantae; phylum Streptophyta; class Magnoliopsida; order Rosales; family Rosaceae; genus Geum; species Geum urbanum. The sequence continues at coordinate 25,598,091 of OX327002.1, forward strand.
TCGTATACGTATATTCGTATAAGTATAATCGTATAATCGTAAAACTCATGCTCATGTAATCCGTAATATCAATACGCATGCTCAAGTTCATAAATCATAAAAAAGACTCGCAAGAATTCTGTGAAAAGAAATTGTCCACTCATAGACTGGCGTAACGCGATACGCGTTAACCCGTGATCCGGCAGAAAGTCCATCGCCAAAACAACGATCACGAACCCCTGAATATTCACAATGTCCAATATTCAAAATCATAATCCGACAATACAAATCAAACCACGAGAAACCACCGTTCTCGGAAACACGAAATCCAAAGTCGACGAATCGTCGAAAATCCGTATATGTATACCACAATACCTCGCTTTACGTTCGGACGCTCAACTCGAAAAACGAACCTCCCCACTGCGATCGGAGCACGATTTCGAGTCAAATGACATGCGACTTGCCGAAAGTCAAAAAGTCAACCCGTTGACCGCCGTTGACCGCCGTCCACGGCGGCGCCACTGTTGACCGAAGAATTTCACGGTGGAGAAACCCCCATTCCATGCAAAACCACCCACTGAGCAACTTTGTCAACTACAACAAAGGCCAATTCTCACTCTAACTAGGTCAATTTCAAGCAAAACCGAATTGGTTCATAAATTTCAATCCCAAAATTCTCAATCCACAAATCAAATTAGAACACAATGTTTATATGGTTAGAATCACCTTGAAGAGAGCTACAAAACCCAGTATCTCTTGAAGTTCAACTCGGCCCGAATCCAAGAACCCGAAATCATAAAGTTTCCATCACTTTCATGCCGGAATTCTCCTCTCCACAGCCACCCTCGCCGTGAGGGGTGGCCGGAAACGTGCTCGGGACACCGAGACGCATCGATTGGATCCGGTCTCGGGCTCGGTGGTGGTCGGAATCCACCTCGCCGCCGGCGGGCCGTGGCTACCACCGTGAGCTCTCCTCCTCCAAGTTTGACCGAGTCAACTCATTTAATTCCCAACTTTGACTTTCCAAAACAGGTAAGTGCACTATTTAAAGCTTTCCTAAAAAGGAAACTCATGCTTATCCATACCGGCAAACTTGAAACACGCATAACTTCCTCGTCGTAATTCCGATTCCAATAATTCTCGCGACCACAAACTCGTCTCGACATATTCTTCAATAATCACTCGAAGTCAAACACATCAGTCAACCGAATAAAAAGTCAACCCATCAAAGCAACACACATTAAATCAACCAAACAATCAACAATCGGCAAAATTCGTAACTAATTCCTCGTAACTCCAAATCATGCTCCGGAAGTTCTCACGAACTCGAAATTAAATTCTGAACAACTTCCGTGAAGAAGCCGAAACCAAATTCTTGACCGATAATTAAGTCGCGAACAAACCCGCCATTTAAATCTATTTTCGTCGAAACTTCAAATATTCATAACTAATTCCTCGGTCGTCCAAATAACGATCCGGAACCGTCCACGAACTCGTAATCACACGTACAACGACTCTCGAGAAGAGATCCAGCTCCAATTCTCAGCCAATAATTAAGTCGTTAAGAAGCTTCGGCGATTAAAATGACCGTCGCAACTCTGCGACTACGTGCAAGCTCATCAATCAAGCTGATTCCACTGCTAATTCTGGTCCGGGTCGTCACAAATCCACCCCCCTTAGAAAAATTTCGACCTCGAAATTTCCAAGTCTGCTGGCTAAAAGTAGGAGCACTGCCTCTGCATACTGCTCAACTGCTCAGTGGCTACATCAACTGAACAACTCTGGCAACTGACTCCACAATAGGAGATAGCTCCGTGTTGAAATCCCTGTACGCACAAATCACAAATCTGAACTGGCTCCACACAAGCGCCAAGTGTTCCTGCATAAGGAACAGACAGGGTATACCACACGAAAACAACCTGAAACACAGTTCCGCCACACGGAACACAACACACATAAAGGCCAACACTATAGGCGATGCCGAACCATACGGCATAACACAAACTCGCCTATGACCACATACAGATCAAAATAGCGTGGCAAATCACAACTCAGTTACACACATCAACATAGCTCAAACATCGGACTCGGGCAATTATCAATCTGTTTCCGCTAATCTGACAGTCTGGTACTGCAAGCAACCTCGAACAGCTGAAACTGCTGGTCCCGAATCCTCCAGAACTGCAACACCGAGGTCCACAACATGCCCTCCAAGGCCTGAATAATTCTCAAAGATCTCTCGCCAATCTGAGGATAAGAACCGGTACTAGCTCGTAATTTGGTCCCCAATGCTTGTTGCAAAGCTTGCCAACACTTGTCGTAGCCGATTACCTCGACCAGTAAACTGGGACACAGGTATACCACGTAGGTGGACAACCTCCATCAAACACAGCCATGACAGCCTGCCACTGAAATCATCTCCGAAGTACAAGGAAACGTACTAAATTCGTCAAATGATCCACACTGGTCCAACAATTGGTATCACAAACCAAAGTGCATACAAACACACACAATCACAACAACAATCGCCACGTATAACCGGAAATCTCAAATGGCTGACACATCTCGGCAAATTTCTGCCTCCTAGCCATCGTCAGTCAATAAATGTGGCATCTGTACACACAAACTGCTACATCGCTCTTCCATGTTGCGCCACGAGTAGTAAACTCGAAGTGTCTGACACTTCTCCGCGTCACTAGCGCCAAACACGCGCAAAATCACGAGCCTCAACATCATCACACTCAAATTCAGCTCTCGTAGCCCATAACTCGGCTAACACGAAAACTCGAGCCACACATATACACATGCAATACTGAAACTCCTTACTCTCAACTGAATGTATCAGCATCACATCATCCCAAACGGATGGTCAAAGTACAACCTTTAGCTTTTCCCGAACAAACTCAAAGGTGCAGCCATAGTCGTGAGTCGACCTCAACCATCTACACTGCCTCAAGCCCAAATCTGGCCGAAAATGCAAATGGATGAAACTCAAGTGATCAGTGCACATCCTACACTGCACTGCACGCCATAGCTGTAGCGTCTCGAACTTTCTGATGCTAACAAAAGGACAGCTACACCCAAATCATACACAGGATATGTAGCTACATAATGTCTCCATTGCCCGTAACCACAAGCCACTGCTCTGCTACATAGCATCCAAACACAACCATCTCTAAACCTCGATGCATCGCCATAACCCACGAAATCATCGCGGTCGTCAGGTAAGATCAAAACCGAAGTAATGGTCAACCATCCTGCAGGAGTAAGTAACTCTCCTCGCGAGCATCGAACCACTCGAGCTTGACGCCTTCTTCGTCAATTCGGAAAGTGAAGTGGTAATCCAAGAAAAATCCTGCACAAGCCGTCGGTAATAGCCTGCCAAACACAAGAGACTCCCGATCTCTGGCACAATGGTAGGGCAAACTCCGAATCATCACGGCTTCAATCTGGTCAGGATCCACGCCAAATACCTTGGATAGCATCACATAGCCCAACATCTTCACGCTAATCGACCAAAACTCACACTAGATGAACTTTCACAAACAGCTAATCGTCTCGTGAAGTCCGCGAAACCACTCGCTATTGCATTAGGTACTGGCCCACGCTCCTGGAGTACATCAGGACGTTGCCAACGAACATGACTGCAAACTCGTCCAGAAACCGTCTGAACACCTGGTCCATCAAGTCCACATGATCAACGGGGCATTGGTCAACCAATAGCGTGACCAAGAACTCCTGATGTCCGCACCGTGATCCGAAAGCCAACATAGCCACATCTGACTCATCAAACCTCCACTGATGGTATCCGGATCCGAAATCAATCCTCGAAAAGACTGAAGCTCCTTGGAGCTGAACAAACCACTCGTCAATCCGAAACGGAGGATACTCACTCTCTTCTGAAGCGAATCAGGCTTCCGGTAGTCAATGCACCACCTCATCAAATCATCCAACGTCCGTACGCACCATGCAAAAACACACCTCGCAGGTACGCTGGGTCGCATAAAATCTCCTGAAATCTCCTCCAGAAACTCCTGGAGTCGAAACTGTAGCTCCATCAGCTCCGCTGGCTCAGAACGACAAGATGTCGGTAAAATGAGTCCAGTGCCTGGTACAAGCTCAATGATGTAGTCAGTCTCCCGAACTAGAGGAACACCTAGTAATTCCTCCGGAATACGCCTGAAAACTCGGGAACCACCTCAATATCAACAATGTCGGCACAGCATCCGAAGTATCCACAACATGTGCTAAGCAAACAACATAACTCGTCTCCACCATCCGCTCGACCAACACCGCGAAACAGCATCTCGGGGAAATCTGGTCGTCGAAACTCAACCTCCTCCTCGAGGCACTCAAACACAACCAAATGTGTCGTCAGTAAGTCCATACTCACAAACATACTAAAACCACAATGTCCAGCTATAACAAATCCGCGGCTAACACATAATCTGCAACAAGGATCTCGCAACCTCCGGATGGATACGATACTCTCCAAAACCTCGGAAGTGAAGATGTAGGTACTATAGCCATGGATATCAAACAACAGTAACCTCGGAGAAAAGTCTGTCCTCAAATAAGGTCATGGCACGAACTCCAACATGCCCAACTAGCCGCCCACGTCAAATGCGACTTCTGCATGGCTCGTCTAGAAATCTGGGTTGATCAAGCTCCAGAAATAGCATCATGATTTCCTCGTGAACTCTGAGCTACCAAACCGCCAACACAGCTGGCTGAGGGTGCTCTCTCGTAACGTGACCCTCCTGGCCATCGAAACAGTAACTGAGAGTGCTCCACAAACACAAGTCACCGCAACACCTGCTACATGAAGGATCACCAACGATCACCCCAAACTCATGCCACAGGAGCAAGTTCGCTACACTGTGATCTCCGCCATCGTCAAACGAATTCTCTGCTTGATCTGATGGCCCACAACATAATCGATAAGGCCACAGCCTGATGAAGTCACTGATCCCGAAGTGTCGGAACTCAACCTCATCAAAATCTCACTGCTGAATTCACTTTCCTCAAACCATCACATCGAAAACCGTGTACATCTTTCCCTCACACTAGCCTCGCCACTGAGTGCAGCACACTAAGCTCCTCACGGATGTCTCGAGACATATCAATCAGACTCTCTCTGATACTCAGGTTCAAACTCATCTCGAACCTCGTGCATAGTTCCCTCTGAAGTCGCATAACACGTGCAAACAGGAACAAACATGTGGACAATGCATCTCTACCTCAGGTGGATAAACACACCACATTCGAATGCTGGGTAGCCTGATAAACCATTACCGTATAAACAACACCCTGAATGTAGGCCATGGAGTCGCAACCGGAACTCACACAATATCAGCCCACCAAACACAACAAACTGACTCAGGCACACATCACTGCCACAATTCTCAGCTCTGAGGCAACATATAGATGCTCATATACACATCCCCAGGCAAACCGTGCCACACAAATCTCTGAACTCTGAATACTCATCCGAATCCACTGTTCTCTGGCAAATCGCTCGTCGATTTATCCCCAATAGAATCCACAACCGAAACGACACGGAAAGCACGTCAGGAGGCATCCTAATGAATACAATACCGTTCACAACAAGTGGAACGTAATCATGGAACTTCAAATATTTGAAAGCACACAACACCCGGAATTTGATGATTATCCGCCGGCCGGTCGGGTCACCATTCCAGACATGCTGTACATTCTCAAATATCCTTAGTAAACACGACTACAGAAGTCTACAGAACCTGTAACCTAATGCTCTGATACCAAGCTGAAAGGACCCAACCCCGATTTAGCTCCCTAAATCGGAATCAAACCCCTTCGAAAACGCGAACCAACAAAAACTTTTCAAAATTTGGGCAGAGTTTGGTTACTAACGTGGAATTACCATTACCTGCACACGGAAAATACACTTCATCCTATGCCACAAAAAACAAACCGTGGGCACCAATCCCATCCGGATTTCTCAATATATCAACAGTAAAGTAAAGTAGTAAATATATATGCACTTTACTGAAATCTAGTGTAAAATCGTATAGCGTATTCAATAGGGAACTCAGAGCGACTTCTAATACATAATCATATACGCATACCACAGTAGGTAGAACAATAAACCTACTGGATGAAACAAGATTGCTCGAGCACTATGCCTCCGACCACGACGTGCGACACCAGAGCCTGAACTGCAAACTGGGCACGGAAACCGAAAAGCCCAGGTGAAAGACAATAAACACGTTAGAGTGAGTGGACGAAAATAAATGTCTTTCACCCGTTTATATATATGCTTAAAATCACATATGCGAGTCCAGGTAAATAAAAACAACATAGTACACGAGGTAAAACTCATACTCCTCCAGTGTACTGAGCATGCAAGTAAAATCCCATGGGGTCACTCATGGACTCCTCCGTGCTAGTACAGTCAGAATCACGGGATCCCAGACCCACACGTGATTCTAGCCGGAAATGGCCTCAGGTCAAAGGTCTGTCTCCCCCCGGTAAAGACCTCGGGTCAGGAGTCACAGCCTCCCCTGACATATGCTTACCATCGGGGATCAGCCGAGAGGCGAGTGTATCGATACACCAACGTAACCACGACTGAACTCTGTGTAAACCAAATCATAAACAATTCGATGCAAATGCATGAAACATCATATAAGAATATGTATACTCGTATACGTATATTCGTATAAGTATAATCGTATAATCGTAAAACTCATGCTCATGTAATCCGTAATATCAATACGCATGCTCAAGTTCATAAATCATAAAAAAGACTCGCAAGAATTCTGTGAAAAGAAATTGTCCACTCACAGACTGGCGTAACGCGATACGCGTTAACCCGTGATCCGGCGGAAAGTCCATCGCCAAAACAACGATCACGAACCCCTGAATATTCACAATGTCCAATATTCAAAATCATAATCCGACAATACAAATCAAACCACGAGAAACCACCGTTCTCGGAAACACGAAATCCAAAGTCGACGAATCGTCGAAAATCCGTATATGTATACCACAATACCTCGCTTTACGTTCGGACGCTCAACTCGAAAAACGAACCTCCCCACTGCGATCGGAGCGCGATTTCGAGTCAAATGACATGCGACTTGCCGAAAGTCAAAAAGTCAACCCGTTGACCGCCGTTGACCGCCGTCCACGGCGGCGCCACTGTTGACCGAAGAATTTCACGGCGGAGCAACCCCCATTCCATGCAAAACCACCCACTGAGCAACTTTGTCAACTACAACAAAGGCCAATTCTCACTCTAACTAGGTCAATTTCAAGAAAAACCGAATTGGTTCATAAATTTCAATCCCAAAATTCTCAATCCACAAATCAAATTAGAACACAATGTTTATATGGTTAGAATCACCTTGAAGAGAGCTACAAAACCCAGTATCTCTTGAAGTTCAACTCGGCCCGAATCCAAGAACCCGAAATCATAAAGTTTCCATCACTTTCATGCCGGAATTCTCCTCTCCACAGCCACCCTCGCCGTGAGGGGTGGCCGGAAACGTGCTCGGGACACCGAGACGCATCGATTGGATCCGGTCTCGGGCTCGGTGGTGGTCGGAATCCACCTCGCCGTCGGCGAGCCGTGGCTACCACCGTGAGCTCTCCTCCTCCAAGTTTGACCGAGTCAACTCATTTAATTCCCAACTTTGACTTTCCAAAACAGGTAAGTGCACTATTTAAAGCTTTCCTAAAAAGGAAACTCATGCTTATCCATATCGGCAAACTTGAAACACGCATAACTTCCTCGTCGTAATTCCGATTCCAATAATTCTCGCGACCACAAACTCGTCTCGACATATTCTTCAATAATCACTCGAAGTCAAACACATCAGTCAACCGAATAAAAAGTCAACCCATCAAAGCAACACACATTAAATCAACCAAACAATCAACAATCAGCAAAATTCGCAACTAATTCCTCGTAACTCCAAATCATGCTCTGGAAGTTCTCACGAACTCGAAATTAAATTCTGAACAACTTCCGTGCAGAAGCCGAAACCAAATTCTTGACCGATAATTAAGTCGCGAACAAACCCGCCATTTAAATCTATTTTCGTCGAAACTTCAAATATTCATAACTAATTCCTCGGTAGTCCAAATAACGATCTGGAACCGTCCACGAACTCGTAATCACACGTACAACGACTCTCGAGAAGAGACCCAGCTCCAATTCTCGGCCAATAATTAAGTCGTTAAGAAGCTTCGGCGATTAAAATGACCGTCGCAACTCTGCGACTACGTGCAAGCTCATCAATCAAGCTGATTCCACTGCTAATTCTGGTCCGGGTCGTCACATAAACATATGTCTTTCACCAATTTCATATACAATAAACAAGTATAGCGAGTTCGGAAAATATATATGGAGGTGCCAGGCGAATCTCTCAAGCCCGACAGTCAGGCGAATCGCTCAAGCCCAACGGTGATAGGCCAAGGGAATCTCTCGACCCTGGCGGCATAACAGGGGAATCTCTCAACCCTGCCCAGAGAAATCTCTCAACTCTGGTCAGACTACCGGTGATCAGCCGAGTAGCCGAAGCATCGATGCAGGTATGCCATCACCATAAAAATATAAAATAATACCTCCAAAAATAATAAATAAACTCAACATCGTATATAAACAAATACGGAAAATCATGAACTTGCAACGACTGTGAAAATATAAAAGTGTCCACTCACAGGTGAGCAAAGTAAGCACTCGCGCTAATCACATGGTCCGGCAGAAGATCCCTCGCCTGAAGCACGATCTCGATCCCCTGAATAATCACAAAATATATCTAATCAAAATCACAATTCACAACACTGTACCATACCTCGGAAACCAACCGTTCCCGGAAACGTATAACTGATATAAAAATAATCAACGAAACTCCCAAAATCTTCACTCAAAACCCTCGACTGAAAATCTGGTACCCAAATCAACTCGAAAACCTCAAGGCGACGATCGGGGCGCGAATACGAATAAAACGACATTAAAATCATCAAATTCTAAAAAGTCAATGGGTCGCCGGAGCTCCGCCGTTAACCGCAGCCGCGCCTTCAATCGGAGAGATTTTCCGGCAGCCAAGCTCCCACAAGGTTCTCCTCATCAAGCCCAACAACTTTTCCAACAGTGGCTAAGTCTAATTCCGGCGAGATTTGCCGGAAATCAGCTCGAAACCTCCATGAACACAACCTGCCGGAAAACTTCCCGGCCCTATTCCGGCGCTGTCGCGCCACCTCGTCCCGCCAAACCAAAGGGGAAATGACCACCATCTAAAACCCAACAAAACCCACCAAGAGTCCACCCCGGAAAGTCACCGGAGCTTCACCCCCAACTAAGCCAATTCCGGCGAAAAACTCCCAAACTTCATGTCCTCCGTTCTCCCTCAAATCAACATCAAATTCAAAAATTTCAAGTTCTCAACAGTAGGAAATTGAAAGAGGAATCGAGCCATACCAAGGTCCAAGCCGGAGGTGGCCGGAAACGTCGAACCCGACGGCGGCAGCGCGTTTCGCGCGGTGGAGACTTCGGTCAACAGAAAGTCAACGGTCAGCCTTCGGTCAACGTCGGTCAAACTTCCCAAACAGTGTTTTCGACAATTTTTCGACTATTTCCGATATTTATACTCGCGTCTCGGGACGATCAACGATCCAAAATGGATAACCATTACGATTCGGATAAACTCGATACGAACGGATAAACTCGACGAAATTCTGAAACTTCAAATATTCATATTATATTCCTCGGTCATCGAAATAATCATCCGGAACCTCCCACGAACTCAAAATCACGTGTACAACAACTCTCGAGAAGAGACCCAACTCAAATTCTCAGCCGATAATTAAGTCGTGATTAAAATCGGCAAATCAATCAATTATCGGAAAACAGTAATTACGCGCTAACTCGTGAAGTAAGCTGATTACTCTACTGATTCTGTTCCGGGTCATCACAAATCTACGCCCCTTAAAAAAATTTCGACCTCGAAATTTACGTACCTGTCAGGTGAATAGATGAGGATACTGCTCCCGCATACGCTGCTCAATCTCCCAGGTGGCCTCCTCAATCGAGTGATTCTGCCACAAGACCTTTACCAGCGGTATAACACGGTGCCTCAACTCTTGCTCACGCCGATCGAGAATCTGTACCGGCTCCTCCACATACGTCAAATCCTCTCGGATAGGTAGCTGCTGTGGCATTAACACATGCGATGGATCTGGAATATACTTCCGCAACATCGAAACGTGGAAAACATCATGAACACGAGCCATCTCCGCTGGCAATTCAAGTCTGTAAGCCACGACACCAATCCTCTCGGTGATCTCGTATGGACCAATGTACCGTGGTCGAAGCTTGCCACGCTTCCCAAAACGCACAACTCCCCTCCACGGAGATAGTTTCAAGAACACCCAATCGCCCACATCAAACTCGAGGCTCTTTCTCTTCACATCCGTATAACTCTTCTGGCGATCCTGAGCAATCTTCAATCTATCCCGGATAATCTGGACGTCCTCCATGGTGCTCTTCACCATATCAGGGCCAACAAGCCAATGCTCGCCCACCTCACTCCAACACAAAGGAGCACGGCATTGCCTCCCGTACAGAGCCTCCTACGGTGCCATCTCGATACTGGCCTAATAGCTGTTGTTGTAGGCGAACTCAATCAAATGCAGTTGCTAGTCCCAAATCCCTCGAAACTGCAAAACACAAGACCACAACATATCCTCAAGAGTCTGTATAGTCTGCTCAGACTACCCATCAGTCTGAGGATGAAAAGCTGTACTGAAGCTCAACCTCGTGCCCATGGCTCGCTGCAATGCCTGCCAGAACTCGGAAGTAAACTGACTGTTTCGATCAGAAACAATAGATACAGGCACACCGTGCAGTCGAACAATCTCTGACAAATACAGCTTGGCCAATCTGCCTACCGATATTTTCCCCAGAAATGCGAGAAAATGAGCGGATTTCGTCAGTCGATCCACAATAACCCAAATACCAGTATTGCCAGCTGAAGTACGCAGCAACTGATAAACGAAATCCATGGTAATGTGCTCCCACTTCCAAACCGGAATCTCCAGTGGCTGTAACTTTCCCGCAGGCTTCTGCCTCTCCGTTTTAACCTGCTGACGAATCAAACATCGGCTCACATATGCGGCAATCTCCCGCTTCATATTGCGCCACCAGTAATACGCTCAAAGTGTACGAAACATCTTCGTACCTCCGGGATGCATCGCATACGCCGAACAATGGGCCTCATCCAGAATCTCCTTCTTCAGACTGTCGTCTCTAGGTACGCACAACCTGCCTCTAAAAAGCAACGTACCGTCATCACTCAACCGAAACTCTGTTGGCACACCATTCTGTATCATGGTCTTCTTGTCCTACAGGTAGGAATCCGAATCCAGAGCTTCCCGAACCTGATCAACCAACATGGGTCGAACCTGGAAACTGGCTAACAAAGCTCCCTTGTCGTCCTACTTGAACTCGGCTCCCGTAGCCCAAAGCTTGGCTAACATAGATACTCTAGCCACACACACATGGAACAACGAAGCTCCAGATTTTCGACTGAGTGCATCGGCAACAACATTGGCCTTCCCTGGATGGTACTCGAAAGTGCAATCGTAGTCGTTGATCAACTCCATCCACCTGCACTGCCTCATGTTCAAGTCTGGATGCGTCCGCAAGTAAGTGAGACTCTTGTGATCGGTGTAAATCTTACACTGGGCTCTGTACAAGTAATGTCTCCAACTTTTTAACGCTAACACAATAGCGGCCAACTCCAAATCATGGGTCAGATAGTTGACTTCGTTTGGTTTCAGCTGCCTGGAACCGTAGGCTACAATTTTGCCATGCTGCATCAGCACACAACCAAGTCCCAACTTCAACGCGTCACTATAAACCACGAATTCACCGTTGTCGTCTGGTAAAGTCAGAACCGGTGCAGTAGTCAACTTTTCCTTCAGGAGCAAGTAACTCTCTTCACATGCATCAGACCACTCAAACTTGACGCCCTTCTTCGTCAACCTGGTCAGTGGAGTAGCAATCCGAGAGAAATTCTGTACAAAACGCTGATAGTAGCCTGCCAAACCCAAGAAACTCCGGATCTCCGGTACGGTGGTAGGTCTACTCCAATTCAGCACGGCCTCGATCTTGTCAGCATCTACGCTGACTCCCTCAGCCGATATCACGTGGCTCAGAAACTTCACACTGTCCAACCAAAACTCGCATTTGCTGAACTTCGCAAACAACTAATTGTCCCGCAAAGTCCGGAACACCGCTCGCAAATGCTTCTTATGCTGGCCCACACTCCTGGAATAGATCAAGATATCATCGATGAATACGATCACGAACTTGTCCAGAAACCGTCTGAACACCCAGTTCATCAAGTCCATAAAGGCTACGGGGGCGTTAGTCAACCCAAACGGCATAACCAAGAACTCGTAGTGCCCATACCACGATCTGAAAGATGTCCTGGCCACATCAGACTCTCGGATCCTCAACTGATGATATTCGGACCTAAGATCAATCTTCGAAAAGACTGAAACTCCCTTGAGCTGATCAAACAAGTCGTCAATCCGTGGCAATGGATACTTGTTCTTTACAGTGACCTGATTCAGCTTACGATAATCGATGCACAACCACATGGATCCATCCTTCTTCCGCACAAACAAAACCGGGGCACCCCACGGCGAAACACTGGGTCGAATGAAACCCTTCTCCAGCAACTCTTGAAGTTGAACCTATAGCTCTTTCAACTCAGCAGGCGCCATACAATACGGTGCCTGAGAAATGGGTCATGTACCCAGTAATAGCTCAATAGTGAAATCAATCTCCCGAATTGGAGGTATACCCGATAACTCCTCCGGAAACACATCCGGAAACTCGGAAACAACCTCAATACCACCAATGTCCGGCACAACAGCCGTAGTGTCCACAACATGAGCCAAGTAAGCAACACAGCCCTTCTTCATCATCTGATCTGCCTTCATCGCGGAAATCATACATGGCAATGAAGTAGTCTTCTTGCCGCGAAACAATACCTCAGGAAAGCCTGGTCGTCGAAACGCAACCTCCTTCTTGTGATAGTCAAACATAGCCCAATGTGTCTCCAAGAAGTCCATACCCAAGATCATGTCAAAATCGACGATATCAAGCAACAACAAATCCCCTGCTAAGCCATGGCCTCCAATAAAAATCTCACAATCTCGGTATACCCAGTCAATACTCACAATCTCACCAGACAGATACAACACTCTCCACAACCCCGGAAGTGGAGACGCCGGTACAGTAGCTAAAGATGATAGTCTATATGACATGAATGAATTAGTAGCACCTGGATCTAGCAATGTAAGTACTGGATAACCGAAAACATGCAACGTACCGATAACGACCTCCGGTGAAGCTCTGCCCTTACGCAAAGTCATTGTATGAACCCTGGCCTGCCCGGCTGGTTGTCCACGCTGAGGCTGTCCTTACAATCCACCCTGGCCCGCAAACTGTACTGGTCGATCCCCCGAAGTGGCACCTCGCTCTCCTCCAAAACTCTGGGCCACCTGTCCACCAGCACCATCAAGCTGGAAACACTCTCTCGCATAGTGACCCACCTGGCCACAACGAAAACAAGTGACAGGGCATCACTGACACGGACCAACATGGTGCCTGCTGCATAGACTACACAACGGGTACTCCCTTGGTATAGAAAAAGAGCAACCGGTACGCCGAGGATAACTGGAACCGTTGGAACCCCCACTAGACTGTGGTCGCTGCGGTCGATCTCTCCTCCATCTCTGCCTCTGTCTCAGTGCACCAGCTGGTGGTCGATATGGTCCACTGCCCGAGGATGAAGCCGAACCGGAAGTATTAGAACTTTGCCTCTTGGGAAGCCCCTGACTCGGTCCACCCTCCTCAAACCGTCTAGGCTGGTACCTCATCTGCCTTTCCTTCTCGATATCCTCACCTCGGAGTGTTGCACTGACAAACTCATCGAAGTTGTTCTGAGGCATCGTTGTCAGAGTCCCCTTGATGTTCAAGTTCAAACCCAGCTCAAATCTGCGGCCCTTGGCTTCCTCAGTAGCCACAATGTCACGCGCAAACCGAGATAAGTGGGTAAACCAGTCTCGGTACTCAAGTACAAATATACTACCCTGTCTCAAGTTTGTGAACTCCTTATACTTTCGCTGCTGGGTAGCCTGGTTAAAGTATCTTCGCATAAACAAATCTCGGAAAAAAGTCCACGGAGTATCAACTGGTACTCGATCGGTGCTAACCTACCAGAAGTATGCATCTGACTCAAGTAATCCGACTCCTAACACTGTCATCTGCTCAGGGGTAAAATGCAGACGCTCACAAACTCGTTCAACCTGAACCAACCATGCCTCACACATCTCTAGATCAGCTGAACCCGAAAAGATAGTCGCACCAGCAGTACGAGTTTTGACCACAAGGTCAAAACGCTCCTCCAAACGCAGCACTCGCATCAGCAAGTCGTGCGTCTGGCGATCCTCATCAGGATCCCATTTCCGATCAACACGGGGACCACGTCAAGGAGGCATCCTACTGATACAAGACAAGCATTAGGTATAAGCAGAAAGAACGTAATCATGAGACCTCAGATATTTGAGAACACACAACACCCGAAGCTTTGATGAGTACCGCTGGCCAGTCGGGTTATCGCTCCAGACATGCTGTACAAACTCAAATATCCTAAGCGTCACAACTACAAGAGTCTACAGAATCTGACAACCTAATGCTCTGATACCAAGCTGAAAGGACCCAACCCCGATTTAGTTTCCTAAACCGGAATCAAACCCCTTCTGAAAACACGAACCAACAAAAACCATTAAAATTTTGGCAGAGTAACGCTACTAACGCGGAATTGCCTTTACCTGCACCCGGAAAATAACACTTCATCCTATGCCACAAAAGCCAAACCGTGGGCATCAATCCCATACGGATTTCTCAATATCATAATAAGAGCAATAAACAATAAACATAACTGTATAATATAGAAAATCGAGAAAAACCACATAAAACATGTATCAGTATCGTATCAGAGCGACCTCTAGTGTATATATACAAAATATACAACAGTAGGCGAAACAAGGAACCTACTGAAAAAGACAAGTATCTCGAACAACTAGCCTCCGACCGCGACGTGAGACACCAGAATCCGAATTGCTATGACGACCCGGAATAGAACTAGCAGTGTAATCAACTTAATCTACGAGCTTGCGCTTAATCGCGGATTTTCGACAGATAATTGAATCGCCAGACTTGATAACGACTAAATTATTGGCCGAGAATTGGAGCTGAGTCTCTTCTCGAGAGTCGTTGTATGTGTAATTTCGAGTTCGTGGTCGGTTCCGGATCATTATTAGGACGACCGAGGAATATACTATGAATATTTGAAGTTTTGACGTAATTGGGTTAAAATGGTGGATTTCTTAACGACTAAATTACCGGACGAGAATTTGGTTTCGGCTTCTTCACGAAAGTTGTTGAGAATTTAATTTCGAGCTTGGGGGAACTTCCGGAGGATTATTCCGAGTTACGAAGATTAAGTTGTGAATATTTCCGATTGTTGATTATTTAGTCGATTTTAGTATGTGTTAGATTGAACCGTTGACTTTTTATCCGATTTGTCGAAGTGTTTGACTTTGGGTGATAATTGAAGAACATATCGAGTCGAGTTTGTTGCCGCGAGAATTATTGGAATCGGAGTTACGACGCGTGAGTTACGGATGTTTAAAGTTTGTTGAAATACGTAATTTTGGAAGTTTCCAAATTGGGCAAGTATAAAAGGAGGTTTCCCCTTTGGGAAAGTTAACAAGTGTAATTATGTGGTTGACCGATCAGTTTAGGCAAGGTGGAGTGTGGCGCGCGACGGTGGTTGCTCGCCGGCGGTGGTTCTCCGACCGGCCACCTCCGGCCTTGGTTTATACCTCAAATGATGCACCTCGGCCACCCCGACCTGTCTCCGGCCACCCTTCACGGCCAAGCTCACGGAGGAGGAAGAATTTTCCGGCAAGAAAATGGAGGTTTTTGAGTGAATTCGGGTTGCATGAATCCGGCCGAATTGAGCTGCAATTTGGAGTGGGCTTTGAAACTCTCATCACCTAGAAGCTACCATGTAAGTTTGGTGATCTAATTTCACTTGTGTATGGAGAATTTTGGATTTGAAATTTGTGAGACAATTCGGGTTTGCATGAAATTGACCTAGTTAGAGTGAGAATTGGCCTTCGATGCAGTTGTGAAAGTTGCTCAGTGGGTGATTTGGAGTGGAATAGTGGTTGCTCCGCCGTGAAATTTTCCGTTTGGGTGGCGCCGCCGCCGCCGGCGATGGTCAACGGCGGTCAACGGCGATCAAACTTTGACTTTTAGGGTTTTCGACAAGTTCCATGTCATTTCACTCGAAATCGCGCTCCGATCGCTGTGGGGAGGTTCGTTTTTCGAATTGAGCGTCCGAAAGTACAGCGAGGTATTGAGGTGTGATTTTCGGATTTTCGACGATTCGTCGTATTCGGATTATGTGTTTCCGAGAACGGTGGTTTCTCGTGATTTGTCTTGAATTGTCGAGTTATGACTTTGAGAAATGAACTTTGTGAATATTCAGGTGTTCGTGATCGTTCGTTTGGCGAGGGACTTTCCGCCGGATCACGGGTTAACGCGAACTGCGTTACGCTAGTCTGTGAGTGGACAATTTCTTTTCAAGGATTGATTGCGAGTCTTTATACACGTTTTACGAACTTGAGCATGCATACGAGATTTCGATTTACATGAGCATATGTTATACGATTATACCTATACCAGTATATATTACGTATATGCACTTATATATTGTTTCATGCATTTGCATCGAACTATTTACGATTTGGTATATACAGAGTACAATCCTTATATATGTTGTTGTATCGATATACTTGCATCCCGGCTGATCCCCGAGGATGTTTACCGGGGGAGGCTGTGACTCCTGACCCGAGGCCTTTACCGGGGGGAGGCAGACCTCTGACCTGAGGCCTTTCTGGCTAGAATCACGTGTGGGCTAGGGATCCCGTGGTTCTGACTGTACTAGCACGGATATGTCCACGAGTGACCCCGTGAGATTTTTATGCATGCTCTGTACGCGTGAGGAGTTAGAGTCTCCCTCGTGTACTATTTTATTATTTATGCATCTGGACTCGCATATGTTTTTATAACATATATTAATTGGTGAAAGACATTTATTTTCGTCCACTCACTCTAACAGTTTTCATGTCTTTCCCCTGGGCATTTCGGTTTTCGTGTCCAGTTTGCAGTTCGGACTCTGGTGTCGCACGTCGTGGTTGGAGGCATAGTGCTCAAGCTACCTTGTTTCTTCCAGTAGGTTTATTGTTCTATCTACTGTGGTATACTTATATGATTATACATTAGAGGTCGCTCTGAGTATTCTGTTGTATATATTATGCGATTATACTCCGGATTTCAGTAAAGTACAGATATATTTATTATTTTACATTACTGTTGATATATTGAGAAATCCGGATGGGATTGGTGCCCACGGTTTGATTTTTGTGGCATAGGATGAAGTGTATTTTCCGCGTGCAAGTAATGGTAATTCTACGTTAGTAGCGAAACTCTGCCAAAATTTTTACGGTTTTTGTTGGTTCGTATTTTCGAAATGGTTTGATTCCGATTTAGGGAGCTAAATCGGGGTTGGGTCCTTTCAGCTTGGTATCAGAGCATTAGGTTATAGGTTCTGTAGACTTCTGTAGTCGTGTTTACTAAGAATATTTGAGAATGTACAGCATGTCTGGAATGTTGACCCGACCGGCCGGCGGATACTCATCAATATTCCAGGTGTTGTATGCTTTCAAATATTTGAAGTTCCATGATTACGTTCTACTTGTTGCGAACGATGTTTTATTCATTAGGATACCTCCCTGACGTGCTTTCCGCGTCGGTTCGGTTGTGGATCCTATTGAGGATCAATCGACGCGCAATTTTCCAGTGAATTGTGGGTTTGGATGAGCATTCTGAATTCAGAGAATTGTGTGGCACAGTTTGCCTGGTTGTGCGTGTATGAGTGTTTACATGTTGCCTCAGAGCAGAGAATTGTGGCAGTTGATGTTTTTGCCTGAGTCAGATTGCATTTGGTGGGCTGGTCTTGTGTGAGTTCCTGTTGTGACTCCATGGCCTACATTCAGGGTGTTGTTTATACGGTAATGGTTTTATCAGGCTACCCAGCAATCGAATGAGGAGTGTTTACCCACCTGAGGCAGAGATGCATTGTCCACATGTTTGTCCCTATCGCACGAGTTGTTTGGCTTCAGAGGAAGCAATGCACGAGGTTCGAGATGAGTTTGAACCTGAGCATCAGAGAGAGTCTGATTGATATGCCTTGAGACAACCGAGAGGAGCTTAGTGTACTGCACTCAGAGGCGAGGCTATTGAGAAGGAAAGGTGTACGCGGTTTCTGATGTGTGGGTTTGAGGAAAATGGATTTAGTCGAGATTTTGATGAGGTTGAGTTCCGACACTTCGGGATCAGTGACTTCTTCAGAGGATCCGTTTGACGATGGCGGAGATCACAGAATAGCGGATTTGCTCCTATGGCATGAGTTTGGGCGATCGTTGGTGATCCTATCACGCAGCAGGTGTTGCGGTGACTTGTGTTCGAGGAGCACTCTCAGTTGCTATTGTGGTGGCCAGAAGGGTCACGTTGCGAGAAAGCGCCCTTAGCCAGCTGTTCTAGCGGTTTGGTAGCTCAGAGTTCACGAGGAGATCCTCATGTTGTTCCTGAAGTTTGACTAATGTAGCCTTTTGATGAGTTATTTAGCAAGTCGCAATTGACGTGGGCGGCTAGTTGGGCATGTTGGAGTTCGTACCATGACCTTTTTTTAGGACAAACTTTTCTCCGAGGTTACTGTTGTTTGATATCCATGGCTATTGTACTTACATCTCCACTTCCGAGGTTTTGGAGAGTGTTGCATCCATCCGGAGGTTGCGAGATCTTTGTTGGAGGATATGGCTTAGCCGCTGAGCTGTTATAGATGGATAGCGTCGACTTTGTTACGATGTTGAGTATGGACTTTTGGCGACACATTTGGCTGTGTTCGAGTGTCACGAGAAGGTGGTTGTGTTTCGACGACCAGATTTCCCCGAGATTCTGTTTCGTGGTGATGGTCTAGTTGATGGTGGAAACGGGTTGTGTTGTTGCTTAGCTTATGTTGTGGATACTACGGTTGCTGTGCCCGATATTGGTGATGTTGAGGTGGTTCCCGAGCTTCCAGGTGTGTTCCGGAGGAGTTACCAGGTATTCCTCCAGTTTGGGAGACCGACTACACCATTGAGTTTGTACCAGGCGCTGGACTCATTTTACCGGTATTTTGTCGTTCGGAGCCAGCGGAGCTGATGGAGCTACAGGTTCGACTGCAGGAGTTGCTGGAGGAGGTTTCAAGAGATTTCATGCGATTCCGCGTATTTGCGTGGTGTGCTCTTGCATTGTTTGTACGGATGTTGGCTAGTTTGACGAGGTGGTGCATTGATTACCGGAAACCTGATTCGCTTCAAAGGAGAGCGAGTATCCTTCGCTTCGGATTGACGATTGGTTTGATCAGCTCGCGAGAGCTTCAGTCTTTTCGAAGATATATTTCGGGTCTGGATACCATCAGTTGAGGTTTGATGAGTCAGATGTGGTTTGGACAGCTTTCGGATCTCGGTGCGGGCATCAAGAGTTCTTGGTCACGCCATTGGTTGACCAATGCCTCGTAGTTTTTACAGACTTGATGGACCAGGTGTTCAGACGATTTCTGGACGAGTTTACGGTCATGTTCGTCGGCAATATCCTGATTTACTCCAAGAATGTGGGCCAGTACCTGAAGCAATTGTGAGCGGTTTTGCGGCCCTTACGAGATGATCAGTTGTTGGAAAAGCTCAGCAAGTGTGAGTTATGGTTGATTAGCGTGAAGATTTTAGTCACGTGATGTTAGTTGAAGGAGTCAGTGTGGATTCCGATCAGATAAAAGCCGTGTTGATTTGGGGATTGCCCTACCATTGTACCAGAGATCGGGAGTCTCTTGGGTTTAGCATGCTACTTTCGATGCTTTGTGCAGGATTTTCCCGGATTACTACTTCATTTTCCGGATTGACGTAGACGGCGTCAAGTTCGAGTGGTTCGAAGCACGCGAGGAGAGTTACTTACTCCTGAGGGTTGGTTGACCGTTGTTTCGGTTTTGACCTTACCTGACGATCGTGACGAGTTTGTGGTTTATGGCAATGCATCGAGATTTGGATTTGGTTATGTTTTGATGCAGTATAGCAGAACGATGGCTCATGGTTTAGGCAGTGGAAACTTTATGAGGCTATGTATCCTGTGTATGGTATTGGGAGTAGCTGTATTTACGTTAGCATCGGTGAGTTGGAGACACTACTGCTACGACGTGCAGCGCAGTGTAGGATGTACACTGATCACTTGAGTTTCATCCACTTTCATTTTCGGCCAGATTTGGGCTTGAGGCAGTGTTGATGGATGGGGTCGACTAACGACTATGGCTGCACCTTTGACTTGGTTTGGGAAAGGCTAGAGGTTTTACTTTGACTACCCATCTGGGAAGTTGTTGCTGATGCAATCAGTTGGGAGTCAGGAGCTTCAGTGTTTCGTGTGAGTGTGGCTCGATTTTCCGTGTTAGCCGAGTTGCGAGCTACGAATGCTGAGTTCGAGTGTGATGATGTTGAAGCTCATTGTTTTGCGTGCATTATGCACTAGCGATGCGGAGATGTATCAGATACTTTGAGTTTACTACTCGTGACGCAACATGAAGAAGAATGTAACAGCTTGTGTGTGTAAATGCCACATTTGTCGACAGGCGATGGCTGGGAGGCAGAGACTTGCCGGAGAGTTATAGCCATTGAAGATTTCCGATTAGTAGTTGGAGTTGTCGCTGTGGTTTTGGTGTGCCAGTATGCACTTTATTTTGTGGTACTTGTTGTCAGGCCATTGTGGATTATTTGATGAACCTAGTTCTTTTCCTTGGGGAAAGATTTCAGTGGCAGGCTGGCATGGTTCTGTTTGGCGGAGATTGTCCCTTTACGTGGTGCGCTTGTGTTCCAGTTCGCTGATCGAGATAATCAGCTACAACAGAGTGTTGGCAAGCTTTGCAGTGAGCATTGGGGACCAGATTACAAGTTAGTATCAGTTCTTATCCTCAGATTGGCGGGCGATCTTTGAGGACTATTCAGACCTTGGATGGCATATTGTGGACCTCGGTATTGCAGTTCCGGAGGATTCAGGACCAGCAGTTTCACTTGTTTGAGATTGCTTGCAGTACCAGTTTGTGGACCACTATAGTTTTGATGTTGCATGATGTCATTTTGAGGAATGATGTTGTACTCCATTGTGTTGGAGCGAGTTCGATGTGAGTTGACGTTTGATTCTGATTTTGTGGAATGTGCTACCATAGACTGTTAGATTAGCGGAAACAGGTTATTAATTGCCCGAGTCCGATATTTGAGCTATGTTGATGTAAGCAGGTTGAGTTGTGAATTGCCATGTTGTTTTGATCCGTATGTGGTCATAGGCGAGTTTGTGTTGTGCCGTATAGTTCGGCATCGCCTATAGTGTTGGCTTTTGTGTATGTTGTGTTCCGTGTGGCGGAACTACATTTCAGGTTTGTTACGTGTTGTGTACCCTACTTGTTCCTTATGTAAGAACACTTGGCGTTTTTGTGGAGCCAGTTCAGATTCGAGATTGAGGGTACAGGGATTTCAGCACGGAGCTATCTCCTATTGTGGAGTCTGTTGTCAGAGTTGTTCAGTTGACGTAGCCACTGGAGAGAGCTGTCTGCAGAGGAAGTATTCCTACTTTCAGTCGGCAAACTCAAAAATTTCGAGGTCGAAATTTTTTTAAGGGGGGTGGATTTGTGACGACCCGGAACAGAATTAGCAATGTAATCAACTTAATCTACGAGCTTGCGCATAATCGCGGATTTTCGACAGATAATTGAATCGCCAGACTTGATAACGACTAAATTATTGGCCGAGAATTGGAGCTGAGTCTCTTCTCGAGAGTCATTGTACGTGTGATTTCGAGTTCATGGGCCATTCCGGATCATTATTTGGACGACCGAGAAATATACTATGAATATTTGAAGTTTTGACGTAATTGGGTTAAAATGGTGGATTTCTTAACGACTAAATTACCGGACGAGAATTTTGTGACGACCCGAACCTGAATCAGTTGTGTATTCGGCACGATTCTCGAGATTGGTCATAGTCGCAGTTTTACGTTATATATGTGGTTTGTCGATCCTATTCGCGACTATGTTTTCGGCCGAGAATTTGAATTGAGTGTCTTCACGGAAGTTGTAGAGTACGTGATTTCGAGCTCGTGGGCGGTTCTGGAAGATTTTTCCGATAATCGAGGAATATAATAGGATTATTTGAAGTTTCAGTTTTCGACGAGTTTATCCGATTGTTTCGTGTTTATCCGAATCGTGATGGTTATCCATTTCGAATCGTCGATCGACCCGAGGCGCGAGTATAAATATCGGGAATAGTCGAGAAATAGTCAAAAATGGCAGTTTGAACTTTGACTGACGTTGACCACCTGTTGACTTTCCAAAATTGGAAACTTACCCGTTGACCCGTGAAGAAAGTGAACAACTCGTTTGGGCTCGTCGGCCGACCCGACTTTTTCGGCCATCTCCGGCCAAGCTGTGGGTACAGTTCGACTCTCCTTGAGCTCCTATTTCGTTTAATGTATGAATTTATAGGAATTGGTTATGGTTTGTTGGGTTTCGAAGTGAGGCCGATTTGGTTCTGTCGCCGGTGTTGGGAGGAGGTCCTCCGGCGAACCACGGTGGTGGTGGATAAGGGGGTTCGACTCCCCTTGTCCTTGGGAGTCTAACCATGTGTTTTTATTAGGGATTGGTTGAGGTTTCGTTGGGCCCGATTTGGTGGCCGGAAAACTGGATTTCCGTTCGGTTTTGAAGTGTTTTGGTGAGGTTAGAGTTTGAATTGGCCTGGGTGCTCGTTATGAAAAGGGTTGGGCTGGTCAAGATCTTGTGATCTGGAGTTTCTCCGCCTGTGAATCTCTCCGTTGACGGCACGCCGCCGCCGGCGGCGGCGGTCAACGGTGGAGGGTTGACTTTTTCAGATTTCGACGTTTTTAATGTCGTTTTTCTCGTAATCACGCCCTGATTATCGTCCAGAGGTTTTCGGATTGATTTGGGTAGCCGATTTTCAGTCGAAGGTTTCGAGTGGAGATTTCGGGAATTTCGTTAATCATTTTGTACTGCATTGCATATTTCCGGGAACGGTTGGTTTTCGTGATTCAGTACAGGGTTGTGGACTATGATTTTGATCAGTTGTGTTTTATGAATATTCAGGGGATCGAGATCGAGATCGTGACCGTGCTTCAGGCGAGGGATCTTCCGCCGGACCACGAGATTAGCGCGAGTGCGCGTTTTGCTCACTTGTGAGTGGACCTGTGAGTGGACAATTTCTTTTCACGGAATGATTGCGAGTCTTTTTATACGATTTTTGAACTTGAGCATGCATACGAGATTACGATTTATACGAGCATGTGTTAGACGATTATGCTTATATCATTATACATTACGTATATGCATTTATATGCTGTTTATTGCATTTGCATCGAACTGTTCATGATTTGGTTCACACAGAGACAGTTTATATATGATGTTGTATCGATACACTCGCATCCCGGCTGATCCCCGAGGATGTGTACCGGGGGAGGCTGTGACTCCTGACCTGAGACCTTTCTGGCTAGAGTCACGTGTGGGTCTAGGATCCCGTGATTCGGACTGTACTAGCACGGAGGTGTCCAAGAGTGACCCCGTGGGATTTTTACTTGCATGCTCAGTACGCTGGAGGAGTATGAGTTTACCTCGTGTACTTTGCTATTTTTATTTACCTGGACTCGCATGTGTTATTTTAAACATATATATCAACTGGTGAAAGACATTTATTTTCGTCCACTCACTCTAACGATTTTCATGTCTTTCCCCTGGGCTTTTCGGTTTCTGTGCCCAGTTGCAGTTCAGGTTTGGTGTTTCACGTCGCGGTTGGAGGCTAGTGATCTGAGCAACCTGTGTTTTCTAGTAGGTTTTTGTTTCACCTACTGATGTGTATATTTTATATATTTACACTAGAGGTCGCTCTGATACATTCTGATACATGTTTATACGGATTTTCTCGGATATATATATACATAGTACAGTATGTTTACTGTTATTGCTTATATTATGATGTTGAGAAATCCGGATGGGATTGGTGCCCACAGTTTGGCTTTTGTGGCATAGGACGAAGTGTTATTTTCAGGGTGCAGGTTTATGCAATTCCACGTTAGTAACGAAACTCTGCCGAAATTTCGAAAAGTTTTTGAAAGGACCCAACCCCGATTTAGCTTTCTAAATCGGAATCAAACCCCTTCGAAAACACGAACCAACAAAAACTTTTCGAAATTTCGGCAGAGTTTCGTTACTAGCGTGGAATTACCATTACCTGCACGCGGAAAATGCACTTCATCCTATGCCACAAAAAGCAAACCGTGGGCACCAATTCCATCCGGATTTCTCGATATATCAACAGTAAAGTAAACAATACATATAATATATACTTTACTGAAATCCGGGGTAAAATCGTATAATCATATTCAACAGAAAACTCAGAGCGACCTCTAGTACATAAACATATACGTATACCACAGTATGTAGAACAATAAACCTACTGGAAGAATCAAGGCAGCTCGAGTACTATGCCTCCGACCACGACGTGCGACACCATAGTCTGAACTGCAAACTGGGCACGGAAACCGAAAAGCCCAGGGGAAAGACAATAAACACGTTAGAGTGAGTGGACGAAAATAAATGTCTTTCACCAGTTTATATATATGTTTAAAATAACATATGCGAGTCCAGGTAAATAAAATATAACAAGTACACGAGGTAAAACCATAATCTTCCAGCGTACTGAGCATGCAAGTATAAATCCCACGGGGTCACTCATGGACACATACCGTGCTAGTACAGTCTGAATCACGAGGTTCTTGGTCCCCGTGATTCTAAGCCAGAAATGGCCTCGGTTCCGGGGAAACGCCCCTCACCGGTCAGGTCGGGATGACGACGTCCCTCCTGGCAGCCTACCATCGGGGATCAGCCGAGAGGAAAAGTGTATCGATACAACAACGTAACCAAGACTGTACTCTGTGAAAACCAAATCATAAACAGTTCGATGCAAATGCATGAAACAACATATAAATGTATGTATATTCATATACGTATATCCGTATATGTATAATCGTAAATACATGTTCATATATAATATAATCTCGTATGAAATCTCATGCCCGTAAATCATCATCATGCTGCATGCTCAAGTTTATAAAATCATATAAAAGACTCGCAAACAATCCGTGAAAAGAAATTTTCCACTCACAGACTAGCGTAACACGTATCGCGTTAACCCGTGATCCGGCGAAAAGCCCCTCACCAAACGAACGATCACGAAAAGCCACTCGGCAAGAAAATGGAGGTTTTTGAGTGAATTCAGGTTGCATGAATCCGGCCAAATTGAGCTGCAATTTGGAGTGGGATTTGAAGCTCTCATCACCTAGAAGCTACCATGTAAGTTTGGTGATCTAATTTCACTTGTGTATGGAGAATTTTGGATTTGAAATTTGTGAGACAATTCGGGTTTGCATGAAATTGACCTAGTTAGAGTGAGAATTGGCCTTCGATGCAGTTGTGAAAGTTGCTCAGTGGGTGATTTGGAATGGAATAGTGGTTGCTCCGCCGTGAAATTTTCCGTTCGGGTGGCGCCGCCGCCGTCGGCGGTGGTCAAACTTTGACTTTTGGGGTTTTCGACAAGTTGCATGTCATTTCACTCGAAATCGCGCTCCGATCGCTGTGGGGAGGTTCATTTTTCGAATTGAGCGTCCGAAAGTACAGCGAGGTATTGAGGTGTGATTTTCGGATTTTCGACGATTCGTCATATTCGGATTATGTGTTTCCGAGAACGGTGGTTTCTCGTGATTTGTCTTGAATTGTCGAGTTATGACTTTGAGAAATGAACTTTGTGAATATTCAGGTGTTCATGATCGTACGTTTGGCGAGGGACTTTCCGCCGGATCACGGGTTAACGCGAACTGCGTTACGCTAGTCTGTGAGTGGACAATTTCTTTTCACGGATTGATTGCGAGTCTTTATACACGTTTTACGAACTTGAGCATGCATACGAGATTATGTTTTACATGAGCATGTGTTATACGATTATGCCTATACTAGTATATATTACGTATATGCGTTTATATATTGTTTCATGCATTTGCATCGAACTATTTACGATTTGGTTTACACAGAGTACAGTCTTTATATATGTTGTTGTATCGATACACTTGCATCCCGGCTGATCCCCGAGGATGTTTACCGGGGGAGGCTGTGACTCCTGACCCGAGGCCTTTACCGGGGGGAGGCAGACCTCTGACCTGAGGCCTTTCTGGCTAGAATCACGTGTGGGCTAGGGATCTCGTGGTTCTGACTGTACTAGCACGGATGTGTCCACGAGTGACCCCGTGAGATTTTTACACATGCTCTGTGCGCGTGAGGAGTTAGAGTCTCCCTCGTGTACTATTTTATTATTTATGCATCTGGACTCGCATATGTTTTTATAACATATATTAATTGGCGAAAGACATTTATTTTCGTCCACTCACTCTAACAGTTTTCATGTCTTTCCCCTGGACTTTTCGGTTTCCGTGCCCAGTTTGCAGTTCGGACTTTGGTGTCGCACGTCATGGTTGGAGGCATAGTGCTCGAGCTACCTTGTTTCTTCCAGTAGGTTTATTGTTCTACCTACTGTGGTATACTTATATGATTATACATTAGAGGTCGCTCTGAGTATTCTGTTGTATATATTATACGATTTTACTCCGGATTTCAGTAAAGTACAGATATATTTATTATTTTACATTACTGTTGATATATTGAGAAATCCGGATGGGATTGGTGCCCACGGTTTGATTTTTGTGGCATAAGATGAAGTGTATTTTCCGCGTGCAGGTAATGGTAATTCTACGTTAGTAGCGAAACTCTGCCAAAATTTTTACGGTTTTTGTTGGTTCGTATTTTCGAAAGGGTTTGATTCCGGTTTAGGGAGCTAAATCGGGGTTGGGTCATTTCAACTGCAAACTGGGCACGGAAACCAAAAAACCCAGGGGAAAGGCAATAAAACATTTGAGTGAGTGGACGAAAATAAACATATGCCTTTCACCATTTTCATATACAATAAACAAGTATAGCGAGTTCGAAAAATGTATATGGAGGTGCCAGGCGAATCTCTCAAGCCCGACGGTCAGGTGAATCGAGCCCGACGGTGATAAGCCAGGGGAATCTCTCGACCCCGGCGGGATAACAGGGGAATCTCTCAACCATGCCCAGAGGAATCTCTCAAATCTGGTCCAGAGGAATCTCTCAACTCTGGTCAGACTACCGATGATCAGCCGAGTAGCGAAAGCATCGATGCAGGTATGCCATCACCATAAAAATATAAAATAATACCTTCGAAAATAATAAATAAACTCAACATCATATATAAACAAATATGAAAGATCACAAACTCGCAACGACTGTGAAAATATAAAAGTGTCCACTCACAGGTGAGCAAAGCACGCACTTGCGCTAATCACGTGGTCCGGCGGAAGATCCCTCGCCCGAAGCACGATCTCGATCCCCTGAATAATCACAAAATATATCTGATCAAAATCACAATTCACAACACTGTACTACACCTCGGAAACCAACCGTTCCCGGAAACGTATAACTGATATAAAAATAATCAACGAAACTCCCAAAATCTTCACTCAAAACCCTCGACTGAAAATCCGGTACCCAAATCAACTCGAAAACCTCAAGGCGACGATCGGGGCGCGAATACGAATAAAACGACATTAAAATCATCAAATTCTAAAAAGTCAACGGGTCGCCGGAGCTCTGCCGTTGAACGCCGCCGTCGGCGGCGGCGCGCCGTCAACCGGAGAGATTTTTGGGCGGC
The DNA here is from genome assembly GCA_946800695.1 of Geum urbanum. Classification (NCBI taxonomy): domain Eukaryota; kingdom Viridiplantae; phylum Streptophyta; class Magnoliopsida; order Rosales; family Rosaceae; genus Geum; species Geum urbanum. The sequence continues at coordinate 25,626,123 of OX327002.1, forward strand.
CAAGCTCCCACAAGGTTCTCTTCATCAAGCCCAACAACTTTTCCAACAGTGGCTAAGTCTAATTCCGGCGAGATTTGCCGGAAATCAGCTCGAAACCTCCATGAACACAACCGGTCGGAAAATTTCCCAGCCCGATTTCGGCGCCGTTGCGCCACCTCGTCCCTCCAAACCAAATGGGAAATGACCACCATCCAAAACCCAAAAAAACCCACAAAGTGTCCACCCCGGAAATTCACCGGAGCTCCGCCCCCAACTAAGCCGATTCCAGCGAAAAAATCCCAAACTTCATTTCCTCCGTTCTCCCTCAAATCAACATCAAATTCCAAAATTTCAAGTTCTAAACAATAGGAAATTGAAAGAGGAATCGATCCATACCAAGGTCCAAGCCGGAGGTGGCCGGAAACGTCGAACCCGACGGCAGCAGCGCGTTTCACGCGGTGGAGACTTCTGTCAACGGAAAGTCAACGGTCAGTGTTCGGTCAACGCCGGTCAAACTTCCCAAAAAGTGTTTTCGACTATTTTCGATATTTATAGTCTCATCTTGGGACGATCGACGATCCAAAATGGATAACCATTACGATTCGGATCAACTCGATACGAACGGATAAACTTGACGAAATTCTGAAACTTCAAATATTCATATTATATTCCTCGGTTGTCGAAATAATCATCCGGAACTTCCCACGAACTCGAAATCATGTGTACAACAACTCTCGAGAAGAGACCCAACTCAAATTCTTGGCCAATAATTAAGTCGTGATTAAAACCGGCAAATCAATCAATTATCGGAAAACAGTAATGACGCGCTAACTCGTGAATTAAGCTGATTACTCTACTGATTATGTTCCGGGTCGTCACACAATGTTTCGATGATGGGATGTAGGTAGATTGCCCTTATCGGTCTTTTGGTCTTTTATGGTTAGTGGCGTGCGAAGGTTGCTAGGTCTAGAAGGTGTGGTGCCTCTCTTGGGCTTCATGTTTTTGGGCCTAGTCTTTGGTCTACAACATGGAGTTTGACCTGGCTCAGTGGATTGTGCATGACCTCTACTTTTTGGTTGTCAGTAGAGCTTGGATTATTAGCTGCTTGGCTAGGCTGGTCTTCGAGATTGATTTTGATTCGACTTTGGGATCCGGGTATTGTAGTTTGGAGTAAAAATGGGTTGCCCCTCTTGAGTAGCTTCCATTTTTATAAAGAGATGGACATGGGGTAGGTATTGTTTATCGTCCCATGTTCCGCTATGTCATTGGTTACTTGTCCTGGTGCTTATTACTAGGATGCAAATATTTGGGCAGGTTAGGTGATTTCGGTTGCTTAGGTTGTCTAGACTATGTCTTTTTTCTTACGTTGCCCTTTAGTGGACAATTATGGTTGTATTTGTATATATATTCTCTTCTAAATGAGAACTGACGTATCACGCGTTACGCTTAAAAAATAAAAAATTGTTATCTTGCAATATTTTTTTCCCGTTAGTTTCTTCACGATTTAGCACAAATTACTATAACCAAACAACAAATGCATCATCACTGTACAACAAAACTATTACAAAAAAACAAACCTATTGTCACTGGCTAGTAGTGCAGTGGTTAGCCACCTTGATATTACTTTCATAAGCTGAGAGGTCAATGATTTAATTCCCCATAAAACACATTTTCGGGTGGATTGAAGCAATCCATTAATAATCAACTACAACTAAAATGATAAAAAGGTAGGCTAATCGTAAAGTTATTATTGCTAGAGTATAAATCTATTATCGAACTAGCTAAAAATTACTACTAGGAGAACATAAAGCTACCACCGAACAACTACAAAACTATTATCACAACGCAACACTACAATCGACCAAGAGTAAAACCACGATCACACGAATATAAGACTACTCTTCACAAATCTTAAGTTAACTACTATCAAAAGACTACAGCTTAGTTACATATTAATGTAATTAGTTCTTCGAGAACATAAGCTACTAACCAAGATCATAAAGATACTATTTACCCAATATAGAGGTACTATATCAAAGGCTTATTAGACCATCTCCAACCATCAAGGTCTCATACCCTATTATGAGACCTTGTAAAATCACTATTCACTACAGGACCTTACCATCTCCAACCATTAAGGTCCCACACCTCATTTTAATACTCATATTTTCATCTCCAACCATAGGTCATATACCTTATACCTTAAAAGTCATAATCTTTATTATATATATATATATATATATATATTTATATTAAAGTATCCATATTGTAATCTATAATAATTTATCAACTATTTTAATTTAAAATAATCTATATTATTGAATATTTTAATAAAAAAATATTAATTAGTGTCATGTGACTTTATCCCTATTTCGGATGAGATTTTATTGGCCACGTTTTGATCCATATGAGCATAATCAGATTGCCGTAGATATGATATCTAACCGATAATTCAGATGTGATTTATGGTGTCACGTGTCATACTATGATTGGTCGTCGGGATTGCACCGTATTCCTTATCTGTCATATGTCGATTCCTAAACCATCTCCATTTTCTTTATAAACAGAGCTCTCCTTCCTTCATCATCACCAATTCACAAACACTCCTCCTCCACAATCAAAATTGTGGTATCTAAATTTTCTACTCATACTTTGAGTTTGTTTCAGCTATGCTCAATAGGTTCAGGAAATTACTCAAGAAGGATGAAGAAGCTAGGGGCTCGAGAAATCATGAGGATGATCTCATGATGATTTCAGCTTCCTCACACTTGCAAAGGATGGATGAAGAAAATTCACGATTGGGTGGTTCTTCTGAAGGTCGAGCGTACATTCAAAGAGATCGAGAAGATATGGATCAACGATTGAAGGATCTATACTTCAATCCTGTGTGTAGGTTTGATGCAAACCATTTCCGTAGGCAGTACCGAATGCGACCTGAGCTGTTCGAGGGAATGATGCATGATGTGGCTAACTACGATCCATATTTTGTTCAGACATTGGATGCTTCCGGTAAAGTCGGCTTCAGAACTAAACAAAAGCTAACATGTGCTATGAGGATGCTCGCTTACAGTTTGTCAGCCGACTTGTGTGATGAGTTTTTTGATGTTGCCGAATCCACTACTCTAGAGAGTTTGGATCACTTTACAAAAGCTATCTAGAATGTTTATCACAAGAAGTACCTTCGTTCACCAGAGAAAGCAGAGCTCATAAGGTTGCTAAAAAAACCGACGATCGTGGATTTCCGGGTATGGTAGGGAGCCTTGATAATATGGATTGGCAATGGAAAACCTGTCATACTGCTTGGCACAAGCAGTATCAAGGATACAAAGGTAAACCTATTATTATCTTAGAGGCGGTGGCTTCATATGATACATGGGTATGACATGCATATTTTGGACTTCCAGGGTCTCTGAATGATTTAAATGTCCTGGCGAGGTCAACCTTGTTCAACGATGTGTGCCAATGTAAAGCTCCTCGAGTGAAATACAAGGTGGGTGAAAACACGTATACTCAAGCCTATTACTTGGTGGATGGCATCTACCTCAACTGGGGAACTTTAATCAAAGCAATTCCAAATCCTACCACTGTGACGACCCGGACCAGAATCAGCCGTATGATCAGCTATATTCGTGAGCTACGGCGTAGTCGCAGAGTTGCGACAGTTGTTTTAATCGCCGAGCTTCTTAACGACTAAATTATTGGCCGAGAATTGGAGCTAGGTCTCTTCTCGAGAGTCGTTCTATATGTGATTACGAGTTCGTGGGCGGTTCCGGGTCGTTATTTGGACTACCGAAGAATTAGTTATGAATATTTGAAGTTCAGATTTAAATGGTGGGCTACTTAACGACTATATTATTGGACGGGAATTTGGTTTCGGCTTCTTCACGGAAGTTGTTCAGAATTTAATTTCGAGTTCGTGGGAACTTTCGGAGCATGATTTGGAGTTACGAGGAATTAGTTGCGTATTTTGCCGATTGTTGTTTGTTTGGTTGATTTAATTGTGTGTTGGTTCAAAGAGTTGACTTTTTATCCGTTTGGCCGATGTGTTTGACTTTGGGTAATGTTGGAAGATTATGTCGAGTCGAGTTCGTGACCGCGAGAATTATCGGAATTGGAGTTACGACGCGAAAGTTATGCGTGTTTAAAGTTCGTCGAAATGGATAAGTTTGAGTTTCCATTTTGGGAAAGCTATAAATAGTGACCTGCCTAAAAGGGAAAGTCAAAGTTGTATTGATTATGGTTGACTCGGTCAACTGGGTTTGACCGAAGGGGAGGAGATGCCACGGTGGTTCCCGGTGGCCTACCGGCGACGGAAACTATTCCGGCCACCATAGAGGGCGGGGCCGGTCTTGTTCCGTGCGCCTCGACACCCCGAGTCACCTTCCGGGCACCCCGCACGGCGAGGCTCGCCGGAGGAAGAATATCCGGCCCAAAAATGGAAGATTTTTGATGATTTCGGGTTTGAATTTTCAGACCGATTCGAGCTGAACTTTGGGGTGGGCTTTGTAGCCCTCATCACCATGAAGCTACCATGTAAGTTTGGTGATCTAATTTTGCTTGAGTATGGAGAATTTTGGATTTGAAATTTTGTGTACAATTCGGGTTTTCATGAAATTGGATGAGTTAGAGTGAGAATTGGCCTTTGTTGTAGTTGACAAAGTTGCTCAGTGGATGATTTTGCATGGAATGGTGGTTTCTCCGCCGGAAAATTCTCCGTTTGGTGGTGGCGCCGCCGTGGGCGGCGGTCAACGCGGCGGTCAACGGTCAACGGCGGTCAACTTTGACTTTTTCGGAGTTTTCGACGAGTTGCATGTCATTTTACTCGAAATCGCGCCCCGATCGCAGTGGGGAGGTTTGTTTTTCGAGTTGAGCGTCCGAAATTACAGTGAGGTATTGTGGTATGATTTCCGGATTTCCGACAGTTTGTCGTGATCGGATTACGTGTTTCCGAGAACTGTGGTTTCTCGTGATTTGTTTTGAATTGTCGAATTATGTTTGTGAGAATCGGATATTATGATTATTCAGGTGTTCGTGATCGTTTGTTTGGCGAGGGACTTTCCGCCGGATCACGGGTTAACGCGATACGCGTTACGCCAGACTGTGAGTGGACAAGTTTCTATTTTTACTGTTGATTTTGCGAGTTCGTGGATTTATTGATTTTCCGTATTTGTTTTATACGATGATTGAGATATATGTGTTATTTTCGGAGGTGTATTATATGTTTATTGGTGATGGCATTTATTGCATCGATGCTACCAGAGTTGAGAGATTCCTCTGGCCCAGAGTTGAGAGATTCCTCTGAAGCAGGGTTGAGAGATTCCTCTGAAGCAGGGTTGAGAGATTCCCCTGAGTGCCACCAGGGTTGAGAGGTCCCCTGGCCTATCACCGTCAGGTTTGAGCGATTCACCTGACGTCGGGTTTGAGAGGTCGCCCGACAACCTCCATATATATATATGTGTTGTTGTTGTTGTTGTGTTTTCCGAACTCGCACTGTTTTACATTGAGTATGTATATAAACTGGTGAAAGGCATATGTTTATTTTCGTCCACTCACTCTAACGTTTTATTTGCCTTTCCCCTGGGCTTTTCGGTTTCCGTGCCCAGTTTGCAGTTCGGACTCTGGTGTCGCACGTCGTGGTCGGGGGCATAGTGCTCGAGCTACTTTGTTTCTTCCAGTAGGTTTATTGTTCTACCTACTGTGGTATACGTATATGATTATGTATTAGAAGTCGCTCTGAGCTTCCTATTGTACATGTTATACGATTTTACTCCGGATGTTCCGTAAAGTACATATATATTTACTACTTTACGTTATTGTTGATATATTGAGAAATCCGGATGGGATTGGTGCCCACGGTTTGCTTTTTGTGGCATAGGACGAAGTGTTAATTTCTGGGTGCAGGTTATGGTAATTCAACGCTAGTAACGAAACTCTGCCCAAATTTCGAAAAGTTTTTGTTGGTTCGTATTTTCAAAAGGGTTTGATTCCGGTTTAGGTAACTGAATCGGGATTGGGTCCTTTCAGCTTGGTATCAGAGCATTAGGTTGTCAGGTTCTGTAGACTTCTGTAGTCGTGTTTACTTAGGGTATTTGAGTTGATACAGCATGACTGGAGTGATGACCCGACTGGCCAGCAGTACTCATCAATACTTCGGGTGTTGTGTGTCCTCAAATATCTGCGGTTTCATGATTACGTTCCACTTGTTGTGAACGATGTTTTATTCATTAGGATGCCTCCTGACGTGCTTTCCGTGTCGTTTCGGTTGTGGATCCTATTGAGGATCAGTCGACGCGCGATTTGCCAGAGAACAGTGGATTGTAATGAGTATTCAGAGTTCAGTGAATTGTGTGGCACGGTTTGCCTGGTTATGTGTGTATGGGCATCTACATATTGCCTCAGAGCTGAGATTTATGGCTGTTGATGTATGCCTGAGTCAGATCAGTGTATTTTGTGGGCTGTTATTGTGTGAGTACCGGTTACGACTCCATGGCCTACATTTAGGGTGATGTTTACACGGTAATGGTTCAATCAGTTTATCCAGCGATCGAATGTGGAGTGGTTACCCACCTGAGGCAGAGATGCATTATCCACATGTTCGTTTCCGGTTGCACGTGTTATGTGGCTTCAGAGGAAGCAGTGCACGAGGTTCGAGATGAGTTTGAACCTGGGCATCAGAGAGAGTCTGATTGTTATGCCTCGAGATTGTCGTGAGGAGCTTAGTGTGTTGCACTCAGTGGCGATGCTATCGAGAAGGAAAGGTGTACGCGGTTTTCGATTTGATGATTTGAGGAAAGTGGACTTAGTCGAGATTTTGATGAGGTTGAATTCTGACACTTCGAGATCAGTGACTTCATCAGATTGTGACCTTTTCGATTATGTTGAGGATTCTCTACTGGTCCGTTTGGCGATGACGGAGATCACAGAGTAGCGGATTTGCTCCTGTGGCATGAGTTTGGGCGATCGTTGGTGATCCTTTCACGCAGCAGGTGTTGCGGTGACTTATGTTCGTGGAACACTCTCAGTTGATATTTCGGTGGCCAGGAGGGTCACGTTACGAGGGAGTGCCTCAACCAGCTGTACGTGTATGCAGTTCGACAGCTCAGAGTTTACGAGGAGATCCTCATGTTGTTCCTGCAGTTTGATCAATGTATCCTTTTGATGAGTTATTCAGCAATGTCGTTATTGATGTGGGCGGCTAGATTGAGCATGATGGAGTCCATGCCATAACCTTGTGAGGACAGACTTTTCTCCGAGGTTACTGTTGCTTGATATCCATGACTATTGTACCTGCATCTCCACTTCCGAGCTGTTGGAGAGTGTTGCATCCATCCGGAGGTGGCGAGATCTTTGTTGGAGGATATGGGTTAGCCGCGGATCTGTTATAGCTGGATATTGTGGTTTTGGTGTGCTTGTGAGTATAGACTTACTGACGACGCATTTGGCTGTGTCGAGTACCTCGAGAAGGAGGTTGGGTTTCGACGACCAGATTTTCCCGAGATGCTGTTTCGCGGTGATGGTCGAGCGGATGGTGGAGACGAGTTATGTTGTTTTCTTAGCCTATGTGGTGGATACTTCGGTTGTTGTGTCCAACATTGGTGACATTGAGATGATTCCCGAGTTTCCAGGTGTGTTTCGGAGGAGTTATTAGGTGTTCCTCTAGTTCGGGAGACTGACTACACTATTGAGTTTGTACCAGGTGCTGGACTCATTTTACCGACACCTTGTCGTTCTGAGCCAGCGGAGCTGATCGAGCTACAGTTTGAGTCCAGAAGATGCTGGAGGAGATTTCAGGAGACTTCGTGCGACCCCACGTATTTGCGGGGTGTGCTCTTGCATCAGTTGTGCGACTGTTTGTATGGTTCGATGAGGTGGCGCATTGACTACCGGAAGCCTGATTCGCTTCAGAGGAGAGTGCGTATCCTCCGCTTCAGATTGACGATTGGTTTGATCAGCTCAATGGAGCTTCGGTCTTTTCGAAGATTGATTTTGGGACCGGATACCATCAGTTGTGGATCGGTGAGTCAGATGTGGCTACGTTGGCTTTCGGATCTCGGTGCGGGCATCAGGAGTTTTTGGTCACGCTGTTTGGTTGACCAATGCCCCGTAGATCGTGTGGACTTGATGGACCATGTGTTCAGACGGTTTCTGGACGAGTTGTGTTCATGTTCGTTGGCAATGTCCTGATGTACTCCGAGAGTGTGGACCAGTACCTGGAGCAGTTGCGAGCAGTTTTGTGGACTTCGCGAGACGATTAGCCGTTTGTGAAGTTCAGTTAGTGTGAGTTTTGGCCGATTAGCGTAAAGATTTTGGGTTGTGTGATACTAGCCGAGGGAGTTGGCGTGGGTCCTGACCAGTTAGAAGCCGTGTTGATTTGGAGTTTTCCCTACTATTGTACCTGTGATCAGAGGTCTCTTTGGTTTGGCAAGCTATTACCGACGGCTTTGTGCAGGATTTTCCTGGATTGCCCCTATACCTTTTGGATTGACGAAGAAGGCGTCAAGTTCGAGTGGTTCGATGCACGCGAGGAGAGTTACTTACTCATGCGGGACGGTTGACCGTTGCTTCGGTTTTGACCTTATCTGACGATCGTGATGAGTTCGTGGTCGTGGGTTTTGGCGATACATCGAGATTTAGAGTTGGTTATGTTTTGAGATTGTGTAGCAGAGCGGTGGCTCATGATTCCAAGCAGTGGAACTTTGTGTAGCTACATATCCTATGTATGCTTTGGGTGTAGCTGCCCTGGTGTTAACACCAGAGAGTTGGAGATATTATTGGTATGGCGTGCAGCGTGGTGTAGGATGTACACTAATCACTTGAGTTTCATCCACTTGCATTTTCGGCCAGGTTTGGGTTTGAGGAAGTGTAGATAGATGGGGTCGATTTGCGACTATGGCTGCACCTTTGAGTTTGTTTGGGAAAGGCTAGAGGTTGTATTTGACCATCCGCTGGGATGTTGTTGTTGATGCATTCAGTCGAGAGTCAGGAGTTTTAGTGTTTCATGTGTGTGTGATTCGAGTTTCCATGTTAGCCGAGCTATACACTACGGGAGATGAGTTCGAGTGTGAAGATGTTGAGGCTCGTGATTTCACGCGCATTTGGCGCTAGTGATGCAGAGATGTATCAGATACTCCCAGTTTACTACTCGTGACGCAACATGAAGAGCAATGTAGCAGCTTATGTGTATAGAAGCCACATTTGTCGACTGGCGATGGCTAGGAGGCAGAGGTTTGCCGAGATGTGTCAGCCATTTGAGATTTCCGGTTATACGTGGCGATTGTTGCTGTGATTGTGTGTGTTTGTATGCACTTTGGTTTGTGATACCAGTTGTTGGACCAGTATGGACCATTTGACGAATTTAGTACGTTTCCTTGTACTTCGGAGACGATTTCAGTGTTAGGCTGGTATAGCCGTGCTTGACGGAGATTGTCCATTCCATGGTGTGCCTGTGTCCCAGTTCGCTAATCGAGATAATCAGCTACGACTATGTGTTGGCGAGATTTGCAGCGATCATTGGGGACCAGATTACGAGTTAGTACCGGTTATTGTCCTCGGATTGACGAGCGATCTTTGAGGACTATTCGGACCTTGGAGGGTATATTGTGGACCTCGGTATTGCAGTTCCGGAGAATTCGGAACCAGCAGTTTTAACTGTTCGAGATTGCTTACAGTACCAGTTTGTTGACCATTGTGATATCGACGTTGCGTGCTGTCATTTGGAGGATGATGTTGTACTCCATTGTGCTAAAGTGAGTTTGGTTTGAGTTTGAGTGGATGTTTGATTCTGATTTTGTGGAATGTGTTACCATAGACTGTCAGATTAGCGGAAATGGGTTGATAATTGCTCGAGTCCGGTGTTTGAACTATGTTGATATGAATATGTGAGATATATTGATGTGTGAACTGAGTTGTGATTTGTCTTGATGTTTTGATCCATATGTGGTCATAGGCGAGTTTGTGTTATGCCGTATGGTTCGGCATCGCCTATAGCATTGGCTTTTGTGCGAGTTGTGTTCCGTGTGGCGGAACTGTGTTTCAGGTTGGTTTCGCATGGTGTACCCTGTCTGTTCCTTATGTAGGAACACTTGGCGATTGTGTGAGCCAGTTCAGATTCGTGATTTGTGGGTACAGAGATTTCAGTACGGAGCTATCTCCTATTGTGGAGTCAGCTATCAGAGTTGTTCAGTCGACATTATCACTGGGCAGTTGAGCAGTATGCAGAGGCAGTACTCTTACTTGTAGTCGGCAGACTCGGAAATTTCGAGGTCGAAATTTTTCTAAGGGGGGTGGATTTGTGACGACCCGGACCAGAATCAGCCGTATGATCAGCTATATTCATGAGCTACGGCGTAGTCGCAGAGTTGCGACAGTTGTTTTAATCGCCGAGCTTCTTAACGACTAAATTATTGGCCGAGAATTGGAGCTAGGTCTCTTCTCGAGAGTCGTTCTATATGTGATTACGAGTTCGTGGGCGGTTCCGGATCGTTATTTGGACTACCGAAGAATTAGTTATGAATATTTGAAGTTCAGATTTAAATGGTGGGCTACTTAACGACTAAATTATCGGACGGGAATTTGGTTTCGGCTTCTTCACGGAAGTTGTTCAGAATTTAATTTCGAGTTCGTGGGAACTTTCGGAGCATGATTTGGTGTTACGAGGAATTAGTTGCATATTTTGCCGATTGTTGTTTGTTTGGTTGATTTAATTGTGTGTTGGTTCAAAGAGTTGACTTTTTATCCGTTTGGCCGATGTGTTTGACTTTGGGTAATGTTGGAAGATTATGTCGAGTCGAGTTCGTGACAGCGAGAATTATCGAAATTGGAGTTACGACGCGAAAGTTATGCGTGTTTAAAGTTCGTCGAAATGGATAAGTTTGAGTTTCCATTTTGGGAAAGCTATAAATAGTGACCTGCCTAAAAGGGAATGTCAAAGTTGTATTGATTATGGTTGACTCGGTCAACTGGGTTTGACCGAAGGGGAGGAGATGCCACGGTGGTTCCCGGTGGCCTACCGGCGACGGAAACTATTCCGGCCACCATAGAGGGCGGGGCTGGTCTTGTTCCGTGCGCCTCGACACCCCGAGTCACCTTCCGGGCACCCCGCACGGCGAGGCTCGCCGGAGGAGGAAGAATATCCGGCCCAAAAATGGAAGATTTTTGATGATTTCGGGTTTGAATTTTCAGACCGATTCGAGCTGAACTTTGGGGTGGGCTGTGTAGCCCTCATCACCATGAAGCTACCATGTAAGTTTGGTGATCTAATTTTGCTTGAGTATGGAGAATTTTGGATTTGAAATTTTGTGTACAATTCGGGTTTTCATGAAATTGGATGAGTTAGAGTGAGAATTGGCCTTTGTTGTAGTTGACAAAGTTGCTCAGTGGGTGATTTTGCATGGAATGGTGGTTTCTCCGCCGGAAAATTCTCCGTTTGGTGGTGGCGCCGCCGTGGGCGGCGGTCAACGGTCAACTTTGACTTTTTCGGAGTTTTCGACGAGTTGCATGTCATTTTACTCGAAATTGCGCCCCGATCGCAGTGGGGAGGTTTGTTTTTCGAGTTGAGCGTCCGAAATTACAGTGAGGTATTGTGGTATGATTTCCGGATTTCCGACAGTTTGTCGTGATCGGATTACGTGTTTCCGAGAACTGTGGTTTCTCGTGATTTGTTTTGAATTGTCGAATTATGTTTGTGAGAATTGGATATTATGATTATTCAGGTGTTCGTGATCGTTTGTTTGGCGAGGGACTTTCCGCCGGATCACGGGTTAACGCGATACGCGTTACGCCAGACTGTGAGTGGACAAGTTTCTATTTTTACTGTTGATTTTGCGAGTTCGTGGATTTATTGATTTTCCGTATTTGTTTTATACGATGATTGAGATATATGTGTTATTTTCGGAGGTGTATTATATGTTTATTGGTGATGGCATTTATTGCATCGATGCTACCAGAGTTGAGAGATTCCTCTGGCCCAGAGTTGAGAGATTCCTCTGAAGCAGGGTTGAGAGATTCCCCTGAGTGCCGCCAGGGTTGAGAGGTCCCCTGGCCTATCACCGTCAGGTTTGAGCGATTCACCTGACGTCGGGTTTGAGAGGTCGCCCGACAACCTCCATATATATATGTGTTGTTGTTGTTGTTGTGTTTTCCGAACTCGCACTGTTTTACATTGAGTATGTATATAAACTGGTGAAAGGCATATGTTTATTTTCGTCCACTCACTCTAACGTTTTATTTGCCTTTCCCCTGGGCTTTTCGGTTTCCGTGCCCAGTTTGCAGTTCGGACTCTGGTGTCGCACGTCGTGGTCGGAGGCATAGTGCTCGAGCTACTTTGTTTCTTCCAGTAGGTTTATTGTTCTACCTACTGTGGTATACGTATATGATTATGTATTAGAAGTCGCTCTGAGCTTCCTATTGTACATGTTATACGATTTTACTCCGGATGTTCCGTAAAGTACATATATATTTACTACTTTACGTTATTGTTGATATATTGAGAAATCCGGATGGGATTGGTGCCCACGGTTTGCTTTTTGTGGCATAGGACGAAGTGTTAATTTCTGGGTGCAGGTTATGGTAATTCAACGCTAGTAACGAAACTCTGCCCAAATTTCGAAAAGTTTTTGTTGGTTCGTATTTTCAAAAGGGTTTGATTCCGGTTTAGGTAACTGAATCGGGATTGGGTCCTTTCAACCACGCCAGAGACAAGACATTTTACAAAGATGCAAGAGGCTTATAGAAAAGACGTAAAGAGAGCATTTGGTATTTTGCAAGCACGTTTTGTAATCGTGAGGGGGTCAGCTCGTCTTTGCAGTAGAGAGAGTCTCCAGTACATCCTGATGACGTGCATAATCTTGCACAACATGATTGTAGAGGATGAGTACGAGGAGGATAAGCCTTTTGACATTGATGATATCCCGACTCATTCGAGACGCGTAGAGGTATATGATAGGGCAGATAATGATCAGGAAGTGCACCGCAATACTCGACGAGTGCGAGAATATGTGCAACGTTACAACGAGGTTCGATGTCCAGTGCTCCATGATTCACTTAGAGACAATCTAGTGCTCTATGGATGGAACAAACACGTGGAAAGTCGACGTAACAATGGATGATGGGTGTGCCTTTTTTAATTCAATAATTGATTTTTTTGCCATTATGCTTTAATTCTGGTTTGTTATTATAACCCTTTAATTTGGTGTGTTGTTGTGTGTTTTTAATTTGGTGTGTTGTGAGTTTTAATTTTTGTGTTATTAATAAAAGTTGTATCAATTATGCATTTAAGTGAGTGTATACTAAATAAAAGTTTGATCAATTTTAAGAAAAAAAACAAAATACTCTTTATTAAAATTTAGAACAAGTTACAATGTCACATTAATTAAGCAACACAACACATTAATTAAAATAAGCAACAACATAATAAAAGCAACTACACATTAATTAAAATTTAACTAATGACTCTTCAACATTATTTCATAACCATGGTGTATCTTGAACCAACGTGTAGATGGACAAATTTGTGTCATTTCCATCATTGCTTGAAGATGATTGAGGATGATATGGTTGGGTGGTAGGACTCTCATTGGCCATTTTCTCCTCATCAAGTATCTTTTTTTGCCTCCTCTCCCAATAAGCTCTTTTGTTGGGAGAGTATATACTCAGATCCACCGCCATTATGCGATCATCGGCTTATTGTTTCTCCGTCGCCTTAAGCTTTTGAATGAGTTGTTGGTTATGTACCAACTCACGCTCAAGCAAGTCATTCAATCTTTTCATTTGGGCATGAATGCGCTCTCCAGGATCTTCACTCTTCTTCTTTTTCGCCGCCTTAACCGTTTTATTTCCCACTGGGCGAGATTCTTTATGTCGAGCTTCCTTGGGTAGTGCACTTAGAGTTACTCCATCATCGGGTGTATTGTCGTAATCATCCAAGTCGATAGGCGGCTCAAAATCGGAGGTAAATTTCATATCGGGAGGATTCATAATTTTTTTATGCGTCTTCAACCAACAATGGAAAAAAGAGAACATCTCCCCTTTTGACAATTTGTGATATTCACTTTTAGTGGTTACAAGCAACATAATCAATCAAAAAATAAATTAGTAATTAATAATTTCTAAGCACTTGAAAATATAGTAACTATATTTATATGCACAATTTAAATGTATACTTACTTGGTCGGCTTTGTTTTCACCACTACTGATAGGCTGGGTAAACACCTATTTCAAAGATACCTTATTTCAACCAAGATATATCACTGTAATAGTCACTAATATGGGTTATCAAACATGAGGAGTTGGTGAAACTAAATCCTAACACTAAACTACAATGCTGACAGACTCGACTACAGTACACTAATGACACTACGAACCTAACCTAGACTGACTCAAATGACACAAAAATTTGACACAATATACAAGACACAGTGGTAGACTACCACACAAAAATTCAGAGTTTTCGGAGTTGATTTGAGTACCGAACTAAATCGGCTAAGCTACAGCTAATGAAGAAAATAAATGCTGAAAGTAAAGAAATGCTAATGGATGCGAATGATTTAAAACTATATGATTAATGAGTTAAAAGGAATGCAATCCACCACCGCCATTCCATCTTCCTAACACATACTTAACCTAATGCACATATCCAATGAATGAAAGTTCCCAGGAAGAGTTGATCGTTACAACCACATCCTATTACCCAATCCTTATGCCTATGCAGGTTTGTCATGGACATCCCCTACATATATCCCTCTATTGAACCCATAGTCATGGACCCCAAGGTTTACAAAGAAGAAAGCATTAATGATACACGACTTTGCAACTATTAAATTAACATTTAACACTCAACAAAAACGTATACAATTAAAACCCTTTGGTGTAGATGTAGCATTGGTAAATAGGGTATCGTTCTTAACCGGGGATTGAGGGTGCATGCATATTTACGCTATGGTTAAAAAGGGGGGTTTGAAAAAGGTTGTTTTGTACTCTACGAAAATAAACACTAAAACATGGCATAGCAAACACATCGAGAAATCCTAGGTTCTAACATGCTTCACTCATAGACAAGTAGAAAACAATTAAGAACAAAGAAGTCCTAAACATGCTTACTAGACCGAAAATAAACCTAAGCTATTATTTACATGTGATCGACTCATCTAAACTTACCCTTGCTCCTTCGTAACCTGCAATCAAACAATGTCAATCGAAATCCTAACTTCTTAATTTCACATAACACATGTTTACACTTAATTCTCGTGCTCGGGATTGCCCTATACACATACCATTGATCTAGACTCGGGATTGCCCTATATCTAAGCCAAAGCATTACGATTAGATAAACATGCATCATAGAACTTAAAGAAACTAGAACACATGGAAGACAATTGAAATCAAACAAGTATAGAAAACCGAAATAATAAGACCATTCCATAAACACAAGAGTTCATACAAAAAGGGGTTACAAGGTAAAGAGAAGTCGAGTTACACTTTTAATTCCTCGGGATTTCCCTATAGAGCTTCAAGATGTAGCCGACTCTACTTTGGTGGAGGTGACACTCGGGATTGCCGTATATGTCGATGGAGGCAGTTTTGTGGCGGTAGGATGGTGTAACCTTCTTCTTGTGTGTCGCCTTGAGTCTTTGGAGAGGAAGTAGTGTTTAGGCTGAGCTTAGGTGTTTAGAATGAGTGATCATTCAGTTTGAGACCGATCCCTCTTATTTATAGGTGAAGAAGTCCAACTTTCCTCTCCAAACTAGGGATTCCTAGTCCGCCCGGGTAGAATTGACAGCCTGTCTTGAAACGTCTTTTCCGGGAGTTCTACAGCTCAGAAAATTATGATTTTGGATTCGTTGGAAAGCTTATTCAGAGAGCTATAAAATCCATATAAGGAACGCCATATTTGGAGTTGATTTGCGACTTAGGTGGCCTCTTGAAGTTACAGGTCTGTTCTAAAATCTTCTTTCCTTATTCCACTCTAGATATTTCTTTCTTGATCTCCAAGGAAATATACTCCTTGCCGAATTCCTTCAATATATTCAAGATATTTGACCTTCAAATAGGGCAAGTGGGATCTCATTAGTTCGGCCATGTCTTCTTTCCATAAATGTATGCCGACTTGATCTTTCCTGGTCCACATAGGAGAAATGCATTCGTTCTTCATTTGGGAAACTATTTGTGCGTACCATTTTAGTAACTTTTCCGCATACCATTTCTCAATCATTTTGCGCGTCTCGGACATTTTGCCACGTCATTCCTAGTTGATTTAGGAAACTTCATTTTTCAGCTCCGCGAAACTTTCCGAGTTGTCGAACCATTTGCATTCCTAACCCGAGTAGGAATCCTAGTCAAAGTAGGAAACACCATTTTTCCTAAGCGAATTAGGAAACCTCCATTTGCTGCGTTTTAAGCTCCATTTCACCTCTTTTATTGTACTCCTTTATTCAAAACCTAAAAACAACAAAGTAAGTAAGAAATGATAGTACTAAGGTCAAAACAAAGCTAAATGTAAAGAGAAAGACGTTAAGAATCAAGCATAAAATGCGTAGATCAAATTCCCCCACACTTAGACTTTGCTAGTCCCTAGCAAATACTAAATAAAAGAAAGACTAAAAACATAAAACCAACGTTAGAGCTAGCCTCCACGTTGAACAAATTCATGGACTCAAATAAAGAAAAACAACTTCTAAGCCCTTAGCAAAATTTGTCTCAGAAATTTTCTTAAGTATATGGCGATGGAGTCACAAGATTTCATAGTGAAAAGTTCAATAATTTTCGAGAGATAAGAGAAATATGATCATGTCATGAACAAGTAGGACTTGGAGTAAACGATGGTGAAGTTAAAGCTGTGCATGTTTTGAACAAGTTTAAATCAAGCTCACATGGATGCACTCATCATATTTTCACTCATAAAAAGAGGTTCACTCAAAATGTATATGTATTGCTGATATACGCATTTTATGCCCGTTTCTTAACGCATTTCCCTTTTCGTTTAGCTATGTTATTATCTTAGTTTTTATGTTTTCCTTGTTTAAATTGTTATTTTGAAGATATTTACGGTGGAGATTAATAACGGCGCAATTCGGAGGAATTTCGGCGATTTTGCGATTTTTGCGATTTCGGACCACGAAAAATGGGCCGGCCCAAAAAGCAAATTATGGGCCGATTTCTCAACTCTTGTTTCGGCCCATTAACAAGCCCAAACCCATGTAATTCGGCCTAGATGCCTTTTGGTGAAGAGGAAAAGTCTTGTTTTGAAAGGGCAAGTCAACATTATCAAGCTAATGATCACAAATGGTGACTACACATGGTGATTCATGCTTAGGGTTCCCAAATGGTGACTACACTAGGTGACTCTTGCTTTGCATTAAATGAAAAGATGACTTGCCATGGTGACTTGCCTTAATGATCATTGCATGCATTAAATGGAGGAGGCAAGGTGGAAGAGAGAAGGCAACATCCCTTGCCTATATAAGAGAGGAGGCAGCCATAAAACAGATCCATCACTCATTTTTACTTAGCAAAGCTCTACACAAATACTCCTCCACCATTAAACACTTAAGAGTTCTCTTACAAGCCGAAGCAACATCCTCCTCCATTCCAAAGCCGAAGCAAGCAAGGTGCCTCCATCCTTCCAAGCCGAAGCAAAGCCTCCTCCATCCAACACAATACGCTAAGTCCCTTGTGAAGGAAGTCCATCTCCACCGTAGTTCATCAAACACTCAAGATAAAAAGTGTAACCATGATCTTCACTTTCATTTCTTTAGCTTTGTATGTGAATCTTTTGATGTATTGGAATAACAAGTTTAGAAAGTTTAGATTTGTGTATCAAATGAATAACAAGTTTAGATTTGTGTTTCATGTGCCTAAACCGATTTGTAATATGCATGTGTTTATGATTTATAGCTTTTTATGCATGTTTGATACAATCTTAAAGCTTCGAATGCATGTATTAGAAAATACGCTAAGTCCCTCTCTTTTGCATGTTTCGATGATCGTATGTTGTTTAGGATGTTTATACGCTAAGTTGCATTCCTACACAATTATCAAGCATGTGTACTTAGTTATAAGTTATGAATTTCGCAACTTACACAAAGGTTTGATGCATGAAAAGGGTAGGTTAATAAGATGAGTTGATCACATGTAATTAATAGTGTAACTTCTTATTTTTAGCAAGCATAATTAGACTTTAAGTTTCTTGATTGTTGAAACTTGTCTATGAGTAAAACATGTTAGATGCCTAAGAGTTTTAGTTGTGTTTGCATGTTATGTACTTTAAATTCGTAGATTAAATAACCAACTTCCAATCCCCCCAAATATTTACATTTCCGCATAATAACGAAAACATGCATGCGCCCTTAATTCCCCGGATAAAGAACGATCCCTACTCGCCAATATTATAAATGACAAAAGAAGGGTTTAAATTGCAATGCGCGTAATTGGTGTTTTTAAGGTCTACTTTGTGTTATCGTAAATGCATGTTTTGCGCGTATCAATTTTTGGCGCCGTTGCCGGGGAATTAGAATGTTTTTGTATGTTTCGTTGTACATTTGTGATTAAAAGCATGTCTAAATTTTCGAAGTACATACTTGTTCATTTTTTATACTTAGAGAAATTTTCATACATGTTTACAATGCCTACTTTTACTTAGCCGAATTTATTCATACTTAGTTTATTTTACACTTGCATAATTTATTTCCATGTTAAAGGATAGTCTTTGATTTAATTTGAGTACTAGTACTTAGTTATTAAATAAATCTCTATGGAATAGGTGGTGCCTCTTTTGTTTGTCTATCTCCTTAACCCTTCGTGATGTGTGGATTTCATTACCACACGCCATAACCTAAGTGAAGTTATGGGCACGAGGTTGTGGGCGGAGTTTACAAACACTTGAGATTGTATACTATCTTGTGATTTCGAGTAAGAGTTGGTTATGATGTCTAGAAGGGTTATGAATGGTGACGGGTTTTGAACTAAGAAAACAGAACACCAATGGAGTACATACTCTTACGAGTAAGCCTCGGGGTGTTTCTAAGAACAACATTGGAGTATATACTCTCACGAGTTAGCCTCAGGTTGTTCCCAGAAATTAGTTCTCACCTCTCGCGTTACATCTATCCCAACTGGTCATTTCCAACAATTACGAGAATTAACGATAGTTGGTATACATTTTCGCGCGGGCCGCACGGACAAGAGATTTATTCAATAACTAAGTCGTGTATTTCTTTTAAATCATAGGCGCAATCAAAACGTAGACGTACTTAAATTGATTTACATTGAGCACGAGCATTGGTTATAAGGTTTCGTTCTTTGGAATAGGTGGTGCCTCTTTTTCTGGTTTATCTCCTTAACCCCTCGTGATGTGTGGATTTCATCACCACACGCCATAACCTAAGTGAAGTTATGGGCACGAGGTTGTGGGCGGAGTTTACTAAGAACTTGAGATTATATACTATCTCACAAATTTGGCTGATTGTTGGATATGGTGAGTGGGTTTATGATTGGTGCCGGGTTTCGGATCTAAGCAATAGAACACCATTGGAGTATATACCGTAACTGGTTAGCCTCGGGGTGTCTCTAGGAACAACATTGGAGTATATACTCTTACGAGTAAGCCTCGGGTTGTTCTAAATATTAGTCCTTACCTCTCGCGTTATCTCTATCCCTACTTCCATTTCTAAACGTAACTAAGCTGAATTGTAGTCGGTATATATTTT
The DNA here is from genome assembly GCA_946800695.1 of Geum urbanum. Taxonomy (NCBI): domain Eukaryota; kingdom Viridiplantae; phylum Streptophyta; class Magnoliopsida; order Rosales; family Rosaceae; genus Geum; species Geum urbanum. The sequence goes on from OX327002.1 coordinate 25,645,802, forward strand.
CGCGCGGGCCGCACGTCCAAGAAATTTACCGAATGATCATTTCGCGTACTCTCTGTAAATCATAAGTGCATATGAATACGGATAAATACATGAACTTAATACGACATAATCCTTTAAATAGATGGTATATCGGATTAAGCATGCTTAGACCTCCCGGAATCAGACTTCATCTTCGGATGAACGAGACCCATTGCACAGTCGAGAGCCTCTGCACCACGTACCATCGGGGCCAAAGGAAATAAATAAAACTTAGTCAAATTTTTGTGTTTATATGTGCATTAAAAACTGTAAAGGACTAACAACCATTACTTAGCTTGCATAACCTCTCTAAGGTTTTATGATACTCGGATTTCACTACCGAGTACCCTAACCTAAGTGAAGTTAGGGGCATAAGATCGAAGAAGAGGTCATTCTTTTCATTCATATTTTAAACACGTAACTCGTTTGTTTTCTGCAGGTTCTAACGTTTTCTCTTATGCATTCACTCCATCTTTCACGTAGGATTATTGTTTAATGCATTTTATTGCAAGAAAATGTGTGGTGCATAAATTCAATGTGAATTATGGTTTGCTTGTATTTCAACCTTGTTTATATATGTTCTAACTAAATTTTTAGGTTTAGCATTATATAGTGTTAATTTGCAGAAAACATGTGTCTTAGTTTATTCATGTGCATAGCCCTTAAAATTGATTAAATCAATTGCATTACTAAGTAAAATACATATAGTGTCTTAACTATTATAAATTTTGTATAAATTTTGTGTGTATTAGTAGTTTTTAAGTATTTGTGTGTATTTATAGTATGCTTTGATAGTTTTACTATTTTATTGTTATCACCTTGTTCTCTAAATATGCATTACAATTTTGGTTAGTATTCCTATATACATCTAAAAATTATTTGTTGATACTAACACTTGGTCTTTGGTGGATGTTAGGCTAATGAATGTCCGATCAGAATCCAGGACCATCTAGAACCACGTTTGAGGAACTCACAGAAAGACTAGCGAGACTTAGAGCTGACATCCTGGATCATCCCATCCTCGAAGAAGTTTCCGAGTCTTCACATTCATCATTCGAACATACTTTAGCCTCATCAACCGACCACAACTCAGAAGCAGAAGAACAAGAAGTCAACATGGCCAATGCAGGACAATCTCTTCGCCAGCGCACCTGCTCAACCGAATGGAGCAGCGGGCCTTCGAGCATTGCTTTTCCACAACCGGAGGAAAACATGAAGGATATCGAGCTAAAGAGTGGCTTCCTCCACCGACTACCCATTTTTCATGGACTTTCCAATGAAGATCCGAACAAGCATCTCAAACAATTCCAATTTGTTTGTAACAGCATGAAGCCATCTGATGCTGATACGGAACTCTTCAAACTGAAGGCATTCCCATTCACCCTAGTCGACAGGGCCGAGTCTTGGCTTATGGAACTACCGCCAAACCATATTACCTCTTGGAAGCAACTTGCGGATATGTTCCTAGCGAAGTACTTCCCGGCCTCAAAGATCACCGTCTTGAGAAAGCAAATCACTGGCATCACACAGAAACCGGACGAGACCTTCGGCCAATACTACGACCGATTCAAAGTTTTGTGTGCCACTTGCCCATCGCATGGATTCTCCGAGACCAATCTGATGAATTACTTTTACGATGGTCTCAAACCGATCGATAGGGAATTGCTGGATGCAGCAGCCACCGGTGCATTCATGGACTTAACCGAAACCGAAGCTAGAGCTCTTCTAGAGAATCGGGCGAATAATGATGCACAATACGGAATGTCCAACAGACGAGCAGTCGGTGAGGCGAGTTCAACAACCGACGCGGACGAGAAGTACGACAAACTAGCTCATATGCTAGAGAAGGTGTTAGAACTCGAGACGACAAGAGCGAAGGCAACTCAACGGCCTGTTTGCGGCATATGTCAAACACACGGTCACCACAATGACCAATGCCCTCAAGCGCAGGAGCAGGCAAGCGAGCCGGAGCACGCTAACGCCATCGGCGGATATCAGGGAGGACAAAGGTATAACAACTACAACAACTATGTCAACCGTGATCATCCAGGTTTTAGATGGAGCAGCAACGAGGGAACTTTGAACCCTCCAGCATCTCAACCTCAACAAAGCTACCAACGCCCTCCATTTCAACCACGACCACCGATGCAGCATGGTTCGTCATCACAACCCTTCACCAATCCGGATTACGACAAGATGTTGTCGCAACTTTCGGCCTCCACTCAAGTTCTCCTCGACGGACAATCGAAGACAAAGGAGACACTTGACTCACATGGCCGCGACATCACCGAAGTGAAGAAGCAGCTTGGCCAGCTTGTTGATTTCATGGGCCAAATCAAGGAAACCGGTCGGCTTCCACCTCAAACCACTCCTAATCAAAGAAACGTGAATGCTATAGTCACAAGGAGTGGGAAGATACTTGAGGAACCAAAGACCAAGCGATCTCATCTTGATGAAGTCACCATCGAGGACATCACCAACGAAGAAGAAGATGAGATCGATCCGGCAATTCAAGAGGCCGAGAAAAAGAAGGTGACGCCTACTGTCACCAAGGCACAATCACCTCCACAACCTACCCCAATCAAAGGTAAAAGCCCTATTCCTTCAAATACGGTGATTACTAATTCTCCGTTTGCTGTTGCACCTTTCCCAAGCAGATTAGCAAAATCAAAGAAGAAGGATGCCCAATATGAAGATATCTTGGACATCTTCCGAAAGGTGCAAGTGAATTTGCCCTTGATCGAGTGCATAAAGCAAGTGCCTATATACGCCAAGTTTCTGAAAGAATTATGCACTCAGAGGAGGCAAACTCGAGAGAAGGAGGTCGTGAAGGTGAACGCAACCGTTTCGGCGGTTTTGCAGCGTCGGCTACCCCCAAAACTGAAGGACCCAGGGAGCTTTGCAGTTCCTTGCGTAATCGGTGACACCCACTTCGAGGACGTAATGCTTGATCTAGGAGCTTCCATCAACGTCATGCCTTACTATCTTTTCGAATCGATGGAGCTTGGAGATCTCAAGCAAGATGGTGTTATCATCCAATTAGCCGATCGCACACACAAGTATCCGAGGGGATACGTAGAAGACGTTCTCGTGCAAGTCAACAACTTGATCTTCCCAGCCGATTTCTACATAGTTGACATGGAAGAGAGTCCACTGAACACCACGCCATTGCTACTTGGGCGACCTTTCATGCGGACTGCGAGGACGAAGATTGATGTTTTCCAAGGCACTTTCTCCATGGAGATTGATGGAGAAAGAATCGAGTTCAACATCCTGGACGGGATGAAGTTTCCAATGTCGAGCGTAGCTGCCATTTCGACATACGATCCCGTGGATACCTTAGCACAAGGCTACCTCGACACCATCAATGAGGATGAACTCGACATGGCCATTCAACTTGGGCATGACGGCCTTCTTGAGGCCTTACTAGAGCTTGAACCTCGTATTCAAGACATGGCCATGGCCCTAAATGCGGCACCACGAAAAGTAAGCTTTTCTCCTCCTTTACCAATTACTTTTGGTACTAATAAAATGGTTCCTTCCATCGTAGAAGCTCCAGTTTTAGAACTCAAGCTACTACCGGACCATCTGAAGTATGCGTACTTGGGCGAGAATGACACTTTACCCGTCATTATTTCGTCCGCGCTAGAAGAGGAGCAGGAGGAGAAGCTCGTGAGTGTGCTCAAACGGTACAAACCCGCAATAGGCTGGACACTCGCGGACATCAAGGGAATAAATCCAGCAACCTGTGTGCATAGGATTTTCCTTGAAGAAGGCACCAAGCCTACGCGGGAAGCGCAACGTCGGCTCCACCCTCCGATGATGGAGGTGGTAAAAAAGGAGGTAATTAAACTCATGGACTGTGGAGTTATTTACCCTATTTCTGATAGCCGTTGGGTTTCCCCAGTGCAGGTAGTACCAAAGAAATCGGGAATTACCGTCGTCGAGAATCTGGAAAATGAACTTGTGCCACAACGGACGATCACTGGACACCGAGTGTGCATTGATTACCGGAAGCTAAACGCTGCAACCCGCAAGGATCATTTTCCCTTACCATTCATCGACCAAATGCTGGAAAGATTAGCCGGCCATGCATTTTATTGTTTTCTCGACGGATATTCCGGCTACAACCAAATTAGCATTGCGGAGGAGGATCAAGAAAAGACAACATTCACGTGCCCTTTCGGAACGTTTGCATACCGCCGAATGCCATTTGGACTGTGTAATGCACCAGGTACATTTCAACGTTGCATGCTCTCAATTTTTTCCGAATACATTGAAAACATTATTGAAGTATTCATGGACGACTTTAGTGTATTTGGGAATGATTTTGATGCATGCTTAAACAATCTAGAAACTATTTTAAAACGATGCGTTGAAACGAACTTGGTGCTTAATTGGGAGAAGTGCCATTTCATGGTTACGCAAGGGATAGTGTTAGGTCATATTATCTCTGAAAAAGGGTTAGAAGTAGATAAAGCTAAAGTAGATCTTGTGCGTCACTTACCCTCTCCAACTTCGGTTAGAGAGATTCGTTCATTTCTTGGACACGCAGGATTTTATCGTAGGTTTATCAAGGACTTTTCCCACATTTCGCGCCCCTTGTGTAAACTGCTGCAAAAGGAGACCCCGTTCGTCTTTGATGAAGAATGCAACGCTGCCTTCAACAAGTTGAAGGAGCTTCTTACGAGCGCTCCTATTTTGTGCAGCCCTGATTGGTCTCTGCCATTTGAACTCATGTGCGACGCCTCGGATTATGCCGTAGGAGCCGTCTTGGGTCAGCGGAAGGACAAGAAGCCTTGCGTAATCTATTACGCCTCTCGGACGCTTGATGAAGCGCAAAGAAATTATACTACCACCGAGAAGGAGTTTCTTGCCGTGGTTTTTGCTTTAGATAAATTTCGATCTTATTTACTTCAAACTAAAGTAACTGTGTTTACCGATCATGCAGCTTTGAAGTATCTAATGCTCAAGAAGGACGCAAAACCACGACTTATCAGATGGATACTTCTACTCCAAGAATTCAACATCGAAATCAAGGATAAGAAGGGAGTAGAAAACGTCGTCGCTGACCACCTATCACGTTTGATAGGTGACCATGAGCCTGTCGAGATTGAAGAAACTTTTCCGGATGAAAAACTCTTCGGAATTGAGGTAACTACTTCGGAAACTCCTTGGTATGCCGATATTGTAAATTACTTAGTTACCGGTGAGTTTCCGTCTACCATGCATAAATTTCAACGTGACAAGCTTAAGCATAATGCTAGAACCTTTATCTGGGATGAGCCTTATTTATGGAAACAATGCTCCGATTTAGTAATTAGGAGATGTATCCCGGATAGTGAGTTTAAGCCCATTCTAGACTTTTGTCACAATGAAGCATGTGGGGGACACTTTGGTTCTAGGAGGACAGCCCTTAAGATTTTAGATTGCGGTTTCTTTTGGCCTAGTTTATTTCGCGATGCTCATGCATATTGCGCTACATGTGATAAGTGCCAAAGATTCGGTAATTTAGGGCCTAAAGATCAAATGCCACAACACTACATATTTAATGTTGAAATTTTTGATGTGTGGGGTATTGACTTTATGGGACCATTTCCTCCCTCCAATGGTTTTACTTATATCTTACTCGCAGTAGATTATGTTTCTAAATGGGTGGAGGCAAAGGCCACCCGGACTAATGATTCGCGAGTTGTTGCAGATTTCCTACGAACTAACATTTTCAGTAGATTTGGAATGCCACGCGTTCTAATCAGCGATGGTGGAAGTCACTTTTGCAACCGCACGGTGGAAGCACTAATGAGGAAGTATGGCGTCAAACACAAGGTTTCCACACCATACCACCCTCAAACCAATGGAATGGCTGAAGTTTCCAACCGTGAGATAAAGAAGATTCTGGAGCGAACCGTCCGCCCCAACCGGAAAGATTGGAGTCAATGCTTAGACGATGCATTGTGGGCTTACAGAACTGCCTACAAGACCCCCATTGGTATGTCACCTTTCCGATTAATTTATGGGAAGACGTGCCATCTTCCGGTTGAATTAGAGCACAAGGCATGGTGGGCTGTGAAGAAATTCAACATCGATCGAGATGCCGCAGGCTTGCATCGGAAGCTACAACTATGTGAACTAGAAGAAATCAGAAATGATGCTTTCGACAATGCGTGGATTTACAAAGAGAAGACGAAAAAGATCCACGATCAGATGATTCGCGGGAAGAGTTTTGAACCTGGGCAGAAAGTATTGCTTTTCAATTCAAGACTTAAGCTCTTTCCGGGAAAGCTTCGCTCTCGATGGATGGGCCCATTCGTAGTTTCTCAAGTTCTACCTCATGGAGCAGTTCTCATTCGATCTATCGACAAAGGTAGTGAGTTCAAAGTAAATGGCCATCGCTTGAAGCCCTATTTTGAGGCATTTGCGGAGCACACCGTGGAGGAGATGCAACTCCAAGAACCGGCCATTTCAAAACCAAACTGATGCATCACGTCCAAAGCTAACGACGTAAAACAAGCGCTTGTTGGGAGGCAACCCAATAGGGAGACAACAGATTTGATTTCTTCTCCCCTTTTAATTTAATGGCTTTTTGCGTATTAGATTAAAATTTTCGTAGATCCTATACTCCATGTTTAATTCTATGTTTTCTTTAAGTACATTGAGGGCAATGTAGAGTTTAAGTGTGGGGGAAGGGTTTACAATTTAATTGTGTCTAAATTAGTGTTTTTCAGAGTCTTTAGGACGCCCTTAACTAGTCGATGATGAAAGTTGATCGATACGAACACATATGGCGTATGATTCACATGCATCGAATTCTTGTGCTAATTGAGATATTCTTTATGTTTTTAACATGTAGTAGATATGAATTGCAAAAACATGGTACAGAAATCGCATGCTTGAATAAGTTTTTAATCATATGAACCCTATGTGAGCTTTTGAGCTATCTGTTCTTTATTCGAGTGAATATGCATCCATTTCGTAGCTACTAGCTTATATATGCCTCATTTGATTGCTTGCCATAGATTTTAATGAACTAGAGAATACTAGAACTTACTCATGTCAATTTGCAAAGCTTTTAAGTTGATACATACTTTGATTTTGGAAATGATTAAAGGCATTTAGGATTTTCCACCACATTGCCATATATCCATGTATCCCATTTGTACGCACAAGTTGCGACACCCCTAGATAAACTAATTGAGCCCACGTTAAGCTTTTCTTTTATCACCATATATACCTAAACACTTACCCTAGTATAGAATATCCTTACCTTTGTTCCGGAAACTTGGTGAGAATTTTTCGAAACTAGCACATAAGATGGTGGTTCGGTAGGAAAGATTGGAAGAGTTAATGTGAGTAAGGGGAAAGACTTGTCCAAAAAGCTAAAAAAAAAAAAAGTATGTGATTGCCAAAAAGAAAAGAAAAAAAATATATTCGAGAGAATGAAAAGAAAAAAATTATGTATCTCTCATGGCAATATGTTGTGTTCTAAAGTAGAAACCAATTGGATTAACGTCCCCCTTATTTGCGGATTTGGAGATTACGATAAATTGAAGGCCCAAAAATAGAACAAAATATGGCCTTTGTCCTGTCCGAAAAGCTCAAAGGGTAGATTAGCTTGAAGTATACATGGTAACATACAAATGGAGATGGAGGACTAATATGGTGCTAGACTAAGTCGTTGGAACGTTTTTATCACCACATATCTAAATTTCGAATGCCTTAGCCTTAACCCCATTACAACCTCACTAAAAGTCCTTTATGATCCTTAAAATGAGTAGCTTTCAATTAGTAGAGTAAGTTGCATGAGTAAGCTTATGGTTTTGGTTCATTTGTGCAAGTAATCAAACTTTATTCATGTGGTTTTCATTTCAATTCATATACACTTTAAGTGAACCATTTTCATGAGTGAAAAATATGATGAGTGCATCCTTGTGAGTTGATTAAACCTTTATTCAAAGCATGCACAGCTATAACATAACCATTGTTTTCTCTATGTCTTACTTGTTCATTACATAAATTATATCGCAATTATCTCTTGAATTCGTTGAGCATACACGTTGAAATTCATGTGAGCCATCGCCATATACTTATGCAAATTCTGAGACAAATTTTAGCTAAGGGCTTAGTTGTTCTTTCTTTTGTTTTAAATTCTTAGAGAGTCTTAGTTTAACTTAGTGTTTGCTAAGGGACTAGCAAAGTCTAAGTGTGGGGGAATTTGATATACGCATTTTATGCCCGTTTCTTAACGCATTTCCCTTTTCGTTTAGCTATGTTATTATCTTAGTTTTTATGTTTTCCTTGTTTAAATTGTTATTTTGAAGATATTTACGGTGGAGATTAATAACGGCGCAATTCGGAGGAATTTCGGCGATTTTGCGATTTTTGCGATTTCGGACCACGAAAAATGGGCCGGCCCAAAAAGCAAATTATGGGCCGATTTCTCAACTCTTGTTTCGGCCCATTAACAAGCCCAAACCCATGTAATTCGGCCTAGATGCCTTTTGGTGAAGAGGAAAAGTCTTGTTTTGAAAGGGCAAGTCAACATTATCAAGCTAATGATCACAAATGGTGACTACACATGGTGATTCATGCTTAGGGTTCCCAAATGGTGACTACACTAGGTGACTCTTGCTTTGCATTAAATGAAAAGATGACTTGCCATGGTGACTTGCCTTAATGATCATTGCATGCATTAAATGGAGGAGGCAAGGTGGAAGAGAGAAGGCAACATCCCTTGCCTATATAAGAGAGGAGGCAGCCATAAAACAGATCCATCACTCATTTTTACTTAGCAAAGCTCTACACAAATACTCCTCCACCATTAAACACTTAAGAGTTCTCTTACAAGCCGAAGCAACATCCTCCTCCATTCCAAAGCCGAAGCAAGCAAGGTGCCTCCATCCTTCCAAGCCGAAGCAAAGCCTCCTCCATCCAACACAATACGCTAAGTCCCTTGTGAAGGAAGTCCATCTCCACCGTAGTTCATCAAACACTCAAGATAAAAAGTGTAACCATGATCTTCACTTTCATTTCTTTAGCTTTGTATGTGAATCTTTTGATGTATTGGAATAACAAGTTTAGAAAGTTTAGATTTGTGTATCAAATGAATAACAAGTTTAGATTTGTGTTTCATGTGCCTAAACCGATTTGTAATATGCATGTGTTTATGATTTATAGCTTTTTATGCATGTTTGATACAATCTTAAAGCTTCGAATGCATGTATTAGAAAATACGTTAAGTCCCTCTCTTTTGCATGTTTCGATGATCGTATGTTGTTTAGGATGTTTATACGCTAAGTTGCATTCCTACACAATTATCAAGCATGTGTACTTAGTTATAAGTTATGAATTTCGCAACTTACACAAAGGTTTGATGCATGAAAAGGGTAGGTTAATAAGATGAGTTGATCACATGTAATTAATAGTGTAACTTCTTATTTTTAGCAAGCATAATTAGACTTTAAGTTTCTTGATTGTTGAAACTTGTCTATGAGTAAAACATGTTAGATGCCTAAGAGTTTTAGTTGTGTTTGCATGTTATGTACTTTAAATTCGTAGATTAAATAACCAACTTCCAATCCCCCCAAATATTTACATTTCCGCATAATAACGAAAACATGCATGCGCCCTTAATTCCCCGGATAAAGAACGATCCCTACTCGCCAATATTATAAATGACAAAAGAAGGGTTTAAATTGCAATGCGCGTAATTGGTGTTTTTAAGGTCTACTTTGTGTTATCGTAAATGCATGTTTTGCGCGTATCAATTGCATCGAAATTACTTGCACAAATGAACCAACCCATATGCTTACTCATGTAACTTACTTAACCAATTGAAGGCTACTCATCTTAAGGATCATAAAGGACTTTAGAAAGGTTGTAATGAGGCTAAGGCTAAGGCATTCGAAATTTAGATAAGTGGTGGTTAAAAACGTTCCAAAGACTTAGTTTAGCACTTAGAATTCTTCAAATTCGTGGCTCATCCTTTCTACACTTCTTCTTGTGTCAAACTTCAAGATCGGGGGCCAATTTTCATCTTTTTGGGCCCTAACTTCATTCTAAACTTCCTTTGAGCTTTATGAACAGGACAAAGGCCATATTTCTTCACTTTTGGGCCTTCAATTCGTAGCAATCTCCAAATTCATAAGTATAGGGGACATTAATCCAAACTTATACAATCTAAACACAATGCCTCGAGATCTTTATACATTTTTCTTCTATTTCTTTTTTATCTCGAAAATTTTGGCATTCAAATACAAAATTTGTTGGACAAGTCTATCCCTATACACACATCTTTTCATCATCTTCACGCCACTTTTATTGTGCTAGCTTCGAAATTCTTCACCAAGTCTTTTAGAACAAGGGTAGGAACTCTACACTAGGCTAAGTGTTTAGATATAATGTGGTAATGAAAGAAAGGCTAAACGTGGGCTCAAAGGGGTTAATCTAGGGGTGTCGCAACTCGTGCGCACAATGGGACACAAGGCCATTTGGTTTAAGTGGTGGTAACCTAATTTGCCTTTAATCATATCCAAAATCAGAGCATATATCAACTTAAAAGCGTTGTAAATCTACATGAGTAAGTTCTAGTAATCTCTAGTTCATTAAAATCTATGGCAAGTAATTAGATGAAGCATGTTTTGTTTTTTGAGAGCCATATGCACGAAATTCACTCTCAAATGAAGTAATGTAGGCTCAAAAACTCACTTTTAGGTTTGTATGATTTAAAACTTATTCTAACATGCGAAATCTGTACCATGTTTAATCAAACCATATCCACTACATGTTATGACAATCAAAATATCTCACTTATCACAAGAAAATAGTTTGTGTTTATTCATCGCCATATGTATTCTTTTTCCGTCTATTTTCATCATAGACTAACTAAGGGCATCCTAAAAATGAAAAAGACTCTTTAAAAACCCTAGTTAAATAGAAAGACATAAAATAATTTTTTTTTTAGGGCATCATCCGCCGGAAAGTTCCATTGTCCGCCCGGTTTTTTCAATTTAAGACTCAAATAAATTGTAAACCCCTCCCCCACACTTAAACTCTACATTGTCCTCAATGTATTTAAGGGAATCATAGAATTTCGTATGAAGAGAGAGACCCACGAAAATTTTTAGCTAAGGAAAGTAAATAAGCAATGAAATTAAAAAGATAAGGGAGGAGAGAACAAATCCTTGGCGATTTCCTCCATTGGGTTGCCTCCCAACAAGCGCTTGTTTTTTAACGTCTTACAGCCTAGACATGATGCTTCATTTATGCACTTGGAACAGCCTGATCTTGAAGGTGCATCTCCTCCATTTGTTCTTTCCACTTTGCAGCTTAATGTTCTGACCTCCGTGTCTTTAAACTAGAATTCCGAACGATTTAGAGCTCAGAAATTCGTGATCTTTATATGACTGAAAACTAGACGTCTCGAGCTTTCCATTCATATAAAGAACTCGTGCTAACTCCAACCGAGCTGAAAGTTATGGCTTTTTGAATTTGACTGTTCTTTTTGGACCGAAGCTGCGAATTTATGAAAACACTTGGAGCACGTTCCTCCTTCGTATCCTTCAAAACTCAACAATCATCAAATCCAATGTAAATGCATGATATGCATTAAATGTATGATGAATACGATGCAAGATGATGCAATTATGTAATGCATGATTGAATGAATGATATGCAAAAGCTAAGTTAGAATTGTTTCACACGTTTTCTGCAAATTTAGACATATATACAACGCAAGACTTATAAACAAGTTAAGATACACACATATGTACACGGAAATTATGCAAGTACAACATTAATCACGTTGGATGCACTTAGAAGGATTTTTAAATGCACACATAAGAGATCCTACGTGAAAATGGTATGAATGCATAAGAGAAAACGTTAGAAACCTGCAGAAAACACACAAAGTTACGTGCTAAATACATGATGCAACGTGACCATACGTTTGGCCTCATGTCCCTAACTTCACTTAGGTTAGGGTACCCGGTGGTGAAATCCGAGCATCACAAAGCCGCCGGCAGGTTATGCAAGCTAATGCAACGTGGTTAATTTTTTTACAAGTTTTAATGCACACGAAATTTACAAGTAATATGCACAAGTATTTTGTTTATTGATGTTCGCCTTCAATTTAAAGAGAATACGTTCGTTTAGCCTTTAGGTCTTTCATTGGACGTGCGACCCGCGCGATAAAATGTACATTCTCAATCAATCGGCCTTGGTTCAATCGAAAAACATGGCCAGTTGGGGATAGAGATAACGCAAGAGGCAGGACTAATTTCGACGATGCATCTCGAGGCTTACCGATCATGGTAAGTAGAATTAGTCCTTGTCTTCTTTGGGCAACTTTAATAAGCTTGGCCAGTTGGCAAGAGAGACCACGAGAGGCAGGACCGATTTGAGATCTCGGATCCAGAACCCGTCATAGAAACCGTCGCCTTCTAGACACCAAGTTACCAAAGATTTCTTACTAAAAGACAAGTATTCATCCACTCACCGGATCATTGGTATATACTCCATTGATGCAAGTCTTTCTTAGATCCAGAACCTGTCACCAGTCATAACCCGTTCTAGACACCATGTCCGACATTCAGCCAAAATCTCGAGAAAGACATTCCCTCAAGTTCTTTGTAGACTCCGCCCTCAACCTCATGTCCATAACTTCACTTAGGTTATGGTGTGCGGTGATGAAATCCACACATCACGAGGGGTTAAGGAGATAAACAAGAAAAAGAGGCGCCATCTATTCCAATGAGTGAGACTTAATCGCCCAAACTTGCGTACTCAATGTAAATCGAAGACTTCCTTTAATATGTACCTATTTACATGGCTGCAAAAACAAAAAGTTAGAATGGAACGTATTATGAACATGTATAAAATTTTTGACACTTTACATATATATACACTTATTTACACAATTTCACATATTTACAAGCATAAATATACAATTCTTTACAATCCCCGGCAACGGCGCCAAAATTGATACACGACTTTGCAACTATTAAATTAACATTTAACACTCAACAAAAACGTATACAATTAAAACCCTTTGGTGTAGATGTAACATTGGTAAATAGGGTATCGTTCTTAACCGGGGATTGAGGGTGCATGCATATTTACGCTATGGTTAAAAAGGGGGGTTTGAAAAAGGTTGTTTTGTACTCTACGAAAATAAACACTAAAACATGGCATAGCAAACACATCGAGAAATCCTAGGTTCTAACATGCTTCACTCATAGACAAGTAGAAAACAATTAAGAACAAAGAAGTCCTAAACATGCTTACTAGACCGAAAATAAACCTAAGCTATTATTTACATGTGATCGACTCATCTAAACTTACCCTTGCTCCTTCGTAACCTGCAATCAAACAATGTCAATCGAAATCCTAACTTCTTAATTTCACATAACACATGTTTACACTTAATTCTCGTGCTCGGGATTGCCCTATACACATACCATTGATCTAGACTCGGGATTGCCCTATATCTAAGCCAAAGCATTACGATTAGATAAACATGCATCATAGCACTTAAAGAAACTAGAACACATGGAAGACAATTGAAATCAAACAAGTATAGAAAACCGAAATAATAAGACCATTCCATAAACACAAGAGTTCATACAAAAAGGGGTTACAAGGTAAAGAGAAGTCGAGTTACACTTTTAATTCCTCGGGATTGCCCTATAGAGCTTCAAGATGTAGCCGACTCTACTTTGGTGGAGGTGACACTCGGGAGTGCCCTATATGTCGATGGAGGCAGTTTTGTGGCAGTAGGATGGTGTAACCTTCTTCTTGTGTGTCGCCTTGAGTCTTTGGAGAGGAAGTAGTGTTTAGGCTGAGCTTAGGTGTTTAGAATGAGTGATCATTCAGTTTGAGACCGAGCCCTCTTATTTATAGGTGAAGAAGTCCAACTTTCCTCTCCAAACTAGGGATTCCTAGTCCACCCGGGTAGAATTGACAGCCTGTCTTGAAACGTCTTTTCCGGGAGTTCTACAGCTCAGAAAATTATGATTTTGGATTCGTTGGAAAGCTTATTCAGAGAGCTATAAAATCCATATAAGGAACGCCATATTTGGAGTTGATTTGCGACTTCGGTGGCCTCTTGAAGTTACAGGTCTGTTCTAAAATCTTCTTTCCTTATTCCACTCTAGATATTTCTTTCTTGATCTCCAAGGAAATATACTCCTTGCCGAATTCCTTCAATATATTCAAGATATTTGACCTTCAAATAGGGCAAGTGGGATCTCATTAGTTCGGCCATGTCTTCTTTCCATAAATGTATGCCGACTTGATCTTTCCTGGTCCACATAGGAGAAATGCATTCGTTCTTCATTTGGGAAACCATTTGTGCGTACCATTTTAGTAACTTTTCCGCATACCATTTCTCAATCATTTTGCGCGTCTCGGACATTTCGCCACGTCATTCCTAGTTGATTTAGGAAACTTCATTTTTCAGCTCCGCGAAACTTTCCGAGTTGTCGAACCATTTGCATTCCTAACCCGAGTAGGAATCCTAGTCAAAGTAGGAAACACCATTTTTCCTAAGCGAATTAGGAAACCTCCATTTGCTGCGTTTTAAGCTCAATTTCACCTCTTTTATTGTACTCCTTTATTCAAAACCTAAAAACAACAAAGTAAGTAAGAAATGATAGTACTAAGGTCAAAACAAAGCTAAATGTAAAGAGAAAGACGTTAAGAATCAAGCATAAAATGCGTAGATCAATTAAACTCTAGAAAAGGTTTGAGAATCTACAAGGGTTCACAGGTACACTATAGGCGTATCCTGCTAGACGTATGGATTTCAGTCTCCTGACGGTAAAATCAGTGTATCACTATAGAGAATCCGGTGGAAGAAATTATCTTCAGTCGCCCGTATCTCATGAAACTAGAACCTTAGCATGCATACTAAGTTGGCCACCAAAGCAAACATACAAGAACTCATACGGTGATCTTTCAGAGAAAGAAACCTCAAGCAACCCCTCAACAATGAGTTTAGCTACTAAAAAACATAATGAAATAACTAGAACAAATCATAGAGTTGAAACAAACAAACTAGGAGGAGAAGAAATTCTGGACGGCCAGATTTCGACCGGTCGAAATAATCTTCGACCCGTCGAACCGAGGCTGGGCTGCTTCCTCTGGTTGGCTGCTCTCCTTCTTGCACGAAATTTTTCTCTAATAATATGATTGCCCCTTCTAAAAACCTAAAAATAGGTTTATATACTTCTTCCAATAGCTCTCCTAGAGTCCACGTTGGAATAGGCTTCTATAATTGCACATAACTCCTTCTTTCTTTCTGTATTGAGATAGGAATCCTTCTTTTGTTTCCTTTTCCTTTATTTCTCCACAAAACCTATTAAAACAATAAACATAATTAAATCACTCAATTAATAAAAATAAACTAAATATAGGGAACCAATTAAATACCAAATAGACGCATAAATATGCGACTATCAAAATACCCCACACTTAGACATTGCTAGTCCTCGAGCAATATACTAAACCAAAACTTTAAAAACAACTCAACAAAACTCTAACTACATGACTCTAACAACAAAACTCTAACGCCCTTAACAAATTGTCTCAACAATCTTCCACAATTATAACACCAAGATAAGTACAACTTTACATTCACCTTCCATAGAATTTCGAGAGTTAATTTCAATATATGACACACATGTAATATGTAGGACGAAGACATAATCATGGTGAAAGGAACTGCAGCATGCAACAAACAAGTCAAGATTCAACCTCACTTAGATATGCTCTCAAAAGTGTTTCACTCAAAATATGTCTAAGGTTTCCACTCAACTCAACTACTTGCCAAATGGACCAAACCATATGCTTACTCTTGTAACAAATCTCCACAGATCAAAGGCTACCATCTTGAGGATCAAAAAGTCTTTCATGGGTTGTGATGGGGCTTGGGTCATAGGTTAAAGAATAAATGGATTAGAAATTCAAATATAATTCTAGAACCCAGTAGAGCACCAAATAAGAGACTTCTTCAAACTGTACAACCATGAACTTTTTCACTTTTGTGGCCGAATTTCATCTTGTTGGGCCTTCACATCATTGTTTTCATCAACAGTTAACTCGGGTATCAAGCTGGACATCACATTTGTTTTTTCACATTACACTTTCTTTTTTTCACATTAGCTTGATACCCCACACTTATTTCTTTACATCACTTTTCGACATTGTTGTCGTCTTCACATACTTGTCTCATGTATAGCGCTACCAAGTCCTAGAATAAGGGTAAAGATATAGCTATTCTGAGGTTTAAGGTTAAAGATATGTGGGTGATGACATAAAGTTTCACATGTAGGCACAAAGTGGTTAACTAAGGGGTGCACATCTTGTGTACACAAATTCGGGACACAGGATTATATGGCTATAGTGGTGTCCCCTAAATGCCTTTATCACTTCCTCAATCAAAATATGTATTGACTATAAGCTTTGAAATATACAAGAGTAAGTTCTAGTAATATCTAGAGTCCATTAACTTAATCTGCGGCAAGCAATTAACACTCAAGAAAGAAAGCATGAGTATCACATTTAGGCTCAATCGCTCACGGGTTAAATGAATCTCAACAAAGTTTAAGCATGCTCAAAAAAAATATGTACCATGTTAACTCATTTCTACATCCACTACACATTCACATATGCAACATATATCAAGATTAACCAAAGAAACTCAAATAACATGATCATCTTTTAGTCACAATTACGGAAGATATAATCACATCATAGACTAGTTAAGGGCACCTAAGACTCAAAACAAGAAACTCTTTTTGTATTTTTCTTGACACTTTTTACTTTTGTATTTGGTTTTTCATATAAGACACTAAAACACCCAAGAAAAACTCAAAAATACCAAAACTGGGCGAAAAGACCCTTCCCCGACGAACTAGTTGTGGGAAAAGACCCCCTCGGAATTCAACAGGTCGACGACATGCATCTGCCAAAATTTGACTAGTCGAGGATTCCTTAAGGAATTTTCTCGACGGGTCGAAATGGGTCCCCTGTACTGCGCAACTCGACTTTTATAATTTATATAGAATTAATCACACATCGGAATAAGCTGAAATTTTATGAGCATAAACTAGATACATGTACAAACATTCTATAAAAATTTCAGAATTTTACGAGACCTCAAGTTATGGCAAATAAATTTCACAAAACAGAAAACTGCACAGTACTGAAAAAACGAAAAATTTATACATAGACGCTAAGAATATGATATAAACCCCACCCCACACTTTAAATTTGCATTGTCTGAAAGGACCTAACCCCGATTCAGCTACCTAAATCGGAATCGAACCCCTTCTGAAAATACGAACCAACAAAAATTTTCCGAAATTTTGGCAGAGTTTCGTTACTAGCGTGGAATTACCTTAACCTGCACGCGGAAAAACACACTTCATCCTATGCCACAAAAATCAAACCGTGGGCACCAATCCCATCCGGATTTCTCAACATCAATATAATCAATAAACAGTAAACATATTGTACTATGTATATGTATATCTGAGAAAATCCGTGTAAACATGAATCAGAATGTATCAGAGCGACCTCTAAAGTAAAATATATACAATATGTACGTCAGTAGGCGAAACAAGAACCTACTGGAAAACACAGGTGACTCTGATCACTAGCCTCCAAACCGCGATGTGAAACACCAAACCTGAAATGCAACTGGGCAAGGAAACCGAAAAGCCCAGGGGAAAGACAATAAACACGTTAGAGTGAGTGGACGAAAATAAATGTCTTTCACCAGTTGATATATATGTTAAAAATAACATATGTGAGTCCAGGTAAATAAATAACAAGTACACGAGGTAAAACTCATACTCCTCCAGTGTACTGAGCATGCAAGTAAAATCTCACGGGGTCACTCATGGACTCCTCCGTGCTAGTACAGTCAGAATCACGGGATCCCAGACCCACACGTGATTCTAGCCAGAAATGGCCTCAGGTCAAAGGTCTGCCTCCCCCCGGTAAAGACCTCGGGTCAGGAGTCACAGCCTCCCCTGGCAAAGGCCTACCATCGGGGATCAGCCAAGAGGCAAGTGTATCGATACAACAACGTAACCACGACTGTACTCTGTGTAAACCAAATCATAAACATTTCGATGCAAATGCATGAAACAGCATATAAGTATATGTATACTCGTATACGTATATTCGTATAAGTATAATCGTATAATCGTAAATCACATGCTCATGTAGTCCGAAATCTCATACGCATGCTCAAGTTCGTAAATCATATAAAAGACTCGCAAGAATTCCGTGAAAAGAAATTGTCCACTCACAGATCAGCTAACGCGAACTCGCGCTAAACTCGTGGTCCGGCGGAAGATCCCTGGCCCGAAGCACGATCACGATCCAGATCTCGATCTCGATCTCCTGAATATATATAAACACAACTGATCAATATCGTAATCCACAACACTGTACTGATGCACGGAAACCAACCCTTCCCGGAAATACGAAATGCAGTACAAAATGAATTACGGAAATCCCGAAATCCCCACTCGAAATCTCGACTGAAAATCGGCTAACCAAATCAACCCAAAAACCTCCGTACGATAACCGGGGCGCGATTACGAGAAAAACGACATTAAAATTGTCGAAATCTAAAAAGTTGACTTTTTCTCGCCGTTGACCGTCACCGCCGGCGGCGGCGCGCCGTCAACGGTTGAGTTTCACGGCGGGAAGCTCCAGTTTTCACCGCCTCGATCTCACGAACCATTTCCTTAACTACCACGAAGCCCAAATCGAATCACAACCCCTCCAAAACCAAGCAAAACCGAACGGAATTTCAAACCGGAATTTCAAACCGGGTTGCATCAAAAACTCCTCCCTAACCCCAATTGATCACACCACTAGACTCAGAGAGACGAGGAGAGTCGAATCCCCCTAATCTCCCCCTCCAAATCTCGCCGGAGCCAAGCTCCCCGTTACCGGCGAAATCATCAACTCGGCCTCCAATGGTTCTTCCCCAAAACGAAACCAATTCACTCCAAACCAAAGCCTAACCCACTCAAAATCAAACAAGGATGCTAACCATACCTGTCCCATGGCCGGAGGTGGCTGGAAAGTAGGTCGCCGGACGGTGGTTCCCAAACGGGAAACTTTCCCTTTCGGTCTGCAAGTCCACTTTCCCAAAATAGAAAGTCAATGATGGTCAATGCAAATCCGTGTTTTTTTACGACTAATCTCGACTATTTTGCTATTTATACTCGAGCCTCGGGTCGATCAACGGTCCGAAATGAAAATACGAAATGATTCGGATAAGCTCGAAACATTCGGATAAACTCGTCGGAATCCGAAACTTCAAATAATCATAAAATATTCCTCAGTTATTGGAAAAATCTTCCGAAACTGCCCACGAGCTCGAAATCACGTGCTCTACCATTTCCGTGAAGACACTCAACCCAAATTCTCGACCGAAAATATAGTCGCGAACCGAATCGACAAACCACATAATATCGTAAAACTGCGACTATAACCAAATCTCGAGAATCGTGCCAAACACACCTCTGATTCTGGTTCGGGTCGTCACATTGTCGTCAATGTAAAACTAAACTAAAACATACAATACATCAAACAAGCACGGAATGACATAGATAACACATCACAAATCACACTAAACATGAAGAAATAAAGTAAAGGAGAAGGGATAAGAGAGAAAATCTGGTCGCCACGCTTCTCCATCAACATAGGTTGCCTCCCAAGTAGCGCTAAGTTTAACATCTTCAGCCAGACGGCAAATCTCATTACTGCACATAAGGAGATGCATCTCCAAGATTTGCATCCTCAAAGACATGCTCCACAAAGGACTCATAGAAGGGCTTGAGTCGATGCCCATTCACTTTAAATGTCTTCCCTATTTTCGAACTCACAATCTCTATAGCAACATAAGGAAAAACATTAGTGATAACATAAGGTCCAGTCCATCTACTTTTTAGCTTACCTGAAAACAAGCGTAGACGACTACTAAAGAGTAAAACTTTCTGACCAATAACAAATTCTTTTCTCTTAATATTTCGGTCATGAAAAGCTTTAGTCTTTTCCTTGTAAATCATGCTGGACTCATAGGCATTGTGCCTAATCTCATCAAGTTCGTTCAGCTGCAACTTCCTATGCAAACCCGCATCATCTATGTCAAAATTGAACTTCTTCACAGCCCAATATGCCTTATGTTCCAATTCCACCGGAAGATGGCAAGCTTTCCCATACACTAACCTATAAGGAGACATCCCAATAGGTGTTTTATAAGCTATCCTATAAGCCCACAACGCTTCATCAAGGCGTTGACTCCAATCCTTCTGGGTTGGCACAACCGTCTTCTCAAGGATTTGCTTGATCTCCCGGTTCGACACCTATACTTGCCCGCTGGTTTGGGGATGATAAGGTGTGGCCACCTTATGTATTACACTGTACTTTCGGAGCAAAGCTTCAAAGGGTCGATTGCAAAATTGAGATCCTCCATCGCTGATAATGCATCTAGGTGTTCCAAATCTAGCAAAAATATCTTTCAGAAAACAAAGAACAACATTAGCATCGTTAGTGCGGGTGGCTTTGGCTTTCACCCACTTAGAAACATAATCCACATCTAGAAGAATAAACAAATAACCTTGAGAGTTAGGAAATGGTCCCATGAAATCAATACCCCACACATTAAATATTTCAACAACAATAACAGGGTGTTGAGGCATTTGGTCTCTTGGGCCAATGTTACCTATCATTTGGCATCTTTCACATGATTTGTACATGACGTGGGCGTCATGAAACAAAGTTGTCCAGTAAAACCCACTCTCAAGCACCTTGAGAGCAGTTTTCTTTCCTCCAAAGTGTCCACCACCTGCGTGTGAGTGACAAAAAGATAGAATAGATTAAAATTCAGACTCAAGTACGCACCTGCGGCTGATGGCATCAATACAATGTTTCCAGAGGTATGGCTCGTCCCATATATAATATCTGGCCTCCTTGACCAGTTTGTCTTTCTGAGCTCTGCTGAAACTAGAAGGAATGCACTTACTCACCTTGTAGTTAACAATGTCGGCATACCACGGCACCACATCTTGGATAACAAGGAGCTGTTCAACCGGAAAACTATCTCTGAGAGAAAGATTGTCCTCTTCTGCGTTGGAACCATGGGTTAATCTACTCAAGTGATCCGCAACCACATTCTCAGAACCCTTCTTATCCTTGATCTTAATGTCAAACTCTTGAAGTAAGAGCATCCATCGAATTAACCTGGGCTTGGCATCCTGTTTAGTCATCAAATATCTCAAAGCAGCATGGTCAGAAAATATGATAACTTTAGTTCCTAGTAAATAAGATCTAAACTTTTCAAGAGCAAAAACCACTGCTAAGAGCTCCTTTTCAGTAGTTGAATAATTCAATTGTGCATCATTCAAAGTTCGGGAGGCATAATAGATGACATGGGGAAGTCTTTGTGGTCGTTGGCCAAGCACAGTGCCAACATCATAGTCTGAAGCATCACACATTAGCTCAAATGGTAAACTCCAATCAGGTGCTTGTATGATGGGAGCTGTATTCAACAACTCCTTGAGCTTATTAAAAGCTTGTAGACATTCCTCAGTGAATTTGAAAGCCACATCCTTCTGGAGCAATGCACATAACGGTCTGGATATCTTAGAGAAATCCTTGATAAACCTGCGATAAAATCCTGCATGTCCAAGAAAAGATCCCACCTCCTTCACAGTAGGAGGAGGTGGTAAGGTACGCACAATATCCACTTTAGCCTTGTCTACCTCAATTCCCCTAGCAGAAATAACATGTCCTAAAACTATACCCTGTTCCACCATAAAGTGGCATTTTTCCCAATTGAGTACTAGGTTAGTTTCCACACAACGTTCCAAAACCAAAGATAAGTGATGTAAACACATGTCAAAAGAATCACCAAAAACTGAAAAGTCATCCATAAATACCTCAATGATGTTTTTGACCATGTCTAAAAAAATACTCAGCATGCATCTTTGAAATGTTGCAGGCGCATTGCATAAACCAAAGGGCATCCTCCGATAAGCAAATGTGCCGTAGGGACAGGTGAAGGTGATCATCCTTATGTATGGCTATTTGGTTGTACCCTGAATAACCATCCAAGAAACAGTAATACGCATGTCCTGCCAACCTTTCTAACATCTGATCAATGAATGGGAGTGGAAAGTGATCTTTTCGTGTGGTAGCATTGAGCTTGCGATAATCAATGCACACTCTCCATCCCGTTTGCACTCGTTGAGGCATCAACGCGTTCTCATCATTCTTTATCATTGTTATTCCAGAAAGTTTCGGTACTACCTGCACAGGACTAACACGCTTGCTGTCAGAAATAACATAAATTATACCTGCATCGCGGAGTTTGATTACTTCTTTCTTGACAACATCCATCATTGGAGGATTTAGGCGACGTTGAGCTTCTCTATATGGCTTAGCGTCCTCCTCGAGATGGATCCTGTGAGTGCATAAAGTAGGGCAAATTCCCTTGATATCTGCAACTGTCCAGCCAAGTGCAGCCTTATATTCCCGAAGAACAAGCAAGAGTTTCTCCTCTTCCACTTGTGAAAGTTTTGAAGAAATTATGACCGGTAAAGTTTCACCATCACTAAGAAAAGCATACTTCAAATGCTCGGGTAAAGGTTTAAGTTCTAAATCGGGCGCTGCCTGAATAGATGGAGAAAGAATGTCAGTTGAAACCGGAAGAGGGATTGGTTTAGAAGGCTTACCTCTCATACTTGGCATTGATTCAAATGCCTCTTCCATTGCATAGTATTCTTCGTCCATCTCAAGGTCTTCGGCAGAAGCTATCTCAAAAACGGACTCGGATTCGACGGGTCGAAAATTTTCTGAAGGAAAATTTCGACCGGTCGACGCTGCACCACTGTCCATAATTCGTCCATTTTCGACGAGTCGAGAATTTTCTGAAGGAAAGTTTCGACCAGTCGATGCGTCGCTACTGCCCATCATCTGGTCAAATTCGACGGGTCGAGAATTTCTCTCGACCGGTCGATGAAGTGCTACGGCCTCGTCTCATCCCTCTTTTTCGACGGGTCAAAAATTGACCTTGTAGCTTCTTTTTTTCCGGCCACTTCTATGACCTTTCTCAACGGATCCTCATCCAATGTATAATTGATAAACTCCTGCACAAAATTCTCAAACACATCAATAGAACAACAAGAGTACAAATCATCACCATTCGGATGCTTGAGGGATTCAAAAATGTTGAATTAGATCTTCTCCCCCGCTATTTTCATGCTAAGTGACCCTTCATAACAATCAATCTTAGTGCGTGCTGTTCGCAAAAATGGCCTCCCAAGAATCAATAGTATCTTGGAGGGCATTGGTTCATGCTCCATTTCCAGTACAAAGAAATCTGCTGGAATACTAAATCTCCCACCTACACCAAAATATCCTCAATAATACCTCGAGGGTAACAATTAGACAGATTAGCAAGTTTAATGGTGACACCTGTGGGAATAATTTCTCCCATCTTTAACCTGTTATAAGCAATGTACGACATTAAATTAATGGAAGCACCTAAATCAAGTAAAGCACCCGCAAACCTGTGATCACCAACTGTGCATGGGATCGTAAATCATCCGGGATCACCCAACTTAGGTGGAAGCTTTCTTTGAAGCACAGCAGATACTCTCTCACCCAACGCCACAGTCTCAGTTCCATAGAATTTTCTCTTCGTAGTGCACAAATCTTTCAGGAACTTAGCATACTGTGGTATCTGCTTTATCACATCCAACAAGGGGATGTTTACTCCTACCTTTCTAAACACGTCCAAGATTGCCTTCTCATTGTCAACCTTCTCCTGCTTCTTTAACCTGCTAGGAAAAGGTACATTAGAAATAATAGGAGAAGAAGGATTAGAGGATACCTGTTTTGATTTTTGATTTGTCAGTTCTTCTGTTTCAGGTGCATTTTCGACGACTCGAATTGGGGTTCCTGCAGAATCTTTTGACGGCTTATCCAACGGTTTGTAAGGGATAAGTTGTTCAAGTACGGGCTCCTCTTTTTTTCCTTTGTTGACTTGGGCTGTTCTCCCAACATCTTCCCACTCTTCAGGGTCATGGCATGAGATTCATATTTTGTGTTAGGATTGGGAAGAGTATTGCTCGGAAGACTTCCTTCCTTGCCTTGAACCATTGTTTGCTGAATTTGGCTCACTTGTCTCTCAAGCAAGTCAATTGTCTTCCCTTGCTGCTGAGTTGTAGCCTTGATTTCTTGGCGAAAAGCACTACTTTCCTCTCGCTCTTTCTTGTTATCAAACATCATTTATTTCATCATGGCTTCCAAGGTGAAATTGGCTGATGATGTTTGAGTTTGAGCTTGTTGTTGCTGAGGCATACGCCTTTGTCCAAACTGCTGCCCATCTCCTGTAGGCTGTCTCTGCTGAAATCCAGGTGGAACAATAGAAGGATTGAGCACATTATTGCTCCTATAGCTCAACAGGTCCCTATTTCCACCAAATGTGTTGGGTTGTCTCTGGAAGTAATTTACTTCTTCATCTTCATCAACTTCTTTATTCGCTCTGAACTTTGGACAATCTTCTGCTAGATGATCTGAAGCTGAACATATAGTGCACACAACCTGAGCTGCAGCAACTGTTATCTTTTTGGCCACTTTCAGACTACTAGCAATCAGAGCAATACCATTTTCCATAGAGCTTAATCTTTTTTCCATGGCTCCATCGATTGCAATTGCATTAAGAGATCTTCTACTTGCTCCCATGGACCTATCCCTTGACTGAAATTGTCTTGATTTTTCTGCTTGGTTCTCAACAACTTCCTTGGCTTCTAATCCAGTTATATTCCACCAATTTCTCCCACAAGCTGAATCAAGCTTTGATCTGTTGAAAGAATCGAGTCCTTCATAAAAGAACTCCATTTGAGTGTTGATGTCAAACTTATGGTGAGGGCATTGTCGAAGAAGACCCTTAAACTGACTTCATGCTTCATGTAGTTCATCTCCATCTTTTTGCCTGAATGAGCTAATTTGCTTCTTCAAATTCTTGGTACGGGAAGCAGAATAAAATTCCTTCATAAATGCAATGCACATCTTCTCCCATGTGTCAATAGATGAAGGAGCTAAAGAATTATAAAATGCCTTAGCTTGCTCCTTCAGTGAGAATGAAAACAAAATGAGCTTCATAGTGTCTTCTTCTACATTTGTTGATTTTTGAATTTTGCACAAAGTTGTGAACTCATTGAGATGATCCTGAGGGTCTTCAGAAGGCGTTCCTCTGAAGTGTGGTAGATTCGATATAAGTGATGGAGGAATAGAATAAGTCCCCAAATTTTTTGGTAGTACAATCGGTGAATCTGCTGCACCTGTGCCCGGTATAAAAAACTCTCTTAACTTGGCTGCGTTTGCCATTCTTCTTAGTGATGGTAGTGGTGTTGGAATGTTTTGCTCTTCCTCAAACTCAGATCCTGAACTTGATTGTCTTTCTTGCTCAGATGGTTCACACCACTGGTCACACTTATAGACTATTGTCTCCGCTGCCTTCTGTTTTGCTTGACTGATCGTTCAATTTCTGGATCAATGAGTAGTGGCTCAGTGCTTCTCGTGTGCCTAGTACACATAAACAATGTTCCTGCACACAAAAGAAATAGTAAGACTCAAAAGAAAAAGAAAACTGAATAAAACAAAACAAAACTGAAAATTAAAGACTCTATTAGAACTTAGAATTAAGCAACTCCCCGGCAACGGCGCCAAAATTTGATAGACTGGGTAAACACCTATTCAAAGATACCTTATTTCAACAAAGATATATCACTATAATAGTCACTAATAAGGGTTATCGAACACGAGGAGTTGGTGACACTAGATTCGACTATAGTACACTAATGACACTACGAACCTAACCTATATTGACTCAAATGACACGAAAATTTGACACAATATACCAGACACAGTGGCGGACTACCACACAAAAATTCAGGGTTTTCGGAGTTGATTTGTGTACCGAACTAAATCGGCAAAGCTACAGCTAATGCAGAAAATAAATGCTGAAAGTAAAGAAATGCTAATGGATGCAAATGATTTGAAACTATATGATTAATGAGTTAAGAGGAATGCAATCCACCACCGCCATTCCATCTTTCTAACACATACTTAACCTAATGCACATATCCAATGAATGAAAGTTCCTAGGAAGAGTTGATCGTTACAACCACATCCTATTACCCAATCCTTATGCGTATGCAGGTTTGTCATGGACCTCCCCTACATCTATCTCTCTATTGAACCCATAGTCATGGACCCCAAAGTTTACAAAGACAAAAGCATTAAAATCTAGAAAAGGTTTGAGAATCTACAAGGGTTCACAGGTACACTATAAGCGTGTCCTGCTAGACCTATGGACTTCAGTCTTCTGACGGTAAAATCAGTGTATCACTATAGAGAATCCGGTGGAAGAACTTATCTTCAGTCGCCCGTATCTCATGAAACTAGAACCCTAACATGCATACTAAGTTGGTCACCAAAGAAAACATACAAGAACTCATACGGTGATCATTCAGAGAAAGAAACCTTATTCAAAGAATACGTAAAACTAGGTTAAAGTGTATGAATTAGAAAGACTTCATGTACGAGGCTTCAAGCAACCCCTCAACAATGAGTTTAGCTACTAAAAATCATAATGAAATAACTTGAACAAATCATAGAGTTGAAACAAACAAACTAGGAGGAGAAGAAATTCTGGACGGCCAGATTTCGACCGGTCGAAATAATCTTCGACCCGTCGAACCGAGGCTGGGCTGCTTCCTCTGGTTGGCTGCTCTCCTTCTTGCACGAAATTTTTCTCTAATAATATGATTCCCCCTTCTAAAAACCTAAAAATAGGTTTATATACTTCTTCCAATAGCTCTCCTAGAGTCCACGTTGGAATAGGCTTCTATAATTGCATATAACTCCTTCTTTCTTTCCGTATTGAGATAGGAATCCTTCTTTTGTTTCCTTTTCCTTTATTTCTCCACAAAACCTATTAAAACAATAAACATAATTAAATCACTCAATTAATAACAATAAACTAAATATAGGGAACCAATTAAATACCGAATAGACGCATAAATATGCGACTATCAACTACCATGAGCTTTGATTGCACGGTTGAGAGATGAACGCCATCTCATGCATGCGGGACAAATCTTTTTCCAACGAGACATACAACTCATTTCGGATCGAGAACATGCTTTGATTGGCTTTTGTGGCTTCATACGCCACACTAATACGCTCCCACAAGACTTTAGCGGCTTGGTTAGTAACCGTGATTAGATCCTCACTAGTACTCATAGTGGCTTGGCACAACACTTCTTCATCTTTTTGCCAATTTTTTTGCCTTGGATCCCTAGTCACTCTTGATGGCATAATACTACAAAAAATTCTTCAAAAACTAGAGAGATAAGTTTAGGGAGAAAATTTACTCTTGAGAAAAAGTAACAAATTTTGGTGTAAGAAACAATGAGTTTTTGTGTTGGTATTTATAGAGATGCAAAAATCACTGTTGCAACGAACATTTTTTTTTTAAATTTCAATGTTTTTTTATTTTATTTTGGTGTAAGAAAATTAAATATATGCATGAGTATTGCAAATTATTTATGTTGGAAGTAGCTGTTTGACTAAATAGCCGTTGGGCTCAGAAATGGAAAAATGGGCTTCAAACATCTTTCTTCTTCTCTCTCTGTGCCATTGGGCCCCGTCTCCCTTCCCTTGCCAGTCGCGAGCCACGCCAATCGCCATCACTTGCTATCCTTCTCTCCCTATGCGCGCGTCTCCTTCTCTCTCTCTCCAGCTCGCTCGCACGCATCTTCTCTCTCTCCTGCTGTTTCACTTTTTTCTGGACCCACCTCAAATCCACAAGGTCCTATACCTCAAATTAAGTTCTATTTTAGAACCCAATATAGGGTATGAGATTGAGTTTTAAGGTATGAGATTGAGATGAGATTCTTGAGGAGAGTTCTATTATGAGGTATATAACTTCTATTATTGGGGATGGTCTCTATAGAACCTCTAATAAAGGGATAGGTCTCCCCCGAATATTAAAGCTATATTTTCAATCTTTTTGTGAATGTGTTGAATAAAACGACATTTGGGTAACTTTTAGGACAATTTGTTTGATCTCCATGGGATTCACCCATAAACCCTCCTACATTCATTTATTCACCCACTCATTCACTCTCTTTCTCTCGACCCGCTCCATTGAGTAGCACCGGTGTCGAATTCTCCACCTCGCGCCGCCGCCGTTGTCCACCAGACTGAGATAGAAGTAGGCAAGGGCGGATTCGGCATGTGGGACTCTGTGGCTTTGGTCTGGTTTTGGCTATGGTTTTAGAGGTCTTTTTTTTCTTTCTGTAATGTTGAAGTTGGATAGTTTTGAAGCAAGACTCATAAATTTGGTCAGACTACGAAACTGCCCATTTTTTATTGGGTTCCCAGAATGTCTTCATCCCGAAAAGAGCTTGAAGAACGGCTTAAGGACGCAGGACATTCGCTCCTTAACCCTCCTTCCGATACTGAAGAGCTTCTTAAGCTTCTTGATGTAATTCCCTTTCGCCTTATCTTATTCTGTTGGCTGAGCTTGTCTTTGTGGCTTCGATTATGCTTTTCTTGAATTCTTCAACTGTTGGTGTTCTGAATTGTTGACTTGAACTGGGTTGATCATCATTTTGTTACCAATTGTTTGCTTCTTATTGTTGTTTCAGTCTTTTTAAGGGTTTTGTGCACATTGATGTGTCCCTTTTCTACTCAGTGTTGTGCTTCTTTATGTTAGAGGTTATTGTATTTTGAGTTCTTTCCACGTACCTGTCAAATCTATTGTGGCTGTTTGTTGTGGCAAATTTCTGATTACAAGAGTGTTTTTATTTGGGTGTGCGTAAATGGAATGCCAAAGTTTCTGAAGTGTTGAATACATTTCTAGGTCGTAGCTACTGAGCCCTCTAAGTAAGATAGATAAATGAGCAAGCAATTGCTATAAAGATTTTTGTAAGTCACATGCCGAAAGTTCTAATTTTCATTATTAAATCCTGTTTTGCTTGTGTAGTCTGCAAATGATTATCTGGATTTAATTTTTTTGTACTGGCACATATGGTTTTGTGTTTTTAGCCGTGATGGTTTGCCCCAATGGTTGCTGGTGTGAGTTGGGGGAAACGAATTTCTGGATTTTAGCCAAGGCTGTTTTTGCACGATACATTGGTGATGAATTTGGTAGTTCAAGCATCACTTTACAGACAAATCTGTTTTGCCTCCTTTTAATTTTTTTCACATAACTAAACATGATAGATTGTTGTTTCTTGATGATATGCATAAAACTGTTTATGACAATTGCATGTTGGTCTCTCTTCTTAGTTTATCTCAACAATCTCAGTGTGACTCTTCTGCTGATTGAACTCTGAGATATACCATAGCATGTTTTTCTTTTAATTCCTTTATAGCTTTTAAGGAATAAAAGAACAAACTTGTTGTTTCAATTTTTTAGGAAGTTGAGGATTTGTTGTCAGATGTGCGCCAAGCACCATCTACAGCCGTACAAGATGCACTTCTACCCACTATGACGGCATTAATTTCAAACAAACTGTTACGACATTCTGACAAGGATGTCAAGGTTTCTGTTGCATCTTGCATTTCTGAGATTACAAGAATAACGGCTCCAGAAGCTCCATACAACGATGAACAAATGAAGGTATATATCTTTTCTGAAATCTAGGGAATTCTCAAATAATGCTTGATGTCATTTGGAAGTTTTATAACATTCATTAATATGTAGTTTTACTTATAATTATGGGCGCTAGCAGTTCATTTTCCGTGTGATGGTTTCTGCAGGAAATCTTTCAGCTGACTGTATCAGCTCTCGAAAATTTGTCACATCTGTCTACTCATTCTTACACAAAGGCAGTTTCCATTCTAAAAATCACTGCGAAGGTCAGGTCAATAGTGATGATGCTAGACCTCGACTGTTATGCATTGATTCTCGAGATGTTTCAACGGTTTCTTAATATAATCCGGTAAGAGATTTAATATGGTGGCTGAAATCTGAGATGTAACTACTGATTACTTGGATCTTTGACACCTGAAGGTTCCTTTTATTAACCTTTACAGTATGAAACTAAGTAACGAACACCGCATATGCTTCTGTAATATTATCTGGCACTCTGATCTGGAAATATGGGATACTATTTACTTTCTATTTATCTCAGAGTAACGTGTAACCATACTGTTCCACTATTCCTACCGGTAATGGACTTGTTTGCATCTGTTATATGAAGCTGTAGATTTTTGATAGGGTTGCAGCTTCTACTTTAATGTCAAATCTTGTCATGCAATACATGCTGAGGATCACACTTATTAGTAAAGCAAA
This sequence comes from Geum urbanum, assembly GCA_946800695.1. Classification (NCBI taxonomy): domain Eukaryota; kingdom Viridiplantae; phylum Streptophyta; class Magnoliopsida; order Rosales; family Rosaceae; genus Geum; species Geum urbanum. The sequence goes on from OX327002.1 coordinate 25,676,217, forward strand.
ACAGAAGTCTTCTGTGGGTGATAGTAGGTTGCAACTGTAATTTTAAATATATTTTTTTTCTTCAGTTGGGACCTTCTATATTGATCTTACATGGAAGGGGAGAATAGGTCTAAATTCTTTGAAAAAAAGGACATAGATATGGTGTTAAGAGGTTATGCTATGATGGTCATCTTTTGGATCCTGTGGACCGGAAAGGCATAAGATAATATGTTGCATAGCTCGGGGTGAGGAGATATATCACTTGTGGGGTAAAGTTTATGAAGATTTCTGGATTAGAGAGCTGTTGTGCTTCAACTTCTGGTGTCCTCTGTTCAGTGTTTTACTTTTATGTTGCTTTGTTCTTTATTTTCTTTTTCAAATATTTTCTATAGTTGCTAAGTTTGTTAGTTACTCAGTGGACACCTTTCCTGTACTTTCAAACTTTCCGGCTCTCTGTTGGTGTTATTTCTTATCAGGATAATTTAATTCTATGATTTTATTAAACTTGCAAAAATTAATACCTGATGCTCTTATCTTGGTTTTTTTTAGGGCCGATCATCCGCATGCTATCTTTACAACTATGGAAACTATTATGACAATGGTTTTTGACGAAATTCATGCAAGTGAAGAAATTCCCATGGAGCTTCTTAAGATTCTTTTATCTAGTGTCAAAAAAGAAAATCAGGTAATAATATAATATAATCCTTCAGTCTTTGTTGTTATGTTACTAGCTTTTGATAAATATTTTGTTTTTTTATTTTTTATTTTTAGAATTTGACCCCATCTTATTCATTGGTTCAGAAACTTTCACCCTTCTCTTGGAAATTGGGCGAGACTGTTCTTGATAATTGTTCATCTAAGCTTAAACCTTACCTCATGAAGGCAGTGAAGTCCATGGGTACTTGTTTGGACGATTATGCTCATATTGTTGCTTCTATATGCCAAACGGGAGCCAATAGCCACAAACTTAATCATGTCAAAGATTTTGAGGAGAATCCAGTATGTTAAGCGTGTGATTTTGTTTATAATAGTTCATTTGCATATGTAGAGAGAAGTTTAGTAAGCTTAGTGTACATGCATAAGGATTTTCTTTTCATCTTCTTTTATTGTGATTCGCATATGGATTTTCTTTTACAATTGGAAGCTCTATTTCTCCTGTTACAGTTTTTTTTTTTGTTTCGTTTTTGTCCTTTTATCTTTATTAATAATAGGTGACATCATACATATGCATTTGAACTTGAAAGCGATTTGAATCCAGGCTATATCCAATTCTTTTCGCACACTGGGGATATTGTGTTCGTGACAATGTAAAAGAATTAAGAAAGGAGGTTTGACATGGTTACCAGAAACCAAGGTTTACAACAAAGGGATATAGGCCAGTGGGAAAAACCTCAGATTCAATTAAAACAGCATGACGGTTAAGGGACAGCTAGTATTAAGCCCTGCATGGATAATGAGCAGTTATAATGATTCAAATCATCTCTGCATGAAATAATAGCATTCTCTCCTGTCTACCTAGTTATTCTATCTTCTTCTGGAAATTATTGGAGAAATTGGAAAGCATTACCTATCTTAAAGTACATGGTATCTCAGGTATAATTCCAGAGGAAATATGCGTGTTATTGTTTTTGACATCTATGTATGCTTGTGTGTCCTTGTATTCATGGTCGTACATCTAATTTGCATAATAGATTTAGAGTTCTAGCTGACTGCACTGTGATTATCCAGGAAATAAAGCCTAGTTGGTAAAAAGGACTTCAAATAAATTTGCCTGTTTAAACTCTCTCTTTTTGTTTATATACATTCGTTTGAATAAAGTTTTCCTCTAATACCCAGGTGACAGAAAGAATTACCCTCAGTGCTGCTTGTCCGACAGAAGTTGACAAATCTGTGGCTGCTCCCACTAGTGATGAACCTAATGTTGTGCAGGAAAGATCTTTTGAAACATTACAGCGGTGCCATCTTAGTAAACATTCCAAGAATGTTATTTCAAGAGATAATGCTGAACCCAAAAATTCAGTCTCTTTAAAGGCTGTGAAAACAGTAAATGAGCCACATTTGACTACAAAAAAAGGCAAAAGGCCAAGTTCTTTAGTGAATTCAGAGGAAAGGTCAGAAAGTGAGCCAAATTCAGCTCCAAAAAAGAGAGGCCGGAAGCCAAATTCTTTGATGAATCCAGATGAAGGCTATGATAATCATTGGATGCAGTCTGAGAAAAAGTCTCCAAAATCAGCTGGTAACAGGAAGATTGGACTGTCATCCTCTTTGCCATCAACACTACTGAAAGCAAATGAGCAATTAACACTTCAAGAAGTGACTGAGCCCTCGACACTTCAAGAAGTGACTGAGCCATCAACACTTCAAGAAGTGACTGAGCCATCGACACTTCAAGAAGTGACTGAGCCATCGACACTTCATGAAGTCACTGAGCCATCGACACTTCAAGAAGTCACTGAGCCAACTACACTTCAAGAAGTCACTGAGCCATTTGCACCTCCTCAAGAGGTGACTGAGCCTTCTGCACCTCGGGAGGTGACTGAACCATCTGCACTTCAAGAGCTGTTGGCATTTCATGAAGTGACTGAGCCATCTGCACTTCAGGAAGTGACTGAGCCATTGACTCTTCAAAATGTAAATGAGTCACAAAGTTTTCAACTTAAAACTGAAGGGGGCATAGGACCATCCCCTTCAGTTCTAGAAAATAGCCAGCATCATGAAAGCCAACCCAAAAGGGGCCGACCTAAGAAACAAGTAGCTGTAGATAATCTGGAAGCTAATCCTGCAAAGGGAGAAACTCTAAGTGGTCAGGCTGAGAAGAAAACTCCGCAAGCAATGGATACGTTGACAACCAATCCTAAGGAGACAAGTCCCATAAAAGTAAAATCACGGGGACGCCCCAGAAAATCTTTTGCAAAAACAATTATTGCTTCTGTACATGTGCACTCAGAGAAAGATTCTGCATTTCCATGTGATCCTGAGGACAAGTCACAACAGTCAGCTTTGAATCTGGAAACTGGGACTATCAATGATAAGCTAGCTGTTCATAAGGTTGAAATCGGAAATGTGAGTCAACCAAAACCAAGAGGGCGCCCAAGAAAGTTTGCCCCCAAAATGAATCAGGGAACCACTCATCCCTCTGAACAGGTAGAAGGGAAGCAGGAGTCTCCAGTCCCATGTGATCTCAAAGAAAAACCACAGGCGTCAGCTTTACAGTATAGAATTGAGAATATCAGCGATCAATCAGCTATGAAGAGTAGGCGTGATGATACTTCTAGGAAAGTGAGGACTGAAGTATCTCATAGCAAGGTACTTTACTGCTGATCATGAAAGTTTTATGTAGAAACCTGTCAGTAGTTTTTATTTTGCCTGTTGCTTTTCTGCATTATCTTATCTGCCAACTTTCCACTTCTGCAGAAAATTTCGAAGTTGGAGACGAAAGTGGAAGGAACCCCTAAGAGTGTACGCAAGAAGAAGCGTTCGGTTGTAAAGGAAGAGGTAAAAGTCGAATTACCTCAGCTAGTATGGCAAGTTACAATTTGGTGTCTCACTCATCTATGGAACAGTTGCCCTTATCAGTAAAACTATATGTCTTCCTTATTAGTTTCTTTTCTGTGATCATTCAAATCGACCATTGTCTTTTGGAAAATTGGTACTTTGGTGTTGGGACTATATGTGTCATGAATAAAAGTAATCAGTAAATACTGGAAATATGGCTTATATTACATATAAAGCACTAGCCAGGAACATAATTAGTTGTCCACTTGTCCCTGATTTTTGTCCTATTTTCATTTGAATCTGTTGCATTCCTTATAAGCAAGGTTCCATAGATAAGAATCAGTAAAAGTGAGCTAGATTATATCATAAAATATACAATTCATTAAAAGTTCGTAAACTGGGGAGCTTTGAGATAATTTAAGGCAACTTATTGATAATTCCGTGCCATAATGAAGATTCTGAAATTACTGGACCAGATCTTAATTGCATTTTAGCAACAGTTTGCATATCTTAGAAGATTGAAATTACCCCTTTGTACGCATTTACATGTTTATAAACAGTGATGTAAACCAAGTCTCTATGGGGTTGTAAGGGGAATTGTAATATTTAATTAGCCGCACTGGATTTATATCCGAGGTGTACATTCTGATCTTGGGAATCCTTTGAGTGCTTCAAGCTTCTTACACTTCCCTCTTGTTCTTATCAATAGATGATATTGGTCAAATAGTGTCTTAAGGAGCTGACATATTTGAACATTAAAAAACCATGGCATATTTTCCCAAACATGGGCATACATGTAAAAATGTCAACAAAATGCTGCTTGTTCTGTTTACTTCGTAATTAAGCTGTGGTTGTGCTTTACTTTATGTATACAAGGTTTACCCTTTCTCCTTCATGTAATTGGGCATTATGCAACCTGCTATATTTGTGCGGGTTGATGTTTCTTTTGGTTGTTAGTAATCTAAATAATCACCTCCCCTACCCTCTTTTTTTTTTTTTTTTTCTTTCTATTTTAAGAACTCTTGCTTCAAGTATTACATGTATGTCTATTCTGCCTTCTAAACTCTTAATTCACACATTATCTTTTATCGATGGGCCTACGGCCTACCTGTTACACATAATTAACTCTGGGTGTGTTGTTTTTGGCCCCTGCAAATTCAGGATAATCCAATGCGAGAACCTGATGATCGAATAGTTGGCAAGGGAATTAAAGTTTGGTGGCCACAGGACAGAACGTGAGTAGTTCAGAACTGATTATAAAGTACAATGTTCATCTCAAATTATTTGATTTTTGCCTTTGTAAATTTTAGCTGTCTGTGCTAGCTATAAGCATTAGAAGGTCATTATTTACTAAGCTCTTGCAAGATTTTTTCCAGACCCTTGGATGATCTGAGTGGAACTAGTGGAGGTGTTTTGTTCTGTTTAGATTAGTTGCAAGTGGCCACCACCTTTGTAGTTGTGGTTATAGCATTGTGGGCACGTTTAACTATAAATTAAACTAGCAAATCTATTTATGATTTTGTCCTGGTATTTTTTGTTCTGATACAGTGGTAGTTGATTACGAGGAGGTTTCATGCAATGTTAAACTACTGGTTCTTACCTGAAGCAGACTTTTCTGTGAAAAAAAAAGGGTTTATAAGCTACACGAAGTTCTTGTGTACTTGGGCTAAGCCGCCATATTCGAAAAGCCAGTTGGTTCATATCTTCTATATGACATCTGTAAAATTTCTAATATGTTTGTTACTCATATGGGATTTCTTACTCTGCAGGTTTTATGAAGGTGTTGTTATTTTCTACGATGGTGTTAGAAAGAAGCACCGGGTGAGTTGACTTTTTGATCTGCCTGCCTTTTCTTCTTTTCATGCATCTGGTCATCTCAATCGCAAAATGTCTAAAAACTTGATATTGCTGGATTGAAAATGTCCGAGTACTATATGTCCTTGGGCCTCTGACCAGGATCTTCTTGATCGTTTTATAGTAGCATGAACTCGAACTAGATCACCCCTAAGAGCTAAGGTTTTATTTATTTAATTATTTAAAATAAAGGTTTTCATCAGGAGAAAATCTGTGTTATTACTTGTATGTGAAAATCTGTGTACAAGTGGCCAGAACATCTGGGCAATATGCTGTTGTCTCACTGAGCACCCTTGGGGTCGGCCTGTCAATCACCTAGCATGATTCTCTCAGTGTATCAACTTCACAATTGTTTTTTCTACCTTTGTTTAGCAATGTTCTTCTTTGATTACCTCTTGTGCAGGTGCTTTATACTGATGGGGAGGAAGAACATCTAAACCTTCGAAAGCAACGATGGCAACTGACTGGAGGTGGTTCACCAGAAGTATGTGTATTCTTTAGTTCAAATTTTCGTTTTTCTTCATTTGATCAATTTGCATATCCTGAAAGATGTTATTTTATTGATAATTAGCCGTGTCTACAATTGAGCCAAAAGAATGATACGCCGAAGGCTGATGGTTCTGACACGTAAGTACTATTATTCAAGTGTTATCTCTGAGTTTGATTAATGCGAGGTACATATCAACCAGATGTATACTTTTGTTATGGAATCTGGACTAGCCCTTGTGTGTGATTTTCTGGGTTTGCATGATTACGTGGACAAGGATCTTTGTTTTGTAATAGCTTTGTAATATAAACCAAAGGATCGATGCAGTAGCTTCATAATGAAACAGTAATCACACAATTTAGCTTATAATCACTGTTCTTGAAATTAAATGGTTAATATTGCAATTGCTCTTCTTCCACTCTGGCTTTTACCAGGTATAATTATGCTTTACATTTATTTGTTGATTGTTCATATCTATCAGACCACAGAAGAAGCTAAATGCAAATTCAGAGTCATCTGAGCAAGCAAATGCTGGTTTATCCTCGAAGAGGTTAGCTGTATATATACACCCCTTCATCTACTTTTACATCTTTTGTCAAGAGACTGGTAGTTTACGTGCTGTCATGTCATTTGCAATTATTCGTCCTCAACTAATACTCTTTTGAAGGATATCTAGAACTGGAGTCTCAGATGGTTTGTCCACCATTGAGTTTATGAAATGCGGCAGTAAAGCTGCAGATGGTTCTACACTAGATGAGCCAGCAAGTAAAGAGCAACTGCGGAATGATGAATCCGAGGAAATTTACAGACTGAAGGATAACGAAGATGGTATATATGCTGGGGAGTTGAAGGAAGAAGTGAAGGCTGGTATTGACTCTATGCAGATCACACCTGAGGCTATAACCTTGTCCAAGGAGGAGAGTCCAAAAGTAAACTCTGGTAGTGAAGGTGCTAAAGAACTGAACAAAATGAGCAGAATTGCGAAGGATGCAAGTTCATCGCCTGAACCTATGTTAGACAAGGCTGTGTAAAGACTGAAGTATGCGTGATTCTCAATCAGTGTTTAGTTAGTGTTCTTTTGTTGGACACAGAGGCATGCATCCGGCATTACTTTTTCCCTGATGCATGGTGTTCCCTCCAGTGCCATGTAGATTAGGATTTAGGGGTTTTCTTCTCGTAGCTAGACACATGAGCATGCATGCGGTGGTGTTTTGCACTCTAATGCTTGGGTTGCTCTGGTACAGAAACTATCGGTTAGCCTTTATTTTAATCCTTTTGTAGAAACAGAAACCTGATGGATTTTATATCAAGTACGATGTTTAAGCGTTATGTTACATATGTCTCAAGTCCTTTTGTGCATCCCATCACATTGTATGTAATTGTTTTGGGCCCTTTTGCCTTCAAACCGTGTCAAAAACATGAACTAATAGAATGAATGAAACATTATTAATCAAGTTATATGTAAACCTGAAAATAATCTGTCAGCTTATATTTTGCTCATCTGATTTCTTTGCCTTCAGTTAGATACCAAGTTCAAGTTCACTCATTCATTATAGTATTGTTGCTGCATCTATCCCCTCGGTAAGTTATGGCCCTTTCACTTCAAAAAAAAGTTGTGGTTCTTTTTCTCTTGACTTGGTTGACAATTGCACCTTTAAATAATGGGTTGTTTTAATTTTTTTCTTCAATTAATCATCAAAATATTGTTCTATTAATTTTATTAAATTAATATTTCTTAAAGTTTCTTAAAAATGAATAATAAAATATTAACTAATATAAAATAAAGTTTTGGCATTGACCCTAATCAAACAGGTGAAAACAACCATAAAAAAATGAATGACACATCACCAACATATTGTCCTAAAGTTACAGCGACCCTGACTCCGTGACCCAACGATTGATCTTGTTTTAAACATAAAACTGAAACATGGACTACACTTTTTTGTTTGTATTTTTTAACATATAGGTATATAAAGTATGTAGGCAATCATCTTGTTGAACAAAACAACACATGCATGTGTGAAGAATTGGGTTGAAGAACAAGATGATCTCATGGTTTCGTGTAAATTATGCATATGCATCTCATAATTTCTCACAGAGAAAAACTATTTAGCATCCTATTTTAATGTCATATCTTCCAGTGTACGTGAAGTACCTTTGCTATCATTGTATTTGATATATATATATATATATATCAAATACAACTAGGTTTATATACCCTATCTCCACCGTCCAACTACTAGGTTTATATGGGTAGATCATTCCTGTAAATTTTCAGCCAAAATGGTAATCGTTAAGGTATCAAACTAGTTTAAATCAATGGACGGACCAAATCTGTCAAACCTGAATCGTTCTTACTTATGAACTTCAATTGTAGTTTTGAATACCTTAACGATAATCATTTTGGCTGAAAATTTACAAGCTTGATCTACACATTAGGACGTAAAATCTGGACGGTGGAGATAGTAAAATATGATCAAAGTTGGAGTAATGCCATATACCTTAAAATGATCATTTTCAGGTATACCTAAGTGGAAGCTTGTTGTGTGTGTATATATATATATACACCCATCAAGTGCAAAGCTTGTTTCAGTGTGAAGTTCCATTTTACTCAAAATGGATAAAATAATTCGATCACTGGAATTGCTCATCTTATAGATACCTATGAAAGTATCGCGCTTGCTAAATTTTAGCTCAATTGGAGATGTTTTAACTGTATGATCGTCGCTTTGTTTAATTGGCACACAAATGATCCTATTTAGCTCAAAATTTGAATGCAGTGATCAAATGGCTAAACAATCTTCGATTGGGCTGGAATTTTGCAAGCATGATCCTGCCATAGATATCTAAATGATAAGCGATTCCAATGATTGAATTATTTTGTCAATTATGAGTAAAATAGAACTTCACACTGATATTTCAGAGCAAAACTTCACGTTTGATAGGATATATTTATATATATATTTGCTAAAGACCTCCGCATTTATTGAAAAATGCAGATTTCCTTAAAAATACTCCTGTTTAGGTCACATAATCACATCTCCACCATTTAGTTTCTTGATAGTAGTGTATAGATCATTTATGCAAAATTTTATCTAATTTGATGATCGTTGAGCTTCCAAAATTATGATTTGCCGTATATGAACATTAACAGTTTCGGTAAATGCACCAAAAAGTGAGCCAAATCAAGGGAAATTAAGGAAATCCGCATTTTTCAGTAAATGAGGAGGTCCTTAGCTGAACAACATTGAATATATATATATAGTTCCTTTCCAGAGCGGAGCTCGCTTTGAAAATGTGGAGCGAAGCTTCGATTTTTATAAGATTGACAAAGTTGTTTGGCAAATGAAACCATTCAATGTGTAGACTATTGTTCAAGGATCACGCATACAAAAAATCAGCCCAATCGGTGAAGATTTAACCATTTGATCGTCACACTCAACTTTTAAGCTATATCAAATGAATTATTTAAATCAAAAGATTAATGTGTCGATCAAATGGTCAAATCATCTCCGGTTGGGCTGATTTTTTTTAAGCACGAACCAAGCAGTAGTTTACACATTTAATGGTTACAATGGTCGAGCAACATTGTTAATTTCGTGAAAATTGTAGCTCCACTCCATTTTTTTAAAGTGGAGTTCCGCTCTGGATATGGACTGATATATATATATATATATATATATTGAAAAATGCGGATTTCCTTATTTATTGAAAAATTCTGTTCAGCTAAGGACATCCTCATCTATTGAAAAATGCAGATTTCCTGAATTTCTTTGATTTGGCTCACTTTTAAGAAAATAATTACATCCCTCGCGTTCACTTTCTACATACTAGTGTATAGATCACTTCTGAAAAATTTCATCTAATTTGATGATGTTTAAAGCACCTAACTAGATCAAACCAATGAACAGACTGTAATCTGTCCAACTGAAACCGTTCATGTTCATATGCGGCAAATCAAAATTTTGGAAGCTCAAACGATCATCAAATTGAATGAAATTTTGCATAAGTGATCTATACACTAATATCTAGAAACTAAATGGTGGAGATGTGATTATGTGACCTAAACAAGAGTCAATTTAAGGAAATCTACATTTTTCAATAAATGCGAGGTCTTTAATTCTAAGATAAGGATGACAACATCTTAATATAACTTTAAAATCTCTATAATATCCGTCAATTTTTCACTAATATTGATATTTTTTTTCAATATTTACATCAAAATTTCTATATTTTTGGCAACCAATATATCTTTGATATCTGATATTTTATTCCTTAGTTCTAAGTAAGGAGGAATTGGTGTTGATTAGCCTACATATTTTTGATGATTTTCTTTTCAGGTTTTTTTTTTGGTAAGATTTTCTTTTCAGGTTACTTCTCCTGCCATTGAAATGTAAGAGACCATTTTGCATGTTGACTCAACTGCAATTCATTTACATGAGAGTGACTCAAATGCAGAGTGACTTGCGGAATACACTTGTTGCAATTGTTAACATTAGCCTTGATGATCAAGTGTGTTTCTAATGAACCCTATCTTGCATAAAGGTACTACTCACTATACATACTTAAACACAAATTTAAATACATCAATAGAGTGAATAAGGTGAAGAAATAACTCAAGAATCTCCCCAAAGAGCCAAGCTTCTTCAAGTCTGCTCTTATGCTTCAAACTCCACATTCTTTGCTCCACAGTATGTCTTCAAGCTTGTAGAGGATGTCAGGAAGGCCGCCTTTAGGACCCCAAGAGGCAAAGGAGAAGAGAGATTACTTCTCAATTCTTTGAGCTCTAGAAATCTCACGAAACCATAAGAGAAAAAGATGAGAGGAGGAAGTGAGAGATGGTGGTGTGAGGGGGAGTGGAAGAGATTCAGCTAGATTTCTCTTCCTCTCTTCTTTTCTTCCAACACTCTACAAATCTAAATACTACAATATTTTTGTCTATTACCGGCGATTTGGAAAACTAAGGCCGACGATTTAAAAATCGTCGGTAATAGTTTTCCCTATTGCCAACGATTTGGCCCAAAAATCGTCGGCAATAGTATTATTGCCGACAATTTTTGGGCCAAATCGCCGGCAATAATTGGTCGGTAATAAAAAAAAAAAAGTATTGCCGGCGACTTGCATGAAAATCGCCAGCAATACTTTTTTTTTTATTACCGACCAATTATTGCCGATGATTTGGCCCAAAAATCGTCGGCAATAATACTATTGCCGACGATTTTTGGGCCAAATCGCCGGCAATAGGGAAAACTATTACCGAGATTTTTAAATCGTCGGCCTTAGTTTTCCATATCGCCGGTAATAGACAAAAATGTTGTAGTAATTAGATTTGTAGAGTGTTGGAAGAAAAGAAGAGAGGAAGAGAAATCTAGCTTCTCAATCTCTAGAGAACTCAACTAAGAACCCTAGACAGAAGCTAGAGAGAAAATTACAGAGAGAAGAGCTATCAAAACTTTGAAATGTGTAAAATGAAGTGTATTTCTCTTCGGTGTAAAGGGGAGCTCGAAATTATAGCCAAGGAGGAGACATTTTCTGTATTTGAAATTCAAATTTGAGGCTAAAAACATGATGAAAGGACCCAACCCTAGTTTAGCTAGTAAACTAGAATTAAATCCTAACGATTAACTAAACTCTGATAAATTCTACAAAAATTTTGACATAATTCCCCTTGAAAACTGAACAATCCAAAAACCTGCAAGAAGAGAACACTTCTAAACCAAATTCCCAAAAATAAACCGTGGACCACCGATTGTCCATCCGGATTTCTTAACAAATAACATAAACAAGAACTAGGAATTCAACTCAGAACTTTAGGAACATATTTATAATATGCTGGTTCTGAATACAATGGAAAGCAAACTTGACTACTATTTGAGTAACTCAATATAACCTAATACAACTGGAATTCTGATCGATTTCTATAAACATATGATACATATGAATAAGTCTGACAGTGGACTAGAACCTACTGAATGAATAGCTGACAGGTAGACTCAAAGCCTTCGACGATACCACGTAAACTTAGGATTTATACTTCAGCCTGGGCAACGACAACTGAAAGACTCAGGGAAAAGCATTTAAAAATATAAAACGTTAGTGTGAGTGAAAAATATATATCGTATAATCTGTGTAAATAATCAAATATGATGTAATGCTTTTCCACTGATTTATGTAAAATAAAGCGAGTTCAAGTATAAATCTGAACTCTGATGGAGGTGGTCGCTCAAGAGTTTTTCCCTAACTTGAGTCGACAAACTGTATATAAAAAAAATACAGGTGATGGGCCAGATGAGGTATCCTGACATCCCCTGACGGCTAGACGAGGCACTCTAACCTCTCCTGACTGGACTATCTGGTGATCAGCCAAACAGTCAGTGCATCGATGCAACTAACTAAATCCATCATAAAGAAAAACTGTTCTAAAAATAAACTATACGTTAAACTGAAATACTGAAAATTGAACTCGCTATGACTGTGAAAATAAAAATAGTTCACTCACAAGCCTGCGACTACTGCTGGGTGGTCTAGAAGAATTTCCCTCGCTGTTAGGGTCGCGATGTGACAACCCGAACCGGAAATGGTAGTTAATCAGCTTAATTCGCGAGTTTCACGTATAATTATGGTTTGTCATAATTAATCGGTTATGCGGCCTTGTTCACAACTTAATTATCAGACACGAATTTGGTTTGGGTTTATTCGCGAAAAATGTAGAGAATTTGATTTCGAGTTCGTAGAAGCTTTCAGAGGATTTTCCGGATAATCGAGGAATATAAAATGAATATTCGAAATTATCGTCGAGTTAGTCGTGCTTATCTGTTTGAGTTTGAGTTATTCGAATCGCGGATAGAGTCGGTTCGCGACGTATAAATAGTGGAATAGTCATAAAATTGTCGCAAAAGTTAGAATTTGGGCTGTTTGACCGAGTTGACCAGTTTTGGTCCGAGTTTACCGCGTCAACCTGTGTTGACCCAGTGAGTCCGTGACTCACAGTCGAGGTTGTCACCAGAAAACGGCACGGTTTCCGGAGTTTGAGGTATGGATTTGAAGCTCTTCCCTTGGGCTTTCATTTGATGTATGTATTGTGTGTTTTGGTATTGATTTGGTTGGAGAAATTTGGAGGAGAAGGTGAACGGATTCGGGGTAATCGGAGGGGGGGGGGGTTTTCCAGCAGCTTTTCGGTGGAGTTTTGGGTTGGAATGGACTGGGCTTGAGCTAAGGAAGGGAACCCCTAAGGTTTGATGGGCATTGGTGGAGCGACGGCCCCGGAATCGGCCGGAGAAGTTTTCCGGGGCATTTCGGGGTATTTTTGAGGTGGTTGCCGACCGAATTGGGTGTTGGTGTAGAAGAGAATTGGATTGGGCTTGAGAATAGGAAGCTTTGGGGGTCTTGGTTGCTGGAAAATCTCACCGTTGATGCCGCGGCGGCACCAGTAAACGACGGAGCTCCGGCGAGTTGACTTTTTTTGAATTTTAGAAAGTTTCATACCGTTTTACTCGTAATCGCGCCCCGATCGTAGTTTTGAGGTTATTGAGATGATTTGGGTGATGGATTTTGTGTCGAGGGTTAAGTAGAGTATTTATAGGATTTTCGACGATTTTGTTGATATCCGAGTTATATGTTTCCGAAAATGGTTGGTTTCCGAGGTGTGGTTCAGAGTTTTGAATTGTGATTTTGATCAGTGGTATTTGTGATTATTCAGGAGATCGGGATCATACGCTTGGCGAAGGATCTTCCGCCGGATCTCGGGATTAGCCCGTTTGCGCGTTGTGCTTGTCTATGAGTGGACATTTATTTTCACTGATTGGTTGCGAGTCTTTTATATACATTTTACGAGTTTGAGCATGCAGTTATGATTATGAATATACGAGCATATGTTTTATGATTATGCATTTACGAATATGCTTTATAATTATACATTACGACTATGCTTTTACATTACGCTTTATGCATTTGCATGGAAACCTTTATGATTTGGTTTACATAGAGTACAGTCTCAGTATGTATGGTTGTATCGATACACTTGGCATCTTGGTTGATCCCCGAGGATGTTTACCGGGGGTGGACTGTTACCCTGACCCGGGGTCTTTACCCGGGGGGGGGGGGGGGGGGGGGGGGGGAGGACTGTTACCCTGACCCGAGGTCTCCCTTTCTGGCTGGAATCACGTGAGGGTCTGGGATCCCGTGATTCAGACTGTACTAGCGCGGATGTGTCCATGAGTGACCCTGCGGGATTTCCGATGCATGCTCTGTACGCGTGAGGAGTTAGAGTCTCCCTTGTGTACCATATAATTTTCATGCATTTAGACTCGCATATGTTTTATAACATATATATTATTCGGTGAAAGACATTTATTTTCGTCCACTCACTCTAACGGTTTATATGTCTTTCCCTGGGCTCTTTGTTTTCACTGCCCAGTTTGCAGTTTGGATTCTGGTGTCGCACGTCAAGGTTGGAGGATTAGTATTCGAGCTACTTTTCTTTCTCAGTAGGTTTCTAGTTTGGCCTACTGTTGTGTATATATGTAAATACTAGAGGTCGCTCTGAATACTCTGATGTTTATATTTTCACATGATTTTCCTGGATTTCTGTAAAGTTACAAATTTGTTTATTTCTTTACTTTATGATATGTTTTTGAGAAATCCGGATGGGATTGGTGCCCATGGTTTGGCTTTTGTGGCATAGGATGAAGTTTATTTTCGGGTGCAGGTTAATGGTAACTGCGCGATATAGTGGAACTCTGTCGAAATTTCTATGATTTTTGAAAGTTCATGTTTTCGGAAGGGGTTTGATTCCGGTTTAGGAAACTAAATCGGGGTCGGGTCCTTTTAGCTTGGTATTAGAGCATTAGGTTTTAGGATATGTAGACTTCTGTAGTTTTGATGCTAAGGGTATTTGAGAATGTACAGCATGTCTGGAGCGATGACCCGACTGGCCAGCGGTTAGTCATCAATGCTTCGGGTGTTGTATGTTTTCAAATGTCTGAAGTTTCATGATTACGTTCTTTGTGCCTTGTGACTAATGCTTTTCTTTTATCATTAGGATGCCTCCTAGACGTGGTTCCCGTGTCAATAAGGATGTGGATCCTGATGAGGATCGCCAGACGCATGACTTGCTTATGCGAGTATTGTGTTTGGAGGAGCGTTTTGACCCTGTGGTCAAAGCTCGAACTGCTGGAGCAACTGTTTTCTCGGGTTCAGCTGATCCAGAGATATGTGAGGCTTGGTTGGTTCAGGTTGAACGAGTTTGTGACCGTCTGCATTTCACTCCTGAGCAGATGACAGTAGTAGTAGTTGGTTTGCTTGAGTCTGATGCATACTTTTGGTGGGTTAGCACTGACAGAGTTTTGGTTGATACTCCATGGACATTGTTAGAGATTTTTTTATGCGGAGGTATTTCAACCAGGCTACGCAGCAGAGGACGTATGAGGAGTTCACTAACTTGAGACAGGGTAGCATGTCTGTACTTGAGTATCGGGATAGATTTACTCGTTTGTCTCGATTTGCTCGTGATATGGTGGCTTTAAAGGAGGCCAAGTGCAGGAGATTTGAGTTGGGCTTGAACCTGAATATCAAGGGAACATTGACTACGATGCCTCAAAACAACTTTGATGTGTTTGTGAGTGCTGCACTCTGAGGCGAGGACATAGAGAAGGAGAGGCATATGAGATTCCAGTCTCGACGATTTGAGGAGGGTGGACCGAGTCAGGGACCTTCCAAGAGGCTGAGTTCAGGCACTTCCGAATCTGCATCATCATTTGGCAGTGGATCTTATAGACATCCTGCTAGTATGGCTAGGCAGAGACAGAGATGGAGGAGGAATCAGCCACAGAGACCACAGTCCAGTGGGAGTTCCAGCGGATCAAGCTATTCTCGACGTACTGGTGGCACTTTTGATGTACCGAGGGAGTATCCATTGTGCAATTTCTGCAACAGGCATCACTTTGGTCCTTGTCAGCGAGGCATTACCATTTTTTATCGTTGTGACATGGAAGGTCACTTTGCGAGGGAGTGTCTTCAGTTTGCTGATTCTAGTGGTCAGGCAGCTCAGAGTTCAGGAGGAGATCGAGGTACTACTTCTGGAGCTCGACTAGTACAGTCTTCTGGGCGGGACGAACAATAGAGTCGCGATCAGCGTGGACGACCAGCTGGACAGGCCAGAGTTCATGCTATGTCATTGTGTGAGGGCAGAGATTCACCAGAGGTTGTCGTTGGTACGTTGCATGTTTTTGGCTATCCAGTACTGAAAGGACCCAACCCCGATTTAGTTTCCTAAACCGGAATCAAACCCCCTCTGAAAACACGAACTTGCAAAAACCATAGAAATTTCCGCAGAGTTTCACTATATCAAGGAATTGCCATTAACCTGCACCCGAAAACACATTTCATCCTATGCCACAAAAGCCAAACCGTGGGCACCAATCCCATTCAGATTTCTCAAAATTATATCATCATAATATAAAGTAATAAGCAAAACTATAACTTTACAGAAATCCGGGAAAAATCATATGAAAGTACGAACATCAGAGTATTCAGAGCGACCTCTAGTATATATATATACATAAATACATAGCAGTAGGCTAAACAAGAAACCTACTGAAAAAGAAAGGTAGCTCGAACACTAAGCCTCCGACTGCGACGTGCGACACCAGAATCCGAACTGCAAACTGGGCATGGAAACCGAAAAGCCCAAGGGAAAGGCAAATAAAATCGTTAGAGTGAGTGGACGAAAATAAACATATGCCTTTCACCATTTACATTACATAAAAATATTGCGAGTTCTTAAAATAAATGGAGGTGTCGGGCAAATCTCTCAAGCCCGACAGTGATAGACTAGGCGAATCTCTCAAGTCTAGTGGGCACATCAGGGGAATCTCTCAATCCTGGAACTGGACTACCCCCGGTGATCAGCCGAGTAGTTAATGCATCGATGCTAAGTAAATGCCATCACCAATAAAATATAAAACAATACCTCCAAAACAATAAATAATCTCAATACTGTACTGGAAATAAATACTAAAACCAAGAACTCGCTACGACAGTGTAAATAAATGTCCACTCACAGATAAGTATAGCGCGCAGACGCGCTAATCCTGAGGTCCGGCAGAAGATCCCTCGCCCAACGTACGATCTCGAACCCCTGAATAATCACAAAATATCACTGATAAAAATCACAATTCATTACTCCGAACCACACCTCGGAAATCAACCATTTTCGGAAACATATAATTCAGGTAACAGAAATCCCGTTAAAAACCCCAAACACTCCACATAAAACCCTCGATTTAAAATCCGGCATCCAAATTAACTCGAAAACCTCAAGGCGATGATCGGGGCGCGATTACGAGCAAAACGACATAAAACTTGGCAAATCCAAAAAATCAACCCTTCACATGAGCGCTCCCGGTCAACAGTGGCGGGTTCCGGCCAAACTTTCCAGAAATAGTCTACTCCTCAAGCTCAACATAAACCTCTTCTACACCAAGCTCCAAATCCAAGCCCACCGGCCGGAATTGAGCCCGAAACCTCGCGGAATCCATTGATTCCGGCGAGATTCTGGCGAGCTTCAAACGATAATCAAACCCAAAATTATTTCACCCAAAAGCATCACAAGGATGAGGGGAACCTTTCCCCCCACCACCCCGGCCCCAAAAGTCGCAGGAGCGCCGCCCCCGACGACGGCGAAATCCCTAATTTTCTTCGAACTCATTCTCCCCCAAAACTTTATCAAATCACACAAATCCAAGCTCTAAACCATAGGAAATTGGGAGGATTCTAACAACACCAAAATTGTAGCCGGAGGTGGCCGGAAACGAAAAGTCCACGGCGGTGCTCTTCCTTCTCGGTCAACGCGGGTCAGCCCAGTCAACGGCGGTCAAACGACTGTCAAACTTCCAAAACAGATATTTTCGACAATTTTATGACTATTCTGATATTTATACTCGCGGCTCGATATGATCGACGGTCCAAATCAAATCACATCCACGTTTCGGATAACTCAAACTTAATCGGATAAACACGACTAAATCACGAGACTTCAAATATTCATAACATATTCCTCGGTAGAGTTTCACTATATCGTGGAATTTCCATTAACCTGCACCCGAAGACACACTTCATCCTATGCCACAAAAGCCAAACCATGGGTACCAATCCCATCCGGATTTCTCAAAATCATATCATTATAATATAAAGTAATAAGCAAAATTGTAAGTTTACAGAAATCTGGGAAAAATTATATGAAAATATGATCAGAGTATTCAGAGCGACCTCTAGTATAAATATACATAAATACACAGCAGTAGGCTAAACAAGAAACCTACTGAAAAAGAAAGGTAGCTCGAACACTAAGCCTCCGACTGCGACGTGCAACACCAGAATCCGAACTACAAACTGGGCACGGAAACCGAAAAGCCCAGAGTAAAGACAAATAAAATTTTTAGAGTGAGTGGACGAAAATAAACATATGCCTTTCACCATTTACATTACATAAAAATATTGCGAGTTCTTAAAATAAATGGAGGTGTCGGGCAAATCTCTCAAGCCCGACGGTGATAGACTAGGCGAATCTCTCAAGCCTAGAGGGCACATCAGGGGAATCTCTCAACCCTGGAACTAGACTACCGGTGATCAGCCGAGTAGTCAATGCATCGATACTAAGTAAATGCCATCACCAATAAAATATAAAATAATACCTCCAAAACAATAAATAATCTCAATATTGTACTGGAAATAAATACTGAAACCAAGAACTCGCTACGACAATGTAAATAAATGTCCACTCACAGCTAGAGATTGTGAGTTCTTTGTGGGAGGTTATGGATTAGCCGCGGATTTGTTGTTGCTGGATATTGTCGATTTTGATGTGATTTTAGATATGGACTTCTTGGAGACACATTGGGCTATATTCGACTGTCACAAGAAGGAGGTGGTGTTTCGACGTCCAGGTTTTTTGGAGATATTGTTTCGCGGTGAGAAGAATACTTCCCTGCTGTGTGTGATTTCAGCGATGAAGGTTGAACGAATGATGAAGAAGGGTTGTGTTGCATACTTAGCTCATGTTGTGGATACAAAGGTTGTTGTATCAGACATTGGTGATATTGAGGTTGTTTATCAGTTTCCAGATGTATTTCCGGAGGAGTTACCAGGCGTCCCTCCAGTTAGAGAAATCGATTTCACTATTGAGCTTTTACCAGACATTGGACCTATATCTCACGCACCTTATCGTATGGTACCAGTGGAGTTGAAGGAGTTACAGATTCAACTTCAAGAGTTGCTGGAGAAAGGTTTTATATGACATGGTGTTTCACCGTGGGGTGCTCTTGTATTGTTTGTAAGGAAGAAGGATGGTTCCATGTGGTTGTGTATTGACTACCGGAAGCTGATTCAGGTCACTGTAAAGAACATGTACTCATTGCCGCGGATTGACGATTTGTTTGATCAGCTCAAGGAAGCTTTAGTCTTTTCAAAAATTGATCTCAGGTCTGGATATCATAAGTTGAGGATCAGGGAGTCAGATGTGCCTTGGACAGCTTTCAGATCACAGTATGGGCATTATGAGTTCTTGGTTATGCTGTTTAGGTTGACCAATGGCCCTGCAGCTTTTATGGATTTGATGAACAGGGTGTTCAGGCGATTCCTGGACAAGTTTGTGATTGTATTCATCGACGACATCCTGATTTACTCAAGGAGTTTGGGCCAGCACAAGAAACATTTGCGAGCTGTTTTGCGGACTTTGCGAGATAATCAGTTATTTGCAAAGTTCAGCAAGTGTGAATTATGGTTGAGCAGTGTGAAGTTTTTGGGTCACGTGATATCTGCTGAGGGAGTCAGCGTAGATCCTGACAAGATTGAAGCCGTATTGAATTGGAGTAGACCTACCACCGTACCAAAGATCAGGAGTTTCTTGGGTTTAGCATGTTATTATCGACACTTTGTTCAGGATTTTTCACGGATTGTCACTCCACTTACTAAATTGACGAAGAAAGGCGTCAAGTTTGAGTGGTCCGATGCTTGCGAGGAGAGTTACTTGCTCTGGAAGGAGAAGTTGGCTATTGCACCGGTTCTAACTCTACCGGACGACAGTGGAGAGTTTGTGGTTTACAGCGATGCATCGAAATTGGGTCTTGGTTGTGTTTTGATGCAGCATGACTATGATTATACCTTTGATTTGGAGTTGGCTGCCATTGTATTAGCCTTGAAGAGTTGGAGACACTACTTGTACGGAGCTCAGTGCAAGATATATATAGATCACAAGAGTCTTACTTATTTGGGTACGCAGCCAGATATGAACATGAGACAGCGTAGATGGATGGAGTTGGTCAATGACTATGATTATACCTTTGAATATCATCCAGGGAAGGCTAATGTTGTTTCTGATGCACTCAGTCGGAAATCTGGAGCTTCATTGTTTCATCTATGTGTGGCCAGAGTTTCCATGTTAGCTGAGTTACGAGCTACGAGAGTTGAGTTAGAGTGTGATGATAATGGAGCCTTGTTGGCTAGCTTCCAGGTTCGACCAGTATTAGTTGATCAGGTCCGTGAAGCTCAGGATGCGGATTCTTATCTGTTAGATAAGATGATTCAGAATGGTGTGCCAACACAATTTCAGTTGAGTAGTGATGGTACATTGATGTTCAGAGGCAGGCTTTGGGTACCCAGAGACGAGGGCTTGAAGAATGAGATTTTAGATGAAGCCCATTGTTCTGCTTAGGCTATGCATCCAAGCATTACGAAGATGTTTCGCACACTTAGAGCCTACTATTGGTGGCGGAATATGAAGAGGGAAATTGCAGCGTATGTGAGCAGACATTACCAGCATTTTCACTATAGCCGACCAAAAAAAAAAAACCGACGAGATTTTTTGTCGTCGGCTATAGTGGACAATTTCCACTATAGCCGACGACAAATCAACGAAAAATCGTCGGCTATACTATAGCCGACGAAAAAGGGGCAAAAACATCGTTGGCTATAGTATATTCGACGCACTATAGCCGACGAGATTATAGCCGATGATTTTTAAGAGTCGTCGGCTAAAGTCGCTGGCTAAAACCTGTCGGTAATAGTATAGCCGACGAGGTTTTTACCCATTATCGTCGGCTATAGTACTATAGCTGACGAGTTTTTAAAAAAAAAATTAAAAAAATAAAAAAAAAATCATTTTTTTTAAAATTATAGCCGACGAGATGTTTTATCTCGTCGGCTATAGTTTTTAAAAAAAATTTAAAAAAATAAAAAAAATCATTTTTTAAAAAACATTTTAAAAAAATAAAAAAAATCATTTTTTAAAAATAAAAAAAATCATTTTTTCCACCATAGCCGACGAGATTTTTTTATCTCGTCGGCTATTGTTTTAAAAAAAAATTTAAAAAAATAAAAAAAATCATTTTTCACTATAGCCGACGAGATTTTTATCTCGTCGGCTATAGTTTTAAAAAAAATCGTCGGTTATAGTGTTTCGAGCTGTAGTGAGATGCCTCATTTGTCAGCAAGTAAAGGCAGAGAGACAGAAACCTGCTGGAAAGCTACAGTCTTTAGAGATTCCAATTTGGAAGTGGGAGCATATCACTATAGATTTCGTATATCAGTTACCGCGTACTTCTGCTGGTAACACTGGTATTTGGGTCATTGTGGACCGTTTGACGAAATCAGCTCATTTTCTTGCACTTCTAGGGAAGATTTCAGTGGGCAGGTTAACGAAGCTGTATTTGGCTGAGATTGTTCGTTTGCATGGTGTGCCTGTGTCCATCGTTTCTGACCGAGATAGTCAGTTCACTTCAGAGTTCTGGCAAGCATTGCCGTGAGCTTTGGGGACCAGACTACATTTTAGTACAGCTTTCCATCCTCAGACTGATGGGCAGCCTGAGAGGACCATTCAGACCCTCGAGGACATGTTGCGGTCCTGTGTATCACAGTTTAGAGGGAATTGGGACCAGCAGCTTCATTTGATCGAGTTTTCCTACAATAACAGTTATCAGGCCAGCAACGATATGGCACCTTATAAGGCTTTATACGGGAAGTAGTGTCGTACTTCATTGTGTTAGAGTAAGGTGGGTGATCGTTGGCTCACTGGTCCTGATTTGGTCAAGAGCACCACTGAGGATATTCAGATCATTAGAGACAGACTGAAGATTGCTCAAGATCGACAGAAGAGTTATGCAGATGTGAGGAGGAAGAGTCTTGAGTTCGAGGTTGGCGATTGGGTCTTCCTGAAATTGTCTCCTTGGAGAGGAGTAGTTCATTTCGGGAAGCGTGGCAAACTTCGGTCACGGTATATTGGTCCTTATGAGATCATAGAGAGAGTTGGTTCTATCGCATACAGGTTGGAGTTACCCTCAGAGATGGCTAGAGTGCATGATGTCTTCCATGTATCGATGTTACAGAAGTACATTTCGGATTCATTGCATGTTTTAGCACCATATCAGCTTCTTATTTGGGAAGATTTGACTTATGTGGAGGAGCCAGTGCAGATTCTCGATGGACGCGTACAGGAATTGAGGCACAGAGTCATTTCGCTTGTGAATGTCTTATGGTAGAATCATTCAGTGGAGGAAGCCACTTGGGAGACCGAGTAACACATGAGGGAGCAGTATCCTCATCTTTTCAGTTAGCAGGTATGTAAATTTCGAGGTCAAATTTGTTGTACGGGGGTAGATTTGTGACAACCCGAACCGGAAATGGTAGTTAATCGGCTTAATTCGCGAGTTTCACGTATAATTGTGGTTTGTCGTAATTAATCGGGTATGCGGCCTTGTTCACGACTTAATTATCGGACGAGAATTTGGTTTGGTGTGACAACCCGAACCGGAAATGGTATATTTATCGGCTTGATTTGCGAGTTTCACGAATAGTCGCGATTTTGTCGTAATTGGTTGATATGGCAGGTTTGTTAACGACTAAATTGTTGGGCAAGAATTTGATTGGAGTTCCTTCACGAAATTTGTAGGAAATTTAATTTCGAGTTCGCAGGAATTTCCGGAGGATTATTTCGAGTTACGAGGAATAAGTAATGAATATTTTCGGCCGTTGGATTTTGTCATATTTATCCGTTTGGTTTTGATACGTGTACGGTATAAATTCGGAAGGAATACGTGACGAATTAGGAAACTTTCTAATTTTGGAAACTGGTTGTTGACCATGTTGACCCGTGGGTGGTTTGACCCGTTTCGGGCCGTGGGTTCTTTGCCGGCGACGGTGTCGACGGTGGAGGTCGAGATGGAGGTCGACTTGTTAGGGGTTTTGTTGCCCTTGAGGAGAGGAAAATTTTAGAAGTGGTCTTGCAATTTTCCGTGGCCGGTGGTGGCCGATCGGAGTGCATGAATTCCGGCGAGGGTTTTTGACTTCAAGGTGAGATTTGGACATTTTCCAGTGAAAATTGAGCTTAACTTTGAACTAAAAAGTTGTTGAAAATGTCGAGATCTTCAAATCCATGTGTAGGTTGAAATTTTTTGGGCCGATGACATTTTCCGGCGCGCCGCCGAGTGCGGCGGTTTTTCGACCGAGGTGATGTTCGATGAGTTTTATTCGTTTTGCTCGGAATCGCGCACCGATCGCAGTGGTGAGGTTTATATTTTGAATTGAGCATCGGAATTTGTGGCGAGGTTCTATAGTGTGTTTATTTGATTTTTGACGATTTCGTCGATATTAAGTTATATGTTTCCGGAAATGGTTGGTTCTCGAGGTGTGGTTCAGGGTTTGGAAATGTGATTTTGAACAGTGGTATTTATGATCATTCAGGAGATCGTGATCGTTCGTTTGGCGAGGATTTTCCGCCGGATCTCAGGATTAGCGCATCTGCGTGCTGTGCTTATCTGTGATGGACATTTATTTACACTGTCGTAGCGAGTTCTTGGTTTCAGTATTTATTTCTAGTACAGTATTGAGATTATTTATTGTTTTGGAGGTATTGTTTTATGTTTTATTGGTGATGGCATTTACATAGCATCGATGCATTGACTACTCGGTTGATCACTGGTAGTCCAGTTCCAGGCTTGAGAAATTCGCCTGATGTGTCCACTAGGCTTGAGAGATTCGCCTAGTCTATCACCGTCGGGCTTGAGAGATTTGCCCGACATCTCCATTCATTTTAAGAACTTGCATTATTTTTATGTTATGTAAATGGTGAAAGGCCTCTGTTTATTTTCGTCCACTCACTCTAACGATTTTATTTGCCTTTCCCCTGGGCTTTTCGATATCCGTGCCCTGTTTGCAGTTCGGATTCTGGTGTTGCACGTCACAGT
This sequence comes from Geum urbanum, assembly GCA_946800695.1. Taxonomy (NCBI): domain Eukaryota; kingdom Viridiplantae; phylum Streptophyta; class Magnoliopsida; order Rosales; family Rosaceae; genus Geum; species Geum urbanum. The sequence goes on from OX327002.1 coordinate 25,700,268, forward strand.
TGGAGGCTTGGTATTCGAGCTATATTTCTTTTATGGTAGGTTCTTAGTTTGGCCAACTATTTGTATATATGTACATACTAGAGGTCGCTCTGAATACTGGATATGTTTATATTTTCATATGATTTTCCCGGATTTTTGTGAAGTTACAGTTTTGTTTATTACTTTATATAATGATATGTATTTGAGAAATCCGGATGGGATTGGTGCCCACGGTTTGACTTTTGTGGCATAGGATGAAGTGTATTTTTCAGGTGCAGATTAATGGCAACCGCGCGTTATAGAGGAAACTCTGTCGAAATTTTCGGTTTTTTGAAAGTTCACGTTTTTAGAAAGGGTTTGATTCCGGTTTAGGAAACTAAATCGGGGTTGGGTTCTTTCAGGTTAGTATCAGAGCATTAGGTTTTAGGTTCTGTAGACTTCTGTAGTCATGTTTACTAAGGATATTTGAGAATGTACAACATGTCTGGAGCGATGACCCGACCGACCGGTGGATACTCATCAATGCTCTGGGTGTTGTATGCTTTCAAATGTTTGAATTTACATGGTTACATCCTGCTTGTTGTAAACAATGTCTTATTCATTAGGATGCCTCATTGACGTGCTTTCTGTGTCAGTATGGTTGTGGATCCTGTTGAGGATCAGTCGACGCGCGACTTGATAATATGAGTTATGGGTTTAGATAAGCATTCTGGGTTCAGAGATATGTGTGGCATGGTGTGCCCGGTTGTGCATGTATGGGTGCCTACATATTGCTTCATAGCAGAAAATTGTGGTAGCTGATGGTGTGTTTGAGTCAGATCATTTCATTTGGTGGGTTGGTATTGTGTGAGTTCCCGTTAAGACTCCATGACCTACATTCAGGGTATTGTTTATACGGTAATGGTTCAATCAGGCAACCCAACAACTGAAATATGGAGTGTTTACCAACCTGAGATAGGGATGTATTATTCACATGTTTGTCCTAGTTTACACGTGTTATGTGGCTTCAGAGGAAGCTATGCAGGAGGTTTGAGATGAGTTTGAACCTGAGCATCAAAGGGATTTTGACTGTTATGCCTCGAGACAACTGTGAGGAGTTTGTTGTGTTGCACTCAGAGGCGAGGACATTGAGAAGGAAAGGCATATGCGGTTTCAGACATGTCGGTTTGAGGAAGGTGAACTTAGTCGTGATATTTTGATGAGGTTGAGTTCAGGCACCTCGGGATCAGTATCTTCATCAGGCTGTGGCTTTTTCGATTATTTTGAGGATCATTTGGACAAGGCGGAAGACCCGTTTGGTAAAGAAGGAGATCACAGAGTAGTGGACTAGTTCCTGTGGCATGAGTCAGGGTGGTCGTTGGTGATCCTTCCACACAGCAGGCGTCACTGTGGTTTGTGTCCGAGGAGCACTCTCAGTTGCTATTGTGGTGGCTAGGAGGGTCACATTATGAGGGAATGTCCTCAGTTAGCTGTTTTAATGGTTTGGTAGCTCAGAGTACAGGAGGAGGTCAAGGTGCCATTTCTGGATTTTGACCAACGCAGACTTCTAGACAAGTCAATCAGCAAAGTCGCAATCAACGTGGATGGTTACTTGGACATGCCAGAGTTCATGCCACGACCCTGTGTGAGGGCAGAGTTTCCCTGAGGTTACCGTTGCTTGACATCCATGGCTATTATGCTTACATCTTCACTTCTAGGTTTGTGGAGAATGCTATATCCATTTGATGAGATTGTGTGTATCAGGTGGGGTACTGAGACTAAGAGGTTTGCAGGAGGTTGTGGACTAGTTGCGGAGTGGTTGTTCGTCGCAAGAATGTTGTAGTCCTTTGACGTCTAGTCGTGCCAGAGATCTTGTTTAGAGGTGAAAGAAATGCTTCTTTACTATGTGTGGTTTCAGCAATGAGGCTGAGCTGATGATGAAGCAAGGATGTATGCCGTACTTGGCACATGTTCGTGATGTGGAGGTTGTTGTACCTGATGTTCGTGATGTTGAGGTTATCTGTGAGTATCCAAATGTTTTTCAGAGAATTTATCAGAGTGGAGGGAGTTGCATATTCAACTTCAGGAATTGTTTGAGGAAGACTTCATTTGATTTAGTGTTTTACCTTGGGGTGTTCCAGTATGCGTTATGAGGATGTAGGATGGTTCGATGAGGTTGTGCATCGACTACCGGAAGCTGAATCAGGTTTTAATGAAGAACAAGTATCCTCTACTTCGGATTGATGGCTTGTTTGATCAGCTTATTGGAGCTTCGGTTTTCGGAGATTGATTTCAGATGTGAGTATCATCAGTTTCGATCAGAGGGTCGATTTTGAAATGGTCAGATACCTGTGATGAGAGTTACATGTGGTGGTTAGAGGAGAGGTTGATAACAGCACCATTGTTCACCATTATGGGACGTCAGTGAGTAGTATGTTATGTATAGTGATGTTTCAAAACTAGATTTTGGTCGAGTTGGGCTGCAGCATGGCAATATGATGGTATATGGTTCCAGGCAGTGGAAGCTTTATGAAGTTCTGTATCCTATGTATGATTTGGAAGTAGCTGTCTTTGTGTTAGCATCGAAGAGTGAGAGACACTACTGGTATGGCGTGCAGCGCAGTACAGGATTTACAGTGACCACTTGAGTTTCATCTACTTGAGTATTCAGCCAGATTTGAGCATGACGCGGCGTAGATGGATGGGGTTGATTAACGACTATGGTCACACATTTGAGTTCATCCGGGAAAGGCTAATGTGGTTGTACTTTGACTATCATTCAGGGGAGACCAACGTTGTCGGAAATTTGGAGTTTCTATGTTTCATGTACATGTTGCAAGAACCTCATTGTTAGCTGAGTTGTGAGCTATGGGAGCTGAGTTAGAGTGAGATGATGGAGCATTGTTGGCTAGTTCCAGGATCGACATTTGTTACTAGGTCAGGTCTTTGAGGCTTAGGATGCGGATTCCTACTTGTTGGACAAGAAGAATGCGATTTAAAATGGTGTTCCAGCAGAGTATCGGTTGAGGAATGTTGGCACTTATCGCGTAGAAGGAGACTATGTGGGCCTAGAGACGATGAATTGAAGAGGGATATGCTTATTAAATCTCATTGTTCTACCTATGTTATGCACTAGCGGTACAAAGATGTATCAGATACTTAGAGTTTACTACTCGTGGCGCAACATGAAGAGGAAAATAGCAGCTTATGTGAGCAGATGCCTCATTTGTCGGCAGGTGAAGGCAGAGAGATAGAAACTTGTTGGGAAGTTACAGCCATCGGAGATTTCCGATTAGAAGTGGGAGCATATCACTATGGATTTCGTGTATTAGTTACCGCGTACTTCGGATGGTAATACTGGTATTTTGGTCATTGTGGACCGTTTGACGAAATCAGTTCTTTTCCTTGTACTTCCAGGAAAGATCTTAGTGGGCAACCTGGAAGAGTGGTATTTGGCAGAGGTTGTCCATTTGCATGGTGTGCCTGTGTCCCAGGTCGCTGATCGAGATAATCAGTTACAACAGAGTTTTGGCAAGTATTGCAATGAGCATTGGGGACCAGATTACAGTTTAGTGCAGTTTTCCATCCTCAGATTGGTGGGCAATCTGAGAGGACTATTCAGATTTTGGGGGACATGTTGTGGTCCTGTGTATTGCAGTTCAGAGGGATTTGGGACCAGCAGTTTCATTTGTTCGAGATTGCTCGCAGTACCAGTTTGCAGACCAGTATTGTTATGACATTGTATGAAGTTATATATGAGGAACAGTATTGCACTCCATTGTGTTGGAGCGAGGTAGGAATGAGATGGTTTTTGGTCCTGATTTAGTGGAATGCGCTACTGTTAACCTTCGGATTAGCAAGGACAAATTGATAATTGCTCGAGTTCGACAGAGAAGTTATGCAGATGTGAGTATGTTAAGGCATTGAGTTCAAGGTTGGTGACTAAGGTTTTCCTGGGATGGTATGATGTGTTTTGGAAGTTGTGGTATACTTTGGCACGTTATATTGGTCCGTATGTGATCATGGGGCGAGTTAGTGTTGTGACGTATAGTTTGACATTGTTTGTAGCGTTGGCCAATATGTATGTTGTATTCCATGTGGTGGAACTACATTTCAGATTTATTGCATGTTTAGCACCCTATTAGTTCCCGATACAAGAAGACTTGATATTTGTGGAAGAGCCAGTTCAGATTCTGGATTTGAGGGTGCAGGAATTACAGCACAGATATATTTCCTATTGTGAAAGTCTGATGGCAGAGTCATTCAGTTGAAGTAGTCACTTGGGAGGTTGAGCAGTATGCAGAAGCGGTGTCCTTACTTTTCAGTTGGCAGGCTTGGAAATTTCGAGGTCGAAATTTTTGTTAGGGGGGTAGATTTGTGACAATCCGAACCGGAAATCGTATGTTTATCGGCTTGATTTGCGAGTTTCATGAATAATCGCGATTTTGTCGTAATTGGTTGATATGGCGGGTTTGTTAACGACTAAATTATCGGGCAAAAATTTGATTTGAGTTCCTTCACGAACGTTGTAGAGAATTTAATTTCGAATTCGTAGGAATTCCCGGAGGATTATTTCGAGTTACGAGGAATAAGTTATGAATATTTTTGGCCGTTTGATTTAGTCGTATTTATCCGTTTGGTTTCGATACGTGTACGGTATAAATACGGAAGGAATACGTGACGAATTAGGAAACTTTCTAATTTTTGAAACTGGTTGTTGACCATGTTGACCCGTGAGTGGTTTTGACCCGTTTCGGGCCGTGGGTTCTTCGCCGTCGTTGAGCTCGACTCCGGCCTCTTTTGGCTGTGGTGTCTTCATGAAAGTTGTTGGGTTTGAGCTTCTCTTTCTTTTGATAGGTCATTCACTCAATTTGGTTGCCGGATGAACAAGATATGGCTTGTCAAAATTCGGGAATTTTGGTGGGTTTTCCGGCGAAATCGCTTGCGACGGTGGCGACGGTGGAAGCCGAGATGGAGGTCGACTTGTTAGGGGTTTTGTTGCCCTTGAGGAGAGGAAACTTTTAGAAGTGGTCTTGCCCCTTGCCGTGGCTGGTGGTGGCCGATCGGAGTGCATGAATTCCGTCGAGGGTTTTCGACTTCAAGGTGAGATTTGGACATTTTCCGGTCAAAATTAGGCTTAACTTTGAACTAGAAAGGTTTTGGAAATGTCGAGATCTTCAAATCCATGTATAGGTTGAAATTTTCTTGGCCGATGACATTTTTCGGCAGCGGAGGCAGCGGCGGTTTTCTGGCCGAGGTGATTTTCGACGAGTTTTATGTCGTTTTGCTTGGAAACGCGCACCAATCGCAGTGGTGAGGTTTATATTTTGAATTGAGCATCGGAATTTGTGGCGAGGTTTTATAGTGTGTTTATTGGATTTTTGACGATTTCGTCAATATCAAGTTATATGTTTCCGGGAATGGTTGGTTCTCGAGGTGTGGTTCAGGGTTTTGAAATGTGATTTTGAACAGTGGTATTTATGATCATTCAGGAGATCGTGATCGTTTGTTTGGGGAGGGATTTTTCGCAGGATCTCAGGATTAGCGCGTCTGCGCGCTGTGCTTATCTGTGAGTGAACATTTATTTACACTGTCGTAGAGAGTTCTTGGTTTCAGTATTTATTTCCAGTACAGTATTGAGATTATTTATTGTTTTGGTGGTATTGTTTTATGTTTTATTGGTAATGGCATTTACTTAGCATCGATGCATTGACTACTCGGTGGATCACCGGTAGTCTAGTTCCAGGCTTGAGAGATTCGCCTAGTCTATCATCGTCGGGCTTGAGAGATTTGCCCGACACCTCTATTCATTTTAAGAACTCGCATTATTTTTATGTTATGTAAGTGGTGAAAGGCCTATGTTTATTTTCGTCAACTCACTCTAACAATTTTATTTGCCTTTCCCCTGGGATTCTCTGTTCTCATGCCCAGTTTGCAGTTCGGATTCTGGTGTCACACGTCGCAGTTGGAGGCTTAGTATTCGAGCTATATTTCTTTTATGTTAGGTTCTTAGTTTGGCCTACTATTTGTATATATGTACATATTAGAGGTCGCTCTGAATACTGGATATGTTTATATTTTCATATGATTTTCCGGAATGTCTATAAAGTTACAGTTTTGTTTATTACTTTACATTATGATATGTATTTGAGAAATCTGGATGGGATTGGTGCCCACGGTTTGGCTTTTGTGGCATAGGATGAAGTGTATTTTTCGGGTGTAGGTTAATGGCAACCGCGCGTTATAGAGGAAACTCTGTCGAAATTTTCGATTTTTTGAAAGTTCACGTTTTTAGAAAGGGTTTGATTCCGGTTTAGGAAACTAAATCGGGGTTGGGTCCTTTTATTTGGGTTTATTCGCTGAAAAAGTAGAAATTTGATTTCAAGTTCGTAGAAGCTTTCAGAGGATTTTTCGAATAATCGAGGAACATAAAATGAATATTCGAAATTATCGTCGAGTTAGTCGTGCTTATCCGTTTGAGTTTGAGTTATCCGAATCGCGGATAGAGTCGGTTCGCGATGTATAAATAGCGGAATAGTCGTAAAGTTGTTGCAAAAGTTAGAATTTGGGCTGTTTGACCGAGTTGACCAGTTTTGGACCGAGTTGACTGAGTCAACCCGTGTTGACCCAGTGAGTCAGTGACTCGCCGTCGAGGTTGTCACCGAAAAGCGGCACGGTTGCCGGAGTTTGAGGTATGGATTTGAAGCTCTTCCCTTGATGTATGTATTATGTGTTTTGGTATTGATTTGGTTGGAGAAAATTGGAGGAGAAGGTGAACGGATTCGGGGTAATCAGAGGGGGGTTTTCCGGCAGCTTTTTGGTGGAGTTTTGGGTTGGAATGGACTGAGCTTGAGCTAAGGAAGGGAACCCCTAAGGTTTGATGGGCATTGGTGGACCGACGGTGCCGGAATCGGCTGGAGAAGTTTTCCGGGGCATTTCGGGGCATTTTTGAGGTGGTTGCCTGCCGAATTGGGTGTTGGTGTAGAAGAGAATTGGACTGGGCTTGAGGAGCGGAAGCTTTGGGGGTCTTGGTCGCTGAAAAATCTCACCGTTGAAGCCGCGGCGACGGTGGTCAACGACGGAGCTCTGGCGAGTTGACTTTTTTGGAATTTTGAGAAGTTTTATACCGTTTTACTAGTAATCGCGTCCCCATCGTAGTTTTGAGGTTATTGAGTTGATATTGGGTGATGGATTTTGTGTCGAGGGTTAAGTAGAGTATTTCTAGGATTTTCGACGATTTTGTTGATATCCGAGTTGTACGTTTTCGGAAATGGTTGGTTTCCGAGGTATGGTTCAGTGTTTTGAATTGTGATTTTGATCAGTGATATTTGTGATTATTCAGGAGATCGGGATCGTCCGCTTGGCAAATGATCTTCTGCCGGATCTCGGGATTAGCGCGTTTGCGCGTTGTGCTTGTCTGTGAGTGGACATTTCTTTTCACTGATTGGTTGCGAGTCTTTTATATACGTTTTACGAGCTTGAGCATGCAGTTATGATTATGAATTATACGAGCATGTGTTGTATGATTATGCATTTACGAATATTGTTTATAATTATACATTACGAGTATGCTTTTACATTACGCTTTATGCATTTGCATGGAAACCTTTATGATTTGGTTTACACATAGTACAGTCTCAGTATCGATACACTTAGCATCCCGGCTGATCCCCGAGGATGTTTACCGGGGGGGGGGGGGATTGTTACCCTGACCCGAGGTCTTTACCGGGGGGAAACTGTTACCCTGACCTGAGGTCTCCCTTTTTGGCTAGAATAACGTGAGGGTCTGGGATCCCGTGATTCAGACTGTACTAGTGCAGATGTTGTGACGACCCGAACCAGAATCAGCTGTGTATTCGGCACGATTCTAGAGATTCTGCTTAGTCGCAGTTTTACGATATTGTGTGGTTTGTCGATTCGATTCGCGACTATGTTTTTGGTCGAGAATTTGAGTTGGGTGTCTTCACGGAAATTGTAGAGTACGTGATTTTGAGTTCGTGGGCGGTTCCAGAAGATTTTTCCGATAACCGAGGAATATTTTATGATTATTTGAAGTTTCAGTATTTGACGAGTTTATCCGATTGTTTCGTGTTTATCCCAATCATTTTGTATATTCGTTTTGGACCGTCGATCGACCCAAGCCACGAGTATAAATAGCGGAATAGTCGAGAATTAGTCGTAAAACACTGTTTGAGTTTGACCAGTTGTAGACCTTCTATTTTTGGTAAGTTGACTTGTTGGACCGAAAGGGAAAGTTTCCCGTTTGGGAATTGCCATCCGACGACCTAGATTCCGGCCACCATCGCTCACGGGACAGGTACAGATCGCTTCCTTGTTTGATTTCGAGTAGGTTTGCACTTTGAATTATGGAAATTGATCGAGATTTGTGGAGGAACGATTATGGCCGATTTGGTTTGATTCGCCGGGGACGGGGGAGGTGGTTCCGGTGGGTGTTCGAGGCTGGGTTGATGGGGGTTTAGTTTCTTTCGCCCTTGGGATGCTTTCCCTTTGTTTTAATTTGAGTTTTGTTAAGTTTTCCGGCGAACCCGTGGTGGTTGCCGGAAGTGAATTTCGTTCGGGTTTGCTTGGATTTGGAGAGGTTCCGTCATGAATTAGCTTTCGGGATAGAAGGGAAAGTGGTTTGTCTTGCTGTGATCTTGTAAACTGGAAGTTTTCCGCCGGAAAACCTCGCCGTTGACGGCGCGCCGCCGCCGGCGGTCAACGGCGGTCAACGGCGGTGCTCCGGCGAGAAAAGTCAACTTTTCAGATTTCGACAATTTTAATGTCATTTTTCTCGTAATCACGCCCTGGTTATCGTACAGAGGTTTTTGGGTTGATTTGGTTAGCCAATTTTCAGTCGAGGTTTCGAGTGGGGATTTCGGGATTTCCGTAATTCATTTTGTACTGCATTTCGTATTTCCGGGAACGGTTGGTTTCCGTGCATCAGTATAGTGTTGTGGATTACGATATTGATCAGTTATATTTTGTGAATATTCAGGAGATTGAGATCGAGATCTGGATCGTGATCGTGCTTCCGCCGGACCACGAATTTAGCGCGAGTGTGCATTTCACGAGTCTGTGAGTGGACATTTATTTTCACAGATTGGTTGCGAGTCTTTTATAAATGATTTACGAACTTGAGCATGCGGATTGATTATGATTTTACGAGCATGTGTTTTACGATTATGCTTATACGAATATACGTATACGAATATATACATATACGTACATATTACGTTTTATGCATGTGCATGGAAAGGATTTATGATTTGGTTTACACAGAGTACAGTCTCAGTATATGTTGTGGTATCGATACACATTGGCTTCTCGGCTGATCCCCGAGTACGCTGCGGGAAGGACAGATATCCTGACCCGAGGCCTTTCTGGCTAGAATCACGTGTGGGTCTAGGATCCCGTGATTCAGACTGTGCTATCGCGTGGAAGCCCGCGAGAGTCTCCGCGATATATTTTACATTGCATGCTCTGTACGTGAGTGGTAGCCAGAGTCTCCTCACGTAATATTTGATTTTCGTGCATTTGACTCGCATATGATTTTATATGTATATAAATTACCTGGTGAAAGACATTTATTTCCGTCCACTCACTCTAACGTGTTTCATATCTTTCCCCTGGGCTTTTCGGTTTCCGTGCCCAGTTGCAGTTCAGGTTTGGTGTTTTCACGTCGCGGTTTGGAGGCTAGTGATCAGAGTTACCTGTGCTTTCCAGTAGGTTCTTGTTTCGCCTACTGATGTGTATATGTTGTATATATGTTATATTAGTGGTCGCTCTGATACATTCTGATACATGTTTATACGGATTTTCTCGGATATACATATATACATAGTACAGTTTGTTTAATGTTATTGATTATATTGATGTTGAGAAATCCGGATGGGATTGGTGCCCACGGTTTGGCTTTTGTGGCATAGGATGAAGTGTTATTTTCTGGGTGCAGGTTATGGTAATTCCATGTTAGTAACGAAACTCTGCCGAAATTTTGAAAATTTTTTGTTGGTTCGTATTTTCGAAAGGGTTTGGTTCCGGTTTAGGTAACTGAATCGGGATTGGGTCCTTTCAGATGTATCCATGAGTGACCCCGTGGGATTTTTGATGCATGCTCTGTACGCGTGAGGAGTTAGAGTCTCCCTCGTGTACCGTATGATTTTCATGCATTTAGACTCACATAGGTTTTATAACATATATATTATTCGGTGAAAGATATTTATTTTCGTCCACTCACTCTAACGGTTTATATGTCTTTCCCTGGGCTCTTTGTTTTCACTGCCCAGTTTGCAGTTTGGATTCTGGTGTCGCACGCCAAGGTTGGAGGCTTAGTATTCGAGCTACTTTTCTTTCTCAGTAAGTTTCTAGTTTGGCCTACTGTTGTGTATATATGTAAATACTAGAGGTCGCTCTGAATACTCTGATGTTTACATTTTCACATGATTTTCCCGGATTTCTGTAAAGTTACAATTTTGTTTATTGCTGTACTTTATGATTTGTTTTTGAGAAATCCGGATGGGATTGGTGCCCACAGTTTGGCTTTTGTGGCATAGGATGAAGTGTATTTTCGGGTGCAGGTTAATGGTAACTTCGCGATATAGTGGAACTGAAAGGACCCAATCCCGATTTAGTTTCCTAAACCGGAATCAAACCCCTTCTGGAAACACGAACCAACAAAAACCATTAAAATTTCGGCAGAGTATAGCTACTAACGCGGAATTGCCTTTACCTGCACCTGGAAAATAACACTTCATCCTATGCCACAAAAGCCAAACTGTGGGCACCACTCCCATCCGGGTTTCTCAATATCATAACAATAGCAATAAACAGTAAACATAACTGTATAATATAGAACATCCGGGGAAAACCACATAAAACATGTATCAGTATCGTATCAGAGCGACCTTTAGTGTATATATACAAAATATACAACAGTAGGCAAAACAAGTAACCTACTGGGACAGAAAGGTAGCTCGAATGACTAGCCTCCGACTGCGACGTGAGACACCAGAATCTGAACTGTAAATTGGGCACGAAAACCGAAAAACCCAGGGGAAAGACATGAAATCCGTTAGAGTGAGTGGACGAAAATAAATGTCTTTCGCCGAATAATATATGTTATAAAAACATATGCGAGTCAAAATGAATGAATATGATAGAGTAGACGAGGTGAACCCAAACTTCTCCAGCGTACAGAGCATGCATAGAAAAATCCGAATCACGGGATCCCAGACCCACACGTGATTCTAGCCAGAAAGGCCTCAGGTCAGAGGTCTGCCCCCCCCCCCGGTAAAGGCCTCTGGTCAGGGGTCACAGCCTCCCCCGGTAAACATCCTCGGAGATCAGCCGGGATGCAAGTGTATCGATACAACAATATATACTGTGACTGTACTCTGTGTAAACCAAATCATAAATAGTTCTATGCAAGTGTATAAAGCATAATGTAAATGTATATACGTAATACATAATTGTATAAGCATATTCGTCGATGCGTATTCGCAAATGCATAATCGTAACACATGCTCATATAAATCATAATCTCATATGCATACTCATGCTCGTAAAACGTATATTTAAGACTCGCGACTAGTCAGTGAAAAGAAATTGTCCACTCACAGGTGAGCAAAACGCGCACTCACGCTAATCACGTGGTCCAGCGGAAGATCCCTCGCCCGAAGCACGATCTCGATGCCCTGAATAATCACAAAATATATCTGATCAAAATCATAGCTCACAACACTGTACCACACCTCGAAAACCAACCGTTCCCGGAAATATATTACGCGGTACAAAATAATCGACGAAATTCCCAAAACTCTCCGCATAAACCCTCGACTAAAAATCCGGCACCAAAATCATTTCGAAAACCTCCCGACTGCGTTCACAGCGCGAAAACGAGTCGGAAACACAGAAAAATCTCGAAAATCCGGATCTCGCCGAAGCACCGCTGGCGGCGGCGGCGCCCAAACACAACCAAACTTTCCAGAAATGCTCATCACAACCAGCCCTACAACTTCTCTCAAAGGACCACCACCATCCAACCACCACAGTGGCCGAAATTTGCCTCGAAAGTCACGGAATCCATGGATTCCGGTGACTTTCCGGCGAGCTCCAAAACGGCAACCATCCCTCAATTCCTTCTACCCAAAGCAACTAGAGGTTGAGGGGAACCTTTCCCCCCAAACACCCGACCTCAAAAGTGACCGGAGCCGGCCACCCGAAACCGGCAAAAATCCTAAACTTTCCCGAGTTCGTTCTAGCTCAAAACGACATCAATTCAAGTCAAACCAAGTTCCAATGCATTGCAAATGAAAAGAGGAAGCTAACCATACTGGTCTCAAGGCCTGAAGTGGCCGAAATCTCAAATTCCGATGATGGCAGTTCGTCACCGCGGCGGTTCTCCGTTCAGCCAGAAAAAGTCAACGGTCAACGCGAAAGTCAACGCCGGTAAAACTTCCAACAGTGTTTTCGACAATTTTTCGACTATTTCCGATATTTATACTCTCGTCTCGGGATGATCGATGGTCCAAAACGGATAACCATTACGATTCGGATAAACTCGATACGAACGGATAAATTCGACAATATTCCGAAACTTTAAATATTCATAAGATATTCTTCGGTAGTCGAAATAATAATCCGAAACCGCCCACGAACTAGAAATCACGTGTACAACAACTCTCGAGAAGAGACTCAACTCAAATTCTCGACCGATGATTAAGTCGTGATTAAAACCGGCAAATTAATCCATTATCGAAAAACAGTGATTTCGCGCTAAGTCAAGAATTAAACCGATTACTCTACTGATTCTGTTCCGGGTCGTCACAAATCTACCCCCCTTAAAAAAAGTTTCGACCTCAAAATTTACGTATCTGTCAGGTGAATAGATGAGGATACTGCTCCCGCATACGCTGCTCAGTCTCCCGCATCTTGTAATTCATGAACCTTGTCAATAAGAACAGGTTGAACCTAAAAGTTGGCTAATAAGACTCTCGGTTCATCATCATTTGTATACAGAAATGCGACAGTGGCTCATAACTCAGATAGTAGTGGCATCCAAGTCATTTGCATATACGATAGAAAAACTCCAAATTTCCGACTAAGAGCATAAGCTACCACATTTGCCTTACCAGGATGGTACTTAAAATTGGCACTCATAATTACTCAACAATTCCATCCACTTCCTTTATCTCAAATTTAGTTATGGTTGTGTGAGGAAATACATAAGACTTTAATGGTCGGTAAAAATCCGACACCTAGCACTATACAAGTAGTGTGTCCAAACCTTCAACATGAAATCATCGCTGCTAACTCTAAGTCATGAGTGGGGTAATTCACTTCTTGAGGTTTCATTTGTCGGAAACCATAAGCAACAACTTTGCCTTGCTGCATCAACACACATCCCGAGCCTAACTTGGAAGCATCACTGAAAATGGTAAACTCCCCACTATCATCTGGTAAAGTCAACACTGGCTGAAGCAGTGGTCAGCCTAGTCTTTAAAGTTTGAAAACTTTCCTCACAAGCCTCTAACCATTCAAATCTAACTCCCTTCCATGTAAGTTGGGTAAGAGGTGTAGCAATACGTGAAAATTCTTGCACAAACTGACGGTAGTAACCGGCTAATCTTATAAAACTCTTGATATAAGCTACACTGACAGGTCTGCTCCAATTTAACACCACCTCCACCTTGTCAAGATCAACACTAACTCCATCTACTGAAATTACTTGGCCAAGAAGTTTAACTCTATCCAACTAGAACTCACATTTACTAAACTTGGCATATAACTGAGATTCTCTCAAGGCCCTCAAAACAATATGCAAATGTCTTGCATGTTGCATCTCATCACTAGAATAAATCAGGATATCATCAATAAATACAATGACGAATTTATCAAGATATGCCCGAAATACTCGATTCATTAAATCCAAAAAGGCAGAAGGTGCATTTGTCAGGCCGAACGACATAACTAGGAACTCATAGTGTCTATATCGAGATCCGAACACGGTTTTAGAGACATCTGACTCTCTTATCCACAACTAATGATATCCCGATCGCATATTGATCTTAGAGATCATTGTAGCTCCCTTAGAACTGCATAAATGAAACTCTATAGATGTTGGTGGAATAGGTCGGTATCTACTGGACCCACTAGAACTGGCCCCAGATCCCTGTCTCAGTGGTCGACTCCTCCTCTATCTTGGAAAATAGCTCAGACGACGTGCGCTAGAGGTCTGAGATCCGTCACTAGAAAATGATATGGAACCAGATGCGCTGGAGCCTCCCCTTTTTGATGGACCCTGGCTGGGACCACCTTCCTCGAATCATCGAGTCTAGCCCCGTTCAGATCGAAGCCTATCTTCACATCTCATAGCAGTACTGACAAACTCATCAAAATCAGTGCGTGATACACCTGACATGTATGGGGAAATCTCAGGTCACAAACCATGCTCAAACCTCCAACATCTCTCCTTCACAAACCTGACAGAATTTTGTGCAAATCGAGATAAGCGGGTGAAACGATTTCGATACTCCATCACAGATAAGTCTCCTTGCCGAAGATTCATAAACTCCCTATATTTCCTTTGCTCTGTTGGTTCACTGAAGAAGCAATTCATGAATAACTCCCTGAACTCTAGCCATAGGGTGGTGGTTTCATTTTTTTCAATGCTCTCCCACCAACGGTAAGCATGGTCCTACAATAGACCCACATCTATCTTTGTTCTCTGCTCTGGGGTCAACTAGGTATGCAAGCGGTCACATATACTCAGCCAATCTCTATAAGCCAGTTCTCACAAACCTCAGAGTCATGAGATCGTGCAAAGGGAACTGCTCCTGTCGATTTAGCTTTGGTAACTAAATCATCTTGACCCTCACGTGGTACTGGCATCATGCGTGTAATTAACTCACGCTCTGTTGTGCCAAAGACTGCGCTTTATCTTATTGAGCAGGTTGTCGAGGCATAATGACCTAAGAGTCCACAAATAATATTTAGCTTACTCAAAGAGACCAAGAAAAATGGCTCAACTAGGAGATTCTATACAGTTAACAATGCAAAACACTTGAAGCTGTGATGGGGATCCTTTGGTCGGTCGGGCCATCCTCCTGGGTGTGTTGTACACTATCAAATGCATGTACTGACATGACCAAGAGTCTACAGAATCTGTGTCCTAATGCTCTGATACCAAACTGAAAGGACTCAACCCTAGTTTAGCTAAAAAACTGAATAGTTTAGCTAGTAAACTAGAATTAAATCCAAACGATTAACTAAACTCTGATAAATTCTACAAAATTTTTGACATAATTCCCCTTGAAAACTGAACAACTCAAAAACCTGCAAGAAGAGAACACTTCTAAACAAAATTCCCAAAAACAAACTATGGACCACCGATTATATATCCATCCGGATTTCTTAACAAATAACATATTCAAGAACTAGGAATTCAACTCAGAAATTTTGAAACATATTTATGATACGCTGGTTCTGAATATAAAGGAAAGCAAACTCGACTAGTATTGGAGTAACTCAATATAACCTAATACAACTGGAATTCAGAGCGATGTCTATAAACATATGATACATATGAACAAGTCTGATAGTGGACTAGAACCTACTAGATGAATCGCTGACAGGTGGACTCAAAACCTTCAACGATACCACACAAACTCAAAATTTATACGACAGTCTGGGCAACAGAAACCTAATGACCCAGGGAAAGACATTTAAAAATATAAAAGTTAGCGTGAGTGGAAAAAAATATCGTATAATCTTTGTAAAAAATAAAATATGATTTAATGCCTCTGCACTGCTTTATGTAAAATAAAGCAAGTTCAAGTATAAATCTGAAGTCTGATGGAGGTAGTCGCTCAGGAGTTTTTTCCTAACCTGAGTCAAGAAACTGTAAATAAAAAAATATAGGTGATGGGCCAGATAACGTATCCTGACATCCCTGGACAGCCAGATTAGGCACTCTGACCTCCCTTGACTGGACTACCCGGTGATAATCCAAACAGTCAGGGCATCGATGCAACTAACTAATGCCATCATAAAGAAAAACCTCCAAATATAAACTATTCTAAAAATATACTATACACTAAATTGAAATACTAGAATACTGAAAATTGAACTCGCTACGACTGTGAAAATAAAAAGAGCTCATTCACAAGTCTGCGACTACTGCTGGGGTCTAGTGGAATTTCCCTCGCTGTTAGGGTCGCGATCACGATCACGTTATCTTGTAAATACGGATCACAGTCAATATCAAAATATGAATAAAACTATGGAAATCAGCTCTAAAAACAACCCTGAAATTTTTGCCAATAATTTCGACAAATTGCCTTGCCGGAGCACCACCGTGGACAACAGCGCGTTGCCTTCACTCGGCTCCACAGACGGCAGCGCATGGATTACACGTGCCTCCGATGAAAGTGCTTTGATAGGGGCATTTACCCCTCGTTTGAAAGATCACGGTAAGCCCTTCCACTTTCGTAAATGGACCAAGATCCAATTCGACGGCGTTTGGCCAGAATTCGCGATAGTCTGGAAAACATTTTTCGGCAACCGCCACCAACAACGGCGATTGACCCCTCCAAATTCTTCTCTCTTCAAACCCAACCTAACCCCTAGCTTCAGTCGCTCCAACTATACCTCACGTGGCCAGAATTTCCCTCGAAAACCATAGCCTGAAATCGGCCAGAAACTTTGAGGCGTCGAAGCTCCGCCGTGGCCAGAATTTCCCTCGAAAACCATAGACTTAAGTGAGCTAATTAGTGAAGGCAGTCACCACACAAAGAAGTGGCAAAGCCCATAAATTCCCTTATACTACCAAGAGAAATCTCAAGCATCAAGTGAATGTGGTGAATGCAGTATTGAGATCTGGGAAGAACTTTGAGAACTATGGAGATGCTTCCATGGTGGACAGTGATGATGAAGAGGACTTACCAGAGTTGAGAAGGCCTCTACAAGTAATTAATGATAAGGTTGTGCAATTTCAAGAGAAGACTGACTTGATTCTGTATGAAGATGATGATGAGTCGGAAGGTGAAGAAGACGAGTTTGAGGTTGAACATGTAAGTTCCGAGAGGATATTGAGTCAACTTAGGGCTTCCGAAAAAGTTTAGAGGGTAGAAACATGGATAGACAACATTTTGGGATTGACTTGGGGAAAGAAAGAAGAGAAGAAGCTACCCAGACCTTGACAGGTCAAGGCTCACAGTCGACCTGTAGAAGGCAACCCACTGTCCAGAAGAATACAGATCTTTGACCCGTTGACAAAACCTCTCGACTCGTCGAAAAACAGATTCAGGACAAAGGTAAAGAGCATTCCGAAGAGGTTCATCGAGATGAGAATGTATACCTACCTTTCTCTAAAGTGAAGAATAAGGAGAGAGCCCAAGATAACTTGGATAGGAAGACTTAGGAGTGCTTAGATGTATTTAAGAGAGTGGAAACCAACATCCCTCGCCAAGAGGCTATCCAAACCATTCCAATGTACTCCAAATTTCTCACGAACCTTTGTACAAACCAAAGATTTAAGAATAAGTTGCAAGAGGAGGAAGATCTGAGAAAGTGAAGCTTAATGCCACGGTGTCAGCGATTATCCAAAGGAATATACCTAAGAAGTTAGTGGATCCGAGAAGTTTTACTGTGCCATGTACCATTGGAATGAAGTACTTTCTGAGGACCTTGATGGATCTTGGTGCTTCTATCAAAATGATGCCTTACTAAGTATACAAAGAGATTGGTTTAGGGAGAATCAAACCAGTGAGCATGTGTCTACAAGTAACGGATAGAAGTATGGTGCAACCGCGGGGTGTTGTGGAAGATGTGTTGGCTAAAATTGATGCATTAGTGATACCGGAAAATTTAGTCATCCTAGCTAGACATTGAAGAACCAAAGGGTTGTGAGGATCTTTCTATCATCTTTGGAAGAGCCTTTATGGCTACAGTCGGAACAAAGATCGATGTCAAGGCAGGTGTGCTCACCATGACGATCTTTGAGAAGACCGAGACATTCAAGATCTTCAAGGACTCCAAGACAATTTCCACTCTAAAAGCCATGAGCATAGTAAGTGTGGATGATGATGTCGAGAAGGAGGAATTAGAGGAGGCACCGCCTAAGGGAATGAGTCGTTGAAAGAAGATGGGGGTGAAGCCGGATAAGTTAGTCATCGGAAGCAAAGTCACCTAGAAGAACTCCGATTTCTCAAGAGATGCATGCTACAAACTACTTGAGATTTGCCCGAATGGAGTAGCCTGTTTGAGAAACTTGAAGAATAGGAAATCTTTTAAGCTTTATGAAGAACAAGTGGTAGCTTTAGAGGAGTAGCCAAGGAAATGGAATGGGGAGGTCTATCACTTTAAGGACCCAACCATTATATTTTGAGGTTATAGCTTCCATCATCTGACTGTGTTAACGTCGTTAAACTTGAACTCGAGATGGTCGGACTAGTACTCCATTGGTATGCAAGAAGAATAAGTGTGAGGTGGGAGAGCATTAGACATGAAGAATGGAGCATTGTTGTCTTGAACTTGGAGCTTAATTTCAGGGAATTCTTGACTGGTCGAAGGTCCTTCTCGACCTATCGACTGCAAGCTACTGTCCAATCTGGGGTCACTTTTTCGACCCATCAAGGAGTGTGCCAAATTTGACTTTTGAAGACCAAGAACTTGGGAGCTTTGAGGCATGGAGCATAGAGTAATCCCTTGAGGCTAAAGACAAGTCCTAGAGCACTATTTGAGGATCATGACCAAGCCTATGCAACCTTGGATGGCAAGGCCTAACTTGGCCTTCATTGGTTTACATTCTAACCATATGGAGCTTGGAGTTGGTCGACAAAGCATTTACACTTTGTTTCTCCCTTACTCTCTCTCTACTTTCTAACACTTCTGAGAATATGTTAGAGAATGATGCTATGTTAGGATTCTTAGGTTTTACTCTCATCCCCAAGAGTAGATATCTTCCAAGGGTTCCTTGTAATGTCTTGATGACTCACTCTTATTCGATGATGGAGCGATCTATTCATCATTAGTGCATTGCTTTGAGTCATTGTTATATGTGGTAATCGGGTGTGATACATGTTGAGATGCTTGTTTCTATGAACTTAGTGCCTTTATAAATTTTCGATCGTTTCGTGCTAAGGTGTTTAAAGTTCTAAGTGCCAGGTCCCCTCATGTTATGTGTTTGATTACATTGTCATTTTCCCCTGAGTTATGATAAGTATGCATGCTCCCATCATGGTTGATAAGACTCTAATAGCTTCACTACTTCTTAGAGACTATATGACCATTTAAGTGTGAATGCATGCTAGTTGTTATGCCTCGGAGAACATGTGTTAGTGGAATAAATTGTGAAGCAGTTATGCTTCTGTACCTCTTTTGCACTTATGTATGATGTGTGTCTTGATGCAAATCGAGAACAATTTGGTTTTAAAGTGTGAGATAGTAGGCTAAGCCGTATCACTTTTTATCCTAAAATCTATAAAAATTTAAAATTTTTTAGAAAATGTAATGCAAAAAGATGTTTTGGTGTGTTTGTGTCCTAATAATGGTTCTCGATGATGAAAGTGAATTTATGGATAGTGGATTGCATGATTTCAAGCATGTGTGAAAAAATGAAAAATAATGCATTTTTAATCGGTTGAAAACATGTCCCTCAAAATGAGAAAAAGAATGCTTAACACTACCAGAATTTCTCATGTCGTCGGCATGTCAACATAAGTCATCAACTATAGGTATAACCGATGACGTGTTGTCGGTCAAAGCATTGTCGGGAATACACCGTCGGCTATACTATAGCCGACGATAGGGTAGGGTAGTCGTCGGTTATAGAATAAACTATAACCGACGACAAATGAGTCGTTGGTAATACCTTAGGTCATCTACCATTTTGTTGCCCGAGACAAAATGGAATACTATAGCCGACGACATAGGTCAATGTCGTCGGCTATAGGTGGTGCTTTTCTTTTAAAAAAGGTGAAAATTCTTGATTGGGCCCAATTCCAAAACCTGCAAATGCAGAATACAACACATATTTTTCCAACAACATATATTATCCAAAAACGTATGCATCCATACAAAGAAAACACAACTACACTAAGACTGATCAAAATCTTTGTTGTACGTTTAAGTAATCAGAGTGGTGACTCCCCTAGTTGCAATGATCCTCTTGTGGCTACGGCTGTGGATCATCGAAAATATTCGAAGGTAGGGGCGGGATCTGGATTCCAGCAGCCTAAAACTGTGGCATACACTGTTGCCACCATGCCACCATAGATGCATGCTGCTCGGCTAATCTTTGCTGCTCGGCGAATCTCGCATTTTGTAATGCAACCGCTTGCTCCTTCTCTTTTATCCGTCTCCGTTGCTCCTCCATATGTCTATGTTGCTCCTCCATCTCCCTTGTTTGCCTCTAGAGCTGCTCATGTAGATGGTAGGTCTTGGAAGATCTCGACTGACGGGAGAATTCGAGAGTCATCTTCAAGACCTCTTGGCCCTTCTTGCCCAAACCCCTGACGTAGTAGGTGTTCTTCCCAGGAGGTATCGTGGCTGCCATGATCCTCGTTGACACAGTCAGATTAGATGTATCAATCTGAGAGGCGTACTGGGTGAGCTCCTCATCCGAGGTGTTAGGATATCGCTCTCGAGCTACCTGAGTTAACACCTGTGGGATCGCCTCCTCCACTCTGGCCTAATTGTCAAGAAAATACGAATAACGTATTAAACATACAAAGAAATGTAGAGAAAAAATATATATAATGAAGCAAATATGTGAATTAATTTATGAGTGACTAATAGCATCTTCGAGGCACTGCGGATACGCGTAATGCGTAGTAAACACAAACGAAAAGACTTCTAGGTGTTTGGCGGCGGCTACCTCTGCCCAATCGGAATAAGATTTGGAACTACAATGATGGTTCTTGGTGTTTTTTACCCTGTTTTGAGAGTTTGTCTCGGAGATGGCCTTGTTGAATAAACATAAGTCGTAAAATGATTAACTAATTTTTTTCATATAATTAATACGACACGACACAAATATGCTCAAGTTGCATACCTTGAATCGCGGGTGCATGAAGTGAGTTACCAGCCATCGCTACTCGTACTCCCTAAACCGAAACTCGCTAGGGGTACCATCTCAGTCGCTGCCATACTTTTTCCAGTGCTTTTTGAGCTCAGACTTCCTCTCCTTGTACCTGTATTAATGCAACACAAATGTTAGATACTGAAACTCTTAAGAATGAAAAATCTAACTCGATATATACAAAATAACCAGGAGACATCACCTGCTCCCTTGTACCTAATTTGCCCACATATGTCTGAGTATGTTTTCCACGTGCAACCACCTATGCAAGTAGAAATTTTATGTAATGATGCAAAATGTAACTCACCGACAGTGCATTATGCACTTCTAACTTAACATAGTTCGGCACAAAATTCCAATCCCGCCACAGCATTGAGACTCTGTCCCGTATGATGCTTTTGGCCATTGAGGCGTACTTTCGAGTATCATCTCCCTTGATCACCTCACCTCTTATAGTTGTCCTAATTACCATCTGCCCATGTCTGATCACATCTTCAAGAAGCTTGCCGACGACGGTCCCTCTAGTCTTTTTGGCTTTGCAGTTGACGACGGTGCCTAAGAAATGGTAAAAAGATGAAAACATAAGCACCCAATTTAATTTATATATTGGGTATATAATTTTGAAATTAAATAATCAAATGTTAATAAATATTTACCCGATTCGTCTGTCTGCTATCCCTTAATCCGAGCACTCCAAAGAGGTGTCTCGAACGGTAAGTACACGTACACTTGGTCCACCGTAAAAAAAGATCCTGTCCTCCAATAGGCCTCCTCATATCGTAAAAAATAGGTATGGCCGGTATCTCATCCGGCACAAAGATGGTGGACGATCGTGATAATTGCACACCGGCCCTTGAACTACCTGAAGCACATGCCTTATGTCGGCTCGGCAATGTGCGGCATACACATATGGACCGACTTTTGAGATGTGTCGCCCGTTGAGGGTCGGCTGGCTGTCTGCTGCGGCGTCGCCTCCTCGCGATGGAGGGTTGTTGAGTTCTTGCGGCGTCGCATCCACACCAAGTACGATACGTTTGCGAGAGGTGATAGAGCCAGAATAACTGTTGCTGATCGTGGCCAAGCAGCTACTCTCCTTCCACCTCAGGATCTCGAGGAATTTTTTTTACGAAAAATAATTCAAATTCATACCTAAAAATGTATATTAATTCACATATAATTTATA
This sequence comes from Geum urbanum, assembly GCA_946800695.1. Classification (NCBI taxonomy): domain Eukaryota; kingdom Viridiplantae; phylum Streptophyta; class Magnoliopsida; order Rosales; family Rosaceae; genus Geum; species Geum urbanum. The sequence continues at coordinate 25,722,491 of OX327002.1, forward strand.
AATGTAACGACCCGAACCGGAAATGATATGTTAATTGGCTTGATTTGCGAGTTTCACGATTAGTCGCAGTTTGTCGTAATTGGTCGATATGGCGGGTTTGTTTACGACTAAATTATTGGGAAAGAATTTGGTATGCGTTCCTTCACGAGAGTTGTGGTGTATGTGATTTCAAGCTCGTGAAAGTTTTCGGAGGATTATTTCGAGATACGTGGAATAAGTTATGAATATTTCCGGCCGTTGGATTTAGTCGTGTTTATCCATTTTGGTTTCGATTCGTTTTGGACCGTTGATCATTTTGGGTCGCACGTATAAATATCGTAATAGTCATAAAATTGTCGAAAAGTCACATTTGGGCCGTTTGATCAGCATTGACCACTGTTGACCGCGTTGACCGAGCATCACCGTGATTTGTTTCGGGTTCACCGTCTGACCCAAAAATTCCGGCCACCTCCGGCCACAATTTTGGTATGGCTAGAATCCCCTCTTGATTCTCTATTGATTTAAGCTTGATTTTGTGAGAATTGGTTGAGAATTGAGGTAGTTTGAGTTTGTTAAAGTATTGGGATTTCGCCGCCGTCGGGGGTGGTGCTCCAGCGAGTTATGGTGTCACAGATGATGGGGGTTAGGTTCCCTTCATCCCCTAGATGAATTTTGGGTGGTTTGATTTGAGTAAGGATGGGTTTTGGTGGTCGCCGTGGTGGTGACCAAAGAGGAAGAATCCAGTGAGTTTTCGAGCTCAATACCGGCCGGTATGGTTGGAATTGGCTTTGATGGTAGAAGAGAAAGATGTTGGGCTTGAGGAGAAGATGAGTTCTAGGATTTTTCCACCGGAGTTGGTCACCGTTGACGCGGCGGTGGTCAATGGCGGAGCTCCGGCGAGGGTTGACTTTTTGGGATTTTGAAGATTTTTACACCGTTTTGCTCGTAATCGCGTCCCGAGCGTAGTCGTGAGGTTTTTGAGTTGATTTGAGTATTCTATTTTGGGACGAGCATTGTTGGGTGTATTTTGGACATTTTTTTGTCCTCGTCGATATTTCAAGCAATACGTCTTTCAAGAACGCGGGGTTCTTGGCGTATTAGTTCCATATGATGTGTTTCAATATGTATTGATCATATCCCTGTTATTCAGATGATCGTGATCGAGCGTTTGGTGAGGGATCTTCTGCAGGACCTCAGAGTTAGCCTCGTGTTGTAAGTGGACATTTATTTACACTGTCGTAGCGAGTTCTTGGTTTCAGTATTTGTCTCTAGTATAATGTTTAGATTATTTATCGTTTTGAAGGTATTGTATATTTTATTGGTGATGGCATTTATTTATTTTGCATCGATGCATTGGCTACGCAGTTGATCACCTGTAGTCCATCTATCAGGCTTGAGAGATTCGCTTGATATGCCTACTAGGCTTGAGAGATTCGCCTAGTCTATCACCGTCGGGGTTGAGAGATTCGTCTGACATGCTACTCTGGCAGGGAAATCCACCGGAGTGGCGACCTTCATTTATTTAAAGAACTCGCATTATTTTTATGAATATATAAACGGTGAAAGACATATAATTATTTTCGTCCACTCACTCTAACTATTTTATTTGCGTTTCCCCTGGGATTTTAGGTTTCCTTTACCCAGTTTGTAGTTTGGGTTCCAGTGTTGCACGTCGACAGTGGAGGCGTAGAGTTCGGATCACACTTCAGTTTCTGTAGGTTCCTTGTTCGACCTACTAGTTGTATATGATGTATATAGGCGTCGCTCTGAATACTTATGTTGTGTTCTCAGTTGAGTTTACTCCTGAATGTTTCTGGATTTCTTGTAAACCTTTTGGTTTATTATATATATGATGTTGAGAAATCCGGATGGGGAACGGAGCCCCACAGTTTGGCTTTTGTGGAATATTCGAAGTGTGTTTCTTTGCAGGTTCTAATAATGGTTCACGTAATTTAAAGTAAACTCTGGCAAAAAAAAATTTAAGGTCGTGTTTTCGAAGGGGTTTGATTTCGGTTTAGGCAACTAAGTCGGAGTCGGGTCGTTTCAGTAGGTATCAGAGCATTAGGTTTTAGGTTCTGTAGACTCTTGTAGTTATGTTACTAAGGACATTTGAGAATGTACAGCATTTCGAGAGCGATGACCCGACCGGCCGGCGGCTAATCATCAATGCTCTAGAATGTTGTATGTTTTCAAACGTTTGAAGTTTCATGATTACATCCTTTCTGTTTTCAGACAAATATCTGTTATCCTTAAGATGCCTCCTCGACGTGGAGTCCGTGTTGAACGGACTGAGAATGCTGATGAGGATCAACGTATGGGTGACTTGCTTATACGAGAATTGCGTTTGGAGGAACGTATTGACCCAGTGGCTAAGGCTAAGACAGCGGGAGCAACTGTTTTCTCTGGTTCCCCTGATCCTGAGGTGTGTGAAGCTTGGGTGGTTCAGCAGTGTTTGCTTGAGTCAGATGCTTACTTTTGGTGGGTTAGTACAGACAGAGTTCATATTGATACTCCTTGGTCGATGTTCAAAGAGATGTTCATGCGTCGGTATTTCAATCCAGCTACTCAGCAGCGGAAATATGAGGAGTTTACTAATCTGAAGCAGGGAAGTATATCAGTGCTTGAGTATCGGGATAAGTTCACTCGTTTGTCTCGGTTTGCACGTGATATGGTTACATCAGAGGAAGCGAAGTGCAGGAGGTTTGAGTTGTGTCTGAATCTGGATATCAAGGGGACTTTGACTGCTATGCCTCGAGATAACTTCGATGAGTTTGCTAGTGCCGCACTCAGAGGTGAGGATATCGAGAGGAAGAGATAGATGCGGTTTCAGACGCGTCGATTTGAAGAGGGTGGACCTAGTCAGGGTGCTTTGAAGAGGTTGAGTTCAGGTACTTCTAGATCAGCATCATCTTTGGGTAGTGGACCTTACAAATATCCTACCAATAGTGCTAGACAGAGTTATAGATGGAGGATGAGTCGACCGTAGAGGCAGCAGTTGAGTGGGAGTTTCAGTGGATCGAGTTATCCTCGACCTTTCTTCAGCACACAAGCTGCACCGAGGGAATATCCATTGTGCAATAACTACCACAGACATCACTCTGGTCAGTGTCAGTATATATGGTCCCTCTACTTATTACCGTTGTGGCCAGGTGGGACACTTTGTGAAAAAGTGTCATCAACGTGGCACTTTTGGAGGTGTTGCAGATCAGAGTGCTGAACGTGATTAGGGTACTGCTTCTGGTGATCGTGCAACATAATCTTCTGGACAAGGTAGTCAGCATAATCATAGCCAACGTGGATGACTAGCTGGACAAGCTCGAGTTCATGCCATGTCTCTACGTGAGAGCAGAGCTTCTCCAGAGGTTATCATCGGTACGTTGTATGTTTTTAGTCATCCAGTTCTTACATTATTAGATCCAGGGGCTACGCATTCATTCACGTCATATAGATTAGCATCATTGGCTACTATACCTGCATCTCCACTCCCTAGTTTATGGCGGGTGTTGTATCCATCTGGCGAGGTAGTGTGTGTCGGGTGGGTATATAGAGATTGTGAGATTTTTATTGGAGGTTATGGGTTAGCCGTGGACTTGATGCTGCTGGATATTGTGGATTTTGAAGTAATTTTGGGTATGGATTTCTTGGAGAACCATTGGGCTGTTCTTGATTGTCACAAGAAGGAGGTCATTTTCAGAAGTCCTGGCATGCCGAAAATCTTGTTTCGGGGTGAAAAGAATACTACTTTGCCTTGTTTGATTTCAACAATGAAGGTTGTCCGAATGATGAGGAAGGGTTGTGGGACTTACCTTGCACATGTGGTTGATACGAGTATTCGTGTACCGGACATTAGTGATATTGTAGTGGTTTGTGAGTATCCATATGTGTTTCCCGAGGACTTACCCGGTGTTCCTCCAGTCAGGGAAATTGATTTCACCATTGAGTTACTTCCGGGTACCAGACCTATTTCGCAAACACCTTATCGTATGGCACCAGCAGAGTTAAGGGAGTTGTAGATTTAACTTCAGGAATTGATTGAGAAAGGCTTCATTTGACCTAGTGTTTCACAATGGGGTGCTCCAGTGTTATTTGTGAGGAAGAATGATGGTTTGATGAGGCTATGCATTGATTATCGGAAGTTGAATCAGGTTATGGTGAAGAATAAGTATCCGCTCCCATGGATTGATGATTTGTTTGATCAGCTGAAAGGAGCTTCAGTTTTCTCGAAGATTGATCTCAGGTCTGGATACCATCAGTTGCGGATTCGGGAGTCAGATGTAGACAAGACAACATTTCGGTCACGTTGTGGGCACTATGAGTTCCTTGTTATGCTGTTTGGGTTAACCAATGTGAAAGGACCCGATCCCGATTTAGTTGCCTAAACCGAAATCAAACCCCTTCGAAAACATGACCTTAAAAAAAATTCCAGAGTTTACTTTAAGTACGTGAACCATTATTAGAACTTGTAAGGAAACACACTTCGAATATTTCAAAAAAGCCAAACCGTGGGGCTCCGTTCCCCATTCGAATTTCTCAACAACATGTATATAATAAACCAAAGGTTTACAAGAAATCCAGAAACATTCAGGAATAAACTCAACTGAAAAAAAAACATAAGTATTCAGAGCGACGCCTATATACATCATTTACATCAAGTAGGTCAAACAAGAAACCTACAGAAACTGAAGTGTGATCCGAACTCTATGTCTCCACAGTCGACACGCAACACTAGAACCCAAAATGCAAACTGGGCAAAGGAAACCGAAAAGCCCAAGGGAAAATAAATAAAATCGTTAGAGTGAGTGGACAAAAATAATAATATGTCTTTCCCAAATATATATGCTCATAAAAGCATAATGCAAGTCAATGCATATGAAAATCCCGATCATGTACATTTTCTCAGATCCATAAATATGCACGTAAAATCCTGCGGGTTCGCTCATGGACTCCTCTGCATACTACAGCCTAATCACGGGAATGTTAGGATCATAATTATGTGTCTATTATGCTCTTAAATTTATGCTTATAGCTTGTTTTCTATAAATAAAGCATTGTTCTTATAATGTTTCCTGTTCTTGCTAGGAAATGTGGAGTTGGCTCGGAAATGTATTAAACATGAAGAATTAGATACTTATTGGAGAAGACATATACATTTCCGAGGTTAAGGGAGAATTTGGAGCAACTTTGGGAAAATGACGAAATAGTGTCACCGGAGGTCGCCGGAAGTTGCCCGGAACTCACCGGAATTCGTCACAGCCGGCCGGCCCATTTTGGCCTGCCCAATCACAAGGAGTCCAGCCCAATAGAGGCCCATTGAGCCCATGTATGCTTACCAATCTGATTTGAAGAGAAAGAGAAGGAGTTGGACCGTATGATGTCACCATTTTTGGGGCTTAGCCTTCCATAGCCTAAACTAGTGGATCATGGTCTCCTTTGTTCAAAGTTGACCTTTGGATCCTCCATCTCACCACCTCCTATCATTTAAGGGTCCATATTTTCCTCCCCAATTAGCCCAAAATCGAGCTTCCCTTGGCACCCACGTACAACTTACTCCAATTTTCAAATTTCTCAAGTTTTAGCTCTCTAGAAACCCTCTCCATCCATACCTACTACATAGCCATCTGCTCCACCAAAAACACACCCATAATCAGCATCTAAGGCTTAGAAACACCTATTACAACCATATCTCTCTAGCCTTAGGTAGGTGACTCACCTATTGGAGCTTTGAAGCAAGATTGGAGTAAGAAGGAAAGAAGAGCTAGAAGACCTTGGAGCTTTTTGGGGACTCTTGGTTATTTCTCATCCTACTTTGTATTTCAATCATGTATCTAGACTCTATGCTTGTTATGGGTAGTGAGTAGTAGATTTTGGGAGGCTAGGGTAGAACCCTAGCCATGTGATGTGATGAACATGTCTTGGATTATGTATGTTTCATGGTTTTAGTGTATGTTATGCAAACTTGTGTTGTGAATGGGTTTATTGTGTGACTGTGATATGTTTATATGCTTGAGCTTGTTGTATAAATTCTTATAGGCATATGTTAACTCTAGCTAGGTTGAAGCATGTGTTAAAGGACTTAAAAATAACCCTTGAATGAATTAGCTACTCACTTAAGGATAGATGAGCATGTAAACATGATTAGGGTATTATCTAAGAGATTTATCTTAAGATTTGGTTCCATAGAATTTAGCATGGATTAGAGCATCTTGAGTCTCCTTAGACTTGAGAGACCTTAGTCAAGCACACATTGATTTAAAAGGTTATTGTGGCACCTCGTAGAATCTTTTGGCTCGTAATTTAATAGGTACGAGTTGAGGGATTTAACCGGACATCCTCTCGGATTTTCCAATTGATATTCGAGAGAGGAGCCTTTCCACATCCATCACACGATTTACTTGTTAGCTTCACAACGTGACATACGGTTGAGGTATAAACCCGTAATGACTTATATCTTGATCTCGATTCACCAAACACTTCAATGTAGGGCTTAAGTCTTCTAGTGTCCGAAGTGACCTAGGAATTTGAGTTCTAAACCAATCGTGACTCACAAGGTCACGACTTGGACAATACTCTGTGTGAACGGACTTAACCGGGACATTGTTTGATGCGTCATATGGTTAGTGGGGATTCCCTAGTTGACCTACTTTCCCTTATATTGAATTTGTGTCATTTACTTTGCATTTAGTGTAATCAATCAACCATCAACCAACTCGTTAATCACTCACCGTAATTGCATCATCCCTTGCAATGCCAAATCTCCAAAGGATTTGGTAGTGTGGGATACACTTTCACATTTTATTTCCTGTAGTGTCAAGTAGCGCAGTGTCTAGTGAGTCGTAATCTTTGTGCTTTCATTTTCGAGATAAGGAATCTAAGTGCTCAATTCTCGTGGGTTCGACCTCGATTTCCTTTCTATACTGTTACTTGTCCCGTACACTTGCGAGCGAAGACTATTCTTGCACTTATAAGTTAGCCAATAACTCACTAAGTTTGGGGGTGTAAATCCTCCAACAAGTTTTTGGCGCCGTTGCCGGGGAATTGAGTTTATCTTAATTCCTTCGCTGGTTTGCCTTTGATTGTGGATCATCCGGACATTATTGCTTGATGCTTGTTTGTTTTGCCTTTGATTTCTTTCAATTTATCACTTAGAATCTTATTTCTCTTAGCTTTGCTTCATAAGGATACTTTGGTAGGGTTGTTGGGGTAAAAAGGGTGTTAGGAATTATGCTCTAATCTTGGTTGCAGGACATATTTTCGACCCATCGAAATTCCTTCAGTCAGTTAACCTGAGAGATTGTGCCGATCCATCGAAAATATTTCCGACCCATCGAAATTCCTTCAGTCAGTTAACCTGAGAGATTACCCTGATCCATCGAAAATATTTCCAACCCATTGAAAATTCTCCAGTCAGTTAACCTGAGAGACTGCTTCGATCCATCGAAGATATTTTTTGACCCATCGAATCTGGGCTGCTTCTTGAGGTTGTTTCACTCGAACTTTCATCTCTTTCCTTACTTATCTATATCCCTTTGAAGCTCATTTCAATTGAGTCTTATTTTTACGTATTGTAACTAGTGTGTGTTTAGATTTAGCAAACTTAATTTCCACTACACCCTAGATTTTTAAGATTTTTTTTCCCGGCAATTCTGGTATATTGGGTCACGCAAGCCTTTACCTCGGTTCACCTGAGTGTCCATAGCACAGTGAATGCCACTGCGCCACATACTGGAATTTCATTTAAACTCTTAGAGTGCTCATTGATGTTTCCTTGAGGGGGGTGTCAAAGAAGCACCGTGGAAGGCCCTCAAGGCTTTGAGTACTTTGAGAGTCTAAAGTAGTGTTTTATAGAGTCTTTTAGAGTCTTTCTTCAAAGATTGTCAGTGACTCATTTGAAAGGACCCAACCCCGATTTAGCTTCCTAAATCGGAATCAAACCCCTTCGAAAACATGAACCAACAAAAACTTTTCGAAATTTGGGCAGAGTTTCGTTACTAGCGTGGAATTACCATTACCTGCACGCGGAAAATACACTTCATCCTATGCCACAAAAATCAAACCGTGGGCACCAATCCCATCCGGATTTCTCAATATATCAACAGTAAAGTAAAACAATAAATATATATATACTTTACTGAAATCCGGTATAAAATCGTATAACATATACCACAGAAAGCTCAGAGCGACATCTAATACATAATCATATACGCATACCACAGTAGGTAGAACAATAAACCTACTGGATGAAATAAGATTGCTCGAGCACTATGCCTCCGACCACGATGTGCGACACCAGAGCCTGAACTGCAAACTGGGCACGGAAACCGAAAAACCCAGGGGAAAGACAATAAACACGTTAGAGTGAGTGGACGAAAATAAATGTCTTTCACCAGTTAATATATATGTTATAAAAACATATGCGAGTCCAGGTAAATAAAAACAATATAGTACACGAGGTAAAACTCATACTCCTCCAGTGTACTGAGCATGCAAGTAAAATCTCACGGGGTCACTCATGGACTCCTCCGTGCTAGTACAGTCTGAACCACGGAGTCCCTGACTACCATGTGATTCTAAGCCAGAAATGGCCTCGGTTCCGGGGAATACGCCCCTCACCGGTCTGGTTAGGGAAACGCCCCTCCAGGCGGCCCTCCGTCGGGGATCAGCCGACGAGGCAAGGTGTATCGATACAACAACGTAACTAAGACTGTACTCTGTGTAAACCAAATCATAAACAGTTCGATGCAAATGCATGAAACAACATATAAGTGTATGCATAATCGTATACATATATCCGTATAAATATAATCGTATAATCATAAAACACATGCTCATGTAATCCGAAATCTCATACGCATGCTCAAGTTCATAAATCATATAAAAGACTCGCAAGATTTCCGTGAAAAGAAATTGTCCACTCACAGACTGGCGTAACGCGATACGCGTTAACCCGTGATCCGGCGGAAAGTCCATCGCCAAAAGAACGATCACGAACACCTGAATATTCACAAAATCTAATACTCAAAGTCATAACTCGACATTACAAATCAAATCACGAGAAACCACCGTTCTCGGAAACACGTATTCAAAGTCGACGAATCGTCGAAAATCCGTATATGTACACCTCGATACCTCGCTATACATTTGGATGCTCAAATCGAGAAACGAACCTCCCCACTGCGATCGGGGCGCGATTTCGAGTCAAATGACATGCGACTTGTCGAAAATCCAAAAAAGTCAAAGTTTGACCACCGTTGGCGGCCCACGGCGGCGCCGCCACTGACCGGAAAATTTCACGGCGGAGCTACCCCTATTCCACTCAAAATCACCCACTGAGCAACTTTGTCAACTGCAACGAAGGCCAATTCTCACTCTAACTTGGTCAATTTCATGAAAAACCGAATGTACACACAAATTTCAAATCCAAAATTCTCCTTCCACAATCAAAATTAGAACTCCAAACTTACATGGTAGCTTGCTAGTGATGAGAGCTACAAAGCCCACCCAAAATTTCAGCTCAATTCGGCCAAAAACGGAGAACCCGAATTCACCAAGTTTTCACCATTTTCAAGTCGGAAATTCCTCCAATTCCGGCGAGCTACACCGCCAACGGTGGCCGGGGATGTCACAAGGGGACTAAGGCCAGTCGAATAAGCCACGGGCCGAGCCCGGAGGTGGCTGGAACACCACAAGCCGCCGTGAGCACGCTGTTGCCGTCGGCCTCCTCCTCCTCCCACCGAGTTGACTCGGTCAACTCGGTCAACCATAATAAAGTCCAGCTTTGACTTTCCCTTTAAGGTAACCTGCTATTTATAGCCTTTCCCGATTAGGAAACTTCATGTTTATCCATTTCGACGAACTTTAAACACGCATAACTTTCTCGTCGTATATCCGATTCCGATAATTCTCGCGGCCACAAACTCGTCTCGACGTACTCTTCAATAATCACCTGAAGTCAAACACATCGGCCAAACGGATAAAAAGTCAACTGTTCAACCAAACACACATTTAATTCGACTAAACAATCCACAAACGGAAATAATCACAACTAAATCTCCGTAACTCAAAATCATGCTCCGGAAGTTCCCACAAGCTTGAAATTAAATTCTGAACAACTTTCATGAAGAAGCCGAAACCAAATTCTCGACCGGTAATTTAGTCGTTAAGTAGGTCGTCATTATAATCCAATTCTGTCGAAACTTCAAATATTCATAATTAATTCCTCGGTCGTGCAAATAACGATCCGGAACCGCCCTCGAACTCGAAATCACATATAGAACGACTCTCGAGAAGAGATCCAGCTCCAATTCTCGGCCAATAATTAAGTCGTTAACGAACCTGGCAGTTCAAATACTGTCGACAATCTGCGACTATGCGACTTACTGCTGATTCTGTTTCGGGTCGTCACATCATTGTTGTGAGGAACCACAATCTTTGAGCATTTAACATTTTAGCTTTTTTTTGTTTGATAGTTTAATTACCTTGAACCATGGACGAATGGTATAACGGTTGGGAAAATTCAAGTGGTTTTGAGGAACAAGATTCGTACAATGGAGGCTATCAAGATTGGAATTATCAAGCCGAGGAGCCGCTGTACCCTTATGTTGAAGCATGTGCTCTATGTGGTTCTCAATTGCATTTATCTCTTGAGTGCAACTTGAGATTTGAGTACCCCGAATATGTGCAAGAGTACGAGTACAACATGGGGATGCATCACACGCATCCGGTGACTCTTCAAGAAGAAGCTCCTAGTTTAAATGTGGAAGCACTTGTTCACACCTACCTAGCCCAGCAAGAGGAGTTCTGTGCACAAATTAGGAAATTTTTTATTTCTCCTCCACCTCAAGAAGAAAGCCCTCGTCCGAGCATAGAGGAGATGCTTACCAATTTGCTTCGTCAACACGAGCTGCAAGGCAATTTTTGAGAAGTGAATTTCAATATGTGCAAGCGGAATTCCCAATGGACATACAAGGAAGGGAAGCTCAAGTGGGTACATTAGTCGAGAGAGAGCAAGAGTTTATTCAAGAAGAACCGACGCCTCGTGAGCCTTCCATCAATCATGAAGCTTCTACTTCTCAAGGAGCCGAGTATGATAATTCTTCATCCGATGAAGAAGAGCCAATGCCATGGTGGGTGCGAGCTTGTCCAAATTCCATAGATGATGAGTCATCATCCAATGATGAAGTCTCAACTGTGTATGATGAAGCTTGGAGTGTTGAGGAAAATGTACGTACAGCTGGACTTATCTACACAACCGATCATGGGCTATCATGAAGAATTGATCAATGAGCTAGACGAGAGGGATGCCCAAAATGAAGAGGATGTGTGTGAGCCACCCATAGAAGATCAAGTTGAAGAAGCACCATCATTTCTTCCCCCACCGCTAAAAGAGTACCCCCAAGAACTCCCCATGTAGCAAGAAGAAGCATTGAGTTATGATCAAGATGATATGATTGAGACTATGGCATTCTTGCCTCTTGATCCCCCCTTTAGCAACCAATGTTTCTATGAAGAAGTGAATGATTGGAAAGGAAGCCATGTTGCCGACTCTCCACCTTGTTTTGAGATGCCACAACTACCTTTTTCCTTCCCACACATCAAGTCTACACCAACATTGAAGGAAAAGTTGGGGATGCTACTTGGAAGAGTGATCGAAAAAAAAAGGAAGACATTAGGAAGGTGTCCATTTCGGTCTAACATTGGCCAATGTGAGGATCACTTCAATGTTTGCCTCTACGACAAGTCAAGAAGCCATCTAGCTCCAAGTAGTAGAGTGGTACTCCTCAAGAAGTATCCACCTTAACAAGCCTGAAGATCTACGGACCATGTTTATGTCCTTAAACCCCAACCTGTAATGGCCGGAGCCCATAAGAAAATGTCTTTGAAATAAAGTGTGAGGTCGCAGATTCGGTATGTGACTTGGAGAAGACAAATCTTGATGCGAAGTCATGGATGCTAGTAAGGAAGGGAAGACCAATCTTGGTCTTGCATGTCGGTGATTGTTGGTAACTTTGGATGCATTATCTTCGGTCTTCAAGGGGGAGCTTTCTTAATCTCTTGCCTCACTTTGAATTTGGTTATTTATAAATGCATTTGTGTGTATGCAAATTTCCATTTTGAGTGTAGGGAATGGATTGAACTTAATTGGATGTTGGCATGAAATTACTCACTTTTTCAGGGCAATCCTAGGGACTGGCTTCGATGGATCGAAGATTTTCTCGATCCATCGAAAGCTGCCTACATACAAAAACTTGGGGACTAGCTTCGAGGGATCAAAGTATTTTCTTGATCCATCGAAAGTTGCTGCAACACGAGGATCCGGGGACACGCTTCGATGGATCGAGGGATTCCCTTCGACCCATCGAAGCCCATTTCTTCAAAGTACAATTTTTGCCCCTTCTGGAGTCCAAGTGCTATGCCTTTGATCTTTCACTCCCTCGAGGTTGCCTATGCTATCAATATCCATGTACGGGTGCTGATTGCCAGTCCTCCCTTCACTCATATCACCTTTGGATGGCAAGACCTAACTTGGTCTTCGTGGGTTAACATAAACGTAAATTTGGAGCTCGGAGGCGGTCTACAAAGCGTTTGCACCTTCTTTCCCCCTTACTCTTTCTCTAATTTTTAGCACTTATGAGAATATGTTTGAGAATGATGCTATGTTAGGATGCTTAGGTTTAACTCGCATCCCCAAGAGTAGACATCTTCCAAGGGTTGTTAGCCTTGCAATGTCTTGATGGCTCACTCTTGTTCGATGAGGGAGTGATCTATTCATCATTAGTGTATCGTTTGGAGTCACATAGAATGTGGTAGTCTTGTGTAAGTGTGAGGTCGTCTCATGATATATGCTAGATTACAATGTCGTTTTCCTTTGAAATGTGATTCGTATGCATGCCCCCATCATGTCGATAGGACTCTAATAGCTTCATTATTTCTTAGAGACTATATGACCCTTTAAGTGTGAATGCATGCTAATTACTATGCCTAGGAAAACATGTGTTAGGTGAATAATTTTGTGAAATGATGATGTCTTCCTATTTACACTTTTGGTTACTATGTGGTTTTAAGAAAATTGAGGACAATTTGATTCTAAGTGTGAGGTAGGCGGCTAAGTCATGTTCACTCCTTATCCGAAAAACCATAAAAATTGAAAAAAATTGAGAAAATGTAACATAAAAATATGTGTGCTTTGTATGTGTTTTGTGTCCCAATGATCACTCCCAATGATGATACTTGAACTAATGGCTAGTAGATTGTATAATTTTGAGCATGTTTAAAAAGAGAAAACAATGCATGTTTAATCGGTTTGAAAAGTGCATATGACATTCAAAATGAATTCACAATGAGAAAAATAAGGATTGATTTGTTTTCGAAGCTATCCATGCCCATGTGAGATTTTTTAGCCTTATTGTGTATGCATAGCTATATTGTGCACCTATTTTTCATGTGTGATATCGATCAATTATTGTGTAATCTAGCTAGAACTCGCTTTAAACCGTGTTAAACTTTTTCCAAATCATAAGTTATTTTGAAAATGATAGAGGCATTAGGATGATCACCACCATGGCCAAATTGCTCTTGAACCCTATGATACATTTATCCTTAGTGAGCCAATTTGAGCCTTATGTTATCTAGCCTTTTAATTCGTGAACACCACAAATACTTACCAAGCTTAAACACTTACTCCTACCCTTAACTAAGCAATCGAGCAAGCGATAATGAAGTTCTATTAGGATGTGCTTAGAGTTGTTCTTATTGGGAAGTTTGGCAAAAGAGATAAGTGTGAGGTAGGGGAGGATGTTGTGATGATTCGCTAGTGTTGTGTTTATTCAAAAAGAAAAAAAAAAGGAGAAAGAAAAGAGAAAGAAAAGAGTTTCAAAGAAAATAAAAAGAGAAAAATAGAATGGAAAGAAAGAAAAAAAAAGAGTTCAACAAAAATATGGTAGTGTATATAAAGAATAAGTGTTTTAGGAAATGATTTTTATGAGAAAAGGGAAAGCTAGTAGCACTTAGAGTATATTAGGAACTTCGACATGTGAGTTGCTTGCTAGGTTGCTTGGTTCTTGAATTCCTATACCCTTCTTTCACTAAACCCCTTCCTTAAACCTCGTTTCAACCCGAATAAAAGTCCTCTTGATTTGAAATGTTTATGTCTTGGGATTGTTGGAGCAATGGTTAAAAATCGAGCCTATGGAAAACATGTGTTTGATGTGATTTATGAGTGCAAACACTAACCCTCAAACACTTGTGTGCATTGAGTGATATTTAGTGAGTTTGATGGTTAGGAAACATGTCAATTTGAATACATCTCATTGTAATGCATTTGGCTTAGCATATCTCATTTCGGCTTATTACATATGTATGGATTTCATGTTTTAAAATATTGCTCAAGAGCAATTCAATCCACCTAGCCAAAGTTCTTTGAGGGAGACCAAAATAATCTACCTTTTGGGACACTTACTTACGTGTGTGTTTTGTTGCTTCGAGTCTAGCTTAGCTTAATTATTTTCTTCTTAGTTTACTTGAGGATAAGCAAAGCTTAAGTGTGAGGTAGTTGTTAGGACCATAATTATGTGTCTATTACGCTCCTAACTTTTTGCTTATAGCTTGTTTTCTATGAATAAAATATTGTTTTTATGACGTTTCCTGTTCTTGCTAGGAAATGTGGAGTTGGCTCGAAAATGTATTAAACATGAAGAATTAGATACTTATTGGAGAAGACATATAAATTTTCGAGGTCAATGGAGAATTTGGAGCAACTTTGAGAAAAGGACGAAATAGCGACACCGGAGGTCGCCGGAATTCGTCACAGCCGGCTGGTCCATTTTGGCCGGCCCAATCACATGGAGTCCAGCCCAATGGAGGCCCATTGAGCCCATGTATGCTTACCAATCTGATATGGAGAGAAAGAGAAGGAGTTGGACTGCATGATGTCACCATTTTTAGGGCTTAGCCTTCCATAGCCTAAAATAGTGGATCATGGTCTCCCTTGTTCAAAGTTGACCTTTGGATCCTCCATCTCACCACCTCCTATCATATAAGGGTCCATATTTTCCTCCCCAATCAGCCCAAAATTCGAGCTTCCCTTGGCACCCACATACAACTTACTCCAATTTTCAGATTTCTCAAGTTTTAGCTCTCTAGAAACCCTCTTCATCCATACCTACTACATAGCCATCTCCTCCACCAAAAACACACCAATAATCACCATCTAAGGCTTAGAAACACCTATCACAACTGATCTACGTATTTTATACTTGATTCTTAATGTCTTTTTCCTTACATTTAGCTTTGTTTTGACCTTAGTATTGTCGTTTCTTACTTATTTTATTGTTTTAGGTTCAAAATAAAGAGGAATGAATAAATGAGGCAAAAATGAGCTCAAAACGTAATAAGGAGGAAGTTCCTAATTTCGGAGAAGAAATGGTCCGAGAAATGGTCTTCACATGGTTACTAAAATGTGTTTCCCAAATGGTGTCAAGAAATCGAAACTCAAATGACAAATGGAAATGATGTCAAATGGTGCAAATGAAGATGGAGCATTTCTCCTGCTCGGGCCAGGAAAGAAGAAAAGTGGCAGATCAGGCAAGAAGAGATGGCCTAATCATATGTATCAATTATATCTTATATATGCCTGATATGAAGCACGAAATATATTACAAGAATAAGGCAAGATTGGCCAAGATATTCCTCGGACAGAAAGAAGAACGAAATCAAGAAGGTGAATATCTCTCATGCAATAAGGAAAGAATATCCAAGCTGCAGAGCTATAACTTCAAGGATCACTGAATATGCAATAAACTTCGAATATAATGATCAAATATGTTACTTAATATCCCTTGAAGTCTTCTTTACAACGAATCAAGAATCATAATTTTCGGATGTCTACAACTCCGGGAAAACACGTTTGAAGACAGGCTGTCAGATTTGCCCGGGTACACAAGGAAAGTCTTGTTTTGGTAGGGAAAACCCTAATCTTCTTCTATAAAAGCAAGGGCTCGGCTCATTCATCATCATCACTCATTCTATAGCCAACACTCTGCCAGAATACTCCTCTCCATTCCCAGAGCTAGAAATTCTCCAAGACGCCGTCTCCTCCACAAGCCATACACAAAATCCTCCACCGAGTTCACTATAAGGCAAATTCTTTTAGGGACTCTCCATCTCCACAGAAGGCCAGTTGCACTACTATATATGGCAAATTCTTAAGCAAAAGTGTAACATGATCCCTCCTACTTCTATTCTTGTTGAATATTTGGTTTATCGTTTTGGGATTAATGAGTATTTTGGTTTACATCTTTGAAGTGTTATTTCGTAATCTGTTTTGTGTCTTAGAATTTATGTTGGGCATGTTAGACTTAATGCATCACTTGAGGCTAATGGAAATTCCTTGTCAAGTTGGTAGATGTGTCATAGCGCAAATTTCTGAAGCACTAAAGAAGTTTATGCATGTTAACTCGGCTAAAAACTTAGATACTAATAGGTTGCATATAATATGACTTAGTTGTAAGAGTTAGGTAAAAAGAATGAGTTGATCACTTGTATATATGTTAGATTAGGTTTTATTTTTGGTTTCAAGCATGTTTAGAAGTTCTAGGATTCTTGATTGTTTTCTTGTCTATGAGTTAAGCATTTTAGAGTTCTAGGGTTTTTGGATTTGTTTCTTGCCATGTTTTGTTATTATTTCCGTAGTTAATTAAACCAAACTCTTCAAACCTCCCATAAACTTTTATTTTATTTTTACAAACGTTGTCATGCATTAGTACCCTCAATCCCCAGTTAAGAACGATCTCTACTTATCAATACTACATCTACAAAGAAGGGTTTTAAATTGCATACGTGTGAGATATGTCTTGAATGTCTACTTTGTGTTAATATTTGATGCATGTTTTACGTGTTATCAATTTTTGGCGCCGTTGCCAGGGATAGAAAAATCTATTGTGAGATTTCGTTTGTGTAAATATGTTCATATCGTTCTAGCCTTAGGTGGGTGACTCAACTCTTGGAGCTTTGAAGCAAGATTGGAGCAAGAAGGAGAGAAGAGCCAGAAGACCTTGAAGCTTTTTAGGGACTCTTGGTTATTTCTCATCCTACTTTGTATTTCAATCATGTATCTAGACTCTATGCTTGTTATGGGTAGTGAGTAGTAGATTTTGGGAGGCTAGGGTTAGAACCCTAGCCATGTGATGTGATGAACATGTCTTGGATTATGTATGTTTCATGGTTTTAGTGTATATTATGCAAACTTGTGTTGTGAATGGGTTTATTGTGTGATTGTGGTATGTTTATATGCTTGACCTTGTTGTATAAATTCTTATATGCATGTGTTGACTCTAGCTAGGTTGAAGCATGTGTTAAAGGACTTAAAAATAACCCTTGAATGAATTAGCTACTCACTTAAGGATAGATGAGCATGTAAACATGATTAGGGTATTATCTAAGAGATTTATCTTAAGATTTGGTTCCATAGCATTTAGCATGGATTAGAGCATCTTGAGTCTCCTTAGACTTAAGAGACCTTAGTCAAGCACACATTGATTTAAAAGGTTATTGTGGCACCTCGTAGAATCTTTTGGCTCGTAATTTAATAGGTACGAGTTGAGGGATTTAACCGGATGTCCTCTCGTATTTTCCAATTGATATTCGAGAAGGGAGTCTTTCCACATCTATCACACGATTTACTTGTTAGCTTCACAACGTGACATACGGTTGAGGTATAAGCCCGTAATGACTTATATCTTGATCTCGATTCACCAAACTCTTCAATGTAGGGCTTAAGTCTTCTAGTGTCCGAAGTAAGCTAGGAATTTGAGTTCTAAACCAATCGTGACTCTCAAGGTCACGACTTGGACAATACTTTGTGTGAATGGACTTAATCTATACATGAACCGGGACATTGCTTGATGCATCATATGGTTAGTGGGGATTTCCAAGTTGACCTATTTCCCCTTATATTGAATTTGTGTCATTTACTTTGCATTTAGTGTAATCAATCAACCATCAACCAACTCGTTAATCACTCACCATAATTGCATCATCCATTGTAATGCCAAATCTCCAAAGGATTTGGTAGTGTGGGATACACTTTCACATTTTATTTCCTCTAGTGTCAAGTAGCGTAGTGTCTAGTAAGTCGAAATCTTTGTGCTTTCATTTCCGAGCTAAGGAATCTAAGTGCTCAATCCTCGTAGGTTCAATACTCGATTTCTTTTCTATACTATTACTTGTCCTCGTACACTTGCGAGCGAAGACTATTCTTGCACTTATGAGTTAGCCAATTACTCACTAAGTGTGGGGGTGTAAATCTTCCAACAGGGATCATAGACCCCCTCCTGATTAATATAAGTCTGAAAGACCTCGGATCAGGATATCTGTCCCCCCTGGACCATCTCGGGGATCAGCCGAGAAGCCAAAGCATCGATGCATACCTCAATATCCGAGACTGTACTCTGTGTAAACCAAATCATAAATCTTTTCCATGCACATGTATAATCGTAAATTGCATAATTATAAATCTATACTCATATGTGCATAATTACAACTGCATACGTAAATGCATAATCATAAATATATATTATTAAAATGTATAGCAAGACTCGTAATTCAACTGTGAAAATAAAATGTCAACTCACAGTACGGAGCTAACTCTGAGGTCGGACGGAAGATCCCTCGCCAAACGCTCGATCCTGATCACCTGAATAACAGGGATACGATCAATATATATTGAAACACAACATACAGAGCTAATACGTCAAGAACCCTGCGTTCTCGAAAGACAAATCGCTCGAAATATCGATGAGGATAACAAATTCCTAAAATATACCCAATTAACCCTCGTCCCAAAATAGACTACTCAATTCAACTCAAAAACCTCACGACTATGACCGGGACGCGATTACGAGCAAAACGGTATAAAAATCTCCAAAACCCCAAAAAGTCAACCCTCGCCGGAGCTCCGTCGTTGACCACCACCAGCGCGGCGTCAACGGTAAAATTCTCCGACGACCAATACCCCAAAACCTTCCTCTCCTCAAGCCCAACATCTTTCCCTAAAGGCCCACCACCATCCAACCACCACCGTGATCGAAAATTGCCTCGAAAGCCAAGAAATCCCAAACTAGCCGGAAAACTTTTTCAATGAAATTCACCACCTTGGAGCCACCTCGTCCTCCCAAAATCAAGGGGTTTCATCCCCAACTCAAGCCCAACCGATTCCACCTAAAAACCCTATCAAAAAACTGCCGGAAAACCTTCCCCCGTTTACTCTGATTCCGTCCAATTTCTCCTCCAAAATCAACCACCCAAACAACCTCAAAACATCACAATATATATATATCAATCAATAGCCCAAGAGAAGAGATTCAAATCCCTACCTTAATTTCAGGAAACCGTGCCGTTCTCCGGCCAACAACTCGACGACGACTCGGTGAACTCAACGGGTCAACTCGATTAACTCGGTCAACTTGGGTCTGGCTCGGTCAAAGCTGGTCAACAGCACAAATGCAACTTTTTGAAAACTTTTATGACTATTCCGCTATTTATACGTCGCAAACCGACCAAATTCACGATTCGGATAACTCAAACCTAAACGAATAAGTACGACTAACTGGACAATAATTTCAAATATTCATTTTATATTCCTCGATTATCCAAAAAATCCTCTGAAACCTCCTACAAACTTGAAATCAAATCCTCTACAATTTTCGTGAAGGAACTCAAATCAAATTCGTGTCCAATAATTATGTCGTGAACAAAGCCGCCAAATCGATCAATTACGACTAACTGCGACTAATCGTGAAATGTGTAAATCAAGCCGATTAACATATGATACTCACCATTACTAAGTACTAAATTAACACTTAACACTCAACAACAACGAGTCAATTAAAACCCTTTTTGGTAGATGTAGCATTGGTAAATAGGGATCGTTCATAACCGGGGATTGAGGGTGCATGCATAACTATGCTAGGTTTGTTTATGGGGGTGCGAGATTTGGTTTGTTTCACTAATAACCTATGAAATTTAAACCTAATTCTACTATGTACACGTGATCAACACATCATGTCTACCTCCACCGTTTTCATGCTTCACTTACCCAGTATCAACGAAATTCTTACCTTTCAACCTGCAATTTATACACATGCTTTTAAGAGTGCGACAAAGAGCGCCTACACCTTAATTTATCTAAGATTCATACAAAACATGATAGGGAGGAAAGAAGAGCATATCACCCAACACATTAAGAAGCTTTAAGCATAAAAGCATGCATGCAAGTCAAAGACCAAAAACTAAGAACACATGGAAGGTAACATAAATAAGTAAAAACGTATAGCCTTTATTAAACAAATCACAAGTCATAAACCGAATTCTTTACAAGACAAAAGATGAGATAGAAGGTTTATGGTTACACTTTTAGAGTCTATGAAGAGCACTAACAACGCCTCGAGTGGATGGATTCTCAAGAACAAGACAAAAAGCGCCGATTATTCTTGATCCGTGAGGAGGGAGCTTCGGCCTTGGAAGGAATTAGGCTTAGGACGACTTGGGAGGTGTTTTGGGCAGAGATTTGGTTTCTATGATGTGTGATGATCAAAGCCAAAGTCGAGCCTCCCTTTATATAGAAGAAGAAGAGGAGTCTTTCCTTCCAAAACAATGATTCTTAGTCAATCCGGGGAAATCTGACCAGCTGTAGTAAAACACGTTTTCCCGGAGTTGTAGAGATCAAAAAATTATGATTCTTGATTCTTTGGAAATAAGACTTCAAGGGCTATCAAATAACATATCTTATCATTAAATTCGGAGTTTATTTGCATACTCGGTGCCCTTTTGAAGTTGGGTGACCTGACAGCCCAGATTTTCTTCTTCTACAAGGAGTAGGAAATCTTGATATCTTCAAATCTTGCATTCCTTTTCCTCTAAGCTTCCTTGGCCCAATATACCATATATTTTAACATATTTTGGCCCCTCAAATCAGGTATTTTCATAGAATATTCTCCCAAAATTCGTCCATTATTTGCTCCATATATTCCGCCATATTCGCTCTTTCCTGGATCGCGCAGGAGAAATGTCTTCATCTTCTTGTCCACCATTTTGGTATCCATTTCATTTGGCATTTAGTTTCAAATTCTTGATACCATGTGGGAATGCATTTCATTAACCATTTTGAAGACCATTTCTCGGACAATTTCTTCTCCGGAATTAGGAACTTCCTCCTTAGCACGCTTTTAGCTGCAAATCGCCTCCTTTATTATTTCCTCCTTTATTTCTACCTAAAAACATAAAGTAAGTTAGAATCATATTTACGAAGCATAAAACAAAGTTAAATGTAGAGAGAAAAATATTAATAATCAAGCATAAAATGCGTAGATCAACATACCATTTCCAGTTCGGGTCATTACACAATACGCCAGCTGTTTTCATAGACTTGATGAATCGGATTTTCAGACGTTATCTGGACAAGTTCGTCATTGTGTTCATCGACGACATCTTGATTTAATCCAGGAGTGTGGGGCAACACAAGAAGCATTTGCATGCAGTCTTGCAGACTTTACGAAACACTCAGTTGTACACCAAGTTTAGCAAGTGTGAGTTTTGGCTAGACCGTGTAAAGTTTCTGGGTCACGTGATATCAGCTAAAGGAGTCAGCGTAGATCCTGATAAGATTGATGCGGTGCTGAATTGGAACGCGCAGACCTACCAACGTGGCAGAGATACAGAGTCTCTTGGGCTTAGCAGGTTACTACCGCCGATTCGTGCAGGACTTTTCGCGGATAGCTACACCGCTTACCCGTTTGACAAAGAAAGGAGTCAAGTTTGAATGGTTTGATGCTTGTGAGGAAAGCTACTTGACTTTGAAGGAAAGGTGGACGATTGCACCAGCGTTGACCTTACCTGACGATAGCGGTGAGTTTGTGGTATACAGTGATGCTTCGAAGCTAGGCCTGGGTTGTGTTTTGATGCAGCATGGAAAGGTGGTGGCATATGGTTCGAGACAGTTGAAACCACACGAAGTTCACTATCCTACTCATGATCTGGAGTTAGCTGCCATTGTGTTAGCATTGAAGAGTTGGAGACATTACTTGTACGGGGCACAGTGCAAGATCTACACCGATCACAAAAGTCTTACCTACTTACGTAGGCAGCCAGATTTGAATATGAGGCAGCGGAAATGGATGGAGCCGATTAACGATTATGACTGCACTTTCGAATATCATCCAGGGAAAGCTAATGTGGTTGTTGATGCTCTTAGTCGGAAACATGGTACTTCTCCCTTCCATGTACATGTTGCTAGAGTGTCACTTTTGACAGAGTTACGAGCAACGGGAGCAGAGTTGGAATGGAATGATGATGGAGCATTGTTGGCCAGCTTCCAAGTCCGTCCGGTGTTACTTGATCAAATTCGTGAAGCTCAAGATTCAAATGCCTATCTGCTGAGCAAGAAGAATTTGATTCAGAATAGTGTACTGACCGAGTTTTGGATGAGGGGTGATGGCACTTTGATGTTCAAAGGGAGATTATGTGTGCCCATAGATGAGAATTTGAAGAAGAGAATACTTGATGAAGCCCATTGTTCTGCAAATGCTATGCATCTGGGTAGTACAAAGATGTTCTGGACACTTAAAGCTCATTATTGGTGGCGAAACATGAAGAGGGAAATAGTAATGTATGTGAGCAGATGCCTGATTTGTCAACAAGTGAAGGCAGAACATCAGAATTCGACAGGTAAACTACAACCTTTCGAGATTTCAGTATGAAAATGGGAGCATATCACTATGGATTTTTTGTATCAATTACCTCGTACTTCTGGTAGTAGTACTGGTATTTGGGTGATTGTGGATCGCCTTACGAAGTCAACTCATTTCCTAGCATTTCCTGGAAAGCTTTCCATGAACAAATTTGCGAAGCTATATTTGAAAGAGGTTGTGAGACTGCACGGTGTACCTGTGTCTATAGTTTCTGATCGAGATAGCCAGTTCACTTCCAAATTTTAGCGGGCATTGCAGAAGGCAATGGGGACTATACTACACTTTTGCACAGCTTTTCATCCTCAGGCAGATGGTCAGTCGGAGTGGACTATTCAGACTCTGGAGGATATGTTGCGATCTTGTGTTTTGCAGTTCAAAGGGAATTGGGATCAGCAACTTCATTTGATTGAGTTTGCGTACAACAATAGCTACCAGGCTAGCATTGGTATGGCACCTTACGAGATGTTGTATGGCAAACAGTGTCGAACTCCATTGTGTTGGAGTGAAGTTGGCGAGAAATGGCTTCTTGGTCCTGATTTGGTGAAGAGTACCATGAAAGATGTTCAAGTTATTCAAGATAGATTAAAGGCTGCACAGGATTGACAGAAGAGTTATGCTGACGTGAGGTGGAAGGATCTCAAGTTTAAGGTTGGTGATTGGGTTTTCCTGAAACTTTCTCCTTGGAAGGGTGTTGTTCGTTTCGGGAAGCGCGGTAAACTTCGTCCGCGATATGTTGGTCCATATGAGATCACAGAGCGAGTCGGTGTTGTAGCATACAGGTTGGCATTACCATCCGAGATGGCCAGGGTACATGATGTGTTCCATGTGTCTATGTTGCGGAAGTACATTTCCGATCCATCTCATTTGTTGACACCATATCAGCTTCCTATATGGGAGGACTTGACCTATATGGAGGAACCAGTTCAGATACTTGAGCGGAAGGTCCAGGAGTTGCGGCAAAGAGCCATTCCTCTTGTGAAGGTATTGTGGCAGAATCATTCAGTTGAAGAGGCTACTTGGGAGACCGAGCAGCACATGCATGAGCAGTATCCCTACCTCTTAAGTTAACAGGTATGTAAATTTCGAGGGCGAAATTTTTGTTAGGGGGGTAGATTTGTAATGACCCGAACTGGAAATGATATGTTAATTGGCTTGATTTGCGAGTTTCACAATTAGTCGCAGTTTGTCGTAATTGGTCAATATGGCGGGTTTGTTTACGACTAAATTATTGGGCAAGAATTTTGTATGGGTTCCTTCATGAGAGTTGTAGTGTACGTGATTCCGAGTTCGTGGAAGTTTCTGGAGAATTATTTCGAGCTACGTGGAATAAGTTATGAATATTTCCGACCATTGGATTTAGTCGTGTTTATCTGTTTTGTTTCGATTCGTTTTGGACCGTTGATCATTTTGGATCGCGCGTATAAATATCGGAATAGTCGTAAAATTGTCGAAAAGTCACATTTGGGCCGTTTGACAAGCGTTGACCACTATTGACCGCGTTGACTGAGCACCATCGTGACCCGTTTCGGGTTCGCCGTCCGACCCAAAAATTTCGGCCACCTCTGGCCACAATTTTGGTATGGCTAGAATCCTCTCATGATTCTCTATTGATTTAAGCTTGATTTTGTGAGAATTGGTTGGGAATTGAGATAGTTTGAGTTTGTTAAAGTTTTGGTATTTCGCCCTCGTCGGGGGTGGTGCTCCGGCGAGTTATGGTGTCGCGAATGATGGGGGTTAGGTTCCCCTCATCCCCTAGATGAATTATGGGTGGTTTGATTTGAGTAAGGATGGGTTTTGATGGTTGCCGTTGTGGTGACCGGAGAGGAGGAATCCGGCAAGTTTTCGATCTCAATTCCGGCCGGTATGGTTGGAATTGGCTTTGATGGTAGAAGAGAAAAATGTTGGGCTTGAGGAGAAGATGAGTTTTGGGATTTTTGCACCTAAGTTAGTCACCGTTGACGCCGCTGGCGGCGGTCAACGGTGGAGCTCCGGCGAGGGTTGACTTTTTGGAATTTTGGAGATTTTTATACCATTTTGCTCGTAGTCGCGTCCCGAGCGTAGTCATGAGGTTTTTAAGTTGATTTGAGTATTCTATTTTGGGACGAGGGTTGTTGGGTGTATTTTGGGAATTTTGTTGTCCTCGTCGATATTTCGAGCAATACGTCTTTCGAGAACGCGGGGTTCTTGACGTATTAGCTCCATATGATGTGTTTCAATATGTATTGATCATATCCCTATTATTCAGGTGATCGTGATAGAGGGTTTGGCGAGGGATCTTCCGCTGGACCTCAGAGTTAGCCTCGTGCTGTGAGTGGACATTTATTTACACTGTCGTAGCGAGTTCTTGGTTTCAGTATTTATTTCCAGTATAATGTTTAGATTATTTATCATTTTGAAGGTATTTTATATTTTATTCGTGATGGCATTTATTTATTTAGGATCGATGCATTGGCGATGCGGCTGATCACCGGTAGTCTATCTATTAGGCTTGAGAGATTCCCTTGATATACCGACTAGGCTTGAGAGATTCGCCAAGTCTATCACCGTCGGGCTTGAGAGATTCGCTCGACATGCTACTCTGGCAGAGAAATCCGCCGGAGTGGCGACCTTCATTTATTTAAAGAACTCGCATTATTTTTATGAATATATAAACGGTGAAAGACATATGATTATTTTCGTCCACTCACTCTAACGATTTTTTTTGCTTTTTCCCAAGGCTTTTCGGTTTCCTTTGCCCTGTTTGCAGTTTGGGTTTCAGTGTTGCACGTCAACGGTGGAGGCGTAGAGTTCGGATCACACTTTAGTTTCTGTAGGTTCCTTGTTTGACATACTAGTTGTATATGATGTATATAGGCGTCGCTCTGAATACTTATGTTGTGTTCTCAGTTGAGTTTACTCCTGAATATTTCTGGATTTCTTGTAAACCTTTTGGTTTATTATATATATTATGTTGAGAAATTCGGATGGGGAACGGAGCCCCACGGTTTGGCTTTTGTGGAATATTCGAAGTGTGTTTCTTTGCATGTTCTAATAATGGTTCACGTATTTTAAAGTAAACTCTGGCAAAAAAGATTTTAAGATTATGTTTTCGAAGGGGTTTGATTTCGGTTTAGACAACTAAATCGGAGTCGGGTCCTTTCAATAAATCCAAATATATTCAATAAATCACATACTCAATTATATATTAATGTATTCATCTCATATATGCAATAAAATAACAAATTCAACAAAAACACAAATTATCCACTGCACATATATTCATCGGCATATTCAACAAATTAAATTACAAAATCAAAAACTCACAATTATATATACATTCAATTATTGTTACTCCTATAGTTATATATATATATTCACATACTCTATATTTATATATATTCCCAATTATATTCAACCAATTATATTTATATATATTCCTATTTATATATATAGTTTATATATAATGTCACAATTATATATACTTATATATATTCACAATTATATTTCTATAAATTTACAATTATATATATATATTAAAAATTCAAAAAAATAATTATATAAACATAATTATATATATACGGGATGGTGGAGAGAGATACCAGAATCGATGTCAGTGGAGGGAGGAGAGGCCACGGGGTGTCGGCGACGGGGGCGATGGCGGCGTTGGTTTCTGGACCTCGACCCTGCGGTGGGGAGAAACAAATCTGGCGGTAGTAGAAACAGGAGAGAGAGAGGATTCGGCGGTGGTTTGAGGAGGAGAGAGAGAGTCGATTAGGTGGCAGTGGTTTGAGGAGGAGGAGAAAGGATTCGGCAGTTGTTTTTTTTGTGAATAACGTGTGCGGCACTGCGGGTTGCGTTTGGAAATTTTTAA
Organism: Geum urbanum; assembly: GCA_946800695.1. NCBI lineage: Eukaryota > Viridiplantae > Streptophyta > Magnoliopsida > Rosales > Rosaceae > Geum > Geum urbanum. The sequence continues at coordinate 25,749,059 of OX327002.1, forward strand.
ATAGAACTATAACCGATGACAATGACACAATGTCATCGGTTATAGATTGGATCTTTATTGGTTCAACATTCTCATATAGAAACATGCTTCCCAAAATGCCTATTTTACTAATTGATCATTCGCATAGTTAGAATCATTACTAATTAAACACGTTTCTCATAGAAACACTTTGTTATACTCAAATACGTACATCTCTAACTAAGGTTGATAATCAGATCATCGCTTGAGTCTGACTCAGTTTCATAGTTAATTTCTGGTAAGATGTGCCGCTCCTTGGCACCTGATTCTTCGTCAATTTCATAAGGATTAACATCAAGAAGTTCTGCTCCAGGAATTCGAACCACAACACCTAATCTCACATTATTAAGGTGAATTGTAGAGGATTCTGGAATGTCAATTGTGTTTGGCTCTTGGTATGCATTAACTTCTTTATCATCTGCGGCCTCACTAAGTGTAGCAGCACTGTATATGTTTCTAGGAACAACATGGTTAACTACATTCCACGTGCCTCTGTGCACAAGATCATCAAGATAAAACACTTGTTTTACCGCTATAGCAAAAACAAAAAGGTCATCTTCATACCAACTTATAGTAGTATTCACCAAAAGTATACTTTACTGATCAGTCCTCGTGTTCTCTAGGATAGTATGAAAGGACCCAACCCCGATTTAGTTTCCTAAACCGGAATCAAACCCCTTCTGAAAACACGAACCAACAAAAACTATTAAAATTTCGGCAGAGTAACGCTACTAACACGGAATTGCCTTTACCTGCACCCGGAAAATAACACTACATCCTATGCCACAAAAGCCAAACCGTGGGCACCAATCCCATCCGGATTTCTCAATATCATATCAATAGCAATAAACAGTAAACAAAACTGTAATATATAGGAAATCCGGGAAAATCCGTATAAAACATGTATCAGTAATGTATCAGAGCGACCTCTAGTGTATACATATACAAAATATACAACAGTAGCTGAAACATGAAACCTACTGGAAAACACAGGTAGCTCGAACAACTAGTCTCCGACCGCGACGTGAGATACCAGAATCCGAACTACAAACTGGGCATGGAAACCGAAAAGTCCAGGGGAAAGACATGAAAATCGTTAGAGTGAGTGAACGAAAATAAATGTCTTTCGCCGATTAATATATGTTATAATAACATATGCGAGTCAAAATGAATGAATATGACATAGTACATGAGGTGAACTCAAACTCCTCCAGCGTACAGAGCATGCATGGAAAAATCCCATGGGGTCGCTCATGGACACATTCGTGCTAGTACAGTCCGAATCACGGGATCCCAAACCCACACGTGATTCTAGCCAGAAAGGCCTCGGGTCAGGGGTCACAGCCTCCTCCGGTAAACATCCTCAGGGATCAGCCGAGATGCAAGTGTATCGATACAACAACATATACTGTGACTGTACTCTGTGTAAACCAAATCATAAATAGTTCGATGCAAATGTATAAAGCAACATATAAATGCATATACGTAATGTATAATTATATAGGCATATTCGTATAACACATGCTCAAATAAATCATAATTTCAAATGCATTATCAAGCCCGTAAAATGTGTATTAAAGACTCGCGATTATCAGTGAAAAGAAATTGTCCACTCACAGATGAGCAAAACGCGCACTCGCGCTAATTACGTGGCCCGGCGGAAGATCCCTCGCCCGAAGCACGGTCTTGATCCCCTGAATAATCATAAAATATATCTGATCAAAATCACAATTCAGAACAATGTACCACAAGAAATCAACCGTTCCCGGAAATATATAACACAGTGCAAAATAATCGACGAAATTCCCGAAATCTCCACTCAAAACCCTCGACTGAAAATCCGATACCCAAATCAACTCGAAAACCTCAAGACGACGATCGGGGCGCGAATACGAGTAAAACGACATTAAAATCATCAAATTCTAAAAAGTCAACAGGTCGCCGGAGCTCCGCCGTTGACCGCCGCTGCCGGCGGCGGCGCGCCGTCAATCGTAGAGATTTCCTGGCGACCAAGCTCCCAAACTGTTCTCCTCCTCAAGCCGAGCAACTTTCCTCAAGGCACCACCACCATCCAGCCATCACCGTGGCCGGAAATCAGCTTGAAAGAGCCACGGCCGAGAATCGCCGGAAAACTTTCCCAGCTGATTCCGGCGCCGTTGCTGCACCTCAACCCTCGAAAGAAAAGGGAAAATGATCTCCATCCAAAACTCAACCGTTTCCACCTAAATTCCTCCTTGGAAAGTCGCCGGAGCGTCACCCCCAAACGATGCCGATTCCGGCCGGAAAACCCAAAACTTCTGATCTACGCATTTTATGCGTGATTCTTAATGTCTTTCTCTTTACATTTAGCTTTGTTTTGACCTTAGTACTATCATTTCTCACTTACTTTGTTGTTTTTAGGTTTTGAATAAAGGAGTACAATAAAAGAGGTGAAATGAAGCTTAAAACGCAGAAATTGGAGGTTTCCTAATTCGCTTAGGAAAAGTGGTATTTCCTTCTTTGACTAGGATTCCTACTCGGGTAGGAATGCAAATGGTTCGACAACTCGGAAAGTTTCACGGAGCTGAAAAATGAAGTTTCCTAAATCAACTAGGAATGACGTGGCGAAATGTCCGAGACGCGCAAAATGGTTGAGAAATGGTATTCGTAAAAGTTACTAAAATGGTACGCACAAATGGTTTCCCAAATGAAGAACGAATACATTTCTCCTAAGTGAACCAGGAAGATCAAGTCGGCATGCATTTATGGAAGGAAGACATGGCCGAAATATTGAGATCTTACTTGCCACATTTGAAGACCAAATATCTTGAATATATTGAAGAATTTCGGCAAGGAGTATATTTCCTTGGAAATCAAGAAAGAAATATCTAGAGTGGAATAAGGAAAGAAGATCTCAGAACAGACCTGTAACTTCAAGAGGCCACCGAAGTCGCAATTCAACTCCAAATATGGCGATCCTTATATGGATTTTTTAGCCCTTTGAATAAGCTTTCCAACGAGTCCAAAATCATAATTTTCTGAGCTCTAGAACTCCCGCAATACTCAAAGGAAGACAGGCTGTCAGTTCTACCCGGGTAAACTAGGAATCCCTAGTTTGGAGAGGAAAGTTGGAATTCTTCACCTATAAATACAAGAGCTCGGCCTCATTCTCAAGCATCACTCATCATACAAGCCAAGTCTCTGCCTTAAACACTTCCTCTCCACAAATACTCGAAATCTCTTCAAGGAACGCCATCCTCCACACCATATACATTCAGCCTCCACCTAGAAGCAACCTTAGGCAATCCGAGGGTTCATCTAGCCATCCATAGAAGGATCGTGTGCAAGCTTTGCGACTGCAATCACGACACAAAGGGTGTATTTCGATCCCTCTACTTACTCCTTGTAATGAATTTCAGTTTTGTAGAGTGTAAAGACATGTTTTTGTAATATAATTCTAATTCTATTTTATGTCATCTATTTCGAGTCTAAGTCTTTTCTGTGTGCTAATCTAAATGCGAGCAATCTTGGTTTAGGTTAGATAATGTGTCTTCTTCACTTAATGCTTTAATCTAAATGCGAGCAATTTTGGTTTAGGTTAATGATGTGTCTAAATGCGAGCAATCTTGGTTTAGTCACTTAATTATGAAAGATGCATGCGAACCACATAGTAAAGGCTTAGATAAAACTTAGGTTGCATATAATATGATTAGGTTATAAAGAAATGAGGTAAGTGTGACGAGTTGATCATGTATATATGTAATTAAACCTTATTTTCGGTTTTAGTAAGCATGTTTAGGATTCTATGTTCTTGTTTGTTTTGCTTGTCTATGAGTTTAAGCATGTTAGAACTTAGAAGCCAACGATGTGTTTTGCTATGCCATGTTCTTGTCTTTATTTTCGTAGATAATAAATAACCTTTTTAAACCCCCCTTTCAAAACATAGCGTAAATATGCATGCACCCTCAATCCCCGGTTAAGAACGATACCCTACTTATCAATGCTACATCTACACAAAAGGGTTTTAATTGTTTATACGTTTTTGTTGAGTGTTAAGTGATAATTTAATGGTTGCAGAATCGTGTATCAATTTTGGCGCCGTTGCCGGGGATTGTAAAGAATTGTGTGTTTATGCTTGTAAATATGTGAATATGTGTAAATAAGTGTGTATATGTAAAGTGTCGAAATTTTTTACATGTTCATAATACGTTCCATTCTAACTTTTTGTTTTTGCAGCCATGTAAATAGGTACATATTAAAGGAAGTCTTCGATTTGCATTGAGTACGCAAGTTTGGGCGATTAAGTCTCACTCATTGGAATAGATGGCGCCTCTTTTTCTTGTTTATCTCCTTAACCTCTCATGATGTGTGGATTTCATCACTGCACACCATAACCTAAGTGAAGTTATGGACATGAGGTTGAGGGCGGAGTCTACAAAGGACTTGAGGGAATGTCTTTCTCGACATTTTGGCTGAATGTCGGACATGGTGTCTAGAACGGGTTATGACTGGTGACAGGTTCTGGATCTAAGAAAGGCTTGCATCAATGGAGTATATACCAATGATCCGGTAAGTGGATGAATACTTGTCTTTGAGTAAGAAATCTTTGGTAACTTGGTGTCTAGAAGGTGACGGTTTCTATGACGGGTTTTGGATCCGAGATCTCAAATCGGTCCTACCTCTCGTGGTCTCTCTTGCCAACTGGCTAAGCTTATTAAAATTGCCCAAAGAAGACAAGGACTAAATCTACTTTCCATGATCGGTAAGCCTCGGGATGCATCATCGAAATTAGTCCTGCCTCTCGCGTTATCTCTATCCCCAACTGGCCATGTTTTTCGATTGAACCAAGGCCGATTGATTGAGAATGTACATTTTATCGCGCGGGTCGCACGTCCAATGAAAGACCTAAAGGCCAAATGAACGTATTCTCTTTAAATTGAAGGCGAAACTCAATGAACAAAATACTTGTGCATATTACTTGTAAATTTTGAGTGCATTCTAACTTGTAAAGAATTAACCACGTTGCATATAGCTTGCATAACCTGCCGGCGGCTTTGTGATGCTCGGATTTCATCACCGGGTACCCTAACCTAAGTGAAGTTAGGGACATGAGGCCAAACGTATGGTTACGTTTGCATCATGTATTTAGCACGTAACTTTGTGTGTTTTCTGCAGGTTCTAACATTTTCTCTTATGCATTCACTTCATATTTCACTTAGGTTCTTGTTTGATGCATTTGAATGACGATTTAATTGTTTTGAGCATGAATTTGAATGAAACGTGGTGTGCTTGCATTACTCTACTTGTATATAAATATATGTTTCTAAATCTTTGCATTGTAAATATGCCTAATTTTGCAGAAAACGTGTAAATTGAGTCTTAACTTATTCTATCAACTTTGCATTCATTTTAGGGAGTCTAAAGCCTTGCATTCACGTTTACAAATCTTGAAGTGTCTTAACTTAGTGTTTTATAGCTTTCGTGTGTTTTTGGTTTGTTTTTCTTCGTGTGATTTGTTTTGGTGTGATTTTGTGTGTTTTTATTGCTTTCTTTTAATTTTCAACGTTTTTGGTTAGTGTCTTGCATTACTTGTATATTATTTTGATACTAACACTATTTTGAGGAGGAAGACTTAGAAGAAGATCCGGCTACTAAAGAAGCCGAGAAGAATGTGGCTCCTCACGCCACTAAGGCACAACCCTCATCATCACAATCTGCCCCAAACAAGGTATTAACTCTATCCCTTCAAGTTTGGTTAATACTAATGCTTCGTTTGCTCGTGCACCATTCCCACATAGGTTGACGAAATCTAAGAGAGATGATCAATACGAAGACATCTTGGACATCTTTCGGAAGGTGCAAGTAAATATGCCCTTGATCGAGTGCATAAAGCAAGTGCCTATCTATGCAAAATTTGTCAAAGAATTATGCACCCAAAGGAGGCAAACGAGAGCGAAGGAGGTTGTGAAGGTGAATGCAACCGTTTCAGCGGTTTTACAGCGTCTGTTACCCCCCAAATTGAAGGATCCGGGGAGCTTTTATGTTCCTTGTGTGATTGGTGACAACAAATTCGAAGATGTTATGCTAGATCTTGGTGCATCCATTAACGTAATGCCTTATTACTTATATGCGTCCATGGATTTAGGCGAGCTCAAACAAGACAACGTCATCATTCAACTAGCCGACCGTTCACATAAGTATCCTAGGGGATACGTTGAAGATGTTCTTGTGCAAGTCAACAACCTAATCTTTCCAGCTGATTTCTACATTGTTGACATGGAAGAGAGTTCTTTGAACACCACGCCATTGCTTCTTGGACGACCTTTCATGAGGACTGCAAGAACGAAGATTGATGTTTTTGAGGGAACGTTTTCCATGGAGATTGACGGAGAAAAGATTGAATCACTACAAGAAAAGAGGACTTAGACGACGGAACAGTATTAGTTCCGTCGTCTAAGTTACACTTAGACCTCGGAGATTTCTCCGTGGTCCAAGTAACACTTAGACGACGGAGATGTAATTCTCCGTCGTCTAAGTGTTACTTGGACCACGGAGAAATCTCCGAGGTCTAAGTGTAACTTAGACGACGGATGTGAAATTTCTCCGTCGTCTAGGTAAGTACCTGGACCTCGGAGACGTATCCGTCGTCCAGGTTATCACTTGGACGACGTAGAATTACATCTCCGTCGTCTAAGTAACATTTAGACCTCGGAGATTTCTCCGTGGTCCAAGTAAAACTTAGACGACGGAGAATTACATCTCCGTCGTCTAAGTTTTACTTGGACCTCGGAGAAGTGATCACCTGGACAACGGACCGACACGTCGTGGTGTAAGTTCCACTTAGACGACGTACCGACACCTCCGTCGTCTAAGTGAAGCATTATATATATAGGCCATGCCAAACTCTCTTAGCTTCGATCATTCCATTATATTTTCTCCCGTGGGGAATTTTTGAAATCGAAGGAGAAGGAGAAGGCCGGATTAGGCTAGGCCGGGGCTAGAAATTAAAGGATCTCCGGTGTTCGATCACTAGCTAGCTTAATTAACTGCAGATATCGAGAAGGCGAGCAGGTACGTACGTACGTACGTAGGCAGTTAAAATTTGCATGATTAAATATATATATATATTTAGGGAAACCGTACGTACGTACATACATGCATGAATGTTAATTAGCTATATATACAGATTAAATTACGTACGTAATTTGATGGATCGATGTAGATCGAGTACGTATAATTAATGGTAAATTAATGGACTAATATATATATACGTAATAATTATTTAATTATAATATTTTGTAGCAGTATGGACAAGAGTTGGATGAAGTTAAAGAATAGATGCGATGTCCGGTATATGGATGGAATTAGCGAATTTGTGAATTTTGCGATAGAACATGGTCATGGAAAGAAGCGTTTCAGGTGTCCGTGCCAGAAATGTCTTAATTGTCAGTATGCGGAGGTTAATGTTATGGTGCAACACCTGTACGAAAATGGTATGATGTGGAGTTACACTACATGGAGCGAGCATGGTGAAGCAGTAGAGTTCAGCGCAGCAGACTTCAGCTCAGGGTACAGTTACCATGGTGCCTCATCCAGCGGCAGTGGTGCCGGACCCCCAGCTTGCAACCCAACTGCAGATTTGGTCCATGATGCGTTTCCGGGATGTAGTCATGGCGGACACCAACACCAAGACGGAGGTTACAGTACCACCAATGAGCATGATGACACATTCCCCGCAGCTAGCTTGGCCACTGACACCAGTGAGATGGAAAAGTACAACCGGATGCTACTTGAAGCACAGACCCCGGTGTTCCCTGGATGTCGAGAGAATGTGTTGCAATATGTGATGGAGCAAATGAAGATAAAAGTGAAGCACAAAATGTCAGTGAGTGCTTTTGACGAAATTCAGGAGCAAATATGTAAGTTGCTTCCTGATGATCACAATCTTCCTAAATCTCATTATAAGGTTAGAAATATCCTGAGCAGCCTCGGCCTAAAGTACAGGATAATTGACGCATGTCCGAATGATTGTGTGCTATTTTACAAAGAGTATAAAGAGTTGGACTATTGTCCCGTATGTGGCCAGTGCAGATTCCAGTTGAATAGGAAGAGTTCGAAAAAGAGAATTCCTGTGAAAGTTGTTCGATATTTTCCCTTGATTCCCAGATTGCAGCGCCTGTACATGTCTCTACACACAGCAGAGGCGATGCGATGGTACGCAGAAAAGCGAATAGATGACGATGTCCTGCGACACGCCGCAGATGGGGAGGGTTTCAAACATTTCGACAGAGAATTTGGAGACTTTGCTTCAGAGGTTAGAAATGTTAGACTCGGCCTATCTACAGACGGATTCAATCCTTGGGGAAGTAATAGCTCCGCCGTTAGCACTTGGCCAGTTATTCTGATGCCGTACAACTTGCCTCCGTGGATGTGCATGAACAAGGAATTTAATTTCCTTACCGTATTAATTCCAGGTCCTAAATCTCCATCGAAGTGCTTAGATGTCTACCTCAGACCTTTGATCGACGAGCTGAAACTGTTGTGGGAAAATGGAGTCCCAACTTATGACAAATTCACTAACACGATGTTCACGATGAGGGCTGCCGTAATGTGGACGATCAGCGATTTTCCAGCGTATGGAATGTTGGCAGCGTGCAGGACAAAAGGATATAATGGATGTCCTATATGTTTGGACGACGTGAACTCTAGTTGGCACGCAGGGAAGGTGTGTTACTTGGGTCACCGTAGATGGCTCCCTCACGACCACCCTTGGCGACAGGATGAAGCTCATTTCGACGGGACGGTAGAGAACAATCCTAAACCCCGTAGTTGGTCGGGCGAAGAGATTTTAGAGAGGTTGAGCTATTTCGACTTTGGTGTGTTGACTAACGACGCGGATGTAAAGAAATGCAATCCAATTGCTCCACATGATCTGAGCTATTGGGATCACAAGAGTATATTGTTTGAACTCCCTTACTGGTCGAAGTTGAAGCTGAGGAACAACTTGGACGCGATGCACATAGAAAAGAATGTGTGCGACAGCGTGGTGGGAACAATTCTCGGTATTAAGTTCAAGACTAAAGATACTCCCAAAGCGCGCAAAGATTTGGAATCAATGAATCTACGTCGTCCCTTGTGGTTGAGGAGGGATAGGAAAGGAGTGTACAACAAGATGCCAGCTGCACCGTACACAGTGAAGCCGACACTTAGACGTTCTGTATTTCACTGGTTTAAGGGCGTTCGTTATCCGGCCACGTATGCAGCTACTATAACTGGAGCAGTGGATGAGGTGCAACACAAGTTTGTTGGTCTAAAGACACATGACTATCACGTTATGCTGCAACGTCTGATTCCAGTGGTAATTCGACCATATTTGCCTCGCGACGTCGTAGAACCAATAGTGGCATTGTGCAGATGGTGGCAGAGGTTATGCGCTAGAGAATTAAAGAAGTCAGATGTCGTGGAATTGCAACAACAAATTGTGCACATCATTTGCAAACTAGAGAGGATTTTTCCTCCTGCTTTCTTCGACATAATGATTCACCTAATGATCCACCTGCCCGAGCAGGTTCTCATTTCTGGTCCGGTCCAGTACACTTGGATGTATCCTCAAGAAAGGTACGTACAACTAATTAATTATACAGGTTTTTCGATTCATAATTTGTTCCACTGGAGATTACTAGCTAGCTATATGCATGTACTTATTTTTATTGTACGTTTGATTAATTTTGTAGACAGCTTGGACAGTATAAGTCATTCGTCAAAAACAGGTCGGCCCCGGATGGCTCCATAGCAGAGACATACCTAATGCATGAGTGCGTTACTTACTGCAACAGGTACCTCAAAGATCCACCACCTCCAACTGCCTCCGATCCCAGTGCCCGCATCAATCTTTCTGTCGTCACCAATGTAGTCCGACCGTTTAGAGGAGTATTAAAGGAAACGTTAACACGGGAAGAACTTATTGAGGCACATTGGGTAGTGTTACGAGACTGTGACGAAGTTGAGCCGTACATGATGTCATACAGGGAGAGGCTTCAGGCGTTATATCCAGACAAGAGTTCGGCGTGGATTGAGAAAATGGTTAAGAAAAAGTTCCCCGATTATTTCTTCCAATGGGTACGTATTTAGTGATTTATATACATATTGAGATCATGCATGTTTAATTTGTAGAAAGTAAACCCTTACATTTTTCCATTTTCGCAGATGATTGATCTGCAAAAATCCGAAAACCACGGGGGGTGGTGGTCTTGGCCAAAGCACTTGCTAGCAGGGAAGCCGATTAAACACTATATTTATCCGGGATGTTTTGTGAACGGTGTGAAGTTCCATTCATTGGCGCGAGATGAAGGAAGAAGAACACAAAACAGTGGGATAGCGGTTGGGAAAGACCCTGATCTATATTACGGAATGATCGTATATGTGGTTCAGCTATGTTACGGGAATGATGTCAACGTTTTCCTATTCAAGTGCAGATGGTTCAAGCGTACAAAGGAAGACCTGGGACTTTTATCAGTCGATACAAACTCAAGCTGGTATGAGGATGAGCCTTTCGCTCTCGCCACCTTAGTTAGGCAGGTGTTCTATCTCGACGATCCGAAAGCTGGTGACGGGTGGAAAATAGTGAACCAGATCTCTCATCGAGGAGTTTGGAATACAGAGACAATTGAAGGGACACCGGCGACGACTGAAGATGCTGCTGAACCAGATAGAGACATTCCTGCCTATCAAGAGCCTAATATTTCTGTCATCCGCTCCGACATAATGGACCTGGTTCAAGACGGTGAACGGTTACCCATGCCTGATGGTTGTACAGATCTAACTGAAGAAGAGATTATTGAGGTAGATGAAGAAGACGTGCAGGATGAGGACGATGACGACGACTCTGGTTATTCCTCGGACGATGTTGAGTACGATGAGGAGGATGAGCAATCGGATAACGGTGATGATGATGATGACGATTATGACGAAGAGTACGGTCACACGACGAGGATCATTAATTGGTAAACCCTAATTTATTATTGTAATATATATATGATCGATCGATGCATCGTAAAAAGGTGAAAGATTTCTATTATGTTGAGACTTTAAGATTCCTCGTCCAGCTTTGGTTGGTTTTATTGTTTTTAAATACTATTTATGTATAAATTGGATTAATTATGGGTCCCTATATATGATTATATATATTGACTTGTGATAGTATTATTGAGAGCACAAATTTTGTACGTAGTCCCGGCCCCTCTCTTTGCTTTCAACTTCATCGGTGTATTCTCTGATCTTATTAAAAGTAAGCTGAAGCTGCTCTACATTTCGCTCAAGCAGCCCTTCAAACCCTAAATCCTCGACACTAAATGTAGCATGATCGGATCGATCGATCATTTTTTTAATTATATTCTTGAATGAGAATAATTGAACGAACATACAAATGACCGAGGACGACCTAAACCCTAAACCCTACGGCCCTAACCTCTGAATTCAGGGTTTTACACTTGGACGACGGAGACAGTCATTCTCCGTCGTCCAGGTGTGTACTTGGACGACGGAGAATGACTGTCTCCGTCGTCCAAGTGACAAACCCTATACCCTAAACCCTAAGGACCCCTAACCCCTGAATTCAGGGTATATTCACCTGGACGACGGATACGACATTCTCCGTCGTCCAAGTACACACCTGGACGACGGATATTAGCGTCTCCGTCGTCCAGGTGTGTACTTGGACGACGGAGAATGTCGTATCCGTCGTCCAGGTGTAAATTTCGTAATTTTTTCTAAGACAACGACCATCTAGACCATCTTCGAATGCATATTCTTTTCGTCAAGACTTTAGAGTAGTATATTCTTGGTGTGTGAGGTTCGACGGTTCGAAAATCGGAGTTGCGAAATGTCCTGTATCCACGTTTCCGGTTTGTGAAATTCTCGGTTTTGCGGTTGACTGTGCCGATGAAACCCTTCCCGAACTTATTATTTCCTGGTCCTTTATAGTAATTATATATTATGTTACGACGAACATATCCAACGGTTGTTTTGTCCAAATTCAATTTCGTTAGTACTCTGCTGCAAATCAGCAACTACAAGTGAACACTAAAGTCTTAAAGATTAGTCGATACTTAACAACTTTCAAAACGTAAAATTATTCGGCGGTTCAAATTTATCTGTTTATATATACGATGCGTTCATCGATATTGTACGACTATTTCACTCGAATGACAGATCGCTAAATTCCTAGCGAATTAATTTAAATATTTTTTTTTGCATAATTTGAACCTAGACGACGGATACGGTCATTTTCCGTCGTCCAAGTGTTCACCTGGACGACGGAAAATGACCGTATCCGTCGTCTAGGTTCAAATTACCATGGCGGTTCGAATAAAATTTTTATTATTTTTCGATGTAAATATTGACTTGGACGACGGATATGTCGTTTTCCGTCGTCCAAGTGTTCACTTGGACGACGGAAAACGACATATCCGTCGTCCAAGTCGAAATAACATGGCGGTTCGATTTGCCGCCTCAATTTTCGGCACCGCTTGAAATTCCACTTAGACGACGGAAAACACTGTCTCCGTCGTCTAAGTCAACATTTATGGCGGTGAAACGACCCGCCCATTTATTTGGCGCCGGTTCGAAAAAATTTGACTCTTCACTTAGACGACGGAAAACACTGTTTCCGTCGTCTAAGTGAACTTAGACGACGGAGAATAGTGCTCCGTCGTCTAAGTGAAACTCTATAAATAGGCCGAGCCTCATCTTCTTTTCCTCATCCCTTACAACTTTCTCTCCTCCATCTCCTCTCTCTCTCTCATTCCGGCGATTCTCCTCCGGCGACGCTCCGACGACATTATTTCCGGCGTGGTTCCTCCTCTCCGACGACATAACTCCGGCGATTTTCGCAGAAAACTCTCGAAAAACTCCGATTCGGTAAATTTCTATTTTTCCCTTATTAAAATAATTTTTTTTTAATTAATTAGTTTTAAATATTTCTTAAATGATTATTTTAATGTTATTTATTAATTATTGCTATTAATACTAATTAAATGAATAATTGTAAATTTATTGTTATTAATTATATTTAGATTAATTATTGTTATTAATTAAATAAATGATTACATATTGTTATTAATTAATTAAATGGTAAATTATTGTTATATATTAATAATAATTAAATGAATAATTGTAATTACTTGATAATTTATGAAATGAATAAATATTATTGTAATTATTTATTAATTAGTTGCATAATTAAATAAATATGAGATTAAATTAATTAGTAGTACGTGTTCGATTTAAATTTAGTACATATGCTTGGTGTAATTAAGTCGCACTCTTTGGAATAGATGGCGCCTCTTTTCCTTGCTTATCTCCTTAACCCCTCGTGATGTGTGGATTTCATCACCGCACACCATAACCTAAGTGAAGTTATGGACACGAGGTTGAGGGCGGAGTTTGCAAAGGATTTGAGGGAGTGTAAATTTTCGAAAAATTGGCCGAATGTCGGACATGGTGTCTAGAAACGGGTTATGACTGGTGACAGGATTTGGACTAAGAAAGACTTTTGTCGAAATTAGTCCTGCCTCTCGCGTTATCTCTATCCCTAACTGGCCATGTTTTTCGATTTAACCAAGGCTGATTAATTGAAAATTTACACTTTATCGCGCGGGTCGCACGTCCATTGAACGACCGAAAATGCCAAGCTAGTGTACTCTATTTAAATCTTAAACGTACTTAATTAATTAGCGTAAATTTTTAAGTTGTAATTATTATGGTAAGTAGGTACGCGTATTTTAACACCGTACTCTTAGGTTTAAATGGCTCCGCCAAAGACCACATCCGGCAAGAAGAAAGCCCAACAGGAGTCAGAAGATGAGATGCTCCAAATGTTGGCGGCCCAAGTCGGTTGGGTTCAACCGCAGGACGACGCCCTCAATCCGGGGCCTTCTGGGGAAATTCCCTCTGCCCCATTTCTCTCAAGCGGTGATGACGTCGACCCCTTTTCAACTCCGATGCCCGGTACCGCTTCAACGGGAAGTACTCAGGCGTCTTCGACGGCCGATTCTATCATGTACAGCGCCCGCCGTAAGCAAAGGAGGGCCCCCACTGACCCCCAACCGAAAAAGACTCGGGGTCTCGTTAAAGGTGGAAAGGCGGAGAAAATTTGCAAGGCGACCGGGAGCAAGATCGCCTTGCCCTACGACGAATTCACCGGTGGCCCTCCCACACCTCAGCTAGCAAGTCTCTCGGCTCATAGCATTGGGTCGATTGTTCGTAACCGGGTTCGTATCACTGCCCCTACTTGGAGGGAGGTGCCGGATTCGGAGAAGGCGAAAGTCTTTAAGGATCTTTCGGTACGTAATACGTACAATTTTAGTTATTATATACTATTTTTAATATTAGTTATATATAATTTTATAATATATACGATTATAATTTCCAATTTATTTCTGATAGGAACAATTTGCGGTGGATCCGGATCCGGCGATGTTGAGGCATATCAACCAAACCGCCAACAACATCTTCAAAGATTGGAAGTACAGGCTCCATCAGTACTTCCGAACTAACGGTCCCGTGCCTCCCCCCGAAGAGCTGCGTGGGGATAGAGAAGATGAGTGGGAGTGGTTGTGTAACCACTTTGCCGATGAGCAATTTCAGGTGTTAATTTACTTTTTTTATTTCAATTAAGATAATTGAATACTCTAAATTTTAGTTACTTATAAATTTTTTAATGATTTCATTATGTTGTCTAACAGAAATTCTCCGGTGTCAACAAAGCCAACCGGGGGAAGAAGGACAAGCACCATACTTCCGGCGCCAAGCAACTCATTCAAATTGCCAAGGAGCACAGGGATAAGGGCTCCAAACACCCTTATCTCGATGCAAGCGTAAGCGCGTACGTGACGCCTGGGCTCGATAATGAAGCGAGTCAACGCGGCGTAAGTCATATATATATATATATATGTGTGTGCGCTAATAATTATAGTAATTATTATTTAAATATTATTTCATTATAATAAATTTATTATTCTTTTGTAGGCAAGAGTGATAGAGCGTGCGCAGGAAGAATTGGCTAACACTCAGCTTGCGTTCCCAGATGTGCCGCTAGAAGACCTGCCTCCTCTATCTGTGGAGAGCCAAATAGCAATTGCGGATGAGGTCTACGGTCGTAGAGCTGGCAAGGAGGTTAGGCACTTCGGGCCTAAGGTGGTTCGAGATTTGTCGACCTCTGAGTCATCATCTACGGGAGGTTCGGGGCGGCGGAGAAGTTCTCAAGCTGCGGCAGCCTATGAAGAGGCTCGAATCGCACGGGAGGAGAATATTGCCATGCGCCAAAGAATGGACCAGCAAGACGAGCGAATAGCCCAACTCATCGCCCTTATGCAACAAGCTCAAAGACAATGTCAACCTCCTCCGAACCCATTCCCCGACGACGACGACCCGGCTGGAGGCGGAGGACGAGGCGGCGCATCTGCTCCTCCAGTGTTTTAGCTAGCTAGTAGTTTATTATTTCGTTTCTTAATTTCCGCATTACGAACAATATTTTCATTTTTAATTATGGGTTTTTTCGATTATGCATGTATGTACAAATTAATTTTAATTATTTTATTAATTTAGCGTATTTAATTAATTTAATTAATTTTTTTTCAATTAATATTAATAATATTTTTGAATTTAATTTTTTTTTAAAAATTAATTTTTCACTTAGACGACGGAGACATTAATCTCCGTCGTCTAAGTCCCCACATGGGCCACGGACGTTGTTAGCTTGTCCGTGGCCCAGGTGGTGACTTAGACGACGGAGATTAATGTCTCCGTCGTCTAGGTTACTACCTGGGCCACGGAGAAGCTAACAATCTCCGTGGCCCAGGTGGGGACTTAGACGACGGAGATTAATGTCTCCGTCGTCTAAGTTCCTACCTGGGCCACGGAGATTGTTAGCTTCTCCGTGGCCCAGGTAGTAACCTAGACGACGGAGACATTAATCTCCGTCATCTAAGTCACCACCTGGGCCACGGAGATTGTTAGCTTCTCCGTGGCCCAGGTAGGCACTTAGACGACGGAGACATTAATCTCCGTCGTCTAAGTCACCACCTGGGCCACGGACGTTCTCCGTGGTCCAAGTGAACTTGGACGACGGAGATTAAATTCTCCGTCGTCTAAGTACTTAGACAACAGCACTTGGAGCACGTACCTTGGACGACGGATTTTCCGTCGTCCAAGTACTTAGACGACGGAGACTGTCACTTAGACGACGGAAATGCTCCGTCGTCTAAGTCACTTTTTCTTGTAGTGAATTCAACATACTAGATGCCATGAAGGTTCCCACGGCAAGTGTCAATGCATTCTTTTCGATGGATATGGTAGAAGAGGCTGCTCAACAACACTTAGACACTATTGGAGATGATGTTCTCGACATTGCCATACAAGAAGGAGCGGGGCTGACTCGACTTGGAGATGAAGCCCTTTTTGATGCACTTATCGAGATTTTGGAGCCTAGAATCCTTGAGATGGCTATGGCACTCAATGAGGCTCCACGGATTGTTAATAGGCCACCTCCAATTCCGTTGGCCTATGGAGAAAACAAGCTTGTTCCATCCGTAATCAAGGCACCGGAGTTAGAACTCAAAGTGTTACCGGCTCATTTGAAGTATGCTTACTTGGGAGAGAATGACACTTTGCCGGTTATCATTTCATCATCAGTGGAGGAAGAATCTCTATTTGAACCGGCCACATCAAATGAATGAAGAACTTCACGTCTAGGCTGTAAGACGTTAAAAAACAAGCGCTTGTTGGGAGGCAACCCAATGGAGGAAATCGCCAAGGCTTTGTTCTCTCCTCCCTTATCTTTTTAATTTCATTACTTATTTATTTTCCTTAGCTAAAATTTTCGTGGGTCTCTCCCTTCATACGGAATTGTATGATTCCCTTAAATACATTGAGGACAATGTAGAATTTAAGTGTGGGGGAGGGGTTTACAACTTTATTTGAGTCTTAAAACCATAAAACCGGGCGGACAATGGAACTTTCCGGCGGATGATGCCCTAAAAAAAATTATTTTATGTCTTTCTATTTAACTTAGGGTTTTTAAAGAGTCTTTTTCATTTTTTTTAGGATGCCCTTAGTTAGTCTATGATGAAAATGGACGGAAAAAGAATACATATGGCGATGAATAAGCACCAAACTGTTTTCGTGTGATAAGTGAGATATTTTGATTGTCATAACATGTAGTGGATATGGTTTGATTAAACATGGTACAGATTTCGCATGTTAGAATGAGTTTTAAATCATACAAACCTAAAAGTGAGTTTTTGAGCCTACATTACTTCATTTGAGAGTGAATTTCGTGCATATGGTGTCTCAAAAACAAAACATGCTTCATCTAATTACTTGCCATAGATTTTAATGAACTAGAGATTACTAGAACTTACTCATGTAGATTTACAACGCTTTTAAGTTGATATATGCTCTGATTTTGGATATGATTAAAAGCAAATTAGGTTACCACCACTTAAACCAAATGGCCTTGTGTCCCATTGTGCGCACGAGTTGCGACACCCTTAGATTAACCCATTTGTGCCTACGTTAAGCCTTTTCTTTCATTTACCACATACATATCTAAACACTTAGCCTAGTGTAGAATTTCCAACCCTTGTTCTAAAGACTTGGTGAAGAGGTTTCGAAGCTAGCATAAAAGAAGTGGCGAAAAAAGTGATGAAAGAATACAAAGAAGGGAAGACTTGTCCAAAAGAGTTGATTGCCGAAATAAAAAAAAAATAAAAAAAATCGAGATCAAAAGAAAATAAAAGAAAAGATGTGTGTAAAAGCTCTCCGGCAAAAGTTCTAAGTGTAAAAGTTTGGACAAAAGAAGTTTAGAATGAAGTTAGGGCCCAAAAAGATGAAAATTGGCCCCTGATTCTAGAGTTTGACACATAAAGAAGTGTAGAAAGGATGAGCCACGAATTCAAGAAGTTTTAAGTGCTAGACTAAGTCTTTGGAACGTGTTTTAACCACCACTTATCTAAATTTTGAATGCCTTAGCCTTAGCCTCATTACAACCTTTCTAAAGTCCTTTATGATCTTTAAGATGAGTAGCCTTCAATTGGTTGAGTAAGTTACATGAGTAAGCATATGGTTTGGTTCATTTGTGCAAGTAATTATGAGGTACGGTATTTTGATACAAAACATATACATTTTGAGTAAACCTCTTTTCATGAGTGAAAATATGATGAGAGCATCCATGTGAGATTGATTTAGACTTTTCGAAACATGCATAGCTTTAACTTCACCATTGTTTTCTCCAAGTCCTACTTGTTCATGACATGATCATATTTCTCTTATCTCTCGAAAATTGTTGAACTTTTCACTATGAAATTTTGTGATTCCATTGCCATATACTTAAGAAAATTTATGAGACAAATTTTGCTAAGGGCTTAGGAGTTGTTTTTATTTATTTGAGTCCATGGGATTTGTTCAACGTGGAGGGTAGCTCTAACGTTGGTTTATATTTTTAGTCTTTCTTTTATTTAGTATTTGCTAGGGACTAGCAAAGTCTAAGTGTGGGGGAATTTGATGTACGCATTTTATGCTTGATTCTTAATGTCTTTCTCTTTACATTTAGCTTTGTTTTGACCTTAGTACTATCATTTCTCACTTACTTTGTTGTTTTTAGGTTTTGAATAAAGGAGTACAATAAAAGAGGTGAAATGAAGCTTAAAACGCAGAAATTGGAGGTTTCCTAATTCGCTTAGGAAAAGTGGTATTTCCTTCTTTGACTAGGATTCCTACTCGGGTTAGGAATGCAAATGGTTCGACAACTCAAAAAGTTTCACGGAGCTGAAAAATGAAGTTTCCTAAATCAACTAGGAATGACGTGGCGAAATGTCCGAGACGCGCAAAATGGTTGAGAAATGGTATTCGTAAAAGTTACTAAAATGGTACGCACAAATGGTTTCCCAAATGAAGAACGAATACATTTCTCCTAAGTGAACCAGGAAGATCAAGTCGGCATGCATTTATGGAAGGAAGACATGGCCGAAATATTGAGATCTTACTTGCCACATTTGAAGATTAAATATCTTGAATATATTGAAGAATTTCGGCAAGGAGTATATTTCCTTGGAAATCAAGAAAGAAATATCTAGAGTGGAATAAGGAAAGAAGATCTCAGAACAGACCTGTAACTTCAAGAGGCCACCGAAGTCGCAATTCAACTCCAAATATGACGATCCTTATACGGATTTTATAGCCCTTTGAATAAGCTTTCCAACGAGTCCAAAATCATAATTTTCTGAGCTCTAGAACTCCCGCAATACTCAAAGGAAGACAGGCTGTCAGTTCTACCCGGGTAAACTAGGAATCCCTAGTTTGGAGAGGAAAGTTGGAATTCTTCACCTATAAATACAAGAGCTCGGCCTCATTCTCAAGCATCACTCATCATACAAGCCAAGTCTCTGCCTTAAACACTTCCTCTCCACAAATACTCGAAATCTCTTCAAGGAACGCCATCCTCCACACCATATACATTCGGCCTCCACCTAGAAGCAACCTTAGGCAATCCGAGGGTTCATCTAGCCATCCATAGAAGGATCGTGTGCAAGCTTTGCGACTGCAATCACAACACAAAGGGTGTATTTCGATCCCTCTACTTACTCCTTGTAATGAATTTCAGTTTTGTAGAGTGTAAAGACATGTTTTTGTAATATAATTCTAATTCTATTTTATGTCATCTATTTCGAGTCTAAGTCTTTTCTGTGTGCTAATCTAAATGCGAGCAATCTTGGTTTAGGTTAGATAATGTGTCTTCTTCACTTAATGCTTTAATCTAAATGCGAGCAATCTTGGTTTAGGTTAATGATGTGTCTAAATGCGAGCAATCTTGGTTTAGTCACTTAATTATGAAAGATGCATGCGAACCACATAGTAAAGGCTTAGATAAAACTTAGGTTGCATATAATATGATTAGGTTATAAAGAAATGAGGTAAGTGTGACGAGTTGATCATGTATATATGTAATTAAACCTTATTTTCGGTTTTAGTAAGCATGTTTAGGATTCTATGTTCTAGTTTGTTTTGCTTGTCTATGAGTTTAAGCATGTTAGAACTTAGAAGCCAACGATGTGTTTTGCTATGCCATGTTCTTGTCTTTATTTTCGTAGATAATAAATAACCTTTTTAAACCCCCCTTTCAAAACATAGCGTAAATATGCATGCACCCTCAATCCCCGGTTAAGAACGATACCCTACTTATCAATGCTACATCTACACAAAAGGGTTTTAATTGTTTATACGTTTTTGTTGAGTGTTAAGTGATAATTTAATGGTTGCAGAATCGTGTATCAACTTCAACCTCTCCGTTCTACCTCATTCCGGCATCAATTTCAACAATTCCACATTCTAATCAATAGCAAATTAAACAAGGATTCAAAATATACCAATATCTCGGCCGAAGGTGGCCGGAATCGTCGAACCCGACGGCAAACAGTTCGATGCCCGCGGTGGTTCACCGGTCAACGAAAGTCAACAGTCAGCCTTGGTCAAACGACGGTCAAACTTCCCAAAACAGTGTTTTCGACAAATTTTCGACTATTTTTGATATTTATACTCGCGCCTTGGGACGATCGACGGTCCAAAACGGATAACCATAACGATTCGGATAAGCTCGATTCGAACGGAGAAACTCGTCGATATTCTGAAACTTCAAATATTCATAATATATTACTCGGTTGTGGAAATAATCATCCAGAACCGCCCACGAACTCGAAATCACATATACTATAACGCTCGAGAAGAGACTCAACTCAAATTCTTGGCCGATTATTAAGTCGTGATTAAAACCAATAAATCAACCAATATACGAAAAACAGTGATTACGCATAATCTCGTGAATTAAGCCATTTACTCAACTGATTCTGGTTCGGGTCGTCACAAATCTACCCCCCTTAGAAAAAATTTCGACCTTAAAATTTACATACATGTCAGGTGAACAGATGAGGATACTGCTCCCACATACGCTGCTCAATCTCCCAGGTGGCCTCCTCAACCGAGTGATTCTGCCACAAGACCTTCACCAGCAGTATAACACGGTGCCTCAACTCCTGGTCACGCTGATCGAGAATTTGTATCGTCTTCTCCACATACGTCAAATCCTCACGGATCGGTAGCTGCTGTGGCGCTAACACATGTGACGGATCTGAAATATACTTCCGCAACATCGAAACGTGGAAAACATCATGAACACGAGCCATCTCAGCTGGCAACTCAAGTCTGTAAGCAACAGCTCCAACCCTCTCGGTGATCTCATACGGACCAATGTACCGTGGTCGAAGCTTGCCACGCTTCTCAAAATGCACAACACCTCTCCACGGAGATAGTTTCAGGAAGACCCAATCGCCCACATTAAACTCGAGGCTCTTTCTCCTCACGTCCGCATAACTCTTCTGGCGATCCTGGGTAATCTTCAATCTATCCTGGATAATCTGGACGTCTTCCATAGTGCTCTTCACCAAATCAGGGCCAATAAGCCATCGCTCGCCCACCTCACTCCAACACAAAGGAGTGCGACACTGCTTCCCGTACAGGGCCTCGTACGGTGCCATCTCGATACTAGCCTGATAACTGTTGTTGTAGGCGAACTCAATCAAATGTAGTTGTTGGTCCCAATTGTGACGACCCGGAACAGAATCAGAAGTGTAATCAGCTTAATTCAAGAGGTTATGCGTAATCGCAGATTTCTGATAGATGATTGATGAAAGGACCCAACCCCGATTTAGCTCCCTAAACCGGAATCGAACCCCTCTGAAAACACGAACCAACAAAAACTTTTCGAAATTTGGGCAGAGTTTCGTTACTAGCGTGGAATTACCATGGGCACAAAAAGCAAACCATGGGCACCAATCCCATCCGGATTTCTCAATATATCAACAGTAAAGTAAAATAGTAAATATATATATGCACTTTACTAAAATCCAGTGTAAAATCGTATAACATATTCAATAGGAAGCTCAGAGCGACATCTAATACATAATCGTATACACATACCACAGTAGGTAGAACAATAAACCTACTGGATGAAATAAAATAGCTCGAGCACTATGCCTCCGACCACGACGTGCGACACTAGAGCCTGAACTGCAAACTGGGTACGGAAACCGAAAAACCCAGGGGAAAGACATGAAACACGTTAGAGTGAGTGGACGAAAATAAATGTCTTTCACCAAGTAATATATATGTTATAAAAACATATGCGAGTCCAGGTAAATAAAAACAACATAGTACACGAGGTAAAACTCATACTCCTCCAGTGTACAGAGCATGCAAGTAAAAATCCCACGGGGTCGCTCATGGACACACACCGTGCTAGTATAATCCGAATCACGGGATCCCGGACCCACACGTGATTCTAAGCCAGAAAGGCCTCAGGTCAGAGGTCTGCCTCCCCCCGGTAAAGGCCTCGGGACAGGAGTCACAGCCTCCCCTGGCACACATCCTCGGGGATCAGCCGGGATGCAAGTGTATCGATACAACATCATATATAAACTGTACTCTGTGTAAACCAAATCATAAACATTTCGATGCAAATGCATGAAACAATATAAAAGTGTATGCATATTCGTATACGTATATCCGTATAAACATATTCGTATAATCGTAAACACATGCTTATATAATCATAATCTCGTAT
The DNA here is from genome assembly GCA_946800695.1 of Geum urbanum. Lineage (NCBI taxonomy): Eukaryota > Viridiplantae > Streptophyta > Magnoliopsida > Rosales > Rosaceae > Geum > Geum urbanum. Next base: position 25,771,728 of record OX327002.1, read on the forward strand.
GAAATCTCATGCTCGTAAAACCATAATCATGCTGCATGCTCAAGTTCATAAATCACATAAAAGACTCGCAAGATTTCCGTGAAAAGAAATTGTCCACTCACAGACTGGCGTAACGCGTATCGCGTTAACCCGTGATCCGGCGGAAAGTTCCTCGCCAAACGAACGATCACGAACACCTGAATATTCACAAAATTCATATCTCAAAATCATATCTCGACAATACAAGGCAAATCACGAGAAATCACCGTTCCCGGAAACACATAACTCAAAGTCGACGAATCGTCGAAAATCCATATATACCACCTCAATACCTCGCTTTACGTTCGGACGCTCAACTCGAAAAACGAACCTCCCCACTGCGATCGGGGCGCGATTTCGAGTCAAATGACATGCAACTTGTCGAAAACTAGAAAAAGTCAAACTGGACCGCCGTTGACCGCCGCGTTGACCACCGCCCACGGCGGCGCCACCGCCAACCGGATAATTTCAAGGTGGAGCAACCCTTATTCCACTCAAAATCACCCACTGAGCAACTTTCATAACTGCAACAAAGTCTAATTCAAACTCTAACTCATCCAATTTCATGTAAAACCGAATTGTCTCATAAATTTCAAACCCAAAATTCTCCTCACACAAATCAAATTGGAACACCATACCTATATGGTTAGAATCATGGAAATGAGGGCTACAAAACCCAGTGCTTGATGTAGCTCAACTCGGCCCGAATCAAAAACCACCATTAAACCCAAATTTCACAAACTTTGGTTCAAGCTTTCTCTCTCCACCGTCCACCTCGCCGTGAACGGTGGCCGGCATCCACACGGGGCAGCCAAGCCGAGTCCAAAGAGGTATGGATCAAGCTCGGAGGTGGCCGGTTAAAGAATCACCGTCGGCGAGCCGTGAAGGTGACGAACTCTTCTCCTCCACCATGGTCAACCCGAGTTGACCAGGTCAACTCCCAAAATGGCAAGTCAAAGACTTGCCCAAAGAGGAAAACTGCTATATATAGACTTTCCCAATAAGGAAACTCATACATATCCATTTCGACGAACTTCAAACGCGCGTAACTTTCTCGTCGTAATTCCGATTCCGATAATTCTTGCGGCCACATACTCGTCTCGACATATTCTTCCAATATTACCCAAAGTCAAACATATCGGCCAACCGAATAAAAAGTCAACCCTTCAAAGCAACACACATTAAATCGACTAAATAATCAACAAACGGAAAAATTTGCAACTAATTCCTCGTAACTCCAAATCATGCTCCGGAAGTTCTCACGAACTCGAAATTAAATTCTGAACAACTTCCGTGAAGAAGCGAAGACCAAATTCTCGTCCGGTAATTTAGTCGCGAACAAACCCGCCATTTAAATCCGTTTCCGTCGAAACTTCAAATATTCATAACTTATTCCTCGGTCGTCCAAATAACGATCCGGAACTGCCCACGAACTCGAAATCACTCGTACTACGACTCTCGAGAAGAGACTCAGCTCCAATTCTTGGCCAATAATTTAGTCGTTAACAATCCCTGGCGGTTCAAACCCAGTCGTCAATCTGCGGCTACGCAGTAACTCATGTATACAGCTGATCATACTGCTGATTCTGGTCTGGGTCGTCACAAATCCACCCCCCTTAGAAAAATTTTGACCTCGAAATTTCCGAGTCTGCTGGCTACAAGGTAGGCGCACTGCCTCCGCATACCGCTCAACTGCCCAGTAGTAATCTCAACTGAACAACTCTGATCACAACTCCACAATAGGAAATAATTCCGTGCTGGAATCCCTGTACCCTCAAATCACAAATCTGAACTGGCTCCAAACAATAGCCCAAGTGTTCCTGTATAAGGAACCGATAGGGTACACAACACGAAACCAACCTAAAACACAGTTCCGCCACACGGAACACAACACGCATAAAAGCCAACACTATAGGTGATACCGAACCATACGGCATAACACAAACTCGCCTATGACCACATATAGATCAAAACATCAATGCAACTCACAACTCAAACTGCACACATCAACATAACTCAAATCAACATCAAACAACCTCAAACCACAGTGGTCCACAAGCTGGTACTGCAAGCAAACTCAAACCGCTGAAACTGCTGGTCCCGAATCCTCCTGAACTGCAATACCAAGGTCCACAACATGCCCTCCAAGGTCTGAATAGTCCTCAAAGATCACCATCTAATCTGAGGATAAGAACCGGTACTAACTCGTAATCTGGTCCACAATGCTCGCTATAAAGCTCGCCAACATACAGTCGTAGCTGATTACTTCGATCGGCGAACTGGGACACAGGTACACCACGTAGACGGACAACCTCCGTCAATCACAACTATGTCAGCCTGCCACTGAAATCATTTCCGAAAGTGCAAGGAAATGTACCGAGTTCATCAAACGATCCACAATGGCCAAACAACTGGTACCACAAACCGAAGTGCATACAAACACACACAATCACAGCAACAATCGCCACGTCTAACCGGAAATCTCAAATGGCTGACACATCTCGGCAAACCTCTGCCTCCTAGCCATCACCAGTCGACGAATGTGGCATCAGTACACATAAGCTGCTACATTGCTCTTCATGTTGCGTCACGAGTAATAAACTCAAAGTATCGGATACATCTCCGCATCACTAGTGCCAAACGCACGTAAAATCACGAGCCTCAACACCATCGTACTCGAACTCAGCTCTCGTAGCCCAAACTCGGCTAACACAGAAACTCGAGCCACACACACATGAAACACTGAAGCTCCCGATTCTCGACTGAATGCATCAACAACCACAACCCAGACGGATAATCAAAGTACAACCTCTAGCCTTTCCTGCACAAACTCAAAAGTGCAGCCATAGTCGTGAGTCGATCCCATCCATTTACACTGTCTCAAGCCCAAATCTGGCCGAAAATGCAAGTGGATAAAACTCAGTGGTCAGTGTACACCCTACACCACGCTGCACGCCATAGCAATAGTATCTCCAACTCTCTGGTGCTAACACAAGGGCAGCTACACCCAAATCATACATAGGATATGTAGCTACACAAAGTTCCACTGCCTGGAATCAGGAGCCACTGCTCTGCTACACAATATCAAAACATAACCAAATCCAAACCTTGATGCATCGCCATAACCCACGTACTCATCACGATCGTCAGGTAAGGTCAAAACCGACACAACGGTCAACCGTCCCGCAAGAGTAAGTAACTCTCCTTACGTGCATCGAACCACTCGAACTTGACACCTTCTTCGTCAATCCGAAAAGTAGAGTGGCAATCCGGGAAAATCCTGCATAAGCCGTCGGTAATAGCCTGCCAAACTCAAGAGAAACACCGGATCTCTGGTACAATGGTAAGTCAACCCCAAATCAATACGGCTTCTAACTGGTCAGGATCCACGCCAACTCCCTCGGCTAGCATCACACAGCTCAAAATCGTCACGCTAATCGACCAAAACTCACACTGGCTGAACTTCACAAACTGCTGATCGTCTCGCAAAGTCCGTAAAACCACTCACAATCGTCTCAAGTGCTGGCCCACACTCCTGAATTACATCAGGAAATTGCCGACGAACATGGTCGCAACTCGTCCAAAAACAGTCTGAACACCTGGTCCATCAAGTCCACACGATCTACAGAGCATTGGTCAATCAATGAAATGACCAAGAACTCCTGATGCTCGCATTGTGATCTGAAAGCCAACAAAGCCACATCTGACTCACTTAACCATAACTGATGGTATCCGGATCCGGAATCAATCCTCGAAAAGACTGAAACTCTCGCGAGCTGATCAACTAACCGTCAATCCCAAGCGGAGGATACTCACTCTCCTCTGAAGCGAATCAGGCTTCCGGTAGTCAATGTACCACCACATCGAACCATCCATCATCTGTACACACGATGCAAGAATACACCACGTAAATACACGGGGTCGCATGAAATCTCCCGAAATCTCCTCCAGCAACTCCTGGAGTCGAAACTGTAGCTCCATCAGCTCCGCTGGCTCCGAACGACAAGATGTCAGTAAAATGAGTCCAGCGCTCGGTACAAGCTCAATGATGTAATCAGTCTCCCGAACAGGAGGAACACCTGGTAACTCCTCCGGAATACACCTGGAAACTCGGGAACCACCACAATGTCACCAATGTCGGGTACAGCAACTATAGTATCCACATCATGGGCTAAGCAAGCAACATAATCCGTCTCCATCATCCGCTCGACCATCACCGCGAAACAGTATCTCGGGGAAATCTGGTCGTCGAAACACAACCTCCTTCTCGTGGTACTCGAACATCGCCAAATGCGTCGTCAGTAAGCCCATACTCACAAGCATACCAAAACCACAATATCCAACTATAACAGATCCGCGGCTAAGTCATAACCTCCAACAAGGATCTCGCAACCTCCGGATGGATACAATACTCTCCAAAACCTCGGAAGTGGAGATACAGGTACAATAGTCATGGATATCAAACAACAGTAACCTCGGAGAAAAGTCTGTCCTCAAACGAGGTCGTGGCACGAACTCCAACATGCCCAACTAGCCGCCCACGTCAATTGCGACTTGCTGAATAACTCATCAAAAGGGTACATTGGTCAAACTTCAGGAACAACATGAGGATCTCCTCGTAGGTTCTGAGCTGCCGAACCGCTACAACAGCTGGCTGAGGGTGCTCCCTCGTAACATGACCCTCCTGGCCACCGAAACAGCAACTGAAAGTACTCCTCGAACACAAATCACCGCAACACCTGCTGCGTGAAAGGATCGCCAACGATCGCCCAAACTCATGCCACAGGAGCAAGTTCACTACTCTGCGATCTCCGCCATCGTCAAACGGATCTTCTGCTTGACCTGATGTCCCACAACATAATCGATAAGGCCACAGCCTGATGAAATCACTGATCCTGAAGTGTCGGAACTCAACCTCATCAAAATCTCACTGCTGAATCCACTTTCCTCAAACCGTCACATCGAAAACCGTGTACATCTTTTCTTCACAATAACCTCGCCGCTGAGTGCAACACACTAAGCTCCCCACGGATATCTCGAGGCACATCAATCAGACTCTCTCTGATGCTCAGGTTCAAGATCATCTCAAACCTCGTACTCTGCTTCCTCTGATGCCACATAACTCACGCACATAGGGACAACATGTGAACAATGCATCTCTGCCTCAGGTGGATAAACACTCCACATTCGAACGCTGGGTAGCCTGATTAAACCATCACCGTTTACACAACACTCTGAATGTAGGCCATGGAGTCGCAACCGGAACTCACACAACAACAGCCCACCAAATACAACAATCTGACTCAGGCAAACATCTCTGCCACAATTCTCAGCTCTGAGGCAACATATAGACGCCCGTATACACATCCCCAGGCAAACCGTGCCACACAAATCTCTGAACTCTGAATACTCATCCCAATCCACTATTCTCTGGCAAATCGCGCGTCGATTGATCCTCAATAGGATCCATAACCGAAACGACACGGAAAACACGTCAGGAGGCATCCTAATGAATAAAATATCGTTCACAACAAGTGGAACGTAATCATGGAACTTCAAATATTTGAAAGTATACAACACCCGGAATTTGATGATTATCCGCCGGCCGGTCGGGTCACCATTCCAGACATGCTGTACATTCTCAAATACCCTTAGTAAACACGACTACAGAAGTCTACAGAACCTATAACCTAATGCTCTGATACCAAGCTGAAAGGACCCAACCCCGATTTAGCTCCCTAAAACGGAATCGAACCCCTCCGAAAACACGAACCAACAAAAACTTTTCGAAATTTGGGCAGAGTTTCGTTACTAGCGTGGAATTACCATTACCTGCACGCGGAAAATACACTTCATCCTATGCCACAAAAAGCAAACCGTGGGCACCAATCCCATCCGGATTTCTCAATATATCAACAGTAAAGTAAAGTAGTAAATATATATATGCACTTTACTGAAATCCAGTGTAAAATCGTATAACATATTCAATAGGAAGCTCAGAGCGACATCTAATACATAATTGTATACGCATACCATAGTAGGTAGAACAATAAACCTACTGGATGAAATAAAGTAGCTCGAGCACTATGCCTCCGACCACGACGTGCGACACCAGAGCCTGAACTGCAAACTGGGTACGGAAATCGAAAAACCCAGGGGAAAGACATGAAACACGTTAAAGTGAGTGGACGAAAATAAATGTCTTTCACCAAGTAATATATATGTTATAAAAACATATGCGAGTCCAGGTAAATAAAAACAACATAGTACACGAGGTAAAACTCATACTCCTCCAGTGTACAGAGCATGCAAGTAAAAATCCCACGGGGTCGCTCATGGACACACACCGTGCTAGTACAGTCCGAATCACGGGATCCCGGACCCACACGTGATTCTAAGCCAGAAAGGCCTCAGGTCAGAGGTCTGCCTCCCCCCGGTAAAGGCCTCGGGTCAGGAGTCACAGCCTCCCCTGGCACACATCCTCGGGGATCAGCCGGGATGCAAGTGTATCGATACAACATCATATATAAACTGTACTCTGTGTAAACCAAATCATAAACATTTCCATGCAAATGCATGAAACAATATAAAAGTGTATGCATATTCGTATACGTATATCCGTATAAACATATTCGTATAATCGTAAACACATGCTTATATAATCATAATCTCGTATGAAATCTCATGCTCGTAAAACCATAATCATGCTGCATGCTCAAGTTCATAAATCACATAAAAGACTCGCAAGATTTCCATGAAAAGAAATTGTCCACTCACAGACTGGCGTAACCCGTATCGCGTTAACCCGTAATCCGGCGGAAAGTTCCTCGCCAAACGAACGATCACGAACACCTGAATATTCACAAAATTCATATCTCAAAATCATATCTCAAAATCATATCTCGACAATACAAGGCAAATCACGAGAAATCACCGTTCCCGGAAACACATAACTCAAAGTCGACGAATCGTCGAAAATCCATATATACCACCTCAATACCTCGCTTTACGTTCGGACGCTCAACTCGAAAAACGAACCTCCCCACTGCGATCGGGGCGCGATTTCGAGTCAAATGACATGCAACTTGTCGAAAACTAGAAAAAGTCAAACTGGACCGCCGTTAACCGCCGCGTTGACCACCACCCACGGCGGCGCCACCGCCAACCGGAGAATTTCAAGGCGGATCAACCCTTATTCCACTCAAAATCACCCACTGAGCAACTTTCATAACTGCAACAAAGTCCAATTCAAATTCTAACTCATCTAATTTCATGTAAAACCGAATTGTCTCATAAATTTCAAACCCAAAATTCTCCTCACACAAATCAAATTGGAACACCATACCTATATGGTTAGAATCATGGAAATGAGGGCTACAAAACCCAGTGCTTGATGTAGCTCAACTCGGCCCGAATCAAAAACCACCATTAAACCCAAATTTCACAAACTTTGGTTCAAGCTTTCTCTCTCCACCGTCCACCTCGCCGTGAACGGTGGCCGGCATCCACACGGGGCAGCCAAGCTGAGTCCAAAGAGGTATGGATCAAGCTCGGAGGTGGCCGATTAAAGAATCACCGTCGGCGAGCCGTGAAGGTGACGAACTCTTCTCCTCCACCATGGTCAACCCGAGTTGACCAGGTCAACTCCCAAAATGGCAAGTCAAAGACTTGCCCAAAGAGGAAAACTGCTATATATAGTCTTTCCCAATAAGGAAACTCATACATATCCATTTCGACGAACTTCAAACACGCGTAACTTTCTCGTCGTAATTCCGATTCCGATAATTCTTGCGGCCACATACTCGTCTCGACATATTCTTCCAATATTACCCAAAGTCAAACATATCGGCCAACCGAATAAAAAGTCAACCCTTCAAAGCAACACACATTAAATCGACTAAATAATCAACAAACGGCAAAATTTGCAACTAATTCCTCGTAACTCCAAATCATGCTCCGGAAGTTCTCACGAACTCGAAATTAAATTCTGAACAACTTCCATGAAGAAGCCAAGACCAAATTCTCGTCCAGTAATTTAGTCGCGAACAAACCCGCCATTTAAATCCGTTTCCGTCGAAACTTCAAATATTCATAACTTATTCCTTGGTCGTCCAAATAACGATCCGGAACCGCCCACGAACTCGAAATCACTCGTACTACGACTCTTGAGAAGAGACTCAGCTCCAATTCTTGGCCAATAATTTAGTCGTTAACAATCCCTGGCGGTTCAAACCCAGTCGTCAATCTGCGGCTACGCAGTAACTCATGTATACAGCTGATCATACTGCTGATTCTGGTCTGGGTCTTCACAATTGAATCGTCGGCTTTGATCACGACTAAATTATTCACCAAGAATTCGAGTTGAGTCCCTTCTCGAGAGTTGTTGTACGCGTGATTTCGAGTTCGTGGGCGGTTCCGGATCTTTATTTGGACGACTAAGGAATATAATACGAATATTTGAAATTTTGGCATATTGTCGAGGTTATCCATTTGTGTTCGAGTTTATTCGAATCGTGATTATGATCCGTTTTGGATCGTTGATCGACCCGAACCGTAGATCGAATGATTATCGACTTGATTTGCGAGTTTCGCGATTTGTCGTGATTTCGACATAATCTGCTTATATGGCGGCTTTGTTAGCGACTAAATTACCGGACGAGAATTTGATTTGGGATCCTTCGTGAAATTTGTAGAGAATTTAATTTCGAGCTCGTGGGAACTTCCGGAGGATTTTTCCGAGTTACGAGGAATAAGTTATGAATATTTTTGTCTGCCGAATATTGTCGTATTTATCCGATTGGGGTTCGATACGCGTATGGTATAAATAAGGAAATGATACTTGCCATTTTTGGAAACCTGCCATATTGGGAAACTTGGGTGTTGACTGGGTTGACCATGGGTGGGTCGACCCATTTTGGAGGCCAAATGGGTTGCCGGAAATTGAGGCCGATCCTGGCCATATTTGGGCAAGGTCCCTTCACGGATTTTGTTGGGATCGTGGCCCTCTTCGGTTTGAGAGTTGGTTCCCCTCCTATGGTGGCCGGAGGAGGTAGAATTCCGGCGATGAAAAACGGTATTTTCCGGCGAAACTTTGAGGTGATCGGAGGTAGCTTTTCCGGCCAAGTTGATGGTGGAACTTTGGGGGCTTTTGTTAGACTCGAGCCAATGAAGCTTTTCCAAGTGATCTTGAGGGCTGCCGTGGCCGGAGGAGAGAGATCCGTCAATGTGAAATTCCGGTAAGGGTTTGGAACTTTGGGTTGATTTTTGGAGGTCTTCCGGTCAACATTGGCCTTAACTTATAACTGGAAAGTTGTTGGAATCGTCGAGATCTTTGAAACTATGTGTAGCATGAAATTTTCTGGGCAGGTTAGATTTTTCGGTGGCTGGAGACTGCGGTGACGGCGGCGGCGGCGACTTTTCGCCCGACGTGGTTTTCGACGAGTTATATGTCGTTTCACTCGAAATCGCGCCCCGATCGCAGTGGTGAGGTTTGTTTTTCGATTTGAGGATCGGAAATTATAGAGAGGTATTGAGGTGTGATTATTGGATTTTCGATTATTTGTCGCTATTGGATTATGTGTTTCCGAGAATGGTTGTTTCTCGTGATATGATTCGAGGTACTGAGTTATGATTTTGAGAAATGGATTTTATGATTATTCAGGGGTTCGTGATCGTTCGTTTGGCGAGGGATTTTCCGCCGGATCACGGGATTAACGCGAACTGCGTTACGCTTATCTGTGAGTGGACAACTTCTTTTCACTGTTAATCGCGAGTCATTACATACATTTTACGAGCATGAGCATGCATACGAGATTATGTTTTATATGAGCATGTGTTATACGATTATGCCTATACTAGTATAGATTACGTATATGGATTTATATATTGTTTCATGCATTTGCATCGAACTATTTATGATTTGATTTACACAGAGTACAGTCTTAGTATATGTTGTTGTATCGATACACTCGCATCCCGGCTGATCCCCGAGGGTGCCTACCAGGGGAGAACTGTACCTTGTGCCGATGTAGTTCCGGGTGGGTACATATATCTATTTCTTGTGCCGATGTAGTTCCGGGTGGAAACGGATACCCTGACCTGAGGCCTTTCTGGCTAGAATCACGTGTGGGTCTGGGATCCTGTGATTCGGACTGTACTAGCACGGATGTGTCTACGAGCAACCCCCTGAGATTTTCCATGCATGCTCTGTACTCATGAGGAGTTAGAGTCTCCCTTGTGTACCATTTGATTTATATACATTTGACTCGCATATGTTTTTATAACATATATTAATTGGCAAAAGACATTTATTTTCGTCCACTCACTCTAACAGTTTTCATGTCTTTCCCCTGGGCTTTTCGGTTTCCGTGCCCAGTTTGCAGTTCAGATTCTGGTGTCGCACGTCGTGGTCGGAGGCATAGTATTCGAGCGATGTTTCTTTTATGGTAGGTTCTTAGTTTGGCCTACTATTTGTATATCTATATTAGAAGTCGCTCTGAGTATTCTGATGTATACTTCTATACGATTTTCCCCGGATTTCTGTAAAGTATAGTTATATTTATTACTTTACATTACTGTTGATATATTGAGAAATCCGGATGGGATTGGTGCCCACGGTTTGATTTTTGTGGCATAGGATGAAGTGTATTTTTCGGGTACAGGTAATGGTAATTCCGCGTTAGTAACGAAACTCTGCCAAAATTTTAATGGTTTTTGTTGATTCACGTTTTCAGAAGGGGTTTGATTCCGGTTTAGGAAACTAAATCGGGGTTGGGTCCTTTCAGCTTGGTATCAGAGCATTAGGTTGTCAGATTCTGTAGACTCTTGTAGTTGTGACGCTTAGGGTATTTGAGTGGATACAGCATGACTGGAGTGATGACCCGACTGGCCAGCGGTACTCATCAATACTTCGGGTGTTGTGTGTCCTCAAATATCTGCGGTTTCATGATTACATTCTTTCTGCTTGTACCTAATGCTTGTCTTGTATCAGTAGGATGCCTCCTCGACGTGGTCCCCGTGTTGACCGGGATGATGATCCTGATGAGGATCGCCAAACGCGCGACTTGCTTATGCGAGTGCTGGGTTTGGAAGAGCGTTTTGACCCTGTGGTCAAGGCTCGCACTGCGGGTGCTACTATGTTTTCGGGTTCAGTTGATCCAGAGATATGCGAGGCATGGTTGGTTCAGATTGAGCGTGTTTGTGAGCGTCTACAGTTTACTCCTGAGCAGATGTCAGTAGCAGCAGTTGGTTTACTTGAGGGTGATGCATACTTTTGGTGGGTTAGCACCGACAGAGTTCCCGTTGCGACTCCATGGCCTACATTCAGGGTGTTGTTTATACGGTAATGGTTCAATCAGGCTACCCAGCATTCGAATGAGGAGTGTTTACCCACCTGAGGCAGAAATGTATTGTTCACATGTTTATCCCTGTTTGCACGAGTTATGTGGCTACAGAGGAAGCAATGCATGAGGTTCGAGATGAGTTTGAACCTGAGCATCAGAGGGATCTTGATTGATATGCCTCAAGACAACCGTGAGGAGCTTAGTGTACTGCACTCAGAGGCGAGGCTATTGAGAAGGAAAGGCTTACGCGGTTTTCGATGTGTTAGTTTGAGGAAAGTGGACATAGTTGAGATTTTGATGAGATTAAGTTCCGGCACCTCGGGATCAGTGATTTCATTAGGCTATGGCCTTTTTGATTATGTTGAGGGTGATTAGATCAAGCAGAGGATCCGTTTAGTGGTGATGGAGATCACAGAGTAGCGGACTTGCTCCTGTGGCATGAGTTTGGGTGATCGTTGGTGATCCTTTCACGCAGCAGGTGTCGCTGTGACTTGTGTTCATGGAGCACTTTCAGTTGCTATTGTGGTGGCCAGGAGGGTCACGTTACGAGGTAGCGCCCTCTGCCAGCTTTTTTAGCGGTTCGGCAGCTTAGAGTTCACGAGGAGGTCATGATGCTATTCCTGGAGTTTGATCAATGTAGCCATTTTGATGAGTTAATCAGTAAGTCGCAATTCACATGGGCGGCTAGTTGGGCATGTTGGAGTTCGTGCCATGACCTTGTATGAGGACAGAATTTTTCTCTGAGGTTACTGTTGCTTGACATCCATGGCTATTATACCTGCATCTCCACTTCCGAGGTTTTGGAGAGTGTTGCATCCAACCGGAGGTTGCGAGATCCTTGTTGGAGGATATGGCTTAGCCGCGGATTCATTATTGTTGGATATCGTCGATTTTGGTGTGATTATGAGTATGGACTTCTTGACGACACTTTTGGCTGTTTTCGAGTGTCTCGAGAAGGTGGTTGTGTTTCGACGACCAGACTTTTCCCTGAGATATTGTTTTGCAGTGAGAAGATTATTTTATTACCATGTGAGATTTCAGCGGTTATGATCGAGCGGATGGTGGATACATGTTGTGATGTTTGTTTAACTCATGTTGTGGATACTACGGTTGCTGTGCCTGACATTGGTGACATTGAGGTGGTTCCCAAGATTCCAGGTGTGTTCTGGAGGAGTTACCGGGTATTCCTCCAGTTCGGGAGACCGACTACATCATTGAGCTTTTACCGGGCGTTGGACTCATATCACCAGCAGTTTGTCGTTCGGTGCCAGCGGAGCTGATGGAGCTACAGGTTCAACTTCAGGAGTTGTTGGAGGAGATTTCGTGTGACCCAGTGTATCACTGTTGTGTGCTCTTGCATTATTTGTGCGAATGTTGGATGGTTCGACGAGGTGGTGCATTGACTATCGGAAGCTGAATCAGGCTTCAGAGGAGAGCAAGTATCCTCCGCTTCGGATTGACGATTGGTTTGATCAGCTCACGGGATCTTTAGCCTTTTCGAAGATTGATTTCTGGTCCGGATACCATCAGTTGTGGATCAGAGAGTCAGGTGTGGCCAGGACAACTTTCAGAGCACGGTGCGGGCATCATGAGTTTTTGGTCACGCCATTTGGTTGACCAATGCCCCCGAAGTTTTTATGGACTTGATAGACCAGGTGTTCAGACGATTCTGGACGAGTTTGTGGTCATGTTCGTTGGCAACATCCTGATTTACTCCAAGATGTGGGCCAGTACCTGAAGCAATTGTGAGCGGTTTTGCGGACCTTGCGAGATGATCAGTTGTTGGCAAAGTTCAGCAAGTGTGAGTTATGGTTGATTTGCATGAAGATTTTGGGTCACGTGATGTTAGCTGAAGGAGTCAGTGTGGATTCCGATCAGATAGAGCCGTGTTGGTTTAGAGTAGACCTACCATTGTACCAGGGATCAGGAGCTTTTCAGGTCACTATCGGTGCTCTGTGCAGGATTTTTCTGGATTACCACTTCACTTTCCGGATTGACGAAGAAGGCGTCATGTTCGAGTGGTTCGATGCACGCGAGGAGAGTTACTTACTCCTGAAGGAAGGTTGATCGTTGCTTCGGTTTTGATGTTACCTGATGATCGTGGTGGCTCATGGGTTCAGGCAGTGGAACTTTGTGTAGTTGCATATCCTATGTATGATCTAGGGGTTCCTGTCCTTATGTTAGCATTGAAGAGTTCGAGACACTACTATTACGGCGTGCAGTGCAGTGTAGGATGTACACTGATCATTTGAGTTTCATCTACTTGCATTTTCTGCCAGATTTGAGCTTGAGGCAGTGTAGATGGATGGGGTCGATTAACGACTATAGCTGCACATTTGAGTTTATCCGAGAAAGGTTAGTAGTTGTACTTTGACTATCCATCTGGGATGTTGTTGCTGATGCATTCAGTCGGAAGTCGGGAGCTGCATTGTTTCATGTGTGTGTGGCTCGAGTTTTCGTGTTAGCCAAGTTGCGAACTACGGGAGCTGAGTTCGAATGTGATGATGTTGAAGCTTGTTGTTTTGCGTGCGTTATGCACTGGTGGTACAGAGATGTATCATATACTTCGAGCTTACTACTCGTGACGCAACCTATAGAAGAACGTAGCAGCTTGTGTGTGCAGATGCAACATTTGTCGGCAGGCGATGGCTAACAGGCGGAGACTTGCCAGAGAGTTACAGTGTGACGACCCGAACCAGAATCTGATGCATATTCGGCACGATTCTTGAGATTGAGTTTAGTCGAGGTTTATTGTCGTATATGTGGTTTGTCGATTCGATTCGCGACTATTTTTTCGGTCGAGAATTTGAGTTGAGTGTCTTCACGGAAATGGTAGAGTACGTGATTTCGAGTTCGTGGGTGGTTCCGGAAGATTTTTCCGATAACCGAGGAATATTTTATGATTATTTGAAGTTTCGGGTTTCGACGAGTTTATCCGATTGTTTCGTGTTTATCCGAATCATTTCGTATATTCGTTTTGAACCCGAGGCTCGAGTATAAATATCGGAATAGTCGAGAATTGTCGTAAAAATTGCTGATTGAGGGTTGACCATCATTGACTTTCTATTTTGGGAAAGTTGACTTACAGACCGAAAGGGAAAGTTTCCCGTTTGGGAATTGCCGTCCGACGACCTAGATTCCAGCCACCATCGGTCACGGGACAGGTACAGATCGCTTCCTTGTTTAATTTCGAGTGGGTTTGCACTTTGAATTATGGAAATTGATCGAGATTTGTGGAGGAACGATTAGGGCCGATTTGGTTTGGTTCGTCGGTGATGGGGAGCTGTGCTCCGGCGAGGTATGAAGGTGATGAGGTTGGGGTTTTTGTTCGCCTAGCCTTAATAATGCTTGTGGTGTGAGAAATTTGGAACGAGAGGGTGTTTTCCGGCGAACCCGTGGTGGTTGCCGGAAGTTTTTCCCGATCGGTTCGAGCTGTTTTTGGAAGGCTTAAGCTTGGAATTGGACTTTGAGTTAGTTAAAGAAACTGTTGGTCTTGTTGTGATCTTTAATTCTGGAAGTTTTGGCTGTGAAACTCCACGGTTGACGGCGCGCCGCCAGCGGCGGCGACGGTCAACGGCGGAGCTCCGGCCAAAAGTTGACTTTTTCAGATTTTGATGAAATTAGTGTCATTTATCTCGTAATCGCGCCCTAGTTATCGTACAGAGGTTTCCGGTTTGATTTGGTTAGCCGATTTTCAGTTGAGGTTTCGAGTGGGAATTTCGGGATTTCCGTAATTCATTTTGTACCACATTTTGTATTTCCGGGAACGGTTGGTTTCCGTGCATCAGTACAGTGTTGTGGATTACGATATTGATCAGTATGTTTTGTGAATATTCAGGAGATCGAGATCAAGATCGTGATCGTGCTTCAGGCGAGGGATCTTCCGCCGGACCACGAGATTAGCGCGAGTGCGCGTTTTGCTCACCTGTGAGTGGACAATTTCTTTTCACGGAAATCTTGCGAGTCTTTTATATGATTTTCGAACTTGAGCATGCGTATGAGATTTCGGATTACATGAGCATGTGTTTTACGATTATACGATTATATTTGTACGGATATACGTATACGAATATGCATACACTTATATGTTGTTTCATGCATTTGCATCGAACTGTTATGATTTGGTTTTCAGAGAGTACAGTCTTGGTTACGTTGTTGTATCGATACACTTGCCTCTCGGTTGATCCCCGATGGTAGGCCATCCAGGAGGGGCGTCGTTATCCCTACCTAACCGGTGAGGGGCGTTTCCCCGGAACCGAGGCCATTTCAGGCTTAGAATCACGGGGACTAAGGACCTCGTGATTCGGACTGTACTAGCACGGTGTGTGTCCATGAGTGACCCCGTGGGATTTATACTTGCATGCTCAGTACGCTGGAGGATTATGGTTTTACCTCGTGTACTTGTTATATTTTATTTACCTGGACTCGCATATGTTATTTTAAACATATATATCAACTGGTGAAAGACATTTATTTTCGTCCACTCACTCTAACGAGTTTATTGTCTTTCCCTTGGGCTTTTCGGTTTCCGTGCCCAGTTGCAGTTCAGGTTTTGGTGTTTTCACGTCGCGGTTTGGAGGCTACTGATCAGAGTTACCTATGCTTTCCAGTAGGTTCTTGTTTCGCCTACTGATGTGTATATTGTATATGCTTTACTTTAGAGGTCGCTCTGATACATTCTGATACATGTTTATACGGATTTTCTCGGATATACATATATACATAGTACAGTTTGTTTACTGTTATTGATTATATTGATGTTGAGAAATCCGGATGGGATTGGTGCCCACGGTTTGGCTTTTGTGGCATAGGATGAAGTGTTATTTGATCTACGCATTTTAGGCGTATTAATTAATATATTTTCTCCACATTTTTACTTTGTTATCTACTTAATTTTGTTAATTTTATTAGCTTTTACTTATTTTTTGTTTTATTTTTAATTGTAGGATAATTAGAGACTAAAGAAGGTTAATTGCATGGGATTGCATGGTTTTCAATGGAATGGCTTAATTACATGGTGCATGGCATATATGGAGCTAGCTTAATGGCTTGGCATGCTGGAACGGTTATGACATAATTGCATGGATGATAAGGATGTCATATGGATGGTTTTGAGATGTCATGGATGTACCACATGGAGACAAAATGCATGGAACTTAATTGAGCAAAACGGCATGGTTAATTGCACATGGCTGTAATGTATGTATAATTGGAGCAAGTGGTCATGGTGCATGGCATATATAAATGGCTGGTACGGTTTTGATGTGAGCATAACGGAGGCTTAATTGCATTACAAACGGAATTATAATTGCATGGACTAAATGACAGAACGGTTTTGATATAGCTGAATGGTTGAAACAGATTTGAATTGCATGGAATTTATTAGCTGAACGGTTTTTGGCAATGGAGCTTAATTGCATGCATGCCAAAACATATCCTATATAAAGAGAGCTCTGGGGAAGAAAGGGGGATCACACACTCACCGAGCCGAAGCCTTGTCTAAACACTAACCCCTCTCATACTTAGCCAAAATCAGCCTCTCTTAGTCGAAATACCATCTCCACCACCTCATAGACACCCTTCCTCCATCCGTGAGTGTTCTCTCACTAGATTTGGCTTTGAACACTTGCGTAGCCATCATCCACCAAAGGGACGTGCGCTCGGAGCTTGCAGAGAGACAAATTCCTCGGAGCAAAAAAAGTGTAACATGGCCTCTTTGTATTTATTTCGACTTTGTATTGTTTATTTTCAAGGCTTTGTATAGAAAGACTAATGTTTTGGTGTAAAGATGATTATTTCTAATTTGTTTTGAATTATTCCATGTGTTTATAGGGTGATTGGAACGTGTATGTATGCTTGCCATGTTCTTAATGCTCTGGAATTTGCTTAGGATGACACTAGATGATTTGGTTCACCCTATGCATGTTCCACCGATCTAATCAAGAAAAAATTGGGTTAGGGAGTTTGCTAGATGATTTGGCTGCCCTCTAATTTGATGCAAGTGTATGTTTATGTTCTAATTAACATGTGAATTTCGTAGGATTCAACCAAGGAGGGAGTAATTGGCCTAAGCAACATGATGTGATGATCACTTGTAAATAATAGACTTAGGAACTTATTTTCGGCTAGATGCATGTTAGGATTATGTGTTCTTGATTGTTTGCTTGTCTATGAGTTTAAACATGTTAGAACTTGTGATTTCTTGATATGTATCTACCCATCTTCTTGTTTTATTTCGTAGGAACTTAGAACAAACAATCTTGCACCCCCCCTAAACAACCTTAGCATAGTTATGCATGCACCCTCAATCCCCGGTTAAGAACGATCCCTACTTACCAATGCTACATCAACAAAGAAGGGTTTTAATTGTATTCGTGTTTGATTAAGTCTTTAATTAAATGCTTGAATAGATGTGAATCAATTTTGGCCCCGTTGCCGGGGATTGTAAAGAATTGTGTGATTATGCTTGTAAATACGTTTATAGTTTCTGTTTTTCGGAACTGTGCACTTCCCGGTTTTGTGTAAATTATTTGATATAGCTGGAAGACTCATAAAACTCTGAAATTTTGGACGAATGTTTGTTTATGTGTCTAGTTTGTGCCTGAAAAATTTCAGCCCAGTCGACCGAGCCAATAATTTTAAAAAAATTCGACAAGCTGCTGTGTTCATGTTTGCCAGAATCTGGAATTGCATGTGTTCTTGTGAATATGTGAAATTGTACATTAAACCTACGAAATTTCTGTTCATATTTATACTAGCACTTGTTCATATTGTATCTTTTGCAGCCATGTAACGTTAAAGGAATCTTGGATTTTCATTAAGTACATGAGCTTGGTTGATTAAGTCGCACTCATTGTTGAATAGATAGCGCCTCTTTTCCATGTTTATCTCCTTAACCCCTCGTGAAGTATGGATTTCACCACCATACACCATAACCTAAGTGAAGTTATGGACATGAGGTTGAGGGCGGAGTCTACATTGGACTTGAGGGAGTTGTACATTTTCGAAAGTTTGGTTGAATGTCGGACATGGTGTCTAGAAACGGGTTATGACTGGTGACAGGATTTGGATCTAAGAAAGACTTGCAACATTGGAGTATATACCAAAGACTCGGTTGGTGGATGAATACTTATCTTTGAGTAAGAAATTCTCAACGCAATGGTGTCTAGAAGGTGACGGTTTCTATGACAGGTTTTGGATCCGAGATATCAAATCGGTCCTACCTTTCGTGGTCTCTCTCGCTAACTGGCCATTTCGTTGAGTTTGCCCAAAGCAGATAAGGACTAAGTCTACTTGCCATAGGCAGTTAGCCTCGGGTTGCTTTGTCGAAATTAGTCCTGCCTCTCGCGTTATATCTATCCCCAACTGGCCATGTTTATCGATTGAACCAAGACCATTCGATTGAAAGTGTACACTTTATCGCGCGGGTCGCACGTCCTTTGAACGACCTAAAGATCAAGCGAATGTACTCTCTTCAAATCTAAAGCGGAACACAATGAACCCTAAGTGTACATAACCAACGAAAATTTTGTGTATATTGTCAACATGTAAAGGCCTTAACCACTTGCATTTGTAGATTGCATAACCCTCTGGCGGCTTTGTGATGTGTGGATTTCATCACCACACACCCTAACCTAAGTGAAGTTAGGGGCATGAGGCCAAGAGAGTGGTCACGTTTACATCATGTATTTAGCACGTAACTTTTGTGTTTTCTGCAGGTTCTAACGTTTTCTCTTATGCATTCACTCCATCTTTCACTTAGGTTCTTGCTTGATGCACTTTGAATGAAAGTTTGAATGAATTCTTGCATGAATTTCGTGGATTATGAGTGCTTGCATCTTTTGAGTGACAATTTTGTATATATAACGTTTTACATAACTTTAACATTGTATATTTAACTAACCCCTGCAGGATACATGAACAAATGTACATAACTTGTTCTTAGTAACTTGCATTCATTTTAGGATAAACTTAGAGCTCTTGCATTTCATTTTAGTGTCTTAGCCGTAGCTAGTGTGTGTACAATGTGTCTTAAACGTAGCCTAGTGTCTCTGTTGTTTTTGGTGTGTTTTTTTTTTCTTACTTTGAATTCGTGTGTTGTGTTTTTGTGTGTTTTTGTGTGTTTTTGTTTTTTCTCTCTTGCTTTCCAACGTTTTGGCTTAGTATCATACATTCCTTGTGTATTCTTTTGATACTAACATTTGATCTTGGTTGAATTTCAGCTTGTGAATGACCAAACCTGCTCCACGTGAAGTTCAACTCCGTAACTGCACAGTGATCATTCCTCCTAACACAGTGGAAGACTTGGACCGACCTATCGTTGAGGACGAAGTTGACTCACCAAGATCCCATCATTCCGAGCAAGATCAAGAAGAGGAATTTAGGATGAATAACAACAACAACAACGTCCCCAACAACAATGTGCTTCCTAACAATGGTGGAGGCAACAACGTTGCAAGGCAAACTCTTCGCCAACAAACCTGCTCAACGGATTGGAGTGCTGGCCCATCATGCATTCGATTTCCTGAACCTCAAGATGACAAGAGGGATATTGAGCTCAAGAGTGGATTTCTCCATCGCCTGCCTATCTTTCAAGGGATGGCGCATGAAGATCCAAATATGCATTTGAGGCAGTTTCAGTTTGTTTGCTCGAGTATGAAGCCCACTGATGCGGATGATGAGCTTTTGAAGTTGAAGGCGTTTCCTTTCACTTTGAAGGAGAGAGCACAAACTTGGCTTATGGAGCTTCCACCGAATCACATCAGCACATGGAAACAACTAGCGGATGCTTTCTTAAGCAAGTACTTTCCGGCCTCAAAGATCACTGTTTTGAGGAAGAAGATCACCGGAATCGCACAAGCTGCGGACGAGTCATTTGGGCAGTATTATGATCGTTTCAAAGTCCTCTGCGCCACATGTCCCTCCCATGGTTTCTCTGAGACAAATCTTATGAATTACTTCTATGATGGACTCAAACCGATTGATCGAGAGCTTCTAGATGCTTCTGCAAATGGAGCCTTCATGGATTTAGATGAAGTACGTGCCCGTGCACTCTTGGAGAACCGAGCTAATAATGATGCTCAATATGGGATGGCTCCAAGGAAGACTGTTGCAGAAGTGAGCTCAGCAAAAGTCGCTGCAGATGACAAGTATGACAAACTTTCTAACTTGATGGAGCAGATGATGGAGCTTGAAGTGAAACGTCAGAAAGTCTCTCTTGGACAATTATGTGGCGTTTGCCATTCTCAAGGGCATTTAGGTGATCATTGTCCTACCTTGGCCGAGCAACCACATGAAGAACAAGTCAATGTCATAGGTGGATATCAAGGAGGCCAACGCTACAACAATTACAACAACTTTGGCAACTGTGATCATCCTGGTTTCAAATGGAGCAGCAATGAGGGATGTCTTAACCCTCCAGCACCTCAGCAGCAGCAATACCAACGTCCCCAACAATATCAAGCAAGGCCACCATTGGCCCCAACGTCACAAGTTCCCTTGCCCCCTCCGGTTCAGACTTTCACAAATCCGGATTACGACAAGATGTTGGCTCAATTATCCAACACCACACAAGCTCTAATTAATGGACAAAACCAAACGAAGGTTGTGTTGGAGTCACATGGTAATGATATATCCGAGATGAAGAAGCAAATGGGGCAACTTGTGGACTTTATGGGACACATTCGAGCCTCTGGACAACTTCCCTCTCAACCTCAACCACCACCAAGGACGACATGAAGGATGAAGATGCATCACGTCTAGGCTGAAAGACGTTAAAAAAAAGCGCTTGTTGGGAGGCAACCCAATGGAGGAGTCTACAACAGATTTGCATTCTCTTCCCTTATCTCTTTTACTTCGTTTCTTTTGTTTTTACTTAGTTAGATTTTCGTAAATCCTAGCTTTCATGCTTGAATTCTATGACTTTACTTTCGTACATTGAGGACAATGTAGAGTTTTAGTGTGGGGGAAGGGGTTTACAACTTATTTGAGTCATTAAAAAAAAAAATTTGTTTTGAGTCATACTTAATGTATTTTGAGTCTTTTTGTTTAACTTAGTGTTTTAAAGAGTCTTAGGATGCCCTTAGTTAGTCTATGATGAAAATGGACTGAATTTGAACATACATATGGCACTGCATTCATGATTTCTTGTGTTAATTGAGTTATTTTGAGTGTCATGACATGTAGTAGATATAGATAGTTAAACATGGTACAGATTTCGCATGTGAGAATAAGTTTAAGTCATATGAACCCTAAACGTGAGTTTTGAGCCTATACATTTCTTTTGAGTGAACTTTATGCATATTAGTCTCAAAACTATGCATGTGCATCATTTGGTTACTTGCCATAGATTTTAATGAACTAGAGATTACTAGAACTTACTCATGTCGAATTTGCAAAGCTTATAGTTGACATATACTCTGATTTTGGATATGATAAGAGGCACTTAGGTTTACCACCACTAGCCAAATTGCCATGAGTCCCTTATGTGCGCACGAGTTGCGACACCCTTAGATAAACCATTTGAGCCCACATTAAGCTTTCTTTCGTCACCCGTAATACCTAAACACTTTGCCTAGTGTAGGACTTCTTTACCCTATGTTCTGCAGACTTAGTGTGAAGTAATGTCGACAAGAGCCGAAGATGGAGATTTTGGTGATGCTCCTTGATTGGTATAATGTGTGTATGGGGATAGACTTGTCCAAATAGCTTAAAAAGTGTGTTATTGCCAAAAAAAAGGAATTCGAGAGAATGAAAAGAAAAAAAATTGTGATCTCTCATGGCAATGTGTTCTGTTTTGTAAATGTTTGGATTAATGTCCCCCATACTTGTGAATTTGGAGTATGCTACGAATTGAAGGCCCAAAAAAATAAAGAAATATGGCCTTTGTCCTGTTCACAAAACTCAATGGGAGTTTAGAATGAAGTTAGGGTCCAACAAAATGAAATTTGGCCCTTGTTTATAGAAGATTGACCATGGAGGCGTGGAAAAGATGAAGGAGTCTGGTTTTACAAAGTTTGTGATATTTCGACTAAGTCTTTGGAACGTTTTTAACCACCACTTATCTAAATTTTCGAATGCCTTAGCCTTGCCCCATTACAACCCTTCGAAAGTCCTTTTTGATCCTTAAGATGAGTAGCAGTTAATCTGTTGAGTAAGTTGCATCAGTAAGCATATGGTTTGGTTCATTTGTGCAAGTATTTCATTCATGAGGTTTTCAATTATTTCTATCCATTTTTGAGTGAAAATATGATGAGTGCATCCATGTGCGTTGATTTGAACTTTATTCGAAACATGCACAGCTTTAACATCACCATTGTTTACATCACGTCTTACTTGTTCATTGCATGAATCATATCTTGGTTATCATTTGAAGTTATGTAATTCCATTGCCATATACATTAAGAAATTTCTGAGACAATCTTGATTAAGGGCTTAGTTTTTGTTTACTTAGTGTTTCCTTCGTTTTCAAACATGATTACATGAGAATTTGCGGCTTTGAAACGAAGAAACTTCTAAGTGTTTTGTGTAAAACGTTTTCCCTTAGTATTTTCTTTTATTGAGTCCGTAGTTTTGTTTAGTATTTGCTAGGGACTAGCAAAGTCTAAGTGTGGGGGAATTTGATCTACGCATTTTAGGCGTATTAATTAATATATTTTCTCCACATTTTTACTTTGTTATCTACTTAATTTTGTTAATTTTATTAGCTTTTACTTATTTTTTGTTCTATTTTTAATTGTAGGATAATTAGAGACTAAAGAAGGTTAATTGCATGGGATTGCATGGTTTTCAATGGAATGGCTTAATTACATGGTGCATGGCATATATGGAGCTAGCTTAATGGCTTGGAATGCTGGAACGGTTATGACATAATTGCATGGATGATAAGGATGTCATATGGATGGTTTTGAGATGTCATGGATGTACCACATGGAGACAAAATGCATGGAACTTAATTGAGCAAAACGGCATGGTTAATTGCACATGGCTGTAATGTATGTATAATTGGAGCAAGTGGTCATGGTGCATGGCATATATAAATGGCTGGTACGGTTTTGATGTGAGCATAACGGAGGCTTAATTGCATTACAAACGGAATTATAATTGCATGGACTAAATGACAGAACGGTTTTGATATAGCTGAATGGTTGAAACATATTTGAATTGCATGGAGTTTATTAGCTGAACGGTTTTTGGCAATGGAGCTTAATTGCATGCATGCCAAAACATCTCCTATATAAAGAGAGCTCTGGGGAAGAAACAGGGATCACACACTCACCGAGCCGAAGCCTTGTCTAAACACTAACCCCTCTCATACTTAGCCAAAATCAGCCTCTCTTAGTCGAAATACCATCTCCACCACCTCATAGACACCCTTCCTCCATCCGTGAGTGTTCTCTCACTAGATTTGGCTTTGAACACTTGCGTAACCATCATCCACCAAAGGGACGTGCGCTCAGAGCTTGCAGAGAGACGAATTCCTCGGAGCAAAAAAAGTGTAACATGGCCTCTTTGTATTTATTTCGACTTCGTATTGTTTATTTTCAAGGCTTTGTATAGAAAGACTAATGTTTTGGTGTAAAGATGATTATTTCTAATTTGTTTTGAATTATTCCATGTGTTTATAGGGTGATTGGAACGTGTATGTATGCTTGCCATGTTCTTAATGCTCTGGAATTTGCTTAGGATGACACTAGATGATTTGGTTCACCCTATGCATGTTCCACCGATCTAATCAAGAACAAATTGGGTTAGGGAGTTTGCTAGATGAATTGGCTGCCCTCTAATTTGATGCAAGTGTATGTTTATGTTCTAATTAACATGTGAATTTCGTAGGATTCAACCAAGGAGGGAGTAATTGGCCTAAGCAACATGATGTGATGATCACTTGTAAATAATAGACTTAGGAACTTATTTTCGGCTAGATGCATGTTAGGATTATGTGTTCTTGATTGTTTGCTTGTCTATGAGTTTAAACATGTTTGAACTTGTGATTTCTTGATATGTATCTACCCATCTTCTTGTTTTATTTCGTAGGAACTTAGAACAAACAATCTTGCACCCCCCTAAACAACCTTAGCATAGTTATGCATGCACCCTCAATCCCCGGTTAAGAACGATCCCTACTTACCAATGCTACATCAACAAAGAAGGGTTTTAATTGTATTCGTGTTTGATTAAGTGTTTAATTAAATGCTTGAATAGATGTGAATCATTATTTCTGGGTGCAGGTTATGGTAATTCCACGCTAGTAACAAAACTCTGCCGAAATTTTGAAAAAATTTTGTTGGTTCGTATTTTCGAAAGGGTTTGATTCTGGTTTAGGTACCGAATCGGGATTGGGTCCTTTCATACAGCCATTGGAGATTTCTGATTAGAAGTTGGAGCTTGTCACTGTGGATTTTATGTGCCAGTACGCACTTCGGTTTGTGATACCAGTTATCGGGCCATTGTGGACCATGTGATAAAGTCAGTTATTTTCCTTGTACTTTCGGAAAAGATTTCAGTGACAGGCTGGCATGGTTATGTTTGGCGGAGGTTGTCCATTTACGTGGTATACCTGTGTTCCAGTTTGCTGATCGAGATAATCAGTTACAACTGAGTGTTGGCAAGCGTTGCAGAGAGCATTGGGGACCAGATTACAGTTTAGTACAGTTTCTTATCCTCAGATTGGCGGGCGATCTTTGAGGACTATTCAGACCTTGGATGGCATGTTGTGGTCTTGTGTATTGAAGTTCCGAGGTATTTGGGACCGGCAGTTTCAATTGTTCGACATTGCTTGCAGTACCAGTTTGTAGCCCACTATGATTCTGACGTTGCGTGATGTCGTTTTGAGGAACGATGTTGTACTCTATTGTGCTGGAGCGAATTTGAATTGAGTTGACGTTTGATTCGGATTTTGTGGGATGTGCTACCACAGACTTTCGGATTAGCGGAAACAGGTTAATAATTGTGATCCTGGGCAATCTTCAATCTATCCCGGATAATCTGGATGTCTTCCATAGTGCTCTTCACCAAATAAGGGCCAATAAGCCATCGCTCGCCCACCTCACTCCAACACAAAGGTGTGCGGCACTGCCTCCCATACATGGCCTCGTACGGTGCCATCTCGATACTAGCCTGATAGCTGTTGTTATAGGCGAACTCAATCAAATGTAGTTGTTGGTCCCAATTGTGACGACCCGGAACAGAATCAGAAGTGTAATCAGCTTAATTCATGAGGTTATGCGTAATCGTAGATTTCTGATAGATGATTGAATCGTCGGCTTTGATCACGACTAAATTATTGGCCGAGAATTCGAGTTGAGTCTCTTCTCGAGAGTTGTTGTACGCGTGATTTCGAGTTCGTGGGCGGTTTTGGATCATTATTTGGACGACCGAGAAATATAATACAAATATTTGAGATTTTGGTATATTGTCGAGGTTATCCATTTGTGTTCGAGTTTATTCGAATCGTGATTGTGATCTGTTTTGGACCGTTGATCGACCCGAACCGTAGATGGAATGATCGATTATCGACTTGATTTGCGAGTTTCGCGATTTGTCGTGATTTCGACATAATCTGTTTATATGGCGGCTTCGTTAGCGATTAAATTACCGGACGAGAATTTGATTTGGGATCCTTCGTGAAAGTTGTAGAGAATTTAAATTCGAGCTCGTGGGAACTTCCGGAGGATTTATTCGAGTTACGAGGAATAAGTTATGAATATTTTCGTCCGCCGAATATTGTCGTATTTATCCGATTGGGGTTCGATACGCGTACGGTATAAATACGGAAATGATACTTGCCGTTTTTGGAAACCTGCCATACTGGGAAACTTGGGTGTTGACTGGGTTGACCATGGGTGGGTCGACCCATTTTGGAGGCCGAATGGGTTGCCGGAAATTAAGGCCGATTCAGGCCATATTTGGGCAAGGTCCCTTCACGGATTTTGTTGGGCTCGTGGCCCTCTTCGGTTTGAGAGTTGGTTCCCCTCCTATGGTGGCCGGAGGAGGAAGAATTCCGGCGGTGAAAAACGGTATTTTCTGGCGAAACTTTGAAGTGATCGGAGGTAGCTTTTCCGGCCAAGTTGATGGTGGAGCTTTGGGGGCTTTTGTTAGACTCGAGCCAAGGAAGCTTTTCCAAGTGGTCTTGAGGGCTGACGTGGCCGGAGGAGAGAGATCCGTCAATGTGAAATTCCGGTAAGGGTTTGGAACTTTGGATTAATTTTTGGAGGTCTTCCAGTCAAAATTGGCCTTAACTTATAACTGGAAAGTTGTTGAAATTGTCGAGATCTTTGAAACCATGTGTAGCATGAAATTTTCTGGGTAGGTTAGATTTCCCGGTGGCCGGAGGCAGCGGCGGCGACTTTTCGCCCGACGTGGTTTCGACGAGTTATATGTCGTTTCACTCGAAATCGCGCCCTGATTGCAGTGGTGAGGTTTGTTTTTCGATTTGAGCATCGGAAATTATAGCGAGGTATTGAGGTGTGATTATTGGATTTTTGATCATTTGTCGTTATTGGATTATATGTTTTCGAGAATGGTTGTTTCTCGTGATATGATTCTAGGTACTGAGTTATGATTTTGAGAAATGGATTTTATGATTATTCAGGGGTTCGTGATCGTTCGTTTGGTGAGGATTATGGTTTTACCTCGTGTACTTGTTATATTTTATTTACCTGGACTCGCATATGTTATTTTAAACATATATATCAACTAGTGAAAGACATTTATTTTTGTCCACTCACTCTAAGGAGTTTATTGTCTTTCCCCTCGGCTTTTCGGTTTCCGTGCCCAGTTGCAGTTCAGGTTTTGGTGTTTTCACGTCGCGGTTTGGAGGCTAGTGATCAGAGTTACCTGTGCTTTCCAGTAGGTTCTTGTTTCGCCTACTGATGTGTATATTGTATATGTTTTACTTTAGAGGTCGCTCTGATACATTCTGATACATGTTTTTACGGATTTTCTCGGATATACATATATACATAGTACAGTTTGTTTACTGTTATTGATTATATTGATGTTGAGAAATCCGGATGGGATTGGTGCCCACGGTTTGGCTTTTGTGGCATAGGATGAAGTGTTATTTCTGGGTGCAGGTTATGGTAATTCCACGCTAGTAACAAAACTCTGCCGAAATTTCAAAAAGTTTTTGTTGGTTCGTATTTTCGAAAGGGTTTGATTCCGGTTTAGGTACTGAATCGAGATTGGGTCCTTTCAGCTTGGTATCAGAGCATTAGGTTGTCAGATTCTGTAGACTCTTGTAGTTGTGACGCTTAGGGTATTTGAGTGGATACAGCATGACTGGAGTGATGACCCGACTGGCCAGTGGTACTCATCAATACTTCGGGTGTTGTGTGTCCTCAAATATCTGCGGTTTCATGATTATGTTCTTTCTGGTTGTACCTAATGCTTGTCTTGTATCAGTAGGATGCCTCCTCGACGTGGTCCCCGTGTTGACCGGGATGATGATCCTGATGAGGATCGCCGAACGAGCGACTTGCTTATGCGAGTGCTGCGTTTGGAAGAGTGTTTTGACCCTGTGGTCAAGGCTCGCACTGCGGGTGCTACTGTGTTTTTGGGTTCAGTTGATCCAGAGATATGCGAGGCATGGTTGGTTCAGATTGAGCGTGTTTGTGAGCGTCTGCAGTTTACTCCTGAGCAGATGTCAGTAGCAGCAGTTGGTTTACTTGAGGGTGATGCATACTTTTGGTGGGTTTGCACCGACAGAGTTCCAGTGGATACCCCGTGGACCTTGTTTCGTGATCTGTTTATGCGGAGGTATTTTAGTCAGGCTACCCAGCAGCGCAAGTACGAGGCTGAGTTCTGATACTTCTGGTTCAGCTTCATCCTCAGGCGGTGGATCATATCAGCCACCAGCTAGTGTACCGAGGCGGAGATCGTTATGGAGGAGAGATCGTCCACAGCGACCACAGGCTGGTGGGAGTTCCAGCGGTTCTAGTTATCCGTGGCGTACCAGTGGCACGTTTGCTGTACCGCGAGAGTATCCCTTGTGTAGCTTCTGCAACAAGCGTCATTTGGTGTATGTCAGCGGAGCACTGTTATTTGTTATAGTTGTGGCCAGGTGGGTCACTATTCGAGAGAGTGTCCTCAGTCGTATGGTACTGGTGGACAGGCGGCCCAAAGTTCCGGAGTTGAGCGAGGTGCCACTACGGGAGCTCGACCAGCACAGTTTGAAGGCCAGGGCCGACAGCAGGGACAGCCCCAGCGAGGACGACCAGCCGGACAGGCGAGGGTTCATGCTATGACTCTACGTGAGGGCAGAGCATCACCGGAGGTCGTTATTGGTACGTTATATGTTTTTGGTATTCCTGTACTTGCACTGTTAGATCCGGGCGCCACACATTCATTCATATCATTTAGACTGTCATCATTAGCCACGGTACCTGCATCTCCACTTCCGGGGTTGTGGAGAGTATTGTATCCGTCAGGTGAGGTTGTGAGCATCGGTTGGGTTTACCGAGATTGTGAAGTGTTTATTGATGGCCATGGTTTAGCCGCAGATCTGTTACTACTTGATATTGTGGACTTTGATTTGATATTGGGTATGGACTTCCTAGAGTCGCATTGGGCCATGTTTGACTGCCACAGGAAGGAGGTCGCGTTTCGACGACCAGGGTTACCTGAGATACTATTCTGTGATGAGAAGAACACTTCACTACCGTGTTTGATTTCCGCGATGAGGGCGGATCAGTTGATGAAGAAGGGTTGTGTTGCTTACTTAGCCCATGTTGTGGACACAACAGCTGCAGTGCCGGACCTTGGTAGTATTAAGGTTGTGTCTGAGTTTCCAGATGTGTTTCCAGCGGAGTTACCTGGTATACCCCCTGTACAGGAGATTGATTTTACCATTGAGTTATTGCCGGGTACTGGACCGATTTCCCAGACTTCGTACCGGATAGCGCCTGCGGAGTTGAAGGAGTTGCAGATTCTGCTCCAGGAGTTGTTAGAGAAGGGATTCATTCGACCGAGTGTTTCCCCGTGGGGTGCTCCAGTGTTGTTTGTGCGGAAGAAGGACGGGTCCATGCGTTTGTGCATCGACTATCGAAAGCTGAATCAGGTTACAGTGAGGAACAAGTATCCGTTACCGCGGATTGATGACTTGTTTGATCAGCTGAAGGGAGCAGCAGTCTTTTCGAAGATTGATCTTCGATCCGGATATCACCAGTTGAGGATCCGAGATTCAGATGTAGCCAGGACAGCTTTCAGGACGCGGTATGTGCACCATGAGTTTTTGGTTATGCCGTTTGGGTTGACCAATGCCCCCGCAGCTTTCATGGACTTGATGAATCGAGTGTTCAGACGGTTCCTGGACAAGTTCGTGATCGTATTCATTGACGATATCCTGATCTATTCCAGGAGTGTGGGTCAGCACAAGAAGCACTTGCGAGCAGTGTTGCGGACTTTGCGGGACCATCAGTTATTTGCGAAGTTTAGCAAGTGTGAGTTCTGGTTGGATAGTGTGAAGTTTCTGGGCCACGTGATTTCGGCCGAGTGAGTTAGTGTTGATCCTGACAAGATCGAGGCCGTGCTGAACTGGAGTAGACCCACTACTGTGCCGGAGATCCGGAGTTTCTTGGGTTTAGCAGGCTATTATCGACGATTTGTACAGGATTTCTCCCGGATTGCTACACCACTGACCAGATTGACGAAGAAAGGCGTCAAGTTTGAGTGGTCTGATGCGTGCGAGGAGAGTTATTTGCTCCTGAAGGAGAGATTGACTACCGCACCGGTTCTGACATTGCCAGACGACAGTGGTGAGTTTGTTGTGTACAGTGATGCGTCGAAGTTGGGACTTGGCTGTGTGTTGATGCAGCATGGTAGAGTTGTGGCATATGGTTCCAGACAGCTGAAACCACACGAGGCCAACTACCCGACGCATGATTTGGAGTTAGCCGCTATCGTGTTAGCGTTGAAGAGTTGGAGACATTACCTGTATGGTGCTCAGTGTAAGATTTTCACTGACCACAAGAGTCTCACCTACTTGCGGACACAGCCGGATCTGAACATGAGGCAACGCCGATGGATGGAGTTTATCAACGATTACGATTGCACGTTTGAGTATCCTCCGGGGAAGGCCAATGTTGTAGCAGATGCACTTAGCCGGAAATCTGTAGCCTCGTTGTTTCACATGTGTGTGGCCAGAGTTGAAAGGACCCAACCCCGATTTAGCTTCCTAAATCGGAATCAAACCCCTTCGAAAACACGAACCAACAAAAAATTTTCGAAATTTGGGCAGAGTTTCGTTACTAGCGTGGAATTACCATTACCTGCACGCGTAAAATACACTCCATCCTATGCCACAAAAAGCAAACCGTGGGCACCAACCCCAACCGGATTTCTCAATATATCAACAATAACGTAAAGTAGTAAATATATATGCACTTTACCGAAATCCAGTGTAAAATCGTACAACGTATTCAATAGGAAGCTCAGAGCGACATCTAATACATAATCGTATACACATACCACAGTAGGTAGAACAATAAACCTACTGGATGAAACAAAGTAGCTCGAGCACTATGCCTCCAACCATGACGTGCGACACCAGAGCCTGAACTGCAAACTGGGCACGGAAACCGAAAAGCCCAGGGGAAAGACAATAAACACGTTAGAGTGAGTGGACGAAAATAAATGTCTTTCACCAGTTTATATATGTTATAAAAACATATGCGAGTCCAGATAAATAAAAACAACATAGTACACGAGGTAAAACTCACACTCCTCCAGTGTACAGAGCATGCAAGTAAAAATCCCACGGGGTCGCTCATGGACACACACCGTGCTAGTACAGTCCGAATCACGGGATCCCGGACCCACACGTGATTCTAAGCCAGAAAGGCCTCGGTTCCGGGGATACGCCCCTCGCCGGTCAGGTCGGGGTAACGCCCCGCCTGGGATGCCTACCATCGGGGATCAGCCGAGAGGCTAAGTGTATCGATACAACAACGTAACCACGACTGTACTCTGTGTAAACCAAATCATAAACATTTCGATGCAAATGCATGAAACAGCATATAAGTGTATGTATACTCGTATACGTATATTCGTATAAGTATATCGTATAATCGTAAAACACATGCTCATGCAATTCGTAATCTCAATACGCATGCTCAAGTTCGAAAATCATATAAAAGACTCGCAAACAATCCGTGAAAAGAAATGTCCACTCACAAACTGGCGTAACGCGTATCGCGTTAACCCGTGATCCGGCGGAAAGTCCCTCGCCAAAACAACGATCACGAAACCCTGAATATTCACAATGTCCAATATTCAAAATCATAATCCGACAATACAAATCAAATCACGAGAAACCACCGTTCTCGGAAATACACAATTCGAATACGACGAATCGTCGAAAATCCATATATACCACCTCAAATACCTCGCTTTACGTTCGGACGCTCAACTCGAAAAACGAACCTCCCCACTGCGATCGGGGCGCGATTTCGAGTCAAATGACATGCGACTTGCCGAAAGTCAAAAAGTCAACCCGTTGACCGTTGACCGCCGTTGACCGCCGTCCACGGCGGCGCCGCCGCCGGCCGAAGAATTTTCCGGCGGAGCCACCCTTGTTCCACTCCAAATCGCCCACTGAGCAACTTTGTCAACTGCACCGAAGTCCAATTCTCACTCTAACATGGTCAATTTCATGAAAAACCGAATGAACACACAAATTTCAATCCCAAAATTCTCCTTCCACAAATCGAATTGGAACACGAAACTTACAGGGAAGCATCATGGTGATGAGGGCTACAAAGCCCACCCCAAAGTTCAGCTCGAATCGGCCCGAAACCAAGAACCCGAATCACAAAGTTTTCCCTCCATTTTTTGGCCGGATTTCCTTCCATTTCCGGCGAGTCTCGCCTTGAACGGTGGCCGGGGAAAGGACAAGGAAGCTGAGGCGCTTCGAACGGGACCAACCCCGTCCCACGGGATGGCCGGAATCAAACGCCGCCGTGGAGTCACCGTCAAGCACGTCGGCCTCCTTCTCTCACCACCGAGTTGACCGAGTCAACTCGGTCAACAACCGAATAGGAAATGTTTGACTTGTCCCAAAATGGCAACCTGCTATTTATAGCCTTTCCCGATTAGGAAACTTCATGTTTATCCATTTCGACAAACTTCAAACACGCGTAACTCTCTCGTCGTAATTCCGATTCCGAAAATTCTCGCGGCCACAAACTCGACTCAACATGATCTTCAATAATCACCCAAAGTCAAACACATCGGCCAAACGGATAAAAAGTCAACCCTTTAAAGCAACACACATTAAATCGACTAAATAACCAACAAACGGAAATATTCGCAACTAATTCCTCGTAACTCCAAATTATGCTCCGGAAGTTCCCACAAACTCGAAACTAAATTCCGAACAACTTCCGTGAAGAAACCGAAACCAAATTCCCGTCCGATAATTTAGTCGATAAGTGGCCCACCATTTAAATCTAGACTTCAAATATTCATAACTAATTCTTCGGTTGTCCAAATAACGATCCGGAACCGCCCACGAACTCGTAATCACATATAGAACGACTCTCGAGAAGAGATCCAGCTCCAATTCTCGGCCAATAATTTAGTCGTTAACAGAACCCTAGCGAGTAAGTCCGCTATCGGAAATCCACGTCGATACGCTAACTCGCGAATTGAGCTAATTATACTTCTGATTCTGGTCCGGGTCGTCACAAATCCACCCCCCTTAGAAAAATTTCGACCTCGAAATTTCCGAGTCTGCTTACTACAATGTAGGAGCACTGCCTCTGCATACTGCTCAACTCACCAACTGCAATCTCAACAGAACAACTCTGATCATAAACTCCACAATAGGAGACAATTCCGTGCTGGAATCCCTGTACCCTTAAATCACAAATCTGAACTGGCTCCACACAAGCCCAAGTGTTCCTACATAAGGAACAAACAGGGTACACAACACATAGCAAACCTGAAACATAGTTCCGCCACGCGGAACACAACACACAAAGCCAACACTATAGGCGATGCCGAACCATACAGCATAACACAAACTCGCCTATGACCACATATGGATCAAAACATTAAGGCAAATCACAACTCAGTTCACACATCAACATAACTCAGACACCCATATCAGCATAGTTCAAACATCGAGCTCGAGCAATAATCAACCCAATTCCGCTAATCTGACAGTCTGTGGTAACACACTCCACAAAACGACGTCAAACAATATCAAAATCACAGTGGACAACAACCTGGTACTGCAAGCAACCTCGAACAACTGAAACTGCTGGTCCCGAATCCTCCGGAACTGCAATACCAAGGTCCACAACATGCCCTCCAAGGCCTAAATAGTCCTCAAAGATCGCTCGCCAATCCGAGGATAAGAACTGGTACTATCTCGTAGTCTGGTCTCCAATGCTCGTGGCAAAGCTCACCAACACACAGTCGTAACTGATCACCTCAATCGGTGAATTGGGACACAGGTACACCATGTAGATGGACAACCTCTACCAAACATAGCCATAACCGCCTGTCACTGAAATCATTTCCGAAAGTACAAGTAAACATACCCCAAGTTTATCAAACTGTCCACAAAGACCCAACAACCGGTATCACAAACCAAACTGCGTATAAACACACACGAGATCACAACAGCAACCGCCACGTCTAACCGGAAATCTCAAATGGCTAACACATCTTGGCACGTCTCTGCCTCCTAGCCATCGCCAGTCGACGAATGTGGCATCAGTACACACATGCTGTGCTCGCACAAGCTGCTATATCGCTCTTCATGTTGCGTCACGAGTAATAAACTTGAAGTATCTGACATTTCTCCGCGTCACTAGCGCCAAACACGCGCAAAATCACAAGCCTCAACATCATCATACTCAAATTCAGCTCTCGTAGCCCATAACTCGGCTAATACGGAAACTCGAGCCACACATACACGCATGCAATACCGAAGCTCCTAACTCTCGACCGAATGCATCAACAGCAACATCATCCCAAACGGATGGTCAAAGTGCAACCATTAGCCTTCCTCGAACAAACTCTAATGTACAGCCATAATCGTCAGTCGACTCCATCCATCGACACTGCCTCAAGCCCAAATCTGGCCGAAAATGCAAGTGGATGAAACTCAATGGTCGGTGTACATCCTACACCACGCTGCACGCCGTAGCTATAAAATCTCGATGCATCGCCATAACCCACGAACTCGTCATGATCGTCAGGTAAGGTCAAAGCCGCAGTAACGGTCACCAACCTGCAGGAGTAAGCAACTCTCCTCGCGTGCATCGAACCACATGAACCTGACACCTTCTTCGTCAATCCGGAAAGTGAAGTGGCAATCCAGGAAAAATCCTGTACAAAGCCGTCGATACAAGCCTGCCAAAACCCAAGAGACCCCCAATCTCTGGCACAGTAATAGGGCAAACTCCAAATCAACACGGCTTCGAACTGGTCAGGATCCACTCCAACTCCCTCGGATAATATCACATAGCCCAAAATCTTCACGCTAATCGACCAAAACTCACACTGAATGAACTTTCACAAACAGCTAATCGTCTCGCGAAGTCCACAAAACCGCTCGCAACTGCTCCAGGTACTGGTCCACACTCTCGGAGTACATCAGGACATTGCCAACAAACATGACCGCAACTCGTCCAGAAACCGTCTGAACACATGGTCCATCAAGTCCACACAATCTACGGAGCATTGGTCAACCAATGAAGTGACCAAGAACTCCAGATGCTCGCTCCGAGATCCGAAAACCACACCTGACTCAACAAACCACCACTGATGGTATCTGGATCCGAATCGATCTTCGACCAGTCTGAAGCTCTCACAAGCTGATCAAACCAATCATCAATCCGAAACGGAGGATACACACTCTCCTCTGAAACGAATCAGGCTTCCGGTAGTCAATGCACCACCTCGTCAACCCCTACAACATCAGTGCAAACAATGCAAGAGCACACCACGCAAATATGTGGGGTCACATGAAATCTCCTGAAACCTCCTCCAGCAACTCCTGGAGTCGAAACAATAGCTCCATCAGCTCCGCTGGCTCTGAACGACAAGACGTCGATAAAATGAGTCCAGCGCCTGTAACAAACTCAATGATGTAGTCAGTCTCCCGAATTGGAGGAACACCTGGTAACTCCTCCAACACACACCTGGAAACTCGGAAACCACCACAATGTCACCAATGTCGGACACAGCAACTACAGTATCCACAACATGAGCTAAGAAAACCACACAACTCATCTACATAAACTGCTCGACCATCACCAAGAAACAGCATCTCGGGAAAACTGGTCGTCGAAACACAACCTCCTCCTCGATGCACTCGAACACAACCAAATGCGTCGTCAGACTCACAAACATACTGTAACCGCAATATCCAGCTATAACAGATCCGCGGCTAAGTTATAACCTCCAACAAGGATTTCGCAACCTCCGGATGGATACAACACTCTCCAAGACCTCGGAAGTGGAGATACAGGTACAATCGCCATGGACATCAAGCAACAGTAACCTCGGAGAAAAGTCTGTCCTCAAACAAGGTCATGGCACGAACTCCAACATGCCCAACTGGCCACACACATCAACTGTGACTTCTGACTAACTCGTCAACAGGGTGCATTAGTCAGACCGTAGGAACAACATGAGGATCTCCTCGTAAACTCTGAGCTGTCGAACCGCTACAACAGCTGACCAAGGGCGCTCCCTCGTAACGTGATCCTCCTGGCCACCATAATGGCAACAGAGAGTGCTCCACAAAAACATGTCACCGCAACACCTGCTGCGTGAAAGGATCACCAACGATCACCCAAATTCATGCCACAGGAGCAAGTCCGCTACACTGTGATCTTCACCATCGCCAAACGGACCAGCAGAGGATCCTCAACATAATCGAAAAGGCCACAGCCGGATGAAGTCATTGATCCCGAAGTGTCGGAACTCAACCTCATCAAAAATCTCACTGCTGAATCCACTTCCTCAAACAGTCACATCGGAAACCGTGTACATCTTTTCTGCTGATAACACCATCACTGTTTACACAACACTCTGAATGTAGGCCGTAGAGTCGCAATCGGAACTCATACAATATCAGCCCACAAAATACACTGATCTGACTCAGGCATACATCAACTGCCATAAATCTCAGCTCTGAGGCCACATATAGACGCCCATATACACATCCCCAGGCAAACCGTGCCACACAGTTCACTGAACTCTGAATACTCATCTGAATCCACTGTTCACTGGCAAATCACACGTCGTATGATCCTCAACAGGATCCACAACCGAAACGACACGGAAAGCACGTCAGGAGGCATCCTAATGAATACAATATCGTTCACAACAAGTGGAACGTAATCATGGAACTTCAAATATTTGAAAGCATACAACACCCGGAATTTGATGATTATCCGCCGGCCGGTCGGGTCACCATTCCAGACATGCTGTACATTCTCAAATACCCTTAGTAAACACGACTACAGAAGTCTACAGAACCTATAACCTAATGCTCTGATACCAAACTGAAAGGACCCAACCCCGATTTAGCTTCCTAAATCGGAATCAAACCCCTTCGAAAACACGAACCAACAAAAAAATTTCGAAATTTGGGCAGAGTTTCGTTACTAGCGTGGAATTACCATTACCTGCACGCGTAAAATACACTCCATCCTATGCCACAAAAAGCAAACCGTGGGCACCAACCCCAACCGGATTTCTCAATATATCAACAATAACGTAAAGTAGTAAATATATATGCACTTTACCGAAATCCAGTGTAAAATCGTACAACGTATTCAATAGGAAGCTCAGAGCGACATCTAATACATAATCGTATACACATACCACAGTAGGTAGAACAATAAACCTACTGGATGAAACAAAGTAGCTCGAGCACTATGCCTCCAACCATGACGTGCGACACCAGAGCCTGAACTGCAAACTGGGCACGGAAACCGAAAAGCCCAGGGGAAAGACAATAAACACGTTAGAGTGAGTGGACGAAAATAAATGTCTTTCACCAGTTTATATATGTTATAAAAACATATGCGAGTCCAGATAAATAAAAACAACATAGTACACGAGGTAAAACTCACACTCCTCCAGTGTACAGAGCATGCAAGTAAAAATCCCACGGGGTCGCTCATGGACACACACCGTGCTAGTACAGTCCGAATCACGGGATCCCGGACCCACACGTGATTCTAAGCCAGAAAGGCCTCGGTTCCGGGGATACGCCCCTCGCCGGTCAGGTCGGGGTAACGCCCCGCCTGGGATGCCTACCATCGGGGATCAGCCGAGAGGCTAAGTGTATCGATACAACAACGTAACCACGACTGTACTCTGTGTAAACCAAATCATAAACATTTCGATGCAAATGCATGAAACAGCATATAAGTGTATGTATACTCGTATACGTATATTCGTATAAGTATATCGTATAATCGTAAAACACATGCTCATGCAATTCGTAATCTCAATACGCATGCTCAAGTTCGAAAATCATATAAAAGACTCGCAAACAATCCGTGAAAAGAAATGTCCACTCACAAACTGGCGTAACGCGTATCGCGTTAACCCGTGATCCGGCGGAAAGTCCCTCGCCAAAACAACGATCACGAAACCCTGAATATTCACAATGTCCAATATTCAAAATCATAATCCGACAATACAAATCAAATCACGAGAAACCACCGTTCTCGGAAATACACAATTCGAATACGACGAATCGTCGAAAATCCATATATACCACCTCAAATACCTCGCTTTACGTTCGGACGCTCAACTCGAAAAACGAACCTCCCCACTGCGATCGGGGCGCGATTTCGAGTCAAATGACATGCGACTTGCCGAAAGTCAAAAAGTCAACCCGTTGACCGCCGTTGACCGCCGTCCACGGCGGCGCCGCCGCCGGCCGAAGAATTTTCCGGCGGAGCGACCCTTGTTCCACTCCAAATCGCCCACTGAGCAACTTTGTCAACTGCACCGAAGTCCAATTCTCACTCTAACATGGTCAATTTCATGAAAAACCGAATGAACACACAAATTTCAATCCCAAAATTCTCCTTCCACAAATCGAATTGGAACACGAAACTTACAGGGAAGCATCATGGTGATGAGGGCTACAAAGCCCACCCCAAAGTTCAGCTCGAATCGGCCCGAAACCAAGAACCCGAATCACAAAGTTTTCCCTCCATTTTTTGGCCGGATTTCCTTCCATTTCCGGCGAGTCTCGCCTTGAACGGTGGCCGGGGAAAGGACAAGGAAGCTGAGGCGCTTCGAACGGGACCAACCCCGTCCCACGGGATGGCCGGAATCAAACGCCGCCGTGGAGTCACCGTCAAGCACGTCGGCCTCCTTCTCTCACCACCGAGTTGACCGAGTCAACTCGGTCAACAACCGAATAGGAAATGTTTGACTTGTCCCAAAATGGCAACCTGCTATTTATAGCCTTTCCCGATTAGGAAACTTCATGTTTATCCATTTCGACAAACTTCAAACACGCGTAACTCTCTCGTCGTAATTCCGATTCCGAAAATTCTCGCGGCCACAAACTCAACTCAACATGATCTTCAATAATCACCCAAAGTCAAACACATCGGCCAAACGGATAAAAAGTCAACCCTTTAAAGCAACACACATTAAATCGACTAAATAACCAACAAACGGAAATATTCGCAACTAATTCCTCGTAACTCCAAATTATGCTCCGGAAGTTCCCACAAACTCGAAACTAAATTCCGAACAACTTCCGTGAAGAAACCGAAACCAAATTCCCGTCCGATAATTTAGTCGATAAGTGGCCCACCATTTAAATCTAGACTTCAAATATTCATAACTAATTCTTCGGTTGTCCAAATAACGATCCGGAACCGCCCACGAACTCGTAATCACATATAGAACGACTCTCGAGAAGAGATCCAGCTCCAATTCTCGGCCAATAATTTAGTCGTTAACAGAACCCTAGCGAGTAAGTCCGCTATCGGAAATCCACGTCGATACGCTAACTCGCGAATTGAGCTAATTATACTTCTAATTCTGGTCCGGGTCGTCACAAGAGTTTCGATGTTAGCCGAGCTTCGGGCTACGGGTGCTGTGTTTGGGTATGATGATGATGGAGCTTTGTTGGCCAGTTTTCAGGTTCGACCCGTACTAGTTGATCAGGTACGAGAGGCACAGGATTCAGATCCTTACTTGCTGGGCAAGAAGACTACGGTACGTTGTTGGTCAGGGGCAGATTATGTGTACCCAGAGATGAGGAGTTGAAGAAGGAGATTCTGGACGAGGCCCACAGTTCAGCGTATGTGATGCATCCCGGAGGTACGAAGATGTTTCGTACACTTCGAGCATACTATTGGTGGCGCAACATGAAGCGGGAGATTGCCGCGTACGTGAGTCGATGTTTAATTTGTCAGCAGGTGAAGGCGGAGAAGCAGAAACCTGCAGGGAAACTACAGCCACTTGAGATTCCGGTTTGGAAGTGGGAGCATATTACGATGGATTTCGTCTATCAGTTGCCGCGTACTTCGGCGGGTAACACTGGCATTTGGGTTATTGTTGACCGACTGACGAAATCCGCACATTTTCTTGCACTTCTAGGGAAGATTTCAGTGGGCAGATTGGCCAAGTTGTACTTATCCGAGATTGTTCGCTTGCATGGTGTGCCTATGTCCATTGTTTCTGACCGTGATAGTCAGTTCACTTCTGAGTTTTGGCAGGCGTTGCAGCGAGCTTTGGGCATGAGGTTGCGATTTAGTACAGCTTTTCATCCTCAGACTGACGGGCAGTCCGAGCGGACCATTCAGACTCTTGAGGATATGCTGAGATCATGTGTGTTGCAGTTTCGCGGAAACTGGGATAAGCAGTTACACTTGATTGAGTTCGCCTACAACAACAGCTATCAGACCAGTATTGAGATGGCACCGTACGAGGCTCTGTATGGGAAGCAGTGTCGCACTCCATTATGTTGGAGTGAGGTGGGCGAGTGTTGGCTCATTGGTCCTGATTTGGTGAAAACCACGATAGAGGACATACAGGTTATCCGGGATCGGTTGAGGATCGCCCAGGATCGACAGAAGAGTTATGCAGATGTGAGAAGGAAGAGTTTAGAGTTCGAGGTTGGTGATTGGGTCTTCCTGAAACTATCTCCGTGGAGGGGAGTTGTGCGTTTCGGGAAGCGTGGCAAGCTTCGACCGCGGTTCATTGGTCCGTATGAGATTACGGAGAAGGTTGGAGCTGTTGCTTACAGACTTGAGTTACCAGCAGAGATGGCTCGTGTTCATGATGTCTTCCATGTTTCGATGTTGCGGAAGTACATCTCAGATCCTTCACATGTGATAGCCCCACAGCAGTTGCCGATCAGAGAGGATTTATCGTATGTTGAGGAGCCAGTGCAGATTCTCGATCGTCGTGAGCAGGAGTTTAGGCACCGTGTGATTCCGCTAGTGAAGGTCTTGTGGCAGAACCATTCAGTTGAGGAGGCCACCTGGGAGACCGAGCAGCGTATGCGGGAGCAGTATCCTCATCTGTTCACATGACAGGTACGTAAATTTCGAGGTTGAAATTTCTTTAAGGGGGGTAGATTTGTGACGACCCGAACCAGAATCTGATGCATATTCGGCACGATTCTTGAGATTGAGTTTAGTCGCGGTTTATTGTCGTATATGTGGTTTGCCGATTCAATTCGCGACTATGTTTTCGGTCGAGAATTTGAGTTGAGTGTCTTCACGGAAATGGTAGAGTACGTGATTTCGAGTTCGTGGGCGGTTCCGGAAGATTTTTCCAATAACCGAGGAATATTTTATGATTATTTGAAGTTTCGGGTTTCGACGAGTTTATCCGATTGTTTTGTGTTTATCCAAATCATTTCGTATATTCGTTTTGGACCCGAGGCTCGAGTATAAATATCGGAATAGTCGAGAATTGTCTTAAAAATTGCTGATTGAGGGTTGACCATCATTGACTTTCTATTTTGGGAAAGTTGACTTGCAGACCGAAAGGGAAAGTTTCCCGTTTGGGAATTGCCGTCCGACGACCTAGATTCCGGCCACCATCGGTCACGGGACAGGTACAGATCGCTTCCTTGTTTAATTTCGAGTGGGTTTGCACTTTGAATTATGGAAATTGATCGAGATTTGTGGAGGAACGATTAGGGCCGATTTGGTTTGGTTCGTCGGTGATGGGGAGCTGTGCTCCGGCGAGGTATGAAGGTGATGAGGTTGGGGTTTTTGTTCGCCTAGCCTTAAAAATGCTTGTGGTGTGAGAAATTTGGAACGAGAGGGTGTTTTCCGGCGAACCCGTGGTGGTTGCCGGAAGTTTTTCCAGATCGGTTCGAGCTGTTTTTGGAAGGCTTAAGCTTGGAA
Organism: Geum urbanum; assembly: GCA_946800695.1. Taxonomy (NCBI): domain Eukaryota; kingdom Viridiplantae; phylum Streptophyta; class Magnoliopsida; order Rosales; family Rosaceae; genus Geum; species Geum urbanum. The sequence continues at coordinate 25,813,450 of OX327002.1, forward strand.
TTGGACTTTGAGTTAGTTAAAGAAACTGTTGGGCTTGTTGTGATCTTTAATTCTGGAAGTTTTGGCCGTGAAACTCCACGGTTGACAGCGCGCCGGCGGCGGCGGCGACGGTCAACGGCGGAGCTCCGGCCAAAAGTTGACTTTTTCAGATTTTGATGAAATTAGTGTCATTTATCTCGTAATCGCACCCTGGTTATCGTACAGAGGTTTCCGGGTTGATTTGGTTAGCCGATTTTCAGTTGAGGTTTCGAGTGGGGATTTCGGGATTTCCGTAATTCATTTTGTACCACATTTCGTATTTCTGGGAACGGTTGGTTTCCGTGCATCAGTACAGTGTTGTGGATTACGATATTGATCAGTATGTTTTGTGAATATTCAGGAGATCGAGATCGAGATCGTGATCGTGCTTCAGGCGAGGGATCTTCCGCCGGACCACGAGATTAGCGCGAGTGCGCGTTTTGCTCACCTGTGAGTGGACAATTTCTTTTCACGGAAATCTTGCAAGTCTTTTATATGATTTTTGAACTTGAGCATGCGTATGAGATTTCGGATTACATGAGCATGTGTTTTACGATTATACGATTATATTTATACGGATATACGTATACGAATATGCATACACTTATATGTTGTTTCATGCATTTGCATCGAACTATTATGATTTGGTTTTCACAGAGTACAATCTTGGTTACGTTGTTGAATCGATACACTTGCCTCTCGGTTGATCCCCGATGGTAGGCCATCCAGGAGGGGCGTCGTTATCCCTACCTGACCGGTGATGGGCGTTTCCCCAGAACCGAGGCCATTTCCGGCTTAGAATCACGGGGACTAAGGACCTCGTGATTCGGACTGTACTAGCACGGTGTGTGTCCATGAGTGACCCCGTGGGATTTATACTTGCATGCTCAGTATGCTGGAGGATTATGGTTTTACCTCGTGTACTTGTTATATTTTATTTACCTGGACTCGCATATGTTATTTTAAACATATATATCAACTGGTGAAAGACATTTATTTTCGTCCACTCACTCTAACGAGTTTATTGTCTTTCCCCTGGGCTTTTCGGTTTCCGCGCCCAGTTGCAGTTCAGGTTTTGGTGTTTTCACGTCGCAGTTTGGAGGCTAGTGATTAGAGTTACCTGTGCTTTCCTGTAGGTTCTTGTTTCGCCTACTGATGTGTATATTGTATATGTTTTACTTTAGAGGTCGCTCTGATACATTCTGATACATGTTTATACGGATTTTCTCGGATATACATATATACATAGTACAGTTTGTTTACTGTTATTGATTATATTGATGTTGAGAAATCCGGATGGGATTGGTGCCCACGGTTTGGCTTTTGTGGCATAGGATGAAGTGTTATTTGATCTACGCATTTTAGGCGTACTAATTAATATATTTTCTCCACATTTTCACTTTGTTATCTACTTAATTTTGTTAATTTTATTAGCTTTTACTTATTTTTTGTTCTATTTTTAATTGTAGGATAATTAGAGACTAAAGAAGGTTAATTGCATGGGATTGCATGGTTTTCAATGGAATGGCTTAATTACATGGTGCATGGCATATATGGAGCTAGCTTAATGGCTTGGCATGCTGGAACGGTTATGACATAATTGCATGGATGATAAGGATGTCATATGGATGGTTTTGAGATGTCATGGATGTACCACATGGAGACAAAATGCATGGAACTTAATTGAGCAAAACGGCATGGTTAATTGCACATGGCTGTAATGTATGTATAATTGGAGCAAGTGGTCATGGTGCATGGCATATATAAATGGCTGGTACGGTTTTGATGTGAGCATAACGGAGGCTTAATTGCATTACAAACGGAATTATAATTGCACGGACTAAATGACAGAACGGTTTTGATATAGCTGAATGGTTGAAACAGATTTGAATTGCATGGAGTTTATTAGCTGAACGGTTTTTGGCAATGGAGCTTAATTGCATGCATGCCAAAACATCTCCTATATAAAGAGAGCTCTGGGGAAGAAAGGGGGATCACACACTCACCGAGCCGAAGCCTTGTCTAAACACTAACCCCTCTCATACTTAGCCAAAATCAGCCTCTCTTAGTCGAAATACCATCTCCACCACCTCATAGACACCCTTCCTCCATCCGTGAGTGTTCTCTCACTAGATTTGGCTTTGAACACTTGCGTAGCCATCATCCACCAAAGGGACGTGCGCTCGGAGCTTGCAGAGAGACGAATTCCTCGGAGCAAAAAAAGTGTAACATGGCCTCTTTTTATTTATTTCGACTTTGTATTGTTTATTTTCAAGGCTTTGTATAGAAAGACTAATGTTTTGGTGTAAAGATGATTATTTCTAATTTGTTTTGAATTATTCCATGTTTTTATAGGGTGATTGGAACGTGTATGTATGCTTGCCATGTTCTTAATGCTCTGGAATTTGCTTAGGATGACACTAGATGATTTGGTTCACCCTATGCATTTTCCACCGATCTAATCAAGAAGAAATTGGGTTAGGGAGTTTGCTAGATGATTTGGCTGCCCTCTAATTTGATGCAAGTGTATGTTTATGTTCTAATTAACATGTGAATTTCGTAGGATTCAACCAAGGAGGGAGTAATTGGCCTAAGCAACATGATGTGATGATCACTTGTAAATAATAGACTTAGGAACTTATTTTCGGCTAGATGCATGTTAGGATTATGTGTTCTGTTTGCTTGTCTATGAGTTTAAACATGTTAGAACTTGTGATTTCTTGATATGTATCTACCCATCTTCTTGTTTTATTTCGTAGGAACTTAGAACAAACAATCTTGCACCCCCCCTAAACAACCTTAGCATAGTTATGCATGCACCCTCAATCCCCGGTTAAGAACGATCCCTACTTACCAATGCTACATCAACAAAGAAGGGTTTTAATTGTATTCGTGTTTGATTAAGTCTTTAATTAAATGCTTGAATAGATGTGAATCAATTTTGGCCCCGTTGCCGGGGATTGTAAAGAATTGTGTGATTATGCTTGTAAATACGTTTATAGTTTCTGTTTTTCGGAACTGTGCACTTCCCGGTTTTGTGTAAATTATTTGATATAGCTGGAAGACTCATAAAAATCTGAAATTTTGGACGAATGTTTGTTTATGTGTCTAGTTTGTGCCTGAAAAATTTCAGCCCAGTCGACCGAGCCAATAATTTTAAAAACATTCGACAAGCTGCTGTGTTCATGTTTGCCAGAATCTGGAATTGCATGTGTTCTTGTGATTTTGTGAAATTGTACATTAAACCTACGAAATTTCTGTTCATATTTATACTAGCACTTGTTCATATTGTATCTTTTGCAGCCATGTAACGTTAAAGGAATCTTGGATTTTCATTGAGTACATGAGCTTGGTTGATTAAGTCGCACTCATTGTTGAATAGATAGCGCCTCTTTTCCATGTTTATCTCCTTAACCCCTCGTGATGTATGGATTTCACCACCATACACCATAACCTAAGTGAAGTTATGGACATGAGGTTGAGGACGGAGTCTACATTGGACTTGAGGGAGTTGTACATTTTCGAAAGTTTGGTTGAATGTCAGACATGGTGTCTAGAAACGGGTTATGACTGGTGACAGGATTTGGATCTAAGAAAGACTTGCAACACTGGAGTATATACCAAAGACTCGGTTGGTGGATGAATACTTATCTTTGAGTAAGAAATTCTCAATGCAATGGTGTCTAGAAGGTGACGGTTTCTATGACAGGTTTTGGATCCGAGATATCAAATCGGTCCTACCTCTCGTGGTCTCTCTCGCTAACTGGCCATTTCGTTGAGTTTGCCCAAAGAAGATAAAGACTAAGTCTACTTGCCATAGTCAGTTAGCCTCGGGTTGCTTTGTCGAAATTAGTCCTGCCTCTCGCGTTACATCTATCCCCAACTGGCCATGTTTATCGATTGAACCAAGACCATTCGATTGAAAGTGTACACTTTATCGCGCGGGTCGCACGTCCTTTGAACGACCTAAAGATCAAGCGAATGCACTCTCTTCAAATCTAAAGCGCAACACAATGAACCCTAAGTGTACATAACCAACGAAAATTTTGTGTATGTTGTCAACATGTAAAGGCCTTAACCACTTGCATTTGTAGATTGCATAACCCTCTGGCGGCTTTGTGATGTGTGGATTTCATCACCACACACCCTAACCTAAGTGAAGTTAGGGGCATGAGGCCAAGAGAGTGGTCACGTTTACATCATGTATTTAGCACGTAACTTTTGTGTTTTCTGCAGGTTCTAACGTTTTCTCTTATGCATTCACTCCATCTTTCACTTAGGTTCTTGCTTGATGCACTTTGAATGAAAGTTTGAATGAATTCTTGCATGAATTTCGTGGATTATGAGTGCTTGCATCTTTTGAGTGACAATTTTGTATATATAACGTTTTACATAACTTTAACATTGTATATTTAACTAACCCCTGCAGGATACATGAACAAATGTACATAACTTGTTCTTAGTAACTTGCATTCATTTTAGGATAAACTTAGAGCTCTTGCATTTCATTTTAGTGTCTTAGCCGTAGCTAGTGTGTGTACAATGTGTCTTAAACGTAGCCTAGTGTCTCTGTTGTTTTTGGTGTGTTTTTTTTTCTTACTTTGAATTCGTGTGTTGTGTTTTTGTGTGTTTTTGTGTGTTTTTGTTTTTTTTCTCTTGCTTTCCAACGTTTTGGCTTAGTATCATACATTCCTTGTGTATTCTTTTGATACTAACATTTGATCTTGGTTGAATTTCAGCTTGTGAATGACCAAACCTGCTCCACGTGAAGTTCAACTCCGTAACCGCACAGTGATCATTCCTCCTAACACAGTGGAAGACTTGGACCGACCTATCGTTGAGGACGAAGTTGACTCACCAAGATCCCATCATTCCGAGCAAGATCAAGAAGAGGAATTTAGGATGAATAACAACAACAACAACGTCCCCAACAACAATGTGCTTCCTAACAATGGTGGAGGCAACAACGTTGCAAGGCAAACTCTTCGCCAACAAACCTGCTCAACGGATTGGAGTGCTGGCCCCTCATGCATTCGATTTCCTGAACCTCAAGATGACAAGAGGGATATTGAGCTCAAGAGTGGATTTCTCCATCGCCTACCTATCTTTCAAGGGATGGCGCATGAAGATCCAAATATGCATTTGAGGCTGTTTCAGTTTGTTTGCTCGAGTATGAAGCCCACTGATGCGGATGATGAGCTTTTGAAGTTAAAGGCGTTTCCTTTCACTTTGAAGGAGAGAGCACAAACTTGGCTTATGGAGCTTCCACCGAATCACATCACCACATGGAAACAACTAGAGTATGCTTTCTTAAGCAAGTACTTTCCGGCCTCAAAGATCACTGTTTTGAGGAAGAAGATCACCAGAATCGCACAAGCTGCGGACGAGTCATTTGGGCAGTATTATGATCGTTTCAAAGTCCTCTGCGCCACATGTCCCTCCCATGGTTTCTCTGAGACAAATCTTATGAATTACTTCTATGATGTACTCAAACCGATTGATCGAGAGCTTCTAGATGCTTCTGCAAATGGAGCCTTCATGGATTTAGATGAAGTACGTGCCCGTGCACTCTTGGAGAACTGAGCTAACAATGATGCTCAATATAGGATGGCTCCAAGGAATACTGTTGCAGAAGTGAGCTCAGCAAAAGTCGCTGCAGATGACAAGTATGACAAACTTTCTAACTTGATGGAGCAGATGATGGAGCTTGAAGTGAAACGTCAGAAAGTCTCTCTTGGACAATTATGTGGCGTTTGCCATTCTCAAGGGCATTTAGGTGATCATTGTCCTACCTTGGCCGAGCAACCACATGAAGAACAAGTCAATGTCATAGGTGGATATCAAGGAGGCCAACACTACAACAATTACAACAACTTTGGCAACTGTGATCATCCTGGTTTCAAATGGAGCAGCAATGAGGGATGTCTTAACCCTCCAGCACCTCAGCAGCAGCAATACCAACGTCCCCAACAATATCAAGCAAGGCCACCATTGGCCCCAACGTCACAAGTTCCCTTGCCCTCTCCGGTTCAGACTTTCACAAATCCGGATTACGACAAGATGTTGGCTCAACTATCCAACACCACACAAGCTCTAATTAATAGACAAAACCAAACGAAGGCTGTGTTGGAGTCACATGGTAATGATATATCCGAGATGAAGAAGCAAATGGGGCAACTTGTGGACTTTATGGGACACATTCGAGCCTCTGGACAACTTCCCTCTCAACCTCAACCACCACCAAGGACGACATGAAGGATGAAGATGCATCACGTCTAGGCTGAAAGAAGTTAAAAAAAAAAAGCGCTTGTTGGGAGGCAACCCAATGGAGGAGTCTACAACAGATTTAAATTTGCATTCTCTTCCCTTATCTCTTTTACTTCGTTTCTTTTGTTTTTACTTAGTTAGATTTTCGTAAATCCTAGCTTTCATGCTTGAATTCTATGACTTTACTTTCGTACATTGAGGACAATGTAGAGTTTAAGTGTGGGGGAAGGGGTTTACAACTTATTTGAGTCATTAAAAAAAAAAAAATTTTGAGTCATACTTGGTGTATTTTGAGTCTTTTTGTTTAACTTAGTGTTTTAAAGAGTCTTAGGATGCCCTTAGTTAGTCTATGATGAAAATGGACTGAATTTGAACATACATATGGCACTGCATTCATGATTTCTTGTGTTAATTGAGTTATTTTGAGTGTCATGACATGTAGTAGATATGGATAGTTAAACATGGTACAGATTTCGCATGTGAGAATAAGTTTAAGTCATATGAACCCTAAACGTGAGTTTTGAGCCTATACATTTCTTTTGAGTGAATTTTATGCATATTAGTCTCAAAACTATGCATGTGCATCATTTGGTTACTTGCCATAGATTTTAATGAACTAGAGATTATTAGAACTTACTCATGTCGAATTTGCAAAGCTTATAGTTGACATATACTCTGATTTTGGATATGATAAGAGGCACTTAGGTTTACCACCACTAGCCAAATTGCCATGAGTCCCTTATGTGCGCACGAGTTGCGACACCCTTAGATAAACCATTTGAGCCCACATTAAGCTTTCTTTCGTCACCCGTAATACCTAAACACTTTGCCTAGTGTAGGACTTCTTTACCCTATGTTATGCAGACTTAGTGTGAAGTAATGTCGACAAGAGCCGAAGATGGAGATTTTGGTGATGCTCCTTGATTGGTATAATGTGTGTATGGGGATAGACTTGTCCAAATAGCTTAAAAAGTGTGTTATTGCCAATAAAAAGGAATTCGAGATAATGAAAAGAACAAAAATTGTGATCTCTCATGGCAATGTGTTCTGTTTTGTAAATGTTTGGATTAATATCCCCCATACTTGTGAATTTGGAGTATGCTACGAATTGAAGACCCAAAAAAATAAAGAAATATGGCCTTTGTCCTATTCACAAAACTCAATGGGAGTTTAGAATGAAGTTAGGGTCCAACAAAATGAAATTTGGCCCTTGTTTATAGAAGATTGACCATGGAGGCGTGGAAAAGATGAAGGAGTCTGGTTTTACAAAGTTTGTGATATTTCGACTAAGTCTTTGGAACGTTTTTAACCACCACTTATCTAAATTTTCGAATGCCTTAGCCTTGCCCCATTACAACCCTTCGAAAGTCCTTTTTGATCCTTAAGATGAGTAGCAGTTAATCTGTTGAGTAAGTTGCATGAGTAAGCATATGGTTTGGTTCATTTGTGCAAGTATTTCATTCATGAGGTTTTCAATTATTTCTATCCATTTTTGAGTGAAAATATGATGAGTGCATCCATGTGCGTTGATTTGAACTTTATTCGAAACATGCACAGCTTTAACATCACCATTGTTTACATCACGTCTTACTTGTTCATTGCATGAATCATATCTTGGTTATCATTTGAAGTTATGTAATTCCATTGCCATATACATTAAGAAATTTCTGAGACAATCTTGATTAAGGGCTTAGTTTTTGTTTACTTAGTGTTTCCTTCGTTTTCAAACATGATTACATGAGAATTTGCGGCTTTGAAACGAAGAAACTTCTAAGTGTTTTGTGTAAAACGTTTTCCCTTAGTATTTTCTTTTATTGAGTCCGTAGTTTTGTTTAGTATTTGCTAGGGACTAGCAAAGTCTAAGTGTGGGGGAATTTGATCTACGCATTTTAGGCGTATTAATTAATATATTTTCTCCACATTTTTACTTTGTTATCTACTTAATTTTGTTAATTTTATTAGCTTTTACTTATTTTTTGTTCTATTTTTAATTGTAGGATAATTAGAGACTAAAGAAGGTTAATTGCATGGGATTGCATGGTTTTCAATGGAATGGCTTAATTACATGGTGCATGGCATATATGGAGCTAGCTTAATGGCTTGGCATGCTGGAACGGTTATGACATAATTGCATGGATGATAAGGATGTCATATGGATGGTTTTGAGATGTCATGGATGTACCACATGGAGACAAAATGCATGGAACTTAATTGAGCAAAACGGCATGGTTAATTGCACATGGCTGTAATGTATGTATAATTGGAGCAAGTGGTCATGGTGCATGGCATATATAAATGGCTGGTACGGTTTTGATGTGAGCATAACGGAGGCTTAATTGCATTACAAACGGAATTATAATTGCATGGACTAAATGACAAAACGGTTTTGATATAGCTGAATGGTTGAAACAGATTTGAATTGCATGGAGTTTATTAGCTGAACGGTTTTTGGCAATGGAGCTTAATTGCATACATTCCAAAACATCTCCTATATAAAGAGAGCTCTGGGGAAGAAAGGGGGATCACACACTCACCGAGCCGAAGCCTTGTCTAAACACTAACCCCTCTCATACTTAGCCAAAATCAGCCTCTCTTAGTCGAAATACCATCTCCACCACCTCATAGACACCCTTCCTCCATCTGTGAGTGTTCTCTCACTAGATTTGGCTTTGAACACTTGCATAGCCATCATCCACCAAAGGGACATGCGCTCGGAGCTTGCAGAGAGACGAATTCCTCGGAGCAAAAAAAGTGTAACATGGCCTCTTTTTGTTTATTTCGACTTTGTATTGTTTATTTTCAAGGCTTTGTATAGAAAGACTAATGTTTTGGTGTAAAGATGATTATTTCTAATTTGTTTTGAATTATTCCATGTGTTTATAGGGTGAGTGGAACGTGTATGTATGCTTGCCATGTTCTTAATGCTCTGGAATTTGCTTAGGATGACACTAGATGATTTGGTTCACCCTATGCATGTTCCACCGATCTAATCAAGAAAAAATTGGGTTAGGGAGTTTGCTAGATGATTTGGCTGCCCTCTAATTTGATGCAAGTGTATGTTTATGTTCTAATTAACATGTGAATTTCGTAGGATTCAACCAAGGAGGGAGTAATCGGCCTAAGCAATATGATGTGATGATCACTTGTAAATAATAGACTTAGGAACTTATTTTCGGCTAGATGCATGTTAGGATTATATGTTCTTGATTGTTTGCTTGTCTATGAGTTTAAACATGTTAGAACTTGTGATTTCTTGATATGTATCTACCCATCTTCTTGTTTTATTTCGTAGGAACTTAGAACAAACAATCTTGCACCCCCCCTAAACAACCTTAGCATAGTTATGCATGCACCCTCAATCCCCGGTTAAGAACGATCCCTACTTACCAATGCTACATCAACAAAGAAGGGTATTAATTATATTCGTGTTTGATTAAGTCTTTAATTAAATGCTTGAATAGATGTGAATCATTATTTCTGGGTGCAGGTTATGGTAATTCCACGCTAGTAACGAAACTCTGCCGAAATTTTGAAAATTTTTTGTTGGTTCGTATTTTCGAAAGGGTTTGATTCTGGTTTAGGTACTGAATCGGGATTGGGTCCTTTCATACAGCCATTGGAGATTTCCGATTAGAAGTTGGAGCTTGTCACTGTGGATTTTATGTGCCAGTACGCACTTCGGTTTGGGATACCAGTTATCGGGCCATTGTGGACCATTCGATAAAGTCAGTTCTTTTCCTTGTACTTTCGGAAAAGATTTCAGTGACAGGCTGGCATGGTTATGTTTGGCGGAGGTTGTCCATTTACGTGGTATACCTGTGTTCCAGTTTGCTGATCGAGATAATCAGTTACAACTGAGTGTTGGCAAGCGTTGCAGAGAGCATTGGGGACCAGATTACAGTTTAGTACAGTTTCTTATCCTCAGATTAGCGGGCGATCTTTGAGGACTATTCAGACCTTGGATGGCATGTTGTGGTCTTGTGTATTGAAGTTCCGAGGTATTTGGGACCGGCAGTTTCAATTGTTCGACATTGCTTGCAGTACCAGTTTGTAGCCCACTATGATTCTGACGTTGCGTGATGTCGTTTTGAGGAACGATGTTGTACTCTATTGTGCTGGAGCGAATTTGAATTGAGTTGACGTTTGATTCGGATTTTGTGGGATGTGCTACCACAGACTTTCGGATTAGCGGAAACAGGTTAATAATTGTGATCCTGGGCAATCTTCAATCTATCCTGGATAATCTGGATGTCTTCCATAGTGCTCTTCACCAAATAAGGGCCAATAAGCCATCACTCGCCCACCTCACTCCAACACAAAGGGGTGCGGCACTGCCTCCCATACAGGGCCTCGTACGGTGCCATCTCGATACTAGCCTGATAGCTGTTGTTGTAGGCGAACTCAATCAAATGTAGTTGTTGGTCCCAATTGTGACGACCCGGAACAGAATCAGAAGTGTAATCAGCTTAATTCATGAGGTTATGCGTAATCGCAGATTTCTGATAGATGATTGAATCGTCGGCTTTGATCACGACTAAATTATTGGCCAAGAATTCGAGTTGAGTCTCTTCTCGAGAGTTGTTGTACGCGTGATTTCGAGTTCGTGGGCGGTTTTGGATCATTATTTGGACGACCGAGGAATATAATACAAATATTTGAGATTTTGGTATATTGTCGAGGTTATCCATTTGTGTTCGAGTTTATTCGAATCGTGATTGTGATATGTTTTGGACCATTGATCGACCCAAACCGTAGATGGAATGATCGATTATCGACTTGATTTGCGAGTTTCGCGATTTGTCGTGATTTCGACATAATCTGCTTATATGGCGGCTTCGTTAGCGATTAAATTACCGGACGAGAATTTGATTTGGGATCATTCGTGAAAGTTGTAGAGAATTTAATTTCGAGCTCGTGGGAACTTCCGGAGGATTTATTCGAGTTACGAGGAATAAGTTATGAATATTTTCATCCGCCGAATATTGTCGTATTTATCCGATTGGGGTTCGATACGCGTACGGTATAAATACGGAAATGATACTTGCCGTTTTTGGAAACCTGCCATACTGGGAAACTTGGGTGTTGACTGGGTTGACCATGGGTGGGTCGACCCATTTTGGAGGCCGAATGGGTTGCCGGAAATTAAGGCCGATTCAGGCCATATTTGGGCAAGGTCCCTTCACGGATTTTGTTGGGCTCGTGGCCCTCTTCGGTTTGAGAGTTGGTTCCCCTCCTATGGTGGCCGGAGGAGGAAGAATTCCGGCGGTGAAAAACGTTATTTTCTGGCGAAACTTTGAGGTGATCGGAGGTAGCTTTTCCGGCCAAGTTGATGGTGGAGCTTTGGGGGCTTTTGTTAGACTCGAGCCAAGGAAGCTTTTCCAAGTGGTCTTGAGGGCTGACGTGGCCGGAGGAGAGAGATCCGTCAATGTGAAATTCCGGTAAGGGTTTAGAACTTTGGATTAATTTTTGGAGGTCTTCCAGTCAAAATTGGTGTGCCTATGTCCATTGTTTCTGACCGTGATAGTCAGCTCACTTCTGAGTTTTGGCAGGCGTTGCAGCGAGCTTTGGGCACGAGGTTGCGATTTAGTACAGCTTTTCATCCTCAGACTAACGGGCAGTCCGAGCTGACCATTCAGACTCTTGAGGATATGCTGAGATCATGTGTGTTGCAGTTTCGCGGAAACTGGGATCAGCAGTTACACTTGATTGAGTTCGCCTACAACAACAGCTATCAGGCCAGTATTGAGATGGCACCGTACGAGGCTCTGTACGGGAAGCAGTGTCGCACTCCATTATGTTGGAGTGAGGTGGGCGAGCGTTGGCTCATTGGTCCTGATTTGGTGAAAACCACGATGGAGGACATACAGGTTATCCGGGATCGGTTGAGGATCGCCCAGGATCGACAGAAGAGTTATGCAGATGTGAGAAGGAAGAGTTTAGAGTTCGAGGTTGGTGATTGGGTCTTCCTGAAACTATCTCCGTGGAGGGGAGTTGTGCGTTTCGGGAAGTGTGGCAAGCTTCGACCGCGGTTCATTGGTCCGTATGAGATTACAGAGAAGGTTGGAGTTGTTGCTTACAGACTTGAGTTACCAGCAGAGATGGCTCGTGTTCATGATGTCTTCCATGTTTCGATGTTGCGGAAGTACATGTCAGATCCTTCACATGTGATAGCCCCACAGCAGTTGCCGATCAGAGAGGATTTATCGTATGTTGAGGAGCCAGTGCAGATTCTCGATCGTCGTGAGCAGGAGTTGAGGCACCGTGTGATTCCGCTAGTGAAGGTCTTGTGGCAGAACCATTCAGTTGAGGAGGCCACCTGGGAGACCGAGCAGCGTATGCGGGAGCAGTATCCTCATCTGTTCACATGACAGGTACGTAAATTTTGAGGTTGAAATTTCTTTAAGGAGGGTAGATTTGTGACGACCCGAACCAGAATCTGATGCATAATCGGCACGATTCTTGAGATTGAGTTTAGTCGCGGTTTATTATCGTATATGTGGTTTGCCGATTCGATTCGCGACTATGTTTTCGGTCGAGAATTTGAGTTGAGTGTCTTCACAGAAATGGTAGAGTACGTGATTTCGAGTTCGTGGGCGGTTCCGGAAGATTTTTCCGATAACCGAGGAATATTTTATGATTATTTGAAGTTTCGGGTTTCGACGAGTTTATCCGATTGTTTCGTGTTTATCCGAATCATTTCGCATATTAGTTTTGGACCCGAGGCTCGAGTATAAATATCGGAATAGTCGAGAATTGTCGTAAAAATTGCTGATTGAGGGTTGACCATCATTGACTTTCTATTTTGGGAAAGTTGACTTGCAGACCGAAAGGGAAAGTTTCCCGTTTGGGAATTGCCGTCCGACGACCTAGATTCCGGCCACCATCGGTCACAGGACAGGTACAGATCGCTTCCTTGTTTAATTTCGAGTGGGTTGCACTTTGAATTATGGAAATTGATCGAGATTTGTGGAGGAATGATTAGGGCCGATTTGGTTTGGTTCGTCGATGATGGGGAGCTGTGCTCCGGCGAGGTATGAAGGTGATGAGGTTGGGGTTTTTGTTCGCCTAGCCTTAATAATGCTTGTGGTGTGAGAAATTTGGAACGAGAGGGTGTTTTCCGGCGAACCCGTGGTGGTTGCCGGAAGTTTTTCCCGATCGGTTCGAGCTGTTTTTGGAAGGCTTAAGCTTGGAATTGGACTTTGAGTTAGTTAAAGAAACTGTTGGGCTTGTTGTGATCTTTAATTCTGGAAGTTTTGGCCGTGAAACTCCACGGTCGACAGCGCGCCGCCGGCGGCGGCGACGGTCGACGGCGGAGCTCCGGCCAAAAGTTGACTTTTTCAGATTTTGATGAAATTAGTGTCATTTATCTCGTAATCGCGCCCTGGTTATCGTACAGAGGTTTCCGGGTTCATTTGGTTAGCCGATTTTTAGTTGAGGTTTCGAGTGGGGATTTCGGGATTTCTGTAATTCATTTTGTACCACATTTCGTATTTCTGGGAACGGTTGGTTTCCGTGCATCAGTACAGTGTTGTGGATTACGATATTGATCAGTATGTTTTGTGAATATTCAGGAGATCGAGATTGAGATCTTGATCGTGCTTCAGGCGAGGGATCATCCGCCAGACCACGAGATTAGCGCGAGTGCGCGTTTTGCTCACCTGTGAGTGGACAATTTCTTTTCACGGAAATCTTGCGAGTCTTTTATATGATTTTCGAACTTGAGCATGCGTATGAGATTTCGGATTATATGAGCATGTGTTTTACGATTATACGATTATATTTATACGGATATACGTATACGAATATGCATACACTTATATGTTGTTTCATGCATTTGCATCGAACTGTTATGATTTGGTTTTCACAGAGTACAGTCTTGGTTACGTTGTTGTATCGATACACTTGCCTCTCGGTTGATCCCCGATGGTAGGCCATCCAGGAGGGGTGTCGTTATCCCTACCTGACCGGTGATGGGCGTTTCCCCGGAACCGAGGCCATTTCAGGCTTAGAATCACGGGGACTAAGGACCTCGTGATTCGGACTGTACTAGCACGGTGTGTGTCCATGAGTGACCCCGTGGGATTTATACTTGCATGCTCAGTACGCTGGAGGATTATGGTTTTACCTCGTGTACTTGTTATATTTTATTTACCTGGACTCGCATATGTTATTTTAAACATATATATCAACTGGTGAAAGACATTTATTTTCGTCCACTCACTCTAACGAGTTTATTGTCTTTCCCCTGGGATTTTCGGTTTCCGTGCCCAGTTGCAATTCAGGTTTTGGTGTTTTCACGTCGCGGTTTGGAGGCTAGTGATCAGAGTTACCTGTGCTTTCCAGTAGGTTCTTGTTTCGCCTACTGATGTGTATATTGTATATGTTTTACTTTAGAGGTCGCTCTGATACATTCTGATACATGTTTATACGGATTTTCTCGGATATACATATATACATAGTACAATTTGTTTACTGTTATTGATTATATTGATGTTGAGAAATCCGGATGGGATTGGTGCCCACGGTTTGGCTTTTGTGGCATAGGATGAAGTGTTATTTCTGGTTGCAGGTTATGGTAATTCCACGCTAGTAACGAAACTATGCCGAAATTTTGAAAAATTTTTGTTGGTTCGTATTTTCGAAAGGGTTTGATTCCGGTTTAGGTACTGAATCGGGATTGGGTCCATTCATACAGCCATTGGAGATTTCCGATTAGAAGTTGGATCCTGTCACTGTGGATTTTATGTGCCAGTACGCACTTCGGTTTGGGATACCAGTTATCGGGCCATTGTGGACCATTCGATAAAGGCAGTTCTTTTCCTTGTACTTTCGGAAAAGATTTCAGTGGCAGGCTGGCATGGTTATGTTTGGCGGAGGTTGTCCATTTACGTGGTATACTTGTGTTTCAGTTTGCTGATCGAGATAATCAGTTACAACTGAGTGTTGGCAAGCGTTGCAGAGAGCATTGGGGACCAGATTACAGTTTAGTACAGTTTCTTATCCTCAGATTGGCGGGCGATCTTTGAGAACTATTCAGACCTTGGATGGCATGTTGTGGTCTTGTGTATTGAAGTTCCGAGGTATTTGGGACCGGCAGTTTCAATTGTTCGACATTGCTTGCAGTACCAGTTTGTAGCCCACTATGATTCTGACGTTGCGTGATGTCGTTTTGAGGAACGATGTTGTACTCTATTGTGCTGGAGCGAGTTTGAATTGAGTTGACGTTTGATTCGGATTTTGTGGGATGTGCTACCACAGACTTTCAGATTAGCGGAAAGAGGTTAATAATTGTGATCCTGGGCAATCTTCAATCTATTCCGGATAATCTGAATGTCTTCCATAGTGCTCTTCACCAAATAAGGGCCAATAAGCCATCGCTTGCCCACCTCACTCCAACACAAAGGGGTGCGGCACTGCCTCCCATACAGGGCCTCGTACGGCGCCATCTCGATACTAGCCTGATAGCTGTTGTTGTAGGCGAACTCAATCAAATATAGTTGTTGGTCCCAATTGTGACGACCCGGAACAGAATCAGAAGTGTAATCAGCTTAATTCATGAGGTTATGCGTAATCGCGGATTTTTGATAGATGATTGAATCGTCGGCTTTGATCACGACTAAATTATTGGCCGAGAATTCGAGTTGAGTCTCTTCTCGAGAGTTGTTGTACGCGTGATTTCGAGTTCGTGGGCGGTTTTGGATCATTATTTGGACGACCGAGGAATATAATACAAATATTTGAGATTTTGGTATATTGTCGAGGTTATCCATTTGTGTTCGAGTTTATTCGAATCGTGATTGTGATCTGTTTTGGACCGTTGATCGACCTGAACCGTAGATGGAATGATCGATTATCGACTTGATTTGCGAGTTTCGCGATTTGTCGTGATTTCGACATAATCTGCTTATATGGCGGCTTCGTTAGCGACTAAATTACCGGACGAGAATTTGATTTGGGATCCTTCGTGAAAGTTGTAGAGAATTTAATTTCGAGCTCGTGGGAACTTCCGGAGGATTTTTCCGAGTTACGAGGAATAAGTTATGAATATTTTCGTCCGCCGAATATTGTCGTATTTATCCGATTGGGGTTCGATACGCGTACGGTATAAATACGGAAATGATACTTGCCGTTTTTGGAAACCTGCCATACTGGGAAACTTGGGTGTTGACTGGGTTGACCATAGGTGGGTCGACCCATTTTGGAGGCCGAATGGGTTGCCGGAAATTAAGGCCGATTCAGGCCATATTTGGGCAAGGTCCCTTCACGGATTTTGTTGGGCTCGTGGCCCTCTTCGATTTGAGAGTTAGTTCCCCTCCTATGGTGGCCGGAGGAGGAAGAATTCCGGCGGTGAAAAACGGTATATTCCGGCGAAACTTTGAGGTGATCGGAGGTAGCTTTTCCGGCCAAGTTGATGGTGGAGCTTTGGGGGATTTTGTTAGACTCGAGCCAAGGAAGCTTTTCCAAGTGGTCTTGAGGGCTGACGTGGCCGGAGGAGAGAGATCCATCAATGTGAAATTCCAGTAAGGGTTTGGAACTTTGGATTAATTTTTGGAGGTCTTCTAGTCAAAATTGGCCTTAACTTATAACTGGAAAGTAGTTGGAATCGTCGAGATCTATGAAACCATGTGTAGCATGAAATTTTCTGGGTAGGTTAGATTTTCCGGCGGCCGGAGGCAGCGGTGACGGCGGCGGCGACTTTTCGCCCGACGTGGTTTCGACGAGTTATATGTCGTTTCACTCGAAATCGCGCCCTGATCGCAGTGTTGAGGTTTGTTTTTCGATTTGAGCATCAGAAATTATAGCGAGGTATTGAGGTGTGATTATTGGATTTTCGATCATTTGTCGTTATTGGATTATGTGTTTCCGAGAATGGTTGTTTCTCGTGATATGATTCGAGGTACTGAGTTATGATTTTGAGAAATGGATTTTATGATTATTCACGGGTTCGTGATCGTTCGTTTGGCGAGGGATTTTCCGCCGGATCACGGGATTAACGCGAACTGCGTTACGCTCATCCGTGAGTGGACAACTTCTTTTCACTGTTAATCGTGAGTCATTACATACGTTTTACGAGCATGAGCATGCATACGAGATTATGTTTTATATGAGCATGTGTTTTACGATTATGCCTATACTAGTATACATTACGTATATGCATTTATATATTGTTTCATGCATTTGCATCGAACTATTTATGATTTGATTTACACAGAGTACAGTCTTAGTATATGTTGTTGTATCGATACACTCGCATCCCGGCTGATCCCCGAGGGTGCCTACCAGGGGGGAACTGTACCTTGTGCCGATGTAGTTCCGGGTGGAAACAGATACCCTGACCTGAGGCCTTTGTGGTTAGAATCACGTGTGGGTCTGGGATCCCGTGATTCGGACTGTACTAGAACGGATGTGTCTACGAGCGACCCTGTGAGATTTTCCATGCATGCTCTGTACGTGTGAGGAGTTAGAGTCTCCCTCGTGTACCATTTGATTTATATACATTTGACTCGCATATGTTTTTAACATATATTAATTGGCGAAAGATATTTATTTTCGTCCACTCACTCTAACAGTTTTCATGTCTTTCCCCAGGGCTTTTCGGTTTCCGTGCCCAATTTGCAGTTCAGATTCTGGTGTCGCACGTCGTGGTTGGAGGCATAGTATTCGAGCGATGTTTCTTTTATGGTAGGTTCTTAGTTTGGCCTACTATTTGTATATCTATATTAGAAGTCTCTCTGAGTATTCTGATGTATACTTCTATACGGTTTTCCCCGAATTTCTGTAAAGTATAGTTATATTTATTACTTTACATTACTGTTGATATATTGAGAAATCCGGATGGGATTGGTGCCCACGGTTTGATTTTTGTGGCATAGGATGAAATGTATTTTTCGGGTGCAGGTAATGGTAATTCCGCTTTAGTAACGAAACTTTGCCGAAATTTTAATGGTTTTTGTTGATTCACGTTTTCAGAAGGGGTTTGATTCCGGTTTAGGAAACTAAATCGGGGTTGGGTCCTTTCACCAATTTCCTCGAAACTGCCAAATGCAAGACCGCAACATATCCTCAAGAGTTTGTATAGTCTTCTCAGACTACCGGTCAGTCTGAGGATGAAAAGCTGTACTAAAACGCAATCTCGTGCCCATGGCTCGCTGCAATGCCTGCCAGAACTCGGAAGTAAAGTGACTGTCTCGGTCAGACACAATAGACACAGGCACACCGTGCTGCCGAACAATCTCTGACAAATACAGCTTGGCCAATCTGCCCACTGATATCTTCCCCGGAAGTGCGAGAAAATGAGCGGATTTCGTCTGTTGATCCACAATGACCCAAATACCAGTGTTGCCAGCCTAAGTACGCGGCAACTGATAAACGAAATCCATAGTAATGTGCTCCCACTTCCAAACCAGAATCTACAGCGGCTGTAACTTTCGCGCAGGTTTCTAAATCTCCGCTTTAACCTGCTGACAGATCAAACATCGGCTCACATATGCGGCAATCTTCCGCTTCATGTTGCGCCACCAGTAATACGCTCGAAGTGTACGAAACATTTTTGTACCATCGGGATGCATCGCATAAGCCGAACTATGGGCTTCATCCAGAATCTCCTTCTTCAAACTCTCGTCTCGGGGTACGCATAACCTGCCTCTGAACAACAACGTACCAACGTCACTCAACCGAAATTCTGTTGGCACACTATTCCGTATCATGATCTTCTTGCCCAACAGGTAGGAATCTGAATCCTGAGCTTCCCGAACCTGGTCAACCAACACGGGTCGAACCTGGAAGCTGGCTAACATAGATACTCTGGCCACACACACATGGAATAACGAAGCTCCGGATTTCTGACTGAGTGCATCGACAGCAACATTGGCCTTCCCTGGATGGTACTCGAAAGTGCAATCGTAGTCGTTGATCAACTTCATCCACCTGCACTGCCTCATATTCAAAGTATGAGACTCTTGTGGTCAGTGTAAATCTTACACTGAGCTCCATACAAGTAATGTCTCCAACTCTTCAACGCTAACACAATAACGGCTAACTCCAAATCATGGGTTGGATAGTTGACTTCGTGTGGTTTCAGCTGCCTGGAACTGTAGGCTACAACTCTGCCATGCTGCATTAGTACACAACCAAGTCCCATCTTCGACGCATCACTATAAACCACAAACTCACCACTGTCATCTGGTAATATCAAAACTGGTGCAGTAGTCAACTTTTCCTTCAGGAGTAAGTAACTCTCCTCACATGTATCAGACCACTCAAACTTGACGCCTTTCTTCGTCAACCTGGTCAATAGAGTAGCAATCCGCGAAAAATCCTGTATAAAACGTCGGTAGTGGCCTGCCAAACCCAAGAAACTCCGAATCTCCGGTACGGTGGTAGGTCTACTCCAATTCAGCACGGCCTCGATCTTGTTAGGATCAACACTGACTCCCTCAGCCGATATCACGTGGCCCAGAAACTTCACACTGTCCAACCAAAACTCGCACTTGCTGAACTTCGCAAACAACTGATTATCCCGCAAAGTCCGCAACACCGCTCGCAAATGCTTCTTATGCTGGCCCACACTCCTAGAATATATCAAAATATCATCGATGAATACGATCACGAACCTGTCCAGAAACCGTCTGAACACCCGGTTCATTAAATCCATAAAGGCTGTGGGGGCATTGGTCAACCCAAACGGCATAACCAAAAACTCGTAGTGCTCATACCGCAATCTGAAAGCTATCCTGGTTACATCAGACTCTCGGATCCTCAACTGGTGAAATCCGGACCTGAGATCAATCTTCGAAAAGACTGAATCTCCCTTGAGCTGATCAAACAAGTCATTAATCCATTGCAACGGATACTTGTTCTTCACTGTAACCTGATTCAGCTTCCGGTAATCGATGCACAACCGCATAGATCCATCATTCTTCCGTACAAACAAAACCGGGGCAGCCCATGGCGAAACACTGGGTCGAATAAAACCCTTCTCCAGTAACTCTTGAAGCTGAATCTGTAACTCTTTCAACTCCGCTGGCGCCATACGATACAGTGCCTGAGAAATGGGTCCAGTACCCGGTAATAGCTCAATAGTGAAATCAATCTTCCGAACTGGAGGTATACCCGGTAACTCCTCCGGAAACACATCCGGAAACTCAGAAACAACCTCAATACTACCAATGTCTGGCACAATAGCCGTGGTGTCCACAACATGAGCTGAGTAAGCAACACAGCCCTTCTTCATCATCCGATCCGCCTTCATCGTGGAAATCACACATTGCAAGGACGTCTTCTTCTCGCCGCAAAACAATACCTCGGGAAAGCCTGGTCATCGAACCCCAACCTCCTTCTTGTGACAGTCAAACATGGCCCAATGCGTCTCCAAGAGGTCCATACCCAAGATCACATCGAAATCGACGATATCAAGCAACAACAGATCCGCGGCTAAGCCATGGCCACCAATAAATATCTCGCAGTCTCTGTACACCCAGCCAATACTCACTACCTCACCGGACGGATACAACACTCTCCACAACCCGAAAGTGGAGACTCAGGTACAGTAGCTAAAGATGATAGTCTATACGACATGAATGAATGTGCAGCACCTAGATCTAACAATGTCAGTATTGGAATACCAAAGACATGTAACGTACAGATAACGACCTCCGGTGAAGCTCTGCCCTCTCACAAAGTCATGGCATGAACCCTGGCCTTCCCAGCTGGTCGTCCACGCTGAGGCTGCTCCTGCTGTCTGCCCTGGCCCACAAACTGTACTTCTCGAGCTCCCGAAGTGGCACCTCGCTCAGCTCCGGAACTCTGGGCCGCCTGTCCATCAGCACCATCAAGCTGGAAACACTCTGTCGCATAGTGACCCACCTGGCCACAACAAAAACAAGTGACAAGGCCTCGCTGACAAGGACCATAATGATGCCTGTTGCAGAAGTTGCATAATGGATACTCTTCACCGGTACGCCGAGGATAACTGGAACCGCTGGAACCCCCACTAGCCTGTGGTCGCTGCGGTCGATCTCTCCTCCCTCTCTGTCTCTGTCTCGGTGCACCAGCTGGTGGTCGATATGGTCCACTACCCGAGGATGAAGCCAAACCGAAAGTATCAGAACTCTACCTCTTGGAAGGCCCCTGACTCGGTTCACCCTCCTCAAACCGTCTAGGTTGGTACCTCATCTGCCTTTCCTTCTCGATATCCTCACCTCGGAGTGCTGCACTGACAAACTCATCAAAGTTGTTCCGAGTCATCATAGTCAGAGTCCCCTTGATGTTCAAGTTCAAACCCAGCTCAAATCTGCAGCACCTAACATCCTCAGTAGCCACCATGTCACGAGCAAAACGAGATAAGCGGGTAAACCTATCCCAGTACTCAAGCACAGACATACTGCCTTGTCTCAGGTTCGTAAACTCCTCATACTTCCGCTGTATGGTAGCTTGGTTGAAGTATCTCTGCATAAACAGATCTCGGAACAAAGTCCACGGAGTATCAACTGGAACTCAATCGGTGCTAACCCACCAGAAGTATGCATCTGACTCAAGTAATCCGATTGCTGCCACTGTCATTTGCTCAGGGGTAAAACGTAAACGCTCACATACACGTTCAACCTGAACCAACCATGCCTCACAAATCTCTGGATCAGCTGACCCCGAAAAGACAGTCGCACCAGCAGTACGAGCTTTGACCACAGGGTCAAAACGCTCTTCCAAACGGAACACTCGCATTAGCAAGTCGTGCATCTGGCGATCCTCATCAGGATCCACTTCCCGATCAACACGGGGACCACGTTGAGGATGCATCCTATTGATACAAGACAAGCATTTGGTACAAGCAGAAGGAACGTAATCATGAAACCTCAAATATTTGAGAACACACAACACCCGAAGCATTGATGAGTACAGCTGGCCAGTCGGGTCATCACTCTAGTCATGCTGTACAAACTCAAATACCCTAAGCGTCACAACTACAAGAGTCTACAGAATCTGACAACGTAATGCTCTGATACCAAGCTGAAAGGACCTAACCCCGATTTAGTTTCCTACACCGTAATCAAACCCCTTCTGAAAACACGAACCAACAAAAACCATTAAAATTTCGGCAGAGTAACGCTACTAACGCGGAATTGCCTTTACCTGCACCCAGAAAATAACACTTCATCCTATGCCACAAAAGCCAAACCGTGGGCACCAATCCCATCCGGATTTCTCAATATCATATCAATAGCAATAAACAGTAAACATAACTGTAATATATAGGAAATCCGGGAAAATCCGTATAAAACATGTATCAGTAATGTATCAGAGCGACCTCTGGTGTATACATATACAAAATATACAATAGTAGGCGAAACAAGAAACCTACTGGAAAACACAGGTAGCTCGAACAACTAGCCTCCGACCACGACGTGAGACACCAGAATCCGAACTACAAACTGGGCACGGAAACCGAAAAGCCTAGGGGAAAGACATGAAAATCGTTAGAGTGAGTGGACGAAAATAAATGTATTTCGCCGATTAATATATGTTATAATAACATATGCGAGTCAAAATGAATGAATATGATATAGTACACGAGGTGAACTCAAACTCCTCCAGCATACAGAGCATGCATGGAAAAATCCCACGGGGTCGCTCATGGAGACATCCACGCTACTACACTCTGAATCATGGGATCCCAGACCCACACGTGATTCTAGCCAGAAAGGCCTCAGGTCAGAGGTCTGCCCCCCCTTGGTAAAGGCCTCGGGTCAGGGGTCACAGCCTCCCCCGGTAAATATCTTCGGGGATCAGCCGGGATGCAAGTGTATCGATACAACAACATATACTGTGACTGTACTCTGTGTAAACCAAATCATAAATAGTTCGATGCAAATGTATAAAGCAACATATAAATGCATATACGTAATGTATAATTATATAGGCATATTCGTATAACACATGCTCAAATAAATCATAATCTCAAATGCATGCTCAAGCCCGTAAAATGTGTATTAAAGACTCGCGATTATCAGTGAAAAGAAATTGTCCACTCACAGATGAGCAAAACGCGCACTCGCGCTAATCACGTGGCCCGGCGGAAGATCCCTTGCCCGAAGCACGGTCTCGATCCCCTGAATAATCATAAAATATATCTTATCAAAATCATAATTCACAACACTGTACTACACCTCGGAAATCAACCGTTCCCAGAAATATATAACACAGTGCAAAATAATCGACGAAATTCCCGAAATCTCCACTCAAAACCCTCGACTGAAAATCCGATACCCAAATCAACTCAAAAACCTCAAGACGACGATCGGGGCGCGAATACTAGTAAAACGACATTAAAATCATCAAATTCTAAAATGTCAACGGGTCGTCGGAGCTCCGCCGTTGACCGCCGCCGGCGCGCCGTCAACCGGAGTGATTTGTGACGACCCGGAATAGAATCAGCAGTGTAATCGGCTTAATCCACGAGCTTGCGCGTAATCGCTGTTTTTCGTAAATTGATTGAATTGCCGGCTTTGATCACGACTTAATTATTGGCCGAGAATTTGAGTTGAGTCTCTGCTCAACAGTTGATGTATGCGTGATTTCGAGTTCGTGGGCGGTTTCGGATTATTATTTCGACGATCGAGGAATATAATATGAGTATTTGAAATTTCGAAATACCGTCGAGTTTATCCGTTCGTATTCGAGTTTATCCGAATCGTGATTGTGATTCGTTTTGGACCGTTGATCGACCCGAACCTAAATTGGAATGGTTATCGACTTAATTTGCGAGTTTCGCGATTAGTCGCAATTTCGACGTAATTGGTTAATATGGCGGCTTCGTTAACGACTAAATTATCGGGCAAGAATTTGATTTGGGATTCTTCACGGATGTTGTAGAGATTTAAATTTGAGCTCGTGGGAACTTCCGGAGGATTGTTCCGAGTTACGAGGAATAAGTTGTGAATATTTTAGACCGTTGATCATTTTATCAGATAAGCTTATGTTGAATTGAGCCGTTGACTTTTTATCGGATTTGTCAAAGTTGGTTGACTTCAGGTGCAAATTGAAGAATTTGTCGAGATAAGTTCGTACACGCGAGAATCATTGAAAACGGAGTTACGATGCAAAAGTTACGTTCGATCAAAGTTTGTCGTAAAATAAATACGGAAGTTACCAAAAATGGAAAGTATAAATAGTGGGTTTCCTTTTTGGGTAAGTCAGAATTGGGTGTTGACCGAGTCAACTCGGGTTGACCAGCCATTATTCTCCATTCCAAGCCGATTTTTGTTTGCGTTCGTTGAGCTTGATTCCGGCTTCTTTTGGCCGTGGTGTCTTCATAAAAGTTGTTGGGCTTGAGCTCCTCTTTCTTTTGATAGGTCATTCGTTCAATTTGGTTGCCGGATGAAGAAGTTATGACGTTTTGAAGTTTGTGATTTTCTAGCGAATTCGGCGGTGGTCGGAGGCGATTTGGTGGCTGAAAGGACCCAACCCCGATTTAGCTTCCTAAATCGGAATCAAACCCTTTCGAAAACACGAACCAACAAAAACTTTTCGAAATTTAGGCAGAGTTTCGTTACTAGCGTGGAATTACCTTAACCTGCACGCTGAAAATACACTTCATCCTATGCCACAAAAAGCAAACCGTGGGCACCAAATCCCATCCGGATTTCTCAATATCTCAACAGTAAAGTAAACAATACAAAATATAGTACTTTACTGAAATCCGGGTTTAAAATCGTATAACATATACAACAGGAAACTCAGAGCGACTTCTAATACATAACCATATATGTATACCACAGTAGGTAGAACAATAAACCTACTGGAAGAAACAAAGTAGCTCGAGCACTATGCCTCCGACCACGACGTGTGACATCAGAGTCCGAACTGCAAACTGGGCACGGAAACCGAAAAGCCCAGGGGAAAGGCAAATAAAAACGATAAACGTTAGAGTGAGTGGACGAAAATAACATATGCCTTTCACCAATTTATAAACATACTCAATACAAATCAGTGCGAGTTCGGAAAACACAACACAAATATATATATGGAGGTTGTCGGGCGAATCTCTCAAGCCCGACGTCAGGTGAATCGCTCAAACCTGACGGTGAAAGGCCAGGGGAATCTCTCAACCCCAGCGGCACTCAGGGGAATCTCTCAACCCTGCTTCAGAGGAATCTCTCAACTCTGGTAGCATCGATGCAATAAATGCCAATCACCAATAACACATAATAACATACCTCCGAAAATAACATATATCACAATCATCGTATAATTAAATACGGAAATCAATAAATCCACGAACTCGCAAAATCAACAGTAAAAATAGAAACTTGTCCACTCACAGTCTGGCGTAACGCGATTCGCGTTAACCCGTGATCCGGCGGAAAATCCTTCGCCAAACGAACGATCACGAACACCTGAATAATCACAATGTCCAATTCTCACAAACATAATTCGACAATTCAAAACAAATTACGAGAAACCACCGTTCTCGGAAACACGTAATCCGATCACGACAAATTGTCGGAAATCCGGAAATCATACCACAATACCTCGCTGTAATTTCGGACGCTCAACTCGAAAAACAAACCTCCCCACTGCGATCGGGGCGCGATTTCGAGTCAAATGACATGCGACTTGTCGAAAGTCAAAAAGTCAACTCTGACCGTTGACCGCCGCCGTTGACCGCCGTCCACGGCGGCGCCACTGTTGACCGGAGAGTTTCACGGCGGGACAACCTCTATTCCACTCAAAATCTTGCACTGAGCAACTTCCATAACTGCACCGAAGTCCAATTCAAACTCTAACTAGGTCAATTTCATGTAAAACTGAATTGGTTCATAAATTTCAATCCCAAAATTCTCAATCCACAAATCGAATTAGAACACCATGTTTATATGGTTAGAATCACAATGAAGAGGGCTACAAAACCCAATACCTCTTGAAGTTCAATTCGGCCGAAATCTCCAAACCCGAATCAACCCAAAATTCTCCAATTTCTCGCCGGAATTTCTCCCTCCACCGTGAGCCACGCCGTGCGTGGTGGCCGGGAGTAAGCTCGGAAGGCCAAGGCGCACCGACCGCCACCTCCCCCGTGGCCGGAGATGGCCGATCGGCAACGCACCGTCGCCACCGTACACCACCGTCGCGAGTTCCTTCCAAGGCCGAGTTGACTCGGTCAACTCACCAGTCAAAGAAATAAATAGTAAGGTTGACTTCCCCTTAATGGCAGGTTACTATTTATACACTTTCCCAAAATGGAAACTCAAACTTATCCATTTCGATAAACTTCAAACACGCGTAACTTCCTCGTCGTAATTCCGATCCCAACAATTCTCGCGACCACAAACTCGTCTCGACGTACTCTTCAATAATCACCTGAAGTCAAACATATCGGCCAACCGAATAAAAAGTCAACCATTCGAACCAACACACATTTAAATCAACTAAACAATCCACAATCGGCAAAATTCGCAACTAATTCCTTGTAACTCCAAATCATGCTCCGGAAGTTCCCACAAACTCGAAATTAAATTCTGAACAACTTCCGTGAAGAAGCTGAAACCAAATTCTCGTCCGGTAATTTAGTCGCGAGCAAACCTGCCAGTTAAATCCGTTTCTGTCGAAACTTCAAATATTCATAACTAATTCCTCAGTCGTCCAAATAACGATCCGAAACCGCCCACGAACTCGTAATCACACGTACAACGACTCTCAAGAAGAGACCCAGCTCCAATTCTCGGCCAATAATTTAGTCGTTAACGAGCCTGGCGATTCAATAACTGTCGAACAATTCTGTGACTACACACAAACTCATCAATCAAGCTGATCATACTGCTGATTCTGGTTCGGGTCGTCACAAATCCACCCCCCTTAGAAAAATTTCGACCTCGAAATTTCCAAGTCTGCTGGCTAAAAGTAGGAGCACTGCCTCTGCATACAGCTCAACTTCCCAACGGCAACCTCAACTGATCAACTCTGACCACAAACTCCACAATAGGAGATAATTCCGTGCTGGAATCCATGTACCCTCAAATCACAAATCTAAACTTGCTCACACAATCGCCAAGTGTTCCTACATAAGGAACAGACAGGGTACACAATGCGAAACCAACCTGAAACACAGTTCCGCCACACGGAACACAACTCGCACAAAAACCAATGCTCTAGGCGATGCCGACCATACGGCATAACACAAATTCGCCTATGACCACACACAGATCAAAATAGCGTGACAATTCACAACTCAGTTACACACATCAACATAACTCACACACTCACATCAATATAGCTCAAACATCGGACTCGGGCAATTATCAACCCACTTCCGCTAATCAGATAATCTGTGGTAGCACATTCCACAAAATCTGAGTCAATTGTCAACTCAAACTCAAACCAAACTCGCTCCAACACAATGGAGTACAACATCGTCCTCAAAACGACATCAAGCAACGTCAATACCATAGTGGTCCAAAAACTGGTACTGCATGCAATCTCAAACAAATGAAACTGCTGGTCCCAAATCCTCCGGAACTGCAATACCGAAGTCCACAAGATGTCCTCCAAGGTCTGAATAGTCCTCAAAGATCGCTCACCAATCTGAGGATAAGAAATGGTACCAACTCGTGATATGGTCTCCAATGCTCGCTGCAAAGCTCCCCAACACATAGTCGTAGCTGATCACTTCGATCAGCGAACAGGGACACAGGTACACCACGTAGATGGCCAATCTCCGTCAAACATAGCTATACCAGCCTAACACTGAAATTATCTCCGAAGTACAAGGAAACATACTAAATTCGTTAAATGTTCCACACTGGTCCAACAACTGGTATCACAAATCAAAGTGCATACAAACACACACAATCACAGCAGTAACCGTTACGTCCAACCGAAAATCTCGAATGGCTAACACATCTCGGCAAGTCTCTGCCTCCTAGCCATCGCCAGTCGACGAATGTGGCATCATCACACACAAGCTGCGCTCGCACAAGCTGCTATATCGTTCTTCATGTTGCGTCACAAGTAGTAACTCGAAATATCAGACACATCTCCGTATGACTAGCACCAACCGCGCGCAAAACAATGAGCTTCAACATCATCACACTCGAACTCAGCTCTCGTAGCCCATACTCGGCTAACACGGAAACTCAAGCCACACATACACACATGTAATACTGAAGCTCCCAACTCTCGACTGAATGCATCAAAAACAACATCCCAAACGGATGGTCAGAATGCAGCCACTAGCCTTTCTCGAACAAGCCCAAAGGTGCAGCCATTGTTGTGAGTCGACCCCAACCATCTACACTGCCTCAAGCCCAAATCTGGCCGAAAATGCAAGTGGATGAAACTCAGTGGTCAGTGTACATCCTACACCACTCTGCACACCATAACAATAGTATCTCCAACTCTCTGGTGCTAACACAAGGAAAGCTACACCCAAATCATACATAGGATACGTAGCTACACAAAGTTCTACTGCCTGGAATCATGAGCCACCGCTCTGCTACTCAGCATCAAAGCACAACCAAATCCAAACCTCAATGCATCGCCAAAACCCACGAACTCGTCGTAGTCGTCAGGTAAGGTCAAAACCGAAGCAACGGTCAACCATCATGCAGGAGTAAGTAACTCTTCTCGCGTGCATCGAACCACTCGAATTTGACGCCTTTTCGTCAATCCGGAAAGTAGAATGGCAATCCGGAAAAAAAAATCCTGCACAAGCCATCAGTAATAGCCTGCCCAACCCAAAAGACTCCCGATCTCTGGTAAAATAGTAGGGCAAACTCCAAATCACACGGCTTCTAACTGGTCAGGACCCACGCCAACTCCCTCGGCTAGCATCACACAACCCAAAATATTTACGCTAATCGGCCAAAACTCACACTAGCTGAACCTCGCACACACCTGGTCGTCTCGCAAAGTCCGCGAAACCGCTCGTATTTGCTTCAGGTACTGGCCCACACTCCTGGAGTACATCAGGATGTTGCCAACGAACATGACCGTAACTCGTCCAGAATTGTCTGAACACCTGGTCCATCACGTCCACATGATCTACGGGGCATTGGTCAACCACACAGCGTGACCAAAAACTCATGATGCCCGCACCGAGATCCGAAAGCTGTCCAAACCACACCTGACACACCGATCCTCAACTGACAATATCCAGTCCCGAAATCAATCCACGAAAAGACTGAAGCTCTCGCGAGCAGATCCAACCAATCGTCAATTCGAAGCGGAGGATACTCATTCTCCTCTGAAGCGAATCAGGCTTCGGTAGTCAATGCACCACCTCGTCAAACCAACCAACATCCGTACACACAATACAAAAAAACACACCACGCACATACGCGGAGTCGCATAAAATCTCCTGAAACCTTCTCCAGCAACTCCTGGAGTCGAATCTGTAGCTCCATCAGCTCCGCTGGCTCCGAACGACAAGATGCCAGTATAATGAGTCCAGCGCCTGGTACAAGCTCAACGGTGTAGTCAGTCTCCCGAACTGGAGAAACACCTGGTAACTCCTCCGGAATACTCCTGGTAACTCGGGAACCACCTCAATGTCACCAATGTCGGACACAGCAACCAAAGTATCCACAACATATGCTAAGCAAACAACACAACTCGTCTCCATCATCCGCTCGACCATCACCGCGAAACAGCATCTCGGGGATACCTGGTCGTCAAAACACAACCTCCTCCTCGAGGCACTCGAACACAACCAAATGCGTCGTTAGTAAGTCCATACCCACAAACACACCAAAACCACGATGTCCAGCTATAACAGATCCGCGGCTAAACCATAACCGCCAATAAGGATCTCGCAACCTCCGGATGGATGCAATACTCTCCAAAACCTCGGAAGTGGAGATGCAAGTACAATAGCCATGGATATCAAACAACAGTAACCTCGGAGAAAAGTCTGTCCTCAAACAAGGTCCTGGCACGAACCCCAACATGCCCAACTAGTCGCCCACGTCACATGCGACTTGCTGAATAACTCGTCAAAAGGGTACATTGGCCAGACTACAGGAACAACATGAGGGTCTCCTCGTAACTCTGATCTGTCGAACCGATACAACAGCTCGCTGAGGCCCTCCCTCGCAACGTGACCCTCCTGGCCACCGAAACAACAACTAAAAGTGCTCCTCGAACACAAATCACCTCAACACCTGCTGCGTGAAAGGATCACCAATGATCGCCCAAACTCATGCTACAGGAGCAAGTCCGCTACTCTGTGATCTCCGCCATCGCCAAATGGATCAGCAGAGGATCCTCAACATAATCGAAAAGACCACAGCCTGATGAAGTCACTGATCCCGAAGTGTCGGAACTCAACCTCATCAAAATCTCAACTAAATCCACTTTCCACGAACCATCACATCGAAAACCACATACATCTTTCTTTCACAATAGCCTCGCCACTGAGTGCAGCACACTAAGCTCCTCACGGATGTCTCGAGGCATATCAATCAGAATCTCTCTGATGCTCAGGTTCAAACTCATCTCGAACCTCGTGCTCTGCTTCCTCTGAAGCCACATAACTCGTGCACACCAAAACAAACATGTGGACAATGCATCTCTGCCTCAGGTGGGTAAACACTCCACATTCGATTGCTGGATAGTCTGATAAAACCATTACTGTATAGACAACACCCTGAATGTAGGCCATGGAGTCGCAACCGGAACTCACACAATATCAGCCCACCAAATACAATGATTTGACTCAGGCATACATCAACAGCCATAAATCTCAACTCTGAGGCAAAATGTAGGCTCTCACACACACAACCAGGCAACCCGTGCCACACAGTTCACTGAACTCTGAATACTCATCCAAATCCACAATTCACTGGCAAATCACGCGTCGATTGATCCTCAACAGGATCCACAACCGTACCGACACGGAAAGCACGTCAGGAGGCATCCTAATAAATAAAACATCGTTCACAACAAGTGGAACGTAATCATGAAACCGCAGATATTTGAGGACACACAACACCCGAAGTATTGATGAGTACCGCTGGCCAGTCGGGTCATCACTCCAGTCATGCTGTATCAACTCAAATACCCCAAGTAAACACGACTACAGAAGTCTACAGAACCTATAACCTAATGCTCTGATACCAAGCTGAAAGGACCCAACCCCGATTTAGCTTCCTAAATCGGAATCAAACCCTTTCGAAAACACGAACCAACAAAAACTTTTCGAAATTTAGGCAGAGTTTCGTTACTAGCGTGGAATTACCTTAACCTGCACGCTGAAAATACACTTCATCCTATGCCACAAAAAGCAAACCGTGGGCACCAAATCCCATCCGGATTTCTCAATATCTCAACAGTAAAGTAAACAATACAAAATATAGTACTTTACTGAAATCCGGGTTTAAAATCGTATAACATATACAACAGGAAACTCAGAGCGACTTCTAATACATAACCATATATGTATACCACAGTAGGTAGAACAATAAACCTACTGGAAGAAACAAAGTAGCTCGAGCACTATGCCTCCGACCACGACGTGTGACATCAGAGTCCGAACTGCAAACTGGGCACGGAAACCGAAAAGCCCAGGGGAAAGGCAAATAAAAACGATAAACGTTAGAGTGAGTGGACGAAAATAACATATGCCTTTCACCAATTTATAAACATACTCAATACAAATCAGTGCGAGTTCGGAAAACACAACACAAATATATATATGGAGGTTGTCGGGCGAATCTCTCAAGCCCGACGTCAGGTGAATCGCTCAAACCTGACGGTGAAAGGCCAGGGGAATCTCTCAACCCCAGCGGCACTCAGGGGAATCTCTCAACCCTGCTTCAGAGGAATCTCTCAACTCTGGTAGCATCGATGCAATAAATGCCAATCACCAATAACACATAATAACATACCTCCGAAAATAACATATATCACAATCATCGTATAATTAAATACGGAAATCAATAAATCCACGAACTCGCAAAATCAACAGTAAAAATAGAAACTTGTCCACTCACAGTCTGGCGTAACGCGATTCGCGTTAACCCGTGATCCGGCGGAAAATCCTTCGCCAAACGAACGATCACGAACACCTGAATAATCACAATGTCCAATTCTCACAAACATAATTCGACAATTCAAAACAAATTACGAGAAACCACCGTTCTCGGAAACACGTAATCCGATCACGACAAATTGTCGGAAATCCGGAAATCATACCACAATACCTCGCTGTAATTTCGGACGCTCAACTCGAAAAACAAACCTCCCCACTGCGATCGGGGCGCGATTTCGAGTCAAATGACATGCGACTTGTCGAAAGTCAAAAAGTCAACTCTGACCGTTGACCGCCGCCGTTGACCGCCGTCCACGGCGGCGCCACTGTTGACCGGAGAGTTTCACGGCGGGACAACCTCTATTCCACTCAAAATCTTGCACTGAGCAACTTCCATAACTGCACCGAAGTCCAATTCAAACTCTAACTAGGTCAATTTCATGTAAAACTGAATTGGTTCATAAATTTCAATCCCAAAATTCTCAATCCACAAATCGAATTAGAACACCATGTTTATATGGTTAGAATCACAATGAAGAGGGCTACAAAACCCAATACCTCTTGAAGTTCAATTCGGCCGAAATCTCCAAACCCGAATCAACCCAAAATTCTCCAATTTCTCGCCGGAATTTCTCCCTCCACCGTGAGCCACGCCGTGCGTGGTGGCCGGGAGTAAGCTCGGAAGGCCAAGGCGCACCGACCGCCACCTCCCCCGTGGCCGGAGATGGCCGATCGGCAACGCACCGTCGCCACCGTACACCACCGTCGCGAGTTCCTTCCAAGGCCGAGTTGACTCGGTCAACTCACCAGTCAAAGAAATAAATAGTAAGGTTGACTTCCCCTTAATGGCAGGTTACTATTTATACACTTTCCCAAAATGGAAACTCAAACTTATCCATTTCGATAAACTTCAAACACGCGTAACTTCCTCGTCGTAATTCCGATCCCAACAATTCTCGCGACCACAAACTCGTCTCGACGTACTCTTCAATAATCACCTGAAGTCAAACATATCGGCCAACCGAATAAAAAGTCAACCATTCGAACCAACACACATTTAAATCAACTAAACAATCCACAATCGGCAAAATTCGCAACTAATTCCTTGTAACTCCAAATCATGCTCCGGAAGTTCCCACAAACTCGAAATTAAATTCTGAACAACTTCCGTGAAGAAGCTGAAACCAAATTCTCGTCCGGTAATTTAGTCGCGAGCAAACCTGCCAGTTAAATCCGTTTCTGTCGAAACTTCAAATATTCATAACTAATTCCTCAGTCGTCCAAATAACGATCCGAAACCGCCCACGAACTCGTAATCACACGTACAACGACTCTCAAGAAGAGACCCAGCTCCAATTCTCGGCCAATAATTTAGTCGTTAACGAGCCTGGCGATTCAATAACTGTCGAACAATTCTGTGACTACACACAAACTCATCAATCAAGCTGATCATACTGCTGATTCTGGTTCGGGTCGTCACAGTGGCTCCTCTTTGAGGGGTTTTGTTAACCATGAGGAAAGGAAGCTATTGCAAGTGGTTTGGGAGGTTGCCGTGGCCAGAGGAGAGAGATCGATCGGTTTGAAATTCCGGTAAGGATTTGGAACTTTGAGTTGAATTTTGGAGGTTTCCGATCAAAATTGGCCTTAACTTTGAACTGGAAAGTTGTTGG
This sequence comes from Geum urbanum, assembly GCA_946800695.1. Taxonomy (NCBI): domain Eukaryota; kingdom Viridiplantae; phylum Streptophyta; class Magnoliopsida; order Rosales; family Rosaceae; genus Geum; species Geum urbanum. The sequence goes on from OX327002.1 coordinate 25,847,422, forward strand.
AAATGTCGAGATCTTCAAATCCGTGTGTAGCTTGAATTTTTCTGGGAAGGTTTGAATTTCCGGCTGCCAGCGGCAGCGGCGACGTATTTTTCGACGAGTTATATGTCATTTCGTTCGGAATCGCGCACCTATCGCAGTGGTGAGGTTTATTTTTCGAATTGAGCACCGAAAATTATAGCGAGGTTTTATGGTGTGTTTATTGGATTTTTGACAATTTCGTCGATATTGAGTTATACGTTTCCGGGAACGGTTGCTTCTCGTGATATGATTTGAGGTTTCGAGTTATGATTTTGAGCAGTGGATTTTATGATTATCCAGGGGTTCGTGATCGTTCGTTTGGCGAGGAATTTTTCTGCCAGATCACGGGATTAGCGCGTATCGCGTTACGCTCACCTGTGAGTGGACACTTTTATATTTTCATTGTCGTTGCGAGTTCGTGATTTTTCGTGATTTTCCATATTTATTTATATACGATGTTGAGATTATTTATTATTTTCAGAGGTATTATTTTATATTTTTATGGTGATGGAATTACTTGCATCGATGCTTCGGCTACTCGGCTGATCACCGATAGTCTGACCAGATTTGAGAGATTCCTCTGGACCAGAGTTGAGAGATTCCTCTGGGCAGGGTTGAGAGATTCCCCTGTTATGCCGCTGGGGTTGAGAGATTCCCATGGCCTATCAACGTCGGGCTTGAGAGATTCGCCTGACCGTCGGGCTTGAGAGATTCGCTTGACAACCTCCATATATGTTTTCCGAACTCGCTATACTTGTTTATTGTATATGAAATTGGTGAAAGGCATATGTTTATTTTCGTCCACTCACTCTATCATTTTATTGCCTTTCCCCTGGACTTTTCGGTTTTTGTGCCCAGTTTGCAGTTCGGATTCTGGTGTCGCATTCGCGGTCGGAGGCTTAGTATTCGAGCGATGTTTCTTTTATGGTAGGTTCTTAGTTTGGCCTACTATTTGTATATACATACTAGAAGTCGCTCTGAGCATTCTTATGTTATACTTTTATACGATTTTTCCCCAGATTTCTGTAAAGTATAGTTTTATTGATTACTTTACATTACTGTTATGATATTGAGAAATCCGGATGGGATTGGTGCCCACGGTTTGGCTTTTGTAGCATAGGATGAAGTGTATTTTCCGGGTGCAGGTTAATGGCAATTCCGCGTTAGTAGCGTTACTCTGCCGAAATTTTTATGGTTTTTGTTGGTTCGTGTTTTCAGAAAGGGTTTGATTCCGGTTTAGGAAACTAAATCGGGGTTGGGCCCTTTCTGCTTGGTATCAAAGCATTAGGTTTTAGGTTCTGTAGACTTTTGTAGTCGTGTTTACTATGGATATTTGAGAATGTACAGCATGTCTGGAGTGATGACCCGACCGGCCGGCGGATACACATCAATACTCCGGGTGTTGTATGCTTTCAAATATTTGAAGTTCCATGATTACGTTCTACTTGTTGAGAACGATGTCTTATTCATTAGGATGCTTCCTTGACGTGCTTTCCGTGTCGGTAAGGTTGTGGATCCTATTGAGGATCAATCGACGCGCGACTTGACAGTGAGTTGTGGGTTTGGATGAACATTTTGAATTCAGAGATATGTGTGGCATAGTTTGCCTGGTTGTGCGTATTTGGGCGCCTACATGTTGCTTTTGAGCAGAGAATTGGGGCAGTTGATGGTGTGCCTGAGTTAGATTATTATATTTGGTGGGTTGGTATTATGTGAGTTCCTGTTGCGACTCCATGGCCTACATTCAGGGATGTATCATTCACATGTTTATTCCAGCTTGCACGTGTTATGTGGCTTCAGAGGAAGCAATGCATGAGGTTCGAGATAAGTTTGAACCTGAGCATCAGAGAGATTTTGACTGTTATGCCTCGAGACAACCGTGAGGAGCTTGATGTGCTGCACTCAGAGGCGAGGACATTGAGAAGGAAAGGTTTACGCGGTTTCCAACATGTCAGTTTGAGGAAGGTAAACTTAGTCGAGATTTTGATGAGGTTGAGTTCAGGCACCTTGGGATTAATATCTTCATCAGGCTGTGGCCTTTTCAATTATGTTGAGGGTCATTTGAATAAAGTAGAAGATTCGTTTGGTGGTGATGGAGATCACATAGTAGTGGACTTGTTCCTGTGGCATGAGTCAGGATGGTCGTTGGTGATCCTTCCACACAGCAAGCGTCGCTGTGATTTGTGTCCGAGAAACACTCTCAATTGCTATTGTGGTGGCCAGGAGGGTCACGCTACGAGGGGACGTCCTCAGTCAGTTGTATTAGTGGTTCGACAGCTTAGAGTTCAGGAGGAGGTCAAGATGCTATTTTTGGAGTTTGACCAATGCATCCTTCTAGACAAGTCAATCGACAAAGTCGCAATCGACGTGGACGGTTTGTTGGGCATGCCGGAGTTCGTGCCACAACCTTGTATGAGGGCAGAGTTTCTCTGAGATTACCGTTGCTTGACATCTATGGCTATTATGCATGCATCTCTACTTCCGGGATTATATAGAGTGTTGTATCCATCCGGAGAGGTTGTGAGATCTTTGTTGGAGGTTATGGGTTAGCCGCGGATCTGTACTGTTGGATATCGTTGATTTTGATGCGGTGTTGGGTATGGACTTTTTGACGACACATTGGGCCATGTTCGATTGTCACAAGAAGGAGGTTGTGTTTCGACGACCAGGTTTCCCCGAGATATTGTTTCACGGTGAGAAGAATATTTTATTGCCATGCGTGATTTCAGCGATGAGGGCTGATCGGTTGATGAAGAAGGGTTGTGTTGCTTACTTAGCTCATGTTGTGGATACTACGGCGACTGTGCCAGACATTGGTGATATTGCGGTGGTTCCCAAGTTTCCAGAGGTGTTTTCGGAAGAGTTACCAGGTATTCCTCCAGTTCGGGAAATCGATTTTACCATTGAGCTTCTACTGGGCACTGGACCCATATCACATGCATCTTATCGTATGGCGCCAGCGGCGTTGAAGGAGCTACAGATTCAACTTCAAGAGTTGCTGGAGGAGATTTCATATGACCCAGTGTATCATCGTGGGGTACTCTTGTATTATTTATGCGGAAGAAGGATGGTTCGACGAGGATGTACATCGACTACCGGAAGCTGAATTAGGCTTCGGAGAAGAGTGAGTATCCTCTACTTCGGATTGACGACTTGTTTGATCAGCTCACGGGAGCTTTAGTCTTTTCGAAGATTGATCTCAGGTCTGGATACCATCAGTTGAGGATCAGAGAGTCAGATGTGGCCAGGACAATTTTCAGGTCACGGTGCGGGCGTTACGAGTTCTCAGTTATGTCGTTTGGGTTGACCAATGCCCCTGCAGCTTTTACGAACTTGATGTGTCAGGTGTTCAGATGGTTTCTAGACAAGTTTGCGGTCGTGTTCATTGGCAATATCCTGATTTACTCCAGGAGTGTGGGCCAGTATAAGAAGCATTTGCGAGCGGTTTTGCGGACTTTGTGAGATAATTAGCTGTTTGCGAAGTTCAGCCAGTGTGAATTTTGGTTGATTAGCGTGAAGATTTGGGCCACGTGATATCAGCTGAGGGAGTCAGCGTGGATCCTGACCAGATAGAAGCCGTGTTGAATTGGAGTTGACCTACCACCGTACCAGAGATCAGGAGTTTCTTGAATATGGCAGGTTACTATCGGCGCTTTGTGCGGGATTTTTCTCGGATTGCCACTCCACTTTCCAGATTAATGAAGAAAGGCGTCAAGTTCGAGTGGTCCGATGCGTGTGAGGAGAATTACTTACTCCTGAAGGAAGGTTGACCACTGCACCGGTTTTGACTTTACCTGACGACCGTGGCGAGTTCTTGGTTGATAGCGATGCATGGAAATTTGGATTTGGTTATGCTTTGATGCAGTATAGAAGAGAGGTGGCTCATGATTTTAGGCAATGGAAACTTTATGAAGCTACGTATCCTATGTATGATTTGGGGGCAGCTGTCTTTATGTTAGCATCGGAGAGTTCGAGATACTATTGTTGTGGCGTGCAGCGCAGTGTAGGATGTACACTGATCACTTGAGTTTCATCTACTTGCATATTCAGCCAGATTTGAGCTTGAGGCAGTGTAGATGGATGGGGTCGATTAATGACTATAGCTATAGATTTGAGTTTATCCAAGAAAGGCTAGTAGTTGTACTTTGACTATCTTTCTGGGGTGTTGTTGCTGATGTATTCAATCGAAAATCGGGAGCTTCATTGTTTCATGTGTGTGTGGCTCGAGTTTCTGTGTTAGCTGAGTTGTGAGATACGAGAGCTGAGTTAGAGTGTGATGATGTTGAAGCTCATTGTTTTGCATACGTTATGCACTAGTGGTACGAAGATGTATCAAATACTTCGAGTTTACTACTCGTGATGTAACATGAAGAGGAATATAGCAGTTTGTGTGAGCAGATGCCACATTTGTCGGCAGGTGAGGGCAGAGAGATAGAAACTTGCTGGGAAGTTACAGCCATTGGAGATTTCCAATTAGAAGCTGGAGCTTGTCACTGTAGATTTTGTGTGTCTGTACGCACTTCGGTTAGTGATACTAGTTGTCGAGTCTTTATGGACCATTTGATGAACTTAGTTCTTTTCCTTGTACTTTCGGAAAAGATTTTGGTGGCAGGCTGGTATAGCTGTATTTGACGGAGGTTGTCCATTTTCGTGGTGCGCCTGTGTCCCAGTTTACTGATCAAGATAATCAGTTACAACAGAGTGTTGGCAAGCATTGCAGTGAGCATTAGGGATAGGTTGATAATTGCTCGAGTTCGACATTAGAGTTATATTGATGTGAGCAGGTTGAGTTATGAATTTGCCACGTTATTTTGGTCTGTATGTGATCATGGTGTGAATTTGTATTGTGCCGTATAGTTTGGCATTGCCTATAACGTTGGCCAGTTTGTTTGTATGTTGTATTCCATGTGGTGGAACTATATTTCAGATTTATTGTATATTGTGTACCCCATCAGTTCCTTATGCAGGAAGACTTGGCATTTATGGAGGAGCCAGTTCAGATTCGAGATTTGAGGGTACAGAGATATTTTCTATTAACAGAGTCGTTTATTTGAGGTTGCCACTTGGGAGTTGAACTGTATGCAGAGGCAGTGTTCATATTTTTCAATTGGCAGATTTGGAAATTTTGAGGTCGAAATTTTTTTAAGGGGGGTAGATTTGTGACGACCCGGAACAGAATCAGCAGTGTAATCGGCTTAATCCACGAGCTTGCGCGTAATCGCAGTTTTCCGTAAATTGATTGAATTGCCGGCTTTGATCACGACTTAATTATCGGCCGAAAATTTGAGTTGAGTCTCTTCTCGAGAGTTGTTGTACGTGTGATTTTGAGTTCGTGGACGGTTTCAGATTATTATTTCGACGATCGAGGAATATAATATGAATATTTGAAATTTTGGAATATCGTCGAGTTTATCCGTTCGTATTCGAGTTTATCCGAATCGTGATTGTGATTCGTTTTGGACCGTTGATCGACACGAACCTAAATTGGAATGGTTATCGACTTGATTTGCGAGTTTCGCGATTAGTCGCGATTTCGACTTAATTGGTTAATATGGCGGCTTCGTTAACGACTAAATTATCGGGCAAGAATTTGATTTGGGATTCTTCACGGAAGTTGTAGAGAATTTAATTTCGAGCTCGTGGGAACTTCCGGAGGATTATGTCGAGTTACGAGGAATAAGTTGTGAATATTTTAGACCGTTGATCGTTTTATCAGATAAGCTTATGCTGAATTGAGCCGTTGACTTTTTATCGGATTTGTCGAAGTTGGTTGACTTCAAATGGAAATTGAAGATTTTGTCGAGATAAGTTCGTAGAAGCGAGAATCGTTGAAAACGGAGTTACGATGCAAAAGTTACGTTCGATCAAAGTTTGTCGTAAAATAAATACGGAAGTTACCAAAAATGGAAAGTATAAATAGTGGGTTTCCTTTTTGGGTAAGTCAGAATTGGGTGTTGACCGAGTCAACTTGGGTTGACCAGCCATTATCCTCCATTCCAGGCTGATTTTTGTTTGCGTTTGTTGAGCTTGATTCCGGCCTCTTTTGGCCGTGGATTCTGCATGAAAGTTGTTGGGCTTGAGCTCCTCTTTCTTTTGATAGGTCATTCGTTCAATTTGGTTGCCGAATGAAGAAGTTATGATGTTTTGAAGTTTGTGATTTTTCGGCGAATTTGGCGGTGGTCGGAGGTGATTTCTCCGGCTGATTTGGTGGCTCCTCTTTGAGGGGTTTTGTTAGCCATGAGGAAAGGAAAAGCTATTGCAAGTGGTTTGGGAGGTTTCCGTGGCCGAAGGAGAGAGATCGATCGGTTTGAAATTCCAGTAAGGGTTTGGAACTTTGAGTTAAATTTTGGAGATTTTCCGATCAAAATTGGCCTTAACTTTGAACTGGAAAGTTGTTGGAAATGTCGAGATCTTCAAATCCGTGTGTAGCTTGAATTTTTCTGGGACGGTTTGAATTTCCGGCGGCCGGCGGCATCGGCGACGTATTTTTCGATGAGTTATATGTCATTTCGCTCGGAATCGCGCACCGATCGCAGTGGTGAGGTTTATTTTTCGAATTGAGCATCAGAAATTATAACGAGGTTTTATGGTGTGTTTATTGGATTTTTGAAAATTTCGTCGATATTGAGTTATACGTTTCCGGGAACGGTTGCTTCTCGTGATATGATTTGAGGTTTCGAGTTATGATTTTGAGCGAGGGATTTTAAGATTATCCAGGGGTTCGGGATTGTTCGTTTGGCGAGGAATTTTTCCTCCGGATCAAAGGATTAGCGCGTATCGCGTTACGCTCACCTGTGAGTGGACACTTTGATATTTTCACTGTCGTTGCGAGTTCGTGATTTTTTGTGATTTTCCGTATTTATTTATATACGATGTTGAGATTATTTATTATTTTCGGAGGTATTATTTTATATTTTCATGGTGATGGCATTACTTGCATCGATGCTTCGGCTACTCGGCTGATCACCGATAGTCTGACCAGAGTTGAGAGATTCCTCTAGACCAGAGTTGAGAGATTCCTCTGGGCAGGATTGAGAGATTCTCTTGTTATGCCGCTGGGGTTGAGAGATTCCCTTGGCCTATCACCGTCAGGCTTGAGAGATTCGCCTGGCAACCTCCACATATGTTTTCCGAACTCGCTATACTTGTTTATTGTATATGAAATTGGTGAAAGGCATATGTTTATTTTCATCCACTCACTCTAACGTTTAATTCCCTTTCCCCTGGGCTTTTCGATTTTCGTGCCCAGTTTGCAGTTTGGATTCTGGTGTCGCACGTCGCGGTCGGAGGCTTAATATTTGAGCGATGTTTCTGAAAGGACCCAACCCTCGATTTAGCTTCCTAAATCAGAATCAAACCCCTTCGAAAACACGAACCAACAAAAACTTTTTGAAATTTTGGCAGAGTTTCGTTACTATCGTGGAATTACCATTACCTGCACGTGGAAAATACACTTCATCCTATGCCACAAAAAGCAAACCGTGGGCACCAATCCCATCCGGATTTCTCAATATATCAACAGTAAAGTAAAGTAGTAAATATATATGCACTTTACTGAAATCCAGTGTAAAATCGTATAACGTATTCAATAGGAAACTCAGAGCGACTTCTAATACATAATCATATACGCATACCACAATAGGTGGAATAATAAACCACTGGATGAACAAAGTAGCTCGAGTACTATGCCTCCGACCACGACGTGCGACACCAGAGCCTGAACTGCAAATTGGGCACGGAAACTGAAAAGCCCAGGTGAAAGACAATAAACACGTTAGAGTGAGTAGACGAAAATAAATGTCTTTCACCAGTTAATATATATGTATAAAATAACATATGCGAGTCCAGGTAAATAAAAACAACATAGTACACGAGGTAAAACTCATATTCCTCCAGTGTACTGAGCATGCAAGTAAAATCCCACGGGGTCACTCATGGACTCCTCCGTGCTAGTACAGTCTGAACCACGGAGTCCTTGACTACCACGTGATTCTAAGCCAGAAATGGCCTCGGTTCCGGGGAATACGCCCCTCACCGGTCTGGTTGGGGAAACGCCCCTCCAGGCGGCCCTCCGTCGGGGATCAGCCTACGAGGCAAGGTGTATCGATACAACAACGTAACTGAGACTGTACTCTGTGTAAACCAAATCATAAACAGTTTGATGCAAATGCATGAAATAGCATAAAAGTGTATGCATATTCGTATACGTATATCCGTATAAACATATTCGTATAATCGTAAACACATGCTTATATAATCATAATCTCATATGAAATCTCATGCTCGTAAAACCATAATCATGCTGCATGCTCAAGTTCATTAACGTATATAAAAGACTCGCATTCAATCCGTGAAAATAAAATGTCCACTCACAGACTAGCGTAACGCGTATCGCGTTAACCCGTGATTCGGCGGAATGTCCATCGCCAAACGAACGATCACGAACACCTGAATATTCACAAAATCCATATCTCAAAATCATAACTCGACAATACAAGTCAAATCACGAGAAACCACCGTCCTCGGAAATACGAAATTCGAATACGACGAATCGTCGAAAAACCATATATACCATCTCAGTACCTCGTTTTACGTTCGGACGCTCAACTCGAAAAACGAACCTCCCCACTGCAATCGGAGCGCGATTTCAAGTCAAATGACATGCGACTTGTCAAAAGTCAAAAAGTCAACCCGTTGACCGTTGACCGCTGTCCACGGCGGCGCCACTGTTGACCGGAAGAATTCACGGCGGAGCAACCCCCATTCCACTCAAAATCACCCACTGAGCAACTTCCATAACTGCACCGAAGGCCAATTCTCACTCTAACCATGTCAATTTCATGAAAGCCGAATGTTCACACAAATTTCAATTCCAAAATTCTCCAACCACAAGCAAAATTAGATCACCAAACTTACATGGTAGCTTGTAGGTGAGGAGAGCTTCAAAGCCCACTCAAAATTGTAGCTCGATTTGGCCTGAAACATGGAACCCGAATCACAAAGTTTTTCCTTCATTTTTGGCCGGATTTTCCTTCTTTTCCGGCGACCCACGCCACAAACGGTGGCCGGGGATGGGTAGAGGGGACCGAGGCGCACGCAATGGAACCAACCCCGTCGCCTGGGGTGGCCGGACGGCTCGCCGCCGTGCTGCATGCCGTCGCCGTCGCAAGCTAGCTTCTCCTCCACCGAGTTGATCGAGTCAACTCGGTCAACACCCAATCTGGAAAGTCTTCCACTTGCCCAAAATAGCAGGTTACTATATATAGCCTTTACCAAAACGGAAACTTCATGTTTATCCATTTTGACGAACTTTAAACATCCGAAACTTCCTCGTCGTAACTCCGATTCCGATAAATCTCACGGCCACAAACTCGTCTCGACATATTCTTCCAATATCACCCGAAGTCAAACACATCGGCCAAATGGCTAAAAAGTCAACCCTTCGAACCAACACACATTTAAATCGACTAAATAACCAACAAACGGAAATAATCACAACTTAAACTCCGTAACTCAAAATCATGCTCCGGAAGTTCCCACGAACTCGAAATTAAATTCCGAACAACTTCCGTGAAGGATCCGAAGCCAAATTCTCGTCCAATAATTTAGTCGCGAACAAACCTGCCATAATAATTCGTTTCCGTCGAAACTTCAAATATTCATAATTAATTCCTCAGTCGTCCAAATAACGATCCGGGACCACCCACAAACTCATAATCACACGTACAACGACTCTCGAGAAGAGACCCAGCTCCAATTCTCGGCCAATAATTAAGTCGTTAAGAAACCAGGAGAGTAAATCCATTATCAGAAATCCGCTATTAACTCATAATCTGACGGACCCAGCTGATGACACTGCTCAATCTGTTTCAGGTCGTCACAAATCCACCCCCCTTAGAAAAATTTCGACCTCGAAATTTCCAAGTCTGCTGGCTAAAAGTAGGAGCACTGCCTCTGCACACTGCTCAACTCACCAACGGTAATCTCAACTGAACAACTCTGATCACAAACTTAACAATAGGAGATAACTCCGTGCTGGAATCCCTGTACCCTCAATCACAAATCTGAACTGGCTCACACAAACGCCAAGTGTTCCTGCATAAGGAACAGACAGGGTACACAATGCAAAACCAACCTGAAATACAGTTCCGCCTCACGGAACACAACACACATAAAAGCCAACACTATAGGCGATGCCGAACCATACGGCATAACACAAACTCGCCTATGGCCACATACAAATCAAAACCACATGGCAGGTCACCACTCAGTCTGCTTACATCAACACAACTCATACATCGGACTCGAGCAATAACCAACATATTTTCGCTAATCTGACAAAATATGGTAGCACATACCACAAAATCTGAATTAAACGTTAACTCAAACCCTAACCAAACTCGCTCCAGCAAAATGGAGTACAACATCGTACCTCAAACGATATCATGCAACGTCAATTCATAGTGGTCAACTAACCGGTACTGCATGCAATCTCGAACAGCGAAACTGCTGGTCCCGAATCCTTCGGAACTGCAATACCGAGGCCCACAATATGCTCTCCAAGGCCTGGATAATCCTCGAAGATCGCTCGCCAATCTGAGGATAAGGACCGGTACTAACTCGTAATCTGATCCCCAATGCTCGCGGTAAAGCTTGTCAACTCTCAGTTGTTGATACACGCATTTGCAACCATTAAATTAACACTTAACAATTAACAAAAACGCATAAACAATTAAAACCCTTTTGTGTAGATGTAGCATTGATAAATAGGGATCGTTCTTAACCGGGGATTGAGGGTGCATGCATATTTACGCTATGGTTTAAAAGGGGGGTTTGAAAAGGTTGTTTAATATCTACGAAAATAAAGACAAGAACATGGCATAGCAAACACATCGTTGGCTTCTAAGTTCTAACATGCTTAAACTCATAGACAAGCAAAACAAACAAGAACATAGAATCCTAAACATGCTTACTAAGACCGAAAATAAAGTTTAATTACATATATACATGATCAACTCGTCACACTTACCTCATTTCTTTATAACCTAATCATATTATATGCAACCTAAGTTTTATCTAGGCCTTTACTATGTGGTTCGCATGCATCTTTCATAATTAAGTGACTAAACCAAGATTGCTCGCATTTAGACACATCATTAACCTAAACCAAGATTGCTCGCATTTAGATTAAAGCATTAAGTGAAGAAGAAACATTATCTAACCTAAACAAAGATTGCTCGCATTTAGATTAGCACACAGAAAAAACTTAGACTCGAAATAGATGACATAAAATAGAATTAGAATTATATTACAAAAACATGTCTTTACACTCTACAAAACTGAAATTCATTACAAGGAGTAAGTAGAGGGATTGAAATACACCCTTTGTGTCGTGATTGCAGTCACAAAGCTTGCACACGATCCTTCTATAGACGGCTAGATGAACCCTCGGATTGCCTAAGGTTGCTTCTAGGTGGAGGCCGAATGTATATGGTGTGGAGGATGGCGTTCCTTGAAGAGATTTCGAGTATTTGTGGAGAGGAAGTGTTTAAGGCAGAGACTTGGCTTGTATGATGAGTGATGAATGAGAATGAAACCGAGCCCTCTTATTTATAGGTGAAAAAGTCCAACTTTCCTCTCCAAACTAGGGATTCCTAGTTTACCCGGGTAGAAATGCCAGCTGGAAACAGCCTGTCTTGAAACGTCTTTTCCGGGAGTTCTAGAGCTCAGAAAATTATGATTTTGAACTCGTTGGAAAGCTTATTCAGAGAGCTATAAAATCCATATAAGGAACACCATATTTGGAGTTGAATTACAACTTCGGTGGTCTTTTGAAGTTACAGGTCTGTTCTGAAATCTTCTTTCCTTATTCCACTCTAGATATTCTTTCTTGATCTCCAAGGAAATATACTCCTTGCCGAATTCCTTCAATATATTCAAGATATTTGGCCTTCAAATAGGGCAAGTGGGATCTCATAAGTTCGGCCATGTCTTCTTTCCATAAATGTATGCCGACTTGATCTTTCCTGGTCCACATAGGAGAAATGCATTCGTTCTTCATTTGGGAAACCATTTGTGCGCACCATTTTAGTAACTTTTACGAATACCATTTCTCAACCATTTTGCGCGTCTCGGACATTTCGCCACGTCATTCCTAGTTGATTTAGGAAACTTCATTTTTCAGCTCCGCGAAACTTTCCGAGTTGTCGAACCATTTGCATTCCTAACCCGAGTAGGAATCCTAGTCAAAGTAGGAAACACCACTTTTCCTAAGCGAATTAGGAAACCTCCATTTGCTGCGTTTTTAAGCTCCATTTCACCTCTTTTATTGTACTCCTTTATTCAAAACCTAAAAACAACAAAGTAAGTAAGAAATGATAGTACTAAGGTCAAAACAAAGCTAAATGTAAAGAGAAAGACGTTAAGAATCAAGCATAAAATGCGTAGATCAAATTCCCCCACACTTAGACTTTGCTAGTCCCTAGCAAATACTAAATAAAAGAAAGACTAAAAATATAAAACCAACGTTAGAGCTAGCCTCCACGTTGAACAAATTTCATGGACTCAAATAAATAAAAGCAACTTCTAAACCCTTAGCACAATTTTTCTCAGAAATTTTCTTAAATATATGGCGATGGAGTCACAAGATTTCATAGTGAAAAGTTCAACAATTTTCGAGAGATAAGAGAAATATGATCATGTCATGAACAAGTAGGACTTGGAGAAAACAATGGTGAAGTTAAAGCTATGCATGTTTCGAATAAGTTTAAATCAATCTCACATGGATGCTCTCATCATATTTTCACTCATGAAAAGAGGTTCACTCAAAATGTATATTTATTGCATCGAAATACCTCATAATAACTTGCACAAATGAACCAAACCATATGCTTACTCATGTAACTTACTCAACCAATTGAAGGCTACTCATCTTAAGGATCATAAAGGACTTTCGAAAGGTTGTAATGAGGCTAAGGCTAAGGCATTCAAAATTTAGATAAGTGGTGGTTAAAACACGTTCCAAAGACTTAGTCTAGCACTTAAAACTTCTTGAATTCGTGGCTCATCCTTTCTACACTTCTTTATGTGTCAAACTCTAGAATCGGGGGCCAATTTTCATCTTTTTGGGCCCTAACTTCATTCTAAACTTCTTTTGTCCAAACTTTTACACTTAGAACTTTTGCCGGAGAGCTTTTACACATTTTTTTTTCTTTTCTTTCTTTTCTTTTGCTCTCGATTTTTTTTTATTTTTTTTTTATTTCGGCAATCAACTCTTTTGGACAAGTCTTCCCTTCTTTTGTATTCTTTCATCACTTTTTTTTCGCCACTTCTTTTATGCTAGCTTCGAAACCTCTTCACCAAGTCTTTGAACAAGGTTTGGAAATTCTACACTAGGCTAAGTGTTTAGATATGTACGTGGTAAATGAAAGAAAAGGCTTAACGTAGGCACAAAGAATCTAAGGGTGTCGCAACTCGTGCGCACAATGGGACACAAGGCCATTTGGTTTAAGTGGTGGTAACCTAATTTGCCTTTAATCATATCCAAAATCAGAGCATATATCAACTTAAAAGCGTTGCAAATCTACATGAGTAAGTTCTAGTAATCTCTAGTTCATTAATATCTATGGCAAGCAATTAGATGAAGCATGTTTTGTTTTTGAAAACCATATGCACGAAATTCACTCTCAAATGAAGTAATGTAGGCTCAAAAACTCACTTTTAGGTTTGTATGATTTAAAACTTATTCTAACATGCGAAATCTGTACCAGGTTTAATCAAACCATATCCACTACATGTTATGACAATCAAAATATCTCATTTATCACAAGAAAATCAGTTTAGTGCTTATTCATCGCCATATGTATTCTTTTTCCGTCTATTTTCATCATAGACTAACTAAGGGCATCCTAAAAATGAAAAAGACTCTTTAAAAACCCTAAGTTAAATAGAAAGACACAAAATAAATTTTTTTTTAGGGCATCATCCGCCGGAAAGTTCCATTGTCCGCCCGGTTTTAACAATTTATGACTCAAATAAGGTTGTAAACCCCTCCCCCACACTTAAACTCTACATTGTCCTCAATGTATTTAAGGGAATCATAGAATTTCGTATGAAGGGAGAGACCCACGAAAATTTTAGCTAAGGAAAGTAAATAAACAACGAAATTAAAAAGATAAGGGAGGAGAGAACAAAGCCTTGGCGATTTCCTCCATTGGGTTGCCTCCCAACAAGCGCTTGTTTTTTAACGTCTTACAGCCTAGACTTGAGAGTTCTTCATTCATTTGATGTGGCCGGTTCAAATAGAGATTCGTCCTCCACTACTTCCTCTTTTACGGTTGAATGATAAGGCTTTAAACGATGACCATTGACTTTGAATTCGTTCCCGGTTGTTGGACTCCTGATTTTTATAGCTCCATGGGGAAAAATTTCGGTGACAATGAAGGGTCCAACCCACCTCGAGTGTAGCTTTCCTGGAAAAATTCTAAGGCGAGAGTTAAAGAGTAATACCTCTTGGCCGATTAGGAACTCCTTTCTCCGGATCCTCTTGTCGTGAAACACCTTCGTTTTCTCCTTATAGATCCAAGCATTGTCGAATGCATCATTCATGATTTCCTCGAGCTAACAAAGTTGGAGTTTTCGATGCAAACCAGCCTCGTCTCGGTCCAAATTGAATTTCTTAACAGCCCACCATGCCTTATGTTCCAACTCAACCGGAAGATGACATGCCTTCCCATAAATAAGTCGATAAGGTGACATGCCTATGGGAGTCTTGTATGCCGTCATATAGGCCCATAGTGCGTCGTCAACACATTGGCTCCAATCCTTGCGATTTGGCTTGACAGTTCTTTCCAAGATCTTCTTGATTTCGCGATTGGATACTTCCGCCAATCCGTTGGTTTGTGGATGATATGGTGTAGAGACCTTGTGGGTGATGCCGTACTTCTTCATCAATGCGTCTACTGTCTTGTTGCAAAAGTGACTTCCGCCATCGCTTATTAGAATGCGAGGCATTCCATGTCGTGTGAAAATCTGGGCTTTAAGGAAATCTGCAACAACTCGCGAATCATTAGTACGGGTGGCTTTTGCTTCCACCCATTTCGACACATAATCAACAGCGAGTAAGATGTAAGTAAAACCGTTAGACATGGGAAATGGTCCCATAAAATCTATGCCCCAAACATCAAAAATTTCGACATTAAGGATGTAGTTCTGTGGCATTTCATCTCGAGGACCTATATTACCGGATCTTTGGCACCTGTCACACTTGGCACAAAATTCATGAGAGTCACGAAAAATACTAGGCCAAAAGAATCCACAATCTAATACTTTCAAGGCTGTTTTCCTAGAACCAAAATGACCTCCACATGCATCGTTATGACAAAACTTAAGAATAGACTCAAATTCGCAATCGGGGACACACCTTCTAATTACTAAGTCAGAACATTGTTTCCATAAGTAAGGCTCATCCCAAATGAAATGTTTAGCATTTAATCTAAGTTTATGGCGTTGGACACTATGCATGTGAGGTGGAAACTTATCGGTAACTAAATAATTCACAATATCTGCATACCAAGGAGTTTCTGAGGTACTTACCTGGAGTCCGAAGAGTTGTTCATCCGGAAAAGTTTCCTCAATTGCCACCGTCTCCTTGTCATGCACAATTCGAGATAAGTGGTCTGCCACCACGTTTTCTACTCCCTTCTTATCCTTCACCTCTATGTCGAATTCTTGGAGTAGAAGTATCCAACGAATGAGTCGTGGTTTGGCATCTTTTTTCGCCATCAAGTACTTTAATGCAGCATGGTCTGTATAGACAATCACCTTGCTTTGCAACAAGTATGATCGAAACTTGTCAAGTGCAAACACCACAGCGAGCATCTCCTTCTCGGTTGTTGTATAGTTGCTTTGAGCATCGTCCAATGTTCGAGAAGCATAGTAAATGGCGTAGGGCTTCTTGTCCTTCCTTTGCCCTAAAACAGCTCCGACGGCGTAGTCGGATGCGTCGCACATCAATTCAAACGGTAGGGACCAATCCGGTGCACAAAGGATAGGAGCACTTGTGAGAAGCTCCTTCAACTTGTCAAATGCAGCTCGATATTCCTCATCAAACACAAAGGGAGTGTCCTTTTGTAAAAGCTTGCACAAGGGACGAGAAATTTGGGAAAAGTCCTTGATAAATCTCCTGTAAAAACTTGCATGGCCAAGAAAAGAACGTATCTCTCTAACCGAAGTCGGAGAGGGTAAGTACCGCACAAGATCTACTTTTGCTTTATCAACTTCTATTCCCCTTTTCGAAACTATGTGACCTAAAACTATCCCTTGAGTAACCATAAAATGGCATTTCTCCCAATTAAGCACTAGGTTCGTTTCAACGCATCTTTGTAAAATTAGTTCTAAGTTAGCTAAACATGCATCGAAATTTTTCCCAAAGACACTGAAATCATCCATGAAAACTTCTATTATCTTCTCTATGTAATCGGAAAAAATTGAAAGCATGCAACGTTGAAAGGTACCTGGTGCATTGCATAGTCCAAATGGCATCCGTCGGTATGCAAACGTTCCAAAGGGGCAAGTGAACGTTGTCTTCTCTTGATCTTCCTCGGCGATGCTTATTTGGTTGTAACCGGAATACCCATCGAGGAAGCAATAATATTCATGTCCTGCCAACCTCTCGAGCATTTGATCAATGAATGGCAAGGGGAAGTGGTCCTTGCGAGTGGTGGCATTGAGCTTCCGATAGTCGATACAAACTCTATGGCCGGTTATAGTTCTTTGTGGCACCAATTCGTTTTCCGCATTCTTCACCACGGTGATTCCGGACTTTTTAGGAACAACTTGCACGGGTGAGACCCATCGGCTGTCCGGAATTGGATATATGACGCCACAATCCAAGAGTTTGATAACTTCCTTCTTCACAACTTCCATCATTGGTGGATGGAGTCTTCTTTGAGCTTCTCTCGAAGGTTTAGCCCCATCTTCAAGTAGAATTCGATGCACGCAAGTGGCCGGATTGATGCCTTTGATGTCGGCAAGGGTCCATCCAATTGCTGTTTTGTGACGTTTGAGCATGTTGATGAGCTTGCCCTCTTGTTCTTCCTCCAATGATGATGAAATGATAACCGGTAAAGTGTCATTCTCTCCCAAGTAAGCATACTTCAAATGAGCCGGTAACACTTTGAGTTCTAACTCCGGTGCCTTGATCACGGATGGAACAAGCTTGTTTTCTCCATAGGCCAACGGAATTGGAGGTGGCCTATTTGCAATCCGTGGAGCCTCATTGAGTGCCATAGCCATCTCGAGAATTCTAGGCTCCAAAATATCGATAAGTGCATTAAAAAGGGCTTCATCCCCGAGTCGAGTCAGCCCCGCTCCTTCTTGTATGGCAATGTCGAGCACATCATCTCCAATGGTGTCTAAGTGTTGTTGAGCTGCCTCTTCTACCATATCCATCGAAAATAATGCATTGACACTTGCCGTGGGAACCTTCATGGCATCTAGTATGTTGAATTCAATCTTTTCTCCGTCAATCTCCATGGAAAACGTTCCCTCAAAAACATCAATCTTCGTTCTTGCAGTCCTCATGAAAGGTCGTCCAAGAAGCAATGGCGTGGTGTTCAAAGAACTCTCTTCCATGTCAACAATGTAGAAATCAGCTGGAAAGATTAGGTTGTTGACTTGCACAAGAACATCTTCAACGTATCCCCTAGGATACTTATGTGAACGGTCGGCTAGTTGAATGATGACGTTGTCTTGATTGAGCTCGCCTAAATCCATGGACGCATATAAGTAATAAGGCATTACGTTAATGGATGCACCAAGATCTAGCATAACATCTTCGAATTTGTTGTCACCAATCACACAAGGAACAGAAAAGCTCCCCGGATCCTTCAATTTGGGGGGTAACCGACGCTGTAAAACCGCTGAAACGGTTGCATTCACCTTCACAACCTCCTTTGCTCTCGTTTGCCTCCTCTGGGTGCATAACTCTTTGAGAAATTTCGCATAGATAGGCACTTGCTTTATGCACTCGATCAAGGGCAGATTTACTTGCACCTTCCGAAAGATGTCCAAGATGTCTTCGTATTGATCATCTCTCTTAGATTTCGTCAACCTATGGGGGAATGGTGCACTAGCAAACGAAGCATTAGTATTAACCGAACTTGAAGGGATAGAGTTAATACCTTTGTTTGGGGCAGGTTGCGATGATGAGGGTTGTGCCTTAGTGGCGTGAGGAGCCACATTCTTCTTGGCATCTTTAGTGGCTGGATCTTCTTCTAAGTCTTCTTCCTCAAAAATGGTGTGGGGAAGTGCCGAGCTTGTCTTTGGTAAAGGTGGTGCCAAAGTTCTTCCACTCCTCGTAATAATTGCACTCACATTCCGATTTGGTGGTTGTGATTGAGGTGGAAGATGGCCGGAATCTCGAAATTGGCCCATGAAGTCCACGATTTGGCCCATTTGCTTTTTCATCTCTTGTATGTCTCGGCCATGGCTATCCAAGGTCTCCTTTTGCTTTGCTTGTCCCTCCAAAAGAACTTGTGTTGAAGCGGACAATTGTGTGAACATTTTGTCATAGTTCGGATTTGTAAATTGTCGGACCGGAGGAGCTTGTTGCATGGAAGCTTGATGCATTGGCTGCCTTGGTTGGAAGGGAGCACGTTGGTAGCCTTGTTGAGGTGCCGGAGGGTTTAAACATCCCTCATTGCTACTCCACTTGAAACCCGGATGATCTCGGTTGCCATAATTGTTGTTGTTATAGTTGTTGTAACGTTGGCCCCCTTGATATCCTCCAATTGCATTAACTTGCTCCGGATCTCCATTTTGTTCCACCATATTAGGGCATTGATCATTGTAGTGCCCTTGTAGTTGACATACTCCACACGTTGGTCCTTGAGCTGCCTTGGCTCTCTTTGTCTCTAGCTCAAGCACTTGTTCTAGCATAGATGCTAGTTTGTCAAACTTCTCGTCCTTCACTTGCGTTGAGCTAGCTTCATTCACTTGTTTTCGTTGAGTCATCCCATATTGAGCATCATTATTGGCTCGGTTTTCCAACAAAGTTCGAGCTTCCGTCTCATCTAAATCCATGAATGCTCCGGTTGCAGTGGCATCAAGAAGCTCTCTATCAATCGGCTTTAAACCATCATAGAAGTAATTCATGAGGTTTGTCTCGGAAAAACCATGGGAAGGGCAGGTGGCGCATAGAACCTTGAAACGATCATAATACTGGCCAAAGGACTCATCCGATGCTTGTGTAATTCCCGTGATCTTCTTCCTCAAAACAGTGATCTTTGAGGCCGGAAAGTACTTAGCCAAGAACAGGTCCGCAAGTTGCTTCCAAGTTGTGATGTTGTTGGGCGGAAGTTCCAAAAGCCAAGATTGAGCTCTATCAATCAATGTAAACGGAAATGCCTTGAGCTTGAAGAGTTCTTCATCGGCATCCGAAGGCTTCATACTCATGCAAATGAACTGAAATTGCTTGAGATGCATGTTTGGATCTTCATTTGACAGCCCATGGAAGATTGGTAAACGGTGTAGGAAGCCACTCTTCAACTCAATGTCCTTCTTGTCCTCTTGAGGATCTGGAAATCGAATGCACGAAGGACCGCTACTTCACTCGGTGGAGCAAGTACGTTGGCGAAGAGATCGCCTCTCGTTGATGGGAGGATTCAGTGGGTTGTTGTGTGCCATGTCTTGCTTTTCTTCTTGTGAGTGCTCGGTGGAGTGATGGGATGAACGTGGAGAGTCAAATCCTTCCTCAATGAGAGGTTGGTCGAGAACTTGTTCACTCGGGACTACTTGAGACTTTAGATTTGCCAAACGGTTTGAGAGTGCTTGGAGATCAACTATAGGAGTCGAGTGGGAACGGGACATTCATAGGATCTGATCATCCACCAAAGATCAAGTGTTAGCATCAAAAGAATACACAAGGAACGCAAGATACTAACCAAAATTGTAACATACAAGAAAAAAAACATGAAAAACACACGAAATCACACAAAAACACACGAAATCATAAAACATAAACACATAAAAACAAAGCACACGTTATATATATATATGGGATATAGATTGTAGGAAATGGATGTAATGCCTAGATATATAGATATATATATTTATATATGCAATGTCTAGAATATACGAAATGCATGAAATGAACTATAAACACATGTACACACGTTTTCTGCAAAGTTAGACATATATACAATGCAAGACTTATAAACAAGTTAAGACACACACATATGCACACGGAATTCATGCAAGTATAACATTAATCACGATGGATGCACTTCGAAGGATTTTAAATGCACACATAAGGGATCCTACGTGAAAAATGGTATGAATGCATAAGAGAAAACGTTAGAAACCTGCAGAAAACACACAAAGTTACGTGCTAAATACATGATGCAACGTGACCATACGTTTGGCCTCATGTCCCTAACTTCACTTAGGTTAGGGTACCCGGTGGTGAAATCCGAGCATCACAAAGCCGCCGGCAGGTTATGCAAGCTAATGCAACGTGGTTAATTCTTTACATGTTTTAATGCACACGAAATTTACATGTAATATGCACAAGTATTTTGTTCTTTGATTTTCGCCTTCAATTTAAAGAGAATACGTTCATTTAGCCTTTAGGTCTTTCATTGGACGTGCGACCCGCGCGATAAAATGTACATTCTCAATCAATCGGCCTTGGTTCAATCGAAAAACATGGCAAGTTGGGGATAGAGATAACGCGAGAGGCAGGACTAATTTCGACGATGCATCCCGAGGCTTACCGATCATGGAAAGTAGATTTAGTCATTGTCTTCTTTGGGCAACTTTAATAAGCTTGGCCAGTTGGCAAGAGAGACCACGAGAGGTAGGACCGATTTGAGATCTCGGATCCAGAACCCGTCATAGAAACCGTCACCTTCTAGACACCAAGTTACCAAAGATTTCTTACTAAAAGACAAGTTTTCATCCACTCACTGGATCATTGGTATATACTCCATTGATGCAAGTCTTTCTTAGATCCAGAGCCTGTCACCAGTTATAACCCGTTTCTAGACACCATGTCCGACATTCAGCCAAAATTTCAAGAAAGACATTCTCTCAAGTCCTTGTAGACTCCACCCTCAACCTCATGTCCATAACTTCACTTAGGTTATGGTGTGCAGTGATGAAATCCACACATCACGAGGGGTTAAGGAGATAAATAAGAAAAAGAGGTGCCATCTATTCCAATGAGTGAGACTTAATCGCCCAAACTTGCGTACTCAATGTAAATCGAAGACTTCCTTTAATATGTACCTATTTACATGGCTGCAAAAACAAAGAGTTAGAATGGAACATATTATGAACATGTATAAAAATTTTCGACACTTTACATATATATACTTACTTATTTACACAGATTCACATATTTACAAGCATAAACACACAATTCTTTACAATCCCCGGCAACGGCGCCAAAATTGATACACGCATTTGCAACCATTAAATTAACACTTAACAATTAACAAAAACGCATAAACAATTAAAACCCTTTTGTGTAGATGTAGCATTGATAAATAGGGATCGTTCTTAACCGGGGATTGAGGGTGCATGCATATTTACGCTATGGTTTAAAAGGGGGGTTTGAAAAGGTTGTTTAATATCTACGAAAATAAAGACAAGAACATGGCATAGCAAACACATCGTTGGCTTCTAAGTTCTAACATGCTTAAACTCATAGACAAGCAAAACAAACAAGAACATAGAATCCTAAACATGCTTACTAAGACCGAAAATAAAGTTTAATTACATATATACATGATCAACTCGTCACACTTACCTCATTTCTTTATAACCTAATCATATTATATGCAACCTAAGTTTTATCTAGGCCTTTACTATGTGGTTCGCATGCATCTTTCATAATTAAGTGACTAAACCAAGATTGCTCGCATTTAGACACATCATTAACCTAAACCAAGATTGCTCGCATTTAGATTAAAGCATTAAGTGAAGAAGAAACATTATCTAACCTAAACCAAGATTGCTCGCATTTAGATTAGCACACAGAAAAGACTTAGACTCGAAATAGATGACATAAAATAGAATTAGAATTATATTACAAAAACATGTCTTTACACTCTACAAAACTGAAATTCATTACAAGGAGTAAGTAGAGGGATCGAAATACACCCTTTGTGTCGTGATTGCAGTCGCAAAGCTTGCACACGATCCTTCTATGGATGGCTAGATGAACCCTCGGATTGCCTAAGGTTGCTTCTAGGTGGAGGCCGAATGTATATGGTGTGGAGGATGGCGTTCCTTGAAGAGATTTCGAGTATTTGTGGAGAGGAAGTGTTTAAGGCAGAGACTTGGCTTGTATGATGAGTGATGAATGAGAATGAAACCGAGCCCTTTTATTTATAGGTGAAAAAGTCCAACTTTCCTCTCCAAACTAGGGATTCCTAGTTTACCCGGGTAGAAATGCCACCTGGAAACAGCCTGTCTTGAAACGTCTTTTCCGGGAGTTCTAGAGCTCAGAAAATTATGATTTTGGACTCGTTGGAAAGCTTATTCAGAGAGCTATAAAATCCATATAAGGAACACCATATTTGGAGTTGAATTGTGACTTCGGTGGTCTCTTGAAGTTACAAGTCTGTTCTGAAATCTTCTTTCCTTATTCCACTCTAGATATTCTTTCTTGATCTCCAAGGAAATATACTCCTTGCCGAATTCCTTCAATATATTCAAGATATTTGGCCTTCAAATAGGGCAAGTGGGATCTCATAAGTTTGGCCATGTCTTCTTTCCATAAATGTATGCCGACTTGATCTTTCCTGGTCCACATAGGAGAAATGCATTCGTTCTTCATTTGGGAAACCATTTGTGCTCACCATTTTAGTAACTTTTACGAATACCATTTCTCAACCATTTTGCGCGTCTCGGACATTTCGCCACGTCATTCCTAGTTGATTTAGGAAACTTCATTTTTCAGCTCCGCGAAACTTTCCGAGTTGTCGAACCATTTGCATTCCTAACCCGAGTAGGAATCCTAGTCAAAGTAGGAAACACCACTTTTCCTAAGCGAATTAGGAAACCTCCATTTGCTGCGTTTTTAAGCTCCATTTCACCTCTTTTATTGTACTCCTTTATTCAAAACCTAAAAACAACAAAGTAAGTAAGAAATGATAGTACTAAGGTCAAAACAAAGCTAAATGTAAAGAGAAAGACGTTAAGAATCAAGCATAAAATGCGTAGATCAGTTGTAGCTGATTACCTCGACCAGCAAACTGGGACACAAGTACACACGTAAATGGCCAATCTCTGTCAAACATAGCTATGCCAGTCTACCACTGAAATCCTTTCCGAAAGTACAAGGAAATGTACCAAGTCCGTCAAATGGTCCACAATGGCTTAACAACTGGTACCACAAACCAAAATGCATATGAACACACACAATCACAGCAGCAAACGCCACGTCCAACCAGAAATCTCGAATGGCTGATACATCTCGGTAAATCTTTGCCTCATAGCCATCGCCAGTCGACGAATGTGGCATCAGCACACACAAACTGCTACATTGCTCTTCATATTGCGTCACGAGTAGTAAACTCGAAGTATCGGATACATCACCGCACCACTAGCGCCAAATGCGCGCCAAACAATGAGCTTCAACATCATCATACTCAAAATCAGCTCTCGTAGCCCATAACTCGGCTAACACGGAAATTCGGGCCACACACACACGTAAAACACTGAAGCTTTTGACTCTCGACTAACACACCAACATCAACATCCCAGACGGATGATCAAAGTACAACCATCAGCCTTCTCAAACAAACTCTAATGTGCAGCCAAAGTCGTCAATCGACTCCATTCATCGACACTGCCTCAAGCCCAAATCTGGCCGAAAATACAAGTGGATGAAACTCATGTAATCAGTGTACGTACTACACCGCGCTGCACGCCATAACAGTAGTATTTCCAGCTCCTCAATGCTAACATAAGACAGCTACCCCAACTCAAACACAGGATACGTAGCCACACAAGGTTTCCACTGTCCGTAACCATGAGCCACCGCTCTGCTATACAGCATCAAAACACAACCGAATCCAAATCTCGATGCATCGCCGTAACCCACGTACTCGTCGTAATTATCAGGTAAGGTCAAAACCGAAGCAACGGTCAACCATCCTGCAGGAGTAAGTAATTCTCCTCGCGTGTATCGAACCACTCGAATTTGACACCTTCTTCATCAATCCGGAAAGTAGAGTGGCAATCCGGGAAAATCCTGCACAAGCCGTCGATAGTAGCCTACCAAACCCAAGAGAAACTCCGAATCTCTGGTACAATGGTAGAGCAAACCCCAAATCAACACGGCTTCTAACTGGTCAGGATCCACGCCAACTCCCTCGGATAACATCACACAACCCAAATCTTCACGCTAACCATCCAAAACTCACACTAACTGAACTTCGCAAACAGCTGATCGTCTCGCGAAGTCCACAAAGCCACTCACAATTGCTTCAGGTACTGGTTCACACTCCTGGAATACATCAGGACGTTGCCAACGAACATGACCGCAAAACTCGTCCAAAAACCGTCTGAACACCTGGTCCATCGAGTCCACACGATCTACGGGGGCATTGGTCAACCAAACAGCGTGACCAAAACTTCTGATGCCCGCACCAAGATTCGAAAGCTAACATAGCCACATCTGACTCACCGATCCCCAACTGATGGTATCCGAATCCGAATCCGAAATCAATCTCCGACAGGACTGAAGTTCTCGCGAGCTGAACAAACCGCTCGCCAGTCCGAAGCGAAGGATACTCACTCTCCTCTGAGGCAAATCAAGCTTCCAGTAGTCAATGCACCACCACGTCGAATCATCTAACAACCACACAAACAATGCAGGAGCACACCACGCAAATGCGCAGGGTCGCATGAAATCTCCTGAAACCTGCTCCAGCAACTCCTGGAGTCGAAACTGTAGCTCCATCAGCTCCGCTGGCTCAGAACGACAAGATGCCGGTAAAATGAGTCCAGCGCCTGGTACAAGCTCAATGGTGCAGTCGGTCTCTCGAACTGGAGGAACACCTGGTAACTCCTCCGAAACACACCTGGAAACTTGGGAACCACCTCAATGTCTTCAACATCGGGCACAGCAACCGTAGTATCCACAACATGAGCTAAGCAAACAACACAACTCGTCTCCACCATCCGCTCGACCATCACCACGAAACAGCATCTCGGGGAAATCTGGTCGTCGAAACACAACCTCCTTCTCGAGGTACTCGAACACAGCCAATTGCGTCGTCAGTAAGTCCATGCTCACAAGTACACCAAAACCACAATGTCCAGCTATCACAGATCCACGGCTAACACATAACCTCCAACAAGGATCTCACAACCTCCGGACGGATGCAACACCCTCCAAGACCTCGGAAGTGGAGATGCAGGTACAATTTCCATGGATATCAAACAACAGTAACCTCGGAGAAAAGTCTATCCTCAAATAAGGTCATGGCACAGACTCCAACATGCCCAACTAGTCGTCCACATCATATGCGACTTGCTGAAGAACTCATCATAAGAGTACATTGATCAGACCGCAGGAACAACATGAGAATCTCCTTGTAAACTCTGAGTTACCGAACCGCAAACATAGCTGGATGAAGGCGCTCCCTCACAACGTGACCCACCTGGCCACCGAAACAGCAACTGAGGGTACTCCTCAAACACAAATCACCGCAACACCTGCTGCGTGAAAGGATCACTAACGATCGCCCAACTCATGCCACAGGAGCAAGTCCGCTACATTGTGATCTCTGCCACTGTCAAACGGATCCTCTGCCTGATCTGATGGCCCTCAACAATATCGAAGAGACCACAACCTGATGAAGTCACTGATCCTGAAGTGTCGGAACTCAACCTCATCAAAATCTCGACTAAGTCCACTTTCCTCAAACCATCACATCGAAAACCGCACACATCTTTCCCTCACAATAGCCTCGCCACTGAGTGCAACACACTAAGCTCCTCACGGATGTCTCGAGGCATAACAGTTAGACTCTCTCTGATGTTCAGGTTCCAACTCATCTCGAACCTCGTGCACTGCTTCCTCTGAAGCCACATAACTCGTGCAAACCGAAACAACATAGGAACAATGCATCTCTGCCTCAGGTGGGTAAACACTCCTCAGTCAAATGTTGGGTAGCCTGATTGAATCATTACCGTATACACAACACCCTGATTGTAGGCCATGGAGTCGAAACAGGAACTCACACAATATCAGCCCACCAAATACACTGATCTGACTCAGGCAAACATCAACTGCCACAATTCTCAGCTCTGAGGCAACATACAGACGCTCATACACACAAAACCAGGCAAACCGTGCCACACAGTTCACTGAATTCTGAATACCCATCCAAATCCACAATCTCTGGCAAATCGCGCGTCGATTGATCCTCAATAAGATCCACAACCGAAACGACACGGAAAGCACGACAGGAGGCATCCTAATGAATACAATATCGTTCACAACAAGTGGAATGTAATCATGGAACTTCAAATATTTGAAAGTATACAACACCCGGAATTTGATGATTATCCGCCGGCCGGTCGGGTCACCATTCCAGACATGCTGTACATTCTCAAATATCCTTAGTAAACACGACTACAGAAGTCTACAGAACCTACAACCTAATGCTCTGATACCAAGCTGAAAGGACCCAACCCCGATTTAGCTTCCTAAATCGGAATCAAACCCCTTCGAAAACACGAACCAACAAAAACTTTTCGAAATATTGGCAGAGTTTCGTTACTATCGTGGAATTACCATTACCTGCACGCGGAAAATACACTTCATTCTATGCCACAAAAAGCAAACCGTGGGCACCAATCCCATCCGGATTTCTCAATATATCAACAGTAAAGTAAAGTAGTAAATATATATGCACTTTACTGAAATCCAGTGTAAAATCGTATAACGTATTCAATAGGAAACTCAGAGCGACTTCTAATACATAATCATATACGCATACCACAGTAGGTGGAATAATAAACCTACTGGATGAACAAAGTAGCTCGAGTACTATCCCTCCGACCACGACGTGCGACACCAGAGCCTGAACTGCAAACTGGGCACGGAAACCGAAAAGCCCAGGTGAAAGACAATAAACACGTTAGAGTGAGTGGGCGAAAATAAATGTCTTTCACCAGTTAATATATATGTATAAAATAACATATGCGAGTCCAGGTAAATAAAAACAACATAGTACACGAGGTAAAACTCATATTCCTCCAGTATACAGAGCATGCAAGTAAAATCCCACGGGGTCACTCATGGACTCCTCCGTGCTAGTACAGTCTGAACCACGGAGTCCTTGACTACCACGTGATTCTAAGCCAGAAATGGCCTCGGTTCCGGGGAATACGCCCCTCACCGGTCTGGTTGGGGAAACGCCCCTCCAGGCGGCCCTCCGTTGGGAATCAGCCGACGAGGCAAGGTGTATCGATACAACAACGTAACTGAGACTGTACTCTGTGTAAACCAAATCATAAACAGTTTGATGCAAATGCATGAAATAGCATAAAAGTGTATGCATATTCGTATACGTATATCCGTATAAACATATTCGTATAATCGTAAACACATGCTTATATAATCATAATCTCATATGAAATCTCATGCTCGTAAAACCATAATCATGCTGTATGCTCAAGTTCATTAACGTATATAAAAGACTCGCATTCAATCCGTGAAAATAAAATGTCCACTCACAGACTAGCGTAACGCGTATCGCGTTAACCCGTGATCCGGCGGAATGTCCATCGCCAAACGAACGATCACGAACACCTGAATATACACA
This sequence comes from Geum urbanum, assembly GCA_946800695.1. Taxonomy (NCBI): domain Eukaryota; kingdom Viridiplantae; phylum Streptophyta; class Magnoliopsida; order Rosales; family Rosaceae; genus Geum; species Geum urbanum. Next base: position 25,875,288 of record OX327002.1, read on the forward strand.
AAATCCATATCTCAAAATCATAACTCGACAATACAAGTCAAATCACGAGAAACCACCGTCCTCGGAAATACGAAATTCGAATACGACGAATCGTCGAAAAACCATATATACCATCTCAATACCTCATTTTACGTCCAGACGCTCAACTCGAAAAACGAACCTCCCCACTGCAATCGGAGCGCGATTTCGAGTCAAATGACATGCGACTTGTCGAAAGTCAAAAAGTCAACCCGTTGACCGTTGACCGCCGTCCACGGCGGCGCCACTGTTGACCGGAAGAATTCACGGCGGAGCAACCCCCATTCCACTCAAAATCACCCACTGAGCTTCAAAGCCCACTCAAAATTGTAGCTCGATTTGGCCTGAAACATGGAACCCGAATCACAAAGTTTTTCCTCCATTTTTGGCCGGATTTTCCTTCTTTTCCGGCGACCCACGCCACAAACGGTGGCCGGGGATGGGTAGAGGGGACCGAGGCGCACGCAATGGAACCAACCCCGTCACCTGGGGTGGCCGGACGGCTCGCCGCCGTGCTGCATGCCGTCGCCGTCGCAAGCTAGCTTCTCCTCCACCGAGTTGACCGAGTCAACTCGGTCAACACCCACTCTGGAAAGTCTTCCACTTGCCCAAAATAGCAGGTTACTATATATAGCCTTTCCCAAAACGGAAACTTCATGTTTATCCATTTCGACGAACTTTAAACATCCGAAACTTCCTCGTCGTAACTCCGATTCCGATAAATCTCACGGCCACGAACTCATCTCGAAATATTCTTCCAATATCACCCGAAGTCAAACACATCGGCCAAACGGATAAAAAGTCAACCCTTCAAACCAACACACATTTAAATCGACTAAATAACCAACAAACGGAAATAATCACAACTTAAACTCCGTAACTCAAAATCATGCTCCGGAAGTTCCCACGAACTCGAAATTAAATTCCGAACAACTTCCGTGAAGGATCCGAAGCCAAATTCTCGTCCAATAATTTAGTCGCGAACAAACCTGCCATAATAATTCGTTTCCGTCGAAACTTCAAATATTCATAATTAATTTCTCGGTCATCCAAATAACGATCCGGGACCGCCCACAAACTCGTAATCACACGTACAACGACTCTTGAGAAGAGACCTAGCTCCAATTCTTGGCCAATAATTAAGTCGTTAAGAAACCAGGCGAGTAAATCCATTATCAGAAATCCGCTATTAACTCATAATCTGACGGACCCAGCTGATGACACTGGTCAATCTGTTTCGGGTCGTCACAGTTTCTTTTATGGTAGGTTCTTAGTTTGGCCTATTATTTGTATATACATACTAGAAGTCGCTCTGAGCATTCTTATGTTATACTTTTATACGATTTTTCCCCGGATTTCTGTAAAGTATAGTTTTATTGATTACTTTACATTACTGTTATGATATTGAGAAATCCAGATGGGATTGGTGCTTACGGTTTGGCTTTTGTGGCATAGGATGAAATGTATTTTCCGGGTGCAGGTTAATGGCAATTCCGCGTTAGTAGCGTTACTCTGCCGAAATTTTTATGGTTTTTGTTGGTTCGTGTTTTCAGAAAGGGTTTGATTCCGGTTTAGGAAACTAAATCGGGGTTGGGTCCTTTTAAGATTTCCCGGCGACCAAGCTCCCAAACTATTCTCCTCTTCAAGCCGACCAACTTTCCTCAAGGCACCACCACTATCCAGCCACACCACCGTGGCCAATAATCAGCTCGAAAGAGCCACGGCCGAGAATCGCCGGAAAACTTTCCCGGCCGATTCTAGCGCCGTTGCTCCACCTCAACCCTTGAAACCAAAGGGGAAAGGATCTCCATCCAAAACTCAACCGTTTCCACCTAAATTCCTCCCCGGAAAGTCGTCGGAGCGTCACCCCCAAACGAGGCCGATTCCGGCTGGAAAACCGAAAACTTCAACCTCTCCGTTCTACCTCATTCCGGCATCAATTTCAAAAATTCCAAGTTCTAATCAATAGCAAATTAAACAAGGATTCGAAATATACCAATATCTCAGCCGGAGGTGGCCGGAATCGTGGAACCCGACGGCAAACAGTTCGATGCCCGCGGTGGTTCTCCGGTCAACGGTCAGCCTTGGTCAAACGACGGTCAAACTTCCCAAAACGGTGTTTTCGACAAATTTTCGACTATTTCTGATATTTATACTCGCACCTCGGGACGATCGACGGTCCAAAACGAATAACCATAACGATTCGGATAAGCTCGATTCGAACGGATAAACTCGTCGATATTCCGAAACTTCAAATATTCATATTATATTACTCGGTCGTCGAAATAATCATCCGGAACCGCCCATGAACTCGAAATCATATATACTATAACTCTCGAGAAGAGACTCAACTCAAATTCTTGGCCGATTATTAAGTTGTGATTAAAACCAGTAAATCAACCAATATACGGAAAACAGTGATTACGCATAATCTCGTGAATTAAGCCGTTTACTCAACTGATTCTAGTTCGGGTCGTCACATAGTATCAAACCATATACACTTAAACAAGTGTACTTTCATAGATTCCCCATAAATTAGTTCAACCACAGAATGGAGAATACTGTAATAGTCAACGCCATTCTGCCCATCATCCACCATTACCCCAGAATTTTGTGTCCTCAGTCTGTCGTCTCTATGTTGACATATAAATTTCACGCCATTGACCTTACACATCGGGTAAACATTTGAAGTTACCGATTTCATCGCCAAGAGCCTCAATGCGTGTGACCATTATGGGTTACCATCATCTTGCACATGGTTCATCTGAAAAAAAAAACAATTCACTTTAAATATGAACATTGATATTAATTTGTATATATATGCAAGTAAATATATATATACACACTTACCCATTTGCCAAAATAGTTTGCAAACCTCTTATTGTGGTACTCAACATTACCAGCAATAGAAGGGTGTTGAAGATGGATGTCTTTCTAGTATTGAACTTCTGGATAGTTAATCAGTACCCACCAGTAGACAATGATTACCTCATATGGTTCCAACTTGTATGACTTTGGAAAATTTCCATATACTTCAACATCATTGGAGATGATAGAAAGGTTGAACTGGAGATGATAGCAAGGGTCCTCCACAGCTTCTAAATACAACTTGGTATACATTACGCACTCGTGTGCAAGATATGCTTCAGCAATACACCCTTCAGGTGCAGATTTATTCTTTACATGTTCTTTGTAGTCTCCCAGTTGTCTATCAAGTTGAAAATTGCTTGTTATGATTATACTTAAATAAGTATTATAATATATAAAAACATAGCCGAATGAAAATGTTGAATCGTATATACCTTTCCATGGGATACATCCAAGTGTAGTGTACCAGACTGGTAAGCAACAATTGTTCGGGAAGATGGATCATCAGGTGAGGCATGATGTCAAAAACATTTGGGGGAAATATCCTCTCAAATTTGCACAGGTTGAAAATGATGTCTTGTTGTATTTCCCACAAGTCTGACCGCTTCACTTCTCGGGTGCATAACTTCTAAAAGAACCTTGATAATGCTACTAACGGCTCCACCACCTCTTTGGGCAGGTACCCTCGAATGAAAATAGGGAAGAGGCATTGAAGCAGTTCATGGCAATCGTGACTCTTTAATCCGTATATCTTATTGTCTCAGTAGTTAACACACCGCCCTATATTTTCTCCATAGACATAAGGACATTACCCATCAAACCAAAAAAAAATTTCTTTTGGTCAGGCTTGACGGTGAAAGGAGCTTGAGGCATTTTTTTCTTCCCTTCTCTCAACCACAAATGTTTTCGCAGTCCCATTCTTTTCAGATCAGTGCGTGCTTTAGGCCATCTTTAGTTTTCCCCTTCCAATTTAGCACTGTGCCCACCATACTTTCGCACACATTCTTCTCTATGTGCATGACATCTAGGTAGTGCGTGCATGATCGATAACCTAGGCCAGTATGGGAGTTCCCAGAATATGCTTTTGTGTGTCCAGAATTTGTACTTGTTAGGTCTGTCAGGCATCGACGCCACTATTTCAGGATGATTACTCAGTTGCCCAAAATCATATTCATTCAGCACTCCCAAAATTTTGGGCCCCGTCCAGCTCCTCGGTTGCACACCCGTTTCTACAGTCTCATCAAAAGCCTCCTTATCCTCCAGAAATAGATGATCATGGGGAAGCCAACAATGGTGACGCATCTGGACAATCTTCCTGCATTGAGGTCTGCAGTACTCAATAGTCATGCACTCTGAACAAACCCTGTATCCCCTGGTAACGTTACCCGACAACATCCCGTGGGCACAAAAATCACTAATGGTGCTAACAAGCATGGCACGCAACTGGAACATCTCGTCTTTATACTTGTCATAGGTGGCATAACCAAATTCACTCAGGTTCTTAAGCTCCTCAATCAAGGGTCTCAAATACACATTGAGACACTTTCCTGGATAACCCGGCCCTGGAATCAACTGAGTGAGCATATTGTATTCCTTCTTCATGCACATCTATGGACGAAGGTTGTACGGTACCAAAATAATTGGCCATATACTATATTGAAGACTCATGTTGCCAAAATGGTTGAATCTGTCAGATGAGAGCCCGAGCCAAATATTCCGGACCTCTGATGCAAAATGAGAAAACTCCTTGACCATGTGCTTCCAAGCATCTCCGTTAGCAAGATGTATAAGGGTATCATCGTTAGGCAAATTCCTCTCAGCCCACCATCTCATAGCTTTAGCCATGTGTGCACACATGAACAACCGTTTCAACCTATCAAGCAGCGAGAAATACCGAAGTATCTTCACACCGTTCTTATTCCCTATAGGAGTCAACTTATAAATATCCGTACCACATACAGGGCAAGCATCAAGGCTTTCAAGATCATTCCAATAAGCGTTTTCACCCCAAAAGAGAATGCAATCATATCTGCATGTATGAATTTTGACGTAGGAAAGCCCAAGATCTTTCAGGATATGTCGTATCTTACGATGAGTGGTAGGAATGGAATGACCGGGGGGCAGCATCGAAGCAGTCCACTTCAGCCAATCATCAACAGCCTTAACACTCATTTTGTTCTCAACTTTGAGCTTCATCACTCCCATGTCACTTTCAAGAACAGTCTTATTACACCCGCTGTACAATAGAGTCTGTTGCAATGCAATCAGATTGTTGTACTTGTCCATACCGATAGTGTTGATAGCTCTAGGTAATTTCTGGAGTGGCTCAATATGAGTGAAGCCCCCAACGACAAGAGGATCTTGAGCTTGAGTAAATACACAGTTCTCATAAGGAAATACATCGTTGATCAACATTGTTGTTAAATCATTGGATATACTGGAACTCTCAGCAAATTGCCCATGATCATGCAGACCCGCTGATGATGTTTCACCGTGAGAAATCCAACATGTGTACTTATCCCAAATCCCGTATTTCTTCAGGTGCTCCAATAATTTTTCAATGGGAAAATGAAATCGGTCGCTGCGACACTGACAATTATTACACGAGCAATAATGAATTGGCATCCCTCCACAATTAGCCTTCACATATTCCACAAAGCTCCTAATTCCATGGTGATATCTTACATCTCATCTTTCAAGGCTCATCTGAAAGGACCCAACCCCGATTTAGTTTCCTAAACCGGAATCAAACCCCTTCTGAAAACACGAATCAACAAAAACCATAAAAATTTCTGCAGAGTAACATTACTAACGCGGAATTGCCATTAACCTGCACCCGAAAAATACACTTCATCCTATGCCACAAAAGTCAAACCGTGGGCACCAATCCCATCCGGATTTCTCAATATCATAATAGTAATGTAAAGTAATAAATAAAATTATACTTTACAGAAATCCGGAGAAAATCGTATGAAAAATATAACATCACAATGCTCAGAGCGACCTCTAATATATAATTATATAAATATACCACAGCAGGCAGAACAAGAAACCTACTAGAAGAAACAAGGTAGCTTGAGCACTATGCCTCCGACTGCGACGTGCGACACCAGAATCCGAACTGCAAACTGGGCACAGAAACCGAAAAGCCCAGGGGAAAGGCAATAAAACGTTAGAGTGAGTGGACGAAAATAAACATATGCCTTTCACCAATTTCATATACAATAAACAAGTATTGCGAGTTCGGAAAACATATATGGAGGTTGCCAGGCGAATCTCTCAAGTCCGACAGTCAGGCGAATCTCTCAAGCCCGACGGTGATAGGCCATGGGAATCTCTCAACCCCGGTGGCATAACAGGGGAATCTCTCAACCCTGCCCAGAGGAATCTCTCAACTCTGGTAGACTACCGGTGATCACCCGAGTATCCGAAGCATCGATGCAGTCATGCCATCACCATAAAATATAAAATAATACCTCCAAAAATAATAAATAATTCAACATCGTACATAAATAAATACGAAAAATCACGAACTCGCAACGACAGTGAAAATAGAAAAGTCCACTCACAGGTGAAAGTAACGGGATACGCGTTAATCCCGTGATCCGGCGGAAAATCCCTCGCCAAACGAACGATTACGAACCCCACTACGATCGGAGCGCGATTCCGAGCGAAACGACATATAACTCGTCGAAAAACATGTCGCCGAAAAAATCGCCGCCGCCGGCCGCCGGAAATTCAAACCAGAATTTCAAACCGATCGATCTCTCTCCTCCGGCCACGGCAACCCTCAAGACCACTTGCAATAGCTTCCTTACCTCGAGGCTAACATAACCCCCCAAAGAGGAGCCACCTAATCGGCCGGAAAAGCCACCTCCGACCGCCATGAATTCTCGCCGGAAAACACCAATTTTCACCGAGCCATATCTTCCTCCTCCGGCCACCATAGAGGGTGATCCAACTCTCAATCCGAAGAGGGCCATGAGCCCAACAAACTCCGTGAAGGGACCTCGACCAACTGTGGCCGGAATCGGCCTCTACGGCGGCGTGAAGTCACTGCACCCAAACGGTACAAACGGGTCGCCTCCTTGACCCGTGGTCAACACGGGTCAAGGCCCAGTTTCCCTTTTTCGGCAAGTTTCCAAATTCGGCCAGTGTTTTCTTGTATTTATACGGTACGTGTATCGAACCCCAAACGGATAAATACGATAATATTCTACGGACGAAAATATTGACAACTTATTCCTCGTAACTCAGAAAAATTCTCCGGAAGTTCGCACGAGTTCGAAATTAAATTCTCTACAACTTCCGCAAAGGATCCCAAATCAAATTCTCCCCGATAATTTAGTCGCTAACAAAGCCGTCATATTAACTGAAAGGACTAGACCCCGATTTAGTTGCCTAAACCGGAATCAAACCCCTTCGAAAACATGAACCAACAAAAACCGTAGAAATTTTGGCAGAGTTTCGCTACTAACGTAGAATTACCATTACCTGCACGCGAAAAATACACTTCATCCTATGCCACAAAAATCAAACCGTGGGCACCAATCTCATCCGGATTTCTCAATATATCAATAATAATGTAAAGTAGTAAATATATCTGTCCTTTACTGAAATCCGGAGTAAAATCATATAATATATACAACAGAATACTCAGAGCGACCTCTAATGTATAATCATATAAGTATACGACAGTAGGTAGAACAATAAACCTACTGGAAGAAACAAGGTAGCTCGAGCACTATGCCTCCGACCACGACGTGCGACACTAGAGTCCGAACTGCAAACTGGGCACGGAAACCAAAAAGCCCAGGGGAAAGACATGAAAACTGTTAGAGTGAGTGAACGAAAATAAATGTCTTTCACCAAGTAATATATGTTATAAAAACATATACGAGTCCAAATGAATAAATATAATAAAATACGTGAGGTAAACTCATACTCCTCCAGCGTACTGAGCATGCAAGTAAAATCCCACGGGGTCACTCATGGACATGTCCGTGCTAGTACAGTCTGAATCACGGGATCCCAGACCCACACGTGATTCTAGCCAGATAGGCCTCAGGTAAGAGGTCTGCCTCCCCCCGGTAAAGGCCTCGGGTCAGGAGTCACAGCCTCCCGCGGTACACATCCTCGGGGATCAGCCGAGATGCGAGTGTATTGATACAACAACATATACTGAGACTGTACTCTGTGTAAACCAAATCGTAAATAGTTCGATGCAAATGCGTAAAGCAATATATAAATGCATATACGTAATGTATAATGGTATAAGCCTAATCGTCTAACACATGCTCATATAAATCGTAATCTCGTATGCATGCTCAAGTTTGTAAAACGTGTATAAAGACTCGCAATCATTCCGTGAAAAGAAATTGTCCACTCACAGACTAGCGTAACGCAGTTCGCGTTAACCCGTGATCCGGCGGAAAGTCCCTCGCCAAAAGAATGATCACGAACCCCTGAATAATCACAAAGTTTATATCTCAAAGTCATAACTCGACAATTCAAAACAAATCACGAGAAACCACCATTTTCGGAAACGCACGATTCAATTACAACGAACTGTCGGAAATCCGAAAATCACACCTCAATACCTCGCTGTAATTTCGGACGCTCAACTCGAAAAACGAACCTCCCCACTGCGATCGGGGCGCGATTTCGAGTGAAATGACATATAACTCATCGAAAACCATGCCGGGCGAAAAGTCGCCGCCGCCGTCACCGCTGCCACCGTCGCCGGAAAATCAAAACCTGCCCAGAAAATTTCATGTTACACATGGTTTCAAAGATCTCGACGATTCCAACAACTTTCCAGTTATAGGTTAAGGCCAATTTTGACCGGAAAACCTCCAAAAATCAACCCAAAGTTTCAAACCCTTACTGGAATTCAAACCGTTCGATCTCTCTCCTCCGGCCGCGGCGACCCTCAAGACCACTTGGAAAAGCTTCCTTAGCACGAGGCTAACAAAAGCCCTCAAAGGAGCACCACCAAATCGGCCGGAATCATTGCCTCCGTCCTCTCCCGTTTCTCGCCGGAATTCCTTGAATGCACCACCGAAATTCGTCCTCCTCCGGCCACCATAGAAGGGGATTCAACCACCAAGTTGAAGAGCAACCCAAGCCCAACAAAAACCGTGAAGGAACCATGCCCAATTATGGCCGGAATCGGCCACAAATCCGGTGACAAGCTCGGCATCCAAAACGGCATCAAAACGGGTCGACCCACCATGGTCAACCCAGTCAACATAACAAAAATGGCAAGTTGACTTCCCAAACAGGAAACTCCCCTATTTATAGACTTTCCATTTTTGGAAAATTCCAATTACACATTTCGGTAAACTTTAAACAGCCGTAACTTTTGCGTCGAAATTCCGATTTCGATAATTCTCGTGGCAACAAACTCGACTCGACATATTCTTCAATTATCACTCAAAGTCAAACATATCGACCAAACCAATAAAAAGTCAACGTTCCAAACAATCACAAACTTACCCGATTAAATAATCGACAGTCGAAATATTCACAACATAATCCTCGTAACTCGAAATAATGCTCCGGAAGTTCCCACGAACTCGAAATTAAATTCTCTACATCTTCCATGAAGAATTCGAAGCCAAACTCTCGTCCGGTAATTTAGTCGTTAAGAAAGCTGCCTTTTAAACCCGATTACGTCGAAATTTCAAATATTCATAATTTATTCCTCGGTCGTCCAAATAATGATCCGGAACCGCCCACGAACTCGAAATCACACGTACAACGACTCTCGAGAAGAGACTCAGCTCCAATTTTCGGCCAATGAGTTAGTCATTATCAAGTCCGGCGATTCAAACAACTGTCGGAAATCTGCGACTACGCGCAAGCTCGTAGATTAAGCTGATTTCACTGCTGATTCTGTTCTGGGTCGTCACAAATCCACCCCCCTTAAAAAAAAATTTGACCTCGAAATTTCAAATCTGCCGACTCAAAGTAGGAGCACTGCCTCTGCATACTGCTTAACTCTCCAGTGACAACGTCAACTGAACAACTCTGATAACAAGCTCCACAATAGGAGATAGCTCCGTGCTGAAATCCCTGTACCCTCAATCTCGAATCTGAACTGACTCAATACAATCACCAAGTGTTCCTGCATAAGGAACAGATAGGGTACACAACACGTAACAAATCTGAAATGTAGTTCCACCACACAGAACACAACACACAAAAGCCAACGCTATAGGCAATTGCGGAACTATACGGCACAATACAAACTAGCCTATGATCACACACAGATTAAAACAACGTGGCAACTCACAACTCAACCTGCTTACATCAACATAGCTCAAATATCGGACTCGGCAATTATCAACCTGTTTTCGCTGAATCAAAAGTCTGTAGTAACACATCCCACAAAATCCGAATCAAACGTCAACTCAAATCAAACTCGCTCCAGCAAAATGGAGTACAACATCGTCCTCAAAATGACATCAAGCAACGTCAGAATCATAGTGGTCCACAAACTGGCACTGCATGCAATCTCGAACAACTGAAACTGCTGGTCCCAAATCCTCCGGAACTACAATACCGAGGTCCACAATATGCCCTCCAAGGTCTGAATAGTCCTCAAAGGTCGTCCACCAATTTGATGATAAGAACCGGTACTAACTTGTAATCTGGTCCCCAATGCACGCTGTAAAGCTTGCCAACACACAGTCGTAGCTGATTATCTCGATCAGCAAACTGGGACACAGGTACATCATAAAATGGACAATCTCCGTCAAACATAGCTATGCCAGCCTGCCATTGAAATCTTTTCCCGAAAAGTACAAGGAAATGTACTAAGTTCATCAAATGATCCACAATGGCCTGACAACTGGTACCACAAACCGAAGTGCATACTGGCACACAAGACCACAACGACAAACGCCACGTCTAACCAGAAATCTCTAATGGCTGTAACTCTCTGGCAAGTCTTCGCCTCCTAGCTATCGCCTGTCGACAAATGTGGCATCTGTACACACAAGCTGCTACATTACTCTTCATGTTGTGTCACGAGTAGTAAACTCAAAGTATCTGATACATCTCTGCATCACTAGCGCCAAATGCGCGCGAAACAATGAGCTTTAACATCATCATACTCGAACTCAGTTCCCGTAGCCCGCAACTCGGCTAACACCGAAACTTGAGCCACACTCACATGAAACACTGAAGCTTCCGATTTCCGACTGAATGCATCAGCAACAACATCCCAGACGGATGGTCAAAGTACAATCTCTAGCCTTTCTCGAACAAGCTCAAAGGTGCAGCCATAGTCGTTAGTCGACCCCATCCATCTACACTGCCTCAAGCCCAAATCTGGGCGAAAATGCAAGTGGATGAAACCCAAGTGATCATTGTACGTACTACACTGCGCTGCATGCCATAGTTGTAGTGTCTCGAACTCTCCGATGCTAACACACAGACAACTACACCCAAATCATACACAGGATATGCAACTACATAAGGTTTCCACTGCCTGAAATCATGAGCCACCGCTCTGCTACACAGCATCAAAACATAACCAAATCCAAACCTCGATGCATCGCCATAACCCACGAACTCACCACAACCGTCAGGTATGGTCAAAACCGAAACAACGGTCAACCATCCTGCAGGAGTAAGTAACTCTCCTCGCGTGCATCGAACCACTCGAACTTGACACCTTATTCGTCAATCCGAAAAGTGAAGTGGTAATCCGGGAAAATCCTGCACAAGCAGTCGGGTAGCCTGATTGAACATCCGTCAACAAACATATGAACGATACATCTCTGCCTCAGGTGGGTAAACACTCCATATTTCTGTTGTTGGGTAGCCTGATTGAACCATTATCGTATAAACAATATCCCGAATGTAGGCCATGGAGTCGCAACAGTGACTCACACAATACCAACCCACCAAATGCAATGATCTGACTAAGGCAAAACATCAACTGCCACGATTCTCTGCTCTGAGGCAACATGTAAACGCCCATACACGTACAACCAGGCAAACCATGCCACACATATCTCTGAATCCATAATGCTCATCCAAACCCACAATTCACTATCAAGTCGCGCGTCGATTGATCCTCAATAGGATCTACAACCGTACCGACACGGAAAGCACGTTAAGGAGGCATCCTAATGAATAAGACATCGTTCGCAACAAGTAGAACGTAATCATGGAACTTCAAATATTTGAAAGCATACAACACCCGGAGCATTGATGAGTACCCGCCGGCCGGTTGGGTCATCGCTCCAGACATGCTGTACATTCTCAAATATCCATAGTAAACACGACTACAGAAGTCTACAGAACCTAAAACCTAATGCTCTGATACCAAGCTGAAAGGACCCAACCCCGATTTAGTTTCCTAAACCGGAATCAAACCCCTTCTGAAAACACGAATCAACAAAAACCATAAAAATTTCGGCAGAGTAACGCTACTAACGCGGAATTGCCATTAATCTGCACCCGGAAAATACACTTCATCCTATGCCACAAAAGTCAAACCATGGGCACCAATCCCATCCGAATTTCTCAATATCATAATAGTAATGTAAAGTAATAAATAAAACTATACTTTACAGAAATCCGGGGAAAATCATATGAAAAATATAACATCACAATGCTCAGAGCGACCTCTGGTATATAATTATATAAATATACCATAGCAGGCAGAACAAGAAACCTACTGGAAAAAACAAGGTAGCTCGAGCACTATGCCTCCGACTGCTACGTGCGACACCAGAATCCGAACTACAAACTGGGCACGGAAATCGAAAAGCCCAGGGAAAAGGCAATAAAACGTTAGAGTGAGTGGACGAAAATAAACATATGCCTTTCACCAATTTCATATACAATAAACAAGTATTGTGTGATGACCCGAAACAGAATTAGTAGTGTTAATCAGCTTAAGCCATGAGGTTATGCGTAATCGCAGATTTCCGACAGATAATTGAATCGCCAGATTTGATCACGACTAAATTATTGGCCGAGAATTTGAGTTGAGTTGAGTCTCGAGAGTTGTTGTACGCGTGATTTCAAGTTCGTGGGCGGTTCTGGATCATTATTTGGACGACCGAGGAATATAATATGAATATTTGAAATTTCGGAATACTGTCGAGTTTATCCATTTGTATTCGAGTCCATCCGAATTGTGATTTTGATCCGTTTTGGACCATTGATTGACCCGAAGCGTAGATAGAATGATTATTGACTTGATTAGCGAGTTTCGCGATTTGTTGTGATTTCGGCATAATTTGCTAATATGGCGGCCTTGCTAGCGACTAAATTACCAGACGAGAATTTGATTTGGGATCCTTTGTGAAAGTTGTAGAGAATTTAATTTCGAGCTTGTAGGAACTTCCGGAGGATTATTCCGAGTTACGAGGATTAAGTTATGAATATTTTTGATCGTTGATTATTTAATCGGGTAAGCTTGTGATTGATTGAACCGTTGACTTTTTATTGGATTTGTCGAAGTGTTTGACTTTGGATGGAAATTGAAGAACATGTCGAGATGAGTTTGTTGACGCGTGAATTGTTGAAATCGGAATTACGACGCGAAAGTTACGTTTGTTCGAAGTTTGTCGAAAAGTATATTTGGAAGTTTCCAAAAATAGAAGGTATAAATAGTGGGTTTCCTTTTTGGGTAAGTTAGAATTGGGTGTTGACTGAGTCAACTCGGGTTGACCAGCCATTTTTCTCCTTTTCCAGGCCGAATTTTGTTTGCATTCGTTGAGCTTGATTCCGGCCTCTTTTGGCCATGGTGTCTTCATGAAAGTTGTTGGGCTTGAGCTCCTCTTTCTTTTGATAGGTCATTCGTTCAATTTGGTTGCCGGATGAAAAAGTTATGACGTTTTGAAGTTTGTGAATTTCCGGCGAGTTCGGCGGTGGTCGGATGTGGTTTTTCCGGCCGAGATGGTGGCTCTACCTTGAGGGGTTTTGTTAGCCTCAATGAGAGGAAGCTATTGCAAGTGGTTTGGGAGGTTGCCGTGGCCGGAGGAGAGAGATCCGTTGATGTGAAATTCCGGCGAGGGTTTGTACTTTCTAGGTGAGTTTTGGACCTTTTCCGGTCAAAATTGGCCTTAACTTATAACTGGAAAGTTGTTGGAATCGTCGAGATCTTCAAAACCATGTGTAGCATGAAATTTTCTGGGCAGGTCTGAAATTCCGGTGGCCGGAGGCAGCGGCGACGGCGGCGGCGACTTTTCGCCCGACGTGGTTTTCGACGAGTTATATGTCATTTCACTTGGAATCGCGCCCAGATCGCAGTGGTGAGGTTTGTTTTTCGATTTGAGCATCAGAAATTATAGCGAGGCTTTGTGGTGTGATTATTGGATTTTCACGATTTCGTTGTTATTGGATAATACGTTTCCGGGAACGGTTGTTTCTCGTGATTTGATTTGAGTTGTCGAGTTATGAATTTGAGAAATGGAATTTATGATTATCCAGGGGTTCGTGATCGTTCGTTTGGCTAGGGATTTTTCGTGGATCACAGGATTAACGCGAATTGTGTTACGCTCACCTGTGAGTGGACATTTCTTTTCACGGATTGATTGCGAGTCTTTTATATACGTTTTACGAACTTGAGCATGCAGTATGATCATGATTTTTTTTAGCAAGTGTTTTACGATTATGCATTTACGAATATGCGTATACGATTATACATACATATATATTATGTTTTATGCATGTGCATGGAAAGGATTTATGATTTGGTTTACACAGAGTACAGTCAGGGTTGTATCGATACACATTGAGGAGGTCATGAGGAGGTCATGATGCTATTTCTGGAATTTGACCAATGTAGCCTTTTTGACGAGTTAATCAGCAAGTCGCAATTGACGTGGGCGGCTAGTTGGGCATGTTGGAGTTCGTGCCACAACCCTGTGTGAGGACAGAGTTTCTTTGAGGTTACCGTCGTTTGATATCCATGGCTATTGTACCTGCATCTCCACTTCCGAGGTTTTGGAGAGTGTTGAATTCATCCGGAGGTTGCAGAATTTTGTTGGTGGATATGGGTTAGTCGCTGAGCTTTTATTGCTGGATACCGTTGATTTTGTTACGATGTTGAGTATGGACTTCTTGGCGACGCATTGGGCTATGTTCGATGGTCTCGAGAAGGTGGTTATGTTTGACGACCAGAATTTCCCGAGATATTGTTTAGCAGTGATGGTCGAGCGGATGGTGGAAACGGGTTGTGTTGTTGCTTAGCTTATGTTGTGGATATTACGGTTGTTGTGCCCGACATTGGCGACATTGAGGTGGTTCCCAAGTTTCCAGGTGTGTTTCGGAGGAGTTACCAGGTATTTTTCCAGTTCGGGAGACCGACTACACCATTGAGTTTTTACTAGGTGCTGGACTCATATCACCGGCATCTTGTCGTTCGGTGCCAGCGGAGCTGATGGAGCTACAGGTTCAACTTCAGGAGTTGCTGGAGGAGATTTCATGCGACCCAGTGTATCACTGTGGTGTGCTCTTGCATTATTTGTGCAGATGTTGGATGGTTCGACGAGGTGGTGCATTGATTACCAGAATCTGAATCAGGCTTCAGAGAGAGCAAGTATCCTCCGCTTCGGATTGACGACTGGTTTGCTCAGCTCACGAGAGCTTCAGTCTTTTCGAAGATTGATTTCGGGTCCGAATACCATCAGTTGAGGATCGATGAGTTAAATGTGGTCTGGACAGCTTTCGGATCTCGGTGCGGACATCAGGAGTTCTTGGTCACGCTGTTTGGTTGACCAATGCCCCCGTAGTTCTTATGGACTTGATGGACCAGGTGTTCAGACGATTCTGGACGAGTTGGTGGTCATGTTCGTTGGCAACATCTTGATTTACTCCAGGAGTGTGGGCCAGTACCTGAAGCAATTGTGAGTGGTTTTGCGGACTTCGCGAGATGATCAGCTATTTGCGAAGTTCAGCCAGTGTGAATTTTGGTTGATTAGCGTGAAGATTTTGGGCCATGCGATGTCAGCCAAGGGAGTTGGCGTGGATCCTGACCAGATTGAAGCCGTGATGATTCGGAGTTTACCTACCATTATACCAGAGATCAGGGGTCTCTTGGGTTTAGCAGGCTACTATCGGCGCTCTGTGCAGGATTTTTCTCGGATTGCCACTCCACTTTCCAGATTGACGAAGAAGATGCCAAGTTCGAGTGGTTCGATGCACGCGAGGAGAGTTACTTACTCCTGAAGGATGGTTGACCGTTGCTTCAGTTTTGACCTTATCTGACGATCGTGATGAGTTCGTGGGTTATGGCGATGCATCGAGGTTTCGATTTGGTTATGCTTTGATGCAGCATAGTAGAGCGGTAGCTCATGGGTTCAGGCAGTGGAACTTTATGAAGTTGCATATCCTGTGTATGATTTGGGAGTTGTTGTCCTTATGTTAGCATCAGAGAGTTGGAGACACTACTGCTACGGCGTGCAGCGCAGTGTAGGATGTACACTGATCACATGAGTTTCATCTACTTGCATTTTCGGCCAGATTTGAGCTTGAGGCGACGTAGATGGATGGGCTCGATCAACGACTATGGCTGCACATTTGAGTTTATTCGAGAAAGGCTAGTAGTTGTACTTTGACTATCCATCTGGGATGTTGTTGCTGATGCATTCAGTCGGAAGTCGGGAGCTTCAGTGTTTCATGTGTGTGTGGCTTGAGTTTCCATGATAGCCGAGTTATGCGCTACGGGAGCTAAGTTCGAGTGTGATGATGTTGAAGCTCATTGTTTTGTGTGCGATAGGTGCTAGTGGTGCGGAGATGTATCAGATACTACTGGTTTACTACTCGCGACGCAACATGAAGAGTATTATAGCAGCTTGTATGTGCAGATGCCACATTTGTAGGCAAGCGATGGATAGGAGGCAGAGACTTGCCGGGAAGTTACAGCCATTGGAGATTTCCGATTAGAAGTTGGTGTTTGTCACTGTGGGTTTTATGTGCCAGTACGCACTTCGGTTTGTGGTACCAGTTGTCAGGCCATTGTGGACCATTTGATGAACTTAATTCTTTTCCTTATACTTCAGGAAAAGATTTCAGTGGCAGGCTAGCATAGCTATGTTTGGTGGAGATTGTCCATTTTCGTGGTGTACCTGCGTCCCAGTTTACTGATCGAGATAATCAGCTACAACAGAGTGTTGGCAAACGTTGCAGTGAGCATTGGAGACCAGCAATCTTTGAGGACTATTCAGACCTTAGAGGGCATGTTGTGGTCTTGTGTATTGCAGTTCCGAGAGATTTGGGACCAGCAGTTTTAGCTGTTCGAGATTGCATGCAGTACCAGTTTGTTGACCACTATGAATATGACGTTGCTTGATGTCGTTTTGAGGAACGATTTTGTACTCCATTATGTTGGAGCGAGTTTGGTTTGAGCTGACGTTGGATCCTGATTCAGTGGAATGTGCTACCACAGACCTTCGGATTAACATAAACAGGTTAATAATTGCCCGAGTTCGATGTTTGAGTTATGTTGATGTGAGTAAGCTGAGTTGTGAATTTGCCACGTTATTTTGATCCGTATGTGATCATAGGCGAGTTTGTGTTGTGCCGTATAGTTCGGCATTGCCTATAGCGTTGGCTTTTGTGTGGGTTGTGTTCCGTGTGGTGGAACTACATTTCAGATTTATTGTAGGTTGTGTACCCTATCAGTTCCGTATGCAGGAACACTTGGCGTTTGTGAGGAGCCAGTTCAAATTCGAGATTTGAGGGTACAGAGATATTTTCCGTAGACAGAGTTGTTCGGTTGAAGTTGCCAATTGGGAGTTGAGCTATATGCAGAGGCAGTGCTCCTACTTTTTAGTCGGCAGACTTGGAAATTTCGAGGTCGAAATTTTTTTAAGGGGGGTGGATTTGTGACGACCCGGAACAGAATCAGTAGTGTTAATCAGCTTAAGCCATGAGATTATGCGTAATCGCAGATTTCTGACAGATAATTGAATCACCAGATTTGATCACGACTAAATTATTGGCCGAGGATTTGAGTTGAGTCTCTTCTCGAGAGTTGTTGTACGCGTGATTTCGAGTTCGTGGGCGGTTCTGGATCATTATTTGGACGACCGAGGAATATAATATGAATATTTGAAATTTCATAATACTGTCGAGTTTATCCATTTATATTCGAATCCATCCGAATTGTGATTTTGATCCGTTTTGGACCGTTGATCGACCCGAAGTGTAGATGGAATGATTATTGACTTGATTAGCGAGTTTCACGATTTGTTGTGATTTCGGCATAATCTGTTAATATGGCGGCCTTGTTAGCGACTAAATTACCGGAAGAGAATTTAATTTGGGATCCATCGTGAAAGTTGTAGAGAATTTAATTTCGAGCTTGTGGAAACTTCCGGAGGATTATTCCGAGTTACGATGATTAAGTTATGAATATTTTTGATCATTGATTATTTAATCGGGTAAGCTTGTGATGGATTGAACCGTTGACTTTTTATCGGATTTGTCGAAGTGTTTGACTTTGGGTGGAAATTAAAGAACATGTCGAGATGAGTTTGTTGACGCATGAATTGTTGAAATCGGAATTACGACGCGAAAGTTACGTTTGTTCGAAGTTTGTCGAAAAGTATATTTGGAAGTTTCCAAAAATAGAAGGTATAAATAGTGGGTTTCCTTTTTGGGTAAGTCAGAATTGGGTGTTGACTGAGTCAACTAGGGTTGACCAGCCATTTTTCTCCTTTTCCAGGCCAAATTTTGTTTGCATTCGTTGAGCTTGATTCCGGCCTCTTTTGGTCGTGGTGTCTTCATGAAAGTTGTTGGGCTTGAGCTCCTCTTTCTTTTTGATAGGTCATTCGTTCAATTTGGTTGCCGGATGAAGAAGTTATGACGTTTTGAAGTTTGTGAATTTCCGGCGAGTTCGACGGTGGTTTTTCCGGCCGAGATGGTGGCTCTACCCTGAGGGGTTTTGTTAGCCTCAATGAGAGGAAGCTATTGCAAGTGGTTTGGGAGGTTGCTGTGGCCGGAGGAGAGAGATCCGTTGATGTGAAATTCCGGCGAGGGTTTGTACTTTCTAGGTGAGTTTTGGACCTTTTCCGGTCAAAACTGGCCTTAACTTATAACTGGAAAGTTGTTGGAATCGTCGAGATCTTCAAAACCATGTGTAGCATGAAATTTTCTGGGCAGGTCTGAAATTCCAGTGGCTGGAGGCAGCGGTGACGGCGGCAGCGACTTTTCGCCTGACGTGGTTTTCGACGAGTTATATGTCATTTCACTCAGAATCGCGCCCCGATCGCAGTGTTGAGGTTTGGTTTTCGATTTGAGCATCGGAAATTATAGCGAGGCTTTGTGGTGTGATTATTGGATTTTCACGATTTCGTTGTTATTGGATAATACGTTTCCGGGAACGGTTGTTTCTCGTGATTTGATTTGAGTTGTCGAGTTATGAATTTGAGAAATGGAATTTATGATTATCCAGGGGTTCATGATCGTTCGTTTGGCGAGGGATTTTCTGCCGGATCACAGGATTAACGCGAATTGCATTACGCTCACCTGTGAGTGGACATTTCTTTTCACTGATTGATTGCGAGTCTTTTATATACATTTTACGAACTTGAGCATGCAGTATGATCATGATTTTTATGAGCATGTGTTTTACGATTATGCATACATATATGCTCTGTACGCGTGAGGAGTTAGAGTCTCCCTCGTGTACCATATGATTTTTATGCATTTGACTCGCATATGTTTTTATAACATATATTATTCAGTGAAAGACATTTATTTTCGTCCACTCACTCTAACAGTTTTCATGTCTTTCCCCTGGGCTTTTCGATTTCTGTGCCTAGTTTGCAGTTCAGACTCTGGTGTCGCACGTCGTGGTCGGAGGCATAGTATTCGAGTGATGTTTCTTTTATGGTAGGTTCTTAGTTTGACCTACTATTTGTATATCTATACTAGAAGTCGCTCTGAGTATTTTGATGTATATTTTTATACGATTTCCCCGGATTTCGGTAAAGTATAGTTATATTTATTACTTTACATTACTATTGATATATTGAGAAATCCGGATGGGATTGGTGCCCACGGTTTGATTTTGTGGCATAGGATGAAGTGTATTTTCCGGGTGCAGGTAATGGGAATTCAGCGTTAGTAGCGTTACTCTGCCAAAATTTTGATGGTTTTTGTTGGTTCGTGTTTTCAGAAGGGGTTTGATTCCGGTTTAGGAAACTAAATCGGGGTTGGGTCCTTTCATATTGTGAGTTCGGAAAACATATATGGAGGTTGCCAGGCGAATCTCTCAAGGCCGACGGTCAAGCGAATCTCTCAAGCCCAACGGTGATAAGCCAAGGGAATCTCTCAACCCCGGCGGCATAACAGGGGAATCTCTCAACCCTCCCCAGAGGAATCTCTCAACTCTGGTCCAGAGGAATCTCTCAACTCTGGCAGACTATCGGTGATCAGCCGAGTAGCCGAAGCATCGATGTAGTAATGCCATCACCATAAAATATAAAATAATACCTCCGAAAATAATAAATAATCTCAACATTGTACATAAATAAATACGGAAAATCACGAAAAATCATGAACTCGCAACGACAGTGAAAATAGAAAAGTCCACTCACAGGTGAGCGTAACGCGATACTCGTTAATCCCGTGATCCGGCGGAAAATCCCTCGCCAAACGAACGATTACGAACCCCACTGCGATCAGAGCGCGATTCCGAGCGAAACGACATATAACTCGTCGAAAAACACGTCGCTGGAAAAATCGCCGCCGGCCGCCAGAAATTCAAACCGGAATTTCAAACCAATCGATCTCTCTCCTCCGGCCATGGCAACCCTCAAGACCACTTGCAATAGCTTCCTTACCTCGAGGTTAACAAAACCCCCCAAAGAGGAGCGGCACCAAATCGGCCGAAAAAGCCACCTCCAACCGCCACGAATTCTCGCTGGAAAACACCGATTTTTGCCGAGCCATATCTTTCTCCTCTGGCCACCATAGAGGGTGATCCAACTCTCAATCCGAAGAGGGCCACGAGCCCAACAAACTCCGTGAAGGGACCCCGGCCAACCGTGGCCAGAATCGGCCTCCACGGCGGCGCGAAGTCGTGGTACCCAAACGGTACAAACGGGTCGCCTCCTTGACCCGTGGTCAACGTGGGTCAAGGCCCAGTTTCCATTTTTTGGCAAGTTTCCAAATTCGGCAAGTATTTTCCCGTATTTATACCGTACGCGTATCGAACCCTAAACGGATAAATACGATAATATTCGACGGACGAAAATATTCACAACTTATTCCTCGTAACTCGGAAAAATTCTCCGGAAGTTCCCACGAGCTCGACATTAAATTCTCTACAACTTCCACGAAGGATTCCAAGTCAAATTCTCCCCCGATAATGTAGTCGCTAACGAAGCCGCTATATTAACAGATTACGTCGAAATCGCGACTAATCGCGAAACTCACAAATCAAGTCGATAACCATTCCATTTACGGTTCGGGTTGATCGACGGTCCAAAACGGATCACATTCACGATTCGGATTGATTCAAATACAAATGGATAAACTCGACGATATTCCAAAATTTCAAATATTCATATTATATTCCTCGGTCGTCGAAATAATAATCCGGTACCGCCCAGGAACTCGAAATCACGCGTACAACAACTCTCGAGAAGAGACCCAACACAAATTCTCAGCCAATAATTAAGTCATGATCAAGACCGGCGATTCGATCAATTATCGGAGAACTACGATTACGCGCTAACTCACGAATTAAGCTGATTACACTACTGATTCTATTCCGGGTCGTCACATCATCCAACTCTTGTCCATCCTGAAAATTTCAACAATATATATACACACACATGCACTAATTAATTTAAAATTCACCATTATATATATATATATATCGATCTCTAAATTACAAATTACATAATTTAATTCTTCTACTCCTTAATTACAAATTTACATATATATATTGATCATATATATCAACGTACAATTAAAATATATACATACGTACATATATATCAACAATACTCAATTAAAAATTTACATATATACAACTATATATATATATACATATCAACAATTAATCAACAAATTTACATATAATTATATAAATATATACATATTTTCGTCGAATTCAACTCAACTCAACTCAAAATCAACAATCAATATATTACTCAAAATCAACAATCAATTCAACTCTACATCAACATTAATCAATGCAACTTTAAATCAGCATATATTAATTAATTAACATATACGTACGTACCTAGCTAGCTATATATATATAGCTTCACAAACCCTCTCTTGGACAGCTTTCAACAACACCCAACGATTTCAGAGCGTTTTGAGTTTTTCTCACCGAATTTTTTTTGAATGATTGATCTGCTGCGAAATAGATCTGAAATAAGAACTATAGCCAACGACGTACTTAGTCGTCGGTTATAGTTAAAATCTCGTCGAAAATTGTAGCAAAATAGTCATCGGGTATAGGCTGTCACTACAAGAAAAGGAATCATTACCGGCGAGATTCCGGCCAACAAGGCCGGCGACCGGAAAAGTCGCCGGTAATGTCCATCATTACCGGCGACTTACCCCGTCGCCGGTAATGTCGCCGGTAATGTTGCAAAACATTACCGGCGACTCCAACCGTCGTCGGCAATGTCTAGGCACACATTTCAGGCGATTTTCCGGCCGGAATTTCGCCGGAAATGTGTGCCTAGACATTGCCGGCGACGGTTGGAGTCGCCGGTAATGTTTTGCAACATTACCGGCGAGATTCCGGCGTAAAGTCGCCGGTAATGTCTTCATTTCCGGCGACTTACTCCGTCGCCGGCAATGTGTCTTATATTAGATGCCGGATGGGGCAGCTCGATCATTCAATCATTTTGAGCGAAAAAAATCCAGAGAAATCGAAAGAAGGAAAACGTACGCTCTGAAATCGATAATTCGGTATATTGTCAAAATTAAGGCGCGCGTCGAAAACTCGATCACTCGGGAAGCTATATATATAGGTACGTAGGTGTATATATACGTATATGTGGTATATATATATGTGTGTGTGTTTATCAAATCCAATTCGTGAGATATATATATATATATATATATATATATATATATATATGAAATGTTGTTGATGTACGGTCACGGAAACGAGAAAACAGCTTGTAGTTAATCTTGTGTCTGAATCAATGACTGGTATTATCGTATTGTTATCGGATCGGAGCCAGGCTTAACAGAGCCTCCTACCCAGTCAAATACGTTTTGAATTGAAAAACACCAGAATACTATCATCGAGTAGTGAATCGAATTCAGAGATTAGATCGATGTATATATATACATATGCATGCATGTGTTGATTTAATTAGAGTTGAATTGAGATATCACGTCGATTATTAGTAGTGAATGTGTGTATATATATAATTAATACATGGTAAAATTGTTAGAATTTTCAGGATGGACAAGAGTTGGATGAGCCTCAAAAGATGGGATGTCAGATATCACGAGGGAATTAGGAGTTTTGTGGATTTTGTGAAGGCTAATTGTGGAGACACTACACTTCATTATTGCCCGTGTAAAGAATGTAAGTGTTTCAGCGATCGATTTCGATTTCCCATTGATAAAGTCCAGAGGCACCTGAGTAAATACGGGTTTTGGGATAAGTACACTTGTTGGATTTATCACGGTGAAACATCGTTAGGGGGTCCGCATGATCATGGACAATTTGGTGAGAGGGCCAGTCCACGCTATGATCATGGAGATTTTGCTGAGAGGGGCAGTTCATCCTATGATCCAACATCGATGTTAATCAATGATATGTTTCCTCATGAGAGCGGTGTATTTGCTGATGAAGCACCAAATGTCCCTCCCGTCGTTGAGGGTTTCCCCCATATCGAGCCAGTCGAACCATTACCTGGAGGTCATGTCAACACAAGCGGTATGGACAAGTACAACAACCTGATTGCATTGCAACAAACTCCGTTGTACGACGGTTGTAGTAAGACTGTTCTTGAAAGTGTGATGGGAGTGATGCAGCTCAAAATGGAGAACAAAATGTCTGTCACAGCTGTTGATTCTTGGTTGAAGTGGACTGCTTCGCTACTGCCACCCGGTCATCGTCTTCCTACCACTCATCATAAGGTGCGACATATCCTGAAAGATCTTGGGCTTTCCTACATCAAAATCCATGCATGCAGATATGATTGTATTCTCTTCTGGGGAAAAGATCTCGAAGACCTTGAAGCCTGCCCGGTATGTTTTACAGAAAGGTATAAGTTGACTCCTGCAGGCAACAAGAAAGCTGTGAAGATACTTCGATATTTCCCGCTTATTGATAGGCTGGAGCGGTTGTTCATGTGTGCTTTCACGGCCGAGGCAATGAGATGGTGGGCTGAGAGGAACTTGCCTGACGATGACACCCTTATACACCCTTCCGACGGAGAGGCTTGGAAGCACATGGTCAGGGAGTTTGATCATTTTGCAGCAGAGGTCCGAAATGTTTGGCTAGGGCTCTCATCTGACGGATTCAACCCTTTTGGCAACATGAGTCTTCAATACAGTATATGGCCAGTTATTTTGGTACCGTACAACCTTCCACCATGGATGTGCATGAAGAAGGAATACAATATGCTCACTCTGTTAATTCCGGGCCCGGGTTATCCAGGAAAGTGTCTCGATGTGTATTTGAGGCCTTTGATTGAGGAGCTTAAGTACCTGAGTGAGTGTGGCCACCCCACTTACGATAGGTTCAAAAAGGAGATGTTCCAGATGCATGCCATGCTTGTTGGCACCATCAGTGATTTTCCTGCCCGCGGTATGTTGTCGGGCAACGTTACCAGGGGTTACAGGGCTTGTTCAGAGTGCATGACGGTTGATTGTTGCAGTCCTCATTGCAGTAAAATTGTTAAGATGCGTCACCGTTGTTGGCTTCCATATGATCACCCATTTAGGCAGGATCCAGACGCGTTTGATGGGACTGTGGAAACAGGTGTGGCACCCAGGCGATGGACAGGGGAAGAAATTTTGGAAGTGTTGAATGAATATGATTTTGGCCAGCTGAGCAATCATCCTGACATAGTGGCGTCAATTCCAGAAAAGCCCGAAAGGTATAAGTTTTGGACACACAAGAGCATATTCTGGGAACTCCCCTACTGGCCCAGGTTGCCTATCAGACATTACCTAGATGTCATGCACATAGAGAAGAATGTGTGTGAAAGTGTGGTGGGCACAGTTCTTAACTTGGAGGGGAAAACAAAAGACATCCCTAAGGCACGCATTGATCTGAAAGCAATGGGTCTGCGGAAACATTTGTGGTTAAGAGATGGTAAGAGAAAAATGCCGCAAGCTCCGTACACCGTAAAGCCGAAGCATAAGCATGAAATTTTTCGATGGCTGAGTAATGTCAGGTATATATTGTTATGGCTATGTAGGAATTTGGCAGGAAATTTTTACCGGAGTATATATGGTTATATGCGAGAAATATAACGGTTGCATATATATGCCTTTATCTATATATATGCAGGTATCCTTATGGCTATGCAGGAAATATAAGCAGGTGTGTTAACTTCCGGGACAATAAGATGTACGGATTAAAGAGTCATGACTGCCATGTACTGCTTCAACGCCTTTTCCCTATTTTCATTCGAGGGTACATGCCCAAAGAGGTGGTGGAGCCGTTGGTGGCCTTGTCAAGATTCTTTCAGAAGTTATGCACCAGGGAAGTTAAAAAATCAGATCTCAGGGAGATGCAAGATGACATCATTTTTATCATGTGCAAGCTTGAGAGGATATTTCCCCCAAATTTTTTCGACATAATGCCGCACCTGATGATCCATCTGCCCGAACAATTGTTGCTTACTGGTCCCGTACACTACACTTGGATGTATCCCATGGAAAGGTACAAATGATTCATAAATTTGGTTTGCCTATGTTTTTATATGTAAATTCTTGTGGTTAAGTAAGTTAACATGTACTTGTTAACTTGTAGACAATTGGGAGCCTACAAGGACTATGTGAAGAATAAATATGCACCTGAATGGTGTATCGCTGAAGCATATGTTGCGCACGAGTGTGTAACGTACACCAAAGTGTACCTCGAAAATGTAGAGGACCCCCAACAACATATGCCGATAGATGAACCCCAGTTCAACCTTTCTATCATCTCCAGTGACGTGGTAGTACAGGGAAGCTTGCCAAAGTCGTACAAGTTGGATGGAAATGAGGTAGCCATTGCCCACTGGTCGGTACTGATTAACTGTCAAGAAGTACAATATTGGAAAAACTATCATCTTCACTGCCCTGCTATTGCCGGAAATGTTGATTACCACAACAAGACATTTGCAAACTACTTTGGTCAATGGGTAAGTATATGTGTATATGTATATTTTTATATATATCCTTATATAGCATGTACGTATGTACGTGGTTTTGTGGTTTCAAGATGACATAATTTCTTCTGTACGTATTAATATATGGACGTTTTCAGATGAACCATGTAGCAAATGATGGTTGCCCAGAGTGGTCAAACGAATTGAGGGTCCTGGTGATGAAACCGATTGCTTCAAAAGTTTACTCGATGTGTCAGGTCAATGGCGTGAAATTTATATGTGAAAATCGAGACGACCGACTGAAAACACAGAATTGTGGGGTGATGGTCCATGGTGGGCAGGATGGCGTTGACTATTACGGTGTCCTTCATTCAGTTGTTGAACTAATTTATGGGAACCGCATGAAAGTGCACTTGTTCAAGTGTAGATGGTTTGATACTAGCCCGGAGAACACAAGGACCGATCAGTACGGAACATTTTCGGTGAATACTGCTACTACCTGGTATGAAGATGACCCTTTCGTTCTTGCCTCATCAGTAAAACAAGTGTTTTACCTGGACGATCTTCTTAACAAAGTCCCGTGGAAGGTGGTTAACCATGTTGCTCATAGAAACATATACAGTGCTGCCACACTTGGTGATACCGCAGATGATGAGGAAGTTACTGCATACCAAGAGCCAAACGCTTTTGACATTCCGGAATCATCTACGATTCGCCTTAATAATGTGAGATCTGGGAGTGTGGTTCGAATTACTGGAGCAGAACTTCTCGATGTTAATCCATATGAAGTTGACGCTGATTCAGATGACGAGGAGCGGCACATATTGCCAGAGGTTACCTATGAAACCGAGTCAGACTCAAGTGATGAAGATGATTACGATTATCATCCTTAGTACGTTGGAAATTGTTGTCCGAAATTGGAACCGTAGTCGGCAAATGTACGTAGTAAAATGTACGTAGTAAAATGTTTAAGGAAATTGTAGTCGGAAAATGTACTCAGAAATTGTATGTGGTCGGAACTGGAACCGTTGTCGGAAATTGAACGTAGTCAGAAATTGAACGTAGTCGGAAATTGAACGTAGTCGGAAATCAGAAATTGAACGTAGTCGGAAATCGGAAATTGAACGTAGTCGGAAATCGGAAATTTAACGTAGTCGGAAATCGGAAATTGAACGTAGTCGGAACTGGAACCGTTGTCGGAAATTGAACGTAGTCGGAAATTGAACGTAGTCGGAAATCGGAAATTGAACGTAGTCGGAAATCGGAAATTGAACGTAGTCGGAAATCGGAAATTTAACGTAGTCGGAAATCGGAAATTGAACGTGGTCGGAACTGGAACCGTTGTCGGAAATTGAACGTAGTCGGAAATTGAACGTAGTCGGAAATTGAACGTAGTCGGAAATCGGAAATTGAACGTAGTCGGAAATCGGAAATTTAACGTAGTCGGAAATCGGAAATTGAACGTAGTCGGAACTGGAACCGTTGTCGGAAATTGAACGTAGTCGGAAATTGAACGTAGTCGGAAATTGAACGTAGTCGGAAATCAGAAATTGAACGTAGTCGGAAATTGAACGTAGTCGGAAATCGGAACCGTAGTCGGAAATTGAACCGTAGTCGGAAATCGGAACCGTAGTCGGAAATTGAACGTAGTCGGAAATCGGAACCGTAGTCGGAAATTATACGTAGTCGGAAATTATGTAGTCGGAAAATGGTCGATCGGATAATAGTCGACAAATAATGACATTACCAACGAGTTGATAAGCAACTCGTTGGTAATGACATTACCAACGAGTTGATAAGCAACTCGTTGGTAATGACATTACCAACGAGTTAGCAACTCGTGGGTAATGTCATTACCAACGAGTTGCTTATCAACTCGTTGGTAATGTCATTACCAACGAGTCAAGTCGTTGGTAATGACATTACCCACGACGTACGTCGTTAGTAATGTCATTACCCACGACGTTGACCTACCTCGCCGGCAATGGTGGCGGTATAGGCAGCTCGAGCTCGATCTCCTCCTCCCCATTTCTCTTCGGCCTATTTCTCTTCTCTCTTCCCTCTTCCCTCCCTAAACCCGAAATTCTCACCTCTCCCCTCTCCTCAATCCTCTCTTCTCTCTTCCCTCTCCCCTCTCTTCCTCTCCTCCCCTCTCTCCTCCTCCCCTCCTCCTCCCCTCACCTCCGTCGCCGGCACGGTATAGCTCGAGCTCCACCATGCCAGGTTTGAGCTCTCTCTCTCCCTCTCTCTCTCTCTCTCATTCCACAATATTTTTTGTGTGTATTTTAATTAATTAATTTGTGATAATTGTGGGATGTATATATGTATGCATGTGGACATTATTTGTAAAATGTAATTAAGGTATGTATGAAAATTGTGGGGGAAAAATGTGGATGATTGTGGGGTGAAGGAGCAATATATGTGATGTATATATGTGAAAAATTAATTAATATATATGGAATGTATATATATACGTATGTTTGAAAAATGTGGAAAATTAATTAGCTAGGGTGAATTGGATTAATATGTGATGTATATATATATGTGTGAATTAAGGTGAAATTAAGATGCATGATCGATGTATACAAAGTGTATATTTGATGTATATATGTGTAAAAAGTTTAAAGCCTGAAATGATGTATGTATATATGTTAAGTTATGTGATATAGTTGTTAATTTAGCGTATAATAGCAGGTATGTATTGGAACCATAACAAATCGGAACCGGAACGGTTTGAAACCGGAACTGTTTATAACCGGAACCGAGTTGTTTTCAAACGGTTCCGGTTTCAAACGGTTCCGGTTCGAAACGGTTCCGGTTCCGATTTGTTATAGAATCGAATCGGTTTGGAACCGGAACTGTTTGTAACCGGAACCGTTATGTTACAAACGGTTCCGGTTACAAACAGTTCCGGTTTCAAACGGTTCCGGTTACAAACAGTTCCGGTTTCAAACCGTTCCGATTCCAATAACTTCCGGTTCTGATTTGTTATAGAACCGAAACGGTTTGGAACCGGAACCGTTTCGAACCGGAACTGTTTGTAACCGGAACCGTTTGTAATATAACGGTTCCAGGTTCAAACGGTTCTTGTTCCAAACCGTTCCGGTTCCAACCCGTTCCGGTTCCGATTTGTTATAGAACCCCAGTTTCCATGACTATTACGGTGTCCATGCTAGGAGGTTTTGCGGCTAATTGGCTTCGGAGAGGTTCCCGAAATAGTGGAGGGAACAGTAGTCAAGCTTCCTCCTCGCCCGCAATTAGCAACACGCCCAGTGGGCCAATGATGAGTGCTCGCACGAGAGCCTTGCTAGAGGCGCGAGCTGAGGAGGAAGCTGCACGATCAAGAGCCGTGCAACCGGAAGTTGAGCCTCGAGCCTCAGTCTCCAGACGCTCAATCAGCAGACGTCCCTCCGGTGGCAGAGCCTCAGAAAAGCGACAGTCAACGGGGGCATCAGAAACTCCCTCAATCCGAATGCCCCATATTCGCCCGGTGCCTACTCCCGTTTCACGGGAATCATCTGAGAGACATGGTGGTGCTGGCGCCTCATCGTCCAGGCCTCGTCTATCTCCGCCGTCCGGTCTCTTCCTACCCGACGAGATTCCTGTCATCCCTGAATTCGATGATAGGGGGATGCCTGTTTATATTGAAGGACGGCCGGAGTTCCTGACCGTGGAGGAAGCGTATAACTTCCTCCCGTTCGACCCCGTGTATCTTTGGAGTGTGAGGTGCACCAACCAACAAACGGACGATGCAGGTAAATTTTATTTAACATCAGATTGATTACTTAATTATTACTTAAGACTTGCGATAGGTTCAATTAATGATATCAATTTGTTGACATTGTATTATTAGGCAATTTCGTTAATGGGACTGGAAAACGGAAAGGGGCTAGAGGCACCTGCACCGGGAAGAGACTTGAGCAGGCCACCGGCGGAAGGAAAACGCCCATAAGGGCCAATGAGGATGGGGAGGTGATCGAGGCATTCGACACCACGCGCAAATATGTCAGCATGGCCGGTGCGATCGTGCGGGACAAGGTCCCAATGCTTTGGCCAGATTGGGAATCTGTGCCTATCTACATGAAGATGCAAGTGCATAATGCACTCAGTGTGAGTAAAATCGTATTTTCATTACGTAAATTTTACATTTATTAATTAAGTCCGAATAAATATATAATTTTACCTTTTATATATTCATATTGCAGGTGTGGTTTGACGTGGATGAAGTTCTTATTCACACGTGGGTAGAGCGTCAACTACATATGAGGTGATGTGCTTCGACTTATTTGAATATATATCGAGTTAGATTTTTGTTTATCAAGTGTTTTAATATCTCTAACTTTTTTTCCTTGTTTTAATATAGGTATAAAGAGTGGAAGAACGAGCTTTCTTCCCATTACACTGTATACAAGGAGCTAGGCCGAGGTTCCACCCCTAGCGAATTCCGGTTTAGGGAGTACGAGTGGCTGTGGCTGATAGCCCACTTCGAGCACCCCAAAGCTCGGGTATGCATCCTTAATATATCTTTCAAGCATAATGTATCGTATCAGATTGAAATAGTTAGTTACTAATTTTTTTTCATATGTTTATCAAACAAGGCGATTTCGAAGACGAACCGGGCGAATAGATTGAAAAACACCAGGGCCCATCATGCAGGTTCACTCAACTACATGGGTTGGTCGACTAAGGCGCAGCAACAACAAGAGTTGAACCCGTTGGTGTATATTCATCAGAAGTTCTACCCGCAGTGCCCTGAAGAAGCGGTAAGTCTTTCGCCTCTCCATGTGTTAATAAAACTATTTTTCAAGATGGAAATAGATTTTGTTAGCTAATACGTTGTTCATTTTCCCTTTTCAATTAGTCGAGAGTGGAGGAGGCGACCGCATAAGTGACCATGAGTATAGCTCGGACTAACCATCCTGACTGCTCCGAGGAAGAAGTCACCCAGTATGCCTCTCAGATCGATCCGCTTGATCCTCCGATAGCGGCTCGGATCATGGCAAAAGCGTGCGGGACTGGAAAGAATACCTACTACTGTAGGGGAATGGGCACGGCGGGCGAAGGACTATTGAAAAACACTTCAGAATACTCTACCGGGTCAAGAAGTTCAACTTCTAGTCGTAACCTCGCGGCGGATCTTCATAGGACGCAGAGGGAGTTGGAGGAGCAAAAGAGGCAGATTGCCGAGTACCAAATGCAGCAGACACAGGTGCAGGCTCAGATGTACACATGGATGCGGACGATGTACGAGGCTCAGACTACCGGACAACCCTTCCCCACACCTCCCCCGGTCCCTCATATCCCTACCTATCCACCACCACCACCGCACCAGTCAACGCCAGAGCAAGACCAAGGTAGCCACCGGAATTCAAATGAGTACATGGATTACTTCAACCCTGATGACCCGCAAGTTCCTGGACCTGACCTGTAGTTGTAGTTAATTTTTTTATCGTCGTTGTTATTTGTAGTGTACGTTGGACATTTATGTTGAACTTGTATGACTGTCTTTGCTATGTGTACTGTTGAACTTGTATGATTGTACGGTTTATCCGGTTCAATGCAGGTTATGGAATTGGGCCCAATCCAGAACCGCGTTTTTTTTTTCAAAATTTTTCCCCACATTGCCGGCGACATGGACTCGAGTCGCCGGCAATGTCTCACATTCCGGCCACGGCGGCACTGACATTGCCGGCGACGGAGTTTTCCGTCGCCGGCAATGTCAACACCGGCGGGGGATCTCCGGCGACGTCATTGCCGGCGACAAGTCGCCGGTAATGTCAATTCCGGCGAAAAAAAAGACAAGGCCGGCGACGGAAAGTCGCCGGTAATGTCTCCATTTCTGGTAGTGTGTACCTATAACCGACGACGGGGTCTGTCATCGGTTATAGTAAACTATAGCCGACGATGCTAGCTAGCTAGATATATAGCTTCACGAACCTCTCTTGGACAGCTTCTGACAACACCCAATGATTTCAGAGCATTTTGACTTTTTCTCACCGAATTTTTTTGGAATGATTGAGCTGTTGCTAAATAGATCTGATATAAGAACTATAGCCGACGACATACTCAGTTGTCAATTATAGTTAAAATCTCATCGAAAATTGCGGCAAAACAGTCGTCGGGTATAGGGTGTACCTATAACCGACGACAGACCCTGTCGTCGGTTATAGTAGACTATACCCGAAGACAAGGTTTGTTGTCGGCCTGTTTTTTGTCATATCGTCGGGTATAGTAAATATTCTGGTAGTGTAACATGTTTCAAAGCTATCATTGCCTATATGAGATTTAGAGAAAAATTGTGCATATATATTTGTTATATGTGATCTAGAACTTGCGTTTTTCCGAAACATTAGTAGTTTTCAAAGATGATGGAGGCATTAGGATCACCACTATTGCCAAATAGCCTTTGAACCTATGATACATATATCCTTTAGTGAGTCAATTTGAATCTTTTAATACTTAGCATTTTCTTTCATGAACACCATAAATACCTACCTAGCTTAAACACTTACCCTACCCCATAACTCGGCAAACTAGCTAGCAATGATGAATTCTCATTAGGATGTGGGTTTAGTGTTGTACTTGCTACAAAGAATGTCAAGAGATAAGTTTGAGGTAGAGGAGATCTTGTGTAGGTCATATACTTGTTTAGTTGTTTAGTAGTCAAAGAAAAAAAATGAAAAAAAGAGTACCAAAGAAAAGCAAAAAAAAAATAGAAAAGAGTTCTACAAAAAGAGTTATGTTTGAAAAATAAAGAAAAAGAGAAATAGTAGCACATAGAAGTAGCTTAGAGGAATTTCAACTTGTAAATTGCTTGCTAGGTTGCTTGGTCTTTGATTATCCTATCCATTTCTTTCGATTGAACCCCCCCCCCCCCTTCCTTAAAGCCCCATTACAATCTAAATAAAAGTCATATTGATTTGAAATTCTTATGTGTTGAAGGATTGAAGTAATTGGTTGAAGAGCAAGCCTACGGAAAACATGTGATTAATTTAATTTTTGAGTGCAAATACTAACCCTCTAAACACTTGAGTACATTGAGTGATATCTTATGAGTTAGATGGTTAGGAACATATTAGTTTGAATACATCTCAATGCATGCATTTGGTTTGACATGTACCATGTTTGACTTACTAGACATGCATTGTTTTTAAATCTTAATTGTTCTTAAGAGAGTTCAAGCCATTAGCCATGTTTCTTTGAGAGAAATGTTCACCATTCGGGACACTTACATGCTTTTGTGTTTAGTCTTGTGATTCTTTTGTACTTGGAGTATTAGCTTAGTTTGCTTTCTTTTATTTTTTGTTTGTTTGAGGATAAGCAAAGCCTAAGTGTGAGGTAGTTTGTAGGCCCATAATTATGTGTTAATTATGTCCCTAACTCCATGCTTAATGCTTGCCTTTTTTGAATAACTCATCATTTTTATAACGTTTCCTGTTTATGCTAAGAAATTAGGAGTTAACGCGGAAATGCTCTTAAAGATGATAATTAATCACTTTTTGGAGAAGCTGAGCACATTTTCGAGGTCACAAGAGAATTTGGAGAAACTTTGAGAAAATAATAAAAAGTGGTCGCCGGAAGTTATTAGAAGCTGCCGAAAAATCATCGGATATGTCGATGGCCAGCCGGATCACCAAGTAAAGCCCAAACACTTTGTGCTAGGGCCAAGTGAAGCCCAAACCACCTAGATACAATCCCTAGCTGATTTGATTAGGGAAGGCACATATTTGAATTTTGGAAGTATTAAGCAAGGTTTGGATTTTAGTCTAGAAGACAAGAAAAGGGGATCAAAATTTGTAGCCTTTAGATCAAACTTCATGGTTATTGTAGAATATCTAAGGACTCACAAAGTACCTCATTTTCTCATCCTTATTCTTTCTTGGTCGAGCTCCCCAATATACATCAATACAACACATCTCATTTCACATATTTTTCTTAGGTTTTTCATCTAGAGATAGTCTTCACTCACCCCTAACCCTTTAGCTCTCTCCTCCACCTCAAACACCCTCTATACCACCACCAAATCAGCCCCTT
Source organism: Geum urbanum (assembly GCA_946800695.1). Lineage (NCBI taxonomy): Eukaryota > Viridiplantae > Streptophyta > Magnoliopsida > Rosales > Rosaceae > Geum > Geum urbanum. Next base: position 25,909,493 of record OX327002.1, read on the forward strand.
AAGATGAAGCTACCTTGCTTTCCTTGAGGTTCCTCTTCCTTTCCTCCTCCTCCTCACTTGATTATACATTATTCTTTATGCAATCAAGCATTTCCTCCTCTTATCTCTATTATAGGGTTTGGTGATATTTTTAGAGCTCAAAGAGATGATAAGCAATACCTCTTCCCTTTTGTCTCTTGGGGTTCTAGAGGCCTTCTTTGCCTCCTCTACAAGCTTGGGTGCATTTGGAGCAAAGAAAGTGAAGCTAGAAGCACAAGAGAGGACTTGAAGAAGCTTGGCTTGCTTTGGGGAGAATCTTGGGTTATTCATTCACTCTAATTATGTATTCAAACTTGTGTGTTTAATTATATGTAGTGAGTAGTACCTCTATGGAAGGCTAGGGGGTCAAACCCTAGCCATTTGATGTAAACAAAGATGTTTGATTTGTGATTATGAGTATGTTTTGAGTGTCATATGCTATTGGATGAGTTTTTTTGTGTGTGTGATTTGAATGTGGCATGTTATTATGCTTGAACTTATTGATTAGTTTCACCTGTGCATGTCTTAGCTCTAGCTATGTTAGGATTTGTCTAAGGAACTAGAAAATGACACCTAAGAGAATTAGCTACTCACTTAGGTAATAGATGAGCATATAACATGACTTAGGCTTAGATATAAAAGGTTGAGCTTATGATTTGTTTTCCTTGCCCTTGAGCATAAATTGAGACACTCTTGAAGTTCAAGTGTCTTAAGGGTTTTCGGTTAAGCTAACATTTAATCGAGAGACTTTATAACTATTGTTGATTCTTTGGACTCGTAACCCAAAAGGGCGAGTTGAGAGCATTCATTTGAACCAATTTTCGGGTACTCCAAAAGAGGCTTGGGAAGGAAACCCATCCATAATCTTCACATGTGTTTGCAACATAATTCATTACGCATGAAATACACTAAGAGTCTTGAAAAGACCCATCCTAGATAACCGTAGTAATCTAGGTAAGTCTTGCGAGACTCGTATTAAAGTATCTAGCATCACTTATTCAATATCAGCAACCCTAGCACGAGCAACCCTAAACATCAACTGAGAACCTACAGAGAAAACTGAAGTGGTAGACTGTCATGCGTCGTACGTACTTCGGACAGTCACGACTGTAGCTGGCAAACCTGAAAACTAGGCAATTTAAAACAAAGGGTCCATGGAAAGGCATAAAAACATAAAACGTTAGAGAGATGGACAAAAATCATAAATTGTATAACTATAACTATATGCCTTTCCACTAATTTCTGTGAAATAATGAGAGTTCAAGTATCATAAACTGAACTGCAAATGGAGGTGGTCGCTCATGAGTTTTTCCCTAACCTGAGTCGATAATCTATAAAAAGAAACTGTAAGTGATGGGCGAGACGAGGTATTTTGACCTTTTCTAACGGCCAAATGAGGCACCCTGACCTCCCATGACTGAACTATTTAGTGATCAGCCAAACAGTCAGTGCATCGATGTAACTAACTAATGCAATCATAAGAAAAACCTCCAAATTATTATTTTTTAAATATACAATAAATTAAATTGAAATACTGAAAATTGAACTTGCTACGACTGTGAAAATAAAAATGAGTCCACTCAAATTACTGTTTTGTGATTCCCATCCAACCAAACCTTGTCTGTTGACGTTTCTAAACATCTACCACTGGCTGCTAAATGCGTCATTTTGAAACAACGATTATCATTTAATAACTAATCGTCGAAAATTATAATGAATAGCTAAACTCGTATACCAACAAGCATTAACGACGAGAACCTCGTATTCTCGAACAATGTGCTTTTCGAACTAATGACGAGCTAATCAAATTCAAATTCTTGAATCCTTTTTATACTCGTAACATATTCCTCAAACGCTACGCGACTTGATGTTGAATCGACAATCGATTCAATAGTTTAATAATATCGTAAATTCATTTAATTATTATCCGATTAATCACACGTCTTAATCATCACTATCCAAATCAATTGAATAACCTCTTCATTACATTTGGTACGTAATTATGAGTAAAACAACATATAATTTTTGCTGAAAATCCCCTCACAGGAGCATTGTCGTGGACTACCGAGGTCGGCGGCGCCGGTGAAATTTCTCGGCGACCCGAAGCTTAAATTACTCAAAACCAACTCAACAACAACTTTTTCAACTACACCAAAGTCCAATTTTAACTCAAACTCATTGAATTACCTTTTGAAGTCAAGAACACAAAAAATTTCAAATCGTTGATTCATGCTCCTCCGATTGAATTGGAAAGAAATCAGGATATGGTTAGCTTCGTGGTGGCAAGAACTACAAAACCAAATGGGTGTCACAGGTCGATTTGGCCGAAAATGAAACGACCATAAAACTTAGGGTTTTTCATTTCGGTTCGCATGTTCTCGAGCTCACTACCTCTCCAACGTCACAAAATCAAGGTTGAAACCATGTTGGATTGGAAGAACGAGGAGGGACGATCATTTTAACGCCGACCTCTCTGGTTTAATTTGGTGGCCAGACTGGCGGGCTCTATCGCCTATAAGCTCACGGGCCGTGAGAGAGGAGAGAGACGCGTGGGAAAGGAGAGAGAAAAAGGAAAAAAAAATGCTGACTGAAATGGAAAGTTTGACTTTCCATTTTCGAAAATTTATATTTATACCCGCATGCTGTGACTAATTTAAATTTGTAAAATTGTACAAAACTTTCGTTGACCATAACTTCTTCTTCGTAACTCCGATTTTAATATTTGACATAGCCACGAACTCGTCTCGATAAGTTCTACAACTTTTCTCAAAGAAATACCTCGAAAAACTTAATCAGTAAATTTTCGACGAAACGTTGACAGTAAAAACTAATTACCATCGACGATTAATGTTTAATCAAAATAACAAGATAAATCTCATATCGGGATGTTACAAGTCTAGCACCAAAAGTCTAGCTCCTAATCTTTGTTTTCTTTGTGCTTCATGGATGGACGAAAACTTTCTAGAATCCTAAAAAGCCTAGGAGTTTCGGCCCATAACCAAACGTGACCTGAGAGGGCATGATTTGGATAATGAAAGCATTTGTTCTTATGATCCAAAAGACATTTGAGCATGTAAACCGGACTAAACAACTTATGACCTAAAATTGGACATTGTTTGAGCACCAAATGGTTAACGGGGGCATCCCTGGCCAACAATTCTTTTATCTTGAAATTGTGATCATTTTAATTTGTCATCTTTACATATAAAGATGAGTTATGAGTTATATTTCCATATGTTGTGTTTCTTTGTCGCATCAATTGTTTGTTTATCATGCATATAAAAAACTTAACCAAAAAAAAGCTATAGAATCAGGTTAGTCAATCCTCGTACTTGACCCTATATACTTGCGGATAAGGGAAACACACTTAATCTTACATTAATTAATTGTCAAAAAGTTGGGGGTATAAATCTCTTCAACACATATGTCAAGCTCATTGATTTTTAAAGAGTAATACTTATTTTTAAAGTCATCTCAAATCACCAAGAAAAAATGAGCTTGAAACCGTATTGAAAAAGGCCTTGGAAAAACAATGCACAAAAGATTGTGTCCATGTAAATTAGGAAAAAATAACTAAAACTCAAGGCCTAAACAGTAGCCTAGAACTGAAACCCCAGACCAGGCCCAACCAAGCATTTAGTCATTTACTCACGCGAGGTAAATAGTTTATTTTTCTATTTTTGGTGGAATAAGGTAATTGGACGTTAGATTTTTTTTAGGAGGAAAAACATACTTTTTATTTTTTATTAAGAAAATTTTGCTGAAGGAGGGAATAAGTCCTACACTAAACACATATAGAAACAAGTATTACTCTTTAAAAATCAAAGATCTCAACATATGTCAAGCCCATCTTCTAGCAAAATTTAGATAAAATCCAAACTACATGAATTCACCTAATAGTACTTGAGCGCAATTGTGAATTGTGGTATGCCTATTATAAAGAAAAAGTAGGTCATTTTTGACAGGCTAAGGCTAGTTTTTTTTGGCTCCGTCAAGGCTTTGGTTCTACTCCCAAATGGGATTTGATTTCTTGGCATGTGTAGCTTCTGGATTAGAATTTTAGACTGTGGTGTTTACAACTCTTGCTTTGGTTGTTGTCAATGGTCGTGGCGGCGCGTGGTGTTTTGCTTTGGACAATGGTCGACATTGACAATTTTTGCTTTGTTGATTAGTTCGTTGTTGCGTTGTAGTTTCATATATGTTCTTCGAGTGTCAATGGTTGTGGCGGTGCGAGATGGCGTGGGCATGACTTGGTCGACGCGAGTGATGGATTTGTGGCAGAAGTGTGATGGAGATTTGGGTGCGATAGTGGATTGGCTGGTTGTCTCCGAGTCTTTTGAATCATCTTTTTGTCTCTTTCAAAGACACACACATCCAATTTCAATGTTTTCTTTTGTTGAGATAATTTCTTTCATGATTATTTCAATAATCAAACACTAGCTTAATTAAAGCCATTGAATCAAATAGATGAAGTTAGTTGAGCGCAGCTACTAGACCTCTTAGAGCATTTGCACTGGTGCTGTTTTTCAGCACGAGCAGCATGCGTGACCCGCCAAATTAAGAGCCGACCGCTTGTTGACGAGCTTGGCGAGCAGAGATTGCTCATGCAAGAGCACGAGCAGTCTGCTGGGGCCACGTACGTCGGTGATGAGCACAGAGGAGGGGAGGCAGGCCCAACTGGCGAATAGCACGAGCAGTGCTGGAAATGACGTGCAACGGTGCAGCGACCGCTTGTTGACGAACTCGGCAAGCTGCTGCTCAAGCAGAAATTGCTCGTACTGCGGTATAGATGCTCTTACAACTTAGTTACCCAGACATCTTCATCTTCTTTCTAATAATTATTTAGGATTTAACCAAATCATCAAAACCAAATCACAAACACATATGCTTCCACTGTATTTACAAAAACACGCTTCCATTTCGGAAGCTTGCGCTTCCACAACAATTTCGTTTTGGAAAATTCAGAAGCGGTTCCACACTCTTCCTCGTGATTCTACGCGCTTCCGCACCTGCTTCCGCTTCCGAAACGCAGAACGCATGCCAGTTAAAGCTTTTGTGCTTCCCAGGTCATTTCCCTTCGATACGACCAAAGCGAAAAACCTCAGAACCTCCGCCGGCGACTTGTCCAACTCATTTCGCTCTTTTAACTCCCCCTCACTCTCATACCTCCCTCCTCTGCATTCTCACTCTCTCTCAGACCTCAAAAACATTCCAAACAAATAATAAGAAAAAGAGAAGATGGCTATGCGAGCGATTCAGAGCTCGATCCTGTGCCCCGGCGGCGCTGGATCCCGAACCTCCGATAAGCTCAAGCCTCCGAGCTTCGCTTCCACAGTCTTCGCTAAGAAGCCCTGCCGGAAAGTGTTTAGGAGCAGCAGCAGCAGAAGGAGGTCGGAGAACGCTGCGGTGCGGTCGCTACAGGCCGAGGAGGTCGTTCCGGTGTCTCCTGAGGACATACCCAAGGTGAGTTGGACTGTTGGAGTTGAGTTTACTTTAACTGAATGAATGAATGTTGTGAATGTATGTATAGCTTACTATGTTCTGTCGGGGGTGTTAGATAGAGGAGCAATACAGTACTAGTTCGGCAGTGGTTGGGGGAATGTGGTCGAAGCCGACAGTGAGGCGCAAGACCAAAATTGTGTGCACCATTGGTCCTTCGACCGACACTCGCGAAATGATATGGAAGCTGGCTGAGGCCGGTATGAATGTCGCGCGACTCAACATGTCCCACGGAGATCACGCTTCTCATCAGAAGGTTATCGACTTGGTTAAGGAATACAATGAGCAGTCCAAAGGCAATGTCATTGCAATCATGCTTGATACCAAGGTCACCTCAATTTACTATTCTCTTTTCTTTTCTTTGTTATGTTATATTCATATTCCAAGCAAACTGAGTATCATTTCAAGTCTCCTCCGTTTTCATGTCTATCAGGGTCCTGAGGTTAGGAGTGGTGACCTGCCGCAGCCCATTAATTTGGCCCCGGGGCAGGAGTTTACTTTTACAATTCAGAGAGGGGTTGGAACAGCAGATTGCGTTAGTGTCAACTACGATGATTTTGTTAATGATGTAGAAGAGAGTGACATGCTACTGGTTGATGGTATGCATAATCATAGTTCCCTCTTAATCATTTGGGTTTCAGGGTTATTTGTATTCATCCTTAATTTGTGACTCCTGACTTGTTCTGTAGGTGGTATGATGTCGTTTTTGGTCAAGTCCAAGACAGCAGATTCAGTGAAATGTGAAGTTGTCGATGGAGGAGAACTCAAGTCTAGGCGGCATTTGAATGTGCGAGGGAAAAGTGCAACATTACCCTCCATCACTGGTTTGGTTCCTAACTTCCCAAAATTCCTATCATCTCCTTTTATTTTTGTTTCTTTCTCTTTTTTTAAGAGTTTGAAGGCTATGTCTGGACAGACTTAATTTTTCTATACCGATTGTTGCAGAGAAAGATTGGGAAGATATCAAATTTGGAGTAGACAATGGAGTTGATTTCTATGCAGTTTCATTTGTCAAAGATGCACAAGTTGTATATGAATTGAAGAACTATCTGCAAAGTAACTATTCCAATATTATTATCTTACATTCAAGAAATGAATTTTTGAGTACAGTGTGCTTTACTTAATTTTAACAAATACTTGATATTGCAGGCTCCAATGCGGATATACATGTTATTGTAAAAATTGAAAGTGCAGACTCGATCCCAAACTTGCATTCCATTATCACAGCATCTGATGGGGTAATTTTCTGAACCAATGACTATAAGCTTTGTCTGCGATTAACAATTTCCAACATCCCGTCTTGATTATCCGTTTTCTAACAATCAATATTTGACTAATAGACTTTGATCAATCTCTCTGACGTATAGAAGCTGATATGAGCAAAACTAAAGTTTGGCACATAGCATAAAGATGAGACTTCAAATTGCCTGATTACACATGCATGTCTTCTTTTAGGCGATGGTTGCAAGAGGAGATCTTGGTGCAGAACTCCCTGTTGAAGAGGTCCCACTTTTGCAGGTAGTTTACAACAAACATATAGGAAAAAAAAACAGCAAACAAACATGGTTGAAAATAGCTGTAAGTGGCTATATAGATTGTCACAACCTTAACACACCTTAATCTCAAAATGCAGGAAGAAATTATCAGGATATGCCGTAGCATGGGGAAGGCTGTTATTGTGGCAACAAATATGCTCGAAAGCATGATTGTTCACCCTACCCCAACCAGAGCTGAGGTATCAGACATTGCCATTGCTGTCCGAGAGGGTGCTGATGCAGTTATGCTTTCTGGAGAAACTGCTCATGGAAAGTAAGTTGGCATGGTTAGTGAAACTATTTTTGGATTGTAGTGTAATGTTGACCGTAGGATACTGAATACAGTCATTGGCTTTATATTTATATGCAGGTATCCATTAAAAGCTGTGAAAGTTATGCACACTGTTGCACTTCGGACGGAAGCAACTGTTGTAGCTGGCCAAATGCCAGCCAATCTTGGCAAGGCTTTCAAGGTTAGTGAACGTATATATCATCATTCAATTATCCATCTGCAGTGTCCTCCCATCTTAACGTTTGGGAAATGTTTTGCTCCCATCTAATTGTCATAAATGGATACTTACTAGACTTCCTTTTCTTTGTAGAATCATATGAGTGAGATGTTTGCTTACCATGCTACCATGATGTCCAATACTCTTGGAACCTCAATCGTTGTGTTCACAAGAACTGGTTTCATGGCTATTCTATTGAGCCATTATCGTCCTTCAGGGACAATATTTGCTTTTACAGATGAGTGAGTATCTTGTTACTGGATACAAAGACATTGTTCATGATATCTGTAAGCTATAGAAATTAGGAATATGAATTTGACAATTTAAATAATTATGCTACGTGTACTTTTATGACTATGCAGTAAGAGGATACAACAGAGACTGGCCCTGTATGAAGGTGTGTGTCCTATATACATGGAGTTTGCAGCTGATGCAGAGAAGAGCTTTGCTGATGCCTTGACTGTGCTGCAGGTAAGGATTATATGGGCAATTGTCAATATTGACTCTCTTTTACTTTTATTTAAGGCCTATGCTGAAATTAAGAATGTTGAACATCTTTTCTATTAGTATCTAAATTAACAATGTGGAACATCTAAAATTCCTGTCAACCTTTTGATTGATTCAGAGCACATTATTATTATTATTTTTTTTATGTTCTGTACAGAAACAAGGAATGGTTAAGGCAGGAGAAGAAGTTGCACTCGTTCAGAGCGGTAGACAGCCCATTTGGCGGCTCCAGTCCACTCACAATATTCAAGTGCGCAAAGTCTAGATTCAACTGTGATTGGAGATACCACAATAGCTTCTTATGATCATAGCATCATTAGCATGTCTCCTGGAATTGACAAATGATGGTCTCCTTGTTTTGTACTCCTATTTAGTTTATTTGAAATATGCCGTTGCAGAACAATGAGTGAAACGTCTTTTTGGAATTACACGTCTGACTTCAACTAAATTGCTTATATTTGATAAGTGGGTTAATTTATTGATAATGTGATAGTTTACAAGGATTTCACGTCACTCTATAAAAAAATGTCATAGAAAAAAACTGATAGGGTCAAGGTGAATATCAATAACTAATTATTGATAGTGTAGTGATTAGTCAACTTCATATTATTCATATAGGCCGAGATAAGTCACCATTTGGCACATATGTTAAAAAAGTCCAAATTCAGTCCGGCCCGAATTTAGGCTAAAAAAAGCCTGGTCATATGGACACAGTGTCAAGCTCGGGCCGAGGTCCCAAAGTGCATGAGTCCAAAAAAGCTCAGCCCGTTAAGGCCTGTCGAGACCCGTAGGGCTAAGTCCGTCTAGCATATCAATTGTATATATTATAGATTATTTTATCAATATAAACCTCTAAACTCTAATTTACCTTAATATCATTCATTCATTCATATACTAACTATTAATTTGTGTAGTCTTATATATTATTTACTGTATATAATTGTTGATATATTTGATAGTTAAACACTGACTACAAGAAAAACGGACTTAGACCACGGAGCATTTCCGTCGTCTAAGTGACGTTTTCCGTCGTCCAAGGTCCGTGCTCCAAGTGCTGTCGTCCAAGCACTTGGACGACGGAGATTTAGTTCTCCGTCGTCCAAGTTCACTTGGACCGCGGACGTTCTCCGAGCCCCAGGTAAACACCTGGACGACGGAGAACTAAATCTCCGTCGTCCAAGTGACTACCTGGGCCACGGAGATTGATACGTTCTCCGTGGCCCAGGTAGTCACCTGGACGACGGAGATTAAGTTCTCCGTCGTCCAGGTGTTTACCTGGGCCTCGAAGAACGTATCAATATCCGTGGCCCAGGTAGTCACTTGGACGACGGAGAACTAACTCTCCGTCGTCCAAGTGACTACCTGGGCCACGGAGACTGATACGTTCTCCGTGGCCCAGGTAGTCACTTGGACGACGGAGATTTAGTTCTCCGTCGTCCAAGTGACTTTTTAATTTTTTTTTAAAAATAAATTGTAATTAAATATTATTAATTTAATTTATTATTAATTGAATTTAAATAATGAAAAATGCTAAAATTAATTAAATAAACTAAATTTTGAATATTACTTAATTATTAAATAATTAAAATTAATTTGTACATACATGAATAATCGAAAAAACCCATAAATTAAAAATTAAAATATTGTTCGGAATGCAGAAAGAAACGAGATAATAAACTACTAGCTAGCTAATACACTGGAGGAGCAGATGCGCCGCCGAGTCCTCCGCCTCCAGTCGGGTCGTTGTCATCGGGGTGTGGGTTAGGAGTAGGTTGACATACTTCTCGATTTTGTTGCATGAGGGCGATGAGTTGGGCTATTTGTGCTTGTTGTTCGTCAAGTCTTTGCCGCATGGATTGATTCTCCTCTCGTGCCAGTCGAGCCTCTTGAATGGCTGCTTCGACGGCCGCAGTCTGAGTCCTTCTCCGCTGGCCCGAACTTCCTGTAGATGATGAGTCGGAGGTCGTCGACAAATCTCGTACCACCCTAGGCCCGAAGTGCCTAACCTCCTTGCCAGCTCTACGACCGTAGACCTCATCCGCGATTGCAATTTGGCTCTCTAAGGATAGAGGAGGCAGGTCTTCCGGCGGCACATCTGGGAACGCAAGCTGAGTGTTAGCCAACTCTTCCTGCGCACGCTCTATCACCCTTGCCTACAAAAGAATAATTAATTTATTATAATGAAATAATATTTAAATAATAATTACTATAATTAAAAATACATATATATATATCACTTACGCCGCATTGACTGGCTTCATTATCGAGCCCAAGCGTCATGTACGCGCTTATGCTTGCATCAAGATAAGGGTGTTTGGAGCCCTTATCCTTGTGCTCCTTGACTATTTGAATGAACTGCTTGGCGCCGGTAGTATGGTGTTTGTCCTTCTTCCCCCGGTTGGCTTTGTTGACACCGGAGAATTTCTGTTACACAACATAATTAAATCATTAAAAAATTATTAACTAAAATTTAAATAATTCAATTATCTTAATTGAAATAAAAAAAAGTAAATTAACACCTTAAAGGAGTCATCGGCAAAGTGGTTACACAACCACTCCCACTCATCTTCTCTATCCCCACGCAGCTCTGCGGGGGGAGGCGAGGGACCGTAAGTTTGGAAGTACTGATAGAGCCTGTACTTCCAATCTTTGTAGATGGAGTTGGCGGTTTGGTTGATATGCCTCAACATCGCCGGTGTCGGATCCACCGCAAATTGTTCCTATCAAAAATAAATAGAAAATTATAATCGTATATATTATGAAATTATAACTAATATTAACAATATTATATAATAACTAAATTGGACGTATTACGTACCGAAAAATCTTTAAAGACTTTCGCCTTTTCATTATCCGGCGCCTCCTTTCAAGTAGGGGCAGTGAGACGAACTCGGATACGGACGATTGACCCTATGCTATGCGCCGAGAGACTTGCTAGCTGAGCTGTGGGAGGGCCACCGGTGAATTCGTCGTAGGGCAAGTCGATCTTTTTCCCAGTCGCCTTGCAAATTTTCTCCGCTTTGCCCCCTTTAACGAGACCCCGAGTCCTTTTCGGTTCCGGGTCAGTGGGGGCCCTCCTTTGCCTACGCCGGGCGCTGAACATGATAGATTCGGCGGTCGAGGACGCCTGAGTACTTCCCGTTGAATAGGTACCGGGCGTCGGAGATTGGAAGGGGTCGACGTCATCACCGCTCGAGATGAATGGGGGAGCGGGAATTTCCCCAGAGGGCGCTACGGACGGACCAGATGAAGGGTCCGGATTGAGGGCGTCGTTGCCCTCCGGTAATTCCCAACCGACTTGGTCCGCCAAGCAGCGGAGCATGGCATCTTCTGCCTCTTGTTGGGCTTTCTTCTTGCCGGATGGAGCCATTTAAACCTACGAGTACATTGTTAAAATACCTACTTACCATTATAATTACAAGTGCAAAATTTACGCTAATTAAGTACGGTTAAGATTTAAATAGAGTACACTAGCTTGGCTTTTTCGGTCGTTCAATGGACGTGCGACCCGCGCGATAAAGTGTAAAATTTCAATTAATCAGCCTTGGTTAAATCGAAAAACATGGCCAGTTAGGGATAGAGATAACGCGAGAGGCAGGACTAATTTCGACAAAAGTCTTTCTTAGTCCAAATCCTGTCACCAATCATAACCCGTTTCTAGACACCATGTCCGACATTCGGCCAATTTTTCGAAAATTTACACTCCCTCAAGTCCTTTGCAAACTCCGCCCTCAACCTCGTGTCCATAACTTCACTTAGGTTATGGTGTGCGGTGATGAAATCCACACATCACGAGGGGTTAAGGAGATAAGCTAGGAAAAGAGGCGCCATTTATTCCAAAGAGTGCGACTTAATAAACCAAGCCTATGTACTAAATTTAAATCGAAGACGTACTACCATGCAATTTACTAGAAAATACACGTAATTATCAATTAATTAAAACAATAAATAATTACAATAATGAATTATTATTTAGCATGCATTTAATAATAATTATTCATTTACCAGTATAATTAATTATTATTAACGATTATTATTATTACTATTATTTAATTTTAACTAATAATTATTCATTACCAAATAATTAACAACTAATACTGATTACTAAATAATAATAACAACAACAAAATAATTATTATAATTACAACTATTTTGAATTTAAAACTAATAAATTAAAACTATTTAGAAATTAAATAATTAATTAAATAAAAAAATGTTAAAGAGTTAAAAAATAGAATTATTACCTCGTCGGAATTTCGCCGGAATATCGGAAGAGTAGAGTCGTCGGAGAGGGGGAACCACGCCGGAAATTTGGTCGTCGGAGCGTCCCCGGAGGAGAGGAGAGGAGAGGAGAGGAGGAGATGAAAGGAGATGGAATGAGAAAAGGAGGGGGTGAGCAGTCCTATATATAGAGTTTCACTTAGACGACGGAGCACTAATTTCCGTCGTCTAAGTGCACTTGGATGACGGAAACAGTGTTTTCCGTCGTCTAAGTGCAGAGTTAAAATTTTTCGAAGCGGCGCGTAATTAATGGGCGGGACGTTTCACCCGCCATAAATTTGGACTTAGACGACGGAGAATTGATTCTCCGTCGTCTAAGTGGAAATTCAAGCGGCGCCGAAAATTGAGGCGGTAAATCGAACCGCCATGATTTTTGACTTGGACGACGGAGATGTCGTTTGCCGTCGTCCAGGTGTTCACCTGGACGACGGAGAACGACATCTCCGTCGTCCAAGTGAAATATTCATTGAAAAAAAATAAAAAAAAAATCGAACCGCCATGGTAAATTGAACCTGGACGACAGAGAACGTCATTCTCCGTCGTCCAGGTTCAATTTACGTTAAAATTTTTTTTAAAATTAATTCGCTAGGAATTTAGCGATCTGTCATTCGAGTGAAATAATCGTCCAATATCGATGAACGCATCGTATATATGAACAGTTAAATTTGAACCGATGAATAATTTTTCGTTTTGAAAGTTGTTAAGTAACGACTAATCCTTACGACTTAAGTGTTCATGAGTAGAGGCTCATTTGCAGCAGAGTATTAACGAAATTGAATTTGGACAAAACAACCGTTGGATATGTTCGTCGTAACATAATATATAATTGTCTTCAAAGGACCATAAAATAATAAGTTCGGGAATGGCTTCATCGGCACAGTCAACCGCAAAACCGAGAATTTCACAAACCGGAAACGTGGATACAAGGCATTTCGCAACTCCGATTTTCGAACCGTCGAAGCTCACACATGAAGAATTGTTTACTCTAAAGTCTTGACGAAAAGAATATGCATTGGAAGAAGGTCTAGATGGTCGTTGTCTTAGAAAAAATTACGATATCTGCACCTGGACGACGGAGATGAGATTCTCCGTCGTCCAGGTTGGTACCTGGATGACGGAGATGATCTTATCCGTCGTCCAGGTAATAACCTGGACGAGGGAAAAGCTCATCTCCGTCGTCCAGGTGTATAGACCCTGAATTCAGGGGTTAGGGCCTTACTGTTTAGGGTTTGTGAACTTGGACGACGGAGAATGACCATCTCCGTCGTGCAGGTGTAAAAACCCTGAATTCAGGGGTTAGGGCCTTAGGGTTTAGGGTTTAGGTCGTCCAAGGTCATTTGTGTGTCCGTTCAATTATTTTGAATAAAAAAAATTAAATAAATGATCGATCGATCCGATTTGCTAGATTTACGGTCGAGGATTTAGGGAGATAGCCAAAATACCCAAAGGCGACAACCTGCAATTAATTTCTCAGTTGTTCAGGATATATATTTCGGATTAATTAATTAATTTAATTTAGTTTACGTACGTCGGTCGATCCGATATATCTGATCGAGCATAGACGCGTGTAATTAATTAATTAATATATATATACGTACATACATACATTCTCCTCCTTATAGTATTAATTTATATTAATTTTTGATCGATGATGCATCGATCATATATTACAATAATTACAATAATTAATTACCAATTAATAATCCTCGTCGTATGACCGTACTCTTCGTCATAATCGTCATCATCCTCATCCCCGTTAGACGACGGCTCATCCTCGTCATCGTACTCAACATCATCCGACGAATAAGCTGAGTCCTCGTCCGCGTCCTCTTCCTGCTCGTCTTCTTCATCTACCTTATCGATAATCTCATCTTCAGTTAGATCTGTACAACCATCAGGCATGGGTAACCGTTCACCATCTTGAACCATGTCCATTATATCGAAGCGGATGACAGAAATATTAGGCTCTTGATAGGCAGAAATGTCTCTTTCTGGTTCAGCAGCATCTTCAGTCGTCGCCGGTGTCCCTTCAATTGTCTCTGTATTCCATATTCCTCAGTGAGAGATATGGTTCACTATTTTCCACCCTTCACCGGCTTTCGGATCGTCGAGATAGAACACCTACCGAACTAAGGTGGCAAGAGCGAAAGGCTCATCCTCATACCAGCTAGAGTTTGTATCGACTGATAATAGTCCCAGGTCTTCCTTTGTACGCTTGAACCATCTGCACTTGAATAGGAAAACGTTGACATCATTCCCGTAACATAGCTGAACCACATATACAATAGCCCCGTAATATAGATCATTGTCTTTCCCAACCGCTACCCCACTGTTTTGTGTTCTTCTTCCGTCGTCTCGGGCCAATGAATGGAACTTTACACCGTTCACAAAACATCCGGGATAAATATAGTGTTTAACCGGCTTCCCTGCTAGCAAGTGCTTTGGCCATGACCACCACCCCTCGTGGTTTTCAGATTTTTGCAGATCAATCATCTGCAAAAAAGGGAAAATTAATATAAGGGTTTAATTTGGACTTTCTCCAAAAATGATCGATATGTACGTATATAAATTACTAATTAAATACCAAGAGGTACGTACGTACCCATTGGAAGAAATAATCGGAAAACTTCTTCTTAACCATTTTCTCAATCCACGCCGAACTCTTGTTTTGATTTAACGCCTGAAGCCTCTCCCTGTATGACATCATGTACAGCTCAACTTCGTGACAGTCTCGCCACACTACCCAATGTGCCTCAATAAGGTCTTCCCGTGTTAACGATTCCTTTAATACTCCTCCAAACAGTCGGACGACATTGGTGACGACAGAAAGATTGATGCAGGCACTGCGATCGGAGGCAATGGGAGGTGGTGGATCTTTGAGGTACCAGTTGCAGTAAGGAACACACTCATGCATTAGGTATGTCTCTGCTATGGAGCCATCCGGGGCCGACCTGTTTTTGACGAATGACTTATACTGTCCAAGCTGTCTACAAAATCAAACGTACAATAAGAATAAGTATATATAGCTAGCTAGTAATCTCCAGTGGAACAAATTAATTAGTTGTACGTACCTTTCTTGAGGATACATCCAAGTGTACTGGACCGGACCAGAAATGAGCACCTGCTCGGGCAGGTGGATCATTAGGTGAATCATGATGTCAAAGAAAGCAGGGGGAAAAATCCTCTCTAGTTTGCAAATGATGTGCACAATTTGTTGTTGCAATTCCACCACATCTGACTTCTTTAATTCTCTGGCGCATAACCTCTGCCACCACCTGCACAATGCCACAATTGGTTCTACGACGTCACGAGGCAAGTATGGTCGAATTACCACTGGAATCAGATGTTGCAGCATAACGTGATAGTCATGTGTCTTTAGACCCACAAACTTGTGTTGCACCTCGTCCACTGCTCCAGTTATAGTAGCTGCATACGTAGCCGGATAACGAACGCCCTTAAACCAGTGAAATACAGAACGTCTAAGCGTCGGCTTCACTGTGTAAGGTGCAGCTGGCATCTTGTTGTACACTCCTTTCCTATCCCTCCTCAACCACAAGGGATGACGTAGATTCATTGATTCCAAATCTTTGCGCGCTTTGGGAGTATCTTTAGTCTTGAACTTAATACCGAGAATTGTTCCCACCACGCTGTCGCACACATTCTTTTCTATGTGCATCGCGTCCAAGTTGTTCCTCAGCTTCAACTTCGACCAGTAAGGGAGTTCAAAGAATATACTCTTGTGATCCCAATAGCTCAGATCATGTGGAGGAATTGGATTGCATTTCTTTACATCTGCGTCATTGCTCAACACACCAAAGTCGAAATAGCTCAACCTCTCTAAAATCTCTTCGCCCGACCAACTACGGGGTTTAGGATTGTTCTCTACCGTCCCGTCGAAATGAGCTTCATCCTGTCGCCAGGGGTGGTCGTGAGGAAGCTATCTACGGTGACCCAAGTAACAGACCTTCCCCGCGTGCCAACTAGAGTTCACGTCGTCCAAACATATAGGACATCCATTATATCCTTTTGTCATGCAGGCTGCCAACATCCCATACGTTGGAAAATCGCTAATCGTCCACATTACGGCAGCCCTCATCGTGAACATCGTGTCAGTGAATTTGTCATAAGTTGGGACTCCATTTTCACACAACAGTTTCAGCTCGTCGATCAAAGGTCTGAGGTAGACATCTAAGCACTTCCCTTGAGATTTAGGACCTGGAATTAGTACAGTAAGGAAATTAAATTCCTTGTTCATGCACATCCACGGAGGCAAGTTGTACGGCATCAGAATAACTGGCCAAGTGCTGACGGCGGAGCTATTACTTCCCCAAGGATTGAATCCGTCTGTAGATAGGCCGAGTCTAACATTTCTAACCTCTGCAGCAAAGTCTCCAAATTCTCTGTCGAAATGTTTGAAACCTTCCCCATCCGCGGCATATCGCAGGACATCGTCATCTATTCGCTTTTCTGCGTACCATCGCATCGCCTCTGCTGTGTGTAGAGACATGTACAGGTGCTGTAATCTGGGAATCAAGAGAAAATATCGAACAACTTTCACAGGAATTCTCTTTTTCGAACTCTTTCTATTCACCTGAAATCTGCACTGGCCACATACGGGACAATAGTCGAAATCTTTATACTCTTTGTAAAATAGCACACAATCATTCGGACATGCGTCAATTATCCTGTACTTTAGGCCGATGCTGCTCAAGATATTTCTAACCTTATAATGAGATTTAGGAAGATTGTGATAATCAGGAAGCAACTTACATATTTGCTCCTGAATTTCGTCAAAAGCACTTACTGACATTTTGTGCTTCACTTTTATCTTCATTTGCTCCATCACATATTGCAACACATTCTCTCGACATCCAGGGAACACCGGGGTCTGCGCTTCAAGTAGCATCCGGTTGTACTTATCCATCTCACTGGTGTCAGTGGCCAAGCTAGCATCGGGGAATGTGTCATCATGCTCATTAGTGGTACTGTAACCTCCGTCTTGGTGTTGGTGTCCACCATGACTACATCCCGGAAACGCATCATGGACCAAATCTGCAGTTGGGTTGCAAGCTGGGGGTTCGGCACCACTCCCGCTGGATGAGGCACCATGGTAACTGTACCCTGAGCTGAAGTCTGCTGCGCTGAACTCTACTGCTTCACCATGCTCGCTCCATGTAGTGTAACTCCACATCATACCATTTTCGTACAGGTGTTGCACCATAACATTAACCTCCGCATACTGACAATTAAGACATTTCTGACACGGACACCTGAAACGTTTCTTTCCCTGACCATGTTCTATCGCAAAATTCACAAATTCGCTAATTCCATCCATATACCGGACATCACATCTATTCTTCAACTTGATCCAACTCTTGTCCATACTGCTACAAAATATTATAATTAATTAATTATTACATATATATATTAGTCCATTAATTTACGCTTAATTATACGTACTCGATCTACATCGATCCATCAATTACGTACGTACGTAATTTAATCTGTATATATAGCTAACATCCATGCATGTATGTATGTACGTTTTCACTAAATATATATTAAGCAAATTTTAACTACGTACTTACGTACCTGCTGGCCTTCTCGATATCTGTTAATTAAGCTAGCTAGCTAGTCAGCGGAGATCCCTTATATATCCTGATCCTTATTCTCGGCCTTCTCCCTTCTCATTCTCCTTCTCCTTCAATTCTTCTTCGAATGGAATGAAGAGAGGATCAGATGGAATGAAGAGAGCTCGAGTTTGGCATCGGTCTTATATAATGCTTCACTTAGACGATGGAGGTGTCGGTACGTCGTCTAAGTGGAAGTTACTCGGACGACGGCGTGTCGGTCCGTTGTCCAGGTGATCACCTGGACGACGGAGAATACCATCTCCGTCGTCTAGGTGATCACCTGGAGGACAGAGAAGACTTCGAGGTCCAAGTGTCCACCTGGACGACAGAGATGGTATTATCCGTCGTCCAGGTGATCACCTGGACGACGGATAAGGTATTCTCCGTCGTCCAGGTAGTACTTGGACGACGGAGACTTCTCCGTCGTCCAAGTGTCACTTGGACCACGGAACAATTACGTTTCCGTGGTCTAAGTGCTGTTTTCTTGTAGTGACTATTACTTTCTAAGTTTTTTATTTAAACAAAAAAAAGCCCGGTCCAGCATTATGGGCTTAGCCTGGGACCCAAAAATCCCGTGGAAGACCCGTGGGTTTCAAATTTTTGAAATAGTCCTGCCCGGCCCTGCTCATTGCCAAGTCCTAGGCTGAGAGGTCTATGGTTCAATTCCTCATTAAATTGATTTCTAGATAAATAGATTGAAAATAAAATATAATAAATATCAGTAATACAAATAAATTAACTAACACTACAAGAAAAATGCACCTGGACCACGGACCATTTCCGTCGTCTAGATTAGAGTTTCCGTAGTCTAAGTACTTAGACTATGGAATCTCCGTCGTCTTTGGTCATTCGTCCAAGTGTCATAGTC
Source organism: Geum urbanum (assembly GCA_946800695.1). Classification (NCBI taxonomy): domain Eukaryota; kingdom Viridiplantae; phylum Streptophyta; class Magnoliopsida; order Rosales; family Rosaceae; genus Geum; species Geum urbanum. Next base: position 25,928,343 of record OX327002.1, read on the forward strand.
TAAGCACTTGGATGATAGAAATGGTACGTTCCGTCGTCCAGGAGGTTACTTGGATGACGCAAATGGCCCGTCGTCCACGTGAGGATCAGATGACGCAAATAACATTTGCGTCGTCCAAGTACAACTTAGACTACGTAATTATTGCGTGGTCTAAATTACACTTGGACGACGCAAATATTGTATGCGTCATCCAAGTGATCACTTAGACTAGGGAATTGTTGCGTGGTCTAAGTGATCACTTAGACCACGCAACAATTCTGTAGTCTAAGTGATCACTTGGATCACGTATGCGTATATTTTCTGTAGTCTAAGTGATAACTTAGACTACGAAGCATATATAGTTTTGTAGTCTAAGTGAAAACTTAGACTACAAAAGCATATATACTTTCGTAGTCTAAGTGAATATTTATTTATTTTAATTAAAATTTGAATTTAAAGTAAAATATTAATAAATTAATTAAAATACTAAATATAATTTAAATAATTAAAATTTGTACGTACATCAAATTAAATCGTCCGGAAAATACGATATCATAAACTACATACAAACTACTAAAATACAGGAGGAGCAGACGCGTCGCCGAGTCTCCCGCCTCCAGCCGTGTCTTCGTTGTCGGGGTGTGGGGTCGGAGCAGGATGACACTCTTGTTGAACTTGGTTTTGCATAAGAGCGATGAGGTGGGCTAATGCGCTTGTTGCTCATCAAGCCTCTGACGCATAAATAGCGTTTCCGCCCGTGCGAGTCGAACCTCCTCAAGGGCTGCTTGGACTGGCGCATCCCGATCACCTATCCTCGCTGAACGTCCCGTAAAAGAGTCAGAAGATAAATCTCGCTGTACCTTACGTCCCAACCCCCTAACCTCCTTGCCAGCTCGACGACCGTATACTTCATCGGCGATTGCAATTTGGCTCTCCAACGATAAAGGAGGCAGGTCTTCTGGCGGCAAATCCGAGTGTGCAAGCTGCGTGTTGACCAATTCCTCCTGCGCTCGTTCTACCAACCTCGCCTGAAAATAATAATAAAAATTAAATAATTATAAATTTGCACGACAATTTAATAAATAATAAATAATAATGACGTTAATTGAGAAGAAATATATACCTCACTCACGCCGATTTGACTCACTTCATTGTCGAGCCTAAGCGTCATGTAAGAGGTGACGATAGTATTCAGATAAGGGTGTTTGAAGCCTTTATCTCTATGCTCCTTGGTGATTTGTATTATCTTCTTGGAGCCGGAGGTATGATGTTTGTCCTTCTCTCTCGGTTGGCCTTGTTGATGTTCGAGGTTTTCTGTTGGACAACATAAATCATTAAAAAATAAATAAATAACTAAAAAAATAATAATTCAATTTCGTCAATTTAAATAAAAAAACACGAACCCGATAAAATTCTTCTTCGAAGTGGTTGATCAACCACTCCCACTCATCTTCCCTATCCCCACGTAGCTCTACGGGGGTAGACGAGTGGCCGAATTCTTCATATTACTAGTGAAGTTTATACTTTTAATCACTGTAGATGGCGTTGGCGGTGGTGTTGATGTGCCTAAGCATCTCTAGTGTGTCATCCACCACATATTGTTCCTACAAGAAAAGAATAAAAAATTATAATCGTATATTGGTTATTAAAAAAATAAATTTAAAATTATATTACGTACCGAGAGTTCTTTAAACACCTTCCCCTTCTCCTCGTCTGGCAACTCCTTCCAAGTAGGCGCAACCATACGAACCTTGTTGCAAAGAATGGCCCTGATGCTGTGCGATGAGAGACTAGCTAAGTGAGAGGTAGGAGGGTCATCGGTGAAATCGTCGTACGGCAACTGGATCTTTTGCCCGGTCGCCTTGAATAACTTCTCGGATTTTCCGCTCTTTCCGAGTCCTCGGGTCCTTTTCGGTTGAGGGTCTAACGGGGCCCTCCTGAACTTGTGCCGCACGTTGTAGAGAATAGACTCAGAGGAGGCCGACTCCTGGGCACTTTCTGATATCGGTGTTGGGTCGGAAGGGGTGTCATCATCATCGGTCCGTATAACTGGGGCATCAGGAATTTCCCCAATCGCCGCTACCGAGGGACCAGCTGAAGGGTCCGGAGGAGGCGCGACGTTGTCCTCCTGGCTCTGCCAACCCACATGCTCTACGAAGCGTCGGAGTTGAGCATCTTCCGCCTCTTTTTGGGCATTTTTTTTACCCCACAGGGCTATTTTAACTTAGGAGTTGTAAAAATCATCTATTAGACCTATTTTACCAATAATTATAACTACTTTACCATTTATTATTTGTAACAATTTACTAATTATTTTTTCTATATTTTTCATATTTACCACAACATTTACTATTATTAATATTTTTCATTTGTAAAACCATTTTTGATATTTATCTTTATTAATATTAACCAATTTATAATATTTACTATTTATAATTAAATTCATACTAATTTATAATAATTAAAATAATTAATGTTACAAATAATTAAATCCATACTATTATAAATAATATTACTATTAATTAAAATAATAGTACAACTAATTAAATTCATACTAATTACCATATTTTACAATAATTCATACTAAGTACGATATATAATCACCATAATTACAATAATTACATAATTATCAATTTATTATTTTTACTAATTACTAATTTACTAATTTACCATAATTAAAATAATTTATCATAATTAATAATTTACTATAATTACTTAATTACCAATTTATTAATTTTACTAATTTATCATAATTACAATAATTTACCAAATTTTTTTACTAATTTACCATAATTACAATAATTTACCATAATTTACAATAATTTACAATAATTTATTATTTATAATAATTTACCAATTTACTAATTTATTAAGAATAAACTATATTTATTTATACCTAAATACATATTAAAAATAAATTTAAAATACATGGGTATGTAAAAAGTTTAAAAACTTATCGGCGGTGGAGAGGGGCGGTAGTGAGATTGGGCAGCCGGTGGCGGTGATGGTGGTGGATGGAGGCGAAGGCAGCGAGCGAGGATAATCGAAGTACGTCGTGGATGGAGTGATCGAACGACGGTGGAGGAGGTGAGAGGCGGTGGAGGGAGGGAGTCGCCGGAGAGGGGAATCGTCTGAGTCGCCGAAATTTGAGAGAGAGAGAGAGAGAGAGAGAGGAGATGAGAGAGAGAGATCGAATCTGCCAATTTATAGACTTTCACTTAGACGACGGAAACGCCCATTTCTGTCGTCTAGGTGAACAACCATAATTTTTAGAAACGGCACCCAATTAATTGGACAGGTGGGAGTTAACCATCATAATTTTGGGGAACGGTTCAAATTTGACGTAGACGACGGAAATAGTCATCTCCGTCGTCCAAGTCAAATTTGAACCGTTCCCCAAAAAAATGGAGATGGAATTTGGATCGGTAAAATTTTGAACCTGGACGATGGAGATAGACCATCTCCGTCGTCCAAGTTGTTACCTGGACGACGGAGATGGTCCATATCCGTCGTCCAAGTGGTCACCTGGATGACGGAGATGGTCTATCTCCGTCGTTAGGTACAATTTTCGTAAAAATAATTTTTAAAAATAATTCGTAAGGAAGTTTCTGATCTGTCATTCGAATGAAATAGTTGTAAAATATCAATTAAAGAATCATATATATAAAAAATAGAATTTAAGACGACGAATAATCTTATGTATTTAAACTTGTTAAGTATCTATTAATCTGTATAACTTAAGTGTTATTAAGTAAAAACTCATTGCACATCCATATTAACGAAATTGAATTTGGACAAAACAACCATTGGATACATTCGCCATAAGACAATATATAAGTAGAATAATTTTTACTAAATAGTAAGTTCGTTAAGGGTTTCATCGGCACAGGCAACCGCAAAATCGAAAATTTTACAAACCGGAAACGTGGATACACGAAAATCCGTAAGTCCTATTTTGGAACTGTCGACGCTCATACTCCAAAAATTGTTTATTTTATGGTATCGACAAAAAGAATATGCATTGGGACATGGTCTACATGGTCGTTGTCTTAGATGTGAAAGTACGAAATAAGCACTTAGACGACGCAAACGTGTAATTGCGTCGTCCAAGCAAGCACTTAGACGAGGCATGAAGACACATTTGCATCATCTAAGTTCATATTTGGATGACGCAATTACACAATTGCGTCGTTCTAAGTGCTTATTTTAGGGTTTAGGGTTACGCGCCTTAGGGTTTAGGGTTTATACTTAGACGACGATATAACCCTTTTGCGTCGTCTAAGATAAATTTTTAGGATTTAGGATTATATAATTAATTACTATTGTGTTTAATTACCTTTGTATGGACTACGAAAAGTCATACCATCGTCTAGGTTTTAGGGTTTAGGAAAAATGTGATTCTTGATCGACCTCCGATCCTCGATCCGGATTAATTAATTAATTAATTTTAATTTGTATTTCCGTATGTCGAAGTGACATCGCTCTTTAATTAATTTGAAGTTAATTATGCGAAAAAGTTAAAATTAATTAATTAATTAATTATTAAATTAAATACAAAATTAATAATTGTAGATACTCCTCCTCATAATATATATAATTAATCATGCATCATTACGGAAAAAATGTTTAATTATAATAAATAATTACCAATTAATATTCCTCATCGTTATATTGTACTTTTCATCATAATCATCATCATCCTCCTCACCACTGTTATCTGATTGCTCTTCTTCCTCATCATACTCAACATCGTCCAACAAATATCCTGAGGGTCCTCGTCCTCATCTTGCACTACCATATTTCTTCCCATTGCCCACGAAATGGGAAAAGAAAGGCCGACGATATCATATATCGTCGGCAATAATAAGCATTACCAACGAAATTTTCAATCGCCTGCAATTGTTTTTCCTCATCGCCGGCAATGACATTAATGCCGACGAGTCGTCGGCAATACCTTTCTCCTCGTCGGCAATAATGTGTAGTATGGCTGATGATGTTTTGGCCGGAATACCGACGAGATAATCTCCCTATAGCCGACGATTTAATGAATCATCGGCAATAACTCTTATATCAAATCTACTCTACAGCAGCTCATTCATTTTACAAAAATCCGGTGAGAAAGAAGGAAAATGCCCTGAAATCGTTGGGTATTGTCAAAAGGCATCCAAAACCCGCTCGTGAAGCTATATAGCTAGGTACGTATATATATATATGTGGATCGATGTATATGTGTGTTGATTTTGATATATGTGTTGATTTAGAGTTGAGATTAATGGTTTGATATGCAAATAGAGTTGATATATTGTTGATTTTGAGTGATTGACTGTTGATTTTGAGTTGATTTGAGATGATTTCGATGAAAATATGCTTGTGTGTATATATATATATGTATATAAATTTGTTTTGTGATTAATTGTTAATATGTATATATATACATGTAAATTTGTAATTGGGAATTGTTGGTATATATATTTTTTTATATGCATGGGTCAACTTTTGTTTAGGGAGATATATATATAGACGAAGAATTAATTAAATTAGTGTAGCTAGTTTAATGATATATATATAGATGCATGCATGTAATGATGATTTTTTAATTAATTAGTAGTGAATGTATATACATAAATATATAGTACTGTTAGAATTTTCAGGATGGACAAGAGTTGAATGAGCCATGAAAGATGGGATGTGAGATATCACCATGGAATTAGGAGTTTTGTGGATTTTGTGAAGGCTAATTGTGGAGACACTACACTTCATTATTGCCCGTGTAAAGAATGTAAGTGTCGCAGCGATCGATTTCGTTTTCCCATTGATAAAGTCCAGAAGCACCTGAGTAAATACAGGTTTTGGGATAAGTACACTTGTTGGATTTATCACGGTGAAATATCGTTAGCGGGTCCGCATGATCATGGACAATTTGCTGAGAAGGCCAGTCCATCCTATAATCCAATAACGATGTTGATCAATGATATGTTTCCTCATGAGAGCGGTGTATTTGCTGATCAAGCACCAAATGTCCCTCTCGTTGTTGAGGGTTTCCCCCATATTGAGCCAGTCGAGCCATTACCTGGAGCTCATGTCAACACAAGCGGTATAGACAAGTACAACAACCTGATTGCATTGCAATAGACTCCGTTGTACGACGGTTGTAGTAAGACTGTTCTTGGAAGTGTCATGGGAGTGATGCAGCTCAAAATGGAGAACAAAATGACTGTCAAAGCTGTTGATTCTTGGCTGAAGTGGACTGCTTCGCTACTGCCACCCGGTCATTGCCTTTCTACCACTCATCATAAGGTGCGACATATCTTGAAAGATCTTGGGCTTTCCTATATCAAAATCCATGCATGCAGATATGATTGTATTCTCTTCTGGGGGAAAGATCTTGAAGACCTTGAAGCCTGCCCGATATGTTTTATAGAAAGGTATAAGTTGACTCCTGCAGGCAACAAGAAAGCTGTGAAGATACTTCGATATTTCCCGCTGATTGATAGGTTGGAGCGGTTGTTCATGTGTGCTTTCACGGCCAAAGCTATGAGATGGTGGGCTGAGAGGAATTTGCCTAACGATGACACCCTTATACACCCTGCCGACGGAGAGGCTTGGAAGCACATGGTCAGGGAGTTTGATCATTTTGTAGCAGAGGTCCGAAATGTTTGGCTAGGGCTATCATCTGACGGATTCAACCATTTTGGCAATATGAGTCTTCAATACAGTATATGGCCAGTTATTTTGGTACCGTACAACCTTCCACCATGGATGTGCATGAAGAAGGAATACAATATGCTCACTCTGTTAATTCTAGGCCCGGGTTATCCAGGAAAGTGTCTCGATATGTATTTGAGGCCTTTGATTGAGGAGCTTAACTACCTGAGTGAGTGTGGCCACCCCACTTACGATAGGTTCAAAAATGAGATGTTCCAGATGCATGCCATGCTTGTTGGCACCATCAGTGATTTTTCTGCCCGCGGTATGTTGTCGGGCAACGTTACAATGGGTTACAGGGCTTGTTCAGAGTGCATTACTGTTGATTGTTGCAGTCCTCATTGCAGTAAAATTGTTCAGATGGGTCACCGTTGTTGGCTTCCATATGATCACCCATTTAAGCACGATCAAGACGCTTTTGATGGGACTGTGGAAACTGGTGTGGCACCCAGGCGATGGACAGGGGATGAAATTTTGGAAGTGCTGAATGAATATGATTTTGGCCAGCTGAGCAATCATCCTGAGATAGTGTCGTCAATTCCAGACAAGCCCAAAAGGTATAAGTTTTGGACACACAAGAGCATATTCTGGGAACTCCCGTACTGGCCCAGGTTGCCTATCAGACACTACCTAGATGTCATGCACATAGAGAAGAATGTGTGTGAAAGTGTGGTGGGAACAGTTCTGAATTGGGAGGGGAAAACAAAAGACATCCCTAAGGCACGCATTGATCTAAAAGCTATGGGACTGCGGAAACATTTGTGGTTGAGAGATGGTAAGAAAAAATGCCCCAAGCTCCTTACACCGTCAAGCCGAACCAGAAGCATGAAATTTTTGGGTGGATGAGTAATGTCAGGTATTCTTATGGCTATGCAGGAAATTAATATAATTGTTGCTTATGGCTATATGCAAGAAATATAATTGTTGCTTATGGCTAGATATGCAGGTATCCTTATGGCTATGCAGGAAATATAAGCAAGTGTGTTAACTTCCGGGACAATAAGATGTACGAATTAAAGAGTCATGACTGCCATGTACTGCTTCAATGCCATTTCCCTATTTTCATTCGAAGGTACCTGCCCAAAGAGGTGGTGGAGACGTTGGTGGCCTTGTCAAGATTCTTTCAGAAGTTATGCACCAGAGAAGTTAAAAAATCAGACATCAGAGAGATGCAAGATGACATCATTTTTATCATGTGCAAGCTTGAGAGGATATTTACCCCAAATTTTTTCGACATCATGCCTCACCTGATGATCCATCTTCCCGAACAATTGTTGCTTATCGGTCCAGTACACTACACTTGGATGTATCCCATGGAAAGGTACAAATGATTCATACATTTGTGTTTGCCTCTGTTTTTATATGTAAATTCTTATTTTTTAAGTATCATAACATGCACTTGTTAACTTGTAGACAATTGGGAGACTACATGGACTATGTGAAGAATAAATCTACACCTGAAGGGTGTATCGCTGAAGCATATCTTGCGCATGAGTGTGTAACGTACACCAACTTGTATTTGGGAGCGCTGGAGGACCCCCAACAACATATGCCGATAGATGAACCCAAGTTCAACCTTTTTTATCATCTCCAATGACGTGGTAGTACATGAAAGCTTGCCAAAGTCGTACAAGTTGGATGGAAATGAGGTAGCCATTGCCCACTGGTCGGTACTGATTAACTGTCCAGAAGTTCAATATTGAAAAAATTATCATCTTCACTACCCTGCTATTACCGGTGATGTTGACTACCACAACAGGACGTTTGCAAACTACTTTAGTCAATGGGTAAGGGTATATGTGTATATATATATATATATATTTTTATATCCTTATATAGCATGTGTGTACGTGGTTTTCTTTTTCTATGTTCATAATTTCTTGTGTATGTGGTTTCTTATCTTTTTCAGATGAAATGATGGTTACCCAGAGTGGTCAAACGAATTGAGGCTTTTGGCGATGAAACCGATAGCTTCAAAAGTTTACTCGATGTGTCAGGTCAATGGCGTGAAATTTATATGTGAAAATAGAGACGACCGACTGAAAATACAGAATTGTGGGGTAATGGTCCATAGTGGGTAGGATGGTGTTGACTATTACGGTGTCCTTCATTCAGTTGTTGAACTAATTTATGGGAACCGCATGAAAGTGCACTTGTTCAAGTGTAGATGGTTTGATACTAGCCCGGAGAACACAAGGACCAATCAGTACGGAATATTTTTGGTGAATACTGCTACAAGCTGGTATAAAGAAGACTGTTTCGTTCTTGCCACATAAGTAAAACAAGTGTTTTACCTTGACGATCTTATGAACAAAGTCCCGTGGAAGGTGGTTAACCATGTTGCTTATAGAAACATATACAGTGCTGCCACACTTGGTGAGACCGCAGTTGATGAAGAAGTTACTGCATACCAAGAGCCGAATGCTTTTGACATTCCGGAATCCTCTATGATTAGCCTTAATAATGTGAGATCGGGGAGTATGGTTCGAATTACTGGAGCAGAACTTCTTGATGTTAATCCAAATGAAGTAGACGATGATTCAGATGAAGAGGAGCGGCACATATTGCCAGAGGTTACCTATGAAACCGAGTCAGACTCAAGTGATGAAGATGATTATGATTATCATCCTTAGTACGTTAATGATGTATGTATTTTAGTATATATAAACGTGCATGTATGTTTGTTATGACCGACAAGTCGGAAATACTATCACCGAAATAGAAGAACTCGCACAGCTTCGTAAATTACAAAAAGGTGGCCAACGTCATATCGATCAGCCACATCAGTGTTTATACTACATTAGACTTGAAATGGAAAATGAGCACATAGCCTTCGATAATGGCGTTATTTGTTGAAGAAATTTGGGAATCACACTATCATCGACGAGTTGCTTATTAACTCGTCGGTGATAGTCCTGTTTATATTCCAGCTCGACGGGGTAGGAGCCATTTCTTCAAACTCGACCTAAAACCTAAAATCGCCCCCTCCGCCCCTCGCCGCCGACTGTGCCAAAATCAGCCCTATCCTCCTCACCTCTCGCCTCTCCCCCCCAAAAAACTCCAAATCTCCTCTCCCCTCTCCTCCTCCCCTCCTCCCCTACCCCCTCCCCTCCCTCCGGCTGCCGGAATTCGAGCACCGCCGCCGCCCTCTCTCTCAACCCGAAGAATGACAGGTCCCCTCCCCCCCCCCCCCCCTCTCTCTCAATTCAATTTTTCAATCTTCAATTTTAATTACATGATATTTTAATTAAGTTGGTGTATGCATTTTAATTAAGTTGGTATAAATTTGTATAAGTTGGTGTTGGTATAATTAAGTTGGTGTTGGTATAATTTTTTGTGTAGAAAATATTTTTTGTAGAATATGATTTTGTGTAAGATATTTTGTGTATATATGTAGAATATATTTTGGATATTTTGTGTATATATGTAGAATATATTTTGGTAAAATTATTTTTGTGTTGGTTAAATAAGATTTGGGTTAATTGATATTTTTGATAATTATATTGATAATGATATTTTTGATATTTTGGTTAATTGATATTTTTGATAATGATTTTGGTAATGATATTTTTGATTTTTTGGTTAATTGATATTTTGGTAATGATATGTAGGATATTTTGTGTATATATTTTTGTGTTGGTTATTTTTGGCATATAGAATATATTTTTGGCTGTTCTGTTTAATTGTTAGATGTGCAGGAGGTTTTGCGGCAAATTGGCTTGGGGGCAACAAACGGAAAGCGACTAGATCCAGTGGAGGGAGTAGTCAAGCATCCTTATCTGCAATTAGCAACAAGCGCAGCGGCCCTATTATGAATACTCACACACAAATTTTGCTACGTTCGCGAGAACAGGAGGAAGCTGCACGATCCGGATCCTTGCAACCCTCAGTCCAGCCTCGACCCTCAGGCAGCAGACACTCAGGTGAGCGACCCTCAACGAGCGCATCAGAAACTCCCTCCATCCGAATGCCCCCTATTGGCCCGGTGCCTACTCCCCTTTCACGGGAATCATCTGAGGCAGATGGTGCATGCGCCTCATCGTCCAGGCCTCGTCTATCTCCGCCGTCCGGTCTCTTCGTGCCCGACGAGATTCCTATCATCCCTCAATTCGATGCTAGGGGGAGGGTTATTTTTATTGAAGGACAGCCAGAGTTCCTGACCGTGGAGGAAGAGTACGTGTTCAAGCCGTTCGACCCCGTGTATCTTTGGAGTGCGAGGTGCATGAACCAGCAAACGGACGATGCAGGTAAATTTTATTTAACAAGATTGATTACTTAATTATTACATAAGACTATAAATAGTGTTAATTAATAATTTGATATTTTAACATTGTATTATTAGGAAATCTCGTTAATGCCAATAGAAAACGAAAGACTAGAGGCCCCTGCACTGGGAAAAATCTTGAGCAGGCCACCGAGGGAAGGAAAACTATCATTAAGGCCAATGAGCGTGGTGAGGTGATTGAGACAGAAAACACCACGCGAAAGTATGGCAGCATGTCCGGGGTCGTCGTGCGGGACAAGGTCCCAATGCTGTGGCCAGATTGGGGTGCTGTGCCTCACTACGTGAAATTGCAAGTGCATAATGCACTGACTGTGAGTTAAATCGTATTTTCATTACATAAATTTTACATTTATTAATTAAATCTGAAGAAATATATAATTTTACCATTTATATATTCATCTTGCAGCTGTGGTTTGACGTGGATGAATGCCTTATTGAGACGTGGGCAGAGCGTCAACTACATATCAGGTGATGTGATTCGAGTTATTTGAGTAATATATCGAGTTAGATTTTTGTTTATCAAGTGTTTTAATATCTCTAACATTTGTTTCTGGTGTTAATATAGGTATAAAGAGTGGAAAAACGAGCTTTCAAAACATTACACAAAGTACAAGGATCTAGGCCGAGGTGCTACCCCTAGCAAACTCCGGTTTAGGGAGTACGAGTGGCTGTGGCTGGTAGCCCACTTCGAGCACCCCAAAGTGAAGGTATGCATCCTGAATATATTTTACAACCCTAATGTATCGTATCACATTGAAATAGTTAGTTACTAATTTTTTGACATATGTTTATCCAACAAGGCGATTTCCAAGACGAATAGCGAGAACAGATTGAAAAACACCAAGTCCCATCATGCAGGTTCAGTCAACTATTTGGGTTTGTCAGGTAGGGCGCAGAAACAACAAGAAGTCAACTCGTTGGTGTTTGTTCATCAGAAGTTCTATCCGCAGTGCCCTGAAGAAGCAGTAAGTCTTTGGCCTCATTATTTTGTAGTTCACATATGCATGTGTTAATAAAACTATTTTTCTCTATTAATTTATTTTGTTTAATAATACGTTATTCATATTCGCTTTTCAATTAGGTGAGAGTGGAGGATGCGATCACAGAGGTCACCATGAATATAGCTCGAACCGACCATCCTGACTGCTCGGAGGAGGAAGTGACCCAATATGCCTCTCAGATCGATACGCTTGATCGCCCTATAACAGCTCAGATCATGGCAAAAGCGTGCGGGACTGGGAGGAATATCCACTACTATAGGGTAATGGGCTCGGCGGACGAAGGAGTATTGAAAGACACTTCAGAATACTCTAGCGGATCAAAAACTTCTTCTAGGAACTCTAACCTAGCAGCGGAGCTCCAGAGGACGCAGAGGGAGTTGGAAGAACAAATGAGGGTGGTGGAGGAGATTCGGCAATTGGCCGAGCAGCAGGCAACCAGAGAGGCCGAGCACCGGACGGTGGTCGAGCAACACCGAGTTATGCTCGAGTAGCAGACACAAATGATGACATGGATGCAGACGATGTACGAGTACCAAACTACCGGACACCCGCTCCCCACACCTCCACCGATGCCTATGTTCCACAGTGTTCCACAACCGCAGCTGTCGCAGCAAGACCAGGGTAACCGCCGGAGTTCAAATGATTTCGTCAACATGGATTTCGTCGACTCTTAGTGTAGTTGTATTTTATTGTTGTTGTTTGTACTGTTGGACAATTATGTGTGTACTGTTGGATGTTTATTTGTACGGTTTGTGTTTTTCACTGTAGGTTCTGGAATTGGGCCCAATCCAGAACCTGCTTTTTTTTGTAAAATGTCACCGGGTATTGCCGACGAGATGGACCTATCTCGTCGGCAATAACTTCCAATTTCCGGCGAGATTCTTGATTATCACCGACGACTTTTTGAAGAATGTCGTCGGCAATAAATGTGGCAGTCAAACATGTTGACCCCGACGGAGCTTCATCACCGACGACGTAACTCGTCGGTGATGCTCTTTTCCATTGCCGGCGACGGTATCTCGTCGGTGATACCTTTGAAGTATCACCGACGACTTCTTAAATATCTCGTCAGTGATAGTATCACCGACGTGTTGCTTCCGGCGACCTTATAACCGGTGACATGTTGTCGGTTATAAGTATCACCGGCGATATATGGAGAAAGGCCGACGACTTTAAGTCGTCGGCAATGATAAGAAATGTGGTAGTGCTGCACCTCTTCTTGTTCTACCTCATTGATTGCATAAATCTTGATATGCAGTAATGTCTCTTTGTGGTTCAACATCTTCAGTCGCCGGCGTCCCTTCAGCTGTCGTGGTATTCCATATACCTCGATCAAAGATATGGTTCACTATTTTTCACCCTTCACCATCTTTTGGATCATCAAGATAGAACACCTGCCTAACTAAGGTGGTGAGAGCGAAATGCTTATCCTTATACCAGCTTGAGTTTGTATCGACTAATAAAAGTCTCAGGTATTTCTTTGTACGCTTAAACCATTTGCACTTGAATAGTAAAATGTTGACTTCATTTCCGTCACATAGCTGAACAACATATACAAGAGCCCTATAATATAGATCATTGTCTTTCCCAACCGCTACCCCACTGTTTTGTGTTCTTTTTCCATCATCTCGGGCCAATGAATGAAACTTTACACCGTTCACAAAACATCAGGGGTAAGTATAGTCTTTAATTGGCTTCCTTGCTAGCAAGTGCTTTGGCCAGGACCACCACCCCTCGTGGTTTTCAGATTTTTGTAGATCAATCATCTGGGAAAATGGGAAATATATATATAATTAAAGGGTTTAATTTCTACAAATATGTATATAAACTAAATAAGTAAACATACGTACCCATTGGAAGAAATAATCGGGGAACTTCTTCTTAACCATTTTCTCAAACCACGCCGAACTCTTCTTCAGATTTAACGCCCGAAGCCTCTCCCTGTACCCAATCATGTATGGCTCAACTTTGTCACAGTCTCACAACACTACCCAGTGTGCCTCAATAAGTTCTTCTCGTATTAACGATTCCTTTAATACTACTCTAAACTGTCGTATGATAGTTATGGATGTGGGCACTGGGATCGGAGGCTGTGGGAGGTGGTGGATCCTTGAGGTACATGTTGTAGTAAGTAACATACTCATGCATTAAGTATGTCTCTGCTATGGAGCCATCCAGGGCCGACCTGTTTTTCACGAATCTTTTATACTGCCCAAGCTATCTACAAAATCAAACGTTCAATTAATTAATTATAGAATAAGTACATATAGCTAGTAATCTCCAGTGGAAGAAATAATGGATCGAAAAACTTGTATAATTAATTAGTTGTACGTATCTTTCTTGAGGATACATCCAAGTGTACTGGACCAGACTAGAAATGAGCAACTGCTCGGGCAGGTGGATCATTAGGTGAACCATGATGTCAAAGAAATCAGGGGGAAAAATCCTCTCTAGTTTGCAAATGATGTGCACAATTTATTGTTGTAGTTCTATCACATCTGACTTCTTTAACTCTCTGGCGCATAACCTCTGCCACCATCTGCACAATGCCACTATTGGTTCTACGATGTCACGAGGCAAATATGGCCGAATTACCACTAGAATCAGACGTTGCAGCATAAAGTAATAGCCATGTGTCTTTAAACCAACAAACTTGTGTTGCACCTCATCCACTGCTCTAATTATAGTAGCTTCATATGTAACCGGATAACGAAAGCTCTTAAACCAGTGAAATATAGAACCTCTAAGTGTCGGCTTCACTATGTAAGGTGCAGCTGGCATCTTATTGTACACTCATCTTCTATCTCTCCTCAACCACAAGGGACGACGTACATTCATAGATTCCAGATCTTTGTGTGCTTTGGGAGTATCTTTAATCTTGAACTTAATGCCGAGAATTGTTTCCACCACGCTGTTGCACACATTCTTTTCTATGTACATCACATCCAAGTTATTCCTCAGGTTCAACTTCGACCAGTAAGGGAGTTCAAAGAATATACTCTTGTGATGCCAATAGCTGAGATCATGTGGAGGTATTGGATTGCATTTCTGTACATCTTTGTCATTGGTCAACACACCAAAGTCAAAATAGCTCAACCTCTTTAAAATCTCTTTGCCAGACCAACTACAGGGTTTATGATTATTCTCTACTGTCCCTTTGAAATTAGCTTCATCTTGTCGCCACGGGTGGTCGTGAGGAAGCCATCTATGGTGACCCAAGTAACACACCTTCCCCGCGTGCCAACTAGAGTTCATGTCGTCCAAACTTATAGGGAATCCATTGTATCCTTTTGTCCTACATGCTGTCAACATCCCATACGTTAGAAAATCACTGATCGTCCATATTACAGTTGTCATCATCATGAACATCATGTCAGTGAATTTGTCATAAGTTGGGACTCCATTTTCCCACAACAGTTTCAGCTCGTCGATCAAAGGTCTGAGGTAGACATCTAAGAACTTCCTCAGAGATTTAGGACCTGGAATTAATAGAGTAAGGAAATTAAATTCCTTGTTCATGCATATCCACGAAGGCAGGTTGTACGGCATAAGAATAGCTAGCCAAGCGCTAACGACAGAGCTATTACTACCCCATGGATTGAATCCGTCTGTAGATAGTTCGAGTCTAACATTTCTAACCTCTGTGGCAAATTCTCCACATTCGCTGTCGAAATCTTTGAAAGTCTCCCCATCTGTGGCGTGTCTTAGCACACCGTCATCTATTCGCTTTTCTGCGTACCATCGTATTGCCTCTGCTGTGTATAGAGATATGTACAGACGCTGCAATCTGGGAATCAATGGAAAATATCAAAGAAACTTCACAAGAGTTTTCTTTTTCGATCTCTTCTAATTCAGCTCATATCTGCACTGGCCACATACTGGACAATAGTCCAAATCTTTACAATCTTTGTAAAACAGCACACAATCATTTGGACAGGCGTCAATTATCCTATACTTTAGGCCAAGGCTGCTCAAGATATTTCTAACCTTATAATGGGATTTAGGAAGATTGTGATCATTAGGAAGCAACTTACATATTTGCTCCTGAATTTCGTCAAAAGCACTGACTGACATTTTGTGATTCACTTTTATCTGCATTTGCTCTATCACATATTGCAACACATTCTCTCGACATCCAGGGTACACCGGGGTCTGAGCTTCAAGTAGCATCCTGTTGTACTTATCCATCTCAGTAGTTTTAGTGGCAAAACTAGCAGCGGGGAATGTATCATCATGCCCATGAGTGGTATTGTAACCTCCCTCTTGGTATTGGTGTCCACCATGACTAAATCCCAGAAACGCATGATGGACCAAATTCGCAGTTGGGTTCCAAGCAGGGGGGCTGACACCAGTGCCGCTGGATGAGGCACCATGGTAATTGTACCCTGAGCTGAAGTCTACTGCTTCACCATGCTCGCTCCACGTAGTGTAACTCCACATCATACCATTTTCGTACACGTGTTGCATCATAACATTAAAGCATGTTGGTGTTGACCCAGATTTCTCGACCTTGTATTATTATTAAAGCATGTTCGTGTTGACCCAGATATGATTGAGGTGGTGTTGAACCAAAGCAGATTAGCGAGTGTAGTAAATATTAGAAGCCTTCTGGGTTTGGGCAGGTTGCGACCGCCAGTTGATACAGGATTTTCACGTAAGTTTCCGTGGAAGAGAGTTAAGTTTAATTGATCAGAAACTGGGAAAAACTTTAGTTGTATATCAGGTTCAGTGTCCACAAGTTTTTAAGTTAATAGTGTTAAACTCGTGAGCCATGTGTTATTAGCAGGGTATGTCAGTACGGACCCGGATAAGGTTGAAGATGTGTTAATCTGGAGTTAACATATTAACGTGGCAGTTATTCAGAGCTTTATGTGATTAGTTTGTTTTTATCGCTGATTTGTGCTAGACTTTTCACGTATAACGGCTCTACTGACCTCATTGTTAAAGAAAAGGATTCGATTTTAATGGTCTCGGTCTAACAAGACTGTTCAAGGGAAAAGTTAATTTCAGTTTCAGTGCTGACCTTGTTGTGGTTAGCGAGAAAGTTAATTTTGTAGTTGATGTATTTAGCTAGAAATCTGATGTTACATTATTGCGTATTCAAGAATCGCGAATACTACTTCAGTCAGAGATGCGTATTAGGAGTGTTTTCTTTTATATCGCAGTTATTGAGCCAGAGGTTTTGTTGCTAATTTCTAGTTCGACCAGTTTCTGCTTATCGAGTTCGTGAACTCCAGAATTGTGATTTTTCTTTAGTAAATTGTATGTAAGTGGATTGCTTAATTTCTTGCAGATATGAGAGGTGAGTTGTTGTTATATAAAGGCAGATTTTGTGTATCAATTAAAGATTAGTCGAAAACAGAAGAATTCTGATGAGGCTTATTGCTCGATTCGGTTGAGCATTCTAAAGTAAATAAATCGAAGTGTGTTATATCAGTTGCAGGTTAACATAGTTTTCATCACAGGCGGGGTGTCAATTCGTGAGAACTACTCAGGTTGTTGTGGTATGCTAAGATTATGTGTATTACAGTAATTTTCTTATGAAGTGTCAGCATTTGGGCTGAATTCGCCTATGATTACACTTTTCACTTGAATATTATAATGCCACTTTATAAAGCATTTTATGGTAAGTCAGGTAGTATTCAACTATGTGGATATAAAGTCAATAAGGAAGCGTTATCAATCCAGTTGGTGTGCCAGAGATGATAGTTAACATGCAGATTTTCTTAACAGATTAAAGTTGTCAGATCATCAGAAAAGATTGCGCAAATGTCAGTCAGAGTATACGACTATGCTGATATAAAAGTTAGTAAGGATATGGGCATTATGGTTTACCGTTTGAGAAATATTATCAAGGCTGGTATATGTATATAATGTATTTAACATATCGTGGTTATGGACGTATATTCCTAATCCCAAGATGTTAGCGTGCTTCAGAAAATTTTCGTTGCAAAGAGTTTCAATTTTAGTTCAGTTCATATTGTGGAACCGTTGGATGTTCTTAATTGTCAAGAGTAAATTCTTTGGAACAAGAATATTCTGTTAATGATAGTGTTGTACAGAATCATGCTGTAAACGTTGCCACGTAGTAGCCAGAATTGTTGGTGTGAGCAGTAGTTTCGTTCTCCTAGCAGGTATGTAAATTTTGCGTACGAAATTTTTGTAAGGGGGGTAGATTGTAACAACCCGAACCAAAATCTACGTATAAATTAGCACGAAATAGAGTTATCGCGAATTAGTGGTATCGCGTGGGTTGTTAACGACTATTTATCAGGCGAGAATTTGTGTTGACTTCCTTCACGAGAATTGTAGAGAATTTAATTTCGAGATCGTGGGTTTTCGGCAAATTTTTAGGATAAGAGAGCAATGTTTTATCAAATTTGAAGTCAGTTGGTGAAAATATTTAAAAGTGTTGATTTAATTGCAAATTTAATCGTGACCGTCCGATCATGATCAGATTGAACCGTAGCCGTTGATTTGGGCTGTATGTGTATGGGTATATATACGGTAAAAATACTAGACAATTTAGGAAAGTTTCCATTTTGGGTTTGACCCGCGTTGACCACGAGTCAAACTGACCCGTTTTGTCAGCAAGTTTTCTCGCCGGCAGTGTGCCTTATTCCGGCCACCGTTGGTCGTGATTCCTTGATGAGAAATGTTGGGCTCAACCTCCTCTTCAATTTGGGTGGTGGATCACTGTCATTGGTGACCGGAGGACGGCGGTGGAACGTGGTGAAAACCGGCCGAAACCGGCCGGAATTGGCAGAGATGGTGGGGGCAATATCGGCGGCGATGAGGTCGAGGTTATTAGGGGTTTTTTA
Organism: Geum urbanum; assembly: GCA_946800695.1. NCBI lineage: Eukaryota > Viridiplantae > Streptophyta > Magnoliopsida > Rosales > Rosaceae > Geum > Geum urbanum. The sequence goes on from OX327002.1 coordinate 25,947,134, forward strand.
GCGTTTGGGATGGTGAGTCTATCCCAAGTGGTCTTGGGCTTTGCCGTGGCCGATGGTGGCAGATCGGAGGAAATGAATTTCGGCGAGGCTTTTGAGGTTCACGGTGAGTTTTGGATATTTTCCGGTTAGAATTAGGCTTAGCATTGAACTACAAAGTTGTTGAAAATGTTGAGATCTTAAAATTGATATATAGGTCGAATATTTCTAGGCTGGTGGAATTCTGGCGGCGGCGGTCCGCAACCCACGCGCCGCCGTGCGCGGTGGAGCTCTGGCGAAGTGGAATTTTCGACAAGTTTTATGTCGTTTCGCTCGTTTTCGCATGCCAAATGCAATGGTGAGGTTTTTATTTGGATTTGAGTTTGTTAAATTTGGGACAGTATTTAATCACACAATTATCAGTTTAATTCATGACAATATTAAAAGACGCTTTGATTATCCGTTTATTTGCGTGTCGTTTGATATTCGAGATTGGTTTGTGACTCTTAAAAGTGAGCGATTACAGGGAATTGAATTCAGAATTCGGTTGAGTCAGTAATTAAACAGAAGTTGGGTTATTCCAGTATACGAGATTCTCGATGTTATTACTCACCAGATTATGCTCTTAGCTATGCAGTGTGAGCCCCGATGATCAGATATTAATTTTAATTGTGGTTTCAGGATCATGAGTTAGCGGGCGTATCTGAAGAATAATTTTGCCCATCGACAGAGTTTCAGCTTTATTTTTACAGTTGATTAACGAGTCTATTTAATATTATATTATATTCAATTCAGTTTTAGTTCCAGTTCAATATGTGCTTTTAGTATTCAGTATATATATTTTTGGAGGCTTGTTTCAGTTAGTTGTGCATCAATGCTGGTTACTCGGCTGATCTCCGAGTGGCTCCAGGGAAGTAGCACCACTTACTTCCTGACATTCACGTCGTCTTTGTGTCAGGAATCACCGGATGACTTATATGGCTCGAGGTGAGAGAATCCCAGCCACTGCCTCCACTTAAGCACGATACTCGAGAAAGGTCAAGAGTTTCCCCTCGAAGTATCCTTTATATTGTATTTTCAGTATTTTAGACTGGTTACTAGATTTAGAAATTCTATTTACGGAAAGGCATGTTGTAGATTTTATATATATTTTGAATTATTTTCGTCCACTCAATCTAATAGTTTTTATTATTTTATGTGTCTTTTTTCTGGGCTTTTCGATTTTATTTGCCCAGATTACAGTGTGTATCATGACGGTGCTAGATGTCGTCGAGGGCGTCAAGTCCACCAGTCAATTCCTTCTGCAGTAAGTTCCAGCTCACTGTCAGTATGTCTCTTGTGTTATTGATGTGACGACCCGAACCAGAATCAGTAGAGTAAACAGCGTAATTCTCGAGTTATCACGTAATCACAGTTTATGGATAATTGTGTGGTTTGCCGGTTTTTGTTTGCGACTTGATTATCGGCCGAGAATTTGAGTTGAGTCTCTTCTCGAGAGTTGTGGTGCACGTGATTTCGAGCTTGTAGGCGGTTCCGAATGATTTTTTCGATACCGAGGAATATAATATGATTATTTGAAGTTTCGGAATATCGACGAGTTTATCCGTTCTTATCGAGTTTATCCGAATTGTAATGGTTATCCGTTTTGGACCGTCGATCGTCCCGAGGTGCGAGTATAAATATCGGAAATAGTCGAAAAATTGTCGAAAACACTGTTTGGGAAGTTTGACCGTCGTTTGACCAAGGCTGACCGTTGACTTTTCGTTGACCGATTCTCCACCGTGCTGCCGTCGTCGGGTTTGGCGATTCCGGCCACATCTGGCTGAGATATTGGTATGAATCGATTCGTCTTTCAATTTCCTACAGTTTAGAACTTGGAATTTTGGAATTTGAGGTTGATTTGAGGGAGAAATGTTGATTTGAAATCTTGGGGTTTTTGGCCGGAATCGGCCTCGACGGAGGGAAGTGCTCCGGTGACTTTCCAGGGTGGATCTTTGTTCGGTTTTGTTGGGTTTTGGACAGTGATCATTTCCCCTTTGGTTTGGAGGGACGAGGTGGAGCAACGGCGCCAGAATCGGCCGGGAAAGTGTTCCGGCGATTCTTGGCCGTGGCTCTTTCGAGCTGTTTTCCAGCCACGGTGGTGGTTGGATGGTGGTGGTCTCTTTGGAAAAGTTGCTCAGCTTGAGGAGAAGATCAGTTTGGGAGCTCGGTCGCCGGGAAAACTCTCCGCTTGATGGCGCGCCGCCGGAGCTCCGGCGACTCGTTGACTTTTTGGAATTTGATGTTTTTAATGTCGTTTTTCTAGTAATCGCGCCCGATCGTCGCCTTGAGGTTTTCGAGTTGATTTGGGTATCAGATTTTCAGTCGAGGATTTCAAATGGAGATTTCGGGAATTTCGTCGATTATTTTGTACAGTATTATATGTTTCCGGGAACGGTTGGTTTCCAAGGTGTGGTACAGTGTTGTGGATTATGATTTTGATCAGATATATTTTATGACTATTCAGGGGATCGAGATCATGCTTTAGGCGAGGGATCTTTCGCCGAGCCACGTGATTAGGCTCATCTGTGAGTGGACATTTCTTTTCACGGATTGTCTGCGAGTCTTTTATACACGTTTTACGAGCATGAGCATGCAGTTATGATCATGATTTAAATGAGCATGTGTTTTACGATTATGCATTTACAAATATGCATCTATGAATATACATACATTTACATTATGTTTTATGCATGTGCATGGAAAGTATTTGTGATTTGGTTTACACAGAGTACAGTCTCAGTAAACAGGGTTGTATCAATACACATGGCTTCTCGGCTGATCCCCGAGTACGCTCCGGGGGGGACAGATATCCTGACCCGAGGCCTTTCTGGCTTGGAATCACGTGTGGGTCTGGGATCCCGTGATTCAGACTGTACTAGCACGAGGGAGTCCATGAGTGACCCCGCGGTATTTATGATGGATGCTCTATACGCGTGAGGAGTTAGAATCTCCCTCGTGTATCATTTGATTTTTATGCATTTAGACTCGCATATGTTTTTATAACATATATTATTCGGTGAAAGACATTTATTTTCGTCCACTCACTCTAACGGTTTTCATGTCTTTCCCCTGGACTTTTCGATTTCCGTGCCCAGTTTGTAGTTCAGATTCTGGTGTCTCACGTCGTGGTTGGAGGCTAGTTGTTCGAGCTACCTATGTTTTCCAGTAGGTTTCTTGTTGCGCCTACTGTTGTATATTTGTATATGTATACACTAGAGGTCGCTCTGATACATTACTGATACGTGTTTTATATGAATTTTCTCGGATATACTATATATTACAATCATGTTTATTGTTTATTGCTATTGTTATGATATTGAGAAATCCGGATGGGATTTGTGCCCACGGTTTGGCTTTTGTGGCATAAGATAAAATGTTATTTTTCTGGTGCAGGTAATGGAAATTCCGCGTTAGTAGCGTTACTTTGCCAAAATTTTAATGGTTTTTGTTGGTTCCTGTTTCCAGAAGGGGTTTGATTCCGGTTTAAGAAACTAAATCAGGGTTGGGTCCTTTCAGCTTGGTATCAGAGCATTAGGTTGTCAGATTCTGTAGACTCTTGTAGTTGTGACGCTTAGGGTATTTGAGTTTGTACTTCGGGTGTTGTGTATTCTCAAATATCTGAGGTCTCATGATTACGTTCCTTCTGCTTGTACCTAATGCTTGTCTTGTATCAGTAGGATGCCTCCTCGACGTGGTCCCCGTGTTGATCGGGAAGAGGATCCTGATTTGGATCGCCAGACGCACGACTTGCTGATGCGAGTGTTGCATTTGGAAGAGCGTTTTGACCCTGTGGTCAAAGCTCGTACTGCTGGTGCGACTGCTTTTTCGGGTTCAGCTGATCCAGTGATGTGTGAGGCATGGTTGGTTCAGGTTGAACGTGTATGTGAGCGTCTGCGTTTTACCCCTGAGCAGATGACAATAGCAGCTGTCGGATTACTTGAGTCAGATGCATATTTCTGGTGTGTTAGCACCGACAGAGTTCCAGTTGATACTCCGTTGACTTTGTTCCGAGATTTGTTTATGTGGAGATACTTCAACCAGGCTACCCAGCAGCGGAAGTATGAGGAGTTCACGAACTTGAGACAGGGCAGTATGTCTGTGCTTGAGTACCGGGACAGGTTTACCCGCTTATCTCGTTTTGCGCGTGACATGGTGGCTACTGAGGAAGCCAAGTGCCGCAGATTTGAGCTGGGTTTGAACTTGAACATCAGTGGGACTCTGACTACGATGCCTCGGAACAACTTTGATGAGTTTGTCAGTGCTGCACTTCGAGGTGAGGATATCGAGAAGGAGAGGTAGATGAGGTACCAGCCTAGACGGTTTGAGGAGGGTGGACCGAGTCAGGGGCCTTCTAAGAGGCAGAGTTTTGATACTTCCGGTTCGGCTTCATCCTCGGGCAGTGGACCATATCGACCACCAGCTGGCGCATCGAGACAGAGACCGAGATGGAGGAGAGATCGACCTCAGCGACCATAGGCTAGTGGGGGTTCTAGCGGTTTCAGTTACCCTCGAGGACCTTTTGGTACTTTTGCTACACCGAGGGAGTACCCATTGTGCAATTTGTGCAATAGGTATCATATTGGTCCATGTCAGCGAGGCACCCTCAACTATTATCATTGTGGCCAGGTGGGTCACTTTGCGAGGGAGTGTCCTCAGTTGGTTGGTGTTGGTGGACATCCCAGAGTTCCAGAGGAGAGCAAGGTGCCACTTCGGGGGCTCGACCAGTATAGTTTGCGGGCCATGGAGGACAGCAGGGATAGCCTCAGCGTGGATGACCAGCCGGGCAGGCGAGGGTTCATGCCATGACTTTGCGAGAGAGCAGAGCTTCACCAGAGGTCGTTATCGGTACGTTGTATATCTTTGGCATTCCAGTACTTACATTGTTAGATCCAGGTGCCACGCATTCATTTATATCATATAGACTATCATCATTAGCTACGGTACCTGCGTCTCCACTTCCGGGGTTGTGGAGAGTGTTGTATCCGTCCGGTGAGATTGTGAGTATTGGCTGGGTGTATCGAGACTGTGAGATTTTTATTGGAGGCCATGGTTTAGCCGCAGATTTGTTGTTGCTTGATATCATCGACTTTGATTTGATCTTGGGTATGGACTTCTTGGAGATGCATTGGGCCATGTTTGACTGTCACAAGAAGGATGTCGCATTTCGACGACCAGGTTTTCCCGAGATATTGTTCCACGGCGAGAAGAACACTTCACTACCATGTTTGATTTCCGCGATGAAGGCGGATCAGATGATGAAGAAGGGCTGTGTTGCTTATTTAGCTCATGTGGATGACACTACGGCTACAGTGCCGGACCTTGGTGGTATTGGGGTTGTTTCTGAGTTTCCGAATGTGTTTCCAGAGGAGTTACCAGGCATACCTCCAGTTTGGGAGATTGATTTCACTATTGAGCTGTTGCCGGGTATAGGACCCATTTCTCAGGCACTGTATCATATGGCGCCAGTGGAGTTGAAAGAGTTGCAGGTTCAGCTCCAGGAGTTGCTGGAGAAGGGTTTCATTCGACCCAGTGTTTCACCATGGGGTGCCTCGGTTTTGTTTGTACGGAAGAAGGATGGATCCATGCGGTTCTGCATCGATTACCGGAAGCTGAATTAGGTTACAGTGAAGAACAAGTATCCGTTGCCGCGGATTGATGACTTGTTTGATCAGCTCAAGGGAGCTTCAGTCTTTTTGAAGATTGATCTCAGGTCCGGATATCACCAGTTGAGGATCCAAGAGTCTGATGTGGCCAGGACAGCTTTCAGATCGCGGTATGGGCACTACGAGTTTTTGGTTATGCCGTTTGGGTTGACCAACGCCCCCGCAGCCTTCATGGACTTGATGAATCGGGTGTTCAGACGGTATCTGGATAAGTTTGTGATTGTGTTCATTGATGATATTTTGATTTATTCCAGGAGTGTAGGCCAGCATAAAAAGCATTTGCGAACAGTGTTGCGGACTTTGCGGGACCACCAGTTTTTTTCGAAGTTCAGCAAGTGCGAGTTTTGGCTGAACAGTGTGAAGTTTCTGGGCCATGTGATATCGGCTGAGGGAATCAGTGTTGATCCTGACAAGATCGAGGCGGTGCTGAATTGGAGTAGACCTACCACTGTACCAGAGATACGGAGTTTCTTAGGTTTGGCAGGCTACTACCGGCGGTTTGTACATGATTTTTCTCGGATTGCTACCCCACTGACCAGGTTGACGAAGAAAGGTGTCAAGTTTGAGTGATCAGATGCATGTGAGGAGAGTTACTTACTTCTGAAGGAAAAGTTGACTACTGCACCGGTTCTGACATTACCAGACGACAGCGGTGAGTTTGTGGTTTATAGTGATGCGTCGAAGTTGGGACTAGGTTGTGTACTGATGCAGCATGGTAGAGTTGTAGCCTACGGTTCCAGGCAGTTGAAACCACACGAAGTTAACTATCCGACCCATGATTTGGAGTTGGCCGCTATTGTGCTAACACTGAAGAGTTGGAGACATTACTTGTATGGGGCTCAGTGTAAGATTTACACTGATCATAAGAGTCTTACCTACTTGCGGACATAGCCAGATTTGAACATGAGGAAATGCCGGTGGATGGAGTTGATCAACGACTATGATTGTACTTTCGAGTACCACCAAGGGAAGGCCAATGTTGTGGCTGATGCACTTAGCCAGAAATCCGGAGCTTCGTTGTTCCTTGTGTGTGTGGCTAGAGTGTCTATGTTAGCCGAGCTTCGGGCTACGAGAGCCGAGTTTGAGTGGGATAACGAGGGAGCCTTATTAGCCAGTTTCCAGGTTCGACCCGTATTGGTTGATCAGGTTCGAGAGACTCAGGATTCAGATTCCTACCTGTTGGGCAAGAAGACCATGATACGGAATAGTGTGCCTACAGAGTTTTGGTTGAGTAACGACGGTACGTTGATTTTCAGAGGCAGGTTATGCGTACCCCGAGATGAGAGTCTGAATAAGGAGATTCTGGATGAGGCCCATTGTTCGGCGTATGCGATGCATCCCGGAGGTACGAAGATGTTTCATACACTTCGAGCGTATTACTGGTGGCGTAACATGAAGCGGGAGATTGCCGCATATGTGAGCCGATGTTTGATCTGTCAGCAGGTTAAAGCGGAGAGGCAGAAACCTGCGGGGAAATTGCAGCCACTAGAGATTCCAGTTTAAAAGTGGGAACACATTACCATGGATTTCGTTTATCAGTTGCCGCGTACTTCGGCTGGCAACACTGGTATTTGGGTTATTGTGGATCGACTGACGAAATCAGCTCATTTTCTCGCACTTCCGGGGAAGATATCAGTGGGTAGATTGGCCAAGCTGTATTTGTCAGAGATTGTTCGTTTGCACGGTGTGCCTGTGTCTATTGTTTCTGACCGAGACAGTCAGTTTACCTCTGAGTTTTGGCAGGCATTGCAGCGAGCCATGGGCACGAGGTTACGTTTTAGTACACCTTTTCATCCCCAGACTGCCAGGCAGTCTGAGCGGACTATACAGACTCTTGAGGATATGTTGCGGTCATGTGTGTTGCAGTTTCGCGGAAATTGGGACTAGCAACTACATTTGATAGAGTTCGCCTACAACAACAGTTATCAGGCCAGTATCGAGATGTCACCGTACGAGGCCATGTACGGGAGGCAGTGCCGCACTCCATTGTGTTGGAGTGAGGTGGGCGAGCGATGGCTTATTGGCCCTGATCTGGTGAAGAGCACCATGGAGGACGTCCAGATTATCCGAGACAGATTGAAGATTGCCCAGGATCGTTAGAAGAGTTATGCGGACGTGAGGAGGAAGAGTCTCGAGTGGAGGGGTGTTGTGCGTTTCGGGAAACGTGGCAAGCTTCGACCATGGTACATTGGTCCGTACGAGATCATCGAGAGAGTTGGAGCTGTTGCTTACAGACTCGAGTTACCGGCTGATTTCGTCGATTATTTTGTACAGTATTATATGTTTCCGGGAATGGTTGGTTTCCGAGGTGTGGTACAGTGTTGTGGATTATGATTTTGATCAGATATATTTTGTGACTATTCAGGGGATCGAGATCGTGCTTCGGGCGAGGGATCTTTCGCTGGGCCACGTGATTAGCGCGAGTGCGCGTTTTGCTCATCTGTGAGTGGACATTTCTTTTCACGGATTGTCTGCGAGTCTTTTATAAACGTTTTACGAGCATGAGCATGCAGTTATGATCATGATTTAAATGAGCATGTGTTTTACGATTATGCATTTACGAATATGCATCTATGAATATACATACATTTACATTATGTTTTATGCATGTGCATGGAAAGTATTTGTGATTTGGTTTACACAGAGTACAGTCTCAGTAAACAGGGTTGTATCAATACACATGGCTTCTCGGCTGATCCCCGAGTACGCTCCGGGGGGGACAGATATCCTGACCTGAGGCCTTTCTGGCTTGGAATCACGTGTGGGTCTGGGATCCCGTGATTCAGACTGTACTAGCGCGAGGGAGTCCATGAGTGACCCCGCGGTATTTATGATGCAAGCTCTGTACGCGTGAGGAGTTAGAATCTCCCTCGTGTATCATTTGATTTTTATGCATTTAGACTCGCATATGTTTTTATAACATATATTATTCGGCGAAAGACATTTATTTTCGTCCACTCACTCTAACGGTTTTCATGTCTTTCCCCTAGGCTTTTCAGTTTCCGTGCCCAGTTTGCAGTTCAAATTCTGGTGTCTCACGTCGTGGTTGGAGGCTAGTTGTTCGAGCTACCTGTGTTTTCCAGTAGGTTTCTTGTTTCGCCTACTGTTGTATATTTGTATATGTATACACTAGAGGTTGCTCTGATACATTACTGATACTTGTTTTATACGGATTTTCTCGGATATACTATATATTATAGTCATGTTTACTGTTTATTGCTATTGTTATGATATTGAGAAATCTGGATGGGATTGGTGCCCACGGTTTGGCTTTTGTGCATAGGATGAAGTGTTATTTTTCGGGTGCAGGTAATGGCAATTCCGCGTTAGTAGCGTTACTCTGCCAAAATTTAAATGGTTTTTGTTGGTTCACGTTTCCAGAAGAGGTTTGATTCCGGTTTAGGAAACTAAATCGGGGTTGGGTCATTTCAATTGAAGTCACCGTGGAAACTAGTTCTGTAGTATCATCTTAGTGAGACTCTAGTGAATAGGTTGTCACTCGTATAGTTGTCCAGTTGAGTTTCTTTGTTTATGAATCAGTGTATTTACTAGAGTTATGTTTTCCAATTCTGAATAATGTATTAGGTTTAATTTTAGTTTTATGTTGAGAAATCCAGTTGGACATCGGTGGTCCACGGTATTGTTTATGGGTTTATCTGCAAAATGTCAGTTTTCCTTGCAGGTTTTTGGTTGTCTCTTTTATAAGCGAAGTTATGTCAAACATTTCACAGAAACTCATAGATTAGGGTCAGTCGTTAGGACTTGATTCTAGATTACTAGTCAATCTAAGGTCAGGTCCTTTTAATTTACATACTATGTTTCCTGTTGAAATTCTCCAGAAAATTATTAATGTACCAACTGAGTTTGATGGCTATGGCAATGACATATTGATCTGGGGTGCCTCCCCTAATGCATGGCCAATTTAGTGTGAAATGTGCCTCTCAGTCCACTTTTGATTTTGAAAATAGTAATCCCAAATGGAATATTATCTGGAAACTGCAAGTGCCTCCTAAGATGAAGACCTTTTTATGGACTATACTTCATGGAAACTTATTAACTAATGTTCATAGAAAACGACGAAATCTCACAAATGATGCTTCTTGTCAGTTATGTCATTTAGGTGATGAAAATCTAGTGCACCTCTTCAGAGATTGTCCTTTTGCTGTTAATACCTGGGGTCTGTTTCATATTCCTGCTAATGTGACTACTGCTTGGTCTCTAAATTGGAATAGTTGGTTGATGAAAAATTTGTATTGCCATATTAAGGTGCAAGGAACCTACCAATGAAGAAATGTCTTTGTCTTTATATGCTGGTACATATGGAAATGGAGGAATTCTTAGATTTTTGATGCTCATTTTTATAGACATTCTTCTATTGATATCATCTGAAAGTATATGGATAAGTGGAACCGGGTTAAGTCTTCTCATGCTACTGCTCAATATGACAATCTCATGGTTGGATGAAAGAGACCTTCTGAGGGTTGGGTGAAGCTTAATGTTGATGGTATCAAGTTCATTATTGGTAATATAGGAGCTGGGGGTGTTATAAAGGATTGTAATGGAAATTGGATTATTGGTTTCTAAGTTAATCTTGGTGTTGGTGAAATTCTAACCGCTAAGGCTTGGAGTGTAGTTTGGTCTCTCTATTATTCAGAAACTGAAATTCCCTCGAGTCTTGGTGGAATCTGACTCAGCGATTTTGATCAATCTGATGTCAAATGCTAATGTTTCTTATCATCCTCTGGGATCTCTTATCAATGGATGCAAGCAGGTGTTGCAGGCTCTTGAGGGTTCAACCAAATGGATAATATTGGGCATTCAATCCGCTGGGCTATTTACTCAGCTTGCCCATGAGGTTCTTTGTGTGCTTATGAAGTATGGTCCTTAATTTTTGTTGTACATTATAATGGGTTAGGAAATTTCAATTTATTTTTAATATACTAAAATATATTAATTAATTTTCTAGAATGTAAGAATTCCATATAAAAACTAAAACAACAAGATTTGCAAAATGTTATTCTTATATAGATATTTTTAAAAATGAAATAAGGATTATTTCTTAATTAATCAAACTACAACCTTTTCGTTTTTTTGGGTTTGACTACCTTAATATATAAAATGTAATATATTAAATAAATAGTTTATTAATAACATTAAATTCTTACCATACTTGTATTCGGCCTTTCCATTTTAGTTCTTTCTATCTTTAGAAAAATGGAATGATATATACTTTAGAAAAACTTCCATACAGAATAAAACATCAATAAGAAATTCAAATTTCTGCAAGTTACTACGTTATACCAAAAACAAAAGCCACCTATTATTTATTTTGAATTTGGTGTTTATTATCTAAAAGCATATAGGATCAAACAAATTTTAAAAATATACTCAATGAGAAAAGTAATTAACCTTCATGAATACATAAATCAAACTACATGATAAGAAACAAAAAAAACACAATATGTTTGTTTATGACTCGGTGGCCCAGTAGATGGGGTTCTCATTGTACACAAATGAAGAAAAGGTTGGGAGTTCGATCCCATGTGATCAGACTTTTATTGTAAAGTTAATTATTCAAAGGTTGCTGCTTATGAATGGACACATCATCACATAACGATGTAACTTAACAGTAAGGTATCTAATTGTTAACGAAATCAAATCTCAGGTATAAAAATGCAAAAAAATGATACTTGGGTATGAAATTGAAAGTCACTCCATAATTAGGAGGGTCTTTTGTAATTGATCCTTTACTTTTCAGCACAATTCTTCTATATGTTGGAGACAATCTATCCAACCGATCTACCAGTACCCTGTGTAATCGAGAATCTTCTTCTGGAAGCCTATTGTTCGAAATCCGTTGAGGAGTTCACGCAAGACCCTCTCGAATCCATTTGAGTGTACTAACAAGAACAAAATTAATTGTCCCTTGATTTGAAGTTTTGTTTGCATAATTAAGAAGATTCAGTTTTAGTATAAGACCAATAATCAATTGCCAAATGGTTTAAAGTATTGTTTGCATAATTTCGAGGAGCTATTAATGTATAATAATCTATTGGCCTTGATTTGAAGTATTGTTTGCATAATTTCGATGAGCACAAATTTTATATGACTTGTGCTTCTCTATTTTATTTACTTTTGTATATATCATCTCTCTTTCTTGATAATTGTAGTTTGTAATGGTTTATCATTTGGTAAGTGTTCTTACCAATCTACACAGGCTATTTCGTTTGATTATCTATATAATACTTTAAGAATTGTATTCGGTAAAAGGATTGTGATGTTACAGCCATCTGTTTACTTTCTATACTCCCTCACCTTTGTTCAACCAGGGCATAGAAATAGATACACTATGTGCTCCTTATTCAATTGGTGTACCCACCAATACTAAAAACAGTATTCTGTGCAAAGGATTTATTGTTTTTCTAATCACACACATCTTAAACTCCACTTTTGTGTTTTGTCTGCATATATATTCTTCTAAAGAAGTTGAATGTATTTGTAATGCTATTGGATTATCTATTCTTAGTTGAACATTTTTGTTTTCCAATTCCTAAATCAAGGATAAATCTTTAATGTAATATTTCTATTAACCAGTGTGAGTGCTTATTCTTCAAGTTCTTCTTAAGCCTGCACTTTTAGTTGAAACTTGAAAGTGAGGAATATGCATTGTCGATGTTATGACTAATTAACATAATCATGTTAGCCTAATTGTATATTGGGGCAGCATAACACAATATTGATATGTATAGGGAGTGAGCTTTTCTAATTCTGCTTTGTTTCCTTCTTATGTTATCCAGTTATTTTACTTGAGGAATGAATTGAAATTATGGGACGTATTTGAGATTTTTATTTCAAGCTTCAATCCTAACATCTCTATGTTTTGTCAGTTTGGTTCAGGAATTTTTATTACATATCTAATGTATGTTCTTGTATCAGTATGTCTGATTATTATGCTCTTTATTCTCAGGGAGATGTAGACAGTGATTTGAAGTCTGTACCAACTCTGGCAGAAGAGTGCCGAAGTGAAACAATAGGAGAAACAAGATGTTTTTTAGCTTGTTTTTCTAGTCTCTTGCTTGTTTGTATATTTTAGAGTATAAGAGTGGACCAATATATGACAGTGTTGTGGATTTATTCAGATGAAGGTTGCAGATAATTTGTAAACAACTAAATTACAGTTTCAAGCTCTGATCAGTGGGCAAAATAATTGACCGCTCCTCTTTTTTCAAGTTTGAACGAGATAACGAGAATGTGGGATGATTGAAATCTATTAATATGTTAAGTTGCATATAAATGCTTATCATATAATTGTAAAGTTCAATTCTTTTGGGGTTTCTCAGAAACACCAAATAGAATGCAAGTAAAAATGAGCATACAATTCAAACAGAAACATAAGTTTTGTATATGCAAAAGAAAAGAAGAAACTTTGATGGGTTTAGATAGAAGGATATAGAGAGATTAAGAGAAGGAGTGATACAGTTTGCTGGCGGAAGCGTCGTCATTGGTGGCCTGAACGGCCTTTTTGTTGCTCTGACAATCGGCCACTGGCTTCGCCATCGTCGTTTCGAGATGTAAAGCTTTTCTTTCTTTCCCTCTTCCATTCTCTTGCGGCTTCTCGCTTAAATACTTTCCACACTCTTTAAAATCAAAATGAGTTTCCAACTTTCCATATATAATTTTCTTCTTCTTTAAAACTCACAAATCCCCAATCGATTTTATCGATCTCTATAATAGAGTCAGACGTGAAAAAGTTTTGAGTTCATCGGTCATGGTCGTTTTCTTTCCGCTGATTAATAGGATCCCGATCCATAGATGCAGTTGTTGGAAGAATATCAAACTCCCAGTCAGTTTCTTCTGACGTGTGATTTTCTGTGTGTTTTACTATTATATCCTTTGATAATTATTTTTTTTGAGTTAAACATATATTACAGGAAGGACAAAATTAGGGATATTGAATGTTCTACATTGATAACTATCGTAAGTAGAGTTTCATTAATTAATAGAGATTACAACTGAATAATATAGTTTTGTTAAAGGAGAAAAATTTAGATTAAAAACTATAACTCTTTTATTGATAAAATATCTTATAAATAGGCTGATACAATCTGTTACAATAAATTTCCTGATATAACAGGGATTCTTTGTATCTCAATCTATACTAAATCATATCTAATTAGGACAAGACGCACACCGGAAGTTACGGAGAATAAATCTCCTGAAGTGTGACGACCCGAACCAGAATCTGATGCATATTCGGCACGATTCTCGAGATTGAGGTTAGTCGCGGTTTATTGTTGTATATGTAGTTTGCCGATTCGATTCGTGACATTATTTTCGGTCAAGAATTTGAGTTAGGTGTCTTCACGGAAATTGTTGAGTACGTGATTTCGAGCTCGAGGGCGGTTCCGGAAGATTTTTCCGATAACCGAGGAATATTTTAAGATTATTTGAAGTTTCGGGTTCTGACGAGTTTATCCGATTGTTTCAAGTTTATCCGAATCACATTGTATATTCATTTCGGACCGTCGATCGACCCGAGGCTCGGGTATAAATAGAAAAATGGTCGAGAAATAGTCGAGAAATAGTCGAGAATTCATTTTGGAAGTTGACCAGTCGTTGACTTTCCCAAATTGGAAAGTTGACTGTTGACCAGAGAAGGAGAGACTTTCCGTTTTCGGCTTCACCTTCCGGCGACCATTTTCCGGCCACCTCCGGCCAAGTGAAAGGTAGGGATCGATTCCTCTCGTGATTTCGAGTTTGTTAGTGTTTGATTTTGTGGAATTTGAGTGAGTTTCGAGTGAGTTCGAAGTTGGCCGAATTGATGGAGTTCGTCGGTGACGGGGAGCTGTGCTCCGGCGAGGTATGGAGGTGATGTGGTTGGGGCTTTTGCTCGCCTATCCTCACTGAAGCTTGTGGTGTGGGAAATTTAGATCGAGGAGGTGTTTTCCGGTGAACCCGAATGGGTTACCGGAGTTGGAATTTCGATCGGATTTTAGTGGGTTGAGGTAGTTCTGCTTGGAATTGGTCTGTGAGGTAGAAGAGAAACTTGTTCACCTTGATGAGACCTTGGAAACTGGAGCTTTCCGCCGTGTAATTCCACCGTTGACGGCGCGCCGTCGCCGGCGGCGGCGGTCAACGGCGAGGAAAAACTCAACTTTTCAGATTTTGATGTAATTAGTGTCGTTTTTCTCGTAATTGTGCCCTGATCGTCGTCCAGAGGTTTTTGGGTTGATTTGATTAGCCGATTTTCAGTCGAGGTTTCGAGTTGGGATTTCGGGAATTTCGTTTATCGTTTTGTACCGCATTTCACATTTCCGGGAACGGTTGGTTTCCGTGCATCAGTACAGTGTTGAGAACTATGATTTTGATCAGTTATGTTTTTGTGAATATTCAGGAGATCGAGATCGTGATCTTGCTTCAGGCGAGGGATCTTCCGCCGGACCACGAGTGTAGCGCCTGTGCGCGTTTCGAGAGTCTGTGAGTGGACACTTTATTTTCACGGATTGATTGCGAGTCTTTATTTATGATTTACGAACTTGAGCATGCGGATTGATTATGATTTTACGAGCATGTGTTTTACGATTATGCTTATACGGATATACGTATACGAATATATTCATACGTACATATTATGTTTTAAGCATGTGCATAGAAAAGATTTATGATTTGGTTTACACAGAGTACAGTCTCAGTATATGTTGTGGTATCGATACACATTGGCTTCTCGGCTGATCCCCGAGTACGCTCAGGGAAGGACAGATATCCTGACCCGAGGCCTTTCTGGCTAGGAATCACGTGTGGGTCTGGGATCCCGTGGTTCAGACTGTGCTATCGCGTGGTAGTCCATGAGTGATTCCACGACATGTTTACGTTGCATGCTCTGTACGTGAGTGGTAGCTGGAGTCTCCTCACGTTTCATTTGATTTTCGTATATTTGACTCGCATATGATTTATATGTAGACATATACTATCTGGTGAAAGACATTTATTTTCGTCCACTCACTCTAACGTGTTATTGTCTTTCCCCTGGGCTTTTCGGTTTCCGTGCCTAGTTTGCAGTTCAGGTTTGGTGTTTCACGTCGCGGTTTGGAGGCTAGTGATCAGAGTTACCTGTGTTTTCCAGTAGGTTCTTGTTTCGCCTACTGATGTACATATTGTATATGTTTTACTCTAGAGGTCGCTCTGATACATTCTGATACGTGTTGTGCGGATTTTCACAGATATATTTATATACGTAGTACAGTTTATCTACTGTTGATGATTATTTTGATGTTGAGAAATCTGGATGGGATTGGTGCCCACGGTTTACTTTTTGTGGCATAGGACGAAGTGTAAATTTCTGGGTGCAGGTTATGGTAATTCAATGCTAGTAACGAAACTCTGCTCAAATTTTGAAAATTTTTTGTTGGTTCGTATTTTCGAAAGGGTTTGATTCCGGTTTAGGTAACTGAATCGGGATTGGGTCCTTTCAGCTTGGTATCAGAGCATTAGGTTGTCAGATTCTGTAGACTCTTGTAGTTGTGACGCTTAGGTTATTTGAGTTGATACAGCATGACTGGAGTGATGACCCGACTGGCCAGCAGTACTCATCAATACTTCGGGTGTTGTATGTCCTCAAATATCTGCGGTTTCATGATTACGTTCTTTCTGCTTGTACCTAATGCTTGTCTTGTATCAGTAGGATGCCTCCTCAACGTGGTCCCCGTGTTGATCGGGATGATGATCCTGATGAGGATCGCCGAACGCGCGACTTGCTGATGCGAGTGCTGCGTTTGGAAGAGCGTTTTGACCCTGTGGTCAAGGCTCGTACTGCGGGTGCTACTGTGTTTTCGGGTTCAGTTGATCCAGAGATATGCGAGGCATGGTTGGTTCAGATTGAGCGGGTTTGTGAGCGTCTGCAGTTTACACCTGAGAAGATGACAGTAGCCGCAGTTGGTTTACTTGAGGGTGATGCATACTTTTGGTGGGTCAGCACTGACAGAGTTCCTGTGGATACTCCGTGGACATTGTTTCGTGATCTGTTTATGCGGAAGTATTTTAATCAGGCTACCCAGCAGCGCAAGTACGAGGAGTTTATGAGCTTGAGGCAGGGCAGTATGTTTGTACTTGAGTATCAGGATCGGTTTACTCGTTTGTCTCGTTTTGCGCGGGATATGGTGGCTACAGAGGAAGCCAAGTGTCGTAGGTTTGAGCTGGGATTGAATCTGAACATCAAGGCGACACTGACTACAATGCCTCAGAACAACTTTGATGAGTTTGTTAGTGCTGCTCTCCGAGGCGAGGATATTGAGCAGGAGAGACAGCAGAGGTACCAGCCGAGACGATTTGAGGAGGGTGGACCAAGTCAGGGCCTTCAAAGAGGCAGAGTTCTGATACTTCTGGTTCAGCTTCATCCTCAGGTGGTGGATCTTATCGACCACCAGCTAGTGCACCTAGGTGGAGACAGAGATGGAGGAGAGATCGACCGCAACGACCACAGGCTAGTGGGGATTCTAGCGGTTCTAGTCATCCTCGACAACTTTTTCGCACACCTGCTACACCGAGGGAGGCTCCGTTGTGCAACTTGTGCAATAGGTATCATGTTGGTTCGTGTCAGCGAGGCACCCTCAACTGTTATCATTGTGGCCAGGTGGGTCACTATGCGAGGGCGTTTCCTCAGTTGTATGGTGCTGGTGATCAGGCAGCTCAGAGTTCCGGAGGAGAGCGAGGTGCCACTACGGGAGCTCAACCAGCACAGTTTACAGGTCAGGGCCGACAGCAGGGACAGCCCCAGCGAGGACGACCAGCCGGACAGGCGAGAGTTCATGCTATGACTATGCGTGAAGGCAGAGCATCACCGGAGGTCGTTATCGGTACATTACATGTTTTTGGTATTCCAGTAGTTGCATTGTTAGATCCAGGTGCCACACATTCATTCATATCATTTAGACTGTCATCATTGGCTACGGTACCTGCATCTCCCCTTCCGGGGTTGTGGAGAGTGTTGTATCCGTCAGGTGAGGTTGTGAGCATCGGTTGGGTTTACCGAGATTGTGAGGTGTTTGTTGATGGCCATGGTTTAGCCGTTGATCTGTTGTTGCTTGATATTGTGGATTTCGATCTGATATTGGGTATGGACTTTTTGGAGTCGCACTGGGCCATGTTTGATTGCCACAGGAAGGAGGTCGCATTTCGACGACCAGGGTTACCTGAGATACTGTTTCGTGGCGAGAAGAACACTTCTCTACCGTGTTTGATTTCCGCGATGAGGGCGGACCGGTTGATGAAGAAGGGTTGTGTTGCTTACTTAGCCCATGTTGTGGACACTACAGCTGCAGTGCCAGATCTTAGTAGTATTGAGGTTGTGTCTGAGTTTCCGGATGTGTTTCCAGCAGAGTTACCTGGTATACCCCCTGTACGGGAGATTGATTTTACCATTGAGTTATTGCCAGGTACTGGACCGATCTCCCAGACACCGTACCGGATGGCGCCTGCAGAGTTGAGGGAGTTGCAGATTCAGCTTCAGGAGTTGTTAGAGAAGGGATTCATTCGACCGAGTGTTTCTCCGTGGGGTGCTCCAGTGTTATTTGTGCGGAAGAAGGACGGGTCCATGCGTTTGTGCATCGACTATCGGAAGCTGAATCAGGTTACAGTGAGGAACAAGTATCCGTTGCCACGGATTGACGACTTGTTCGATCAGCTGAAGGGAGCGGCAGTCTTTTCGAAGATTGACCTTCGATCCGGATATCACCAATTGAGGATCCGGGATTCAGATGTGGCCAGGACAGCATTCAGGACGCGGTATGGGCACTATGAGTTTTTGGTTATGCCGTTTGGGTTGACCAACGCCCCCGCAGCTTTCATGAACTTGATGAATCGGGTGTTTCGTCGATTCCTTGACAAGTTCGTGATTGTATTCATTGATGATATCCTGATATATTCCAGGAGTGTGGGCCAGCACAAGAAGCACTTGCGAGCAGTGTTGCGAACTTTGCGGGACCATCAGTTATTCGCGAAGTTTAGCAAGTGTGAGTTCTGGTTGGATAGTGTGAAGTTTCTGGGCCACGTGATTTCGGCCGAGGGAGTTAGTGTTGATCCTGACAAGATTGAGGCCGTGCTGAATTGGAGTCGACCCACTACTGTGCCGGAGATCCGGAGTTTCTTGGGGTTAGCAGGCTATTATCGGCGGTTTGTACAGGATTTCTCCCGGATAGCTACACCACTGACCAGATTGACGAAGAAGGGCGTCAAGTTTGAGTGGTCTGATGCGTGCGAGGAGAGTTATTTGCTCCTGAAGGAGAGATTGACTACTGCACCGGTTCTGACTTTGCCAGACGACAGTGGTGAGTTTGTTGTATATAGTGATGCGTCGAAGTTGGGCCTTGGCTGTGTGTTGATGCAGCATGGTAGAGTCGTGGCATATGGTTCCAGACAGCTGAAACCGCACGAGGTCAACTATCCGACGCATGATTTGGAGTTAGCCGCTATTGTGTTAGCGTTGAAGAGTTGGAGACATTACCTGTATGGTGCTCAGTGTAAGATTTTCACTGACCACAAGAGTCTCACTTACTTGCGGACGAACCCGGATCTGAACATGAGGCAGCGCCGATGGATGGAGTTGATCAATGATTATGATTGCACGTTTGAGTACCATCTAGGGAAGGCCAACGTTGTAGCGGATGCACTTAGCCGGAAATCTGGAGCATCGTTGTTTCATATGTGTGTGGCCAGAGTATCGATGTTAGCTGAGCTTCGAGCTACAGGTGCTGTATTTGGGTATGATGATGATGGAGCTTTGTTGTCCAGTTTCCAGGTTCGACCGGTACTGGTTGATCAGGTACGGGAGACACAGGATTCAGATCCTTACTTGCTGAGCAAGAAGACCATGATACGGAATGGTGTGCCTACTGAGTTCCGTTTGAGCGACGACGGTACGTTGTTGGTCAAAGGCAGGCTTTGTGTACCCAGGGACGAGGACTTAAAGAAGGAGATTCTGGATGAGGCCCACAGTTCAGCGTATGCGATGCATCCCGGAGGTACGAAGATGTTTCGTACACTTCGAGCGTACTATTGGTGGCGCAACATGAAGCGGGAGATTGCCGCATACGTGAGTCGGTGTTTGATTTGTCAGCAGGTGAAAGCGGAGAGGCAGCAACCTGCAGGGGAACTACAGCCACTTGAGATTCCAGTTTGGAAGTAGGAGCATATCACGATGGATTTCGTCTATCAGTTGCTGCGTACTTCGGCGGGCAACACTGGCATTTGGGTTATTGTTGATCGATTGATGAAATCTGCACACTTTCTTGCACTTCCAGGGAAGGTATCAGTGGGCAGATTGGCCAAGTTGTACTTATCTGAGATTGTTCGCTTGCATGGAGTGCCTGTGTCCATTATTTCTGACCGTGATAGTCAGTTCACTTCTGAGTTTTGGCAGGCTTTACAGCGAGCTTTGGGCACGAGGTTGCGATTTAGTACAGCTTTTCATCCTCAGACTGACGGGCAGTCCGAGCGGACCATTCAGACTCTTGAGGATATGCTGAGATCATGTGTATTGCAGTTTCACGGAAACTGGGATCAGCAGTTGCATTTGATCGAGTTCGCCTACAACAACAGCTATCGGGCTAGTATTGAGATGGCACCGTACGAGGCCCTGTACGGGAAGCAGTGTCGCACTTCATTGTGTTGGAGTGAGGTGGGCGAGCGTTGGCTCATTGGTCCTGATTTGGTGAAAACCACGATGGAGGACATACAGGTTATCCGGGATCGACTGAAGGTCGCCCAGGATCGGCAGAAGAGTTACGCTGATGTGAGGAGGAAAAGTTTGGAGTTCGAGGTTGGTGATTGGGTCTTCCTGAAACTATCTCCGTGGAGGGGAGTTGTGCGTTTCGGGAAGCGTGGCAAGCTTCGACCGCGGTACATTGGTCCGTATGAGATTATGGAGAGGGTTGGAGCTGTTGCTTATAGACTTGAGTTACCGGCTGAGATGGCTCGTGTACATGATGTCTTCCATGTTTCGATGTTGCGGAAGTACATCTCAGATCCTTCACATGTGATAGCCCCACAGCAATTGCCGATCAGAGAGGATTTATCGTATGTTGAGGAGCCAGTGCAGATCCTCGATCGTCGTGAGTAGGAGTTGAGGCACCGTGTGATTCCGCTGGTGAACGTCTTGTGGCAGAACCACTCGGTTGAGGAGGCCACCTGGGAGACCGAGCAGCGTATGCGGGAGCAATATCCTCATCTGTTCACTTGACAGGTACGTAAATTTCGAGGTCGAAATTTCTTTAAGGGGGGTAGATTTGTGACGACCCGAACCAGAATCTGATGCATATTCGGCACGATTCTCGAGATTGAGGTTAGTCGCAGTTTATTGTTGTATATGTAGTTTGCCGATTCGATTCGCGACTTTGTTTTCGGTCGAGAATTTGAGTTAGGTGTCTTCACGGAAATTGTTGAGTACATGATTTCGAGCTCGAGGGAGATTCCGGAAGATTTTTCCGATAACCGAGGAATATTTTAAGATTATTTGAAGTTTCGGGTTCCGACGAGTTTCTCCGATTGTTTCGAGTTTATCCGAATCACATTGTATATTCATTTCGGACCGTCGATCGACCCGAGGCTTGGGTATAAATAGAAAAATAGTCGAGAAATAGTCGAGAAATAGTCGAGAAATAGTCGAGAATTCATTTTGGAAGTTGACCAGTCGTTGACTTTCCCAAATTGGAAAGTTGTCTGTTGACCAGAGAAGGAGAGACTTTCCGTTTTCGACTTCACCTTCCGGCGACCATTTTCCGGCCACCTCCGGCCAAGTGAAAGGTAGGGATCGATTCCTCTCGTGATTTCGAGTTGGTTAGTGTTTGATTTTGTGGAATTTGAGTGAGTTTCGAGTGAGTTCGAAGTTGGCCGAATTGATAGAGTTCGTCGGTGACGGGGAGCTGTGCTCCGGCGAGGTATGGAGGTGATGTGGTTGGGGCTTTTGCTCGCCTATCCTCACTGAAGCTTGTGGTGTGGGAAATTTAGATCGAGGAGGTGTTTTCCGGTGAACCCGAATGGGTTGCCGGAGTTGGAATTTCGATCGGATTTTAGTGGGTTGAGGTAGTTCTGCTTGGAATTGGTCTGTGAGGTAGAAGAGAAACTTGTTCGCCTTGATGAGACCTTGGAAACTGGAGCTTTCCGCCATGTAATTCCACAGTTGACGGCGCGCCGTCGCCGGCGGCGGCGGTCAACGGCGAGGAAAAACTCAACTTTTCAGATTTCGATGTAATTAGTGTCGTTTTTCTCGTAATTGTGCCTTGATCGTCGTCCAGAGGTTTTTGGGTTGATTTGATTAGCCGATTTTCAGTCGAGGTTTCGAGTTGGGATTTCGGGAATTTCGTTTATCGTTTTGTACCGCATTTCACATTTTCGGGAACGGTTGGTTTCCGTGCATCAGTATAGTGTTGAGAACTATGATTTTGATCAGTTATGTTTTTTTGAATATTCAGGAGATCGAGATCGTGATCGTGCTTCAGGCGAGGGATCTTCCGCCGGACCACGAGTGTAGCGGGTGTGCGCGTTTCGAGAGTCTGTGAGTGGACACTTTATTTTCACGGATTGATTGCGAGTCTTTATTTATGATTTACGAACTTGAGCATGCGGATTGATTATGATTTTACGAGCATGTGTTTTACGATTATGCTTATACGGATATACGTATACGAATATATTCATACGTACATATTATGTTTTAAGCATGTGCATAGAAAAGATTTATGATTTGGTTTACACAGAGTACAATCTCAGTATATGTTGTGGTATCGATACACATTGGCTTCTCGGCTGATCCCCGAGTACGCTCCGGGAAGGACAGATATCCTGACCCGAGGCCTTTCTGGCTAGGAATGACGTGTGGGTCTGGGATCCCATGGTTCAGACTGTGCTATCGCGTGGTAGTCCATGAGTGATTCCGCGATATGTTTACGTTGCATGCTCTGTACGTGAGTGGTAGCTGGAGTCTCCTCACGTTTCATTTGATTTTCGTATATTTGACTCGCATATGATTTATATGTATACATATACTATCTGGTGAAAGACATTTATTTTCGTCCACTCACTCTAACGTGTTATTGTCTTTCCCCTGGGCTTTTCGGTTTCCGTTCTCAGTTTGCAGTTCAGGTTTGGTGTTTCACGTCGCGGTTTGGAGGCTAGTGATCAGAGTTACCTGTGTTTTCCAGTAGGTTCTTGTTTCGCCTACTGATGTACATATTGTATATGTTTTACTCTAGAGGTCGCTCTGATACATTCTGAGACGTGTTGTGCGGATTTTCACAGATATATTTATATACGTAGTACAGTTTATCTACTGTTGATGATTATTTTGATGTTGAGAAATTTGGATGGGATTGGTGCCCACGGTTTGCTTTTTGTGGCATAGGACGAAGTGTTAATTTCTGGGTGCAGGTTATGGTAATTCAACGCTAGTAACGAAACTCTGCTCTAATTTTGAAAATTTTTTGTTGGTTCGTATTTTCGAAAGGGTTTGATTCCGGTTTAGGTAACTGAATCGGGATTGGGTCCTTTCATGAAGTACTCCTCCTTGTGTTGATGGCCTAATAAATTATGCATGACATGTTGTCTCACTAAAAACTTCGTCAAGAAAACAAAAACTTCATGGGTAAAACAAAATCTTGGTCTAAGGAAAAAAGAGTACAACGTATCAACTAAAAATGCTGCTACATGTGACGTAGACCACCCCTGATGTTTACAGAAATGTAACTTCCCTTGATTGTAAACTCAGACATGGAGTTCAGATAACCTGCGCATACCAATGCACCTCACATGTTTCACAAATGTAGAATTAGCTAGTGACTTGGTAAATAAGTCCGCAAGATTATTTGCCGAACCAACCTGGTTCACATGGATATTCAATAGCTGGTGTTGTTGTTGATTGAAGAAGAACTTCAGCGAGATATGCTTTGTATTGTCACCTTTAATGTAACCTAATATCATTTGTTCAATGTACGTCACATTATCTGCAAAGATGCAAGTGGGAACTGTCGTAGTATATGGTAACCCACTAGATCCTCGAATATGATGAATGACTGACCTAAGCCAGACACATTCTCTAACCGCTTTATGCAATGCAATGATTTCTGAATGATCTGAGGAAGTAGAAACAAGGGTTTGCTTAGTTGAACTCCACGAAATCATCGTGTTTCCTATAGTGAAAATATAACCGGTCTCTAGACGACCTTTGTGTGGATCAGAGAGGTACCCTGCATCAGTAAATCCAACCAACACATCAACCGGTATTTTGGAATAGGGGACAACAGTAAAACTGCTCGCATTAGGTTTAACCTTCGATAGATCGAAGAACAACTCATTTGATGGATCACATGCATGATTCTGGTTCGACCCGTGAGCATCCTTCGATGGGTCGAGAGATCGATATTTTTGATGGATCAAAGGCTCTCGAATTTGCATGTTGTGATCCAACCATCTATTTTCCAAAATTTCAAGATTCTTTCTATTTTCTTTGTAGTGAAAGAACAAGCCTAAGTCAATGGTTACCTCCAAATACCAGAAGGTGTAATATACTTCATTCCAATGAATTTGTGTTGGCCCATACCGAGAGGGCAATGTCTAAACATGTCACCAAGCTATATTTTATCAAGCTCTAACCGCACCAAGATATAGAATCTCATCTCCAAAAGATCTTTATAAGGACATGTAAATAGTATTATAGGCATAAACAAGCTTCGCACAATGAGCGATGTGCATTGGATTTTTTTATAAGGACATCCAGTGGGATAACACATGACCCCACAGTGATACTTTGTCAGATTGTGCTGCACTTGACTTAGAGACCGAGCCAGGAATGAGAGGAGTAGTCTCATCCTCCACATCTAACCTGCTCGATTGTGTCTTCACTCTGAAGAACCAATGACCATGAGAATTTCTCGATAGCTTGATCATCATAATACAAAAGCTCATATGAGGCCAAGTCACACATAGTAATATAAGTGACTGCATGGAATTCAATGATCGTAACCGTAGTAAGATATAAATACTACAAATTCTCATAATCCTCTCCAGATTGCGTCATTGGAAGCATTCTACGGAGATTTGACATAAAACTCTGTTGCATTCTCATAATATTATTCCAATTGAAAACCGTTGGCACAAATGTTTTCAAATCTTAGCAAGGTTCGAATGGAAAATAGGCGGGTATAACACTCAATCTTGCCATCATATATCAACAAAATAATGTCAATCAATCTGTCTTTGGACCCAAGACATGGCAAACACTTTAAGTGAATACTTAAAGATTTCAAAAGGGTAGAACCCTTATAGAGTGATGTTATGGTATTATAAGACCTAAAAACAACCGATTATAACAACATCTGACCGGTCGAAATAACATTTGTAGATTAAGTTCCATGGCATGACAAAAACTGATGTAAAACCATATCTGGTGCAAAATTTCAGGTTGGTCGTTTTAGACCAACAATTTTCTGAAACTTTACTTGTAGATAAAACCGATGTAAAACACATCAAAAACACCACAATCTAGGAATCTCCGATTGATCGAAGTACACAATTTTTGATGGATCAAAAATTTCACAATCCAACCCGAAGGATACCTTCGATGAATCGACGAACAAACCCTCGATAGATTGAAGAAACACAGAATAAAACCTGATTTTCCGATACTGATTTTCAATGGGTCGAAGAATTAGACTTTGATGGATCGAAGCTTGACCCGAGACATGCCTTTGATGGATTGAAAGTGGAATCCTCGATGGATCGAAAATGGCAGTGTAAGGACCCGAGACATGCCTTCGATGAATCGAAAGTAGTAGTTTACGAATTCGGGGATGAGCTTCGATAGGTCGAAGTACAAATTTTCAATGGATCAAAAATCTCAGAAACAGATCCGTGGGATACCTTCGATGAATCGAAGCACAAGTCTTCGATGGATCGAAGGCCCCCTCGAGATCAAAACAACATCCCTTAGATACCTTCGAATAATTTATTAATGACATTAAACTCTTTCCATACTTGTATTCGGCCTTTCCATTTTAGTTCTTTCTATCTTTTCAAAAATGAAATGATATATACTTTAGGAAAACTTCCATACAGAATAAAACATCAATAAGAAATTCAAATTTCTCCAAGTTAGTACGTTGAACCAAAAACAAGAAGCCATCTATTATTTATTTTGAATTTGGCGTTTATTATCTAAAAGCATATAGGATCAAACAAAATTTTAGACTTTTATTGCAAAGTTAATTATTCATCGGAAGCTGATTATGAATGGACAAGTTTGCCCTTGAAAATTTTGACACGTCATCAGATAATGATGTAGCTTAACAGTAAGGTACCTAATTGTTAACGAAATCAAATGTGAGGAATAAAACTGCAAAAAAATGTTACTTGGGTATAAAATTCAAAGTGAAACCATAAGTAGGGGAGTCTTTTGTAATTAATCATTTACTTTTCTGCACAATTCTTCTATATGTTGGAGCAAATCTATCCAACCAATCCATCAATAGCCTGTCTAATCGAGAACCATCTCCTGGAAGCCTATTGTTCGGAATCTGGGATCCGTTGAAGAGTTCACGCAAGACCCTCTCGAATCCATTCGAATGTACTAACAAGAACCAAATTAAGTAAGGCTCTACCAGAATTCCCCTAGAGTATCGACTAGGAGAATTAGGCTCCATAAAAAGTGTTTTATCGTCAAGTAAAAAAACAGCCTAGAGACGGGGTTGACACTCTCTGTGTTCTACATTGCTAAAGAAGAAGTCAGGTTAGCAGGGATTATGAAAACCAAACATCAAAACAGGTTGTTCGAACGTAAGTTCTGGAAAAGTGGCTAGAGCTGAACAAGAAGATGAAAGTTGAAAAGACTTGACCCCGATTTAGCAGCCTAAATTGGAATTAGGTCCTAATAACACTAACCGAGAATTTTACTAACACTTTCGCAAAGCATAAAGTTCAACCAAAAAATCTGAACGAAAAAAGAAAATTAATTTTTGAAATTGATGAAAAGTACCATTCTTAACCACCGACTCGTAGGATTAAACGAGGCTCCTAAGAGCAAGTTCAGCGGTGCTTGTTTAACCTCAAAAAGTAGAAAAAATAGAATTTCACATCTCCACCGGAGTTATGACCGGGCAAGAAGTGCCCTGGGTCAATCCCTAAGGAAATTCTAGCATCTCGACTTGACCTGATTGCCAATATGGCACCGTTGATGTTAACCGTCCATACCTCCAGTCATTCTCGAAGTGCCCCATCAACACTCTTTTGCCGCAGATAAAGCCCCGCTGCCAGGCCGAGTCATAATCTTAGGCTTCTACCAGAAGCCCAACTACGACATCGCATTTCTCCACCTCGAACCCAACGTCGCTGACCCGACCCACCAGGCCACCTATATCAAACAACTCAATAACCACATTGCTCTATAAGGCCTTCGAAGCAAGTGACTTGAAAGGACCCAACCCCGATTTAGTTTCCTAAACCGGAATCAAACCCTTTCTGAAAACACGAACTTACAAAAACCAAAGAAATTTCGGCAGAGTTTCATTATAATGTGGAATTACCATTAACCTACACCCGAAAAACACAATTCACCCTATACCACAAAAGCCAAACCGTGAGCACCAATCCCATCCGGATTTCTCAATATCAAAACAATAATGTAAAGTAATAACCAAAACTGTACTTTACAGAAATCCGGGGAAAAATCATATGAAAGTATAACAGTAGAGTAATCAGAGCGACCTCTAGTGTATATATATACATAATATACAACAGTAGGCTAAACAAGAAACCTACTGAAAAAGAAAGGTAGCTCGAACACTAAGCCTCCGACAACGACGTGTGACACCAGAATCCGAACTGCAAACTGGGCACGGAAACCGAAAAGCCCAGGGGAAAGGCAAATAAAATCGTTAGAGTGAGTGGACGAAAATAATCATATACCTTTCACCATTTATATAATATAAAAACAATGCGAGTTCTTAGAATAAATGGAGGTGTCAGGCGAATCTCTCAAGCCCGACAGTCAGGCGAATCTCTCAAGCCCGACGATGATAGACTAGGCGAATCTCTTAAACCCAGTGGGCACATTAGGGGAATCTCTCAACCCTGGAACTGGACTACCGGTGATCAGCCAAGTAGCCAATGCATCGATGCTAAGTAAATGCCATCACCATATAAAATATAAAACAATACCTCCAAAAACAATAAATAATCTCAATACTGTACTGGAAATAAATACTGAAATCAAGAACTCGCTACGACAGTTTAAATAAAAGTCCACACACAGATAACTCAACGCGCAAATGTGCTAACCAAGAGATTCGGCGGAAGATCCATTGCCCAACATACGATCTCGATCTCCTGAATAATCACAAAATATAACTGATCAAAATCACAATTTATTACTCTGTACCACACCTCGGAAACCAACCATTTCCGGAAACATATAACTCGGATACAAAATAATCGACAAAAACCCCCAAATTCTCCACATAAACCCTCGACTTAAAATCCGGTATCCAAATCAACTCGAAAACCTCAAGGCGATGACCGGGGCGCGATTATGAGCAAAACGACATAAAACTTGTCAAAATCCAAAAAGTCAACTCTTCGCCGGAGCTCCGCCGTTGACCACCGACGCCGCTGGCGGCGCGGCGTCAACCATGACGGTTCCGGCCAAACTTTCCAGATCACAAGTACTCCTCAAGCCCAACACATTTCTCTTCTATACCGAGACCCAATTCCAAGCCCAACGGCCGGAAATTGCCTCGAAACTCACGAAATTCATGGATTTTGGTGAGTTTTCCGGCAAGCTTCAAACCTCAACCAATTCATAATTCCTTCACCCAAAAGCTTCACAAGGATGAGGGGAACCTTTCCCCCCACCACCCCAACCTCAAAAGTTGCCAGAGCACCTCACCGGATTCTGACGAAATCCCTAGATTTTCTCGAACTCGTTCTCCCCCAAATTGTGATCAATTCAACTCAAATCAAGTTCTAAACCAAAGGAAATCAAGAGAGGAAGCTAGCCATACCAAAATCAAGGCCGGAGGTGGCCGAAAAAGTGAAGTCCGACGGCGAGTCAACGATGGTCCGTTTTGAACTCGGTCAACGCGGGGCAACGGTCCCTTTTCTGGTCAACGACGGTCAAACTTCCCGAACAATATTTTTTGACAATTTTTCGACTATTCTGATATTTATACTCGCGGCTCGATACGATCGACGGTCCAAATCGAATCACATCCATGTTTCGGATAACTCAAACTCAAACGGATAAACATGACGAAATTACGCGATTTCAAATATTCATAACATATTCCTCGGTTATCAAAACAATTATCCGAAACTGCCCACAAAATCGAAATCACGCATACTACAATTCTCGTGAAGAGACTCAACTCAAATTCTCGCCCGATAATTAAGTCGTGAACCAAACCGCCAATTCAATTAATTTACGAAAAACTGTGATTACTCGTAAACTCGCGGACTAAGCCGATTAACGTGCTAATTCTGATTCGGGTCGTCACAAATCTACCCCCCTTAAAAAAAATTTTGACCTCGAAATTTACGTACCTGCTAGGTGAACAGATGAGGATACTGCTCCCGCATATGCTACTCGGTCTCCCAGGTGGCTTCCTCAACTGAATGATTATGCCATAAGACCTTCACAAGCTGTATGACACAGTGCCTCAACTCCTGCTCACGCCGATCGAGAATCTGTACCGGCTCCTCCACATATGTCAAATCCTCCCGGATAGGAAGCTGATGTGGTGCTTACACATGTGATGGATCTGAAATGTATTTCCGCAACATCGAGACATGTAAAACATCGTGTACTCGAGCCATCTCAGAAGGCAACTTTAATCTGTAAGCCACGACACCAACTCTCTCTGTAATCTCATACGGACCGATATACCGTGGTTGAAGCTTGCCACGCTTCCCGAAATGCACAACTCCCCTCCAAGGAGACAGTTTCAGGAAGACCCAATCGCCCACCTCGAACTCGAGACTCTTTCTTCTCAAGTCCGAATAACTCTTCTGGCGATCCTGGGCAATCTTCAGTCTGTCCCCGATAATCTGAATATCCTTCATGGTGCTCTTCACTAGATCAGGACCAATAAGCCATCGCTCGCCTACCTAACTCCAACACAATGGAGTACGGGACTGCCTCCCGTATAAAGCCTCATACGATGCCATGTTGATACTGGCCTGATAACTATTGTTATAAAGCAAACTCAATCAAATGCAGTTGCTGGTCCCAATTTCCTCTAAACTGCAAAACACAAGACCGCAACAGATCTTCGAGGTTCTGAATAGTCCGTTCAGACAGCCCATCAGTCTGTGGATGGAAAGCTGTACTGAAATGCAATCTGGTACCCAAGGCTCGCTGCAATGCCTACAAGAACTCTAAAGTAAAATGACTGTCTCGGTCAGAAACAATGGATACAGGCACACCATGCAGACGAACGATCTCCGCCAGATACAGCTTTGCCAATCTGCCTACTGAAATATTCCCGGGTAGTGAAAGGAAATGAATGGATTTAGTCAATCGATCAACCATAACCCAAATACCAGTATTACCAGCCGAAGTACACGGTAACTGATACACGAAATCCATGGTAATGCGCTCCCACTTCCAAACCAGAATCTCTAAGGGCTGTAGCTTTCCCGCAGGCTTCTGCCTCTCTGCTTTAACCTGCTGACAAATAAGACATCTGCTCACATATGAAAGGACCCAACCCCGGTTTAGTTGCCTAAACCAGAATCAAACCCCTTCGAAAACACGAACCAACAAAAACCGTAGAAATTTTGGCAGAGTTTCGCTACTAACGTGGAATTACCATTACTTGCACCCTGAAAATACACTTCATCCTATGCCACAAAAATCAAACCGTGGGCACCAATCCCATCCGGATTTCTCAATATATCAACAATAATGTAAAGTAATAAATATATCTGTACTTTACTGAAATCCAGAGTAAAATCGTATAAAATATACAACAGAATACTCAGAGCGACCACTAATGTATAATCATATAAGTATACCACAGTAGGTAGAAAAATAAACCTACCGGAAGAAACAAGGTAGCTCGAGCACTATGCCTCCGACCACGACGTGCGACACCAGAGTCCGAACTGCAAATTGGGCACAGAAACCGAAAAGCCCACGGGAAAGACATGAAAACTGTTAGAGTGAGTGGACGAAAATAAATGTCTTTCACCACATAATATATACGTTATAAAAACAAATGCGAGTCAAATGCATGAAAATCAAATGGTACGTGAGGAGACGCTGACTCCAACCCACGTACAGAGCATGCCTCGTAAATATCGCGGAGTCTCTCATGGATTACCACGCGATAGCACAGTCTGAATCACGGGATCCCAGACCCACACGTGATTCCTAGCCAGAAAGGCCTCGGGTCAGAATATCTGTCTCCCCCGGAGCGTACTCGGGGATCAGCCGAGAAGCCAACGTGTATCGATACAACCCTGATAACTGAGACTGTACTCTGTGTAAATCAAATCATAAATCTTTTCCATGCACATGCATAAAACATAATATGTACGTATGTATATTCGTATATGCATAATCGTAAAACACATGCTCGTAAAATCATGATCAAACTGCATGCTCAAGTTCGTAAATCATACATAAAAGACTCGCAATCAATCTGTGAAAAGAAATTGTCCACTCACAGACAAGCG
Source organism: Geum urbanum (assembly GCA_946800695.1). Classification (NCBI taxonomy): domain Eukaryota; kingdom Viridiplantae; phylum Streptophyta; class Magnoliopsida; order Rosales; family Rosaceae; genus Geum; species Geum urbanum. Next base: position 25,978,528 of record OX327002.1, read on the forward strand.
TAACGCAGTTCGCGTTAATCCGTGATCCGGCGGAAAGTGCCTCGCCAGAAGAATGATCACGAACTCCTGAATAATCACAAAGTTCATATCTCAAAGTCATAACTCGACAATTCAAAACAAATCATGAGAAACCACCGTTCTCGGAAATACGTAATCCGATTATGACAAACTGTCGAAAATCCGAAAATCACACCTCAATACCTCACTGTAATTTCGGACGCTCAACTCGAAAAACAAACCTCCCCAATGCGATCGGGGCGCGATTTCGAGTGAAATGACATGCAACTTGTCGAAAACCCCAAAAAGTCAAAGTTGACCACCGTTGACCGCCGGCGGCGGCAGCGGCGCCCCCAACCTGAAATTTTCCCGGCGGAGCAACCACTATTCCACACCAAATCACCCACTGAGCAACTTTCACAACTGCATCAACGGCCAATTCTCCCTCTAACCATGTCAATTTCAAGCAAAACCGAATTGCCTCACAAATTTCAAATCCAAAATTCTCCACACACAAGCAAAATTAGAACTCCATACCTATATGGTTAGAATCATGGAGATGAGGGCTACAAAACCCAATCCTTATTTGAGCTTAACTCGGCCGGAATCAAAATCCACCATTAACCCCAAAATTCACCATTTTTGGCCAGAAATATCTTCCACCTCCGGCGACCTCGCCGTGAGAGGAGACTGGCACGGGGTCGAGGGCTCTAAGGCGAGTCGAACGGTACCAGGGTCGAGCCCGGAGGTAGCCGGACGGGCTTCTCCGCCGTGGAGCACGTCGGTCACCGTCGCACACTTTCTCTCTCCCCGCGTTGACCAAGTCAATAGCCACAATGAATAGTTGACTTGCCCAAAATAGTAACCCACAATAAATACCTTCCAAATAAGGAAACTTCCAATTATACATTTCGACAAACTTCAAATACCCATAACATTCCCGTCGTAAATCCGATTCCGATAATTCTCGCGACAACAAACTCGACTCAACATGTTCTTCAATTACCACCCGAAGTCAAACACTTCGACAAATTGGATAAAAAGTCAACGGTTCACCCAAACACATAATTTAACCGACTAAATAATCAACAATCGGAAATATTCACAACATAATCCTCGTAACTCGGAATAATGCTCCGGAAGTTCCCACGAGCTCGAAATTAAATTATCAACAACTTCCGTGAAGAAGTCGAAACCAGATTCTCGTCCGGTAATTTAGTCGTTAAGAGAGCCACCATTTAAAACCGATTACGTCAACACTTCAACACTTCAAATATTCATATTTTATTCCTCGGTTGTCCAAATAACGATCCGGAACCGCCCACGAACACGAAATCACACGTACAACGACTCTCGAGAATAGACTCAGCTCCAATTCTCGGCCAATAATTTAGTCGTTATCAAACCTGGCGAGTAAATCCATTATCGGAAATCTACGATGATACGCTAACTCGTGAATTATGCTGATTTCACAGCTGATTCTGTTCTGGGTCGTCACACATATGCGGAAATCTCCCTCTTCATATTTCGCCACCAGTAATAAGCTCGAAGTGTACGAAATATTTTCATACCGCCGGGATACATCGCATAAGCAGAACAATGAGCTTCGTCTAAAATCTCTTTCTTCAAACCCTCGTCCCTGGGTACACATAATCTGCCTCTGAATAGCAATGTATCATCATCACTCAACCGAAACTCTGTTGGCATACTATTCCGAATCATGGTCTTCTTGTCCAAAAGATAGGAATCTGCATCCTGAGCTTCCCGAACCTGATCAACCAATACAGGTCGAACTTGGAAGCTAGCCAACAAGTCTCCATCATCGTCCCACTCAAACTCAGCTCCCGTAGCCCGTAACTCGGCTAACATGGAAACTCTGGCCACACACACATGAAACAATGAGGCTCCAGATTTCCGACTGAGTGCATTGGCAACAACATTGGCCTTCCCTGGATGGTACTCAAAGGTGCAATCATAATCATTGATCAACTCCATCCATCTGCGTTGTCTCATATTCAAGTCTGGCTGAGTGCGCAAATAGGTGAGACCCTTGTGATCTGTGTATATCATGCACTGAGCTCCGTACAAGTAGTGTCTCCAACTCTTCAAAGCTAATACTATAGCAGCCAACTCCAAATCATGGGTAGGATAGTTAACTTCATGTGGTTTTAGCTGCCTGGAACCCTAAGCCACCACTCTGCCATGCTGCATCAAAACACAACCAAGTCCCAATTTTGATGCATCGCTGTAAACCACAAACTCTCCACTATCGTCAAGTAGAGTCAGAACCGGTGCAGTAGTCAACTTCTCTTTCAAGAGCAAGTAACTCTCCTCACATGCGTCAGATCACTCGAACTTGACTCCTTTCTTCGTCAATTTGGTAAGTGGAGTGGCAATTTGTGAATAATCCTGCACAAAGCGCCGATAATAACCTGCCAAACCCAAGAAACTCCTGATCTCTGGTACGGTGGTAGGTCTACTCCAATTCAACATGGCTTCAATCTTGTCAGGATCTACGCTGACTCCCTCAGCTGATATCACGTGACCCAAAAACTTCACGCTATCCAACCAAAACTCACACTTGCTGAACTTCGCAAACAGCTGATTGTCTCGCAAAGTCCGTAAAACAGCTCGCAAATGCTTCTTGTTCTGGCCCACACTCCTGGAGTAAATCAAGATGTCGTCGATGAACACAATCACAAACTTGTCTAGGAATCGCCTAAACACCCGGTTCATCGAGTCCATGAAACCTGCAGGGGAATTGGTCAACCCAAACTCATAATGCCCATACCGTGATCTGAAAGTTGTCCTGGCCACATCTGACTCTCTGATCCTCAACTGATGGTATCTAGAGCTGAGATCAATTCTTCGAAAAGACTGAAGCTCCCTTGAGCTGATCAAACAAGTCATTAATCCGCGACAACGGATACTTGTTCTTCACAGTGACCTGATTCAGCTTCCAGTAATCAATACACAGCCGTATGGAACCATCCTTCTTCCACACAAACAGTACATGAGCACCCCACGGTGATACACTGGGTCGTATGAAACCTTTCTCCAACAACTCTTGAAGTTGAATCTGTAGCTCCTTCAACTCCGCTGGCGCCATACGATAAGGTGCCTGAGATATGGGTCTAGTGCCTGGTAAAAGCTCAATGGTGAAATTGATTTCTCGAACTGGAGGAATACCCGGTAACTCCTTCGGAAACTCGGAAACCACCTCAATATCACCAATGTCTGATACAGCAGCCAGAGTATCCACGACATGAGCTAAGTATGCAACACAACCCTTCTTCATCATCCGCTCGGCCTTCATCACTGAAATCACACATGGCAATGAAGTATTCTTCTCACCGCGAAACAATATCTCTGGAAAACCTGGTCGTCGAAACACAACTTCCTTCTTGTGACAGTCGAACATAGCCCAATGTGTCTCCAAGAAGTCCATACCCAAAATCACATCAAAATCGACGATATCTAGCAATAAAAAATCCGCGGCAAAACCATGACCTCCAACAAAGATCTCACAATCCTTATATACCCAACCAATACTCACAACCTCACCGGACAGATACAACACTCTCCATAACCTCGAAAGTGGAGATGCAGGCATTGTAGCTAAAGATGATAATCTATATGATATGAATGAATGTGTAGCACCTGGATTTAGCAAAGTAAGTACTGGATAGCCAAAAACATGCAACGTACCAATAACAACCTCCGGTGAAGCTCTACCCTCACGCAATGACATGGCATGAACCCTGGCCTGCCCAGCTGGTCGTCCACGCTGAGGGTGACTCTGCTGTCCGCCCTGGCCAGAAGACTGTACTGGTCGAGCCCCAAAAGTGGTACCTCGCTCTCCTCCGGAACTCTAAGCCGCCTGTCCACCAACACCAGCAAGCTGGAAACAGTCCTTCGCGTAGTGACCCTCCGGGCCACAACGATAGCAAACGATAGGGCCTCACTGACATTGACCAAAATGATGCCTGTTGTAGAGATTACACAATGGATACTCCCTCGGTACGGCAAAAGTGCCACCGGTACGTCAAGGATTGCTGGATCCGCCCGAACTCCCACTAGACTGTGGTCGCTGTGATCGATCCCTCCTCAATCTTTGTCTCTGTCTAGCTGAACTACCCGGTGGTCTAAATGGTCCACTGCCAGATGATGATGCCAATCCGGAAGTGTCAGAACTCAGCCTCTTGGAAGGTCCCTGACTCGGTCAACCCTCCTCAAATCGGCGAAACTAGAATCTCATCTGTCTTTCCTTCTCGATATCCTCGCCTTGAAGTGCGGCACTCACAAACTCATCAAAGTTGTTCCGAGGCATCGTAGTCAGTGTCCCCTTGATGTTCAGGTTCAAGCCCAACTCAAATCTTCGACACTTGGCTTCCTCTGTAGCCACCATGTCACGAGCAAACCGAAATAAGCGGGTAAATCTGTCCTGATACTCAAGTACTGACATGCTGCCCTGTCTGAAGTTGGTAAACTCCACATACTTCCGCTGCTGTGTAGCCTGGGTGAAGTACCTCCGCATAAACAAATCCCTGAACAATGTCCACAGAGTATCAACCGGAACTCTATCGGTGCTAACCCACCAGAAGTATGCATCAGACTCAAGTAACCCAACTGCTGCCACTGTCATCTGCTCTGGAGTGAAACGCAGTCGCTCATAAACTCGTTCAACCTGAACCAACCATACTTCACAAATCTCTGGATCAGCTGACCCGAGAAAACAGTCGCGCCAGCAGTTCGAGCTTTGACCATAGGGTCAAAACGCTCCTCCAAATGCAATACTCACATAAGCAAGTCATGCGTCTGGTGATCCTCATCAGGATCCACATCCCTATTAACACGGGAACCACGTCTAGGAGGCATCCTAATGATAAGAGAAAAACATTAGTCACCAGGCACAAGGAACGTAATCATGAAACTTCAGGCATTTGAACACATACAACACCCGAAGCATTGATGAGTAACCGCTGGCCAGTCGGGTCATCGCTCCAGACATGCTGTACATACTCAAATATCCTTAGTATCACAACTATAGAAGTCTACAAAACCTGAAACCTAATGCTCTGATACCAAGCTGAAAGGACCCAACCCCGATTTAGTTTCCTAAACCGGAATCAAACCCTTTCTGAAAACACGAATTTACAAAAACCATAGAAATTTCGGCATAGTTTCACTATAACGTGGAATTACCATTAACCTGCACCCGAAAACACACTTTATCCTATTCCACAAAAGCCAAACCGTGGGCACCAATCCCATCCGGATTTCTCAATATCATAACAATAATGTAAAGTAATAAGCAAAACTGTACTTTACAGAAATCCGGGGAAAAATCATATGAAAGTATAACAGTAGAGTAATCAGAGCGACCTCTAGTGTATATATACATAATATACAGCAGTAGGCTAAACAAGAAACCTACTGAAAAAGAAAGGTAGCTCGAACACTAAGCCTCCGACAACGACGTGTGACACAAGAATCCGAACTGCAAACTGGGCACGGAAACCGAAAAGCCCAGGGGAAAGGCAAATAAAATCGTTAGAGTGAGTGGACGAAAATAATCATATGTCTTTCACCATTTATATAAAATAAAAACAATGCGAGTTCTTAGAATAAATGGAGGTGTCAGGCGAATCTCTCAAGCCCGACGGTGATAGACTAGACGAATCTCTCAAATCTAGTGGGCACATCAGGGGAATCTCTCAACCCTGGAACTGGACTACAGGTGATCAGCCGAGTAGCCAATGCATCGATGCTAAGTAAATGCCATCACCATATAAAATATAAAAGAATACCTCCAAAAACAATAAATAATCTCAATACTGTACTGGAAATAAATACTGAAATTAAGAACTCGCTACGACAGTGTAAATATAAGTCCACTCACAGATAACTCAACGCGCAAACGCGCTGTGACGACTCGGAACAGATTGAACAGTGTCATCAGCTTGGTCCGTGAGATTATGAGTAATGGTAGATTTCCGATAATGGATTTACTCGCCAGATTTGATAACGACTAAATTATTGGCCGAGAATTGGAGCTGGGTCTCTTCTCGAGAGTCGTTGTACGTGTGATTTCGAGTTGGTGGGTGGTTCCGGATCGTTATTTGGACGACCGAGGAATAAGTTATGAATATTGGAAGTTTTGTTATAATCGGTTTTATATGTCAGATTTTTTAGCAACTAAACTACCGGACGAGAATTTGGTTTCGGCTTCTTCACGGAAGTTGTTGAGAATATAATTTCGAGCTCGTGGGAACTTCCGGAGGATTTTTCCGAGTTGCGAGGATTAAGTTACGAATATTTCCGATTGGTTATTATTTAGTCGGTTTTAATATGTGTTGGTTTGAATAGTTGACTTTTTATCCGATTGGTCGATGTGTTTGACTTCGGGTGATAATTGAAGAACATGTCGAGTCGAGTTTGTTGCCGCGAGAATTGTCGGGATCGGAATTACGACGAGAAAGTTACGGGTATTTAAAGTTCGCCGAAAAGGTTAATTATGGAAATTTCCATTTTGGGAAAGTATTTATGAGGGTTGCCATTTAGGGAAAGTCAAAGTTTGGTCATTAATTTCTAGTTGGTCAACGCGGGCTTGGAGGGTGTCGTGCGACGGCGGTGGCTCGCCGGCGGTGATCCCTTAACCGGCCACCTCCGTACTTGACCCTTACCTCGTTCAACTCGGCTTGGCTGCCCCGTGTGGATGCCGCCCACCGTTCACGGCGAGGTGGACGGTGGAGATAGAAATCTTGGGCCAAAGTTTGAGAAATTTTGGAGTTTTAGTTGCTTTTGATTCCGGCCGAATTGAGCTAAAACAAGTATTAGGCTTTGAAGCTCTCATCTCCATGATTCTAACCATGTAAGTATGGAGTTCTAATTCGATTTGTGCTTGGAGAATTTTGGAATTGAAATTTGTATGAACATTCGGTTTTTCATGAAATTGACCTAGTTAGAGTGAGAATTGGCCTTCGTTGCAGTTGTGAAAGTTGCTCAGTGGGTGATTTTGCATGGAATAGAGGTTGCTCTGCCGGGAAAAGTTGAGTTTGGTGGCGGCGCCACCGTTGACGGCGGTCAACGGCGGCGGTCAACGGTCAACGGCGGTCAAAGTTTGACTTTTTGGGATTTTCAACAAGTTTCATGTCATTTCACTCGAAATCGCGCCCCGATCGCAGTGGGGAGGTTCGTTTTTCGAGTTGAGCGTCCGAAAGTACAGCGAGGTCTTGAGGTGTGATTTACGGATTTTCGACGATTCGTCGACATTGAATTACGTGTTTCCGAGAACGGTGGTTTCTCGTGATTTGACTTGAATTGTCGAGTTATGACTTTGAGAATTGAACTTTGTGAATATTCAGGTGTTCGCGATCGTTTGTTTGGCGAGGGACTTTCCGCCGGATCACGGGTTAACGCGAACTGTGTTATACTAGTCTCTGAGTGGACAATTTATTTTCACGGATTGATTGCAAGACTTTTATATACGTTTTACGAATTTGCGCATGCAGCATGATCATGGTTTTACGAGCATGAGATTTCATACGAGATTATGTTTATTACGAGCATGTGTTATACGATTATGCCTATACCAGTATATAGTACGTATATACACATATATATTGTTTCATGCATTTGCATCGAACTGTTTATGATTTGATTTACACAGAGTACAGTCTCAGTTACGTTGTTGTATCGATACACTTGCCTCTCGGCTGATCCCCGATGGTAGGCCGCAAGGAGGGGCGTTACCCCGACCTGACCAGTAATAGGCGTTTCCCCGGAACCGAGGCCTTTCTGGCTTAGAATCACGTGTGGGTCTGGGATCCCGTGATTCGGACTGTACTACCACGGATGTGTCCATGAGTGACCCCGTGGGATTTTTACTTGCATGCTCAGTACGTTGGAGGAGTATGATTTTACCTCGTGTACTTTGTTATTTTATTTACCTGCACTCGCATATGTTATTTTAAACATATTATCAACTGGTGAAAGACATTTATTTTCGTCCACTCACTCTAACGGTTTTCATGTCTTTCCCCTGGGCTTTTCGATTTCCGTGCCCAGTTTGCAGTTTGGACTCTGGTGTCGCACGTCTTGGTCGGAGGCATAGTGCTCGAGCTACCTTGTTTCTTCCAGTAGGTTTATTGTTCTACCTACTGTGGTATACGTATATGATTATACATTAGAGGTCGCTCTGAGTATTCTGTTGTATATGTTATACGATTTTACACCGGATTTCAGTAAAGTACAGATATATTTACTACTTTACATTATTGTTGATATATTGAGAAATCCGGATGGGATTGGTGCCCACGGTTTGATTTTTGTGGCATAGGATGAAGTGTATTTTCCGCGTACAGGTAATGGTAATTCCATGTTAGTAACGAAACTCTGCCGAAATTTTTACGGTTTTTGTTGGTTCGTGTTTTCGAAAGGGTTTGTGTGACGACCCGAATCAGAATCTGATGCATGTTTGGCACGATTCTCGAGATTGAGTTTAGTCGCGGTTTTACGTCGTATTTGTGAGTTGTTGATTCGATTCACGACTTTGTTTTTGGTCGAGAATTTGAGTTGGGTGTCTTCACAGAAATTGTAGAGTACGTGATTTCGAGCTCGTGGGCGGTTCCGGAAGATTTTTCCGATAACCGAGGAATATTTTACGATTATTTGAATTTTCGGGTTTCGACGAGTTTATCCGATTGTTTCGTGTTTATCCGAATCATTTCGTATATTCGTTTTGGACCCGAAGATCGAGTATAAATATCGGAATAGTCGAGAATTGTCGTAAAATTGCTGATTTAGGGTTGACCATCATTGACTTTCTATTTTGGGAAGTTGACTTGCAGACCGAAAGGGAAAGTTTCCCGTTTGGGAGTCACCGTCCGACGACCTACTTTCCGGCCACCTCCGGCCATGGGACAGGTATGGTTAGCATCCTTGTTTGATTTCGAGTGGGTTTAACTTTGGTTTGGATGGAATTGATTTCGTTTTGGGTAAGCTCGAAGTATGCCGAAATGGTGAGGTTCGCCGGTGACGGTGGAGGTGGTTCCGGCGAGTGTTGAGGGTCGAGATGTTGGGGGTTTTGCCCCCACACCTCGGTGGTGCTTCCTAGTGGCTTGGTTTTGAACGAGGAGGTGTTTGGGGAGGAACCCGATTTGGAATTCCGGTTTGAATTTCCGTTCGGGTTTGTTGAATTTTGGAAGGGTTAGAGTTGGAATTGGCTTGAGTGATAGTTGGGAAAGTGATTCGCCTTGATGAGACCATGAATTCTGGAGCTTCCCGCCATGTGATTTCACCGTTGACGGCGTGCCGCCGGCGGCGGCGGCGGTCAACGGTGAGGAAAAGTCAACTTTTCAGATTTCGACAATTTTAATGTCATTTTTCTCGTAATCACGCCCTGGTTATCATACAGAGGTTTTTGGGTCAATTTGATTAGCCGATTTTCAGTCGAGGTTTCGAGTGGGGATTTCGGGATTTCCGTAATTCATTTTGTACTGCATTTCGTATTTCCGGGAACGGTTGGTTTCCATGCATCAGTACAGTGTTGTGGATTACGATATTGATCAGTTATGTTTTGTGGATATTCAGGAGATCGAGATCGGGATCGTGATCGAACTTCTGGCGAGGGATCTTCCGCCAGTCCTCGAGATTATCGCGAGTGCGCGTTTTGCTCACCTGTGAGTGGACAATTTCTTTTCACGGATTGTTTGCGAGTCTTTATATACGTTTTATGAACTTGAGCATGCGTATTGAGATTACGGATTACATGAGCATATGTTTTACGATTATATGATTATACTTATACGAATATACGTATACGAGTATACATACACTTATATGCTGTTTCATGCATTTGCATCGAAATGTTTATGATTTGGTTTACACAGAGTACACTCGCCTCTTGGCTGATCCCCGATGGTAGGCATTTGTCAGGGGAGGCTGTGACTCCTGACCCGAGGTCTTTACCGGGGCGAGGCAGACCTTTGACCTGAAGCCATTTCTGGCTAGAATCACGTGTGGGTCTGGGATCCCGTGGTTCTGACTGTATAACACGGTGTGTGTCCATGAGTGACCCCATGGGATTTTACTTGCATGCTCAGTACACTGGAGGAGTATGAGTTTTACCTCGTGTACTATGTTGTTTTTATTTACCTGGACTCGCATATGTTTTTATAAAATATATATTATCTGGTGAAAGACATTTATTTTCGTCCACTCACTCTAACGTGTTTATTGTCTTTCCTCTGGGTTTTTCAGTTTCCGTGCCCAATTGCAGTTCAGGTTTTGGTGTTTTCACGTCGCGGTTTGGAGGCTAGTGATCAGAGTTACCTGTGCTTTCCAGTAGGTTCTTGTTTCGCCTACTGATGTGTATATGTTGTATATATGTTATACTAGAGGTCGCTCTGATACATTCTGATACATGTTTATACGGATTTTCTCGGATATACATATATACATGGTACAGTTTGTTTACTGTTATTGATTATATTGATGTTGAGAAATCCGGATGGGATTGGTGCCCACGGTTTGGCTTTTGTGGCATAGGATGAAGTGTTGTTTTCAGGGTGCAGGTTTATGCAATTCCATGTTAGTAATGAAACTCTGCCGAAATTTTGAAAAATTTTTGTTGGTTCGTATTTTCGAAAGGGTTTGATTCTGGTTTAGGTAACTGAATCGGGATTGGGTCATTTCAGTTTGATTCCGGTTTAGGGAGCTAAATCGGGGTTGGGTCCTTTCACGCGCTCACCACGAGATCCGGCGGAAGATCCCTCACCCAACGTATGATCTCGATCCCCTGAATAATCACAAAATATAACTGATCAAAATCACAATTCATTACTCTGTACCACACCTTGGAAACCAACCATTTCCAGAAACATATAATTCAGATACAAAATAATCGACAAAAACCCCCAAATTCTCCACATAAACCCTCGACTTAAAATTCGGTATCCAAATCAACTCGAAAACCTCAAGGCGATTATCGGGGCGCGATTACGAGCAAAACGGCATAAAACTTGTCAAAATCCAAAAAGTCAACCCTTCGCCGAAGCTCCATCGTTGACCGCTGCTGTCGCCGGCGGCACGGCGTCAACTGTGACGGATTCTGGCCAAACTTTCCAGATCACAAGTAATCCTCAAGCCCAACACATTTCTCTTTTACACCGAGACCCAATTCCAAACCCACCGGCCGAAAATCGCCTCGAAACTCACGGAATCCATGGATTCGGGTGAGTTTTCTGGCGAGCTTCAAACCTCAACCAATTCACAATTCCTTCACCCAAAAGCATCACAAGGATGAGGGGAACCTTCCCCCACACCACCCCGACCTCAAAAGTCGCCGGAGCACCTCACCCGATTCTGGCGAAATCCCTAGATTTTCTCGAACTCGTTCTCCCCCAAATCGTGATCAATTCAACTCAAATCAAGTTCTAAACCATAGGAAATCAAGAGAGAAAGCTAGCCATACCAAAATCAACGCCGGAGGTGGCCGGAAACGCGAAGTCCGACAGCGGTCCGTTTTGAACTCAGTCAACGGTCCCTTTTCTGGTCAACGACGGTCAAACATCCCGAACAGTGTATTTCCACAATTTTTCAACTATTCCGATATTTATACTCGCGGCTCGATACGATCGACGGTCCAAATTGAATCACATCCATGTTTCGGATTACTCAAACTCAAACGGATAAACACGACGAAATTACACGATTTCAAATATTCATAACATATTCCTCGGTTATCGAAACAATTATCCGAAACCGCCCACGAACTCGAAATCACACATACTACAATTCTCATGAAGAGACTCAACTCAAATTCTCGCCCAATAATTAAGTTGTGAACCAAACCGCCAATTCAATTAATTTACGAAAAACTGTGATTACTCGTAAACTCACGGACTAAGCCGATTAACGTGCTAATTCTGATTCGGGTCATCACACGACTATCCTTTCGTGAACGTTATTCTCGGCACTGCCAACTCTATATTTAAGAGGTTTCAGTTTCAGTATAAGACCAATAATCTATTATCCCTTGATTTAAAGTATTGTTTGCATAATTTTGAGGAGCTAGTAATATATACGGCTTGTGCTTCCCTATTTTATTTACTTTTGTACATATCATTTCTCTTTCTTGATAATTGTAGTTTGTAATGATTTATCATCTGGTAAGTGTTCTTACCAAGCTACACAGGCTATTTCGTTTGATTATCTAAGTAATAAATTATAATGTCCTTTTTGATGTGCGTTTAAGAATCATATTGGCTCCAAGGATGGTGATGTTATAGCCATCTGTTTACTTTCGATACTCCCTCACCGTTGTTCAACCTGGGCATAGAAATAGATACACTATGTACTCCTTATTCAATTAGTGTACCCACCAATACTAGGAACAATATTCCGTGCAAAGGATTTATTGTTCTTCTAATCAGACAAATGCTAAACTCCACTTTTATGTTTTGTATGTATATACATATTCTTTTAAAGGAGTTAAATGTATCTGTAATGCTATTGGATTATCTATTCTTAGTTGAAATTTTTTGTTTTCTAATTCCTAAATCGAGGATAAATCATTTAATGTAATATTTTCTATTAACCAGTGTGAGTGATTATTCTTTAAGTTCTCCTTAAGCCTGCACTGTTAGTTGAAACTTGAAAGTGACGAATGTGCATTGTCGATGTTATGACTAACATAATCATGTTAGCCTAATTGTATGTTGGGGCATCATAATACAATATTGCTATATATAGGGAGTGAGCTTTTCTAATTTTGCTTTGTTTCCTTCTTATGTTATCCAGTTATTCTACTTGAGGAATGAATTTAAATTATGGGACGTATTTGAGATTTTTATTTGATGCTTCAATCCTGACATCTCTATGTTTTGTCAGTTTCGTTCAAGATTTGTGATTACAGATCTAATGTAAGTTCTTGTATCAGTGTGTCTAATTATCATGCTCTTTATTCTCTGGGAGATGCTGTAACAACATGAACAGGAAATTGTATGTTAATTGGCTTGATTTGCGAGTTCCACGATTAGTCGCGGTTTGTCGTAATTGATCGATATAGCAGGTTTGTTCACGACTAAATTATCGGGCAAGAATTTAGTTTGAGTTCCTTCGTGGGAATTGTAAAGGATTTTATTTCGAGTTCGTAGATGGTTTCAGAGGATTTTTCGGATAAGCAGAGGATATAAAATTGTCGTCGAGTTAGTCGTACTTATCCGTTTGGATTTAAGTTATCCAAATCATGAATTTGGTCGATTCGCGACGTATAAATATCGAATAGTCGTAAAATTGTCGAAAAGTCACATTTGGACCGAGTTTGACTGAGTTGACTCGGGTTGACCCGTTTTACCCATCGATCCGTTTTCTACCTGTCGTCGGACTCTGCGTTTCCGGCCACCTCCGGCCATGTTTTTGGTATGGTCGGAAAGCTCTTGACTTGTACTATTGATTTGTGTATTCATTTGTTGAAATTGGTTGAGAATTGAGGGAGTTCGAGCTTGTTGAATTTCGCCGGAATCGGGTGGCGGATTCTGGTGAGTTTTTGTGTCGGGTTGGGGGGGGATTGCTTTTCCTCAACCCATTGAAGAGTTTTGGAAATTTTGTTTCGGAATTGTGATTTGAGGTGGTACGTGGTGGTGACCGGAGAGGAAGATTCGGCGAGACTTTCGGCCGAAATTTCGGCCGGTGTGGGTTGAGTTGGCCTTGGTGGTAGAAGGGAAATGTGTTGGGCTTGAGGAGGGGAAGAGTTTGAGGTAAGGGTCGCCAGAGTTGGTCACCGTTGGCGCCGCGCCGGCGACGGTTAATGGCGGAGCTCCAGCGAGGGTTGACTTTTTGGGATTTTTGGAGATTTTTATACCGTTTTGTTCGTAATCGCGTCCAGATCGTAGTCGTGAGGTTTTTGAGTTGATTTGAGTATTCTATTTTTAGGACGAGGGTTGTTTGGGTATATTTTGGAAATTTTGCTATCCTCGTCGATATTTCGAGCGATACGTCTTTCGAGAACGCGGGGTTCTTGACGTATTAGCTCCATATGTTGTGTTTCAATATGTATTGATCGTATCCGTGTTATTCAGGTAATCATCATCAAGTGTTTGGCGATGGATCTTCCACCGGACCTTAGAGTTAGCTTCGTACTATGAGTGGACACTTTATTTCCACAGTTGATTTGCGAGTCCTAATTATGCATTTACGTTATGCATTTATGATTATACACTTTACGATTATGCATTGTATTAGTATGCAACCAAGTATACATTTTACAATTATGCATTTTACGATTTTACATGTGCATAGAAAGTATTTATGATTTGGTTTACACAGAGTACAGTCTCAGATATAGAGGTAGCATCGATGCTTTGGCTTCTTGGCTGATCCCTGAGATGCTCCGGGAAGGACAAATATCCTGACCCGAGGTCTTTCAGACTTATAATCACGTGTGGGTCTGGGATGTCATGATTAGACTATACTATGTGGAGGAGTCTGTGAGTGACCCCACATGATTTTATGTGCAACTTTATAAATCAGGGAAAATGTACCTGGTCGGGATTTTCATGTGCATTGACTCGCATTATGCTTTTATGAGCATATATACTTATATGTTGGGAAGGACATATTATTATTTTCGTCCACTCACTCTAACAATTTTATTTGTCTTCCTCTGGGCTTTTCGGTTTCTTTTGCCCAGTTTGCAATTTGAATTCCGGGGTTGCACGTCGACAGTGGAGGCGTAGAGTTCAGGTCACACTTCAGTTCGAGTAGATTCTTTGTACGACCTACTAATTGCATATGATGTGTATAGGCGTCGCTCTAAATACTTATGTTATGTTTTCAGTTGAGTTTACTCCTGAATGTTTTCTGGATTTCATGTAAACCTTATGGTTTATATATATATGATGTTGAGAAATCCGGATGGGGAACGGAACCCCACGGTTTAGCTTTTGTGGAATATTCGAAGTGTGATTCTCTTAGCAGGTTCTAATTTTGGCTCACGTATTTGAAAGTAAACTCTGTGAAAGGACCCAACCCCGATTTAGTCTCCTAAAGCGGAATCAAACCCCTTCTGAAAACACGAACCAACAAAAACCATAAAAATTTCGGCAGAGTAACGTTACTAACGCGGAATTGCCATTACCTGCACCCGGAAAATAACACTTCATCCTATGCCACAAAAATCAAACCGTGGGCACCAATCTCATCCGGATTTCTCAATATCATAACAGTAATGTAAAGTAATCAATAAAACTATACTTTACAGAAATCTGGGGAAAAATCATATAAAAGTGTACATCAGAATACTCAGAGCGACCTCTAGTGTATAATTATATAAATATACCACAACAGGTCGGACAAGAAACCTACTGGAAGAAACAAGGTAACTCGAATACTATGCCTCCGACCACGACGTGCGACACCAGAGTCCGAACTGCAAACTGGGCACGGAAACTGAAAAGCCCAGGGGAAAGACAAATAAAAAAGTTAGAGTGAGTGGACGAAAATAAACATATGCCTTTCACCAATTTCATGTACAATAAACAAGTATAGCGAGTTCGAAAAACATATATGGAGGTTGCCAGGCGAATCTCTCAAGCCCGACGGTGATAAGCCAGGGGAATCTCTCAACCCCAGTGACATAACAGGGGAATCTCTCAACCCTGCCCAGAGGAATCTCTCAACTCTGGTGCAGAGGAATCTCTCAACTCTGGTCAGACTACCGGTGATCAGCCGAGTAGCCGAAGCATCGATGCAGTAATGCCATCACCATAAAATATAAAATAATACCTCCAAAAATAATAAATAATCTCAACATCGTATATAAATAAATAAATACAGAAAATCACGAACTCGAAACAACAGTGAAAATAGAAAAGTCCACTCACATGTAAGCGTAACGCAATTCGCGTTAATCCCGTGATCCGGCGGAAAATCCTTCGCCAAATGAATGATCACGAAACCCTGAATAATCATAAAATCCACTGCTCAAAATCATAACTCGACACCTCAAATCATATCACGAGAAACAACCATTCCCGGAAACATATAATTCAATATCGACGAAATCGTGAAAATCCGATAATCACACCACAAAACTTCGCTATAATTTCCGATGCTCAATTCGAAAAACAAACCTCACCACTGCGATCGAGGCGCGATTCCGAGTGAAACGACATATAACTCGTCGAAAAACACGTCGCCAGAAAAATCGTCGCCGCCGCCGGCCGCCGGAAAATTCAACCTGCCCAGAAAAATTCATGCTACACATGGTTTTGAAGATCTCGACATTTCCAACAACTTTCCAGTTCAAAGTTAAGGCCAATTTTGACTGGAAAAGGTCCAAAACTCACATCAAAGGTGCAAATCCTCGCCGGAATTTCAAACCGATTGATCTCTCTCCTCCGGCCACGGCAACCTTCAAGACCACTTGCAATAGCTTCCTTATCTCAAGGCTAACAAAACCCCTCAAAGAGGAGCCACCATCTCGGCCTCCACGCCGTCACCCGAAGCCGTGAAAACTCGCTGGAATCTACCCAAAATTCCAAAACTTTAACAAGCCATAACTTCTTCATCTGGCAACCAAATTGAACGAATGACCTATTAAAATAAAGAGGAGCTTAAGCCCAACAACTTTCATGAAGACACCACGGCCAAAAGAGGCCGGAATCAAGCTCAACGAAGGCAAACAAAAATCGGCCTGGAATGGAGAATTATGGCTGGTCAACCCGAGTTGACTCAGTTAACACCCAATTCTGACTTACCCAAAAAGGAAACCCACTATTTATACTTTCCATTTTTGGTAACTTCCAAATTTACTTTACGACAAACTTCGAACAAATGTAACTTTCGCGTCGTAATTCCGTTTTCAACGATTCTCGCGTCTACGAACTTATCTCGACAAATTCTTCAATTTCCACATAAAGTCAACCAACTTCGACAAATCTGATAAAAAGTCAACGGCTCAATTCAACATAAGCTTATCCGATTAAACGATTAGCGGTCGAAAATATTCATAACTTAATCCTCATAACTCGGAAAAATCCTCCGGAAGTTCCCACGAGTTCGAAATTAAATTCTGTACAACTTCCACGAAGGATCCTAAATCAAGTTATCGCCCGATAATTTAGTCGCTAACGAAGCCATCATATTAACAGATTACGTCGAAATCAGGACTAATCGCGAAACTTGCAAATCAAGTCGATAACCATTCCATTTTCGATTCGGGTCAATCGATGGTCCAAAATGGATCACAATCACGATGCGGATAGACTCGAATACGAACGGATAAACTCAACGATATTCCGAAATTTCAATTATTCATATTATATTCCTCGGTCGTCGAAATAATAATCCGGAACCGCCCACGAACTCGAAATCACGCGTACAACAACTCTCGAGAAGAGACTCAACTCAAATTCTCGGCCAATAATTAAGTCGTGATCAAGTCTGGCGATTCAATTAATTATCGGAGAACTGCGATTACACGCTAACTCACGAATTAAGCTGATTATACTACTGATTCTGTTCCGGGTCGTCACAAATCTACCCCCCTTAGAAAAATTTCGACCTCGAAATTTCCAAGTATGATAACTGAAAAGTAGGAACACTGCCTCTGCATACAGTTCAACTCCTAAATGGCAACTTCGACTGAACAACTCTGTTAATGGAAAATATTTCTGTACCATTAAATCTCGAATCTGAACTGACTCCTCACAAATGCCCAGTCTTCCTGTATAAGGAACTGATAGGGTACAAAACACGCAACAAATATAAAATGTACTTCCACAACATAGAATACAACACTTAAACAAACAGGCCAACGCTATAGCCAATGCCAAACTATACGGCACAAAACAAATTCGCCCCATGATCACATACGAACCAAAATAACGTGGTAAATTCAAAACTCAACTTGCTCACATCAATATAACTCTAATATCAAACTCGAGCAATTATCAACCTGTTTCCGCTAATCCGAAGGTCTGTGGTAGTACATTCCACTAAATCAGGATCAAACGTCAGCTCAAACCAAACTCGCTCCAGCACAATGGAGTACAACATCATTTCTCATAAATGACTTCATGCACGTCATAATCATAGTGGTCTACAAACTAGTACTGCATGTAATCTCGAACAGTAGAAACTGCTGGTCTCAAATCCCTCGGAACTGCAATACACAAGACCACAACATGCCCTCCAAGGTCTGAATAGTCCTCAAAGATCACCCACCAATCTGAGGATACGAAACTGTACTAAACTGTAATTGTGACGACCCGGAACAGAATCAGTAGTGAAATCAACTTAATCTACGAGCTTGCGCGTAATCGCAGATCTCCGATAATTGATTGAATCGTCGGGCTTGATCACGACTTAATTATTGGCCGAGAATCTGAGTTGAGTCTCTACTCGAGAGTTGTTGTACGCGTGATTTCGAGTTTGTGGGCGGTTCCGGATTATTATTTGGACGACCGAGGAATATAATTTGAATATTTGAAATTTCGATATATTGTCGAGTTTATCCGTTCGTGTTCGAATCTATCCGAATCATGATTGTGATCTGTTTTGGACCGTTGATCGACCCGAAGCGTAGATGAAATGATTATCGACTTGATTTACGAGTTTCACGATTTGTCGTGATTTCGACGTAATCTGATCATATGGCGGCTTCCTTAGCGACTAAATTATCGGACGAGAATTTGACTTGGGATCCTTCGTGAAAGTTGTAGAGAATTTAATTTCAAGCTTGTGGGAACTTCCGGAGGATATTTCTAAGTTACAAGGATTAAGCTACGAATATTTTCGATCGTTGATTATTTAATCGGGTAAGCTTGTGATGGTTTGAACCGTTGACTTTTTATCGGATTTTTCGAAGTGTTTGACTTCGGGTGGAAATTGAAGAACATGTCGAGTTGAGTTTGTTGCCGTGAGAATTATTGAAATCGGAATTACGACATGAAAGTTACGGGTATTCGAAGTTTATCGAAAAGTGTATTTGGGAATTTCCTAAAATGGAAAGTATTTAAATGGGCTTCTATATTTGGAAAGTCAAAACTGTTCATTAATTGGGTTGACCACGGGTGGGCCGACCCGTTTTGGGTGTTTGGATGCCGTTCCGTTTTCATGCTTTTTGATCTTGATTCCGGCCACGATTGGCCGGGGTCTCTTCATGAGATATGTTGGGCTCGTGCTCCTCTTCGATTTGAGGGGTGGATCGTCCCATGAGGTGGCCGGAGGAGGAAGTTATGGCTCGGCAAAATTAGTGAAATTCCGGCAAAATTGGTGGTGTTTGGGTGGCGGCGTGGAGGCCGAGATGGTGGCTCCTCTTTGAGGGGTTTTGTTAGCCTCGAGCTAAGTAAGCTTTTCCAAGTGGTCTTGAGGGTTGCCGTGGCCGGAGGAGAGAGATCCGTTGAATTGAAATTCCGGTAAGGGTTTGGAACTTTGGGTTGATTTTTGGAAGTTTTCTGGTGAAAATTGGCCTTAACTTATAACTGGAAAGTTGTTGGAATCGTCGAGATCTTCAAACCATGTGTGCCATGTATTTTTCTGGGCAGGTATGGATTTTCCGGTGACGGGGCAGCGGCGACTTTTCGCCCGGCGTATTTTTCGACGAGTTATATGTCGTTTCACTCGAAATCGCGCCCCGATCGCAGTGGTGAGGGGTTCGTGATCGTTCGTTTGGCAAGGGATTTTCTGCCGGATCACGGGATTAACGCGTATCGCGTTACGCTCACCTGTGAATGGACATTTTTATATTTTCACAGTTGTTTGCGAGTTCGTGATTTTTCGTGATTTTTCGTATTTACTTTATACGATGTTGAGATATATGTTATTTTCGGAGGTATTATTTTATATTTATTGGTGATGGCATTACTGCATCGATGCTTCGGCTACTCGGCTGATCACCGGTAGTCCGCCAGAGTTGAGAGATTCCTCTGGACTAGAGTTGAGAGATTCCTCTTGACAGGGTTGAGAGATTGCCCTGTATGCCGCCGGGGTTGAGAGATTTCCCTGGCCTATCACCGTCGGGTTTGAGCGATTCACTTGACCGTTGGGCTTGAGAGATTCGCCTGGCAACCTCCATATACACTTTTCAAACTCGCATTGTTTTACATTGATTATGTATATAAACTGGTGAAAGGCATACATTTATTTTCGTTCACTCACTCTAACGTTTTTATTTGCCTTTCCCCTGGGCTTTTCGGTTTCCGTTCCCAGTTTGTAATTCAGACTCTGGTGTCGCACGTCGTGGTCGGAGGCATAGTGTTCAAGCTACCTTGTTTCTCCCAGTAGGTTACTTGTTCTGCCTGCTGTGGTATATTTATATAATTATACACTAGAGGTCGCTCTGAACATTCTGCTGATATATTTTCATACGGTTTTCCCCGGATTTCTGTAAAGTATAGTTATATTTATGTGACGACCCAGACCAGAATCAGCAGTATGATCAGCTATATATGTGAGTTACTGCGTAGTCGCAGAGCTTCGGCAGTATTTGAATCGCCGGATTTCTTAACGACTTAATTATTGGCTGAGAATTGGAGCTGGGTCTCTTCTCGAGAGTCGTTGTACATTTGATTTCGAGTTCGTGGGCGGTTCCGGATCGTTATTTGGATGACCGAAGAATTAATTATGAATATTTGAAGTTCGGATTATAATGATGGATCTCTTAACGACTAAATTACCGGACGCGAATTTGGTTTCGGCTTCTTCACGGAAGTTGTTTAGAATTTAATTTCGAGCTCGTGGGAACTTCCGGAGCATTATTCTGAGTTACGGAGATTAAGTTGTGAATATTTTCGTTTGTTGATTGTTTAGTCGATTAAATATGTGTTGGGTTGAATGGTTGACTTTTTATCCGATTGGTCGATGTGTTTGACTTCGGGTGATAATTGAAGATCATGTCGAGACGAGTTTGTTGCCGTGAGAATTATCGGAATCGGAATTACGACGAATAAGTTACGGGTGTTCAAAGTTCGTCGAAAAGGATAAGTATGAAGTTTCCATTTTGGGAAAGAGTATTTAAGGGGGTTGCCTAATCAGGAAAGTCAACATATGGCATTTACTGAGTTGACTGGGTCAACCCAGTTTGACCGAGGAGGTGGGACCGTGGGGGCGTCCTCCACGGCTTCGCCGGCGGCGAGCCTAATTCGGCCACCTCACGGCCTAGTTCTTGTCCCGTTCTTTCGGTCTTGATGTCCCGAAGCTAGCCCCGGCCTCCTTTCACGACAAGCCTCACCGTGGAGGAAGAATTTCCGGCGAGAAATTGGTGATTTTTGGATGAATTCGGGTTTGGTGATTCCGGCCGATTCGAGCTATGATTTGGACTGGGTTTTGTAGCTCTCCTCTCAAGGATTCTAACCATGTAAGTATGGAGTTCTAATTCGATTTGTGGATGGAGAATTTTGGATTTGAAATTTGTGTGTACATTCAGTTTTTCACGAAATTGGACTAGTTAGAGATTGAATTGGCCTTTGTTGCAGTTATGAAAATTGCTCAGTGGATAATTTTGAGTGGAATAGGGGCTGCTCCGCGGGAAGATTTTCAGTTTGGCGGCGGCGCCGCCGTGGGCGGCGGTAAACTTTGACTTTTTGGGATTTTCGACAAGTTACATGTCATTTGACTCGAAATCGCGCCCCGATCGCAGTGGGGAGGTTCGTTTTTAGAGTTGAGCGTCCGAACTTACAGCGAGATATTGAGGTGTGATTTCCGAATTTCCAACAGTTTATCGTGATCGGATTATATGTTTCCGAGAACGGTGGTTTCTCGTGATTTGTTTTGTATTGTCGAATTATGACTGTGAGAATTGGACATTGTGAATATTCAGGGGTTCGTGATCGTTCTTTTGGCGAGGGACTTTCCGCCGGATCACGGGTTAACGCATATCGCGTTACGCTAGTCTGTGAGTGGACAATTTATTTTCACGGATTGATTGCGAGTCTTTTATATACGTTTTATGAACTTGAGCAGGCAGCTTGATTATGGTTTTACGAGCATGAGATTTCATACGAGATTATGTTTATTACGAGCATGTGTTATACGAATATGCTTATATCAGTATATATTTTACGTATATACACGTATTTGTTGTATGTGTCCACGAGTGGCCCCGTGTGATTTTTATGCATGCTCTGTACGCATGAGGAGTTAGAGTCTCCCTCGTGTATCCGGACGCGTGAGGAGTTAAAGTCTCCCTCGTGTACCATTTGATTGTTTATACTTTCGACTCGCATATGATTTTATACGTATATTTTATTTGGTGAAAGACATTTATTTTCATCCACTCACTCTAACGTGTTTCATGTCTTTCCCCTGGGCTTTTCGGTTTCCGTGCCCAGTTTGCAGTTCGGATTCTGGTGTCGCACGTCGTGGTCGGAGGCATAGTGCTCGAGCTACCTTGTTTCTTCCAGTAGGTTTATTGTTCTACCTACTGTGGTATACGTATATGACTATGTATTAGAAGTCGCTCTGGGCTTTTTGTTGTTTATGTTACGCGATTTTACTCCGGATTTCAGTAAAGTACAGCTATATTTACTATTTTACCTTACTGTTGATATATTGAGAAATCCAGATGGGATTGGTGCCCACGGTTTGCTTTTTGTGGCATAGGATGAAGTGTATTTTCTGCGTGCAGGTAATGGTAATTCAACGTTAGTAACGAAACTCTGCCAAAATTTCTACGTTTTTGTTGGTTCGTATTTTCAGAAGGGGTTCGATTCCGGTTTAGGTAACTGAATCGGAATTGGGTCCTTTCAATTTATTACTTTACATTACTGTTATTATATTGAGAAATCCGGATAGGATTGGTGCCCACGGTTTGATTTTTGTGGCATAGGATGAAATGTATTTTCCGGGTGCAGGTAATGGTAATTCCGCGTTAGTAGCGTTACTCTGCCGAAATTTTGATGGTTTTTGTTGGTTCGTGGTTTCAGAATGGGTTTGATTCCGGTTTAGGAAACTAAATCGGGGTTGGGTCCTTTCAGTAATCTGGTCCCCATGCTCACTGCAATGCTTGGCAACACACTGTTGTAACTGATTATCTCGATCAACAAACTGGGACACAGGCGCATCATGAAAATGGACAACCTCCGCCGAACAAGGTTATACCAATTTGCCACCGAAATCTTTTCCGAAAGTACAAGGTGATCTACGCATTTTATGCTTGATTATTAATGTCTTTCTCTCTATATTTAACTTTGTTTTATGCTTAGTAAATATGTTTCTAACTTACTTTATGTTTTTAGGTAGAAATAAAGGAGGAAATAATAAATCAGGCGTTTCGGAGCTAAAAGTTGGCTAAGGAGAAAAGTTCCTAATTCCAGAGAAGAAATGGTCCGAGAAATGGTCTTCGAAATGGTTAATAAAATGTTTTCCCACATGGTGTCAAGAATTGAAGACCAAAAGCATGTTTAAAGAAGCCCAAAGAAAGAAGATAGATTAAAATGAATTATCAGAAATCAGCCTTTGTACATCAGCCCACTTCGAAAGACCACTGTGAACAGATCCGGATGAATCTAGCCGCGGTTAGCATATGGTTGTTAAGATCCAGAAGTCTAGTTTCCAATGCAACTAGAATCAAACGAGTTGGAGTTTCAAAACGAGAGAAATTCCTGTTTTAGTAGAGAAGGGTCAGGTTACCCGGGTGGAGTAGTTAGAGTTCTAAAAGGAGTCGAACTAGGGTTTGCTTGGCCTATATAAAAGAGGGCTCGACTAGGGTTTTCTTATCACTCACCATATAGCCGAAGCTCTGCCCTAAAACACCTCCTCACGTCCAAAAATCTCTCCAAGGAATACCAAGAAGCCGTCCACTCCAAAGCTCATCAACTACCTTCCTCAACCGAAGTATTCAAGGCAATCCTTAGTACTTCTCTCCATCCTTTGAAGGCACGATTACATCAAGTAGACTAGGGCAATCCCGACATCAAAAAGTGTAACCATGACTTCTACTCTTTTTTTCTCGTGTTATTTCTTGGTTTGTATGGACAAATTTGTTGAAGTATTTTTGCTTTGTAATTCTATCAAGTTCATGTGATCTCCCACGTTTTGATCTTTAGCTTTCATGTGATATTTTGTGCTTATGAAAGGACCCAACCCCGATTTAGCTTCCTAAATCGGAATCAAACCCCTTCGAAAACACTAACCAACAAAAACTTTTCGAAATTTGGGCAGAGTTTCGTTACTAGCGTGGAATTACCATTACCTGCACGCTGAAAATACACTTCATCCTATGCCACAAAAAGCAAACCGTGGGCACCAATCCCATCCGGATTTCTCAATATATCAACAGTAAAGTAAACAATACATATAATATATACTTTACTGAAATCCGGGTAAAATCGTATAACATATTCAATAGGACGCTCAGAGCGACTTCTAATACATAATCATATACGCATACCACAGTAGGTAGAACAATAAACCTACTGGATGAAACAAAGTAGCTCGAGCACTATGCCTCCGACCACGACGTGCGACACCAGAGCCTGAACTGCAAACTGGGCACGGAAACCGAAAAGCCCAGGGGAAAGACAATAAACATGTTAGAGTGAGTGGACGAAAATAAATGTCTTTCCCCAAGTGTATATGTTATAAAAACATACGCGAGTCGAAATAAAAATAAATCAAATCAAATCCTTTACGAGGAGACGCTGACTCCAACTCGTAAACAGAGCATGCATAGAAAGTATCACGGGGTCACTCATGGACACGTCCGTGCTAGTACAGTCAGAATCACGGAGTCCTTGACTACCACGTGATTCATAGGCAGAAAGGCCTCGGTTCCGGGGTACTGCCCCTCGCCGGTCAGGTAGGGGTACTGCCCCTCCTGGTGGCCTACCATCGGGGATCAGCCGAGAGGCAAAGTGTATCGATACAACAACGTAACTGAGACTGTACTCTGTGTAAATCAAATCATAAACAGTTCGACGCAAATGCATGAAACAACTTATAAGTGTATGTATACTCGTATACGTATATCCGTATAAACATATTCGTATAATCGTAAACACATGCTTATATAATCATAATCTCGTATGAAATCTCATGCTCGTAAAACCATAATCATGCTGCATGCTCAAGTTCATAAAACATATATAAAAGACTCGCAATCATTCCGTGAAAATAAAATGTCCACTCACAGACTGGCGTAACGCGTATCGCGTTAACCCGTGATCCGGCGGAATGTCCCTCGCCAAACAAACGATCACGAACCCCTGAATATCCACAATGTCCAATATTCAAAGTCATAATCCGACAATACAAATCAAACCACGAGAAACCACCGTTCTCGGAAATACACAATTCAAAGTTGACGAATCGTCGAAAATCCGTATATACCACCTCAATACCTCGCTTTACGTTCGAACGCTCAACTCGAAAAACGAACCTCCCCACTGCGTTCGGAGCGCGATTTCGAGTCAAACGACATGCAACTTGCCGAAAGTCAAAAAGTCAACCCGTTGACCGCCGTTGACCGCCGTCCACGGCGGCGCCACTGTTGACCGGAAAATTCCACGGCGGAGCCACCCCTATTCCACTCAAAATCACCCACTGAGCAACTTTGTCAACTGCACCGAAGTCCAATTCTCACTCTAACACATCCAATTTCATGATAAACCGAAATAGAACACAAAATTCAAATCAAGAATTCTCCCAACTCAAACCGAATTGAAACTCCAAACCAATTTAGTTAGATTCGTGGAGGGAAGAGCTACAAAGCCCAATCCATTTCATAGCTCAATTCAACCCGAATCAAAGAACCCGAATCATCAAAAATCTCACCATTTTCTCGCCGGAAAAGCTTCCTCCACCGTGGACCTCGCCGGAAAATGAGACCGGGGCGATGATGGGGACACCGAGACGCATCGATGGGGTCCTTCCCCAAGGCCGGAGGTGGCCGGAAGTCCCTCACCGGAATTAATCACGTCGGCCCCGTCGTTCTCATCCTCTCTCCACCGAGTTGACCGAGTCAACTCGGTCAAAACCCAAACAGGAAAAGTCTGACCTGCCCAAAATAGCAGCTTACTATATATAGCCTTTCCCAAAACGGAAACTTCATGTTTATCCATTTCGACAAACTTCAAACGCGTATAACTTCCTCGTCGTAATTCCGATTCTGATAATTCTCGTGGCCACAAACTCGTATCGACGTACTCTTCAATAATCACTCAAAGTCAAACATATCGACCAAACGGATAAAAAGTCAACTGTTTAGCCCAAACACATAATAAATCGACTAAACCAACAACAAACGAAAATATTCGCAACTAATTCCTCGTAACTCCAAATCATGCTCCGGAAGTTCTCACGAACTCGAAATTAAATTTTGAACAACTTCCGTGAAAAAGCCAAAACCAAATTCTCGTCCGGTAATTTAGTCGCGAACAAACCTGCCATAATAATTCGTTTCCGTCGAAACTTCAAATATTCATAACTAATTCCTCGGTCGTCCAAATAACGATCCGGAACCGCCCACGAACTCGTAATCACACGTACAACGACTCTCGAGAAGAGACTCAGCTCCAATTCTTGGCCAATAATTTAGTCGTTAACGAGCCTGGCGATTCAATAACTGTCGAACAACTCTGCGACTACACACAAACTCATCAATCAAGCTGATCATACTGCTGATTCTGGTCCGGGTCGTCACAAATCCACCCCCCTTAGAAAAATTTCGACCTCGAAATTTCTGAGTCTGCTGGCTAAAAGTAGGAGCACTGCCTCTGCATAGTGCTCAACTCACCAACGACAATCTCGACTGAACAACTCTGATAACATACTCCACAATAGGAGATAACTCCGTGCTGAAATCTCTGTACCCACAAATCACAAATCTAAACTGGCTCACACAATCGCCAAGTGTTCCTACATAAGGAACAGATAGGGTGCACAATAGATAGCAAACCCGAAACACAGTTCCGCCACACGGAACACAACACACATAAAAGCCAACACTATAGGCGATGCCGAACCACACGGCATAACACAACCTCGCCTATGGCCACACACGGATCAAAATATCAAGGAAAATCACAACTCAGTTCACACATCAATATATCTCACATATTCATATCAGCATAGCTCGAACATCGAACTCGGGCAATAACCAATCCATTTCCGCTAATCTGATAGTCTGTGGTAACACACTCCACAAAATCGGAAACAAACATCAACTCAAATTCAAACCAAACTCACTCCAACACAATGAAGTACAACATCGTTCCTCAAAACGACGTCAAACAATATCAAAATCACAGTGGACAACAACCTGGTACTGCAAGCAACCTCGAACAGCTGAAACTGCTGGTCCCGAATCCTCCGGAACTACAATACCAAGGTCCACAACATGCCCTCCAAGGCCTGAATAGTCCTCAAAGATCGCTCGCCAATCCGAGGATAAGAACTGGTACCAACTCGTAATCTGGTCCCCAATGCTTACTGCAAAGCTTGCCAACACTCCGTCGTAGCTGATTATCTCGATCAGCGGACTGGGACATAGATACACCACGTAAATAGCCAATCTTCGTCAAACATAGCTATGCCAGCCAACCACTGGAATCATCTCCGAAAGTACAAGGAACTGTACTGAGTACGTCAGACGACCTACAAAGGCCCAACAACTGGTATCACGAACCAAAGTGCAAACAACATACACAAACACAGCAACAATCGCCACGTCTAATCGGAAATCTTCAATGGCTGACACTTCTCGGCAAGTCTCTGCCTCCTAGCCATCGCCAGTCGACGAATGTGGCATCAGCAGACACAAGCTGCTACATGGCTCTGTGGATTGCGTCACGACTGGTAAACTCGAAGTATCTGATACCTCTCTGCATCAACAGTGCATAACGCACGCAAAACTACAAGCCTCAACATCATCACACTCGAACTCAGCTCTCGTAACCCATAACTCGGCTAACACGGAGACTCGAGCCACATCGCACATAAAACACTGAAGCTTCTGACTCTCGACTGAATGCATCAGCAACAACATCCCAGACGGATAGTCAAAGTAAAACTTCTAGTCTTCTCGAACAAACTCAAAGGTGCAGCCATAGTCGTTAGTCGATCACATCCATCTACGCTGCCTCAAGCCCAAATCTGGCCGAAAATGCAAGTAGATGAAACTCAAACGATCAGTGTACATCCTACACCGCGCTGCACGCCATAGCTGTAGTGTCTCGAACTCTCTGATGCTAACATAAAAACAGCTACACCCAAATCACACATAGGATACGTAGTCCCATAAAGTTCCACTACCTGAACCATGAGCCATCGCTCTGTAAAACCGCATCACACATAACCAAATCCAATCCTCGATGCATTGTCACAACCCACGAATTTGTCGTAGTCGTCAGGTAAGGTCAAAACCGAAGCAACGGTTAACCATCTTGCAGGAGTAAGTAACTCTCCTTGCGTGCATCGAACCACATAAACCTGACGCCTTCTTCGTCAATCCGGAAAGTGAAGTGGCAATCCAGGAAAAATCATGTACAAAGCCGTCGGTACAAGCCTGCCAAAACCCAAGAGACCCCCAATCTCTGGCACAGTAGTAGGGCAAACTCCAAATCAACACGGCTTCGAACTGGTCAGGATCCACGCCAACTCCCTCGGATAACATCACATAGCCCAACATCTTCACGCTAATCGACCAAAACTCACACTGGATGAACTTTCACAAACAGCTAATCATCTCGCGAAGTCCACAAAACCGCTCGCAACTGCTCCAGGTACTGGTCCACACTCTCGGAGTACATCAAGATGTTGCTGACGAACATGGCCGCAACTCGTCCAGAATCGTCTGAACACCTGATTCATCAAGTCCACACAATCTACAGGGGCATTGGTCAACCAAACAGTGTGACCAAAAACTCCTGATGCCCGCACCGAGATCCGAAAACTGTCCAAACCACAACTGACACATCAATCCTCAACTGATGGTATCCGGATCCGAAATCAATCTTCAACAAGACTGAAGCTCTCGTGAGCTGATCAACCAATCGTCAATCCGAAACGGAGAATACTTGCACTCCCCTGAAGCAAATCAAGCTTCCGGTAGTCAATGCATCACCTCATCAAATCATCCAACATCTGTATAAACAGTGCAAGAGCACACCACGCAAATACGCGGGGTCGCACATAGTCTCCTGAAACCTCCTCCAGAATCTCCTGGAGTCGAGACTGTAGCTCCATCAGCTCCGCTGGCTCCAAACGACAAGATGCCGGTAAAATAAGTCCGGCGCCTGGTACAAGCTCAATGGTGTAGTCAATCTCCCGAACTGGAGAAACACCTGGTAACTCCTCTGGATCACACCTGAAAACTCAGGAACCACCTTAATGTCACCAATGTCGGACACAGCAACCATAGTATCCGCAACATAAGCTAAGCAAACAACACAACTCGTCTCATCATCCGCTCAACTATCACCATAAGACAGTATCTCGGGAAAAACATGGTCGTCGAAACACAACCTCCTTCTCGAGGTACTCGAACACAGCCAAATGCGTCGTCAGTAAGTCCATACTCACAAATATACCAAAACCACAATATCCAGCTATAACAGATCCGCGGCTAAGCCATATCCTCCAACAAGGATCTCGCAACCTCCGGATGGATATAATACTCTCCAAAACCTCGGAAGTGGAGATGCAGGTACAATAGCCATGGATATCAAGCAACAGTAACCTCGGAGAAAAGTCTGTCCTCAAACAAGGTCATGGCACGAACTCCAACATGCCCAACTAGCCGCTCACATCAATTGCGACTCGCTGAATAACTCGTCAAAATGTACATTAATTAAACCACATGAATAGTATCATGATCTCCTCGTAACTCTGAGCTACCGACCCACTAACACAGCTGGCTGGGGGCGCTCCCTCGCAACGTGACCCTCCTGGTCACCGAAACAGCAACTGAAAGTGCTCCACGAACACAAGTCACCGCAACACCTGCTGTGTGAAAGGATCACCAACGACCGCCCAAACACACGCCACAGGAGCAAATCCGCTACACTGTGATCTCCGCTATCGTCAAACGGATCAGCAGAGGATCCTCAACATAACCGAAAAGGCCACAGTTTGACGACATCACTAATCCCGAAATGTCGGAATTCAACCTCATCAAAATCCCGACTAAGTCCACTTTCCTCAAACCATCATATCGAAAACCGCGTACATCTTTCTCTCACAATCGCCTCGCCACTGAATGCAGCACACTAAGCTCCTCACGGATGTCTCGAGGCACATCAATCAGACTCTCTCTGATACTCAGGTTCAAACTCATCTCAAACCTCATACATAGCTCCCTCTAAAGCCACATAACACGTGCAAACAGGAACAAATATGTGAACAATGCATCTCTGCCTCAGGTGGGTAAACACTCCACATTCAATTGCTGGGTAGCCTGATAAACCATTACCATATACACAACACTCTGAATGTAGGCCATGGAGTCGCAACAGGAACTCACACAATATCAGCCCACAAAACACAATAATCTGACTCAGGCACACATCACTGCTACAAATCTCAGCTCTGAGGCAACATATAGATGCTCATATACACATTCCCAGGCAAACCGTGCCACACAAATCTCTAAACTCTGAATACTCATCCAAACCCGCTGTTCACTGGAAAAATTGCGCGTCGATTGATCCTCAACAGGATCCACAACCGAAACGAAACGGAAAGCACGTCAGGAGGCATCCTAATGAATACAATATCGTTCACAACAAGTGGAACGTAATCATGAAACCGCAAATATTTGAGGACATACAACACCCGAAGTATTGATGAGTACCGCTGGCCAATCGGGTCATCACTCCAGTCATGCTGTATCAACTCAAATACCCTTAGTAAACACGACTACAGAAGTCTACATAACCTATAACCTAATGCTCTGATACCAAGCTGAAAGGACCCAACCCCGATTTAGCTTCCTAAATCGGAATCAAACCCCTTCGAAAACACGAACCAACAAAAACTTTTCAAAATTTGGGCAGAGTTTCGTTACTAGCGTGGAATTACCATTACCTGCACGCTGAAAATACACTTCATCCTATGCCACAAAAAGCAAACCGTGGGCACCAATCCCATCCGGATTTCTCAATATATCAACAGTAAAGTAAACAATACATATAATATATACTTTACTGAAATCCGGGTAAAATCGTATAACATATTCAATAGGACGCTCAGAGCGACTTCTAATACATAATCATATACGCATACCACAGTAGGTAGAACAATAAACCTACTGGATGAAACAAAGTAGCTCGAGCACTATGCCTCCGACCACGACGTGCGACACCAGAGCCTGAACTGCAAACTGGGCACGGAAACCGAAAAGCCCAGGGGAAAGACAATAAACATGTTAGAGTGAGTGGACGAAAATAAATGTCTTTCCCCAAGTGTATATGTTATAAAAACATACGCGAGTCGAAATAAAAATAAATCAAATCAAATCCTTTACGAGGAGACGCTGACTCCAACTCGTAAACAGAGCATGCATAGAAAGTATCACGGGGTCACTCATGGACACGTCCGTGCTAGTACAGTCAGAATCACGGAGTCCTTGACTACCACGTGATTCATAGCCAGAAAGGCCTCGGTTCCGGGGTACTGCCCCTCGCCGGTCAGGTAGGGGTACTGCCCCTCCTGGTGGCCTACCATCGGGGATCAGCCGAGAGGCAAAGTGTATCGATACAACAACGTAACTGAGACTGTACTCTGTGTAAATCAAATCATAAACAGTTCGACGCAAATGCATGAAACAACTTATAAGTGTATGTATACTCGTATACGTATATCCGTATAAACATATTCGTATAATCGTAAACACATGCTTATATAATCATAATCTCGTATGAAATCTCATGCTCGTAAAACCATAATCATGCTGCATGCTCAAGTTCATAAAACATATATAAAAGACTCGCAATCATTCCGTGAAAATAAAATGTCCACTCACAGACTGGCGTAACGCGTATCGCGTTAACCCGTGATCCGGCGGAATGTCCCTCGCCAAACAAACGATCACGAACCCCTGAATATCCACAATGTCCAATATTCAAAGTCATAATCCGACAATACAAATCAAACCACGAGAAACCACCGTTCTCGGAAATACACAATTCAAAGTTGACGAATCGTCGAAAATCCGTATATACCACCTCAATACCTCGCTTTACGTTCGGACGCTCAACTCGAAAAACGAACCTCCCCACTGCGTTCGGAGCGCGATTTCGAGTCAAACGACATGCAACTTGCCGAAAGTCAAAAAGTCAACCCGTTGACCGTTGACCGCCGTTGACCGCCGTCCACGGCGGCGCCACTGTTGACCGGAAAATTCCACGGCGGAGCCACCCCTATTCCACTCAAAATCACCCACTGAGCAACTTTGTCAACTGCACCGAAGTCCAATTCTCACTCTAACACATCCAATTTCATGATAAACCGAAATAGAACACAAAATTCAAATCAAGAATTCTCCCAACTCAAACCGAATTGAAACTCCAAACCAATTTAGTTAGATTCGTGGAGGGAAGAGCTACAAAGCCCAATCCATTTCATAGCTCAATTCAACCCGAATCAAAGAACCCGAATCATCAAAAATTTCACCATTTTCTCGCCGGAAAAGCTTCCTCCACCGTGGACCTCGCCGGAAAATGAGACCGGGGCGATGATGGGGACACCGAGACGCATCGATGGGGTCCTTCCCCAAGGCCGGAGGTGGCCGGAAGTCCCTCACCGGAATTAATCACGTCGGCCCCGTCGTTCTCATCCTCTCTCCACCGAGTTGACCGAGTCAACTCGGTCAAAACCCAAACAGGAAAAGTCTGACCTGCCCAAAATAGCAGCTTACTATATATAGCCTTTCCCAAAACGGAAACTTCATGTTTATCCATTTCGACGAACTTCAAACGCGTATAACTTCCTCGTCGTAATTCCGATTCCGATAATTCTCGTGGCCACAAACTCGTATCGACGTACTCTTCAATAATCACTCAAAGTCAAACATATCGACCAAACGGATAAAAAGTCAACTGTTCAGCCCAAACACATAATAAATCGACTAAACCAACAACAAACGAAAATATTCGCAACTAATTCCTCGTAACTCCAAATCATGCTCCGGAAGTTCTCACGAACTTGAAATTAAATTTTGAACAACTTCCGTGAAGAAGCCGAAACCAAATTCTCGTCCGGTAATTTAGTCGCGAACAAACCTGCCATAATAATTCGTTTCCGTCGAAACTTCAAATATTCATAACTAATTCCTCGGTCGTCCAAATAACGATCCGGAACCGCCCACGAACTCGTAATCACACGTACAACGACTCTCGAGAAGAGACTCAGCTCCAATTCTCGGCCAATAATTTAGTCGTTAACGAGCCTGGCGATTCAATAACTGTCGAACAACTCTGCGACTACACACAAACTCATCAATCAAGCTGATCATACTGCTGATTCTGGTCCGGGTCGTCACAGCTTAACACTTTGATTTATTACAGGGCAATCCCACCTTAAATCGATGGAAGTGTTAGGGCAATCCTTACACTTTACTTTCGAGAGATATGCATGTAATTAGTAGCTAAAGACTTAGAACTAATAGGTTGCATGTAATTTGGTAGGTTCTAAAGAGTTAGGTGAAATATGAGTCGATCCTTGTAAATATATTAGTTTAGGATGTTTTACCTTAAAATTTGTAGGAATTTAGTAACCAAAAAAACTCGCACCCTCATTTAAACCTAGCATAGTTATGCATGCACCATCAATCCCCGGTTAAGAACGATCCCTATTTACCAATGCTACATCTACCAAAAAGGGTTTTAATTGACTCAATGTTGTTGAGTTTTAAATATTAATTTAGTGCTTAGTAATGGTGAGTATCAATTTTGGCGCCGTAGCTGGGGATTGTAAAGAATTGTGTGATTATGCTTGTACAATATGTTTATATTTTTCTGTTTTCGGAACTGTGCACTGCCCTTTTTTCTGTTAATTTTTGAAATAGTTACATGTCTCATAAAAATCTGAAAATTTGCAAGATTGTTTGGTTACGTGTCTTGTTTGTGCGTTTAAAATTTCATTTCATTCGTCCGAGCCAATAATTCTGGAAAAAATCGACAAGTAGCTGTGCTCAAGTTTGCACGAATTTGGAATTGCATGTGTTCTTTGTAAATATGTGAAATTGTTTAAATATTAAGCATGTATATAAAACCCACGAAATTTTTGTTTATATACTAACACTTGTTCATATTGTATTTTTGTCGCCATGTGTACACCTTAAAGGAAGCTTTGGATTTACATTGAGTACATGAGCTTGGTTGATTAAGTTGCACTCATTGTGAATAGATGGCGCCTCTTTTCCTAGTTTATCTCCTAAACCCTTTGTGATGTGTGGATTTCATCACCACACATCATAACCTAAGTGAAGTTATGGACATGAGGTTGAGGGCGGAGTCTACTATGGACTTGAGGGAGTGTAAATTTTCGAAAGATTGGTTGAATGTTGGACATGGTGTATAGAAACGGGTTATGACTGGTGACAGGTTTTGGATCTAAGAAAGACTTGCATCAATGGAGTATATACCAATGATTCGGTGATTGGATGAATACTTATCTTTGAGTAAGATATCTTTGGTGACTTGGTGTCTAGAAGGTGACGGTTTCTATGACGGGTTCTGGATCCGAGATCTCAAATCGGTCCTACCTCTCGTGGTCTCTCTTGCTAACCGGCCAAGTTCATTAAAGTTGCCCAAAGAAGATAAGGACTAAATCTACTTTCCATGATTGGTAAGCCTCAGGATGCATTGTCGAGATTAGTCCTGCCTCTCGCGTTATCTCTATCCCCAACTGGCCATGTTTTTCGATTAAACCAAGACAATTCGTTTGGAAGTTTATACTTTATCGCGCGGGTCGCACGTCCTTTGAACAACCTAAAGATCAAGCAAATGTACCCTCTTTAAATCCAAAGAGCACTCAAAATTTCCTATACTTATGCATAAAAACGTGGACATGTGTGTTGCACCGAAATTTTGTAATTAAACACTAATTAAAACGTTGCATTTAGTCTACATAACCTTCTGGCGGCTTTGTGATGCTCGGATTTCATCACCGGGTACCCTAACCTATGTGAAGTTAGGGACATGAGGCAAAAAGATAGGTCACTTTGCATCATAGATTAGCACGTAACTTTTGTGTTTTCTACAGGTTTCTAACACTTTTCTCTTATGCATTCACTCCATACTTCATCTAAGTTCTTGTTTGATATGTTTGGGTGACGATTTGAATGTATGATGCATGAATTCGTTGAAGTATTGATTGATTACATTTGTGTGATTTATGTACATATGTGTGTTCCTTTAAACTTTACATCTCTATATACACTAACATTGTCTACTCTTGCAGGAAACCATGTAAATATGTGTGTTAACTTGTTCTAGATTTTTATATTTTCACAGTTGTTTGCGAGTTCGTGATTTATCGTGATTTTCCGTATTTACTTTATACGATGTTGAGATATATTTTATTTTCAGAGGTATTATTTTATATTTATTGGTGATGGCATTACTGCATTGATGCTTCGGCTACTCGGCTGATCACCGGTAGTCCGCCAGAGTTGAGAGATTCCTCTAGACCAGAGTTGAGAGATTCCTCTGGGCAGGGTTGAGAGATTCCCCTGTAAGCCGCCGAGGTTGAGAGATTCCCCTGGCCTATCACCGTCGGGTTTGAGCGATTCACCTGAACGTCGGGCTTGAGAGATTCGCCTGGCAACCTCCATATACACTTTCCGAACTCGCATTGTTTTACATTGATTATGTATATAAACTGGTGAAAGGCATACGTTTATTTTCCTCCACTCACTCTAACGTTTTTATTTGCCTTTCCCCTGGGCTTTTCGGTTTCCGTGCCCAATTTGCAGTTAAGACTCTGGTGTCGCACGTCGTGGTCGGAGGCATAGTGTTCAAGCTACCTTGTTTCTCCTAGTAGGTTACTTGTTCTGCCTGTTGTGGTATATTTATATAATTATACACTAGAGGTCGCTCTGAACATTCTGATGATATATTTTCATACGGTTTTCCCCGGATTTCTGTAAAGTATAGTTATATTTATTACTTTACATTACTGTTATGATATTGAGAAATCCGGATGGGATTGGTGCCCACGGTTTGATTTTTGTGGCATAGGATGAAGTGTATTTTCCGGGTGCAAGTAATGGTAATTCCGCGTTAGTAGCGTTATTCTACCGAAATTTTGATGGTTTTTGTTGGTTCGTGGTTTCAGAAGGGGTTTGATTCCGGTTTAGGAAACTAAATCGAGGTTGGGTCCTTTCACCTTGGTATCAGAGCATTAGGTTATAGGTTCTGTAGACTTCTGTAGTCGTGTTTACTAAGGATATTTGAGAATGTACAGTATGTCTGGAGTGGTGACCCGACCGGCCGGCGGATCACTACCGGATTTTTACCCATTGCCGGCGACTTTTATGTCGCCGGTAATGTTTTTGGACATTGCTGGCGATTTTTGCCGGAAAAATCGCCGGCAATGTAATTTTTATTTTTTTTTTCGAGACATTACCGGCGACTTTTAAGTGAGTCGCCGGTAATGTCTCGATGGTAATGACATTACCGGCGACTTAAATTAAGTCGCCGGTAATGTTTAAAAAAAAAAAAAGACATTACCGGCGACTTAATTTAAGTCGCCGGTAATGTCATTACCATTGAGACATTACCGGCGACTCACTTAAAAGTCGCCGGTAATGTCTCGAAAAAAAAAAATTACATTGCCGGCGATTTTTCCGGCAAAAATCGCCTGCAATGTCCAAAAATATTACCGGCGACATAAAAGTCGCCGGCAATGGGTAAAAATCCGGTAGTGGATACTCATCAATACTCCGGGTGTTGTATGCTTTCAAATATTTAAAGTTCCATGATTACGTTCTACTTGTTGCAAACGATGTTTTATTCATTAGGATGCCTCCTTGACGTGCTTTCCGTGTCGGTACGGTTGTGGATCCTATTGAGGATCAATCGACGCGCGATTTGCCAGTGAATTGTGGGTTTGGATGAGAATTCTGCGTTCAGAGATTTGTGTGGTATGGTTAGCCTGGTTGTGCGTATTTGGGTGTCTACATATTGCCTCAGAGCAGAGAATTGTGGCAGTTGATGTTTTGCCTGAGTCAGATCATTGCATTTGTTGGGCTGGTATTGTGTAAGTTCCTGTTGCGACTCCATGGCCTTTATTCAGGGTATTATTTATACGGTAATGGTTCAATCAGGCTACCCAACAGCGGAATATGAAGTGTTCACCGACCTCAAGCAGAGATGTATTGTTCATATGTTTGTTTCTGTTTGCACGTGTTATGTGGCTTCAGAGGAAGCGGTGCACGAGGTTCGAGATGAGTTTGAGCCTGAGCATCAGAGGGATCTTGATTGATATGCCTCGAGACAACCGTGAGGAGCTTAGTGTGCTGCACTCAGAGGCGAGGTTATTGAGGAGGAAAGGTGTACGCGGTTTCCGACGTGTTGGTTTAGGGAAAGTGGACTTCGTCGAGATATTTTGACGAGGTTGAGTTCAGGTACCTTGGGATCAGTGACTTCATCAAGCTGTGGCCTTTTCTATTATGTTGAGGGTCATCAGATCAAGCAGAGGATCCGTTTGGTGGACGTGGTGATCATAGAGTAGCGGACTTGCTTCTGTGGCATGAGTTTGGGCGATCGTTGGTGATCCTTTCTCGCAGCAGGTGTCGCTGTGACTTGTGTTCGTGGAGCACTCTCAGTTGCTATTATGGTGGCCAGGAGGGTCACGTTGCGAGGGAGCGCCCTCAGCCAGCTGTTTTAGTGGTTCGGCAGCTCAAGGTTCACGAGGAGGTCGTGATGCTATTTCTGGAGTTTAACCAACGCAGCCTTCTAGACGAGTTAATCAGCAAAGTCGTAATCGACGTGGATGGCTAGTTGGGCATGCCGGAGTTCGTGCCACGACCTTGTATGGGGACAGAGTTTCTTTGAGGCTACTGTTGCTTGATATCCATGGCTATTGTACATGCATCTCCACTTCCGAGGTTTTGGAAAGTGTTGTACCCATCCGGAGATTGAGGGATCTTTGTTGGAGGATATGGGTTAGCCGCGGATCTGTTATAGTTTGATACCGTTGATTTTGTTATGATGTTCAGTATGGACTTTTGGTGACACATTTGGCTGTGTTCGAGTGTCTCGAGAAGGAGGTTGTGTTTCGACGACCAGGTTTCCCCGAGATACTGTTTCGCGATGATGGTCGAGCGGATGGTGGAAACAGGTTGTGTTATTTACTTAGCCCATGTTGTTGATACTACGGCTGTTGTGCCAGACATTGGTGGTATGAAGGTGGTTCCCGAGTTTCCAGGTGTGTTCCGGAGGAGTTACCAGGTATTCCTCCAGTTCAGGAGACCGACTACACCATTGAGCTTTTACCGGACGCTGGACTCATATCACCGGTAATTTGTCGTTTGGTGCCAGCGGAGCTGATGGAGCTACAGGTTTAACTTCAGGAGTTGCTGGAGGAGATTTCGTACGACCCAGTGTATCACTATGGGGAGCTCTAGCATTATTTGTGCGGATGTTGGATGGTTCGACAAGGGGGTGCATTGATTACCAGAAGCCGAATCAGACTTCAGAGGAGAGCAAGTATCCTCCGCTTCAGATTGACGATTGATTTGATCAGCTCAAGGGAGCTTCAGTATTTTCGAAGATTGATTTCGGGTCCGGATACCATCAGTTGAGGATCGGCGAATCAGATGTGGCTAGGACGACTTTCGGATCACGGTACGAGCACTATGAGTTCTTGGTCACGCCGTTTGGTTGACCAATGCCCCGCAATTTTTACTGAATTGATGGACCAGGTGTTCAGACAGTTTCTGGACGAGTTTGCGGTCGTGTTCGTCGGCAACATCATGATTTACTCCAGGAGTGTGGACCAGCACCTGAAGCAATTGCGAGCAGTTTTGCGGACTTTGCGAGATGATCGGTTGTTTGCGAAGTTCAGTAAGTATGAGTTTTGGTTGATTAGAGTGAAGATTTTGGGCCGTGTGATGTTATCCGAGGGAGTCGGCGTGGATCCTGACCAGATAGAAGCCGTGTTGATTTGGGAATTGCCCTACCATTGTACCAGAGATCGGGAGTCTCTTGGGTTTAGCAGGCTACTATCGGTGCTTTGTGCAGGATTTTCCCGAATTACCACTTCACTTTCCGGATTGACGAAGAAGGCGTCAAGTTCAAGTGGTTCAATGCACGCGAGGAGAGTTACTTACTCCTGAAGGAAGGTTGACCATTGTACCGGTTTTGACTCTACCTGACGATCGTGGTGAGTTCGTGGGTTATGGCGATGCATCGAGGTTTGAATTTGGTTATGCTTTGATGTAGCATTGTAGAGCGGTGGCTCATGGGTTCAGGCAGTGGAACTATATGAAGCTATGTGTCCTATGTGTGATTTGGGGGTAGCTGTTTTTATGTTAGCATCGAAGAGTTTGAGACACTACTGCTATGGCGTGCAGCGCGGTGTAGGATGTACAATGATCACTTGAGTTTCATCTACTTGCATTTTCGGCCAGATTTGAGCTTGAGGCGATGTAGATGGATGGGCTTGATTAACGACTATGGCTGCACATTTGTGTTTATCCGAGAGAGAGGCTAATGTTGTTGCTGATGCATTCAGTCAGAAATCGGGAGTTTCATTATTTCGTGTGTGTGTGGCTCGAGTTTCCGTGTTAGCCGAGTTGCGAGCTATGAGAGCTGAGTTCGAGTGTGATGATGTTGAAGCTTATTATTTTGCGTGCGTTTGGCACTAGTGATGCGGAGATGTATTAGATACCTCGAGTTTGTGTGTGCAGATGCCACATTTGCCGGCAGGCGATGGCTATGAGGCAGAGACTTGCTGAGAAGTTACAGCCATTGGAGATTTCTGATTAGAAGTTGGAGTTTGTCGCTGTGGTTTTGTGTGCCAGTACGCACTGCGATTTGTGGTACCAGTTGTTGGATCTTTGTGGACCATTTGATGAACTTAATTCTTTTCCTTATACTTTCGGAAAAGATTTTGATGGCAGGCTGAGTGATCTACGCATTTTATGCTTGATTCTTAACGTCATTCTCTTTACATTTTGCTTTGTTTAGAACTTAGTATCTTTGTATCTTAATTACTTTATGATTTATAGGACAAAATAAGGAGGAAATAATAAAGGAGGCGATTTGGAGTGAGTTCTTCATAAAGCGTGCTAAGGAGGAAGTTCTTAATTCCGGAGAAAAAATGGTCTTCCAAATGGTTACTAAAATGCACTCACACATGGTGTCAAGAATTGGAAACCAAATGCCAAATGAAATGGATACCAAAATGGTGGACAAAAAGATGAAGACATTTCTCCTGTGCAATCCAGGAAAGAGCAAATATGGCGGAATATATGGAGCATATAATGGACGAAATTTGGGAGATATTATATGAATTTTAAGACCTGATTTGAGGGCCAAAATATGTGCAAGAATATGCCAGATTCGGCCAAGAATTATTAGGGAATAAGGAATGCAAGATTTGAAGATATGAAGATTTCCTTTTCCTTGAAGAAGAAGAAAACAGGGCAGCCAGATCACTTAACTTCTAAAATCTGTAGTAAATCCAATTCAATTCCAAATATGTCGTTCTTTATATGGATTTTATAGCCCTTTGAATACGCTTTCCAATGAAATAAGAATCAGGATATTTCAAGATCTGAAACTCCGGGAAAACGCGTTTGAAGACAGACTGTCAGATTTACCCGGGTACATAAGGAAAGTCTTGTTTTGGTAGGAAAAAAGACCTAATCTTCTTTTATAAATTGGGGAGCTCGACTCATTCATCATCATCACTCATTCTAGACTCTCAAGCTCTACCTTAACACTATCTCCTCTCCACGAAGCCAAGAAATTCTCCAAGGAAGCAATCTACACCATTGTCCGCCACCACAACAACCTCCATTGACATATAGGGCGATCCCGAAGACTAAAAAGTGTAACATGAATCCTCTTTACTTTGTAGCTTCTCCTTGTATGAACTATTGGTTTAATGAAGTAGTTTATAGTATTTTGGTTTTTCTTTACTTGCAACGTTTCCCACTATTTTTCATGTGTTCTAGTTTCTTAGTTTTTATTATACATGTTCATCTATGCTCAATGCTTTGGCTTAGATATAGGGCGATCCCGAGTCTAAATCAATGGTATGTGTATAGGGCGATCCCGAGCACGACAAATTATGAACATGTGTTTTGTAAAATTGAAAAGTTAGGATTTCGATTAACATTGTTTAATTTGCAGGTTAGGAATGAGCAAGGGTAAGCTAGATGAGTCGATCACATGTAAATAATAGTTTAGTGTATATTTTCGGTCTAGTAAGCATGTTTAGGGTTCTTTGTTCTTGATTGTTTTCTACTTGTCTATGAGTGAAGCATGTTAGAACTTAGGATTTCTCTATGTGTTTACTAACCATTTTATATCTTTAATTTCGTAGGAATTAGAAAACACCCTTTTAAATCCCCCCTTTAACCATAGCGTAGTCATGCATACACCTTCAATCCCCGGTTAAGAACGATACCCTACTTATCAATGCTACATCTACAAACAAGGGTTTTAATTGCATGCACGTTTTGAGTGATTTCTAAGTATTTATTTAGGAGTTAGTTTTAGCGTGTATCAATTTTGGCGCCGCTGCCGGGGATTGTAAAGAATTGTGTGATTATGCTTGTACAATATGTTTATATTTTTCTGTTTTCGGAACTGTGCACTGCCCTTTTTGTGTAAATTATTTGACATAGCTACAGGTCTCATAAAAATCTGAACATTTTCAGGATTGTTTGGTTACGTGTCTAGTTTGTGCCTGTAAAATTTCATTACATTCGCCCAAGCCAATAATTCTGAAAAAAATCTACAAGTAGATGTGTTCAAGTTTGCACGAATCTGGAATTGCATGTGTTCTTTGTAAATATGTGAAATTATGTAAATATTAAGCATGTATATAAAACCCACGAAATTTTTGTTTATATTTTTGTACTAACACTTGTTCATATTGTATTTTTTCAGCCATGTGTACACCTTAAAGGTAGTCTTTGATTTAAATTTAGTACATAAGTTTGGTTGATTAAGTCGCACTCTTTGGAATAGATGGCGCCTCTTTTTCTTGTTTATCTCCTTAACCCCTCATGATGTGTAGATTTCATCACCGCACACCATAACCTAAGTGAAGTTATGGGCATGAGGTTGAGGGCGGAGTTTACAAAGGACTTGAGGGAGTGTGAATTTTCGAGATTTTGGCTGAATATCGGACATGGTGTCTAGAATGGGTTATGACTGGTGACAGGTTCTGGATCTAAGAAAGACTTACACCAATAGAGTATATACCATTGGCCTGGTTAGCCTCGGGGTGTATTGTCGAAATTAGTCCTGCCTCTCGCGTTATCTCCATCCCTAACTAGCCATGTTTTTCGATTGAACCAAGGCCATTTGATTGAAATTTCATACTTTATCGCACGGGTCGCACGTCCATTGAACGACCTAAAGATTAAGCTATTGTACTATCTTTAAATCATTGGCGCACTCAATTTAGACAATACTTGTGCATACATGTCGAAATTGAACTTTGTAAAGAAAACTAACCATACTTTAACCATTCCATATTTTGTACAATGTTAATTTTTATTTTTAGTTTTAGAGAGTCAAATCGGAGCTGGGTAATAGGCTATTTTGTGTGATTTATCTGACATAGTTTCATGTCACGGAAAATTCTGAAACTTTATGACATGTTTGTATATGTGTCTAGTTTATGGTCGTAAAATTTCAGTTAGTTCCAACATGTAATTAATTCTAGAGAAATTATGCAAGGAGTCATGCTCAGGCTGCTCGATTTTTGTAATATTTAGGATGCATATACATCTGTGCATATCATGTCATTCATTACATAGTTGCATCATCATGCATCATCTTCATCATTGCATTTCATGCATTTTTTCCATTGGATTTGATGTTTGTTGATTTTTGAAGGATAC
This sequence comes from Geum urbanum, assembly GCA_946800695.1. NCBI lineage: Eukaryota > Viridiplantae > Streptophyta > Magnoliopsida > Rosales > Rosaceae > Geum > Geum urbanum. The sequence goes on from OX327002.1 coordinate 26,021,558, forward strand.
GATGCAGGAACGTGCTCCAAGTGTTTTCATAAATTCGCAGCTTCTGTCCAAAAAGAACAGTCAAATTTGAAAAGCCATAACTTTCAGCTCGGTTGGAGTTAGATGAAGTTCTTTATAGGGTTGGAAAGCTCTGGACGTCTAGTTTCCATCCATATAAAGATCATAAAATTCTAATTTCTAAATTGTTGGGAATTAAAGCTCAAAGGCACGTAGGTCAGAACATGGAAGCTGAAAAGTGGAAGGCAAAAATGGAGGAGTTGCACCTCCAAGATGAGGTTGTTCGTAGAGCATAAAAGATGCAACACGTCTAGGCTGTAAGACGTTAAAAAAACAAGCGCTTGTTGGGAGGCAACCCAATGGAGGAGTCTACAAATCAGATTTGCTTTCTCTTCCCTCATTTTTTTTTATTTCACCGCTTTTATTTTTCATAGTTAGTTTTTTGTAAAATCCTATTCTTCATGCTTGATTCTATGTTTTACTTTAGTACATTGAGGACAATATAGAGTTTAAGTGTGGGGGAGGGGTTTACAATTTATTTGAGTCATAAATTGAAAAATTGGGCGGATAAGAGTTCACTCAAGGATGATGCCCTAAAAAAAATTGTTTTGAGTTTTTTTGTTCAACTTAGTGTTGTAAAGAGTCTTTAGGATGCCCTTAACTAGTCAATGATGGAAAATTGAGCGAAACAAAGAAAAATTACATGGCATTGTCAGTGATCACTACTTGAGGATTTCTTGTGTTAATTGAGATATTTTGATTGTCATGACATGTAGTAGATATGGTTTGCATAAACATGGTATAGATTTCGCATGTTAGAATAAGCTTTTAGATCATACAAACCTTAATTAAAGTGAGTTTTTGAGCCTACATTACATCCTTTGTTGAGTGAATTTCGTGCACCATTGTCTCAAAAATGTTTACATGCCTCATCTAATTGCTTGCCATAGATTTCAATGAACTAGAGAATACTAGAACTTACTCATGTAGATTTGCAAAGCTTTTAAGTTGATAAATGCTCTGATTTCGGATATGATTAAAGGCACTTAAGTTTTCCACCACTAAACCAAATAGCCATGTGTCCCATATGTGCGCACGAGATGCGACACCCATAGATAAACCCATTTGAGCCCACATTATGCCTTTCTTTCATTACCATACATATATAAACACTTTAACCTAGTGTAGAATATCCGTACCCTTGTTCAAAAGACTTGGTGGAAATTTTTGAAGCTAGAATCATGGAGATGGTGTGAAGATCATGAGGAGATGTGTGTATGGGGATAGACTTGTCCAAATACCTTGAAAAAAGTTTGCAATTGCCGAAAATAGAAAGAAGAAAAAAAGAAAAAAAAATCGAGAGTAAGAAAAAGAAAAGAGTAAAAAGAAAAAAAATTCAAAAGCTCTCCGGCAATAGGTTTTTAGTGTACATTGCTTGGATTAATATCCCCCATACTTGTGGATTTGGAGTTTGTATTGAATTGAAGGCCCAAAAGTGAAGAAATATGGCATTTGTCCTGTCTACAAAAGCTCAAGGGAAGTTTAGAATGAAGTTAGGGTCCAACAAGATGAAATCTGGCCCGTGTACGTAGGATTTGACCATGGTGACATTGGTGAGAGGAGGATGAACGAAATTTATGAAGTTTTTGGTGCTTTGACTAAGTCTTTTGAATGTTCTTAACCACCACATATCCATATTTTTGAATGCCTTAGCCTAAGCCCCATTACAACCCCTAAAAGTCCTTTATGATCCTTAAGATGAGTAGCCTTTGATTTGTTGAGTAAGTTGCATGAGTAAGCATATGGTTTAGGTTCATTTGTGCAAGTAATTCATTATATTCATGAGGTTTTCGATTCAATTCATATACACTTTGAGTGAGCCCTTTTCATGAGTGAAAATATGGTGAGTGCATCCATGTGTGATTGATTTAAACTTGTTCGAAACATGCATAGCTTTAACTTCACCATTATTTTCTTCCAAGTCTTACTTGTTCATGACATGATTATATCTCTATTATCTCTTGAAATCACTGAGCATTCACGTTGAAATCTTGTGATCTCATCCCCATATACTTTGTAAAATTCTGGAGATAAGGGCTTAGATGTGTTTTTGTCAACTTAGAGTTTTCAACGTTTTAAACATAATAACATGATAATTTGCGGCATTGAATTGTTGAAATATCTAAGTGTGTTAGTTTTTAGTTTGTATATTTTCCTTTGTTTGTTTTATTTATTTATTTATTTTTTTGAGTTTTTTCTTTTATTTAGTTTTTGCTAGGGACTAGCAAAGTTTAAGTGTGGGGGAGTTTGATCTACGCATTTTATGCTTGATTCTTAACGTCATTCTCTTTACATTTTGCTTTGTTTAGAACTTAGTATCTTTGTATCTTAATTACTTTATGATTTATAGGACAAAATAAGGAGGAAATAATAAAGGAGGCGATTTGGAGTGAAAAGCGTGCTAAGCAGGAAGTTCATAATTCTGGAGAAAAAATGGTCTTCAAAATGGTTACTAAAATGCACTCCCATATGGTGTCAAGAATTGGAAACCAAATGCCAAATGAAATGGATACCAAAATGGTGGACAAAAAGATGAAGACATTTCTCCTGTGCGACCCAGGAAAGAGCAAATATGGCGGAATATATGGAGCATATAATGGACGAAATTTGGGAGATATTATATGAATTTTAAGACCTGATTTGAGGGCCAAAATATGTGCAAGAATATGCCAGATTCGGCCAAGAATTATTAGGGAATAAGGAATGCAAGATTTGAAGATATGAAGATTTCCTTTTCCTTGAAGAAGAAGAAAACAGGGCAGCCAGGTCACTTAACTTCTAAAATCCGTAGTAAATCCAATTCAATTCCAAATGTGACGACCCGGAACAGATTGAACAGTGTCATCAACTTGGTCCGTCAGATTATGAGTAATAGCAGATTTCCGATAATGGATTTACTCGCCAGGTTTGTTAACGACTAAATCATTGGCCGAGAATTGGAGCTGGGTCTCTTCTCGAGAGTCGTTGTACGTGTGATTTCGAGTTCGTGGGCGGTTCCGGATCGTTATTTGGACGACCGGAGAATAAGTTGTGAATATTTCCGATTGTTGATTGTTTAGTCTGTTTAAATATGTGTTGGTTTGAATAGTTGACTTTTTATCCGATTGGTTGATGTGTTTGACTTCGGGTGATAATTGAAGAACATGTCGAGTCGAGTTTGTTGCCGCGAGAATTATCGGAATCGGAATTACGACGAGAAAGTTACGGATATTCGAAGTTTACCGAAAAGGGTGTTTGAAAGTTTCCTAAAATAGAAGGTCTATAAATAGTGGAGCTGCCATAAAGGGAAAGTCAACATCTTCATTTACTTTCTTTGACTAGTCAACTCGGTTTGACCGAGTGGTGTGCGACGGTGGCGACGCCGTACGGCTCGCCGGCGACGAAGCCCGTCCTGCCACCTCCGGCCTTGGGGAAGGACCCCATCGATGCGCCTCGGCGTTCCCATCACATCCCCGGCCACCACGTACGGCGAGGGTCGCCGGAGGAGGAGATATTTCCGGCCAAAAATGAAGAAATTTTGGTGAATTCGGGTTGTTTGAATTCGGTTGAATTGAGCTGCAATTTGGAGTGGGTTTTGTAGCCCTCATCACCATGAAGCTACCATGTAAGTTTGGTAATCCAATTCATCTTGTACATGGAGAATTTTGGATTTAAAATTTGTGTGAATATTCGGTTTTTCGTGAAATTGGGCTAGTTAGAGTTTGAATTGGCCTTCGATGCAGTTGACAAAGTTGCTCAGTGGATGATTTTGCATGGAAAAGAGGTTTCTCCGCCGTGGAATTTTCCGTTCGGGTGGCGGGGCCGCCATTGGCGGTGGTCAACGGCGGTCAACGGTCAAAGTTTGACTTTTTGGGGTTTTCGACAAGTTGCATGTCATTTCACTCGAAATCGCGTCCCGATCGCAGTGGGGAGGTTCGTTTCTCGATTTGAGCATCCGAAAGTACAGCGAGGTATTGAGGTGTAAATATCGGATTTTCGACGATTCGTCGACATTGAATTACGTGTTTCCGAGAACGGTGGTTTCTCGTGATTAGTCTTGTATTGTCGAGTTATGATTTTGAGAAATGGATTTTGTGATTATTCAGGGGTTCGTGATCGTTTGTTTGGCGATGGACTTTCCGCCGGATCACGGGTTAACGCGAACTGCGCGCTAGTCTGTGAGTAGACAATTTCTTTTCACGGAATTCTTGCGAGTCTTTTATATGATTTACGAATTTGAGCATGTTTACGAGATTATGATTATTATGAACATGTGTTCTACGACTATATTACGTATATGCATTTATATGTTGTTTATTGCATTTGCATCGAACTGTTTATGATTTGGTTTACACAGAGTACAGTCTTAGTATATGTTGTTGTATCGATACACACGCATCCCGGCTGATCCCCGAGGGTGCCTACCAGGGGGAAACTGTACCTTGTGCCGATGTATTTTCGGGTGGGTGCAGTTATCTGTACCTTGTGCCGATGTATTTTCGGGTGGGTACAGTTATCTTTTTCTTGTGCCGATGTATTTCCTGGTGGAAACAGATATCCTGACCTGAGGCCTTTCTGGCTCGAATCACGTGTGGGTCGATCTAGGATCCCGTGATTCGGACTGTACTAGCACGGACGTATCCATGAGTGGCCCCGTGGGATTTTTACTTGCATGCTCTGTACGCTGGAGGAGTATGAGTTTACCTCGCGTATTTTATTATATTTATTCATTTGGACTCGCATATGTTTTTATAACGTTTATTACTTGGTGAAAGACATTTATTTTCGTCCACTCACTCTAACGGTTTTCATGTCTTTCCCCTGGGCTTTTCAATTTCCGTGCCCAGTTTGCAGTTCGGATTCTGGTGTCGCACGTCGTGGTTGGAGGCATAGTGCTCGAGCAACCTTGTTTCTTCCAGTAGGTTTATTGTTCTACCTAATGCGGTATACTTATATGATTATACATTAGAGGTCGCTCTGAGTATTCTGTTGTGTATACTTTATGATTTTACTCTGGATTTTAGTAAAGTATAGATATATTTATTGTTTTACTTTACTGTTGATATATTGAGAAATCTGGATGGGATTGGTGCCCGCGGTTTGATTTTTGTGGCATAGGATAAAGTGTATTTTCCGCGTGCAGGTAATGGTAATTCCACGTTAGTAACGAAACTCTGCCGAAATTTTGTTGGTTTTTGTTGGTTCGTGTTTTCGAAAGGGTTCGATTCCGGTTTAGGCAACTAAATCGGGGTTGGGTCCTTTCAGCTTGGTATTAGAGCATTAGGTTATAGGTTCTGTAAACTTCTGTAGTCGTGTTTACTAAGGATATTTGAGAATGTACAACATATCTGGAATGGTGACCCGACCGGCCGGCGGATACTCATCAATATTCCGGGTGTTGTATACTTTCAAATATTTGAAGTTCCATGATTACGTTCCACTTGTTGTGAACGATGTTTTATTCATTAGGATGCCTCCTTGACGTGCTTTCCGTGTCGGTACGGTTGTGGATCTTATTGAGGATCAATCGACGCGTGATTTGCCAGTGAACTGTGGGTTTGGATGAGTATTCTGAATTAAGAGAATTGTGTGGCACGGTTTGCCTAGTTGTGTGTGTATGAGCGTTCACATGTTGCCTCAGAGCTGAGAATTATGGCAGTTGATGTTTGCCTGAGTCAGATTGTTGTATTTGGTGGGCTGATATTGTGTGAGTTCCGGTTGCGACTCCATGGCCTACATTCAGGGTGTTGTTTATACGGTAATGGTTTAATCAGGCTATCCAGCAATCGAATGATGAGTGTTTACCCACCTGAGGCAGAGATGCATTGTTCACATGTGTGTCCCTGTTTGCACGTGTTATGTGGCTTCAGAGGAAGCGGTGCACGAGGTTCGAGGTGAGTTTAAACCTGAGCATCAGAGAGAGTCTGATTGATGTGCCTCGAGACAACCGTGAGGAGCTTAGTGTACTGCACTCAGTGGCGAGGCTATTGAGAAGGTAAGGTGTACGCGGTTCCCGATGTGTTGGTTTGAGGAAAGTGGACTTAGTCGAGATATGTGATGAGGTTGAGTTCAGGCACCTCGGAATCAGTGACTTCATCAGGCTGTGGTCTTTTTGATTATGTTGGGGGTCATCAGATCAAGCAGAGGATCCGTTTGACGATGGCGGAGATCACAAAGTAGCGGATTTGCTCATGTGGCATGAGTTTGGGTGATCGTTGGTGATCCTATCACACAGCAGGTGTGGCAGTGACTTGTGTTAGATGAGCACCCTCAGTTGCTATTGTGGTGACCAGGAGGGTCACGTTACGAGGGAGCGCCTTCAGCTAGCCGTGTTTGCGGTTCGACAGTTCAGAGTTCAGGAGGAGGTCATGATGTTATTCCTGAAGTTTGACCAATGTACCCTTTTGATGAGTTATTCAGCAAGTCTCAATTGACGTGGGCGGCTAGTTGGGCATGTTGGAGTTCGTGCCATAACCTTGTGTGAAGATGGAGTTTCTCCGAGGTTACTATTGCTTGGTATCCATGGCTATTGTACCTGCATCTCCACTTCTGAGGTTTTGGAGAGTATTGCATCCATCCGGAGGTCGCGAGATCCTTGTTGGAGGTTACGTGTTAGCCGCAGATCTGTTATAACTGGACATCATGGTTTTAGTATGATTGCGAATATGGACTTACTGACGATGCATTTGGCTGTGTTCGAGTGCCTCGAGAAGGAGGTTGTGTTTCGACGACCAGGTTTCCCCGAGATACTGTTTCGTGGTGATGGTTGAGCTGATGATGGAGACGGATTGTGTTGTTTGCTTAGCTCATGTTGTGAATACTATGGTTGCTGTGTCTGACATTGGTGACATTGAGGTGATTCTCGAGTTTTCAGGTGTGTTCCGGAGGAGTTACCAGGTGTTCCTCCAGTTCGGGAGACTGACTACACCATTGAGCTTGTACCGGGCGCTGGACTCATTTTACAGGCATTTTGTCGTTCGGAGCCAGCGGAGCTGATTGAGCTACAGTTTCGACTCCAGGAGTTGCTGGAAGAGGTTTCAGGAGATTTCATGTGACCCCGCGTATTTGCGTGGTGTGCTATTGCATTGTTTGTACGGATGTTGGATGGTTTGACGTGATGGTGCATTGACTACCGGAAGACTGATTCGTTTCAGAGGAGAGCGAGTATCCTCCGCTTCGGATAGACGAGTGGTTTGTTCAGCTCAAGGGAGCTTCACTCTTTTCGAAGATTGATTTCGGGTCCGGATACCATCAGTTGAGGTTTGATGAGTCAGATGTGGTTTGGACAGCTTTCAGATCTCGGTGTGGGCATCAGGAGTTTTTGGTCACGCTGTTTGGTCGACCAATGCCCCCGTAGATCTTACGGACTTGATAGACCAGGTGTTCAGACGGTTTCTGGACGAGTTTGTGGTCATGTTCGTTGGCAACGTCCTGATGTACTCCGGGAGTGTGGTCCAGTACTTGAAGCAATTGCGAGCAGTTTTGCGGCCCTTACGAGACGATCAGTTGTTGGCGAAGTTCAGCCAGTGTGAATTTTGATCGATTAGCGTGAAGATTTTGGGTCACGTGATGTTATCCGAGGGAGTTGGCGTGGATCCTGATCAGATAGAAGCCGTGTTGATTTGGGGTTGCCCTACCATTGTACCAGAGATCGGGAGTCTCTTAGGTTTGGCAGACTATTACCGACGGCTTGTGTAGGATTTTCCTGGATTGCCACTCTACTTTCCGGATTGTCGAGGAGGGTGTCATGTTCAAGTGGTTCGATGCACGCAAGGAGAGTTACTTAATCCTGAGGGATGGTTGACCGTTGCTTCGGTTTTGACCTTACCTGATGATCATGATGAGTTCGTGGATTACTGCGATGCATCGAGGTTTGGATTTGGTTGTGTTTTGATGCTGTGTAGCAGAGCGGTGGCTCATGGTTTCGGGCAGTGGAAACTTTATGTAGTTGCATATCCTGTGTATGATTTGGGTGTAGTTGTCCTTATGTTAGCATCAGAGAGTTGGAGATACTACTGCTACGGCGTGCAGCGCGGTGTAGGACGTACACTGATCACTTGAATTTCATCCACTTGCATTTTCGGCCAGATTTGGGCTTGAGGCAGTGTAGATGGATGGGGTCGATTAACGACTATGGCTGCACATTTGAGTTTGTTCGGGAAAGGCTAGAGATTGAACTTTGACTATCCATTTGGAATGTTGTTGCTGATGCATTCAGTCGAGAGTCAGGAGCTTCAGTGTTTCATATGTGTATGGCTCGAATTTCTGTGTTAGCCGAGTTATGCGCTACGGGAGCTGAGTTCGAGTGTGATGATGTTGATGAAAGGACCCAATCCCGATTCAGTTACCTAAACCGGAATCGAACCCCTTCTGAAAATACGAACCAACAAAAATGTTTCAAAATTTCAGCAGAGTTTCGTTACTAACGTGGAATTGCATAAACCTGCACCCTGAACATAACACTTCATCCTATGCCACAAAAGCCAAACCGTGGGCACCAATCCCCTCCATATTTCTCAACATCATAATATAAGCAATAAGCAATAACAGTAAACATACTGTACTATATATATATATATATAGCCGAGGAAATCCGTATAAACATGTATCAGAATGTATCAGAGCGACCTCTAGTGTAAATATATACAATATATACATCAGTAGGCGAAACAAGAACCTACTAGAAAACACAGGTAGCTCAGATCACTAGCCTCCAAACCGCGACGTGAAACACCAAACCTGAACTACAACTAGGCACGGAAATCGAAAAGTGCAGGGGAAAGACATGAAAACTGTTAGAGTGAGTGGACGAAAATAAATGTCTTTCACCAATTGATATATATGTTTAAAATAACATATGCGAGTCCAGGTAAATAAAGATAATAAAGTACACGAGGTAAAACCATAATCCTCCAGCGTACTGAGCATGCAAGTAAAATCCCACGGGGTCACTCATGGACACGTTCGTGCTAGTACAGTCCGAATCACGGGATCCCAGACCCACACGTGATTCTAAGCCAGAAAGGCCTCGGTTCCGGGGAAACGCCCCTCGCCGGTCAGGTAGGGGTAACGCCCCTCCTGGAAGCCTACCATCGGGGATCAGCCGAGAGGCAAGTGTATCGATACAACAACGTAACTGAGACTGTACTCTGTGTAAATCAAATCATAAACAGTTCTATGCAAATGCATGAAACAACATATAAGTGTATGTATATTCGTATACGTATATCCGTATAATCGTAAAACACATGCTCATGTAATCCGAAATCTCATACGCATGCTCAAGTTCATAAATCATATAAAAGACTCGTAAGAATTCTGTGAAAAGAAATTGTCCACTCACAGGTGAGCAAAACGCGCACTCGCGCTAATCTCGTGGTCCGGCGGAAGATCCCTCGCCTAAAGCACGATCACGATCCCGATATCGATTTCCTGAACACAAAACATAACTGATCAAAAACATAGTCCACAACCCTGTACTGAACCACGGAAACCAACCGTTCCCGGAAATAAACAATGCATGCAAAACGATTAATGGAATTCCCGAAATCTCCACTCGAAACCCTCGATTGAAAATCGGCTATCCAAATCAATCCGAAAACCTCTGGACGATAATCAGGGCGCGATTAAGAGAAAAACGACATTAAAAACGTCGAAATCTGAAAAAGTCAACCCTCGCCGGAGCTCCGCAGTTGACCGCCGCCGCCCCGTCAACGGTGGAATTTCACGGCGGAAAGCTCCAGAATTAAAGACCACAACAAGGCGAACCACTTTCATAACTACCCTCAAGGCCAAATCCAAACAGAACCCTTCCAATTTCAACCAAAACCGAACGGAATTCAACTTTCCGGTGACCTAATCGGGTTGGCCTTAAAACTCAACCATAGCTCAAACCAAGCACACCATAAGACTCAGAGGGGTAAGGGGAGTCTAACCCCCCTAACCACCACCACCAAACTTCGCCGGAAAACGTCCAACCATCACCGGCGAAATCAAAGAACTCGGCCCGATTCAAAACCCATAAAAACTCCATCAATTTTCATCAAACCAAACACTAATCCACTCGAAATCAAGAGGGGAAGAAAACCTTACCCTTGCCGAAAGCAGAGGTGGCCGGAAACTGGGTCGTCGGACGGTGAAGACTAAAACGGAAAGTTTCCACTTCGGGTCAACGGTCAGATTTCCATTTTTGGAAAGTCAAAGTTTGGTCAACGTCAGTCAATGCTTTTATGACTAATTCTCGACTATTCCGATATTTATACTCGTGCCTCAGGTCGATCGACGATTCGAAATGGATAACCATCACGTTTCGGATAAACACGAAACAATCGGATAAACTCGTCAAAAATTGAAACTTCGAATAATCACAAAATATTCCTCGGTTATCAGAAAAATCTTCCGGAACCGCCCACGAGCTCGAAATCACGTACTCTACAACTTCTGTGAAGACACTCAACTCAAATTCTCGACCGAAAACATAGTCGCGAATAGAATCGGCAAACCACATAAATAACGTAAAACTGCGACTAAACAGAATCTCGTGAATCGTGCCAAATACACAACTTATTCTGGTTCAGGTCGTCACAAATCTACTCCCCTTAAAGAAATTTCAACCTCGAAATTTACGTACCTGTCAAGTGAACAGATGAGGATACTGTTCCCGCATACGCTGCTCAGTCTCCCAGGTGGCCTCCTCAACTGAGTGATTCTGCCACAAGACCTTCACCAGCGGAATCACGCGGTGTCTCAAATCTTGTTCACGACGATCGAGAATCTGCACTGGCTCCTCCTCATACGTCAAATCCTCCCTGATCGGCAACTGCTGTGGGGCTAACACATGTGAAGGATCTGAGATGTACTTCCGCAACATCGAAATATGGAAGACATCATGCACACGAGCCATCTCAACTGGTAACTCAAGTTTGTAAGCAACCGCTCCAACCCTCTCCGTAATCTCATACGGACCAATGTATCGTGGTCGAAGCTTGCCACACTTCCCGAAACGCACAACTCCCCTCCACGGAGATAGTTTTAGGAAGACCCAATCACCAACCTCAAACTCTAAACTCTTCCTCCTCACATTCGCGTAACTCTTCTGCCGATCCTGGGCGATCTTCAATCGATCCTGGATAACCTGTATGTCTTCCATCGTAGTTTTCACCAAATCAGGACCAATGAGCCAACGCTCGCCCACCTCACTCCAACATAATAGAGTGCGACACTGCTTCCCATACAGAGCCTCGTACGGTGCCATCTCAATACTGGCCTGATAGCTGTTGTTGTAGGCGAACTCAATCAGATGTAACTGTTGATCCCAGTTTCCGCGAAACTGCAACACACATGATCTCAGCATATCCTCAACAGTCTGAATGGTCCTCTCGGACTGCTCGTCAGTCTGAGGATGAAAAGCTGTACTAAATCGCAACCTCGTGCCCAAAGCTCGCTACAACGCCTGCCAAAACTCAGAACTGAACTGACTATCTCGGTCAGAAACAATGGACACAGGCACACCATGCAAGCGAACAATCTCTGATAAGTACAACTTGGCTAATCTGCCCACTGATATCTTCCCTGGAAGTGCAAGAAAGTGTGCGGATTTCGTCAGTCGGTCAACAATAACCCAAATGACAGTGTTGCCCGCCGAAGTACGCGGCAACTGATAGACGAAATCCATCGTAATGTGCTCCCACTTCCAAACTGGAATCTCAAGTGGCTGTAGTTTCCCTGCAGGCTTCTGCCTCTCCGCCTTTACCTGCTGATAGATCAAACATCGACTCACGTACGCGGCAATCTCTCGCTTCATGTTGCGCCACCAATAGTACGCTCGAAGTGTACGAAACATCTTCGTACCTCTGGGATGCATCGCATGCGCTGAACTGTGGGCCTCATCCAGAATCTCCTTCTTCAAGTCCTCGTCTCTGGGTACACATAACCTGCCCCTGAACAACAACGTGCCGTCGTCGCTCAATCGGAACTCTGTAGGCACACCATTCCGTATCATGGTCTTCTTGCCCAAAAGATAAGAATCCGAATCCTGAGCCTCTCTTACCTGATCAACCAGTACGGGTCGAACCTGAAAACTGGCCAACAAAGCTCCATCATCATCATACCCAAACACAGCACCTGTAGCTCGAAGCTCGGCTAACATCGATACTCTGGCCACACACATGTGAAACAACGAGGCTCCAGATTTCCGGCTAAGTGCATCTGCTACAACATTGGCCTTCCCCGGATGGTACTCGAAAGTGCAATCGTAATCGTTGATCAACTCCATCCATCGGCGCTGCCTCATGTTCAGATCCGGCTGCGTCCGCAAGTAGGTGAGACTCTTGTGATCAGTGTAAATCTTACACTGAGCACCATACAGGTAATGTCTCCAACTCTTCAACGCTAACACGATAGCGGCTAACTCCAAATCATGCGTCGGATAGTTGACCTCATGTGGTTTCAGCTGCCTGGAACCATATGCCACAACTCTACCATGCTGCATCAACACACAGCCAAGTCCCAACTTCGACGCATCGCTGTACACAACAAACTCACCATTTTCGTCTGGCAATGTCAAAACCGGTGCGGTAGTCAGTCTCTCCTTCAGGAGCAAATAACTCTCCTCGCACGCATCAGACCACTCAAACTTGACGCCCTTCTTCGTCAATCTAGTCAGTGGTGTAGCGATCCGGGAGAAATCCTGCACAAACCATCGGTAATAGCCTGCTAACCCCAAGAAACTCCGAATCTCCGGCACAGTAGTGGGTCTACTCCAATTCAGCACGGCCTCGATCTTGTCAGGATCAACACTGACTCCCTCAGCCAAAATCACGTGGCCCAAAAACTTCACACTATCCAACCAGAACTCGCACTTGCTAAACTTCGCGAACAACTGATGGTCCCGCAAAGTCCGCAACACAACTCGCAAATGCTTCTTGTGCTGGCCCACACTCCTGGAATAGATCAAAATATCGTCAATGAATACAATCACGAACTTGTCCAGGAACCGTCTGAACACCCGATTCATCAAGTCCATGAAAGCTGCGGGGGCGTTGGTCAACCCAAACGGCATAACCAAAAACTCGTAGTGCCCATACCGCGTCCTGAAAGCTGTCCTGGCTACGTCAGAGTCTCGGATCCTCAACTGGTGATATCCGGATCGAAGGTCAATCTTCGAAAAGACTGAGGCTCCCTTAAGCTGATCGAACAAGTCATCAATCCGCGGCAACGGATACTTGTTCCTCACTGTAACCTGATTCAGCTTCCGATAGTCGATGCACAAACGCATGGACCCATCCTTCTTCCGTACAAATAACACCGGAGAACCCCACGGAGAAACACTCGATCGAATGAATCCCTTCTCTAACAACTCCTGGAGCTGAATCTGCAACTCCTTCAACTCCGCCGGCGCCATCCGATACGGTGTGTGGGAAATCGGTCCTATACCCGGCAACAACTCAATAGTAAAATCAATCTCCCGCACAGGGGGTATACCAGGTAACTCCGCTGGAAACACATCCGGGAACTCGGAAACAACCTCAATACTACCGAGATCCGGCACTGCAGCTGTAGTGTCCACAACATGGGCTAAGTAAGCAACACAACCCTTCTTCATCAACCGATCTGCCCTCATCACGGAAATCAAACACGGTAGTGAAGTGTTCTTCTCACCACGGAACAGTATCTCAGGTAACCCTGGTCGTCGAAACGCGACCTCCTTCCTGTGGCAGTCAAACATGGCCCAGTGCGACTCCAAGAAGTCCATACCCAAAATCAGATCAAAATCCACAACATCAAGCAGTAACATATCTGCGGCAAATCCATGGCCATCAATAAACATCTCACAATCTCGGTAAACCCAACCAATGCTCACAACCTCACCTGACGGATACAACACTCTCCACAACCCCGAAAGTGGAGATGCAGGTACCGTAGCTAATGATGACAGTCTAAATGATATGAATGAATGTGTGGCACCTGGATCTAACAATGCAACTACTGGAATACCAAAAACATGTAACGTACCGATAACGACCTCTGGTGATGCTCTGCCCTCACGTAGAGTCATAGCATGAACCATCGCATGTCCGGCTGGTCGTCCTCGCTCGGGCTGTCCCTGTTGTCTGCCCTGGCCTGCAAACTGTGTTGGTCGCGCTCCAGAAGTGGCACCTCGCTCAACTCCGGAACTCTGGGCCGCCTGTCCATCACCACCATACAACTGAGGACACTCCCTCGCATAGTGATCCACCTGGCCACAGCGGAAACAAGTGACAGGACCTCGCTGACATGGACCCACATGATGTTAGCTGCAGAGACTACACAACGAGTACTCCCTCGGTACAGCAAAAGTGCCACCAGTACGTCGAGGATAACTAGAACCGCTGGAACCTGCACTAGCCTGTGGTCGCTGCGGTTTATCTCTCCACCTTCTCGGTCTCTGCCTCGGTATACCAACTGGTGGGCGATATGATCCACCGCCTGAGGATGAAGCTGAACCGGAAGTATCAGAACTCTGCCTCTTCGAAGGCCCCTGACTCGGTCCACCTTCCTCAAACCGTCTCGGCGGGTACCTCTACTGTCTCTCATGCTCAATATCCTCGCCTCGGAGTGCAGCATTGACAAACTCATCAAAGTTGTTCCGAGGAATCGTAGTCAGAGTCGCCTTGATATTCAGATTCAATCCCAGCTCAAACCTGCGACACTTGGCTTCCTCAGTAGCCACCATATCCCGCGCAAAACGAGACAAACGGGTAAACCAATCCCGATACTCAAGTACAGACAAACTGCCCTGCCTCAAGTTCGTAAACTCCTCGTACTTGCGCTGCTGGGTAGCCTGATTAAAGTACATCCGCATAAACAGATCACAGAATAATGTCCACGGAGTATCAGCTGGAACTCTGTCGGTGCTAACCCACCAAAAGTATGCATCACCCTCAAGTAAACCAACTGCAGCTACTGTCATCTGCTCAGGAGTAAACTGCAGACGCTCACAAACACGTTCAATCTGAACCAACCATGCCTCGCATATCTCTGGATAACCTGAACCCGAAAACACAGTAGCACCAGCAGTGCGAGCCTTGACCACAGGGTCAAAACGCTCTTCCAAACGCAGCACTCGCATCAGCAAGTCGCGCGTTCGGCGATCCTCACCAGGATCCTCATCCCGATCAACACGGGGACCACGTCGAGGAGGCATCCTACTGATACAAGACAAGCATTAGGTACAAGCAGAAAGAACGTAATCATGAAACCGCAGATATTTGAGAACACACAACACCCGAAGTATTGATGAGTACCGCTGGCCAGTCGTGTCATCACTCCAGTCATGATGTACAAACTCAAATACCCTAAGCGTCACAACTACAAGAGTCTACAAAATCTGACAACCTAATGCTCTGATACCAAGCTGAAAGGACCCAATCCCGATTCAGTTACCTAAACCGGAATCGAACCCCTTCTGAAAATACGAACCAACAAAAAATTTTCAAAATTTCAGCAGAGTTTCGTTACTAACGTAGAATTGCATAAACCTGCACCCTGAACATAACACTTCATCCTATGCCACAAAAGCCAAACCGTGGGCACCAATCCCATCCGGATTTCTCAACATCATAATATAAGCAATAACAGTAAACATATTGTACTATATATATGTATAGCCGAGGAAATCCGTATAAACATGTATCAGAATGTATCAGAGCAACCTCTAGTGTAAATATATACAATATATACATCAGTAGGCGAAACAAGAACCTACTAGAAAACACAAGTAACTCAGATCACTAGCCTCCAAATCACGACGTGAAACACCAAACCTGAACTGCAACTGGGCACGGAAACCAAAAAACGCAGGGGAAAGACATGAAAACTGTTAGAGTGAGTGGACGAAAATAAATGTATTTCACCAATTGATATATATGTTTAAAATAACATATGCGAGTCCAGGTAAATAAAGATAATAAAGTACACGAGGTAAAACCATAATCCTCCAGCGTACTGAGCATGCAAGTAAAATCCCACGGGGTCACTCATGGACACGTCCGTGCTAGTACAGTCCGAATCACGGGATCCCAGACCCACACGTGATTCTAAGCCAGAAAGGCCTCGGTTCCGGGGAAACGCCCCTCACCGGTCAGGTAGGGGTAACGCCCCTCCTGGAAGCCTACCATCGGGGATCAGCCGAGAGGCAAGTGTATCGATACAACAACGTAACTGAGACTGTACTCTGTGTAAATCAAATCATAAACAGTTCTATGCAAATGCATGAAACAACATATAAGTGTATGTATATTCGTATACGTATATCCGTATAATCGTAAAACACATGCTCATGTAATCCGAAATCTCATACGCATGCTCAAGTTCATAAATCATATAAAAGACTCGCAAGAATTCTGTGAAAAGAAATTGTCCACTCACAGGTGAGCAAAACGCGCACTCGCGCTAATCTCGTGGTCCGGCGGAAGATCCCTCGCCTGAAGCACGATCACGATCCCGATCTCGATCTCCTGAATATTCACAAAACATAACTGATCAAAAACATAGTCCACAACCCTGTACTGAACTACGGAAACCAACCGTTCCCGGAAATAAACAATGCATGCAAAACGATTAACGGAATTCCCGAAATCTCCACTCGAAACCCTCGACTGAAAATCGGCTACCCAAATCAATCCGAAAACCTCTGGACGATAATCAGGGCGCGATTATGAGAAAAATGACATTAAAAACGTCGAAATCTGAAAAAGTCAACCTTTGCTGGAGCTCCGCCGTTGACCGCCGCCGCCGCCGCCGGCGCGCCGTCAACGGTGGAATTTCACGGCGGAAAGCTCCAGAATTAAAGACCACAACAAGGCGAACCACTTTCATAACTACCCTCAAGGCCAAATCCAAACAGAACCCTTCCAATTTCAACCAAAACCAAACGGAATTCAACTTTCCGGTGACCTAATCGGGTTGCCCTTAAAACTCAACCATAGCTCAAACCAAGCACACCATAAGACTCAGAGGGGCAAGGGGAGTCTAACCCCCTAACCACCACCACCAAACCTCGCCGGAAAACTGCCAACCATCACCGGCGAAATCAAAGAACTCGGCCCAATTCGAAACCCATTAAAACTCCATCAATTTTCATCAAACCAAACACTAATCCACTCGAAATCAAGAGGGGAAGAAAACCTTACCCTTGCCGAAAGCAGAGGTGGCCGGAAAATGGGTCGTCAGACGGTGAAGACCAAAACGGAAAGTTTCCACTTCGGGTTAACGATCAGATTTCCATTTTTGGAAAGTTTCCATCTCGTGAATCGTGCCGAATACACAACTGATTCTGGTTCGGGTCGTCACAGTTGAAGCTCACTGTTTTGCGTGCGTTTGGCGCTAGTGGTGCGGAGATGTGTCTGATACTTCGAGTTTACTACTCGTGACGCAATCCGTAGAGCAATGTAGCAGCATGTGTGTGCAGATGTCATATTTTTCGACTGACGATGGGTAGGAGGCAGAGACTTGCCAAGAAGTATCATCCATTAGAGATTTTCGGTTAGACGTGGCGTTTGTGTGACGACCCGGATCTAAATTAGCAGTATGTTCAGCTTGATCAATGAGTTACTGCGTAGTCGCAGTTGTTCGACGGTTATTGGAATCGCCGAGCTTGTTAACGACTTAATTATTGGCCGAGAATTGGAGCTGGGTATCTTCTCGAGAGTCGTTGTATGTGTGATTACGAGTTCGTGGGCGGTTCCGGATCGTTATTTGGACAACCGAGGAATTAATTATGAATATTTGAAGCTCGGATTTAAATGGTGGGCTACTTAACGACTAAATTACCGGACGAGAATTTGGTTTCGGCTTCTTCACGGAAGTTGTTCAGAATTTAATTTCGAGCTTGTGGGAACTTCCGGAGCATGATTTGGAGTTACGAGGAATTAGTTGCGAATTTTGCCGATTGTTTATTGTTTGGTTGATTTAATTGTGTGTTGCTTTGAATGGTTGACTTTTTATCTGATTGGCCGTTGTGGTTGACTTTGGGTGATAATTGAAGAATATGTTGAGACGAGTTTGTGGCCGCGAGAATTATCGGAATCGGAATTACGACGAGAAAATTACGCGCGTTTGAAGTTTGTTGAAATGGATAAGTATGAAGTTTCCATTTTGGGAAAGCTTTAAATAGTAACCTGCTAAAAGAGGAAAGTCAAAATCTGAAATTTAATGTTTGACTTGGTCAACTCGGTTTGACCGAGTTGAGAGAGAGCTCACGGTGGTGGCAGTGGCTCCACGCCGGCGACCGGATTCCGGCGACCCCGTGGCTTGGGGCTTACTCCGTTCTGCTCGCCCCGACCTCCCGAGCCTTCCCCCGGCCACCACGCACAGCGTGGCTCACGGAGGAGGAAGGATTTTCCGATCAAAAATGGTGGAAAATGAGGTAATTCGGGTTCCATGTTTTTGATCGATTCGAGCTGCAATTTTGGATGGGCTTTGTTGCTCTCATCCTCTTGAAGCTACTATGTTAATTTGAAGCTCTAATTTTGCTTGAATTTGGAGAATTTTGGATTGGAAAATTTGTGTACAATTTGGTTTATCATGAAATTGGATGTGTTAGAGTGAGAATTGGACTTCGGTGCAGTTGACAAAGTTGCTCAGTGGGTGATTTTGAGTGGAACAAGGGTTGCTCCGCCGTGAAATTCTTCGGCCGGCAGCGGCGCCGCCGTGGACGGCGGTCAACGGGTTGACTTTTTGACTTTCGACAAGTCGCATGTCATTTGACTCGAAATTGCGCCCCGATCGCAGTGGGGAGGTTCGTTTTTCGAGTTGAGCGTCCGAACGTAAAGCGAGGTATTGTGGTATACATATACGGATTTTCGACGATTCGTCGACTTTGGATTTCGTGTTTCCGAGAACGGTGGTTTCTCGTGGTTTGATTTGTATTGTCGGATTATGACTTTGAGTATTGGACATTGTGTTTGTTCAGGTGTTCGTGATCGTTTGATTGGCGAGGGGCATTCCGCCGGATCACGGGTTAACGCGATACGCGTTACGCTAGTCTGTGAGTGGACATTTCTTTTCACGGATTATTTGCGAGTCTTGATGTACGTTTTATGAACTTGAGCATGCATATGAGATTTCGGATTACATGAGCATGTGTTTTACGATTATACGATTATACTTATACGGATATACGTATACGAGTATACATATACTTATATGCTGTTCATGCATTTGCATCGAAATGTTTATGATTTGGTTTACACAGAGTACAGTCGTGGTTACGTTGTTGTATCGATACACTTGCCTCTCGGCTGATCCCCGATGGTAGGCTTTATTCCAGGGGAGGCTGTGACTCCTGACCCGAGGTCTTTACCGGGGGGAGGCAGACCTTTGACCTGAGGCCTTTCTGGCTAGAATCACGTGTGGGTCCGGGATCCCGTGATTCGGACTGTACTAGCACGGGTGTGTCCACGAGTGACCCCGTGGGATTTTATGCATGCTCCGTATACGTGAGGAGTTAGACTCTCCCTCGTGTACTCGGACACGTGAGGAGTTAGAGTCTCCCTTGTGTAGCATTTGATTATTTATGCTTTCGACTCGCATATGTTTTTATTATATATATTTCTTGGTGAAAGACATTTATTTTCGTCCACTCACTCTAACGTGTTTATTGTCTTTCCCCTGGGCTTTTCGGTTTCCGTGCCCAGTTTGCAGTTCAGGCTCTGGTGTCGCACGTCGTGGTCGGAGGCATAGTGCTCGAGCTACTTTGTTTCATCCAGTAGGTTTATTGTTCTACCTACTGTGGTATGCGTATACGATTATGTATTAGATGTCGCTCTGAGCTTCCTGTTGAATACGTTATACGATTTTACACTGGATTTCAGTAAAGTGCATATATATTTACTACTTTACTTTACTGTTGTTATATTGAGAAATCCGGATGGGATTGGTGCCCACGGTTTGCTTTTTGTGGCATAGGATGAAGTGTATTTTTCGCATGCAGGTTAAGGTAATTCCACGTTAGTAACGAAACTCTGCCCAAATTTCGAAAAGGTTTTGTTGGTTCGTGTTTTCGAAGGGGTTTGATTCCGATTTAGGAAGCTAAATCGGGGTTGGATCCTTTCAGCTTGGTATCAGAGCATTAGGTTATAGGTTCTGTAGACTTCTGTAGTCGTGTTTACTAAGGATATTTGAGAATGTACAGCATGTCTGGAATGGTGACCCGACCGGCCGGCGGATAATCATCAAATTCCGGGTGTTGTGTGCTTTCAAATATTTGAAGTTCCATGATTACGTTCCACTTGTTGTGAACGGTATTGTATTCATTAGGATGCCTCCTGACGTGCTTTCCGTGTCGTTTCGGTTGTGGATCCTATTGGGGATCAATCGACGCGTGATTTGCCAGTGAACAGTGGATTCAGATGAGTATTCAGAGTTCAGTGAACTATGTGGCACGGTTTGCCTGGTGGTTGTGTATATGAGCATTTATGTGTTGCCTCAGAGCTGAGAATTTTGGCAGTGATGTTTGCCTGAGTCAGATTGTTTTGTTTGGTGGGTTGATATTGTGTGAGTTCCGGTTGCGACTCCACGGCCTACCTTCAGAGTGTAGTGTATACGGTAATGGTGTTATCAGGCTACCCAGCATTCGAATGTGGAGTGTTTACCCACCTGAGGCAGAGATGCATTGTTCACATGTTTGTTCCTGTTTGCAAGTGTTATGCGGCTTCAGAGGGAGCTATGCACGAGGTTCGAGATGAGTCTGAACCTGAGTATCAGAGAGAGTATGATTGATGTGCCTCGGGATGTCCATGAGGAGCTTTGTGTGCTGCACTCAGTGGCGAGGCTATTGAGAAGGAATGATGTACGCGGTTTTTGATGTGATGGTTTGAGGGAAGTGGACTTAGTCGAGTTTTTGATGTGGTTAAGTTCCGACATTTTGGGATCAGTGATTTCATCAGGCTGTGGTCTTTTCGATTATGTTGAGGATCCTCTGCTTATCCGTTTGGTGATGGCGGAGATCACGGAGTAGTGGATTTGCTCCTGTGGCATGAGTTTGGGCGATCGTTGGTGATCCTTTCACGCAGCAGATGTCGCTGTGACTGGTGTTCGTGGTAAACTTTCAGTTGCTGTTTCGGTGGCCAGGAGGGTCACGTTACGAGGGAGCGTCCTCAACCAGCCGTCCTCAACCAGCTGTTGTAGCGGTTAGGCGGCTTAGAGTTTACACGGAGATCTTATGTTGTTCCTGCAGTCTGATCAATGTATCCTTTTGACGGATCCTTCAGCAAGTCGCATATGACGTGGGCGACTAGTTGGGCATGTTGGAGTTTATGCCATGACCTTGTTTGAGGACAGAATTTTCTCCGAGGTTACTGTTGCTTGATATCCATGGCTATTGCACCTGCAATTTCACTTCCGAGGTTTTGGAGATTGTTGCATCCATCCAGAGGTTGCGAGATCCTTGTTGAAGGATATGGGTTAGCCGCGGATCTGTTATAGCTGGACATTGTGGTTTTGGTGTGTTTGTGAGCATGGACTTACTGACGACGCAATTGGCTGTGTTCGAGTACCTCGAGAAGGAGGTTGTGTTTCGACAACCAGATTTCCCCGAGATGCTGTTTCGTGGTGATGGTCGAGCGGATGGTGGAGACGAGTTGTGTTGTTTGCTTAGCTCATGTTGTGGATACTACGGTTGTTGTGCCCGATGTTGAAGACATTGAGGTGGTTCCCGAGTTTCCAGGTGTGTTTCGGAGGAGTTACCAGGTGTTCCTCCAGTTCGAGAGACCGACTGCACCATTGAGCTTGTACCAGGCGCTGGACTCATTTTTCCGGCATCTTGTCGTTCTGAGCCAGCGGAGCTGATGGAGCTACAGTTTCGACTCCAGGAGTTGCTGGAGGAGGTTTCAGGAGATTTCATGCGACCCCGCGCATTTGCGTGGTGTGCTCCTGCATTGTTTGTGTGGTTGTTGGATGATTCGACGTGGTGGTGCATTGACTACCGGAAGCTTGATTTGCTTCAGAGGAGAGTGAGTATCTTTCGCTTCGGACTGGCGAGTGGTTTGTTCAGCTCGCGAGAACTTCAGTCCTGTTGGAGATTGATTTCGGATTTGGATACCATCAGTTGAGAATCGGTGAGTCAGATGTGGCTATGTTAGCTTTCGAATCTTGGTGCGGGCATCAGGAGTTTTGGTCACGCTGTTTGGTTGACCAATGCCCCCGTAGATCGTGTGGATTTGATGGACCAGGTGTTCAGACGGTTTCTGGACGAGTTGCGGCCATGTTCGTCGGCAACTTCCTGATGTACTCCCGGAGTGTGGACCAGAACCTGAAGCAGTTGCAAGCGGTTTTGCGGACTTCGCGAGACGATCTGGTGTTTGTGAAGTTCAGCCAGTACGAGTTTTGGTTGATTAGTGTGAAGATTTTGGGCTGTGTGATGCCATCCGAGGGAGTTGACGTGGATCCTGACCAGTAGAAGCCGTGTTGGTTTGGGAATTGCCCTATCATTGTACCAGAGATCAGAGGTCTCTTGGGTTTAGCAAGCTATTACCGACGGCTTTATGCAGGATATTTCTGAATTGCCACTACACTTTCCGGATTGACGGAGTAGGCGTAGAGTTCGAGTGGTTCGATGCATGCGAGGAGAGTTACTTACTCCTGCAGGATGGTTGACCGTTGCTTCGGTGTTGACCTTACCTAACGATCGTGACGAGTTTTTGGATTATGGCGATGCATTGAGGTTTGGATTTGGATATGCTTTGAAGATGTGTAGCAAAGCGGTGGCTCGTGGTTACGGGCAGTGGAAACCTTATGTAGCTACGTATCTTATGTTTGATTTGGGGTAGCTGTCTTATGTTAGCATTGAGGAGTTCGAGACACTACAGCTATGATGTGCAGCGCGGTGTAAGACGTACACTGACCACTGAGTTTCATCCACTTGCATTTTCGGCCAGATTTGGGCTTGAGGCAGTGTAGATGGATGGGGTTGACTCACGACTATGGCTGCACCTTTAAGTTTGTTCGGGGAAGGTTAGAGGTTGTACTTTGATCATCCGTCTGGGATGTTGCTGCTGATACATTTAGTCGAGAGTCGGAGCTTCAGTGTTTCAGGTGAGTGTGGCTCGGGTTTTCGTGTTAGCCAAGTTATGGGCTACGAGAGCTGAGTTCGAGTGTGATGATGTTGAGGCTTGTGGTTTTGCGTGCGTTATGCACTGTTGATGCAGAGAGGTATCAGATACTTCGAGTTTACCAGTCGTGACGCAATCCACAGAGCCATGTAGCAGCTTGTGTGTGCTGATGCCACATTCGTCGACTGGCGATGGCTAGGAGGCAGAGACTTGCCGAGAAGTGTCAGCCATTGAAGATTTCCGATTAGACGTGACGGTTGCTGCTGTGATTGTGTGTGTATGTGTACACTTTGGTTGTGATACCAGTTGTCGGGCCTTTGTGGATCATTTGACGAACTCAGTACAGTTCCTTGTACTTTCGGAGATGATTCCAGTGGTTGGCTGGTATAGCTGTGTTTGATGGAGGTTGTCCATCTACGTGGTGTACCTGTGTCCCAGTTCGCCGATCGAGGTGATCAGCTACGACTAAGTGTTGGTGAGCTTTGCAGCGAGCATTGGAGACCAAATTATGAGCTATTACCGATTCTTATCCTCAGATTGGCGAGCGATCTTTGAGGATTATTCAGGCCTTGGAGGGCATGTTGTGGACCTCGGTGTTGCAGTTTCAGAGGATTCGGGACCAGCAGTTTCAGCTGTTTGAGGTTGTTTGCAGTACCAGGTTGTTGTCCACTGTGATTTTGATATTGTTTGACGTCGTTTTGAGGAACGATGTGTACTTCATTGTGTTGGAGTGAGTTTGGTTTGAATTTGAGTTGATGTTTGTTTCCGATTTTGTGGAGTGTGTTACCACAGACTGTCAGATTAGCGGAAATGGGTTGATAATTGTTTGTGTTCGATGCTTGAGTTTCGTTGGTATGAGTAGGTCGTGTTGTGATTTGCCTTGGTGTTTTGATCCATATGTGGCCATAGGCGAGTTTGTGTTATGCCGTATGGTTCGGCATCGCCTATAGTGTTGGCTTTGTGTGTTGTGTTCCACGTGGTGGAACTATGTTTCAGGTTGTTGCGTGTTGTGTACCCTATCTGTTTCTTATGCATGAACACGTGGCGCTTATGTGGAGCCAGTTCAGATTTGTGATTTGTGGGTACAGAGATTCCAGCACAGAGCTATCTCCTATTGTGGAGTCAGTTGCCAGAGTTGTTCAGTTGATGTAGCCACTGGGCAGTTGAACAGTATGCAGAGGCAGTGCTCCTACTTTTAGCCAACAGACTTGGAAATTTCGAGGTCGAAATTTTTCTAAGGGGGGTGGATTTGTGACGACCCGGATCTGAATTAGCAGTATGTTCAGCTTGATCGATGAGTTACTGCGTAGTCGCAGTTGTTCGACGGTTATTGGAATCGCCGAGCTTGTTTACGACTTAATTATTGGCCGAGAATTGGAGCTGGGTCTCTTCTCGAGAGTCGTTGTATGTGTGATTACGAGATCGTGGGCGGTTCCGGATCGTTATTTGGACAACCGAGGAATTAATTATGAATATTTGAAGTTCGGATTTAAATGGTGGGCTACTTAACGACTAAATTACCGGACGAGAATTTGGTTTTGGCTTCTTCACGGAAGTTGTTCAGAATTTAAATTCGAGCTTGTGGGAACTTCTGGAGCATGATTTGGAGTTACGAGGAATTAGTTGCGAATTTTGCCGATTGTTGATTGTTTGGTTGATTTAATTGTGTGTTGCTTTGAATGGTTGACTTTTTATCTGATTGGCCGTTGTGGTTGACTTTGGGTGATAATTGAAGAATATGTTGAGACGAGTTTGTGGCCGCGAGAATTATCGGAATCGGAATTACGACGAGAAAATTACGCGCGTTTGAAGTTTGTTGAAATAGATAAGTATGAAGTTTCCATTTTGGGAAAGCTTTAAATAGTAACCTGCTAAAAGAGGAAAGTCAAAATCTGAAATTTAATGTTTGACTTGGTCAACTCGGTTTGACCGAGTTGAGAGAGAGCTCACGGTGGTGGCGGTGGCTCCACGCCGGCGACCGGATTCCGGCGACCCCGTGGCTTGGGGCTTACTCCGTTCTGCTCGCCCCGACCTCCCGAGCCTTCCCCCGGCCACCACGCACGGCGTGGCTCACGCAGGAGGAAGGATTTTCCGATCAAAAATGGAGGAAAATGAGGTAATTCGGGTTCCATGTTTTTGATCGATTCGAGCTGCAATTTTGGATGGGCTTTGTTGCTCTCACCCTCTTGAAGCTACTATGTTAATTTGAAGCTCTAATTTTGCTTGAATTTGGAGAATTTTGGATTGGAAAATTTGTGTACAATTTGGTTTATCATGAAATTGGATGTGTTAGAGTGAGAATTGGACTTCGGTGCAGTTGACAAAGTTGCTCAGTGGGTGATTTTGAGTGGAACAAGGGTTGCTCCGCCGTGAAATTCTTCGGCCGGCAGCGGCGCCGCCGTGGACGGCGGTCAACGGTCAACGGGTTGACTTTTTGACTTTCGACAAGTCGCATGTCATTTGACTCGAAATCGCGCCCCGATCGCAGTGGGGAGGTTCGTTTTTCGAGTTGAGCGTCCGAACGTAAAGCGAGGTATTGTGGTATACATATACGGATTTTCGACGATTCGTCGACTTTGGATTTCGTGTTTCCGAGAACGGTGGTTTCTCGTGGTTTGATTTGTATTGTCGGATTATGACTTTGAGTATTGGACATTGTGTTTGTTCAGGTGTTCGTGATCGTTTGATTGGCGAGGGGCATTCTGCCGGATCACGGGTTAACGCGATACGCGTTACGCTAGTCTGTGAGTAGACATTTCTTTTCACGGATTATTTGCGAGTCTTGATATACGTTTTATGAACTTGAGCATGCATATGAGATTTCGGATTACATGAGCATGTGTTTTACTATTATATGATTATACTTATACGGATATACGTATACGAGTATACATATACTTATATGCTGTTCATGCATTTGCATCGAAATGTTTATGATTTGGTTTACACAGAGTACAGTCGTGGTTACGTTGTTGTATCGATACACTTGCCTCTCGGCTGATCCCCGATGGTAGGCTTTATTCCAGGGGAGGCTGTGACTCCTGACCCGAGGTCTTTACCGGGGGGAGGCAGACCTTTGACCTGAGGCCTTTCTGGCTAGAATCACGTGTGGGTCCGGGATCCCGTGATTCGGACTGTACTAGCACGGGTGTGTCCACGAGTGACCCCGTGGGATTTTATGCATGCTCTGTATACGTGAGGAGTTAGAGTCTCCCTCGTGTACGCGGACACGTGAGGAGTTAGAGTCTCCCTTGTGTACCATTTGATTATTTATGCTTTCGACTCGCATATGTTTTTATTATATATATTACTTTGTGAAAGACATTTATTTTCGTCCACTCACTCTAACGTGTTTATTGTCTTTCCCCTGGGCTTTTCGGTTTCCGTGTCCAGTTTGCAGTTCAGGCTCTGGTGTCGCACGTCGTGGTCGGAGGCATAGTGCTCGAGCTACTTTGTTTCATCCAGTAGGTTTATTGTTCTACCTACTGTGGTATGCGTATACGATTATGTATTAGATGTCGCTCTGAGCTTCCTGTTGAATACGTTATACGATTTTACACTGGATTTCAGTAAAGTGCATATATATTTACTACTTTACTTTACTGTTGTTATATTGAGAAATCCGGATGGGATTGGTGCCCACGGTTTGCTTTTTGTGGCATAGGATGAAGTGTATTTTTCGCGTGCAGGTTAAGGTAATTCCACGTTAGTAACGAAACTCTGCCCAAATTTCGAAAAGTTTTTGTTGGTTCATGTTTTCAAAGGGGTTTGATTCCGATTTAGGAAGCTAAATCGGGGTTGGGTCCTTTCAGTTTGTCGTTGTGATCTTGTGTGTGTTTGTATGCACTTCAGTTTGTGGTACCAGTTGTCAGGCCATTGTGGACCATTTGATGAACTTAGTACGTTTCCTTATACTTTTCGGAAAAGATTTCAGTGGCAGGTTGGCATAGCTGTGTTTGATGGAGATTATCCATCTACGTGGTGTACCTGTGTCCCAGTTTGCTGGTCGAGGTAATCAGCTACAACTGAGTATTGGCAAGCTTTGCAGCGAGCATTGGGGACCAGATTACGAGTTAGTACCGGTTCATATCCTCAGATTGGTGGGCGATCTTTGAGGACTATTCAGACCTTGGAGGGCATATTGTGTACCTCGGTATTGCAGTTCCGGAGGATTTGGGACCAGCAGTTTCAACTGTTCGAGATTGTATGCAGTACCAGTTTGTGGACCACTATGGTTTTAATATTGCTTTATGTCGTTTTGAGGACGATGTTGTACTCCACTGTGATGGAGCGAGTTTGGTTTGAGTTTGAGTTGACATTTGATTCGGATTTTGTGGAATGTGCTACCACAGACTGTCAGATTAGTGGAAATGGATTGATTATTGTCCGAGTTTGATGTTTGAGCTATGTCGATGTGTGCAGGTTGAGTTGTGAATTTTCATGTTGTTTTGATCCGTATGTGGTCATAGGCGAGTTTGTGTTGTGCCGTATAGTTCGGTGTCGCCTATATTGTTGGCTTTTGTCTGTGTTGTGTTCCGTGTGGCGGAACTATGTTTTAGGTTTGTTTCGTGTTGTATACCCTATTTGTTCCTTATGCAGGAACACTTGGCGATTGTGTAGAGCCAGTTCAGATTTGTGATTTGAGGGTACAGGGATTTCAGCACGGAGCTATCTCCTATTGTAGAGTCTGTTATCAGAGTTGTTCAGTTGACGTAGCCACTGGGCAGTTGAGCAGTATGCAGTGGCAGTGCTCCTACTTTTAGTCGGCATACTCGGAAATTTCGAGGTCGAATTTTTTTTAAGAGGGGTGGATTTGTGACGACCCAGAACAGATTGAACAGTGTCTTCAGCTTGGTCCATCAGATTATTAGTAATAGCAGATTTCCGATAATGGATTTACTCGCCAGGTTTGTTAACGACTAAATCATTGGCCGAGAATTGAAGCTGGGTCTCTTCTCGAGAGTCTTTGTACGTGTGATTTCGAGTTCGTGGGCGGTTCCATATCGTTATTTGGACGACCGGGGAATAAGTTGTGAATATTTCTGATTGTTGATTGTTTAGTCGGTTTAAATATGTGTTGGTTTGAACAGATGACTTTTTATCCGATTGGTTGATGTGTTTGACTTCGGGTGATAATTGAAGAACATGTCGAGTCGAGTTTGTTGCCGCGAGAATTATCGGAATCGGAATTACGACGAGAAAGTTACGGATATTCGAAGTTTACCGAAAAAGGTGTTTGAAAGTTTCCTAAAATAGAAGGTCTATAAATAGTGGAGCTGCCATAAAGGGAAAGTCAACATCTTCATTTACTTTCTTTGACTAGTCAACTCGGTTTGACCGAGTGGTGTGCGACGGTGGCGACGCCGTACGGCTCGCCGGTGACGAAGCCCGTCCGGCCACCTCCGGCCTTGGGGAAGGACCCCATCGATGCGCCTCGGCGTTCCCATCACATCCCCGGCCACCACGCAGGGCGAGGCTCGCCGGAGGAGGAGATATTTCCGGCCAAAAATGAAGAAATTTTGGTGAATTCGGGTTGTTTGAATTCGGTTGAATTGAGTTGCAATTTGGAGTGGGTTTTGTAGCCCTCATCACCATGAAGCTACCATGTAAGTTTGGTAATCCAATTCATCTTGTACATGGAGAATTTTGGATTTGAAATTTGTGTGAACATTCGGTTTTTCGTGAAATTGGGCTAGTTAGAGTTTGAATTGGCCTTCGATGCAGTTGACAAAGTTGCTCAGTGGATGCTTTTGCATCGAATAGAGGTTTCTCCGCCGTGGAATTTTCCGTTCGGGTGGCGGCGCCGCCGTTGGCGGTGGTCAACGGCGGTCAACGGTCAAAGTTTGACTTTTTGGGGTTTTTAACAAGTTGCATGTCATTTCACTCGATTTGAGCATCCGAAAGTACAGCGAGGTATTGAGGTGTAAATATCGGATTTTCGACGATTCGTCGACATTGAATTACGTGTTTCCGAGAACGGTGGTTTCTCGTGATTAGTCTTGTATTGTCGAGTTATGAATTTGAGAAATGGATTTTGTGATTATTCAGGGGTTCGTGATCGTTTGTTTGGCGAGGGACTTTCCGCCGGATCACGGGTTAACGCGAACTGCGTTACGCTAGTCTGTGAGTGGACAATTTCTTTTCACGGAATTATTGCGAGTCTTTTATATGATTTACGAATTTGAGCATGTTTACGAGATTATGATTATTATGAACATGTGTTCTACGACTATATTACGTATATGCATTTAAATGCTGTTTATTGCATTTGCATCGAACTGTTTATGATTTGGTTTACGCAGAGTACAGTCTTAGTATATGTTGTTGTATCGATACACACGCATCCCTGCTGATCCCCGAGGGTGCCTACCAGGGGGAAACTGTACCTTGTGTCGATGTATTTCCGGGTGGGTACAGTTATCTGTTTCTTGTGCCGATGTATTTCCAGGTGGAAACAGATATCCTGACCTGAGGCCTTTCTGGCTCGAATCACGTGTGGGTCTGGGATCCCGTGATTCGGACTGTACTAGCACGGACGTGTCCATGAGTGGCCCCGTGGGATTTTTACTTGCATGCTCATAATTTAGGATTTCGATTAACATTGTTTAATTTGCAGGTTAGGAATGAGCAAGGGTAAGCTAGATGAGTCGATCACATGTAAATAATAGTTTAGTGTTTATTTTCGGTCTAGTAAGCATGTTTAGGGTTCTTTGTTCTTGATTGTTTTTTACTTGTCTATGAGTGAAGCATGTTAGAACTTAGGATTTCTCTATATGTTTACTAACCATTTTATATCTTTAATTTCGTAGGAATTAGAAAACACCCTTTTAAATCCCCCCTTTAACCATAGCGTAGTCATGGATACACCCTTAATCCCCGGTTAAGAACGATACCCTACTTATCAATGCTACATCTACAAACAAGGGTTTTAATTGCATGCACGTTTTGAGTGATTTCTAAGTATTTATTTAGGAGTTAGTTTTAGCGTGTATCACTGAGATAGCTGTATTTAACGGAGGTTGTCCATTTACGTGGTGCGCCTGTGTTCCGGTTTGCTGATCGAGATAATCAGTTACAACTGAGTATTGGCAAGTGTTACAGAGAGCATTGGGGACCAGATTACAGATTAGTACAATTTCTTATCCTCAGATTGGCGGGCGATCTTTGAGGACTATTCAGACTTTGGAAGGCGTGTTGTGGTCTTGTGTATTGCAGTTCCGAGGGATTTGGGACCAGCAGTTTCAACTGTTCAAGATTGCTTGCAGTACCAGTTTGTCGTTTTGAGGAACGATGTTGTACTCCATTATGTTGGAGCGAGTTTGGTGTGAGCTGACATTGGATCCTGAGTTAGTGGAATGTGCTACTACAGACCTTCGGATTAGCGGGAAATTATTAATAATTGCCCGAGTTCGATGTGTGAGTTATGTTGATGTGAGTAGGTTGAGTTGTGATTTGCCACGTTATTTTGATCCGTATGTGATCATAGGCGAGTTTGTGTTGTGCCGTATAGTTCGGCATTGCCTATAGCGTTGGCTTTTGTGTGTGTTGTGTTCCGTGTGGTGGAATTACATTTCAGATTTGTTGCGTGTTTTGTACCCTATCAATTCTTTATGCAGGAAGACTTGGCGTATGTGTGGAGCTAGTTCAGATTTGAGATTTGAGGGTACAGAGATATTTTCCGTAGACAGAGTCGTTCGGTTAAAGTTGCCACTGGAAAGCTGAGCTGTATGTAGAGGCAGTGCTCCTACTTTTTAGTCGGCAGGCTTGGAAATTTCGAGGTCGAAATTTTTTAAGGGGGCTGGATTTGTGACAACCCGGAACAGAATCAGTAGTGAAATCAGCTTAATCTACGAGCTTGCGCGTAATCGCAGATCTCCGATAATTGATTGAATTGTCGGGCTTGATCACGACTTAATTATTGGCCGAGAATCTGAGTTGAGTTGAGTCTCAAGAGTTGTTGTACGCGTGATTTCAAGTTTGTGGGCGGTTCCGGATTATTATTTGGACGGTCGATGAATATAATATGAATATTTGAAATTTCGGTATATTGTCGAGTTTATCCATTCGTGTTCGAGTCTATCCGAATCGTGATTGTAATCCGTTTTGGACCATTGATCGACCCGAAGCGTAGATGAAATGATTATCGACTTGATTTACGAGTTTCGCGATTTGTCGCGATTTCGACGTAATCTGATCATATGGCGGCTTCCTTAGCGACTAAATTATCGGGCGAGAATTTGATTTGGGATCCTTCGTGAAAGTTGTAGAGAATTTAATTTTGAGCTTGTGGGAACTTTTTGAAGATTTTTCTAAGTTACGAGGAGTAAGCTACGAATATTTTCGAACGTTGATTATTTAATCGGGTAAGCTTGTGATGGTTTGAACCGTTGACTTTTTATCGGATTTGTCGAAGTGTTTGACTTCAGGTGGAAATTGAAGAACATGTCGAGTTGAGTTTGTTGCCGTGAGAATTATTGAAATCGGAATTACGACGTGAAAGTTACGGGTATTCAAAGTTTATCGAAAAGTGTATTTGGGAATTTCCTAAAATGGAAAGTATTTAAATGGGCTTCTATATTTGGAAAGTCAAAACTGTTCATTAATTGGGTTGACCACGGGTGGCCCGACCCGTTTTGGGTGTTTGGATGCCGTTCGGTTTTCATGCTTTTTGATCTTGATTCCGGCCACGATTGGCCGGCGTCTCTTCATGAGATATGTTGGGCTCGTGCTCCTCTTCGATTTGAGGGGTGGATCGTCCCGTGAGGTGGCCGGAGGAGGAAGTTATGGCTCGGCAAAATTAGTGAAATTCCGGCGAAATTGGTGGTGTTTGGGTGGCGGCGTGGAGGCCGAGATGGTGGCTCCTCTTTGAGGGGTTTTGTTAGCCTCGAGCTAAGGAAGCTTTTCCAAGTCGTCTTGAGGGTTGCCGTGGCCGGAGGAGAGAGATCCGTCGAATTGAAATTCTGGTAAGGGTTTGGAACTTTGGGTTCATTTTTGGAGGTTTTCCGGTCAAAATTGGCCTTAACTTATAACTGGAAAGTTGTTGGAATCATCGAGATCTTCAAAACCATGTGTGCCATGTATTTTTCTGGGCAGGTGTGAATTTTCCGGTGACGGGGCAGCAGCGCCGCCGGTGGCGGCGACTTTTCGCCCGGCGTAGTTTTCGACGAGTTATATGTCGTTTCACTCGAAATCGCGCCCCGATCGCAGTGGTGAGGGGTTCGTGATCGTTCGTTTGGCGAGGGATTTTGCGCCGGATCACGGGATTAACGTGTATCGCGTTACGCTCACCTGTGAGTGGACATTTTTATATTTTCACAGTTGTTTGCGAGTTCGTGATTTATCGTGATTTTCCGTATTTACTTTATACGATGTTGAGATATATGTTATTTTCGGAGGTATTATTTTATATTTATTAGTGATGGCATTACTGCATCGATGCTTCGGCTACTCGGCTGATCACCGGTAGTCCGCCAGAGTTGAGAGATTCCTCTGGACCAGTGTTGAGAGATTCTTCTGGGCAGGGTTAAGAGATTCCCATGTATGCCGCCGGGGTTGAGAGATTCCCCTGGCCTATCACAGTCGGGTTTGAGCGATTCACCTGACCGTTGGGCTTGAGAGATTCGCCTGGCAACCTCCATATACACTTTCCGAACTCGCATTGTTTTACATTGATTATGTATATAAACTGGTGAAAGGCATACATTTATTTTCGTCCACTCACTCTAACGTTTTTATTTGCCTTTCCCCTGGATTTTTCGGTTTCCGTGCCCAGTTTGCAGTTCGGACTCTGGTGTCGCACGTCGTGGTCGGAGGCATAGTGTTCAAGCTACCTTATTTCTCCCAGTAGGTTACTTGTTCTGCCTGCTGTGGTATATTTATATAATTATACACTAGAGGTCGCTCTGAACATTCTGATGATATATTTTCATACGGTTTTCCCCGGATTTATGTAACGTATAGTTATATTTATTACTTTACATTACTGTTATGATATTGAGAAATCCGAATGGGATTGGTGCCCACGGTTTGATTTTTGTGGCATAGGATGAAGTGTATTTTCCGGGTGCAGGTAATGGTAATTCCGCGTTAGTAGCGTTACTCTGCCGAAATTTTGATGGTTTGTGTTGGTTCGTGGTTTCAGAAAGGGTTTGATTCCGGTTTAGGAAACTAAATCGGGGTTGGGCCCTTTTAGTAATCTGGTCCCCATGCTCACTGCAATGCTTGCCAACACACTGTTGTAACTGATTATCTCGATCAACAAACTGGGATACAGGCGCATCATGAAAATGGACAACCTCCGCCGAACACGGTTATACCAACTTCCACTGAAATCTTTTCCGAAAGTACAAGGTGATCTACGCATTTTATGCTTGATTATTAATTAATGTCTTTCTCTCTATATTTAACTTTGTTTTATGCTTAGTAAATATGTTTCTAACTTACTTTATGTTTTTAGGTAGAAATAAAGGAGGCGTTTCGGAGCTAAAAGTTGGTTAAAGAGAAAAGTTCCTAATTCCAGAGATGAAATGGTCCGAGAAATGGTCTTCAAAATGGTTAATAAAATGCTTTCCCACATGGTGTCAAGAATTGAAGACCAAAAGCATGTTCAAAGAAGCCCAAAGAAAGAAGATAGATTAAAATGAATTATCAGAAATCAGCCTTTGTACATCAGCCCACTTCGAAAGACCACTGTGAACAGATCCGGATGAATCTAGCCGCGGTTAGCATATGGTTGGAAAGATCCAGAAATCTAGCCGCGGTTAGCATATGCAACTGGAATCAAACGATTTGGATTTCTAGAACGAGAGAAATTCCTATTTTAGTAGAGAAGGGTCAGGTTACCCGGGTGGAGTAGTTAGAGTTCTAAAAGGAGTTGAACTAGGGTTTTCTTGGCCTATATAAAAGAGGGCTCGACTAGGGTTTTATTATCACTCACCATATAGCCGAAGCTCTGTCCTAAAACACCTCCTCACGTCCAAAAATCTCTCCAAGGAATACCAAGAAGCTGTCCACTCCAAAGCTCATCAACTACCTTCCTCCACCGAAGTATTCAAGGCAATCCTTAGTTTCTCTCCATCCTTTGAAGGCACGATTACATCAAGTAGACTAGGGCAATCCCGACATCAAAAAGTGTAACCATGACTTCTACTCTTTTCTTCTCGTGTTATTTCTTGGTTTGTATGGACAAATTTGTTGAAGTATTTTTTGGTTTGTAATTCTATCAATTTCATGTGATCTCCCACGTTTTGATCTTTAGCTTTCATGTGATATTTTGTGCTTAAGGCTTTGATTTATTGCAGGGCAATCCCACCGTAAATCGATGGAAGTGTTAGGGCAATCCCTACACTTTACTTTTGAGAGATATGCATGCAAGTAGTAGTTAAAGACTTAGAACTAATAGGTTGCATGTAATTTGGTAGGTTCTAAAGAGTTAGGTGAAATATGAGTCGATCCTTGTAAATATATTAGTTTAGGATGTTTTACCTTAAAATTTGTAGGAATTTAGTAACCAAAAAATCTCGCACCCCCATTTAAACCTAGCATAATTATGCATGCACCCTCAATCCCCGGTTAAGAACGATCCCTATTTACCAATGCTACATCTACCAAAAAGGGTTTTAATTGACTCAATGTTGTGGAGTTTTAAATGTTAATTTAGTGCTTAGTAATGGTGAGTATCAATTTTGGCGCCGTAGCTGGGGATTGTAAAGAATTGTGTGATTATGCTTGTACAATATGTTTATATTTTTCTGTTTTCGGAACTGTGCACTACCCTTTTTTGTGTAAATTATTTGACATAGTTACATGTCTCATAAAAATCTGAAAATTTGCAGGATTGTTTGGTTACGTGTATTTTTTGTGCCTGGAAAATTTCATTTCATTCGGCCGAGCCAATAATTCTGGAAAAAATCGACAAGTAGCTGTGCTCAAGTTTGCACGAATTTGGAATTGCATGTGTTCTTTGTAAATATGTGAAATTGTTTAAATATTAAGCATGTATATAAAACCCACGAAATTTTTGTTTATATACTAACACTTGTTCATATTGTATTTTTGCAGCCATGTGTACACCTTAAAGGAAGCTTTGGATTTACATTGAGTACATGAGGTTGGTTGATTAAGTTGCACTCATTGTGAATAGATGGCGCCTCTTTTCCTAGTTTATCTCCTAAACCCTTTGTGATGTGTGGATTTCATCACCACACATCATAACCTAAGTGAAGTTATGGACATGAGGTTGAGGGTGGAGTCTACTATGGACTTGAGGGAGTGTAAATTTTCGAAAGATTGGTTGCACTACAAGAAAAATGCACTTAGACGACGGAACCTTAAAGGTTCCGTCGTCTGAGTAACACTTAGACCGCGGAAACTTCTCCGCGGTCTAAGTGAACACTTAGACGACGGAGATGTCTTTTTCCGTCGTCTAAGTGACACTTAGACCGCGGAAATTTTCTCCGCGGTCTAAGTTTCACTTAGACGACGGAAAAAGACATCTCCGTTGTCTAAGTGAAATTTAAAAAATTTAAAAATTTCACTTAGACCGCGGAGAAAGTTTCCGCGGTCTAAGTTTTCACTTAGACGACGGAAAAAGACATTTCCGTCGTCTAAGTACTTTAACCCTAAACCCTAAGGCCCTTTCCCCTAAACCATGTTTTCACTTAGACGACGGTAATGTGCATTTCCGTCGTCCAAGTAAGAACTTAGACGACGGAAATGTGCATTTCCGTCGTCTAAGTGAAAATTTCGTAATTTCACCTAAGACAACGACCATCTAGACCATGTCCCAATGCATATTCTTTTCGTCGAGACCATAGAGTAAACAATGCTTGGAGTGTGAGCGTCGACGGTTTTAAAATAGGACTTACGGATTTTCGTGTATCCAGGTTTCACGTTTGTAAAAATTTTGGATTTGCGGTTAACTGTGCCGATGAAACCCTGAACGAACTCAGTATTTAGTGGAATTTATTCTACTTATATATGGTGTTATGGTGAGTATATCCAACAGTCGTTTTTTCCAAATTCAATTTCGTTAATATCGATGTGCAATGAGCCTATACGTACCGGCACTTAAGTTATACATATTAGTAGATACTTAACAAGTTTGAATACGTAAATTAATTCATCGTCTTAAATCCCACTTTTTATATATACGATTCTTTAATCGATATTTTACGACAATTCCATTCAAATTACAGGTCCAAAAATTCATTACAAATTATTTGTAAAAAATAATTTTACAGAATTTTCACCTATACGACGGAGATGTGTATTTTTTTATAATTTATATATACGGTTCTTTAATCGATATTTTACGACAATTCCATTCAAATAATTTTTTTTTTTAAAATTAAAAATTTTAAAAAATTCACTTAGACGACGGAAATACTCATCTCCGTCGTCTAAGTGAATTTTTTAATTTTTAATTTTTTTTTTAAATTAAAAAATTATTTTTAAAAATAAAATTTTAAAATTTCACTTAGACGACGGAAATACTAATCTCCGTCGTCTAAGTGAATTTTTAAATTTTTAATTTCTGGCAGTGTTTTTCCCACTTAAAATTTGGCAAAAATTTAAATCCACTTAGACGACGGAAATTTGTCATCTCCGTCGTCTAAGTCAAAATAATTGGCGGTATTCTTTTCCCACTAAAATTTTGGCAAAAATTTAAATCACTTGGACGACGGAAATACTGATTTTCCGTCGTCTAAGTGAAAAATTGGCGGTATTGTTTG
Organism: Geum urbanum; assembly: GCA_946800695.1. NCBI lineage: Eukaryota > Viridiplantae > Streptophyta > Magnoliopsida > Rosales > Rosaceae > Geum > Geum urbanum. The sequence goes on from OX327002.1 coordinate 26,058,417, forward strand.
AAAATTTAAAGCACTTAGACGACGGAAATACTGATTTTCCGTCGTCTAAGTGTTTTAAAACTCTATAAATTCATCATTTTCTCAATCTCTCTTCATTTTTTCCTCTCCCTCTCTCCCTCTCCATCTCTCCCCCCCCCCAATCAAACTTCCCACCATATATCATCACCATCACCATCCACTATCATCATCACCACCACCACCGTCGCCGCCACCACCGACATCACCACCGTTGCCGCCATCACCGGCATCACCACCGTCGCTGCCACCACCACACACCACCACCACCTACAACGTCACCTCCACCACCACCACACACCACTAGCTACCGCCTACATTGTCACCTCCACCACCGGCCTCCACATTCCGGCCAACACCACCGGCCCCGCCACCAGCGCTGCCACCATCACCGCCGCCTATAATTAGTTTAGTTTTAGCTTAATTTTGTTTATTTAGGCTAGATTAATTTACTTTATTATATTATGAATTTTGTATTCATTGTATTTAAATCCATACTAATTTAAATTATTTATTCATTATGAATTTTGTACGTATTATATATTATTAATAATTAATATTCAATAAATTTTGCAATATTATGAATATTGATGTACAAAAAATTAAATAAAAAATTCATTAAATGCTAATTATTAAATTATTAATTAGCATTTCATGAATTTTTCATTTAATTTTTTTTTACAAAATCACCACTTAGACGACGGATATGGACGATTTCCGTCGTTTAAGTGTTCACTTGGACGACGGAGATTGTCCATATCCGTCGTCTAAGTGAAAATTCCGTAAAATTATTTTTTTAAAAAAAAATTTAAAAATTCACTTAGACGACGGAGATTGTCATCTCCCTCGTCTAAGTGAATTTTTTAATTTTTTAATTTTTTTTTAAAAATAAATTTTTTTTGTGATAAAAAAATTTAAAAATTCACTTAGACCCCGGAGAATGTCCGCGGTCTAAGTCTCACTTAGACCCCGGAGAATGTCCGCGGTCTAAGTCTCACTTAGACGACGGAATTCTCCATCTCCGTCGTCCAAGTGCTTGGACGACAGCACTTGGAGTACGGAGCTTGGACGACGGAAAATTGCACCTAAACGACGGAAATCGTCCGTGGTCTAGGTGCATTTTTCTTGTAGTGTTGAATGTCGGACATGGTGTCTAGAAACGGGTTATGACTGGTGACAGGTTTTGGATCTAAGAAAGACTTGCATCAATGGAGTATATACCAATGATTCGGTGATTGAATGAATACTTATCTTTGAGTAAGATATCTTTGGTGACTTGGTGTCTAGAAGGTGACGGTTTCTATGATGGGTTCTGGATCCGAGATCTCAAATCGGTCCTACCTCTCGTGGTCTCTCTTGCTAACTGGTCAAGTTCATTAAAGTTGTCCAAAGAAGATAAGGACTAAATCTACTTTCCATGATCGGTAAGCCTCAGGATGCATTGTCGAGATTAGTCCTGCCTCTCGCGTTATCTCTATCCCCAACTGGCCATGTTTTTCGATTAAACCAAGACCATTCGTTTGGAAGTTTATACTTTATCGCGCGGGTTGCACGTCCTTTGAACAACCTAAAGATCAAGCAAATGTACCCTCTTTAAATCCGAAGAGCACTCAAAATGTCCTATACTTGTGCATAAAAACGTGGACATGTGTGTTGCACCGAAATTTTGTAATTAAACACTAATTAAAACGTTGCATTAAGTCTACATAACCTTCTGGCGGCTTTGTGATGCTCGGATTTCATCACCGAGTACCCTAACCTAAGTGAAGTTAGGGACATAATGCCAAAAGATAGGTCACTTTGCATCATAGATTAGCACGTAACTTTTGTGTTTTCTGCAGGTTTCTAACACTTTTCTCTTATGCATTCACTTCATACTTCATCTAAGTTCTTGTTTGATATGTTTGGGTGACAATTGAATGTATGATGCATGAATTCGTTGAAGTATTAATTGATTGCATTTGTGTGATTTATGTACATATGTGTGTTCCTTTAAACTTTACATCTCTAAATACACTAACATTGTCTACTCTTGCAGGAAACCATGTAAATATGTGTGTTAACTTGTTCTAGATTGTTCATATTACGTTTCATATCATCTAGGATATTTAGAGCCCTTGCATTCATGCATTTATAACTTAGAACTTTTGAATTGTTGAGAAACTCTGTTTTTTTTCAACCGGTCGAATTTTTTTTTTCATGCCTATTAATTTCGACCGGTCGATTCTCCTGTTTTAGTGTACTAGTAAATTTTTCATGTGTTTCTGTGTTTTGTGTACTTTTGTGTGATTTTCGTGTACCTTTGTTTGTGCTTTGTTTGTGTTACATTTTTGGCCTAGTATCTTGTTTTTATTGTGTATTCTTTTGCTACTAACACTTGGTCTTTGGTGGATGCTCAGATTTATGAATGATCAGACCTACTCCACGTGAAGTTCAACTTCGTACTCGCACTGTGATCATTTCTACCAATGCGGTGGAAGACCTTGACCGACCTATTGTTGAGGACGACGTTGACTCACCAAGATCATCCCAGCACCCCGAACATTTGATAATAGAAGAAGAACAAGAACAAGAGCAAGTACCAATGGCCAACACAATTAATGCTCAACAATCACTTCGCCAACGCACTTGTTCTACTGATTGGAGTGCCAGCCCCTCATGCATCAGATTTCCGGAACCTCAAGAGGAGAAGAAGGACATTGAGCTGAAGAGCGGATTTCTCCATCGCCTACCTATCTTTCAAGGGATGACGCATGAAGATCCAAATATGCATTTGAGGCAATTTCAGTTTTTGTGCTCAAGTATGAAGCTTGCGGATGCTGATAAAGAACTCTTGAAAGTCAAGGCGTTTCCTTTCACCTTGAAAGAGAAAGCACAAACTTGGCTTATGGAGCTTCCACCGAATCACATCACCACATGGAAACAACTAGCAGATGCTTTCTTAAGCAAGTACTTTCCTGCCTCAAAGATCACTGTTTTGAGGAAGAAGATCACTGGAATTGCACAGGCTATGGATGAGTCTTTTGGCCAATACTATGACAGATTCAAGGTTCTCTGCGCCACCTACCCATCACATGGATTCTCTAAGACCAACCTCATAAACTACTTCTATGATGGTCTCAAACCAATTGATTGAGAGCTTCTTGATGCCGCTGCAAATGGAGCATTCATGGATTTCACTGAGGTACAAGCTCGTGCACTATTGGAAAATCGAGCCAACAATGATGCTCAATATGGGATGGCACCACGCAAGACTGTAACTGTAGTAAGTTCTAAGCCAGCACCGGATGACAAGTATGATAAACTCTCCGACTTGATGGAGCAAGTGCTTGAACTAGAAGTAAAGAGAGCCAAGGCAGCTTTAGGACCAACATGTGGCGTTTGCCACCTTCAAGGGCATTTTAGTGAGCAATGTCCTACAACAATGGAGCCGCCTACTGAAGAACAGGTCAACGCCATTGGTGGATATCAAGGAGGCCAGCGTTACAACAACTACAACAATTTTGGCAACCGTGATCATCATGGTTTCAAGTGGAGTAGCAATGAGGGGTGTCTTAACCCTCCAGCACCTCAACAACAACAATTCCAACGTGCTCCCTATCAACAAAGGCCGCCAATGCCTCAAGCGCCCATGCAACCACCACAAGCTCCTCCGGTCCAACAATTTACAAATCCGGACTATGACAAGATGCTTGCTCAACTGTCCAACTCCACACAAGCTCTAATCGATGGACAAAACCAAACAAAGGCCACATTGGAGTCTCATGGACAGGATATCTCTGAAATGAAGAAGCAAATGGGTCAACTTGTGGATTTCATGGGACAATTTAGGGCTTCCGGACAACTTCCATCTCAACCTCAACCACCACCAAGGAATGTGAGTGCGATTACAACAAGAAGTGGAAGGATTTTGGAGAGTCCAACGTTGGAAGGATCTAAGCTGAAGGCAATACCATTAACTTATGATGTTGTGTAGGATGAAGATTTAGAAGAAGATTCGGCAACCAAAGATGCCAAGAACAAGAAGAAAGTGGCGCCACTTGTAAGGCCACAATCACCAAGGCCACCTACCCCAACCAAAGGTATTAACTCTGTCCCTTCAAGTTTAGTTAATACTAATGCTTCGTTTGCTCGTGCACCATTCCCACACAGATTATCAAAATCAAAGAAGGATGATCAATATGAGGAGATCCTGGACATCTTTCGGAAAGTGCAAGTAAAACTGCCCTTGATTGAGTGCATTAAGCCAGTGCCGATATATGCCAAGTTTTTGAAAGAGCTATGCACCCAGAGGAGGCAAACGAGAGCGAAGGAGGTCGTGAAGGTGAATGCAACATTTTCGGCTGTGTTGCAGCGTCGGTTACCTCCAAAATTGAAGGACCCTGGGAGCTTTTATGTTCCTTGTATTATTGGTGACACCAGATTTGAAGATGTCATGCTCGATTTGGGTGCATCAATCAATGTGATGCCTTACTATATATCTTTATGCATCCATGGAGCTTGGCGAGCTTAAGCAAGATAATGTCATCATATAGTTAGCCAACCGCTCTCATAAATATCCAAGGGGATATGTTGAAGTTGTTCTTGTCCAAGTCAACAACCTGATCTTTCCTGCTGACTTTTACATTGTTGACATGGAGGAGAGTCCGTTGAACACCACACCATTATTGCTCGGACGACCTTTCATGAGGATTGCAAGAACAAAGATTGATGTGTTCGAGGGAACGTTTTCCATGGAGATTGATGGAGAAAGGATTGAGTTCAACATTCTTGATGCCATGAAGGTTCCCACTGCTTGTGTCAATGCATGTTTTTCATATGATATAGTTGAAGTTTTGGCGCAGCAGCATCTTGACACACTTCGAGAAGATGAGCTCGACACTGTGATTCAAGAAGGAGTTGGGTTAAACCGACTAGATAAAGAATCTCTCTTGGATGCTTTGATCGAGATTTTTGAGCCTAGGGTGACGGAGACGGCGTCACTCCTCAATGAGCAAGCCAACGTGATTTCTAAGGCAGCCCCGATTCCCTTGGCTTATGGTGAAAACAAGCTAGTTCCCTCCATTGTTCGAGCACCGGAATTAGAACTCAAGGTGTTACCGGATCATTTGAAGTATGCTTACTTAGGAGACAATAATACTTTACCGGTTATCATCTCTTCATCTTTGGAGGAAGAACAAGAAGTGAAGTTAGTTCATATGCTTCAACAATACAAAACCGCCATTGGTTGGACACTTGCGGACATCAAAGGTATCAATCCTGCAACTTGTGTTCATCGCATTTTACTTGCAGATGGAGCTAAACCCTCTCGTGAAGCTCAAAGAAGGCTCCATCCGCCTATGATAGAGGTTGTGAAAAAGGAAGTCATCAAACTCTTAGATTGTGGAGTTATCTATCCAATTTCGGATAGTCGTTGGATCTCACCTGTGCAAATAATTCCTAAAAAGTCTGGAATTACTGTTGTAAAGAATGCGGAGAATGAGTTAGTGCCTCAACGGACTATCACTGGCCACAGAGTTTGCATTGACTATAGGAAGCTCAACGCCAGCACTCGAAAGGATCACTTTCCCTTGCCATTCATTGATCAGATGCTTGAGAGATTGGCTGGGCATTCATACTATTGCTTCCTTGATGGATATTCGGGTTATAACCAGATTAGCATTGCTGAGGAGGATCAAGAGAAAACAACGTTCACGTACATGCCCTTTTGGAACGTTTGTTTATCGTCGCATGCCATTTGGACTTTGTAACGCCCCATGTACGTTTCAACGATGCATGCTCTCTATCTTTTCTGATTACATTGAGAAAATAATCGAGGTTTTTATGGATGATTTTAGTGTGTTTGGGAAGGATTTCGATGCCTGTTTAGATCACTTAAAGTTAATCTTGCAAAGATGCATTGAAACGAACTTGGTACTTAATTGGGAGAAGTGTCATTTTATGGTCACTCAAGGGATTGTCTTAGGTCACATTGTTTCAAAAAAGGGTATAGAAGTTGATAAATCTAAGGTAGATCTTGTGCGGTACTTACCCTCTCCGACTTCGGTTAGAGAGATTCGTTGTTTTCTTGGACACGTAGGTTTCTACATGAGGTTCATCAAAGACTTTTCCCACATCTCACGTCCCTTGTGCAAGCTGCTTCAGAAGGACATTCCCTTTGTTTTTGATGAAGAATGTGGCGTTGCATTTGAGAAGCTTAAGGAGTTATTGACTACTTGCCCCTATTCTTTGTGCTCCGGATTGGTCTCAACCATTTGAACTTATGTGTGATGCATCGGATTATGCTGTTGGAGCTGTATTGGAACAACGGAGAGATAAGAGGCCATACGCCATTTATTATGCTTCTAAGACACTTGATGATGCTCAAGCCAACTACACAACAACCGAGAAGGAGATGTTGGCAGTGGTGTTTGCATTGGACAAGTTCTGATCCTATTTACTTCAAAGTAAGGTTTTAATTTACATTGATCATGCAGCTTTGAAGTATTTGATGCAAAAGAAGGATGCAAAACCGAGGCTCATACGGTGGATACTACTTCTACAAGAGTTTGATGTGGAAATCAAGGAAAAAAAGGGAGTAGAGAACGTGGTAGCCGATCACCCCTCTAGGATTGTTAAAGAGAAGTCCAACGTTGCAATTGAAGAAAATTTTCTGGATGAACAACTCTTCGGACTTCAGGTAAGTGCCTCTGAAATTCCTTGGTATGCGGATATTGTAAACTATTTAGTTACCGGTGAGTTTCCATCATTTATGCACAAGGCTCAACGTGACAAACTTCGAAGTAATGCTAGGACCTTTATTTGGGATGAACCTTACTTGTGGAAACAATGTGCTGATTTAGTGATTAGAAAGTGTGTTCCAGATGATGAGTTTGCATCTATTCTTGAGTTTTGTCACAATGGTGCATGTGGAGGTCACTTTGGTTCGAAAAAGACAGCCCTCAAGGTGTTAGATTGTGGTTTCTTTTGGCCTAACCTGTTTCATGATTCTAACGACTTTTGTGCTAAGTGTGATAGGTGTCAAAGATCCGGTAATCTCGGACCTCGAGATCAGTTGCCATAAACTTACATACTAAATGTCGAAATTTTTTATGTTTGGGGCATTGATTTTATGGGACATTTTCCTTCATCTAATGGTTTCACTTACATTTTACTCGTTGTTGATTATGTTTCAAAATGGGTGGAAGCAAAAGCCACCCATACTAATGATTCGTGAGTTGTTACACAGATTTCCTCAAAACAAACATATTTTCAAGGTTTGGAATGCCGCGCGTTCTAATCAGCGATGGAGGGAGTCACTTTTGCAACAAGACAGTTGAGGCATTGATGAGGAAATATGGGGTCAACCACAAAGTTTCTACACCTTATCATCCACAAACAAATGGCATGGCAGAGGTATCAAATCGAGAAATCAAGAAGATCTTGGAGCGAACTATCAAGCCCAACCGCAGAGATTGGAGCCAGTATTTGGATGATGCTTTGTGGGCATATAGAACGGCATACAAGACCCATATAGGCATGTCACCTTATTGACTTATTTATCGGAAGTCTTGTCATCTTCCGGTGGAGCTAGAGCACAAAGCTTGGTGGGCGGTGAAGAAATTTAACATGGACAAGGATGAAGCTGGATTACATCGAAAATTGCAGTTGTGTGAGTTAGAGGAAATCCGGAATGATGCGTTTGACAATGCTTGGATCTACAAGGAGAAGACAAAGATGTTTCATGACAAGATGATCCGACGGAAGGAGTTTGAGATTGGTCAACAAGTTCTCTTATTTAACTCGCGTCTCAAGCTTTTTCCGGGCAAGTTACTCTCAAGATGGATCAGACCTTTCATTGTGATTGAAGTTTTCTCACATGGAGCTGTTTTGATCAAAGTCCGATATCTGGTAATGAGTTCAAAGTCAATGGCCATCGGTTGAAGCCATACTATACAAATTTCAAGGAAGTCATCGTTGAGGATGATAAGCTTTATGAGCCACCAACTTCAAACACATGAAGGATGCATCACGTCTAGGCTGGAGGCAACCCAATGGAGGAGTCTACAACAGATTTGCATTCTCTTCCCCTATCTCTTTTACATTTTCATTGCTTTTAATCTCTTAGATAGATTTTCGTGAGTCCTTCCTCTTATGCTTGAATTCTATGCTTTACTTTAGTACATTGAGGACAAAGCAGAGTTTAAGTGTGGGGGAAGGGGTTTACAACTTTATTGAGTCATAAATTGTAAAATCGGGCGGACAATGGAACTTTCCGGCGGATGATGCCCTAAAAAAAACTAATTAGTGTATTCGAGTCTAATTTAGTGTAAGTGGATTAATACTTGTCTTTGAGTAAGAGATCTGAGATGTTTTGGTGTCTAGGAGGTGACGGTTTCTAGGACAAGTTTTGAATGTGAGAAAAGACATGTTCGAAAATCACTCCTACCTCTCTTGGTTTCTCTTACCAACTGGCCAATTCATTAAGGTTGCCCAAAGAAGATGAGGACTAAATCTACACTTGTTTGAGAGTCTTTTTGATTAACTTAGTGTTTTAAAGAGTCTTAGAATGCCCTTAGTTAGTCTATAATAAAATTGGACCGAAAAGAATACAAAAATGGCGTTGCATATCATTAAGGATGAATTCATGTGATAATTGAGATATCTTTTTAGTGTTATGGCATGTAGTAGATATGGTTTGTAAACTTGGTACAAAAATCGCATGTTAGAATAAGTTGTGAATCATATGAGCCTTAAGTGAGATTTTGAGCCTTGAACACTTCTTTTGAGTGAAATTTCGTGCATATTAGATATAGGTCTCAAAATCATGCATATAATCACTTGCCATAGATCTTAATGAACTAGAGTGATCTACGCATTTTATGCTTGATTCTTAACGTCTTTCTCTTTATATTTAGCTTTGTTTTGACCTTAGTACTATCATTTCTTACTTACTTTATACTTTTAGGTAGAAATAAAGGAGAAAATAATAAAGGAGGCGTTTTGGAGCTAAAAGCGTGCTAAGGAGGAAGTTCCTAATTTCGGAGAAGAAATGGTCCGAGGAATGGTCTTCAAATGGTTACTAAAATGCTTTCCCACATGGTGTCAAGAATTGAAGACCAAATGCCAAAAGAAATGGATACCAAAATGGTGGACAAAAAGATGAAGACATTTCTCCTGCGTGACCCAGGAAAGAGCAAATATGGCGGAATATATGGAGCATATAATGGACGAATTTTGGAGGATATTCCATGAAGATAAATACCTGATTTGAGGGCCAAAATATGTGCAAGAATATGGTATATTCGGCCAAGAATTATTAGGGAATAAGGAATGCAAGATTTGAAGATATGAAGATTTCCTTTTCCTTGAAGAAGAAGAAAACAGGGCAGCCAGGTCACTTAACTTCTAAAATCCGTAGTAAATCCAATTCAATTCCAAATATGGCGTTCCTTATATGGATTTTATAGCCCTTTGAATAAGCTTTCCAATGAAATAAAAATCGTAATTTTCCAAGATCTGAAACTCTGGGAAAACGCGTTTGAAGACAGACTGTCAGATTTGCCCGGGTACATAACGAAAGTCTTGTTTTGGTAGGAAAAACCCTACTCTTCTCCTATATAAAGGGGAGCTCGACTCATTCATTCTCATCACTCATTCTAGATGCCTAAGCTCAGCCTAAACACTACTCCCTCTCCAAAGACTCAAGACACCATCCAAGAAGAAGGTTACACCATCCTACCGCCTCCAAACTGCCTCCATCGACATATAGGGCAATCCCGAGTGTCTCCTCTACCAAAGTAGAGTCGGCTACACCTCAAGCTCCATAGGGAAATCCCGAGGAATTAAAAGTGTAACTCGATTTCTCTTTACATTATAACCCCTTTTTGTATGAACTCTTGTGTTTAAGGATTGGTCTTTAGTATTTCGGTTTTCTGCACTTGTTTGATTTCAATTGTCTTCCATGTCTTCTAGTTTCTTAAAGTTCTATGATGCATGTTTATCTAATCGTAATGCTTTGGCTTAGATATAGGGCAATCCCGAGTCTAGATCAATGGTATGTGTATAGGGCAATCCCGAGCACGAGAATTAAGTGTAAACATGTGTTATGTGAAATTAAGAAGTTAGGATTTCGATTGACATTGTTTGATTGCAGGTTACGAAGGAGCAAGGGTAAGTTTAGATGAGTCGATCACATGTAAATAATAGCTTAGGTTTATTTTCGGTCTAGTAAGCATGTTTAGGACTTCTTTGTTCTTAATTGTTTTCTACTTGTCTATGAGTGAAGCATGTTAGAACCTAGGATTTCTCGATATGTTTGCTATGCCATGTTTTAGTGTTTATTTTCGTAGAATACAAAACAACCTTTTTCAAACCCCCCTTTTTAACCATAGCGTAAATGTGCATGCACCCTCAATCCCCGGTTAAGAACGATCCCTATTTATCAATGCTACATCTACACCAAGGGTTTTAATTGTTTATGCGTTTTTGTTCATTGTTAAGTGTTAATTTAATGGTTGCAAAAACGTGTATCATGGAGAATACTAGAACTTACTCATGTCAATTTGCAAAGCTTATAGTTGATACATACTCTGATTTCGGATATGATTAAAGGCACTTAGGTTTTCCACCACTTTGCCAAATTTCCATGTGTCCCATATATGCGCACGAGTTGCGACACCCCTAGATAACCTGTTTGAGCCACATTAAGCCTTTCTTTCATTTACCATATGAACCTAAACACTTAAACCTAGTGTAGAATTTCCTTACACTTGTTCTATAGACTTGGTGGGATTTTTGAAGCTAAGTACATGGAGATGGTGTGAAGATCATGAGGAGATGTGTGTATGGAGATAGACTTGTCCAAATACCTTGAAAAAAAGTTTGCAATTGCCGAAAATAAAAAGAAGAAAAGAAAAAGAAAAAAATCGAGAGCAAGAAAAAGAAAAGAGTAAAAAGAAAAAAATCAAAAGCTCTCCGGCAATAGGGTTTTAGCGCACATTGTTTGGATTAATGTCCCCCATACTTGTCGATTTTGAGTTTCTATTGAATTGAAGGCCCAAAAGTGAAGAAATGTGACCTTTGTCCTGTCTACAAAAGCTCAAGGGAAGTTTAGAATGAAGTTAGGGTCCAACAAGATGAAATCTGGCCCATGTACTTAAACTTTACACATGGTAACGTTGGTGAGAGGAGGATGAACGAAATTTATGAAGTTTTTGGTGCTTTGACTAAGTCTTTTGAATGTTCTTAACCACCACATATCCATATTTTTGAATGCCTTAGCCTAAGCCCCATTACAACCCTTAAAAGTCCTTTTTGATCCTTAAGATGAGTAGCCTTCAATTTGTGAAGTAAGTTGCATGAGTAAGCATATGATTTTGGTTCATTTGTGCAACTATCTCTTCCCATGCACGAATTTTCATCCAAATTAACAAACACTTTGAGTGAAACCTTTGCATAAGTGAAAATATGATGAGTGCATCCATGTGAGTTGATTTGAACTTTATTCGAAACATGCACAGCTTTAACATCACCATTTTTTTTCTCCACGTCTTACTTGTTCATGACATGATCATATCTCTATTATCTATTGAATTCATTGAACATTCATGTGAAAACATTATGATTCCATCGCCATAGACTTGAAGAATTTTCTAAGACAAATTTGACTAAGGGCTTAGTTTTGTTCAATTTAGTATTTCTATCGTTTTCAAACATGATTACATGAGAATTTGCGGCTTTGAAACGTTGAAATATCTAAGTATGTTTGTATATAAGTGTCACATTTACCTTTGTATTTTTCCCTTTATTATTTTTCTTTTATCGAGTCCATTGCTTTGTTGTGTATTTGCTAGGGACTAGCAAAGTCTAAGTGTGGGAGAATTTGATCTACGCATTTTATGCTTGATTATTAATGTCTTTCTCTCTATATTTAGATTTGTTTTATGCTTAGTAAATATGTTTCTAACTTACTTTATGTTTTTAGGTAGAAATAAAGAAGGAAATAATAAAAGAGGCGTTTCGGAGCTAAAAGTTGGCTAAGGAGAAAAGTTCATAATTCCAGAGAAGAAATGGTATGAGAAATGGTCTATCAAGTTCATGTGATCTCCCACGTTTTGATCTTTAGCTTTCATGTGATATTTTGTGCTTAACGCTTTGATTTATTGCAGGGCAATCCCACCTTAAATCGATGGAAGTGTTAGGGCAATCCCTACACTTTACTTTCGAGAGATATGCATGAAATTAGTAGCTAAAGACTTAGAACTAATAGGTTGCATGTAATTTGGTAGGTTCTAAAGAGTTAGGTGAAAGATGAGTCGATCCTTGTAAATATATTAGTTTAGGATGTTTTACCTTAAAATTGGTAGGAATTTAGTAACCAAAAAAACTCGCACCCCCATTTAAACCTAGCATAGTTATGCATGCACCCTCAATCCCCGGTTAAGAACGATCCCTATTTACCAATGCTACATCTACCAAAAAGGGTTTTAATTGACTCATTGTTGTTGAAGGTTAAATGTTAATTTAGTGCTTAGTAATGGTGAGTATCACAAGGGAAAGAATTAAGTTCATCAAATGGTCCACAAAGACCCGACAACTGGTACCACAAACCGAAGTGTGTACTAGCACACAAAATCCACAGTGACAAGCTCCAACTTCTTATCGGAAATCTCCAACGGCTGTAACTTCCCGGCAAGTCTCTGCCTCCTAGCCATCGCCTACCGACAAATGTGGCATCTGCACACACAAGCTGCTACATTCTTCTACGGGTTGCGTCACGAGTAATAAACTTGAAGTATCTGATACATCTCCGTACCACTAGTGCATAACGCACGCAAAAATAATGAGCTTCAACATCATCACACTCTAACTCAGCTCTCGTAGCTCGCAACTCGGCTAACACGGAAACTCGAGCCACATACACATGAAACAGTGGAGCTCCCGACTTCCGATTGAATGCACCAGCAACAACATCTCAGAAGATAGTCAAAGTACAACCACTAATCTTTCTTGGATAAACTCAAATGTGCAGCCATAGTCGTTAGTCGACCCCATCCATCTACGCTGCCTCAAGCTCAAATCTGGCTGAATATGCAAGTAGATGAAACTCAAGTAATCAGTGTACATCCTACACTGCGCTGCACGCCACAACAGTAGTGTCTCCAACTCTCCAACGCTAACATAAAGACAGCAACCCCCAAATCACACATAGGATACGTAACTTCATAAAGTTTCCACTGCCTAAAACCATGAGCCACCACTCTGCTATGCTACATCAAGCATAACTAAATCCAAATCTTGATGCATCGCTACCACGAACTCGTCACGGTCGTCAAGTAGAGTCAAAATAGGTGCAACGGTCAACTTTTCCTTCAGGAGTAAGCAACTCTCCTCATAAGCATCGGACCACTCGAACTTGACGCCTTTCTTCGTCAATCTGGAAAGTGGAGTGGCAATCCGAGAAAATCCTACACAAAACGTCGATAGTAACCTGCCAAACCCAAGAAACTTCTGATCTCCGGTACGGTGGTAGGTCTACTCCAATTCAATCACGGCTTCTATCTGGTCAGGATCCACGCCGACTCCCTCGGCTGACATCACGTGGCCCAAAATCTTCACTCTAATCAACCAAAAATCATACTGGCTGAACTTCGCAAACAGCTGATTATCTCGCAAAGTCCGCAAAATAGCTCGCAAATGCTTCTTATGCTGGCCCATACTCCTGGAGTAAATCAAGATATTATCGACGAACACGACCGTAACCTTGTCCAGAATCGTCTGAACACCTAGTCCATCAAGTCCGTAAAAGATGCGGGGGCATTGGTCAACCCAAAAGGCATAACCAAGAACTCGTAGTGCTCACACCATGATCTGAAAGTCGTCCTAGCCACATCTGACTCATCGATCCTCAACTGATGGTATCCGGACCTGAGATCGATCTTCGAAAAGACTGAAGCTCCCGTGAGCTCATCAAACAAGTCGTCAATCCGAAGCGGAGGATACTCGCTTTTCTCTGAAGCCTGATTCAGCTTCCGGTAGTCGATGCACCACCCCGTCGAACCATCCTGCATTCGCACAAATAGTGCAAGAGCACCCCACGGTGATACGCTGGGTCGTACAAAATCTCCTCCAACAACTCTCGAAGTTGAACCTGTAGCTCCATCAGCTCCGCTGGTACCATACGATAAGGTGCCTGTGATATGAGTCCAGCTCCCGGTAAAATCTCAATGGTGTAGTCGGTCTCCCGAACTGGAGGAATACCCGGTTACTTCTCCGGAACACACCTAGAACCTCCGGAACCACCTCAATATCACCAATGTTTGGCACAACAACTGTAGTATCCACAACATGAGCTAAGCAAACAACACAACCCATTTCCACCATCCGCTCGACCATCACCGCTGAAATCACACATGGTAAAAAAATATTCTTCTCACCGCGAAACAGTATCTCGGGAGAACCTGGTCGTCGAAACACAACCACCTTCTCGTGACAAACGAACGTAGCTCAATGTGTCCTCAAAAGTTCATACTCATAATCACCCCTAAAAATCAACAATATCCAACTATAACAGATCCGCGGCTAACCCATATCCTCCAACAAAGATCCCACAACCTCCGGATGGATGCAACACTCTCCAAAACCTCTCGAAGTGGAGATGCAGGCATAATAGCCATGGATACCAAGCAACAGTAACCTCAGAGAAACTCTGTCCTCAAACAATGTTGTAGCACGAACTCCGGCATGCCCAACAAACCGTCCACGTCGATTGCAACTTACTGAATGACTCGTCTAGAAATCTGCGTGGGTCAAACTCCAGAAATGACATCGCAACCTCCTCCCGAACTCTGAGCTACCAAACCGCTAAAATAGCTGGCTGAGGACATCCCCTCATAACGTGACCCTCCTGTCCACCACAATAGCAACTGAGAGTGCTCCACGAACACAAGTCACAGCAACGCCTGCTGTGAGGAAGGATCACCAACGATTACCCAAACTCATTCCACAAGAACAAGTCCACTACTCTGTGATCTCCACCATCACCAAACGGATCCTCAGCATTGATCTGATGACCCTCAACATAATCGAAAAGGCCACAGCCTGATGAAGTCCCTGATCCCGAGGTGCCTGAACTCAACCTCACCAAAATATCTCGACTAGGTTCACCTTCCTCAAACTAACACATCGGAAACCGCGTATAACCTTCCTTCCAGATATCCTTGCCTCTGAGTGCAGCACGTCAGGCTCCTCACGGTTGTCTCGAGACATAACAATCAAAATCCCTCTGATGCTCAGGTTCAAACTCATCTCGAACCTCGTGCATTGCTTCCTCTGAAGCCACATAACACGTGCAAACTGAGACAAACATGTCAACCATACATCCCTGCCACAGGTCGGTGAACACTCCATATTCCGTTGTTAGGAAGCCTGATTGAACCATTACCATATAAACAACACCCCGAATATAGGCCATGGAGTCGCAACAAGAACTCACACAATATCAACCCACCAAATGCAATGATCTGACTCAGGCTAAACATCAACTGCCACGATTCTCTACTCTGAGGCAACATGTAGACGCCCATACACGCACAACCAGGTAAACCATGCCACACAAATCTTTGAATTCAAAATGCTCATCCAAACCCACAACTCACTGTCAAGTCGCGCGTTGATTGATCCTCAATAAGATCCACAACCGTACTGACACGAAAAGCACATCAAGGAGGCATCCTAATGAATAAAACATCGTTCGCAACAAGTAGAACGTAATCATGGAACTTCAAATATTTGAAAGCATACAACACCTGGAGCATTGATGAGTATCCGCCGGCCGGTCGGGTCATCACTCCAGATATGCTGTACATTCTCAAATATCCTTAGTAAACACGACTACAGAAGTCTACATAATCTAAAACCTAATGCTCTGATACCAAGCTGAAAGGACCCAACCCCGATTGAGTTTCCTAAACCGAAATCAAACCCCTTCTGAAAACACGAACTAACAAAATCCATAAAAATTTCGGCAGAGTAACGCTACTAACGCGGAATTGCCATTACCTGCACCCGGAAAATAACACTTCATCCTATGCCACAAAAATCAAACCGTGGGCACCAATCCCATCCGGATTTCTCAATATCATAACAGTAATGTAAAGTAATCAATAAAACTATACTTTACAGAAATCCGGGAAAAAATCATATAAAAGTATACATCAAAATACTAAGAGCGACCTCTAGTGTATAATTATATAAATATACCACAGCAGGTAGGACAAGAAACCTACTGGAAGAAACAAGGTAGCTCGAATACTATGCCTCCGACCACGACGTGCGACACCAGAGTCCGAACTCCAAACTGGGCACGGAAACCGAAAAGCCCAGGGGAAAGGCAAATAAAAACGTTAGAGTGAGTTGACGAAAATAAGCATATGCCTTTCACCAATTTCATATACAATAAACAAGTATAGCGAATTCGGAAAACATATATGGAGGTTGCCAGGCGAATCTCTCAAGCCCGACGGTGATAGGCCAGAGGAATCTCTCAACCCCAGCGGCATAACAGGGGAATCTCTCAACCCTGCCCAGAGGAATCTCTCAACTCTGGTCAGACTACCGGTGATCAGCGGAGTAGCCGAAGCATCGATGCAGTAATGCCATCACCATAAAATATAAAATAATACCTCCGAAAATAATAAATAATCTCAACATCGTATATAAATAAATAAGGAAAATCACAAAAAATCACGAACTCGCAACAACGGTGAAAATAGAAAAGTCCACTCACAGGTGAGCGTAACGCAATTCGCATTAATCCCGTGATCCGGTGAAAAATCCCTCGCCAAATGAATGATCACGAACCCGTGCATAATCATAAAATCCACTGCTCAAAATCATAACTCGACACCTCAAATCATATCACGAGAAACAACCGTTCCCGGAAACATATAATTCAATATCGACGAAATCGTGAAAATCCGATAATTACACCACAAAACCTCACTATAATTTCTGATGCTCAATTCGAAAAACAAACCTCACCACTGCGATCGGGACGCGATTCCGAGTGAAACGACATATAACTCGTCGAAAAACACGTCGCCGGAAAAATCGTCGTCGCCGGCCGCCGGAAAATCCAACCTGCCCAGAAAAATTCATGCTACACATGGTTTCGAAGATCTCGACATTTCCAACAACTTTCCAGTTCAAGTTAAGGCCAATTTTGACCGGAAAAGGTCCAAAACTCACCTCAAAGGTGCAAACCCTCGCCGGAATTTCAAACCGATCGATCTCTCTCCTCCGGCCACTGCAACCTTCAAGACCACTTGCAATAGTTTTCTTACCTCAAGGCTAACAAAACTCCTCAAAGTGGAGCCACCATCTCGGCCTCCACGCCGTCACCCGAAGCCGTGAAAACTCGCCGGAATCTACCCAAAATTCCCAAACTTTGACAAGCCATAACTTCTTCATCCGGCAACCAAATTGAATAAATGACCTATCAAAAGAAAGAGGAGCTCAAGCCCAACAACTTTCATAAAGACACCACGTCCAAAAGAGGCCGGAATCAAGCTCAACGAAGGCAAACAAAAATCGGCCTGGAATGGAGAATTATGGCTGGTCAACCCGAGTTGACTCAGTCAACACCCAATTCTGGCTTACCCAAAAAGGAAACCCACTATTTATACTTTCCATTTTTGGTAACTTCCAAATTTACTTTACGACAAACTTCGAACAAATGTAACTTTCGCGTCGTAATTCCGTTTTCAACGATTCTCGCGTCTACGAACTTATCTCGACAAATTCTTCAATTTCCACCTGAAGTCAACCAACTTCGACAAATCCGATAAAAAGTCAACGGCTCAATCCAACATAAGCTAATCTGATTAAACGATCAACGGTCGAAAATATTCATAACTTAATCCTCGCAACTGGGAAAAATCCTCCGGAAGTTCCCACGAGCTCGAAATTAAATTCTCTACAACTTCCGCGAAGGATCCCAAATCAAGTTCTACCACGATAATTTAGTCGCTAACGAAGCCGCCATATTAACAGATTACGTCGAAATCACGACTAATCGCGAAACTCGCAAATCAAGTCGATAACCATTACATTTTCGGTTCGGGTCGATCGACGGTCCAAAATGGATCACAATCACGATTCGGATAGACTCGAATACGAACGGATAAACTCGACGATATTCCGAAATTTTAAATATTCATATTATATTCCTTGGTCGTCGAAATAATAATCCGGAACCGCCCACGAACTCGAAATCACGCGTACAACAACTCTCGAGAAGAGACTCAACTCAAATTCTCGGCCAATAATTAAGTCGTGATCAAGTCTGGCGATTCAATTTATTATCGGAGAACTGCGATTACGCGCTAACTCACGAATTTAGCTGATTATATTACTGATTCTGTTCAGGGTCGTCACACTCTGGCAAAAAAAAAATGAAGGTCATTTTTTTTTCGAAGAGGTTTGATTTCGGTTTAGGCAACTAAATCGGAGTCGAGTCCTTTCAGTTGGTATCAGAGAGTTAGGTTTTAGGTTTTGTAGACTCTTATAATTGTGACGGAAATCAAAAAACCTAGGGAAATGCATTTAAAATATAAAATATTAGAGTGAATGGATAAAAATAACGTAAACTATGTAAAACAATAAATCTGTAATAACATGCTTTTCCACTAATTTCTGTAAAATAAAGTAAGTTCAAATATAATAAACTAAAATACAATGGAGGTGGTCGTTCAGGGTGTTTGTCATAACCCAGAATAACTAAATATATGGAAGTAAGGTGATGGGATTGTCTAAGGTGTTTGTCCTAACCCGAGACAATCTGGGTCGAGTAGGGTCTTTGTCCTAACCCGGTCCGACCGGCTATTCAGTGATCAACTGAATAGCTAGGGCATCGATATGACTAAATAAAACCATCATATAATAAACCTCCAAATAAATGCTCTGAAAATATACCATAAAGCATAATGCATAAAATGTAAACTCACTATCGACTGTGAAAATAAAAGTCCACTCACAATTTTGTGACTACTGCAGGGGTCCAGCGAAATTTCCTTTCCTGCTAGGGTTGCGATCACGATGTCCTATAAATATTGATCATATGATATCAGAATATACATAAATATATAATAAAAAAAAGGCAACCCTAAAAACAACCCCAGAAGTCCCGCCGATGAACTCCACAAACTTCCTCCCCGTAGCTCCACCGTGGACGGTGGCGCGTGGTCCTCACGTGCCTCCATAAGCAGTGGCGCGTGTAGCCCATGTACCTCTGGTGAAAGTACTCCAATAGGGACGGTTGACCCCTCGTTGGAAAGCTCTCGAAGAGCCCTTCCACTTTTATAGTTGGACCAAAGTCCAGTTCACCGGCGTTTGGCCAAAAATTGCTGAAAAAGACAAGAAACCTAATTCGCAACTACCACCAACGACAGTGAGCCAACCCTATAAACACTCCTCTCAACCAGTCCAACCAAAAACCCACACCTACGTTGATCTCATAGTCTCAAGTAAGACATGCATATGCATCTCATGACTTTTCACAAAGGATAGAAAAAATGTGTCCCCCAACTCGCTGCTTAGTCGCCGAAAAACTCTTTGAAATCTCACAACCCAAAACTGGCCAGAATTTCTCGACGTCAAAGCTCCACCGTGGAGGTTTGTCGAACCTCCTAACTAACCCAGATCGACTCAGGGGGAGGAGAGGATCAATTCCCCTCAACTCTATAACCTCCACCACCCGACAGTTCTAAACCCAATTCGGGTTATCCTAAAACATGCAAATCTTCCCAAAAATCACACAACACAACAACAAGGAAGAATCAAGGATCATTTTCCTACCTTTTCCTTTGCCGGAGGTGGCCGGAATCGGAAAATCTTGTCGGGTCGGGTCAATGGGTCACGAGAAGCAAAAACGGGTCGAGCACCGTGGGTTTTTTCTGATTTCTGATTTTAATTTTTAAAAAAATACCTATTTATACTCCCAAGTTCCTCTACAGATTGACAACCCAAAATCAATTTTATCGTGACCGAACAATCGAAAATTAACTGACTACAAATCATTTCCTTTTTAATAATATCTCGCGTGAACTTCTGATAAGCATAAGAAATAGCTCGCTTATCAAGAAAATTCCCCAAAAATTTCTACGAGCTCGAAATTAAATACTCTACAACTTTTGTGAAGAAAGTCAAATCAAATTTTGAAAGGACCCAACTCCGATTTAGTTGCCTAAACCGAAATCAAACCCCTTCGAAAACACAACCTTAAATTTTTTTTGCCGGAGTTTACTTTGAAATACGTGAACCATTATTAGAACCTATAAAGAAACACACTTCGAATATTCCACAAAAGCCAAACCGTGGGGCTCTGTTCCCCATCCGAATTTCTCAACAACATATATATAATAAACCAAAGGTTTACAAGAAATCCAGAAATATTCAGTAGTAAACTCCACTGAAAACAAACATAAGTATTCAGAGCGATGCGTATATACATCATTTACATCAAGTAGGTCGAACAAGAAACCTACAGAAACTGAAGTGTGATCCGAACTCTATGCATCTGCAGTCGACGTGCAACATAGGAACCCAAACTGCAAACTGGGCAAAGGAAACCGAAAAGCCCAGGGGAAGACAAATAAATAGTTAGAGTTAGTGAACGAAAATAATAATATGTCTTTCCCAAATACATGCTCATAAAAGAATAATGCGAGTCAATGCATATGAAAATCCCGACCAGGTACATTTATCCTGATCCATAAATATGCACGTAAAATCCTGCAAGGTCACTCATGGACTCCTCCGCATAGTACAGTCTAATCACGGGATCCTAGACCCACACGTGATTAATATAAGTCAGAAAGACCTCGGGTCAGGATATCTTGTCCCCTCCTGGAGCATCTCGGGTATCAGCCGAGAAGGCAAAGCATCGATGCATACCTCTATATCCGAGACTGTACTCTGTGTAAACCAAATCATAAATCCTTTCCATGCACATGCATAATCGTAAAATGCATAACTATAAATGCATAACGTAAATGCATAATCATAATTGTATATGCATAATCATAAATATATACTCATCAAATGTATAAATCAAGACTCGCAATTCAACTGTGAAAATAAAATGTCCACTCACAGTACGTGGCTAACTCTGAGGTCCGGCGGAAGATCCCTTACCAAACACTCGATCCCGATCACCTGAATAACAGGGATACGATCAATATATATTGAAACATAACATACGGAGGTAATACGTCGAGAACCCCGCGTTCTCGAAACACGTATCGCCCAGAATATCGACGAGGAGAACAAAATTCTCAAAATATACCCAATAAACCCTCGTCCCAAAATAGAATACTCAATTTAACTCAAAAACCTCACAACTACGACCGAGAAACGATTACGAGCAAAACGGTATAAAAATCTCTAAAATCCCAAAAAGTCAACCCTTGCCGGAGCTCCGCCGTTGACCGCCGTCGCCGCTGGTGGCGCGGCGTCAACGGTGACATTTTTCGGTTACTCAGACCCCAAAACCTTCCTCTCCTCAAGCTCAACCTCTTTGCCCAAAGGGTCACCACCATCCAACCACCACCGTGGCCGTAAATCACCTCGAAAACCATGAAATCCCAAACCGGCCGGAAAACTTTCCTGGTGAAATTCACCACCGTAAGGCCACCTCGTCCTTCCAAACTCAAGAGGTTTCATCCCCAACTCAAATCCAACCGATTACACCCAAAAACCCCATCGGAAAATTGCCGGAAAACCTCCCCCCGTTTACCCCGATTCTGTCCACTTTCTCCTCCAAAATCAACCACTCAAACCACCTCAAAACATCACAATATATACATCAATCAATAGCCCTACCTTAATCTCCGGCAACTGCACCTTATTCCGGCAAGAAACTCGACGGCGACTCGGTGAACTCAACGGGTCAACTCGGTTGACTCGGTCAACTCGGGTCTGGCTCGGTCAAAGCTGGTCAATAGCCCAAATGCAACTTTTCGACAACTTTTATGACTATTCCACTATTTATACGTCGCGAACTGACCAAATTCACGATTCGGATAACTCAAACTCAAATGGATAAGTACGACTAACTCGACGATAATTTCAAATATTCATTTTATATTCTCCGCTTATCCGAAAAATCCTCTGAAACCTCCTACCAACTCGAAACCAAATCCTTTACAATTTCTACGAAGGAACTCAAACCAAATTCGTGTCCGTAAATTAAGTCATGAACAAAGCCGCCAGATCGATCAATTTACAACTAACTATGACTAATCGTAAAATGTGCAACTCAAGCCAATTAACATACCATTTCCGGTTCGGGTCGTCACAATTTTCACCTGGTGAAAAAGTCGTTAGCAACCTCGTTAATGCGACTAATCTGCAATAAAACTTAATATAACTCGTTAAGCGCGTAATTTTTTTCGGGTCATAATAATAGTCTTCAAATGAAGTTAGTCTAATGTTCCAAGTATTGTGTGTATTTTTTTAGGTATTTTGAATATCTTTGGGGGTACGACATTGTTTGTGCATGTGCTTGGTAGAACCACATCTATAACAAGATGACAAGAGTGAATTAAAAGTAGAATTTGAAGCATTTCTCCTATTCCTATAACCAGAATGATTCTTGTTGGAGTTATGGCTATTGTCCTGGTGAGTACAAGTCAACTTTTGACTATATCCTCTACCATGACCTTTGCCCTGCTCTCCTCTTCCACCATAATTATTGTAAGGCTTAGAATGACCGTCCCTCCTATCTTTACGTGTCTTCCCACCCTTGTTGTATGACTCATGGATCTTTTTAGTTCAGGCAGGCTGAGCATTATTGATGAGAAGAGTCTCACGATACCGCTCTTTCTTGGCCAACACATTCATGAGATCATTGAATGATCTAAGTCGTCTTTGAGCATAATCTATTCGATATTGGTACGCAAGGTTGTACATGGAGGTAGGAAATGTGCTTAAAGACTTCTCAATCATATCTTGATCGGTCTTTACAATTCCACAAACATTTAACTCGAAATTTAGCTCCAACATAGCTTGATTGAATGCATCAATCTTTGGATAATCCAACAATCGAATTGAATCCCATCTTTCTTGCAGTTCTCAAAGTGGTACATTATGCACATTATTGAATCTATCTTGTAAAGTCACCCACAAACCTACGGGGTCATTCTTTAGCAAATATTATTTTTGTAGAACTTGATGCATATGTCACCTCAAAAACATGAGAGGTTAAGCTTTCTGAGCTGGAGTTGGTGGCTTAGTACCAGGTGGCGGTGGTGGTTGGGTTATATCCGTCAGATTCATATCGAGAAGCACATTCTCAACATCTGACACACAATAATGATATTATACTCCTTAAGTATCAAGGATATCAAATTCAGGTAATTCCGACTCAATTGATGTCATCTACAAGAGAAACACGAGATGTAATTAGCTTACCAATCGAAAAACTACGATCACTAATTTCAAGTTTAGAGAATAAGAATGTGATCAATGATGTTTGGTCACAAAAATCGATTATCAATAAATGGTGGCTCAAAACCACACCTAAAAACCGTGATGAACCATCACATAGTATCGATTTCCCTTTCTTTTCTTTTCTTTTCTTTTCTAAAACGTGACTCCCCCAGGACCATCACTTATATTTTATGAATATAGTTCCAGAGGAACTAGGGCATAGATAGGCAATAATCACAAATGACAATATCATAATCCTAAGATCGAGGGTTTTCCAGAAAGTAAGTTTTATTCCAAGATCTATAGATTGACGGTTTAAAAAATTTATCTTGAGGGTGTTATGCTCGGTATGAAAACTTTGAAAAAAGTTTGAAGAATCACAAAAATCCTGCGACCTGCTCCGACAGGTGGCGGTTAGGGTATTCTTCTTTTCTTCTTTTCTAACAGGCTGACATTTGTGCACTAAATCATCCATAACTTACTCTAGACACATTCAAATTAATATCTGAATGATGTTATAAAAACTAGACATCTGGGGATTTCCGTGCATATGAAGATCTTCTTCTGGTTCGTCCTGAGCTACTCGAAATCCTCTGTTGAAGTTAGCGAGATATGCACAGGCTATGCAATTAAAGTGGTCAATCTCGAATTTGAGGATGGGAAAAGAGTTTTTTTGACACCCCGCACCAAAAATTCTCTTTTTCTGATTTATTTAAAGATAATCGAGAAATGTAATTAGTTTTGCCACCGTCGCTAATTATTGAGAGCTTTGCAGTTGAATTTTTATCAGTTTGTCGAAGTTTGTTGACATCGAGTGAAATTCGTAAAAATTGTCAAGACAAGTCTGTAGACGAGAAAAAAATGCCGAAAACGGTGTTACGACAAGAAAGTTATGATTAGCATAAGATATTAGAAATGTAATACTCGTAAATGGACAAGTATAAATAGAACTTTCCATTTTGGGAAATTATATTGAGGAAAGTCAAAGATTTTATAGAGACGAGTTCGTAGCCACGTCAAGTGTTTAAATCGGAGTTACGACGAAGAAATTACAGTCAGTAAACGATTTACGGAATCCATTAGTCGCAAGTATAAATACCACTTTACCAAATTAGAAAGTTAGAAAACTTACCATTTCGAGCAACTAAGTTTGACCCGCGTTGACCGAGCTCAAGCCGCCTAAAATCGCCGCCGAAGTCGACGGAGACGGTGTGGCGAATTCCGGCACCTCCGGCCATGAAATTGGGTGGAAATGGAAGGTCTTGATGTGGTCTTTCGATTGATGGCATCAATTATGATGATTAAAGACCAAGTTGGAAGAATTTGAGGGATGAAATCCTAGGTTTTTTGGGTAAAATTGATCGATGTCACCGGCGACACCTCAGGCGACGATTGAGGTATATTTCGAATCCTTGTGATGTGTCGAATATATTGGGTCTTGATTTTTTGGGTTTGCAGGTGTCATTAAAGTGAAACGACATGATTTTCCAATGGAAATCGTTGTCGAATCGTCATCGATGGTGGCGGCCGTTAATGGCGACGATACGCAACAAGGGGTTAGAGGTTTTGTAGCCCACCTTGTGGGAGTTAAACCCGACTGGCCTTGAGCTCCTGTGTGGCTTGATGGCTCCGGAATTAGGATACAAAGTTTTCGAGTGATTTTTTGGGCCGAACGGATTCGGGCCTGATTCAGGCCAAACGGGCCGGAATTAGGCATAGGTGTTTTGGAAGAAATGGTTTGGCTAGAGGAAGGTTTTGGTGTTCGAGTCGCTAGGAAAAGTCAATGTTGCCGCCTCACCGCAGGCGATGACTGTGGTTCACGGTAGTGCTCCGACGAATATCAATTTCGACAAGAGTTTTATGTCGTTTTACTTTTAATCGCATACTGATCGCAATGATGAGGTTATTAAATTCATTAGACGTAGTTTGTTGTGAACTTGGAACTAATCGGACATTAGTTAAACATTTTTAACAACTTTTGTAACGACCCGAACCGGAAATTATATGTTAATTGGCTTGATTTGCGCATTTCACGATTAGTCGCAGTTTTGTTGTAATTGGTCGATATGGCGGGTTTGTTCACGACTTAATTATCGGGCAAGAATTTGGTTTGAGTTTTTTCATAGGAATTGTAGAGGATTTGATTTCGAGTCCGTAGGAGGTTTCGGAGGATTTTACGGATAATCGGTGAATATCAAATGGATATTTGAAATTATCATCGAGTTAGTCGTATTTATCCGATTGGATTTGAGTTATCTGAATAGTGAATTTGGTCGGTTCGCGACGTATAAATATCGAATAGTTGTAAAATTGTCGAAAAGTCACATTTGGACCGATTTTACCGAGTTGAGCCGTTGACCGAGTTGGGCGATTTTGACCCATTTTGGTTCGTCGTTTGACCTGTCGATTTCGGCCATCTCCGGCCACGATTTTGGTATAGTTGGAAAGCTCTTGACTTGTACTATTGATTTGTGTATTCATTTGTTGAAATTGGTTGAGAATTAAGGGAGAACGAACTCGATGAATTTCATGAATTTTGCCGGAATCGGGTGGCGGATTCCTGCGAGTTTGGGTATCAGGTTGGTGGGGGGGGGGGGGGGGGGGGGGTTTGCTTCCCCTCAACCCCTTGAAGAATTTTGGGCATTTTGTTCTGGAATTGGTTGAGGTTTGAGATGGTTTAGGGTGGTGACCGGAGAGGAAATCCTGCGATGCTTTCGGCCGGAATTTCGGTCGGTATGGGTTGAATTGGTCTTGGTGGTAGAAGGGAAAGGTGTTGGGCTTGAGGAGAGGAAGAGTTTGAAGTAAGGGTCACCAGAGTTGGTCACCGTTGGTGCCGCGCCGCCGCTGGTGGCGACGGTCAACGGCGGAGCTCCGGCGAGGTTGACTTTTTGAGATTTTGGAGATTTTTATACCGTTTTGCTCGTAATCGCGTCCCGATCGTAGTCGTGAGGTTTTTGAGTTGATTTGAATGTTCTATTTTGGGACGAGGGTGTTTGGGTATATTTTGGGAATTTTGCTATCCTCGTCGATATTTCGAGCGATACGTCTTTCGAGAACGCGGGGTTCTTGACGTATTAGCTCTGTATATTGTGTTTCAATATGTATTGATCGTATCCTTATTATTTAGGTGATCGTGATCGAGTGTTTGGCGAGAGATCTTCCGCCGGACCTCAGTGTTAGCCTCGTACTGTGAGTGAACACTTTATTTTCACTGTCGATTTGTGAGTCTTGATTATGCATTCTATGTTATGCATTTTACGAGTATGCAATTATGATTATGCATTTACGATTATACATTTATGGTTATGTATTTTTTTCTTGGAGGCATATGTATGATTTGTTTTACATGGATTATGGATATATAAATGTATCGATGCATTGGCTTCTCGGCTGATCTCCGAGATGCTCCGGGGGGGTTATGACAAAGGCTTGACTCGTGATTATATGGCTCCCAGGAAGGTTATGACAAACCCCTTACCTGGTTGAGCATGATTGTAACTTTGAGGAAAATGTACTCTAGTTACGGCCTCCAAATTTTATACGGTATCCAGGAAGGTTATGACAACCACTTTACCTGAGTTTGATGATTTTAGACTCGCATCATGATTTCATGTTTATGTTGGTGAAAGGCATATTATTATTTTCATCCACTCACTTTAACGATTTTATTTGCCTTTCCCTAGGCTTTTCGGTTTCTTTTGCCCAGTTTGCAGTTTTAATTCTGGGGTTGCACGTCGACGGTGGAGGCGTAGAGTTCAGGTCACACTTCAGTTCGAGTAGGTTCTTTGTTCGACCTACTGGTTGTATATCATATATATAGGCGTCGCTCTGAATACTTATGTTATGTTTTCAGTTGAGTTTACTCCTGAATGTTTTCTGGATTTCTTGTAAACCTCATGGTTTATTAATATATGATGTTGAGAAATCCGGATGGGGATTGGAGCCCCACGGTTTAGCTTTTGTGGAATATTCGATGTGTGATTCTCTTTGCAGGTTCTGATATTGGCTCACGTATTTCAAAGTAAACTCTAGCATAAAAAAAATTTAAGGTCATGTTTTCGAAGGGGTTTGATTTCGGTCTAAGCAACTAAATCAAAGTCGGGTCCTTTCAACTTTATTGTTCAATCGAGTAATACATCGATTCGACCTTAAGTTGCACAAAGTTTGAGGAATGTATTGTGATTTCCAAAGATAATTAAGGACACACATTAGAATTGGAATTAAACTGGTAAGAAGTTCGGAAAACACATTATTCGAGAATGCGATGTTCTCGACAGTATTGCTCGTTAGGTGAACGAGCTTAGTTATTCAATATTAATTTTGATGATTAGTTGTTAAATATGAATCGTTTTGTCCAGACGATGTATTAGTAGCCAGTGGTAGATGTATAGAAATGTTGATTGACAGACTTTGACTTAGTGGAAATCACGACACAATTACTGTGAGTGGAGACTTTATTTTCACTGTTGTTTTGGGAGTCTTCAGTTATGCATTTTTTAGTTATACAAGTTACAGTTCTGCTTTTACGATTATGCATTTGCATTTGGAGGCACATATGATTTGGTTTTACACAGAGCATAGTACAGTTGATGCATCGATGCACTACTTCTCGTTAATCCCTGAGACGCTCTGGGAGGGTCAGGGACTTGACTCGAGGATTTATAGAGCAATCAGGAAGGCCAGGGACATGACCTGGGCAATATTAGGGATTGAGGTCGGTTGACCTAAGTCTAGCCGCCACATATTTTATAATACCTAAGAGTACCTGGATGATCATATTTTTGACTCGCATCATTTTACGTATATTATAGTGAAAGGCATATTATTTATTGTTTTTAGTTCAATTCTTGTTTAATTTGAAAGGACCTAACCCCGATTTAGTTTCCTAAATCAGAATCAAACCCTTTCTGAAAACACGAACTTTCAAAAAACCATAGAAATTTCAGCAAAGTTTCACTATATCGCGAAGTTACCATTAACCTGCACCCGAAAAATACACTTCATCCTATGCCACAAAAGCCAAACCGTGGGCACCAATCCCATCCGGATTTCTCAAAAATATATCATAATGTAAAGTAATAAACAAAACTGTAACTTTACAGAAATCCGGGAAAATCATATGAAAATATAAACATAAACAGTACTCAGAGCGACCTCTAGTATATACATATATACACAACAGTAGGCCAAACTAGAAACCTACTGAAAAAGGAAGAGTGGCTCGAATACTATGCCTCCAACCTCGACGTGCGACACCTGAATCCAAACTGCAAACTGGGTAAAGAAAATGAAGAGCCCAGGGAAAGACATATAAACTGTTAGAGTGAGTGGACGAAAATAAATGTCTTTCGCCAAATAATATATATGTTATAAAAACATATGCGAGTCTAAATGCATGAAAATAATATGATACACGAGAGAGACTTTAACTCCTCACGCGTACAGAGCATGCATCGTAAAATCCCGCGGGGTCACTCATGGGCACATCCGCACTAGTATAGTCCGAATCACGAGATCTCAGACCCACACGTGATTCAAGCCAGAAAGGCCTCAGGTAAGAGATCTGCCCCCCCCCCCCCCCCCCCCCCCCCCGAGGGATCAGCCGGGATGCAAGTGTATCGATACAACCACATATACTAAGACTGTACTCTGTGTAAACCAAATCATAAATAGTTCATATGCAAATGTATAAAGCATAATGTAAATGCATATTCGTAATACATAATTATAAAAAAATATTCGTCGATGCATATTCGTAAATGCATAATCGTAAAGCACATGCTCGTATAAATCATAATCACATACGCATGCTCATGCTCGTAAAACATATAATAAAGACTCGCAACCAATCAGTGAAAAGAAAGGTGTCCACTCACAGACTAGCACAACGCAAAACGCGTTCATCCTATGATCCGGCGGAAAATCCCTTGCCAAACGGACGATCACGATCCCCTGAATAATCACAAATACCACTGTTCAAAATCACATTTCAAAATCAAGAACCACATCTCGAGAACTCGAATATCGACAAAATCGTCAAAAATCCAATAAACACACTATAAAACCTCGCTACAAATTTCAATGCTCAATTCAAAATATAAACCTCACCACTGCGATCGGTGTGCGATTCCGAGCAAAATGACATAAAACTTGTCGAAAATCATCTCGGCCAGAAAATCGCCGCGCTGGGCCGCCGCCGCCGAAAAATTCCATCGGCCCTGAAAATTTCAACCTACACATGGATTTGAAGATATCGACATTTCCAACAACTTTGTAATTCAAAGTTAATCCCAATTTTGACCGAAAAAGGTCCAAATCTAATCTTGAAGTAGAAAACCCTCGCAGAAATTCACACTCTGATCGGCCACCACTGGCCACGGCAAGGTGCAAGACTACTTCTAAAAGTTTCCTCTCCTCAAGGGCTACAAAACCCCTATAGGGTCGACCTTCATCTCGGCCTCCACCTTCGCCACCGTCGCCAGCGATTTCGCAAGAAAACCCACCAATTTCAAATCGTCGTAACTTCTTCATCCGGCAACCAAATTGAACAATCCACCTATCAAATCGAAGAAGAGCATGAGCCCAAAAAATTTCATGAAGACACCACGGCCAACCGTGGCCGGAATAAGGCACCACAAAGGCTACAAGGTCACGGCCTAAAATGGTGAACAAGAGTGAGTCAATTCACCCGAGTTGACTCGGTCAACTCCCCAAACTCCAAGTCTGACTTCCCCAAAAAGGAAACTCACTATTTATACTTTCCATTTTTGGTAACTTACGTATTTATTTTACGACAAATTTTGATCGAACGTATCTTTTGCATCGTAACCCCGTTTTCAACGATTCTAGTGTCTACAAACTTATCTCGACAAATTCTTCGATTTTCACCTGAATTCAACCAACTTCGAAAAATCCGATAAAAAGTCAACGGCTCAATTCAACATAAGCTTATTTGATAAAAATGATCAACGGTCGAAAACGGATCGAAACCAATTGGATAAACACGACTAAATCCAACGGCCGAAAATATTCATAACTTATTCCTCGATTTACGAAATAATTCTCCAGGAACTCCCACAAGGTTAAAATAACATACACTACAACTCTCGTGAAGGAACTCATCACAAATTGTTGCCCGATAATTTAGTCGCTAACAATCCCACGAGTATGATTAACTCACAAAGTCACGACTCGACCAATAATTGTAACCTCGAAATTTCTAAGCCTGCCAACTGAAAAATAAGAACACTGCCTCTGCATACTGCTCAAACTCCCAAATGACTACTTCAACTAAATGACTCTGCCAAAACTCTATTATAACTGATTATCTCAATCAGCGACCCGGGACGTAGGCACACTATGCAAATGGACAACCTCTGCCAAACACCACCCTACCAGCCTGCCCACTGAAATCTTTCCTGGAAGTACAAGGCAATGAACTGATTTCGTTAAACGGTCCACAATGACCCAATAACTAGTGTTACCATCCGAAGTACGCGGTAACCGATACACGATATCCATAGTGATATGCTCCCACTTCCAATCGGGAATCTCCAATGGCTGTAATTTCCCAGCAAGTTTCTGTCTCTCTGCCTTCACCTGCCGACAAATCAGGCATATGCTCACACAAGCTGCTATTTCCCTCTTCATATTGCGCCACGAGTAGTAAACTCCAAGTATCTGACACGTCTTCGTACCACTAAGGTGCATAATATACATAGAACAATGAGCTTCAATAAGCATCTCCCTCTTCAATTCATCATCTCTGGGCCCACATAGTCTCCTTCTGCACGATAAAGTGCCAACATTCCTTAACTGATACTCTGCTTGAACACCATTCTGAATCGAATTCTTCTTGTCCAACCAGTAGGAATCCGCATCCTGAGCCTCACAGACCTGATCAAGTAACACAGATCGATCCTGGAACTAGCCAACAATGCTCCATCATCATCTCACTCTAACTCAGCTCCCGTAGCTCGCAACTCAGCTAACAATGAGATTCTTGCAACACATACATGAAACATAGAAACACCAAATTTCTAACTAAGTGCATCAGCAACAACGTTGAACTCCCCTGAATGATATTCAAAGTACAACCACATTAGCCTTTCCCAGATGAACTCAAATGTGCGGTCATTGTCGTTAATCAACCACATCCATTAACGCTGCCTCATGCTCAAATCTGGCTGAATACGCAAGTAGATGAAACTCAAGTGATCAGTGTACATCTTGCTTTGCGCTGCACGCCATACTAGTAGTGTCTCCTACTCTTCGATGCTAACGCAAAGACAGCTACTCCTAAATCACACATAAGATACGTAACTTCATAAAGTTTCCACTACCTGGAACCA
Source organism: Geum urbanum (assembly GCA_946800695.1). NCBI lineage: Eukaryota > Viridiplantae > Streptophyta > Magnoliopsida > Rosales > Rosaceae > Geum > Geum urbanum. The sequence goes on from OX327002.1 coordinate 26,090,252, forward strand.
TATACCATCATATTGCCATGTTGTAGCCCAACTCGACCAAAATTTCGAAACATCACTATACTTAACATACTCCTCACTGACATCACATAATGGTGAACGATGGTGCAATTATCAACCTCTCCTCTAACCACCACATGTAACTCCCATCACAGGTATCTGACCATTTCAAACTCGACCCTCTGATTGAAACTGATGATACTCAAATCTAAAATCAATCTCCGAAAACTGAAGCTCCAATAAGCTGATCAAACATGCCATCAATCTTAAGTGGAGGATACTTGTTCTTCATTAAAACCTGATTCAGCTTCCGGTAGTCGATACACAACTTCATCGAACCATCCTACATCCTCATAAAACATACTGGAACACCCCAAGGTAAAACACTAAATCAAATGAAGTCTTCCTCAAACAGTTCCTGAAGTTGAATATGCAACTCCCTCGACGCTGATAAATTCTCTGAAAAACATCTGAATACTCATAGATAACCTCAACATCACGAACATCAGGTACAACAACCTCCACATCACGAACATGTGCCAAGTACGGCATACATCCTTGCTTCATCATCATCTCAGTCTCATTGTTGAAACCACACGTAGTAGAAAAGCATTTCTTTCACCTCTAAACAAGATCTCTGGCACGATCGGACGTCAAAGGACTACAACATTCTTGCGACGAACAACCACTCCGCAGCTAATCCACAACCTCCTACAAACCTCATAGTCTCGATACCCCACCTAATACTCACAATCTCATCAACTGGACATAGCACTCTCCACAAACCCAGAAGTAAAGATGCAAGCATAATAGCCATGGATGTCAAGCAACGGTAACCTCAGGGAAACTCTGCCCTCACACAGGGTCGTGACATGAACTCTGGCATATCCAACTAACTGTCCACGTTGATTGCGACTTTGCTGATTGACTTGTCTAGAAGTCTGCGTTGGTCAAACTCTAGAAATGGTACTTTAACCTCCTCCTGAACTCTGAGCTACAGGACCACGAAAAGCAGCTAACTGAGGACATTCCTTCGTAACGTGACCCCTCTAGCCACTATAATAGCAACTGAGAGTGCCCCTCTGACGCAAACCACAGTGACGCCTGCTGTAAAAGTTGAACAATGGAAACTCCTGCTGTGTGGAAGGATCACCAACGACCACCCTAACTCATGCCACAGGAACTAGTCCACTACTCTGTGATCTCCTTCTCCACCAAACAGATCTTCTGCCTTGTCCAAATGACCATCAACATAATCGAAAAGGCCACAGCCTGATGAAGCTACTGATCCCGTGGTGCCTGAACTCAACCTCATCAAAGTATCTCGACTAAGTTCACCTTTCTCAAACCGACATGTCTGAAATCGCATATGCCTTTCCTTCTCATTGTCCTCGCCTCTGAGTGCAGCACATCAAACTCCTCACGGTTGTCTCGAGGAATAATAGTAAAAATCCCTTTGATGCTCAGGTTCAAACTCATCTCGAACCTCCTGCATTGCTTCCTCTGAAGCCACATAACACGTACAAACTAAGACAAACAGGTGAACAAGAACTAACATACATCCCTGCCTCAGGTTGGTAAAACACCATATTTTCGTTGTTGGGTAGCCTGATTGAACCATTACCGTATAAACAATACCCTGAATGTAGGTCATGGAGTCGCAACAGGAACTCAAACGATACCAATCCACCAAATACAATGATCTGACTCAAGCACACCATTAACTACCACAATTCTCTGCTCAAAAGCAACATATAGACGCCCATACACGCACAACCGGGAAAACCATGCCACATATATCTCTGAAGCCAGAATGCTAATCCAACAAACCCACAACTTATTATCAAGTCGCGCGTCGACTGATCCTCAACAGGATCCACAACCCTACTGACACGGAAACCATGTCAAGGAAGCATCCTAAATAATAAAACGTTGTTCACAACAAGCACAACATAATCATGAAACTTCAAACATTTGAAAGCATACAACACCCAGAGCATTGATGAGTATCCGCCGGCCGGTAGGGTCATCGCTCCAGACATGCTGTACATTCTCAAATATCCTTAGTAAACACGACTACAGGAGTCTACAGAACCTAAAACCTAATGCTCTGATACCAAGCTGAAAGGACCCAACCCCGGTTTAGTTTCCTAAACCAGAATCAAACCCTTTCTGAAAACACGAACTTTCAAAAAACCATAGAAATTTCGGCATAGTTTCACTATATCGTGAAGTTACCATTAACCTGCACCCGAAAAATACACTTCATCTTATGCCACAAAAACTAAACCGTGGGCACCAATCCCATCCGGATTTCTCAAAAACATATCATAATGTAAAGTAATAAACAAAACTGTAACTTTACAGAAATTCGGGAAAATCATATGAAAATATAAACATAAACAGTACTTAGAGTGACCTCTAGTATATACATATATACACAACAGTAGGCCAAACAAAAAACCTACTGAAAAAGGAAGAGTGGCTCGAATACTATGCCTCCAACCTCGACGTGCGACACCTGAATCCAAACTGCAAACTGGGTAAAGAAAATGAAGAGCCTAGGGAAAGACATATAAACTGTTAGAGTGAGTGGACGAAAATAAATGTCTTTCGCCAAATAATATATATGTTATAAAAACATATGCGAGTCTAAATGCATGAAAATAATATGATACACGAGAGAGACTTTAACTCCTCACGCGTACAGAGCATGCATCGTAAAATCCCGCGGGGTCACTCATGGGCACATCCGCACTAGTATAGTCCGAATCACGGGATCCCAGACCCACACGTGATTCAAGCCAGAAAGGCCTCATGTCAGAGATCTGCCACCCCCCCCCCCCCAGTAAACATCCTCGGGATTCATGCTCGTAAAACGTATAATAAAGACTCGCAACCAATCAGTGAAAAGAAAGGTGTCCACTCACAGACTAGCACAATACAAAACGCGTTAATCCTGTGATCCGGCGGAAAATTCCTCGCCAAACGGACGATCAGAATCCCCTGAATAATCACGAATACCACTGTTCAAAATCACATTTCAAAATCCTGAACCACATCTCGAGAACCAACCATTCCCGGAAACATATAACTCGAATATCGATGAAATCGTCAAAAATCCAATAAACACACTACAAAACCTCGCTACAAATTCTGATGCTCAATTCAAAATATAAACCTCACCACTGCAATTGGTGCGTGATTCCGAGCAAAACGACATAAAACTTGTCGAAAATCATCTCGGCCGGAAAACTGCCGCCGAAAAATTCCATCTGTGACTACCCGAATCAGAATCAGTAAAGTAAACAGCGTAACTCTCGAGTTATCACGTAATCGCGGTTTATCGATAACTGTGTGGTTTGCCGGTTTGTTTACGACTTAATTATCGGCCGAGAATTTGAGTTGACTCTCTTCTTCAGATTTGTAGTACATGTGATTTCGAGTTCGTGGGCGGTTCCGGATGATTTTTCGGATGACCGAGGAATATAATATGATTATTTGAAGTTTCAGAATATCGACGAGTTTATCCGTTCATATCGAGTTTATCCGAATCGTAATGATTATCCGTTTTGGACCGTCGATCGTCCCGAGGTGCGAGTATAAATATCAGAAATAGTCGAAAATTGTCGAAAAACACTGTTGGAAGTTTGACCAGCGTTGACTTTCACTATTTGGGGCGTTGACCGAGGAGGAAAACGGACCGTTTGGATTCAATCGCCAGACCGGCTGATTCTGGCAGTTTCAGGCCACGACCCTTGAAGAGAAAATGTTCTCCTCGTGATTCTTAACAGTTTAGAACTTGGAATTTCTTGATTTGGTTGAGAATTGAGGGAGAAATGTGGAGTTGAAATCCTTGGATTTTTCGGCCGATTTCGGGTTGTTGTGACGGCGGTGCTCCGGCCACGGGGGTGGCCGGGGATGGAGGGGTTTTGACCATGGGGCCACGGCGACTCTATAAGGAGTGGCCTTGTGGGCTGCCGTGCGCCATACGCGGCAGTTCGACGGCGAACAGCTTCGCCGGAGGTTTTGGACCACCGTGGCTTTCGAGCTGATTTCCGGCCACGGTGGTGGTTGGATGGTGGTGGTCCCTTTGGAAAAGTTGCTCGCCTAGATGAGGAGATCAGTTTGCCAGCTCGGTCGCCGGGAAAACTCTCCGGTTGACGGCACGCCGCCGCCGCCGCCGGCGGTCAACGCCGGAGCTCTGGCGACTCGTTGACTTTTTGGATTTCGATGATTTTAATGTCATTTTTCTCGTATTCGCGCCCCGATCGTCGCCTTGAGGTTTTCGAGTTGAATTGGGTATCGGATTTTCAGTCGAGGGTTTTGAGTGGAGATTTCGGGAATTTCGTCGATTATTTTGCACAGTATTATATGTTTCCGGGAACGGTTGGTTTCCGAGGTGTGGTACAATGTTGTGGATTATGATTTTGATCAGATATATTTTATGACTATTCAGGGGATCGAGATCGTGCTTTGGGCGAGGGATCTTCCACCGGGCCACGTAATTAGCGCGAGTGCGCGTTTTGCTCATCTGTGAGTGGACATTTCTTTTCACGGATTGACTGCGAGTCTTTTATATACGTTTTACGAGCTTGAACATGCAGTATGATCATGATTTTTATGAGCATGTGTTTTACGATTATGCATTTACGAATATGCATCTATGAACATATATACATTTACATTATGTTTTATGGATATGCATGGAAAGTATTTGTGATTTGGTTTACATAGAGTACAGTCTCAGTGAACAGGGTTGTATCGATACACATGGCTTCTCGGCTGATCCCCGAGTACGCTCCGGGGGGGACAAATATCCTGACCCGAGGCCTTTCTGGCTTGGAATCACGTGTGGGTCTGGGATCCCATGATTCAGACTGTACTAGCGCGAGGGAGTCCATGAGTGACCCCGCGGTATTTATGATGCATGCTCTGTATGCGTGAGGAGTTAGAGTCTCCCTCGTGTACCATTTGATTTTTATGCATTTTGACTCGCATATGTTTTTATAACATATATTATTCGGCGAAAGACATTTATTTTCGTCCACTCACTCTGACGGTTTTCATGTCTTTCCCCTGGGCTTTTCGGTTTCCGTACCCAGTTTGCAGTTCAGATTCTGGTGTCTCACGTCGTGGTTGGAGGCTAGTTGTTCGAGCTACCTGTGTTTTCCAGTAGGTTTCTTGCTTCGCCTACTATTGTATATTTTGTATATATATACACTAGTGGTCGCTCTGATACGTTACTGATACGTGTTTTATACGGATTTTCTCAGATATACTATATATTACAGTTATGTTTACTGTTTGATGTTATTGATATGATATTGAGTAATCCGAATAGGATTGGTGCCCACGGTTTGGCTTTTGTGGCATAGGATGAAGTATTATTTTCCGGGTGCAGGTAATGGTAATTCCACGTTAGTAGCGTTACTCTGCCGAAATTTTAATCGTTTTTGTTGGTTCACGTTTTCAGAAGGGGTTTGATTCCGGTTTAGGAAACTAAATCGGGGTTGGGTCCTTTCACCATCGGCCCAGAAAATTTCAACATACACATGGATTTGAAGATCTCGACATTTCCAACAACTTTGTAGTTCAAAGTTAAGCCCTATTTTGACCGGAAAAGGTCCAAATCTCACCTTGAAGTCGAAAACCCTCGCCGGAATTCATGCACTCTGATCGGCCACCACCGGCCACGGCAAGGTGCAAGACTACTTCTAAAAGTTTCCTCTCCCTAAGGGCTACAAAACCCCTATAGGGTCGACCTCCATCTCGGCCTCCACCGTCGCCATCGTCGCCGGGGATTTCGTCGGAAAACCCACCAATTTCAAATCGTCGTAACTTCTTCATCTGGCAACCAAATTGAACGATCCACCTATCAAATCGAAGAGGAGCACGAGCCCAACAAGTTTCATGAAGACACCATGGCCAACCGTGGCCGGAATAAGGCACCATGAAGGCTACACAAGGTCACGGCCTGAAATGGTGAACAAGGGTGAGTCAATTCACCCGAGTTGACTCGGTCAACTCCCCAAAGTCCAAGTCTGACTTACCCAAAAAGGAAACCCACTATTTATACTTTCCATTTTTTGTAACTTCCATATTTATTTTACGACAAATTTTGATCGAACATAACTTTTGCATCGTAACCCCGTTTTCAACGATTCTCGTATTTACGAACTTATCTCGACAAATTCTTCGATTTTCACCTAAAGTCAACCAACTTTGATAAATCCGATAAAAAGTCAACGGCTCAATTCAACACAAGCTTATCTGATAAAAATGATCAACGGTCAAAAACGGATCGAAACCAATTGGATAAACACGACTAAATCCAACGGCCGAAAATATTCATAACTTATTCCTTGATTAATGAAATAATTCTCTGGGAACTCCCACAAGCTCAAAATAACGTACACTACAACTCTCGTGAAGGAACTCATCACAAATTCTTGCCCGATAATTTAGTCGCTAACAATCCCACGAGTATGATTAACTCACAAAGTCACAGCTCGACCAATAAGTCACAAAGTCACGAGTATGATTCAACGGTTCGGGTCGTCACATAATTTGAGTAGAAACTTTGAGTAGTAGAGTCGTTAGGGTCTAATTCTGGTTTAGGCAACTATATCAGGGTCGGGTCTTTTCAGTTGGTATCAGAGTATTAGGTTATAGGTCTTGTAGACTGTACTTGGTTTTTTCCGTTGTCGTGTTCGATTATGCTCAACACCTCCAGAGTGATGGCCTGACTGCTGCGGATCCCCATCGAATACTCACAATGTTGAACGTCATCGAATACATGATGAATATGACCAAGTACGATCTTCAGCTTGTGAGTCAGTGTGCCCTAGTCACTATGCATCTTGTGCGCCGACCTCGATCAGATTTATGGAAGTATTCAGGCATTTTTCCACGTTAAGTAAAACGTGATGAAATGATTAGGAATAATTGAGTTCTTAAGGAATGTAAGTTCAGTGAGGAGTCAAGTATTGGACCGGTTTCCTCGCGTTGTTTGAGTAGTATGGTGAACTTCTTGTATTCACTGTCTACCTCTTGCATGTGTCTATTCTACGATGGTACCTGTCGAATACTTCACCACCATGGTTGTATACCACGTGTCTTCATTCAGGTTTTGGTTTTTTATTTCGACGTGTTCATAAAGAACTTGTAGATATTGATAATCTACGTTGTTTCTTAGTTTTAGGATTTCAACCTGAGTAGTACTACGCACTTGCTATCGGGTCTATTGAGTGGCACTATGAGAATTCAGTGGCAATAGTGTGTCTAGTTATCGACCAGTAGCATCGACTCGAATGTTAGTCGAGATATGAGGTTGCTCTATAGGGAAAAATACAATATTTAGTAGTCTTATAATCGTTTTCCCTCAGTTATGTGGTATCAACAATCCTCTTTCCTGTGCTCGTTTCATCTTTTCCTTCATTCCAGTTTTGTTTGGACGATGTGAGTCATGGGTATTATTATTGTAGTAAACAAGGTATATATGATGATAACTATGGGAAGTAAGGTTTCCTTAGGAATGGACTTAACTACCAGATTGCCTCGATGGACATACTCCAGACTTCGGAGTCATTAACCCTCGATTGGTGATTTCAACGATTTCAGTAATTTCTTTAGCTTCAACATAAAGTACTTTAGGTTAATGTACGTGTTTTCTATCCCATCAGAAAAATATGTAGTGTTATAGTCGTGGATGATGCGAATAAAGTAGCATATGGTGTAATCGTGAAATTGAAGATGAAATTTATTACAGAGCTCAAGTTGATTCTCTTATATGTTTAGGGAACATGGGTTTTATCAAGAGTAAGTTTTATCTAACCCTATTTTTACTCTCTAGCACGAACCAAATTAGCTATCAGATCTTCCATCTTTTTTTTCGGTCAACCTCTATCAGTGTTTCAGATATCGTTCTGAGGCTTTCTTCTCTTGATTCGATTTTTGTTGGGTTTGGTGCTTACGAGTATTAGTATAAGAGAATCAAATAGTTTTCTCTCCATGTAGCTTTATCACTGGGTTCGGTGATGCACTTTGTGATGTGTTTGACATCGGACGTAAAGAGTAACAATATTATGCCTTAGCCAGCTCGTTATGTGGAAATGTTATTGTGGATTATGTTACCGTCCCGTAACTTTGCATTTGCATCACAATCCGCAATAATTTCAGCCAGACCATATCGCTGGAGTGCTTAATTACATATTTCATTTCAAACGTTCAATTTCCTTGTTGATCGCTTTTCCATGGAGCGAATTTGTAGTGCTCAAGGTTGATAGTTGCCTCAGACTACATGAAATTTAATTAAATCACCACTGGTCATCTCGACGTGTAGAAAGTTTCTTCTTGACGTCAACAATGGAGATCTATTCATTATCTTGTGATTCTATTAATTTAGTCTGGTTAGTCAGGATTAGCGTTAAGTTTCTCTACACCAATTTCTTCATGAGCAGGTCCTGTTCATTTTTTTGTCGTGAACACACTTCCCTCTATAAAGATATCTTTTGCGCAGTGTAGCCAAGTCAGAAATATAATTTTCTTTGTTTTGAATCAAGAGAGTTCGCGAGGATGAAGATGTTGATATCAAGGTTCTAAATCAGAATTGTGCATTTTATGCTTGTACACCTAGGAAACACTAAGTTTGATAATTAGCAAGGAATTGTGTACATCATAAGCACGTGCTGGAATCAAAAAAATATGAGTATGACTTGTTTTGATATATGTTGCACAATCTTTGGATTCACGCTAGATTGGATAGAGGAGTATCGTGCAGGTGACAAAGCGTTCAATACTCGCAGGAGCATATATAAGAATTTTACATGAAAACGCAAACTTTTCACCAGTCTTATATTTGTGTTTAATGAAGATGAGGTTTATCGGCTTGATGAGGTATAAATCTTATCATTGATTTTTACTGGAGAATTGTCACGTTTCTTAAACTTCACAACATTCTCGTCCTCTAATTAGTTTTATTGGTTAAGCATCTAGTGTCCAGGAAATCATAATTTTTGTTAGTTGTATAATGAGTATAGTGGCATTAATTCAGCTATTCAATTCGAGAGCGAGTCTGGGTATGTAAATTAGCGCCTCTTTGTATTACCACCTCGAATAGACAGATATTTTAAGCAAAGGCGTATCTATTTCCAACGAATTTTTTGACATTGGATAATAGTCCATATGCTATATGTGAGTCTTGTTATGAGCTAGTGATGCTCAGATTTCAATGCGGTATGGTTTACATATTCGAATATTTGAGTGTGATTAGAGAGTATAGTTAGACTCGTTGGAGTCCGCCCATATTATCAGGTGTAGCAGAAGCAAAGGTCAAGTGATCCCTTATGAGCCTCGTCACATTATGGTTATCATTACTGGACTATGAGTTTTGGGACTCAACTTACTCATCACAGACATATGTATAGCTTGTCAATATTACTCAAACCTGAGATGGGATACTAAGTTCATATGTCCTGATTTGACAGTGAATTGAGTTCATATAACTCTTTGGAGTCCGCCCGTAGTTTTAGGCGTATTAGAGGCAAATTTTAGGCAATTTCTTATGAGCCTCTCTACATTATAATTATTGATATTTGAGTTAGTCTTCACAGTGTATCGAGCTGGTGTTATTTGAAGCATGGAGATTTTTAGTATTGCGACCCTAGTAAATCATAATTTCAGATGAGTATATGTGGTTTATGTTCATAGTGTTGTGTATATTGATTATGAGAAATCCAGATAGGGATCGGTGTCCACGGTTTGTTGGTGGGAATTGTTATTGGAAGTGTTCTCTTCGTGCGAGTTTTTAGTTTCCTTCAGTTTTAGGGGAAACTATGCCCAATTTTTAGTAAAATTTTCGAGAATAAGGGAATTGAGTATGGTCAGAACGTTCCCTGAGATCGGTCAGATGCCCACTAATGTTACGACTTTAGAATGGTTAGTTTAGGTCCTCAGTTTGATACCTTTATGGCCTAGAGGGTCATTTTATGTGCGTGTCTGCAAAGGGATACCTCAGTTAAGTTTTCGATGCAGGGTTCTAGTGATGATCAGGGAGCCACTACAGAAGTTAGAGTTGCACCACCATTCATACAGTATCTTATCAGGATCATAACTGGGGGGATGCCAGGCTGGACTAACCGAATAGACCCAATTACCTTAGTAGAATGTGCCACTAGGGTTGGCATGGGTACTTGATGTTTCCAGGTATTTATGTTACAGAGATTTGATAAGGACACTCTCATGTATCAGGCTTATATTGAGTAGTTGATTCAGACTCGAGATTAGAAGAGGCAGACTTTATAGCAAGATGATAGTATGGTGACAATTTTATGGACAATTCTCGTAACTGTCGATATTACTTGCAAGTCGAACGAACTCATACAGGAGTAGTACCCATTGGTATTTTACTAATATGTGCGTAAATTTCGAGGACGAATTTTTTTTCAGGGGGGTCGATTGTGACACCCCATACCAGAAATTCTCTTTTTATGATTTATTTAAGGTTAATCGAGAAATGTAGTTAGTTTTGTCACCATCGATAATTATTGACAGCTTTTTAGTTAAATTTTTATCATATTTTTGAAGTTGGTTGACTTCGGAGGGGGGAGTCGTAGAAATTGTCAAGATGAGTTCGTAGACGCAAAGAATGCCGAAAATGAAGTTACAACAAGAAAGTTGTGATTTGCATAAGTTTATCAGAAATGTAGTAGTCATAAATGGACAAGTATGAATAGGAATTTCCATTTCGGGAAGTGATATTAAGGAAAGTCGTAGAGTTTATCGAGACGAGTTCATAGCCACGTCAATTGCTTAAATCAGAGTTATAAAGGAGAAATTACGGTCAGTAAATTTTTTTAACGATTTATGGAGTCCATTAGTCGCGAGTATAAATACGATTTTCCCAAATTGGAAAGTTAGAAAACTTACCATTTCGGGCAACCAGGTTTGACCCCCGTTGACCAACAACACAAAATTTCCACCGGAGTCGATGGAGACGGTGTGGCAGATTTCGGCCATCTCTGGCCATGAAATTGGGTGGAAATGGAAGGTCTCAATGTGGTATTTCGATTGATGGCATCAATTATGACGGTTGAAGACTGAGTTGGAAGAATTTGAGGGATGAAATCTTAGGTTTTTGGGGTTAAATTGGTCGCCATCGCCGGCGACACCTCCGTCGAAAATTAAGGTATATTTCGAATAGTTGTGATGTGTGGAATGTGTTGGGTGTTGAGTTTTTGGGTTTGCAGGTGTGATTGCAGTGAAACGACATGATTTCTGAACAGAAATCACTGCCGAATCACCGTTGATGGTGGCGGTGGTTAATGGTGACGAGGGATTAGGGGTTTTGTAGCCCACTCTCGTGGGAGTTAAACTTGATCGGCCTCGAGCTCTGGCGTCACTCGATTTTTGGGGCCGAATGGTTTCAGGCCCGATTCCGCAAAACCGGCCAGATTTAGAAATAGGTGTTTTGGAAGAAATGGTTGGGCTTGACTAGATGAAGGTTTTTGTGTTTGAATCGCCGGAAAAAGTCACCAAGGTTACGGTGCCGCCGCTGCTGGCGGTGGTTCACGGTGGTGCTCCGGCGAAGATGAATTTCGACAAAAGTTTTATGTCGTTTTACTTGTAATTGCTTATTGATCGCCATGATGAGGTTATTAAATTCATTAGACAAAGTTTGGTGTGAACTTGGAATTAATCGAACATTAATTAAACATTTTTACAATTTTATTGTTCAATAGAGTAATACATCGATTCGGCCTAAAGTCACACAACGTTTGAGGAACGTATTATGACTTCCAAAGAGAATTAAGGATACAAATTATAATTGGAATTAAACTGGTAAGAAGTTCGGAAACCATGTTATTCGAGAATGCGTGCAGAAAAAATACTACCAGAAAAAATACTTTAGCTAACAAAAAAAATTTGTCGGCCTGTTAGAATTTTTGTCGGCTAAAGTTATAGCCAATGAACTGTGTTGTCAGCAAAAGGTCGTCGGCCATACTTTAGCCGACGACAAAAACAGCGGTCGTCGGTTAAATTTCATACTACAACCGACGATAAAAAAAGTCATTGGCATAAAGTTTAAACTTTAGCCGACGACTTTTTAGACTTTTTCCATCGGTCAAACCTTTTCCGATGGTCAAAATGGTTGACCCGGACTGGACTATAGTCGACGACTAGGAAAGACTGTCGTCGACTATAGTTATTGACCTTCGTCGGCTTTAGTATGCAACTCGTCGGCTAAAGTATGAAACTTGTCGGGTTATGTGAGGAATTTAGCCGACGACTTTGGGTATTGTCTTCGGTTTATGTTGCTGATTTATGAAGAAAAAAAACTGCATATTCTAGATTTCTATTCCCACAACCTGCAATTCCACAATTTTATTTCCACAATAGCCAACAACACATAAAATGAAAAAAAAAACACATATTCACCAATAAACACAAATTAATAATGAAACTTAAGCATATGATACATCCTACTTGTCCCGAAAAACACATAAACTAAGGGTTATCTAAATCTATGTTCTGAAAAACAGATGCATTACTACAATGTTGTGTCGGATCCTCCTGCTTATGTGAAGCATCGAAAGGGAGCTGGACAGATGGAAACGGAGGTGGGGCCGAGAGCATGTCTGAAACAAGGAAACTATTTGAGCCTGCTACTCGGCCAAAGCACGGGTCTGAGCCTCCTGCTCCCTTCCCTATTGCTCCATCCGTCTTTGAGTCTCCTCTATCTATCTTTGATGCTCCATCGCATGCCTCTAAAGTTGCTCCTGTATCTGAGCAGCTTTGGAAGATGCCGACTTGCGTGAGAAGCTGGTTGTGTTCTTCAAGATCTCATCGCCCTGTTGGGCTAGACCCCTGTTGATACAAACCTCACCAACAACTGTGATGAAACCTGATAAAAGTGGACCGAACACCAAGAACGCGAAGATAAAGCTTGTTGAGTCTAGACCCCACACCTAAAGAGATGGGAACCTAAGACTACGAAAGGGACAAGCGCCACACAAAGAAATGCACCCATTAATTTCTAAGTGATAAGTTTGGGTTTGAGCGCCACAAGTTTTACCTTGATAAGCTCAGAAAGAGTTCTAATAAGAACCAAGAAGAATACAAGTTCTCACAATTTTCATCTATCATCCCCCTACAAACAAAGCAAAACTCTCCTTATATAGGAATATAAGAGAGACCAAAATCAAAACAGAAAATTAGAAGTTATGGCCTTTAAATGCTAATTAGGGCCCATAATGCTAAGAAATAAAAACTGATCATAAAATCTGAGAATAAAGATCAGATCAATACTCCCTTTATTCTCTCCGTAATTATTCTCCCTTAATTCGTGCTCCTTAATTGTTGCCCTTCATGATGACCTCCATGACATGCACAAATTTAGCTTCCTCTTTGATAATTTCAGAATTATTTCCACTCTCTTGAATCAGCCTATTAAGTGCTTCCTGAAACTTCCGGGCCCTAGCTCTTGTAATTGGGCCGCTTGGTAATGATAAAGATTCCACGGCATTCTTAGCTCCATGTCCACGTGCATGATCTGCATTACCGCCATGCCCATGTTCATTTCCATAATCATCTGGGTTTGCATCATTCTCCCCTTCTTGAAAAGGATTTGTCCTCAAATCTTCGCCTACATCAAATGGAGATAAGTCAGTAACATTAAAGCTAGCACTTACACCATACTCACCTGGTAGATCAAATTTGTAAGCATTATCATTGATCCTCTCCAACACTTGGAATGGTCCATCACCCCGCGGTAACAGCTTTGAACTCCTTTTTGCTGGAAATCTGTCCTTCCAAAAATGCAACCACACCCAATCTCCGGGTTCAAAAACGACCTTCTTACGTCCTTTGTTGGCTTGACGGGCATATTGTTCAGTCCTCCGCTCCATATTTAACCATGCCTTCTCAAGGATATTCCTCACCATTTCAGCCTTCTTTTTACCATCTAGATTCACACGTTTCTGCAAAGGTAAAGGAGTAAGGTCCAAAGGTGATAATGGATTAAAGCCATAAACAATCTCAAATGGGGAAAACTTAGTTGTTGAATGCATGCTTCTATTGTAAGCAAACTCTACATGTGGCAAACATTCCTCCCAAGTTTTCAAATTCTTCTTAATGATTGAACGCAATAAAGTTGACAATGTCCTATTCACCACTTCAGTTTGCCCATCCGTTTGAGGATGACAAGTAGTAGAAAATAATAACTTTGTCCCCAATTTTCCCCACAAAGTTTTCCAAAAGTAACTCAAAAACTTTGCATCACGATCTGAAACAATGGTATTAGGCATGCCATGCAACCTAATGATAATGCGCAAAACATGCCTTAAATGTTAACACAAAGTAGACACTAAACACATAGTTCACACATATTCAATTTAAAACCCTTCTTTTGTGGATGTAGTATTAGTGAGTAGGGATCGTTCTATCCGAGGAATTAGAGGGTGCATGCATGCTTTAGTTTTTGAACAGAAATTTAAAGGTATGGGGGGATTGGAAGTTGGGTTGATTAATCTACGAAATTAAGGTACAAAACATGCAAACACAACAAGAACTCCTAGACTTCTAACATGTTTTACTCATAGACAAGTTTAACAATCAAGAAACCTTAAATTCTAATTATGCTTACCAAAAATAAGAAGCTAAATTACTAATTACAAGTGATCAACTTATTTCATTCACCTAGCCTACTTTCATGCTTTTACCTTATTTATCATCTACGAAATCCTTAATTTTAGTCGAGACACATACACATGCTTTCGTTGAATAAGAATGTTATGACGCATAACCCCTTAAAACAATTGCTACTTTGCCGAAATCATTGAGATATATTTTAGGAAGATTGGTGACTCACCCTATCCTAAAGCATACTCAAAGCATTAAGAACTTAAAGCTAGCACATGCATCCAAACTAATAAAATTAAGAACACATGGAAGAATCGAAATAAGAGAATAACATAGAGAAATTCTTTCATTACATAACCAAAATTATTACAAAGACGAAGATGGAGATTAGAGAACATGGTTACACTTTTAGAGAGGTGACACACCAAACTACGAGTGGTGATTCTCAAGAACACGAATGACGCACTCTTAGTTCTTGATCCGGAGGTGGTGGAGAGCTTCGACTTTGGAAGAACCTTGGTGAAGTATGGAAGAGAAGTGAAGTGTTTAGAGCTTTGGCAAGTGAAATGAGTGATGCTTTGTGTAATGGTCGGCCTCCTTGTATTTATAGGCAAGAGATTTCATCTTGCCTCTTCCTTCCAACTTGCCTAAGCATTTAATGCTCCCTTAGTCACCTACTTAGTCACACCCTTAGTCATCCCCTTTAATCATCAAAAGCTATGAGTCACCTAGACTAGTCACCAAGCTTAGTCACCATTTGTGAGTCACCAAGCTTAGTCACACCTTTAGTCATCCCTTTTAATCATCAAAAACTAAGAGTCACCTAACCTAGTCATAAGCCTGCCAATCTTGACTTTTCCTCTTCACCAAGTGGCTTTGGCTGCCAAAATATTGGGCTTGGGCCTTCAATATGGGCTGACTTGGACCTTGCAAAATGGTCCTCAAAAAATGCTTAATGGGCCGGCCCATCTCCGATGCTCCGAAATCGCAAAAATCGCAAAAATCGCAAAAATTCCCCCGAAGTGCGCCGTTATTCTTCTCCACCGTAAATAACCTAAAAATAACAAACTAAGTAAAAAAACATAAAAACTAAGATTATAACATAGCTAAATGAAGGGAGAAATGCGTTAATAATCGAGCATAAAATGCGTATATCACCTAACAATTTCTCTAAAGAACAAATCAGCTATATGAGATGCATCATCAGTCTTATTACACGCAATGAAATGTGTCATTTTTGAAAATCTATCCACAACCACAAAAATTGAATCTTTTCCCTTCTTGGTCCTGGGTAAACCTAAAACAAAATCCATAGAAATATGAGTCCAGGGTTCACAAGGTATGGGCAAAGGGGTATATAGACCATGTGGGTTCGACTTAGACTTAGCTTGCCTACATGTTATGCGCCTTTCACAGATTCGCTCAACATCTCTTTTCATATGAGGCCAAAAGAAATGCTCATGTAAAAGTCCTAAAGTCTTGGAAATACCAAAATGACACATCAATCCACCTCCATGAGCTTCTCTCACAAGTAATTCTCTCAAAGAACAAACAGGAACACATAATTTATTTTCACGAAACAAGTAACCATGGTTCCTATAAAACTTGCCAAAGGTCACTCTTTCACACGCATTGAACACTTCACCAAAATCAGGATCTTATGCATATAAATCTTTAATGTATTCAAAACCAAGCAACTTTGTTTCTAAGGTGTTGAGTAAAACATACATTCTGGACAGTGCATCGGCAACAATATTTTCCTTACCTTTCTTGTACTTGATCACATAGGGAAATGTTTCGATGAACTCTACCCATTTTGCATGATGTTTGTTCAACCTTTGCTGCCCTTTCAAATGCTTCAATGATTCATGATCCGTATGGATCACAAACTCCTTTGGCCAGAGATAATGCTGCCAATTCTCCAATGCTCTTACCAAAGCATACATCTCCTTGTCATATGTTGGATATTTCAAGGCTGCTCCACTTAACTTCTCGCTGAAATAGGCAACTGGTCGGCCTTCTTGCATCAAAACAGCTCCAATTCCTATTCCTGAAGCATCACACTCAATTTCAAAAGTCTTACAAAAATCAGGTAAAACAAGTAAAGGCGTATTAGTTAATTTCTCCTTTATTAAATCAAATTCCTTCTTTTGTTCCTTTCCCCACTTAAAAGGCGCATTTTTCTTGATGACTTCTGTGAGAGGGGCTGCAATGCTACTGAAATCACGCACAAACCGCCTATAGAAGCTCGTCAATCCATGGAAGCTCCTCACTTGACTGATTGTTGTAGGTGTTGGCCACTCTTGGATTGCTCTCACCTTTTCTTCATCCACCTCAATTCCTGCCTTTCCAACAACAAACCCAAGAAATACAAGCTTATCCGTGCAAAATGTACATTTCTTAAGGTTAGCAAACAACTTTTCTTTTCTCAAAGCATCCAAAACAGATTTAAGATGCATCACATGTTCTTCCAAGGTTTTGCTATAGATTAAGATGTCATCAAAATACACAACAACAAATATGCCTATGAATGCTCGTAAAACATGCATGGTTCATTAATCTCATGAATGTGCTCGGAGCATTAGTTAAGCCGAAAGGCATTACTAACCACTCATAAAGACCATATTTAGTTTTAAAAGCAGTTTTCCATTCATCTCCTTCTTTCATCCTAATCTGATGATATCCACTTTTAAGATCAATTTTTGAAAACACACAAGCACCATGTAGTTCATCAAGCATATCATCTAACCTAGGAATAGGGTGACAATACTTTACCGTTATGTTGTTGATTGCACGGCAATCAACACACATCCTCCAGGTGCCATCCTTCTTAGGAACCAATATTACCGGAACCGCACAAGGACTCAAGCTTTCCCTTACATACCCTTTCTCCAATAGCTCACCCACTTGCTTTTGTAACTCTTTTGTCTCCTCGGGATTTGTTCTATAAGTAGGTCTGTTTGGAATTGATTCACCGGGTATGAAATCAATTTGATGTTCAATCCCTGGAATTGGTGGCAGTCCACATGGCACTTCCTCGGGAAAGACATCATCAAATTCCTGCAAAAGAGAAACAATATTGCTCAGCAAAGATCCGACAAGGTCGTTAGTGCAATATAGAGCCTCTTTGTACATGACTACAATCAGGGGCTGATGTGAAACTAAAACTCTCTTAATCTCACTTTTTCTTGCCATGTAACTGTATTTTTCCTCTCTTTCTCTCACCATGGCTGAAATTTTCTCTCTTTCTTTTTCACTCTCAGCTTTTGTTTTCTCTTTTCTCTCCTTTTCTTTTTCACTCTTCTCTCTTTTTTTTCTTTCAATTTCCTTTTCACTCTTTTCTTTTTCTCTCATTTTCTCACTGGAATTTTGTAAATGAAGTTGGTCCTCCATGACCTGCTTTGGAGTTAAAGGAACAAGAGTAATAGGTTGCTTTCTAAGGGTGAAAGAATACCTATTTGTGTACCCATCATGTGTGACTCTTCGATCATACTGCCATGGTCTCCCCAACAGTATGTGGCATGCTTACATCGGCATCACATCACAAAGTACTTCATCTTCATACTTGCCAATGCACAATTACACCACCACTTGTCTCGTCACCTTTATATCACCACAGTCATTCAACCATTGCAATCTGTAGGGTCTGGAATGCTTCAAGGTTGTTAATCCCAACTTCTCTACCATATAATTGCTCGCAACATTCGTGCAAGTTCCTCCATCAATGATAACGCTGCACACTTTCTTATTCACTAAGCACCGAGTATGGAATAGGTTATCCCTTTGGTTACTCTCATCCGACTTGACTTGTGCATTGAGAGCTCTTCTTGTTACCAACAAGTCCCCAACAATAGGAATTTCTGCGTCACTGCCATCCTCATAAGTTGGAATGACCACATCCTCTTCTTCCTCCTCCGACTCTAAATCGCCTTGGGAGTTTATCACCATCACCCTTTTGTTTGGACATTGGCTGGATATGTGACCTCTTCCCTGACATTTAAAACACCTTATACCATGAGATTTAGAAGTAGAAACATCGCTATTACCAGATGTGTTTGCCGCTGCTGGTTTAGTAATTTTTGAAGCCTCAAACTTTGGCTTGTTTTGTTGTGGCTCATCTCTCCTTGGGGCTGGTTTCCAAGGATTAGTGGAACCCGTAGTTATTCCTCTCCTTGCAACACTCTTCTGCCTTAGTTGTGCCTCCACTTTTATGGCTTGATGTACCATATCAGATAACTCCACGTAGTGTTGCAACTTCACAACGTCTGCAATATCGCTATTTAAGCCATGCAAGAATCTTGCCATGGTGGCTTCTTTGTCCTCCTCTACATTTGCTCGGATCATTGCGACCTCCATCTCCTTGTGGTACTCATCCACACTTTTGTACCCTTGAGTCAATCGTTGTAGCTTCTGGTATAAACTTCGATAATAGTGGTTGGGCACAAAACGCTTCCTCATCAATCTTTTCATCTCCTCCCATGTGCCTACTGGTAGCTCTCTATTCCTTCGCCTATTGACAATCAACTGATCCCACCAAATTATAGCATAATCAGTAAATTCAATAGCAGCCAATTTTACCTTCTTCTCTTCGGAGTAGTTGTGACATTCAAACACAATTTCCATCTTAGTCTCCCATTCCAAATATGCTTCTGGATCGTTCTTTCCTTGGAATGATGGAATTTTCACTTTTATGCTCCCCATGTCGTTATGACGTCTAGGCCTCCTATTCCTACCTCCACCTTCTTGCTCTTCTGGATCTGATCCTTCTTCCTCATCGTGCCTATTTCGTGGTCATCTCCTAGGCGCTGCTTCCTCCACTTCATCCAACATTACATGCAAAAATTCCATCTCTGCCCGCATTATACGCCTCATCTTTGCTAATAATCCATCTAGTTGGAACGTTGGAATTTGTATTGGAGTTTCTTCATCTCTGGGATCATGTGCCATGATTAAATCTACAAAATGGAGTTAGAAATCCTCGCAAACACTCCCTCACGTGTTTCACTCAAACAATGATACACTCACACTCGTGTTTCTCTCTAAATGGCTTTTACCCTCTGATATTCTCACACACTCTTGCCTTTTACCACTCTTTGTGTTTTCTTCAGTTCTTAATCAAACTCAATGAACATTCAAGAAATAAAATCAAGCAGCAATCAAGATTGTATGTAAACACCCAAAACTTAACAAGACTTTCTGGTATGAATCAAAGGTATACTAATTCTCAAATGGAATAACTATTTTGATTGAGAATTTCTGTAATTTCTGGAACGACAAAAGAAACTTTGGAACTTTTTTTTTTGCACCTTTTTTTTTGCACTTTTTTTTCTTTGTGCGTTTTTTTTAATAAAAAATAAACTCGAAAATAAAGGATAGTCAAACTTGCCTTGGAGCCGAAGCTCTGATACCAAACTGATACAAACATCACCAACAACTGTGATGAAACCCGATAAAGGTGAACCGAATGCGAAGACAAAGCTTGTTAAGTCTAGACCCCACACCTAAAGAGATGGGAACCTAAGACTACGAAAGGGACAAGCGCCACACAGAGAAATGCACCCACTAATTTTTAAGTGATAAGCTTGGGTTTGAGCGCCACAAGTTTTACCTTGATAAGCTCAAAAAGAGTTCTAATAAGAACCAAGAAGAACACAAGTTCTCACAATTTTCATCTATCATCCCCCTACAAACAAAGCAAAACTCTCCTTATATAGGAATATAGGAGAGACCAAAATCAAAACAGAAAATTAGAAGTTATGGCCTTTAAATGCTAATTGAGGCCCATAATGCTAAAAAATAAAAACTGATCATAAAATCTGAGAATAAAGATCAGATCAATGCTCCCTTTATTCTCTCCGTAATTATTCTCCCTTAATTCGTGCTCCTTAATTTGTGCTCCTTAATTGTTGCCATTCATGATGACCTCCATGACATGCACAAATTTAGCTTCCTCTTTGATAATTTCAGAATTATCTTCACTATCTTGAATCAGCCCATTAAGTGCTTCCTGAAACTTCCGAGCCCTAGCTCTTGTAATTGGGCCGCTTGGTAATGATAAAGATTCCACGGCATCCTCAGCTCCATGTCCACGTGCATGATCCGCATTACCGTCATGCCCATGTTCATTTCCATAATCATCTGGGTTTGCATCACCTGTAGTGGTAATTGTTCTCCGTGGTGGCAAAACGCTACCTATGATCCTCGCCCCTACCATCACATCAGATTGATCAATCTAAGAGATGGCCTGGGGGAGGTCCTCATCCTGCGTCTTAGGCCATTGCTCCCTCGCCCTGAGGGTTGTTGTTGATAGAGGTGGACCCGGAACTCTTGACGCTAAACCATTGTCCCTTAGATCCCTTCTTCCCTTTGCCAAAGAAATTCATGATGCCTACAATAAAAGGAAATTCACCAACAATTCAACATCACCATATTCAATAACAATTCAACAACAATTTAACATATATAAACTCATCCCCATCAAATTCAACAACACCAAAAACTAATCGACAATTCACCAACACTTCAACATCACCAAAAATTAATCGACATTTCCATCTAAAATTCATGACATTCCAATTCAGCATATATAAACCCATAAATCACTCAAATTTCCAATTACATATATAAACCCATAAATTATACACAAAATTTCACCCAAAAAAAATTGTTCACAATAAAAAATTATAAAATTTCAACATCATATATTCACAAAAATTCAACTATCCCAAAAATTCAACATCAACATCAACAATTACAATTACAAAATTCAACATCATATAACCTAAACCCTAAATTAAAAAAAACAAAAATACATAAAAAATTACACATAAATAATCAAACATCTAAACCTAATCACACAACCCTAATACCATTAATCACAGCCTAATATAAAATTTAACATCCCAAAAATTACCTGCAATCCAAGAGAGTGATAGAGAGAGGGAGAGAGAGAGAGAGAGAGAGAGAGAGAGAGAGAGAGACAGAACCTGAAGTTCAAGTTTTAAGAGAGAGAGAGGCGGCGGTTGGGCAGGGCTGGGTCGTTTGGGCGGCAGGCTGGGTGGCTAGCGACGGAAGAAAGGAGAGATGTTAAGGGGTTTTTAGGGTTTGTACGAGAGGAGGCAGAATCTGGGCTAACTGGATATAAAACTCGATACTTTAGCCGACGACTTAAAAAAGTCGTCGGTCAAAGTATGAAACTCGTCGGCTATACTTTAGTCGATGAA
The DNA here is from genome assembly GCA_946800695.1 of Geum urbanum. Taxonomy (NCBI): domain Eukaryota; kingdom Viridiplantae; phylum Streptophyta; class Magnoliopsida; order Rosales; family Rosaceae; genus Geum; species Geum urbanum. The sequence goes on from OX327002.1 coordinate 26,112,112, forward strand.
CTAAATTCGTCGGCTAAAGTATGAAACTCATCGGCTAAAGTGTGAAAATAATTGGAAAAAATAGGCTCATGTGAAAACACGTTTCACACAAATTCCTCTTTAATAAAAAGGTGCTCATAATTAGAATCATCGCTATATTCAGAAGTGTGAAAATATTTGGATGATTTATGAGCAGCCCAAAATCATATTCATTCAACACTTCTAAAATTTCATCCATCATCTATCTCCTGGGTTGCACATCCTCTTCTACAGCCACATCAAATGCTTTGTCATCCTCCCACCATGAGTGATTAAGTCCAATCTAACAACAGTGACGCATCTTGACAATCTTCCTGCAATGAGGTCCGGTGCACTCATTAGTCAGGCACTCTGAACAAGCCCTGTATCCCGCAGTAACATTGCCTGACAACATCCCGCGGGCAGAAAAATCACTGATGGTGCCAATAACCATGGCAATGCATCTGGAACATCTCGTGCTTGTACTTGTCATAAGTGGGATGGTCAACGTTACACAGAAACTTAAGCTCCTCGATCAAGGGTCTCAAATACACATCCACACACTTTCCTGGATAACCCGACCCTGGAATTAACAGATTCATATTGTATTCATTCTTTAAGCACATCCATGGAGGAAGGTTGTACAGTACCAAAATAACTAGCCATATACTATATTGAAGACTCATGTTGCCAAAAGGGTTGAATCCGTCAGATGAGAGCCCGAGCCAAACATTTTGGACCTCTAATGCAAAAGGAGGAAACTCCTTAACTGCATGCTTCCAAGCCTCTCCGTCAACAGGGTGTATACGGGTATCATCGTCAGGCGAATCCCTCTCAGCGTGTCATCTCATAATTTTGGCCATGTTTAAAGACATGTACAACCGTTCCAACCTATCCCTCAACGAAAAATACCGAAGTATCTTCACAACTTTCTTATTCCCTGTAGGAGTCAAGTTATACCTATCCGTGTGACATATCTGACATGCATCAAGATTTTCAAGATCATTCCTTTCAGGATCTTTACTTCAGAAGAGAACGCAATCATATATGCATGCATGAATTTTGATGTAGGTAAGGCCAAGATCTTTCAAAATATGTCACACCTTACGATAAGTGGTAGGAAGGCGATGACCGGGGGGGCAGCGCCGAAGTAGTCAACTCGAGATAATCATCAACAACCTTGACACTCAATTTGTACTTTGACCTTCATTACTCCCATGACCATTTCAAGAACAGTCTTATTACACCCGTTGTACAACGGAGTCTGTTGGAAGGCAATCAGCTTGTTTTACTTGTCAATACCAGTAGTGTTGACAACTCTAGGGAATTGCTGGACTGGCTTAATAGCAGGGAAGCTCCCAAGGTCATAGGGATATCTTGTACTTGAGCAAATACACCGCTCTCATAAGGAAACACATCGTTTATCAATCTCATTATTGGATCATTGGATGTATTGGCCCTCCCAGAAAATTGCCCATGATCATGCTGACTCGTTAATGATGTTTCACCGTGATAAATCCAACATGCGTACTTATCCCAAAATCCGTTCTTCTTCAGGTGCTCCCATACTATATCAATGAAAAAATGATACAAATCGCTATAACACTGACAATTCGTATGCGGGCAATAATGGATTGTATTCCCGTTAGCATTAGCCTTCACATATTCCACAAAAATCTACATTCCCTTGCCATATCTTCGATCCCATTTTGGAAGGCAACTGTGTGTATATATATACATGCACTAATTAAAACTTCAGCATTATATCTATATATATTTAAACTACAAATTACATTAATTCTTCTACTCCTTAATTACAAATTAGCACACATATATATATATGCATACTATCAACAATTAACATATAATTACGTACATATATATATTTTCATCGAAATCAACTCAAAATCAACAATTAATATATATAATAATTCAACTCAAAATCAATAATCAACATACATATATAAACGTACCTATATAGATGTAGCGGGATATAGCTTCACGAACTCATTTTGGACAGCTTCTGACAACACCCAACGATTTGAGAGTGATTTGTGTTTTTCTCCTGGTTTTTTTTTTCGAATGAATGAATTGCTGCCCATATTTATAAACATAAAAAACTTTGGTTGATGATATTATTATTACGTCAGCTAAAGTTCTTTATTTTCATTAGCTAAACATAAAATTTTCGTCGGGAAAAGTCAAACTTTAGCCGACGACTTTTTTTCCCCCGTCGGCTAAAGTATAGTATAGCCGACGAAAAAAAAAAGTTGTCGGCCTATTTTTTTTACATTCGTCAACTATAGTGTTTGTTCTGGTAGTGGCGATGTTCTCGACGATATTGCTCGTTAGGTGAACGAGCTTAGTTATTCAATATTATTCTCAACGATTAGTTGTTAAATATGAATCGTTGTTTCAGGACGATGTATTAGCAGCCAGTGGCAGATGTATAGAAATGCCGATTGACAGGCTTTGGTTGGTGAAAATCACGGCACAGTACTATGAGTGAACACTTTATTTTCACTGTTATTTTGCGAGTCTCCAGTTATGCATTTTTTAGTTATACAGTTTATAGTTATGCTTTTACTATTATACATTTGCATTTGAAGGCACATATGATTTGGTTTTACACAGAGTATAGTAGAATTGATGCATCGATGCACTGCTTCTCAACTATCCCCGAGACGCACTAGGAGGGCAAGAGACCTGATCCGAGGATTTATAGAGTACCCAGGAGGGCCAGGGACCTGACCTGGGCAGTATTAGGACTTGAGGTTGGTTGATCCAAGTCGGAGCCTCCATATATTTTATAGTACCCAGGAGTACCTGGATGATCATATACTCACGTCATTTTACGTATATGAAAGGACCCAATCCCGATTTAGCTCCCTAAACCGGAATCAAACCCTTTCGAAAACACGAACCAACAAAAACCGTAAAAATTTTGGCAGAGTTTCGCTACTAACGTGGAATTACCATTACCTGCACGCGGAAAATACACTTCATCCTATGCCACAAAAATCAAACCGTGGGCACCAATCCCATCCGGATTTCTCAATATATCAACAATAATGTAAAGTAGTAAATATAACTGTACTTTACTGAAATCCGGAATAAAATCGTATAATATATACAACAGAATATTCAGAGCGACCTCTAATGTATAATCATATAAGTATACCACAGTAGGTAGAACAATAAACCTACTGGAAGAAACAAGGTAGCTCGAGCACTATGCCTCCGACCACGACGTGCGACACCAGAGTCCGAACTGCAAATTGGGCACGGAAACCGAAAAGCCCAGGGGAAAGGCAAATAAAAACGTTAGAGTGAGTGGACGAAAATAAACATATGCCTTTCACCAATTTATATACATACTCAATGTAAAACAGTGCGAGTTCGGAACACATATATATACGGAGGTTGTCGGGCGACCTCTCAAACCCAACGTCAGGTGAATCGCTCAACCCGACAGTGATAGGCCAGGGGACCTCTCAACCCTGGCGGCACGCAGGGGACCACTCAACCCCGCCCAGAGGAATCTCTCAACTCTGGTCCAGAGGAATCTCTCAACTCTGGTAGCATCGATGCAATAAATGCCATCACCAATAAACATATAATAAAACCTCTGAAAATAACATATATCTCAATCATCATATAAAGTAAACACGAAAATCATAAAATTCCCGAACTCGCAAATCAACTGTGAAAATAGAAACTTGTCCACTCACAAACTAGCGTAACGCAGTTCGCGTTAACCCGTGATCCGGCGGAAAGTCCCTCGCCAAACGAACGATCACGAACACCTGAATATTCACAATGTCCATTACTCAAAGTCATAACTTGACAATTCAAAACAAATCACGAGAAACCACCGTTCTCGGAAACACATAATCTGATTACGACAAATTGTCGGAAATCCGGAAATCACACCTCAATACCTCGCTGTAAGTTCGGATGCTCAAATCGAGAAACGAACCTCCCCACTGCGATCGGGGCGCAATTTCGAGTGAAATGACATGCAACTTGTCGAAAACCCCAAAAAGTCAAACTTTGACCGCCGTTGACCGCCGTTAACCACCGCCAACGGCGGCGCCGCCACCCGAACGGAAAATTCCATGGCGGAGAAACCTCTATTCCATGCAAAATCATCCACTGAGCAACTTTGTCAACTGCATCGAAGGCCAATTCAAACTCTAACTAGCTCAATTTCACGAAAAACCGAATGTTCACACAAACTTCAAATCCAAAATTCTCCATCCACAAATCGAATTAGAACTCCATACCTATATGGTTAGAATCATGGAGATGAGAGCTTCAAAACCCAATACTTGGTTAAGCTCAACATGACCGGAATAGTTGAACCCGAATTCACCCAATTTCCTTGAATTTTGGCCGGATTTTTCTCTCACTCCGGCGAGCCTCGCCGTGAATGAAGGACGGCATGGTGTCGAACGCTTCAAGGCGAGTCGAACGGTAGCAGCCTCGCTCCCTGGGGTAGCCGGACGGAGCACACCGCCGTGGAGGCCGTGGCTGCCGTCGAGAGCTCCTCCTCCTTCAAGTTTGACTCGGTCAAACAATAATTGCAAGGTTGACTTTCCCAAAGGGGAAACCACCCAATAAATACTCATTTAACACTTTCCCAATTTGGAAACTTCCAAAATACATTTTGCGACAAACTTTAAACTCCCGTAACTTCCGCGTCGTAATTTCAATTCCGATAATTCTCGTGGCAACAAACTCGACTCGATGTATTCTTCAATTATCACCCAAAGTCAAACACATCGACCAAACAGATAAAAAGTCAACTGTTCAAACCAACACATATATAATCCGACTAAATAATCAACAATCGGAAATATTCACAACTTAATCTTCGTAACTCGGAATAATGCTCCGGAAGTTCCCACAAACTCGAAATTAAATGCTGAACAACTTCCGTGAAGAAGTCGAAACCAAATTCTCGTCCGGTAATTTAGTCGTTAAGTAATCCGACATATAAAACCGATTATATCAAAACTTCAAATATTTATAACTTATTCCTCGGTCGTCCAAATAACGATCCGGAACCGCCCACGAACTCAAAATCACACGTACAACGACTCTCGAGAAGAGACCCAGCTCCAATTCTCGGCCAATGATTTAGTCGTTAACAAGTCCGGCAATTCAAACAACTGTCGTAACTCTGCGACTACACGCAAGCTCGTAGATTAAGCTGATTCCACTGTTGATTCTGTTCCGGGTCGTCACAGTATACTATAGTGAAATGCATATTATTTATAATTTTAGTTTAAAGTGAAATATTATTTTCGTCCACTCACTCTAACAGTTTTATTATTTTATATGACTTTCCCTTGGCTTTTCAGTTTAAATTGCTTAGTTTGCAGAGTTCGTTTGTTGTCGAGCGCGCAGTTCATGACATAACAGTATCTACCATAAGATCCAAGGTTTATCCTGCGAGTTAGTATTTCATTTTATATAGGCAGCTTAATTTGTCTAGCTGCTCTGATGTCGAAATCTGTTGTATATCTCTTACACTTTAATAGTGAATCGATATGTGGGAATTTCTTTACTTCGCGAAATTTTTGTTTTGGATCTCCAGTTTGATTCTTGTGTAATTTGAGTAGACACTTTGATTAGTAGACTCGTTAGGGTCTAATTTCGGTTTAGGCAATTAAATTGGGGTCGAGTCCTTTAAGTTTTGGTTTTGAGTTTTTTTTTCTTCTTTGTGGTGATTGTTGGCTATCAACTCAGAGTGTGCTGATAACGTGTTAAAGGAGAAAATATGATAGACTGAAAATTGTAACTCTTTCATTGATAGAATGACTTATATATAGGCTGATACAATCTGTTACAATAAATTTCTCGATATAATTGGGACTCTATGTATCTCTATTTATACTAAATCTTATCTAATTAGGACAAGACACACACCGAAAGTTACGGAGAATAAATCTCCTTAAACAAATTTCAAATATTATGAAAATAAAATTCTCTAGACCCCGACCCTGACCCAACAGGTGGAAACAACAATCAAAAGGAGAATGACACATAACTGACCTACTGAATTGTTGTCCCAGCAACTCTAACCCCGTGACTCAACGGGTGGACTTGTTCTAAGGTGGGGTGATCCCCATTTTGTTGAAACTTGAAACTTTGTAACTTGAACCTTATAGGAAATTACTTGTATGCCCTTCCATATAATATTTGTAGTGTTTTTACTGTTATTTTGTTGGTTTGGCAAAATCCCTAAAAGACGTCCAGTCTGTCTGTAATTGAATTGGTGCTCGAGAATGAATCACGATCACAATCAGAAGGAGAAGAATCAGAGTGAATGCTAGATGGGTGAGGAGGAAAGCAATTCCTTGAGAGGCGGCGGCTCCATGGACTCCGTTGAGTCTCGTTGGGTGTTTCAAGACGAGGAGGAAGAGTCGGAGATAGACGACGAAGACGAGGCAGAAGCAAAAGATGTCCGTCAGCGGATCGTGATGGACTCTGAGGACGAAGAAGACGATGATAGTGGCGAGCAGAGGCTGATTCGCACTGGGCCTCGCATTGATTCGTTCGATGTTGAAGCTCTCGATGTCTCTGGCGCTCAAAGAAATGAATGTGAGGATTTCAGTCTCGGAAGGAAACTAGTAATTGCCTTCCAGACTCTTGGTGTTGTATTCGGCGATGTCGGAACCAGTCCACTATATACATTCAGTGTTATGTTCAGCAAAGCGCCTATTAATGGTAACGAAGATGTTCTCGGCGCTGCTTCCCTAGTACTCTACACGTTGATCTTGATCCCTTTGCTTAAGTATGTTCTTGTTGTTCTTTGGGCTAATGATGACGGCGAAGGTATGCATGTATCTAATGCCCCCATATGTAATAATAATGTCTGTACGAGATATGAGAAGAGTTTTTTTTTTTTTGTAAGTGTAGGTAGTGTGTTTGTAAATTGATCAGGTGGTACATTTGCATTGTATTTGTTGATCTGTCGACACACTAAGGTCAGTCTTCTTCCGAATCAGCTTCCATCAGATGCGCACATATCAAGCTTCAGGCTCAAGGTGCCGTCTCCTGAACTTGAGAGATCATTGAAAATAAAGGAAAGGCTTGAGGCTTCACTCACTCTCAAGAAGCTTCTTTTAATGTTAGTGCTTGCTGGTACCTCTATGGTCATAGCGGATGGGGTTGTTACGCCTGCAATGTCGGTAGTTTCAGCCGTTGGCGGCTTGAAGATTGGAGTAGATGCAATTAAACAAGGTATTGTTTGGGCCTTTTCATTTATTGTTTTTGAAGGGATTACTATGTTTTAGTTCTTAAAGGGATACTGAAGTTGATGTCATTTGTTCTCTGTTGGTGCTGCAGATCAAGTGGTTATGATTTCAGTTGCCCGTCTTATAATCTTGTTCAGTGTACAGAAATTTGGGACAAGTAAAGTGGGACTTGCTGTAGGCCCTGCTTTGTTCATATGGTTTTGTTCCCTTGCGGGTATTGGTATCTACAATATTGTTCAATATGACGGCAGTGTCTTGAAGGCATTCAATCCTGTTCACATATATTACTTCTTTAAAAGGAACTCAACTAAGGCCTGGTATTCTCTTGGGGGTTGTCTCCTTTGCGCAACAGGTAACAATTGTTGTCTCATGAATATTTAACAGTGCATGTTTATTACTATATGTGTTCATTGTAAAGTATGCTGCTATGACTCAAATCTTAAATGCTGTTTAAAATAGTGCAACTACATTTCCCATAAACAATCAAAAGGTTATTACTATATTTTTTCTGATTTATAATGACACCATTGCACTTGATCAAGTAGAATTTTTTAAATAAGCCTAATTCACAACTACATTTCTGGATTATCAATTTCATTAGTACAATTTCTGGACTGTGAACCTGCAATGCAGAAATTGTGGTCTGCAGCCTCGCTGTTGTTTCCACAAATTGTAAAGACTGTTGCAAATCATTAGAATAACATTTAAAATTATGAGTAGAGCACCAAGAATGATGAACGGAGTGTAATGTATTATTCGAAAGTGCTAAAATACTGCTGTGTTATATGTTCAAGTTTGCCTCTATTTTAAGTTGAGTTAGAAACCTTTGTGTAATATAGTCAGTCGCCTATGTGTAATAGTGTTGATCTCGTTTTGTGCACTGTGTAGTGGCTACTTATGGAAAAGTTTATTTAGAAAGGCAGGACTTCTTTTCCACCTTTTTCTATGCATTTTGTTTATTCAATAAAAAAGATGTTTCTTTAAAATATATATATCATCACCTATTTTTCACTGATGACATTTTGATGTTTCAGGTTCCGAAGCAATGTTTGCAGATCTTTGCTACTTTTCTGTGCGATCAGTCCAGGTAAAAGAATCAAGACTCTTTTTGCAACACATCAGAATTAGTTTCTTTCTTTTGCAGCTCTAATACTGGGTCCTTGTTCTTTACAGCTGACATTTGTATGCCTCGTTTTACCTTTGCCTTATGTTGGATTATTTGGGCCAAGCTGCATACCTTATGGAAAATCCCAGTGCTGCTGAACAAGTTTTCTTTTCTTCAATTCCAAGTAAGATCCACTGGTTTATTACTGTGAGTAGTTTGAGGTGTTCTTTTTTGTTTCATTCGTTGGTGCTCAGATGTTTTAGGTTTATGTTAAAATGAGTTAGCAAGGTTATGTCTTTTTCTCATATCATTTGTTGTTTGTAATTGGAACGAATTATTGCATGCATATCTAAGAAACATTCATTCTTGAAATGTCTTTGGCTGCAGGTGGTGCTTTTTGGCCTGTGTTCCTCATTGCTAATATTGCCGCATTGATTGCTAGTCGTGCTATGACAACAGCCACATTTTCCTGCATTAAACAATCAATGGCACTTGGATGTTTCCCTCGCTTGAAAATCATACATACCTCCCGGAAATTTATGGGGCAAATTTATATACCCATTGTAAATTGGTTTTTGCTGTTGGTTTGCCTGGTGTCTATCTGCACTATTTCAAGCATTGATGAGAGTGGAAATGCATATGGTAAAACTCATTATGCTTCAAAATATTTAATCTGATTTTGATTTTGTTTAGGCCTTGCTCTTCATTTTGTGATCTAAGTAACATATTATTACTCAAGAGAATTTGCATAACAAGATTTTGCACAAATGTAATTGTTCAATTTTGTGTGGAATAGGATTAAGTGTTCTGCATCCCGTCACCTATTACTATTTCTGACTATCTTGTGGTTCCCTTCATGTTCCTCTAATAGGTGGAGTTGTGAAATGCTTCATTAATGGCACAAAAAGTATTCCTTATTCTTATCATTTTTATTCACCCCTCATTCTTTTGGGTTACACTAGCAAAAAAATTGGTACTTGCAAAATAAAAGTTTGTAATGTGCTTTATGTCATTGTAAAGAACAGCCCTTGGCCTAATTTATTTTAAAACTATTCTCTAATTTAGTTTATTCTCTAAAACTTTTTACACTTACTTTGGGCTAATCTTTCTTTACCATTCTAACTCCACAGTGTCCATGCCTGGGTTTGTTTAGTTATTTTTTATTTGTTTCACCATTCCAATTACCCTCATCATTTTTTGTGATGGTCCCGTTCCCAAAGTTATAATTGTTCATGTGCCCTCGGCTAGCTGTAACTTGCAAGTAATTATCTTCTATTCTGCCATTCTGCACATTTCGTTTTGCGCTAGTGGATGACATGCCACCTCGGAAATTTACACATAATTAGAACCTTTCAACAAAGATCACAAACATACTTTGGCGCTTTCATCAAAGAATTTTAAACCTTGACGAAATGAAATGTTTCATCATATTATTTACATGTTGACATTTTTAATGACATTCCTATGTTCAAAACAAGTTCTGTCCTAGTATTAAATTCTACTTGTTTGAAGCTTTGTCTATTAACTTCTTTTTTTATCCACAACTAGCATCAAATCTACTTGACTGGAAGCTTTGTCTGGGATATACTACATTCACTAAAGACAAACCATCTAAAAGATTAACCTTCCTTTGTTTGATTTACTAATGTCATATACTTGTACACATTTCAGCATATACTTTAACCGTTTATGCACTTATTCTTTCCTGTATCTATCTGCTGAAATTAATTTGCACACTTCATAGTTGGTTTTTAATTTTTCATTTTATAATGATCCTCATTTACTACAGGAATTGCTGAGCTAGGAGTGATGATGATGACGACCATTTTAGTAACAATTGTTATGCTTCTTATATGGCAGATAAACATTATCATCGTGCTGAGTTTCTTTGTAATTTTCTTGGGGTTGGAATTGACATTTTTCTCATCTGTTCTGTGGAGTGTGGGAGATGGAAGTTGGATAATTTTGGTCTTTGCTATAATCATGTTCTTTATTATGTTTATATGGAACTATGGGAGCAAGCTGAAATATGAAACTGAAGTAAAGCAGAAGCTGTCAATGGACTTGATGAGGGAATTGGGTCCTAATCTCGGGACCATCAGAGCTCCTGGTATTGGCTTACTTTACAATGAGCTAGTGAAGGGTATACCAGCTATTTTTGGCCATTTTCTGACTACACTTCCTGCAGTCCACTCAATGGTTATCTTTGTGTGTATAAAATATGTACCACTTCCTGTAGTGCCTCAAAGTGAAAGGTTCCTATTTAGGCGTGTTTGCCCAAAAAGCTACCACATATTTCGTTGCATTGCCAGGTAACTTGCTATATTCCATTTGTGCTTTTGAGAGTAATATGCTGGCCTTTAATGACTCCTTTCCTGATTTTCCTTCTTTAGTTTATTTGTGATGGGAGTACTTCCTTATCTTTGAAGTTTCCGAATCATGCACCTCAATTGATATATTAAATGATGTACCAAATTTTTATACCAAGGAAAATCTAATTAGCAGAAGAAATGCAATAGGTTAAACAATATGAAGGCCACACCACTTATTTACCCTCCTCTTTTACTTCCGATATTATATATATATAAAAAAAATGTTTCAAGCAATGTGATAAGGTGTAAATGTCTTTCATTCTCTAATTACTCTTTTCTATGGATGTTCTTAATGTATTGCTGAACCTTAATAACATGAGCAAATGACTTTAATCAATAAAAATGTAATAGCCCTCTGGATGTGGGGAGAAACTGTTGATGTTCATACTTAAAGATCTTTTCCTTATGGTTTTTACTTCTGATGATTTGTTTCCATGTCTAATGTTAATACTTCAATAGGTATGGCTACAAGGATGTCCGTAAAGAAAGTCACCAGACATTTGAGCAGTTACTAATTGAGAGCCTTGAAAAATTTATTCGTCGGGAGGCTCAGGAGCGGTCATTGGAGAGTGATGGAGATGATGGGGACACAGATTCTGAAGAAGAGTCGTGTTGCTCAAGGGTTCTAATAGCTCCCAATGGAAGTGTCTACTCACTTGGTGTTCCTCTTCTGGCTGAGCGCAGGGAGTCGAGCAGGCCAATCTCTGAAGCAAGCACATCCGAGGAGGTGAAGTCAATGCCTCCTACTGACCCAGCAGCTTCTGATGCTGATCAGAGTATTGAGAGGGAGCTATCTTTTATTCGCAAGGCAAAAGAATCTGGGGTTGTGTACCTTCTGGGCCATGGTGATATTAGGGCCCGGAAAGAGTCCTGGTTTATTAAGAAGTTAATCATAAACTACTTCTATGCCTTCTTGAGGAAAAACTGTAGGACGGGGATTGCAAATTTGAGTGCCTCATTCACATCTAATGCAGGTTGGCATGACATATATGGTTTGAGGACCAATTTTGTGATCAAAATAAAGAAAAGTCAACCTTTATAACAGAGATGAGACCATTGAGACTAGATGAGACATAGGCAACTGGTGGTGTTACAAAAGTCCTTGATTCGGCACTCTTTCCATCACTGCAGCTTATATAATCACCAGTTTCTGGGATTTCAGTGATGTCATTGATTGTTGGCAGTTTGGATGCGTCACACCTTGAAGCATTTCACAGGTCTGAAGTTTTGTACCCTTTTGGTGATCTTCCATGCCTCAAATTTTGCCGTTGTGCATTTGCATGTGTACTATAGTTATGATTTCAAGGTTTATGTGAATGTGATTTATAATGACACCATTCCACTTGATTTGACATTGAAAAAATTTCTCGTGATTGCATTCAAACAAGGATATGAGATTGAAGTTACCGTGCTTTATATAATTGCTGACCAAGTGTCCCTTCTTCGCCTCCATCACTACTAGAAAAATATACTTATAAGAACACCATCTTTTTTTATTTTTTTTTTAAAGGAAGGACACCATCTTTTGAGCTATAAGGATACATAATTAACTTTTAAGTGTCATTAAATATCTGGCCTCTTTTTTTAAATTCTTTTTTCGGTTACAACTTAACAAGAGAGGCTTAAAAAGCCTGAACAGACAAGCGAAGAAAGTTAACTTATCCTAGAGCATCTAGGATAAGCCACAACATCCTGATCATCCAAAAACATCCTCACAACATGAATTGGAGGCTCCTCAAACCGGATCAGACCTGAGACATTTCTCACACTATTCTAGGCTAGGGCATCTGCAGTCATATTACTCTCACGAAAAATATGATGCATCTGGACATTAGCCATAGCTTTCAGCATACTCTCACACTTCTGCAATAAGGACTCAAGGGGATGTACCTGAAAATCCTCACTTTTGAGCAAATTAATAAGGATGGCAGAATCAGACTCCACTTCCAAATTAGTCACATTGTGATTCCCTGCCATCATCATCCCATAGTAAAGTCCCTAGGCTTCAGCTTCAAGAATTTCCCCAACTACTAGGTTTATCTGAAATTCAGCAATCCAATTCCCATTATGTTCTCTATGAACACCTCCAACACCAATGCAACCAAAACTAGTGCATCTAGTACCATCGACATTCACCTTAAACACATTAGGAGGTGGCTTCCTCCAGGACAACAAGACCACACCATAATCAGTTGCCCTTTTACTACATTCATTCACCTTAATCCACTCCTTCACAACATTAAGCACAATTAAAAGAGGATCCACATGCATTTGAAAAGAAACATAAAAAATCTCCTTAGTTCTACAAGACCATATATGCTAGCAAACAAAAGATAAAAATTCACACAACGTCAATCCAGACTCTACAATAGTAGAACAATGAATCTGAGCATTAATCCATGTAGACCATTCTAGGGAAAAGGAAGTCACAATGGAAGAAGGTTTAGCAACAGATTCCCATAACCTTCTAGTTCTAGGAAAATCTCTCAAAAGATGAAGCAAGGTTCATCGTCACTATGACAAATAGGGTAAGTAGGAATACTTGTTAGATGTTTATGCACTCTCTGAACATTAGTGAGAATTTTCTAGTGAAAAATAAACATGGACTTGTAAGCAGACAGAGAGAAAGCAGTAAAATCAAACATGGACTTGTAAGCAGAAGACACTAAAATTTCCATTAGTAGCCCCTCCTCAAATTTGAACATCAAGACCTCCTCCCTCAAAACCCACTTGAACATTCAAAATTTTATGCACCGTAGGCAAAGGCAAGACCTCTCTTAAGGCATTATAATCCCAACCATAATCATCCCAGAACTCTGAAACAACAGCATTCTCATTAATACTTGCAGTATCCAGGCCTGTCTCAACAAGTTTAGGGATATAAGCCAAAAATTCTTCCAAAACCTCACAATTTTTTCATCCCCAATTCTCCATTTAAGATTCTTTCTTAGCAAGGAAGCACCATGCATTACTCCTCTCCAAGTACTAGAACAATCACCTGGTACCTTATATTTGCAGCTCCAAACAGATTCCTTGCTCATATATTTCTTTTTAGAGGCCCACAATCCCTTATCACCTTGCAAAAGTCTCCATCCTGCTTTAGCCAGCATAACCTGATTCATAGAAGCAGTTTTGTTTTTAACTCTAACTCCACCAATAACCTTTGGCTTAGCCACAGTATCTTAGCTTACAAGATGCACTTTCTTCTTCTTTTCAGAATCTCCCTAAATGAAGTTTTTGTTCAATTTATCAATCTTATCACACAACTCATTAGGAAAGTTAGTTTTACTCATGGCATAAATTGGAATTGCAGATAATACAGATTGTACAAGAGTGAGCCTACCAACCATACTAAGAGAATTGTTTTTCCAACTAGCAAGCCTTTGTTGTACCTTTTCAAAGATTCCAAGGTAGGTGAACTTGTTCACCCTGGTGTGTACCAAAGGCATGCCAAGATATTTCCCCAAATCATCAGTAAGTGGAGACCCACATATCTTACTAACATCCATAGCAACATTCCTAGGAGTATTAGGAGAGCAAAAAATAAGGGACTTTTCAAAACTGATAGCCTCACCAGACAGCTTACAGAACAAATCAAGGCATCTTTTCACCACAGAAGCTTGCATAGGAGTTGCTTCAGCAAAAAGAATGAGATCATCTGCAAAGAACAGATGCGACACATGTGGTCCAGATTGAGAAGGCCTCACAACATTCCATTGGCCATAATCAATTGAAGAAGTAATCAAATGTGACAATTTCTCCATGCAAAGAACAAAGAGATAAGGTGACAAAGGGTCCCCCTGCCTTAATCCACGCTGAGCTTTAAAAGAACCAGACAACTCTCCATTAAGGCAGACTTGAAAACTTGTAGATCTCACACAGCTCATGATCAGTTTCACTAAACTCAAAGGAAGCTGAGCTTCATAAAGGACCTTCTCAAGGAAGCCCCAGCTAAGCCTATCATAGGCCTTAGCTAGGTCAATTTTCCATCCAAAAAACCCTCCTTCCCTTGAGAGTTTTTAAACTTGAAAACCATTTCCTGTGCAACCATGATATTACCAGATATTTGTCTACCAGGTATGTAACTAACCTGATTAGAACTTATAATGGCTTGCATAACATATATGAGTTTCTTAACAATGATTTTGGATATCACTTTGTAGACAGTGGATGAAAGGACCCAACCCTAGATTAATGAAAAGACTTAAACTACGGATTTCCGTAATATTTTTGACATATTTTCCTCTACGAAGTGTATTACCGGAAACCTGCAGGAAAATCACACTTCAAATTTCCCACAAACAATACCGTGGACTACCAATGTCCATTTGGATTTCTCAATAAAATGCAGTAAGTAAATTAATTAAAATGCTGGAACAATAATACAGGAACTGAAAACTCATAATCTAGCAATACTAATAATTCACAACCAGCACTGAAAATATTTACAACGCTAGTGTTCAAAGCGACTTCTAGGAGTAGAATAAAACATATGAAAATACACTGCTAGTTGGCTGAAACCTACAGAAAGGTATGATAACCCAGTAGACTCAAAGCCTTTAGGGATCAAAACTCAGCTCAGAAGAAGCACTACAACCTGGGCATGGAAAACCAAAAAAGGCCCAGGGATAGGCAGATAAAAACGTTAGCATGAGTGGACAAAAACTCACAATTAGTGTAAAACAGTAAAAACAAAATATTTGTTGAAAGGACCCAACCTCGATTCAGTTACCTAAACCGGAATCGAACCCCTTCTGATAATACGAACCAACAAAAAAATTTCGAAATTTCGGCAGAGTTTCGTTACTAGCGTAGAATTGCATAAACCTGCACCCTGAAAATAACACTTCATCCTATGCCACAAAAACCAAACCGTGGGCACCAATCACATCCGGATTTCTCAACATCATTATATAAACAATAAAAAATAAACATACTGTACCATATATAGTATATCCGTGAAAACCCGTATAAACACGTATCAGAGTGTATCAGAGCGACCTCTAGTGTAAATATATACAATATACACATCAGTAGGCGAAACAAGAACCTACTGGAAAACACAGGTAGCTCAGATCACTAGCCTCCAACCGCGACGTGAAACACCAAACCTGAACTGCAACTGGGCACGGAAACCGAAAAGTCCAGGGGAAAGACATGAAAACTGTTAGAGTGAGTGGACGAAAATAAATGTCTTTCACCAATTGATATATATATATATAATAACATATGCGAGTCCAGGTAAATAAAAATGACAAGTACACGAGGTAAAACTCATACTCCTCCAGCGTACTGAGCATGCAAGTAAAATCTCACGGGGTCACTCATGGACACATCTGTGCTAGTACAGTCTGAATCACGGGGTCCTTGGTCCACACGTGATTCTAAGCCAGAAAGGCCTCGGTTCCGGGGAAACGCCCCTCACCGGTCAGGTCGGGGTAACGACGCCCCTCCTAGCGGCCTACCATCGGGGATCAGCCGAGAGGCAAGTGTATCGATACAACAACGTAACTGAGACTGTACTTTGTGTAAATCAAATCATAAATAGTTCGATGCAAATGCATAAAACAACATATAAGTGTATGTATATTCCTATACGTATATCCGTATATGTATAATCGTAAAACACATGCTCACATAATCCGAAATCTCATACGCATGCTCAAGTTCGTAAAACATATATAAAGACTCGCAAACAATCCGTGAAAAGAAATCGTCCACTCACAGGTGAGCAAAACGCGCACTCGCGCTAATCTCGTGGTCCGGCGGAAGATCCCTCGCCTAAAGCATGGTCACGATCTCTATCTCGATCTCCTGAATATTCACAAAATATAACTGATCAAAATCATAGTCCACAACTTTGTACTGAACCACGGAAACCAACCGTTCCCGGAAATACGCAATGCAATACAAAATGATTAACGGAATTCCCGAAATCTCCACTCGAAACCCTCGACTGAAAATCGGCTACCCAAATCAATCCGAAAACCTCTGGACGATAATCAGGGCGTGATTACGAGAAAAACAACATTAAAAACACTAAATTCTAAAAAGTCAACCCCTCGCCGGAGCTCCACCGTTGACCGCCGCCGCAGGCGGCGGCGCGCCGTCAACGGAGAGATTTTCCGGCGGGGAAGCTCCAGAATTAAAGCTCTCCTCAAACCCAATCACTTCCTCAACTACCACCAAAGCCAATTCAAACCGGAACCTAGCCAATTTCAGCTCGAAACCCAAACGGAAAACACCTCCGGTGACCTAATCGGCCCTCCTCAATTCCTCAATTTCAACTCAATTTAAACACATGGGGAGACTCACGAGGTCAAGGGGAGTCGAACCCCCTTACCCCCACCACCGAGGCTCGCCGGAACACGGCCAACCATCACCGGCGATAATCAAGAAACGGACCCGATTCGGGTTCACCCAAAACGACATCAATTTCAACCAAACCAAATACCAATCGACTCGAAATTGAAGGGAGAAGCTAACCATACCTTCCTCAAGGTCTGAGGTGGCCGGAAAACGGTCGTCGGACGGCGAAGCCGAAACGGGAAAGTTTTCCCCTCGGGTCAACGGTCAAACTTGCTATTTTTGGAAAGTCAACAACGGTCAACGCCAAATAGTGATTTTCGACGATTTTACGACTATTCCCGATATTTATACTCGCGCCTCAGGTCAATCGACGGTCCAAAATGAACATTCGAAATGATTCGGATAAACACGAAACAATCGGATAAACTCGTTGAAAACTGAAACTTCAAATAATCGTATTATATTCCTCGGTTATCGGAAAAATCTTCCGGAACCGCCCCCGAGCTCGAAATCACGTACTCTACAACTTCCGTGAAGACACCCAACTCGAATTCTCGGCCGAAAACATAGTCGCGGATAGAGTCGACGAACCACACAAATATCGTAAAACTGGGACTAAACAGAATCTCGTGAATCGTGCCGAATATTCTACTGATTCTGGTTCGGGTCGTCACATTTGTGCCTTTCTGCTAATTTCTATAAAATCATGCGAGTTCAAAATAATAAACTGAATAAAATATGGAAGTGGGCGCTCAGGGTTTTTGTCCTAACCCGAAGCATCTCCATGATTGTAAATACAAGGTGATGGGATCGTTTTGGGTGTTTGTCCTAACCTGAGGTGATCTAGGTCGGCAGGGTGTTTGTCCTAACCCGGTCTGACCCGACTAGTCAATGATCAGTTGACTAGTCAAAGCATCTGAAAGGACCCAACCCCGATTTAGCTTCCTAAATCGGAATCAAACCCCTTCGAAAACACGAACCAACAAAAACTTTTCAAAATTTGGGCAGAGTTTCGCTACTAACGTAGAATTGTCATTACCTGCACGCGGAAAATACACTTCATCCTATGCCACAAAAAGCAAACTGTGGGCACCAATCCCATCCGGATTTCTCAATATATCAACAGTAAAGTAAAACAATAAATATATATATATACTTTACTGAAATCCGGTATAAAATCGTATAACATATACCACAGAAAGCTCAGAGCGAAATCTAATACATAATCACATACGCATACCACAGTAAGTAGAACAATAAACCTACTGGATGAAACAAGATTGCTCGAGCACTATGCCTCCGACCACGACGTGCGACACCAGAGCCTGAACTGCAAACTAGGCACGGAAACCGAAAAGCCCAGGGGAAAGACAATAAACACGTTAGAGTGAGTGGACGAAAATAGATGTCTTTCACCAAGTAATATATATTATTAAAACATATGCGAGTCAAATGCATATAAAATCAACTGGTACACGAGGGAGACTCTAACTCCTCACGCGTACAGAGCATGCAACGTAAAACATATCGCGGAGACTCTCGTGGGCTTCCACGCGATAGCACAGTCTGAATCACGGGATCCCAGACCCACACGTGATTCCTAGCCAGAAAGGCCTCGGGTCAGGATATCTGTCCCCCCCGTAGCGTACTCGGGGATCAGCCGAGAAGCCAATGTGTATCGATACCACAACATATACTGAGACTGTACTCTGTGTAAACCAAATCATAAATCCTTTCCATGCACATGCATAAAACGTAATATGTACGTATATGTGTATATTCGTATACGTATAATTGTATAAGCATAATCGTAAAACACATGCTCGTAAAATCATAATCAATCCGCATGCTCAAGTTCGTAAATCATTTATAAAAGACTCGCAATCAATCCGTGAAAAGAAATGTCCACTCACAGACTTGTGTAACGCGATACGCGTTAACCCGTGATCCGGCGGAAAGTCCATCACCAAACAAACGATCACGAACCCCTGAATAATCACAACGTCCAATATTCAAAGTCATAACTCGACAATATAAATCAAATCACGAGAAACCACCGTTCTCGGAAACACGTAATTCGAATACGACGAATCGTCAAAAATCCATATATAACACCTCAATACCTCACTGTACTTTCGGACGCTCAACTCGAAAAACGAACCTCCCCACTGCAATCGGGGCGCGATTTCGAGTCAAATGACATGCAACTTGCCGAAAGTCCAAAAAGTCAACCCGTTAACCGTTGACCGCCGTCCACGGCGCCGCCGCCGCCGACCGAAGAATTTCACAGCGGAGCTGCACTTATTCCACTCAAAATCATGCACTGAGCAACTTTCATAACTGCAACAAAGTCCAATTCAAACTCTAACTCACCCAATTTCACGAAAAACCGAATTGTTCCACAAATTTCAATCCCAAAATTCTCCACACACAAATCAAATTGGAACACCATACCTATATGGTTAGAATCATGGAGATGAGGGCTACAAAACCCAGTCCTTGTTTGAGCTCAACTCGGCCCGAAACGAAAGTCACCATTAAACCCAAAAACCTTGAACTTTGGCCGGTTAATTCTCTCTCCACCGTGAGATATGCAGGAAAATGAGATCGGAAACAAGATAAGGGAAGCTAGGCGAGTTGATTGGTGTATGGTATAGGCCGTGGGGTGGCTGGAAAAATCCCACCGCCGGTGAGCACCGTACGGCGTCGCATCTCTCCATTTCAGCTCGGTCAAACCAGTTTGACCGGTCAAAGTTATAAATGAAAGATGTTGACTTTCCTCTTATGGTAACCTTCCATTTATATACATGCCAAATATGGAAACTTTCCCAATTAATTACGACAACTTCGTATATCCATAACTCTTGCGTCGTAACTCCGATTCCGATAATTCACGCAGCCACAGACTCGTCTCGACGTACTCTTCAATAATCACCCAAAGTCAAACATATCGGCCAAACGGATAAAAAGTCAACTGTTCCAATCAACATATAATTAAATCAACCAAACAATCAACAAACGGCAATATTCGAAAATTAGACTCCGTAACTCAAAATCATACTCCAGAAGTTCCCACAAACTCGAAATTAAATTTTGAACAACTTCCGTGAAGAAACCGAAACCAAATTCTCATCCGGTAATTTAGTCATTAAGAAGGTCGCCATTATAACCCGTTTCCGTCGAAACTTCAAATATCCATAATTAATTCCTCGGTCGTCCAAATAACGATCCGGAACCGCCCACGAACTCGTAATCACACGTACAACGACTCTCGAGAAGAGACCCAGCTCCAATTCTCGGCCAATATTTAAGTCGTTAAGAAATCTGGCGGTTCAAATGCTGTCGGAACTCTGCGACTACGCCGTAGCTCACGAATATAGCTAATCATACTGCTGATTCTGGTCCGGGTCGTCACAAATCCACCCCCCTTAAAAAAAATTTCGACCTCGAAATTTCCAAGTCTGCCAACTAAAAGGTAGGAGCACTGCCTCTGCATACTGCTCAACTTCCCAACGGCAACCTCAACTGAACAACTCTGACAACCGTCTCCACGATAGGAGATAGCTCCGTACTGAAATTCCTGTACCCGCAAATCACAAATCTGAACTGGCTCTACACAATCGCCAAGTGTTCCTGCATACGGAACAGATAGGGTACACAACATATAGCAAACCTGAACACAGTTCCGCCACACTGAATACAACACACACAAAAGCCAACGCTATAGGCGATGCCGAACTATACGGCACAACACAAACTCGCCTATGACCACATACGGATCAAAACAACATGGAAAATCACCACTCAGTCTACACACATCAACACAGCATAAACATCGAACTCAAACAATTATCATCCTGTTTCCGCTAAATCAAAAGTCTGTGGTAACACAATCCACTAACTCAGGATCCAACATCACTCAGATCTAAACTCGGTCCAGCACAACGGAGTACAACACCATACCTCAAAACGACATCAAACAACGTCAAAATCACAATGATCAACAAGCTGGTACTACAAGCAATCTCGTACAGATGAAACTGCTGGTCCCAAATCCTCCGGAACTGCAATACCGAAGTCCACAATATGCCCTCCAAGGTCTGAATAATCCTCAAAGATCACTCACCAATCTGAGGATAAGAACAGGTACTAACTTGTAATTTGGTCTCCAACGCTCGTTGCAAAGCTCGCCAACATTCTGTCGTAGCTGATTATCTCGGTCAGCGAACCAGGACATAAGCACACCACGTGAATGGCCAACCTCCGTCAAACACAGCTGTGCCAGCCTGCCACTGAAATCCTTTCCCGAAAGTACAAGGAAATGTACTGAGCTCATCAAATGACCCACAATAGTCTGACAACTGGTATCACAAACCAAAGTGCATACAAACACACACAAGATCACAGCAACAAACGCCACGTCTAACCGGAAATCTCAAATGGCTGATACATCTCGGCAAGTCTCTGCCTCCTAACCATCGCCAGTCGACAAATGTGACATCTGCACACTCAAGCTACTACATTGCTCTGTGGATTGCGTCACGAGTAGTAAACTCGAAGTATCTGATACATCTCCGCATCACAAGTGCCAAACACACGCAAAACCACAAGCCTCAACATCATCACACTCGAACTCAGCTTCCGTAGCGCATAAATCGGCTAACATGGAAACTCGAGCCACGCATACACATGAAACACTGAAGCTCCTGACTCTCGACTGAATGTATCAGCAACAGCATCCCAGAAGGATAGTCAAAGTACAACCTCTAACCTTCCTCGAACAAACTCAAAGGTGCAGCCATAGTCGTTAGTCGACCCCAACCATCTACACTGCCTCAAGCCCAAATCTGGCCGAGAATGCAAGTGGATGAAACTCAAGTGATCAGTGTACGTCCTACACCGCGCTGCACACCATAACAATAGTGTCTCGAACTCTCTGATGCTAACATAAGGACAGCTACCCCAAATCAAACTCCGGATACGTAGCTTCATAAGGTTTCCACTGTCCGTAACCATGAGCCACTGCTCTGCTACACAGTATCAATACACAACCAAATCCAAACCTCGATGCCTCGTCATAACTCACGAACCCGTCGCGGTCGTCGAGTAAGGTCAAAACCGAAGCAACGGTAAACCATCTTGCAGGAGTAAATAACTCTCCTCGCGTGCATCGAACCACTTGAACTTAACGCCTTCTTCGTCAATCCGGAAAATGAAGTGGCAATCCGGGAAAATCCTGCACAAAGCCGTTGGTAAAAGCCTGCCAAACCCAAGAGAAACTCAGAATCTCTGGTACAATGGTAGGTCAACCCCAAATCAACACGGCTTCTATCTAGTCAAGATCCACGCCGATTCCCTCGGATAGCATCACACAACCCAACATCTTCACGCTATTCAACCAAAACTCACACTTGCTGAACTTCACAAACAGTCGATCATCTGGCGATGTCCGCAAAACCGCTCGCAATTGCTTCAGGTGCTAGTCCACACTCCTGGAGTGAATCAGGATATTGCTGACAAACATGACCGCAACTCGTCCAGAAATCGTCTGAACACCTAGTCCATTAAGTCCACATGATCAACGGGGCATTGGTCAACCAAATAGCGTGAACAAGAACTCCTGATGCCAGCACTGCGATCCGAAAGCCAACATAGCCACATCTGACTCATCGATCCTCAACTGATAATATCCGAACCCGAAATCAATCTTCGAAAAGACTGAAACTCCCGCGAACTGACCAAACCAATTGTCAATCCGAAGCGGAGGATACTCACTCTCCTCTGAAGTGAGTCAGGCTTCCGGTAGTCAATGCACCACCTCGTCGAACCATCCAACATCCGCACAACAATGCAAGAGTACACCACGCAAATACGCGGGGTCGCATGAAATCTCCTGAAACCTCCTCCAGCAACGCCTGGAGTCGAAACAATAACTCCATCAACTCCGCTGGCTCCGAACGACAAGATGCCGGTAAAATGAGTCCAGCGCCCGGTATAAACTCAATGGTGTAGTCAGTCTCCCAAACTGGAGGAACACCTGGTAACTCCTCCGGAATACACCTGGAACCTCTGGAACCAACACAATATCACCAATGTCAAACACAGCAACCACAGTATCCACAACATGAGCTAGGCAAATAACACAACTCGTCTCCATCATCCGCTCGACCATCACCGCGAAACAGCATCTCGGGAAAATCTGGTCGTCGAATCACAACCTCCTCCTCGAGGCACTCGAACATCGCCAAATGCGTCGTCAGTAAGTCCATACTCACAAGCACACTAAAACCACAATGTCCAGCTATAACAGATCCGCGGCTAACCCATAACCTCAAACAAGGATCTCACGACCTCCGAATGGATGCAACACTCTCCAAGATCTCGGAAGTGGAGATGCAGGTACAATCGCCATGGATATCAAGCAACAGTAACCTCGGAGAAAAGTCTGTCCTCAAACAAGGTCATGGCATGAACTCCAACATGCCCAACTAGCCGCCCATAACACTCGCGACTTGCTGACTAACTCGTCCAGAAGGCTGCGTTGGTCACTCCAGAAACAGCACCATGAACTCCTCCTGAACTCTGAGCTCTCGAACCGCTAAAACAGCTGGATGAGGGCGCTCCCTCGTAACGTGACCATCCTGGCCACCGAAACAGCAACTGAAAGTGTTCCTCGAACACAAATCACAGCAACACCTGCTGCTGCGTGAAAGGATCACCAACGATCACCCGAACTCTTACCACAGGAGCAAGTCCGCTACTCTGTGATCTCCGCCATCACCAATGGATCCTCTACTTGATCTAATGACCCTCAACAAAATTGAAAAGATCACAGCCTGATGAAGTCACTGATCCCGAAGTATCGGAACTCAACCTCATCAAAATCTCAACTAAGTCCACTTTCCTCAAACCATCACATCGAAAACCGTACACATATTTCCCTCACAATAGCCTCGCCGCTGAGTGCAACACACTAAGCTCCTTACGGATATCTCGAGGCACATCAATCAGACTCTCTCTGATACTCAGGTTCAAACTCATCTCGAACCTCATACACAGCTCCCTCTGAAGCCACATAACTCGTGCAACGGGCACAAACATATGAACACTGCATCTCTGCCTCAGGTGGGTAAACACTCCACATAACACTTGCTGGTTAGCCTGATAAAACCATTACCGTATACACAACACCCTGAATGTAGGCCATGGAGTCACAACTGGAACTCACACAATACCAGCCCACCAAACACAACAATCTGACTCAGGCAAACATCACTGCCACAATTCTCAGCTCTGAGACAACATGTAGACACTCATACACACACAACCAGGCAAACCGTGCCACACAGTTCTCTGAACTCTGAATACTCATCCAAACCCACAATTCTCTGGCAAATCGCGCGTTGAATGATCCTCAATAGGATCCACAACCGAAACGACACGGAAAGCACGTCAGGAGGCATCCTAATGAATACAATATCGTTCACAACAAGTGGAACGTAATCATGGAACTTCAAATATTTGAAAGCATACAACACCCGGAATATTGATGATTATCCGCCGGCCGGTCGGGTCACCATTCCAGACATGCTGTACATTCTCAAATATCCTTAGTAAACACGACTACAGAAGTCTACAGAACCTATAACCTAATGCTATGATACCAAGCTGAAAGGACCAACCCCGATTTAGCTTCCTAAATCGGAATCAAACCCCTTCGAAAACACGAACCAACAAAAACTTTTCGAAATTTGGGCAGAGTTTCGCTACTAACGTAGAATTGCCATTACCTGCATGCGGAAAATACACTTCATCCTATGCCACAAAAAGCAAACCGTGGGCACCAATCCCATCCGGATTTCTCAATATATCAACAGTAAAGTAAAACAATAAATATATATATACTTTATTGAAATCCGGTATAAAATCGTATAACATATACCATAGAAAGCTCAGAGCGACATCTAATACATAATCACATACGCATACCACAGTAGGTAGAACAATAAACCTACTGGATGAAACAAGATTGCTCGAGCACTATGCCTCCGACCACGACGTGCGACACCAGAGCCTGAACTACAAACTGGGCACGGAAACCGAAAAGCCCAAGGGAAAGACAATAAACACGTTAGAGTGAGTGGACGAAAATAGATATCTTTCACCAAGTAATATATTATTAAAACATATGCGAGTCAAATGCACATAAAATCAACTGGTACACGAGGGAGACTCTAACTCCTCACGCGTACAGAGCATGCAACGTAAAACATATCGCGGAGACTCTCGTGGGCTTCCACGCGATAGCGCAGTCTGAATCACGGGATCCCAGACCCACACGTGATTCCTAGCCAGAAAGGCCTCGGGTCAGGATATATGTCCCCCTCAGAGCGTACTCGGGGATCAGCCGAGAAGCCAATGTGTATCGATACCACAACATATACTGAGACTGTACTCTGTGTAAACCAAATCATAAATCCTTTCCATGCACATGCATAAAACGTAATATGTACGTATATGTGTATATTCGTATACGTATAATCGTATAAGCATAATCGTAAAACACATGCTCGTAAAATCATAATCAATCCGCATGCATCGTTCTTCTATTATTTTTGTGAAAGGACTGCATCGTTCTTCTTCACAAGTTAGGTTTTCTGCATATACTACTTCTTTCTTTTTCAGTAGTAGTTTCAAATTCCATCCTTTCTAGATCTCTTTCCAGAATTTCATTTCTTTCTTCTATCTCATAGAAGTAGTCCTCATATTCATGTTCAATAATTTGATTTATTGAATTATTCTATGTTTTTCTTCTTGCTTCAACTATGAAGCATTCTTTGTGATATGTCTTTTCTGATGCTTCACAAAACATAGGAAGACCATGTTTTTCCATAGCAATGACAGTATTCATAGACAAATGATCTGGGATTGACTTTTTTATTTAAGAATAAATCTTTTCTTCTTCAGTGCTTTCTTTCCATTTTTTTATTTCAAGAAGATAAACCCCTCTAAGTTCATATTCTTCCTCATAATCTATTTCTGATTCTTCTGAAGATTCATCTTCTGTCCAGACTGAATAGAAAAATATATTATCATCTTCATCTTCTGAATAGACTACCTCGTAGCCCTTTGTATTGGCTATTTTTATGATATTTTCATATTCACTCATAAGAGCTTTTGAACTTCTCTTATCCTTCTTAGAACATTTGTTAGCATAGTGCCATTCGGCCTTGCACAATCAATATCTGTATGTTCTCTTCTTCTCTGTTACTCGAGAGAATACTTTCTTCTTAAGGAATCTCTTTCTTGGATTCTGTTTTTCTCTTCTGTAATTTGAGGTTTTTTTGAATCTCCAATTCTTCCTTTTGTTTCCTCTGAAACGTTTATGGAAGTGCTTCCCTATATTTTTTTGCTTAATTTATCGCATCCTTAGTTGGTTGGAATATCGGCGATTCTGGTGCATAAATTGTCATATCCTTTAAGTTACCTCTTTACAACTTTTGCTCTTGTGTTGGCTTTGCATTGTTCTCGCATCAGCTATATGATTCTTTCTGCAACTCCATCTACTGAAAAACTTTCTAAGGGTTTTTCTTCTATGCTCCCCCTCATGATTCTCCTCCAGGGTCTAAGAAGCTTTCTATGCAAGAGATGTATTAGTCGCTATTTTTTAGCTCTCCTATTGTATAGTAATATTCTTGGAATTCCTTCAGATATTCTTCGAAATACTTCATGTTGCATATCTTGAAAGCATATATGTAAGTTTTTGCTAAATTTTTAGCTTTGTCCCCAACATACAAGATATCTCCACAAAATTGGTCATAGATCAAAGTTCCAAAGGTGTATGAAGACTTATTAGTTTTAATTTTCTCCAACCATTCTTGTCCCCTGGAAGTTTGTTTGAGGGCAGAATAAAACTTTTTTGCCATTCCTGTGAGGGCCGACTCATAGATTATCTGTAGGTAAGGAGCTTCAGACTTTCCATAGGTAGTACATGCTGCCATGAATAAGCTAGCAGCCTAATCATTTATGACTTTCTTCTTGTCTATAGATTTGTCTAGATAAAGCCATACACCAAATTATGTAATTGGCATTTTTGGTGTATTTTCCTGTGAAATAAATTTTTGGGAACTTCTTTCCCCCTTCTTTCTAGTAGGTCCTTTCATGTTCGGAAATTTTGCATTTCCATCGATTTTAATGATGGTGGTCTCCTTCTTCCATTTTTACTTCTTGATAATAAAAGACTTTTCTTTCCTATTTAAATGTGAAACTTTCGATCTCTTTGGTCAATTGTTCCAGACGAAATGGATCTTTGCACTTTTCTGCTTCTTCATAAAGTGCAAAAAGCTTCTCATCTTTTTGTTTTTCCGATTTTAACATGCTGATATCTCTTTCTAATTCAGCATCTAAATCTTCTTCCATCACTGAGTTTGTTTTTTCTCTTATTGAAATTCTGGTACTTCTAGTACTCTTTTGTCTAGAAGAGCTGCATCTTTTGAATGATCTAGAGCTTTCACCTCTCAAGCTTTTGAGGGATACATCACTGTTTCTGTGTCCTTTAAAGTTTAGGTTAATGTCTCCAGTTCTTCTATTCTCATAAACTGTTGCTTTTACACTTTCTGGATTTTTTTGGGGGCCAAACAATTTCCATTCTAATGGAAAGGTTACCTCATCCCATGTAACCTTATGAATCTGCTCCGAATATTTTTTTTTTTGGAGTTGTAAGGAATCCAGTAGTAAGACCAGGAATATTTGTTATTTTGGTCTTTGGTTCTACTGTTGTGCTCATTAGTTTATAGTAAATCATATAAACCATAGCATGCTCTTGCATGCCATCTTTCATTGAGGTGCAATCTATTTTGACTCTTAGTCGTAAACAGTGGGTGGCACCAATCAGGCTAGTTAAAAAGTTTGGAAAGCAGTTGAAATATGCAACTTGGTTGCAAAACGATGCTTGAAGGGTTTTCAGTAGACTTTTCTGGAAATCAATCAGTCTATTAACTTGTAGGACACGTGAGACTGAACAATTTATGCCTTCTCTACCCAGTAATTTTATGCCAACTTGGACTGCTCCAATATGCATAATTTTGTAATTTCGTTTTGTGGATTTAACAACTTCTTCAAGTGTTATCAAAAGGAGATTTTTTTTTCTCCCGTTGTTGCTAGAGTGGTGAATTCAAAGATTTTGAACTGATGACTATCCAACATATCAAAATTTCATCTTTTGTAAATTTGATTGAATTCAAATCTTGGAATTGAGAAATTTCGAACATTTTCTTCAATTTCATCAAATTCAAATTCTTTAGAATTGAATAGCTTTTCTTTTCAAAGAGACTCAATATATTTATGCTACGAACATCTTCAGTCTTGGATTCCTGAAATATGATGGTTGATAGATTTGTTGTTGAATCCAAAAGAAAGGTTTTGGAGAAGGGTTTCATCTTGAAACCTCTAATGGTTTAAAGTCATTGGTTTTCCTTATGACATTCTGAGGTGGACTGTCTCTTGATTGCTTATGTTCTCGGGCTATCATTTGAACGTAGTCAATGATTTTCATCTGTTAAAGATTTAGTTACTCGATTTTACTATTAACCTTTGTTAATATATTTTTTTTTGTTTTTCGGGTGATTTTTGATATAATCCATTTTAGTTTCTAATTTTTGTAATTGGTTACTAATCACCGAAAGTATCTCCAGATACTCTTTGTTTCTAGAGATTTCGATTAGAGACTTTTGATGCGTTACATATGTCAATTCTAATAGAGAATCTATTTTCTCTATTATTTTCTAAGAAGTTGTTCTCATCTTTGGAAAATTGTTGAGCTGTAACAAGCTCTTATACTAGTAAAACTGTGAATCTAACCAACAAGTTCAAGAAGATAAGCTTTGTAGATGAAGTTCAACTTTAGCTTTATCACATAAATAAGTAGCAAGAAAAAATTCTTGTCTAGCAATCTGAAGAACAACTTTTGCCTGGTCTTGAGGACGAACTATTATTATTAGTTTTTCCAAAAGTTTAAGCTTTTTTTTTGCGTTGGCAATAAATTCTCAAATCAATTTAAGTTTTTTGCTTAATTCATGTAGTTTTGGAAAGTGAGTAATTTTGATAGTAAGAAATAATTGTTTATCTTCGAGTATTGACAGTAGATCTTTAGCTGCAAGTGTTTATAACAAACAAATTATGGACCCATTACGCTTTATAACACTATGCTTTCAAAGACCACACTATTGTAGTAACATAAAGATACTAATTATTAAGCATGAATGTACTAATACAAAACATACATGATGATGACTTTAACAAAGGAGGGATAAATTGAAGAGTCAAATAAAAGACTGACCCTCATTTGTATAAATGATAATTCTATAATGCACCCTAAGTCTATTCATCATGTAGACTTCTTAGTAAAATTACACATGGGAAATTTTGAACCTTTTCTTATTTGACTATTTTAAAGCTTGATTGAGCTTATGTTAAACATAGGTGTATGCAATCTACTCTTTCCCAGAAAATAACCCTCGACTCTTTTCTTCTTCTTGTTCTCTCACTCTTTCTCTCTCGATCTCTCTTATGAAGTTCACAATGGCATTTCTTCTGCTCAGTGAAGATGTAGGCCTTCGACGTCTCACAAGTTAGAGAATTATGAAGGTGAAATCATGGAAAAACTAATAAAAGCTAATACTTGATGAATTTTTATGGTTAATGTCAACTAATTAATAGAGTATGAAGCAAGTAGATCTAACTTCCAAGCTTGATGCTTTGAGTTAGTAGATATTGATTGCGAAGAGCTTTAAATTACTTAGTAGTCAAGACATGAATTAACTATTGTGATGTCCAGCTTCACCTAAAAATGAACATTATATTTGTGAGAAGAAATATCATTAATAAGATTGAAGAGAATGTTATACAAGTATTGGATTTAGAATCAGAGTTCTGAGAAACACATTCATTTTGAGTTTTTGAATATCTAGTTTATTGTCCCTTTACCTCTCATCTCTTTCAATGGGGATTGATCAAGATTCATACCAATTGAAAAACGAAGGAATTACTAAAACTGGGCACCAAGAGTGCACATCACCGCTCAAACTCGACAACTTAACATCGATCTCAAAACCTCGTGCCTCTCGCACTCGCTTTCTCCTCCTTGGGCGGTCACATTTATCTTAAACTCATCTCGTCAGACGGTTTTGCTCGTCCTCAGATGTAGGCATACAACGGTGGTTGCGAGGTCGATTCAGCTCGTGGCGAGGCATAAAGATTGGTGTGGTCGAGGCAGAGGGTATAGCAAAGGAGAGTGGGTGGAGGAGCAAGTTTTCGTGGTAGCCGACGACAATAATCCCGGCGATAGAAGTGTTGTGCGGCGGCTTGATTTCTTGAGTAAAGAGAAAGATCATGTTTATTGAGCTTACCGTGATCCAAGTCAACATTTACAAAGTTGAAAATATTAACGAATGATATTACGCCATGTGTCATTATAAGAATTCAGACCTTATGGTGCATTCCAACATGATCCTTGTACAAAGAAAAATGTTTGAGATATAAACATTTTGTATGGAAAAATGATACAAAATGAGGTGGCAACCGCCACCTCACCTGCCACCTAACTGTTTTGTGTCAACTGTATTCTATGTGTTTTCTTTAATATTTTATTATTAAATACAAATATTGTGGTTTACGGCGGTGGTTCATCCCGATGAGCATGAGCTTGACGCCATCATGGACATAGGGATAAGAGCGAGCCGTCATGGACGAGCTCGGCGCCGATCGAATCGACAATGCCGTAAGTGGAAGCCAAGTCCTTGAAATACAGAATAAGTGCTCCGCCGCCACCAATAGTTGAGGCTGCAACATCGATGGACGAGGCTTGGCTTTTTCTTCTTCAACGACAACGGTGTGTATGCGTCTATGTTTGATATGGTTTTTAATCAGGCGCTGGTTATATCAAAGATGAATATAGCCACCTATTGGCTATTAGATGTACTTGGCTCCTTGAATTTCCACGGTCAGGCACACCCATCAGTGCCTTTATCATACGGCTTAGTGTTGGTGTTCATAAATAATCCTTTGGCTTCCACTCAGGTTATTGTTTGTACTCCTTTCTCAATTCATTTGACGTAAGAGAAGTAGAGAACTTTGAATTTTAAAATGAAGTGTTAATTCATGGTGAAGTTTGATTGAAGATGTGAAGTTCTTCATGATGGTAGCTCTTTGAATTATTATAGTGATGTGCTAGTTTCTTTGATGTGGTTTTCATGAGTTAGAGAGCTGTGGTATCTGCTTTCATCAGTTTGGGGATCTATTTTTTTAGATGCTTGTCAGGTTCTTCTGACTTTGGTTATGTCCCAGATGAACATTATTTAGATTCTAACCTCCACATGGTTTTGGTTTTGCTCGATCGTGAGTTTCGACTGTGAGTTTTGAACAAAATGGTGGACGACGGCTTTGGAGAGGATGACGGTTGAGGTATCGAGAAACCATTGGGCTACGATAAGTTTATTTATTTTTGGTAAAGGAGGAAATTAGATAATTTTAATTTAAAGTTATAATTAGGGATCACCATTTGACCCATAAGCCCGAAAAGCCCGTGGGCGGCCCGAGACCCATTAAGCCCAAGTTTGGGTCGGCCCGGCCCGATAGGCATAAGGCTGGGGTTGGGTCAAGATCCCAAAGCCTATAGGCCTGAAAAAGCCCGCAGAGGCCGGCCCAACCCGACAAGTCTATGAACAAATACATTATATATGAACCATTTGTTATACATACAATTATACATTATAGTTTATCGTCATACACTACAACAACGACAATAAGGGGCAAAAGTCACATAGTAATGATTTATATATCACCAAACTAAACACTCAAGAATTCATAATTAATTAGAGTCTTATAGTCTTAGACTAAGTATAGTGATATTTTATTAACTAATTATAGTGTTAGTATTACAATAGAAATTTTAGTCTTATAATATTAGTTTTTTTGCTTACAGTACGTTCTATCATATTTCCCATTTGCTCCAAATTTTTTTATTAATTATTAGAGTAGCAATAACGTCTCATTTGAAGAGTTTTTTTTATCGTAATCTCTCTTGAAAAGTTGAATAGAAAAGAAATTATAACTTTTTTAATTTTCATATTTTTATGTTATTAAATATATAAGGCCCAATAGGTCCGGCCCTATGGGCTTAGCCCGGTCCGTCCCGAAAAGCCCGTCAAGACCCGATCCATGGGCTTGAAATTTTTGAAAAAGTCCAGCCCGACCCAGCCCGAATTTTGGAGAAATAGTGTTTAAACCTGACTCGGTCCATTGCCGAGACCTGGTTATAATTGTATAAAACTAGTGACATGGTGTTGTCACATCATTTGATATTAATTTTCTTTATTTTTTTTAATAATTCAGTAAACATATTTTAATGTCACAGACGTTGGAACGTAATGGCATCTCCAATCATGAAGTCTTATAATGAGGTCTTATACATATTTTGAGACCTTATTTAGACACTATTCATATAACACTTCAACCATCTCCAATGGTAGGGGTCTTATAATGGGGTCTTATCCCTCCAATTTCTCTCCCCTCTACCAAGTGGCCCAAACCCAAAATTATAAGACCAAGTCTCATATGGAGTCTCAAAATAAGACTTGGGATGAGACCAAGTCTTATAAATATAGGGTTTAGGACTTCACAAAACTATCATTGGAGTCCAATTTTTTTTAGTACCCCAAAATTATAGGGTTTAGTACCTCCTATTGGAGATGCCCTAAGACGTGAAGTTGCATATCAAATGTTCCGCCATCAGTAACCCACGTGACCGCGGCGAGTTTAGGTTAAAGAGAAATAGATAAGGATTTTGTTAATCCGAGACCGAGTGTGTGCGAAATGGAGTCGGTTTTGAAGGCGCGCACATCGGCCACAATAGCTCTACTGACTCGCCGGCTTTGCAAGAGCTTTGTGAGTCCACCCCTCGCTCGAAGGCTCACTTATGGCCTGTCTCCTCATCCGCTGACCACGACGATACGACTACGACGTCGTCTGCAGTGCGTTGCCAGAAACCACGCCTCCTCATTTTCCCAGCCCGAATTTTGGAGAAATAGTGTTTAAACCTGACTCGGTCCATTGCCGAGACCTGGTTATAATTGTATAAAACTAGTGACATGGTGTTGTCACATCATTTGATATTAATATTCTTTATTTTTTTTAATAATTCAGTAAACATATTTTAATGTCACAGACGTTGGAACGTAATGGCATCTCCAATCATGAAGTCTTATAATGAGGTCTTATACATATTTTGAGACCTTATTTAGACACTATTCATATAACACTTCAACCATCTCCAATGGTAGGGGTCTTATAATGGGGTCTTATCCCTCCAATTTCTCTCCCCTCTACCAAGTGGCCCAAACCCAAAATTATAAGACCAAGTCTCATATGGAGTCTCAAAATAAGACTTGGGATGAGACCAAGTCTTATAAATATAGGGTTTAGGACTTCACAAAACTATCATTGGAGTCCAATTTTTTTTAGTACCCCAAAATTATAGGGTTTAGTACCTCCTATTGGAGATGCCCTTAGTTGCATATCAAATGTTCCGCCATCAGTAACCCACGTGACCGCGGCGAGTTTAGGTTAAAGAGAAATAGATAAGGATTTTGTTAATCCGAGACCGAGTGTGTGCGAAATGGAGTCGGTTCTGAAGGCGCGCACATCGGCCACAATAGCTCTACTGACTCGCCGGCTTTGCAAGAGCTTTGTGAGTCCACCCCTCGCTCGAAGGCTCACTTATGGCCTGTCTCCTCATCCGCTGACCACGACGATACGACTACGGCGTCGTCTGCAGTGCGTTGCCAGAAACCACGCCTCCTCATTTTCTTCCGGCGGTGGAAACGGCGGCGAGAGTGGTGGAAGCGGCGGTGATGATGGAGGTGGTGGTTCCGACGGTGGCGGCGATGCCAAGTCCAAGGTCGTCGCTTCTGGCGGCGACGAGGTCTCGGCCGTCCCCAATGACGTCATCATCCTTGACGTCGGAGTAAGTGCTCTCTCTCTCTCTCTCTCTCTCTCGGTTTCTCGCGTCACTTGGTTATGTTTCAACGATTGAATTTGCTTAATTTTGTTTTTCCAACAGGGAATGACGTGCGGTGGTTGCGCAGCCAGTGTCAAGCGAATTCTAGAGAATCAAGTAAGTTAGTTCTTCCATTTGAATAGATTTGATGCCTAAACATAGGCTAAGATTCTTTTTTATTTATATTTTATTTTATGGCAGCCAAATGTGGCTTCTGCTAGTGTTAATCTTACTACCGAGGTCGCAATTGTCTGGCCAGTCTCTGAAGCCAAGCTTACACCCAACTGGCAAGTGCAGTTAGGAGAGACACTTGCAAAGCATTTGACCAATTGTGGTTTCAATTCCAGCATTCGCGGTAAACATTTCAAATTTCTTTACTCTCAACTGCCGCTGCTAAAATCAGACTTCAGATATATATATATATATATATATATATATATACACATATACACACAGCAAATTTCAATAGGTTTATTTCTTTCTTCCGTGTCTTCACAAAATCATATCCATTAAATGTCAGTTCACGTAGCAGAGAATTTTTTGGGGGACTTATGCATTGTGAATTATACACAGTCAGAAATCATGAGTTCAGCAGTTGAGTTCAGTAAATGTTGAAATTCACTTGTCCCTGGGTTCTTTAATACGGTTACTTGTGTGAGCAGCACAGTTACCACAAAAGCACCAACAGACTGCCACGGAGACATAATATTAATCGAGTCTAATGAAAGACTCGTCTTATTTTGTTATATTGAGAACACAACACACTCTTTTGATCTTACAACAAAATAATATATGGAAGGTTGTTGAAATTTTCTAGAATCCGACTTCAGCCCGAGAATAAAAAGGTCTACAATCAGACTTCAGATAACGTCTGAAAAGGTATAATGACATAGATCTCTGCTTGTTGAAGTTTAAAACTACAGTAGTTTTGACTTGTTTAATTGCAAATTTTGAAAATGTTCAGTGACATTTAATGGTGATTGCTCTGAACTTCTAATTTTGGCTGTCTGTAGTAAAATAGCCAATTTCTAAATTGGGTATGCTTGTTTGGCAGCTTCATCTCTAGACATATAGTTTCCGTTTCGACTCAGCCCATCAAACTTCTGGATTGCAAGAGTTTCACATTCAGTCAAACGTACAACCATATCTTGCGTGCTATTCTAAATTTTTATAGTTTCCCTAGTTTCAATTCTTTTCTAAATTCATCTAAGTTCCCAGATCCTTTTGTTTGTGCTACATCAACAAACACTTCTAGTGAGTAAAAACAGTTTATTTGGTCCATTGAGTATGCAAGATCAACTTGTATATAGTTATCGATAGTGGTTGTTTATCTATTCTGGTTGTGCCCAGATAGCAACTCAGTATTTAAAATCAGAGTATATAAAATCATATGTATAGGGTTCTTAATTGACATATGTGAAGCATGCTGGGTTAATTGGCAGGTCAGGGAGCTAGCCGAGGAGATATATCATAGAACTTGAAAAAAGTTCTTCCCAGGATTGACCATAACTATTTATGGTATGTCCTCGTATCATTGAAATTTTCAATGATGTGTATATGAAAAAAAAATGTTTTACTTTTCCACTCCACTTTTGTAGATGTAAAAATAGGGGGTAAAAAATTATTATTGATATAACGTACTGGTTTCTTTAGGTAGTCTCAACAAGATGGTGGATTGGTTTGAGGGCATGTCTATGGCAGCACCCATATCTTTTGAAGAATTACTGTTCCACTTCCAGTCTGAGCTTAGACATCTCTTTGTTGTCTTTGAAAATCTAGGGACTCATACGATCAATAAGTCTGTTGTATTTTATAGTTGACAGTCGTACTCATTGTTTGTGCATATGGGCATATTGATGTTTGAATATACTTTTATCCTCAATTAGCCATAGTATATAATATCATATCGTTGATGCAATTTTATTCAGCACTTTCTTGTGGAGACAATCAAAGATATAGCTAAATCTATAGAACCTAAGAAACAAGATAAGAAAAATATTCTATGCCCAATCAACTTCAAGATTGAGCTCATAACTGATTAACTTCTCAACCTCCAAGCTCAAGTTGCCAATCCCGATTTCTGCAACTTCAAGCTTGAGTTCATAACTGATTTACTTCTCAAGCTCCAATCTCCAAGCTTTGTGTTGGAGTCACACCTAGGATTTTACTTGAGTCTCAAATTGGGTTCCTTTGACGCTTGCTCGGTTTTGACTGCACAGTTCATATAACATAATAAAAGATGATATCCGTGCCTACTTTACTACAGCTCTCTTTATCATAGCTTTCCTCTTCAACTTATTGACTTGGATTGCTACTATGCTGGGGAATTAGATGACAGAACATGTTATAGAATGGAGAAAAGCAAGGGAGTTAGGTAGGTTTCATTCATTTCCCCATTGTGTGCAAAAATTGCTTGCATCAATGGGAGTTTGTTGGCTTTGTAACAGCAATTCATCTCGATGATATCCCAGGAGAACGGAAAAAAAAAATTAGGTCCATCTTG
Source organism: Geum urbanum (assembly GCA_946800695.1). Classification (NCBI taxonomy): domain Eukaryota; kingdom Viridiplantae; phylum Streptophyta; class Magnoliopsida; order Rosales; family Rosaceae; genus Geum; species Geum urbanum. The sequence goes on from OX327002.1 coordinate 26,148,716, forward strand.
ACGACCAACGGCTCACTCTTCTCTCTTTTTGCTGTACACATTGACTTTCATGTTCTGAAATTTCAAATTTGTAAGCTTCACAGTTCCATTTAGGTTTGAGAGATGATAGATACCCTCATTTTGCTATTTGCTTTTTGTATTTTGCATTTCTGTTGGTTTGTATTGATCATCAAGCTAGAACCAAGTAACTTTTTTAGCACCATTAGGTCCTCTTTTTCTCCTTCAGCATTATCTTATATTAACCAATAGTGAACCATAAACTTTTTTGATTTATTGCTCCGTTCAATAAGTGACTTTTGGCTTATTGATGCATTTCCGTTTTCATTTGTGTTGGAAAGTTCATATGATGATTATTATCGCCTTAAGAAATAATGCCTTTTAGACGTATGCTGAAGTACATTTTATATTTTGGTTTATGGTCAATAAGTTGTAACTTTCTCTAAAACATGTCGTTTGTATGCTTTATTATCTCAACAATCAACCTACATGCTATAACTCTTTTTTTCGCAATCGTGCGAGTTATTGAAGAATATGATATCTTTGTGTTATTCATTCTCTTTCTATAACTTTTCCTAAACCTTGTCCGACTTAATGTATCTGCTTTAGATCATAGAAAGCATTCCTCGGGCCCTATAAGCAGTTCTGATTATAAGTTTAATACATTCTGTTCAACATAAAGACGGATATTCCTCGGGCTAATAGTTTTCATTTTCCATCAAATGGAAAATCCGTTTTACTACATTGATCCCTATCCCTCTCGAGGGGTATTTTAGTAATAGATTCTGTAGGAAATGTTATTTGGTACAAAAAAAAAATTTTGTTGGGTTTTGTTTTGTGTTATCATGATGCAGATGCTTTTGTTCATAAAATTATATCTTTTTGTAATCACTGAAGTCAATTTAGGAAGTTCTTGTGTTGTCCATGGCCAGTCTCTAATCCCATTTTACACTCATTTTCTTTTTTGTTTGTTTGTTTTTTTATTTCTTGTGAACTGATCTCTGTAGTGTCTGGAGTGTGGACTGATTGGTTATTCCTTGCTTATGCAGATTCTGGAAGAAGTAGTTTTCTGAAAATATTTGAAAGGAAAATGGAAGAGAAGCGGAAACGCCTGAAAGAAAGTGGTAGACATCTTCAAGTAGTGAGCACAGTAGTTTTACTTGTTCGATTTAAACTACCATTTGGTCATGTCAATTTGGGCTATGTCACCATACTTTAATTGGTGTTTCCAGCTCTATTCTAAACTACTTCAAAGATGTAGCTTCAGCTCTATTTTAAACTGCTTCAGAGCTTACATGCATGTATGCTGCATCTGATAGCTATGTTTTTTTGTTTTTGTTTTTTCTTGTGTCAGGTCATGAACTTGCTTTCTCTTGGGCTCTATGTGCTGTCTGCCTAGTTGGTCATCTTTCTCATATCTTTGGAGCCAAGGCTTCTTGGATTCATTTATTGCATTCAACAGGATTTCATCTATCCCTCTCTTTATTCACATTGCTTGGTCCTGGTCGTCGACTTATCTTGGATGGTTTGAAGAGCCTTGTCAAAGGGACACCAAACATGAACACCTTAGTAGGTCTTGGGGCTTTATCTTCATTTACAGTCAGCTCATTAGCTGCCTGTATACCAAAGCTGGTTGGTGCAATACTTGTCTTTGTCATGGACCTTGCCCCCTTTTAAAGTACTTATGTTATTATTGTTTTGTTATTAATTTTTAGTATTTTTATTTTCTTATGCTGAAAGAACAAATGGTATACTCTGTCATTACAATGATGAAAGACAGTTGTTTACATTCTAAGTCTGCCACTGAGGATGTAATTGTTGACAAATGACCTGTGTTTCAATCCCTCTTCCCTCTTTGATAAAAGATAAAGAAAAAAGGCTTGCATTCACATGTGGTTATCTCCAATATCTGGAGGATGACTGATACATAGCATCAGGGATTCAACTTGGGTTCTCCTGCTCTGATTCCATTTTATGATTTATATCTTTTCTACCTTTCTGAATTTCTTGAGCATTGGGATGTGGGTCAGATGATATCATATGTTTCGTAATTTCCTATTCATCTGTTGACATGTTTGTATGCTAAGACAGCTACAATATGTTATAACTTGTCATTGCTATAAAGGTTACATGAGTGAGCTTAATATTCACAATTATCTACAAATATGATGACATGCTTTTGGGAGCCGTGGATTCTGTTTGCAGTAGATTAATTTGTCTGTGTTTAGATTGCATTTTGTTTATCTTTATATTTCGTAGTTGTATGTTTCTTTATTCATAATTTTTACACTCGTATCTTTGAGTCTTAAAAGAGTTGACTCTGGGTGTTTAAAAAGTCCCCTAAGAGGGGGCTGCTGAACTAAGATAGATATCTAGGAACAACTCTTCGTGCGTGTTGGTTATTTAGTCTTGCTCAATGGAAGCTTGTGGATGCAGGGATGGAAGACTTTCTTTGAGGAACCAATAATGTTGATAGCGTTTGTGTTGCTGGGGAGGAATCTTGAGCAAAGAGCTAAAATCAGAGCAACCAGTGATATGACTGAGCTTCTTAGTATTTTACCAGCAAAAGCTCGTCTTCTGGTCAATGATGGTGTAAAAGAGTTGGAAACAGTGGTTGAAGTTCCATCTAACAGTCTCAGTGTTGGAGATCAAGTAGTTGTACTACCTGGAGTATGTAAACTATTCTCATCTTTTTTTTTATTAAATCTTAGTACCTTCCCTCCAGAGTTCAGACCTCTTTCTTCCAATTTCTTTTCTGGGTATAATAACTTCAGAGTTCAGACTTGTGCAGTACAAATCGATTGTAGTTCGTGTTTTGTTATGTCTTGATTAGAATACGAGTTCTTGTGGTTTTAATACATTTCTCCCATTGCATTAGGATCGTATTCCAGTGGACGGAATCGAGTTTTGTTATGTCTTGATTAGAATACGAGTTCTTGTGGTTTTAATACATTTCTCCCATTGCATTAGGATCGTATTCCAGTGGACGGAATCGTTAAAGCTGGTAGAAGTACCATTGATGAGTCCAGTTTTACTGGAGAGCCAATGCCTGTGACCAAACTACCCGGGGTACATATATGCTTACTGACAATGACATTTTTCCCAGTGTTTATTATTAATATGATTTACTCATTATATTGGGATATATTTTGTTCAAGCTAGAGTCAAGTTGCAGCTGGAAGCATAAATCTCAACGGAAGTCTTACGATTGTAGTGCAGAGACCAGGTGGTGAAACTGCCATGGCAGACATTGTTCGCTTAGTAGAAGAAGCACAAATTAGTGAAGCCCCAGTGCAGCGCCTGGCTGACAAGGTCATCCATTCTTTCTTAGATTACTTGGATATACTATTTTCCACACTGGTGGTGTCCATATGAACTTCTAATCTATATATGATGTGAAAACTTTGTTTTGGTAAACATTCGAAAACCCAAAAATGTTCAATAGCTTAAGGAAATAAATTGATCTAATATGAAAAAGGAAATAAATGGAAAATATTAAAAACAAGGCCCTACATTTATTTCCTACCTATTTTTTCCATTTTTCAAGGACATGGTTCATTTTGACCATCATAATTAAATAAGAATGGTGATTGTTATGTACCAAAAGGACTGCTATCCATATTTATGCCTTAGGAAGAACTGTTATTTTCTCGTGTCAAGCAAATGATCTCTGTAGGAAGTATAAAATATAATACAGCAGCTTCCTAGTGTACAGGTTAATGTAGGATGTTTTTACGAAATGGCTGAATCGACGTTCTGGTTGGTTTTCTTGACCAGGTTTCTGGGCATTTTACATACGGAGTGATGGGACTCTCTGCAGCTACATTTTTGTTCTGGAGTTTAATCGGTGGACGTATGTTACCTGCTGTTCTTCATGGAGGAAATTCAGTATCTTTAGCATTGCAACTGTCTTGTAGTGTTCTGGTAAGCTTATTTCTGTCTTGAATCCAAAATACTCCTAGTACTTCTTTGATAAACTAATATAAGCATCATATCCAATACCACTTGATAACGGGTGAAGGCTCTTTTATACATTTAGGTATGGTTATACTTTTTAATGTTGATAAACTTGCATTCTGAACAAGTCTCCTCAAGTTTGGAGAATTTTTAAGCCAAACAGTGACCCACTTATATTTTGGGACATAGACCACGTGTCCTTTGAGGCATTCATGTGTAGTAATTTGCTCTCTAACCATGACACCACCATTATTGGTGTAGTGGCCATCTGATATTACTCCCAAACAAGGGGGGTTTGAATCACCAAAATTCGATTTCAGAATGCAATGGGTAACCTGCTCCCCAACCGTAACACCACTACTATTGGTGTAGTGGCCATCTGATATTATTCCCAAAGAAGGGTTCACAGGTTTGAATCACCAAAACTAGATATCGGAATGAAATGGGTAGAGATGCTGATACTCTTAGAGGTACTTTTGTAATTTGTGTAAACCTCGGGGGCTAACGGCAATAAGCCTTGTTGTTTTCATTAATTACAATCTATATGCTGTGGTGTTGCCTTCAAAGTTTAAAGCAGCCAAACTTTTAAACACTTCTTTCAAGAGCATTTTTTGTTTATATATTTTAAAATTTTAATATTTGGGATGTAATAAGGAACCATGGGACATACAAATCCCTTCCTGATTTGAGAATCTTACTAGCTCCATAATTTATCTTGATCTTTTTCCCATTTCTACAACTTTCATCTTTCTGTAGTTAAGGTTTGTGTCTTCTTTCCCTGTCATAAACGTATTTTTTTCTGAGTGCAGGTTGTTGCTTGTCCATGTGCCCTTGGGCTGGCTACACCTACAGCTGTGCTGGTAACCTCCTTGTGACACCATCTATCTATTTTGTCCATTCAAAACTTTTCATTCTCATTAGAGCACCTGAACATTCATGGATAGGTATATAAACTTCAACTCCATAAATTATTAGCCATCTTACCTTTGCCAAAACAAGTACCGTTTGCACAATAGAGCAAGAGACCCTGTTGGGATCTCTCGAGTCAACACTTCAGAAATACATGATCTACACTCTTCCCCTGTAATTTACAGAAGACATACTAATGGGGAGAAAAGTAAGAATTTGGTCTTTTGTAAGCCCAATGTCTTGCGCTTTGGTGGTGCTTTAGCCCTTCATATAAAATCACAGGAAAGGAAGCTAAGATATTCTTGCTCAAATTCTATACCAAGATTGAGAGATAAAGTTCCAGAGGGTTCCAATTTCTATTTCCACATATTTACTTTACGGGCATCCAATGCAAGTCTTCAGTGATACCAGTCAGTTAAGTGTCTTTTAATATCCAAAAGTTCAGCTCACAGGCAAGTGTTTGGAATAGCTAAGATATTGTTGAGTTACAAAATCCTGACAATCTGTTGATTCTAGGAAAATATGGGTTCAGCGATCACTCTTCCCCTCACATTTTCCAAAAATTTCACTTTTTATCATTAATGCTCACCAACTCAAACCAAAGGTGGAACTGACTAGTTCAGAAAAATTATCCTTTGACTTGTAGTATACTGTTTACTATTCCACTGTTTTATCTCATAGACATACTTGATACTTACTACGGCATGCCTAAAAGACCATTTGACTAGTTCTCTTTCTAACTTCAAGATCCTTTTTCCAAAAAACAACTCTTCTCTATGATATTCCCAATCTTTTTCCCTACATCTAGACACCAGTTCCCATGTAACTAGATTGATGTTTCTTCCATGTCCAACTCCCTCACATACATTTTTCCTCATCATCAGCTTTAACTTCATGCTCGATGGAATAAGGACAGATTGGTAGGAAGATTGCCTACGAGGGCTTGTTGGTTTAATCTGCCTCTCATTGAGCTCTGCTAAGAAGCCAGCCTTGTCCAACCTCTGATCAAAATGTTTGAAAAACCAGTAAATGAAAACAAATCTACAAAAATATAATCTTAATGTGTTGCATGATATGCGTAGGTTTATTTGTTATGATGCAAAGAAGTGGCACACATAGTAGGTTTATTTGTAATGAAGATAATGGTTTCACACTAACGAAACATATTCCCATATTCCTATAATTGCTTGTTTCATGTATATTTTGAAGTAGACTTAGAACATGTCTGTTTTTGTCATATCAAGGTGGCACACCCATCTGAAAATCTATTCATTTTTCTTGCTAAATAATTTTCAGTTTGTTGTGTTAGATCTAATTTATCTTCACTGTCAAGTGATTTCAGGTTGGAACTTCATTAGGAGCCAAAAGAGGACTGCTTTTGCGTGGTGGAAATATTTTAGAGAAATTTTCAATGGTGAACACTGTAGTATTTGATAAAACAGGGACACTGACAGTGGGCAAGCCAGTTGTGACAAAGATCTTGACTACTAAACATGCAGAAGTTACTGGCTTAGAGTTGAGTATTGACAATAAATTTCATTCATACATGATTGGCTCAATCCTTGACTAATTCTTTAACTTCCAACGTTTTTAATATGTTTCCAAATTCCAATCAAATTTGGCAACACTTTGCCTAAGTTTCTTCATATGGATTATTTGTCTAGCATGCCACTAAGCAATAATTGTATCAGTGTATTTCATCCCTTGACCCACCCTTTGTTATTGCTTGATTCTAATCTAGCATTGTGTTAATAAATATTTTTTGTAGTGGCCCAGTCATTTCTGTTCACGTGAATATAGTATCTTTTTCATCTGTTTAATTTTAGGGAGTTTTAAGAGTCCAGATAACTCTTGAGAGCTTGAAGTTTTTCATTTCTGACTGAAACTGTCCAAGGTACAAGAGGGTCTATTTACTCGTCGTTTTGCTGGGTATACAATTTGCAAGTATTATTGATCTGTTTGTAGTTTGGGAGTCTAGGGACTCCAAGTAAATATTGAGAGGGCTTGAAGTTCTTTTTTTTTCTCTCACTGAAACTGTGCAAGGTATAGGTTGGTTCATTCACTCATCATTGTGCTGGATATCAATCTCTTATTATAACTACTTTTAAGATAAATATTATCCAAACCCAAGAGATAACTTTTAGTTATTCCGTAATCTGCATTTTTCATACTATGTTGTTCAGAAATATAGATCACCAAAGGTGAAAAAAAGAAAACAAGATTATAATACTTTTTTCTCATGTTTCTTTAATATATTTATTATTATTATTTACTTCTGTTAACAGAGAAAAGGTAAATACTTGGTCAGAGGCCGAGGTTCTGAAGTTTGCTGCTGGAGTGGAATCAAACACAATTCATCCTGTTGGGAAAGCTATAGTGGAAGCTGCTCAGGCTGTTAATTGTCAGAATATAAAGGTATTCTCGTTACATACTCAATTCAATGTTGCAACTTAGTACTCGGGTGATTTATGCTGGTGTTTTAGTATTTGTATTTCATTGACCGTACATGCATCTCTGTCGTGCTCTTATATTAAACAAAGGGCTTCATTTCAGGTCGAAGATGGAACATTTATGGAAGAACCTGGCTCTGGTGCTGTTGCAATTGTTGAAAATAAAAAGGTTTCTGTTGGGACTTTGGACTGGGTTCGAAGGTAATTCACATTGGACCCTTACTAATTAAAATTTAAGCATTTGCATGATTGTAAGTTGCGCTGATCCTTATTTGACTACTTGACTCCACTTAAATCTGCACATTGCCATACGTGATAACTTTCTTCTTCTTGTCCTCTAAAGTTGGTTTTCTATGGTGGTATCAGAATCTTTGCTTTGCAGACAGAATCCTAACAATGATCCTTATTCCTTGAAAAACCCTGCTTTCAACCACCTCCTGTACCTCATCAGACCATGTCCCCCCTTCAGTTATCCTTCTAATCTCTTGCTACTGCATTGGCTTATCATATCTGCAATACTGCAACATTATAAACTCATTTCGTAAACCTCTTATCGCATTAGACCATGGTACCCCTTTATCCCTTCTGATTAATTGTGACCCTATCGGCCCTGCAATACTGCAACATTATAAACTCACTTTTCAAGCCAACGTCATCATCTCTATCACATCAAATCACATAGAATTTCATCGCTCGGAAAAAAAAAATTTCCTTACAGAAACAAAAACTTAGGTGGTCTCTTCACTGTTCATCATGTCATCAGAGCTCCACAATCCTTTTATCTTATATTTTCTGTTATTGACGCAGGCATGGAGTCAAAGAAAACCCTTTTGAAGAACTGGAGTCTCATAAGAGTCAATCTATTGTGTATGTTGCCATTGATAGTACTCTTGCTGGTCTCATTTATTTTGAGGATCAGATAAGGGATGATGCTAGAGAAGTTGTTAAATCCTTATCTAGTCAAGGGATTACTGTATACATGCTATCTGGAGACAAAAGAGAAAATGCGGAGTACGTTGCATCTGAAGTCGGTATTCCAAAAGACCAGGTCTGATGTTTTTATGACTATGATTTATCCAAACAAAATCTTTCCATGACTACAAACTGTTACTGTTAAGATTAGACAATAGAAGCTAAACGTTATGTATTTGTCTACCAATTCTACCCTAACTAGAGTTCAGAACATTAGCTATATTGAAAATAAATTGGTATATCGTTATATTCAATTTTTTTTCGTTTCTTTTTAATGCTTCGTTTTCTTAGGCTTAGTTGCAGCTTTCCTGTGCAAGTGGTTTTTGGTGACTTCTTACCCCTCTATAATTTGTTGCCTTCACTTAAAAAGTTTTGGCTAAATAGTTCCAAATTTTATGAGCATAAATAAATGATTTTAGCTCTTACTAAAAAGAATCTGATGACATAGAAAGTGATCCTTGGCTGTTATTAGGGGCATTGTGTTATAATATTTTAGCAAAAAAAAAAAAAAACAAGGGTAGTACTAACTAATATCTATGTTATTCCTGTAATTTTTTTGATATCAAGTTATTCGGTAGAAGTCAAATAAAAAACATTCTGGTAGAAGTCAAATAAAAAACGTGTACATGACACAACAAAAAATTGGTGTGAAACTGTACCCTGTTTGGTTTTGTAAAGTTCTGGTTGTGTTTTGATCACATGGTTTATAGTTGGACATGACTAGAGAGAGCATTGCATTATTTAATGGAGGACTAGCATGAAACTTGCAATGAATATCTAATTGACCTGTTTAAACTAGTTTTATCGAAAAAAGTACCCTTTTTACACTTTGGTGACTGACTATTCACTGCTCTTTTATAGCCTTAATTTCATACAAAGAGCTCTACGTGTAAGTGGGATCTGTAGTGACTACCCACCCCCAATTCTCTGAACAATAGGAAGATTCTTGGTGAACAATAAAAGATCATGAATTATATATTAAGTTGTTTGAATTTTACTTGCAGTCAGACATTCTATCCAAATAGTATTTACAAACAGCTGAAGGATCAAAAACTTTTACACTACAGGTATCAAATGTAATATTATGCTGTGTTTACAGGTGCTATCTGGTGTTAAACCGAGAGAAAAGAAAAGGTTCATAACTGAACTTCAAAATGATCAAATTGTTGCCATGGTTGGTGATGGAATCAATGATGCTGCAGCCTTAGCTTCATCCCATGTTGGAATTGCCATGGGTGGTGGTGTTGGAGCTGCTAGCGAGGTGTCTTCGATTGTTCTTTTGGGAAATAGACTTTCGCAGGTACATATTTGTAACTAAAAGAAGTAAATAACTTTTTCACAGTAAATAGCTTTTTGCAATTAGATACCTAGCTTGTTTTGTGTGTGCATATCATGATGTTACAAGCTTATCTTTAACAATTAATTCCCCTCTTTTAAGGAAGCTATTCTTTATATCAAATAATCACAATTCTTATCTATGATCCTACTTGGAACAGTTGCTTGATGCTTTGGAGTTGAGCAGGCTAACCATGAAGACTGTGAAGCAAAATCTTTGGTGGGCTTTTGCTTACAACATTGTAAGTTATTTCTTTTGGTCTTCAGTTTTCATCTGTCACATTAATCACATATGAAAGCTATACTATTCCATTATCTGAAGGTTGGTTTTGTGTTCCTTATTGGAGGTTTCGTATATTATCTGTCACTAGGCTTGTTATGGTGGCTAACTATTATAACCTATTGGAGTTATTTTAAGCATAGAGGCTTATCTGCAATCTTTAACTCAGTTTCCTATATTGAGGAGAACGAGAGTTGACAGATGGAGCAGATGAAAGTAGACAGGCACGAGGCAATTTACACAATGCCTAACTACATCCTAAATCTAGACGAGGCAATTATCACATCTAAATCTAGACAAGGATGTAAGACCACAAAACTAACTAGAAGGATGGTTTTAGGGTGAAGGCTTAGGACATCCTTGTCAAGATTTAGATGTGATGGGAACAAATGGAAGTAGAGAGCATCTAATCCATCTGTATATATCATGATGTTGAGACGAGAAAAAGAATGGATCAGTACTCATCTCTTATTGTCTCCCAAGCTGCTTAATTATCAGCTTTGGTTTCCATATTTGACTTACTCAACACTTTATTCAAGCTGTAGAACTTTCATTTTGATCAGTCAAGTTTGACGCCATGTAATCTCCAGTCATGCCGGTTTTTGCTGCCGTTAGAATAGCGGTGGAAGTGTTAGCTCTGTAGTTTAAATTGGCATTTCAAATGGCCAGAATAGAGGGAATGACCAAAGAGGTTTTGGTGTCAAACTTGGGTGACTAGATTGATATTTCATAAACTTGAGTGACAAAAATGTCGAATAAGTCAAAGCTAGAGTGACCAAAACTGATTTTTTTCCTAATACTTGTGTCTTTTACATGTACTTGTCAAGAAAGTGTGTATTTCCCTTTGCTTCTTTCAGCCCCAGTACCTAATGTCTTTCTTACAGGTTGGACTTCCGATTGCTGCTGGAGTATTACTGCCCGTAACTGGGACCATGCTGACTCCTTCAATAGCTGGAGCACTGATGGGCCTGAGTTCTGTGGGGGTTATGGCAAATTCATTGTTCCTGAGATACAAGTTTTCATTTAAGCAGGAACAAAGATATAAAAGGCCAACAGCCACCAAAACTAACAGAGCTTCCAATATTAATTTGGACTGGAGTTCAGAGAAAAAGAATTCCAATTCCGATGCAAGATGGAAAGGAACATGATCTAACCCCCAAAAGTAATCGCATTGTCTACGGTAGATGGAGAGAGGCTAGCTGATCAGTTATGAACCGAAGTCTTGAAGACGCTGTCTTATTGCGATACTATTCTTTCGGGAAGATATTGTTCCCGTACAGTATCAAGTCATATACACAAATTTTTAGAACAAAACAAATGGCAAGGCGTAAAAGCACATGGCGTAAACTGGTCAATGTCAGCTGTAGATCGGATCATATGGTGCAACTGCCAGTGTAGTATATTGTAATTTTCTCTCCAGATTATGTATTTTTTTGGAAATGAATACTTCGTTAAGAGGAGAGAGCTCCAAAGGAAACAACAGCAAACAACAAGAAGCAACAAACAGCATAACAAACTCCACCATACTCGGAAACAAGTGGGGTAAGGGAGGTGTTAGCAGCAAAAACTAAAACATTAATCAAACTGGAGGAGCAGAGCAGCCATCATTACGCAAAACCCCAACTAGGGACGGTGGTGGCGTCGCCGCCCATCTCATCGGATCCACCCTCCCAACTCCAAGCCTAGCCATCGAGTGAGCAACAACATTAGCTTCACTTGGAACCCACTCCACGAAATAGAATCAAAAGATGTTGCCCTACTGTGAATCTTGTAAATCATATTTGAGATTTGCCACAGGCCCATACTTATCGATTCACGTAGACAACCAACTACAAGTTTAGCGTCAAACTCAATGATCACACTCATGAATCAAAAATTTTGTGCAAGAATAACAGCTTGTAGCACTGCCTCAGCTTCACCCTTAGTCACTGATGTGCTCACACATTCAATGGCCAACCCATCCACACAAACACCATAGGTGTCTCTCATGATGACTCAATGGTAGCTCTTGAAGTGGCTTGAAACTAACCACCATCGCAATTAACTTTAAGCAAATTGCAAGGAGGCTTCTCCCATGTGACTATGCTTCTAGTGACACTAGGAGACCTAGTCATAGTACCTTGGGCATTAACCAACTCCTGTATAGAGGCCATAGCCTTGCTAATAAGCACAAAAGGATTCACCATCTTCCTCTGATACATGAAAGGCACATCTTGCCTTCCATAGCTCGCAACAAAAAGTGAATATCACTAATATCACACTCCCGTTCCTATTTCCCTATATTCTGATTGATGATAGCCAAAAACCACTCATGCTAGGTAGTAATTCTTTCCTTCACAATTTTAAGACCAAAGGGGGACCCAAACCACACCATTTGCACCCATGTACATAGAATGAGAGCATGCTCAATGGACTCCTTATATTCATCACATATACGACAAATAGGTGTTGGACAAAGTTTCCTACAGAACAGATTAAGAAAACATGGAGTTGAGAGAGTGACACACCTCCAAATAAAGTGTTTCACCTTCGGAATAACAATCATCATAGTACTCGTTCCGAGCATTCTTTATTTATAATTTATTTAATGGTAATCGTTGATGGTAATTAATTTTTTTACCGTCGATAATTATCGATTGTATTTATCAAAATTTTACTGATTAAGTTTTTCGAGGAAGTTCTTTGCGAAAAGTAGTAAAGTGTATCGAGACAAGTTCGTAGCCATGTCAAGTGTTAAAATCGGAGTTACGATGAAGAATTGTGGTCAACAAAAGTTTTATGTGATTTTACGGAAATTGGTTAGTTGCAACTTGCACGTATATATAGAACTTTCCGAAAATGGAAAGTAATAAACTTTCTATTTTAGGAAGATTTTTCTTTCTCATCTCTCCCTCTCTCTTCCGCGTGGCTCTCTTTCTCCGCCACGGTTCGCTGGCAACGAACCACCGACCGTTCACCAAACCCGGCAGTTTTGGTATCAAAAGTTCGTCTCTCCTCCCTCTTTTAAATCCCTATAATCTCAACCTCCAATTCAAGAAGCCTTGGCTATTATATCTTCTAGAGGGACTGTCGAACCCTAAGCTCTTTGGGTGATGATTTTGAGCTCGACTTGATGGTTCTTACCTATTGGGCTTTGAAGCTCTCCTCACCATGAAGGTAATGACACCAAGATCAAGTCCTAGTTCCAGGTGTGAAGGAAGAATCGATGAATTGAAGATTTTGATGTTCTTGGTTTCAAAATGAAATTGGGTGAGTTATAGTTAGAAGTGGACTTTATTGTAGAAGAGAAAATTGTTGTTAGGTTGATTTTGAGTAGGTTGAGCTTCGGGTCGCCAGAAAATTTTACTTCCGCCACCAGTAGCGCTCCGACTCGTATTTTGATGTAAATTTTATATCGTTTTGTTCGTAATTACGTATCGAATCTAATGATGAAGTTATTGAATTGAATTGGACATTATTGGTTAAGACGTATGGTTAATAAGATAATAATTAAATATTTTTACATTATTGATAAACAGTTGCATTGATTATTGATTCGACTTCGAGTTCCTTAACGTTTAAGGTTTATGTTGCGATTTTAAAGAGGATTCAAGAATTGAAAATTGGAATTTAGAATTAAATTAGAGCTCGGTATTATTTCGGGAAGTGCAATTTTTGAAAGTGCGATATTCTCAACGGTATTGCTCGTTGGTAACGAGCTGGGTTATTCGATATGATTTTCGACAATTAGTTTTTACATATTAATCGTTATTTCAAGATGACGTATTAGCAGCTAGTGGAGATGTATAAAGACGCCGACAGATGTGCTTGGCTGATTGGAGATCACGGCACAGTATAGTGAGTGAACTTTTTATTTTAACAGTCATAGTATTAAAGTATTCCAATTTAATTTACATTATATTTTAGAACAGATTAAATTTGGAGGTTTTTCTTGTGATGACATTAGTTAGTTGCATCGATGCACTCACTGTTCGGGTGATCACCGGATAGTCCAATCAGGGGAGGTCAGGTTGCCTCGTCTGGCCCATCACCTATATTTTTAGTAGTTACCAGTTAGCTGAGGTCAGGATACCTCGTTTGGCCACTTCTATGTTTCTTACAGTTTTATGATAGTAGAACTCACATGATTTTAGATAGAGTTGTGGAAAGGCATAATTTTTACAAAGATTATCAGATTTTGTCCACTCACTCTAACGTTTTATGTTTTTATGCCTTTCCTTGGGCCTTTTGTTTTTAAATACCCAGAATTGTAGATTAGTCGGTTGAAGTCGTGACCGTCCAGAGTTCGAGGCATGACAGTTCACAACTTCTGCTTTCTCAGTGTAAGATCACAACAAGGATTTGGGTTGCTCGTGCTAAGGTAGCTGATACCGACGAGTCGGTGCTAGAGAACTTAACGCGGGTCCTGCAAGACTTATCTATAGATTACTGGGGTAATCTGGGACATCCAAATTCCACTGCTTGGTTTCGTAGTATCAACAATATTATGAAACATCACCCCATCAACACCATTCCACTCCAACATGCCATTAGGAAGGTCAGGTATCCATCTATAACCAAAAATACAAATGTCTTTTCCATTTGCCACCTTCCAAGAAGCCCATTTCATAATGGTATCCCTAGCCTCAATCATGCTCGACCATCCCCAAGTGGCACGATGTCCTTTCTTTACATACAAGAAATCAACAGTAAGAAGATATCGATCTTTCAATAAACAAGTCCAAAGACTATTAGGTTCACCGATTAATCTCCAAACCTGCTTTCCAAGAAGAGCTATATTGAAAGTTTCCAAATCTCTGATGAACATCCCACCATTCTATTTAGCATGACATATGAACTTCCAATCTCTCCAATGTGTCTTATTTCCTTGTAGTCCTCCCTCACCAGAAGTTACGTATGATCAAGTTTAGTTCCTTACAAAAGGTGGATGGGAATCGAAAACATGCCATTGGGTAGGATGGAATAGCCATGGCCACAGACTTGATCAAAGTCTCCTTGCCAGCCATGGATAACGAACACTCCTTCTAGCCTGCAAGCCTCTTCAATATTCTTTCCTTAACAAACCCTAAGGCCTGCTTCTTTGATCTTCCCCAGAAGGTAGGAAGACCAAGATAAACACCAGGGGCATCAGTCAACACAATATAAAGCAAGTGGCACATGAGATGTTGCATTTGTGAAGGAGTATTAGGAGAGAAGAACAAACTAGATTTCTACCAGTTGATGTCTTGACCTAATGCAACACAATAAACTCTCAATTTATCCTTAAACCGACTGTAGTTTTCCAGTGTTGCTCTAATAAAATATAGAGCATCATCAACAAAGAAAATGTAGAACAATACATGCCTTTTAGTTGTCAACTTCATTCACACCAACTGCCCATTACTAACATCCTTCCTCACCCTCAAGGAAAAAACCTTGCTAATAATCAAAAAGAGGTAACGAGATAAGGGGTCTCTGTGACATCCCGTTCCGAGCATTCTTTATTTATGATTTATTTAATGATAATTATTTTTTTCTGTCGATAATTATTGATGGTATTTATCAGAATTTTACCAATTACATTTTTTGAGGAAGTTTTTGGCAAAAAGTCGTAGAGTCTATCGAGACGAGTTTGTGGCCATGTCAAGAGTTTAAATCAGAGTTACGAGAAATGAGTTATAGTCAACGAAAGTTTTGTACGAAGTTACGATACATTTAGTCACAAATTTTGACTATAAATAGAAAGTTTTTTCGTAAATGAGAAATCAACTTTTTCCATTTTTGGTAATTTCCTTTTTCTTCTTTTGTCTCCCTTTTCTCTCTCTTCCCTCCCGTTCTCTCTCTCCCTCCGTCGGCCTCACTGCCGGGGAATGACCGGACGACCACCAAAATTGGTGGAGCATGTGTCAAAAGAACCTCCTACACCTCCTTTACATGTTGATGGGTGTCTTTGCGGCGATGGGTGGCAGAGGAAGGAGAATCGACACCTTGAAGGTCATGGTTTCAAGAGGTAACCGGTGTCAGCTCCGATAGGGTTTTCAGTTACTTTTCAGGTATAATTGGATTGGGTTTTTATCCTAGATTGTATTGGTATGTTTGTTTTGATGTGAGGTAGTGTAAATCGATGAGAATTGGTGGAATCAAATTGGATTTCAGCGAGGGTTTTTAGGTTGATGCCATGGGCGGTGGTCGACAGGGTGATATGGTTATTTATCCCCTTGCCACCCTGAGCCGATTGGGAGATGCCTCGACCACGAGGTGGCTTGACAGCGAAGAACGATTGCCGGAAAGGATTTTCCGGTCGGAGAGTTTCGAGGGAAATTCTGATCGATTAGGCTGGAATTGGAGGTTGGTATTTTAATGAATATTGTTGTTAGGTAGATTATCTATAATTTGGGCTTCAATTAGCCGAGAAAAATCACTGGCGCTGCCGCGCTGCAACCGACGGCGGTGGTTCACGGCGGAGCTCCGACGAGGGCATTTTTGGCAGAAATTTTATATCGTTTTGTTCAAAATTACGTACCGAATCTAATGATGGAGTTATATAATTGAATTGGATTTTATTGGTTATGACGTTTGGTTAATTGGATAATAATTAAACATTTTTACGATATTAATAATTGGTTGAATCATTTGTCAAATTAACCGCGAGTCACATAACGTTTAAGGATTTTGGTTATGACTTAAAAAGAGGATTCAAGAATTAGAAATTGGAATTTGGGAATTTGATTAAAGCTTGGTATTGATTTGGGAAGCACGATTTTCGAGAATGCGGTATTGCTCGTTGGTGATGAGCTTAATTATTCGATTTGATTTTTGGCGATTAGTTTTTTTTAAATAATAATTGTTGTCTCAGGATGACGTGGTAGCAATCCATGGAAGATGTATAGAGACGCCGATAGATGTGCTTGGTTGATTGGAGATCACGGCACAGTACTGTCAGTGGACCTTTTATTTTTATAGTCGTAGCGAGTTCAATTTTCAGCAATTATGTATTTTAATTTAATTTACGGTATATTTTTAGACTAGATATTTGGAGGTTTTTCTTGTGATGACATTTTGTTAGTTGCATCGATGCACTCACTATTCGGCTGATCACCGGATAATTCAGTCAGGGGAGGTCAGGTTGCCTCGTCTGGCCCATCACTTATATTTTTACATACAGTTTGTTGACTCAGGATAGGGAAAAACCCTTGAGCGGCCACCTCCACAGAGCAAATGATCTCGCTTTATTTTATACAGATTAGCGGAGAGGCATCAGATTCAGTTTTACTTCAGCTTTCACAGATTATTGTACGATACTGTTTTTTGTCCACTCACTCTCACGTTTTATGTTTTTATGTCTTTTCCTGGGCCCATTGTTTTCAATTGCCCAGTTTGCAGGATAACAAGTTGAAGTCGTGACCGTCCAGAGTTTAAGGCATGACAGTTCACAACTTCTGCTTTCTCAGTGTAGGATCACAGCAATGATTTAGGTTGCTCGTGCTAGGTGATACTGACTAGTCGGTGCTAGAGGCCTTAAGATGGGTCCCGTAAGACTTATCCCTGGATTACTAGGGTAATCTGAGGTGGGGCTTGTCAGTCTCCTTACCACAAACCTTTCTTAGGTTTAAAGTAACCACCAGGGCAACCATTCAACAACACCGAGTAAGAAAAACTCGTGACACATTGTATGATAAGCCGTACCCATGTAGCATCAAAGCCAAAATAGTGCAAGGCACCTTTGAGGAAATTCCACTCAACACGGCCATATGCCTTAACCATATCAAGTTTGAGAGCCAGATCATGCCTTTCCCCCTTTTTCTTGAGCTTTAAGTAATGAAAAGCCTCATGTGCAATTGTAATGTTATCCTGTATAACTCTATTTGCATCAAAATAATTTTGAGTGCAATGAATGATCTCTGGAAGTATTACCTTTAATCTGTTTGCCAATATTTTGATAAAATTTTGTATGAGTTGTTGCGAAGGCTGATAGACCAAAATTGAGATGTAGTTTCCGGTTGTGGAACCTTCGATATCAGAGCAATAAAGGTCTTGTTGATCCCCTCCATTTACATATTTCCCTCCAAAAAAATCTTAGAAGTACTCATCACAACATCTTTGATATCACACCAGAATTTTTGATAGAAAAGACCCGGGAAGCCATCAAGCCCAAGCGCCTTAAGAGCTCCAAGTTGGTGAGCAGCCTCACAAGCTTCCTTCTCAGTGATAGGAGAAACTAAAATTGCATTCATGTCCTCCGTAACCAGCTTCGTGACACCATCTCGTGCATCTCCCCACTCTCTTTCCCCACTAGATTCAAAAACTTTTTTGAAATGCCCTTCAATATTCTTAGTCCTGACATCTTTGTCCCCTTTAAACCACTCAACCCTCTCATTAGCAATCTTCATAATCTTATTTCTGTGATGTCTTTGTAGGGTAGTCAAATGGAAGAAACGAGAATTAGTGTCACTGACCTTTAGCCAATTAATTTGGGATCTTTGCTTCCAATATAACTCATCCCTACTCCATAGTTCAATAAGCCTCCTTATCACATTCTTTTGTTGTGTAATGTTGTCCCCAGTGTCGCACCTCTGAAGATCATCAAGTTCCTCCATACACTCAGTAATCTCCAACTTATTGTCTGGGAAATGGACTTTGCTCCATTTGAGGAGTTTGGATTGACATTGAGTCAAGTTGTTCACCCATTTATGAAAGCTAGGATGTTAAGATCACAACTCCAACCATTCTTAATGATGTCCCGACATTCATTATCTTCAATCTAATATGCTTCAAATTTAAACACAAAAGGTCTTCTACCCTGTCGAGGAGAAGTTTCACATAGTTATAGACATTGATCGGATCCAACATGAGGTAAATGTGTTACCTTAGTCTCCGGACATAGTAGGAGCCAGTCTTCATTATATAAAACTCTATCTAGTCTTTCCCTAACAAAAATAACTCCGTCATCCTTTTTGAACCAGATAAAGTTTTGACCCACATGACCAGCATCAATGAGCTTATTATCATCCACAAATATTTTGAGATAGTGCCGACCGAGATGCCATACTGAACCACCACTCTTCTCATGTCTCCACAACAGCTCATTGAGATCCCCCATTATCAATCTCGACATATCATCCGGCCACCCTATTCTTGATATACCAAGATTGCCAAAACTCTTCTTTGTCTTCATAATAAGGTGGGCCATAAATCCAAGTATAACGCTGCTTGTTCTGATCTCCCTTAATACAAACAATTGGGTCGATAACAAAATTGGTATAACTCACAATCTCCACCTCATGAGTTGGTCTCCACCATAATGATAAGCCACCTGCAATCCCCTCCGCATCAACATTAATATACTTATGGTACACCAAACTTTTCCTTACTTTGTCAACATAATAACTAGACTGGTGTCTCTCTGAAAGGAACACCATATCTGGAGAATGAGAGCGAACAAGCCCCCTTAATTGTTGAACTGTCAAGGCTCCCTCATACCTTGACAGTTCCAGGTGATGTAACTCATTATTTACTTGTGGCTGTTGTAGGCCAACCACCACCACCCTGGAGGTGGGAGTCACACATCAAACCCTATGTGCCATCAATTATAGTCACCGATTCCCTCTGACTTAAGGATCCAGAGTCAAAGGCACTCATCTTCTCAGTGTCCTTCTTTCACCATTTCTTAAATCCAGCACCCTTAATAGATAACTTAAGAATGGGGTTAGGGTTCCTCTTGCAATTCTTCTTCATATTGCCTTTGCCACCACCTTATCACATTTCTGTCTCTTCTTGTAGGTAACAATTGGCTCATTTCCTATCTCCTTTATCAATACTGATGATTGAGGTGGTGGAACATGAACCTTCTTAAAACCATCATCTTATTCACAATATTAAGCACAGGGAAAGCCATAATTACCATTGTAATACTCAGCTTGGTTTTTGAAAGCCCATGGAGGAATAACTTTAGGATCGGCCCACGTCTTGTCCAAGCATTAAGAGCCTATATGAGACTCCCATTATTGTACCAGCAACTCTTAACATTAGGGTTCCAATCATTATAGTATGAGTTGGTACCATTAGTGAACGTGGTTCTTGGAATGGGTGCAAAGCGAAGGTCAAATGGCATGGAGCTGCCCCCTTCATTGATAACATCGCTCTCTATATGCTCCCCCACAGTACTTCCAATAGTGTCCTCAAATTTTTTGGCACACACTTCAACTTCTTTTCCTGCTTGTACATCTGATCGAAGATCGGTATTCTGATCAATGTAGCCTCTAGCCTTCATGTAAGGAAACTCAATAGGATAGTAATTCTGTGTATACATAGCTTTCTTTAGTGCTTCTTCAATCATCCTTTGATCATAAACAATGCCAAGCTTCATGACTAAAGGATTGATCTGTCGATTGCACTTCGAAATGGTATGGCCAAGCCTGCCACATCTAAAATAGAACCTCTTCCTCATACTTTAATGCAATCTTGGAAACAATTGGGAAGAGGGCGTTGTCCATCCAGATCCATTCTCATCTTCAAATATCCTCTAAACCCTACTTCATTAGAATCCTCTACTTCCAAGATGGAACCAAACATTTTCCCTAAACACCTGGCATTTGTTTTAGTAATGAGCTCTTTTGGAACACAATGGCCTTGTACCCATAGAATAACCCTATGAGCGGTGATCTCCTTTAATGAACTTCGACCAGGCCAGTGCCTAGTAGTTAAGCAGTATCCCTTCACATTCCAAGGCCCACCCTCAAGGAGTCTCTTAGCCAGCTTCTCTGACCTCATTGTTATACTGAATACCCAGTAGTTGATATGTACATTTCTTATATGCTCAAGCTATTTCCATAAGCACTGCAGAGTGGCCTTAGTAGCAATCAAGTTTGGTTCATGATCCACCAGTAGTGTACCCACCAAGTCGACACCATGCTCTAAATCCAGTAGATCCAGAGCATTTTTGAAAGTGGGGGTCATTGCCTCAATGATATAGCATCATCATATGGTACCTCCTCATCCATGACGCTCCTCGACGATGAAGCCATATTAGAGACACGTAAAAAAAAGTGTAGATACACTCCAAAACCACAAAAGAGTGAATAAATGCCCTAACAAGTAGGTAGTATGCTCAAAGATGATAGCCCCAGTAATTGCAGCACCAACCTTAAACCAATAGAAAAATGAACAGAAAATCAAATCCACATGGAAAAAATAACGAAGAAAGAAGTAAATGTAGGTCAACACAATGATAAAACTTCCTCGTCTTTTGTAGGATCTTGTCACAATTGACTAGATCTAAAGTGCAGAGGAGAGAATTCAAATTCGAGTTGCCTCAAGTAAACTTATCACTATCGGGAGCCAAGCATTCACCAAAAAGAGGATACAAGAGAGTCCCAAAAATGAGAAAGAGATGAATGTAGTAGTTCAAATAGTGGGTAGATCTACTATCAAAAATGCCAAAACGCCGGAACAAAGAGAACCTATAAACAAATAGTGTGTGAAAATGCCATCAGGAAAAAAGCCAAAAAGTGACTTTTTTAGAGAGAAGGAGGACACTCTCTCTCTAACTCATGTTTCTCCAACTTCTCTTCTCCAGATTATGTTAGACATGATTTATTAACTGTTTTTGTGTGAAATTGAATACACTTGAGGAATGCTGACAGTTGAATATATTTACTATTTTGAAATGACAACAAGACATATAGGAGGCATGGGACATGTAGCAGAATTGTAAGTGCTGAAGTTCTTATACTCTAATGACACATTTATGATTTATTTATTTGGAATGAGAATGAGAAGTGAGTGAATCATTATGGTGATGAGAGTATTGTTGTGTTTACTAACACAAAGGAATTGGAAAGATTCCGGATAAAAATTAATTATGCGTTTATTAACACGAAGAAATTGGAATGATTCCAGATAAAAATATTCATGCGTTTACTTATAGATTAAGGAATCAGAATGAATGTAGGTCATACCACATTATCAAGTAGTGATTTTTGAATTACCCGGGATTGTATTCCGAATGGGTGAGATGGGTTTAGGAATCAGTATCACTCCTTCTGAGTTGGGTTGTCTTCGATTCTTGACTTCTCTGATTCTACTTGTCTTTGAATCATGACATCTCCAATTCCAGTTTTGATTATTAACACTCTAATTCCATTTCATTCTAATTCATGATATTTTTTTTCATTCCAAGCAAGTAAAGGTGACATGAACATGAAAAAAAAATGTATCTAGCATACATAGTGTATGGTTATAATCCATGACCAAAGCTAAAAAGAAGGCAAAACATTAAATTTCAATTAGGTACATCATAAGTCATAAGCTTTTCACCGTTCAATTAGACATGGGCCTGGCCATCAACACATGTAGCAGATTCTCTAGTGGCCAGCCGATCGATTACCAGCTGGTTGTTGCAGTTAAGATTGCAGTTGTTGCCAGGATGGTGGTCAGCGACAAGCTACAGTGGATGGAGATAGATCAACACGTCGGACCGTGGACTCATGTGATTCTGGACCTGCTTCATGGACTATGGGCTCTGCATATTGGACATGATTCTATGTAAGATCTAGGTTAGACTTTTCTTCAGCCTAAAAGAGTGGGCTGGTCTTTCTTCATTGTTTGGTCTTGGTTTGTGTCTTTCATTTTTAGGAAGGGGAGTGATAAGCTCAAATTCACCATGAGAATGACTAAGCCAAACTTAGACAAGTGTCAAGTTATTATATTTTCTTGATATTTAATTTATTAATAAGGAAATATTTGTGCTGGAAACAAAAATTCAACCATTACCCTTATATTTTCACTCGACGGTACCAACACCCAAAGTCATCTTAGATGGAGTGAGAAGCAACCCCTTTCTTCCTCTTTTGTTTTCCTAAATTTGAGATGTGAGGGAGACAATATTCTCTCCCTGCTCTAGATCAATGGAACTAGGACGAAAGTTAAGATCAGATCTGTCAAATAATTGACATGGGTAATGGGTTGGTGCCTAGATTTTGTTTCCGTGTCATCGTATATCTCTCTTTTTCTTTATTTCTTTGCTATAATTGTGGTTTGGGATAACTTTAATGTTTGTTTTTGTGCATTCAATATGCAGGTGAAGAACCCAATATCACATCTAATTTTATTTTATCCTCCAATCATCAATCTTTTGAATTCTTTTACCCCATTCACCTCCATTAGTCATCAATTATAACAATTGAAATATAGAATTTGGATTTAACATTTGAGGGCAATGAGTCATAATTGTGTTTCTCGACCTAGAAAGGAAGAAGATGTGTTCTAACATTTGTTTGTACGGAGTACATACGAGTTCATGGAGGAAAAGGAAGGAGGTAAATTGGAAAACTGAAATTACAAATTTATTTAGTTGATAAAAACTCAAACAATATAGAAAAATACACGTGTGACGAGAAGGGAGTATGAGTGGACACATGTCTAAGTTTGGCTCACTCACCCTCATGGTGAGTTTGAGCTTATCATTCCCACATCAAGTCGAGCCCTATGAAGTTGCTGAATTTCTACCTCTGTTGACATTGGTTCACTAGCAAAGCGTGCAAAGACATCCATGTCTAAGGTATCAAATATTGGACTAATTTGAACCTCATTATGCAACTCCATTATATATGCATTTGAGCTAGTCTTCCTCAACACTTTACACGGCCCAAAATTCTTTGATTTAAACTTATGGTATGTGCCCTTAGGGAACCTATGTTGCCTAAAGTGCACCAAAACCATGTCTCCTTCTTCAAACTCCTTCACTGTTTGGTGCGTGTTGGTTGCTGATACATAAGACTCATTGCTAGTCATGATAGCCAAATTGTTGGTCTTGGAAGATTTTATGGTGTTGATAAACTCTTCTTTAAGAAGATGCAAGACCATCATCTTCTTTGGGACACACTTCTTACGCATGTCCAAAGAGAAGGGTGAACTTTGCAGACTTTGTGGTCTTGATAAACTCTTCTTTAAGTAGCTGCAAAGTCATCTTCTTTCTATCTTTATAGAAGGAGTAGGTATTAGCTTGAGTAAGATGAACCATGTCTATGTCATACAACCACGGTTTTCCTTGTAATATATGACAAGCATCCATAGGAATGATATCACACCAAACTTCATCATCAACATTATTGCCCATAGTGAATTTAACTAAATAGCGTGAAGTCATTAATTGGTACCTCATTCCCCTAATGAAACCATTAAACCTTGTAAGGTTTAGGATGCTTTTCCTTTGACAGCTTTAGTACTCGATTGTTTCCTTTGAAATCATATTTTCAATACTTCCCCCATCAAGAATTAAATTGCAGACCTTATCCCTACATTAAACACGTGTGCGGAATATACTACGCCTCCTCCAGTCTTCCTCTTCTGCTTTTGGTGTTGTAATTACTCACCTTAGCACCAAAGCTTCTCCTTCCACTGGTAAGAGATCAATGGTTTCTTCTTCGTAACAATACTCATCATGGTGAGTCACATATTAGGACCGCCTTAGCCGTAATGTTTAGGATAATGTCTCTCATTTAAACTTTAAATTTCAAGCCAAAATATCTCCTTCATATACATCTAGGTCGAGCTCCCTCTCACACAGTCCTTACCACACTATTCTATACTTTCATTTCACTCATATTTCATTATTGCAAACTTTAAAATTTTAGCATAGCTATTCTGAAAGGACCCGGCTCCGATTTAGTTGCCTAAACCGAAATCAAACCCCTTCGAAAACATGACCTTAATTTTTTTTTTTTGGCCAGAGTTTACTTTGAAGAACGTGAACCATTATTAGAACCTGCAAAGAAACACACTTTGAATATTCCACAAAAGCCAAACCGTGGGGCTCCGTTCCCCATCCGGATTTCTCAACATCATATATATAATAAACCAAAAGGTTTACAAGAAATCCAGAACATTCAGGAGTAAACTCAACTGAAAACAAACATAAGTATTCAGAGCGACACTTATATACATCATTTACATCAAGTAGGTCGAACAAGAAACCTGAAAGGACCCAACCCCGATTTAGCTCCCTAAATCGGAATCAAACCCCTTTGAAAACACGAACCAACAAAAATTTTTCAAAATTTGGGCAGAGTTTCGTTACTAACGTTGAATTACCATTACCTGCACGTGGAAAATACACTTCGTCCTATGCCACAAAAAGCAAACCGTGGGCACCAATCCCATCCGGATTTCTCAATATATCAACAGTAAAATAAATCAGTAAATATCTCTATACTTTACTGAAATCCGGTGTAAAATCGTATAGCATATACAATAGGACGCTCAGAGCGACTTCTAATACATAATCATATACGCATACCACAGTAGGTAGAACAATAAACCTACTGGATGAAACAAAGTAGCTCGAGCACTATGCCTCCGACCACGACGTGCGACACCAGAGCCTGAACTGCAAACTGGGCACGGAAACCGAAAAGCCCAGGTGAAAGACAATAAACACGTTAGAGTGAGTGGACGAAAATAAATGTCTTTCACCAGTTAATATATATGTTATAAAAACATATGCGAGTCGAAATATGAATAAATCAAATCAAATAGTTTACGAGGAGACGCTGACTCCAACTCGTAAACAGAGCATGCATAGAAAGTATCACGGGGTCACTCATGGACACGTCCGTGCTAGTACAGTCAGAATCACGGAGTCCTTGACTACCACGTGATTCATAGCCAGAAAGGCCTCGGTTCCGGGGTACTGCCCCTCGCCGGTCAGGTAGGGGTACTGCCCCTCCTGGTGGCCTACCATCGGGGATCAGCCGAGAGGCAAGGTGTATCGATACAACAACGTAACCACGACTGTACTCTGTGTAAACCAAATCATAAACATTTCAATGCAAATGCATGAAACAGCATAAAAGTGTATGCATGTTCGTATACGTATAGCCGTATAAACATATTCGTATAATCATAAACACATGCTTATATAATCATAATCACATGCTTATATAATCATAATCTCGTATAAAATCTCATGCTCGTAAAACCATAATCATGCTGCATGCTCAAGTTCATAAAACGTATATAAAAGACTCGCAATCAATCCGTGAAAATAAAATGTCCACTCACAGACTGGCGTAACGCGTATCGCGTTAACCCGTGATCTGGCGGAAAATCCCTCGCCAAACGAACGATCACGAACCCCTGAATATTCACAATGTCCAATATACAAAATCATAATCCGACAATAGAAATCAAACCACGAGAAACCACCGTTCTCGGAAACAGATAATTCAAAGTCGATGAATGTCGAAAATCCGTATATACCACTTCAATACCTCGCTTTACGTTCGGACGCTCAACTCGAAAAACGAACCTCCCCACAGCGATCGGGGCGCGATTTCGAGTCAAATGACATGCGACTTGTCGAAAGTCAAAAAGTCAACTCTGACCGTTGACCGCCGTCCACGGCGGCGCCACTGTTGACCGGAGAATTTCACGGCGGGGCAACCTCTATTCCACTCCAAATCACCCACTGAGCAACTTTGTCAACTGCACCGAAGTCCAATTCTCACTCTAACATGGTCAATTTCAAGCAAAACCGAATGAACACACAAATTTCAAATCCAAAATTCTCCTTGCACACATCAAATTGAAACACGAAACTTACAGGGAAGCATCAAGGGGATGAGAGCTTCAAAGCCCACTAAGAATTGCAGCTCGAATCGGCCGGAATCACAAACCACCATTAACACCAAAATTCACAAACTTTACTTCAAGTTTTCTCTCTCCACCGTGAGCTCCACCATGAAAGGAGGACGGCACGGGGTCGAGGGCAGCTTGGCGAGTCGGACGGGCCAAGGACCAAGCTTTGGGGTGGCCGAAATCATCGCGCCACCGTGGAGACCGTGGAGAACCACCGTGAGTTCATCTCCACCGAGTTGACTCGGTCAACTCGGTCAACCCTCAAAATGGAAAGTCTCCCCCTTGCCCAGAATAGCAGGTTACTATATATAGCCTTTCCCAAAACGGAAACTTCATGTTTATCCATTTCGACGAACTTGAAACGCGCGTAACTTTCTCGTCGTGATTCCGATTCCGATAATTCTCGCGCCCACGAACTCGTCTCAACATACTCTTTAATAATCACCCAAAGTCAAACATATCGGCCAATCGAATAAAAAGTCAATCCTTCAAAGCAACACACATTAAATCGACTAAATAATGAACAAACGGCAAAATTCGCAACTAATTCCTCGTAACTCCAAATCATGCTCCGGAAGTTCTCACAAACTCGAAATTAAATTCCGAACAACTTCCGTGAAGAAGCCGAGACCAAATTCTCGTCCGGTAATTTATTCGCGAACAAACCCGCCATTTAAATCTGAACTTCAAATATTCATAATTAATTCCTCGGTCGTCCAAATAACGATCCGGAACCGCCCACAAACTCGTAATCACACGTACAACGACTCTCGAGAAGAGACCCAGCTCCAATTCTCGGCCAATAATTAAGTCGTTAACAAGCTTGGCGATTCCAAACAACCGTCGGATACCAGTGACTACGCGGTAACTCACGTACATAGCTGGTCGTACTGCTGATTCTGATTCGGGTCGTCACGGTGGGTCAAACCCCTCCGGCCACGGTGGGTCAAACCCCTCCGGCGAACTTGTCCACCGCCGTTCCTTCGTCTACGGCGCACGGCAGCCCTCGAGACCAGTCCCAAAAGGACCGTCGTGGCCCCACGAGTAGGATCCTTCAACTCTCCGGCCACCACTGTGGCCGGAGCACCTCCGTCACCGAAACCCCTAAACTGGCCGGAAAACATCAAATTTCAAACGTAATTTCTCCCACAATTCTCAACCAAATCATGCAAATCCAAGTTCTAAACAGTTGCAAATGAAGAGAGGAATCAATTCATACCCAAATCAACGCCGGAGATGGCCGGAAAATGAAAGTCGCCGGCGAGTCAAACGGTGGCCGTTTCTCCTCCTCGGTCAACGCGGGTCAACTCACCCATTTTGGTCAAACGTCGGTCAAACTTCCAAACAATGCATTTTCGACTATTTCCGATATTTATACTCGCGCCTCGGGACGATCGACGGTGCAAAACGGTGAAAGGACCCAACCCCGATTTAGTTGCCTAGATCAGAATCGAACCCCTTCTGAAAACGTGAACCAACAAAAACCATTCAAAATTTCGGCAGAGTAACGTTACTAACGCGGAATTGCATTAACCTGCACCCTGAAAATAACACTTCATCCTATGCCACAAAAGCCAAACCGTGGGCACCAATCCCATCCGGATTTCTCAATATCATTTCAATATCAATAAACAGAAAACATAACTGTAATATATAATATATCCGAGAAAATCCGTATAAAACATGTATCCGAATGTATCAGAGCGACCTCTAGTGTAAATATACACAATATAGACATCAGTAGGCGAAACAAGAACCTACTGGAAAACACAGTTAGCTCGGATCACTAGCCTCCAACCACGACGTGAAACACCAGAACCTGGACTGCAAATTGGGCACGGAAACCGAAAAGCCCAGGGGAAAAACATGAAAACTGTTAGAGTAAGTGGACGAAAAGTAATTGTCTTTCGCCGAATAATATATATGTTATAAAAACATATGCGAGTCCGGATGCATAAATAATCAAATGGTACACGAGGGAGACTCTAACTCCTCACGCGTACAGAGCATGCATAAAAATCCCACGGGGTCGCTTGTGGACACATCCGTGCTAGTACAGTCCGAATCATGGGATCCCAGACCCACACGTGATTCTAGCCAGAAAGGCCTCAGGTCAGAGGTCTGCCTCCCCCCGGTAAAGGCCTCGGGTCAGGAGTCACAGCCTCCCACGGTACACATCATCGGGGATCAGCCGGGATGGGAGTATATCGATACAACAACATATAATCAGACTGTACTCTGTGTAAACCAAATCGTAAATAGTTCGATGCAAATGCATGAAACAATATATAAACGCATATACGTAATATATACTAGTATAGGCATAATCGTATAACACATGCTCATGTAAAACATAATCTCGTATGCATGCTCAAGTTCGTAAAACGTGTATAAAGACTCGCAATCAATCCGTGAAAAGAAATTGTCCACTCACAGGTGAGCAAAACGCGTACTCGCTCTAATCTCGTGGCCCGGCGGAAGATCCCTCGCCTGAAGCACGATCTCGATCTCGATCCCCTGAATAATCATAAAACATAACTGATCAAAATCATAGCCCACAACTTTGTACTTAACCACGGAAACCAATCGTTCCCGGAAACATATTAAACTATATAAACAATCGACTGAATTTCCGAAATCTCCACTCGAAACGTTAGACTTAA
Source organism: Geum urbanum (assembly GCA_946800695.1). NCBI lineage: Eukaryota > Viridiplantae > Streptophyta > Magnoliopsida > Rosales > Rosaceae > Geum > Geum urbanum. The sequence goes on from OX327002.1 coordinate 26,177,893, forward strand.
AATCTGATACTCAAATCAATACGAAAACCTCAAGGCGATAATCAGGGCGCGATTATGAGAAAAATGATATTAAAATCATCGAAATATGAAAAGTCAACCCTCTCGCCGGAGCGCCGGCGGCGGCGGCGGCGGGCCGTCAACGGAGAATTTCTCCGGCGAGGAAGCTCCAGTTCTCTCGGTCTCCTCAAGCCCAACACAATTACCAACTACCACAACCCTTAATTCTCACCGGAACCTCACCAAAAACAGCTCGAAACAGAACAGAATTCTTCTCCGGCAACCCACCTCGGGTTCTCCCAAAACCTCAACCAAATCCAAATTAAACCGTATGGGAAGCATCCCTGGGGCAAGGGGAGGCGAAACCCCCACCTCCCCGCCTCCGTGGCTCGCCGGAAAGCCAACCCCCGTCACAGGCGAATTCCGGCAAATCGACCCGATTCGAACTCATTCAATTCCTCACCAAATCACAAAATTCCAATTACAAAACAACTCTAGAACTCAAGGGGAAGAGATTCATACCCTTCACGTGGCCGGAGGTGGCTGGAAATTCCAAGTCGGCCGGCGAAACCCAAACGGGAAAGTCTCCTTCACAGGCCAACGGGCCAAACTTCCAAAAATGGAAAGTCAACGCTGGTCAACATTTCAAACAGTGTTTTCGACAATTTTACGACTATTTCCGATATTTATACTCGCGTCTCGGGACGATTAACGAGTCAAAACGAATAACCAAAACGATTCAGATAAACACTAAACAAACGGATAAACTCGTCGAAAAACCGAAACTTCAAATAATCATATTATATTCCTCGGTTATCAGAAAATTCATCCGGATCCGCCCACGAGCTCGAAATCACGTACTCTACAACTTCCGTGAAGAAACTCAATTCAAATTCTCAGCTGATAATTAAGTCGTGAACTAAATCGGCAAACCACACAATTAATGACTAACCGCGATTACGCACAAACTCGTGAATTATGCTGTTTACTCAACTGATTCTGGTTCGGGTCGTAACAAACCTACCCCCCTTAAAAAACTTTCGACCTCGAAATTTGCGTACCTGTCAAGTGAACAGATGATGATACTGCTCCCGCATACGCTGCTCAGTCTGCCAGGTGGCTTCCTCAACCGAGTGATTCTGCCACAAGACCTTCACTAGCGGGATCACACGATGTCTCAGCTCCTACTCACGACGATCGAGAATCTGCACAGGCTCCTCCACGTACGTCAAATCCTCTCGGATCAGTAACTGCTGTGGGGGCTAACACATGCGAAGGATCTGAGATGTACTTCCGCAACATCGAAACATGGAAGACATCATGAACACGAGCCATTTCAGCTGGCAACTCAAGTCTGTAAGCAACAGCTCCAACCCTCTCTATGATCTCGTACGGACCAATGTATCGTGGTCGAAGCTTGCCACGCTTCCCGAAACGCAGAACTCCCTTCCACGAAGATAGTTTCAGGAAGACCCAATCGCCTACCTCAAACTCGAGGCTCTTCCTCCTCACGTCCGCATAACTCTTCTGACGATCCTGGGTGATCTACAATCTATCCCGGATAATCTGGATGTCCTCCATAGTTCTCTTCACCAAATCAGGGCCAATCAGCCATCGCTCGCCCACCTCACTCCAACACAACGAAGTGCGACACTGCTTCCCGTACAGGGCCTCGTACGGTGCCATCTCAATACTGGCCTGATAGCTGTTGTTGTAAGCGAACTCTATCAAATGTAGCTACTGGTCCCAATTCCCACAGAACTGCAATACACAAGACCGCAACATATCCTCAAGTGTCTGTATAGTCCGCTCTGATTGCCCGTCAGTCTGAGGGTGAAAAGCTGTACTGAATAGCAACCTTGTGCCCAAGGCTCGCTGCAACACCTGCCAAAACTCAGAGGTGAACTGATTGTCTCGGTCAGAAACAATATACACAGGCACACCGTGCAGGCGAACAATCTATGATAAGTACAACTTGGCCAATCTACCCACTGATATCTTCCTCTGAAGTGCGAGAAAATGAGCGGATTTCGTCAGTCGATCAACAATTACCCAAATACCAGTATTGCCAGCCGAAGTACGCGGCAACTGATAGACGAAATCTATCGTAATGTGCTCCCACTTCCAAATTGGAATCTCAAGTGGCTGTAGTTTCCCTGCAGGTTTCTGCCTCTTCGCTTTAACCTGATGACAGATCAAACATCGGCTCACGTACGCGGCAATCTCCCGCTTCATGTTGCTCCACCAGTAATACGCTCGAAGTGTACGAAACATCTTCGTACCTCCGGGATGCATCGCATACGCTGAACTATGGGCCTCGTCCAAAATCTCCTTCTTCAGGCTCTCGTCTCTGGGCGCACATAACCTGCCTCTGAACGACAACGTGTTGTTGTCGCTCAATCGGAACTCTGTAGGTACACCATTCCGTATCATGGTCTTCTTGCCCAACAAGTAGGAATCTGAATCCTGGGCCTCCCGTACCTGATTAACCAATACGGGTCGAACCTGAAAACTGGCCAATAAAGCTCCCTCATCATCCCACTCGAACTCGGCACCCGTAGCCCGAAGCTCGGCTAACATCGACACTCTGGCCACACACACATGAAACAACGAGGCTCCAGATTTCTGGCTAAGTGCATCATCCACAACATTGGCCTTCCCCGGATGGTACTCGAACGTGCAATCGTAGTCGTTGATCAACTCCATCCATCGGCGTTGCCTCATGTTCAAATCCGGCTGCGTCTGCAAGTAAGTGAGACTTTTGTGGTCGCTGTAGATCTTACACTGAGCTCTATAAAGCTAATGTCTCCAACTCTTTAATGTTAACACAATAACGTCTAACTCCAAATCATGCGTCGGATAGTTGACCTCATGTGGTTTCAGCTGCCTAGAACCATAGGCCACAACTCTACCATGCTGCATCAACACACAGCCAAGCCCCAACTTCGACGCATCACTGTAGACCACAAACTCACCGCTGTCGTCTGATAATGTCAGAACCGGTGCAGTAGTCAACCTCTCCTTCAGGAGCAAGCTGAAAGGACCCAACCCCGATTTAGCTCCCTAAACCAGAATCAAACCCTTTCGAAAACACGAACCAACAAAAACCGTAGAAATTTTGGCAGAGTTTCGTTACTAACATGGAATTACCATTACCTGCACGCGGAAAATACACTTCATCCTATGCCACAAAAATCAAACCGTGGGCACCAATCCCATCCGGATTTCTTAATATCTCAACAGTAAAGTAAAACAATCAATATATCACTACTTTACTGAAATCCGGTGTAAAATCGTATAAACATATACATCAGAATTCTCAGAGCGACCTCTAATGTATAATCATATAAATAAACCACAGTAGGTAGAACAATAAACCTACTGGAAGAAACAAGGTAGCTCGAGCACTATGCCTCCAACCACGACGTGCGACACCAGAGTTTGAACTGCAAACTGGGCACGGAAACCGAAAAGCCCAGGGGAAAGGAAAATAAAAACGTTAGAGTGAGTGGACGAAAATAAACATATGCCTTTCACCAGTTTATATACATACTCAATGTAAAACAATGCGAGTTTGGAACACAACACATATATATAGGGAGGTTGTCGGGCGAATCTCTCAAGCCCGACGTTAGGTGAATCGCTCAACCTGACGGTGATAGGCCAGAGGAATCTCTCGACCCCGGCGGCACTCAGGGGAATCTCTCAACCCTGCTTCAGAGGAATCTCTCAACTCTGGGCCAGAGGAATCTCTCAACTCTGGTAGCATCGATGCAATAAATGCCATCACCAATAAACATATAACAACACCTCCGAAAATAACATATATCTCAATTATCGTATAAAATAAATACGGAAATCATAAAATCCACGAACTTGCAAATCAACAGTGAAAATAGAAACTTGTCCACTCATAGACTAGTGTAACGCAGTTCGCGTTAACCCGTGATCCGGCGGAATGTCCCTCTCCAAACAAACGATCACGAACACCTGAATATTCACAATGTCCATTACTCAAAGTCATAACTCGACAATTCAAAACAAATCACGAGAAACCACCGTTCTCGGAAACACATAATCCGATTACGACAAACTGTCGGAAATTCGAAAATCACACCTCAATACCTCGCTGTAATTTCGGATGCTCAACTCGAAAAACGAACCTCCCCATTGCGATCGGGACGCGATTTCGAGTGAAATGACATACAACTTGTAGAAAACTCCAAAAAGTCAAACTTTGACCGCCGTTGACCGTTGACCGCCGCCCACAGTGGCGCCGCCACCAACTTGTAAATTTCTCGGCGGAGAAAAGTCCATTCCATGCAAAATAACCCACGGAGCAACTTTGTCAACTACAACAAAGGCCAATTCTCACTCTAACTCATCCAATTTCAAGCAAAACCGAATTGTTCCCAAAATTTCAAATCCAAAATTCTCCAAGCACAATCAAAATTAGAACTCCATACTTACATGGTTAGCATTATGGAGAGGAGAGCTTCAAAGCCCAATACTTGTTTTAACTCAATTCGGCCGGAATCAAAAGCAACCAAAACCTCAAAATTTCTCAAACTTTGATCGGAAATATCTTCCACCTCCGGCGACCTCGCCGTGAGAGGAGACCGGCACGGGGTCGAGGGCTCCAAGGCGAGTCGGTTGGTACCAGGGTCGAGCCCGGAGGAGGCTGGACGGGCATCACCGCCGTGAGCCGTGGAGGTTGCCGTCGAACTCACTCTCTGTCCACCGAGTTGACTCAGTCAACTCGATCAACACATAAATGCTCCCTTTGACTTTCCCATTATGGTAAGTTCACTATTTATAGCTTTCCCAAAATGGAAACCAACAAACACACTTTTCAGCAAACTTCAAATACACGTAACTTCCTCGTCGTAATTCCGATTCCGATAATTCTTGCGGTCACAAACTCATCTCGACATGATCTTCAATTATCACCCAAAGTCAAACACATTGACCAAACCGATAAAAAGTCAACGGTTCAAACCAACACATATTTAAACCGACTAAATAATCAACAATCGGAAATATTCACAACTAAATCTTTGTAACTCGGAATAATGCTCCGGAAGTTCCCACGAGCTCGAAATTAAATTCTGAACAACTTCCGTGAAGAAGCCGAACCAAATTCTCATCCGGTAATTTAGTCGTTAAGAAGGCCACAATTATAAACCGAATTTCAAATATTCATAATTAATTCCTCGGTCGTCCAAATAACGATCCGGAACCGCCCACGAACTCGAAATCACACATACAACGACTCTCGAGAAGAGACTCAACTCCAATTCTCAGCCAATGATTAAGTCGTTAACAAATCCGGCGATTCAAATATTGTCGGAACTCTGCGACTACGCAGTAACTCACGTATATAGCTAATCATACTGCAGATTCTGTTCTGGGTCGTCACAGCAAATAACTCTCCTCACATGCATCGGATCACTCAAACTTGACGCCCTTCTTCGTCAATCTAGTCAGTGGTGTAGCAATCCGAGAGAAATCCTGTACAAATCGCCGGTAATAGCCTTCTAAACCCAAGAAACTCCGAATCTCCGGTACAGTAGTAGGTCTACTCCAGTTCAGCACGGCCTCGATCTTGTCAGGATCAACATTGACTCCCTCAGCCGATATCACGTGGCCCAGAAACTTCACACTATCCAGCCAAAACTCGCACTTGCTAAACTTCGCGAATAACTGATGGTCCCGCAAAGTCCGCAACACCGCTCGCAAATGCTTCTTATGCTGGCCCACACTCCTGGAATAAATCAAAATATCATCGATAAACACAATCACGAACTTGTCCAGAAACCGTCTGAACACTCGATTCATCAAGTCCATGAAAGCTGCGGGGGCGTTGGTCAACCCAAACGGCATAACCAAGAACTCGTAATGCCCATACCGCGACCTGAAAGCTATCTTGGCCACATCAGAATCTTGGATCCTCAACTGGTGATATCCGGATCGAAGGTCAATCTTCGAAAAGACTGATGCTCCCTTAAGCTGATCGAACAAATCATCAATCCGCGGAAACGGATACTTGTTCTTCACTGTAACCTGATTCAGCTTCTGGTAGTCGATTCACAACCGCATAGAACCATCCTTTTTCCGCACAAATAACACCGGAGCACCCCATGGAGAAACACTAGGTCGAATAAAACCTTTTTCCAGCAACTCCTGGAGCTGAACCTGCAACTCTTTCAACTCCGCTAGCGCCATACAATACGGTGTCTGTGAAATCGGTCCAGTACCCGGTAACAACTCAATAGTAAAATCAATCTCCCATACAGGAGGTATACTAGGTAACTCCGCTGGAAACACATCCGGAAACTCAGAAACAACCTCAATACTTTCAAGATCTGGCACAGCTGCTGTAGTGTCCACAACATGGGCTAAATAAGCAACACAACCTTTCTTCATCAACCGATCCGCCCTCATCGCGGAAATCAAACACGGTAGTGAAGTGTTCTTCTCGTCGCGAAACAGTATCTCGGTAAAGCCTGGTCGTCGAAACGCGACCTCCTTCTTGTGACAGTCAAACATGGCCCAATGCGTCTCCAAGAAGTCCATACCCAAGATCAAATCAAAATTAACGATATCAAGCAACAGCAAATCTGCGGCTAAACCATGTCCTCCAATAAACACCTCACAATCTCTGTATACCCAACCGATACTCACAATCTCACCTGACGGATATAACACTCTCCACAACCCCGGAAGTGGAGATGCAGGTACCGTAGCTAATGATGATAGTCTATATGACATGAATGAATATGTGGCACCTGGATCTAACAATGCAAGTACTGGAATACCAAAGACATGTAACGTACCGATAACGACCTCCGGTGAAGCTCTGCCCTCTCGTAGAGTCATGGCATGAACCCTTGCCTGTCCGGCTGGTCGTCCACGCTGAGGCTGTCCCTGCTGCCTACCTTGGTCCGCAAACTGTGCTGGTCGAGCTCCCGAAGTGGCACCTTGCTCAGCTCTGGAACTCTGGGCCGTCTGTCCGTCAGCACCAAACAACTGAGGACACTCCCTCGAATAGTGACCCACCTGGCCACAACGATAACAAGTGACAGGGCCTAGCTGACATGGACCAAGGTGATGTCTGTTCCAGAAGCTGCACAATGGATACTCCCTCGGTACAGGAAACGTGCCACCGGTACGCCGAGGATAACTAGAACCGCTGGAACCCCCACTAGCCTGTGGTCGCTGCGGTCGATCTCTCCTCCATCTCAGTCTCTGTCTCGATGCACCAGCTGCTGATCTATATGGTCCACTACCCGAGGATGAAGCCGAACAGGAAGTATCAGAACTCTGCCTCTTTGAAGGCCCCTGACTCGGTCCACCCTCCTCAAACCGTCTAGGCTGGTACCTCTGCTGCCTCTCTTGCTCAATATCCTCACTTCGAAGTGCAGCACTGACAAACTCATCAATGTTGTTCCGAGACATCGTAGTCAGAGTCCTCTTGATATTCAAGTTCAAACCCAGCTCAAACCTGCGACACTTAGCTTCCTCAGTAGCCACCATATCACGCGTAAAACGAGATAAGCGGGTAAACCTATCCCGATACTCAAGCACAGACATACTGCCCTGTCTCAAGTTCGTAAACTCCTCATACTTGCACTGCTGGGTAGCCTGGTTGAAATACCTCCGCATAAACAAATCTCGGAACAAGGTCCAAAGAGTATCAACTGGAACTCTGTCGGTGCAAACCCACCAAAAGTATGCATCACCCTTAAGTAATCCGACCACTGCCACTGTCATCTGCTCAGGGGTAAATCGCAGACCCTCACATACACGTTCAACCTGAACCACCCATGCCTCACATATCTCTGGATCAGCTGAACCCGAAAACACAATAGCACCAGCAGTACGAGCTTTGACCACAGGGTCAAAACGCTATTCCAAACGCAGCACTCGCATCAGCAAGTCGTGCGTTTGGCGATCCTCATCAGGATCCGCTTCCCGATCAACACGGGGACCACGTCGAGGAGGCATCCTACTGATACAAGACAAGCATTAGGTACAAGCAGAAAGAACGTAATCATGAAACCGCAGATATTTGAGAACACATAACACCCGAAGTATTGATGAGTACCGCTGGCCAGTCGGGTCATCACACCAGTCATGCTGTATAAACTCAAATACCCTAAGCGTCACAACTACAAGAGTCTACAGAATCTGACAACTTAATGCTCTGATACCAAGCTGAAAGGACCCAATCCCGATTTAGTTGCCTAGATCAGAATCGAACCCCTTCTGAAAACGTGAACCAACAAAAACCATTCAAAATTTCGGCAGAGTAACGTTACTAACGCGGAATTGCATTAACCTGCACCCTGAAAATAACACTTCATCCTATGCCACAAAAGCCAAACCGTGGGCACCAATCCCATCCGGATTTCTCAATATCATTTCAATATCAATAAACAGAAAACATAACTGTAATATATAATATATCCAAGAAAATCCGTATAAAACATGTATCCGAATGTATCAGAGCGACCTCTAGTGTAAATAAATACAATATACACAATATATACATCAGTAGGCGAAACAAGAACCTACTGGAAAACACAAGTAGCTCGGATCACTAGCCTCCAACCGCGACGTGAAACACCAGAACCTGGACTGCAAACTGGGCACAGAAACCGAAAAGCCCAGGGGAAAGACATGAAAACTGTTAGAGTGAGTGGACGAAAAGTAATTGTCTTTCGCCGAATAATATATATGTTATCAAAACATATGCGAGTCCGGATGCATAAATAATCAAATGGTACACGAGGGAGACTCTAACTCCTCACGCGTACAGAGCATGCATAAAAATCCCACGGGGTCGCTCGTGGACACATCCGTGCTAGTATAGTCCGAATCACGGGATCCCAGACCCACACGTGATTCTAGCCAGAAAGGCCTCAGGTCAAAGGTCTGCCTCCCCCTGGTAAAGGTCTCGGGTCAGGAGTCACAGCCTCCCCCAGTACACATCCCCGGGGATCAGCCGGGATGCGAGTGTATCGATACAACAACATATAATGAGACTGTACTCTGTGTAAACCAAATCGTAAATAGTTCGATGCAAATGCATGAAACAATATATAAACGCATATACGTAATATATACTAGTATAGGCATAATCGTATAACACATGCTCATGTAAAACATAATCTCGTATGCATGCTCAAGTTCGTAAAACGTGTATAATGACTCGCAATCAATCCGTGAAAAGAAATTGTCCACTCACAGGTGAGCAAAACGCGCACTCGCGCTAATCTCGTGGCCCGGCGGAAGATCCCTCGCCTGAAGCACGATCTCGATCTCGGTCCCCTGAATAATCATAAAACATAACTGATCAAAATCATAGCCCACAACTCTGTACTTAACCACGGAAACCAACCGTTCCCTGAAACATATTAAACTGTATAAACAATCGACTGAATTTCTGAAATCTCCACTCGAAACCTGCGACTGAAAATCCGATACTCAAATCAATACGAAAACCTCAAGGCGATAATCAGGGCGCGATTACGAGAAAAATGACATTAAAATCATCGAAATCTGAAAAGTCAACCCTCTCGCCGGAGCGCCGCCGTTGACCGCCGCGCGCGCCGTCAACGGAGAATTTCTCCGGCGAGGAAGCTCCGGTTCTCTAGGTCTCCTCAAGCCCAACATAATTCCCAACTACCACAACCCTCAATTCTCACCGGAACCTCACCAAAAACAGCTCGAAATAGAACAGAATTCTTCTCCGGCAACCCACCTCGGGTTCTCCCAAAACCTCAACCAAATCCAAATTAAACCGTATGGGAAGCATCCCTGGGGCAAGGGGAGGCAAAACCCCCACCTCCCCGCCACCGTGGCTCGCTGGAAAGCCACGCCCCGTCACCGGCGAATTCTGGCAAACTGACCCGATTCGAACTCATTCAATTCCTCACCAAATCACAAAATTCCAATTACAAAACAACTCTAGAACTCAAGGGGAAGAGATTCATACCCTTCACGTGGCCGGAGGTGGCCGAAAATTCCAAGTCGGCCGGCGAAACCCAAACGGGAAAGTCTCCTTCACGGGTCAACGAGTCAAACTTCCAAAAATGGAAAGTCAACGCTGGTCAACATTTCAAACAGTGTTTTTGACAATTTTACGACCATTTTCGATATTTATACTCGCGTCTCGGGACGATTAACGGTTCAAAACGAATAACCAAAACGATTCGGATAAACACGAAACAAACGGATAAACTCGTCGAAAAACCGAAACTTCAAATAATAATATTATATTCCTCGATTATCGAAAAATTCATCCGGATCCGCCCACGAGCTCGAAATCACGTACTCTACAACTTCCGTGAAGAAACTCAATTCAAATTCTCGGCCGATAATGAAGTCGTGAACTAAATCGGCAAACCACACAATTAACGACTAACCGTGATTACGCACAAACTCGTGAATTATGCTGTTTACTCAACTGATTCTGGTTCGGGTCGTCACAAACGAATAACCATTACGATTCGGATAAACTCGATACGAACGGATAAACTCGTCGCTAAACCGAAACTTCAAATAATCATATTATATTCCCCGGTTATCGGAAAAATCATTCGAAACCGCCCACGAGTTTGAAATCACGAGAACTACAACTCTCGAGAAGAGACTCAACTCAAATTCTCGGCCGATAATTAAGTCGCAAACTAAACCGGCAAACCACACAATTATCGATTAATCGCGATTACGCATTAACTCGTGGATTACGCTGATTACTCTACTGATTCTGGTTTGGGTCGTCACATCCAGAGTCTGAATAGTCCTCTCCAACTGACCATCTGACTGAGGATGAAAAGCTGTGCTGAAGTGTAGTCTAGTCCTCATTGCCTTCTACAATGCCCGCCAAAATTCGGAAGTGAGCTGACTATCCCGATCAGAAACTATAGACATAGGTACACCATGCAATCTCACAACCTCTTTCAAATACAGCTTCGCCCATCTGTTCACGGGAAGCTTTCTTAGAAGTGCTAAGAAATGAGCTGACTTCGTGAGGTGATCCACAATCACCCAAATACCAGTACTACCACCAGAAGTACGAGGTAACTGATACACAAAATCCATAATGATATGCTCCCATTTCCACACTGGAATCTCCAAAGGTTGTAGTTTACCTACCGGTTTCTGACGTTCCGCCTTCACTTGCTGACAAATTAGACATCTGCTCACATACATTGCTATTTCTCTCTTCATGTTTCGCTACCAATAATGAGCTTTAAGTGTTCGGAACATCTTTGTACTACCCGGATGCATAGCATATGCAGAACAATGAGCTTCATCTAGTATTTCCTTCTTCAAATCCTTGTCTCTGGGCACACATAATCTCCCCCTGAACATCAAAGTGCCATCACTCCTCATTCGAAACTCGGTCGGTACACTATTATGAATCAAATTCTTGTTCAGCAGATATGCATCTGAATCTTGAGCTTCACGAACTTGATCAAGTAATATCGGACGAACTTGGAAACTGGCCAACAATGCTCCGTCATCATTCCACTCCAATTCTGCTCCAATTGCTCGCAACTCTGTCAAAAGTGACACTATAGCAACCCGTACATGGAAGAGAGAAGCACCATGTTTCTGACTAAGAGCATCAGCAACCACGTTAGTCTTCCCTAGATGATACTCGAAAGTGCAGTCATAATCGTTAATCAGCTCTATCCATCTCTGTTGCCTCATGTTCAAATCCGGTTGTGTACGCAAGTACGTAAGACTTTTGTGATCGGTGAAAATCTTGCGCTGTGCTCCGTACAAATAGTGTATCCAACTCTTCAACTCTAGCACAATGGCAGCTAACTCCAAATCATGAGTAGGGATAGTTAACTTCGTGTGGTTTCAACTGTCTCGAACCATATGCCACCACCTTTCCATGCTGCATCAAAACACAGCTCAGGCCTAACTTCGAAGCATCACTGTACACCACAAACTCACTGCTATCGTCAGGTAAAGTCAACACCAGTGCAGTAGTCAACCTTTCTTTCAAAGTTAAGTAGCTTTCCTCGCAAGCATCAGACCATTCAAACTTGACCCCTTTCTTCGTCAAACAGGTAAGCGGTGTCGCTATCCTCGAAAAGTTCTGCACAAATCGGCGATAATAGTCTGATAAGCCCAATAAACTCTGTATCTCTGCCACGTTGGTAGGTCTGCTCCAATTCAACACGACATCAATCTTATGAGGATCCACGCTGACTCCCTCAGCTGATATCACGTGACCCAAAAACTTTACCCTGTCTAGCCAAAACTCACACTTGCTAAACTTGGCGTACAACTGAGCATCTCGTAAAGTCTGCAAGATTGCATGCAAATGCTTCTTGTGCTGCCCCACACTCTTGGAATAGATCAGGATGTCATTCGATGAACACAATGACGAACTTGTCCAGATAACGTCTGAAAATCTGATTCATCAGGTCCATGAAAGCAGCTGGCGCATTGGTAAACCCAAACGGCATAACAAGGAACTCATAGTGTGATCGAAACACCGTCTTGTCCACATCAGACTCCCGAATCTGCAACTGATGGTATCCAGACCTGAGATCAATCTTCGAGAAAACTGAAGCTCATTTCAACTGATCGAACAAATCATCAATCTGTGGGAGCGGATACTTGTTCTTCACCGTAACTTGATTCAACTTCCGATAATCAATGCATAGCCTCATCGAACCATCCTTCTTCCTCACAAACAATACTGGAGCACCCCAAGGTGAGACACTAGGTCGAATGAAGCCTTTCTCAATCAATTCCTGAAGTTGACTCTGTAACTCCCTCAACTCTGCTAGCGCCATAAGGTAGGGTGTCTGCGAAATAGGTCCGGTACCCAGAAGTAACTCGATGGTGAAATCAATCTCCCTAACTGGAGGAACACCGGGTAAGTCTTCGGGAAACACATCTGGATACTCACAAACCACCACAATATCACCAATGTCCGGCACACAAACACTCGTATTAATTACATGTGCAAGGTAAGTCTCACAACCCTTCCTCATCGTCCGATCAGCCTTCATTGTTGAAATCAAACAAGGCAAAGTAGTATTCTTTTCACCCCGAAACAAGATTTTCGGCATGCCTCGACTCCTAAATACAACCTCCTTCTTGTGACAGTCAAGAACAGCCCAATGGTTCTCCAAGAAATCCATGCCCAAAATCACGTCAAAATCCACAATATCCAGCAGCATCAAGTCCACGGCTAACCCATAACCTCCAATGAAAATCTCACAATCTCTATATACCCACCCGACACACACTACCTCGCTAGATGGATACAACACTCACCACAAACTAGGGAGTTGAGATGCAGGTATAGTAGCCAGTGATGCTAATCTATATGACATGAATGAATGCGTAGCCCCTAGATCTAGTAAAGTAAGAACTGAATGACAAAAATTGTATAACTTATCGATGATAACCTCTGGAGAAGCTCTGCCTTCACGTAAAGTCATGGCATGAACTCGAGCCTGTCCTGCTGGTCGTCCACGCTAACCACAATTCTGCTGACTACCCTGTCTAGAAGACTGTGTTGCACGATCACCAGAAGCAGTACCCTGATCTCGTTAAACACTTTGATCCTCAACACCACCAAAAGTACCATGCTGAGGACACTCCCTCGCATAGTAACCCACCTGGCCACAACGGTAAGAAGTAGAGGGACCATACTGACACTGACCAAAGTGATATCTGTGGAAGTTGTTGCACAATGTAGTTTCCCTCGGTGTAGCTGGTGTTCCGAAGAAAGGTCGAGGATAACTTGATCCACTGGAACTCTCACTCGACTGCTGCCTCTGTGGTCAACTCCTCCTCCATCTATGACTCTGCCTAGCAGTGCTGGTAGGATACCTGTAAGGTCCACTACCCAAAGATGATGCCGATCCAGAAGTACCTGAACTTAGCCTCTTCGAAGCACCCTGACTAGGTCCACCCTCTTTAAAGCAACGCGTTTGAACCTGCATCTGTCTCTCCCGCTCGATGTCCTCACCTCTGAGTCCCGCACTAACAAACTCATCAAAGTTATCTCGAGGCATAGTGGTCAAAATCCCCTTGATATTTAGATTTAGACCCAACTCAAACCTCCTGCACTTTGCTTCCTCTGATGCCACTATATCACATGCAAACCGAGACAAACGAATGAACTTATCTCGATACTCAAGCACTGACATACTCCCCTGCATCAGGTTGGTAAACTCCTCATATTTCCGCTGTTGAGTAGTTGGATTGAAATACCGACGCATTAACATCTCTTTAAACATTGGCCAAGGAGTATCAATAGGAACTCTATCTATACCAACCCACCAAAAGTAGGCATCCGACTCAAGCGAACCCATTGCTACTACAGTTTTCTGTTCAGGAGTAAAATGCTCCTCACAAACACGCTCAACCTGAACCACCCAAGCTTCACACACTTCTGGATTAGGGGAACCAGAGAAAACAGTTGCTCCCACTGTCCTGGCCTTAGCCACTGGATCAATATGTTCCTCCAAACGCAATACTCGCATAAGCAAGTGACGCGTACGTTGATCCTCATCAGGATCCCCAGTCCGTTCAGCACGGACTCCACGTCGAGGAGGCATCCTAAGGATAAAAGATATTAGTCACAGGACAGAAAGGATGTAATTATGAAACTTCAAACGTTTGAAAACATACAACACTCTAGATAATTGATGATTATCCACTGGCCGGTCGGGTCATCGCTCCTGAAATGTTGTAGGTTCTCAAATGTCCTTAGTAACGCAACTACAAGAGTCTACAGAACCTAAAACATAATGTTCTGATACCAACTGAAAGGACCCGACTTCGATTTAGTTGCCTAAAACCGAAATCAAACCCCTTCGAAAACATGACTTAAAATTTTTTTCTGCCAGAGTTTGCTTTGAAGTACGTGAACCATTATTAGAACTTGCAAAGAAACACACTTTGAATATTCCACAAAAGCCAAACGTGGGGCTTCGTTCCCCATCCGGATTTCTCAACATCATATATAATATAAACCAGAAGGTTTACAAGAAATCTAGAAACATTCAGGAGTAAACTCAATTGAAAACAAACATAAGTATTTAGAGCGACGCCTATATACATCATTTACATCAAGTA
Source organism: Geum urbanum (assembly GCA_946800695.1). Taxonomy (NCBI): domain Eukaryota; kingdom Viridiplantae; phylum Streptophyta; class Magnoliopsida; order Rosales; family Rosaceae; genus Geum; species Geum urbanum. The sequence continues at coordinate 26,193,016 of OX327002.1, forward strand.
GGTCGAACAAGAAACCTACAAAAACTGAAGTGTGATCAGAATTCTATGCCTCCACAATCGATGCAAAACACTAGAACCCTAACTGCAAACTGGGCAAAGGAAACCGAAAAGCCCAGGGAAAAGGCAAATAAAATCGTTAGAGTGAGTGGACAAAAATAATCATAAGCATTTCACCATTTATATATCTATAAAATAATGCGAGTTCTTAAATACATAAAAGTCGCTACTCCGGCGGATTTCCCTGCCAGAGTAGCAGGTCGGGCGAATCTCTCAAACCTTATGGTGATAAACTAGGCGAATCTCTCAAGCCTAAATGGCATATCAAGTGAATCTCTCAAGCCTGATAGATGGACTACCGGTGATCATCCGCGTAGCCAATGCATCGATGCTAAATAAATAAATGCCATCACCAATAAAAAATATAATATTTTCAAAACGATAAATAATCTGAACATTATATTGGAAACAAATACTGAAACCAAGAACTCGCTACGACAGTGTAAATAAATGTCCACTCACAGTACGAGCTAGTTCTGAGGTTCGGCGGAAGATCCCTCGCCAAACGCTCGCTCACGATCACCTGAATAACATGGATATGATCAATACATATTGAAACACATGATATGGAGCTAATACGTCAAGAACCCCGCGTTCTTGAAAAGCGTATCGCTCGAAATATCGACGAAGATAACAAAATTCTCAAAATATACCCAATTAACCCTCGTCCCAAAATTGATTACTCAATTCAACTCCAAAACCTCACGACTACGATCAGAACACGATTACAAGCAAAACTGTATAAAAATCTTGAAAATCCAAAAAAGACAACCCTCGTCGGAGCTCCACCGTTGACCGCCACCGGCGGCGGCGGTGTGACGCGGCGACAACGGTGACATTCTCCAGCAGAAAAAGGCCAGAACTCATCTACTCCTCAAGCCCAACATCTTTATCTTCATCACCTACCTCCAAATCCAACCACATCGGCTGGAAAACAGCTCGAAAGCCACAGACACCATGGATTCCGGCGAGATTCCGGTGAGCTCCAAACATCATCCAATCCCAAAATTTCTTCACCCAAAAGCTTCAACGGGTTGAGGGGAAGCAAACCCCCCCACCAACCCGATGCCAAATCTCGCCGGAGAATCGCCCCCCGATGGCGGCGAAATCCGTAAACTTCACCAAAATGGAACTACCCCAAAACACAACCAATTCCACTCAAACCAGGTTCAAACCAATAGGAAATCACAAGGGGAAGCTAAGCATACCAAAATCTTGGCCGCAGGTGGCCGAAAACGCCGGGTCTGACGACGGAACCAAACCGGGTCAACTCGACCCAAATCGGTCAACGGGTCAACGCGGGTCAACTTTGGTCAACGCTGGTCAAACGACCCAAATGCGACTTTTCGATAATTTTACGACTATTCCGATATTTATACGCGCGACCCAAGACGATCAACGGTCCAAAACGAATCGAAACAAAACGGATAAACACGACTAAATCCAACGGCCGAAAATATTCATAACATATTCCACGTAACTCGAAATAATCCTCTGGAAACTTCCACGAGCTCGAAATCACGCACACTACAACTCTCATGAAGAAACTCATACAAAATTCTTGCCTGATAGTTTAGTTATAAACAAACCCGCCATATCGACTAATTACGGCAAACTGCGATTAATCATGAAACTTGCAAATCAAGCCAATTAACATACCATTTCCTATTCGGGTTGTTACATCTCGTGAGCTAAATCATATCACATCATCACCCGTCCAACGGTGATAATCAAATTGTATATCTCAATAAATCATTTCATATTTTATGTTATCGTTTTACGTTTCAAATTGTAATGTTATATATCATATACTCTCAAGTTAAGGAACGGAGAACACCCAGTCTATCAACGTTAATATAATATAATATACTCTCGAATTCAGGACATCGAGAACACCCCTTAAATACAGATATCTCTTGAATTAGGACATCAAGAACACCACTTGATTGATTTTGAGTCTTTCACCCCAGGGAGGCACAATTCCTACTTAACTATATGCCTGTAACAAGGATCAACCAAGTCGGAGCCCCAATCAGTATTTCAAACCAAGCTGTAGCCTGGCGGCACCACCAATATATGTGACAGCCTATACATATATCACATAATATATAATCATCATATGTATAGTATATTCAACTGTTCTGTTTCTCGTATAATAGTTCTCATTTCGAATATGTAATCGGGACAATTTTAATTTCGTAATTTCTGATAAATCCCGTTGGATTCTAATCAAGTCAAACTGATCATTAATCATATATTTACATCGATATGCAAATAATTATTTCGTATTTTTTTTACAAATTGTACAAATAATCACAAATATAATAAATAGGATAGAACATTTTTGTTTTTGTTTCGATTTCAAGTTTCAGCTTGTATCGTTTCGTTTATTGTTGTAATATGAAAGGACCCAACCCCGATTTAGTTTCCTAAACCGGAATCAAACCCCTTCAGAAAACATGAACCAATAAAAACCATTAAAATTTCGGCAGAGTAACGCTACTAACGCGGAATTTCCATTACCTGCACCCGAAAAATAACACTTCGTCCTATGCCACAAAAGACAAACCGTGGGCACCAATCCCATCCAGATTTCTCAATATCATATTAATAACAATAAACAGTAAATATAACTGTAATATATAGTATGTTCGGGGAAAACCGTATAAAACATGTATCAGAATGTATCAGAGCGACCTCTAGTGTAAATATATACAAAATATACAACAGTAGGCGAAACAAGAAACCTAATGGAAAACACAGGTAGCTCGAACAACTAGCCTCCAACCACGACGTGAAACTCCAAAATCTGAACTGTAAACTGGGCACGAAAACAGAAAAGCCCAGGGGAAAGACATGAAAATCGTTAATGTGACGACCCGAAACAGAATCAGCAGTATGATCAGCTTGATCGATGTGTTACTGCGTAGTCGCAGTTGTCTGACAGTTATTGGAATCGTCAGAGTTCTTAACGACTTAATTATTGGCCGAGAATTGGAACTGGGTCTCTTCTCGAGAGTCGTTCTACATGTGATTACGAGTTCGTGGGCGGTTCCAGATTGTTATTTAGACGACCGAGGAATTAGTTATGAATATTTGAAGTTTCGACGGAAACGGACTAATATGGCGAGCTAATTAACGACTAAATTACCGGGCGAGAATTTGGTTTCGGTTCCTTCACGGAAGTTGTTTGGAATTTAATTTCGAGTTTGTGGGAACTTCCGGAGCATGATTTTGAGTTACGAAGATTTAGTTGTGATTATTTCCGATTATTGATGGTTTAGTCGATTTAAATGGGTGTTGATTCAAGGGTTGACTTTTTATTCATTTGACCGATATGTTTGACTTCGGGTAATATTGGAAGAATATGTCGAGACGAGTTTGTGGCCGCGAGAATTATCGGAATCGGAATTACGACGAGAAAGTTATGGATATTCGAAGTTTGTCGAAATCAATTGGGAAAGTTTCCATATTTGGCATGTATATAAATAGAAGGTTTCCATTTTAGGAAGGGAGGACTATTCATTGCTGGTTTGACCTTGGTTCACCGATGGAGGAGATGAAACTCACGGCGGTGGCTCACGGCTTCCATGGTGGCGGTGGATTCCGGCCACCCCACGGCTTGAACTTGGGCTCTTTCCCTCCTCCTTGATGCCACGAACCTAACCCCAGCCACCACGCACGGCCTAGCTCGCCGGAGAGAGAGGAAAATTCCGGCCAAAATTCAAGAAAACTTGGTGATTTCGGGTTTGATGTTTCGAGCCGATTCGAGCTGAAATTTGTACTGGGCTATGTAGCTCTCATCACTAGCAAGCTACCATGTAAGTTTGGAATCCTAATTTTGTTTGTGGAAGGAGAATTTTGGATTTGAAATTTGTGGAACAATTCGGTTTTTCATGAAATTGAGCTAGTTAGAGTGAGAATTGGCCTTAACCTATAACTGGAAAGTTGTTGGGCTCGTCGAGATCTTTGAAACCATGTATGCCATGTATTTTTCTGGGCAGATTGGAGTTTTCCGGCGACTGTGGCAGCGGCGACGGCGGTGGCGACTTTTCGTCCGGCATGGTTTTCGATGAATTGCATGTCATTTGACTCGAAATCGCGCCCCGATCGCAGTGGGGAGGTTCATTTTTCGAGTTGAGCGTCCGAACGTAAAGCGAGGTATTGCGGTATACATATACGAATTTTCGACGATTCGTCGACTTTGGATTTCGTGTTTCCGAGAACGGTGGTTTCTCGTGGTTTGATTTGTATTGTTGGATTATGATTTTGAATATTGGACATTGTGAATATTCAGGGGTTCGTGATCGTTGTTTTGGCGAGGGACTTTCCGCCGGATCACGGGTTAACGCGATACGCGTTACGCCAGTCTGTGAGTGGACATTTCTTTTCACGGATTATTTGCGAGTCTTGATATACGATTTATGAACTTGAGCATGCATATGAGATTTTGGATTACATGAGCATGTGTTTTACGATTATACGATTATACTTATACGGATATACGTATACGAGTATACATATATTTATATGTTGTTCATGCATTTGCATCGAAATGTTTATGATTTGGTTTACACAGAGTACAGTCGTGGTTACGTTGTTGTATCGATACACTTGCCTCTCGGCTGATCCCCGATGGTAGGCTTTATTCCAGGGGAGGCTGTGACTCCTGACCCGAGGTCTTTACCGGGGGGAGGCAGACCTTTGTCCTGAGGCCATTTCCAGCTAGAATCACGTGGAAGTCAGGGACTCCGTGGTTCTGACTGTACTAGCACGGGTGTGTCCACGAGTGACCCCGTGGGATTTTATGCATGCTCCGTATACGTGAGGAGTTAGAGTCTCCCTCGTGTACTCGGACACGTGAGGAGTTAGAGTCTCCCTTGTGTACCATTTGATTATTTATGCTTTCGACTCGCATATGTTTTTATTATATATATTACTTGGTGAAAGACATTTATTTTCGTCCACTCACTCTAACGTGTTTATTGTCTTTCCCCTGGGATTTTCGGTTTCCGTGCCCAGTTTGCAGTTCAGGCTCTGGTGTCGCACGTCGTGGTCGGAGGCATAGTGCTCGAGCTACTTTGTTTCATCCAGTAGGTTTATTGTTCTACCTACTGTGGTATGCGTATACGATTATGTATTAGATGTCGCTCTGAGCTTCCTGTTGAATACGTTATACGATTTTACACTGGATTTCAGTAAAGTGCATATATATTTACTACTTTACTTTACTGTTGATATATTGAGAAATCCGGATGGGATTGGTGCCCACGGTTTGATTTTTGTGGCATAGGATGAAGTGTATTTTCCGCGTGCAGGTAATGGCAATTCTACGTTAGTAGCGAAACTCTGCCCAAATTTCGAAAAGTTTTTGTTGGTTCGTGTTTTCGAAGGGGTTCGATTCCGGTTTAGGGAGCTAAATCGGGGTTGGGTCCTTTCAGTTAAAGTGAGTGGACGAAAAATAAATGTCTTTCGCCGAATATAATATGTTATAAAAACATATGCGAGTCAAAATGAATAAATATAACATAGTACACGAGGTGAACTCAAACTCCTCCAGCGTACAGAGCATAAATAGAAAAATCCCACGGGGTCACTCATGGACACGTCCGCGCTAGTACAGTCTGAATCACGGGATCCCAGACCCACACATGATTCTAGCCAGAAATGCTTTAGGTCAGGGTATCTGTTTCCACTCGGAAATACGTCGGCACAAGAAACAGAAATCTGTACCCACCCGGAAATACATCGGCACAAGGTACAGTTCACCCCTGGTAGGCACCCTCGGGGATCAGCCGGGATGCAAGTGTATCGATACTACAACATAAACAGTGACTGTACTCTGTGTAAATCAAATCATAAATAGTTTCATGCATACGTATAAAGCATAATCGTAAAGCACATGCTCGTAAAATGTAGTATAAAGACTCGCGAATATCAGTGAAAAGAAATTGTTCACTCACTGGTGAGCAAAATGCGTACTCGCGCTAATCACGTGGTCTCGCGGAAGATCCCTCGCCCGAAGAACGATCTCGATCCCCTGAATATTCATAAAAATATATCTGATCAAAATCATAGTTCACAACACTGAACTTCACCACGGAAATCAACCGTTCCCGAAAATATACAATACAGTGCAATTTAATCGACGAAATTCCGAAATCTCCACTCAAAACCCTCGACTGAAAATCCGATACCCAAATCAACTCAAAAACCTCAAGGCGACGATCGGGGTGCGATTACGAGAAAAACGACATTAAAAACATCGAAATCCAAAATGTCAATGCCCTCGCCAGAGCGCCGCCGCCGCCGGCGGCGCGCCGTGAAAGGTCCAGACCCCGATTTAGTTCCCTAAACCGGAATCAAACCCTTTCGAAAACACGAACCAACAAAAACCATAGAAATTTTGGCAGAGTTTCGTTACTAACGTGGAATTACCATTACCTGCACCCGGAAAATACACTTCATCCTATGCCACAAAAATCAAACCGTGGGCACCACTCCCATCTGGATTTCTCAATATATCAACGGTAAAGTAAAACAATAAATATATCTATACTTTACTAAAATCCGGAGTAAAATTGTATAATATATACAACAGAATACTCAGAGCGACCTCTAATGTATAATCATATACGTATACCGCAGTAGGTAGAACAATAAATCTACTGGAAGAAACAAGGTAGCTCGAGCACTATGCCTCCGACCACGACGTGCGACACCAGAGTCCGAACTGTAAACTGGGCACGGAAACCGAAAAGCCCAGGGGAAAGACATGAAAACCGTTAGAGTGAGTGGACGAAAATAAATGTCTTTCACCAGTTAATATATATGTTTAAAATAACATATGCGAGTCCAGTCAAATGAAAATAACAAAGTACACGAGGTAAAATCATACTCCTCCAGCGTATTGAGCATGCAAGTAAAAATATCACAGTCAGAACCACGGGGTCCCTAGCCCACACCCGTACGTGATCCTAGCTGAGGTAGTACAGTCAGAACCATAGGGTCCCTAGCCCACACGTGATTCAGAACCACGGGGTCCCTAGCCCACACGTGATTCCAGCCGGTAAACATCCTCGGGGATCAGCCGGGATGCGGTGTATCGATACAACAACGTAACTGAAATTGTACTCTGTGAAAATCAAATCATAAACAGTTCGATGCAAATGCATGAAACAACATATAAGTGTATGTATACTCGTATACGCATATCCGTATATGTATAATCGTAAAACACATGCTCATGTAATTCGAAATCTCATACGCATGCTGAAGTTCATAAACGTATATAAAGACTCGCAAACAATCCGTGAAAAGAAATTGTCCACTCACAGACTAGCGTAACGCAGTTCGCGTTAACCCGTGATCCGGCGGAAAGTCCCTCGCCAAACAAACGATCAGGAACCCCTGAATAATCACAATGTCCATTACACAAAGTCATAACTCGACAATTCAAATCAAATCACGAGAAACCATCGTTCTCGGAAACATGTAATTCAAAGTCGACGAATCGTCGAAAATCCGATATTCACACCTCAATACCTCGCTGTACTTTAGGATGCTCAAATCGAGAAACGAACCTCCCCACTGCGATCGAGGCGCGATTTCGAGTGAAATGACATGCAACTTGTCGAAAATCTCAAAAAGTCAAACTTTGACCGCCGTTGACCGCCGCATGGAATGGTAGTTGCTCAGTGGGTGATTTTGCAGCGGAGCAACTACCATTCCATGCAAAATCACCCACTGAGCAACTTTGTCAACTACAACAAAGGCCAATTCTCACTCTAACCATGTCAATTTCATGAAAAACCGAATGTTCACACAAATTTCAATTCCAAAATTCTCCATACACAAGTGAAATTGGATCACCAAACTTACATGGTAGCTTGCAGGTGATGAGAGCTTCAAAGCCCACTCCATGTTTCAGCTCAATTCGGCCGAAAAATACAAACCCGAATACCTCAATTTGTCTTGAATTTTGGCCGGAAATATCTCCTCTTTCGGCGAGCCTTGCCGTGAAAGGAGGCCGGAGTTAGGATGGGGATATCCATACGAGTCGAACGGGACCAGAAGGAAGCTCGGAGGTGGCCGGAATCAACATCACTGCCGTGGAGCACGCTGTTCGCCGTCGGTCTTCTCTCACACCACCGAGTTGACTCGGTCAACTTGGTCAACTCCCAATCTGGAAATGTTTGACTTGCCCAAACAGGTAACTACTATATATAGACCTTCCAAAAATAGAAACTTTTAAACACTGTTTTCGATAAACTTTAAATATACGTAACTTTCTCGTCGTAATTCTGATTCCGATAATTCTCGCGGCAACAAACTCGACTTGACATGTTCTTCAATTATCACCCGAAGTCAAACACTTCGACAAATCGGATAAAGAGTCAACTGTTCAAATCAACACATATTCAAACCGACTAAATAATCAACAATCGGAAATATTCACAACTTAATTTTCGTAACTCCGAATAATGCTCCGGAAGTTCCCACAAGCTCGAAATTAAATGCTCAACAACTTCCGTGAAGAAGCCGAAACCAAATTCTCAACCAGTAATTTAGTCGTTAAGAACACCACAATTTAAATCCGAACTTCAAATATTGATAATTAATTCCTCGGTCGTCCAAATAACGATCCGGAATCGCCCACGAATTCGAAATCACACATACAACGACTCTTGAGAAGAGACTCAGCTCCAATTCTCGGCCAATGATTAAGTCGTTAACAAGCCTGGCGATTCAATCATTAGTCGGAAATCTGCGATTACGCAGTAACTCACGAATCAAGCTGATTATACTTCTGATTCTGTTCTGGGTCGTCACAAATCCACCCCCCTTAGAAAAATTTCGACCTCGAAATTTCCGAATCTGCCGACGAAAAGTAGGAGCACTGCCTCTGCATACTGCTCAACTCTCAAGTGGCTACGTCAACTGAACAACTCTGACAACAGACTCCACAATAGGAGATAGCTCCGTGTTGAAATCCTTGTACCCTCAATCTCAAATCTGAACTGGCTCCATTTAGCTAAGTGTTCCTACATAAGGAACAGATAGGGTACACAACACGTAACAAACCTGAAACATAGTTCCGCCACACGGAACACAACACAACACACACAAAAGCCAACAATATAGGCGATGCCGAACCATACGGCATAACACAAACTCGCCTACGACCGCATCTGGATCAAAACAACGTGGCAAAACACAATTCAACACACTCATCAACATAACTCAAACATCGAACTCGGGCAATTATCAACCTATTTTCCGCTAATCTGACAGTCTGTGGTAGCACATTCCACAAAATCAGGATCAAATATCATCTCACATCGAACTCGCTCCAACACAATGGAGTACAACATCATACCTCAAATCGATGTCAAGCAACGTCAAAATCATAGTGATCAACAAACTGGTACTGCAAGCAATCTCAAACAGCTGAAACTGCTGGTCCCAAATCCTCCGGAACTGCAATACCGAGGTCCACAATATGCCCTCCAAGGTCTGAATAGTCCTAAAAGATCGCCTGCCTATCTGAGGATAAGAACCGGTACTAACTGTAATCTAGTCCCCAATGCTCGCTGCAAAGCTTGCCAACACTCAGTTGTAGCTGATTACCTCGATCAGTGAACTGGAACACAGGCGCACCACATAGATGGACAATCTCCGCCAAACACAGCTATGCCAGCCTGCCACTGAAATCCTTTCCCGAAGGTACAAGGAAACGTACTAAGTTCATCAAATGGTCCACAAAGGCCTAACAACTGGTATCACAAACCGAAGTGCATACTGGCACACAAAACCACAGCGACAATCTCCAACTTCTAATCGGAAATCTCAAATGGCCGTAACTCTTCGGCAAGTCTCTGCCTCGCTGTCATCGCCTGTCGACAAATGTGGCATCTGTACACACACAAGCTGCTATATTGCTCTTCATGTTGCGTCACGAGTAGTAAACTCGAAGTATCAGACACATCTCCGCACCACTAGTGCTAAACGTGCGCAGAACCATGAGCTTAAACATCATCATACTCGAATTCAGCTTCCGTAGTGCATAACCCAGCTAACACGGAAACTCGACCACAAACACATGAAGCACTGAAGCTCCCGACTTTCAACTGAATGCATCAGCAACAACATCCCAGACGGATGGTCAAATTACAACCTCTAGCCTTCTCGAACAAACTCAAATGTGCAACCATAGTCGTTAGTCGACCCCATCCATCTACACTGCCTCAAGCCCAAATCTGGCCGAAAATGCAAGTGGATGAAACTCAAGTGATCAGTGTACGTCCTACACCTTGCTGCACGCCATAGCTGTAGTGTCTCGAACTCTCTGATGCTAACATAAGGACAACTACACCCAAATCGTACATAGGATACATAGCCTCACAAAGTTTCCAATGCCTGAAACCATGAGCCACCGCTCTGCTACACAGCATCAAAGCACAACCAAATCCAAATCTCGATGCATCGCCATAACCCACGAACTCGTCACGATCGTCAGGTAAGGTCAAAACCGAAGCAACGGTCAACCACCCTGCAGAAGTAAGAAACTCTCCTCGCGTGCATCGAACCACTCGAACTTGACGCCTTCTTCGTCAATCCTGAAAGTGAAGTGGCAATCCGGGAAAATCCTGTACAGGCCGTCGGTAATAGTCTGCCGAACCCAAGAGACTCCCGATCTCTGGTACAATGGTAGGGCAATCCCCAAATCAACACGGCTTCCATCTGGTCAGGATCCACGCCAACTCCCTCGGATAACATCACACAACCCAAAATCTTCACGCTAACCAACTAAAACTCACACTAGTTGAACTTCACAAACACCTAGTCGTCTCGCAAAATCCGCGAAACCGCACACAATTGCTTCAGGTACTGGTCCACACTCCTGGAGTACATCAGGACATTGCCAACGAACATGACCGCAAATCGTCCAGAAATCGTCTGAACACCTGGTCCATCAAGTCCACACGATCCACGGGTCATTGGTCAACCAACAACGTGACCAAAAACTCTGTTGCCCGCATCGAAATCCGAAAGCTGTCCAAACCACATTTGACTCATCAAACCTCAACTGATGGTATCTGGACCCGAAATCAATCTTCGAAAAGACTGAAGCTCTCGCGAGCTGATCAAACCAATCGTCAATCCGAAGTGGAGGATACTTACTCTCCTCAGAAGCGAATCAAGCTTCCGGTAGTCAACACACCACCATGTCAAACCATCCAACATCCGGAAAAACAATGCAAGAGCACACCACGCAAATACGCGGGGTCGCATGACATCTCCTGAAACCTCCTCCAGCAACTCCTGGAGTCGAAACTGTAGCTCCATCAGCTCCGCTGGCTCCGAACGACAAGACGTCGGTAAAATGAGTCCAGCGCCCCGTACAAGCTCAATGGTGTAGTCGATCTCCCGAACTGGAGGAACACCTGGTAACTCCTCCGGAACACACCTGGAAACTCGGGAACCACCTCAACATCGCCAATGTCGGGCACAGCAACCGTAATATCCACAACATGAGCTAAGCAACCACACAACTCATCTCCACCATCCGCTCGACCATCACCGCGAAACAATATTTCGGGGAAACCTGGTCGTCGAAACACAACCTCCTTCTCAAGGCACTTGAACACAGCCAAATGCGTCGTCAGTAAGTCCATACTCACAATCACACCAAAACTACGATGTCTAGCTATAACAGATCCGCGGCTAACACATAACCTCCTACAAGGATCTCACAACCTCCGGATGGATGCAACACTCTCCAAAACCTCGGAAGTGGATATGCAGGTACAATAGCCATGGATATCAAACAACAGTAACCTCAGAGAAAAGTCTGTCCTCAAACAAGGTCATGGCACGAACTCTAACATCCCCAGCTAACCGCCCACGTCAAAATCGACTTGCTGAATAACTCATCGAAAGGCTGCGTTGGTCACTCCAGAAACAGTATCATGACCTCCTCCTAAACTCTGAGCTGTCGAACCGCTAACACAGCTGGCTGAGGGCGCTTCCTCGTAACATGACCCTCTTGGCCACCGAAATAGCAACTGAAAGTGCTCCTCGAACACAAATCACCGCAACACCTGCTGTGTGATAGGATCACCAACGATCACCCAAACTCATGCCACAGGAGCAAGTACGCTACTATGTGATCTCCGCCATCGTCCAACGGATCCTCTGCTTGATCTGATGACCCTCAACATAATCAAAAAGGTCACAGCCTGATGAAATCACTGATCCCGAAGTGTCGGAACTCAACCTCATCAAAATCACGACTAAGTCCACTTTCCTCAAACCATCACATCGAAAACCGCGTACAACTTTCCTTCTTGACAGCCTCGGCATTGAGTGCAGCACACTAAGCTCCTCACGGCTATCTCGAGGCACATCAATCAGACTCTCTCTGATGCTCAGGTTCAAACTCATCTCGAACCTCGTGCACCGCTTCCTCTGAAGCCACATAACACGTACAAACAGGGACAAACATGTGAACAATGCATTTCTGCCTCAGGTGGGTAAACACTCCATATTCGATTGCTGGGTAGCCTGATAAAACCATTACCATATAGACAACACCCTGAATGTAGGCCATGGAGTCGCAACCGGAACTCACACAATAACAGCCCACCAAATACAACAATCTGACTCTGGCAAACATTAACTGCCACAATTCTCAGCTCTGTCAAACCGTGCCACACAAATCCCTGAACGCAGAATACTCATCCAAATCCACAGTTCTCTGGCAAATCGCGCGTCGATTGATCCACAATAAGATCCACAACCGAAACGACAAGGAAAGCACGTCAGGAGGCATCCTAATGAATAAAAATCGTTCACAAAAAGTGGAACGTAATCATGGAACTTTAAATATTTAAAAGCATACAACACCCGGAATATTGATAATTATCCGCCAGCCGGTCGGGTCACCATTCCAGACATGCTGTACATTCTCAAATATCCTTAGTAAACACGACTACAGAAGTCTACAAAACCTATAACCTAATGCTCTGATACCAAGCTGAAAGGACCCAACCCCGATTTAGTTCCCTAAACCGGAATCAAACCCTTTCGAAAACACGAACCAACAAAAACCATAGAAATTTTGGCAGAGTTTCGTTACTAACGTGGAATTACCATTACCTGCACGCGGAAAATACACTTCATCCTATGCCAGTAAAATCAAACCGTGGGCACCAATCCCATCCGGATTTCTCAATATATCAACAGTAAAGTAAAACAATAAATATATCTATACTTTACTGAAATCCAGAGTAAAATCGTATAATATATACAACAGAATACTCAGAGCGACCTCTAATGTATAATCATATACGTATACCGCAGTAGGTAGAACAATAAATCTACTGGAAGAAACAAGGTAGCTCGAGCACTATGCCTCTGACAACGACGTGCGACACCAGAGTCCGAACTGCAAACTGGGCATGGAAACCGAAAAGCCCAGGGGAAAGACATGAAAACCGTTAGAGTGAGTGGACGAAAATAAATGTGTTTCACCAGTTAATATATATGTTTAAAATAACATATGCGAGTCTAGGCAAATGAAAATAACAAAGTACACGAGGTAAAATCATACTCCTCCAGCATATTGAGCATGCAAGTAAAAATCTCACAGTCAGAACCACGGGGTCCCTAGCCCACACGTGATTCAGAACCACGGGGTCCCTAGCCCACACGTAGTTCCAGCCGGTAAACATCCTCGGGGATCAGCCGGGATGCGGTGTATCGATACAACAACATAACTGAAACTGTACTCTGTGAAAATCAAATCATAAACAGTTCGATGAAAATGCATGAAACAACATATAAGTGTATGTATACTCGTATACGCATATCCGTATATGTATAATCGTAAAACACATGCTAATGTAATTTGAAATCTCATACGCATGCTCAAGTTCATAAAACGTATATAAAGACTCGCAAACAATCCGTGAAAAGAAATTGTCCACTCACAGACTAGCGTAACGCAGTTCGCGTTAACCCGTGATCCGGCGAAAAGTTCCTCGCCAAACAAACGATCACGAACCCCTGAATAATCACAATGTCCATTACACAAAGTCATAACTCGACAATTCAAATCAAATCACGAGAAACCACCGTTCTCGGAAACACGTAATTCAAAGTCGACGAATCGTCGAAAATCCGATATTCACACCTCAATACCTCGCTGTACTTTCGGATGCTCAAATCGAGAAACGAACCTCCCCACTGCGATCGGGGCGCGATTTCGAGTGAAATGACATGCAACTTGTCGAAAATCCCAAAAAGTCAAACTTTGACCGCCGCCGTTGACCGCCGTCAACGGTGGCGCTGCCACCAAACTGAACTTTTCCCGGCGGAGCAACTACCATTCCATGCAAAATCACCCACTGAGAAACTTTGTCAACTACAACAAAGGCCAATTCTCACTCTAACCATGCCAATTTCTTGAAAAACCGAATGTTCACACAAATTTCAATTCCAAAATTCTCCATACACAAGTGAAATTGGATCACCAAACTTACATGGTAGGTTGTAGGTGATGAGAGCTTCAAAGCCCACTCCTTTTTTCAGCTCAATTCGGCCAAAAAATACAAACCCGAATACCTCAATTTTTCTTGAATTTTGGCCGGAAATATCTCCTCCTCCGGCGAGCCTTGCCGTGAAAGGAGGCCGGAGTTAGGATGGGGGTATCCATACGAGTCGAACGGGACCAGAAGGAAGCTCGGAGGTGGCCGGAATCAACATCACCGCCGTGGAGCACGCCGTTCGCCGTCGGTCTTTTCTCACACCACCGAGTTGACTCGGTCAACTCGGTCAACTCCCATCTGGAAATGTTTGACTTACCGAAATAGGTAACTACTATATATAGACCTTCCAAAATTAGAAACTTTTAAACACCCTTTTCGATAAACTTCAAATATCTGTAACTTTCTCATCGTAATTCTGATTCCGATAATTCTCGCGGCAACAAACTCGACTCGACATGTTCTTCAATTATCACCCGAAGTCAAACAATTCGACAAATCGGATAAAAAGTCAACTGTTCAAATAAACACATATTCAAACCGACTAAATAATCAACAATCGGAAATATTCACAACTTAATCTTCGTAACTCAGAATAATACTCCGGAAGTTCCCACAATCTCGAAATTAAATGCTCAACAACTTCTGTGAAGAAGCCGAAACCAGATTCTCGACCGGTAATTTAGTCGTTAAGAACACCACCATTTAAATCCGAACTTCAAATATTTATTATTAATTCCTCGGTCGTCCAAATAACGATCCGGAACCACCCACGAACTCGAAATCACACATACAACGACTCTTGAGAAGAGACTCAGCTCCAATTCTCGGCCAATGATTAAGTCGTTAACAAGCCTGGCGATTCAATCATCAGTCGGAAATCTGCGATTACGCAGTAACTCACGAATCAAGCTGATTATACTTCTGATTCTGTTCTGGGTCGTCACAATGCGAGGCATGGTTGGTTCAGATTGAACGTGTTTGTGAGCGTCTGTAGTTTACTCCTGAGCAAATGACAGTGGCAACAGTTGGATTACTTGAGGCTGATGCATACTTTTGGTGGGTTAGCACCGACAGAGTTCTAGCT
This sequence comes from Geum urbanum, assembly GCA_946800695.1. Taxonomy (NCBI): domain Eukaryota; kingdom Viridiplantae; phylum Streptophyta; class Magnoliopsida; order Rosales; family Rosaceae; genus Geum; species Geum urbanum. The sequence goes on from OX327002.1 coordinate 26,208,709, forward strand.
GATACTCCGTGGACTTTGTTCCGTGATTTGTTTATACGGAGGTATTTTAATCAGGCTACCCAGCAACGCAAGTATGAGGAGTTTACGAAGTTGAGGCAGGGCAGTTTGTCTGTACTTGAGTATCGGGACAGGTTTACCCACTTATCTCATTTTGAGCGTGATATGGTGGCTACTGAGGAAGCCAAGTGTCGCAGGTTTGAGCTGGGTTTGAACTTGAATATCAAGGGGACTCTGACGACGATGCCTCAGAACAACTTTGATGAGTTTGTCAGTGCAGCACTCCGAGGTGAGGACATAGAGAAGGAGAGGCAGCAGAGGTATCAGCCGAGACGGTTTGAGGAGGGTGGACCGAGTCAGAGGCCTTCAAAGAGGCAGAGTTCTGATACTTTTGGTTCAGCTTTATCCTCAGGTAGTCGACCTTATCGACTACCAGCTAGTGCATCGAGGCAGAGGCAGAGGTGGAGGAGAGATCGATCGCAGTGACCACAGGCTAGTGAGGATTCTAGCGGCTCTAGTTACCATCGGAGTACCGGTGGCACTTTTCCTGTACCGAGGGAGTACCAATTGTGTAGCCTCTGCAACAGATATCACTATGGTTCTTGTCAGCGAGTTCCTACCCTTTGTTATCGTTGTGGCCAGGAGGGTCACTTCGTGAGGGATTGTTTCCAGCCTATTAGTGGACAGGCGGCCCAGAGTTCCAGAGGAGAGCGAGGTGCCACTTCAGGAGCTCGACCAGTATAGTATGCGGGCCAGGGTAGACAGCAAGGACAGCCTCAGCGTGGACAGGCGCGAGTTCATGCCGGACAGGAGCGAGTTCATGCCATGACTCTACGAGAGGGCAGAGCTTCACCGGAGGTCGTTATCGGTACGTTACATGTCTTTGGTATTCCAGTACTTGCATTATTAGACCCAGGTGCCACACATTCATTTATATCATATAGACTGTCATCATTAGCTACGGTACCTGCATCTCCACTTCCAGGGTTGTGGAGAGTATTATATCCGTCAGGTGAGGTTGTGAGCATCGGTTGGGTATATATATAGAGATTGTGAGGTGTTTATTAGTGGTCATGGATTAGCCGCAGATCTGTTATTGCTTGATATTGTGGATTTTGATTTGATCTTGGGTATGGACTTCTTGGAGACGCATTGGGCCATGTTTGATTGTCACAAGAAGGAGGTCGCGTTTCGACGACCAGGGTTACCCGAGATACTGTTCCGTGGCGAGAAGAACACTTCACTACCATGTTTGATTTCCGCGATGAGGGCGGATCAGTTGATGAAGAAGGGTTGTGTTGCCTATTTAGCCCATGTTGTGGACATTACAGCTGCAGTGCCGGATCTTGGTAGTATTGAGGTTGTGTCTGAGTTTCCGGATGTGTTTCCAGCGGAGTTACTTGGTATACCCCCTGTACGGGAGATTGATTTCACTATTGAGTTGTTGCCGGGTACAGGACCGATTTCCCAGACACCGTATCGTATGGCGCCTGCGGAGTTGAAGGAGTTGCAGATTCAGCTCCAAGAGTTGTTAGAGAAGGGTTTCATTCGACCGAGTGTTTCTCCGTGGGGTGCTCCGATGTTGTTTGTACGGAAGAAGGATGGGTCCATGCGTTTGTGCATTGACTACAGGAAGCTGAATCAGGTTACGGTAAAGAACAAGTATCCGTTACCGCGGATTGATGATTTGTTTGATCAGCTCAAGGGAGCCGCAGTCTTTTCGAAGATTGACTATCGATTCGGATACCACCAGTTGAGGATCCGAGACTCTGATGTAGCCAAGACAGCTTTCAGGTCGCGGTATGGGCATTACGAGTTTCTGGTTATGCCATTTGGGTTGACCAACGCCCCCGCAGCTTTCATGGACTTGATGAATCGGGTGTTTAGACGGTTCCTGGACAAGTTCGTGATTGTGTTCATTGACGATATTTTGATCTATTCCAGGAGTGTGGGCCAGCACAAGAAGCATTTGCGAGCGGTGTTGCGGACTTTGCGGGACCATCAGTTGTTCGCGAAGTTTAGAAAGTGCGAGTTCTGGTTGGATAGTGTGAAGTTTCTGGGCCACGTGATTTCGGCCGAGGGAGTCAGTGTTGATCCTGACAAGATCGAGGCCGTGCTGAACTGGAGTAGACCTACTATTGCGGAGATCCGGAGTTTCTTGGGGTTAGCAGGCCATTACCGGCGGTTTGTACAGGATTTCTCCCGGATTGCTACACCACTGACTAGATTGACAAAGAAGGGCATCAAGTTTGAGTGGTCTAATGCGTGCGAGGAGAGTTATATGCTCCTGAAGGAAAGATTGACCACCGCACCGGTTCTGACATTGCCAGACGACAGTGGTGATGGCACCGTACGAGGCTCTGTACGGGAAGCAGTGTCGCACTCCGTTGTGTTGGAGTGAGGTGGGCGAGCGTTGGCTGATTGGCCCTGATCTGGTGAAAAGCACTATGCAAGATGTTCAGATTATCCGGGATCGATTAAAGATCGCCTAGGATCGGTAGAAGAGTTACGCGGACGTGAGGAGGAAGAGTCTCGAGTTTGAGGTAGGCGATTGGGTCTTCCTGAAACTATCTCCGTGGAGAGGAGTTGTGCGTTTCGGGAAGCGTGACAAGCTTCGACCACGGTACATTGGTCCGTATGAGATTACGGAGAGGGTTGGAGCTGTTGCTTACAGACTTGAGTTACCAGCTGAGATGGCTCGTGTTCATGATGTCTTCCATGTTTCGATGTTGCGGAAGTACATCTCAGATCCTTCACATGTGTTAGCCCCACAGCAGTTGCCGATCAGAGAGGATTTGACGTACGTGAAGGAGCCTGTGCAGATTCTCGATCGTCGTGAGCAGGAATTGAGGCACCGTGTGATTCCGCTAGTGAAGGTCTTGTGGCAGAACCACTCAGTTGAGGAGACCACCTGGGAGACTGAGCAGCGTATGCGGGAACAATATCCTCATCTGTTCACTTGACAGGTACGTAAATTTCGAGGTCGGAATTTTTTTAAGGGGGGTAGATTTGTGACGACTCGAACCAGAATCAGTTGTGTATTTGGCACGATTCACGAGATTGACCATAGTCGCAATTTTACAATATATATGTGGTTTGTCGATTCTATTCGCGACTATGTTTTCGGCCGAGAATTTGAGCTGAGTGTCTTCACGGAAGTTGTAGAGTACATGATTTCGAGCTTGTGGGCAGTTCCGGATGATTTTTCCGATAACTGAGGAATATAATATGATTATTTGAAGTTTCAGTTTTCGACGAGTTTATCCGATTGTTTCGTGTTTATCCGAATCGTGATGGTTATCCTTTTCGAATCGTCGATCGACCCGAGGCGCGAGTATAAATATCAGAAATAGTCGTAAAATTGCCGAAAATACTGTTTGACGTTGACCAGACCGTTGACTTTCCAAAAATAGAAGTTTGACCGTTGACCGCGAAGGGGGAAACTTTCCCGATTGGTTTTGCCGTTCGACGTTCATTTTCCGGCCACCTCTGGCCAAGTGAAGGGTAAGGTTAGTTTCCTCTCTTGATTTCAAGTTGTATGGAGTTTGGTTTTATGGGAATTGATGGAGTTTTGGTTGAACCCGAATCGGGTTTGGATTCCGGGTTTCACCGTGATGGGGGGAGGCTCTTCGGCGAGCCACGGTGGCTGGGAGGTTGGGGGTTCGCCTCCTCTTGGCCTAGGGATGCTCCCTATGTGATTTGTTTTGGGTTTGGTTGAGGAATTTATGCAATCCGATTTGGTCACCGGAGATGGATATTCTGATCGGTTTCGTGATGAATTGGCCTAGTTCTGGTTTGATTCGGTCTTGGTGGTAGTTGTGAAAGAGGTTAGGCTTGTTGAGATCTTGAGTTCTGGAAATTTTTGCCGTGAAATTCCACCGTTGACGGCGCGCCACCGCCGCCGGCGGCGGTCAACGGTGAGGGGTTGACTTTTTCAGATTTCGACGTTTTTAATGTCATTTTTCTCGTAATCGCGCCCTGAGTATCGTCCAGAGGTTTTCGGATTGATTTGGGTAGTGGATTTTTAGTCGAGGATTTCGAGTGGAGATTTCGGGAATTCCGTTAATTATTTTGTACCGCATTATATATTTCCGGGAACGGTTGGTTTCCGTGGTTAAGTACAGAGTTGTGGGTTATGTTTTGATCAGTTGTGTTTTATGAATATTCAGGGGTTCGAGATCGAGATCGAGATCGTGCTTCAGGCGAGGGATCTTCCGCCGAACCACGAGATTAGCGCTTGAACCTGTGAGTGGACAATTTCTTTTCACGGAATTTTTGCAAGTCTTTTATATGATTTACTAACTTGAGCATGCATACGAGACTTCGATTTATATGAGCATGTGTTATACGATTATATTACGTATATACATTCATATGTTGTTTATTATATTTGCATCGGATTATTTGTGATTTGGTTTACACAGAGTACAGTCGTAGTTCATGTTGTTGTATCGATACACACGCATCCCGGCTGAACCCCGAGGGTGCCTACCAGGGGGGGTACCGTACCTTATGCCGATGTAGTTCCAGGTGGGTATTGGTTTTGTACCTTGTGCCGATGTATTTCCGGGTAGGTACAGATGTCTGTTTCTTGTGCCGAGGTACTTCCGGGTGGAAACAGATACCTTGACCTGAGGCCTTTCTGGCTCGAATCACGTGTGGGTCTGGGATCCTGTGATTCGGACTGTACTAGCACAGACGTGTCCATGAGTGACCCTGTGGGATTTTTACTTGCATGCTCTGTACGCTGGAGAAGTATAAGTTTACCTCGCGTATTTTATTATATTTATTCATTTGGACTCGCATATGTTTTAATAACGTATATTACTTGGTGAAAGACATTTATCTTCGTCCACTCACTCTAACGATTTTCATGTCTTTCCTCTGGGCTTTTCGGTTTCCGTGCCCAGTTGCAGTTCAGGTTCTGGTGTTTCACGTCACAGTTGGAGGCTAGTGATCTGAGCTACCTGTGTTTTCCAGTAGGTTCTTGTTTCGCCTACTGATGTGTATATTGTATATATTTACACTAGAAGTTGCTCTGATACATTCTGATACGTGTTTATACGGATTTTCTCGGATATACTATATATAGTACAGTATGTTTACTGTTTATTGTTTATATTATGATGTTGAGAAATCCGGATGGGATTGGTGCCCACGGTTTGGCTTTTGTGGCATAGGACGAAGTGTTATTTTCAGGGTGCAGGTTTATGCAATTCCATGTTAGTAACGAAACTCTGCCGAAATTTCGAATGGTTTTTGTTGGTTCGTATTTTCAGAAGGGGTTCGATTCCGATTTAGGTAACTGAATCGGGGTTGGTCCTTTCATTTATATAAAGGAATATATAATGAAATTTGTTGAACAATTTGGAAATTTTATGTGAGTGGAAGTATTTTTAATGAATTTTTGTAATTTACTGAAATTTTTTGAATTGTTGTAATTTGTGGATTATTATTATGAATATATATATATATATATGAATTCATTTGAATTTTTATTAATTGATGGAATTATTGTGAGTTAAATATGGAAATATGTGAATTAATATATTCTGACATTTGGTAGATGAATGTGAATTAACTTTAATTTTATTATTGATTTTAAAAACTGTATAAAATTGAGTATGTTACGTAACTTTTATAACAACGATGAATTGGTTAAATTGCGGTGCTTCCCAAGGGGGGTCGAGGGGGAGGTCGAGAGGGAGAGGGAGATCGGGACGTTGGGATGAGGGCACCGGAAGTCGGTCCACATCAGGATCCACCATTATCGGCAACACTTACAGCATTCCTCCCACCTCTTGGCACCGTACACTTCTGGGTGAGGGACAACCTCAGCAGCAGCAGGTCGAGCCTGGTCGATCCTCCAGCGCGAGGAGGCTTTATGAGGACAGTCGCACGCCTTCAACGGATAGTGCGACTCAATCCTCGGTCCGAATGCCGGAGATTCATCGCGAGGACCCTTCCCCATCCACCCACCAGACTCCTCATTCTTCCGAGGAGGCTGGTGGATCGACTCAGTCCTCGGCCAGGATGCGACTATGCCCACTGTCTACCCTATTCTTACCCTTGGAAATCCCAACGATACCTCTCGTCGATTCCACGGGGATTCCAGGACAACTAGGGTTCATTACCCCGGACCAGGCATACGCGTATGTACCCTTCCCGGAACCTCTCTGGAATGTGAGGATTCCGGGACAACGCACCGACGAATCTGGTAAATATTAATTAGTGATATCTTTTTACTTAATAATATTTAAATTCAATTAGGTGTTGATTTTTAAAAAATTGTCTACATATATATGTGATAGGCGAGATCGTGCCCGGTGACAAACAAAAGAGAACAAGAGGCCCCGTCGTCGGTAAGTTACTGGACGACGCCATTCAGGCTAGCGGTGGTGGCCAAGTTATGATTCCGACCGGGGATAGAGGCCAGGTGATCGAGGGAAAGGTCACTCGAAAGTACGCAGGGATGGCGGGCAGCATCATACGGGATAGAGTCCCAATGTTGTGGCCAGATTGGAATTCAGTGCCGCAATCTGTCAAATATGAGCTGAATAATGCGTTGTCGGTGAGTAGAATTGTATATTCATTATATATATTTTCTATATAAATTTTTAATATTATTGATATATATATATATATATATGCATTGCAGAGGTGGTTCCGCGTGGACAATGACATTAGACCCACGTGGGCGGATGAAGTGCAGGGGAGCAGGTTACTAGATTCATTTGTTTTGATTTTTTCGTTTCTTTTGATTATGTTCATAAAATGTTGTAATTTACTAACGTTTGATTTTATTAATATAGGTATAAGGAGTGGAAGGGCGAGCTGAAAAAACATTGGAAAAAGTACGACGACGATCGTTCCGGTACCCCTAGCGAGTTTCGTTATAGGGAGTACGAGTGGCGATGGCTTGTGGTTCACTTCAACAACCCGAAATTGAAGGTACGCAACCTTCGATCGATTAAATTTTTGTTTTATCGTACTTCCCCCAAATTATTTGGCTAATATTTTTTTGATGTTGGATTAATCGAACAGGCTATTTCTGAAGTCAACACAAGGAACCGGGCCAAAAACACAAAAAATCATCATGCCGATTCCAGATCATACTCGGGTTGGATCGAGGAGGAGGCCAACCACCCAGAAGTCCCTTCGCTTGTCTATACGATGCAGCACGCGTATCCGCAGTCCCCCGAATATGCTGTAAATGTCCTTATAACAAAATAAACATATTTCTTATTTTTTTAGATTGTTTACATTAATTAAAATTTTATTTTTCTTTGTCAATTAGGCGAGACTTCAGGAGGTGATTCCGGAGGTGTTGACTCAAGTGGCGAGAGAGCGCTTTCCCAACACCCCCAATGCAGAGCTCCCGATTGATCAAATTGATCAATTTGATCCGATCATAGCGGCCAGGATTATGTCAACTGCGCTCCCTCCAGAGAAGAACACTTTCTACTGCAGGGGTTCCGAAAAGTGGGGCAAGGGCTGCTGAAGAAGACCCCTGAATTCTCTCACTGATCGGGATCATATTCGAAGGCTAATGAGCTACAGGAGCAGCTTCATAGGTAAGCGATTGAGATGGAATCTCAACGGCGTCGGATGTAGGAGATGGAGCAGGCGTGAGCCGCAGAGCAGAATCAGTTGGCCGAACAGCAGCAGATGATGGGGACATGGATGCAGCACTGTTATGCACAGTTGCATGCATCTGGAATCCAGATAGCTCCCCCGCCCATTTTCGGTGCGCCACAGCCACAGCCACAGCCACAGCCTCAGCCACAGCCTCAGCCTCAGCTGCAGGCGCCAGACCAGGACCAACCAAGTTTTGACGATCCGTTTGACCACATAGACTTAGGAAACCCGTAGTACGTAGTACACATATGTATATAGATTTGAACGATTTCGGTTTTTTATTTTATTTACTACTATAGTTTCAATAGTTCTTGATTTTCAATATGAACAATATTGGTGACTTTTTGGGAATGCAGGTTCTGGGATAAAACCCAGAACCTGCAAAAAAATTAAAATCATATACACTATAGCCGACGATATAAACTAATATCGTCGGCTATAGTTTCCTCCATGGTCAACTAGTTTGACCAGGGGAGGAACTATAACCGACGATGACGTCATCAGTTATAGTATGGAACTATAACCGACGACCTAATATCGTTGGCTATAGATCCATACTATAACCGACGACAACCCTAACTTGTCGTCAGTTATAGTATCACCGACGGTGCAACACCGACGAGATAATAGGACAGACCGACGACATAGTATCGTCGGCTATAGTAAGACTTCCGGTGGTGAGCCACTACAAGAAAATTGCACCTAGACCACGGACCATTTCCGTCGTCTAGGTGCAGTTTTTCGTTGTCTAAGTACTTAGACGACGGAAACTCCGTCGTCCAAGGTCTGTGCTCCAAGTGCTGTCGTCCAAGCACCTGGACGACGGAGATTTAGTGATCCGTCGTCCAAGTGCACTTGGACCTCGGATATTATCCGTGGCCCAGGTAGCCACCTGGACGACGGAAACTCTAAGTCTCCGTCGTCCAGGTGAACACCTGGGCCACGGACATTGCTCGTTTGTCCGTGGCCCAGGTGTTCACCTGGACGACGGATGAATAGTAATCTGTCGTCCAGGTGCATACATGGGCCACGGAGAAGCTAACAATCTCCGTCGTCCAGGTGTTCACCTGGACGACGGATAACTAAGTCTCCGTCGTCCAGGTGAACACCTGGACGACGGAGAACAGCAGGGTTTAGGGTTTAGGGGTTAGGGGTTAGGGGTTTAGGGTTTAGGGTTCTGCACCTGGACGACGGAGAACATAATCTCCGTCGTCCAAGTGAATATTTAATTTTTAAAAATAAATAAATTTAAATTAAATATTATTAATTTAATTTATTATTATTTTAATTTAAATAATGAAAAATGCTAAAATTAAATAAATAAACTAAATTTTGAATATTAATTAATAACTTAATTATTAAATAATCAAAGTAAATTAATTTGTACATACGAAAAAACCCATAAATTAAAAATTAAAATATTGTTCGGAATGCGGAAAGAAACGAGATAATATACTACTAGCTAGCTAATACACTGGAGGAGCAGATGCGCCGCCGAGTCCTCCGCCTCCAGCCGGGTCGTTGTCGTCGGGGTGTGGGTTCGGAGGAGGTTGACATACTTCTCGATTTTGTTCCATGAGGGCGATGAGTTGGGCTATTTGTGCTTGTTGTTCGTCAAGTCTTTGCCGCATTGACTCATTCTCCTCTCGTGCCAGTCGAGCCTCTTGAATGGCTGCTTCGACGGCCGCAGCCTGACTCCTTCTCCGCTGCCTCGAACTTCCCGTAGATGATGAGCCGGAGGTCGTCGACAAATCTCGTACCACCCTAGGCCCAAAGTGCCTAACCTCCTTGCCAGCTCTACGACCGTAGACCTCATCCGCGATTGCAATTTGGCTCTCTAAGGATAGAGGAGGCAGGTCTTCCGGCGGCACATCTGGGAACGCAAGCTGAGTGTTGGCCAACTCTTCATGTGCACGCTCTATCGCCCTTGCCTACAAAAGAATAATTAATTTATTATAATGAAATCATATTTAAATAATAATTACTATAATTAAAAGCACATATATATATATATATATCATTTACGCCGCATTGACTCGCTTCATTATCGAGCTCTGGCGTCACGTACGCGCTTACGCTTGCATCAAGATAAGGGTGTTTGGAACCCTTATCCTTGTGCTCCTTGGCAATTTGAATGAACTGCTTGGCGCCGGTAGTATGGTGTTTCTCCTTCTTCCTCCGGTTGGCTTTGTTGACACCGGAGAATTTCTGTTACACAACATAATTAAATCATTAAAAAATGAATAACTACAATTTAAATAATTCAATTATCTTAATTGAAATAAAAAAAAAATAAATTAATACCTTAAATTGTTCATCAGCAAAGTGGTTACACAACCACTCCCACTCATCTTCTCTCTCCCCTTGCAGCTCTACCGGGGGAGGCACGAGACCGACATCTTTGAAGTACTTATGGAGCCTGTACTTCCAATCTTTGTAGATGGAGTTGGCGGTTTGATTGATATGCCTCAACATAGCCGGTGTCGGATCCACGTCAAATTGTTCCTATTAAAAATAAATAGAAAATTATAATCGTATATATTATGAAATTGTAGGCCGAGATTAACATATTATATAATAACTAAATTGAACGTATTACGTACCGAAAGATCTTTGAAGACTTTCGCCTTCTCATGATCCGGCGCCTCCTTCCAAGTAGGGGCAGTGATACGAACCCGGTTACGGATGATTGACCCTATCCCATGCGCCGAGAGACTTGCTAGCTGAGCTGTGGGAGGGCCACCGGTGAATTCGTCGTACGGCAAGTCGATCTTTTTACCGGTCGCCTTGCAAATACGCTCCGCTTTGCCCCCTTTAACGAGACCCTGAGTCCTTTTCGGTTCCGGGTCAGTGGGGGCCCTCCTTTGCCTACGGCGGGCGCTGTACATGATTGATTCCACGGTCGAGGACGCCTGAGTACTTCCCGTTGAATGGGTACCGGGCGTCGGAGATTGGAAGGGGTCAACGTCATCACCGCTCGAGATGAATGGGGGAGCGGGAATTTCCCCAGAGGGCGCTACGGACGGACCAGGTGATCCGTCCGGATTGAGAGCGTCGTTGCCCTCCGGTGGTAATTCCCAACCGACTTGGTCCGCCAAGCGGCGGAGCATGGCATCTTCTGCCTCTTGTTGGGCTTTCTTCTTGCCGGATGTCGTCTTTGGCGGAGCCATTTAAACCTAAGAGTACGGGGTTAAAATACCTACTTACCATAATAATTACAACTTAAAAATTTACGCTAATTAATTAAGTACGTTTAAGATTTAAATAGAGTACACTAGCTTGGCATTTTCGGTCGTTCAATGGACGTGCGACCCGCGCGATAAATTGTAAATTTTCAATTAATCAGCCTTGGTTAAATCGAAAAACATGGCCAGTTAGGGATAGAGATAACGCGAGAGGCAGGACTAATTTCGACAAAAGTCTTTCTTAGTCCAAATCCTGTCACCAGTCATAACCCGTTTCTAGACACCATGTCCGACATTCGGCCAATTTTTCGAAAATTTACACTCCCTCAAGTCCTTTGCAAACTCCGCCCTCAACCTCGTGTCCATAACTTCACTTAGGTTATGGTGTGCGGTGATGAAATCCACACATCACGAGGGGTTAAGGAGATAAGCAAGGAAAAGAGGCGCCATCTATTCCAAAGAGTGCGACTTAATTACACCAAGCCTATGTACTAAATTTAAATCGAACACGTACTACTAATTAATTTACTAAAAAATACACGTAATTACATGCAATAATTTATTTTCCATTTAGCATGCAATAATTAACCATTTAATTAATTAATAACAATAATTATTCATTTAATTAATTAATAACAATAATTAATTATTTATTTAATTAATAACAACAAATTTACAATTATTCATTTAATTAGTATTAAATAACAATAATTATGATTTAATTAATTAATAACAACAATTAATCATTTACTAAATATTTAAAACTAATTACTAAATTAATTTCTACTAATTAATTATATTTAGAATTTAATTAATTAATAAAATGAAAATTATTTAAATAAGGGAAAAATAGAAATTTACCGAATCGGAGTTTTCGGGAATTTCGCCGGAGTTGTGTCGTCGGAGAGGAGGAATCGAACCACGCCGGAGTTGTATCGTTGGAGTGTCGTCGCCGGAGGAGAATATCGCCGGAATGAGATTGAGAGAGAGAGGAGAGGAGAGATGGAGAGAATTGTAAGGGATGAGGAAAAGAAGATGAGCCGTACTCTATTTATAGAGTTTCACTTAGACGACGGAGCACTATTCTCCGTCGTCTAAGTGCACTTGGACGACGGAAACGGGCTTCTCCGTCGTCTAGGTGGCGGTTTCAAAATTTTGAAACGGCGCATAATTAAGGGGCGGGACGTTTTGAACCGCCATGGAATTGGACTTAGACGACGGAGAATGAATTCTCCGTCGTCTAAGTGAAAATTCAAGCGGTGCCGAAAACGGAAGCGGTAAATTGAACCGCCATAATTTTGGACTTGTACGACGGAGATGGTAAGTTTCCGTCGTCCAAGTGAAAATTACATGAAAAAATTAAACAAAAAAAAATTTGAACCGCCATGATTTTGAACCTGGACGACGGAGATGGTCATTCTCCGTCGTTCAGGTGAACACCTGGACGACGGAAAATGACCATCTCCGTCGTCCAGGTTCATATTACGTAAAAAAAAATTTAAAAAATAATTCGCTAGGAATTTAGTGATCTGTCATTCGAGTGAAATAGTCGTACAATATCGATGAACGCATCGTATATATGAACAGTCAAATTTGAACCGCCGATTAATTTTACGTATTGAAACATGTTAAGTATCGACTAATCTTTAGGACTTCAGTGTTCATGAGTAGACGCTCATTTGCAGCAGAGTATTAACGAAATTGAATTTGGACAAAATAATCGTTGGATATGTTCGTCGTAACATAATATATAATTGTCTTCAAAGGACCATAAAATAATAAGTTCGGGAAGGGTTTGATCGGCACAGTCAACCGCAAAACCGATAATTTCACAAACCGGAAACGTGGATACAAGGCATTTCGCAACTCCGATTTTCGAACCGTCGAAGCTCACACACCAAGAATTGTTTACTCTAAAGTCTTGATGAAAAGAAAATGCATTGGAAGAAGGTCTAGATGGTCGTTGTCTTAGAAAAAATTACGATATCTGCACCTGGACGACGGATTTGAGCGTTTCCGTCGTCCAGGTTTATACCTGGATGACGGATATGAAGTTATCCGTCGTCCAGGTTAGAACCTAGACGACGGAGAATGACGTTCTCCGTCGGCCAGGTGTATAGACCCTGAATTCAAGGGTTAGGGCCTTACTGTTTAGGGTTTAGGATTTGTGAACTTGGACGACGGAGAATGACCATTCTCCGTCGTCCTAGTGTGCACCTGGACGACGGATAATGACCATTATCCGACGTCCAGGTGCATAGACCCCGATTTCAGGGGTTAGGGCCTTAGGGATTACGGTTTAGGTCGTCCCTGGTCATTTGTGTACGTGTCCGTTCAATTATCAATCGATCCGATCGAACTGCTAGATTTAGGCCGGCTAGGGTCAAGGATTTAGCTAGGGTACGTTTTATATGAGATTGAGATTTGGCGCCAATATTTATTAATTTCTCCGTTGGCCAGGATATATAATTCAGATTAATTTCTTACCGTAAACCGGCATCGATCATATATATATTACAATAATTACAGTAATTAATTACCAATTAATCTCCCTCGTCGTATGACCGTACTCTTCGTCATAATCATCATCGTCCTCATCCCCGTTAGTCGACGGCTCATCCTCGTCATCGTACTCAACATCGTCCGACGAATAACCTGAGTCCTCGTCCGCGTCCTCTTCCTGCTCGTCTTCTTCATCTACCTCATCGATAATCTCATCTTCAGTTAGATCTGTACAACCATCAGGCATGGGTAACCGTTCACCATCTTGAACCAAGTCCATTATATCGGAGCGGACCATAGAAATATTAGGCTCTTGATAGGCAGGAATGTCTCTTTCTGGTTCAGCAGCATCTTCAGTCGTCGCCGGTGTCCCTTCAATTGTCTCTGTATTCCATATTCCTCGGTGAGAGATATGGTTCACTATTTTCCACCCTTCACCAGCTTTCGGATCGTCGAGATAGAACACCTGCCGAACTAAGGTGGCGAGAGCGAAAGGCTCATCCGCATACCAGTGCGAGTTTGTATCGACTGATAATAGTCCCAGGTCTTCCTTTGTACGCTTGAACCATCTGCACTTGAATAGGAAAACGTTGACATCATTCCCGTAACATAGCTGAACCACGTATACAATAGCCCCGTAATATAGATCATTGTCTTTCCCAACGGCTACCCCACTGTTTTGTGTTCTTCTTCCTTCGTCTCGGGCCAATGAATGGAACTTTACACCGTTCACAAAAAATCCGGGATAAATATAGTGTTTAACCGGCTTCCCTGCTAGCAAGTGCTTTGGCCATGACCACCACCCTCCGTGGTTATCAGATTTTTGCAGATCAATCATCTGCGAAAAAGGGCAAATTAATATAAGGGTTTACTTTCTACAAACATGAGCGATATGTATTTAAATAATCTCATCCGAGTCGTACGTACGTACCCATTGGAAGAAATAATCAGGAAACTTCTTCTTAACCATTTTCTCAATCCACGCCGAACTTTTGTTTTGATTTAACGCCTGAAGCCTCTCCCTGTATGACATCATGTACGGCTCAACTTCATCACAGTCTCGCAACACTACCCAATGTGCCTCAATAAGTTCTTCCCGTGTTAACGATTCCTTTAATACTCCTCTAAACGGTCGGACGACATTGGTGACGACAGAAAGATTGATGCGGGCACTGCGATCGGAGGCAGTGGGAGGGGGTGGATCTTTGAGGTACCTATTGCAGTAAGTAACACACTCATGCATTAGGTATGTCTCTGCTATGGAGCCATCCGGGGCCGACCTGTTTTTGACGAATGACTTATACTGTCCAAGCTGTCTACAAAATCAAACGTACACATTACATAAGTACATATAGCTAGCTAGCTAGTATATATATAATCTCCAGTGGAACAAATTAATTAATTAGTTGTACGTACCTTTCTTGAGGATACATCCAAGTGTACTGGACCGGACCAGAAATGAGCACCTGCTCGAGCAGGTGGATCATTAGGTGAATCCTGATGTCAAAGAAAGTAGGGGGAAAATCCTCTCTAGTTTGCAAATGATGTGCACAATTTGTTGTTGCAATTCCACCACATCTGACTTCTTTAATTCTCTGGCGCATAACCTCTGCCACCACCTGCACAATGCCACTATTGGTTCTACGACGTCCCGAGGCAAGTATGGTCGAATTACTACTGGAATCAGACGTTGCAGCATAACGTGATAGTCATGTGTCTTTAGACCAACAAACTTGTGTTGCACCTCGTCCACTGCTCCAGTTATAGTAGCTGCATACGTAGCCGGATAACGAACGCCCTTAAACCAGTGAAATACAGAACGTCTAAGCGTCGGCTTCACTGTGTAAGGTGCATCTAGCATCTTGTTGTACACTCCTTTCCTATCCCTCCTCAACCACAAGGGACGACGTAGATTCATTGATTCCAAATCTTTGCGCGCTTTGGGAGTATCTTTAGTCTTGAACTTAATACCGAGAATTGTTCCCACCACGCTGTCGCACACATTCTTTTCTATGTGCATCGCGTCCAAGTTGTTCCTCAGCTTCAACTTCGACCAGTAAGGGAGTTCAAAGAATATACTCTTGTGATCCCAATAGCTCAGATCATGTGGAGGAATTGGATTGCATTTCTTTACATCCGCGTCATTGCTCAACACACCAAAGTCGAAATAGCTCAACCTCTCTAAAATCTCTTCGCCCGACCAACTACGGGGTTTATGATTGTTCTCTACCGTAACGTCGAAATGAGCTTCATCCTGTCGCCACGGGTGGTCGTGAGGAAGCCATCTACGGTGACCCAAGTAACACACCTTCCCCGCGTGCCAACTAGAGTTCACGTCGTCCAAACATATAGGACATCCATTATATCCTTTTATCCTGCAGGCTGCCAACATCCCATAAGCTGGAAAATCGCTGATCGTCCACATTACGGCAGCCCTCATCGTGAACATCGTGTCAGTGAATTTGTCATAAGTTGGGACTCCATTTTCCCACAACAGTTTCAGCTCGTCGATCAAAGGTCTGAGGTAGACATCTAAGCACTTCGATGGAGATTTAGGACCTGGAATTAATACGGTAAGAAAATTAAATTCCTTGTTCATGCACATCCACGGAGGCAAGTTGTACGGCATCAGAATAACTGGCCAAGTGCTGACGGCGGAGCTATTACTTCCCCAAGGATTGAATCCGTCTGTAGATAGGCCGAGTCTAACATTTCTAACCTCTGAAGCAAAGTCTCCAAATTCTCTGTCGAAATGTTTGAAACCCTCCCCATCCGCGGCGTGTCGCAGGACATCGTCATCTATTCGCTTTTCTGCATACCATCGCATCGCCTCTGCTGTCTGTAGAGACATGTACAGGCGCTGCAATCTGGGAATCAAGGGAAAATATCTAACAACTTTCACAGGAATTCTCTTTTTCGAACTCTTCCTATTCAACTGGAATCTGCACTGGCCACATACGGGACAATAGTCCAACTCTTTATACTCTTTGTAAAATAGCACACAATCATTCGGACATGCGTTAATTATCCTGTACTTTAGGCCGAGGCTGCTCAGGATATTTCTAACCTTATAATGAGATTTAGGAAGATTGTGATCATCAGGAAGCAACTTACATATTTGCTCCTGAATTTCGTCAAAAGCACTCACTGACATTTTGTGCTTCACTTTTATCTTCATTTGCTCCATCACATATTGCAACACATTCTCTCGACATCCAGGGAACACCGGGGTCTGCGCTTCAAGTAGTATCCGGTTGTACTTTTCCATCTCACTGGTGTCAGTGGCCAAGCTAGCTGCGGGGAATGTGTCATCATGCTCATAAGTGGTACTGTAACCTCCGTCTTGGTGTTGGTGTCCACCATGACTACATCCTGGAAACGCATCCTGGACCAAATCTACAGTTGGGTTGCAAGCTGGGGGTCCGGCACCACTGCCGCTGGATGAGGCACCATGGTAACTGTACCCTGAGCTGAAGTCTGCTGCGCTGAACTCTACTGCTTCACCATGCTCGCTCCATGTAGTGTAACTCCACTTCATACCATTTTCGTACAGGTGTTGCACCATAACAATAACCTCCGCATACTGACAATTATGACATTTCTGACATGGACACCTGAAACGTTTCTTTCCCTGACCATGTTCTATCGCAAAATTCACAAATTCGCTAATTCCATCCATATACCGGACATCACATCTATTCTTCAACTTCATCCAACTCTTGTCCATACTGCTACAAAATATTATAATTAATTAATTATTACATATATATATATTTGTCAATTAATTTACGCTTAATTATACGTACGTACTCGATCTACATCGATCCATCAATTACGTACGTACGTAATTTAATCGATCTGTACATATATACATATAGCTAAAATCAGCTAACATCCTTGCATGTATATATGTACGTACGTTTTCAATAAATATATATTAATTAATTAATTAAGCAAATTTTAACTGCGTACGTATACGTACATACCTGCTGGCCTTCTCGATATCTGTACGTTAATTAAGCTAACTAGCTAGTCAGCGGAGATCCCTTATCGATCCTGATTCTTCTCGGCCTAGCTACCTAGCTCGCTTCTAGCTAGCTAGCTCCCTAGCTTCTCCTTCTCCCTTCTCCTTCAATTCTTCTTCAAATGGAATGAATAGATCGAGGCCAGGAATGAATTCGATCAGCTTATATAATGCTTCACTTAAACGACGGAGGTGTCGGTACGTCGTCTAAGTGGAAGCACGTTTCGTATACTCGGACGACGGCGTGTCGGTCCGTTGTCCAGGTAATCACCTGGACGACGGAGAATACCATCTCCGTCGTCCAGGTGATCACCTGGAGGACGAAGAAGACTCCGAGGTCCAGGTGATCACCTGGACGACGGAAAATACAATCTCCGTCGTCCAGGTGACCACCTGGAGGACGGAGAAGACTCCGTGGTCTAGCTGACCACCTGGACGACGGAGATGGTATTCTCCGTCGTCCAGGTGGTACTTGGACGACGGAGTCATTTCCGTCGTCCAGGTGTCACTTGGACCACGGAACAATTATGTTTCCGTGGTCTAAGTGATGTTTTCTTGTAGTGGGTGCTAAACATGCAATAAATCTGAAATGTAGTTCCACCACATGAAATACAACATACACATTGGCCAACGCTACAGGCAACGCCAAAATATTCGTCACAACACTAACTCGCCCCATGATCACATATGGACCAAAAGCCATCTCATTCCTAACTCGCTCCAACACAATGGAGTGCAACACTGTTCCTCATATACAACTTCATACAATGTCATAACAATACTGGTCTGCAAACTAATACTGCAAGCAATCTCGAACAAATGATATTGTTGGTCCCAAATCCCTCTGAACTGCAATACACAGGACTACAACATGTCCTCCAAAGTCGGAATAGTCCTCTTAGATTGCCCACCAATCTAAGGATGAAAAACTGTACTAAACTGTAATCTGGTCCCCAATGCTCAATGCAATACCTGCCAAAACTCTGTTGTAACTGATTATCTCGATCAGCGACCCGGGACATAGGCACACCATGTAAATGGACAACCTGTATCAAATACCACTCTGCCAGCCTGCCCACTGAAATATTTCCTGGAAGTACAAGGAAAAGAACTGATTTCGTCAAACAGCCCACAATGACCCAATAACTAGTATTACCATCTGAAGTACGTACGCGGCAACTGATACACGAAATTCATAGTGATATGCTCCCACTTCTAATCGGGAATCTCCAATGGCTGTAACATCCCATCAAATGAGGCATCTGCTCACATAAGCTGCTATTTCCCTCTTCATGTTGCGCCGGGAGTAGTAAACTATAAGTATCTGATACATCTTTGTACAACCAAGGTGCATAACATATATAGAACCATGAGCTTCAATAAGTATCTCCCTCTTCAAATCATTGTCTCTGGGCCCACATATCCTCCATCTGCGCAACAAAGTGCCAACATTCCTCAATTGATACTCTGCTGGAACATCATTCTGAATCGCATTCTTCTTGTCCAACCAGTAGGAATCCACATCCTTAGCCTCACAGACCTGATCAAGTAACAAAGGTCGATCCTGAAACTAGCCAACAATGCTCCATCATCATCTCACTCTAACTCAGCTCCCGTAGCTCGCAAGTCAGCTAACAATGAGGTTCTTGCAACACGTACATGAAACATCGAAATTCCAAATTCCCGACTAAGTGCATCAACAACAACATCCCAGAATGATATTCAAAATGCAACCACATTAGCCTTTCCTGGATGAACTCAAATGTGCAGCCATAGTCGTTAATCAACCCCATCCATCTATGTCGCCTCATGCTCAAAACTGGTTGAATACGCAAGTAGATGGAACTCAAGTGGTTAGTGTACATCCTGCTCTGCGTTGCACGCCATACCAGTGGTGTCTCCAACTCTTCGATGCTAACACAATGGCAGCTACTGCCAAATCATACATAGGATAAGTAACTTCATAAAGCTTCCACTGCGTAGAACCAGGAATCCACATCCTTAGCCTCACAGACCTGATCAAGTAACAAAGGTCGATCCTAAAACTAGCCAACAATGCTCCATCATCATCTCACTCTAACTCATCTCCCGTAGCTCGCAAGTCAGCTAACAATGAGGTTCTTGCAACACGTACATGAAACATTGAAACTCCAAATTCCCGACTAAGTGCATCAGCAACAACATCCCAGAATGATATTCAAAATGCAACCACATTAGCCTTTCCTGGATGAACTCAAATGTGCAGCCATAGTCGTTAATCAACCCCATCCATCTATGCCGCCTCATGCTCAAATATGGTTGAATACGCAAGTAGATGGAACTCAAGTGGTCAGTGTACATCCTGCTCTGCGCTGCACGCCATACCAGTGGTGTCTCCAACTCTTCGATGCTAACATAATGGCAGCTACTCCCAAATCATAAATAGGATAAGTAACTTCATAAAGCTTCCACTGCGTAGAACCAGGAATCCACATCCTTAGCCTCACAGACCTGATCAAGTAACAAAGGTCGATCCTGAAAGTAGCCAACAATGCTCCATCATCATCTCACTCTAATTCAGCTCCCATAGCTCGCAACTCAGCTAACAATGAGGTTCTTGCAACACGTACATGAAACATAGAAACTCTAAATTCCCGACTAAGTGCATCAGCAACAACATCCCTGAATGATATTCGAAATGCAACCACATTAGCCTTTCCTGGATGAACTCAAATGTGCAGCCATAGTCGTTAATCAACCCCATCCATCTATGTCGCCTCATGCTCAAATCTGGTTGAATACGCAAGTAGATGGAACTCAAGTGGTCAGTGTACATCCTGCTCTGCGCTGCACGCCATACCAGTGGTGTCTCCAACTTTTCGATGCTAACACAATGGCAGCTACTCCCAAATCATGCATAGGATAAGTAACTTCATAAAGCTTCCACTGCGTAGAACCATATACCATCATATTGCCATGCTGCATCCCAACACGACCAAAATCTAGTTTCGAAACATCATTATACATAAAATACACTTCACCGACATCACAGAATGTGAACACTGGCGCAGTAATCAACCTCTTCTCTAACCACAACATATAACTGATGATACTCAAATCTGATATCAATCTCCGAAAACTGAAGCTCCAATAAGATGATCAAATAAACCATCAATCTGAAGTGAATGATACTCGCTCTTCTCTTAAACCTGGTTCAGCTTCCGGTAGTCGATGCATAACCTCATCGAACCATCCTTTATCCTCATAAAACATACTGGAACACCCCAAGGTAAAACACTAAATCAAATGATGTCTTTTCCTCAAACAATTTCTGAAGTTGAATCTGCAACTCCCTCAACTCTGATAAATTCTCTGAAAAACATCTGGATACTCACAGATAACCTCAATATCACGAACATCAGGTACAACAACCTCAACATCATCCACATGTACCAGGTACGGCATACATCCTTGCTTCATCATCAGCTCAGTCTCATTGCTGAAACCACACATAGTAGAGAAGCATTTGTTTCACCTCTAAACAAGATCTCTGGCATGACTAGACGTCAAAGGACTACAACATTCTTGTGACGAACAACCACTCCGAAGCTAGTCCACAACCTGCAAACCTTATAGTCTCGATACCCCACCTGATACACACAATCTCATCAAATGGATACAACATTCTCCACAAACCCAAAACTGAAGATGCAAGCATAATAGCCATGGATGTCAAGCAACGGTAACCTCAGGCAAACTCTGCCCTCACACAAGGTCGTGGCATGAACTCTGGCATGTCCAACTAACCATCCACGTTGATTGCGACTTTGCTGATTGACTTGTCTAGAAGTCTGCGTTGGTCAAACTCCAGAAATAGTACCTTGACCTCCTCCTGAACTCTGAGCTGCAGAACCACTAAATCTGCTGACTGAGGACATTCCCTTGTAATGTGACCTTCCTGGCCACCATAATAGCAAATGAGAGTGCCCTTCTGACATAAACCGCAGTGACGCCTGCTATAAAAGTTGCACAATGGAAACTCCTACTGTGTGGAAGGATCACCAACAACCCCCCGACTCATAACATAGGAACTAGTCCACTACTCTGTGATCTCCTTCTCCACCAAACGGATCTTCTGCCTTGTCCAAATGACCCTCAACATAATTGAAAAGGCCACCGCCTGATGAGGCTACTGATCCTGGGGTGTCTGAATTCAACCTCATCAAAATATCACGACTAAGTTCACCTTTTTCAAACTGACATGTCTGAAACCGCATAGCCTTTCCTTCTAAATGTCCTTACCTCTAAGTGCAGCACAACAAACTCCTCACGGTTGTCTCGAGGCATAACAGTCAAAATCTCTTTGATGCTCAGGTTCAAACTCATCTCGAACCTCCTGCATTGCTTCCTCTGAAGCCACATAACACGTGCAAACTGAGACAAACATGTGAACAAGAACTAACATACATCCTTGCCTCAAACTAGTAAGCACTTCATATTTCCGTTGTTGGATAGCCTGATTGAACCATTACCATATAAATAATAACCTGAATGTAGGTCATGGAGTCGCAACAGGAACTCACACAATACTAACCTACCAAATGCAATGCTTTGACTCAAGCATACCATTAACTACCACAATCCTCTATTCAAAAACAACATATAGGCACCCAAACATGCATAACTAGGCAAACCACACCACACAGATCTCTGAACCCATAATGCTTATCCAAACCCACAACTCAAATAATCGAGTCGCGCGTCGACTGATCCTCAACAGGATCCACAACCTTACTGACACAGAAACCACATCAAGGAGGCATCCTAATGAATAAGACATTATTCACAACAAACAGGATGTAGTCATGGAACTTCAAACATTTGAAAGCATACAACACCCAGAGCATTGATGAGTATCCGTCGGCCGGTCGGGTCATCGGTCCTGACATGCTATACATTCTCAAATATCCTTAGTAAACACGACTACAGAAGTCTACAGAACCTAAAACCTAACGCTCTGATACCAAGCTGAAAAGACCCGACCCCGATTTAGATGCCTAAATCGAAATCAAACCCCTTCTGAAACACGAACTTTCGAAAACTATAGATATTTCAACAGAGTTTCACCATAGCACGAAGTTACCATTCATCTGAACCCAAAAATACACTTCATCCTATGCCACAAAAGCCAAACTGTGGGCACCAATCCCATCCGGATTTCTCAAAAACATATCATAATATAAAGCAATAAACAAAACTATAACTTTACAAAAATCTGGGAAAATCATGTGAAAATATAAACTAATAGTATTCAGAGCGACCTCTAGTATATACATATATACACAACAGTAGGCCAAATAAGAAATCTACTGAAAAATGAAGAGTGCCTCGAATACTATGCCTCCAACCTTGACGTGCGACACCTGAATCCAAACTGCAAACTGGGCAAAGAAAACGAAGAGCCTAGGGAAAGACATAAACTGTTAGAGTGATTGAACGAAAATAAATGTCTTTCACCGAATAAAATATATGTTATAAAAACATATGCTAGTCTAAATGCATGAAAATAATATGGTACACGAGGGAGACTTTAACTCCTCACGCATACGGAGCATGCATCGAAAATCCCCCGGGGTCACTCATGGACACATCCGCGCTAGTACAGTCTGAATCACGGGATCCCAGACCCACACGTGATTCTAGCCAGAAAGGCCTCAGGTCTTGGTATCTGTTCCCACCCGGAAAATACATCGACACAGGGTAACAGTCCCCCCTGGTAAACATCCTCGGGGATCAGCCGGGATGCTAAGTGTATCGATACAACAACATATACTAAGACTGTACTCTATGTAAACCAAATCATAAATAGTTTCTATGCAAATGTATAAAGCATAATGTAAATGCATATTCGTAATACATAATTATAAAAGCATATTCGTCGATGCATATTCATAAATGCGTAAACGTAAAACACATGCTCGTATAATTCATAGTCACATACGCATGCTCATGTTCGTAACACGTATAATAAAGACTCGCAACCAATCAGTGAAAAGAAAGGTGTCCACTCACAGACTAGCACAACGCAAAATGCGTTACTCCTGTGATCCGGCGGAAAATCGCTCGCCAAACGAACGATCACGATCTCCTGAATAATCATAAATACCACTGTTCAAAATCACAATTCAAAACCTTGAACAAATCTTGAGAACCAACCATTCCCGAAAACATATAACTCGAATATTGACGAAATCATCAAAAATCCAATAAACACACTATAAAACCTCGCCACAAATTTCGATGCTCAATTCAAAATATAAACCTCACCACTGCAATCGGTGTGCGATTCTGAGCAAAACGACATAAAACTTGTCGAAAATCACCTCGCCCAGAAGTCGACCCCCAACTCGGCTGCCTCCGCCGCCACCATCGCCGCCGAATCTCGTCGGAATACCACCGAAATTCCTAAACTTCAAAACGTCATAACTTCTTCATTCGGCAACCAAATTGAGTGAATGACCTATCAAAAGAAAGAGGAGCTCAATAAAAACAAATGTTATGAAGGAACCACGGCCAAAATACGCCTAAATAAGGCACATCGAAGGCGAGAATGTCACGGCCTAAAATGGGTCAGTTTTGACCCACGGGTCAAAGTGGTCAATGGGCCAGATTTCCATTTGGGAAAACTTTCTAAAATATCATGTATTTATACCGTATTTATACCATACACGTATCGTCTAAATCATATCAAAACCAAACGGATAAACACGACTAAATACAACGGCCGAAAATATTCATAACTTATTCCTCGTAACTCGAAATAAGCCTCCGAAAATTCCCACGAACTCGAAATTAAATTCTCTACAACTTTCGTGAAGGAACTCAAATCAAATTCTAACCCGATAATTTAATCGTTAACAAACCCGCCATTTTAACCAATTACGACAAAACCGCAACTAATCGCGAAACTTGCAAATCGAGCTGATAAACATACCATTTCCGGTTCGGGTTGTCACAGTACTAAGCATGATAATGTTTGTAAATATAAAATAAAAGGTATCGGGGGTCGAAAAAGTTGTTCTAACATCCTAAGTATGAAAACGTGTAACATGTATCAAATAGCCTAGATATTCTATATGCATCACTCATAGACAAAGAAACACAAACTAAAAACCTAGAATGCCTAAGACATGCTACGGACAGAAAATAAACATAAGCTCACATGATCATTTCATTCTTTTCACCTCACTCGTTCATAACATGGATATCAAACAATACCGACAAACTTCTAACAGTCTAGTTCTACAAAACACATGCATATAATCATATTTATTGCTCGGGATTGTCCTAACACATCAATAATCTAAATCGGGATTGCCCTGCATTCAAATAAAGCATTAAGCATAGATACACATGCATATTAAAAACTAAAATACTAGAACACATGGAAGGTTACTGAAATCTATATAAGTTATAAAACCAAAATACTTCTTCAAACCAATTCATAATAACTAGAAATTCATAAAAGAAGAAGAAAAGAGAAGAATTCAGAAATACACCTTTTGGTTTTAGGATTGCCCTAGAGTACTTGGTGTAGATGACTCTTCAATGAATGGAGGAGACAATTAGGATTGCCATGAAAGTCTCGGTGGAGGATGGTGTTGATGATGCTTGGAGGGTGGCGGCCTTCTTGAGAATTTTGGTGTTTTGGAGGAGATGAAGTGTTTTGGCTTAGCTTTTTCTTCAAGAATGAGAGATTATTCCTAAAATAAGTAAGAATAGAGAATACTAAAGTCAAAACAAAGATAAATGTAAAGAGAAAGACGTTAAGAATCAAGCATTAAATGCGTATATCTGCCACGCATAATATTGCTTTATTGATGGATATTCCGGCTAAAACCAAATTAGCATCGTGGAGGAAGATCAAAAGAAAACAACGTTGACATGCCATTTT
Organism: Geum urbanum; assembly: GCA_946800695.1. Taxonomy (NCBI): domain Eukaryota; kingdom Viridiplantae; phylum Streptophyta; class Magnoliopsida; order Rosales; family Rosaceae; genus Geum; species Geum urbanum. The sequence continues at coordinate 26,233,988 of OX327002.1, forward strand.
GGAACGTTTGCTTATAGGCGCATGCTATTTGGATTATGAAACGCACCAAGTACTTTTCAACATTGCATGCTTTCTATCTTTTCTGATTACATGAGAAAATTATTGAAGATTTCATGGGTGATTTTAGTGTATTTGGAAGGGATTTTGATGCATGCTTGGGTAATTTAGAATTAATTTTGTAAAGATGCATTGAAATGAACTTAGTGCTTAATTGGGAGAAATGTAACTTCATGGTTATTCAAGCGATAGTTTTAGGTCATATTTTTTCAGCTAGGGGAATAGAATTTGATAAATCTAAGGTAGATCTTGTTCCTTACCTACCCTCTTTGACTTCGGTTAGAGAGGTTTGTTTGTTTCATGGTCATGTAGGTTTTTACCAAAGATTCATCAAGGAATTTTCTTACATCTCTCGCCCTTAGTGTAAGCTACTCCAACAGGACATTCCCTTTGTGTTTGATGAAGATTGTCGAGCTGCCTTTGAGAAATTGAAGGAGCTTCTCACGAGTGCTCCTATCATTTGTTCTCTAGATTGGTCTCTTCCCTTTGAACTAATGTGTGACGCCTCAGACTATGCCGTTGGAGCTGTTTTGGTTCAACGAAAGGAAAAGAAGCCCTACGCCATATACAATGCCTCTCAGATGCTCGATGATGCTCAAATGAACTACACAACAACCGAGAAAAAGTTGCTCGCTGTGGTGTTTTCACTTGACAAATTTCGATCATACTTGTTACAAAGCAAGGTGATTGTTTACATGGACCACATAGACTTGAAGTATTTGATGGCAATGAAGGATACCGAGGCACGGCTCATTAGATGGATACTTCTACTCCAAGAGTTTGTCAAAATCAAGGTTAAGAATGGAGTAGAAAATATGGTGGCTGACTATTTATCAAGGATTATACATGAAAAAGAAGCCGTTGCAATAGAGGAAAATTTTCTGGATGAAGCTTAAGCTTCTATGGAACATTGGTCATCCCACTTATGACAAGTACAATCATGAGATGTTCCAGATGCATGCCATGGTTGTTGGCACCATCAGTGATTTTCTTGCCCGTTACATGTTGTCGGGCAATGTTGCTAGGGGATATAAGGCTTATTCAGAGTGTCTGACTGATGAATATGACAGACTTCATTGAAGGAAGATTGTCCAGATGTATCACCGTTGCTGGCTTGGACTTGATCGCCCATGGCGGGAGGATGACAAGGCATTTGATGGGACTATAGAAAAAGATGTGTAACCCAAAAGATGGACAGGGGATGAAATTTTGTAACTGCTAAATGAATACGATTTTGGGCAGCTCAGCAATCATCCTAATATAGTGGCGGCAATATCTGACACACCCGACAAGTATAAATTTTGGACACACAAAAGCATATTTTGGGAACTCTCGTACTGGAGTAAGTTGTTGATCAGGTACTATGTAGATGTCATGCACTGAAAGGACTCAATCCCGATTCAGTTACCTAAACTGGAATCGAACACCTTCTGAAAATACGAACCAACAAAAAATTTTCGAAATTTCGGCAGAGTTTCGTTACTATCGTAGAATTGCATAAACCTGCACCTTGAAAATAACACTTCGTCATATGCCACAAAAGCCAAACTGTGGGCACCAATCCCATCCAGATTTCTCAACATCATAATATAAGCAATAACAGTAAACATACTGTACTATGTATATATATATCCGAGAAAATCCGTATAAATATGTATCAGAATGCATCAGAGCGACCTCTAGTGTGAAATATATACAATATACATATCAGTAGGAGAAACAAGAACCTACTGGAAAACACAGGTACCTCAGATCACTAGCCTCCAACCGCGACGTGAAACACCTGAATCCGAACTGCAAACTGGGCACGGAAACTGAAAAGCCCAGGGGAAAGGCAAATAAAAACGTTAGAGTGAGTGGACGAAAATAAACATATGCCTTTCACCAGTTTATATACATACTCAACGTAAAACCGTGCGAGTTCGGAATACAACACACATATATATATATACGGAGGTTGTCGGGCGACCTCTCAAGCCCGACGTCGGGTGAATCGCTCAAACCCGACAGTGATAGGCTAGGGGACCACACAACCTTGGCGGCACGCAGGGGACCACTCAACCCCGCCCAGAGGAATCTCTCAACTCTGGTCCAGAGGAATCTCTCAACTCTGGTACATCGATGTAATAAATGCCATCACCCATAAACATATAACAATACCTCCGAAAATAACATATATCACAACATCGTATAATTTAAACACGGAAATCATAAAATCCACGAACTCGCAAATCAACTGTGAAAATATAAACTTGTCCACTCACAGATCTGCTAGCGCGAACTCGCGCTAAACTCGTGATCCGACGGAAGATCCCTCGCCTGAAGCACGATCACGATCCAGATCTCGATCTCGATCTCCTGAGTATTCACAAAATATAACTGATCAAAATCAAAGTCCACAACCCTGAACTGAATCACGGAAACCAACCGTTCCCGGAAATATGCAATCCAGTACAAAATGAATAACGGAAATTCCAAAATCCCCACTCGAAATCTCGACTGAAAATCGGCTAACCAAATTAATCCGAAAACCTCTGGACGATAATCAGGGCGCGATTACGAGAAAAACGACATTAAAAACGTCGAAATCCAAAAAGTCAACTCCTCGCCGGAGCACCACCGTTGACCGCCGCCACCGCCGCCGCCGCGCCGTCAACCGTGATTTCCTTCGGCGAGGAAGCTCCAGAAATGGAGTTCTCCTCAAGCCCAACACTTCCTTCAACTAACACAAAGCTCAATTCATCCTCCAACCCATCCAATTTCACACAAATTCAAATCGGAATTTCTTACCGGAAACCTAATCGGGTTCACCTCCAAACACCACCTCGTCCCAAACCAGTTAACCAGAAAGCACCACCAAGGTGTGGGGAGCAAAACCCCAACAACCCCACCTCCAAATCTCACCGGAACCACTCACCCCAACTCCGGCGAACTCCGACGAACCAACCCGATTCGGGTTCAACCAAAACGGCATCAATTTCACTCAAACCAAAAACCAAACGACTCAAAATCACACAAGGAAGCGAACCATACCTTCCACTTGACCGGAGGTGGCCGGAAAATAGGTCGTCGGACGGCAAGCCGAAACGGGAAACCTTTCCTCTTTTGGTCAACGGGTCAAACTGCTATTTTTGGAAAGTCAACGATAGTCAACGCCAAATAGTGATTTTCGACGATTTTACGACTATTCATGATATTTATACTCGCGCCTCGGGTCAATCGACGGTCCGTAATGAATATTCGAAATGATTCGGATAAACACGAAATAATTGGATAAACTCGTCGGAAACCGAAACTTCAAATAATCATAAAATATTCCTCGGTTATCGGAAAAATCTTCCGGAACCGCCCACGAGCTCGAAATCACGTACTCTACAATTTTCGTGAAGACACTCAACTCAAATTCTCAACCAAAAACATAGTCGCGAATAGAGTCGACAAACCGCACTTATATCGAAAAACTGCGACTATACTCAATCTCGAGAATCGTGCCGAATACGCAACTGATTCTGGTTCGGATCGTCACAAATCTACCCCCCTTAAAGAAATTTCGACCTCGAAATTTACGTACCTGTCAAGTGAACAGATGAGGATACTGCTCCCGCATACGCTGCTCAGTCTCCCAGGTGGCCTCCTCAACTAAATGGTTCTGCCACAAGACCTTCACTCGCGGAATCACGCGGTGCCTCAACTCCTGCTCACGACGATCGAGAATCTGCACAGGCTCCTCAACATATGTCAAATCCTCCCTGATCGGCAACTGCTGTGGGGCTAACACATGTGAAGGATCTGAGATGTACTTCCGTAACATCGAAACATGGAAGACATCATGAACACGAGCCATCTCAGCTGGTAACTCAAGTCTATAAGCAACAGCTCCAACCCTCTCCGTAATCTCATGCGGACTAATGTATCGCGGTCGAAGCTTGCCACGCTTCCCGAAACGCACAACTCCCCTCCACGGAGATAGTTTCAGGAAGACCCAATCACCAACCTCGAACTCTAAACTCTTCCTCCTCACATCCGCGTAACTCTTCTGCCGATCCTGGGCGATCTTCAATCGATCCCGGATAACCTGTATGTCCTCCATCGTGGTTTTCACCAAATCAGGACCAATAAGCCAACGCTTGCCCACCTCACTCCAACACAATGGAGTGCGACACTGCTTCCCGTACAGGGCCTCGTACGGTGCCATCTCAATAGTGGCCTGATAGCTGTTGTTGTAGGCGAACTCAATCAAATGTAACTGCTGATCCCAGTTTCCGCGAAACTGCAACACACATGATCTCAGCATATCCTCAAGAGTCTGAATGGTCCGCTCGGACTGCCCGTCAGTCTGAGGATGGAAAGCTGTACTGAACCGTAATCTCGTGCCCAAAGCTCGCTGCAACGCCTGCCAAAACTCAGAAGTGAACTGACTATCTCGGTCAGAAATAATCTACACAGGCACACCATGCAAGCGAACAATCTCGGATAAGTACAACTTGGCCAATCTGCCCACTGAAATCTTCCCCGGAAGTGCAAGAAAGTGTGCGGATTTCGTCACTCGGTCAATAATAACCTAAATGCCAGTGTTGCTCGCCGAAGTACGCGGCAACTGATAGACGAAATCCATCGTAATGTGCTCCCACTTCCAAACCGGAATCACAAGTGGCTGTAGTTTCCCTGCAGGTTTCTGCCTCTCCGCCTTCACCTGCTGACAAATCAAACATCGACTGACGTACGCGGCAATCTCCCGCTTCATGTTGCGCCACCAATAGTATGCTCGAAGTGTACGAAACATCTTCGTACCTCCGGGATGCATCGCATACGCTGAACTGTGGGGCTCATCTAGAATCTCCTTCTTCAAGCTCTCATATCTGGGCACACATAACCTGCCTCTGAACAACAACGTACCGTCGTCGCTCAATCGGAACTCTGTAGGCACACCATTCCGTATCGTGGTCTTCTTGCCCAGTAAGTGAGGATCTGAATCCTGAGCCTCTCGTACCTGATCAACCAATACGGGTCGAACCTGAAAGCTGGCCAACAAAGCTCCCTCATCATCATACCTGAACACCGCACCTGTAGCCCGAAGCTCGGCTAACATCGACACTCTGGCCACACACATGTGAAACAACGAGGCTCCAGATTTCCAGCTAAGTGCATCAACTACAACATTGGCCTTCCCCGGATGGTACTCAAACGTGCAATCGTAGTCATTGATCAACTCCATCCATCGGCGCTGCCTCATGTTCAGATCCGGCTGCGTCCGCAAGTAGGTGAGACTCTTGTGATCAGTGTAAATCTTACACTGAGCACCATACAAATAATGCCTCCAACTCTTCAACGCTAACACGATAGCGGCTAACTCCAAATCATGCGTTGGATAGTTGGCCTCATGTGGTTTCAGCTGCCTGGAACCATATGCCACAACTCTACCATGCTGCATCAGCACACAACCAAGCCCCAACTTCGACGCATCACTATACACAACAAACTCACCACTGTCGTCTGGTAATGTCAGAACCGGTGCGGTAGTCAATCTCTCCTTCAGGAGCAAATAACTCTCCTCGCACGCATCAGACCACTCAAACTTGACGCCCTTCTTCGTGAATCTGGTCAGTGGTGTAGCAATCCGGGAGAAATCCTGTACAAACTGTCGGTAATAGCCTGCTAATCCCAAGAAACTCCGAATCTCTGGCACAGTAGTGGGTCTACTCCAATTCAACACGGCCTCGATCTTGTCAGGATCAACACTGACTCCCTCGGCCGAAATCACGTGGCCCAGAAACTTCACACTATCCAACGAGAACTCGCACTTGCTAAACTTCGTGAACAACTGATGGTCCCGCAAAGTCCGCAACACTACTCGCAAATGCTTCTTGTGCTGGCCCACATTCCTGGAATAGAACAAAATATCGTCAATGAATACAATCATGAACTTGTCCAGGAATCGTCTGAACACCCGATTCATCAAGTCCATGGAAGCTGCGGGGGCGTTGGTCAAGCCAAACGGCATAACCAAAAACTCGTAGTGCCCATACCGCGTCCTGAAAGCTGTCCTGGCTACGTCAGAGTCTCGGATCCTCAACTGATGATATCCGGATCGAAGGTCAATCTTCGAAAAGACTGAGGCTCCCTTAAGCTGATCGAACAAGTCATCAATCCACGGCTACGGATACTTGTTCCTCACTGTAACCTGATTCAGCTTCCGATAGTCGATACACAAACGCATGGACCCATCCTTCTTCCGCACAAACAACACCGGAGCACCCCACGGAGAAACACTCGGTCGAATGAATCCCTTCTCTAACAACTCCTGGAGCTGAATCTGCAACTCCTTCAACTCCGCAGGCGCCATACGATACGGTGTCTGGGAAATCGGTCCTGTACCCGGCAACAACTCAATGGTAAAATCAATCTCCCGCACAGGGGGTATACCAGGTAACTCCGCTGGAAACACGTCCGGAAACTCAGACACAACCTCAATACTACCAAGATCCGGCACTACAACAGTAGTGTCCACAACATGGGCTAAGTAAGCGACACAACCTTTCTTCATCAACCGATCCGCCCTTATCGCGGAAATCAAACACGGTAGTGAAGTGTTCTTCTCGCCACGAAACAATATCTCGGGTAACCCTGGTCGTCGAAACGCGACCTCCTTCCTGTGGCAATCAAACATGGCCCAGTGCGACTCCAAGAAGTCCATACCCAAAATCAAATCAAAATCCACAATATCAAGTAGTAACAGATCTACGGCTAATCCATGGCCATCAATAAACACCTCACAATATCTGTACACCCAACCAATGCTCACAACCTCACCTGACGGATACAACACTCTCCACAACCCCGGAAGTGGAGATGCAGGTACCGTAGCTAATGATGATAGTCTAAATGATATAAACGAATGTGTGGCACCCAGATCTAACAATGTAAGTACAGGAATACCAAAGACATGTAACGTACCGATAACGACCTCCGGTGACGCTCTGCCCTTACGTAGATTCATAGCATGCACCCTCGCCTGTCCGGCTGGTCGTCCTCGCTGGGGCTGTCCCTGCTGCCTACCCTGGCTTGCAAACTGTGCTGGTCGCGCTCCCGAAGTGGCACCTCGCTCTCCTCCGGAACTTTGAGCTGCCTGACCATCAGTATCAAACAACTGAGGACACTCCCTCAAATAGTGACCCACCTGGCCACAATGATAACAAGTAACAGGACCTCGCCGACATGGACCAACATGGTGTCGGCTGCAGAGATTACACAACGGGTACTCCCTCGGTACAGCAAAAGTGCCACCAGTACGCCGAGGATAACTAGAACCGCTGGAACTCCCACTAGCATGTGGTCGCTGCGGTTGATCTCTACTCCATCTCGACCTCTGCCTCGGTACACCAACTGGAGGGCGATAAGATCCACCACCTGAGGATGAAGCTGAACCGGAAGTATCAAAACTCAGCCTCTTTGAAGGCCCCTGACTCGTTCCACCTTCCTCAAATCGCCTTGGCTGGTACCTCTGCTGTCTCTCCTGCTCAATATCGTCGCCTCGGAGTGCAGCACTGACAAACTCATCAAAGTTGTTCCGAGGCATCGTAGTCAGTGTTGCCTTGATATTCAGATTCAATCCCAGTTCAAATCTACGACACTTGGCTTCCTCAGTAGCCACCATATCCTGCGCAAAACGAGACAAACGGGTAAACCGATCCCGGTACTCAAGTACAGACAAACTGCCCTGCCTCAAGTTTGTAAACTCCTCGTACTTGCGCTGCTGGGTAGCCTGATTACAGTACCTCCGCATAAACAGATCACGGAACAAAGTCCATGGAGTGTCAGCTGGAACCCTGTCGGTGCTAACCCACCAAAAGTATGCATCACCCTCAAGTAAACCAACTGCGGCTACTGTCATCTGCTCAGGAGTAAACTGCAGACGCTCACAAACACGTTCAATCTGAACCAACCATGCCTCACATATCTCTGGATCAACTGAACCCGAAAACACAGTAGCGCCCGCAGTGCGATCCTTGACCACAGGGTCAAAACGCTCTTCCAAACGCAGCACTCGCATAAGCAAGTCGCGCGTTCGACGATCCTCATCAGGATCCTCGTCCCGATCAACACATGGACCACGTCGAGGAGGCATCCTACTGATACAAGACAAGCATTAGGTACTAGCAGAAAGAACGTAATCATGAAACCGCAGATATTTGAGAACACACAACACCCGAAGTATTGATGAGTACTGCTGGCTAGTCGGGTCATCACTCCAATCATGCTGTACCAACTCAAATACCCTAAGCGTCACAACTACAAGAGTCTACAGAATCTGACAACCTAATGCTCTGATACCAAGCTGAAAGGACTCAATCCCGATTCAGTTACCTAAACCGGAATCGAACCCCTTCTGAAAATACGAACCAACAAAAACTTTTCGAAATTTTGGCAGAGTTTCGTTACTATCGTAGAATTGCATAAACCTGCACCCTGAAAATAACTCTTCGTCCTATGCCACAAAAGCCAAACCGTGGGCACCAATCCCATCCAGATTTCTCAACATCATAATATAAGCAATAACAGTAAACATATTGTACTATGTATATATATATCCGAGAAAATCCGTATAAACATGTATCAGAATGCATCAGAGCGACCTCTAGTGTGAAATATATACAATATACATATCAGTAGGAGAAACAAGAACCTACTGGAAAACACAGGTAGCTCAGATCACTAGTCTCCAACCGCGACGTGAAACACCTGAATCCGAACTCCAAACTGGGCACGGAAACCGAAAAGCCCAGGGGAAAGGCAAATAAAAACGTTAGAGTGAGTGGACGAAAATAAACATATGCCTTTCACCAGCTTATATACATACTCAACGTAAAACCGTGCGAGTTCGGAATACAACACACATATATATATACGGAGGTTGTCGGGCGACCTCTCATGCCCGACGTCGGGTGAATCGCTCAAACCCGACAGTGATAGGCCAGGGGACCACTCAACCCTGGCGGCACGCAGGGGACCACTCAACCCCGCCCAGAGGAATCTCTCAACTCTGGTACATCGATGTAATAAATGTCATCACCCATAAACATATAACAATACCTCCGAAAATAACATATATCACAACATCGTATAATTTAAACACGGAAATCATAAAATCCACGAACTCGCAAATCAACTGTGAAAATATAAACTTGTCCACTCACAGATCTGCTAGCGCGAACTCGCGCTAAACTCGTGGTCAGGCGGAAGCTCCCTCGCCTGAAGCACGATCACGATCCAGATCTCGATCTCGATCTCCTGAGTATTCACAAAATATAATTGATAAAAATCATAGTCCACAACCCTGAACTGAATCACAGAAACCAACCGTTCCCGGAAATATGCAATGTAGTACAAAATGAATAACGGAAATTCCGAAATCCCCACTCGAAATCTCGACTGAAAATCGGCTAACCAAATTAATCTGAAAACCTCTGGACGATAATCAGGGCGCGATTACGAGAAAAACGACATTAAAAACGTCGAAATCCAAAAAGTCAACTCCTCGCCGGAGCACCACGGTTGACCGCCGCCGCCGCCACCGGCGCGCCGTCAACCGTGATTTCCTCCGGCGAGAAAGCTCCAGAAATGGAGTTCTCCTCAAGCCCAACACTTCCTTCAACTAACACAAAGCTCAATTCATCCTCCAACCCATCCAATTTCACACAAATTCAAATCGGAATTTCTTACCGGAAACCTAATCGGGTTCACCTCCAAACACCACCTCGTCCCAAACCAGTTAACCAGAAAGCACCACCAAGGTGTGGGGAGCAAAACCCCCAACAACCCCACCTCCAAATCTCACCGGAACCACTCACCCCAACTCTGGCGAACTCCGACGAACCAACCCGATTCGGGTTCAACCAAAACGGCATCAATTTCACTCAAACCAAAAACCAAACGACTCAAAATCACTCAAGGAAGCGAACCATACCTTCCACTTGACCGGAGGTGGCCAGAAAATAGGTCGTCGGATGGCAAGCCGAAACGGGAAACCTTTCCTCTTTTGGTCAACAGGTCAAACTGCTATTTTTGGAAAGTCAACGATAGTCAACGCCAAATAGTGATTTTCGACGATTTTACGACTATTCCCGATATTTATACTTGCGCCTCGGGTCAATCGATGGTTCGTAATGAATATTCGAAATGATTCGGATAAACACGAAATAATCGGATAAACTCGTCGGGAACCAAAACTTCAAATAATCATAAAATATTCCTCGGTTATCGGAAAAATCTTCTGAAACCGCCCACGAGCTCGAAATCACGTACTCTACAATTTCCGTGAAGACACTCAACTCAAATTCTCAACCGAAAACATAGTCGCGAATAGAGTCGACGAACCGCACTAATATCAAAAAACTGCGACTATACTCAATCTCGAGAATCGTGCCGAATACGCAACTGATTCTGGTTCGGGTCGTCACATGCATATAGAAAAGAATGTGTTCGAAAGTGTGGTGGGTAAAGTGCTGAATTGGGAGTGGAAAACTAAAGATGGCCCTAAGGAGCACATCGATTTGAAAAGAATAGGTTTACGAAAACATTTGTGGTTGAAAGAATGGAAGAAAAAAATGCATCAAGCTCCTTACACCGTCAAGCCTAAACAGAAGAATGAAATTTTTAGGTGGATGGGTAATGTTAGGTATCCTTCAGGCTATGCAGGAAATATAGGTCGGTCTGTTAACTTCCAGGATAATAAGATGTATGGATTAAAGAGTCATGACTTCCATATACTACTTCAACGTCTCTTCCCTATTTTCATTCGATCATACTTGCCTTGCCAAGTGGTGGAGCCATTAAAAGCGTTGTCAAGATTTTTTCAGGAGTTATGCACTAGAGAAGTGAAAAAATCAGACCTGAGGGAAATGTAAGAGACATCATTTTTATCATATGTAAATTTGAGAGGATATTTCCCCCAAAAAATTTTGACATCATGCCTCACCTGATGATCTATCTTCCCGAACAATTGTTGCTTACTGGTCCAGTACACTACACTTGGATGTATCTCTTGGAAATGTACGATTCAACATAAAAAGATCAATCTATTTTTATATAAAATTATTTTTCAATAATCATAACATACACTTTGCAACTTGATAGACAACTGGGGGACTAGAAAAACTATGTGGCTAATAAATCTGCACCTGAAGGATGTATAGCTGAAGCATATCTTGCGCATGAGTACGTAATATACACCAAGTTGTATTCGGGAGCGTTGGAGGATCCTCCATAACATATGCCGGTAGATGAACCACGGTTCAATCTTTCTATCCTCTCCTATGATGTTGAAGTTTATGAAACGTGTCCAAACTTGTACTAGTTGGAACCATATGAGCTAGTCATTGCCCATTGGTGGGTATTAATTAACTGTCCAGAAGTTCAATACTAGAAACACTTTCATCTTTACTGTGATGAGGTTGCCAGTGATCTTGAGTACCACAATAGGGAGTTTGCAAAGTATTTTGGCGGCTGGGTACATATATATATACTGCTATATATTTATATATATAAATATCAATGTTCATATTTAATGTTAATGGTTGCGATTATTTTGTCAAATGAGCCATATACAATTTGATGGTCACCCAAACTGGTCACATGAATTAAGGCTTTTGGCGATGAAACCGATAACTTCAAGAGTTATCCGATGTGGAAGGTCAATGGCGTGCAATTTATATGTGAACATAGAAATAGCAAACAGAGAACACAAAATTCTAGGGTAATGGTGCATGGTGGGAAGAATGACATTGACTATTACGGTGTTCTCTATTCAATGGTTGAAGTAATTTATGGGTGCGGCATGGAAGTGCACTTGTTTAAGTTTAGATGATTTGATACTAACCCTCAGAACACAAGGACCGATCAGTACGGAATATTTTTGGTGAATACTGCTAGAAGTTGGTATGAAGATGACCCTTTTATTTTTACCACAGCGGTAAAACAACTGTTTTATCTTGATGATATGTGCACAAAGACACATGGAAAGTAGTCGACCATGTTGTTCCTAGAAACATATACAGTGTTGTTACACTTGGAGAGGCCTAATTTTATAAAGTATTTTCACACTTTACCCGACGAAATAACAAACGTCGTCAACTAAACTAGTTTTAGCCAACGAGTTTCAAACTTTAGCCGACAAGTTTCATATTTTAGGTGACGAGTTTAATATAATAAGCATTTTCGTCAGCTATACTTTAGCCGATGACTTTTTCACGTCGTCGGCTAAAGTCATCGGGTTTATATCCCTGGTTCCCCCAGACCGCCGCTCCTCTCGCTTAGAAACCTTAATTTCTCTCTCTCTCTCTCTCTCTCTCTCTCTCTCTCTCTCTCTCTCTCTCTCTCTCTCTCTCTCTCTCTCTCTCTCTCTCTCTCTCTCTCTCTCTCTCTGTCCCCCGTCGCCGCATCTAGAAAGCTGCTGCTCGCCAAACCCGCCGCCGCCTCAACCAACGCACCTAGCTCAGACCGCCCCCTCCTCTTCGAAAATTAGGGTTTCCTCTCTTTCTCGGCCTCTCGCCCAGACCGCTGCTTCTTTCTCCTCTACTTCATTTCAGGTTTTACCTCTCTCTCACACACACAATATTTCAAGGCAATTTTAGGGTTTAGGATCAATTTTGCAGTACTAGATGTGGTGAATATACTGGAAATTTTGTTTATGCATTAATTTTGTGCAGGACTGTGATGAAACTCTTGATTAGGGTTTAGGAATATGCATGGTTAATTATTTTTTTGTAGTACTGTGATGATTACATGGCTTTGCTGATTAGGGTTTGGCTATTTTGTTTTTTTTTTTTTTGCTACTGTGAATTGCTTTAGAGTTTAGGGACTGTAAATTAGATGATGGTTGTGGGTAAGTGATGGTTAATTAGGGTTGTGATGTGATTAATTAGATTGTGATTTTTGTTTTGTTTTGGGATAAGCGGATTAATGTATATGTATTTGTATTTGAATGGTTTAGCTTATGTTTATGTTGAATAATACATGGTATTGGTATTGCTATAGTATTGCAGATTAGATATGTATTGTGTTCGATTGGTTATGGTATTGGTATTGGTATTGGTATTGCAAATTATATGTATTGCAGATTGGTATTGGTAGACAGATTATATGTATTGATTATATGTATTTCAGATTGGTATTGGTATTGCATATTGAATAAACATATTGGTATTGGTAATTGCATATTATATGTATTTGTGTGATTTATGGGTGGTTTATATTGTAGGCATCATGAATATCTTCAAGTCCAAGAAGGGATCTAAGGGACAACAATCTAGCGTCGACAATTCCGAGGCCACCTCTATGCACAATAACCCTCACACCACATTTTACGGTACTATGAACTCTCGATATCGTCAACTACTTGATCATCCACTACAACAGGATGTAGTGGACTGCCACCACTGACCATAAAGCAAGAGGCAACTTTTTACGCAAGACTGCTCCTCCTTGCCCTCACTGGCCAGCTCTACAGGTCTCGCTCCTTCGGGTGTCCGTATGCCTCCCATTAACCGGCCAGAACCTTCTCCCTCTACTGCTCAAGCTCCTTCTACCTCTTAGGCTAGTACTTCAGGTAACTCGTCATCGAGGGTACAAATTATGTCGCATCACCTCTTCATGCCCTAGAGCATACCTTCCATACCTGTTGTCGATGAGCAGGGAGTGCCTATTTCAGGACAGCTTAGTTACCCCCAACAAGCATACATCTATGTGCCGTTTGATACACCTCTAGTTAGTGTAAGGGTAACAAACACATCGACGTCAGAATCGGGTAAATATTAAATACTTTGGTTATTTAATTTATAATTTATTAATAATTTGTATATAAAATTGGGTGCTTACGTTTTAATATTTTTACTTTATTTTATGTGACAAACGCCGGAGGCAACAAAAAAAAGACCAAAGGCCCCATCACTGGCAAGAGTCTTAACAAGACTGTCAAGAACAGCAGGTCAGTGGTCATAGAGACCACGGAGGATAGATCGGTATAATTGGGGGGAAAGACGCGCAAGTACTCTAGCCAAGTAGGATGTATCGTACAGGATAGAGTCCCTTCTGTGGGGAGAGTAGTCCTCGATGCCACAGTGTGTAAAGGACATGGTGAACAATGCTATGTCGGTGAGTATGTTAGATATTCATTATGTCTACCTATATTAATTAAGTCCTAATAAATATATATTACCATAAATGGGTACATTGAAGGTGTGGTTTGTTGTTCTGGAGCACGTTAAATCCACATGGGCAAATGACACGCAAGGAAAAAGGTGGTGGGATTTATATTTTATATATTGAGATATTTTGTTGATCATGTATTGTCACTTTCTAACATTTTGTTTCATATATAGCTACAAGTAGTGGAAAAATGAGCTTTATATCCACTGTAAGATGCATGACAACAACCGTTCGGGTACCCCTATCGAGTTTATGTATATGGAGTACGAGTGGCAGTGGCTTCTAGTTCACTTCAACAACTTAGAATATGAGGTATGTAACATCACATTTGTGTTTACTTGTATCCTATTTGGCGAAATTATTTTTCTAATATTTTTTTAATACATGTTTATCCAACAAGGCCATTTCTGCAATAAATGTGGCGAATCGGGGGCATAACATTTGTAACCATCATGTCGGGTCTAGACCGTTTGTGAGTTGGATGGAGGAGGCGATCGAACACCCTGAAGTCAACCTGTACGTGTATATGTACGAGAAAGTGTATCTCAATCCATCAAAGATATTGTAAGTCTTATGCTCTTATAACTTAATTAACATATTTTCTTATAGTTGTATTTTCACTCTCTTTTTTTATATATGTTTACTAATATATATATTTTTTCCTTGTCAATTAGGTGAGATTGAAGGAAGGGACTGAAGTGGTGTTGACTCAGATGGTGAGGAATCAATGGCCAGAGACGCAGGTGATATACGCATTTTATGCTCGTTTCTTAACGCATTTCCCTTTACGTTTAGCTATGTTATTATCTTAGTTTTTATGTTTTTCTTATTTAATTTGTTATTTTGAAGATATTTACGGTGGAGATTAATAACGACGCAATTCGGAGGAATTTCGGCGATTTTGCGATTTTTGCGATTTCGGACCACCGGAAATGGGCCAGCCCAAAAAGCATTTTTTGGGCCCATTTCTCAAAGTTTGTTTCGGCCCATTATCAAGCCCAAACCCATCTAGTTCAGCAAGGAGGCCACTTGGTGAAGTTGAAAAGTCAAGCTTGTCAAGCTTTGTGACAAGGCTTAGTGACTAAGCTTGTAATCATCACAAAAGATGACTAAGTGTGTGACTTGCCATGGTGACTCTTGCTTAGGGTTCACAAATGGTGAGTTGTCATGGTGACTCTTGCTTTGTGATGATCACACTTGGTGACTAAGGGAGTGACTTGCCATGTGACTAAGGCTTACATTAAATGAAGGGAGGTAAGGTGGAAGAGAGATGAAGGCATATGCTTGCCTATAAATACCAAGGGAGGCCGGCCTTACAAAGGATCACATAATTTCACAAGCCAAAACTCTATACACTTTACTACTCTTCCATACACAACCGAAGTCCTCCCGAAGTCGAAGTCCTCCGCCACCTCCGGATCAAGAACGTAGAGTGCGTCATCCGTGTTCTTGAGAACCACCGCTAGTAGATTGGTGCGTCACCTCTCTAAAAAGTGTAACCATGTACTCTAAACTCCATCTTCATCTTTGTAATACTTTCGGTTATGTAATGAAAGAAATTCTCCATGTTCTTCTCTTATTTCGATTCTTCCATGTGTTCTTGATTTTATTAGTTTGGATGCATGTGCTAGCTTTAAAGTTCTTAATGCTTTGAGTATGATTTAGGATAGGGTGCGTCACTTATTGTCCTAAATTATACCTCATTGATTCGGCAAAGAAGCTATTGTTTTAAGTTGTTATGCGTCATGACATTCTTATTCAACGAAAGCATGTGTATGTATCTCGACTAAAATTAAGGATTTCGTAGATGATAAATAAGGTAAAAGCAAAGGAGTAGGTTCGGTTAGTGAATATGTTGATCACTTGTAATTAGTAGTGTAACTTCTTATTTTTAGCAAGCATAATTAGACTTGAAGTTTCTTGATTGTTAAAACTTGTCTATGAGTAAAACATGTTAGATGCCTAAGAGTTTTAGTTGTGTTTGCATGTTTTTGCACTTTAATTTAGTAGGACATTTAATCAACCAATTTCCACTCCCCCCAAACCTTTAGATTTCCGCTTATTAACGAAACCATGCATGCGCCCTTAATTCCCCGGATAAAGAACGATCCCTACTCGCCAATATTATAATGACAAAAGAAGGGTTTTAAATTGCAATGCGCGTAATCTGTGTATTTAGGGTCTACTTTGTGTTAACGTTAAATGCATGTTTTGCGCGTATCAATTTTTGGCGCCGTTGCCGGGGAATTAAAATGTTTTTGTATGATTTCGTTGTATATGTAAAAATAGGTAAATAAAAGCATGTCTATAATTTTCGAAATACATACTTGTTTATACTTATAGAAATTTACATACATGTTTACAATTCTTACTTATTACTTATACGAATTTATTTACACTTCGTATTTACAGTTGCATAATTTATTTTCATGTTAAAGGATAGTCTTTGATTTAATTTGAGTACTAGCACTTAGTTATTAAATAAATCTCTATGGAATAGGTGGTGCCTCTTTTGTTTGTCTATCTCCTTAACCCTTCGTGAAGTGTGGATTTCATCACCACACGCCATAACCTAAGTGAAGTTATGGGCATGAGGTTGTGGGCGGAGTTTACAAACACTTGAGATTGTATACTATCTTGTGAATTCGAGTAATAATTGGTTATGATGTCTAGAAGGGTTATGAATGGTGACTGGTTTTGAACTAAGAAAATAGAACACCATTGGAGTATATACTCTTACGAGTTAGCCTCGGGGTGTTTCTAAGAACAACAATGGAGTATATACTCTTACGAGTTAGCCTCAGGTTGTTCCCAGAAATTAGTTCTCACCTCTTGCGTTACATCTATCCCAACTGGTCATTTCCAACAATTACGAAAATTAACGATAGTTGGTATACATTTTCGCGCGGGCCGCACGGACAAGAGATTTACTCAATAACTAAATCGTGTATTCCTTTTAAATCTTAGGCGCAATCAAAACGTAGACGTACTTAAATTGATTTACATTGAGTACGAGTATTGGTTTTAAGTTTCGTTCTTTGGAAATAGGGAGGTGCCTCTTTTTCTGGTTTATCTCCTTAACCCCTCGTGAAGTGTGGATTTCATCACCACACGCCATAACCTAAGTGAAGTTATGGGCACGAGGTTGTGGGCGGAGTTTACTAAGGACTTGAGATTATATACTATCTCAAAAATTTGGCTGATTGTTGGATATGGTGAGTGGGTTTATGATTGGTGCCGGGTTTCGGATCTAAGCAATAGAACACCATTGGAGTATATACCGTAACTGGTTAGCATCGGGGTGTCTCTAGGAACAACATTGGAGTATATACTCTTACGAGTAAGCCTCGGGTTGTTCTAAATATTAGTCCTTACCTCTCGCGTTATCTCTATTCCTACTTGCCATTTCTAAACGTAACTAAGCTGAATTAGCGAGAGTCAGTATACATTTGAGCACGAGCCGCACGTCCAAGAAATTTACCGAAAGATCATTTCGTGTACTCTCTGTAAATCATAAGTGCATATGAATACGGATAAATACAAAACTCAGTAAATACGACATAATCCTTTAAATAGATGGTATATCGGATTAAGCATGCTTAGACCTCTTGGAATCAGACTTCATCTTCGGATGAACGAGACCCATTGCACAGTCGAGAGCCTCTGCACCACGTACCATCGGGGCCAATGGAAATAAATAAAACTTAGTCAAATTTTTGTGTTTGTTTGTGCATTAAAAACTGTAAAGGACTAACAAACGTTATATTTAGCTTGCATAACCTCTCTAAAGCTTTATGATACTCGGATTTCACTACCGAGTACCCTAACCTAAGTGAAGTTAGGGACATAAGACCGAAAAAGAGGTCATTCTTTGCATTCATATTTTAAGCACGTAACTCGTTTGTTTTCTGCAGGTTCTAACGTTTTCTCTTATACATTCACTCCATCTTTCACGTAGGATTGTTGTTTGATGCATTTTTTTTTTTTTAAATGTGTGGTGCATAAATTCAATGTGAATTATTGTTTGCTTGTATTTGAACCTTGTTTATATATGTTCTAACTAAATTCTTAGGTTTAGCATTATATAGTGTTAATTTGCAGAAAACGTGTGTTTTAAGTTTATTACGTTCATGTGCATAGCCCCTAAAATTTATTAAATCATTTGCATTACATAGTAAATTACATTTAGTGTCTTAACTATTATAAATTTTGTGTGTTTTAGTAGTTTTTAAGTATTTGTGAGTGTTTATAGTTTGCTTTGATAGTTTTACTATTTTATTTGTTATCGCTTTGTTTTCTAAATATGCCTTACGATTTTGGTTAGTATTCCTATATTCATCTCATATTCTTTGTTGATACTAACACTTGGTCTTTGGTGGATGCTCAGGCTAATGAATGTCCGATCGGAATCCTGGACCATCTAAAACAAAGTTTGAGGAAATCGCAGAGAGAATAGCGAGACTTAAAGCTCAAACAGACATCCTGGATTATCCCATCATCGAGGAAGTTTCCGAGTCTTCACATTCATCAACCGACCATAGTTCAGCCTCATCAACCGACCATACTTCAGAACAGGAAGCACAAGACGTCAACATGGCCAATGCAGGACAATCTCTTCGCCAGCGTACCTGCTCAACCCAATGGAGCAGCGGGCCTTCGAGCATTGCTTTTCCACTACCGGAGGAAAACATGAAAGAAGTCGAGCTGAAGAGTGGTTTCCTCCACCGACTACCCATTTTTCACGGACTTTCCAATGAAGATCCGAACAAGCATCTCAAACAATTCCAATTTGTTTGTAACAGCATGAAGCCATCCGATGCTGATACGGAGCTCTTCAAGCTAAAGGCATTCCCATTCACCCTAACCGACAGGGCCGAGTCTTGGCTTATGGAACTACCGCCGAACCATATTACCTCATGGAAGTAACTTGCGGATATGTTCCTAGCGAAGTACTTCCCGGCCTCAAAGATCACCGTCTTGAGGAAGTAAATCACTGGCATTACACAGAAACCGGACGAGACCTTCGGCCAATATTACGACCGATTCAAGGTTTTGTGTGCCACTTGCCCATCGCATGGATTTTCCGAGACCAACCTCATGAATTACTTTTACGATGGTCTCAAGCCGATCGATAGGGAATTGCTAGATGCAGCAGCTACCGGTGCATTCATGGACTTAACCAAAACCGAAGCTAGAACTCTTCTAGAAAATCGGGCGAATAATGATGCACAATATGGAATGTCCAACAGTCGAGCAGTCGGTGAAGCGAGTTCTAAACCCGACGCGGACGAAAAATACGACAAACTAGCTCATATGCTAGAGAAGGTTTTAGAGCTCGAGACGACAAGAGCCAAAGCAACTTGTGGGCCTGTTTGTGGCATATGTCAAGTACAAGGTCACCATAATGACCAATGCCCTCAAGCGCCAGAGCAAGCTAGCGAGCCGGAGCAAGCTAACGCCATCGGTGGATATCAAGGAGGCCAACGGTACAACAACTACAACAATTTTGGCAACCGAGACCATCCAGGTTTTAGATGGAGCAGCAACGAGGGAACTTTGAACCCTCCAGCACCTCAACAAAGCTACCAACGCCCTCCATTTCAACCAAGGCCACCGATGCAGCATGGTTCGTCATCTCAATCCTTCACCAACCCGGATTACGACAAGATGTTGTCGCAACTTTCGGCCTCCACACAAGTTCTCCTCGACGGACAATCAAAGACAAAGGAGACACTTGACTCACATGGCCGAGACATCACCGAAGTGAAGAAGCAGCTTGGCCAACTTGTTGATTTCATGGGCCAAATCAAAGAAACCGGTCGGCTTCCACCTCAACCCACTCCTAATCAAAGAAACGTGAATGCTATTGTCACAAGGATTGGGAAGACATTAGAAGAACCAAAGAACAGGCGATCTCATCTCGATGAAGTCACAATCGAAGACATCACCAACGAAGACGATGATGAGATCGATCCGGCAACTCAAGAGGCCGAGAAAAAGAAGGTGACGCCTAATGTCACCAAGGCACAATCCCCTCCACAACCCACCCCAATCAAAGGTAAAGACCCTATTCCTTCAAATACGGGTATTACTAATTCTCTGTTTGCTGTTGCACCTTTTCCTAGCAGATTGTTAAAATCAAAGAAGAAGGATGCCCAATATGAAGATATCTTGGACATCTTCCGAAAGGTGCAAGTGAATTTGCCCTTGATCAAGTGCATAAAACAGGTGCCGATATACACGAAGTTTCTGAAAGAATTATGCACGCAGAGGAGGCAAACTCGAGTGAAGGAGGTTGTGAAGGTGAACGCAACCGTTTCGGCGGTTTTGCAGCGTCGGCTACCCCCAAAACTGAAGGACCCAGGGAGCTTTGCAGTTCCCTGCATAATCGGTGACAACCACTTTGAAGACGTGATGCTTGATCTCGGAGCCTCCATCAACGTCATGCCTTACTATCTTTACGAATCGATGGAGCTTGGAGATCTCAAGCAAGATGGTGTTGTCATCCAATTAGCCGATCGCACACACAAGTATCCGAGGGGATACGTAGAAGACGTGCTCTTGCAAGTCAACAACTTAATATTCCCAGCCGATTTCTATATAGTTGACATGGAAGAGAGTCCACTGAACACCACGCCGCTGCTGCTTGGGCGACCTTTCATGCGGACTGCGAGAACGAAGATCGATGTGTTTCAAGGCACTTTCTCCATGGAGAATGATGGAGAAAGAATCGAGTTCAACATCCTGGACGGGATGAAATTTCCAATGTCGAGCGTAGCTGCCATTTCGACATATGATCCCGTGGATACCTTAGCACAAGGCCACCTCGACACCATCAATGAGGATGAACTCGACATGGCCATTCAACTCGGGGATGACGCCCTTCTCGAGGCCTTACTAGAGCTTAAACCTCGAATTCAAGACATGGCCATGGCCCTAAATGCCGCACCACGAAAAGTAAGTTTTTCTCCTCCTTTACCAATTACTTTTGGTACTAATAAAATTGTTCCTTCTATCGTAGAAGCTCCAGTTTTAGAACTCAAGCTACTACCGGATCATCTCAAGTACGCGTACTTGGGCGAGAATGAAACATTGCCGGTCATTATTTCGTCTGCGCTAGAAGAGGAGCAGGAGGAGAAGCTCGTGAGTGTGCTCAAGAGGTACAAAACCGCAATAGGCTGGACGCTTGCGGACATCAAGGGAATAAATCCAGCAACCTGTGTGCATAGGATTTTCCTTGAAGAAGGCACCAAGCCTACGCGGGAAGCGCAACGTCGGCTCCACCCTCCGATGATGGAGGTGGTAAAAAAGGAGGTAATTAAACTCATGGACTGTGGAGTTATTTACCCTATTTCTGATAGCCGTTGGGTTTCCCCTGTGCAGGTAGTACCCAAGAAATCGGGAATCACCATCGTCGAGAATCTGGAAAATGAACTTGTGCCACAAAAGACGATCACTGGACACCGAGTGTGCATTGATTACCAGAGGCTCAACGCCGCAACCTGCAAGGATCATTTTCCATTACCATTCATCGACCAAATGCTGGAAAGATTAGCCGGCCATGCATTTTATTGTTTTCTCGACGGATACTCCGGCTACAACCAAATTAGCATTGCGGAGGAAGATCAAGAAAAGACAACGTTCACATGCCCTTTCGGAACGTTTGCATACCGCCGAATGCCATTTGGACTGTGTAATGCACCAGGTACATTTCAACGTTGCATGCTCTCAATTTTCTCCGAGTACATTGAAAAAATTATTGAAGTATTCATGGACGACTTTAGTGTATTTGGGAGTGATTTCGATGCATGCTTAAACAATTTAGAAACTATTTTACAAAGATGCGTTGAAACGAACTTGGTGCTTAATTGGGAGAAGTGCCATTTCATGGTTACGCAAGGGATCGTGTTAGGTCATATTATTTCTGAAAAAGGGTTAGAAGTTGATAAATCTAAAGTAGATCTTGTGCGTCACTTACCCTCTCCAACTTCGGTTAGAGAGATTCGTTCTTTTCTTGGACACGCAGGATTTTATCGTAGGTTTATCAAAGACTTTTCCCACATCTCGCGCCCGTTGTGTAAATTACTGCAAAAGGAGACCCTGTTCGTATTTGATGAAGAATGCAACGCTGCCTTCAAAAAGTTGAAAGAACTTCTCACGAGCGCTCCTATTTTAAGCAGCCCTGATTGGTCTCTGCCATTTGAACTCATGTGCGACACCTCGGATTATGCCGTAGGAGCCGTTTTGGGTCAGCGGAAGGACAAGAAACCCTACGTAATTTATTACGCCTCTCGGACGCTTGATGAAGCTCAAAGAAATTATACTACAACCGAGAAGGAGTTTCTTGCAGTGGTTTTTGCTTTAGATAAATTTCGGTCTTATTTACTTCAAACTAAAGTAACTGTGTATACTGATCATGCAGCTTTGAAGTACCTAATGCTGAAAAAGGACGCAAAACCACAGCTTATCAGATGGATACTTCTACTCCAAGAATTCAACGTCGAAATCAAGGATAAGAAGGGAGTAGAAAATGTCGTCGCTGACCACCTATCACGTTTGATAGGTGACCATGAGACTATTGAAATTGAGGAAACTTTTCCGGATGAAAAACTCTTCGGAATTGAGGTGAGTGCTTCGGAAACTCCTTGGTATGCCGATATCGTTAATTACTTAGTTACCGGTGAGTTTCCATCTACCATGCAGAAATTTCAACGGGACAAACTTAAAAATAATTCTAGAACTTTTATCTGGGATGAGCCTTATTTATGGAAACAATGCTCCGACTTAGTCATTAGGAGATGTATCCCGGATAGTGAATTTAAGCATATTCTAGAATTTTGTCACAATGAAGCATGCTGGGGACATTTTGGTTCAAGGAGGACAGCCCTTAAGATTTTAGATTGCGGTTTCTTTTGGCCTAGTTTATTTCGCGATGCTCATGCATTTTGTGCTGCATGTGATAAGTGCCAGAGATTCGGTAATTTAGGACCTAGAGATCAAATGCCACAAACTTATATGCTTAATGTCGAAATTTTTGATGTATGGGGTATTGATTTTATGGGACCATTTCCTCCCTCCAATGGTTATACGTATATTTTACTCGCAGTAGATTATGTTTCTAAATGGGTGGAGGCAAAGGCCACCCGTACTAATGATTCGCGAATTGTTGCAGATTTCCTACGAACTAACATCTTTACTAGATTTGGAATGCCACGCGTTCTAATTAGTGATGGAGGAAGTCATTTTTGCAACCGCACGGTGGAAGCATTAATGAGGAAGTATGGCGTAAGACACAAGGTTTCCACACCATACCACCCTCAAACAAATGGAATGGCAGAAATTTCCAACCGTGAAATCAAGAAGATATTGGAGCGAACCGTCCGCCCAAACCGGAAAGATTGGAGCCAGTGCTTAGATGACGCATTATGGGCTTACAGGACTGCCTACAAGACTCCCATCGGTATGTCACCTTTTTGACTAGTTTATGGGAAGGCATGCCATCTTCCGGTAGAACTGGAGCATAAAGCATGGTGGGCTGTTAAGAAGTTCAACATGGATCGAGATGCGGCTGGACTGCATCGAAAGCTACAACTTTCTGAGCTCGAGGAGATACAAAATTATGCTTTCGACAACGCATGGATTTACAAAGAGAAAACCAAGATGATCCATGACAAGATGATTCGTGGCAAGAGTTTTGAACCGGGGCAAAAAGTCCTACTTTTCCATTCAAAGCTCAAACTCTTTCCCGGCAAATTACGATCAAGGTGGAATGGGCCTTACACGGTTGTTCAAGTTTTCCCCTATGGAGCCGTCACAATTCAATCTTTGGATAGCGGGAACTTGTTCAAAGTTAATGGCCACCGTTTGAAGCCTTATCGTGAAGCACTCACAGATCAAATCGTGGAGGAAGAATCGCTGGAAGAGCCGGCCACCTCAAACACGTGAAGGGAGACAACAGATTTGTTTTCTTCTCCCCATTTAAATTAATTTAATGGCTTTTTACGTATTACATTAGAATTTTCGTAGATCCTATACTTCATGCTTAAAATCTATACTTTTACTTTAGTACATTGAGGGCAATGTAGAGTTTAAGTGTGGGGGAAGGGTTTACAATTTAAGTGTGTCTAAATTAGTGTTTTTCAGAGTCTTTAGGATGCCCTTAACTAGTCGATGCTGAAATTAGACCGATATGAACACATATGGCGTATGAATCACATGCATCGAATTCTTGTGCTAATTGAGATATTCTATATGTTTTTAACATGTAGTAGATATAAATTGTAAAACATGGTACAGAAAATCGCATGCTTGAATAAGTTTTTAATCATATGAACCCTATGTGAGCTTTTGAGCTATCTGTTCTTTATTCGAGTGAATATGCATCCATTTCGTAGCTACTAGCTTATATATGCCTCATTTGATTGCTTGCCATAGATTTTAATGAACTAGAGAATGCTAGAACTTACTCATGTCAATTTGCAAAGCTTTTATGTTGATACATACTTTGATTTTGGAAATGATTAAAGGCATTTAGGATTTTCCACCACATTGCCATATATCCATGTATCCCATTTGTACGCACAAGTTGCGACACCCCTAGATAAACCAATTGAGCCAACGTTAAGTTTTTCTTTCATCACCATATATACCTAAACACTTACCCTAGTATAGAATATCCTTACCTTTGTTCCGGAAACTTGGTGAGAATTTTTCGAAACTAGCACATAAGATTATGGTTTGGTAGGAAAGATTAAAAGAGTTAATGTGAGTAAGGGGAAAGACTTGTCTAAATAACTTAAAAAGTATGAGATTGCCAAAAAGAAAAGAAAAAAATTATATTTGAGAGAATGAAAAGAAAAAAAAAATTATATATATCTCTCATGGCAATATGTTGTGTTCTAAAGTAGAAACCAATTGGATTAACGTCCCCCTTATTTGCGGATTTGGAGATTACGACAAATTGAAGGCCCAAAAATAGAAAAAAAATATGGTCTTTGTCCTGTCCGAAAAGCTCAAAGGGTAGTTTAAGATTGATGTTTACATGATATTAGTTACGGTGGAGATGGAGGACGAATTTGGTGCTAGACTAAGTCGTTGGAACGTTTTTATCACCACATATCTAAATTTCGAATGCCTTAGCCTTAACCCCATTACAACCTCACAAAAAGTCCTTTATGATCCTTAAAATGAGTAGCTTTCAATTAGTAGAGTAAGTTGCATGAGTAAGCTTATGTTTTTTGTTCATTTGTGCAAGCAATCAAACTTCATTCATGTGGTTTTCATTTCAATTCATATACACTTTAAGTGAACCCTTTTCATGAGTGAAAAACATGCATGATGAGTGCATCCTTGTGAGTTGATTAAACCTTTATTCAAAGCATGCACAGCTATAAACATAACCACTGTTTTCTCTATGTCTTACTTGTTCATTACATAAATTATATCGCAATTATCTCTTGAATTCGTTAAGCATACAAAGTTGAAAATCATGTGAGACATCGCCATATACTTATGAAAATTCTGAGACAAATTTTAGCTAAGTGCTTAGTTATGTTCTTTCCTTTGTTTTAAATTCGTAGAAGAGTCTTAGTTTAACTTAGTGTTTGCTAAGGGACTAGCAAAGTTTAAGTGTGGGGGAATTTGATATACGCATTTTATGCTCGTTTCTTAACGCATTTCCCTTTACGTTTAGCTATGTTATTATCTTAGTTTTTATGTTTTTCTTATTTAATTTGTTATTTTGAAGATATTTACGGTGGAGATTAATAACGACGCAATTCGGAGGAATTTCGGCGATTTTGCGATTTTTGCGATTTCGGACCACCGGAAATGGGCCAGCCCAAAAAGCATTTTTTGGGCCCATTTCTCAAAGTTTGTTTCGGCCTATTATCAAGCCCAAACCCATCTAGTTCAGCAAGGAGGCCACTTGGTGAAGTTGAAAAGTCAAGCTTGTCAAGCTTTGTGACAAGGCTTAGTGACTAAGCTTGTAATCATCACAAAAGATGACTAAGTGTGTGACTTGCCATGGTGACTCTTGCTTAGGGTTCACAAATGGTGAGTTGCCATGGTGACTCTTGCTTTGTGATGATCACACTTGGTGACTAAGGGAGTGACTTGCCATGTGACTAAGGCTTGCATTAAATGAAGGGAGGTAAGGTGGAAGAGAGATGAAGGCATATGCTTGCCTATAAATACCAAGGGAGGCCGGCCTTACAAAGGATCACATAATTTCACAAGCCAAAACTCTATACACTTTACTACTCTTCCATACACAACCGAAGTCCTCCCGAAGTCGAAGTCCTCCGCCACCTCCGGATCAAGAACGTAGAGTGCGTCATTCGTGTTCTTGAGAACCACCGCTAGTAGATTGGTGCGTCACCTCTCTAAAAAGTGTAACCATGTACTCTAAACTCCATCTTCATCTTTGTAATACTTTCGGTTATGTAATGAAAGAAATTCTCCATGTTCTTCTCTTATTTCGATTCTTCCATGTGTTCTTGATTTTATTAGTTTGGATGCATGTGCTAGCTTTAAAGTTCTTAATGCTTTGAGTATGATTTAGGATAGGGTGCGTCACTTATTGTCCTAAATTATACCTCATTGATTCGGCAAAGAAGCTATTGTTTTAAGTTGTTATGCGTCATGACATTCTTATTCAACGAAAGCATGTGTATGTATCTCGACTAAAATTAAGGATTTCGTAGATGATAAATAAGGTAAAAGCAAAGGAGTAGGTTCGGTTAGTGAATATGTTGATCACTTGTAATTAGTAGTGTAACTTCTTATTTTTAGCAAGCATAATTAGACTTGAAGTTTCTTGATTGTTAAAACTTGTCTATGAGTAAAACATGTTAGATGCCTAAGAGTTTTAGTTGTGTTTGCATGTTTTTGCACTTTAATTTAGTAGGACATTTAATCAACCAATTTCCACTCCCCCCAAACCTTTAGATTTCCGCTTATTAACGAAACCATGCATGCACCCTTAATTCCCCGGATAAAGAACGATCCCTACTCGCCAATATTATAATGACAAAAGAAGGGTTTTAAATTGCAATACGCGTAATCTGTGTTTTTAGGGTCTACTTTGTGTTAACGTTAAATGCATGTTTTGCGCGTATCAGCAGGATGAGGATCTCCCCCAGGCCATCTCTTAGATTGATCAATCTGATGTGACAGTAGGGGGAAAGATCATGGGTCACACTTTCCCACCACGAGGGAACAATTACTACTATAGGGGTCTAGAACAGCAGGGCGATGGGGTCTTGAAGAATACTCTCGATTTCTCACGCAAGTCGGCATCTTCCAAGGCTGCTCAGCTACATGAGAAACAACATAGGCAGGTGATGGAGCATCAGAGATAGATGGAACCGATGGAGTAGGAAAGATTAGCGTAAGAGGCTGAGACCCAAACTATCGTGGTTGCTCAAGAAGCTCAGTTGGAGAAGATAAGATTAGCACATGAAGCTCAGACCCGTGCTTATGTGGCCACCCAACAGGCTCAGATGTCTTCTTGGTATCAGGCATGATGCGAACAATTTCAGGCTTCTAGACTCCCGGTCCCACCTCTGTTGTCATCAATCCAGCTCCCTTTCGATGCTCCACATCTGCAGGAGGATCCGCAAGATGATGGTAGTACCACATCTGTTTCCGGAACATAGATTTGCATAACCCTTAGTTTGGTGAATATGTGTTTTGTTTTCATTTTTTGTGTTGTTGGCTATTATGGAAATAAAATTGTGGAATTGGCAGGTGATCTACGCATTTTATGCTTGATTCTTAACGTCTTTCTCTTTACATTTAGCTTTGTTTAGAACTTAGTATCTTTGTATCTTACTTACTTTATGATTTATAGGACAAAATAAGGAGGAATCCATAAAGGAGGCAGAAATGAGCTCAAAATGTGCTAAGGAGGAAGTTCCTAAAATGAGGAGGAAAGATGAAGAATAATGGGCCACGATTTATAAAGAATGGATCAAAGATCACTAAGATGGGTCAAGACCATGTTCATGTGTCCAAGAAGGTCCAAGATCAAGTCAAGATTAAGCCCAAAAGAAGAAGATGGATCAAAAGGTAGAAATCAGGAAATCTGCCTGTGCAGATCAGCTCACTTCAACGGGCCACCAAAAACGGATAAGAAGGAATTAAGAGATGAATAATATGTCCCTGGAAAGCTCTAAAAGTCAAATTTCCAACGAAAAAAGAATCACTCAATTCAGACATATAAATCTCCAGGAATCACTGATTTAATGAAAAAATGTCAACTTACCCGGGTAGAGTTAATTGATTCCTAATTGGGGATGGATTAGGATTTTTCATATCCTATTTAAAGGGGAGCTCGACCAGAACTAAAGCATCACTCATTCTACAGCCAACACTCTGCAAGAATACTCCTCTCCATTCCAAGAGCCAGAAATTCTCCAAGAAGCCGCCTCCTCCACAAGCCATACACAAAATCCACCACCGAGTTCACTATAAGGCAAATTCCTTTAGGGACTCTCCATCGCCATAGAAAGCTGGTTGCACTACTGTATAGGCCAAATTCCCAAGCAAAAGTGTAACATGATCCCTCCTACTTTCATTCTTGTTGAATAATTGGGTTATTGTTTTAGGATTAATGAGTATTTCGGTTTATATCTTTGAAGTGTTATTTCGTAATCTGTTTTGTGTCTTAGAATTTATGTCCAGCATGTTAGACTTAATGCATCAATTGAGGCTAAGGCAAATTCCTTGTCAAGTTGGTAGATGTGTCATAGGGCAAATTCCCGAAGTACTAAAGAAGATCATGCATGTTAACTCGGCTAAAAACTTAGATACTAATAGGTTGCATATAATATGACTTAGTTGTAAGAGTTAGATAAAAAGAATGAGTTGATCACTTGTATATATATAGTTTAGTTTTATTTTCGGTTTAGAAAGCATGTTTAGGATTCTATGTTCTTATTTGTTTTGCTTGTCCATGAGTTTACATGATAGAACTTAGGGTTTCTCTATGTGTTTTCTACCATGTTTTATCTTTATATTCCGTAGATTAATAACCAAACTTGCAAACCTCCCATACCTTTTATTTTCTGTTCATAAACGTTGTCATGCATTAGTACCCTCAATCCCCGGTTAAGAACGATCCCTACTTATCAATGCTACATCTATAAAGAAGGGTTTTAAATTGCATACGTGTGAGATATGTGTTGAGTGTCTATTTTGTGTTAATATTTGATGCATGTTTTACACGTTATCAATTTTTGGCGCCGTTGCCGGGGATTGAAAAATGTATTGTGTGATTTCATTTGTGTAAATATGTTCATATCGTGTAAATATTCTACTTGTGCATAATTTTTTTTCTCTGTTTTCGGAACGGTTCACTGACCTGTTTTGTACAATTTATTTGACGTAGCTGCATGTATTGGAAAAATCTGAAAATTTTCAGAAGTGTGGAGTTTTGTGTGATGTTTATTCCTGTAAATTTTTATTCTATTCGGACAAGCCAACAATTCTAGAAAAATTTGACAATCTGCTATGTTCAATTTTATGCGAATGTGGAAATTTTCATGTGTTCTTGAGTTCCAAGCATGTTGTAACTTTGTCTTTGTTTTTTGCAGGTCAAAGAGTCAATTGTATATGGTCAAGGAGTCTTGTTGTTGTAAAGATATTCGTCATTGTTATTGTATAATGTGATTATAACTCTTTTATTTTTAGTGTTAATGTCAATTCGGGACTGTGTATGTGCTATTTTGTGTGATTTATCTGACATGGTTGCAGGTCTCGGAAAATTATGAAAATTTACAGAATTATGTATATGTCTTGTGTCGGCTCATAAAATTTCGTAAAATTCTAACATGTGGTTAATTCTGCATAAATTTTGCAAGTAGCTATGTTCAGTTTCTCCGATTTTGTTAAATGTTAAATAATAAGTCTTAGCTATGTTTTTATCACTTGTTATTTAGTTTTTAAGTTGGATTTTGATTGAAAATTGATGTAATATTGTATTGAAATTTTCTCTTAGTAAGAAATTTTCGATTATGGTGACTAAAAGGGTAATGACTCGTGACAGGATTTGGATCTAAGAAAGAGAATATTCTCGAAATTAGTCCTACCTCTCGCGTTACATCTATCCCAACTGGCCATTTCCGGACTTGCCCAAAGGAGTGGAATGGATTTCGAGCCATTACACAATTTAATGATCTAAGTCATAATTTAAATTCTAGATGCATGTGATAATCATATATCTTTGAAAAAAAATCAATTGGGACATTATTTAAACTGTATTTGTCTAGTTGATCTTGTTGTAATAAATTTGTAACAAAAGATAAACTTACATCTTGTAAATGCTACATGAGCTACGTTTATGATTAATTAGTTAATTAATCACTAACTAATGTATCTTTTCGTGGATCATGAATTCTAACAAGCTCGTAAAGAGAAGAAGAATGTCGAGCTAAAGGAGTTAGAGGAGATTGCACCAACATATACATGCAAGTGCACATGCAAAGAAAACGTCAAGAATGTTGGAAGTCGCAAGTGAAGAAGGAGCAAAGCACTACGTCTAGGTTGTAAGACATTAAAAAACAAGCGCTTGTTGGGAGGCAACCCAATGGAGGAGTCTACAAACCAAATTTGCTTTCTCTTCCCTTACTTTTATTTTATTTTATTTTTGTAGCTTTTATTTTTCTTAGTTAGATTTTTCGTAAATCATTTTCTTCATGCTTGATTCTATGTTTTACTTTAGTACATTGAGGACAATGTAGAGTTTAAGTGTGGGGGAGGGGTTTACAACTTATTTGAGTCATAAATTGTAAAAACAGGCGGACAATGGAACTTTCCGATGGATAATGCCCTAAAAAAATTGTTTTGAGTTTTTTTGTTTAACTTAGTGTTTTAAAGAGGCTTTAGGATGCCCTTAATTAGTCTATGATGAGAATTAGACATAAAAGTATAAACATATGGCGTTGCATGGGATTTCTAGTGCTAATTGAGATAATTTGATTGTCATAACATGTAGTGGATATGGTTTACATAAACATGGTATAGATTTTGCATGCTAGAATGAGTTTTAAATCATACAAACCATAAAAGTGAGTTTTTGAGCCTACATTATTCTTTTGAGAGTGAATTTCGTGCATAATGGTTTCAAAAAAAAAACATGCCTCATCTAATTGCTTGCCATAGATTTCAATGAACTAGAGAATACTAGAACTTACTCATGTAGATTTGCAAAGCTTTTAAGTTGATAAATGCTCTGATTTTGGATATGATTAAAGGCACTTAAGTTTTCCACCACTAAAAAAATAGGTATGTGTCTCATATGTGCGCACGAGATGCGACACCCCTAGACACCCCTTTTGAGCCTACATTGAGCCTTTCTTTCATTGCCATATATATCTAAACACTGTAACCTAGTGTAGAATATCCATACAATTGTTCTAAAGACTTGGTGAGGATTTTTGAAGCTAAGTACATGGAAATGGCGTGAAGATGAAGATTTTGAAGAAAAAGATGTTTGTATGGGGATAGACTTGTTCAAATAGCTTGAAAAAGTGTGTAAATTGCTGAGAATAAAGAATAAAAAAATATTTGAGAGCTTAAAAAAAAAAGTGAATAGAAAATTCAGAAGCTCTCCAGCAATGTGTTTTAAATGTTAAAATTTGGATTAATGTCCCCCATATTTGCGGATTTGGATTTTACATTCTTTAATTGTTTCTACTTGTCTATGAGTGAAGCATGTTAGAATTTAGGGTTCTAAATCTGTTTGGTGGCCATTATTTGTTTAATTTCTTAGATTATAAAAACCAACTTATAAAACCTCCCTAAACCATAGAGTAATCATGCATGCACCCTCAATTCCCGGTTAAGAACGATACCCTATTTACCAATGTTACATCTACAACAAAGGGTTTTAATTGCTTGCACGTTTCGAGTGATTTCTAAGTGTTTATTCAGGAGTTAGTTTTAGCGTGTATCAGCAGATTCTGAGAATAGAAACCAGAATCTGCAGTTTATTTTCTTCAGAAATCAGCAACCTTAGCCGACAACAATAGTCAAAATCATCAGCTAAAGTGCAGACTTAAGCCGATGAGTTTCTTACTTTAACCAGCGAGTTTCAAACGTAAGCCAACGATGAGCAAAAACTTTAGCCGACAAAATTATTTAACAATCGTCAGCTAAAGTCTAGTTCAGGTCAACTATTTTAACCAGCGGGGAAGTTTTGGCCGACGACATTTCGTCGGCAAAAGTGTACAAAATCATCGGTTAAAGTCCAAGCTTTATGCCAACGACTAAATTTGTCGTTGGCTAAAGTCCACACTTAAACCGACGACTGCTACTATTGTCGTCGGCTAAAGTATGACCGACGACCTTTAGTCAATGACTTTATAGCCGACAAACATTCGTTAGCTTTTACTTTATTCAACGAAAATGTCAAATAGGTCGACGAATTTTTTACGTTGACTAAAGTGTTTTTTTCTGGTAATGAGCTCAATCGTGACACGACAACAGAGTTTCGATGATTTGTGTTTTCCGGCCAATTTTGGGCCATGGTGTTTGGATGCCAATTTTTGTGAATCGATGACGAATTGGAGCGCATAGGTTTATGGGTTTGGTTGGGATCAAGGAGAGGGACGGTTTGATGGTCAAATTGCCATCGTTGGTGGCTGTCGCCAGAAATAGGTTTTCTGGACTATTTTTTGTTAATTTCGACCAAAATCTGCCAAATTGGACCTCGTCCTAATTATATATGTTGTAATCCTTGTCACCAGCTTTCCAACAGGTATTCAACGCCACCATCGGAGCATTTCCACAGGAGGCGCGTGATATACGCATTTTATGCTCGATTCTTAACGCATTTCCCTTTACGTTTAGCTATGTTATAATCTTAGTTTTTATCTTTTTTTCATTTAATTTGTTATTTTTAGGTTATTTACGGTGGAGATGAATAACGGCGCGATTCGGAGGAATTTCAGCGATTTTGCGATTTTTGCGATTTCGGACCACCGGGAATGGGCCCATTTGTCAAAGTTTGTTTCGGCCCAAAATCAAGCCCAAGCCCATTAAATTCTGCAAGCAAGCCACTTGGTGAAGAGGAAAAGTCAAGTTTGGCAAGCTTTGTGACTAGGCTTGGTGACTAAGCTTGTGATCATCACAAATGGTGACTAGGCTTGGTGACTAAGTTTGTGATCATCACAAAGGGTGACTAAGGGTGTGACTAGCCTAGGTGACTCTTGCTTGTGATGATCACAAATGGTGACTAAGGGTGTGACTTGCCATGGTGACTAAGGGTGCATTTAATGAAGAGGCAAGGTGGAAGAGAGAGGTAGGCAATTCCTTTGCCTATATATAAGAGGGAGGCCAGCCATAATACAGATCATCACACAATTTCACAAGCCAAAGCTCTATACAATTCACCTCTCTTCCATACATAACCAAGGTTCTTCCAAAGTCGAAGCTCTCCACCACCTCCGGATCAAGAACGTAAAGTGCGTCATTCGTGTTCTTGAAAATCACCGCTTGTAGTTGGTGCGTCACCTCTTTAAAAGTGTAACCATGTACTCTAAACTCCATCTTCGTCTTTGTAATAATTTCGGTTATGTAATGAAAGAATTTCTCCATGTTCTTCTCTTATTTCGATTCTTCCATGTGTTCTTAATTTTATTAGTTTGGATACATGTGCTAGCTTTAAGTTCTTAATGCTTTGAGTATGTTTTAGGATAGGGTGCGCCACCAATCTTCCTAAAAGATATCTCAATGATTTCGGCAACGTAGCAATTGTTTTAAGATGTTATGCGTCATAGCATTCTTATTCAACGAAAACATGTGTATGTATCTTGACTAAAATTAAGGATTTTGTAGATGATAAATAAGGTAAAAGCATAAGAGTAGGCTAGGTGAGTGAAATAAGTTGATCACTTGTAATTAGTAATCTAGCTTCTTATTTTTTTGTAAGCATAATTAGAATTTAAGGTTTCTTGATTGTTAAACTTGTCTATGAGTAAAACATGTTAGAAGTCTAGGAATTCTTGTTGTGTTTGCATGTTTTGTACCTTAATTTCGTAAGACATTAATCAACCAATTTCTAATCCCCCCAAACCTTTAGATTTCTGCTTAAACGAAACCATGCATGCGCCCTTTAATTCCCCGGATAGAACGATCCCTACTCGCCAATATTACAACGAGAAAATAAGGGTTTTAAATTGTATATGCGTGGACAATGTTTTTAGTGTGTACTTTGTGTTAACATTGAACGCATTTTCGCGTGTATCAATTTTTGGCGCCGTTGCCGGGGAATTATAAAGTTTTTGTGTAATTTCGTTGTACATATGTAAAAATAAGTAAATGAAAGCATGTCTATAATTTTCGAAATTCATACTTGATTATACTTATAGAAATATACATACGTGTTTACAATTCATACTTATTACTTATAATTTTCGAAATTACACTTGCATAATTTATTTTCATGTTTAAGGATAGTCTTTGATTTAATTTGAGTACTAGCATTTGGTTATCAAGTTTCGCTCTTCGGATAGGGAGGTGCCTCTTTTGTTTGTCTATCTCCTTAACCCTTCATAAAGTGTGGATTTCATCACCACACGCCATAACCTAAGTGAAGTTATGGGCATGAGGTTGTGGGCGGAGTTTACAAACATTTGAGATTGTGTACTATCTTGTGATTTCGAGTAATAGTTGGTCATGATGTCTAGAAGGGTTATGAATGGTGACAGGTTTTGGACTAAGAAAACAGAACACCATTGGAGTACATACTCTTACGAGTTAGCCTCCGGGTGTTTCTAAGAATAACAATGGAGTATATACTCTCACGAGTTAGCCTCAGGTTGTTCCCAGAAATGAGTCCTTACCTCTTGCGTTACATCTATCCCAACTGCTCATTTCCAACAATTACGAGAATAAACGAGAGTCAGTATACATTTTCGCGCGGGCCGCACGACGAAGAGATTTACTCAAATAACTAAATCGTGTATTCCTTTTAAATCTTAGGCGCACTCAATTTGTAGACGCACTTAAATTTATTTACATTGAGTACGAGTGTTGGTTATTAAGTTTCATTCTTTGGAATAGGGAGGTGCCTCTTTTTCTGGTTTATCTCCTTAACCCCTCATGAAGTGTGGATTTCATCACCACACGCCATAACCTAAGTGAAGTTATGAGCATGAGGTTGTGGGCGGAGTTTACTAAGGACTTGAGATTGTATACTATCTCAAAAATTTGGCTGATTGTTGGATATAGTGAGCGGGTTTATGATTGGTGCCGAGTTTCGGATCTAAGCAATAGAACACCATTGGAGTATATACCATTATTGGTTAGCCTCGGGGTGTCTCTAAGAACAACAATAGAGTATATACTCTAACGAGTTAGCCTCAGGTTGTTCTAAAAATTAGTCCTTACCTCTCGCGTTATCTCTATCCCTACATGCCATTTCTAAATGTAACTAAGCTGAATTAATGAGAGTCAGTATACATTTTCGCGCGGGCCGCACGTCCAAGAAATTTACCCAAAGATCATTTCGAGTACTCTCTTTAAATCATAAGTGCATATAAATTCGGACAATACATGAAGTTAATAAATACGACATAATCCTTTAAAATATGGTATATAGGATTATGCATGCTTACACATTTGGAATCAGACTTCATCTTTTGATGAACGAGATCCATTGCTCAGTGGAGAGCCTCTGCACCACGTACCATCGGGGCCAAAGGAAAATAAATAATACTTAGTCAAATTTGTTGTTTTTCTTTTTTTTAAATCTGTAAAGGACTAACAAAACGTTACTTTTAGCTTGCATAAACTTTTCGGAGGTTTTGTGATGCTCGGATTTCACTACCGAGTACCCTAACCTAAGTGAAGTTAGGGGCACAAAATCGAAGGAGAAGTCATTCATTCTTTGCATTCATATTTTAGCACGTAACTTGTGTGTTTTCTGCAGGTTCTAACATTTTCTCTTATGCATTCACTCCATCTTTCACATAGGATTGTTGTTTGATGCATTTTATTTAATGAGAATGTGTTGTGCATAAATTCAATGTGAATTATTGTTTGCTTGCATTTGAACCATGTTTATATGTGTTCTAACTAAATTTGTAGCTTTTGCATTATATAGTGTTAATTTGCAGAAAACGTGTGTCTTAGTTCATTACATTCATTTGCATAGCCCTTTAAATCGGTTAGATCATTTGCATTACTTAGTCAATTACACTTAGTGTCGTAAACGTCATAAATTTTGTGTTTTTAGTAGTTTTCAAGTCTTAGTGAGTTTTTAAAGTTTGTTTTGGTAGTTTTACTGTTTTATTTGTTTTTTGTGTTTTGCTTTGTTTTCTTTATATGTTTTACGTTTTTGGTTAGTATCCCTATATTCATTACATATTCTTTTTGATACTAACACTTGGTCTTTGGTGGATGCTCAAGCTAATGAATGTTCGATCTGAATCCTGGACCATCTAACACGAAGTTTGAGGAAATCGTAGAGAGGATAGCAAGACTTAAAGCTCAATTAGAATCGCTGGATTATCCGATCATTGAGGAAGGTTCCGAGTCTTCACATTCATCAGCTGAGCATAATTCTGAGCCGAAAGAACAAGAAGTCATAATGGCCAATGCAGGACAATCCCTTCGTCAGCGCACTTGCTCAACCGAATGGAGCAGCGGGCCTTCAAGCATTGCTTTTCCACCACCGGGGGAAAACATGAAGGACATCGAGCTAAAAAGTGGTTTCCTCCACCGACTACCCATTTTTCACGGACTTTCGAATGAAGATCCGAATAAACATCTCAAGCAATTCCAGTTCGTTTACAACAGCATGAAGCCATCTGATGCAGATATGGAGCTTTTCAAGCTTAAGGCATTTCCGTTCACATTAACAGACAGGGCCGAGTCTTGGCTCATGGAACTACCGCCAAACCACATTACCACATGGAAGCAACTCGCGGACATGTTCCTGGCGAAGTACTTCTCGGCCTCAAAAATCACCATCTTGAGGAAGCAAATTACTGGCATTACACAGAAACCGGACGAGACTTTCAGCCAATATTATGACCGATTCAAGGTTTTGTGTGCCACCTGCCCATCTCATGGATTTTCTGAGACTAATCTTATGAATTATTTTTATGATGGTCTCAAGGCGATCGATAGGGAATTTCTCGACGCAGCAGCCACCGGAACATTCATGGACTTGAACGAGACCGAAGCTAGAACTCTTCTAGAAAATCGGGCAAGCAATGATGCACAATACAGAATCTCTACCCGGAGAGAAGTCGGCGAAGTGAGTTCCAAACCTGAAGGGCTTGAGAAGTACGACAAGCTAGCTCTTATGCTAGAGAAGGTTTTAGAGCTCGAAACGACAAGAGCCAAGAAAGCTCAAGGGCTCGTTTGTGGATTTTGTCATGTGCAGGGACACCACACTGAGCAATGTCCAACGTTGGGAGACCATAGCGGAGGTCAACCCGGAGATATGGAGTTGGAGCAAGCCAATGCACTTGGTGGATATCAAGGAGGACAACGGTATAACAATTATAACAACTATGTCAACCGTGATCATCCAGGTTTCAAGTGGAGTAGCAACGATGGATGTCTAAACCCTCTGGTACCTCAACAAACGTATCAACGTGCTCCCTTCCAACCGAGGCCTCCTAAGCCTCATGCTCCCATGCACCTAACGCAACAAGCACCCCCGGTCCAACATTTCACCAATCCGGACTACGACAAAATGCTTTCCCAAATGTCCGCTTCAACACAAGTTCTTCTGGATGGACAAGCCAAGACGAAGGAGACATTGGATACTCATGGCCGTGATATCGGTGAAATAAAGAAGCAGATGGCCAACTGGTGGACTTCATGGGCCAAATTCGGCAAACCGGCCAACTACCACCTCAAACCACTCCTAATCAACGGAATGTCAATGCCATTATCACTAAGAGTGGAAAGATAATGGAAGCACCAAGGACCACGGAATCTCATCTCGATGAAGTCACCATTGAGGACATCACCAACGAAGACGATGATGAGATTAATCCGGCAACTCATAAGGCCGAAAAGAAGAAGGTGACACCTATTGTCACCAAGGCACCATCCCCTCCACAACCCACCCCAATCAAAGGTAAAAACCCTATTCCTTCAAATACGGTTGTTACTAATTCTTCGTTTGCTATTGCACCTTTCCCAAGCAGATTATCAAAATCAAAAAAGAAAGATGATCAATACGAAGATATCTTGGACATCTTTCGAAAGGTGCAAGTGAACTTGCCCTTGATCGAGTGCATTTAGCAAGTGCCAATATATGCAAAGTTTCTAAAAGAGTTATGCACCCAGAGGAGGCAAACGCGAGAGAAGGAGGTTGTGAAGGTGAATGCAACCATTTCGGTAGTCTTGCAGCGTCGGCTACCCCCAAAATTGAAGGATCCAGGGAGTTTTTCAGTTCCTTGCGTAATTGGTGACAGAAGGTTCGAAGATGTAATGCTAGACCTAGGTGCATCAATAAATGTAATGCCGTATCATTTATATGCATCTATGAATCTAGGTGAACTAAAAACTGAAAATGTCATCATACAATTAGCCGATCGCACTAATAAGTACCCTAGGGGGTACGTTGAGGATGTTCTTGTGCAGGTCAATCAACTCATTTTTCCAGCTGATTTCTACATCATGGACATGGAGGAGAGCACTCTAAACACCACGCCATTGTTGCTAGGGCGTCCCTTCATGCGGACCGCAAGTACTAAAATTGACGTTTTTGAAGGAACTCTCTCAATGAAAATTGATGGAGAGTTGGTCGAGTTCAGCATCATTGATGCTATGAAATACCCTTCTTCAAGTTTAAATGCTTGTTATTCAATTGACATTCTTGACTCTATTTCACAGGAGCATTTGGACACCATTGGAGAAGACGAACTCGACATAGCTATACAACTTGGGGATGAAGCCCTTTTCGATGCTTTAATAGAGCTTTTGGAGCCTCGAATTCAAGAAATGGCTATGGCATTAAATAAAGCTCCACGTTATGTAAGTAATCCTCCTCCAATTCCAATTATTTTTGGTACTAATGAATTGGTTCCTTCCATTGTTAAGGCACCCGAATTAGAACTTAAGGTGCTACCGGATCATCTGAAATACGTCTACTTGGGAGACAATGAGACACTTCCGGTAATCATCTCAGCCATATTAGAAGTGGACCAAGAGGAGAAGCTTATTCGAATGCTTCAAAGATACAAACCTGCCATGGGTTGGACGCTAGCGGACATTAAAGGAATCAATCCAGCAACATGTGTTCATCGGATTTTTTTAGAAGATGGCGCCAAACCTACTCGTGAAGCCCAAAGACGACTCCATCCTCCGATGATGGAAGTCGTTAAGAAGGAAGTAATCAAACTCCTTGATTGTAAAGTTATCTATCCGATTTCGGACAGCCGATGGGTCTCACCCGTTCAAGTTGTTCCTAAGAAATCCGGGATCACCATTGTGAAGAATGCGGAAAACGAGCTCGTACCTCAACGAACAATCATGGGACATCATGTTTTCATCGACTGTAGGAAGCTCAATGCCACCACGCGAAAGGACCATTTTCCTCTACCATTCATCGATCAAATGCTAGAGAGATTGGCTGGCCATGCATTCTATTGCTTCCTGGATGGATACTCCGGGTACAACCAAATAAGCATCACGGAAGAGGATCAAGAAAAAACCACGTTCACCTGCCCATTTGGAACGTTTGCCTATCGCCGCATGCCATTTGGTCTTTGCAATGCACCAGGTACCTTTCAACGTTGCATGTTATCTATTTTTTCTGACTACGTCGAAAATATCATAGAAGTCTTTATGGATGACTTTAGCGTTTTTGGAAATAATTTCAATGCATGTCTAGGAAATTTAGAACTCATTTTGAAAAGAAGTGTTGAAACGAACTTGGTTCTTAATTGGGAAAAATGTCATTTCATGGTTACACAAGGGATAGTTTTGGGACATATCATTTCAGAAAAGGGTTTAGAAGTTGATAAATCGAAAATAGATCTTGTGCGTTACTTACCCTCTCCAACTTCGGTTAGAGAGATTCATTCCTTCCTTGGACACGCAGGTTTTTATCGAGGATTTATCAATGGCTTTTCCCACGTCTCCTGCCCTTTGTGCAAATTACTACAAAAAGATATCCCTTTCGAGTTTGATAGTGATTGCAAAGCAGCCTTCAAAGAGTTGAAGGAACTCCTGACATGTGCTCTTATCCTATGCCCTCCGGATTGGTCCTTACCGTTCGAATTAATGTGTGATGCTTCCGACTATGCGGTTGGAGCTGTTTTAGGACAACGGAAGGACAAGAAGCCATATGCAATTTATTACGCCTCAAGAACTCTGGATACCGCCCAATCCAATTACACCACCACCGAAAAGGAATTTCTCGCAGTAGTTTTTGCCCTTGATAAATTCCGTTCTTATTTACTTCAAACCAAAGTTATCATTTATACTGACCATGCAGCTTTGAAGTACTTAATGACGAAGAAGGATGCAAAACCAAGGCTAATTCGTTGGATCCTCTTACTCCAAGAATTCGACATCGAAATAAAAGACAAGAAGGGAGTGGACAACGTAGTGGCTGACCACCTTTCTCGGTTGGTGAAAGAACAAGAAACCGTGGTCATCGAGGAGAAATTTCCGGATGAACAGCTCTTCGGAATTCAATCAAATGCTTCTGAAACTCCATGGTATGCGGATATAGTGATATACGCATTTTATGCTCGTTTCTTAACGCATTTCCCTTTACGTTTAGCTATGTTATTATCTTAGTTTTATGTTTTCCTTATTTAAATTGTTATTTTGAAGTTCATTACGGTGGAGATTAATATCGACGCAATTCGGAGGAATTTCGGCGATTTTGCGATTTTTGCGATTTCGGACCACGAAAAATGGGCCGGCCCAAAAAGCAAATTATGGGCCGATTTCTCAACTCTTGTTTCGGCCCATTAACAAGCCCAAATCCATGTAATTCGGCCTAGATGCCTTTTGGTGAAGAGGAAAAGTCTTGTTTTGAAAGGGCAAGTCAACATTATCAAGCTAATAATCACAAATGGTGACTACACATGGTGATTCATGCTTAGGGTTCCCAAATGGTGACTACACTAGGTGACTCTTGCTTTGCATTGAATGAAAAGATGACTTGCCATGGTGACTACACTAGGTGATTCATGCTTAGGGTTCGGCAACCATGACTAAGGGTGTGACTAAGGGTGTGACTTGCCTTGATGATCATTGCTTGCATTAAATGGAGGAGGCAAGGTGGAAGAGAGAAGGCACACATCCTTGCCTATATAAGAGAGGAGGCCGGCCTTGAATCAAATCATCTCTCATTTTACAAGCCAAAGCTCTACACAAATACTCTTCCACCATAAACACTCCAAATTTCATTACAAAGCCGAAGCACATCCTTTACCATTCCAAGCCGAAGCAAGCAAGGTTACTCCTTCCAAGCCGAAGCTATCAAGCCTCCTCCATCCAACACAATACGCTAAGTCCCTTGTGAAGGAAGTCCATCTCCACCGTAGTTCATCAAACACTCAAGACAAAAAGTGTAACCATGATCTTCACTCTCATTTCTTTAGCTTTGTATTTGAATCTTTTGATGTATTGGAATAACAAGTTTAGAAAGTTTAGATTTGTGTATCAAATGAATAACAAGTTTAGATTTGTGTTTCATGTGCCTAAACCGATTTGTAATATGCATGTGTTTGTGATTTATAGCTGTGACGACCCGGACCAGATTTAGCAGTATGTTCAGCTTGATCGATGAGTTACGGCATAGTCGCAGTTGTCCGACGGTTATTGGAATCGTCGAGTTTATTAACGACTTAATTATTGGCCGAGAATTGGAGCTGGGTCTCTTCTCGAGAGTCGTTGTTCATGTGATTTCGAGTTCGTGAGCGGTTCCGGATCGTTATTTGGACGACCGAAGAATTAGTTATGAATATTTGAAGTCTAGATTTAAATGATGGGCCACTTAACGACTAAATTACCGGACGAGAATTTGGGTTCGGCTTCTTCACGGAAGTTGTTCGGAATTTAATTTCGAGTTTGTGGGAACTTCCGGAGCATGATTTTGAGCTACGATGATTTAGTTGTGATTATTTCCGTTTGTTGACTATTTAGTCGATTTAATGTGTGTTGCTTTGAAGGGTTGACTTTTTATCCGATTGACCGATGTGTTTGACTTCGGGTGATTATGAAAGATCATGTTGAGTCGAGTTTGTGGCCGCGAGAATTTTCGGAATCGGAATTACGACGAGAGAGTTACGCGTGTTTGAAGTTTGTCGAAATGGATAAACATGAAGTTTCCTAATCGGGAAAGGCTATAAATAGCAGGTTGCCATTTTGGGACAAGTCAAACATTTCCTATTCGGTGGTTGACCGAGTTGACTCGGTCAACTCGGTGGTGAGAGAAGGAGGCCGACGTGCTTGGCGGTGACTCCACGGCGGCGATCGATTCCGGCCATCCCGTGGGACGGGGTTGGTCCCGTTCGAAGCGCCTCAGCTTCCTCGTCCTTTCCCCGGCCACCGTTCAAGGCGAGACTCGCCGGAAATGGAAGGAAATCCGGCCAAAAATGGAGGGAAAACTTTGTGATTCGGGTTCTTGGTTTCGGGCCGATTCGAGCTGAACTTTGGGGTGGGCTTTGTAGCCCTCATCACCATGATGCTTCCCTGTAAGTTTCGTGTTCCAATTCGATTTGTGGAAGGAGAATTTTGGGATTGAAATTTGTGTGTTCATTCGGTTTTTCATGAAATTGACCATGTTAGAGTGAGAATTGGACTTCGGTGCAGTTGACAAAGTTGCTCAGTGGGCGATTTGGAGTGGAACAAGGGTGGCTCCGCCGGAAAATTTTTCGGCCGGCGGCGGCGCCGCCGTGGACGGCGGTCAACGGTCAACGGGTTGACTTTTTGACTTTCGGCAAGTTGCATGTCATTTGACTCGAAATCGCGCTCCGATCGCAGTGGGGAGGTTCGTTTTTCGAGTTGAGCGTCCGAACGTAAAGCGAGGTATTTGAGGTGGTATATATGGATTTTCGACGATTCGTCGTATTCGAATTGTGTATTTCCGAGAACGGTGGTTTCTCGTGATTTGATTTGTATTGTCGGATTATGATTTTGAATATTGGACATTGTGAATATTCAGGGTTTCGTGATCGTTGTTTTGGCGAGGGACTTTCTGCCGGATCACGGGTTAACGCGATACGCGTTACGCCAGTCTGTGAGTGGACATTTATTTTCACGGATTGATTGCGAGTCGTTTATATACGTTTTATGAACTTGAGCATGCAGCATGATTATGGTTTTACGAGCATGAGATTTCATACGAGATTATGATTATATGAGCATGTGTTTACGATTATACGATTATATTTATACGGATATACGTATACGAATATGCATACACTTATATGTTGTTTCATGCATTTGCGTCGATTTGCTTGTGATTTGGTTTTCACAGAGTACAGTCTCAGTTACGTTGTTGTATCGATACACCTTGCCTCGTCGGCTGATCCCCGACGGAGGGCCGCCTGGAGGGGCGATTCCCCAACCAGACCGG
This sequence comes from Geum urbanum, assembly GCA_946800695.1. Classification (NCBI taxonomy): domain Eukaryota; kingdom Viridiplantae; phylum Streptophyta; class Magnoliopsida; order Rosales; family Rosaceae; genus Geum; species Geum urbanum. The sequence goes on from OX327002.1 coordinate 26,277,813, forward strand.
TGAGGGGCGTATTCCCCGGAACCGAGGCCATTTCTGGCTTAGAATCACGTGGAAGTCAGAGAGACTCCGTGGTTCAGACTGTACTAGCACGGAGGTGTCCATGAGTGACCCCGTGGGATTTTACTTGCATGCTCAGTACACTGGAGGAGTATGAGTTTTACCTCGTGTACTATGTTGTTTATATTTACCTGGACTCGCATATGCTTTTATAACATATTTATTATCTGGTGAAAGACATTTATTTTCGTCCACTCACTCTAACGTGTTTATTGTCTTTCACCTGGGCTTTTCGGTTTCCGTGCCCAGTTTGCAGTTCGGACTCTGGTGTCGCACGTCGTGGTCGGAGGCATAGTGCTCGAGCTACTTTGTTTCTTCCAGTAGGTTTATTGTTCTACCTACTGTGGGGTACATATATGGTTATGTATTAGAAGTCGCTCTGAGTTTCCTGTTGTATTTGTTATACGGTTTTAAACCCGGATTTCAGTAAAGTACTATATTTTGTATTGTTTACTTTACTGTTGAGATATTGAGAAATCCGGATGGGATTGGTGCCCACGGTTTGCTTTTTTGTGGCATAGGATGGAGTGTATTTTACGCGTGCAGGTAATGGTAATTCCACGCTAGTAACGAAACTCTGCCCAAATTTCGAAAAGTTTTTGTTGGTTCGTGTTTTCGAAGGGGTTTGATTCCGATTTAGGAAGCTAAATCGGGGTTGGGTCCTTTCAGCTTTGTATCAGAGCATTAGGTTATAGGTTCTGTAGACTTCTGTAGTCGTGTTTACTAAGGGTATTTGAGAATGTACAGCATGTCTGGAACGGTGACCCGACCGGCCGGCGGATAATCATCAAATTTCGGGTGTTGTATGCTCTCAAATATGTGAAGTTCCATGATTACGTTCCACTTGTTGTGAACGATGTTTTATTCATTAGGATGCCTCCTGACGTGCTTTCCGTGTCGTTTCGGTTGTGGATCCTGTTGAGGATCATTCGACGCGTGAATTGCCAGTGAACTGTGGATTTGGATGAGTATTCAGAGTTCAGAGAATTGTGTGGCACGGTTTATCTGGGGATGTGTATATGAGCGTCTATATGTTGCCTCAGAGCTGAGATTTATGGCAGTGATGTTTGCCTGAGTTAGATTGTTGTATTTTGTGGGCTGATATTGTGTGAGATCCGGTTGTGACTCCATGGCCTACATTTAGAGTGTTGTGTAAATAGTGATGGTGTTATCAGGCTATCCAGCAATCGAATGTGGAGTTCTTAACCACCTGAGGCAGAGATGCATTGTTCCTATGTTATTTCGGTTTGCACGAGTTATGTGGCTTCAGAGGAAGCAGTGTGCGAGGTTCGAGATGAGTTTGAACCTGAGCATCAGAGAGAGTCTGATTGATGTGCCTCGAGACTGCCGTGAGGAGCTTAGTGTGTTGCACTCAGTGGCGAGGCTATTGTGAGGGAAAGATGTGTACGGTTTTTGATGTGATGGTTTGAGGAAAGTGGATTTAGTTGAGATTTTGATGAGGTTGAGTTCCGACACTTCGGCATTAATGACTTCATCCGGCTGTGGCCTTTTCGATTATGTTGAGGATCCTCTGCTGGTCCGTTTGGCGATGGCGAAGATCACAGTGTAGCGGACTTGCTCCTGTGGCATGAATTTGGGTGATCGTTGGTGATCCTTTCACGCAGCAGGTGTTGCGGTGACATGTTTTTGTGGAGCACTCTCTGTTGCCATTATGGTGGCCAGGAGGATCACGTTACGAGGGAGCGCCCTTGGTCAGCTGTTGTAGCGGTTCGGCAGCTCAGAGTTTACGAGCAGATCCTCATGTTGTTCCTGCAATCTGATCAGTGTATCCTTTTGACGAGCCATTCTGAAGTCGCAATTGACGTGGGCGACTAGTTGGGCATGTTGGAGGTTGTGCCATGACCTTGTTTGAGGATAGACTTTTCTCCGAGGTTATTGTTGCTTGATGTCCATGGCGATTGTACCTGCATCTCCACTTCCGAGGTCTTGGAGAGTGTTGTATCCATCCGGAGGTCGCGAGATCCTTGTTGAGGTTATGGGTTAGCCGTGGAATTGTTGTAGCTGGACATCGTGGTTTTGGTATGTTGTGAGTACGGACTTAATGACGATGCATTTGGTTGTGTTCGAGTGCTTCGAGAAGGGGGTTGTGTTTCGACGACCAGATTTCCCCGAGATACTGTTTCGCGGTGATGGTCGAGCGGATGATGGAGACGGGTGGTGTTGTTTGATTAGCTCATGTTGTGGATACTACGGTTGCTGTACCTGACATTGGCGTCATTGAGGTGGTTCCCGAGTTCCAGATGTGTTCTGGAGGAGTTATCAGGTGTTCCTCCAGTTCGAGAGACTGACTACACCATTGAGCTTGTACCAGGCGCTGGACTCATTTTACCGACGTTTTGTCGTTCGGAACCAGCGGAGCTGATGGAGCTACAGTTTCGACTCCAGGAGTTGCTGGAGGAGGTTTCAGTAGATTTCATGCGACTCCGCGTATTTGCGTGGTGTGCTCTTGCATTGTTTGTGCAGACGTTAGAGGGTTCGTTGTGGTGGCGCATTGACTATCGGAAGCCTGATTCGCTTCAGAGAAGAGTGAGTATCCTCCGCTTCAGATCGTCGATTGATTTGATCAGCTTGTGAAAGATTTAATCTTTTCGTAGATCGATTTCGGATCCGGATACCATCAGTGGAGGTTTGATGAGTCAGATGTGGCTATGTTGGCTTTCGGATCTCGGTGCGGACATCAGGAGTTCTTGGTCACGCCGTTGGGTTGACCAATGCTCCGTAGATCGTGTGGACTTGATGGACCATGTGTTCAGACAGTTTCTGGACGAGTTGCGACCATGTTCGTCGGCAACTTCCTGATGTATCCCAGGAGTGTGGGCCAGCACCTGAAGCAGTTGCAGGCGGTTTTGCGAACTTCGCGAGATGATCTTGTGTTTGCGAAGTTCAGCCAGTGTGAGTTTTGGTCGATTTGCGTGATGATTTTAAGCTGTGTGATGCTATCCGAGTGAGTGGCGTGGATCCTGACCAGTTAGAAGCCGTGTTGATTTGGGTTTGCCCTACTATCGTACTGGAGATCCAGAATTTCTCTTGAATTTGGCAGGCTATTACCGATGGCTTGTACAGGATTTTCCCGGGGTACCATTTCATTTTCCGGATTGACGAAGAAGGCGTCAAGTTCGAGCTGTTCGATGCACGCGAGGAGAGTTACTTCCTCTTGCAGGATGGTTGACCGTTGCTTCGGTTTTGTCCTTACTTGGCGACCGCGACGAGTTCGTGGGTTATGGCGATGCATCGAGATTTGGATTTGGTAATGTTATGATGCTGTGTAGCAGAGCGGTGGCTCATGATTCCAGGCAGTGAAACTTTGTATAACTACGTATCCAGTGTATGATATGGGTGTAGCTGTCTTTTTGTTAGCATCGGAGAGTTCGAGACACTACAGCTATGGCGTGCAGCGAGGTGTAGGATGTACACTGATCATTTGAGTTTCCTCCATTTGCATTTCGGCCAGATTTGGGCTTGAGGCAGTGTAGATGGATGGGGTCGACTCACGACTATGGCTGTACATTTGAGCTTGTTCGGGAAAGGCTAGAGGTTTTACTTTAACCATCCGTCTGGGATGATGTTGCTGATGCATTCAGTCGGAAATCGGGAGTTTCAGTGTTTCATGTGAGTGTGGCGCGAGTGTCCGTGTTAACCGAGTTACGGACAACGAGAGCTGAGTTCGAGTGAGATGATGTTGAAGCTCATTGTTTTGCGCGCGGTTGGTGCTAGTCATGCGGAGATGTGTCTGATATTTCGAGTTATTACTCGTGACACCACATGAAGAACGATATAGCAGCTTGTGCGAGCACAGCTTGTGTGTGTTGATGCCACATTCGTCGACTGGCGATGGCTAGGAGGCAGAGACTTGCCGAGATGTTTTAGTCATTTGAGATTTCCGATTAGACGTGACGGTTGCTGCTGTGATTGTGTGTGTATGTGTACACTTTGGTTGTGATACCAGTTGTCGGGCCTTTGTGGATCATTTGACGAACTCAGTACAGTTCCTTGTACTTTCGGAGATGATTCCAGTGGTTGGCTGGCATAGCTGTGTTTGACGGAGGTTGTCCATCTACGTGGTGTACCTGTGTCCCAGTTCGCCGATCGAGGTGATCAGCTACGACTAAGTGTTGGTGAGCTTTGCAGCGAGCATTGGGAACCAAATTACGAGTTAGTACCGGTTCTTATCCTCAGATTGGATGGTGATCTTTGAGGACTATTCAGACCACGGTATTGCAGTTCCGGAGGATTCGGGACCAGCAGTTTCAGCTGTTCGAGGTTGCTTGCAATACCAGGTTGTTGTCCACTGCGATTTTGATATTGTTTGACGTCGTTTTGAGGAACGATGTTGTACTTCATTGTGTTGGAGTGAGTTTGGTTTGAATTTGAGTTGATGTTTGTTTCCGATTTTGTGGAGTGTGTTACCACAGACTGTCAGATTAGCGGAAATGGGTCGATAATTGTTTGAGTTCGATGCTTGAGTTTCGTTAGTATGAGCAGGTCGTGTTGTGATTTGCCTTGATATTTTGATCCATATGTGGCCATAGGCGAGTTTGTGTTATGCCGTATGGTTCGGCATCTCCTATAGTGTTGGCTTTGTGTGTTGTGTTCCGCGTGGCGGAACTATGTTTCAGGTTTGCTATGTGTTGTGTACCCTGTTTGTTCCTTATGTAGGAACACTTGGCGCTTATGTGGAGCCAGTTCAGATTTGTGATTTGTAGGTACAGAGATTTCAGCACAGAGCTATCTCTTATTGTGGAGTCAGTTGCTAGAGTTATTCAGTTGATGTAGCCACTGGGCAGTTGAGCAGTATACAGAGGCAGTGCTCCTACCTTTGAGTTGGCAGACTTGGAAATTTCGAGGTCGAAATTTTTCTAAGGGGGGTGGATTTGTGACGACCCGGACCAGATTTAGCAGTATGTTCAGCTTGATCGATGAGTTACGGCATAGTCGCAGTTGTCCGACGGTTATTGGAATCGTCGAGTTTATTAACGACTTAATTATTGGCCGAGAATTGGAGCTGGGTCTCTTCTCGAGAGTCGTTGTTCATGTGATTTCGAGTTCGTGAGCGGTTCCGGATCGTTATTTGGACGACCGAAGAATTAGTTATGAATATTTGAAGTCTAGATTTAAATGATGGGCCACTTAACGACTAAATTACCGGACGAGAATTTGGGTTCGGCTTCTTCACGGAAGTTGTTCGGAATTTAATTTCGAGTTTGTGGGAACTTCCGGAGCATGATTTTGAGCTACGATGATTTAGTTGTGATTATTTCCGTTTGTTGACTATTTAGTCGATTTAATGTGTGTTGCTTTGAAGGGTTGACTTTTTATCCGATTGACCGATGTGTTTGACTTCGGGTGATTATGAAAGATCATGTTGAGTCGAGTTTGTGGCCGCGAGAATTTTCGGAATCGGAATTACGACGAGAGAGTTACGCGTGTTTGAAGTTTGTCGAAATGGATAAACATGAAGTTTCCTAATCGGGAAAGGCTATAAATAGCAGGTTGCCATTTTGGGACAAGTCAAACATTTCCTATTCGGTGGTTGACCGAGTTGACTCGGTCAACTCGGTGGTGAGAGAAGGAGGCCGACGTGCTTGGCGGTGACTCCACGGCGGCGATCGATTCCGGCCATCCCGTGGGACGGGGTTGGTCCCGTTCGAAGCGCCTCAGCTTCCTCGTCCTTTCCCCGGCCACCGTTCAAGGCGAGACTCGCCGGAAATGGAAGGAAATCCGGCCAAAAATGGAGGGAAAACTTTGTGATTCGGGTTCTTGGTTTCGGGCCGATTCGAGCTGAACTTTGGGGTGGGCTTTGTAGCCCTCATCACCATGATGCTTCCCTGTAAGTTTCGTGTTCCAATTCGATTTGTGGAAGGAGAATTTTGGGATTGAAATTTGTGTGTTCATTCGGTTTTTCATGAAATTGACCATGTTAGAGTGAGAATTGGACTTCGGTGCAGTTGACAAAGTTGCTCAGTGGGCGATTTGGAGTGGAACAAGGGTGGCTCCGCCGGAAAATTTTTCGGCCGGCGGCGGCGCCGCCGTGGACGGCGGTCAACGGTCAACGGGTTGACTTTTTGACTTTCGGCAAGTTGCATGTCATTTGACTCGAAATCGCGCTCCGATCGCAGTGGGGAGGTTCGTTTTTCGAGTTGAGCGTCCGAACGTAAAGCGAGGTATTTGAGGTGGTATATATGGATTTTCGACGATTCGTCGTATTCGAATTGTGTATTTCCGAGAACGGTGGTTTCTCGTGATTTGATTTGTATTGTCGGATTATGATTTTGAATATTGGACATTGTGAATATTCAGGGTTTCGTGATCGTTGTTTTGGCGAGGGACTTTCTGCCGGATCACGGGTTAACGCGATACGCGTTACGCCAGTCTGTGAGTGGACATTTATTTTCACGGATTGATTGCGAGTCGTTTATATACGTTTTATGAACTTGAGCATGCAGCATGATTATGGTTTTATGAGCATGAGATTTCATACGAGATTATGATTATATGAGCATGTGTTTACGATTATACGATTATATTTATACGGATATACGTATACGAATATGCATACACTTATATGTTGTTTCATGCATTTGCGTCGATTTGCTTGTGATTTGGTTTTCACAGAGTACAGTCTCAGTTACGTTGTTGTATCGATACACCTTGCCTCGTCGGCTGATCCCCGACGGAGGGCCGCCTGGAGGGGCGATTCCCCAACCAGACCGGTGAGGGGCGTATTCCCCGGAACCGAGGCCATTTCTGGCTTAGAATCACGTGGAAGTCAGAGAGACTCCGTGGTTCAGACTGTACTAGCACGGAGGTGTCCATGAGTGACCCCGTGGGATTTTACTTGCATGCTCAGTACACTGGAGGAGTATGAGTTTTACCTCGTGTACTATGTTGTTTATATTTACCTGGACTCGCATATGCTTTTATAACATATTTATTATCTGGTGAAAGACATTTATTTTCGTCCACTCACTCTAACGTGTTTATTGTCTTTCACCTGGGCTTTTCGGTTTCCGTGCCCAGTTTGCAGTTCGGACTCTGGTGTCGCACGTCGTGGTCGGAGGCATAGTGCTCGAGCTACTTTGTTTCTTCCAGTAGGTTTATTGTTCTACCTACTGTGGGGTACATATATGGTTATGTATTAGAAGTCGCTCTGAGTTTCCTGTTGTATTTGTTATACGGTTTTAAACCCGGATTTCAGTAAAGTACTATATTTTGTATTGTTTACTTTACTGTTGAGATATTGAGAAATCCGGATGGGATTGGTGCCCACGGTTTGCTTTTTTGTGGCATAGGATGGAGTGTATTTTACGCGTGCAGGTAATGGTAATTCCACGCTAGTAACGAAACTCTGCCCAAATTTCGAAAAGTTTTTGTTGGTTCGTGTTTTCGAAGGGGTTTGATTCCGATTTAGGAAGCTAAATCGGGGTTGGGTCCTTTCAATAGCTTTTTATGCATGTTTGATACAATCTTAAAGCTTCGAATGCATGTATTAGAAAATACGCTAAGTCCCTCTCTTTTGCATGTTTCGATGATCGTAAGTTGTTTAGGATGTTTATACGCTAAGTTGCATTCCTACACAATTATCACGCATGTGTATTTAGTTAGAAGTTATGAATTTCGCAAGTTACAAAAAGGTTTGATGCATGAAAAGGGTAGGTTAATAAGATGAGTTGATCACATGTAATTAGTAGTGTAACTTCTTATTTTTAGCAAGCATAATTAGACTTTAAGTTTCTTGATTGTTGAAACTTGTCTATGAGTAAAACATGTTAGATACCTAAGAGTTTTAGTTGTGTTTGCATGTTATGTACTTTAATTTCGTAGATTAAATAACCAATTTCCAATCCCCCCAAACTTTTATATTTCCGCTTAATAACGAAACCATGCATGCGCCCTTAATTCCCCGGATAAAGAACGATCCCTACTCGCCGATATTATAAATGACAAAAGAAGGGTTTAAATTGCAATGCGCGTAATCGATGTTTTTAGGGTCGACTTTGTGTTATCGTGAATGCATGTTTTGCACGTATCATATAGTCAATTATTTAGTAGCCGATGAGTTTCCATCCTCTATGCATAGTGTTCAACGTGAAAAACTTAGGAAGAATGCTAGGACTTTTACTTGGGATGAACCCTACTTATGGAAACAATGTTCAGATTTAGTCATTCGTAGGTGTGTTCCGGATAGTGAATTTAAGTCAATTCTTGAGTTTTGTCACAATGAAACATGCGGGGGACATTTTGGTTCTAGGAGGACACCCCTAAAAAATTTAGATTGCGGATTCTTTTGGCCTAGTTTATTTCGCGATGCTCATACATTATGTGCTGCATGTGATAGGTGCCAAAGATTCGGTAATTTAGGACCTAGAGATCAGATGCCACAAATTTATATGCTTAATGTCGAAATTTTTGATGTTTGGGGCATTGATTTTATGGGACCTTTTCCTCCATCGAACGGGTTTACTTACATTTTACTGGCAGTAGATTATGTTTCTAAATGGGTGGAAGCAAAAGCCACCCGAACTAATGATTCGTGAGTTGTTGCAGATTTTCTGAAGGCTAACATTTTTTCAAGGTTCGGAATGCCACGCGTTCTAATAAGCGATGGAGGTAGCCATTTTTGCAACAGGACGGTAGAAGCTTTAATGAGGAAGTATGGAGTTACACATAAGGTTTCGACACCTTATCATCCTCAAACAAACGGAATGGCTGAAGTTTCCAACCGTGAGATCAAGAAGATCTTGGAGAGAACCGTTCGTCTGAATCGAAAGGATTGGAGCCAGTGTTTAGATGATGCATTATGGGCTTACAGGACTGCCTACAAGACTCCCATCGGCATGTCACCTTTTCGATTAGTTTATGGGAAGGCATGTCATCTTCCGGTAGAACTGGAGCATAAAGCATGGTGGGTTATTAAGAAGTTTAACATGGATCGAGATGCGGCTGGACTGCATCGAAAGCTACAACTTTCTGAACTCGAGGAGATACGAAATGATGCTTTCGACAACGCATGGATTTACAAAGAGAAAACCAAGATGATCCATGACAAGATGATTCGTGGAAAGAGTTTTGAACCAGGGCAAAAAGTTTTACTTTTCCATTCGAAGCTTAAACTCTTTCCGGGCAAATTACGATCACGATGGAATGGGCCTTACACTGTTGTTCAAGTTTTCCCTTATGGAGCTGTCACAATTCAATATTTGGATAGCGGGAACTTGTTCAAAGTTAATGGCCACCGTTTGAAGCCTTATCATGAAGCATTCAAGGATCAAATCGTGGAGGAAGAATCTCTTGAAGAACTGGCCACTTCAAACACATAAAGGGGGAGGCAACCCAATCGAGAAGAAGACAACAAATTTGCTTTCTTCTCCCTTTTTCCTTAATTTAGTTGCTTTTGCATATTTAAATTGGAATTTTCGTAGATCCTTTGCTTCATGCTTAATTCTATACTTTTACTTAAGTACATTGAGGGCAATGTAGAGTTTAAGTGTGGGGGAAGGGTTTACAATTTAATTGTGTCTAAATTAGTGTTTTTCAGAGTCTTTAGGATGCCCTTAACTAGTCGATGATGAAATTGGACCAATACGAACACTTATGGAGTATGAATCACATGCATCGAATTCTTGTGCTAATTGAGATATTCTATGTGTTTTTAACATGTAGTAGATATGATTTGCAAAACATGGTACAGAAATCGCATGCTTGAATAAGTTTTTAATCATATGAACCCTATGTGAGCTTTTGAGCTATCTGTTCTTTATTCCTTGAGTGAATATACATCCATTTCGTAGCTACTACCTTATATATGCCTCATTTGATTGCTTGCCATAGATTTTAATGAACTAGAGAATGCTAGAACTTACTCATGTCAATTTGCAAAGCTTTTAAGTTGATACATACTTTGATTTTGGATATGATTAAAGGCATTTAGGATTTTCCACCACTTCGGCAAATATCCATGTATCCCATTTGTATGCATGAGTTGCGACACCCCTAGATAAACCAATTGAGCCCACGTTAAGCTTTTCTTTCATCATCATATATACCTAAAACACTTACCCTAGTGTAGAATATCCTTACCTTTGTTCCGGAAACTTGGTGAGAATTTTCGAAACTAGCACATAAAGATGATGTTTTGGAGAGGAAGTTTGAAGAGTTAATGTGAGTAAAGGGAAAGACTTGTCCAAGTAGCTTAAAAAGTATGAGATTGCCAAAAAGAAAAAAAAAATTGAGAGACTAAAAAGAAAGAAAAAATTTAAATATCTCTCTCATGGCAATGTGTTCTAAGTATAAACCCTTTGGATTAATGTCCCCCTTATTTGCGGATTTGGAGATTACAACGAATTGAAGACCCAAAAATAGAACAAATATGGCCTTTGTCCTGTCCGAAAAGCTCAAAGGGTAGTTTAGATAGAAGTATACATGGTAACATTCGAGTGTAGATGGAAGATGAAATCAAAAAAGATTCGAAAGTGCTAGACTAAGTCGTTGAAACGTTTTTATCACCACATATCTAAATTTCGAATGCCTTATCCTTAGCCCATTACAACCTCACTAAAAGTCCTTTATGATCCTTAAAATGAGTAGCTTTCGATTGGTAGAGTAAGTTGCATGAGTAAGCTTATGGTTTTGGTTCATTTGTGCAAGCAATTAACTCCATTCGTGAGGTTTTCGTTTAAATTCATATACACTTTAAGTGAACCCTTTTCATGAGTGAAAAATATGTTGAGTGCATCCTTGTGAGCTGATTAAACCTTTATTCAAAGCATGCACAGCTATAACATAACCATTGTTTTCTCCATGTCTTACTTATTCATTACATAATCATATCTCAATTATCTCTTGAATTCGTTGAGCATACAAGTTGAAAATCATGTGAGCCATTGCCATACACTTATGAAAATTCTAAGACAAATTTAGCTAAGGGCTTAGTTGTGTTCTTTCTTTTGTTTTAATTCTTAGAAAGTCTTAGTTTAACTTAGTGTTTGCTAAGGGACTAGCAAAGTCTAAGTGTGGGGGAATTTGATATACGCATTTTTTGCTCGATTCTTAACACATTTCCCTTTACGTTTAGCTATGTTATAATCTTAGTTTTTATGTTTTTTTCATTTAATTTGTTATTTTTAGGTTATTTACGGTGGAGATGAATAACGGCGCGATTCGGAGGAATTTTGGCGATTTTGCGATTTTTGCGATTTCGGACAACCGGGAATGGGCCGGCCCATAAAGCATTTTGTGGGCCCATTTGTCAAAGTTCGTTTCGGCCCAAAATCAAGCCCAAGCCCATTAAATTCTGCAAGCAAGCCACTTGGTGAAGAGGAAAAGTCAAGTTTGGCAAGCTTTGTGACTAGGCTTGGTGACTAAGCTTGTGATCATCACAAATGGTGACTAGGCTTGGTGACTAAGCTTGTGATCATCACAAAGGGTGACTAAGGGTGTGACTAGCCTAGGTGACTCTTGCTTGTGATGATCACAAATGGTGACTAAGGGTGTGACTTGCCATGGTGACTAAGGGTGCATTTAATGAAGAGGCAAGGTGGAAGAGAGAGGTAGGCAATTCCTTTGCCTATATATAAGAGGGAGGCCAGCCATAATACAGATCATCACACAATTTCACAAGCCAAAGCTCTATACAATTCACCTCTCTTCCATACATAACCAAGGTTCTTCCAAAGTCGAAGCTCTCCACCACCTCCGGATCAAGAACGTAGAGTGCGTCATTCGTGTTCTTGAGAATCACCGCTTGTAGTTGGTGCGTCACCTCTCTAAAAGTGTAACCATGTATCTAAACTCCATCTTCGTCTTTGTAATAATTTCGGTTATGTAATGAAAGAATTTCTCCATGTTCTTCTCTTATTTCGATTCTTCCATGTGTTCTTAATTTTATTAGTTTGGATGCATGTGCTAGCTTTAAGTTCTTAATGCTTTGAGTATGTTTTAGGATAGGGTGCGTCACCAATCTTCCTAAAAGATATCTCAATGATTTCGGCAACGTAGCAATTTTTTTAAGATGTTATGCGTCATAGCATTCTTATTCAACGAAAGCATGTGTATGTATCTCAACTAAATTAAGGATTTCGTAGATGATAAATAAGGTAAAAGCATAAGAGTAGGCTAGGTGAGTGAAATAAGTTGATCACTTGTAATTAGTAATCTAGCTTCTTATTTTTTTTGTAAGCATAATTAGAATCTAAGGTTTCTTGATTGTTAAACTTGTCTATGAGTAAAACATGTTAGAAGTCTAGGAGTTCTTGTTGTGTTTGCATGTTTTGTACCTTAATTTCGTAGGACATTAATCATCCAATTTCCAATCCCCCCAAACCTTTAGATTTCTGCTTAAACGAAAACATGCATGCGCCCTTTAATTCCCCAGATAGAACGATCCCTACTCGCCAATATTACAACGACAAAATAAGGGTTTTAAATTGTATATGTGTGGACAATGTTTTTAGTGTCTACTTTATGTTAACATTGAACGCATTTTCGCGCGTATCAGCGCGTGGGACCCTAGCGCTGCTGCCTGTGGAGGAGCTTGAGGGCCATGCGCCGTTATCCACGGTGGAGCTCCGGTGAAGCAGGTTATAGGATATATCGGCGGGTTTTTCAGGGTGGTTTCTAGAGCCAATTTCCATCGTTTTACATGTTCTGATATTATGTGATCCATATTGACAGGACATCGAGATCACGACCCCGGCGAGGGGAATTCCGCTGGACCTCAGTAGTAGTTGCAGACTTGTGAGTGGACCTTTATTTTTGATAGTCGCTATCGAGTTCATATTTTATCATTACGCTTTACGATATATTTCAAAGTATTTAAATATGGAGGTTTATTTTGTGATGGTTTCATTTAGTTGCATTGATGTCTTGGCTATACGGCTGATCATGTGATAGCCGGTTCAGACTGAGTTAGGAGAAACACTCTACCCCACCCTGATCGTCTCAGGTTAGGACAAACAGCCTAGACGATCCCATTATCGACACTTTTTATACATACAGTTGTTCCATTTCAGGCAAACACCCTGAATGGCAACCTCCATTTTATTTCAGTTCATGATATTTGAACTCGCATTATTTAAAAAAGCATTGGAAAGACATGAAACTTATTTTTTTATTGATTTACACAAACTATATATATTTGTTTCCACTCACACTAATGTTTCATATTTTAATGCCTTTCTGTGGGTTTTTCGGTTTATGTTGCCCAGACTGCTTGGTTTTGTCGAAGGCTTGGAGTCCACAAATAATCTCTTGACTAGTAGGTTCCAGCTCTACTGTTAGCATGTATCATATGTGTATAGGAGTCGCTCTGAATACCAGTAGTATTGTGTTGCTTTCAGTGGTACACATGTAACTAGGGTGCTCATGTAAATAGTCAACTACTCATGAAGTCGTTGAGTTTACTTTCCCTTGTCTTCATAACCACTATTTTGTAAATATGTCTTTAAATTCCTGAGTTGAGTTTCTTGTTTTTTTTATAATATTTGTTGAGAAATCTTGTTTATAATATTTGGTGGTTCAAGATTTGTTTGTGGGATTTGGTTTTGAAGTGTTCTCTTCTTTCTGGTTTTTGGGTTACCTCTATTTCATAGAGAACCTATGTCAAAAATTTTATAGAATGCTCCTAAATTTTGGTCAGTCGTTGGACTTAACCTTGGTTTACCAATTAAGCTGGGGTTGGATCCTATCAAACGTTTAGTGATCGAGTTTGGAATGTGACTACACAAAATACTAATTGTCTCGACTTCCACTCTACGTTATTTTTTTGAATAGAAATTTATAGTAATTAATCTACGGTTTGATTTAGGGAGGCTAAGTACGATTTCCAGGTTTATGAATTTATGAATATTTAGCTGGCGATTCCGGTGAGTAGAGAATTTACTGATTATAGTGACTCTACGAACATGATTATGAATTTATTTTTATAAAGCTTTATGATTTATGATTTGTGATTTCATGATTACGTTCATGTACGGGAAACTCTGTCTCCTCCTTCTGCAGCGTCTCTCTCTCTCTCTCTTTCTCTGTCTCTCTCTCTCTCTCTACTGCCATTCAGTAGTAGCACAACGAGCTTCAACCTTGGCCTCCACCTCCCCGGCTGAGTACAATTACTTCCATAACATCCCCAAATCCTAATTTGACGACGATAAAGACGATTGGGATTCAAGATCCAAGATGGGGACCCGGTCCAATTTTGATCCTTTGGTTCGAGCTCAGTCGATTCTGGCTTTGAAGTATATGTCGAGAATGAGGTCGGAGGAGAGTATTTACTCGAATAATATGAAGATGGTGATGAGCATCTCCGTTGCACCAGAGGAGGGTCACCGCTGCAGCAGCCCAACACCTCAGGTCGACATCGATCTCAGCGAGGTCGATCTTGCTGGCGGTGGAGCAGATCGATCTGCTCCATCGTCGACGAGATCGACCTCGCTGAGATCGGTGTCGACCTGAGGTGTGCTTGCTCGTGCTGGGCTGCTGCGGCTGTGACTGTCCTCTGCCACCACCCAAACCGATGAGATGATCACCACCATCTTCATATATTATTTGAGATTTTTCTGCTCTAGTACGTACTCGATCCCCTCCAAGCCCTCCAACCTCATTCTCATCGCGTACTTCAGAGCTGAAATCGACTCGTCCCGAACCAATAGGTCGAAATTGGACAGGGTTCCCAACTCGGGTCTCGAATCCCGATCTATTTCGTCGTCGTCATCGGTCTCAAACTTGGCCTTTGGCCACATCAAACGCTGCCATTGGAAACCCTCGAAACCTTACCCGACCTATTAGGATCCCTATTATTGATGTATTTAGCTAAGGATGGTTATTACTTTTTACAGTGTTTAACTAGATCGTTGTGTATTAAACACGTGGTTGTGGTCCTATATTTGATAGGTTCCTTAGCTATATATGAGTAGGGGATGTACTAAGGAAACCAATCAATCAAAATATCGAAACTCTTATCTTTTATTTTATTCTCTTTTTATTTTTTCTCTATTTTCCCCTTCATATCAAGAACCCAGATTTGGGGTCTTAACATGATCACCTCCGTACCCAATTCTTCTTCTAGAGACAACGACACGCTCCCTCTTATCCGTGTCTAGAGCAGCCGAGATTGACTAGGAAGAGGAGGGAGCAGGTTTTTGTAGTAGCCGGTGGCGATAATCCCAGCGAGGTGGTGTTTCGCAACAAGGATTAGGTGTACTAAGCTTACCATAAGCTAAGTCAATCTTTGAAATGTTGAAAATATCAACGACTCAGAAAGTGCCTGGGGTGTTTAGCCCTGAGATACATTCTAATCTGATCCTTGATAAAACCCTTCTTTTTGTCAATTCAAATGGTGATTAGTCGCACCCTGGTTCAAAACAATGGTTTCTAAGTTCTTAAAGAAAGACATGAACCGAGTTAAAACCATAACCGACTCATTTGTTAGCTTGACGCATTTTGGGGCATGATGGAGTATAGAAACAAATTTAGAGGGGCAAAATTGGATTTAATTCTTTTATATGAGGTCAACTGAGCAAATTTAGAGGTCTCAAACTCTCAATACAAACACTCGATTCAAAGAATAATAAATCCTTAGCATCAGAATTCAGAGATGAATATTATGAAATTGTAATTATCATTATCTATGAATTTCAATCAGAATTAGAATTACCTTGTACAGACTATTAATGAGTTTGAGACTCATTTCCCATTTCCCAGTCACATTTTGATAATCAACCATTAGATGTCTTTCAGCTTTTGGCCCGGTATGGAACAAAACAAAACAAAAAAACGATGGTCTCTTATGACTCGGAAAATAATCTACCCAATTCCATTATAAGGCGATTGTTACATTATGCAAGGACTAAAGATAATGCTACATACGTTACACAACTTCAAAACCGATAGTATATCACCATGTTGCATGGAACCCGAAATGAACAATTGGTACAATTCTAAAACCAATCTAGAAAAGTAAAGAACCAATCATATATCCGGGATGAACTAAAGGCTAATATATGACTGGTCTCTTTTACCTGTTTGAAACTCTGACCATCTGACGGTTCAAAATCTGGGCATAGTTAACATAACTTTGTCTCGTTTAGAAACACAAAATTGATGCTACAGGAAATCAAACAATAATTGGAAGCCGCAAAAGAATGCAGAAGCAACAATATCTTTAGCTCTCTTTACCTTCCCTTGTGTTTCTTTGATTTCTTGATATACTGGTCATTACCGAAAAAGAATAATAATCGAAAACCGCAAAAGAATACAGAAGCGACAACATCTTCAGCTCTCTTTACCTTGCCTTGTGTTTCTTTGATTTCTTGATATACTGGTCATTACGGAAAGAAAATGCTTCTGTACCTGCTGAACTAGGCACCCCTTGAATACTAGGCTCTTGCCTAACTGAGTCCCCCTCTTTTACTCTTCTTCTCTTATTGCTCCTACAAATGAAACAAATAATCTCACCATTAAAATGCAGAATCCACTTGTTACTTCTATTTCTCAATGAGGAGATTTTATACTTTTGAACATTAAACAAGCTATAGAATTCCGAAGTGTGTAAAAACCTGTCTGTAAGCGCATCATCTTTTATATCTCTATCTAAGAAATGAATGCTCCCTGTGTGAGCTGGACGCAAAGAACCATATATGTGCAGTGTTTCCTCGTCTATACTGCAAAGGTGAAAGATACAGTGTCACGAATAAATGTTACAAAATAAGAAGTTCAAATGGTGAAGACTAGGTCACTCAGGAAGACAATTTCAATACAGCCAAAGCAACAGGAAATCGACTGGTATACCATTCCAATTGCACAGTAAAGTGTATATCATTAAATCTAAAAGCTACATACAAAATCATATAACTAGGTGAAGTTCAATGCACCAGTATAGGATATCCACCCATATAAATTTGCACAATTTAGAGTATATATTATTAACTCCAACAGCTACATACAAGATCATATAACTAGGTGAAGCTCAATGAGCCCGTTCAGAGGCAGATACAGGGTTTCTTTCAAATTATAGCCTCCTCGAACTAATATTTTTAGATACATATTTTTTGATGCAGCGGAAGTGTTATACACCATGATCTGCCTTTTACTAGATTATTGTTCGAAAGGCGTCAACTTTACAGCTATTTGCACAAGTAGAAAGCATACCATTGCCCCGTCAGATAAGCATGGCACAATCAATATATACCACTACATATGTGTTTGTATATTATAATAAACAATCAAAAGAAAATGCAAGTCACCTGTTGACTGAGAGCCGTATCATGCTTCCAACTTTTATAACATGCTGCTTCTGATAGCTGCTGATATACACTTCCTTGCCACGTCTCTAGAGAGTAGAGACATATTAGAGAAGTCCAATGAATTTTATGTTCATGGTGTTCAGAAGATGAACCATGAGAAGAGTGATGAAGAAATCCTCTTACATGTTTATATTTAAACTCTTGGCGAATATCTTCATCTTTTATAAAAGCACATGAAAAGCCAAGAACAATTACAGAGATGGATCCTGGTTTGAGTTTCACGACCTTCCCTTCTACAAGCATATTGGGCTTTGGAGAAAAGAGTAATAATGAAGCTCTTAGGCTGACAGCAAAATAAGGATGAACCCCATTCAGAATCTTTGCGTCCTTAGATGCAATGTCGAATTTATAAGCAACTAAGACACCATCCAAAGTATCATCAAACCTGTAATCAACACAACTGTAATTATCACAAAATACAAAGCAGCACTCAAGAAACAAAATAGTAGTCCCAAATCAGAAATCAGAAAAGATAAACTCAAAAATCTAAGATGCGGAAGTCAAGTAGGAGAAGAAGTACTTGAAAATCTTGGAGCTGAGTTCATGATGAATTGCTCTGATGACATCGGCGCTCTTGGATGGGTGCAAAAACACTTTGAGATTCGTATGGGAGACCTTCAAACCCTCCATTTTTCCTAAAACCCTAGCAGCTTGGCCGCACTTCGCCAACTGCAGTAATGACTGCAACAATGGAAAGGGTTTTTAGTCTGTTAAACTACAAAAACTGAGCTCGGCAAAAAATAGTGAGGCGAGGTTGAGGACTTGAGGTAGGGCTGTAGGGAGCGAGAGTGTGATGGCTAAAGGTGTCGAGCTCAGCGAGGGTGAGAGGCGATGTTGCGGACTTAGGGTAGGCGAGAGTGAGGGAGGCAGAAGGCGAGAAAGTGGAGACGGTGGGGCTAGCAAGGAAGTCAAGAATTTAGGGATTTTCTCTACCGGGCCTGGGATTAGAACAAAATAAAACGAACATATATTATTATATTTAGTTTTAGATAAATAACATGCGCATACAGGTTTGCGCTGTAAAGGCATCTCCGATGGGAGGTGCTAAACCCTAAAAATATAGACTCTAAATGAAAAAAGGTTCTCCAATGGTAAAATTTTGAGGTACTAAACCCTAAAAAAATAGGGTGGGGTATTATTAGAAATGCTAAAATAGCACCTCATTTAGATCCCGTCCCAAACGATTTGACACCAGCAACGTGGGCCCCAGCTGACGCAAGAGAGAGGAAGGCAAATGGGTGGGACGCGCTGGGCAACTGGACGAAGCTTCACGCACGAAGCTAGAGGAGTGAAGGTGAGCCGAGCGACGCGCGACGCACGAAGGCATGAAGGTTTTAGGGGACAGCCAGACAGACGTGGGTCCCATACCACGTGATGAGCTCCACCGCCGTTGCTCCCCAACGGTCCGAAAATGGACGGCCCGATTTCAATGTCAATTGAAATCAACGGCTAGATTTCACTGAATTAAAATTTTGGGTTTATTTTTTTGAATTTCTGATTCTCATCCAACGGCAAATAATATATCCGAAATCGATCCAACGATTAAAAATAAAGATATCTATAATATATGACTTCACCATTGAAGATGATTGAAGTCTTAAATGAAAAGTCCTAAATTGAAGTGCTAAATATAGGCATAAGACTCCATATAAGACTTCACCATTGGAGTTGCCCTAAGTTGTGGGATAATTTTTTAAAGTGTAAAATTATATAATTTTACGGAATATATTTGATTTCACTATTTAAATTATATTTTATATTGATTTTCATCTTCCTCCACTATGAAGATTCAATATGTTGATGAAACATGTAATAGGCTATATATCTAGGTTAGAAACTTTTTTTTTGAAGCAAAGACTACACATTAATAATAATGGGTTACATTATTCATATATTTTTGTCTTAGGGAACACCAACGTTCCTAAAGAACCTATGTGATCAAACAGGATCTCGATCGAAATAAAACCGCTAGAATAAAGCACAATATAAACCATGTGACCTTGATTAAACGACATCGTCAAGATGGGCAGACCACCAGGCCCCAAAAAATCATATCTAGAGCATTTAAGTTTTAGACTCGTAATGGAGCGGGTATAGAACAGCTAGGCCTAACAAACGTCTAAAACCTATATTGACTAGTAACCACCCGGATACCAAGTCCAGATCCAAAAGGGATCTGAGCCCAAAACCCGGGCCTAAAGCTCTGTCAAAGCCCATGAAACATCTAGCCCTAGCTCCTCACGTTGCCACATTCGGCGCCCACACCTATCGTTGGCAGCGGTGAGCATCCAACACGACCTGAAACCACAGACCACTATCAACTCGCGGCCTCCAAAGCTCCAAAGCCGATCAAAACCACCATAATCAACCTTGTTCCCACGAATCAACAAAGCCAACCCTCGGGCAGCCATCGTCACAAACTTTTGCCTGCAAGGACTTGTTTGTATCCCCTCCCAAAGTTTTAGTCAAGCTCGCGGGGGTCACCGACCGCCAAAAGATCGATTGACAAAACAACCCACTAAGCAACCAGGTTCTTTTGCCCAGCAGCTGCATCTCAAAGTCAAGGAGGATTGAGCTGCACACTGTCGCACCAGGATATAGCAACGCTAGAGAGTAACGAGTGAGGAACGACATCAAAGAAGATCGTCGAGGTGCTCGGCAGACGCCAAGAGGGCCAAATGATCGTCGTCATTGCCACTAACAGGTTTCTAGGGTTTTGAAGAAAAAAACCCTCTCATTATCATCTAGGTTAAAAACTTAACAAACCATAAATGAGAAAATGAAATTCTAGAAAAGAAAAGAAAAAAATTCATAAACAGACTAAAATCACCCTTGCCACTAAACAGAGATTAGGAATTTCAGTCAATCCTAGGAGAAGGCTGGTGTTGGCTAATATTTTTGCATGGCTGAGTTGTCCTAAGAGCATAAATACCAAGTAATGTTGTATAGAAAGGCACCAGAGAAGAAAACATCTCTTGCTTACCACCTTGTAAAATTTCAGATCATCAATAAAGCCCTTCAATTTGTGCTTATCATCCACTACTATAATACATGAAAAAGTACTTCAGACGACACATGATCCATGACAAATGTTGTTTATTCGTGGTTCTAATTGTTTGAGCATGTAATCATCGACAGTTGAGGTCACATTTGTCATTGAATGGCATGTTTTTTCAATGATTTTTAACCATCAATTTAGCTTCTTCAAACCATGACACAAGGATAGTTAAACTGCGTCAAGCGTGACATGTGGACCCCCAATATAATCAATATTGTCCCAACTTGAACCATCTTTAAGGCGTTGGGTTTTATCCATAAGGCGTTGGGTTTTATCCAAAAGGCCTCGGTTAATATTGGGTATAGTCCATTGACAAGACCTACCCTAGATTACCGCAGTAAACTAGGGTAAGTCTTGCGAGACCCGTATTAGAGTATCTAGCACCCCTTATTCGGTACTAGCTACCCAAGCACGAGTGACCCTGAACTTCAACTGAGAACCTACTGAGAAAACATAAGTTGTGGACTGTCATGCCTCGTACTCTGGATGGTCACGACTTTAGCTAGCAAACATGAAAACTGGGAAATTTAAAACAAATGGCCCAGAGAAAGGCATAAAAACACAAAACGTTAGAGTGAGTGGACAAAATCTCATATAATCTGTGTAAATAATAAAATATGATTTACTTCCTTTTTGTTAATCTAAGTAAAATAAAAAAGTGAGTTCAAGGTTAAATCTGAATCCTAATGGAAGTGGTCGCTCATGATTTTTTTTCTAACCTGAGTCGACTATCTGTATAAAAAAAATTTAGGTGATGGGTCAGACGAGGTATCCTAACGTCTTCTGATGGGCCAGACGAGGTACCCTGACCTCCCTGACTAGACTATCTGGTGATCAACAGAATAGTCAATGCATCGATGCAACTAACTAATTCCATCACAAAGAATAACCTCCAAATTAAAATGTTCTGAAACATACTGTAAAATATACTGAAATACTGAAATGCTGAAAAAATGAACTCGCATTCTCGAATAACGTACTTTCTGAACTAATGAATAACTTTAATCAAATTCCAAATTCTAATCCTTGAATCCATTTTAAAGTCGCAACATATTCTTGGAACGTGACGCGACTCGAGGTCGAATCAACGTTCGACTATACCGTTCAATATTATCGTAAAAAAACGTTTAATTACTATCAAATTAACTATACATCTTACTCAACTATATCCAAATCAATTCATTAACCTCTTCATTAAAATCGATACGTAATTACGAGTAAAACAACATAAAACTTTTGCAGAAATTCCCTCCGTCGGAGCTCAACCGTGGACCACAGTCAGTGGCGACGGCGCCGATAAAATTTTCCGGCGACCTGAACCTCAACCTGCTCAAAATTAACCTAACAACTTTCTCTTCTACAACAAAGTCCAATTCTAACTATAACTCACCCAATTCATTTTGAAACCAAGAACATCAAAATCTTCAATTCATCGATTCTTCCTCCACACATGGAATTAGGACTTGATATTGGTGTCATCAACTTCATGGTGAGGAGAGCTTCAAAACCCAGTAGGTAACAACCATCAACTCGAGCTTAAAGTAATTGTCCCTAAAGGTTAGGGTTCAGCAGCTCTTCACTTGAATATCACGGCCAAGGCTTCCCGAGTTGGAGGCCGAGACTATAGGGGTTTGATAGAGAGAAGAGAGACAAAGCTTTTGGGACGAGCCTCGCTAGTTTTGGTGGCCAGACCACCCCCCTTAAGAAAATTTTGTTCTCAAAATTTAAGCGTATACTAGTTAACCACCAACGGGTACTACTCTTACATGAGTTCTTTCAATGCGCAAGTAACATCCGCCACAAAGAGGGTTAACCGTAATACTTTCACCATGTCATCGCCTTATTACAAAGTCTTGCTCTTCTGGTAGAGAGTCACCAACAATTACTCAATATAAAACATGTTTACAAGGAGTAGCATAATTTTCGGAGTTGATTTGCATATTCGGTGCCCTTTTGAAGTTGAGTGACCTGACAGTCTAGATTTTCTTCTTTTACAAGGAGTAGGAAATATAAAAGAAGAAAATCTTGATATCTTCAAATCTTGCATTCCTTATTCTTTAATTTTCCTTGGCCGAATATACCATGTATTTGCACATATTTTGGCCTTCAAATCAGGTACAAATAATCTTCAAATATCTTCCATGACTTTGGCTCCAAGGATCTCCATAATTTCGGCAATATTTCTCTTTCCTAGTTCGCGCATGAGAAATGTCTTTTTCCTCATTTTCACCATTTTTTATCCATTTCATTTGTCAAATGGTTTCCAATTCTTGACACCATATGTCATGAATTTTAGTAACCACTTAAAGACCATTTTTCGTACCATTTCTTCTCCAGAATTAGAAACTTTCTCCTTAATACATTTTCAGCTCTATTTTGCTCCTATTGTCCATCCTCCTTTATTCTTCTACCTAAAAACATAAAGTAAGTTAGAAACGTATTCACTAAGCTCATAACATAGCATAATGTAGAGAGAATTACATTAATAATCAAGCATAAAATGCGTAGATCAGGTTAACCGTAATACTTTCACCATGTCATCGCCTTATTACAAAGTCTTGCTCTTCTGGTAGAGAGTCACCAACAATTACTCAATATAAAACTAGTACATGAAATGATCTTGATGCAAGCTCCATAACATAAACAATTAAAATCTTCTGATACATATGCCAACACTATTGGCAAGTTCCATTAATGAAGTTAGATTATCCGGTCAGTCCAACCTGTCATTCTCTTCTGTTGCGGTCCAAATATGCTTGCTGTCTAAATGGCGGTGCGGCTCTAACTCCTGACGTGGCTCCCTTATCACCACCAGAAACCTACACTGAAAGCCTGCTTGATCGAGCTATCCCTCAGTAGGTACTCTCACATAATGTGACCCTCCAGGCCACAAAAGTAATAAGCTAAGGATCCCGACTAACCATTTTAAAGCCATAACATAAGTGGAAATCTGACCGACTCAATGAAACTTCTGACCTTACTTAGTTCTCTTGTTCAAGAAAATTCTACAGAAAATTTGGCATAATTTCCCCTAAAACTCATGGAAACCAAAAACTTGCACGAAGAGAACACTTCAAATAACCAAATCACCAAAAACAAACCGTGGGCGCCGAATCTCATTTGGGTTTGTCATAATCAAACTGAATAACACTATGAACATAAATTACTAATACTCATCAGACTTTATAAATCAGAACGATTTCAAAACAAAATATTTCCATCATTCAAATAACTCTCATTCGGTACTCTATAAAAATTAACTCAAATATCAGTAACTAATAACTATTATATAGTGAGGCTCATAAGAAATCACTGAGATCTGCATCAAATACGGACAAAACTGTGAGCGGATTCCAAAGAGTCAAACTATAATCTCCAATCCAACCCTAATCTTGAGATAACAACTTTTCATTTCCTTCAAAGTCTGACTAATCATATTAACTATGCATCTATCAATGATGAAAAAGTAATCTTAATCTTGGTACATAACTTGAGTCCCGAAACTCATTATCACCAGTCTCACGATTCACGTACCTCAATCTGCATAATGAACATCGCACGTATAACTAGGCATTAATAGCTCACACATATAGAGCCCACCTATAAACGTATCCATTACTATCTAAAACGCTGAGACATTTGTTGGTAGATAGATATAAGTTTCCACTTACACGTAAATGTATGCCTACAAATATTTTCCCACTCGAAGTTAAAACACTGAGGTGTTAATTTACTTACCTAGACCCATTGTCGAATTCACTGAGATCTGCATCAAATACGGACAAAACTGTGAGCGGATTCCAAAGAGTCAAACTATAATCTCCAATCCAACCCTAATATGGAGATAACAACTTTTCATTTCCTTCAAAGTCTGACTAATCATATTAACTATGCATCTATCAATGATGAAAAGTAATCTTAATTTTGGTACGTAACTTGAGTCCCGAAACTCATTATCACCAGTCTCACGATTCACGTACCTCAATCTGCATAATGAACATCGCACGTATAACTGTGCATTAATAGCTCACACATATAGAGCCCACCTATAAACGTATCCATTACTATCTAAAACGCTGAGACATTTGTTGGTAGATAGATATAAGTTTCCACTTACACGTAAATGCATGCCTACAAATATTTGCCCACTTGAAGTTAAAACACTGAGGTGTTAATTTACTTACCTAGACCCATTGTCGAATTCAATAATTGAATCGCTGCAACTTCCCTCACTGTATTACCATAAACATTCCTGATTCTTTTAACATTGGATGTTTACCCAATGATAACTAATTAGAAGATTAGAATGCTGTGAAGTCCAAAGAATGGGATAACCTTCCAGTAGTAATCAATAATAAAACTCTGTATCCCATATAATTGATAAACTACATCTTCGTTGAAGACAATCAAAACTTGTCGGAAGTTTGCATTTTCGTGTATGATTCTCATATATGCTTATGCGAGTGATGATCGCTAGGTCATCAACATGATGCTCCTCTATCTAGTCTGGAGATCGTGCAACTTATTAGTCCCAAAAATACTCATCTTCTCTCTCGCGAACTCTTACAATTCATAACTAAAAAATTCACATTCTCGAGCTAGCTGCTCATTTCAAAAGGCATCTTTATATAAAGAGAAGTGTGTTCACAAAACAAAATGAATAGGACCGATTCATGAAAAGATTTAAGTAAAGACATTAGAGGTCAATCCTGACAAACAAAAGCTGCATTAATAAATGAATTTTCACTGCTGATGTCTATTTGATACTTGCCGCACGTCGAGGTGATCACGGTAGTGATTTAATCAGATTTCACATTGTGGCCTGAGGAAAAATTATCTAACTCAACTATAACACTAATCATAATTCTTAGTGGAGAAGAATATTAAAGTGTCGCTGCTATAATATACAGCAAGCGATATCCATCTCACGTGAAGAAAAGCAGTTAGGGTCGAGATTTAAGGTCATTTCTTAGAAAATAAACAAAATAGATAATTCACAGGTGGGTAGATGTGTTTGAATTGCCAAAAATCGAGGCGGCTACAATGCTGATCGTATTGACACTACAAGAAAAACACACTAAGGCGACAAAGTATTTTCGTCGCCTTAGTGGCATTTTTCGTCGCCTTAGTACTTAGGCAACGAAATGTTCATCACCCAGGTTCCATCGTCTAAGAATTGTCGCCTAGGTACCTAGATGACGCAACTGATTCATTTTGTCGCCTGAGTACCATCTTAGGTGACGAAAAGTAGTGCGTCGCCTAAGTACTTGGGAGTCAAAAAATGGTCCTTCTGAATGACAAACCATGCCTATCGTCACAGAGACCTCTTAGACGACGAACCATGTTCGTCGTTTACGAGACCACTTCGACGACGAAGACGTTCCGTCATCTCAGATACTACTTTGACGACGAAACACGCCTATTTCGTTGCCTAAGTTAATAATTATTTTTTTTAATTAAATAAATAATTAATAATACTTTTAAAAATTAAAAATTAATTATATTAATAAAATATTAATTAAAGTAAAGAAAATACAAGTTTATTTTTTACAAATTAAAGAAAATACAAAACTAAACTATGGGGGAATAGGAGGGGAGGGGGGAGGGTAAACAGGCCGCCTAGGCAAGGAAGGGGAATGACAAGAGTCCTCGGGAACGGGCAACCCTATGCATGCGCACATCGCGAAGAAGTCGGCCATCCTTTTGTTTTGCACGTCCAGCTGCCCGTGCATCGACCTGGTCCCCTTCCAGGCTTGATCGGCTAATTCCTGTGCTAATCGAGCTTGCTCTTGTGTGCCTCGGACTGCCTCGGCATCAACCCCTCCTTGCCTACTAGACGACGATCCAAAGGGCTGGGAAGAAAAATCTCTATGGACCCTCCGTCCAAGCCCACAAACCACCTTGCCAGCTCGGCGCTTGTAAATAGCATCGACGATGGTGATCTAGCTCTCCACCGATAGAGGGGCACCTCTTCGGGCGTCATACACAGGTTTTCCAGCTGGGTGTTCGCCAACTGCTCCTAGGCCATTTCTATCAACCGCGCCTGAAATTAAAAATGCAATTACTGTTATAGCAAATTTCGATACATTTTAGAATTACGATTAAATTGAATTGAGTTAGACAAGATGAGTCACTTACCCCTTGTTGTACGATTAAATTGAATTGAGCTAGGCAAGATGAGTCACTTAGCTCTTGTTGACTCGCTTCATCGTCGACCCTGGGCCTGACATAAGCCGAGACGCTAGCATCGAGGAGAGCATGCTTCGAACCCATCCTTGTGCTCCTTTGCGATGAACATGAATCCTTTGGAGCTCAAAGTATGGTGTTTATCCTTGTTCACACGGTTTGCCTTGTTGGTATCTGACCTAACACTACAAGAAAAACTCACTTAAACCGTAGACTTTTTTCGTCATCTAGGTGAGTTTTTCAGTCATCTAAGTACTTAGACGACGGAATTTTTGTGGACTAGGTTACGTCCTCCAAGTACCGTCGTCTAGGTACTTAGACGACGAAAATGGAGGGTTGCGCTGTCCAAGTGGAACTTAGACCGCAGACTTTTTCCGCGGTCTAAGTTCTCACTTAGACCACGGAGAAAATATTTTCCATGGTCTAAGTGAGACTTAGACCGCGGACTTTTTTCGCGGTCTAAGTATTCACTTAGACCGCGGAGAAATAATTTTCCGTGGTCCGAGTTCTCACTTAGACGACAGAGAATGAATTTCCACGATCTAACTGAGCACTTAAACCGCGCAAAAAGTCTACGGTCTAAGTCCCACTTAGACTACAGAAACCGTCATATGCGTGGTCTAAGTGACCACTTAGACCACGAATATCCTCTCCATTTCTGTCGTCTAAGTGAACATTTAGACCGCGCATTTGGATTTCTCCGTGGTCTAAGTGATTATTTAATATATTTTTTAATTAAAAATTGAATTTAAAGTAAATTATTAATAATTTAATTAAAATTATAAATTCTATTTTAAATAATTAAATATTAATAAATTAATTAAAATTTGTACATACATCGAAATCGAAAATACGATATCATGATAAACTATGTAACTAGAATACAAACTACTAAAATACAGGAGGAGCAGACGCGCCGCCGAGTCCCCCGCCTCCAGCCATGTTGCCGTCGTCTGGGTATGGGTTCGGAGGAGGTTGACACTGTTGTCGAGCCTGAATTTCCATGAGGGCGACGAGCTGGGCTATCTACACTTGTTGCTCATCAAGTCTCTGACGCATAGACTGCGTTTCCTCCCGTACGACTCGAGCCTCTTCAAAGGCTACTTGGACGGCCAAAACTTGAGCACCTTTCCTCGCCAAACATCCCGTAGATGAATCGGAGGACAAATCTCGCTGGACCTTGCGTCCCATTCCCCTAACCTCCTTGCCAGCTCGACAACCGTATATCTCATCGGCGATTACAATTTGGCTCTCCATCGATAGAGAAGGCAAGTCTTCCGGCTGCAAATTTGGGTGTGCAAGTTGCGTATTAGCCAATTCCTGCTGCGCCCGTTCTACCAACCTCGCCTGAAAAAAATAATAAAAATTAAATAATTATAAATTTATACGACAATTTAATAAATAATAATTAAATAATAACTACGCTAATTAAAAAAATATATATACAGCACTTATGTCGTATTGACTCGCTTCATTCTCAAGCTCAGGCGTCACGTAAGCGTTGATGCTAGCATCCAGATAAGGGTGTTTGGAGCCCTTATCTTTGTGCTCCTTGGCTATTTGGATTACTTGCTTGGAACCGGATGTATAATGTTTGTCCTTCTTCCTCCGGTTGGTCTTGTTAATGTTGGAGAATTTCTGTTGAACAACATAAATCATTAAAAAATTAATAAGTAACTAAAATAGAAATTATCTGAAAGGACCCAACCCCGATTTAGTTGCCTAAACTGGAATCAAACCCCTTCTGAAAACGTGAACCAACAAAAACCATTAAAACTTTGGCAGAGTAACGCTACTAACGCAGAATTGCCTTAACCTGCACCCGGAAAATAACACTTCATCCTATGCCACAAAAGCCAAACCGTGGGCACCAATCCCATCCGGATTTCTCAATATCATTTCAATATCGATAAACAGTAAACAAAACTGTAATATATAATATATCCGAGAAAATCCGTATAAAACATGTATCAGAATGTATCAGAGCGACCTCTAGTGTAAATATATACAATATATACATCAGTAGGCGAAACAAGAAACCTACTGGAAAACACAGGTAGCTCGAATCACTAGCCTCCAACCACGACGTGAAACACCAGAACCTGAACTGCAAATTGGGCACGGAAACCGAAAAGCCCAGGGGAAAGACATAAAAAACTGTTAGAGTGACTGGACGAAAATAAATGTCTTTCGCAAAACGATATATGTTATAAAAACATATGCGAGTCAAAATATATATAAAAATCAAATGGTACAGGAGGAGACGCTGACTCCAACTCGCGTACAGAGCATGCATGGAAAATCTCACGGGGTCACTCATGAACACATCCGTGCTAGTACAGTCCGAATCACGGGATCCCAGACCCACACGTGATTCTAGCCAGAAAGGCCTCTGTTCTGGGGTACTGCCCCTCGCCGATCAGGTCGGGGTACTGCCCCTCCTGGTAGGAATCCATCGGGGATCAGCCGAGATGCAAGTGTATCGATACAACAACGTAAACTGAGACTGTACTCTGTGTAAATCAAATCATAAATAGTTCGATGCAAATGCATGAAACAATATATAAATGCATATACGTAATGTATACTGGTATAGTCATAATCATATAACACATGCATATATGAAACATAATCTCGTATGCATGCTCATGCTCGTAAAACGTATGTAATGACTCGCGATTGACAGTGAAAAGACGTTGTCCACTCACAGGTGAGCAAAACGCGCACTCGCGCTAATCTCGTGGCCCAGCGGAAGATCCCTCGCCTAAAGCACGATCTCGATCCCCTGAATAATCATAAAACACATCTGATCAAAACCATAGCCCACAACTCTGTACTTAACCACGGAAACCAACCGTTCTCGAAAACATATAAAACTGTATTAAACAAACGACTGAATTTCCGAAATCTCCACTCGAAACCTTCGACTGAAAATCCGATACCCAAATCAATTCAAAAACCTCAAGGTGATAATCGGGACGCAATAACGAGAAAAATGACATTAAAATCATCGAAAACTGAAAAGTCAACCCTCTCGCCAGAGCGCCGCCGTTGACCACCGCCTCCGGCGGCGGCGCGCCGTCAACGGAGAGTTTCTCCGGCGAGGAAGCTCCAGATTTCAAGATCATCCCAACCTTTTTCTCAACTACCATAAAGTCCAATTCTCACCGGAACCTTTCCAAAACAGCTCGAATCAGAACGGAATCCAAACTCCGGCAACAACCACGGGTTCACTGGAAACCTCCACCTCAACCCAATTCAAACCTATGGGGAGCATCCCTGGGGCAAGGGGAGTCGAAACCCTCACTCCCCCGCCACCGTAGCTCGCCGGAAGTCCACCCCCCATCACCGGCGAAACCCGGATACCAAACCCGATTCGAACTCCCACAAATCTCCATCAATTTACACGATTCCAAACACAAATCAACTTAGAAACTCAAGAGGAAGAAAATTCATACCCTTCACATGGCCGGAGGTGGCCGGAAACTCCAAGTCGGCCGGTGAAAACCAAACGGGAAAGTTTCCCTTCTCGGTCAACGGGTCAAACTGCCCAAAATGGAAACTCAACGTCTGGTCAAACCTCAAACAGTGTTTTCGACAATTTTACGACTATTTTCGATATTTATACTCGCATCTCGGGATGATCAACGGTTCAAAACGGATAACCATTACGATTCGGATAAACTCGTCGATAAACCGAAACTTCAAATAATCATATTATATTCCTCGGTTATTGGAAAAATCATCCGGAACCGCCCACGAGCTCGAAATCACGTACTCTACAACTTCGGTGAAGAAACTCAATTCAAATTCTCGGCCGATAATTAAGTCGTGAACTAAATCGGTAAACCACACAATTAACGATTAATTGCGATTACGCATAATCTCGTGAATCGTACTGATTACTCTACTGATTCTGGTTCGGGTCGTCACATTATCACCTTATATTCTTCATCTTGGAAATGGTTAACCAACCACTCCTACTCATCTTCTCTATCTCCACGCAGCTCTACGGGGGTAGGAACGGGGCCGATATCGTCATAATACTTATGAAGTTTATACTTCCAATCACGGTAGATGGCGTTGGCGGTTTGGTTGATGTGCCTAAGCATCTCTGGTGTGGAATCCACCTGATATTGTTCCTATAAAAAATTATAATCGTATATATTATGAAATTATAATTTTTATTAGTTACTAGAAAATAAATTTAAAATTGTACGTATTACGTACCGAGAGTTCTTTAAACACTTTTGCCTTCTCTTCATCCGACAACTCCTTCCAAGTAGGGGCAACCATACAAACCCTGTTGTGAAGGATTGACCCGATGCTGTGCGAGGAGAGACTAGCTAGCTGAGATGTGGGAGGGCCATCAGTGAATTCGTCGTACGACAACTGGATCTTTTGCCTGGTCGCCTTGAACAATTTCTCGAATTTGCCGCCTTTTATGAGACCGCGAGTCCTTTTGGGTTGAGGGTCTGTCGGGGCCCTCCTGAGTTTGCGCTGCGCGCTGTAGTGGATAGACTCAGAGAAGGCCGATGACGCCTGAGCACTTTCTACCATGGACGTCGGACCGGAATGGGCGTCATCATAACCGATCGGGATAACTGGGGTAGCGAGAATCTCCCCAGTCGGCGTTATCGAAGGTGTCGAAGGACCAGCTGAAGGGTCCTAAGAAGGCACGGTGTTGTCGTCCTCTAACTTCTAACCAATTTGGTCTGCCAAGCGTCGGAGTAGAGCATCTTCGGCCTCCTTTTGGACCTTTTTCTTTCCCGACGGGGCCATTTTAATTTAGGAGTTGTTAAAATATAATTACTATAACAATTATATATAAAAATTTACGATAATTATTTACAAGTATTGAGTGCCCCTAAGATTTAAAGAGAGTACACTAGCTTGGTGTTTAGGTCGTTCAATGGACGTGCGACCCGCGCGATAAAGTATAAACTTTCAATCAAGAAGCTTTGGTTCAATCGAAAAATATGGCCAGTTAGGGATAGAGATAATGCGAGAGGCATGACTAATTTTGACAAAACACCCCGAGGCTAACCAAATCAATGGTATATACTCTATTGGTGTTAGTCTTTCTTAGATCCCAAACCTGCCACCAGTCATAACCCGTTTCTACACACCATGTCCGACATTCAGCCAATCTTTCAAAAATTTACACTCCCTCAAATCCTTTGCATACTCTGCCCTCAACCTCGTATCCATAACTTCACTTAGGTTATGGTGTGCGGTGATGAAATCCACACATCACGAGGGGTTAAGGAGATACGCTAAGAAATGAGGCGCCATCTATTCCAAAGAGTGCGACTTAATAAACCAAACTTATGTACTAAATTTAAATCAAAGACTACTAATTTACTACAAAATTGTCATTATTACCAATTTATTATATTTAATAATTCAATGCATTTCTTTACCATATTTTACTACAAATTTACAATATTACAACAATATTTACAAATTATAATTGCATGCAATAATAATTACCAATTTTAATATTAATTAAAATAATTTTTAATTACAATAATTAATTATTAATTACCATGCCTTTACAATAATAATTATTATGCATTTACTAACTATTATTAATTATTATTACCAATTATTACTAACATATTATTTTTACTACTTAATTTACTATTTTACTAATTTATTAATTAAAAAATAATTATGTTAAAAATTTAAAAAATTACCGAAACAATAACTCGCCGGAGAGATGGAGTCGCTGAATTTTTAGTCGCCGGAGAGTTACCGATGGAGGGAGGCCGGATTTCTGAGAGAGAGTGAGAGAGAGAAGAGAGGAGAGAGATGTTTGAGAATGGGATGAGGAAAAGAGGATCGGTCACTCTCCTTTTATAGAGTTCCACTTTGACGACGGAGCCCATTTCTCCGTCGTCCAAGTGAACTTAGACGACAGAAAAACTCGTTTCCGTCGTCAAAGTGAACCGTTTCAAATATTAGAACCGGCGCCCAATTAATTTG
Organism: Geum urbanum; assembly: GCA_946800695.1. Classification (NCBI taxonomy): domain Eukaryota; kingdom Viridiplantae; phylum Streptophyta; class Magnoliopsida; order Rosales; family Rosaceae; genus Geum; species Geum urbanum. The sequence continues at coordinate 26,310,417 of OX327002.1, forward strand.
GCGGGTGGGAGTTAACCGCCTTAATTTTGGGAAGCGTTTCAAATTTGACTTAGACGACGGAGAATGGTTTCTCAAAAATAAAGTGGTGGTAATTAGACCGCCATGATTCTTCAACGTGGACAACGGAGATAGCCTTTTTCCGTCGTCCAGGTTGTCACATGGACGACGGAGATGCGTATTCTCGGTGGTCCAAGTTAAATTTACGTAAAATTAATTTTTAAAAATAATTCGCAAGGAAGTTGCTGATTTGTCATTCGAATGAAATAGTCATAAAATATCGATTAACGTATCGTATATATAACAATTGAATTTGAGACGACAAATAATCTTACGGTCTTTAAACTTGTTAAGTATCTACTAATCTTTATAACTTAAATGTTATTAAGTATCGGCTCATTGCATATCGATATTAACGAAATTGAATTTGGAAAAAATAACCATTGGATACATTCGCCGTAAGACAATATATAATTAGAATAATTTTCAGAAAATAGTAAGTTCGTGAAGGGTTTCATCGACACAGTCAACCGCAAAACCGAAATTTTGACAAACCGGAAACGTGGATACACGAAAAATTGTAACTCCTATTTTGGAACCGTCGAATCTCACACTCCGAAAATTGTTTACTCTATGGTCTTGACGAAAATAATATGTATTGGGACGTGGTGTAGATGGTTGTTGTCTTAGATAAAATTACGAAATCTTCACTTAGACGACGCAAACACATGTTTGCGTCGTCCAAGTGAAAATTCCCTTAATATAGAGTTGGGGCCTTAAGGTTTAGGGTTTGGGGTATACTTAGATGACGGGTTGACCCTTTTGCGTCGTCTAAGTAATATTTTTAGGATTTAGGATTTTATATATATAGGTATAATTAATTAGTATTGTTTTAATTACCTAAGTATGGACTACGAAAAGTCATTTTTTCGTCCTCGTTTTAATAGTCGTGAAAATTAATTAATGTGATTCGATCAATCAAATTATCGATCGATCCGATCCGCAAACCTCCAGGTGGATTAATTAATTAATTTTAATTTACGTCGGTCGAACCGACCACGCTATGTAATTAATTATTAAATTAATTAAGTACAAAATAAATAGTTGTACATATTACTCCTCCTCACGATATATATTAATTAATTGATCGATCATGCATCATATATTACAATAATTATAATAATTAATTACCAATTAATATTCCTCGTCGTTATATTGTACTCTTCGTCATAATTGTCATCATCCTCATCCCCGTTATCCGATTGCTCCTCCTCATCATCATACTCAACATCGTCGGACGAATAACCTGAGTCCTCGTCCTCATCCTCATCCTCTTCCTGCACGTCTTCTTCATCTACCTCATTAATTGCATCAATAATCTCATCTTCAGTTAGATCTATACAACCATCAGGCATGGGTAAGCATTCACCATCTTGAATCATGTCCATTATGTCAGAGCGAATGACAGAATTATTAGGCTCTTGATAGGCAGGAATGTTTCTTTCCAGTTCAGCAGCATCTTCAGTCGCTTGTGTCCCTTCAATTGTCGTAGTATTCCATATTCCTCGATGGGAGATATGGTTCACTATTTTCCACCCTTCACCAGCTTTTGGATATCCGAGATATAACACCTGCCTAACTAAGGTGGCGAGAGCGAAAGGCTCATCCTCATACCAGCTTGAGTTTGTATCGACTGATAAAAGTCCCACGTCTTCCTTTATACGCTTGAACCATTTGCACTTGAATAGGAAAACGTTGACATCATTCTCGTAACATAGCTGAACGACATATACAATAGCCCCGACATATAGATCATAGTCTTTCCCAACCCCTACCCCACTGTTTTGTGTTCTTCTTCCTTCATCTCGGGCCAATGAATGGAACTTTACACCGTTCACAAAACATCTGAGGTAAATATAGTGTTTAATCGGCTTCCCTGCTAGCAAGTGCTTTGGCCAGGACAACCACCCCCCGTGGTTTTCGGATTTTTGTAGATTAATCATCTGCGAAAGTGGGAAAATTAAAGGGTTTACTTTCTACAAACATGATTGATATGTATATAAAATAAATACCGAGACATACGTAGGTACGTACCCATTGGAAGAAATAATCAGGGAACTTCTTCTTAACCATTTTCTCAAACCACGCCGAACTTTTGTCCGGATTTAACGCCTGAAGCCTCTCCCTGTATGACATCATGTATGACTCAACTTCGTCACAGTCTCGCAACACTACCCAATGTGCCTAAATAAGTTTTCCCGCGTTAACGATTCCTTTAATACTCCTCTAAACGATCGTACAATATTTGTGATGACAGAAAGATTGATGCAGGCACTGGGATCAGAGGCAGTGAGAGGTGGTGAATCTTTGAGGTACCTGTTGCAGTAAGTAACACACTTATGCATTAGGTATGTCTCGGCTATGGAGCCATCCAGGGCCGACCTGTTTTTAACGAATCTTTTATACTATCCAAGCTACCTACAAAATCAAACGTTCAATTAATACATTGTATAATAAGAATACGTATATATAGCTAGTAATCTCCAGTGGAACAAATTATGAATCAAAAAACCTGTATAATTAATTAGTTGTACGTACCTTTCTTGAGGATACATCTAAGTGTACTGGACCAGACCAGAAATGAGCACCTGCTTGGGCAGGTGGATCATTAGGTGAATGTCAAAGAAAGCAGGGGGAAAATTATCTCTAGTTTGCAAATGATGTGCACAATTTGTTGTTGTAGTTCCACCACATCTGACTTCTTTAATTCTCTAGTGCATAACCTCTGTCATTATCTGCATAATGCCAATATTGGTTCTACGACGTCACGAGGTAAATATGGTCGAATTACCACTAGAATCAGACGTTGCAGCATAACGTGATAGTCATGTATCTTTAAACCAACAAACTTGTGTTGCACCTCGTCCACTGCTCCAATTATAGTTGCTGCATACGTAGCTGGATAACGAACGCTCTTAAACCAGTGAAATACAGAACGTCTAAGTGTTGGCGTCACTATGTAAGGTGCAACTGGCATCTTGTTGTACACTCCTCTCCCATCCCTTCTCAACCACAAGGGATGATGTAGATTCATTGATTGCAGATCTCTGCGCGCTTTGGGAGTATCTTTAGTCTTGAACTTAATACCGAGAATTGTTCCCACCACGTTGTCGCACACATTCTTTTCTATGTGCATTGCGTCCAAGTTGTTCCTTAGCTTCAACTTCGAACAGTAAGGGAGTTCAAAGAATATACTCTTGTGATACCAATAGCTGAGATCATGTGGAGGTATTGGATTGCATTTCTTTACATCCGCGTCATTGGTCAACACACCAAACTCGAAATAGCTCAACCTCTCTAAAATCTCTTTGCCCGATCAACTACGGGGTTTAGGATTGTTCTCTATCGTCCCGTCGAAATGAGCTTCATCCTGTTGCCACGGTTGGTCGTGAGGAAGCCATCTACGGTGACCCAAGTAACACATCTTCCCCGCGTTCCAACTAGAGTTCACGTTGTACAAACATATAGGACATCCATTATATCCTTTTGTCCTGCAGGCTGCCAACATCCCATACGCTGGAAAATTGTTTATCGTCCACATTACGGCAGCCCTCATCGTGAACATCGTGTCAGTGAATTTATCATAAGTTGAGACTCTATTTTTCCACAACAGTTTCAGCTCGTCGATCAAAGGTCTGAGGTAGACATCTAAGCACTTGAAATTAGCAGAGTAAGGAAATTAAATTCCTTGTTAATGCACATCCACGGAGGCAAGTTGTACGACATCACAATAACTGGCCAAGTGCTGACGGCGGAACTATTACTACCCCAACGATTGAATCTGTCTGTAGATAGTCCGAGTCTAACATTTCTAACCTCTGCGGCAAAGTCTCTAAATTCTTTGTTGAAATGTTTGAAAGACTCCCCATCCGCGGTGTGTCTCTGGACATCGTCATCTATTCGCTTTTCTGTGTACCATCGCATCGCCTCTGCTGTGTATAGAGACATGTACATGCGTTGCAATCTAGGAATCAAGGGAAAATATCGAAGAACTTTCACAAGAATTCTCTTTTTCGAACTCTTCCTATTCAGCTCATATCTGCACTAGCCACATATGGGACAATAGTCCAAATCTTTGTACTCTTTGTAAAACAGCACACAATCATTCGGACATGCGTCAATTATCCTGTACTTTAGGCCGAGGTTGCTCAAGATATTTCTAACCTTATAATGGGATTTAGGAAAATTGTGATCATCAGGAAGCAACTTATATATTTGCTACTGAATTTCGTCAAAAGTATTGACTGATATTTTGTGCTTCACTTTTATCTTCATTTGCTCAATCACATATTGCAACACATTCTCTCGACATCCAGGGTACACCGGGGTTTGCACTTCAAGTAGCATCCTGTTGTACTTATCCATCTCACTAGTATTAGTGGCCAAGCTAGCAGCGGGGAATGTGTCATCATGCTCATGAGTAGTATTGTAACCTCCCTCTTGGTGTTTGTGTTCACCATGACTAAATCCCAGAAACGCATCATGAACCAAATCTATAGTTTGGTTCCAAGCAGGGGGGGGGGCCGGCACCACTGTCGCTGGATGAGTCACCATGGTAACTGTACCCTGAGCTGAAGTCTACTGCTTCACCATGCTCGCTCCACGTAGTGTAAATCCACATCATACCATTTTCGTACAGATGTTGCACCATAACATTAACCTCCACATACTGACAATTAGGACATTTTTGGCATGGACACCTGAAACGTTTCTTTCCTTGACCATGGTCTATCGCAAAATTCACAAATTCGCTAATTCCATCAATATAGCGGACATCACTTCTATTCCGCAACTTCATCCAACTTTTGTCCATACTTCTACAAATTTTAACAATTAATTATCATATTAGTCAACTATTCTATATATATACAGATTTTCAAACTACTAATTATATATTAAACTATTATATATATACACAAAATTTTAACTACCTTAATATATTAAATTAAATTATTAATTAATTAATTACTTTCGATAATTACCTTTATTAATTATTTGTGAATATATGTACTCGATCTACATCAATTATTTACGGAAATATGTCTAACATACATGTACGTTTTAAGTAAATATTAACCAAATTTTTAAACATCAATGCATATATATACATACTATGTACAGGTCAATATTAATTAACTAATATATATAATCAATTACCTAACTTAATTATAAATATATATTTGAACGTACTAATTATTAACAATGCAATCAATCAAACGTACAATTAATTATATATATAAACGTTAAATGGTCTTGGAAAATTAACTACGGACGTACGTACCTAGTATTCTCCGATATATGGCGAATAGATGCTCGGATATAGTGCTAGCTAGCTAGAATTTGCATGCGCCTGCGCCATATACGTACGCGTGAGGATCGGAGAGTCGATTTGATCGATCAAGAGAGAAAATTAATTGAATATGCATAGAGATGAAGTTGAGACGAGCGAGCAGAGGGGAAGAGAGTTTGGCATGGACATTATATAATGCTTCACTTAGATGACGGAGTGTCGGTCCGTCGGCTAAGTGGCCAGTTAGAGGACGGTTTGAGCACTTCTCCATCGTCCAAGTGCTTACCAAGACGACGGAGAATTTCTCCGCGGTCCAAGTGGCCACTCGGACCACGGCGTGTCAGTCCGCGGTCCAAGTGGCCACTTGGACGACGGAGAAGTGTGTTTTCGTCGTCCAAGTGGCAACTTGGACAATGTAGAATTTCTCCGCGGTTCAAGTGTCCCTTGGACGACGGAAACACTCCTTCCATCGTCCAAGTTTCACTTGGACCGCGGAGAAATTCTCCGTTGTCCAAGTTCCACTTAGACCGCGGAACCTTAAAGGTTCCATAGTTTAAGTGCATTTTTCTTGTAGTGTAACCTGTTGATAAAAAAATCATTAAATAATAAATAAATGGTTAAAAATAAGAAATTATTTAATTTTCTCAATCAAAAGGAAATGAAGACGAACCTTATACTTGTCGGGCTCAAAGTGTCCGACCAAGAATTCCCACTCTTGTTCCCTTTCGTCCCGCAGCTCATTTGGGACAGGCGTGGCGCCGTGTCGGAGATAGTACTTGTGGACATCTTACTTCTAATCCTTGAAAATATTCTTGGTCATGGTGTTGATGTGCTCCGTCATCTCCGGCATGCCGTCGATATCGAAATGTGTCTAGAAAAAAAATATGAGAACCTAAACATTTTGCATAGCTTCGTGGTTGGTTTTAATTATAAAAATATAAAAAATTAAGTAGTATTACCGAGAGTTCACGGTACACCCTCAACCTCTAGGATTTAGGCAGCTTGTTCCACGAAGCGGCAACCATACAGATGTTGTTCTGTATTATTGAGCTGATGATGTCCGACGTGATGCTGTTGAGTTGCAAGGACGGAGGACCTCAGGTGAAATCGTTGAACGGCACTGGGATCTTCTTCTCGGTTGACTTGATTATGGGCTCAGTTTTCGCGGCCTTCCCAAGTCCCCGACTCCATTTGGTGGCCTCATCTGATGGTTGTCTCCTCGCAGTGCACCGTGCGTTGTAGTGAACAGAGCCATCGACCGACTCCTGGGACCTTCAGACGTCGCCGCTGAAGTGGTGACCGGTGGGTCGTCGGTATGGGCAGTGACTGCCTGATTTGGGGCATGAGGGATTGGGCCAATCGGCATACCCGAATAATTAAGAGAAGATGAAACGATCTCCTCTGACTCAGTTTGGCTCTAACCCACTACTTGTGTAGTGGATTGGAATTCGCCTTCCCTCTCTTCTTGTGATCGTCTCTTCTTTGGCGTCATCGATCATAACTAATGAAGCTGCAAAAATTATTTATTAACAATATATATATATCCAAATTAATCCAAATTTTCACCAAATTTTCATCCAGATTAATCCAAATTTTTACCAAATTTCATGAAATATAAATATATCCAATTTATCTAAATTTCACAAATTAATATATCCGATTTATCTAAATTTTTTAAAAAAAATCAAATTTATCCAAATTTCACAAATAACATCAATATACGTACGATTAAATTCAATTCGATATATATTACCAATTTACAAATTAATTCAATTCGATATATATTACTAATTTACCATTCAAATTTTTCAAAATTATCCAATTTATATACATTTTACAAATTTATCCAAATTTATCTAATTTATTCACATCTCACCAATTTAATTATCCAATTTATTTTGTGACATTTATATTACCAATTTACCAAATAAAATATACCCATATTAATTCACAAATTATTTTTCAAATACAATATACCCAAATTAATTCACATTCAATTTAATTTAACTATATACAATTAATTTAATTCACATAAAATTAATACAATATATATTAATTAATCTAGCTAATTCATTTAATCTAATACATATATAAATCCATAAATGTATATAATACATACACAAATATGTACACCATATATAATACAATATCTATAGAAATACTAATACATACATAAATACGTACACAATACAAATATATATATATAGGGATGATACGCGCAAAACATGCTTTTAACGTTAACACAAAGTAGACCATAAAAACACAGTTCACACATAAAGCAATTTAAAACCCTTATTTTGTCCTTATAATATTGGCGAGTAGGGATCGTTCTATCCGGGGAATTAAAGGGCGTATGCATGGTTTCGTTAATAAGCGAAAATCTAAAGGTTTGGGGGGATTGAAAATTGGTTATTTAATCTACGAAATTAAAGTATAAAAACATGCAAACACAACAAGAACTCCTAGACTTCTAACATGTTTTACTCATAGACAAGTTTAACAATCAAGAAACCTTGAAGTCTAATTATGCTTACTAAAAATAAGAAGCTACACTACTAATTACAAGTGATCATCTCATCTTATTAACCTTACTCTTTTTCATGCCTCAATACTCTAAGTAAGCAACGAAATTTATAACTTCCAACTAAATATACATGCTTGATATTTGAGTAGGAATGCAACTTAGCGTCTAAACACCCTAAACAAAGTACGATCATCGAAACATGCGAAAGAGAGGGACTTAGCGTATTATCTAACATATGCTTTCGAAGCTTTAAGATTGTATCAAACATGCATATAAGGCTTGAAATTATAAACACATGCAATTTACGAAAAGGCTTAAGAACATATAACTCAAATCCAAACTTATTCTTCATTAAATACATCAAAGTGATCCAATACAAAGAAAAAGACAAGAGATTGAAGATCATGGTTACACTTTTTGTCTTGAATGCTTGATGACTTCTTGAAGGTGGTTCTCATTCACAAGGGACTTAGCGTATTGTGAATGATCGATGGCTTCGGAGGATGGATTGCTTCGGCTTGTAAAGGACCCTTGAAGTGTTTATGGAGGAGAGGTATTTGTGTAGAGGTTTGGCTTCTAAAAAAATGGGAGATCCTCAATATGGCCGGTCTCCTTGGTCTTTTATACGCAAGGGCAATGCTTACCTCTATCTTCCACCTTGCCTCTTCATTAAATGCTAGCATTAATCACCAAGGCAAGTCACTCCCCTAGTCATCATTTGTGATCATCACAAGCAAGAGTCACCAAGCTAGTCACACCTTTAGTCACCATTGTGATGATCAAAAGCAAGAGTCACCAAGCCTTGTCACCCTTTGTGATGATCATAAAGCAAGAGTCACCAAGCCTAGTCACAAAGCTTGACAACCTTGACTTTTCCTCTTCCCCAAGTGGCTTCCTTGCCGAAATTAATGGGCTTGGGCTGGTTTTTGGGCCGAAACAAACTTTGAGAAATGGGCCCACAAAATACTTTTTGGGCCGGCCCATTCCCGGTGGTCCAAAATCGTAAAAATCGCAAAATCGCCGAAATTCCTCCGAATTGCGCTGTTATTCATCTCCACCGTAAATAACCTAAAAATAACAAATTAAATAAAAAATAAATAAAAAATAAGATTATAACATAGTTATACGTAAAGGGAAATGCGTTAAGAATCGAGCATAAAATGCGTATATCAAATTCCCCCATACTTAGACTTTGCTAGTCCCTTAGCAAACACTAAGTTAAACTAAGACTCTCTACGAATTTAAAACAAAAGAAAGAACACAACTAAGCCCTTAGCTAAAATTTGTCTCAGAATTTTCATAAGTATATGGCGATGGACATGATTTTTAACTTTGTATGCTCAACGAATTCAAGAGATAATTGCGATATAATTATGTAATGAACAAGTAAGACATAGAGAAAACAATGGTTATGTTATAGCTGTGCATGCTTTGAATAAAGGTTTAATCAACTCACAAGGATGCACTCATCATATTTTTCACTCATGAAAAGGGTTCACTTAAAGTGTATATGAATTTAAACGAAAACCTCATGAATGGAGTTAATTACTTGCACAAATGAACCAAAACCATAAGCTTACTCATGCAACTTACTCTACTAATTGAAAGCTACTCATTTTAAGGATCATAAATGACTTTTAGTGAGGTTGTAATGGGGTTAAGGCTAAGCCATTCGAAATTTAGATATGTGGTGATAAAAACGTTCCAACGACTTAGTCTAGCACCAAATTCGTCATCCATCTCCACTCGAATGTTACCATGTATACTTCAATCTAAACTACCCTTTTGAGCTTTTCGGACAGGACAAAGGCCATATTTGTTCTATTTTTGGGCCTTCAATTTGTCGTAATCTCCAAATTCGCAAATAAGGGGGACATTAATCCAAAGGGTTTATGCTTAGAACACAACACATTGCCATGAGAGAGATATATTATTTTTTTCTTTTCATTCTCTCAAATATATATATATATTATTTTTTTTTCTTTTTGGCAATCTCATACTTTTTAAGTTATTTGGACAAGTCTTTCCCCTTACTCACATTAACTCTTTCAATCTTTCTGACCAAACCATCATATTATGTGCTAGTTTCGAAAAAATCTCACCAAGTTTCCGGAACAACGGTAAGGATATTCTACACTAGGGTAAGTGTTTAGGTAAATATGGTGATGAAAGAAAAGCTTAACGTGGGCTCAATTGGTTTATCTAGGGGTGTCGCAACTCATGCGTACAAATGGGATACATGGATATTTGGCGAAGTGGTGGAAAATCCTAAATGCCTTTAATCATTTCCAAAATCAAAGTATGTATCAACTTAAAAGCTTTGCAAATTGACATGAGTAAGTTCTAGCATTCTCTAGTTCATTAAAATCTATGGCAAGCAATCAAATGAGGAATATATAAGCTAGTAGCTACGAAATGGATGTATATTCAATCGAATAAAAAACAGATAGCTCAAAAGCTCACATAGGGTTCATATGATTAAAAACTTATTCAAGCATGCGATTTCTGTACCATGTTTTGCAATTCATATCTACATGTTAAAAACATATAGAATATCTCAATTAGCACAAGAATTCGATGCATGTGATTCATACGCCATATGTGTTCGTATCGGTCCAATTTCATCATCGACTAGTTAAGGGCATCCTAAAGACTCTGAAAAACACTAATTTAGACACAACTAAATTGTAAACCCTTCCCCCACACTTAAACTCTACATTGCCCTCAATGTACTAAAGTAAAAGTATAAAATTAAACATGGAGTATAGGATCTACGAAAATTCTAATTTAAAATGCAAAAGCCATTAAATTAATTAAAAGGAGGAGAAGAAAACAAATCTGTTGTCTCCCAATGAGCGCTCATTTTACGCCATATGCTTTGGACGTGATGCATCAATTTGTTTTTGAGATGGCCGGTTCTTGGAGTTGCATCTCCTCCATGTTATGCTCTGCAAATGCCTCAAAATAGGGCTTCAAGTGATGGCCATTTACTTTGAAATCACTGCCCTTGTCTATTGATCGAATGAGAATTGCTCCATGAGGCATAATTTGAGCAACTATGAATGGCCCCATCCATCGAGAGCGAAGCTTTCCCGGAAAGAGCTTAAGTCTTGAATTGAAAAGCAATACTTTCTGCCAAACTTCAAAACTCTTCCCGCGAATCATCTTATCATGGATCTTTTTCGTCTTCTCTTTGTAAATCCACGCATTGTCGAAAGCATCATTTCTGATCTCTTCAAGTTCACAAAGTTGTAGCTTTCGATGCAAACCTGCTGCATCTCGATCGATGTTGAATTTCTTCACAGCCCACCATGCCTTGTGCTCCAATTCAACCGGAAGATGGCACGTTTTCCCATAAATTAATCGGAAAGGTGACATACCAATGGGGGTCTTGTAGGCAGTTCTGTAAGCCCACAATGCATCATCTAAGCACTGACTCCAATCTTTCCGGTTTGGGCGGACGGTTCGTTCCAAAATCTTCTTGATCTCACGGTTGGAAACTTCAGCCATTCCATTTGTTTGAGGGTGGTATGGTGTGGAAACCTTGTGTCTTACGTCATACTTCCTCATCAATGCTTCCACCGTGCGGTTGCAAAAATGACTTCCTCCATCGCTAATTAGAACTCGTGGCATTCCAAATCTACTAAAAATGTTAGTTCGTAGGAAATCTGCAACAACTCGCGAATCATTAGTACGGGTGGCCTTTGCCTCCACCCATTTTGAAACATAATCTACTGCGAGTAAAATATACGTATAACCATTGGAGGGAGGAAATGTTCCCATAAAATCAATACCCCACACATCAAAAATTTCAACATTAAATATGTAGTGTTGTGGCATCTGATCTCTAGGTCCTAAATTACCGAATCTCTGGCACTTATCACATGCAGCACAAAATACATGAGCATCGCGAAATAAACTAGGCCAAAAGAAACCGCAATCTAAAATCTTAAGGGCTGTCCTCCTTGAACCAAAATGTCCCCCGCATGCTTCATTGTGACAAAAGTCTAGAATAGGCTTAAATTCACTATTTGGGATACATCTCCTAATCACTAAATCGGAGCATTGTTTCCATAAATAAAGCTCATCCCAGATAAAAGTTCTAGCATTATGTTTAAGTTTGTCGCGCTGAAATTTATGCATGGTAGATGGAAACTCACCGGTAACTAAGTAATTAACGATATCTGCATACCATGGAGTTTCCGAATTAGTTACCTCAATTCCGAAGAGTTTTTCATCCGGAAAAGTTTCCTCAATTTCAACAGTCTCATTCTCACCTATTAAGCGTGATAGGTGGTCAGCGACAACATTTTCTACTCCCTTCTTATCCTTGATTTCGATGTTGAATTCTTGGAGTAGAAGTATCCATCTAATAAGCCTTGGTTTTGCGTCCTTTTTTAGCATTAGGTACTTCAAAGCTGCATGATCAGTATACACAGTTACTTTAGTTTGAAGTAAATAAGACCGAAATTTATCTAAAGCAAAAACCACTGCAAGAAACTCCTTCTCGGTGGTGGTATAATTTCATTGAGCTTCATCAAGCGTCCGAGAGGCGTAATAAATTACAAAAGGCTTCTTGTCCTTCCGCTGACCCAAAACAGCTCCTACGGCATAATCTGAGGCGTCGCACATGAGTTCAAATGGTAGAGACCAATTAGGGCTGCTCAAAACAGGAGCGCTCGTGAGAAGTTCCTTCAACTTGTTGAAGGCAGCGTTGCATTCCTCGTCAAATACGAACGGAGTCTCCTTTTCCAGCAATTTACACAACGGGCGAGCGATGTGGGAAAAATCATTGATAAACCTTCGATAAAATCCTGCGTGTCCAAGAAAAGAACGTATCTCTCTAACCGAAGTTGGAGAGGGTAAGTGACGCACAAGATCTACTTTGGATTTATCAACTTCTAATCCTTTTTCAGAAATAATATGACCTAACACGATCCCTTGTGTAACCATGAAATGGCACTTCTCCCAATTAAGCACCAAGTTGGTTTCAACGCATCTTTGTAAAATAGTTTCTAAATTGTTTAAACATGCATCGAAATCACTCCCAAATACACTAAAATCGTCCATGAATACTTCAATAATTTTTTCAATGTAATCGGAAAAAATTCAGAGCATGCAGCGTTGAAATGTACCTGGTGCATTACATAATCCAAATGGCATTCGGCGGTATGTAAACGTTCCGAAAGGGCATGTAAACGTTGTCTTTTCTTGATCTTCCTCCGCAATGCTTATTTGGTTGTAGCCGGAGTATCCGTCGAGAAAACAGTAAAATGCATGGCCGGCTAACCTTTCCAGCATTTGATCTATGAACGGTAATGGAAAATGATCCTTGCGAGTTGCGGCGTTGAGCCTCCTGTAATCAATGCACACACGGTGTCCAGTGATTGTCCTTTGTGGCACGAGTTCATTCTCCAAATTTTCGACGACGGTGATTCCAGATTTCTTAGGTACAACCTGCACAGGTGAAAGGACCCAATCCCGATTCAGTTACCTACACCGGAATCAAACCCTTTCGAAAATACGAACCAACAAAATTTTTTCAAAATTTGGGCAGAGTTTCGTTACTAGCGTTGAATTACCATAACCTGCACCCAGAAATTAACACTTCGTCCTATGCCACAAAAAGCAAACCGTGGGCACCAATCCCATCCGGATTTCTCAACATCAACATAATCAACAACAGTAAATAAACTGTACAATGTATATATGTATATCCGTGAAAATCCGCACAACATGTATCAGAATGTATCAGAGCGACCTCTAGAGTAAAATATATACAACATGTACATCAGTAGGTGAAACAAGAACCTACTGGAAAAACACAGGTGACTCTGATCATTAGCCTCCAAACCGCGACGTAAAACACCAAACCTGAATTGCAAACTGGACACGGAAACCGAAAAGCCCAGGGGAAAGACAATAAACACGTTAGAGTGAGTGGACGAAAATAAATGTCTTTCACCAGTTATAATATATGTTATAAAAACATATGCGAGTCCAGGTAAATAAAAACAACATAGTACACGAGGTAAAACTCACACTCCTCCAGTGTACAGAGCACGCAAGTAAAAATCCCAAGGGGTCGCTCATGGACACACACCGTGCTAGTACAGTCCGAATCACGGGATCCCGGACCCACACGTGATTCTAAGCCAGAAAGGCCTCGGTTCCGGGGATACGCCCCTCGCCGGTCAGGTCGGGGTAACGCCCCGCCTGGGATGCCTACCATCGGGGATCAGCCGAGAGGCTAAGTGTATCGATACAACAACGTAACCAAGACTGTACTCTGTGTAAACCAAATCATAAACATTTCGATGCAAATGCATGAAACAGCATAAAAGTGTATGTATACTAGTATACGTATATTCGTATAAGTATATCGTATAATCATAAAACACATGCTCATATATCTGAAATCTCATACGCATGCTCAGGTTCTTAAATCATATAAAAGACTCGCAAGATTTCCGTGAAAAGAAATTGTCTACTCACAGGTGAGCAAAACGCGCACACGCGCTAATCTCGAGGACCGGCGGAAGATCCCTCGCCAGAAGCTCGATCACGATCCCTATCTCGATCTCCTGAATATATTCATAAAACACAACTGATCAATATCATAATCCATAACACTGTACGGATGCACGGAAACCAACCGTTCCCGAAAATATGCAATGCGGTACAAAATGTATAACGGAAATCCCGAAATCCTCACTCGAAATCTCGACTGAAAATCGGCTAACCAAATCAATCCGAAAACCTCCGTACGATAACCAGGGCGTGATTACGAGAAAAATGACACTAATTACATCGAAATCTGAAAAGTTGACTTTTTCTCGCCGTTGACCGCCGCCGGCGGCGGCGGCGCGCCGTCAACAGTGGAGTTTTATGGCCAAACTTTCCATAATTAAAGGTCATAACCAGGCAAACCTCTTCCTCTTCTACCCCAATGTCCAATTCAAAGCACAACCCTTCCAAATCACCACAAATCCGATCGGAAACACCATTCCGGTGACCAAACCGATGACCCCGAAAACCTCTATCTCAAACCAAAACAACTACATAGGAATCTTCACCTAAGCTAGAGGAACCAAAACCCCAACATCTCCACCCTCGAAACTCGCCGGAGCCACCGCCACCATCACCGTCGAACCATCTCCAATCGGCCCGATTCGAACTCAATAAAAACATCATCAATTCACACCAAATCAACTACCATCACACTCGAAATTAGAGGAGGAAGCTAACCGTACCTTTCTTGAAGCCAACGGTGGCCGGAATTAGGTCGCCAGACGGTGACTTCCCAAAATGGCAACTTTCCTTTTCGGTCCGATGGTTCACTTTCAAATTTTGGAAAGTCAACCAAATTCCAAGTCGGCCAACGCCCAAAATGATGTTTTTCGACTAATTCTCGACTAATTTGCTATTTATACTCGAGCCTCGGGTCGATCGACGGTCCAAAATAAATATACGAAATGACTCGGATAAACTCGTCGGAACCCGAAACTTCAAATAATCATAAAGTATTCCTCGGTTATCGGAAAAATCTTCTGGAACCACCCACGAGCTCGAAATCGCGTACTCTACAATTTCCGTGAAAACACCCAACTCAAATTCTTGACTGAAAACATAGTCGCGAATCGAATCGACAAACCACACAATATCGTAAAACTGCGACTATAACCAAATATCGAGAATCGTGCCAAACACACATCTGATTCTGGTTCGGGTCGTCACAACAGGGGAAACCCAACGGCTATAAGAAATAGGGTAAATAACTCCACAGTCCATGAGTTTAATTACCTCCTTAACGTTGTGCTTCCCTTGTAGGCTTGGTGCCTTCTTCTAGGAAAATCCGATGCACACAGGTTGCTGGATTAATTCCCTTTATATCCGCAAGCGTCCAACCTATTGCGGTTTTGTACCTCTTGAGTACACTCACGAGTTTCTCCTCCTGCTCCTCCTCTAACGCAGACGAAATAATTACCGGCAAGGTTTCATGCTCGCCCAAGTACGCATACTTTAGATGATCCGGTAATAGCTTGAGTTCTAAAACTGGAGCTTCTACGATGGAGGGAACAATTTTGTTAATACCAAAAGTAATTGGTAAAGGGGGAGAAAAACTTACTTTTCGTGGTGCGTTAGTTAGAACCATGGCCATTTCTTGAATTCGAGGCTTAAGCTCTATTAAGGCCTCGAAAAGGGCGTCATCCCCAAGTTGGATGGCCATGTCGAGTTCATCATCATTGATGGTGTCAAGGTGGCCTTGTGCAAAGGTATCTACGAGATCATATGTTGAGACGGAAGCCACACTTGACATTGGAAATTTCATCCTGTCTAATATGTTGAACTCGATTCTTTCTCCATCAATCTCCATGGAGAAAGTTCCCTGATAAACATCTATCTTCGTTATTGCAGTCCGCATAAAGGGTCGTCTAAGAAGCAATGTCGTGGTGTTCAAAGGACTCTCCTCCATGTCAACGATATAAAAATCCGCTGGAAAAATCAGGTTGTTGACTTGCACAAGAACGTCTTCTACGTATCCCATTGGATACTTGTGTGTATGATCGGCTAGTTGGATGACAACACCGTCTTGCTTGAGATCCCCAATCTCCATCGAATTGTAGAGGTAGTAAGGCATGACGTTGATGGAGGCTCCAAGATCAAGCATTACGTCATCGAAGTGTTTGTCACCAATTACGCAGGGAACTGCAAAACACCCTGGATCCTTCAGTTTTGGGGGTAGCCGTCATTGCAAAACCGCCGAAACGGTTGCATTCACCTTCACAACCTCCTTTTCTCGTGTTCTCCTCCTCTGTGTGCATAATTCTTTTAGAAACTTCGCGTATATTGGCACTTGTTTTATGCACTCGATCAAGGGAAAATTCACTTGCACCTTTCGAAAGATGTCCAAGATATCTTCATATCGATCATCTTTCTTCTTTGATTTTAATAATCTGCTTGGGAAAGGTGCAACAGCAAACGGAGAATTAGTAATAACCGTATTTGAAGGAATAGGGCTTTTACCTTTGATTGAGGTGGGTTGTGGAGGGGATTGTGCCTTGGTGACAATAGGCGTCACCTTCTTCTTCTCGGCTTCTTGTGCTGCCGGATCGATCTCATCTTCCTCCTCTTGAGTGATGTCTTCGATAGTTACGTTATCGAGATGAGATCTCTTGGTCTTTGGTTCTTCTAGTATCTTCCCACTCCTTGTGACAATGGCATTCACATTTCGTTGATTAGGAGTGGTTTGAGGTGGAAGCCGACCAGTTTCTTTGATTTGTCCCATGAAATCAACAAGTTGGCCAAGTTGCTTCTTCACTTCGGTGATGTCTCGGCCATGAGAATCCAATGTCTCCTTGGTCTTCGATTGTCCATTAAGGAGAACTTGTGTGGAGGTCGAAAGTTGTGACAACATCTTGTCATAATCCGGATTTGTGAAGGATTGAGATGAAGAACCATGCTGCATCGGTGGCCTAGGCTGAAATGGAGGGCGTTGGTAGCTTTGTTGAGGTACCGGAGGGTTCAAAGTTCCCTCATTGCTGCTCCATCTAAAGCCTGGATGATCTCGGTTGCCGAAATTGTTGTAGTTGTTGTACCGTTGGCCTCCTTGATATCCACCGATGGCGTTAGCGTGCTCCATTTCGCTAGCTTGCTCTGGCGCTTGAGGGCATTGGTCATTATGGTGACCTTGTACTTGACATATGCCACAAACAGGCCCATGAGTTGCTTTGGCTCTTGTCGTTTAGAGTTCTAAAATCTTCTCTAGCATAAGAGCTAGTTTGTCATATTTTTCATCCGCGTCGGTCTTAGAACTCACTTCGTCGACTGCTCTTCTGTTGGACATTCCATACTGTGCATCGTTGTTCGCCCGATTCTCTAGAAGAGTTCTAGCTTTGGTTTCGTTTAAGTCCATGAATGCACCGGTAGCTGCTGCATCGAGCAATTCCCTATCGATCGCCTTGAGACCATCATAAAAGTAATTCATGAGATTAGTCTCAGAAAATCCATGAGATGGGCAGGTGGCACACAAAACCTTGAATCGGTCATAATATTGGCCGAAAGTCTCGTCTAGTTTCTGTGTAATGCCAGTGATTTGCTTCCTCAAGATGGTGATCTTTGAGGCCGGGAAGTACTTCGCCAGGAACATGTCCGCAAGTTGCTTCCATGTGGTAATATAGTTCGGTGGTAGTTCCATGAGCCAAGACTCGGCCCTGTCGGTTAGGGTGAATGGGAATGCTTTAAGCTTGAAGAGCTCCGTATCAGCATCGGATGGCTTCATGCTGTTACAAACAAATTGGAATTGTTTGAGATGCTTATTCGGATCTTCATTTGAAAGTCCGTGAAAAATGGGCAGTCGGTGGAGGAAACCACTCTTCAACTCGATGTCCTTCATGTTTTCCCCCGGTGGTGGAAAAGCAATGCTTGAAGGCCCGCTGCTCCATTCGGTTGAGCAGGTGCGTTGACGAAGGGATTGTCCTACGTTGGCCATTATGACTTCTTGTGCTTCCGGCTCTGAATTATGATCAGTTGATGAATGTGAAGAATCGGAACCTTCCTCAATAATGGGATAATCCAGCGGTTCTGATTGAGCTCTAAGTCTAGCTATCCTCTCTGCAATTTCCTCAAACTTTGTTTTAGATGGTCCAGGATTCTGATCGGACATTCATTAGCCTGAGCATCCACCAAAGACCTAGTGTTAGTATCAAAAAAGAATATGTAATGAATATAGAGATACTAACAAAAAAAACGTAAAACATATAAAGAAAACAAAGCGAAACAAATAACAAATAAAATAGTAAAACTACCAAAACAAACTATAAAAACTCACAAAGACTTAAAAACTATTAAAACATACAAAATTTATAAAGTTTAAGACACTAAATGTAATTTACTAAGTAATGCAAATGATCTAATCAATTTTAAGGTCTATGCAAATGAATGTAATGAACTAAGACACACGTTCTCTGCAAATTAACACTATATAATGTAAAAGCTAAGAATTTAGTTAGAACATATATAAACATGGTTCAAATGCAAGCAAACAATAATTCATATTGAATTTATGCACAACACATTCTCATTAAATAAAATGCATCAAACAACAATCCTACGTGAAAAATGGAGTGAATGCATAAGAGAAATTGTTAGAACCTGCAGAAAACACACGAGTTACGTGCTTAAAATATGAATGCAAAGAATGACCTCTTCTTCGGTCTTATGCCCCTAACTTCACTTAGGTTAGGGTACTCGGTAGTGAAATCCGAGCATCATAAAGCTTTAGAGAGGTTATGCAAGCTAAATGTAACGTTTTGTTAGTCCTTTATAGATTTTAATGCAAAAAGAAAAACACACAAATTTGACTAAGTATTATTTATTTTCCTTTGGCCCCGATGGTACTTGGTGTAGAGGCTCTCCACTGTGCAATGGGTCTCGTTCATCAAAAGATGAAGTCTGATTCCAAGAGGTGTAAGCATGCATAATCCTATATACCATCCTTTAAAGGATTATGTCGTATTAATTAAGTTCATGTATTGTCTGTATTTATATGCACTTATGATTTACAGAGAGTACTCGAAATGATCTTTCGGTAAATTTCTTGGACATCCGTCCCGCGCGAAAATGTATACTGACTCTCGCTAATTCAGCTTAGTTACGTTTAGAAATGGCAAGTAGGGATAGAGATAACGCGAGAGGTAAGGACTAATATTTAGAACAACCTGAGGCTAACTCGTAAGAGTATATACTCCAATGTTGTTCTTAGAGACACCCCGAGGCTAACCAGTTATGGTATATACTCCAATGGTGTTCTATTGCTTAGATCCGAAACCCGACACCAATCATAAACCCGCTCACCATATCCAACAATCAGCCAAATTTTTGAGATAGTATATAATCTCAAGTCCTTAGTAAACTCCGCCCACAACCTCATGCCCATAACTTCACTTAGGTTATGGTGTGTGGTGATGAAATCCACACTTCATGAGGGGTTAAGGAGATAAACCAGAAAAAGAGGCACCTCCCTATTCCAAAGAACGAAACTTAATAACCAATACTCGTACTCAATGTAAATCAATTTAAGTGCGTCTACGAGTTGAGTGCGCCTAAGATTTAAAAGGAATACACGATTTAGTTATTGAGTAAATCTCTTGTCCGTGCGGCCCGCGCGAAAATGTATACTAACTATCGTTAATTCTCGTAATTGTTGGAAATGACCAGTTGGGATAGATGTAACGCAAGAGGTGAGAACTAATTTCTGGGAACAACCTGAGGCTAACTCGTAAGAGTATATACTCCCTTGTTGTTCTTAGAAACACCCCGAGGCTTACTCGTAAGAGTATGTACTCCAATGGTGTTCTGTTTTCTTAGTCCAAAACCAGTCACCATTCATAACCCTTCTAGGCATCATGACCAATTATTACTCGAAATCACAAGATAGTATACAATCTCAAATATTTGTAAACTCCGCCCACAACCTCATGCCCATAACTTCACTTAGGTTATGGCGTGTGGTGATGAAATCCACACTTCATGAAGGGTTAAGGAGATAGACAAACAAAAGAGGCACCTCCCTATTCCAAAGAGATTTATTTAATAACTAAGTGCTAGTACTCAAATTAAATCAAAGACTATCCTTTAACATGAATATAAATTATGCAAGTGTAAATACGAAGTGTAAATAAATTCGTATAAGTAATAAGTAAGAATTGTAAACATGTATGTAAATTTCTATAAGTATAAACAAGTATGTATTTCGAAATTTATAGACATGCTTTTAATTACATATGCAACGAAATCATACAAATACTTTATAATTCCCCGGCAACGGCGCCAAAAATTGATACGCGCAAAACATGCCTTTAACGTTAACACAAAGTAGACCATAAAAACATAGTTCACACGTAAAGCAATTTAAAACCCTTATTTTGTCCTTATAATATTGGCGAGTAGGGATCGTTCTATCCGGGGAATTAAAGGGCGTATGCATGGTTTCGTTAATAAGCAAAAATCTAAAGGTTTGGGGGGATTGGAAATTGGTTAATTAATCTACGAAATTAAAGTACAAAAACATGCAAACACAACAAGAACTCCTAGACTTCTAACATGTTTTACTCATAGACAAGTTTAACAATCAAGAAACCTTGAAGTCTAATTATGCTTACTAAAAATAAGAAGCTACACTACTAATTACAAGTGATCATCTCATCTTATTAACCTTACTCTTTTTCATGCCTCAATACTCTAAGTAAGCAACGAAATTTATAACTTCCAACTAAATATACATGCTTGATATTTGAGTAGGAATGCAACTTAGCGTCTAAACACCCTAAACAAAGTACGATCATCGAAACATGCAAAAGAGAGGGACTTAGCGTATTATCTAACACATGCTTTCGAAGCTTTAAGATTGTATCAAACATGCATAAAAGGCTTGAAATTATAAACACATGCAATTTACGAAAAGGCTTAAGAACATATAACTCAAATCCAAACTTATTCTTCATTAAATACATCAAAGTGATCCAATACAAAGCAAAAGACAAGAGATTGAAGATCATGGTTACACTTTTTGTCTTGAATGCTTGATGACTTCTTGAAGGTGGTTCTCATTCACAAGGGACTTAGCGTATTGTGAATGATCGATGGCTTCGGAGGATGGATTGCTTCGGCTTGTAAAGGACCCTTGAAGTGTTTATGGAGGAGAGGTATTTGTGTAGAGGTTTGGCTTCTAAAAAAAATGGGAGATCCTCAATATGGCCGGCCTCCTTAGTCTTTTATAGGCAAGGGCAATGCTTACCTCTATCTTCCACCTTGCCTCTTCATTAAATGCTAGCATTAATCACCAAGGCAAGTCACTCCCCTAGTCATCATTTGTGATCATCACAAGCAAGAGTCACCAAGCTAGTCACACCTTTAGTCACCATTGTGATGATCAAAAGCAAGAGTCACCAAGCCTTGTCACCCTTTGTGATGATCACAAAGCAAGAGTCACCAAGCCTAGTCACAAAGCTTGACAACCTTGACTTTTCCTCTTCCCCAAGTGGCTTCCTTGCCGAAATTAATGGGCTTGGGCTGGTTTTTGGGCCGAAACAAACTTTGAGAAATGGGCCCACAAAATGCTTTTTGGGCCGGCCCATTCTCGGTGGTCCAAAATCGCAAAAATCGCAAAATCGCCGAAATTCCTCCGAATTGTGCCGTTATTCATCTCCACCGTAAATAACCTAAAAATAACAAATTAAATAAAAAAAACATAAAAACTAAGATTATAACATAGCTAAACGTAAAGGGAAATGCGTTAAGAATCGAGCATAAAATGCGTATATCAAGGGAGGAGGGGGTTACCTGCCGGCGAGGAGCGGGGAAGGGGGGGGACAAAAACTCCAGCGAGGTGGAGGCCGAGAGACAGATGAAATTCTGGGAGAGAGAGATCAAGAAGGAGCACATACGGCGGCGGTCAGCAAGGAGGAGGTCAGCGGTGCGGTAGGGAGGAGGAGGTCGGGTTTAGGGTGTTTGGGGGAGAGAGATCGAGATGATCAATTTTCAGGGTTTTAGGGGGAGAGATCGATTGAGTGAAGAATGGCTGGGAGAAGTCGATCCGGGTCTGGATATAATGACCGACTTAGGCGACGAAACTATTTGTTTTGTTTCGTCGCCTAAGTGGATAATTAATGCACTTAGGGGATGAAACAAATCATGTTCATCGCCTAAGTGGTATTTAGATGGACCCCGAAAAAAATGGCGCAAAAACTAAACCGCCTAAAAATTTGGACTTAGGCGATGACAATACATGTGTTCGTCGTCTAAGTGATCACTTAGACGACGAAGCTGTCACGTGCGTCACCTAAGTGATATTTAAACTGCCTAAAAAAAATTTGGCACTGGTTTATTAAACCGCCACAATATTTGGACTTAGGCAACGATATCATGTTGTTTCGTCGCCTAAGGCATCACTTAGACGATGAACCACATGAGCACGTCGCCTAAGTACATTTTTTTTAAAAGATATAAAAATTAATGTTTGTTAATTTCTAAATTAAGAATTATAAAAAAATCAATCGTCAGATGTAATCATTACATTTATAGAATATTGTAGAAAAAAATTGAACCTAATTAATTCGGATAAATTTAGAAATCGATCAAATCAATATATATATATATATTCTTGCACTGATTATCGAGAAATAGTTAAATGAAGAAAACTATCGTGAAAAATAATTCGTAAATCCGTTTTCGAAGTTATGGGTGTTTGTCGTGTCGTAAAAACCTAATTTATTATATAATTATAAATTAATTGAAATTTGAAAAAAAAAATTACTTAAGACTAAAGATTTGTTATATATCTACTAATGTTGTATAACTTAAGTGTTCGTATGTCTATATTCACTCCACATCAACATTAACGAAATTGAATTTAGACAAAACAACTGTTGGATATATTCATCATCGCGTAGTATGTAAGTGGATGAATTTTTATTCAAAACGAAGTAAGTTAAGGGTTTGATCGGAGTAATCAAATATAAAACCAAAATTTCAATGAAACGGAAACGTTGATATGCGAATCATTGTAAGTCCGATTTTTGGACCGTCGACACTCATAGTCCAATAATTGGTTACTCTACGCCCTGAAGGTAAAAAATTTATGTTTGAAGATTATATGCATGGTCGTGCTCTTAGAGGTCAAATTATGAAACTATGACTTAGGCGACAAAAACAGTTACATTGCAACGCCTAAGCTTCCTCTTAAGCAACGAACACAACTGGTTTCGTCACTTAAGTAATTCCGGGTTAGGGGAAAGGGTTTAAAGGTTAGGGTATATAAGGTTTAGGGTTCGGGTATGTAGGGTATGACTTAAGAAACGAAAAGAGTTAGGTTCGTCGTTTACGTACCTTCTTAGGCAACGAAATCAGCTATGTTCATCGCCTAAGTCATACCCTACATACCAAAGAGAAATTTGTGCGTCAAAGTATCATCCAAAGTAGATGCGAAGAAATAGGATGTAAGGCTATATACGTACGGTAATTAATAATTAATTAAGCATTAATTAATTAATATATTAATTATCGAATTCGTGAGGCTGATCGATCCGAATGAACCAGTTCAATTTCTGGATCCATTAGTTATGTCGAGAATGACAGAATAATTGTACTAGTACTCCGATCCTCATTCAAAAAAAAAATTTCAAATTCACAATATTAATTATACTGTACTCCTCTTCGATCATAATTAATATAATTAATCATATCATTACCTCGAAAAAGTGAGATTACAATAATTAATTTGTGACGACCCGGAACAGAATCAGTAGTGTAATCAGTTTAATCCATGAGGTTATGCGTAATTACGGATTTTCGATAGTTTATTGAATCGCCAGACTTGATCACGACTAAATTATTGGCCGAGAATTCGAGTTGAGTCTCTTCTCGAGATTTGTTATACGCGTGATTTCGAGTTCGTGGGCGGTTCCGGATTATTATTTGGACGACCGAGGAATATTATATGAATATTTGAAATTTTAGTATATTGTCGAGGTCATCCATTTGTGATCGAGTCTATCCGAATTGTGTTTGTGATCCGTTTTGGACCGTTGATCGACCCGAATTGAAATTGGTATGGTTATCGACTTGATTTGCGAGTTTCGCGATTTGTTGTGATTTCAAGATTATCCGTTAATATGGTGGCTTCGTTAGCGACTAAATTATCGGGCGAGAATTTTGAAAGGACCCAACCCCGATTTAGTTGCCTAAACCGGAATCGAACCCCTTCGAAAACACGAACCAACAAAAACCAACAAAATTTCGGCAGAGTTTCGTTACTAACGTGGAATTACCATTACCTGCACGCGGAAAATACACTTCATCCTATGCCACAAAAATCAAACCGTGGGCACCAATCCCATCCGGATTTCTCAATATATCAACAGTAATGTAAAATAATAAATATATCTGTACTTTACTGAAATTCGGAGTAAAATCGTATAAAATATACAACAGAATACTCAGAGCAACCTCTAATGTATAATCATATAAGTATACCACAGTAGGTAGAACAATAAACCTACTGGAAGAAACAAGGTAGCTCGAGCACTATGCCTCCGACCACGACGTGCGACACCAGAGTCCGAACTGCAAAACTTGGCACGGAAACCGAAAAGCCCAGGGGAAAGCCATGAAAACCGATAGAGTGAGTGGACGAAAATAAAGGTTTTTCACCAAGTATATACGTTATAAAAACATATAATAAAATACGCGAGGTAAACTTAGAGTGAGTGGACGAAAACAGATGGGAGTCCAAATGAATAAATATAATAAAATACGCGAGGTAAACTCACAGTCCTCCAGCGTACAGAGCATGCAAGTAAAAATTCCACGGGGTCACTCATGGACACGTCTGTGCTAGTACAGTCCAAATCACGGGATCCCAGACCCACATGTGATTCGAGCCAGAAAGGCCTCAGGTCAGGGTATCTGTTTCCACCCGAAACTACATCGGCACAAGGTACAGAAACCAGTACCCACCCGGAACTACATCGGCACAAGGTATGGTACCCCTCCTGGTAGGCACCCTCGGGGATCAGCCGGGATGCGTATGTATCGATACAACAACATGAACTACGACTGTACTCTGTGTAAATCAAATCACAAATAATCCAATGCAAATATAATAAACAGCATATAAATGCATATACGTAATATAATCGTATAACACATGCTCATATAAATCGAAATCTCGTATGCATGCTCAAGTTCGTAAAACGTATAATAAGACTCGCAAACAATCCGTGAAAAGAAATTGTCCACTCACAGACTAGCGTAACGCAGTTCGCGTTAACCCGAGATCCGGCGGAAAATCCCTCACCAAACGAACGATCACGAACCCCTGAATAATTTCATTTCTCAAAATCATAACTCGACAATTCAAAACAAATCACGAGAAACCACCGTTCTTGGAAACACGTAATCCGATTACGACAAACTGTCGAAAATTCGAAAATCACACCTCAATAC
The DNA here is from genome assembly GCA_946800695.1 of Geum urbanum. NCBI lineage: Eukaryota > Viridiplantae > Streptophyta > Magnoliopsida > Rosales > Rosaceae > Geum > Geum urbanum. The sequence continues at coordinate 26,336,294 of OX327002.1, forward strand.
CTCATTGTACTTTCGGATGCTTAATTCGAAAAACGAACCTCCCCACTGCAATCGGGGCGCGATTTCGAGTAAAATGACATGCAACTTGTCGAAAACCCCAAAAAGTCAAAGTTGACCACCGTTGACCGCCGTTGACCGCCACCACCAACCGTGAAATTTCTCGGCGGAGCAACCCGTATTCCACTCAAAATCACCCACTGAGCAACTTTCATAACTGCAACAAAGGCCAATTCACACTCTAACTAGTCCAATTTCGTGATAAACCGAATGTTCACACAAATTTCAATTCCAAAATTCTCCAAGCACAAATCAAATTAGGACTCCGTACTTACATGGTTAGAATCATGGAGATGAGGGCTACAAAACCCAGTCTTTTTTGCAGCTCGAATCGGCCGGAATCGGAAACCACCATTAACCTCAAAATCTTCAAACTTTGGCCGGAAAAACCGAGCACCTCCGGCGAGCCACGCCGTAAAAGGAGGCCGGCAATGGACTCGGGAGGCCGAGGCGAAAGGGAAGGGACAAGCCCCGTGGCCTAAGGTGGCCGGACGGCTAGCCACCGCCGTGGCCGCGGGTCACCGTCGCGCCTCACTCTCTCTCCCCGCGTTGACCGGTCAACCCTCAACAAGGAAAGTTTGACTTACCTCAAATAGAAACCTTCCATATATAGACCTTCCATTTTTGGAAACTTTCAAACACCATTTTCCGTAACCTTCGAATATCCGTAACTTTCTCGTCGTAATTCCGATTCCGATAATTCTCGCGGCAACAAACTCGACTCGACATGTTCTTCCAATATCACCTGAAGTCAAACACCTCGACCAATCGGATAAAAAGTCAACTGTTCAACTCAAACACAAGCTTATCCAATTACATAATCGACGGTCGAAATATTCACAACATAATCTTCGTAACTCGGAATAATGCTCCAGAAGTTCCCACGAGCTCGAAATTAAATTCTCTACATCTTCCGTGAAGAAGCCGAAACCAAATTCTCGACCGGTAATTTAGTCGTTAAGAGATCCACCATTTAAACCCGATTACGTCGAAACTGCAAATATTCATAATTTATTCCTCGGTCGTCCAAATACCGATGCGGAACAGCCCACGAACTCGAAATCACACGTACAACGACTCTTGAGAAGAGACCCAACTCCTATTCTTGGCCAATGATTTAGTCATTATCAAGTCTAGCGATTCAAACAACTGTCGGAAATCTGCGATTACGCAGTAACTCATGAAGTAAGCTGATCACACTGCTAATTCTGTTCCGGCTCGTCACAAATCCACCCCCCTTAAAAAAATTTCGACCTCGAAATTTTCGAGTCTACCGACTAAAAGTAGGGGCACTGCCTCTGCCTACTGCTCAACTCTCCAGTGGCTACGTCAACTGAACAACTCTGACAACAGACTCCACAATAGGAGATATCTCTGTACTGTAACCCCTGTACCCTCAAATCTTGAATCTGAACTGGCACCACACAAACACCAAGTGTTTCTACATAAGGAATATATACGGTACACAACACATAACAAACCTGAAATGTAGTTCCACCACATGGAACACAACACAACACACACAAAAGCCAATAATATAGGCGACGCTGAACTATACGGCACAACACAAACTCGCCTATGACCACATACGGATCAAAACAACATGACAAATCACAACTCAGTCTACACACATCAACACAACTCAGACATCGAACTCAAGCAATATCAGCCTGTTTTCGCTAATCCGAAAGTCTGTGGTAACACATCCACTAACTCAGGATCCAATATCGGCTCACACCAAACTCGCTCCAACACAATGGAGTACAACATCGTTCTCCAAAACGACATCAAGTAATGTCAATATCACAGTGGCCAACAAACTGGTACTGCAAGCAATCTCAAACAAGTGAAACTGCTGGTCCCAAATCCTCCGGAACTGCAATACCGAGGTCCACAATATACCCTCCAAGGTCTGAATAGCCCTCAAAGATCGCCCAACAAATTGAGGATAAGAAATGGTACTAACTTGTAATCTGGTCCCTAATGCTCGCTGCAAAGCTTGCCAACACTCAGTAGTAGCTAATTACCTCGACCAGCGAACTGGGACACAGGTACACCACGTAGATGGACAATCTCCGTCAAACACAGCTATGCCAGCCTGCCACTGAAATCTTTCCCGAAAAGTACAAGGAAACGTACTAAGTTCATCAAACGATCCACAATGGCCAAACAACTGGTACCACAAACCAAAGTGCGTACAAACATACACAAGATCACAGCGGCAAACGCCACGTCTAATCGGAAATCTTCAATGGTCGTAACTCTCCGGCAAGTTTCTGCCTCGTTGCCATCGCCTGTCGACAAATGTGGCATCCGCACACACAAGCTGCTACATTGTTCTTCATGTTGCGTCACGAGTAGTAAACTCGAAGTATCAGACACATCTCCGCACCACTAGCGCCAAACGCGCGCAAAACCACGAGCCTCAACATCATCACACTCGAACTCAGCTCCCGTAGCCCATAACTCGGCTAACACGGAAACTCGAGCCACACACACATGAAACACTGAAACTCCTGACTTCCGACTAAATGCATCAGCAACAACATCCCAAATGGATAGTCAAAGTACAACCTCTAGCCTTCTCGAACAAACTCAAAGGTGCAGCCATAGTCGTTAGTCGACCTCAACCATCTACACTGCCTCAAGCCCAAATCTGGCCGAAAAGGTAAGTGGATGAAACCCAAGTGATCAGTGCACGTCCTACACTGCGCTGCACACCATAGCAGTATTGTCTCGAACTCTTTGATGCTAACATAAGGACGGCTACATCCAAATCATACACAGGATATGCAACTACATAAGGTTTCCGCTGCCTGAAATCATGAGCCACCGCTCTCCTACACAGCATCAAAATATAACCAAATCCAAACCTTGATGCATCGCCATAACCCACGAACTCGTCGCGATAATCAGGTAAGGTTAAAACCGAAGCAACGGTCAAACATCCTTCAGGAGTAAGTAACTATCCTCGCGTGCATCGCACTACTCGAAATCGACACCTTCTTCGTCAATCCGGAAAGTGAAGTGGCAATCCGGAAAAATTTTGAACAAAGCACCGATAGTAGTCTGCTAAACCCAGGAGACTCCCGATCTCTGGTACAATGGTAGGGTAATCCCCAAATCAACATGGATTCTAACTAATCAGAGTCCACACTGACTCCTTCACCTAACATCACGTGACCTAAAATCTTCATGCAAATCAACCATAACTCACACTTGCTGAACTTTGCCAACAAGTGATCATCTCGTAAGGGCTGCAAAACCACTCGCAATTGCTTCAGATACTGGCCCACACTCCTGGGGTAAATCAGAATGTTGTCGACGAACACGACTGCAAACTCGTCCAGAACCGTCTGAACACAAAGTCTATCAAGTACGTAAAAGCTACGAGACATTGGTCAACCAATGGCGTGACCAAAAAACTCATGATGCCCGCACCGAGATCCGAAAACTGTCCAAACCACATCTGACACATCGATCCTCAACTGATGGTATCCAGACCCAAAATCAATCTTCGAAAAGACTGAAGCTCTCGCGAGCTGATCAAACCAATCGTCAATCCGAAGCGGAGGATACTCGCTATCCTCTGAAGCGAATCAGGCTTCGGTAGTCAACGCACCACCACGTCGAACCATCCATCATCCGTACACACAATGCAAGAGCACACCACGCAAATACGCGGGATCGCATGAAATCTCCTGAAACCTCCTACAGCAACTCCTGGAGTCGAACCTGTAGCTTCATCACCTCCGCTGGCTTCGAACGACAAGATGCCGGTAATATGAGTCCAGCGATCAGTACAAGCTCAATGGTGTAGTCGATCTCCCGAACTGGAGAAACACCTGGTAACTCCTCCGGAACCACCTCAATGTCACCAATGTCGGGTACAGCAACCATAGTATCCACAACATGAGCTAAGAAAACAACGTAACCCGACTCCATCATCCGCTCGACCATCACCGTGAAATAGTATCTCGGAGAAACCTGGTCGTCGAAACACAACCTCTGTTTCGAGGCACTCGAACACAGCCAAATGCGTCGTCAGTAAGTCCATACTCACAATCACACCAAAACCACAATGTCTAGCTATAACAGATCCGCGGCTAAACCATATCCTTCAACAAGGATCTCGCAACCTCTGGATGGATACAACACTCTCCAAAACCTCGGAAGTGGAGATGCAGGTACAATAGCCATGGATGTCAAACAACAGTAACCTCGCAGAAAAGTCTGTCCTCAAACAAGGTCATGGCACAAACTCCAACATGCCCAACTAGCCGCCCACATCAATAGCGACATTGCTGATTAACTCATCAAAAGGGTACATTGGTCAAACTTCAGGAATAGCATCATGACCTCCTCCTGAACTCTGAGCTTTCGAACCGCAAACACAGCTGGCTGAGGGCGCTCCCTCGTAATGTGACCCTCCTGGCCACCGAAACAGCAACTGAAAGTACTCCACGAACACAAGTCACAGCAACACCTGCTGCGTGAAAGGATCACCTGGCAGAGCTATTACTACCCAAGGATTGAATCCGTCTGTAGAAAGCCCGAGTCTAACATTTCAAACCTCTATTGCAAAGTCTCCAAATTCCCTGTTGAAATGTTTGAACGCCTCCCCATCTGTGGCATGTCTTAGTATATGGTCATCTATTCGCTTTTTTTCCTGCATACTATTGCATCGCCTCTGCTACATATAGAGACATGTACAGATGCTACAATATGGGAATCAGTGGAAAATATTGAAGAACCTTTAAAGAAATTTGGTTTTTCGAACTCCTTTTATTCCCCCGGTTCTCATATCTGCACTGGCCACATACAAGACAATAGTCCAAATGTACACACTCTTTGTAAAACAACACACAATCAGTTGGGCAGGCGTGAATTATCTTGTACTTTAGGCTGAGGCTACTCAAGATCTTTCTAGCCTTATAATGCGATTTTCGGAAGATTGTGATTATCATAAAGTAACTTACATATTTGCTCCTATATTTCGTCAAAAGTACTATGTGAAATTTTGTTCTTCACTTTTATCTGCATTTGCTGCATCACATATTGCAACACATTCTCTCGACATCCAGGGTACACGGGGGTCGGGGCTTCAAGTAGCATCATGTTGTACTTATCCATCTCACTAGTGTCAGTGAACAAGCTAGCACCAGGGAATGTGTCATCATACCCTTAAGTGGTATTGTAACCTCCCTATTGGTGTTGGTGTCCACCGTGACTAAATCCCGGATAGGCATCATGGACCAAATCCACAATTGGGTTCCACGAAGGGATGCCACTACTGCTTGATGAGGCACCATGGTAACTGAAGTCTTGTCCTGAGCTTAAGTCTATTACTTCACTATTCTCACTCCACGTAGTGTAATCCCACATCATACCGTTCTCGTACAGGTGTTGCGACAAAACATTAGCCGTCACAAACTTATGGTTAAGACATTTTCTGCAAGGACATCTGAAACGCTTCTTTCCCTGACCATGTTCCATCGCAAAAATTACAAACTCTCTGATTCCGTCCATATATCGCCCATCACTTCTATTCGCCAACTGTATCCAACTCTTATCCATATTTCTACATGCGTAATAAGTGAAAATTATATATCATATTAATTATATTTTTTCAACCAATAACTAATTAATCTAATATACGTGCTATATATATATATATGCGCGCTATAATCTAGCTAGCTAACCTACTACGTACCTAACTTATATTAATCTATATATATACTAATAATTAATTAACCTTAACGTACTACCTAGCTTAATTAAACCATTAATTAGCGCGCTTATAGATTACCAATTAGCTTAATCTAGCTAGCTAACATGTTTTAACTAATATAATATAATATAATATATATTATACTATTAATTATTAACTAATTAACCAATCCTTACACTTACGTACATATATTAACAATACAATACAATACACTATGTACAACAAGCTAGTAATTAAGCTACCTAAGATCGCCGGAAACTATGTATTCGCCGGAATATTTCACCGGATTTACATACATACGTACGGTATTAAATTCAAATAAATGATTCGTGGGAAACGAGTTAATACGTAGCTTCACCTAGAAGGAGAGCAAGGGTTGATGAAAAATCGCAATCAATATTACATGATGATTTTTTATCGGCCGCGATCGGTCTGCTGGGTAGAGTAAGGAGAGAGAGAGAGAGAGAGAGAGAGAGAGAGAGAGAGAGAGAGAGAGAGAGAGAGAGAGAGAGAGAGAGAGAGAGAGAGAGAGAGAGAAGTTGAGAGGAGAGGGTGAGATAGCCCAAGGGGAAAAGAAACTGATTGAGCTAATAATTGATTAGTTTCGTTGCCTAAGTGATACGTTTCGTCGCCTAAGTGGCCATCTAGGCGACGACAGTGGGGTCGTCGCCTAGGTGACCACTTAGGCGTTGAAAAACATATGTTGGCACCTAAGTGATGACCTAGGTGACGACCACACTGTCGTCGTCTAAGTCACTGACATTACGTCATTTTAGGTTTCTTCTTAGGCGACAAAATGATGATTTCGTCGTCTAAGAGGTCACTTAGGCTACGAAATAAGTGGTTCATCGTCTATGGTATAACTTAGGTGACCAAGTGAATGTTTGTCGCCTTAGTAAACTTTAGGTGACGAAACCGTAAAGATTTTGTTGCCTAAGTAGTCTTTTCTGGTAGTGTGAGCTCTTTGACGTGATTAAATAAGGAACAATGCAAATCACCTACTACGTTATCATTCTACCTAATGGAGTCAACAAAATTGATCAAACATCTGAAATAAATAAGATGCACCCCCGACAGTAATGAGTCCAGCTGTAATCATCATGAAACGTGATGCAAATGCAAAGTTCCGAACTTGTGACACAACCCGCGATAAAAGATAAAGAATTCTTAATATTGAGCTGGCAAATGCTGCATACTGAAAAAGCAACTACATTTGCTGCATTATTTGGTTATGTAATTATGGTTGCATACTATACAAGAATATAATAATCAAGAAAACGTACTATCGATAATTATATAATCCCAAAAACTGTCAGAGGATCAACTTGACCTCTCCAATAAACTTCAACTTCAATTTTACGATTATGCCATATCCTTTATACCCTATTTGTACTGTCTACAACTACGAGACTACAACTTTTTCATGATGGGAAAGGAAGCATATTACCCATAACACTATAGGTTGAAGGAGATAAAATCGCTGAAATCACAAACTTGAGGGTTAATGACTCAGAAGTATAACCACAGTGGGCAAACCCGATTACCGAATCTATTCCCAAGAAAACTTTATTTTCCAAAGCTATCATCACAAGCACCTCGTGTACTCATATGCCTATGGCTTATATCAACAAACAGATCTCGAATGTAGGAACAAACAAAACGAATATTGAAAAAACATTTGCTGATATTCAATTCACTAAGGGAAAAAATTCAAAATGTTACATTGCACCTGAAGAGCCACTACGTAGGTACAAAGAAGCAAGCTCCCTAACTTGCCATGTATGTCTTATTTCTCATTGGATGAAATATAAAAATAGCTTACAATAAACCTTACGCAATAGGGAGGAAATTGGAATGAATGCAAGTACTCAAGCTCTCACACTCGAAGGAGAATTAAGAGCTCACATATGACATACTGAGAATTCTCATGAAAGAATAGTGAAACATCATGAGATACTAAGGGTGAACGTAACCATTTCCTTGACCAAAACGACTGCGCCAATACGATAAATTCCTCAGAGGTCAACCTCAATCTCAACTAACATTTAAGTCGATGCTATGGAACAAAAATTATACATTCTATTGGTACAAAATTCTCATAGTGCCCTTATCATAGTCTCAACAGTTTGTATGCAGTGCTGCTTAGGTTGCCGCCGTAAGACTAAGCAGCAGCGCAAATGGTTACTACCTTCTTGTTTTTTTACAAATTCTTTGAAGAAAAAAATCGAACTCCTGAATGAAGACGCATGATATGCAATCATGGTGGTGAGGTACCCGACGTACTGATACCTTCGCTGAAAGGACATAAACATAAGGTGCGTGGTAGAAACAAAGAGTTCACAATATTGCTCGATCAATGTAAGGCAACTTGTCCAAACTTGAGTCCACAATTTCGCATAACGTAGGAAATGCCTATGCACTTCCATAAATATATTATGTGAAAAACAACAATAAAAACTCAAGGCCCAAACTGCGATGCCTACTTCTCCCTCTAAAGGTCAAAAAGGTAACTCGTCATCAAAACTATTGACTGACGAGTGCGGATGCTGAAATCTTTGATCACATCCATGAGGCATGACACTTGAGGAACAACAAATTTAGAAGATTACCTTATATCGTCAATGATACTAATACCCGAGGGCATACGATAAATCGGCTACAGTCGGACCATCGCACTCTAAGCATCACTAACAATATAAGATCATCAACAGGATCTGAGAACCTAATGCTCTAATACCAATTGACAAGACCCACCCCAGAATACAGTAAGAAACCTGGGTAAGTCTTGTGGGACCCGTATTAGAGTATCTAGCACTGCTTATTCCGTACTAGCTACCCTAGCACGAGTGACCCTGAACTTCAACTGACAACCTAATGAGAAAACAGAAGTTGTGGACTGTCATGCCTTGTACTCTGGATGATCACGACTTTAGCTAGAAAACCTGAAAACTGGGCAATTTAAAACACAAGGACCAGGGAAAGGCATAAAAGCATGTGAAAATTTCCAAAACCATCGCATTTGATGGAGTGGATGAGATTAATAATCTTAATCCGGTCTTAACACCTAGTGTTATTCTCCAAGATTCCTTTATGGCAATCTCTGATGCTCATCGCTATTTTTGTAAAGCTTGCTCATTAGCAAAGTTGCGGGCTAGACCTCCCTTTGCGGTTGACAACAATGACAATATACCATTCTTATAGAGAATCTATTGTGATATATGTTGACCTATCAAACCGGAATATGGACCATTTAAATATTTTATAGTTTTGATAGATGTATTAATGTGACGACCCGGACCAGAATCAGAAGTATAATCAGCTCAATTCGCGAGTTAGCGTATCGACGTGGATTTCCGATAACGGATTTACTCGCCAGGGTTCTGTTAACGAATAAATTATTGGCCGAGAATTGGAGTTAGGTCTCTTCTCGAGAGTCGTTCTATATGTGATTACGAGTTCGTGGGCGGTTCCGGATTGTTATTTGGATGACCGAAGAATTAGTTATGAATATTTGAAGTTCAGATTTAAATGGTGGGCTACTTAACGACTAAATTACCGGACGAGAATTTGGTTTCGGCTTCTTCACGGAAGTTGTTCAGAATTTAATTTCGAGTTTGTGGGAATTTCCGGAGCATGATTTGGAGTTACGAGGAATTAGTTACGAATTTTTCCGATTGTTGTTTGTTTGGTTGATTTAATTGTGTGTTGATTCGAAGGGTTGACTTTTTATCCGTTTGGCCGATATGTTTGACTTTGGGTGATTATTGAAGAGTATGTCGAGACGAGTTTGTGGCCGCGAGAATTATCGGGATCGGAATTACGACGAGGAAGTTACGTGCGTTTCAAGTTCGGAATTACGGGATCGGAAGTTACGACGAGGGCTTTTCGGTTTCCGTGCCCAGTTTGCAGTTCCGGCTCTGGTGTCGCACGTCGTGGTCGGAGGCATAGTGCTCGAGCTACTTTATTTCGTCCAGTAGGTTTATTGTTCTACCTACTGTGGTATGCGTATACGATTATGTATTAGATGTCGCTCTGAGTTTCCTATTGAATACGTTATACGATTTTACACTGGATTTCGGTAAAGTGCATATATATTTACTACTTTACTTTACTGTTGATATATTGAGAATCCGGTTGGGATTGGTGCCCACGGTTTGATTTTTGTGGCATAGGATGAAGTGTATTTTCCGCGTGCATGTAATGGCAATTCTACGTTAGTAGCGAAACTCTGCCCAAATTTCGAAAAAAAAAATTTGTTGGTTCGTGTTTTCGAAGGGGTTCGATTTTGGTTTAGAGAGCTAAATCGGGGTTGGGTCCTTTCAGCTTGGTATCAGAGCATTAGGTTGTAGGTTCTGTAGACTTTTGTAGTCGTGTTTACTAAGGATATTTGAGAATGTACAGCATGTCTGGAATGGTGACCCGATCGGCCGGCGGATAATCATCAAATTCCGGGTGTTGTATGCTTTCAAATATTTGAAGTTCCATGATTACGTTCCACTTGTTGTGAACGATATTGTATTCATTAGGATGCCTCCTGACGTGCTTTCCGTGTCGTTTCGGTTGTGAATCCTGTTGAAGATCATTCGACGTGTGAATTGCCAGAGAATAGTGGATTCAGATGAGTATTCAGAGTTCAGAGAATTGTGTGGCACGGTTTGCCTGGGAATGTGTATATGAGCGTCTATATGTTGCCTCAGAGCTGAGATTCGTGGCAGTGATTTGTGCCTGAGTTAGTTTGTTGTATTTGGTGGGCTGAGATTGTGTGAGTTCCGGTTGCGACTCCATGGCCTACAGTCAGAGTGTTGTGTATACAGTAATGTTTTATCAGGCTACCCAGCAAGCGTATTGTGGAGTGTTTACCCACCTGAGGCAGAGATGCGTTGTTTACATGATTGTTCATGTTTGTACGTGTTATGAGGCTTCAGAGGGAGCTATGCACGAGGTTCGAGATGAGTTTGAACCTGAGTATCAGAGGGATCCTGATTTATGTGCCTCGAGACAACCATGAGGAGCTTAGTGAGCGGCACTCAGTGGCAAGGCTATGGAAACATGTACGCAGTTTTCGATGTGATGGTTTGAGGAAAGTGGACTTAGTCGAGATTTTGATGAGGTTGAGTTCCGACACTTCGGGATCAGTGACTTCATCAGGCTGTGGCCTTATCGATTATGTTGAGGATCCTCTGCTTATCTGTTTGACGATGGCGGAGATCACAGTGTAGCGGACTTGCTCCTGTGGCATGAGTTGGGCGATCGTTGGCGATCCTTTCACGCAGCAGGTGTTGCGGTGATTTGTGTTCGAGGAGTACTTTCAGTTGCTGTTTCGGTGGCCAGGAGAGTCACGTTGCGAGGGAGCGCCCTCAGCCAACTGTATTTGAGGTTCGACAGCTCAGAGTTCACGAAAGGATCATGATGCTGTTCCTGCAGTCTGATCAATGTACCCTTTTGACGAGTTATTCAGGAAGTTGCAATTGACGTGGGTGACTAGTTGGGCATGTTGGAGTTCGTGCCATGACCTTGTTTGAGGACAGACTTTTCTCCGAGGGTGCTGTTGTTTGATATCCATGGCTATTGTACTTGCATCTCCACTTCCGAGGTTTTGGAGAGTACTGTATCCATCCGGAGATTGCGAGATCCTTGTTGGAGGATATGTGTTAGCCGCAGATCTGTTATGGCTGGACATTCTGGTTTTGGTGTGATTGTGAGTATGGACTTACTGACGACGCATTTGGTTGTGTTCGAGTGCCTCGAGGAGGAGGTTGTGTTTTGACGACCAGATTTCCCCGAGATGCTGTTTCGCGGTGATGGTCGAGCGGATGGTGGAGACGAGTTATGTTGTTTGCTTAGCACATGTTGTGGATACTATGGTTGCTGTACCTGACATTGGTGACATTGAGGTGATTTCCGAGTTTCCAGGTGTATTTTGGAGGAGTTACCAGGTGTTCCTCTAGTTCGGGAGATCGACTACACCATTGAGCTTGTACCAGGCGCTGGACTCATTTTACCGGCATCTTGTCATTCGGAGCCAGTGGAGCTGATAGAGCTACAGTTTCGACTCCAGGAGTTGCTGGAGGAGGTTTCAGGAGATTTCATGCGACCCCGCGTATTTGCGTGGTGTGCTCTTGTATTGTTTGTACGGATGATGGATGGTTCGACGAGATGGTGCATTGAGTACCGAAGCCTGATTCGCTTCAGAGGAGAGTGAGTATCCTCCGCTTCAGATTGACGATTAGTTTGATCAACTCAAGGGAGCTCCAGTCTTGTCGGAGATTGATTTCGGGACCGGATACCATCAGTGGAGGTTTGATGAGGCAGATGTGGCTATGTTGGCTTTCGGATCTCGGTGCGGACTTCATGAGTTCTTGGTCACGCTGTTGGGTTGACCAATGCTCCGTAAATCGTGTGGACTTGGTGGACCAGGTGTTCAGACGGTTTCTGGACGAGTTGCGGTCATGTTCGTTGGTGACATCATGATGTACTCAAGGAGTGAGGACCAGTACCTGAAATTGTTGCAAGCGGTGTTGCAGATTTCGCGACATGATCAGCTGTTTGCGAGATTCAGCCAGTGTGAGTTTTGGCCGATTAGCGTGAAGATGTTGGGCTGTGTGATGCTAGCCGAGGGAGTCGGCGTGGATCCTGACCAGTTCGAAGCCGTGTGGATTTGGAGTTGCCCTATTATTGTACCAGAGATCAGGGGTCTCTTGGGATTGGCAAGCTTTTACCGACGGCTTGTGCAGGATTTTCCCGGATTACCACTTCACTTTCCGGACTGACGAAGAAGGCGTCAAGCTTGAGTGGTTCGATGCACGCGAGGAGATTTACTTACTCCTGCAGGATGGTTGACCGTTGTTTCGGTTTTGACCTTACCTGACGATCGCGATGAGTTCGTGGGTTATGGCGATGCATCAAGGTTTGGATTTGGTTGTGCTTTGATGCTGTGTAGCAGAGCGGTGGCTCGTGGTTTCGGACGGTGGAAACCTTATGTAGCTACATATCCTATGTATGATTTGGGTGTAGCTGTCCTTATGTTAGCATCGGAGAGTTCGAGACACTACTGCTATGGCGTGCAGCGTGGTGTAGAATGTACACCGACCATTGAGTTTCCTCCACTTACATTTTCGGCCAGATTTGGGCTTGAGGCAGTGTAGATGGATGGGGTCAACTCATGACTATGGCTGTACATTTGAGCTTGTTCGGGAAAGGCTAGAGGATGTACTTTGACCATCCGTTTGGGATGATGTTGTTGCTGATGCATTCAGTCGAGAGTCCGGATTTCAGTATTATATGTGTGTGTGTGGCTCGAGTTTCCGTGTTAGCCGAGTTGTGCGCTACAGAAGCTGAGTGAGTGTGTGATGATGCTGAGGCTCATGATTTTACGCGCATTTGGCGCTAGTGGTGCGGAGATGCATCAGATACTTCGAGTTTACTACTCGTGACGCAACATGAAGAGTATGTAGCAGCTTGTGTGTGCAGATGCCACATTTGTCGACTGGCGATGGCTAGGAGGCAGAGACTTGCCGAGGAATGTTAGCCATTTGAGATTTCCAGTTAGACGTGGTGATTGTTGCTATGATTATATGTGTTTGTATGCACCTTGGTTTGTGGTACCAGTGGTTAGGCGTTTGTGGACCATTTGACGAACTCAGTACAGTTCTTTGTACCTTTCGGATATGATTTCAGTGGCAGGCTGTTTTGGCTGTGTTTGATGGAGGTTGTCCCTCTACGTGGTGTATTTTGTCCCAGTTCGCCGATCGAGGTAATCAGCTACGACTGTATGTTGGCGAGCTTTGCAGTGAGCATTGGGGACCAGACTACGAGTTAGTACGAGTTCTTATCCTCGGATTGGCGAGCGATCTTTGAGGACTATTCAGGCCTTGGAGGGCATGTTGTGGACCTTGGTATTGCAGTTCCGGAGGATTCGGGACCAGCAGTTTCAGCTGTTCGAGGTTGCTTGCAGTACCAGGTTGTTGTCCACTGTGATTTTGATATTGTTTGACGTCGTTTTGTGGAACGGTGTTGTACTTCATTGTGTTGAAGTGAGTTTGGTTTGAATTTGAGTTGATGTTTGTTTCCGATTTTGTGGAGTGTGTTACCACAGACTGTCAGATTAGCGGAAATGGGTTGATTATTGCTCGAGTTCGATGTTTGAACTATGCTGATATGAGTGTCTGAGTTATGTTGATGTGTGAACTGAGTTGTGATTTGCCTTGATGTTTTGATCCATATGTGGTCATAGGCGAGTTTGTGTTATGCCGTATGGTTCGGCATCGCCTATAGTGTTGGTTTTTGTGTGTGAGATGTGTATTGTGTTCCGTGTGGCGGAACTGTGCTTTAGGTTGGTTTTGCATTGTGTACCCTATCTGTTCCTTATGTAGGAACACTTGGCGATTGTGTGAGCCACTTCAGATTTGTGATTTGAGGGTACAGGGATTCCAGCACGGAATTGTCTCCTATTGTGGAGTTTATGATCAGAGTTGTTCTGTTGAGATTGTAGTTGGTGAGTTGAGCAGTATGCAGAGGCAGTGCTCCTACTTTGTAGTCGGCAGACTCGGAAATTTCGAGGTCGAAATTTTTCTAAGGGGGGTGGATTTGTGACGACCCGGACCAGAATCAGAAGTATAATCAGCTCAATTCGCGAGTTAGCGTATCGACGTGGATTTCCGATAACGGATTTACTCGCCAGGGTTCTGTTAACGACTAAATTATTGGCCGAGAATTGGAGTTGGGTCTCTTCTCGAGAGTCGTTCTATATGTGATTACGAGTTCGTGGGCGGTTCCGGATCGTTATTTGGACGACCGAAGAATTAGTTATGAATATTTGAATTTCAGATTTAAATGGTGGGCTACTTAACGACTAAATTACCGGACGAGAATTTGGTTTCGGCTTCTTCACGGAAGTTGTTCAGAATTTAATTGCGAGTTCGTGGTAACTTCCGGAGCATGATTTGGAGTTACGAGGAATTAGTTACGAATTTTGCCGATTGTTGTTTGTTTGGTTGATTTAATTGTGTGTTGATTCGAAGGGTTGAATTTTTATCCGTTTGGCCGATATGTTTGACTTTGGGTGATTATTGAAGAGTATGTCGAGACGAGTTTGTGGCCGCGAGAATTATCGGGATCGGAATTACGACGAGGAAGTTACGTGCGTTTCAAGTTCGTCGAAGTGGATAAGTATGAATTTCCATTTTGGGAAAGCTTTAAATAGTGGACTTTCCCCTTTGGGAAAGTCAAACCTGAAATTAAATGGTTGACCTGGTCAACACGGGTTGACCGAGGTGGAGGAGAGAGAGAGCACGACGGCTCTCGGTGCTCGCCGGCGGCGTGGGGATTTCGGCCACCCCGTGGCTTGCTCCTTACCTCGTTCCCTTCGCCTTGTTGCCCCGAGTCTATCCCCGGCCACCGTTCACGGCGAGGTGGACGGTGGAGAGAGAAAGCTTGAACCAAGTTTTGAAGTTTTGGGGTTTAATGGTGGTTTGTGATTTCGGCCGAGTTGAACTCAATCATGGACTGGGTTTTGTAGCTCTCTTCAAGGTGATTCTAACCATATAAACATGGTGTTCTAATTTGATTTGAGCATGGAGAATTTTGGGTTTGAATTTTGTGTTTCATTTCGGTTTATCATGAAATTGGATGAGTTAGAGTGAGAATTGGCCTTTGTTGTAATTGACAAAGTTGCTCAGTGGGTGATTTGGAGTGGAACAAGGGTAGCTCCGCCGTGAAATTTTCCGGTCAACAGTGGCGCCGCCATGGACGGCGGTCAACGGGTTGACTTTTTGACTTTCGACAAGTCGCATGTCATTTGACTCGAAATCGCGCTCCGATCGCAGTGGGGAGGTTCGTTTTTCGAATTGAGCGTCCGAACGTAAAACGAGGTATTGAGGTGATATATATATGTTTTTTTCGACGATTCGTCGTATTCGGATTTCGTATTTCCGAGGACGGTGGTTTCTCGTGATTTGTCGGGTATTGTCGAGATATGAGTTTTAGATATGGATTTTGTGAATATTCAGGTGTTCGTGATCGTTCGTTTGGCGAGGGATTTTCCGCCGGATCACGGGTTAACGCGATACGCGTTACGCCAGTTTGTGAGTGGACATTTCTTTTCACAGATTGATTGCGAGTCTTTTATAAATGATTTACGAACTTGAGCATGCGGATTGATTATGATTTTACGAGCATGTGTTTTACGATTATGCTTATACGGATATACGTATACGAATATATACATATACGTACATATTATGTTTTAAGCATGTGCATAGAAAAGATTTATGATTTGGTTTACACAGAGTACAGTCTCAGTATATGTTGTGGTATCGATACGCACTGGCTTCTCGGCTGATCCCCGAGTACGCTCCGGGAAGGACAGATATCCTGACCCGAGGCCTTTCTGGCTAGGAATCACGTGTGGGTCTGGGATCCCGTGGTTCAGACTGTGCTATCGCGTGGTATTCCATGAGAGATTCCGCGATACATTTACGTTGCATGCTCTGTACGTGAGTGGTAGCCGATGTCTCCTCACGTTTCATTTGATTTTCGTGCATTGACTCGCATATGATTTTATATGTATATATAGTACTTGGTGAAAGACATTTATTTTCGTCCACTCACTCTAACATGTTTATTGTCTTTCCCCTGGGCTTTTCGGTTTCCGTGCCCAGTTTGCAGTTCAGGCTCTGGTGTCGCACGTCGTGGTCGGAGGCATAGTGCTCGAGCTACTTTATTTCGTCCAGTAGGTTTATTGTTCTACCTACTGTGGTATGCGTATACGATTATGTATTAGATGTCGCTCTGAGTTTCCTATTGAATACGTTATACGATTTTACACTGGATTTCGGTAAAGTGCATATATATTTACTACTTTACTTTACTGTTGATATATTGAGAATCCGGTTGGGATTGGTGCCCACGGTTTGATTTTTGTGGCATAGGATGAAGTGTATTTTCCGCGTGCAGGTAATGGCAATTCTACGTTAGTAGCGAAACTCTGCCCAAATTTCGAAGAAAAAAAATTTGTTGGTTCGTGTTTTCGAAGGGGTTCGATTTCGGTTTAGAGAGCTAAATCGGGGTTGGGTCCTTTCAATTAACAAGATGGTTACACGTTGCTTTACTATCTACAATGAATCCTGCATTTACAAAACTCCTAACACAGATTGTTAAGCTTCGGGTTCACCCCCAGACAGCCCAATCAGGTCAATTAGATTAAATAATGTAGGAGAATTTACATCAAAGACTTTTCACTACTGTATGTCAATTGTCACTTTGAGGAAACATACTTCCCAAAATTAGGGGGAGATATGAATGCATCCTATCTGGTTGAACATCAGGAATTGACATGGAATACTCCTCCCACTATGTTTCAAGAAGATCTACGCACATCTCAAAGTGAGATTAAAATGCAACTGAAAGGACCCAATCCCGATTCAGATACTTAAACCGGAATCAAACCCTTTCGAAAATACGAACCAACAAAATTTTTTCGAAATTTCGGCAGAGTTTCGTTACTAGCGTGGAATTACCATAACTTGCACCCAGAAATTAACACTTCGTCCTATGCCACAAAAAGCAAACCGTGGGCACCAATCCCATCCGGATTTCTCAACATCAATATAATCAACAACAGTAAATAAACTGTACTATGTATATATGTATATCCGTGAAAATCCGCACAACATGTATCAGAATGTATCAGAGCGACCTATAGAGTAAAATATATACAACATGTACATCAGTAGGCGAAACAAGAACCTACTGGAAAACACAGGTGACTCTGATCACTAGCCTCCAAACCGCGACGTGAAACACCAAACCTGAACTGCAAACTGGGCACGGAAACCGAAAAGCCCAGGGGAAAGACAATAAACACGTTAGAGTGAGTGGACGAAAATAAATGTCTTTCACCAGTTGATATATATGTATAAAATAACATATGCGAGTCTAGGCAAATAAAACAATAAGTACACGAGGTAAAACCATATCCTCCAGCGTACTGAGCATGCAAGTAAAATC
The DNA here is from genome assembly GCA_946800695.1 of Geum urbanum. Classification (NCBI taxonomy): domain Eukaryota; kingdom Viridiplantae; phylum Streptophyta; class Magnoliopsida; order Rosales; family Rosaceae; genus Geum; species Geum urbanum. Next base: position 26,354,088 of record OX327002.1, read on the forward strand.
CCACAGGGTCACTCATGGACTCCTCCGTGCTAGTACAGTCCGAATCACGAGGTCCTTGGTCCCTGTGATTCTAAGCCAGAAATGGCCTCGGTTCCGGGGAAAACGCCCATCACCGGTCAGGTAGGGATGACGACGCCCCTCCTGGATGGCCTACCATCGGGGATCAACCGAGAGGCAAGTGTATCGATACAACAACGTAACCAAGACTGTACTCTGTGAAAACCAAATCACAAATATCTCGATGCAAATGCATGAAACAATATATAAGTGTATGCATATTCGTATACATATATTCGTATAAATATAATCGTATAATCGTAAACACATGCTCATGTAATCTGAAATCTCATACGCATGCTCAAGTTCATAAATCAAATGAAAGACTCGCAAGAATTCCGTGAAAAGAAATTATCCACTCACAGACACGTAAAATGCGCACTCGCGCTAAACTCGTGGTCCGGCGGAAGATCCCTCGCCTGAAGCACGATCACGATCCAGATCTCGATCTCGATCTCCTGAACATATTCATAAAACATAACTGATCAATATCGTAATCCACAACACTGTACTGATGCACGGAAACCAACCGTTCCCGAAATACGAACTGCAGTGCAAAATGAATTACGGAAATCCCGAAATCCCCACTCGAAATCTCGACTGAAAATCGGCTAATCAAATCAACCCGAAAACCTCCGTACGATAACCAGGGCGTGATTACGAGAAAAATGACACTAATTACATCGAAATCTGAAAAGTTGACTTTTTCTCGCCATTGACCGCTGCCGCCGGCGGCGGCGCGCCGTCAACGGTGGAGTTTTGCAGCCAAAATTTCCAGATCAAACCATCTCATTCATGCGAATCTCTTTCCCTTCTAACACTAAGCTCAATTCACAAAGGAACCACATCAATTTCTCAAAACCAAATCGAAAATTCCAACCCGAATCCCTAATCGGGTTCACCCCAAAACCACATCTCGTCCCAAACCAATTCACTAGAAAGCATCTACGAGGCGTGGGGAGCAAAACCCCCAACACCTCGACCCTCAAAACTCGCCGGAACAGCCTCCACCGTCACCGGCGAAACCATCCACCTCGGCCCCAATCAAACTCAACCAAAACAACATCAAATCTTTCCAAACCAAGCACCATCATGCTCGAAACCAAAAGAGGAATCTAACCACACCTGATTCGTGGCCGGAGGTGGCCGGAAAAAGGTCGCCGGAATTTGACTTCCCGTTTGGGAAACTTTCCCTTTCGGTCCGATGGTTCACTTTCCAAATATGGAAAGTCAACAAAATTCCAATTTGGTCAACGCACAAAAATGAAGTTTCGACTAATTCTCGACTATCTTTCGACTTTCGATATTTATACTCGTCCCTCGAGTCGATCAACGGTCCGGAATGAATATACAATGTGATTCGGATAAGCTCGAAACAATCGGATAAACTCGTCGGAACTCGAAATTTCAAATAATCATAAAATATTCCTCGGTTATCGGAAAAATCTTCCGGAACCGCCCACGAGCTCGAAATCACGTGCTCTACAATTTCCGTAAAAACACTCAATTCAAATTCTCGACCGGAAATAAAGTCGCGAATCGAATCGGCAAACCACATAATATCGCAAAACTGCGACTATAACCAAATCTCGAGAATCGTGCCAAACACATATCTAATTCTGGTTCGGGTCGTCACAGCAACATATACTTGATCTTTAGAAGGTAGCAGACTCGATGCCTAACTCCTTTACTGATATAACCAAAGTGATGAGATTAGACATTCATGTTGCAAATGTTCCTGCAAGGTTGGAAGTCCCTAAATGGTAGTATAATGCAACTCCAGGGCAGAGTAACATGCATCTTGCCTATGTGGATGGAGTAACATCAACCTCGGCTCCCACTAGGAAGATGGGGAGACCAAGAAAATCCATAGATGAGCTGCCATCTAGGGCCAAACTGATCCTTTCATCATCAACGTTGTGAATCTCACACATGAGATTGTTCCTGACTACACTTATGTCCTAGAATCATAAATAACATTTCTAGAGGATGCTTTAAATCCATATGTGATGTTAGAGAATGGTGAAATCTCACTAACAAACTATGATGTGCACATTGTTATGGATAGGTCATCCAAGGTAAAGGATGATGCCGACCTGTCAAAGATTGCACCTTGGAAAGTTTACACTACCAGAAAATACCACTTAGAAGACGAAGCATTTTCGTCGCTTAAGTGGAATTTTTCGTTGCTTAAGTACTTAGGCGACAAAAATTTCATCATTTAAAGTTCGTTGCTAAGTGTCCTAGCCCAAGAGTTTAGGCGACGAAAGAAAAAAGTTTCGTCGCCTAGTGAAATCTGAGGTGATGAAACCATATTTGTCGTCTAAAGTCCCAAATGACAAAATTTACATAATAAGGCGACAAACATCTTTGTCGTATAATTTGATGTAGGACGACATAATATACACTTCATCTTAAGGTTCCACCTAGACGACAAAAATATATCATCTTCTTAGAGTCACACATAGATGACAAAAATTTGTCGTCGTCTAAGAGTTACACCTAGACTACGAACATTTGTCGCCGTCTAAGACAAAATGTTTAGGCGATTATAGCATCAGATTTCATCGTCTAAGTGTCCAAACCAGACTATGAATATTTTCTTCGCCGCCTGAGTTGTGAAATTAACTTAGACGACGAAATCTGATGATTTCGTCGTCCAAGTTGTGTATTTTTATTTTTATTTTTAAATTATTTTCGTAATTATAAACTGAAATAAAATTAAGTATTAAATTAAGAAAAATACTAATTGAACCCATTCATATATAAAATACAAAATTGTACTGATCCAAATGGACGTACACTACATAGAAATTACACTAAACAACAATATCGACATTGGCGGGAGTGTGGACCCCACCAAGTTCCCCGGTGCCCTGATTGTCGTCATCGGACCGGGGATGCTGATGCGGGACACGCAGCCAATAAACATCTGTCAGAACATTGAGTAAAGCGAGTAACCTATCCAGCTTCTCCCATAACGCATGATGAAAGTGAAGTTGCCGCTTGAGCCTGTGCCTTGGTCTCAGCTGCCCAGTCCTCAGCCGCTCGGACTCGCCCCTCTGACGTTACATTACTCGATCACCTTGTCGCTTATAGTTGACTCAGATCTAGATGGAATCCCGTCCGAGGTCTCGAACCTCCTTCTCAGGTTGGCGAACGAAAACTGTATCGGCAATAGTGATCTTAGTCTCCAAGGGAAGCGATGGCAACTCTTCATGCATCAACACTGGGTTCTCTTCCTGCACGCGTGCTGTTGGTACTAGGTGTGGATACCTAGGTCACTTAGCATAAGTAATGTACTCAATATAACAAAATCCACATATTAAGACCCAAACTCGACAAAGACAATGAAGACTAACATACAAGCTATGCCTCCATGGCAGAAGTCAGCTAAGACAACAAACGGAAGTCACATCTTCATGTCCATAAAGATACTTCCATCCTCAAACTAGACTAAGGGACTTTATCCCACATTGAAGAATGTAAGGATGGTGAGCCTTCCATTTCCTATAAAAAGGTGGTCTCGCCTCCACTTAGAAACTAATCTCTCTACACAATCCACTCTTGTGTAAACTCCATATTCGGCCCAATATTTGGGCCTAAGAACATAGTAAATACAAGTGGACTAGCCTGTTATGGTGAACTACCATAAATCATTGTGTCGTCTCTTGATTATGTTTTGATTACTCTCACTATCAATGGCCAAACCTCCTAACGGAACTTGGTTAAACAGTTGGCACAATTTGTGGGAACCGCTACAATCATAAACTCCATTACCACCAAAAAAAATATGTGTCACCTACATACTTAGACTATGAAAGTTCTGTCGTCTAAGTTTCGTCGTTTAAGTGTCGTAGTGCAAGTACTTAGGCGACAAAATCAAAAAGTTTCGTCATCCAGGTAACATCTTAGGCGACGTAAGAAACCTCGTCGTTTAAGGTCGTAGATGACGAAATTTTACTGAAAAAGGCTACGAAAATTTTCATCGTGTAACTTATCTTGGTCGACGAAACAATTTTTTCGCTTATGCGTAACAACTATGATGACGAAACATTTTTGTCATTTAAGATGTGACACTTAGACGACGAACGAGAAGTATTCGTGGTCTAAGTTGTTACACCGAGACGACGAATAGAGTAATTACTTCGTCGTCTTACTCTTTTAACCTAGAGGATGAAATCTTCAAATTTTGTCGTCTAAGTGGTATATTTATTTTTTATTTTTTAATAATTATTTTAGAAATATAAATTGAATTAAAAAATAAATAAAAATTAAAAAAATACTCATTGAATATATATTAAATATAAATTTTGTACATTAAAATTTTACCGTTCCGATCAAAATATAAACTGTATACATACGAAACCAAACAAAAATATCGACATTGGCGGGTGTTAGATCCCTGCCGATTCCCCTGATGTTCGAATCGTCATCATCAGCCAAAATCCTGAGGTGGGACATTCGGCTGACAAAAGGGCAGAGGGGCCATGCTCGTCGACCTAAGGTACTCCATTATGAAGATCACCTGCACTTGTAATGTACCCGTCTGCTCCTGGGCTGATCGAATCTACTACTGGGTAGATCTAGCCTCCTCTTGTGCCACTCGAGCCTGCTGTTAAGCCCGTAATTATGTGATAATTATGTCCCTATCTACATGATTATTTCTTATCTTTTATGAATAAAACATCATTTTAATAACATTTCTTTTTATTCTAGATAATTGGGAGTTGGCACGGATTTGGAGCCAAGCAGATTTCTGATGTCATGAGAAAATTTGGAGCAACTTTGAGAAAATGGCAAAAAGTAATCGCTAGAAGTTGTTGAAAACTTCCAGAAAATTGCCGGATTTGTTAATGGCCAGTCGGACCACCAAGTAAGGCCCAAACACTTTGAGCTAGGTCCAAGGGAAGCCCAAACAACCTAGGATACAAACCCTAGCTGATTTGAAAAGGGGAGTCACATATTTGAATTTTGGAAGTATTAGGCAAGGTTTGGACTTTAGCCTAAAAGCCATGAAATATGGATCTTAATTTGTAGCCTTTAGATCAAACTTAATGATCACTCTAGTACATTTAAGGGCTCACAAAACACCTCATTTTCTCCTACTTATCCCATCTTGGTCGAGCTCCCCACCAACCACCATCACAACACATCTCATTTCACAGTTTTTCACAGTTTTTGCAGCTAGAGTTAGCCCTCACTCACTTCCTAACCCTTTAGCTCTCTCCTCCACCTCAAACACCCTCTCTACCACCAGCAAACCAAGGTGGAGCTATCTTGCTTCCCTTGAGGTTCCTCTCCATCCCTCTTTTTGCAATCAAACATTTCCTCCTTATATCTCTCTCCTAGGGTTTGGTGAGATTTCTAGAGCTCAAAAAGGTGTGAAGTAATCCCTCTTCTTCTTTGCCTCTTGGATTCCTAGAGGTCTCATTTACCTCCGCTACAAGTTTGGGTGCATTTGGAGCAAAGAAGGTGAAACTAGAAGCACAAGAGAGGACTCGAAGACGCTTGGCTTATTTTGGGGAGAGTCTTGGGTTATTTCTTCATCTTATTCACTCTATTAATTTATTTAAACTTGTTTCTAATTATGTATAATGAGTAGTACCTCTATGGGAGGCTATGGGTCAAACCCTAGCCTTTTAATGTAAACAATGATGTTTGATTTGTGTTTATGAGTATGTTTTGAGTGTTCTATGCTATTGGATAAGTTTGTTGTGTGTGTGATGTGATTGTGGTATGTTGTTATGTTTAAATTTATTGATTAGTTTCACCTATGCATGTCTTAGCGTTGGCTAAGTTAGGATTTGCTTAAAGGAACTAGGAAATGAGTCTAAAGGGAACTAGCCATTCACTTAGGAAATAGATGAGCATACAACATGACTTAGGCATCGACTTAAAATTTTAAGCTTAGGGTGTGGTTTCCTTGTGTGTGAGCATGAATCCAAACACTCTTGATGTCCAAATGACTTAAGGGTTTTCAATTAAGCTTACAATAGACCGAGAAGATATGTAGCTAGTGTTGATTCTTTTGACTTGTAACCCAATATTTACAAATTGGGAGGATTCATTAGAACCCATTTCCAATCACTCTAATAGAGGCTTGGAAAGGGAAGCCATCTATAACTGTCATATGCATTCGTAACCAAACTCATTACGCATGAAACACATTAGAAATCTAGCACCAAAAGTCTAGCTTCAAATCTTGGTTTACTTTGTGCTTCATGAATGGAGGAAAACCTTTTAGAATCCGAAAAGGCCTAGGAGTTGCAGCTCATAACAAAGCATGGCTCGAGAGGGCTTGATTTGGACAATGAAATGATTTGTTCTTATGATCCAAAAGATATTTGAGCATGTAAACCGAACCAAACAACTCATGATCTAAAATTGGACATTGTTTGAGCATTATAAGGTTAATGGGGGCATCTCTACACAACCATTCTTCTTTCTTGAATTTGTGATCATCTATATTCGTCAATTTGCATTAGTAGTAAACAATCAATTAACATTTCAAATTTGATTCTTTAGCTTCGGTTTTCCTTTGATTGCGGAGAATTTGAACATTTTGTGTGACATTTATTTCTTAGCTTTATATTTTTCCTTCATTTTTCCGTTTTGGACTTTGTTTCGAGTGTCTTTGAGTTCTTGAATACTTTGGTTGATAGCTTTCAGGTAAATTGTGCTAGAACTTGTGCTACTAACCTTTTGCTGGGCATTTTGCTCGACCCGTCGAGAACTAGTGCGGAGAGACACAGTAGCTTACATTCGACCCATCGAGACATAGTCTCGACCCATCGAAAGTGGCATGAGGCATACATAGAAGCTTGCACTCGACCGGTCGATGAATACCTTTAACCCGTCGAGAATTTTTTGTGTTTGATCAACGCATTTTATGCTTGATTCTTGGCACATTTTTCTTTACATTTAGCTTTGTTTTGACGTTAGTATTATTCATTCTTAATTACTTTGTTATTTTTAGGTTTTGAATAAAGGATATCAATAAAGTAGATGAAAATGATCTTAAAACGCAGCAAGGAAGAAGTTTCTAATTTCGGAGAAGAAATGGTCCGAGAAATAGTCTTCGCCAAAGTTACTAAAATGGTGCGAAAAATAGTTTCCCAAATGGCGTCGTGAATTAGTAACCCAAATGACAAATAAAAATGATGCAAAATGGTGCAAATGAAAAATGAAGACATTTCTCCTGCCTGGGCCCCAACATAGCAAAATGGTGGAGGATCAAGCAAGCTTGGATGACTGAATACTTTTGAGTATCAAAAGTATCTCTAAAGTGCCTTATTTGAATATTAAAATATCCTACAAGAGAAGGAAGGTTCTGCTAAGATATTCCTTAGAGAACAAGAAGAACAAAATCAAGAAGGTCAAGATCATTATGGACTAAGGAAAGAATATCCAAGCTACAAGCTTATAACTTCAATAGAGCACTGAGAATGATTCTCAACTACAAATCTAGTCATGTGATACCTCTATGGAAAATCGCTTGAAGTTTTCTTTCCAACGAGCTCAAGATCATAATTTTTGGAGGTCTACAACTCCGGGAAAGTGCGATTCTTTACAGACTGCCAGATTTACTTGGGTACACTAAGAAAACCTAGTTTTGAGAGGAAAAGCCCTACTCTTCATCTATATAAGGGATGGCTCGGCTCATTCAACATCATCACTCATTCTAAGAGCCAAATCTCTGCCCAAACACTTCTCCTCACCTCCAAAATGCCTAATGTGACGACCCGGAACAGAATCAGTAAGAGGAATCAGCTTGATCTACGAGCTTGCGTATAGTCGCAGAGTTACGACAGTTGTTAGAATCGCCGGACTTGTTAACGACTAAATTATTGGCTGGGAATTAGAGCTGGGTCTCTTCTTGAGAGTCGTTGTACGTGTGATTTCGAGTTCGTGGGCGGTTCCGGATCGTTATTTCGACGACCGAGGAATAAGTTATGAATATTTGAAGTTTTGATTTAATCGGTTTTATATATCAGATTTCTTAACGACTAAATTACTGGACGAGAATTTGGTTTCGGCTTCTTCACGGATGTTGTTGAGAATATAATTTCGAGCTCGTGGAAACTTCCGGAGCATTATTCCGAGTTATGAGGATTAAGTTGTGAATATTTCCGATTGTTGATTGTTTAGTTGGTTAAATATGTGTTGGTTTGAACAGTTGACTTTTTATCCGATTGGTCGATATGTTTGACTTCGGGTGATAATTGAAGAACATGTCGAGTCGAGTTTGTTGCCGCGAGAATTATCGGAATCGGAATTACGACGAGAAAGTTACGGATATTCGAAGTTTGTCGAAAAGATAATTACGAAGTTTCCAAAAATGGAAGGCCTATAAATAGAAGGTTGCTATTTCGGGCAAGTCAACACTTGCCATTTATGTTGTTGACCGAGTTGACCGAGTCAACTCGGTGGAGAGAGAAGTTGGCGACGGGAGCCACGGTGCTTCACGGCGGCGCGACGATTCCGGTCACCCCAAGGCTTGACCTTGGGCCCATTCCCTTCGCCTTGATGTCCCCATCACATCCCCGGCCACCACGCACGGCGAGGCTCGCCGGAGTGAGAGAAAAATCCGGCCAAAATTCAAGAAAAATTGGGGATTTCGGGTTCAATGATTCCGGTAGAATTGAACTACAAAAAGGACTGGGTTTTGTAGCTCTCCTCACCTACAAGCTACCATGTAAGTTTGGTGATCTAATTTTGTTTGTGCTTGGAGAATTTTGGATTTGAAATTTGTGAGGCAATTCGGTTTTGCTTGAAATTGACATGCTTAGAGTGAGAATTGGCCTTCGATGCAGTTGACAAAGTTGCTCAGTGGGTGATTTGGAGTGGAATAGTGGTTGCTCCGCCGGGAAAATTTCAGGTTGGTGGTGGTGCCGCCGCCGCCGGCGGTCAACGGCGGCGGTTAACGGTCAAACTTTGACTTTTGGAGTTTTCGACAAGTTGCATGTCATTTCACTCGAAATCGCGCCCCGATCGCAGTGAGGAGGTTCATTTTTCGAATTGAGCATCCGAACTTACAGCGAGGTATTGAGGTGTGATTTCCGGATTTCCGACAGTTTGTCGTAATCGGATTACGTGTTTCCGAGAACGGTGGTTTCTCGTGATTTGATTTGAATTGTCGAGTTATGATTTTGAGAAATGGATTTTGTGATTTGATCTACACGTTTTCTACGTGATTCTTAATATGATTTTCCCTTCATTTAGCTTCGTTAGGGCTCTAAGTATTTCATTTCTAACTTACTTTAACGTTTTAGGTACAAAATAAAGAGGAATCAATAAAGGAGGCAGAATTGAGCTTAAAATGCACTAAGCGGAGATTTTCCCAATTTGGTTAGGAAAATGATCTTTCCCTACCCGAATTAGGAATGAATGTCAGCCATGAAATTAACGTCTACATCATGAAAGGAAGCATTGAAGCTAAAACGAAGAAGAAACGAAGTTTCCTAATCTCACTAGGAATTTCCGGAAGAGCAGAAAAATGATGACCTAATCTCATGTGCGAAAGTTACTAATTTTGGGTTCCAAATGGTTTCTAAAAAGTGTGACCAAATGGTTTCCAGAATTAGTAACCCAAATGAAAAATGGTGTCATTTGTCCCGGTCAAACCAGGAAAAGAAGATGGTGCGCATGGAGTATATTCTGGCCGAATATTGCATATCTTACTTGCCTAATTCATTGCCGAATCATGTGTATCTTCACTACCATATTTGAGACCGAAATATCCAAGATATTATGCCCAAATTCGGACTAGATATTCCTTGGGAATCAAGAAGAACAAAATCTGGCAAGATATCTCAAATCAGAAATCAGGAAAATAATCCGTCAACTTCTTCAGACGATTGCGAACAGCCCAGACCTCTGATTAATGCATATGATACCTCGTTGGAAAGATCTTTGAATTATCTTTCTAACGACACCAAGATCGCAATTTTTGGAGATCTACAGCTCCTGGAATGTCCGTTTTACCAAAAAGGGTCAGATCTGTCCAGAAAGAGAAAGAAGAGATTTTCCTTGTGCACCAAGCTCATCCTTGTGCCTATAAATTGAAGACTTCGGCTCATTCATCATCATCTCTCATTCTAGTACTCAAAGCTCTGCCCAAAACACTACCTCTCCTCCCTTGCACCAAATCTGAAGAAGCCATCCCTCCAACGCCATAAACACCATCCTCCACCGAAATATTAGGGGAGTCCCGAAGTATTTCGCCATCTCCATTGAAGAGCAGCTTACACCAAGTAGTCTAGGGGAGTCCCGACAACAAAAAGTGTAACCATAACTCTTCTCTTATTTCTTTGTATTTTTGGCATTCTTTGGAGTGAAGTTGTAAAGGATTTGGTTATATAATTCTAGTTAATTTTCTGCCATCTTCTAGTTCTTACGTTTTTGCTATACATGTTTATTCTATGCTTAATACTTAATCTGAATGCAGGGGAGTCCCGGTTTAGATTATTGATGTGTTAGGGGAGTCCCGAAGCACTTAATCACGAAATTAACATGAGTTATATAGTTGAGGACGTAGGCACTTTTAGGTTGCATGAAATTGGTTAGGTTATAAAGAGTTAGAGAAAAAGATGAGATGATCACATGTATATATTAGATAGGTTTTATTTTCGGTTTAGTAAACATGTTTAGGTTCTTTGATTCTTGTTTGTTTTGCTTGTCTATGAGTATAAAGCATGATAGAGTCCTAGGATTTCTAAGTGTGTTTTACTTGCCATTTTTTTGTCTTTAATTTCGTAGGTCATTAGAACACCAATTCAAACTCCCCCCATACTTTCTAACGTTTTCATGCAGGTGAACACCCTACAATCCCCGGTTAAGAACGATACCCTATTTACCAATGCTACATCTACACAAAAGGGTTTTAAATTGCATTTCGTCTAGATTGATTATTGAGTGTTAATTTAGTAGTCACTTTAGGCGTTATCAATTTTTGGCGCCGTTGCCGGGGATTGTTAAGTTTTATTTGTGTGTTTTCGTTTGTGCATATGTGAAATTGTGTAAATAAGTTTATTTTGGTTTTCAGTTTTCGGAACACCTACTGTCCCGTTTTTGTGAAATTTATTTGACGTAGCTAGAGGTCTTAGAAAATTATGACAATTTACAGAGTTGTTCATTGGTATGTCTAGTTTCTGGCTGTAAAATTTCATTGAAATCGGAGTAACCAATAATTCTGGAAAATTCTGACATGCAGCTGTGTTCAAACTGTGCGATTCTGGATTGTGTAGTTGTTCTGAAATTTGTAAATAATACATCCATGTTTATAATTTTAATTTTTGTTCATACTAACCTTTGTTTTGCAGCCATCTAACACGTTAAAGGAAGTCTTCAATTTACATTGAGTACATGAAATTGGTTGATTAAGTCTCACTCTTTGGAATAGATGGCGCCTTTTTTTCTGGTTTATCTCCTTAACCCTTTGTGTTTCATTCGAAATACAAGGTTGTGGGCGGAGTCTACTAAGAACTTGAGGGAGTGTGTTATTCTCGAAATATTGGCTGAATGTCGGACATGGCTGGTGTCTAGATAGGATATGACTGGTGACAGGTTTTGGATCTAAGAAAGAGAAACATCATTGGAGTACATCCCTTGATCACGGTAGCCTCGGGTTGTTTCTCGAAATTAGTCCTACCTCTCGCGTTATCTCTATCCCTACTGGCCATGTTTTTCGATTGATCCAAGGCCGATTGATTGAGAATGCATACTTTATCGCGCGGGTCGCACGTCCATTGAAAGACCTAAAAACCAGATTCGTGTACTCTCTTTAAATTGTAGGCGCACTCAATTTGGACATGCTTGGACATAATACTATGTCGAAATTGTGTGTTTGTGCATATTAACTTGTAAAAGGATTAACCACATTGCATTTTTAGCTTGCATAACCTTCTGGCGGCTTTGTGATGCTCGGATTTCATCACCGAGTACCCTAACCTAAGTGAAGTTAGGGACATAAGGCCAAGAGATAGGTCACGTTTTGCATCATGAATTAGCACGTAACTTTTGTGTTTTCTGCAGGTTCTAACATGTTTTCTCTTATGCATTCACTCCATCTTTCACGTAGGATTGTTGTTTGATGCATTTTTTGTAATGAAAGTGTGTTATGCATGAATTCGATGTGAATTATTGTTTGCTTGCATTTGAACTTTGTTTATATGTGTTTATACTAAATTTCGTGGCTTACACATACTACTAACCTTAATTTGCAGAAAACGTTGTTTAGTATGTGTCTTAGTTCATTTCATTCATATGCATAGCCTTTAGGATGTCTAGATCATTTGCATTACATGGTAGATTGCATTTAGTGTATAAAATGTCATAACTTAGTGTTTTAGTGTTCTTATTAAGTTTTGAGTCTTTTGTGTGTTTTTGAGTTTGTTTTAGTAGTTTGAGTGTTTCCTTTGTTTTGTTTTCTTTGAGTCTTTTGTACGTTTTGGCTTAGTATCTTGCATTCATTGTGTATTCTTTTGATACTAACACTTGGTCTTTGGTGGATGATTTAGGCTATTCTTGTATGTCCAACGCATCATCTTCTACACTCCAAGAGATTACCGACCGTTTAGCACGACTTAAATCTCAAGCACTACAGGATCAAGAGAGCTACGGTTTAGGACAGCCTGTTTTTGAAGAAGTGGTAGTTGAATCTCCTCATTCATCACACTCCACCGAAATTTCATTTGCAGAAGATCAAGATATGGGCGACGGAGCGAACAACAACATTCCTCCAAACATTGGGGCTCCTCCACGAGTTACACTTCGCCAATCTACTTGTTCAAATGCATGGAGTAGTGGTCCATCATGCATTGCGTTTCCGGAGCCTGTCGGAGACAAGAAAGATGTTGAGTTGAAGAGTGGTTTCCTCCACCGATTGCCTATCTTCCATGGGCTGTCCAATGAAGATCCGAACATGCACTTAAGACAATTTCAGTTCATCTGTTCGAGTATGAAGCCCACGGAAGCCGATGAGGAAATCTTCAAGCTCAAAGCTTTTCCCTTCACTCTTGTGGATAGAGCTCAAACTTGGCTTTTTGAACTTCCGCCAAACCACATCATCACATGGAAACAACTTGCAGATAGTTTCTTGGCTAAGTACTTTCCGGCCTCGAAGATTACTGTTTTGAGGAAGAAAATCACGGGAATTACCCAAGCTTCGGATGAATCCTTTGGCCAATACTATGACCGTTTCAAGGTTCTTTGCGCCACTTGCCCTTCCCATGGATTCTCGGAGACCAACTTAATGAATTACTTCTATGATGGTCTCAAACCGACTGATCGTGAACTTCTTGATGCCGCTGCGAATGGAGCATTTATGGACTTGGATGAGACTCAAGCCCGTACACTTTTGGAGAATCGAGCTAACAATGATGCTCAATATGGGATGGCTCCTCGAAAACAAGTGAATGAAGTGAGTTCAAGCAAGGTTGCAGATGAGAAGTATGACAAGCTAGCCTCTATGCTAGAACAAGTACTTGAACTCGAAGCTAAGAGAGCCAAGGGAGCTCAAGGACTAGTTTGTGGCGTTTGTCATATGCAAGGACACAACAATGATCAATGTCCTAGCATGATGGAGCAACAACAAGGAGACATGAAACAAGCCAACGCCATAGGGGGATATCAAGGGGGCCAACGTTACAACAATTATAACAACAACAATTTTGGCAACCGTGATCATCCAGGTTTCAAGTGGGGATCAAATGAGGGATGTCTCAACCCTCCGGCATCTCAACAAGGCTACCAACGTACCCCATTTCAGCCTAGGCCGCCAATGCCTCCACAAATGCCGCCACCTATGCAGCAAGCTCCGGCCCAACACTTCACCAATCCGGACTATGATAAAATGCTTTCCCAACTGTCCACTTCTACACAAGTTCTTTTGGATGGACAAGCAAAGACAAAGGACACGTTGGAGTCTCATGGTCGAGATATTGGTGAGATCAAAAAGCAAATGGGTCAACTTGTGGACTTCATGGGACAAATCCGACAAACCGGACAGCTACCACCGAATACTATCCCCAATCCGAGGAATGTGAATGCCATGCAAACACGGAGTGGGAAAGTACTAGAAGCACCAAAGACTAAGAGATCTCATCTTGATGAAGTTACAATCGAAGACATCACTCATGAGGAAGAAGATGAGAGTGATCCAGCCACAATGGAGGCTGAGAAGAAGAAAGTGATGCCAAATGTCACTAAGGCACAATCACCCACGCCATCATCCCCAACAAAAGGTAAAATTCCTATCCCTTCAAGTACGGTTATTACTAATTCCCAGTTTGCTAGTGCACCTTTCCCAAGCAGACTTTCGAAGTCCAAGAAGAAGGATGAGCAATATGAAGACATTTTGGATATCTTCCGGAAAGTGCAAGTGAACCTACCCTTGATTGAGTGCATAAAGCAAGTGCCGATTTATGCAAAATTTCTCAAAGAGTTATGCACCCAGAGGAGGCAAACGAGGGAGAAGGAGGTGGTGAAGGTGAATGCAACCGTGTCAGCGGTTTTACAACGTCGGCTACCCCCAAAATTGAAGGATCCGGGAAGTTTTTCAGTCCCGTGTGTTATTGGTGACAAGAATTTTGAAGATGTCATGCTTGATCTTGGAGCTTCCATCAACGTTCTGCCATACTACCTCTTCGAATCGATGGAGCTTGGAGAGCTGAAGCAAGATAATGTCATCATACAACTAGCCGATCGTTCGCATAAGTATCCAAGGGGATACGTTGAAGATGTTCTGGTTCAAGTCAACAACCTCATATTTCCAGCAGATTTCTACATTGTTGACATGGAGGAGAGTCCTTTGAATACCACGCCACTTTTGCTTGGACGTCCCTTCATGAGAACCGTAAGAACGAAGATAGATGTGTTTGAAGGTACCTTTTCCATGGAAATCGATGGAGAAAGGATTGAGTTCAGCATCCTTGACGCGATGAAATTCCCAACAACAAGTGTGGCTGCCATTACCTCGTATGACATTGTGGAAAACATGGCGCAGCAACACTTAGACACAATTGGAGAGGATGAACTCGAAATGGCCATCCAATTAAGAGCGGGGCTGACTCGACTCGGGGATGAAGCCCTTTTTGATGCTGTAATTGAGATTTTGGAGCCAAGGATTCGTGAAATGGCCATGGCACTAAATGAAGCACCACGTTATGAAGGTATACCACGTCCTTTTTCTATTTCTTATGGTACTAACAAGCTAGTTCCCTCCATTGTTAAGGCACCAGAATTGGAGCTCAAAGTGTTACCGGATCACTTGAAGTATGCATACTTAGGATAAGATGATACTTTGCCGGTAATCATATCATCAACGTTGGAGAAGGATCAAGAGGACAAGTTGGTGCTTATGCTTCAAAAATACAAGACCGCCATACGTTGGACGCTCGCGGATATCAAAGGAATCAATCCGGCAACATGTGTGCATCGGATTTTGCTGGAAGATGGCGCCAAACCTACACGTGAAGCGCAGAGGAGACTCCATCCGCCAATGATGGAAGTTGTGAAGAAAGAGGTAATTAAACTCTTAGATTGTGGAGTTATTTACCCAATTTCAGATAGTAGGTGGGTCTCCCCCGTCCAAGTTGTGCCAAAGAAGTCTGGAATTACAGTTGTGAAGAATGCGGAGAATGAGCTTGTTCCTCAACGAACCGTCACTGGTCATCGAGTTTGCATTGACTATAGGAAGCTCAACGCCACCACAAGGAAGGATCACTTCCCTTTGCCATTCATTGATCAAATGCTAGAGCGGTTGGCTGGTCACGCATATTATTGCTTCTTGGATGGATATTCCGGATATAACCAAATCAGCATAGCGGAGGAGGATCAAGAGAAAACAACGTTCACATGCCCATTTGGAACATTTGCTTATCGTCGCATGCCATTTGGATTATGCAATGCTCCCGGTACGTTTCAACGTTGCATGCTTTCTATCTTTTCTGATTACATTGAGCAGATTATAGAAGTCTTTATGGACGATTTTAGTGTATTTGGGAGGGATTTCGATGCATGCTTAGGAAATCTAGAACTTATTTTGCAAAGATGCGTTGAAACTAACTTAGTGCTGAATTGGGAGAAGTGCCATTTCATGGTCACTCAAGGGATAGTTCTAGGTCACATAGTTTCGAAAAAAGGAATAGAAGTTGATAAATCTAAGGTAGATCTTGTTCGCTACTTACCCTCTCCGACTTCGGTTAGAGAGGTTCGTTCTTTTCTTGGTCATGCAGGATTTTACCGAAGATTCATCAAGGACTTTTCCCACATAGCTCGTCCCTTGTGCAAATTGCTTCAAAAGGACATCACCTTCGAGTTTGATGAAGAGTGCAACGTTGCCTTTGCAAAATTGAAGGAGCTACTCACGACAGCCCCTATACTTTGTGCACCGGATTGGTCTCTACCATTTGAATTGATGTGTGACACCTCGGATTATGCCATGGGCGCTGTCTTAGGACAACGGAAGGAAAAGAAGCCCTACGCCATATACTATGCCTCTCGGACTTTGGATGAAGCTCAAATGAACTACACAACAACCGAGAAGGAACTTCTTGCTGTGGTCTTTGCATTGGACAAGTTTCGATCATACTTGCTGCAAAGTAAGGTGATTGTGTACACGGATCATGCGGCATTGAAGTATTTGATGGCTAAGAAGGATGCCAAGCCACGCCTAATTCGATGGATACTTCTGCTCCAAGAGTTTGACATTGAAATCAAAGACAAGAAGGGAGTAGAAAACGTGGTGGCTGATCATTTGTCAAGGATTGTGCATGAGAAGGAAGCCGTGGCTATTGAGGAAAAATTTCCGGATGAACAACTCTTCGGAATTCAGGTAAGTGCTTCAGAAACTCCTTGGTATGCAGATATTGTTAATTACTTAGTAACCGATAAGTTTCCATCTTCCATGCATAGCTTCCATCGTGACAAGATTAGATTTAATGCTAGGTCTTTCATTTGGGATGAACCTTACTTATGGAAACAATGTTCAGACTTAGTAATTCGTAGGTGTGTCCCGGATAGTGAATTTCAGTCTATACTTGAATTTTGTCACAACTTAGCATGTGGAGGACACTTTGGTTCGAGAAAAACAGCCCTGAAAGTGTTGGAGAGTGGATTCTTTTGGCCTAGTATCTTTCGTGATGCTCATGAGTTCTGTTCTAAATGTGATAGGTGCCAAAGATCCGGTAATATAGGACCTAGAGATCAAATGCCACAAACTTACATTCTTAATGTCGAAATCTTTGATGTCTGGGGTATTGATTTTATGGGACCTTTTCCTCCCTCTAACGGTTTTACTTACATTTTACTCGCTGTTGATTATGTATCGAAATGGGTGGAAGCAAAAGCCACCCGTACTAATGATTTGCGAGTTGTTGCAGATTTTCTAAAGGCTAACATTTTTACAAGGTTTGGAATGCCACGCGTTCTAATCAGCGATGGAGGTAGCCATTTTTGCAACAAGATGGTGGAAGCTTTGATGAGAAAGTATGGAGTTACACATAAGGTTTCGACACCTTATCATCCTCAAACAAATGGATTGGCTGAAGTTTCCAACCGTGAGATCAAGAAGATCTTGGAGAGAACCGTTAAGCCGAACCGGAAAGATTGGAGTCAATGCTTAGATGATGCGTTGTGGGCATATAGGACTGCCTACAAAACTCCCATTGGTATGTCACCTTTTCGATTGGTTTATGGGAAGGCATGTCATCTTCCGGTGGAGATAGAGCACAAAGCATGGTGGGCTGTGAAGAAGTTTAACATGGATCGAGATGAAGCTGGTCTACATCGAAAGCTACAACTATGTAAGCTCGAGGAAATTAGGAATGACTCATTCGACAATGCTTGGATCTACAAGGAGAAAACGAAGGCTTTTCATGACAAAATGATCCGTCGGAAGGAGTTCATAATTGGCCAGCAAGTGCTACTCTTCAATTCTCGACTTAAAGTATTTCCCGGAAAGCTACGCTCTAGGTGGATGGGACCCTTCATTGTTATTGAAATTTTCTCACATGGAGCTGTTCTTATCAAAAATCCAACAACCGGGAATGAATTCAAAGTTAATGGCCATCGTTTGAAGCCGTATTATGAGAAATTCAAGGAGCATAACGTGGAAGAGGACACTCTTAAAGACCCGGCCACTTCAAACACATGATAACATGGAGCACATCTCGTCTAGGCTGCAAGACGTTAAAAAACAAGCGCTTGTTGGGAGGCAACCCAATGGAGGAGTCTACAATCAGATTTGCATTCTCTTCCCCTTATCTTTTTAAATTTCGTTGCTTTTACATTTCTTAGTTAGCTTTTTCGTAAAACCTATATTCCATCTTGATTCTATGTTTTACTTGATTACATTGAGGACAATGTAGAGTTTAAGTGTGGGGGAGGAGTTTACAACTTTATTTGAGTCATAAATTGTAAAAACCGGGCGGACAATGGATTTCCGGCGGATGATGCCCTAAAAAAAATGTTTTCTAGAGTCTAATTTAGTGTAGTGGATGAACACTTGTCTTTTAGTAAGATATCCTTGTGACTTGGTGTCTAGAAGGGGACGGTTGCTAGGACGGGTTTTGGATGTGAGAAAGAACTTGTTCGAAATCACTCCTACCTCTCTTGGTCTCTCTCGCCAACTGGCCATGTTATTAAGGTTGCCCAAAGAAGATGAGGACTAAATCTACGCTTGTTTGAGAGTCTTGAGTCTTTTTGTTTTAACTTAGCGTTTTAAAGAATCTTAGGATGCCCATAGTTAGTCTATGATGAAAATGGACCAAATTTGAACAATATGGCGTTGCATTCATGATTCTTGTGTTAATTGAGTTATTTTGAGTGTCATGACATGTAGTAGATATGGATAGTTAAACGTGGTACAGATTTCGCATGTGAGAATAAGTTTAAGTCATATGAACCTTAAACGTGAGTTTTGAGCCTATATATTTCTTTTTGGAGAGAATTTCGTGCATTAGTCTCAAAACTAAGCATGTGCATCATATGATTACTTGCCATAGATTTTAATGAACTAGAGATTACTAGAACTTACTCATGTCGAATTTGCAAAGCTTATAGTTGACATATACTCTGATTTGGATATGATTAAAGGCACTTAGGTTTTCCACCACTTAGCCAAATTGCCATGAGTCCTATATGAGCGCACGAGTTGCGACACCCCTAGAAAGCCACTTTTGAGCCTACATTGAGCCTTTATTTCGTTGACCTTATATGCATCTAAACACTTAGCCTAGTGTAGAGTTCATACCCTTGTTCTAAAGACTTGGTGAAGAATTTCGAAGCTAGTATCAAGGAATGTGGCGTGTGAATGGAGAAAAGAGAGGGGAATTCTTGTCCAAAAGCTGAAAAAGTGTGATTGCCAAAAGAAAATAAAAGAAAAAAAAAAGAAGATAGAAAATAAGCTCTCTGGCGATATGTTCAAAGAACAAAGTTTGGATCAAGAGAAGAAAATAATGAAGTTTGGGTCCAACACAATGAAATTTGGCCCTTGTTTATGAAGAATTGACCATTGAGGCGTGGAAAAGATGAAGGAGTTTGATTTCAAGAAGTTTTTGATATTTCGACTAAGTCTTTGGAACGTGTTTACCACCACATATCTATATTCCAAATGCCTTAGCCTTGCCCCATTACAACCCTTCAAAAGACCTTTTTGATCCTTAAGATGAGTAGCAGTTAATCTGTGGAGTAAATCGCATGAGTAAGCATATGGTTTGGTTCATTTGTGCAAGTATTCATTCATGAGGTTTTCAAATACTTCTATCCATTTTGAGTGAAAATATGATGAGAGAATCCATGTAAGTTGATTTGAACCTCATTCGAAACATGCATAGCCTTAAACATCACCATTGTTTACACCATGTCTTACTTGTTCATTACATGAATCATGGCTTGATTATCATTTGAAATTTTGCAATGTCATCGCCATACACTTATAAAAATTTCTGAGACATCTTTAACTTAAGGGCTTAGTTGTTTTGTTTTTAGTCTTAGATTTCTCCAACTTGGAGACTAGCTCCAACGTTGGAACCTTTCCTTCTTTCTTTCTTTTGCTTTTCTTTTAACTTGTGTCCAAATACGGCTTCAGACGATTTCGAACAGCCCAGACCTCTGATTAATGCATATGATACCTCGTTGGAAAGATCTTTGAATTATCTTTCCAACGACACCAAGATCGCAATTTTTGGAGATCTACAGCTCCCGAAATGTCCGTTTTACCAAAAAGAGATTTTCCTTGTGCACCAAGCTCATCCTTGTGCCTATAAATTGAAGACTTCGGCTCATTCATCATCATCTCTCATTCTAGTACTCAAAGCTCTGCCCAAAACACTACCTCTCCTCCCTTGCACCAAATCTGAAGAAGCCATCCCTCCAACGCCATAAACACCATCCTCCACCGAAATATTAGGGGAGTCCCGAAGTATTTCGCCATCTCCATTGAAGAGCAGCTTACACCAAGTAGTCTAGGGGAGTC
The DNA here is from genome assembly GCA_946800695.1 of Geum urbanum. Lineage (NCBI taxonomy): Eukaryota > Viridiplantae > Streptophyta > Magnoliopsida > Rosales > Rosaceae > Geum > Geum urbanum. Next base: position 26,374,624 of record OX327002.1, read on the forward strand.
CCGACAACAAAAAGTGTAACCATAACTCTTCTCTTATTTCTTTGTATTTTTGGCATTCTTTGGAGTGAAGTTGTAAAGGATTTTGGTTATATAATTCTAGTTAATTTTCTGCCATCTTCTAGTTCTTACGTTTTTGCTATACATGTTTATTCTATGCTTAATACTTAATCTAAATGCAGGGGAGTCCCGGTTTAGATTATTGATGTGTTAGGGGAGTCCCGAAGCACTTAATCACGAAATTAACATGAGTTATATAGTTGAGGACGTAGGCACTTTTAGGTTGCATGAAATTGGTTAGGTTATAAAGAGTTAGAGAAAAAGATGAAATGATCACATGTATATATTAGATAGGTTTTATTTTCGGTTTAGTAAACATGTTTAGGTTCTTTGATTCTTGTTTGTTTTGCTTGTCTATGAGTATAAAGCATGATAGAGTCCTAGGATTTCTAAGTGTGTTTTACTTGCCATTTTTTTGTCTTTAATTTCGTAGGTCATTAGAACACCAATTCAAACTCCCCCCATACTTTCTAACGTTTTCATGCAGGTGAACACCCTACAATCCCCGGTTAAGAACGATACCCTATTTACCAATGCTACATCTACACAAAAAGGTTTTAAATTGCATTTCGTCTAGATTGATTATTGAGTGTTAATTTAGTAGTCACTTTAGGCGTTATCATGATTATTCAGGGGTTCGTGATCGTTTGTTTGGCGATGGACTTTCCGCCGGATCACGGGTTAACGCGAACTGCGTTACGCTAGTCTGTGAGTGGACATTTCTTTTCACGGATTGTTTGCGAGTCTTTATATACGTTTTATGAACTTGAGCATGCATATGAGATTTCGGTTTACATGAGCATGTGATATACGATTATGCCTATACCAGTATATATATTACGTATATACACTTATATGTTGTTATGTGTCCACGTGTGGCCCCGTGAGATTTTTATGCATGCTCTGTACGCGTGAGGAGTTAGAGTCTCCCTCGTGTTTGTTTGTGTACATGAGGAGTTAGAGTCTCCCTCGTGTACCATTTGATTATTTATACCTTCGACTCGCATATATTTTTATAACGTATATTTTATTTGGTGAAAGACATTTATTTTCGTCCACTCACTCTAGCAGTTTTCATGTGTTTCCCCTGGGATTTTTGATTTCCGTGCCCAGTTTGCAGTTCAGATTTTGGTGTTTCACGTCGAGGTTGGGAGGCTAGTGATCTGAGCTACCTGTGTTTTTCAATAGGTTCTTGTTTCGCCTACTGATGTGTATATTTTATATTTTTACACTAGAGGTCGCTCTGATACATTCTGATACGTGTTTATACAGATTTTCTCGGATATATTATATATAGTACAGTATGTTTACTGTTTATTGTTTATATTATGATGTTGAGAAATCCGGATGGGATTGGTGCCCACGGTTTGGCTTTTGTGGCATAGGACGAAGTGTTGTTTACAGGGTGCAGGTGTATGCAATTCCACGTTAGTAACGAAACTCTGCCGAAATTTCGAAAAGTTTTTGTTGGTTCGTATTTTCAGAAGTGATTCGATTCCGGTTTAGGTAACTGAATCGGGGTTGGGTCCTTTCAGCTTGGTATCAGAGCATTAGGTTATAGGTTCTATAGACTTCTGTAGTCGTATTTACTAAGGATATTTGAGAATGTACAACATGTCTGGAATGGTGACCTGACCGGTCGGCGGATACTCATCAATATTCCGGGTGTTGTATACTTTCAAATATTTGAAGTTCCATGATTACGTTCCACTTGTTGTGAACGATATTTTATTAGGATGCCTCCTTTACGTGCTTTCCGTGTCGGTACGGTTGTGGATCCTATTGAGGATCAATCGACGCGCGATTTCCCAGAGAATTGTGGGTTTGGATGAGTATTCTGAGTTCAGAGAATTGTGTGGCACAGTTTGCCTGGTTGTGTGTGTATGAGTGTTTACATGTAGCCTCAGAGCAGAGAATTGTGGCAGTTGATGTTTTTGCCTGAGTTAGATCATTGTATTTGGTGGGCTGATATTGTGTGAGTTCCTGTTGCGACTCCATGACCTACATTCAGAGTGTTGTTTATACGATAATAGTTTTATCAGGCTACCCAACATTCGAATGAGGAGTGTTTACCCACCTGAGGCAGAGATGTATTGTTCACATGTTTGTCCCTGTTTGCATGAGGTTCGAGATGAGTTTGAACCTGAGCATCAGAGAGAGTCTGATTGATGTGCCTCGAGATAGCCGTCAGGAGCTTAGTGTGCTGATGTGACGACCCCGAACAGATTGAGCAGTGTCATCAGCTTGATCTACGAGCTTACGCGTAGTCGCAGATTTCCGACAGTTATGTGAATCACCGGATTTGTTAACGACTAAATCATTGGCCGAGAATTGGAGCTATGTCTCTTCTCGAGAGTCATTGTACGTGTGATTTCGAGTTCGCGGGCGGTTCCAGATCGTTATTTGGACGACCGAGGAATAAGTTATGAATATTTGAAGTTTCGATATAATCGGTTATATATGTCAGGTTTCTTAATGACTAAATTACCGGACGAGAATTTGGTTTCGTCTTCTTCACGGAAGATGTTGAGAATTTAATTTCGAGTTTGTAGGAACTTCCGGAGTATTATTCCGAGTTACGAAGATTAAGTTGTGAATATTTCCGATTGTTGATTGTTTAGTCGATTAAATATGTGTTGGTTTGAATGGTTGACTTTTTATCTGATTGGTCGATGTGTTTGACTTTGGGTGATAATTGAAGAGTACGTCAAGACGAGCTTGTGGCCGCGAGAATTATTGGAATCGGAATTACGACGAGGAAATTACGTGTGTTTGAAGTTTATTGAAATATGAATTATGGGGTTTCCATTTTGGGAAAGTGTATATATGTGGGTTTCCCCTTTGGGAAAGTCAAACATGCAATTATGTGGAGTTGACTCGGTCAACTCGAGCTGTGGTGATGGTGGCGCGATGCCGTACGGCTCGCCGGCGACAGAGCACCGTCCGGCCACCTCCGGCCTTGGCTCCGGTCCCGTTCTCTTCGACTCGGCCTCCCGAGTCCATCTCCGGCCTCCTTTCACGGCAAGGCTCGCCGGAGGAGGAGTTATATTCGGCCAAAATCCAAGAAAAAAATGGTGAATTCGGGTTCAATGATTTAGACCGATTCGAGCTGAAATTTGGAGTGGGCTTTGAAGCTCTCATCACCTTGATCTAATTTTGCTTGTGTGTCGAGAATTTTGGAATTGAAATTTGTGTGAACATTCCGTTTTGCTTGAAATTGGACTAGTTAGAGTGAAAATTGGTCTTCGTTGCAGTTGACAAAGTTGCTCAGTGGGTGATTTTGCATGGAATATGGGTTGCTCCGCAGTGGAATTCTCTGTTCGGGTTGCGCCGTCGCCGCCGGCGGTGGTCAACGGTCAACGGCGGTCAAGTTTGACTTTTTGGGATTTTCGACAAGTTGCATGTCATTTCACTCGAAATCGCGCTCCGATCGCAGTGGGGAGGTTCGTTTTTCGAGTTGAGCATCCGAAAGTAGAGTGAGGTATTGAGGTGTGATTTCCGGATTTCCGACAGTTTGTCGTAATCGGATTACATGTTTCCGAGAACGGTGGTTTCTCGTGATTTATTTTGAATTGTCGAGTTATGATTTTGAGAAATGAATTTTGTGATTATTCAGAGGTTCGTGATCGTTCGTTTGGCGAGGGACTTTCCGCCGGATCACGGGCTAACGCAAACTGCGTTACGCTAGTCTGGGAGTGGACATTTCTTTTCACGGATTTTTTGCGAGTCTTTATATACGTTTTACGAACTTGAGCATGCGTATGGGATTTCGGATTACATGAGCATATGTTTTACGATTATACATATACGGATATACGTATACGAATATACATACACTTATATGCTGTTTCATGCATTTGCATCGAACTGTTTATGATTTGATTTACACAGAGTACAGCCTCAGTTACGTTGTTGTATCGATACACTTGCCTCTCGGCTGATCCCCGATGGTAGGCTCCGAGGAGGGGCGTTACCCCGACCTGACCGGCGATGGGCGTTTCCCTGGAACCGAGGCCTTTCTGGCTTAGAATCACGTGTGGGTCTGGGATCCCGTGATTCGGACTGTACTAGCACGGATGTGTCCATGAGTGACCCCGTGGGATTTTTACTTGCATGCTCAGTACGCTGGAGGAGTATGATTTTACCTCGTGTACTTTGTTATTTCTATTTACCTGGACTCGCATATGTTATTTTAAACATATATATCAACTGGTGAAAGACATTTATTTTTGTCCACTCACTCTAACAGTTTTCATGTCTTTCCCCTGGGCTTTTCGGTTTCCGTGCCCAGTTTGCAGTTTGGATTCTGGTGTCGCACGTCGTGGTCGGAGGCATAGTACTCTAGCTACCTTGTTTCTTTCAGTGGGTTTATTGTTCTACCTACTGTGGTGTACTTATATGATTATACATTAGAGGTCGCTCTGAGTATTCGGTTGTATATACTATATGATTTTACACCGGATTTCAGTAAAGTATAGATATATTTATTGTTTTACTTTACTGTTGATATATTGAGAAATCCGGATGGGATTGGTGCCCACGGTTTGCTTTTTGTGGCATAGGATGAAGTGTATTTTCCGCGTGCAGGTAATGGTAATTCTACGTTAGTAGCGAAACTCTGCCAAAATTTCTACAGTTTTTGTTGGTTTGTGTTTTCGAAGGGGTTTGATTCCGGTTTAGGCAACTAAACCGGGGTTGGGTCCTTTCAGCTGCACTCAGTGGCGAGGCTATTGAGAAGGAAAGGTGTACGCGGTTTTCGATGTGATGGTTTGAGGAAAGTGGACTTAGTTGAGATATGTGATGAGGTTAAGTTCCGACACCTCGAGATCAGTGACTTCATCAGGTTGTGGCCTTTTCGATTATGTTGAGGGTCATCAGATCAAGCAGAAGATCCGTTTAGTGGTGATGGTGGAGATCACAGAGTAGCGGACTTGCTCTTGTGGCATGAGTTTGGGCGATCGTTGGTGATCCTTTCACGCAGCAGGTGTTGCGGTGACTTGTGTTCGTGGAGCTCTTTCAGTTGCTGTTTCGGTGGCCAGGAGGGTCACGTTATAAGGGAGCGCCCTCAGCCAACTGTGTTTGCGGTTCGACAGCTCAGAGTTCAGGAGGAGGTCATGATGCTATTCCTGAAGTTTGACCAATGTACCTTTTTGATGAGTTAATCAGCAATGTCGCTATTGACATGGGCGGCTAGTTGGGCATGTTGGAGTTCGTGTTCGTGCCATGACCTTGTTTGAGGACAGACTTTTCTCCGAGGTTACTGTTGTTTGATATCCATGGCTATTGTACCTGCATCTCCACTTCTGAGGTTTTAGAGAGTGTTGTATCCATCCGAAGGTTGCGAGATCCTTGTTGGAGGATATGGCTTAGTCGCGGATCTGTTATAGCTGGACATCGTGGTTTTGATGTGACTATGAGTATGGACTTCTGCGACACATTTTGGTTGTGTTCGAGTGCCTCGAGAAGGAGGTTGTGTTTTGTCGACCAGGTTTCCCCGAGATACTATTTCGTGGTGATGGTCGAGCGGATGGTGGAGACGAGTTGTGTTGTTTGCTTAGCTCATGTTGTGGATACTACGGTTGCTGTGCCGACGTTGGTGACATTGAGGTGGTTCCCGAGTTTCCAGATGTGATCCGGAGGAGTTACTAGGTGTTCCTCCAGTTCGGAAGACCGACTACACCATTGAGCTTGTACCGGGCGCTGGAATCATTTTACCGGCATCTTGTCGTTCGGAGCCAGCGGAGCTGATGGAGCTACAGTTTTGACTCCAGGAGTTGTTGGAGGAGATTCCAGAAGCTTTCATGCGACCCCACGTATTTGCGTGGTGTGCTCTTGCATTGTTTGTCCGGATGTTGGATGGTTTGACGAGGTGGTGCATTGACTACCGTAGCCTGATTTACTTCAGGAGTGTGACTTTAGTCTTTTCGAAGATTGATTTCGGGTTCGGATACCATCAGTTGAGGTTTGATGAGTTAGATGTGGTTTGGACCGTTTTCAGATCTCGGTGCGGGCATCAGGAGTTTTTGGTCACGCTGTTGGGTTGACTATTACCCCCATAGATCTTACGGACTTGATGGACCAGGTGTTCAGACGATTTTGGACGAGTTGCGGTTATGTTCATTGGCAACATCCAGATGTATTCCAGGAGTGTGGATCAGCACCTGAAGCAATTGCGATCGATTTTGCGGACTTCGTGAGACGATTAGCTGTTTGTGAAGTTCAGCCAGTGTGAGTTTTTGCTGATTAGCGTGAAGATTTTGGGTTGTATGATGTTATCCGAGAGAGTGGCATGGATTCTGACCAGATAGAAGCCGTGTTGATTTGAGGTTGACCTACCATTGTACCAGAGATCGGGAGTCTCTTGGGTTTAGCAGGCTACTATTGATGCATTGTGCAGGATTTTTCTGGATTACTACTTCACTTTCCGGATTGACGAAGAAGGCGTCGAGTTTGAGTAGTTCGATGCACGCGAGGAGAGTTACTTACTCCTGCAGGATGGTTGACCGTTGTTTCGGTTTTGACCTTACCTGTCGACCGTGACGAGTTCGTGGGTTATGGCGATGCATCGAGGTATAGATTTGGTTATATTTTGATGTTGTGTAGCAGAGCGGTGGCTCATGGTTTCAGGCAGTGGGAACTTTATGTAGCTACGTATCCTATGTATGGTATTGGGTGTAGCTGTTCTCGTGTTAGCATCAGAGAGTTGGAGACACTACTGCTATGGCGTGCAGCGCAGTGTAGGACGTACACTGATCACTTGAGTTGCATCCACTTGCATCTTCAGCCAGATTTGGGCTTGAGGCAGTATAGATGGATGGGGTCGACTAACGACTATGGCTGCACCTTTGAATTTGTTCAAGAAGGCCAGAGGTTGTACTTTGACTACCCATCTGGGATGTTGTTGCTGATGCATTCAGTTGGAAGTCGAGAGCTTCAGTGTTTCATGTGAGTGTGTGGCTCGAGTTTCCGTGTTAGCCGAGTTGCGAGCTTCGGGAGCTGAGTTTGAGTGTGATGATGTTGAAGCTCATTATTTTGCGTGCACTTGGCGCTAGTGGTGCGGAGATGTATCAGATACTTCGAGTTTACTACTCGTGACGTAACATGAAGAGCAATATAGCAGCTTGTGTGTGCGGATGCCACATTTGTCGACTGGCGATGGCTAGGAGGCAAAGACTTGTCGAGAGTTACAGCCCTTTGAAATTTCTGGTTAGACGTGACGTTTGTCGCTGTGATCTTGTGTATGTTTGTACGCACTTTGGTTTGTGGTACCAGTTGTTTGGCTATTGTGGACCATTTGATGAACTTAGTACGTTTCCTTGTACTTTCGGGAAATGATTTCAGTGGCAGGCTGGTATAGCTGTGTTTGGTGGAGATTGTCCATTTTCGTGATGTGCCTATGTCCCAGTTCGCTGATCGAGATAATCAGCTACAACAGAGTGTTGGCAAGCTTTGCAGCGAGCATTGGGGACCAGATTACAAGTTAGTACCAGTTCTTATCCTCAGATTAGTGGGCGATCTTTGAGGACTATTCAGACCTTGGAGGGCATATTATGGACCTTGGTATTGCAGTTCCGAGGGATTTGGGACCAGCAGTTTCAATTGTTTGAGATTGTATGTAGTACCAGTTTGTTGACCACTATGATTTTGATGTTGCATGATGTCGTTTCGAGGACGATGTTGTACTCCACTATGCTGGAGCGAGTTTGGTTTGAGTTTGAGTTGACATTTGATTCGGATTTTGTAGGATGTGTGACCACAGACTTTCGGATTAGCGGAAACAGGTTACTAATTGCCCGAGTTCGATGTGTGAGTTATGTTAAGGTGTGTAGACTGAGTTGTGATTTGCCATATTGTTTTGATCCAGATGAGGTCGTAGGCGAGTTTGTGTAATGCCATATGGTTCGGCATCGCCTATATCGTTGGCTTTTATGTGGCGGAACTGTGTTTCAGGTTTGCTACGAGTTGTGTACCCTATCTGTTCCTTATGCAGGAACACTTGGCTATTGTGTAGAACCAGTTCAGATTCCAGAGTTGAGGGTACAGGGATTTTAGCATGGACCTATCTCCTATTGTGGAGTCTGTTGTCAGAGTTGTTCAGTTGACATTGTCACTAGAGAGTTGAGCAGTATGCAGAGGCAATGCTCCTACCTTGTAGTTGTCAGACTCGGAAATTTCGAGGTCGAAATTTTTTTTAAGGGGGGTGGATTTGTGACGACCCGGAACAGAATCAGTAAGAGGAATCAGCTTGATCTACGAGCTTGCGCATAGTCGCAGAGTTACGACAGTTGTTTGAATCGCCGGACTTGTTAACGACTAAATTATTGGCCGAGAATTAGAGCTGGGTCTCTTCTCGAGAGTCGTTGTACGTGTGATTTCGAGTTCGTGGGCGGTTCCGGATCGTTATTTGGACGACCGAGGAATAAGTTATGAATATTTGAAGTTTTGATTTAATCGGTTTTATATATCAGATTTGTTAACGACTAAATTACCGGACGAGAATTTGGTTTTGGCTTCTTCACGGATGTTGTTGAGAATATAATTTCGAGCTCGTGGAAACTTCCGGAGCATTATTCCAAGTTATAAGGATTAAGTTGTGAATATTTCCGATTGTTGATTGTTTAGTTGGTTAAATATGTGTTGGTTTGAACAGTTGACTTTTTATCCGATTGGTCGATATGTTTGACTTCGGGTGATAATTGAAGAACATGTCGAGTCGAGTTTGTTGCCGCGAGAATTATCGGAATTGGAATTACGACGAGAAAGTTACGGATATTCGAAGTTTGTCGAAAAGATAATTACGAAGTTTCCAAAAATGGAAGGCCTATAAATAGAAGGTTGTTATTTCGGGCAAGTCAACACTTGCCATTTATGTTGTTGACCGAGTCAACTCGGTGGAGAGAGAAGTTGGCGACGGGAGCCACGGTGCTTCACGGCGGCGCGATGATTCCGGCCACCCCACGGCTTGACCTTGGGCCCATTCCCTTCGCCTTGATGTCCCCATCACATCCCCGGCACCCACGCACGGCGAGGCTCGCCGGAGTGAGAGAAAAATCCGGCCAAAATTCAAGAAAAATTGGGGATTTCGGGTTCAATGATTCCGGTAGAATTGAACTACAAAAAGGACTGGGTTTTGTAGCTCTCCTTACCTACAAGCTACCATGTAAGTTTGGTGATCTAAATTTGTTTGTGCTTGGAGAATTTTGGATTTGAAATTTGTGAGGCAATTCGGTTTTGCTTGAAATTGACATCCTTAGAGTGAGAATTGGCCTTCGATGCAGTTGACAAAGTTGCTCAGTGGGTGATTTGGAGTGGAATAGTGGTTGCTCCGCCGGGAAAATTTCAGGTTGGTGGTGGCGCCGCCGCCGCCGGCGGTTAACGGTCAAACTTTGACTTTTGGAGTTTTCGACAAGTTGCATGTCATTTCACTCGAAATTGCGCTTCGATCGCAGTGAGGAGGTTCATTTTTCGAATTGAGCATCCGAACTTACAGCGAGGTATTGAGGTGTGATTTCCGGATTTCCGACAGTTTGTCGTAATCGGATTACGTGTTTCCGAGAACGGTGGTTTCTCGTGATTTGATTTGAATTGTCGAGTTATGATTTTGAGAAATAGATTTTGTTATTTGATCTACACGTTTTCTACGAGAAAGTTACGGATATTCGAAGTTTGTCGAAAAGATAATTACGAAGTTTCCAAAAATGGAAGGCCTATAAATAGAAGGTTGTTATTTCGGGCAAGTCAACACTTGCCATTTATGTTGTTAACCGAGTTGACCGAGTCAACTCGGTGGAGAGAGAAGTTGGCGACGGGAGCCACGGTGCTTCACGGCGGCGCGACGATTCCGGCCACCCCACGGCTTGACCTTGGGCCCATTCCCTTCGCCTTGATGTCCCCATCACATCCCCGGCCACCATGCACGGCGAGGCTCGCCGGAGTGAGAGAAAAATCCGGCCAAAATTCAAGAAAAATTGGGGATTTCGGGTTCAATGATTCCGGTAGAATTGAACTACAAAAAGGACTGGGTTTTGTAGCTCTCCTCACCTACAAGCTACCATGTAAGTTTGGTGATCTAATTTTGTTTGTGCTTGGAGAATTTTGGATTTGAAATTTGTGAGGCAATTCGGTTTTGCTTGAAATTGACATGCTTAGAGTGAGAATTGGCCTTCGATGCAGTTGACAAAGTTGCTCAGTGGGTGATTTGGAGTGGAATAGTGGTTGCTTCGCCGGGAAAATTTCAGGTTGGTGGTGGCGCCGCCGCGGCCGGCGGTCAACGGTCAAACTTTGACTTTTGGAGTTTTCGACAAGTTGCATGTCATTTCACTCGAAATCGCGTCCCGATCGCAGTGGGGAGGTTCATTTTTCGAATTGAGCATCCGAACTTACAACAAGGTATTAAGGTGTGATTTCCGGATTTCCGACAGTTTGTCGTAATCGAATTACGTGTTTCCGAGAACGGTGGTTTCTCGTGATTTGATTTGAATTGTCGAGTTATGAATTTGAGAAATGGATTTTGTGATTATTCAGGGGTTCGTGATCGTTTGTTTGGCGATGGACTTTCCGCCGGATCACGGGTTAACGCGAACTGCGTTACGCTAGTCTGTGAGTGGACATTTCTTTTCACGGATTGTTTGCGAGTCTTTATATACGTTTTATGAACTTGAGCATGCATATGAGATTTCGGTTTACATGAGCATGTGATATACGATTATGCCTATACCAGTATATATATTACGTATATACACTTATATGTTGTTATGTGTCCACGTGTGGCCCCGTGAGATTTTTATGCATGCTCTGTACGCGTGAGGAGTTAGAGTCTCCCTCGTGTTTGTTTGTGTACGTGAGGAGTTAAAGTCTCCCTCGTGTTTGTATGCGTGAGGAGTTAGAGTCTCCCTCGTGTACCCGGACGCGTGAGGAGTTAGAGTCTCCCTCGTGTACCATTTGATTATTTATACCTTCGACTCGCATATATTTTTATAACGTATATTTTATTTGGTGAAAGACATTTATTTTCGTCCACTCACTCTAACGGTTTTCATGTCTTTCCCCTGGGCTTTTCAGTTTCCGTGCCCAGTTTGCAGTTCAGATTTTGGTGTTTCACGTCGCGGTTGGGAGGCTAGTGATCTGAGCTACCTGTGTTTTTCAATAGGTTCTTGTTTCGCCTACTGATGTGTATATTGTATATTTTTACACTAGAGGTCGCTCTGATACATTCTGATACTTGTTTATACGGATTTTCTCGGATATATTATATATAGTACAGTATGTTTACTGTTTATTGTTTATATTATGATGTTGAGAAATCCGGATGGGATTGGTTCCCACGGTTTGGCTTTTGTGGCATAGGACGAAGTGTTGTTTACAGGGTGCAGGTTTATGCAATTCCATGTTAGTAACGAAACTCTGCCGAAATTTTGAAAAGTTTTTGTTGGTTCGTATTTTCAGAAGGGGTTCGATTCCGGTTAGGTAACTGAATCGGGGTTGGGTCCTTTCACCTAAGCTCTCCAAGAAGGCCGCTACCCTCCTCCTCCATAAACACCATCCTCCACCGAGGCATTCCTGGCAATCCCCAGTGTCTCCACCGTCTGTAGAAGACCATCTACACTAAATATTATAGAAGATTCTTGAAATAAAAAGTGTAAGATGATTTCTTCTACTTCTATTTTGTTCTTGTACGAATTCTTGGTTATTATAGATTTGTTTGGTTATATGATTCTAACCTGTCTATGTGATCTGTTTTATCTCTTTAGCCTTGAACTAAACATGTAATTTCGTGCATAATGCTTGATTTAGATGCAGAGTTGATTTTGGATTTAGATCATGATGCGTTAAATGCAGAGTTGATTCTTGGTTTTACCTTAATATTGAAATTGCATGTGAAAACAGGTTAATGACTTAGACACTAATATGTTGCATGTAGGTTGTAAAGAGTTAGGTAAATATATTTGAGTTGATCACTTGTATATATGTTAATTAGTGTTTTGTTTTCGGTTTAGCAAGCATTGTTAGGATTTTATGTTCTTGTTTGTGGAAACTTGTCTATGAGTCGAAGCATGATAGAATCTAGGATTTATGAATGTGTTTGCTTGCCAATTTTTGTCTTTAAATTTCGTAGGTAATTAATCAAACTCCCATAACCCCCCTGAACTTAGAACGTAGTCATGGATGCACCCTCAATCCCCGGTTAAGAATGATCCCCATTTACCAAATGCTACATCTACCAAAAAGGGTTTTAAATTGTGACGTCTTTGCTAATTGTTAAGTGTTTTATTTGATAGTTAGTTTAGGCGTTATCAATTTTTGGCGCCGTTGGAATTGTGTGATTTCTTTTGAACATGTGTGAAAGTGTGCAAATAAATACAAAGCATGTTAATAATAGTTCGAAATTTGTTTATACTTGTTTATAATTTATACTTGCTCATGTAACAATCTATTTTGCAACCCTTTAAATGTTAAAGGAAGTCTACGATTGATATTGAGTACATGAGCTTGGTTGGTTAAGTCTCACTCTCCTGGAATAGATGCGACTCTTTTCCTTGCTTATCTCTCTAACCCCTCATGATGTGCGGATTTCATCACAATACACCATAACGTAAGTGAAGTTATAGACATGAGGTTGAGGGCAGAGTTTGTAAAAGACTTGAGGGTGTGTGTCTTGCTTGAAAATTTGGCTGATTGTTGGTCATGGTGTCTAGAAGGGTTATGACTTGTGACTGGTTTTGGATATGAGAAAGAGAGCTTCAATATAGTATATACCATTGGCCCGGTTAGCCTCGGGGTGCTTCTCGAAATTAGTCATACCTCTCGCATTATTTCTATCCCAACTGACCAATGCTAAACATTATTAAGATGAAAATTCGAGTTTGACATATATTATCACGCGGGTTGCACATCCGTTAAAAGACCTAAAGATCAAACTAGTGTACTCTTTTTAAATCAAAGGCATACTCAATTAGACAATACTTGTGGATAATATACAAGTCGAATTGTGTGTTTGTAAAATGTTAAACTTGTAAAAGACTAACCACGTTCATTTAGTTTTGCATAACCTTCTAGTGGCTTTGTGATGCTAGGATTTCATCACTGGGTACCCTAACCTAAGTGAAGTCAGATACATGAGTCCAAAAGATAGGTAATGTTTGCATCATGTATTTAGCACGTAACTTGTATGTTTTCTGCAGGTTTCTAACGTTTTCTCTTATGCTTTCACTCTATACTTCACTTATGTTCTTGTTTGATGCATTTGAATGATGATTTAAGTATGTTATGCATGTACTCGAGTGAAATGTTGTGTGTTTGCATCTTTAACATTTGTATATATGTGTTCAAAACATTTTTTCTAAGTCTTGCATTGTTTATATGTCTAATTTTGCAGAAAATATTGTATATATGTGCTTGTCTTAACCATTTTTGTTGCATTGCATACATGTTTAGGTTGTTTAGATCATTTACATACTTGTTTACTTTGTATTTAGTGTCTTAAAGTGTCATAGGATTGTCTTAGATGTCTAGTGTTTTCAAGAGTGTTTAAGTTTTCAATTGTAGATTTTGTGTGTTTGAACACGCAAGGTTCTTTCAATGGATCGAAAATTCCATCGATCCATTGAAAGAGCTACTCTGAAAAATAATGTGTTGCACCGGAGAGGTCCCTTCGATCCATCAAAGCTTGCTTCGACACATCAAAGGCTTCTTTTTTTTCATTTTTTTTTCAGTGTTGTTTGTGTGTTGTTTGTGTGTTCTTGGCGTGTTTTTTTTTTTGTTTTGTAATTTATGATTTTGGCTTAGTATCATGTATTCATTATGTATTCTTTTGATACTAACACTTGATCTTTGATGAATGCTCAGGATTATGAATGTCCAAATTGAATCTCGCATCTTCTAGTACCGACCTACAAGAACTTGTAGACTGGATTGCACATCTCAAATCTCAACTCGTACCAGAACCAAGAGAGTAACATTTTGATCCTCCTCACATTGAGGACATGGTTGACTCTCCACATTCATCCCATCACTCCAACGAGCATTTTTTCAGAAGAAGAAGAGCAAGCAATGGCCACCAATCCACTAAAAACCCTCCGATTAACGTTGAGAAGAGGTCAATTCACCAACGCACTTGCTCAACCAAATGGAGTAGTGGTCCTTCATGCATTCCATTTCTGGATCCCCAAGCGGATAAGAAGGACATCAAGGTGAAGAGTAGTTTCCTCCACCGTTTGCCAATCTTCCAGGGGCGTTCAAATGAAGATCTGAACATGCATCTCAAACAATTTCAATTCATTTGCATGAACATGAAGCCTGCAGAAACCAATGAGGAACTCTTCAAGCTCAAAGCTTTTCCCTTCACTTTAGCACATAGAGCTCAAACTTGGCTTTTTGAACTCCCGCCTGATCACATCACGACATGGAAGCAACTTGCGGACCTGTTCTTGGCTAAGTATTTTCCGGCCTCAAAGATCACTATTTTGAGGAAAAAGATTACGGGGAAAGCACAAGCATCAGATGAGTCATTTGGCCAATACTATAATCATTTCAAGGTTTATGTGCCACTTGCCCTTCCCATGGTTTTTCAGAGACAAACCTTATGAACTATTTCTATGATGGTCTCAAGCCGATTGATAGAGAGGTTCTCGAGACAGCCATAAATGGAGCATTCAAGGACTTAAATGAGACGAAAGCTCGTACTTTGTTGGAAAACAGAGCAAATGGTGATGCTCAATATGGGATGGCTCCAAGGAAAACAGTAGCTGAAGTGAATTCAAAGCATGTTACGGATGAAAAGTATAACAAGCTAGCATCTATGCTAGAACAAGTGCTTGAACTCGAGACAAAGAGAGCCAAGGCAGCCCAAGGACCTATTTGTGGAGTATGTCATGTGCAAAGGCATCATAATGATCAATGCCCTATATTATTGGAGCTTACTAGAGAAGAAGAACAAGTGAATGCCATTGGTGGGTATCAAGGAGGCCAACGTTACAACAACAACAACTACAACAATTTTGGCAACCGTGATCATCCGAGTTTCAAGTGGAGTAGCAATGATGAATGTTTCAACCGTCTAACACCTCAATAAAGCTACCAACGTCCTTCCTTTCAACATAGGCCGCTAATGCCTAAAGCTCCAATGCATCCTATGCAACAAGATCCCCCGGTACAACAATTCACTAATCCGGACCACGACAAGATGTTGGCCCAATTGTCTACTTCAACACAAGTTCTATTTTATGGTCAAGCAAAAACGAAGGAGACATTGGATAGTCATGACCGAGACATTTCGGAGATGAAAAAGCAAATGAGCCAAATCGTTGACTTCATGAGCCAGATTAGAGAAACCGGGCAGCTTCCTCCTCAAAAACTTCCAAATCCAAGGAATGTAAGCGCATTGACAACAAGAAGTTGGAAGGTACTAGAAGGTCCAACCCAAAAGAAAAGAAAAGTACCTCCACATCATGTTTTGGAGGATGAAGAATTAGAAGAAGGTGCAGCAACCAAAGAGGCTGAGAAGAAGAAGAATGTAGCACCTTAAGCCACTAAGGCACAAGTCACCACACCATCTACCCCAACCAAAGGTAAAACTCTTATCCCTTCAAGTACGGATATTACTAATTCTCCATTTTCTCATGTACCATTTCCAAGCAAGCTATCAAAGTCAAAGAAAGATGATCAATATGAAGAAATCTTGGATATCTTTCAGAATATGCAAGTAAATCTTCCCTTAATTGCGTGCATCAAGCAAGTGCCTATCTATGCCATGTTATGTGACACTAGTATCTAGATAAGGGTGTTTGGAGTCCTTATCTCTATGCTTCTTGGCTATTTCGATCACTTGCTTAGTGTCGGAGGTATGATGTTTGTCATTCTTCCCCCGGTTGGTCTTGTTGATGTTGGATAATTTTTGTTGAACAACATAAATTATTAAAAAATTAATAAGTAACTAAAATAAAAATAATTCAACTTTCTTAATTTAAATAAAAAAATTATCACCTTATATTCTTCATCTTGGAAATGGTTAACCAACCACTCCCACTCCTTTTCTCTATCTCCACGCATTTCTACAGGGGTAGGCACGGGGCCGATATCGTCATAATACTTATGAAGTTTATACTTCCAATCACGGTAGATGGCATTGGCGGTTTGGTTGATGAGCCTAAACATCTCCGGTGTGGAATCCACCTCATATTGTTCCTATAAAAAATGAATAAAAATTTATAATTGTATATATTATGAAATTACGATTTTTGTTGGTTATTAGAAAATAAATTTAAAATTGTACGTATTACGTACCACAAGTTCTTTAAACATTTTCGCATTCTCTTCATTCGGCAACTCCTTCCAAGTAGGGGCAATCATACGAACCCTGTAGCGAATGATTGACCCGATGCTGTGCAAAGAGAGACTAGCTAGGTGAGATGTGGGAGGGCCATCGGTGAATTTGTCGTACGACAACTGGATCTTTTGCCCGGTCGCCTTGAACAATTTCTCGGATTTGGCGCTATTTACGAGACCGTGAGTCCTTTTGGGTTGAGGGTCTGTCGGGGCCCTCCTGAGTTTGCGCCGCGCACTGTAGAGGATAGACTCGAAGGAGGCCGATGATGCTGGAGCACTTTCTGCCATGGACGTCAGATCGGAATGGGCGTCATCATAACCGATCGGGAAAACTGGGGCAACGGGAATTTCCCCAGTCGGCACTGTTGAAGGTGTCGAAGGACCAGCTGAATGGTCCTGAGGAGGCGCGGTATTGTCATCCTCTAACTCCCAACCGACTTGGTCTGCCAAGTGTCAGAGTAGAGTGTGCGGTATTTTCGTCCTCCTTTTGGGTCTTTTTCTTTCCCGACGGGGCCATTTTAACCTAGGAGTTGTTAAAATATTATTACCATAACAATTATATATAAAAATTTACGATAATTATTTATAAGTATTGAGTGCGCCTAAGATTTAAAGAGAGTACACTAGCTTGGTGTTTAGGTCGTTCAATGGACGTACGACCTGCGCGATAAAGTATAAACTTTCAATCAATAAGCCTTGGTTCAATCAAAAAATATGGCCAGTTAGGGATAGAGATAACGCGAGAGGCATGACTAATTTTGACAAAACACCGCGAGGCTAACCAAATCAATGGTATATACTCTATTGGTGTTAGTCTTTCTTAGATCCCAAACCTGTCACCAGTCATAACCCGTTTCTAGACACCATGTCCGACATTCAGCCAATCTTTCAAAAATTTACACTCCCTCAAATCCTTTGTAAACTCCGCCCTCAACCTCGTGTCCATAACTTCACTTAGGTTATGGTGTGCGGTGATGAAATCCACACATCACGAGGGGTTAAGGAGATACGCTAAGAAATGAGGCGTCATCTATGCCAAAGATTGCGACTTAATAAACCAAACTTATGTACTAAATTTAAATTAAAGACTACCAATTTACTACAAAATTGTCATAATTACCAATTTATTATATTTAATAATTCGCTAATTTACCATATATTTACTACAAATTCACAATATTACAACAATATTTAGAAATTATAATTACATGCAATAATAATTACCAATTATAATATTAATTACAACAATATTTAATTGCAATAATTAATGATTAATTACCATGCTTTTACAATAATAATTATCATGCATTTACTAACTAATATTAATTATTATTACCAATTATTACTAATATACTATTTTTACTAATTAATTTATTACCAAGATGATTTGTTTGAGAATGGGATGAGGAAAAGGATCGGCCAAGCCCGCCTTTTATAGAGTTCCACTTAGACGACAGAGGTGTATGTCTCCGTCGTCTAAGTGAGAGAGTCGCCGGAGGTAGGGAGGGAGTCGCCGGAAAGTCATTGGAAAGTCGCCGGATTTTTAGTCGCCGGAGGAGGGAGGCTGGATTTTTGAGAGAGAGAGAGAGAGAGAAAGGAGAGGGATGATTTGTTTGAGAATGGGATGAGGAAAATGATCGGCAGAGCCCGCCTTTTATAGAGTTCAACTTAGATGACAGAGGTGTATGTCTCCGTTGTCTAAGTGAACTTGAACGACGGAAACACCTGTTTCCGTCGTCTAAGTGAACCGTTTCAAATTTCGGAACAGGCGCCAAATTAATTTGGCCGGTGGGAGTTAACCGCTTTAATTTTGGGGAGCGTTTCACAATTCACTTGGACGACGGAGATGGAGTATCTTCGTCGTCTAAGTGAATTGTGAAACGCTCCCCAAAATTAAGGCGGTTGAAATGAACCGCCATGAATTTCAACCTAGACGACAGAGGTACACCATCTCCGTCGTCCAAGTAGTTACCTGGACGATGGAGACGGTCTATCTCCGTCGTCCAAGTGGTTACCTGGACGACGAAGATGCTGTATCTCCGTGGTCCAGGTGAAATTTACGTAAAATTAATTTTTAAAAATAATTCGCAAGGAAGTTGTCGATTTGTCATTCGAATGAAATAGTCGTAAAATATCGATTAATGCATCGTATATATAAACAATTGAATTTAAGACGACGAATAATCTTACGTCTTTAAACTTGTTAAGTATCTACTAATCTTTATAACTTAAGTGTTATTAAGTATAGGCTCATTGCCTATCGATATTAACGAAATTGAATTTGGACAAAACAACCGTTGGATACAATCGCCATAAGACAATATATAAATAGAATAATTTTCAGAAAATAGTAAGTTCGTGAAGGGTTTCATCAGCACAGTCAATCACAAAACCGAAAATTTAGACAAACCGGAAACGTGGATACACGAAAATTCGTAACTCCTAATTTGGAACCGTCAAAGCTCATAGTCCAAGAATTGTTTACTCTATGGTCTCGACGAAAAGAATATTCATTGAGGCATGGTCTAGATGGTCGTTGTCTTAGATGAAATTACAAAATCTTAACTTAGACAACGCAAACACATGTTTGCATCGTCTAAGTACGTAATTGGATGATGGAAACACAAGTTTGCGTCATCCAAGTATTCACTTAGACGACCCAAAATGTTGTTTGCGTCGGCTAGGTAATTACTTGGACGACGCAAACGTGTGTTTCCGTCATCCAAGTGAAAATTTCTTAATTCAGGGTTAGGGCCTTAGGGTTTAGGGTTTAGGGTATACTTAGACGACAGGTAGGATCATTTGCGTCGTCTAAGTACTATTTTTAGGATTTAGGATTTTATATATGTATAATTAATTAGTATTGTGTTTAATTACCTTAGTATGGACTACGAAAAGTCATTTTTTTTGTCCCCATTTTAATAGTCATGAAAATTAATTAATTAATGTGATTCATTACGATTGATCAAATTATCGGTCGATCCGATCCGCCGGATTAATTAATTAATTAATTTTAATTACGTCGGTCGAACCGACCACACTATTTAATTAATTATTAAATTAATAAAGTACAAAATTAATAGTTGTACATACGTACTCCTCCTCCTAATATATATATATATTAATTAATTGATCGATCATGCATCATTACAATAATTACAATAATTAATTACCAATTAATATTCCTCGTCGTTATATTGTACTCTTCGTCATAATGGTCATCATTCTCATTCTCATTATCCGATTGCTCCTCCTTCTCATCATACTTAACATCGTCAGACGAATAACCTGAGTCCTTGTCCTTGTCCTCATCCTGCGCGTCTTCTTCATCTACCTCATTAATTGCATCAATAATCTCATTTTCAGTTAGATCTGTACAACCATCAGGCATGGGTAAGTGTTCACCAGCTTGAACCAGGTCCATTATGTCAGAGCAGATGACAGAAATATTAGGTTCTTAATAGGAAGGAATGTCTCTTTCCGGTTCATCAGCATATTCAGTCACCGGTGTCCCTTTAATTGTTGTAGTATTCCATATTCATCGATGAGAGATATGGTTCACTATTTTCCACCCTTCACCAGCTTTCGGATCATTGAGATAGAACACATGCCTCACTAAGGTGGCGAGAGCGAAAGCCTCATCCTCATACCAGCTTGAGTTGGTATCGACTGATAAAAGTCTCAGGTCTTTCTTTGTACGCTTGAACCATTTGCACTTGAATAGGAAAACGTTGACATCATTCCCGTAACATAGCTGAACGACATATACAATAGCCCCGTAATATAGGTCATTATCTTTCCTAACCGTTACCCCACTGTTTTTTGTTCTTCTTCCTTCATCTCGGGCCAATGAATGAAACTTTACACCGTTCACAAAACATCTGGGATAAATGTGTGTTTAATCGGCTTCCCTGCTAGCAAGTGTTTTGGCCAGGACCACCACCCCCCGTGATTTTCGGTTTTTTGTAGATCAATCATCTGGGAAGATGGAAAAATTAAAGGGTTTACTTTCTACAAACATGATCGATACGTATATAAACTGGATACCGAGACATACGTACGTATGTATCCATTGGAAGAAATAATAAGGGAACTTTTTCTTAACCATTTTCTCAAACCACGTCGAACTCTTGTCCAGATTTAATGCCTGAAGCCTCTCCCTGTATGACATCATATACGGCTCAACTTCGTCACAGTCTCGCAACACTACCCAATGTGCCTCGATAAGTACTTTCTGTGTTAACGATTCCTTTAATACTCCTCTAAACGGTCGTACGACATTTGTGACGACAGAAAGATTGATGCGGGCACTGGGATCAGAGGCAGCGGGAGGTGGTAGATCTTTGAGGTACCTTTTGCAGTAAGTGACACACTTATGCATTAGGTATGTCTCGACTATGGAGCCATCCGGGGCTGACCTATTTTTGACGAATCCTTTATACTGTCCAAGTTGTCTACAAAATCAAACGTTCAATTAATACATTAATTGTAGAATAAGAATAAGTACATATATATATATAGCTAGTAATCTCCTGTGGAAGAAATTATGATTCGAAAAATTAATTAGTTGAAAGGACCCAACCTCGGTTTAGCTGCCTAAACCGGAATCAAACCCCTTCGAAAACACGAACCAACAAAAACTGTAGAAATTTTGGCAGAGTTTCGTTACTAACGTGGAATTACCATTACCTGCACGCGGAAAATACACTTCATCCTATGCCACAAAAAGCAAACCGTGGGCACCAATCCCATCCGGATTTCTCAATATATCAACAGTAAAGTAAAACAATGAATATATCTATACTTTACTGAAATCCGGTGTAAAATCGTATAACATAAACAACAGATTTCTCAGAGCGACCTCTAATGTATAAACATATAAGTATACCACAGTAGGTAGAACAATAAACCTACTGGAAGAAACAAGGTAGCTCGAGCACTGTGCCTCCGACCACGACGTGCGACACCAGAGCCTGAACTGCAAACTGGGCACGGAAACCGTAAAGCCCAGGGGAAAGACATGAAACACGTTAGAGTGAGTGGACGAAAATAAATGTCTTTCACCAAGTAATATATATATATATATATATATATATATTAAAAACATATGCGAGTCGAAAGTATAAATAATCAAATGGTACACGAGGGAGACTCTAACTCCTCACGCGTCCGAGTACACGAGGGAGACTCTAACTCCTCACGTATACGGAGCATGCAATAAAATCTCACGGGGCCACTCGTGGACACATCCGTGCTAGTACAGTCAGAACCACGGAGTCCCTGACTTCCACGTGATTCTAGCCAGAAATGGCCTCGGATCCGGGGATACGCCCCTCACCGGTCTGGTTGGGGAAACGCCCCTCCAGGCGCCCTACCATCGGGGATCAACCGAGAGGCAAAGTGTATCGATACAACAACGTAACTGAGACTGTACTCTGTGTAAACCAAATCATAAACAGTTTGATGCAAATGCATGAAACAACATATAAGTGTATGTATACTCGTATACGTATATCCGTATATGTATAATCGTAAAACACATGCTCATGTAATCCAAAATTTTATATGCATGCTCAAGTTCATAAAACGTATATCAAGACTCGCAAATAATCCGTGAAAAGAAATGTCCACTCACAGACTGGCGTAACGCGATACGCGTTAACTCCTGATCCGGCGGAAAGTCCCTCGCCAAAAGAACGATCACGAACCCCTGACTATTCACAAAATCCAATTCTCATAACCATAATTCAACAATTCAAAACAAATCACGAGAAACCACCGTTCTCGGAAACACGAAATTCAAAGTCGACGAATCGTCGAAAATCCGTGTATGTACACCTCAATACCTCGCTATACATTCGGATGCTCAAATCGAGAAACGAACCTCCACACTGCGATCGGGGCGCGATTTCGAGTCAAATGACATGCGACTTGTCGAAAATCTAAAAAGTCAACATTGACCGCCGCCCACGGCGGCGCCGCCACTGACCGGAGAATTTCACGGCGGGGCTACCTCTACTCCACTCAAAATCACCCACTGAGTAACTTTCATAACTGCAACAAAGTCCAATTCAAACTCTAACTCATCCAATTTCACGAAAAACCGAATTGATCCACAAATTTCAATTCCAAAATTCTCCTTCCACAAATCGAATTAAAGCTTCATACTTACATGGTTAGAATCCTTGAGAGGAGAGCTACAAAACCCAGTGCTTGATTAAGCTCAATTCGGCCGGAAAAGTATAGTCCGATTCCACCCAATTTCTTGAAACTTTGGGCGGAAAATTGCACCTCCTCCGGCGTCCCATGCCGTGAAAGGAGACCGGGGCTAGGTAGAGAGCAACAAGACGAGTCGATGGAGACCAAGAGGAGGCTCGGAGGTGGCCGGAATAGGCTCGCCGCCGGCGAAGCCGAACCTCCGTCGTACACCGTCGCACCCACTCGGTCAACCCGAGTTGACCGGGTCAAAGCTATTAATGAATAATGTTGACCTTCCTGATTTGGCAAATTTACTATTTATAGCCTTTCCCAAAGAGGAAACCCCCATAAATACATTTCGCGACAAACTTTAAACTCCCGTAACTTCCGCGTCGTAATTCTGATTCCGATAATTCTCGCGGCCACAAACTCGTCTCGACATGATCTTCAATTATCACCCGAAGTCAAACACATCGACCAAACTGATAAAAAGTCAACCATTCAACCCAACACATATTTAATCGACTAAACAAACAACAATCAGAAATATTCGCAACTAAATCTTCGTAACTCAAAATAATACTCCAGAAGTTCTCACAAGCTTTAAATTAAATTCTGAACAACTTCCGTGAAGAAGCCGAAACCAAATTCTGGTCCGGTAATTTAATCGTTAAGAAGGCTGCCTTTAAAACCCGAACTTCAAATATTCATAATTAATTCCTCGGTCGTCCAAATAACGATCCGGAACCGCCCACGAACTCGAAATCACACGTAGAATGTCACTCAAGAAGAGACCCAGCTCCATTTGTATACATGAGTTACTGCATAGTCGCAGAGTTGCGACAGTTGTTTTAATCGCCGACGCTTCTTAACGACTAAATTATTGGCCGAGAATTGGAGCTGGGTCTCTTCTCAAGAGTCTTTGTACGTGTGATTATGAGTTTGTGGGCGGTTCCGGATCGTTATTTGGACGACCGAGGAATTAGTTATGAATATTTGAAGTTTCGACGGAAATGGATTTAAATGGCAGGTTTGTTCGCGACTAAATTACCGGTCGAGAATTTGGTTTCGGCTTCTTCACGGAAGTTGTTCGGAATTGAATTTCGAGTTTGTGAGAACTTCCGGAGCATGATTTTGACTTACGAAGATTTAGTTGTGATTATTTTCGTTTGTGGATTGTTTAGTCGAATTAATATGTGTTGGTTTGAATGGTTGACTTTTTATCCATTTGGTCGATGTGTTTGACTTCGGGTGATATTGGAAGAATATGTCGAGATGAGTTTGTGGCCGCGAGAATTATCGGAATCGGATAAACGACGAGAAAGTTACGCGCGTTTGAAGTTTATCGAAATGGATAAGTTTGAGTTTCCATTTTGGGAAAGGCTATAAATAGAAACTTTCTGTTTTGGGGGAAGTCAAACCTTACTATTTATGTCTTTGACTGGTGAGTTGACCGAGTCCACTCGGCCTTGGAGGAGAATCACGACGGTGGTGTACGGTGGCGACGGCGACTTACCGATCGGCCGTCTCCGGCCACGGGGGAGGTGGCAGTCGGTGCGCCTTGGCCTCCCGAGTCCTTCTCTGACCTCCCTCCACGGCGTGGCTCGCCGGAGGAGCTTGATTTTCCGTCCAATGTTTTGAAGTTTTGGGGTTTAATGGTGGTTTATGATTTCGGCCGAGTTGAACTCAATCATGGACTGGGTTTTGTAGCTCTCCACTCAAGGATTCTAACCATGTAAGTATGAAGTTCTAATTCGATTTGTGGAAGGAGAATTTTGGATTTGAAATTTGTGTTTCAATTCCGGTTTTCATGAAATTGACCTAGTTAGAGTGAGAATTGGACTTCGGTGTAGTTATGGAAGTTGCTCAGTGGGTGATTTTAAGTGGAATAGGGGTGGCTCCGCCATGAAACTTCATGTCCGGCGGCGGCGGTCAACGGTCAACAAGTTTGACTTTTTGACTTTCAACCAGTTTCATGTCATTTGACTCGAAATCGCGCTCCGATCACAGTGGGGAGGTTCATTTCTCGATTTGAGCATCCGAAAGTAAAGCGAGGTATTGAGGTGTTATATACGGATTTTCGACGATTCGTCAACTTTGAATTACCTGTTTCCGAGAACGGTGGTTTCTCGTGGTTTGATTTCTATTGTCGAGATATGACTTTGAATAATGGACTTTGTGAATAATCAGGGGTTCGTGATCGTTTGTTTGGCGAGGGACATTCCGCCAGATCACGGGTTAACGCGATACGCGTTACGCCAGTCTGTGAGTGGACATTTCTTTTCACGGATTGTTTGCGAGTCTTTTATAAATGATTTACGAACTTGAGCATGCAGATTGATTATGATTTTACGAACATGTGTTTTACGATTATGCTTATACGAATATACGTATACGAATATATACACATACGTACATATTATGTTTGATGCATGTGCATGAAAATGATTTATGATTTGGTTTACACAGAGTACAGTGTCAGTATATGTTGTGGTATCGATACACATTGGCTTCTCGGCTGATCCCCGAGTACGCTCCGGGGGGGACAGATATCCTGACCCGAGGCCTTTCTGGCTAGAATCACGTGTGGGTCTGGGATCTCGTGATTTAGACTGTGCTATTGCGCGTGGTTCAGACTGTGCTATCGCGTAGAAGCCCGCGAGAGTCTCCGCGATATGTTTTACATTGCATGCTCTGTACGTGAGTGGTAGCCAGAGTCTCGTCACGTTTCATATGATTTTATATGTATATATATTACTTGGTGAAAGACATTTATTTTCGTCCACTCACTCTAACGTGTTTATTGTCTTTCCCCTGGCTTTTCGGTTTCCGTGCCCAGTTTGCAGTTCAGGCTCTGGTGTCGCACGTCGTGGTTGGAGGCATAGTGCTCGAGCAATCTTGTTTCATCCAGTAGGTTTATTGTTCTGCCTACTGTGGTATGCGTATATGATTATGTATTAGAAGTCGCTCTGAGTTTCCTATTGAATATGTTATACGATTTTACCCGGATTTCAGTAAAGTATATATTATATGTATTGTTTACTTTACTGTTGATATATTGAGAAATCCAGATGGGATTGGTGCCCACGGTTTGCTTTTTGTGGCATAGGATGAAGTGTATTTTCCGCGTGCAGGTAATGGTAATTTCACGCTAGTAACGAAACTCTGCCCAAATTTCGAAAATTTTTTGTTGGTTCGTGTTTTCGAAGAGGTTTGATTCCGGTTTAGGGAGCTAAATCGGGGTTGGGTCCTTTCAGCTTGGTATCAGAGCATTAGGTTGTAGGTTCTGTAGACTTTTGTAGTTGTGTTTACTAAGGTTTGATTCCGGGTATTGTATACTTTCAAATATTTAAGGTTCCATGATTACGTTCCACTTGTTAAGGACAATATTGTATTCATTAGGATGCCTCCTGACGTGCTTTCCGTGTCGTTTCGGTTGTGGATCCTGTTGAGGATCATTCGACGCGCGATTTGCCAGAGAACTGTGGATTTGGATGAGTGTTCAGAGTTCAGAGAATTGTGTGGCACGGTTTGCCTGGGGATGTGTATATGATCATCTATATGTGGCCTCAAAGCAGAGGATTGTGGCAGTTGGTGTTTTTCCTGAGTCAGTTTGTTGTATTTGGTGGGCTGATGTTATGTGAGTTCCGGTTGCGACTCCACGGCCTACATTCAGAGTGTTGTGTATACGGTAATGGTGTTATCAGGCTACCCAGCATTCGAATGTGGAGTGTTTACCCACCTGAGGTAGAGATGCATTGTTCACATGTTTGTCCTTATTTGCATGAGTTATGTGGCTTCAGAGGAAGCAGAGTACGAGGTTCGAGGTGAGTTTGAACCTGAGTATTAGAGAGAGTTTGATTGTTGTGCCTCGAGACATCCGTGAGGAGCTTAGTGTGTTGCACTCAGTGGCGAGGCTGTCGAGAGGGAAAGGTGTACGTGGTTACCGATGTGATGGTTTGAGGAAAGTGGACTTAGTTGAGATTTTGATGAGTTTGAGTTCCGGCACTTCGGGATCAGTGACTTCATCAGACTGTGGTCTTTTCGATTATGTTAAGCATCATTTGCTGATCCGTTTGACGATGGCGGAGATCACGGAGTAGCGGATTTGCTCCTGTGGCATGAGTTTGAGTGATCGTTGGTGATCCTTTCACGTAGCAGGTGTTGCGGTGACGTGTGTTCATGAAGCACTTTCTGTTGCCATTGTGGTGACCAGGAGGGTCACGTTACAAGGGAGCACCTTAGCCAGCTATTCTAGCGGTTTGACAACTCAGAATTTACGAGGAAATCATGATGCTGTTTCTGGAGCTTGGTCAACCCAGATTTCTAGACGAGCCATTCAGGAAGTCGCAGTTGACGTGGGCGGCTAATTGGACATGTTGGAGTTCGTGCCAGGACCTTGTTTGAGGACAGACTTTTCTCCGAGGTTACAGTTGTTTGATATCCATGGCTATTGTACCTGCATCTCCACTTCCGAGGTTTTGGAGAGTGTTGTGTCCATCCGGAGGTTGTGAGATCCTTGCTGCAGGATATGGCTTAGCCGCGAATCTGTTATAGCTGGACATTGTGGTTTTGGTATGATTGTGAGTATGGACTTACTGACTGACGACGCATTTGGTGATGTTCGAGTGCCTCGAGAAGGAGGTTGTGTTTCGACGACCAGATTTTCCCCGAGATGCTGTTTCGCGGTGATGGTCGAGCAGATGATGGAGACGAGTTGTGTGGCTTGTTTAGCCCATGATGTGGATACTATGGTTGCTGTATCCAACATTGGTGATATTGAGGTGGTTCCCGAGTTTCCAGGTGTGTTCCGGAGGAGTTATCAGGTGTTCCTCCAGTTCGGGAGATTGACTACACCATTGAGCTTGTACCAGACGCTGGACTCATTTTACCGGCATCTTGTCGTTCGGAGCCAGCGGAGCTGATGGAGCTAATATTCGACTCCAGGAGATGCTGGAGGAGGTTTCAGGAGACTTCGTGCGACCCCGCATATTTGCGTGGTGTGCTCCTGAGTTGTTTGTGTGGTTGTTGGATGATTCGACGTGGTGGTGCATTGACTATTAGAAGCTTGATTTGCTTCAGAGGAGAGTGAGTATCCTCCGCCTCGGATTGACGAGTGGTTTGATCAGCTCGAGGGAGCTTCGATCTTTTCAAAGGTTAATTTCGGGTCCGGATACCATCCGTGAGGTTCGATGAGTAAGTCGTGGTTTGGACAGTTTTCAGATCTCGGTGCGGGCATCAGAAGTTCTTAGTCACGTTGTTGGTTGACCAATGCTCCGTAGATTGTGTGGACTCGATGGACCAGGTGTTCAGACGATTCTGGACGAGTTTGCAGTCATGTTCGATGGCAACGTCCTGATGTATTCTAGGAGTATGAGCCAGCACCTGATGTAATAGCGAGTGGTTTCGCGGATTTCAAGAGATGATCAGTTGTTGGCGAAGTTCAGCCAGTGTGAATTTTGATCGATTAGCGTGAAGGTTTTGGGTCACGTGATGTCAGCCGAGGGAGTTGGCGTGGATCCTGACCAGTTAGAAGCCGTGATGATTCAGAGTTTGCCCTACCAGTGTACCAGAGATCGGGAGTCTCTTGGGTTTGACAGACTATTACCGACGGCTTGTGCAGGATTTTCCCGGATTGCCACTTCACTTTTCGGATTGACGAAGAAGGTGGCAAGTTCGTGTGGTTCGATGCACGCGAGGAGAGCTACTTACTCCTGTAGGATGGTTGACCATTGTTTCGGTTTTGACCTTACCTGACGATCGTGACGATCGTGACAAGTTTGTGGGTTATGGCGAGGCATCGAGGTTTGGATTTGGTTGTGCTTTGATGCTGTGTAGCAGAGCGATGGCTCATGGTTACGGACAATGGAAACCTTATGAAGCTACGTATCCGGAGTTCGATTTGGGGTAGCTGTCTTATGTTGGTATCGAAGAGTTCGAGACACTACAGCTATGGCGTGCAGCTCAGTGTAGGACGTGCACTGATTATTTGAGTTTCATCCACTTGCATTTTCGGCCAGATTTGGGCGTGTGGCAGTGTAGATGGATGGGGTCGACTCACGACTTTGGCTGCACCTTGAGCTTGTTCGGGAAAGGCTAGAGATTGAACTTTGACTACCCATTTGAGATGTTGTTGCTGATGCATTCAGTCGAGAGTCGGGAGCTTCAGTGTTGCATAGGTGTATGTGACTCGAGTTTCCGTGTTGGATGAGTTATGCGCTACGGAAGCTGAGTTCGAGTGTGATGATGTTGAGGCTCGTAGTTTTGCGCGCGTTTGGCGCTAGTGGTGCGGGGATGCATCAGATACTTCGAGTATACTACTCGTGACGCAACATGAAGAGCAATGTAGCAGCTTGTGTGCGCGCAGCATGTGTATGCAGATGCCACATTTGTCAGCTGGCCATGGCTCGGAGGCAGAGATTTGCCAAGATCTGTCAGCCATTTGAGATTTTCGGTTAGACGTGGCGATTGTTGCTATGTTTGTGTGTGTTTGTATGCACTTTGGTTGGTGATACCAGTTGTCAGACCATTGTAGACCATTTGACGGACTCAGTACATTCCCTTGTACATGCGGAGATGATTTTAGTGGCAGGTTAGCATGGTTGTATTTGGCGGAGGTTGTCCATTTACGTGGTGTCCGAGATAATCAGCTACAACAAAGTGTTGACAAGCTTTACAGCGAGCATTGGGGACCAGATTAGGAGTTAGTACCGGTTCTTATCCTCAGATTGGCGAGCGATCTTTGAGGACTATTCAGACCATGGAGGGCATATTGTGGACCTCGGTATTGCAATTCCGGAGGATTCGGGACCCGCAGTTTCAGCTGTTCGAGATTGCATGCAGTACCAGTTTGTAGACCACTATGATTTTGAGGTTGTTTGATGTTGATTTGAGGTATGATGTTGTACTCCATTGTGCTGGAGCGAGTTTGGTTTGAGTATGAGTTGATGTTTGATTCTAATTTTGTGGAATGTGTTACCACAGACTGTTAGGTTAGCGGAAATGGGTTGATAATTGTTTGAGTTCGATGTTTGAACTATGTTGTTATGAGTGTGTGAGTATGTTGATGTGTGTGAACGGAGTTGTGAATTGACACGTTGTTTTGATTTGTATGTGGCCATAGACGAGTTTGTGTTATGCCGTATGGTTCGGCATCGCCTATAGTGTTGGCTTTTATGTGAGTTGTGTTCCGAGTGGCGGAACTGTGTTTCAGGTTGCTATATGTTGTGTACCTTATCTGTTCCTTATGTGGGAACACTTGGCGATTGTGTGAGCCAGTTCAGATTTGTGATTTGAGGGTACAGGGATTCCAGCATGGAGTTATCTCCTATTGTGGAGTTTGTGATCAGAGTTGTTCAGTTGGGATTGTCGTTGGGCAGTTGAGCAGTATGCAGAGGCAGTGCTCCTACTTTTAGTCGGCAGACTCAGAAATTTCGAGGTCAAAATTTTTCTAAGGGGGGTGGATTTGTGACGACCAGGACCAGAATCAGCAGTATGATCAGCTGTATACATGAGTTACTGCATAGTCGCAGAGTTGCGACAGTTGTTTTAATCGCCGACGCTTCTTAACGACTAAATTATTGGCCAAGAATTAGAGCTGGGTCTCTTCTCGAGAGTCGTTGTACCAGTGATTATGAGTACGTGGGCGGTTCCGGATCGTTATTTGGACGACCGAGGAATTAGTTATGAATATTTGAAGTTTCGACGGAAATGGATTTAAATGGCAGGTTTGTTCGCGACTAAATTACCGGTCGAGAATTTGGTTTCAGCTTCTTCACGGAAGTTGTTCGGAATTTAATTTCGAGTTCGTGGGAACTTCCGGAGCATGATTTTGACTTACGAAGATTTAGTTGTGATTATTTCCGTTTGTGGATTGTTTAGTCGAATTAATATGTGTTGGTTTGAATGGTTGAATTTTTATCCGTTTGGTCGATGTGTTTGACTTCAGGTGATATTGGAAGGATATGTCGACACGAGTTTGTGGCCGCGAGAATTATCGGAATCGGATAAACGACGAGAAAGTTACGCGCGTTCGAAGTTTATCGAAATGGATAAGTTTGAGTTTCCATTTTGGGAAAGGCTATAAATAGAAACTTTCTGTTTTGGGGGAAGTCAAACCTTACTATTTATGTCTTTGACTGGTGAGTTGACCGAGTCAACTCGGCCTTGGAGGAGAATCACAACGGTGGTGTACGGTGGCGACGGCGACTTACCGATCGGCCGTCTCCGGCCACGGGGGAGGTGGCAGTCGGTGCGCCTCGGCCTCCCGAGTGCTTCTCCGACCTCCCTCCACGGCGTGGCTCGCCGGAGGAGCTTGATTTTTCGGCCAAAGTTTTGAAGTTTTGGGGTTTAATGGTGGTTTATGATTTCGGCCGAGTTGAACTCAATCATGGACTGGGTTTTGTAGCTCTCCACTCAAGGATTCTAACCATGTAAGTATGAAGTTCTAATTCGATTTGTGGAAGGAGAATTTTGGATTTGAAATTTGTGTTTCAATTCGGGTTTTCATGAAATTGACCTAGTTAGAGTGAGAATTGGACTTCGGTGCAGTTATGGAAGTTGCTCAGTGGGTGATTTTGAGTGGAATAGGGGTGGCTCCGCCATGAAATTTCATGTCCGGCGGCGGCGGTCAACGGTCAACAGGTTTGAGTTTTTGACTTTCAACAAGTTGCATGCCATTTGACTCGAAATCGCGCTCCGATCACAGTGGGGGGGTTCGTTTCTCAATTTGAGCATCCGAAAGTAAAGCGAGGTATTAAGGTGTTATATACGGATTTTCGACGATTCGTCAACTTTGAATTACCTGTTTCCGAGAACGGTGGTTTCTCGTGGTTTGATTTGTATTGTCGAGATATGACTTTGAATAATGGACTTTGTGAATAATCAGGGGTTCGTGATCGTTTGTTTGGGAGGGACATTCCGCCGGATCACGGGTTAACGCGATACGCGTTACGCCAGTCTGTGAGTGGACATTTCTTTTCACGGATTGTTTGCGAGTCTTTTATAAATGATTTACGAACTTGAGCATGCAGATTGATTATGATTTTACGAGCATGTGTTTTACGATTATGCTTATACGAATATACGTATACGAATATATACACATACGTACATATTATGTTTTATGCATGTGCATGAAAAGGATTTATGATATGGTTTACATAGAGTACAGTCTCAGTATATGTTGTGGTATCGATACACATTGGATTCTCGGCCGATCCCCGAGTACGCTCCGGGGGGGACAGATATCCTGACCCGAGGCCTTTCTAGCTAGAATCACGTGTGGGTCTGGGATCCCGTGATTCAGACTGTGCTATCGCGTGGAAGCCCGCGAGAGTCTCCGCGATATGTTTTACATTGCATGCTCTGTACGTGAGTGGTAGCCAGAGTCTCCTCACGTTTCATATGATTTTCATGCATTTGACTCGCATATGATTTTATATGTATATATATTACTTGGTGAAAGACATTTATTTTCGTCCACTCACTCTAACGTGTTTATTGTCTTTCCCCTGGGCTTTTCGGTTTCCATGCCCAGTTTGCAGTTCAGGCTCTGGTGTCGCACGTCGTGGTTGGAGGCATAGTGCTCGAGCAATCTTGTTTCATCCAGTAGGTTTATTATTCTGCCTACTGTGGTATGCGTATATGATTATGTATTAGAAGTCGCTCTGAGTTTCCTATTGAATATGTTATACGATTTTACACGGATTTCAGTAAAGTATATATTATATGTATTGTTTACTTTACTGTTGATATATTGAGAAATCCGGATGGGATTGGTGCCCACGGTTTGCTTTTTGTGGCATAGGATGAAGTGTATTTTCCGCGTGCAGGTAATGGTAATTTCACGCTAGTAACGAAACTCTGCCCAAATTTCGAAATTTTTTTGTTGGTTCTTGTTTTCGAAGGGGTTTGATTCCGGTTTAAGGAGCTAAATCGGGGTTGGGTCATTTCGCCAATTCTCGGCCAATAATTAAGTCGTTAACAAATCCGGCTATTCACATAATTGTCGGAAATCTGCGATAACGCAGTAATTCACGTATATAGCTGACCATTCTGCTGATTCTGGTCCGGGTTGTCACAAATCCACCCCCCTTAAAAAATTTCGACCTCGAAATTTCCAAGTCTGTCGGCTAAAGATAGGAGCACTACCTCTGCATACTGCTCAACTCTCCAGTGATAACATCAATTGAACAACTTTGATAACGGACTCCACAATAGGAGATAGTTCCGTGCTGAAATCCATGTACCCACAAATCTCGAATCTGAACTGGCTCCACACAATAGCCAAGTGTTCCTGCATAAGTAACAGGTAGGGTACACAACATGTAACAAACCTGAAACGTAGTTCCGCCACATGGAACACAACATACACAAAAGCCAATGCTATAAGCGATGCCGAACCATACGGCATAACACAAACTCGCCTATGACCACATACGGATCAAACCAACATGGTAAATCACAACTCAACACACTCATATCAACACAGCTCAAACATCAAACTAGGGCAATTAATAACCTGTTTCCGCTAATCTGATAGTTTGTGGTAACACATTCCACAAAATCAGAATCAAACATCAACTCAAACTCAAACCAAACTCGGTCCAGCACAATGGAGTACAACATCGTCCTCAAAACGACATCATGCAACATCAAAATCATAGTAGTCAACAAACCGGTACTGCATGCAATCTCGAACAACTGAAACTGCTCGTCCCAAATCCTCCGGAACTGCAATACCGAGGTCCACAATATGCCCTCCAAGGCCTGAATAGTCCTCAAATATCGCCCACCAATCTGAGGATAAGAACCGGTACTAACTTGTAATCTGGTCCCCAATGCTAGTTGCACAGCTCACCAACACTCAGTTGTAGCTGATTCTCTCGATCGGCGAACTGGGACACAGGTACACCACGTAGATGGATAATCTCCGTCAAACACAACTATGCCAGTCTGCTACTGAAATCTGTTCCGGAAAGTACAAGGAAAAGTACCAAATTCGTCAAATGGCCCACAAAGGTCTAACAACTGGTATCACAAACCAAAGTGCATCACAAACACACACAAAACCACAGCGACAAACGCCACGTCTAACCGGAAAGCTCAAGTGGCTGACATTTCTCGGCAAATCTCTGCCTCCTAGCCATCGCCAGTCGACGAATGTGGCATCTGCATAATCAAGCTGCTACATTGCTCTGTGGATTGCGTTACAAGTAGTAAACTTGAAGTATCTGATACATCTCCGCATGACTAGCGCCAACCGCGCGCAAATCAATGAGCTTCAACATCATCACACTCGAACTCAGCTTCCGTAGTGCATAACTCAGCTAACACGGAAACTCGAGCCACATACACATATGAAACACTGAAGCTCCTAACCTTCGACTGAATACATCAGCAACAACATCCCAGACGAATGGTCAAGTACAATCTCTAGCCTTTCCCGAAAAAGCTCAATGGTGCAGCCATAATTGTTAGTCGACTCCATCCATCTACACTGCCTCAAGCCCAAATCTGGCCGAAAATGCAAGTGGATAAAACTCAAGTAACCAGTGTACATCCAACACTGCGTTGCACGCCATAGCTGTAGTGTCTCGAACTCCTCAATGCTAACATAAGACAGCTAAACCCAAATCATACATAGGACACGTAACCCCTTAAAGTTTCCACTGTCCGAAACCATGAGCCACCGCTCTGCTATACAGCATCAATACTCAACCAAATCTAAATCTTGATGCATCGCCATAACCCACAAACTTATCACGATCATCAGGTAAGGTCATAACCGAAGCAACGGTCAACCATCCTGCAGGAGTAAGTAACTCTCCTCGCGTGCATCGAACCACTCGAACTTGACGCCTTCTTCGTCAATCCGGAAAGTAGAGTGGCAATCCGGGAAAATCCTGCACAAAGCCGTCGGTAAAAGCCTGCCAAACCCAAGAGAAACTCCGGATCTCTGGTACCATGGTAGGGCAATCCCCAAATCAACACGGCTTCTATCTGATCAGGATCCACGTCAACTCCCTCGGATAACATCACACAGTCCAAAATCTTCACGCTAATCAACCAAAATTCACATTGGCTGAACTTCGTGAATAGCTGATCACCTCGCGAAGTCCGCAAAACCGCTCACAATTGCTTCAGGTACTGGCTCACACTCCTGGAACATATCAGGATGTTGCCGACGAACATTACCGCAACTCGTCCAGAAACCGTCTGAACACATGGTCCATCAAGTCCACACAATCTACAGGGCATTGGTCAACCAAACAGCGTGACCAAGAACTCATGATGCCCGCACCGAGATTCAAAAGCTATCTAAGCCACATCCAACTCATCAAACCTCAACTGATGGTATCCGGATCTGAAATCAATCTTCGCCAAGACTGAAGCTCTCGCGAGCTGAACAAACCACTCGTCAATCCGAAGTGGAAGATACTCACTCTCCTCAGAAGCGAATCAGGCTTCGGTAGTCAATGCATCACCTCGTCAAATCATCCATCATCCGTACATACAAATGCAAGAGCACACACGCAAATATGCGGGGTCGCATGAAATCCTCTGAAACCTCATCCAGCAACTCCTGGAGTTAAACCTGTAGCTCCATCAGCTCCGCTGGCTCCGAACGACAAAACGTCGGTAAAATGAGTCCAGCGCCTGGTACAAACTCAATGGTGTAGTCAGTCTCCCGAACTGGAGGAACACCTGGTAACTCCTCCGGAACACACCTGGAAACTCGGAAACCACCTCAATGTCGCCAACGTCGGCACAGCAACCGTAGTATCCACATCATGGGCTAAGCAAGCAACACAACTCGTCTCCATCATCCGCTCGACCATCACCGCGAAACAGTATCTCGGGGAAATCTGGTCGTCGAAACACAACCTCCTTCTTGAGGCACTCAAACACAGCCAAATGCATCGTCAGTAAGTCCATGCCCATAGTCACATCAAAACCCCGATGTCCAGCTATAACAGACCCGCGGCTAAGCCATATCCTCCAACAAAGATCTCGCAACCTCCGGATGGATGCAATGCTTTCCAACAGCTCGGAAGTGGAGATGTAGGTACAATAGCCATGGATATCAAACAACAGTAACCTCGGAGAAAATTCTGTCCTCAAACAAGGTCATGGCCCGAACTCCAACATGCCCAACTAGCCGCCCACGTCAAATGTGACTTGCTGAATAACTCATCAAAAGGGTACATTGGTCAATTCCAAAAACAACATCATGAACTCCTCGTAAACTCTGAGCTGTCGAACCACAAACACAGCTGACTGAGGGCACTCCCTCGTAACGTGACCCTCCTGGCCACCAAAACAGCAACTGAAAGTGCTCCACGAATACAAATCACCGCAACACCTGCTGCGTGACAGGATCGCCAACGATCGTCCAAACTCATGCCACAGGAGCAAGTCCGCTACACTGTGATCTCCGCCATCGTCAAACGGATTCTCTGCTTAATCTGATGACCCCCAACATAATCAAAAAGACCACAGCCTGATGAAGTCACTGATCGCGAAGTGTCGGAACTCAACCTCATCAAAATCTCGACTAAATCAACTTTCCTCAACCATCACATCGGAAACCGCGTACACCTTTCCTTCTCAATAGCCTCACCTTAGAGTACAGCACACTAAGCTCCTCACGGTTATCTCGAGGCACATCAATCAGACTCTCTCTGATGCTCAGGCTCAAACTCATCTCGAACCTCGTGCATAACTCCCTCTGAAGCCACATAACACGTGCAAACAGGGACAAACATATGGACAACGCATCTCTGCCTCAGGTGGGTAAACACTCTTCATTCGATTGTTGGGTAGCCTGATAAAACCATTACCGTATAAACAACACCCTAAATGTAGGCCATGGAGTCACAACCGAAACTCACACAATATCAGCCCACCAAATACAACAATCTGACTCAGGCAAACGTCAACTACCACAAATCTCAGCTCTGAGGCTACATGTAGACGCTCATACACACACAACCAGGCAAACCGTGCCACACAATTCTCTGAACTCTGAATACTCATCCAAATCCACAGTTCTCTGGCAAATCGCGCGTCGATTGATCCTCAATAGGATCCACAACCAAAACGACACGGAAAGCACGTTAGGAGGCATCCTAATGAATAAAATATCGTTCACAACAAGTGGAACGTAATCATGGAACTTCAAATATTTGAAAGTATACAACACCCGGAATATTGATGATTATCCGCCGGCCGGTCGGGTCACCATTCCAGACATGCTGTACATTCTCAAATATCCTTAGTAAACACGACTACAGAAGTCTACAAAACCTATAACCTAATGCTCTGATACCAAGCTGAAAGGACCCAACCCCGGTTTAGCTGCCTAAACGGGAATCAAACCCTTTCGAAAACACGAACCAACAAAAACCGTAGAAATTTTGGCAGAGTTTCGTTACTAACGTGGAATTACCATTACCTGCACGCGGAAAATACACTTCATCCTATGCCACAAAAAGCAAACCGTGGGCACCAATCCCATCCGGATTTCTCAATATATCAACAGTAAAGTAAAACAATGAATATATCTGTACTTTACTGAAATCCGGTGTAAAATCGTATAACATAAACAACAGATTTCTCAGACCGACCTCTAATGTATAAACATATAAGTATACCACAGTAGGTAGAACAATAAACCTACTGGAAGAAACAAGGTAGCTCGAGCACTATGCCTCCGACCACGACGTACGACACCAGAGCCTGAACTGCAAACTGGGCACGGAAACCGAAAAGCCCAGGGGAAAGACATGAAACACGTTAGAGTGAGTGGACGAAAATAAATGTCTTTCACCAAGTAATATATATATATATATTAAAAACATATGCGAGTCGAAAGTATAAATAATCAAATGGTACACGAGGGAGACTCTAACTCCTCACGCGTCCGAGTACACGAGGGAGACTCTAACTCATCACGTATACGGAGCATGCAATAAAATCTCACGGGGCCACTCGTGGACACATCCGTGCTAGTACAGTCAGAACTACGGAGTCCCTGACTTCCACGTGATTCTAGCCAGAAATGGCCTCGGATCTGGGGATACGCCCCTCACCGGTTTGGTTGGGGAAACGCCCCTCCAGGCGGCCTACCATCGGGGATCAACCGAGAGGCAAAGTGTATCGATACAACAACGTAACTGAGACTGTACTCTGTGTAAACCAAATCATAAACAGTTTGATGCAAATGCATGAAACAACATATAAGTGTATGTATACTCGTATACGTATATCCGTATATGTATAATCGTAAAACACATGCTCATGTAATCCGAAATTTCATATGCATGCTCAAGTTCATAAAACGTATATCAAGACTCGCAAATAATCCGTGAAAAGAAATGTCCACTCACAGACTGGCGTAACGCGATACGCGTTAACCCGTGATCCGGCGGAAAGTCCCTCGCCAAAAGAACGATCACGAACCCCTGAATATTCACAAAATCCAATTCTCATAACCATAATTCGACAATTCAAAACAAATCACGAGAAACCACCGTTCTCGGAAACACGAAATTCAAAGTCGACGAATCGTCGAAAATCCGTATATGTACACCTGAATACCTCGCTATACATTCGGATGCTCAAATCGAGAAACGAACCTCCCCACTGCGATCGGGACGCGATTTTGAGTCAAATGACATGCGACTTGTCGAAAATCCAAAAAGTCAACATTGACCGCTGTTGACCGCCGCGTTGAGTGCCGCCCACGGCGGCGCCGCCACTGACCGGAGAATTTCACGGCGGGGCTACCTCTACTCCACTCAAACTCACCCACTGAGTAACTTTCATAACTGCAACAAAGTCCAATTCAAACTCTAACTCATCCAATTTCACGAA
Source organism: Geum urbanum (assembly GCA_946800695.1). Taxonomy (NCBI): domain Eukaryota; kingdom Viridiplantae; phylum Streptophyta; class Magnoliopsida; order Rosales; family Rosaceae; genus Geum; species Geum urbanum. The sequence goes on from OX327002.1 coordinate 26,413,081, forward strand.
AAACCGAATTGTTCTACAAATTTCAATTCCAAAATTCTCCTTCCACAAATCGAATTAAAGCTTTATACTTACATGGTTAGAATCCTTGAGAGGAGAGCTAGAAAACCCAGTGCTTGATTAAGCTCAATTCGGCCGGAAAAGTATAGTCTGATTCCACCCAATTTCTTGAAACTTTGGCCGGAAAATTGCACCTCCTCCGGCGTCCCACGCCGTGAAAGGAGACCGGGGCTAGGTAGAGAGCAGCAAGACGAGTCGATGGAGACCAAGAGGAGGCTCGGAGGTGGCCGGAATAGGCTCGCCGCCGGCGAAGCCGAACCTCCGTCGTACACCGTCGCACCCACTCGGTCAACCCGAGTTGACCGGGTCAAAGCTATTAATGAATAATGTTGACCTTCCTGATTTGGCAAATTTACTATTTATAGCCTTTCCCAAAGAGGAAACCCCCATAAATACATTTCGCGACAAACTTTAAACTCCCGTAACTTCCGCGTCGTAATTCTGATTCCGATAATTCTCGCGGCCACAAACTCGTCTCGACATGATCTTCAATTATCACCCGAAGTCAAACACATCGACCAAACCGATAAAAAGTCAACCATTCAACCCAACACATATTTAATCGACTAAACAAACAACAATCGGAAATATTCGCAACTAAATCTTCGTAACTCAAAATAATGCTCCGAAAGTTCCCACGAGCTCGAAATTAAACTCTGAACAACTTCCGTGAAGAAGCCAAAACCAAATTCTCGTCCGGTAATTTAGTCGTTAAGAAGGTTGCCTTTAAAACCCGAACTTCAAATATTCATAATTAATTCCTCGGTCGTCCAAATAACGATCCGAAACCGCCCAGGAACTCGAAATCACACGTAGAACGACACTCGAGAAGAGACCCAGCTCCAATTTTCGGCCAATAATTAAGTCGTTAACAAATCCGGCTATTCACATAACTGTCGGAAATCTGCGATAACGCAGTAATTCGCGTATATAGCTGACCATTCTGCTGATTCTGGTCCGGGTCGTCACATTAGTTGTACGTACCTTTCTTGAGGATACATCCAAATGTATTGGACCGGACCAGAAATGAGCACCTGCTCAGGCAGGTGGATCATTAGGTGAATCATGATGTCAAAGAAAGCGGGGAAAAAAATCTTCTCTAGTTTGCAAATGATGTGCACAATTTGTTGTTGCAGTTCCACCACATCTGACTTCTTTAATTCTCTGGCGCATAACCTCTGCCACCATGTGCGCAATGCCACTATTGGTTCTACAATGTCACGAGGTAAATATGGTCGAATTACCACTGGAATCAGACGTTACAGCATAACGTGATAGTCATGTGTCTTTTGACCAACAAACTTGTGTTGCACCTCGTCCACTACTCCAATTATAGTAGTTACATATGTAGCCGGATAACGAACGCTCTTAAACTAATGAAATACAGAACGTCTAAGTGTCAGCTTCACTGTGTAAGGTGCAGCTGGTATCTTGTTGTACACTCATCTCCTATCCCTCCTCATCCACAAGGGACGACGTAGATTCATAGATTTCAGATCTTTGCGCGCTTTGGGAGTATCTTTAGTCTTGAAATTAATACCGAGAATTGTTCCACCACGCTATCGCACACATTCTTTTCTATGTGCATCACATCCAAGTTGTTCCTCAGCTTCAACTTTGACCAGTAAGGGAGTTAAAAGAATATACTGTTATGATGCCAATATATGAGATCTTGTGGAGGTATTAGATTGCGTTTTTGTACATCCTTGTCATTGGTCAACACACCAAAGTCAAAATAGCTCAACTTCTCTAAAATCTCTTCGGCAGACCAACTACTAGGTTTAGGATTATTCTCTACCATCCTGCCGAAATGAGCTTCATCCTGTCACCACAGGTGATCGTGAGGAAGCCATCTACGGTGACTCAGGTATCACACCTTCTCAGCTTGCCAACTAGAGTTCACATTGTCCAAACATATAGGACATTTATTGTATCCTTTCATCCTCCAGGCTGCCAACATCCCATATGCTGGAAAATCGATGATCGTCTATATTACGGTAGCCCTCATCGTGAACATCGTGTTAGTGAATTTGTCATAAGTTGGGACTCCATTTTGCCACAACAGTTTCGGCTCGTCGATCAAAGGTCTAAGGTAGACATCTAAGCACTTCCCCGGAGATTTAGGACCTGGAATTAGCAGAGTAAGGAAATTAAATTCCTTGTTCATGCACATCCACTGAGGCAGGTTATACGGCATCAGAATAACTGTCTAAGTGCTGACGGCGGAGCTATTACTACCCCAAGGATTGAATCCATCTGTAGATAGTCCAAGTCTAAGATTTCTAACCTCTGCGACAAAGTCTCCAAATTCTCTGTCAAAATGTTTGAAAGCCTCCCTATCGTTGATCAAAGGTCTGAGGTAGACATCTAAGCACTTCCCCGGAGATTTAAGACCTGGAATTAGCAGAGTAAGGAAATTAAATTTCTTGTTCATGCACATCCACTGAGGCAGGTTATACGGCATCAGAATAACTGTCTAAGTGCTGACGGCGGAGCTATTACTACCCAAAGGATTGAATCCGTCTGTAGATAGTTCGAGTCTAACATTTCTAACCTCTGCAACAAAATCTCCAAATTCTTTGTCAAAATGTTTGAAAGCCTCCTCATCCGTAGCATGTCTCAGGACATCGTCATCTATTCGCTTTTCTGCATACCATCGCATCGCCTCTGCTGTGTATAAAGACATGTACAGACGCTGCAATATAGGAATCAAGGGAAAATATCGAAGAACCTTCACATGAATTCTCTTTTTCGAACTCTTCCTATTCAGCTCATATCTGCACTGGCCATGTACAGGACAATAGTCCAAATCTTTATACTCTTTGTAAAATAGCACACAATCATTCGGACATGCGTCAATTATCCTATACTTTAGGCCAATGTTGCTCAAGATATTTCTAACCTTATAATGGGATCTAGGAAGATTGTGATCATCAGGAAGCAACTTACATCCAGGGTACTGAATTTCGTCAAAAGCACTGGCTGACATTTTGTGCTTCACTTTTATCTTCATTTGCTCCATCACATATTGCAACACATTCTCTCGACATCCAGGGTACACCGGGGTCTGCGCTTCAAGTAGCATCCTGTTGTACTTATCCATCTAACTAGTGTCAGTGGCCAAGCTAGCAGCGGGGAATGTGTCATCACACTCATGAGTGGTATTGTAACCTCCCTCTTGGTGTTGGTGTCCACCATGACTAAATCCCGGAAACGCATCATAAACCAAATCTGCAGTTTGGTTCCATCACATATTGCAGCACATTCTCTCAACATCCAGGGTACACCGGGGTCTGCGCTTCAAGTAGCATCCTGTTGTATTTATCCATCTCACTAGTGTCAATGGCCAAGTTAGCAGCGGGGAATGTGTCATCATGCTCATGAGTGGTATTGTAACCTCCCTCTTGGTGTTGGTGTCCACCATGACTAAATCCCGGAAACGCATCATGAACCAAATCTACAGTTCGGTTCCAAGCAGGGGGGCCGTTGGATGAGGCACCATGGTAACTGTACCCTGAGCTGAAGTCTGCTGAGCTGAAGTCTACTGCTTCACCATGCTTGTTCCATGTAATGTAACTCCACATCATACCATATTCGTACAGGTGTTGCACCATAACATTAACCTCCACATACTGACAATTAAGATATTTTTGACACGGACACCTGAAACGCTTCTTTCCCTGACCATGTTCTATCGCAAAATTCACAAATTTGCTAATTCCATCCATATACTGGACATCACTTCTATTCCGCAATTTCATTAAACTCTTGTCCATACTTCTACAAATTTTAATAATTAATTATCATATTAGTCAACTATTCCATATATATATATATATATACTGATTTTCAAGCTAGTAATTATATATGAAACTATTATATATATACACAAATTTTCAACTACCTTAATATATTAAATTAAATTATTAATTAATTACATTTAATAATTACCTTTATTAATTATTGGTGAATATATGTACTCGATCTGCATCAATTAATTAATTATTTTAATATGTCTAACATACATGTACGTTTTAACTAAATATTAACCAAATTTTTAAACATCCATGCATATATATACGTACTACTGGTCTATATTAATTAACTAATGTATATAAATATAATCAATTACCTAACTTAATTATAAATATATATTAGAGCTTACTAACTATTAATAATACAATCAATCAAACGGACAATTAATTATATATATATATAAATGTTAAATGGTGTTGGAAAATTAACTACGTACCTAGCCCTTCTCTGATAAATGGCGAATCGATCGATGCTCGGATATAGTGCTAGCTAGCTAGAATTTGCATGCGCCATATACGTACGTATGCGTAAGGAGAGTTTGATCAAGAGAGAGATTGAATGATCGACATATATATGCATGGAGATGAAGTTGAGACGAGCGAGCGGAGTGGAAGAGAGTTCGGCATGGACATTATATAATACTTCACTTAAACGACGGAGTGTCAATGCGTCGTCTAAGTGAACACTTAGACGACGGATTAGGCACTTTTCTGTGTCCAAGTTCTTACAAGGACGATGGAGAACAAACCCGTCGTTCAAGTGGCCACTCAGACCACGGCGTGTCGGTCCGCGGTCTAAGCGGTCACTTGGACGACAGAATAGACCGCGGAACCTTAGAGGTTCGTGGTCTAAGTGCAGTTTTCTGGTAGTGAACTTGAATTTGTGTTATTTACCTCCGTACTTAGTGTAAACAATCAATCAAACAATCAACATTCGTTTAATCCATCACTGTAACTTAACCATCCCTTACAACGCTAAGTGTCCAAAGGATTTAGTAGTGTAAGATTCGCTTCCATCTTCCCTTTATTTCCTTTAGTGTCAAGTAGTGTAGTGTCTAGTGAGTCGTAATCTTTGTGCTTTCATTTCCGAGCTAAGGAATCTAAGTGCTTAATCCTCATGAAGTCGACACTCGATTTCCTTTCTATACTATTACTTGTCCCCGTACACTTGCGGGTGAAGGCCATTCTTATAATTATGAGTTAGTTAATAACTCACTAAGTGTGAGGGTGTAATTCTTCCAACAATATTTCACTGGAGAACTCCATCACCGTACGTTATTACGTACGTAATTAAATTCAAAAATATTAATCGAGAAAAATGAGTTAATATATTTACCAAAAAAGAAATAGGTTGGTAAACTACAACTCCAGGGTGTGAAAACCATATAAATCAAAATTGTGGCCGGAATGGTGATGAGAGATTTTGAGAGATGAGAGAGAGGAAATGCTTGATCTGGAAATGGAATCTGATCTAAATAATTAAGTTTCACTTAGACAATGAAATATTTTGTCCCCTGAGTGAAACATTTCGTCGGCTAAGTACAGACTTAGACGACGACAAACACTTCGTCGTGTAAGTAAGAATTCTAAAATGACGAAACTATAATTTTTCGTCTAAGTTTACTTTAGATGACGAAAACATTTTTTGTTGCGTGAGATTTTCTATTAGACGACGAATTATTGTTTCGTCATCTTAAGAGTAGTGCTCAGATGGAAAAGCATTGTTTTCATCGACTAAGGTTATTCGTAGGTGATGAAACCGGTGACGAATGTATATTTTGTTGTCTAAGTGTTTTATTAGATGACGATTTTTTTTGTCGCCTAAGGTCGACCTAGACGATGAAAGGTTTTCTTAGTCGACGAATGTTTTTTTCGTCATTTAACGTTTACTGAGGTGACGAAACCTTAATTGTTCATCGCGTTAGTATGAATTTTTCGTAGTGGGCGATGAGATGGTATGCGGAATGGAAAATAGATGATGATATGCTCATACACGTGGCAGATTGGGAGGCTTTTAAAGAATTTGACATGGAATTTCCAGACTTTGCAGTAAAGGTTCGAAATGTTAGACTCAGACTTTCTACAGATGGATTTAACCCTTCGAGTAATAATAGCGCTTCTGCCAGCACTTGGCCAATTGTTGTCGTGCCGTACAACCTGCCTCCATGGATGTGTATGAACAAGGAATTTTATTTCCTTACTCGCTAATTCCAGGTCTTAAGTCTCCAGGAAAGTGTTTGAAGGTGTACCTCTTACCATTGATTGACGAGCAGAAACACTTGTGGGAAACTAGAGTCACAACTTATGACAAGTTCACTGAAACAATGTTCATGATGAGAGGAACCGTAATGTGGACCATTAGTGATTTTCCTGCTTATGGGATGTTGACATCTTGCACAACCAAAGGGTATAATGCTTGTCATGTCTACTTGGGTGACGTCAACTTCAAAGAGCACGCAGGGAAGGAATGTTACATAGGTCACCGTAGATGGCTTCCTCATGATCACCAGTGACGACGAGAAAAGGAGAATTTCGACGAGACAATAGAAAATAGTCTTAAACCCCGACATTGGTCTAATAAAGAGATTTTTAAGAGGTTAAATGGATTCTATTTCGATGTGTTGAGCAATGCTGATCATGTGAAACAGTTTAATCCCCCTCCCCATCATCTTAGATATTGGAATCACACGAGTATTTTCTTTGAACTACCTTACTGGTCGAAGTTGAAACTCAGGAACAACCTAGATGTCATGCACATAGAAAATAATGTGTGCAGCACCATGGGGGGAACAATTCATGGTATTAAGTTAAAGACTAAGGATACTCCCAAAGCATGAAAAGGTCTAGAATCTATGATTTTATGTCGTTCCTTGTGGTTAAAGAGGGATAGAAGATGAGTGTACACCAAGATGCCAAATGCATCTTACATAGTGAAGCCGACATTGAGGGATACTATATTCAACTGGTTTAAAAGTGTTTGTTATCCATCTAATTATGCAGGGAATATATTTGGATGTGTCAACATTGGGGAACACAAGTTCATTGGTCTAAAGACTCATGTCTGTCATGTTATGGTGCAACGTCTAATTCCAATGGTCATTTGACCATATTTGCGTAGTTACATTGTCGAACCAATAGTAACATTGTATAGATGGTGGTAGAGGTTAGGCACAAGGGAGTTGAAGAAGTCACATGTGGTCGAACTACAATACAAAATTGTCCACATCCATTGCAAATTAGGGATGATTTTTCCCCCTGCTTTCTTTGACGTAATGATTCACCTCATGATTTATGGTTTGGTCCTTTACACTTAGATGTATCCTCAGGAACAGTACAATTAATTATAAAACGGTTTTCATCATTTATATATATTTCGGTCTTTCTACTCTTCATCAAATAATTAATTTTATCATTTTGCAGACAAATCAGACAGTATAAAGGATTCTTCAAAAATAAATCTATCATGGATGGCTCTATAGCAGAAACATATCTAATGCATGAGTGTGTAACTTACTGTAACAGGTACCTCAAAGATCTAGTCACTACTAGAAAAATGCACTTAGGTGACAAAACAATTTCGTCACCTAAGAGGCCTTTTTCGTCACCTAAATACTTAGATGACGAAACCTTTTTGTTTCGTCGTCTTGATTTTTAGACGACAAAAGTTTAACGAAAAAAGACGACGAAAATTTTCGTTGTTTTAGTGAACATTTAGAGGAAGAAAGCAACAATTCGTCGTGTAAGACGCAACATTTAGACGACAAAATTGTAGTTGTTTCGTCGTCTAAATCTTTCAATTTTTTTTAAAAATAATAAATAAACCACTTAGAGGATGAAACTACTACAATTTCGTCGTCTAAGTGTTGATTTTTTTTAAAAAAAAATAATTAATAAAAAAATAAACCACTTAGACGACGAAACTTACAATTTCATTGTCTAGGTGTTACATCTTAGACGACAAAACTACTACAATTTCCTCGTCTAAGATGTAGCACCTAGCCGACGAAATTGTAAGTTTCGTCGTCTAAGTGAATTTTTTTATTATTATTTATAAATATCTGAAAAATTAATTTTTGGGTAATAGCTTAAAAATCATCAAAATTTAACCGTTAGATGTAACCATTACATTTATAAAATACTGTAGAAAAAACTCAACACAATTCGGATTAGTATGGGATTCGATCAATTGAATTTAGTGATTATCGAAAAATAGTTAAAAGACATATATGATTATAAAATATAATTAGTAAACCCGTTTCTAAATTTACTAGTGTTTTTTTTATAAAAACTTAATTTGTCTATTAGATAGAAATTAATTGAAATTTAACCATAAAAGTTGATTTAAGACTAAACACTTGTTATATATCTACTAATATTGTGTAACTTAAGTACTCGTATGTTTATATTCACTCCACATCAATATTAACGAAATTGAATTTGGACAAACCAACTGTTAGATGTATTCATCATAACATAATATGTAAGTTGACGATTTTTCAGTAAATACGAAATTCGTTAAGGGTTTGATCAGCGTAGTCAACCATAAGACCGAAATTTCAACGAAATAGAAACGTTGATATACAAATCTTCGTAACTCCGATTTTCTAATGGTCGATACTCACAGTCCAAGAATTATTTACTTTATTTACAAAAAAAATATGCAGTTTAAGATGGTATATAAGGTCATGCTCTTTGATCGGAGGCAATGAAATTCATCTTAGACGACGAAATGAGTATCATTCATCATCTAAGTAGAACTTAGAGAACGAATACATATTTTTGTCGTCTAAGTGTTTATGAGTCAAGGTTTAGGGGTTCAGGTTTAGGGGCTAGTGTTAGGGTGTGGACTTAGACGAAGAATTGGTAACCGTTTCATTGGTTAAGTAAGATTACTACGGCGACGAAAGTTTTCATCGTTTTATGCTACACTTAGCCGATGAAATTTTTAACTTAGGCGACGATTTTAGATTTCATCATCTAGACGACGAATTTTCTCTCTTAAACGATGCTTTTTGTTTTGTCGTCTAAGTGTTACTTAGACAATGAATTTTTTTCTATCTTTGGTGACGCTTTTTGATTCGTCCTCTAAGTGTTTCTTAGACGGCGAAATTTTTGTCTTAGGGGATGAAGTATGGTTTCGCCGTCTAAGTCGTACTTTGGCATTTGTAACATTCCTACCCGAAATTGACCTCTTATTTTTTTTATTAAATGTTAATCGATGATGGTAATTAGTTTTTACCGTCGATAATTATTGATGGCTTTCTATTGGAAGTTTATTGAATAATTTTTTCAAGAAATTATATTGAGAAAAGTCATACAGTTCGTCAAGACAAGTTCGTAGTCACGTTAAGTGTCAAAACTGGAAATACAATGAAGAGAATACGGTCAGCGAAAGTTTTTTAGAATTTACTAAATCGATTAGTTGCAACTATAAATACCAATTTTCCTTTTACGTAAAGTCAAACCTTTCCATTTAGGGTAATGTTTCAGTTCTCACTTCTCACTCAATTTTCTCTCTCCTCCATCACGTCCCTCCCCCGCATCTCTCTCTTGCTGGCGGCGAAGCTTGCTAGTCCGGTCACCAAAATTGGCGAGACTGGTGTCAAAATTTTCGTGTCCCTCTTCTCTTTCAAACCTCCAAGGCCTCAACCTTCATCTCTCAAAGATTAAGCCGTGGTATGGACGAGAAGCACCGTCGGCAAACTAAAACCCTAAGCAATGGGGCTGATGGTTTCGAGCTCAATTCGAAAATGGAAACCTACTAAGCTATGTAGGCCTCATCAACAAGAAGCTACTTACACCAAGGTCACGTCCCAATTCATCCCGAGCAAGAAGAATCAACAATTTGAAGTTTTTGGAAAAAGTTTGTGTTCTTGAGTTCCAAAGGAAATTTAGTGAGTTATAGTTGGATTGGACTTTGTTGTAGTTATGAAAGTTTTTTTAGGTTGATTTTGTATGTGTTGGAGTTTGGGTCGTAGGAAAATGTCACGGGCGCCGCCGTTGGCAGTTGTTCACGGCAGCCCTTCGGCGGAAGGAATTTCGAGAAAAGTTTTATGTCGTTTTACTCATATTTACGTACTGAATGGAATGAAGAGGTTATTGAATAGATTTGTATATGTTTAGTTAAAACGTGTGATTCATTGGACATTAATTAAACGATTTAACGATTTTAAGGAACGATTGTGTAGAACATCAATTCGACCTCGAGTCGCGTAACGTTCGAGAATTGTATTGTGACTTTAAAAAAGGATTAAAGGTATAGAAATTAGAATTAGATTAAAGATTGTCATAAGTTAAATTATAATCGTTGTTTCAGAAAGATGTATTAGCAGCCAGTGGCAGATGTAAAGAAACGCCGACTGACAGACTTTTGCTTGGTGGAAATCACAGCATAGTACTATTTGAACACTTTATTTTCACAGTTATGTTGTTTTGCAAGTCTACAATTATGCATTTATAGTTATGAATTTTACAGTTATGCATTTTTTAGTTATGCATTTGCATGGAGGCACATATGATTTTGATTTATACAACATAGTCACAGTTGATGTATCGATGCACTAGAACCTGACCTGGGCAATCTTAGGGCTTCAGGTCGTTTGACCCAAGTCGCCGCCTCCACACATTTCATAGCACCTAGGAGTACCTGGACATTTACATTTTTTAAACTCGCATCATTTTTCGGATATTATACAAAGAAAGGCATTTGAGTTACATCTTTCATTTCTTTACAAAACTAACTTTTTGTCCACTAACTCTAACATTTTATATTTTATGTCTTTCCCTGGGCTCTTGGTTTTTAATTGCTCAATTTGCAGAGTTGTTCTGAGGTTGAGTGTGCACGCAGTTCATGGCATAGCAGTATCCACCGTAGGATCCAAAGTTGATTCTCGAGTTAGTATTTTAGTTTTCATAGTCACTTTAAATTGTCTAGCTTCTCTGATGTCGAAATTAGTTGTCTATCTTTTATATTTTAGTAATGAACCAATATGTGGATTTTTTTTTATTCCGTGACATTTGAGTATTGGGTCTCCACTTCAGCTTTCAATTAGTGAGTAATAACTAAGGTTAGTAGAGTTGTTAGGGCCTAATTCTGGTTTAGATAGCTAAATCGGGGTCAGGTTATTTCAGTTGGTATATATTAGAGCATAAAGTTATAGGTTCTGTAGATTGTACTTAGTTTCTTCCATTGTCGTATTCGATTATGCTTAACACCTCCAGAGTGATGGCCCGACTGCAGCGGATTCCCATCGAATACTCACGGTATTGAACGTTGTCGAATACGTGATGAATGTGACTGAGTACAAACTTCAGCCTGTGAGTCAGTGTGCCCTAGTCGCTATGCCTTGCATGAAAGGATCCAACCCTAGCTTACTAGTAAACCAGATAGTTTAGCTAGTAAGCTACAATTAAGTTCCACGATTAACAAACTCTGAGAAATTCTGTGAAATTTTTGACATAACTCCTTTTGAAAACTGGACAACCCAAAATCTTGCAGGAAGATAGCACTTCACACATAATTCCACAAACACACCGTGGACCACCAACGTCTATCCGAATTTCTAAACAAATGACATATATCATGAAAATCGACCCTAAAAATAACCCCGAAAGTCCCGACGAATAACCCTCAACTTTCCTCCCAAGAGCTCTGTCGCAGACGGCGGCGCGTGGCCATCATGGGCCTCTGCCCAAATATTTCCGATGCCGGAGTTTGACACCTCATTAGATAGCTGCTAAAAAGGCCTACAACTTTTGAAACTGGACCGAAGTCCAACTTGCCGGCGATTGGCCGAAATTAGCCGAAACAGATTGGAAAGCTAACTCAGGAAACCGCCACCAACGGCGGAGATCCGGCCCACAAAACAATTCTCTCTCAAAGCCCAACCAAACCCCCAACCTCAAGTGCCTCAACTTGCTGCCATCACGTCAAAAAACCAAACGAAACTAAACGACCCAATTCAGCCGGAAAACCATCAATCGTCGACACTCCACCGTGGAGCTTCGATGGACCACTCTACATAATTCAAAACACCCAAGAGGAGGAGAGGTTCATTTACCCTCAACACCCGACCCCAGAAACACACCGGTACACCGCCACCGATGGCGGCGACTCCACGGATAAAACCTGATTCGGGTGTCCCTTAAACTTGTAAATCACCCAAAAATATTCACAACAATCATTAGAGGAAGTTTCAAGCTTTGATTCCATGCCTTAAATGTTGCTAGAAGTGGTCGGAATCGGCGAAAAGGGTTGGGTCGAGCGAAACGGGTCGCAAGAGAGAAAACGGGTCGGCATCGAGAAATTTTCTGATTTTATTGAAATTAATTTCCAAAAATCCTCTATTTATACTAAAAATTTCTGATCCAATCAAAGGTCCAAAATCAATCTTATCACGATCAAACAGTCGAGAATTAACCGACTACAAATAAATTCACTTTTAATAATTTCCCACACCAACTTCCGATAAACCTTAAAATTAGCTCGTTAATCCGAAAAATTTCTTGAAAATTTCCACGAGCACGAAATTAAATACTCTACAACTTTTGTGAAGAAAGTCACACCAAATTCTCGTCCGATGAAAAGGTCATTAACAAACTCACTTATGCGACTAATTCGCGATAAAGGTTAATATGTCCCGATAAGCGTTTAATTTCGATTCAGGTCGTAACAATTCACCCTCCTTACAAAAAATTTCGCCCTCAAAATTTACATACCTGCTAGAACAGATGAGGATACTGCTCTCACATATGCTGCTCTGGTTCCCAAGTGGCTTCTTCCACCTCATGATTCCTCCACAAAACTTTCACTAGAGGAATGGTCTTGTTCTAGAGAACTTGCTCTCGATGGCTAAGAATTTCCACTGGTTCCTCAATATAGACCAAGTCCTTATGTTAAGGAATTTTCTGAGGCACAATAACATGAGAGGGATTAGAAATGTATTTCAAAAGCATGGATACTTGAAATACATCATGAACCCGTGCCAATTCTGAGGGTAACTCCAAACGATAAGCCACAACACCAACATGCTCAATGATCTCATAGGGTTCGATGTAACGTGGTTGGAGTTTACCACGCCTTCCAAAACGAATTACCCCTTTTTATGGAGACAACTCAGGAATACCCAGTCACCAACCTCAAACTCAAGATCTTTACGCTTAACATCAGTGTAACACTTCTGCCTATCTTGAGTGATCTTTAATCTGTCTCGAATAATCTGCACATTCCCTCTAGTCTCCTGAATGATGTCTAGACCAATGAGGCTCCTTTCTCCTACATCACTCCAGCACAAAGGAGTCTGAAACTGCTTCCCGTACAGAGCTTCATACGGTGACATTCCAATGCTAGAGTGAAAATTGTTATTATACGCGAACTCCATCAAACGCAAGTATTTATTCCACTTCTCCAGAAATTGTAATACACAAGATCTCAGCATGTCTTCCAGCATTTGAATAGTTCTCTCAGACTGACCATCTGTCTGGGGATGAAAGACTGTATTGAACCGCAACTTGGTTCCCAAAACTTCTTGCAAAGCTCCCCAGAATCGTGAAGTGAAGAGAGAATCTCGATCCGAGATAATGGAAACAGGTACACCATGTAGTTTAACAATCTTTTGCATATACAACTGGGTCAATTTGCTCACAGAAAACTTTTATGTAACTGGAATAAAATGTGTAGACTTCGAGAAGCGATCCACAAATACCCAGATACCAGCATGACCCTTCGATGTAGGAGGGAGTTTGTACACAAAGTCCATAGTCACATGCTCCCATTTTAAAACCAAAATCTCTAACCGTTGCATTCAGCCTGAAGGTTTCTGTTGCTCTGCCTTCACCTACTGGCAAATGAGACATTGACTAACATATACCGCAATTTCCCTCTTCATATTAGTCCACTAGTAATACCCTCTGAGAATGCGGTACATCCTTGTGCTACCAGGATGCATAGCATAAGCTGAACATTGAGCTTCATCAAGTATTTCGCAATTCAACTCTTCATTATTTGGAACACAAAGTCTACCCTTGAACACAAGCAACACATCTTTCCTTAATGTGAAACTCGGCTGTTCACCATCACGTACAGTTTCCTTTAACCTCAAAAGTGAGGGATCAGAATCTTGCAATTCATGTACTCTATCAATAAGAATGGGTCGGACCTGCATACTGGCGAATAAAACTCTATCCTCACTCTCATCAGTGTACAACACTACTCTAGTGGCTCGCAATTATGCAAGTAAAGGTACTCAAGCCATTTGAATATGAGATAAGGAAACTCCAGACTTTCGGCTGATAGCATCAGCAACAACATTCGTTTTTTATAGGTGATACTCGAAGGTACATTCATAATCGCTTATCAACTCCATCTACCTTCTCTGCCTCAAGTTCAATTCTAGTTGTGTAAGGAGATATGCAAGGCTCTTATGATCAGTAAAAATTTGACATTTGGCACCATACAAATAATGTCTCCAAATTTTCAACGTGAATACTATCGCTGCCAGTTCCATATCGTGAGTGGGGTAGTTCGCCTCATGAGGTTTCAACTGTCGTGAACCATAAGCGATCAACTTCCCATGCTGCATCAAAACACAACCCAAACCTAACTTAGAGGCATCACTGAACACAGTAAACTCCCTACTATCATCAGGTAAAGCCAACACAGGGGCTGTAGTCAACCTTGTTTTCAGAGTCTAGAAACTCTCCTTACAAACCTTTGATTATTCAAACTTAACTCTTTTTCGTGTAAGTCTCATGAGAGGTGTGGAAACTCGTGAAAAGGTCCTACATGAATCGACGATAATAACTAGCTAGACCCAGAAAACTTCTAATATCTGGTACACTTACAGGTCTGCTCCAATTCAATACTGCTACAACTTTGTCTGGATCAACACTAACTCCCTCTGGAGAGATCACATGGCCAAGAAATTTAACATTATCCAACAAGAACTCACATTTACTGAACTTGGCATATCAATGGGACTTCCACAAGGTCTTTAGAACAACATGTAAATTCCAAGCATATTTCCTTGCATCCTTTGAGTAAATCAAGATATCGTCAATAAATACAATGACGAATTTCTCAAGATAAACCCGAAATACTCTATTCATCAATGTCATGAAGGCAGCAGGTGCATTCGTCAAACCGAATGGCATCACCCGAAACTCGTAATGACTATAGCGCAATTGGAACGCGTTTTTAGAGACAGCAGACTCTCTAATCCGCAATTGATGGTATCCTGATCGAACATCAATCTTAGAGAACATCGTAGCTCCCTTCAACTGATCAAACAAATCATCAATACGAGGTAGTGGATACTTGTTCTTCACTGTAACCTGGTTCATTTTTTGATAGTCAGCATATAACCTCATAGACCCATCCTTGTTTTTCACGAACAAAATTGGAGCTCCCCATGGTGAAACGCTCGGACGGATGAAACCTTTATCAATCAGTTCCAGAAGCTGAACCTGCAACTCATTCAATTCAGCTACAGCCATGCGATATGGCGCCCGAGCTATGGGACCACCAGATCTCATGGAACTAGCTCCCTTGCCTCTGTGGTCGACTTCTCCTCAACCATCTCTGAAAACGACCCGGACATCGTGCACTAGGCACAAGGGTGGAAGATTCCTAGAAGATGAAGTGGAAGTGCTTGGGCTTCCCCTCTTGGACAGACCCTGGCTAGGCCCACCTTTCTCAAATCATCATATCTGGCCCCGCTCAGATAGAAGTCTATCCTCGCACCGGATTGTAGCACTTACAAACTCAACAAAATTGGTACGGGGCACACCAGATAAGTATGGAGCAATGTCAAACTGCAAACCTTGCTCAAATCTCTAACAATTCTCCTTCATTAGCCTGACAAAGTTAGGTTCAAATCGGGCCAAATGAGTGGAACGATCCCGATATTCCATCACAGACAAATCTCTATGCCGAAGATTCATAAATTCCTCATACTTCCGCTGCTCGGATGCTTCACTCAAGTAGCGACTCATGAACAATTCTGTGAACTCTGTCTATGGGGTGATGGCTTCATTCCTCTCAAGACTTTGCCACCAACGATAAGCATGGTCCTGCAGCAAACCGGTAGTTACTTCAGTTCTCTGCTCAAAAGTCAACTGGGGACGCAAACGATCACAAACTCGTCCAATCTCCACAAGCCAATTCTTACATGTCTCAGGTCATGGGAGCCAGTAAAAGGAACGGCTCCAACCATCTTAGTCCTAGTAATTAGATCCTCACGATCCTCTCGTGGTCTAAGAATCATGCATGAAATTAACTCAAGCATCTGCTGAGCCAAAGACTGCGTATCATTCTGTTAGGCTGGTTGTCGAGGCATAGTGACGTATGCGTCCAAAAATATATTAGCTCACTGGAAGAAGTCACAACTGACTATGGGACTCTAGACATCAGACAATGCACAACACTTGGAGTAATAGGAATCTGCCAGCCGGTCGGGCCATCCTCACAAACTGAAAGGACCCACGATTAACTAACTCTAAGAAATTCCATGAAAATTTTGACATAACTCCCTTTGAAAACTGGACAACTCAAAAACCTGCAAGAAGATAACATTTCACACATAATTCCACAGACACACCGTGGACAACCAACATCTATCCGGATTTCTCAACAAATGACATAAACTAAAAATCAGCAACTAAACTCAGGAATATTTAAAAACATATTAACAATATGCTAGTTCTGGTTACAAAGAAAGTAACTCTACGACTATAGAAGTAGCTGACTCAGCTGTTTACAAAAGCACTCCATTAATGAGAGTACTACTATAAATAACATAGTAAACTAATATCCAGAGTGACCTCCATATACAAACTGACAGTGAGCTGAAACATACTGCTGACAAAAGACTGGTTAACTTCGATCAGATTTATAGAACTGTTCAGACATTTCTGCACATTAAGAAGAACGTGATGAAACCATTAGAAATAATTGAGTTCTTAAGGAATGTAAGTTCAATGAGGAGACATATGCCAACGTTAGGATTGCATGGGGACTGTGGAGTCAAGTATTGGACCGATTTCCTCACGTTGTTGTAGTAGTATGGTGAACTTCTTATATTCACTGCCCACCTCTTGCTTGTGTCCTTTCCATGATGGTACCAGTCAGATACTTTACCACCATGATTGCATATCATGTGTTTTCATTCATGTTTCGGTTTTCTTTTTCGACGCGTGCGTAGTGAACAAAAAGATTTTGACAA
This sequence comes from Geum urbanum, assembly GCA_946800695.1. Taxonomy (NCBI): domain Eukaryota; kingdom Viridiplantae; phylum Streptophyta; class Magnoliopsida; order Rosales; family Rosaceae; genus Geum; species Geum urbanum. The sequence goes on from OX327002.1 coordinate 26,430,173, forward strand.
TTTACGTTGTTTCTTAGTTTTACGATTGCAACCTGAGTAGTACTACACGCTTTCTATCGGGTCTATTGAGTGGAACTATGAGAATTCAGTGACAGTAGTTTGTCTAGTTATCGACCGGTAGCATCGACTCGAATGTTAGTCGAGATATGAGGTTGCTATATAGGGAGTAATACAATATTTAGTAGTCTTATTATCGTTTCCCCCTAGTTATGTGGTATCAACAACCCTCTTCTTTATGCTCATTTCGTCTTTTTCTTCATTCCAGATTTGCTAGGCCGATGTGAGTCATGGGTATTATTACTATAGCAGATAAGGTGATTAAATAGTGAATTGAATTGACATGACAGTTTTATTCCCTGGAGTCTACTCGTAGTTTTGGGCGTATTAGAGGCAATCTTAGGCGATTTCTTACGAGACTCTCTACATTACAATTATTAATATATATAAGTTAGTTCTTATAGTGTATCGAACGAGAGTTGTGTGAATTGTGAAGATATTTTGTATTGCAAGAATTATGATGTACAAATTTGGATGGGTATCAGTACGTATTTTATGTTCATAATGTTGTGTACACTGATTATGAGATATCTGGATGGGAATCGGTGCCCACAGATTGTTTGTGGGATATATTATTCGGAGTGTTCTCTTCGTGTAGGTTTTTGGTTTCCTTAAGTTTTAGGAAAATTTATGCCCAATTTTTAAACTTTCAAGAAAAAGAGAACTAAGTAGGATTAAAAGTTTGTTTGCGATGGGTTAAATGCCCACTTATCTTACGACTTTAGAATGGTTAGTCTGGGTCCTCAGCTTGTTAACTTTGTGGCCTTGGTGGTCACTTTATGTGTGAGTGTCCACGGAGGGACACTTAAGGTAGGCGTTCAGTGTAGGATTTTGGTGGTGATAAGGGAGCCACTTCAAGAGTTAGACCTGCACACCACTCATACAGTATCATATCAGGACCTTAGCTAGGGGATGTCAGGCTGGACTAGCCGGATAGACCCAATTACCTTCGTAGAACTTGCCACTAAGGTTGGCATGGGTATATACCAAATGTTTCCAGGTATTTATGTTACAAAGTTTAGATCACGACGCTCTCATGTACCAGGTTTATAGTGAGTAGTTGTTGGTGACTCTCTATCAGAAGAGTAAAACTTTGTAATAAGGCAATGGCATGGTGAAAGTATTTCTGTTAATCCACTCAGTGGTAGATGTTACTTCAAAACTTAAAGAACTCATGCGGGTTTAGTACCCTCTAGCACTTTACTAATATATATGCGTAAATTTCAAGGGAGAAATTTTCTTAAAGGGGGTAGGTTGTAACATCTCCACCCAAAATTGACCTCTTATTTTTGATTAAATGTTAACCGATGATGGTAACTTGTAACATCCCGTCCCAAAAAATTTCTTTTTTTGATTTATTTAAGGTTAATCAAGAAAAGTGGCTGTAGATAATTATAGAGAGTTTTTTAGTTGACTTTTTTTTTTTTATCAATTTGTCGAAGTTGGTTGACTTCAGGTAGAAGTCATAAAAACTTTCAAGACGAGTCTGTAGAAGCGAAAAATACCAAAACTTTCAAGACGAGTCTGTAGAAGCGAAAAATACCAAAAACGAAGTTATGAGAAGAAAGTTATGATCAACATAAGTTTATTGGAAATGTAATAGTCGTAAATGGACACATATAAATAGGAATTTCTATTTTGGGAAATTAAATTGAGGAAAATCGTTGAGTTTATCGAGACGAATTTGTGGCCACGTCAAGTTTTGAAATCGGAATTAAGATTAAGAAATTGTGGTCAATGAAAATTTTGTACGGTTTTACATAATCGATTAGTCGCAACTCGCACATATAAATATAACTTTCCAAAAATAGAAAGTCAAAACTTTCCTTTTTGGTCAATTTTGGTCAAATCTCTTCTCTCTCCTCCCTCACATCTCTCTCTTGCCAGCGGCGGAGCTCACCATTCCGGCCGTAAAACCGGCGAGACTGGTGTCAAACTCATTGTTTCCCTCTACTTTTTTAAACCCTCAAGGCCTCAACCTTCATCTCTCAAAGATAAAGCCGTGGTATGGATGAGAAGCACCGCCAGCGAACCGAAACCCTAAGCTTTGGGGGTGATGGTTTCAAACTCAATTTGACCATGGAAACCCATTAGGCTTTGTAGGCCTCTTCAACTTGAAGCTATTGAGACCAAGGTCACGTCCCAATTCATCCCGAGCAAGGAGAATTGACGATTTGAAGTTTTTGGAAAAAGTTTGTGTTCTTGAGTTCAAAACGAAATTCGGTGAGTTATAGCTGGAATTAGACTTTGTTGTAGTTATAAAATTTGTTATTGGGTTGATTTTCCATTGGTTGGAGTTTAGGTTGCCGGAAAATGTCACTGTAACGGAGGGAATTTCGGCAAAAGTTATATGTCGTTTTACTCGTATTTACATACCGAACGCAATGAAGAGGTTATTGATTGCAATGTCGTCAAAACGTGTGATTAATTGGACTTTAATTAAATGATTTAACGATTTTAAGGAACGATTATGTAGAACGTTGATTCAACCTCGAGTCGCGTAACGTTCGAGAATTGTATTGCGACTTTAAAAAGGATTAAAGGTACAGAAATTAGAATTAGATTAAAGATTGACATAAGTTTATAAAGCAGGATATTCGAGAATGCGATGTTCTCGACGGTATTGCTTGTTAGGTGAACGAGCTTAGTTATTCAATATTATTCTCGACGATTAGTTGTTAAATAATAATCGTTATTTCAGGACGATGTATCAGAAACTAGTGACAAATATATAGAAACGTCGACTAACAGGCTTCGGCTTGGTGGAAATCACAACATAGTACTGTGATTAAACACTTTATTTTCACTGTTGTTTTGCGAGTCTACAATTATGTAGTTACAGTTAGGCATTTTTCAGTTATGCATTTACAATTATGCATTTACATGGAGGCACATATTATTTTATTTACACAGCATAGTCACAGTTGAAGCATCGATGCATGTTAGGTCCATAATTATGCTATAATTATGTTCCTAACTACATGCTTATTATTTGTCTTTTATTAATGAAGCATCAGTTTTACCATGTTTCATTTCTGTGCAAGGAAATGAGGGATTAGCATGGAAACTCTCTAAGAGATGGAATCTAATAACTTTTTGGAGAAACTGATCAAGTTTCCTAAGTCTATAGAGAAGATGGAACAAAACTGAGAAAATGACGAAAAGTCAACGATCGGTCAATGGTCAACTCTGTCCGGTCAATGGTTAACTCCAGAAAGTCTTTGCCGTTCAATGACACGGTCAAGAGATGATGGCCCAAGACTTCAAGGTCCAAGCCCATAAGAGCCCACATGAGAAGATATTTTGGTGTAGAGACATGCACATGTAACTCACATAACATGGGTGAGTCATCTTAAGACCACCACTTAAAGCCTAAATTTGTGGATCATCTCTTAGCTTCAATTTTGAATTTTAATACACCAAAATATCTCTCCAATACATATATGGTCGAGCTCCACTCTCCTCACACATCTCCCTTCACTTTTCATTTTCCTTAGTTTTACAATCACTCTATACCTCTTATCCTTATCCCAACCCTCTAGCACTCTCTTCTACCTCTTTTCCTCCATTTCTAGGCCAAAATACCTCCCTAACCACCACCATTAGAGACCTAGCTCTTTCCTCTCTTTGGTAGAGTCAAACTTCTCCACCACCACACCATCACTTTGGTCTATCTTGGGTGTTCCTCTTTTCATATTTGTCTCTAGGGTTTGGTTTGGTCTTTAGAGTTCACAAGAGTGAGAAGTAATCCCTCTTCCCCTTGACTCCTTGGAATCCGAAGGACTACCCTTACCTCCTCTTGAAGACTTGGTCCTAGCTTGGAGTGAAGAAGTGGAGCTAGAAGCCTTGGAGTTATTTGGTGGAGCTTTAGTTAATGGGACTCTTGGTTATTTCTTTTCTCTTCTTGTTTTTAGCATGTATCTAGTCTTGTATTTCATTACGCTTAGTGAGTAGTTGCGTTTTGGAAGGCTATGGCCAATTTGATTTACATACAACTATGTTTTGAGTTATGAATTTTAATTTGGTTTAGTTTACTACATGTTGTGAATGAGTTTGATAGTTTGTGATGTGATTGTGGTATGTTTGTATGTTTCGACTTGATTCAATGTTTTCATACTCATGTCTTAGCCATGACTAAGTTGAGATATGTTTAAGGAAGCTAAAAAAAATGAACCTAAGTCAATTAGTCACTCATCTAAGGAAGATAAGCATATAAACTTGAGGTAGGTTGCATTTGAGAAGATGGGTTTAAGGTTTGGTTTTCATTGGGCTTGAGCATAGACTGAAGCCTTCTTGAAGTCCAAATAACTCAAGGAACTTCGGTCAAGCTTACATTGACTCGAAAGGGCTTTGTAGCTAATTGTTAATTCTTCTAATTCATGTTCTAAAATGTGTGGATTAAGAAAGTCATTAGAACATACTTTAATATCCTCTAATAGGGACTTAGGAAGGAAAACCATTCACATTCATTATAAGTGAACACATATTGTACTCATTAGGCATATGGTATTATTAGGATACGATTCGTAATTGAGTTGCATTCTAATTTCAGTTTCCTTTATATTTGAATTTTGGACCGGAACACTTCTAGTGCTCTAATGGCCTAGGAGATTTGGTTCAGAACCAATGGTGATTCAAAAAGATCACGAATTGGAAATCATATATGAATCAGACTAAACTCATAACTTGGATATATATTGTTAGTACATTGAGTTGGCTAGTGGCAATATCTCTAACCGACCAAACATTTACATTTTATTTTGCTCTCACTTTATGTTTTCACTTAATTTAATTAGTAGTAAACATTCAATCAACCTTTTGTTTAATCACTCATCGTAAATCAATCACCCCTCACGATGCCAAGTCTCTAAAGGACTTGGTAGTGTAAGATACACACATCTGCATTACTTTTCATTTAGTGTCAAGTTGTGTCTGTAGGTTAAGCGTTAATCATTGTGAGTTAAGAAGTTATAATGACGAATCCCTGTGGGTTCTACACTCAACTACCTTAGAAATACTATAACTTGCCTGTATACTTGCGGGTGAAGAATTCTTTCAATTTATGAGTTAGTTAATAGTTCATAAGTGTAAGGGGTACGAAATATTCAACAATGTTCTGGCTTCTTGGCTGATCCTCGAGACGCTCCGGGAGGGCTAAGAACCTGACCCGAGGATTTACATAATACCCAAGAAGGCCAGGAACCTGACCTGGGCAGTCTTAGGGCTTGAGGTCGTTTGACCCAAGTCGCCACCTCCACACATTATATAGTACCTAGGAGTACCTGGACGTTTACAATTTTTAGGCTCGCATCATTTTTCGTATATTCTACAGTGAAAGGCATTTGAGTTATGTCTTTCATTTATTTACAAAACTTACTTTTTGTCCACTCACTTTAACGTTTTATATTTTATACCTTTCACTGGGCCCTTTGTTTTAAATTGTCCAGTTTGCAGAGTTCTTTTGAAGTTGAGCGTGCACACAGTTCATGGCATAGCAATATCCATCGTAGGATCCAAGGTTGATCTTGCGAGTTAGTATTTAATTTGCATAGTCAGTTTAAATTGTCTAGCTACTCTGATGTCGAAAATACTTATGTATCTTTTATATTTTAGTATTGAACCAATATGTGGAAAACTTCTTTATTTTGTGGCATTTGAGTTTTGGGTGTCCACTTCGGCTTTCGATTAGTGAGTAATAACTAAGGTTAGTAAAGTTGCTAGGGCCTAGTTCTGGTTTAGGCAGCTAAATCGGGGTCAGGTTCTTTCAGTGTTTTTCTGGTAGTAAGTTCAGACCACCGCCTCCAATCTATGCCTGCAACAATCTTTCAGTCGTCACACATGTTGTATGTCCATTTAGAAGAGTATTATTAAATGAAAGATTAACTCAAGAAGAACTTATTGAAGAGCATTATGTACTGTTGTGAGATTGTGACGAGGTTGACTTATACATGCAAGCTTACAGAAAGAAAATTCAGACAACCAAACCGGACAAGAGTCTTAATTGGGTTGAAAAATTGCTTAAGAAGTTTCCAGATTAATTCCTCCAATGGGTATGTTTAAACTATATAGGATGGTGATTTCTTTATTTTGAAATTGATAAATGCGGATGGTAATAGATGCCCACGGTAAATTAATTTGTTATTTTGCTATTTGCTTATTCGAAGTGTTTTTCCTTAATTTGTGCATGTAGGTTTTTAGTTTCTTTTTGTTTTAGAAGAAATTGTGTCAAATTTTTGGTAGAAATTAAATACAAATTAATATATCTTCTTCCCAATTTTGCATATGATCGATCTAGAAAAATTCGGTAACCATGAGGTGTGGTGGTCATGGAAAAACACGTATTGGCCCATATAAGCCGTTCCAACACTATATTTACCCCGGATGTTTAGTCAACGATGTAAAGTTTCATTAATTGGACCGAGATGAAAGAAGAAGGACACAAAATAGTAGGATTGCGGTTGGGAAAGGGGCTGATGTATATTACAGGGTTCTTGTTTATTTTGTTTAACTATTTTATATCATAATACTGACGATTTTGTATTCAAGTGTAAATGGTTTAATTGTATGAAGGAAGATCTGGACATCTTATGGGAATGATTCTAGAATAAACGAATTAACTACTTTATAGGAATCATTTTAGAATAAACGAATGCAAGATACTTTTCTGTTAAAGAGGACATCTTAGCTGACGAAATCATAGACAACGAAAATTGTTTCATCATCTAAGAACTATTTAGACGACGAACATATATTCATTTTGTAGTCTAAGTACATTTATAAACGCTATACCCTATACCCCCTAATCCCCTTTCCCTAAACTCGGAAAGTGTTAGACGACGTAAACCCTAACTTTCGTTGTCTAAGTGCTACTTAGACGACAAAATTAAACCACTTCCATCGTTTAAGTAGAGATTCACAATCTGACCTCTAAGAGCACGATTATGTGTATCATGTTAGATTGCATGGAGGACATAGAGTAAACACTTATTGGAATGTGAGTGTCGACGGTTTGAAAATCGGAGTTACGAAGATCTGAAAATCAACGTTTCTATTACGTTGAAATTTCGTTTTTATGGTTGACTACGCTGATCAAACCCTTAACAAACTTTGTATTGATCTGTGACGACCCGGACCAGAATCAGCAGTGAAATCAGATTAATCTACGAGCTTGCGCGTAGTCGCAGAGTTACGACAGTGTTGAAACCGCCAGGTTTGATAACGACTTAATTATTGGCCGAGAATTGGAGCTGAGTCTCTTCTCGAGAGTCGTTGTACGTGTGATTTCGAGTTCGTGGGCGTTTCCGGATCGTTATTTGGACGACCAAGGAATTAATTATGAATATTGGAAGTTTCGACGGAATCGGATTTAAACAGTGGATTTGTTAACGACTAAATTACCGGACGAAAATTTGGTTTCTGTTTCTTCACGAAAGTTGTTCGGAATTTAATTTCGAGTTTATGGGAACTTCCGGAGCATTATTTTGAGTTACGGAGATTAAGTTGTGATTATTTCCGATTGTTGATTATTTAGTCGATTTAAATGTGTTGGTTTGAACAGTTGAATTTTTATCCGATTGGTCGATGTGTTTGACTTCGGGTGATAATTGAATAGTACGTCGAGACGAGCCTGTGGCCGCGAGAATTATCGGAATCGGAGTTACGACGCGAGAGTTACGGAGGTTTTAAGTTTGCCGAAATGTATTTTTGGAAGTTTCCTTTTTGGGAAGGTTTAAATAGTGGGGTTTCCAAATCTGGGAAGTCAAACTTTCATTTATGGTGGTTGACCTGGTCAACTCGGGTTGACCGAGGTGGAGAAGAAGGCCACGATGGCTCACGGCGGCGAGCTGCCGTCCGGCCACCCCAGGCCTTGGGGTTGGTCCCTTTGGACTCATCTTGATGTCCTCAACATGTTGCCGATCTCATTTCACGGTGAGGCTCACTGGAGAGGAAGAATTATCCGGCCAAAAATGGAGGAAAACTTGGTGATTCGGGTTCAATGATTTAGGCCAAATTGAGCTGCAATTTTGGGTGGGCTTTGAAGCTCTCATCCCCTAGAAGCTACCATGTAAGTTTGGTGATCCAATTCATCTTGTGTATGGAGAATTTTGGAATTGAAATTTGTGTGAACATTCGATTTTTCATGAAATTGACATGGTTAGAGTGAGAATTGGACTTCGGTGCAGTTATGAAAGTTGCTCAGTGGGTGATTTTGCATGGAATGGAAGCTGCTCCGCCGTGGAATTTTCCGGTCTGGTGGCGGCACCGCCGTGGGCGGTGGTCAACGGCGGTCAACAGTTTGAATTTTTGGATTTTCGACAAGTTGCATGTTATTTGACTCGAAATCGCGCCCCAATCGCAGTGGGGAGGTTCGTTTCTCGATTTGAGCATCCGAACTTACAGCGAGGTATTGAGGTGTGATTTCGGGATTTCCGACAGTTTGTCGTAATCGGATTACGTGTTTCCGAGAACGGTGGTTTCTCGTGATTTTTTTTAAATTGTCGAGTTATAATTTTGAGAAATGGATTTTGTGAATATTCAGGGGTTCGTGATCGTTCGTTTGGCGAGGGACTTTTCGCCGGATCACGGGTTAACGCATATCGCGTTACGCTAGTCTGTGAGTGGACAATTTCTTTTCACGGAATTCTTGCGAGTCTTTTATATGATTTATGAAATCGAGCATGCGTATTGAGTTTACGGATTATATGAGCATGTGTTTTTACGAATATACGATTATACATATACGGATATGCGTATACGAATATACATAAATTTATATGCTGTTTCATGCATTTGCATCGAACTACTTATGATTTGGTTTTCATAGAGTAGAGTCTCAATTACGTTGTTGTATCGATACACTAGCCTCTCGGCTGATCCCCGATGGTAGGCATCCTAGGCGGGGCATTACCCCGACCTGACCGGCGAGGGGCGTTTCCCGTGGGATTCCATGATTCAGACTGTACTAGCACGGAGGAGTCCATGAGTGACCCCGTGGGATTTATACTGGCATGCTCAGTACGCTGGAGGATTATGGTTTTACCTCGTGTACTTTGTTATTTTTATTTACCTGGACTCGCATATGTTATTTTAAACATATATGTATACTGGTGAAAGTCATTTATTTTCGTCCACTCACTCTAACGTGTTTCCTGTCTTTCCCCTGGGCTTTTCGGTTTCCGTGCCCAGTTTGCAGTTCAGGCTCTGATGTCGCACGTCGTGGTCGGAGGCATAGTGCACGAGCTACCTTGTTTCTTCCAGTAGGTTTATTGTTCTACCTACTGTGGTATACTTATATTTTTATATAATAGAGGTCGCTCTGAGAAATCTGTTGTTTATGTTATACGATTTTACTCCGGATTTCAGTAAAGTATAGATATATGTACTATTTTACATTACTGTTGATATATTGAGAAATCCGGATGGGATTGGTGCCCACGGTTTGATTTTTGTGGCATAGGATGAAGTGTATTTTCCGCGTGCAGGTAATGGTAATTCTACGTTAGTAGCGAAACTCTGCCAAAATTTCTACGGTTTTTGTTGGTTCGTGTTTTCGAAGGGGTTTTATTCCGGTTTAGGCAACTAAACCGGGGTTGGGTCCTTTCAGCTTGGTATCAGAGCATTAGGTTATAAGTTCTGTAGACTTCTGTAGTCGTGATTACTAAGGATATTTGAGAATGTACAGCATGTCTGGAATGGTGACCCGACCGGCCGGCGGATACTCATCAATATTCCGGGTGTTGTATGCTTTCAAATATTTGAAGTTCCATGATTACGTTCCACTTGTTGTGAACGATGTTCTATTCATTAGGATGCCTCCTGACATGCTTTCCGTGTCGTTTCGGTTGTGGATCCTATTGAGGATCAATCGACACGTAATTTGCCAGTGAACTGCGGATTTGGATGAGTATTCTGAGTTCAGAGAGTTGTGTGGCACGGTTTGCCTGGTTGTGTGTGTATGAGCGTCTACATGTTGCCTCAGAGCTGAGAATTGTGGCAGTTGATGTTTGCCTGAGTCAGATTGTTATATTTGGTGGGTTGATATTGTGTGAGTTCCGGTTGCGACTCCATGGCCTACTTCCAGGGTATTGCTTATACGGTAATGGTTTAATCAGGTTACTCAACAGCGATATGTGGAGTGTTTACCCACCTGAGGTAGAGATGTATTGTTTACATGTTTGACCCTGTTTGCACGTGTATTGTGGCTTCAGAGGAAGCAGTGCACGAGGTTCGAGATGAGTTTGAACCTGAGTATCAGAGAGAGTCTGATTGATGTGCCTCGACATAACCGTGAGAAGCTTAGTGTGCTGCACTCCGTGGCGAGGCTATTGTGAAGGAAAGGTGTACGCGGTTTCCGATGTGATGGTTTGAGGAAAGTGGATTTAGTTGAGATGTTTTGATGAGGTTGAGTTCCGATACTTCGGGATCAGTGACTTCATCAGGCTGTGACCTTATCGATCATGTTGAGGATCATCGGATCAAGCAGAGGATCCGTTTGACGATGGTGGAGATCACAGAATAGCGGACTTGCTCCTGTGGCATGAGTTTGGGCGATCGTTGGTGATCTTATCACGCAGCAGGTGTTGCGGTGATTTGTGTTCGTGGAGCACTTTTAGTTGCTGTTTCGGTGGCCAAGAGGGTCACGTTACGAAGGAACACCCTCAGCCAGCTGTTTTAGCGGTTTGGCAGCTCAGAGTTCAGGAGGAGGTTATGATGCTATTTCTGGAGTGACCAATGTAGCCTTTTGATGAGTTATTCAGCAAATTGCAATTAATGTGGGTGGCTAGTTGGGCATGTTGGAGTTCGTGCCATGACCTTGTTTGAGAACAGACTTTTCTCCGAGGTTACTGTTGTTTGATATCCATGGCTATTGTACCTGCATCTCCACTTCCAAGGTTTTGGAGAGTGTTGTATCCATCCGAAGGTTGCGAGATCCTTGTTGGAGGATATGGCTTAGCCGCGGATCTGTTATAGCTGAACATCGTGGTTTTAGTGAGATTATGAGTATGGACTTACTGACGGTGCTTTTGGCTGTGTTCGAGTGCCTCGAGAAGGAGGTTGTGTTTCGACGACCAGGTTTCCCCGAGATACTGTTTCGTGGTGATGGTCGAGCGGATGATGGAGACAGATTATGTTGTTTGCTTAGCTCATGTTGTGGATATTACGGTTGCTGTGCCCGACGTTGGTGACATTGAGGTGGTTCCTGAGTTTCTAGGTGTGTTCCGGAGGAATTACCAGGTGTTCCTCCAGTTCGGGAGATTGTCTACACCATAGAGCTTGTACCGGGCACTGGACTCATTTTACCGATGTTTTGTCGTTCGGTGCCAGCGGAGCTGATGGAGCTACAGGTTCGACTCCAGGAGTTGCTGGAGGAGATTTCAGGAGATTTTATACGACCCTGCGTATTTGCGTGGTGTGTTCTTGCATTGTTTGTACGGATGATGGATGGTTCGACGAGGTGGTGCATTGACTACCGGGAACCTGATTCGTTTCAGAGGAGAGTGAGTATCCTCCGCTTCGTATTGACGAGTGGTTTGATTAGCTCGCGAGAGCTTCAGTCTTTTCGAAGATTGATTTCGGGTCCGGATACTATCAGTTGAGGACCGATGAGTCAGATATGGTTTGGACAGCTTTCGGATCTCGGTGCGGGCATTAGGAGCTTTTGGTCACACTGTTTGGTTGACCAATACCCCGTAGTTCGTGTGGACTTGATGGACCAGGTGTTCAGACGGTTTCTGGACGAGTTTGTGGTCATGTTCGTCGGTAATATCCTGATTCACTCCAGGAGTGTGGGCCAGTACTTGAAGCAATTGTGAGTGGCTTTGCGGACTTCGCGAGATGATCAGTTATTTGCGAAGTTCAGCCAGTGTGAGTTTTGGCTGATTAGCATGAAGATTTTGGGTTGTGTGATGCTATCCGAGGGAGTCAGTGTGGATTCCGATCAGTTGAAGCCGTGTTGGTTTGGGGATTGTCCTACTATTGTACCAGAGATCAGAAGTCTTTTGGGTTCGGCAGGCTATTACCGACGGCCTGTACAGGATTTTCCCGGATTGCCACTCTACTATTCGGATTGACAAAGAAGGTGTCAAGTTTGAGTGGTTCGATGCACACTAGAGTTACTTACTCCTGCAGGATGGTTGACCGTTGTTTCGGTTTTGACCTTACTTGACGATCGTGATGAGTTCGTGGGTTACGGCGATGCATCGAGGTTTGGATTTGGCTGTGTTTTGATGCTGTGTAACAGAGCGGTGGCTCATGGTTCCAGGCAGTGGAACTTTGTGTAGTTACGTATCCTGTGTATGATTTGGGTGTAGCTGTCCTTATGTTAGCATCGGAGAGTTCGAGACACTACAACTATGGCGTGCAGCGCGGTGTAGGACGTACACTGATCACTTGAGTTTCATCCACTTGCATTTTCGGCCAGATTTGGGCTTGAGGCAGTGTTGATGTATGAAGTCAACTAACGACTATGGCTGCACCATTGAGCTTGTTCGGGAAGGTTAGAGGTTGTACTTTGGTCATCCGTCTGGGATGTTGTTGCTGATGCATTCAGTCGAGAGTTGAGATTTCAGTGTTTCATGTGTGTGTGTGGCTCGAGTTTCCGTGTTAGCCGAGTTATGGGCTACAAGAGTTGAGTTCAAGTGTGATGATGTTGAAGCTCATTGTTTTGCGTGTGTTTGCGCTAGTGATGCAGAGATGTATCAGATACTTCGAGTTTACTACTCGTGACGCAATCCGAAGAGCAATGTAGTAGCTTGAGTATGCAGATGCCACATTTGTCGACTGGCGATGGCTAGGAGGCAGAGACTTGCCGAGATGTGTCAGTCATTTAAAATTTACGATTAGACGTGGCGTTTGTCACTGTGATCTTGTGTTTGTTTGTACGCACTTTGGTTTGTGGTGCCAGTTGTCAGGCCATTGTGGACCATTTGATGAACTTAGTACGTTTCCTTGTACTTTCGGAAATGATTTCAGTGGCAGGCTGGCATAGCTGTGTTTGATGGAGGTTGTCCATCTATGTGGTATACCTGTGTCTCAGTTCGCTGATCGAGATAATTAGCTACGACAAAGTGTTGGCGAGCATTGCAGCGAGCATTGTGGACCAGATTACAAGTTAGTACAGGTTCTTATCCTCAGATTGGTGGGCGATCTTTGAGGGCTATTCAGACCTTGGAGGGCATATTGTGGACCTCGGTATTGCAGTTCCGGAGGACTTGGGACCAGCAGTTTCAGTTGTTTGAGATTGCATGCAGTACCGGTTTGTTGACTACTATGATTTTGATGATGCATGTTGTCGTTTTGTGGACGATGTTGTACTTCATTGTGCTGGAGAGAGAGTTTGGTTTGAGTTTGAGTTGATGTTTGATTTTGATTTTGTGGAATGTGCTACCACAGACTGTCAGATTAATGGAATGGGGTTGATAATTGCCCGAGTCCGATGTTTGAGCTATGTTGATATGAGTGTGTGAGTTATGTTGATGTGTGTAACTGAGTTGTGATTTGCCATATTGTTTTGATCCAGATGGGGTCGTAGGCGAGTTTATGTTATGTCGTATGGTTCGGCATCGCCTATATTGTTGACTTTTATGTGTGTTGTGTTCTGTGTGGCAGAACTGTGTTTCAGGCTTGCTACATGTTTTGTACCCTATCTGTTCCTTATGTAGGAACACTTGGTTATTGTGTGGAGCCAGTTCAGATTTGTGATTTGAGGGTACAGGGATTTCAGCACGGAGCTATCACCTATCGTGGAGTTTGTTATCAGAGTTGTTCAGTTGACGTAGCCACTGGGCAGTTGAGCAGTATGCAGAGGCAGTGCTCCTACCTTATAGTTGGCAGACTCGGAAATTTCGAGGTCGAAATTTTTCTAAGGGGGGTGGATTTGTGAAGACCCAGACCAGAATCAGCAGTGAAATCAGATTAATCTACGAGCTTGCGCGTAGTCGCAGAGTTACGACAGTGTTGAAACCGCCAGGTTTGATAACGACTTAATTATTGGCCGAGAATTGGAGCTGAGTCTCTTCTCGAGAGTCGTTGTACGTGTGATTTCGAGTTCGTGGGCGGTTCCGGATCGTTATTTGGACGACCGAAGAATTAATTATGAATATTGGAAGTTTCGACGGAATCGGATTTAAACAGTGGATTTGTGAACGACTAAATTACCGGACGAGAATTTGGTTTCGGTTTCTTCACGGAAGTTGTTCAGAATTTAATTTTGAGTTTGTGGGAACTTCCGGAGAATTATTTTGAGTTACGGAGATTAAGTTGTGATTATTTCCGATTGTTGATTATTTAGTCGATTTAAATGTGTTGGTTTGAACAGTTGAATTTTTATCTGATTGGTCGATGTGTTTGACTTCGGGTGATAATTGAAGAGTACGTCGAGACGAGCTTGTGGCCGCGAGAATTATCGGAATCAGAGTTACGACGCGAGAGTTACGGAGGTTTTAAGTTTGCCGAAATGTATTTTTGGAAGTTTCCTTTTTGGGAAGTTTTAAATAGTGGGGTTTCCAAATCTGGGAAGTCAAACTTTCATTTATGGTGGTTGACCTGGTCAACTCGGGTTGACCGAGGTGGAGAAGAAGGCCACGATGGCTCACGGCGGCGAGTTGCCGTCCGGCCACCCCAGGCCTTGGGGTTGGTCCCTTTGGACTCGTCTTGATGTCCTCGACATGTTGCCGATCTCATTTCACGGTGAGGCTCACCGGAGAGGAAGAATTATCCGGCCAAAAATGGAGGAAAACTTGGTGATTCGGGTTCAATGATTTAGGCCAAATTGAGCTGCAATTTTGGGTGGGCTTTGAAGCTCTCATCCCCTAGAAGCTACCATGTAAGTTTGGTGATCCAATTCATCTTGTGTATGGAGAATTTTGGAATTGAAATTTGTGTGAACATTCGATTTTTCATGAAATTGACATGGTTAGAGTGAGAATTGGACTTCGGTGCAGTTATGAAAGTTGCTCAGTGGGTGATTTTGCATGGAATGGAAGTTGCTCCGCCGTGGAATTTTCCGGTCGGGTGGCGGCGCCGCCGTGGGCGGTGGTCAACGGCGGTCAACAGTTTGACTTTTTGGATTTTCGACAAGTTGCATGTTATTTGACTCGAAATCGTGCCCCGATCGCAGTGGGGAGGTTCGTTTCTCGATTTGAGCATCCGAACTTACAGCGAGGTATTGAGGTGTGATTTCGGGATTTCCGACAGTTTGTCGTAATCGGATTACGTGTTTCCGAGAACGGTGGTTTCTCGTGATTTTTTTTAAATTGTCGAGTTATGATTTTGAGAAATGGATTTTGTGAATATTCCGGGGTTCGTGATCGTTCGTTTGGCGATGGACTTTTCGCCGGATCACGGGTTAACGCATATCGCGTTACGCTAGTCTGTGAGTGGACAATTTCTTTTCACGGAATTCTTGCGAGTCTTTTATATGATTTATGAACTCGAGCATGCGTATTGAGTTTACGGATTATACGAGCATGTGTTTTTACGAATATACGATTATACATATACGGATATGCGTATACGAATATACATACATTTATATGCTGTTTCATGCATTTGCATCGAACTGTTTATGATTTGGTTTTCACAGAGTACAGTCTTAGTTACGTTGTTGTATCGATACACTAGCCTCTCGGCTGATCCCCGATGGTAGGCATCCTAGGCGGGGCGTTACCCCGACCTGACCTGCGAGGGGCGTTTCCCCGGAACCGAAGCCTTTCTGGCTTAGAATCACGTGTGGGTCTGGGAATCTGTGATTCGGACTGTACTAGCACGGAGGAGTCCATGAGTGACCCCGTGAGATTTACACTTGCATGCTCAGTACGCTGGAGGATTATGGTTTTACCTCGTGTACTTTGTTATTTTTATTTACCTGGACTCGCATATGTTATTTTAAACATATATGTATACTGGTGAAAGACATTTATTTTCGTCCACTCACTCTAACGTGTTTCATGTCTTTCCCCTGGGCTTTTCGGTTTCCGTGCCCAGTTTGCAGTTCAGGCTCTGGTGTCGCACGTCGTGGTCGGAGGCATAGTGCACGAGCTACCTTGTTTCTTCCAGTAGGTTTATTGTTCTACCTACTGTGGTATACTTATATGTTTATATAATAGAGGTCGCTTTGAGAAATCTGTTGTTTATGTTATACGATTTTACTCCGGATTTCAGTAAAGTATAGATATATGTACTATTTTACATTACTGTTAATATATTGAGAAATCTGGATGGGATTGGTACCCACGGTTTGATTTTTGTGGCATAGGATGAAGTGTATTTTCCGCGTGCAGGTAATGGTAATTCTACGTTAGTAGCGAAACTCTGCCAAAATTTCTATGGTTTTTGTTGGTTCGTGTTTTCGAAGGGGTTTGATTCCGGTTTAGGCAACTAAACCGGGGTTGGGTCCTTTAATGATCAAAATTTCTTAACCGGGGATTGATGGTACTAAGCATGACAACGTTTGTAAACATAAAATAAAAGGTATGGGGGGTTTGAAAGTTTGGTTATTAATCTACGAACTATAAAAACAAAACATAGCAGAAAACAAATAGAAAAACTCTAAGTTCTATCATGTTTCAACTCATAAACAAATAGAAAAACCCTAAGTTCTATCATGTTTCAACCCTAAGTTCTAAACAAACAAGAACATAGAATCATAAACATGCTTTCTAAACCAAAGATAAAATCTAAGACTAACATATATACAAGCGATCATCACATGCTAACCAACAGTTGAACCAGGAAGGCAAAGATTTACATTATAAGATCGTCTACAAGGCTCAGGAAGTAAACCAACAGTTGAACCAGGAAGGCATCGTCTTGCTGCTGTTGTTCGAAACAGAGCAGAAAAGAGTAGTAGTAGGATGGCAACCGCATTCTGTAGTCTCAACGTGGTCGGCTCTGGTCCGCCTCATTGTCCTGAACCAAACACTCCTCAAAAGGCAACTCTTACTTCTCTTTCAATCTCCTTTGCTTTTCATTTGGGGAGTTGTTCCTTCATTCTCAACTCTGCTCTCTCAGGTGTGATCTAGACCCCATCAAAAACTTGTGTGGTTTGTCTCGTGATGCTCAACATAGTTTCCCCAGGCGAAAAATGAAGTTGACGCAGTGTCAGCATCGCATACAGGCCGACAATTCGGATGAGGAGAGTACACAAAAGAATAATACTTCTAAGGCAACCCTGATATGGAGGGCAGTCAAGTTACCCATATATTTTGTTGCATTCATCCCCCTCACTGTGAGTTCGTCGTGATTTGTGATGGGCACTTAGCCCTCTCACTGCATCCTTTGGCTTACTGTTTATGCATTTTGTTATATCTTTGTATGCAGGTAGGTAGTGCAGCTGCTTATTTGGAGTCGGGCATGTTTTCGCCTAGGCGTTATTTCTTGCTGTTGGTTTCTTCGGTTCTTATCATCACATGGCTCAACTTAAGGTCTAGTAATAATGATTTAGTAGTACGTACTCCAAACAGATAGCTTTATTAAATTTTTGTGCTGGAGACTTGAAACAGTCCTCTCGCATGAATAGTTAACTACTTAACTTAAACTTATGATTTCGATTGATTTTGGTTGACGTCTTCTTAAGTTTTTTTTATTATTCGGAAAAATTTACATTGGATTTTTCCCTTAAAATTTCTTGGAACCCTATATTTTGACGACAGAAATGGAGTGACTTCTTTCTTTCTGGGCTCATACAACCTCTTTATACTTCTATTTGCAGCAATGATGTGTATGATTTCGATACAGGAGCAGATAAGAACAAGGAAGAATCAGTTGTAAATCTGGTCGGCAGGTAGGATTCATTCTTCTCATCTAGCCATCTAGGCTTTACGTAGTGTCTAACTTGCTTTATCATCTCCATCATTAATTACCAATATAACTTTGTCATGTGTATTACTAATATAGTTTTCTCATGTGTATTGTAAGCCGTACAGGCACTCTGGTTACTGCCTACACTCTACTTGTGCTTGGTTTCATGGGGCTTACTTGGGTAACTCATGAGGCAGGAAATATGCGTGCAATTTTATTACTTGCTTCTGCAATCATGTTGGGTTATATATATCAGGTAATTTTTTGCGACATAAAATACATTGTATGCTCTTATAGTATTTTCTAGTCTCTACTAAATCATCTGTATGTTCTTTAGAATATTCCGTAGTCATATACTACTTAATTATATGTTTTTATAGTATCCCCTAATCTTTATGTAGTCTTTTGTGAGAGTTTCTTCCGGCTGATGGCACATGCATTCATTCTGGTTTATCCTTATCACCAACAGACAACTCTTCACTTATCTGATGTCGGATTCAAAATGGCTCTTCTCTAAGCCACTCTGTTTCAAAACTATGCAAACACACATTTTACATCTCTTTGTGTGCTGAGTTTCAGTGCCCACCGTTTCGATTAAGTTACCAAGGGTTGGGCGAACCATTGTGCTTTGCAGCATTTGGTCCATATGCCACTACAGCCTTTTATTTACTGGAGGGAAGTTGCAGGTAAATAATCCGATCCAATTAGTTTTGTTCTCTCTTTTGTATAGATGGTAAATATTGGTATCTGGTTTTGACAGTGGAACATACCTTCCTGTCACTGGTTCAATTCTTCCTGCATCACTCCTTGTTGGCATTACAACAGCTTTAATCCTATTCTGTAGTCATTTTCATCAGGTAAATTTTTCTTTTTTATGTTTGAAATTTGTGGTTTCTCCCTATTTCTTTTCTTTATTATTTAATTTTCATTTTTATGTTGGTGGCATTCCCTGTTGTAATGTCCCTGCAACTCAGGTTGAAGAAGATAGGGCTGTAACAAAACTCTCCCCTCTGGTATGTACACTACAGTGATCCCTGAATTTGATCCCTAGGGTAATGCAGCACTACTCTCATTATACTATTTGTACTCTGTTGTTATACAGGTTAGGCTTGGCAGCAAAAGAGGATCAGCAGTAGTGAAATCGGCAATTATAGGAATCTATATTTTGGCTGTTGCTTTTGGTTTGAACGGGACTCTTCCTCTTACTTGTCTTGTGAGTTATACATATATGTTTGTCTGATATGCGTGTTGTTGGTATATACTGAGTTGAGATGCCTTTGTTATATCTGCCTAGCAGTTTCTGTTCTGTACTGTATCTTAATATTAAGTTTATTCATGATTTCTTTTCAGATTTTCTGTGCCTTCACCTTGCCAGTGGCGAGATTGGTTGTTAGCTATGTTCAGGAAAACCATAATGTGAGTATTAACATTGTTTTCAAAAAATCTTCAATAATAAATCATAAAAATTGCTTACTATGCTTGAAATTGCATCTGATACTGTTTTGAATTGAATGATTTTAGTACCTGTGTATTCCATGGTTCACAAAAGTTTGACCTATATTTATCCGAATTGCTTCTTTTCATGTTTCAAATATGTTGTTAGGTCTTTCTCTTACTGCATATAAAAATTATTTTTATCACCACACAGTTTATTTCATCAATTCAAACCGTTGATTTTTAAGTTTCCCCTTCCATAAGCTGGTCTGCA
This sequence comes from Geum urbanum, assembly GCA_946800695.1. Classification (NCBI taxonomy): domain Eukaryota; kingdom Viridiplantae; phylum Streptophyta; class Magnoliopsida; order Rosales; family Rosaceae; genus Geum; species Geum urbanum. Next base: position 26,449,737 of record OX327002.1, read on the forward strand.
AGTTTATAGAACTTGCATACATGGTTCCTGAGAGAAACTTCCCTGCAATTTTTAAATACCACAAATATACTAGCTTTTATTTTTCTTATAAGAATCTAACTTTTTCAGGACAAACACAAAATATTCATGGCGAAGTATTACTGTGTGAGATTGCATTCTTTATTTGGAGCTGCATTAGCTGCTGGACTAGTAGTAGCAAGAATAGACCCTAAGATAAGTATTCCAAGGTTTTCTTTTCTATAAAGTTGTGCTATTTGAAATCTGACGAGTGTGGCTCTCGGCAACTATTTGTGTACCTATTCAAGCTATCCTAATTTGTACTTTTTCTTCAATAAAATCTCCTTGATCTTACTGCCTGATGTTGTATTTGTTAGTATTGTCACTCACATTCTGTGCAGTAAACTATAGCAATTGTATAATATCAGTTTTGATGTCCAAAACAATAGTGTTGATCTTTAAAATCCACATATCAATATGTTGATTTTATCATTTTCATTTGACGTTGGTAAAGCTCCAATATTCTATTTTTTCATCATTGCCATTTACCAACCTTTTTTTTTTAAGTGATGGATGTCATGTAGACGTTGGCTCAATTTGCATCTATCACGTAAAAAAAAACGGATCAGGAGGTGTCAAAATTTGATTGGTTATTAATGTCAAAATTTTGCAAGATTTACTGAGCTTATGATAAGCTCAGTCTACGTGATCCCTCTCTTGCCCAGTCGAAACCCACCTCCATCGCCAAAGTATCACCGTCGCCGTCGAAAATCCATCTCTCTCTCTCTCTCTCTCTTGGGGCTGAGATGAGATCGATCGAAAAAAGTCTAGGCCGGCAACGGGTGCGATGGAGGTCGCAAAGCTGAGGACTGTTGAAGGGCAGCGAGCAGAGGAGATCCAACGATGTCATTGTTCTTCAGCGAGGGAGAGGCGGATGCTCAGAAACGACGACGGACGATTCCGAGGAGGACCTGCCGTAGAGGAGGCTAAGTAGAGTGGCGGCGAGGTGTGCCCGAGGCCGAGGAGGCAGCACGAACTTAGCTTAGGCGGTCCCGCGACGAAGCTCAAACCTCATTCCGTCGATTGGTCATTAATTGTAAGCTATCAATTATGGGTTGTTACAATTTCTTTCATGAATAAAGGCGACGACGTTGGGTTTTTTTATGGGTTTGTGAAATGTGTGATAAATATTTAAGGGACTGTTTGGTTTTGACGAGATTGAGATTTCTATAGAGAGATATCAATTTCTGACAAGCCGAGATCGAGACAAAGCTGAGGGTGACCCGTCGTCGAGTATGAGATGGAGGTGTGACCGAGGTCGAGCCGTGGTTGAGGCGGAGGTGCGACCATGTGAAGAGAGAGAGAGAGAGAGAGATCCAATAGACTGTGCTTATCATAAGCTCAGTCAAACTTCAAAAAATTTGACAGAAATAACCAATTACATTTTGACATGTGTCACAATGCCAAAAAATATATGGGGTGTTTGGTGCATTCCAACATTTTTTTTAGAAAATATGAGCTTGAGAAATGGGATACGGAGAGATGTTAGTGGGTCTAGGGGATTCTAAGACTTAATCTTACTCCTCCTTGTGTGGAAATCAGTTTGGACCTAAATGTTAGTTAGATTCCTGCTGGCTAGAAGCATGTCTTGTTCCGTCGGGATTCTCCCCGAGTAAAGACGCACGAAGTATTGCTGAGAGTGTCTCTGTGAGCCGTCCATTTGATTAGTTTGGTTGAGATTCAAATGTTGTTTTTTCCCTCTCTTACACCTAACCATACAGATATACGTCTTTCTCTCTCATCTCTCTTGTTTCTCGCCCAAGTCCCAACACTTTTCGATAAGATGAAAAACATCAGCTATAGTAGTGAAGAAATATGGTTGACTGAGATAAGAGACTTTTCCGATTCAAGTAGGACGATAAACAAAAAACCTTAATTAAATCTGCCGCCTTTAGAAACAATCTTTTCTAAGTTTGAGGAAACACACCAACAAATTCTGAAAGACAAATCATTAGTTTTTAAGATTCAAAGAAAGGTAGAATGAATTCTAATTTTTAAGCACAAATCTAATCTGGAAACTCCCTCACCGAAACTTTCTTTATCTTTTGTGTTTTCTGGGAAGTGATTTTCTCTTTGAATCACTTGAATTATTCTAAATTAAGATTACTTGAATTAAGATTACCACACAAAATTACCTAAAATCCCAGAAATCAAGTCACACAACACATATCCCGTAAACACAATCACACTCAAAAACAAAAACCAGAAACACATGCATATTCACTCAAAGCCACATCAAAACCGAAATCAAACTCATGCAAGTATACTCAAGAGGATCATCCGAGTTATATGTTTCCGGAAATGGTTAGTTTCCGAGGTGAGGTTCAGAGTATTGAATTGTGATTTTAATCAGTGATATTTTGTGATTATTCAGGGGATCGAAATCGTACGCTTGGCGAAGGATCTTCTGCCGGATCTCGGGATTAGCGCGTTTGCGCGCTGTGCTTGTCTGTGAGTTGACATTTTTTTTCACTGATTGGTTGCGAGTCCTTATTATACGTTTTACGAGCATGAGCATGCATACGCGATTATGATTTATTCGAGCATGTGTTTTACGTTTATGCATCAACATATATGCTTATATAATTATATATTACAAATACGCATTTACATTATGTTTAATACACTTGCATGAACTATTTATGATTTGGTTTACACAGAGTACAGTCATAGTATATATTGTTGTATCGATACACCTGCATCCCGGCTGATCCCCGAGGATGTTTACCGAGGGACGCTGTGACCCCTGACCCGAGGCCTTTACCGGGGGAAGGGGCAGACCTCTGACCTGAGGCCTTTCTGGCTAGAATCACGTGTGTGTTTGGGATCCCGTGATTCGGACTATACTAGCGCGGACGTGTCCATGAATGACCCCGTGTGATTTTACGATGCATGTTCTGTACACGTGGGGAGTTAGAGTCTCCCTCGTGTACTATATCATATTCATTCATTTAGACTCGCATATATTTTTATAACATATATTATTCGGCGAAAGACATTTATTTTCGTCCACTCACTCTAACAGTTTATATGTCTTTCCCTGGATTCTTTGTTTTCAATGCCCAATTTGCAGTTCGGATTCTGGTGTCGCACGTCGCAGTCGGAGGCTTAGTATTCGAGCTACTTTTCTTTTCTAGTAGGTTTCTTGTTTAGCCTACTGTTGTGTATTTATGTATATATATATATATATATATATACTAGAGGTCACTCTGAATACTTTGATGTTTATATTTTCATATGATTTTTCCGGATTTCTGTAAAGTACAGTTTTGCTTATTACTTTACGTTATTGATATGATATTGAGAAATCCGGATGGGATTGGCTTTTGTGGCATAAGATGAAGTGTGTTTTCGGGTGCAGGTTAATGGCAATTCCGCATTATAGTGAAACTTTGCCGAAATTTCTTTGGTTTTTTGCAAGTTCGTGTTTTAAGAAGGGGTTTGATTCCGGTTTAGGAAACTAAATCGGGGTTGGGTCCTTTCAGCTTGGTATCAGAGCATTAGGTTTTAGGTTCTGTAGTTGTAATACTAAGGATATTTGAGTATGTACAGCATGTCTGGAGCGATGACCCGATTGGCCAGCGGTAACTCATCAATGCTTCGGGTGTTGTATGTTTTCAAATGTCTGAGGTTTCATGATTACGTTCCTTGTGCCTTCTGACTAATACTTTTCTCTTATCATTAGGATGCCTCCTAGATGTGGTCCCCGTGTCAATAGGGACGTGGATCCTGATGAGGATCGCCAGACGCATGACTTGCTTATGCGAGTATTGCGTTTGGAGGAGCGTTTTGACCCTGTGGTCAAAGCTCGAACTGCTGGAGCGACTGTTTTCTCGGGTTCAGCTGATCCAGAGATGTGTGAGGCATGGTTAGTTCAGGTTGAACGAGTTTGTGAGCGTCTGCATTTCACTCCTGAGCAGATGACAGTGATAACAGTTGGTTTACTTGAGTCTGATGCATACTTATAGTGGGTTAGCACCGATAGAGTTCCGGTTGATACTCCATGGATACTATTTAGATATTTGTTTATGCGGAGGTATTTCAACCAGGCTACACAGCAGCGGAAGTATGAGGAGTTCACCAACTTGAGACAGGGTAGCATGTCAGTACTTGAGTAACGAGATAGATTTACTCGTTTATCTCGATTTTCTCCTGACATGGTGGCCTCAGAGGAAGCCAAATGCTGGAGATTTGAGTTGGGCTTGAACCTGAACATCAAGGGGACATTGACTACGATGCCTCAGAACAACTTTGATGAGTTTGTGAGTGCTACGCTTCGAGGCGAGGACATAGAGAAGGAAAGGCAGATGAGATTCCAGTCTCGACGATTTGAGGAGCGTGGACCGAGTCAGTGATTTTCCAAGAGGCTGAGTTCAGGCACTTCAGGATCGACATCATCATCTGGCAATGGACCATATAGACCACCAGTTAGTACAGCTAGATAGAGACAGAGATGGAGGAGGGATCGACCACAGAGACCACAGTCCAGTGGGAGTTCTAGCAGATCTAGCTATCCTCGACGTACTAGTGGCACTTTTGTTGTACCGAGGGAGTATACACTGTGCAACTTCTGCAACAGGCATCATTATGGTCCTTGTCAGCGAGGCACTACAATATGTTATCGTTGTGGCCAGGAGGGTCACTTTGCGAGGGAATGTGTCCAGCCTATTGGTGTTGGTGGACAGACAGCTCAGAATTCAGGAGGAGATCGAGGTACCACTTCTGGAGCTTGACCAGTACAGTCTTCTGGGCAGGGCGGACAGCAGAGTCACCCTTAGCGTAGACGACCAGCCGGGCAGGCCAGGGTTCATGCTATGTCATTGCGTGAGGGAAGAGCATCGCCAGAGGTTGTTATTGGTACGTTGCATGTTTTTGGCTATCCAGTAATTACTTTGCTAGATCCAGGTGCTAAGCATTCATTCATATCATATAGATTGTCATCTTTAGCTATTATGCATGCATCTCCACTTCCGGGGTTATGGAGGGTATTGTATCCATCCGGTGAGGTTGTGAGTATTGGTTGGGTGTATAGGGATTGTGAGATTTTTGTTGGAGGTTATAGTTTAGCCACGGATTTGTTATTGCTTGATATTGTCGATTTTGATGTGATTTTGGGTATGGACTTCTTGGAGACACATTGGGCTATGTTTGACTATCACAAGAAGGAGGTTGTGTTTCGATGCCCAGGTTTTCCAGAGATACTGTTTCGCGGTGAGAAGAATACTTAATTGCCATGTGTGATTTCAGCGATGAAGGCCGAGCGGATGATGAAGAAGGGTTGTGTTGCATATTTGGCTCATGTGCTGGATACTACGGCTGCTGTACCAGACATTGGTGATATTGAGGTGATTTCTGAGTTTCAGATGTGTTTCAGGAGGAACTACCAGGTGTTCCTCCAGTTCGAGAAATCATTTTCACCATTGAGCTTTTACCAGGTACTGAACCCATATCACAGACACCTTATCGTATGGCGCCAACGGAGTTGAATGAGCTACAGATTCAACTTTAAGAATTGTTAGAGAAAGGTTTCATACGACCCAGTATAGCACCGTGGGGTGCTTCTGTACTATTTGTGCGGAAGAAGGATGATTCCATGTGGTTATGTATTGATTACTGGAAGATGAATCAAGTCACCGTGAAGAATAAGTATCTGTTGCCGCGGATTGATGATTTGTTTGATCAGCTCAAGGGAGCTTAAGTCTTTTCGAAGATTGATCTCAGATCTGGATACCATCAGTTGAGGATCAGAGAGTCAGATGTGGGCAGGACAGCTTTCAGATCACGATATGAGCATTATGAGTTCTTGGTTATGCCGTTTGGGCTGAGCAATGCCCCCGCAGCTTTCATGGACTTGATTAACAGACTGTTCAGGCGATTTCTGGATAAGTTTGTGATCGTGTTCATCAATGACATCCTGATTTACTCCAGGAGTGTGGGCCAGCACAAGAAGCATTTGCGAGCTGTTTTGCAGACTTTGTGAGATAATCAGCTGTTTGCGAAGTTCAGCAAGTGTGAGTTTTGGTTAAATAACGTGAAGTTTTTGGTTCACGTGATATCTGCTGAAGGAGTCAGCATAGATCTTGACAAGATTGAAGCTGTGTTGAATTGGAGTAGACTTACCACCGTACCAGAGATCAAGAGTTTCTTGGGTTTGGCAGGTTACTATCGGCGCTTTGTGCAGAATTTTTCACGGATTGCCACTCCACTTACCAGATTGACGAAGAAAGGTGTCAAGTTCGAGTGATCTGATGCATGTGAGGAGAGTTATTTGCTCTTGAAGGAAAAGTTGACTACTGCACCGGTTCTGACACTACCTGATGTCAGTGGAGAGTTTATGGTTTATAGCGATGCATCGAAATTGGGACTTAGTTGTGTTTTGATGCAGCATGGTAGAGTGGTGGCTTACGGTTCCAGACAGCTGAAACCACATGAAGTCAATTATCACTACCACATTAAGTACCATTGCCGGCGATTTTTAAAAAAACAAGGTCGGCGACCGGGGAAGTCGCCGGCAATGCTCATTATTGCTGGCGACTTGCTCCGTCGCCGACAAAAGTTCGAAAAGTCACCGGCAATGTAAAAAACCATTGCCAGCGACCTATTCCGTCGCCGGCAATGATTTTTGCCAGCGAAATTCCGACCGGAAAATCGTCGGCAATGGTTGAGCAATCATTGCCGGCGACGGAATAGGTCGCCGACAATGGTTTGAAGCATTTCTGGCGATTTTTGGCCGGAATTTCGCCAGCAATAACTCCATTTCCGGCGATTTAATGAACCGCCGGCAATACCTCTTATATCAGATGCAGATCGCAGCAGCTCATTCATTTGGATAGAAAAAAAAATCCGGTTAAATCGAAAGAAGGAAAACGCTCTGAAATCCTTGGGTATTGTCAAAATGCGTCGAAAATTCACTCGGGAAGCTATATACGTAGCTATATATAGGTACGTATATACGTATGTATATATATGTGTGTTGATTTAATTAGATCGATATATATATATATATATATATGCATGTGTTGATTTAGAGTTGAGATATCGATTATTGGTTTGATACGCAAATAGAGTGGATATATTGTTGATTTCGAGTGATTGACTGTTGATTTTGAGTGGATTTGAGATTATTTCGATGAAAATATGTTAATTTGTGTGTGTATATATATGTATGGATATAAAATGATTTTGTGAATATTAATTGTTAATATGTCTATATATACAGGCATGTTAATTTGTAATTGTGAATTGTTGGTATATATATATATATATTTTTTTAATTTATATGCATGCATGGGTCGACTTTTGTTAATTAATCGGATGAATTCGAATGTAATTAATGATGATTTATTAATTAATTAGTAGTGAATGTGTATATATATATTTATATTACGTAATATTGTTAGAATTTTCAGGATGGACAAGAGTTGGATGAGCCTCGAAAGATGGGATGTGAGATATCACTAGGGAATTATGAGTTTTGTGAATTTTGTGAAGGCTAATTGTGGAGACACTACACTTCATTATTGCCCGTGTAAAGAATGTAAGTGTCGCAGCGATCGATTTCGTTTTCCCATTGATAAAGTCCAGAAGCACCTGAGTAAATACGGATTTTGGGATAAGTACACTTGTTGGATTTATCACGGTGAAACATCATTAGCGGGTCCGCATGATCATGGAAAATTTGGTGAGAGAGCCAGTCCATGCTATGATCATGGACATTTTGCTGAGAGGGGCAGTCCATCCTATGATCCAACATTGATGTTAATCAATGATATGTTTCCTCATGAGAGCGGTGTATTTGCTGATCAAACACAAAATGTCCCTCCCGTCATGCAGGGTTTCCCCCATATTGAGCCAGTCGAGCCATTACCTGGAGCTCATGTCAACACAAGCGGTATGGACAAGTACAACAACCTGATTGCATTGCAACAGACTCCGTTGTACGACGGTTGTAGTAAGACTGTTCTTGAAAGTGTCATGGGAGTGATGCAGCTCAAAATGGAGAATAAAATATCTGTCAAAGCTGTTGATTCTTGGCTGAAGTGGACTGCTTCGCTACTGCCACCCGGTCATCGTCTTCCTACCACTTATCATAAGGTGCGATATATCCTGAAAGATCTTGGGCTTTCCTACATCAAAATCCATGCATGCAGATATGATTGTATTCTCTTCTGGGGAAAAGATCTTGAAGACCTTGAAGCCTGCCCGGTATGTTTTACAGAAAGGTATAAGTTGACTCTTGCAGGCAACAAGAAAGCTGTGAAGATACTTCGATATTTCCCGCTTATTAATAGGCTGGAGCGGTTGTTCATGTGTGCTTTCATGGCCGAAGCTATGAGATGGTGGGTTGAGAGGAATTTGCCTGACGATGACACCCTTATACACCCTTCCGACGGAGAGGCTTGGAAGCACATGGTCAGGGAGTTTGATCATTTTGCAGCAGAGATCCGAAATGTTTGGCTAGGGCTCTCATCTGACGGATTCAACCTTTTTGGCAACATGAGTCTTCAATACAGTATATGGCCAGTTATTTTGGTACCGTACAACCTTCCACCATGGATGTGCATGAAGAAGGAATATAATATGCTCACTCTGTTAATTCCGGGCCTGGGTTATCCAGGAAAGTGTCTCGATGTGTATTTGAGGCCTTTGATTGAGGAGCTTAAGTACTTGAGTGATTGTGGCCACCCCACTTACGATAGGTTGAAAAATGAGATGTTCCAGATGCATGCCATGCTTGTTGGCACCATCAGTGATTTTCCTGCCCGCGGTATGTTGTCGGGCAACGTAACCAAGGGTTACAGGGCTTGTTCAGAGTGCATGACGGTTGATTGTTGCAGTCCTCATTGCAGTAAAATTGTTCAGATGCTTCACCGTTGTTGGCTTCCATATAATCACCCATTTAGGCAGGATCCAGACGCGTTTGATGGGACTGTGGAAACAGGTGTGGCACCCAGGCGATGGACAGGGGATGAAATTTTGGAAGTGTTGAATGAATATGATTTTGGCCAGCTGAGCAATCATCCTGAGATAGTGGCGTCAATTCCAGACAAGCCCGAAAGGTATAAGTTTTGGACACACAAGAGCATATTCTGGGAACTCCCCTACTGGCCCAGGTTGCCTATCAGACACTACCTAGATGTCATGCATATAGAGAAGAATGTGTGTGAAAGTGTGGTGGGCACAGTTCTTAACTTGGAGGGGAAAACAAAAGACATCCCTAAGGCATGCATTGATCTGAAAGCTATGGGACTGCGGAAACATTTGTGGTTAAGAGATGGTAAGAGAAAAATGCCGCAAGCTCCTTACACCGTCAAGCCGAAGCATAAGCATGAAATTTTTGGGTGGCTGAGTAATGTCAGGTATATATTCTTATGGCTATGCAGGAAATTGGCCTTAAATTTTTACTTATATATGGTTATATGCGAGAAATATAATTGTTGCCTATGGCTATATATATATATGCAGGTATCCTTATGGCTATGCAGGAAATATAAGCAGGTGTGTTAACTTCCGGGATAATAAGATGTACGGAGTAAAGGAGTCATGACTGCCATGTACTGCTTCAACGCCTTTTCCCTATTTTCATTTGAGGGTACCTGCCCAAAGAGGTAGTGGAGCCGTTGGTGGCCTTTTCAAGATTCTTTCAGAAGTTATGCACCAGGGAAGTTAAAAAATCAGATCTCAGGGAGATGCAAGATGACATCATTTTTATCATGTGCAAGCTTGAGAGGATATTTCTCCCAAATTTTTTCGGCATCATGCCTCACCTGATGATCCATCTTCCCGAACAATTGTTGCTTACCGGTCTCATACACTACACTTGGATGTATCCCATGGAAAGGTACAAATGATTCATACATTTGGTTTGCCTCTGTTTTTATATGTAAATTCTTAATTTTTAAGTATCATAACATGCACTTGTTAACTTGTAGACAATTGGGAGCCTACAAGGACTATGTGAAGAATAAATCTGCACCTGAAGGGTGTATCGCTGAAGCATATATTGCGCACGACTGTGTAACGTACACCAACGTGTATTTGGGAGCGCTTGAGGACCCCCAACAACAGATGCCGATAGATGAACCCCAGCTCAACCTTTCTATCATCTCCAATGACGTGGTAGTACAGGGAAGCTTGCCAAAGTCGTACAAGTTGGATGGAAATGAGGTAGCCATTGCCCACTGGTCGGTACTGATTAACTGTCCAGAAGTACAATATTGAAAAAACTATCATCTTCACTGCCCTGCTATTGCCAGAAATGTTGATTACCACAACAGGACGTTTGCAAACTATTTTGGTCAATGGGTAAGGGTATATGTGTATATATCTATTTTTTATATCCATACAGCATGTGTGTACGTACGTGGTTTTGTGGTTTCTATGTTCATAATTTCTTGTGTGGTTTCTTATCGTTTTCAGATGAACCATGTAGCAAATGATGGTTGCCCAGAGTGGTCAAACGAATTGAGGGTCCTGGCGATGAAACCGATAGCTTCAAAAGTTTACTCGATGTGTCAGGTCAATGGCGTGAAATTTATATGTGAAAATCGAGACGACCGACTGAAAACACAGAATTGTGGGGTGATGGTCCATAGTGGGCAGGATGGCGTTGACTATTACGGTGTCCTTCATTCAGTTGTTGAACTAATTTATGGGAACCGCATGAAAGTGCATTTGTTCAAGTGTAGATGGTTTGATACTAGCCCGGAGAACATAAGGACCGATCAGTACTGAACATTTTCGGTGAATACTGCTACAAGTTGGTATAAAGAAGACCCTTTTGTTCTTGCTACATCAGTAAAACAAGTGTTTTACCTTGACGATCTTCTGAACAAAGTCCCGTGGAAGGTGGTTAACCATGTTGCTTATAGAAACATATACAGTGCTACCACACTTGGTGAGACCGCAGATGATGAGGAAGTTACTGCATACCAAGAGCCGAACGCTTTTGACATTCCGGAATCATGTACGATTCGCCTTAATAATGTGAGATCTGGGAGTGTGGTTTGAATTACTGGAGCAGAACTTATCGATGTTAATCCATATGAAGTCGACGCTGATTCAGATGACGAGGAGCGGCATATATTGCCAGAGGTTACCTATGAAACCGAGTCAGACTCAAGTGATGAAGATGATTATGATTATCATCCTTAGTATGTTAATGATGTACGTATTTTAATTATAGTCGGAAATTCTAGTCGTAAATTGTAGTCGACAATTCTAGTCGGAAATTGTAGTCAGAAATTGTAGTCGGAAATTATAATCGGAAATTCTAGTCGGAAATTCTAGTCGTAAATTATAGTCGGAAATTGTAGTCGGAAATTGTAGTCGGAAATTATAGTCGGAAATTATAGTCAGAAATTGTAGTCGGAAATTGTAGTCGGAAATTGTAGTCGGAAATTGTAGTCGGAAATCGTAGTCAGAAATTGTAGTCGGAAATTGTAGTCGGAAATTATAGTCGGAAATTGTAGTCGGAAATTATAGTCGGAAATTCTAATCGGAAATTCTTTTGCCGGGAATCATTATCATTACCAACGAGTTAACTCGTGGGTAATGACATTGTCCACGAGTTAACTCGTAACTTGCCGGCAATAGTAGCTTATATTCCAGATCAGGCAGCTCCTCCTCCCCTCACCTCATTTCTTCACATTTTCCTCTCAAACCCTAAAATCTCCCCCTCTCTTCCTCACCTCGCCCCCCACATTTCCTCTCCTAAAATCTCTCCTCTCCTCTCCCCTCCCCTCCTCCCCTCCTCCCCTCTCCACACAAACACCCAAAAACCCCAAATCTCCCCTACCTCTCCTCCCCTCCTCCCCTCCTCCTCTACCTCCTCCCCTCACCTCCGTCGCCGGAAGCCCACTTCGAGCTCGACCATGACAGGTCCTAGCTCCCTCTCTCTCCCTCTCTCTCTCTCTCTCAATTTTAATTTTATTTTTATGCATTTTAATTAACTTGATTAATTAAGTTTTGGGTAATGTTTTAATTTTTGATAATTTAAGGTGATGTATATATGTGATGTATGTATGTGGAAAAAATTTGGAAAATTTAATTAAGGTGATGTATATATGTGATATATATATGTGGAAAATTTAATTAAGGTGATGTATATGTGATGTATATATGTGGAAAATTTAATTAAAGTGATGTATATATGTATATATGTGATGTATATAATTAAGTTTTGATAATTTTTGATAATTTAAGGTGATGTATATATGTGGAAAATATTTAGGTAATTTAAGGTGATTTGGGTGGATTAATTGATATATATATATAGTTCATAATTATATTGTATTTTTAAGGTGTTGCATACATGGGCAAATTAATTTAGGGTTTGGATTCATTGATATAGGTAATTTAAGGTAATTTAGGGTGTTGGGTTAAGGTGATTTGGATTAATTAATATAGTTGATAATTTAAGGTATATTTGTAGTCGTATATTAATTGGTTAAATAAGCATTTGGGTAATAATTAATTGATATTTTGATAATTATATTCGTAATGATCGATATGATATGATGCAATCACTACAAGAAAAATGCACCTAGACCACGGACGATTTCCGTCGTCTAGGTGCAATTTTCCGTCGTCTAAGTACTTAGACGACGGAATTTCCGTCGTCCAAGCTCCGTGCTCCAAGTGCTGTCGTCCAAGCACTTGGACGATGGAGATGGAGAATTCCGTCGTCTAAGTGAGACTTAGACCGCGGACATTCTCCGGGGTCTAAGTGTACACTTAGACGACGGAGATTGTCATCTCCGTCGTCTAAGTGAATTTTTACGTTTTTTATCAAAAAAAAATAATTTTATTTTAAAAAATAAAATAAAATGTAAAAATTCACTTAGACGACAGAGATTGTCATCTCCGTCGTCCAAGTGAATTTTTAAATTTTTTTTTTTTAAAAAATAAAATTATTTTTTTTTAAAAAAAATGTAAATTAAAAATTCATGAAATGCTAATTAATAATTTAATAATTAGCATTTAATGAATTTTTTGTTTAATTTTTTGTATATCAATATTCATAATATTGCAAAATTTATTGAATATTAATTATTAATAATATATAATACGTACAAAATTCATAATGAATAAATAATTTAAATTATTATGGATTTAAATACAATGAATACAAAATTCATAATATAATAAAGTAAATTAATCTAGCCTAAATAAACAAAATTAAGCTAAAACTAAACTAATTATAGGCGGCGGTGGTGGTGGCGGCGCCGGTGGTGTTGGCCGGAATGTGGAGGCCGGTGGTGGAGGTGACAATGTAGGCGGTAGCTAGTGGTGTGTGGTGGTGGTGGAGGCGACGTTGTAGGTGGTGGTGGTGTGTGGTGGTGGCAGCGACGGTGGTGATGCCGGTGATGGCGGCAACGGTGGTGATGTCGGTGGTGGTGGTGATGATGATAGTGGATGGTGATGGTGATGATATATGGTGGGTGGTTTGATTGGGGGGGGGAGAGATGGAGAGGGAGAGAGGGAGAGGGAGAGTGGATTGAGGGAGAGGAAAAAATGAAGAGAGATTGAGAAAATGATGAATTTATAGAGTTTTAAAACACTTAGACGACGGAAATCAGTATTTCCGTCGTCTAAGTGCTTTAAATTTTCAAACAATACCGCCAATTTTTCACTTAGACGACGGAAAATCAGTATTTCCGTCGTCCAAGTGATTTAAATTTTTGCCAAAATTTTAGCGGGAAAAGAATACCGCCAATTATTTTTACTTAGACGACGGAGATGACAAATTTCCGTCGTCTAAGTGGATTTAAATTTTTGCAAAATTTTTAGTGGGAAAAACACCGCCAGAAATTAAAAATTCAAAATTTCACTTAGACGACGGAAACGTCTAAGTGGATTCAAAATAATTTTTTTATTTTTTTTAAAAAAAATATAAATTTAAAAATTCACTTAGACCACGGAGATGATCATCTCCGTGGTCTAAGTGAATTTTTAAATTTATCTCCGTGGTCTAAGTGAATTTTTAAATTTTTTTTTTAAATTTTTTAAATTTTTTTTTTTATTTTTTTTAAAAAAAATTAAAAATTTAAAAATTCACTTAGACAACGGAGATGACCATCTCCGTGGTCTAAGTGAATTTTTAAATTTTTTTTTTAAATTTTTAAAATTTTTTTTTAAAAAAAAAAAATTAAAAATTTAAAAATTCACTTAGACCACGGAGATGACTATCTCCGTGGTCTAAGTGAAAATTCCGTAAAATTATTTTATAAAAATAATTTGTAATGAATTTTTGGACCTGTAATTTGAATGGAATTGTCGTAAAATATCGATTAAAGAATCGTATATATAAAAAGTGGGATTTAAGACGATGAATTAATTTACGTATTCAAACTTGTTAAGTATCTACTACTATGTATAACTTAAGTGTCGGTACGTATAGGCTCATTGCACATTGATATTAACGAAATTGAATTTGGAAAAAACGACCGTTAGATATACTCACCATAACACCATATATAAGTAGAATAATTTCCACTAAATACTGAGTTCGTTCAGGGTTTCATCGGCACAGTTAACCGCAAATCCAAAAATTTTACAAAACGGAAACCTGGATACACGAAAATCCGTAAGTCCTATTTTAAAACCGTCGACGCTCACACTCCAAGCATTGTTTACTCTATGGTCTCGACGAAAAGAATATGCATTAGGACATGGTCTAGATAGTCGTTGTCTTAGGTGAAATTACGAAATTTTCACTTAGACGTCGGAAATGCACATTTCCGTCGTCTAAGTTCTTACTTGGACGACGGAAATGCACATTTCTGTCGTCTAAGTAAAAACATGGTTTAAGGGATAGGGCTTTAGGGTTTAGGGTTACAGTACTTAGACGACGGAGATGAGTATTTCCGTCGTCTAAGTGAATTTTTAAATTTTTTTTTAAAATAATTTTTTTAATTAAAATAATTTTAAAATTTTTTTTAAAATTTTTTTAAATTTTTTAATTTTTAATTTTAAAAAATATTTTTTTATTTTTTTTAAAAAATTAAAAATTTAAAAAAATTCACTTAGACGACGGAAAAAGACATTTCCGTCGTCTAAGTGAAAACTTAGACCGCGGAAACTTTCTCCGCGGTCTAAGTGAAATTTTTAAATTTTTGAAATATCACTTAGACGACGGAGAAGTCTTTTTCCATCGTCTAAGTTACACTTAGACCGCGGAAATTTTCTCCGCGGTCTAAGTTTCACTTAGACGACGGAAAAAGACTTCTCCGTCGTCTAAGTGTTCACTTAGACCGCGGAGAAGTTTCCGTGGTCTAAGTGTTACTTAGACGACGGAACCTTTAAGGTTCCGTGGTCTAAGTGCATTTTTCGTGTAGTGAATTTAATTTAATGTTTAATGTTTAATTTAATGTACGATATCATAACCGCATTTAGAACCGTTTGGAACCGGAACCGTTTGGTTTGGAACCGATAACCGATAACCGATAACCGAAAGGTTCCGGTTCCAAACGGTTCCGGGTTCAAACGGTTCCGGTTACAAACGGTTCCGGTTTCGATTTGTCATAGAACCGAATCCAGGACTCATTGTTGGAACCGATAACTGTTTGGAACCGGAATCGTTTGGAACCGGAACCGTTTGGAACCGGAACTGTTTGGAACCGAACGGTTCCGGTTCACAACGGTTCCGGTTGCAAACGGTTCCGGTTCCAAACGGTTCCATCCTTAATTTTCATAGAACCGAATCCAGGACTAATTGTTGGATGTGCATATGGTTTTGCGGCAAATTGGCTTGGAGGCATCAAACGGAGAGGGACTAGAAACAGTGGAGGGAGCAGCAGTTAAGGTTCCTCAGCCGCAATCAACAACACGCGCAGTGAGCCAATTATGAATGCTCGCATACAAATGTTGCTAGCTGCGCGAGGAGAGGAGGAAGCTGCACGATCCGGATCCGTGCAACCCCCAGTCCAGCCTCGAGCCTTAGTCAGCAGACCCTCTGTCAGCAGACCCACAGACGTGCGACAGTCAACGGGGGCATCAGAGACTCCCTCCATCTGAATGCCCCCTATTGGCCCGGTGCCTACTCCCGTTTCACGAGAATCATCTGAGGCAAATGGTGCTGGCGCCTCATCGTCCAGGCCTCGTATATCTCCGCCGTCCGGTCTCTTCTTGCCCGACGAGATTCCTGTGATCCCTGAATTCGATAATAGGGGGAGGCCTATTTATATTGAAGGACGGCCGGAGTTCCTGAGCGTGGAGGAAGCGTACAACTTCATCCCGTTTGACCCCGTGTATCTTTGGAGTGCGAGGTGCACCAACCAGCAAACGGACGATGCAAGTAAATTTTATTTAACAAGATTTATTACTTAATTATTACTTAAGACTTACGATAGGTTCAATTAATGATATCAATTTGTTGCCATTGTATTATTAGGCAATTTCGTTAATGGCACTGGGAAACGGAGAGGGACTAGAGACACCTGCACCGGGAAGAGGCTTGAGCAGGCCACCGGGGGAAGGAAAACGCTCGTTAGGGCCAATGAGCATGGTGAGGTGATCGAGACACTTGACACCATGCGAAAGTATGCCAGCATGGCCGGGGCCGTCGTGCGGGACAAGGTCCCAATGCTTTGGCCAGATTGGGAATCTGTGCCTCTCTACGTGAAGATGCAAGTGCATAATGCACTGAGTGTGAGTTAAATCCTATTTTCATTACGTAAATTTTACATTTATTAATTAAGTCCGAATAAATAGTTAATTTTACCGTTTATATATTCATCTTGCAGGTGTGGTTTGACGTGGATGAATGCCTTATTCACACGTGGGTATAGCGTCAACTACATATCAGGTGATGTGATTCGAGTTATTTAAGTATATATCGAGTTAGATTTTTGTTTATCAAGTGTTTTAATATCTCTAACTTTTTTTTTCTGGTGTTAATATAGGTATAAAGAGTGGAAGAATGAGCTTTCCAAACATTACACACAGTACAAGGAGCTAGGCCGAGGTTCTACCCCTAGCGAATTCCAGTTTAGGGAGTATGAGTGGTTGTGGCTGGTAACCCACTTCGAGCACCCCAAAGCGAAGGTATGCATCCTGAATATATCTTACAACCCTAATGTATCGTATCACATTGAAATAGTTAGATACTAATTTTTTTACATATGTTTATCAAACAAGGCGAGTTCCAAGACGAACCGGGAGAATAGATTGAAAAACACCAAGGCCCATCATGCAGGTTCACTCAACTATTTGGGTTGGTCGAGTAAGGCGCAGAAACAACAAGAAGTCAACCCGTTGGTGTTTATTCATCAGAAGTTCTATCCGCAGTTCCCTGAAGAAGCGGTAAGTCTTTCGCCTCTGTATTTTGTACTTCACATATGCATGTGTTAATAAAACTATTTTTCGATATTAATTTATTTTGTTAAATAATACGTTATTCGTATTCGCTTTTCAATTAGGCGAGAGTGGAGGAGGCGACCACAGAAGTCACCATTAATATAGCTCGGAACAACCATCCTGACTGCTCGGAGGAAGAAGTGACCCAATATGCCTCTCAGATCGATCCGCTTGATCGCCCTATAGCGGCTCAGATCATGGCAAAAGCGTGCGGGACTGGAAAGAATACATACTACTGCAGGGGAATGGGCTCGGCGGGCGAATGAGTATTGAAGAACACTTCGGAATACTCTACCGGGTCAAGAACTTCAACTTCTAGTCGTAACCTAGCAGCGGAGCTTCAGAGGACGCAGAGGGAGTTGGAGGAGCAAAGGAGGCAGATGGAGGAGATGAGGCAGATGGCCGAGCAGCAGGCAGTCAGAGATGCCGAGTACCGGGGGATGATCGAGCAACACTGACTCATGGTCCAGCAGCAGACACAAATGTTCACATGGATGAAAATGATGTACGCGGCTCAGACTACCGGATTACCGCTCCCCACACCTCCCCCTGTCCCTGTGTTCCCCAATTATCCACCACCGCAGCAGTTACCGCCACAGCAAGACCAGGGTAGCCACTGGAGTTCAAATGATTACATGGATTTCTTCTACCCTGACCCGAGAGTTCCTCGACCCTGACGTGTAGTTGTAGTTTATTTTCATATTGTTGCTATTTGTACTGTACGTTGGACAATTATGTGTGTACTATTGAACTTGTATTTGTACGGTTTATGTTTTTCAATGCAGGTTCTGGAATTGGGCCCAATCCAGAACCGGCTTTTTTTTGACAAATTTCTCCAACCATTGCCGGCGACTTGGACCAAAGTCGCCGGCAATGGTTCTCATTTTCCGGCCACGACGGAGCATTCATTCCTGGCGACTTGAGTCGCCAGTAATGGCCTTCATCATTGCCGGCGACTTGAGTCGTTCATTGCCGGCGACTTGAGTCGCCGGTGATGATTGAGTATTGCCGGCGACTCAAGTCGCCGGCAATGATGAAGGCCATTATCGGCGACTTGAAAAATAAGTCGCCGGCAATGCTTTCACCGGCGCCCACTTTCCGACGAGACTATTACCGGCGACTTGTCGCCGGAAAAGTCATTTCCGGCGTGGAAAAAAACAAGGCCGGCGACTTAAAGTCGCCGGCAATGGTACTTAATGTGGTAGTGTATCCTACGCATGATTTGGAGTTGGCCGCCATTGTATTAGCCTTGAAGAGTTAGAGACACTACTTGTACGGAGCTCAGTGCAAGATATACACAGATCACAAGAGTCTCACCTATTTGCGCACGCAGCCAGACTTGAATATGGGACAGCCCAGATGGATGGAGTTGATCAATGATTATGATTGCACCTTTGAGTATCATCCAGGGAAGGCTAATGTTGTTACTGATGCACTCAGTTGGAAATATGGAGCTTCATTGTTTCATGTATGCGTAGCCAGAGTATCCATGTTAGCAGAGCTACGGGCTACGGGAGCTGAATTCGAGTGGGATGATGATGGAGCCTTGTTGGCTAGCTTCTAGGTTCGACCGGTATTGGTTGATTAGGTTCGTGAAGCTCAGGATGCGGATTCCTATCTGTTGGACAAAAAGACCATGATTCGGAATGGTGTGCCAACAGAGTTCCGGTTGAGTGATGATGGTACATTGCTATTCAGAGGCAGATTATGTGTACCCAGGGATGAGGGTTTGACGAAAAAGATTTTAGACGAAGCTCATTGTTCTGCTTATGCTATGCATCCCGGCGGTACGAAGATGTTTCGTACACTTCGAGCCTATTACTGGTGGCGAAATATGAAGAGGGAGATTGTTGCAAATGTGAGCAGATGTCTTATTTGTTAGCAGGTTAAAGCATAGAGACAGAAGCTTGCGGGAAAGTTACAGCCTTTAGAGATTCCGGTTTGGAAGTGGGAGCACATCACCATGGATTTCGTGTATCAGTTACCGCGTACTTCGGTTGGTAATACTGGTTTTTGGGTTATTATTGACCGATTGACGAAATCCGCTCATTTTCTTGCACTTCCAGGGAAGATTTCAGTGGGCAGATTAGTGAAGCTGTATTTGGCGGAGATCGTTCGTTTGCATGGTGTGCCTGTATCCCTTGTTTCTGACCGAGACAATCAGTTTACTTCAGAGTTCTGGCAGGCATTGCAGCGAGCCTTGGGGACTAGATTGCATTTCAGTATAGCTTTGCATCCTTAGACTGATGGGCAGTCTGAGAGGACTATTTAGACCCTCGAGGATATGTTGTGGTCTTCTGTTTTGCAGTTTAGGGGGAATTGGGACCAACAACTGTATTTGATCGAGTTTGCTTACAACAACAGCTATCAGGCCAGTATTGACATGGCACCGTATGAGGCTCTATACGGGAAGCAGTGTCGTACTCCTTTGTGTTGGAGTGAGGTAGGCGAGCGATGGCTCATTGGTCCAGATCTGGTGAAGAGCACTACAGAGGACATTCAGATTATCCGGGATAGACTGAAGATTGCCCAAGACCGACAGAAAAGTTATGCAGACGTGAGCAGAAAGAATCTCGAGTTCGAGGTGGGCGATTGGGTCTTTCTGAAACTGTCTCCATGGAGGGGAGTTGTGCGTTTCGGGAAGCGCGGCAATCTTCGACCACGGTATATCGGTCCGTAAGAGATTACAGAGAGAATTGGTGTCGTGACTTACAAATTGGAGTTGCCTTCTGAGATGGCTCGAGTACACGATGTTTTCCATGTCTCAATGTTGTGGAAATACATTTCAGATCCGTCACATGTTTTGGCGCCATATCAGCTTCCTATCGGGGAGGATCTGACATATGTGGAGGAGCCAATACAGATTCTCGATCGGCGTGAGTAGGAGTTGAGGCACAGAGTCATACCCCTTGTGAAGGTCTTATGGCAGAATCATACAGTTGAGGAAGCCACTTGGGAGACTGAGCAGCATATGTAGGAGCAGTATCTTCATCTGTTCACTTAGCAGGTACGTAAATTTCGAGGTCGAAATTTTTTAAGGGGGGTAGATTTGTGATGACTCGAATCTGATTAGTACGTTAATCAGCTTAATCCGTGAGTTTTACGAGTGATCACAGTTGTCGTAATTGAGCAGTTTTAGTGGGTTCATTCACGACTAATTTATCGGGCTAGAATGTGAGATGAGTCTCTTCACGAGAGTTGTAGTATGCATGATTTCGAGTCCATAGGCAGTTTCGGATAATTGTTTTGATAACCGAGGAATATGTTATGAATATTTGAAATCGCGTGATTTAGTCGTGCTTATCCGTTTGAGTTTGAGTTATCCGAAACGTGGATGTGATTCGATTTGGACCGTCAATGGTATCGAGCCGCGAGTATAAATATCGGAATAGTCGGAAAATTGTCGAAAATCACTGTTTTGGAAGTTTGACCGTCGTTTGACCAAAAGAAGACCGTTGACTCGCGTTGATCGAGGGAGAACCGCACCACCGTTTGACTCGCCGTGGACTTTCCGTTTCCGGCCACCTCTGGCTACAATTTGGGTATGGTTAGCTTCTCCTCTTGATTTCTTATGGTTTAGGACTTGGATTTGTGTGATTTGATGAGGTATAGGTGGACAACAAGCTCGGTGAAGTTCGTGGTGTTTGCCGGAATCGGGTGGCCATTTCCGGCCACTTGTGGGGTCGGAGGGGTTGGGGGTTTTGCTCCCCTCAACCCAAGGAAGCTTTTGGGTGAAGAGTTTTTGAAGTTGGTCGCCGTTTGGAGCTCGCCGGAAACCTCACCGGAATCCATGGATTCCGTGGGTTTCGAGGTGATTTCCGGCCGGTGGGTTTGGAATTAGGGCTTGGTGTAGAAGAGAGATGTATTGGGCTTGAGGAATACTTGTGATCTGGAAAGTTTAGCCGGAATCCGCCACTATGAGCGTCGCGCTGCCACCGCCAGTGGCGGTCAACGGCGGCGCTCCTGCAAAGGGTTGACTTTTTGGAATTTGACAAGTTTTATGCCGTTTTCCTCCTAATCGTGCCCCGAGCATAGCCTTGAGGTTTTCAAGTTGTTTTGGATACTGGATTTTAAGTCGAGGGTTTATGTGGAGTATTTGGGGGTTTTTGACGATTATTTTGTATCCGAGTTATATGTTTCCGGAAATGGTTGCTTTTGACAGGACCCAACCCCGATCTAGTTTCCTAAACTGGAATCAAACCCCTTCTAAAATCACGAACCAACAAAAACCATAAAAATTTCGGCAGAGTAACGCTACTAACGCGGAATTGCCATTACCTACACCCGGAAAATAACACTTCATCTTATGCCACAAAAATCAAACCGTGGGCATCAATCCCATCCGGATTTCTCAATATCATAACAGTAACTTAAAGTAACCAATAAAACTATATTTTACAGAAATCCGGGGAAAAATCGTATAAAAGTATAACATATGAATGCTCAGAGCGACCTCTAGTGTATAATTAAATAAATATACCACAGCAAGTAGAACAAGAAACCTACTGGAAGAATCAAGGTAGCTCGAACACTATGCCTCCGACTACGACGTGCGACACCAGAGTCCGAACTGCAAACTAGGCACGGAAACCGAAAAACCCAGGGGAAAAGCAAATAAAACGTTAGAGTGAGTGGACAAAAATAAACATATGCCTTTCACCAGTTTCATATACAATAAACAAGTATAGCGAGTTCGGAAAACATATATGGAGGTTGCCAGACGAATCTCTCAAGCCCGACGGTCAGGCGAATCACTCAACCCTGCCCAGAGGAATCTCTCAACTCTAGTCCAGAGGATTCTCTCAACTCTGGTGGACTACTGGTAATCAGCCGAGTAGCCGAAGCATTGATGCAGTAATGCCATGAAAGGACCCAATCCTGATTCAGTTACCTAAACCGGAATCAAACCCTTTCGAAAATACGAACTAACAAAAAAATTTCGAAATTTCGGCAGAGTTTCGTTACTAGCGTTGATGCAGTAATGCCATGAAAGGACCCAATCCTGATTCAGTTACCTAAACCGGAATCAAACCCTTTCGAAAATACGAACTAACAAAAAATTTTCGAAATTTCGGCAAAGTTTCGTTACTAGCGTTGAATTACCATAACCTGCACCCAGAAATTAACACTTCGTCCTATGCCACAAAAAGCAAACCGTGGGCACCAATCCCATCCGGATGTCTCAACATCAACATAATCAACAACAGTAAATAAACTGTACAATGTATATATGTATATCCTTGAAAATCCGTACAACATGTATCAGAATGTATCAGAGCGACCTCTAGAGTAAAATATATACAACATGTACATCAATAGGTGAAACAAGAACCTACTGGAAAAACACAGGTGACTGATCACTAGCCTCCAAACCGCGACGTAAAACACCAAACCTGAACTGCAAACTGGACACGGAAACCGAAAAGCCCAGGGGAAAGACAATAAACACGTTAGAGTGAGTGGACGAAAATAAATGTCTTTCACCAGTTATAATATATGTTATAAAAACATATGCGAGTCCAGGTAAATAAAAACAACATAGTACACGAGGTAAAACTCACACTCCTCCAGTGTACAGAGCACGCAAGTAAAAATCCCACGGGGTCGCTCATGGACACACACCGTGCTAGTACAGTCCGAATCACGGGATCCCGGACCCACACGTGATTCTAAGCCAGAAAGGCCTCGGTTCCGGGGATACGCCCCTCGCCGGTCAGGTCGGGGTAACGCCCCGCCTGGGATGCCTACCATCGGGGATCAGCCGAGAGGCTAAGTGTATCGATACAACAACGTAACCAAGACTGTACTCTGTGTAAACCAAATCATAAACATTTCGATGCAAATGCATGAAACAGCATAAAAGTGTATGTATACTCGTATACGTATATTCGTATAAGTATATCGTATAATCATAAAACACATGCTCATATATCCGAAATCTCATACGCACGCTCAGGTTCTTAAATCATATAAAAGACTCGCAAGATTTCCGTGAAAAGAAATTGTCCACTCACAGGTGAGCAAAACGCGGAAGATCCCTCGCCAGAAGCTCGATCACGATCCCGATCTCGATCTCCTGAATATATTCATAAAACACAACTGATCAATATCATAATCCATAACACTGTACGGATGCACGGAAACCAACCGTTCCCGGAAATATGCAATGCGGTACAAAATGTATAACGGAAATCCCGAAATCCCCACTCGAAATCTCGACTGAAAATCGGCTAACCAAATCAATCTGAAAACCTCTGTACGATAACCAGGGCGTGATTACGAGAAAAATGACACTAATTACATCGAAATCTGAAAAGTTGACTTTTTCTCGCCGTTGACCGCCGCCGCCGGTGGCGGCGCGCCGTCAACGGTGGAGTTTTGCGGCCAAACTTTCCAGAATTAAAGGTCATAACCAGGCGAACCTCTTCCTCTTCTACCCCAATGTCCAATTCAAAGCACAACCCCTCCAAATCACCACAAATCTGATCGGAAACACCATTCCGGTGACCAAACCGATGACCCCGAAAACCTCCATCTCAAACCAAAACAACTACATAGGAAGCTTCACCTAAGCTAGAGGAACCAAAACCCCAACATCTCCACCCTCGAAACTCGCCGGAGCCACCGCCACCATCACCGTCGAACCATCTCCAATCGGCCCGATTCGAACTCAATAAAAACATCATCAATTCACACCAAATCAACTACCATCACACTCGAAATCAGAGGAGGAAGCTAACCGTACCTTTCTTGAAGCCAACGGTGGCCGGAATTAGGTCGCCGGACGGTGACTTCCCAAAATGGCAACTTTCCTTTTCGGTCCGATGGTTCACTTTCCAATTTTGGAAAGTCAACGAAATTCCAAGTCGGTCAACGCCCAAAATGAAGTTTTTCGACTAATTCTCGACTAATTTTCTATTTATACTCGAGCCTCGGGTCGATCGACGGTCCAAAATAAATATACGAAATGACTCGGATAAACACAAAACAATCGGATAAACTCGTCGGAACCCGAAACTTCAAATAATCATAAAATATTTCTCGGTTATCGGAAAAATCTTCTGGAACCACCCACGAGCTTGAAATCGCGTACTCTACAATTTCCGTGAAAACACCCAACTCAAATTCTCGACTGAAAACATAGTCGCGAATCGAATCGACAAACCACACAATATCGTAAAACTGCGACTATAACCAAATCTCGAGAATCGTGCCAAACACACATCTGATTCTGGTTCGGGTCGTCACAAATCTACCCCCCTTAAAGAAATTTCTACCTCGAAATTTACGTACCTGTCAAGTGAACAGATGAGGATACTGCTCCCGCATACGCTGCTCGGTCTCCCAAGTGGCCTCCTCCACTGAATGGTTCTGCCACAAAACCTTCACCAGCGGAATCACACGGTGCCTCAACTCCTGCTCACGATGATCGAGAATCTGCACTGGCCCCTCAACATACGATAAATCCTCTCTGATTGGCAACTGTTGTGGAGCTAACACATGTGAAGGATCTGAGATGTACTTCCGCAACATCGAAACATGGAAGACATCATGCACACGAGCCATCTCAGTCGGTAACTCAAGTCTGTAAGCAACAGGTCCAACCCTCTCCGTAATCTCATACGGACCGATGTACCGCGGTCGAAGCTTGCCACGCTTCCCGAAACGCACTACTCCCCTCCACGGAGATAGTTTCAGGAAGACCCAATCACCAACCTCGAACTCCAAACTCTTCCTCCTCACATCCGCGTAACTCTTCTGCCGATCCTGGGCAATCTTCAGTCGATCCCGAATAACCTGAATGTCCTCCATCGTGGTTTTCACCAAATCAGGACCAATGAGCCAACGCTCGCCCACCTCACTCCAACACAATGGAGTGCGACACTACTTCCCATACAGAGCCTCGTACGGTGCCATCTCAATACTGGTCTGATAGCTGTTGTTGTAGGCGAACTCAATCAAGTGCAACTGCTGATCCCAGTTTCCGCGAAACTGCAACACACAAGATCTCAGCATATCCTCAAGTGTCTGAATGGTCCGCTCGGACTGCCCGTCAGTCTGAGGATGAAAAGCTGTACTAAACCGCAACCTCGTGCCCAACGCTCGCTGTAAAGCCTGCCAAAACTCGGATGTGAACTGACTATCACGGTCAGAAACAATGGAAACAGGCACACCATGCAAGCGAACAATCTCGGATAAGTACAACTTAGCCAGTCTGCCCACTGAAATCTTCCTTGGAAGTGCAAGAAAGTGTGCTGATTTCGTCAATCGATCAACGATAACCCAAATGCCAGTATTGCCCGCCGAAGTACGCGGCAACTGATAGACGAAATCCATCGTGATATGCTCCCACTTCCAAACCGGAATCTCAAGTGGTTGTAGTTTCCCTGCAGGTTTTTGCCTCTCCGCCTTCACCTGCTGACAAATCAAACACCGACTCACGTACGCGGCAATCTCCCGCTTCATGTTGCGCCACCAATAGTACGCTCGAAGTGTACGAAACATCTTCGTACCTCCGGGATGCATCGCATACGCTGAACTGTGGGCCTCATCCAGAATCTCCTTCTTCAAGTCCTCGTCCCTGGGTACACATAATCTACCCCTGAACAACAACGTACCGTCGTCGCTCAAACGGAACTCTGTAGGCACACCATTCCGAATCATGGCCTTCTTGCTCAGCAAATAAGGATCTGAATCCTGTGCTTCCCGTACCTGATCAACCAATACCGGTCGAACCTGAAAGCTGGCCAACAAAGCTCCATTATCATCATACCCAAACACAGCACCTGTAGCTCGAAGCTCAGCTAACATCGACACTCTGACCACACACATGTGAAACAACGAAGCTCCAGATTTCCGGCTAAGTGCATCCGCTACAACGTTGGCCTTCCCTGGATGGTACTCAAACGTGCAATCATAATCATTAATCAACTCCATCCATCGGCGCTGCCTCATGTTCAGATCCGGCTGCGTCCACAAGTAAGTGAGACTCTTGTGGTCAGTGAAAATCTTACACTGAGCACCATACAAGTAATGTCTCCAACTCTTCAACGCTAACACAATAGCGGCTAGCTCCAAATCATGCGTCGGATAGTTGACCTCGTGCGGTTTCAGCTGTCTAGAACCATATGCCACGACTCTACCATGCTGCATCAACACACAACCAAGGCCCAACTTCGACACATCACTGTATACAACAAACTCACCACTGTCGTCTGGCAACGTCAGAACCGGTGCGGTCGTCAATCTCTCCTGCAGGAGCAAATAACTCTCCTCGCACGCATCAGACCACTCAAACTTGACGCCCTTCTTCGTCAATCTGGTCAGTGGTGTAGCAATCCGGGAGAAATCCTGTATAAACCGTCGATAATAGCCTACTAACCCCAAGAAACTCCGGATCTCCGGTACAGTAGTGGGTCGACTCCAATTCAGCACGGCCTCGATCTTGTCAGGATCAACACTAACTCCCTCGGCCGAAATCACGTGGCCCAGAAACTTCACACTATCCAACCAGAACTCACACTTGCTAAACTTCGCGAACAGTTGATGGTCCCGCAAAGTCCGCAACACCGCTCGCAAGTGCTTCTTGTGCTGGCCCACACTCCTCGAATAAATCAGGATATCGTCTATGAATACAATCACGAACTTGTCCAAGAATCGACGAAACACCCGATTCATCAAGTCCATGAAAGCTGCGGGGGCGTTGGTCAACCCAAACGGCATAACTAGAAACTCATAGTGCCCATACCGCGTCCTGAAAGCTGTCCTGGCCACATCTGAATCTCGGATCCTCAACTGGTGATATCCGGATCGAAGGTCAATCTTCGAAAAGACTGCTGCTCCCTTCAGCTGATCGAACAAGTCGTCAATCCGTGGCAACGGATACTTGTTCCTCACTGTAATCTGATTCAGCTTCTGATAGTCGATGCATAAACGCATGGACCCGTCCTTCTTTCGCACAAACAACACTGGAGCACCCCACGGAGAAACACTCGGTCGAATAAATCCCTTCTCCAACAACTCCTGAAGCTGAATCTGCAACTCCCTCAACTCTGCAGGTGCCATCCGGTACGGTGTCTGGGAAATCGGTCCAGTACCCGGCAATAGCTCAATGGTAAAATCAATCTCCCGCGCAGGGGGTATACCAGGTAACTTCGCTGGAAACACATCTGGAAACTCAGACACAACCTCAATACTACCAAAATCCGGCACTGCAGCTGTAGTATCCACAACATGGGCTAAGTAAGCAACACAACCTTTCTTCATCAACCGATCCGCCCTCATCGCGGAAATCAAGCATGGTAGGGAAGTGTTCTTCTCGCCACGAAACAGTATCTCAGGCAACCCGGGTCGTCGAAATGCGACCTCCTTCCTGTGGCAATCAAACATAGCCCAGTGCGACTCCAAAAAGTCCATACCCAATATCAGATCGAAATCCACAATATCAAGCAGTAACAGATCAGCGGCTAAACCATGGCCATCGATAAACACCTCACAATCTCGGTAAACCCAACCAATGCTCACAACCTCACCTGACGGATACAACACTCTCCACAACCCCGGAAGTGGAGATGCAGGTACCGTAGCCAATGATGACAATCTAAATGATATGAATGAATGTGTGGCACCTGGATCTAACAATGCAACTACTGGAATACCAAAAACATGTAACATACCGATAACGACCTCCGGTGATGCTCTGCCCTCACGCATAGTCATAGCATGAACTCTCGCCTGTCCGGCTGGTCGTCCTCGCTGGGGCTGTCCCTGCTGCCTACCCTGACCTGTAGACTGTGCTGGTCGAGCTCCCGAAGTGGCACCTCGCTCTCCTCCGGAACTCTGGGCTGCCTGTCCGTCACCGCCATATAACTGAGGACACTCCCTCGCATAGTGACCCACCTGGCCACAGCGGAAACAAGTGACAGGACCTCGCTGACATGGACCCACATGATGTCGACTGCAGAGACTACACAACGGGTACTCCCTCGGTACAACAAATGTGCCACCAGTACGCCGAGGATAGCTAGAACCGCTAGAACCTGCACTAGCCTGTGGTCGCTGTGGTCTATCTCTCCATCTCCTCGGTCTCTGTCTCAGTACACCACCTGGTGGTCGATATGATCCACCGCCTGAAGATGAAGCTGAGCTGGAAGTATCAGAACTCTGCCTCTTTGAAGGCCCCCGACTCGGTTCACCTTCCTCAAACCGTCTCGGCCGATACCTCTGCTGTCTCTCCTGCTCAATATCCTCACCTCGGAGAGCTGCACTGACAAACTCATCAAAATTGTTCCTCGGCATCGTAGTCAACGTCGCCTTAATGTTCAGATTCAATCCCAGCTCAAACCTGTGACACTTGGCTTCCTCTGTAGCCACCATATCCCGCGCAAAACAAGCTAATCGAGTAAACCGATCCCGATACTCAAGTACAGACAAACTGCCTTGCCTCAAGTTCGTAAACTCCTCGTACTTGCGCTGCTGGGTAGCCTGATTAAAATACCTCCGCATAAACAAATCACGAAACAATGTCCACGGAGTATCCACAGGAACTCTGTCAGTGCTGACCCACCAAAAGTATGCATCACCCTCAAGTAAACCAACTGCGGCCACTGTCATCTGCTCAGGTGTAAACTGCAGACGCTCACAAACACGCTCAATCTGAACCAACCATGCCTCGCATATCTCTGGATCAACTGAACCCAAAAACACAGTAACACCCGCAGTGCGAGCCTTGACCACAGGGTCAAAACGCTCTTCCAAACGTAGCACTCGCATAAGCAAGTCGCGCGTTCGGCGATCCTCATCAGGATCATCATCCCGATCAACACGGGGACCACGTCGAGGAGGCATCCTACTGATACAAGACAAGCATTAGGTACAAGCAGAAAGAACGTAATCATGAAACCGCAGATATTTGAGGACATACAACACCCGAAGTATTGATGAGTACCGCTGGCCAGTCGGGTCATCACTCCAGTCATGCTGTATCAACTCAAATACCCTAAGCGTCACAACTACAAGAGTCTACAGAATCTGACAACCTAATGCTCTGATACCAAGCTGAAAGGACCCAATCCCGATTCAGTTACCTAAACCGGAATCAAACCCTTTCAAAAATACGAACTAACAAAAAAATTTTGAAATTGGGGCAGAGTTTCGTTACTAGCGTTGAATTACCATAACCTGCACCCAGAAATTAACACTTCGTCCTATGCCACAAAAAGCAAACCGTGGGCACCAATCCCATCCGGATTTCTCAACATCAACATAATCAACAACAGTAAATAAACTGTACAATGTATATATGTATATCCGTGAAAATCCGCACAACATGTATCAGAATGTATCAGAGTGACCTCTAGAGTAAAATATATACAACATGTACATCAGTAGGTGAAACAAGAACCTACTGGAAAAACACAGGTGACTCTGATCACTAGCCTCCAAACCGCGACGTAAAACACCAAACCTGAACTACAAACTGGACACAGAAACCGAAAAGCCCAGGGGAAAGACAATAAACACGTTAGAGTGAGTGGACGAAAATAAATGTCTTTCACCAGTTATAATATATGTTATAAAAACATATGCGAGTCCAGGTAAATAAAAACAACATAGTACACAAGGTAAAACTCACACTCCTCCAGTGTACAGAGCACGCAAGTAAAAATCCCACGGGGTCGCTCATTGACACACACCGTGCTAGTACAGTCCGAATCACGGGATCCCGGACCCACACGTGATTCTAAGCCAGAAAGGCCTCGGTTCCGGGGATACGCCCCTCGCCGGTCAGGTCGGGGTAACGCCCCGCCTGGGATGCCTACCATCGGGGATCAGCCGAGAGGCTAAGTGTATCGATACAACAACGTAACCAAGACTGTACTCTGTGTAAACCAAATCATAAACATTTCGATGCAAATGCATGAAACAGCATAAAAGTGTATGTATACTCGTATACGTATATTCGTATAAGTATATCGTATAATCATAAAACACATGCTCATATATCCGAAATCTCATACGCATGCTCAGGTTCTTAAATCATATAAAAGACTCGCAAGATTTCCGTGAAAAGAAATTGTCCACTCACAGGTGAGCAAAACGCGGAAGATCCCTCGCCAGAAGCTCGATCACGATCCCGATCTCGATCTCCTGAATATATTCATAAAACACAACTGATCAATATCATAATCCATAACACTGTACGGATGCACGGAAACCAACCGTTCCCGGAAATATGCAATGCGGTACAAAATGTATAACGGAAATCCCGAAATCCCCACTCGAAATCTCGACTGAAAATCGGCTAACCAAATCAATCCGAAAACCTCTGTACGATAACCAGGGCGTGATTACGAGAAAAATGACACTAATTACATCGAAATCTGAAAAGTTGACTTTTTCTCGCCGTTGACCGCCGCCGCCGGTGGCGGCGCGCCGTCAACGGTGGAGTTTTGCGGCCAAACTTTCCAGAATTAAAGGTCATAACCAGGCGAACCTCTTCCTCTTCTACCCCAATGTCCAATTCAAAGCACAACCCCTCCAAATCACCACAAATCCGATCGGAAACACCATTCCGGTGACCAAACCGATGACCCCGAAAACCTCCATCTCAAACCAAAACAACTACAAAGGAAGCTTCACCTAAGCTAGAGGAACCAAAACCCCAACATCTCCACCCTCGAAACTCGCCGGAGCCACCGCCACCATCACCGTCGAACCATCTCCAATCGGCCCGATTCGAACTCAATAAAAACATCATCAATTCACACCAAATCAACTACCATCACACTCGAAATCAGAGGAGGAAGCTAACCGTACCTTTCTTGAAGCCAACAGTGGCCGGAATTAGGTCACCGGACGGAACCCGAAACTTCAAATAATCATAAAATATTTCTCGGTTATCGGAAAAATCTTCTGGAACCACCCAAGAGCTCGAAATCGCGTACTCTACAATTTCCGTGAAAACACCCAACTCAAATTCTCGACTGAAAACATAGTCGCGAATCGAATCGACAAACCACACAATATCGTAAAACTGCGACTATAACCAAATCTCGAGAATCGTGCCAAACACACATCTGATTCTGGTTCGGGTCGTCACATGCCATCACCATAAAATATAAAATAATACCTCCGAAAATAATAAATAATCTCAACATCGTATATAAATAAATACGGAAAATCACGAAAAAATGTCCACTCACAAGTGAAAATATAAAAATGTCCACTCACAAGTGAGCGTAACGCGATATGCGTTAATCCCGTGATCCGGCGGAAAATCCCTCGCCAAACAAACAATCACGAACCCCTGGAGAATCATAAAATCCATTTCTCAAAATCATAACCCGACATCTTAAATCATACCCCGAGAAACAACCGTTCCCGGACAAACCCGTTAAAATCCGATAATCACACCACAAAACCTCAGTATAATTTTCGATGCTCAATTCGAAAAACAAACCTCACCACTGCGATCGAGGTGCGATTCTGAGTGAAACGACATATAACTCGTCGAAAACCCCAAAAAGTCAACTTTGACCGGAGCACCGCCGGCGGCAGAGCGGCGCGACTCCCATCGTGAGATTTTCCGGCGAACCAACACCTATTCCACTCAAAATCATCCAAAAAACAACTTCCATAACTACACCAAAGTCCAATTCTAACTCTAACTAGTCCAATTTCAAGCAAAACCGAATTCTCACAAACTATTCAATTAATCGATTCTCCATGTACAAGAAGAATTGGAACGCCTGAAAGGACCCAACCCCGATTTAGTTGCCTAAACCGGAATCGAACCCCTTCTGAAAACGTGAACCAACAAAAACCATCAAAATTTCGGCAGAGTTTCGTTACTAACGCGGAATTTCCGTTACCTGCACCCGGAAAATACACTTCATCCTATGCCACAAAAACCAAACCGTGGGCACCAATCCGATCCGGATTTCTCAATATCATAACAGTAATGTAAAGTAATAAATAAAGCTATACTTTACAGAAATCCGTGAAAAATCGTATAAGATTATACATCAGAATACTCAAAGCGACTTCTAGTATACATATACAAACAGTAGGCTAAACTAAGAACCTACCATAAAAGAAACATCGCTCGAATACTATGCCTCCGACCACGACGTGCGACACCAGAATCTGAACTGCAAATTGGGCACGGAAACCGAAAAGCACAGGGGAAAGACATGAAAACTGTTAGAGTGAGTGGACGAAAATAAATGTCTTTCACCGAATAATATATACGTTATAAAAACATATGCGAGTCAAATGCATGAAAATCAAATGGTACGTGAGGAGACGCTGACTCCAACCCACTTACTGAGCATGCATCGTAAATATCGTGGGGTCACTTATGGACTCCCTCGCGATAGCACAGTCTGAATCACGGGATCCCAGACCCACACATGATTCCTAGCCAGAAAGGTCTCGGGTCAGGATATCTGTCCCCCCCGGAGCGTACTCGGGGATCAGCCGAGAAGCCAATGTGTATCGATACAACCCTAATAACTGAGACTGTACTCTGTGTAAACCAAATCATAAATCTTTTTCATGCACA
The DNA here is from genome assembly GCA_946800695.1 of Geum urbanum. NCBI lineage: Eukaryota > Viridiplantae > Streptophyta > Magnoliopsida > Rosales > Rosaceae > Geum > Geum urbanum. The sequence goes on from OX327002.1 coordinate 26,482,717, forward strand.
TGCATAAAACATAATATATACGTATGTATATTCATATTCGCATATTCGTATATGTATAATCGTAAAACACATGCTCATAAAAATCATGATCAAATTGCATGCCCAAGTTCATAAAACATATGTAAACGACTCGCAATCAATCCGTGAAAAGAAATGTCCACTCACAGACTAGCGTAACGCAGTTCGCGATAATCCCGTGATCCGGCGGAAATCCCTCGCCAAACGAACGATCACGAACCCTTGAATAATCACAAAATCCATTTCTCAAAATCATAACTCGATACCCCAAATCATATCACGAGAAACAACCGTTCTCGGAAACACATAATTCAATTACGACGAATCGTCGAAAATCCGATAATTACACCTCAAAGCCTCGCTATAATTTCCGATGCTCAAATCGAAAAACAAACCTCACCACTGCGATCGGGGCGCGATTTCAAGTGAAACGACATGCAACTTCTCGAAAACCCCGAAAAGTCAACCTTTGACCACCGTTGACCACCGCCGGCGGCGGCGACGCCACCAACTGTAAAATTTCCACTCAAAATCATCCAACAAGCAACTTCCATAACTACACCGAAGTCCAATTCTCACTCTATCTAGGTCAATTTCATGAAAAACCGAAATCTCACACAAATTTCATTTCAAGAATTCTCCAAGCGCAAACAAAATTAGAACTCTATACTTACATGGTTAGACTCATGGTGATGAGAGCTTCAAAGCCCAATCCTTTTTGCAACTCAATTTGGCCGGAATTGTAACCACCTTAAAACCCCAAAAATCTCCAACTTTGGCCGGAATTTTCTTCCACCTCCGACGTCCCTTGCCGTGAAAGGTGGCCAGAGTCATCAAGAGGGGACCAAGGCGAGCTGAACGGGCCAAGGGCCGAGCCATCGGGTGGCCGAACGGCGAGCCACCGCCGTGAGCCGTCGCGCCTCCGTCGCACACCTCCTCTCTCCCCGCGTTGACCGAGTCAATGCCATCAATACATGTTTGACTTTCCCAATATAGCAACCCCATTTAATACTTTCCTGATTTGGAAATTTCCAAAATACATTTTGCGACAAACTTCGAATACCCGTAACTTTCACGTCGTAATTCCGATTTCAATAATTCTCGCGGCAACAAACTCAACTCGACATGTTCTTCAATTACCACTCGTAGTCAAACACATCGACCAAATCCGATAAAAAGTCAACGATTCAATCCAACACATGCTTATCCGATTAAATAATCAACGGTCGAAATATTCGTAATATAATCATCATAACTCGGAATAATCCTCCGGAAGTTCCCACGAGCTCGAAATTAAATTCTCTACATCTTCCGTGAAGAATCCAAAATCAAATTCTCGTCCGGTAATTTAGTCGCTAAGAATGCCACCATTCTAAACCGATTATGTCGAAACTTCAAATATTCATATTATGTTCTTCGGTCGTCCAAATAATGATCCGGAACCGCCCACAAACTCGAAATCACGCGTATAACAACTCTCGAGAAGAGACTCAGCTCAAATTCTCGGCCAATAATTTAGTCGTGATCAAGTCTGGCGATTCGATCATCTGTCGGAAATCTGCGATTACGCATAACCTCATGGACTAAGCTGATTACGCTGCTAATTCTGTTCTGGGTCGTCACAAATCCACCCCCCTTAAAAAAAATTCGACCTCAAAATTTTAAAGTCTGCCAACTAAAAGTAGGAGCACTGCCTCTGCATACAGCTCAACTTTCCAATGGTAACCACAACTGAACGACTCTGACAACAGACTCCACAACAGGAGATATCACCGTACTGTAATCCCTGTACCCTCAAATCCTGAATCTAAACTGGCTCCACACAAACGCCAAGTATTCCTGCATAAGGAACTGATAGGGTACACAACATACAATAAATCTGAAATGTAGTTCCACCACACGGAACACAACACATACAAAAGCCAACGCTATAGGCAATGCCGAACTATACGGCACAACACAAACTCGCCTATGATCATATACGGATCAAAATAACGTGGCAATTCACAACTCAGCCTGCTCACATCAACATAACTCTAATATCGAACTCGAGCAAGAAACAACCTGTTTCCGCTAATCCGAAAGTCTGTGGTAACACATTCCACAAAATCAGGATCCAACGTCAGCTCATACCAAACTCGCTCCAACACAATGAAGTACTACATCGTACCTTAAAACGACAGCATGCAACGTCATATTCATAGTGGTCAACAAACTGGTACTGCATGCAATCTCGAATAGTTGAAACTGCAGGTCCCAAATTTCTCGAAACTGCAATACACAAGCCCACAACATGCCCTCCAAAGTCTGAATAGTCCTCAAAGATCGCCCGCCAATCTGAGGATAAAAACTGTACTAAGCTATAATCTGGTCCCCAATGCTTTCTGCAAAGCTTGCCAACACTCTGTTGTAGCTGATTATCTCGATTAGCAGTCTGAAACACAGGTATACCACGTAAATGGACAACCTCCACCAAACACCGCTATGCCAGCCTGCCACTGAAATCTTTTCCGGAAAAGAACTAGGTTCATCAAATGGTCCACAATGGCCTGACAACTGGTACCACAAACCGAAGTGTGTACGGGTACACAAAACCACAGCGACAAGCTCCAACTTCTAATCGGAAATCTTCAATGGCTGTTGCTTCCCGGCAAGTCTCCGTCTCCTAGCCACCGCCTACCGACAAATGTGGCATCTACACACACAAGCTGCTACATTCCTCTTCATGTTGCGTCACGAGTAGTAAACTCGAAGTATCAGATACATCTCTGCACCACACCACTAGTGCCTAACGCACGCAAGACAATGAGCTTCAACATCACCACACTCTAACTCAGCTCTTGTAACTCGCAACTTGGCTAACACGGAAACTCGAGCCATACACACATGATACAATGCAGCTCCCGGTTTCTAACTGAATGCATCAGCAACAACAATAGCCTCTCTCGAATAAACTCAAATATGCAGCCATAGTCGTTAATCGACCCCATACATCTACACTGCCTCAAGCTCAAATCTGGCTGAATAGGCAAGTGGATGAAATTCAAGTGATCAGTGTACGTCCTACACTGTGTTGCACGTCGTAGCAGTAATGTCTCGAACTCTCCGATGTTAACACAAGGACAGCTACACCCAAATCATACACAGGATATGCAACTACATAAAGTTCCCCTGCCTGAAACCATGAGCCATCGCTCTGCTACACAGCATCAAAACACGACCAAATCTAAACCTCGATGCATCGCTATAACCCACGAACTCGTCACGGTCGTCAGGTAAGGTCAAAACAAAAGCAACGGTCAACCTTCCTTCAGGAGTAAGTAACTCTCCTCGCGTGCATCGAACCACTCAAACTTGGCGCCTTCTTCATCAATCCGGAAAGTGGAGTGACAATCCGAGAAAATCCTGTACAAAGCACCGATAATAGCCTGCTAAACCCAAGAGACTCCTGATCTCTGGTCCAATGGTAGGTCAACCCCAAACCAACACGGCTTCTATCTGGTCAAGATCCACACCAACTCTCACGGATAACATCACAAGGCCCAAAATCTTCTTGCTAATCAGCCAAAACTCATACTGGCTGAACTTTGCAAACAACTGATCATCTCGCGAAGTCCGCAAAACCGCTCTTAGTTGCTTCAGGTACTGGTCCACACTCCTGGAGTAAATCAGGACGTTGCCAACGAACACGACCGCAAACTCGTCCAAAAACCGTCTGAACACCCAGTCCATCAAGTCCATAACATCTACGGGGCATTGGTCAACCAAACAACGTGACCAAGAACTCCTGATGCCCACACCATGATCCGAAAGTCGTCCTTACCACATCTGAGTCATCGATCCTCATCTGATGGTACCCGAACCCGAAATCAATCTTCGAAAAGACTGAAGCTCTCGTGAGCTAATCAAACCAATCGTCAATCCAAAGCGAAGGATACTCGCTCTCCTCTGAAGTCTGATTCAGCTTCCGGTAGTGAATGCACCACCTCGTCAAACAATCCAACATCCGCACAAGTAATGCAAGAGCACACCACGCAGATACGCTGGGTTGTACAAAATCTCCTCCAGCAACTCTCGAAGTTGAACATGTAGCTCCATCAGCTCCGCTGGTACCGAATGACAAGATGTCGGTGATATGAGTCCAGCGCCCGGTAAAAGCTCAATGGTGTAGTCGGTCTCCCGAACTGGAGGAATACCTGGCAACTCCTCCGGAACACACCTGGAAACTCGGGAACCACCTCAATGTCGCCAATGTCGGGCACAGAAACCATAGTATCCACAACATGAGCTAAACAACAACACAACCCGTTTCCACCATCCGCTCAATCATCACTGCGAAACAGTATCTTGGGGAAACCTGGTCGTCGAAACACAACCACCTTCTCGAGACACTCGAACACAGCCAAATATGTCGCCAAAAGTCCATACTCATAATCACATCGAAAACCAACGATGTCCAGCTATAACAGATCCGCGGCTAAGCCATATCCTCCAACAAGGAACTCGCAACCTCCGGAAGGATGCAACACTCTCCAAAACCTAGCAAGTGGAGATGCAGGTACAATAGCCATGGACATCAAGCCACGGTAACCTCAAAGAAACTCTGTCCTCATACAAGGTCGTGGCACGAACTCCGGCATGCCCAACAAACTGTCCACATCGATTGCAACTTGCTGATTAACTCGTCTAAAAGGCTGCGTTGGTCAAACTCCAGAAACAGCATCATGACCTCCTCGTGAACTCTGAGCTGCCGAACCGCTCAAGCAGCTGGCTGAGGGCGCTCTCTCGCAACGTGACCCTCCTGGCCACCACAATAGCAACTAAAAGTGCTCCACGAACACAAGTCACAGCGACACCTGCTGCAGGAAAGGATCACCAACGATCATCCAAACTCATGCCACAGGAGCAAGTCCGCTACTCTGTGATATCCGCCATCACCAAACGGATCCTCTGCTTGATCTGATAACCCTCACATATTCGAAAAGGCCACAGCCTGATGAAGTCACTGATCCCGAAGTGCCTGAACTCAACCTCATCAAAATATCTCGACTAAGTCCACTTTCCTCAAACCAACACATCTGAAACCATGTACACCTTTCCTTCTCAATAGCCTCGCCTCTGAGTGCAGCACACTAAGCTCATCACGGTTGTCTCGAGGCATATCAATCAAGATCCCTCTGATGCTCAGGTTCAAACTCATCTCGATCCTCGTGCACTGCTTCCTCTGAAACCACATAACACGTGCAAACAGGGACAAACATAGGAATAATACATCTCTGCCTCAGGTGGTAAACACTCCTCATTCGAATGCTGGGTAGCCTGATTAAACCATTACCGTATAAACAATACCCTAGAAGTAGGCCATGGAGTCTCAACAATAACTCACACAATACCAGCCCACCAAATGCAATAATCTGTCTCAGACAAACATCAACTGCCACAATTCTCTACACACACAACCAGGCAAACCATGCCGCACAATTCTCTGAACCCAGAATGCTCATCCAAACCCACAATTCACTGTCAAATCGCGCGTCGATTGATCCTCAATAGGATCCACAACCGTACCGACACGGAAAGCACGTCAAGGAGGCATCCTAATGAATAAAACATCGTTTGCAACAAGTAGAACGTAATCATGGAACTTTAAATATTTGAAAGTATACAACACCCGGAGTATTGATGAGTATCCGCTGGCCGGTCGAGTCACCACTCCAGACATGCTGTACATTCTCAAATATCCTTAGTAAACACGACTACAGAAGTCTACAGAACCTATAACCTAATGCTCTGATACCAAGCTGAAAGGACCCAACCCCGATTTAGTTGTCTAAACCGGAATCGAACCCCTTCTAAAAACGTGAACCAACAAAAACCATCAAAATTTCGGCATAGTTTCATTACTAACGTGGAATTTCCATTACCTGCCCCCGGAAAATACACTTCATCCTATGCCACAAAAACCAAACCGTGGGCACCAATCTCATCCGGATTTCTCAATATCATAACAGTAATGTAAAGTAATAAATAAAGCTATACTTTACAGAAATCCGTGAAAAATCGTATAAGATTATACATCAGAATACTCAGAGCGACTTCTAGTATACATATACAAACAGTAGGCTAAATTAAGAACCTACCATAAAAGAAACATCGCTCGAATACTATGCCTCCGACCACGATGTGCGACACCAGAATCTGAACTGTAAACTGGGCACGGAAACCGAAAGGCCCAGGGGAAAGACATGAAAACTGTTAGAGTGAGTGGACGAAAATAAATATCTTTCACCGAATAATATATACGTTATAAAAACATATGCGAGTCAAATGCATGAAAATCAAATGGTCCGTGAGGAGACGCTGACTCCAACCCATTTACAGAGCATGCATCGTAAATATCGCGGGGTCACTCATGGACTCCCTCGCGATAGCACAGTCTGAATCACGGGATCCCAGACCCACACGTGATTCCTAGCCAGAAAGGCCTCGGGTCAGGATATCTGTCCCCCCCGGAGCGTACTCGGGGATCAGCCGAGAAGCCAATGTGTATCGATACAACCCTGATAACTGAGACTGTACTCTGTGTAAACCAAATCATAAATCCTTTTCATGCACATGCATAAAACATAATATATACGTATGTATATTCATATTCGCATATTCGTTTATGTATAATCGTAAAACACATGCTCATAAAAATCATGATCAAATTGCATGCTCAAGTTCATAAAACATATGTAAACGACTCGCAATCAATCCGTGAAAAGAAATGTCCACTCACAGACTAGCGTAACGCAGTTCGCGTTAATCCCGTGATCCGGCGGAAATCCCTCGCCAAACGAACGATCACGAACCCCTGAATAATCACAAAATCCATTTCTCAAAATCATAACTCGATACCCCAAATCAAATCACGAGAAACAACCGTTCTCGGAAACACATAATTCAATTACGACGAATCGTCGAAAATCTGATAATTACACCTCAAAGCCTCGCTATAATTTCCGATGCTCAAATCGAAAAACAAACCTCACCACTGCGATCGGGGCGCGATTTCGAGTGAAACGACATACAACTTGTCGAAAATCCCAAAAAGTCAACCTTTGACCACCGTTGACCAGCGGCGGCGGCGGCGGCGCCACCAACTGTAAAATTTCTCGGCAGAGCCATACCTATTCCACTCAAAATCATCCAACAAGCAACTTCCATAACTACACCGAAGTCCAATTCTCACTCTATCTAGGTCAATTTCTTGAAAAACCGAAATCTCACTCAAATTTGAATTCAAGAATTCTCCAAGCACAAGCAAAATTAGAACTCCATACTTACATGGTTAGACTCATGGTGATGAGAGCTTCAAAACTCAATCCTTTTTGCAGCTCAATTTGGCCGGAATTGTAACCACCTTAAAACCCCAAAAATCTCCAACTTTGGCCGGAATTTTCTTCCACCTCCGACGTCCCTTGCCGTTAAAGGTGGCCGGAGTCATCAAGAGGGGACCAAGGCGAGCTGAACGGGCCAAGGGCCAAGCCCTAAGGAGGCCGGACGGCGAGCCACCGCCGTGAGCCGTCGCGCCTCCGTCGCACACCTCCTCTCTCCCCGCGTTGACCGAGTCAATGCCATCAATACATGTTTGACTTTCCCAATATAGCAACCCCATTTAATACTTTCCTGATTTGGAAACTTCCAAAATACATTTTGCGACAAACTTCGAATACCCGTAACTTTCACGTCGTAATTCCGATTTCAATAATTCTCGCGGCAACAAACTCAACTCGACATGTTCTTCAATTACCACTCGAAGTCAAACACATCGACCAAATCCGATAAAAAGTCAACGGTTCAATCCAACACATGCTTATCCGATTAAATAATCAACGGTCGAAATATTCGTAATATAATCCTCATAACTCGGAATAATCCTCCGGAATTAAATTCTCTACATCTTCCGTGAAAAATCCGAAATCAAATTCTCGTCCCGTAATTTAGTCGCTAAGAAGGCCGCCATTTTAAACCGATTATGTCGAAACTTCAAATATTTATATTATATTCTTCGGTCGTCCAAATAATGATCCGGAACCTCCCACGAACTCGAAATCACGCGTATAACAACTCTTGAGAAGAGACTCAGCTCAAATTCTCGGCCAATAATTTAGTCGTGATCAAGTCTGGTGATTCAATCATCTGTCGGAAATCTGCGATTACGCATAAGCTCATGGACTAAGCTAATTACGCTGCTAATTCTGTTCTGCGTCGTCATAACGCCATACTTACATAGGTAGATTCGTGGTGATGAGGGGTTCAAAGCCCAGTGCTTCATGCCTCTCGATTTGGCCGGAAAAGAATCGACCAAAAACCCCCAAATTCTTCAAAGTTTCAATCGAAAATTCCTCCTCCTCCGGCGTCCTCGCCGTCGATGGTGGCCGGCAACATAACGGGGATGCCAAGGCGAGTTGAAGGGGTCCAAACCCGAGGCCTGAGGTGGCCGGACGGCAGCTCACCGCCGGCAAGCCGCCTCCATCGTCGCACCTCCTTCTCCCCCCCGAGTTGACTCGGTCAACACAATTAGTGCATAGTCTGACTTTCCCAAAAAAGAAACCCAGCTTAAATACTTTCCCTTTTTAGAAACTTCCAAATATATTTTTCGATAAACTTCGAACAAACGTAACTTTCGTATCGTAATTCCGTTTTCAACAATTCTCGCGTCAACAAACTTATCTCGACAAATTCTTCAATTTCCACCCGAAGTCAAACAATTCCAACCAATCCGATAAAAAGTCAACAAGTCAATTCATCACAAGCTTATCCGATTAAACGATCAACGACCGAAAATATTCACAACTTATTCCACGTAACTCGGAATAATCCTCCGGAAGTTCCCACGAGCTCGAAATTAAATTCTCTATAACTTTCACGAAGGATCCGAAATCAAATTGTCGTCCGATAATTTGGTCGCTAAGGAAGCCGTCATATTAACAGATTACGTCGAAATCACAACAAATAGCGAAACTCACAAATCAAATCGATAACCATTCCATTTACTGTTCGGGTAAATTAACGGTCCAAAATGGATCATAATCACAATTCGGATAGACTCGAACACAAACGGATAAACTCGACAATATTCTGAAATTTCAAATATTCATATTATATTCCTCGATCATCGAAATAATCATCTGGAACCGCCAACGAACTCGAAATCACGCGTACAACAACACTCGAGAAGAGACTCAACTCAAATTCTGGGCCAATAATTAAGTCGTGATCAAGTCTGGCGATTCAATCAATTATTGGAAATCTGCGATTACGCGCTAACTCACGAATTAAGCTGATTACACTTCTGATTCTGTTCTGGGTCGTCACAGCTTTCCGAGGTGAGGTTCAGAGTATTGAATTGTGATTTTGATCAGTGATATTTTGTGATTATTTAGGAGATCGAGATCGTACGCTTGGCGAAGGATCTTCCACCGGATCTCGAGATTAGCGCGTTTGCGCGCTGTGCTTGTCTGTGAGTAGACATTTCTTTTCACTGATTGGTTGCGAGTCCTTATTATACGTTTTACGAGCATGAGCATGCATACGCGATTATGATTTATTCGAGCATGTGTTTTACGTTTATGCATCAACATATATGCTTATATAATTATATATTACAAATACGCATTTACATTATGTTTAATACACTTGCATGAACTATTTATGATTTGGTTTACACAGAGTACAGTCATAGGATATATTGTTGTATCGATACACCTGCATCTCGGCTGATCCCCGAGGATGTTTACCGGGGGAGGCTGTGACCCCTGACCCGAGGGGGCGACCTCTGACCTGAGGCCTTTCTGGTTAGAATCACGTGTGGGTCTGGGATCCCGTGATTCGGACATTACTAGCGCGGACGTGTCCATGAGTGACCCCGCGGGATTTTACGATGCATGCTCTGTACGCGTGAGGAGTTAGAGTCTCCCTCGTGTACTATATCATATTCATTCATTTAGACTCGCATATGTTTTTATAACATATATTCTTCGGCGAAAGACATTTATTTTCGTCCACTCACTCTAACAGTTTATATGTCTTTCCCTGGGCTCTTTGATTTTAATGCCCAGTTTGCAGTTCGGATTCTGGTATCGCACGTCGCAGCCGGAGGCTTAGTATTCGAGCTACTTTTCTTTTCCAATAGGTTTCTTGTTTAGCCTACTGTTGTGTATTTATGTATATATATATATATATACTAGAGGTCGCTCTGAATACTCTGATGTTTATATTTTCATATGATTTTCCCGGATTTCTATAAAGTACAGTTTCGCTTATTACTTTACGTTATTGATATGAGATTGAGAAATCCATATGGGATTGATGCCCACGGTTTGTCTTTTGTGGCATAGGTTGAAGTGTGTTTTCGGGTGCGGGTTAATGGCAATTCCGCGTTATAGTGAAACTCTGTCGAAATTTCTTTGGTTTTTGCAAGTTCATGTTCTCAGAAGGGGTTTGAGTTCGGTTTAGGAAACTAAATCGGGTTGGGTCCTTTAGATGGTAAATTCTTACTTTCTATTTTTGATATATTGCACTTATATTCATGACTAACCAAATCGTAAAATCAAACAAAACTTTCGCTGACAAAAACTTTTTCATCGTAATTCCGATTTCAACACCTGACGTGGCCACAAACTCGTATCGACAAACCCTACAACCTTATCTAACTAAATTTCTCAAAAAAGCATAATTAATAATTTCTCGATAAAATTCCAGAGAAAAATTATCAGCGATAAAAAATAATTACCATCGACGACTAACGTTATTAATTAGCAACTAACCGCATAACATTCTGATTATCATGCAATATTGTTCCGGGTCATAACACCGTATTTCTCCCTCGACCTTGTCAAGGATGTCGTCCATGTTTGTTCACTAGTGAAGGATGAGCTCCTCGTAGAGTGGTGATCCATCAAGCAAACCTTCTTAAAGGCTATGACAGCCACTTTCGAATCATAACAGATACTAGTCATTTCTTCTTTGAATCTTTCAAAGTACTTCTCCAATCTTTCCGCGCTCTTCTGTTTGACGTTGAATAAGACCGATAAGTCCTTTTTCTACTGTATCCAGCAGAAATATTGCGAGATGAAATTTTGAGCCATTTGGTCGAAGCTAGCTATCGAGTTTGGGGTCAGTACTCGAAACCACTTTGTTGCCGGTCCTGATAAGCTCGTCGGGAAAAGTTTATACATTAGCCTTGCATCGGTTATTTCCAGCCTCATTATTTCCAGCTTTAGATAATCGAGTGGATCGGTATTGCCCGTATATTTGGTTAACACCGCTGAAGTCAAGAAATACTTTGTTTTCCTAACCTTCAAGATTCGGCCAGTAAATGGAGATTGCGTGATTTGATTGGCCAACTTAGCGGCTATGTCTCGGGATCTGGACCCTATAGCTTCCTTCATATCTTCGGCTATGAATACTTTCAAATGATTGCCCGTCAGAGTCAACGTGCTCTTCTCGATGAGATTCTCAACTCGACAAGATCTCTTTTGTGGTTCGTAATCCTCATCGGAGGACTTATCGTCTTCCTATAGTCCTTCATCTTCAGGTAGTTCATTCTCTATTGTCGTTCTCCTCCATAGTATCATTCATTCTTCTTCTTTTCTTCTCCTTTTCACGAAGGCGTTTGAGTTATAACCACATTTTCTGGATATCCTCTGTGGTAAGGTCTATCTCCGGAGGGCTCCTCCTTGGATTTCTTCTTCTTCGGTTGGCTCGCCTCGAGCTCTCACCATTTTCCTGAATCACCTGAACATCCGAATCGATGGGTAGTTTAAGAAAACGTCCTCGAGATATTCTCGGCGAGACCAATTCCTGCCCACCGTTTTTAACTCTTCAAGTTGTTCCCCATTCCGAACTTTCACCACTCTCATAGTTCTCGGACTGGTTTCCATTGTTGTCATGTGGGCCTCATTCTCATTATTTCCTAGAATGTTTGGTGCCATCGTTTCCCATAGACGCGCCACTTGTTGGGGGGTAAAAAGTACGTCGAGAACTAATTACCTCAACAAGAACTTTTTCACGAACACCAAATGATTCCACACCTTAGACAAGTCTGAGTTCAACTTCCTAGTGCCAAAATGAGGTGGGGTTGTTACCTACAAAGACACTCTAACGCTCAAGTTACTCAAAGTGCTCTTGTTGAGAGTGTAAGCGCAAGTAAGTTTTGCTAAAAATGAATGTGTTTCAAATCTTCCGGGAAAGGTAATATTTATAGTTGCATCCTTCCCTTCAAGTCGGGAACCAACTCGTAGGCCTTAAGTTTCGGACATTACCATCCGAAACTGAATCGTTACCTACAAGCCCACGATTTGCTGGTCGTCGAGGGAAACGTCCTCGAGATATTCTCGGCGAGACCGATTCCTGCGTCGCGAATATTTGAACGACCTTTGACTTTGCCACATGCCTCTTGGTGCACGTCCTTTTCCTGTCGATCTTTTAACTCACAATTTCCTTCCTCGTCGCACTTTTCAAATGTTCTCGTTCACCTTTAATCCAAACAATCTGAGGTCTCCTCGTTCTCCAAGAACCCCATCCTACTTGTCAACGTGAAGAAATATTTCTCCCCCACAGTCTCCTTATCAATGAATAAAGACACGATTGATTATAGTTTCGGTTGTTATTCTCTTATCCTTCAACATAAGTCTAACATTTAAAATTACTTGTTTCCCTTTCGAATTTAAAATTTATGTTTTCTACGTCATCACAAGTGATGGAGATAGACAAATAATAGATCTTAGGTACCATAAAAATGGGGTTTTTAAAGTCCAAATCATAAAAATAAAGTTTGAAATTTAGGTGTCATAATAATAGGTCCATAAGTTCAAGTACGTTAAAATTATTTTGTGATCTTTAAGAGAGGTGTGAAGTTACACCTTTTTTGTTATTTTTTATTTTAAAAAAATTGAACCCCTCTTTTCCTAGTCCAAATGTGACAACCCTCACAAGGCAATAATGGATTATGGTCATATTAACCTGTCGACCCTTACACACTTAAAAGGAAAAATTATTCGCGGTTGTCGTTTAATGTTTCACAAGAAGGCTTCCCGCCGAAACAATCATTTATCTATGAAGTTTTAAGAATTTTCCGTGCGCCCATTTTCTAAGAAATTCTTTCCCACTAGCAAAAAGATTGCAATATTGCCTCCAGTTGGTGCAATTTTTATCCAATCAAGCATGTGACGAGTCTCTTATTAGTAGCATATTGCAAGACATTGTGGAATTGCTTTAGCAGTGTCCTAGTTCTAAGGTTAAACATGTGTATAAGGAGGGTAATTCCCTGGCTTATTGTCTTAGTCAAATAGTTTTAGATTTCAATGTTTTGATATCTTGGCATGGTATGGCTCCTAATCTTGTTAAGGACCATATCTCACCATCTGTATTTGCTTGAAGTATGGAATAACCGCTCTCATCTTTCCTTCAAAGAAAAGATTGCAATATTCTCACGCACCCTCCGCTCTCTAAGACAATCTTTCCCATTCACCCGTCTCTTTTCTTCTATTTTTATTCTCATATTGCCCTTTCTAATATTTATGTCTCTCTCATTTTCCCTCCGTCTCAGTTTGACAGTTTCTCTCTGCGAATCCGGTGATTCACCATGCTACGTTCGCCATGATGCCGTTGTCAACTTCAGCCTCAATCCCAGTGCTCGTCCTCCCTTAGCGACGTCGCACTATTCCCACGCTCTTTCATAGCTTTTATCCTCTCTCTTTCTCTCTAGTGATGGCGCTTAACTCCAACCTCCGCCTTCCCAGACGTGTCGTGCCTCCACTCTCGCCATGTTACGCCATTGCCTCTTCCCCACTATGGACGACAGAACATGTAAGCGTCGACCTCGAGCCGCGACGACGGATGACTAAGATCGAGCTAAAACAGAGGTTGCAGTCTGATGTCGACGACTACATCTCGGCCTCGCGATGTGGGTCGACTAAGATTGATGTTTAGGTTGTTGTAGTTCCGATCTCGGCTCCTGCTCGCACGCCATTGATGCAACGCTTCTCCAGGGCTCAGCGTCGCTTCTCGTTTTCTCCGCCTTCGGCTCAACTCACCGAGCACCGCGCATGGACCAGCTCCTCGCTCTGATATGTCCTTCACCTTTACCGAGCACTGCGCATGATCCTAAGAACCTTATCTGACACTCAAATGAACCTTAGTTGACCCCAAGTAGAAGAAGTTCAACTGACACTCAATTGAACCTCATCAATACCAGATGAACCTTGTCGATGAATAGTCAAATTCAACGATCAATAGTCTAATTCAATGGTCAACAATCAAAGTGGCCAAAATTCATTCATCAATTACCGGAATTTGGCCACTATTTAAAATCCGATCATCGATCAATGACTAAAACCAACGGTCAACAGTCAACATAGTCGGAATCTAATCGCTCATCAATGAAGAGAATATGAGATAATAATAAAATGGAATAATTTATAAATTAAATTAGGAATATATTCCTCGAATTGAGCTAGTGAAAAGTAAAATTCTCGTGACAGTGGAAATAAAAATTCTAATTTTTGGGCATGTGGGAGAAACCCCTAAAAAAATTATTAAAAAAATACTGTATTATAGTGCTAGCTAATGTAGACAAGAAAAAATGGGGAAATTTGTCTTCCGTCAAATAGTGGCTCAACTATTCCCTTGAAGTAAGATAGCAGAGAAGACCAAAATCTACTTCCAAGGAAGTAGAAACTGAGAATCAGTAGAGGCCTAAAAATTTCCACCAGAACGATCCGACTAATGTCCAGATGCAAGCGTTCACAAGGGCCATGACAACCCCAACTTTAAAAAGATCAGGAAGATCAACATAACCAGCTGTTGCAGGACAAAAAAAAACACAATATTGGTAAGTCGAATACAAGAACCAAACATGAATAAGAAACCAAACTGAAGACTTTTGTAAACAAAATGCTGAGAATGCATGTTGGTTATGCTAGAAACACGAATAACATGGGAGAAGTACGTTTATGCTGATTGACACTGGTACAGCTTGCAGTGAACTTACCGGGCCAAGATCACATTAGAGGAAGGAAAGTCCAAAATCTAAAATAGGGGCCAAGTCTTAAGTTCAGCCATTTACTATACTTCAATAAAGAGTTTACCATTATGGAATAATGCATTTCACTAACGTAACATTAGGTATGTCTTCTGATTTTATATTGTTTAAATTTTCATCGTATCAGTGTCATTGGTCATGCTTTAGTTTAAGGATTATCAAATATCAATATAGCGGCTCAAAAGAAAGGCGGTGGCTTTTCAAGCTTTTGGGGAAGTGAACAAAAAGTCTTTAAGATTTGCTGGTTGTGTGTTTGAGACATGGAAGTAGGATCTCAAAGATTAGATCTTTCTTTAGTTGTTGAATCAATGTATCATATTCAGAATCCACTCGAAGAGACTGCAAGACACATTTGGTGCGATGCCAAAAGCTTGTCTGAGGCTGACTACACAAGATTCCTAAAACTCTACCGGTGTAAAACTGGTAACTCCTATCGGTTCTAATTATATTTTATCTGTCCCACACCCCAGACAAAAATTATGAAGTGGGCTGCTGTAAATGAAAAACAAATGTCTTTTTATGTACATTAGAATGTTATAGCAAGCCAAGGGTTAGTGAGCATACCTCCATAGTACACAGCAGCCTGACCGCTGCTATAATGTGTTAAAGCCCCAAAAAGATTTGTGTTGTAAGCTAAAGCCATTGCTGACAATATGCCAGGTACCCCAGCTGCCAAGTTCATTGCTAAGAATGCAGAGTATAACGCTCCTACATGGCCGGTTTGACTTGCAAATAGGTAGTGGATACAGAAGTAAGCTGCCTGAAGAACACCAAAGGCAGCTGGCCAGCTCAAGGAGTAAGACAGTAGGATCTTGGCTACACAACCAGACATCCAGCTAACAATACCAGAATTTGTCAACTGACTAGCCATACCAACTAGAACAGCAAACCAAGCCAAAGTATCCCAAGCTGATTTTTCACTTAAGCAATCATCCCAATCAAGGACTCCTAACATAAGGAGTATAGATAAGCCAATCATTGCTGCTACAACACTTGCTATGCCAAGAGCCTCTCTACAAGGGATCAAAGGAAAACACTTTGTAAATACACATAGCAAAATGCACTTTCACAAATATATGACCACAGATAACATGCATTTGCACACGTGCACACCAAAATTATATTACTTGGGTAGAAAATGTTGCATGGAGTGTGATCTTTTTTATACAAATAAAAATCTGAGGTCGACATCTACAATTTAGATCCAGACATTTCCAGGCATCAATATAATGGGAATGATTATTTATTTGTGCATATACAAAAGATTAGGTAGAACACACTTGCTTTCATCCTCAAAACATTTGAATCACATCATCTTTCACCCAATCTAGCAATATGATGTTTACAATTAATTAAACAACAAATTCTGCTCTTCCTTTATTTTCAAATTATTATTGACTAATCATAATGCAGTATGTAAAAGCAAGGGTACAGCATATGCCAAATCAGAAATGACTGCTAAAATTACTGATATTGAATTTGAAGTGACCTATTCAACATTAAGAGACTCAAATCACTGATACAAGTCCCTGGAAAAAGTGATTATACATAAACTCTTTTATTGTGGTAATATTTACATGCAATTCTGATAGCCCAAGTCCCCACATTGGTACAGCTCACGAAAGATCTATCGTAATTATAGCAAGGCCTGGGACTACAAAAGTAACTTCAGCTAGACGGCCTTTGATTATTACATGTATCAGACCTGAAGATAAAATAAATTTATGAAAACAAATAACATTTTAGGTAAAAGAACTGTGGTGGTGTTTTAAACACATCAACATAATTATGTCAAAGTATCAAAGAAACTGATTTATCAAAAAGGGATCGCTTCAGAGTTTGTGCTCTATCAGTGGATGTGATTACTTTATGGTTATGAAAACATAAAAATCTTTCAAAGACAAAAATATAAGATAGCAAGTCCAACGCATTACCATGAACTTTTTCTTTGCATCTTCTATTGTGTATTTGCTAAACCTTCTATTTTCTTAGACCCTCTATACTAAAAAGTGAAGCAATCAAGCTTCATGGTAAAACATAGACCTCCCAATAAATTACTCTGAAATTGTTATAATAGCATAACTAAAAGAGTAAAACGACATGAATATAAACAGAATGAAGCGGTTGAAAGGAAACTTGCACTACATTCTTCCCCTATACCAATATTATCATGTGCATCACAAATGTTACGATCTAGTTTATACAAAGTTTTTCTCCGCCAGGTTTAATCCTAACCTTTTGACCAAAAGAGAATGTTCTCCAATGGATAATATTTGAACTCAAACCTAAAATGTGTAGTGCCATTGATCCACCTCCTATTTGGAAATACTTCTTATAGAAAATGATCTCAATGAGAGAAGAATGAGTCCAAAAGAGACCATATACTCATAAAGAAACATGTAATGTCCATATCAGTCGGTCCATGAAAGCATTCCAAGCAAAATCCTTTATGTGAGTTTACGCAATGATGACAGAACTGAAGATTAAATATTGCAAAGGATGCACCTACCCAAAGACCCATAAAGTGACCGCAAGAAGCATTGTACCGACCATAACCAATTCATTTCTTGTAATAGGACCCATACGCTCAAGCTTCTTTGTAGCCATGGCAGGGGCATCAGGTGTATCCTTGGTTTCTGGAGGAAAAATTTTGTATAAGACTAGTGGAGTAGCTAGTAGCGAAACAATAGCTGGTAAGCTAGCAGCCTTGAACCAAGAAACCCAAGGGCTTGAAATTACCACCCCAAGTTCCTCCGCTAATTTAAGGCACAGTAGATTTTGAGCTGCAGCCGTTAAGAAAAGAGCACTAGAGTTACCAGCAGACTGTCATGCATCACAATACAGGTACATAAGTCACACAATAATTGCATTATCACAAAACAAATATGTTAATAGAACCAACAATGACGAAGTATTGGATAATTAAATCCCGAATCCATCAAGAACAGATTTAGATAAATAATTGCAATCAGTAAACACAGGAAATAAAGTTAGTCATGAAAAGCGAGGGTCCAAACCAACCTGAAACTGCGACATAATCAGATAGGAACCAAGCTTTGATTTGGAAGGATCACCAGGTTTACTGCCAGCAGAGAGTGAGAGAGACTTAATAATGGGCAAGAAAACACCACCGGCCCTAGCAGTAGTACTGGGCATTGCGGGGGCAATAAGCGCCTCGCTTATGGTCAAGCCATAAGACAAGCCTAGCGTGCTCTTCCCCAGCCACTTAACAAAATAGGTGGCAATCCGATCACCCAGACCAGTCTTCACAAAGCCGCGAGCAAAGAAGAAGGAAATTACAATAAGCCATATGACTTCGTTGGTGAAAGCGCTGAAGGCGGCGGGAAATGTGAGAGTTCCGGTGACTATGGAGGTGGTGAGGCCGAGAAAGGCCCAGGCGCCAACGGGTAAGGGGCTAAGGACGAGGCCGGTGATGGTCGATAAGAAGATAGCGAGAAGTTGCCAGGCTTGTGGGGTCACTTCAACGGGTTTGGGGACCAGGAACCGGACTGCGAGGCCGATTGCGACGGAGATGACAAAGGGGACGATTTTGGCGCCTTCTTGAGGAGGCGGAGGGGGAGGAGCAGGCGATTGAGAGGCGGCGGCGGCGGCACGTATTCGAAAATTCGTCTTAATTCGATTTGGGAGATGAGAGGAGGTTACGAGGAGGGAGAGGGGTGATCCCAATCGGAGGGACTGGGATGATGATGATGATAGAGAGATAGGGGACATGGACGGCTGCCATCTGAGGATTGGTTTAGAGCGGCGGACTAAGGAGGAGCGGGTGGAGAGGGCGAAAGTGGAGAGAGAGTTGAGGGCCAAGCTCTCCATTGCAATTGTAAGGAGAGAGAGATTAAAGAATGATTGGGACGAGAAGAAGATGGAGAAGAAGACGATGATGAGACGAAGCGGAGCTCCCAAAGACAGGAGTGAAGGAAAAGAGCGGACGGATACACAGGGGGAATCAGACAAGAGCAGAGACTCTAGTCCGCTAGTCGTGCTCACCTCTCTTCTTTCTTATTTGATTTCTTTGGTTACAAACGAGGCCCAAAAGGCCCAAACAGGAAAACTTGAAAAATTAGTTTAAGAAAGCATCATCTCCTTCAAAAACTTGCAATTTCCATGACTTTAATACTCGTTAAAACTTACTAAGGTCTCTCCCTCTCCCTCTCCCTCTCTCAGCTACACCCAACTCTCCGGGGGTGTTCTGCAATGCTCCAGGGCACCAATACTCCTCATCCCATATCACATGTGCCACTCACGTGGGCTTTAAGTCATTCTTTTAATGTCAATGCAACCAATTCAGCAGATCATCAAGTTAAATGAATTTTTTGTTTGCCAATGTTCATGAGTTCTTCAATTTCTGACTAAGTTGCTGCATCGATTAAAACTGTGTCATCATAGCAGATCACAACATCTAGGAGATTAGCCATTAAATCTAAGGTCCAGATTTCCATCATGAGGCTCAAACGATCTCAACTAGTCATTAAAGGAGCTAACCCAATCTCATATTCACTAAATGAGAGACATGTTACCACAACTATTTGAGTGCAAATCTACTGCCGAAGTTAACAATGATTGCTCTAACTTTCCCAAGTTACTCCACCGACAACATTCATAACGAACACCAACTAAGTCTACACTTAGAGAGTGAATTTCGCTGATAAAGCATTGGAAGAGGTCAAATATTGGATAACTACCATGCTTTAATCTCAATCTAGACGAGAGGTTACAAGTTTAGTCTTGGCAACTGCATCATTGTAAGAATGAGTCGAGCCAAACTGCTAGACACACGCGACACAATGAACAACAGTCTGATCAAAAATTTACGTTCTAATTCAAAAGGATCAATTCTCCCAATGAAAAGCGAAATTAAATTTAACGGATGAATGGTTCTACTCAATAGTCTCAAAGCTATACCAAAATCTCAACCACTAGATCAACCAACTAGTGGTTGATAATCCATAACGTATAACACGCGACTTCACGCTATATAACGCCACTAACGTCTTATTCATCCAGGTAATCTTCGCCCATGAACCTCCCAATCCACCGATGTGGGCTAAATCAAAGGAATCGTGAAGCTAGAATGTAACTAAGATTATGTTGAAACTGGATTGACACAAGAAATATCGAAGCTAAACTTGACAAAAGAATTGTTTGGCAAAAGGGATTAGGGGAAGCAAGAAAGTATAGGGCACTAGTACCCATAACGTCACTTTTTGACCATATGTCCTAGGGAGGTAAGTTATGACGTAACCATGATATCGACTGTGTCACTTCACTTATCCTTAAAATTCACAAAAACATAACTAACTGTTGGGTAATATCGTATTCATCATTCACTGACCATCCACAACCAAACGACTAACTAAGCACTTTGTCTAAAAGTGACCACAATCTCGAACTTTCTAAAAGTACTCATGTTGCAAATTGGCTCAAGAATACGAATAATTCACCAGATTTCAAAACCGAAAATTAATTTAGGCCCACACAATTCTACTCAAAAATATATAAATCGTTTTACTACCCACCTTGCTACGTACTGGATAACTAAGCCCAAGAAACAAACGAATATGCTAGTTAAACTGGTACACGTATTTCCGCACTTAAAATGAGACGCTGAAAGAAATACAAAAAAATATTGAATAAGGAGATTCTGAACCTGAAAAAGTATTTATGACGTTCTGATCAAGGTCGGTGCACACGAGGCATAACAACTAGGTCAAGCTAGAACCACAGGCTGGGGTTGGGTACTAGGTCATATTTGCTATGTATTCGATGATATTTAACACCGTGAGTATTCAATGGGGATCCGCTGCAGTCAAGCCATCACTCTGGTAATGTTGAGTGTAATCGAACACGAAGGCAAAAGAAAACTAGTACGGTCTTGAAAGGACCCAACCCCGATTTAGCTCCCTAAACCGGAGTCAAACCCCTTCGAAAACACAAACCAACAAAAACTTTTCGAAATTTCGGCAGAGTTTCGTTACTAGCGTGGAATTACCTTTACCTGCACGCGGAAAATACACTTCATCCTATGCCACAAAAAGCAAACCGTGGGCACTAATCCCATCCGGATTTCTCAATATATCAACAGTAAAGTAAATCAATAAATATATCTATACTTTACTGAAATCCGGCGTAAAATCGTATAACATATTCAACAGGAAGCTCAAAGCGGCATCTAATATATAATCATATACGTATACCACAGTAGGTAGAACAATAAACCTACTGGATGAAACAAGATTGCTCGAGCACTAAGCCTCCGACCACGACGTGCGACACCAGAGCCTGAACTGCAAACTGAGCACGGAAACCGAAACGCCCAGGGGAAAGACAATAAACACGTTAGAGTGAGTGAACGAAAATAAATGTCTTTCACCAAGTAATATATATACATATAAAATCATATGCGAGTCAAATGCATGAAAATCATATGAAACGTGAGGAGACTCTGGCTACCACTCACGTACAGAGCATGCAATGTAAAACATATCGCGGAGACTCTCGCGGGCTTCCACGCGATAGCACAGTCTGAATCACGGGATCCCAGACCCACACGTGATTCTAGCCAGAAAGGTCTCGGGTCAGGATATCTGTCCCCCCCGGAGCGTACTCGGGGATCAGCCGAGAAGCCAATGTGTATCGATACCACAACATATACTGAGACTGTACTCTGTGTAAACCAAATCATAAATCTTTTCTATGCACATGATTAAAACATAATATATATACATGTATACTCGTATACGTATATTCGTATATGCATAATCGTGAAACACATGCTCGTAAAATCGTAATCAATCTGCATGCTCAAGTTCGTAAATCATAAATAAAAGACTCGCAATCAATCCGTGAAAATAAATGTCCACTCACAGACTGGCGTAACGCGTATCGCGTTAACCCGTGATCCGGCGGAAAGTCCCTCGCCAAACGAACGATCACGAACACCTGAATATTCACAAAATCCATATCTCAAGATCATATCTCGACAATGCAAGACAAATCACGAGAAACCAATGTTCCCGGAAACACATAACTCAAAGCCGACGAATCGTCGAAAATCCATATATAACACCTTAATACCTCGCTTTACTTTCGGATGCTCAAATCGAGAAACGAACCTCCCAACTGCGATCGGAGCGCGATTTCGAGTCAAACGACATGTAACTTGCCGAAAGTCCAAAAAGTCAAACATGTTGACCGTTGACCGCCGCCGGACATGAAATTTCAAGGCGGAGTCACCCCTATTCCACTCTAAATCGTCCACTGAGCAACTTTGTCAACTGCACCGAAGTCCAATTCTCACTCTAACATGGTCAATTTCATGAAAAACCGAATGTACACACAAATTTCAAATCCAAAATTCTCCTTCCACAAATCAAATTAGAACACCATGTATATATGGTTAGAATCACATTGAAGAGGGCTACAAAACCCAGTACCTCTTGAAGTTCAATTCGGTCGAAATCGGAGTTCACCATTAAACCCAAAAATCCCAAACTTTGGTCCATGAATTCTCTCTCCACCGTGAGCTCCACCACGTGAGGAGGCCGGCACGGACACGGGGGCACCGAGGCGCACCGAACAGGACAAAGCCCGAGCTCGGAGGTGGCCGGAGTCCAACGCCACCGTGGAGCACCGCCTTGCCGTCGTGAACCTCATCCCACTCGGTCAAACCGAGTCAACGTGGTCAAAGCAACAAATAAAAAATGTTGACTTGCTATAATAGGAAACTCCACTATTTAAACCTTCCCAAAAAGGAAACTTCATGTTTATCCATTTCGACGAACTTTGAACACCCGTAACTTTCGCGTCGTAACTCCGATTCCGACAATTCTCGCGGCCACAAACTCGTCTCGACATACTCGTCAATAATCACCCAAAGTCAAACACATAGGCCAAACGGATAAAAAGTCAACCCTTTGAACCAACACACATTTAAATCGACTAATTAATCAACAAACGGAAATAATCACAACTAAACCTTCGTAACTCAAAATCATGCTCCGGAAGTTCCCACGAACTCGAAATTAAATTCTGAACAACTTCCGTGAAGAAGCCGAAACCAAATCCTCGACCGGTAATTTAGTCGCTAAGTAGCTCGTCATATTAATCCATTTCCGTCGAAACTTCAAATATTCATAACTAATTCCTCGGTCATCAAAATAATGATCCGGAGCCGCCCACGAACTCGTAATCACACGTACAACGACTCTCGAGAAGAGACCCAGCTCCAATTCTCGGCCAATAATTTAGTCTTTAAGAAGCTTCGGTGATTAAAACAACTGTCGCAACTCTGCGACTACGCCGTAGCTCACGAATATAGCTGATCATACTGCTGATTCTGGTCCGGGTCGTCACAGGTCTACAACACCTATATCTTAAAGCTCTTATACCAATTGTTTGAACCCGGCCCAGATTTAGCAACCTAAACCAGGATTAGGTCCTAAAGACGCTACTAACTGAGTTTTCCTATCAACATTCTAGAAAAAACTTCTCAAAGATTAGCGGAAAACTACACTTTTCAAAAAATTTCACATTTCAAGAATCTAATGAATTAAAGAAAATGTTTGGACACCAAAGCTGTCAGATATTCTAAACTGACTAGCTAGCTAAGTGATAAGCCCGTAGGATCAATCGTGCATCATACAGCGGGGTACTACTATGCTTTGAACTGTGTGCGCGCCCGACCTCCACTGAAACTCTGTAGACCTGGGCATTTGAAACGAAAGGGCCCAGGGAAGGACATTCGGAAAACAGAAAACTGTTAGAGTGAGTGGACTAAAATCATAATATCATAAGAATGTAGAAAATTAAATTTATGCCCTTCCACTGAATTTTAGTGAAATATTAGTATGCAATTACTTATAAATCTTAATATGAAACAGAAAAGCTGAGGTCAAGCACGATATTGACTATAATCTCAAATATCTGAACACGAGATATAAAATGACTAGTTTAGAGGTGAATCTGAACTGAGTGTCTGAAACTGAATCTCTAACAATAACAATGACTGAGGTATTTGCATCTCTAGCCATTAAAATAGATGATTGGCTGACTAAGACCTGAAACTGGAATAAATCAACTAAGGAAGACTGAGGTATTCGACGTCTCTAGTCATCAGAAGCTGAGTCAACTAACTGAGAAATGAATATGAAATAAAATCATTAGAAAGGAATGATCGAGGTATCTGACATCTCTAGTCATCAAGTGTCGTTTAGAAGCCTAGCATCCAAGAGGACACGTGCGTGACTATCGTGACTCAAGGAATAAGGAGGCAATGATGACTAGCAATGAACTACAACCCAGATAATGCATCAGTAGTGAACTACAACCCTGGAATGGCTACCTGAGGGTAGTCAGGTAGCATATATGCTCATATATAATAATCTCAAATATATATATAGCCTCCATGACTACTGCTTCATCTCTTCAAACAACCAAAACTGAACTAGTGGGATTGACATGTCATGTGGAATTGCTAACTAAACTGAAGACGCTAAGCATGAACTTGACGTAGATCGCAACATGACAAAGAATCGTAAACGTAAAATGTGAGAAGTTTAAACTAAGGAGTTGACTTCAGATTAAATTAATTGGAAACCAAGTCAGATTATGACATCCAGTTCTGAGGATTCCTTCTTTACGATTTATTTAATGGTAATTGTCAATGGTAAATAATTTTTACCGTTGGTAGTTATCGATGGTATTTATCAAAATTTTATCGATTACGTTTTTCGAGGAAGTTCTTTGCGAAAAGTCGTAGAGTTTATCGAGACGAGTTTGTGGCCACGTCAAGTGTTAAATCAGAGTTATGATGAAGAAATTTTGGTCAACAAAAGTTTTATGTGATTTTATGGAAATTGGTTAGTCGCAACTCGCACGCATATATAGGACATCTCAACTTCCAATTTAAGATGCCTTGGCTGTTATATCCTCTAGAAGGACTGTCGAACCC
Source organism: Geum urbanum (assembly GCA_946800695.1). Lineage (NCBI taxonomy): Eukaryota > Viridiplantae > Streptophyta > Magnoliopsida > Rosales > Rosaceae > Geum > Geum urbanum. The sequence continues at coordinate 26,507,793 of OX327002.1, forward strand.
TAAGCTCTTAGGTTGATGATTTTGAGCTCGAGTTGATAGTTTTTACCTATTGGGCTTTGAAGCTCTCCTCACAACGAAGCTAATGACACCAAGATAAAGTCCTAATTCAAGGTGTGGAGGAAGAATCGATGAATTGAAGATTTTGATGTTCTTGGTTTCAAAATGAAATTGGGTGAATTATAGTTAGAATTGGACTTTGTTGTAGAAGAGAAAGTTGTTGTTGGGTTGATTTTGAGGAGGTTCAGCTTTGGGTCGCCAAAAAATTTCATCGGCGCCGCCGCGCTGCTGTTGCCGGTGGTTGTCCATGACGGCGTTCCGGCGAAGGGTATTTTGATGTAAATTCTATATCATTTTTTTTGTAATTATGTACCAAATCTAATGTTGAAGTTATTGAATTGAATTGGACATTATTGGTTAAGACGTATGATTAATCAAATAATAATTAAACGTTTTTACGCTATTGTTAAACTGTTACATTGACTATCAATTCGAATTCAAGTTCCTTAACGTTTAAGGTTTATGTTGCAATTTTAAAAAGGATTCAAGAATTGGAAACTGAAATTTGGAATTAGATTAGAGTTTGGTATTATTTCGGGAAGTGCGATTTTCGAGAATGCGATATTCTCGATAGTATTGCTCGTTGGTAACGAGCTTAGTTATTCGATATGATTTTTGACGATTAGTTTTTACATATTAATCGTTATTTCAGGATGACGTATTAGCAGCTAGTGGCAAATGTATAGAGACGCCGAAAAATGGGCTTGGTTGATTGGAGATCACGACTGAAAGGACCCAACCCCGATTTAGCTCCCTAAACCGGAGTTAAACCCCTTCGAAAACACGAACCAACAAAAACCATAGAAATTTTGGCAGAGTTTCGCTACTAACGTAGAATTACCATTACCTGCACGCGGAAAATATACTTCATCCTATGCCACAAAAAGCAAACCGTGGGCACCAATCCCATCCGGATTTCTCAATATATCAACAGTAAAGTAAAACAATAAATATAATAGTACTTTACTGAAATCCGGTGTAAAATCGTTTAACATAAACAACAGATTTCTCAGAGCGACCTCTAATGTATAAACATATAAGTATACCACAATAGGTAGAACAATAAACCCACTGGAAGAAACAAGGTAGCTCGAGCACTATGCCTCCGACCACGACGTGCGACACCAAAGCCTGAACTGCAAACTGGGCACGTAAACCGAAAAGCCTAGGGGAAAGACAATAAACACGTTAGAGTGAGTGGACGAAAATAAATGTCTTTCACCAGTTAATATATATGTTTAAAATAACATATGCGAGTCCAGGTAAATAAAAATAACAAGTACACGAGGTAAAACTATAATCCTCCAGCGTACTGAGCATGCAAGTAAAAATCCCACGGGGTCACTCATGGACACATCCGTGCTAGTACAGTCAGAACCATAGAGTCCCTGACTTCCACGTGATCCTAGCCAGAAAGGCCTCAGGTCAGAGGTCTGCCTCCCCTCGGTAAAGACCTCGGGTCAGGAGTCACAGCCTCCCCTGGTAAAAGCCTACCATCGGGGATCACCCGAGAGGCAAGTGTATCGATACAACAACGTAACTGAGACTGTACTCTGTGTAAATCAAATCATAAATAGTTCGATGCAAATGCATGAAACAGCATATAAGTGTATGTATATTCGTATACGCATATCCGTATATGTATAATCGTAAAACACATGCTCATGTAATCCGAAATCTCATATGCATGCTCAAGTTCATAAAACGTGTATAAAGACTCGCAAACAATCCGTGAAAAGAAATTGTCCACTCACTGACTAGCGTAACACGATATGCGTTAACCCGTGATCCGGCAGAAAGTCCCTCCCCAAACGAACGATCACGAACCCCTGAATAATCACAATAACCATTCCTCAAAATCATAATTCGGCAATTCAAGACAAATCACGAGAAACCACCGTTCTCGGAAACACATAACTCAAAGTCAACGAATCGTCGAAAATCCGATATGTACACTTCAATACCTCGCTATACTTTCAGATGCTCAAATCGAGAAACGAACCTCCCCACTGCGATCGGGGCGCGATTTCGAGTCAAATGACATGCAACTTGTCGAAAATCCAAAAAGTCAAATCGTTGACCGCCGTTGACCGCCGCCCACGGCGGTGCCGCCACTGACTGGAACATTTCACGGCGAAGCAACCCCTATTCCATTCAAAATCACCCACTGAGCAACTTTGTCAACTACAACAAAGGCCAATTCAATCTCTAACTAGGTCAATTTCACACAAAACCGAATTGGTACACAAATTTCAAATCCAAAATTCTCCAAGCTCAAGAAAAATTAGATCACCAAACTTACATGGTAGCTTGTATGTGATGAGAGCTACAAAGCCTGCTCAAAATTGTAGCTCGAATCGGCCTAAAACGTGGAACTCGAATCACCAAGTTTTCCTCCATTTTTGGCCGAATAATTCTCCTTTTCCAGTGAGCTACACCGTGCGTGGTGGCCGACACCAGATAGAGGAGGTCACGGCGAGTTGGATGGGACCAGAACCAAACCGGGTGGTGGCCGGAATCTCATCACCGCCGTGGAGGCCGTGAGCCACCGTCGTGAGCTCTCCTCCACCACGGTCAACCAAGGTCAAACAAAGTCAACCTTCCATTTTAGTCTTTGACTTTCCCAAAGGAGCAAGTCCACTATTTAAAGCTTTCCCAATTTGGAAACTCATAATTATCCATTTCGACGAACTTTGAACACCCGTAACTTTCTCGTCGTAATTCCGATTCCGATAATTCTCGCGGCCACAAACTCATCTCGACATATTCTTCAATAATCACCCGAAGTCAAACACGTCGGCCAATCGGATAAAAAGTCAACGGTTCAAACCAACACACACTTAATCGACTAAATAACCAACAATCAGAAATAATCACAACTAAATCTTCGTAACTCAGAATAATGCTCCGGAAGTACCCACAAACTCGAAATTAAATTCTGAACAACTTCCGTGAAGAAGCCGAAACCAAGTTCTCGTCCGGTAATTTAGTCGTTAAGAGCATCACCATTTTAATCTGTTTCCGACGAAACTTCAAATATTCACAATTTATTCCTCGGTCGCCCAAATAACGATCCGGAACCGCCCATGAACTCGAAATCACACATACAACGACTCTCGAAAAGAGACCCAGCTCCAATTCTCGGCCAATAATTTAGTCGTTATCAAACCTGGCGGTTCAAATACTGTCGAAACCCTGCGACTACGCAGTAACTCACATATATAGCTCATCGTACTGCTGATTCTGGTCCGGGTCGTCATAACGACACTGTATTGTTGGTGGATCCTTTTTATTTTCACAGTTGTAGCGAGTTCAATTTTCAGTAATTCATGATTTCAATTTGATTTACAGTATATTTATATTAGATTAAATTTGGAGGTTTTTCTTATGATGGCATTTAGTTAGTTGCATCGATGCACTCACCAATCGGTTGATCATTGGATAGTTCAGTCAAGGGAGGTCAGGTTGCCTCGTCTTGCCAATCACCTATATTTTTACATATAGTTTGTTGACTTAGGTTAGGAAAAAACCCCTGAGAGGCCACCTCCATAGAGCAGATGAACTCGCTTTCTTTTACACAGATCAACGAAAAGGCATCAGATTCAGTTTTACTGTAATTTTTACGATTATCGTACAATATTAAGTTTTGTTCACCCACTCTAATATTTTATGTTTTTATGCCTTTCCATGGGCCCTTTGTTTTCAATTGCCAAGTTTGCAGGATAGTTGGTTTAAGTTGTGACAATCTTGAGTTCGAGACATGACAGTGCACAACATTTGCTTTCTCAATGTAGGATCACAACAAGGATTTGGGTCGCTCATTCTAAGGTAGCTGATACCGGCTAGTCGATGCTAGAGACCTTAACACGGGTCCCGCAAGACTTATCTCTGGATTACTGAGGTAATCTGGGGCGGGTCTTGTCAATTGGTATAAGAGCATTAGGTTTCATGATTCTGTTGATTATCTTGTATCTTTAGTGATTTTAGAGTGCGATGGTTCAACTGCAGCAGCTCTTATCATATGTCTTCGGGCATATGGATCACTAATGGTATAAGATAATCTTCTAGGTGAGTATCTCCAATTTCTTGTGTCATGCCTCATAGACGTGATCGACGACTTCAACAATAGTTTTCATAAAGAATGTGTATTGTTTTACTTGCATTTTATTCTTGAGATTTCCGTGACTTGGTGGGTCACGAGGTTCATCTGGGCAGTGTGTCTTCGGGCTGCCAATAGAGTAGATGATGCCAGCTTATGAGATTAGATGTGATGACCTGAATCTGATTAGTACGTAAATCGGCTTAATCCGCGAGTTTTACGAGTAATCACAGTTGTCGTAATTGAGCAAATTTAGCGGGTTCATTCACGACTAATTTATCGGGCGAGAATTTGAGATGAGTTTCTTCATGAGAGTTGTAGTATTCATGATTTCGAGTCCGTAGGAAGTTTCAGATAATTGTTTCGATAACCGAGGAATATGTTATAAATATTTGAAATCGCATGATTTAGTCGTGTTTATCCGTTTGAGTTTGAGTTATCCGAAACGTGGATGTGATTCGTTTGAGTTTGAGTGGAAAATCACTGTTTTGGAAGTTTGACCTTCGTTTGACCACCGTTGACTGGCTGACCCGCGTTGACCGAGAAGGAGGAGCACCACCGTTTGACTCACTGTGGACTTTCCGTTTTCGGCCACCTCCGACTACAATTTGGGTATGGTTAGCTTCTCCTCTTGATTTCCTATGGTTTAAAAATTGGAATTGTGTGATTTGATGAGGTTTTGGGGGAGAACGAGCTCGAGGAAATTTAGGGATTTCGCCGAAATCGGGTGAGGTGCTCAGGCGACATTTGGGGTCAGGGTTGTGGGGGGGGAAAGGTTCCTCTCAACCCCTTGATGCTTTTGGGTGGAAGAAATTTTGGATTGGTCGTCGTTTAGAGCTCGCCGGAAAACTCACCGGAATCCATAGATTCTGAGGGTTTCGAGGTGAATTCCGGCCGGTGGGCTTGGAATGGGGCATGGTGTAGAAGAGAGATGTGTTAGGCTTGAGGAGTACTTGTGATCTGAAAATTTTGGCCGGAATCTGCTATAAATGACACCGCGGCGGCGGCGACGGCGGAGGTCAACGGCGGCGCTCCGGCGAAGGGTTGACTTTTTGGATTTTTGTCAAGTTTTATGCCATTTTTCTCGTAATCACGCCCCGATCGTAGCCTTGAGGTTTTTGAGTTGATTTGGATACCAGATTTTAAGTCGAGGGTTTATGTGGAGTATTTGGGGGTTTTCGATGATTATTTTGTATCCGAGTTATATGTTTCCGGAAATGGTTGGTTTCTGAGGTGAGGTTCAGAGTATTGAATTGTGATTTTGATCAGTGATATTTTGTGATTATTCAGGGGATCGAGATCGTACGCTTGGCGAAGGATCTTCCGCCCGATCTTGGGATTAGCGCGTTTGTGCGCTGTGCTTGTCTGTGAGTGGACATTTCTTTTCACTGATTGGTTGCGAGTCCTTATTATACGTTTTACGAGCATGAGCATGCATATGTGATTATGATTTATTCGAGCATGTGTTTTACGATTATGCATTGACATATATGCTTAAATAATTATATATTACAAATACGCATTTACATTATGTTTAATACACTTGCATGGACTATTTATGATTTGGTTTACACAGAGTACAGTGACAATATATATTGTTGTATCGATACACCTGCATCCCGGCTGATCCCCGATGATGTTTGTCGGGGGAGACTGTGACCTGACCCGAGGCCTTTACCGGGGGGGGGGGGGGGGGGCAGACCTCTGACCTGAGACCTTTCTGGCTAGAATCACGTGTGGGTCTGGGATCCCATATTCAGACTGTACTAGCGCGGACGTGTCCATGAGTGACCCCGCGGGATTTTACGATGCATGCTCTATACGCGTGAGGAGTTAGAGTCTCCCTCGTGTACTATATCATATTCATTCATTTATACTTGCTTATGTTTTTCTAACATATATTATTCGGCGAAAGACATTTATTTTCGTCCACTCACTCTAACAGTTTATATGTCTTTCCCTGGGCTCTATGTTTTCAATGCCCAGTTTGCAGTTCGGATTCTGGTGTCGCACGTCGCAGTCGGAGGCTTAGTATTCGAGCTACTTTTCTTGTCCAGTAGGTTTCTTGTTTAGCCTACTATTGTGTATTTATGTATATATATACTAGACATCGCTCTGAATACTCTAATGTTTATATTTTCATATGATTTTCCTGGATTTCTGTAAAGTACAGTTTTGCTTATTACTTTACGTTATTGATATGATATTGAAAAATTTGGATGGGATTGGTGCCCACGGTTTGGCTTTTGTGGCATAGGATGAAGTATGTTTTCGGGTGCAGGTTAATGGTAATTCCACGATATAGTGAAACTCTGCCGAAATTTCTTTGGTTTTTGCAAGTTCATGTTTTCAGAAGGGGTTTGATTTCGGTTTAGGAAACTAAATCGGGGTTGGGTCCTTTCAGTTTGGTATCAGAGCATTAGGTTTCAGGTTCTGTAGACTTCTGTAGTTGTGATACTAAGGATATTTGAGTATGAACAGCATGACTGGAGCGATGACCCGACTGGCCAGCGGTAACTCATCAATGCTTTGGGTGTTGTATGTTTTCAAATGTCTGAGGTTTCATGATTACGTTCCTTGTGTCTTGTGACTAATGCTTTTCTCTTATCATTAGGATGCCTCCTAGACGTGGTCCCCGTGTTAATAGGGATGTGGATCCTGATGAGGATCGCCAAACGCATGACTTGCTTATGCGAGTATTGCGTTTGGAGGATCGTTTTGACCCTGTGGTCAAAGCTCGAACTGCTGGAGCGACTGTTTTCTCGGGTTCAGCTGATCCAGAGATGTGTGAGGCATGGTTAGTTCAGGTTGAACGAGTTTGTGAGCGTATGCATTTCACTCCTAAGTAGATGACAGTGGCAGCAATTGGTTTACTTGAGTCTGATGCATACTTCTGGTGGGTTAGCACCGATAGAGTTCCGGTTGATACTCAATGGACACTGTTTAGAGATTTGTTTATGCGGAGGTATTTCAACCAGGCTACATAGCAGCGGAAGTATGAGGAGTTCACCAACTTGAGACAGGGTAGCATGTCAGTACTTGAGTACCGGGACAGATTTACTCGCTTATCTCGGTTTGCTCGTGACATGGTGGCCTCAGAGCAAGCCAAGTGCCAGAGATTTGAGTTGGGCTTGAACTTGAACATCAAGGGGACATTGACCACGATGCCTCGGAACAACTTTGATGAGTTTGTGAGTGCTGCGCTTCGAGGCGAGGACATAGAGAAGGAAAGGCAGATGAGATTCCAGTCTCGACGATTTGAGGAGGGTGGACCGAGTCAGGGACCTTCCAAGAGGCTGGGTTTAAGCACTTCCGGATCGACATCATCTTCTAGCAGTGGACCATATAGACCACCGAGTAGTACAACCAGACAGAGACAGAGATGGAGGAGGGATCGATCATAGAGACCACAATCCAGTGGGAGTTCTAGCAGATCCAGCTATCCTCGACGTACCGATGGAACTTTTGCTGTACCGAGGGAGTATCCATTATGCAACTTCTGCAACGGGCATCATTATGGTCCTTGTCAGCGAGGCACTACAATATGTTATCGTTGTGGCCAGGAGGGACACTTTGCGAGGGAATGTGTCCAGCCTGTTGGTGTTGGTGGACAGACAGCTTAGAGTTCAGGAGAAGATTGAGGTACCACTTCTGGAGCTCGACCAGTGCAGTCTTCTGGTCAGGGCGGACAGTAGAGTCACCATCAGTGTGGACGACCAGCTGAGCAGGCCAAGGTTCATGCTATGCCATTGGTGAGGGCAGAGCATCACCGGAGGTTGTTATTAGTACGTTGCATGTTTTTGGCTATCCAGTACTTACTTTGCTAGATCCAGGTGGTACGCATTCATTCATATCATATAGATTGTCATATTTAGCTACTATGCCTGCATCTCCACTTCCGGGGATGTGGAGGGTGTTGTATCCATCCGGAGAGGTTGTGAGTATTGGTTAGGTGTATAGGGATTGTGAGATCTTTGTTGGAGGTTAAGGGTTAGCCACGGATTTGTTATTGCTGGATTTCATCGATTTTGATGTGATTTTAGGTATGGACTTCTTGGAGACACATTGGGCTATGCTTAACTGTCACAAGAAGGAGGTTGTATTTCGACGCCCAGGTTTTCTAAAGATACTGTTTCGCGGTGAGAAGAATACTTCAGCGATGAAGGCCGAGCGGATGATGAAGAAGGGTTGTGTTGCATATTTGGCTCATGTGGTGGATACTACGGCTGCTGTACCAGACATTGGTGATATTAAGGTTGTTTCCGAGTTTCCAGATGTGTTTCCGGAGGAATTACCAAGTGTTCCTCTAGTTCGAGAAATTGATTTCACCATTGAGCTTTTACCAGGCACTGGACCCATATCACAGGCACCGTATCGTATGGCGCTAGCGGAGTTGAAGGAGCTATAGATTCAACTTCAAGAATTGGTGGAGAAAGGTTTCATACGACTAAGTGTATCACCGTGGGGTGCTCCTGTACTATTTGTGCTGAAGAAGGATGGTTCCATGCGGTTGTGTATTGATTATTGGAAGTTGAATCAAGTCACTGTAAAGAAAAAGTATCTGTTGCCACATATTGATGACTTGTTTGATCATCTCAACGGAGCTTCAGTCTTTTCGAAGATTGATCTCAGGTCTGGATACCATTAGTTGAGGATCAGAGAGTCAAATGTGGCCATGACATCTTTCAGATCACGATATGGGCATTATGAGTTTTTGGCTATGCCGTTTGGGTTGACCAATGCCCCCGCAGCTTTCATGGACTTGATGAATCGGGTGTTCAGGCGATTCCTAGACAAGTTTATGATCATGTTCATCGACGATATCCTGATTTACTCCTGGAGTGTGGGCCAGCATAAGAAACATTTACGAGCTGTTTTGCAGACTTTGCGAGATAATCAGCTGTTTGCGAAGTTCAGCAAGTGTGAGTTTTGGTTAAATAACGTGAAGTTTTTGGGTCACGTGATATCTGCTGAAGGAGTCAGCGTAGATCTTGACAAGATTGAAGCCGTGTTGAATTGGAGTAGACCTACCACCGTACCAAAGGTTACTATCGGCGCTTTGTGCAGAATTTTTCACGGATTGCTGCTCCACTTACTAGATTGACGAAGAAAGGCGACAAGTTCGAGTGGTCTGATGCATGTGAGGAGAGTTACTTGATCTTGAAGGAGAAGTTGACTACTGCACCGGTTCTCACTCTACCTGACGACAGTGGAGAGTTTATGGTTTACAGCGATGCATCGAAATTGGGACTTGGTTGTGTTTTGATGCAGCATGGCAGAGTGGTGGCTTACGGTTCCAGGCAGTTGAAACCACATGGATTTTGGGTATCAGTTACCACGTACTTCTGCTGGTAATACGGGCATTTGGGTTATTGTTGACCGATTGACGAAATCCGCTGATTTCCTTGCACTTCCAGGGAAGATTTCAGTGGGCAGATTAGCGAAGCTGTATTTGGCGGAGATCGTTCGTTTGCATGGTGTGCCTGTATCCATTGTTTCTTACCGAGACAGTCAGTTCACCTCAGAGTACTGGCAGGCATTGCAGCGAGTCTTGGGGACTAGATTGCAGTTCAGTACAGCTTTTGATCCTTAGACTGATGGGCAGTCTGAGCGGACTATTCAGACCATCGAGGATATGTTGCGGTCCTGCGTTTGGCAGTTTAGAGGAAATTGGGACCAGCAACTGCATTTGATCGAGTTTGCTTACAACAATAGTTATCAGGCCAGTATTGATATGGCACCGTATGAGGCTCTATACGGGAAGCAGTGCCGTACTCCATTGTGATGGAGTGAGGTAGGCGAGCGATGGCTCATTGGTCTAGATCTGGTGAAGAGCTCTACAGAGGACATTCAGATTAGGTCCGGGACAGACTGAAGATTGCCCAAGACCGACAGAAAAGTTATGCAGACGGGAGAAGAAAGAATCACGAGTTTGAGGTGGGCGATTGGGTCTTTCTGAAACTGTCTCCATGGAGGGGAGTTGTGCATTTTAGGAAGTGCGGCAAGCTTCGACCACGGTATATCGGTCCGTATGAGATTACAGAGAGAGTTGGTGTCGTGGCTTACAGATTGCAGTTGCCTTCTGAGATGGCTCGAGTACACGATGTTTTCCATGTCTCGATGTTGCGGAAATACATTTCAGATCCATCACATGTTTTGGCGCCATATCAGCTTCCTATCCGGGAAGATTTGACATATGTGGAGGAGCAAGTAAAGATTCTCGACCGGCGTGAGCAGGAGTTGAGGACAGAGTCATATCGTTTGTGAAAGTCTTATGGCAGAATCATTCAGTTGAGGAAGCCACTTGGGAGACCGAGCAGCATATGCGGGAGCAATATCCTCATCTGTTCACTTAGCAGGTACGTAAATTTCGAGGTCGAAATTTTTTTAAGGGGGGTAGATTTGTGACGACCCGAATCTGATTAGTACGTTAATCGGCTTAATCTGCGAGTTTTACGAGTAATCACAGTTGTCGTAAGTAAGCAGTTTTAGTGGGTTCATTCATGACTAATTTATCGGGCGAGAATTTGAGATGAGTCTCTTCACGAGAGTTGTAGTATGCATGATTTCGAGTCCGTAGGCTGTTTCGGATAATTTTTTCGATGACCGAGGAATATGTTATGAATATTTGAAATCGCTTGATTTAGTCGTGTTTATCCGTTTGAGTTTGAGTTATCCGAAACGTGGATGTGATTCGATTTGGACCATCGATCGTATCGACCCACGAGTATAAATATCGGAATAGTCGGAAAATTGTCGAAAATCACTGTTTTGGAAGTTTGACCGTTGTTTGACCACCGTTGACTAGCTGACCCGCGTTGGCCGAGAAGGAGGAGCACCACCGTTTGACTCGTCGTGGACTTTCCATTTCCGGCCACCTCCGGCTACAATTTGGGTATGGTTAGCTTCTCTTGATTTCCTATGGTTTAGAACTTGGAATTGTGTGATTTGATGAGGTTTTGGGGGAGAACGAGCTCGAGAAAATTTAGGGATTTCGCTGGAATCGAGTGAGGTGCTCCGGCGACATTTGGGGTCGAGGTTGTGGGGGGAAAGGTTCCTCTCAACCCCTTAATGCTTTTGGGTGGAAGGAATTTTGGATTGGTCGCCGTTTGGAGCTCACCGGAAAACTCACCAGAATCCATGGATTCTGTGGGTTTCGAGGTGAGTTCCGGCCGGTGGGCTTGGAATTGGGTCTTTATGTAGAAGAGAGATGTGTTGGGCTTGAGGATTACTTGTGATCTGAAAAGTTTGGTCGGAATCTGCTATAGTTGACGCGGCGGCGGCGGCGAAGGTCAACGGCGGCGCTCCGGCGAAAGGTTGACTTTTTAGATTTTTGTCAAGTTTTATGTCGTTTTTCTCATAATCGCGCCCCGATCGTAGCCTTGAGGACTTCGATTTTATTTGGATGCCAGATTTTAAGTCGAGGGTTTATGTGGAGTATTTGGGGGTTTTCAACGATTATTTTGTATCTGAGTTATATGTTTCCGGAAATTGTTGGTTTCCGAGGTAAGGTTCAGAGTATTGAATTGTGATTTTGATCAGTGATATTTTGTGATTATTCAGGGGATCGAGATCGTACGCTTGGCGAATGATCTTCCGCTGATCTCGGGATTAGCGCGTTTGCGCGCTGTGCTTGTCTGTGAGTGGACATTTCTTTTCACTGATTGGTTGTGAGTCCTTATTATACGTTTTACGAGCATGAGCATACATATGTGATTATGATTTATTCGAGCATGTGTTTTACGATTATGCATCGACATATATGCTTATATAATTATATATTACAAATACGCATTTACATTATGTTTAATACACTTGCATGAACTATTTATTATTTGGTTTACACAGAGTACAGTCATAATATATATTGTTGTATCGATACACCTGCATCCCGGTTGATCCCCGATGATGTTTGTCGGGGGAGGATGTGACCCCTAACCCGAGACCTTTACCGGGGGAGGGGGCAGACCTCTGACCTGATGCTTTTCTGGCTAGAATCATGTGTGGGTCTGGGATCCCGTGATTCGGACTGTACTAGCGCGGACGTGTCCATGAGTGACCCCGCGGGACTTTACGATGCATGCTCTGTACGCGTGAAGAGTTAGAGTCTCCCTCGTGGACTATATCATATTCGTTCATTTAGACTCGCATATGTTTTTGTAACATATATTATTCGGCGAAAGACATTTATTTTCGTCCACTCTCTCTAACGGTTTATATGTCTTTCCCTGGGCTCTTTGTTTTCAATGCCCAGTTTGCAGTTCGGATTCTGATGTCGTATGTCGCAGTCAGAGGCTTAGTATTCGAGCTATTTTTCTTTTCCAGTAGGTTTCTTGTATAGCCTACTGTTGGTATTTATGTATATATATACTAGAGGTCGCTCTGAATACTCTGATGTTTATATTTTCATATGATTTTTCCGGATTTCTGTAAAGTACAGTTTTGCTTATTACCTTACGTTATTCATATGATATTGAGAAATCCAGATGGGATTGGTGCCCATGGTTTGGCTTTTGTGGCATAGGATGAAGTGTGTTTTCGGGTGCAGGTTAATGGTTATTCCACGATATAGTGAAACTCTGCCGAAATTTCTATGGTTTTTGCAAGTTCATGTTTTCAGAAGGGGTTTGATTCCGGTTTAGGAAACTAAATCGGGGTTGGGTCCTTTCATTAGATGATCTCGATTCTCGGCTGAGGAGCCGTTATGTGATGATGTGTCGGTATCCTGGCATCCTTGGTACTTGATATTGATCTTTCCATGGTTTGGAGGATACAAAGAGGTAGCCTCCATTATACGTATCAATGGGAGCAGAAGTAGGCAAGCATAGTTATGTATTTTAGTATAAATTAGCAGCAAGGGCACTATGAGTTTTCAGTGCTGGTGGGTTGTTAGTTATCAACCTAGATGCTTACTCGAGTGTTGTCGAGTATGTGATGATACTTCCAGGAATGACTCACAATGTTATTATCGTATATTGAGTCATGAAGGTCTAATGCATTAATTCAGTTCCGCGGGAAGTTTTAGCGTGTTATGGGCAGTTCCGTGGGAACTTATAGTGTGTTATGCGCAGTTCCGCGATTTTTTCGCTAGTACGCGAGAGTATTTAACTTCCATTCACTGCAATTTGACGATTCCTCCTTACTTTCGATAACTCCTAGTTGCTTAAGCTATATTCAAGCTATTATCGTTTGACTACATGAAATGAGAAGTCGGAGATTCTTGTTATTGTTTATATCTCCAAGGGATGACTCTGATGATTATCGTGGGATAATTTCCAGGGGATCTACAACCAGGGCATTATGGGAGTTTGGACCAATAATTTAGCTATTATGGACCCGTAGAATCGAATCAGGGTTAGTCGTGATATGCGGTTGCTTCTTGAGGAGATTTAAGATTTGTGCTACAGCTGTGTGGGTCAAGAAAATTGTTTACGTTAACCTTTAGTGTTCCACATGATGTTTCATGATTCTTTCTTAAACATCCTTATTACGTGTTATCTGAGGTCTTGATTTTCCTTCGAGTGCGGTAGATTAAGTACTTGCATTCAATTTCAGCTTCATTCATTATATTTAAGAGTCATTTCACCACCTTTTATTTATTTCTTCTAATCATTGATACAACCTTGCTTCTCTGTACTAATGAAATGAATATGGCATAACCATGTAGCATTCCATAATAGAATAATTCATAGTAATCAACCTATCTAGTCCATTTTGTTTCTTCCTACGTATGAGAGTTGATTGTCTATATGATTTACAACATAAATACTGGTATTGATGAGGTGCTTACGATGACCACTATGGGAAGTAAATTTTTTGTTGGGAATAGACTGTATGTTCTGTTATCCACGATGGATATACTTTTGAGTCGTTGACCCTCGAGTAGGTGATTGCAGCTGTTTCAGTGGCTCCGACATGTGGTGCAATTTGTCTTATGTATATCATTTTCTATCAAAAAGTTGTGGTTCCATAGTTATGGACGAGGCGAATAGTGTATACAAAATGTGTCTATTATGACGACTTCTTAACATTGAAAATTCGTTCTTTCTCGTAGTATATGTCAATAGTTCAGAACCTCTTATGTCATAGTGTTTCACGATGTTTTCAGCCAGACTTTCTACCACTCTGGATGCACACCATTTACTTGATTGCAGGAGTTTGATCTTTTTGTGTGATGTTTCACGTTGAACGAGAAGGTAGTGTTTGATATGTATTATACCTCCTCTAATCATGTCATAAAACCTGATAAGATCGATATTGTAGCCATATTGCCTTTTGGCATGTTTCATTCTTAGTCGGTGATTGAAAATCATCCATCCACGTGTGAGCTAACTATTCAATATCGTTTTATTCAATGACTTCTTTACGTCATGTATGTTGGATATTACTTTTGGTATATCAAACAATATAGAGGGAAATGAAAAGCAGATACTTCACCACTGGGTATGGTGTATGGTGGATGGTTCAGTTAGACAGTTTTCCTCAAGATACAGGTTACAACTGATACACGCATTTGCAACTATTAAATTAAAACTTAACACTCAACAAAAACGCATACAATTAAAACCCTTTGTTGTAGATGTAGCATTGGTAAATAGGGTATCGTTCTTAACCGGGGATTGAGGGTGCATGCATATTTACGCTATGGTTTGAAAGGGGGGTTTGAAAAGGTTGGTTTTACTAATTCCTACGAATTTAAAGACAGAAAATGGTTAGTAAACACATAGAGAAATCCTAAGTTCTAACATGCTTCACTCATAGACAAGTAGAAAACAAACAAGAACAAAGAACCCTAAACATGCTTACTAGACCGAAAATAAACACTAAACTATTATATACATGTGATCGACTCATTCTTTCATCCTTTGCCGTTTTATACCTAGACTCCCTAAGTGTCAACGAAATTCCTAACTTCAATCAAAACACACACACATGCTTATAATTGAACAAGACAGCAACCAAAGCGAGCTAACTCTCTAATCCAATTTTATCTTTGTTATTAGTTCGTGAAACATGCTTAAAAGAGAACCAAAGCGAGTATCTACTTAAAAACAGTTTCAAGCATTAAGAACATATAAGCACACACATGTATTCGAATCAAAGTTAAAAACACATGGAAGAAACTTAGAAGAATTTAGAAATAAAAAGCCTCTTATCAAAACTTGTTCTCAAAATACAAACAAAGGAAATCCAAACAAAAACAGAAACAAAATAAAAAGGGGTCATGTTACACTTTTAGACTCCGTGAAAGCGCACCTCAAATCTTCAAGTGTAGCTACTCCTTAGTTGATGACGAGCCCAAGAATTTCCAGCCAAAGCGAGCAAAGTCCTTCTTGAGGTGGAGGAGAGTGTTTACGGGATCAAGTTGGTGGTGTTTCGGATTTTGGGGGGGATGGCCGAGTGTTTGGAGGTTGAGGAGCTGATCTTTGGCAAGCTTAGAAGTCTAGAATGAGTGATGAATGAGTTTGAGACCGAGCCCTCTTATTTATAGGTGAAGAAGTCCAACTTTCCTCTCCAAACTAGGGATTCCTAGTTTACCCGGGTAGAAATGCCAGCCTGTCTTGAAACGTCTTTTACGGGAGTTCTACAGCTCAGAAAATTATGATTTTGGATTCGTTGGAAAGCTTATTCACAGAGCTATAAAATCCATATAATGAACGCCATATTTGGAGTTGAATTGAATTTACTACGAATTTTAGAAGTTAAGTGACCTGACTGCCCAGTTTTCTTCTTCTTCAAGGAAAATGAAATCTTTATATCTTCAAATCTTGCATTCCTTATTCCCCAATACTTCTTGGCCGAATATACCATATTCTTGCACATATTTTGGCCCTCAAATAAGATATTTATCTTCATGGAATATCCTCCCAAAATTTGTTAATTATATGCTCCATATATTCCGCCATATTTGCTCTTTCCTGGGTTGCGCAGGAGAAATGTCTTCATCTTCTTGTCCACCATTTTGGTATCCATTTGAATTTGGCATTTGGTTTCCAATTATTGACACCATGTGGGAATGCATCTTCGTAACCATTTTGAAGACCATTTCTCGGACCATTTCTTCTCCGGAATTGAGAACTTCCTCCTTAATACGCTTTTAGCTCCAAAACTCCTCCTTTATTATTTTCTCCTTTATTTCTACCTAAAAACAACAAAGTAAGTAAGAAATGAAAGCACTAAGGTCAAAACAAAGCTAAATGTAAAGAGAAAGACGTTAAGAATCAAGCATAAAATGCGTAGATCAACAACATCAAATTTCATTAAACCACCACCATGGGAACCTCGACACGCAGCAAATTTCAATATCGAGGTTAGTAGAGGATACTCATTCACAATTTGGTGATCCTAATGATTCAGTCATTTTTCGTAACAAATCTCAAGTTGTTCGACTTTATTCTTTTATGAATCGGTCATGTTCATTCTTTGTCATGATCATGATTTTTTCTATAAAGGTGTTTCCTTGAGATGTGTGACCACCTCCAGGATAAAATTCTCCTAGTTATAAAGCACGAGGGTGAGGATGTCAATATTACGATTATGGTGCAGTGTCATGCGTTCTACGTTTGTACAAGTACGATTAATGAACCACTCAAATCGGTTAACTGTAAACATTTGTATTTATCATGAGCGCGTGTAGAGATCAGAGAAGGATATATGTTGTACAACTCCAAAATTTTATTAGCCTGGATGGAGGAGTATCATGTAGGGTAATAACGATCTAAACTTATAGGAATATTTTTGAGAATAATACATTAAAATGCAACTTCCGACTAGTTTTGTGCGTGTATACCAAAGTATTGTTTCTTCTTTGAAGATGCAAAATCTTATCATCCATTTCTATGAGTAATTGCTTCGTTCCTTAGACTTCGCAAAAGTGTAGTTCTATGACAAGTTATCACGAACATGCATTAGGTGTTCGGGGAGTAAGGCATGCCTATGGTAGTAAGTTGAAGGAATTTACTGTAGTTTCATTATTCTATTTGAGTATGGTGTGTGGCACGCAAGTGGCATCCTAACATTTATCACCTTATGTGGAGATATATTTAATTTATGCTTAGGTTGTTGCAGCATGGGACAGTTGTACTGACATGTTTTGTGAGCTTTATAGGTGGGTTTGTGATGCCTATACTTTTGGTGTGATATTTGTAAGTAGATTTAGTACTCGAGTCATATGAGTGCTTTTGAGGATTCACACTAGGGTCACATTTTCATCAATGTTAATTATATAGTTATATATGATTAATTTGTTGTTAGTTGTTGAAAAGTTTGGTTATCTCTGTTATAGAGTGAGTTTAGAGATGACAGTATGATTCTTGGGAGTCCACCCATGTTATTGGGAGTTACACTAGTGAAGGTCAGGTGATCACATTAAGGTTTCAATACGTTGTAGTTATCATTAGTTGATTATTTGATGTAGTGAATCAAGTGATACTATAAGTATATTGAATGAGAATTATGCAATGTGGAGATATTTAGTATTGTGGTTATGGTGATTTATGCTCATAATATTGTGTATTTGAATTATGAGAAATCCGGTGGGATATAGTGCCCACCGTGTGTTTTGGGATTTTGTTATTTAAAGTGTTCTCTTAATGCAGGTTTTTGGATTCCTTAGTTATAGGGGAAACTATGCCCGATTTTTCGTAGAATTTTCAGGCATATGATACTGTGAAGCGTTGAAATGTTTTTTGAAATCGGTCGGATGCCCTACATATATTGCAGTTTTGGAATAATTAGAATAAGTCTTCAGCCAGTTATCTTTGTGACCTTGGAGGTCACGTTATGTGAGAGTATTAGCGTAGGGACACCTCATGTAGAATTACGGTACTGAGCTCTGGTAGTGATTTGGGAGCCACTTCAAGAGTTAGAGCCGCATCGTCACTTTTACATTCATTTGTATCAGGACCACAACCAGAGAGGTTATAGGTTGGATTGACCAAATAAGCCCAGTTTTTATGAGTAGAACTTGCCACTGGAATTGACATAGATACCAGATGCTTTTAGGTAATTACGTTACAGAAAAGCTAGACATAATTGGGTTATGACACTTTATACTATTCTGTTATAAGGAATATTTGATTTAGACACGGGATCATGAAAGGACCCAACCCCGATTTAGCTCCCTAAACCGGAATCAAACCCTTTCGAAAACACGAACCAACAAAAACCGTTGAAATTTTGGCAGAGTTTCGTTACTAACGTGGAATTACCATTACCTGCACGTGGAAAATACACTTCATCCTATGCCACAAAAATCAAACCGTGGGCACCAATCCCATCCGGATTTCTCAATATATCAACAGTAAAGTAAAATAATAAATATATCTGTACTTTACTGAAATCCGGTGAAAAATCATATAGTATATACAACAGAATACTCAGAGCGACCTCTAATGTATAATCATATACGTATACCACAGTAGGTAGAACAATAAACCTACTAGAAGAAATAAGGTAGCTCGAGCACTATGCCTCCGACCACGACGTGCCACACCAGATTCCGAACTGTAAACTGGGCACGGAAACCGAAAAGCCCAGGGGAAAGACATGAAAACTGTTAAAGTGAGTGGACGAAAATAAATGTCTTTCACCACGTAATATATATGTTATAAAACATATGCGAGTCGAAATATAAATAAATCAAATCAAATAGTATACGAGGAGACGCTGATTCCAACTCGTAAACAGAGCATGCATAAAGAAAATCTCACAGTCAGAACCACGGGGTCCCTAGCCCATGCGTGATTCCAGCCGGTAAACATCCTCGGGGATATGCCGGGATGCGGTGTATCGATACAACAACGTAACTGAAACTGTACTCTGTGAAAATCAAATCATAAACAGTTCGATGCAAATGCATGAAACAACATATAAGTGTATGTATACTCGTATACGCATATCCGTATATGTATAATCGTAAAACACATGCTCATGTAATTCAAAATCTCATACGCATGCTCAAGTTCATAAAACATATATAAAGACTCGCAAACAATCCGTGAAAAGAAATTGTCCACTCACAGACTAGCGTAACGCAGTTCGCGTTAACCCGTGATCCGGCGGAAAGTCCCTCGCTAAACAAACGATCACGAACCCCTGAATAATCACAAAATCCATTTCTCAAAATCATAACTCGACAATTCAAATCAAATCACGAGAAACCACCGTTCTCGGAAACACGTAATTCAATGTCGACAAATCGTCGAAAATCTGATATTTACACCTATATACCTCGCTGTACTTTTGGATGCTCAAATCGAGAAATGAACCTCCCCACTGCGATCGGGGCGCGATTTCGAGTGAAATGACATGCAATTTGTCGAAAACTCCAAAAAAGTCAAACTTTGACCGTTGACCGTCTTTGACCGCCGTTGACCACCGCCGGCGGCGGCGGCATCACCCAATTTGAGAATTTCACGGCGGAGCAACCCCTATTCCATGCAAAATCACCAACTGAGCAACTTTGTCAACTGCATCGAAGGCCAATTCTCACTCTAACTAGTCAAATTTCATGATAAACCGAATTGTCCCCAAAATTTCAAATCCAAAATTCTCCAAGCACAAATCGAATTAGAACTCCATACTTACATGGTTAGAATCATGGAGATGAGGGCTACAAAACCCAGTCCTTGTTTGAGCTCAACTCGGCCGAAATCGAAAACCACCATTAACCCCAAAAATCCCAAACTTTGGTTCAAAGTTTCTCTCTCCACCGTGAGCTATGCCGTGAGTGGTGGCCAGAATAGAGATGAGGGGAGCTAGGCGAGTCGAATGGGGTATGGGTCGAGCCCGGAGGTGGCCGGAATCCCATCGCCGCCGTGGAGCACCGTCGAGCACGTCGCAAATCTCTCCTCCACCGAGTTGAATCGGTCAACTCGGTCAAACACATTAAATTGCTGTTTTGACTTTCCCAATATGGCAACTCTCATTTATAGCTTTCCCAATTAGGAAACTTCCATAATTCAATTTTCGGCAAACTTCAAACACACGCAACTTTCACGTCGTAAATCCGATTCCGATAATTCTCGCGGCAACAAACTCGACTCGATGTACTCTTCAATTATCACCCAAAGTCAAACACATCGACCAATCGGATAAAAAGTCAACTGTTCAAACCAACACATATTTAAACCGACTAAATAACCAACAATCGGAAATATTCACAACTTAATCTTCGTAACTCGGAATAATGCTCCGGAAGTTCCCACAAACTCGAAATTAAATTCTCAAAAACTTCCATGAAGAAGCCGAAACCAAATTCTCGACTGGTAATTTAGTTGCTAAGAAATCCACCATTTAAACCCGATTATATCGAAACTTCAAATATTCATAAATTATTCCTCGGTCGTCCAAATAACGATCCGGAACCGCCCACAAACTCGAAATCACATGTAGAACGACTCTCGAGAAGAGACCCAGCTCCAATTCTCGGCCAATGATTTAGTCGTTAACAAATCCGGCGATTCGAACAACTGTCGTAAATCTGCGACTACGCGCAAACTCGTAGGTTAAGCTGATTCCACTGCTGATTCTGTTCTGGGTCGTCACAAATCAGAAGAGCAAGACTTGGTAGCAAGACGACAACATGCTAACAGTTTCATGCACATTCTCATAGTTGTGGTTAATACTTGAGAGCTGAAAGAACTCATACCTGAGTAATACTCATTGGTGCTTTACTAATATATGTGTAAATTTCGTGGACGAAATTTTCTGAAGGAGTGGAGGGGGTAGATTGTGACATCCCTTTCCTGAGCATTCTTTATTTACGACTTATTTAATAATAATCATCGATGGTAATTAATTTTTACCGTTGGTAATTATCGATGGTATTTATTAAAATTTTACCGATTAAATTTTTCGAGGAAGTTCTTTGCAAAAAGTTGTAGAGTTTATCGAGACAAGTTCGTGGTCATGTCAAATGTTAAAATCAGAGTTAAGATTAACAAATTGTGGTCAACGGAAGTTTTTTGTGACTTTACGGAAATTGGTTAGTCACAACTCGCACGTATATGTAGGACTTTCCGAAAATGGAAAGTCAAAACTTTCTATTTAGGGAAGACTTTTTCTGTCTCCTCTCTCCCTCTCTCTCCCGCGTGGCTCTCTCTCTCCACCACGGTTTGCCAGCAATGAACCACTGGCTAGCCATCAAACCCAACGGTTTTGGTATCAAAAGTTTTGTCTCTTCCCCCTCTTTCAAACTCCTATAATCTCAACCTCCAATTCAAGAAGCCTTGGCCATTATATCCTCTAGAAGATTTTCCAAGCCCTAAGCTCTTGGGGTGATGATTTTTAGCTCGAGTTGATGGTTCTTACCTATTGGGTTTTGAAGCTCTCCTCATCACGAAGCTAATGACACCAAGATCAAGTCCTATTTCAAGGTGTGGAGGAAGAATCGAAGAATCGATGAATTGAAAAATTTTGATGTTCAAGTTTCAAAATGAAATTGGGTGAGTTATAGTTAGAATTGAACTTTGTTGTAGAAGAGAAAGTTGTTGTTTGGTTGATTTTGAGCAGGTTGAGCATTGGGTCGCTGGAAAATTTCACCGGCCCCGCCGCACCACCGCGCCGCCAGTTATCCACGGCTGCGTTCCGGCGAAGGGTATTTTGATGTAAATTTTATATCATTTTGTTCGTAACTACATACTGAGTCTAATGATGAAGTTATTGAATTGAATTAGACATTATTTGTTAAGACGTATGGTTAATCGAATAATAATTGAAACGTTTTTACGTTATTGTTAAACGGTTGCATTGATTATCGATTCGACTTCGAGTTCTTTAACGTTTAAGGTTTATGTTGCGATTTTAAAAGGATTCAAGAATTGGAATTTGGAATTAGATTAGAGCTTGGTATTATTTCAGGAAGCACAAATTTCGAGAAGGCGATATTCTCGACGGTATCGCTCGTTGGTAACGAGATTGGTTATTCAATATGATTTTTGATGATTTTTTTTACATATTAATCATTATTTCAAGACGACGTATTAGTAGCTAGTGATAGATGTATTGAGACGCCGACAAATGTGCTTGGCTGATTGGAGATCACAACACTGTACTGTGAGTGGACCCTATTTATTTTCACAGTTGTAGCAAGTTCCACTTCCAGTAATGTAGTATTTCAATTTAATTTACAGTATATTTTAGACCATATTAAATTTACAGGTTTTTCTCGGGATGGCATTTAGTTACTTGCATCGATGCACTCAGTATTCGGCTGATCACCGAATAGTTCAATCAGGAGAGGTCAGATTACCTCGTCTAGCCGTCAGGGGAGGTTAGGATGGATCGTCTGGCCGTTAGGGGAGGTCAGGTTGCTTTGTCTGGCCCATCACCTATATATTTACATACAGTTTGTCGACTCAGGTTAGGGAAAAGTCCTTGAGTGGCCACCTCCACAGAGCAGATGAACTCGCTTTATTTTACACAGATCAGCGGAAAGGTATCAGATTCAGTTTTACTTTAGTTTTTACGATTATCGTACGATATTGATTTTTTCCCACTCACTCTAATATTTTGTGTTTTTATGCCTTTCCTAGGGCCCTTTATTTTCAATTGCCCAGTTTGCAGGATAGCTGGTTAAAGTCGTGACCGTTCAGAGTTCGAGGCATGACAGTTCATAACTTCTGCTTTTTTAGTTTAGGATCACAACAAGGATTTGCGTGTCACGTGCTTAGGTAGTTGATACCGACTAGTCGGTGCTAGATACCTTAACACGGGTCCTGCAAAACTTATCTATAGATTATTGGGGTAATCTGGGGTGGGTCTTATCACAAATACTTTTCACTAATAACTTCTAGTATAGCGAAAATCATAAATATTGTGACAACCCGAACCAGAAATGGTATGTTTATCAGCATAATTTGCGAGTTTCGCGATTAGCCGCGGTTTTGTCGTAATTGGTCGATATGGCGGGTTTTTTAACGAATAAATTATCGGGCAAGAATTTGTGATGAGTTCTTTCATGAGAGTTATAGAGAATTTAATTTCGAGTTCGTGGGAGTTTCCAGAGGATGATTTCGAGTTACGTGGAATAAGTTATGAATATTTTCGGAGACGGCGGCAATGGGGGTCGACTTATTAGGGGTTTTTTAGCCCTTGGGGAGAAGAAACTTTTAGGAGTGATCTTGCTGAAAGGACCCAATCCCGATTCAGTTACCTAAACCGGGATCAAACCCTTTCGAAAATACGAACCAACAAAAATTTTTCAAAATTTCGGCAGAGTTTCGTTACTAGCGTGGAATTACCATAACCTGCACGCGGAAAATACACTTCATCCTATGCCACAAAAAGCAAACCGTGGGCACCAATCCCATCGGGATTTCTCAACATCAACATAATCAACAACAGTAAATAAACTGTACTATGTATATATGTATATCCGTGAAAATCCGCACAACATGTATCAGAATGTATCAGAGCGACCTGTAGAGTAAAACATATACAATATGTACATCAGTAGGCGAAACAAGAACCTACTGGAAAACACAGGTGACTCTGATCACTAGCCTCCAAACTGCGACGTGAAACACCAAACCTGAACTGCAAACTGGGCACGGAAACCGAAAAGCCCAGGGGAAAGACAATAAACACGTTAGAGTGAGTGGACGAAAATAAATGTCTTTCACCAAGTAATATATACGTATAAAATCATATGCGAGTGTGACGACCCGAAACAGAATCAGCAGTTAAGTCGTATAGTCGCAGAGTTACGACAGTATTGAAACCGCCAGCTTTCTAAACGATTAAATTATTGGCCGAGAATTGGAGCTGGGTCTCTTCTCGAGAGTCGTTGTACGTGTAATTACGAGTTCGTGGGCGGTTCCGGATTGTTATTTGGACGACCGGGGAATTAATTATGAATATTTGAAGTTTCGACGGAAACGGATTTAAATGACAGGTTTGTTCGCGACTAAATTATCGGACGAGAATTTGGTTTCGGTTTCTTCACAGAAGTTGTTTAGAATTTAATTTCGAGTTTGCGGGAACTTCCGGAGCATGATTTTGAGTTACGGAGTTTAAGTTGTGAATATTTCCGATTATTGATTGTTTAGTCGATTTAAATGTGTGTTGGTTCAAAGGATTGACTTTTTATCCGTTTGGTCGAGGTGTTTGACTTTGGAAGAATATGTCGAGACGAGTTTGTGGCCGTGTGAATTATCGGAATCGGATATACGACGAGAAAGTTACGCGCGTTTGAAGTTCGTCGAATGGATAAACATGGAGTTTCCGTTTAAAGAAAGCTTTAAATAGTAACCTGCCTAAAAAGGAAAGTCAAAAACTGGAATTATGTGGTTGACCTTGGTTGACTAGTTTGACCGAGCTGAAATGGAGCTTGACGGTGGCGTTCACGGCCTCGCCGGCGACGGTGTTTTTCCGGCCACCATAGGGTGTGAGACTTGTCCCGTCCGACTCGCCGAGTTGCCCTCGACCCCGTGTCGTCCTCCTCACGTGGTGGAGCTCACGGTGGAGAGAGAATTCATGGACAAAAGTTTGAGATTTTTGGGTTTAATGGTGAACTCCGATTTCGGCCGAATTGAACTTCAAGAGGTACTGGGTTTTGTAGCCCTCTTCAATGTGATTCTAACCATATAAACATGGTGTTCTAATTTGATTTGTAGATGGAGAATTTTGGGTTTGAATTTTGTGTTCTAATTCGGTTATGCTTGAAATTGGATGTGTTAGAGTGAGAATTGGACTTCGGTGCAGTTGACAAAGTTGCTCAGTGCATGATTTTGAGTGGAATAGGTGCAGCTCCGCCTTGAGATTCTCCGTCCGGCAGCAGCGCCGCCGTGGACGGCGGTCAACGGTCAACATGTTTGACTTTTTGGACTTTCGACAAGTTGCATGTCATTTGACTCGAAATCGCGCTCCGATCGCTGTGGGGAGGTTCGTTTTTCGAGTTGAGCGTCCGAACGTAAAGCGAGGTATTGAGGTGTACATATACGGATTTTCGACGATTCGTCGACTTTGAATTTTGTGTTTCCGAGAACGGTGGTTTCTCGTGATTTGATTTGTATTGTCGGGTTATGACTTTAAGAAATGGTTATTGTGAATATTCAGGGGTTCGTGATCGTTCGTTTGGCGAGGGACTTTCCGCCGGATCACGGGTTAACGCGATACGCGTTACGCTAGTCTGTGAGTGGACAATTTCTTTTCACGGAAATGTTTGCGAGTCTTTTATTTGATTTATGAACTTGAGCATGCGTATGAGATTTCGGATTTGCATGAGCATGTGATTTACGATTATACGATTATACTTATACGGATATACGTATACAAGTATACATATACTTATATGCTGTTTCATGCATTTGCATCGGAATGTTTATGATTTGGTTTACACAGAGTACAGTCGTGGTTACGTTGTTGTATCGATACACTTTGCCTCTCGGTTGATCCCCGATGGTAGGCCGCCTGGAGGGGCGTTTCCCCAACCAGACCGGTGATGGGCGTATCCCCGGATCCGAGGCCATTTCTGGCTAGAATCACATGTGGGTCTGGGATCCCGTGATTCTGACTGTACTAGCACGGTGTGTGTCCATGAGTGACCCCGTGGGATTTTTACTTGCATGCTCAGTACACTGGAGGAGTATGAGTTTTATCTCGTGTACTATGTTGTTTTATTTACCTGGACTCGCATATGTAATTTTAAACATTAATATCAACTGGTGAAAGACATTTATTTTCGTCCACTCACTCTAACGTGTTTATTGTCTTTCCCCTGGGCTTTTCGGTTTCCTTGCCCAGTTTGCAGTTCAGGCTCTGGTGTCGCACGTCGAGGTCGGAGGCATAGTGCTCGAGCAATCTTATTTCATCCAGTAGGTTTATTGTTCTACCTACTGTGGTATGCGTATATGATTATGTATTAGATGTCGCTCTGAGCTTTCTGTGGTATATGTTATACGATTTTATACCGGATTTCAGTAAAGTATATATATATTTATTGTTTTACTTTACTGTTGATATATTGAGAAATCCGGATGGGATTGGTGCCCACGGTTTGCTTTTTGTGGCATAGGATGAAGTGTATTTTCCGCGTGCAGGTAATGGTAATTCCACGCTAGTAACGAAACTCTGCTGAAATTTTGAAATTTTTTTTGTTGGTTCGTGTTTTCAAAGGGGTTTGATTCCGATTTAGGAAGCTAAATCGGGGTTGTGTCCTTTCAGCTTGGTATCAGAGCATTAGGTTATAGGTTCTGTAGACTTCTGTAGTCGTGTTTACTAAGGGTATTTGAGAATGTACAGCATGTCTGGAATGGTGACCCCACCGGCCGGCGGATAATCATCAAATTTTGGGTGTTGTATACTTTCAAATATTTGAAGTTCCATGATTACGTTCCACTTGTTGTGAACGATATTGTATTCATTAGGATGCCTCGTGACGTGCTTTCCGTGTCGTTTCGGTTGTGGATTCTGTTGAGGATCATTCGACGCGCGATTTGCCAGTGAACTACGGATTTTGATGAGTATTCAGAGTTCAGAGAATTGTGTGGCACGGTTTACTTGGTTTTGTGTGTATGAGCGTCTATATGTTGCCTCAGAGCTGAGAATTGTGGCAGTGATGTTTGCCTGAGTCAGATCAGTGTATTTTGTGGGCTGTTATTGTGTGAGTACCGGTTGCGATTCCATGGCCTACATTCAGGGTGATGTTTACATGGTAATGGTTTTATCAGGCTATCCAGCTATCGAATGTGGAGTGGTTACCCACCTGAGGCAGAGATGCATTATCCACATGTTTGTTTCCGGTTGCACGTGTTATTTGGCTTCAGAGGAAGCAGTACCTGAGGTTCGAGATGGGTTTGAACCTGAGCATCAGAGAGAGTCTGATTGATATGCCTCGAGACATCCATGAGGAGCTTAGTGTGCTGTACTCAGTGGCGAGGCTGTCGAGAAGGAAAGGTGTGCGCGGTTTTCGATGTGATGGTTCGAGGAAAGTGGACCTAGTCAAGATTTTGATGAGGTTGAGTTCCGACACCCCGAGATCATTGACTTCATCAGGCTGTGGTCTTTTCGATTATGTTGAGGATCCTCTGCTGATCCGTTTGACGATGGCGGAGATCACAGGGTAGCGGATTTGGTCCTGTGGCATGAGTTTGAGCGATCGTTGGTGATCTTTTCACGCAGCTGGTGTTGCGGTGATTTGTGTTCGTGGAGCACTCTCAGTTGCCATTGTGGGGACCAGGAGGGTCACGTTACGAGGGAGCGCCCTCAGCCAGCTATTGTAGCGGTTCGGCAGCTCAGAATTCACGAGGAGATTATGATGCTGTTTCTGGAGTGACCAACGCAGCCTTTTAGATGAGTTATTCAGAAGTCGCAATTGATGTGGACGACTAGTTGGGCATGTTGGAGTTCGTGCCATGACCTTGTTTGAGGACAGACTTTTCTCCGAGGTTACTGTTGCATGATATCCATGGCTATTGTACCTGCATCTCCACTTCCGAGGTCTTGGAGAGTGTTGCATTCATCCGGAGGTTGCGAGATCCTTGTTGGAGGTTATGTGTTAGCCGCGGATCTGTTATAGCTGGACATTGTGGTTTTGGTGAGATTGTGTGTGTGGACTTACTGACGATGCAATTGGCTGTGTTCGAGTGCCTCGAGAAGGAGGTTGTGTTTCGACGACCAGATTTCCTCGAGATACTGTTTCGCGGTGATGGTCGAGTGGATGGTGGAGACAGATTGTGTTTGTTTGCTTAGCTCATGTTGTGGATACTACGGTTGTTGTGTCCGATATTGGTGATGTTGAGATGGTTCCAGAGGTTCCAGATGTATTCCGGAGGAGTTACCAGGTGTTCCTCCAATTCGGGAGATTGACTACACCATTGAGCTTGTACCAGGCGCTGGACTCATTTTACCGACGTCTTGTCGTTCGGAGCCAGCGGAGCTGATGGAGCTACAGTTTCGACTCCAGGAGTTGTTGGAGGAGGTTTCAGGAGATTTCGTACGACCCCGCGTATTTGCGTGGTGTACTTTTGCATTGTTGTGCGGATGTTGGATGGTTCGACGAGGTGGTACATTGACTACCGGAAGCCTGATTCGCTTCAGAGGTGAGCGAGTATCCTCCGCTCCGGATTGATTGTTGGTTTGATCAGCTTGTGAGAGCTTCATTTTTTTTTTTTTGAAGATTAATTTCGGGTCCGGATACCATCAGTTGAGGATCGATGTGTCAGATGTGGTTTGGACAGATTTTGGATTTCGGTACGGGCATCAGGAGTTCTTGGTCACGTTGTTTGGGTTGACCAATGCCCCGTAGTTTTACGGACTTGATGGACCATGTGTTCAGACGATTCTGGACGAGTTACGGTCATGTTCGTTGGCAATGTCCTGATGTACTCCGGGAGTGTGGGCCAGTACTTGAAGTAATTGCGAGCGGTTTTGCAGGCTTTATGAGATGATCAGTTGTTGGCAAAGTTCAGCCAGTATGAGTTTTGGCTGATTAGCATGAAGATTTTGGGCCACGTGCTGTTATCCGAGGGAGTTGGCGTGGATCCTAATCAGCTAGAAGCCGTGTTGATTTAGGGTTAACCTACCATGGTACCAGAGATCAGGGGTCTCTTGAGTTTGGCAGGCTATTACTTTGCCGAGAAGCCAATGTGTATCGATACCACAACATATACTGAGACTGTACTCTGTGTAAACCAAATCATAAATCTTTTCTATGCACATGCTTAAAACATAATATGTACGTATATGTATATATTCGTATACGTATATTCGTATAAGTATAATCATAAACCACATGCTCGTAAAATCATAATCAATCTGCATGCTCAAGTTCACAAATCATAAATAAAAGACTCGCAAGATTTCCGTGAAAAGAAATTGTCCACTCACAGACTCGCGTAACTCGCACTCGCGCTAATCTCGTGGTCCAGCGGAAGATCCCTCGCTTGAAGCACGATCACGATCTCGATCTCGATCCCGACCTCCTGAATATATTCACAAAACATAACTGATCAATATCGTAATCCACAACACTGTACTGATGCACGGAAACCAACCGTTCCCGGAAATACAAAATGCAGTACAAAATGAATTACGGAAATCCCGAAATCCCAACTTGAAATCTCGACTGAAAATCGGCTAACCAAATCGACCCAAAAACCTCTGGACGATAACTGGGGCGCGATTACGAGAAAAACGACATTAAAATTATCGAAATCTGAAAAGTTGACTTTTTCCTCGCCGTTGACCACCGTTGACCGCCGCCGCCGACGGCGGCGCACCGTCAACCGTGAAATCACACGGCGGGAAGCTCCAGAATCCATGGTCTCGATGAGCTGAACTAGTTTCTCTTCTACCCCTAAGCACAATTCCAAACAGAACCCCCTCAATTCAAGCTCGAACCAATCGGAAAAATCAATTCCGGTAACCAAATCGGAGCACCTCAAAACCTCAACTACAGCCTAAACCATGCACCCCAATAGATTCAGAGAGGCAAGGGGAGTCGTACCCCCATCATCTCCACCACCGTGGCTCGCCGGAACCACCCAACCCATTAACGGCGATCAACCCGAATCGGCTCCAATTCGAACCCAAACAAATTCTAACCAATTTCAACAAACTCAAGTATGAATCAACTCGAAATTGAACAAGGATTCGAACTATACCCTCGCCGAAGTCGTTGGTGGCCGGATTCTAGGTCGTCGGACGGCAAGCCGAAACGGGAAACTTCTCCCTCACTTGGTCAACGGTCAACTTTCCAGTTTTGGAAAGTCAAGGCAAGTCAACGTCAGTCAAAACCCATAATGAAGTTTTCGACTAATTCTCGACTATTTTTCGACTTTTCGATATTTATACTCGTCCCTCGGGTCGATAGACGATTCGAAATGGATAACCATCACGATTCGGATAAACTCGAAACAAACGGATAAACTCGTCGGAACCCGAAACTTCAAATAATCATAAAATATTCCTCGGTTATCGGAAAAATCTTCCGGAACCGCCCACGAGCTCGAAATCACGTACTCAACAATTTCCGTGAAGACACCCAACTCAAATTCTCGACCGAAAACAAAGTCGCGAATCGAATCGGCAAACCACAATTACGACGATAAACTGCGACTAAACTCAACCTCGAGAATCGTGCCGAATACGCATCTGATTCTGGTTCGGGTCGTCACACTTGCACCTTGCCGTGGCCGGTGGTGGCCGATTGGAGTTAATGAATTCCTGCGAGGGTTTTCAACTTCAAGGTGAGTTTTGGAGGTTTTTCGGTTAAAATTGGGCTTAGTATTGAACTACAAAGTTGTTGGAAATGTCAAGATCTTCAAATCCATGTGTAGGTTGCAATTTTCTGAGCCGATGGGTTTTTCGGCGGACGCCAGCGGTGGTGGCAGCCCGGCGCGCCGCTGTGCGCGGCGGAGTTCTGTCCGAGGTGGTTTTTGACAAGTTTTATGTCGTTTTACTCGAAATCGCGCACCGATTGCAGTGGTTAGGTTTATATTTTGAATTGAGCATCAGAATTTGTGGCAAGGTTTTATAGTGTGTTTATTGGATTTTTGACGATTTCGTCGATATTCGAGTTATATGTTTTCGGGAATAGTTGGTTCTCAAGATGTGGTTCAGAGTTTTGAATTGTAATTTTGAACAGTGGTATTTATGATTATTCAGGAGATTGTGATCGTTCGTTTGGCAAGAGATTTTGCCGGATCAGAGGATTAACGCGTTTTGTGATGTGCAAGTCTGTGAGTGGACTCATTTCTTTTCACTGATTGGTTGCGAGTCTTTTATTTACGTTTTATGAGCATGAGCATGTATATGCGATTATGACTTATACGAGCATGTGTTTAATGATTATGCATTTACGAATATGCATCTACGAATATGCTTTTATAATTATGTATTACGAATATGCATTTGCATTACGCTTTATGCATTTGCATGGAAACTATTATGATTTGGTTTACACAGAGTACAGTCTCAGTAGTAGTTGTATCGATACACTTAGCATCTCGGCTGATCCCTGAGGATGTTTATGAGGAGGGGACTATTACCCTGACCCGAGGTCTTTACTGGGGGGGGGGAGCAGATACCCTGACCCGAGGCCCTTTCTAGCTGGAATCACGTGAGGATCAGGGATTCCGTGATTCAGACTGTACTGGCGCAGATGTGTCCATGAGTGGCCCCGCAGGATTTCCGATGCATGCTCTGTACGCGTGAGGAGTTAATGCTCTGTACATGAAGTGTATTTTCCGCTGCAGGTTAATGGTAATCGCGCGTTATAGAGGAAACTCTGTCAAAATTTTTGGTTTTTGAGAGTTCACGTTTTTAGAAAGGATTTGATTCCGGTTTAGGAAACTAAATCGGTGTTGGGTCCTTTCAGCTTGGTATCAATGCATTAGGTTTTAGGTTCTGTAGACTTCTGTAGTTGTGTTTACTAAGGATATTTGAGAATGTACAACATGTCTAGAGCGATGACCCGACCTCCTGGCGGATACTCATCAGTGCTCTGGGTGTTGTATACTTTCATATGTTTGAAGTTTCATGATTACGTCCTGTTTGTTGTGAATATTGTCTTATTCATTAGGATGCCTCCTTGACGTGGTTTTCGTGTCAGTAAGGTTTTGGATCCTGTTGAGGATCAGTCGACGCGCGACTTGATAAATGAGTTGTGGATTTGGATATGCATTCTGGGTTCAGAGATGTGTGTGGCATGGTTTGCCCGGTTGTGCGTGTGTGGGCATCTATATGTTGCTTTTGAACAGAGGATTATGGTAGTTTATGGTTTGCTTGAGTCAGATATTGTATTTGGTGGGTTGGTATTGTGTGAGTTCTTGTTGCAACTCCATGACCTACATTCAGGGTATTGTTTATACGGTAATGGTTCAATCAGGCTACCCAACAACATAAATATGGAGTGTTTACCAACCTGAGGAAGGGATGTATTGTTCATATGTTTGTCCCAGTTTGCAATTGTTATGTGGCTTCAGAGGAAGCAATGCAGGAGGTTCGAGATGAGTTTGAACCTGAGCATCAAAGGGATTTTGACTGTTATGCCTCGAGACAACCGTGATGAATTTGTTAGTACTGCACTCAGAGGCGAGGACATTAGAAGGAAAGTCAGATATGGTTTCAGTTTTGTTAGTTTGAAGAAGATGAACTTAGTCGTAATACTTTAATGAGATTGAGTTCAGGCACCTTGGGATCAGTAGCTTCATCAAACTATAGCCTTTTCGATTATGTTAAGGGTCATTTAGACAAGGCAGAAGACCCGTTTGGAAAGGAAGTAGATCATAGAGTAGTGGGACTAGTTCCTGTGGCATGAGTCAGGGTGGTCGTTAGTGATCCTTCCACACAGTAGAAGTTTCCATTGTGCAACCTTTACAGTAGGCGTCACTGTAGTTTGTATCAGAGGGGCATTCTCAGTTGCTATTATGGTGGCCAGGAGGGTCACGTTACAAAGGAATGTCCTCAGTCAGCTGTTTTAGTGGTTCTGCAACTCAGAGTTCAAGAGGAGGCCAAGATACTATTTCCAGAGTTTGATCAACGCAGACTTCTAGACAAGTCAATCAGCAAAGTCGCAATCAACGTGGACGGTTAGTTGGACATGTCAGAGTTCATGCCACGACCCTGTGTGAGGGCAGAGTTTCCCTGAGGTTACCGATGCTTGACATCCATGGCTATTATACTTGCATCTTCACTTCTAAGTTTGTGGAGAATGTTGTATCCATTTGATGAGATTGTGTGTATCAGGTGGGGTATCGAGACTATGAGGTTGCAGGAGGTTGTGGACTAGCTGCAGAGTTGTTGTTGCTGGACATTGAGGATTTTGTTATGGTTTTGGGATGGACGTCTTGGTGACTCATTGGACTGTGGTTGTTCGTTGCAAGAATGTTGTAGTCCTTTGACGTCCAGTCATGCCAAAAGATCTTATTTAGAGGTGAAAGAAATGCTTCTCTACTATGTGTGGTTTCAGCAATGAGGCTGAGCTGATGATGAAGCAAGGATGTATGCCGTACTTGGCACATGTTCATGATGTTGAGGTTGTTGTACCAGATGTTCGTAATGTTGAGGTTATCTGTGAGTATCCAGATGTTTTTCAAAGAATTTATCAGAGTTGAGGGAGTTGCAGATTCAACTTCAAGAATTGTTTGAGAAAGACTTCATTTGATTTAGTGTTTTACCTTGGGGTGTTCCAGTATGTTTTATGAGGATGTAGGATGGTTCAATGAGGTTGTGCATCGACTACCGGAAGCTGAATCAGGTTTTAGTAAAGAACAAGTATCCTCCACTTCAGATTGATGGCTAGTTTGATCAGCTTAATGGAGTTTTAGTTTTTGGAGATTGATTTCAGATATGAGTATCATCAGTTTCGATCAGAGGGTCGAGTTTGAAATTGTCAAGTACTTGTGAGGAGTGTTACGTGTTGTGGTTATAAGAGAGGTTGATTACTGCGCCAGTGTTCACATTATGTGATGTCGGTGAAGTGTATGTTATGTATAGTGATGTTTCGAAACTAGATTTGGTCGTGTTGGGAGGCAGCAGGGAAATATGATGGTATATGGTTCCAAGTAGTGGAAGCTTTATGAAGTTACGTATCCTATATATGATTTGGGAGTAGCTGTCTTTGTGTTAGCATCGAAGAGTTGGAGGCACTGCTGGCATGACGTGCAGCGCAGTGCAGAATGTACACTGATCACTTGAGTTTCATCTACTTACGTATTCAGCCAAATTTGAGCATGAGGAAGCGTAGATGGATGGGGTTGATTAACGACTATGGCCGCACATTTGAGTTCATCCGAGAAAGGCTAATGTGGTTGTACTTTGACAATCATTTAGGGGAGACCAACGTTGTTGCTAATGCACTTAGTCGGAAATTTAGAGTTTCTATATTTCATGTATGTGTTGCAAGAATCTCATTGTTAGCTGAGTTACGAGTTACGGGAGCTGAGTTAGAGTGAGATGATGATGAAGCATTGTTGGCTAGTTCCAGGATCGACCTTTGTTACTAGATCAGGTCTGTGAGGCTCAGGATGCGGATTCCTACTTGTTGGACAAGAAGAATGTGATTCAGAATGGTGTTCCAGCAGAGTATCAGTTGAGGAATATTGTCACTTTATTGTGCAGAATGAGACTATGTAGGCCCAGAGACGATGAATTAAAGAGAGAGATGCTTATTGAAGCTCATTGTTCTACGTATGTTATGCACTAGTGGTACGCAGATGTATCGGATACTTAGAGTTTACTACTCGTGGCGCAACATGAAGAGGGAAATAGCAGCTTATGTAAGCAGATGCCACATTTGTCGATAGGTGAGGGCAGAAAGACTGAAACTTGCTGGGAAGTTAATTACAACCATTGGAGATTCCAAATTGGAAGTGGGAGCATATAACTATGGATTTCATGTATTAGTTACCGCGTACTTCGGATGGTAATACTGGTATTTTGGTCATTGTGGACCGTTTGGCGAAATCAGTTCTTTTCCTTGTACTTCCAGGAAACATTTCAGTGGACAGGCTGACATAGCTGTATTTGGCAGAGGTTGTCCATTATTATGGTGTGCTTGTGTCCCGGGTCTCTGATCGAGATAATCAGTTACATTAGAGTTTTAGCAGGAATTGCAGTGAGCATTGGGGACCAGATTACAGTTTAGTGCAGTTTTTCATCCTCAGATTGGTGGGCAATCTGAGAGAACTATTCAGACTTTGGAAGACATGTTGTAGTCCTGTGTATTGCAGTTCAGAGGGATTTGGGACCAGCAACTTAATTTGTTCGAGATTGCTCGCAGTACCAGTTTGCAGACTAGTATTGTTATGGCATTGTATGAAGTTGTGTATGAGAAATAGTATTGAACTCCATTGTGTTGGAGTGAGTTAGGAATGAAATAGGTTTTGGTCCTGATTTAGTGGAATGCGCTACTGTAGACCTTCGGATTAGCAGGGACAAGTTGATAATTGCTTGTGATCGGCAGAGAAGTTATGCATATGTGAGTAGGTTGAGTCATGAGTTTGAGGTCGATAATTAAGGTTTCCTTGGAAAGGTGTTATTTGTTTTGGGGGGTGTGGTATATTTTACCATGTTATATTGGTCTGTATGTGATCATGGGGCGAGTTAGTGTCGTGACGTATAGTTTGGCATTGCCTGTAGCGTTGGCCAATATGTATGTTGTATTCCATGTGGTGGAACTACATTTCAGATTTATTGCATGTTTAGCACCCTATCTGTTTCCTATACAGGAAGACTTGACATTTGTGGAGGAGCCAGTTCAGATTCTGGATTTGAGAGTGCAGGGATTACAGCACAGAAATATTTCCTATTGTGAAAGTCTGATGGCAGAGTCATTCAGTTGAAGTAGTCACTTGGGAGGTTGAGCAGTATGCAGAGGCGGTGTCCTTACTTTTCAGTTGGCAGGCTTGGAAATTTCGAGGTTGAAATTTTTGTAAGGGGGGTAGATTTGTGACAACCCGAACCAGAAATGGTATGTTTATCGGCTTGATTTGCGAGTTTCGCGATTAGCCACGGTTTTCTCGTAATTGGTCGATATGGCGGGTTTGTTAATGACTAAATTATCGGATAAGAATTTGTGATGAGTTCTTTCACGAGAGTTGTAGAGAATTTAATTTCGAGTTCGTGGGAGTTTCCGGAGGATGATTTCGAGTTACATGGAATAAGTTATGAATATTTTCGGCTGTTAGATTTTATCGTGTTTATCCGTTTGGTTTCGATTCGTTTTGGACGGTACGTGTACGGTATAAATATGGTATGAATACGTGACAATTAAGGAAACTTTCCAATTTGGGAAAACTGGGCCGTTGACCCGCGTTGACCACGGGTCAAAATTGACCTGTTTTGGCCGAGTCTTTGTTGCCTTCGATGTGCCTTATTCCGGCATCTTTTGGTTTTCCGGCGAACGCCAGCGGCGACGGAGTTCTGTCCGAGGTGGTTTTTGACAAGTTTTATGTCGTTTCGCTCGGAATCGCGCACCGATCACAGTGGTGAGGTTTATATTTTGAATTGAGCATCGGAATTTGTGGCGAGGTTTTATAGTGTGTTTATTGGATTTTTGACAATTTCGTCGATATTCGAGTTATATGTTTTTGGGAATGGTTGGTTCTCAAGATGTGGTTCAGGGTTATGAATTGTGATTTTGAATAGTAGTATTTATGATTATTCAGGAGATTGTGATCGTTCATTTGGCGAGGGATTTTCCATCGGATCACAGGATTAATGCGTTTTGCGATGTGCAAGTCTGTGAGTGGACTCATTTCTTTTCACTGATTGGTTGCGAGTCTTTTATTTATGTTTTACAAGCATGAGCATGCATATGCGATTATGATTTATATGAGCATGTGTTTTACGATTATGCATTTACGAATATGCATCTACAAATATACTTTTATAATTATGTATTACGAATATGCATTTACATTACGCTTTATGCATTTGCATGGAAACTATTATGATTTGGTTTACACAGAGTACAGTCTCAGTAGTAGTTGTATCGATACACTTGGCATCTCGGCTGATCCCCGAGGATGTTTACCAGGAGGGGACTATTACCCTGACTCGAGGTCTTTACTGGGGGGGGGGACCAGATACCCTGACCCGAGGCCCTTTCTAGCTAGAATCATGTGAGGATCAGGGATTCCGTGATTCAGACTGTATTGGCGCAGATGTGTCCATGAGTGGCCCCGCGACATTTCCGATGCATGCTATGTACGCGTGAGGAGTTAAAGTCTCCCTCGTGTACCATATGATTTTTATGCATCTAGACTCGCATGTGTTTTATAAACATGTATATTATTTGGCGAAAGACATTTATTTTCGTCCACTCACTCTAACAATTTATATGTTTTTCCCTAGGCTCTTTGTTTTCAATGCCCAGTTTGTAGTTTGGATTTAGGTGTCGCACGTCAAGGTTGGAGGCATAGTATTCAAGCCACTTTTTCTTTCTCAGTAGGTTTCTAGTTTGGCCTACTGTTGTGTATATATGTATATACTAGAGGTCGCTTTGAGTACTGTTTATGTTATATTTTCAAATGATTTTCTCGGATTTCTGTAAAGCTACAGTTGTGTTTATTGCTTTACATTATGATATGTTTTTGAGAAATTCGGATGGGATTTGAGCCCACGGTTTAGCTTTTGTGGCATGGGATGAAGTGTATTTTCGGCTGCAGGTTAATGGTAATCGCGCGTTATAGAGGAAACTCTATCGAAATTTTCGGTTTTTGAAAGTTCAGGTTTTTAGAAAGGGTTTGATTCCAGTTTAGGAAACTAAATCGGGGTTGGGTCCTTTCAAACATAATCACATGCAAGAACTAGTATCAACAATATAGTAAAAATGTGCTACTCGCATACGCTATAGTGAAAAGCAAATGTCCACTCACCGAAATTGCCTGAAAAGTACGTATGTAGACGATAATCTCACTGGAAACCTTCTCGACTCCTAAGACAAATCAAGAGTCTAACATTGTTTATTGCCACATTACAATTAGACGACCAATGTAGAAAAGAAATCCGAGATGGAACATCCATTGGGCCTCACCTTTGAATGTCGTCCGTGAGCAAGTATATGTTGCAATCTAAAAGATGTGGCGGCTGATCTACGCATTTTATGCTTGATTCTTAACGTCTTTCTCTTTACATTTAGCTTTGTTTTGACCTTAGTGCTTTCATTTCTTACTTACTTTGTTGTTTTTAGGTAGAAATAAAGGAGAAAATAATAAAGGAGGAGTTTTGGAGCTAAAAGCGTATTAAGGAGGAAGTTCTCAATTCCGGAGAAGAAATGGTCCGAGAAATGGTCTTCAAAATGGTTACGAAGATGCATTCCCACATGGTGTCAATAATTGGAAAACAAATGCCAAATTCAAATGGATACCAAAATGGTGGACAAGAAGATGAAGACATTTCTCCTGCGTAACCCAGGAAAGAGCAAATATGGCGGAATATATGGAGCATATAATTAACAAATTTTGGGAGGATATTCCATGAAGATAAATACCTTATTTGAGGGCCAAAATATGTGCAAGAATATGGTATATTCGGCCAAGAAGTATTGGGGAATAAGGAATGCAAGATTTGAAGATATAAAGATTTCCTTTTCCTTGAAGAAGAAGAAAACTGGGCAGTCAGGTCACTTAACTTCTAAAATCCGTAGTAAATTCAATTCAACTCCAAATATGGCGTTCATTATATGTATTTTATAGCCCTTTGAATACGCTTTCCAATGAAACAAGAATCCGAATTTTCTGAGCTCTAAAACTCCCGGAAAAGACGTTTCAAGACAGGCTGGCAATTCTACCCGAGTACACTAGGAAAACCTAGTTTGGAGAGGAAAGTTGGACTTCTTCACCTATAAATAAGAGGGCTCGGTCTCAAACTCAGGCATCACTCATTCTAGACTTCTAAGCTGGCCAAAGATCAGCTCCTCAATCTCCAAACACTCGGCCATCCCCCCCAAAATCCGAAACACCACCAACTTCATCCCGTAAACACTCTCCTCCACCTCAAG
Source organism: Geum urbanum (assembly GCA_946800695.1). Taxonomy (NCBI): domain Eukaryota; kingdom Viridiplantae; phylum Streptophyta; class Magnoliopsida; order Rosales; family Rosaceae; genus Geum; species Geum urbanum. Next base: position 26,546,399 of record OX327002.1, read on the forward strand.
AAGGACTTTGCTCGCTTTGGCTGGAAATTCTTGGGCTCGTCATCAACTAAGGAGTAGCTACACTTGAAGGTTTGTGGTGCGCTTTCACGGAGTCTAAAAGTGTAACATGACCCCTTTTTATTTTGTTTCGGTTTTTGTTTGGATTTCCTTTGTTTGTATTTTGAGAACAAGTTTTGATAAGAGGCTTTTTATTTCTAAATTCTTCTAAGTTTCTTCCATGTGTTTTTAACTTTGATTCGAATACATGTGTGTGCTTATATGTTCTTAATGCTTGAAACTGTTTTTAAGTAGATACTCGCTTTGGTTCTCTTTTAAGCATGTTTCACGAACTAATAACAAAGATAAAATTGGATTAGAGAGTTAGCTCGCTTTGGTTGCTGTCTTGTTCAATTATAAGCATGTGTGTGTGTTTTGATTGAAGTTAGGAATTTCGTTGACACTTAGGGAGTCTAGGTATAAAACGGCAAAGGATGAAAGAATGAGTCGATCACATGTATATAATAGTTTAGTGTTTATTTTCGGTCTAGTAAGCATGTTTAGGGTTCTTTGTTCTTGTTTGTTTTCTACTTGTCTATGAGTGAAGCATGTTAGAACTTAGGATTTCTCTATGTGTTTACTAACCATTTTCTGTCTTTAAATTCGTAGGAATTAGTAAAACCAACCTTTTCAAACCCCCCTTTCAAACCATAGCGTAAATATGCATGCACCCTCAATCCCCGGTTAAGAACGATACCCTATTTACCAATGCTACATCTACAACAAAGGGTTTTAATTGTATGCGTTTTTGTTGAGTGTTAAGTGTTAATTTAATGGTTGCAAATGCGTGTATCAGCGGCTTTTTCCTCGATATAGTTGGGCACCACATCTCCGAGAATTTTCTTCATTGCCTTAATTAATAAAAATATTAATTTATTATGAATGCAAATGTTAAATAGCAAGAAAACCAATTGAATACGTAGTCGGAAACTTCCCGTAAAAAATTGGCTTTATGCCTGTCGGAGCTCCGCCGCACATTGCCCACGCGCTGCCACCATCTACCACCTCCAATTCCTGCAAATGACATATCAACATGAAGCTCATTTCAAGCCCAACACAATTCTCAACTACACCTAAACCTAAATCAGATCGGAAGACGTCCAATTTTATCTAGAAACATCAAGAAACTCGCCGAAATTCCACGTCACAATTCTGCCGGCATCATACCTCGTCGTGGCACACGGTGAGAAAAATTGGCATGTTGTGGTTCAAGGACATCAGATTAGCAGTGAGAGGCTGCCTGAATTAGACGGCGATGGCAGGTCACCGAAAAAAGTAGAGGCCGGAAGGAATTCACTTCAGGTTACCCTCCACGAGACTTTGACGATTTATTCGACGGTAACAAAAGAGAGAGGAGAGGGAGAGGAGATTTTTCGATTAGGTGGTGGACAACCAACGTAGTTCCCGGCGACTTAAGGAATCGGGTCAGGTCGTGCCGCAGAGGAGTTACCTGGGTCGTACCAACTGGGTTTTACACTCTGGGTAAGAAATTTCAAATTTATACCTAACATTAAATGAAATCTGATACACGTATTTTACTAAGTACTAAATAAACACTTAACACTCAACAAAAACGCATAAGCAATTAAAACTCTTTTTTTGTAGATGTAGCATTGATAAGTAGGGTATCGTTCTTAACCAGGGATTGAGGGTGCATGCATGACTACGCTATGGTTAATGGGGGGATTTTAAGAGGTTGTTATCTAATTCCTACAAAATTAAAGACAGAAAATGGTTAGTAAATGCATAGAGAAATCCTAGGTTCTAACACGCTTCACTCATAGACAAGTAGAAAACAAGCAAGAACAAAGAACCCTAAACATGTTTACTAGACCGAAAATAAACCTAAGTTATATATTTACAAGTGACCGACCCATCTTATTCATCAACGTCTTACACTTAAGTCATATTATATGCTCCCTATTAATTATCTAAGTCTTTAGCCAATTACATGTGTGATCATTTATTGTGCTTTGGGAATTTGCCCTATGACACGCCTATCAACTTGACAAGGAATTTGCCTTAGCCTAAATTGATGCATTAAGACTAACATGTTCGACTAAATTCTAAGACTCGAAACAAGTTACACATAATATTTCAAAACTGTAAATGAAGCACTGTTATTCAAAACCAAAATACAAACTTTTACAAGGATAAGTAGAAAGATTAGAGTTACACTTTAAGCTCGGAAATTTTCCCTATGCCTTTAATGCAGCCGTCCTTCAATGGAGATGGTGAATATCTAAGGGAATTTACCCTATAGTCTACTCGGTGGAGGTAGGAACCGTTTTGGTGGTGGAGTATGGTGGATCCTTGACAACCTTCAAACTTTGGGAGAGGAGAATAGTGTTTGCAGAGCTATTGGCTTCTAAGATGAGTGATGCTTGAGAATGAGGCCTAGCTCTTGTATTTATAGGTGAAGAATTTCAACTTTCCTCTCCAAACTAGGTTTTCCTAGTGTACCCGGGTAGAATTGACAGCCTGTGACAACCTATCTTGAAACGTCTTTTTCGGGAGTGTTAGAGCTCAGAAAATTGTGATTGTAGATTCGTTAGAAAGATCAGCTCGAGGGCTTGAAGAAGACATATATGATCACTATATTTGGAGTTGAATTGCAGATTCTGTGATCCGTTGAAGATTGATGAGCTGGCAGGCACATTTTCCTCTTCCTACTAGTAGGGAAATCATGATCTTTCCATATCTTGTATTTCTTGAGCTCCAAGTCATTTTGGCCGAACCTACCATATATTGTAGGATATTTTGATCTTCAAATAAGGCAGTTTTGAGATATACTTGATACATTTGATCCTCCATCTATTCGGTAATATCTCCTTGCTTGATTTTGCCCAAAATGCTTGCTGATTTTCGATCCACCCTTTGAAATGTCTTCATTTTGCCTTGCGTCATTTTAGTAACTTAAGAAGACCATTTCGGATCCATATTTTGCTACGTCATTCCTAGTTGATTTAGGAAACTTCTCCACTTAGCTCATTTTATGCTCCAAATCATCTCCTTTATTGTATTCCTTTATTCAAAACCTAAAAACAACAAAGTAAGTAAGAAATGATAATACTAAGGTCAAAACAAAGTAAAATGTAGAGAGAAATGCGTTAAGAATCTAGCATAAAATGCGTTGATCAAATTCCCCCACACTTGGACTTTGCTAGTCCCTAGAAAAAAAACTAAATAAAAGAAAGACTAGAAATAAGAAAGCACACAAAACCAATGTTGGAGCTAGTCTCCACGTTGGGAAAAGTCCAATAAAATACTCAGATTTTGAAACACTTCTAAGCCCTTAACTAAATTTGTCTCAGAAATTTCTTTTAAGTATATGGCGATTGAGTCACAAGATTTCATAGTGAAAAGTTCAAAAATTTCGAGAGATAAGAGAAATATGATCATGTTATGAACAAGTAGGACTTGGAGAAAACAATGGTGAAGTTAAAGCTATGCATGTTTCGAATAAGGTTAAATCAAGCTCACATGGATGCACTCATCATATTTTCACTCATGAAAGGGGTTCACTCAAAATGTATAAATTGAATCGAAAACCTCATAATTACTTGCACAAATGAACCAAACCATATGCCTACTCATGTAACTTACTCAACCAATCGAAGGCTACTCATCTTAAGGATCATAAAGGTCTTGAGAAAGGTTGTAATGGGGCTAAGGCTAAGGCATTCGAAATTTAGATAAGTGGTGGTTAAAAACGCGTTCCAAAAATTTAGTCTAGCACTTAAAACTTTCAAATTTCGTGGATCATCCTTTCTACACTTCTTTTTGTGTCAAACTTCAGAATCGGGGGTCAAATTTCATCTTTTTGGACCCTAACTTCATTCTAAACTTCACTTGCCCAAACTTTTACATTTAGAACATTTGCCGGAGAGCTTATCTATTTTTTTCTTTCTTTCTTTTTCTTTTCATGCTCTCGAATTTTCTTTCTTCTTTTTATTTTTTCTTTTCGGCAATCACACTTTCTTTTTTTTCTTCAGGCTTTTGGACAGGTCTTCCCTCTTTTTGTATTCTTTCATAACTTTTCCGCCACTTCTTGTGCTAGCTTCTAAATCTCTTCACCAAGTCTTTGAACCAAGGTTGGAAACTCTACACTAGGCTAAGTGTTTAGATATGTATGTGGTAAATGAAAGAAAAGGCTAAATGTAGGCACAAAGGGGTAATCTAAGGGTGTCGCAACTCATGCGCACAAAAGGACACATGGCTATTTGGTTTAAGTGGTGGTAACCTAATTTGCCTTTAATCATATCCAAAATCAGAGCATATATCAACTTAAAAGCGTTGTAAATCTTCATGAGTAAGTTATTGTAATCTCTAGTTCATTAAAATCTATGGCAAGAAATTAGATGAAGCATGTTTTGTTCTTGAAAACCATATGCACGAAATTCACTCTCAAAGGGAATAATGTAGGCTCAAAAACTCACTTTTAAGGTTTGTATGATTTAAAACTCATTCTAACATGCGAAATCTATACCATGTTTAAACATACCATATCCACTACATGTCATGACAATCAAAATATCTCACTTAGCACAAGAAATCAGTTTGGTGCTTATTCAACGCCATATGTATTGTTTTTTTGGGTCCATTTTCATCATAGACTAACTAAGGGCATCCTAAAAATTAAAAAGACTCTCAAACAAGTGTAGATTTAGTGCTTGTCTTCTTTGGGCAACCTTAGTAAAATGGCCAGTTGGCGAGAGAGACCAAGAGAGGTAGGAGTGATTTTCGAGCTTGTCTTTTCTCACATCCAAAACCCGTCTTAGAAACCGTCCCCTTCTAGACACCAAATCACAAGGATTTCTTACTAAAAGACAAGTGTTCATCCACTACACTAAATTACAACGAAAATACACTAAGTATGACTTAAATAATATATATTTTTTTAGGGCATCATCCGCCGGAAAGTTCCATTGTCCGCCCGGTTTTTATGATTTTATGACTCAAATAAAGTTGTAAACCCCTCCCCCACACTTAAACTCTACATTGTCCTCAATGTATTTAAAGGAAACATAGAACTAAGTATGAAGAAAGAGACCCACGAAAATTTTAGCTAAGGAAAGTAAATAAGCAATGAAATTAAAAAGATAAGGGAGGAGAGAACAAATCCTTGATGATTCCTCCATTAGGTTGCCTCCCAATGAGCGCTTATTTTTTAACGTCTTCCAGCCTAGACGTGATGCATCTTCATGTTGTGTTTGACAATATTGGTTCCTCAAGCCGTGAGTCTTCAACAATTTCTTCCTTGATGATCGAATGATATGGCTTTAAACGGTGGCCATTGACCTTGAATTCATTGCCGGATATTGGGCTCTTGATAAGGACTGCTCCATGGGAAAATACTTCAAGAACAATGAATGGTCCAATCCATCTAGAGTGTAGTTTTCCCGGAAATATCTTAAGTTGAGAATTGAATAAAAGAACTTGTTGGCCAATGATGAAGTTCTTGCGTCGGATCATCTTATCATGGAATAGCTTTGTTTTCTCCTTGTAGATCCAAGCATTGTCGAAAGCATCATTCCTTATCTCCTCAAGTTCACAAAGTTGTAGCTTTCGATGCAAACCAGCCTCATCGCGATCCATATTGAATTTCTTGACAGCCCACCATGCCTTGTGTTTGATACGCGACTTTGCAACCATTAAATTAACACTTAACAATCAACAAAAACGCATAAACAATTAAAACCCTTTTGTGTAGATGTAGCATTGATAAATAGGGATCGTTCTTAACCGGGGATTGAGGGTGCATGCATATTTACGCTATGTTTTGAAAGGGAGGTTTGTAAAGGTTGTTTATTATCTACGAAAAGACAAAAATATGGCATGGCAAACACATCGTTGGCTTCTAAGTTCTAACATGCTTAAACTCATAGACAAGCAAAACAAACAAGAACATAGAATCCTAAACACGCTTACTAAAACCGAAAATAAAGTTTAATTACATATATACACGTTGATCAACTCATCATACTCACCTCATTCCTTTATAACCTAATCATATTTTATGCAACCTATTAAAACTCTAAGCCTTTACTATGTTGTTCATGTATTTCTCGAATGACAATGTTTTCGAACCAAGATCGCTCGCATTCTAGACACATTATAACATAAACCAAGATCGCTCGCATTTAAGTTAAGCATTAAGCATAGAAAATACATGCAAAGCAAAGAACTCAGATTCGAAACAAGTTACAAAAACATGCTAGAATTATATAACCACAAACTCTTATTTAAACTCTTCCTTAAAAATCAATCGTTCATACAAAAAGAGAGTAGAAGGTAACATGTTACACATTTTGGTCGTGAACGCAGTTGCAAAACATGTAGATGGCCTTCTAGTGGATGGAGAGAAACCTTCGGATTGCCTAAGTTGCTCTTATGGAGGATGTCGATTGTTGGAGTGTGGGGAGCTTCGGCTTCTTGATGAATTTTCGATTTTGGAGGAGACAAAGTGTTGTGGACAAGAGCTCGGCTTGTATGATGAGAGATGATTGAGAATGAAACCGACCCCTCTTATTTATAGGTGCAGAAGTCCAACTTTCCTCTCCAAACTAGGGATTCCTAGTTTACCCGGGTAGAAATGCCAACTTTTGATAGCCTGTCTTGAAACGTCTTTTACGAGAGTTCTAGAGCTCATAAAATTATGATTTTGGACTCGTTGGAAAGCTTATTCAGAGAGCTATGAAATCCATATAAGGAACGCCATATTTGGAGTTGAATTGCGACTTCGATGGCCTCTTGAAGTTACAGGTCTGTTCTGAAATCTTCTTTCCTTATTTCACTCTAGATATTTCTTTCTTGATCTCCAAGGAATATACTTCTTACCGAATTTCTTTAAGATATTCAAGATATTTGGTCTTCAAATAGGGCAAGTATGATCTCAATATTTCGGCCATGACTTCTTTCCAAAAATGCATGCCGACTTGATCTTCCTGGTCCACGTAGGAGAAATGCATTCGTTCTTCATTTGGGAAACCATTTGTGCGTACCATTTTAGTAACTTTTACGAATACCATTTCTCAACCATTTTGCGCATCTCGGACATTTCGCCACGTCATTCCTAGTTGATTTAGGAAACTTCATTTTTCAGCTCCGCGAAACTTTCCGAGTTGTCGAACCATTTGCATTCCTAACCCGAGTAGGAATCCTAGTCAAAGTAGGAAATACCACTTTTCCGAAGCGAATTAGGAAACCTCCAATTGCTGCGTTTTAAGCTTCATTTCACCTCTTTTATTGTACTCCTTTATTCAAAACCTAAAAACAACAAAGTAAGTAAGAAATGATAGTACTAAGGTCAAAACAAAGCTAAATATAAAGAGAAAGACGTTAAGAATCAAGCATAAAATGCGTAGATCAAATTCCCCCACACTTAGACTTTGCTAGTGTGACGACCCGAACCAGAATCAGATGTGTGTTTGGCACGATTCTCGAGATTTGAGTTTAGTCGCAGTTTTACGATATTATGTGGTTTGTCGATTCGATTCGCGACTTTGTTTTTAGTCGAGAATTTGAGTTGGGTATCTTCACGGAAAGTGTAGAGTACGTGATTTCGAGTTCGTGGGCGGTTCCGGAAGATTTTTCCGATAACCGAGGAATATTTTATGATTATTTGAAGTTTCGGGTTCCGACGAGTTTATCAGATTGTTTCGAGCTTATCCGAATCATTTCGTATTTTCATTTTGGACCGTCGATCGACCCGAGGCTCGAGTATAAATATCGAAAATAGCCGAGAGTTAGTCGAAAACTTCATTTTGGGCGTTGACCAAACTGGAAAATTTGTTGACTTTCCATATTTGGAAAGTGAACCATCGGACCAAATAGGAAAGTTGCTATTTTGGGAAGTCAGTTTCCGGCGACCGGATTCCGGCCATCTTGGACTTCGAGGAAGGTATGGTTAGAACCTCTATGTGATTTCGAGTACGTTGGTATACGTTTTGATGAGATTTGATGAGGTTTTGGGGTAACCCAAGCTAAGCCGATCGGGATGGAATCGCCGGTGGCGGTTGGCCATTTCCAGCGAGGTTTGGAGGTGGTGGCTGGGGGGGGAAAGACTCCCCTTGCCCCTCTGAACCTCAAGGTGTGTTTAATTTGATCGGAGATGGTGATTTGGGATGGACCCGATTTGGGATCCGATTTGGGTATCCCGATTTGGTTTCGTGAAATTGTGGTAGTTCTGCTTGGAATTGGCTCGCGTGGTAGAAGGAAAAGATGTTCGTATGGTTGAGCTGATCTGATCTGGAGCTTCCCGCCGTGGGATTCCTCCGTTGACGGCGCGCCGCCGCCGGCGGCGGCGGTCAACGGTGGGGGAAAAAGTCAATTTTTCAGATTTCGATGTAATTAGTGTCATTTTTCTCGTAATCACGCCCTGGTTATCGTACGGAGGTTTTCGGGTTGATTTGGTTAGCCGATTTTTAGTCGAGATTTCGAGTGGGGATTTTGGGATTTCCGTAATTCATTTTGCACTGCATTTCGTATTTCCGGGAACGGTTGGTTTCCGTGCATCGGTACAGTGTTGTGAATTACGATTTTGATCAGTTATGTTTTATGATTATATTCAGGAGATCGAGATCTGGATCGTGAGCGTGCTTCAGGCGAGGGATCTTTTGCCGGACCACGAGTGTAGCGCGTGTGCGCGTTTCGAGAGTCTGTGAGTGGACAATTTCTTTTCACAGAAATCTTGCGAGTCTTTTATGTGATTTATGAATTGAGCATGCAACATGATTATGGTTTTTCGAGCATGAGATTTAATACGAGATTATGATTAAATAAGCATGTGTTTATGATTATACGAATATGTTTATACGGATATATGTATACGTACATGCATACACTTTTATGCTGTTTCATGCATTTGCATTGAAATGTTTATGATTTGGTTTACACAGAGTACAGTCGTGGTTACGTTGTTGTATCGATACACTTGCCTCTCGGCTGATCCCCGATGGTAGGCCACCAGGAGGGGCAGTACCCCTACCTGACCGGCGAGGGGCAGTACCCCGGAACCGAGGCCTTTCTGGCTATGAATCACGTGGCAGTCAAGGACTCCGTGATTCTGACTGTACTAGCACGGACGTGTCCATGAGTGACCCCGTGATACTTTCTATGCATGTTCTGTTTACGAGTTGGAGTCAGCGTCTCCTCGTAAACTATTTGATTTGATTTATTCATATTTCGACTCGCATATATTTTTATAACGTATATACTCGGTGAAAGACATTTATTTTCGTCCACTCACTCTAACGTGTTTATTGTCTTTCCCCTGGGCTTTTCGGTTTTCGTGCCCAGTTTGCAGTTCAGGTTTGGTGTTTCACGTCGCCGTTTGGAGGCTAGTGATCAGAGTCACCTGTGTTTTCCAGTAGGTTCTTGTTTCGCCTACTGATGTACATATTGTATATGTTTTACTCTAGAGGTCGCTCTGATACATTCTGATACATGTTGTGCGGATTTTCACAGATATACATATATACATAGTACAGTTTATTTGCTGTTGCTGATTATATTGATGTTGAGAAATCCGGATGGGATTGGTGCCCACGGTTTGCTTTTTGTGGCATAGGATGAAGTGTTAATCTCCGCGTGCAGGTTATGGTAATTCCACGCTAGTAACGAAACTCTGCCGAAATTTTGAAAATTTTTTGTTGGTTCGTATTTTCGAAGGGTTTGATTCCGGTTTAGGTAACTGAATCGGGATTGGGTCCTTTCAGCTTGGTATCAGAGCATTAGGTTGTCAGATTCTGTAGACTCTTGTAGTTGTGACGCTTAGGGTATTTGAGTTGATACAGCTTGGCTGGAGTGATGACCCGACTGGCCAGCGGTACTCATCAATACTTTGGGTGTTGTATGTCCTCAAATATCTGCGGTTTCATGATTACGTTCTTTCTGCTTGTGCCTAATGCTTGTCTTGTATCAGTAGGATGCCTCCTCGACGTGGTCCCCGTGTTGATCGGGATGATGATCCTGATGAGGATCAACGAACGCGCGACTTGCTGATGCGAGTGCTGCGTTTGGAAGAGCGTTTTGACCCTGTGGTCAAGGCTCGCACTGCGGGTGCTACTGTGTTTTCGGGTTCAGTTGATCCAGAGATATGCGAGGCATGGCTGGTTCAGATTGAGCGTGTTTGTGAGCGTCTACAGTTTACTCCTGAGCAGATGTCAGTAGCCGCAGTTGGTTTACTTGAGGGTGATGCATACTTTTAGTGGGTCAGCACTGACAGAGTTCCTGTGGATACTCCGTGGACATTGTTTCGTGATTTGTTTATGCGGAGGTATTTTAATCAGGCTACCCAGCAGCGCAAGTACGAGGAGTTTACGAACTTGAGGCAGGGCAGTTTGTCTGTACTTGAGTATCGGGATCGGTTTACTCGTTTGTCTCGTTTTGCGCGGGATATGGTGGCTTCAGAGGAAGCCAAGTGTCGCAGGTTTGAGCTGGGATTGAATTTGAACATCAAGGCGACGTTGACTACGATGCCGAGGAACAACTTTGATGAGTTTGTCAGTGCAGCTCTCCGAGGCGAGGACATTGAGCAGGAGAGACAGCGGCAGAGGTACCAGCCGAGATGGTTTGAGGAAGGTGAACCGAGTCAGGGGCCTTCAAAGAGGCAGAGTTCTGATACTTGTGGCTCAGCTTCATCTTCAGGCGGTGGATCATATCGACCACCAGCTGGGGTACCGAGACAGAGGCCGAGATGGAGGAGAGATAGACCACAGCGACCACAGGCTAGTGCAGGTTCTAGCGGTTCTAGTTATCCTCGGCGTACTGGTGGCACATTTTCTGTACCGAGGGAGTATCCGTTGTGCAATTTGTGCAATAGGTATCATGTTGGTTCGTGTCAGCGAGGCACCCTCAACTGTTATCATTGTGGCCAGGTGGGCCACTATGCGAGGGCGTGTCCTCAGTTGTATGGTGGAGATGGACAGGCGGCCCAGAGTTCCGGAGTTGAACGAGGTGCCACTTCGGGGGCTCGACCAGCACAGACTGCAGGTCAGGGTAGACAGCAGGGACAGCCCCAGCGAGGACGACCAGCCGGACAGGCGAGAGTTCATGCTATGACTATGCGTGAGGGCAGAGCATCACCGAAGGTCGTTATCGGTACGTTACATGTTTTCAGTATTCCAGTAGTTGCATTGTTAGATCCAGGTGCCACACATTCATTCATATCATTTAGACTGTCATCATTGGCTACGATTCCTGCATCTCCACTTCTGGGGTTGTGGAGAGTGCTGTATCCGTCAGGTGAGGTTGTGAGCATCGGTTGGGTTTACCGAGATTGTGAGGTATTTGTTGATGGCCATGGTTTAGCCGCTGATCTTTTGTTGCTTGATATTGTGGATTTTGATTTGATATTGGGTATGGACTTTTTGGAGTCGCACTGGGCCATGTTTGATTGCCACAAGAAGGAGGTCGCATTTCGACGACCAGGGTTACCTGAGATACTGTTTCGTGGCGAGAAGAACACTTCCCTACCGTGTTTGATTTCCGCGATGAGGGCGGATCGGTTGATGAAGAAGGGTTGTGTTGCTTACTTAGCCCATGTTGTGGACACTACAGCTGTAGTGCCGGATCTTGGTAGTATTGAGGTTGTGTCTGAGTTTCCGGATGTGTTTCCAGCAGAGTTACCTGGTATACCCCCTGTGCGGGAGATTGATTTTACCATTGAGTTATTGCCGGGTACTGGACCGATTTCCCAGACACCGTACCGAATGGCGCCTGCAAAGTTGAGGGAGTTGCAGATTCAGCTTCAGGAGTTGTTCGAGAAGGGATTCATTCGACCGAGTGTTTCTCCGTGGGGTGCTCCAGTGTTGTTTGTGCGGAAGAAGGACGGGTCCATGCGGTTGTGCATCGACTATCGGAAGCTGAATCAGATTACAGTGAGGAATAAGTATCCGTTGCCGCGGATTGACGACTTGTTCGATCAGCTGAAGGGAGCAGCAGTCTTTTCGAAGATTGATCTTCGATCCGGATATCACCAGTTGAGGATCCGGGATTCAGATGTTGCCAGGACAGCTTTCAGAACGCGGTATGGGCACTATGAGTTTTTGGTTATGCCGTTTGGGTTGACCAACGCCCTCGCAGCTTTCATGGACTTGATGAATCGGGTATTTCGACGATTCCTGGACAAGTTCGTGATTGTATTCATTGATGATATTTTGATATACTCGAGGGGTGTGGGCCAGCACAGGAAGCACTTGTGAGCGGTGTTGCGGACTTTGCGGGACCATCAGTTGTTCGCGAAGTTTAGCAAGTGTGAGTTCTGGTTGGATAGTGTGAAGTTTCTGGGCCACGTGATTTCGGCCGAGGGAGTTAGTGTTGATCCTGACAAAATCGAGGCCGTGCTGAATTGGAGTCGACCCACTACTGTGCCGGAGATCCGGAGTTTCTTGGGGTTAGCAGGCTATTATCGACGGTTTGTACAGGATTTCTCCCGGATAGCTACACCACTGACTAGGTTGACGAAGAAGGGCGTCAAGTTTGAGTGGTCTGATGCGTGCGAGGAGAGTTATTTGCTCCTGAAGGAGAGATTGACTACCGCACCGGTTCTGACGTTGCCAGACGACAGTGGTGAGTTTGTAGTATATAGTGATGCGTCGAAATTGGGCCTTGGCTGTGTGTTGATGCAACATGGTAGAGTCGTCGCATATGGTTCCAGACAGCTGAAACCGCATGAGGTCAACTATCCGACGCATGATTTGGAGTTAGCCGCTATTGTTTTAGCGTTGAAGAGTTGGAGACATTACCTGTATGGTGCTCAGTGTAAGATTTTCACTGACCACAAGAGTCTCACTTACTTGCGGACACAGCCGGATCTGAATATGAGGCAGCGCCGATGGATGGAGTTGATCAATGATTATGATTGCACGTTTGAGTACCATCCAGGGAAGGCCAACATTGTAGCGGATGCACTTAGCCGGAAATCTGGAGCTTCATTGTTTCACATGTGTGTGGCCAGAGTGTCAATGTTAGCCGAGCTTCGAGCTACAGGTGCTGTATTTGGGTATGATGATGATGGAGCTTTGTTGGCCAGTTTCCAGGTTCGACCGGTACTGGTTGATCAGGTACGGGAGGCACAGGATTCAGATCCTTACTTGCTGGGCAAGAAGACCATGATTCGGAATGGTGTGCCTACAGAGTTCCGATTGAGCGACGACAGTACGTTGTTGTTCAGGGGTAGATTATGTGTACCCAGGGACGAGGATTTGAAAAAGGAGATTCTGGATGAGGCCCACAGTTCAGCGTATGTGATGCATCCCGGAGGTACGAAGATGTTTCGTACACTTCGAGCATACTATTGGTGGCGCAACATGAAGCGGGAGGTTGCCGCGTACGTGAGTCGGTGTTTGATTTGTCAGCAGGTAAAGGCAGAGAGGCAGAAACCTGCAGGGAAACTACAGCCACTTGAGATTCCAGTTTGGAAGTGGGAGCATATCACGATGGATTTTGTCTATCAGTTGCCGCGTACTTTGGCGGGCAACACTGGCATTTGGGTTATCGTTGATCGATTGACGAAATCCGCACACTTTCTTGCACTTCCAGGGAAAATTTCAGTGGGCAGACTGGCTAAATTGTACTTATCCGAGATTGTTCGCTTGCATGGTGTGCCTATATCGATTGTTTCTGACCGAGATAGTCAGTTTACTTCTGAGTTTTGGCAGGCTTTACAGCGAGCTTTGGGCACGAAGTTGCGGTTTAGTACAGCTTTTCATCCTCAGACTGACGGGCAGTCCGAGCGGACCATTCAGAATCTTGAGGATATGCTGAGATCGTGTGTGTTGCAGTTTCGTGGAAACTGGGATCAGCAGTTGCACTTGATCGAGTTCGCCTACAACAACAGCTATCAGGCCAGTATTGAGATGGCACCGTACGAGGCTCTGTACGGGAAGCAGTGTCTAAAAGGACCCAACCCCGATTTAGCTCCCTAAATCGGAATCAAACCCCTTCGCAAACACGAACCAACAAAAACTTTTCAAAATTTGGGCAGAGTTTCGTTACTAACGTTGAATTACCATTACCTGCACGTGGAAAATACACTTCGTCCTATGGCACAAAAAGTAAACCGTGGGCACCAATCCCATCCGGATTTCTCAATATATCAACAGTAAAATAAATCAGTAAATATCTCTATACTTTACTGAAATCCGGTGTAAAATCGTATAGCATATACAATAGGACGCTCAGAGCGACTTCTAATACATAATCATATACGCATACCACAGTAGGTAGAACAATAAACCTACTGGATGAAACAAAGTAGCTCGAGCACTATGCCTCCGACCACGACGTGCGACACCAGAGCCTGAACTGCAAACTGGGCACAGAAACCGAAAAGCCCAGGTGAAAGACAATAAACATGTTAGAGTGAGTGGACGAAAATAAATGTCTTTCACCAGTTAATATATATGTTATAAAAACATATGCGAGTCGAAATATGAATAAATCAAATCAAATAGTTTACGAGGAGACGCTGACTCCAACTCGTAAACAGAACATGCATAGAAAGTATCACGGGGTCACTCATGGACACGTCCGTGCTAGTACAGTCGGAATCACGGAGTCCCTGACTACCACGTGATTCATAGCCAGAAAGGCCTCGGTTCCGGGGTACTGCCCCTCGCCGGTCAGGTAGGGGTACTGCCCCTCCTGGTGGCCTACCATCGGGGATCAGCCGAGAGGCAAGGTGTATCGATACAACAACGTAACCACGACTGTACTCTGTGTAAACCAAATCATAAACATTTCAATGCAAATGCATGAAACAGCATAAAAGTGTATGCATGTTCGTATACGTATAGCCGTATAAACATATTCGTATAATCATAAACACATGCTTATATAATCATAATCTCGTATAAAATCTCATGCTCGTAAAACCATAATCATGCTGCATGCTCAAGTTCATAAAACGTATATAAAAGACTCGCAATCAATCCGTGAAAATAAAATGTCCACTCACAGACTGGCGTAACGCGTATCGCGTTAACCCGTGATCTGGCGGAAAATCCCTCGCCAAACGAACGATCACGAACCCCTGAATATTCACAATGTCCAATATACAAAATCATAATCCGACAATAGAAATCAAACCACGAGAAACCACCGTTCTCGGAAACAGATAATTCAAAGTCGACGAATCGTCGAAAATCCGTATATACCACTTCAATACCTCGCTTTACGTTCGGACGCTCAACTCGAAAAACGAACCTCCCCACAGCGATCGGGGCGCGATTTCGAGTCAAATGACATGCGACTTGTCGAAAGTCAAAAAGTCAACTCTGACCGTTGACCGCCGCCGTTGACCGCCGTCCACGGCGGCGCCACTGTTGACCGGAGAATTTCACGGCGGAGCAACCTCTATTCCACTCCAAATCACCCACTGAGCAACTTTGTCAACTGCACCGAAGTCCAATTCTCACTCTAACATGGTCAATTTCAAGCAAAACCGAAGGAACACACAAATTTCAAATCCAAAATTCTCCTTGCACACATCGAATTGAAACACGAAACTTACAGAGAAGCATCAAGGGGATGAGAGCTTCAAAGCCCACTAAGAATTGCAGCTCGAATCGGCCGGAATCACAAACCACCATTAACACCAAAATTCACAAACTTTACTTCAAGTTTTCTCTCTCCACCGTGAGCTCCACCACGAAAGGAGGACGGCACGGGGTCGAGGGCAGCTTGGCGAGTCGGACGGGCCAAGGACCAAGCTTTGGGGTGGCCGAAATCATCGCGCCACCGTGGAGACCGTGGAGAACCACCGTGAGTTCATCTCCACCGAGTTGACTCGGTCAACTCGGTCAACCCTCAAAATGGAAAGTCTCCCCCTTGCCCAGAATAGCAGGTTACTATATATAGCCTTTCCCAAAACGGAAACTTCATGTTTATCCATTTCGACGAACTTGAAACGCGCGTAACTTTCTCGTCGTGATTCCGATTCCGATAATTCTCGCGGCCACGAACTCGTCTCAACATACTCTTCAATAATCACCCAAAGTCAAACATATCGGCCAATCGAATAAAAAGTCAATCCTTCAAAGCAACACACATTAAATCGACTAAATAATCAACAAACTGCAAAATTCGCAACTAATTCCTCGTAACTCCAAATCATGCTCCGGAAGTTCTCACAAACTCGAAATTAAATTCCGAACAACTTCCGTGAAGAAGCCGAGACCAAATTCTCGTCCGGTAATTTAGTCACGAACAAACCCGCCATTTAAATCTGAACTTCAAATATTCATAATTAATTCCTCGGTCGTCCAAATAACGATTCGGAACCGCCCACAAACTCGTAATCACATGTACAACGACTCTCGAGAAGAGACCCAGCTCCAATTCTCGGCCAATAATTAAGTCGTTAACAAGCTTGGCGATTCCAAACAACCGTCGGATACCAGTGACTACGCGGTAACTCACGTACATAGCTGGTCGTACTGCTGATTCTGATTCGGGTCGTCACAGTGTCGCACTCCATTGTGTTGGAGTGAGGTGGGCGAGCGTTGGCTCATTGGTCCTGATTTGGTAAAAACCACGATGAAGGACATTCCGATTATTCGGGATCGACTGAAGGTCGCCCAGGATCGGCAGAAGAGTTACGCGGATGTGAGGAGGAAGAGTTTGGAGTTCGAGGTTGGTGATTGGGTCTTCCTGAAGTTATCTCCGTGGAGGGGAGTAGTGCGTTTCGGGAAGCGTGGCAAGCTTCGACCACGGTACATTGGTCCGTATGAGATTACGGAGAGGGTTGGAGCTGTTGCTTACAGACTTGAGTTACCGACAGAGATGGCTCGTGTACATGATGTCTTCCATGTTTCAATGTTCCGGAAGTACATCTCAGATCCTTCACATGTGATAGTCCCACAACAGTTGCCGATGATATACGCATTTTATGCTCGTTTCTTAACGCATTTCCCTTTACGTTTAGCTATGTTATTATCTTAGTTTTTATGTTTTCCTTATTTAATTTGTTATTTTGAAGATATTTACGGTGGAGATTAATAACGGCGCAATTTGGAGGAATTTCGGCGATTTTGCGATTTTTGCGATTTTGGACCTCCGAAAATGGGCCGGCCCAAAAAGCAAATTATGGGCCGATTTCTCAAATCTTGTTTCGGCCCATTATCAAGCCCAAACCCATTCATTTTGGCATGGAAGCCTTTTGGTGAAGTTGAAAAGTCAACAATATCAAGCTTTGTGACTCATTTTAGTGACTAAGCTTTGTGATCATCACAAAAGATGACTTGCCATGTGACTTGCCATGGTGACTCTTGCTTAGGGTTTATAAATGGTGACTTGCATGGTGACTCTTGCTTAGGGTTCACAAATGATGATCACAAAAGGTGACTAAGGGAGTGACTTGCCATATTGATCATTACTTGCATTAAATGGAGGGAGGCAAGGTGGAAGAGAGAAGGCAACATCCCTTGCCTATATAAGAGAGGAGGCTGGCCATATATTATGCATCTCTCATTTTACAAGCAAAAACTCTACACAAATACTCCTCCACCATAAACACTTCAAGGATTCTCAAGCAAAGCCGAAGCACATCTTCTCCATCCAAGCCGAAGCAATCCTCCTCCATCCAACACAATACGCTAAGTCCCTTGTGAAGGAAATCCATCTCCACCGTAGATCATCAAGCATTCAAGACAAAAAGTGTAACCATGATCTTCACTTTCATTTCTTTTGCTTTGTATTTGAACCTTTTGATGTATTGGAATACATTTATGTATCAAATGAAGAACAAGTTTAGATTTGTGTTTTATGTGTTTAAACTGATTCATAAGTTGCATGTGTTTATGATTTCTAGCCTTTTATGCATGTTTGATACAATCTTAAAGCTTCGTAAGCATGTGTTAGAAAATACGCTAAGTCCCTCTCTTTCGCATGTTTCGATGATCGTATGTTGTTTAGGATGTTTATACGCTAAGTTGCATTCCTACTCAATTATTAAGCATGTATATTTAGTTAGAAGTTATGAATTTCGTAACTTACAAAAAGGTTTGATGCATGAAAAGGGTAGGCTAATAAGATGAGATGATCACATGTAATTAGTAGTGTAACTTCTTATTTTTAGCAAGCATAATTAAACTTTAAGTTTCTTGATTGTCGAAACTTGTCTATGAGTAAAACATGTTAGATGCCTAAGAGTTTTAGTTGTGTTTGCATGTTTTTGTACTTTAATTTCGTAGATTAAACAACCAACTTCCAATCCCCCCAAACATTTACATTTCCGCTTATTAACGAAACCATGCATGCGCCCTTAATTCCCCGGATAAAGAACGATCCCTACTCGCCAATATTACAAATGACAAAAGAAGGGTTTAAATTGCAATGCGCGTAATCTGTGTTTTTAAGTTAATGTGAATGCATGTTTTGCGCGTATCAATTTTTGGCGCCGTTGCCGGGGATCTAGAATGTTTTTGTATGATTTCGTTGTACATTTGTGATTAAAAGCATGTCTAAATTTTCGAAGTACATACTTGTTCATTCTTGTTTATACTTAAAGAAATTTACATACATGTTTACAATGCATACTTTTACTTAGACGAATTTATTTATACTTAGTTTTTACACTTGCATAATTTATTTTCATGTTAAAGGATAGTCTTTGATTTAATTTGAGTACTAGCACTTAGTTATTAAATAAATCTCTATGGAATAGGTGGTGCCTCTTTTGTTTGTCTATCTCCTTAACCCTTCGTGATGTGTGGATTTCATCACCACACGCCATAACCTAAGTGAAGTTATGGGCACGAGGTTGTGGGCGGAGTTTACAAACACTTGAGATTGTATACTATCTTGTGAATTCGAGTAAGAGTTGGTTATGATGTCTAGAAGGGTTATGAATGGTGACGGGTTTTGAACTAAGAAAACAGAACACCATTGGAGTATATACTCTTACGAGTAAGCCTCGGGGTGTTTCTAAGAACAACAATGGAGTATATACTCTTACGAGTTAGCCTCGGGGTGTTTCTAAGAACAACATTGGAGTATATACTCTTACGAGTAAGCCTCGGGTTGTTCTAAATATTAGTCCTTACCTCTCGCGTTATCTCTATTCCTACTAACCATTTCTAAACGTAACTAAGCTGAATTGTAGTCGGTATATATTTTCGCGCGGGCCGCACGTCCAAGAAATTTACCGAATGATCATTTCGCATACTCTCTGTAAATCATAAGTGCATACGAATACGGATAAATACGAACTTGATAAATACGACATAATCCTTTAAATAGATGGTATATCGGATTATGCATGCTTAGACCTCCTGGAATCAGACTTCATCTTCGGATGAACGAGACCCATTGCACAGTCGAGAGCCTCTGCACCACGTACCATCGGGGCCAAAGGAAATAAATAAAACTTAGTCAAATTTTTGTGTTTGTTTGTGCATTAAAAACTGTAAAGGACTAACAAACGTTACTTAGCTTGCATAACCTCTCTTAGGCTTTATGATACTCGGATTTCACTACCGAGTACCCTAACCTAAGTGAAGTTAGGGACATAAGATCGAAGAAGAGGTCATTCTTTGCATTCATTTTTTTAGCATGTAACTCGTGTGTTTTCTGCAGGTTCTAACGTTTTCTCTTATGCATGCACTCCATCTTTCACGTAGGATTGTTGTTTAATGCATTTTATTGAAAAAAAATGTGTGGTGCATAAATTCGATGTGAATTATTGTTTGCTTGTATTTGAACTTTGTTTATATATGTTCTAACTAAATTCTTGGGTTTAGCATTATATAGTTTTAATTTGCAGAAAACATGTGTCTTAGTTTATTACATTCTTTTGCATAGCCCATAAAATTGATTAAATCATTTGCATTACTTAGTAAATTACATTTAGTGTCTTAAGTATTATAACTTTTGTGTGTTATTAGTAGTTTTTAAGTATTTGTGAGTATTTATAGTATGCTTTGATAGTTTTACTATTTGTTATTGCTTTGTTTTCTAAATATGTCTTACGATTTTGGTTAGTATTCCTATATTCATCTCAAATTCTTTGTTGATACTAACACTTGGTCTTTGGTGGATGCTCAGGCTAATGAATGTCCGATCGGGATCCTGGACCATCTAGAACAAAGTTTGAGGAGATCGCAGAGAGAATAGCGAGACTTAAAGCTCAAACTGACATCCTGGATCATCCCATCATCGAGGAAGTTTCCGAGTCTTCACATTCATCAACCGACCATACTTTAGCCTCATCAACCGACCACAATTCAGAAGCAGAAGCACAACAAGTCAACATGGCCAATGCAGGACAATCTCTTCGCCAGCGCACCTGCTCAACCGAATGGAGCAGTGGGCCTTCGAGCATTGCTTTTCCACAACCGGAGGAAAACATGAAGGATATCGAGCTAAAGAGTGGCTTCCTCCACCGACTACCCATTTTTCATGGACTTTCCAATGAAGATCCGAACAAGCATCTCAAACAATTCCAATTTGTTTGTAACAGCATGAAGCCATCTGATGCTGATACGGAGCTCTTCAAGCTGAAGGCATTTCCATTCACCCTAGTCGACAGGGTCGAGTCTTGGCTAATGGAACTACCGCCGAACCATATTACCTCATGGAAGCAACTTGCGGATATGTTCCTAGCGAAGTACTTCCCGGCCTCAAAGATCACCGTCTTGAGAAAGCAAATCACTGGCATCACACAGAAACCGGACGAGACCTTCGGCCAATACTACGACCGATTCAAAGTTTTGTGTGCCACTTGCCCATCGCATGGATTTTCCGAGACCAATCTCATGAATTACTTTTACGATGGTCTCAAGCCGATTGATTGGGAATTGCTGGATGCAGCAGCCACCGGTGCATTCATGGACTTAACCGAAACCGAAGCTAGAGCTCTTCTAGAGAATCGGGCGAATAATGATGCACAATATGGAATGTCCAACAGACGAGCAGTCGGTGAAGCGAGTTCTACAACCGACGCAGACGAAAAATACGACAAACTAGCTCATATGCTAGAGAAGGTTTTAGAACTTGAGACGACAAGAGCAAAGGCAACTCAACGGCCTGTTTGTGGCATATGTCAAACACAAGGTCACCACAATGACCAGTGCCCTCAAGTGCCGGAACAAGCAAGCGAGCCGGAGCACGCTAACGCCATCGGCGGATATCAGGGAGGACAACGGTATAACAATTATAACAACTATGTCAACCGTGATCATCCGGGTTTTAGATGGAGCAGCAACGAGGGAACTTTGAACCCTCCAGCACCTCAACAAAGCTACCAACGCCCTCCATTTCAACCAAGGCCACCGATGCAGCATGGTTCGTCTTCGCAATCCTTCACCAACCCGGATTACGACAAGATGTTGTCGCAACTTTCGGCCTCCACACAAGTTCTCCTCGACGGACAATCGAATACAAAGGAGACACTTGACTCACATGGCCACGACATCACCGAAGTGAAGAAGCAGCTTGGCCAACTTGTTGATTTCATGGGCCAAATCAAGGAAACCGGTCGGCTTCCACCTCAAACCACTCCAAATCAAAGAAACGTGAATGCTATAGTCACAAGGAGTGGGAAGATACTTGAGGAACCAAAGACCAAGCGATCTCATCTTGATGAAGTCACCATTGAGGACATCACCAACGAAGAAGAAGATGAGATCGATCCGGCTACTCAAGAGGCCGAAAAACAGAAGGTGACGCCTAATGTCACCAAGGCACAATCACCTCCACAACCTACCCCAAGCAAAGGTAAGAACCATATTCCTTCAAATACGGTTATTACTAATTCTCCGTTTGCTGTTGCACCTTTCCCTAGCAGATTATCAAAATCGAAGAAGAAGGACGCCCAATATGAAGATATTTTGGACATCTTCCGAAAGGTGCAAGTGAATTTGCCCTTGATCGAGTGCATAAAACAGGTGCCGATATACGCAAAGTTTCTGAAAGAATTATGCACACAGAGGAGGCAAACTCGAGAGAAGGAGGTTGTGAAGGTGAACGCAACCGTTTCGGCGGTTTTGCAGCGTCGGCTACCCCCAAAACTGAAGGACCCAGGGAGCTTTGCAGTTCCTTGCGTAATCGGTGACAACCACTTCAAAGACGTGATGCTTGATCTCGGAGCTTCCATCAACGTCATGCCTTACTATCTTTTCGAATCGATGGAGCTTGGAGATCTCAAGCAAGATGGTGTTGTCATCCAATTAGCCGATCGCACCCACAAGTATCCGAGGGGATACGTAGAAGACGTTCTCGTGCAAGTCAACAACTTGATATTCCCAGCCGATTTCTATATAGTTGACATGGAAGAGAGTCCACTAAACACCACGCCACTACTGCTTGGGCGACCTTTCATGCGGACTGCGAGAACGAAGATTGATGTGTTTCAAGGCACTTTCTCCATGGAGATTGATGGAGAAAGAATCGAGTTCAACATCCTGGACGGGATGAAGTTTCCAATGTCGAGCGTAGCTGCCATTTCGACATACGATCCTGTTGATACCTTAGCACAAGGCTACCTCGACACCATCAATGAGGATGAACTCGACATGGCCATTCAACTTGGGCATGACGGCCTTCTAGAGGCCTTACTAGAGCTTGAACCTCGTATTCAAGACATGGCCATGGCCCTAAATGCGGCACCACGAAAAGTAAGCTTTTCTCCTCCTTTACCAATTACTTTTGGTACTAATAAAATGGTTCCTTCCATCGTAGAAGCTCCAGTTTTAGAACTCAAGCTACTACCGGACCATCTGAAGTATGCGTACTTGGGCGAGAATGACACTTTACCCGTCATTATTTCGTCCGCGCTAGAAGAGGAGCAGGAGGAGAAGCTCGTGAGTGTGCTCAAGAGGTACAAACCCGCAATAGGCTGGACACTCGCGGACATCAAGGGAATAAATCCAGCAACCTGTGTGCATAGGATTTTCCTTGAAGAAGGCACCAAACCTACGCGGGAAGCGCAACGTCGGCTCCACCCTCCGATGATGGAGGTGGTAAAAAAGGAGGTAATTAAACTCATGGACTGTGGAGTTATTTACCCTATTTCTGATAGCCGTTGGGTTTCCCCAGTGCAGGTTGTACCTAAGAAATCGGGAATCACCGTCGTCGAGAATCTGGAAAATGAACTTGTGCCACAACGGACGATCACTGGACACCGAGTGTGCATTGATTACCGGAAGCTAAACGCTGCAACCCGCAAGGATCATTTTCCCTTACCATTCATCGACCAAATGCTGGAAAGATTAGCCGGCCATGCATTTTATTGTTTTCTCGACGGATATTCCGGCTACAACCAAATTAGCATTGCGGAGGAGGATCAAGAAAAGACAACGTTCACGTGCCCTTTCGGAACGTTTGCCTATCGCCGCATGCCATTTGGACTGTGTAACGCACCAGGTACATTTCAACGTTGCATGCTCTCAATTTTCTCTGAGTACATTGAAAAAATTATTGAAGTATTCATGGACGACTTTAGTGTATTTGGGAGTGATTTTGATGCATGCTTAAACAATTTAGAAACAATTTTACAAAGATGCGTTGAAACGAACTTGGTGCTTAATTGGGAGAAGTGCCATTTTATGGTTAAGCAAGGGATAGTGTTAGGTCATATTATTTCGGAAAAAGGGTTAGAAGTTGATAAATCTAAAGTAGATCTTGTGCGTCACTTACCCTCTCCAACTTCGGTTAGAGAGATTCGTTCATTTCTTGGACACGCAGGATTTTATCGCAGGTTTATCAAAGACTTTTCCCACATCTCGCGCCCTTTGTGTAAACTGCTGCAAAAGGAGACCCCGTTCGTCTTTGATGAAGAATGCAACGCTGCCTTCAACAAGTTGAAGGAGCTTCTCACGAGCGCTCCTATTTTATGCAGCCCTGATTGGTCTCTGCCATTTGAACTCATGTGCGACGCCTCGGATTATGCCGTAGGAGCCGTCTTGGGTCAGCGGAAGGACAAGAAGCCTTGCGTAATCTATTACGCCTCTCGGACGCTTGATGAAGCGCAAAGAAATTATACTACCACCGAGAAGGAGTTTCTTGCCGTGGTTTTTGCTTTAGATAAATTTCGATCTTATTTACTTCAAACTAAAGTAACTGTGTTTACCGATCATGCAGCTTTGAAGTATCTAATGCTCAAGAAGGACGCAAAACCACGACTTATCAGATGGATACTTCTACTCCAAGAATTCAACATCGAAATCAAGGACAAGAAGGGAGTAGAAAACGTCGTCGCTGACCACCTATCACGTTTGATAGGTGACCATGAGCCTGTCGAGATTGAAGAAACTTTTCCGGATGAAAAACTCTTCGGAATTGAGGTAACTACTTCGGAAACTCCTTGGTATTCAGATATCGTAAATTACTTAGTTACCGGTGAGTTTCCGTCTACCATGCATAAATTTCAACGTGACAAACTTAAGCATAATGCTAGAACCTTTATCTGGGATGAGCCTTATTTGTGGAAACAATGCTCCGATTTAGTAATTAGGAGATGTATCCCGGATAGTGAGTTTAAGCCCATTCTAGACTTTTGTCACAATGAAGCATGTGGGGGACACTTTGGTTCTAGGAGGACAGCCCTTAAGATTTTAGATTGCGGTTTCTTTTGGCCTAGTTTATTTCGCGATGCTCATGCATATTGTGCTGCATGTGATAAGTGCCAGAGATTCGGTAATTTAGGCCCTAGAGATCAAATGCCACAACACTACATATTTAATGTTGAAATTTTTGATGTGTGGGGTATTGATTTTATGGGACCATTTCCTCCCTCCAATGGTTTTACTTATATCTTACTCGCAGTAGATTATGTTTCTAAATGGGTGGAGGCAAAGGCCACCCGTACTAATGATTCGCGAGTTGTTGCAGATTTCCTACGAACTAACATTTTCAGTAGATTTGGAATGCCACGCGTTCTAATCAGCGATGGAGGAAGTCACTTTTGCAACCGCACGGTGGAAGCACTAATGAGGAAGTATGGCGTAAAACACAAGGTTTCCACACCATACCACCCTCAAACCAATGGAATGGCTGAAGTTTCCAACCGTGAGATCAAGAAGATTTTGGAGCGAACCGTCCGTCCAAACCGGAAAGATTGGAGTCAATGCTTAGACGATGTATTGTGGGCTTACAGGACTGCCTACAAGACCCCCATTGGTATGTCACCTTTCCGATTAATTTATGGAAAGGCGTGCCATCTTCCGGTTGAATTGGAGCACAAGGCATGGTGGGCCGTGAAGAAATTCAACATCGATCGAGATGCCGCAGGCTTGCATCGGAAGCTACAACTTAATGAACTAGAAGAAATCAGAAATGATGCTTTCGACAATGCGTGGATTTACAAAGAGAAGACGAAAAAGATCCACGATCAGATGATTTGCGGGAAGAGTTTTGAACCTGGGCAGAAAGTATTACTTTTCAATTCAAGACTTAAGCTCTTTCCGGGAAAGCTTCGCTCTCGATGGATGGGGCCATTCGTAGTTTCTCAAGTTCTACCTCATGGAGCAATTCTCATTCGATCTATCGACAAAGGTAGTGAGTTCAAAGTAAATGGCCATCGCTTGAAGCCCTATTTTGAGGCATTTGCGGAGCACACCGTGGAGGAGATGCAACTCCAAGAACCGGCCATTTCAAAAACAAAATGATGCATCACGTCCAAAGCTAACGACGTAAAACGAGCGCTCATTGGGAGGCAACCCAATAGGGAGACAACAGATTTGTTTTCTTCTCCCCTTTTAATTAATTTAATGGTTTTTGCGTATTACATTAGAATTTTTCGTAGATCCTATACTCCATGTTTAATTCTATACTTTTACTTTAGTACATTGAGGGCAATGTAGAGTTTAAGTGTGGGGGAAAGGTTTACAATTTAATTGTGTCTAAATTAGTGTTTTTCAGAGTCTTTAGGACGCCCTTAACTAGTCGATGATGAAATTAGATCAACACGAACACATATGGCGTATGAATCACATGCATCGAATTCTTGTGCTAATTGAGATATTCTATATGTTTTTAACATGTAGTAGATATGAATTGCAAAACATGGTACAGAAATCGCATGCTTGAATAAGTTTTTAATCATATGAACCCTATGTGAGCTTTTGAGCTATCTGTTCTTTATTCGAGTGAATGTACATCCATTTCGTAGCTACTAGCTTATATATGCCTCATTTGATTGCTTGCCATAGATTTTAATGAATTAGAGAATGCTAGAACTTACTCATGTCAATTTGCAAAGCTTTTAAGTTGATACATACTTTGATTTCGGAAATGATTAAAGGCATTTAGGATTTTCCACCACATTGCCATATATCCATGTATCCCATTTGTACGCACAAGTTGCGACACCCCTAGATAAACCAATTGAGCCCACGTTAAGCTTTTCTTTCATCACCATATATACCTAAACACTTACCCTAGTATAGAATATCCTTACCCTTGTTCCAGAAACTTGGTGAGAATTTTTCGAAACTAGCACATAAGATTATGGTTTGGTAGGAAAGATTAAAAGAGTTAATGTGAGTAAGGGGAAAGACTTGTCCAAATAGCTAAAAAAGTATGAGATTGCCAAAAAGAAAAGAAAAAAAATTATATTTGAGAGAATGAAAAGAAAAAAATATTATTATTATCTCTCATGGCAATATGTTGTGTTCTAAAGTAGAAACCAATTGGATTAACGTCCCCCTTATTTGCGGATTTGGAGATTACGACAAATTGAAGGCCCAAAAATAGAACAAATATGGCCTTTGTCCTGTCCGAAAAGCTCAAAGGGTAGTTTAAATTGAAGTATACATGGTAACATTCGAGTGGAGATGGAGGACGAATATGGTGCTAGACTAAGTCTTTGGAACGTTTTTATCACCACCTATCTAAATTTCGAATGCCTTAGCCTTAACCCCATTACAACCTCACTAAAAGTCCTTTATGATCCTTAAAATGAGTAGCTTTCAATTAGTAGAGTAAGTTGCATGAGTAAGCTTATGGTTTTGGTTCATTTGTGCAAGTAATTAACTCCATTCATGAGGTTTTCGTTTAAATTTATATACACTTTAAGTGAACCCTTTTTCATGAGTGAAAAATATGATGAGTGCATCCTTGTGAGTTGATTAAACCTTTATTCAAAGCATGCACAGCTATAACATAACCATTGTTTTTTTTCTATGTCTTACTTGTTCATTACATAATTATATCGCAATTATCTCTTGAATTCGTTGAGCATACAAGTTGAAATTCATGTGAGCCATCACCATATACTTATGCAAATTCTGAGACAAATTTTAGCTAAGGGCTTAGTTATGTTCTTTCCTTTGTTTTAAATTCTTAGGGAGTCTTAGTTTAACTTAGTGTTTGCTAAGGGACTAGCAAAGTCTAAGTGTGGGGGAATTTGATATACGCATTTTATGCTCGTTTCTTAACGCATTTCCCTTTACGTTTAGCTATGTTATTATCTTAGTTTTTATGTTTTCCTTATTTAATTTGTTATCTTGAAGATATTTACGGTGGAGATTAATAACGGCGCAATTTGGAGGAATTTCGGCGATTTTGCGATTTTTGCGATTTTGGACCTCCGAAAATGGGCCGGCCCAAAAAGCAAATTATGGGCCGATTTCTCAAATCTTGTTTCGGCCCATTATCAAGCCCAAACCCATTCATTTTTGCATGGAAGCCTTTTGGTGAAGTTGAAAAGTCAACAATATCAAGCTTTGTGACTCATTTTAGTGACTAAGCTTTGTGATCATCACAAAAGATGACTTGCCATGTGACTTGCCATGGTGACTCTTGCTTAGGGTTTATAAATGGTGACTTGCATGGTGACTCTTGCTTAGGGTTCACAAATGATGATCACAAAAGGTGACTAAGGGAGTGACTTGCCATATTGATCATTACTTGCATTAAATGGAGGGAGGCAAGGTGGAAGAGAGAAGGCAACATCCCTTGCCTATATAAGAGAGGAGGCTGGCCATATATTATGCATCTCTCATTTTACAAGCAAAAACTCTACACAAATACTCCTCCACCATAAACACTTCAAGGATTCTCAAGCAAAGCCGAAGCACATCTTCTCCATCCAAGCCGAAGCAATCCTCCTCCATCCAACACAATACGCTAAGTCCCTTGTGAAGGAAATCCATCTCCACTGTAGATCATCAAGCATTCAAGACAAAAAGTGTAACCATGATCTTCACTTTCATTTCTTTTGCTTTGTATTTGAACCTTTTGATGTATTGGAATACATTTATGTATCAAATGAAGAACAAGTTTAGATTTGTGTTTTATGTGTTTAAACCGATTCATAAGTTGCATGTGTTTATGATTTCTAGCCTTTTATGCATGTTTGATACAATCTTAAAGCTTCGTAAGCATGTGTTAGAAAATACGCTAAGTCCCTCTCTTTCGCATGTTTCGATGATCGTATGTTGTTTAGGATGTTTATACGCTAAGTTGCATTCCTACTCAATTATTAAGCATGTATATTTAGTTAGAAGTTATGAATTTCGTAACTTACAAAAAGGTTTGATGCATGAAAAGGGTAGGCTAATAAGATGAGATGATCACATGTAATTAGTAGTGTAACTTCTTATTTTTAGCAAGCATAATTAAACTTTAAGTTTCTTGATTGTTGAAACTTGTCTATGAGTAAAACATGTTAGATGCCTAAGAGTTTTAGTTGTGTTTGCATGTTTTTGTACTTTAATTTCGTAGATTAAACAACCAACTTCCAATCCCCCCAAACATTTACATTTCCGCTTATTAACGAAACCATGCATGCGCCCTTAATTCCCCGGATAAAGAACGATCCCTACTCGCCAATATTACAAATGACAAAAGAAGGGTTTAAATTGCAATGCGCGTAATCTGTGTTTTTAAGTTAACGTGAATGCATGTTTTGCGTGTATCAACCGATCAGAGAGGATTTATCGTATGTTGAGGAGCCAGTGCAGATTCTCGATCGACGTGAGCAGGAGTTGAGACACCGTGTGATTCCGCTGGTGAAGGTCTTGTGGCAGAACCATTCAGTTGAGGAGGCCACTTGGGAGACCAAGCAGCGTATGCGGGAGCAGTATCCTCATCTGTTCACATGATAGGTACGACCCGAACCAGAATCAGATGTGTGTTTGGCACGATTCTCGAGATTTGAGTTTAGTCGCAGTTTTGCGATATTATGTGGTTTGTCGATTCGATTCGCGACTTTGTTTTTAGTCGAGAATTTGAGTTGGGTATCTTCACGGAAAGTGTAGAGTACGTGATTTCGAGTTCGTAGGCGGTTCCGGAAGATTTTTCCGATAACCGAGGAATATTTTATGATTATTTGAAGTTTCGGGTTCCGACGAGTTTATCCGATTGTTTCGAGCTTATCCGAATCATTTCGTATTTTCATTTTGGACCGTCGATCGACCCGAGGCTCGAGTATAAATATCGAAAATAGCCGAGAGTTAGTCGAAAACTTCATTTTGGGCGTTGACCAAACTGGAAAATTTGTTGACTTTCCATATTTGGAAAGTGAACCATCGGACCGAATAGGAAAGTTGCTATTTTGGGAAGTCAGTTTCCGGCGACCGGATTCCGGCCATCTTGGACTTCGAGGAAGGTATGGTTAGAACCTCTATGTGATTTCGAGTACGTTGGTATACGTTTTGATGAGATTTGATGAGGTTTTGGGGTAACCCGAGCTAAGCCGATCGGGATGGAATCGCCGGTGGCGGTTGGCCGTTTCCGGCGAGGTTTGGAGGTGGTGGCTGGGGGGGAAAGACTCCCCTTGCTCCTCTGAACCTCAAGGTGTGTTTAATTTGATCGGAGATGGTGATTTGGGATGGACCCGATTTGGGATCCGATTTGGGTATCCCGATTTGGTTTCGTGAAATTGTGGTAGTTCTGCTTGGAATTGGCTCGCGTGGTAGAAGGAAAAGATGTTCGTATGGTTGAGCTGATCTGATCTGGAACTTCCCCCCGTGGGATTCCTCCGTTGACGGCGCGCCGCCGCCGGCGGCGGCGGTCAACGGCGGTCAATGGTGGGGGAAAAGTCAACTTTTCAGATTTCGATGTAATTAGTGTCATTTTTCTCGTAATCACGCCTTGGTTATCGTACGGAGGTTTTCGGGTTGATTTGGTTAGCCGATTTTTAGTCGAGATTTCGAGTGGGGATTTCGGGATTTCCGTAATTCATTTTGCACTGCATTTCGTATTTCCGGGAACGGTTGGTTTCCGTGCATCGGTACAGTGTTGTGAATTACGATTTTGATCAGTTATGTTTTATGATTATATTCAGGAGATCGAGATCTGGATCGTGAGCGTGCTTCAGGCGAGGGATCTTCCGCCGGACCACGAGTGTAGCGCGTGTGCGCGTTTCGAGAGTCTGTGAGTGGACAATTTCTTTTCACAGAAATCTTGCGAGTCATTTATGTGATTTATGAATTGAGCATGCAACATGATTATGGTTTTTCGAGCATGAGATTTAATACGAGATTATGATTAAATAAGCATGTGTTTATCATTATACGAATATGTTTATACGGATATATGTATACGAACATGCATACACTTTTATGCTGTTTCATGCATTTGCATTGAAATGTTTATGATTTGGTTTACACAGAGTACAGTCGTGGTTACGTTGTTGTATCGATACACTTGCCTCTCGGCTGATCCCCGATGGTAGGCCACCAGGAGGGGCAGTACCCCTACCTGACCGGCGAGGGGCAGTACCCCGGAACCGAGGCCTTTCTGGCTATGAATCACGTGGCAGTCAAGGACTCCGTGATTCTGACTGTACTAGCACGGACGTGTCCATGAGTGACCCCGTGATACTTTCTATGAATGTTCTGTTTACGAGTTGGAGTCAGCGTCTCCTCGTAAACTATTTGATTTGATTTATTCATATTTCGACTCGCATATATTTTTATAACGTATATACTCGGTGAAAGACATTTATTTTCGTCCACTCACTCTAACGTGTTTATTGTCTTTCCCCTGGGCTTTTCGGTTTCCGTGCCCAATTTGCAGTTCAGGTTTGGTGTTTCACGTCGCGGTTTGGAGGCTAGTGATCAGAGTCACCTGTGTTTTCCAGTAGGTTCTTGTTTCGCCTACTGATGTACATATTGTATATGTTTTACTCTAGAGGTCGCTCTGATACATTCTGATACATGTTGTGCGGATTTTCACAGATATACATATTTACATAGTACAGTTTATTTACTGTTGCTGATTATATTGATGTTGAGAAATCCGGATGGGATTGGTGCCCACGGTTTGCTTTTTGTGGCATAGGATGAAGTGTTAATCTCCGAGTGCAGGTTATGGTAATTCCACGCTAGTAACGAAACTCTGCCGAAATTTTGAAAAATTTTTGTTGGTTCGTATTTTCGAAGGGTTTGATTCCGGTTTAGGTAACTGAATCGGGATTGGGTCCTTTCAGCTAGTCCCTAGCAAATACTAAATAAAAGAAAGACTAAAAATATAAAACCAACGTTAGAGCTAGCTTCCTTGTTGAACAAATTCCATGGACTCACATAAATAAAAGCAACTTCTAAGCCCGCAGCACAATTTGTCTCAGAAATTTTCTTACGTATATGGCGATGGAGTCACAAGATTTCATAGTGAAAATTTCAACAATTTTCGAGAGATAAGAAAAATATGATCATGTCATGAACAAGTAGGACTTGGAGAAAACAATGGTGAAGTTATAGCTATGCATGTTTCGAAAAAGTCTAAATCAATCTCACATGGATGCTCTCATCATATTTTCACTCATGAAAAGAGGTTCACTCAAAATGTATATGTATTGCATCGAAATACCTCATAATTACTTGCACAAATGAACCAACCATATGCTTACTCATGTAACTTACTCAACCAATTGAAGGCTACTCATTTTAAGGATCATAAAGGACTTTAGAAAGGTTGTAATGAGGCTAAGGCTAAGGCATTCGAAATTTAGATAAGTGGTGGTTAAAACACGTTCCAAAGACTTAGTCTAGCACTTAAAACTTCTTGAATTCGTGGCTCATCCTTTCTACACTTCTTTATGTGTCAAACTCTAGAATCGGGGGCCAATTTTCATCTTTTTGGGCCCTAACTTCATTCTAAACTTCTTTTGTCCAAACTTTTTGTGACGACCCGGACCAGAATCAGCAGTATGATCAGCTTGATTGATGAGTTTGTGTGTAGTCGCAGAGTTGTTCGACAGTTATTGAATCGCCAGGCTCGTTAACGACTAAATTATTGGCCGAGAATTGGAGCTGGGTTTCTTCTCGAGAGTCGTTGTACGTGTGATTACGAGTTCGTGGGCGGTTCCGGATCGTTATTTGGACGACCGAGGAATTAATTATGAATATTTGAAGTTCAGATTTAAATGGTGGGCTACTTAACGACTAAATTACCGGACGAGAATTTGGTTTCGGCTTCTTCACGGAAGTTGTTCAGAATTTAATTTCGAGTTCGTGGGAACTTCCGGAGCATGATTTGGAGTTACGAGGAATTAGTTGCGAATTTTGCCGTTTGTTGATTATTTAGTTGATTTAATGTGTGTTGCTTTGAAGAGTTGACTTTTTATTCGGTTGGCCGATGTGTTTGACTTTGAATGATTATTGAAGAATATGTCGAGACGAGTTTGTGGCCACGAGAATTATCGGAATCGGAATTACGACGAAAAAGTTACGCGCATTTGAAGTTCGTCGAAATAGATAAACATGAAGTTTCCGTTTTGGGAAAGGCTATTTATAGCAACCTGCTATTTTGGGAAAGTCAAAGACTTACCATAATGGGGTTTGACCGAGTTGACCGAGTCAACTCGGTGGAGGAGGAGATGGCGATGTACTCGGCGGTGCTTCACGGTGGAGTTGGCTTCCGGCCACCCTAGGCCTCGGCCTAGGGCTTGTTCTACTCGGCTTGGCTGCCCCGTGTCGATGCCGGCCACCACGCACGGCGTGGCTCACGGTGGAGAGAGAAACTTGGGATAAAGTTTGAAGGTTTTGGAGGTTAATGGTGGTTTCCGATTCGGGCCGTTTCGAGCTGAACTTTGGGGTGGGCTTTATAGCCCTCATCACCATGATGCTTCCCTGTAAGTTTCGTGTTTCAATTCGATGTGTGCAAGGAGAATTTTGGATTTGAAATTTGTGTGTTCATTCGGTTTTGCTTGAAATTGACCATGTTAGAGTGAGAATTGGACTTCGGTGCAGTTGACAAAGTTGCTCAGTGGGTGATTTGGAGTGGAATAGAGGTTGCCCCGCCGTGAAATTCTCCGGTCAACAGTGGCGCCGCCGTGGACGGCGGTCAACGGTCAGAGTTGACTTTTTGACTTTCGACAAGTCGCATGTCATTTGACTCGAAATCGCGCCCTGATCGCTGTGGGGAGGTTCGTTTTTCGAGTTGAGCGTTCGAACGTAAAGCGAGGTATTGAAGTGGTATATACGGATTTTCGACGATTCGTCGACTTTGAATTATCTGTTTCCGAGAACGGTGGTTTCTCGTGGTTTGATTTGTATTGTCGGATTATGATTTTGGATATTGGACATTGTGTATATTCAGGGTTCGTGATCATTCGTTTGGCGAGGGGCAATCCGCCGGATCACGGGTTAACGCGATACGCGTTACGCTAGTCTGTGAGTGGACATTTTATTTTCACGGATTGATTGCGAGTCTTTTATATACGTTTATGAACTTGAGCATGCAGCATGATTATGGTTTTACGAGCATGAGATTTCATACGAGATTATGATTATATGAGCATGTGTTTACGATTATACGATTATATTTTTACGGATATACGTATACGAATATGCATACACTTATATGTTGTTTCATGCATTTGCATCGATTTGCTTGTGATTTGGTTTTCACAGAGTACAGTCTCAGTTACGTTGTTGTATCGATACACCTTGCCTCGTCGGCTGATCCCCGACGGAGGGCCGCCTGGAGGGGCGTTTCCCCAACCAGACCGGTGAGGGGCGTATTCCCCGGAACCGAGGCCATTTCTGGCTTAGAATCACGTGGTAGTCAAGGACTCCGTGGTTCAGACTGTACTAGCACGGAGGAGTCCATGAGTGACCCCGTGGGATTTTACTTGCATGCTCAGTACATTGGAGGAGTATGAGTTTTACCTCGTGTACTTATTATTTTATGTTCCTGGACTCGCATATGTATTTTAAACATATATATTAACTGGTGAAAGACATTTATTTTCGTCCACTCACTCTAACGTGTTTATTGTCTTTCCCCTGGGCTTTTCGGTTTCCGTGCCCAGTTTGCAGTTCAGGCTCTGGTGTCGCACGTCGTGATCGGAGACATAGTACTCGAGCTACCTTGTTTCATCCAGTAGGTTTATTGTTCTACCTACTGTGGTACATTTATATGTTTATACATTAGAGGTCGCTCTGAGAAATCTGCTATTATTGTTATACGATTTTACACTGGATTTCAGTAAAGTGCATATATATTTACTACTTTACTTTACTGTTGATATATTGAGAAATCCGGATGGGATTGGTGCCCACGGTTGGCTTTTTGTGGCATAGGATGAAGTGTATTTTCTGCGTGCAGGTAATGGTAATTCCACGCTAGTAACGAAACTCTGCCCAAATTTCGAAAAGTTTTTGTTGGTTCGTGTTTTCGAAGGGGTTCGATTCCGGTTTAGGGAGCTAAATCGGGGTTGGGTCCTTTCACTTTTACACTTAGAACTTTTGCCGGAGAGCTTTTACACACATTTTTTCTTTTCTTTTCTTTTGCTCTCGATTTTTTCCTTTTTTTATTTCGGCAATAAACTCTTTTGGACAAGTCTTCCCTTCTTTGTATTCTTTCATCACTTTTTTCGCCACTTCTTTTATGCTAGCTTCGAAACCTCTTCACCAAGTCTTTGAACAAGGTTTGGAAATTCTACACTAGGCTAAGTGTTTATATATGTATGTGGTGAATGAAAGAAAAGGCTTAACGTAGGCACAAAAGGGGTAATCTAAGGGTGTCGCAACTCGTGCGCACAATGGGACACAAGGCCATTTGGTTTAAGTGGTGGTAACCTAATTTGCCTTTAATCATATCCAAAATCAGAGCATATATCAACTTAAAAGCGTTGTAAATCTACATGAGTAAGTTCTAGTAATCTCTAGTTCATTAAAATCTATGGCAAGCAATTAGATGAGGCATGTTTTGTTTTTGAAAACCATATGCACGAAATTCACTCTCAAATGAAGTAATGTAGGCTCAAAAACTCACTTTTAGGTTTGTATGATTTAAAACTTATTCTAACATGCGAATTCTATACCATGTTTAATCAAACCATATCCACTACATGTTATGACAATCAAAATATCTCACTTATCACAAGAAAACAGTTTAGTGCCTATTCACCGCCATATATATTCTTTTTCTGTCCATTTTCATCATAGACTAACTAAGGGCATCCTAAAAATGAAAAAGACTCTTTAAAAATCCTAAGTTAAATAGAAAGACATAAAATAATTTTTTTTTTAGGGCATCATCCGCCGGAAAGTTCCATTGTCCGCCCGGTTTTAACAATTTATGACTTCAAATAAGGTTGTAAACCCCTCCCCCACACTTAAACTCTACATTGTCCTCAATGTATTTAAGGGACTCATAGAATTTCGTATGAAGGGAGAGACCCACGAAAATTTTAGCTAAGGAAAGTAAATAAACAACGAAATTAAAAAGATAAGGGAGGAGAGAACAAAGCCTTGGCGATTTCCTCCATTGGGTTGCCTCCCAACAAGCGCTTGTTTTTTAACATCTTACAGCCTAGACTTGAGGGTTCTTCATTCATTTGATGTGGCCGGTTCGAATAGAGCTTCTTCCTCAACTACTTCCTCTTTGAGGGCCGAATGATAAGGCTTTAAACGATGACCATTGACTTTGAATTCGTTCCCGGTTGTTGGACTCTTGATGTTTATAGCTCCATGGGGAAAAATTTCGGTGACAATGAAAGGTCCAACCCACCTCGAGCGTAGTTTTCCTGGAAAAATTCTAAGGCGAGAGTTAAAGAGCAATACCTCTTGTCCGATTAGGAACTCCTTTCTCCGGATCCTCTTGTCGTGAAACACCTTCGTTTTCTCCTTATAGATCCAAGCATTGTCGAATGCATCATTCCTGATTTCTTCGAGCTCACAAAGTTGGAGTTTCCGATGCAAACCAGCCTTGTCGTGATCCATATTGAATTTCTTGACAGCCCACCATGCCTTATGTTCTAACTCCACCGGAAGATGACATGCCTTCCCATAGACAAGTCGATAAGGGGACATGCCAATGGGAGTCTTGTATGCCGTCCTATAGGCCCATAATGCGTCATCAAGACATTGGCTCCAATCCTTGCGATTTGGCTTGACAGTTCTTTCCAAGATCTTCTTGATTTCGCGATTGGATACTTCCGCCAATCCAT
This sequence comes from Geum urbanum, assembly GCA_946800695.1. Lineage (NCBI taxonomy): Eukaryota > Viridiplantae > Streptophyta > Magnoliopsida > Rosales > Rosaceae > Geum > Geum urbanum. The sequence goes on from OX327002.1 coordinate 26,582,781, forward strand.
TGGTTTGTGGATGATATGGTGTAGAGACCTTGTGGGTGATGCCGTACTTCTTCATCAATGCGTCTATTGTCTTGTTGAAAAAGTGACTTCCTCCATCGCTTATTAGAATGCGAGGCATTCCATGTCGTGTGAAAATTTGTGCTTTAAGGAAATCTGCAACAACTCGCGAATCATTAGTACGGGTGGCTTTTGCTTCCACCCATTTCGACACATAATCAACAGCGAGTAAGATGTAAGTATAACCGTTAGACATGGGAAATGGTCCCATAAAATCAATGCCCCAAACATCAAAAATTTCGACATAAAGAATATAGTTCTGCGGCATTTCATCTCGAGGACCTATATTACCGGATCTTTGGCACCTGTCACACTGGGCACAAAATTCATGAGAGTCACGAAATATATTAGGCCAAAAGAATCCACAATCTAATATTTTCAAGGCTGTTTTCCTAGAACCAAAATGACCTCCACATGCATCGTTATGACAAAACTTAAGAATAGACTCAAATTCGCAATCGGGGACACACCTTCTAATTACTAAGTCAGAACATTGTTTCCATAAGTAAGGCTCATCCCAAATGAAATGTTTAGCATTTAGTCTAAGTTTATGGCGTTGAACACTATGCATGTGAGGTGGAAATTTATCGGTAACTAAATAATTCACAATATCCGCATACCAAGGAGTTTCCGAGGTACTTACCTGAAGTCCGAAGAGTTGTTCATCCGGAAATGTTTCCTCAATTGCCACCGTCTCCTTGTCATGTACAATTCGAGATAAGTGGTCTGCCACCACGTTTTCTACTCCCTTCTTATCTTTCACTTCTATGTCGAATTCTTGGAGTAGAAGTATCCAACGAATGAGTCGTGGCTTGGCATCCTTTTTCGCCATCAAGTACTTCAATGCAGCGTGGTCCGTATAGACAATCACCTTGCTTTGCAACAAGTATGATCGAAACTTGTCAAGTGCAAACACCACGGCGAGCATTTCCTTCTCGGTTGTTGTATAGTTGCTTTGAGCATCGTCCAATGTTCGAGAACCATAGTAAATGGCGTAGGGCTTCTTGTCCTTCCTTTGCCCTAAAACAGCTCCGACGGCGTAGTCGGACGCGTCGCACATCAATTCAAACGGTAGTGACCAATCCGGTGCACAAAGGATAGGAGCACTTGTGAGAAGCTCCTTCAACTTGTCAAATGCAGCTCGGCATTCATCATCAAACATAAAGGGAGTGTCCTTTTGTAGAAGCTTGCACAAGGGACGAGAAATTTGGGAAAAGTCCTTGATAAATCTCCTGTAAAAACCTGCATGGCCAAGAAAAGAACGTATCTCTCTAACCGAAGTCGGAGAGGGTAAGTACCGCACAAGATCTACTTTTTGCTTTATCAACTTCTATTCCCCTTTTCGAAACTATGTGACCTAAAACTATCCCTTGAGTAACCATAAAATGGCATTTCTCCCAATTAAGCACTAGGTTCGTTTCAACGCATCTTTGTAAAATCAGTTCTAAGTTAGCTAAACATGCATCGAAATTTTTCCCAAAGACACTGAAATCATCCATGAAAACTTCTATTATCTTCTCTATGTAATCAGAAAAAATTGAAAGCATGCAACGTTGAAAGGTACCTGGTGCATTGCAAAGTCCAAATGGCATTCGTCGATATGCAAACGTTCCAAAGGGGCAAGTGAACGTTGTCTTCTCTTGATGTTCCGTGGCGATGCTGATTTGGTTGTAACCAGAATATCCATCTAGGAAGCAATAATATTCATGTCCCGCCAACCTCTCTAGCATTTGATCAATGAATGGCAAGGGGAAGTGGTCCTTGCGAGTGGTGGCATTGAGCTTCCGATAGTCGATACAAACTCTATGGCCGGTTACGGTTCTTTGTGGCACCAATTCGTTTTCCGCATTCTTCACCACGGTGATTCCAGACTTCTTAGGAACAACTTGTACGGGTGAGACCCATCGGCTGTCCGGAATTGGATATATGACGCCACAATCCAAGAGCTTGATAACTTCCTTCTTCACAACTTCCATCATCGGTGGATGGAGTCTTCTTTGAGCTTCTCTCGAAGGTTTAGCCCCATCTTCGAGTAGAATTCGATGCACGCAAGTGGCCGGATTGATGCCTTTGATGTCGGCAATGGTCCATCCAATTGCTGTTTTATAATGTTTGAGCATGTTGATGAGTTTGCCCTCTTGTTCTTCCTCCAATGATGATGAAATGATAACCGGCAAAGTGTCATTCTCTCCCAAGTAAACATACTTCAAATGAGCCGGTAACACTTTGAGTTCTAACTCCGGTGCCTTAATTACTGATGGAACAAGCTTGTTTTCTCCATAGGCCAACGGAATTGGAGGTGGCCTATTTGCAATCCGTGGAGCCTCATTGAGTGCCATAGCCATCTCGAGAATTCTAGGCTCCAAAATCTCGATAAGTGCATCAAAAAGGGCGTCATCCCCGAGTCGAGTCAGCCCCGCTCCTTCTTGTATAGCAATGTCGAGCACATCATCTCCAATGGTGTCTAAGTGTTGTTGAGCTGCCTCTTCTACCATATCCATCGAAAAGATGGCATTGACACCTGCCGTGGGAACCTTCATGGCATCTAATATGTTGAATTCAATCTTTTCTCCGTCAATCTCCATGGAAAACGTTCCCTCAAAAACATCAATCTTCGTTCTTGCAGTCCTCATGAAAGGTCGTCCAAGAAGCAATGGCGTGGTGTTCAAAGGACTTTCCTCCATGTCAACAATGTAAAAATCCGCTGGAAAAATCAGGTTGTTGACTTGCACAAGAACATCTTCAACGTATCCCCTAGGATACTTATGTGAACGGTCGGCTAGTTCAATGATGACGTTGTCTTGTTTGAGCTCGCCTAAATCCATGGATGCATATAAGTAATAGGGCATTACGTTAATGGATGCACCAAGATCTAGCATAACATCTTCGAATTTGTTGTCACCAATCACGCAAGGAACAGAAAAGCTCCCCGGATCCTTCAATTTGGGGGGTAACCGACGCTGTAAAACCGCTGAAACGGTTGCATTCACCTTCACAACCTCCTTCGCTCTCGTTTGCCTCCTCTGGGTGCATAACTCTTTGAGAAATTTCGCATAGATAGGCACTTGCTTTATGCACTCGATCAAGGGCAGATTTACTTGCACCTTCCGAAAGATGTCCAAGATGTCTTCGTATTGATCATCTTTCTTAGATTTCGTCAACCTATGGGGGAATGGTGCACGAGCAAACGAAGCATTAGTATTAACCAAACTTGAAGGGATAGAGTTAATACCTTTGTTTGGGGCAGATTGCGATGATGAGGGTTGTGCCTTAGTGGCGTGAGGAGTCACATTCTTCTTGGCTTTTTTAGTAGCCGGATCTTCTTCTAATTCTTCCTCCTCAAAAATGGTGTGAGTAGGTGCCGAGCTTGTCTTTGGCAAAGGAGGTGCCAAAGTTCTTCCACTCCTCGTAATAATTGCACTCACATTCCGATTTGGCGGTTGTGATTGAGGTGGAAGGTGGCCGGAATCTCGAAATTGGCCCATGAAGTCCACGATTTGGCCCATTTGTTTTTTTATTTTGGTGATGTCTCGGCCATGTGTTTCCAACGTCTCCTTTTGCTTTGCTTGTCCCTCCAAGAGAACTTGTGTCGAGGTGGACAATTGAGTGAACATCTTGTCATAGTCCGGATTTGTAAATTGTTGGACAGGAGGAGATTGTTGCATAGGTTGCATCGTTGGAATGGGAGCTTGATGCATTGGCTGCCTTGGTTGGAAGGGAGCACGTTGGTAGCCTTGTTGATGTGCCAGAGGGTTGAAACATCCCTCATTGCTACTCCACTTAAAACCCGGATGATCTCGGTTGCCAAAATTGTTGTTGCTATAGTTGTTGTAACGTTGGCCTCCTTGATATCCTCCAATAGAATTCACTTGCTCCGGATCTCCATTTTGTTCCACCACATTAGGGCATTGATCATTGTAGTGCCCTTGTAGTTGACATACTCCACACGTTGGTCCTTGAGCTGCCTTGGCTCTCTTCGTCTCGAGCTCAAGCACTTGTTCTAGCATAGATGCTAGTTTGTCAAACTTCTCATCCTTCACTTGTGTTGAGCTAGCTTCATTCACTTGTTTTCGTTGAGCCATCCCATATTGAGCATCATTATTGGCTCGGTTTTCCAACAAAGTTCGAGCTTCTGTCTCATCTAAATCCATGAATGCTCCGGTTGCAGCGGCATCAAGAAGCTCTTTATCAATCGGTTTTAAACCATCATAGAAGTATTTCATGAGGTTTGTCTCGGAAAAACCATGGGAAGAGCAGGTGGCACATAGCACTTTGAAACGGTCGTAATACTGACCAAACGATTCATCCGATGCTTGTGTAATTCCCGTGATCTTCTTCCTCAAAACAGTGATCTTTGAGGCCGGAAAGTACTTAGCCAAGAACAGGTCCGCAAGTTGCTTCCATGTCGTGATGTGGTTAGGCGGGAGTTCCAAAAGCCAAGATTGAGCTCTATCAATCAATGTAAAGGGAAATGCCTTGAGCTTGAAGAGTTCTTCATCGGCATCCGAAGGCTTCATACTTGTGCAAATGAACTGAAATTGCTTGAGATGCATGTTTGGATCTTCGTTGGACAGCCCATGGAAGATTGGTAAACGGTGTAGGAAGCCACTCTTCAACTCAATGTCCTTCTTGTCCTCTTGAGGATCTGGAAATCGAATGCACCAAGAACCGCTACTCCACTCGGTGGAGCAAGTACGTTGGCGAAGGGATCGCCTCTCGTTGATGGGAGGATTCGGTGGGTTGTTGTGTGCCATGTCTTGCTCTTCTTCTTGTGAGTGCTCGGTGGAGTGATGGGAAGAACGTGGAGAGTCAAAACCTTCCTCAATGATAGGTTGGTCGAGAACTTGTTCACTCGGTACTACTTGAGACTTTAGACTTGCCAAACGGTTTGTAAGTGCTTGGAGATCAACTATAGGAGTCGAGTGGGAATGGGACATTCATAGAATCTGATCATCCACCAAAGATCAAGTGTTAGTATCAAAAGAATACACAAGGAATGCAAGATACTAACCAAAATAGTAACGTACAAGAAAGTACATAAAAACACACAAAAACACACAAAATCATAAAACACATAGAAACAAAGTGCACGTTATATAAATATAGGACATAGATTGTAGGAAATGGATGTAATGCCTAAATAGATAGATATATATATGCAATGTCTACGAAATGCATGAAAAGAACTATAAACACATGTACACACGTTTTCTGCAAAGTTAGACATATATACAATGCAAGACTTATAAACAAGTTAAGACACACACATATGCACATGGAATTCATGCCAGTATAACATAAATCACGATGGACGCACTTAGAAGGATTTTAAATGCACACATAAGAGATCCTACGTGAAGATGGTATGAATGCATAAGAGAAAACGTTAGAAACCTGCAGAAAACATACAAAGTTACGTGCTAAATACATGATGCAACGTGACCATACGTTTGGCCTCATGTCCCTAACTTCACTTAGGTTAGGGTACCCGGTGGTGAAATCCGAGCATCACAAAGCCGCCTGCAGGTTATGCAAGCAATATGCAACGTGGTTAATTCATTACAAGTTTAGAATGCACACGAAATTTACAAGTAATATGCACAAGTATTTTGTTCATTGAATTTCGCCTTCAATTTAAAGAGAATACGTTCATTTGGCCTTTAGGTCTTTCATTGGACGTGCGACCCGCGCGATAAAATGTACATTCTCAATCAATTGGCCTTGGTTCAATCGAAAAACATGGCCAGTTGGGGATAGAGATAACGCGAGAGGTAGGACTAATTTCGACGATGCATCCCGAGGCTTACCGATCATGGAAAGTAGATTTAGTCCTTGTCTTCTTTGGGCAACTTTAATAAGCTTGGCCAGTTGGCAAGAGAGACCACGAGAGGCAGGACCGATTTGAGATCTCGGATCCAGAACCCGTCATAGAAACCGTCACCTTCTAGACACCAAGTTACCAAAAATTTCTTACTCAAAGACAAGTATTCATCCACTTACCGGATCATTGGTATATACTCCATTGATGCAAGTCTTTCTTAGATCCAGAACCTGTCACCAGTCATAACCCGTTTCTAGACACCATGTCCGACATTCAGCCAAAATTTCGAGAAAGACATTCCCTCAAGTCCTTGTAGACTCCGCCCTCAACCTCATGTCCATAACTTCACTTAGGTTATGGTGTGCGGTGATGAAATCCACACATCACGAGGGGTTAAGGAGATAAACAAGAAAAAGAGATGCCATCTATTCCAATGAGTGAGACTTAATCGCCCAAACTAGCGTACTCAATGTAAATCGAAGACTTCCTTTAATATGTACCTATTTACATGGCTGCAAAAACAAAACATTAGAATGGAACGTATTATGAACATGTATAAACATTTTCGACACTTTATATATATATACACTTATTTACATGATTTCACATATTTACAAGCATAAACACACAATTCTTTACAATCCCCGGCAACGGCGCCAAAATTGATACGCGACTTTGCAACCATTAAATTAACACTTAACAATCAACAAAAACGCATAAACAATTAAAACCCTTTTGTGTAGATGTAGCATTGATAAATAGGGATCGTTCTTAACCGGGGATTGAGGGTGCATGCATATTTACGCTATGTTTTGAAAGGGGGGTTTGTAAAGGTTGTTTATTATCTACGAAAAGACAAAAATATGGCATGGCAAACACATCGTTGGCTTCTAAGTTCTAACATGCTTAAACTCATAGACAAGCAAAACAAACAAGAACATAGAATCCTAAACATGCTTACTAAAACCGAAAATAATGTTTAATTACATATATACACGTTGATCAACTCATCATACTCACCTCATTCCTTTATAACCTAATCATATTTTATGCAACCTATTAAAACTCTAAGCCTTTACTATGTTGTTCATGTATTTCTCGAATGACAATGTTTTCGAACCAAGATCGCTCGCATTCTAGACACATCATAACATAAACCAAGATCGCTCGCATTTAAGTTAAGCATTAAGCATAGAAAATACATGCATAGCAAAGAACTCAGATTCGAAACAAGTTACAAAAACATGCTAGAATTATATAACCACAAACTCTTATTTAAACTCTTCCTTAAAAATCAATCGTTCATACAAAAAGAGAGTAGAAGGTAACATGTTACACATTTTGGTCGTGAACGCAGTTGCAAAACATGTAGATGGCCTTCTAGTGGATGGAGAGAAACCTTCGGATTGCCTAAGTTGCTCTTATGGAGGATGTCGATTGTTGGAGTGTGGGGAGCTTCGGCTTCTTGAGGAATTTTCGATTTTGGAGGAGACAAAGTGTTGTGGACAAGAGCTCGGCTTGTATGATGAGAGATGATTGAGAATGAGACCGACCCCTCTTATTTATAGGTGAAGAAGTCCAACTTTCCTCTCCAAACTAGGGATTCCTAGTTTACCCGGGTAGAAATGCCAGCTTTTGACAGCCTGTCTTGAAACGTCTTTTCCGGGAGTTCTAGAGCTTAGAAAATTATGATTTTGGACTCGTTGGAAAGCTTATTCAGAGAGCTATAAAATCCATATAAGGAACGCCATATTTAGAGTTGAATTACGACTTCGGTGGCCTCTTGAAGTTACAGGTCTGTTCTGAAATCTTCTTTCCTTATTCCACTCTAGATATTTCTTTCTTGATCTCCAAGGAATATACTTCTTGCCGAATTTCTTTAAGATATTCAAGATATTTGGTCTTCAAATAGGGCAAGTATGATCTCAATATTTCGGCCATGACTTCTTTCCAAAAATGCATGCCGACTTGATCTTCCTGGTCCACGTAGGAGAAATGCATTCGTTCTTCATTTGGGAAACCATTTGTGCGTACCATTTTAGTAACTTTTACGAATACCATTTCTCAACCATTTTGCGCGTCTCGGACATTTCGCCACGTCATTCCTAGTTGATTTAGGAAACTTCATTTTTCAGCTCCGCGAAACTTTCCGAGTTGTCGAACCATTTGCATTCCTAACCCGAGTAGGAATCCTCGTCAAAGTAGGAAATACCATACTTCCAATGGGAGTTTTGTAGGCAGTTTGGTAAGCCCATAATGCATCATCTAGGCATTGGCTCCAATCTTTCTGGTTCGCCTTAACGGTTCTCTCCAAGATCTTCTTGATCTCACGGTTGGATACTTCAGCCATTCTATTTGTTTGAGGATGATAAGGCGTAGACACCTTGTGTGTGACACCATACTTCCTCAATAATGCTTCCACCGTCTTGTTGCAAAAATGACTCCCTCCATCGCTGATTAGAACGCATGGCATTCCAAACCTGGTAAAAATATTAGCCTTAAGTAAATTTGCAACAACTCGCGAATCATTAGTACGGGTGGCTTTTGCTTCAACCCATTTTGAAACATAATCAACGGCGAGTAAAATATAAGTATAACCGTTAGACATGGGAAATGGTCCCATAAAATCTATGCCCCAAACATGAAAAATTTCGACATTTATCACATAGTGTTGTGGCATTTGATCTCGTGGTCCAATGTTGCCGCTCCTTTGGCACCTATCACACTTAGTACAGAATTCATGAGAGTCACGAAAAATGTTAGGCCAAAAGAAACCACAATCTAAGACTTTTAAAGCTATTTTTCTCGAACCAAAGTGACCTCCACATGCATCGTTATGACAAAACTTAAGAATGGACTCAAATTCACTATCGGGGACGCACCTACGAATTACTAAGTCAGAGCATTGTTTCCATAAGTAAGGTTCATCCCAAATGAAATGTTTAGCATTTAGTCTAAGTTTATGGCGTTGGACATTATGCATGTGAGGTGGAAACTTATCGGTGACTAAATAATTTACTATATCCGCATACCAAGGAGTTTCCGAAGCACTTACCTGAATTCTGAAGAGTTGTTCATCCGGAAATGTTTCCTCTATTGCCACCGCCTCTTTTTCATGTACAATTCGAGACAAATGGTCAGCCACCACGTTTTCTACTCCCTTTTTGTCCTTAACTTCAATGTCGAATTCTTGGAGTAGAAGTATCCAACGAATGAGTCGTGGATTGGCATCCTTTTTCTCCATGAGATACTTCAATGCAGTGTGGTCCGTGTAGACAATCACCTTGCTTTGCAACAAGTATGATCGAAACTTGTCAAGTGCAAACACTACAGCGAGCATCTCCTTCTCCGTTGTTGTATAATTGCTTTGAGCATCATCTAATGTTTGAGAAGCATAGTAGATGGCGTAGGGCTTCTTGTCCATTCTTTGCCCTAAAACAGCTCCAACGGCATAATCAGAAGCATCACACATAAGTTCAAACGGCTGAGACCAATCCGGTGCACAAAGGATATGAGCACTCGTGAGAAGCTCCTTTAGTTTGTCAAATGCAGCTCGGCATTCATCATCAAACACAAAGGGAGTGTCTTTTTGCAGAAGCTTGCACAAGGGACGAGATATGTGGGAAAAGTCCTTGATAAACCGCCTGTAAAAACCTGCATGGCCAAGAAAAGAACGTATCTCTCTAACCGAAGTCGGAGAGGGTAAGTACCGCACAAGATCTACCTTAGCTTTATCAACTTCTATTCCCCTTTTCGAAACTATGTGACCCAAAACTATCCCTTGAGTAACCATGAAATGGCATTTCTCCCAATTAAGCACTAGGTTTGTTTCAACGCACCTTTATAAAATTAACTCTAAGTTGTCTAGGCATGCATCAAAATCCCTCCCAAATACACTAAATTCATCCATAAAAACTTCTATGATTTTCTCTATGTAATCGGAGAAAATTGAAAGCATGCAACGTTGAAATGTACCTGGTGCGTTGCAAAGTCCAAATGGCATCCTTCGATATGCAAACGTTCAAAAGGGGCATGTGAACGTTGTCTTCTCTTCATCTTCTTCGGCGATGCTGATTTGGTTGTAACCGGAATATCCGTCTAGGAAGCAATAATAAGCATGACCTGCCAACCTCTCAAGCATTTGAACAATGAAGGGCAAGGGGAAGTGGTCCTTGCGAGTGGTGGCATTGAGCTTCCTATAGTCAATACAAACTCTATGGCCGGTTACAGTTCTTTGTGGCACAAGTTCATTCTCCGCATTTTTTACCACGGTGATTCCGGACTTCTTAGGAACAACTTGCACGGGTGAAACCCATCGGCTGTCCGAAATCGGATATATGACGCCACAATCCAAGAGTTTGATAACTTCCTTCTTCACAACTTCCATCATAGGCGAATGGAGTCTCTTTTGAGCTTCTCTCGAAGGTTTAGCTCCATCTTCGAGTAGAATTCGATGCACGCAAGTGGCCGGATTGATGCCTTTGATGTCGGCAAGGGTCCATCCAATTGCTGTTTTATGACGTTTAAGCATATTGATGAGCTTGCCTTCCTGTTCTTCCTCCAACGATGATGAAATGATAACCGACAAAGTGTCATTCTCTCCCAGGTAAGCATACTTCAAATGAGCCAGTAACATTTTGAGTTCTAGCTCTGATGCCTTGATCACGGATGGAACTAACTTGTTTTCTCCATAGGCTAACGGAATAAGAGGTGGCCTATTGACAATCCCTGGAGCCTCATTGAGTGCCATAGCCATCTCAAGGATCATTGGCTCCAATATGTCGATTAGTGCATCAAAGAGGGTGTATGACCCTAAGTCGAGTCAACCCTGCTCCTTCTTGTATGGCAATGTCTAGCTCATCATCTCCAATGGTGTCTAAGTGTTGTTGAGCTGCCTCTTCCACCATGCCCATCGAAAATATGGCATTTACACTTGCCGTGGGAACTTTCATGGCATCTAAGATGTTAAACTCAATCTTTTCTCCATCAATCTCCATGGAAAACGTTCCCTCAAAGACATCTATCTTCGTTCTTGCAGTCCTCATGAAAGGTCGTCCAAGGAGTAGTGGTGTGGTGTTCAAAGGACTTTCTTCCATGCCAACTATGTAAAAATCTGCGGGAAAAATTAGGTTGTTGACTTGCACAAGAACATCTTCAACGTATCCCCTAGGATACTTATGCGAACGGTCGGCTAGTTGAATGATGACATTGTCTTGTTTGAGCTCTCCTAGATCCATGGATGCATACAAGTGATAAGGCATTACGTTGATGGATGCACCAAGGTCTAGCATAACATCTTTGAATTTGTTGTCACCAATCACACAATGCTCCCCGGATCCGATCCTTCAATTTGGGGGGTAACCGACGCTGTAAAACTGCTGAAACGATTGCATTCACCTTCACAAGCTCCTTCGCTCTCGTTTGCCTCCTTTGGGTGCATAATTCTTTGAGAAACTTTGCATAGATAGGCACTTGCTTTATGCACTCGATCAAGGGCAGATTTACTTGCACCTTCCGAAAGATGTCCAAGATGTCTTCGTATTGATCATCCTTCTTAGATTTCGTCAACCTATGGGGGAATGGTGCACAAGAAAACGATGCATTATTAACCAAACTTGAAGGGATAGGGTTAATACCTTTGTTTGGGGGAGATTGCGTGGTGACTTGTGCCTTAGTGGCGTGAGGAGCCACACTCTTCTTTGTCTCGGCTACCTTAGTGGCTAGATCTTCTTCTAAATCCTCCTTCTCATATATGGCGTGAGGAGGTGTCTTGCTTTTCGTTGGCAAAGGAGATGCCAAAGTTCTCCCACTCCAGGTAACAATTACACTCACACTCCGATTTGGTGGTTGAGATTGAGGAGGAAGGTGGCCAGAGTCTCTAAATTGGCCCATGAAGTCCACGAGTTGGCCCATTTGCTTTTTGATTTCAGTGATGTCTCGGCCATGTGTTTCCAACGTCTCATTTGCTTTTGCTTGTCCCTCCAAGAGAACTTGTGTTGAAGCGGACAATTGAGTGAACATCTTGTCATAGTCCGGATTTGTAAATTGTTGTTGGACTGGAGGAGATTGTTGCATAGGTTGCATCGTTGGAATGGGAGCTTGTTGCATTGGATGCCTTGGTTGAAAGGGAGCACGTTGGTAGCCTTGTTGAGGTGTCGGAGGGTTTAAACATATCCTTCATTGCTACTCCACTTGAAACCTGGATGATCTCGGTTGCCAAAATTATTGTTGTTGTAATTATTGTAAAGTTGGCCTCCTTGATATCCTCCAATTGCATTAACTTGCTCCGGATCTCCATTGCCTTGCTCCTTCATGTTAGGACATTCGTCATTGTAGTGCCCTTACATATTGCAAACGCCACAAACAGGTCTTAAGTTTGCCTTGGCTTTCTTTGTCTCTAATTCAAGCACTTGCTCTAGCATAGATGCTAGCTTATCATACTTCTCGTCCTTAACTTGCGTTGAACTAGCTTCATTCATTTGTCTTCGTGGAGCCATCCCATACTGAGCATCATTATTGGCTCAGTTTTCCAACAAGGTACGAGCTTCCGTCTCATCTAGATCCATGAATGCTCTGGTTCCAGCGACATCAAGAAGCTCTCTATCAATCGGTTTCAAACCATCATAAAAGTAGTTCATGAGGTTTGTCTCGGAAAAACCATGGGAGGGGCAAGTGGCACATAAGACTTTAAATCGATCATAATGCTGGCCAAAGGACTCTTCCGATGCTTGTGTAATTCCTGTAATCTTCTTCCTCAAAACAGTGATCTTTGAGGCCGGAAAGTACTTAGCCAAGAACAGGTCCGCAAGTTGCTTCCATGTTGTGATGTAATTTGGCCGAAGTTCCAACAACCAAGTTTGAGCTCTATCCGTCAATGTAAAAGGAAAAGCTTTGAGTTTGAAAAGTTCTTCATCGGCATCCGAAGGCTTCATACTCATGCAAATGAACTGAAATTGCTTGAGATGCATGTTGGGATCTTAATTTGACAGCCCATAGAAGATTGGTAAACGGTGTAGGAAGCCACTCTTCAGCTCAATGTCCTTCTTATCCGCTTGGGGTTCCGGAAATGCAATGCAAGATGGACCACTACTCCATTCCGTGGAGCAAGTACGTTGGCGAAGAGATCGCCTCTCATTGTGGTTAACGTTAGAGGGTTAGGAGGGTTGTTACGTGCCATTTCTTGCTCTTCTTCTTGTGAGTGCTCGGTGGAGTGATGGGATGAGTGTGGAGAGTCCAAGCCTTCCTCAATGATAGGTTGGTCGAGATCTTGCTCCCTAGGATCCACTTGATATCTCAAACGAGTTAGACGATGTGTAAGTGCTTGGATATCAATATTAGGAGTTGAATGGGAGCTGGACATTCATAGAATCTGATCATCTACCAAAGATCAAGTGTTAGTATCAAAAGAATGTATATGCAAGATACTAACCAAAAACGTTGAAAATTAAAAGAAAGTAATAAAACAAACAAAATCACACCAAAACAAATCACACGAAGAAAAACAAACCAAAAACACACGAAAGCTGTAAAACACTAAGTTATGACGTTTTTAGACTCCCTAAAATGAATGTAAAATGGTAACAATGATCTAAAGACAAACTAAGATACAATATACACGTCTTCTGCAAAATTAGGCATATAGATAATGCAAAACTTAGAATTAATGTTAAGAACACATATATACACGTTAAAATGCAAGCACGTAATATTCACATCTAGTTCATGCATAACACACTCAAATCGTCATCCAAATGCATCAAACAAGAACCTAAGTGAAATATGAAGTGAATGCATAAGAGAAAACATTAGAAACCTGCAGAAAACACACAAAGTTACGTGCTAAATGATGAATGCAGCGTGACCTATCTTTTGGCCTCATGCCCCTAACTTCACTTAGGTTAGGGTGTGTGGCTATGAAATCCATACATCCCAAAGCCACCAAAAGGTTAATGCAATCTACAAATGCAAGTGGTTAATCCTTTACAACTTATGAGTATATAAGTATATACAAAACACACGAAATATGTATAGTAATATGCACAAGTATTTTGTTTATTGGGTTTTTCGTCACTCTTCAAAAGAAATGAACAGTATTTGATCTTTCGGTCGTTTATTGGACGTGAGACCCGCGCGATAAAGTATAAACTCTCTATCAATCGGCCTTGGTTCAATCGAAAAACATGGCCAGTTAGGGATAGAGATAACGCGAGAGGTAGGACTAATTTCGACAATGCACCCCGAGGCTTACCGATCATGGAAAGTAGATTTAGTCCTTATCTTCTTTGGGTAACTTTTAATGAGCTTGGCCAGTTAGCAAGAGAGACCACGAGAGGTAGGACCGATTTGAGATCTCGGATCCAGAACCTGTCATAGAAACCGTCACCTTCTAGACACCAAGTCACAAAAGATTTCTTACTCAAAGATAAGTGTTCTTCCACTCACCAGATCATTGGTATATACTCCATTGATGCAAGTCTTTCTTAGATCCAAAACCTGTCACCAGTCATAACCCTGTCTAGACACCATGTCCGACATTCAGCCAATCTTTCGAAAATTTACACTCCATCAAGTCCATAGCAAACTCCGCCCTCAACCTCATGTCCATAACTTCACTTAGGTTATGGTGTGCGGTGATGAAATCCACACATCATGAGGGGTTAAGGAGATAAGCATGAAAAAGAGGCGCTATCTATTCCAATAAGTGCGACCGAATGAACCAAACCGATTCACTCCTTCAATTTGAGACACCTTTAACGTGGGGTTATTTACATGTTTTTGTAATATTCACACAATTTCACACATATATAAACGAAACCACACACTTACTTTACAATCCTCGGCAACGGCGCCAAATTTGATACACGGATCTTAATAAGTACTAAATAAACACTTAACACTCAACAAAAACGCATAAGCAATTAAAACCCTTTTTTGTAGATGTAGCATTGATAAGTAGGGTATCGTTCTTAACCAGGGATTGAGGGTGCATGCATGACTACGCTATGGTTAATGGGGGGATTTTAAGAGGTTGTTATCTAATTCCTACGAAATTAAAGACAGAAAATAGTTAGTAAATGCATAGAGAAATCCTAGGTTCTAACATGCTTCACTCATAGACAAGTAGAAAACAAGCAAGAACAAAGAACCCTAAACATGTTTACTAGACCGAAAATAAACCTAAGTTATATATTTACAAGTGACCGACCCATCTTATTCACCAACGTCTTACACTTAAGTCATATTATATGCTCCCTATTAATTATCTAAGTCTTTAGCCAATTACAAGTATGATCATTTATTGTGCTTCGAGAATTTGCCCTATGACACTCCTATCAACTTGACAAGGAATTTGCCTTAGCCTAAATTGATGCATTAAGACTAACATGTTCGACTAAATCCTAAGACTCGAAACAAGTTACACATAATATTTCAAAACTGTAAACAAAGCACTGTTATTCAAAACCAAAATACAAACGTTTACAAGGATAAGTAGAAAGATTAGAGCTACACTTTAAGCTCGGGAAATTGCCCTACGTTTAATGCAGCCGTCTTTCAATGGAGATGGTGAATATCTAAAGGAATTTGCCCTATAGTCTACTCGGTGGAGGTAGGAAGCTTTTTGGTGGTGGAGTATGGTGGATCCTTGACAACCTTCGAACTTTGGGAGAGGAGAATAGTGTTTGCAGTGCTATTGGCTTCTAAGATGAGTTATATTTGAGAAGAGAGACGTCCTCTTGTATTTATAGGCAAGGAATGAATCTTTTCCACTCCAAAATAGGGATTCCTAGTGTACCCAAGTAGAATTGACAGCCTGTGACAGCCTGTCTTGAAACATCTTTTCCTGGAGTTCTAGAGCTCAGAAAATTGTGATTTTTGATTTGTTGGAAAGATCAGCTCGAGAGATTGAAGAAGACATATATGATCACTATATTTGGAGTTGAATTGCAGATTCTGTGATCCGTTGAAGATTGATGAGCTGGCAGACATATCTTCCTCTTCCTACTAGGAGTAGGGATATCTTGATCTTTCCATATCTTGTATTTCTTGAGCTCCAAGTCATTTTGGCCGAACCTACCATATATTGTAGGATATTTTGACCTTAAAATAAGGCACTTTTGAGATATACTTGATACCTTTGATCCTCCATCTATTTGGTCATATCTCCTTGCTTGATTTTGCCCAAAATGCTTGCTGATTTTCGATCCACCATTTGAAATGTCTTCATTTTGCCTTGCGTCATTTTAGTAACTTGAGAAGACCATTTCGGATCCATAATTTGCTACGTCATTCCGAGTTGAATTAGGAAACTTCTCCACTTGGCTCATTTTTGGCTCCAAATCACCTCCTTTATTGTACTTCTTTATTATAAACCTAAAAACAATACAGTAAGTAAGAACTGAGAATACTAAGGTCAAAACAAAGTAAAATGTAGAGAGAAATGCGTTAAGAATCTAGCATAAAATGCGTTGATCATTTATCTCCCTCAACTTTCAATACTATTCCAAAACTGTCCAAACAACCTAAAGAGAGAGATACAGATGATAAAATGATATTACGTCCTCTGAAACGCGGTTTGTTTCAAAAAGAGGCTCATGAACATGTAATTGATCCAAATATATAACGGGAAGCATTTTTGTGCATGTTATCTCCCTCAAATCTCAATACTCTTCCAAAACAATCCAAACAGTCGAAAGAAAGAGATCCGAAATATAAAATGAGATACCGGGGACCGAAACAAGTTTTGCTTCACAAAGAAGTTCATCAATATGTAATTGATCCAAATACTTGTGGGGATCCATTTTAGTTCATTTTATCGAACTAAAATCTCAATACTTTTCCAAAATAGTCCAAATAGTCTAAAGAGAGAGATAAAGATGATAAAATGAGATTCCAGGTACCGAAATGAGTTTAGCTTCACAAAGAGGTTCATGAATACATAATTGATCCAAATATTTGTGGCGACCCATTTTGGTGCATTTTATCTCCCTCAACTCCCAATACTCTTCCAAAACGGTCCAAACAGTCTAAAGAGAGAGATATGGATGATAAAATGAAATTCTGGGGACCGAAAAGAGTTTTTCTTCACAAAGAGGTTCAAGAACATGTAATGATCAAAATATATGTGGCGACCCATTTTGGTGCAGTTTATCTTCCTCAAATGTCAATTCTCTTCCAAAACAGTCCAAACAGACAAAAGAAAGAGATCGGGATGATAAAATGAGATTAGGTCCTCCCAAACACGTTTTGCTTCGAAAAGAGATTCATGAACATGTAATTGATCCAAATATATGTGGCGACCCATTTTGTTTTCCATTTTATCTCCCTCAAATCTCCATACTCTTCCAAAACAGTCCAAATAGTTTAAAAATAGAGATACGAATGATAAAATGAGATTCCGGGGACCGAAACGAGTTTTGCTTTACAAAGAGGTTCATGAACATGTAATTGATCCAAATATATGTGGCGACCCATTTTGGTGCATTTTAGCTTCCTCAACTCTCAATACTCTTCCAAAACAGTCCAAACAGTCTAAAGAGAGAGATCCAGATGATAAAATGAGATTACATCCTTCAAAATGCTTTTAGATTCAAAAAGAGGTTCATTAACATGTCGTTGATCCAAATATATTTGGGGATCTCTTTTGGTGCATTTTATCTCCCTCAACTTTCAATACTCTTCCAAAAGAGTCCAAACAACCTAAACAGAGAGATACATATGATAAAATGATATTACGTCCTCTGAAACGCGGTTTGTTTCAAAAAGAGGCTCATGAACATGTAATTGATCCAAATATATAAGGGGAAACATTTTTGTGCATGTTATCTCCCTCAAATCTCAATACTCTTCCAAAAAAATCCAAACAATCGAAAGAAAGAGATCCGAAATATAAAATGAGATTCCGGGGACCGAAACAAGTTTTTCTTCGCAAAGAGGGGTTCATCAATATGTAATTGATCCAAATACTAGCGGGGATCCATTTTAGTTCATTTTATCGAACTAAAATCTCAATACTTTTCCAAAATAGTCCAAATAGTCTAAAGAGAGAGATAGAGATGATAAAATGAGATTCCAGGTACCGAAATGAGTTTAGCTTAAAAAAGAGGTTCATGAATACATAATTGATCCAAATATTTGTGGCGACCCATTTTGGTGCATTTTATCTCCCTCAACTCTCAATACTCTTCCAAAACAGTCCAAACACTCTAAAGAGAGAGAAACGGATGATAAAATGAGATTCCGGGAACCGAAAAGAGTTTTGCTTCACAAAGAGGTTCATGAAAATGTAATGATCAAAATATATGTGGCGACCCATTTTGGTGCAGTTTATCTCCCTCAAATGTCAATACTCTTCCAAAACAGTCCAAAGAGACAAAAGAAAGAGATCGAGATGATAAAATGAGATTACGTCCTCCAAAACGCATTTTTCTTCGAAAAGAGGTTCATGAACATTTAATTGATCTAAATATATGTGGCGACCCATTTTTTTTTTCCATTTTATCTCCCTCAAATCTCCATACTCTTCCAAAACAGTCCAAATAGTCTAAAAATAGAGATACGAATGATAAAATGAGATTCCGGGGACCGAAACGAGTTTTACTTTACAAAGATTTGATATACGCATTTTATGCTTGATTCTTAACGCATTTCCCTTTACGTTTAGCTATGTTATAATCTTAGTTTTTATGTTTTTTTTATTTAATTTGTTATTTTTAGGTTATTTACGGTGGAGTTCAAAGTAAATGGTCATCGCTTGAAGCCCTATTTTGAGGCATTTGCGGAGCATAACGTGGAGGAGATGCAACTCCAAGAACCGGCCATCTCGAAAGCAAAATGATGCATCACGTCTAAGCTTTAGACGTAAAATGAGCGCTCATTGGGAGGCAACCCAATAGAGAAGACGACAACAGATTTGTTTTCTTCTCCTCCTTTTAATTAATTTAATGGCTTTTTCATTTTAAATTAGAATTTTCGTAGATCCTATACTCCATGTTTAAATTCTATACTTTTACTTTAGTACATTGAGGTATTTGTGAGCTTAAGTTTTTGCTCACAACAGAATTTTCGTAGATCCTATACTGCATGCTTGAATAAGTTTTTAACCATATGAACCCTATGTGAGCTTTTGAGCTATCTGTTCTTTATTCGAGTGAATATACATCCATTTCGTAGCTACTAGCTTATATATGCCTCATTTGATTGCTTGCCATAGATTTTAATGAACTAGAGAATGCTAGAACTTACTCATGTCAATTCGCAAAGCTTTTAAGTTGATACATACTTTGATTTTGGAAATGATTAAAGGCATTTAGGATTTTCCACCACTTCGCCAAATATCCATGTATCCCATTTGTACGCATGAGTTGCGACACCCCTAGATAAACCAATTGAGCCCACGTTAACCTTTTCTTTCATCACCATATGTACCTAAACACTTACCCTAGTGTAGAATATCCTTACCTTGGTTCCAGAAACTTGGTGAGAATTTTTCGAAACTAGCACATAATATGATGGTTTGGTAAGAAAGATTGAAAGAGTTAATGTGAGTAAGGGGAAAGACTTGTCCAAATAACTTAAAAAGTATGAGATTGCCAAAAAGAAAAGAAAAAAAATATATATATATATTTGAGAGAATGAAAAGAAAAAAATTATATATCTCTCATGGCAATGTGTTGTGTTCCAAGTATAAACCCTTTGGATTAAGGTCCCCCTTATTTGCGGATTTGGAGATTACGACAAATTGAAGGCCCAAAAATAGAATAAATATGGCCTTTGTCCTGTCCGAAAAGCTCAAAGGGTAGTTTAGATTGAAGTATACGTGGTAACATTCGAGTGGAGATGGAGGACGAATTTGGTGCTAGACTAAGTCGTTGGAACGTTTTTATCACCACATATCTAAAATTCGAATGCCTTAGCCTTAACCCCATTACAACCTCACTAAAGTCCTTTATGATCCTTAAAATGAGTAGCTTTCAATTAGTAGAGTAAGTTGCATGAGTAAGCTTATGGTTTTGGTTCATTTGTGCAAGCAATTAACTCCATTCATGAGGTTTTCGTTTAAATTCATATACACTTTAAGTGAACCCTTTTCATGAGTGAAAAATATGTTGAGTGCATCCTTGTGAGCTGATTAAACCTTTATTCAAAGCATGCACAGCTATAACATAACCATTGTTTTCTCCATGTCTTACTTGTTCATTACATAATCATAGCTCAATTATCTCTTGAATTCTTTGAGCATACAAGTTGAAAATCATGTGAGCCATCGCCATACACTTAAAATTCTGAGACAAATTTTAGCTAAGGGCTTAGTTGTGTTCTTTCTTTTGTTTTAAATTCATAGAGAGTCTTAGTTTAACTTAGTGTTTGCTAAGGGACTAGCAAAATCTAAGTGTGGGGGAATTGGATATACGCATTTTATGCTCGATTCTTAACGCATTTCCCTTTACGTTTAGCTATGTTATAATCTTAATTTTTATTTTTTTCTTATTTAGTTTGTTATTTTGAGGTTATTTACGGTGGAGATGAATAACGGCGCAATTCGGAGGAATTTCGGCGATTTTGCGATTTTTGCGATTTTGGACCACCGGGAATGGGCCGGCCCAAAAAGCATTTTGTGGGCCCATTTCTCAAAGTTTGTTTCGGCACAAAAACCAGCCCAAGCCCATTAATTTTGGCAAGGAAGCCACTTGGGGAAGAGGAAAAGTCAAAGTTGTCAAGCTTTGTGACTAGGCTTGGTGACTCTTGCTTTGTGATCATTACAAAGGGTGACAAGGCTTGGTGACTCTTGCTTTTGATCATTACAAATGGTGACAAGCCTTGGTGACTCTTACTTGTGATGATCACAAGTGGTGACTAGGGGAGTGACTTGCCCTTATGATTATTGCTAGCATTTAATGAAAGAGGCAAGGTGGAAGAGAGAGTGAGCATTTCTCTTGCCTATATAAGACCAAGGAGGCCAGCCATAATATAGATCTCCCATTTTACAAGCCAAACCTCTACACAAATACCTCTCCTCCATAAACACTTCAAGGATCCTCTCCAAGCCGAAGCATTCTAGCCTCCGAAGCCATCGGATCATTCACAATACGCTAAGTCCCTTGTGAATGAGAACCACCTTCAAGAAGTCATCAAGCATTCAAGACAAAAAGTGTAACCATGATCTTCAATCTCTTGTCTTTTGCTTTGTATTGGATCACTTTGATGTATTTAATGAAGAACAAGTTTGGATTTGAGTTATATGTTCTTAAGTCTTTTCGTAAATTGCATGTGTTTATAATTTCAAGCCTTTTATGCATGTTTGATACAATCTTAAAGCTTCGAAAGCATGTGTTAGATAATACGCTAAGTCCCTCTCTTTCGCATGTTTCGATGATCGTACTTTGTTTAGGGTGTTTAGACGCTAAGTTGCATTCCTACTCAAATATCAAGCATGTATATTTAGTTGGAAGTTATAAATTTCGCAGCTTACTTAGAGTATTTAGGCATGAAAAAGAGTAAGGTTAATAAGATGAGATGATCACTTGTAATTAGTAGTATAACTTCTTATTTTTAGTAAGCATAATTAGACTTTAAGGGTTCTTGATTGTAAACTTGTCTATGAGTAAAACATGTTAGAAGTCTAGGAGTTCTTGTTGTGTTTGCATGTTTTTGTACTTTAATTTCGTAGATTAATTAACCAATTTCCAATCCCCCCCAAACCTTTAGATTTCCGCTTATTAACGAAACCATGCATGCGCCCTTTAATTCCCCGGATAGAACGATCCCTACTCGCCAATATTATAATGACAAAATAAGGGTTTTAAATTGCTTTACGTGTGAACTGTGTTTTTAGGGTCTACTTTGTGTTAACGTTAAATGGATGTTTTGCGCGTATCATCATTCGGCCCACAAAGAGGAAGTAGTTGAGGAAGAAGCTCTATTCGAACCGGCCACATCAAATGAATGAAGAACCCTCAAGTCTAGGCTGTAAGACGTTAAAAAACAAGCGCTTGTTGGGAGGCAACCCAATGGAGGAAATCACCAAGGCTTTGTTCTCTCCTCCCTTATCTTTTTAATTTCGTTGTTTATTTACTTTCCTTAGCTAAAATTTTCGTGGGTCTCTCCCTTCATACGAAATTCTATGATTCCCTTAAATACATTGAGGACAATGTAGAGTTTAAGTGTGGGGGAGGGGTTTACAACCTTATTTGAGTCATAAATTGTAAAAACCGGGCGGACAATGGAACTTTCCGGCGGATGATGCCCTAAAAAAAAAATTTTATTCTGTGTCTTTCTATTTAACTTAGGGTTTTTAAAGAGTCTTTTTCATTTTTAGGATGCCCTTAGTTAGTCTATGATGAAAATGGACGGAAAAAGAATACATATGGCGGTGAATAAGCACTAAACTGTTTTCTTGTGATAAGTGAGATATTTTGATTGTCATAACATGTAGTGGATATGGTTTGATTAAACATGGTATAGAATTCGCATGTTAGAATAAGTTTTAAATCGTACAAACCTAAAAGTGAGTTTTTGAGCCTACATTACTTCATTTGAGAGTGAATTTCGTGCATATGGTTTTCAAAAACAAAACATGCCTCATCTAATTACTTGCCATAGATATTAATGAACTAGATATTACTAGAACTTACTCATGTAGATTTACAACGCTTTTAAGTTGATATATGCTCTGATTTTGGAGATGATTAAAGGCAAATTAGGTTACCACCACTTAAACCAAATGGCCTTGTGTCCCATTGTGCGCACGAGTTGCGACACCCTTAGATTACCCCTTTGTGCCTACGTTAAGCCTTTTCTTTCATTCACCACATACATATCTAAACACTTAGCCTAGTGTAGAATTTCCAACCCTTGTTCAAAGACTTGGTGAAGAGGTTTCGAAGCTAGCATAAAAGAAGTGGCGAAAAAAGTGATGAAAGAATACAAAGAAGGGAAGACTTGTCCAAAAGAGTTGATTGCCGAAATAAAAAAAAAAGAAAAAAAATCGAGAGCAAAAGAAAAGAAAAGAAAAAATGTGTGTAAAAGCTCTCCGGCAAAAGTTCTAAGTGTAAAAGTTTGGACAAAAGAAGTTTAGAATGAAGTTAGGGCCCAAAAAGATGAAAATTGGCCCCCGATTCTAGAGTTTGACACATAAAGAAGTGTAGAAAGGATGAGCCACGAATTCAAGAAGTTTTAAGTGCTAGACTAAGTCTTTGGAACGTGTTTTAACCACCACTTATCTAAATTTCGAATGCCTTAGCCTTAGCCTCATTACAACCTTTCTAAAGTCCTTTATGATCCTTAAAATGAGTAGCCTTCAATTGGTTGAGTAAGTTACATGAGTAAGCATATGGTTGGTTCATTTGTGCAAGTAATTATGAGGTATTTCGATGCAATACATATACATTTTGAGTGAACCTCTTTTCATGAGTGAAAATATGATGAGAGCATCCATGTGAGATTGATTTAGACTTTTTCGAAACATGCATAGCTTTAGCTTCACCATTGTTTTCTCCAAGTCCTACTTGTTCATGACATGATCATATTTTTCTTATCTCTCGAAAATTGTTGAACTTTTCACTATGAAATCTTGTGATTCCATCGCCATATACTTAAGAAAATTTCTGAGACAAATTATGCTAAGGGCTTAGAAGTTGCTTTTATTTATTTGAGTCCATGGGATTTGTTCAACAAGGAGGCTAGCTCTAACGTTGGTTTATATTTTTAGTCTTTCTTTTATTTAGTATTTGCTAGGGACTAGCAAAGTCTAAGTGTGGGGGAATTTGATCTACGCATTTTATGCTTGATTCTTAATGTCTTTCTCTTTACATTTAGCTTTGTTTTGACCTTAGTACTATCATTTCTCACTTACTTTGTTGTTTTTAGGTTTTGAATAAAGGAGTACAATAAAAGAGGTGAAATGAAGCTTAAAACGCAGAAATTGGAGGTTTCCTAATTCGCTTAGGAAAAGTGGTATTTCCAACTTTGACTAGGATTCCTACTCGGGGTAGGAATGCAAATGGTTCGACAACTCGGAGAGTTTCGCAGAGCTGAAAAATGAAGTTTCCTAAATCAACTAGGAATGACTTGGCGAAATGTCCGAGACGCGCAAAATGGTTGAGAAATGGTATTCGTAAAAGTTACTAAAATGGTACGCACAAATGGTTTCCCAAATGAAGAACGAATGCATTTCTCCTACGTGGACCAGGAAGATCAAGTCAGCATGCATTTTTGGAAAGAAGTCATGGCCAAAATATTGAGATCATACTTGCCCTATTTGAAGACCAAATATCTTGAATATCTTAAAGAAATTCGGCAAGAAGTATATTCCTTGGAGATCAAGAAAGAAATATCTAGAGTGGAATAAGGAAAGAAGATTTCAGAACAGACCTGAAACTTCAAGAGGCCACCGAAGTCGCAATTCAACTCCAAATATGGCGTTGCTTATATGGATTTTATAGCTCTCTGAATAAGCTTTCCAACGAGTCCAAAATCATAATTTTCTGAGCTCTAGAACTCCCGGAAATGACGTGAATATGATGAGTTGAATATGATGAGTTGAATATGAGGTTATAAAGGAATGAGGTGAATATGATGAGTTGATCAATGTGTATATATGTAATTAAACTTTATTTTCAGTTTTAGTAAGCATGTTTAGGATTCTATGTTCTCTATGTCTTACTTGTTCATTACATAATTATATCGCAATTATCTCTTGAATTCGTTGAGCATACAAAGTTGAAAATCATGTGAGCCATTGCCATATACTTATGAAAATTCTGAGACAAATTTTAGCTAAGGGCTTAGTTGTGTTCTTTCCAAAGTTTTAAAATCGTAGAGAGTCTTAG
This sequence comes from Geum urbanum, assembly GCA_946800695.1. Taxonomy (NCBI): domain Eukaryota; kingdom Viridiplantae; phylum Streptophyta; class Magnoliopsida; order Rosales; family Rosaceae; genus Geum; species Geum urbanum. The sequence goes on from OX327002.1 coordinate 26,607,486, forward strand.
TTTAACTTAGTGTTTGCTAAGGGACTAGCAAAGTCTAAGTGTGGGGGAATTTGATATACGCATTTTATGCTTGATTCTTAACGCATTTCCCTTTACGTTTAGCTATGTTATAATCTTAGTTTTTTTGTTTTTCTTATTTAATTTGTTATTTTGAGGTTATTTACGGTGGAGATGAATAACGGCGCAATTCGGAGGAATTTCGGCGATTTTGCGATTTTTGCGATTTTGGACCACCGGGAATGAGCCGGCCCAAAAAGCATTTTGTGGGCCCATTGCTCAAAGTTTGTTTCGGCCCAAAAACCAGCCCAAGCCCATTAAATTCTGTAAGCAAGCCACTTGGGGAAGAGGAAAAGTCAAGGTTGTCAAGCTTTGTGACTAGGCTTGGTGACTCTTGCTTTGTGATCATTACAAAGGGTGACAAGGCTTGGTGACTCTTACTTTTGATCATCACAAATGGTGACAAGCCTTGGTGACTCTTACTTGTGATGATCACAAGTGATGACTAGGGGAGTGACTTGCCCTTGTGATTATTGCTAGCATTTAATGAAAGAGGCAAGGTGGAAGAGAGAGGGAGCAATTCCCTTGCCTATATATAAGAGGGAGGCCAGCCATAAACCAGATCATCTCCCATTTTACAAGCCAAACCTCTACACAAATACCTCTCCTCCATAAACACTTCAAGGATCCTCTCCAAGCCGAAGCATTCCAGCCTCCGAAACCATCGGATCATTCACAATACGCTAAGTCCCTTGTGAATGAGAACCACCTTCAAGAAGTCATCAAGCATTCAAGACAAAAAGTGTAACCATGATCTTCAATCTCTTGTCTTTTGCTTTGTATTGGATCACTTTGATGTATTTAATGAAGAACAAGTTTGGATTTGAGTTATATGTTCTTAAGTCTTTTCGTAAATTGCATGTGTTTATAATTTCAAGCCTTTTATGCATGTTTGATACAATCTTAAAGCTTGGAAAGCATGTGTTAGATAATACGTTAAGTCCCTCTCTTTCGCATGTTTCGATGATCGTACTTTGTTTAGGGTGTTTAGACGCTAAGTTGCATTCCTACTCAAATATCAAGCATGTATATTTAGTTGGAAGTTATAAATTTCGCAGCTTACTTAGAGTATTGATACGCGCAAAACATGCATTCACGTTAACTTAAAAACACAGATTACGCGCATTGCAATTTAAACCCTTCTTTTGTCATTTGTAATATTGGCGAGTAGGGATCGTTCTTTATCCGGGGAATTAAGGGCGCATGCATGGTTTCGTTAATAAGCGGAAATGTAAATGTTTGGGGGGATTGGAAGTTGGTTGTTTAATCTACGAAATTAAAGTACAAAAACATGCAAACACAACTAAAACTCTTAGGCATCTAACATGTTTTACTCATAGACAAGTTTCAACAATCAAGAAACTTAAAGTTTAATTATGCTTGCTAAAAATAAGAAGTTACACTACTAATTACATGTGATCATCTCATCTTATTAGCCTACCCTTTTCATGCATCAAACCTTTTTGTAAGTTACGAAATTCATAACTTCTAACTAAATATGCATGCTTAATAATTGAGTAGGAATGCAACTTAGCGTATAAACATCCTAAACAACATACGATCATCGAAACATGTGAAAGAGAGGGACTTAGCGTATTTTCTAACACATGCTTACGAAGCTTTAAGATTGTATCAAACATGCATAAAAGGCTAGAAATCATAAACACATGCAACTTATGAATCGGTTTAAACACATAAAACACAAATCTAAACTTGTTCTTCATTTGATACATAAATGTATTCCAATACATCAAAAGGTTCAAATACAAAGCAAAAGAAATGAAAGTGAAGATCATGGTTACACTTTTTGTCTTGAATGCTTGATGATCTACGGTGGAGATGGATTTCCTTCACAAGGGACTTAGCGTATTGTGTTGGATGGAGGAGGATTGCTTCGGCTTGGATGGAGAAGATGTGCTTCGGCTTTGCTTGAGAATCCTTGAAGTGTTTATGGTGGAGGAGTATTTGTGTAGAGTTTTTGCTTGTAAAATGAGAGATGGATCTGTTTTATGGCTGCCTCCTCTCTTATATAGGCAAGGGATGTTGCCTTCTCTCTTCCACCTTGCCTCCCTCCATTTAATGCAAGCCTTAGTCACCTAGGCAAGTCACCATTTGTGATCATCATTTATGAACCCTAAGCAAGAGTCACCATGCAAGTCACCATTTATAAACCCTAAGCAAGAGTCACCATGGCAAGTCACATGGCAAGTCATCATTTGTGATGATCACAAAGCTTAGTCACTAAAATGAGTCACAAAGCTTGATATTGTTGACTTTTCCTCTTCCCCAAAGTGAATCCTAGCAGAATTGAATGGTCATGGGCTTGATAATGGGCCGAAACAAGAGTTGAGAAATCGGCCCATAATTTGCTTTTTGGTCCGGCCCATTTTCGGAGGTCCAAAATCGCAAAAATCGCAAAATCGCCGAAATTCCTCCGAATTGCGTCGTTATTAATCTCCACCGTAAAGATCTTCAAAATAACAATTTAAATAAGGAAAACGTAAAAACTAAGATAATAACATAGCTAAACGAAAAGGGAAATGCGTTAAGAAACGGGCATAAAATGCGTATATCAAATTCCCCCACACTTAGACTTTGCTAGTCCCTTAGCAAACACTAAGTTAAACTAAGACTCTCTAAGAATTTAAAACAAAGGAAAGAACATAACTAAGCCCTTAGCTAAAATTTGTCTCAGAATTTGCATAAGTATATGGCGATGGCTCACATGAATTTCAACGTGTATGCTCAACGAATTCAAGAGATAATTGCGATATAATTTATGTAATGAACAAGTAAGACATAGAGAAAACAATGGTTATGTTATAGCTGTGCATGCTTTGAATAAAGGTTTAATCAACTCACAAGGATGCACTCATCATATTTTTCACTCATGATAAGGGTTTACTTAAGGTGTATATGAATTGAAATAAAAACCACATGAATGAAGTTAATTACTTGCACAAATGAACCAAAACCATAAGCTTACTCATGCAACTTACTCTACTAATTGAAAGCTACTCATTTTAAGGATCATAAAGGACTTTTAGTGAGGTTGCAATGGGGTTAAGGCTAAGGCATTCGATTTTTAGATATGTGGTGATAAAAACGTTCCAACGACTTAGTCTAGCACCAAATTCGTCCTCCATTTCCACTCGAAAGTTACCATGTATACTTCAATCTAAGCTACCCTTTGAGCTTTTCGGACAGGACAAAGACCATGTTTTGTTCTATTTTTGGGCCTTCAATTTGTCGTAATCTCCAAATCCGCAAAATAAGGGGGACGTTAATCCAATTGGTTTCTACTTTAGAAAACAACATATTGCCATGAGAGATAATAATTTTTTTTTCTTTTCATTCTCTCAAATATAATTTTTTCTTTTCTTTTTGGCAATCTCATACTTTTTAAGCTATTTGGACAAGTCTTTCCCCTTACTCACATTAACTCTTTTAATCTTTCCTACCAACCATAATCTTATGTGCTAGTTTCGAAAAATTCTCACCATGTTTCCGGAACAAGGGTAAGGATATTCTATACTAGGGTAAGTGTTTAGGTATATATGGTGATGAAAGAAAAGCTTAACGTGGGCTCAATTGGTTTATCTAGGGGTGTCGCAACTTGTGCGTAGAACTGGGATACATGGATATATGGCAATGTGGTGGAAAATCCTAAATGCCTTTAATCATTTCCGAAATCAAAGTATGTATCAACTTAAAAGCTTTGCAAATTGACATGAGTAAGTTCTAGCATTCTCTAGTTCATTAAAATCTATGGCAAGCAATCAAATGAGGCATATATAAGCTAGTAGCTACGAAATGGATGCATATTCACTCGAATAAAGAACAGATAGCTCAAAAGCTCACATAGGGTTTCATATGATTAAAAAACTTATTCAAGCATGCGATTTTCTGTACCATGTTTTGCAATTCATATCTACTACATGTTAAAAACATAAAGAATATCTCAATTAGCACAAGAATTTGATGCATGTGATTCATACGCCATATGTGTTCGTATTGGTCAAATTTCATCATCGACTAGTTAAGGGCGTCCTAAAGACTCTGAAAAACACTAATTTAGACACAATTAAATTGTAAACCCTTCCCCCACACTTAAACTCTACATTGCCCTCAATGTACTAAAGTAGAAGTATAGAATTAAAAAATGGAGTATAGGATCTACGAAAATTTTAATTTTAATACGAAAAAAGCCATTAAATTAATTAAAAGGGGAGAAGAAAACAAATCTGTTGTCTCCCTATTGGGTTGCCTCCCAATGAGCGCTCGTTTTACGTCGTTGGCTTTGGACGTGATGCATCATTTTGTTTTTGAAATGGCCGGTTCTTGGAGTTGCATCTCCTCCACGGTGTGCTCCGCAAATGCCTCAAAATATGGCTTCAAGCGAT